>OY754958.1:74666698-79666698 GCA_963576555.1 Ferdinandea cuprea | reverse complement strand
CCTTAGAAAAGAAACAGCTAAGAAAATTGATTGACTAAACGTACAAATCTTGTAACACAACATAATTTAAAAAGGATTAAAAATACTTCTTTTTCACTTTTTTTATCGATGCATGGAACACGAATATGTACATATATTTATTAAAACAATCAAATAATAAATAAATAATAAAACAATCAAAGAATTTAATTCGTATATATAAAAAAAACCATTGCAAACTATTTACTACAAATATTTTACACCCAAACATAACTAATTTAGTAATATTTATGCAATAATACAATAAAATATGCATTTTATCCCATTTTATTAACCAAAATGGAAAAGTACAACAATCCAAGAATGTTTATTTTAAGGCAGATAAAAAATAAAGAACTATTTCGTATAACCGCAAAAAATATTCCAACTAAATTGTTACAACTTTATTGGGTAACTAATTTTTTGTTTCTTTATAAACATTTATATTAAAATAAAATAAAAAGTTGAATCACATAAACTCAACACTTCGCAGAATTTCCTATTTCCCAACACATCCGCCGTGACCAGCTGTTTTCTTGTTGCGATTTGGATATATTGCAAAACTCCCCACAATTATTTTTGACGGGTAATCTAGTAAATTAGATCTAACTTCATGTGTCTGGCTAACACGTATTCACAGATGGGAAAATTGAGAGAGGATTTTGCGGCCGTTATTAAATATTTTTTGCGGGTTGAAAGTGATAGGGGATTGCAGAGTTGACTATCTGGTTAATTCCTCATCTGTGCTAAGCTATGGCTTTGCCAAATAAAATAAATTAGATAAACTTGCCAAAACTACATTTGGAATTTTGAAAAAAAAAATCTAATCGTGCCTTCAGTCTTCTTGCGTTTGTGAATGGATGAGCATCACTATATGATGTTGTGCGCCGAATATCATCTCTATTGTGTACTGTTGCTCGGATCAGTAACACCAAAGAAGTTATTTGGCTTAAAACAAACAGAAAAAATTCAGAAATCCAGAAAAATTCAGAATCTTTATTGAGCACACAGAGTCAAGTCATCAAAACTTTTAATACCCTTTCCTAAGGATAGATTCATTTTGACACATACTTTGTAACACCCCTTAATATTGGTCGTGTATATATTTAATATCAGGACCAAAACCTAGGACTATTTAGTAATGTCCGTCCGTCTGTCCATCCGTACGAATTTTTTTAGGCCTTTATATACAAGTTAAGAAGCTCCAATTTGGATCCCAGACTTACAAAATGGTTAAGTAACAAGAAATGTTTCATACGCCCACAATTTAGAAAAAAAAAATTTAAAGCTAAAGTTAGAGAGATAGAGTGTTAGAATTTTTACATGATATGTATGCACTGAACTGCTTCATAAGTTTGTCGTATTAAGTTTTTTGTCACGTCTATTTGTTTTGTGGACGTTTTTCACTAAAATTATGTTTTCCTCGAAAATTTCATAGATTTTTTTCATAGAAACCGAAAAAAAATATTTGACAAAATATTTCGTTATTATTTTTTCCAAGATATCGTCCAGGTAGACCCATATCTATACAAAATTCGTTCTGTTCCATTTAAATTATATTTGCCAAGAAGCAATTGGTTCAATTTTTTTTTTTAATGTTACTGCTTCGGCTGTTTTTGAGCTCATTAAACTTAATGGTACCAATAATATGAAAATCTAATTATCTGCTTTTTAGTATTCAAACTAATTACATTTTTGATATTACTAGACCGAAACAGCAATCAACACGTTTTTGATGCTAGTGGGATTTGTGCTAACAAGGCAATTGCTTATTTGCGTCAAAATTTTCTTGGATAAGTCATTTGTCGAAGAAATAACCACCAAGATTGTGCAACTGAACTCCCTGCGAAAAATATGATTGGCAATTTCATCCAAGGCGCACATGTCGTAGAGGTCCTCTGCCCTCCCACTTTCGAATAGCATAGCAATCAACAAAAATTTCATAAAAATACATGTTTTCTTGAAAATAAATATAAGACCTTTTATTGAAAAATCCATCATCTACCTCGTGGCGCAGATCTTAATAAACTTGGAGCACAACCTTTTTCATCTAATTGAATTGATGTTCTATGTAAAAAATCAATAAAATTTAAATTCAAAAATGAATGAAGCAATGAATGCGCAAAAAGGACTTAATAAAAACCGAAAAGCAATTGAAAATATCAGGCATAATTACATAAGTAGCTATTTCATTCGACATCTAAAATACGTGTCGAGCTTTGTTTCCTACCACCGAACGTTCACCACCTTCTGTTTTTTTATGCGTCCCTGTTCCGTCGAAAAACGAAAGCGTATTTTGATTGGTCAAGATACGAATTTAGGATTAAATACAACAATGTCTCAATTACCCCCACAATGATGATGGCGATGACACGGCAATCAAGATGTCGTGATACCTAAACCTATCTGCAATATATGTAAATATATAGTGTCCTTGATCCGCGGCACGATGGACAGTTAGGTGAGGTGGGATGGATGAGACCTTTAAAGGGACTTTGAGAGACTTTGAAATAAATTTATTTACACATGTAATTAATTTTCTTAACCTACCTCTTTGGTTAACTTGTGTTGAAATGTGTGCGTTTAGATGGATGTGTATCTATCAATGTGTGCTTGCGCGCCCGCCAAGGTAATGTTGAAACTTGAAAGAGCTGCAGAAAAGGGCAGACATCCACTGGTAGACTAATTAAATCCACCGGCAGACAAGAGATCTAGAATAATTTCATGAAAACACGGCAAGGGAGGTTGGTCGGCGGTGACTATGGTTATAAATAGGAGCAAATGATGTTTACTGGACCTTGGAGCTTACTGTTGTCAGGGTTTAAATGGTAAAGGTCGTGATAGAATGTATATGTATATGCATACAAATATCTACGTATCTACACCTGAATCAGATGCAATATTGGCTTTATATGCCAATCAATGGGAACGAAAGCCCCCTAAGGGAAAGTCTGTGGCGAAAGATGTGGTATATAATTGCATGAAGTAAATTAAGGACATAAATAATGAAATTTATCATTTTGGATATTGATTTAAAGAGTTATTTGGAAGATAATGTAAGCAAATCCCTGTCGATGAATGAAAGCGGGGGCAAGAAATAAGTTGTGCGTAACCCGACTATATTCGTCATTTAAAAATGGCATATGCGATATGTTTATTTAGGGTTTAATGCTCCATTTATGTTTTCCATAAGTTAAATAGAAACATGGGGGAAACATCCGGAGTTAACTTTGGCTCCGCAATCAATTACTTATGTGGAGCGTCCAGAGTCGCCGGGTATCTAGTGATCTAGTATCTCATGTAGTGGGGCACGTTATGTTTTATGGAATTATTAGTTATTGTACTCATAGTAGAATGTCCTAGTTGGATGTGTTCTAATGGTAATTCATAACAAAACTAAACTCGGATAAACTAAAACGTTACCAGCGCGCAGGAGCCCAGTCTCGCCACCCAGTGGGTCTCGCTTATCTAAAGGGTGTTTTTTTTATAGGTATAGAACTTTGAAATGGAATAAATCAAAGATTATTTTTTAAAATTGACATGCAATTTACTTTATTCGAAAGATAATCTTCTGGCATTATAATTTAATATATGATTTATGGCATATAAACGCCATGCCTGGCTGGTCAATCGTTTCGAGCTTATCGGCGTAGACTAGCGACTACTAATATTTCCACGAAAAATAGTCAAGCGGCGTTAAATCACATGATCTTGGAGGCCAATTCACGGGTCCGAAACGTACTTGAATCACTTAACTTCAACAACCAGCGTCCGTTAAAGAACAGACACACTATAGAATTATAGATATTAGAGAAACTGAATCTAGTGACTTTAAGGCCAATTGGCTATGAAAGAATATTCGGATATCTCTAGCGGACCACTGCGTTGGACCACTAAGCGAGAGGTCGTTGGTTAAAATTCTATTTGAAAGTTTATATTCGCTGCCTCGCCTCTTGCGAATGTCTGAAAAGCATCCAAGAGTAAGAACTGTCATAAGAAGCCTCCCAACAATAAGTTGCCATTTGGAATCGGCATTAAACTGTAAGTCCCTTTCATTCGCGTCAAGAAATAAATCGTTGCACACACAGTGGTTGGAGAAGCTAAGCTTTGGGTCCTTTATTTATTTAGGCCAAAGAAGACCAGCTGATGCCTTTAATTTTAATAAAGTTCTATTATGTGGGGATTAATCCCGAACTCACCATGGTCTGTCTAGATTGTAAGCTGCTTAAGTGCATTCTGAAGAAGTTCTTTTAAGGTATTGACCTGCTTTTATGAGACGGCAAAGCACCGTCATCTGCATGGGGGATCACTCTACATCCTTCCTCTTATAGATATGAAAACAGCTAGTTCACTAGTTGGTTGGATGTCTATATATACTAGTTGCAGAGAAGGTGGGCAACGACCCTACCCTACAGGGATCCTATACGGAAAAATCTTCTACTAGTTTTTACCCTGCGTGTCAACTCATCAAGTGCGGCATTCACCTTCAATGCTGGAAGCGCAGTTAGGTTCGTAGATGTGTTGATATTTTCAAAACCGCCCTCTAAATTAAGCATCTTCGAGAAATTACCTATCTATCGGATATTAACTTACACATTATAATTGAAGATATAAGAGGTCTCATTTTCTAGGTACAACATAACTCAATGGAAATGTTCACATTGCGATAAAATACATAAATATATGTATATAAAATAACTCCACAAGAACAATAGCAGCCTTTTGTGCTCCTTTAAAACATTATCCATCCATCTTAATAAAATGGAATGCTGTTACATACCGCCATCACCCTTCAGCACTTTGTAGTAGCGCCCAACGCACAAAAACTCAGACTTTTGGTATGTACTTAAAATTTACAAAAGTGCTATCGCTGAGAGGTAAATAGTCACACATAAACGTAAGTAAGTACCAACATCAGTCTGGTCTTCGCCACCCACCAAAAGCACACATTTCTCACCATTAATGTCCTTCCAATTGACAAAGATCTCGACTTACTGCCCCATGAATTTCTGGCCCCCCCCCTATCAAGGTGTTACCTAGAGCACTGTGGAAAATAAATCCTTGAACATATCCTCTAAATTGTCAATTAAACCAGCAGTGAATGGGTGTGCTCTTTGAGTGCTGGAACGATTTGCAGAGATTTCTGGCAGTATTCCCAAAAAGGATTCAAATGACTTAAAGCCGTTTTTATAGGAAGTTTTTTTTGTTCTTGAATTGCCCTTCGCTTTGGTATTTTTTGTTGTTAACTTGGCACCATAATCATCGCTGTTGTCGGGAAATTAATATAGCAACAGCCAGAGGGCTTAAGAGTTTTGAAAATAATTGCCTCGAACAGTATTATTAAGTGAATAAAGTTAAAATCACTCAAAGCGCACATACATACACTTGGCTGTAGTTAAAACGAAACGTTTATGATGTCAAAAAAGTTGTAAAAATGTCTCCAAAGAATTTATTGCAGTAGGCACACAAAATAATTCCACGTTTTATAATAAGGGTCAATTAAAAGGACCAAATGGGAAAATAAAAACAACAACACTTCAACGAACTTACCAGTTTGAGTGCTGGAATCAAAAAACGTGCTTGTAGTCTCGACGGTCATTGTTCCAATTGTGCCATCGATAATTTGTGCTGACGAATCCCTTCGCCCACGATACCTACTATATGGCAAATAAATGTATATAAAGTCGTCGTCATCAGACAAATAAAGCTTTTCCATACATACCTGCATACATCGTCGCTCTGTGAGCTCTGCCGTCGGAAGTTCCTGCAACGAATCATCTCCTCGGTGGTTGATTGACGTCGAAAGCCTCGTGCGATTAGAATTTCTTCGGTGGTGGATTGACGCCGGATGGCCGGACGTGAGTTATTTTCAGTTGAAGTCTGAGGAGGACGTGCACAAGGACTAGGATCACGTGAAGAGCAGCAACTACTTGAATCGGGAGACCTTGATGCTCTAGCTGTTGATGATGATTGACGCCGGAGGGTGCGAGTTCTGCGACGTGGGCTGCCATCCCGATCATGACTACGGTCAGGGGACAAATGGGTTCTAGAATCACGACGTCCTCTCGAAGCACTGTCCGGACTAAGGCTATCACGACGAGCACGACGTTCGCAATCCTCCGGTGGATCAGGGCTTAAGGCTGGCTGCGATCCCCTTCTACTGTTACCGCCCGGAATGCATGATTCATCAAATGCTGTCGCCTGGCGTTGTAGACGCTGCATTCGGGGTGTCCTTTCAGGACTAACAACTTTGGAATCACGACGATTAACGCGGCCACACTGGGTGGTGGAATCTCGACGTCCCTTTGGGGCTGTGGGACTTGTTGCGGGTGGAGTTACCGAACTGGTGATTATTGTTGGTGGTGGCAGAGCCTGGCAGGCAGTGTCGACCTGATATGGGGCCGAATCAGAAGCCGTCGAACTTGTAGACGGTCGTTGCTCTTGTCTGAAATTTGGAAACTCAGGAGCTGCCAGCGAGTCTCGGCGCTTTTTGGTCGCTCCTACTACTTTTGGTGGCGGCGGTGTAGTTGCTCTACCAACATTACTATCACGACGTCCGGAACGATAGCTATCACCAGATCCACGACGAGAGCCCTAAAAATTAAATTCTGTTCATGAAAATGTTTTGCTAGCATTAAGTTATTGTGACTTACATTTCTGGTTCCCTCTACAGAAATAGTTGGGGGCTGTTCCTCCTTCTCACCAGGACTCTCACGCCTGTTCCAATTCTTAACAAACTCCGTGGTATGTGATGAGTCACGCCGAGATCTCATGCTTCTTATCCCAGAATCAGCGCTTGATTCACGTCGCTTTTTCAGTGGGGGGTTATGGTTGCTACCAGTTCCGGTTTGGGCATCAGTTGTCGACGTTCGCCATGGCAAACTACGAGCTAAGTCTGCTAGAGTTTCGCGACGATTTAGCGGAGCCTTTGTAGTTCGTTTAGAAGCACCACTACCCCATTCTCGCAAGATGTCGGTGAGTTGCGCTAGCGAGCTTCGACGTCGACGCTGAAGGCCTAGTAAAAAATATGCATTCAGACATTTTTGTTAATGCAAAAATCTTGAAATAAAAACCTGGTGGCGGAGAAGTACTAGGAGGTGTGTTTATTTGAGCGGCTGAGTCTCTTCGCCCGCCTAAACGCTGTCGAATTGTCGACTCTTCCAGCTGAAAAAGAAATCGTTTTTATTGCAGAGATATCAGCGGTTGTGTGAAGTAAGTTTGGTATTACCTGCTCCCTGACTAAGTCGTCCCAGCCATTCCCACCCTGCCACACCAAGCCGACTTGATGCGACATAATGGGCAAGTTGCATACAAAGCATACTGCTGTCATAGTCCTGAAAATTCACCATATATAATATTATCATATGTAAATCAATTTTTAAGTTTTTTTTAATTCGAGGTGATCACGGTATGGAAACTTTAAAGGTTGTTTTAGAAACTGTTTTGAATCAAGTTTAAAATATTTACGGCTTTATTTTATATAATAAATAGATCTATATTTTATCTTCAAATTACTACGGATGAAGTAATTTGGTCATCGTTTCCCGATAGAGAGGAATGGCAAACGGATGAAATAACATAAATGTTGGATAAGTCAGGAGCTTTCGGACATGCATTCAGTACTGAATAAGACTGACTTCGGTACCAGAGCACTATGGTTTAGAAGATAGCTGCCGAAAACGGTATAGGAGTTAGAAATTAAGAAAGGCGATGAACACTTTCTGTGTGGTCATGGAATTATCAATAAAAAATCACAAAGCCCACTGACCTAGGATTCAAGCTTAAGTTACAAATTGGTAAAGACGGGTTTTGCATTGAACCAATTATAAAATGATAAACTTGATACTTAAAAATTATAAATAATAAACGTAAATTCAGGACCTAAAGCCTAGCCTAGGATCTAGCTTCTTCAACGGTATGTGAGAAGAAATATTTTGTTGACACTAATGGAAGGGCAGACAGACAGACAGAACGAAAGACGGTATTGGCGGACCCACTTTTTTGACTTCTCTTTAGTCGTAGGAAAATTTCGAACTCAAACTGAGTATGTGGAATGATCATACCCATTTTGAGTTCTAAATTTCAGCACGATCGAAATAACATTCTCTTAAGTCTACTAATGTATACGACAAAGTTAGAAAAAAACAATTGCTATTGGCAAATATCTTTTTGCAACCTGAATCTTAATTGTATACTCTTTGTTGCATCGTTGAGTTGAAGCAATTATTAGAGACTGGTACTTCTTCATCAATAATAAAGTCGTCAATAACTTTGAAGAATTCCATTTGCACAATATTTTGTAAATACACTTTTCAAATTTGACAGTTCAAGAATTATATTGTATTTGTTTGAAATACGACTAGATAACTTTATTCGACAGTTTAATATTACTCGAATACGAATTATGAAAAATGCGTTTGTGTTGGCAGATAACTTATATCCGACTATTTCGTCTTATCAAATATCGATACTTAATTTGCATAATACATAAAGAAGCCTACGCGAGTTTGGAAATGTCCCTCAAAGCGATACTTGCAGACTATAAATTAAGATTTTAACATAAGGAAAGGATACAGTCAGCTTGGGCGAACAGTATGATACCCTATCCATATACCTATATGCCCCAAAGAAAAATGCATTAAGAACATGATGGATGGCATTTTATTTCATTCTATAAAACTTATAACGAAAAATAATTTTTTGGAAATAAAACGCCCCAAAAAGTGGGCGTGGAAAAATCTTTTAATGGGAGAAATACTAGAAAAAATTTTGGCTAAATATTTTGTTATAATTTTTTTTCGTTTTCTATAAAAATTTTTGAAGAAAGCCACATTTTGTTAAAAACACCGACAAAGAGTAGGCGTGGCAAAAATCTTTATATGGATAACTTATGAAGGAGTTTTGTATCTACATATTATCTATCCGTTTACCTCTTTAACGACAGCTTTAAAACGTTTTTTTCTAAATTGTGGGCATATTTAAAATTAAAAACAATTTACTATTTCGGAACCCTACTCCCAAGGAATGTTCCAATTTAAGCTCCCGAGCATTAATTTAAAGGCCTCTAAACTTGATATGGATAGACTGATCAGTCCTCTGGTCCTGATCAATAATATCTATACTTTTAGGGGTCTACGACGAATACTAAGGGGTGTTACAAGCTATGTGTCTAAATTAATATAGGTAGCCTTAGGATAGGGTATAAAAAGCAATATTACTTCAATAAGTCACAGCTAAGTCTTTTGTCTCCTAATTCATTTTCTCTTGTCTTATTGTAAAGATGAAATGCAATTGAAGAGACCCACGGTCGAGGTTCTACAAGAAAGCTAAGAAACCCGGAATGCAGGCTTTTCGAAATTGTGATGGAAACCTAGTTACCAAAGCGCAGAGAATTGTAAAGATTTCCAGCAGCATATCCAGCAGCTGCTAAATGGACATTATGTTGAGAGAGTGGTATGGCAAGACGTGGACCTTAACAATGTATAAGAAATTCCACATTCTTGTTTAGTCTAGAGATCGATATGACTCTAATGGTGTACTAGCGAAATTCCTTAAATATGGTGGTGATGTTTTTGTGATTATAAACCAAGTATGGTTAAAAAAAAAAACTATTTCCGAAAAATAAAGTTATATGCCTCATTTAAAATGAAATTTTTAACAAGCACCGTATGAGTGACAGGCGCAGGTAGGACATTGTGCACAGCCTAAAAATATTGGTGCCGCACGTCACTGCTCATTTACAAGAAACGGAATCCCATGTCTTGCAGAAGCTATTGACTCACATACATCATGGACGTCGCATATAAGATTCCATCCAACATGTCGTGTAAAAGTCTTAAGCCATCCACTTATCGGATTCCACCCAATCATAACGACAATAGACCATACTGGCAATAGCTAGTATACTAATATTGCGCATATGAAAAAGAACAAGTGGTTGATGGCTTTGATAAAGGAGCTTTTTGTACATTTTCGTTTGTATTTACTATAATTTAGCATGTTACATATACTTAAATTCAAAATTCACAAAATAACTACTAGCGATGACCGGAATACTTAAACACTACCTGGATGATAATGATATATGTTGCTGGGTAATATATGTACATTGGATAATGCCTGAACTATTCGCACAGTTTATTTAATAAATAAACGATAATTTAAGTTTGTTTATCTATTTGCCAGCCGCTATACGCAAATATGTACCACTAGACGACATGTTGGCTTATTGGCACAATGTCTTATTGCATTAAGATACACAGCAAAATCTAACGTTTAAAAGTGTATATTGGAATTCAATAAGTTAATTTAATATGTAGTTACCTACCCTTCTTAGGTACCTTATGTAACTGGGCGGAAAGCCAGTATAAATTGATAGATAAATTAATTAAAATTTCCTATTCTTTTTATTATGTATAATTTCATAAAAAGACAATAATATTGAATGTCTTGGAACTTTCATACAAAATATTAGCTTAACAATAAAATTTCAACCTTCAAAGTTTCCATTGTACCCACGTTTTTAGCATACAAAAAACACACAGTGCAGGTCTAACACTAAACTATATACAAACATGCAGTTTACATTTTAACAAGCTTTTTATGACAAGCACAGAGGGATAGAATTATATTAATAAAAAAACAATATTAAAACAATCCGTAGTTATAGAGAATATAAAAGATATATAACTATATATTTGTTTGAGCATTAGTAGATAAGGAAGTTTTAAAACAAGTTGAATAGTATTTGTTTTTTTTTTCTAATTCGACATTCAACGTGGACTTTAATTTAAATTTATAATGCAACTGTTATTGTTATAAAAATGTTTTTTAACAAAAAGCATAGTGCAAAGAACTCTTTGAACGTTTTATCAAAGCTTTATACCACTAATCTCTAATGGAATGGTATAAAAGTTTAAGGAACAAAACAAAAGTGAGAACAGAGAAGTTAAAGCTCAACAAAACTTTTAAACAAGACAAAAGTTATCTCTAAAACTTGTTGGAATTGAACTGCAAAATATAACAAAGGAAAAAGTAAATACAATTTCAAAAAGAGAGAGAGAGAGAAAGAAAGGAAAAAGTATAGAGAAGCTTAAACGAGCTTTAGGAAATGGTGGTGAAGCATAATCCTAGGCAACAACCAAACTGTGCTTTTCACCATAGTGGTTAAGTTTTTCTTTTCATTAATGTGATGTACTAAAACTTAATGTACATAATCTAGAACGAAAGCAACTTAAAATTTCCAACTCATATTGTAAAAGAACAAATGTAATAAAAGAACGAATAAAAATTCATAAACTCAAACCGAAAGGATTATAAACAACTAAAAGCCTTTCTAACTTCTTGCGTATCGCGGTCGTTGTTGGTACATCCATGGACCTGTATTGCCGAAGTTTTGACATGGTTCATATCTGTAGTTGAAGCTTGTTACAGTGCAATCAGGTTATAAAGTTTTGTAATTTCTCTTTTAACAGGATTATGAATGTTTAGCGTTCTGTATCCTCGTTGAACAGTCGTTTTACTTTGCGTGTTTTTTTTTTGTTTATTTTTTTTTATTTTGTAAACAAACACTATTTTACACGGTGGGATTTTTTTGTTAATTATTATTTTGTTTGGTTGGGAGTTTGTTTTGTTTTTATTTATTTTTGTGGAGCTGTAAGCAGTTTATTAAATTTTATATTTTATTAAAAGTATATCAACACATATATATTGAATAATTTGTATTAATAAGTTATGAAATTATATAACTAAACAAAAAAAAAAAAACATTTGGCTGGGGGACATATTTTATGTCTAACATTTAGCATGCATTAACAAAATAAAAATTAATACATATTTACTATTATGCGACGCAATTACGTCGTTAATGGTATATTTCAAAAATGTAACGAATTATCGCTTGGACCACATCTTAAATATTAATTTTAGTTAATTCTAAAGCTAGTACAAGAGTAGGGAAATGTTAAATTTATATTATGAAACTACACTCCATTGAAGTGGGCGGTTCTATCTTTAAGGCTTACTGACAAATTTCCCAAAAACAAAACAAAAATGGACCCAAATGAAATGAAAGTAGACACACCTCTATGAAATTAAGTCCCAATTTTAAATGGAAACTACGAAAAAACCAAAACATAATTTAAATGAATTGGGACAATTTTTAGTTTATTTTGGTTCAGTTCTATATTTTGTATGGGTACATTTCATGTATTTATATATATGAATAATAATAAAAAAACAAACACAACTTAAAACGAAACAAATCCTCAAGTAAGTATAAAATAAGTCGCCAAAATACATTTCAAGAGGATTAAGAAGTTCAACTCTCTGTTATCATAGGAAGTTGCTTGAACGGATTGACAAGGGGTTTAAATCTCTTATTCTCACTCACGTACTGTTTGCTCCGCCATATACGTGGCCATTTATGAAACAAATTTGTTGTGAATCGAGTAATTTTTCATATATTAAAGCCATATTATATTTGGGACATTTTTAGGGGCGATGTTTGTGTTTATTTTGATACCATTTTTCATAGTAAAATTTCACATCAAACTAAAAAAAATTTAAAGCGTACCCGATTATTGAAAATTGTTTTGTTGTTTTACATATACATTTTTGTGCCATTTTCAGAGAAGTATTTTCTATTCAGTTATTCAAAAAAAAATGGACATTGGAGAACCCATATGAAAAGTTTCGAACTGACAAAAAAAAACCTTCGAAAGCTTTACTCTACACTACAGCGAATATTTGTGTCTCTATCGGTTTATACTCTATTGACAACAACTCCATACATTATGCATGCATGCATGACCTATAACCTTTACAAATGAAAATGTAATCTTTAGACCAAGTACCGCTTCGTATTTTCATGATTTTGCATACAAAAACCGATATACACGTACATATACATAGTTCGTATCTTAATTTGTTAATGAATAAAACTCTCCTCTTCTAATAAAGTAATACATATAATGAATGAATGTATGTATGTAAAATTGCAAATTCTCAGCCAGTGATATTTATTCATCATCATCTCTTCAAATACGACAAGTATGAGTATTTGCCTCGTTTTGGTTCCGAGGCGTTATTGAAATCCTATTTCTGGGGTTTATCTATTTCCATGGCCGCTTGAAACATCCTTTGATGACTCTCAAATATCCAGTCGAGTTGGTGTAAACTTACTTTAAGTGGGATAATGTGATACGAATAAATATTTAGTTCCTGCATGTGTTCAGGTATACAGTTTGCATAAATCAAATAATCCGATAAATATAAATGTTTGCCTTCGAATTGTGCACGGATTGGTATTAGAGGATGTGATAGGGATATTATTGAATTTCGTATTTTACGGAAATATTGGTAAGTTGCATTATATTTCAGAATATATGAGAATAATACTCTTACAGATAGACAAAAGATTGATTGCTAGTATTATTTTCATATTCATATATCCGGCTGGCCTAAAGGGCGCGTAGTATGTAAATACAAATAATTCCAATTTAAAAATTAGGATTAAATTCATTTATTTCGTTTAAAAGATTAATTGGAAGTGATGCAAGTTAGTGCTCAGGAAGTAAGTAGGTATCTATAAGTTCAAGCCCAATAGCAGTTTGAAGAACTGTTGCGATGATAAATAAATCTTTGTTGATATTTTAATATATAATAGTTTTTTTAAGTTTCCTAATCTTATTTCCTATTTACCAATTTAAAGTGTAGTTCGCAGGGGCTCTCGTCCTAGCTAACTAACCCACTATCCAACAGACGACTTTAAATGTAATAACATATATAATTACGTACAAGAATAAGTCTATTTGTCTATGTAGGAAGACTTTAATGAGCCAGAGTTATCAGCCCAATAAGAACCAACTTGGGGTCCTGATCACAAAAACAACTACTGTCTGACGATATCGCTTCACCTATAGCTGTCTCTGTCTATCACCGAAACAACACTGCTATGATTATCGGCATCAAAATTCATAAGAGGCAACCGATTCTATGGATTGAAGCCCTTATCCAAATAAGGTTGATCTGACAGTGAGTTTCTTCTTGTGACTGATGACATCAAATTTTGGCGTCAGAAACAAAAATTAATGAAGTGTAAAAACAAAACAGTTCCAAAAAAATTATAAATATAGCAAAGAGATGCAAAAGACGTTCAAACATTCCTGGAGGATCACACGAATACAACTAAAGGATGTTTTTTTTAACCCATTACTAGCTTCACAGCTTAACAATTGTCACTTTTATTTGTCTTGCAATGTTTTTGTGCTGACCAACTTAACGAAATTTGATTTAAAAATTATAGTTCTGTTAAAATCAACTGCCTTTGTTTATTCGATTTTATCGAAATAATTTGTTTAGCGCATCCGACGTCATCGTCATCCGGCGATATTTTTCAGTTCTAACAGAATGACGCTACTTGGCATACGGTAACGGAAACAACTTATAGAAGAAATCAGTTGATGAACTCTTAATTCCGTGTAATGGACCTGTGAGTTGGCCTCCAAGAACTTGTGATTTGACATCTCTGGATTTAATACGTTAAGTCGCTACCTTACGCTGACAAACTAAAACTAATCAAAGCATTGGAAGCCAAAATTAATCGTGTTATTTATTAAGGCCAAACGGCCACAAAAGTTTAGTTTGAAAAAGTTGGCGAGGACTTTGTCTATGGATAAAATTTATCGGATGTAGCTGCATTGGTCGGATGCCCAAAGTTTTGTTTTAAAACTAATTGCAGGATGTGTTTTCTCGATTGAATACTTATAAATTAATGTTTAATGAATTTCATATGTTCTGTTTAAAATGAAAGTAAGTATTGGCTTAAAAGAAACAGCCAGCCCGATGGATCGCTCAGATACTGGTCCATTGGCACATTGTATTACTTCCCCACTTCAGCCCCCAGGAAAACTACATAAAGAGGCTACCGCTATATCATCGTCCTCACCAAAAGCAGAACAGGTAGTGGTGTCGCTCAAGCTTTTTGAATGTTTAGCAGAGTTTTTGCAGATGACTGGGCGCAGTAGTTTGGTCTGTCTGCATCCATCGCAGTCGCGCAATCGAAACTTGTGTTCACGAGAAACACAAGAAGACATGACTGCATATGCAGGCAGACCCAACCCAGGTTTGAGTCCTGAGAAAACTGTTTCGGAACCTTGCCTATCTAATATCTAATTCTCCTGGTTGCCAGTGCGACCTAGACGCACTATCTTGGAAGAGGTAAAAGGGTTGAGTAGCGCTTTCGATTCAGCTTGGCTATCACTGCAACTCCCAACCCGTCGACAGTCTCTACCTGAGATAAGGCCTCAGTGATAAAGGTTATCCAAAATCGAGAGACCTGCCAAACTTTTGAAGTCAATTTAGCCAATTCGAACAGGAAGTTGATTGATTGGCGTTGTCTGATTTCAGAAAATACTCTAATATAGCCAATCCTCAACAATTTTTTTAGTTAACAAAATGCGACATCTTTTCTAAACAAAACTCTTACTAAACGGCTTAATATTAAGGTATGGGTTCAATTATACCACAGAGTTTCACATTATATTCTTTCCATAATAATTACCAAAAAAAAAGCATCCACATACAAAAAAAAAAATATTTCAGCTGTCCTTCAAATCAAAAAGCTAACCTTAGACTGTTAACATCAAGCCTTAAAAGAAAACAAAAATCGAACAAACACTGGCGAGAATTGGCATCAGCATCATCTCTCCGATGATCAGTGGAAATCCCATAGCCTTTCGTAGAGACACGCTTTTTCCTGTTTGCCCTTCATCATCATTCATACCACTTCTACAAACACAGAACATTATTGTTTACTTTAATCGATAGGGGATTCAGAAGGATCCATTCGGAAGTTGTCCAGGAAATGGATAAGAATAGAAAAAAGGGTAAAGCTCCAAAGGACAGGCTGTCTATATTATATTTTTCCCGTATCTCGTTTTTGTCTGACAAACTGGAAAAATGATTTACTAAAATTTCAACTTTAATCTAATCGAAACTGAAGAAACTTGCAAGGTCAGAGTTGTGCGTTTTCTTTTTTGGTTTTTATTTAATGTCTACTCGATGAGGGTTACTATTTGTGGGTAATGTAATTAGAAGTCAAAGAGATTTCGGTAAAATGCATTTGGTAGTGTGTCTCAACATATGTTGGTATCGACATTCTACCAATGAACAGAGGGTTTGACTTCAAGAAGTATACGTACGTCCAACGAAAAGGATGCAGTTTCCGCTGCTTGTCATGGTATAGTCCAAACAAACTCACTTGACACAGCTTTCCATTGCAAAAAAAAGGTTTTTAAAGAGAATTTCCTTGAATAAGATTGGACTTGTTAGATTTAAATTTCACTCGCTTACGAGTTATTTCTTTATCCTTTATCCTTTTCGTATTGCCAGCAGTCTAGCTATTGATTGAACGATTTATGGTAGTGATAAGCGCAGCCAGTCATAACTTTATCCCGCATTTTGGAATCTTGCTTTAACTGGTTTAGCACCATTTTCAAATTATATAGTCTGCGATGTCCCAGGCAGAACGTTTTCTAGGGTGATATAATTAAGAAGCTGAGAGCCTTTATAAACCATCTATTCAAGTTTCTACTGTACCGCAGAGCTTGAGGGCATATTGACAACATAATCCACTGGACCCATAAGCAGTTATTTTTCGGTTAGTCCTATTTCTATAAAGACAGCTTACCAACCCCAATGTACATTTCTAAGAAAAGACCACCCATAAGGCCCAACTGCATACAACTGTAGATAGACCATAAAAATTAAGTTGTACTTATCACGTAAACTTTTGATATATATTGCATTTAAGTAGAATGAAGAGAGACGCCGCATTGGCGAACTTTTCAAATTATATTTCAAAACTTCGTCCAACCTAAGAACGCCTTAAAATACCTTTGTTATAACTCTTCCTTTAGAGCTATTCCAATATTCATAATTATTTCTAGCTCTACAAGCATAAATAAATCCTTTCTTCTACTCGTGCTCCTGTCAGCTTGATATCACTGTAACCACAAAGCAACACCCAATTAATTGTGTTCCAATAAAGTGTATCTACACTGCACATATTTTTACCTCCTTGGTTCTAGTCTGGCTTCATTTTGTTCTATTCAAGGAATAACCAAGAATCAACCTCTTCCTTTTTGGCAAATTTAATTTCCTGGTATTTAGAATTCTCCATGATTTGTTTTGTTCCTCTTTTTTCATAAAAAAAAAAGTTTTCATCAATGTGCTCTTCTACTTCCCAGGCGCGTTAGACGTGATGGAAGAAGTAAGATGTAAGAGATGGGTGGTGGCAGCTGAGAAACTAATTTCTAATGGAAACCTCTTAACGCAATAATATCACCATTCCTCTCTTGCAATCATCATCGGTAAGTTATATGTATATATCAGATAAACTGTGTACAAGTATAAAAAGAATAGGATAATGGGGACATTTTGCGGCGGAAAGCGAATCTATTTCAGGCTCAATCGATACCAATTTTTTTCAGGGGTATTCATCAAAGACGGATGAAAGGCCATGTTCTTTTTGGGGATGTTCCTTAAATAGGAAAAAAATTATTTGAAAAATTTCAGTCATGACTTAAAAAAAAAAATAATTGATGTTGATGTCTAGATCGGGAAATCAATTAAAATTTCGGACAATCTCCTGGGGTGTTATCGAATATTTAAAAAATTACTAATTGAAGGAGGTAGCAGTTGCCGACAGACGACAGAGATTCCTTTGCTGGTTTTGTGTAACAAAATATAATTTAGTTTGGGCTTAATTGGTTGTCCATGCTCATTATGTTTGTTTGACTTTTTATTTGGGTTCATGACATTGTGCTCTTCAACATTGGCTTAACGGATTTGAGTTCTGGTTAAACAATGGAGTTTTCATTTTGGTGGGTGGATTTGCAGTTTAATGGATTTCGATACATGAGGTCGTGTTGTCGTGGTTCTGCTAATGACAGGCATAGCTTTTTTAACATTTGACGAGCATATCGAAGCAAAATTTAAAATTCAGGAATATCGAAGGACAAATTGTTTTGTTAAATGGCACCAAGTCCTAGCCAGGACAGAAGTTATAAAATTCGACTCTTTTAAGGAGACAAGGAAGAACACTTCCGTTTCAGAGACCAAGCCAGACTGATTGGCCTGAAAAACTGGATGAAATGGGAAAGGATGGAAGGTTGCCTTGTTTCAGGCAGAGACTGTTTATTGGGTTGAAGCCAATGTCCAATGGAAGGTCTAAATAAAACACCATAGCGGAAAGAACCACACGACTGTGACTAGTATAAAAGTATTTTGGACAGGAATACATTTTAGCCAATAAAAAAAGTTTACAGTGCAAAGGGAGATCTTTGCAGCAACAGATAAAACATAAACTTTGACCCTACCACCATCAAAGGCATCCCAGAGAGGTTAAATATCTGCCATTGCAACGATAGAAAACAGACTTCGACCCAAAACGGTACATTTATTGTGCATCATGATCTCGCCTTAACAAATCTTCATACATAAGAATTACTACTACTAATTTAAAAGTTTAAGCCAGCCAATAAAAAACATATTTGATTCACACGAAAGGACTAGGATTTTCATTCATTTAGATCTAGTGCTAGTCTGATGTAGAGCTGGGATCTTGAACATATCACCTATTCTCAGTGTCAATGTAAATAATTGTGTTCCATTATGTTGAAGACTTAGGTCCATGATATTGTGATATGTTTTAAATTAATATTTTGATTTGCATACATTTTTCCTTTGGAGTTTTATGTTTTTAACTTATTAATTTAAAATGTTCTCTTCCTAGCAACACTGTAGTGCTTTGTAAAAAGTGCTCTCACATTCAAATTCGTTATTTTTCTTTGCATGGATCTTAAATCTAATCATGAGAAAATATGCTTGCCATATCGTTTTTCAGGTTTTCCGGCAGTCAGATACTACATAATTTTCGACATTCTATATAGTCATGTCAATATATTGAATTGTCTTCGTTCATGTTTCCCTGCCGGCGGCCATAGTGAGGAAAATATTTTGCTTTTTTTCCTCTTCGTAACATCATCGTAATTGTCGTCACATTTCACACAGGTAACATACACTTGAATGAAAAAGTTGCCGAGTAAGGAATTTTTGACGCACAAAAAAAAACCAATCCTTGTCGTACTTAACGTCATCCATGCATGCAGGAATGCAATGGCGACTATACAGTTTGCCTCAGATTTTTCATGTACATATTTCTAGTCGATATAGTCGTATCATAACGGCAAAGAGAAAAATATCCTATTTCTTCCATCGCTATTTTTTTGCATGAAATATTCGATAAAGCAAAAATTTGATAAAATGGCAAATTCATTGATCTACCATAACTTGGAATTCAAATCCACTGCATTTACTTACTGCCACAATTCCATTTGCTTCATTGGATACATTAAGTACATATACATTTTATGCATATTAAGGACCTACCTGTGTTAGCAAATGAGATCGGATTATTATGATTATGTGCGTGTATCAATTTTGCAGACAGTCTTTTCTGAAAGGCATTGCCGAGTTATCATGGTCACTTATTTTGTGACTATGTGAAACAAACATTTATATTGCTGGAATATATTCATTGTTATTTTGGTTCACTATTATTTTTATTTCCGCTGAAGAATGATATGAATTTGTTGTAATTAAGTTTAAAGCCAACAGAAAAATCCACATGCATTATATTAGTAAATTTAAAACAAGATGCATGCGCGTATAAATAAAATATTTTTAAAGTAATTCTCTCCAAAAGTTTTAAGTATGGCCGGAAGGCACAAGATAAAACAGCAAATTGAAAAGTTACTACCATCTTTGGACTTAAGGTTACAAGATTGTCTAAGAGCGGAGTCGAAGTTGAAATCGATACCTATCATTGAAATGATTTATTATGTTAAAGAGGGGTTTTGTTGAAAATATAATCCATCACACAACGCTAGGCACCAAAACAGGCCCATCGCGATCCTTGGGGCACCAGCTGAATTCAAAAGGCAGAAAAACTTAAACAATTTCTTTGATAAAGCAATAAATTTCCCCTCAAAAGTCTAAAAGGCCCTTAGAGAAAATAAGTCTGCCAATCTAAGGTGGACAAGTCTTGAGGGACATAGACTATCTAAGGCTCTATCGCCACTTTTCGACAGTAAAAGATCCTTGGAGTAATTAAAAAACTGAGCTTATAACATTAACAGGAATTCTAAAAGAATACTGTACTCTATGGATGTTTGATGTCTGCAATCTCATTATTAACGAGTAGCCCTCCTATTCATTCAAGCTCATCCGCCTGCTCATTTCCCTCAATACCGCACCCATCACGATCTGACTGAGTTCTCACTGCATAATGCTTTAAGCATTGTGCGACAGCTTATCAATGCTGTACCAGAATTGATGTTGATTGATTCTTTTGCCTTGAGGTCGGGCCTGGCTAAGTCCCTTCCTGATACCATCTCCTCTGCATTAGCTCAACCGCCCTGAGGACAGCTAGAACATCTGATTGGAAGACACTGTCCGGTAAAAATTTCGTTCGATCTGATTATTGCGTTTCTTTGCCAATCCTTCCTCTCTAGATATGTTATATCATACCGCATGTCAAATTCGACAAAAGAAGTGATTTCATCCGTTGTAATTGGATTGCATGGGAGTAGCTCCGCTAGGATCATGCCATTTCCTGAAGAGATCAAAATTAATGAGTCTTCAGAACTGTCACCAGCACGTATTTTGATCTGTTGATCAAGTGGTGCAGAAGGAAGGGTGCCCAGAGCTGCCGTTGGGGTGGTTCGGAGTGCACATGTAATGGCTATACTGGCCGTTCTCTGGACCGCTGCTAATTTTGCGTAGATCGTCTTCTGTTTTTTGCTTTCCACCATACTAGTTCGCCGTAGTAGGTCTTACAGTCAGTCATAAGACTGACCATAGCAGGTTTTAAGACCCAAGGTTTTCTCTCCGTTCTTTTGCAGATAAAAGAGCACTATACGATTTTTTATTTTTTCCCCTTCATAAGACTCCAATTCTGTTTCTTGTCCAGAATTACGCTCAGATACTTCGCACTGTCCGAAAGGGACAATTCCACTCCATTGAGTTTAGATAAAAATAACCAGTTCCGTTTTGGAAGAGTTTGTACTGAGTTTGATCGTCTGGCAGCGCCTATGGTAAAAGTTCCTGGGTCGCCGACAATTAAGAAAAAACTGATTTAATGATTTACAGCACTAAGCCTTTGACAAAATAAGTAGCCACTGACCTCGTTAAAAAACAAGCCTTATAAAGATGTTTGCTACTTTTTGGGGGCGTTTTTTTAACAAAATATTGTTTTCTTCGAAATGTTCCTTAGAAAAAAAAAACAATGTATGACAATATATTTAAAAAGTACAATTCTCAATAATCTAACCATAACACTAACGCCCACTTTTTAGGAGGTTTTGCTTAAATAAAAAATGTACTTTTATAATAAAATTTAGAAATTAATCTCCTTAACATTTGACCTGTACAAAGTTATTGTCCATGCCACATTCATTAGAATATATCATAGCAAACTTAATAAAATCTCATCCATTGTGCTTCTGTGCCTTTTTATTGGGGATGGATATGGATAGAGTATCATACTGTTTGCTTAAACTTTAAGCTTTCAATAATATTTTAAAAATGGAGAAATCGTAACCAGCCCCTTTCTTCTTAGCATCCCGTATCATTATATATAAGTCAAACTTATATATAAATGAAAGTCTTTTTATATGTTGGTGATAAATGGTTTTCCTGCTACTCGCTCTCATTTTCAAATTAAAATGAGAAATTTTACTAAATAATACGCCTTAAGAGATTGTATAATTTTATTGTAATAGGGAGTTGCTAAGCAAAATCCTTCATGTTCTTAACTCTTCACAACAACAAACACCATCGCATATTTCCTTTTGACGAGTAGTTATTATACTCTTTGAAGACTACTTTAAAGGTTTTAAGTGCTTCACTATTTTGTAACTAATACGGTAATAATACCACACCACACCCCAACTGCTGTTCGACAAAAACTTCCAGATATCCATCCACCCTAGATCCTTTTGGGAGGATGCCTTGCCGGAAGAAGAATCAATCCATTTTTACACGGACGGTTCAAAAACAAATGATGGAGTGGGTGGAGGTATCTTCTCAGACAGGCTCAATCTCAGTCTCTCCTTCCGTCTTCCTAATCATTGTAGTGTTTTCCAGGCGGAAGTTATGGCGATAAAGGAAGTCTTGTCCTGGCTAAGAAAGAATGTGGTATCCGTAAAGGATATTCGAATCTTTTCGGACAGTCAGGCCGCCATCAAGTGTCTGGACTCTGTCTCTATTAACTCTTTAGTAGCCCTAGATTGCCGATCATCTCTAAAGGAGATGGCTGAGCAGTTCAACATTCACCTTTGCTGGGTGCCGGGGCATAGGGACATTCCGGGTAACTGCAAGGCCGACGAACTCGCCAAACTTGGAACTACCCTCTCAATCTTGCCTGAAAAGGGCTCCTTAGGCATACCAGTTTCCACGTGCAAGCTATTGTTTAAACTGGATGCATTAGAAAAAACTAACCACAGATGGACAAATGGTACTACTTGTCTGACAACGAAGCAGATTTGGCCTAGGCTGGATCTAAGACGCTCAAGGAGCTTGATTACCCTTAATCGGTCGCACATTGGTGCTACAATTGGTGTCATAACTGGACACTGTTTGTTAGGCAGGCATGCAACAAGGCTTGGTGCCTATTCCAACGACTTCTGTAGGAGCTGTTTGGATGAGGAGGAGGAGGAGACTACTCTACACCTTCTCTGCGCATGCCCTGCTCTCTCTCGAAAGCGAAACCTCCATATGGGGGCCTTCTTCTATAATGATCTTAATGATCTAAACTCAACCAACCCAAAATGTTTCTCACGCTTTATTAGCACCTCAAAATGGTTCAACGTTGTTTAAACTGGATGCATTAGAAAAAACTAACCATAGATGGACAAATGGTACTACTTGTCTGACAACGAAGCAGATTTGGCCTAGGCTGGATCTAAGACGCTTAAGGAGCTTGATTACCCTTAATCGGTCGCACATTGGTGCTACAATTGGTGTCATAACTGGACACTGTTTGTTAGGCAGGCATGCAACAGCAAGGAGCTGTTTGGATGAGGAGGAGGAGGAGACTACTCTACACCTTCTCTGCGCATGCCCTGCTCTCTCTCGAAAGCGAAACCTCCATATGGGGGCCTTCTTCTATAATGATCTTAATGATCTAAACTCAACCAACCCAAAATGTCTCTCACGCTTTATTAGCACCTCAAAATGGTTCAACGTGTAGGCAGGAACTTCAGATCCACGTGGTATCACAATGGACCTTATATTGATCTAAGTGAGTCGGACTTCTATCCGACTGCCACTTTAACCTAACCTAACCTAACGGTAATGATATAAATACCAAATATGTTTGAATTAACAGAAACAATATTCTGCTGGTGGCACGAAGTACCATCCACTTCAATTCAAAAAGGCTGCCAAAGCAAACATTTAAAAATAATAATGAGTTAGGACTCATTTAATATGGATAGCTCCTACATCTGCGTTAACACGACCAACCAAAGAGAGTTCTATATATTTATACAATTGGTTAAATGGTTAAATCCTATATTTTATTTGAAAAACACATAGAGACTGTTGATTTCATGCCGACTTAGCTTCAGACATGACTAACTTAGGCTAACTTAGGCTAACTTAGTCTTAGACCTTGCCTATTTTCCTGCTATTTTCCCACTGGTAAATGGACCCTTGCTGACCAGTTCGTCGGCGGTTTCTTTACCATAAATTTTCTCTTGTCAAGGAATCCATCACGGTTTGGTCTTGTTCCTAGAGCTGAGTTTTTGAAAGTTGTTTGAGGGTGTGCGGTTTTTGGATACCGAAAGAATCTCAGCTGAATATAAAATGGTAGAGGAATCACATATACGGAATCTTAAAACGAAAAAAAAAAATACTACCCATAGTGCCAATAAAAATTAAATTTAACTGCCTACGGGATTTTAATGAATTTAGCTGCGTATTAAATAATCTAGCGTCAACAGAATTATTTCTCCTAGGAGTCTTTAACGCGAGAACAGGGTTAAAACAAAATAATTTGTCATCCATGTTTCTATACACATTTAAAACGTAACTCTAAGTTAAAATTTTGGAACCAGCTGAAGCTTGGGATTGCGGTGTATCAAATGGAAGCTGTGAAGGAGGTTTCTATAGGTTTCTAGGGACAACTGCATGCTCAGTTGTAGAATAAAGTTTTATATTATGGGATTTGTTTCAAAGTAAGAACAAGCGCGCTTGAACTGTTACCCGAATACTAAGGGGTGTTACAAACTATATGTCAACATTAATATACCATTAGAATTGTGTATAAAACGCTAGACTTTGACTGTCAGGATGTGGAATTATTGAATAGATCCCGACCTTCAGCACATTTCTGGAAAGCCGATAAACTTTGAAACTCTACTCAATGCAACACAAATCAAAGCTCCGCAGTAGCATTGACGAATTTTTAGATACAACAATCACAGTTGCTGAATTAAAAGTCGTCATTGATAATTGCAAGAAGATCAAAACCAAGGGGAGCGACCTTATTCCTTTTGAGTATTAAAAAAATTGTACACTGGAATTTCTGTAAACATTGTCCGATGTTTTCGAATGCTTTTAAAATTTGATAATATTTCCTATACATAAGAAAAGGGACAATAACAGTCAATCTAATTACCGAGGTGTGTCCATTTTGAATATATCCGCCAAATTGTTCTCATTTGTATTATTTGATCTATTTAGGCCAGTCTAAGAAAAAATAATTTAACTACAGATCGAATATTCAAATTTGTAAATATAGCATTTTTCGTTGATTTTAGAGAATATTTTATTGCGATCTATATAGTGTGTATCATGGATGTGTGTTGATTACCCTTTTATTAATTTTCTATGTAAGTTATATAACAGACCGCGTTAAAGGAGAGCGTTCAAAGCTGGGAAAACTTTGCATCGCAATGTGGCGTTAATTTACTTTTTTCGACGAATGGTCTCTCTCAAGCACAAGTTTTATAAGCTACGAGGTAGACCATTGGTCCTATTGGTACCTACCGGTGGTTGCCTGATCTAGAATTTTAAATAAAATCGTAACCAGCTTTATTTTTCTCAGTTTTAAATATATTAAAGGAATATCATTTGTAGGTACTTGTATAATAAAACTTTTGTGATGAAATTCGAATAGTAATCGTTTCCAAGTAAGCGTTTTCTTCAAACAAGAGAATGAAAATATGGCCTGAAAATTCATAAGTAAAATGAAAGTAAATTTAGTTTTCTTAAAATATATATGTGTATAGTTTGCAACCTGCATTACTGAATGTCACATAAAGTCGCTGATAAACCAGACGTTGATTATTATTCAGGTATTAAATTTACAAACCAAACCGAGGTAGTAAATTAAATAAACAGAAGGCCTTCGATAAACCTTCTTTAAACATATTTCATACCTGATACCAAAAATAAATCACATAATTTGTGTGCAAAATTCATCCTCTTTATACTCAAGCAAAAACTATCCCTTACCTCAATGCCAACCGAAATGAGTAATTTGTGTTTGCGGCATTCTAAAGTGTAATCCGTTCAAAAACTTTTGCAGAATATATTCCAAGAATTCTTGTCATCTTGCCTTTCCCGCCCGTGTCTGCGTCTGCTCCATAGCTAAACTTTCCAGATTGTGTTGTGATGATGAGCTCTTTCTCTCAAGACGTTTCGGCAAGTGTACCGTTCCCTTCCCAAATAATAATTGCATTTTGTGAAAACAATTCCAAGGCGCATCGTTTACATCCTCTTTTCATACAGCGTGGACACTGAAGTTGAGTTAGTTAGATGTTGAGTTATTTTTACACCTCCTTTCATGTAATTTACATTCCATTATTTGACAACGGTGCGATAGGTAATATCCTTCCAAAGGTGGAGCGAATAAGAAAATAAAAACATACAACTTGAATATATATATTTAGGTGGAAGGAATACCTTTAGGTTTACGGTATGCCGTATGGCGTATACGCAATATCTACAGGTGACCTGAAAGAAGGTATTTTCTGAGAAATATTTTCCAAAGTTAACGAGAGAACTAGACACACTAAAGGGTTTTGGAATCGGTATGGAACAGAGGTAATGAAGAGCCAACAGAGGGACACAAAAGGATTCTACATTGTAAAAGTGAAATTCATCTCATAGTTGGAATTCATTACAATGCAGAGTGAGTGTGAGAGAGAGAGAGAGTTTCAACCTACATTGAAATGTTTGATCCTGTTGCATTTGTCTATCCTAGGGATATAAAATTGCGGGAATTGATTATTTATTGTTTGTAGGCATATCTTAGGGATGGTAATATTTAATAGGACTCTTTGGCCTTTTATTCAAACAAAATTGTCATACATGTTTGCTGTTTTATTGATGATAAAAAGGATTCACATTGCTATTCGTGGGGTCGAGAATAGCTTGAGGCTCATGAAGAGATATTTACATTTTAACCTGAAAGGGGGCGACGGGGAATGGACTACTGAGCACAGATTTAAAAGGTTTCCGTTGTAGTATAATTCATTTTAATAAATTATGAGTTCTTTGCTTCTTCTTTTTAGGAGAAGGCAAAAGTTTAAAATTTAAGTAGGACTTTATTTTAAAGTGGTAACCTTCTTAAAGCTCAAAAAGTTTAGGACACGAAAAGGTCAAAAACACATTCGGAGAATTTGGCTATTTCGCCCTGAAATTTGCAGAGAGCTCTTTTTGAGGGCGATCAATGCTCAGTGTGGTTTTACGATAGGATGGCTGTTTGCTATGTCTCGCAAGCAATATCACACAGAAACTGAAAAAGATCTGTAGTAGAAACTCATAGCCATGTTTAAAATTATTAGTCCGAAAAGCAATAGACTCATTCCTTATGGCTTCATTTTCTTACTATAGATGACACGTTATAGTGTTACGCCATACTCATCGCGACGCCGTCAATAAAGCTTACTGCGTTATGTAGCTACCGGTAAGACTGGTTTTTACACCAAATGGTGGTAGTCTCATCTTTATGACTGTCTGAGGAATCCCCTTTTCAACTCAGATCTCAGCTTGGATAACTCTGCTTATTTCTGTTTCTCTCTCCTTCATCGAAACATCTGTAAAGATAGATGATTCTTTGATGATTGTGCTAAAGGAGTTTAAGCCTTGTCTGTCAGGTATTAAGTTCTCAATGTTACATTTAATGGACTTCGGTACAGCGAAATATACTGTTTTTTTTATTAAAGGGGAATGGGGTATAGAACAATCGTGAAAAATTTAAAATCAATGATAGTTTATTCAAAATCATAAAATTGCCTGTTAAATTGGGAGAGTGTTTTTGAAGCCCCTGCTATGGGCTAATGCAAATAAACATTTTTAAGTTTACTTTAAGTTTCTAGTAAATTTGATAAAAAACAATGTTTGCCTTAAGTGTTGGGAAAAAATCGAAATAAACTGAAACACCAATCCAATTGATTTTTATTCTCTATCACCATGTAAAATCAACTTATTTTGTTCAGCAGTTTTGGAGTTATTATATAATATAAAATAAACCCACAAAAAGGTGAACAAAAGTTTTCATAACTCTTCCATTAGCTCAGTCAGGCTGACCGACAACTTTTCATGACAAGCTATCAGTTATAGGAACATTCGAGAAAGTAGAAATGGACAACTTTTAACCTTAATATCTTTTTTTTTCCTGTTTCCACATCTGTGGTTCATTCAATTTATGCTCCCTAGGAAGTCAATGTTATATTTTGTTTAAGCCTTAAAGCTTAGAAGCGGTTTGACTGATCCCTAAACCATAAAATTTGTTTTTTATATTTCCGATCATGCATGTTAAAATTAACGGTTTGCTATTTAAAGCGAAAATCTATTTCAAGGCAGCGGCTTTTAAAATTATAGCGAATAATGCTTAGACGCCATTGATGAAGTATTCGAGGGATAATAAACAATGACAGATGGCATTCCACAAGGCCCTATACGTCGACTGATATTGTCTAATGAATGTTTTACCTAATGAATGGTTACCGAAATATTTTGGGTAGATGGAGTGATCAAAGGTAAAAATGCATTCTAAGAACAATACCGCAATAATAAAAGATCTGCAGGTAAAGTTCTGCCTTAGATGTACTGCAATTATTTTCAATGCCATAGGACTTTTTATTAAATAGAAGAAGATTTCAAATGTATCCCGGAAACCACTTCACATAACTCGTTCTCTGCCGTCAGCATATTTCGAGCTCTTTCTCAGTACACACAAAGTACTTCATAAAAGCTATCCCAAAAGGAGACAAAGAATAAGTCTTAAAGTACTTTTCTACTGTCAACTGCAATTCAAAAACTCATCCCACAGGGACCTGCGATACTTTACTATGAAACTAATTTTGAAATTCATTTACATCCAAATATAATTCATTTTTGCTTCCGATTATCCACCAAAGTGATGTGTATCTGTAATTTAACTGAGAATGAAAGAAAAATAATACAAAATCAGCAGAAGACAACACACACTCACTCACAATACACTCAACAAAATAAATGTTTTCGCTGACAGCTATCGCTTGTACCATATACATCCATACATATATCAAAAGTATCCTTCTATCTAAACCACTTTGAATGACATCTGTTTTCTCGCTTTTGTGGTTAAATTAAATACCACAGTAAGTTGGCGGAAGGAGAGCTTTGTATATAATATAGGATACATCGCTTTTTATGTTTTTTTTTTTTAAATAAATTGGGAATACAGTTTTTTTTTAGGTTCAGTCCAAAGTAAACAATTAAATAATTGATGCACATTTTAAATGAAAAATTTCATTCAGTATTCATGTGCGCACTCTGTCACACATTTCAATTAATCATTTTCTGTTGTTTTTTTTTTGTGTGTTTTTTTAAAGAGAAGAGAATGAATATGAGGAGATCTACAACACAACACACATAATTCAGGATATGATGGCACTAAAATCCTAAGATTATTAAATCTGCATTTAAAAATAAAAAATATCTACCCTACATACATGTACATACATACGTTGAAAGTTTTTCTGTGTACTGCGAAGGATGCTGTGATAAACCACAGGACTCTCATCTCGCTCGCAATATTGATTGACACTCCTGGAATATTTTAAATTTAAATACAAAGTATCATATTCAGTATTCTATATACATACATACATATGCATTGCAATCTGCTTGAATTACAGTTGTCTGTTGGAGGAAACATTGTGGTGGGTTGGGTGGTATCGCGTGAGTCAGATCAAAAGGATAATGAAATAAATCCATCATTCATACGATAGCACACGAATAGATATAGAAATGCTCCTTGCAAAGTGTAGCGAATAATATAACGTACTTAATATGGTTTTGCATTTCCACTTTAACATCGAGGAAGGCGAGTCTTATGCGTATATTTTAAGATATCTACCAATAACCGACACCGAGTCAAGAAGAGTATCAATGTTGCACAAGTATCGACTTTGGTACGATTATCTTGTTGTTAATGGTTTTGACATAAATGTAGTATGTCGTAATCAAAAATATGTGCGTTGTTTGTAGGTTAAGCAGATAATATCTGTTTGCGACGAGCCATATTAGAAATAAATTTACATTGAAAATGAGAATTGTTTTACCCTAGTCACAAATCAAAATAGAACCGATAGGGATTAGTAGATGTTGTTCTTCTTAATGGCGTTGATTTTCTATAAAACAAATGTGACTTGTTACAATTTATAACACAAAATCCGACTTGTTATTGTTTTTAAATAAACAGCCTAAAGGACCAACCATAATATACTTAAGTCGATTAACCTTATGTCGAAACAAATTTTGTCTCAAAAGTTCTAACTACCCATAATGAACCTAATCAATTTAAGCAAATCAACCAAACTGTCAAAAATGTTATATTCGACCAAAGGGAAAAATGTGGGTTCTTACAATGTATTTAAAAAATTTAGTGACAATATAAAGTGATGTAAAGTAAAAAAATACAAATTGTTTGTGTCAATTGTCAAATTTCCTTACTGAAGTTTTACTTAATTAACACTCTCGGTAAGCCGCCTCAAGTCGAAACTGCGCATAATTCCATTATGGTCATGCAGTTTGGTTTACGAGCATTTAGATATTTCATTAAGTCAGCTTAAGCTCATGAAAGTCTATTAAGATTGGCCCTAATATACACAATCAATAGAAATTGCTACAGAGACATGTTGCAAAGTTATTTCTTTGGTAATAAGCATGGACTAGACTTATTGAAATCTCAATTGGATGAACGTGTTGTATCGAGTGGATATCTACATGAATGCCCTCGAGCAATTTTAATTTACAATTTAGTCATTGTATTAAAAAAAAACAGTTACTGTACACTACTCGATCATTTGATAGCAAAATAAGGATTTATATATTTACTTTGAACAAAAAATGCACCTTAAAAATACGGTAAAGGGAAAACAATCAACGGTAATTTACTCCAGAAATAGTGGGAAACAAGTTCACCAAATTTTGTGTTAAAAGAAAAGCCAATCACTGGGATTGAAGGGGGACAGCAAGCACTCATTTGAATGAATGGGTTTTCCTCCACCGGGCAACTTATTTCTGATAAATGAAGTTTGATTTGTTTGTTGAAAAAACTGAGATTTGAAAAGAAAGATAGAAAACGATGGGAAAGGCTACAGTCCGCTTGGGGCGAACAGTATGATACCCTATCCATATCCCTATATGCCGCCGAGAAAAATGCGTTAAGAACGTAATGGATAGAATTTTATTTCATTCTAAAAAAAAAATTATAAACGCCCCCAAAAAGTGGGAGTGGCCAAAAGCTTTGTATGGGCGATATATAGGAAAAAATATCGGCTAAATATATTGTTAAACATTTTTTTTCGGTTTATATGAAAATTAAATCGATATCCATCACAAAAGCCACGAAATCAAATGGCATACCTTACGCAGCCTCTAAACGCAAATTTTGATGTTTAGGTTACGCATCGCTAAAGCAACGTTGCTTCAGTTTTATAAATAATGTTGTGCTTAATGCGTAACGGCAGTTTAAGTAATGCGTAAAGTTACGCTGGCCTTAAAATATGTTATCAATAAGGCTGTATATTTCCAACTATAGCTTTAAAACTGTTTTTTCTTTACTGTGGGCGTGGCAAGAGGCGTATTAAAAAAGTTCTTACACTTAACAATTTCGAAACTGTGGGGAATATGTGGTCCAACTTTCAGCTTCCCATCTTCAATTTAAAGGCCTAAAAATTAAGTACGGACGGACGGGTGGAAATACGGACATTGCTAAATAGTCTTAGGTATTGGTCCTGATCATAAATATGTATAGGAGCCCTAGGGAATATTTGGTCCAAATTTCAGCTTCCTAGATAAATATAAATACGTATACTTTTATGGGTCTACGACGAATATTAAGGGGTGTTACAAACTACAAGTCAAAATGAATATACACATAAAAGTTAAGCGGAATAGAAAATCTAAGTATTTATTTAAGAATAAACCGAAGGAATATTACATTTTTTTTTATACCCTATCCTAAGGGTATATTAATTTTGAATATGGGAATATGGGGATATAGATAGGGCATCATACTGTTCGCTCCAAGCGGACAGTAGCCTTTCCTTATGTTTTGTATTTGATTGGATCATGGATTTCTCATTTAAAAATGAAAATACCAACTGTACCAGTCGCGCTCTATTTACGTTGAGATTACCTAGTCCTTTGAATCGAAGCAAATCGATGCTAATATGCGGGTGACATGTTACATATATCATGTTGCTATTCCTATGTATGTATTAAAAATTCTTTGTGATGTTTTAGACTTGAGGTTAGCAACTTTCAAATCGTTACAGCTCTCGCACTCATGAAACTTTTTCTATTAGGTAAGGTATTGCTTAAGAGTTATTATAACTGAATAAAGTACAAATTAAAAGTACATTAAAGCAGAATTAAATTAACAGATATATATGAATTTATCCCTTTTTTATTTATCGTGAAAATTAAAAATTTGGATTAGCAAAAATATGAAGTGGTTTTAAAAAGGATCCATTTAGGAAAAGTACAGTACACATTTTGAACAGAATATAGGAACGGAGATTAAATACATTGGCAACTGAATGACCAGGTTTTTCATCTTTCTGTTTCTGTGTATCCTCTTGACAAAATATATGCTTACGGGAAATCACATTACTTATTCAGAGAAAAGCAGTATTTCAGATTAAAAACAGATCTCTTCCATAGCAAAAATTATGTTAGGTGTTGACTATTCTTTCATTGAGGATTTAAAAGGAATAATTCCTTGAAAACGGGAAATTATTTTTTCCAATCCGCTTTAACATGTGTGTACCAACACTATTTGTAGATAAAACAAACGTATGACATAGTTCTGGAAGAATTTGAAAGACTGTAGTCTATCAATTTAAGAGAAATAGATTTAGTAGATCTATATTCAACTTCAGTTTCTGTCAGTTTAAAAGTCAAGTTCCCTTATACAAAAATTCCATCTGACATATCAGCCATAAAAATAAGTGGGTTCTAAACATGAACGCCAAGTTTGTATTGTAGATTTCACAAGTTGTAGTTTGACTTTAAATTTTTCAAAACCTGAAAACTGTGACTCTATGCACTTTTATTTTATATACCTATAAATTGAATTGGAGAATTTGCCAAGTATTAACATTTAAATATAAAATATGAAATCATTGATAATTGCAAGGCAAAGGTTTTGCAAAGATTTTTTGTAATTGTTATGTCATGCAAAAATTTAGAACTCTAAGTCTTTTGCTTCCTAAGTAAGGATTATGGACAGTTGCCACGCCCTCTTTTTGGAATATATACATTTTGTTATTTTCTTCCATATTAACTCTTTCAATGATGCCTTTGCTTACAATTTTTTAACTTAGACTTTTTGTAGGTGAGTAAGAAAAAGGGGCCATACCCCCATGGTAAAATGACATATGCTAGATTTGTCCGTATGTTAATATCCATAACATACTTTACAAAAGTCTAAGGAACATCCAAAATAAGAACTGTGATGAGTAAATTCTCAAAGAAAAACTGCCCTTCGGAGTCGGCATTAAAGTGTTTTCCCCTTCCTAGGGTTACCAACTCCAAGAAGGACTAGGCCCGGAGATTTTTAAAGTACATTTTGTCCTTACCCCTAACTGTAGCAACATCACAAAGCCACGGGTGATAAAGTTTTAACTTTATTATTATTCCCTTTATAAATTTTACAAAGTCCTTTATTAATTTTTCCGAAGCTAGAGAGTTTAAAAAAAGGGTATGATCATATTTTGAGAAAAAAATATTTCTATTTAAAAAAACCATAACTATAAAAGTAAATATGTTCGATAGAACCTTTGTGATTGGGTATTGGAATTACAGCACTGCTTTCAGACAGCACAAAACATAAACCCGTTGATTAAAGAGGTTTCTCGACAATTATTCTTGAATTATGTTTTTCCGATTTATTTGCATCAACGTTGGCTATGTCCCTTTTAGCTTTTTCCGCGAACCAAAGTTATCATGACTATCTTGATCGTGAACGCATTATGTTATGATATGGCTTTATGGTGTCTTCGATTTTTTCCAAAAAAAAAATATTTTATGCTGAAAAGAAATGAGGCTAAAGCTATCGGGTAGCATGTAGGGGACTTCTTTGGAAAGAAAATATCTTTTAGTAAAATACCGACATAATATGCATTTCTATAGTATGCATTGCATAATTAAAATAGTTATCATAGTACACACCCTGTTGTCGAATATGGAAAGCAGGCGCCATTCTGATAGTCATCAAATCTAAGCTTTCGTTAAGCACTAATCGGAAATTAACCACTTGACGAATAATTTGTGTGTGCTTGACTACCTCAATATCTAGAAAAGGCATGTTCGCCTTCTTCTTTCTGGAACGTCGTCAAGTGGACAATAAAGTGCTTATTTCATCACAAGTAAGAACATTTACCGAACGTTCGCAGTCACGGTTGGTTCGTCGTCTTTAATCGTTGTAAAAATCGAATCGGAAAAGAGTGAAAGTGACTCGAAAAATAAAGCACCAAGTACCAGCAGTGAGGATGGCGAACTAAAAGAAATTATTTTAGGAACATTTGGATTTGGCGAGGAGGTATTTAAGAAGCTGAATTGTAGGTACATATATAAATATAATAAGGAGTACAGAATTATTTTTTTGTCCCTTTACTGCTTGATCATAATGAGATAGGTTCGTTGAGTAATAATCAACTTTTTAATTATAGATTGCAGAATGGACATCGAAAGCCTATCAATAATTAAAGATGATTATATTAATGAATTGTTCTCAAACACACTTTTCAATTGGAGGCAAAACGACGCACGTAAGTTGTAAGATGAAACAATATAATTTCATTAAGAAGCTGGTTAACCTCAACATCAAACCCAAACTGGTTACATTCAACGTCAGGCCAAAGCTCTTCAACCCAAACGTCGAATTCTAAACTTCATGGTATCCTTCAGAAAACTTCGATTCAACTTTGAAGGATGGACATTTGGGTGCATTTAAGCTACATATGCATACAATAAAAAACTATTGACACCTACATGAATTAATTGCCTTCTTGTGCCGAGGGCTGTGAGTCTGCTGCTATTTCATCCAGGTTTCGTGTATTTCTATACTCCAAGTGCCAAAAATATCTCGCGGGTACTATTTGCTTTAGCAGAAAACCAGATGGAAATTTATACTGACTAATAGAAGAGTTTCTCAGAGTTCTTCACTTAAGCATTCAAGTCTTTGCCTGAAAAATAATAAGCCGTGGTTGGCGAGATTAGTAAATACAGGCGCATTGAAGTATGAATACAAATTCCTATTTATGAACGACTTATCCAATCAATATCATCCTAGATACTGGAAAAAGAAAAGATAAGATTCATAACTGAAGTAATAACTCATAAAAAGAGGAGAAACTTTTAAAACTTTTAATTGGCATATTAATGCAGAATAACTTTCGAGTAAATATTCTCATTAAATGAATCATCAGCTTAAGCCCATCAAACCCGTTTTTCCTTGCCACAGATCTCTTAACGATAGTGCTTACTACTTACAACCATTTCGCATGTTAACCTTCAAACAAAAATCTAACCTACACCTACTCAGATCCCCTAGACATTCTTCAAACACCTCATTACTATAAAATCTTCTCACAGTCCTTTTCTAATAGAATAGCCATGGTTAATGCCCATTTATAATAGAAAGAGAGTGAAAATACAAAAAAAAGAATTAAACACACAAAACGGAGACCTTTTGGCCAAAAACTTTTTCTACATCACAATAAAACGATTATATACCTCCCCAATTGCCGTGCTTCCCTTATTTCTCAGAGAAATATCCCTTTCTTTGTCGGTGCCCGTGCCGGTGCCTTACAAATCCCATTACAAATTAGTTTCCACAGTTTCAGTTTCGAGTTAACCCTTGAAATGGTGCTCGAAACAGTCTATCGCATGGCAGGCAACTCAAATGCAAGCACACAATCAATCTGAAAAGCGAGAGCAAAGTTTATTCCTTTACCAGATGGGATACCCGCGCACACGAGTAGGTAAGTCCTTGAAAAGGATACTACGAATCAATCTTTCTTATTAACTTACCTCCAGCAGCAGGCGAACAAAAATATAAAATATGTATTCCCAACCCAGACCTCTTTTGAGTAAACTTTCACTTTATAGTGGAAAACAAGCGCACAAACAAACAGAAGGCAAATAGTAGGAGGAGGACCAAATAAAATCCTTCGGTCTATTTTGCTGGGATAAGGGGTAGCTACATTTTCCACATCCACAACAAACATCTTGTTTAAATTTTGCGTTCCACTTGCCATATTGGAAGCACCGCTCTGAACCCGTTGTTCGAGAAGACGAGGATGCCAGAGATGGATATATTTACTCATATGAATATGGCATTCTCGATAGACGTTATCTTTTGTCAAGCAAGTATGTTCTGAAGGACGAAATGCATAGCGAACGAGTGAGTGACATAATATTGGATGAATGAAGGATTTCTTCTTTCGGTCCTTTGAGAATTTTAACGCCACTTTCACTCTCTATGTATGTTCAACAACAGCACGAACAACACAACATTTTCTCACACCCCCAAACATACGCACAGACGAAAAGGAAGGATCATAAAGGGAGCAAATTACGAGGCATACATATTTTATTGCTCAAATTGAATTCGAGTGAGAGGATGGAAGACCTCTTTTGGATGGGTATCTTTACCCAATTCTCATATCCGTTCCCTATCTGTATCTTCTGCTAGGGATATTGTACGTGTGCATGTTTACTATCTGTCGCTGATATAAATATTGATTAAGAAATAGACAGATTGTTGCCGAGTGGTGATGGCAAAATTTATAGTTTGCCATTCATAAATTATTATTTTTGGTTAGTCCAGGAAATGAGTGTGGGCGCTAACTTTAGCTAATTTATTATTGCAACCAAGACATTTTCGTATGTGATCGATGGACGGGAATAGGGATAATGAATTTGGGATCCACAGGTGATATGATTTCGGCAACCCTCTGAAATTACCATTTTGTGTATCCAAAGTTAATAAATGATTGATTGGGGTGCACTTGTGGAATGTGTGCAAAGCAATAAAAAATCAATATAAAACTTAGGAAACTAAAGTTAAGAGACACATGATGATAAACGTAATGTTCTATAGGCACATTAGGTGAGAGTTTGATCACCAATATTGGGATCATCAGTAATTAAATGTTAATAAAGTTCAAATGGTTTTGATAGTTTGGAAGGTGTAACATCTGTGAAGGAATCCATCAAGGAAATGGACATCGATCATACGCCTACTGCCACGCCCACAATTTAGAAAAAACTGTTTTAAAGTTAAAGTTAGAAAGATAGAGTGTTACAACCTTCACAAGATATGTAGGCACTGCCCTCCTTTATAAGTTTGTCATATAAAGTTTTTTGCCACGCCTACTTTTTGTGGGCGTTTTTTTACTAAAATGCGGTTTTTTTTAGAAAATTTTCATAGAAAGCGAAAAAAAAGTTTAACAAGATATTTACCCTATATTTTTTCCAACATATCGACCATACAAAGTTTTTGGCCACGCTCACTTTTTGGGGGCGTTGTTTTTTTAAAAAAACTTTTTTTTTTTTAATTAATAGAATGAAATAAAATCTTCTTAATGCTTTTTTCTTTGGGGCATATAGGGATATGGATAGGGTATCATACTGTTCGCCCCCCAGCGGGCTGTAGCCTTTCCTTATGTTTTTTTTTTTTTCAAAACACGGAGTATGCAGTATTTTTGGCTTCATCTCAATGCCAAAATCCTTGAAAGCCTTTTTGGGAAAAATAGTGATAAGCGTTTTTTTACAAAAAAATGTATGGAAGGTACTATTATTTAACTTAACTTAAACGATTAAACAAAAAATAAAAAATCACCGCGAGATGTAATCTTTATCCTTTACATAGGAACTTTGAAACGAATCCGTTGAACCGTTTCGCCATACGACTCCCGAACACGTACATGGAAAAGCTCCTTCAGTACGTCACTTCCCAACAAATTAAATTAGTAGCGAGCAATCAAGGTAATGTTGTCATAGGCGTCTCCCTGGAAAGAAGCACCTAACATCAAACCAAATAAAGACTAATTTTTTTATCGAATTCTATATGAAGGATGCTCATCGAGTTTGGTAATGAAGATGTTTATTGAGTTCGTCGGCTATTTGTATGGAGGGGACGTACTGAATTAGCTTCTGCTTACATGCCTCCCGGACAGAGAGACCGACGGACGGCATTGGCGGACCCACTTATTTGAACTTGCCTATAGTCTTAATATCATCTCTCTTACTCGAAGTTTCCGCACCATTGCAATTACTTTCTCTTATGTATACAAATGTATATGAGAAAGTTAAAAAATTGATAAAAGTAAAGGGTAAGTGCGTTGGACTACTAAGCGAGGAGTCTCAGATTCAAATCCGCCCCGTACCATCTTAAAGTTTTTATTCGCTGCTCCACGTCTTACAAATTTTAGACAATCATTGAAGACTAAAAAATGTCATGAGAAGCTTTTAAAATTAAATTGCTGTTCGAAAGCGACATTTATCTGTAGGTCCCTTCCATTTAAAAAAAAAATATTCTCTTTGCGCACACAATGGTTGGAGAAGATACACTTTTTAACACACACTGTAAGTAAAGCCTTTCATATCAATTTAAACTTATACCGACTTAAGACACGCTTACTGCCTAGAGAAAATTTGTCTGAGAAATTTTAAGCAATCATGAGAAGGTCTTGTAGGTTTTCTGTCTAAATTTGGGCTTCTATAAATGAAACAGTTGTGTATGACCATTTTTCTACAGGCTAGGTCAAAACGTACCCCTTGAAAGCAGAAACTTCGAGGTGATTGTGGAGTTAACATCAACTCCGCAAACAAAATTTTAGTGCAGATTCAACGGCGAACCCAAGGAACCCGCTGCTACTTCGGTTCAGGAAAACAAATGGGTTCAAAGCTCCCTGACTACTGATCTTGCCAGTTCTTCTCTATGGTGCTGAGTGCTGGACGATATGCTGGAAGGGTGAGCAGATAATAAGCTCTTTTGAGAACAAAATTCTATGAGGAATATATGGCCCCGTATGTGCCAAACAACGTCGACTACATTGGCTCGGCCATATCAAGCACATCTACAATAGTGCTCCAGCCAAGAAAATCTTCGAATCACAGCCCTACGTTTCAAAGACCAAGCCATCATGGCTACCAGAGCGCTTGGTTTGAATAACTGGAAGCTGCGTGCCCGAAAGGAAGTGCGCTGTGTGTTAGGAAGAGACTATCTACGGGTCGGGAGACCGGAGACCGCATGTATGAGTCCTTACCATGCACGTCAAAAAATATATCTTCGCACCCACAGTGGTTCGAGAAGCTTGGCTATGTCTCCTGTATGGGCCGTTCACGCCTAATATTTTTTATTTTTAATATTAAGTGCAGTTTAATGGTAGCTGGAGTTTTGTTTTATTTGTATTTATTTATGGAATTTCCCAAAACCAAAAATTGTTTAGATTTAATTCAATAGATCACTCATTAAAAATTCCAAGCGGTTTACAATTTTAATAAACCCTTAATCTATCACAGCGGTCACTTTGATACTGAGTTAAGTATAGTGGGCTTTCAATTATGGACTCAAATCACAACCTTGAGTCCAAAATCAGGAATAAAGCGCTTTATAATCTACCGCAACTTTAGAAGTTACTTCGCGGTAAAAATTAAAATAAAATTCCGCCTTTCGTATAGCTTCCTCCTAATCCTATTGATTACGGTATTAAATATTTGTGACTTTCGCTTTTCTAGACCAGCAGAAAGATCTCAGCAAAAGTTAAGCCTTTCAAACTTCGTCCCAGAAAGGGACTTTCCAATTTTCCAAGTTTTGATTGGGTAAAGTTGTTTCACACTTTAAATAAACATAATCTTTAAGTATTATTTTGAACGTAGCATTTTTCTTTTTCATTCACTCCTTTCGCAATCATTTGGCCTCTATCCTTTCGATGGGTTTGTTTGTGTTCGGAGAAAGGCTTTGCCTCTTGTTTGTTTCCGTTTTTCCTCTTCTACGTTGCTATAGGTGACAACAAGAGGGTTCATCTGGAATGCAAAATACTTTCGAAAGTTTGTTGTTTGCACAACCTTCAAATAATCTTGTGCACTGGCCAACCTCAAACCAAGCGAAAGCAAATTTTCCTAAAATTCATATCCCTATGGGCCCCAGAATATAATGACTTTAAATTCACAACCAAGCAATAGTATGTGTCCTGACATTAAAAGATAAATTGGAAGTTTAAGTTACTCCCTTTGATGTCCGTTTAGTGCGGTGTCTCCTTTTATCCCGAAAATGTGTCAGTCAGTGTAGTACATTAATTTTAGTTAGTAGGAAAGGATTTATATACTCGTTTTTTTTTTGGTTTTGCAAAAATAAATTTATTTATGTTCACGTACACAAATCATGTCAGTAATGTTGGGGGTTGAAACGTACGTTATTCTGCGTAGGTTTTTTTTCCAGAGGGTAACCGAGAAGAAAAATTGAACTTAGCAAGGAGCTTTGGTAGCTGTTAGCTTCAATAACATGTCACATTGTATATTGAAGTGGATTATGTTATTGCCTATTAGGGTCAAGTGGTTTACTACATAAAAAGGCACTTAGGTGTCATTTTCAAACGAGAGACCTATATAAAGGATGAAATAGGGAGAGCGAACGAAAAGGTTGTTGAGTAGGTAAATATATTTATTTAATATGAATTTATTTAAAATTAAATGAGATCTTCTTATAGAATTTTAATAAGGCAATTACTATAATGTGGGATAAGCTATATTTGTTTTCAACTAGACTGGAACTCTTCTATGTAGGTTGGTTTTGGTTCTCGGTAAGGATTTGGTGCAACATCTTAAAGAAATATATTTTGGTTGTGTTTTTGATAATTTTTTTCTATAACGTCGTAGTATGTATTCAAATTGATATAATGTTATTAATGGGATAGGATGGTGGAATGCAAGTTTGTTACATTTACAGAAACCTTTTAATATATTCCTTCCTTAGTATCCTCTTTTTTTTCCGAAATATGTCCAAAAATCAATTCCATGCTTTTAAATCTTATTATTTTCTACATTTGTGTTTTCAATCAATTTTAAGTAGAGTTAATTGACCGACAGTAAATTTAAAGATATATGCAGCTTTAAAACACAAATGGAGATGCTTCTCATATGATAGAGTATTCCCTAATGTTTATAAGACTTTTGCCAGCGAACTATGCGAAGCGAAGAATAAATAGGCATAACAGTCATGTGCGATGTAGCTTTTAAGGATAATATGCCGTGTTCAAAGTGGATAGACGATGAATTGCTTCTAATAGTATTTAAGAACTCTTTATGATGTTATTGAATGTTAAATAATCTTATTGATCAACATTTTTACAAATAGGAGTAACAACCACGAATACCTACTGCCTCATGCAAAGAACTTGCAAGACTAATAATTTTATCTGACTACCACTGTGAAAAATTTAGGCTGGGCCTGTAGCTGTTTTACATTGTTTCAATATTTTTCTTAAAATGCTGAGCGACTAAATGTAGAGATATGAAATGAATTTACGTTGTGCACATATAATTTGAATAGGTTTTACTAAATTAGAACACTTCTGCCACACAATATACTTGGTCCATATAACAGCGTGTAACAATATTGTCCCACTTGAGAAGGACACATCATGTGGTCAGTGGAAAATATACTTATTCTATTGAGAGTTCTCTTATAGAAAAATTATTTCTGGCTTATATCCTTATATATCTTCAAAAAATGTTTCTTTCACACTTTTGGGAATGTTTTTAAAACCTAAAAATTGTATTGAAAAAATTGTATTTAAAAGTGCAGCCTGTAATTATTATAGCGCTATTTCATGACTTACTACACCGATTATCAGATTTCTTTTTATTATTCTTAAAAAACCTGCTTTCCCCTGCTGGGAGTTGATTATAGACCAGTGATTTTGTCGGGTACGGGCACTGTGTACAACAAGTTCAGCTCCGTCTCTCTTTTTGTTTATCGTTATAACTAGCTTCGAAAGAAAAATCAGTCTTAATAAGAGGCAAATATAAGAACTGATGGTTAAGCATTTCATTTACCTCAGTAACGAAGTCATCCGCAACTTACTGTAAGGCACTCATCAGTTAGAGCATACAGAAAAATGTGATTGACTGGAGTACTTTATGACTGCTTTCCTTTGTTAGTTTAGTTTCAAATCTATTGCGCTTTTTAATTTATTTCTGAAGTCAGTAAGTATTTTTACTGCACTTATTAAATTGTAAGCATTTTGTTCACTAACGCCGCCCAAAAGTAAATGGTATTTGCCCATTAACTGCTGGTTCTAAATTACAATCAAAATGTTTAAAATGACTGGTAAATGTAGTTTTAACGTTAAAGTCATTTAGTAATTTAAAAGCCTAATACCTAGGTCTTTACATTTAATTAACAGCATTCACTACAACTGGCCAGGTATCCCTGGCAACTTTAAACACAAAACATCAACTAAAAATTTAAACATTATTCGCATCACAACATAATTCCATGTAACTCCCTTCGATGGTCAGTTTAAATAAACCAACAAAACACAAAAAGCTTTGACTAATTATTATTTTTACCCTCAGAACCTAATAAAGTATTTATAAACATTTTTTTGGTCATACACACACACATGGACAGCGATAAAATAAAACTTTATAGGTACAAAATACCAAAATATTTCTTCTCCATTTAAACGAAATCGAATACACAAACACATTGAGAAGGCATCTGTGTCGATGATATGCATCCGCAAATTGAGTAAATATCCATTGTACATACCTACGCCAAACAGGGATATATCCCCTTTCCAGCCAGATTGTGTGTAGCTTATAACAGAGAACATCAGCTATCATATCAGTGAACTTTCATGCGAACAGAAAATGGGGTTTCCATCCTTGTTTTCAGATATGTTAGTGTGTATCAGAGACTCTTCCCTGTTGCGTTTCAATTTAATTAATTTTTTTTTTTTTCAAAGTGCATCTGGTTATTTAAATGTTCACCGTAAATACATATGTATTATAAATAAAATATAATAAAATTGTTTTCTCTTACCACTACCGTTATGTTTGCTCTTGTTGAAAATATTTTATTAAATCAATTACAGAAAATATTCAATGTTAGTTTCGTTGTGGAGTAATTTTATTACTCATCTTTGGTTTTAAGTTAGCGGGGAAGTTGTCATAAAAGAACAAAATGGGTTTTACTCTTACTACTTTAAATACATAGACCATAATTAATTTAATTTTTGATGATTAAATCTGCTAATTTTTTTGCAACTATTAAATAAAAAGTTTTTTCTTAACTGACTAATCAATCACCACTAATCAAAGTTTTGAGTTACAAAATGCTACAAAGTGGTGATTTCCTTTTCGCTCTGCCTTTTCGTACCGTTTCACAACCTTAATCCTTTTATTTAAACTCAGCGAATGACAAAACCAGGTATCGATTCCATAGGATAGAGATAGGTCGGGGGGTTAGATCCTTTTAGATAAACCCCAACTTGGGTGATAAAACAAAGAGAGGATGACTCCGTATAACTCCAACGCAATGATTAAGTGTGTGGATGAAAATATTTCGTCACAATATCATCTAAACAAGTATCTTAAAAAATTGAGTAGGGCAGGCCTTTTAGTAGATGTAAATTGGCAGTATGTCAATCAGCAAAATGTATAGTATGTATGTAGTGAATTTATTTAAAGTCATTCATGCAGAATTTTTGGAATTGCAGTAGATACACAAATCAATTCAAAATGTAATTAACGAATGGTTTTCCATTAAGCAAAAGAAACCTGGCTCATTTCGTAGTGTGTATAAAGGCCCCGACCCATAGCAGCCGCCTCTGCCATGCGTGCGTTTAAACTTTAAATTTCACGCATCGGCCGACCCATAGAATCCGTCAGAACTTTGACAGTTGTGTTTTGCTTTTAATTTTTTCAAATTAGCATGTTTTGAATAGATAATATTTTTTTTTTAGTCGTTAAAATTTTATGTTAAATTAGAACAAATAGTTTAAATATATAACGTACAAGCCAAAACATTTACTCATAATAATGAAACATATCGACATATATGAATCTGTTTAAGCTAAAATAATAAAGGGTGTTTTTTAGGGGTTGGTTTTTGGAATAGAGATAAAACTGATATTTTGTGGTCAAATATGGCAACTCTAATGTCATTTATGTTCAGTTTGGTTTGCCATTTCATCATGAACAGGTTGACAAATGAACAACCCTTGCTAATCGTGCAAATTTATTTCGAAAATAATGGTTCAGTTCGCGAAGTTTACCGCAAGCTCTTTAAGGCTCATTTTGGGTTGAATGGCTACGTCAACAAGCAAAATTGCCGCATTTGGAATGAAGAGAATCCACATGAGACTCTTGAAACGCCATTCCATCCACAAAAACTGAACGTTTGGTGTGCTCTACGGATTGGTGTAGTCATTGAGCCATACTTCTTCCGAAATGATGCGGGAGAGTCAGTTCCCGTAATGGAGACCAGTATAGAGCCATGATAACCGACTATTTTGCTCTCGAATTGGATGGCATGAATGTGGATGAGATGTGGTTCCAACAAGACGGCGCTACATGCCACACAGCGCACGTCACAATCAATTTATTGACGGAAACATTCGATGAGCGTATAATTTCGCGGAATGGACCTGTCAATTGGCCACCAAGATCGTGTGATTTGACACCATTGGATTATTTTTTTTTGGGATATGTGAAGTCGCTCGCCTACGCCAACAAACCAGAAGCGTTAGGGGATTTGGAAGCCAACATTCGTGGCGTTATTGCCGACAAATGCTTGAAAAAGTGGTTGAAAATTGGACCGCTAGACTTGTCTTTATTCGAACCAGCCACGGCTGCCACACGCCCGAAATCATATTTAAACATTAATGGCATACAATTATCCTTCCAATAAAGCCAAGTTGGTGGACATTAAAACGATTTTCTTGTATTTTATTTCAATTCGAAGTTCTATACACACCCGTTATTAGTTTGAAACGAGTTTAGCTACGACAAATCTGCTGATATGACAAGACAAATGCTTTCGTTCTCTTCATTTTTTAACCAATCAGATGATTTTGCGCCTGGCTGTCAAAGTATGAAAAAGTAGAAGGCTGGACTATATTGGCCTCCTCACCGACAATGCGTGGTTTAGAGGTCACCTTCCATAAGTATACATTTATTCTATATTAATGTATTCTATAAGACAAAAACAAGGCGCACGGGCCTTAATTTCCAACATTATTTTTAAAATAAATATTTTACTTGGTTTGGAATAATAAAAAATAAAAAACAATAAAATAAAATAAATCCATAAATAAATGCTGTACAAGAGAATATTAAGAAATGTTGCGAACACATTAACACATAGAGACTCTAAACGAACGGCTGGCCAGGTGACGGAGATGATACATTTATAACAACAATGCACACAACAAGACTAAACGAAGACCTCCACATCAAAGAACACAACGAATTAGCTTTCACACCTCCATTTTATAAAAGATTAAATAAGAACATAGGCGCCGAGTCACGCCTTTTGTGATTTATATATTTTTTGTTGTCTGTCTTTTGAGTAGTATCCAACTACTTGTACTCAAAATCATATACATACCTGTTCCTTGCGAATACGTAATCAGGAAAAATAAGAATTACTTAACCGTTCGAGTTACAAAAACTGGACTTAAGAAAATTAAAATGAGAAAAATATTACCACAAGGAGAAAGTTCAAGGCACAGAATTAATTTGATTTAACATAACTCTTTTCTAATAAATAAGGAAACTAAGAATTTTAGGTTTAATTTGTTGTACGTTGCCAACATTAAAAATAATAAAACACAAATAGATCCAACGTCTCGAGATATTATCCCAAAAAAATGAAGCAAAATCATTTCGTGATGTGGCTTCTGGTCAGATGGACGGAATTGTGAGCCAACTGTTTTGTTAATATCATATCTACTCACAGTTTGAGTTCGAAGTTTAAGCACGATTGCAATAACTTTCGCATAAGTATACTATGTATACGAGAAAGTCAAAATATGATGAATTATTCTATACAAACCGATAATATTCATGAAACAGCATCCGCCGCGCGCCGCAGGGGTCCATTTATGGAATTATAATTTCCGGTTAACAATTCATTTTCGTCATGAACCCATCAACCCATCGCGCATACTGAACCTCATCTCGGCAATGTAAAATTAATAATAATATTTCGTAAAATTCTATTACAACAACGAAATACAAATTTGAAGCCAATGAAAGCATCAGAATCCTTTAAATTACTCACTGAGACCGGAGCATCCAACTTCACATTAAAATTGCTTCTCATATTTACATATTTTGTTTTTTAAGCTCAGAAAGGGTGTCCTTATGGCTGGGGTAAGGATGAAAAAAGAGTATGAGCAATTCAACGCTTCCTTATCTCATGGCTCATTTACTGTAAAATTAAATGTTTCAGGATACGAACGGTTTCCCGAATCCATCCGTAGTGAGTCTGTCACCCCTTAGCAATACTCCTGTGAAGCTCCTGTGTAGTGTATACATGGCAGTCGCCCTATCCATCCATAACCAAGAATGAAGCGCGTCGCTGATGTTCATATTTTCATTCAAAATAACCCTAATGTGTATCTATGTTTTCATGTACTCATGACTAGTATCTATCTATAGTAAATTCTGTGTCAGGCAAGAGGATACCTGACATATTTGCTGCTCTGGTATCTGGGTATTAAATTGGTGATTGGAATTGTTTAGTGATGAAGAGCGAATGCGAAGGAGGCTGATCGATAGTATGATTTGCCAGGGTCTTTTTCGGCGTTTGAAACAACGACAAGCGGTAGGAATGGATGGAAAATCGAATTAGATAGGTGAATTGGTTGATAGCTCTCTGTCGAAATTGAAACAACAAATAGATTATTGGCTTAGAGTTGCATAAATGCTTGAAGCAGGCATGTGGATTTGCATTCGACGTGCTGACAAGTTATTTGATATCCTGTTTGATTAGTTCATTTGAAGTTTACCAGATATTTGCGTACATTTTGGATGTGTTTTCTTTTTTCAATAAATCGGTTAGGAATATTTGCATTATGAAAAACAGGAAAACAGAATTTCAAACGACGTTAAAGTGAAATATGAGGTCAGTGATAAGTTCGAAGGATTACTGCCGTTCGGAGACAGAAAAAAAAATAGTTGATTGTTGAACCCTTTGTTGCTCACAATAGTGGAATCAGTAGAGGCTGAGGTCGTCAATGCTTAAGGTTTTTTTTTTGTATATTAACAGAACGTTATATTATGCTTCTTAGAAACAAGTATGTAGGTAAATGCGTTTTCAACAAACGAAACAATTGGTTACTTTGGATTATGTAGCTGCAGTTTTTATTATATTTTTGGGTTCAATTTGTATATTCCAGTCCTTACAGGGAAGAACCACAACTAAATTTACATTGAGAAAAAAAATATCTTAGCTTAAAACCTAACTTGAGTTCTGGATCGAATGTGTTAAAGAAGCAAATTTTGAAAGTCTTAGTCTTTTAAACGGGTTTTACTTCAGATGTCGGAAAAAGCACACATCAAAATCTTTGGAAGAGTATTTCCCAGCGAAAGTGGCAGCCATCGATTGTGTACAAAATTAATTTTTTTGCTCATTACAAGCAGCTGTAGATATACACAAAGATATATCTAAGACACAAGAATATGATATTAGTTTATTTTGTTACCATAAACATCATTGTTTTATATTGATTTGGCAACGTTTTAGAACTAAAGATTCACATGATTCAAAAATCATAACAAGAGAGGTTTTTATTTTATTTTCACTAAAGAACCTGTTCAAGAACTTTCGCGTACAGGAACCTGAATTCCCTTCAGTACAAATGAGGAGTACTGTGAGGAATTCTCTTTCTTCGATCTGCAAGATTGAATAAGTATGGAAGCTACAAAGGGAATCTATAGCATACTACTCTTCCCTTTGGGCCATACTTATATATTTGTATGTACCATTATTCATATAAATGTACTCTTTGTTTTGGACTAAAAGACCCAAAAATGATAGTAAAGTAATCTCAAAATGTGCGTATTTGTACGAAAAAGTTGGATTCGACAGATTGAGGACCAAGCGTAGTGGCGAAATAGACATACTTTATTTTTAGACTAGCAGGCCCGTGCTCGCATACACACATTCTGTAGATCCCCACCAACAATACTAAGTGTCTGTCTCTGGGATTTGTTTATTGTCATAGCGAAGCAAATTTTAACAGGAATCTGTAAACGTCTGAATTAAAAGACCTATGTTGCTTCTCAAAATTGTCGCTTACCCATATTTGCTAAGAATTGCCTATACTTCAATGAAATACATACAATTGCCAACTGAATGACACAAATCAGAACACAGATGTGAGATGAGGTACAATGAGATATCAGATATCAGAGTATGAGCTATGACTTTTGGTAGAGTAGACAGAACGACACACAAACCCATTCGAGATCGAGACTCGCCTCAATGCATAAAATATAAAAATAAAGAGCATGACTGCGTCATACGAATCTTTCTCGGTACATGAGATGCGTTTTTATATCGCAAAATGAATCGAAAATGAATGGTGACAAATAAATCAGATTTTACGTTTTTAAAATTAGATTTTCTCAAAACTGGCACCTACGATTTTGATGTAATTTCGCACATTGGACACTTTTCAAATAATTGTTCAAAATTATTAAAATCGTAAGAGTCGTTTTTGAGAAATCGAATTTAATTAAAATTTAAGTAAATCCTTAAACGAAAAATTAATTCGAAGTATGCAAATTTGTTCGACTTTATAGTATAAAGAAACAGTGAAGTATGTTGGAGTAGCCTTTATTAGTTTTCGTGATATTGGCGGTTTTAAAAATTACCATTATTAGATTTTTTTCCAAATATTGAGTATCCAGTATTTTTGGCCCCATCCCAAGAATCCTAAGTACAAAATAAGACCAAAATCCTTGGAATCATTTTCCAGAAAAATAGTGATAAGTGATTTTCACCAAAAAAAATTGTATACCAAGTATCGTTATTTCAAACCCCAAAAACCTTATATACGAACTTTGAAGCAAATCCGTCGAACCGATTCGCCATACGGTGCCCGGACAGACGGCATTGGCGGACCCACTTCTTTTTGAGTTATCTAAAGTCGTAATATCATTCCTCATACTCAGTTTAAGTTCGAAATTTCCGCACGATCGCAATAACTTTCTCTTAAGTATACGTACTAATATGTACGAAAAAGTTAAAAATAAAAAATAATTCGCTCTTGCTTTTGTATTACCCACGCCACAGTCACGGTTGCCACTTGGCAAAAAAGTAGTATCCAAAGTTGAAATAAAAATGACCTTGATAAGTCCGAAAAACATAGTTGAAAAAACACAGAACAATGTATTCATCACATTTATTTTTTAGCATACATTAATTATGATTAAAAAACAAAAGCATTAAAAAGGCGGTACAAAAAAGTTTTCAATGGAAGGAAATTTACGTTTTCCTCCTCTTTTTTATTTACCAACCCACCGGACCTCCTATGGCTCCAACGAACCAATCTCCCGTATGCTGCGAAAGGTAAACGCAAAACTTACGGTTTTTGATTTTAACCGCAGCACTGCCTGTTTCAAACTCGATCTCCTTCCCAATTCCTCCCATAGTTCGTAAATCTTAGTTTTTAAGTTAGAATATAAGTAATATAGCTTGTAATAAGCCTAATAAATGGGGGCGTTTGCCCCCACCAAAATAAAATAAATAAATAAATGAATGCATTTAGTGATAGTGCATGCCACTTAAATGAGGTACATTCAATTAAATATATTAATACACTGTTTACACGTACGATAAAAAAAGTGCTATAGGTATAGATTTAATTTTTGAAAACATAAAAAGTAAAATAAATCTAGTTTTTCCTATTTTGCATTTTGTAGAAAAAATTACCAAAATGGAATAAAAAATGAGAATGTAACCAAGTGAAATAGCAAGAATAGTCTTCGGAAGAAAACTATAAAAATTAAACATCACTCAGATCGATCTGGTCAATTAACATACTAATAAAAAACAGTTTTGCAAATATTTTACTAAAAATTTCTAAGCTTTTCAGGGCATGTTGAAAAATAATGTTGGACTTGAAATATGCGTATTTTAAAGGTCTAAAGACTGAAATTTCATTAGATTAGACGCAGGAGGACGCAGGGCTCTAAAACTATAACTATTGAATTGCTTGGTCTTCCGAACACAAAATTAAATAGTTTTTAATGGAAGAACTTAAAATACGTTCAGTCGTTCGCTGTGCAGGCCCAGTCAAAAGAATTTCAACTTTTTTTTGTATTATTAGTGATGATACGTTACGATAGGAGGTAAATTATTTCGGCTGTGACGAGAATATACGTAATTAAGCCCACAAATAACATGTCAGGCAATTTTTTTCAGTACAGGATAAGGGTTTTAGGCACTAGAAGTTGTGGAACATCAACGAAATTTAATTAATTTACCACTTTAGAATGCACTATCTAAATAAACAGTGAGTTCCTGTTCAAATAAAATTGAATCGAATTAAAACAACATCAGCCCTTATAAAATCAACAATCATGTAATCATTAACAATATGTAGCAATCATGTTAGAATTCTTTTTTTTTTAGTTTTAATTAAACTCAGAAAACACTAAGCTTTTTTCTGTTTGTTTGAATTTCATATGTTTGTGGTAATCCACTATCGGTCCTTGATCGGTCGGTTATCGAAGATATTCTACATACATTTAGGGTAAATTGTTAAGGTATAACTGCCTAGGCAATCTAATCCAACTAATTAAATTAGTTACGTAACTAAATGTAACTGACGTAGGTACATAATCCACGGTTTTGACAGTTCTTCACAAAAACCTTCAAATCAGAATATAATTTGAAGCAATAAGTCATCCGATAAACAAAAACAAAATAGAATTCTGGAAGGCCTGTTTCGAATTCGATAAAAATGAAAACAAAACAAAGCTGCCATATAGGGATTCTTACGTATTACTCATGAATAATTGATTTGAATGAAAATGGTCGCAGCGGAATTAAATAAAATAAAATCAGTTGTGCTGAAATTGTTGTTTGATGAAGGACTTATCGTGAGCGTTAAGAAAAATATTGTGAGAAACATTTAAAACTTTCGTAGAATTGAATTGAACGTAACTACACGGTTTACTTTCTCGAAGTAACTTACGTTCCAAACATTGCAAATGGACTAACAATTGTTGATGTCAATACAGCCAATATGAAGTTGGTTGGTAAAATGTAAAATATAAAATATCATCTTTTAAAATACCGCAGTTGGATGGGATTGAACTGAACCTATCCGACAATGCAAAGTATCTTGCCATTATTCTGCACAGGAACATGAACTGAAATCTTCGGTCATTCCTCTATTCTGAATACTCTCAATATGGGATCGAATAAATTCGGATACAATTATTTGATGGGTGGATTTCGGTACCCCATATTAAATAGTGGATGTAGTCCAAAAGGCCAAGAAACTTCGACTACATTGAATCGGCCACATCAAGCAATTCGACAACAACGCTCAAGCCAAGAGGATCTTCGAATCCCAGCCTCCAAGCTTTAATCGGAGGTTCAAGCTACACGTAAGGACGCGAAAATGCTGGTATCCGACAAAAATATCCCCATTTACCCGCGGATGCGGATGAGCTTTCAAGGGGAGTATAATTCAGGCACATAACTTGGAAGATGTATAAAACCAAAACGCTTTGCGTGTGTAAAGGTAAAATTTTGGGAAAAACGCTAAATATAAATAAGAAGAGAAGATCTAGACTTAGCATAACAATTAGTAGTTTGCCAAAAACTAAGTGTATGTAATGTGGTGTTGTATTGTGGGCGTAGCAGAAGAAAACATTTGAAAAGCTATTTTTTTCACAATCTGGACGAGGGGCTGTAGATGAAAACAAGTTGTTAAGTTTTTCTAGGGACCTTAAATGGGTTGAGGAAATAGTGTTTTTTCTGTTTTTATTTCTTACAGGGATGGGTCCATTATGGTGTCTAGTGTTTTTATTGCGGCATATCTGTCATAACCTTTGTTAATATTACGAATATTAGTATTTCTTCAACGTTATAATTAATATGCCCATGAGTATTTGAATAGAAAAACATTTTAACACAACGTGTCCATTTTTTGTTATTCATTCAACCAACAAACTGTCGACGAAAACTCCATCCACTCAGCAATTATTTTCCGTTTGACAACACGAGCTTAAATCTATTGAGTAGACAATGTAAAATACACAATATCTGATAATGAATAATGGATTCTTTTCCCGATTCTCCCTTTAATAGCTTACTCATAAATAAAAAAGCATACAAAAGTGTAAACTTCCGGTACTGCGATCATAAACATTTATTACCCTAATAAATGCCAAGAGATTTCTATGTTTCACCCTCTTTTTGTCATCATTTCGAGGTATCCACGCGCTGAAAAAAATCACTTTATTACAGGATTTTAAGAATGATGCATCTTCTTTTGCTCAACAGGCAGAATATCCTTGAAAAGTCATAAAAACGACGTAAATTTAAGCTAAAACTTTCAAAGCTTGTGTGTCAAATCTGTGCATATGCCTAAAACACATTAAATCGTAAAAAAATGCCCAAACGTGACAAGAAGAATGAATAAATAACAGCCACATCCACAAAAAAAATATCCTGCCGCAGTCTTTAAGTGCATTTTATGATTTACAATGATTAACTATAATTTAATTGTTAGATGTAACCTTTATAGATATATATTTAGGTGTAAATATGACAAATAAAAAAAATTTAAGTTTAGCATTTGAAACTGTTTTGATACTACACTTTTCAAAGCAATGTCCTTCCTCGTTAAATTATGCAAATGGCCTCTGTTCTTTTTTCTTCCTTTTTTCTCATAAGGTAATTTTCGACAAAATCTCCATCTGGGAAGGGAGTGATTTTCGCATTCAAATAAGAACGTAAGTAGAATGATGTTGTGTACCTACTTTATAGTGGGGAGTGTCCTTTGATGTGTACGAGTGTGTACGGTAAGGACTTTAATGCTCTTTTCTCGTTCTGTTTGATGTTTCCTTTGAGAAACGTTTTTATTTTGTTGTAAGATTGAAGAATTTAACTAGACTTTAGTAAACATATGTTTTTATTTTGCTTATTTACTTATTTTCAAAATTCTTTCCAAAGTGAGGGGGAAATTGAATAAGCGGGTGTTATGTAGGAACAATCTTAATATGTAGATACTGTGATTTTGTAAGCCAATTTAGATTGGTTTTTACAGCAGTCACTAGAGTGGGATAGGGAGTGTGAAAATCCTGAAATTGGCATATGTTTGGAAAGGATATATTATAAGATCAAAGCTAAGGCTAAGATCAAAGATCAAAGCGAAGGCAAATTCATTTGCATAAATAAGTCATCAAAACAAAAATCAAATAATACATCTGAACTCATTCATCAGCGCGCCAATGTGGGTCGAATCTCTCCGAAATTTGTTGCAAAATGTTATGACCTAGTTGATTTCTACAAACAATCTTAACGTGGGACGTGTAAATGACTGTCGACGCTAGACATATGTTAATTAACCCGTACATTTGCAACCTCAATCTGGGAAGCTAACGTCAGTTATTTCCTTTTGTTGCTGAGCACTACACCCACTTTTTAATATTGATGACTACAGTATGTAGCAATTACCTTTACCACCCGACAGTTTTTTTTCGCTGCCCCACCTTTTGCCAGCGTCTGACAAACATCCAAGAGTAATAACTGTTACGAGGAGATTTTCAAAAAATTAATTGACGTTTAAACAATCAATCCGTATTAAACTGTAGGCCTCTTCCATTCGGGTCAAACAATAATTCTTTGCACCGATATTGGAGAAGCTAGGCTTTAGATTATGTATGGGCCGTTTACGCCTACTATTTCAATATTTATAATATTGTTTAACATTAAACTTATGCTACTGCGGGCTTATTGTGAATTTGTTTACTCATCATTTTTTAAACGACAGTAACGCGGGACGAATTTTTCAAATTAAAGCTTATTCCCTAATGGTCTCTTAATTCAAAAGTGCAGTAAACAGACACAAAAGTGAGAGTTCGGTGCACAAATAGTACCGCTTGAAAATACGTACATGATCTTAAAGATTATTGCTAAAAATGATTTTTAAAATAATGACAAAGAAGAACTATCTTTGATTGAAGATGATTAATTCACTAAAATCTATTTTTATTTACTTGTTACGAGTTAAATTTAATAGATTTTATCAAATTATCGAAGTGAAACGCAGGAAAAGTCAATTGTTTGGGTGTAAGTGCGAGTACGTGTGCTTCTTGCATTTTTGAATAGGAACTACCAAACAAAACAAACAATGACAACAGAAAAAGTTGATTATTATCGATTATAAATTTTTAAATAAAACAATTTTTCGATTTTTTTGAGTCATTTAAATGACGCTGTGCCGTCAGGAAAAAATGTCGCATTAGAGTGACATTCAAGCTGCGATACGTCATTGGTCATTTGCCAAAAAATGGCGATCACACGTAATGACTATCATCGTCATTTTTGTCCCAAAATCTAATGACGCTGCGAGTCACTTATAACTTTCCGTTGGGACGCCATTAAATGACGAGAAAAAAAATGACGGAGGCATGGTAACTACTTGCCTCATCAAAATGACAAATTTCACATTTTCTATTATTTCGAACTCGCGTCATTTATCTGTTTTGCAATCAGAGTGCGTGTCAGCAGAAGCGCGACTGATAATCACACTGCGCTACCTGCCCACTGATGAGAATTTTCGATCGCTGCGATTCCTTTTCCGCGTATCGCAGCCAACGACAACGTGCATCATTCCGGAAGATACCGACGCTATTGTCGGTGAGTTTATTAAGGTGTTTGCTTTTTGCTAGTGAAGATTGAAATTATTTATGTTTTATTTTGTCGATGATTCCGAAAAACGAAGCCGAATGGGAAGATCTTCTTGGTCGGTCCACGAATCGCTAATTTTCCTATCCCGATTCACTACTGCTTTCTGCGTTTTGGGTAATTCAGAGTCTTGTGTACTATTCAAATTCACAATACTCACATTTCTTGGAGGCTTGCATTTTCCCGTTCTTTTTATGGCACAAAAGTGCCGAAAATGTTATCCCAAAAATGGTGATCACACCGTATAATCGTAACTTTACGTAAATAAACAGATGTTTTAATGAATGTTATTTGTACGCTTCAAAGATTGGCCAAACACATTGTATAATTATTCGGGTTATCTCTTCTTTTCATAAGGAATGCTAATTATATTGCAGCATCGAAAAGAAAATACTCTTTTCTTTATTTTGCACATCATAAACCATAATAATTAATGTATGGTTAAAGTTGAAGTTTTATTATTCCTCGCATTTAGTTGAGTTGTTGTCGTCGGCCCGCTATTTCCAAATAATTAAATACATTATTGGTTAAGTAGAATGACAAGTGAAATTATTCATTCGTTATTCTGAAACTCAGCTTACCCGTATTTCAAAATTAGCAAATATCTTTGCTATGATCTATGCTAGCTAGTTGATTTATAAATTATTTATCTAATCTATCTAACACAGTCATATATATTATATAACACACTCACACTACCTTTTCGAATCCATCAAAGTTCCAAACAAGGAGAACATATTTTATAGGCCCACTAAGCACCCATTTTTATTCCTCAGCGAATTCGCTCAATAATTTATGACTGTCATCAATTTTCGAGTATTTCTTTTAGAATATTGAATACAGTATCCTTCGTATGCATCACACAGCCACAATCCGTGCTTCACCCCACCTCTGCCCAATCGTTAATTCCTCCGATAGCGCAGAAAATTTTAAACTTGTTTTGTGCTTCATCGCCATCTCCCCTAAAGCCACGTAAAAGCCATGAAAAATCTGTTCTTGTTGTTTAGCCGCTATCCCCAAACCCTGATAAAATTTCGTCCTTCTTTGTATTCCTCCCCTCTCTGCAAATCTTTTTGTATCTATGGAAAAGGAGAAAAAAAACACAACTTTTCGCGCTTTAATATTTCACTTCATTGAACAGGAAAAACTCAAAAGGTTTCTCCCCGTCGGAGAGTAGGAATTTCTCCGTTACATAGGCACACTTTCATGAATTTGAAGGAAAGTGGGCAATGAGGAGAAGCCGTCTGTTCGGCTCTCATGATCAAGTTTACGTACTTGTTGTGATAACCAATCATTAATTTCAGGACTCGTCGATGTGCCTTTTATTTCATGAGTGGTGTCCTTGTGCACACTTAATGCGAGATTTTGCAAAAAGAAAAAAAGCCGAACAAAACAGAAATCGAGACAGGAAATCAATGTTTGAAATGGATTTTTGTTGTTTGTATTGTTATCTTCTTTTCAATACGAAATAAAAAACAGAAAAAAGAATATACACTTCATTAACAATTTTACTTTCATCAGGTTAATTAACTCACTCTTGGTTCCGAGAACTTTGATGATTGAGGAGTGTGTATCTTAGCAATTCAAACCCATGACATGGTGTAAACCATGGTTTTGCTTCTTATAACATAAAGCAGCATTGCAGGCTTAAATTGAAAGCATTGTTCTTTGTTTAAGTTATTTCCAGCATACAAATTATGCACAGAATCATTTTTTAAACCGCAAAATATGCGCTTCTTAACCATAAAAAAGGATTTAAACCTGTCATCCCTCGGTCAATCGAACGCATTAACTACGGAAAATCAGTTCAAAATTTGTTCTTTCAAACTTAAATCGGAAATGGAAAAGCTCTGAGGAGACAGCATATCCATTTTTGCTTATATTTGCTTTAACCCTAGAAAGATAACCATATTTTGACAATAATGTAAATCAAATGGGCAGTACACGTCGAATAGACGTATGTTATTTTTCTAGGGTCATATGAAATTGTTTGCCACGCCTACTTTTTGTGGACTTTATTCACTAAAATGCCGTTTTCAGCGAAATTTTTCATAGAAACTGAAAGAAAAAGTTGTTTAACAACATATTTAGCAAATATTTTTTCCAATATATCGCACATACAAAGTTTTTGGCCCCTCCCACTTTTTGGGGGCGTTTTTTCAAAAAATATTTTTTATTATAAATTTGAAAGAATGAAATAAAATGATATCTATCACCTTCTTAATGCTTTTTTCTTTGGGGCATATAGGGATGTGGATAGGGTATCGTACTGTTCACCCAAGCGGAGGACACCGTTGAATACACAGTAAATATCCATTTCGAAATGTCATAAGGAATAATTGGAATGAAGAGCGTTTTATATAGAACCCGATTGGTATTTACTGTCAAGAACTCATAATTCAAAAGTCCTAATAAGCCTGAAAAACAGGATTTGAAAAGCAAAATTCGTTATTTGATTTAGGTTGTTATGCATTTTCAGAAGTTCAGTTTATTATGTTTAGTTTGAATTTAGGGTTTAAAAGATATACATCAGTTTCACAGAACTCAAACTGAGTCTAATCTAAATCTTATATGCAATTCAGAATTCGCATTCGGGCGGTCGCGCTCTAACAAACTTTGGTACGTTTTAGAGCGAATTTTGGATTTATTATGCCAAAGCGCGCAAGCAACAAATTTGTAAAACTAAATAAGAGCGTTGAGAGATTCGAATGTATGAAAGCAAAAGTTCTGTTTGCGTAATTCTAACATTTCTTCGTATGAGTGCACAATTTATTTTAAAATTTATTCATAACGATAAGAAATACATAAACAACAATATTAAAATCCAAACAACGAACGTATATATATACATACGTACACAGAAATAAAATAATTTTATTTAATTTTTTTCCCAAAAATAGAAAAGAAATCGTTTGTAACACAATGAAAACAGTATATTACTATATTTTCCTCATAAACACCTAACTTATGTATGAATAGGTGTTGACTATAAAATTAGATACACTAATAATATTGAATTGCCTTTAAAAAAAAAAACAAAATGAAAAATTACACAACTAAATGAAATGCCAGTTGAATTTTGTCAAAAGCTTGATCATAGTAGAGTGCAGGTCTACTTCCGCGTTGCGTTTGACATTTTGATAAAACTCATAGGAACTCGTTGTTTGTACCTAATGGGCCTTAGCCTTACTAATAATCAGGAACAAATGTCGAATACTAGCTGGGTTAAAGTATAGTCGATTTCATCTATTCATTAAGTAACTGGCGTACTTTCTTTCAATCAACTACAATTTTCATCAAAGTTGTTATCAAACAACACTAAATGTCTTATCACTTTTATAGCTCTAAAAAAATAATTTTAAAATAAACTAAATATTAAAATGAGTTCAAGTGATATTTGTCGACCTGGATCTGTATCTGAAAACGATTAATGATAAGTAATAATATACATCTGTCAAAATTATATCGGATATCAGTAGGTATTTCAGCACTAAGTATTATGACTCTTGATACCCTGGTGTCATGTTAATGCATTTTTAAAGCATTTTTATATTCATTATGATCTAATTAATAAATTAATTGATTAACGATTAATCCTTGTTAGGCAATTATTAAGATTTCATCGGGCATCAAATGGAACGGTTTGACGAGTAGAATTTAATTAACATGACAAAATCCACAGAAAGGTTATTTCGTCATAACGTCCCTAGAAACGTTTGTGCATTTTGATTTCAAATTGCCCAATTGCTCAAGAGTTGTCGAACTCTTTCATTTGATGGGTTCTGAGTAGGTACTATTAATATAAATATAAAGGTATATGTAAGGTATGTACGGAATTATTTTTTTTAATAAATAAAATACCGCAGTTTTAATACTGTAACTATGTTTAGTTCGAAATGGATTTTAAAGTATAAAAATAATATAATCGCAAACATTTTTAATAGCTAAGGGTGCGGAGTGACCATGACCGTGTGCCTTGATGGACGTTCAACTCGAACTCTCTAAAGGTTAATTTTGCGTCGCCTTAATTTGCCTACTCATAGGTACTCTTTATTTGCGCATGCGTGTGTGTTTTTTTTTCGTCCATTATCATAAAATCTACGATCGTCGTTATGATCATGTTCGGCCATACCAATAATCAAATTTAGTCTGGCAGCTAACGTAAAGTCTATACACTTTCTTTATACCTGCAACAATAAACAAATTTAATTGCCGACAAATCGTTAACTATAGGGCTAAATGTTAATTGTCAGAAATCCATGTTTATGCCTTACATTACCCTAATTTTCATTCTGTCATAATTCATTCTGCAAAGAAATGTTGCCGTGCATTCATTTATTTTCGTATCAAATCTACATATAGTAATAAATAGTGTTAGTCGAAGCATTAAGGCACGATTTTTGTTATTCGGCTTAATCAAATAAAAATGTATAAGGAAAATACAATGCATAAAAAATAGTCAAATTAGTTTCCTTTTGTACAAATTTTACTGGAAGTTTATGGAAGTAACTCGAAGCCATTCCATTCCATTCCGAATGGGTTTTAGAATTGACAAAATATTTCTAAACATACTTAATGCGATAACGAACTTCTGGTAGGTCTTCTGCCTACTTTGTTGTTTTCTACAACAGTGAAGATGTTGATGTGTTCGACAATGTGAAGACTTTTATTTTAACATTCACTTAATGTGATTATTAGTAAGGGCCAATCTTTCGACGCGATTTAATTACAAAAAAAACTTAAATTTAACGGGAAAAATTAGCAAAAATCATGTTGCTTTTAAAAACAATTTGGGGCCATCTGTGTTTCAAATATTTACAAACAAACTTGTTCGAGAGTACTTGCATGTTTATATTCACCTTTTTTTTCAAATTTAGGAAAATCTTTGTTCTTGGGATATGGATATGATCGAGATCGCTACTCATCCCGACTATTAAAACAAATAAAACTAATTAAAACCAATATGTGATACAAATTATCTGTGGGCAACCGTTCAAGAAGATTTCATTTGATATCCAAACTAAAATGTGTATACAAAATCAGTTCCTACGAATTAAAAATCCGGAAAGGCCATCGTGTTAAAACAAATTTCGCTGCTTTTGGTTTTTCCAAAATAGATAGTCAGTGCCGATATTGTTGAAAGTTTACTTTCAAAGGACATTCGACTAGATGGTATTCTCCCTATTTATTTAATTTGTGTTGCCTAATACCATTTTAATGTCTGGAGTATATCCGGACTTATAGAAGGTAGCTAAGATCATATGACTTCCAAAGATGCAAAAGGAGGTGAATACAGTCTCCATATTGCTCTTTTTGTTTAAAGTCTTTGAAAGCATATTACAAAAATAAATCATTATTTTATCTTACTGCCAACTCTATCTTCTTTTCGTAAAAACACAGTTGTTTTAAGTGTTACTGACGATTTAAGCTCAGCACTGGATATATTCGAAGTAACGTTTTTGGTTTTGCTTGCTTTCTCAAAAAATTAATCTTTTCTTAGTTGACTAATTGAAGGCAAGCAATGTTAGTTGCAGACTGACTGTCTAATTTTCTGCCGGATGTCACTGGTGTCCCTTAGGATTCCATCCTTTTATTTTCATTTTAGGTTAATGAACTTCCAGATGACGTTCAATTGTATTTTAGTTGTCCGCTTGGCGCAATTGAGCAGGAACTTTTTTGTGTCAATGAAGAACTAGGGAAAGTGTGTATTTGATATCTAGTCATATCGACAAAATCTAAGGATACTGCTTATTTTTCAATCAAATAAGTTGAAACAGTAAATTATATTCAACCGCTTTTTGACTTGATAACCATGTCATTGGACTCGTTTGCAAAGTATATGATGTACTTCTTACCTTATATGTATTTATTTAACCTTATTTTATTCTGTTCAATTTTGTAAAATTGACTTATATGTATTATATATTATAGTTTGCCATTAAGCAATCACTCAATCAAAAATAAATAAATAAAATACGCGATAATTAACCCCAGTTAATTACCTATAGCAACCTACCAACTTACTTTTTAACCATTTTAACAAAGAGTCTACAATACTTATGCATGAGTTTATTTGCTCGAAATAAGGGTACTTTTCACAGTTAAAGAACCACTTCCGATTATAATAATGAGTCAATAATCCTTTCAACCGTTTGCTGCTGCTGCTGCTGTTATTATAACAACCATAACACCCGGGGCGATTTTTTATTCAAACACTAAAGTAAAAAAACACCACAAATTCCGTTTGAAAAGCAACAATAAACACTCAAGGCATGTACATAGAGTAATTAATTAAAAATTCATCGACAGATCCGTTTGATCCCTATTATTCTTCCACTTACATTGAAAAAACATCTTCTCTGGGTGTAATTGGAGCCACAAAAATTCATTTTATCAGTTAAAATCGCTTTATAGTCAAATGCACGCACCACCAGGCGAATATTTTTTCCAAGGATAACTCACCCACACCCAGTTATATAGGAAAAGTGAGAGGGGAATGATGCCGTAGCAACATCAAAATCCTATTAACTGCCGTAGTAATTAATTTTTGTGGAAGAGAGCACTCCGCCATACTCTCTCCTCATTCATTGTTACCATGAGTATTAAGGATTTCAGCTCCTTCAACAGTGTGTACAAAGGAAGTGGTAACTATAATACGTCTAATAGTGAAACAGTTTGTTTTTAATCTGTCAACAGATTCAGCAGCTGAGCTTGTGATATATTTATTGAACAACGCGCTTACAAACAACGTACGTAACGTATTGTCTGGGAGTAGCAACGCCTGCAGGTGAAAGCAGGACCAACAAGCTAAACACTAACCTGACATATGACAGTACACGAGGCGAACGAAAGATTAATTCACTTCGAATTCTTAAATCAGTATTAAGTTGTTGCTGTTTCATTTAGTTATGCGGGTGGTCCTTGTTTTTGTTGACAGTGTGGAGCCTGGGCCCATACCACTGTGAGAGAAGAGTGAAAGAAGAAGCAATAGCGAAACACCCTGCAGTAATTCATCCTTTCAAAGTTGCTTGTTGGCGGACGAGTGATTTATTTTATAAGAAAACTTGGCTAAGTAGTTCAAAGAAACGAATCCGTTGTGCTGGGAACTCATGATAGGAAACAATCCGCAGAGCTAAAATGTCCTAATAGACGGAACGTAACAAAAAACAAAAAAAAAACTTGTTCGTTGATTTGTTTTACCCGGAAGGTTCCATGATGAAAGAATTGCTGCTGCAGTTTTCCGCTGCTACGACTAGGACCAACGAAACGAGTGTCTTCCTTTCAAGCGTCCAATTCCAATCTAGCAATGCAATGTTGTTGGCTGTTGTAACTAAAACACAAGCAACGTGGTAAAATTCTCACTGAGTTTCTGGCTTCACAATTGTTGCGCGTTGATTCATCTACTAGAGGGGAATAATAAGTTTTTCCGTTGCGGATTTTATCGACAAAGTTTCGCATCCGCTGATGATGTTGGAGATTGCTTTACTTTCATTCGTTTGCTTTCAGAGGGGTTTTTTGCTTATTTGTATTATGACTGAACGTAGCCATAAATGACAGATTGCTGCTTAAGCTTTGACGAGAGAGCGATTAAAAGTAATAGACGCTGACGATGAGCTGTTTGGCGGCAACAAATGGTTGAAGCTAAGCAACAAGTTGTCTACATTTTAGCAGTGAAGCAAATGATGCACACTTTTGACATTGGGTTTGAAATTGAAACGTTTAGTTTTAATTAAGATTGAGCAGGTTGATTACGGCAGATAAAAAAATGTGTACAGTGAATTTATAGGAATTGCGCACCAAAATAATGAAAACAGAAAATGTTATAAATACACTTTCGCGTCTTTCCAAAACACATTCCTAAAGAAATGAGTTGTGAATTTACAGCAGTAATTAAAAAATTAATCAGCTTGCAATCAAAAGAGACAAGTTAGCTTTAGGTACACCTACTTCTATAAACGTTCTTTTTTCCCAAACCACTATACCTACCATATATAAGAATTCATACACCGTTATGAGCTGAATTAGCAACATTTGGTGGTATAAAGCTCCGTCCAGGTCTGTACGAGCTAAAGTAAATAAAATACAGACATTAGCCTATGTTTGTGCAACTGGTGCGATGAAAACTACACCAGACGCTGCACTTGAGATTATCCTAAACATCCCACCAATTCATCTAGAACTCATGAAGAAAGTTTTGGTAAATGCCCGCACGATCATCACGGAGGATGAACCAAATTCCAATCTAGTCCATCCTGCAACTCAAAAAATACGAACTACTTGGAATACAACTAATGCTTCCAACACAACTTCGAGGTTATATTCCCAAAACACTTAAACTATGAACGTAACAAATGAACATATCATTTGGAAACCTATTTGGAGGTCTTCACATTTCCTGTTTTTTTTTATCTCCGCTGATTTGTTTTAAGACTCATTTTAGCCACATCTATGTGTTAAAACTTTTATAAATTTACAGTTGGTTCATATACATATGCGAAACAGCTTTTTCGAAACGATGGCAGAGATCGAAACAGAAAAAGGACAGGAAATGTCTCAAAACTATGGAAATGAAGGTAGGACTTTCTTCGATAACACGGCAATACCCTCAACCATATTCTATATTAAGCAATTTACTTCATTCTAAAAATGCTCTTAATTCGACAGCTAATATAACATTCTTAATAGACTGTATCCAACAGATGAAAATAAGTCACAAATGAGTGAAATAAATATGAGCTCGTACTCGGAAAAAGTACACAACTGTTTCATACTCCATTTCCTGCCTTATTTGAATTTTAACCCATCAATAAAAGCAAACACGCATGAATAAATAAATCATTTTAAATAAGGCGAAGAAGCAAAAACAGGATCCAGGTCCAGGCGGCCTTTCGAAGTTTCCAAGATGATGGGAAATACTTGTTTCTTTGTTCGCTGTTCTCTTGTGTAGATACTACACCTTAATTGAAATTATTTTCACTTTGAGACAGCAACAGCAACAGAGCAATAACAATAAATGCTTTTATTCGTAGAATTGAAGCAAATAATAATCAATAAATCAAACGATTCAAGAAAATACACAAAATCTCGATTTTGTATCTTGATTGTATTGGGATTGGAGCTTTAGGCAATAGGACGACGTTATCGTCATTTTCAATACCAAACGTTCTGAACCAAATATTTAATTTGATAACGAAATCATGAGGAAAGTTGGCCAACTCAAAAGTTAACAAAAATATTTACGATGCTTTCAAAAAGCGAGTGTGACCTTGAAAGAGCATTGTGTGTGTTGTGTTGTTTTTTTTTTTAACAGAAATAATGGAAAAAAGATTGTACCACAGACTTAAAATTTTGTATAAATTAAGAAAACATTTTTTGATGGATGTGGGAACAACAGATGTGGCTGTGGTGCCAATTCGCACCTCATTTTATCGATTTAAATATGCGGCAAGACCGAATACTGCAGACATTGTAAGGGTTTTACTTATATTGGTACGCTTCTGGATGGTTAAGAGTTTTGATAAAAGTTTTTTAGAAGATGCATTTTTGCAAAACAAATCTGTTTATGGCCGTAATCGGCTTCATTAGGGGGATGATGCGCATTTATTTATCTTATAAAACCAGAACTATATAATAAATAAATATTAGGCGCCACCGGCTTATACATGACCGAAAGTCTAGATGCGTCAACATGCGAAAATATATTTTTAACGCGAATGTTACCTACAGTATAATGCCCATTTTGAACTGAACATTTTTGTGAGAAGCTTGTCATGAAAATTCTTACTCTTGGATCTTTCTCGGACTTTTGCGAGGAATAACTTTTGATGTTACGGGTTGATCACTCAGCCACTGCACCCACTTCCTACATAGAAGAACTATAGAAATTACAATATTGCATTCAAAAACAGAGGCATGCAGGCATCACTACACTACTCCACATTTATGCGGTAATAAGAACAATTATCTAAATCACTCAATCTTGCTGCATGGGTCACAATATGCTTCTCGCTGAATCTGGCTTCCCTTCATTTAATATAGATATATCAAAACTCCACATCAAACACTTTTTTAAAACTATGAGTCATCCAAAGACTGAAGATTGAATTAAAGCCCAACATTTTTCAGAGTTCTGCGAATACAATTTAAATCTGAGTAAACAAAACATCGCCGACTGGAAAAAAAATTCTGTAATTTATTTTCGACAATCGATGAAAAGATGCACGGAAATAGTATTGAACATGTTAAAAGTTCCTTACACCGAGAAATAAATATATTCGAACTTAAATCATAATTGCTGTAAAGAATAATATTGTAATGAAAAACACTCTACGTATATCTCTATTTTCAAAGTTGAATCTGAAGTTTGAACTTTATTTCGCATCGAGAAGATTTTATTGTGCGATGTTGTTTGTGCATTTGCTGGGTGTGCAGTGGTGTTCCATCTGACCACCAGTTTTATAGAGAAAGTATTTTATTATTGTTATAAAAGCATACTAATATGGAAAATGTATACAGGGTGTTGTTAATTTTTGATTAAATGAAAGAGAATGGATCATATATTGATAAATGTTTTATTTAATGTCGGCAATTATGTATGGAATATAATATCAGGTAAATGTTCGCCTTTGTTTGTCTCACAAATGCGAACCCTTTTGAGCTCACGAATTTCAATCACGAATATTTTTTTTGAGTTGCTCAAGCACTTCTGGTTTGTTTGCATAAACCTTGCTTTTCAGATATCCCCACAAAAATAAGTCCGGAGCAGTCAAATCAGGCGACCGTGGAGGCCAATCAACAACTCCATTTCTTGAAATAACTTGTTGTGGAAAGGTCTCGCAGTAATTCCATTGTCCATCCTGGCTGTTTGCAATGTGGCACCGTCTGGTTGATACCACATGTTAATCAAGCCCAATGCATGAAGTTGTGGCGTTAAAAATTGCTATTTCAACATATCACATATTTTTCGTAAATCGCGAAATTTTTCTTTAAGACTGATTAAAAATTAGCTTATTTAACTAACAAAACATCTCAATCTGTTACATTTGTTTTTAAATGATTTGGGAATGTTTATAGTGTAGTATATATATATGTTTATATATGCAATTTACTATTCAAAATATGAATTTAACTAATCAATCCCAATTTGCGAAAAATATTTTGTAATTTAAATAATACCTCTGAATCGATCAAAATTTCTATTAATTTTAAATTTACTACTCATACTACTGCTGATCAAATCACGTAAATTTTGTTATTAATTATAATATATAGATGTGCAAAATATTAAAAGCATAATTTGACATTTGAATCTAAAGTTACGTTCATATTTTTTGTAATTATTATGCCGAAAGTTAAAGAAACTGCCCAATACGAATTGAGAGTGAAGTTGCTTCACTTTACAGTAATATAATTTGTAATTATTTCAATTTTGATGTACTCAGCCAATTCATTGGCTAGTATCCTCAAGCCACAACCAACGCCTTATTTGAGTAGAACGAAAGGAACTTCTTGCTCATTTGACATTTGAGGAATGAGCTCAGCACCAGTGCATACTACTCATTCAATGGTTTCTTGGAGTTTGATGAAATGAGTTTAAAGTCACAAACCATTGAAAACTAAAGATTTTGTTATTTTTCCCTTTTTGTACCCAGCCTTCTGTCTTCATTATATCTTACTAAAACTAAATACATATTAGGCATGTAATTTAAAGCCTAGCTTCCCCAACCAAGAAGCTGTTATATTCTTGTGTGTGTGAATTTATAGTAGGTACATGGCCGTTGCCTGGCATACGCTAGGGCTCGCAATTAGCATTATAGCGCCGTTTTGATACCACCACTCATGGGGTCTTTGGAAAAGAGGTCCACCCGGTGGAATTGGGGAGTGTTTTGATTCCATTGAGAGCGATATTTGACATGTCAGAGAGGTCGTCAAAGAATGGTTCCCCGAGTGCTGGGAGTCTGGAACTAGCCCGCATAGAAGGTGAAATAGGATTTCATTTTCATTAACGTCATTGCAACTACGGCAGTGGGTGTTGTAAGGTATGCCAAAGTTGGCAGCATGGGTGCCAACTGCACGCACTGCCGTGTCTGGCCAGCTCTTCGGCTCGTCAGCTCTCTCACTTCCAAATAAGTTCCCATGCCCGGGAACCCAGGTAAAAGTGATTCTAAACCGGCGAAGTTCTTTTGTGTTTGTTGACGTACTATTTAGAAGTAGTGATTCTTTTGAAAAGGCGGCCCATTAAGTGTAGATGGTTAGAGCGAACTCTTTGATAACATTGTCTGCCTCCCTTTCCGATCTGGACGGGAATACTGCAGGGAAAGTTTTCTGGAAGTTAAATGTGGGTTCGATGCTGTTAGTAGATATTGATTCTTCGCTCCTGGGTAGTGAATCAAGGATATTGCAATCTATTTAATGTTTTGCGGACCAATAGCCGGCTACTGCAGCATTGATTTAGTATGTAGATCCAGTGGCAGTTTGCCTCGGTGCCTCGGTCGGGCATAAACTTAGGCTAATGTTTAGCTTGGTGATGTTATAAGCCTTACTTAGGGCCATCATACATGGGACATGTAAGTGAAAATTGGGCATATAACAGCTTATCCCAAGCTATACCCTTTCATACTTTCAACAAGATTTACTACTGTAAATTTAAACCTAGAACTACTCACTTAGTAGCCCGAAACACTTCGGACTCAGTATTATTTTTAAGAGCATATAAAACTATAAATTTTTACTATTCTTAGCGTCTTTACGTATCATAATTTTATGACAGTGACGATTTTTTGACGATATTCAATTCAAAATGTACACAAGAAGCCCAAAATCACTGTTACACCACGAAAACTTTATCTGCACTCTACAAAGATTTAAAGTGCCTTTAACACAATCACAGTTCCCTTCTTTTGGATACTCCAGCAAAGGATGACAACATTAAAACCACTTCCTACTACAAAACACACTTATACACCAAAAAGACCACCCAATCCTTTTTCCATGTTCCACCACCGCTGCCCACAAGCTTCATTGTAGTATTAAACTAGAAACAGCGAAATCGATTTATGTTGCACTGCAGGTGGCAAGCCCAGCCCCAAAGAGCATAGTTCCGGTGTTTTATTCTTCTTAATACTTCCATTCGACATAATGTCAGATACACACGTTCACTTCCTCAAATACTGTCATTGCCTTGGCCATTTGCAGTGCTATTTCTAGAAAGCCCTGCCAAAATCCGTCTCTGCAGGAATTTTATTCAAGGATATCCGTATGACTGGGTTATTAACAAACCAAAACCTGTTTGTTTCTCGTTCTAAATATAATGCACATTTACCCCCCAATGGTATATGAAATATGGAAATTTTCCAACTGGTTCAATATCAAAAACATTGAAGCAACACAGTCAATTTTAGGAAAGAATTGACAGTATTTTCGGTTCTAATGTACCTAAATGTAACTGACAGCTTCATGGGCAAAGAGAAATGCCTAATAGAAGCTGATAATTAGTTTCTTTCTGATATGTTGGCTATGTTGCCTTGTCAATGTTTTTGAATTTCCGGTGTGAGGGGAACAGTGAAACCACTGTGTAAGCTATTTTGCGGTGTATGACTAATTAACTACAGCCCACATATACATTCTCGCAATATCAGGTGGCCAACATGGCGAATGCGGTTGCGAGTTCTATACAAAATGAAGGGTGTGGTACATTCGTGTGGTAATGGGAATGCGTAACACAAACGAAGAAAATAGCTATCTGCTAATGTTTAAAGCAGAAGTTCAAATTTGATTTAGAGAATAATCTTTATCGTTTCCGTCATATTGGTACATTGATTTTCATTTCGTTTTCAATGCTACTTTATCTCTTCAGTCAATATCCCGCATTTCACAGAGAACTATCGATTGGCCATGATGCTAACTGCATACTCATATAGCTTTTATTTATGCTTTCACAGAATCATATCAGTAATTCTGCTGACATTGCAGTAAGACAGAAATAGATAAATTTTTAATTTTCCGAAACTCCAACCACAAATAACTGACGCGATTACACATGGGAAATCATGTGGGTAAATAACATCGACAAAACACACATTAATTCGTCTTTACTACCAGGCACTGGCCGCCGCCCATCATCTGATATCGTCTTGCGGAACCTTGAGTTCTGGCTCGATTTATTGCTAAGGGTTAAGTGTTTATTTCTATGAAAATACAAACAAGGAATGGAACTATTAATGTTCAGATATCCCCCACCGATAGAAATAAACCTGTCTTCACCTATCGTTCATCTCCAGAGAATATAGTGGAAGAGTGAGTGAAATTGAAACTCGATTGACCTTTAACAAGATTGTCAAAGACCATTTCGATTAGCTTCAAAATAGAGCAATAGTCTTATATAGGGAATCGTGAATCGGATGATTATTGGGAATCGATCGAGAGAAGAGTACAGCTGAGGAATGGGACAAATCAAAGAAATTCCTTGCTTAAGGAAACATTTGGTGTCGATTTTTAATGGTAGATTGTGTATGTGTAAAACGACCACAATGTCGAACGATGGAGGGTAATAAAAATCCGTCCCAAAGCAATACTAAGGCAGATTTCTTCATAGACACGTGGTTATACTTCAATCAAATAATAGATGATTACGGCCGGATTAGGCTTAACTGCGCACAGATTACCTCTGCTGTGAGGAATATACTGATTATGTGAATTTGAAAATGATGTACTTGTTTTTACCTCGATTTTTCAAAACACAGGGGTATGTTGCGCCCTCGTAAAGGCCATTAGCATTCGTTGAATGATATTGACGGTGGATTTTCGTAGAAGTTGATTTAAGTCAAGGGATGTGGTAGGAAGGTAAACATACGTCTATATGTTTAACTGAGAGAAATGTGGTATTTCTATCTCGTTAGAATATTTAACTGAGTTCAATCTTGTTTATTTTGCAAAATTATTTTTAAATCAAAGGAGCTGGACTGACAAACTGAGAAATTTCAGTTAAACCCATCGCTATTAAGAGTCATGAAGTGATTCACAAGCGAATAGAGCATTTTAATAGTGAAACATATTCTTATATTGTTGGACGTTGAGAGGGAACAACAAAGTTTTCATAAGCTATAAGGCGTAAGGTAATCTACCTAGTAGTCAGCCTTTTAGTGCAAATTCTGACTTTAAAGTCTTGTATTTAATATAAATAAAAAGAACACGAAATTTGAGTTATTTTTATAATAAACTCTCTTTAATAAATTTTAGCTTAAAAAAATAACAAAAATAAAAACATAAGTCAACTTTGTCCTGCGCTCAGACCCAAAAATCCAGTTGTCAACAGTTTCAGAACCAGTAGTCAGCTTGTACATTTTCAATACAAAATGCTATTATGTATTGCAGTGAACACATAAAGAGGGAGGGTCTTTGACTTCCTCATACCTTTTTCCAATAAAATCGGTGCTTTTAAAGTGAAGCGATAGCCTCAAATATGTGCATTTTTCGTGCTAAAATATCTACTTTAATTTCGTTCTTCGTTGTTCTTTTCAAATTGTATCAAATCAAACATTTCAAGATTTTTCTTTAGATTTCAAGACTGTTTTTTACTACGGGAGATAAACTTAAAGCCTTTACTTATATATAAAGATTCGAGCAACAAGTCGATATCGGTATGAAATTTCCCTAAGTTCATACCTATATGTCCCCCAATATATGAAAATTCGAAGAAAATAAACTGGTATGGTAGTGGGATCTACTATCACCCCAACGAAAGTTATTTCCAGAATTATCGAATTGACTTGTATATTTAATATAATAAATTAAATTGGAGAAATTTGGCAAAATACCACTAGTCGGTAGTGGGATACTTAAAAACTTATCCCAATAGTCAGACGCTTAATTATTGTCGAATTTTTTAATAAAAATGTTGTTTTGTATTCGCTGGCCCACCTCTTGCGAACGCCTGACAAACATCCAAGAGTAAGAACTGTCATGAGAAGCTTCTCAAAAATTAATTGCCATTCGGAATCGGCATTCGACTGTAGACCCCTTCCATTCGTGTCAAAAAATATATCTTCGTACACACAGCTGTTGAAGAAGCTAGGCTTTGGGTCCTATATGGGCCGTTTACGCCTAATATTTTTTTTATACTTACTAAAAAGATTATTCACATCTTCACACGTTCACCTTAGCGCTGTTTTTGAATGGGTTTTTCATTAAATATTTAACGAATTTATAGTGTGAATGTGTGTTTCATATTATTAAAATTGTTGATAGAATGACTCTATTTTAATTGTGGTTGAAATTTTTGCATACTATTCGGAGGCAAAAAAAAGCTAACAATGGCAGACTACTGGTTGAGGGCTGACCTACTTGGCGGCTTACCCTACTTTCACACAATAAGAGGTCGATGCCCTGTCGCACTGCTGGAAAGACAATATAGTTGTTGCATAAAAATTGTAAAGACCTGTCACTGAAATTGAGCAACTGATCTTTTGTGTTTTGCGCAATCACATGGCACATAAATACGGAGGGCGGCCACAACTTTCTCATAAAGTACTCGAATAAAAACCGTGTTGAAAAAAAAGCTACTAGTCCGTTTGGGGCGAACAGTATGACACCCTATATTTCCCAAAGGAAAATTCGTTGAGAACATGAGGGATGATTCATTTTCGAAAAAAAAATACATAAAGTGGGCGTGGCCATAAGAAATATTGGCTAAATACTTTGTTATCCCTTTATTTTATTGAATTATCGAAGAAGTTAATAAAAAACTAACTCAAATAGTAGGCGTAGCAAAAAGCTCCATACCGCAAACTTGTAAGAGAGGTCAAATTCTACATTTTGTTAAGATTCTAACTCTTTATCTTTTTAACTTAAGCTTTAAAACTTTTAGATAAGATAGATAATAATTGTTTTATTTCATATAGTATTACAGGGTAAAATTCAAATACAATTCATGGAAAATTAGACAGATTTAAAATAAGCAGATAAGCTTTAAAACCTTTTATTCTACATTGGGTGTCTGGTAGTGGACGTATTAAAAAACGTTTTCTCAATCAATCATTTCGGGACCCTAGGGAGTATATGTTTCAAATTTCAGCTTCCTAGCACAAATTTAATGAAATCAAAAGTAGATCCGCCAGACATTGGTAAATCTTACTAAAGGCTATACAAATGGTACAACAGAAAGATCACTAGGTAACAAGTTCTGAAACCATACAACAATGTAGGCCAGGTCGAATAGGTGCCATTCAACGTATCCAATATCCCTAGCAGGACTTTTATGGGACTTACTTATTTTAAAAATACCCGTCTTTCATTTTATTCTCCTAGAGACTTAATAATGATATGGTTTTCTGACATTAGTATATTCGCCACTTTTTTGTGGAAACAAATTACTGCTAATGACAGTTGTTCGCAATAAGAAACACTCCACGATTAATAAAAAAACATTATAATCTATCTTTTGATGTCTTAACAAAAGCCAAAGCCAACAAGTAATGCATTTTATTTGGAGTACGGTCTAAAAACATCAAATAGCTGATCACCCTTGGTAATAGAATTTTCTTCTCAGCATCTCACCCCAAAAATTCTTATCCGTTGACCTTCCAGCACCTTGGAAGAAATATTAAAGTTCTCCTTTCGGCCCTTGAACCTAATCGCACATTTTTCGTTAACATTAAAAGCACGTCCTTATGCCTTCACAAACCCCCATTCATTCCATTTTGAGGAGGAGAAAGTTGCTTTACTAGTCTCTCAGTATGGCAATGGCACCAACAACTTAGTCAATAAATTATCTTGACATCCCCCAGTTTTTCCCACATCATCCGGCTAAGTTTAAAATATTTATTACGCCGAAAAGTATATACATAGCTTCGATATTAGAATACTTCCTTTGCCACCAAATTAAAATGTTTCACATTTCCTGCCTCTCATTTTCAATTTATTTCAATAAGTTCAACTTTAATGCCAATTATAGTCCCTGCCATGAGCAGTTCATCAGCTGGTACATAAGATGCGTTGCTCATCCCAGCACCACAAAAGACACTTTTGGCTTTCAATTTATAATCATTATCGGAAAAGAGGAGCTGCCCCCACCAGTCATCCATTGACGAATACTTACTTTATCTCCGTTGGGTTTCCCCAAACCTAAAATCACTGTGTCAAGGAAGGAGCATGCCAAAGCCAGCCAGCCAGCCAGCACACAAATTTAAGAAGAAGTACGTCATTCGGTCGGTCGGTCGGTTGTCTAGCCGAGCTTAGGTAAAAACGTGAGGTGGATACCGCTCACCTGATATCTAATGGACTATATTAAGTTAGTAGCGATTTTTTTTTCTTACTCAGAATCCTTGACAGCAACGGGAGAAGGAGGACCTACATATATCCATTAGACAGTATCCAGGTGTAGAAAGTGATTGCTATGTGAAAGTGAAAGTTTGACTTTAAGGGTGAGTGGGTGAAGGAATAGAGGGAGAACATTTTTCTTGTTTTTCACTTTTTCATCTTTTGATTAAATATATAAAGGGCGCGGGAGGTTGAATGTAGATGGGAAAAGTCTATTGTTGTTATATAACAGGTAGAAGGAAATTACGGAATGAGCATTAGATAAACGTGTCTTTTAACCTTTAATTGGTGCGTTAAGTTTTTTTTTCTCTCATTTCTTTTGCTTTGGTTGGATTGTTTTCTCTTGATAGAAGGTAGGTCAAATATAAAGTGCTAATTAGGAAATGTGAACGCAGGATGCTATTGTTAAGGGCCAAAATGAATTGGGAAAGATACGTGGAGCTCATTTAAACTGTTTTTTTTTTCAGGAAATGTTTTACGTCGTATGTATATATGTAACGATGACACACAACGGGCATTTGGTTGTGGATACTCTTTGATTCTCAACTTTAGTATGATATTGGAAATGCTGGATAAAATGTGAAGTAATGATAATATACTTTGCAGTTGAATGGTGTGGTACTATAAGTGGCGTGCCAAATTAAATGTTAAGATCTCTACATGGGTTTGAATTGTGCTCTTAACATAGCTCTTGAGTATTTGACTGATTTTGGTATCCACTTAACCGATTGCTTAGAACTAACTTTTTGGCTGTGAACTTAAAGTTTTTACCCTATGAGTTCTAAGGAAAGAACTCATAGGGTAAAAACACAACTTTAGGGCAAGTAGTCATGTGGATTTAACGCTGCAACGCTGAAGTGAAATCGTTTTTGGTAAATTGTAGTGAATATCACCTTTAGAAGTAGAGTCTCACAGAAACTTGCAGAAATCAAATTATCGCGGGTCTTGTAGAAGTCACAGCTCTAGGGCGTATGCGGTATTCACCTGAAGGAATGCTCGCCAATTGAGATAACGGATGTTGATGCCTGAGGATAATGGATAAGCCAAAACATTCGCCCAGGTCTAGATGCAGTTACCAGCGGCCGAATTAGGACATCAGTGAGCGAGTGAATAACTTTCATACGTTACTAAACTATCAAATCATGTTATACGAAGCATCACGTATCGAACGAGTGAATAACTTTCATACGTTACTAAACTATCAAATTATGTTATACGAAGCATCACGTATCGAACGCACTTTGTGCTTGTACTAGGAAAACTCTAGTACATTAAGTCTTGCACTTAGAAAATGTCATTTTGTGTTCTGTCATTCTGTTCAGTTAGTAAACATTATCAATAAAAAAATTATATCTCGTTATTCTTCTCGTTTTCCGATTCTTTTGGGGAAGAGTTTGGGAAAACATTTTTCGCCAGATTGTAAATTCGTATTTTTGAGAAACACTTTTCTTACATTTTATTGCCATACGACACCTTCAGATCTGGCGAATGAAAAAACATACGACGACTGATGAGGAAATACTAAACAATCAAACTCTAAACTCGGTACCATGCTTAATGACTGAAGGAATAATGCCAAGCTGAGATAATTCAGCGACGTGTTGCACATTAACTGATGCGGTAACTCGGCCCCAGGTTAAGCCGTCACAGGTTTCGTGATTTGTTGATATTTTTTTTTCACTATATTTAAGGTATTTACTTAAGTACGATTAAGCCTGTAGTTGAAAGAGCTCAAACATCACTGCAGAGAGACTGATGACAAATGGAAGCACCAACTAGAAGCAGACTAAACGCATAATAGTGTTCACTAGAGTTCATAATAGTGCAACTACGGACTCCATTGACTTCCGTCAAAATCGAAAAAAAACATTAATACGAAAGCAAGTCGGTATTGGGGGAGAAAACTGCATCAGCAGAATTCCAAGATAACGTATATGGCCTGGGTCAAAATCGAAAAAATGGACAGGCCGCCTCGGATCAAGAAAATACCGAATACATGCTCCTTGAGTTCTCAATGTGTCAAGCAAATATTGTGTTGAAGGTAGACGGAATCGCTTCCTAAATGAAGTCAATTAAATGGATAAGCTATGCCAAAGTGGATTTAAGGACAGCCAATCTAATGAAATGCAAACATTATTTTCCTGGTTACAACGACTGAAGATCGAGAAGTTTCAGTCGTTAAAATTCTGATACTCCTTCAACATATGTACATTTTTTTTCGAAAATAAATAGCAGCCCCCCAGACTATTTCATTTTATGTTAATTTTGGGTTTTAGAACAACAACTGAAAACAACAAGCGATTCTTTTACATATTTCGAGGACCTTAGTTTGTTATGCATTACTTTGCCTCGTAATCATTATGTACACTTTAAAATGCTTTGTAAGCAAATATTTAAAAACGTCCAACGTTCAGCTTTTCATCCGCATATTAGACCAAGAATATTTTTTCCCATAAGGATATCCAAAACGTAACATAGCTCACATTATGCCGCATACCTTGATTCATACTAGTCTCCATTTCGAAACCAAAACCCAGCCTTCCATTTTTCCTTTGTGTAACTGCCTTTAATAAATCTGAGACTGATTTCGTATATGTATGTTAAAAGAAAAATCGTCTTTCCGGCAAGACTGCTAAGAATTTCCTCAACCTTTCCTCACAGAGACTTCATAGGAACAAATCAAACTGAAATACAAAACCAGCCCACCCGTTCAGGTTACCACAGCTTTTACGTTGCTTCTGATGTGGCTGGCATGAACAACCGACCAACAAAAATACCATCCACTACATTGTACAAAGTTTTTTTTCCTTTTCTAAACACCCCAATTACCAACTCAAAAGTCATCCATCCATTTACACATGAAATTCGAGAGGTTCTCACACCTTCTCCCGATCATGACCACATAAATTCAAATCCTTTTCTTTCCTTTTTGGCACCACAACTCACTTTAAATCCAATTTCTGTTCGTGGCCCTTTGCCCTTGTGCTATTCTTTGAGCAGTCCCTCAATCAGAGAGGTAATAGTCAATTGTCCATTCCACAAGCATTCCATCGAGTGCAATTGCAACAAATGAACCACTAATCACCTGCTCCTAACAGGAACCAACAGAACAGTCTCTGTTCATTCTGTCTTCTTCCGAACGAAGAGAAAATACTTGCAACTCTATCTACCATGAAATATGCAACAATTGATGACCACAAAGATATGTAGATACAATTGTTGCTGCTCCTTGGCTTTGTTGTGCAGCTTGGTGGTTACAAATCCAATGATGCAAAAGGGATTAGTAAAACTAGTCGACTAAATGGAAAATGTTTAGTCCAAATTGAGATTTATAACCACCATCGGATTTCGTGGAGAAGATATTGGAAAGGGATGCTTTCAATTATTGTTGTCCTTCCAGCTGGATAAAATTTTTATAATTCAATTAGTTATGCAAACTGTGCCAAAATTCGATATCTTCGGATGATGCAAATGTTAAGTACACGCCTTACATTCAATTTGTGTTGATGGTTTCATCACAAAAGGATACAATTAGGAGTGAAACTTTAAAACACTCGTAAATATTGCATTAAAACAAAAACCCTCACTTTTAATTACCTGGACCGTAAACTCAAGTTTATTGCCTCCATTATCACAAATTGTAGCAATTGCTTTTGATTAGGTGCAACAGGTCAATAATGTCCAAACTAAAGGCCCCCTGATAATCGACATGGACTTTTCTTGTGTGTGCGTTGAGTTGTATAGATGTGTGTTTATGGTCGAGATTTATAACGCAATAAAGTTGAGTGTCATTTTGCTGAGAATTTAATCCGAAATTTATGGGATGTTTTGCAACAAGATCCAACATTAACGTTGGAAATCAAAAATTATCGAATTGTTTCGAATGAAGAAGAACGGTTCTCTGGTAAGTAGATGGGAAGGAAATTAATTAAATTTGAATTTGTCTTTGCCTTTGTAATAATAATATTATCCAAACAAATACCTTTAGCATTAAGACCATACAAAGTGATAACTATGGAAATAAGTTCGTGTTAACTCGCAGAAATAGTATCTATGTGGTATGAAATATCTTTAACGGTTGTAAAAGTTAGGAGGGAAAATCTTTTAGATAGATACTTAGGGAGTTGCAACAACATAAAATGTTTAACCATTCAATTCAAGTTGTTTAAGTTCTTTTTGACGGCTTTAAGTCTGCAATCCACCAAATAAATGCTGGTGTTCCCAAGGATCTGTTTTGTCTTTGCCACTCTTTCTTATTTTTTTCAATGATCTCCGTTGCTTTACTTCTTATCCAATTCACTCCTTCGCTGATCAATACTCTCAGCTGGTCATACTCGTTTTTTTTCTGGTGTGGAGAAGAAGCGGTTAAGTATGTTAAGCACTTTGACAGCATACTTAAGTGGGGTACAACCAACAGAGTAGAATTTAATACTTACAAAACACAATGCTGTCTTCTGTCATTGAAGCGAAACCCCAATACTCTGCCATTATCCACTTGCATCTCTGAAACCGAATGACCACTATTCGATGTCGCAAAGAACGCCGCGAAATGTCTAGGCTTTCTCAATGCAAGAAATAGTTCACCTCTTCTGATCTGGCTAAACTTGACTACAACGCTCATATCTGGTCCGGTGCACCAATCACATATTTGGAGCTACTTGACAGAATTCAAAAACATGCGATAAAACTTATCGGCGATCGAGATATTGCGAAATCACTTGACCATCTTAGTCAACGTCGTAATGTCTACTGCGTTTCGTTGTTTTTTCGATTCTTCTATCGTAAGTGCTCGAGCGAAATAGCCAGCTGCATTCCTCCCCTTCAACACTTTAACCGTAATACCCGCCATGCCAAGAATGCTCATCAGTTTACCCTAAAGCCTGTTTTCGGGCTTACTGTGAAATATAAGGTCCTGTTCCTCTGCCGCACAACACGAATGTGGAATGCTCTACCTCACTATGTTTTCCCTGACCATTATAGTTTGCAAACATTTAAAATCAATGTGCGTCGGTATCTCATCCTTTCGTCTAATTCCTTATTTCCTTAATGCCCGTCCTATTAACATTACAAGAGCGCCAAGAATCCCATTTACACGTGCTAATTATATGCAACTTTTTTTCCAAATTACGCATAGTTTACAAATTTTAGTTAGAAGGGTATACTTCATACTTCAAGTTTTGTTTGCGGGAGCAGCCTAGCATATTTCTTTGTTTGAGTAATTTAGTGAGAGCAGGGTCAACAACTTTTTTTTATTATTATTTTAATTTTGATTTTCCTACATTGCTATGATTAAGATTGTGGAATCATTATCCTTCCACTTCCCTATCAGTTAACCTATGGAGAAAGCCCACCGACTCAAACTAACTAAGGCCAATTAGACGCTGGTGTCGGTGCTTTTGTGCGATGCAAAAATGTTATGCCTGCATTTTTTTAAAAAACCGTATTAACACATCGTACTCCTTTTATAGATATACTATATTCGATTTTCTTTTTTTTATTTCGTCGTGTTATTTTAAGTCACAAAAAATGCTTAAGTAAAAATTTGTTTTTCAGGTGGCTTCAATCGGAATTCCAAATAACTGTACGTACATTTTTTTTGAGTGACTGTATATTGTTGCGGTAAGCTAACAGATCTAATAGAAGCAAGATCTCAGGAAATACCGAACCGAATATTAGGGGTTTGATACATCTTCACAAACTTCAATTACTCATGGGACAACATGGTAAAATTTTCACGCCGAAAAACAATTGTAACTAAGGGAAAATTCAAATCCGCATCGCAGAATGTTTCAACTGTAGTTTTAATATTATTCAGCTCTTAGAAAACATAGGAATATGAAAGTGATCTTGAAAAATGTATGCAATTTAGGGATAATTAAAAGACAGTTAAGATCGTACTTAGTGTTTTTGGGGTAATTATTCTCGGTGTTTTATACCCTAACCCAAGGGTATAATAATTTTAACACATAGTTTGTAACACCCCTTAATATTCGTCGTAGACCCATAAAAGTATATATATTTATGATCAAGACCAATACCCAAGACTATTTACAAATGTCCGACCTTCCTACCATCCGTACGCAATTTTTAGGTCTTTAAGTTTAAGCCACGAAGCTACGAAGGGTTCCGAAATAGTTAAGTATTAAACTTTTTTTGATTACCCCACTGCCACGCCCACAATTGTACAAGAAATTTAGCCAATATTTATTTTTTTTTTTAATAACAAAGTAATTTTGCATTCCAACTCAGTTAAGTCCTTATGCTTAACTTTGGACGCAAAGTAGCGCTGGAAACTCATATCACGGAAAAACGTGATGAATCAAATATACTATATAATAAAATGTATTGGCTCATAGGGAGGTATTTATGCCTCCCAATTTACAATAATTGTTTCTCTACAAGCAAATTTTCATGTCTTCTTGCGACCTTGTTAGGCTACTATTTAATAATAACAATTTAGTAAGATGATTACGTTAAGATAAGCCTTTTTAACTGGCTAACTAGGTAAATAATGTGACAATATAATCACACAAACAAAGTCATAACCAAAGTTAGTTGCTTAAAACAGAACATAAGTACGTAAATACATATTAGAAAAAATTGCTGATTAGTCTGATGACTAGGAACGATTACTTGAAGGATGGTAGTATTATCCCTTCCCTGGATGTTTTTATTGACTGGTTCAAGTCCCACACTAGCGCAAGTTCGCAAGCAATGTCTTTCAACGATTTTCACCTAGCTAAACGCAAGAAACACACTCACTTAATTCAATCGTCTGTCTGTAACCTAACAGAAAATACAACCGTACCAAAAAACAAAAAAACAAAGGAAAAGCTGCAGTCCGCTCGAATCGAACAGTATGATTACCCTATCCATATTCGTATACGCGTATACAAGAAATAAACGTTGAAAACAAACTTCGTGTGAATAAAATGTTACTTTTATTTTTATTTAATTCATTAACAAACCAACAACGTATTGTGCTAAAAACGTTTACTTATTAAGAATGCCATGTCTACATATCTTATGAAGATCGTAATTAATTAATTGTATCAATTAATGTAATCAATTTTAGGTACAAAACGTTTTTGTTTTAAATTGTGGGTGTGGAAGTGGCCTTAACAAGTACACTTAACCATTTCGGGACCCTAATGAGTATTGTATTCCAAATTAAAGCTTTCTAGTTGAAAATGTAAGGTCTTTAATCTATCGTTTTGATGCTGATCATATGTGTATATGTATAATACGTCTATGGACTGGGTCATACTGGAGTCTCAGGAAATTAGGTCACCGAAATAGTCTAAGGACTGCGCGCGCCTAGTAAACATTCTGAAGGACCTTCCTTCTGTGAATGCCCTACCTTTACTCAAAATAGACTGAAGGATTTAGGTGCTGTCGTGATGAATGCTAAACACCTAAGCCCCTTACCATTTGTGAGAGGGCTTCAGCGGGTGTACAAAGCTTCCTATATAAAAAAAACGCCATGTTTACTTTATTTGGAAGATTTAATGATTGAATTTCATGGTTTCAAACAATCATTTGCTAAAACCTTATCAATATAAAAAGAATTACTTATATCCCCTTAACGCTTGGCTGGTACTTGCAAATTAATTTTAACCACGTTTTATATTCTTAGCGAACATAAATGGGAGAAAACTATGCACAAAACTCAACTGAAAGGTAAGACTTTTTGAAATTTTATGTTCGATGGCTTTCTAGCTTCCATTACCTATAATATGCACTATCAAATGATATCCTATTACACTTTAAACTGAGAAACGAGTTTATTTTCAAACATGTTATTGTTATGATTATTATGAGGTGTGTTTTAAAATGTAAGGAATTTGGTAATAAAACTGCACAAATAAGCCCACTCTTTTCCAAAACGAGCCCGCATTTTTATATCATAAAAAAATTAAGAAGTCCACACCCACATTTCCAGCCACTTCTACTCTGAATTATAGAACCTAATAGAACATTGGAAAAAAAACATTTTGGGATTCATAAAATGCTTTTCATGCCTAATTAAATCAATTGATCTGCTATCCACAACATATTTGCAAAAATTCAATCAAAATATGATATCTACAGTATTCATGACAGGAAGAATTCCTCTGGGATATCCAATGGTGGTGAAAGTTCGCGTCGCACTCACCACACAAGTAGAAAAAAAAGTAAGTTAGTTGAATGACTATCCCTCACCCTGACATACAAACAGGCTTTTCATTTGTCGCTGCCACCCGTCACAAGGACACGTTTCATTTTATTATTGGTTTGTCAATTTTGTTAATTAATACAGCTCAATCGGATTTATAGCCTCAAATTGGGTTCGGAACTGAAAACAATGTGGTTTCAGCATACAAATCGATAGGAATGGTGATGATGAGTGAGTTGCTACTTAGACTTGGTCAATTTAGGCTTAGGATTAGTGTCATAAGAACCATTCCAAGAGAACATTAGCAGGCGCTTGATTGTTTTGCTTGCTATGAAAATTGAATAGCTTGATTTAAATAAGTAGCAGTTTGCTTTCAATATTAAAGGATATAAAAAGTAAATATTTAATTTGCATGGCAATATACTTGACAGATACTTAAAATATCTTTTTAAAAAATCTGCTATTTTAAATCGTGTATACCTATACTGTCGACTCTGCATTATATAAAACAAAAATCAAAACATAAGGAAAGGCTACAGTCCGCGTGGGGCGAACAGTATGATACCCTATCCATATTTTATGTCATTCTATAAATTTTATAAAAAAAAAACATATTTCTTAAAAAAAACGCCTACCAAAAATGGGCGTGGCCAAAAACTTGGTATAGGCGATATATTGGAAAAAATTTTGGCTAAATATATTGTTAAACATTTATTTTCGGTTTCTATGAAAATTTTCGAATAAAACAGCATTTTAGTGAAAAACGCCCACAAAATGTAGGCGTGGCAAACTTGTAAAGGTGCGCAGATGTGGGTACTGTAAAGATCTTGTAAAGATTACAACACTCTATCTTTAGCTTTAAAACTGTTTTTCTAAATTGTTTGTATTATGTATTAAGTTTTTTTTGGATTACATCTCGAGGCTTTTTTTTCTGTTTAACTTTATCTTTTTCAATAACGGTACCTGCCATAGAATTTAAAAAAAAAAAAAACTTATTACTTATTTAACTTAAAAAGTGTTTAATTATTTTTTTCGTGGGTCCGAGAATTCTGGAGGCTCAGTTCTTAATGTACGACCAGACGGTCATACAAACTTGTCATCCGGATGACATGCTGACGGATGACATCTCACGTAACTGACTTCTCTATAGTATTATTACGTAGATGTAGAATGGCTGTGCATTATATAATTCGTTATATTGGACGTCCACTTATAAATTTTACATTTTACGAGTGATTGATTGCAAAAGAGTCATTTAAGGCACTGAAAAACCCCAAAGCTTATAATAAAATCAAGAGACAAATTTGTTGAAGAGCCAAAACGCCAAATCTCATATTTAAATAATTCTGGTATCAGATTATTCAAATTATAAACCTGTTTCAGAAAAATATTTTGAAATTGAATAAACTATCGACACAATCCAGCCTGTCTACTGTGCATACAACTAGTATAGACAAAAACCCTCTTGCAAAGTTATACTCTTGAAAATATTTTTATATGGAAGGAATATAGACGTTTTCATTCATTACATTTGAAAATGCTTAATTGTAACTGGAACGGTTTTTGAGTCTTCAACAGGCTTGCCATGTTGGGCTATTCATAGAAAATTTGAATATCTTATTATTAGTTAAGCATGGTATTTGTCTTACTATACAACCATGAATATGGCCAAATTTTTAAAAAATTTTGTTACATATCGGATTTAAAAGAAATAGAAATTGTCCAGTTGCTAATGAGCTCTGACAATTGTATAAGGGTCAATGAAAATCAACACGAGCCCAAGCAGCATTGTACTACCATTTTATCAACCATTACTAAAAAAGCAAATTATACTGCTCAACCCAAAGCACAAAATTAAACTAAGAATGCGAATTAGACACAGCCGATTCTTGTCAAATCAAATTTGGCATTTAGATGGAAGGATGAAGAATTTTTAAGCAATATTTTGGACATCAGCGATTTAGAGCTTTGCGATACCGACGCCCCATTTAGAAACGTCAATCAAACGCTTAGATTAGCCCTGGGTTGCTATTATGGTTGTATTTAAAATTAAAATAAAACTCTTTCATTCTTTACTCCCCAACAAAAATTTGATACGTCAGCCCTGAGCCTGACTTCCGCTTTTCACAATCGATCTCACATGTGAGGTCAAGCTCATAAGCTCTGACTCTGATAGTTCTCATCTTTTCGAATAGGTACGACTAGAGATAGCAGAGTAGTTTTCGTGAGGTAATCTACTCGATTAACTATGCGTAGTAGACCGTATAAACTACGCGCCCAATTCGTTTCATTTACTACCTACATTTGTTACATGTAAAAACGTTAAATTTCAAATAGAATTTAATAAAACCAAGCGTCTAAACATTCCTAAACGCCCAAACGCAAATCTATTACATATATACATAAGTTACGATGAAAGCAAACCCATTTAGTAATTTAAATAAAAAAAAAGTATCGCTAGTCACATGTTCCTGGCTAAGCCTGTTACAGCTTTTGGAATTCACAAATGAACACGGCGAAAATATGCATTCAATTGCCGCTATGATACTGAGCAAACGTATAGCATGAATTATATTTTATTGGACACTAAACTCCAATACGTCTTTGGCAACAAAGTTCCATCAATATATTCCACTCTTGCTTAAGGTGCGATCAGACGGTCATCCAAACTTGTCATCGGGACGACATCCTGATGTCACTACGACGTAGAATTTATCTCAAAGTGGTCATCCGGTCTGAAATTTACAAGTTTTCTGACGTCAGCATGTCATCAGGGTGACAAGTTTGGATGACCGTCTGATCGCACCTTTAGGGTTTTTATTTAATGTTGCAAATGAAATCAACATTTCGTTACTCACCTGCATTTAGCTCCAAGCTGAGAAAAACTCAATTAAATGCAGCCGCTTGGTTTTTCTGTTTGTGAAGTTAAATGTTTGCCAAGATACTTTGGGTCCAAAGTGTATGCTGCTATAGCAGCTATTGAGATAAACATTACATTACTTGTATTTTAGCATTCTGATCATATTTCTACGTGACAAGAATAATGCCTTATATTTTAGCGGAAAAGATTGTTGAATTGACGTTTTATTCAAATTATTTTTTTAACTTGACTACATTTTGACAGCCAGCGCTACGACTACCAAATTTTAGTTACCTTAACTACACTAACTACCTCTGTTACGGAGAAGACGTAACATATGTAGTTATTCCAAGAAAGCATAGTTTCTGCCATCTCTGGATATGATCCAAAAACTATAATAGGGATATCAAATTTATCAATAATAATATTGTTATTTTTTGGCTTCCACGAGTCTTGTATCCCTGAATGCTGTGGATTTTGTTTTATGTATACGGATTTTTCCGGAAATGTAGATTTGTTCAGATTCTTCTTCTATAATATCCGACGATGTTATGATCAAAAGTGAGAGATCATAACTTTCCACTTTTTTGACTACATCTCTACAGATGCCGCTGTGGGGTACGCTTGTTCTACTTAAACATATTTTGTCAGGCCTCCCATTTTAACATAGGCTAATCAAAAGCGGTTGGTGTTCGGGTCTCCTTAAGCTGCCTTTGATGCATCAGAATTTACATCATTATAAAATAAACTTGTGTGAGTCTTGTTGTTGTATATCATTATAAAGCTTTTCAAAAATATTTGCAAGGCCGTGTAAACCACTTCAAATGTATCGCTGTTAGCAGATAATTTTGACGTCGTAAGAGTGAGAGGCACAGCTAAATTATTATGCCTGCCCTAAAAATGTTGGTGCCGCACGACACTGCATCTTAGCATACGATATAGATACATTACAATTACCGCGAATTTCAATATTGCGTACAAAGTAATTAACAGCTTATGTACATTTTAAGTCAATAATTATTACTTTAGGATAGAGCATAAACAACAAGTCAAATTTGACAACACGTGTTTGCATATTCATATTCTAATGCCCATCACTAAATTAAAATAAGTAATTCCCTTCCCGTTGCAGTTTTAGATTATTTTGACGCCTATGAGAGAATCGATTGAAAAAGATTGCTCTAGAATTTGCCTGCTCGGATCTTGAATGTGTGGGACACTTCATACATATTTCAAAAGATTCCAATAGTTATTATTTGAACGAGCTTTGCAGTCACTACTATAATATAGGATGAATATAACAGACATCACTCTATGCTAACTCTATGTTTGTGACAGGTAATCGTACATGAAAACCTATGGGGCAACCAGTTTTCTACCCAACAACAACTTTTCTACTATAAATTCCGAAATAATTATTAATCTGCTCGATGCCTGAACTCTTTTCCCTTTTATAAAAGATTCCATGTTCCTAAATTTGAGTATATGTGCTGCTGTTGCTATAGCTTACGAGTTTGCTGGCAATGTTTGAAACTCATATTTCCATAGGGTTTTTCTACTCCTCTTCTTCTTCCTTATAATCTTCATCATCATCATCATCGTTGTTATTATCATCATCAACCACATCGTTCGTTCATGGAAAATGTTGTTTTAAAAGAACATTTCTTTGTTTTTGCTCCCCCTACATCACATTTCATGTTGTTTGCTGTTTTTAGGGAAAAATATTTGAATGTTGCCGACATTTTCCTCTCCGAGTTGGGGATTTTTTTTTACGAGTTCTTTATGTTTACCTGAATGGAAATGAAATTCGGTTTGGGAAATAATTAAAATGGATTTTGCTTTCATTTTTTGCCGTCATCGTTGTTGTTATTTTTGTGCGTCTACAATAAACCCCAAGCGAAGGCAACACGAGAATACATACTGTACCAGTATATTACCCTCTTTGGGCTTTGAGAAATTCGATTTTATGAAAATAAATACCTATACATAGGTAGATACTATTTATACACAAACATACATTCTTTTAATCGGGATAACACAAAGTTTGCCAACTGAAAAAGGACGAAACTGGTCAGAGCTGTTCCAAAATTTTTATTTTAAAATGTCCCTTCATATTGCATAGTTTGGCATGTTATTTCTAAAACTTTGAACTTATGTTTTATAGAAATTATTTAGTCGACATATTTTATGCGCTTTTTGGGCATATCTGGTTGGAAAATTTCGGCTGCTATTTTCACACTTATTTGCTTTCCATTTACCCCTTTTAGAAGTAACTGCGCATGGGCTACTTTGTTCATCAGTCTTCAAACTATTTATATACTCAAGGGTCTTGACTGGTAGAATTAGACGACCCTCCACTGACTTCCTGGATAAATGGATATAAGCGACTGCAAAATTCACATTCAGAAAAGCCTTACTTCAGGTTAGAAACGAGGTAGCCACGGTATAAGAAACTTGAAAACAACTTACTTAGGACAAATTCAGAAACGATTTCGGGACGAAGATTTCTCTGTCACCGCCCGAGTATATAAACGCTTAGCAAATGAATGGTAACTTAGTAGCAGCTTAATCAAATAAGAAGCCCAAGAATCCGCACGATCGCAGTCCGGGTTTACAGTGTAGGCCAATACGATAGCAATAAGACAGTTTAAACTTTTATTATTGCTTATTATATGAGTATCGGAACTCAAAGGAGTAAACTCCTGAAGTTTCGGCGAAAAAAAATCGATTTTAACGAAGTATATTTTTACCCCAACTCAAGTTAGGCCTTTAAAGTAAAACTGTCCGATTTGGAGGTATAAATACTATAATAACTATATTACAATCACAATTTGCGATATTTTTTGTGTCTTTGTAGCTCTAAAATCGGTGTAGATGTCAAACCAAATTACAATATAATATTATGGCGATTGGGAATTATTTATGTTTTTTTATTTTATTTCCGTCGGAAGCAAAAGCAAAATATATCATAATTAACCGAAAAGTGACCAAATTTAGGCAATATGTAAAAAGAGTACAATTTGTTGCTTGAAAGCCATTTGGAAGAATTGCAAACAGCACCATCTGTTTGTATATGTAGCACCAATGTTGACGATCCCTTTTATTTGTATAAACCTTTTTTTAACTAGAGTGAAGGGATTTAGACAATATTTTGTACCTTCGGCCTAGAACTTATATATTTCACCAACTGTTATAAGAGGCCCTGGCCAGGCACTTGACACTTAAGCTATAGCTCAAACATTGGCCTTAATTTATATCAAGTAATAACTTCCACAATTAACGTAGACAAAGCACAATTATATGTCTGATAATCGACTTGCAGATGTCTCTAGTTCATTTCCGCAAATCTCGGAGCTCAGAAAGCACGAAAGAGGCTCAAACACCTCGTGTAACAATAGTTTAAGCACCTCAGTGTTGTCATTTCCCCTAACTGCTCTCACCCAGGCATAAACAAACAAAAAACGCAAACATATGTACGGGAAAGCTGCGAACAGTGAGACAGTTTTTTTTTAAAATGTTAAATATTTTTACTAATGAATTAAATTAATCATCTAATGTATATTTTTCAATATTTGTTGAAAATATAGTAAAGCGATTGCATTCAACACAAAACAACCAAGAGCTAAATCATAAATAAAGTCAGTTTGCTGGAGGTGCTTCTATATAAACCAAGGTCTAATGATGATTTTTGCCGACTTATGAAACATGTCTCACTGCTCGATTTTTGACATTTCGCAGAATATAAGGTATTAACAAAAGTTTTCAACTTTTTTTTTCGATTTCCTCTTTATATGAAGAGAAATAAAATGCACGACTGCGTCATACGAAACTTTCTCCGTACATGAAATGCGTTTTTGAAATGAAACGAATGAATCGAAAATGGACCTACATCACTTTTTAGGTTTTGGTAAATTAGATTTTCCCAAAAATGGCCCCTACGATTTTGATGTAATTTCGCACATTGAACACTTTTAACATAATTGTTCGAAATACAAATTATCAAAATCGTTAGCGCCGTTTTTGAGAAAACGAATTTAATTTAAATTTAACAAAATCGTTATATGAAACAAAAATTTTAAAAAAATTATTTCAAAAATCGAAGTATGCAAATTTGATCATTTTTATAGTATAAAGAAAAACAGTACATTTTTTTTAAAAATGTATGTTCAGGCACTTGGAAATGAAAAAGTCGAATTCTCCCACTTTTTGCGCAGTCCACTTATAAATGCGCTGCAGCTAGCCAAATAATTTTATTTGCAATATAAGCCTTATAAATCACGCGTTGCAGAGTTTTTTTTTTTTAATTTGGGCAAATTGATTGCACCACGAGTCCTTCGTAAGAGCTGTAATTGTTGTTCAAGAGCCCTCTAACAGAAGCCACAATTTAAAAAAAAGTTTACTTTATTCAATCCACTACTAGAAGGAAAAACCACAAAATATAAAAATGTACTTCAAGTAAAGTGTTGTTTGGAATGTGTACACAATTTGCAATACAAACCATCATGGAGTTGCCCCTTCGCAGCACATTTCCTTTTTTCTCCTTCTTCGTCCATTTTCACTCATACACTAATAGTAGCTATATCATATTTTTCTAAGCTATTTGCACGTACACTGAGCTGGAAAGTTGCTCGTTTGACTCTCTTCCGCTCTCTGTGTGTCTCCGAGGGCCAACAATCATCACCAGAGGTAAAAGTTGTTACTGGCAATGGCATAGCAACACACATCATCACATAACCAGCCAGCCTCCCAAGTCATCGCCACATTTTTCGGCAGTAAATTAAGTTTTTGGACTCTGATCCCGTTTCTGTTTTGTTTTTGGAGGTGGAAAACTACTCTGTATGAAGGAGAACCACTACGATGATGATGATGCTATTCCGCGCCGGCCCCATACTGTTAGTAGATACTATTATACTAAACGCTGCGTTCGGTTCGTATGGAATGGAGTTCAAACTTTGTTGCAATTTGCATGTTTTCAGATTCGATGATTGCGCTCGCGGTGACCTCGTTCTGTGGGGACTCCGAGGTAAGTGCGGGTGCAAACAGCTGCTTAACGTTTTCGGAATTTTTGTTTTGTGTACCTATAAAAGTTCTCGTTAATTTTAAGCGAAGAAAACCCATCCAAATCCAATGCTGGTGAGGATAGTGTATGTAGGTACATAGATATGGTTTTTCGATTGTTAAGGCAGGCTGAGCGTGTAATTAATGGAAATGTTTAAAGTTTCATTTTTACTTGTGGGTGGTGGTATTTTATTGTCTGTGGAAGAATTATAGGTGGAAAATTCATTTTTGAAATTTGCGAGTGAATTTTTTTTTTCAATTCGCTGGAAAAATTGTAATTGATAAATGGTGAAAGAATAGTGTAGTAGATGACCCATGGAGTGACCCACTTTTAAGGATAATCATATATAGATTTTTTGCCAAAAATTTTGCGATGTACTTCATTACATATTAATCATATAAAATTAGAAAATGAAAAATCGCCCAAACTACTTTCTTGAGGTTTTCAACTTTCTTTCTCCAAGCGGCTGGATTCGGGGAGCTATTGGCAACAAACATTTATTACTTTTTGGGTAACTTTTCACTATGAACAATTGCCCAAAATAGCAGAATGAATAATCGCCCAAAGTAAAAATGCACAATCGCCCAGCGTTGTTTTGGGCGATTATTCATCTTTTGGTTATGCATATGGGGTATGCGGACGATATTGACATTATCGGTCGCTCCCAGAGTGCCGTTATACAGGCTTTCACGGCTATTAAAGAACAGCCATCCACAAATAACCGGCATCTGTACACCTGACTCGTTAGGCAAAAGCAATTTTGTATGAGACATCTTGGCTCTTTCTTAACATTTTATGTTATTGGTGTGTTTTTTGGTTTTTTTTTTAAGACAAATTTATCTTTTATCAATATTTTGGATACATTTTTGTATGAAAATGGATGGCACTGAACCTCTTTCATATCCGCGTTCGTATGAGTTCAGAGCTCTTGACATGTGTTGAATTAATTGACGCCAGGCTCTCGTTGTTCATATATTGATCCACTGCTGTTTTTTTGCCCAAGTTTTTTACTTTACGTTATACGTATTAACCATTTCAAAATCATAACTACTTTGCACATACAACAATGTATGTAGAAAAATTTCAATAACGAAATGTCATTTTTATCATTTTACTAAGTCTTCTTCTCTTTTGTACTTTTTTATATTACAACAAGGTGGCTTATTACATATATATCGTTGTTTGCACACGTCAAGCAATACTTTAACAAAAAAAATTAAATATTTTTGTTTTAAAAGGAAGGACTCACAAAGTCGTTGTCATTTATTTGATTATTAATTTTCTCTTAGTCTTTTTTTCTTCTTCGTCTTTCTGTTTGACATGTTTTGATGGCGGAAAAGAAAAACTCATTTGCGAAAAAGGCGAACACACAACAAATAATCAAACGACAAGAGGAGTCACTAGATATAGCGAAATTTATTAATTTATTTATCGAATTTGAATAATAATAAGAAAATATCATGAGTGGGGTTGTGCTCGAAAGATTATTGGATATACGAATATTGGAAATTTTTTTTAACTTCAAAGCAGCACACACGGTTCCGCAAAGGGATATTTCTCATTTATCATCCTGGTTTTCTGAATGTCAATCATATGTTGAGACTATTTATATATCCAGATGAGGACCATCGACAATGTAATCGGGATGGGACGGGGGATGAAAATGTTTCTCTCTCTCAAAAAAAAAAGAAAAAGGAATTCACTGAGAATATTTGCCTCCCTTACTTGTCACTGAAATTAGAAAAACAGAAAAGCCAAAATGGCAAGGAATAGAAATACAAAAATGTCTCCCGACAAAAGAAAAAAAGTAAAATACAGTTTTCCAGGAAAAATGGCAGGTCATTGTGATATTATGTAAAGAAAATATTTTCGTAATAACTCTCGGGGATTCACAAAAATGTAATAATGCTGCCTTCTAGGGCTTACCTTAGGGTATTGAGCAACCATTTTTTGGACCAAGTCACCTAACAACGAAAATGTAATGGTTATCACGTATAATTAGGTACAGCTAATATCAAGCTTCTGGCATATTATTATCGTTGATGTATAAGTACGGCATAGTACGCGGTATAAATGGTTGGCATGTTATACCTTTTTAGTACTAATTTATTTTTTCTCGGGTTACCGGCTGGCTACATTTACATTTATTTTAGAGTGGCCCCATTAAAATTAATCAAATTGACTTGGTAAGGTTAGAGGGATAGGGTCAAGTTTAAACCTATCAATCCGGAAATTGAGTTTGAATAGTAATTGGAAGCTTAAGTCGGTAGTTCATATTTTCACATTGCATATGGTGATTAATAAATTATGTTATGCTACTACAAACGGTTCAATTGGTAAATGCAGGGGAAATCCCTGGAATCATTTGTATCGCAGAGCACGATAGTGCCCATACAAGTTTAGTACTGCATTAATTAATAACTTTGGTACTGCACAGGAACCACCTCAGGTTATTTTGTACGTCCCTCTGACTTTGCTTTCAATAAAGCTTCATCAGGATTTGTTGGGACGCACACCACTAACTCCATACAAAATTAAGTTCATTTAACAAAGCCCAAAAAAAAAACTCACCGACTTACTTATAGGCACAATAATAAAAAGTCCACGATTTCCATATATAAAAGTGTCTTTGGAAAAGACCACCAATTACATAAATGAAGAAGAGCCAAGACCGCTTATACAAAAATTACTTTTGCCCAACAAGTCAGCCACAAAAAGTCCTGAGATAAAAAAAAATTTACAGATTCCGTAGAATTATTAAACATTTGTTGCAAAATTGAAACAACACAAAGAACTTGTAATAAGTTTTACATAATGAATTTTTTATTTTTAGGCTTGGCACGCTGGCGCCGATTGATATGCACAAAACCTGCTGTTGGCGGCATACACTGTCTTGTTCCGAATCCGCAAGCGTGAGCAGAGGATATAACTTGTTTTGATAGATAGTTAATCAATATCTTCTCCCTGCCTTATGGACCTATTGTGATACCCTTCAGAGGGGAATACGCCTTTATCGTGGCCTTCTTTGTGGTTATTCATCCGCTCGTGGCTATTAAGCTATCCTGATGCCTCAAGAAACTAGTAATGATTACAAAGTAAGGCATCTGACAATTCTGCAATATCTTGGAAGAATAAACTTCCAAGTGTTCTGTTCTTAAAGTTCCTAGTGGAGCTCCTCGTTTTCGCAGCCCCTACAAATGTCTTTATTCTTAAGATGTAGTTTCATCATGTGATTTCTTAGAAAATGATGGCCAGTAAAAGCACCAACCAGCACGTGCTGTGAAAGTTTTTGGTTCGTTTTTTTTTATATTCTGGCCATAGTTTAGTTTACAAGAGCTTTTATTCTGATATTGCATACCACTCGTTCACTGAGGTTGCAGAATGGCGGTTTGATATTTTTCTTGCTAGCTCCTCGGTTATCTCATTGTCGGTTATGGCCCTAAGTCCAGTAACCCAGCAGAGACAAACATTGTGTTGTGAGTCAAGAGCTTTAAGCTCTATGCGACTAGCGGTGAAAGCGGTGAACTAGCTCGGTGAATATGAAGTTAGTGCACTTGAAGAAAGCATTATTGCATTTTTAAAAGCCCGTCCCAAGAGAGGCTTATCTTCTATTCATCTTAGCACCGCCCAATTGCAGTTATATACCCTAATATCCAAGGTAAAGGTTTGATTACGAAGTATCTTAAATTCCGAAACCTTCCAATAGCCAGTTGTAAAAAGTTGGTGGTGAAAGTAGTATACTTACATAAAACATCTGACAATGTGAATTTCGAAACACCTTTCGGACATCTCCAAGGATGTTTTGCCTGCTACTTTTAACATTTATAAAATTCCAATATAATAACAAAAATATTGTGTTTTACTCTATTCGAAAGTTTCTAGGGCTTAAACGTTTTTAGGGCACTCAAAAATAATTCATTCTTACATCAAAGCATAAGAATAGATAACAGCCCGCTTTGGTCGATAGTTTCGAAGAAAACAATATTTAAAAAAACCTGAGTAGGCATGACGAAAAACTTTTTACAGCAAACTTGTAAAGACCAACCATTTATCTCTCCAACTTTAGACTAAAAAACGGTTTTTTATTAAATTAAAAATAAATTTTACACTTAACCATTTCGGGAACCTAGGGAGTATATCTTCAAAATTTAAATTTGAATGCCTAAAAGTTAATAAACGGACGGACATTGATTAGACGCCTTAGCTTTTGATGCTGCTCATAAATATATATACTTCGTTTACGACGAATATTAAGTGGTGTTACAAACTATGTTTATTACCCTATAAAAACACTGCATGCCACTTTTACCTATTTTTCTTTGTTAATTTGATCCTCAGATATTATTAACTCCTAACCATGGTAACCGAACTCTAGATATTACCTGCAAAAAAATTAAAAAAAAATTACCGGGCATTTTACCAAAATGTAATGTTCTTACAATAGCAAGGTAGATCAAAGCCGGATTCACCAAAATTCACTTAACCACAGCGCGCGCCAGGCATTGTCGGTAGAGAACAGTAAAAACAGAAAAGTAAATTAATAAACCATCGGACAGCCGGATTGGCTTTGCTATATCCTCCCACCTTCTCGTATAAAATTCTGTGTAAATTTAATTTTGAAAATTCAAACAAAGGATTCCAGATATTCTTTTGTGTGCGTATGTCCATCACTTTGTCTGCTTAAACTACTGAAATAAATCAGAAACCGCGCTGTTAACGCCGCATCCCCACAGAGAGTTTGTCGGGGTCTTTGTGGTATTTTTCCGGAAGTCGGATAATTAATTTGACACATTTGATTTTGTAAATGGACAAAACAAATTATTACCAAGGCCAGCGACGACGTAATTAGTCAAAATGAACTTTTAGCCGCGTAAAGCCTTTCGCGTATAGGGTTGATGGATCCATTTAATTGAAAATCACCCGGTTACGGAATTTTTTTCGGAAATTGCCGAAAAAAAGGTAATTATTATTCTATGTCGTGCAGTTGGGGGAGAATTAAACCCCAATCGTGTACGAGACTCAATTGGATAATTTGTCATATGCCTCTCCTTCGTGGTTAAAAGCATTTCTTTCCATCGTCTTCATTGGAAGATAGAATACAAATTATTTACTTTGCTGCTAGATATCGAAAATCTGTATGGGGGAACGCTTTCAGTTTAGAATTTTTTTTTTCCTTGGGAATTAAGTTTATCCCATCATCAATGACGGCGACTTAGTGACCTCTTTTGATCCACCACCGTCTAATGAACTTAAATCTTAATAACAAAGCCTTGGAATTTCACGCTAATTTACATTTTAAACATCCTATACAAGACCTTTTCTTAAACTGACGATATTTTGTTTTGAATCTATGGAAGAGACCTACAGTTTAACTACTATTCTGAGCGTAAATTTTTTGAAAAGCTTCTCATAGAAGTTCTTACTCCCTGTTTGTCAGGCTGTAGCAAGGGAATAGTCTACGCCAAAAAATCGCAAACGACCACACATTAAAAGGTTCTGTTTCTGTTTTGACTTAAGATGGTGTTAATATCGGGCAGCTGTTCATCCTTCGGTTCTGTGTGGTGTCATGTAATTTAATTGCAGGAGTTCGCACTGCACAGGTGTTCGATTTACCTTTGAAATAACTCTCTTAGGACTCCTCTGATATTGAAGAAAATTTCCTGCAGTACATTTCCTAAGATACATTGTCTCGTTTTGTATACTTCATGTTCATTATGATCATCGCTCAGTTAGCATAGTAATTTTAATTGGGAGACTATGACCGGCAGCGGTAGCATTCCAGTTTACAAGCTGAAAATTTTATTTAGCATATATTTTGACAGTCTGACTATTTTATAGTTTAACAATGAATTTTTTTCATCTAATTTTTTAGTTTAGTTTAGTTTATTTATTGTCTGAAATAAATTCCCCTAATTTTTTTTTTTACTAAAATGTATTAATATTTATAGCCTCTGTTTGCCTCTATTTACTATGTAAATATATACTACTAACTAACTACAATTCTAAAGAGACAATTTTGTTTTTGCTATCAGCAGGTGGGTTCTGAGGAGCAAAAAAGGTTGTAAACTGTTCAACAGTTGTTTTTCGTAAGCAGTAAACTAATAACATATGTAAGTACGTTGAGCATCCTTATGAGTATTCTGAAAAGCACTTCAGCACTTAAATGCATGTACACAATTTCTGTTAACTGTAAATAACTTTATTCAAACACTCGCACATATTCCCATTCTTTTAGATCTTGATTACACTTTATTTGTCTCCTCTGTTCACTGATACCCCTCAGTCAATTGGTTCTAAGCTCAACGAGTGAAAAAGAAACAAAAACTCAAAGCTTTGATGTGTCTGAGCTAAAAAAAATAAACATTAACAGTTCTTGATAGCTCAAGCTCTGGTTCAAACATTGTGCTCTCGATCTTGACATCTTCATTAATGTAAGTACTAATTTCTGCTGTGCAAATAAATTGCGACAATGTATTAATTTCCCCAACACTTCCATACACGATCTACTTTTAGAAATCAGTTAGCTACCCGCTTCTTATTGAAACAAACTCGCTCGGTTTTATTAGTCTCGAAATTAATAGCCCAACGAACGGTAGATGCTGCGACAGCGATGGGTGGGAGAAGGATGATTCCTCTGAATTTTTCAGTCGATTATAATCCGCATAATCTTAAGTTAAGCATTTTGTATTTCAATGGCACAGCTGGGGTAATGAGAATCACTTCCACAGCCTGGTTGGAAGCCATACTTAGTTTAAAAGCCCTTATCATTCTTACAGGAATTCTGTGCGCTGAATAAGTCAAACTGGAAGTTAATAACTCAGTCCGGTGTTATACTAAAGCATTCATAAATGTAGCAAGAACCAAACACCAGGCATAGGACCAAAGATATTTGTATACACGTATGGTACTTCAATGGATACTGGCGTTGGTATGGGATTTTATTTCGAAATTCTCGGACTATCTATTTTTTTTTTATTGAAAAAAAGGAAATTCAAAAACTACAGCACTCAAACTACATTGTATTACCATATAGAAATCCTTTTTTTCTGTGTCTGCTTGGAAAACTAGATGAAGTTTGGTTCCCCCACGCTAATCTCTACACCACCCACTCTATCTAGTTCAATCAGACATGCAGACCATTGTATCGTATACCAAGCAAGGAAATGGGATAGTTGGAAGGTACTTCTTCCAATATTAAGATTTTGTTGGTAAAACTGGAAGCAGCGTGTCCGTAGTGCCTTCTAAGTAAAGTTGCAGAAATACCCGCATACACTTACAAACCTCCTTATCCCCGCATAGTTATATAACAATCTTAATCCGCCTAATTATATTATTGGGTTGCGTAAAGATGTTTCCCGATAACACCGTGATGTGCACCTACCAATATCAACTAAGCATCACACACAAGTCAACGCAGGTTCAATGATGACACGTCACTAGGGGTAATCACCTTCGTATCTAGTCTAATCATTAATTTGTATTTATTTTATCCCTCCCCTAAGGATGGCAAGTCTTGACTGGGGTTTTCACTTAATTGCTCAACTTAATGTATTATCTTACCTTAGAGATACTTAATTTAACATTTATTTAAATTTAAACGAGAAAAACATACATATTACCAAAGGATTTTCGTTTTTCCATCGTCGATACTCCATATAACATAAAAAAAAAACATTACGCACTCTAATTAAAGAATTAACTGGAGGCTGATTCATAATTAATGTTTTTGTAATGTGAAATTAATTCCGAGGCACATACGAACACAAAAACACATAGATTGCTCTCTCCCTTGTGAAATTAAGGAAGCATAGACGTCCACAATGCGTGTTCGTTATGATTAAGCGATTCATCTGTGCTGGGGATATGGGGGTTCGGGAACGAGTCGCAAGTCTCAGAGGAAGCTAGAAATATACATATTTCAATGATGTTTTGTTAAATAAAAATTAAATGAAGGATTGGCTCGTTGATACTTAAAGGATTTAAAGTTTATGAATAGAAGGATAGCAAGTAAAATAACTAAGTGGCTTGGTGACTTTTCAAATTGCCATTAAATAGTCAAAGAGATGCTTAACCCAACTGAAATGTATCGCAAACTAAACTTGTAATGATATTCATAAATTTAATTTTGACTGACGCTAATTCTTTTGGATTTACTGACTATGCAAACGAATACATTTATATTTTTTGCCACAGTCTGTGGAGACTACAGCACGTGGCTTTGTATACATTTTAACGATAATCCTTGAAGGATGTATTTAAGATGCTGCTTCTTCCAGAAACAGCAAGAGAGGAAAAAAAAAACCAAAACAAAGAAACATTCTCAAGAACTTTCTTAAGTGTCTCCCAAGATTTTCTTAGGGAATTTTTCATCAGATTTTCATGGGATTCTCTGTGTGTATCTCGCAGATATAAATTGAATATAAAGGGTTTAGTACGCACAGATCCTCTCCGGACTGAGTGAAAGTGGAGATTAACTTCGCTGTGTAATCGCTCTGCCAAAATGGGCTTTTAATGACTCTGAATAAATTCTTGGCAAACTTTGTTATTCCTTTTTGCTTGCTGTTTTTTTTTCCTGTGCAGTATGTAATCAGGTTAATCCGACATCTTCAGAGGTGCTTTGGGTCACACCAAACCAATTACTATGTAAAAAGTATTTTTGATATTCTCTTTATAGGAAAGGTGTTAGAGTTTAGCAGCTGAGTTGTTGGGGTGTGCTGAAGGCACCTGTAGATGTTTCAATAAAATGTTTGCTGTATCTTTGGCTAGGTAAAGTATGTTATGTTTTTATATTACTTATAAGCATTTTTCCCTTCCATTATAGGCTTAAAGTAGTTGCGTGTAATACTTGTGTTATATAGATGGGAGAAAACTTTATATTCTATTAAATAGGGGTAAACTTGCATCAATCTCTTAAATTTTTAGGCAACTGAAACGCATTTATGATCATTGCAATATCATTAAATGAAACAAATTTAGGGCGCGGCATAAAAGCATTTGAACACAAGCACAAAACGTTACCGCGAGCAATTAAAACCCTTATTTTTTGGTTAGAATAGTAAAAATATACACTTTAAGATGCTCCTTTTATACTCGTTTATGTTTCACCGGCATTAATAGCATGGCTTAACAATATTTGAACAGTAATGTAAATCAAATGGGCAGCACACATCGAGACATCTGTCACCGTCACTAATCACTAAAATAACAATTGAATTTAGTACACCTAAATATCACAAACTAAGCTGAATAAGTCACAAAGCTATGTAGGTATGAGTATTGATCTAAGTGAAACAGATGCCCAGGCTCTTGCCCATTTTATTCACTAAAAATTACTTAATTAATGGGTAGCGATGTAGAATTTAACCTAGATAAACCCAAATCATAGAACAATATTTTTTTTTCTTTCTCGTACTAATATTTTGAAAATTTGTGTGCATATATTTCCAAAATGGTGGCCGTCCTATATACAGTATTTCATTTAGAACATCGTGTTATTGGTATTGTACGTTTGTTGCTTGTTTGAAACTGAGAACCTGGCAAGTTACTGATGGAAACCAATTCCTCACCACCGGAATCTTAATCCATCAAAACCCGCAAAGGCTTTCAGCGAAAATATTGCAATTTCATCCACGATTCTTGCAAATTGCTTGTCATCATCAAGAAAAGCAAGAGCTTTATTCAATGAAAAACCAACGAAAAACAAAATTTCATAGAGGCATATTTGCCTAACGTCCTACATATAGAACGCCACGCATTATGCACCATATGCACACAGTGAAACGTAATTTCAAGAAATAATTAGTTTATTACTATCGAAAGAGTAATATGTAATTGATTACTTTATAACCCAATTTGTAAAAATTATTCAACTAATTTTACAACAAAAAGAAATACGTATAATGCAAACCAAATTCCGTATTCTGATATTTAAAAATTTGTGGGCGCACTGGCTTAGTGATTAAGTGCGTTGGACCACTGAGCGAAAGGTCGCTGGTTCAAATCCCAACCTTTACCATCTGAAAGTTTTTATTTGCTCCACTTTTGCGAATGTCTGGCAAACATCCAAGAGTAAGAACCTTTTTAATTGCCTTCCGGAATCGGCATTAAACCGCAGGTCCCTTCCATTCGTGTCCAAAAATTTATCTTCGCACACAAAATGGTAGGATATGCGACATGGCTTTAGGTACAGGAGGCTATTACGTAGTTATGAACGCGCACTGTAGAGTACAAATATTGTAGTACCAAACTTCGAGAAATCAAATGGATTCATATTAATATTGATTGTAAGTAAATCACAAAATTTTAAGATTTTTTGAAGACCCTCACGACCGGCACATATAGAAACGTTTAAAATGTGTCTTAAATTAAATTGTACCTTATACTCAATCGGTGTAGCAGTTTTTGGCTCACTCACTATTTTGAATGGCAAAATAATTTGCTTTATAACTCAATTTATAACTTTATTTCTTCTGCCCTTTGCTACACTTGGCTTTGAGTTATACAAAAGTCCTAATCCAACGCACTTAACAACCAAATTCAATACAAATAAAACAAAGCCCTAGGCCCAATCAAATTTCCTTGAATTATAATGCACCAACCTTGTGTTGGTTGCAGCAGAGCGCACACTAATATCGGTACACGCGCCATTTTATACCATTTTAATGATATAATTTCTTACCGTAGCTTTATCAGCCTGCCACCTAATAAAATAATATTGTGTCAGTTAACGTCAAACCTCTTTACTATTTAGACGGGCCCCTCTATTCGTCGGGCTTAAAATTTTGACTTGTGTCAAATTTTATTAGTTTAACGTTCTTCTATCTTGTCACCTCAATCAATTGAAATGATTGCCAAGTTTCCTGCAAAATATCAAGCACGTTGTCGTAAATGTCCTTTTATACCCAGAAAACACCGAACGTCACATAAATTGAATATGTGTTAATATTGAAAGCACACTCCATCAAGGCCAAATAAAAAAAAAACAAGGTCAACCCAACAAAAAGAATCGCCTGCCATTTTTTTTTTCGACTGCCAAGCAACAATTTTCCGTTTATTTTTTTCCCATTGCCTTCCTAACATCCGGTTACAAAACATTCACCGTGTAAAGTAAACATTATTTCCCTTTCAAGGATACCCCTACAACATCGAATGGTTAAGAAAGATGTTTGAAAGTAAAAACTGAACGGAATACCAACCAAAAAAAGAAGGAAACTCACTGACATTAAGAATGTTGTTCAGAATCGAGGATATGCATACCAAATGAGGGCAAAGCCATTACTACCCACAAATACAGACACAAAAATACACACACATAGACACATTTAGGACATGGACGCGCAATCTGCAAGGGAACATACAATGCTTCTGATGACAGGATAAGGACAACGCGGAACTTTTCCCTTAAAAGTAAACACAAAATGCTTCCGAGAGTGACTTTGCTGCTTGTAGTAGGTGAAATCCCTTCGGAAAAAATGCCAAGCTATCCAATCAAAAAGGAATCAGGACACACTCTTCAAAATAATAATACATTGTTGTCCTGATTTTCCTGTAAAACGTTTGTGGGGATGTTCGTCAACACATGCTAGGTATGTAGGTTCTTCTCGCATCCAACAAAATAGAAGTCACTGAAGCAAAAGAAGCTCCCTCCACGCAGGGATAGGCAGGCATATTAAAAAAAAAAGTATTTCGTTTGGATTTCTATTACTATCCTTCTTTCGCTGGAAGATATCAAACCAAGAAACACACACACACACAAGGTGTGTGGGCAACGAAAAAATCAATTACAAAATATTCAGTCACTGTATAAGGCTGTTTGGGTTGCGGCCTGTCAGAGGAGACTATTGCAATAATCCAACGTACATGGATTTGAGCGGCCTTAGCAGCTTTCCCATCAGCAGTCAATTGGAATTGATTATAAATTCAAGAAATGTCCTGGTCCTAGTGCCAACAAATTGAGACCTTTTTCTGTGTATATCTTCTAGGCTCCAGCACCCCAGCACCCCAGCATCCCACATCTTACTCAAGGACTTTTATTTACATGTGTTTGTGAAATGAGTTTAAAAATTAAAAAGAACGGCAAAAAAGTTGTAGGTGTATGGAAAAATGTCTTGGTTCTGTTTAAACGAGCAATGATTTCATTTCCATTTGTGGATTTTGACAGATTTTTTCTTTACTTTTTTCGTTGTGTAGCCGTCTGAACTTTAAGGAATCGCTTCAATTAATTTATATGGCATGAAACAGCAAATGCGAGTGTGTTGTTCTTACAGTGCAGCGCGTGGCGCGCATGAGTGTATTTTGATGATTTCTTGCCCTGTCTAAGGAAAAGATGAATATAACGCCAGCAAGAAATTTTTTTAGGCTTTGCGCACACAATTTGATGTAAACTCATGTAAGACATCATATCATAATGAGGTTGTTTCATTTGGTGTGTTTTCGTACTTAGCGCGTGGGACAAAGTTTAAACTTTCTGCATTTTCATTATCAGAGTAGGTATGAACGTTTTGTTTAAAATTTACCGTTGTAACGTAAGTCTTCGTTATTGCTGACATTTGGAAATTTTAATTATTCTACGCAACCCAAATCAATTGGAATGTTGGATTAAAACAAAATTGGTCCTGCGGTGCCTTAAAGCATTTTGTAAATTAAGATATTTGGAATTAAAATTTAGAATTTTACTGATTGAGAAATGGAAGAATATTACCTTTTCATTTTGGAATACAAAATTTAAATTCATAGAAAATTATTCTTTAATGTTTTTGCAATCTTTGGCTCTTTGCCGTAACTACTGAAAAAAGTTTATTGTTGATTAGAAAATTGACATGTAAACAGATGACGGATTAGCAGGTGACTATCATTTGGGCAAAGTTAATGCAAATTACAATTCGCCACTTTCAATTGAATTGTCTTCGATAAGAAAGACCCCTTGCAAAAGTCTGACTACCATCCAAGACTAAGAACTATCATGAGAAGTTGTCAGTAGATCAGTCAGCAAATCCCTTGATATCATTTTGCAGTTTTTTTTGCAAAAGTATTGACTTTAAGAAGCTGGCAGCAGGTTAGTCAGCACATCCCTTAATGTCATTTGGCCGTTATTTTGCAAAAGTATTTGACGTTTGTCTTCTATGTATATCCAGCTGAGAACACTTTTCCGACAGAATATTTTGTAATTTTGAAAGCAGTTCATGATGTTCAAGGTGCATTGATAATTGGTCTAAGAAAGGAACAAATATAGAATGGCGGAAATCGGTGATTTTATTTTCTGGTTTAAAAAAAACTATAAAATTGAATTCATTCTTAAATTATCTTTATTTTTAAGAGAAAACACAAAAATTGAACTTACTTAACGACGGGCCTCCGACGCGTGAAGAGGCCTTGTCAGCCTTCCATCCTCTGCGATCCCAGGCACGCTGCTCCGGCTATCCAATCCTATTCGGTGGACAATTTACAATAACACGAGCTTTCAGTTTGCTTCAGTGATTTATTCGAAACTGGGAGGCCTTCCTTAACTTTTTTGATGGCGAACCGGAAAGGCTCAAATTCGTCAAAAAAAGACAAGAAAAATGTATGCCAAACTGCGCCCTTAATCAGCTCTTAGTTTTTGCTCCAACGCAATATCTGAACTCACTAACTTAAGCTATAAAAAACTGTTTGGTTAAGACTCGCTGATATACATCCAGGTCATTTAAATGCTATTAAAAGAAATGCAATTTATTTTATAATTCATCGAGACATGATGTCCATGGAAAATTTGGGTTGCCTCCCAATCATCTTTATTCGTCATTGCAATTTTTTTTTGTAATAAACAAGCTATCTTACCTACCGCATATTTAACACTCTAATCCGTCATTCAAATTTCTGCCCACTGGCAAACTTCGGGCAAACCTTTTCTCTCTTTATTTTCCTCTTGTTTGTTTTAACAATAATTCCATTTTACTTCATTTTTCGTGGAAAGCATCTTTTTGGTCTCTATGATCCAACTTTGCTTACACTTGCCCCTCTTATTATATTTAAAGCCTAAGTCTACGGTATGTCTAATACATTTCTTGTAACTCATAAATCTAAATTATAAGTGGCAACAAAATTTATGCTTAGATCGCGCAATACCTGTGTTAAGTACAATATTTGCCAAAGTACTCATAAAACCCCGAAATCACAAGCATCTCGTTTATTGTTCCATAATACATGACAGAGGGTGTTGGAGGCGGAAAATTCTAATTTTTGCAGAGCACAGAAACAGGGTTCTTGTAATATAATTTTTTTTTCTCATTCTCTAAACAATGAGGGATTCGGTGGGTGTGCAGTGGTGTTGCGTAAAGTGATATCCCTTGCAGGAATACCTTTTCCGTAAATTTCCTATTAAAGACTGCTGATTTCGTTTCTCATTCCTTGCTAACTAATATTTGAATATTATCCATCATCATCCCTTAGCACGTAGTACGTGAGCACAAGTACATACATAGAGCTCAAGTTAATTACAGATGTGCTTATGATCTCTAAGGTAAAAAAAAGAACACAAATTATTATGTACTTAACCTCATTTTAATTATGTGAAATAAGTATGTTTGTTAGGCTCTTGGTAGTTCAAACTCCTACATAAAGGCACGCATTTGAAAATAGGATTACAAGTACGTGCTATGGGTCAATGTGGCTATGGTTTAATACTTTGAACGTAGGTTGGTACTTGCAGGTTATTTTTATCCCATTGAAACCAATTTTTGGTTAACTTTTGATTCGGTTCTAATTTCAAAACCACAATAACGTTTTTTTTTCATTATTTTTCAATAGGAGCGAGGCATCGTACATTTACTTTCGTAAGCCCCTCTTCTCGTTTGAAACCGTAGAAACGATACTACTTTTATCACAGCAAATACAAAGAGGTTCTAGAAAAGACATTCTTTCAAATTACGAGGTATGCACCAAAATTGCAACATGCAATCGCAATTGCAATCTGTTTAAATATTTTTAGAATATTAGTAATTCAAAAATGAACTTGTGGAACTTTCAAAAGAACTAAAGGGCTTAAGCCCATTATATCGCACTATGTAAAATTCAATAAAAATACTTAAAGCCAATTTTAAATTTCTAAAACATGCGATCATGTTCAAAAGCGAACAAAGGGTTATATGTAGAGTCCGGCCGAACATTCGGTCAAATTCGCTTCGACTATATTCGGCCCAATTTTTCACCTTCATTCGGCATCAGCGACAAAAAGCCGAAGCCGAATATTGAATTTTACAACCGTTTTTCGGATAACTTTTCGCATGAGCGATTTCTAGCAGTCATTTCTTGTTGGTTTCTTTACTATAGTTGAAGTTGCAACTGAATGGAGTTATTTACAGGCATTCAAACGGTTTCAGTTACTGGCTATTTTTATACCCTATCCTAAGGGTATATTCATTTGAAACATAGTTTGTAACATTCCCTAATATTTATCGTAGACCCCTAAAAGTATATATATTTATGATCAGGACTAAAACCTAAGACTATTTAGCAATGTCCGTCCGCCTGTCAGCCCTTACTTTTTAGGCCTTTAAAATTAAGCTAGGAATCTGAAATTTGGACCACATATTCCCTAGGGCTCCGGAATGGTTAAGTGTAAAAATATGTTTAAAAAGCCCACTGGCATGCCGACAATTTATAAAAAACCGTTTTAAAACTTAAGTTATAGAGATTGAGTCGAATAACCTTCACAAGATATGTAGGCACTACACTGCTTTATAAGTTTGTCATATAAAATATTTTTCACGCCTTATTTTGGTGGGCGTTTTTCACTGAAATGCAGTTTTCTCGAAAATTTTCGTAGAAACCAAAAAAAATATTTCTCAAGATATTAAGGCAATATTTTTTCCAATATAATATAATAATTACAAAATTTTTTTTTTTTTTTGGGTATATAAGAATATGGATAGGGAATCATACTGTTCGCCCAAAGCCTTTGCTTTTGTTTCCTTGTAAAATACAGTTTGCTAGGATTATAAGTTATTTTGTCTAATAAATTGTATACAGCTAAAACTAATTTAACGGATGATTTAGTTTAGATTCCTTGGTATTTCAGGTTGTACTACATTCGGTTTCGGCTTCGGCCGAAGGTGATAAAAATTACAAAAAATTTTCGGACTTATATTAAATTTTCGGGTATATGCGGGAAAAATATCTCAGATCTTTAACCTGTACTCTCATGTGAAAATATCCAACATATGAAGACAAACATATTTATATATTTATAACTTCTCGATCAAGTCTTCAAACTTGAAATTCTTGATAAGAACAGTTTGACCGAAGGTGATATTCTGTGATTGTATGATGTGATAAATAGTATGTACGATGCAGTGGCTTTAACCACGAGGCGAATCGACGAAATGGTAGCTGATAACAAAAAATGTACGCAGAAGCTAGAAAGGGTGTTCTTTCACATTCCAATCCCAATTGAATTGAGAACAGCATCAAGTAGCCCCCATGCGAAGCGAAGAAGACACCCGCCAACACGGTGAAGGAGCATTCCAAGGGCGATCAAGGGCGCTTGGTGAAAGGTTTTTAAAAAAAGGCCAGGCAAGACCGCAAGGGAAAAAAAGCGAACGGACGCATTCGTGGTGGCCAGCAAGAGTGAACTTTCATACGACGAAATACTTTACAGGGTCACAAACTCCATAACCTGATTGAATCGGTCTCACAAATAAGGAGAACTGAGAAAGGTGACCTAAAGTTCCAGCTGTGCGAATCTTGTGATAGAACTGAACAATTTAGGAGTATAATCGGTGAGAATTTTGGCGCAGAGGCGGAGATCCGCAAAGATCCACGGTCAAAATCAAACACGTTGTCCAAGTAAGTCACCACTAGAAGAAGAGAGATTTGCGAAGCTATCAATGCACAGTACAACATTGGGGTTTCCAAAGCAAAAAAGGAGCTGAAATCCGGTAAAGTCAAAGTCGGTTTGGTCAATTGCCGTATTCGTGTGCGAAAGGCCGTAAAGGCATCAGGTGTCTGGAGTTTGTCCACAGGGCTCTCCAATTCAAGAGCAATGCTGTGCGAAACAAGGTGGACAGCTCCACCGCAAGTGGACCAAGAAGCTTATTCCCAATATATAATGGTAGACAAAGTGAGCTTTGGGCAACTGTAACTATTGTCTCTTTGTCCAGAATGTCGAAATGAAGAAGAGGTTGCGCAGCATGCAGTGTTCTACTGCAGACGCTTTGAGGAAGACATAGTATATATGCTAAGTCCTAGTATGCATGCAGAACGCGCTGCGAAGAGCAAAAGCCCTAAGAAGAGCTCGCGAAGCAATACCTAACGGCAGTTCCGCGGGGAGTTTGGTTGAATGTCGCAGTGGTGCGGATTAGTACGTAGTCGCACTTCTGGCATCGAGTATTCGGGTATTGCGAATCGTGCATCTTTAGAAGATTACCATATTCATTGGTGCAACCGAAAAGAAAACTGTAATTGCCATGTACAATCACTTGATTGCAAATTAATGCATGTGTGGTGTATGGGCCCTATCTACACTACATTAGACAAATGCTTTTTATTAATATCCTGCTGCACAAATACTAAATACTATGTATAAAGATAATCACAAGCAAGGTGGTTTAAAATTTATTTGTCTGGCTCCATTAATTCTATTTGCACATAAATAAAACATCAGTCAGACTACAGTCGAAACACCTTCATATTTAAAAGCAGATTCCCTTATCAGAATTCATGATAGAAGCGAATGAAAAAAAGTCGGAATAATGTTTACATACATATAAATAGTTTTTAAATCGACAACGGCACATGCATTATGGCCAGGCAGACATAGCTGTTATTGCTTATGCCAACATAACGAGGAGATGAAAAGATCAAATTGTGTTAGCAAAAAACAAATCCTGTAAGTGGATATAAAAGCCATAAGTTGAAGTATCATCTTATGAATATTCCAACCGACTTAAGATGTTTGCGCTACTATTTGAATGATGAAACAATCCATCCATCGAAAACATTCAGAGTAAGCCAAATTTTTTTTTCAAACGAAATAATAGAGTTACTTACACATTTTATAAACATATCCAGTGCAAATAACAGTTATGTATGTTACGAGTGAATAAATAACAACAAGTTCAGAAAAAATCCAAATTCCAAGAATATTTTAAAGCAAAAGTAAGTACCTATGAACAATTTGAAATAAAATGCTCAATGAAGTATGCGCTACCAGTATTTGCCAAGGGATTTTAATGTAATTACATCGCGATGTAACTTATCCATGGCAACGGATCGAATTGCTTATGGCAACATCTAGAATTGCTGTATACGCAATATTTGCATTACTAAATAGTTTTCCGCTTTGATGTGTTAATGTTTTTCTCGAGTAATTGGATGTTACTCCCTAAGACTGCCCCGAGGATATGCACAGATAAAAAAATTTCTTTACATTTTACACGTTCCGACGACTTTACTTCTTATTGTGTTTATTTTCATATATACATACTAGGCATATAATATACATTTAGAAACTAAGAACATTCTTAGATTTATGTTTTAGGTACAAACACAGCTATAATGACTTTTAATTTGGCTTTGACTTGAAGGTAATGGAAGCACGAACTTAATGGTATATCTGGTAGAAGTGGATAATTATTAAGTTTAGAAAGATAAGCATCGCCTAAGGCGATGTTTGTGTTTAGATTTGCAGGCTTATGTTAATTCTCAGGCAGCCATTAGGATAATAGATGCTTAACACGAACAAATTATTTCGCAACTATAGAATATGTCATATTGGTTTTGTAATTATTGCCGAAAGCGTTGTTATTCCGGAATCCGAAATAAGATAAGTGTTTAACTTTCATTTTATGATAGAAAATATTTCTTAACTCATACACACAATGCATGAAATTTTGATAAAATAAATATTTCTTTATTGAGATTATATTTTCCAATTAGTTTAAGCATATGTCCATATCTAATGAATGTCAACATACAAAATGTTCGGCCAATTTTTTAAGCATTTATGACCGTATGTGCTCAATTACACGAAAAGTGATGGCTTGCAACCAAACAATAGTTATGTTTCTAGCGAACCAGAAATTATGCGCACATCGAATGTTTCATTTAGTAGGTCTATTATTTGTCTATTATTTGGTTTGTTGAAAGGCGCGTGGCGCCATCCTCCTTCATTCTTTAAAAGCCATTCAATCAGGGAACAAAAAAGTCATTAAATATGGATTTATGGCAAATATCGCAGATTGACTTGATATTTGAAAAAAAATATTGTATGGTGACTCCACTAAACTATGTACTTTTGGCTATGTTACGTCGCCATGCGAATTAACTTCGCTCCAAATGCAATATTTTTTCTTTACCTTTTGAGTCAGAACTGAGCCTAAACGTTGAACACAATTTTTCGAAAACAGCTGATCCAATAACAGTTGATTTGAAGTCCATTCACAGATTTTAGCACGCAAACGATGGTCATTCGGCACGATGTGGATCTTGCACGTCCACAAAGACTAAGCTGCTGCGAAAGAGGGATCGATTAATTTGGATCTACTCCAACACTCTCCTGAATGGATCCACAATTCAGCTCCGTACGCACTCATCTTATGCATCTCTGTGTCGTGCATCTTGCAAAAATAAATTATTTTGCAGGAAAAAAAAACTACCGTCGACCATCTATTATTTCGGGTGTAATATGAACAAATTCTTTATTTGGCGCATAAATTTGGAGCCAAATTTCTAAAAATTGGTGACGTTGCTGAAGCGTGTCACAACAAAATTACAGAGACTACTGAATTAAAATGGCACATGCGGTATAACCATAGATGACATCGAAGTGGAAATGGGGTATTCTAAGTAGATAGTATGCCGCAGCTGGCCAAAAAATACGCAGCCGCTAAGAAAAAAGAAACACCTTTAACAGCAACTTAACACTTGGCGACAGTTTGGTATGCTCGAAATCCAACTTTGAATCCCATAAACTGCTTAAAAAGAATAAACACAGGTTCGAATTCCAGATTTTCCCTTGTCAACATCAGAAAAGCTTCGTGTGGTCAATACTATGAGCGATTTCAATATATTTAAAGAGAAAAGCAATTGCTTCTAGGACCAAATGAAGATGACCTACCAGCCCGATCAAATTGGTCACTACTAGGCCGATTTAAGTTATGGTTTTCGCCTTGGTGATGCTGGTCAGAACTAGAGGACCTCCTGAAATTGGTGTTCTATTTTTATATTAGGTATCTACTAGAAATATCCTGTGACAATATCCGAAAGCAATTAATAATGTCCTGATATAAGTTTGTTATTTGCGATGAAAAGGTTTAGTTATCAAAGATTAGGAGAGCAGCGTTTGCATGATTTGTGCTGCAATAACCGCATATCAGTCTGTCGACTGTGACGCCCTTTTGACTTTGGAATGCATTCTGAATCCATTTCTTATTTTCTTTAATTTTTTTTTATATTTTCGTCATTTAATCAAATTTTTAAAAGGTAGGAAACGTATAGGTGTTCAAGCAATTTGTTTACGGACATCCTTACCATTTTTACCCCTTGCAGTACATGCTTATCTCTTGAACAGAAAGAAAATGCTCCTTCGAATCGATGACGGTACTACTTAAGTGATCATGCATATGACCTATGGACCAAACATTTTTAAAATCGATTGTTTTCCATTAGCTATTTAGTTCATCTAGCATAAATGAAAACTTCGTATAGATGTTTTCAAATAATATTTATTTCTAAAAGTAAATTTTTCACAGATATAGTTTATTTGGTTGAATTTACAAAATGACAACCTGCTTCGTCGATTCGACGAAGTATGTCTTTCACGTACAAAATATAAAAATATACTTCCAGGGTTAAAAAGGCTAAGGGTACCTCTAAGCTGAGGCTGATTACACCTAACACCTAACGAATAACGCATGTACAGGTCGTCTGAGCCAATAAACCAAATTTTATGAAAAAAAGCTGGGAGCTACAAGAATAAAAATACAGATACAGGAAGTTGCCCTTGAGCTACAGTGTGTTAAAAGATGTTCCTTCAGAGAATTAGGTACCAACAAGTATTCAATTATAAATAGAAGTTTATTTAGCAATCGATTTATTTTCAACCATACAAAATGTTATATATTTTATATAACATATTACATCTTGTTATATTTTTTGGGAAAATGGTACAAAATCTCCAATTTTACTATGCTGCCACTAACCTCTTTTAAATGGGACTATAACTTTAGGTTGCTCTAGGTTTAGTTTGCTAATGATTGTTGGTACCTGCTAACATAAATAAAAAGATTTAGTTTTTGCAATAGAAATATTATATTCGTAGAAAATCACGTAGGTCATAGTTCAATATTTTTGTTTCATTTCTGTGGGTCTATACATTTGCATATTGTATAAATTTATTAAAAACAATACATACATAAAGATCATATTTTTTTTCGGGCGATTTATTAAAAAAACACGCAGTCCAACATCCTATTATACTAGATACATCGGACATGTTTTCTAGCTTAGTTACCACTGACATACGGATTAAATGTCAACGGCCATCCCAATTACATGTCAAATCTATGTCAAAAATGTACCGAAATATTGAATAATCCTTGTTAAGCCAACAAAATCCCTTTTACAGTAAGTCACCATTACATTATGTACCTATGTATGTTTTTTTTTCTGCATATTTCTGTCAATAACCATGGCTACAGGTTATTAATAACGTTACTATTCCAGGATACCACTGGCCAAAAATTAATAATCCACTCACCCACAGTCAATAATGTCACGGTAGGCTACAAAGTATCGAATGGAAGCGCACACATAGCTACTGTCGAAGTCAAACACAGGAGGCGCACTCCGACCCCACCCACAATCGCCAACTGTGCACACTCATGTGATAAAAATACGTTCAAAAATCGATATTTCCTCTCATCATCATCGCATGTCTCACGTATACGTTGTCGCATCCTCCCATTTATCGCTCAACAACTAGGTTTCAATATTGAGACTTAAAGCGTAATTGACTGAAAATTCGATGAACCATAAGGGTCGGTCGCTCGTCCTCATCATTATCGTCGTCATCAGTTTTCCTTGTCGTCGTCGTAGTTGTACCTACCTGTATCGAAAAGAACCTTGTTTTCACCCGAGGCAACTGTAACCATAGAAGAGAGTGAAATACTACGATACTTCCTACCACACGTTTGAAAAATATTTGGAAACTCCACCAAACCAGACACTGACATCTCGAATGGAAGGACCGTGATGATCCTTTAACAGCAAAAGAAAAAATAAGGATATAAAGATATACTAAATTTTTGCCCAGAGGACACTTAAAGGAAAAAAAACACAGAAGGACGAAACATGAAAAATTTCATCACATTCAATGAAGCGAAACTAAGGGATGCGTTCGAAAGGGATAATTCCGTCAGTCTTTTGAATCATTCTGCGGAGTTTTATCGAAAAATCATATTTGCAAAAAAAACAGTGCACGGCAAAAACAGCTCACTCTGTATTTAGGGGTGGCACAGGCACTCACTCTTGGATGTTGCACTGCCTTGACACTCCATGTATGGATTAAACACAAGGATCGAAGGACGCAGATAGCAGAATATGTATGCCATCTATATTAAGATCGCATTTTGCAATGTTTTTTGCATCATGTCACAGATGTGTTACTCAGGGAGTGAACCATCATCCATTCACTATTCTCCCGCTTCCAGCTTCAGATGCAGCATCTCCAGCTCGTATTCAACAAGTCCGTTTGCAGTGCTTGGGTGTTTTGTCCTGTTTTGTATCCACTTGCGTACACATATGTATGCAGTAGAGAGTGGGAAGTCAATTGATAAAGTGGATGCTGAGGGAGGGTTGTTGCTTTTTTTTCTGACTGTTGTTGATGGTGCTTCGCTGCCTTTCTCATCCTATATCCGTTCTGTTTTGCCTTTGAAGGGCCTGGGTTCTATTCAAATGTGTTGGCCGTATCCTTTAACGGCGGAAAAAAGTCGACTGCAATATGGATTTCAAATATTAAGCCAAATGGATATTGAGAGGGGAGGAACGAGTGTTTCTGTTTTATTTTTATTTTCGTTATGCTAATTGGTTTATCGATTGTGCCATTTGCGAATTCCAGAAGTTTTTGTAGCACTAAGAGAAAGGACGAAGGATTTTGTATTGTAAAAAAGTGTTTTGTTTTTTTATTTTTATTCCCTTTGTTGCTAATAATTTTAAAATAATTTGAAAGTCATTTACGGTTTTTTATGACTTTTAACAAATCCATTTTTCTTTTGCGGTGTCAGCTAGCAGAATAGAGACATTAAAACCTTACAGATTGACCAGATTCCTTGCCATGGCGACTACATTTCAAAGGCAAGTTAATTAAATTTTAAAATCAGATTCTAAATACACCCACTAGTGAAACACCAAACCTTTTTCATAGAATCAAGTGAGAAAAATTTTTGTCTCGGTGTGATAGGTTCAGTAGGAAAAGTATATAGGTAGGTACCTCTTTTATAGTAATAATAGTTTTTAGGTAAATAATTTTTAGTCGTTATCATTACAATTATATTACTTTGGTATTACCAATTAAAACTGAAAGACAACCTCTTAACAAAATCATCTGCTCTTTATTCATGGACGATGGCAATATCAACATATATTATACATAGATAACTGTATCTCATTTCTAAACAAAGATGAGCCTAAAAATAGATTTTATAGTGTTTAGTTACAAACACAATTTCGCTTTCAATCGAAAATCAATATGATTAGATGTAGGGATATTTTTCCCATCACGACAAATACGGATGTCCCCGAATTTAGGGAGATTGGCGAACCGAAATGACAAACGATGATTTAATTAATTTTTCATTATACATTTATTTATTTTTTTAAAACAAAACGTCGTCTGACTGTATTATATTTGTATTTATATTGTGCTTTATTTAAGGCAAGGTAGCCCCACCCATAACAGAAATTGTTTCTTAAATTTAATTTACATTAATTTTATGTGCATATTTGTTTTACCAGCGGAAAAAGACGAATGCTTTTTCACCCAAGCCTAGAAGTAAAGAACTCAAGTCCAGGGTTGCCAAATCAAAATAAGCTTTCATGAAAATTAAAGCTTTAAAGAACACTTTACTACACTCTAAAAATAAATAAATATTAGGCGTAAACGGCCCATACAGGACCCAAAGCCTAGCTTCTCCAATCACTATGTGTGCGAAGGTACATTTTTTGACACGAATGGGAGGGATACGGAGGTCCGCCGATTCCAAACGGCAATTCACTTTTAAGAAGCTTCTCATGACAGTTCTTACTCTTGGATTTTTGTCAGACATTCGCAAGAGGTGAGGCAGCGAATTAAAGCTTTCAGGTGGTACAGGTCCGGAATTGAACCAGCAACCTCTCACGTTGTAGTCCAGCGCACTTTACCACTAAGCAGATACTTTGAGCCATTTGTGAATATTCTACAACCACAAAAGTTAGGCCTCCTTGCATATACGAAGCATGTGCACAAAATCATCAAACCAGCAAAAGACCATCGCACAGAAGTTGATTTAGGAATAGAAGAACTTAAAGTAGATTCAAAATTAATTGCAGAAGAAATCGAAGTAGAACTTCAAATGCCTGTCGACAAAAACACGATTTTTTCGTCCTTCATCCAATGCTGATGAATTCTGGAAGCGATCACTATTGATTATTACAGTATAGTATCTAGATTCATTAAATATGACACTTGAAAGTAGATTTCCGGAGAAAAACACACCAGCATTATTTTTTTTACATTCATCGAATACATTGAAAATAAATTCAAGATTTCAAAACAAGTTCTAACAACTTAATTGAGTTCTACTCATTACAAGGTCTTAATGGTGAGGCAGAATTATGGTACGATCACTGCAATGGTATGAATTTAAACTCCGAAGGTCTTCAAAAACTGGACTTGTATGATGTCTTACAAGAAGCTTACATTTTTTTCGCAGTAACAAAACTTGCCCTTCATATTGCCTTAGCGTTACTCTGCACCACCAGCTCAGTTGAAAGGACTTTCAGCACGTTAAGAAGAGTAGAGAAGAGTTAATTAAATATAAAATAATACTTTTAAGCACATTACCTTATAGATAATAATTTAAATAATTTTAAACCCATAAATAATAGATAGTTCAAACAACCCAAATGTCATCGCAACAGATCTGTTTGTGTTGCAAAGGTTGCTTGTTTTTGCGCAGTAAATACATTTACACTGCGATTTGAAACGTTTTACATCGGATCACTACATTAATACTGCATTAAGAAACGCTTGACGATGCAGTACTGCATTTAGGAATTCAATCTTTGTATTGGCACATAAATGAGTTTGCCTCCCGGCCTGATCAAAATCCTGCATACGCCATTGGCAAAGATGCTTCCTTTTTATACCCTATCCTAAGGGTATATTAATTTTGACACATAGTTTGAACATCCCTTAATATCCATCGTAGACCGCTCAAAGTATATATATCTATGATCAGGACCAAATCCTAGGACCACCTTTATAAATTTGTCACATAAAGTTTTTTGCCACACCTACTTTTTGTGGGCGTTTTTTTTTACTAAAATGCGGTTTCCTTCGAAAATTTTCTTAAAATTCGAAAAAAATGTTTAATAATATATTTACCCAATACTTTTTCCAATATATCGCGCATACAAAGTTTTTGCCTACGCCCACTTTTTGTGGACGTTTTTTCAAAATATATTTATTTTTTTCTATAAATTTCATAGAATGAAATAAAATGGTATCCATCATCTTCTTAATGATGTTTTCCTTTAGGGTACACAGGAATAAGGATAGGGAATCATACTGTTCGTCCCAAGCGAACTGTAGCATTTCCTTATGTTTTTTATGTATTCTGTACCCTTGGGGCAGTACAAATCAAAAATTTTAAATTATAATTGTGCTTTAAGTAGTAACTATACGACAGAAGTAAAACTTCTAAAATTGATTTAAAATGTGAATGGTGAGTACATTTTTAAAAATTGAACTACACAAGTGAATTAAATAATTAAAATAACCGTTGCCATAATTATGGTTGTTAATGATACAAAACTAAAGTTCCCCACTGTATCATATGAAACTCTCTCGCTGTAGACGATGCATATTTTAACTGAATCATACAAATATATTTTTAAATTTGAAAAGGTATGTAAATTTGTTCAAAATGATAGCATAATTTCATCAAAACAGACCATCATCGTTAGTGGTTTTTCTCAAAATGAAGTGATATTGAATTAAATCCGTCGAACCATTGCCCTTTGTTATTTCTGGATAGACGGGCGCAATTATCGGACCCACTTTTTTGCACTTTCTTGAATACAATACCATTCCTTATTCTCAGTTTTAGTTCGAAATTTCCAGTGAAATTTAAGATCACGTTCCTACCTGAAGTTAAAGCGTCACAAAGGTAGATTTTGCTTCTTTTACTTATGATCGTTGAGTTGTACATTGAGGGCATCATTTCATAAAGTGTCGCAAATGTGGCCCAATTTAGTTAACTATACTCGGTGAAAATACAAATTTAATTTGATAAAACGAATTAACATCGAGGTTTCTATTGTTTTCCAACTTCCCAATTGATTTCAATAAGGCACTCTAATTATGTCACCTCCAAAACCGATTACCAAAGTCACATTGGCATCCTCATGGTAAATTCAATTTAATTTCAATCTCCGACTTCCTCAGCATAATATAATGTACATATGCCTCACAAGTTAGCTGCAGTGGCACATCATAAAAGCTTTTACTGCCTAATCAAGTAATCTAATTAATTACATCATAATCCCTTGACCCTTTAAACGGGTGCAAATCTACTGAAGAGCCTCATCTTTCATCGGTGGCAAAGCCATTCTGTAAACCAGGCACATTTCGAATTCCCCTTTGAGAGGCATAATGAACGTGTGCACTGTCCGTCCACCTACCATAATCACATATCTCTTCATGGCAATTAAATTATCTTATAAATAAGGACACACTTTGGTCGGACATGCCTGATGACATCCACATCAGTCCTGAGCTGTGCCAACATCGGAGGCGTGAGTGGGTGGCTGCGCTTTGGCTTTAAACTTGACCTCGTGAGAGGATTTTTGCATTGCGTTTCCCCGGGGAAAAACATTTGCACATTCAATTCATCAATTGGTTGTTTGTTGAGGCAAAAGGCACATGCAGGTCGGGTGCGACTGACTGGGAAACTGACCCAGGAACTGCAGTTTCAGTACCAGGATGTTGCTCGGCCTCATTAGCATTTCGCTTAAAAAATACATAATGCAATTGCTAGGATCAACATATTCAGCGGATAAAGTTTCCCTCTTTTCGTATGTATATACATGTGTGTGGGTACAAGTAGGTTAATTTCATAACCACACATTGGTAACTACCGCGTTAGGAATATCCTCGCCGCGTCGCACTATGGTTGTGCAGCAAATGTGAACTACGTACATGCTTGCACGTCAATGGATAAAGATATAAGCTTTATGCTCCCCTCAAACCCAACCCTATTAATGCGCATACTTTTCCAGTTTGAAAGAGAGAGAGAGAGAGACAGGGGACTTCAAAAACAACCTGTAGAACAAAACTTACAGGTTGTCGGACCTATCTGCTGTGAATGGGTAAATACATACATATGAATATCTATATGCCTATTACACTGCACTTTGCAGAGATTTTATTTGTTTTTCGTTACACAGCGTTGATGGGCTCTACTGTGGCAGCGTTTCGGAGGTAAAATGTTAAAATTAGTTATTAGCGGTTTCCATGTGGTGTTTATTTAATGGGGCCTTACTTTTAGTGGACATTTCATTAGTGGCATGTGGGGCGACGAACAAAATGTGGTAAATGGATGCAACAGGCTTCTAGTATTTTTTTTATTTAGTTTACACGATAAACAACGGCCATAATGTATTCTGGCGGTGGATGCCCATATGCTAGTGACCAATTAATAAAATGTGTACGATATTTTAAAGAGTAAAGAAAAATTGTTCCATATGAAACTGTGGCACTTTTTAAGCCTGCAATGGTAGACTCAATTTATATCAAATGTACAAACGGTGTCTTTAAAGATTCCATAGTCGTAGTTTGACAGATGTACATAATTTTATTAGCCTCACAGGAGCCCCATTGAGCAAATTTAAAATAAATATCTTGAACAAACAACTGATTTGAACTACGAACTATAGAAACTCTGAACAAAAATGTATGTAAGAAAGAAGAAAACACGATTCTTAACCCTCTGCCCATGTACTGGGCACTGAGTGCCCAAAGGAATTTTCAAATCGAGTCTTATTAGGCATATTGGTCTATGACGTGCAAGACAGATATCATTTTTTAGGGCGTATAATGTTCAAGTATTCTAATTCTATCTAAAAAGCGATACCGAAAAATAATGATCTGAAATAGATAACATCCTTTTTCAAATCAGAACCTCCCATAGCAGAAGAGTTTAACAATATATAAACATGGAGTGACCTCGGTGGTGTCTTTTAATGATGCGTGTCTTATGGAGAAGTAAGACGGCTCTCAGCGCTCTCAAGTCTCAACTCGCTCCCGAAAGTAATTTTGCCTTTAGAAATTACTTGAGATTAAGATTACTTCTCCCTTGAAAAATTATTTGTGTGAGCGAGGGGTTTACTGTCCTACGAGTCCGTGACTTGACACCACTGGGGATCGCGGTTAAGTAAAAGGAATATCAAACAAAACACGTCCTGTGTAGAATAAAAATATAGAAAGAATGGCAGATCTAGGTTTGGGCTAATTATCCCTTATACCGCGGCCACGTAAATTTGAATCATTAAGCCGGATTTAAAAATAAAAACAGAAAAAACTTTGGGACACAATTAATTCATCTTGTCTACTTTCTACTTTCTGTCTACCCAGATCCAGTGAACTCTGTTAAGATTATTATCAAGTTATTATCAAATACGTTGCTAATTTAAGTTGTTCTTTTAGTTTATTTTCTCCCTGCTTTTCAGTCTCAAAGAAGGATTTTTTGTATTTTTTTTCCCACGTTTAAGTATTTCCCAACCCCTTAAACTGCCATACACTAACATAAGTGGTTTTCTACTGTTTCCAGTTGTAATGGTTGAAAGTATGCTATTGTCGGTAAAGTAGATCTGTTGAAGATCCCTAGTTTGAATTTGGTAACGTAATTGCAACCGATAAACACACGCCGCCTAGCCTTTAAAGTTATTTTGGTGAAACATTAGGGTCAACATTTTTGCACCTGACAGATTATTCTGTAAGTCTTGTACCTATTTAGAAGTATTGTATATTTTACGGTTAGTTCCACCAAACTTTAGCTTCAGCGCTGTGGCCTCGGAACCTTCTATAAGATAATTCAATGAACAAATTTTTAAGTGGCAGATTTTTAAGATCAGACAAAAATGATTTTTATTAAAGACAATAATTTTTTTAGAACTTTGAACGCCAAGAGCGCTTTTTTCTAGTTTGTTGGCTGGTACCACGCACAAGACTGAAATTTGTTTACTTGTTCCAATTTTTTTTTTTAATTCTTGGCACCTATGTTTATTTTTTAAAAAAGCCCTGATTTATTTCGATTTTCAGGAAGTGTTTTCTTGCAATTGCATTTTTGACACTTACATATGGGCAACCTGTACGTCAATTAAAAAAGCTCTGTGGTACACATATGTGGGTACAGGTACAGGTACAGGTACCCACATATGAGTGTCATATTCCAGTTTTTTACTAGGATGACACTTACATGTAGGTTTCATGTATCAGCGGAGATGATGGTGACAATCACATATGAGTATCATGGCGTGTAGCGTGTTTTAAAAAATGCAATTTCTTATTTTTTGCCTTAAAAAGCTATAGGTGGGTATCGGTGGTTAGTTAAAGATAAGTACTATACATATAAAAATATTCTGTATATTATGTACCTACATTTCGTTCGATAACGTAAATGAATTTAATTGGCAACAATTTATTCACCGATTGATTAGGCACAGTAATTATTCCAATTACAAAAGGTTTCGAATTTCGTAAACATGCCATACACAAACAGATACCGATTTATATAAATACAAATAACTTAATTAAATTAAACTATGTTTTGAGTGTAAAGCTCTTTCAATTTCAGGTTAATTTTACCTAATTTTGATAGTTTGCTTAAGTGTCTTATGCATATGTTCCTAATAAATTTCTTGGGTTTACTGATGCCTAAAGCATATTGTATAAACGTTATGCATGAAATCATTATTTTTAACATATTCTGAAGCACCCGAAAGCTCATAATATATCTTTTAAAAAAAAAATCGAAAACAAATAGGGAACTATTTAAACAGGATATTATATGAAGCAAATTTCGAGATACTTTTAGAAAAGAATATTCCTACTAAATGTTTGTAATCGTCGAAGCCAGGTCGTAGTATCCTCCTTCTTTAATCCGGGTGGACTTAGACTTAACCAATAAGCCTATACAAATACCGCAATCTTTGGCTAGCATCTAGTTGCCCACTAAAACCTGTTTTAAACCATTGATGTTCATAACTACATGTCTAAGACACCTCAAAGTCAAAATGCCCATTGTTTCAACATGGTTCGTCGATAACCTTAGAATGTTATAGCAGAGCCGAGATATATAAGGTACCTTACAACCCCTATCCTGATGTTCTATCAGATTCGCTGATGTTAGGTATCCCTCCCTGTTGACAGCTTACTTTTTTAAGGCAGTACTAACTATGATTTTGAACGAAAGTCATGAAATTCCATTAAATATCCTCAAATATATATTTCTATTCAATCCAGAGAATACATTCGCATTTAGTTTTTCGGCGTAGATGAGCTTGAGCTGTACCAAGATGTGGATGTAGTCCAGAAAACCAAGAAACATGGACAATAGCCCCCAAGTTCGAGACGACAAGGAAGAACGAACCTCCATTTTAAAGACCAAGCCGTTTTAAAACCCAGGATCGCAGAGGATGAAAGGCTGCCGTGTCTCAGGCAGGGATCTCTTACGGATCGGGAGCCCATTAAGTAAGAAAGTAATTTTCCAAATTGAACATTATTGCTTAATGACATATTCTTTGAACAAAATAATGGCCTCATTTCTTAAGCATTAAAAATTTATTTATTAAAATTTGACAATTGACAGTTTGAAATTTGACAATTGACAATTTTAGTTGGGAAGATAAAACTGTCTGAAGTTAGCACTACGTTAAAAAAAATACTCTTAAATCACTAGCGTGGAGACATTTACCACTTCTTTGAAATTTGCAATAGGCAATGGAATAGGCACTTTTAGTGAGATATTTCTTTCTTTGAACTGCCGTCTGTACGATCATCAAGTTTCATTTTTCTGCTCAATAACTTAAATGAACTATAAACATTGATTTTTAGAAAAACAGTTTTTTTTTGTTTTACTACGTCGACCTTTTTGGAGGAGTCATAACTTGCGGATTTCATAGAGTAAAAATTGGATATTACATTATTGTTCTGGACAGAATTATTTTTTAAAATATTAAGTATCTAAATTTTAGAAAACATCCTCATAAATGCACATTTATTAGCTATTACAAGGGTTCCCGCTTAATAGGAATTTAATTAAAAACCCATCTATAATTTTTGTACCCATGTGCATGTGCTATTATCCGTGAAGTACCATAATACTGAGTTTCTCTTAGTTTATTTTTAACGCATAAAAGCTATTTAAACATAAACTTTTATTTTTTCAATGGATGACTAAAACGTCAAACAAAATCCAGGTAGTGTTCGGTGTGAATTCCTTAACGAGGTTTCGAAATCTTTGTGGAAACCTCAGATTTCAGTGCGGTGTGAACAGATTATTAGTCACAAAATAACATAGATGATAAAAGAAACTTACTGATGGACAACCAGTTTTAAGTTAAGTTTTGTTATACTTTTTCTACGAAAGGAAAGTTTTTAATAAAAATAATATTAGTTCGCGCGCATAATGAAGATTGATCGGCAGTTCCAGACCAGCTCGGATCTAATAACACGTCCAACACCTTGAGAGCGGACTGTCTGTCAATTTATATGGTTATATCAATTTATTTGTATTTTGAAATATTTAATAGAGTCGAATTAAAAGGCCAAAAACAAAACATTTTAAAAAACTATTTTTATGAAAACTTAATTGACGCTTCTCTTTTTTTAAGGCACAATAAATGTTCAGCTCGTGAGATATTTAAAAAAATAATGTGACGATTTATTCGGGGTTTTAATTGAAATAACTTAAAAAATCATTTACAGAATTTATATTTTCTAATAAAAGCTGATTATATTAAGGTAAATTTCGTCATTTGTAAGGTAGAATTTAACCTTAAAGAAATGTTGAATAAATTGTTGCAATTGAGTACAAAATATTTGTCTTGAGATGCACTCCAGACAGGCACCCAGGCAAATAAAATGTTTCCATGCTAACATCTGGTGTTAGCTAATTTGTTCATGTTTAATAAAGTTACAACCTTCAATAATTATAAAAACTGCGTTATATGAATCGATTAACTATATATTATATTATACTTCCTACAAACTATCAAATTATTTCTCAGTAGTTTGTTTTTATGGCATCAATTGAAAAAAATAATTATAGTTTATTAAATGCTTTTTATGTTGTATAGAATTATTTTGTTATCTCGGTTTCATAAAAATACTACAATTAATAAACTCTCAGAGTGTTCAAGCCTTACCGAAATAAATTGGGGTGAATAAATCAATTATTATTGAGTCGTGACATATTATATATATATATCCATAAAATAAAAACAAATCTACTAAACTTCTAATTTGTTAATTACAAACTGTGTAAAACAACTAATTATAATTTCTTTCTTTTTATTTAAATGTTAGTTTATATAATTATATTATATATCCACGATTTTTGAAGGAACCTCTTTGAAATATACCATTTAAAAATATATCTGATACTTATAAATTTCTTAAAAGAAAATACATAATAATACAAAATAAAAAACTTAAAAACATTTTTTGTTTTTTTAATATTATATTACTTACATTTTTGGAGGTTAATTTGTTTTCTTAAATTTCAGCAAATTGATTAAAGTGTTTATATATTTTGTATCAATTTTTTTTAAAAACTTTATTAAATACAGCAATTGTATTTAAAATTTTGAGGTATACAACATTAAATATATATTTTTTAAATAGTGTTTTAAAATAGATTTTTTTCTAATAAACACCACACATAATTTGACACAGATTTTAATTTGTTATTAACTAGTCCAACAGATATAATATTCATTAATTTAAAATTTGTTTCAACAATTTATTATTATGTTTTATAAACGTTTTCTTATTCGATTTTAACTAACGGAATTGTTAATGATTTTTATAACATTCAACAAGTAGTGAAGGAACAGAAGGGAATTGTATTATGTAAAATTTTGTACAAACTTGGAAAAGATACTTAATGGGAAACTCTTTATTTGTCTACTACAACTGGACTTAAGTTTAATTTGTTTGTCTTATTTAACATTTTATACACTTTTACGTTTTATACTTTGTTGATAAACTATGAAAATGATTATTTTTATCCGATAATTTTGCTTTTACACTAGTTGAATTGCTAGGCAAGTGATTGGAATATTTTTCTATCGCCAGCTTCATTGTTCACAACCATTGTTTATTATGTATTTTTTTTTGTTTCTAGTTTTGCACTAAAAAAAGTGGGATACTCCACTAAAACTGATTGCACTGATTTAATTGGATCTCAATTCTTTTATTGGAAATTCAACTGCGAACGATGGCCAAGGGATAACTGAAATTGCGCGCGCTTAGCCTCCTTTATTTATATTAGTGGCTCTCTTTCGAACATAAAAGCGTAACAGTACCTCATCCGAAGGATATGGAGCGGTTATGCGGATAGCAGAGATTTTGTGAGATTTGCTCTAGCGCGCGCAACATGTGGTAGTTGGTTCTACGCTATCGGTGTGGTGCGGAGCGTCTGCAACTGTGAATGTGAATGTGGATAAGTTCCCGTAAGTTTTTCGAAAATTGTGTTATCAGTAGCCAACCTTGAATTCGAAGGACAATACGGTTTTTCGTTTTTATTCTCCTTAGTGTGATGTGACACCTGCTGCTGCTCACCCTGTTGCAGAAGTAGGGGAAGTTGAGCAAAGAGAGAGAGAGAGAGAGTAAACGAGAGGTCCTTTTTTTCTGAGGGGGTTTGGCAATGCGGTTGGGATGATGGTGACGTGTTCTATATCCTTGTTGCTGCGACTGTCTGTCTGTCTCGAGAGTTGATTCTTGGTGGGAGCCAAGGGAGGCCAGATATCATTTGAATACACACAGTAAAAGTTTCATACTACCACATACAGCCACATAAATAGATACCTATCCTTTCTTTTTTTATTCTTTTTCGTGTATATTTTCTTTCAGATGGGATTTGGATTTTGTGGAGCAGTACGCTCCAAGAGATATGTATCATGAAAAAACAAGAGCAGATATGTATGCCATCAGGATAACAACAACAGGTGGTAGGTTTTCCATCCTTCTTGATGTTGTAGTCTTCTGTTATTTTTTATTTTTATTTTTTCGTTTTTTTTTTACTTTGCTCTATGGTTGCTGCAAAAATCTTTATGTATTGTGCTCGAGGTGGAATTTTCAGTTCGTCCTTTGAATTTGTTTGTTCTTGTTCTTACTTTGTATGCCTGCATTCATCTTCCATTGTTGCCTGTTGCTCAATTTTAATTTCCATCTGGGATATTGTGTTTGCATTTTCTTCATTTTGGTAGTTGGCACCCCACAGTAGTACCTACATAAAATACATATACATATGCAGAGGAACAAGTGAAAGGGTTTGGCCCTTTAAACGCTGCTTTAAGTAGTACTCTCAGCTTGGGGCCCCAAGCAAAATATACCTATTTTGAATTTCTAATGATACCAGACATCAGATTGGATTTGTTTGGCAAAAGTTTTAAAAATACTTATTCATGATTGGATGTTGGGTTTCTTTCGGCCTTCCAGGATTAAATAAAGCTTAAATTTTCCCAGCCACCGAAAAATACTATGGGAAAATGTATGGGAAACCTCCTGATTTCGATGCAGGTTTCATGAGTTTTTGCAAAACCTCAGATTTCGATGCGGTGTGAAAAGGGTATAAGGGGCACGGTAGTACCCAGCCGAGTTCTTTAGCAACTAATGCACTACACCCTTATTTACACTAACCAACTAAGGCCATTTTACCCACTCTTCGCTTACAACAAAGCTAAAGACATAAAATTCATTTCAGGATTTATTGGGACACACCCCAAAGGCCCCAAAATTAGCAAAAATAGTAACCACTGACTCACTGACAGATCATCAAAAAGTATGGAGCATTTCCAGTCATTGTAGAACCTTGAAATTTGGCACAGTAATAGGGTTTGCGATACCACAGGGAAAAATCTAACATCTGTGATTTTCCATCCAGGGAGCGTGGCACCCACCCACTTCTCTTAACTCGGTCTCCAAAAGACCTACAGTTGTGATTTTTTGCAGGAAGGTACGCTCTTAAAGATTAAACACGGACACAAATATTGTTTATTTTCCATTTAGGAGTGTGGTAGGCGATCCTTTTCTTCAACTCAGCCTCCAAAAGGCTTGCAATTATACATTTTAGCATGAGGGTGATTTTAAGAACAAACTCGGAAAAAAATAAAATATTGCTTATTTGCTATTTATGGGGCGTGCTAGCCGCCCCTTTTCTTTAACATTGCACCCAAAAGACTTAGAGCTATGAAATTATACGTGATGGAGGGATTTACAGAACAAGCACCGAAACAAACAAAACACCGTGTAGATTCAAATAAAAGGAGGCGTGACAACCGCCCATGTATCGAACTCATTCCACAGTTATGAAATTTTACATGTCGGTAGTTGTTTTTAAACCAAAAAAGGATCTATATAAAATAGTTGTATTTTCCTCGATAAAGGGTATTAACCTTCGGTCAAAATTCTTACAATTTTCAAAACTTCCATGTATAAACAAATTTTTGCAAAAAGTGTTGAAATCACACCAAAACCATAAATGTTTAAGAATAGCCAAGTTCTCTTATAAAAAATTCTCTTTTGCCTCACTAGTCAGCCACAAAAAGTAGTAAGATCTAAACGGGAACGCCAAGTTTGTATTATAATTTTTTAAAACTTCACATATAATATTCATATTTTTATACTTAGCATGTTCTTAAAATCGTAAAAATTGGGGCCCAATACACATGTGCTTTGGATATACAAATCTTCAAAACTTCAAATTTGAAAACTTGCCAATTATAAAAATGTAAATACTATTTGTGGCTGACTTGTGAGGCAAAAGCGAATTTTGTATAAGAGAACTTGTTTAACATTTATGTTTTTGGTGTGATTTAATATGTGCTTGCTACTTCCTTCACCAACTTAGTTTAATTATTTCACTTCTTATATTTTGAATATTATAAAAGTAGGATTTGAATTAAATGCAAGGAGTGCTAATGCTCTGAAAATCTGCATGTAAAGTCGAATGCCATCATATGAGTATATGTATTTAAAAAAAAAACAATCTTTTTCTTTTTGACGAAAACTATTTGTTATATAAATCTTTCTCTTCTCAGTCTGGTTCCTCAGGGAAACAGTATTTTGTTCATACTTGCTATCTTTATAGCATGTATAAAAACCGACATTAATAGTTTTGCCAATTGGGTGTTTTTATCACCCATTTAAATGTCAACATATGTCATTTTCGAAAAAACGTAGTCCTTCCAGTTTTCACTATTCGTTACCTCATCATACGCTTTGCCATGTTAATTATTTCAAATATATCGAAGTTTATTTAGATGCCAAACCTAACTGCAAAGGATATATGAACTTTACTACTTTTACTTAACAGACTCCCGACCCTTTAAGAGAATCTGCCTTAGACAAGGCAGCCTTCCATCCTGTGCGATCTCGGGCACGCTGCTTCCGATTTTCGAGACCAAACGCTCTGGCATCCTTGATGGCATGAAAAGGTTCGATTTCCCTTGTCGTTTCAAACCTAGGGGCTGGGATTCAAAAATCCTCTTGTCTGGAGCTCTATTGTCCATTTGCTCGATGTGGCCGAGCCAATGTAGTCGACGTTTCTTGGCTTTTTGGACTACATCCACATCTTGGTACAGCTCATAGAGTTCGCGGTTGTATTTTCCCTTCTATTCGCCCTCCTCGCACACAGGACCAAATATTCTTCCACCAATTTTGTTTTTTTCGAAGGATCCCAGTATCGTCCAGCAGTAAAGGTCCTCGGCGCCGCATAGCTGAATTTGCAGGATAAAAGTTTTGTAGAGCTTTGCCCTTCGATCGAATTATGTCAATATCGTCCGCATACTCCAGTACCTGGACTGTTCAAGATAGTGCCTTCCGTGATGAAACCTGTCTTGGGCAATATCTGCTAAAGCACTAGATTTAAGAAATCACACCACAGCGCATCTCCTTGCCGAAATCCGGTTCATGTTTCGAAGATCTTGATGAGCTGCTGACGAACTACATATTACACCACATGTTTCCTAAGGGTAGGAAACCAGAAATTACGCATCTGGATCAGTTTTAAGGGGATTCAGAATTCTTCCATAGCTCATGACAATGAATGCTATCATCTGCGGCTTTCAAGTCAATTAAGAGATGGATGTTGATGGGATGTTATATACGACAGTTAGCAGGTATATGCCTCGGTAGTTCTCGCAATACATAGGATCGTTTTTCCTTTAGATGGGGCATATGAAGGTGATGGTACAGGATGTACAGGAGGTCATAAAACTCCTTCTTGATAGGGTCTTTGGCCTCATCGGTGGATCGCAGTAATACCTTCCTTGGTAGGACAGACTCAAGTTTTTGATTATCGCCAGGGGTATAGATTGTCCGCACATTTCAGGTACATATGTGTTTTGACGTGGTCGGGAAGATACCCAGACGACACAGCCCTTAACCTGGAGGGCCAGGCCCTGGCTTTCACTTAGGATAGCAGGCAGGTAATTCCGGTGCCAGTACCCCACTTCGCGGATGTGAGAACCGCCGTTGACCCAATAAGGGCTCATTCGCCAACATATCTTTCCCAGAACCTCGACGAGTCCTAAAAATTTCTAACTGACCTCGGCTCCAAATATGTCGAAGAAGCTCACAGTAACTGCCATCATGACGCTGTTAATTCAATCTAGTAATTTCAACCGCCGTACGTCCACTTTCTGAGGTGATCATACAGACTTCTGAGACTCATCAGCCAGTCATCTTGGACAGAACATTATAGTGTTGCTTTGTTCTTCTTTTTCAAGACTCGCGAAGTTTAGCAAATATCGTTAGGTTGGACAAGATCAGTAACCGGTGGTTACGAGGAGGTAAAAAAAATATAAGGAAAGGCTACAGTCCGCTTGGAGCGAACAGTATGATACCCTATCCATATCCCTATATGCCCCAAAGAAAAAAGCATTAAGAAGATGATGGAAAGCATTTTATTTAGTTCTATTAATTAAAAAAAAAATATTTTTTGAAAAAGCGCCCCCAAAAAGTGGCTTTTTTCGCTTTCTATGAAAATTTTTGAAGAAAACAGAATTTTAGTGAAAAACGCCCACAAAATGTAGCCGTGGCAAACAAATTTATATGACAGACTTATAAAGGAGGGCAGGGCCTACATATCTTGTGAAGATTCTAACACTCTATCTCTCTAACTTTAGCCTTAAAACCTTTTTTTCTAAATTGTGGGCGTGGCAGTGGGCAGATTTAAAAACGTTTAACACTTTACTATTTCGGGACCCTAGGGAGTATATCCTCTACATTTCAGCTTCCCAGCATACATTTAAAGGCCTCAAAAGTTGATACGGACGGACGGACGGACGGACATTGCTAAATAGTCTTAGGTTTTGCTCCTGATCATAAATATATATACTTTTATGGGTCTACGACGAATATTAAGGGGTTTTACAAACTATGTGTCAAATTAATATACCCTTAGGATACCCTATGAAAAGGTCTAAACTATACTATATAATTATTAGAATAACTATATAATTATTAGATAACACAAACACAAAAGATATAAAAATGATCTAAGGCACCAGAACATGATAACGCAAACAGATTTTCAGTTTAAATTTACTAACATGCAAATCGATCACATGATTATTTAGTTATAAATTCTACTCATGCAAGTAATTGGCTCATTCCTTTCATAATTCGTCCTATGATAAGCGCTTACTAAAAGATCCACACTATATACATATGTTATGAGCACCTCCACGAAAGTGGAATGGAGCACCTGCAATGAAAAACAACTAAATCATTATTCAATTCAGTCTACGTTGCGAGAGGGGCAACATTTGAAGAAGTTTGATACGGTAACTGTAGGGAGAAGGTTATATGCATCATCCCATGGAAGACCTCTAAGGGCTTAATAAATAAAATTACGTTGATTAGCTTCAATACTTGTGAAGCATAGATGCGGACGGATGAAGCAATTTTAAATACAAAGACTGAGTCACATAGATGTTGTCAAATTCTTTAGACAACCTCTTAAACAATCCCATCATGGAGTTTAGGAATACACGAAAGCTTAGAAATTGATCTATAATTTTTGATATCACCACTTTCACCCTTTTTAAATACAGGCGTGATAAATGCACTTTTCCATTGCGTAGCGAATTTCCCAGTGCTAAGCGAACAAATACTTAAGATAAGGACTACGCTTGACGCTTGACTACTTGGCTTGACTGCATTTTTTAAAAACAGTCGGTGCAATGCCCTCGGCTTCAGATGAGTTGTCATTTTTCAAATGGGAACAAATTTCGAAATAGTTTCCAAATCTATAGCTATTTAAAAGCTAAAATATTTATCATCGACGAAAAGAGGAGAGTCACTAAATGATCTACTAAAATAGACAGCAAATATATTTCTAACAAAAAAGGAATCAGCAGTTTTACAATAACAGTAACTCAAATTTGCTGGAAACCCATCCGATTTTTTCTTCGAATTACAAGACTTTTAATATATTTAAAAACATTTAATTTTTTAGCATTACATACTTCACTAGTTGGCCCGTGCTCGTCTTGCTTCGCCTGCCTGCCACATTTATGTTCGCTAAAAATTAACTATCTATAATACTTCGATGAAATACATGCAATTGCCAAATGAATGATACAAATCAGATCACAGATCTGAAAAGAGATAGATAGGTACAATGAGATAGAGAGTCGACATCTATAACCATTCCAAGTCCACTGGCACCGAACTGGCCACTCAAACGCCCAAAATATTTTAGAATTAATTTTCTCTTTTAATACTTATCCATGAACATTTCACATAAAGTTAGGTGGTGCAAGCATCGCATTTTTAAAATTAGGGTAATTCAGGTTCAGATTCAGAGTCAGCAGAGTTTGACTACCTCATTGCACTGACTATCCTCTGTACATACGACGGATGGGGTAGAATGAGATAGTCAACTTCTAGATCCCCCGCACGCTTAACGCCGCAAAATTCTAAATTCCTTTTTTAAATCCTTATCCATTAATGCGTGTCAACTGTGCTTACGCGCCTTGGTATGATACTTATGTGACTATTTTTCTAGTGATTCTTTTCTAGACTAAAATTAAACTATCCCAAATCTCGGGATTGCTTTGATTTTGGTTTATCTTTTTGTGGTAATACAGCATTTTATTTTACCTACATAAATTCATCACAAATAAGTTACATTTCTGAACAAAACCGCGGCGGCTAATCAAGAAACTTAACAACCGAACAACTGCACCTAACTTAATAACATAAGTGGCTTCGCTCATTTTTAATTGCACTTTGTGAGTGAGCTTTCGCACTAAATTTTAACCTATACACCTATATTTGGTTGGTTGGGGATGAATAGATTTTTGAAAGTGATGGCAATTTAAGAGAGTGGTCCGAAGTTGACTCTTTTATTGCACGTTATATGTGCACACGACGCACGACACACGCACATAACACGCCTCCTTGACACCCCGCACTACACCGTTGAAACAGTTTTTCGCTTAAAAATAATAGTTTTCTAATGAGGCTTTGTATCAATAGAGTTTGTATGGCATATAACTTTTAGTAGTGATGGTTACACAGACACACACCTGAAAAGAAAACATCGAAACGTCGAGATCGGAATTGACGCACACATAACCTTAACGCTTGATCAGACGTACAAACCCATTCGAGTTTCGACTTAATCAGCCAAATACAAAAAAGAGGAGAAATAATTTACTCTTTTGTATACCCCACGCCACAGTAATAGTATTTGTATGTGCTCTTAAAAAATCACGAATAGACAACATAGACGACATCACGAGATCGATTTGAAAATCTGGGTAAATTAACATATTAATTAAAAACATAAGGAAAGGCTGCAGTCCGCTTGGGGTGAACTGTATAATGCCCTAACCATATATTTATATGCCGCTAATAAAAAAGCTCTGAGAATATTCATTTTATTCTATGAAATTTATAAAAAAAAATTTTATGAAAAAACGTCTCCAAAAAGTGGACGTTGCCAAAAACTTTGTATGGACGATATATTGGAAAAAATATTGGCTAAATATCTTGTTAAATTTTTTTTTCGGTTTCTATGAAAATTTTCGAAGAAAACAGCATTTTAGTAAAAAACGCCCACAAAAAGTAGGCGTTTCAAAAAACTTTATATGACAAACTTATAAAGGAGGGCAGTGCCTACATATCTTGTGAAGGTTGTAACACTCTATCTCTCTAACTTTAGCTTTAAAACGGTTTTTTCTAAATTGTGGGCGTGGCAGTGGGCGTATTCAACATTTTATTTTACACTTAACCATGTCGGAGCCATAGGGAATATGTGGTCCAAATTTCCTAGCTTAATTTTAAAGGCCTAAAAATTGCGTACGGACGGACGGACGGACGGACATTGCTAGATAGTCTTAGGATTTGGTCCTGATCATAAATATGTATACTTTTATGGGTCTACGACGAATATTAAGGGGTGTTACAAACTATGTGTCAAAATTAATATACCCTTAGGATAGGGTATAAACACAGTTACATAATTGGGTATATACAAGTTTATACCGATCAGTGACTAGCCTAATCAATAGCACCAAACTACCTATATAAACTTTATTCCAAATAAATCAAAGTCAATTCATTAGGATTAAAATACGCTTCATTAGAATTGAAAAATTTCATGAGATAATCCATATATAACCTCTTTACTTTACGTATCAAACTTCTCAGTGATATGGTTTTCTTACAACAATTGATAGCTTTAATTTATAGCTTTTCTGTACTCTCTACCACGTTTCTGTCCGACCCAAAATTACTCGGAAACTGTAAGGCCTACGAAGCTGAAATTGACTATAGGTAGATGGCCTAAAAAGGAGCAGGAATTTATATTTAGTTCCTAATTTCAAGGCCGAGGCGACTTATAGGCACTCAAAGCTTATAGCGCCGTCTAGATATCACAATAGATGTGACATAAAACCAAGTTACACATAGAGTAAAGCGCGATCTTTATTGGAGTAGATAACAGCTAATAGATTATTTAGTACACCAACCGTAATTTCAATACCTAATCGAAACTATGATGAAATCGTGTCTTATAGATAAAAGTTTTAAATTACTTGTAAATGAAATGAAAATTACTCTAAATCTGTTAAGCATGGAAAGCTAAAATTTAGAATATAAGGAAACCACGTGATGAATTGATGCAGGAATACAATTCATTTTCCTTATTCCATGTCAATAGGTACTTTAAAAGACTTAGTTTTACAATAACAAACCATAATTATAACACAAAAATATTAAACGTTGTGACATAAATAAGTTGAAGATAAAAAAATAAGAGATTGAAATTGCAAATTAGGGGGAATTATTTCGTATAATTAATGACGGAGGGATTAGTATCACGATACTTGAGAATCGGCCAATATCTATTTCATTCATTCATTCCCCTAAATGTTAAAGGTCCACCTAAATTTTTTTTTGCTTTTAACTTTTCATGATTCAGCATTGAAAATATATAAAATGTTCACTCTTATACGATCAACCCCTGATTTTTAATCGCGATTTTATATTATTCTGCTCCATATAATATAATAATTGTAGTATACTATAATTTTCATGTATAGTTCTATCTACCAATCAGTTATCCAGGGCAGGTGTATTCCGTTGTCACTTCTCAACCAGCAAATATCACGAAGCAGGGATGAGAATTTCGTTTCTCTCACTCTCTATACAGTTTTCGTGCATTTTTTTTTGGTTTTATATATATATTGATAGTTATTCGTATTATTTTAATTTTTTAGTTAATTTCATTCTCATAGTGAATTTATAATTATTTCTCAGTGATATTATTATTTATTTATATTTTATTAATCTAAATCTGTTTTCTATATCCCTAAGTGACAAAGGTCCACCCCAAACTAATTTTATTTTTAAATATCTTATACTATCAACGTATGCTGATGAAATCAACGCCTACGTAAAATTACAGGGCTCTGTGTCGTAATGTTGGAAAATTACAACTTAAAGTTCAATTTTTCCATGAGACCGGCCGCGCGTGCTCATAATCGTGTGAGATTCTTACTCACTAAAAAACACGTTTCGCCATCAAAAAGTATTCATGCTACACTTAGGCTAATGTCGATCAAGCAGTTTTAATTTAAATTATTTAATATTTTAATAAAATATTATTAAATAAAATATTTTAAAATTTTGGCAGGAAACATCCCAGTAAAAGATTTTATCCTTCGTAGTCGCCGCACAAGATTTCTCTGATCTAAAATTTGTAATGCATTCGTATTCGTTAGTTTAAAAATATAACAAAGTAGAGAGAACGCTAAGATTTAAGTATTTGAAAACTTATTCCATATTTTAATTGTAAGGAAACTATAATAATTGTTTGTACGTACTTGTAAGGTTAACTAAGCGAGAAGTCCCAGATTCAAATTCACACAATGGTTGGAGAAGTAAGACATAGAATGCAGAATCTAGGTAGAATGAAATGAGATTCTGATCTGAAATTTGAGTCAGTTTTAAGCATTTTAATGTCACTTGCTGCCATAAACAATGCCAGAAATAACTAGAATAAACATATTTGCAATTTTCTTAAGTTCATAAAATCATTTAATATGTATACTTCATCAAATTTAAAGTGCTTTAAGTGCAGATACCTTCTAAGATTAGCTATATAACAAACAGAAAATTAAACCATGTATGCCCACCACAAAATTCTGTTGCTGCGTTCTTATTTAAATCCAAGGCCACGGTGGGCAGACCCCTTCCTTCATATTAACCACATAATTCTGTTGCTACGTCGTAATTTAAATCCAAGTACTTTCTGATGCTTATGTATATTTTTAATGTATTTCTTTTTCTTTATCTTGTTTTCAGAAAATGGATTTGCTACTTCACTAGCACGTTTGTTGAAAAAATGCATTATGTGTATAATTAAATAAGTTGCAAGGTTCAAGTGTGTCTACGTAGACTTAATCGAGGTATTCAGTGGGAAAGTTTTCACATTTTCTGCACATAATGATGCTCTCGTCTAATTATAACGATACTACAAGAAAAAAGTTCATAACCATCTGGAGTTGTCAATAGCAACAATTGTTAAAGTATCTTGACAGACGTTGGAATGTTCACGAGAGTTGTGGCAAGCATTTTAACAAATTTCAAACTGCTAATTTCTGCGGAAAAGATTTATGTATCAGATACTTATTTCTTATAAACTGATAAATAATAAAGATGTTTAATTCGCATGAAAATAATTTTAGATTTCCGATGAAGGGTGAAAGTGTTAGTAACTTTCATTCCTGTGCTTGCTCCTTATCTGATTGAGTTATACGCTCAAAGCCCCGCCAGAATTATTTTTTCATGAAAGCAAAGGAGTTTTAAATCTTTAAATGAGAATTCCTAATGCGTTGGTATGTAGATAGTGAATAACATTATCACTACAAGAGTTTAATTAAAATGTTTCCTTCTAATATATTTTAAAAATTCTCTTAGAATTTATACATACTTCAGAATCATTTCGTAATACGTTCCGTGAACAAATTGCCTTATTGAACTATGCTGAAGAACTTTTTATAAAAGAAAATATAATGTAGGTAAGCTTAAGATAACATCACGTGTCACGCAAAAACTTCTGTTCTTTTGCGATAAAAGTTGAATCGCTGAGTAATTTTACAACCATTGTATATGGTTTTCTAAGCGCTCATTTTCTCAATAACGGCTGTTCTTTTTGCCTGTTAAAATATTATTTAATTTGTACCTTCTCATACAAATTAATAACAAAAATGTTTCATCTAAGCTCTAAATAGTGCCCAAGCAAAATGCTTTGAACTATATAAAGCCAACTTCATTTATACTGGGTGGCAAGACTGATTTTACATTGACTGTACTATCTCTCTATCTCTCTCCCTTGTCAAAAAACTTCACTTTTACATACTTGGTGTGTTAACAAATGTGTAAAGTTTTAAATCAATACAAATGGAAATGCCCCTTAAATAAGGAAGCGACATTTAAAACACCTTTGGGTTGAATTTTGGGAAATGCAAATTATGTATTTTTTTTATTTGAGCGTGAAAAATGGATTGTTAGCACCCTTATACATTAGTAACACAGCACAGGCATTAAGGAAATGGGGAATTAGATGAAAGGAGGAGAAACCGCTGCACATTGATTTTAAATGTTTGCAAACTATAATGGTAAGGAAAAACAGAGTGCGGTAGAGCATTCCACATTCGCGTTGTAAGAATCCTTATATTTCACAGTACGTCCGAATACAGGCCTTAGGGTAAACTGATGAGCATTCCTGGCAAGACGGGTATTGCGGTTAAAATGTTGTAGGGGTGAAATGTAACTGGCTATTTCATTCGAGCACTTATGGTGATTTCGCGATGTCTCGATCGCCAATAAGTTTTAGTGCACGTTTTTGAATCCGGTTAAGTAGCTCCATGTATGGAATGAGTAAACGGCTTATAAATTCTAGCCAAATCAGTAGGGGCGAAATATTTCTTGCAACGCCTAACGTACCCTAGATATTTCGCAGCGTTCTAGGCGACATCGAATATGTGGTCATTCCAACGAAGGTTGTCATTAACACACATACCGAGGATGGAAAGTCTTTCGGATTAAGCGATGCAAGTGCCATTCATGGATAATGGCAGAGTACTGACGTTTCGCTTTAATGACAGAATACAGAATTGCGTTTTGGAAGCATTAACTCCACTCTATTGGTTTTACCCCACTCAAGAATGCTGTCAAGATCTTAACGTACGTTGCCATTCCAGTTCAACGACCGAAGATGAGGTGCGTTGCCCAGGAAACGAATATGTAAAGCTGAGGGTGATGTCATCGGCGAAGGAATGAATAGGATTAGAAGTAACAGAGAGTTGATCATTTATAAAATGGAAAAGAGAGTCGGAGACAAAATGGAGCCTTGGGGAATACCAGCATTTATTTGGTAAGTTTCAGACTTGAAACCGTCCAAAACAACAGAAACATTCCGAAAGAAAATTTCTAATCTATTGAAGAAGGGTACCATCGATCCCAAATGCAAGCATTTTCGATAAGAAAGCTTGATGCCAAACTCTGTTAAATGCCCTTGAAATATCAAGCGCAACGACCTTGCTTTCACCACCGTGGTGAATAGATTGGTTCCACTTTTCTGTTAGATATGTCATAAAATCACCAGTGGACCTGTTGCTGCGAAAACCGTACTGCCGTCCATTAAGAAGTTTTCGGGATTCAAGATATTTCATAAGCTGATTTGGTCGGTTTTTCGGTTTTCCTCAGTTGGGTTGGCCTTGTAAGACCGAAAGCTCAGCTCTTTTACCCTGATAGTCTCTTTACAGGTCAAGTCATACCACGCGTTTACCTCAGGTTTGATACTCCTGATCCTATTAGGGATAAGGCATTTCATACCAGTCTGAAATTTAAACCAAATAAAATTAAATTCCGTACTGGAACGTTGGCAGTATTGTGGTTATAGTTGGTAGGCAACATCACTACGCATATAAACGTCATAAATGAACGATCGGAATCAACACTAACCTGTGTTTTACTTAGTACCAAAACAGCTGGTTTATTTTGGGAAACGTGGGCGTAGAGCGAAATAAGATTAGTCCTTCAGCCCCGAATGTTGCTCATATCCACTCTTATTTTCCTAGACATCACAGAAAACAAATTTCTTTATTCTGGAGTATATTTCTGAAGCTCGAATTGTTTGTCCTTGCTGAAACTATTTTTTTTGTTCAAACAAACGTGCTGTGTTTTAAATTATACTATTGATGGTCTATTTAATAGTGTGCCGCTGTGATAAGGAATTGGCCCTAAAAATCCTGTAAATGTACGTGCTTCTTTATTCAACTTATGTAAATGCGACTCTTAGCCCCGTCAAAACGGGCAATTGGGCCTAAATCTAGTGGAAAATATTTTCAATTATTTTTAAATTTCAGATAATAGTGTGTATCGGTTTGAAAATTTAGACTTAAGTTAATGTTTTGTTTTCATACGTAGCACTTACTCTATCTACCTACCTAGTAGCCTGCTCCTGAAAAAAATATTTTCGAATTTAAAACAATTTTTTTTATTGGCAAATCATTTGTGTAGGAGATATGAAATTGACATTATATCCATGAATATCCATTCAACTTAATCTCCAAATTCAAATATAAACATTATGTCCGTTTTTAAAACCACATAATGTTCATGGAATTTTGCACTGTCGAAATTTGTATTGCTTAATAATTATTTAAATTTGTCTGGACATGCAGTATTATCTTAATATTTATTATTAAGTGGTACGGTAGTGCCCAGCCAAGTTCTTTAGCAACTTTGGCACTACACCCTTATTTACACGATTGATTTTCTATCCAGGGGGCGTGACAGCCGTTCACTTCTCTTAACTCAGCACGCAAACAACTTATAGCTTTAAAATTATACGTGGAGGTAGGATTTGAAGAACAGACACCGAAACAAATAAAACTTTGTATATATTCCAAAAAAGAGTCGTGGCATCCGAAAATATACTGAACTCATTCGGTAGTATAAAAAATAAATAAAAATATAATATTTGTGAAATTTTAAATAATGGCGTTCTTTTTAGATCTCACCACTTTTTGTGGCTGACGCCTTACTAGTCAATAGCGATTTTTGCATAAGAGAACTGGGCAATTTTTTAACATTTATGTTTTTGGTGAGATTTATATTATATTATATTTCTTTGGAATATTAAGTTTACTCTTATTTTTTTGCAAAGTTATGTAAATGAATTTAATTTTTATTCTACAAAATTTTTTTCTCAATGAATTTTAAAAATTATAACAAGGGTTTTTTATGCAATCACTTTTTCAAAATGTAGAATTGGGGCATAAGTAGCATATTCGAAATACAGTGTTTTGTTCGTACAGTATTTAAAAAAAAATATACAGAATAATGACCCTCCCGTATACAAATAAAAATATTGGGCCTAAAAACGTATACAGGACGAAGTTATATTTTTTGTCACGAATGGAAGAACCTAACTTGAAATGGCAATTTCGAAGGGAAATTTAATTTTTGAGAACCTTCTTATGGCAATTTTTACCATTGATTGTTTGTCAGACTTTTGCAAGTGGTGGAGCAACAAATAAAAAATGTTACGTCGAACGAGGTGGATTTGAACTGGGCGCCCCTCGCTTGGTAGTCCAATGCAGTTAATCAGTAAAATACTGCACTCATATAAATATTGTATCGCAATTAAAGTGCCTTGATATTTCATAAGCTTTATATTTGTTTATTCCAATTATATAATTGATACTTTAACTCTGTACAGTAAACCATCAACGTAATCTAGTAGACCGTTTTCTTATAACTTTGCTTAATTCAGTTATATTTTTCTTTCTTCTGGTAGGTACTTTTAAGTTATTTTACTCATTGCGCGTGTAATTCCTTTCAGCATTGCAACTCAATAGCATAAAATAATTTATTTAAACATTTTAAAATGTGAAACTTAACATCCAGAGTATAAATACAAAAATAAATTACTTAAAGTATTCAATGGGAAAGTTTTTACACCTAATGATGCATTCATTCAAACTTTATAATCATCGCAAAGTTGTCAATAGTACCTTAGTATCTTGGCAATGTATGCAGATACAAGCAGTCGACTATTTTATTCTACTTGTTATGACTGCTGACGAACTACAGGTAAATATATATTTGTAATATCGTTATGGGCATATGTATGTTCGTAAAATGTTTCAACAATTAGTTGAACAATGAACATTTACGGCATTTGACTTTAACCAAGGGCATTTCTCGTTTAAAACTGTTGGTAGATAGATTTCGTGAGTATTTTAATACATAGATACTCAGCCTTATTTATAAACGTATTTTAAAGAGTGTTTTAAGTTGTGCACCCTTTGAAATCCTTCTAAACGCAAAAAAGTTATTTATAAAACTTATGCAACGTTGCATAGGGGTTACCTAACTTAAACGCGTTTGGAGGTTGTTAAGTGCCAGTTTAAGTGTGTTTTTGTAAGGAAATGTCATTTTATATATTCTCCTTATCTTACTACCCACCCGATCGAATTATTTATGTTCGACGAAACTTTTCGTAATGTAAAAATTATTTCAAAACTTTTATTGAATAATAATAATAAATAGTAAACAAAATAATTTTTATTTTTATGGCAGAGATACGACAGTGTACGAAGGAAGCATTCGTTGTTGAAGTTGTGGTGACGGATTGAATTATATAACAACATATGTCTCTTGTTTAGAATGTTTACGAAGAATGCACAAGCATGTACATTGTATTAAAACAAGGCTACAGTTTTTGGGGCGAACAAATTGGCTAAATATCTATAACATTTTTTTTCGGTTTCTATGAAAATTTTTGAAGAATACAGCATTTTAGTGAAAAACGCCCACAAAAGGTAGGCGTGGCAAAAAACTTTATATGACAAACTTATAAAGGAGGGCAGTGCCTACATATCATGTCAAGGTTGTAATACTCTATCTCTCTAATTTTTTACACTCAACCATTTCGGAGCCCTAGGGAATATGTGGTCCAAAGATTCGAAGATCCTCTTGGCTGGAGCGTTGTTGTCCATTCGCTCGATGTGGCCGAGCCATTGTAGTCGACGAGTTTTGGCTTTTCGGACTACATCCACATCTTGGTACAGCTCATAGAGTTCGTGGTTGTATCTTCTCCTCCATTCGCCCTCCTCGTACACAGGACCAAATATCCGTCGAAGGATTTTTCTTTCAAAGGATGCCAGTATTATCTCTCCTTTCCTGCTTATCGTCCAACACTCGGCGCCGTATAGCAGAACTGGCAGGATAAGGGTTCGGTAGAGCATGCACTTTTTCCTTAGAATTATGAGTTTTGAACCCATTTGTTTTGTCAAACCGAAGTAGCAGCGGTTTCCTAAGGTAATTCTTCGACGGATCTCCACAAAGATATCATTTGTGGAGTTGATGTTTACCCCGAGGTAGATGAACTCCTTAACTAACTTGAAGTTGCTGCTATCAACAGTGACATTTTGTCCTAGTCGGTGGACAGATGATTGTTTGTTTGTTGATAACACATATTTAGTCTTGTCCTCATTCAGTTCAAGGCCAACTAGATCCGCCTGTTCTTCAATAGCCGTGAAAGCCTCTATCACGGCACGCTGGGATCGACCGATGTTATCTATATCGTCCGCATACCCCAGCAGCTGGCTGATATGTTGAAGATAGTGCCTTCCATGTTGATCCACTAAGTAAAGCAAAATCAAGTTGGGGCTCGGCTCGACAGGAGCGGCATTCAAACAGAGTTACCATATAACAGATTCTTTAAAAAATTGCAGTAGTTAGAGTCTTTTCTTTGAGGCCTTATGAATCTGAACTTTCTGAACCGAGACTTTAATAATGTTTGAAGATTCATAAAATTTCCAACAAATTAGGTATTCATCGTCTAATTGCTATAAAAAGCTTTACAACTTTCGGCTGCAGAAATACGAGGACAAAATTAATGGATGGATGCATATTATGTTGGAAACTCCTGTCAGCATTCTTCTCACATCGCTTTCTGAAATGTTATTAGAGTTTGTGCTTAGTTCTTTATTTTTGGCAACTCATTTTTGCAAATTCATTTTGAGAGAAAATAAAAGCTCTTTCAGAATGCTTTGTGAGATCTGAGATTTTGTTAATAATGGGATTTCTGTCCGTTGAAAGAACAACTTTGAATTCAGCTTTAATCAACATCGGTATTCGTGTTTCTGGTCCATTCACTAAAGAAATAGTTATTGTTAAAATTACGGATTAGTCCTTGGAGCCGCTGTACATAATAATATTTTAAAAAAATTATTAGGGCATCTCCATCTTGTACGAAATGTTTCCAAGTTTCTAAAACTTGATTTCCCATGCGATGATTGGTTAGAGAGCTATCGATAGTCAAAAAAAAAATCCTTTTCAATTCAAAGTGGGATATCTAAGATATTTATTGTCGTAGAGAACTCTAAGATATATAAAATTAAAGCTGTATGAAGAAAGCTACCTAAGTAATGTATTGATTTTACTAAAGCAAATTCAGGCGAATTAATCATACTCCTCTCCTCCTACCAACCAATTGTACTTACGTCACGGGAAATCCAAGTATCAATGAAAGACATGACTACAGATGTAGGCAGACCCTGCACAGGTTTGGGTTCTGAGAAAACTTCATCCGAACCTTGCCAAGGAAGCTCATCGGACATCTCATTTCACTGTATGCTAGTGTGGGACCCAGACAAGATTCCTACGAGATTCCTACCAAATTCAGAGAAATCTTGAGTTAGAGCACTAACTTCGACGAGGAAAAAGGGTTAAGCAGAGCTCTTATTTCAGTTTGGCTGCAAATGTTTCTAGCTCTCCACCTGTTCACAATATAGCGCACAGTCATTAGGAAACCTAGAAAATCTGTGCTTAATAAAAACGCCAACCCCTCTGGATGAGTTATTCTCCTGACAGTGCATTATCATTTTAATTCTGCCCTTATCAAAACCTTGTATATAGCCAGGCGTATTTAGATATGTCAAATTAATCTTTCCTGGTCCACATTTTCTGTTGTTACATTTGCCATTCTTAACGCTTTTTTGACATCTTGGACCCCTGTGGCGTCAGCCTTATATATTAGAATTAACTTAAATTCGGAGTAAAAGTTTTTCTACCCTATCCTAAGGGTATATTAATTTTGACACATAGTTTTTAACACCCCTTAATATTCATCGTAGACCCATAAAAGTATACATATTTATGATCAGGACCAAATCCTAAGACTATTTAGCAATATCCGCCCGTCCATCCGTCCGTACGCAATTTTTAGGCCTTTAAAAGTAAGCTAGACAAGGACAAGAGACGACAAGGAAGACCGAACCTCCGTTTTAAAGACAAAGCCATCGCGGATGCCATAGCGCTTGGTCTGGACAACTGGAAGCAGCCTGCTCGGGATCGCAGGGGGTGCAAGGCTGTCGTATCTCAGGCAGGGACTCTTCACGGGTCGGAAGCCCATTAAGTAAAGTAAGTAAGTTACTTAGTGATGACACTTAATTACGCACAAGGACACAGATATTGTTCATTGTCACAGATGATAATAACCAATGAACTTAAAATAAACTCTTTTCAATACTCTTTGTAAACCAAATACCTATGTATGTATATATATAAAAAACGTAACCGCATCAAATTGCCCAATTATAGATTTTACTTTAACCTGAAATTAGAATTGAGTTTGACCCAAGGATTGGCAACAATAACTCAAATTACTATAAAGCTTGTAGTAATATATTACTTTCTAAGCACGCCTTAGTCCTTGATTCGAATACACAAACTCTTTCGCTCTCTTCTTTGGTAAAGTAAAGCACAAATCACAGTCACATCACACAGCATAGCACTATCTGGGCAAACTGTTGCAATTGCTGGGGGAGGACAATTGTTTATCTCCCACAACATTACATAGTCACTTGTGGCAGTTAGGGCCTGGGGCAGGAAACACATGGCTTTTTGAAGCATCTAGCCGAGCGGAACAACGAAAGCATATATACGCTTAGGGTACGACCATGACCGAACTGTTGAATGCGAGCGGAGGGTTTGTTGCTAGCGTTAGAGTGTCTGTTTTACATACAGAGAGAGCGTGTCCTTTCCCCAGGAGCCTTTGCAGAATTCTGTTTCTCTACTTGTGCTTGAGACTTGAGAGTTAAATGGCTCTCTTCTCAGCTCTCCTGGACAGCAGCTGCATGACCTTTTACAATGCTTTCGAAAGCCTACCTGTAGCATCAGTATGAGTAGAAAGGTAATAAGGACACTACACAAGTTTTCGCTGGTTTTCTTGTTAGAAAAATCATTGTCGTCGTCGTGAAAAATACACACAGACACTCATCCTAACACAGTCAGACAATCAGACAATAGAAAATGCCTCGCCTCGACTCGAATGTACTGCTTGTGAAAACCACCTGGCTGAATCTATCTCATGGTTGTCATCATTATGATCTCTTCCGTCTCCCACACGTCGGCGTTTCGTTGATAAATCATGGATGTATGAATACAGAAAGGGTACTTCACCCTCACAACACACCCACTGTGGCAACAGATTTCTTTCGCATTGTGTGTGTAAGGACACAAGTCATGCCAAGCCAAAACTAGAAACTTACAACGAGTTACGAGTTGGTTATGTCAAGAAATACTTTGTTTTGCCAGATGCGACATATGTACGAATGAATGAACGTATGATGTGGGAGGATAACAGTAGTAGTTAGAAGGTTGGTTTGCAGCTGGGCCGGGGGACTTAGCAGTGGAACAATGAATTGTTATAATGTGTGTCCTTTTTTATGTGCCAGAGGAGTCGTTTTACTTTTATTTTATTTTTTTGGTTGGCTAATAGGGTGCCCTGTGTGATTCGACACGGTAAACTTGCCTCCAACTATGGCACAGTGACAATAAGTTTCTTTCATAAGCGCTTCTTTGCAGGTGATTATTATAATAGCATCAAAGCAGAGGAAGCTAGTCAGGTAGCGTGATGAAGAATGCATTGTAAAATATTCCTCGGGGGAAATATAATTACTTTTCATTTGTTTGTTGCTAAAGAGAGAGAGAGAAACCGAAATTACTTCCTGAGTTTAAGTGTAAAAATGTATTCTTGTTTCCATCAGCGGGTGGTAAATTATTTTCAGGGACCACTTCTTAGCTGCGGAAAGGAAAGTGCGTTGCCCGGTAGTAGGGTAGTATTTTAAAACTACATAATACAAGACATGCGATATAATACAGCAGGCTGGTCCGTTTTGGTATATGATTGATTTGACAAAAATCTTATGTGAAAGCGGGTCTATCTTCAACGATGTATTGATTCAAATTTTATCACAGAAGTTATGTAGGGACGACCAACAGATACTCATTTATAACTTTCACTGTTTGAAGCCGTGCTTTTTTTTTATCGTAATCTCACCAGTTACAGTTAGAACCCATCGGTCTACCAATAATATCAGTATCTTTGGCGTATGCAAGTAATTGCATAGGCTTTTGAAAAATCCAACCTCGTGTATCGACTTCTGACTCCAATTCCTTTAAGTATGATGTTATAAAAATGCATATTGGGCATAAACGACCAATCTTAGTCCTATCTTCAACCATTGTGGGTGCGATGATATATTTTTTGACAGTGAATAAAAACTTTCAGGTAGTACGGGTCGGATATGGAGGTTTCTTTTCCTGGGAGGGCAGGGCTATATAAAGAAGGTGAGGGATCTTTTCCTTCTCCTCTTCATCCATACAACTTCTTGAAAAGTCTTTCGAGGATGCACCAAGTGTTCTTGCAAGTTTACATATAAAACAATGTCCATAGTAGTGCTAATGTCCCGTCGGCGTTTCAGATCCACCTCAGGGCCGATCCAATTTGTCGCTAGACATATGATACCACATTTCCACCTAAGGTTTGTTTTCTCTGTAGTAGACAGCCATAGTGATCATTTACAATTAGAGTATGGTACATCTATTTCTCCTTTATCAGATGAGAGAAGTAACGTGGTTTATCAGCCTTACAGTTCCCAGGAATGTCCCTGTGCCCCGCCATCAAGCAATGTAGAATGTTCTCCTGAAGAGACTATCTGCAGTCTAGAGCTACTATAGAGTTTACAGGCTGTCCAAGAAAATGCTGATATACTTCGAGGATATCACGTTCCTCTTCAGCCAAGATAAGGCTTCTTTAATCCCCATTATTTCCGCCTGGAACACGCTACAATGATCACGAAGTCAGAAGGAGCGACTAAAATTTAGTCTGTCAGAGAATACACCACACCCTACCCCATCATTTGTTTTTGATCCTTCGGTGTAAAAATAGATCGTATCCTGGACCTGTATCCTCCAAGAATGCATCCGCTTCCCAGAATGATCGGAATGGAATGGTAACAAGGAACGATTTTCCGAATTGTGATATTTTTTATTATTTTTAAGGATTCTTAAGATCCTTAAACACATTATCTTATCATTAAAATTGTAGAACATTGGTGCAGTCCTAAGCGCAGGCATCGTCTAAGTATTTTGCATTACCACTCTCCCTCTGGTCGATTCGTCGCAACACAAACAAAATAAATTATAATAAATGATATTAAACTTCAATCGAGTAATTAATATTAATTATCCCTGACTGCGTACAGCTGCAATCGCTTGTAAAATTGTAACGAATCTACTCTGGCGTACAGCATAACCTACAAAACAGAGTGTTACGCTGGGTTTTCCGTGTAACCACCCATTTACGAAATTGGGTTAATACCTACTCCGCCTTCCTTTCCCCTGTTAATAGCGCTGCTCTACAACCGTTGTCGTTGTTCTCATCACAGAGCGGAACATAATTCACTTATGAAGATTTGTACAGAACGACGTGAAGACATACCTCGAGCTTGCTGCTGTGATATTGTGGGGTGAAAATTTAATGTTTTCATTAAAAAGCCAGAAAACAAGATGCACCGCCCGCGCTTCGTTCGTGAAGGTTGGCAAAACACCTAACGAACGAGAAGTAAAGTAATAAATATATTTTGGATAGTGTCACACGCCACCATGACGTGGTTGCACTGCATAAAGAAATTAGAATGAAACACCTCCTTGGGAAGAAGTGTAAATTTTAAATGAATGCGAATGCGAACAATTAAATGAAATCCAAAGGTATTACTTTCGCGCGGCGTTTCGTATGGGATTCTTGTTGGTATCAAAGATCACCTTAAAATCACGTTTCCTCTCTTATAGGATTCTAAATCGTGGGCAATTTATTTCCAAGTGTGAGCCGTGCATCTCCAGCACAGTACAGCACAGATGTATTTGTTGTGTGTTTTTCGCGGATGATGCTGGAGGAGTAACCTCCGTCTGACATTCAGCTTAAAGTGTTTGCAAAGGATATTAATTCGCCTTGCGGGCTAGCAAGTATGCATGTCCTTAGTTCAGTTGTTGCAGCGCATATGAGTGGTGGTGTTGTTTATTGGAGTATCGTTTGTGCGCGGATTATGCACTTATAGGAGGGTGTGTTCAAGTGTTTATATCTTTTAATATCGCATACTCTGTGGTCTTTGAATGTAAGGCAAGGATAATTCAAAGAGGGTTGAGTTTTTTTTTTTATTTTTTCGAACAAAAGGTTTAATATTGAAAGACACAGTCCCTGAATGTCCTGTTGTTTGGATAATGAAAACTCTTACAAAGCTTCTGAGAAATAGCATTTCTGTGAAAGCGTTGTGTGATAGTAAATGGTGGGCAAGCAGATAGTAACAGTAGTTGGAAAGATCTTTTACAGTCAAAGGCGATATTTTTTATCTGACAGATAAAATAATATGCTTATAACTATATATTACAACTAAAGACAAAGTTCTGCATATGCAGTTTGCTAATAAATATTGAATAACGTTAATTTACAAAAACGCTAATGTCTCAAAAACTAATAAAGGGAATTAAAAAACATTTACAATTTTTTTATACTATTATTCTGGGTATGCACTGCCATTTTTTTTCCATATACAAGTCTTGTTAATTTTAATTAATCTTTTTTTTTTTAAATAGCTCCAACTAGTTAGCCATTCTTTGTTTTTGCGATCGTGCGGAAATTTTGTAATCAAGTATAAAAGGATGATATTACGACTATAGAGAAGTCCAAAAAAGTGGATCCACCAATGCCGTCCGTCGGTCTGTCTGTCTGTCTGTTCGGGCGCCGTATGGTGAAACGCTTTGACGAATTTGCTTTAAAGTTCGTAAATAAGGTTTTCGGGGTTACATCTCGGTGCATCTTTTTATTTTTTGCTTTATCGTTTGAAATAACGGTACTTGCCATACAATTTTTTTTGAAAATCACTTATCACTATTTTTCTAGAAAATAATTCCAAGGATATTGGTTTTATTTGCATTAAGGGTATTTGGGATGGGGCCGAAATTCTGGAAAAAAAATCGTTTTACGGTAATTTATAAAACCGCCAATAATTCGAAAACTAATAAAGGGAACTTTTTAAATTAAAATTGAATTCGTTTCCTCAAAAACACCTCAAACGATTTTGATAATTTTTTTTTTAAAATTATATTAAAAGTGTAAGAATAAGATATTACATCAAAATCGTAGGTTCCATTTTTAAGAAAATCTAATTTTTCAAAACCACAAAAATTAATTAAATAAATTTGGTGTGTGATATTTTTGAGGCAATTCCAAAACGCATCTGATGTACCGAGAAAGTTTCGTATGTTTGGGACAATTAATTTAGATGTATCGAAAATGCAAAACAGCAAAACAAAAATCGACTCTATACACATGTGTACACCTGTTATATAGATATACTTTTAGAACATCAAAATGAACTGAAATGAATTGAAATGAACAATTCGAACGTGGTATTCTCTTTCAAATCTCACTCCTTTTTATTGCTGACTTCTAAGGCGATATTTATATATATTCTTTTTTAACATTATTAATTTTAGTATGATTTGTCTTAAAAAAAAACTACTGGCACGTAAAATTTCCTAGATGTTTGGTGGACATTTGCAAGAGATGAGGCATTAAATAAAAACTTGCAGGTGGTATTTGAAACTTTCGGAGACCCCTCGCTTAGTAGTCCAACACATTTTACCACTAAGCCACTGCACCCACTAATAGCGAATACCCCGAAAGGACAAGATCTAAAAAGTAAAACAGAAATTTTGATTAATAGAAAGTTCATTGCAACGACCCGCGGTTTGACGATGACATCTAATAATAAGCCGTGATATGCCGTATGGAAATCACAAGTTGTAGAGGTATATTTATTGCAATATTTTGTTTTACAAGGAGATAGCAACCCCTCTGAAGGTCATTTAATCCCAAGAGGTACATGAAAACTAATTTAAAAGCAAAGGAAACCTTAAAATCTTAGATTCTAGACAAATGTACTCGGTTTTATTTTTTTACAACAAATTATAATTATTCATCACGAGCATCATATGGTATCACATTTTTCAATTTAGGTACGAAAAGATACCATATGAAACAAAATTTTTTAAACACGAAGTGTCTAATCTGACTGGTTCTAAACCTTCGTACCAGTTACGTACAACTTTCATACCGGGATTTTGCTATTCGAAGCTTTTTTCAATCGGATGTATTCCCTGGTCTTATACCGGTAATCCTTCAAGTCATAATGCCCATCATGAGTTCGTCTATCTCAATTTGCATAAAAAAATTATCCCACGAAGAAGTGTTGACTTTGTAGTTATAAAAATATTAAGAAACAAACAGTTTAAATGTTCAGTTGAAAATTTTAAATGAAAGTAGCTTACAAAAGCCCTTTACCCATGTCAGTGTGAGCGCATCGCATTCACCTAGCTTCAACATTATTCTCCGCAACCAAAATGAAAACTTCGGCTATTAGCACAAAATGCACAAATAAATCCGATTAAGTTCTTGCAATTATTTCATTACTGTTAATTATCAGGCTATGCATCGTGTAGAGTATAGAGCAAATTAATGTGATTACGGTTCCGCACTCTGCAGTAACGCAAGGTAACCTAAAAGCTGTTTAGAAAGTCATTAAAATTCATTTGCTATCTACTTATATGTTACTTATAATTAACTCAGCTTCATGAACAAGCCACGTTCATATTAATTTGATATTAATGAATTGAAAAACCTTAAATTTTAACTTATTCGAGTCGAGGATACCTTGGAGGGATATCCGTTCGATATTATAATATGATTTTCCCAACCAGAACGTCATCGCAATAATTAAACTCATCAATGCAAATGTATATTAAAAGAAAACTGTATTGTACCTGGGAATATGTATTGAAAACAAATGGGGCGAGTCCTTCAACAAGCTGCAGGATAACATATTTTTAAATTCAGTTTGTTAGCCTCGGCACCTGAGGCTAAAAATACCATCCTGCATGTACCCGTTCATGTTCGAAAGTTTTCGAATGTCACTCTCTCGCTCTTTCTTTTGGGTGCGAAAGTTAAAAGGACGCATGTCTTGTTCTCCAAACCGTCAACGAACTCAGAAATTTCTCTCTGCAAAAGCAACAGTTTGCCAATTATTGTGGGGTTGACATTGCGGTGTATAATGGGGCTGATGGTTTTACCAACGTAAAAACAGCTATTCGCATGCCTATTTTTGCCCCATTAAGGGGGTGTTTTCTCTTTCCATTGCCCGCGAGAGAATATTTACGATCCAGACTGCTGTTCGCCATAACAACCCATCACAGGTTGTTATCACGATGTGGGTATGTACACGCACATAAAGCAGATACAGCTCCACAATGTTGGTGCGACCACATAATGAAGAGGGGGATTCGGGCACACCGACGAGGTAGTTCTGTTTCCGATAAACACGATTATAATATATCCTGGCAAAATATTTATAAAAATAGAGAAATCAAATGGATGGATTTTCCAGCAACTATCAGCACTATCAGCAGCATCCGATATTTTGTACTTATTGATTTAAGATATTTTTGTTGTCAGCCAACGCCATGCTGTTGTGACTCCCATTGAATAAATACAAGAAAAGTTTTAGTGCAGACCAAGTTATTATGTGAGTGTTTCGTTGCAGGTTAATGGTCAATGCAGAAAGAACAGGACTAATTAAATTTCTGCGCTTCGGATACCTTTCATATTTTTGAGGCTATACCTGACTTTTATAAAGTTATATATTTAGACACTATATGTGAACTGCACTAGACATCAATTATTATCTCGATATAAATTGCTGCTGTAACGTTGTTTAAAAGATTCTTTCATCTACAACGGTTTTCATGAAGTATCAGTCCAAAGTAATTTCTGACAATCTCTTTTGTCGAAAATGCGTATATTTGATATCGATTGCAAATAATCCAATGTGTTCTTCAATGACTTCTAACTAATTTGTTATCCTTTCCCGTGGATATATACATTTTTCTAAATGTACCCTTAATATCGAATGCCCGTCCATTCATAATGCAATTTTTTTGGTCAAGCTCGAACGTTTTTGACAGGAATTTTAGTAATACGGATAGGGTATAAAAGGCCTTACACTAACCGTTACGTACCGATGGGCAAATTTAGGATCACACCAATACTGACCTTTTCGAGTGATACTAGAGAATACGCGTATAATATGAAGTTTGGCAGAAGCTCATCTGAACTTTTCAAAACATACATCCGGGGCAGCCAAAAACACAAAACAATGCTTCTACACCAAAAGGAAAGGTATTTACAAGTTGTTTTGAGCCGCACTTTATATTGCTTTGCTTGTTTCTTATTGTGTCAGTTAAATACAGAAATAAAATATACATTTTCCTCTGGGCTTGCAATTTCTTTTTTACTGTTTAATTAATTACACATTGACAGGTCATACCTAATAGCTTCCAGAAGCATTATGGTAATACATCCTTTCAGAAAATCCTAGAAAAACTGTCACTGATTTCGAAAGGCCAAATCATTTTTCGGCCTCTCATGCAAAACCCACTGAACTCTATTAAATCCCATTGGCAAGTCCTGCTCTAGGACATAACCTTCGGGACTGTGTCTTTTCCATAGTGAATAACATTCAGTCATTCACTTTACTGGCCGGAATTAATGACTGTCAGTAAGGCAGAGTTTCTGTAAAGTTTTATTCTGAAAATGCAACGTAAGGACCCATCGAGTTTATACGGCCCCTCGTGCTGCTCTTCCATACCTACAAACAACCTCTGGCAGCGGCAAACAGTAGAGGAGACTACTGGGGTTTATAGTAGAAAATTAATTTGACATCATTGTTTTGAAACGTAACTATAGACAAGGTTGTTGATGATGATGATGACACGATGATGCGTGTAGTTTGAGACTTAATGGCATACAAAAGGACACGAGCGTTATACCAATGACCAGCACTGGTTATTATTATCATTAATTAATCTTTAAAGGGCTGCTATAGAAGCCCAAACTGGAGAGTTCTTCGATGTGGGTTGACTGTGGCGAATACGTAATATATCCTGTGAAAATATTTCCATAGACACCTGGTCAGGGGGCATGTTATTGTTTTCTCTGATGGGAAAAGGGAAATAGGCTGACTTAGCAAGAAGTGTTTTCAATAATAAAGTGACTCAATGAAAATCTAAGGATATGAAAGTTTGGATGCTATTATACCAGGAGTTGTCGTAATATCTATGAGTAATGCGTGGGCTGAAGAGATGCGGGGGTATGGAGATGCTGAACATAGAAAAAACAGATAGAATGTAAATGAGACAATTTTTGCGGTCGATAACTCGTGTCTTGTAGTAAATGAAAAGATGAAATTATTAATATGGATACAGTAATTATTTTCGGTAGAATCGGTAGAATTTGAACGGATGTATTATGCCAATAGGTTAGTATTTTAACACAGTTACTTCTGAAGGCAATGTGGTAAGAAATTCGATGGAATAAGAAGCTTTACTATGACTTCTACTACAAACTCTGCTTTAAATTATAAATGCAAATAAAAGAGGGTAACATCCTCAAACACCCAATCAGATAACCATAATCGATATTGAATGAACTGCAAAACCGCCTACAGAATTTTCAAAATGTGACGATTGAAATCTTTTTATTTTATAAAGTAAAATCTAACAAAGTACAAACTTTACGCGTAAAAAATAAAGTGCACGACTGCGGTATACGAAACTTTCTCACTACATGATGTGCATTTTTAAATTACCTCAAAAAGAATGGTAAAATTTGATCACATACAAAATTTATTTAAACCACTTTTTAAGTTTTAAAAAATTTGGTTTTATTAATTACAGTTATTCGAATTTATTCCAAAAACTTAGCATGCAGTATGAAGTTGGCCTCTTTCCAAATATCATAAGTACAAAAAAAGACCAAAATCCTTGGAACCATTTTATAGAACAATAGTGATAAGTGATTTTCGTCAAAAAAAGGGTATGGCAGGTACCGTTATTTCAAACGATAAAGCAAAATATAAAAAGACGCCGCGAGAATCTTTTATACGAACTTTATATAATTTGAAGCAAATCCGTCGAACCGTTTCGGCATATGGCGCACGGACAGACTGACCGACGGACTGCATTTGTGTACTTACTTTTTTGGACTTCTCTATAGTCGTAATTTCATCCCTCACAATCTGTTTGAGTTCGAAATTTCCGCACGATCGCAATAACTTTCCCTTTAGTATACTAATGTATACGAAAGTTAAAAACGTTTGATATAAATAGTCCAATATTCTTCAATAATTTGTGTACCAAAGTAACATTGTTGCGAAAGTAAAATTCAAAAGTCCCATGTGAGTTAATGCCAAAATCTTTTTCAGGCTACCACCAGAAATGGGACAGTGATTAAAGCTTGCCAACTCCCCTTCGAACAGAAGGCTAACATTAAAACACTCAACCACTACGTCCGCATCACTTTAAGCCCATTTTAACCGACAATATGAATAATAGCAACAAAACAGTATCTGCCTTACAAAATCCATTTACTCTAATTTTAGAACCTAGCAAGGACATTGTAAAAAGCTGTCAGACTTACCAATGCCTAATTGAACCCAAAGCAACACGTCGTGAAGTTCTACGAATAATTCATTGCTCTTTTCCTCAAACTGGAAAATTTTATCTGTGCACATACATACCTACTCGGCGTTAAAAGCATAGAAATCCTTATTCCTTCGTCAAGTCGTTAACAACTTGGGATTACCATTATCATGCTCCTCGCAATTTTGAACTCGAAACTCTTGACTTCACGGAGATGCGTAAAATCCCTACTCTGTGAGGCCTTCAAAAATCGAATTAAAATACTTGATTTTGCCACTTCGTGTAATTAATCTCCTTCCATCTGGAACACACTCCTGTCTCATTTTTGGGATCACTGCCTTCTCAGCAACAGCAAACAGCTTCATTTGCTCGAACAGTGCATTATGCGGTGCCATAAATCGATGTAGCATTTGACTAACAACCCATTCAGTAGAAAGTGTGCCACATCAGTGTTCCCTCTGCAGACAAACCTAGCTTATACTCTCGTTCTTTCCGTCGTTGTCGTTGTCTTTCCAAACTTTCTGCTTGCTCTCCCCTTCGAAATTGCGGAGAACGTTTTGAATAATGTAAACTGCTTGGTTACGACGGTTTTTCGTGAAAAGTTTGTGCGCTCTTTAACGTGATGATGCACGTAAAAGTTAGGAAAAACAATTTCTATTTGCCCCACATCAAGCCACCCCAATGAGACACTTGTTGTTCCACAAGCAAGCAAGCAAGCACAATCCACTCTATGTGTCTGAGAGGCGGCAAGGTAAGCCTATGTCCCGACAACCAAGAATCGAATTCAGATTCTATTCGTTTTGCACGAGTGAAGGTGATTTTTCCCTCTAAAAAGAAATTATTTATTTTTTCACGGAAAAACTCATGAATAGGCATCAACGTGTTAAAAAAGTTGAAGGGTAGGATCACATAAAAAAAACGTTTGTCTTTCATGCCTCATCCGTGTTTTTTTCTTCACCCCATTCTTTTCCCTGTTCATTCAATTTACCTACCTATTGTCGGATGTGCTCTTTTCTTTCCCTCTCGGCCCGGCCCAGCCCAGATCTAACCATATACCCCATAGAGGTTTTATTTCACACGAGCATTTAAATCATTGAATACCGCAGAACGGCAACAGTTCCTTCGGGGCTGACATGGTGGTATTTGTGCGCAGGAGAGTAGCATGAGGGAAACGACAGCGAAGGGCGTTGGCGGCATTCAACTTTTGAACTCTGCTATTCGCGTTTTCAAACAAATCGCTTTATATTGATAATGGAGCAGCGGAATGGCGGGAAGAATTCATATCCTCGCTTGGAAATACAAATATTTTATTATTTTATTCGCATTCTGTGATATAGTGATAGATTTTTTTAGTTTGGTGCTTTTTAAAGTAAATTTTAAAAATTCCTATATCAAGTGTCAGACTACTACTCCAGTTTATTGCTAATACACATCCGTACAGTTTGACAAATGTCAGTGATACCTTCGAAACTATACTTATTGTACTAATTTGTCCTCAACAATTCCCTGTGTTGTTGTACATTATTTTTCTTTGAAATAACTACCAAATTCGAAATGGCTCACTTGTAATTTTAGCATACAATTTTCATAAAACTCAAAAACTAACAAAATAATAAACTCTTATAAACTCAGTTCTTTTAGTTAGGAACAAGCAAAATACATTTTGACAGGAAACTGTCAGATGAATTTGTGTCCGGCCGAAATTCTTATAACAGAATTTTTTGGGTCAAACTGAAATTAACCTTTATTAGGGGCACGGTAGTGCCCTTCCAAATTCTATAGTAACTTTAGTACTACCTACACCTTATAAGAGTGGACAGATTCAATTCGAACTAAAAATCTCGCACAAACAATTTCTTTGGAAAGAGAAATTTCCCACTCAGCTCGATCTAATATTACATGTTCTTCCTATATTTTTGTTGATTATATTTGTTTTAATGTCTTAAATTCTTAAATTCAAGTTTATCTCAAGAGGAAATAAATTGTATTTAAATTGAAAAATTACTTAGCTTTGTCTAAGAATCGAACTTGGGACCATTAGCGTCCCAATTCACACATCCACTGGGTCAAACTGGCTGCCACAGAGTGAAGGTTCAAAATCAGAGTTTTGGAATCTGTTTTTCTTTAACATGATATGAAAAAAAAATATTGATTAACTACTTTCTTTCATGATTATTTGTCATATAATTTTATTACCAGTTATTTTTTTGAAACATTAGAAAAGAAATTCTACATTCGTAAGACTCAACATTGATTTTAATTAAGTCCCTTCGTAAATAAATATTTATGTTCATTTTAACTACTGAGTAAGACACTTATAGAGAACATTGTTATTGACTTGGAACAGCTAGCATTATAAAAGATTTTATTTTTTAGACCTCAACAAATTCTTCGAAAAGCCCTTTAGTCATCTTATTTCATAAGAATAACTCACCTCTCCGTGCAAATATTTCCTAAATGCTTTTATGGAACTAAATATTACTGAAACTTTATCTTGCATTATGGCAAACACCCATAAATAAACTAAACCCAATGACAATACTAAATAAACAATAGCTTATTCAATTTTAAAAATTGGACTTAATAGAAAGTAGGTTGTTAGTTGGGCCGTGGCATCGATGAACCCAGAGGTGCATTCTTTCACCATATCCGCTCACCCTCGTATTACTCTACACCACATTTGACGATGTCATAAAACGTTCATAGCACGAAGTGAAATTTACTGATTTGGATCTGAAGTTTGCCCTGGGATAACAACTGTTGCAGCCAGTTAGCCAGTTGCTTCTATTATCGCAGCGTATTTTACGCAAACGCTGCAGTCCGCTTTGGGCGAACATTATGATACCCTATCCTTGTCCCTATGTACTCCAAAGAAAAAAAGCATTAAGAAGATGATGGGTAGCATTTTATTTCATTCTATGAAATTTATAGAAAAACATTTTTTTTGAAAAAACGCCCCCAAAATGTGGGCCTTGCCAAGAACTTTGTATGGGCGATATATTGGAAATAATAATTTTTTCGATTTCTATGAAAATTTTCGAAGAAAACAGCATTTTAGTGAAAAACGCAAACAAAAAGTAGGCGTGGTAAAAAACTTTATTTGACAAACTCATAAAGGTGGACAGTTCCTACATATCTTGTAAAGGTTGTAAGATTTTATCTCTCTAACTTTAGCTTTTTTTTCTAAATTGTGGGCATAGCAGTGGGCGTATTTTAAAAATTAAACCATAGGGAGTATATATTCAAAATTTCTACTTGCTAGCGTAAATTTAAAGCCCTCAAAAGTTAATACGGATGGACGGACGGACATTACTAAATAGTTTTAGGTTTTGGTCCTGATCATTAATATATAAACTTTTAGGGGTCTACGACGAATATTAAGGGGTGTTATAAACTATGTGTCAAAATTAATAAACCTTTGGGACAAGGTATAATACTTTTGTAGTTAATCTCATAGGTAAAACATTGGTTTAAAATACATAAAAAGCATAGATAGATCTTACCGAATTTAAAAATAAAATAAAAATTTAAATACATTACCGATTGAAACTGGGTGGGCTAAAATAAGACTTTACGTAAACCCACCGCTTTCTGGTCAAAATTCTCAAATCGAGAGAACAGCTAGCCAGCTTTTAGAGATAGTTAAGCTGCAAGATTGCGCGGTGGAACTCATAAGCCCACACTTGTTCCCACCGATACCAGGATAATGGAATTTCTTATTATGGGAATAGAAACTAGAATAGACTCAAGGTCACCTATTGCTAACAAGATATAAATTTTATTAAGATAAATTCTTAATGGTTTCTGCCGCTGTCCTTCCAGTCTTTTGATAAGTCTCAGGATCTCTGAGGAGCGCGTTAGGATGTAAAATATTTATACATATGTTTTACTATATATTGGCATACATTATGATCTGATCCTTATTAATTAATTGTATTTCCATCCTCAGGATATTAGCAACTTGTCCCTAGAATATATCTGATAAAGTTTATCTAGGGATGTTGCACTTTTTAGTGGTTTAACTTATGCTGCCTAAAATGTTCCAAAGAAAGTTCGTTCTATTAGTTATATTTTATATATAATAACTGGAAGCTATTTTCTTAAGTTGTTTCATTGTTTTTCTAAATATCTTTCGTGGCCGGTTACTGAAAATCTCATTTCAAATAAATATCTAGTATCCGACCATTCTGGACGAACACCAGAACACCTAACAAAAAAAGGTTCTAAAGAACGGCCACCTTAAAATGTTAATATATAAAAAGAAATTGACCATTCTGGACGAACACCAGAACACCTAACAAAAAAAGGTTCTAAAGAACGGCCACCTTAAAATGTTGATATATAAAAAGAAATTGAACGATTTCTTCATATTTTATCATTAAAAAAAACACTTTCTATTAATAATATACACAGGGTGGCCCAAAAACATGTTTAAAAATGCATTAAAATGAACAAGAATAAAATTGCTAGCTTCGCAAAAGCGCATCCTGTAACTCCAATATTCCAAAACCTTGCTGATGGTTTTGGCCTATACCTCACGGATGGCTAAGATGATATTGGCCTTAAGTGCTTGAATCGGTTCCGGATTGTTGGCATGACATCGGTGCTTCGGGGTTCCGCCACATTATCGTCTATGCGCATCGTATGACGACGAGGACTGTGAGAGTTGTCCAGTAGCATACCAGTCTCACGAACTTTTTGCACAAACTTAAGTACAGCATTTCGGCCAAAACATTTTTTTTTTTTAAAACTAATTGTTTGGGCTACACAGCACTTATTTTAGAAATAAGTTTTCAATATTTTCCAACGTTGTTCAAGCGTAAAGCGACTCATTTCGTTTCGAGCTGGAAGCAGCTGTCAGTGTCAAAATAACCTATAATTTAAAAAAAAAAAACACTATATGGCCCACTTTTTACAATGGCCGACATAAATATACGTACACTTGCTTTAAACTGAAGTAATCTCTCTTATATTTACGTATAAGTAACATCAGAATGTATTATTGAAAAAAAAATTTTAGAGTTAAATTAATGTAAATCCAACAAAAATAAAATGGTATACTAGTAGGGGAGTTATATCCAGTTAAAGTGAAAATGTTCGATTTCGAGATATAACTATTCTAAGTGATATAACTTCAGAACTATAAGATATAACTACAAAAGCCACTTAACATATTTTGTAGACCTAATTAGGCATCGCCCAATTTTTAAGCCCAGAAAAAAGTTAAGATGCTTTAATTTCTTTTTTTTTAAATTTTCATTTGAAATGCATTTTTTTCCAAACATTACTGATACACTTACCCTAATCTGTTTAGCGGTCGAGGACTTGACAACATTATACTACCAATTTTCTTTTTCCGCTGATGTTTGCACACTTTCTTAGACTCTCGGCTGCTTGGAACTTTTTTTTTAATTTTTCGTCGTTCAGTTAAGGGGCACCTTTTGGGCTTGTTGTTCGTTTATATAACGCCTGCTTGTCGAATGATTCCTCGAACAGTCATGTAGGTCGGTAAATACATTCTATCCAGACTTGAAGTTGAAGTTGATCGCTTCGTTGAGGTCGTTCAGCTTGCCTCCTGGAATAATACGACTCACTCAAGGAAAACGCCAGCCATATACGGTTTACGATATCCGCCTGAAGAAGAAGAATTGGTCAATGAAAAACGGAAGGCGCCTAAAAAATGGCAACAGAGTCGCGCTTCGCAACATAAAACACATTTGAATTATTTGTTCAATTTGTTGAAGACAGCTATTAAGGATTTTAAAAATCGTGCGATAGTTTAAAAGTTGCCTTGAAAGTTTAACAGCTAAAAAAGATTCCAATTATTCACTTTGGAAAGCTGTAAAAGGCACCAAAAGGCCCAAAATCCCCGCGCCGCCAATAAAAATAAATCAAAATGAATGGGCAAGGGAAGACAAAGAAAATGCGGACGTTTTTGCCGCCCATCTCGAAGAAACCCTTAAACCGTACGATGCTCAAGCGGCTCACGACAGTACCAATAGTGGGACGGAATTACTATCTGACGACCTTACACTCACAAATGCAACACTAGGGGAACTAAAACGTGAAATTGAATCTCTAAAACCTAAGAAAGCTCCTGGTTATGATTTATGACCGGAGAAGTTCTCAAAGTTCTACCTATAAAAGCATTAATAAAGCTTCTATATATTATAAATGCTGCACTCAGATTAAAACACGTGCCGAGCCAATGGAAAGTGGCGGAAGACATTATGGTTTTAAAACCAGGAAACCCGCCAAATGTAGTAAAATCGTATAGATCAATTTCGCTTCTCCCAGTCATATCCCAAGTTTTCGAGAGGATATTACTAAAGCGACTACAACCGGTTATAGAAGATAATAATCTCATCCCTGACCACCAGTTTGGGTTCAGAACCAAGCATTCGACGATTGACCAAGTGCATAGAATTACTGACGTAATCGAGAAAGCATTTGAATACGCTCAAGCGTATTCCTTGACGTAAGGTGTGGCACGACGGCTTAAAATGTAAATTATATCCAGACCACAACTTCTGGATAAATGTTTTCCGGCACATTTGACACAACAACGTTCTTTTTAGCAATATTCGATTAGCCTTGACAGTGTTTGTATTGGAGGATGACTTTCGTCCTCTAAAAAATCTGATCGGTTTTTATGCGAACAAAAACCAAGAAATGTGTGGCCTCGGTTACATCATACTTTAGAAAATTGTGCAAAACTCTATACACCAACGGCATATGTAATTTGCCAAAAGGTATGTAACTACAATTTTAGTTGTGAAATTCCAAATATGAGCAAGCATATACAAAACATTTCCCAAAAGCCGCAATGAAACAGTTGAATAAGTTTTACCATATCAATAAATATTATAACATGCAACTTTTAAGTTGATATTAAAAGTGTGTTTTTACTTCAAATATGTTTATCTATTTTAGAATTTGCCTCAGATGTAAGAACCCTTCTGAACCGATCTGTTGAGCCCGAAAAAAAAAAAATATTGTTAAAAATGGGCTCCATTTTAGACCTTCGTTCACTGATCCACCCCTGTGTTTGCATCCACCATTAACAATGCAAAACCACCCAAGCATACCTTTAGGAATAGATGGTAATACAAACTTTCCACAGAGAAAGTAAAACCTATATTCCTTCACCAAGGACGGGTAACATTTCTCACTACGAACCGACCATGAAGATTCAACATGTGACCTAGTCGTTATAACCTTTATTACGCGGCTGACGTTAAAGAATATACCGTCAATATTCACACTGATAACCCCATGTATCATGTGTGCACGCGGCTGCTATACGACAATCACGCCAATGTCCTCTCAATGCTGACGACTCACATTGTGTGCCCCTATGTGACTTGTGGATTTATCTTTTCAAAGTACCTACCTGTAGCAAAATTACTTTGAGCATATGGGTGTTATCCTCATTTCTGTTTCATTCGCTCCCTCATATGCTCCGTTCACGGCAGAGTTTTTCATTTAACACGTTGACAAAGAAAATTTATGGAAATAATCTGTGGCAGGACGAAAAAGGAACACAAAAAGCTCCGTTAAATGGTGGATGGTAGTGTGGGAGAAAATAAAATTGAATGAAATAAAAGAGAATATGTATATCCATATGACAGAGGGTGGATTCACATCGCGTGAAGGCTCATCCCCCGGGCTTTGGCGGTAGTTGACACTTCGTGCCACATATAGACGTACTCGTTGTAACCATGGAAATTGTGTCAGTTAAAACCTCAGACAAATTTTTGCAGCAGCAGACCGTGTTCAAAATTAAAACTTTTTTGAAGGCCCGTTTGAACTTGCTTTTGAGGTTGGTAGGGGGATGGATTCATAGTACACCTACGTGTTTAATGGAGTAAGCTCAAGCGACGCATTTACGGTTAAGTGAGATAATTTCTGCTGAGTGATGTTGTTATTGCTGCTGGCAATCACATTAACGTTTCGCGGGATGCATTAAAACTTTCCAAAATCCTGTTGACAATTGACTTTTCGTTTTTTTTAAGGATTTTACATTTTTAATTCCATTGAAAAGCTGTGTTGGCATTTTTATTGGACACAAAAAGTGAGAGTTAAAGACAATTACATTTTTGTTGCTATCCAGCTAGGCCGTACCGAAAGTACCCGTTCATTTCGCAAAATAATGTTACTTCGCAATATTCAAGGGGCACTATACCGATGTTTTACGCTAACCCAACCTAAATATAGGTTGACTAAAAAAAAAGTTAAATATATAGGTGCAATTATTAGAATAAAAATCAACATTATTCCACTTGATCTAGTTGTAAGATAATATGAAATGTTTTTATGAAATGAATGTATATATTAAAAACTACTAGGGTAGAAAAACTACATAAGGGGCCTCAATGCATCATTGGTATAAATCAGTGGAATAGTTGTTTAATTTTTTTGACAAGTCGGTTATAACAATCATTGAAAAATGTCTCTCAGTTGAAGGCCACTCGTATAGGTTTTAAGGTAAGAGTTGATCATTGAAAGCAAAACTGACAGCTGAGAATCGAACAGTGGAACGATTGTGTTCCAAATTGTAGAAACGAATATCAGCTGTTCATTGAAATCAATTTCAATCGGTGAAATAATAAAATTCGATTAAAAGAAAAGTTTAAATCAGAATTAAGTAATTTTGTTTTTAGAAAACTTCTTAAAGTGATTAGCTTCATTTTGATACCGCTTGGTTTGTTAAGTCGTCTTAAATTGCGAAAACAAAATGTTCAATGATGGATTTCAATGATAGCTATAACTGGCCCCTAACATAGAAAAACTTGTATGTTATCCTCCAATCAAATCCACAATATTTTGTTAATAAATTATTGATATTTAATAATGTCATACTTAACTCACCTACGCAAATGTGTCGACTTTATGTTAGCTTTCATTTTCCTTGCTATGCGTTGCCACAACAAGCCTCAATTTGCATAGTATTAAGCTTAGGTTACGTTAAACTAAACAGGGGTGTTGTAATAACGAAATCATCACATTAGTCTAGGCACCAAAATGGGCTCATCGCGATCCCTGGATCACCAGCTGAATTCACATTCAAAAGGCAGAAAAACCTAAACAATTTCCCTGGCGAAAGTTGTTAGCCTTTCTTTGGTCTTGGCCTTGATTCTTCAATATCAGACCAATTAAAAGTTTCAAATATAAATTGTGTTAATAACGATCATTTTTCGATTGTAGCCCTAGTATGTCCTTCCCCAAAGATCTCGAAGATTTAGGGAGCCGCCCTAATTGGAGCATAGACTTTACAATATAATTAGCAAAATTGAATAAAAAGGGAAGAGGGAGGGCTAACACCTTAGATTAATTTTAGGGACACAATAGACCAAAATAATACAGTTCACAGCACCAGATCTATTGAAATTATTATTACACGAAATAAATCTACTCTTGGGCCAATTTCGAATAAGTTGTTTTCTCCGCACTCCTTTTTGGTTGCTCGGAATGAATATTACATTTAAGTAATTGAGCAGTATTCACAGGTCGCGGGCGATCAAAAATGAGCTACGGAGGCTACAGGAACTCCATGACGCGCGAACTGTAGAACGTCCTGAAAAGTACTGTTAAAATATCGGCACAGGTAAGTTAGTTGTTATACTAGTAAGTGACTACAACGAAGTTTTACCAAAACACGCGTAAAATAAGGCCAACCAATTGAAGCTGGTGTGACATTAGCACTACAGAAGGATAATACAGATTCAGTCCTCCTACACAAAAGTTAGGCATATTGTCTGTCGTTGCTCAGCATTTCCCAAGTTGTGATCCGCCCGTCGTCCGAGTGTCTCAGAAGAATATGAGCCAAAGATGACGAATTAGCCAGATAGTCAACTCTGCAATCACCTATAACTTTCAACCCGCAAAAAATATTTAATAAAGGCCGCAAAATCCTCTCTCAATTTTCCTATCTGGGAATACATGTGAGCCAGACACATGAAGTTAGATTTAATTTGCTTAATTACCTGCCAAAAATAAGTGTGGGGAGTTTTGCCGCATTTCCAAATCGCAACAAAAAAACAGCTGGTCACGGCGGATGTGTTGGGAAATAGGAAGTGCTGCGAAGTATTGAGTTTACGTAAATTAACTTTTATAGCTAAATATTTTAATTTAAATGTTTATGATGAAACAAAAAATTAGTAACCCTATATATATGAAATTGTTACAATTTAATTTGAATATTTTTTGCGGTTATAAGAAATAGTTCTCTACTTTGATTGTTCTTATTCAACATATGAAAGTTAGATGTATATAAAATTCGGATTATGTGCATCGGCAAAGAAGCATTTTTAATCGTTTTCAAAATTATTTTTATGTTACAAACTTTGTACGTTTAGTCATTGAATTTTCTTAGCTGTTGTTTTCGTAGGCGGCTTTGGAAAGTTTTAGCCTAAGTTAATATGTTTTATTTATGGTAGCTGGAAAGGTATCTGGAATGGTATCTGGAAAGCACTGCATAAAAATATATATATTTTCCTATCGAAAATGCTTGGTAGTTGAGTATGTAAGAGGTAAAAAGCCGACAAAATAACACAATGTTATCCGTTCAACGGTTGACAAAGAACTCCTCTTCTTTACTTTTGAGTAACCAATTTATAGCTAAACTCACATAATAATAAACAGTTGTTGTAGTTGCATCATACGATTGTTAGCACATAATGATAACATAATATAAAATACTTGAGAGCACAAAAGAGAGTACATTAATATGATAACGAATACTAACATAATTGAGTGGAATTTACGACCACAATTCGGCCATTCCTGATTTTAAATCGCCTCGATTTATAAAAAGTTCGATTATTTGATATACATACATACTTAACTCATAATTTTTTATATACAAAAAATCACAAAAGCGATAGCTTTAAAATGACGTTAGTATCTTATTCGGAAAGAAACGTAACCAATTCCATATAATAACTTATTATTTTCATTTTATATGACCGGACATTTTAATTTTAATTCCACACCACATATGGCTTCATATTTTCAGGACTCGAAACTCCATCGTAACGATTTCGGGAAACCTGTAAGTTTTCCAAATCTTTAATACGATACCTGTCGTTAGGCAATACCTCGTATAATTCATACGGACCTTGATATTTTGGCAACAGCTTTTGTTTACGCCTGCAGTAGTGACCACATTTTTAACTACCACATAATCACCCACCCTATAACGATGAGGTTTTTTGTGATTTTTATCGTAAATAATTTTATTTTTTTCTTGATTATGTTTTATTCTCAAACTCGCCTTTTTCCTAGCCTCAACTATGTCTACTGGCTCTTTCTGGATTTGATATTCTAAATATTCGCGCACCGTATCATTACTTTCGCCTCTTTGGAGGACACCAAACAGCAAGACACTTGGACATGTATCTGTGCTCCTATTAATGGTGTTGTTTATGGAGAATTCAACTTTATTCAAATGTTTCGACCATTCACCCGGCTCAACTTCGGATTCTTTTGACAACATGGCAGTCAACAGCCTATTTATTCTCTCCACCTGGCCATTTGATTGAGGAGAGTGGGTGGCGACCTTTATGTGTGTCACATTAACCTGTTTACAGAATGATAGGAATTCTTCAGATGTAAAACAAGACCCCCTATCCGAAATTATTCTTTTTGGTCGGCTGTAATTTAAAAAATAGCTTTTCAAATTCTGAATCACTTCCTTAGAACTTGTTGTCTTCACAGAATAAAGTTTTGTAAATTTGGTGAAACCATCCACTATCAGGAAAAAATATATTTCTTTAGGTTTTTCACACCAACTGGAAGGGGCCCGTAATGGTCTACGTGAAGTGTATCAAAGGGCTTATCACCCTTCGGAATACTGTGCAGTTCACCTTCCTCTTTTCCAGATGGAACCGCAAAATAAATACATTTTAAACAGGACTTGGTATAATCTTTAATTTTTTGTTTCATTGCTGGAAACCAGTAAATTTGTTTAAGGTGCTCAAATACTTTATCCGCACCCACATGTCAAAGTCCATCATGGTGAGTTTGGATAATATTCTTTTCCATTTGTTCTGGAACATAAAAGGCAACAGAATCCTTACAATTCCGGTAAATGAGACCATTAACCATTTCGAAAAACGGATGTTCTTTGTTTTCTAACAATTTAACAATATTCTGAATGTTTGGATCCTGATTTTGGGCGGAAGCCAGTGCATATTCAAATGAATCAGGTTGTAGCAAAATGATGTTATGGCACCTACTAAGAGCATCGACGTGATTCATCCTACCCGAATCTCTATGCTCAACCGAATAATTGTATTCCTGGAGCTCTAAAGCCCACCTCGAAATTCTGGGATTAATTATTTTCTTGCTTAATGTAAGCGTTAGAGACTTACAATCCGTAATGATTTTAAAGCCAATGCCTATTAAATAAGTACGAAATCTTCTTAACGCGTATATTATTGCAAGGGTTTCGAGTTCAAAAGAATGATACCTTGACTCTGCCGGTGTTGATCTCTTTGAGAAAAAGAAGATAGGGTGAAACTTTTTATCCGACTGCTTCTGCATTAAAACTGCACCAAAGCCCAAAGCACTGGCATCGCAGTGGAGTTCGGTCTCTGCTTGTGGAGAATAAATACTCAACACTGGCGCTTGAAGTAATTTTTGTTTTAATAACTGGAAAACTCTTATCTCTTTTTCTCCGAATTGGAATTTAACATTTTGCTTTAATAAATCATATAGTTGTTTTGATAGTACTGAAAAATTTTGAATAAATTTTCTGAAATATGAACATAAGCCAAGAAATGAAAGAAGCTCCTTGATGTTTTTAGGAGTAGGGAAATTTTGAACGGCTGCTAAGCCATCAGAGTTTGGTTTTATACCATTTGCACTGACTTCATAGCCAAGGTACGTTATGTGTTCTTGTATGAATAGGCATTTGTCATATCTTAGTTTTAAACTAAAATCCGCAATTATTTTAGCAACTTTTTCTAGGACACGCATATGTTCTTCTTTAGATTCAGTGGCTACAAGTAAATCGTCTATATATACAAGTAGTTTTCCCTCAGCTATTAATTCTTTAAATATTGTGTTTATATAGCGCTGAAACGTTGCCGGGGCGTTTTTAAGGCCAAATTGCATGTGAAGAAACTCAAACTGGCCTATAGGCGTAACAGAAGAAGTTAACTTTACAGATTCTTCAGCCATCTTTACATGATGAAAACCGTTTTTTAGGTCTAACAATGAAAAATATTTTTTATTTCGTAATCTGTCCAAATGGTCCTCTATAAGTGGTAGTGGATAGTTATCTTTCTGTGTAACACTATTAAGTTGCCTATAGTCTACGCATAGTGTAAACATTCCATTTTTTTTTTTAGTTAAAACAATAGGAGAGGCGTATGGTGAATTACTTTCCCGTATTATTTTTTGATTTAATAAATCATTCAAAATTTTTCTTAATTCTACTGTGTGTACATATGGTAGCCTCCGCGGTGCACAATTAAAACTAAAATTTGAATTATAAAGATTAATTTTCATTTCGTAGGGAATATTAGGAATAGAAATGCATTTATCAGAATTGGTTTTTTTCATAATATCATAAGCGCGCTGTGTTTCTTCGTATGTCAAATTATGATTAATTGTTAAATTAAAATCATTTTTATCATAACAAGTGTCTATATTTAGAATATCTTTCGCGAAACTATCTTCATGCAAATTCGTTTTCATTTTTGTCATTTAAATTATCATCGCAATTTTCTGAATAATCTCTAGCATAATTTCTTAATTTAATTTTAGAATTTTCAATACTTAATGTAATATTACTTGCTTGTAAAAAGTCTCTGCCGAGAACAACAGAGTTAGTCATTGTCTTATTTTCCACTACATGCAACATGCAACTTACAGGTCTAACACTCACATCATATATTACACATTCAGCTTTTCCTAATATAACTAATTTGGTTCCATTTATTCCAAAATACTGGTCGTAGTCACGTTCTATTGGCAGGACCACAAAAGATGGTAAACACTTTTCTTGTATAAAGCTGATGGGGCTGCCTGTGTCTACCACTGTATTTGCTTGAAATTCGAAAACATCATTAGTAAATCTATTCAAAAATTTGTACTTAACATCAAGACTGAAGTCGTCGTTAAAAATCTTCTTCATTACTTTATCTTCTTCTGGTTGAACTTCAGGCTGTTGAAGCAGAAGAACTGCTGCTGGATTTGTAGGTTTGATGCTTCTACACGTGGATGATAGGTGCCCATGCTTACCACACTTGTAGCAACTTCCCCTTTCCCGTCGTGGCTTTGGGCAGCTGCTAGCAATATGTCCGGGCTCGTTGCAATTAAAGCATCTGTCCTTATATTTTCGTTGGAGTTGATTAGAAGACGAGGTGGCAATATCTGTTACTGGAGGTAATGCGAAAGGTGTATTTTCTGTGGCATAGTATTTCATTTTTTGATATTTCTTCAGCATTTGCTTCAAATCGTCGATGCTCTTAGCTGTAAGAAGGAGTTGCTTGTTACATAAAGTATCAGGAATCCCTTTAATAATATAATGTATTAGATCCTCATCTTCGATTTCTGCATTAAATGCGATCTCCTGCATAGCTAGTGTATATTGATGAATGCTCTCGTCCTTCTTCTTTCTTCGGTTCCGTAGGGTATCCTGAACATCAGCTGACGTGATGACGCGGTGAAACTCTTGGAGAAGTTTAGATTTTAACTCCGGCCATGTGGAGCAACGTGATGAACGGAGAAATAATTTGGCAGTCCCTCCGAGACTTCTTCGCGCAAAAATTAATGACTGTTGTTCGTCCCACTTGTGCAAAGACTTTGCCTCCTCGAAACTCCGCACCCATCGTTTTATAGAGAAATTGTCGTCGCCAGAGAAGTGAGGCAAAATGTCTTCGATGTCTTTGTATGAGATTGAACACGTGGAGTTTTCTGTCGGTCGACATAATGCAGCTAGTTTTTCCTTAAGAGCTACAATTTCCTCTTGTTTTTTTATCCTATCTGCAAGTCTATCGAATTCGTGTTGAAGGTCATCGTCTTCCTCAGCCGTAGATGCGATTTCCTCTTCGAGATTATTTTTGAGTAACCAATTTATAGCTAAGCGTACATAATAATAAACAGTTGTTGCAGTTGCATCATACGATTGTTAGCACATAATGATAACATAATATAAAATACTTGAGAGCACAAAAGAGAGTACATTAATATGACAACGAATACTAACACAATTGAGTGGAATTTACGACCAAAAGTACAACTGCCAAGTTGTAATAACATTGTCAAGTTATAATGTTTTGTAATTTTTTTTATGAAAATAAACAAAACAATTTACTACTACTACTACTACTAGTAAGTGATTGGAAATGTTGTTAAAAAGTGTTTTCGTGTACCAAAAATATTATATGAAAAAATTTAGACCACGTTATATTAAGAAGCGTTTTAATCCAGTGCCCCATTGTGTAAATGTACTTAACTGATACAATATAACCATCCAGAATAAATTCCGTGTTTGTAAAGTTATACTTAAATTTATTGCCAACCGAAAATATATGATCAACTTATTTATTATATATTAGTCACGTTAATCAATATTATTTTGATTATTTTTCATTAAAAATTAGACAAACAAAGCTTTATTCTCTTTATTAATTGTGTGGTAAGTTATTATATAAATCCATATTCAACAAATATTTTGCATGTGGGGTGTGAACTGCTCAAATTCTTCAACTCTTCCCAACTTCTTGATATAAAAAATTACATTTCATATCATTTCAATGGCGCCCCATTAAAAACCCATTAAAACCCACATGTGTGCACGGCTCCCAACTGATTTGCACGTAAAAACCCATATTAGTGCAAATTATGTGGGTATATTCAGCTCGACTAAGCTTGTAGGCAAGCTGAGAGATTCTCTCTCGGATTGACTATCTGGTTAATTCATCATCTGTGATATGAGCTCTTTCTGGCCTAAATGTTTATATTCTACGCTTTTGCTCCAAAATAATAACATCCTGTGAACAACATCATTTTAGTACCAATTGTTTTAACTACAAAACATTTCAATTTCAATTTATTACGAATAGGCCAGACTAACAAACATACCAAAAATTTGTACATGGTGGTAAGCACGCCTTATTTAGATATCTACTTGTATAGTTTTATGAATCTTTTCTTCAATATCAAAATGGTCTTAGTTTTGCAAAAAGTCGGTTTTTCGAAATCACCCTTAATATTCAGGGATACAGTAAAAGCTTGGAGCTTGAAGTACAAAAGGGCTGGATAATTGTTCACGTAATTCCTTGCAACAACTTCAAAGTACTTGCCACTTTATTAAATGACCTTTTCTAGCCAAAATACCAACTTCAGCCTTGACTAAAAAGTCGACCGCGTATCTACGTGACAAAGTCTAAAAAATCTTCTCCTAATCAGTCAATTTTAAGAAGCTTATCATTCTAAATTGAATTTCTAAAAGGAACATTAAATATTCAAAAAAGAAAAAAAAAACAAATACATAATTCCACCCCAAGAAAGTTTTACAAAGACGCAGAAAATAAAAACACACAAAAGACACAGGTATGAGCAGAGACGCAACGAAGAGATAGACAAGAAGGGCTCAAAAACAGGTCCCAAACAATTTAAAAAATAATTAATTTATATTGTATAGCAACCTGAAGGGAAAATGATGATGACGACATTACTTTTTTTGAAAGAAGGAAAAAAGCATGCCTCAAAGGATAGCGTTAACCTGTCTGACTTTCTACGAATCTAGTAATTAGCGGAGATAGCTTGGGTATATTTATTACAAAACGGTTGGTCGGAACTCGGGAGTGGCTTCTCATTTTTTTTAACCCTCTTGAACTGGTGTTAGTTAAGCATCCTTTTACATACTTTTTGGCTATCACTTTTGGGATCTCTCGCTCTCGCTCTCTCGGTTTTTTTTTACCTTGATGTCCTTTTCCAGTTCAAATAAAGACATCATGTGACAAACGGACCAAGTAAAAATGAATTAATTAATTAAAAAGTACACGATAAGTACTCGACTCGTGTTGGTATCTCTCCTTTAAAAAGCGCACATAATAGATTCCTTAAAATCCAAAAGACAATCGAGGAGCATCACGTGAGAATTTTCAAAACATCAGTTATAGTGAATATCGCGAATTTAATTTAATTTTTAACAAGCTTTTATTCTCAGGAATTCTGCTTTTGGTGGCAGTTAACAGTGTTGTGTTTGGTAAATTGCACTTCAGGATATTTCGTGTATCTATTTAATTCCCGCCGACAAGGATGAATGATGGTAGAGCAATGGGGGTTGGAGGAGAGTGGCAGTGGTGGTCGACATTTTAAATTTATGAGATACTTTAACTAATGGTTAGAGGAGTGGTAAACTCAGTGCCATGTTTTTATCGTCATTTTCTTTTAAAAGACGAAACAATATGTGCCATTAGGGAGACTTTATACTACAGAGGATAAAGAGAAGAGATCTCGGAATCAACAACAAGTTTTGTTTTCTTTTTTAATAATGTGTCTCTAATAATTCATTATTAAGAATTAAGTCGTTACATAGTTAGTTTAGATAAGAGAGTAAGCAGTGGTTGTTAGTTTCCATAAACCGTAAGTGGTATAGTGTTAGTGAAACCCTTGGGTTAAGGCAAAGAGGGACAAATTTAAAGTGGACACTCTTTGCCTACACTGTCTTGTGTTTTGAAATGGGAAATGAAAGCAAACGTATTCGCAAACGTATTCTTATTTCAATTCTATATTCCTATTTCTATTCTTTGTTGTAAATTATTCGATGGCTACTAAATCAAGAATAAATGTTTACTAAGGTTTGCAGCTTGTTAAACAAGTGACAGGTATTGATAATTTTTTTTAAATATGTTGTGGTATACCTACAAAATATCTACAACATATCTATTGATAATTTTTTTTAAATATGTTGTGGTATACCTACAAAATATCTACAAAGCACCGTTTCGCTGCGACTATTTACGGACAGTTAAGTTCTTAAATATTGACAACTTTAGGTAACGTTTTTTTTCTGCCCGACGAGATATTGTGGCCTCATAAAATCGTTTGTAGTATTTTGAGGAATTGTTGAACTTGCGTGTTCCTAATCGAAAATTCGATGCACTTTTCTAGTTCATGGATGCCTTGAGTAGATAAAGCTGTATTATATCTTTTCTTCCCAGCATGATCTCAGGTGATGTGATATTTTTAGAAAGTTGGGCGTTCCGTTTGGACCGATTACTTTGAAAATATGTGTGTTTGGGCATTGGTGAGGATTTCCTCCCTCTCGAGCTTATTCATTTTCTGGTTAAATATGGACAAGCGCCATTAGACTGCGGTGCTGTTCGTAGCATACAAACGAAATTTTGAACCTACTAGACTGCATCTGGAAAACTTCAGACCACTTTGTGAATGAATCGACTATAATCAGGGACATTGAATTATGAATTGAGCTGGCATAAACAAAATGCTACGATAATTGGACATTAAAAGGTTGTGGCTCCGTGCTTGGCACATGAAAGTCATTCATTCTACATCCATTATATCTTGTCGATCTCAGGCAATCGTAACTACAAGTGAGTGCCTTCATTAAAACCATTCATTGATGCCCAAAAATAGCCAATAGCGGCTGATGGTCCGCCTGAAGCAAAAAACGTGTGTCATGAATTCATCTGCAAGATTTCTTGACACAAAACCTCAATGATTGCTGAAATTTGGCTTCGATTTTGGTAAAGTGCTTTGAAACAAATGCAACTGTAAATAAGTCAGTAACCATTGCATCGGGTATTCTCAAGCGCCGCGCACACAGTTGGATAAGATTCGCCGTGATCCCAAATTCGGCCATAGCCATATAGAGCTCCTGACAATTATATGCGGCATAAGTCGATGAAAACACCATATTTTCATATGGTCTTGAAATAAGTTAGACTTTTCCCAGACGGGCTATATAGAATATGATCATCGGGCATATTTTTCTCCACCCAAACTTGGTTCTGTATTTGAAAAGCTCTGCAGATACACCATCACAGCTGGTGACTTCGCTGTTCTTCAGCTTTTTAATAGCTAAGCCAACATCCTTAGGACTGGTTTACTTCTTGCTTTACCACTGATGCTTAACAGCTGCTGAAAACGCTGTTTAAATATATCTACGATTCCCAGCGCGTCTGTGGTATCCATCGTTTGTTTCAAAAGCCTGTGTTTTGATCCTAACCAGCAAACTATTGTTCTTTAAGACCTCCGGATGTTGCTTCGATAAGAGATTTTTTGGTTTTTTGATATCTCCCAGCAAACTGAGAATCTTTTGCTCCTGGAAAGTTTCTCAATTAGCCCTTTTCTGACTTCACAATTTAGAGCACATACAAACGGAATTATTCCTTTAATGAAACTTATAAATTGGTAGTTCATTTTATAAACCAGTGGAAAATACCAGACAGTAGTCCATTAGGAACCAAAAATACAATTGACAACAAAATGGGTAGATATCCTGTTATGTTCTTTCCGGCAGTTTGTTGGGATCAAACTGTCAACCTTAAAAACTTTTTCTACACATCAAATTTTTGCTTCAAATAAAAGGTAAATGTGAGTCCCACTTATCAGCTATTTGTTACCGCAAAGTCGTATCCTACGTCTATGGTCCACTATCCAACATCCATTAATATTTTGAAATAAAACATTCACAAGGATATGTGCCAGATTTGGCTTAGTAACCCATCTCGTCAACCTTCATTACCACACATTTGAAACGAATTAATAATGTTTGCTGTTGCTGTTTCTTAGTTTTAAATTAAAATTTCGTTATCTGTCCCACCCTCTTTCCTAAATGATTTTGAAATGTTTTGATTCGTAAGGAAAAATGAAAAAAAAAATACAAGGTCCGGTCGGTCATGGCCGGAAGGTATTTAGTCGGTGCCGCTATATGCTCTGCAATCCTGAAAGAAATAACTTTTGTAAACATCATTAACAATTAATCGTGTGTTAGTTGGTCGTCCTGAAAATGTTGCCAAAATATCCTCGGGAAAAATGTTCAATTTAATTTTTTATTTATTTACGATGCCCAGCTCAACATTTTTAAAGATAAATTATGAACGCGTCGGTAAATTGAGATGAATCAACAGTGTATATATGGATAGGCCCGCTGAAAAATGTTCTTTGATTATGTCGAAACATTAGGAGCCTTGAGTGCAAAAAAAAATCGTAATAAATATGGAATTGGGGATGGCTATATTTCACTGTTTCCAACGTTATCATGGGCTGTATGGCGTATAATTATCTTTTTAGCAATAATAAATTCTTTAAAACAAAAACAAGATTTTATAAAACAAAACAAGAATCAGTTCACTTAAATTCTTTGCCTTGCTGATGGTGAGAAAGTACTAGATAGGCATTCGCATGAAATTCATTCATTCATAATCGGGTATGTAGGTCTAGGGTACGCACTGTGAATGTGTTATTGATTGAAATTTGTTTCCTGTTTACACAAGAGAAATATCCTAAGTAAATTCTGAGAATTAATTGCAGCAAAATGGGGTTTAGGGCAGAACAACCCTAATATAAACAACGTTGGGTATTTTATTTAGGTATATGTTTCAAGAGTCAACTTATGGAAGTGCGAATATTCTCATAAATATTTGTTTTTGCTTAGACTCTGCTTGGATGATTTTTACTGAAAATAAAGCCATGGAATATATGATAAAATTGTGATTGATTCAACAATCCTTCTGTCTCTCATAAAAAATTCGTTAGTATCTATAACGAAAATATTTTTCAATCCTACCGATGTTGGCTTGTTAAAATTAAATATACAGTTTTTTTTTTTTAAATTATTGATTGATTAGAATAGGGCAACAACTTCTGATTGCTTCGACGTGAAACGGAGCCCGGAATTACAACGCTGACTTACAGCTCATTATTAAAATTCTTCTTATGGCGGTGCGTGGTATATTTTGTTCATTAACATCCAATTAATTTTCCATTTTGTATAAGGATAATAAAACTCCATCAGAAAATGGGTAACTTTAGTGACAATTTGCTTTGTTTTTCAACGCAGTTTTATTTTTTCCCACACTATAGTGAGAAGTGGGATAATTTGAGATTTGGTCGTTTGTGTACTTCGCGATTTCCAGCAGTTACTGAAATTAACTTTTTATTAGTCGGTACTAGTAATCACAGTTGTCGCATTGACAGTAATCTACAAAACTTGGTAAATATACTTTGTCAATTAGCTACAAAGTTACACACCAACATATCAAGCTCCTTTTAAATAATATTTGAAAAATAATCGAACTTTGTTTATTATTTATTGATTTTCGGCTTCCAAATGTAGTTTTTCGATATCACCAAGATGGAGATTAAAGTAAAAAGCAACCAGTTGTTCAAGCAGCATAGTTTATAAGCCCTTTATGCATAGTTTGATGGAACAGAACTACTTCCATGAAATCACCACTAAACAGCTGATATGAAACATATTCTCGAACCGAGAAGAATTATTATTATTGATCTATAATTTGACAATAAGAATTATTTAGGAATAGATTTCCTTTTTTTATTGTTAGAAAAATTAAGGGATGAATCCTTCTCGATATTAAAAATATTATTCGCACTGAATCAAAATCCGAGATTTTTCGTCAACACTCAAAAATTTACAAAACTTTTTTGAGATTTCAAAATTTTTTAATTTAACAATATTTTAACTTTCCACATGTTTCGCAAAAAAACTAACCTACAACTGTAAAAACGAAATTGTTATTTTTTTCTCGTATTTTCATTAGTATATATTTTTGTTTTATGGCTCCGAATTTGCAGAAAAAGTAACAAATATCGGTCAGTACTTATCCAATAAACGTTGCCTGTGTTCTTTCAATTCATTTAATTGGATTTGAATATTTACAGCCTTATTAATAAAACATAATCAAGGACGAATTAATCTTGATTTAAGTTTAATAAACCTTTAGAATTTGTTGTGTTACTTTTCGTCACTTTTGTCAATATTGTTCAAAGGTTCATTAACTTAAATGCCAATTTTTATAGGATTTTTTTCAGATGTAAATATTGCAATCGACAGGTGGCAGGTGCCGTCAAATAAGCCCAAATCTGGAAATTTGGTCTTATTTCACTTTGCAATATCATGGGTATAAACAAAGTTTCCATACACCCAACTTTGCGTCTAGTCCAACTCCAACAGTGAAACCATCTAGGAAGTTGCATATGCCATTGTTTATGCATTCATTTAATTCAAGGCCGCAAACTTTGGTCCAAATTGATATTTTTACGAATATGAACAGTCGACAAAAACTATTAATTTATAACTTATTTTCAAGGGTTCAAATCTGAAAACAAAAAGGAATCTTTATCTGAAAGTCTTTTTAAATACAAAGTGAAATAAGGCAACTCGGCTCTTTCAAAACTCAAATGGGAATATTGCAACAACAAATGTAATAACCTTAGGCTTACATGAAATTAAGCAATTATTTACTGATTGACATTACTAACGGTGCAACCATGTTCTTCTTTCATTAAAGTATAGTATCGTACTCCAGCTCAAAATATTTGGCCTTATTTCACTTTGAAATACTTTATTATCACTGCATCAGTAGAGTGAAATAAGGCCAATTCAGGCCATACTTGGTCTTATTTCGCTTAACGAAAATGAGATAAAAATCCAGATTACTACTATTGTTTCGAATATGAAAATTAAAAATTCTTTCAGAATACATATACACACATCCAAGCATTTAGTTTATCGTACTGAAAAAAATAGGAGCGATAAACAAAATGCTTGAATATGCATGAATATACTGAAAAAATATTCAATTGATTATATGCATCTACTTCTTGTTTCAATTGATTATTACTATACTGGGATTAACATACACCTTCAAAAGCAAACAGGTAATTATAATTATACAACTAGATACTTTAAGAAAAATGATAGTTTTATTCAAAATTACACTACGTTCAGGATAACCACATTTGACATAGTCTCACTTCCTCAAAGTGAAGTAAGGCCAAATGAGCTAAAAGTGAAATAAGCCCGAATTGGGCAAAATCTGCAACCACCTGTAGAAGACTTTATCTTTCCTGGCTAGTGAATATTTTTCTTGGCAAGTTCCTGTTTTATAAGCCGGAGTTTCAACCCTCTTTCCATCACAATTCTTCATATCTGAGCATCGTGTACTTTCTTTGTACTTTAGTTCGCTCTGTCTTACATTCTCTGATTATATGCTCTTTTATTATAGCAATCATCCCTAGATTTCACCTATAATGCTAAAACAATTTTTAAATGATGAGTACGAAGTATTCGATGGTCCAGTCGGGTTCGTGTTTTCATACTTTCTTTGGTAATAATGCTGGCGGCAACAGACAACTGAAACAAAAATTATTTATTATTTCCTTAAATGTAAGTGAATTCATGTTGAGTTAGTCCATCGTTGTCAAAGATATGAAAAACAAATTCAAACTCTTTTTGTAATAAAACCATTTTCTCCTATCGGAACCAAAACACAATAGCGTTTACCTGAAGCCTTAATTCGCATTTCTTTATTCCTCAATTGGAAGTGCAGTTGGATTAGACCACATTACTATTTTTCATAATCTTAGGGCTCTGTAGTTAACTTTTGCTAATAAGGGTGCAATGCCAAAGTTGCTAGAAAACTTGGCTGGGTAATAATGTGCTACTTCTCTTTAAAAATAAACATATGTTTTTCTTATCTCCGACATCGCCCGATTTGGATCATATTTCATCTGACACATTTTTCGAATTCGGATCCGAATTTTTTCCAGAACATCATCAAGAAGGTCTAATTATATTTCCTACAAACAAAAGCAAACAATTCATGTCCTTATATCAAAGCCAATTAAACATATCCGTCTTTTACATACATATGCATTTATCGACTCTTTATGTTGGCCTGAAAGGTTAAAAATAGAGCCAAAGCAGCAATGCAAGTTATTTAGGTTAAAGCATCCCCCTTAACGAATGTCAGCAGTCTTTGTTTGTTAGGAAAGGTACCACACCAACTCTCCATTAACATTATCTACGAGCTCTTTGTGAGAAAATAAAACCACTTTAAACTGACAAACTGGCCGCCCAGCCTTCATCGCTCACTCCCATTAACGCTGCTGCTAAGCTCAAAACAACACAGAGCAAGAGTATGAGCAAAAGAAGAGCAGCGCAGCACCGCGCCGGCCGTCCTTCCTTTTCCGCGTTTAAATAAGTGGTTATGTTGCCTGCGGGATCTTTTCACTTCTTTTCCATATATATTTTCTGCTCTTTTGTTTGTGCCTTTTATGAAAATGAAATTCTCGCTGAAATAAATGAAAATAAAACGGAATTGCAAAGAAAGCAATGGGGACGCGGGACGCGTGCCGGAACGATAAAGATACCACACGCGACTGGCAAAACAATCTGTCTAAAAATAAAGTGAGTGAACATGTCGTACGAAACTTAAGCATCTGTTTGGTTTTTGTGGATATTGGAAAACTTGTTTAAATTTTTTAAAATTGAATTTTGTAGCATTTTTTGGTGGGTGCAGTGGCTTAGTAGTTAAGTGCGTTGGACCCCTAAGTGAGGGGTCGCGGCCCGTACCATCTTAATGTTTCTATTCGCTGCCCCACCTCTTGCGAACGTCTGACAAACATCCAAGAGTAAAAAATATCATGAGAAGCCTTTCAAAAATAAATTGCCGTTCGGAATCGTGTCAAAAATATAACTTCTCACACACAATGGTTGGGGAAGCTAGGCTTTAGGTCCTGTATGGGCCGTTAAGGCCTAATATTTATTTTTAACATTTTTTGGGTATTTTGATAATATGTTGAATTCACGGTCACGTTGAAGTAGTTTACCGTTATTGAGACAAAAATTATTTGAAATAAAGAATAATTTTTTTGTTCTAAATTCCCTCCATTGGTTTCTGAGACATTGATATTTTCTAAGGAAACATTATTTCATACATTTTAAATAAACTGTGTATTCAGCAGTCTTGAGAATTGTAGGGCAAAAGGGGAAAAAATACACGGCGAGATTGCCACACCAAAAACTCTAAATTCTAACTTTTAACTATTTATCGTCGTTGGAAAGCAAAATTGGTCATCTCAATTGAAGTCATAAGGACATTGAACAATTTTGCTTCGTGCCGACGAAAACGTACTGATAAATAAGTTGGAATTTGAAGTTTCAGCACGAATACAATAACTTTCTCCTTAATATCAATACTAATGTATACGAGAAAGTTTAAAAAATATATATATGTATATTAAAGCCAACAACAGAACTTGTGATAAGGATTCACAACAGATACTGAACGAGGAGCAAGAACTTGGGATGAGACCTTCCCCAAGTGTCAAGGACTCTAATGAACATGTAGTAAAACGCGTAAAGCTGTCGGGTAGTACACATTCATTTAAAAAGGGGTTTAAGGACATATCAAAAACAGCAAGTATCATAAGTCGTTATTTGATTATAAAATGTATTCGCGAGAGATTCTTTTCTAGAAACAAGAACAAGGTGTACTCTTGAGATTCTCGTATCTTAAATTCCTGCCGCATGTTAACTGAAATCGAATTTTCTACGCAACCGGGCGTCATGTTTTAGAGTTTTTCAATAAATGCAAAGGATTTGGGTTAAGATCGCAGTCACTGTAGCGTTACCCTTTTGTATTATACGTTACAGGTAGCCTCTTCCTTTGAAGCGATACTCTTTTGTATGAGTTACATTAGAAAGTGGAATTTTCTCCCTCATTTCAAGGAGACATAAACACGAGGGTTGTTGGAGCCGTCTTTGCATTTTGTAAGTCAAAATGTGTGCTATGAATATGTATCAGTTTACCATTTTGTGAATGAAATTATTGGTTATTTTCAAATTAAAAGAAGAGATGAGTGTGAGGTTTTCTCTTTGTTAGAACATAAAATGAGAAACGTACCTACATAAATCAAATAATAGAATATTCCCGGCAAAAGTATGCAAACCATTTGGGAATTTCTGCAAAAATTGACAATACTGCAGGGACACAGATTGAAAAGGGTGAAGGATAAGCAAAGAGGCGTACTTTTTTCCAACACAAACAACAGTGAGCGCTGAATATTGCTAAGTATATACAAGAGAAATCCGGCGAACATTTTTTCGGCCTGATCTACATTCATAAATAAATATTTATTTGCTGCCTTCCATTATTTTATTTTATAAAATAACATCTGGATTGGTGGACACAAAAATAAGGACAATTCATTTCCTAGTTCGTAATATCGCCTAATATAAAAGCACTTGCACATCAGGGTTATTCAGTCAAAAAGTTAGAATAAATTAGGGACCATTTCCGGATATAGCTTCAAAAAGTTGTCGAAAACAAAGTATGTGTTGTTTAGTTTAATTTTTTTGTTTTTAAGTTTTCAAAAATTGATAAAAATTAAAAATTTCATAAATGTTTCATTGGCTTTCAGACCATTAATTATCATCCATTAATTTTATTTTAATTCTTTTTTTCCGAAGTGTTTGCCTATGTGTCTGGCTTCGATTTTCGATCAGAGCAGTGTAGGTACATTGAACATGGGAACAAAATTTCAAAATTGATTTAAAATAATAATCAGTCTCATATCTGAGGCATTAAACTCGCGACTTAATAATATAAATTTGATCCCTATCGGAGAAGTGGTTCAGAAATGACATCGGTTTGATTGTGCTTTTTCGCATTTGCAATTTTTCTTTGGCCTTAAATGCAAGCATATGTACAATAAAACCCGTGTAATTCCTAAACCGATATGGATTAATTTTCTATTAAGTTGCAATTTCTTGTCCTACATGATGGCATATTCACATTTTGCATGTGGATTTTATTTTGAAAGTTTGTTTCCGGGTTTAATGCAAACTACTACGACTGAAAATCAAAAAAAAAAAACAAGATGTTGGTGATGCCAGGATTTTTTGATGAATTTCCTTAGCGACGATGAGTATTCTTTCATGCAATCTTTTATACACTAACCAAAATAACACGGCTATCTTTGAATATAATTCTAAATAAATATACACTTATAAGCAGAATTAAAGGAACAGCCGGTTTTTAAAGTTATTGTAAACAAAAATAGTTACTGCTATCTTTTAAAATTTGTGTATTACCATTATTTAGAACAATATTCTCCTAAAAGATCTCAAATCCAAAAACTTGGAACTTTGTTGCACTTAATTTCGGGGTGGGTTAGAAAAAAAATTAACCGAGTTAAAACGCGAAAAAAAGAAAATAAAACGCGAGAAGATTACGGCCGCCGCCGCCGCCGCGCCGGTGGTAAACAATCGAATACTGGCGGATAGGGAAACGTCAACAGGAATTCGCCGAAAGAGAAGTGCAACAGGTAGCCTGTTGAATGCTACCGTCCCGGTTGCTCAGCTGGGGTGGGTTCGGAGATAGAAATAATTTTAGGGAAGGAGAAAATTCTGAAACGAAAAGGTATGAAGAAAAGGTAAAGTGATGGTGGGTAAAACGGGCGCCACACAATCTTTGAAAAAAAGGAATTGTGAAACCTTTTTAAGAAGAAGTCGATGATTGATTGCTAAAAAAAAAGGAATTAAATAAAAAAGGCAAGGTTTTTAAAACGTTACAAAGCTCGAATGAGCAACGGTCAATTTATTGAAGTGACGTTAGATTGCGGAACAACAAAAGAAAATATCGCCGTTTGAAATAGCCCGCTATCGCTATTTCCCGAAAGTTAATAAAAACAAAATGAAGGGGGCGCGTGTCCCGTGATTTCCGGGATTTTACCGTGACAAAAGCCTACCGGGTTCTTAAAATAAAATGCCTAACTAAACGAAACTTTTTTTTCTTTTTTTTTTCACCAAAGCACTATACTTAGCTTTTACAAAAAAATCTGCTCCTCTATGAATCTTGATAATTGTAGCCCTGGAAATCAGCTGCCTGTCCTGCCGCTATATCCTTTGTCGGCCGTCTTCTTTCTTTTTCTCCTCTTTTTTTTGTGTGTGATTCTGATCTCGCGCAAAACTATATTAAAAAAAAACTTCCTCGATTCTTTTCAAAACTACCACAACCTTTGATGGTCAACCAAGAAGTGTCGGTTTGTCCACTTCCAGGTTTCTTTGTCCGTGATGGACCATTCACTCTCTCTTTCATACCCCCACATTCAGCAATTACGGAATCCACTGCGGCTTTTTCTAGCATGCACTCTGTCACTTTACTGGAGTGTGCCACCGCCTCCGTCTCATACTCTCTTTCGAATTCGCTGCAACTCTGGGGCTGAGCGAATCGATGACCACATTCACACAAGTTTCCCCAAGAGGACGTGTTTACAAACACTTAAACAATTCGACAAGATAAAAGATTGAAAGAATCGAGAAATGTTTGAAACGCGAAAATGTCCCCAACGAATAAAAGTTAATAGCAAAACAATACCGAAGTAAACCAAAAATGAAAAAGAAAGAAGAAACGAAGACGGATTTTAGTTTTGGGACAATATTTGCTGGTGTCCCAATTTAGTACAACCCCAGGAATCTTTGAGGAGGAGTGTAAAATCAATGACCGAAAAACTATTCTAACCCGGTGGACTTTCGCGCAGATTTGGGGGAAGGGGAATCTGTATAGCGTGCTATTTCTTACATACATGTTTAATTGTTGGGCTCTTGGCCATGGAAGTCTTCGTTAGGTTTTCTTATGTGAGTGGTTGGTGAATGTTGCTGAAGTTAATGTGTGGGCCATCTGCCAGATCGATTTGTTTCGTTGGGGGAGAGATCATTATTTCTCATCTTTCCCCACCCATCGTTGTATAGGCAAACAGTCTGTCTGGCTCTAACGGGGTCTTCATCCCGACCCGTTTGGAATCACGTTGGGGTGTGCTAAGGGATCGTCCTCCCCCACCCATCGTTGTCGAGATGCCAACACGCCGTTGGGCTCCATACCTGCTTTTGTCATCCTCCGGGTCTCATGGAAACGAGCCAGCTTGATTGGGGTTAAAGGTCAATCAGAGGCGGCCAGTTAACCATTCTCCCAGCAGGATGACGGAAATAAAAATGAGAGGATAGGGCGCAAAAGTGGATTGGGTATGGGAGTGGAAGGGTTGGAGGGGAAACAAATTTTTGTGGCGTTTTTTTAACGCAACAAACTCCATCCTTACCTCCCGAAGAGGAGAAATTGGCTTTTCGTAAGAAAGGCCGAAGTAAAAAGGGTAAAACATCACAACTTAGACAAACAAAACATCAACTTCTCGATCGCTTTTGCGAGAGGTAGTTCACATCACAGAGCATAAAGCTCTCAGTTACTCTTAGCGTAATCTTCCTGTTACGCGACTTATATGCTGGTCATCTTCAGGGTCATCGCAATATGGCTTGAGGTCTTTGACGTTCCACGTTCCACGTCCCTCGCTCATTGCCATCTTCGTCCTCTAAGGTATAGGTCCATGGTGATACCTTATCTTGTATGCGGAATGGGCCGACATACTTTGGCGCTAGTTTGGCCGCATAATATTTTGCCGCATCGGACAAAATGAAGTTTCGTCTCCAAACAAGTTCATGTCGAAGGAACTGTACATCCCTTCGCCTAAGGTTGTACGTATTCGCCGCCTTCTTGGTTGCCGCTGCTAGCTTTTTCCCTATTTCTAGCCTAAGCTCCCTGAACCTATTTTCTCTATTGCTCGTATTACTGCCGTTGGAACACGGGATAGTGGTTAAGGGAGATTTCCCGAAAGTCACCATTCCTCGACCGAAATTGGCGTAATACGGCGATACTCCCAAAACTTCATGTTGGGCTGTGCGAATACTGCACGCCACCTTCGCTAATTGAAGATCCCAATGCCTATGATTTTCCGATACATACGCCCGAAGTGTCGTCTTGATAATTTGATTAATCCGTTCCGCCGGATTAGCCTGAGGATGGTAGTGAGCGGTAAACCTAATCGTAGACCCGTACCCTTCACAAAGAGCCTTCAACTCCCTGCTCTTAAATTGCGGACCGTTGTCGCAGACTACGAACCTTGGAACACCAAACAACAAAAAGACATTATCCTCTAATTCCCTACAGACTGATTTGGCCGTCGCAGACCTCAAGGGGAACAAGAGTGGAAATTTGGTAAAATAATCAACAACAGTTAAAATGTAGATATAACCTCTACTTGATTTAGGAAGTGGACCAACAAGATCTATGCAAACCATCTCCCACGGATCAGTTACCCCTTTCCTCTCCGTCATCAATCCAGCCGGCTTATCGTTGACCGGTTTAACACTCTGACAAATTTTACAGTTTCTGACATATTTAGTAATATCTGACCGCATTTTCGGCCAGTAATACTTTTCTGCAACCCTACCAAACGTTTTCTTAACCCCCATGTGCCCTGAAAGCGGATTGTCATGACACTGAACTAAAATATTTGCCCTATCGTTTTTCCCTACAACTATTTTCCATTCGGAGTTATTATCCTGCACTAATATATGACTAGCCCTAACATATTTATACAAAAGTCCCTGTTCGACACGCCACGACGGAAAGTCTAACGGCTTAGCTTCGACTTTTTCGGTCATCCTTCTTATCCAAGGGTCGGAGTTGTGCTCTAAAATCCCAGCCACAGCCGGTACGCTTCTCGAAAGCATATCTGGCACAACATGTTCCTTCCCTTTCCGATGAATAATATCGAAGTCGAATTGCTGTAAACGTACAGCCCACCTAGCGAGTCTACCCGCGGTATCCTTCAGCTTGCTTAACCACACCAACGAGTAGTGGTCAGTTATGACCCTGAATCGTACACCCTCGAGGTATGGTCGCAGTTTTTCTATCGCCCACAACACAGCTAAACACTCCTTCTCAGTGGTTGAGTAGTTCCTTTCGCATCGGTTAAGCGACCTACTCAAATAGCATATCACCTTCTCGCCCTCCTCAAACGTCTGACTCAAGACAGCCCCAATGCCGAAATCCGAGGCATCCGTTTGGACCACAAACGGCCTTGTTAAATCCGGACACGTCAGGATGGGGGCCGCTACCAAACATTCCTTAGCCTTTCTGAAGCTTTCCTCGCAAGCATCAGTCCAGCAAAATTTCTTGTTCTTCTGAAGCAAGTCGGATAACGGTTTTACCAAAACTGCAAAGTTCGGCACAAATCTCCTATACCAGGATACCGTTCCGATAAAGCTTCGAACTTCCTTGACATTCTTGGGCGCAGGGATGTTCACCATGCTCTCCACCTTTTCAGGATCAACATGCAAGCCGTTGCGATCAACGATATACCCTAAAAATTTCAAAGAGGGTCTGCAAAAATTGCATTTTTCCTCGCTAACCTTTAAACCTGCCAGGCACAAACGCCTAAAAACTTTTCCTAAAATATCTAAATGCTGTTCAAAAGAGTTTGTTACAATAATAATGTCGTCTAAATAGACGAACACGTGTGGTTCCAAATCGGCCCCAAGCACAGTGTCTATAAACCGCTGCCAGGTCGCTGGAGCGTTATGTAACCCGAACGGCATTCTCCTAAACTGGAAGAGTCCTCTACCGGGAACTGTAAAAGCCGTATAAGGCCGCGAACTTTCCTCTACCGGGATCTGCCAATACGCTGACTTAATATCTAAGGAGGAAAGAAACTTCGCATCCCTAAGCTTATCTAAAGTCGCCGATATATAAGGGAGAGGATAAGCATCCCTCTCAGTAACTTTATTAAGCTTCCTATAATCTACGCAAAACCTATACGAGTTGTCCTTCTTCCTAATCATGACTATGGGAGAAGCCCAAGGGCTATTCGATTTCTCAACGATACCGTCCCTAATCATTTCAGCTAATTCCCTATCGATGTGAACCTGGACTGCTGGAGAAACCGGATAATACCGTTGTTTTATCGGCTCAGCATTTGTCTTAATTTTGTGTTCCACCAGATGGGTGCAACCAAGACCTTCAGGCATATCTTTAAAAACCCTATCGATAAAATTCCCTAACCTTTGTTGTTGTGTCTAGTCTAATTCCGACAAATCCGGCGCATCCGAAATTGCAGCCAATGAACTTTGGCTTGAAAAATGCCACTGTCCTGTTCTCAAATCCGGGACGATCCCCTGACAAGATACTCCAACAAAATAACTTTTCCCCGCACTAATATCGGCAACGAAATTACACCTTCTACAGCTATACCTGCACCATCCGCTAATGAAACCGAATCTATGTTGCCTTTAGTTAAACCTATACCCAAATCTTTTAAAATTCTCCAACCATCCCTACAAATTATCGACCGCGATGCTCCGGAATCTAAAAGCCCTAACAAGTTAACCCCATAAATGCTAACACTAATATACGGACGCGTGTCATGACTATTTGCCTCGAGTGTATAACCTAATTGGATAATACGGTGAGCCGACTGGTTGTCAGCAGGCAACCTTACAAAACTCAACGGCGCCCTCGTCCTGCTGACCCGAGAGTGCGTTGCTCGTTTCCCGAACACGACCTACAATCTCTGCGAGAGACCCCTGCTCTCCCACAGCCCAAACAACGCCTAGGAGCGGAACAATTATTAGCGTAATGGCCTTCACCATTACAATTAAAACAACGAATGACTCTATTAGGTTGAGCGTTCCTTTCAACGACAGCAACCATTGGTTCTTCCTCAACCGCTACATAAGCCAAATCCGGCTCAAGAAGATGACGACTACGAATACTAGGAGGGGGAGCAAATGTTTCCACATTCGCCCTCACCGTCTCCAACCGCCTTACCAGTACAACCAAATCATTGACCGACTTGGGATCGGCCAATCCAAGTTGTGTCTGGTAGAACGGGGCCAGATTCCTTTGAAGAATCGCCAGCTGCCGCTTTTCAGAAAGAGGTTCAGATAACCTCCAAAACATATTTGCCATCGTCGCCACATACACGCCGATGGATTCTTCCTTACCCTGCGTACGACGTCTGATCTCATCCAACAAGAGATCGTCGTAGTTAGGAGGAAGAAATTCTTCTTTTAATTCCCTAACCAGTTCTTGCCACGTACCAATTGTGACCCTAATCGCCCTAAACCTAAACGCGTTCACTGACGCTCCACAGCGTTCACCTGTGAACTTCACGTCCCATTCCTCAATTCTCTCCGCACATCGTTCAGATGTTTGGAGAGTTAACTCGCGAACTGTTGGAATCGGTTCGGCTGACACTTGAGGAACAGTATTCCTCACCATACCGAACTTGGTCGCCTTTTCCTCTTCTTCAGCATTATTCTCATCTCCTTCGCAATCGGTTAAGATACCTAACAGCACTATTAAACGATTGCGAAGTTTCCCCTTATCGGTAACCTCTTCTGGTTCCTCCGCGATTGCCCTTCCTAAACGCGCCAATGCCCATTCGATCTTAGTTAAGATCTTTAAATATTCCCCTGACTTGGGATTGGTTGGCGGGTTCTGTAGTAGAACTTGAATTTCCGCTATTTTCCCCTCAATGGCCTCACAGTCCGCTTGAAAACTAAACGGATAATCCCCTTGTGTGTCCATAGACCCCCGACGTTCAAGCAACCTTGATGCTCTAAGAGCTCGCCGCATAGAGTCTACATTTCCCCGTGGAAGACCTCGAACATCCATTTCGTATTGGAGTTCGTCTTGTGAAACCTTTTTAAGAAGAAGTCGATGATTGATTGCTAAAAAAGAAAGGAATTAAATAAAAAATGCAAGGTTCTTAAAACGTTACAAAGCTCGAATGAGCAACGGTCAATTTATTGAAGTGACGTTAGATTGCGGAACAACAAAAGAAAATATCGCCGTTTGAAATAGCCCGCTATCGCTATTTCCCGAAAGTTAATAAAAACAAAATGAAGGGGGCGCGTGTCCCGTGATTTCCGGGATTTTACCGTGACAAAAGCCTACCGGGTTCTTAAAATAAAATGCCTAACTAAACGAAACTTTTTTTTTCTTTTTTTTTTCACCAAAGCACTATACTTAGCTTTTACAAAAAAATCTGCTCCTCTATGACTCCTGATAATTGTACCCCTGGAAATCAGCTGCCTGTCCTGCCGCTATATCCTTTGTCGGCCGTCTTCTTTCTTTTTCTCCTCTTTTTTTTGTGTGTGATTCTGATCTCGCGCAAAACTATATTAAAAAAAAACTTCCTCGATTCTTTTCAAAACTACCACAACCTTTGATGGTCAACCAAGAAGTGTCGGTTTGTCCACTTCCAGGTTTCTTTGTCCGTGATGGACCATTCACTCTCTCTTTCATACCCCCACATTCAGCAATTACGGAATCCACTGCGGCTTTTTCTAGCATGCACTCTGTCACTTTACTGGAGTGTGCCACCGCCTCCGTCTCATACTCTCTTTCGAATTCGCTGCAACTCTGGGGCTGAGCGAATCGATGACCACATTCACACAAGTTTCCCCAAGAGGACGTGTTTACAAACACTTAAACAATTCGACAAGATAAAAGATTGAAAGAATCGAGAAATGTTTGAAACGCGAAAATGTCCCCAACGAATAAAAGTTAATAGCAAAACAATACCGAAGTAAACCAAAAATGAAAAAGAAAGAAGAAACGAAGACGGATTTTAGTTTTGGGACAATATTTGCTGGTGTCCCAATTTAGTACAACCCCAGGAATCTTTGAGGAGGAGTGTAAAATCAATGACCGAAAAACTATTCTAACCCGGTGGACTTTCGCGCAGATATGGGGGAAGGGGAATCTGTATAGCGTGCTATTTCTTACATACATGTTTAATTGTTGGGCTCTTGGCCATGGAAGTCTTCGTTAGGTTTTCTTATGTGAGTGGTTGGTGAATGTTGCTGAAGTTAATGTGTGGGCCATCTGCCAGATCGATTTGTTTCGTTGGGGGAGAGATCATTATTTCTCATCTTTCCCCACCCATCGTTGTATAGGCAAACAGTCTGTCTGGCTCTAACGGGGTCTTCATCCCGACCCGTTTGGAATAACGTTGGGGTGTGCTAAGGGATCGTCCTCCCCCACCCATCGTTGTCGAGATTCCAACACGCCGTTGGGCTCCATACCTGCTTTTGTCATCCTCCGGGTCTCATGGAAACGAGCCAGCTTGATTGGGGTTAAAGGTCAATCAGAGGCGGCCAGTTAACCATTCTCCCAGCAGGATGACGGAAATAAAAATGAGAGGATAGGGCGCAAAAGTGGATTGGGTATGGGAGTGGAAGGGTTGGAGGGGAAACAAATTTTTGTGGCGTTTTTTAACGCAACAACTTTAAAATACATTTTATTTCATCTCGATGGGACCATTTTTTAAAAATATACAGATCTTTTAAAAAAAAACTAAAACGACTTAAAATATGGAGTGTTGCTTTCATTTTCTTAAGTAGTATGTATGGAAATAAAAAAAACATTAAATTGATATGAAATTGTTAATTATATTAAATAGAGTTGAGAGATTTTCGGCATGATTCCGAAGCTGGAGGCATTGAAGAATAATTTTAAGAAAGAGGCATAATATTTTGAGCATTTTTGTTAAACTTAATCCAAACATCATTTTTGAATTCGGTAAATCTGGTACTTTGATCAAAGCCACATCACTAATTTTCATTTACAACTGCTTACTTTCCAATTGCCTACTTGACTTACTCACCATACGCAAACTAGAATTCAGCTCCACTAAACTAAACTTTCTGCAATGTTAGTGTTCAAGTTCATTGCATTTCTCCTACTCTACATACACATGTAAATACTTATGCGTTCGAAAATCCTGTTCCATGAATCTGCGAGAATAGGTGAAATAGATAGCTGCAAAAGAACGTATTTCCAGTAGCTGGAAACCAAAACTGGAAAGGTGGTTATCTCATTCAGTGTTGTATGCAAATTTGTTGTTGATTACCACGTTTTGTTGTTGATTACCACTGCTATTGAAAAGTCAATTTGAAAAAACAGTGTGTAATAGTTTAAGTGATCAATATGAGTGTGGTCCAGGTCCAATGAACAAACGCTGTCGACGTCAAACAAAATTATACTATCCATATCCATACATGACCCAATGAAAAAATCATTAAGAACATGAAATAAGGCTATGAAAATTTGTGTGGATAATAAAAATAAGTTAAAATTTTAGTCCTTTATTATATTTTTTTAACAAAAAGGCATATTGTTTTTTTTTTGGGTTTTGAGAATATAAACTTCGATCCGGGTTGGCATCATTGCAATAGCATGCAACCTATATTATAAGACCCGTTATAAGAATACCTTATTTTAAGTGAGCAGTGTATGAATATTTCGAACATTCAAAGAGAACCGAATGAATATGAATGAATGTGGCAATCGGTTTGGATGAGTGAGTTTTTAAGGGATCACAGGGTAGACCAAACAAACATTCTAAGTACCTTCTACTTGTATTCAGTTTGTGCAATTTTAAAATAATTTATTTGCTTTTTTAATGCATTGCGTATGTGAATATTTATATATATGTAAAATTAATTAAATTTAAGTATATACATCCGTATTTGCTTAGTTAAACAGAGCGTAAGTATTTATGCAACCCTTACGCATTTTTGCTGAAATTCTGATTTATAAACGATTTCCCTCTGCGTTTTAACTAAACGAGGTTTGTGTCTAAATAAGTAAGAACACTTAAAAAACTATTACCAAAAACATAAGATTCTACTACATTTTGCCTTTAGAGTGCAGAAACTCAGCTGCATTTGACAGATGTTTGTTTATATATATATTGAAATGTTTTGCGTAGCATGATGAACTCCCAAAATAAAAGGAAAAGGTCGGAAAATTGGGATTCCACTGATAAGGTACTACAATTTTTTTATGAAATATGTTACAAAGGCACACATATACAACTATATGATTCGCATTGTCTCGGGCTACTTTGTTGGCTGAAGAAGTTAATTAAATCGATATCCATCACAAAAGCCACGAAATCAAATTTTGTTTTAATGAAAATATAAAAATGACATTTGCGATCAAAAACAAATTTTATACATACCTTACGCATCCTCTAAACTCAAATTTTGTTGTCTAGGTTACGCATCGCTTAAGAAACGTTGCTTAAGTTTTATAAATAATGTTGTGGTGCGTAAGGACAGTTTAAGTATTGCGTAACGGTGGCCTTAAAATATGTTTATAAATAAGGCTGTTAATGTACAATTGTATTTCTATTTAAGAGGTTAGGAATCTGAGCTTGTTGTGTAATATGTCGTTTAAATGCTTATTTTCAGCTGGGAAAAATGTTCGAACATTTGAATATAATGTTATTAAACTGCAGAGCTTGAAACCGGATCTTTGGGAATCAACAGCTTTGAGAAGCTCAAAAATTAAATGGTGCTTCTCAATGGGGTATATAAATAATTACAATTCAAACAAATTATTACAACGAAATTATTCTATTAACAAAATTACGTTTCTCGATTTAAACATTTAGACAATTAAAATATAACAATTGACCTTTGAAATTTTAATAATTACGATTGCAATTATTTGTTCTTAGAATGGTTTATATGGAGAGTTTAAAATCTCTAAAGTACATTCCTTTTTGGGTGTGAATCACTCTTATGCCATTTTAAATGTGTTAAACCCCAATATAATATTTTACCGTGCCGTTCTAAATTTATTCTAAGCCAAAGAAAGCAATCGTAGTTAACTCCATGGACAAAGCAGCGCTGCAATTTCAGTATTTTGTGAAATAGTGTGGTGGTAACGTTTATTTGTCCACTTCTGCATATTCCTTTAGGCTTCTTACCACGGACGGTTTTTTCCGTGAACCGTCTACGTTTGGTTAAATTTTAAACTCAGTTTGCTTCAACATATCAAAGACACATGACTGTTCACTTATGTCACATGTTTTCCATATGTTGAAGCTAAATACGTTAAAAATGATTTATATATGAGTCGTGTGTGAAATCAACATCCGTACGGTTTTTATCCGTAAGGCGTTGAGAGTAAAATGAAAGTAATTGAAGCTTGCCTCTTTCAACTCACACACCGTGTGGCGTTGATAGTAAACTAATAAAAGTAATTGAAGCTCTCATACTGGACGGAGACGAATTTTTCCGTATGGACGATTTAAAACAGCTGTCTCAACGACTGAACTATACGGCGACCGTACCGTCGCTGTCTTATCATTGGTAATACGACTTTGCGCAAAAGATGATATTTATTCGTCTGTCTGTTATTGTATTAGTTCTAAATTATACCAAAATCTAAGAAGAAACCAATACACATTATTTTATGAGAGTAATTAACATTCAAACATGATCAAACCAAAATAAAATAATTATCAAAAAGTTATAAAAATTCTCCCAAAAATGTGAAGATGTATGTCAAACCCGGCGGTACCTACCGCCTGCGAAGAAAGTATAAACTGTAACCGCAAATATTATTACAATATAATAATCAGAAAAGACTTTCATGTAAAACAGTCATATTTTTTCAAACCCACCCAAAATTTGTTTTGAAGAAAGTAAGCCTTCGTTTTCCCGGTTCACACGAAATGATGCTTTTTGAACTCCGCCAGCTATGGTGGCTTAGATACCGCATTTAAGATCTTGTCTGTCGTATTGTGCGAGCGCCTGAAACCATTTGTTAGGCCTTCTTTATAAAGTGAATGGGCCAGAACGCAAACTTTGTCGTAAACTCTGACATTATTGATAAGGGACATTTTCCACCTTTGCTATCACATCTGAAAACGACATATTTTAAGTAATGATATCAAAATTTTTTGCTGAAAAGGCAGCTACCTCTTTCTCCCTAACAACTATGGAAAATCTACTCTACTGAATCTGAAGCGTAGACTCGCTTTGTTCTGTTTGCGTTGACGTTCAACTTCGAACCTTACAAGCTGTATAGCAACATTGATCTGCTCAATGGACTCTAAATCAGTCAAAATCAAATGCGCCTCTGTGTCCAATGTATATAAATTTAGTATGTGGTTATGTGTATGTTAATTTTTAGTACAAATTTACATAACTATACAAATTTCCGTGAAAAACGCCTAAAAAATTTAAAATTTTGTCATAATTCAGTTACAGCTCTTAACAAATTGCCCAGATTAAAAAAAAATTAAAACCGCCCAAAAATATTTTTAGTTGGGTCAATGTTGGATTTGGAGTAGGCTTGAGGTGGGGGCGTTCAAACTATGTTTATAGCCAAATTTATTTGTTCGATCTGTTACAGTGTTAAATCACTTTGGCATTATGTCAAAAAGCCCACAAATAAGAAATAGCAAATCGCATTAAATCTAACGGGAAATTGAATTTCAAACTCCAGCGAATAACAAACAAACACTTTCAAAAAAAAAATTAAATTACTGCTAATGTTTTACATCTTAGTATGTATTGCTATTAATTCCTACAACCAAAGTCAGAAAGAGAAGAGAACAAAATTTGAAGTTAAATTTTTCACAATCATCAACATACTGTCTGTATTCTACCATCTTTCTGTCAATACCTCAAGTTTTTAGTTTCTATTACAGACTAAAACCGTTATACACATTTTGAGCACAAACGTAGAATAAAAGCAACCGGACTTGGAACAAACATACACTAAGCCCAAAGTCAGAACTTTGAAACTATGCATTCTCATTTCGAACGAGCTTTAGAATTTTATAAAGCAATACATACATAAAACGTGGGACAAAAAAAGCCAACTACAATAAACGTTTTTCGACAGTACTTATAAAAAATGATTGAGAGATTAAATTATTAATATTAACGCGAACATAATCTTATTTCTTTTGCGATCGCATATATCTGGATTTAACAAAAATATTCAAAAGAGCAAGTATCTGATTTTCAGTTAAAATAAAAACATAGAAATACAGAGAACGGAAACCGCGCAGTCTGTCGACATTCTGTACACACATTTCTTAATTTCGAAAAAAACACAGTTTGCTTTAATAAAAGCTTAAAAAAGCTCTATGTCAATCTACCCTACCGACATGTTGTAAAAATAAGCTCTTTCATTAGAACTTATTTCTAACACACGCAATCACAAAAGCTTTTCCGCGCGCAACATGTGGTCAATATATATTAACAGAACATCCCCTCTGTAAATTCTACCCCACTAAAAACCACAAATGAAAAGTGTGATAAACTGTTATATTCACGACCACTTGCTTCATCATCACAGCATCATCAACAGTCTGCCGACTTCGACAATCTCAAAGTAAAGTAGAACCATTTTATCTTCCTCTGGATAAGAGTTCAGTTCAGTTTGCGCGCTCTTTCTCTTCGGAAAATATTCGTTTTAACTTACTGGCGGGACTGTTGTTTTATTCTTTTAACGCCGGAAGTGTGTCATGCAACGGAGACATTGACATTGGTATCCCTCGAGGTGACTACACTTTTATTATCCAAAATAAACAAATAAAATATCGTGGTGCCGTGGGCATTAGTATCCCCAACAAGTAAATTTAATTCAATTCAAAAATCAAATTCCATGTGGGTGACACGCAACGCATCGCATATTCTAAATTGGACCAGCATCTAGATTAAAGAGAGCCCCTCGAATATATGAAATATACTTGATAACTGACAAAGATGTGAAAAGGGTTTTTTTTTCTTAGTAGCATTTGTATAATATGTGTTTTGTCGTGTTCGGTAAATAAATTTAAATCTTAAGAAGTCCTGCTTCCAGCATAATAGAATTTCTCAAGTGAATATTAATGCATACAGGAAGTTGTCTAGCACTTTGGGAACGAGGCGTTTTCTTAGGATTTGATTGGATAGCAGATGATTCGGCGAAGCGTTTTAGTCTTTCGAATTAATTTTGCATAAGGACAAGCGAGGACCGAATTTGCGTTTATTTGTTGATGGTTTTGCTTCGTGACGGCAATTTATTTCAAAGGACTTGAAGGTGGGTAGGCAACCATTACCATGTATACAATATTAACGCGTATTAATGCCTAAAAAGTTGCAAAGGAAGCGACTTTGATTTGGAGAATCTAAATCGGTTTAGTGCACAGTCATTTTAAATAACAAATATTAATGAACTCAACTAATTTTTATTCACAAAAAAAGTATCTGCATTAGAGAGCCGCGAATTAAAATTTATATTTACAATAAAGTGACCGAACATTGTTATTTCGATTGTTTTCCCATTAAATTGTGTTATTTGCTTTCTTAGAAAATATTATTTATTTTATTCTTGCAATGGGAAAGGGTCATTCTAAGTTTCTAGTGAATCCGACTTAAAAATAATCACTTTACTTAAATAGAATAAAGGGTGAGTATGGATACTTATGAGTACTTACATACTTATCAGTAGCATGGTATAACACAATTATTACATTTTTTGGTGAGGTGATCTCAAATTGCGGTTGAATATAAGTAAATGTTGAGTGTACCGATAGCGAGAACCATTGATTTCGTAGGTGATGGATGGTTTTATTAAAACAGTTAATTGCTTTTATACAGTTAAGCACTGACTTAAAAAAGCTTTTTGATTTTATGCATTTGCAATTACTAATTATTTAAAAAATAATTAATCTAATTATTTAAAAATATTTTTTTTTATTTAAGAATTATTAAGAATTACATTCTCCAAATATCTAACAAAAAGTAGACGTGGCAAAAAAGTTTCTGCAGCTAGTTTTTCAACGCGGTCAGTGTCTACCTATTTAGTGATGGCCTAATTACTTTTTCCATCAACTTTAGCCTTAAAACTGTTTTTTTTTAATTGTGGGCGTATCAAACATTTCCGGACCCTAGGGATTATATATTTTTTTATGACCTTAAAAGTTGATATGGACGTACGGACGGACACTGCTAAATAGTCTTGGGTTTTGGTCCTGATCATAAAGGCTGTTTTTTTAGAGGTACAGGATTTGGAATTGAAATAAAACAAAAGAAAATCGTCTTAATGTACATCAATTTGGCTTTATTGGAAGGAAAATTTTATGCCATTAATGTTTAAATATGATTTCGGGCATGTGGCTGCAGCGGCTGGTTCGAATAAAGATAAGTCTAGAGGTCCAATTTTCTACCACTTTTTTAAGCATTTGGGGCTGTATGTCGGCAATAACGCCACGAATGTTGGCTTCCAAGTACCCTAAAGTGTCTGGTTTGTTGGCGTAGGCGAGCGACTTCATATATCCCCAAAGAATTATGCGCTCATCGAATGATTCCTTCAATAAATCGATTGTGACGTGCGCTGTGCGGCATGTAGCGCCATCTTGTTGGAACCACATCTCATCCACATTCATGCCATCCAATTCGGGAACAAAATAGTCGGTTATCATGGCTCTATACCGGTCTACATTAACGGTAACTGACTCACCAGCATCATTTCGGAAGAAGTATGGCCCAACGACTTCACCAGCTCATAGATTACACCAAACAGTCAGTTTTTGTGGATGTAATGGCGGTTCAAGGGTCTCATGTAATGTCGTAAGAAGAGATCTTTGCGCAAAATTTTCCATAAAGTTGATGAACAAAACTCCAATTGCTGTGCACGGTGGCGATTCGCTTCATTCGGGTCCTCTTCAACACTTTGCTCTACAGCGGCAATTTTTTCTTCGGTGCCCACTGTTCGACGTCTCTGCGCATCCGTATTATCACATAGAGTAAACGTAGTGCGAAAACGATCCATGGTTAACCGAATTGATTGCTCTGATGGACGATTATGTCGAACATAAAATTTGCACGATTTGCAAGCGTTGTTCATTTGTCAACCTGTTTATGATGAAATTGCAAACCAAACTGAACTAAATGACATTAGAGTTGCCAGATTTGACCACAAAATGTCAGTTTTATCTCTATTCGAAAAACCAACCTCTAAAAGAAACACCCTTTATATATAATTTTAGGGGTTTACGATGAATTTTAAGGGGTGCTACAAGTTATGTGTCAAAATTAATATACCCTTAGGATAGGGTATAAAAACCGTTAGAAGACACATATTAAATTTTTATAGAATAACACGTCATAACACGATTACAAACATAAAACAATTCAAATAAATTGATTTTCGATATACCTAAATATTGACAAAACGCACTAAGTTTGCAACATAAAATACTTTGTTTTTTAATCAGTAGAGCTGATTAGCACTGCGACCATAAAATACTTACCAACGATTAAAAAGTCTTATTTCTCACGTATAGTTATTATAACTGCACTAACACAACACTTCCGTCATGAACAGGTGTTTTGTTTACTTACCTCACTGTTTTTTTTATTGTGGTGTATATTTTTGAAGTGTATTACGTGAAAGTTCGTACCTGGTACCTTTCTCTAAAAACGTAGGTATGTACCTTTTTAAAGGCTAATAGTTACGGCACATATGTTACGGAGCTTCGACTCCGAATCCGGTATGTCGGAACATCCGTTTAAAATTGCACCACCGAATCCGCCTCCAGATCCCCTATCATCACAACGAAAGCTTTTCGAAGTCCGATGTTCTCAGGAAAGAGGAGAATAGTTTCAATACTGATCCTGGTGCGGGTAAGCAGCATTCGGAGAGCGCTTTTAAATGAATATGCTTAACCCACTACGCCCGGAACAATCCATTGGTGACAAAGCACCTAATTTGACTTAAAAAAAATATATATTAGGCGAAAACGGCCCAAACAGGATCCAAAGTCTATCTTCTCCAACCACTGTGTGTGCGAAGATATATTTTTTGACACGAATGTAAGGGTTTAATGCGGCAATTAATTTTTGAGAAGCTTCTGATGACAGTTCTTACTCTTGGATTTTCGTCAGACGTTTGCAAGGGGTGGGGCTGCGAATAAAAAGTTTCAGATGGTACAGGTCAGGATTTTAACCACCGACCTCTCGCTTAGTGGTCCAACGCACTTAACTCACCAAGCCGCTGCATCCTCCAGCTAAATTGACCATTAGTTTTTAATTTTGTTCATACAAACAATATTATTGTTAGGTCGCAAACAAATTTTGTAATTTGTCTCTTTTTTTTTAATAAAATAAATTTCTCCAAATTTTATATATTAATATTTTGAGCCTGCGACCTCCGCCTCTGACTCTGATTGAACTACGACTCCGCGGAAGGTCAGTATGAGGCATCCGACTCCGACTCCTATAAAACCACCTCCCTAACATACCTTTTCGAGACCCCCTCCCTCCCCTTTACCATCCCTTCACGACACTTTAAAACATGAATGGATAGACAGTCAGAAAGTCGTTGTATTGTGATGTAATATTTCTTGTTGGCACCTAGGTTAGGTTAGGTTAAAACAGGGGTGTGATGTAAACACCATCACACAACACCAGGCACCGAGGTGGGCCCATCGCGATCCCTCGGGAACCGGCTTAAAAATCGAAACGGTACACAAAAATCTAAACATTTTCCCTAAAACACACCAATTTCCCCACAAAAGCCAGAAAGGCCTTTGAAGTTTGTACAGTCTATTTCCTCCAAAGCTTCGAAGAAGTATTTCCCTAAGAAGTTCCTATGACTGCGTGAGATTGCCTGGCATTCACAAAATATGTGTGTTGGCACTTAACTTTTGAAACATTGTGAATGTGCACGAGTTATTTTGATTAAACATTTTGATAAATAAATTTTGTTAATAACTCGACAACAACTAACAGCTTTGTTAGTGGAAAAAAACAGTATAAACTTGTTGGATTCACGATTGATGAGATGATACTTCCTTCGTTATTACCATAAATGCTTTCAATTTTTAGTTACTAGCCTCAAACACAAATTCTATTACCTTTAATATAAAGTAATTTTTTTTCTATCATCGGATCTATCATTTAATTACGACATCGGTTTAATTACGAAAACCATAATATTCAAAGCATCTTGGGCACATTCGATCTGAATAGATGGGACCCAGGAAATCTTGCAGTATAGCAAGAGTCAATTGAGATTTCGATTCCGAATCCTATCTAACACCTAAAGTCTTCCTTGTATTCCCTATTCTCAGGAAAAAAATCCTGTTCAATCAACCAGAATTTCACTAATTATCTTGTTGTTATTTTTCAACATGAAAGGTCGTGTTAAAGTTTTAACATGATACATGATCTTTATTTCTTTATCATTAACATTAAGAAGTGTTAAGTTAACGTGAACAATCGCAGTTGTTATCTGTTAAATGTATATTGCGCACAACGTTATATATTTACATGCAAATTCTGGAGAATCTACATGTTCCCTTGTCTACTTAATCTGATAAGAACTCTAAAATAAATTGTAAAATTGATCCTGTAGATTCTACATGATCCTTGGTCAAATTAACATGATTTACCATGTTACATTTCACTTCGGTTCAATTGAAAAATGCGTAAAACAAAATTTCAATTTATTTATTTAAAATTTTTATTTGTACCGTAAAATGGTACAATTGAGTGGTGAATTGAGTGCGACTGCGAATGTACTTTAAATGTTTTTACTTGTGTTGTAATGAGCAGATTATGCATTGAGGTTATGGGTGTATGGAATTAGCGACGCAAGATGATTTGTTACTATTGTCTATGACTATGGGTCCAGGTTAATGGTGGATAGAAATAATGGTAAATACGTACATTATGATCTTTTTACTTTAAATGAGCAGATACATTGTAGGTACAGTTGTCACTGCGATCATACAAAGCATAAATACAAAAACATATTAAGCATAAACATGTTATTTTTCTTTTCTTTTGCACTACAACAAACAGATGTACAGTTATATTAACAAGCTATGTTTTCAAATTGAAATCTGCTTCTGTAGTTTAAGTCATCACTGTGGACTTAATAGAATCTGCTCGTGTATGATTTACAATGAAAATTATTTTGAAATAACTAGAGTCCGAGCGAAGGTCAATTTTTTGGCCGAAGCGAACTACAGGCTTTTTATCACCTTCGGCCGAAGCCGAAGCCGAATGTAGTGTAACATAAAATACCAAGGCACCTGAAATAAATCATCCGTTAAATTAACCTGACCTATATACAATTTATTAAATAAAATAACTCAAAATCATAACAAAATGTATTTTACAAAGAAACAAAAGCAAAAAATAGCCAGTAAATAAATCCGTTTGATTGCCTGTGAATAACTACAAATGCAAACTATTGCAACTTCTACTATAGAAACGAAACAAATAAGAAATGAGAAGAGAAATTCTTTGGAAAAAATGTGGAAACCTTCGCCCTTTTTTCGCCGAAGTCGAATGTTTTGTCGAAGGTGGAAAAATTGCCCGAAGCCGAATGTTCGGTCGATAATTTAACAGTTTGCATAATGTAAAGATAATCATGTAAATAGTTAAATTTTTGGACACTGTTTATCGGAGAGTTTTGTACACTTAACAGAAAATTTTTAAACAGTGTTTTTCTCTGAGCGATCAGAACATATAACTCACAGAAAGACTGAAATATAAGTCTTCCCTCGCAATGCACTAGAGAAATTTAAGACCAACTGCAACAACTTTTAAAGTCTACCTGATATAAAGTAATTTATAAACGTATACAGTATGTGGCCAATTTTATTTAACAACACTGCACCTGGCAAATTTTACTAGCTGTTTTGTTTTCGTTTAGAAACAAATTAAATTCAGATAAACAACTAAAAAAAATCACTTTCGTTTCCACAGGTACATGTACGACCTGTTTAGTTTCACTTTATGTTGGAGGTATACCTACCTCTAAAAGCATCGTTTTAAAATCATTTAGTTTTCCAAATGATCAATGAAATGTTCCACCCCATGCCAATAAATTACCAATTAACCTTTCCATCAACACTCTTCCCAAATCCGAACTAATTACAAGCCACGCAAAAATAACGCAACAGAAATAGCTTCTTTTTATTGGAAAATGTTTGTGGATTTTATTCGTTCTTGAAGAAACAAAAATTCACACATGTAATTTGGTATCCATAGCTGGTGGTGAAACAAATGTTCCTGCTTTAGTGCGTTAATCATAAATTGTTCAGTATTTGTTGAGATAAATTCAACACTCTTGTGGATGTGCTCAACTCAGAAATTTATATTGAAGGTCATACGTTGGGTGATGATGTTTCAAAAAGGTATCCCGCACTTCATTAGTTTAGGAGCTTAAAGATTTTTTGATACGACCGGCTTCTATCCTAGTGGATAAAGTTTTCCATGAAGAATTTGATTATTATTACAATCCGAAAGTTGATTGAGTATCCCTTCCGGTGTCAGGATGTAAGAATATGTTATTATAAGCATATCTATTATACCAAATTGGTGCCTGTATTGTGTGGAAAATCATTTTGGGTTTTTCTATATCATATCGGCATTCTGGATGAGGTGTTCTTATTTTTCTGTTTCTTTGTGTAAGCCGTTTATATATAAACTTAGCTGAATTAATCTGGCAATGTGGAAAGAAAACAATTTGACAACATAACATGCTGATTGTCATTTTTCCTTTATGAAATTCCCTTTCTAAATGACTGCTTCGGGAATAACATATTTGCCTTTATTTAGCGAAGTTAGGATCACAATTATAGGCGTATAAGCCAGAGGGAGGGACAGCCCAATTGCGGTCTAAAATGTTTTTTTTGTTGGAAAAATCCTAAAAAATAATTTTTTATCAGCTTGAAGAAAACCGTAATGCGGTGTTTCAGCATCTTTTACTGAAGCAAATTTTTTTTTAAAAAAAAAGGAGAAATATATCTTCTAACTCACAATGGTTGAAGAAGCTAGGCTTTTGGTCCTGTAAGCTGTTTATAAATACTGTATCTACTCTTAAAGTAAGGTAAGTTTCTTTTACTTCCAAAAGGAACCCAAATATTTCTGATCTTGTACAAAAAATTGCAACTTTTTAATGTTAACAGTGTGTTCGAAAAGCTGATAACAATAAGATGATTTTAGCAATATTTTGTTTATGTTGTGGTGCATTAGAAGCATTTCACCTCAAATAGTGTTGGGAAAATGTAATAGACAAACATAAAATAAGATAAAAACTGAAATACTATTAGTAAAATTTAATCAAACAGTATATCAATTCAAATCAAAAATACTCAAAAATATTAAAAAATTCTTCTCGGAATTAATCTAAAACCTAGAAACTACAACCATTTCTCCTACAAATTCTCCATATTCGGCCCACGCGGGTTTTCTAGGGTACATTCCTTATTTAAGGAGCATTTGAAACATTGCACATATGATGAAAACAAAAAACTGTTAGTTGCTGTTTGAGAATTTATTTAAGCAGCTTCTTCTCGTTGGACAGTCGAGCTCTGAATCTACCAGCAACAATAAAATGGTCAGAGTCGATGTTTGCCTCTCGGTAAGTGTGCACGTTCATGATGTTAGATGTGTTCCTCACATTGATGAGCACATGGTCAATTTGGTTAGCGGTTCGACCGTCTGGCCAGGGCCAGGTTGCTGCGTAGATCCTGAGCGGTAGAAACCTAGTGCTACTTATCACCGTATTACAAGCTGCAGCAAAGTTAATTAGTAGGTAGCCGTTTCGCGGATGTTGCTGTGCTTACAAACTAACCCTAACTAATTTCCTATTTTGACATCGTACTCCGGACAGCCTGTCGTAGGCTCCGTCCAGGAGGTCATAAAATTCCTCTATTATAGGGTCTTTCACTCACATCACTATGGGCGTGAACACATATTAGGCTAATATTTTGGAATGTAGCTCTGATGCGGATTACAGCCAGGCGATCACTTATCGGCATAAAGTTAATAATTTTTGATCTAAGCCGATTTCCCACGACGAATCCTAACACATGCACATCGCTATTCTGACTTTTCATTATTCCTGATCCTACCCATCGTAGAATATAGTCTAAAGTTTTTAAGTAGCACCTGGAGTATAGAGTGTCTGCACATTCCAAGTACATACGCTTGTCCGTTAACGTTCCGGGTCTGGTTGCCGTTTGAGGGAACTTGGTATCTGAGGCTATCCCTGTGTCTCTCATTTCACATGGTCGGGAAGTTACCCCGGCGGCACAACCCCCAACATGGAGAGCCAGTCCCTGGTTTTGACCCTAGGACAGCAGGCCGGTAATTCCGGTGCAAATAACCCACTATGGGGATGTGGGTCCTGCCGTTGGCCCATTGAGGGTTCATCCGCCATTTACTATTTTCCAACACCCTAGCTTAGTGTTGAAGATCCCTATCGACCTGTGATTTAAATTTGTCGAAGGAATGGATATTAGCACTATAGGGATATTATATCACTTTAGTTCAACCTAACTGGAACTGTGGATGCCACCGTTGATTAACCTGTAGAATAAGTCCGCTGCTGTTCTGAAACGGGAGAAAGTGCATTAGTAAGATGGCACTCCTCCCCCGCTCTCTCGACTGCTGTCACCAACGAACTTCCACAGGGGTTACTTACCCCATCACCAGTGGAGATACTAAGCACCCAGTAGTCACCACGTGGAGGTGAGTAGAAGGAGTTGATGGTGAGAGGCTAAAGTGAGAACGCTTGTGTTCTCATGTAAACGCTTCACCATCCTTTTGACCACCAACAGCGCATTCTATCACTGCAATTTTCCAAAACCTTGTTTTCGTTGTCCAATTCAAGCTGCTCTAAGGCCCAAACTGCGAAGCGAATAGTCGTGCGCCTTCAATTGCTGAGTCAATTGGACCTTGTAAGCAAATATTCCGAGGTCTTTGTACAGAATTTCCCTCAGGCTAGTGCGTGAAATGTTGAGCTGTTGAGATCGATGGCGAATTGGATCTCACATTCTCTGCAATAGCAGTCACATTCTCGCCTGTTCGCACCGTAGGACGAGGGTGACAATGTGTGTTGTCTACTAGCATACCAGTCTCACGAACTCTTTGCACAAACTTGCGTACAGCAGGCGCGGATTCGGCCTTTTCGGCCAAAACTTTTTTTTTTCCAAAAAACGCACTGTTTGGCCTAGACAGCTATCACTTCGAAAATAAGATTTCAAGCGTAAGGCCATTCATTTCGTTCCGCAGAGGTATGATACTGACTTTCTGTCAAGATTTCGAGCGGAAAACAGCCTTCGGTTTAAAAATCACAAATGTTAGATTTTTCAGTGTGGTTACTCCGCAAATCCTATTACTGTGCCAAATGTCATGATTCTATGATGATTGAAAATGCTCCACAAAAAAAACGGAAATCAGTTTAACGTCAGAATATGAGGGCCCTAGTAATTCGACTGCCAACGCTGGCAATTATACATTTATGAGAGCGAGACGCAATTGGTTGCAATAATGAATCCTATGCACTGGCCAGAATTGCGCAGCCATGCATTTATAAAAGGACACATAATTTTAACCAAAAATATTAACTTGAAAGAGAAAAGAAAAGCTCTTTACATTGTCAAATAAATATGTGAATTAAGACATATTATTTTTTTCATACTTTTTCAATATATTTACAGTCAAAAACGTGGGAAGATACAAATATTGGCATCCAATTTTTTCTTCTACGTATCTACACTTTAACTTGTACTTTTGTATAGAAGGGGAGTACCTATGTCCAAAACTGAGATACAGAATTGTGAGGAATGAACCATCATTTTTCAATGAGTATATGTTATATATATTTTGGCATAGGGTGGAATTATTTGGATCAAAACTGTGGGGTGCCAGCAGCAGTGGTAGCCGCCACGCTACCTCCGCCGCAATTTTGTAGTAATAATGTGTTTTTTCTAAAGTAAATTTAAGAGTACTTAAATCCGGATCGTGCTCTCTCAATGTAAATTTATTTGATATAGCCGTCATTTAAATGCGTACACAAGCCACAATGTTAAATTATGTTTTGTTTTTAAATTCCATACATTTTACATTGATTTAATATCGTCAAACTCTATGCATCTGTTTTGCCAATTGGATTTTATGAAATTTATTTTGTTACTTTTTAAAAAGTAATCATGTTATTACCTGAAAGTCCAATTATATGGAGGAGGGCACATATTTCTCGATGCGTGTTTGCAAAAACACGTAAACGAGATTTTCACACCGTCATCGGCCGTGTTATCTCGAAACAAAGTCATAATTGGTGGAAACATAGTTAATCCGGTCATCCCACAGATTATGGGAACATTTCATTTTCCATCTCAATACATGTCATACATGTCATGGGCTACGGTTTCTTTCTGTACTGAAAATACTGATTCAACGTGGCAGCACGTCCAGTGTCAGTTGATATATAAAATTGCTCATTTGGAATGGGGGCGGACGTGAACATAATAACTTTAATTTTAACTTCATGCCGAACAATACGAGGCAATTTGTGTTGACGCCTCGACTATCCGCAATATCCGAGTTAATCCAAAAATTAATTAAGTTATACAAAAACCAGAATTGCTTGCCCGTTCTCAAAGGTAATTTAAACTTAAAACAAGAGAGCAGAAATCAATAAAGTTAATTACAAGCGCAATTGCTAACCGTGCCAAGGGTAATTACAAAATAACATTACCAATCAATCAACTCGGGAAAATAATCTAATAATGGGATTTTTTCCAGGTAAAAATGCAGAAGGTAGACAACGGATGAGGACATGTAACAAGCACTGTGTCATCAACAGATGCATATGTTTTGTATAGCTACATTGATGAGTTATTAAAAGTGAGAAATTTAATTGGTTGACTTTGAAGAGCATTATAAGTGCTGATGAGGTTGGAACTACATGCTTCATTTATATACCTAATAGCCTAATAGAGTAAAACCACTCTTAAGCAAGAGATGTATAAATATATCTATTGTTTAAACTATATCCTCTGATAAGCCTACTTGTCTAATAAACGTATACCCTCGACTATTCCCGATGACAAAGTTTTGTACTTGTCAACAAAAGTTGAGTGAAATCAAAACAGTTTTACTGAAATTCTATTGCCTCCAGATATATCAAACTAAATTTTCCACATGAGTTATTCTATTCTATCCGCGTCGCCATCCGTCAAAATAAGGAAATTATTTTCATCATAATGGTTGTTAAATATTAAGGAGAAATAAATACTCCCTCACAAGCAATCTTTGACGAATATTTTCATTTTTATTTATGTGACTAAAATTGGAGGCCTGGGGGCAGCAGATTTCGGTTACTTCGTTTCAGTTTATTGTTTTTTTTTTCGGACAAAAACATAATGTTCTTTAAAGTTATGGACTTCATTTTGTGTAGGTTTGCATTCTTAACATATTCCAAGAACATTTCGAGACAAAATCAATTTTAAATGTATTGCTTTAAGCATAATTCAGGACCTACAATCAAACTATAAAAGGGATGCTTATTGAGTTAAAAATGACACATAAATTTTTTTGGAAGTATATCTTCCTGAAACACAGCAGCCATCCATATTTTGCACGTTGCTTCCAGTTATCGAGACCAATGACCAAGGTTCGGTCTTCCATTTTGCTGCTTTTCATTTAAGCTTTAAAACTATTGTCCATTCGCTCGATATGGCGAAGCCAATATATTCGAAGTGTTTCGGCGTTTGGACAATATATCTTGGTACAGATCACGGTTTTATCTTTTCTCCTTCATTGAAATATCCGTCGAAGTCTTTCGTGCTTATCGTGTAGCACTGGCAGGTTAAGAGTTCTGTAGGTAGAGCACACATCTTGCCTTTTAAGTAAGGAGTTTTTAACCCATTTGTTTTGCGATACTGAAGCAGCAACGTTTTCCTAATTTTTTGTCGGGTCACTAATATGTCTTTCGTAAAGTTAATGTTAAACCCGAGATAGATGAACTCCTTAACTACCTTGAATTTGCTGTTATCTACGTAACTACATTTTCTGCATTTACATTTTGACTTAAGCGGTGGACAGAAGTTTGTTTATTTGTTGATAGCAGTCTTGTCTTCATTTGCTAACATGGCCAGCTCTTCGTTGAATGCACCTGATTCGAAAAACCATCCAGGATTAGATTAGGTTAGGTTTATTTGAAATTGCTGTTGGCATAAAAACCGACATACTTAAACCAGTATTGGTCCGTTGTGATACCACAGGGATATGGATCTGGGATAAAGCTTCCCACTACTCGTTGAACCAATTGGAGTTTCTGACGAAGCGAAGTAGACCTTTGCTATCAATGTTTGTGAGATCACATGTGTCTTCGGAGAAGAAGGCTCCGAAATGGAGCTTTTTTTTCCTGGAGAGAGCAGGGCATGTAGCAGGTGAGGGATCGTTTCCTCATCCCCTCCAGACTTGATTGCCGCTTAAATCCGTTCACGAAAGACGGTGCAATAAATGTTGTAATTAAATTTAAATTTCCGGTAAGTTTTTTTTTTCTTTCGAAAGCAGACTTCAACAAATACTATCAATGTTTTTGTCCATCGATACAAACAGATAATAATAGTCAAGAAATTGATGGTGTTTACAAAAATAGCCTCTATCATGCAAATCGACACTTTAATAGGGGAAAGTCAATCTTCATAAAAGATAAAAAGCCAGAAATTAATTAAAATTGATCAGAACCCACGATTGTAATTTCAACAATTATTTAAAATTTAAAATCTGTTCTATTTTTAATGATTGTCGACAAAATCGAGTGTATCCCAATTTTCACAAGTTGACTTTTAGAATTAGATTTCACCCACCAGGAACGGGAGATCGGGAGTATATGCTACTGTCTTCCAAAGAGCACGCACGACCCTTTTCTGATTATTGAGATAATTCATCGAGAAGACAAAGCAGCGATTATTAATTATTGGTTATCTATTTTTGTGTGAACATGATAAATCGATTAGCCCGACGTAAAATAAAGAAAAGGACTTTCCTCTCAGCGTACGCACTTCTAGCACCGGTGGAATAATGCCACTGATTAGTGGTATTACGAAGTTCTGTATGTTTATAGCCCCAGTTTATCGCCTCTGAAATTAAATTATTATTTACATAACTGGCACATCTTATAGCTGAATGTGTTTCTTTTAATTTAAATAAATTTATAAGATTTTGCACTTTAATTTTCCAACGGAAATATTTTGCTTATATTTTGTTATGGTCATTATGTTGCTTTGGTGTGAACTACCACGAGTACAGGTAAACTTCAAGGCACAAAGCTCGTGGATACAACTCTGAAGACCATAAATGGATGAAACCTTTTACATCTCCCATTTCAATTAAATACGCCTGAGTGCATTTATTAAATCTGTCTTTGTGTTTTGCACGTCGAGATAGCAACTAAGCAAACAAAACAGAGGAGGGTGGCTGAGAGTTGACAGCAACGATATTCTTTTTCGCAATTTCCCTTCGTTTTATGGGAGGCTTCATATTTCATAGCCTTGTGAAACTGTATTTATAATCAGATTTATTATAGTGCGTGAATTTTTAATGGAAGAGCAGGGCAACGGCATTCATCGTTATAACAGTATCATTGCAGATCGCCATAAAAGGAGTTCTATGTGGAAAATATTTTTTCAATGCAGCCTCGTAATTCAATGTGATGACTTTAAAATTTTGAAACTGTATTGTATTTGAACTGCCCTCAAACTCTATTTTATATCGCGATGCATCAATCAAATTGGAATGTGGCAAACGAAATATTAAAAACGAATCTGTATCGGATGCATGCAAAGTTTAGTTCCTTAACACATATTATTGAAAATCTCTTCAGCTCTATATATCAAAAGTGACTTCCATATAAGTCCATAAATTCCATAAGTGACTTAGTAAGAAAAGCAATGTTGTTTAAGTTTAAGATCTAATATTTATTTCTTGGAATGAACACTGCTCCATTTAATTTCTTCTTTAAAACTCCAAAAGGTCCCTTTAAATTAAAATGCGTGCATATATTCTATGTTTCAAATATATTCAACATAACAACATTACCCTCTCTTATGGTTGCCTGAATATGAAAACTGCTGAAGACAAAACTATTTACAAAAAGTGCTCCCGCGGGCTCATCACTCAGTGCAAGTATACACATATATATGGCATACAAAATGCAAAAATAATACTACCATAAACACAGAGAAAACCAAAAGGTTTACGACAACAAAACATTCATTCTTGTCTAAAAAGTACTTTATAAAAGATCCACGCAGTGTAAGTTGTGAGCACCTCCACGGAAGTGGCAGGCAATAGAAAAAAGCTGATCAAGTGTGTCTATATTTCCGGATAAAAGCTGCTGTCATATCATTATGATTTGCTGAGAAAGTGGTATCATTTAGAGAAGTTTGATATGTTTAGGGAGGTAAGTTATACAGATCTTCACATGGAAGTTCTCTTACTGAAAATCGAATGAAATTAAAAATGGTGAGAAAGAAATATTGCAATGGACGAAGCAATTGTACAAAGACTGAGTAACATAGGGGTTGTCAAATTCTGTGAACCACCTCTCATAGATTCTTAGAATTTGATTTAGTGCCTTACCAATAACAAATTCAATGTTAAATTCTTATCATATATTGGCTTTTAGATGGGTTCAGACTTAGCTCGTTTTTAGCACACCAACTATCGGAACTATTGATGTAAGCTCCAGAAAATAACCCCCCAAGAAACAAGCCCCTAAATTAAAGACGAAATAACTCCCAAAATTTCACAGTGCAATTATTCCCCCAATCGAAGATGAAATAAATCCCCAAAATGGTATAAAATAAATCCCCACAAAAATATGAAGTAATTCCCCAATGTAATGTTTATTATTTAAAAAACATATGTAAATACCTATTAAATAATTTTATCTTAGATATGTACTTGTTACTTCTTTATTTTACGTCAAACACTACGCGAATGTGCGCTGCCGCGAACGCGCCCCATCTCCCTTCGCCGCGGCGCGAAATGTGCACTACACATTTTTTATACTTTGCCAACATATTGCACATATTGCACCTTAAATCCATCAAATAACGCCTGTTAGTAAGCGATACATTTTCTTCTATGAATTTCATCAGACCCAAAAAGGCCAAACGCTGATGATTTATCATCTGCTTCAATGCAAGCTTTAATCCTTCATCTTTGGTCCTTCCAAAATTAATCCAAATAGATTCTCGTTGAAAAGCCTCAATTACTTCCAAATGAGATTATGGCGAAGCGGCCAAAATTTTGCTCACTAAATACTGGAACCCACGCTTCATTTTCGAAAATCAAAATTCCTAGTCGCTTCATCGCATCAATGAAAATTGACTTTCACTCAAAAATAGAAGAGTGAAATAAATCCCCAATTTTGGGACAGTTAGACTTCTGTAATCGAAAGGCTAACAGAAGTCAGTGTTAAGCAACCAATTTCATTTTTGTTTTCTAAAGAATTTGAACACACACGCAAGAAAAATTACAGGTTTGTGTCTGTGGACCTTTTTGTAAGAACCAATGTTGTTTATTACATACAATATTGCGACAGAGAAATATTATTTTTTACAGACAATTTGCTCAAAAATCTTAGAGGTACTTGAAAGTTTAGAAATTTGTCTATTATTTTCGATATTCACCTTTTTAAAAGAAGTGGTGATGTAGGCAGAGAGGCCAATTCTCCGGTATTAAAGGAAAATTCAAACAAAAACTTAGAAAGGGAACAAGGCCTTGACTATATTTCTTAAGGACATTCGGTGCAATGCCTTAGGATCCAGATGAGTAGTCTTTATTCAAGAGGAAAACAATTCTTCCAAGCCTTGTTACGTAGGTTTCTTATCGATTTCAACTCCTTAGTATACCAGGGATGGGAAATACGCCCATTTCTGGATGATATCACAGGAATCACTTTATTTATACAGTCATTCAGCGAAGTATAAAATGATTCTACTGCTTCATCAATACTTCAGACTAAGGGCAAATTTTATTCGAATGTACTTTATTCTTTAGAAAGCCCTTGAAAATTTGCATTCCGAAAGTTAAAAGATTGCGAACTGTCGTATTAATTACTATTTTTATATTAACCCCGATCAATAAAAATATCAATAAAAATACCTAGGGGGTTGGGGGGTTATTTTTGTCTATGTTAGTGATAGTGCAGTCCGATTCTACAAGAACAGTTCTAACAGAGTCAGAAGAGAAGAATGAATTCGATTTTTAAAATTTTTAAAGGGTGATTTCTTAAGATTCATGTTTTCCAGGTTGGCAACACTGGTTAGTAATGGCGTCCAAAAGACATTTTTCAAAGTGAAAAGTTTTCAGTGTACTCTGCCATTTAATCATGGAAAGACTTAGCAACGATTGGAAATTATTGAAATTTATTATCAAAATTCATGCTCTTTGAAAATTATGAAAATCCACTGTTTTATCGAAAAATAGTGTTAAGCGATGAGGCTCACTTCTGGCTTTCAACGGATACGTAAATAAGCAAAACTGTCGCACTGGAGTGATGAGCAGCCACATGCCATACAAGAACTACCGATGCATCCCGAAAAAACGACAGTTTGGTGTGGTTTATGGGCTAGTGGCATCATCTGTCCATTTTTCTTCCAAGACGACCGTGGAAGAAACGTTACCGTCAACGACGAACGATATCGAGCCACGATACGCGACTTTTTTTTGCCGCAGTTGGCTGAATTCAACTTAGTTGACATGTGGTTTCATCAAGACGTTGCCACATGCCACACAGCTTGTGAAACAAAAGAAATGTTGAAGGATGAATTTGGTGAGCGGCTTATTTCTCGAAATGGCCCTTGAGTTGGCCGCCAAGATCATGCGATTTAACGCCTCTTGATTATTTCTTGTGGGGTATGTAAAGTCGTCAATCTATGTGGACGAGCAGAACAGGATTCAAGCCTTACAGGATAACATAACACGCGTAATTCGTAATTCGTGGCCGAAATGCTCGAAAAAGTGACGCAAAATTGCACCTTCCGAATAGACCGAAACGGAGCCGCGGACAATATTTACATTGTCTTTAAAATGTAAATGGCAAAGGCATATTTATCGATTCAAAAAAAAATTTTGAATATTTGATGCAAATTTGAGTGTCTTATTCGATATTTAAGAAAATCCATGCTTTAAAAAACCGCCTTTAAATGTGCTGTGCGCTGCTAAGTGAAAATGTACTAAGCAGTTCTTGTATGTCTAATAGTTCTGAAGTTATAGCTTTTAGAGAAATTATGCCTAACTATCGGAAATTTTCACTTTTAAGTCTATAACTTTAATACTTTTTGACATTATTGACTTTCTCATATACGAAATAGAAAGTTATTGCAATCGTGCGAACATTTCGAGCTCAAACTGAGTAACTCATACGATATTACGACTACAGAGAAGAACGCTCATATAGTGCATCTTCGTCGGAATCCAGAAATATCAACAGACACCTAAACCACAACTATTATCAGATACTAACTATTTTGGCAGCGAATTTTCACCCGAAGTTATTAGTAAAGGGTGTTTTTTTTAGAGCTACAGGACTTCGAATTGAAATAAAACAAAAGAAAATCGTCTTAATGTCCATCAATTTGGCTCTATTGCCATCAATGTTTAAATATTATTTCGGACATGTGGCTGCCGCGGCTGGTTCGAAAAATGACAAGTCTAGAGGTCCAATTTTCAACCACTTTTTCAAGCATTTGGGGCTGTATGTCGGCAATAACGCCACGTATGTTGGCTTCCAAGTCAACTAACGTTTCTGGTTTGTTGGCGTAGGCGAACGACTTCACATATCACATATCGAAAGAAAATAATCCAATGGTGTCAAATCACACGATCTTGGTGGCCAATTGAGAGGTTCATTCCTCGAAATTATGCGCTCATCGAATGTGTCCTTCAATAAATCGATTGTGACGTGCGCTGTGTGGCATGTGGCGCCGTCTTGTTGGAACCACATTCATGCCATCCCATTCCGGAACGAAATAGTCAGTTATCATGGCTCCATACCGGTCTTCATTAGCGGTAACTGGCTCTCCAGCATCATTTCGGAAGAAGTATGTCCTAATGACTCCACCAGCCCATAAAGCACACCAAACAGTCAGTTTTTGTGGATGTAATGCCGTTTCAAGGGTCTCATGTGGTTCTCTTCACTCCAAATACGACAATTTTTTGCGGTAAACTTCGCGAATTGAACCATTATTTTCGAAATAAATTTGCACGATTTGCAAGCGTAGTTCATTTGTCAACCTGTTCATGATGAAATGACAAACTAAACTGAACATAAATAACATTAGAGTTGCCAGGTTTGACCACAAAATGTCAGTTTTATCTCTATTCAAAAAACCAACCAGAGTTGAAATTTTAAAACTTGACTTTATACCGCACTGCGATGAACTTTTACAATTGTGTAAGATGTGTTACAGAAGAGATGTTGAAAATATTTATCATTTTATTGCAGTATGTAGTTTATTACAGGAAATTCTAGTTTTTCACTTCCTCCAATTTATTTTTCCGTCTTTACAAGAATTGTAGGATGTTTTAAATGGATCAGTAGGATGACTCAGCCTATTTAAATATAGCCGAGATGCTTTAAATTATCGAATTAGCTTCTTTTAATCAAGCCAGACAATTAATGCAGTTTAATTTATTTATCTATTTTACTAATTTATATTTGTTAACTTCTTTTGGAATTTTTAATGTTTTCTTTTTTTTTATTTAAATCATATGAATATGTCATATTAGACAGAAGGTAAGTTGCCATTCTTCCACAATTGTTTTATGTACCATCATTTTATGAAATAAAGAATTTATCTATCGATTTATCTTTCTATCTGCATATAATGCGCAGTTTTTTTTACCAGGACGCTGTCGCTGTACAGCTTACAGAGTTCGTAATTGAATAGTCTCCTCCGTAACCCGTCAACGAATACGGGACCGAACATCTCTAAGAATTTTTGTCTTAAAACAACCAAGAATATCTTCATCCGCTTTAGAAAGAGTCCGTGCTTCGGAACCATAGAGCAGGACTGGGATTATGAGGGTCCTATATAGAGTTTCCTAATTTGATCGGTATAGTTTTTTTACTACATAGTTGATCGTTTGATTTTTAATGAGATGTCGTTTTCAGATGTGATAGTAGTAGACAAAGTCCCTTACTACCTCAAAGTTATAGCTATCGATTGTGACATTATGGCCTGAGTGATAAACTAGCGCGAGAATAATCGCATAGGGATAACAAATGTTTTCAATGAATGTTTGACACGTAGTGAGCAAATTGGATATTGGATATTGATGTCGAAAAGTACAGTCGAACTTCCTCCACTCGAATTTTCCTTAACTCGAACGAATGTTTGAGAACTTAGAGCAAAGGCTTTAATTTTCTCACATTTTACACTCCGTAAATCGAAAACATCCGATACGCACTTAATTAAGAACCACTTTTACACCAATGATGGATTAGATCTAAATTTAAAAATCTAAACACTCGTACTCACAACAACGTTTTCAAGTCAAGTGCTTACGTTTAAATTTATCTTATCCATTAAGGTGGTGATATGGGAACAAAGAAGGTTTTTAAAAACACTCCAACCAAAAACAGCTTGAAGACAAATTTTAATGTGTATGTACTTTGTCATCGAGAATGGCAGTAATCTCCATTCAAAACGACAAATCTATATCCATCAATATATAATTTGAGCAAACACATTGAACTAAATTAAATTCACAGACGCACTTTGCGGCTTACTAGACTCTTAACTGATTTCATCAATATTGTTAAGTTTTTATAAAAAGTGATTTGAGATTGAATCAATTTCCAAAACCCTGCCTACCAACTTCGTTGGCTAAAGGACCCTTTGTGGGGAATGCTCCACCATACAATGCTGTGAAATTTGTTTTCTTAAAGAAATTTACCAACTTAAGTAAAACTCATCCCACGCGCTCCATTCTCATATGTATATCCGTGAGGACGAAGTTTTGGCTGTACACATTTATTTGTATTTGTATCCCCCTAAAGTAGACTCAAGTAAACTTTAAACGAATTTAATTGATATCAGCAATTTCCTTGTTAAAAGAAGAAACATGGATTTCGTTAAATTGTAATTTCCGATTATTTTTTGTCCCCAAATTAGACAACCTTTTCTTTTCTATTATTTACAGGTAGACCGAGACAAGGATACACAGTGGGGATTAACAATGACAACGTATGAGTATAAAAAAGGATATCTGAAGGAATTTCTTTCGCATCTTTTTCTCGATTGCATGACAAAATACAAAAATGAGACGGAGGCTAATGAAACCATAATTATAACAACTGAATGTAAGTTAATGAAATTGTCCATATATATCATAGTTTAGTAGCTTTTTATAATTCGGTCGTTAAGGTCAATTTCATGTTTTTCTAACATCCCAGTGATTAAAAAACTTAATCTAAAGTTTAACTAAATGAAGTAAGACGTTAAAATGAGGGTTTTGAGAGAAATTAATTTTATAATAGAAGCCGAAAGACATATTTGATTTTATTAGTTTAGCCCACGTAACTTTTTGTTGGGTGCATAAAATCATTCCAATATTTTTTGCAATTTTGAATTTCCAAAATATACAAATTTGTTTTTATTATTAATTTAGAAAAAACTGTTTTAAAGCTAAAGTTAGAGAGATTTACAAGTTTGTGATATAAAGTTTTTTCCACGCCTACTTTTTGTGGGCTTTTTTTTTTAGTAAAATGCTGTTTTCTTCGAAAATTTTCATAGAAACCGAAAAAAAATTTTAACAAAATATTTAGCCAATATTTTTTCCAATATATCGTCCATACAAAGTTTTCGGCAACGTCCACTTTTTGGAGCCGTTTTTTCATAAAATGTTTTTTTATAAATTTCATAGAATAAAATGAATATTCTTAAAGCTTTTTTATTAGCTGCATATAGAGATATGGGTATTGTATTATACAGTTCGCCCCAAGCGGACTGCAGCCTTTCCTTATGTTTTTAATTAATATGTTAATTAACCCAGATTTTCAAATCGATCTCGTGATGTCGTCTATGTTGTCTATTCGTGATTTAAGAGCACATACAAATACTATTACTGTGGCGTGGGGTATACAAAAGAGAAAATTATTTCTCTTCTTTTTTGTATTTGACTGATTAAGTAGAAACTCGAATGGGTTTGTGCGTCTGATCAAGCGTTAAGGTTATGTGTGCGTCAATTCCGATCTCGAAGTTTCAATATTTTCTTTTCAGGTGTGTGTCTGTGTAACCATAACTACTAAAAGTTATAGGCCATACAAACTCTATTGATACAAAGCCTCATTAGAAAACTATTATTTTTACGTGAAAAACTGTTTCAACGGTGTAGTGCGGGGAGTCAAGGAGGCGTGTTATGTGCGTGTGTCGTGTGTCGTGTGCACATATAACGTGCAATAAGACAGTCAACTTTGGACCACACTCTTAAATTGCCATCACTTTCAAAAATCTGTTAATCCCCAACCAACCAAATATAGGTGTATAGGTTAAAATTAAATGCGAAAGCTCACTCACAAAGTGCAATTAAAAATGAGCGAAGCCACTTATGTTATTAAGTTAGGTGCAGTTGTTGGGTTGTTAAGTTTCTTGATTAGCCGCCGCGGTTTTGTTCAGAAATTTAACTTTTTTGTGATGAATTTATGTTTTGCGGCGTTAAGCGTGCGGGGGATCTAGAAGTTGACTATCTCATTCTACCCCATCCGTCGTATGCACAGAGGATAGTCAAGTGCAATGAGGTAGTCAAACTCGGCTGACTCTGAATCTGAACCTGAATTGCCCTAACTTTAAAAATGCGATGCTTGCATCACCTAACTTTATGTGAAATGTTCATGGATAAGTATTAAGAGAGAAAATTAATTATAAAATATTTTGGGCGTTTGAGTGACCAGTTCGGTACCAGTGGACTTGGAATGGTTATAGATGTCGACTCTCTATCTCATTGTACCTACCTATCTCATTTCAGATCTGTGATCTGATTTGTATCATTCATCTGGCAATTGCATGTATTTCATCGAAGTAAAGGGTGATCCATTTCGAGGTTCCCTACTTTTTTAAAGAAAAAAACACAGAAAATTCAAATTTAATGGAGAATGTTTATTATCATTTGAAAGAACATTCTTTGGCATTTATTTTTTGAAGATTATGTCTATCAAATGTTGGCCGTTGCTACGTCGCAGATGGTCCATCCGTTGAGTCCAATTTTCGATTACTCGTTCGAGCATTTCGACTGGTAACTGGCGAATGACACGCGTGATGTTTTCCTCCAAGGCCTGAATCGAAGCGGGTTTGTCGGCATAAGCTTTTGACTTTACATATCCCCACAGGAAAAAGTCTAACGGTGTGATATCACACGATCTTGGTGGCCAATCGACCGGCCCAAAACGTGAAATTATGTGCTCACTGAAATGTTCTCTCAATAAGTCCATTGATTGATGCGATGTGTGGGAAGTGGCGCCGTCTTGCTGAAACCAAATGTCGCCGAGATCACGAGCTTCAATTTCAGGCATCAAATAGTCGGTTATCATGGCACGATAACGGTCGCCATTGACGTTTACGTTCGCACCGGCATAATTTTTAAAGAAATATGGACCGATGATTCCACCGGCCCACAAACCACACCAAACCGTTGTTTTTTCTGGATGAAGTGGCAGTTCTTCAATCTCTTCAGGTTGCTCTTCGTCCCAAATGCGGCAATTTTGTTTGTTTACATACCCATTGAGCCAGAAATGGGCCTCATCGCTAAACAAAATTTGCCTCGAAAACGTCGGATCTTCTTGGAACTTTTCAAGAGCCCATAGAGCGAAGCGATGTCGCTTGGGAAGGTCGAGCACAAGATGTATTTTGTACGCTTTCAATTTAAGATCTTGACGTAAAATGCGCCAAGTCATTCCATACGTCAGTCCGAGTTGCTGCGAACGGCGCCGAATCAACTCTCTACGGTCTTCGTGTACACTCTCAGCTACGGCCGCTATATTTTCTTCACAGCGTGCTGGACGGGGTCTATTCGGTCGAATATTATCCAATAATGAATGCTGGGTCTCAAAATGGGTGATGGTGTTGCGAATAGTACGACAAGTAGGCCGATAATGTTGAACATAAGTTGAGCGAAGTGCACGAAACACATTCCTCACAGAACGTTAATTTTCATAATAAAGTTGGAACAATTTGTAAACGTTGTTCACGCGTAAGTCTTTCCATTATGAAATGCCAAACAATACTAAACAAAAAATAACATGACAGCATGACACGACTCACACGTGATCTGTCAAAAAAGGCTATTGAAAAAAGTATCTCTACTTGGATCACCCGTTATTATAGATAGTTAATTTTTAGCGAACATAAATGTGGCAGGCAGGCGAAGCAAGGCGAGCACGGGCCAACTAGTGAAATATGTAATGCTAAAAAATTAAATGTTTTCAAATATATTAAAAGTCTTGTAATTCGAAGAAAAAATCGAATGGGTATCCAGCAAATTTGAGTTACTGTAATTGTAAAACTGCTGATTCCATTGTTGTTAGTAATATATTTGTTGTCTATTTTAGTAGATCATTCAGTGACTCTCCTCTTTCCGTCGATGATAAATATTTTAGCTATTTAAATAGCTATAGATTTGGAAACTATTTCGAAATTTGTTCCCATTTGAAAAATGACTACTCATCTGGACCCGAGGGCATTGCACCGACTGTTTTTAAAAAATGCAGTCAAGCCCGTAGTCCTTATCTTAAGTATTTGTTCGCTTAGCACTGGGAAATTCGCTACGCAATGGAAAAGTGCATTTATCACGCCTGTATTTAAAAAGGGTGAAAGTGGTGATATCAAAAATTATAGATCAATTTCTAAGCTTTCGTGTATTCCTAAACTCCATGATGGGAATGTTTAAGAGGTTGTCTAAAGAATTTGACAACATCTATGTGACTCAGTCTTTGTATTTTAAATTGCTTCATCCGTCCGCATCTATGCTTCACAAGAATTGAAGCTAATCAACGTAATTTTATTTGTAAAGCCCTTAGAGGTCTTCCATGGGATGATCCATATAACCTTCCCCCTACAGTTAACGTATCAAACTTCTTCAAATGTTACCCGTCTCGCAACGTAGACTGAATTGAATAATGATTTAGTTTTTTTTAATCATCGTAAAGCTGGTCATAAGATGCCCTGATCTGTTGTCTTCCATTGCAGTCAACTTTCCTGGAGGTGCTCACAACATATGTCTATAGTGTGGATCTTTTAGTAAGCGCTTATCATAGGACGAATTATGAAAGGAATGAGCCAATTACTTGCATGAGTAGAATTTATAACTAAATAATCATGCGATCGATTTTGCATGTTAGTAAATTTAAGATGAAAATCTGTTTGCGTAATCATGTTCTGGTGCCTTTGATCATTTTTATATATTTTGTGTCTGTGTTATCAATATATGTTTGCTTACTGAAACCAGCACGAAATGATGAGCCTTTTTGAGCACGGCAAATTTCTGCTCATGATAAGCTTGATTAAGCACTGTAATATGCACTCCATGATACAGATCTGATATAGTTGTAAATACAACCAGGTGGCTTTTGTGGTGGAAAGTTTTTGTGATTGTACAAAACCATATTATTAAATTTAATATTGTCTATGTGCAAGTTATGTTCAAGGAAAGCTAAATATTGGTGAATATATATTTTAATATATATATAATTATTAATAAGAATTTTCGAAAAATAGCATCAGTCGTTCATACAAACGCTTCAACGTCGAAATATCTATTAAAAAAAAACAATTTTTTTTTTAATTTTTGAAAAAATTAATTTTATTCAAATTTGTGACAATAATTATTAATATGAAAATAAAATTTTATTTTTAAAAACAAGATAAGTAAATTTGTTCAGCGTTCTAATAATTATATAGTATAGTTTAGACCTTTATATACCCTATCCTAAGGGTATATTAATTTGACACATAGCTTGTAACACCCCTTAATATTCGTCGTAGACCCATAAAAGTATATATATTTATGATCAGGAGCAAAACCTAAGACTATTTAGCAATGTCCGTCCGTCCGTCTCAACTTTTGAGGCCTATAAATGTATGCTGGGAAGCTGAAATGTAAAGGATATACTCCCTAGGGTCCCGAAATGGTAAACTGTTAAAAGTTTTTAAATCTGCCCACTGCCACGCCCACAATTTAGAAAAAAAGTTTTAAGGCTAAAGTTAGAGAGATAGAGTGTTAGAATTTTCACAAGATATGTAGGCTCTGCCCTCCTTTCTAAGTCTGTCATATAAATTTGTTTGCCACGGCTACATTTTGTGGGCGTTTTTCACTAAAATGCTGTTTTCTTCAAAAATTTTCATAGAAAGCGAAAAAAATATTTAAGAAGATATTTAGCCAACAAGATATTTAGCCACTTTTTGGGGGCGCTTTTTCAAAAAAAATTTTTTTTTTAATTTAATAGAATGAAATAAAATGCTATCCATCATCTTCCTAATGCTTTTTTCTTTTTGGCATATAGGGATATGGATAGGGTATCATACTGTTCGCCCCAAGCGGACTGTAGCCTTTCCTTATGTTTTTAATTACATCTAAGCAGCAAACTATAAGAACTGATTAAATTTATTCAATACATTTTTAAGAGAACTTGTAACAAACAATATGTTTTGTAGACTTCGTTATTTAAAATGATAAAGCAGAACAAAGCCGCAAGGTGTTACCCCAGAAACTCTAAATTTGGACAACAGGCGCGAGGGAAAACAGACCAATTTTTCTTAAAATCAATCTTTAAAATGTTTCTAAGTATAGCTGATCACCGTGCAGCTTTCCATTTTATCATGTTTATATTTTCAACTGCTTATTGTAAAAAAAAAATTCGTAGACATACATACCTCACCAGACTTAAAAAATAATTTAAAATGTAAACCATATATTTACAAAATCTATTAAGGAACCGAATTTCATCAGAATCCATTAACATTTTTAAATTGTCTAGAGAGTGTAAAAATATTCACACAGGTACCTTTGCACCCCACACAAAGAATTTAATACACCAATGCCAACTTGTCGTAAATTACATTCCATCAAAAATCTGCGGTTCTTGAATTATGCGTGCCAAAATGATGACAAAATTGAATTAGGGAAAAAACAGACAGGCAACAGCGAGACCAAATGTGGTTGGCTTTCATTCAATTGAAACAAAATGACTAAATTTACCAATAAAATTTAAATACGAGATGAATAAAAGTGTCACCTTTTAGGAATGTTCAGTAAGCTCTTTGAAGATGCGAGGACGATAACTGTACCTAATGTATTACATTATAATATGTAAGTATGGAAGGTCTAGGAACGAAGCAGGAGATCTGCAATGTACATACGTAGATACATTAAGTATGATGGGAACTGTATGTTTTTGAATGTTTTAACTATTTTCCTTGCCTGAAAATATTTTACTTATTTTGGAAAAACTAATAAGCAATTTCATAAAAAACAAAGTATCAGCAGCATTCCACACTCCCCGATTCCCTTCCGCAACCAAGTTATAGACAGTGGAAAAATATTGTTTGTTGAAAGTACGCGCTTGAACCTATAATTGTATGCATCAATTGTGTATGTTCTGAATAGTTCGTTTCATTGTGAGTCTTTCAATGTCTTGTGCGCAACAATGGGTGTTATTCATAAATAGTAGAAAATGAATGCATTTACTAGAAAGAGAGTAAAATTCCAATGATCGATAGAAGAAAAATATAAATTATATAGTATTTAAACCTAATAAGCTTAAATAAAAAAAAAACAAACACAAAACCACTAGGTAAAGAATTTAGTCAAAGCAATATATATATTTTAAAAGAATCACAGCTTTGGTATGAAAAAAATCAAAATTAATGCAAATCTTATTAGCCCCACTAATACATCGGGTTAGGTGTTCACTTGAACCATAATTAAGGCGATGATGAGGTTCGTTGAAATAAATCGGGAACGTAACAGTCTTGACGGAGCAGATAGACTTACCAGGAATAATAGCAAAGGACAGGTAATATGGCATATGACGATATCGCTCAAGAACATCGCAGAAAAATATTTGAAATAGGCAGATAAGGATTGAGGCCAACAAGTTGGCGCCGTGTGTTATAAGTATGAATAGGGATATTCCAGTTTAAACTACGAATAGCAACTGGAGAATTTTTTTTTTAATTTTTTCAATTCTTATATAATGACCTTTATAAAAAGGATCCCAGATTGCACAATTTATAAGTCATATATTTTTGTAATCATGAATACTTTTATTTCCCAATACATAATTCATCAGGGTCCCAAGCCCAGCTAATATTACTTGGATTAAAGTCGACAAAAATGATTACATGATCATCACTATTTAATGAAGAAAGAGTACATACCGCCAATTACTATATCCGTATAACACAGTATAATTTGTTTGGAAATTGTGTTTCTGGATCTATGCATCACATGGTCTATATATATTCCAAATATCAGCCTTACACAGAACATGAAGCAGGAATTCGCACATCTTAGTGTTATTAAGGATAAGTGTCTGACAAGCGGAAATCCAGCGAGTCTACAAAGCGTGAAGTTGGAGGACCCTATACTCTGTCCAACATAAATTGGCAGCACATGTCTTATGGGGAAGCTTTTTCAAAATCAGTAGCGTACAATATTTTTCCACCATACTAAATTCAAAGAAACCCCCACAAAAAGTGTTTACCCGCCAGTGAATTTCCAATTGCATCTGACGTAGATCCAACACGTGTTATTCAGTGCACATCTGATTGGCTGTGGCCTGTGGTTGCTGCTGTTCAACGCCCATTTAATTGATATGCATTCAGAGTTACCAATGTCCGTTTGGTATCTCGTTCAGCTTTTCTCCTTGGGATTCTGTTGAGGAGCTTTAGGTTTTAAAGCTTCGAAAAAAAGTTCTTAATGATAAGTGTTATCGTGGTGGTCTTTTTTTGATTTTTGGCGTGTCTTTAATGTTTAGATACGTTAATACGTTAAAATGCAGTTACAAAATTGTAAACTGTTTTCTTTAAGGAAAAAGATTATTTGCGTAGGTTTTCGTAGCGCGTTGTCAGTTTTCTGATGTTACAATTATTTTTCTATTTTTTTTAAGTTTTGTGCAATTTATTATTTGTTAGAAATTGCTTCAAAATCATCCAAAGACTTAAATCATGAACTTTCGATGCTAGATAAAATACTTCATGCAAACATCACCAAAATTATCAGGTCTTCTCTGCATATAGTTTTAAAAATTAAACTATGTTTTAAATTTGCCCATCGTCAGCGAAAGAGTGTTCTTTTGGAAAGAACTGACAACATATAGACAACTATTTTATTTCAAAAAAATAAAACAGTTGAAATGAAATTTCAATCTAAGAAAACCCAACATAATATTTTTTCAGGTTTTTGCTGATTTAAGCAAACCGGAAACCCTATAAAAGCTTTTATTAGAATAGCACCTTAGGGAAAACAAAAGAATGCGAATAAGAGGCAAACATCCCTATCTTCCATATCCTGCCAATTTATGTTGGACAGAGTATAACCAATAGGAATATAATAACCGACGAGCAATAGGGAGAAAGCACGGCACCCCCTATTCCCGCTCAGATGATCTGAATCTCTCACTCCACTTGCCCAATGGGGTACAACCCATAAGCAAAGAAAATTTAATACACAAAACTCTATAATATTTACTCTATACACAATAGGCAAGGTATGGTAGGAATGAACCTTTTAGTCGTATGAGTAGAATTTATAATTTAAATGTTCAGCATGTTAGTGAGCTGAAACTTTAATTAAAAATTAATTCATTTATTTCTATACTTAAGAGCACCGATAACGCAAGAGCGGCTCTATGAAATAAAGCCGCAAGAAATAGAGACCCAAAATAAAAATGAAATAGGGCCCCAAAATTGGGTTTTTAATTCATTATGAAATAAAATCGGAATATAAAAATGAAATAAAGGCCCAAAAGTTGGGCTTTATTAGGGGGGGAAATAAAACCCGGCAGCCCTTATTTCGCAGTAGTCATTGAACCGACAGATACGTTGTAACAGTATTACATAGAAATTAACTCAAATAAAAAAATATTTAAATACAAAAATTAAAGAATGAAATAAGTACCCAAAACATGAAATGAGACTCCAATTTTAAAAAAACTTTGGTTGTTTTTTCGCGTTTATATTTTGGGCGCCTAATTTCATTTTTATTTTTGGGCATTATTTCTTGGGGCCTTATGACCTAGAGCCCGCAATATCACCATGTAGATTGTGTTTATCAGTAAAGTAGGTTTGACCAAGTTTTCTATAACTTCTATTATTGCTCATTGATGCTTTATGTAGAAAAAGTTGCCATCTTGTTTGCTTCAGTTTCTGTAACAGCTCTTTTCCTTTAGTAAAGAAATCAGTGCGCGTCAGATTTCCAGCTCGCCACTGTAAGTCAAAGTCCGATCCATTTCATATTTCTTCGACAATATATGAGGCTATCTTCTATCATTATATTTAAAGAATGTTTCATAAATGTATTGCAAGTGTAGCTGTAATTTGTTAAAGTATCCACAATCAATTCCGGTCTCTATATACAGGGAATAACTTGGTGTGTCAGCACTCGCTTCAGGTAGTTTATCAATGTGCTCCAAATATTTACATCCCCATATTTGTGCTGCATATCCCTGGACAGAAAATGTTTGCATGTGGCGTTAATGCTGGTTTTTTTGTTTGCTGAGTTGTTGCTATTTTCAACATGCTTCTAAAATTACATTTTTATATTAAGGTAGCAGTATTCTGATACAGTTTTAATCTGTTTAATCTATGAAGATAGTCTTCCTCCGTGTCTGAATACCATAATTGCTGATTTACCCAAATTGACTTCCATATATTCTTCTAAGCGTCATCTGATAAGATAACGATGTCATCCGCATATAGAAGCAATCTTATATTAGCTTTACTGAACGCGTCAATATTCCAGCAGATCATTTAAATACAGAGCAAAAAGTAATGGGGATAGAAGACATCCTTGTTTTACCCCCCATATTGTTTGAAAGTATTCCGAAAGTTCTCAACCCGTCGATACTGCAATTGTTGTATTACTATAGATACTTTCAATAAGATTTACAATTTTTGTTGATATTCCTATATTCTGTAAAAAATCAGATTTTTTATTGGTACTTTATCGAACGCAGCTCTAAAATCCACAAAGAATGCGTTCACCTTTTTCTTATCTTAAAGTTTCGAGTGGACTATTCAAGCAAAATTGTATATATAGTCCAGAGTGAAGTATTACCTACATAGGTGCGTAGGTTTGCCAATTGTGCAACTGCAATCTCAATGATCGACTGATATCGCCGTTCGTTACGTCCGTTCTTATTTCCTTTGCTGGTGTCCATTTAAACACTCCTTGCTATTTTTTATCGTATCGATTCTCTCGATATTATAACACATCGTCACTGAGACCAATCACATGATGCTGTGGTCGCATCTGTGTGATCCAGCAGTTTTAAGGCCTGCCTCGCTACGCGCTGCTGGGAACCTTGATCGACATTGCCTTTTTGACGAAATTCGTGGGATTTTTCATTTGAACATGAAAATACCAAATGTGGGTCAATTGCGATTTAATTTGATCGAGATGGGTTTTTTAACGTAACGTAAATGTGTCATTGGGCTTAGGAACTTTAAATTCGAACAAGCTTTAAGTTTATACTCAGAAATTAACTTTATTACATGCCTTAGTTTCTTCTTTAAACTTAATTTTAAATATCTAGTGGTATATTAATTATAGAAACAGTAATTTAATAAAATAAAAAAATAAAAAAATTATGACAACTACGCCAATTTTAACGAAACAAAAATCCATTTCAGTTAGCCACATAAAATTAAAACTTCTAGAAATAGATTCTTAACAACTCTGTTAAAATTTAAGGTTAATTGTGTAATTTATTACCTGTTAATAATGTTATAATAATAATACTAAAAATAAGTTAAAATATAACCTTCATTTATTTTATTTTTAGGTAGTATATACGAACTTCGTTTAATTATAAGCACGTGCAGCCGGATCTCATGGTATCTTATGGGAAATTTTACCATACCCATCCAAATCCATCCAATCCAAGAGCGAGCTCAAAAAAGTTAAATTTAATTTGTGCACATTCGAATTAGCAAAGGCACAACCCTATCAGGGCTTCGTTAATATGTAACAAGCAATTTAAAACTAAGAGTTAATCATTTAAAATCGATTTAAAAATTGTTAGTGAATACAGACCATATACATACTCTTGGAACAGGCTATGATATTTGAAAACGTTTTTTTAGAAGTGGACGAGAATTGTGCGGTATAAAACGGAGTAAAATTTTTCACCAAGTTTAGAGTTAAAGAAACGAAGTAGATCAGATCTTATAACATACACAACTTTCTACATTTTGAGTTCTGCAAAATGTCTAACACAATGAAATGTACACATTTTGTTCTACCAAAATAATTCATCCCGTGTATGTTTGAAGTAAATATGAAAACCGGAGGAATTCATCTTGCAGGCCCATTCAATAAAAGCATTTCATTTTGGACATGTTTGCAGATTTTGTTTTGGGTTTTTTTGCTATCTAAATACGCATATAACGCCCGTTGACAAAGGCATTAATCCAAAAATTTGGTCTTAGCTGATGATGATTTTTCGATGAAATTCTGGATTTTCTTCAATCTTCTGCAGAATCTAATTGAAGAAGTTTTGGCGCTTCAAATGATCAAGAAACCTTAGATCTTACGTTAATTTGTTCTATATGCTATTTTAGGTGCCGTGCAGAATGTCACAAATGTAAAAAAAGAGTTCGAATTTGATAATAATTTAGAGGCGGGCTGCTAAGAAACGTTCAATCAAAAAAGATAACCCTGTCCCGTCTGCGCACATCAGCGTTAGACATAAATAAAACTATTTACGAACTTGTTAGAAGTGAACCAAAATGATTTTACAAAAACGAAACGGGAATTAATAAGAGTAGTTAAATTTTATAAAGACCGTATGCTTTTTTCTGTATCGCACTTGGAATGAAAATGAAGATTAGTCTTGAAACGGTCACAGCGATAGGTTGAAGTTTTTTTTAGAAATGTTCGCATGGGTCAGTTCGCAAACCTACTTATTTATAACATATTAATTTCATTACTCCGCCTTTTTTATGAATATCACCGAAATGGATACCCATTTTCCTTAGCATTCCACCCCTACAACAATTCAACCGCAATACTCGCCATGTTAGGAATGCACATCAATTGTGAAATACAAGGATTCGTTTTTTAACTGTACAATAGGAATGCTCTTCCACGATATCATTTTCCTTCACATTATAGTTTACAAATAGTTAAAACCAATGTGCATCGGTACCTCCCTTTCTCGTATTCTCCACTTCCCTAATGCCCGCACCGTGTCACTTCATTATAAGGAGATCCGAAATCCTTTTAGTGGGCCTACATTAAAGTCGTAATAAAATTTTATTGCAGTGCTGCAACAATCAAATTGCAATCACAGAAAGCTCAAAGGGCAAGTGTTTGTGTACGCACGCGAGCTATCGTTTCTGTACACTGACTAAAATTCAATCCTTAATCCTACATTCAATTGCCCTACACATCAATTTAAAATAAAAAAATTGATTTTTCATTACCATTTTACAGTTTACCCAACTAGTTCTACGCCATCCAACACGGAAATATTTACACTGCTTTCTCGAACTGAGAAGGATGCAATTGACGGAGATGCAGAAATTCTCACTCATTGTCCTGTACGATTCGATGGATATCTCTGTTGGCCCCGTACCCCAGCTGGAACAGTTCTTAGTCAGTATTGCCCAGATTTTGTTGAAGGATTCAATAGGAACTTCTTGGCGCACAAAACGTAAGTAGGATACCAAACTCAGCAGATTATATTTTTTTTTTCAAGGGGTCGATCCAATTGCATCGTCGAATCGAAATGTTAATTTCGAAATTTTTTAGGTGCATGGAAAACGGTAGCTGGTACCATCATCCGACAAGTGGACAGGAGTGGTCAAATTACACAAATTGCATTGATTATCGTGATCTCGAGGTAAGTGGATTGAAAATAGATATTTATCCATCTGTGCGGAATTTACCCTGGAGCACCCTTATTGCAGTTTCGTTCGTTCATCAATGAACTGTATGTGAAAGGATATGGACTATCACTGATTGCGTTAGTTGTGTCTATGGTAATATTCTTGGGATTTAGGTGGGTCTGTGTGTTAGAAATCTCCTGATAAGAAATTCAATAATTTTCTATTGATACAAGCAGATCACTTCGGTGCACAAGAATACGGATACACGTACACCTGTTCTTCTCGTTGGCATTGACATGCATTGCTTGGATTGTTTGGTACAAGCTGGTGGTGGAGAAACCTGAAGATATACGTGATAACCCGGTGAGGAGCTGAAACAAAATATTGCAAAATACATGTTGTTTTAATACACATGCACTCGTTTATGATTTGCTTTCTATTCTAGCCCTGGTGTATAGCACTTCATCTAGTGGTACACTACTGCATGCTGGTTAACTATTTTTGGATGTTCTGTGAGGGTCTGCACTTGCACTTGGTGCTGGTTGTGGTAAGTTGGAAGGTTTCTGAGTTTTCATCTCTTGATAACTGAGCTTAACTTTTTTGTAAGAATGCTTGGCAAAATCGAGAAAACTCATTTTGTAGATGAAGTTTAATTTTGAAATTGGTATTCTAATAAGGAAAAAAAGGATGGTAAGAGTGTATTTAATGAAGCGTTCCATTCGGTAGACACAAATGCTTTTAAATAGTTTTTGTTTTCACTATCGTGCTAAGTAAAACAGTAGTAGATGGGTATTATTGTGTAAAAATATGAAATGAAGGAAATATTTTCGGTCTTCTTCAAGCATGATTCACTCGAGATTAACACAGCAGCTGATTAATTCCTTAATTAATAATTTCTTGCTACCGGGAACCGGGCCACCATCTGCTGTTGTCGAGTTTGGACGTTATGTTTGAACGATTGTTCGAAAAAAATAACATGAGTACCGATATATTGCAACTCTATATATATCTTCTACCGAACGAGCGAAATTAATTATTAATTTCACTAAATCTGGGCTCGTAAGGTGGCGCTGTGGCGAGTTATTTTTATATAAACAATTGTGTTACATACAAACGTCTTTATTGAGGCCACATTCAAAATATGTATTTCCTTTGCCATGACAATTGCTCACGTTCACAACTTAATATACCTGTTTTCGTGTTTTCCAATTCATATTTTCTTAATATTTACCGCAAGACGATTCTAAGCGATTTAAACATAAACAAAAATCAAAAGAGAAAGAAAAATTATTTTAAACAAAAAAACTTTATAAATCAATTTTTTGTATTTTTTAATTTTTTCATGTTTAATTTTTTTTTGGAAGGAGCACCTTCAATCAATGTGTCCCAAATATTTGTTCTTCCAATTCATCATAGCAACAATTCAATGAAAATAGTAGTAAATAGAACTGAAATCAATGGGTCTTTTGTTCACACTTTTTCACTGACCCTTCACTATGCTCGAATCATCGGATCGATTAAGGACGGTAATGTGTTTATATATTTCATCTTTCATATTTTTGTCTGCTAGAACTAGGCGCGGGTAGATATGTTTTTTAGAAAAGCGTCGCAAAAAAATCACAGACTGCAAAAAGAGCCGCAGTATAAATTAGATTGAAAACTCCTGTTCTAAAGTACTAGAAACAAATCAATAAGTGAGTTGAATGAGTTTTATTTGGTAGAAAATGGATGGGTTTTAAAGTGTCAACGAACCGAGAGATTCAATAGAATCAGAAAACAGTTTTTTTGTTTTCCTAATATTTCCATATTTAAGTGGCCCCTAACAATTATTTTTAAATAGATTGTACCCCAATCTTCAAGAATACCTCTTATTTCTGTGTGACATGATTATCAGTAGATGACCACAAACATATCAAATCCATTCCAAACTGATTAATTTGAATAGCTTTGAAAATAGAGGGAACATAGCGGATCTTCGCCTCATTAATCTACAACCTCTAAGGTTGACTGCACATCTGTCTCTTAATCTGTTTGTTTTAACACCAGCCATCGTAGGTTAAGATACCATCCTATCTATCTAATCTACCTTATTCAGCACTTTTTATTTAACACTTCTCTGATAGTAAAAGATCTATATATTTAGTTAATAAAACCGAGCATGGTTAAGCTTAGAACATTAACAGTAGTATTATGACAGGGCACTGTCTCCTGCGGAAACATGCAAAGAGGCTAGGATTAGCGGATACAGATATCTGCAGTTACTGTGGAAATCTGTAATATCTAATAAATCTGCGCAATAACGCGCAGTCGAAGAAAATGTTTGGGGAAGAACTGCTTGGAAAATTTAGAGGACATAGATGGCAAAGACTTCAAGAGCCTTTTAGGTGCAGAAAATTAGTTGCTTTGCAAGGGAAATTGTTTAGGTTTTTCTGCCTTTTGATTTCAGATGGTTCGTCCAGGCATCGCGATGGTGCCGTTATGGTGCCTAGTGTTGTGTGGCGGATATCGTTCACACCACACCCCTGTTTAACCTGACCTAACCCAACCTATACACTTCTCTCATTAAAATGAATTTTTAAGCCGTAGTAAGTAGTTTTTTTTTTCAAGTTTGTAGCTTTTAGTAAGGCAAATAAATTGGGTTCTCCCACACCAAAATTAGAAAAAAAATTACCTCTATTCGACTTCATATTGATTTTACAAGCATATTTTTAATTCGATTCAATTTTATTTATTATTCACTAAGATCATGTATTTAATCATATTCCGAATAAAATCAATAATTTTTAGAATTTTATTTATATACTATTAGCACCAAATCAAAGTCCGAGATTTTCACGAAGAGATTTCGAAATCCTGTGAATGCGTTTGCACCGATATACGTTTACTCTTCAAATATTCCTACACATATCATCACTTTACACCATCCTACTATGCATGTACAATGAACCCCACCTACCTAATACAAATAAATATAAAATTTAAAGCGTTTCTTATTGTATTTTAATACCTTAACCATCTGTGAATATTCCTCCTCCTAACTATGTAGGTACCTACTTAACTATTTAAACAGCCAGAGGACTTTTCTCATCGACAAAGGAAAATTTGCATCTGCCTCTATTTTCAGCAACAATAGACAACTAAATTCTAATTTATTTTAATTCAAGGATGGAGAATATTTAATGACTCTGAAAATTGGTATATTCTCAGATACATTCATCCGTATACATAAGCTATCAAGAAATCTTAATTAAATCTTTCATTGAAACACTAAAAACCTACAATATTTCGTCCGAGGCACGTTCAGACACACCAACTCAAACACAAAGTTTTGTCCACAATTTATAGAGCACTTTCTTTCTGGTCCCGTAAATTATTTTCACGCTTTATTTTCAGGTATTTGTTAAGGATACGGTAGTAATGCGATGGTTCATACTCCTGGGATGGCTATCTCCACTGCTCTTTCTTGGAGGATACGCTGCCGCACGGTACTACCATCCAAGCGATTCAGCACAGTATGTTGCATAATCCTGCTTTTAATTTGAAATACCAAATGCCCATTCCTGTTTCTTTTATTTCGCCGTATATAGCTGCTGGATGGCAGATAGCGAAATCATGTGGATACTAACAATTCCGGTATGCGTGTCACTAATGTCATCATTTGGTGTGTATAAAGGTAGAAAACCACCTTTGTATCCCGTTTTAATTCCTTATTATATTTTTGACAGTTTTCCTAGTCAATGTTCTACGGGTAATTGTTAGAAAACTCCATCCGAGGTCAGCACAACCGGCTCCATTAGCAATTCGGAAGGCAGTACGAGCAACAATTATTCTGGTATGAACAATTCAAATGCATATTAAGCTTACCATTAATACATTTTTTACAGATCCCACTATTTGGACTGCAACACTTCTTGCTGCCATACCGTCCAGATAGTGGAACTCCACTTGAGCGCTTCTATCAGGTTATGTCCGTCATATTGGTGAGTCTGCAGGGATTTGTGGTCTCGTGCTTGTTCTGTTTCGCCAATCATGATGTGGCATTTGCAACCAGGAGCTTTATGAATCGCTTACTGCCGGGTCTAGTGGCACCACCACCACCAGGAAGCAATACTGGACAATTGGCAACAACAACACCGAGCAGGGAATTGGGTGTCTAAGTATGCAGCTATTTCATTGGTACCTAGATTATATGTTAATTAAATTACTTATACTCTGTCTTTGTTATGATTTCAATATTATAGTATTAAAAACACAAAAAAGCTTAAGCTAGTCAAGAAAGTAAAGAGAAAATACAGGGTGATGCATATTAAAGTTTACTGTTTAACAGAAATTTATAATTTAGTCTTAAGATTATGGAGTACACATTAAACAAATTTACTGTTGTTCTAAAACAAAATTTTTTGTGAAAGTTTTATTAAGTTTACCACTTGGCACGTTTAAATTGGTCACCCTCATTAGCAAAAATAAAGTTGAAAGGTAAGGAGTAACTGTAAGGCTGTAGTGGCTAAGCGTTTAAGTGCTTGTGACTACCATCCGAGGTGTTCCGGGTTTTAATCCATCTAAATCTAAGAGTAAAAACTGTCATGAGAAGCTTTAAAAAAATGCAGTTGGAAATCAGCATTAAACTCTAGATCCCTTCCATTTCTGTCAAAAAAGTGTATCTGTGCCAAAAAAAAAGGTTGGAGAAACTAGACTTTAGGACCTGTATCGACCGTTTAAGACTAATATTTTAGTTACTACTATTTTAAATAAAAACATTTGGGCTGCTCAGTAGGTCGCTTATATAAAACCTCCCCTCTGCATAATAAAGGGTTGAGGGATTGAGGGAGTAACCCTGAGGACTACTAACCAAAGGTGATCAAGTCTTGAGGGACACACGGCGTCAAAAGCTCTATGGCCACTTCTCGACTGTAAGAGATCCAGGAAGTTTATAAAACTTAGCAAGCTAAGAATACTAGTAAAAGTCCAGACAGGGCATTGCCTCTTCCGAAAGCATGCAAAGAGACTCGGGCTGTCAGAAATAGACATCTGCAAATTCTGCGCCGATCTTCAGGCTGTTGAGAATATACCGCATACATATATTGTGTGAATGCCAGGCAACCTCACGTAATCGTACGAAATACTTAGGAAGATACTTTTTCGAAGCTTTAGAGGAAGTAGAAGATATGAACTTTAAAGGCCTTTTTGGCTTTTGTTGGGTAACTGGTTGCTTCAAACGGAAAAGTGTTTTTTTTTTGTCCAACGTTTCGATTTTTTAAAAAAATTCACCCGGTTCCTAAGGGATCGCTATGGATCCACTTCGGTGTCTAGTGTTGTGCGATGGTTTTTACATCACTCCCCTGTATACCTAAATAAATATATAAGGAAAGGCTACAGTCCGCTTGGGGCGAACATTATGATGCCCTATCCATGTCCCTATATGGCGTTAAGGAAAAGCGTTAAGAACATGTTGGATAGCATTTTATTTCATTCTATAAAATGTATACCTTTATATTTTTACTCCTGTCCATTTCGGTACTCTAGAGAATATGTGGTCCAAATTTCAGCTTCCTAGCTTGAATTTAAAAGCCTAAAAATTGCGTACGGATTGCGTACTTAGCAATGTCCGCCGTCGTATGCTATTCAAGCTAGGAAGCTGAAATATTCCTTATCCGTCGTATGCTATTCAAGCTAGGAAGCTGAAATATTCCTCAGGGTTCCGAAATAGTTAAGTTTAAAAAGTGTTTTTTATACGCCCACTGCCACGCCCACAATTTACAGAAAACAATTTGAAAGTAAGAGATATAGAGTGTTACAACCTTTACAAGATATGTAGGCACTGCCCTTCTTAATAAGTTTGTCATATAAAGTTTTGTGGCCTAATTTTTGTGGGCGTTTTTGGTTTTATCTCAAACAAACAAACCGAAAAAAATTGTTAACAACAATATTTTTTCCAATATATCGTCCATACACAGTTTATGGCCATGCACATTTTTAAAAGACTTTTTTTTTAAAAAAATATGTAAATAAAATGCTATCAACATGATGGCTAGCATTTTATTTAACGCTTTTTTCTTGGCGGCATCCATTTTAGTTTCGCATCTAATATCAATACCAAATATTTAGCTTCATTTGATTTTTTGAACGGAGTCTATAAAAACGGGTAACATATTTGCATTTTTGTAAGTAAAAAATGAACTTACGTAAATTCGGTTTCATTGAGAAAAATACGCCAAGTCTTTATCCACTTAAAAACACTGTCGAAAGCCCGTTGGATCTTATTCGTTGTAAATTCAACCGTATTAGTCGTACCTTCTTCTCGCAGAATATCTCGAGTATAGATTAAAAATAGAATCGGAATCGGAACGTTTCCTTGTGGAACTCCTGTCGCAATTTCTTTAAATTACGAATATTAATTTCCATGCTCTACACGAAAAAGTCTAAATAAGAACATAATGTCTGATATATGTATTTGCTAATAAATAAAAAGTAATGGGTAAATATGAATTGCAACTGAAAGCGGTTGTTGACCTTGCCTTTTTTGCCTTTTTTACCAACATTTCATTTTTCTTCCTTTTTTACTCCAAGTTAACGTGCACTCTTTTTTACAAACTAAAATTGCCGAAGCATTACCTGCAGTAAAAAGTTATTTGCCCTAATGCGCAGTAAAAAAAATCTCTATATCTACTAGTCCAAGAGCTAGTGAACTATTTGACTAACGTTTTTTTACAAGGATAAAAATTTGTTGACTAGTAATTTTGGACCCACTAATCAAGAAAATAACGGTCTGACAGGCATTCGGAAGGTGCGTCGCTATGCACCGGATTTTTGAAAATGAACAAAATTGTCGAAATACTTTGCATAATAATATTAAAAATCAATTATAAAAAAAATACAAAGCATCTTGTAGGAAATGTTTGCAAGTTCCATTCAAAGTAGGATATCTCATTTGCCGCAAATTTATTGACGTAGAGAGACTTAAAATATATTAAATTAAAACTGTAAGAACCAAGCTATCAGAGAAATGTTTTTTTTTGGTTAAGATTTTTTTTTGATTTCTTACGTCAACAAAATCCGTTCTCTGAAAATCAGCATTATTTTTTGGGAAATAAATTTCGGGTGAATTTTTCGTAAGTGTCTTACCTTATAACTATATTGTAGTTATGCGATGATAAATTAAGCAGATCTCTCAATTTGCCGCAAAACGGAAACTGATCTTTTAAGTAAATAAATTTTGGTACTTTGATATTAATCGACCGAATAAACTGTTTCGTCCAAATTTCAGTAAAGTGGTTCTGCCACTGATCACAGATAAATCAATTTGAAGAAAAGGGTATGGAAATTCTATGTTCCCATTACACTCTAAGTTTGTAAGGTACTAATTAAGAGTGCTCTATTTTAGCGAAGTCAAATTTAAGAAACAAGTTTTCAAAGACAACTTTAACGATTTGATAGTCACAGCCACCTCACAGTGACATGATCCCAATTCAAAACTTGGGTCACCCCAGTACGCAGTTTAAAACTTTGGCCTCACAAAAAGAATCTGATAATCGGCCATGGCAAATCGTGAAACAGTGCTGTAACTGCAGCCTTCGATTCAAATGGTAGTAATTGATTGTTGTTGTATTCATATAAAGCAGTAAGTACTTTTATTATTCTAGGGTCTCTAGTTCAGATCACTAGGGTTCTAAAAGGAATGTTATTGGAAGCTTATTTATGGTGGTCATGGTTATCCTATGTATGTTATATTTAGACTTTTTATCTTGTGTTTCCCTATTTCCAATGAGCTAATAATCAGGACTTCCCACTGTAACTTCATATCTACTTTGGCGATTCTTGGTATTAAGCATTGGGTAAGCTACATACTAAAATAAAGGAGAGAAACAACAAATTTCCTGGCAGATAAATACTCATTTTGGAAAATTTTCTCAATCCATCTTACTTTTCACAAAAAAAAAAAAAAAAAAACATATAGAATATATCCTTACATTTTTATAATCAACGTAATAAATAAAATATTTATTCCTCCCTGAAATTTTTGGATTTAAAAAAATGTTAACGCAAAATACTGTTTCAAGGGATACTTTCTATATGGGACATGAATAAGGGGCTTTTCCTTTTGTACTGAAAATTAATTTCAAATAAAGGAAGAGGTAATTGATCTATCTTTAGCGCTCCCAAAAGACAGATTCATGGTTACTGACTGGAATGTTTCCTCGAAATGCTCTCTTTTTGATCATTTCAGGATAACATTCACAATTGACCTTGAATTACTCAAAGGAATCCTTTCAAGACTGACTGGAGTAAATTCTTTGAGCTGGTAGAACGTCGATATTCTCATCAGGACTCTAACTGACTCCTTCCAAAATCCTGCCCTATTAAACTTCCTCCCGAAAGAAAACACACGGCTTGAAAGACCAAAACTACGAAACTCTTTAATAGAGGCAAACTGACAAAAACCGATGATGACTGGGGTGAATATAGCAACAGCTTCAGAGAGTTTAATAAAAAAAACTAGAGCAGCCAAACGAGCATCCTTGGCAAACTACTGCTCCGGCATTGAATCCACCACAAAACTAACATAACTCCCGGAAAGTTCTAACGAAAATCCTCTCCCCTGTAGGGAACCTGTGTGTGGAAGACAATAACTGGATAGCTAATAATCAGGAGACTCTTGATCTGCTCCTCCGAACACACTTTCTGGGATATACAACCCAGGAAGTCTGCTGCACAATCGTGACGGCAACCCCTCCTTATTTCCGGATGAAGCACTGACTATCATCAGAGGCTGTAGTAGCCAGGCTTGCCAGATGCCTCTAAGGCTTTATCGCACATTTTTATATTTTTTCGCAAAAAACCGCAAAATTTAAAAAATTAAACCGCAAAAACTTTTGACCTTGAAATTCACACAAAAATGAAAAACAAAAATAAATAATTCAAAAAAAAGGTTGTATCTTAAAAAATTAAATTCAATTACAAAATATAAGTTACAAAAAAAAAACTAATGTATTTACACATAAAAGTTTGCACTCATTACTGATTCTACCCTTAGATGACTCTGATGCAAATGCTTCTTTCTTTCATTGGCAAATGCTTCCTGTTTTTGTTTATGCTTTCTTAGAGCTTTTAAAAGTTAAAATACGTTCTTAAGTCAGTTTCTGACCATGAGGGGGAGTGCATACGCTGCTTTAAAACAGTTCTTTCTGCCGAATGTAGTAAAGCGTTTAACACAATATTTAGAATGTACATATATACGCCTTTTTGAGCTTATCTTTATTTAACTTGTTTTTTTTTTCTTGTTGTAATATCTTCTTTTAATTTATAGCTATCAAAATACGTAGGTTTTTTGTTTCCTTTATATTTTGACTTATGTCCTTTATTGTTCTGTTTTTCAAATAAGTTATGTTGTGAAAAGTTATAAAAAGAAATATACAAATTGCATACGATGTGGAAAGACAAAAAAATATTATCGTGTGGACCTCACCTTTTCCCGAATGTAGTTAAGCATTTATATTGGCTTTGTCTTCAACGAAATATTTTTCGTAAATGCTGAAATTGAAGACTTCCATCATTTCTGAGATGGGTTGCAGTTATTTATTATTACATTCGAATGAATTCTTATTCATAATAACGAGTTAATAAATTTCACGTTTAACTTAGAATGAATTTTTGCTTACGGATGAGAAAACTTTTTAAACAATTGCATACCGACAAATTGCAAACAATTAAGAAAAAAAGTATCAATAGTTATACATTTGCTTAACAATTGAAATAGGTTTTCTGCTCTAAAAAAAGGTCTGAAAAAAATTTAGCAGTATGACACTAATTAACAAATTTCAAAATGTGTTCAAGTACTAGATTAAATATATGTTTTATAGATACAAAGACTTCGCGGTGATGAAGGACATTTTCGTGTTTTTTTTTATGTTGACTGTCTCTTTGGCATGTGTTAAGAATAAACAAGGAAATAAATACATTCAACACATTTTTCAGGAAAATATTTACGGATTTGATATCTTATGTAATTTCGTAACATTTTTTTTTAAATAATTTTTTTCTTTATTAAATATCGCAAAAACTCGCGAATAATATTCAATATCGCAAAATCAAATTTTGCACCGCAAAATTGAAAAAAATATCGCACAATCTGGCAAGCCTGGCAGTAGCACAAACAGAATAACATGGGCTTTCAGTTCATTCAACCGTACAAGTCGGCGGGACTGGACGGTATCATACCTGCCATGCTACAAAATAGCAATAAAAGGACTCTCCCATGGCTGCATTCAACAACCTGAACATTAGAACTATTATATCCTTACTTGAGGAGTTAAGTTTATCGGAATTTCTGACAACAGGGAACATATTAAGAGAAGCGCTAATCGTGGTACACCGCAAGGGGTAGATCTATCTCCTTCTCTCGATTAACAAAATTCGTATGTTCCTGTATTATGGAGTCTGCGTCATCAGAACTATCCAAATGGACGTAGCACAATGGTCCTGCGGTGAATCGGAACGGAAAGACCAAACTTATTCTGTTCACCACGAAATGTAAGGTACCTAAATGGGACCCACCGAATCAAAGTTGTTCACCTTTATCTTTCCACAGAGGCCAAGTACGTGTGAGTGGTATTCACCTCCTGAAGAAAGAATGAAGACATAACCTTGAGCCTTTTATGCATGTAGAAAAGCCTTTCGAAAAGAATGGGGCTTACAGCTGAACATTGTACACTGGCTGAACACCGCGAATTGCTTGCCTGGGCATAACAATTGTAATTAAATCCACACAGAAATTAGGACCGTGGCAGCCAAAGCCGCTCCCAGATTAAAAGAGAAAAAAATTTGAAAGCCTGGCTATTGCGGACACTGAAACATACTTAAATTCTTTGATCGAAAGTAACTCATGCCACTTACTGATTACGAGAAACCCAGATTTGACTTCGAGAAAAATTTCAAACTCACTATACCCAAAAGACAGGACTGGGACTCACCCAGTACCATCATTAAATGTATATCCGTCTATACGCATGGTTCAAAACATAAAAAGTTACAGGAGCTGATATTAACCAGTCGCTTCGATTAACTGATCACTGCAGTGTAATTCATGCTGAAATCTATGTGGTTAAGATAGCGGCACAGACTATCATATCGATGGGACTACCAGCAATGGTATAAACTATCTTTGTGGACAGTCAAGCAGCACTTGGAGCAATCGACCCCAACCTTGTAAACACGAAGTCACGTTAAAGATTGCCTTTTTGTACTCAGGGCTATACGTCATCACTCTGTTCTACTCTGCTGGGTTTCTGGACATAACTGCGTATTTTTATAAAACTATGGTTTCAATTTTGGTTTTCATTCCTATGCTACTGAACCTCCGAACATCTCTTACCTTTTCTCCGCAATTTTTGATGCCACGAAAGCTAAGAACTAGATATCTAAGCGAAAAATTTGACCTAAAAAAAATTGCTCAAAAATGACATACTGTTTAGACAAAGCAGCAAACAAAAGATTACCAACGTTACATTGTGAAAAAGGTATCAATATAAATACTTAAAATTATTCCCTAATTAACCATAAAAAATGTAATGTGGAAGAGATCGCAGATATGTCAGGATCTTCTGAGCATTCCGATAGAAAGCAATATTGGAACGACAGCTTCTCAGTGGACGTCCAATATAACGAAATATAACACACATCTGATTTCGCTTATCCATGTTTTAACTTAGTGGAACTCCCTTCTTCGATTCGGCTTCGGCGAAAAAAGGTCGAAGGCTTAGCTGAAACCGTCAAATTAATTTAACGTATGATTTATTTCCTTGGTATTTCAGGTTGCACTACATTTTTCGTTTTTAAGTAAACGTAAGGACTTTAAGAAATTAAAAGCAACAAGCCGTAATAGAAGTCGTTATACTCGTTTATGTATTTGTATCTTTTGTATCTCGCATTCTTTATATGTACAGTATAGAGAGTTTCCATAGTTGCCTTTACAGCTCAAAGGATCAGCTGTTGGAAGGCCTTATAATCGTTCATTTTAAGAAGAGATCTTGTTTTCGGGCGTGATAGCTAAGCCGAGATAGGCAACGTCCCTTATTATTCATACCTGAAAGTTATAGATGTGCTTATATTGTCAAATGCAGCTTTAATTGTTAAAGAAGTGACTTAAGGTATTTAGTGCTGTTTCCAATGCGTTTTAAAATTTAAATTCCGCACAAAAATGCAAACATATACACATATCGATTATTTTTTTTTTAGATTTTTCATTTTATTTCTTTTATTTCGAAACGAACTAAATTACATAAATTAATTCTCAGTTTAGTAAATATATTTTGTTATGATTTTCTTCAGTTATTTTTTTCTTTCTATTCTCTGATTTATTTGTATTTTCTTTTGTTTTTTGTTTAATATAATGAGACAATAATTCTGACTAGAGAAGAGAGTATCATGCGTTTGCTTAAAAAGTTATTGCAAAAAAGATATTTTCTTTTATTTTCATTTCAATCATCGTTCGTTATCGGGAGGGAGGAGGTTTGGGGAGCAAAGGGTTTTGTTGTTGCTTCATGGTTCACATTTTATTATTTAATATGTTTTCTGTTTTAGGTTACATAAATTACATAAAACACATAAAATTTTATTGTTAAATAATAATTATATCGGTTTAGTTTTCTTTGGGAAATTACATTCATATAATAATTAATAATGATAATAATAATAATAATAATAATTAGAAATACATTCTTTATTTGTTTTTTCTTTTGGTTTTTAAATTTAATTTAATAATAATGAATAATAATTGTAATTATATCGACTAGAATAATATAATATATTAATTTGCTTTTGTTTTTCTTTCATTAATATTTGTGGCTTTTTTTTTCTTTTTAATTTGTAAGCAAAATGACATAGAATACATTAAAAAACTAAATAAATAAATTAATTAGAAGAAAAAAATGTTAACTCTAAAACTAATTGTAAAATAAATTAAACAAAAAACACAAAGTTACGACAGATTATTTTATAAAAATTGTTGTGTTTGTTTTTTATATATATATATTAGGTACACATAAAAGTTAATATATACTTGACTTTTTTTTGTATTTTTTTTTATTTTTCTTTTTATATATATTAATAGTTTCTACTAATTGGAAAAAAAATTTAAATTAAACAGAATTAAAAAATAAATATATATTAGATTACAGGATAGAGAATAAGAAAGTGTAATTAATAAGAAAATTTCTTAAATTTTTTTTTTTGTTTCATTTTTCTTTTTGGTTTTTATTTGTTAGTACATTTAATATAATTTAATTAGACTAAGTAATGAGAATAATTTATATTTAAAAATTTCTTCTATGTATTTCTTACTAATAATTTTTTTTTTTAATTTTCATGTAATTTTTTGTTTAGTTTTATTCTTCTTTTTCTTTTCTCGTTAATGTGACTTTTTGTTTTTGAGTTTTCCTTTCTTAATGATTTCAAATTAATGTTTTTTTTTTATTTAATTTTTTTCTTTTGTTCATTTGTTTAGCATCTTTTGCAATTTCCATTTAAAATTAGGATAAGAAAGTAAATAAATTAATAAATAAATTTTTAACTAGTATTTGTATATGTCTTTAAATAATTACATCAATACACACCAAATATATATATATATATATATATGTATATATATATATAATTTTTTTAGAAACATTTAAATAAGTTAAGATTTTTTTTTTATTATTTAGTTAAATTTGTTGTATGTTTTTGTGTGTGGCAATTTTTAATGTATGGATTTTTGTTTTGTTTTTAATTGAATTGTTTACAAACAGGTTATTTTGTTCTTATGGATTTGAACTGAGATCCAATACAGGTTATAAGTTAAGTTAGAATAAAAAAAAATTAAAGTTAAATAGTTCTGTTTATTTATCTTATAATGAGTATCTCTATAGGTATTTAAATAAATTAACTTGAATTTGTGCGAATGTTTTATTTAAGTTACATAAGTTTAACATAAATACGCATAGGATGGGCTGTCGTTGGTGGAAGTTAGGAGGTGTGCGGCGTTGAGTGGGCGTCTTTGTAGAGGCCTTGGAGTCGCATATAAGGATGGGATTCTACTCTTAGCTATTAAAAAACTGGGATATCTGATTTTTATTCTCAGGCTTTTGACATGTTTTTACATAACATAATAAACTTCAATATTTTGTGAATGAAACTAACTTCTTTAATTGACGTTTTTTTTTTCCTTCGATTTCAAGAATGTAAACCAACATATAAAAAGTCTACTTTTAAATATCAACGCACCAATAAACTCAATATCGTTTCGACTTATTAATACATGGAGCATTGCAGCGCCTTTTATATTTCAATTTACTGCATGTGTGGTTAACATTGAAATGATCAGTAGATGTTGGTATTGGTTAAAATACCTGTTTTCTAATTCAAAGAATTAAAGAAAACGAAATATTATAGACATACTTGAACTTTAAAACTGGCATTTAAATGTTTTAGAATGTCTCACTCAGGCAAAAGTAGTAAGTAAATAGTAAGATATTTGTCAGAATTTCGTGCTGACTTCTGGCTAAGTTTTACCGTCTAAGTTTTGCTTTAACGGACCCCATTAATTTGAACGATAGCCCAATTTACGACTGCGACAAAAAAAAACATTCAATCGTTTTCTAGCCATCTAGCCCCCAAGGCCGAGGAGTTTCCTCAATATCTTGTGCCACAGCACTTAATTTAATGGTTCTATGACAATATTTTCCGTAAATAATTTGAAACCACAATTTGGAACCCAACCACAGTTTGTGACTCAATCTAATTTGAACTGATCTTAAGCTCTTTTTACACCTTGCTTAAATTAAACAAATTGACTGCATCAAAACAACGATGTATATTTTAACAGATATTGTAAAACATGTATTTTAATAAAAAATGTATTCGTCGATTTTATAAAGTTTACCAGGTTTTAGCTTGATTTTCTCTTGGTTTTAACATGAAGTAGTTTCAAGTAACTTAAGATATTTGAATAAAAGTTCATTTAATCACCACAAACTTTGTTTAATATTTAAACATGGAGTTTTGAGGGCATTTATCCCGTATGTTTAAGTTGGACCGCCTGTGTGTTTGTTTCTTGTAGTTCTCTTGAAGTACGTCGATGACTTTTTATAGAGACTTAACACTAGGAACACTTTAGAAAATATTCGTGTTCTGCAAATTTTTAACGATAAGTGTCAACAAAATATCTCCTTAATTCGAATTTATTTCTTTACCTTAACTGTTATTGTAATTGGAGTAAGTTAGAAGTACATTTTACATGATCCCTCTTCGAATAAGTAGAATTTAACACATATTAGGTTAAGAATTTCTTTCACATCGAACTCACGATGATATTCACCTACAAATAGTTTAAGGGTCTGTATTGCATTTTTAAGGGATCATAGAAATGTTGGTGCTGAAAAATTATTTTCAAAGCCTCAAGGCTGTTACTTGCTGCTTTTTAATAATAATCCTTTCCATCTCTCTATAAGAGTAGAAAAAGTCGTTCGTAACACTGAACATAGTAAACAAGTCAAGAGAATTAAAACCCTAAATAAAAACGGGGCTTCTTTAATTTTCAGAGAAGTTTCTCTAAAGAACACTAAAATTCGAAATTTTTTGCGATTATCTATCTCAGTGCAATCTCCTAACCTGTACTCTGTCAACACACCTCCTTCTATCGCCTTTCGACTCTCAGCCCCTACAAAATACAGCTGCAAACTATCAAAATTTGCATCACAACAACTGATTGTGCTCTCAGTACATTTTTTGGTTTATAATTTGTTTGTTTTTTTGTGCATATCATTCAATTTAACAATTTATTAATTAAATTTAAAAATTAATGTTAAATATATTAGTAAAAATTACTTGTTTCTCATTTTAACTACAAATTCTCTGTGTTGTGTAAATTTATAAATATGTTATATATTTATTTTTTTTTAATGTTAGTTTCTTTGTTTAAGTCTCGTTGCAGATTTTCTTCTTTATGACTATAGCATTTTTCTCTTGTTTTTAAATATATTGCACTTAAAGTTAAAAAAAAGTTCCATTATTTTGTATTTAATTAATATTAGCAATGAATAAAAAAACAACTGAGTTGAGAAAGAGTAAAATAACATGACGAAAAAATGAGACAACAAAACTTGGAGGATATTAGAGAGAAATTATAATATTTTATGTTTTTTGTTTCTTTTTAAACAGTATGTTTGTTTTTTTATTTATTTTTTTAATTTTTTTCTGGTTGATTCATTTTTTGCGCGTAAAAATTCACTATAAGAAAATTTCTAATATTAAAACACTTACTTGTCTAGTATCTTAAAAATTTGGAAGCTGGATTTTATGGTTTTTTCATGTATCTCACTTTTTATTTAACACATATACATATACATATATCCTTTTATTTTTGAGTGAAGTTCCGTTGTCTTTCTGTTTCTTTCATTATTTAAATAGAATTTTTTCAATGTTCTCTTTAGTTTTAGTTTCATTTTATTGTTGTGTTTGGTTGATTTTTTTTGTATATATATTATATTTGCAGGGTTTTTATTTTGCATTTCGTCTTAAGTTTGTATACAGTTGTCTGTGTTTGTGTATGTGTGTGTGAGAGAGAAAAAGGGTGATGTGTGGTAAATTTTCAAAATACGCTGACTTGATTTCCTGTTTTATTTTTATTTCTCTAAAATATATATATATGCACATATATCGTATGTCATCTTATTTTTAATATTTATATAAAGTCTGATATCGATTTTTTTCATATTTTTTTATATCAATTTGTAAAAGTTTTTGTTTTTTTTTTTTTTGAAATTCCTCAACCTCCAAAAATATTGCCATCGTTTAGATATATATATTTTTTTGTTCACATTTAAAAATGCATTTTTTACACGTGTAGAAATAGTTTTTTTTATTTTTTATATTTTTTGTTTATATTTTCTTACATTAAAAAAATTATTTTGGTGTTCTTTTTATCATTTCTTTACTAATTATTTAGAAAAAAATAAAAACAAACACATTTTAGCTATTTTGTTACATATAATAAATTAATTTGAAAGGAAACTTGTTTTTGTTTTGTATTAATTTTAATTTTAATTTTAAAGACTGACTAATGTGTCTTTGAGAAAAGAAAAAAAAACTAAAATTATGAAATAGAAAATAAATATGAAATAAAACTAATACTAGAACCCATTTTAAGCAGTTTTTGTCTTATTAGTCTTAAAGCTAACTTGCAACACCCGGTTGCCAAGTGTGTAGCCGTTAAGTGATTGTATTGCAACAACGGCCTCATCGTAGTTTGTCATTGTGACAAAACCGAATCCCTTGCATTTACTCGTTTGCAGGTCTCGGATTACTTTCACCGATTGGACGGCACCAAACGGACCGAACAGCTGCCACAGTACGTTCTCTTCGGTTTCTGGGGCCAGATTGTAAACGAATATACACCAACCGGAGCCGGTCATTGCGTTGCCGGGTAAAATGGAATTGGCTAATAAATCACCGGCTAATGGAGAATATCTGAAATCGAAAAAAAGAGAGAGAAAAAATTATTTATAAGTTAACTTGAGGGTTTATAAATTCAATTTATCAATGTGATTTTTTTATTATAACAAATGCCTACAAATAGTTTTTTTTTATGTTAATTATATTTGTTTTTAGTTCTACATTATATTTGATGTTATATTTAATATTTACTTATGTATATATATAAAGTTGTACTTCTTTTTTTTGTAAGAATGTACTGAATAAAAATGGTAGCATGCGTTGGAGAAAGGAAATGTAATGGGTGAAAGGTTACAAGTGTGTGTGTGTTGTGTCCGACGAAGGCGAGATATAAAGGATAGTCTCATATAGGATATAAGGAAACAATTTTTTCCTCTGACGAATGTTAACAATATTGTTCAATAAGTCGCAAGTGCGTTCAACCAAATATCATTTCGTGTTCCATTTATCGTTTATTTCAACTGGTAATTTTATAAATTAATGGATATATGCTTTCAAAACTTTATAAAAGCGGTTTAGGGGAAAGAGTCGAAAACTTTCGGCTTATATCTAAGATATTTATTTATTAAAAATTGTTTGAATATATTGTTTGAGACAAGCTCTTTTTAGCAGTTAAAAAAATTGTTTCAAATATTCATCATGGCTTTGTTCGTCTGGTGCTACTAATTTAGCTTTGTTGACTAAGTTTTGATAAATTTTTACAAATTGGTGCATTTTGCACAGACCTTTCAATTTTTTTGGCAGAATTCAACTCAACTTACTTTTGGCTAAGCTTAAATCATTGGGCGGTATGTGTCTAAAAGACGTAGGTTATTTATTTATGGTTAAAAGAGGAAATTAAAACAAAGTCTTAGAAGGTGAGATAGAAATGAAAAGTTGGCAGACTTGCAGTTTCTAAAATTTTGTTTGGCATGTATGTGACGGTTGATACAATAAGTCAGTTTTAACTTTAGATTTACTTCGTGATATTCATTGCTTATTTATTTTTATTATAATATTTTCAGCTCTTGGAAATAAGGCCCAAATCGAAAAAAGAGTTAAAATAAACGTCAAAAAAATGCGCATTATGAATGCACACTGCTTTTCTGATGCCAAGTTACAAATTCTTTTGCGCTGCTTTGCATTTGTTATGCATCATAATTATTCACAATGCTCTGTTTGCGCAGTTGATGCGTTCACAATGCGTTTAAGAAAAGTATGCATTGCATCATAGTTGCATAGTTGCAAGCATCAAGCTTGCATTTTGGAACGCTTGATTAAGCAGTAATGCAGAAGTACTGCGTTTTAGAATTCAGCCAAAATGCCTTAAGAGCAGCACGAGCGGTATATGCAGCATGCGAAGATGCATGAAGTTGAAATCCTTTGTCGATTAAACCTTATCCAAAAAAAGGCACGTGCTGCCAGCAACCGTTCGCTTTGCGTTTCTGACATATGAATGAGTCATAGTGCTAAAAGTTCTGTAGATCTAGACAAAGTCTCTTATTGCATGTCACTCGTCCCACTTGATGAATTCAACATGTACCCACTTTCGAAAATCATTTATTTTTTATTTAACTTTGCTACTGAAAAAAATGATGATTTTTCTTCCAGAAATAATATATTTAAAAAAACATATATTAAATTAAATCTTAAATATACTCTGTTAGTTTCTAGTTGAGAAACCGCGGTTGTTTGAATTGGAATTTTCGCAACTTTCAATATTTAAAAGTTGACTTTGATTTAATAAAAGCAATTTCTCAATTTGGAAAATCACCTTAGAAATCCTCAAGTTTTGTTCACCTTCGATTGAATAAAACGGTACTAAGCGTTAAGTTTAATTACACTTTACTAGTGTGCATTACACTAAAAATTAAAATCAATATGAACTAAAAACTTCGAAACTATGAATGCCTTCTCGTAAGAGGCGAGCCTGAAAGCTCAACAAATTTTATTGGAATCGAGTTAAATCGAAAGAAGGGGTAAGGGGCAAAGCACTATCAAACTGCTTGATAGTTGACGAAATGAAGCATCATCGTAGTCGACTCTTTACTTTACTTTTGATGGCGCTTAAAATCCTGGGCGGACTACGGCCTCAACCAAGCTCAGTCCCTCGATGGCTGTCGCCAGTTACGATTGGAAAACCAGTATAGTTGGTTGAGTTAATTTTCCAATTGTGGCCGCCACCTAAGGTGGGATCTTCCTCTGCTGGGTTGTCCCTCAGGGGTAGATTCGTAGCCGACTCCATCACCCACAATTTTATTTATACTAAACCCTCATTTTGAGGTTGTGCGCTCCGGAGAACTGATCGATCATATCAAAATATATCTACCTAAGAAAGCCATATTGCAAGCCTTGTCTTTAAAGTCTACTCAAATATCATGAGTAACGACATAAGTAAGCATACCTTTTAGCAACTATACCTATGAGTCATGAAATTTCAATCGATCGATGTACCTATACCTGCTAAAACAAGCTTGCTTAGTTGATATTTTTAAAAAATTAACAATCTAAGAAGAAAAGAAATGGTAAGCATTCACCATTATGAAGACTTGTATAACCCTGCAAGAACTTAAATATTTAAAAAAAGGAAAACAGTAACTCTTTGCCTATTATTTAATTTTATAATTATAGGGAAGTGATACGAGTATAAATATTTTTAGATAACATTCTAAATTCGACAAATTAAAAAATTTATATGTACTGAGTCAACAAGAAATGGTGTGCAGGACTTCTAGGGTAATCACTTAAACTCTAAAAGGGAGGTATGGCGCTAATTAGGCTCGATGGGAATGTAAGAAGCAATGAATCTTTGTTTACAGATCTAAAAGTAGGTAGTAGTACTGCGAAATGAAAACATACTTAAGCGTCTGTGATTCCTAATACAACAAATGTCAACATGTCGATTTACAAAAGCATTTTATTTTTTAAGAAGTCCTTTCAGTTTATTCTTTTAACAATTTTCAATCTAACAGGACTTGTGTATGGAAAACGTGGTGTAAGTTTGTTATTTTCATTTATTATTGTGTGTTTTTTTTTACTTTGTAATTTAACACAATTGAGTGATGCAAACAAAAAAAAAATAACATTTAGTTTCTAATAATACAACCAAAATGATGCTAAAATAAAAATATGTTATTATGTATGTATTTTGCAAAAAAGAAAATTGCGCATTCCAATAGATAAAATACACAATTTCATTAAAACATAAAAACTTGGCAAATATACTCATAGTGAACATATAAAAATAAACAACATATAATTCAAAATATATGTATATGTAAATTAAACAAAAATAAAAAATATTTAATTATAAAAACTCATAAATACATTTAGATAGATAGGGTAACTTGAATTGAAAAGTTACATTGATTGAAATACAAAAATAATATTTAAAATATAATGTAATAATCATATAATAATAATTAAAGTATAGGTTTTGTTTTTCGTTTTTAAAAAAAATAAATTAATTCACCTTTGTAAACCCTTGTTAATGGCTAACATCGGGCTTTTTCCAATGCTAAAATATAAAAAAGAAAACAAATAAAAGAACAAATTAAAAAAAGGAATTTATATATTTTTCGGACGAATTTTTGGTAGTTAATTGTTTTGTTTTTTTTTTTTTGTCTTTCTTTTCGTTTCAATAAATCAACTTAGTTAAAAAATAAGTAAAAAACATAATAAAATAAATATCAATGAAAACTGAAAGAAAAATGGAAAATTAGAAAAATTAGAAAAAAAGAAGAACTAAAATTATTTATATAAACATTTTAATGTGGGTTTATTTTGAAATAAAATTGTTTTTTTTTGTAAGTTTCTCGAAATGGTTCATTTTGTTACATTTCCAAAACGATAACAACAAAGTTAAGTTAAGCCCTTCCCTTTATATCTGTTGCGTGTACATATAATACTTGTATAGTATTTAAAGTGGTATTATTATCTGAAATTCACGAACGGGCGCTTCACCATAACTTCGGTGGCAAACAAAGGAAAACAAGTGCTGATTTCACTGTTCTGAAATAGCTAGATATAATATTTATTTATGAAATTTGATGAGCTGATTCGTCAAAGTTATTGAGAACAGGCATTGGCTTGAATGACTTCATTTGAATACTTTAGAAAATCCTCTGCAAAAATTATACAACAACATTTCAAGGTAGGTAGGTAGGTAACAAGTCAGTTTTAGTTTAAAGTATTATTATTTTTTAAAATAAATTTCTCACTAAAAATTTTACTTCCGAAAAACTATCTTCAAATTATTTTAGAAAAAAAAGAATTGAGCAAAAGGTTTAAAAGCTCGAAACCACAAGCGCCATAACTTTTTGTTTGCCGAATAAAATCAGATGTGTTTGTGTCAATCCACTGATGATCCCAAACCACCATATCTGGGTGAAACGCCTCCGAAACAATAGGTCGCAAAATCATTTTATTATTATATAATGTATATATAATTTTATAGAATTTTTGACTTAAATCAAACAAAGTTTTCAAAACTTTTCCGCACTATTAAATCATTTCTCCAAAGTGTCCCAACATTTTTTTCCAGCTGAACAACCAAATTGAACCTGTTATTAGAGGTACAATTTTAAATTGTTTTTATATATCTGTCGCGTCAGTAAAATTCCCGCGACCGCAACAAAATAGCTTTTTGTCGGTCAATTGTGTTGTGTATTAGCAGTATCAATAAATTTTAATTGTCACTAATACAATTTCTAAACTAAATTTGAGCAAATAGTCTATTAAAAACTTTATTTCTCTGTTGCAATATTGTATATAACAAACAACTTTAATTTTTTTATAAATTAATATTTACAAATGTCTTTATATTTTTCTTAATTTTGTTAAAATTCCTTCGAAAATAATAATGAAGTAGATTGTATATTCACTGACTTCTTTAAGGCTTTCGATCAGCTGTCCCATTAGATTATTGACTTTAAAATAAGGGCTATGGTTTCCCATCTGGTTTCTTAAAATGGATAAATTTATACTTTGAGAGTAGGGACTATCGAGTCAAATTTAGAGGTTCATTATCTAAAGCATTCACTGCTTAGTCTGGAGTTCCTCATGGAAGTCACTTCCGCCCAATTTTGTTCATTTCGGCTATTAATGATGTAAAAGCATGTATAAACATAAGAAAAGGCTATAGTCAGTCCGCTTCCCTATATCCCCCGGAAATTGGAATTTATTTCATTCTATAAAATGTATAAACAAATTTTTATTAAAAAAACTGTAATATTTATTGTTATACTTTTAACCCTTCATATTTTCAATTACAGATTCAAAACGGTTTTTTCTAAATTGCGAGCGTGGTTCAGCTTCCTAGCATAATTTAAAGGCCCCAAAAGTTGATACGGACGGATAGACACGTTCGGAATTCATAATTTAAATAATCTTGAGAATGATTTGCATGTTAGTAAAATTGAACTTAAAATCTTTTAATGCATATTATTATGTTTTGGTGTCATAGACCCTTTGATTGCCTTTGTGATTGTGCCACCATGAATGTATTGTTATAGTCATATTTTGAATGTTTTATATCACACCAAAAACATAAATGTTAAAGAAAAGCCTAGTTTTCTTATACATATAAATCGGTTTGCTTACATGTCAGCCACAAAAAATACTGATCTGTACTGATCTACTGATCTTTGTGTTTGAGTAAATGTGTTAAGACTCGAATCTTAAGCAAGATACATACATTACATTATGATCTTTGGGCCCCAAAAGTTGATACGGACGGATAGACACGTTCGGAATTCATAATTTAAATAATCTTGAGAATGATTTGCATGTTAGTAAAATTGAACTTAAAATCTTTTAATGCATATTATTATGTTTTGGTGTCATAGACCCTTTGATTGCCTTTGTGATTGTGCCACCATGAATGTATTGTTATAGTCATATTTTGAATGTTTTATATCACACCAAAAACATAAATGTTAAAGAAAAGCCTAGTTTTCTTATACATATAAATCGGTTTGCTTACATGTCAGCCACAAAAAATACTGATCTGTACTGATCTACTGATCTTTGTGTTTGAGTAAATGTGTTAAGACTCGAATCTTAAGCAAGATACATACATTACATTATGATCTTTGGGGGAGTTGGTCCACCGCAAGAAATATAATTAAAGGACGACAACATTAGAAATATAAATTGTTTAGTTGCAGTTTTTTGCTTCCCTGAATAATAATCAAATACAATCAATAAGCCGAAGATCATATATCAATGAAAACCGTGCGGTAATACCAAATAATAAAAACAAATGCTTAGTGTTAATTATACCTTGCAATGAAATTAAGAAGTTATTACAAATTCAAAAGTTTCTTTTGCGCCATCCTATTTATTTGACATTTTATGTCACGGTAAAATATCTTTGAGTAAAGTTTCTGATCATACTTCCTTCAAGCCAGGCAAGTTTATGTACAATTAATGCATTCAAATATTATAAAATTGTTTTATAAAATATAAAAATAAAAAAGTTATTTGCATCGCTTATGAGGTTTACAATTTATTTTTCCGAATATAGCGAAATCTCAAAAATTAAAATACAATAACTAAGCATATGACACTATCCTCAAAGTATAAACAAAATAGTTCTTAATTTTTGACGAATTTAGAGATTACAAAAAATGCAGGTATAGAATTCTGTATCTGTAAGAAAAATACTCATTCAAATACGCTTATTAGTTTCAAAGTAAAAAGTAAAATTCCAACGTTATTATATAAATAAGGGATTATTTTCAAATCTTCCGATTGAAATAAAAACATAAAGAAGGTTAAAGTCCGCTTGGGGCGGACAGTATGATACCCCCTATACATCCCTATATTGGAGGCAGCGTGAAGAACATAGTACATGACATTTTACATAATTTTATATGAAAAAAAATGCAATATTTGAAAGTAGGCGCTTCTTACTTTTGTATGGATCATATATAAAAAAAAATATTGGCTAAATATCTTATTTTATATTTTTTATGGTTTTCTATGAAAATGTTGGGAAAAACAGAAAAAAACGCTCACAACAACAATAGGAGTGACCTAAAGCTTCATTAGAAACATAGGAACGGGAGTAGTACCTTGTGAAAGTTCTAACTCACTATTTCTTTAACTTTCTAATTAACTAACTTTCTCTTATTAAAGGCTTAAAAATTGTGTACGAACGGATGGACATTGCTAAATAGATTTAGGTTTTGGTACTGATCATAAATATATTTACTTTTAGTAGTCTACGGTGAATATTAAGAGGTGTTACGGCCCATACAGTACCTAAAGCCTGGCTTCTCTAACCGTTGTGTATGCGAAGATTTATTTTTTGACACGAATGGAGATGCGAATTTAAAATGGATATCGCACGTAAAAATAAACGGCAACAGCTCGATATTAAATATAATCAAATGCATTGGCTGCTTGGTGGTTTCCCAAACTCAGCATGCAAAACAAGCTGCTTTCATACAACCAAGTTCTGAAACCGGTTTGGACGTATGGTATACAACTTTTGGGGTTGTATCAAGGCAAATAACATCTATATTTTACAATCTTTTCAAAAAAAAGTGCTAAGACGAATTGTAAACGCCCGCTGGTATATCCGAAATAGTGATATCCACAGAGATTTGGATGTGCCAACCGTCGAACCCTTTCCGATGACAAACTGCCTGGTAAACGCAAATATAAATTATTAAATCTAAACTACTAGATAGGAAGTAACATAGTTGTAGTATAAAGTAATTTGACGGGAGGTGGTTTTAGTGAGTAAGAATCTAACACTATTATGAGCACGTGCGGTCGGTCCTCATAGTGTCTTATGGAAGATTTTCCACCTACCCTCGGGAAAAAAAACGAATTGAGTGACCTATAATTTAATGCCGATACCGAACGCAATTATATATTTGAAAAGCTTCTCATTATATTTGTGACTCTATGATGTTTTTCAGACATTCGCAAGTGATTAAAAACTTTATGGTGGTACGGGCGGAATTTAACCCACTAAGCCACTGCACCTACACTGTTAAAATAAACAACATATATCAATATCTCAGCACAACGACAAAACCTTGCATTTGAGTCCCAGGCGGCTTTGCATATGCGGAAAAATTGCATTTCACCAATTCACGAGTTTCTTTCATAATAATGTCGCTGTGTGAATTGCGAGAGTGATTAACATGTTTGATATGCGGAAAAATTGCACTTCACCAATTCACGAGTTACTTTCATAATAATGTCGCTGTGTGAATTGCGAGAGTGATTAACATGTTTGCATAAGTCCACTTAAGAGATACTCTTAGAATGTAGGACTTATAAAGTTAAAAGAATACTTGCAACGAGCTGCTCTCAACACTATGTCCACTTTCAAAACTTCTTATTAAACCCTGTTATGTTGCTCTGATAAGAACTACTAACCGTTTTACTCTTTATCACTTTGATGATGCCTGGGTGGATACATAGATGTATATCTGAGCATTTTAACGCTCCTATCAACACCTCGGAATTGATCTGCGCCAATAGCTTTAAGCTTCAATATGTATTTGCTTTTTTCGATAACTTTTGGCGGGTTCGAGTGTTCAAGTTTAATAGTGGAATCTCATATCTGAGCTATTGGCTGCTTAGAGCTAATGCCAACATCGGGCAATGAACTTACGTCGTTATATTCAGCCGTTTCAAAGTATTAGCAAATTTACTTATATTTTACGATTTATAAGTAAAATAGCGTGTCATAAATTCTTTTGTCCAAAATAAAGATGGCGTTTTAGAAAAAAAGACTTGCATTAAGAAGTCCATGCTACCCAAAAGGCTGTTAAAGCATAGTAAGCTTAGTAATTGAGACAAAGGACCCACGCCCAGTTTATAGAATTTAAAAAATATATGGTGATATGTTTTAACAATTAATATAATAATGACAATAAAATTTCAGGTAATTGCTTTGGTAATGTCATAAAACAGCTGAAATTTTTCCAAAAAAAAACTTAAAAATATGACCACGAGGTGATTAAAATTACTTTAAAACATGAACAGCACAGACAATTAAGTAGTTTGTGTAATTTTTTGCAAAAATATTAAAGCATTTTGTATCTTATTGTTAGTATCGAAATAATATTATCCGAAAAAAAATTCACACAAAAGCTTATATAAATTATGATGTCCGTCCAATCATAAAACTGAAATTTAATTATAACAAGATTTGGTACAGTAAGACTATTTAATATTTAACCCACACTAAAACGAACAAATAAATAATTAAATAAAAAAAACATTAAAGAAACAATTTAAAATATTTCAAAAAACCAAAATTGTAAAAACAAAGTTTAAAAAAAGTAACTATATATTAAATTTGTTAGTTTTTTCTTCTTTTTTTTTACATATAAATAGGTTTCTGTTGACTTTTGTATCGCATAGTTGTTTTAAATTTGAAAATTCTCCTTTCATAGTCTATTAGTGATTTGATTTGTTCGGAAAAAAAAATCTATTCGTGAAAGTCTTACCTAATTCTACCGGCTGATGGAAGAGCACCGGCCAATCTTCGTGTGGCCGCTGCAGCTTGTGGTGTCAGATATGCGGCCAACGGTGGTGGGATTTGAGCTTTAGCACTATTGCTTGGATTGTTAGCAAATTTCACAGTTATTGGTTCGGTATATCCTTTTGGTGTTTTACCATTTAACTCCTGAATAGCACGTTCAGCTTCGTTGCGTTGGTCGAAACGAATAAAACCAACACCTTTTGATAGACCTAAGGGAAAACAAAATCCTTCAAGTTAGTAAACTGCTTTTTGCATTGCCACAGAATAAATTCAACACATGAAAATAATACATATATAACACAGAATAACGTAAAATATAACGTACCGTCGATATTGGCTACGCTTACATTGCCAAATATATCAGTAACTAAAAATGAAATAGAAAAAAGAAAACACACAAAATAAATCAAAGAACTCAAAAGTGTACATAAAATTGGCTTAACAAAACAAAAGAGAAGCCGCCAAAATTATTATATCCCACTTACCAGATATATTATCACAGAGAATACGAGATGTAATTATCTTTCCAAATGATGCAAACATCGCCTCCAAGTCTGGTTGTGATAGATTTTTGGGAAGACCCGATACATACAGATTAGCACCCTTTATCGATTCCGAACTTGGACGGGCGTATGATACCTTAATGACTTTATTTTGTAAACGCAAACCATTAAGAGTGTTGACAGCTTTCTCAGCGTCTTCGGCGCGGACATAGTTGACAAAACCATAGCCGAGACTTTGACCTGAAAGGAGCGGAGCTTTAATGAACCTATGCATTTGGACATGTCGTTAAACTAAAACGTGGTCTGGCAAACTTACTCGTACCTTGCTGCAAGGCCGGATTCAACGCTGTCAATGATGCTGGTAAAACTATTGGAAAGGGAAAATTAAAATTTAAACTTTATTATTATGTTTATTAAGTGAAATGTAATTACAAATAAGAATGTTTATCAATTGAGAATATACTTCTAAAGTTTTGTAATTACAAATATGAAACTACTTGTGACAGCTTTTTGCTTAAAATTAAGCCAAGTCATTAAGCTCTTTCCATTTATGTTCAGAAATCTAACAAGACAATTCTAATGTTCAAATAAATTTGTTTACTGAATGAAGACTGGCCTTTTGATCTAGGATTTTCGAAATTGCTAAAATCTTCGAAAATTATTCAATTTAAATGTATTGGACTTTGATGGAAGTCATCTGAAGACAATAAGGTTAATTGTCCGTTCAGCAAATCTTAAGCTAGTGGACTAACAATTTAACTCATTTTATTTACGAATACAAAAATTTCTGTCAAAATAAAAGAACAAAGACAACTATTCCCCGTTTAAAAAAGAAAAACAACTAAATATTAGAAAGCAATATTTGGAGAAAATAGAAAGGTGCTACTCCAGGAATAACGTCTGAAAGTTTAAGCAAAAGATAAAAAGAACGTGTCAGGGTAACAAGACCCGAACAGAAACTTGTAGAGATGAACAAGGGAACCTTGAAGTAGAGTCACAGTCGCTGTTGAAGATATGGAAAAAACGTTATTGCCGATTTCTAAACGGCACCAGACCAAAATGATATGAGAATAGCAATATCTAAACTGAAGTCCAACAAGGCTGCTGGGCGGGACGGTTCTATTAAAGGCAGCATGTGATGACTTATTTCCAAGATTTGGTCTGATGAATGTATGCCTGATGAATGGAACCTCTGCGCGAATTAGAAAAAAGGAGAACCTCTAAACTGCGCAAACTACAGAGGTATCAATCTCCTAAACATCGCGTTGAAGCATTTATTAACGATCTGATTGGACCCTATCAATGCGGTTTTAGGCCCGGTAAGTCTACAATTCACCAAATGATCGCTACTAGAGGACTACCTCGACTTAGGTGGCGCGCACAATTGAAATAATATAATAATTTCCCTCACCTTAAACCTAATAAAAGAAAAAATATAAACATTTCGCCTTACCTGACACTTTGTCTCGAACCAATTTGCAGCTTTCCAATTCACCGATGCTGGAGAAGAGTGATCGCATCTCCTCCTGTGTCATTGTTTGTGGTAAATAATTTACAATTAAATTGGTTCGCGACTCATCTTGGCTTCCGTCAACGGAACCATTGGTGCTGCCATTTTTAATAGCTAGTTCCATGGCGTTTGTCATTATTTGATCCGTTTTTATTTTTTGTTTTTGTTTTTTTTTTGTGGTTTGTTTGTGTTCTTTAACTGATTTGACTGACACGTCAAATGAAATTTAAACTTAAATGATCGTGTTGTTGTAGAGTTTTTGGGTAGTTAGTTAATTTATAATTATCTCACTTTCTTGGGATGTTTTTTGTTTGTCTTCTTAAAAATTATAAATTTATTCGCTAGGTAATTATAATATTTTCACTTTTCGTTAGGTTTTTATTTTTAAAAAATATATATATAGTATATTATGTTTATATTGATTGCGCTTTGCACAAGTCCCGTCTTCTTTTATTTTTTAAACTTTAATATTTAAATTATTATTCTATGTATATATATATAAATAATTTATTCGTTTTTATCCTTTTTTTTCTTGGTGTAATGTAATCAGTGTGTAAGTGTGATTCTTTTTTTAGATCAAATTGATCGTTTGTTTTTTTAAGTATAAATTTACTAAAAAAAATCTTGTCAACAAAAGTGTGCTACTTCGCGCTTGAATTAATTTTTGCGCTAAGTAAAATTTTACTAAATATTTCGTTAAGTTTGAATTTTATTTAATTTTTTATGTTTTAAATGGAATTTTACCCTTCTTTTTTTGACTTGGGAGTTGAGATCTTTAAATTAGGAAACTTTTTATGTTTGTTTTTTGTTGTAGGGTGTTGTGTGTGATTTTGGTTTTCATATATCTTTTATATGTATAAGTTTTTATTTTATATAAAAATTGCAAAAATGCAAAAAGACAGCAAAATTCTCTTACTAAAATCTTTTTGTTATTTTTTGTTTTCTGATAAATTTAATATATAATTTTTCTTCCTTTTTATATATATAGACTTCTGATTTTTCTTTTTCTTTTAATATTATGGAACATTCGAGTTTTACGGTTTTTTATACTTTTGTTTTTTTTTTCTATATCGTTTTCTTCAATATATTTCTATTTCAATTTAAGTATATAGTTGGTTTTGTTTGGTGGTGTTGATTCGCAAGAAGATTTTGTATATTTTAGCTGTTTTTTTTTTAAGTTTTTGCTGTCAAGATATCAATCTGAAAAGAAAAACGTATGTTGATTAGAGTTATTTATTAGGGTTAAATGTAAATAGAAGAATTAATGGAATTCATAAGTGCTTCAACTCTTGCAGATGTTGGGGCTAACAATCAAGAGTAAAACCAAGGGTCTCCAAACTACGACCCACAAGCAACATCCTAATATATATAGTTGGATATTGCTTGGAAGCACTTGATGTTCGATTGTAACATTTACCTAACTTTGTTCTTATACCCTTATCCCAAACAAACTAAGGTCTCTAAAGTCCACCGACTAAAGCCTCCGATTACGGTGGATTTTAATGTATTTTCGTGATTTAAATATTGCAGTGATAGATGGGAAAGGAATACGAATATAAATTCAACTTGGAAGATAGAACTTGGAGATGCATTTCTTTTAGTTGATATGTACATGTGTAGGTAATTGTTAACCCTTTACGGACTTCTTGGCAGGAAACATCAATCATTTATACAACAATTTTTGGTTTTAAAACTAAGTAGAGTGCACGACTGCACGAGATGCGTTTTAATAGCTTTGTAGGTTTTAAAAAATTTTATTTTGGGCTTGTCTATAGTCTTTATATGATACCTCATACTCAGTTTGAGTTCGAAATTTCCGCACAATCGCAATAAATTTCTCTAAAGTAATGTTATTGCGATGTACATACAAATACAATAAAAATTAAAATTGAATTTATGAATGTTACTGCATTTTAAAAGGTTTTTTTTAAATAGCTTAACATAAGAAACTAAAACTTCTTGAATGAGACAAGAAGCAGTTTTTTATTTAAGCACTGATTTGACATCAAAATTGCATTGTTTAAAATATGTATTTTCAAGGGAAATAAAACGCTTCATAACGTATCATACTCTCACTTAAAATCAGATTTCAAACAAACCACTTAAAATACAACAATTAAAATCACTGGTCAAAAGTGGTATGTCTGCGGGACATCAGGATTTAGAATTGACAAGTACCCATTTGCTTTTGTTCGCAACCTTGTGGCTCGTTCGTTTAAATTTTCATATTCCCTCATCTCTGTCCATACGGACATTATGCAACCTTATTTTGAATGCATAATAAACAATTGTGTCCCCTAGCAGAACAAAAAAACAACACAAGTCACTTTAATCCTTTCAAATTGCAATCTACGGTAGGAAATTAACATCCAACTCTGAAATCATCGACCCGCGATAATGTACACAAGGAGAAAGGACATTCATTTCCTCTTCAAAATAATATAATATCCGTAATCCCTTTCTGACTCCCGAAGATCAAGTTTAATATTTACGAAACTCTTTTCCAACATAATTCAACAATTCCAGGATTATCCATACAAGTAACAGGACTCCTCGCATATTTATGTAATTCTTTTTCTTCTTGGTTTTTTAAATTCACTGAAGCAGCATGTTTCCAGTTCCCAGGGAGCATGGATAGCTCTAATGAAATTTCATTCGTTTCAGTTAACAGACGAACAGCATCAAACACTGACAATAAATTGACGCAGGAGGAGAACGAGGGAGAGAGAAATTGAAGATCCTTTTAGATTTGGAATTTGGAATTTGGACTTGGCATAGCAACGATAAATAATGACGATGTTGCTTCGTTTGCATTTTATTCGCCGCATTGTTTTTTTCTTTTCTTTTTTTTTTTGTTCGCTTTTCATTATCCTTGGACAGGGATATCAGTGCATTAAATTGATTTAGGGATTTCCTTTCCTTGTTAATGCTGTGCGTTTATATGTGTGTGTGTGTGCATATCCTGTAAACGCTCTGCAAAAAGGGTCTCGTCGTCAGCCAATGTGGGGTGGGTATGTGAATATTTTATATGACTGCAAGAGCATACAGTAAATCCAGACATATGGGATCGAGATGTGATTGTTCAATTCTACAGGAGGAAATGCATTTTTCTCTCCTATCCCTGTCCTGTCCCTGCTGCATATGGCCTTTTTGCTAAGAGCAAAATTACACAGAGAGATTACACGACTAGGGTCAATTCAAGAACAACGACGAACCAAAGATATACTTTTTTACACGTACAACACGTACACTCATTCTCCCCTTCGGTGTTGCAATTTGATTTGGTAAACTGCAACCGATGTTTTGCAGTTTGGTACATTGAACTATTTCTATGAAAAAGGATGAGAAAAATAACACATCCCGAGGGACAGAAAAACACAGTGTACATATCCTTGTTATCGTGCGTTCTTGTTTGCGCATCGAATTCAAGGGTCGTTGAACTTGTATCTGTGTATCTGTTTGTTTGTATCATGGATACTCCTTTTTTCATAGTTTGTTGTTTGGTTCGGTTCCTTACTTGGCTGACATAGTTAATTGATATGAGGGATGCATGTAAGTATCAGCTTGAATGCGAAGGTGTGTCACAGAAAACATCTGATCGTGCACCACACTTGTATCTATTTATCTTTACATACTTTCGACGTGACATTTGCGTCTAATAAAGAAACAATTTCAAAATTTAATTGTCCTCCTAGGTGCCTTTATTGAATTGAAACAGAATGGAAATGTCTTAAGCATCTGGATGCATAAATACATATATATAAATACTTGGTTCTATGTCAGGGTTATTGTCCTTCGTGTTAATATGGTTTCACCAAGTGCAAGGGAGCGTTACAGTTGTTATTCGGGCTAATTGGTGCTTGTGGTCTCTCAAACATCTGTTACGGTGTTGTGTTGTTTTCGGCTTTGAGGTAGGTACGTACATATTCAGTGATCCTTGTCGGAGTTTTAAAGTTCTGTTTACTTTGTGTAGATATACACATTAATATTTGTTTTCGTAAGTAAAATTTTTTTAAATATACACATGCCTAATATATACAAATGTATATACCTAATGTAATTTTATTAATTATTAATTAATTAATATGTAATTTTTTTTTGCCTCTTAGATTTAAAACAACTTCATTTAATACTATTCGAACCTCATGCAGCGATCCCATCGAGCACTATAGCCCGGATAAAAATCAAAATCTGTCCAACAGACAGATGGACACGACACAGCTATTATTTACTTATTTTCGGCCGAAAGAACCTTCAAAAGAAAATTCTGATTTGTCGGTAGTTCTAACAGACGACTTATGCTTTGCGTTACCAACATGAATTGCAATATCATTCAGTACGCAGGGCCGGCAATATCTAGAAAGGCTGATTTTTGTAAGGGTGTAAGTAGTCAGACCAAAAACAACTGTCAATAGTAGCAGTCTTCTAAGCCACTGCAGCTTGGTTAATTTTTTAACTATTTCTGATAGTCTTATCCGTTCTTTTATTCTTTTTACTATGAGAATAGTAATATTGATTCTCTTGAACTTTTATCAGAGAGTAAAAGGAAAACCTAATTTATTAGGTGAATGCAAGTCATAACCCGGCAAAAGGCGTTTGCTGTGGAAAGGTCGAATTAAGACCTTAAATTTGTGACCCGTAAGCCTCGATTTCTGGCAACGCTACTCACTTTATAATTTGAATTTCCTTTCACAACAAATCGTGTAATATCTTAACACATATTGACCCTACGAGGTAAGATGTAAATTTGACCTCAAAAATTAAAATATTTTGTTGAATTCAGAATGTTTATTGCCCGTTTACTGATACTATTCTTAAAACAGCTCATTGTCCTAGATCGACTTAATATCAATAAAAAGTCATAACAAAACATAATTCTCAACATTTTCTCTTCGAGCATCTTAGGTGCACTTTCATCCTTGCTATTCTCTCCCTATAAAATAAGTTCAAGTAAGCAGAACTTAGTTCTTTGTTTAACTAAAACACAGTCTAAAACACAGAACGTACCAAGAGAAATACACAAAAGATTAGATTAAGTACTCACATGGCATCTGCCACTTTGGGGTAATCTATATAATTACATACTTATATCGACGATGAGGAAAGAAGAAAAAAAGAAAGTGAATGTCAAGTGAATTTCGTGGCTCGAAGGGTATATCTACCTACAGTCAGTTTTGTTGCCAAAACCAAAACTGTATCAACCCAGCGAGGTAAGAAATGAAGGCTCAACAGAATTTAAGGGACTACCCAATTTCATACAGTTTCAATCGTTTGGTCTCTTTGCTAGGTTGTATAAACGTGCCCTTGATAGTTGACGTAAAGCTAAGGGGAAAATTCATTTTATAGCACTACCTTGCTGACTAAAACGTATGTCAAAAACTGCCGAATCCATGCAACAAAATTTAAAAAAAACAGTCACAGTAGTTATTGTATTGCACTAGCCATATAAAACCTTATCGTAAACGTACACCCTTCGTAAATTTCGTAGAGTGTCATCTTATGTGGTGCGATGTAGGTTCTGAAATAAGACACTATTGTTTTACAGCTTTTTCGATTGGTCAAATTATGGCATTATGTGACATATCCGTGTCAGACTTGGTGGCAATAATTATCCTTAACGCTAGAGGACAAAAAATTTAATAATCAGGTTGTTATCTGCACAATTTCACTATGTTTTACAGAAAGTTTCCACCATATGTTTTAATTGAAAATAAAATAAGTTTTTTATCATTTTGGACCGATTTGAATGAAAATAGTCAAAACGGAAATTGAATTTGTTAAACAAGTTATACAGTGTAGATCCCTCGAAAAGGTGTCACAACCACTTTTTATAGCACGTCCCTCTATGTGTGTTAACGTTAATGCCTAAGCGAACATGACTGATATCAGAAGTTCATAAGGACAAGAGCCCCTCGTTGGCATTTGAAAGTCTTTCATTAGCTATTGAATTAAGGGTGTCAAAAGTTTCTAATATAAGGATTCCATTAAAGATAAAAGGTTGAACAACATTTTTTTTGCTTTATTTTCATCTGCTCTTCTAGCATTGAAATGAATTGTTGAACCAGTTGTATGTTTTTCTTCTTCATTTCTCCCCCCTAATGAACACATTTTCCTGCTGCCTTCACGAGCTTGAACATATTTCACAATTCAACTCCTTCACCGCATTCAGCAAAAAAATATCACTTCACCTCATTTCATTCATACAACAACACATCTGCTATATAAATATACAACATTTGTTTGGCTTCTCTTGGTTTTACTTACATTTCTTGCACACGAGGAAAAAAAACAAAATTTTAATTTAACTCTCGTTCTTCGCTTAAAAATTATTCTATTTAACAAAATTTGTACTTTTATTTTTAAATTAATTTAAAACAAAATTATACTTTTAATAAATATATATTAGCACATTGAACACAGTCCACTTTTTTGTTGTTGTTGCAATTATTTTTTTACAGACTTTTTCTAACTTGAACACGTCGCGATGATGAAATTATTGTAAGTGTCTCACACAAGGAGAAAATAAAATTCAACCGAAACCCGAAGTAAAAAACAAACTGAAGAAAATTATAATTTAAATGTGCAGAGGAAAATATGATTTTTCTTGAAAATAGGAAAAAACAAAAAAACTCAATCGACGATCCTCTCCGCTTGCCGTTCAGATTCGATTTGTGTGTGTCTCTTCTGCCGTAGTAAAGCTGAGGTCCTGCCAAACCATATAATAAGAGAAGGAACAATACAATGTCGGAAAGGAAAAAACACCAACAACAAGAACACAACCACCACCACCGGCCGGCCAGAGTAGAAACAGCCAGACAAAAATCAATTCACACCCCATTGTTAGGGGGATGTTTGCTATAGTAGTAGTTTCGAATGTATACCTACTACATAGAAATAGTTTAGATACACATATATATAGTATATAGGAATTGAAGTTGTGTTAAGCGTCATGAGATTTCAAAAAGGATCAGGTTGAATACTATTTTGTTTGGGCCCGAGGAACGTTTGGTTATACGGACTGCGGAGCGCCGACAGTCCGCCACACAACCACCCTTACTAGAGTGGGAGAAATAAAAGTGTAACTACGTAAAGGGGCGAGGCAGAGTTTTAAATTCAAACGAGAGATTCAGAGGGTGAGTTTGCTAAAATGTTTTGCGAGGCTTTTTTTTGTTGTACTCAAATGGGAATGTGTCATGTGTATCCTTTTCCTTAATGCATTTGGTGATAGGATCCGGAGAAGGGCTATTTGTATTTCCCTCTAAAATATCCTATTGAGGTTATTTAGAGAAAGGCATGAGTGCAGGTGGAATGATTGACGTAGGCTCTTGTAGGATTATACTACAATATAAAAATACGTATATAAATACTACCAATGTTGTGTGAAGCTCTGTTTTGTCTGACTAATAAAAAGGCATATATTCTAACAGATTCACGCTCATTTGTTTATACTATTCTTAAATGTATGTCATTACTAAGCCAAATTAAGTTCAGTACTCAACTTTTATTTATTTTTAAGTTCAACCTTAGGTATAAACTACTATTTCTTTCCCATACAAGTTCAACTTGTATTTTGAAGAACGTCAATCATTTTAAATCGAATCAGTGAACGTATCTTTTCGGCAGTTTCTTAGACTATCGGAATGGAAAAGGCAAAGTCCAGTTTAAGATGGCGACTAACTATACAGAAACTAATTTGTGACCGTTGAACCCTTTTTTAACTGCCTCAAGCAGGCCGTAGACCACAGATCAAGATAGTCAACTCCGAGAGAGTCTCTCAATACACCCTCAAACGTAAACTCAGTTGTTTTTATACCCTATCCTAAGGGTATATTAATTTTGACACATAGTTTGTAACACTCCTTAAGGGGTTACATGGGTTTATTCGGGGAAAAAAAGTTATATTTTCAACATGTAAATAAAATATTTTGTTCAAACTTTTTACTCTCTTAAAGATATACCTTCATTTGAAAAAGAATTTTTGAAATTTTCAAAGGATAATATCTATTTACAACTCCGTCATTGTAACGTCATTTCCGGTGATCCCTCGGCAAAAATGTGACAGTAGAATTCGCGACAGGATCATCAGAAGTGAAAAAAAAAGTCGTGTTTTAGTTAAGACCATAAAATAAAATTTGGACGAGAGAAAAAAAGGTAAAATTGGATTTTTGACAGACCTTTCTACAAAAAAATGCTAATTTTGGTAAAATTTGCTCAACATATCTTTTTTTAAAATAGTTGTGATTGAAAAAAAAATCCTTCGTGACTTGTATCTTGAAGACCTATGTAAAATTTCATCAAGATCCCTTGAGTAGTTTTCCAGAACTTTTGACAACCGAATTTAAAAACACAGTTTCGGGAAAAACGCGTTTAATATTTGGATAACCTCAAATAAAGCTCTTGATTCAATTCAGTGCGCACCTTCCCAAGGCTGTATCTCCGATACATGATTATCCGAAAATTTAGGATAATATTCTCGAGATGTTGTAGAAATTAATAAGACACAAATTTTTTGAAGCTGTGAAACCCATGTAACCTCTTAATATTCGTCGTAGACCCCTAAAAGTATAAACATTTATGATCAGGGCCAATACCTAAGACTATTCAGCAACGTTCGTCCGTCCGTGAAGAGTTGACTATTTGGTTAATGTCACTCGAACCTTGATACTCCAAACATGTTTAAGTTAATTTTCCATGTCTGCGGGCTTAGTCCCACCAAAATCGAAAGTGGGTGCAGTGGCTTAGTGGTTAAGTGCGTTGGACCCAGTGAGGTGCGGCAACAAAATTGCTATTGTAGACATAATGATTCTAAGTATGCCTTTCACTCTTATAGGATGTTTGTTAAAAGTGCGCAGCTTGTGCCTTTTAAATCATAAGCGTGCAATAGTTCTAAGGGGCTTTTGATGAATACAAACTCAAAATCGCTGAAAACAATAAAGACACAAATACTGGATGTTGTTTTTTTTTTTTTTGTTTACGCAACTTTGGGTTATTTAATGAGATACTCCTAAACATCCTTGATATGTTATGTAGAGCCGGACAGAAAAATCAAAGAAAAGAGAAACTCATCAAGGCAGCCTTGATCAGCTACATATATAGATCACACAAAATTAACACCAACAGTTTTTTATTTACCTTGGTTAAAATGGAAGGCCTGACGAACTTTGTTGAAGTAACGCACGAGTTCACGTGTAGAGATGGAGTCATAAAAGTAAAAAGTTATGATCTCTCACTCTTGATCATAAGATCCTCGGAAATACAAAAGAAGAAGCAGAAAAATATCAAAATCTCTTGAAAAAATCGTATACAACAGCGACAACGCAACCTTATTAATCAACCAAACTTCAGTAAGAGAATTATATCTAAATGAACTCAAAAGATTAATTAAATTGACTAGCAGTAGTAATAATAAATATTGACTATTTAATTTGCATTAATGAAGGATATATGACTATGAAGTCGAGTCCAAACCAAAACAAAAATCACCAAAAGAAAACCGAAAGATAAAATTAAATATATGCAGCAGATCTAAATTTTTAGCTCTTTTAAATTTTAAAAGCAAAATCTGAATGTTACCATTTCACTGTCAGATGACTATTCTCTCTGTCAAAATATATTGAGGACCCAAAAGCAATTCCAGTTTTATATTAAACAGTCGAAATAGTGATGAACAGAAACATAACACTAGACGCATGTAATGCGTGGAATAATTTTATTAAGGTTTTGAATTTGAAGGTTTAAAACCTAGCAACTCCATACTAATGCATAGTAGCAATATTCAAAAGGGATTGTGTCTGCTCTACATTTGTTTCGAGTTCACATACTTTCCTATGAACAGGTTTATAATTTGAGTAGTTTCAATATAAGGATATAAGGACGGAGAAGTGTATACTACACAAGTTGTTTTTATTGAAAAAGAAAGAGGATGGCATCAAAAACTTTGTTTTTTTTTTACACGAAAATTATTAAATTTTGGGAAGACAGTGTCTAAAATATATCTATGACGCAACGTCAGTGGTTGGACCACTAAGCGAGAGGTCGCTGGTTTATATCCCGACCTGTACCACCTGAAAGTTTTTATTCGCAGCCTCACCTCTTGCGAACATCTGACCAACATCCAAGAGTAAGAACTGTCATGAGAAGCTTCTCAAAAATTAATTTCATTTCGGAATCGGCATTAAACTGTAGGTCCCTTCCATTCGTGTCAAAAATATATCTGCTCACACACAGTGGTTCGGTCCTGTTTGGGCCGTTAACGCCTAATATTTATATTATTCAAAACCGAAATTATTTTTATATTTAACGCGAACCAAGTTTACTCGCACCATGGTCGAGTATTTACGGCCCGCTTAAAGCTTACCTTTATATATATGAATGTTTTAACGGAGGAATGTGTGGTTAATTGGTTAAGTGAGATGTGCTACCTAGCGAGGTGTCCCAGATTCAATCTTGACCTGTACCACATACAAGTTTTTATACGCTTCCCCACCTTTTGGTGGACTGCACAGACAGGACATACATATAGGAAATGCTCCGTGGTGTCTTTGCTTTCTACACAAGCGTCGCAGATAGTTTCATCGCTTTAAACCTAGCATATTAAAGTGCTTAAGTATGGGTGCCCTAACTTGAATTCGGAGGAAAGTAGACCAACACTACTAAAGCATTTTTCGTAACTGGAATGCCCTGACCATCACTACCAGTGCTACCTGAAAGTCGTATTGTAAAACCTTAAAAAAGCCCAGGGCATACTCTTTTCCATCAAGTTTAATCTCAATCAACATTAAATAACTAAAGGTAGGATAAGATTGCATGCCAATTGGTCAAATAATGACCATTTCGCTGTCAAATAATCTTATTTTGCAAGCGAAAACTGTCAGAAATGGCAATTACTTATATGACCATGCAGCCTCATCTTAGCTTAAGGCAATATGCAAACAAGTGTCAAAATCATTGCTTTGTTTTGCAAAGTTTTTGCCCAAGAAACGATGGTTTTTTAAAAGCCTTCGTCTGGGCCCTTATCGACGAAAAGTGCATGCATGTGCATGAGAAATCTTAGGTATTCAAAATTGATTTACGGATTTTCTTAACAACGCTTTTTGGAAAACATAGCTCCCGAAATATTTTCAATATACTTTGGCAAAGCAATAGTAAAAATAAATAATTTGCTAATTCAGTCGTATTTATTTGGTTAGGAAAAAACAAAATTAAAAGATTGAACCTCATCCACAAAAAATTGCCAAATATTAAGAGCATTATAACTCTTTGTCAATAATTAAACATCTAATCAACAAACCTCTGGGCCGATAATAATGTCTACAAAGAACTTAGACGTCCCATTGTCATTATAAATAAATACATGTCATTTCCTTTTTAAAGCTAAAGGTTCAATAACCTATGTCCACATCGGATATCCTTTCTGCGGCAAAATGTATAAAATTGACAAAATTTCCTATTAGAAATATCATCATATTTGCTATTCACTTTCTCATACAGACATATGTATCTATACAAATTTCACACACACACACACAACCATCGAAAACAGCAACCAAAAAAAAATATATAGGTATGTCCCATACTAAATAGTGGTACGAGCAATCAGCTTTAAAAAGGACGAGACACGCACACGAGGCTGGGTCGGTCGGTCTTTTTTCTTTTCTCCCCCACACTGCACTCGTTTGAAATAGGAAAAAATGAAAAAAATATAAACCGGGTCTTGTTGTAATAATCATAAATTCCACAAACGTTGTGCCGTACTTGCCGAAGCGCGTGCACACAAACACTAACGCATACGAAGGCTTAAAGGAAGCAGAGACAATATCTCTAAAAGGGATGTGTTGTGTAAATGCTCTACTGTTTGGTTGCCCATTAAGGATTTGTGTCGCAGGGATATCTCGAATGGTAACGATTATTTGTTTGGCGTAGTAAAATGGTGAATCTTTGATAGAAAAGTTGGAGACATTAGATCAGAGCAGGCTAGGATTATTATGAAGTTTGTATCGATTCAAGTTCATGTAATGAGAAAAGTTTGTTACGAAAATAAGCCTGCGAACGAAGTGTGCAATTAGGGACCAAAGTTAATTATGTTACACATGTTTTAGAAACTTAAGTTCAAGACAAACTTAAGAGGACTATGAATGGATATTGCTCAATTTTTTCCTGTATAATGAGAACAAACATTTCCTGCGTATAGCCAGCCCTATTATGGCCCCTGGGTTTGTTTGCCCTTCAGTTTTCAATCTTTTTTAAGCCAATTGAGGTAGGATAACTAAAATTTGTAGCTATAACTTATTGTGATAGATTGGAAAAACTATTTCGTCAGCGAAATTGGTCAATATCCATATGATTCCAATTGGACATAGGTATACCAATTTTGTATTCTGCCGATGATTTCTGCTTAACAGCGATGCAGGTACGAAAAGGTACAAAGTAGTTTCGGATCAGCCTAGTTTTGTCCTATTTTCGGACCAGTTTCGGATCAGATCAGTTACAAAACTAACCCTGTGCAGTCGGTTTCGTACCTCTTCGTACCGCAATCAAATAGAATATGTAAGTGATAGCATGTAAGTGATAGTTCATTGCAGAATAATGTTTAATTTCAATATGCTGTTGATATAAATTTTCAATGGGAAGTCCTTAAAACATTGGAATTGATCCCTGAGTCCTTTAAAATATTTTTTTTTTGAAAATATCTATAAAATTGATGTTGCTATTAATTTTCACTTGTCACTACATCGAAAAAGGTACAAGAATATTTAAAAATAGACGTTTTTTAAAAATGCCTATAAAATCGCCTGACAAATTGCTTCTGCTATGAATTTTAACTGGGAGGTCCTTAGAACATGGAATACGGTCCTCGAATCCTTCTAAAAAGGACATTTCTTAACTCATATGCCCATATTATGAGTCTGGAGAAAAAATATTTCGCCATTTTGAATTGATGATGACTTGACTTGACTTTTTTTTTGCTACTCGTGAAACCCTTTCATTTAAGGCCCATATCATGCGGGTTGAGAAGAAGATGACAATCACAACTTTCATACCACTTTCGTACCGAGGTTTAGTGACATTTCGTACCACTTCGAACCGAGGTTTCATTATCCGAAACCAGTACGAAACCGGTACGAAATAGTTTCGCATCAGCCTTATTCAAAAATAGTCTATCAGCTTAGTTTAGTTTTCTGATCCAAAACTATTTTGTACCGGGTAGTTTCATACCGGTTTCTTACCGGGGTTTCGTGCTCAGAAACTGGAAACCCCAATTAATAATAATAATATACTGTATTGATGAAATCATTTTACAATACCAACACCATATGATCTGCTAAATAAAATGGGTGTTTTGAATGTGTTGATATTAGTATATTCAATTATATAGAAAATGGGGATAGTTAGCCAAATTAAAGAGGCTTATTCGTTAAGGCACAGTTCCACCCGGCCTAGGTGGAAAAAGTAACAAGCTCTTGTTACTTTTTCTTTAAAACGTAAAACATATTCAAAGTTCTCTGAACCGTGCTCACTATTTACGTGCAGGTTGCTGTTTCCCACAGTACGTGTGCCACTGGCAGAGTTTACGTGTTCCATTATTTTTTTTGCACGTGCACTTTAAGGGGTACTTTTTTTCGATCATTCATTAAGGACGATGATCATATCGCTCAACGACAATCTCAGTTGCAATTAAACACACGCGCAACTTTATGTGTGCAAAAGACAGCGCACGCGTAAACTTCATTAGCAACCCCCAGCTCCGAAGACACTATTTTTGTTAATGCTTATATGCCCTTTAGCTTCGGTTATCCTGCGTAGAGTTAGGTAGTTTATTGCAAACGAAGGACGTACATTATTCCAGTGTATACCTACATACATCTATGTATATACATATAGACAAAGTGCTAATTCTGATTTCGAACGAAAATGAGTGGTGAAAAAGAATTCGGAAAAAAAACATTATCCGATAAGGACAACGAACTCAATTTGATATATTGCACTTTCCACACCGCACTCACACCGCTGCATTGGACAGGACAGACATGACGACTAATAACTAAGCGCAATAAATTTGGATCAAAATGGGCTACGGATGTAAATTACTGCCGGATACTCTGTGCAGTCCTTGCGAATAAAATGAAACAAAAGTTACGAATGTATGCGTGGAGATAGCATACTTCTTTTAGCTGCATTCATCGGGGACACCCTCTTTTTTTCATTTTTCAAAGTAGGAACAAAAGGACACGAACGCATATTTATTGGCAACAAAAGGACGACGATCGAAAAAAAAAGTTACGTGTAACGAAACGAATAGGATCTGTTACCGCATAGCCGAGGAATTATGCGCAAGGATTCGGAAGCGTCTGTATGTGTGTGTGAGGCAGTGTATAAGAGTTTATTGTTTATGACATGAAGGGCGAACGCAGAGAAAATTATGTGCCTGGGAGTAGATATGGTTATAATTTGATAGAGAAAGGTGTTCATTGGGAGGGGGAATTATTTTCTAGGTTTTCTTTATGTCTCTTGGCTATGACTGCATTTTGCATTTTTAATGGGTTTTCCCATTCTTTCTTTATTTATTTGTTGGCTGTGCGTGCAGTGATCAATGATTTTTGAATTCATGCTCTGATAAATATTTGCAAGTCTATTTAGTATAACACACATAACACATTTGCGAAGATCGTGTAAAAAATTTGCAATCTAAAGGGGTGGCATTGTGGCAAGGAAAACTAATTGGATGGCAAAAATCATTGAAAGGTGGAATTGACAAGGAATTGAATTAGGACAATGTACCTAACTAGGTACTTAGGTATAGATGGTACGAGAATGTGATCTGAAACGTTTTTGTATTTATTTTACCTATTTTATATAAAAATGTGATTTTATGCAGACTTTAGACTTTACTTAACTTTAAACACTTTGATTTTAGTACTGCATTCCCAATATTTGTATACACTATCCTAAGGGTACCTATTTTATTTTTTTGACAAATAATTTTCAACACCCCTTAATATTCGTCGTATACCCCAAATGTATATTTTTATGATCATGACAAAAACCTAAGACTATTTAGCAACGTCCGTCCGTCCGTTTCAACTTTTGAGGCCTATGCTAGGAAGCATAGGAAGCTCAAATTTGGAACAAACTCCCTAGGGTCCCAAAATAGTACTGTTAAAAAGTTTTAAATAAGCTCACTGCCACGCCCACAATTTAGAAAAAAACGTTTTAATGCTGTAGTTGAAGAGATAAAGGGTCAGAACATTTCCAAAATATGTAAACATTGAACTCCATTACAAGTTGGACATCTAAAGTTTTTTGCCACGTGTACTTTTTGAGAGCGTTTTATAACAATATGTTTTTTTTTTTCATCGACCATTTCTACAGACAACAAAAAAGATTGTATAAAAAGATATTTAGTTAATATTTGTTCCACTCATCGCCCACACAAAGTTTTTGGCCGCGTCCACTTTTTGGGGAGGTTTTTAAAAAAAAACATATTATTTTTATAAATTTCATAGAATGAAAAAAGATCATGTTCTTAACGCTGTTTTCTTTGGGGCATATAGGGATATGGATAGGTTATCATACTGTTCGCCCCAAGCCTTTCGTTATGTTTTTAAGTTAAGTGTGATTCAATCACTTTAAGCAGTCAAATGCCTTGGAGTTAAGATATGCTTTAAAGTCGACAGCTTAGAATTATTTAATCTCTAATTGCAGTCCAAGCCGGTAAAGATCATAGCAAATTAATTAATTAATTAAGGTCAGTAGAGCCATTTAAATATTACATATAATAAATTGTAAAGCTGTCGACGGACCACATCAAGGAGAAAAAATCCTGCTTAAAACGAAGAGACTGTGTCCCTGCTTATCTCTCATATGAGATCCTATCCAACAAACTGTTTAGACCACTAAGTATGCCGGCCAAGCAAATCGAAAATGGAATAATACAGATATTCAATCAAGAATTGCCTTAGGAAGCCGTTGCTACTTCAGTTTGGCAAAACAAATGGGTTCAAATCAAAACTCCTAACTTCAAGAACGAAGTGTAAATTCTATAAAATACTAATTCTGTCAGAGAAAGAAATATATAAGAATATATTTTAGAAGAATATATGGCCTTATGTGATATGTGAGAGGAACTCTATGAACTTTAACAAGATTCTAGATTCTTCACAGACAGGGGGTCCATTTAGTTTAAAATCATTTTCTATTGTTTACCATTTTTATTCATTTCTGATCATCATTTTTGCAAGTTAAGATGCACGGTAGTGTCCAGCTAAGTTCTCTAATAGATTTGCCACTGTACATTTATTTAAATAAACCAATTCCAACTCTTTTTTTGTTTGCTAGTTTCGAATTTATAAAAAACCTCTTCGCAAAATTTACTGAAATCACACCAAAAATACAAATGCTAAACAAGTTCGTTTACATTAGAAGTCAATCATTACTTGGAAGGTTTTAACAAAAATTAAATTATAGTTCTCTCCTCTTAAATTTTAAAAACCTACAAAAGTATCAAAAAGAAAAATTTGTCAAGCAAAATATTAGTAATACCAAATGTAAACTAAATATTTGTTAGATTTTCGATAATTGCATGTAAAAAAAAAATGAAAAGCCTTAAACTATTCAGTAGTTTCTACGGTTATCGCGGACAAAGAAAAAAGCTTTAATTGTATATAGATAAATACATGCGTTAATAGCCCATGCACGACCCAAAGCTTAGCTTTTCCAACCATTGTCTGTGAGATGTTATATATTTTACCGATTCCGAATTCGGAAGATTTTTGCGAAACTTCTCGTGCCAGAGTTAAAATGCTTAACAATTCTGTCGTAGGAAAATACTTTGCATTCTCACTTCGATCTCGCTACATTTTATGATGTGAAATCCATATCTACACTATAAACATACTGAAGCTGCGAGGATAGTGGTGATTTGAGCGTCGAGGAGAGCGGCGTTAAGAGATACATACTTTCTTATGAGAATCGCTATAAGTTGTAAGTGAAAGTTATAGCCATCGTTACCAAAAAGTGTCAGATATGATCATTTGCCTTTTGGCCCTTGACCCCGAGCTCTCAAAGGAAAATATGTGTTTGTTTCGCTTTTCTTGACTCTCGCATTTCCACTATCCAGCCATAGTATATTCCAGCCTTATACATTATATAAAAACTACTTTTTTTTTTGGAAATAAATTTATACGAGGAAACCATTCGATACTGAACGAGTTATAAGGTTAGCACATTTCCATTCAATCGAATACATTCAACAAAAAGTTAACTGATCTATCCATTTTCATCATTCCGATCTTTGTTAAATTTTCAAATCCCATTATTCGAGCTCAAAGAACGTAGGTACCTATATCGTGCACGAAATCCACTGATGCAGGAGTGTTAGATATCATTACGATATTCGATATCCTTTTGACATTTACTAGCTTAGCTATAAAAATTTTAATTTTCTTCAGAATTTACAACCCATATCGAATTCCCTTATCCAGTCAATAAAAATTACGATACCTATATGTGGATATGTATATGTATATGGAAAACGCAGAGAAATACGTTTTGGTCCTTTGGCATACAACACACCTTTATTTAACACACCTTTGTTAACATGATTTTTTTTTTGTCGTCCCATCAGTGATTTCATCGTGATATCGGAGAGGTATCCGTAGGTACCTATAGATGGAAGGAAGTGTTTTTCATTGACAAAATATTTCTGTAGGGATAATTGTCCGTCAATTTATATTAAACGGAATGTTTTGACATTTAAAGTAAAGAATTCATTAAAAATGTGAACAAAAAAAAAATTCGAAAAAGGATAAAGAAATTGTTGTGATGTTTAGTTTTCAAAGTGCGCATGTGTTGAATCGATTTCCCCAAACGAGCCGGTAGTCGACAAACATACAAAACACACACCCATACAGCGATCAGATGTTATTACATCGCTATCGAGCTGCAACGAAAGCTCTCGGGAGTGTACCTACTGGAAGAAGAAAGTCCCTCGTAGTCATCGCCGCGCCGACCATGCTTCTTAAAGGATTCTCTGCAAATATCGACAGACTGAGGTTCTTTCTTCACTCCAAAGGAATGGCGGTGCAAAGCTTTTGCCCTACATTACCCGGTTATTCTGTCAATAAACCCGGCAGACATTTTGGTACACATAGAAGGCAGTGGGTGTCACTTCCCGCCACCACCCTAAAACCATACAACCCACACTAGCATACCATAGACCGACATTTACTTTGCACCGGCATATTATATAAAGCATAGAATGGATGTAACAGGATGAAAGAATGAATACATACATATTCAACAGCACAAGTGGGTATGTGGAATTTTCCATCCGTGAAGATGCTGGCGATGGAAATAAAAAAAATATGGAAAAATCCTCGGTAAGCCGTGGATGTAATTCGTGCGCCTCCTATATGTAGAGCGATACTTCTGTCACCTGTGTGATGTGAACTGCTGGCGCTGCAAACTCTCGAGGATATTGAACTCAAATCCTTTTGTGTGCGATTACCTGGCCGCTGCTGTCTTCCTGGAAATCGTGATGTGATGACGACGACGCGATAGTTATGGCTGACTGCAGATTATACAATGTTGGCAAGGAGATCTTGATGATGGCTATGATAACCATGTAATGATAAGATATACACACAAAAAGGATAACCCAAAGAGGATGTTCGAAAAGTCTTGTCCTAAGAGAGAGCGAAATATGGAGAGAGGAAGAGAGACAGCGAATTACTCTCTGCTGAAAGCGCTGTTAGGGCGGTGGTCTCATTACCGGTTTGGTAAATTCTTTTTATTTCTGGTCGCCCTTTTCTGCAACTATGTGTATTGAGAAGATTTCGCCGGAATTTTTCCACCTCGCCTTGCAGTTAGTACGCAAGTACCAATTATTGATGTACTATGTAGTTACGTACCGGGAAGTAGGCACAGGAACGGGGTTTGTTCGGTCGGTTGGCTGTTTGGTTTACAAAGGCACACCCTGGTGCACTACGGAGGTTGTTATGTTTGGGTACAAAGCCGTTGCCACGAGCGGGTGGCGGTTGCACCCCACTAATACCGGTAGTGATGTAATATTCCATGTTCCCTTTAATTATAGCTCACCTTAAATGGCGCACACATATGAGTTTGTTCTGCTGCTCATTGCAGGGGGATCGAGCATAATCACGTAATTAAAGGAGCTCTTTGAGGAAAATGGAAAACTCGCATTTCTTTAGTATGATTTCCTTGCAGTTCGAGTGGTTGAATGTAGAAGTGTGCTATTAATTTTTGCCTCTCGGGTTTTCTCCTTCTCTTGTAAAATAAAAAATAGGGCGTTAAAGCAGCTTAAAATGTATAGGAACATGTAAGAGTTGAAGGTTCAAGTGATTGTTTAGTTTTGTTCATAAAAATTATAGGTATATGTACGTACATATGTGGTAGCTTCATATAGAAATTGTTTAAAAAAAACTATGAAGATCGGTAGGCTTTTTTCCCTTCATGTTAACTACATCGGAAAAATTGGAACCAATTGGTCAGACGGAGTTAGCTTAGTCACATAACCTAAGGGTTAAGTTTAAGAAAGCAGGTAAAATGATAGGAAGAGACTTTCGAGTGTCATTTTCGAATCTATCTTTAGTAGGTCATGTCAGGGTATTTGGAATATTGAGAAATTCATTTGCTTCATTCGTCATGTACACAGTCTCTATGGAATCCGAGTCTACACCGAACATATTCGGAAAAGATCATCTCCTACCTCCTACCTCACGCATGTTTAGTGAGAGATAATGCCATAGGAGATAACTCCAAACATTCTTTAAAAGAGAAGAATAAAAAGTGAAATTAAACATCCACTTAGATTAACTACATTGTTTAGCCGAAAATGTTGCAAGACCGGGTTTCGAAACTTGGTATTCAAATGTACAAAACGGCAGAAATGGTGTAACATAGCTCAACCCAGTTAATCGAAACGAAGAATTATGAATCCTCCTTGAATAAGCTGCTTTAAGGAAATAATAACTTTAAATATGCCCGTTTGACTGACGAAGAATGCAACTGCATCTTGCAAAACTGTTTGGATACTCATTGTTTTGTAATGCATTTAAATATATAATAAACAAATTAGTTGTCCTGTCAGGACCATAAGACCAGCTCTTTCAACCATTGTAAGTGTGAAAATTTGTTTTTTGGGCACAAATGGAAGGGACGTATAAGGCGTTTATTCGCCCTAAGCCCAATCATATGCTCATATCTAGTCCGGTGCATAAACTAGATATGTGGAGCTACTTGACCGGAGTCGGATATATGCAATAAAACTTAATGACGATAGAGTCATCGCAAAATCGGTGGACTCTCTTGCCAACGTTATAATGTTTAATCGTTTTAAATGAACACTAACCATTCATTGCTCGTTTTGCCTTTTTTTATAATTTTTTGTAAAAATCGCATTAGTGCGCCATATTTTGTTCCGGCTTAAGCACATGAACTTCTTTGTTCACTGTACCTTCAGACAGATATCTAATTTTACTGTAGTAATTTACTCGACTTTTTCAGAAAGCTGAAAAAGCACTTCCGTGATTAGAATCTCAGATGTGCAAAACTCACCACCTAGAGCCTACAGCCTGGTTCGAGCATAGGTAGGAGATTCGCAGAGGAAATGCTTTGCACCTCCTCTACAAGCTTCACAGATAATTGTACAGTGGTGGTCCGTTAAAATCCCTAATATGTGCCTGCAGTCCTTTCTCAAAGACATTGGGTGGAACATGTATTGTCTGTCTGCTCTGCAGCCACTGCTGTCACTGCAGACACATAACTTTGACCCCTCCGCCTGTTCTTCGCAATATATTATACAATCATAGATCTGTGCTTATCAATGGAGCAACACCAACGGTTGCGTTATAACCCGAAGTCTGTGGCCTGTTGTTGACACTAGAAGATCAAAGTCCCTAGTCTCTCTTAACAGAATTCAAATCCGGATGCTCGGCGGGGTATTAACCGGGTCCTGCCTCATAGGAAAAATGGCTAAAAGGCTAGAGCTCATTGTAAATGACGTGGAACATCTTCTATGCCACTGCCCAGCTCTACAGGATCTCCGCTCATCCTGCATGGAAGCTCGGTTCTTCGAAAGTTTGGATGATTTGGCTTGCGAACCTCTACCAGACATAAATGACAGACAGATCGAAGTGGGTTTGTTAACCACATGTCCGTACATGTACAAAGATTGGATAATTCACGATTGTCCTTCACGGCCTCTGGGTGAAATTTGCGTCTGGTACAAATCTGCCCTCCTAACCTAACTGAATTAACCTAACCTAGATTTCTACTTGAAACGCCGATGCATATATGCCTAACGGAGAGAAAAGCTTGACTTTGTCACTGGCAGGTCTTGGAATCATTCGTGAAATGCGGGTACGTACTTCCATTGGCTTCAGATTCAGCTAAAGTTCTGGAATCATGGTATATCCATTAGACAGGGGTCGTAGGATAGTTCTCACGCAGTGTCATCGAAACTCCAGTACAAGTAGTTCCCACTTCTTTCGAAAAGTAATATGCCCTTCATGTTAACAATATGAAAGGTTATGATATCAGAGAATCTGGAGCAGAGCAAGGTATTTAGCTCCGATGCAGCCTAAGTTCGTCTCGACATGCAATCGAACTAGGAACTAGCAATCGAAAAAACCTCAAAGATTTAACCTTCACTTGGTAGCTGCAAATGCAATGTGACGCTTTTTAGTACTGTTGAGGCTACTGGTTTGCCTCTCATAAAGATAACAACCTTGGTTTCACCGAAAGTCGATTTCAAGTACACCAAGGTATAGTTCTATAATGATGTGAATAAGTTCCATCGGTACTAAGCGACCCTCAAAAGATACGGTAGTATTTTAAGATTTCCAAATAAGCAATTTATAGTCTTTATACCCTATCCTAAGAGTATATTCATTTTGACCCATAGTTTGTAACACCCTTTAATATTCGTCGCAGACCCCTAAAAGAATATACATTTATTATCAGGACCAAAATCTAAGACTATTTAGCAATGTCCGTCCGTCCGTCCGTATCAACTTTTGAGGCCTTTTAAGTTATGCTAGGAACATATACTCCCTAGGGTTCCGAAATGATAAAGCCCACTGCCGCGCCCACAATTTAGAAAAAACCGTTTTAAGGCTTAAAGTTGTATAACCTTCACAAGATATGTAGGTACTGCCCACCTTTATAAATTTGTCATATAAAGTTTTTTGCCGCGCCTACTTTTCGTGGGCGTTTTTCACTAAAATGCTGTTTTCTTCGAAAAATTTCATAGAAATCATATTTCATATTTAGCCAATATTTTTTCCAATATATTCCCCATACAAAGTTTTTGGCCACGCCCGCATTTTGGGGGCGTTTTGTCAAAAAAATATTTTTTTTTCTATTAATTTCATAGAATGAAAAAATGCTATCCATCATCTTCCTAATGCTTTTTTTCTTTGGGGTAAATAGGAATAAGGATAGGGTATCATACTGTTCGCCCCAAGCGGACTGTAGCGTTTCCGTATGTTTTTATTGCGACTTGTAAAGATTTTAGTCTTCTTTTGTGGGAGGCCTGATGTTCTAATTGGTAACCGGTGAAGTATCTGTACGTTAATGTGAGACGATCACCTTCCCCGGTCTATACTTAATAATGGTATGCTTGAGTAAGCTTATTTGCTAAGCACAATGGTTAGACTTTTAAAGCAACATGCTAAACTTGTTCGTACATAGGATCGGTGTGCGGATAATTTATACGGATTAGAATGAGAAAGAAACTACAAACTGTTAATAAGATGTCATATAAAGAAATTAGTTTTAAAAAATTTTTATCGATTTGTATACCAATGTACCCTGAAATTTAAAGTACTTGCTTCAAAGTTGGTATTTAGAGTTTTTGGGGCAACATCTCCAGGCATTTTTTTATTTTTGCTTTAAAATAAATATTAGGCCTAAACTGTATGTGACAGGCCCTAAAACCTAGATTCTCCAACCGTTGTGTGAGCGAAGATATCTTTTTTGACCTACAGTTTAGTTAAATGCCGATTCCGAACGGCAATTAATTTTTGAGAAGCTTCTCATGACAGTTTTTACTGTTGGATGTTTGTCATATGTTCGCAAGAGGTATTTCAACGAATAAATACTTTAAAGGGGTACGGGTCGGGATTCAAACCAGCGACCCCTCGCTTAGTGGTCCAACGCACTTAACCACTAGGCGCCACTGGTCAATTGGGCTTTACCTCATCTAATATTATCAATTAAAACAAACTCTCACTTTCAAATTATAGTAAAGGGTGATCCATTTCGAGGTTCCCTACTTTTTTAAAGAAAAAAACACAGAAAATTAAAATTTAATGGAGAATGTTTATTATCATTTGAAAGAACATTCTTTGGCATTTATTTTTTGAAGATTATGTCTATCAAATTTTGGCCGTAGCAACGTCGCAGATGGTCCATCCGTTGAGTACAATTTTCGATCACTCGTTCGAGCATTTCGACTGGTAACTGGCGAATGACACGCGTGATGTTTTCCTCCAAGGCCTGAATCGAAGCGGGTTTGTCGGCATAAGCTTTTGACTTTACATATCCCCACAGGAAAAAGTCTAACGGTGTGATATCACACGATCTTGGTGGCCAATCGACCGGCCCAAAACGTGAAATTATGTGCTCACCGAAATGTTCTCTCAATAAGTCCATTGATTGATGCGATGTGTGGGAAGTGGCGCCGTCTTGCTGAAACCAAATGTCGCCGAGATCACGAGCTTCAATTTCAGGAATCAAATAGTCGGTTATCATGGCACGATAACGGTCGCCATTGACGGTTACGTTCGCACCGGCATAATTTTTAAAGAAATATGGACCGATGATTCCACCGGCCCACAAACCACACCAAACCGTTGTTTTTTCTGGATGAAGTGGCAGTTCTTCAATCTCTTCAGGTTGCTCTTCGTCCCAAATGCGGCAATTTTGTTTGTTTACATACCCATTGAGCCAGAAATGGGCCTCATCGCTAAACAAAATTTGCCTCGAAAACGTCGGATCTTCTTGGAACTTTTCAAGCCCATAGACCGAAGCGATGTCGCTTTAAGGTCGAGCGGCTTCAGTTGTTGCACAAGCTGTATTTTGTACGCTTTCAATTTAAGCTCTTGACGTAAAATGCGCCAAGCCGTTCCATACGTCAGTCCGAGTTGCTGTGAACGGCGCCGAATCGACTCTCTACGGTCTTCGTGTACACTCTCAGCTACGGCCGCTATATTTTCTTCACAGCGTTCTGGACGTGGTCTATTCGGTCGAATATTATCCAATAATGAAAGCTGGGTCTCAAAATGGGTGATGGTGTTGCGAATAGCACGCTCAGTAGGCCGATTATGTTGACCATAAGTTGAGCGAAGTGCACGAAACACATTCCTCACAGAACGTGAATTTTCATAATAAAGTCTTTCCATTATGAAATGCCAAACAATACTAAACAAAAATAACATGACAGCATGACACGACTCACACGTGATCTGTCAAAAAAGGCTATTGAAAAAAGTATCTCTACTTGGATCACCCGTTATGATGCGATTTCAAAACGGATCTAATGCAGAGCTAGAGCATTTTGTATGACCTAGTCGTGCACTTATTTCACATTGTTTTTACATACGAACATATTTTTATAATGTCACATGAAAATCTAAATAGTCAACTTCAGTTCAGGTAACAGTTCACTTCGGTGAGTCCTTTCTTACACCCTTTGTATTCACAATTTGATATTGCATCCTTTTTGTGTCATTTGTCATCTGGCTCGTATTCATGCACTTAGTTGTAATGAAATGTCCTTTTCCCCTTTTTACGCGATTCTAATGAAGAAGGAGGTGATTTCCCTCCGGGGAAACATTTATTATTGCACCATGTGTTGTATGTATGCAGCTTTTCTAATTCTCTTTTCTTGTGCGTCAGGGTATGGAGAAAAATACAACATAAAACAAAGCGGGTTCGCTTTGAAATACATTCCTTTTTTTTTGGGAAGCCAGAGGATTGTGATTGCCATACAACGAGGAATATATGGGTTGGACTTTGTCAAGAAATGCAATCAGTGCGCCACGCCATGACAGCGTTTCCTGTTTGTTGAATTTTAAATTATGCTTGCACTTTGCGCCGAAATTAAGATTGATTGACCGAGTAAAAGGTTTGGACAGTACCTTTATAATTTGTGCGAGAGATGCATAGCAACTTTTATTCGGGAGGTTGTTTTGGCTAGAGCGTGATATTAGGGAGGTATATATGGCATTAATTAAGACATGTGGATTTTTTCTCTTTTGTAAATGAAACTGCTTTGAGTAATGTCAAGAGGGGGATTAAACTTATTCTCAACAGTCAGCAGTTAAAAATCTCATCTCCTAATAAAACAAATAACTCAATCCAATGTCTATTAATACTGCTACTAATGATGGTAAATTATCCACTTTCATTTAACTGCAGGTGCACTTGAATGAAATGGCACATTAAATATTGAACTACATGTTCCTTTGTGCTCTAATTAGTTTTTTCTATCAATAGCAATTGAATGCGCAATTTACCAACATTTTGTTCCATAACGTGCTATTATTCATTGTCGACCATTTCCTATTCGATTAGTGCGGTATCGGTATGTACAAGACTCGAGTATACGTCTAGTCTATACACATACAAATGTAGTATACAATAAATAATTAGGTACGATACAAATCCTTTGGGTGATTTAATCATGATTTGCATTTGTTAGGACTTTTATCTTCAAATAAATATAATAAACTACATACAAGGAAAAGGCGGAAGGTGGGTGAACATGTTGCAGTTGTAGTAATGTTTCCGCATGTTGGGCGTCAATTCTGAGCATCTTCTTTATCGAACAGTAAGTACACAAAAAGACCAGAGCATAGATTTATACTTTATCTGTAAATTGTTGTGTCATCCCAACTAACGTTTCATTTTCCTTCAGGCACAAATGTTTAAGGTTCGACAGACCAAGGTTTCCTCAAAACTTCTGTAAAGCTTTTAGCAGAAACAACAACCTCTTTACCGAAGTCTTGACTTATATTACTTCTTAAATTAGGCCTTTTAAATTAAACATGAAGTTTTAAAGAAAAATAGTATGAGGCGTAAACGGCCCATATCGGGCCTAAAACCTAGCTTCTCCAACCATTGTTGAGCGAAGACATAATTTTTGACACGAATGGAAGTCAAACTTTCATATAAATGCCGAATCCGAACGGTGATTTATTTTTAAAAAACCTCACTCGACAGTTGGATGTTTTTCAATAGTAACATTCAAACTTTCGGGTGGCATGTGTCGAATGAAGTTTTAAAGAGAAATTAAATTCAAAGCTTTGTTAAATTGATTATCAAAAAACAAAGCTGCTTTTTCCACTTTACTCCGATTAAGTATTGATTTTCTATCAGTTAACCTGCATAATACTTCAAAGAGTCATTAATTGAAACCTTATAGAAGATTTGTTTTTTAGCTTGCACAATTTGACTGTCGAATGAAGTTTTAAAGAGAAATTAAATTCAAAGCTTTGTTAAATTGATTTTCAAAAAACGAAGTTGCTTTTTCCACTTTACTTCGATTAAGTATTCATTTTCTATCAGTTAACCTGCATAAGACTTCGAAGAGTCATTAATTGAAACCCTTTGGAAGATTTGTTTTTAGCTTGCACATTTTCACTGTCGATTGACGTTGTAATATTGTTTTGAAGATTAAAAAAATCACGAAAACATCACTTCGTTTGTTTCACCACGATCAAGAAGAGGTTGAAAAACTTCGGCGCATTTTATTATAATTATAATTCTTATAATTCGAATGAATGTTAATAAGGCTGTACGTGTACAGCTACCGATTGTAAATGATGTTTTTTTAGAGGTATAGAATTTCGAATTGAAATAAAACACAAGAAAATCGTTTTAATGTCCATCAAATTGGCTTTATTGGAAGGATAATTTTATGCCATTAATTTATAAATATGATGTGGCCGCCGCGGCAGGTTCGAATAAAGACAAGTCTAGAGGTCCAATTTTCAACCACTTTTTCAAGCATTTGGGGCTGTATGTCGGCAATAACGCCACGAATTCAAGCTTTCAAGTCCCCTAACGTTTCCGGTTTGTTGGCGTAGGCGAGCGACTTCACATATCACATATCCAAAGAAAATAATCCAATGGTGTCAAATAACACGATCTTGGTGGCCAATTGACAGGTCCATTCCGCGAAATTATGCGTTCATCGAATGTTTCCTTCAATAAATCGATTGTGACGTGCGCTGTGTGGCATGTAGCGCCGTATTGTTGGAACCACAACTCATCCACATTCATGCCATCCAATTCGGCAACAAAATAGTCAGTTATCCTGCCTCTATACCGGTCTCTATTAACGGTAACTGACTCTCCAGTATAATTTCGAAAGAAGTATGGCCCAATGACTCCACCAGCCCATAGAGTACACCAAAGAGTCAGTTTTTGTGGATTTAATGGCGTTTCAAGGGTCTCATGTGGATTCTCTTTACTCCAAATGCGGCAACTTTGCTTGTTGACTGGCTACGTCAACCCAAAATGAGCCTCATCACTGAACATCGATATTAATCTCATTTTCGGCCCATACACTAAAATCACAACGCATTGCATGGTTTCGCGGCTATAATTCTTGCACAAGCTGGATATGGATGTAAGGTCGTAAGAAGAAATCTTTGCGCAAAATCTTTCATAAAGTTGATGGACAAAGCTCCAATTGCTGTGCACGGTGTCGAATCGATTCATTCGGGTCCCCTTCAACACTTTGCTCTACAGCGGCAATTGTTTCTTCGGTGCGCACTGTTCGACGACTCTGCGCATGCGTATTATCACATAAAGTAAACGTAGTGCGAAAACGATCCATGTTCCATGATCCATATTATTTAATATAAATATATAAAAAAAATTAATTCAATGCAAAAAAAATTACACTCAGATGCCTTTTTTTTAAGTCTTTTTAGAAAATTTGCATTTTTTTTCATCAATTTTTTTTTAGATACATTTACATTAAAAAAGTTAATGTTAAGAGATCGTAATTGTGTTTCAGGAATAATATTTTATTTATGTAAATATTTAGCCTTCAGTTTATTGCGCTTTTTGTCATCACTTGGCCTGCCCAGATAGAAATAGATTTACAAAGTTTATTTTATTTGAAAGTAGACCAGTTACTTGGGTACGTTCAAAAAGATAGCCCAGTTCTAGTTTGTGGTAAAATAATTTGGATTTTGGAAGTATTAAAATATTGACCGGCTATGTACGCGATAGTTTTTTATTGTCGATGTTTAACCAACACTACCCGTCTCTCATAAGAACACTGGATACGAAATTCATTAAAAATAAAGCTGAAACTTTGTTTAGTTTTTATTTTATGGCTTTTATTTATTTTATTTTAGGCAATGTTTTCATTACTTTGTGAAATGTTTAAAGTTTATTTTTAGTTTCTTTAGTCTGCAATAATGAAGAGCAGGATGGGTCTTAAGAATTCTTGAAAATCAAGGCCAGAAAAAATTTAATTAAAAATTGGAATCAAAGACGGCAAAGTTGTTTAACTATAACAGTTCTAATTTTGTATTAGTTATACCGCAAATTCAGAAATTTTTCATTTCAAGACTATAACTTGAGGTGGGATAAAAAAGACCCTACAAAAATACCATTTTATTTTCTTCATAACTTCATGAGACCTACTGGAGTTTAGCAGTTTAAAAACTATAATTGACTCGGATCTATAGTATTGGCCGAAACTGTATTATAATCATTAGATATCAAAAATGAATGGCTTACCATTTATTGGCCAGCAGAAAACCCAAAAAACAACAAAAACAAAAATTTAAAATATTTACATACAAAAAATGTTCTATTAGGTTAATTTTAATCAATCTATAAGGTGCCATATTAAGTTTAGCTTGAATCAATTTTCATGCCACTGACTAGCTGCACCTTACTTTAATGGAATTAATTAAGCTCAATGTTACCTTTCGGAATATTTAATTAAAAACTTTTCTCTTGCATAGTTCGAAACAGTATTTTCTTGCATTCAGTTTCCGTTGTATTTCAGTCATTATGTATGTGCTCTCATGGTTGGTGGCATCAAGCATTCATCCAAAATACACATATGCCATGTATGTATGCTAGCATATGCAGTATTCTCATTAGCTGCATCGTGTTATGCAAATTTTATTAATTTTTTACAGCGCTGAGATGAAAAGCAAAATCCAGGACCGCACAACTTTCAATTGGATAGGTACAACTCGAAGCAAGTGAAAAGGGTCAAGGGTTGTTCAGGCAAAAAGGATATATGTAAATGAATATTTAATGTTATATTTTTTTTATAAAGTTGAATGTAGCGGCCAGCTCCGTGGTGGTGGTTTGTGAGCTGAGTTGACAGGACACGCTCTCGCAATCAACGCTGGTCGTTCGCCTTGCATTTCAATCATATCAATGTAAATTATTTTTCCTTTTTTTTTGTTCAGAACACGTGTGGAAATTGAAAATTGGAAAACTTGAAACTTACTCCTCCCTATTATAATGGTCAGTCGTCAAACGTTTCGTACCCAACTCGTTAAAAAAATGGGGTAATGGGAATGCATTATATTTTCCGCTGTGATGATTTGGAATTGAATACTTTTCGGAGGCTGTCGACAGCTGAGATAAAAATTTATTTTTCATCTGTCAGGAAAATCATGAAATTCTGGTTTTTTAACGAAAAATTAATTGGGACAACTTTTACATAAAGAAATTGATATAATCCTTAAGCAATAAAGAAGTGATATAAAAAAAATTGCTAACCATGGAAGTGAATAATTACGAGTTAGTAAAATAAACTGCGGGATTGTAGTCAGTATCAACATTTTGATTTGGAGGAACGGAAATTAAGTAAAGCGTAAAGATCTCTTCTTCGTTACACATATTCCCAATTCAAAATGACAAATTATGTGCGAAGAACGAGTTCTACCTTAGGTGTTTGCTCTGCTTTAGATGGTAAATTTCTTAAAGTCGAACGTAACGCTGAAGTAGACCTTCTCTCTAATATGATAACGAGTTTGACCTAAAATTCAACTATTTAGTTGTGTTCCTGTTCGTTTTGATATTTTTTAAAGCCAATTTAATGTTATTTTTGGGGCATTCCATTTCATATTAAATAACTTTTTATACACATATTAAACTTTATTAGACGCAAATTAATTAAGTGATTGTAAAGAAAATATAGCAGTCAAACTTTTGTTATTTACAAAAAAATTATTTTCTATTTTCGGGAGAAATGTTAAATAAAATTATTTTATTTCTATGCTGAGTAAGAAGGGGCAAGATGGTCTCTACGCACAGGTTTACGCTAATGAAGTCGTCGTTTTTATATCGGATTAGGCCTGCTGAATGCTGTGCAATGTTGGACTTGTATGAACTCAAAAGTATGCGCTATTTTTGATATCTCTTTTGAGAAAAAATTGTAGATTCTTAGTAGGCATTTTGACAGGTCACAACTACCTTGCAAAACCATTAAATCTGTTCAAATTAAGGGATAGAATTATTTGCTACTCTTGTGGAGAATATGAAGACCCCGCGGAGCAAAGTAAAGTTATTACCTTTGATCGAACCAGACTTCAGGAACTGAAGTGCTGAACATATCTCTTGCTTATTACTCAATTTAGGCGTTCTCAACTTTCTAAAAAAATTTTACATTAAAGGAAGTATCTGTCTTGAATTACAACAGATCCCGAGTGCTTTAGCGGATGTTCAAAACTTCCGACATAAATCAAAAAACACAAATGTAAATATCAGCTTTCAAAAACGAACCCTTACGCTCGCTTCATTACACCAACTACCAAATCTAATTGTCGAGGCATAATCATGCCCACGCGCTATCATTTATTATATCTACAGTAAATCAAATAAAAAGCCTAGAAATAAATATAATCTTTCGTAAAATGGTATCCTTATTTAATAAAGCAACAATAGCGGTTAGCTCTCTAAGTGGCGACTCACAAAACGACGAATCGGTTTGTATGTCCCGATCATTACCATCGTTATCGTCTCGCAATTATAATCAGCATGCAACATTTTCACATTTCTATTTGTGTTCGATTTGAATCGATTGAAATGAGTTACCATTCGGCGGTTGACTTTTTCTATTATTCTTCAGATGTGAATGCTAAGTGAACTTCATACAAAATGTATACACAGATACTCGAATATCTACATCTATTTAGGAATATTTTTCTTGTGTCAGGGATAAAATTATTGTTCCTTTGAGCAAAGAAACAACAATAAAGCAGCAAATTGTATTGACTTCATAACCACATGGAACGAACTTTGTCGTCATTCAATCAATCAAAATTCGAACGATATAGTGCTTGTGTTAGTTAGTTTTCTTTGTATTAGTGTGACAGCTTCAATAGGAATATAAATGTCAAATGTGCTAACAGTAAATACACAAGAAAAAAAAATAAACTGGATAACACTCAATAAATGAATGATGGAGACTAATGAAGTGCAATTTGACATGTGTCAGTTACTGTTACTGTGGTTTGTTTTTGAAGCGCAAAACTAGAACATTCAAGCCAGTGAATAGCATTTGATTTAATGTGATAAAATGTGATATTAAATTAAAAATATTGTTGACAAAACTGTACTTAACCCCAGAATAAAACTACCACACCCTGAGTTAAGGGTTTTTTAAATCCTATAAACACTACATAAGATTCAAGTGCTAAACATTTTAGGTTTATCCTATTTTATAGCACCTGCTTTAGATCAGCATTCGAAGATCACCTAGGTGTATAAGCCAGTAGATCAACGTAATCAACGCTGATTTGGTGTTGCTTAAAAAAGAAACTTTAGTTGCTCTTTGACCTTAAAAAAAAACACATTTGTAGAGCATCAATATCTCCAAAATAATCACAAATAACCAATTCGCATATTGATCGCGTATTGATGTGAGTATTGATTCTGCAATGTGCATACATGTAAAGAGGCTGTGTATACTGCATAGGTAACAACCAATGCTGAAGCTGCAACTTTTCAGCCCTTAATCGATTGATTGTTATTCCCACTTAAATCTTCGATTAACTGGAAAATTTGAACTTGACTTGATATGAACTTTAGAAGTTATGTGGTATTGATTGTAATTTAGTTGTATTGATGTTTTTCAAAATAATTGTTCAGTTGGTTTGTTTTCAAGGTTTGCGGGCGAAGTTTCGAAGGAGGAGTCATAAAAGTTCAAAAGAGTGTATAGAAGTTTAAAAAGGGGTCCGACGGTCCGAGGATAATGGTTTTTGAAAAGTATCCGACCCATTCGGTCTCTTTACGAAAAAAAAAATTAAAAATTCGGAATTTTACTGCATGGGCTCTCTGTGAACGTTTTCGCGATTTCAATGATTTTTTAAAAAGGTGGGTCCTAGGGTTCGAGCACGAAATAGTAAGGTGTCCTAAGAGTAACCCTGATGGGGATTTTTTTACGATGAAGTTTATCGAGGTGGTTCCACCACCTGTGACTGAGCGCAGGAAATGCAGTGACGGCACAACTGTTATTCCTCTTAGGTAAAAGTTCGCTAATAATACGCATTCTAGCTTTAGTATTCCCGGGCAGAGATCAAACAATTCACTTTTCAGACTTTTTACCAAGCTACTTAGGTACTTGCAATTTAAAAATCTTAAGGTGGAAACAAAGTAGAGATTCCATTGCTTCGTATGTGGCGCGTAGTCATGCCTAAAAACAGCCTCGTCACGAATAGCCATTCACTCAATCTAAAACTGTTTTCTCGATCCCCACTGCTATTCCTTGTAGCACTTGACGTTTCCTCATAACAGCACTTTTCAAAGTCAACAATCTCAATCCATTCCATCCCCTCTCCCTGCCATAATTACATAACCAAAAAGCAATTTTTACGCTTCAATTGCGAATAATAATCAACGTTTCATTTTCACAACTGAAATCCATTTACAATCCATCTATTATCCTTTATATTCCGATTGGATCCATCAGAGCAGAATGGAACGAGGAAGAAAATCCTCATACCCCCATGTGTGTGCATGTTCAAAAACCGCCACCCACAAAACCGCTACCATCACAAAAAAAAAACGAAAAAAAACAACACACACAATAAAAAACTAGGTAAAAAAATAAGCAAGCACTCCCACACGCCCAGAAATTTCATTAAAACCGAAGCAAAGCGGCAAAATCAACGAAATCAGCGGAGTCCTTGTTTTTTTTCGGAAGGAGTGTCATGGGGATTACAACAACTTATACACACATAGCACAGCAGCGACAGCCAGAGAAGAATAAAAAATGGAATAACACAGGAAAGGGGAATGAATAAATGCAATTTTCTATTTCCAGGGCAACCTGACAGTGTGAAGAGGAGGTAAGTGGAACAAAAATAACTCCACTAAGGATGGGTGGAAGGCAGTTGCCAGTTGCCCAACGCCAGGATTTAACAACACAAAACCAACTGCAAGTTTTCGTGAAAAGAACAAAAATAATCCATCCATCATTGGCAGTAGCGGTAGCAGCAACTCAGCATTTGTACATGAAACGCAGAACATGGAACTACCAGTACTAGCGGCGGCGACAGCATATGAAAAAGGATGTAAATAATGGAAATAAATTTCATCCTTGGCAACTACCACACCCTTGATTTTGCTAGTTTCCGGAACCGGGAAAAGCTTTCTGTCACTGGCTCTGCGCTCTTTATCTGTCTCTTTGTATGTATATGTATGTCTCCCACGCGCTTTTTCTGAATTCCGGCATTTTTCGCCGACGACATTTCTATTGCACACAGCCATGGTCCTGTATAAACATGATGTACAAAATACATTTACATTTACATATAGGAAACTTTTCCATATGACCACCGCCCGGTTGAAAGGAAAATAATTGCATTTGATGGGAGAACAAAAATTGGAAAACAAAACCCACTTACCAATTTGAGGTCCTTTTCCTTCTTTTATCTTCGTGGCTTTGTTTTTTTTTTTTGGCGATTGATTTGTGTATTTGGGAATTTTTCCACTCGTAATGCCTGGAAGAACTCCTTCGTTTTTTTTCTATTGGTGTTACTGTTGGTGGTGGTAGCCCTTTTGCGAGGATTTTGGTGTATGTTTTTTGGGTGTGTTCCTTGACCAGAGTTTTTTTTTTGCTATGTTTTTTCTCGGTCTTCTCGTATAGGCTTCAAGTACTTTTTTCAAGAAATCAAATTCAAATCAACAACTCAAGAGGGTGGAAAAACGTTGCGAAACAATTTCGAAATGAAATTCTAACAAACAGAGTCAAATAAACTGTTTTCTATGTTTTTTCTATGTTCCTTGCTATATTGTCTATTTAACACTATCACGCGCCGCACAAATGTCCGTTCATAGTTTTTCTTTGCTGTTGAAAATGTTCAAAAAGAGGATTAAAACTAAAATAAATTACTTTCATCAAGGGCGTGTTTTAATCGAAAAATGTTCTCTTTTGGATATATTAATTTGGTTTTTTTTTCTTTAAATATTTTTTCTTTTTTTATTAAACTCACAGGAAAACCAAAAGAAATGCACACAAAAATTGAGGTTTAGGAAGTTTTGTTTAAATCAAAAAGAACAGAACAGATCCTTTTCGACTTTATGCATATAGCCGTATGGGATTTATTTATATTAATATTCTTAATATATATATATTTTTTTGTAGTTTTTCTTTTTTATTATTATTATTTAATGGTGTAAGATGGTGGTGATTTGTGTGGTATGTGTGTTCTACGAAATAAAGAGAAATTATATAGCGACGCAAATAAATTATATGAGTAGAATAATAAAACGCGTTCGAGAATCGCGTTTGCTAGATTTGAAGACCGCTTTACTCGTACTGAGCGATGGAGCAAGCGGTTGGCAAGGATATTTCGTTGGGAAAAAAAAATATTCTGGGTTTGGCCGCCTGGAAGGAGCTTTTTCTGCTTTTGCTCTACGTACTCCATCTGTATTCTTGTTGCGTGGGGGTGGTTGCCAGAGGGAGATAGACGGGGAGAACGTCTGTTTTACAGCGCAAGCTTAAAGGACATTTATTGATTTTTTCCTCCACGAGAGCGAGAGAGGAGCCACATTTTGCGTTTTCCTTTCATACTTGAATTAAATTAATTATATTTCTTTTGAAATTTTTCTTGTCTCTTTGGTGGTTCTTTGGTTTGATTTATTCGTTCTTTGGTGGTGGGTTGTGTTGCTTTTTTTAGCATTTAAACTGTGCCAAGTTTTCTTTCTGTTTATTTGTATCACATGCGGAGGTTTTCACCCTTTTGCGCCATTAAGGATATTCTTATAATTTCATTATTGATCCTTGACTGAATGCAATATTTTGTGAACAACAAGTTTACGCCTTTTATATAGAAATTCGTCTTATATGAGTTCAATTTGAGAGGGTATGTATGACTTTTAAAGGGTTTTTAAGGACACTTGAATCTGCTCAAAGGCAAACTCTACCTCAGATTACAGCCGTTTTAACGCTTTGTTAAGAGAAGTGACTATGTGGGAGGGAGGAGAAGAAAAATGGGGCATGATTTTTGGAACTGCTTGGCAGTAAATTAAGTGAGCTATAAATAAAGGGATTCTGGATTGAAAAAGGAGTTGGAATTAATTGCCCTGCTCGTTAAGAGCAGGAAGGTGATGTGATTGAAGAGCGTTTAAATATCGCAGAAATTATTAGCCTATGAATATTTGGCAAAAAATTTATTTAACTTGTACAAGTTCAGAAAGAAAAATCGCATGAAACTTGATCACGAGTTGAAAACGAAATGGTGGTGTTACTTAAATAATATTGATGATTATTAATCAGTAGCCATTGCACTTGTAGGAAAAATAGCGAGAAATACTTAATATTTAATTTTACTTAACAATTCTCAAACAAATCCACCAATTCTTAAAGCAGGCAATTTGTTCTCATTATAAGTTGACGAACGACTCCGAAATAGCGAATAATAATGTTTGGTCTAGAAAGAATGAATTAAAAGTAATGGACAATGGTCGCCCATGCTTTAAAACTGAAGACCGAAAACGGAAAATTTGTCAATTTACACTTGAATGGAAAACATTATTGTTTAAAATATACTCACCTGTCGATAATCTCACTTTCATACATTCAGTTCGACCACAAACTGTTCCATGTGTTAAACAAATGAAGTCAATAAGTACTAATATATCACTTGTAAGAGCAGTTCCCTGTTAAACGGGATGTAGTGCCAAAGTTACTAGGGAACTTGCCTAGGCGCTACCGTGCACCTTAATTTCGTAGGAAAAAAATGCAATTCTTAGAAACAGAAATACATTATACGAAATCATCAACATTACAAAGCAACAAAACCAATTTACGCCGCAGACACAGAATGTATTGCTGTACAATAAACACAGACTTGAAGTTAATATTTAAGAATCTCAGTTTCTTAGGCTCTACATTTCTTAAATCCTTCAGTTCATCAAAGAAGTAACTATCAAGGGTTGTCCGTCTGCTGTTTTTATGAGCTGGAAAGTCGCATAGTAAGTGAAATATTGTTTTTATTCCCTCGACGTCTCTGCAGCTTTTGCAGTTGTGCAGCTTTCCATTCCATTTGTATACCTGTCGTGAAGTGTCCGGATTCTCATGAGCGGGCGGATTAATTCGATCTGATCCACTTGTCACAGCTTTTCTGCGTGCCCACAATTTTCGAGATCCTTGGTCCTTACAGATATTAAAGCTGTATTTTGTTTTTTATTTAAATCCAAATTACTTAAAAAAAATTATACAAAAAAATCTTAAAATCAGAAACACGTTTTAAGTGGCGTCGACGAGAAATGTTCATTGAAATTATTAATACATCTTCATACTATACGATGGGAAGCTAACAAGGCTAAATAGAACAACTATCCTATATTATAAGATACGGTATTAATTGTTTTTTTTTTTTTTAATTTCTCCACACACTTTTTTACAAGGGTAGTTCGAAAATATTCCATGAGACATTATGGGTATTATGGCAGCACGTTTTTTTTTGAGGGTAGATAAAAAATCTTCCATGAAACACTATGAGGGCCGCCCGCACGTGCTCATAATAGTGTGAGATTCTTACTCACTAAAAACACGTTCCTTTAAGATCCATTAGACTTCAACTAGGTTATTCCTATCTAAAAGTTCTCATTTCCGTTTTTATATGCGTTTGGCATGCAACCTCCCAACGGAAGCACCTGCTAATACTGCCAATTGCTCATCTAATTGCGCTATTTCAAATGGTTTTATCCGTTGAAGTCGGCGCACTAGATTCGTTCCATTAAAAATTTGCAGCATAGCATTATTGCAATGACCATGAAGCCGAGTCCGTTGCTGATGGGTAAATGTTTATACCCTATCCTAAGGGTACATTAATTTTGACACATAGTTTGTAACATCCCTTAATATTCGTCTTAGACCCCTAAAAGTATATATATTTATGATCAGGATCAAAACTGATCAGGACTATTTAGCAATGTCCGTCCGTCAGCCCGTATCTACTTTTGAGGCCTTTAAATTTGGAACATCTACTCCCTAGGGTTCCAAAATTGTAAAGTGTTAAAAACACTGCCACGCACACAAAAAAAATCGTTTTAAAGCTCTAGTTAAAGAAATAAAGGTTTAAAACCTTCACAAGATATGTAGGCACTGCCCTCCTTTGTAAGTTTGTCATATAAAGTTTTTTGCCCCGCCTACTTTTTGCGGGCGTATTTCATTAAAATGCTGTTTTCATTTCTAATGTCCATAGAAACTGAAAAACAAATTTTAACAAGAATTTTTCCAATATATCACCCATACAAAGTTTTTGGGCTCGCCCGCGTTTTGGAGGTGTTTTTTCAAAACCTATTTTTTATTTACAAACTTCACAGAAATAAAATGGCATCTTTGAAAAATATAGGTAAATGGATAGGGTATCATACTTCTCGCCCCAGTGGACTGTAGCCTTTCCTTATATTTTAAGCTTTATTTCTTCAGTAATCTGGACAGATAGTTTTAACTTGAGGCTCTTGAGCTGAGGTTCCTTTAGCGATTTGTTTTTGACTTTGAGTTGATCGATTTCGCTCTTTTAGCTCCTGGTAGAGTTTTTCAATTTTACTAAGCTTAATGCGGATTTTATTATTTTCCTGCTCGAAGGATTTCTTTGAGTTTCAGGTTGCGCGCGCAGAGCCTTTCGCGCCGTAGGACTACTTTTAGAGTTTGATTTTGTCACAGATCTCGTTGTTGACGATCTAGTAACCCTTTTTATATTTTTAAAAGAGTCAATTAATTGCAATAAATGGCTCTCCCCCGAATCTGTGTGTTTTTCCAATAAAACTGGCTTGCCACCTAGGGTATTAACCTTTTTGTTTTGTCCATCAGCACCTCGAAAAATCACACTTTTATGGGCAAGTGCTACCCCTTAGTGTAGGAGTTAGAATATACCCGTGGTAGGCATGCCTGTCGTAAGAGGCGACTAAAATCTACCCTCCGTAAACCGAGTTGTAGCTGTTGGAGTGCTAAATTTAGTAGGAGTAAGTGCATTAAGATTGAGCTTTTTGGAACACTAATAGTAATGTTAAAAGGGTCAATTCAAATACATAGAGTTGGGATATCTCCTATGACTATTAAAGAGTTTTTTGAGATTCAGAGATCTTTAAATTGAAATAAAACATAGAAAAATGTTTTTAATATTTTTATCTGTATAGTTTTAGTGTAACATTGTATCCCTTAGAGAAAAGAAGCAAATACAGTCAAATCGGACGAACGAGGTGGCCAGTTAATAGGTTAATTTTGTGAAATTCATAGTCCGTCAAATGTTTCGATCAGTAAATGCTGTGTGGCATGTGGCGCCGTCCTGATGGAACCACATGCTTGCTAAATTAATGAAATTAATGCATTCCAATATAGGTTAAATCACGTAAAAGAAAATCTTTACAAAAAATTAAATTGGATGGATACAAGATTTCCGCGATGATGAATTGACACATTTGAATCATCATGAACATGGGTGTGGTTAAGAGAACAGGGTGGATTTTAAGAATATTGCAGACATAATGTGTGAATGAGAAAATATTGCCCGTAGCAAATGGAAACCCTATATACAACCCATATTTCTTAATTGCAGCCAAGATGATGTGACGACTAAAGGCGCTAATCAATTACCAATGTTTGGAGGAAAGTAAAATGCTTCGATGCAATGTTGAAAAATGTTTGTTCTAGTTGATTGTTACGTTGTCGACTTTTGAAGTTAATTCTAAAGGCGGTAAGCCTTTACGGCACCTAATGTTTTTGTCATAACTCTGTTTTACTAACCTAAAATAACCTTGAAAATCACTGTAGATAACCAAAACTCGCAGTTTACCCCTCCAACATAGATATCTTTGATGCTTGCAGATTGTGCTTTCAATATATAGCAAATACAATCGCTTTTTCTAATATAAGTAAATATATAAACGTATTATGTATTATAAATTTTGCATAGCCTCAAAACAATTTTCAACTAAAAACCTCATCAAAGTATTTGCTCTGCAATCGAAGCACATTTCCACCCCTAGGCACTCAATATATCTTTCATACTTTGTACTTAGTTTTTTATCTAAAGTGAAATGCAATTACACTATTCGCTCACAAAGCAGGGGGCGGCCAACCACCTATTGTATATGTATACATACACTGCATGGGTATATCTTTAGTGATGTGGCGAGGGTGGCATGGCCTGGCACACACAAGGAAACACTTTATAGAGCGATAATTATGCAAATTTTCTATGCAACTAGGAGAGAAGGAATTCAGGAGGTGAACAAATATTTGCTCAGTTTCAGGACTTGGAAACTCTTTGAATTTGAACATTTTCGGGTTGAAGCCCTTTCGTTTTGTGTGTTATCCATGCGGGGACGATGCAACAAAAGCAATGTGTAAACAGATACTATTGATGTGTGCAACATTGTGGTACCGTATGTATTTGAGTGTGTGTTTGTTGCATATAAAACGATGCGTGCGTGGGAAGAGTTGAATTGAATCCTTGCATCATCCTTTTATTTCCTCGAAGTAATTTATGCAAATTAGTAGTGGCGGTGGTGGATGAGCGGGGGGATACGACTTTTTTTTTGTATTCTTCTTTGTACTCTCCGGGGTTAGTTAAATGAAATTGTTGATTTAACGTCTTGTGTGTTGTCTTTCCATGCAGAGGGAAAAAAATAACGAGAATGAGTGGATTTTTGGGTAGGGTTTAAAAATGTTTAAATTGTGGAAGTTGTATAGGTAGATCAAAGTATTCATGAGCGTAGATAATTTTGGATTGAAAGCAAGTGCACGCATGTTGTCGACTTTTATATATTACGATTGAAAATAACAACAAAATTAAATACATAAAAACACATAAAATTTAATTGCAGCTCTTTTCTCAAGTTGATTTAGGTAATGCATTTTAATTTTGTTTTTAACTTCCAGAACTTCATGGCACAACATTCGTGGAATCCAAACACAATTGACGTGATTTGGATACTGCTTGTGTTGGAAAATTATATTAAATGAGCTTTATGTTATGTGTGTTGGTACAGTCAAGAAAAGAGAGAAACTACTCCTGGAATAATGTTCAGAAGTTTTACGCAAAGTCAAAAAAAAAACGTGTCAATGGAACCAATCTTGAAAAGGGACAAGAAAATCTCTGTATCTTTGGTCGTTTGGATAGGATATATACAGCGACAGCGACATTAACTTGTTCACAAAACTGTGCACTGAACATGTGAGTTGACTTAATCAGGAGAGCTCTCACCAGTCTTCGACTGTTATCCGCAGGGACAACGTAGTAAAGACGTTAACTTATATGGCGATGACAAGTCAACGGAGACCATAATAAACATAGGGTGCACAACTGGAGGCGGTTAGACAACAGTTACTTGGCTGTAGCGCCTTGTAGGAAGAGAATTGTCCAAAATGTTGCCTTATGTAGGTAAATTTCTACTTCTAGGTCCCATTGAAGACTGCATAATATAGTCTCCATAATTAGGCTCACAAAAATTATCCGTAAATTTCGCAAAACACTTGATTCAACGTGGGTGTTAACAATTCCGTTAAAATAACCTGATGGCTATACATAATATTATACCTATTCGTGAAGAACTTATTATTTCGTCATAGATTGATCTTCTTCGAGTAATTTTTCAATTGTATGAGGCCATCGCAATGATTAGTACATTAACCTCTAAACAGAATATGATTGATGTCTTTCTTCAGTGTCCCACGGAGTCAAGAACTTGAATTTAAACTTAATGCCACAGTATTAGAAGGCACCGCTAGCCATACACTACTCAAAACAATGAAATGAATAGACAATTTCTATACAGCGTAACCTCAACTCTCGATACACGCAACTCCTTAAATCTTACCATTGTTTCCTCAGTAAATGCAACTTTAAAAGTGACTTGATAATCGCAACTTTTGTATTAAGAATTCTATTTTCGTTCACTATTTGTATGTTCTCCTTATTTTTTATTTACAAAGTAGGATAACTTAATAAATATTATGCTGTTGGATAAGGCAGGGTGTCACCAAAATAACGGCAAAGTATAGTGATGATGAAATGATAGTCACTGTGTGATTACTAGCAAAGTTCACCGCTTTCGGCAGCCGATGATAAAAACGTGATCAACCTGACTAAACTTTATTATAAACTTTATTGGCACATTCGGTCGGTGGCGAAGGGTATGATATATATTTAGTTTATTTATTTTATTTGTAATGCTTATACATATTAAGCAATTTGGAAAACAAAGTTAAGGCATTACATTTAATTTAGGCCGCCATTCATCTAGGCACTAAACATTTGTCTTCAATGAGCTGGCAAAAATTTAACTTGAATCGATAACATGTTTTCGCTGCAAAAATTAAGAGTCCGAATGTTTCAAACGAAAGGACACAATCGAAAATATTCATAGTTTGTATGTATGTTGTCTATCAGAGTTGTAAAAGAATGCAATCACGAAAATTCGCTGAAATTCAGACTGCTCTGAATTTTCACTGGGAGGTCCTTGGAACCTTGACAAATGTCTTTGATCCTTAAAAAAGGCACTTTTCGAAAATATCTATAAAATCACCTGACAAATTGCGGTTATTATGCATTTTCCCTGGGAATCATTGGAGCATTGAAAAAAATCATTGAATCCTTAAAAAAGGACGGTTCTCAAATAAGTCAATATTTGTTTTTTCTCCTAGTCGAAACATTTTAGTTGACCCCCATGCGCATATGATGGGTGTGGGGAAGAAAAATCATTCCACCATTTTGTACTAATGATGACGTCACATAGCTCATTTGTTTCTTCTTGTTTCGTTGAAGCCCCATATCATACGGATTGAGAAAAAATGCCAATTCACAATATTAATGGTTAATGTTTTTTTACACCGAAATTGAAGCAGGCTGATATGCTTATAACATATCTGAATAGGTTTATTTTCGTACGACTTTCATACCGAGGTTAAGTGACAGATTTTCGAGTCATATCTTCAAAACGGTTGAAATATATTTAAAGACCTTGTAGAAAATTTGCAAAGGTGATTTTTCTCGACCAGATTTTGGGGTGTTTCCATCGAAACCCAAAAACAAAAAGTTTTTGAAATCTGAAAAAATTAATAACAAAAACTACATGATTTTGATGAAGATTTCCGGAGTTTTTTACGAAACCGCAGATTTCAATTCGCTGTATAAAAAATATGTGTAATAGTCTTTTGAAAACACTTGAGAAACTGTGAGAATTTACTGTTCTTTTAATTGAGTAGTAGGTACATTAATTATCTTAAATTACAATTTGTTTTATTATAAAATTTTTCAAACCTAATATCTTTAGATATATGTATATTTTCTTAAGTTTTTCCTTAGCAATTTTTATACGTTGAAGACAATGGTTTTTTCCCTTTACTATTCGTATTTCTATCGTTTATTTTTATATCAGTAAACTTGTTAAATATGTATTTTCAATTAGGGAGGTAGCTTATTACCATTTGAGCAAATGCTAAACAGTTTTCACAGAATTTTTCAAACCTCTTTTGGGTTTTTAGGAGCATAATGCATGGCTAAAAAACATTAAAATGTAAAATTACATTGGTGAACCGAATTTAATATTTTTTCCACATTTATATTTTACTTTTTGTTACAATGTTGATTTTTCAGATATGATCAACACAAAAGTTAAATATTTAGATTAAAAAAGAGGTCCAAAATTAAGCCGCGGCTCAAAACGTTGTTAGGGCCAAATGTTGCAAAAGACTTTGTTTTCAACCATAATTTGTTGCGCATTTCGCAGAAGCAATCTTTTTTCTTAAAAAGTAGGGAAAAATTATGTTTGGGAAGGACTGGTCGGCGTATCCACGGCAATCTAGAAATTCGGTCATACAAATATTTTTTAACAGTTTATCTATACAATTTGTGTCACAAGCATGGCAGTGTGCCATACAGAATCTAATCAATTGTAAGCGTCATAAGGATTTGTTTGATATGGTAGAGTTTGGAGTTGTTCCGCTCTTTCATTCCTACTAAAAAATATAAAATGACAAAAAGTACTATTAATAATTAAATGGAATTTTCAATTAGTAAACGCAATGTGGAAGTATACCAACCTGGCACCTTTCATCTGAAATTGTTTATGCAAAGCTGACACATCCATTATATAGATACCGAAAAGTTTTAAAGTATAGGGTGAATTACTTAAATATTCAAACATTTTTATCTGAAAAATTCTTGTTAAAGGAATGGCATGCAAAATATATTCACACACAATGTACATACGTATATGTATATAGCTATAACCAACAAATATATCAAAAGCTTGTAAAAAGTTTTTCAATAGCTCAGCTGATTAACACAATTGCATATGGTGATGTTGTGTCGTGAATGTTATGTAAATTCTATGTTTGGCATCGAAGGTAGTGTTGCCAGAGCAATGGCACTGTTTTTAAAGTAGAATTTTTTCCATTCCTCTTTACAGGCATTCGCCTTGGAACATACGGAAACAATCACATGTTTTCAGATGATAGTATAAACTAAAATTGACAGAAAGCATTGCATTAAAATTACTGTGGAAAGACAAAAATCCCTTATGTCAAGTTGGAAGTCAAGTAAATTTACTACCCCTTATAGCAATTAATAAAACTAGACTAAAGAGATACCCACAAATTCTGCGGAAATATACGAACGTACCGACTACATATCACCAGTTTGAACTTTTCTTGCTATAATTCAAAATGCCGAAATAAGAACCTGCGAGGCTGCAATCATTCCGTCAACACATTTTAATAAAAATCTCCGCATAACAGAGAAAGAAAAATACCAAAAATAATATAATTTTTTTTTATTTACATCATACATAGTTGTAATTACATACCAGGCAATTGGATGCCAATTCGTGGAGGTGTGATTAACACATGTCCGGTACTTACAGATTAACAACTAAGGAGATTTATTTTTAAAGGCTAACGCAACATCTTTATTTCACGGGTCTCCTTGTTGTAGTTGATTATGTTTGCATTTTGCTATATCTAAGTATTTCAGAGTTTATGTAAGTAAAAGAGTTCTTTAAAAAACATTTTTTGTGCACTAAGTTTGTTGCATTTATTTTTAGGCAATTGATGGAACTTTTTCTTTACAGAAACCCTAGTAAAAAAATAGGCTTTAAAATAATTTCAGCATCAAACCCAACATATCGTATGTCCTCTGATTACTTACTCTGATTAGCATTTTGAAAGATCGGCAGCTGATAAATCAAGTGTTTTTAAAACAAAACCACATTTCAAACTCCATAATCACTATGGTAACCGAATCTTGCACGAGCATGGGCATTTTTATTTAAAAAAAAAACATAAATTTGTTTGCCTTTTAAATGTCTTTAGAGCAAAAAACACCTTTCTCATAGTATTTACATTTATAGTGCTTTAAATGGTTTTTTCGATCATATATTTTTTTTCTTGAGAGGTCATTCGTCATATCCCCCTGATAAGTGCTTTAGAGAACTCTAAACTTTATTGGTCTGCTCGGCGATTACTGCTTTTCCCTTAATTATGTTTTCTGCTTCTCAATTAGAAGAACGTATTCCTTTTCATAAAATATGGCATTAATTTTATGAATTAGGCAGTTGCACTCTCTCTTAAAACAAATCAACCACAATACCCTGCCATGTTATTTAGTCAGCTTACCTCAAATTTGTTTACGGACGTTCCTTCATTAGGCGTAAAACAACTTCATTAGGGCCAGTTACCTACATACCAACGTGGCATTTTGTGTAGATTAGTGATCATAGTAAACAGGCACAGAATACAACTATCTGTTCTTTTACACAATACAATATTTTTTTAAACTTAAATGTAAACGATTCAATGGAATGTCGAAATTAGTACCCGTTATTTCGCGTTAATTGTTTTTTTATTAAATAAATATCGTGTTTCGCCCCCAATCCCCAATCGATTAACAATAAGAAAAGAACGGCTACAGTACCTTCATAGTACACTGTTTAAAAACTTACTTTATTTGTAAACAAAGCCAGCGGCAACACAGTTAGAAGAGAGACAGCCAGACTAAGTGGCAAAAGAACAAACTGGAATAAGGGTGGAATTGTATGGTCAGGGATTTGTTACGTAATGAACCGGATTTCCTTTTTGTTGTCTTCGTAGAATGGAAGAGGTATCTAGTGTTTTGGTTGGCGCTCTGTATCGCACCAGCAGAAAGTACAGAAAAAAACATAGACAAACCCTTTCGGCTTGGTCCCGTTGTTTGAGGATTAACATTTGCCAATGGAAAATGCACAGACAAGTTGTCAGTGAGGAAGGGGGTTCTTTAAAATCAAAAGAGAAAGGTACAAAATGAAATTCATCTGACAAAAGAAATTCTAGTGACACGCAAAACGCATGTTTGTGTCATTTCTACTGAAAAGATATTTTTTTTGTAGGGCATTTGGCCAATCTAGGCACATTCAACGGAAAGAACTGATAAGTGCTGATGTCGATCTCTCACACAAGACACGTGTCAATCAGTTAGAATTTCTGTACTCCCAGTCCCAGTTTAGTGTTTTATGTAAATTGTTAAAAGAGGTTTTTGCCAGCAGGACAAAGTGTACATGGATTTAATTTAATTACAATCGTATAGAATATACGTATTATGAATGCATGTGTTCGTAGGATTCGAATAGCGAGAGGGTGAGTTGCAGTTTAAAAGTTCACATTTCGTGAATTATTTAAAAGTTCATTGAACATGAACAAAATTTTCAATCAGCGGTGTAGAGGGTTGGTACGGTGGATGGACAGCGGGTAGCGGTTATTATGACAACAATAACGAATGGGCTAATCCTTTGAGTTATGAAAATATTGCATTAAAAATGCAAACGGAAGTTCACCTGGTCGTATTTGGAGGGACTTAGCTAATCCTTTTTCAAAGTGCGTTTTTTAAAATATTTAGTCATTACCACAGTTCTGTAGGTAATTATTCTGCTTGTTTTAAAATTGGGGTATCGCTACAACACCGAAGAAGTTGAAGTTGAAGAGTACAGACTACAGCGACCATGCATAGGGCCAGTTACCTACAATAGCGATTAAATGAATATGTAGGTACTTTAACCGCTCACAGAACTTAATTTTTAATTAGAACCTTAAGTTGTATTCTTAAGGCTAAAGCTAAGGCAACGCACTGAGCAGCAAAACGGCAAAAAGCTGAGCATAGAAACGTCGCGTGCCGATCACAGTGGCCACAACTATACAATTTTATAAGTGTGAAATTATTTTTACCGCTTTGCCGCTCTGCCGCTTGTAGGCCTGTGGCGCCGCGCACTGAGTGGCATGCGGCAGAGCAGCAGGATTTAATTTCGGTAGGTTAAGTGTACTTATTTTTTAATACGCCCACTACCACGCGCACAATATGTAGGGATATGGATAATGTATCAAACTGTTGGCAGGCGGACTGTAGCCTTTCCTTATGTTTATTTTTATAAAAGTGCTAAATTTTTTTTATAAATGATTCCATTCTTCCTCTTCTCCGTGTATCTAATAAGCGAATATACATTTTAAAACACATTGAAAATCTATAGTTCATATAGGAGGAATAATTAGTACCCTTTCCATCTATGCAAATATCGTAAAAAATTCATTAAACCAATAATTTTTTTTTAGTAAAATGCGGCTTTTAAAATGAACGTGGTAAACTACTTTGTGTAGGTAGAATTTTGTCCGTTTTCTACGAAATTTATCATAAACAAATTTTTAATTTCTACTTTACATTAAAAACTTAGCTTAAATTTGTGCGTGCCTAAAAAATATTGCCCGTTCAGTAAATTATCACTTGCGATTTATGTGCATAAGTACCTTTTAATTTAAGAAAAAAAGATAAATTTTTCGCTCAATAAAAGCTTATCTAATATCTAGTATAGTATTACAATGATTTTCCAAAACATGATTACTATGTATTACTACGTTAGTCAAAGACTCGATAAAAATTCACATGTTGCTCATGCTTGATTTTCGAAGACACGAACTATTACATTCGTTTTGCAAATGAATCGAAATTTTAAAATAGTTAATATTTTCCAAAGCGTTTGATGCAAATCGCAAGAAAAAGGGTTGAAATCCCTTAATGCCGCGTAGCGGGTCACCAAGATACTGCTGCCAAAGGCGCCTTATTTAAGATTTGGCATTATTTCGTTTGGCGTTATTTCACGTCACCCTTTTTTATTCCTGTTTCAATGGATACAGTTTGTTGCCGAATGTTTTGAACGAGTTGGGTTGATGCACGCATTGGTTGAGTAAGAAAAAAGGTTTGCAGCTACATTTTTTTCTGGTAAAAGGGATGCATAAATTATAAATAAGTAAGGATTGACTGAAATAAGGAGAAGAAATAATATCATCTGAAAGTTAAGCGTTCATGCACACGCTGAAAAATAGGAGGCATCGCCACTGCTCCCACTACTGTCCGATTCCGAATGTCAATTTATTTTTCACCCCAAAAAATATCTGCAGGTCTCCCGATTTTGGATCACTTCATCATTGAGGCCAACCAAATGCTGATTTTTCTGCATTTGGGTGATCCAGGAGTTTTTAGGCCTGCCTTTCTTACGCGATTGTAAGGGAACGTTGATTGCCATTGCTGTTTATATGGGGTTCGCAGGATCCCACCTTTGAACATGACAATACCAACTGAGTCGGTCGTGCTCCAATTTTTTTGAGATGGGTTCTTTGACGTGAAGGCTCACTCTGATTATGGAACTTCTAATTCGATCAAGCTTTGTTACTCCTGCTGTCATGCGAAGCATCTTCATCTCAGCTGCTGCCAACTTACCCTCATACTTTTCGTACATTGTCCAGCATTGTGAACCGTATGTGAGCGCCGGACGCATAACTGCGGCGGAGAGCCTTCCTTTCAGCTGAGGGTATATATTTCGGTCACAGAAGATGGCAGAGTTTTCCTGCCACTTCATCCACCCTACGCTTACACGATGATTGATGTCGTCATCAACGGTTGCTTTTTTGCCACTGCATCCACTCTTCATTGGAATGTTTAGAAAGCCCAGCGACACTTGATTATTTTCTGTACCAAATAAAATATATTTACGGTTCATTCGAAAGTATGTACTCGAAAAGGTTGATGATGAAATTCCCCATATTCTTGCCCTTTCATTTAGTTAATTTCATGGATCCATTTGCCATTTTTTTGTGTTCTCTCTTAACTTCTTCTTCTCCTAAAACTACACGCAGCGCAACAAATTCATTGTCTGATACTTCTATATTTGGCGCATTCTAGATGCTCTCCTTTCTTGTTAACCGAGCAAGCGATGATGAGGTACCAATCATCAGGCATACATTCTTCTTGGAAATGAGTTGGTGTATGCTCTGTATCAAGCCAACTCGTGATGCTACTTTCTACATTCAATAATTCGGCGGGTAGATAGTCGCTGGTCCGAACCAGTAGCATTGTTAGACTTCAGTATAGGATATTACTATGCTCACTCATTATTTTTTTTCGGTTAGACGGAACACTTGACTTGAATCGTCAATGTTGAATGATATGCTCTGTCTGACAGCGGAATTTGTTTCGTCTCTGCCGTTAATCAGTCTGCAGAAATGGTTTTCCATATCCTAAGCACCAACTGTGACTCGTCTACAATTTGTTCAAGGTAAAACTTCCCAATACTATTCCTGGAGTAGCGGCCTGTGCTTCGCAGTATTCAAACCAGGGGCTTCGTAGGACCCACATATCTTGCGGTATTTCTTATAGCTTCTCGCCATCTAAGGTCTTAAGCCATTCCTGCTGGCCGCAACGGACTTCTCGAGATGTTAAGAGATACGTAATAGGCAAAGGTTCTAGCGGCTTGTTTCCATTGGAACCGTTCAACGTTGAATCTCCCCGTTGTCAGAGATGGATCTCAGAATTAGAAAAAATCGAAAACAAAAATCTAGAAGTTAAAACTTGGAATGACCAAAATGTAGAATTAATAAGGGAGCCGCTACGTGGCATGGAGGCCAACAGAATGCAAATCCGTAACTATCAATTGGTGTCTCTACCATTCTATGGAGAATTCCGAGATGGTTGTCATTTTGTTTTACTAATTTTCCACTTTGAACCTCGACGTCATTTTCAGGGTAGAAATTGTATGAAACTGACATTCACCCCAGGCCATATGTAGTAGGTCAATGGCATCAGCGGAGTTTTTGGCATCAGCTTGGAAGATCGATGTTGTGCAGCCGAGAAGAGCTGCATTCTTGTGAACATTCTTTAAAGGCTTTAATTATAATGGATGTTGGCCCAAGCTTGGCAGACTTGTATCTGTTGCTCAGCATAGACTGTATCCATTTAATAGTTAGGTTATTCCTTTGTTAGAGGCGGATTCTTTTAATGGAGGAGTACCACGTGTTGTTGAAGGCCCCAGCGAAGTTTAGAAAGGAACAGTGAGCTATGTCTTTGGAATCTAGTGATCCTTCAATCTTCTTAACTAGATGATGTAGGGCTGTTGTCGTAGATTTACAAGACTGATATGCAAATTGATTTCTGTTAAGGAAATGTTCTATAAGAAAGGAATGTCGTACTACTGTTATTGAAGTTATAATTTTAATGCGAATTTTGCACTAGGACTAGGAATATGCCCTCCCCACAGGGGGGTTTGAATGCTTTGCGTCGAGGAGAGAAGATCTTTTAAGTTCTCGCAGAGCGATTTCCAAGTTTTTCTTTTTGATTTCCTAAGAGGCGAGTTGTAGCTTATTAGACCCATACGGTATTCGGTCCAATTGCATAAACGTTTAGCAGAGTTGAAAAGTTTTCTAACCTTCTTCTTTAGTTTTTCTAGTTGATATAGTTTTAATCTGACGCTGATGAATTGAAGGGCTCTAACTTTACTTTTACTAGCCTTCCATCTTCCACGCTCCCGAGTACGCTGCTTACAGTTAACTAGACCACGCTTGCCATATATTCTTCGGAGAATTTTTCCTTCAAAAGAGTTTAGTATCTGCCCACCTTTCCTGCCACCATAGAACAGAACTGGCAGGATCAGTGTTTTATAGAGCTTGTACTTCGTCCTTCGGGTTAGCTTGAACCCAATTGTTTTGCCAATTCTTAATTAAACCTCCACTGAAGTGCTATTTGCGGAGTTGATGTTAGCCCTTAGGTAAGTAAACTCCTTAACCACCTCGAAGTTTCTGCTTTCAGTAGTTACAATGGTTTGTCCTAGCCGATGTACATATGTTTGTTTTTTTTTCTGAAAGACCAACTCGCCTGTCCTGTATCATCTGCTGATGATGAATGCTATCATATGCGGCTTTGAAATCAATGAAAAGATGGTGTGTCTCGATCGAGGATTTATCTTATTGTCGATTTGCCGATCCGGATGCTACACTGATACGTGACTATTAGTGTATTGCAAAATGGCTTGTCGTTCACACAATAGGTAGGTAGGTTTTGGAAATCCCTATAGACCTGCTATTCAAATAAGTTGAAGCAGCTCATACGGGGCTATAACCAGTTCCACCTAAACTAACTGTAACTGTAATAGTCAGACCATTGCCAAGGACTTTATACCAATAAGTCTGATATTCTTTGACTTAAAAGCTGTTGAAAGCTAATGAACAAATATACGTTATGTCAAAACTAACTTTTTCATTTGTTAGATTTAAAAAATTCAAAAATTATTTGCATAGATATAAAAACAATACACAAAAAATTATGCCTATTTTTCTCAAAATTATTCCTCAATGCCTCAAGCATCAGAATTATGCCTACTAGGCATAAATTTGCCTCAGTTGGCCTCATTGATCTAAGCTGATAGGTCATCATTTTCTAAGAAACACCACAATGAAACTAAGTCTTAAAAATAACGACATTTGTAGAAAATACGGCTATCCGTCGACGACATACCTCAATATCTCTGTCGCTTGAGGAACAGAAGTTCCTTCCTCCAAAATATTAAATAACTATCCGATGTTTTACTTCCTGATCTTAAATTTATATATTTGTTCGAATTAATATATCTCCGGAATATCGGGTTTTGTAAGTCCTTCGCAAAGTATGCAGATATGATGAAAACTTTTTGTTCAAATATCAACGTTGGAGATTGAACCTGCATCTCACGAACATCTATCGCCACCCGCAAAAGATTTTCAAACTACGTTCTTAGACTATGTTTGAAAATAATGTTTAAGCGTTTTAAATTAAAACTCATTCAAAATGTTAACTTTATTTAAATAAAAACAAAATGTTTCTCTAACGTTCGAGAAGACATGTTAAATTATAAAAAGAGACTGCACCAACAGTGGGCTTACTTTCCACAAGTATAGCAAGTAGAAGATAAAGTCTGGGAATTAAATTTAGCAACAGGCTGAGTGCGCGACTGGCGGCAAGAAATCAAAGCATCTCCAGTATATCCCGGCTGGCATTTACATACAGCCAAATGGGCCTTTGGCTCACAGCTGGCACCGGAGGCACATTTTCCAATGCAGGGATTCACACACTGATAGTTGATGCACGCCTTGTTGTCAGCACACTCATCGTTGCTTAGACATTCACCCTGAAAAATAGTGGACAGTTTGATGTTATATCAAAACAAAATAACAATGGAAATTGTTAAACCTACCCTGGAACAGTGCGACAGCGGATTTCCTGTGTGTCCTGGCAAGCAATTGCAAACTGGACGCTCCTTGCCGGTGTTGTCATGTCCGGGTATGCAAATAGCATTCGTGCCGCATGGATTTGGTTCACATAGGTCCTCTGAGAAATGTGTAAATGTTAGGTACATCGTTTCTATTAGGTCTCTTTCGAGTCTTCAGTGCCAACTCCTTACCCTTAGTGAATGGACGGCATCGTATAAATGGATCGCCAGTCATGTCCCTGGGACAGCTGCAAACTGGAGTTAATCCTCTCAGATTGCAATCAGCTCCAACACCACATGCTCCATCGCAGGTATTCTTGCAAATACCATAGAAACAAGCTGGTCTATTCGACGGGCAGTCCACGTCACCATAGCACTCGGGGCGGCACTCCCCATAGGCACTGCCAATATAGCCCTTTGGGCACTCGCATACAGCCCGATGGTTAGCGACACCAGTGCACGAAGCACCGGTACCGCACTGTTGACACGCCGGAACACATTTAAAGTTGCTGCACATATCTCTGGCACTACAGTCTCCGTCATGGTCACACTCGTGCCTACATCCGGAAAGTGGATTGCCCTGGAATCAAGTTGGAGGAATAATTAGCATTCCATGGCGCTGCTATCCACCCACTGGTAAGTCGCGTGCCTTAGGTTGGGTATCTGTATATACTTACAATAAAGCCATGTAAACAAGAACAAGTTGGCACTCCATTGAGAATCTCACATTTCGTATTCTGACCGCATGGGCTGGGGTGGCACTGCTCCTCTATAAATGGAAAGTGGACACAAATAAATCGCTTGCAATAGTATGTGTGTGCTGCGCTGAGTTCGGAAAAACGAAAACGACTATACGTCACGCTGATGTTGATAGTTCTGCTTCTGCGGCTTAGTGGGTTTATTGTTGTTTATGTTAAACAAGTAGTAATTAGAAAGGCAAATGTAATGACTTATGAATTGTCCGAAGGTCGACCAACAACATTTCCCTTTAGTTTTTGTAGGGTGATTATTAAGTCAAATGCAAAGTCATGTTAGCTAGTTGGCTGATGGACAGGTGGTGAAGGTGATGAAAGCTACCAGAAATAATTACATCGGGGGTGGGCTCAACACTCAAAAGAGGTATCAAGATATTTGGTATTTTAGGAGCGTCGTTAGGACATTCTCATGACAAAGCGCGTTTGCGACTTAATATTGTTGCCACAAGTCGGATATTTGCATTTTGGATTCCTACAGAAGTGGGATTGAAGTACATTGAGCAGTTTAGGGCAAGAGCATTGTCCTTAAACTGCAGGTAGCAACACAATGTAAAATAAAAGTTAGACGTTTCTTGCTTCAAGAAACATTACCAAGACTTAGTTTTTATTCTTCAAAAGTCATTTGAATTGAAGCTGTGTTAACTGTCCGCCTACTATAGGTGATAAATTGTTGTTCATGCACAAAACACCATGAGAGTTCTTCTGTAATTATTTCCTTCCTACACATAACTCATCAATGTTATCTATGTACTGTAATGTAGTTCTTGTTCCTGTACATACATAGAATAGTTAAATAATATATACAAATCAACTTGAAAGTATGGTGGTAACAAATGTTTCAACGCCTACCTAAAGATTCTCAGTTGTTGGGAATCACTTTTTGGATTTTGCTTTTTGTAGGCGAGTGATGATTAAGAAAACCATAATTTGCAACGTGGGCGGGTCAAGATCAAGGTTATGTTTATGCATTGAGCTAGACACACCTCCGTTCGCATAATTTGACAGATCTTAATTGTTTATTAAAACAAAGAAATCCCTTGCGCGATGAAGATTATTGCGAGGGACAGAAAAAATATTTAGTAGTTAGTTTTGGATACTTTTTGGATGATTGGTTTTGTTGGATCACCAACGCAACACTTTATACCTTAACATTGCAAAAACATAGGGTCTCACCGATTGTGTGTGCGGAGAAGATATATTTTTGATACGAATGGAAGGGACCTTTAATATTTTCGCGGCTTCGGACGGTAAATTTGAGAAGATTCTTATGATAACTTCTTTCTTTTAGATGTTTGTCAGACTTTCGCAAGAAGTTGCCCCAATGAAAAGTCATTCAAGTGAAACTGAAGCGCTAAGTAGTTCAACGCACTTAGACACTTCGCACAATTAATAGCATTTCATATTGGCATGTTATAGTCTTAGAATGAATATTTTACACACTTTATCGACTTCGACTTCGACATTCGTTGCTAATATTCTTTAATGGATAAAACTGAAAGCTGGCTCATATATTAAAATACTAAAAGAAGTGTTGGCTGAAATGCTTTACATATTTTTGTATCTATTGCAAATTATGTGGGTAATGGCAAGTTACAGTGAAGTCAGAGTAAAATATAGTTTGGACAAAAACATTACCAAAAAGGAGGAGCGGATATGATCGGTTATGCCTAAAAAAGCCTTCTCGGAGGCATAAAAACCATTTCAGATGCCAGTAGATTTCACCTCCTTAAATAACCATTATATGACTCCTTTGGAAAGACTTGGCATGCCATTTTTGTACACTCATCCCATTTATCCAAATTAAAAAAAAAAAAAAACCTTATGGCGGTTAATTATTTTTAGCTTCTCGTGACAGATCCGATATTGCATGAGGTGGAAAACTGTGAAAATTTAAGGTAATATTGGGGTGGACTTTGACATAGGACACCTCTCTTAGTAGTCCAGCGCACCACTTAGAGGAAGCCTTATTTTAACAAATCAACAAATCATTACCTTAGATATGCAACCAAATGCGTTCAAAATCTGAATTGATGAAATTTGTTACTCACCTGGGTCTACTGGTCTACACAATGTGAATGGATCTCCTTCATATCCACTGGGACAGCTGCAAACAGCAACGTGATTCCTTGGCTGTAATATTAAAAGTAGTTAGAGCTTAATTTAATTTACAGTTGATATAAGATAAAATATAACGTTATCAAATATAATCTTTTAAGTCTAAAGAAGCCTGATAAACGAATGTTTTTAAATGCAACTCGAAGATAAGTGAATTTCAATTGAATCCGTACGAGAAACAGCTAAGAGAAGTACCTATCTGTATTAAAAAAAATATTCCGCGAGAATCCTTACAACTCAGACCAAAAATCAATTATTTTACTTTTACATACTGCAAAATTTGTCAATGAAATTTAAAATCGTTATACTCTTTTATGAACACTGTAAAATATTTGTAAGATAGCTTTTGTTGGGTATTGTGGTTCGCGTCTTTTGGATACATTATAATTTGATATTTTTATTTTAATACACGGCAAATTTTTAAAACTGTGAAAATCTGGGCTACTTTTGGTACACATGTATCCTATCGAAATCCGTAGCTTCCAACTTTAAATTGGAAAACTAGCCAAGTATTTGTGTTACTTTAGAAACTTGGAGTTCTTTTTTAGATCTGAGTACTTTTTGAGGCTGAATTATAATGCAAAAGCAATTGTTGTAACAGAATTTGGCTCTTTTTCATTTTTTATGTTTCTGGTGCGATCTTTCCTTTACTATTTGGAATTTGACAATCGACGCCAACAGAACTTAATTCGGCAGCTTTCGGTTGCATTAATTTGTTGAGCCAATTCATCTTCACTGACATCGTTGTACTCCCTGCCCCTCTCATTCCACATGGAGAATTGAAAATTCATTTTAAAAAGATGAGCAAGTCCATTTCGAAGGGCAGTAAATAACTTTTTCATCCTTATTTTCTTTTTTCATTAAAATCAAATTATGTATATTTCATAATAAATTTATTTTTTTGTTGGTAAGCCAAGAGTGAAAAGAGTTTTTTTTAAAATACTTAAGGGTTTCACTACGACTTTCTTAAAAATTTCAAAACATATCCCTTAAATCAAACTGCGTGCAATTTTCCTTTTGCAAACATTAAACAACATTAAACCAACTCACCTCACAATTAGCATTAGATCCACAAGCTCCAATGCATGGATTAACACAACGTCCATCCTTACAGGATAAGCCGCCTTGGCATTCAACATTGTCTAAGCACTCTCCACGAGTACATGTGGTCAAAGGATTTCCACTATGTCCGGGAGGACATGAACACACTGGTCTATTGCCAGATGCTTCTTGACAGATTGCATTGGTGCCGCATGGGCTTCCTGAACAGCCGCTACTTTGACGTGGTGATGCTAAAAGTGCGAACAAAATATGCGTGTTGCAGAAATAAAACAATTTACACTTTACATTAAAAATCTATGGAAAGAATTGATAAATTATTAATTCAATCGAAAGCATAGTAGGCTGACAGACGGAAGTCCCTTGAATATAAAAGTAATTCCACTTCCACTGCATTTCGAAGGTTAGAGAATTGAATTGAAAGTCTATCTATATAGCGTGAGGTTGGTCATTTTAAAATTATTTTTGGAAAATTATGCGTGGGGTGTAAAAAGCCCATATCAAAAAGCAATAAGGATGAGCAATAGAAATAGTAATAAAATTATAAAGTTGAAATTATTTAGCCAATTTAGTCAATTTAAAGCAAGAACAGATTATCTAATTTGAAGTCATTACCACTTTGGTAAGATGCTGGTGATCCATCTGAGTAATAAGTTCTTTGATATGTACACTCTACGCATCGTTTTCCCGGTGTTTTACCTAACACTAAAGAACACACAGAGGCCAGCAGCAAACTGCCGATGAGTAACGATAATGGCGATGAAACCTGAAATTAAATAAGAATTTAAATTTAAATTATTTGTTAAGTAAACTCGTTTTTTTAATATCATATAAAATTGGTTTGTGAGTCAGACGCGCGCACGCCCACTATTTGGCCTTTCATCGATCACAGATCTCCGAACTACTGAATTAAATTAACATCATTTGATTAGCAGAACATTTTATTTATTTTAAATGGCTCTTTTATTGGAAATTATGAAATCATCTGTTTGTGTTTTAAGAAGTAAAAGTTGGTGTCATTTTAAATTACTGTTTATTTCTGGTGCTTTAGAGGATTACACCCACGCTGGTTAACGTCTTGTATTCTTCTTTTAAAACTAAACAAACAGGTTGCAATTTTTTTGTGGTATTTCTTGACGTTAATTTTGTTACCTGTTTAACATTGATAAGAATTACCTTAATTGCGTTGAGTCAAATTATAGTTCTGTGAAAAAAAGATATTTGGTGTTTTAATTTTTTATGAGTCCTGACTTTTTTATGAGTACACAATATTGATTAATTATTGGTCCTACAATGTTTTTCTGCCAATTATAGATGACTGCTTACGAAAAATAGGCAGATCTAACGTTACACTATTGGCATTGGGGAGAACTTTTTTTTAAATTAAAAAATCTAAAATAAGTGGAAAACATTAACCGTAGTTTCTAGTCTTGATACGACTTAGGGCTTGTACGTTTTGGGAAGCAGCGAGGATGAAGACGAATTACTGAACAAATTCCATAGTATTTGATCGAAAGACTTGGTGGCTAATTTCAAGATATTAGGATTTAGAAAAATCACGATCTAGACTACCTAAATGTATTGGAATTTTAAATTTTTAGGTTTATTTATTATATTCATTCATTTACTGCACAGTGCTATCCTTTATGCCTTTATTCTATGTGAAGCCCTCAAAAAAGTACTTGTGTGTTCGTCAAGTATTGTTGAGCGTCAATCAGCCGAAATGCGGGATTAGCTTCTTCATCATTATTACTAAAATCGCCTTCACATCGTCTCCTATTCGACCTCACATCAAAACATATACAAACATTTTTCTAAAAAACGCCCACAAGAAGTAGGCGTGGTATAAAGCTTTCAACGGCAAACTTGTGAAGAAGGTCTGTGTCTACATATTATGTGAAAGTTCTAAGATTGTAACTTATCACGTCTACTCTATTTTTTTTTACATTGTTGCATTTAAAAAAAAATTTACACTTAACCATTCGGGGATATGTTCCAAATTTACATCTTATGTTAAAGCATCTTACATCTGGAAATTGGCGTATTCACGTTGCAAGTCACAGCAAGTCCTTTACAAGCCAACCGTTTTTAATTGACCGAAAAGCCCACGCCACCATTATTTGACATTTGCTCAACATGAACGTGTGAAATATCACAATATCAAAAATATCTTTCCCCAAAAATAAATATTAAATTAGAAAATGTGAAAACCAGAAGAATAGTTCTTCCGAATAGTAAAATTATTTCATTTACGTATCAACATGGACTCAGAGTCCCGTGTTAGAAGCTTTCACTGTGATTAAAGAAAAGGTAAACAAACAAACAAACAAGTGCTTAAAACTCTTAACATGCATTCAGGCTCTACCTATATAACACAACGCGAACATTAAGAGCTGTGCCAATATAAGGGCAATGTAGTCCTTAGACTACAGACTACAATACCTTGTCAAAGCCTCGCGATAAAAAAAGATAATGGCACAGCCAAGTGGTTTTTTCAATCCTAGATCCTCGTTTCGCTCGAAAACGACACTAAGTTTTATATTAAACCATAGCGAATGCTAGAGTACTTGGTCAGGACAACTGGTAGCAATGTAGAATACAAATTGTTTTTAAAGGCTTGCACGATGTATTTAAGCGTACTTATAGCCAAAGGACCATTTTCAAACAACTGTGTAACTTCTTAAACAGCTTAATTACTTGTGGTTGAGTTTTTAATTTTATACATGCAAGGAATAGAGTCTGCTGTTACAAAAGATTAAACCCCGTTATCTGATAACACTCTTTAAGTTCTACATAAAGAACTAAGTTCTACTTATAAGAATTTAAAATTACCTAAAAAATTAGAATAAAGTCAAACTTATTTTATGGGGAAATAAAAATATCTAATGACTAAGAGGCACTTAGAAGTTTAGTTGTGTTATGAATTAGTCATTAGACAGATTAAGATCAGCAAAGCGGGCATTAAAGTGTGAGGAGCAGAGCACAAAGATAAATATCTACATTCGGATGACTTTTTCAGAGGATTTTAAGCAAGTACGCGTCAACATTTTAGCGCAGCTATATACATAATTCGAACCTAAAGTCAACGTCCTTAAACAACGGCAAAACAAAAATCGGTCTGTATATACATAATTTGCTAATTATGTACTATCTTAACACAATTATAAGCATATCTACAATTATGGAATTTCCAAGTATCTACCACATTTCAATTGTGCACTTTATTAGTCATCACACCGAGTTCATTCAAGTCTTCAAAACTATAAACACTGACTTTATATGCACATAGAATCTAAGGCAAACATTACATCATTTCAAGCCGATAAAATGTCTCACATCTCATACCCACAATTTTTAAACCTTTCTCACTCACCATTATAAATATAAACGCAACAAGATACTTAAACTAAATTCGAACCGCAACGCGTCGACGTTCAACTGACAACTGATCTTCCAACGACTTGGTCAACAGCTTTTATTAGTGTAAGATTTCTGTGGGATAGCCTCATAGCCATATTCGCCAAAATTGTCGGAAGGAATTTAATTTACATATGAGTACGTAGGTGTAGCACAATAAACTAATTACTCCATCATCAGGCGAATAGCATTATGTCTGTCCGTCTTTAACATTTTGGAGAATACCAACTTTATCGATGCAAAAAAAAGTTAAACCTGCAGAACAACAAACAACATTCAAATGAGATTGAGTGACTGTTCATTGTATCTGGAAATAGATCTACTATATATGGGAATAGAGGCAGGTTTAATTTCATTCAAAAGTAAATCTTTATAGGAATAATGTCATAATTGAAAGAGGTTAGGCGATGATTCTGTGACGTAGTGACAAAATTTAAACGTCACAGATTTTTGAATCTGAAAATGTTTTTACAGAATTTTAAGGCAAATAGTTGTAAAAGATTTTTTTTTATTACAAGATGTATTCAAAAGCAGTTTTATTTCTTTATAGCTACTGTTTTAAATATGAATATATGTTTGGGTGGAAATTCCATCAACCCGCGACTATGATTCGATTGACAAATTTAAAAATGTATTGATTGGTACGAATTTTCGAATTTTTGTAATTTAATATGTGCTACAAAAAAGTTATCACAGCTTGTGTGCGTAATGTTAAGGGGGTACGTTCTCACGTCAGCCTCTTAGACTTTCAACTTCTACTATCATCTTTGCGCTGTTGACCGCTCTATGCCTAATATCCCAATGGGTCTTTGGTTAACTAACCCTGCCTCTCTTTCACGCTTGTATAGAAACGTTGATTGCCATCGCCTTTTTGAAAAGCATGCGAAACCATGCGAAAAGCATGCCAAGCATGTCTTTGTTTCCTCGTACAAGGTGTTGTGCTATCATGTGACTTCTTCAATGACTAAATGAGGACAAGACTAAAAACATGCTATCAACAAACCTACAGACTATCCACCGATTAGGACAAAACATCACTATTAATAGCAGCAACATCGAGGTAGTTAAGGAGTTAATCTACATGGGTGTAAACATTAATTCTACATATGACACCCTAGGAAACCGCTGCTACTTCAGTTTGGCAAAGCAAATGGGTTCAAAACTCCTGACTGCTATACGTCGGCTTATGCTGGACGATAAGCAGGACAGAAGAGTTATTACTGGGATTGCTTCGAAAAAAACTAAATTCTTCGAAGAATATTTGGTCCTGGGAAAGATACAACCACCAACTCTATGGGCTATACAGAGATTTGGATGTAGTCCAAAAAGCAGCAATAGAGCTCCAGCCAAGAAGATCTTCGAGACGAATCCATATATCACAAACCAAACACAAAAATTGTATCTTAGCAATAAAAATGACGTAATGAAATAACATAAACACATAAAGTTCACCTTTCAATGCTTAATATTGCATATCTGCATTATACTCTTAAGCGGACAGTCATCTGTTTCCCCTCATTTTAAACGCAGCCTCATCCACCTAACATTGCATTTCTCAGGAACTTAAATCAGGTGAAATGCCAGTCTGAAACTGAGACTAGTGACTTCAACACCGCCTGAGTGTCCTATAAGAATTCTGCTGATGCACGGAAGTCTTTATGGAAGATCCGTCGTATTTACCAATGAAGGGCCGGACATGTTCGGAAGTCCCATCGTCCTCTAGACAGAATCGACATTTAGTTTCTCGGGCACAAGTTAATTTTGTTAAAATGATATCCCAGGCCGTAATGGCTTGTGAGGAAGCCCACCAGCTTCCTAATATTCTCATTACTAATAGTAGAATTTCTTTGTAGGAGTATGGCTTAATTAATGTTTTGGATTGTCTTAAACCCGGGATACTTTCTTAGTAGTTCAGTCGAAGTTGTTGTTCCCTATCGTTAATTGGCCTTAAAGCAGCAGCCTAATTGACTCTTGACTTGCTGTAGGGTTCTGGTCCTAAGAACGCAGATCCTGATCCAGCTCTAGCCAGTTCGTCTGCTGATTCGTTGCCTGCAATGCCTTCGTGACCAGGAACCCAATGGTTTTGAAAGGCATCGTAGCAGCACTTCACTGCCACAGAATTCACGGTGTTAGAAGATAGTGCCTATAGTGCTATTTAACTATCCGAGAAGATGTGAATTCTGGCACCTTAAAACCGGTACCGTGCCTCCTTAACGTTTTACCTCTTGCGAAAGTCTGACAGATATCCAAGGGTTAGAAGTGTCAAAAATAAAATTGTTATTCGAAATCGGCATTAAACTATAGGTCGCTCCATTCGTGACAAACAAAAATCAAAAAAACTACAGGCACTACAATGTTAAAAGAGTTGGTAACTTCACTGCAGACGCAAAAAAATGTCGTTTAATTGCTACATGTTAAAAAGGACGGCAGTTTTCTGAAAGCACAATGGATCTAGTTGTACCTAAAGCAAGTATTGCAAATCGCAACTCATCAATAAATGTCTAGTTTTAAACTCGTTTGTGGAATCAATGAATCAATAAGAAGACATAAGAGTCCATTCAGAAATTGAGATAAATGACTAAACTGCAAGAGGGAATTAATTATTTGCGCCCGCGCTAGCTTCCGAAAACAAAAATAAATGAGTCACGTATGCCTATTAAAAACGAATGAACTGATAGTTTAATATAAGTGTGGATTTTACCAAAATAAAATTGTTGAATAAGTTTACAATAAAATTTATAAAATTTGTTAATACCCTATAGTTAGTTATAGGGTGTATTAATTGTTAATGGTTTGATAACTCACTCATAGTTTCATCAGAAAATTGTATGTAGGGCTTTGATTGTAGAAGCTATAAAGAGGTGGTCCAAAGAATTTGATGATCCCTATGTTACTCAGTCCTTGTACAATTGCTTCGTCCGTCCGCATCAAGAGTATGATTCATAAGTCTCGGGTCCGTACTACAATATTCATTCAAATCGAATAGAAGCCATTCAACGCAATTTCATTCGATTTGCCCTAAGAAGACTTCCATGGGAAGATACTTATAACCTACCTTCCTAAAGTCAGCGTATCCAACTTCTCCAAATGAAACCACTTTCTCAGCGAAGACTTAATAGTGATATAGTTTTCTTACAGCAGACTTTATCCGTGCTATAGATGCCCCTGAATTTAAAAATGTTTAACATAATTATGTATTGGTGTGGTAGATCCTTTGATTTTCTTTTGTGTTTGTGTTAGCATGTATGTATACTTGTAACCATATTTTGTATTTTTTATATAATATGTGTGTACTAATACTTGCGCTGTGGGAGCACTTTTAGTGGCGGCAAATTTCTGCTCGTGATAGTTGCTTGCAATAAGCACTTCACTACACAGATCTCATGGTGTAATAATTAAAAAAAAACTGTTCTGTAATTTACATAATTCATGTAAGGGCTTTGACCTAAGATGTTTTAATAGCTTTTCTGGCAGGTCAGCAACTATTCCTGATTTGTGTAGGTTACATATTTTTCCAATCGGAGAGTTGTCCGAAGAAGCTCTGGAATCGACCCTCATCAAAGAAGCCTCATCGGACCACCTCATTTTTTCGCTAAGGCATGCCAGAACAGAACTGAAAAAGAGCTCAAAGCAAGATACTCTCTAAAAATAATTAGTTTATTTATAGATATTATCCAGGACTTTGACGAAATTTGGAAAAAATCAAGTTGTTTTTATTTTTACCTATTTATTTATTTATTCTTTACCGTTAAACTTAAATTAGCGTTATATTATGTTTTGCTTTTGTGCCACTTATTTAAAAAAAAAAACATTTTGCAAGAAAAAAAAATTGTTTCAATTGTATAAATCCACTTTTTCGCTTGAAATACTCTGCAGTTACTACAAACATTAACATTTGACTTTATTTTAAAAGTAATTATAATTTTTACCACTTTATAGACTCCGAAATTTCATTCAAGCAACATGAGATGAAATACAATTATCGACAGGCTTATATCAATATTAACTATGTCGTAATAAACCAAAGATACTAACGGAAGTCGTTATATGCGATTTTGACTTAAATTGTTTTCGATAAATGGGAGATTTACTTATACTTACAAACATTTCCAACACTTTTATAATGAATTCTTCTTATTTTTGTAGAGAAAACGCTTATCGTCGATATAAAACATAGGAACATATTGTTACCGTTTGACTCGTATCGAAATCGTTGACTCGTACAAAAATGATAAAAAGTTATTCTCTTTAACTAATATTTATTTAGTTTTTTGGCTTAATTTTCCTCTCGAATATTGTAACTATTTACTTGTAACGTTAATCAAATCTCTTGGTCATTAATTTTGTATCACAATTCACAAGTAAACCCCTATTTATTACAAACTAATTACCCACAAATTTACAATATCAATATTTTATTTGCCTCCAACCATTGCATTGTCGCACTTTCTTTATTACTCTATGGAAATCAATAATGTCGTGACCTTTATCAGGCGCTTTAGTCGCGTTACATTTAGCCTCGATTCTGTATAATAATTATGGAGTGGGCATAATCTTCTACTTGAGCCTAGATGGAGATATTTTTTTTAAAAAACTTGTTATATTACAAGTTATGGTTTTTTTTTATAAACTTCGTTATTGTCAAATTTAGCCTTTTTTTACATGAAATTGGGAAAACAAATTGTCCAAATTTTAGCATTCTAGGCTCCACAGTTTTGGAGTAAATTTCATTTCATTCACAAGTAATTAAAAACTCTTATTTATCACAAACTGGTTTCACCATAATTTCGATTTGGTTCAACTACCAACTAATCCAATAAAGATGGCCCTTTATTTAACGTGTTACTTGAATTAATGTCACAACTGCTATGATTTTTGTGCTATAATTCCTGCTTCTTTTTAGGCCATGATCTACCTACATTGCAAGCTTCATTTTTCAGCTTCATAGGCCTTACAGTTTCCGAGTAATACTGGGTCGAACAGAAAATTGAATGGGCTTTTATTGTAATGAAGGATGGAAATAGGGTATCACATAAACTATATCCAAACGAATAAACCTTTCCATTTGTTTATCTTTATTTGTCTATCGAATTTAAACATGAACTAACTGATATGATGACGTAATAGCTTTAAAAGAGTACCTATGTAGTTGCACTTGTTCGTTGAAAAATTAATTTGAGTGTGGGTGGCTCATAAATGCATTGTTTTTTATCGGTGACTATCTTAAAAGGTTAAAGATAAATTTTTTGGTAATATTTCTTGATCAAGATTGTTTTTAAGAACGTAGATGAGCTAATAAGTTCTAAATTGGAGGTATTTGAATCCGTTAAAAAGGCGTTCGGTAAAAAAAAATATATATATACACCTGAAATAAATTTGCATGGACAGTTCATTTACAAGTGTATGTAATAGTTCTGCCTGGGTCAAGTTGGGGGTACCTAAATTATGGAAAATGGAGATTATACAAATTTACATACCAGGATATGTTAAACCTGATATTGAAAACAGAGATATTAAAATCACCTACCGTGGTGATCGCAGTAGGTAGTAAACAATACAAATAAAGCTTTCTGTTATTAACCGGTGTAAAGGTGCTTGCATCTCTCTGTCTCTGTCTAACAATATGGACAATATACAGCGATGGTCAAAATAGGTATAATATAAATAAAGTTTTCTGTAAATAAACGGTGAACTACTCAACCCTGCGAGTTAAAGTAATTGCAAACATTTGAATATAAATTGTAACCATTAAGATAATAATATGGCGAAGGTGTCTGGAACAATTTGTAGTTAGTTGACTTGACCAAGGGAGAGAAGCCAAAGGCCGGCGACTCTAACTCCTACACGGAAAAGAAAGCGAAGCGAAAGATAGAAGGCAAACCAGAAAAGAGAAGGGAAGCTGACTGGACTGTAGTTCAGAAGTCAGTAGTAGTCAGTTGTAGTTCAGAAGAAAGTAGCCATTTGCCATATGCAAACAAAAAATTGAGGAGCTGGCTATTATAAAGGGATCTAACCCCAAATCATTTTGCAGATGTATGTACACGGCAATTGTGCGATCAAGATAATGGCAAAGACTAAAAAATGTAATCAATATCAGATGGATGGAAATGGGTCAAGTTCTTGACTGTTATCAGAGGAAACAAACATTGCTATATCTATCAGGCTCCCTGTTCACCGTAGTGTATTTCAAGCATAAGTCCTCACAGAAGTAGAAATCATGATAGAAACGATGGCACTACCAAGAAAAGACATTTTCATATTTATAGACAGCCAAGCTGTAATAAAGTATAACCTGGTCCTCAACGTGCGGCGCCTTGAACTGAAGGCTTGTGGGCAGTGTTGTCACTTCTACCACAATGTGGTAGACCTACCACTAAATCGAATTATTTATCGCATCTTCCACTTCTACCACTGTACTTGAAAATTCTACCACTGCTGCTGTTTTAGAAAGCTTTGCTTCCCAATCTACATAAGATTAAGCACAAGCATTTCTTCAAGATTGAAAAATTAAGCAATGTTATCTATTAGTCTATAAGATATTTTTTTCTTTAATTGATGAATATGAAACTAAATAAACATGTGTAAACGTGTGTATAAACATACAATTTTGTAAAGAAAAAACTGTGCTTTTGTGTGTATTATATTATATTGTGTATTTTGTGTATTTGTTAAAATTTTCTCAGCCTACTTAAAGCACCTTTTTGTTCATAAATTGTTAGAATTTAATCAAAATATTAAATTTTCAGAACCAGTTAATTAAGAAAAACTCCAATTCCGGCAAATATATTGTTGCTTTAGCTCAATGAGTGCTTGAAAATCCAGGTCTGTCTGAAAAGCCAGATCTGTGGAGTCTTTTTAACAGAAAAGAATAGAATCTTTGCTTTTATAAATAATAAGCTGATTGTTGTAAATAAATCGCTGGATTTTAATGTTTATAATGTTTAAATAGCTTATGCAATAAAATTTCAAATCTTCAAGCTTCAAGCGTAAATGCTTTATCGCATTTAAAAGCTTCTCGCATCTCAGTGCTTTCTCGCTTTACTAGGCACTGCCCTCCTTTATAAGTTTGTAATATAAAGTTTTTTCCACGCCTACTTTTTGTACTTTACTTTCCGTAAAGTCCATATAGCTCAAACTAAAAACGAAGATATCATTTGTAATCACAAAAAGTAGGCGTGGCAAAAACTTTATATGACAAACTTATAAGGGAGGGCAGTGCCTACATATCTTGTGAAGGTTGTTACACTCTATCTCGCTAACTTTAGCTTTAAAACGGTTTTTTCTAAATTGTGGGCGTGGCAGTGGGCGTATTCAAAAAATGTTTACATTTAACCATTTCGGAATCCTAAGAATATGTGGTTCAAATTTCAGCTTCCTAGCTCAATTTTAAAGGCCTAGAAATATCGTACGGACGGACGACATTGCTAAATAGTCTTAGGTTTTGCTCCTGATCATAAATATATATACTTTTATGGGTCTACGACGAATATGAAGGGGTGTTACAAACTATGTGTCAAAATTAATATACCCTTAGGATAGGCATTCCGGATCGATATAATTAAGTATACCCCTAGGTATATGAACTCCTTAACCGCCAAGTGGCTACTATCAACGGTAACGTTTTGTAGTAGGCGGCGCCCCCAAGTTGCAACTTATTCAAATACGTCCCTGGTCCGAAACCCACCCATCAGGCCCATTCACAAAATACACATAAACAGATCTGCTAGCTGTCACAAAAGTGACGTTTGTCACCACTGATAAAATAAAATTCCGTACATTCCGTATCTCTGTGTGTGTTGCAATTTAATTTCCCTCTAGAGCTGCCCTCAGTGGAGAATTTTATTTTATTTTTTTTCTATTTTACGTTCGCTCTGAGTTTTTTCTTTTGACGCCCTCTTGTTCCGCTTCTGAAAATGACTTATTTATAAACAAAACAAGAAAACCGAATGAAACATGTCTGGTGGCCGAAAGTTCGTGGAACCTAGCTCTCCGGTCCACAAAGTCTGGAAACCAGAACGTGAGTGATTTCTTTGTGATTTGCCACAGAAAGGAAACAAAAATCAAATTCTCTTAACAATGCGATTAATTCAATTAGTTTACAAGATCCAATTGGAGGCACCCACCCCGAAAGCTTTACTGCGGAATGAGGAGCTACAGGATACGCCTTCTTGCTACGGATATGAATATCACGGACTTATGGGTCACCACGAAGTTGAAAAACTACTTGAAAATGCTGTTGATGGTACTTATTTGATACGGAGAAGCCCCAACGCACAAGACTACTACACTTTGAGCGTAAGGTTTAATAATAAGACGAAGCACTACAAGGTCTACTTTAAATCCGGAGAGGGATACTTCCTGCAAGAGACTTCCAAGAGATATGAGACTATACATGATCTAGTTGCAGATGGGTTAGTTAATTTTTACATGCAACTGCACGCGGCTCCAATCATACAGGAAATGAATCAGCAAACCAAAAACTGCTACCACCAGAGTCCGTACATGACACTGAATCGGAGAAAACTGAGAGCTCTGTCGAATGACATTAGAAAATCTATTAAAGGCGAGGAGTCTGCTATATCGGCCTCCACAAATGTACCAACCGAGACAGATATTTTACCGGTGGTGTACGAAAAACCGCACACGTTTAAAGTACACACCTTCAAAGGTCTTAATTGGTGTGAGTTTTGTGCTAATTTTCTCTGGGGATTCACTGCCCAAGGCGTAAAATGTGAGGACTGCGGATTTACAGCACACAACAAGTGCTCCGAACTAGTTCCAGCTAAGTGTGTTCCAGATTTGAAAAGAATTCGAGGCGTTTTCGGAACCGATTTGACAACTTTAGTAACTGCTCATCAATGTGTAATTCCATTTGTTATTCGAAGATGTGTCGAGGAGGTGGAGGCCCGCGGGATGTTGCAAGAAGGTATTTACCGAGTTTCTGGCTTCGCTGACGAAATAGAGGCACTCAAACTCGCTTTAGATCGCGATGGAGAAAAGACTGACATGTCAGAAATGGCCTATGGCAACATCAACGTCATTGCTGGAACATTAAAATTATACCTACGATTGCTCCCTGTTCCTTTGATTACTTATCAGTCGTACCCTGTCTTTATGGACTCAACCAGATGCAAGGTGTTGTCTGAGCAAATTCAAATGATGAGAGATGCCGTCAAGCAACTGCCACAAGCCCATTACAACTGTCTCAAGTTTATGGCGGAACATTTAAAGAGGTAAACTAAATTTTCTTTATTGGCATCTTCATTTGATAAGTTTATTCTTTCAGAGTTGCCTCACACTATGCCGTGAACAAGATGAACGAACACAACTTGGCAACCGTGTTTGCACCCACTTTAATCGCGACACCGCAACATATGACGAATCTCTCCGAGGAAATATTCATGCTTTCCACATTGATTTCACATTGCCAAGCAATTTTTATGTGAATTAGTTTTAGAATTACTACGTGAGTTGTACAAGAAGTTTGAAGGCGCTTGATGAGTTTAGGTATAGTTTAGTTTGGTGAAAGTCAAACTGTTGTTCGATCACACAACAGACATTTATCCATTTTCAAGTTCGTTGTTATCACTGTCTATAGATTTCATTCGCTCGATTTTTTTAATCTTTTACTTTAAAGTCCTATTACGATTCAAGAAAGCTCCAACCGTCACCGACATTCCCTACTTCTGCTCTGTAGTTTGCAAAAGCTGTTGATGAACTCATAATTCTTATACAGTTTTACAAATAGTTTGAGATGTGGTGAAGGGTGATTAAGTGTCTGCAGTTCTTACCAAAATATGAACAATTTTCTATCAGCCCGATGTATCCATACAAGGAATACTTTTTGATATTCCGTCGTACCGGAAAAATACGCACAAAAGACCCGAGGCACTGTGTTTGCATGGTTTTAAATTTCGAAATAATCTGCATTTCACTGTAATTTCACCTCGCTAATGCAATTTTTTTATTGTCCGATGAGATTTCATTATTAGAGTACGTCAAGAACTGTGAGTTGGCCTTCAATATTCTCTCAACTTTCCCCACTCAAGATAAAAAGATTCTTATTTGCGTAAGGAGGAGCCTCTTTCGAGGACTATAGGAGGCGAATCAGACGAATTCAACACAACCTCATATACATAAAACGTACAAACGTCCAAAAACTGGAATACTAGATTTTGTAATTACACTGCCCCAGCCTTACTTACGTAAAAATTATGTATTGAAGGTTCACCTAATCATCAACGAAACATTTATCACTCAAATTGATGATGTTTTCTTTGCATTTTCATCCGGAGTTTTCGTAATTAATGCATGTATGCCACATTGGTGCACTTTGATATTTTTTAACTTACTCAAAACATTTAACATGCCTATAAAGTATGTGATGTGACTTGTCACGGCTGTTTGAAACAGTTTGAATATATGGTGAAACTATAAGACACTTCACTTTGCAGTTTGAGAATCAGTTTTATTTTACAAAACCCCCGGCATTTATATATGAATTTCAGGAATCTTTTATGATGTCCTGATCTCATTATTAGTAGTAGGTAACAAAAAGGTTTCATTTATCTAATTTCAGAACCGTCATTTCTGATCTTCCTTACAACGTAATGTTGGTGAAACGTTTGCACATTTTATGAAGTTCTTATGTTAGTGAACCTCTCCAGTACTACCTACCTAAAGTTCTTAGATGCCCCGCGACTTGGGAATGTCTGATAAACATTCTCAAGATATACGCATTAAAGAATATAACTTTCTTTGCTCAGAATCAGCATTAATTTGTAGGTCCCGTCCAATCGTCCCAATAATATAGGCCGTCTATACAAGAGACGATTCAGACATCCTGCTAACTTATGCTTTTAGAAAATAAATCCCAGTGACAACAAAGACAACTCTGCCAGAACTTGAACTTCTTCAGAAACGTACAATAATAATTTATATATCTTCCAATTCATCGTATTTATTGCACACCCACTTCCTTAGTGAACATAAGTAATGTACGAATAGTTGAACATATGCCGGTTTACATTTTTATTTTGAAGGGTTGTTTCGTTTCGACCGATTGACTAGGTCGAAACGAAAAAAAAATTGCACACGATTTGTTAAATATTTACATATATTGTGTATATATGCACTTTAAACATATGCATATAAAGTTTTGGTTAATGCGCCTGATGTGCATAGTTGTATTTTCTTTGCATTTTGGACGCTTTAAAAAAAGCTTTTATTTTTTGTTCATATTTATAAATTGTCAGTAAGAAGCCAAGTGTCAATTTTGTTGTGGTTTTTGCAACCAACAATTTGTATTCTTTTCATGAGTTATTAATCGGCTCTTAAACTTGTATTCACTTATATTCTTAATACACGGCGGCAGCTATGTAAGCAAACGAATTTAAAATCGATAACAAAATAAACAAATTTTATAAAAAATGTAAAACACAAAACTTCGTCAATCGGTTTAGATAGTTTTTATTGTATTTCTTTATGTATACACACCAACAAACATAATATTTATATATTTACATAATATTCAATGTACAAGTATATTTTTGAACACCAAAGTATTTTATACGAAACAAAAAAACGAACAAAATTAGTTTTCCCCTAAGTTAAATTAAATGAATTATAAATAAACGTTTAAAAAATATTAACAATTACGACTTTAATCAGACGTCATAGCGCGCACAAGACGCCACTTCTGAATCGCTGATCGAGCGAAGCTATTTTACTTAAGAAATAGCCTACATTACTTCTGAACGTAATGTTACCTTGGATAGCACAAGTTTCCCTCGAATTAATATTCATAAAGAAACATCATCATCAAACCGCGAATTAAACTGATCATGTGGGATCGATTTCTTAGAGCCCAAAAATTCAAAATTACCAACATGCCAAAGCCCAACATGCTAAACGTCATCATTAACAAATAATCGCTCGAACAATTGACAGTAAAACAGTGATAACTAGGAAAGTTTCAAATTAAATAAAAACAATGTTCTTCCCTTATCTAAAATAAAACCGGCATTGTTTGATGTTTCCATGTTTCAATTACATAGGATATTTAGATTTAATTAATAAGTAATTTTAAACATCCACCTACTTCAACATCTTAATGCTTTGCTACCCTTCAAGTCTACGGTTTAATACTAATGGAAATCACAGGTTTCGTAAAAGAAAGATAAAAAAAAACAAAAATAGAAGCATTAACGTTATTGCGAAAAATGACAGGTCTAAGAACTCTAAAGATCACACGAAGGTAACAACACCAACTTTGTAATTGACCTCGCTGACAAACGCCATGAATGTTGAACCAGGGAACCAGAAGGGTTGCAGTAAAAATGGGAAAATTACGATCACACATCTATAATCATAATATCGTCGGGAAATAGAAAAGAAGAAAGACAACCAGTTTACCAGTAAATTAATTTTTAGATATAATTTACTTAAATTAAAGGTCAAAAACTTTCAATTTGTCTCAATTTATAGAATGATTGAATCATTATTTTCAAAATGCACACATAACTAGCTGAATCATACGCTATAAATCCATACCTTAAGGGTCTGCATTCTCACCGAAATCGATGGAAAAAAAACAAAATTTTTCGCGTGTACTCAATAATATATGTATTTCAATTTATATAGAAAAGAAAACCGTTATTCCTTACAAAAAGTAGGGACTATAATTATTACTTTGAAAAACGTTTTTGCTGTCTCAGTCGATAGATATCATTAACGGGCGGCGCTGGCACTTGTGTCTCTTCGTCACTGTCATCTCCACCGGGTAACATGCGTCTTCTCTTTAGACCCGCCTCACCTGAACACGTACTATCATCCACAATCCAATGAACAGATTTTGCCAAATCAAAGAGTCGAACATCGCTTCCATGATCCCCTGACGGAACTGGTTGAGCTACGAAAACAAATTGATTATATTTCGATAACTCAATGAAATTAAAATGGAAACAAAAAAACTCACCATCAGGCAGCTGAATTCGATTAAATATATCAATCAGCATATCCACGGCGACAAATGGTCCTCGGAATGAAACTGGCGGTGGTAACTGGGAGCAAAGAGCAGCCAATGTTTGGGGCTGGGGAAAGGTACCACCATCGAGTGGATGTTCCCCTGGATATGCATTAGCTTTAGGCTTGAATGGAATCATTTGTGAAAAATCTGGACGAGGAAGATTGACCGTTTGTTCAACAACTGGTTCAGCTTGTGTGGCGTTATTTGCTTTCCCGCTCATAATGCCGTTTGTCTGTAAAAAAAAAAACAACAATTGTTAAAGCAAAGATATGTCAAAGAAATTCATAAGTTAACCTCTGTGTATCCAATGGATTTCAGTTCTATGCCAGAGCATGGGTACAAGTCGAGGAATTTATAGCGATCCACAAGTTGAGCAGTCTCTTTCCCTTCATATTCTTGAAGCTGAAATGTGAAGCAAATATATAATCTTGAAATTCAATTTATTTAATTTTTCGATAACAAACATTTTCCAAAACAGCACTCCTTCGTCGTTCCACCTTCACAATACTCGACAAGTCTCCAATATTTGATTCAAACTCGAGAAAACGATTCCACACTTCCACTGACAAACTTGGCGTTAGGCCACCCGACGAAAGTACTCTCTCAAACAACACTCTCGTGTTGTTATCCTCATTTAAATGCGATAAGTAATCGATGTAACACATGACGTACTCGGGACTACCACCGAAACGCTTCAGCCCCAATTCAAATATCCTGAATGCAATGTCTTTGTCCTTGGAACAGTAATATTCCATGAGCGCCGCTGCCACAAACACATGGTAACGACTTCGAACGTCTTCGCGGGCTTTCTTAAAGACGGCACGTGCTGATTTAATGCCCTCAGCACGACGACAGAACTTCATGTACTGCACGTAGGCCTACAAAAATAAGAGTGGGGGTGTAAAAATAAACTGCCAATAGTTCTGAAAGTACTCACAAGTGTCGGATCAATATCGGGTATCGATAGGAATTTATTGTACATCTGGTGAACTTTATCGTACTTCATGCGTCCTTCTTCGAAATCAGCATAGGCAAAGTAAAGCAGAGCATTCTTATTTAGCACTCCACTGATAGAACGTTCCAATATATTGGCACATTCGTCGCCAAAGATTTTCGAAGCTTGGACATCCTATTTGTTATTTAATATGGGGAAGTTTATGTTAAGAATTATAAAAATTTACAAAAAAAATTTAGGTAGAAAATAATGCAAGTTTATAAATTTAAAGAAGAAAAACACAGTGAAAAGCGCCGGCTTAGGAAGCGCATCGTTGGGTTTGTATTTGTTGTTTTTTTTTTCTCTTGACAATCTCTAATTTTGCAAAAGCATGGAATTTGCAGAGACGTGTCATTGAGATCGCACACATTATACTGATAATTGATCGTCGTGGTACCTAATTGTAAATTAAATTAAATTAACTTCACAAAGTGTGGACATTAACACCGAGGCTCATCAGTTATTTTTAGACATAAAATGATAAGTTGTTGAAAATTCTTGTTTTCTGCAATACAATCCCATCGATACATCAACCAAGCCGACTGTCTCTGTCTAGTAAAATAAAGAGTCGGGTATGTTTAGTTACTCCTTTGTGTCAACACAACGGTGAAGAGTAATTTTTTTTATTATTTAGTAATCAGAGATAAACTAAAACTAGAATAAAACACGTTTGCATTTCTAATGTTCTTAGCAGGAAAACTAAGACGGATGCAGTTGTACAATTTGACGGGTGTTTTGCTATAAAGAAATATTATTTGTTTGTATTCGCTGGGTGTGGTGTGATCAAAAAGTATTAATTTAATAGAAAGGAAAACCGTGGACTCGTGCTCATGCTCAGCGCTGAAAAAAAATCACTGTAAAAACAGCCGGCAAACGTGGGGTTAAGTGAACATAATTTAAGAAATTCAATCAATTAAAACCCAGGAATTTTAGTTCCTCATTACATATTGTGGCGTTCCTAGCACATTGCGGATCTGATGTTTCTCCCTTCTTCGTTCCTTTAAAACATTTAAAAGCTTCATAAATGAATAAGATCAGCGACACCATTGACAACAAGCTATCAGAAATGCATCTAAAACTTTTATTGTAAACTTTAAAGCCGGATGCGAGAATAAAGTGCACGACTGCGTCATACGAAACATTTTCGCTAAATGGAATGCATTTTTGCATTTTGAATTTTGTTTAAGTTGCCAAGAATATTGGCTTGTTGGTGGAGTTATTGACCTGCTATTTAAAAGTCAGGTATACAATATCACAACTCAGATTGACCATAACTTTTCTTTGCCGTCAAACCACGGCGCCCTTGCATTAAGGAATACTTAATTTGTTAAGTAGAAGTTCGGAATACATCATCACTGGACGTTTTAAAACCACGTCAGTTGTGAGAGGAAAATATCGCACAGATTCATTTAACAAGCTATAGGTAAAAAGATAGCTTTTATGTAATTGAATTACCAGTCGACATCTACAACATCCACAAACACCGAATATAGAATGTTACCGATATACATTTCATCAGACTTGCTTACTACACGATAATAAACAGCCTGAACTTGAAAGAAACGAATTAATTCGGCTACCTAGGCTCTATATGTTCTCGAGGCACTAAAGGGATAGGTTCAACTACGAGCTCCAGAAGCATTTAGCAATCCCTTCCAAAGAAAAACGAAAAACGATTAATAGTGAAATGAGACAATTTGGCGTAGCAATTTGTGAGATATCCGGCTGAGGATCATTTCAAATGGAGAGTCTTGTTTGTTATCAATTTTTCTTTTTCTTTGTTTTGAGCTCAGTTAATACAATTTTTAATAATTACATACTCAATTGCTGCTTTTCTAATGACACTGGTAACTACTTCAAAACGCCCTAGTAAATTTCTTTTGTGTTGAGGAACTTCCGAGTAATTACATTAACCGCATTTATAAAAACGAGACGAGTTTGCTGATCATAGTTTATGGGACCTGTGCTCCATAAGACTCTGATAAATCACAAATCAATTCCATACATAAATCAAGATTCTTATCAGAAGAGCAGCCACGAAACTCTTTTTTTAAACATTTCACTAGACCTCCTTAGGCAACAAAACTCCTTTGGACACTCCCCATTTACAAGCGCATTCAACCACCTTGTTGATCACACCAAATACTCAGCTAAGAAAATCAAAAAGTATACGCACTCCTTTCTCGGCTAAAACTTTTGCACTTTGATCTAAGAACTGAGCTGCCTGATGCCAAACCGCTGGATGATGTGTCAAAACCAGTAGGCACTGTTCCGTGGCAAACATCACGCGACGAGTTATCAGCGCAGTATCCTCTGACCGTAGAGGATTCGACTTTTCGAATCCGATGAATTTCTTCCACACATCCACCTAAGGAAAACCGGAATTAGTGTTTAAGTCTTTTAAAACACGTTGAGTCACTTCTTACTTGTTTTGATTCCTCTTTGGAAAGAGTTGGTGGAACCGCTGGTAGATTCCGATTTAAGCCTTTGGTTATGATTTCCAACTCTTTAGCTACTCGACGGGCATTCATGTAGTCCCTAAAATAAAACAACTTTCATTAGCCAACGAGCGAATAACTTATATATTTGCTCATACTTTGATCTTTCAACGCTCATTTTTTCCGAGATAATGGGATTGATGTTGTGCTCAAAGGCAATGTAGTCCTTCCAAAGCGATTCTATGCCAATTATCGGTGTTACCACCGCCTTTTGGTAAACCCTTCGAACAGCTGTGATCTTTTGATTTTCTGCATAGCTTCCAATGGCATCTACTCCTTTCAAAAAGCTAATATAGTCCTGCCAGATAGAAAACGAGTGCAAGTCCATTCCAATTTTTTCCAAAGCAAAATCATAAGCTTGAGCTAATTTCTCTCTAAATGTGAAAATAGTTATTACAGATATCATTGCGAGCCTAAAAAATGCATTTAATTACTTGTGTGTGCTCAATCCAGCTTTTGTTTCCTTGACATAAGTCAAATACAGCTTCCAAAGATCAATATTGAGAATCTTAACCAGACACCTTTGAAACAGCTTCTCAACGCGTTCATAGTTGCGACCCTTCATCTCTTGTTCGATGTAGATTTTCCAGTAGCGTGCTGTTGTCGGAAATACACTTACCAAGGATTCGTAGAGCGAACGCACTTCGTTGACGTTGCGTGTTTGTGCTTCTCGCAGTAGAACGGACCATGATTCAATATCATAGGGGCGGATTTCTACAACTTGTTGAGAACGAACTAAACGCTCGTGACCCCATTCCTGGATGAAAAATTAGATGATTCCTTAAAAATACTATTTTGGAAATAAATAGGGTGTGTAATTGCTTACAATGTCGATTTTAATTTGCTCGCGGAGATACATGTTTACGCGGTATCTATGTATGTATCTGCGAGGTTTTTCTTAACTTCACTGTTGTCAATTAATTTCAGCGATTAGCTGTTCAACCTTCTCTTGAAATATCGGAAGTTTAAAACACTTAAAATCTTTTAAAAAACTACTCAAAACTTAAATTATTGAATATATTTATTTCGGATTTACGGAAATGAAAACTCGCCGCTTTTTAATGATTGTGACACATGTCACTATGACAGTTGAAAATCTTCGAAAATAGCTGGCTTGTCATCGAAAGGGGAGAAAAGCAGAAATAGGGTGACTTTAATTTTAATTAGGTATATATAACTGAACAAATAATTTAATGTTTTTACCAAAAGGTTAAATATGAAGTTGTATGTTCATACTTCCTTTTCGTTTCGTAAAATAAATCGAGTGTAACTATTTTGTAAACGTGTAAAAATACTCTTTCCCAATAATCGTTGTAAGTTTTGGAAAGTGCAGTGGCTTAGTGGCTAGTACTTTCAACTACCAACAGAGGGACCTTAAAATTTCCACGGTTACGAAAATCTGGCAAACATCCAAGATTGTCATGCATCCTAAATTAGCAGTTCGGCATCGGTATTAAACTAAGTTAGGGCCGACATCTATTTATTTATTCTATTGTTTTGAATAGGATTGGTTTCGTGAGCACTATGTTAAGCAAAGTATAGTTTGTCAGCTCCTTAAATTAAGTTTTGTGGCAAATGTGTCTTCGCATACACAACGGTTGGAGAAGCTAGGCTTTAGGGCCGTTTACTCCTAAAATTAGTATACATCTTATAAATAACTTCATATTTTCCATAGTTTCTGCCACGGAAATAAACATTGATAATTAAAATACCTGTCACGTATTTGTGTATGGTTGGTAAGCATGTCCCTAACTGGCAGACAGAATACTCTGTGATACTATGCATCCCAGTCATCTTGCGTTATAGGATTGCATTGCCATGTAATAAGCAACCATGTAACATAATGTTAAACGGATGGATAAATAAAAATAAATTATATTTTATAAAAAAAATCAAATGGATTTCAGCATAGCTATATATATGCTCATCTTATTATTCTCTCGTTGCCACATTTCTCAATCAATCACAAAATATACTCTGAACTCTGTCTTTGCGTTATTTATATTCAAAAGAGATTACTTCGGGTGTATCTATTTTCTCTATACACTCGTTGTTATTCACTACCGCAAAATCTAAATTTCCAGGTGCTCGCCCTACACCCCGAAACTGAAATTTATGCGAAGGGCTTCAAATGAGAGAAATAGTTTAAGAGCTTATTTTTATAGATGCGATCACATTACGGTTGCTCACGATGTTCACTGGAATGCTGCTTTCTTCCTGCTGCTAATATACACCAGTTTTCATTTTCAACCAAAATGCTACAGTAAAGAAGTACATCCGTATTTATTAGATTTCTTTAAAACACCTATCAGAGGTTGCTTAGTTAAACAACGCGTAAATTTACGCAACCTTTACGCATCTTTCTGATTCATCATCATCATTCTGATTTATAAACGATTTTCTTCTGTGTTCTATCAAACGAGGTTTGTGTCTAAATAAGTAAGGACACTTCAAAAACTAGTACAGAAAACATTAGATTTTACTACATTTTGCTTTAAAGGTGCAGAAACTCAGCTGCTTTTGGCAGATTTTTCTTTATTTACATTGCGGTAGCATCATGGACTCCAAAAAATAAAGAAAAAGGGCGGAAAATTGGGATTCTACTGACAATTCCACTACAATTTTCTTATGAAATATGTTACAAAGGCACACATATATCTCTTTTTATATCTCTTTATACCTTTTTACAACTTTTTTGTTTTAATGAAAATATAAAAATGACATTTACAATCAAAAACAAATTTTACACACACCTTACGCAAATTCTGGCGTTTAGGTTACGCATCGCTTAAGCAACGTTGCTTAAGTTTTATAAATATTGTAAGGCCAGTTTAAGTATTGCGTAAAGTTACGCTGGCCTTAAAATATGTTTATAAATAAGGCTGATAGTATTTACAAAACAAATGCTCTTATTGAACACAACCTGCACGCGCTAAACCTTTTCTACTCTGTCGAATTGTTTTTTAATCTAAAAGCTCGTTTTTTAATGCACATTCCTAAGAAAATGACAGCAAACAACATTGGACGGATAAATCGATTTTAAATGCACCTCTCTAATAAAATGACAACACGCAATAATAAATAAATTTCGCCCAAAAATTCTGTTTATTTTTAAGTATTAAACAAAATGATAATATATGGAGTTTATATAGTAAGCAAATCGGGAGGATTAATTTTTAACTTGGATAACAATGTTCCTCGCATTGAACACGAAAAAACGTTCGGGTATCCTCTGGAGTTGGTTCTAAATTATGATCCGAAAAGAGTTTCTGTGGTCTTTAATCAAAGAGATGGAATAAATGGTGGGTTGTAAATTACTCTTTGAGAGTCGGAGACTTTATCAGATGTTTAATTGAAATTATACAGTTGGACATGTACTTATATCTATTAATGGGGTTACTGCGGAAGGTGATAAACTCGAGGACGGGCGCGACGTAAAAACAGTTATAGAAGGAAAACAGAACTATCCATTAAATCTAAAATTTAGTCGCCCCAAAATGACAACAAATGAAAAGATATTCCTGGCTAGTATGTTTTACCCCCTTTTTGCGATTGCCAGTCAACTAAGTCCTGAGCTTAAGAGTTCGGGTATAGTAACTATGGAAGCGAATACATTTAGTTTGCATTGTTTTCAAACCCTTACTGGTAAGCATTACAGCAATAAGCATTAGACTATCTAAAACGCGATAAAACATAATCGTCATTCAGGACTAGAGTGCATTTTTATTTATGTATATTTCTTTCTGTTTTCAGGAGTAAAATTCATTATTATATCCGAGAGGGGCTCAAATGGAATGGACATAGTCCTAAAGAAGATTTATGAACTCTATTCGGACTTTGTGTTAAAAAATCCATTTTATTCCCTCGAAATGCCTATAAGATGTGAATTATTTGATCTGAAATTGCAGAATCTATTGGATACAGTGGAGAAAACTGGAGCAAATGGTTTAGACAAATAGGTTAAGAAATAGTTATGTGCAATTCGTTATTATTTTATGCCTGATATAAAAAGTTTTGTTTAATTAAAATTAGTTTGAAGAGATTTAGAACGAAACCTAACGGGTGCTTTGAGAAACTCAAAATGATTTAGAATCTTAGATTCAGACTGACATATTACCCATTAAAAGTACCGATACACCAAGGGAACAGGAAGTTCTACTTTTTAAACATTTAAATTGTAGCCAAAAGTTAAACAATATTCTGGACGCCAATTCTCAAAAATTCTCGCTTTAATTTGGTGATTTTCCTGCAGAATAATAGAATATACATAATTATTTTCTTTATTTGGTTCTACCCTTAAATAAGATTCTTATCTGAAAGTTGGGAAATTAAAGAAAGGCATTTTAAAAAACCTATGTCTTACCATCTTCGTGCTAAGTGTGTTGTTCTACCATTGAAGCTTGTTCGTTTTGCTTCTGCCCTATTTGTAAACTATTGCTTAAATTGAATAGTCTTCATAGTCTTTATATTTTATATTCTCTTCATATTTTATTTAAAGGTTTAACCAAAAATAATCCATATCGGGGCTACTACTACTAAACTAAGAGCGAGTGAAGAATAAAAAATTATTATCAATGTTAATAAATTTTGGCGAATTTAGTTTGTGAAAGTATTCTTACATTTTCTGTGAACATGCATATTATTTAAAATGTCATTTAATCAATCATACAGATACTCCGATTTTTTTCTGCGATAAAGTGAAAAAAACAAGGCCGTTAGTAGCACGAGGGACATATTTATGGACTTCTTTGGTTTAAAAGATGCCTTGGATGCCTCGGTTTGCTTATTAACCAAATATATGTCAGAAGTTGTTAGAAATTTCTGAAAGAATGTGATTAAAAATACTTTTTGGTAATATAAATTTAGGAATGCATTAGGCAAGCGAACATAGTAGAATGATTCTTATAAAGTTTCAAGTAGGATGGTACAATCTCAAAGTGGAAGAATACTTCCTTAACCCAATGCGTTGCCGTGACTGCCAAATATATGCTCACACTACCAAAAGATGCAAGGGCATTCCTTCTTCTTAAGTCGTTTTCGATATGATATGGTAATCCGGAGGAGCTCTTCGATCCGAGATGCCAATGGAACAAGCAAACATTATTTCATTTTAATTTGAAGTGTAATTGTCGTTGGATTGGTATATTTGTATTTTTAACCATCAGTTTGCCAGATGGGGATGGAAGAAAAATAATATTATATATTTATATTAAACCTTATATTATTTCGTCATTTGTTTAATTAAATTCGGTAACAAATTTCAGTTTATCTTATTAGAATTAAAGAATTATGCATCAGCAACAAAAATGTATATCAATTATGTCGTTTTCGATTAGTTATACGGAAGACTTCCGGACTCTTCTGAAAGTGTTCGATTGGTACCTAAATGACAGTTCCTCTCCTAGAAAGAAGAGAAATCTGGCTTTGAATTCAAACAACCAAACACCACAAACGTTAAAATCGATAAATGTTAAAGATTTTACGGAAATTTGACATAAATTCAATTGTAGTATTGAATCAGTGCCATCTATGATAAAATTCAATTTTTTTAAATGTTAATATAGAATTATTACCATCTATGGGTTGAGGCAAGACTTTGTTTGATTTTTCGTTTAAGTTTGGAAAATAGATCTACCAGCAGGTACTCGAACCTTCTAGAATTGTTTGTTTATCGTTTGAGTAACTATAAGAGGACAACAGTGGTAAAGGAGTGAAAGAAAAAGTTATTGATTGAAAATTTTAATGATGGTAAGATATGTTTGTGATTAATAAGAGATTTGAATAACTCGTAAATTATTTTGATAAAGAACAATAATAAAAGACAAATGTGTACTTAAAACAGAATTAAGAACCACATGAAGTGATGTGAAATATAAAACTTATTTTACCATAATAACATTTTATCATTTAAAATCCCAGCATGGGTGTAACAGTTTTTGAAATACAAGTGAAAATAGAAATGTTTAATTAACGAAAATCTACATTAGTATGCGGTAATTTTTCTTTACAATTCTGTTGCAAGTGAGGTTTGTAAGTCATAGTACATTAATCTACCGAAAGGTGTCTCTAAATTCTACGTCCACCCAATTTTTCTCGGAAATCTCAAAGTATTTTTCATTCACTTATAATCTGTTAAAATAATCTGCTACCTAATTAGCTTCGTTTACCGTGCTCCACTTTCTAAACTACCTTTCTGAACAAATGTTTGTTATCATTTAAATAAAAAGCTATGGCATCACTCTGCCCACCCAGCATGAAATCAGTTTTTGCAAGATGGCCGAACTTGACAAGTGGATTGAAATTGTTAAAGATTGTAAATATCTTCCAGAAAATGATTTAAAAAAACTCTGTGATATTGTTTGCGAGATTTTGCTGGAGGAATCAAACATACAACCAGTCAGCACACCGGTGACAGTTTGTGGCGATATCCATGGCCAGGTAAATTAACGAAAAAAAACTCCATTCCTTTTGTTTGACAGTCGCCAAATGTCGACTGTTGCACATTTTTTTTTAGCACTAGAACTATAATGCCTACCAAGTTCTAAATGAAACTTCTTATTTGCAGTTTTACGATTTGGAAGAGCTCTTCCGTACTGGCGGTCAGGTGCCAGACACTAACTATGTCTTCATGGGTGATTTTGTGGATCGAGGTTACTACAGCTTAGAGACACTAACGAGGCTGCTGACGCTTAAGGTTACAATTCCCATATTAAAATTGGCAAATTTTATAAACGATTTTTATGCTCTATTTTGTTCAGGCACGCTATCCCGATAGAATTACTCTCCTTCGTGGCAATCATGAGTCTCGGCAAATAACACGAGTATATGGATTCTACGACGAGTGTTTCAGCAAGTACGGCAATGCGAATGCATGGAAGTATTGCTGCAAAGTTTTCGATCTCCTGACTATAGCTGCTGTAAGTAGGGTATCAGAATTTTATACTTTATCTTTTGAGTGTTTCTGTTCTTGCAGCTCATTGACGAGGACATTTTGTGTGTTCATGGTGGTCTTAGCCCAGAAATTATCACTCTCGACCAGATACGCACAATCGACCGCAACGAAGAGATCCCTTACAAAGGGGCGTTCTGCGACTTGGTTTGGTCCGATCCCGAAGACATGGATTTCTGGTTTGAAGACAAATTGTTATAATTTGTGTGAGAAAGATTCTAAAAGTTTTTTTTTTATTTCTTGCAGGGACCAAAGTCCTCGGGGAGCAGGGTGGCTCTTTGGCTCGCTGGTAACAAAAGACTTTATGACTATCAACAATCTGGACTTAATTTGTCGAGCACATCAGCTCGTCCACGAGGGTATAAAGTACATGTTTGATGAGAAATTAGTCACTGTTTGGTCTGCGCCTAACTATTGCTATAGATGTGGAAATGTCGCATCGATTTTACGCTTCGAAACATCCAAACAACGTCAAGCGAGTATTTTTAATGCAGTGCCCGAAAATGAACGGGTTATTCCACAGCAGAATACGACACCGTATTTCCTATAAAACCAGCAGCGACTTTCAACCGAAAGGGAGAGGGGAACAAAAACAAGAAACCTATTTAATGTGCTCTTAATTATCGTCTATTGTATAGTGATACTTGGTCTTTAGCTACTATACACATACATCATTTTGTTATACATATTTTTGTACTATCTTTTTCTACACACGCAAAACGTACAGCCAAAGAAAAGATATCTATAAACCAGCCCAAGCGGGTATATAGTTATGGTTGGTTATTTGTTTGAGTTTCTTCATCGTTCGTTGTTTTTGTTTTGTAGCTCGCGTCCGTGTTAAGTTTTTTTTAAATTAATCCTTTCTTAACATACAATTTTTCTTTTCTTTTATTAAATAATCAAACAAATTGTATGGTCAGAAAGAAAAGCTACCATTTTGAGCATTTGCCTTAGGTTAAAATAAAATAAATACGTATATAAATTCAGATATCATTCATAAATAAAGGCAACGTGATACCAGATACATAGACGGACATTTTTTGAAACCGAGAAGACACTCATTCATGTGGGTTTGTGAAATGCATAAATATTCTTAACATGGATAAAAATATTCGTTATCGGGACTGGACCATTTAGTGTGGTAGGAAGTTAAGTCACTTCTATAAGGACGTTCAGTTTTAATAAGGCACAATAGAGTTCAAGCAAACATACTAAACGAGCTCAATTAATTTGGTTTAATATACTTATGTAGTTCGCAGAATCACTGGACAACTCAATGAAGTTGGAGTTCTACTGAATCAAACTAAACAACCAAAAAGTAACTACTATAGTTTGATAGCATATGTACATCGGTATGGTCTTTTTTAATTGTTTCGTTCCTGAACCATTGGCAACACAACTTGTATCACAAACCTCGTCGTCGTCTGGTTTCCATTTGTGGCAAAAATTCAAATATAGTATTAGTGCCATCTATGGGTTGGAACTGGACTTTAGTTCTTGCCTATATTAACTCCGATTTCGAACCGCTGCTACTCGAGCCTATTATAGAAAATAAAAGAAGTGTAAGGATCAGATCATGCAAAATGAAAACTAGCGGAAGAAATAGATTCCAAATGTTTGTATCTATCTAGATTCCAAATGTTTGTATCTATCTATTTCTTCAGTCAATTATAGAGTCGTCCTTTCTTTTTTTTTTGGGTTCCGTCCTTGTAACATAAATAATAGTTTCATGGTAGACTGGATCTGTGGTGTACCGTTGACTATTAATAATAAATAAAAAAACTGATTTTGACTTCAAAATATTAATTTAATATCTTAAAAATCCCAATAATTTTTAATTTTTTAATAAGAAATAGTGATGAATGCCATTTCAAGATACAATTTTTGGTGTGCGGTGAACCTAGTGGAAACAGCTTTTAGAACAAATTACAATTACTTAAGTTGCATAAAACATCAATAAAGTTGGAATAATGACGATTAGAAATAATAAACAAAATTAGACCGAAATACCCCAAAAATGGCATCTCATAATCAGTCCAAAAAATTGGCAAAACCTAAATGATTTTAAACTAGCATAGTTAAAGTTAAAGAGAACAACATTTTATATTTTTAATAAATAGCCCAGATATTTTCATTGCCCTGATCGAGTGTGAAAGTTTGTTAAACAAGCAGAAAGATGAAGCAAAATAAAAATTACTATAAGAAGTGGTAAGAAAAATGGGAACAAATGTTCCGCAAGAAGAAAAAATGACGAAGTGTAAATCGGAAATACTTCCAAGAAATCAATCAATGGCAAACCCCAAATATTCAAAATAATGCACTTTTTCAAACAAAAAATAATGATTAGTACAAATTATGTTGCAATATAAGGACGGAGAAGAACAACCAGGTTAGGTTGAAGTGGCAGTCGGATAGAAGTCCGACTCACATAACTCCATTGTGAACAACCAGGTACTCACTACACAATTACAATTAGACCAGTTATTGTCCAAAATTAGATCTAAAGTACAATTACAACTATATGAATAACCAACATTATCCGCAAAAACAGTTGGTGTACCTTTAAAATTAAGTGAAAATAGTTAGTTAATGTAAATTAAGAACAAAATAAGTCTCCTTATACTGAGCCTTACACCCAAGGATACCCAAGAAAAAAAACCGAATTTGGCTCCTAATATCATCTAACTTCATACCTTGCAACCTGTTCCTAAAGTAAGACCTAAAGCAGTCCAAAATGAAACCACGAGAGTTAGGTTTTTTAAATTTTCTCAATAGGAGGTTATGGTCAACCAAATCGAAGACTTTGGTAATATTAATAAACAACTCAGCTATACACTTTTAATAATCGAGGTTTGACATTATTTGAGAGCTTAACTTTAGAAGTGCATCTTCAATAAATTTCCCTTTCTGAAATCAAAATTAAACTGAACTAAAAATCATATTACCATTTAGAACTGAAGACAAGAAAGAAGTGAAATGGGCCGATAATTGTCGCAAAATATCTCTACCTTGGACGGATGGGTTAACTGTAAACCCTTCTGTATAGGAAGGCATTATAGCTAAGCTTAATGCAAAGTTTCCAGCTCTGTCGTTGAGAGGGCCACCGTCGACTCATCAAGAGATGGATCCACCGCTACTACCAAGAGATGATCTACGGCACATCATAAAAACGTACCCTTAGATCGATTTCGGTTCGTCTACATCGCTGCAAAATCAGAGTCACAATAACTGTTAATACTTGCCTCGTCTTGCTGCTGGAAACAAAGTTATTTATAAGCTTCCCAGGATTGTTTTGAATCTACTCATATTGCTGACTACATATTATAAGAGTCCGACCGAAGTTCAATTTTTGGGCCGAATCCGAATGTAGCGCAACCTAAAATACCAAGGACCCTAAAATTTTTTTGACCTGTGCACAATTTATTAGATAAAATAACTCATAATCATAACAAAATTTATTTTACAAAGAAACAAAAGCAAAAAATAGGCAGTAAAAAAATCTGTTTGATTGCCTGTGAATAACTACAAATGCAAACAACATTTTCAGTAGTGGCAGTGCATTTTTAATACTTTTCGCGAAGATTTTTTTAGTGGAAATCGTGAAAAATATTTATATTGCATGACTTCTGACAGACCATTAGGGTCCTTTTTCGAGGAATACACGATTTGTTTTGAATAGATCCTTACTTGCTTTAAAAACAACTACCGTCATGTAAAGTTTCGTCTTAGTTGGATATATCGGCCTTTGCCATGCCTCCTTTTTGGAATATATCAGATATTTTTATTTTTTCGGTGTTTGTTTTTAAAATCCTACTTTAACTTATAATTTCATAACTCTTAGGCTGCAAATAATCTAGAATTACTATGTGAAAAAATAAAGAATGTTGACATATTAGGCATGTATTAAAAGAAATCATTTTGTGATACGACATATTTGTCAGTGATGCACACTTATGAAGGTATAACTGAGAAAAGGTGACATACATAGAAAAAAATGGATTTCGACTATAGATATTATCACTTATTCCCTTAGCCGATCATATACCTGATTTTTAAGCAAGCAATTCTATTTGCATACTTAGTAATATCTGTGAATAAAATTAGTAATATCACAAAGATTTATCAAAATAATTTTTTATTTTATTTTTTTTGGAAACAAACAAAAACGATTTATTTTTAACGATAATACGAAAATATAGGTACTCGAGTAAGACAATTACATTTTAAACTCGTATACATATGGATGTAAGTTATAACAACTTCCACGTCCCTCTATAAATCTACCTTCTGGGATCAGCCATCCTAAAAAAAAACAAGGTTGCAAGACATTGTTAGTAACGACAATCAATGAATCATTATGACAATGAATTTTCATTCAATACCCACCTATGAATACTGACGTAATCCTGTGACGCCAATGCCATATCTTGTGGTGTCAGGAATGTATATTGCCTATGTGGTTTGCTCTCGGCTTCACTTAGAAGCATCCGCGTCATAAGTTCTCGATTGATTTCATCCTAGAAGAACAGACAAAAAAAATGTGTGGATGATTCGCCAAATATTAGGTCCCAAGAGTGTGGAAATTACTGTAAAAACATCATATTCGTCCAAAACATAAAAAGGATGGTCCACGCAAGACCAAAGTGACAGTAGAAATGCAACTGTTGAAAATGATCTCTCTCCACCCGAAAGAGACTTTGTACTTGAAATTGAGCCTTCGATTGTATGATCGCGCGGCACTACGGATATCGTAAGTTTGCGCTCAGTATGATCGATTGATATATCACCATTGAACTGACGATTATTCAAGGTATTCTGCAATTAGGAAAAAACACATCGAGAGTCATAAGATAGTTCGACAGTCACCAGGAAGGTACTTCACATTTTTTTAATAACATAGCTGAGCATACCTGAAACATGAACATCACCTTCATAGCCATGTGGTGCTTCAAATGCTTAATAAATCTGAACCTTTTTACACGAGATTCGTTTAGCTGTGGAAAAAGAAATTTTAAAAAATAAATAGTCTTCAGCTAGAAAACACTCATAGCTAATTACCATTTTCAATGATTCACTAACAGATGAATGTAGTTTTTCATACTTAGTCAGTGTTTGCGTCTTACTTTCTATAAGCTTTTGCACATCCTCTGGAACATCTTTAGTTTGCGTTCGATGTTTAATCTTGCTCTTCAGCTGACGAATCATTTCGTTTACTTCCGACTCCGATCGTTCCGAATCGACGCGAGGACCAGCGTTTTCTGCCGTAATGCGCAGCTCTGATATGATTTGTAGTTTTCTGGCTTTATCGCCCTAAGTTGGAGAAACAAACTTAAATACAGAAGTGATACATTGTAAATGTACAAACCTCGAATTGTTCTATATTGGAGTTAACCTCCTGAAGTTTTTGTTCATTTTCGCGGACACTATTTAGCAAACTCCTAAGTTTACCCCCTGCTTCATCGGTTTGACTCTTAAATGAAAAAAATAGTTATAAGCAATTGACATTCTTCGTCTAGACAATTTTACCTTTAAATGATTCATTTCATTCTCAATCTGCTTCAATGAACATTTATGTTCAGTTAGTTCTTCCTGCATCGCCCTGCGTGCAGTCTTAACATCCGATAACTCCTGTGTCTTTTCATCAATCTTCTGTTGAACTTGCAGGAGTTTACTCTTATATTCTTCCAATTCATTTGCCTGAATAAATACATACATCAAACAATAACATACATATATACCAAGAGTGTGTGGGTCCTTCTTACCAATAAATCCATTTCATTACTATCGGGATACTCATAGCTTTCCAATTCGCTTATTCTTTCATCCAATTTTCGCTTCGTGTATTCGTGCTTCTCGGCAGCTTCTCTTATCTGCTGAATTTGTTTCTGTGTAGATTGCAACTGCGGACGGATCTCCTGCAGCATTGCCTCATATTGCTGCATTTCCATTTTGCGATTATTCATTTCAAGTTCCATTTGACTGAAAAAAATTTGTTCGTTCCTTAAAATGGCGGAAAAAAAACATTTTCCTGTTAACTTACTTAATTCTTTCCCGAATATCCACTTGAATGAATCTGGCTGGACGTATTTTCAACGAATACATACGATACGAAGGCTCTGGACAATACTCTATTCCCGGCTTGATAACAATGACTTTGGTCAAATTCTGCGGAACATTTTCAATGCTGGAAGTAAAGTGCTCAGCGACTTCCTTGCTCTCTGTGAGAAGTATCGTTTCAATAGAACCACGATCTATAAGACAGTTAAGAACCACATGATCCCGACACTTTATTTGATCCATTAGTAGCTGTGTTCCACGAGGTGCTTGGACTTTTCCGCGTGATACGTCGTAGGCCTAAATAGTATAGGTATTTATATGAGATATCCTTCCGCCTTTAGCTTGGTGGATAATTATTTTTATTATTCAACTTACCTTATCCATAAATAAGGTGGTAATAATGGTTGGATTAAAATTTGGATATTTCTTAAGAATACTTTCCAATATTTTATAGTCGCGGTTGTTATTTACAACAAAACTATTTATCAAACCACTCAGTTGACTTTCTACTGCATCACGAAATTTGGCATCGACGACTTCAATGTAACGTCCCAGGGGGCCGCGAGGACAAGCGCTAAATTTCTTCTCCCTATAGAGTTTATCAATCATTGCTACTATGTGACTAACGTGTTCTCCATAAATGGAAAGAGCGTCTTTTGAGTTCGCTTTGATGTTGTGTATTTGCGCTTGAATGTGACCTTTGTAGGAAGAAATGCAATTAATAAGAAATTTCAACACCATGAGCACGCGAATACTTACGACTTTCGTCAGTTAATCGATGTTGATCTTTCTTGAGATCATCGATTTTCTGATCGATTTGTCCCTTGTTTCCAATCAACATTTGGGTGTCACGTTTGGATGTTTCAAGCATTGCTCTCACTTCTTCCCTGCTTTTCGTTAGGTTACTCAATTCGGCCTCGTTTTTAGCACGAAGCTCCTGAACACTTATGCGATTCCTTTAATGAAAACAAAAATGTTATTAGAGTTAAGTTGAATAGGCGGCCACGCGTCCCACTCACTTTGAAACCTTTTCCGATATATATTCCTGTAATTTGCTTATTTGTTGTTGAACGAATGTGTGCTTTTTCTTTTGACTTTCTATAGCTGAATCGATTTCACTGTAACGGTCATTTATCTCTACGAACTTGTTTTTCAAAGCGTTGAATCTTTCGTTTTCTTCGCTATATGAAGTTCTTCTAGATTCCAGGTTCTCTTCGCAATCACTAAAATTTGCAGATTACAATAATTATTTATCATTTTATAGAGAAAAAACTTCAAAAAACTTTTTTTAAAACCGAGAAGCAAATTTGTTTGTCTAATATTTTAATTTACGACTTTTTTTTAAAAACTTGACGCAAATTTAAGTAAAAATTTACCGTATTGCTTGGCGACACTCCCCTTCTACCTGCTCTTTGTTTTGCATCATGTTCTCGAATTCTTGCTTTTGCCGATTTAACTCATCGATTGAAATGTCGATTGCTTGAATATATCGTTCTTGATCTATCACAAAAATCCACAAACGTTCTAGTTCGCAATTTTCTAGCAGTTTCTAAAATATGAGTTACAATTTGTTATGCATGCAACAAAAAGTTTCTACTTGAAAATTTTAAATTAAAAATAAAAAATAACCTTGACACGACCGACAGACTCCAATTGAGCGAGTTTTTGTTTTAATTCTTCAATTTCTTCTTTGACTTGAACGATTTTCTGAAATAGATGTTTTTATAAAAAAATGTTTGTTAAATAAATTTCCATCAGTCCTTTACCTGTGCCAAACAATTCACTTGGAACTTTTGATCTTTGGATGCATGTAGACAATCATTTAACTTTTCAGCGACTGTTTCTATTTGCGTTGCTTTTATAAACAACTGATAGTTCTTTATTGGGTCAAGGCTGTTATATTTAAAAAAAAAAAGAATAAAAGGAATTTGAAACCATGCTTGACTTACTCCTTTAGAAAAACCCTAGCACTGTCTTGATTAAGTACAAAAACAGGATTATCCACCTGGATGTTGTGGTACATCATTATCTTATGCAAATCATCGGACTTCTTAGAAATCACTTCGCCTTGGACATTTTTTATTTTATATGTCGTCGAATTGTGTGTTATGTGTCGTACAATTATGATTTTTTCGCCATATATCTCAAAATTAAAAGCATCTGGACCAGCATTTGATATTTCGATTTCAATATTTGCCGTTGTTTGATCAGTTTTAATAAACTCTGTCAGAAGATATTTAAACAAATGAGTTAGCGTTAAAAACAGCATTAAAGTATATAATGAGATATGAGGTAGTTATGTAGGTAGGTCTGGCAGTTAAGAACAACACATGTTGCACTATGTCCCGTTTTGATACCACAACTCATAGGACCTGGCTGCCAAAGTTTGTTAAAGAGCGAAGCCTAGATTCGACCTGGGAAATTGAAGGATGTTATTAATTCGTACATATTATTCTTCGAGACATCCTCGAGTTTCGAACGACTAGAAATCGCTGTCTGGTCTTTACTAGTGCCGGACAGGTGCATAAATAGTGAATTAGTTAATTTTTCGGTTGAGAAACTTAAAATTCAAAAATTGAAGTAGTATAAAAAAATTTTTAATTTTTGGGATATTAGTGGCTTTAAAAAAATACCTTTAATCAAAATTTTCCGAAAAACTCAGTTTGCTGTACTTGGATCTCCACCCAAAGTATCCAAAATACGACTAGATTTTACTCTCCAAAATCAATAATTTTCTGCAATCCTGTTAATTTTCATGCACTGAATTAAAATATTTTTGGCGCTCTCTTATCGTTTGGGCGTGGCCCACCCCCAAATTTTGGAGAATGCCATATGAAGTGGTACCAAAATTTCTTAAGTGGTAAATCCAAATTAAAAAAATTGATTCAGTTTCACTCTTGAAAAGTGTAGTTAATTGATGAAAAAACTTTCACTAAATCGGCTTATAGGAACCGGAGATGTAGCACTACAAATATTGTTCAATAGGTACCTATTAAAATTTTGACAATAATACCCTATTGTCGTAATATCATCCCTCATACTTAGTTTGAGTTCGAAAATTCCGCGTTTTTTCTTTAATATACTAATGTACAACATATTCACAGAAGAATCTGAAGTTTGCTTAAGCTTTTTCAATATTTGGCAATACGCGAACGGGAATAAGCTATGATTTGTTGTTGAAAAAATCAAATAAACTCGAACAATATTTTCAAAAATAAAGCACATTCACAACTGGATTAAGATATTATAAAGTCTGTATGTATGTATTTACATATGTCATGTTCAAAGTAGGGATCCTACGAACCCCGTCGAAAAGGCAATGGCAATTAACGTTCCCTACAATCGCGTAAGAGAGGCAGGCCTAAAACTCCTGGATCACACAAATGCAGAAACACCAGCATTTGATGATGAAGTGATCCAAGATCAGGATCCCTGCAGATATTTTTTGAGTTCGAACCGGCGAACCCCACAGACGGACCAGTAGGAGTGAAGTGGGAGGGTTATGATCCCTGTAATCCTGATCATAATCTCGTCGTTAAATGGAGAGGAGAAGATGTATGTATGTATGTTTTGATTTTCTCCATCAATAGCTAAAAATTCATAAATATTGAATTATGACCACAATCCAGCAAATGAGCGATATGTATTATATGTGTGGCTAAAAAAAAAAATTTTAAATATTTTTAGGCATAAAAATGTTCAAAACTTTGTGAGATTCACTAAAAACGTCATGAATCTTTTTACTAAAACCTTAACGAAGATTCTAAACCCTTAATACATCATTTTTTAATTAGCCCTATTTAAATTCTTGTTAAAAAGAAATAGGTCGGCTTGCGTCATAAATTAAATCAAGTAAAAGTTACAACGACAGTCACCTCGTTCTTTTGTTCTAAAGAAAGACTGTATTTTTATGAATAAAGCCAACATTTACAATAAGCCACCTGTTTTCCTGGCTTTGTTATTAAATTTTACACTTTAAACAAAAAATTCAATAAAAAGCCTTACCTACTGACTAAAATTTTAAAACGATTCGAAACTCTTTAAAGTCAAAATGAACTTGCAAATATATTTGCTCATCACACTGACAGTATTCATTGAAATCAGGGCCAACATATACTACAAATGTCAAAGAAGGCCGTGTACCCGAGAATATGATCCTGTTTGTGGGGAACGCGATGGCGTAAAGAAAACCTTTTCAAATGCATGTACATTAAAAGCGGAAAATGATTGCAAATCAGGTTAATTTCAGAATATTCCACATAATTTTTTTGTTATTGTATATAACATATTGATATTTTTTCTAGGGAACCTCTATGAACAAATATATGATCATGCATGCGAGGAGGGGCGGTATTTGGAGTAATCCAAAACAAAGGATTTCTGATAAGCTTCATTGCAACACAAAGATCAAATTAATGATAAATCACGGTTCGGCTACTGAAATTTTAATTAAGGTTAGCTAAATCTATCTTATTGTTCAAGTTACCAAATATTATAATGTTTTCCTTAAAAGAAGGTTATACAATGTGTGAGTCGGCAAATTCGTTGCAACCTAGACGAGGTTATGAGCAGGAATGAGGATTCAACTTTTCAGAATGGGTGAATCTTCACAAGTATTTTGTAACGAACTTTTTAATTAATATAACGCTTAAGTATCTCTTTATTCATCAACATTGCGTAAAATCAATTTTGGAAATCGTAAAATGTAAAGTTTGAAACATAATGTAGAGCAAAGCTATATTTATTGTAAACGTGGCTTTGAAGCGTCTTTCCTTCAAAGGATAAGCTGGTGTACATATGGGTTAACATTTTGTGTTAACAAGCTTTGGCACTTCGATTTAATTACGATTCTTTTGTTACTGATTTTTACATATAATCGAATGGGAATTTTTAAAAATACAAATGAGAAATTCAAGGTCATCAAAAAAACTTAGCATGCATTGAAGAAATTGTAATCTTTCTTAGTGTGTAAATCCCCTTGATAAAAGTAGTTTACAATTCACCGTGATTGCTTTTACGTTTCTGACTACCCGACTAAGAGCTAACCGTATAAAGGAGTGAATCTTTCTTATATCAATAACAGTAACATTCAAAAACCTGCCACAGCAATATGAATTTCTTTTACATACTCGGTGCACTGCTCCTTATCACTTCCAGACATGTTAGAGGACATGAACCTGAGCAGAACAGGAATATTGCAGAACAACGATGCAGGAATACGTTGTGCCCAGTAAACCAACCACCCATATGTGGTCAACGTAATGGTGTAACTGAAACATTTACAAACTCCTGTTTCATGTATATTACAAATAATTGCGATTTGAAGCCAAAGAATGAAAGTGAGTAGTTGTTGAGTTTCTTTATACAAAGAAATTATTAACAATTTTATTTTAAGGATGGTATAAGCTGTATGATGGAAAGTGTGCAACCAACAATTAACTTTCGCTCACATCAGTAAGATTATCAGCATATCTAACTTTTAATCGCAATCTTTTTAAACAAACAAGCATAAACAATAAAGAAAAATTACCGCAAGGGGATTTACACACGCGAAATCAAATGTTTACACTTTTTTTCTGACCTTCATCAACTTGATTATTTTTCATTAAGGTGTTTTATTTTTTAATTTGAAAAGTGTAACAAAATTTTGAAACATTAACAACAACACTTGAAGTAAACAGAAATAGGTACTTTACAAATTAAGTAAATATAAACTTATTTAGAAATGTCTTAGAATGGAAAAACTTTGATCTTTTAAAGTGAGAAATGGTAAATTATGCTTTGAAGGTATTATTGGCGATGTTGTAGCCGCAGGTACAATCTGGAATGGGGGAAGACGTTAATAAAGATGAACGAGGAACGAAGAGTTTCTTAAATAAGTACCTACACCAAAAAGAAAATCTCTTGGATGTACAATAGAGGCTGCATTCCTAAATGTCAAAAAATACGCATAGTAGTTAACTGATGCTTTTTATGCTTTGCAACACTGTTTTTATAATCCAAAGCGTTCGTGAGGCATTAAAATGTTTAGCGTTTAGAAGAAGAAATATAAACGGATTATATTTTGTTTACGGTTCTAAATATTGCAAAGATTAATGGGAAATAAATAGAAATTGGTTGAGATGTACTTTGTCTTTTGGCGTTATAAGGACTTCTTGGCAAGAATCGTGATCAATCAATCTACTATATTCCGATGACTCCAAGGATATTCGTTATAGATAGTGTTATAATTGATTGTTAGAGATTTTAAGAACCTCTTTCAATTAAAGGATCTTTTTCAAAGATCTAATGAACTTTCAGTAAAAAATGAGTGCAGCCGTTAATAGTCAGTCATAGTCATAAAATCTCTAAAAATATTTTTGAAAAATGTAAATTTTTAAAGTAAAAAAAATATTTGCAGCCATAAATTGTCAGATGAAATGGCAGTACTATAGTTTTCGAAACAACAAGATCTGAAAATGCAACTTTGTAGATTTCGATGAAATAAGAACAAAATAATATCTCTACTGCTAGATATTCAGAAATCTATTTTTATATGAAATCTCTATGAGAAGACGCGGCTTTTTTGAATATGTTGCAAGCGTATATTTATTTAATAATATTTTCGTCAGCGGAATGTAATGTACAACGCTTTAATAGCTGTAGCCTTGAAGCAAATGCTTCTTTCCTTCAAACGACAAGCTTGCATAAAGCTGTTCGCTGCCATAAGGGTTAAATTGTTGTGTTTATAAGGTCCAAGGGTTCATGTTTACCCCAAGAAAGATGATGTTCTTAACTACCTTGCAGTTTAGGCTATCAATAGTAATATTTTCTTGTATCCAGTGAACAGATTCCTAGTAGTTTGTTAGCATATATATATTTTGCTTTGCTATGATTTACTTCAAGATCAACCAGCTTCGCCTGCTGCACCTGAAATCTGCAGCTTTTCTTGAGTAACAGGAAGTAAATTGTAATCCTGTGTTGGAGTTATGGCTTATTACTCTGTGCGAGGTTAAAACATTTCACAAGCATTCGCGAGTATACCTTGTCAAATTGGTAGCGTTTTCCATTCGTATCAAAAACACAGCTTTAAACTAGCATAAGCTAAGCGCTAAAGAAAAATATTCCGCGATGTAGGTTTGTACTTTATTTACATCGCAGATGGTATTATAACGTAAACACGCCTGCAAACAAAAACTCGGCCAATTTATACTCATAAGTGAATGGGAAAATTGCTAAATTGCAATTGAGAAATACATGAAAACGAGTCATCAAAAAACTTAGTATGCATCGTACAAATTGTAATCTTTCTTAGTGTGTAAGTCCCCCAAAGTGGTTTACATTTCGAGTGATTGCTTTTACTTTTCTGAGTATCTGAATAAGTTCCTAATCTTATAAAGGAGTGAATCTTTCTGAATTCAATAACAGTAACATTCAAAATCTTAGCACAACAAGATGAAATTCTCTTATATACTCGGTGCACTACTCCTAATCACTTTACAACATGTTAGTGGAAATGACCATGAGCAGAACAAAAATATTGCAGAACAACGATGCAGAAATATGTTGTGCCCTGTAGGCCACCCTCCTATATGTGGTCAACGCAATGGGGTAACGGAAACATTCACAAACTCCTGTTTTATGTATATTACAAACAATTGCAATTTGAAGCCAAAGAATGACAGTGAGTATTTTTGAATTTCTTTATTTGTAGGAAAATATTATTAACAATTTTAATTTAAGGATGGTATAAGCTGTATGATGGAGAGTGTGCAACCAACAATTAATGTTCGAGTTCCTCGCAGTGAAATTATACACCAGATTATCGGCCTTTTTTTGAGACGATCGAACTGTTAATCGCAATCTACTTTTAAAAAAATCATCAACTACCTCAAGGATGTTTTTTTTTGCCTTTATCAACTTGTTGATTGGTTTTTTTTTCTTAATTTGAAAACTGTAACAAAAATTTACAAAACTTAGTAAATATAAACTTGTTTAGAAATGCATTAGGATGGAAATATTTGTGAATCATTTGAAGTTAGAAATGGTAAATGTTTCTCATGGATGCACAATGAACGATTATCAAATTTGAACGCTATAGGATTTGGATTTTTTTTTTAAAAAGCAAGGTATCGGAGATAATTGCTAATCATATCTCATCTCCACTGCCCTACATAAATATCTGAGCGAATATAATGTCTTGGTAACGCAGTAGTCGACAAAAATAATGTTACAAATTATTTTCTAATTATTTTAAATTATAAATGGAAAAAACTTTGTACCGCAAACTTGTGAAAGAGGTATATTTCTACATATTTTGTTAAGGTTCTAACCCTTTATGTCTTCAAATTAGCTTTAAAATGTTTTTTATTTTCTAAATTGGGCGTGGCAGCGGGCGTATTGCAATCATTTTTACACTTCACCTTTTCGGGAACCAAGGGAGTATATATTAAAAATTTAGCTTGCTAGCTTTAATTTAAAGAAAAAAATAGACCACCTAAGTCCATAATCATCTGACGATATCGTTTTGGCAATTGCTATCTCTATCTTCCTGCATTGATATGATAGAGACAGCTAGACAATATCGATTTTCATTTGAAGGAAAAGATTAAACAGCGAACTCTTTATGTGCTGCATTGCAACATAGACCTATTAACAACAGTGAGCTAATGGGCAGTTACAAAGGACAAGGACATATCGAGATAATGGACAACAACCTTTCGGCCCGTAAAGTCTGCGATTTCAACCCGAAATACTTCGCCTAAATTGGTGCTCAAAAAGCTTATGAAACATTATTAGGAAATAGTATTCAATCAGTTTCTAAATCCAGTCGCAGTCGGCGAAAATAGCAGGAATAAAGAATTTGGCCTTCCAGTTGAACATAAAGAAACAAATTATAGGACAATGCCGACAAGGCATAAAGTAAAGGGTAATTGTTGACTTAACATTTCCTGATGACATTTGGAAAAAAAACCACACAAACGAAAGAAAAACAAACACAAACAAAATACAACAAACAAATACAAAATAACAAAGAAAAGTCCAAGTCTACAAGTATTTTATTGACTACACCGTTGTTTTGATAAAAGAAAACATGTCTACCATAGCTTGATATTTGTTTTTTTTTACATAGTGATTGGCTTGAGCTGTGATCTTAAGCATGAGCTGATTAAATATTTATTAGTTACTTAAATATTTATTTAATATTATACATTTCAATTGTTAAACTTTAACGAATGCTAATATGTTTCAAGAGTTTGTGGGTAGGCTGCATTCGCTTACTTAAGAAACACATGAGAAAACATTGCATCAATTTTAAAATGGGAGAATGCAAACAAATTTATCGCATCCATTTTTGGGCCCATAATACCAGTCTCTCATTTCTATCCCCATTAGTGTCTTAGGCTGCGTCGCCTTTATTACAAAATACAAGATATCTTCTGAAATAATATTTGTCCCGAGAAGCCGCAAAACGGTACACTAAAGGTAAGATGAGACGCATGCCAAGTGGTCATCTAATTGCTATTTCTGACAGTTTTCACTTGCAAAATACGGTCATTTGACAGCGTAATGGTCATTATCTGACAAATTAGCATTCAATTTAATCTTACTTTAAGCCTTAAAGTAACTTTAGCACTTTGTAACTTTTACAATTTATGCCTTTAACAAAGGCTTAGACACTACCAGTAGCAACTTCATCATCTAAAATCCGAGCGCGGAAATCGAGAAGGAGAAAATCGATGGGTTTGTCTGGGGTTGTAAATACTATAAGGCATCACGTTGCAGCTATCAAGGGGAGCTAAACATCTTGGGAGTTATCTTCGTTAGAAAGCTTCTTTAAAGCAAACATGTCAAGAATAAGACATATAAGTCATTGTCGGCTTCGATATGCAACCAAGAGATCTGAGATATGAGTAGCGCTAAGACAACGACGAGCTCCTGAAACCTACGTACAGATGATCATAGACATGTACGAGGGATCGAAGACAAAAGTCAGATGTCCCGCAGGAGTCACCGATGAATTTCCAATAAAAGTCGGTGTTCACCAGGGAAGTTTCTTAAGCCTTTTGCTCTTTATTACGGTTCTGATTATCTGTCTGAGGAAAAAGTGACGTACCTTAAAGTGCATCAGTTATTCTTTGCTGACGATGAAGCCATCATAAGTGATGACAAGACTTCCGTGCAACCAGCACTTGATGTTTGGGTAGATGCTTTAGAGGGGAATGAGTATCGTATTATACAAAAAAAAGACAGAGTATCTGTACTGCCTATTCTCTGACTCAAGCCAACCCATTCCAGACATTTATTTGAATGGGGTGGTGGCTCCCAAGTGTGAAAAGTTTAAATATTTGGGATCAATGATCAACAGCGAAGCAACCAAAATCGGGAGTCCTGCAGATATTTTTTAGGTCCAACCGACGAACCCCACAGGCGGACCAGAATGTAGTGAAGTGGGAGGGTTATGATCCCTATAATCATGATTTTAACCTCGTCGTTAAATGGAGCGAAGAAGTCATGGATCTTCACTAATTTCACAGAACTCCCAATGAACGGTGCGTTTTGCGGTACTCTTATGCTCCGATGAATCCTCCACACCTTGAAAATTCTAAGAACAAAAAGAAGTACAACACGTCTCCTCCCAAAAACTTCAGTACAGCACGTACTGAGCTCGAAAGCTATCCTAAGGCCTGTTGGGTCTGCTGCCATTCCTAGCACGGTCCTTCTTTGATGACAACGTTTTTTACGGACACAACTGGCGAACAATCGTCCAAAACCAACAAATTAATTATCGCCCAAAAATATGGGGCACTTATTCATAATGAACGATCACCCCAAAAATTATGAACATTTACCCACAAAATAAATGAACAATAGCTTAAATATTTAGTTATGTTGTGAAGACGGAATCGCCCGAAATTCGAAAATAAACAATCTCCAAAATAATTTTTTTTTAGGTTTTTAAACTTCCCATCTGCAAGCAGCCCGCAACTTCGGCGGAGACCTATGGCAACAAAGAGTAATTGTGTGATTAGTTTTGTACATGCTAGTCCACAATGCATAGGTAATGAAATATATAATGGTTGCAACACCCCACCTTGGTTTCACTGTTATATTTTGAATAGGCGCGAGGTCTTTTTATAACCAAAAAATCTCTGCATACACCCAACCTCGCACCTACTCGGTTTCACTGTTAGATTTCAAGGATAAGCAGTATTGTAAGATAAGCAATAAGCCATGTTTCATACGTTACGATTTTTGTGGTACGTGTCGTGATTTTGATGACAAAGGGGATGAAAAGTTTGGCCGATAGCCCAACACTGATGGGCCGGAAATTCCTATCCCATTCTTCTTGTATTCTCTTGTAGTCTTCTATCGTAAATTTCAGCGATCAAGAATGAAATGTCGAAGAACGAATGAAAATGGCACGGAACGCGATAAATCTGAAAGTATTAAAGCCCGATGCGTGCCAAAAAAGAGAATACGACAAAATTTGTAGAATATGAAACGGGACTAAGCAATAAAGGGGGCACATGGAGAAAAGACAGGGTGAATTTAGAAACGTCAACAAAATGCACAATGCTCATTGATATGGTATATAATATTTTGCTACAGAAATAATTACATAATTGGTAATAAAGGTTTTAAAATATGGTAAAACAATGAAACCCTTTACCAGATTGAAATTTTTCTTTATTTAAATTGAAGGACCCTTTGAAATACCATTAATTTGAGGTATTATTTGTGCACCTATTGGACACCTATAAGACATTCGAATTCTCGTTTTAATGACTTTCTGATTTTGAATGTCCTGTGTAAGACTGTACGAAAGTACGTTTTAAAACGTTATCCAATATTTGCTTTAATAGCATTACCCATGTAGTCAGTGATGGGTGTCCGAATTCACTTCGAGTGAATGGAAGAGTTTTGCTCGGGAACACAAGTTTTGGAAGGGTGCAGTTTCACAGACAGAAACACTCCATGGATGGGAGTCCATGAGGAATACATTATGTGCAACTACATGTTTGGACTAGAGCTATCATGTCAAGTTAGCACAACAAATATGCATTCAATTTATGGGTTCGCTAAAGATTTAAAGAGAAAAGTATTAATTCTTACTTGCCTGATTTTTCAGTTAAATGAATATTATTTAAAACAAGAAATCGGGACCGTGTTGTGTCAACTTGTTGATTCACGTGCCAAATGACCATCAGTTGGCTGACCAAACAAAACTGCAGTGTCACCGTATTTATTCAACTGTCGTTCCGGTTACTACGCTTTTGCTATTAAAGACCGTTCCATTGAGAGAAACTACATCAATTCAACTTACAACATGAAACTTTTCTATATAATAATTGCCACAATCTTGCTTGCAGTGCAGATCAATGCTGCATCGCATAGATTATGCGAAATTTATTGTTCTGCCGTTGAAGCTCCAGTTTGTGGCAAACGAGGTTCCACCATAAGGCGATTCTCAAATGAAGGTTGTTTAACCACTGAAAACAATTGTAGCCAGGAAGGAAGTAAGTAGAATTAAATCCTGATTAATCCAGTTCTCAGTTTTTTTTTTTTTAGAATGGATTAAAGTATCTTGCTAAACATAGAATCATAATTTGAGCATGTTCATGTAGAAATATGTAATATTTAAAAATAAAAATGCAATCTAATTTGAACTCACGTTTCAAGCTTTGTGATCGATTTGTAGTGCTGGCTTTGGCTCCTAGCCCAATGACCAGGGCAGCTAGAATAGCACTCTTTCCACTGCCGTTATTTCCAACTAGAAAATTAACTCGGCTATTAAAGTTTACAATTAGATTTGAATGGCACATAAAATTCGTCAAGCGCATTCGGAGAATTTTTCCACAGCGAACGTAAGAGTTGATTTGAGACTGCAAAAATCCAAGAGCGCTTTTTAAATGAGAAATTCCGTTGAAATGATTTTATCACGTATTTACCAAATTTACACTTTGTGAAAGATTTCTCCTTTTGGAAGTGGACGCTTCATTTGAATATCCGTCCGATGGCGGGCGCTTTTTGCCTGGTGCCATATTAATTGTTATGATATAGTTTACTAATACTCAAAATGATAACAAAACAATATCTTTTATATGTATAACAAAAAACAAATCGACGCCAGCGACGAATGCTATGCGGTTGTGCGATATATTTTATTTGTTTGTGACAGTTTGCGGTTATTCAAAATCCGCCAAACATTATGATGTCAGTTCCAAGGCTGCCACTTGATTGAATACTGAAATCTAATTTTTATAGCAGTTTCTATTTATATTTACTACTGTACATGGCCCTCGTAAGGAGCTGATAAAAACGGTTTGATATTTGTACTGAAAATTGAGGATGAATTTACTTTAACCTAGGCTTGAAGTAAATGAAAACCTTTTCAAAATAGTATTTTAATGAAATTATTTTAACTTACTAGTACTGCTAGTAGTGGTAAAATTTTACTTGACCAGCGAACCGAACGAAAAAAAAAATATTTATTCTTTTTTGGATAACTTCTGTTTTTATGAACCGATTTTGATGGAATTTTGTTTATTAATTAACTACACGTTTTGGTAACATTTCATAGGACCTTTTCGAAACTTTTGGGGCTTACCACAGACTAACGAAAAAAGAGCGCCAATTTTTCCAATTTTTCGGATTTGAGTTAAGGACGTATGAAGGAAACTGGTTTAAAAAATTTTAGCAATTTTGGAGGTGGTGCAGTCAAGTAAAATCAAGCGGAAATATTTAAATGAACTAACGAAAAATTGAATTAATTCCTCTTTAGATCTAAATTTAGAACTGTCACATTTTTCGGCGTATAGTGGCAAAACAAACAAATTGTTAAAAGTATTCCATAGATGTTCAGACATTGCATGCTCGATAGAGATCGAAAAAGAACAATCAAATTAATTTTAAGCATAGACCCTATTATTGATTGTTGAATACGTAACAACTTATGAGCCACTAAAATTTAAAATCCATTTAACAATGGACGCTGAATACCGTCCTTAATCTGCAGTAAATAAATTCAATGGCCAATGGTCGACCACAGAAAACCTGCATTGACGTCCCTCTCAGCTGCCAAACATACCTTATATTCTTTATGCCACGTATGTGCCATACCATGTAATTTTGACATTTCTTCATATATTTTTCAGGCAGTACGCAGTACTTCATCTTCGCCTTCACAAAAGGAATTCTAACGTGAAGATTATTGTGAATTTATATATGAATTTCGTAAAATACTCAATAAATATTTACTCCGAGAATGAAGTTTGTTCTTAGTTGATTAATTCATGACTTAATAATTTTTATGTAATTATTAAGCCGTCGCTTTTTAGGAAGTAATTTGATGATGATAGTTGATGTCAAATGCAGTCCCTCCAATTGCTTTTCAATAGTGGATTTAACCACTTAACCACTTTTTGTTTAATAGTAATATAATTTTCGATTTGCTTCCGACAATATTACCTTATACACAAAATTAAAATCAAAACTGTATGTTCTCAACTGGCCGACGGAATTAGCCACATACTTAACACAGAATTTCAACACTACAAAGAATAAAAAAAAATATTTCAAATAATGCTTTCCTGGCCACGAAAAAGATCAAATTTTAATTCAAAATCATAAATAAACAAAGGAAAACACTATTAGGAAAGTAATATTGCCTGCTGGGGAAGGTATATGGAGAAATGTCAAAAAATCTCTCCATTGCATTATGCTTGGGTTAGGTTAGGTTAGGTTACTTTAGTCAAAGACCATACGCCCAATCTAATCTGTTGCCTCAGACGTCAAAAAAAACATTTTCATATACATTTCGTCGTCGGGCTGCAGGTTTTTTGACAAAAAACAGACGGAATGCGCTCAATTGCAGAACCAGATCCAGAAGTATTATGAAAACCACCCATTTTATACCATTTTCGTTATGTCAAATGTTTATTAAATTAAATCCAAATCGAATTAAATTTAAGTTTAGTTAATTTGTACTAAAATGGGTGATAAGGCTGCAGGATTTGTCTTATTCCGTCGACTGTGTGGGGAAATTCAATATTTGCTACTGAAAGCTTCATACGGAGATTACCACTGGAGCGCTCCGAAGGGCTATGTGGATCCTGGTGAAGACGAATACGCGACCGCTTTGAGAGAGACAAGAGAAGAAGCCGGCTATTCTGAGACTGATTTAAATATTTATAAGGATATTAGTTTAACCCTGACCTACCAGGTGAAAGGAAAACCCAAAGCAGTTATCTATTGGTTGGCGGAATTAAAAGATCCCAATAAGAAGCCTGTTCTGTCTGCTGAACATACTGATCTTAAGTGGCTATCGAAGGATGATGCTAAGACCATAGTTGGGTTTAAAGATAATCAAGAAATGATTGATGCATTTCATGAAAGAATTGTAAAGGATTTAAGTTAAAATATTGCTAACTGAATTAATAATTATTTCAAATGTAACAAATTATTTGTACATGTTTTTTAAAAACTCGATTTTTTTTCACATGATCGAAATACCAAGAAGGTGGTATGAATATGAACATACCTTCTGTAAGTGACATTTTCTAGAATATTAAGCTGAAGTCTTTGGGTAATCAAATCAAGTTTAAAAAATATATATTTGAATATTTTTTAATCTTCTTTAGAAACATTAAATAGTTGCGCAAGTGAGGAAAAATCATATGCACCTATAAGTAAGTGTCGCATACAGTTTAAAAAATCGACATCATACTATATTCTTCTGTGGTCACTTTACAAGCTTTCTTTTGAAACGAATACACTTATTAAGACTTTATAACCCTTTATGAGGTGCATTTTAATATATTTTTTTTAGCTCTCCATCCGAAGTGTTGCATGTTCCTTCGTAAAGAAATTTCCACTTCTCACCTAAGGAATTTAAAAATTTTACGTAAAATAGAATTCAGCGTTGAAAAATATTTTAACTTTACCATCTACACATAGGTTTTGCGCGAACATATTGCAGGAATTGGAAAATGTTTCCTTTACTCCATTTCGTTTCCCGCAGATTGGATCATAGTCAGCTGTACACAAAATCGTTCCACATTGAGGTAGAGTATCGGAAGCAAAAACCGTCCTATCGGCTCCATCAACTTTAAAAATAGTGGAAACAATCAATAGATATGGAAATAAATTCATTCTGTGTAAATTATTCGGAACAATTTGCCGACACTTCGACAATGAATATTTAGTTGACAGTTGATGGCTTTTATAGAAATAGTCGTGACTTGCAATCCATTTAAGTATATTGCTTTAGCAAAAGCAATGTTATAATTGTTTTAAAACGTATCTATTACATGTCACGAGTAAGATTACATTTTGCGGTTAAGTTTCGATGTAAACTCTCTACATGCATGAGAAGAATACATACCAAATTTTTCAAAGCAGAAAGTACCCACCTTCTTGGCTTGGTATCGAGTTAAAAATTTTGTGGAAAACTCTTAGATGTAATTAACGGCATCCAACTACGTACGTAAAATTATTGACCTCGATTACCGTTATAATAACTAATTTGTCGGAGACATTTATCGTTTCGTAAGTCGTGCCAGATTTGTATCTTTATTACTTAAGGCGCACGACCCCATATTTTTTTTATTGACAAAGCACGAAAGAAAGGCTTCTATAGTAAAACTTTTATGGTGTAGAAAATACGCAAAAGTCGTAAGATGACTAAGAATATACTACAAATATTCGACGATGAATTTTTCTTTTATAAGACATCAATATTGAATCGCCCCAAAAACAAAATCATGTGGAAAATCATCATAGCCACATTATGAAGAAGGACACGATTGCCTTCCTATTAGCCAATAGCCACCCGGGAACTATAACACATATCGTCGGCCTAGACCTAGAGTGTAAACTTGCTAAAAAATACGTCAAATATAAAATTCAAATATGATTTGTGTGTTGCTTTTCTAATTTTTTGTATACGCTTACCCTAGTTTTCATAGAGTTAGCCAATTAGTTTGAAAGGTAAAGACTCAACTGAATTACTCATAATTCAATTTGGACCGCGTTTTCATTTTCCCTTTCTAACGCGTCTTAACAAAAGGTTTAAAATTCCTTGGTCAAATAAAAGATTAGTTAATTTACGTAACGTAAAAAGGAAAGCTTATTCTCGTTTTATATCAAATAAAACTAATTCTAACCGTGAACTTTTTTGAGATTCAGGAAAGAATATGAATTTTTAAATCGGTTTTTATACAGGCAATATATCTTGTCTGTAGAATCGTCGGTGAAGCGTAATAGCAAATCGTTTTGGAATTACATTAATTCGAAAAGAAATACCACAGGCTTTCCTAAGGTAATGGAATTCGAAGATGTAAGTTCAACAGATTTATAAAGTACGTGTAATTTGTTCGCTGATTTCTTTGAGTCAGTGTACAATAAGTCGCATGTGCAGGTAACGGGAAATCATAACATTATGATTCCTGAAGTTCTGGACATCGGTGTGTTGCAATTCTCGGATGACGATTTAATAAACGCGTTAGAAAAACTAAATTTAAATAGCAACCCTGGCCCAGATGGGATTCCTGTGGTAATATTAAAAAAATGTTTATCATCCGTTTTTCATCCACTTAAAATTGTTTTTAACCAGTCTCTTGTAACTGGGAACTTTTTAAATGAATGGAAATATTCGTTCATAACACCTATTTATAAAAGCGGTTAAGGCAAAAAGTAGTAAACTATCGGCCTATATCAAAGCTTTCTGCAATACCAAAATTGTTTGAAAGTATTGTTAAGGACAAACTATTTTTCGCGGTAAAAGAAATTATTTCAAATAGTCAGCATGGGTTTGTTCGTGGTAGATCATGTGCTACTAATTTAGCTTTGTTGACTAATTATATATTTAATAGTTTTGATGAACGATTACAAGTTGATGTACTTTATACTGACTTTACGAAAGCGTTTGACAGGGTGCATCACACACTTCTTTTGGCTAAGCTAAAGTCTTTGGGCTTTCATTCATCAATGCTAAAATGGTTTCGTAATTACCTGACTAATAGAAGGCAAATGGTTAAAGTCGATGGTTTGACTTCTCGCGTGATAGAAGTTACTTCCGGTGTTCCACAGGGCAGTCATTTGGGCCCGTTGCTATTTATATTATTTATAAATGATGTTCATGAAATATTTAAATTTTGTAATGTTTTGACTTTCGCCGATGATTTGAAATTATTTTCGCGGATAAAAAATGTATCTGATTGCATTCGTTTTCAGTCAGATATTAATAGATTGTCGGAGTGGTGCAATCGTAATGCTTTGGAACTTAACATTTCTAAATGTAAAGTTTTTTCGGCATATCGTATTAGTACTACAATTTTGCATAATTATTTTATAAATGATCTTAGACTTCAGCGTTTTGATGAAGTGAAAGATCTTGGTGTCATATTTGACAATAAGTTAAGTTTCTTTTTTCATTATGATTATGTCATTGCCAAGTCTAACTCATTGTTAGGCTTCCTTAAACGTAATAGTAAAGACTTTAGAGATATAAATAGCCTTAAAATTATTTATTGCTCGTTAGTCAGACCTTATTTAGAATATTGTTCCGTAATTTGGGATTCGCCATATGCAGTTCACGAACTTAGATTCGAAAGAGTCCAAAAAAACTTCACGAGGTACGCGGTTCGTAAATTAAATATGTTTGATGAGCTTCCTAATTATGGCAGATGTGCAATTTAATTGGTCTGCAAACCTTAAGTTTTAGACGCGATGCAACTTCCGTCATGTTTATTCGCGATATTCTTAATTATCATATTAATTCACCAGAATTGATCTTTCTTTTAAATATATATGCTCCCCAAAGGTCACTGCGGGTTAGAAGCTTATTTTATACAGATAGGCATAGAACCAATTATGGTAATAATGAGCCTATTACAAGGTGCATAAGCACATTTAATGAATTCTGCAACGAAATTGATTTTTGCTTGTCGCGAGCAGATTTTAAAAAGTCCATTAATGCATTAACTTTAAATTAATTATATTTGTAAATACTTGAAATAGTCTATAAGATGAAGATCGAACAACCGTTGCGTAAAGCGATACTGAGAGCTTACACTAAGAGAACGTTGTGTTTTGTGTTTTGCTCTGTGATGGTATTAAAAAAAAAAAAAAAAAAAAAAAAAAAATTAAAAAATTTATAAATCTCAAATATGGTTAATTTGGAGTTAGACGGTTTATACTCTTAGTCGATGATATGTATACACATCAGTACTTTCATGGGAAAATGGTTACGGAGTGTTCACATTTACAATCGCTGCAGTGCAACATCCGGATGTTTTAAAAGAAAAGTGGAGGTTTAAGTGTAAGAAGTCGTTAAGCTTTTTTTTTCTTTTCATATGGGATGTAATACCATCCCCTGGCGATCACACACACAATACCACAATATACCGTTCTGTTTTCGGTCTTACATCCAAATCACTATCTATTGTCATGGAACATTCCCATATTGACTGTACCTACTCTCCTCTAACAGAAGCAATAGTAATGGACGACCGCACTACGTGCTCATTGAACCAACTCTGTCCAATTCTTTTTTCAACTCAAAAATATAAATTGCCTTCGTACACTACTGCATAAACTCACGTTGCTCGCGTTCAACGTAATTCGGTTGCGATTCATTGTTGAATAACCTTTTACACCTAGTTCATCAACACATTCTATTGTTGAATAACCTCGTACACATAGTTGATCAACTGGTTTAAATTTGTCAAGAAACACCGTTGCTCGAGTTGTTCAACCACATTCGGTGAGTTTGCGCAATGAGTTGATGCACGCGTTGATACTCTCGTACACTACAATCGCGCGTTGAGCACGATGACAGCTATGGCTGTCAGATTTATTTTGGGCATTTTTACTTACATATTCCACCAATAAACCTCTCCAATTAGCGCGCTTTCTTTGGCTAACTGCCTCCAGTTGCGCTCTTCAAGTTAGTTGAGGTGCCCTTCCATTTGTGCACGCCACATAAGGCGAAACCTTTCTCTACTGCGTTTAGATTGGAGTCGAAGGTTCTGCGGGCTGGGAGCCATCGCAAACAGCACAATGCACAGTTCTTTGACCAGGTCGATGTTATATAGCTCGTAGAATTCATCGTTGAACCGGCCGAAACGACCAAGAATATTTTCATCCGCTTTAGAAAGAATGCATGCTTCGGAACCATAGAGTAAGACTGGGGTTATGAGGGTCTATATGCAGTTTATTAGTTGTTCGGGAGAGGGCTTTACTACATAGTTGCTTCTAAGCCCAATGAAATAGCGATTGGCAAGCGTTTTCAGATGTGACAAAAGAGTCCATTACTACCTTAAAGTTATAGTTGTCGATTGTGATATTCTGGCCGATTCGTCGATGTTGAGTGTCCCTTCTTGATGACAGCCTATACTTTGTTTTGCCCTCGTTTACCGCTAAACATATTTTGGCCGTTTCTGTTTTTATACTCGCAAATGCATCAGTGATATCAATATCATCAGCATATGTATATGCTTTCATACGCGCCTTTAACATCGATAAAAAGATGGTGGGTATCGCTCTGGACTTGAATTTTCTCAAGGATCTGCTGTAGTGAAAATATTTGATCAATTGTGGACTTACCGGGCCTAAAACCGCACTTATAGAGTGCAATCAGGGAGTTGACAAATGGAATCAGGCGCGCACATAATGCGGACTGGTAAATACGTCTCTAATGTAAGCGCAGTTTAGAGCGTCTCCTTTCTTGCGAACCGGGCAAATAATGATGAGGTTGCATTCATCAAATTTTAAAAATAACTTCGAGTATGCTCTCTATCAAGTCATCTGCTGCCTTAAATAGTTCGGCGGGTAGGCCTTCCGGCCGACAGCCTTGTTTAGGCTTTAGCTTAGATATCCTCACTTCATTTTGGTCGGGTGGACGGAATTTATGTCTTTCATCGTCAATATTAAATGGGTCGCTTTGCCTTACAGCGGAAATTGTGTCGTCTTCGCCGTTTAGCAGTCTGCAGAAATGGTTTTTCCAAACCCTCAGCACCGACTGTGTCTCCACTACAATGTTTCCTTGTTCATCTCTACAGGTTTCTGATCGGGTCTTGTTACTCTGACACGTTCTTTTTACCTTTTGCTGAAACTTCCGAACATTATTCCTGGAGTAGCACCTCTCTATTTTCTCGATCGAGGGCTCTTTCTTTTTTCTCTTCCCTTCTCTTTTGCTCGTAGAGCTCACGAGACGCACTCGTCCTTCTGCGCAGCGCCGCTTTGTAGGCATGTCGTTTTGCTGCTAGTGCCTGCCGGCACTCTTCTTAAAACCATTCGTTTTGTGGTGGAGAGCGCGTGAAATCTTCTCGGCATCTTAGCCGCTGGTCTTTAGCACTTGATGGAGTTCTGGAGAGGTTAAGGGAGACGCGATCGGCAAAGGTTCTGGCGGCTTGTTGTGATTGTAACCGCTTAACGTTAATTTTTTTTATAGTATTTCCCTGTTGTTGTGGCGTCTGAGATGTCGGTAGACGTACCTTGTCTTAGTCTATGTTGACCGCTAGGAATGTTCAGACATCTAAAACATTTGGGGAGTGCCTACATCGATCGCAACATGATCGATCTGGTGATCGCCATGCTCAATAGTGAATATTGAGGTGAGGAAACCGTGTACTTCCTATAGTATCGTTACGTCCCGCAGCAAAATCAATTAACCCAAATCTGTTCCCAGACGGTGTCGTGCAGGCTAAGTCTTCAATTTGCGCTACCAATGATGCCCTCCTTTATAATTGGCTTTATATAGGTTTTGGTAGCATCATCCTTTTCCTTTTTCCTTTGTCAGGGAGTGAGCGCATATAAGCTGATTATTGGCGAATTTACCTTTAATGCGGATTTTTGTAAGGCGTTAACTCGCTTCACCAAGCCCAAGACTGCTTGCCTAAGTCTGCCGTTCACGACAAATCCACTTCTAGACGCTACTTTCGTTCCCTTTAGCAATCACCCTAGTAAACATCACAGTTTTCCATCTTTCTTTTGCCTGACCCATTCCATGGCACTTCCTGGATGGCTGTAAAATCTGCTTTATAGCAGTCTAAGGTCTCGTCGATTTGTTCTTCTTCTGCGCCTATGAATTCAAATTCAAATTCAATTTCCAAAATCTTCACAAGAATGAGTTTTGATGATGATGAGCTTGTGTCGCCATTATTTACCAAGCAAGATATGCGTTTACGTCACATGGTCAGCGCCTCGCAGTCATATTCGTTATTAAGGCAAAGCCTATGGCAGACGGGGAATATAAATTTACTTTTGTTGACGTTGGTGCTAGGGGGAGTTTACGCGCGGTAGGCAGCTAAAAAGATAAATCATTTGATATTTCTGATTAACTTTTAAACGTCTATGCCCAAAACACATGTGCAGAAATTCTGGATGTAGTGAAGCGAGTAGTACTCACAGATGAGGAATTAACCAGATAGTCAACTCAGCAATCCCCTATCACTTTCAACCCGCAAAAAATATTTAATAACGGCCGCAAAATCCTCTCTCAATTTTCCCATCTGTGAATACCTGTGAGCCAGACACATGAAGTTAGATCTAATTTACTAGATTACCCGCCAAAAATAATTGTGGGGAGTTTTGCAATATATCCAAATCGCAACAACAAAACAGCTGGTCACGGCGGATGTGTTGGGAAATAGGAAATTCTGCAAAGTGTTGAGTTTATGTGATTCAACTTTTTATTTTATTTTAATATAAATGTTTATAAAGAAACAAAAAATTAGTTACCCAATAAAGTTGTTACAATTTAGTTGGAATATTTTTTGCGGTTATAAGAAATAGTTCTTTTTTTTTTTTATCTGCCTTAAAATAAACATTCTTGGGTTGTTGTACTTTTCCATTTTGGTTAATAAAATAAGATAAAATGCATATTTTATTGTATTATTGCATAAATATTACTAAATTAGTAATGTTTGGGTGTAGAATATTTGTAGTAAATAGTTTGCAATGGTTTTTTATATATATATTAAATTCTTTGATTGTTTTTATTCAACATATGAAAGTTTAATGAATATATGTACATATTCGGGTTCCGTGCATGGATAAAAAAAAGTGAAAAGGAAGTATTTGTAATCCTTTTTAAATTATGTTGTGTTACAAGATTTGTACGTTTAGTCAATCAATTTTCTTAGCTGTTTCTTTTCTAAGGCGGTTATGTTACATATATATTGAATTAGTTAGCCGCTTTTTTTAACAACCGACTTTATTTGTCAAGTTATAAACAAAGTTAATAAACAAAACAATTTACTACTACTACTACTAGGAAGTAATTGCAAATTTTGTTAAAAAAGTATTTTGATGTACCAAAAATAATATTTGTAAGAATTTGGATTACGTTTTATTAAAAAGCGTTTTAAACCAGTGTTCAATTGTATAGAGTTACTTAAGTGTTTCAATATAACCATCCATAATCTACGAAAGCCTTGCTAGTATAGTTATACTTAAATTTATAGTCAACCGAAAATGTATGATGATCGTCATTCTTTGGCCTTCAGACGATGTCGTTATTTAAACTTAATTAATTAACTTCAGAATTCAGTGGTGCCTAATATTTAATTTAATATTAAAAAGTTTATTAAAAGTTATTATTTTGTTTTTGTGTTGTGGTTGCATTATCGTTTGCAGTGATCCCTCCCATTTAAATATGTGTGTTCTATTTCCACTGCAAGCAAAACTCTGCACATGTGTTTTGGGCATTAGGTGTCCACAGTCGACCGCATCGGAAGACGCTATTTCTCAATTTGAACTATGAAAAATATTCGTTCAGCCTTTAAAACATGAAGTTTTGACGAAACTTCAGACCATGCCAATTCCCTGGCGTCGCGGTTTTTATGTGCGAAACTCCTAACATCCCACAAAATTTCTTTTTCTTGCACTTCGAAAATTAAATTAAAAACCATTTCACTTGTTCACGTTATTTTTATCTTTTGTTAGCTTTCGTACATTTTCAATGCAATTCGAACCAATACTGACAAATTATAGGACGTCATTGATAAACTCAGTTGTGTGTGATTTGGCCGCAAAACCTCTCTTAAATTTCCTATCTGTGAATGATTGTCAAAAAAAATGGATTCCTTTGCCCAGCACTGCAATTGTGTGCGTGAGCTGGCTCAATTTTATTTGCGTGCAAAATCTAATCCAGACACAGTTCTACGCCTTTTTAACCCTTATCCTGTACAAATGTTTTTTGAATATTTTTATTTGAAATTTCTTGACTTTTATTTGTTTTAGGTAATAAATACAAGTGCAATATAACTTTTATCATAAAATTCATATAAATATTAGTCCTTATGATACGATTTTTGCCAATAACACACGTTTTATTCGTGGGTCAAAATTGCCCAATATATTATTTTCAACTTTTGTTGTGAATAATTTGCTTTATTTTTTGAGTTAGATTACCTATATTTGAGTTTTGCTGGCTAGTAGTTTTTGGTCGAAATAATATCGCCACAAAATGGAATTTCAGAAATAGAGGGAAATGTTATAAACAGGAAACATTCAATTCAGATGAGTGCTTCACTGTAGATGACCTGTTGTTAACCAATCACAGGAGATGTTTTTTTTCAAGAAATACACTTCATCTTTCCGGAGAGCTATGGGCTCTTAAAAATACTGAAACAAGTTTGCCTTGAGCCTGTAATACAATGCTTACAACAACGCACGTGCTGAATAGTACAAGTTAGGCAACTCATATACTTTAGGCATAAAGACTGTAGCCCCGGACCAAAACAGGCTATCGTGTAGTTATAGACATCATAAAAAATAGACACATTCACTTTTATGCATTCTTACTGGTCCGCCTGCGGAGTTGGACGGTTTTACTTCATAAAGTATTTGCAATATCCAATCAAATGCTGGTGTTGCTGCATCTGTGTGGAAGCTTAAGGCCTCTGGAATGTTGGTTGAACAGGACAAAACAAACTGAGCTGGGCAGTGCTCCAATTTTTTCAAGAGGCGTTCCTTGACATGAAGGCTTTCTTCGATTTTGCAGCTTGTAAATGGTAGACACATTACTTGCGATAAATAATTTACTTCACACAAGGAAGGAATCGATTTTCTAAAAACGTACCTTTCTCTAGTAGAAACTAAAAGAAGTTGGGCGTCACAAAATGTATGTCTAAATGGCTCCACAAAGCATAGAGTATTTACTAAAATATTTAAATTTACTAAAAACTGTTTGTAAAACATAAACTTACTAGCGCAATTTGTGATTACTGCACAGAAAATGTATTGGGCAAATTTGACCCACATATATCATGTGTGTATTTTTTTAAAGTACAGGATAAGGGTTAAATCAAATAAATAAGGGAGGGCGAGAGAGCCCAAAATCTTTCTCAGTTGACTACCTGTGATTAGATTATTATTATTCAATGAAATTGAACATGAAATTAATGAGTTGGGCATATAGTGAACGACCTGCATAATATAATTAACTTTTCAAAAGAGTTACATTTTTCTTTAATACAGAATTAATTTAAAAGAAACACTTCGTTAAAGCAATATTTTTATTATTCCATTTGAATTTTACTTCAACATTTTAACAAGATGAATATTCTGAAATAAAAAAGAATAAATAATATTTAAAAAAAAATAGAAACAAAGAATTAATCTTACGTTTTCCTTTGGGTTGACAAGCATTTATCGAATTCAGCTGACACTTATTAGAAAAGATTCTGGTCTTTCCATCGAGTTTTCCACAAACTGGTTCATAATTCATGGGACATAGCACTCTGGTGCATCCGGTTTTAGATTCTGGCATCGGGCCTGCACTTACCACTTGAAGTACCAACAAAACTACACCGACAATTAGATAGATGAACTTCATGGTGCACATAATCAATTTAATGCAGTTTTGTAGTTTTATGGACCTTATATAGATACTTGAACTGGATGGGTTGTTTTAGATAACAACAATTTGTTATTGTTGATTTTAATCCAATCAATAAATAACTGCACAAGTGTGCAAATTAATAATAAAGTTGCAAAAACGCGAAGGCACTTGAAACAATAAAGTTGGGAAAATACATAATTTCCGGATTGAGCGCCAGTTAAGATAATAAAGAATTTACTAACCACATGTGATCACAACAATCATATGCGAAAGGAAGAATGATTTATGTCGTATTTTTTAGCAGGTGATATATATACGATCAGACAGCGGTTAAAGTAGGGCCGTTTTGTTTTTTAAGGTCTACATTTTTCAGTAGTCCAAGTTATGGAATGTGGCTCGTAAATAATGGATATGATTGAAAAGACACGGCCAATGTAGTTTTAAGTTCTACTTTTTTACGAGTAGGTAAATTCTCTCAAATAAATTCTATGTTAGATAAAACACCTTCCATGCAGTAGAAATTATTGAGAGCAGTGTAATTGCCACTAACACTTTTTCACGAGACAAAATATTTTAGCTATAGAGTTGTAGATCATGATAAATAACATGGAACTATCAACTTTAAGTATCACAGATTATATGTACTGTTTTCTTTGGTCAAACGCGTGGTCGTCAACAATATACAGGTCATAATTTATCCAAGTCCTAGTGTTTAATTACGTTGAACTTAATCTATTTTATTTTAATATTGTTGCTCTAATATATTGAATTGAATTGTTTTTAATATGTTAATTTTCTTTCCTAGTCAACGTTTGCCACTTGAAAAGAAAATTGTGTCCAAAGTTAAATAAAAATGACCAAAATAATTTAAGTCCGAAATACAACAGTTGAAAACACAATGAATTCATCACATTTATTTGAGCATACTCTGGCTGAAATATTTCTATGCTACACTTACTTTCTTATATTTTCGTATAAGTGACATTAGAATGTCACAGTATTGAAAGAGGTTTTTAATTGTGAAATTAATAAAAATCCGACGTGAATAAAATGGTATGGTAGTGGGGTCTGCTATCACCCCAACGCAAATTATATTCAGTCAAAATGAATGTATCCATATTCGACATAAATCTATGTGATCAAAGTTTACATAGCTTTATGTCGGCCACTGTATATTTACAGAACAAATGTTATTTTGAATTATAATTGTGCATTTAGTGCATGTGTTATGAAGTGCGTTCAATTAAACCTATTATTGCACTGTTTACACCATACTTAAAAAACAAATTCTTTGGGTAAAGATTTAATTTTTGAGAACATAAAATGTGTAGTCGAGTTTTTCTTTTTTATCATTTCGTAAAAAAAATTACCAAACGGAATAAAAAATGATAAAAACGTAATGACCAGTTGGTTTTTCGAATAGAGATAAAACTGACACTTTGTGGTCAAATCTGACAACTTCAATGTCATTTATGTTCAGTTTGGTTTGCCATTTCATCATGAACAGTTTGATAAATGAACAACGCTTTCTAATCGTGCAAATTTATTTCGAAAATAATGGTTCAGTTCGCGAAGTTTACCGCAAGCTCCACATTTGGAGTGACAAGAATCCACAGGAGACCCTTGAAATGCCATTACATCCACAAAAACTGACTGTTTGGTGTGCTCTATGGGCTGGTGGAGTCATTTGGCCAAACTTCTTCCGAAATTATGCTGGAGAGTCAGTTACCGTTAATGGAGACCGGTATAGAGCCATGATAACCGACTATTTTGTTCCCGATTTGGATGGCATGAATGTGGAGATGTGGTTCCAACAAGACGGCGCTACATGCCACACAGCGCACGTCACAATCGATTTATTGAAGGAAACATTCGATGAGCGCATAATTTCGCGAAATGGACCTGTCAATTGGCCACCAAGATGGTGTGATTTGACACCATTGGATTATTTTCTTTGTGGATATGTGAAGTCGCTCGCCTACGCGTTAGCGATCTTGGAAGCCAACATTCGTGGCGTTATTGCCGACATACAGCCCCAAATGCTTGAAAAAGTGGTTGAAAATTGGACCTCTAGACTTGTCTTTATTCGAACCAGCCGCGGCGGCCACATGCCAGAAATCATATTTAAACATTATTGGCATAAAATTATCCTTCCAAAACCAAATTGATGGATATTAAAACGATTTTCTTGTGTTTTATTTCAATTCGAAGTTCTATCGAAGTTCCCCTTTTCGGTTGTATGCGATTGATGGAATGGAATCTCAAATACGTTTGTGCGTAAGCTCAAGCGTTAAGGATATGAGTGTGTCGATTTTGATCATGTTCCGTAAATGTGTATGTATGTATATGTTTGTAAGTTAGGCGCCTGAGAGTACGATAAAAATTGTTGTGGACTAGAATAAGGGACAATAAAGTAAAAAGAAAATAAATTAACTACTATCTCACAAATGTTGCACGCAGGCGAAGCAAGGCGAGAACGGGCCAGTTAGTAGATAATATATAAATACAGAATTCATATGTACGTAAGTGCAATATATTTGTATTTTTAACATAAAATATGTGATTTTCAAAACAGATTTAAAACAAATCGTGGACGATTTGACGAAGTCTAGCCCTCCAGGGCGAATCTATGTAAATTAAATTATTACCACTATCATTACATACGGAGAGGAAATATCAAAAAAAAATCTCTTGCGTATGAAAAATGTCACGCGGATATAATGATAGTAGTGTATGTATATTGCTTAAAATATTTATTTTTGTTTGTCGTACTCCATTTGATTCACTAGTGTATACAATGAGAAAGAAAACTTCGCAATCTGAAAAGAGAGGGGGAGAAAATAATGGATGTGAATATAACTGAACGTTTTATGTTTACACGGTGTTTTGAAAATTTTAACATTTACAAAATGTCTGAAAATTGTTACTGAGATTTAAAAAAGAACTGCAAAAAAACACTCATAAAACATGGAAGAATTAAAACCCTCTTCCTTACTCCATTTACGAAAGACAACATAACACTCATAAGATCAGAATGAGAATGTTTTTTTATAACACTATCCTTAAGAAATATGTTCTGATCACGAGATTTTAAAATAACAACGAAATCACCCCTCCTTTACTAACAGCTTATACGCGGCACGTGGGGGTCGAAAGAAAGTCAAAAGGAACGTCAAAGGTACACATAAACAAACAGACAGTATGTTGCTTTTCACGACAGGACTAAACAAAGCTACAAAGGGCTCGAATACTGGCAAAGTATCCTTGAGAACTTCTGTACTGACCTCCCACAATGACACTTACTTCTGGGACTAACACGGAGATAGAGAACCTGACGAAGCGAAGATGGTATAACATGACTAGCACTCCTCTTCGTAGACCTTTAAGAAAGCACAAGTAGCGATCAGGAGAAAGCTTAACAAGCTGTCTTTTAAAGAAAATAGAGCTGCTGATCCTTGCCGCTCTTTTAAGAAGTCCACATCCGATGAGCGCTGCAAATTGAATTGCGTCGATACTAATGAAAAAGCGGTAAAGAAGAAGTGAATAAAACGCAAGCGGATGAAGAAGAAGCGTGCAGGCTAAGGTTAATACCGATTTTAAATCTGCTGTTTTAGCTGCTTCGGTTTTTCGTTCACCTGAAAGGCACCTAAGGGCGGAATATGATACTAGTACGGAGAGTGCTCCCAGGCCCGAACCTGAGAGCTGGAATTCGAAGATCTTTTTGTCTGAAGAACTATTATCCATTCGCTCGATGCCGTCGAGCAATTGTTGTCCACGTGTTTTAGTTCTTTGGACTACATCCACATCTTGGTACAGCTCATAGAGTTTGAGATTGTATTTCTCCATTTAAAATTTTTCTTTCGTAGGAGCCAAATATTAACTTTCATTAATGATAAAATAGGATTCTGAACATACATTTTGTCCTTCGAGGTTTGGTTTGAGGGCAATTGTTTTGCCAAACCGAAGTCGCAACGGCTTCCTAGGGTAATTCTTCTTCGGATCTCCACTAACTCGTTCGTTGAGTTATGGTAGAGATCATATATACCTCTTGGTAGAATAACTCCTTAACTAGCTGGGAGATATCACTATCATTTTGTCTTAGGCGATGGATAGATGTTTCTTTAATTGTTGAGATAATTTATTTCTGTTCTCATTTACTTCAACCAACTAGATCTTTTAATATCCGTGAAATCCGTTTAATAGCCGTGAAAGCTTTGATGACGGCACTTGACTGATATCAGTATCGGCCAGGTAAACACAGCAGCTGGACTGACGTTTTGAAGATAGTGCTTTCAAAGATTTGGAGTATTTGCATAATAGAGCATTTTCTCGCCGAGTGCATTTTTGTCAGAGTAAACTGTACCAATGTTATGAAGGGCTTCGGGTGATAATTGCGGCTATAAAGTCGATAAAAAGCTGTGCCTCCACTTGTAATTCCTTGGTCTATTTCAAGATCTGTTAAAGATTGTGTCCACGGACAATTTAGCCAATCTAGTGAATAAATCTGCCATATGTGGGCAGTTAGAACCCTTAAACGTAAAGTTTCTGCCATGATTTCCGACATTGTTGAGCCAATCTAGTGAAATTACATCTCAATTATGTGACAAAACCTATGGCGTTAAGTGAAGAAAGGATTAGTACTAGTACTAACAGAAGTGATAAATTCGTGTGGAACGTGTGTAAATGAGTGAAACAAACTGGCACACGAATGTTCATAAACATTTTCAATATCAGCCGACAAAAACATAAAAACTAAATTTGATCATTTGCTGAAGAAAACTGGGAATATGATGTATGATAGGTACATGAATGAAGTTGAATCGTCCGTATACAGGGCTTACTAAAGTAAATTACTTCTTATACCAAAAAGCTACTTCTTAGTTGACAACACTGCTCAAAAAATTAACTTCTTATATAAAGTAAGAGGTGAACTCCTTAGTTTAAACAATATGGCCTATCGACCAGAGCAACCATTATTGTGCGAATTGTACAATCATAAAGAACATGAGGATGTGTTCACTTTCCTGTGAGTTTGCTCAATACTTATATGCCATATTCAAGCCACTCTTAATTTAAAGGAAAATATCAATATTTTGAAGGTTGAACGAGCTTGAATATTGTTTAAGCGCTTTTCGGTGCAGAAAATGCATAGTTCCGGAAACTTTTTCCTCAGAAAATAGTGAATAAATGCATTTGCAGAAAGAAAACAATAAATGGTAAAACGAGTTTTCTTCTTATGTATAAACATTATTATATAATTAATTGCAGTTTTTGACCCTATCTATTTCTTCAGATCATTTTACATGATCTGGCTTCTGGCATAATAATATTAAATCAACATGCTATTGTTTTGGTGGTGAATAAATTAATAAATTTTTCAATAATTACCCCAACAAAGCTGTTCAAATTGATTGGAAACAATTTTCCAGCTGTCAATGTGATTGTCTTCTGCGCTCGTTGAATAAAAAACACCAACATTTTCCTAAACTTGGCATTTTGCTCGATCCAATTCGAATGAAAAATAACATTACCAATTTGATCACTCTCAGCCATCAAACAATTTGCAAAATAGCAACATGGCAATGTTTCAAAAGACACCGCCACTATGTAGAACATCGAAGCAATTGTCGATGATAAGTCCGCAAACATCAGTATATTAATCAGAGTTGTAGCCAAAATCATAGCAGTGATCAAGAACTGAATACAAACTGTAGTCGAAATTACCGGGTGTACGATGTCGTAAAGCCTGCAAAGAGAAACGCTTAGCTTACCCCACCGCAGGTTTATTATGACAACTTAACTCACTCAATTATATGTTTATGATCAATGATGCATTTTATTAGCTCGTTTGTGTTTTCCTCCTTAGTTTTTGTAAGATCTGAGCCGACTTTATTAATTCGTAGCAATAGAATCTGAATGTGGTGTCTTAGAATTCCGATGTAGATCACAGCGTATGAATCGTTTAACACATTTTCCGTGCAGGCTATATTCATCACAATGTACTCTATACCTGAAGCTAATATAAAATCCTTCGTTGATCGCTTCCACTGAACAAATGGGATGTACAACAAGTATGGTGGTCTTCCGTACAAAACAGCAGTAAGAAAAGTACTTGTAGAGTAGCTGTAGTAAGCCAATTGAAATAATTTCACCATTAGATTGCCAAATTTTACGGCTCTGCGAACTTCTTCCTTTTCATCTTCGTCGACACAGCGTGCATCGAGTTTATCCGTGACAAGTTCCGCCTTGCGAAGTGTCTTCAACATAAAACCCATAATTACGAACTTTAGACTGCAGCCGTAGACATTGATTGAAGCTTGCAAAGACGTTAGTAGGTTGCCAATTTCCATTTCAGCGAGAGAGGTCACATAGCTCATCGTGAATGCAAATGGTAAAAATAATGTCACAAATATTTGAATAAAGGAGGAATATATGATGTAAAGAGTTTTGTTTTTTTCCGGCATATTGATGCCAGTGTAGTAAAAAAGAGCGAAGAGACTATTGGTAGCATTTCGGGTTGAAACTTGCTCTTCGACGGTTTCATCTTCCTGCTTTTGCTGATTTCGCTTCGCCTCTTTTACTTCGAGAACCATTTTAGCGTTCTTTTGATTATGTCGAGCTAAGAAAACGTTTGAGTATATCAGAAAATGTTGTTGGTATTTATACTCTGCAGAATTTATATGTAAACCTTCATAGCATAGTTTAACTTTATATTGATTACAGCGCAACATATCTTCAACCTAGTTCTCCTGAGTTAGGACTCTTATCTAACAAAATTTTGATTAGGAGAAAAACCTGTTAAAAGATTTCTGCAAATAGAAAATATTTTGGGTTTAGTTATTTCTTATTATCTTAAAGAAAAGCTTAGACAACTAGGATATGCCATCCAATTTTAGTTTTTTGTTTGCATTTGGGTATAAGATGATCTAGGGATCTGTTTGGACTTAGATGAGCCAGAAGTCCCCCATTTTTTTCAAGCTATAGTCCGCAAGTCATACCAAGACCAGTTCCCCGTACGTTTAAGACCAATGACACTACCTTAGTTCATCAGAATACTAGCTGCACAAACAGAACAAATTTCTGTCATAATTTAACAGTTTTTGAACTGTTTTACCGACTATTCTTGGATTTAAAATAAATCACAGTCTTTCTGGCTGTTGTCGGTAGATTATTTGGTGGCCTTTATATGTTATGGTCATCGGCTAGTGTTACTCCAGTTCTACTAATATTTTATGCTGAAGTACGCTACCGTAAACGCGATTTATTGTCTTACCGGAAGTTGCAGTTAGAATTCAATGATATGACTCTATATATTTATGGCTTACGTCGATATGATCAAATATTTCCCTATGCCAAAAATGTTTTTGGCTACTTGCTTCCCCAATAGTTAAGTATAAGGAATTCATTTTTTTTAATTGAAATCATTTAGACTAAATCGCCTGCTAATCTTTTCGAAAGATTGCAGTTTTAACGGTCATCAATATCTATGTACTTGATAATCCATCATTATAGATACCTCAACATATCGAGATAATTTTTCGTTTACTCAGTAAAATTATGGAACTCGCTACTGATTGGAATTAAAAGTGCCTCTAACTTAAAACTAGTACAATCAAACTAAAGTGACAACACTGCTTCTAAACCACCTTGTAATAAGACCATAACCAATGAGTAAAAAATTTGCAAAAATATTATTGTGGATTTTTGTCTCCTTAATGTGAGTTATAAGTTCACAATTTATGGACTATATGTCAAAAGTCCATAGTGAACAGATTGATAAAGTAAAGTTTAAAACTAAACGTTATAACATGTGTTGTTAAGCCCCCATTAAAAATTCTCTATGAAATGGTATGAACATTTGCGAAAGTTATTGAATGTGACTGCAAATTATATATTTGTATTGCCTTGAAAAGTTTCTGCTTTAATTACAGGTAAAATCTTACTAATTAAAATATTCCTATCCCTACAACGGTGAAACTATGTACATTTCTTAGTTTAAATTTTTGATAAGGTATTTTACTTATGTCTTTTTCGTTTGGTAATCCGGGATGGCATTCGAATAAGCTAACACATTACATTTGAATTTCAAATGTGCCTGTCGTTGTATTTATTTATATGCGTATCCAATTTATTTGTATTTTAGCTTAAAATTGTGGTAAAATCTATTTGGTCTGTTGCTGTTAGTGGCCTCATACTTTTTACTTAGATTAGGTACTATTAATTTCAGCATATTCGTTTTTTTTTAAATTATAATTTTAAATTTGTGCATTGTATTTTATTTTTCTCTTAGCTTTATTTTTCATCTAAGTCATTGTCACCGCCGTAATTTTAATATAGTTTAATTCAGTAAGTAAAAGTTAAAACAACATAGTTAAGCTAGTTTTAACCATTTATGTCTAGAATGTAAAAATAAATGAATTATACTTATAAAAAGCATTAAAAACTAAAACTAAACTTAAGGCATATCCTTTCGGTTTCATCCTGACTTTTTTTTTTTTTAATTATAAAATGGAATGCTGTCCCCTTTTTGCCATGCGGCATAATATTTCATGCCAAATGTGTTGGATCAACGAATACATTCATAGATAAAATAAATTCTTCTGAGCTTGCGTTATATTTCTCTCCATATTGGAAAATGTCTTTATTCTCGTTTGCTTTTAAAATGTCAGCCTTTAAAACTGACATTAAAGACCTATTCGAAAACTTTAGTTTAGCAGCCTTCAATGTTTCCTCGTTTGCTAATCCTTTCGTTTTGATTGACGGAATTAATACTACTACTGATTCATTTATCATGGCTAATATCCTCACTCCATGTTTAGAAATTTCGGATCCTTTTTCTTCTCCATCGTCGTCATTATTTTCTGGGAAAAGAAAACGTGAATTCTTCGCCTCCGCATTCAATTCAAAGGCCAAACGATTAAACCTTATAATGTTGTTATACCCTATCCTCGGGGTATATTGATTTTGACACACAGTTTGTAACACCCATTGGAATTGGTCGCAGACCCCTAAAAATATATATATTTACGATCAGGACCAAAAAATAATAATAGTCTAGGACTATTTAGCAATGTCCGTCCGTCCGCCCGTATCAACTTTTGAGGCCTTAAAATTTATGGTAGGCAGCTGAAATTTGAAACATATACTCCCTAGGGTTCCGAAATGGTAAAGTATTAAGAAAATTTAAATACGCCCACTGCCACGCCCACAATTCAGAAAAAAACGTTTTAAAGCAAAAGTTCGAAAAAATAGAGTGTTACAACCCTTCACGATATTTAGATATGTAGGCTTTTTTCATAAGTTTGTCATATAAAGTTTTATGCCACGCCTTCTTTTTGTGGGCGTTTTTCACTAAAATGATGTTTTCTTTGAAAATTTTGATAGAAACCAAAATAAATTATGAGCCCAGAAAAAAGATATGACGCCTTAAGTATAAACTAAAAAAAATACGTTTTTCAGCTTTTTGATTCATATGAATTTTTCTATTTGTAATTTTTATTCAAATGCGTTCAAAATTAATGTCGAATGGAAAGTCGTTCTTATATGACTCCAGATTAGAACGAAAAGCAACCAAGACACTTCCTCTCATCGCATTAAGATCATTTATATGACAATCATTTGACAAACTAAAAGCTCAGGATTAAAGAGTTCCGTGTCTAAATTACTGGCATTAAGCCATGTTTTATGTTGACATCCGTCAAGTTCGATAATTTTCGTGCATTTAACAATTATCCTGTACTCGCAAATAAATACGCGAGTACAAATTTGTCAATACATTTTCTGTGTAATAATCACAAATTTCGTGAGTAATTTATTGTTCGATATAGTTTTTACAAACAAATTTTAGTAAATTTAAACATTTTATTAAATAATTTGTGCTTTTGCAGCGATTTAGACAAAGATTTTGTGAATCCAAACTTTTTTCATTTGATCGCACTGTTCCAGCTAGCGAACATTTTCGTTTTTAGTAATTCGATTCCTAACTCATGTGAAGTAATTAATGTATCGGTGTCTTACAATTTCCAAAATCCGAGGAAGGCTTTACGTCAAAGAACCCGTCTTACAAGAATTGAAGCACTAACAGATCAGTTGGTATTGCCATGTTCAAAGGAGGGACAATACGAACGCATCAAAAAGGCAGTGTCAACAAACGTTCCTTGATAAGCCCGAAAAATAGGCAGGGCTAAGGCAGGCGTAAAGCTTCTACACAGAGGCATAAACACCAGTATTTGATTGCAGATACTTTATATAGTTAAACCAGCGAACCGAATGCAAGGATTATTATTGCATTATTATTCCAATAATTTTGAACGTTTTAAGTCTTGGAAAAGAAACCGCGGTAGCTGTTACGGCAGATAGCTCATTTTGTACAGGTTCAATAATATCCTTGGGAGCATCATTTCTGGTACTACGAAGGCTCCTAAGGTTTAATCGTTTGGCATTTGAATTGAATGCGGAGGCGAAGAATTCACGTTTTCTTTTCCCAGAAAATAATGACGACGATGAAGAAGAAAAGAAATGATGCTCCCAAGGATATTATTGAACCTGTACAAAATGAGCTATCTGCCGTAACAGCTACTGCGGTTTCTTTTCCAAGACTTAAAACGTTCAAAATTATTGAAATAATAATGGAATAATAATCCATGCATTCGGTTCGCTGGTTTAACTATATAAAGTATCTGCAATCAAATACTGGTGTTTATGCCTCTGTGTAGAAGCTTTACGCCTGCCTTAGCCCTGCCTATTTTTCGGGCTTATCAAGGAACGTTTGTTGACACTGCCTTTTTGATGCGTTCGTATTGTCCCTCCTTTGAACATGGCAATACCAACTGATCTGTTAGTGCTTCAATTCTTGTAAGACGGGTTCTTTGACGTAAAGCCTTCCTCGGATTTTGGAAATTGTAAGACACCGATACATTAATTACTTCACATGAGTTAGGAATCGAATTACTAAAAACGAAAATGTTCGCTAGCTGGAACAGTGCGATCAAATGAAAAAAGTTTGGATTCACAAAATCTTTGTCTAAATCGCTGCAAAAGCACAAATTATTTAATAAAATGTTTAAATTTACTAAAATTTGTTTGTAAGAACTATATCGAACAATAAATTACTCACGAAATTTGTGATTATTACACAGAAAATGTATTGACAAATTTGACCCACAAATACCATACGCGTATTTATTTGCGAGTACATGATAAGTGTTAAATGCACGAAAATTATCGAACTTGACGGATGTCAACATAAAACATGGCTTAATGCCAGTAATTTAGGCACGGAACTCTTTAATCCTGAGCTTTTAGTTTGTCAAATGATTGTCATATAAATGATCTTAATGCGATGAGAGGAAGTGTCTTGGTTGCTTTTCGTTCTAATGTGGAGTCATATAAGAACGACTTTCCATTCGACATTAATTTTGAACGCATTTGAATAAAAATTACAAATAGAAAAATTCATATGAATCAAAAAGCTGAAAAACGTATTTTTTTTAGTTTATACTTAAGGCGTCATATCTTTTTTCTGGGCTCATAATTTATTTTGGTTTCTATGAAAATTTTCAAAGAAAACATCATTTTAGTGAAAAACGCCCACAAAAAGAAGGCGTGGCATAAAACTTTATATGACAAACTTATGAAAAAGGCCTACATATCTAAATATCGTGAAGGGTTGTAACACTCTATCTTTCGAACTTTTGCTTTAAAACGTTTTTTTCTGAATTGTGGGTGTGGCAGTGGGCGTATTTAAATTTTCTTAATACTTTACCATTTCGGAACCCTAGGGAGTATATGTTTCAAATTTCAGCTGCCTACCATACATTTTAAGGCCTCAAAAGTTGATACGGGCGGACGGACGGACGGACATTGCTAAATAGTCCTAGCCTATCCTGATCGTAAATATATATATTTTTAGGGGTCTGCGACGAATTACAATGCGTGTTACAAACTGTGTGTCAAAATCAATATACCCCAAGGATAGGGTATAACAACATTCACCCTACATCCACCTATCTGCTGCTGATGAATATGTATTGGTGTTTCTTTATTAAGGGTCGTCCGCGCACACCTCTCTGCTACTGGTGAATGTGTTTTGGTGTTTAATTGTTACGGGCCTGAATTTAGTCGGTGGGAGACTACTAACAGTCACTGTCATGCTCATCCATCCGGATTTTCTCGGGCTACGTGTTACTGTTCGATGGCGACCGTCCTGTGGGATTCTGTGGGATCCTGGGTTCATGCTGCCTACCTGTGCTGGCTATTCGCTGGAAGCCCTAAGAAACTGGACCGAAGGCTGATGAAGCCTTCTGTAAATTTTGCGGAATTATTTGGTTTTGCTATAACGGTACCTGCCGTATAATTTTTTTAAATTTACTCTTATTATTAAGTTCGTTTTCTCACAAACGACCCTAACGATTTTGAACTGTTTTTGCATTTTGGGTAATTAAGTTAAAAATGTCCCATCTGCAGAAGAGATGCACTCAAAAAGTGAAAAGTAATGATCTTTCACTCTTGATCGTAATATCGTCGGATATATAGAAGATAAGGCTGAACTAAATTAAATCTGCAAATCTCAACCAACCAAACGCCAGTAGGAGAATTAAATCCCACTCAATTCAAAAGAGTTGATACGTCAATTCTTAAATGTGATACGAATGGAAACATAAAAACCGACGGATGTACGGAATATGTATGTATTTCAGTTATAATTAAGTATTCTTAAATGTGATACGAATGGAGACATAAAAAGTGTCTATAAGGTGTTTACAAAGGTTAAAAGTTGCAAGATGGGCTCTATAATATTTGCATAGGGGAAGTATGTAGATAGCCTGGATTATCTCTACAGCTGTTTCAATTTCAATATATTTCAGAAAATTTGAGTTATCGGAATATAAGCGTTATTTTATATGTTGTGAGCGAAAAGAGACAGTGGAAAGAGGAGTGCAGACAAGACGGAGATGCGTTTTGGCTCTTAAACAATTTTTCTCTTTGTTTTATTTTATGTTTGGTTTTTTTATTATATTATTTTTTGGGTAGAAAGTGTCTAAAATATGTCTCTATGACGCACCGTCACTGATCGTCATATGTGAAAGAATCCTAAAAGCTTATATATTTTTGATCAGCATTAAAAGCTAGATGATGTAGGAATATCCGTACGAACGTATAAAATGTTTAGGCTTTTAAAACTAAGCTAGGAAGCTGAATTTAAAAAGTACTCCATATGGTCCTGAAAATTGTTAAGTGTAGAATTAATATTAATACGCTCTTAATTAGAAAAACCCGTTTAACGCTGGAGTTAAAAACAATAGGAACCTTAAAAAAATAGGTAGACAAACATACTTTTTGTGGGTGTTTTTTTTTTTTTATTATTACTAAAGTGCCAATATTTTTTTAATATTTATTTTATTATAAATTTTGCATTGCACTAGGATCCCAATTTGTTGTCCCAGACAGAGCCAACAGACTTATTAAAAAACGTTGATGATGCAAGGAAACTATTTTTATTTCAACATTCCTTAATAAAATATTCACTTTAATCGACACGTATACCTATTGCCTGACACGCAGACCTATAGTGAGCAGCAATAAATTAGTTTGCAGTTATTAATCCATTATGTAGTTTGAAGAAGGTACAATAATTTTATTTCTTGTTGCCGTAGTCCATTTGGCGCATTAGCGTATACAATGAGAATGAAAATTTTGCGATCTGAAAAGAAAAAAAATATTGCAATAATCTAAGGCAATATTTATTTACAGTAGGTGTGAATTAAATGACGAATTAGCAAATTTACAAGAAACGAATTAGCAAATTTACAGAAATACGGGGTTTCAGGTTTTCAGGTTATATTTTATATTTAATTAACCCCACCACTTCAACAGGGAAACGGCTTTACCGGTATTCCATGCATTTAATACAAACCGATTATTGTGTCGAATGTGTCACAAAATGGAATTCAAGGTTTTTGTATAGTGCGCGTTGGAGACTCTTCAGTTTCTTGAGCCAGCTTTTGCTAAGAAATTTGATTTAAACTCTTTTGGAATATATACGAGATAGCTTTCACACGGGCAATGCCAATCAACGTTCATATACCAGAACGAATGCGATGCAGGTCTTAAAAACATTGGATAGCACAAATGCAATAACACCTACATATGTTTGGTCTCAAAGACGAAGTGGTACGGAACCGGGCAACCTGCAGAAATTGTTTGAGGTCAAACTCACGAACCAACCCATAAAACTTTATCATAGCCAATTCAGGCAATACTCGCAATGCTAGGAATCAGTTTACCCCCAAGCCTGTATTCGGACGTACAGTGAAATACAAGGATTCGTTTCTTAACCGTACAATACGAATGTGGAATGCTCTACCCCCCTTTGTTTGTTCTACACATTATAGTTAACAAACATTTAAAACCATCGTGCATGGGTTTCTCCCTTTCTCTAAGCCTTTCCCTAATGCTCGCACTGTGTCGCTTCATTATAAGGGTATCCAAAATCCCTTTAGTGCGTGTACACTATAAAAAAAATATCACTATTCAGTCTACGTTGAGAGAGGAGTCACATTTGAAGAAGTTTGATATGTTGACTGTAGGGGGGAAGGTTATACGGATCATCCCATGGAAGACCTCTAAGGGCAAAACGAATAAAGTTACGTTGAATAGCTTCAATTCGAATTTAGTAAGTATTGTAGTACGGAGTCCAAACTTGTGAAACATAGTCTAGATGCGGACGGACGAAACAATTGTACAAAGACTGAGTAATGTAGGGGTCGTCAAATTCTATAGACCACCTCTTAATAAAGCGTTTGATTTATTAACACTAAAGTTAATATTACCAATAAAGTAAAGTTTGTGGTAAAAAAAACTCCAAGATCTTTAAAAGTATCAACATGACAAAGCATATGATCGGATAAAAAATAATGGAAAATGTTGTTAATACGTTTTCTTGAAAATGCCATATTTTGACATTTAGATGGATTCAAATTAACATTAAGTGGCAAAACTGTTAGTAAGAAGATTTCTGTCATCCTGATTGTTGACTGATTTATAAATTTTCGTATCATCAGCAAATATTAAAATATTGCTGGTTTTTATACACGCTTTAACATCATTTATAGCAAGTATGAACAAAATAGGGCCTAAGTGACTTCCCTGTGGAACTCCAGACTGAGCAGAAAAACATTCAGAAAACGAACCTCTACATTTGATATCGTGTCAAATCCCTTCCTATAAGGTATAGGTATAATTAAATTAAATTATAAGGTATGAATTAATCCACTTTATAAAACCAGGTGGAAAACCATACGCAGTGAGTTTAAATCTGATTATCTCATGGAACAGCTGGTCGAAAGTCTTAGAGAAGTCGATGCAATCGACTTAGAAATTGGTCTGTAATTCTTAATATCACCACATTCACGCTTTTTAAATACAGGCGTGATAAAGAAGCTTTCGGAATTTCCGAGAGCTAATGGATAAATCGAAGAAATACTTAAGATAAAGACTAAGGGCCTGACTGCATTTTAAAGAACAATCTTTGCAATACCATCAGGTCCACATGAGTAGTAATTTTTCAAAAGGAGAACAAATTTCGAAATAGTTTCCAAATCGAAAGAAAAAATTACTAAAAACAGTCGGAGAAACCAATTGTACAACGACTGAGTAACGTAGGAGTCGTCAAATTCTTCAGACCACCCAGCATGAAGCACAGATGAGTAATTATACAGATAGTCGACTGAGAGGATTTTTGGCTCTCCCGCCTATCGTTTTTTATTTGCTTCAAAAAGGCACAGTACTGTGTTCGTATATGTTTTTACATGCAAATCAAATTGAGCCAGCTCACGCACACAATAGCAGTTCTGCGCCTATGAATCCATTTTGGAAAAGATCTCATGTTGGCATATTAAAAGTCATAACTGGGCTGTGTCCAATAACATCGTAATAACATGCGACGATTTATAATGAATTTGCAACAGAATAAAATGTTGGTGAATGTTTTTAATTATTATGTAAACTAAAATAATAGTTTTACCAAACAAGAATATTTTTGGGTAAACATTTTTAAGCAGTTTCGTAAACATTTTGGCAGTTGCGCAAGTTAAACATAAAATAAGGTTTATCATAATTTGTTTGCCAGTAGTTAAATTAATTTAGCAGTTTTAAATTGTCAGTAATAATAAAATAATTTTGGTGACGAGTAAAATAATTAAAATCAAATAATTTTTAAACGGAAATATAATAAAATAATCTGTAAAATTACTAAAATTGTAGGTAAAATAAATAAAAGCTCAATGAATGAAATTAATGAGTAACGCGTTATTAGTTAACTGACCATTTCAGTAATTTAACATAGTATTTCATAAATTCACTGCTATTTTATTCACCGTTAATAACGTTAACGTTCACAATTCAAAGATAATAACGTTATGAAATTTGTTAAACATGATGAAATAAATTTAATAACATTGTTATCTTGGAATTGAAATAGTCAAGTCTACATTTTGTGTTTAAAAATGCATTTGTATTTTGTCAATTCGCTCGCTCGCTCTCATATGAACGTTCCGAATATGTAGGTATGTAAATATATTAAACTTTCATATGTGCAATAAAAACATAATAAAACGACCAAAGAATTTAATATACATGAAAAACTATTCCAAAACTATTAACTATAAATATTTTACACCCAAACATTACTAATTTAGTAATATTCATGCAATTATAAAATAATATATACATTTTATATCGCTCTAATAACAAAAATGGAAAAAATATAACAACCCAAGCATGTTTATTTTAAGGCAGATAAATTAAGAACTATTTCTTATAAACGCAAAAACAACTTCATTATTTATTATATTCCCAACAATTTTTTTTATAAACATTTCAATTAAAATATCTATTAAACTTGAACTACGTTAACTCAATACTTCGCAGCACTTCCCCAACACATCCGCTATAATCAGCTGTTTTTTGTTGCCATTTGGAATTCTTGCAAAACTGCCCGCGCAATGACATATTTTTGACACATCAACCACTCCATACTTTATTTGGCTGGCTCACACGTATTCACAGATAGAACATTTGAGAGAGAGGATTTTTTCTCCATTTTTACAAATTTTTTGCAGGTTCAAAGGGACAGAGGTATGCTGAGTCGACTATCTGTATAATTACTCATCTGTGGCATGAAGTTTGATCTATTAACAATTAACTTAATATGACCAAAAACGTTAAGTTTGGTGTCAAAGAAAACTCCGAGATCTTTAAAACTATCAACATGACAAAGCATATGACCGAAAATGTCATATGCTGACATTTATATGGGTTCAAAATTAATCCATTTTTATAACACCAAGTGGCAAGACTATTAATGTCCGCTTGGAGAAGATTTCTGTCATCCTGATTGTTGACAGATTTATAAATTTTCATATCATCAGCGTATATTAAAATATTGCTGGTTTTTACACATGCTTTAACATCATTTATAGCAAGTATTAACAAAGTAGGGCCTAAGTGACTTCCTTGAGGAACTCCAGACTGAGCAGAAAAATATTCAGAAAACGAACCTCTAAATTTGACACGATAATCCCTACCCAAAAGGTATGAATTGAACCATTTTATAAAACCAGGTGGGAAACCATAAGCCCTGAGTTTAAAGCCTTAGAGAAGTCGGTGTATATGCAGTTTATTAAAATCATCCAAACCCGTTTTGGTGATATTACAATAGAAAACGACCGAATATCGTTTATAAAGTAAAATCGTTTTACGATAAGACTGACATTTCTCAAAACATTCGGAATAGCTCACACTTATTTCGCAATTATTTTTCGTAAACTGTCAACTTCTCCAAACAATTAATTTATTCCATCTGAATCACTGTCAATTACTTACCCCTAAAAAACTATTCAAGTTTATTGGAAATAATTTCCCTGCGGTCAATGTAATTGTTCTTTGACCTCGTTGTATGAAAAACATTAAAATCTTCCTAAACTTGATATCCTGCTCAATCCAATTTGAATGAAAAATTATGTTGCTAAACTGTTCACTTTCTGACATCAGACAATTCGCATAATAGCAACATGGTAGTATCTCAACAACCACCGCCACAATATAGAACAGCGATGCTATGATTGATGAAACGTCAGCAAAAATCAGGATATTAATTAAGGTGATACCTAAGATTGCAGCTGTGATCAGAAACTGAATAAAGATTGTCGTCGAAATAACCGGATGTATGATGTCCAAAAGCCTACAAATAATAACAGTAAAAAAAACCAACATTTAATTACTCCTTTAATTGAAGCAGCATTTCTCTGACTTACTCAATTATATTTTTATGATCAATAATGCAATGTATAAGCTCCTCGATATTTTCTTCTTTAGTTCTAGTAAGATCTGAACCAAGTTTGCTAATTCTTAGCAATAGAATTTGAACATGACGTCTTAAGATTCCAATGTAGATTACAACGTATGAATCATCCATGACCTGTTGCGTGCACGCTACATTCATCAGTATGTACTCTGTAGCCGCAGCGATAACAAATTCTCTATTTGAATCCCTCCATTGTACGAATGGAATGTAAAGCGAGTACGGTGGCCTTCCCGAGATGACTGAGGTAAGAAAAGTACTCGTAGAATAACTGTAGTAAGCCATTCCAAAAAGAATCACCATACGATTGCCAAATTGAATAGTCTTACGAATTTTGTCCTTCTCATCAGCTTCGACACATCGTGCATCTAGTTTATCCATTACAATTTCGGCCTTACGAAGCTGCTTTATGAGGAAGCCCATGATGATAATTTTAATTGCGCATCCAAAAACATTGATAGCAACTTGGAGCGATGTTAGTAGGTTTCCAATTTCCATCTCACTGCTAGATGTGATATAGCTAATAGTAAAAGCCATGGGTAAAAATATAGTAACCAAGCCATTAATGATTCCTGAATAGACAATGTAAGTACGTTTGTATTTTTTCGGCATGTTAATTCCCAAGAAACCAAATCCTGCGAAGAGGTATTTTGTGGCATCTCGGGTTGTTACATTTCCTTTGTGAAGTATATTGCCTCCTATACTCATTTTTGTTCGGCCGTTGTTTAATTTAAGTTTTATAGTAATTTACATTCAGAATGGTTTTATGTTGTACTTCCTGAAAATACAAAACCCGATGTTACAACATTTCTTATCTGTTACATCACTTTTGTCACCGTTCTTTAAGGCTAATATTAATAAAATCAGTTAAAAGGGTCTATAACGTAAGTTAAGTTTTCCACCCACTTTTTATTACGCCACTACAAAATGATTTCGTTATCCTTCAGTTCAACACAAAAACAAAAATAAACAATTTTCTTTGAAATAGAGATTCAAACTGATGTCGCGAATCGAAATCATTGAGTCATTGAAATTAAATTTACATTCTCTGCATTTGTCATAGACATAACCTAATAAATAATTTGTGAATGTAGACATCGATAATAATAACCTAAAATGTAATTGAGAAACCCATAATCATCCAATTGGAGTACTTAGGTTCACGGAATAATTGAACAATTGTTAACTAATAAGGCAATGGGCGGTATAAATTTTCCTTCCATAAATTATAGCTGACTTCTGATTCGTTTTTCAAAATATCGTAAAAATGCATTCCCATTCTGAAATAAAAATTCAATTGTAGTTTGTTTATATCAAAAAATAATACATTTCTTTATTCAACTCTATGGTCTTAAATAATTTATATAAATATTTATTAATTATTGTTGCATTTTTGTGTGAAAATTAAAAATTGCTAAAAACTTAATAGTAAATTTAAAAAAAAGAAGATAAATTAAAGTCAACATTGCAACTGTAAATGGATTATTTGTACAAATTTCTAAATTCTAAATTGGAATTTCAATCAAATATAAATATATAATATGTATGTGTATATAGAATGTAGTTTTGTTTTACATTTATATTTAATTAAATTTAACATAATCTAATCTAACCTACCGCAATACAAAAAATATATTTACACACTCACTGAATGTAATTTTATTTGTATTATCTTCTTTTGGAAAAAGTAAGCTTTTCTGTTGTTAAATAATTTACTTAGAGGACTAGATTCTGATAATAAATATTTTAATAGATAAACTTAGTATAAGGAGAACGTGGAGTTATTGAAATTATTGTATAAGCACTCTGAATGGCATTTGTATAGGGAGGGGGTAGTATCATCAATGACGTAATTGAAAGGTACAATTAGTGCTTTTACAATTCACATGCAACTAAAAATCATTCACTAACGCATTCTTAACAATTTTGTTTAAAAGTAACCAAATACCAGATCAGTTAGATTGTTTTAAATATTTTGTTTATACTCGTCTCGAACCAAGCCGCAACAACATATATTAACGCAATTTCCACTGTAAAGACAGTGTTTTATATTAGGAACGTCCTAAACATAAAAAAAAGTAATTTCATTTTTAAAAAATGCTTACATAATTATCACAAAGAGAGATAAATACTAATGCATACTTTATGCACCTAAGTTTGTGGAACATATTTATACAAAGAGGTAAGCTGTAATGACTACACGGAAGTAAGTGATTTTTGTTATGGCCTAAAAAGCTCCAAATTTGTTATTTGCATCGGTTAATTTTTTGGTGGAAAGGTGCAAATCCGTCAATGCCATAAAACTGATCAGTTCGCTCAACAGCTTCTATTCGGACGTACTAAAAAAATAAAGATTGTCTCGTTTGCCACACAACACAAAAGTGGAATCATCACTTTACCACTCTTTATTTTTATAACCGTTATAGTTTGCAGACATATAAAATCAACGTGTATCTGCTTCTCATCGTTTCTTCTAATTCCTAAATGCCCATCTCTTTTGCCAAATCGGCCAAGAAATACCTTAAAAATTAATTAAATTTGCAAAGCATTCCGGTTTTTCACAACCATTATGGATACTGGTCTCTTTTGATGAAAAAACTAGTTTGGTCCTGTGTGAAAAGAGAATTAACAAACGCCTTCGATTTTGATGTAGTATGTATAAAGACAACACGTTGGTTGATTGGTACCAATGTGCCATACGACCAGGAGGATCAAAAAGTAATTTCGAATACAAGAATAAATAGAAGAATCGCGCTCCGAATCGCAAAGAGAAGAAAATATATATCATAAAAATATAGATATCATTTTAGTCACAAGTTTGAAGGGAGACATTTAAATTTCATCACATCATTCTGATTTTCGCAGAAATCATAGCGATATATTTAAGCTAAAATATATCGCTAAACAACCTATGATGGTAATGAACCCTAAACGTTGAAAAATGTACTTTAAAAAAGAGGTTCATCTCTCTTTCCGTAACAACTTTTGTGGATCGTTTATAAAATTGACATACATTTCTGTAACTTTATTGTATTATCGATACAATATTTCATCGAATGACGAGTTATGGGTTTTAGTTTTTAGAACGAATCCCCATCAAAAAGTATTTCTTAAAAAATATGTCGCTAACGTTATTTTCGCGGTTAAAGCTTATGGCTTATTTAGTAGACTTGTATTCGCCAGACTTATGTTTTAAGTTTGATTATCGACTAATAACAACCACACTCTGTATTAAACTTTATTAACTAACTTAACATCAGATGGTCTATATAGTCCCTTTAACCTTCCAAATTATAAATGTATCTTTCAAGCTGAACTCACCGTCATTCCGATTCGCCAAGCAGCTTATGAGGCTGTTTGCGTGAAAAGGGTACAACAATAAATGGAATCAACTAACAAAGATATGTTAGAGAAGTTTCAACCGACTTCTTAACTTCAGATAAATGCTCTCTATTCTAACAAATTTACAATTAAAGGCGTACAATAAGAGATAGGAAAACGATTCTGCACTTGCCAACATCAGAAAGCCTAAGTTTTGCAACACACTTATAGGCACATACCAAGTTGGCTTCTGGGCTGCAAATCCGAGCTAACATCTTTTCATCGCCATCAAAGCCGTATTATTTTAGCATTTGTCGTCATTGGCTCTATAAGACGAAGGGATGGCCTTAGACTGACTTCTGGCAAATTTTAAAAATTCTGAATTTATGAAAATTTAATGGCACTGTGTGCGAATAGAGAAGATACCACAGCGGATATTATGAGCTTTACCACGATGTGGATATAATCCAAATTCTAGAACACATCGACTACATTGGGTCGGCTAATCCATCTATCCATCATCATCCAGCCAAGAGCATCTTCGAATTTCAGCCTCAAGCTGCGAGACGACAAGCAATACCAAACTTCCGTTTGAAAGTCCAAGCCATCGCGCTTTGCCATGGATAACTGGAAGCAAGGTGCCCGATGAAAGGCTGATGAGAGACTCTCAACAGAGAGCCACTTAAGAAAGAAGAATTGACGCATTAAAGGGAACAAATTTCAGAGTGCATATAAATGTACATATACGTGACATTGGTATGAGTGTTTGTATTTAATATATATGTATAACAAGGGCTACAGAGAAGGATAATCAGCTTAAAATATATTTTATTTGTCAAACAAACATATGTTTTTACATTGTTTAGTTGTCTACTCGCTTAGTTTTTATTATTTTAATTTATTAATTATAGGAAAATGATTTATTTTTATTGATTTACGTTCAGCCTTTAATTGGATTTAAATAAGAATCGTCTTTTGCTTTTATTACAATAAATAATTTAAGGCATTTATGCAAATATCTTATTCGTTTTTTTTTTTAAATACATACTGTATTATAATACTATTTCATATACACATATATATGCATGCATATGCAAGAAAAACTATATCTTGTGCAGCGATAATGTTCTTTAGTTTGGCAATTCATTTTTGTTTTCTTAAATACTTTTATTATTTTCTTCACTTACATGTATAATATTTTATTTACTTGTCTTTGTCTATTAAACTCGGTAATAGTAACTTGAAAAATTCTCTTTCACTGGGTAATGGGAATATTTATTGTTGGAAAATTGATTTACTATATTTTTTTAATTGGAAATTTTGTTATAGCATGTCCAAGAAACCATTGTTACATATTAAAATTTATATTTAGCTAATAGTAGTTGTATTTAAGGATTTAAACGTGTTTATTTTTTTATGGAACTATGGGTTGTTATGTATATCTATTGTTTATCATAATTATTCTCTTAATTTAATTTTGAACAATTAATTAATTCATATTTGGAAACTGTATCATTGCTTAGGGCCTGTTTAAATATTGTATGTAATTATTATTTTTTGCATACGTAATTGTTTTCTTCAGCCAGGTTCACAGAGACTACGTGTTGTTAGTTTTACCATTGTAGAGCGCGTATATTTATGCTATATCTTTGCATAAGGAAAAGATACAAAAAATCAGTGTAGTTTCAGCATATATATCAGCTATGTCATTGCTTTAATCGTAGACAAGTCTACGCGAGCTCTAAATAAAACGAAAATATAAGACTGAAAATATTAAAAGCCGGAAAGAAACCCTTTCAATCAAGCCTAAAGCCAACGAAAAAAGCTTTGTTAGTGCTGGCTACACGTTCATGGGAATGAAAGTCATTCCCATGAACGTCGTGGCTACACACACAAAAAAGTCTCATTAGAATGAAAGCAATTTGAAGGGCGGGGAACGCTAAAATCTGAAACAAAACAAAATTTCTCTCTAGTACCTGTATTCGGTCTTCACTCTTCCAACACAAATCTCAAATGAGGATTTCTGTCAAAAGTGAAGAGAATTCAAATCGAAAGAGGATTCTTGGTGCAATCTACCCTTTCCTTTCTGACTTCTGATCTACCGTCGGTAGATTTTATGTGAGTCAGAGAGAAAAGGGTAGATTGCACCAAGAATCCACCGAAAATCCTCTTTCATAATAATTTCAACATAATTTGTACATATCTATTTTCCAAATCCATTGCAATATCAAACACTGTTTTTAGTTGGTTTACATGGCCACACAAACCTACCAAACAGGACAGAACTACCAAACATGCACAAATGCGATACATGTACATATTTTGGTCAGTAATGTTAATTTGCGTGGCAGCAGCCAAATGCAGACTGTTTGATCTGTGATTTCATTTGTTCTAAATTTCTTGCTCAAATGAGACGCGATAATATGCTACTATCTTTATTTCCTGAAGTAATTTGATTTTAAATAAAATAGAAACTATAATACCGCTGCTATCTATTTTCGAACAACCGGCTTCTTTGGTGTAGGCAATTTGAGAGCGCTATTCTGAAACGAGGAAATTGGTTACACAGATATAATTTAGGTAAGTGCGACCAAAAATGCTCTGTTCCAACATCACTCAATCGTCTTTAAAAACGGCAGAGAAAACGATCGCTCTTTAATCTCGTGCAAAAATTGCATGCGTGGCCATGCAAACTAACCATTATGTCGTTTAAATTTCGATTGGAAATATTACCTATGCAGTTTTTCAAAGAACAATTTGTTTGTGTCTGGCTAAAATGGATAAGTGAGTTTCTAAACGATTTTTATTTCTTCGTAGAGCGATAATTATTCTGCAACCAATTTGATTTTTTTAATTAACATTTTTAATAAGAAAAACGGGGTAATCTGCGCAGACAAAAATAACACCACCGACAATTCTTCACCACATCATCATTTTTCTGCGGCCTCTATTTCACTGAAATGGCTAACCGAATCTTAAAATGGGTTCCCATTTTGAAATTGAAAGATGACAGCACTGCTCCCAGACTGCTTCCAAGTGCTACTACTTCGATTCGACTGTTATTATACTTTATACTTATTTTCCTCAAACGGCAACGAAAACCAGAGCGTTAACTGGTATAAAAGTTTGTACATGTAATGGGCGCACACTCTTCACTCCAGATGCTACTTAAAAACGTTGGTTTGTCCTTAAGGCGGAAATTACCGCGTTTCAGGAGACAAAATAGATAGGATCATGTATGCGTATGATGGAAAGACAGAACTTTGATATTAATTACAGCTGTAATAAAAGTTTGAAGAATTGTTAGGATGGAGTGTAGTGAAGTGAGTATTGAAAAATATAACTTGCTTCATTGTTGTAATAATTCGAACATAATTCCAACTCACAGTGCGTTTCAGAATGCCCTGAATTGCAAGTGGCCTACACGGACCTTTAAGTTAAGTTTGTGCAACTATGTTATCTTACTTTTAAAAGGAATAGATATTAATGTGACACAGTATAAAGTATTTAAAAGGCGAGTTCAATGAACGAATCACTATGAGATCTCCGAGGAATCCGCAATTGGAACATTATTTTTCATTTGCGGAGGCTAACTCTATTTACATAAACGAAGCAGACTTTATTAAAATTTTTAGTGAAGTGTTTTTCTTTGCCGAAATAATTAAGCGAAACATGCCTCATGATCTTGTTAGTTTAGATCTACGTTATTCTTTGACTTTGCAAATAATGGGTGAGGGGAGGGAGACTTTGAAAGTATTTGATTGGAAATGAAGACATAAATAAAGAAGGTGATGGATGAATTCATTAAACACAATAACAAGCATATTGTCAATTGAAAAAAGCGTAGTTTACTTCGTGAAACCGGTCCTTATTTGTTAACTAATAAATAAAAATGAACTCAAATATTCGCGAAGTTTCAACAGTTTCTTGCACAAGGACAACTTAAAGCGATGAACTTACAACTTATACTCGTAATGTGCCGATCTAGACCGTCGGCCGGAATGCCAACGATATATGCCGTTTGGTGCTACTACATCTAGGCACTGCTAGGATGCCGTATCGCTTGTGTGTCGTCTTGAAACCCTTCGACTCATGCCATTGACACTAGCACTGCCATGACTCATTGCACTGGTGTAGTCATGCGATCCAGGCGATGTGACATCCAAAAATGACTCAGGGCTAAATCGCACCCGACTGTGTTGCGATGAAATCGAACCTTCTTTGGCACTCATGTACGAGCTGTCGTCACTAGTCAGCGAATCGGGAGGTGTTGGGTTGGTTGGCGTACAAGTAGCTGAACCATTGGTATTTTGAATTCTGTAATACTTTTTCATGCTAGAACGTAGTTTATTGCCACTTCCACCGTTAGCAGAAACAGCTCCTCCGCCACCGTGTTCAAAGGAAAGACTTGCAGGACGCTCTTGTATCACCAAGGGCGACATATCACGATGGGGCGTAGAACTAAGAGAGTATGGCGATCTGGGTGGAACTGAAGCTGGTTGATGATGTGGACTTGAGCCGAAAAACGGCAAGTTCTCATAGTCTCTCATGCGATTCATTCCAGGAGATCCTTTATATACTTCTCGCGTAGGTTCTGGTTGAATACTCATCGAATTGAAATCATACAGTTCCGGCAATTCGTCATGCTCCAGACTAAAGCCCTGATTGATAATTGAGGTGTTTGAAACGTTCGATGGAGTGCGACGATGACCAGCGGCCGTAACACCCATTTGTGGCACGCGTGGAGGAGGTGTTCGCGTTTGCTGTTCGTAAGTGTAGTCATAGTAGCTCGGCAGGCGATTTTGATGCAAAGGACTGTCATAGGAATAGTCTGGGTATGATTTACAGTCACGTTCGTACGCCAAATTAACCTCCGGCCGATATGGGAAATAATTCGAGCCTAAAATGATATCAAATGGGTTACGATTTAGTTCTAAAAGGTTTCAAACTCACCAAAATATCCCGCTCTATGAGCAGAAGGATACCCATCATTCGAAAGACTCGGTACATAAGCAGGGGCAGGTGCTCGGGTTTCAAAATACCTCGGCGGCGGTGGCGTATCGCCCCCTGAGTCCAAATTTTCAGTAAAGGATGACGTACTGATTTTCCTCCTTGGCGATGGTGTAGGCGGCTGTGTATGACTACCAAGCGATGACGAAAGCATCGCTGAGGTGTTTGTAGTGAAATTTGATCCCAAACCACTTGTAGTTGATATTGTTGACGGATAATGATAATGCTGTGGTGAGTCCGATCGACGAGTGTTCCGATCATCTGGTATCAACGACATCGATGTTAAAGCCGCTCTAATGGACAATCAATTATTATTAAGGAAATTGCATCAAGGAAACCTAACTTTGTTATTACTCACCGAGTATGCCTCGCTGGGCCATGGTAAGTGTTGTGAGCAAATCTTCTATCATTATCCACCACACTTGTGAATTCTACATCCATAACCGGCTTCAGAGGAGCGATTTCCTTTAAAATTGACTCTGGCTGCAGAGTGGGATGCACTGGTGATACATTCGACATTCGGACATCATAACCAGCCGCTACACCAGCCAGCAATGCAGCCATATTGTACATGAGCACTTCAATTACGGACAACTTTGGCTTACGAACCGAGTCACCAGAGTACAGCGTCGGCATTGGTATATTCGATGTGAATCGATTCCAAAGACATGCGTTCGGCGATACAAGTATCGTTCTTGCTGATGGAGCTACTGGCGGTATTGCCACTGGGGAACACCATTCATCCTGAGCATTGTAACCTAATTTCATTTCAAAATTAAATTTACACAAAAAAAAAGAGTCCAACGCAGCGGGCAAAAGAAGAGAACAAAAATTGATTTTATTGCAGAGTATGTTGCGAAGCGATCGTTTATTTTTATTTGTCGGTTATGTTTTCAAAACACCGTTGTTTTTTGTCATGATTAAAGCTGAAGATTAAAGGCGGTGAATAAATTATGAAATTTGAATGTAAGAGTGACTTAAAAAAATTCTTTCTACTTCGAAGCTAAACAAAATTATAGTTATTTAATCTCAATAAAAAATTGTGCAAGACTCATATAAACTCGCAATTTTAAATCTACGAAGGTATGAATCAACAATGTAGAGAATCCTAATAATCTTAATAACATTTGCAGGAATTGCAGATTTCCAAATTTTTGCAAAATATCCAACAAAATGCATTTCAATTGCTTAATCAAGGCTTCATGTATTTTTAAACATTTTGCAAAGCAAAATCAAGGTACCCTTCGGACCGCAAAATTATCCGTTTTCAAACAAATCGTAGAACTATTCTTCGAGGTATTCTTCTGAACGTCGGTCCGGCATTATGAAATGCACACCTGCTTGCATTGGTGATAGCTATACGATTGCTTTTCTGATATCCTCCGTTTTGTGCTTCCAGCGCAAGAAAGAACCCGAAAAAGCAAACACTAAGCAATACGAACTTTTAATGAACTTGATGCAGAAATGTTGAATAAATGAGTCTACGAGTTTTAATTATACTTTTCCGAGGACGGAAACGTCGAAGGTAATTTAAGCCTCCGAAAGATTATGTGTTGGCAGCATTATCCGTTCTGACGGAAAATTTGGGTGAACTTATGGCAAATATGCTTGTAGTAGACATGATAGACATGAAATATAAAATGAAACTTTGACGAAAAAGCACGGGGTTATTGAAAAAAGTGGCTCCAATTGTAGCTATGATTAATATATAGTGGTGGTCACGAAAATAGAGCCACGCTATGTGATGCATAATATCCTTCCAGAAAATACAATTTAAGAACATAAATTAAGAACATAGTTGTAACTAAGGCACAGTATATTTCATTGGTGCTTAAATAGAATGTAAATTATTTACAAAAAAGCAATGTAAAGAAACAAATTAACAAAAATTGAGTACTAGGCGTAAAATCGGTTGGCCATTGAAATAGAGCCACTTTCCTTCTTTGTTTCAAAAACTCGCAAAACATGGTAAAAACATTAAAAAATGAATGTCATTTAAGCTGTGAGAACTAATACTTAGTTACATGTCCATTATTTCTTTTTGCAGCTTGGGAAATTGTGCAGAAGGAATGGTTGTCCACACCTGCCCAGCGATGTCAAGCTCTCATTACTTCAATGCCGAAACGCCGTGAAGCTGCAATAAGATATAATGGACATGCAACTAAGTATTAGTTCTCACAGCTTAAATGACATACATTTCTTAATGTTTTTACCATGTTTTGCGAGTTTTTGAAACAAAAAAGGAAAGTGGCTCTATTTCAATGGCCAACCTAGTACCCAATTTTTGTTAATTTTTTTCGTTACATTGTTTTTTCGTAAATAATTTACATTCTGTTAAAGCACCAATGAAATATACTATGCTTTAGCTACAACTATGTTCTTAAATTGTATTTTCTGGATGGATATTATGCATCACATAGTGTGGTTCTATTTTCGTGACCACCACTGTATATATATATTACTTAGTTATATCTCAAAATCTGAAATTTTCACTTCGAAGACTTATAACTTGAATGGGAATGCGAATAGACCCACCTACAATACCGTGTTTTATTCGTCAAAATTCCATAAATCCTATTGTAAGAGATCTTATATTTGTACTGTTATATTCAGCTGTGATCCATATATACATATAAAAAGGGATATTTTTAAGTAAAATAATTTTACGAATAATTGTTGGAGCCACTGTATGTGATTGTGATCGAAGTCTAACTTTTGTGAAAAAGAGTAATTCAAAATTGGCCTCAAAGAATCGATAGCTGCAAAAGTGCTCGAGATAGTTATATGAACGCGATCGAACTTGGAATTACCAAATATACTGATGATCCACATCACACTATCACTTTTGTGTTTTATTTAAATATAGAATGTATACTAGGCGCCTGCAGTTAAATAACTAGTGGTAACAAAATTTCGGGAAGCTTCCCACAGACATTCGGTCAAACTGGTTTAGTCTTTCTGCAGTTTTGTGCCTATAGGAAACCCAATCGTCAATTGGAAGCCTTTATTGGATGCCGGCAGACCCAGCACAGAAAATTTCCTCCCAAGACTTGGCGCGTAAGTTCGCTGAAGATTTTCTTATGGCCCGTAACCCAAACAAGACTCATGGTGTTCAGTCTTCCGATCGAGTTAAAGAGTTTAAATTTAACTACCTAGACTCAGTCCTCATGGTAAAATGCCAGAAGATTTCTCTCTTCATGAATAACGGAGGATAGACTTCTGACATTATCTATTCTATTGTCCTATACACAATCTTTTGAAATGCTAGATTTATTATGTATTTTCATTTTGTTTTCATCTGCATTTTTTTAAACTGAATTTATCACTCTTAATTAAAAAAAAATGTTTAGTGTATTTCGATTTCACACATGAATTATTCAAAGCTAGAGTTAATGAGTATATATTTCGGTAAACAACACCATGTGGTTATGATTTACTCATTACCATTGAAAAATGTATTTATTTATTGCCACCGCATTTCTTCCCGTCATTAGTTAAATTATTTGTCCGTCAACCAAAAGAAACCAACATTAAAAATGAAACCAAGAAAAATATGATTAAAAAAATAAAATAAAAAAAGTGTTTTTATAAGTTTGTAGTTTTTTTTGAGTTTGTTTTATTTCTCTATATATTAAAATTGGAATTGTATTTATAAAAAAAAAAAATATTGTTTAAATTAAAAAAATTACAATACAAACCAAAATAGACAATAAAAATGTAAACAAAATTTACAAGAAACAAAGATACGACGTATACAACATTTACCAAAAATATGAACAATTATTATACAATCAATTTTTTTTTAAAATAAAGTAAAACACTTACAAAAAAATAAATAATACAGAAATTAAAAAAAAAAACAAAAAACAACAGTAAAATCGTTGCGAAGAATATTACGATTTTGTTTAAAACATTCTGATTGAATCGAATTTGTGTATAATCTTTTTTAATCACAGCTAATATTTTTTTAATTGTTTTTATATTAGAATTTTACGTTTGGTTGAGAAAAAAAATAAATTTCGACAAATTCTAAAAAAATAAAATAAAATAAAAAATGACTACCTAAAACTATTTTCTTTATTTTAAATATAAAATTAACTTTATAGTATATAGATAAATTTTATTTTATATTTATTTTTTTTCTTCGTTTTGTATTTATATAGAAATGCACTTGAATCTTTAACGAATGCATTTTAAGTCTTAAAAACAGAATTAAAATGTCTTAAAAATAAAAAGGAAACTACTTAAATAAAGACGAAAATCAAGAAAGAAAAATATATTTTAGTAAATGTAGAAAAAAAAAGGAATTTATAAAAAGCTATGCTTTTGTATTCTTGTAAATAGTAAATCTAAAATGAAGTTTTATAGTTGTGTACATATAAATATTTTTTGTTTGTTTTGTAAAAGTCTAAATGATTTAATTAAAAAGAAGTAATTAAAAAGAGAAATAGTGTAAACCGTTTTCTTCGTAATAAGTCGTTGTCATCTGATCCAAACTAAGATCTTACACGGATGATGCATTTTATTTTATCAGCAGCCTTATATTTATTGTAATTTTATACTACTTTGGAGGAGGATACTTAAGGATTAACTTCAGGAAAAAAATCTAAATAAAGTATTGTAATAAATTGCCATCGGAATGACTTGATAGTGGAACACTTTCTTTTATTTGAATTCTTTGTAATGCAGTAGGGATTTTCAGTAATGACTTTCCACTTGAAACTTTCGTTAAGAGGAATACACTTTAAGAGCGAAATAAGATCTCTAGAATTATAAATTGTTTAGCCGACTAAAATAACGATAGTCAAAGTTTGACGATCAAATTTTCACTTGGTGCCGGCGATCATTAATATTTAAAAATGACATTCCTGCACAACACCTTTTAATTCAAAATATTTCTATAGAAAAGCAAGGCCGCTCAAATGTTACACATTTTCATACATTACTTTGGCGTTTTTACCAATTTGTCCTGCTATATCAACTTTAAGTCGAAGTACAATGTCTTGATGACCACGTTTGGTACATTTATTTTCTTTTGCTTTCTGCTTGTCTGCTAAGTTATTCGGAATTGCTAACCGCCCGACAGGATAATGCCATTGATTATGTACTTTCCGCGAAAAATATTTGATTACACTGTCAGGCGCACTTATAGGCAATCAGTCTACTACTTATCTATTGACACATGTCCAACGTGTTGCAGAAATAAGTCCAAAGATCGAAGACAGGAAAGGTGATTATTAGACTTGCTTCAAAACCTAGCTGCGTATTTTCGATGACAGTGCATTGTGCAAAACATACTTGTGTGGCAAACTATTCAAACGAGTTTATCGCGTCTTAAAATTTGTTAACTTTATCATTTGCACCAGCTTTTATGATATTTTGGATAGTTTTGCCAATTTTGTTTTTATTCTTATGGGTGTAATCGATATTGTAAATTTATTACCCTTTCTACAATATCTCTTCGCAGTATTTGTTTTTGGACTTTATTTACTCGATTGTAATACATTTGCCAAATATATTTTGAAAATATCCTACCTGATTAATTGATTCCTCAAGATTGTGAGGTGTTTAACATTTAAATAAATTCCTCGCTGCCCTTTTTCACAGAATAAGAACATATTAATACCCTTTCCCCTGCATTACATTTCCTCTTTTAATAGAAAACTACTTCGAAGCCTTTCTAATTCCGCTCTTCTTTGTGGTTACAGCGATTTCCTGCCTACAAGTTTCACTTATAGTCGCTTCCTCCATCTCCTCCTCTCTAACTTTTTGCGGCTGATTGCCCGTGACTATCTCAACTCCTACCAAGTCGTTGCTTTCGGTATTGTTTTCAAATAGCCGATAAGCCGCACTCCCTGAATTTTGGGCGAATTTTTTTTTTGAACTTCTTCCTAGAGTTCCAAAGCTGAAAAAACTCATCCAACCCTTTAGCTTTCCTCCGGCTATGGCAGTCTTTTTTCTTTTCATTTGCTTGCTTCCATGCAGATGCGAAGAATTATACTTTATCACTTCCGGATCTGGTTGGACATCCTGCAGCTTACGCGACGACATCACCGATTCGGGAAGAATAAATATCGAAGTCGTGGATGACTGGGCTCCACTTCCATCGCCATTTCCCCCCTCATCGCTGTAATACGTTGTGAAACTAAATGAATTATTCCTCTCTCCATCGTAGCAGTCTTGAACCGTGGAACATATATCTTCGCTTTTTGTACAGCGAAACGTAACCATCGAGCTCTTCCGCGATGGCAGCGACACATCAGCAGACGAGGAACGATCACTACAAAACGAATTCATCACCTGCGTTCCCTGTTGACTGCAGGAATTAAAACTCTCACTGAACTGATCCACTTCGCTGCGACTACTGCTTTGACTGCTACTACGGCTGCTGCCACTGCTCTTCGATATCTTTGCCACATTGTCGTCCAAAGAGTTCGACTGTTGACGGAAGAAGCAATGCCGTGGGAATTGGGAGCCTGAGCCGTTGCGTTGGAAACGATACGTGCTCTCGGTGTCCTCAGTCTCCTGGTCGGCTGTCTGAAAACCGTACATGGTGAGATCACCACTCGACTTGGAACTCACCTTCTCAGCACGATTCCACACATGGCGATTTGCCGACGATATGGTTGTAATATCACAGGGTGTCGAGAAGATTTCGTCGAGGCTCTTCTGCATGGCTTTGTAGAAGACACGATCATAGGTCACATTGTCGAGATTAGTTGCTACCAACGCACTGGTACTGTCTCGGTACGAATGAATCATATTGGGTATTTTACTATCTAAACTATGTTTCTTGCGACCACCACTAGGGTTGCTCTGACCATTCGCTGTGGCAGCCATAGCACCCATAATTGTGGGTATGCTCGAACTTTGATTGCTAACCGTCCGACGGAAGTTGAAGCAACCTGTTGTGGCCTCTGGCTCGTCGTCGTTGTCGTCATCGTCGTGGTATGTTGCTTTGACTGTTCCGCCACCAATCCCACTAACTTGGTGAGTATTTAACGGTTGTATGGAACGAGTGGTGGTGCCACCACTACTACAACTACCCAAGGAATTATTCAAACTATAACTAAAAGGGATAAGCGTGGAGGAGTTGCTGTTGTTGGAGTTTTTATAGGAATCTAGACCACGATCATGACTTTTACCCACTAGTATGGTGTTATTATTACAACTATTGTTACTACTACTAGCGTGTCGAGGGGATGCTGATGATTTTTTTTTACTCTTCCTAATGCTATTGTTATTGTTACTTAAATGTAAATTGTTGTTATTATTATTAATTCCGCTGTTGTTACTATAGCTAATGATGTTGTTGTTTTTGTTGTTGTTGTTGTTACTAGCGGTATTATAGGGTAGACATTTGGTGGATGATATTGGAATACCTTGTGGATTGTAACCGATTGTATTGCCGGCTATCATTGCAGATGTTGTAGCTGCTGTCGCCGATTGTGTACCCGGAGACTGTTGCGGGAGTGCTATCCGTGATTTATCCAAATTTGGAGCACTCTTACTGAAGTTGGGCGGTGTCCATTCGGTCGAATGGAGTGACGGTAGCAAATGGCTTCGTTCACGCTGATGGAGGGTGGAAGGACCCCACGTTTTACCTTTGAAGCCATCCGGTGGAACTGAACATATATATAGAGATGATATTGATAAAGAAAAGCATAGTTTGCAATAATCATATAAAAAATATGAAACTGAATGTATAGGACGGGCACAGAGATTTTGTTGAATGAGTGATAAAGATGAGAGAGCAGGTTGGGTTTTTTTTTGTGTTCGTTAGTTTGAGTTATTGGTTTGGTTTGTTTACAATTTGGAGTTCTTAATTTTAATGATTCGCATGCAAATTAAGAAAACATTTTGAAATAAATGAATATGCAAAGCTGAATCTATGGAGTTGATGGAAAGAGTACGTTTGACATGATTATTGGCGCCTTTAAGAACACAAGAAAATTATTGCAATTGGAGATCGATAAAAATACTTTTTTAGCAAAGCAATTACTCTTTGATATGGAAAAAAGACAAGTGAAGTTATTGCTTCAAATTAGATGATAATGCCGTCAAGCGGACGCTTCTTACACTGCCTAAGATACATCAATGGACGCCACTTCAATCGAACAAACAAAACTACAGGTGCAGTAACAGAAACATTGGTTAGAACTCAAATCTTGCCTTGCGCAGTTAGGTAAAATTATAAAAATATTTAGAAATTCTTCGGAAGGGCTTAGTGCAATAGATTCGGTTTCGAATCTGGGAAAAGGCAAACTGTACTATTTGTTTATTAAGAGGGATAAAAAAACAACCGAGAGTATGTCTTTGGTGTGAAAGCTACTGTTTAAAGATATCATTGAAATATAATTAACTTCATGAACTATAAAGACTGGGTTGTATGGTATTATTTCTTCCCGAATGTAACGACTAATCAACAATTTTTAGGCGAGTACAACAACGAACTAATTTGAACATTGAAATTGGCTCGTTTGATTAGGCAGAACTCTGTGTTTGGTTTTTTTTTTGCTGTAAGACTGAAATTCGTTGGATGGGTTAATATGACGTGTAGTCCAAAAGCGCATTCAATTAATTTATTCCGATTCAATAGGCGCAGATGTACATTTTTATTTAAAAATTTACCTTTAAATAATTTGCAAATATTGACTAATCTAACGAAGAGCTTGCCACCGGTAAGGTTGCAAGGCGGAATAACATAAAAAATATTTGCCTCGGGAGCTATAACTTTTAAATTTTGATAAAAACATGGTCCCTGCGCACGATTCCGCCACTTTGGGATCAATTTGCCTTATATATATTTTTTAAATTGTAGACGTGGGCGTGGGCGTATTTAATTTTTTTTTTACCCTTAACCATTTCGGAACCCCAGGAAATATAATATATAGTATAATAAAAATTACGGACGGACATTTCCGAAATAGTGTTAGGTTTTGGTGGTGATCATAAATAAGACAAAAACGTTTAGGGGTCCACGAAGAATATCAAGGGGTTTTAAGAACTGTGTCAAAATTAATATACCCTTAATATAGGGTATAAAAACCAATGTAAGCTTCTACTAAATTTAGAAGAGCTAAGAAAAATTGCCTGCTACAACACACGATGATTTGTGGGCACAGAAAAAGACATACATATAATGGGGTCAGATATAATTAGGACAAATCATTTTCTAATATGTCATATTCTTAAATATAGGAGTATGTAACGTAATATATGGTATGATGGAGGATCTACTTTCACTTCAAACTGAGAACTTGCGATTTGAAAATATAACGTCTCTAAATAATAAAACGACAGAACTATTGCAACAAACAAAATTAAAAGCTTTGAAAATTTTGGAGACATTGGTTTATAGCGCAACATCATGTAATTTTACAAACTCAACAAATAGGTTTTTTTTGTCTCGTCAAAGATTTTATTAGTCGCCCTGGGATATCTTCAAAATGGTGATAAGGATAAACGAGTACAATTGTGTTGTCAGTTGAAAAATTATGTCTCGTTATAGATTGCTAATAACATTCAAAATTGAGTAGAGGAGCAAGAAGGTGTCACAGAAAACAGAAAAGGGAAATGAGACACTATTATGAAATCGCATAACGACTCTTGGAATCAGATTATACCAATTAATTCCACAGACAGCATAGTTGTGTGTACACTAACAGCTCACGTAGAATCGATTCAAGCTACTGTAAGGTGAACTACTCACAATTTATTAAGAACAATTCGTTGAAGTCAACAAATTCAAACTACAATACATACTGGTAGTTAATGTACTATGTACCGACGGAAATCAACCATCAAACACATATGTCTTGAAAAATAACTCTGATGATAACCTTCGTTTACCCTACAAAGTACATGTAAGAACTAAATGAATATTTGAAAGACATAATACAATTCCAAATGGATAAAAATCAACGTCAAACGTACTATGTATGTATATACATATATTCAAAAAATTGCATTCCGCAAATCAAACAGGCATTCTTGCAACTAGAGTACAAAGTAAATAAACCCAAACAAAATTATATGTGCTTTTAAATTTGTGCAACGAAATATGAAACAATCATAAAAATTAACTACAAAATTTGTCACTTACGTGCTACTATTCTTAAACCGGATATCGCCGGCGATCCAGGTGGCGTATCAGTTCTGGCTCGTGACTTGTCTCGTATTGTCGTTATCGTATGTCGAAAGTCGATCGGAAGTGATATTTGTGCAGGCTCACGTTTGAGAAGCTGCAACAGAACACAGACGGTAAAAAAAAAACCAAACAAAAAACAAAACGCTATATGCATGCTTTCAGTGAATTACCTTCAGTTTCTTAAAGCGTCCTTTCCGTTTTCTTGGTACTGGTGTGTTTTGTGCGATTATCAATTCGCGTCCTATCAGCTCTAGCTCACGCGCCATTAATTCTTGTTCACGCAGCTGTAAGTCTTTGGCTTGTTCCCGCTGTTGCATTTGTACGCGTTTCAGTTCGTCTTCCTTGCAGCGCAGTTCCTGTGTTTTTCGTTATTCAATTGAGCAACAGGTGTTGTTGGTTGGTTTGTGGTAGTTATTGTGATTATGGTGAGTGGTTGTGCAAATGAAGTGGTGTCGCAAATTAAATGGAAAATAAGAAAAAATTAATAAAAATATTTGGGTTGTAAAATAAGAGATATAAATAATGCAAAATAGGGAAGCTATGGGAATTATGTAAATGTGTGCACTAAGATGAGAAGTAGGTAGGATATTCAAAGTCAAACTTAAGGTAAAAGCGAAATTCTTTGTTCACAAAAAAAAAAATATATATATATATATATAAAACCCAGATAACAATTATTCGATTTTATTTTTGCAATTGAAGGGCGATTTAAAGCACAATGTATCAAATCTTAAGTTCTGTACCAAACACACTTGATTTGTTCGGTCTGCATTAACTCTTAGCGGTTTGTATCGAGTGAAGACATTTGACTAAAGTCTTATATAAGCTATTCATGTTACACTACGGTGGAGCTCTTGGAGAAGATGTTAAAAGGCTACCAGCAACGGTACAGATATCAGCCGATTTGTCTATATGACAGACAATACGTAATGGGCCATCTAGATATTAAACCAACCGTCTTCGTAATTGCGGGGATCACCACTATTCATTTCCATTATTAGACAAGCGGCCAAGTAGTCTACAACAATTACTAGAATGGAAAGCTTAGGATAGTGTCTTAACAAAAGGAATATGAGAATAATATAATCCGTTGAAAGCGAGTACGAGTGTTTGGTGGAAAATCTGTCAATTGCTTTTTCAACCTTGCGATCTACATTAGATCAATTAGATCATATGTGTATCTGTCTTTGGAATACTTCAGAATTCATTAAAAGGCGGAGTAAATTATTTCTTTTTACTCGCGACGAACAATACATTTTCAATGAAGTTCCCAAATTATATTTAAAAACCTCTGTTGAGTTTTTTCTCAAAATCAACATTCCTAGTCAAATTGTTTCTGTTACCATCTTATTCTGAACATTAGTAATTAGCTATAAGGAAATAGGTATCCAGTCAACTGCAATTAAAACTTTTAAAAAATCTCCAGTTCATTTAAAACTTATTGCAAACTCATTTAAGTCAAAAATTAATTTGCGTTTTTAATCTCCCTCTCTACCAAAAACTAATATAATTTCTAATAAATATACAAAATAAAATAAAAACAAAAAAAACAGAAAAAACAAACGACAAAAGGAAAACCATACACAAAATAATTTACAAAGCACAATCTCTGAATGTAATTTTGTTGTGATTCAATTCATCATCTTACCTCTTCGATCGATTTAAAGCCCTTATTGTTTTTTTTTTTAAACATTTTGTTTGTGGCATTGCACATTCAAAGGTTTTCATATAGTTTATTGTGTGTGGGTGTGGAAGGAGAAGGTAACAAAAACAAAAAAGAAAGAAAAAGAAAATAAATAAGAAACCGAGAAGTCCAAAAGGGGATTTTTTTACTACTATATTCACTAAAACTGTTTTGTTTTTGTTAGCAATTAAATGAGTAATGAACTTAAGCGCATTTGGAGTTTTCGACCAACAAAGGATAAAGTTTACCCCAATCTGCGTCTTACCTTCTCTTTCATGCGCAACTCGTAGAGAACCTCAGCGATTTCCTTCTTCCAGCCATCTTGCATGGTGTGAAATGATTCCTGAGGCGTTTGTGTAAAGTTAGATCGGGCGATGTCTTCGAGCTTCATTAGGATATCTTTAAAACCGGGCCTTTTATGCGGGTCGTTCTCCCAACAACCTACGAGAAAAAAGGAGCTTTTAGTGAGTGAAATGCATTGAACTTAGATCGCGCGGTACTTTTCATGAGTTTTCCCCATGCTTCTGGACAGGTTTTTGGAATTGGCAATGCCAATGTATTCACAGCAACGCCATATGCTACTGATAAGGAATCGAAACCTTTGTAGGGTGTTTCACCAGTAATTAGCTCCCAGAGAAGGACACCATAACTCCAAACATCTGAAGATCTGCAAGGATTTGAGTGCTTACCAAACATATTTAAAGTATATAATTTGAACTAACTTGGAGTAGGTGCCACGACTAATCACTTCAGGTGGCATCCACGCATATGTTCCGGCCGCAGACATTCGGGTTGTATTGTAGAGTTCACGGGCCAGACCAAAGTCAGTTATTTTAAGAGTTTTCTTTTGAAGGTTGTCTCCTTCAATTGCTTCGAATATCAACACTGAAATGAGAGAATGGCTGAAATTAAGGGGTTGTTTGTCTGGCTATACAAATTTGTTTGGATACTGATGGTCGTCCTAATAATATTACGGGCTAAAATAACTACATCTCATTTTCTAAAAATAGTACGACTTTCTGCAAAATTAAGTGATTATGCAAGAAACCAATTCAATCGTTTCATTTTGCCGTTGGATAGTTATTTATAAAACATTATGTCCAATTCATCGCGTATTGTGACTTCAGATTTCGGGGCTCTTCCGTTATAAAATTAAATGCAATTGTTATGATTAACAAAGTGTTTACCGTTTTGTGTGACCAGATATGATGTGGTTAACTCTTCTATGGAACTCTATAAATAATACACGATATCATTCCCCTAACATAAAACTTCTCCGCCTCGTGCTCCTCCTCACCTTTCTTATCTTATGTATGCTTACAGTGCAAAGAAAGCATTACGTAGATACACTCGAATAACCTTCGTTTTGTATTAACTTACCATTGGAACTTTTTAAATCGCGATGAATGATGGAAAGCGGTGCTTCATTGTGTAGGTAGTTCATGCCACGTGCAATTTGTATGGCCCAGTTAACCAGAACGTCAGGTGGAATCTTTCTGCCGGCTAGTATTCGATTTAGTGAACCACCTCGCGCATACTCCATCACAAGGCATAGTTTTGGTGGTTTGAGACAAACACCACGCAGTGCTACTATGTTCTCGTGTTTAAGGGCCCAGAATAGTTTTGCTTCTTGAAGGACATTTTCACGTGTCACTTCAATGTCTTCGTCAGGTCCTTGTCGTGCTGCTTTTACAGCAACCTCTTCGTTGCCGTAGAAACCGCGATGAACCTTGCAGAAGCCACCCACACCGATAACCTCCTGGACATCGAGCTCTGTGTAGGGTATTTCGAGCGGTTGAATTTCACCGATGATGGTTGAAGGCACATTTATCAGCATGGGATCTTCGTTTGTGACAAAATTCGATGGAAATATTCCAACCTGAAATTAAAAAATGAAAGGATATAACTTACAAGCGATTGTTACACAATGAGAATAACAACAATAAATGCTGAGATGCGCTATGATTACGTTTTGTTTCATATAATTATAACTTTATCCAGCTCAGTTGGGTGCGGGTCATCGTTTAAAAATTTGGCTTTTAAACGATAAGGCAATCAAAATCTTATTTGCATTTGTCAGATTTTTAAACTGCGCAGAATATGTACTCTTATAAACTCATTTTACCGGTAATCATTTTAACTCCTTGGTTAGATAAGATTGGCGAATAGGAAAGCCCAACAGAATAGGAAAGTCCGCTTGGACCAGCTTTATTCTATAGCTTAATAAGTTGTCCACTTTTTCACCCTAAAATAGCATTGGCTTCTTGGCTATCCGAGAATATATGGATATATTATAATAGTTGTCCATTTAAGAGTTAACCGACTGTCAACACGCTCTCTAGATTAATTTCGACAGTGGACACAATGGCCCCCGAGGAATTGGCTTTTTACTGTCGAGAGTCGAAAATTTTGGGAGCATCGCTCAAATGGACACACTTGTTACACACTTTCTGAGAGTTTCTCTAGAAATTCGAACAGTGTTTGTATGAGAGTAGCTTTCGGGACTGAATAAACCGAAAATTTGGAATGCAAAGCAACTGAAAAGCATGATCAAATGCATGTTGGTGTGTATATAAAGATTAATTTGGTTTTGTTGGCATTCATTTCAATTTGAGTATTTATAAAATGTGAAGTTGCCTGAAAACATTTTATTATTATTTTGCTTCCTACTACTTATTAAAAGAAAAATTACCTGGTATTGTTTCTGATTAAAAAGAAATATGTACCACATTTACAAACTATGTACATATTTAGTTCAATAGAAAATTAAATTGATGCCATAAGAATGAATGAATGAATGAACGAATATGTGCATGGTAATAAAATGTGGGTGACGCTGTCAACACGATCATGCGGCTCATAAGTCTACTTTTGAAACATGTATACGGCAAAATTATTCATGCTGACATATAAATCTCATTCATCGACAAAACACAATTAAAATATACATTTTACAGTAGTTTCATTTTTTTTTTATTTTTTCATTTATTTATTACAAATGTACAAATAAGGCCCGTCTCAAATGGACATATTTTGGAGAGCACTCCTAAATGGACACGCACCATTAGGCACACATCACGCCTGGGCAATAAAAAACTTCTTCGACTTTCCACGATGCACTACTATTTCATATATAGGGTGCATCATATAAAAGAAATAAATATTAGGCGTTATCGGACAATACCTAAAGCCTAGCTTCTAAAACCATTGCTTGTGCGAAAATATATTTTTTTACATGAGTGGAAGGGACCTACAGTTTAATGACGATTCGGAATAAAAATTTTATTTTTTAGAAGCTTCTCATATTTGTCAGACTTTCGCAAGAGGTGGGACAGCGAATTAAAACTGTCATATATAACCGGTCGCATGAGACATCAGACTATGTACTACATAATATACAACGTCTTTTCTGTCCATCCATAACTCGAAGACCATTCATCCGATCTTTCGTGCATTTTTTTTTGCGTTGTTAGATATGTCGGGTGACGGAGAAGTGGAGTAAAAAGTTGTCTATCGAATTATTTTGAAAATTCGTTCAACTTTGTTATTCTGACACCTTCTGGATTAATATGGATAACTAAAAAAGAGGCTGAGAGAGATGTAAAGGGAGAACTGAAAAACGGATACCTATCCCATAATGGGAGGGGGCTATCTTTGAATCTAATTTCCATTGTGAACTTACATTACAATGTTAAATTCGCCCTTGTCTTGCACGATGGACCACTAGGTCTAAGTGCTTTTTTATCTTCGGATAACAATGCAACACAATACTATGCCTAGCAGTTGCCTGGAAGCTTATTTGGATGTCTACAACATCCTTAGGGGCGAGTTATAGCTATCACCTACACAACGAAATTCAGGAAGGACATTTAGGACCGATTTTATATATACTGTTCATAATGTCATGCCATTTATGCGGTTGAAGGTAGTTATGTCGAGAAGATTGCTTTAAGTTGCAGTATAAACTAAATGTATTATGTATGTGGTGTGCAAGTTAACGTTATTAATTTCACTCCAAAACTGTTTCGCTAAAATTCTGGCTTTTAAATTATAAATTAGTTTAATTTTTGATCGTAAACCTGACTTCGCGCTGCATATTATCATTACAATACCAAATAAAGACATCTCAATTTTGGGTTAAACGGGAATCGAATTATTTTCTGTTGGGGACACAATCCCGAAAACAGAAATCTCGCAAATCAAAATCCCAAAAACCCAAAATCCCGACAGAATAATGACGAAAATAGACAGGCAGGTAATGAAATATGGGGAGGGAGGTGTACTGCAACCCTTCTCCATGGTTTCATTGTTAGATTTGGAGTAGGCGCGAGGTTGGGTATATGCAAAGATTATTTACAACAGTATAAACAAATGCATCACTAGTTGTTCAACGAACTGATTTCAAAAAATCGCTGAGGTTTGTCAAAAAAAAGACTTCTTAAAATACGGCAATGAGAATTTTTAGTGATTTACCATCGAACAAAGGGAAACACATATTAGCTACTAATCAGATATTCCAATTAGACCATTCTACAACGCAGAGCATTGGCAAGAGGTATTATTATTTCGAAAACAACAGATCGTAGGAAGATATTAACCATGTTTAGAAATCTAAATAGAATAGATAACAACTGAAAAATATTAAGCGGTGTTGTGTTGGCTGGCGGAAACCACTTTGACAAGGAAAAAATTAAGGAACGGCTTGAATTCGCAATATACCAATACAAAATCAAATTTTTTCAAAAATGAATATAATTTTACTAAACTTAAATTTGACCTTTCAACTTTATTACTCTTATTACATACACAATAACTTTTATATAGGCTAATTTTTCTGCATGTTCCTATTTCAATTTTTATTGCTCATTGTCGCTCTAACTATGTATTTCTTTAGTAGTAATTTTAGATTTTTTTAGTCGAAAGTTTTGTACATCTTCTACAGAACTCAGACCAGAAACTGGGCCATTGTACTTTCGGGCAGATAATTTCTTTTACTTTTGCAATTTACCCGACGTTTTTAAAAAGTCATAAGGGGCTGAGATATTCGGCAATCACCTTGACAGAATCTATACTAGTTTTGTCTGACTGCAGCCCGAAGAATCGTGCCATCGCGAAAATTGTGACTATAGGAGACTCAGTCATAAATTGAGGCCTTTACTATGTGTACCGGGAGATGCAATATCGGTTCAGCTCCTGAGAAAACTTCTTTCGTACATTGGTGAGTCGAGATGGCCGTCATGGTTACTCCCATAACATAAATATCGGTGGATTGAATGTTCCTCAGAGCATCTACAGCAGCTAGGAATGGCCTCAATGACGTATTTGAGTGAAAGATTTTTCCGCCAAACAACCGATGCCTAAGTGACTCCATGGTGACAGGTCCCATGCTTTGCCAACGGCACCTTTACGGTCAGAAAAACCGACCTATGCCTTAGATGTCTTCATCTCGACATGCTAGCTCTATAGGAGCTTGCTGTTAAGGATTACTCCAAGATATTACAATTTTCTTGATAGCTGCTTAAAGTAAAGAAATTGACAAACCCGTCGATTTCATACTTCTAGTAAAGACGACAATTTCGGTTTTAAGAGTTACTACCTCTGCAGAAACTTTCGTGGCGGTTATCACGTAAAATTTTGTTTTTTAACTTTATAATTTATTAAGGGCATTCGTTTTATTCGATTTTATCACAGAAATATAAGAAAAATAGTTGATAAAACAGCATAATTTCGATGTCGATGTTCGGTGGTGCAAAATAAATGTGGACGTCCAAAATTGTTTATCAATGGATATGATCGGTTTATGGTACACAATGGCAATTAAAGACGAGAGAACACATAAGGCAGCAGCAAAAATGGTTGGCAAAAATATAAGCGACAAGGGCGCTACAAACAATCAGGATGCTATTTGCCTTAGAAAGTAGCATTATCAGGAAAAACATAAAGGCTGGGCTAAAGTTCTTACATATAAAATATTTATATAAGGCAGCAGTTGAGATACCAAAAGAATCCTAAACGCCGTAGTTGTTGATTAGAATGTGTTCAAGCATCACCAACCAGCAAACGCTGACAGTCACATAATGCAATGACTCTTTAAATTGTTGTTTCGCACAAACACTAAAAACTGTTTTTTTTAATTCTGTTAATTCTGTTTTTTAATAAAAAAAAAACAATTCATATAAAAGAAGTGTTAACACATGGTGTATAAATTATATGTAACTAATGAGTTCTTCAGTGCTAGAGTCACCCCTAAATATAGGTACCAGCATGGTAAACAAATAAATCATTAGAGTGCCAACTCTGGCTTCAATGCTCGAGCATTGAAATCTAGATCCTATCCCAAATCCCATCCTCATTTACAGGACTTCACAGTCAGCCAGGTTAAAGTGTTATAATGGGAATTTGAAAGACTGCACTGCATCAAACTCAAATATCTTTAGTAGTATGTGATGAGATCTTGAAATATCATAAAAACATATCTTTGAAAATGATAAAAAATTTATTCAATTTCTTGTAATCTTATTGCAAAACAGTATTGTATTTAAGATCGTATCGGAACGTGTTAAAATAAATAGGAATGTATGAAATACATTAGAAACAAGACGATGGCATAAGCTTCACAGCCCATAACCCGGAAGGAAGAGTTTCAATCTGTAAGCCTTGTTAGCTAGTGCTATATAAGAGTATTATAATGTAAATTTGTAAAAATATGGTGCTCAGTTGCTCAGCTCTTTAACTTTCAGAAAATTTTCTAAATTCGCCATATGTTACGCAAATAATTATAATCTCCAACACTTTAATTCTTGGACTTAGAATTTCAATTGCCTGAAATATAGCCTAACAATTTTCATCTTGTATCTTTTTCAAAAGCAGTCATCCGCATCCTTTTGTCACAACAAATCCCTTTAAATGGGGAAAAATATCCACCTCCTTGGCTTCCTTAAGTTTAAGGACAAATCCTCACATCGCTGTTGTTCACTGGCGTCGTTCTGTTTGACATTCACAGGCAACAGCAACTGTGTCACTCGAATGCATTTCGCCCTTGATGGTGACCTTTTGGGAAGTACAATGAGCTGACAATAGATTCACCGAAACAAAGGACAAGTGCATATAGCACCCTCGAATTGGAGAAGCACAAGCTACACACTGCAATTTGTCGCTTCGAAAGTGTACGAACATTCTCCGCTATCGACAGACTTTACGAGTTTACTACTTTACGTAGACTTCCAAGAATAGCCTTTTCACTCCACCACCGGTGTGTGTATTCCTTTTAGGAGAAAACAACAAAACAACGAAAACCCCAAGACAAGCATCTGCGAAAATATCCTCACTCTGAGATAAGATATTATGGGAATAAAATTAATTATAAAGCGCACAATCATATCCACCCGAGTATAGAGATAAGCGCGCGACAAAAAACGACGACAACGACGATGACGTCTTTATTATGCGAGTGACTATGTATTTATGGCTACGTGAATATTTGTAAAGAAAAGAAAAACAATCACTTACCTTGTCGCCAATTTTGCCCGTCCACCAACCTTCGTCGCCCGAGATATTGCTGTCCGTTGAAAGAACACAGACGATTTGTCCCCGTTTCAGGGACAACTCATCATCACCCTGAGCGTCGTAATCGTAGAGGGCAGTCCACAGTGTAATGTCCGGAACAGCTCCGTTTCCCGATGTTGGCGCACCAGTGGTGGCCGCCGTCATTGTTGTGGCTGTGGAATCATGCAGTTCTTCGCTTATCGAAATCATTTGAGACTGTGATGCAGTTCCACTAACTGCTGACTGAGGAACAGATGTGTTACCAGCACGCTGCATTCCATTCAGCAATGTTGAAGTATTTTGGGCGCTCGAACAAGGATCGTTAAATAGGATCAACAACGGTGGCATTCGAGCAAAGATGGAGCTGGGAATCGCACACTTCTCAGCGTCTACGTTTCAGAGCAGAAGTGGCCTGGAAAAGCTCCACTCGATTAATATCGAATTCGTTTTTAGTTTTCTCTTTTCAATAGTGTATTAAAAAAAGAAGAAAAAACAAATTTCAATCTAAACACAATAGGAATTGGAATTTCTTCTTCTTTTTTTTGTTTTTCTGTTTCTTTTATTTAATTTTTCAATGCAATGGTGCACACTTCGCAAAACATGATCGGGTTTGGGAAGAGACTACGCAATATTTCGGGCACCCGCACTACACCACGAATAAACTTTACACGTTTCCCAATTAGTTGTGATTAATTTCGATTCGATTTAGTTGTATTTTATTGGTTTATTATCGCGAAACACCATCATTTGCGATTTTCGTAATTCGGATTTAGCACTCATCGGCCATTATTTTTCACTAGTGTCATAAAATGTATTTTTCTTTTACAGTTGGAGAGCCTGGAAATTGACTTATTGCGATAATAGAACAGAAAAGGTAGATTTACAAATTAGACATTGATGTGTGAGAGTAAGGGAGAAGAATTTGTTTTAAAGAGATATGTCATCAAGGAGTGTGTTCACAGAGATATAGATTTCATTGATGTACATAGAAACTTGTCTATTTTTGGTTATGGCAAGTTTAGTTCAAACAAAAAAAAAAACAAAAAAGTACGAATGATGCGAAAGAAAAATGTAGTTGAAATGAAGCTTTTGAAAAAAAAAACAAAACACTGGCGAGATGGAGAAAAAATTTTTTTAGGTTTAGAAAGGATTACACTTAATGTGTTAATAGAAACTCAAAGTGGCCAATAATTGACAAGTCCTTTCCTGAGAGTCTGCGAACCTATCATTGAAATGCATCACTGGAACAGATATTTAATTTTTTTGACAAGTCAGTTATAGCATCCATTGATAAATTTCTGTCAGTGAAACGCCACTGGTACAGGTTTTAAAGTTAGAGTTGATCGTTGAAAGCCAAACTGACAGATGAGAATGGAACACATCAGTGAAACGATTTTGTTCCAAATTGTAGAAACGAATATCAGCTTAAAGCCAATATTGTTTGCTTAGTCGTCTTAAAATACGAAAACAAAATTTTCAATAATGCATTTCAATGACAGCTATAACCCCTAGAGCTTTTTTTTCTCTTTCGCTCATGATGGTTTTGTTTCTGAGCGAAAAACAGAAATAAAAACATAATTTATTACGAAAAAAAGAAGTGATGGGCTTTTCGTTCTGTAAATACCAATTATGTACATTATCTTGTGCTCTTTGTGCCTGCAAAGGTGAAATATTTATATATATGAATGTTTCGTGCCAATAACGGGTATACGAATTTTTGTAATTTTTTTTATGATTTTGCAAGGAGCAGTTTCGTGTATGTTTACGAGAAACCACTCGCCGTTTTTATCTCATTCGTAGGTATTTGAATGGAACATAAGAGATGATTCAGTTTGTGTGGTAAGTTTGTTAAATGCTACAGAAGATTCTCCATAATGTTTTTTGATAATTAGGGGAAAACAGACGATTGAGGATTGGTAAAATAAACCGATGGGTGTATTAATGTTTGTTTGTTTATTGCGAAAATATTTCTCAAACAAACTAAAAGACGAAGAATGATGATTTTATTTAGGGATGAATGGATGCAATTTAAATGTAAATTTAAATTTATTTTTTTCTTAGATATATTATGGACACTCAAGCTAATAGAATTAGATAATACCTATAAAATTTGAATACTAAAAGGAAATGACGATGTGCATTTAATAAATACATTAAATTGTTATTGTTATAATTCACACTTTGGACTTTGAAAAAGTAACAACAGATACAAACCAAAATGGTTCATTATTTGGTAGCCCCTATTAAGGAACTAATTCCAAATATTATCTTCTTTAATATTTCATGTTTTTATAAGAAAGATATTAATAGTTTAGATTTAAAAGTTTTACTTCCGCAAACCAAATACAAATTGAATACTTAATTTGAATTATATTTGGTTTTGATAATATTAAGTAACTTAGGTTAAAGTTACCTAACTAGTTATTGTATCAAAATATTAATCATATATTTTTTTATAAGAATATATTTTAACAAAACAAAAAATAAACAAAAATTCAATATTCATATCCATACACCTTAAATTTTATAACTCTTTCTTTATATAATTTAATTAATAATGTTTTGACTGATATTGTTTTTATATATGCATACATTAAACTATGAGTTAAATTTAAAAAATTGAACTCTAAAATTGTGATATCTTTTATATATGTATTTTAAGTTTATCTTTGCTTATTGTTCTACTCTAAATTTAATTGATATTCTGAAATACAGTTGATCGCCCACAGTATGTCCTTAATCTCAGAAATATAACACACTATAAGTTATTTAATGAAATAGTTGCTTGTGTTTAATTGCCCATGTAAATAGTTATTTTGACCAAATCTCCGTCCAGGTTATTAAAAAAATGCTTCGAAACTGTCATACTAGCTTAAAGTCTGCTGACAAAGTGCGAACGACGCTTTGCGCATTTGAATATTGGTTCTTGAATTCGTTGTGCTGCGTGAGTAAAATAATTTTCTTTTTTCTTTAACTTAAGTAGATTATTTTAATTTTGAAATTAATGTTCGTAGATTAATAAACACAAATGCTTTGCGCATTTGAATTAAGTATCTATACTTTAGCCTTTACCTTACTGTAACGCATTTTGTTGTTTCTTTTCTTCTTCGTTTTGTTTGTGTAGTGGGTTTTTAACTTGTTCGTCCGAAAAGTATTGTACAAATAATTACTTAACCACAATTCATTGATTATATGAGGTAAATTTGTAAAATCATTAAAATTTTCTTATAAATTGGCGTTACCGCAAAGTAAATTTGCATTTGTAATGTTTTTATTTTGTTGAAATCGTTTTCATTGTTGACATTCATATACACCAACTGAACACCAATCGACACGTGGTTCTATGGTGTAATGGTTAGCACTCTGGACTTTGAATCCAGCGATCCGAGTTCAAATCTCGGTAGAACCTATTTTTTTTTTTATGAATTACCTTATTCTAATATGTATTCATCTCATTTTATTATTAGCCCCTTCAATTGATTTAAACTTAAAATTAATCATTAATTAGACGAATTATTCACTTACAGAGTGTCGGTGCTAGTAAGGAGAACATCGCACACTTTTGTAGCTGCGCCTGACATGCGTGGATGTCGTGAGAATAAAATACCTTACCAAATGACAATAATTTTAGTACCAGCGCATTCTCTCTATTCCACCACACCGACACAAGCTCACCCCCATGTTTCAGGTCTATAGGAGTGGTATTAAATATCCATTGATGCTTACGTTCCACATGGCAACGCAACGGTGTGAATCCGCTTCCATAGGGATGCTGTGCTGACATACTGAGTGTGGATGGCCTCATAGCAAAGTTTAACTTCTGCAGTCCGCAACCGAAAGTCTCTGAAATATTGATTCTCTTCTCTGTGTGTCGTCTCGTGTATAGAATTTATTTTTTTTAAGTTTTTAATTGGCTTTTGTTTGTTGAAATTCACACAAAAAACCGTCAGATTTCCAAAAAAAAAAAAAAAAAATATTCGAAACTTGCCTCTAAGTTCGTTAATCGTTCGTTTTCTTTTGTTTCGAAGTGCGTTTTTTTTGTTTCGCGAGTCTACCTCTTTTTAAAGATAAAACTTCTTATTTAGATAAGTTGTGCGTGAAAAAAATCCACTCCCTACACTGTCTGTACCCTGTGTTAATCCCTGGCCAGGGATGACCTAGCTTCGTTTCTCTGTGTGTGGGGCTTGTTAAATAAAAAGAATAAAATTATGAATAAAAGTGACATTCCGTGCGGTATGTAACGTAATGAATGAAAAAAATCTGCAAATCCAAATTAAATGATGATAGTGTGATTGTGACTTCATTCCTAGGTTTCCTGCTTCCTCCAGTTTGCATTTTTTCTTTTCTTTGAGGATCTAGGACTCTAGGAAATTGTAAATTCTTTAAAACAAACAAATCTCCGTCTTAAATGTGAAATGCAAGCAAATAATAAATCGGCACTTGGGCCACAAACATCATCGACAGCCTCAACATCATCTGGAAAGGTAAGGTTACATAAGTTAGTTTGTCTTTTTTTTTTGAGTTTATGAATCCGCTTCATCGATATAAATGCACACTTTTTGAGCTTATGGAAAAGTAAATTAAAATCTCGGCGGTAATCTTGCATTTTTGGTTCTTTTGTGAAAAAATTATGCGAAAAATTCTTTAATTCGATGATAGTCTCTACCTATAATTAATGCGTTCCACAATACGTTCCACACATAATCGTTTTGTTGTTATTCCTTGGATTTTGTTTTAGAAAAAAGGGGTGCGTTTTTTTATTGCACATGCAATCTGAGAACAAAACGCTCATCTGTGTGCAATTGACGTGCAATCATACTGGGCCCCAATGGGCATTTTGTTTTTGTTGTTGTTTTTACTCTGAAGTGACAAGGGCAAGGGTGATGGATATGCTGTGAGGACGACTACAATTGTCATCTGTCATGTAAATAAAGGGGGAAAGAGGAGGAAATTTATTTTGTTTAAAAATTAAGTGAAATATTGTTATCATTTCTTTGGCTGAAGGGCTTTTCAATTATAAATATTTATTGTCCTTTTTTAGGGACGTGTGTATGTTTATTTTTATGATTATTGTTTGTTTTTGCATTGTTGATGCAAGTGTGAATTTATAGCACATGAATCGTAATTATGGTAAATGATTTTTTTTTTGCGGAATGATGATAACATGCGTACGTGCCTTGTGAATAAATCGATCAGTTAAACAATTTATGGGTCTTAAGTCGTAAAGTTTGATACTTGCTCTTCGAAGAGATACCTACAATAAAAACAGATGTGGAATTATATTAGAAAAAAGCAAATATTAATTCTTCCTCTAAATGAATAGAGTAGAACAACTTTTTTCTTAAAGCATGTCCACATATAATTTTTCAAGTAGTCAAGAATAAGTACACCCTGTAAATAATAAAATGCTCTTTGTACATCCTTTTATAGACTTGCGAACCACTTGTATTTTGACAAAATATTTTTCTTAGCATAATTTTGTTTATTTATGGTAGGTGGCGCTGTTAAAAATTTAATTTTGCTTACAAGATTAAGAATTCGGAACCGTCACCTAATCCGACCCTCATTTACAATGACATCCCAGCTGTCTGCTTTTTGGATAAAGCGGGTTGGGGACACAATTCCGAAAACCAAAATCTCGAATATACAAAATCCCGAAAATAGAGAAGCGGGTAATGCAATATGGAGGGGGAATGCTGCCCCCTGCATGGTTTCATTGTTAAATTTGAAGTAGGTACGAGGTTGCTAAGATTATTTATAACAGTACATATAAACAAATTATTTTAAGAAACCGGGAATTTAGAAGACGGTCTTTCAAAACGTTTTTAGTGGGATTTTAAAAAACGTGATCGCGATACGCTCCCTTAAATTAAAATTCTAACTTTTGGGATTAGGTTGTTCGGGATTCTATCCGACTCCGAGATAAAGGCAATCTATTTGCTGCTTACTATTACGGTCTTCGATTGTGCTCTAAATCACTCTGTACCCGAGCACTTTTTATAATATTTAGGACCGATTCATTTTCGCACTCATACAGTGGCAAGAATCAAGATCTTAAAAAATACCGCTGGTCCATATGGTAAGGCCATTATATAAGCTTTTCTATCTTTATTTTATGAATCGTTCCGAAAAGGTGCATATCAGTATTTGTCCAAAGCTAGAGAATCTTCTTCTTCCTCCTCTTTCCAACTAATTGCACTTACGTCTCTTCTTTCCAAGATAATGGCACCGCTGATAAATCGTCAGCATATTCATTTGAATTTTTATTTCCTTGTAATAGAAAGCAAGATTGTTGCGCTGTATGTTTTAAAGGAATTTGACAGACTTTGTCTTCAAGCTATTTTGTATATAAAGGGGGATTTTGGAATCGATAATTCTTTTCTTCAATTAATTTTTTGTTGAGTTAACGTACCTTATCTTAGGGCATAGAATATAACTGGCGACGTATGTTAAGCTCATTAAATTCCAACGTTGAATATGTATGCATGAGGGGGCAAAAGAGTGGTAGTAACTAGTACAGTGTTCCTTTAAAAGCGAATTGAAGCGAAACCCCAATACTCTGTGACACCACGGTCGAATTAAATTGATTAGGTTTTCATAAATGATGCAAGATATGTTGTATTACTTCTGATCTGATTGGAATTTACAATACAGTGCTCATATCTGGTCCGGTGCACTAATTACATATTAGGATCTACTTAACAAGATACGAAAACGCGAGATAAAACTTATTTGGCGATCTCCTGACTATTATTATTTTATCCTTATTTTTATCTTAAAAGAGCAATTTGCATTCAAACCCTACCGCATTTCAACCCCAATACTGGTTATGCCAGGAATCAGTTAAGCATTTTTCGTCTGTATTCCAATTAAAAGAAAAATTTTGAAGAACTTCTTTTTTAAAAGCTGTTCTATAAATTAAAGTCTGTTTTTGTATTGTGGATAGTCGGGAATAAGTGTTAGACAATGGTATACCTAAGAAGTCGTATACAATTTATTAAATTTTTTATGTTATCAAATGTAACCATTAAGAACAAAATAGGGAACATACGTTTTTTACTTACTTAATGGGCTCCTGACCCATAAAAAGCTAACCATTAAGAATTCGGTAATGTCATCTGTTCCGACATACAGCCATAAAGCCAATCTGCTTGCTGCTCACTAGATTGTGCTTTATGTGCCCCTGTACTCTAGCGCGTAGAATTCTCTTTGGGCCAATCCATTTTCGTACTCAGTGGCAAGAGTTCTTTGGGATATCAATATACACCGGATGGTATTTCCCCTATCGTTCTTAAGAGTTGTTCAGGGCTCTTTCCGAGAAAATGGAAAAGCATTTGTCCAGCCAGTCTGAAAAATAATACATTGATGAAATTATCATACACAATACATTGATAATGGATTAGAAATTACCTTTCAGAGCTTTAAATCCAAGTTGTTTTGGACGGCTTTAAGTCTACAACTCCCCAAATAATTGCTACTGTTCCCAAACGCTCTGTTATCTGTAAATTACACTCGCTTGGCTGAAACCGAAAGGCTTCCATTCTCGGTATGTGCGTTTAAGTCAACCTTCGTTGAAATGATCACATATTCGATGCCGCCAAGAATGCTGCGAAAAGTCGAGTCTTCCTCGAAAGACTAAAAAGACATTTTACCCTTCCCATTATAAGTGATCGACTGAGAAAGCTTGTTGCATTCCACCCCTACAACGGTTACTACTACTACAACGGTTCGATCTTCCTCGTTTTCTTAAACCTGGGGCTGCTATTAGAAGATCCTCAATACTATACATTCACTCGATGAGGCCGATCCAACATAGTCGAGCTGTTTTGGCTTTTTGGCGGTTGTATTTTTTAGAGGTATAGAACTTTAAGTTGGCAACACTATTTTAACTGGCTGCCATTTTGTCAACTGTCAAGTGATTTATTTTTAGTTTGGTTTGGCATTTCAACATGAATAGACTGACGCCTAAACAAAGCTTCCAAATTGCTGTGGCGGTCATTTGGCAGAAATCATATTTAAATTATATGGCCAGAAGATTATCTTTCGAATAAAGTAAATTTCACGTCAATTTAAAAATATTTTTTTTTATTTCATTTCAAAGTTCTGTACCTCTATACAAATTTTTTTATATTATTTGAACTATTTTTCTCTCAAAACAAGGTGTCTAACGTGTCTTTTAGAAAGTTGATGTTAACCCTGAGTTAGATAAACTCCCTAACTACCTCGAAATTTATTTAGCCAGATGTTCGCTTGATTGTTGAATGAATGTATTTGGTTTTTCCCTCGTGTACTTCCCGACTAACTTAATTGCCTGATCTTAAATTGTCATTTAAGCCTCTATCCCAGCAAGGTGACAGCGACTGATGATGTCGATATCATTCGCATACCCCAGTAGTTGTACGGATCTGTGGAAGATATTTTCTTCCGCGTATGCTAATATTTTTCAGACTTTTAATAGCTTCTTATTTCAGCTTCATTGGCAGCTTCGCATTGGCTCGATGCGGGTTCTCTTCTAGCCCACCCATTCTCTCGACCTATTGCCCATTTGACAGCTACTGGAAATGCTCCTTGAACATCTCTACAATAATCCGCGCTTCGGTGAATATGTTTCCATCTTGGTTGATGGATCGAAGACCCCTCCTTAAGGACTTGAAGTCGACCGTTTTTTATTTTTTTTAAATTAAGCGATGATCCATCCTTTCTGATTGGATACAGCAAGCACTAGCATGAAATTGCATAATTTTTTATAGTGTGTTTAAGTTGGGGATTTAATTTAATGTGCTACAGTTATTATGCAATTCAGAGTTGATAATTTAATATAAATAATAAACTCCCGCATTGAGTGTTTGCATTTTTATGCTTTGCGCTGAAAAAAAAATGTATGTGTGTTCCAATTTTGTACGTATAGTTAATGCAGCTTCCCATTACAGTTTCTTACTTTTGTATGCTTTTGAAACTACCGCAGGATAGTGTCAATAAAGTAACTTAAGGGGAACTGATGGAGATTTTAACCGGGGCCTCCTTATTGCAATTGCTATTCTTACGCACTAATCACTGAGCGACAGCACATCCTTCCTGGGGAATAAGATATTCTTCTCTCCATTTAACGTCGAGATTATGATCAGTATTATAGGGATCATAACCCTACCACTTCACTGTATTCCTTCTGGTCCGCCTGTGGGGTTCGCCGGTTCGACCTCAAAAAATATCTGCAGGCATTCTGATCATTTCATCATTGAGACTAATCAAATGCTGGTGTTTCTGCATTTGTGTGATCCAGAAGTTTTTAGACCTGCCTCTCTTACGCGATTGTAAGGGAACGTTGATTGCAATGAAATTTGAATTTTTTTTTTCCGAGGGTAGGTGGAAAATCATCCATAAGACACTATGAGGACCGACCGCACGTGCTCATAATAGTGTGAGATTCTTACTCACTAAATGAAGGGAGGGGATCCTTCAAATTACTTTATACTACAACCTGGTTATTTCCTGTCTAGTAGTTTAGATTTAATAATTTATATTCTCGTTTACCAGGCAGCTTCCCATCGGAGGCACCTGCTTGTACCGCCAAAAACGCGCGGTTAAGTGTTATTGCGCTAATTCAAATGGTTTTATCCGTTGAAGCCGGTGCACTAAATTTGTATCGTTCAAAATATATAGCATTTCGTCATACCGCGAAGGCGAGTCTGTTGCTTACAGGCAAATGATTTTATTTCATCATCGACGGTTGCCACATCCAAATCTCTGTGGATATCACTATTTCTGATATACCACGGTTCGTTTACAATTCTTCTTAGTTTTGATGTTATTTGGTACAACCCCAAAGTTGTATACCATACGTCCAAACCGGTTTCAGAACTTTCTTGTATAAAAGCAGCTTGTTTTACATGCTGAGTTTGGAAAACCGACCAAGCAGCCAATGCATTTGATTATATTTAATAACGAGCACTTCCCGTTTCTTTTTTTTACGTGCGATTTCCATTTTAGTTTCGCATCAAGTGTCATTCCCAAATATTTAGCTTCATTTGCGTACGGAATTTGTACGGAGTCTTTGAAAATGGGTAGCGTAGTTACATTTCTGTAAGTAAAATTAACATGCGTAGATTTTGTTTCATTAAGGACAATACGCCAAGTCTTTGTCCAAAACGCTGTTGATAGCCCGTTGAAGCTTAATTGTTGTGATTCAACCATATTACTCACGGCCAATATAGCGATACCATCCGCAAACGTCGCTACAGTTGTGCCTTCTTCCTGCGGAATATCTCGAGTAAAGATTAGAAATAAAATCGGACCTAGGACGCTTCCTTGTGGAACTCCTGCCGCGATTTCTTTGAATTCGGAATATTCGTTTCCGTGCTTAGCACGGAAAAGTTTGTCCGCTAAATTAGAACTTAATATCTCATATATTTGTTTGGGAAAGGCTAATTTTAGCTTATATTTTAATCCCGTATGCCATACGTCGAGAAAAACACTAAGGCATATTTTTTTCTCCTCAAGGGCTTTTTCAATTTGAATTGTTATTCGATTAACCTGGTCGATTATAGAGTGTTTAATTCTGAACCTGAATTGGTGATCAGGAATTAATCGGCGTTCTTCGATAATCGGGTGTAACCGTTTTAGTTAAATTTTTTCAAATACTTTTGACATAATTGGTAAAAGAGATATTGGTCTTTACGATTGCTTGTCATATGGGGATTTTCCCGGCTTTGGGACCATTATGACCTCAGCTACTTTCCATTGTCGTGGAACGTATAAAAACCTAACCAAAGCATTTATGAGATTAACAAACATAGTATGTGCTTTCCTAGGCAACTCTTTTAGGACCTGTCCCGTAATTAAATCGTATCCAGGAGCTTTGTTTAGTTTCAATTTTTGTATTTCATAGCACAATTCAGCCAGTGATATACTTTTAATTTTAAAATTGTCAGCTATCCCCTCTAAGGCCATGTCTTCGATTAGCTCTTGACCGTCAAAGGGCTTAAACGTTTCTTCTAAGTGATCGGCAAAAATGTCGGCTTTTTCTTTGTCTCGTTTCGCCCATTCGCCATTATTTTTTCTGATAGGAGGCGCTTGCGATTTTGGTTTTTTCATGGTTTTTATAGCTTTCTACAACGAGTAGTTCGAACTCTTATGCGCGGTGAGACCTTCAAGGTATGAAGAAACTTCGCGATTTTTAAAGTCCTGAATCGTTTAATATCGTTTTGTGCTGCGGAGCGCGAGATTGTTGCCATTTTTTACGCGCTTTTCTTTTCTCCTTAACCTATTCGGTTATTTCTTGAGGATATTTTATTTCGCTTTTTGATTTTGTTATCCGTTTATAAGGAGTATTGTACCAGGCTGAACTTTGTATGACTCCGATAAATTGATCGACTTCCAGTTCAAGTTCAAATGCAGTTTGAAGAGACACGTTAAGATCGATTTTATTTTCGCAGTCTTTTCAAAGGAGTGCCACTTAGTTGATACGCTAGTAAGGCTGGGTGGGGCCTCCTTTTTCAATAAGCAGTTGCTAATTGTCAGAATGATAGGCGAGTGATCAGAAGACAGATCGAAACATTCTTCAATTTTAACAAAGCTTTCGGAAATCCCTTTTAAAATGTAAAAATCTATAATGTCTGAAGGTTTTGCCGTATCCGTAGGCCAATACGTCGGTTTGCCGGACGAGTACAAGTGTACTCCAAATTGCATACCGGATTCATAGCGAATTTTGATGAAATGTTTTACATTAAAATCACCACCGACAACAAAGTTCCGTGTGAACGCAATATCATAAGTTTGTCTATTATTTTTTACACGAGCCGTAATCATTTGAATATTAACTTGCTCCATTTTTGTTTTTGTGCTCCTTTGAACATGACAATACCTGAGGAATTAGATATTAAGTCTAAAATACTAGTTCATACAATATTTCAATGTCTATTTCAAACGTTTGTTTTAAGGTGTTTGAGTTTAGTATAGATGCAAAATTCATCTGTCTACTAGAAAGCACAAAAATAAAAATCAGTTTTTATGATTGTTAAAAACGTCAGACAGTTTTTAACTAGAGAACATCATAGACATTCCTTCATCCACAAGAAAATCCATTTCTTAAAAAGTTCTCTGTGCAGCTCCTCTCTTCCAAAACATAGAGGAAAAACACTCGACTAAAACATTTACTTATTCAATACACAAATCGAATACCATATACTTCGGCTCCACGCCCTTAATGTCAAAGCGGCAGCAGCTGGCAAAATGAAGATATGGTGGATATACAAGTAGCGCCTTTATGTGATGCGTACATGTTTACATTTTGAATTTCAAAAGGATAAACTTTGCGTCAAAGAAAACTACCAAGACAAATCCCATCATCAGCCATTCGATTCGTTAGACAATAAACATTCAGCCTGATATCTCAAACAATCTCACCAAAGCGTACAGACCAAATGCCAATTCACCCGTTGAATAGTTTTTTGGCCTTCCTTCGAACTCTTTCTTTGAACATAAATAAATAAAAAAAAAGAAACTATAAATCTCAAAAGACCATAAGTTTCAAAAGAATATTCACACACGGAAAAGGGATATGAAAAAGCTTTCTTGTAAAATAATTGAAAAAGTTACGTATACGCCGTGTATGGCCACCGTTTTCCTCTTATTTTTTTTGCTGTCCAGCTACTTGTATGAGAGAATAGCGGAAAACTTTTTCGTACTACGTAAGAAGGATGCAGGATTTGGATGTGGGTTCATCTGCACAAACTTTCAAATAAATTTACTTTTTTATTTCATAAAAATATAGTATATAACGGATAAAACGCTTCAATTCCAATGAAAGTATTTCTTCTACTAAACGTAACAACAAACTTTCTAATTGCATTTAATTTAAAAGTATTCACCATGCACATGTTGTTCAATATTTCTTTCTTACAATGGACTGTATAGCTAGCTACCTTTAGAAATGATTGTGTTATGAATTGTTTCCCTCACACTGAGAGACAACTAACACCTGATGTCCAAAAGTACCATTTAAACTCTTGACACGCTGGGCTCATGGGGAAAAGGACCAACATGTGCATGTCCTACTCTACAGCTCAGATACGCTGTGTAGTACACATGTACAAGGGTATTATGCTCTTCAACAGCAAACAAACAATGGGTCTCAATGAGCACCATTATCATCATCAACATCGTCATAAGGATAATGCAAAGCAACACAAATGAATTGTTTCAGTGCCTAGTTGGCATTGTGCCAGCAGTATAGGACTTCTAGCAAATACAGTGTGCACATACAAATTACGCACATTTTCCTAAAAACAATTTCCTGTGGTGGCATGGGTAAAAAGTGAACCTAATATAAAAGCCGACCCACTTTGGCGAGAAATAACTTTTTATAATTTGATTGTGCAAGTATATTTTAGTTAATCCGGCTAGAAATTTTCAAATTAAAAGTTGTACAAATTGTAATGCAATTATAAATTAAATGGATGTGTGTTCTAAAGAGGCATGAGACTTGTGTTGAGAATGTGAATGAAGTAAATGGAGTCTGATACCGTTTTTAACAATTTAAACGTATTGTCTTCTCAAATGTCGGTGATTGGTTTGGACAAAAATCAGCTGTAAATATCTGATAACTACAGTAGATACCTTTTTTGATTATGAGTAATGATGATTTTCCGCCAAAAGTTCAAATTTTTTGTGTGTAAATAAGATACGACCTAGGTTAAAGGTTGGTAAATACATTTTATTACCCATGTCAACTTTAGTCACTGCTGCTGTGTTTTCAACTACAGTAAACCATTGCGGAGTTAGAGCTGTAAATTAACTTAAATAAAATAAATCCAATTAAACATCAAATTTGCATCAAATATTAAAAAAAAATTTTGTAAGCGATAAATAGGCCTTTGCCATTTACGTTTTAAAAACAACTTCATGTAAATGTTGTCAGCGGGTCCGTTTCAAATTCGGAAAGTCTAATTTTGCGTCACTTTTTCGAGCATTTCAGCCTGTATTCCACGAATTACGCGTGTTATGTTATCACATAGACTAAAGACTTTACATAGCCCCACAAGAAATAATCAAGAAGCGTTAAATAGCATGATCTTGGCGGCCAACTTACAGGGCCATTTCGAGAGATAAGCTGCTCACCAAATTCATCCTTTCACATTTCCATTGTTTCACGACCTGTGTGGCCTGTGGCACCGTCTTGATGGAATCACTTGTCAACATATTTGGGTGTAGCCAACTGGGGCAAAAAAAAGTCGCGTATCATGACTCGATATCGTTCGCCGTTGACGGTAACGTTTCTTCCACGGTCGTCTTTGAAGCAAAATGGACCGATGATGCCACCAGCCCATAAACCACACCAAACTGTCGTTTTTTCGGGATGCATCGGTAATTTTTATATGGCATGTGGCTGTTCATCACTCCAGATGCGGCAGTTTTGCTTATTTACGTATCCGTTGAGCCAGAAATGAGCCACAATTTTTCGATAAAACGGCGTATTTTTCTAATGCTCAACTTCTATAAGCGATAGATCAATTTTTGACAACTTTCCTGAGTGAAAACTACATATAAATCCATTCATTTTTTTCACGATAACCGGCAAAACAGAGACAGACTCATCTTGGCAACTCCTTTTTATACTTTAAAAAAAAAAAAAAATTATGCAAGTCATTATTTTGAACATTACTGTTATTGTTATACCTACCGCATATACATATGCTACTCAAAGTATCTTCTTAGACTTACTTGGTTCTGCTTGGTACACATTTTGAAACTACAATTTTGTAAAATTTTGCACAATTTTTACCATGTCGTTTGTCATTTGCCATCTGGCATCTATTTGTCATCTGCCACGTATCTTTTTGCACTCATCTTTTTGATTAATTGGTGGCACAACAAAGAATGTCGAAAAACAGCTCTATAGACATTTAAAAAAAAAATAATAAATATTAATATTTAGATATTGTACATAAGAGCTGACTGACAGCTAAGCTTAAGGATACAAAATTTAACTCGTCCCTGTTCACAGAATAAGACTTACTTTTTTATTATATTTATCTAATATATAAAAATCTCGCGTCAACGGGTTTGTGGTCGCATACCTCAGAAAGGGTTTGACCGATTTTTATGTATATATGTATAGTAGGTATGAGAATAGGCCGTAAAGTATATTTCATACAGTTAGGTCATTAGGGTGTTCCTATCAAGACATTTTTTTGACTACTATTTTTTTTATTTATTTTAGATTTGGCATAAAATACATATAATTTCCCCAGCCCGTATGAATCGTAGCTTAAAACTTGTAAACGAGTGGACAAAATTGGTTATGTACTTCATTCTGCGGGTTCGTTTGTAATTGGTACGCGAAGGTTTAGGATAAAAGAAAAGTCGGAAAATTCTCAACAGGAGGCAACGTTTCGTTTTTCAGTTCAATTAAATTTATCATATTTTTGCTGAACTTCAAAATATCTTATTTTCAATCGTTCTTGCTCATTGTAAGCTTCGTTGACGGACTCCTTCTGGGTGAAACTCGATGACGTTGTAACTCGATAATACTGAATTGATTTTCATGATTCTTTTTTTTCGTATTGCTATTTTTCAGGCTTATGCAGAAACGAAATTCCGGAAAATCTATTTATTCGAATTTTAAAACAACATCTTGTTGTCACCCCCATCATATTCGCGTTGGGGGTGACAACATCTGACAGTTGATTTTTATGCGCGGTTTCATTTTTTTGGACTGATTGACACCAAAGTTGAACAATATATTACTCTTCTTTGGGAAGGTTTCTCTTAAGTTTAATATTGATAGATGGCGCTGTCGTCCTGACATCAACATTTTTCGTATATTTGGCATATAGATTTCGCTCAAATTCAAAACAAGTTTGGTTATAAATTTTGAACTGTTAAGTGGCGGTAGAATGGAGATAATTCCAAAAAATACGATTACTGCTATTTGCTTATATCAGAATAAATGAACATTAGACAGAGACAGGGCACGAACAGCTGGTATCCATTATTATATTCGTATGAAATATGATTATTATGAAGTATATTAATTATACAATTTATCTGTGGCTCACAATAAAGAACATGTAACGGTATAATTTCGAACACGTGGGTTGAGAAACGTTTCGTATAAATTGTAATACATCTTTGTTACTACCGCATAAATATTCTTAAGAATTTCCAGCAGAAAATCTAGCTTTATTTTGTAAATCCGAGCTTTTAAGTGCAAATGCAAGGTATAAGAGCGTGAGCGTATATGTAAGTGCATATTTGCTCTTTTATAAGAAACTTATAATAAAGCCAACTTACATTATTTCGCAAAGTTTTAATATAAAGAATCTCGTCTTGTTTCGTGTTTTTTTTCTGTCGGTTATAATATTATTAAAGATTCTAAGTTATAAATTTTTCGTATTCTTAGTATGTTAAACTCATGAAAAAAGTGGGTCCACCAATGTTCAATTTAAATTTAGGGTTAAATGTGTCCTATGTGCAAAATTACATTAAAAGCGTTACAGTTGTTTTTGAAAAAATCTAATTTTTCAAAACTTAAGAGTGATTGAAATATATTAAGTGTGTGATCAAATGTTACCATTCATTTTGAGATGATTTCAAAACGTACAACTTAATGTTGTTTCGTTTGACCCAGTTGTGGACTGTATTTATTATGAAGTTCTGTGAATCAATTTAGGTTCTGTTAAAACATTTCTATGTACTTTCATAGTATGTTTGTTTCAGATGTAGCGATAAATGCTAATATTACATTTGAGACAATCCAAAATATGACAGAAAATGGAAATAATATAAAATATATTCCCTTAACTAAAGCTGATTAATTAAAGCTGTGTAAATCTTTTAGACCTCTGCTACACATTCCCTTCGTTACCCACATCTTTAGCTTTTGTTAAACCAAATCAATATTTTGAGACGACTGAAAAAAATAAAAATATGCATGAGCATCAATTTCTTTGAGTATCTGTCAGCAGATTATTACGATATTTGTCAAATTCTATAATTAAGCAAATTAAATCACCTTAAACTAAAATAATTTGACTTACGATATTTGTCAAATTCTATAATTAAGCAAATTAAATCACCTTAAACTAAAATAATTTGACTTCATACTTTTAATCAAGTTTTTCGAGGAAGGAAAAGCAAAATGTCTCTCTTGCTGTTGAATTTTTCGAAAACTGTCTATAAATATTTACTATTAATATTTATATACTGCAACTTTGCCGATTTCTTCTTACCTTTGTAAACGCAAACAATGCGTATTAGTTAAAAATCAAACATTTACGTTAGTGGTGTGCTGCAAGGCACTATTTAGGGTCCTTTAATTTTCGCATAATATGTCAACGAACTTGTGAACATTGCCAAACGTAGAACATAAGTATTGCTCATCTTTTGCTCATCACGGATGATGTTTAACTTTTGTTATTATACAGAAATTGGCTGTTAATAATAGATTATGACTAAACTAAGTGCTTATAACTCATTTTGTACTTTTAAACATATTAAGCGTATTTTTGTTTAACTTAAAGAAAAGATTGTCATAAATTTTAAAAAATCTATCTTTTGTGTCCAAACTAACAAATGTTTATAACTCACAAAGAGTTAATATGTTACCATCAATATCGTACGTTCTCAGCATAGAGTTGACTTAAAGGTTTATTTATTAGCCTTTAACAGCTATTGTGACGAGATTTCCCTTTGTCTTTAAACTCTTTGAAGAAGTTTACCTGCATTCCATTTATACTAGCGATTGTGCTAAAATGAAAAAAAAAAATTTTTAGATTCTCAATTTATAAAAAAGTGAATAAAGTAAAATTCCAAGCAAGTAACAATAGGAAACAACAACAAAAATCTGTAGGTAGGTAAAATCAGTGGAATTTAAATGATATTGTATATAAATTTTAATGAGAGAACATCGCTCTACTCAAAATACACACAAAGAGGAATCCATGAAAGTGAGAAATAGTAGCGCAAAATTTAGTACATAAAACAACAAAAAAAAAAAAAAACAGACAGCATCCACAGAACTTTTTACAAAGATTTTTCTATTTTTGGTTCATTGTTACTGATGCGGGGGTTGAATGGTTAAGGATTAAACTTACTATGCTCAATTTTGATGGTAATGATGATGCGCAAGGACGAATTCGCTGAATCGATAAAAGTGTATTAGTGCGAGAGTGTGTTTTCATTTTTGGTACATTCTCTCGCCATTTCATTGATGTGGAATGTAAGTTTTATGTGTGTGTTTTTTATGTCTTCGTTGTCAAATGAAACGCAGAAATTATTAGATTTTTGTCAGTTGTTAGCGGTATTGAGGATTTTTTCTTCTTCAAACATCCCTGCATCCTATTGGTGAGTAATTTACAGCATCCTTTGTATTTGGGAAGTTCTCGTGGCAAACGAGTTACATGAAGTGGAAGTGTTCTTTTATTTTGCGTATCCTTTTATTTTCTTATCACGATGGAGTGGTTCAACATGTGTACATACATGTATGTAGATAGGTTGGGTATTCTGAGCGAAGGATGTAGAACTATCTCCTTTCTGTTTTAAATAAATGTGGACAAAAAATCGTGTCCTTTACTGTGGTAAATGACTACAAGTTTTGCGAAAATTCTACGGTAGATGCAGCGATATGGGGTAACGGTGTGGATTGGAGAGAAATGTATCGCCTGCAGTGAATCAGGAAATATAATTAAAATTTTTCCATTAAGTTGTGCAAATGAATTATGGATGCGAATTTCCAAAAAGTGGTGTTAATGGACATTTCTGGTGGATAAAAATGATAAAAGAAGAGGACTGAATTCGTATTTCATTAACTCAATAATTGCTTTAGCTATAATAAAAAACCAAACACTACCAATTGTGTATTGTTGTAATTGTTTTAAATAACACTTAAATGAGCAGCATTGTTTTAAAAAAAAAACCGCTTAATTCAAGCGCCATTACATTCTTGATCATGTTGTGAATGATCGTAGACCATTTTCATAAAGCCTTACTAATAAGATCTGCATTTCTTGCTTTCAGAAAGGCCAAATTGAACCAACACAGGCTGACAGAAATCTAATACGTTCGTAAATTTCAAAATGTTGCTGTAAACAAGTTGGCGTTGAGCAGATAAAGTAATGTCGATTTTTATCCACCAATCCACAAAGTCAGATCTTACTTCAATTGCTGTCAGTGTTGCTCTAGCTAAAAGGCAAGAACAGCTCCGATTCCATATGCATTTTCGGCATAATTCGATGCTTGAGGCATTGAGGAATCATTTTTAGGAAAAAGGCATAATATGTCATAATTGTTTGTGAATTGTTTAAAGTAGATCCATGAAAATCATTTTTGAAATTGGTAAATCTAGTATGTACCAAAGTCGCATCAGTAATTTTTATTAATCACTGTACGCCATGCTTATTTTCCAACTGTCTACTTGACTTACTCACCATTCCCAAACAAGAATTCACCTCCACTTAACTATACTCTGTCCAAGATAAATTGGTATATTTGGAAGCTTTTTAAAAATCAGTAGCGTGTCATATTTTTGCACCATACTAAATGTATGAAACCCCCAAAAAAGGTGTTTACCGGCCAGTGAATTTCAATTTTCGTTTAAAGTCAAATAAAGATCAAACACTTCTTATTCAGCGCACATCTGTGGGCTGTGGCTACTACTATTCAACTCTCATTAAATTGATGTGCATTCAGAGTTACCGTTTGGTTACTCGTTAATTTTTATACCCTATCCTAAGGGTATATTAATTTTGACATATAGTTTGTAACACCCCTTAATATTCGTCGTAAACCCATAAAAGTATATATATTTATGATCAGGACCAAATCCTAAGACTATTTAGCAATGTCCGTCCGTCCGTATCAACTTTTGAGACCTTTAAATTTATGTTAGGAAGCTGAAATTTAGAGCATATACTCCTTAGGGTCCCGAAATGGTAAAGTGTTAAAAGTTTTTAAATCCGCCCACTGCCACGCCCACAATTTAGAAAAAACCGTTTTAAGGCTTAAATTAGAGAGATAGCGTATTGGAACCTTTACAAGATATGTAGGCACTGCCCTCCTTTATAAGTCTGTCATATAAAATTGTTGGCCACGCCTACTTTTTGTGGGATTTTTTCACTAAAATGCTGTTTTCAGCGAAAATTTTCATAGAAACTCAAAAAAATGTATAACAAGATATTTAGCAAATATTTTTTCCAATATATCGCCCATACTAAGTTTTTTGTCCACGCCCACTTTTTGGGGGCGTTTTTTTTTTAAAAATATTTCTTTTTTATAAATTTCATTCTAAATGATATCCATCACCTTCTTAATGCGTTTTTCTTTGGGGCATATAGGGATATGGATAGGGTATCGTACTGTTCGCCCCAAGCGGACTTTAGCGTTTCCTTTTGTTTTTCTTGGGTTTCTGTTGAGGAGCTTTTGGTTTTCACGCTTTCAAAAAAAGTTCTGATTGATAAGAGATATGTTCGAATGCATATCCTCATGTTAACTGTGCATTTTTAAAGTATGTAGTTTTTATTGTACAGCTAATTTTATAAATAAATAAATACAAATACAGTCTTTGCATTTCTTTTAATGTGTGGAAAATACGTCAAAACGCAGTTACAAAATTGTAAGCTGTTTTGTTTAAGGAAAAAGTTCATATGCGTAGGTTTTCGCAGCGTGTATTTTTCTAAATTTTTTTTTATGTTTTGTGTAATTTGTTTTTTTACGTCATGTAAAAAAAAAGAACTTGTTTTCGCGACAAGAAAAATTCATAAAAATTTTATTTTTATATTTTAGAACTATACTGGGATGCCCTTCAAAAACGCGTCTTTTATCTTGTTTCTTGATGGTGTGGGAAAAGATAAATTTTATATTTTATAAATAAAACAAATTAAAAGAAAATTTCAACCTAAAAAAAGGACGGTAACCCTAGATAAGATTCTTTCAGATTTTTGCTAATTTAAAATGCTGACTACGGAAGCCGTAGATAGTACCTTACGAAAAACAAAAGACTGCGAATGAGAGAAAAACATCCCTATCTTCCCTGTACTGCCAGTTTATGTTGGACAGAGTATAATCATTATATTGTGTTCATGTTCTTGTACTTTTCTACATACTTATGCATTTGAAAAGCCTGTGGTCTGGATATGCGTGAATAAGTGAACATTTCAGTCATTATTTATCTGTTAAACTAATAAGGCATAATGTTTTTCTTATTTAGGCCTACAAACTTCGATCCGGGTTTGCATCATGGGCGATGGGTGAATGAAAATCGACATAAAAAAAATAAATAAAACATGTAAACGGCACATAAAGCCTAACTTCTCCAACCATTATGTGTTGCGTAGATCTATCCTGACATTTCTTACTCTTATATGTTCGTCAAACTTTTCCAAGGTGTGGGGCAGCGAATAAAAACTTCCAGATGGTACGGCTCGAATTTGAGACCTCTCGCTCAGTAGTACAACACTCTTGACCCTCAAGCCACTGCACCCACCGCCATCAAATATATGAAGGCAAATTTTTTGTATTAGAATGTGAAGTTAGAAGTGAAGAAGAAGTGAAAAACAACAATTGCAAAACTGTCATCTGTTTGTCAACTGCGTGCAGACGAAAAGTATGTTTTATGTGTTCTTCTTCTTGATGTAGTCTTTTTCCCAAAATATGTAATCTTACACTTGACGTTTGTTAATAGCGATGGTTAGTATATAAGATTTTGTAAGATTTTGCTTTGTTACAGCTAAAAAACTTTAAGAATCTATGACTAGCATTAAAAAAAAAATTAAAATATTCTCAAGATAGGGTTTAACTTTCAATTAGTTTTTATTTAGTTATTTTACCTATCCTGCAAAAAAAAGTCTCATTTATATAAGTCCGCTTTTGGTAGCCAGCTTATAAAAATATTATTTTACGTTGATAATAAAATAAAATATTTGTATAGATCCTTAGGTTTTTTTATTTTTATTTGGTCGAAAGCTTTGGTCACCCGCTGCAGCACTCAAACCAGAGCCTGGTTCATTGTACTTTCAGACAGATACTTCCATACCCCAAGAAAGCACTTCAGTAGTAAGTAGCTTATGCGTTAAGCACTCACTTTAAGATAGTTGTGACGCTTAAGCCTGGAGAATATTCCTCATATTGAATGTCTTTTCTACAGAAGATCCAGTCATTAATGTAGGCCCTTATTATGGATACCATCAGATCCAACACAGTTTCAGGCTCTGAAAAAACTTCCTCTGAATCTTGAGGATCACGTCCGTCGGAGATTTTTTCTGGCCTGAAAGTTTCGGGAGTGGTTTGATGTTCGATTATATTAGTCACCTCGCAGACCATTATATCCAAGTTCACAGTGACAATTTAAAGCAAAGTTTAGTTGATGATCAACAAAACATTGCAGTTAATCGGAAACAACGCTGATATGTTTTAATTATTTTACAAAATTTTGATTTTTTTCTTTACTTTTTAAAATATTTTCTTTTCTTTATTTGTAAATCAACGGGCAACGTTAATTTTTTATATTTACATTGAGCACCTAACTTTGCTTGTCTTGATTGATTTTTTGATTTTTTTTGGTTTTTTTTCTCGTATGTTTTTCTATTTTCCGCGCATATGGATTAAAGTGTTCATAACCTTATGTTTTAGCGACAGTGCTATGAATGTTAGTTTATGTCTTACTAGCTGGCTCGTTCGCGCCTTGCTTCGCCTGCCTGCCACATTTATGAGATAGTGGTTGATTGATTTTTTATTAACTTTCTTTCCCTGTACATAACATATTATGTCGTACTCTCAGGAGCCGAACTTACCCGAGAACATGCAACGGTTGTACGTTGTACCCTGAGAAAAAAACACATTCTGAAGATCCACATTCACAAAATCAAGAGTCTGCCTGCGGGATTTGTTTATTATCATAGCGAAACAAAGTTTAACAGGAAACTGTGAAGTTGATGAAGTAAAATAACTTTGTCGCTAGTTGGTGCAAAGTCGCATTTACAAAGTGAAGCAATTTTTGTTCAGATTCAGACTAATCTGAGCATGACTATCGCACACGCACACGTTTGTATGGCCTATAAGAAAACATCGGAACGTGATCGGAATCGACTCAATACCTTTACGCTTGAGCAGAGGCACAAAGCCATTCGAAATTCAGCCAATCAGACAAATACCTACATAAAACCATGGTACGGAAACGCACGCTCACGAGCAGTTTGCGAGTCACGCGTTCGACTCATTGATTCGACTCATGAACGATACTCACGTCGGACGTGCGCACGCGAGCGGACATTTTCTGGTTTTGTCAAAACTCACTCATGTGCGCGTGCCCAACTGAGTGTGTGTCGTACTCTGCATAAAAAAGAAGAGAAGAGAAATAATTCGCTCTTGTTTTTTTTTATCACTCACGTCACAGTATATGAATGTACTCTTAAAAAGTCAAGAATAGACATCGAAAGAAAACTAGGCCTTGTGAGGGCTATTCATAAAGAATCGCCAAACCACACGTACCTCAAAACAACTGAGAACTTTTAAATCGGCTGTGAAAGAAAACAGTGTTGCCAATTAAAATTTAAAAACACTTTCAGTATCCGGCTCTGAGCCAAGAATTTAAATAATTGATCTGTCAATAAATTTGGAATAATTAAAAACGAGGATATAAGTTGTTGGTTGATATAGTTAAAAGTTTTTAGTAATCTCAAACAAATTCAATAAGCTTAACAAAAATATAAAAAAAATAGTTGTTAATTTCCTTAATAAAGTGTGTGTTCATATTATGCATTATTATATGGGCATCTATACATCAGGGCTTTCCATCTATGAAGCTGCTTTCGTGTTAGCGTTGACTAACGTCTAAAGTTGAAACATAGGAATCGCATAATAAGCTATTGCAAACGAACTTTTTACCCCAACTTTGAATTTGACATAAAAAAAACCTTAAGTCCGTAACGTAGCTATAGCCGATAGCAAAAAGTTGAAATATTTTCTACTTTTCTGATTTCTGATGTTTCTTCCCTAAAGGATTCTATTAGTGCTTGAAGGATATCAAATGTTTGATGGATATTGTAGTACGTTAAATGTTGGCTTGAGATTAGCCGTCCGCGTCACCGTCAGTCCACTTTGTATTATTGAAGCAGAAACAGAGAAAAAACAACATTATGTTGTAACTATTATTATGAAGACCTTATGGACTTCATGTTTTAAAATGAGCTTGTATACACTTGCAAATGTGATCACATACTTTATTCCCAATTTGCCATCACTATTAAAATTTATTTACACTTAAAACGACTCATGCGGAAATAATAAATTTCAGAATAATGTTACTTAAAATCCGTATTAAGGCTTATTAATTTGGCAAAATATTCCCAATTATGTAGACAGTTTGCAACCAATAAAGCCAATTGTATCAGTTACTCAAATTAGTCAAAAACTCTCAACTTTCAATTAATGAGAGCCCAGCTCTTTCACTCGAATCAAATCCATCCGACAATGATAATAAATGTCTATGTTCTAAAAGTATCCCAAGCCCAATTGAATATCTAATTTCTAATGTTTTATCTCACTCATTATGTCCCTCATTTTGCCAGACTAACACAAACACACACATATACCTAGACCAACTTGTATCTATCAGCATTAAATTCGAATACTGTAACAAAAGCTTTCTTCAATTACTCCGTCTCTATTTCCAGCAAGTTGTTGAACTTCAAGGTTACGTGGTAATCCTTGTTGAAACAAGAGATGGAAAAATCAAATTGTACGGCTCACCAGGTGACAAAGATAATCTCGAAGTGGCAGACGAGGTACTCGATGTTAATGAGAGAAAATTGGAGGATTTACCCCGGTCCGAGGTTATACGTCACATACATGAGGTAAGGATGCATTTGCACGTGAAAATAATATAGATATTTTTAAATTTTTTCTGTTGTTTATTTTGATTTATTTTTTTTTTATTTTCGCAGTGCATACAATCGTGTATGATAAAGCTTCGGGTTAAGCGGAGAAGTGATTCGAGATTGGGTGAGTTTGTTATTTTTTTATAATGCTTTCAATTTTACATAAATCTATAAATTTGTTGTTGTACTGAGACAATAACACAAAATTAGTTGAAATCAGGGGATAAAGTTTCGTTATGTAACTAAAAATCAAAAAATATTGCAACAGATCATGAAGTACCTATACTAGAAAAATTCTTTGGCGGACCTCCACTTAGGACTCATATGTGGATTGTTAAATTGATGTAAATAACAAGGTAGGTATACCCCTCGTTGCAGGGACATAACTTCATAATGAAGCTCTAAGTCTGAGCAAACATGGCAGAACATAAGTAGTTCAACATTTTGGTTTTACGAGTTAGGTTGCACCTGTTTGTCTGATTTCTATTATTTTTTACACACATTACATATAAACACTGAGCAAAGAAATTATTTTACGGGATTTCACTATTTGTAAATACATGGAAATTTGTTGAACTCGATGAGGGTACAGTACAACCAGTAGGTCTGGGAGGCTTTTCAAATACTTTATTTAATTGCTAATTTCACTAAACTCCAAAGAACGGTATGTTAAGGCTGCATTGGTTCGGGCAGCAGATAGACTAACTACCCCATTCTGACGGGCCACCACGCATTTTTGCCAAGCACCTAAACGTACTAGGCTTAAGTTATTCGACCTGTCTGTGACGCGTGTAAAAGGCGAAAACACGCCGGAGCATATTCTCTCCTGCCTTTGATTGAACCAGGTTCAAGGCTTTCAAGGTGCTGACGTGGTGACGTGGTTAGTGCTGAACATTAAGCTCCTTATCACTGAAGTGCTGTCTCGGCTTTCTGAAAAAGACGGGTAAATTACTAAAGTAGAAGGAAATATCTGCCTGAGAGTACAACGGACAAGTTACTGGTATGAGTGCTTCCGCGGATGTACAAAAAAATCCTCCGAGGTGTGTTTGTTACCGGCCAGACGCGATTTTAGGCCAAATTAGTTTCTCCGCACAGGAATTAGGTAAAATTATTGAAGACATTTTTTCATCGTTGGCCTGTGTAATTCAAAATCTGTTTGACCTAAAATATTTAGTCCCATTTAGCAACGATATTTTCGAAATAAGGCAACTTACATATATACTTATTGAACAGTAAATGCGACAATGGAGCATTCTCATCATTTGATTAAAATTTTAATATAAAAACGTTTGAGACATATAAACGAGATGAAACGACCGCCGGTTGGTCATTTCTCTACAGAAGGGTACCAGTACCTCCTGCATAGTTACAATTCTTTTTGGTTTTGGCCTATTCATTGAATGTAATTCTGAGGATATTCAACATCAAGCGCCCTTCTCGCTATAAAGCCGGTACTTACGCAGAATATACCTCAATTGAAATGTGCTTTATTCTTCCAAAATCAGTCCAGTATTCATTCATCTAATACCGTCGGAAGCGTATGTGTGTCTCTCTAGTTTTTCAAGTAACTACATACACACTAATCTTTATCTCTCCAGCGGCACCAACCGCAACCACTTGTTCCCGCATTACATATATTTGCCGCTCGTTTATTTTTCTACCTGGGCATGTTCACTGCTACACTGCACCTCCACCTGTAGTGGTACTCAACTTGTGTTTCTGAGACATTTGTTACGTTGTTCCATATCTACTATGGCTGCTCGCCTGGTACCTCACTTTGGCCACCAGCGATATCCAATGCTCGTTCAACTGGTGAGAACCAAGTGTGGGGAGCCCATTTATAGGTGCACTACTGCTGCAAAACACAGAGAACGGAAACGCTGCTTACGTAGGTACGTTGTTAGAATAATAGAATATAATATCAAACTTCAGTTCCACCATACGCTCTCTCTTACTTGCTCTCTGCGTAGCATCAATCGATCTATAGGACAGACACAGAACATAGCCGTATGTGTGAATATGTTGTGGATACTATATCTACTCTCCATCGTGCGCCAGCTACATGAATTCGGCTTGCGTTCATGACTCAGGGAGATACCCACAACTTTTCTGGTTGGAACATGGACAAAATGGAAGAAAAAAAATAGTATCTACACTCAGCGTACTCAAATTCAGTCAGTCAGTCAGTCGTTGGCTAAACCTCTTCGTGTTGGAAACAGTTTTTACCTGTTTTCACCGTGTGTTCGCGCCGTGGCCACATCTTCGTCTGATTGGATTGATTGTTTTACATTTTGTGGAACGAATCTGTTTTTTTTTTGTTGCCACATTTTCTGTTTACTTTTAAGGAATTTTGTTTCTTTTGTTAGTTCCGTGGTGTCATGTGAGATACAATTTCACTACACAAAATCAATATTCCTCAATCGGATTATCGCGTTTAAACCGCCCCCTAAAAAAGAACCCGAGAAAAAATACATACAACCAAAAGTGTCAGAAATACTTGTGGATTCCATTCGTGGGCATTGGAATTTTTTTCTAATTGGATTTGTGATGTAAAATTGCAAAAAAAAAACGCAAAAAGAAACGTGAAGTGGAAGTGGAAACTTGTCTCACATTTTGTCTATAATTCTTATTGGGAACAGACAAAGTGAACGGAGGAAAATCAGGTGGCTAATTCCACTTTAACATCTAATTAACCAAAAAGAAAAAAAAAGTATTTCCATACATACGTATATAATATATACGAAAAGTGTTTCTCCAAAAAAATACAAAAAAAAGAAGGAATTTCCACATCTTACCTATATAGTGATCTTACTCACCTTACCTGAACCACATCTCTTTCTCAGGTGTTTTGCGCTACCATCCACATCTCTATTCAACACAGCATCCAATCCGGTATCACGGGTTTTTGTATATCATAATCGTTCTCATTGTTGTTGTTATTTTGTATCGTGATTTTTTTTTCATATTATATTATTTTTTTTCTCTCATTCCACATAAGATACAGTGTGTGATGAAAAAATTATGTCATTGTGTCGGTGAATGACGAAGAAAAACAAAATGTTAGCAAAAAATTGTATGTGCAACATGATGTGTAGTTAAAAGTTAAACATACCAAATAGAGAGAAAACAAAAAATTTTACTCAGTAAAAAAAAAAAACAACAGAGATATTCGCGATTGTTTTGTTGGAAATTCAAACGATTTCCCATCTGTAAGCAGCCCCCAAATTGTTTATATACATTTGCCACTGGAACGGATACTATAATAATTAAACTGTAAGGTTTGTTGGTTTTTTTTTTTATTTTTTTTATATTGGGTGTTCCGAGGTTCTCTCAAAACAATATTTATTAGATCAAAAATTGCAAGCCAACAGAAATTGACAGTTGCTTAGATATAAAACAAATGTAGAGGTATTGTTAATATGTTTTTCGGGGAAATTGCTCATACTCAGCAGTATGATTAACATTGCTAACAAGGAGCAAAATTACATCGGAATTTATTCACCAGATACCATATACGCCAGAGAACATTGTAAACAGGAGAGAAAATACTGTTATAGTCAGCGTTAGACCATGTGAAATTAGGTCGCGGATGATTTTGTATGGGCGTTCAAAATTAATTTTTAAAATTAAATATAGCCACCATAGTGAAATTTAGTTAGAGCGCGCGGTCTAACTTCATTTTCGATCGCGGTCTAAATTCACGGACCAAAAAATGTGCTTTCTTTCTATTATGCATTGGTTATACCTACATGCGAATCTTTCACGAGGTTTTGAAAACTAAAAAGAAATTAACTACCTAGAATGGCAAAACTGGTAATTTTAGTTAGGTAGCTCAGTAATAATTGCGATGGACAAAAATAAAAAATAAAGTATCCAACGACTGAACTTTGGAATTAGTGTTAATAAGGTCTTAAGTCACAAAATTCAGGATTTTAGAAAACTAAATTTAAAATTCAAAGTCGTTTGGCGAACCAAATTTATTTTGTCAAAAGTGAAATTTATGCACATTATGTATGTTATAACTTTTAAAATTCTTTGTAAAAAGATTCTTTTGAAATAAGCCATCAATACCGATAGAATAAGAATCTGACCTAGTGTTAAAAATTAATAACGACATTGTAACATGTACTTACACTGTTTTCTCAGCACTTCCCCTTTGCAAGCTGTGCCACACGCACAGCTCGAAAATAACTCTCAAGCATTGAAAGGTTCTAAATTACTCTCAGTTTTAAATAAATATAACAGGTAAACGGACCATACATGACTTAAAGCCTATCTTCTAGTAACATTATGTTTACGACTACATATTTTTGACACCAGTGGAAGGGCCCTGTAGACTGTAAACGGCAAATTTTTGACAGTTCTTACTCTTCGATATTTGTCAGACCCTTGAAACAGGTGGAGCTGTGAATAGAAACTGTAGGTGGTATAAGGTTAAATTTTTTTCATTTTTATACCAAAATTAAATACTTATGATAAAATTTTTCTTATTGTAAGAATATATTTGCATACTTTATATTGTAGAAGAAGAAAAAAGCCGACAGAAGAAGAGAGAAAAAAAGGAGGTTCCTTCTGCTCGGAGAAAAAAGTAGTTACGAGTGAATAAAAATAATTTCAAGTGTTAAGATATCCATATTGAGGGATTATTAAGTTCATAGATCCTTGTGCAAAGTGAAATTTTTCGAAGAGATAAATAGGCGATTTAGTCTGGATGACTTTATGTAAAAAAATGCAATTCCTTATTTTCAAATATTGAGGAAGCGAGCAGCCAAAAACGTTTTTATGATCATTTCGACGTATGCCATAAATATGTATTGAGTCAACTCTAGGGTAGCAGCAAAAGATATAAGTGGAACTAGTAACGTTCCGACAAGTTTTAACTAGTATCAATTGGAGTAAAACTAGACGATAACCATAACTTACGAAGGCCACCATATAGTCGACCAACAAGATAGTTGAGATGATCACATCCATAAAGACTACGATTTATTTGCAATCCAAGACTAGTTACAGGCTTAACAATTTTAGGATGTTCAAATTAACTGAGATTTAGATGGATTTGGAATGCGCCCATTATCAGTAGCCTACTTATAAAATTGTTCTTAAGTCGCCATTCAGCCTTAAAGCAAGATGCTCCGCACCATATAAATGTAATGATGTACTTTTACAACCATACGGCAGGTCATTAATAAAAATGCCAAAGAGTGCTATCTGATATCTTTTAGACACATAGTCTTTAATAAGACAAACAGCTCTAATGCTAATGCTTTTTAAATAGAAGCACTCAAATACCCTTATTACCGTAAATCTTTAACTATTTTAATCTCAATTAGCCATTTTCACATAAATTTTCTCGCTAAAGTTATAGTAAAGATTATTGATATACATATATATAATTATGAATTTATATTGATTTTGCATGCAATCTTCAACGGCACAAATCACTGTCGATATATTCTTGTTTTGCTTTACGCGGGAAAATGCAGTTAGTTCCATTACGTGCACAAAATGTATAAGCTTGTAGTTCGATTGATCTTCAACTTTCATAATGACTGTTTTTAGGACAAATGTTTGCCGATAGGGGCGGCTTTTGAACGTGCATTTGATTTTTTTTCAACGAAAGTGGATTAAAGTTGATAATGTCCATATGTAATAAATGTCAAATTAAGAAAAAAACCAAGCAAATAGCGAGAACTTAAGTAAATGAAAATATTTCTCGGAGCAAGAATATTTCACAGTGACAAACCAAATGGATATAAAGGTTGAGAGTTATTTTCGAACTCTTGCCACACGACTTGACATATTTTAACTTTTTCTTTTGATCTATGTATGTGAAGAAAATTATTTTTTCGACGTTTTGAGCGTTTTGAACCGATTAAAGATATAACCTTATATAACCGATAAAATCTTGAATTATTTTATTATCAATAATGAGACGATATTATGTTTATTTGATGAAAAGTCGAAATATTTGCGTGACAAGTCAGTTGGTCTTAAATGTTATATTTTTATCTCGTTGGTAACATGTTTATAGGTGGGAAAAGAAATGGATCTCAGAGGCAAAATCAGTTGGTTGGCGCCAAACGCTTTTGTGACAGTCAAATGTGATAATGACATATTCTTTCCTTTATCAAATAATGTCTAGAACATGGTAATTCCAACAAATAATCGATATCTTGTGCTATCATTGCACGCAAATTATTCTATAGTTAATTCTGATCGGTTCGAGCAACTTTTATTAAAGCTAATAAGAAAAATAGAAATGTTCAAATACTAAATGAACAACTACAACTTCTGTATTTTATGACTTTTTTCCATTTGAAATTCAAATGAATTTAACACTTATACTTTTGTTTTATAAATATTACTCATATTTGTAATTAATGACACTCGCTAGTTATTATAAGAAAATATTAGTCACAAAAATTGTGAAGCTGGGCTATAGTAACTACCAATATATATATTTTTTTACGACGATTTGGTTCGTGTGCCTTTAAAATGAAAGCTTCCAAATTTTCGAAAATGTTTACGTAGTGTATTTTTACTTGTCGTTCTGTAGATACAGGTGCAATCGATTTAATCTAACTTTAAACTCGAAAAGGAGCATAAATTCAGAGATACGGAAGATAGGCAGGGTTTATAGGAAGGTAACAAATTATATATGTTATGATCATTAATGTTTATACTACCTAATTTTTTTTTTCGAGTTTTAATTGAAAGAACTTTCCATATTCTCTAAGGTCGCTTCTTCAAGAAGTAAAACATTATGACATTCAGCAGTGTTTACGGGGAAATAAAAGTAGCAGCGGTACAAAAGACAGCGGCATGTTTCTACACATTCAGCATGTAAACTTTCACTAACCACTATAACCATTAAAATTAGCTTTTAATACACTTTTTCACCAGTACGTCCTGATAAAGAGAATTCGCAAAATAATACAGTCCAGTCACTAATTCAGTGACAGTTCGTATTTAGGGTAGCATTGGCGGTTCTGAAGAACATGGGATTTACACAGAAGTGAATATACAAACTACCTTTGTACATAGTCAAAGCTAAGATACTGGAAAATGTAATAAAATAAACGAGTGGTCAGGGCTGAATTAACAGCAGTGTTTGCCATTTTGGTACGACAGAAGTGGATATAATCCTTGCGTATTATGCAAGTTTTATAAAAATTGTCTTTAGAAGCAAATAAACATAAATCGAAAAATTTTCTAAAAATAGAACAATTGCAACATTTCAATTAATTTCTTGAAGATTGGAATAATTTTTTTTTGCGATTTGGCGTCGAATTTTGGAAACAGCTTGAGTTGAAGTTGAACGGATATATACCTTAAATCACAGAACTTAATCCCGGTGGAGAAGAGGTGACCTTAAATCCAGCTCGCATTTAGAAAAAATGGCCGGCCGATGAACTTTGCATGAACTGAGTTATTTAAGTTGCTTGCTAATTAGTCTTAAGCTTCTAATTTGGCTTTATAATAGATCATCTTCATGTATGTGTAGCACTCATAATTTTAACAATTTATTCAAATAAATATCTCAGGTCAATAACTATTCATGAGCATCTCAAATTCACAACCCAATCAGTTTAACGAAAACATTGTTCGAGATTAAAAAGTTATAACGAAAAAAATAAAAATAAAATAAATATATATTCGAAATGGTCACAATCTCAACAACATCGCACCCGCTTGGAATACATATTTTTTTAATACCTTAATCCGACCAGTTTCGTAACATCGAATATACAAAAAAATCTTTAACAGAAAAAAAAGTTAAACAAAACGAATATCAATAAATAAAAGTGTGAAAAAATGTCAAAAATGAAATTCCAATAGCTTGCTTGCTACCTTCTTTCTTGCTATTCCGTCCTTCTGTATCTGTCTGCAAACATAACCGACGAGTTTGTTTTTGTATGGTTAGCTAAATCTACGTTTTTTTTTTTTCTTTTTGCTTTTACAATTCGCTTTTTATGAAGTAAAAAAAATATACTTTTAATACTTCGGCTGTCGCCATTGTTATTGCGAATTTTCGCATTTCCACCAAGCACACAGGTGCAGCAACAGCAACGCAGATATACTTAATGGCTATATAGTATATATGCTATATAGATACTCGTACTGGTGACGGTAAGTACAACGTGTACGTGCAGTGGATACTAGTTTTGCTAGTTGACCGACTATCAGGAATGTTTTTTCGTTCATTCCATGGAATGATGTTTAATATTTGTTGGTTGGTTAGGAGTGGAAGAGGCGAGCACTTTCAGTATGTGCATTTAGTAGATACTTTTTTTTCGCTGACAATCTACAGCCACAATGGCTTTCTCCATACGCAGAGTACGAAGTACCTAGCTTGGTTTTTTAACGTGTTTTTTTTACTATTTCCGAAGCCAAAGAACAACATTCGCAAAACGTCAGTAAAATCTAAAACGTGTATTTTTTGTTTTGAATGAAAAATATAAGAGGCAAAAATTATGTCAATGCCGTCAGAAACTTTATTATATTATTTTCGGGGCTTTTTGCCTTCTAGACTTAGACTCTACTTCGATATGGTGTTTATGTAATGCGATACTTCTGACTGTAGCAAAAAGTTTGATTCGTAAACATTTAATGGGGAAAGATGATTGATTTTTGTTTACAACACAAAGAGTTCGCTAAAATTTATTTTCCCAGGAATAATTCCCATAGTGCGATGAATCATGTTGGCGTTCTTAATTTGCATAGCAAGGAAAAGGCGAACCTATACAGCTTTGAATGATTTGATGATTTCAGAAAATCATTTGACATCTTAGTAAAGATATCTGTCGAAAGCGTTAATTTAACTTTGCCTTTTCTTTACATGTAATATGATGTTGGCGGATGACACATTTCCTGCGTAAAGATTGCCTTTCCAAATGAATGATTCATTTCTATGGATTATTTTGTTTAACTCCTCAGGTTTAAAGTTACGGAAGAATAAGCAGTTCGAATTAACGGTCAATTATACTACAGAATTTTAGCGATTGTCAGAGCTCGAGTCGCGCAACCTTAGGGTGTATTTAGCATAGCTCAATAGGGTACTTTCAGAGGAGTGTAGACCCGAACTTCTAAACCTTGTTGGTTAATAAAATATTACGTACCCTGTAGATGTAGAACCTCACTTTTTCACTTGTGTTGAACAGATAAGTAGAATCTTATGGACAGTTATGGGTTTATAACGGATCTTTTCTACGGTGGGTTTCCGGGAACGCCGGTCAGTTTTGCTGTGTTTCGACTTATTGACTTAGCTTGATAAACTTCCCTTTGCATCTAAAAAGACGTTTAAGGTTTAATATTTACCTAGTTATGCCTGAATGATCTTTGTTCATAGCCTGGAAGCGATCCATTTGCTGATGAACTCCTCTACACCAGCGTCGATTAGAGATTCAGTACGGTAATTAATTGGAGCTCCTTCTAATATTTGATGGACCTCTCTATGGTGCGCATTACTTCGTGGACCTACCTTTGAGGTAGGCCTGTTGAGACTTGCATAGAGGCGGCGACTTGATTAGGCCTGACCTAGTTTTCTGTGGACTGATGAGCAGCATCCTATTGTTTGCTGTGGGCCAAAAAATGCTGACATGAATGCGTATCGGTCTGGCAAGAGCGTCAGCTCTTTCATTGCGCTGAATACCAGTATGACCGAGAACCCAGGGAAGCGTAATATAGTTGTATATACCCAACCTGTTCGGCTTGCTTATGGCCTCCCCCGAAATTGGAGCTGATCGTAACAGCAGAGCAGGCTTTAATAGCGCTTAGCTATCTGAGCATATGCATAAGCTAGTAGTTTTAACTGTTTTCCTTTAAGGGATATTTGCAGCAGTCGCGAAGGTTTAGGATTCTGATTATTTTATCCGATGAACTCTAGAGTAAACTCCGGCTCCAGAGTTCCCGTTGATAAGGGGACATCTGTATATAGAATGGGACTCTACCTAAAGCCGATCAACCCATCGCTGCTTCACTTCAGATGACCAGGAAGGAGGAGTCGAAAGTGCTGCTGAACAATTTTTAAAAAAACAAAAGACTTCAGATATAGCACTTTGTGAGGACATCGCAATAGATTGACAGTGTTGCCACAACTCCCAATGAGGGGTAAAACTTGGTGACTTAAGTGTGGCGAGGAGGTGAGGAGACGCTGATATTTTCTGCCAACCCACTTATTCTAATTTAAAAGTTATTGATAATAAAGGATCCAAACATGGTTCGCGACAAAAAAAAATTTGGGTAGGTCAATATGTCAAAAAAGTCCTCAAACAAGTTTGAATAAATAATTTTTCAGGATAGCGTTGTCCAAAAATTTTGTAGGGTCTAGAACTTTATCGTTACAAACCTTAATTTTGAACTCTGTCATCGAATCATGCAACCATGCAGCTGAAAATACGTAATTTAAATTTGATTTGGTTAAATGTGCGAACTTAGCTTGTAGTCATATTGTTTTTTGCTATTTTGCGTGTGAGAAGGCTTTAAAAAAATTGAGCATAATACAAAGATGAGAGACAGAGATATTTCTCGTCATATAAAAGTTTTCTCAAATTAATCCCAGTTTGCCCTTGTCAAAAATTTATCAGCCGAAATCGCGAAAGAGCAGTTCAGGCAGTTTGCAATTTGCCGCGTCCTGCTGTATCTGAAAGAGGTCTTATGGCGATAAGAAATTAGAGTACTTTAATAAATTACAAACAGGGAAGATTTGCACTTCTCAAAACGACGAATGACAAAAATATGGACATGACAGTAATGATTTGAAAAATATTTACCCTCAAACATTTCGAGCATCTCGGGAGCAAATGTTCAATATTTAAGCATAACATTTCTTGATGATCACATATAGTTCTTATGTTCGACCAATGTTAACACATGTCTCCAAGTTCGTAGGTATTTAATTTTATTCCACACAAAATATATAAATAAAGGCCAAAAGCTATCAATACGTTACACCATATCCGGAACACCACCGTTAGCTCGTATAAAGCATCATAATTGTCCCATATTCATTCCAACAAATTTGTAATAAATTGCATTTGAAATAATTAAAGCAAACAAAAAACACACGTCTAAAATCATTTACCAAATTTATTCATCAATTAATTTTCCACTGAGCTCTTTCTCATTTCTAAAACCAAAAACTTAATTAAATTATGATTTTTATCAAATAATTGGATATTCTCGTTACACAAAGTAATGTTAAAAAAACCAATGAATGTCACACACTTTGATCTGTCAAAATATGCATTCAAACGACGATGGACGTTTCCTGTTCAAATCCAATTAAGTGCAATTTATTGCATGACCTCCTTACATCATCTAACTTCGGCTTCTACCCTCTCTATCGGATTTTTGGGGTCAACTATGAATGTAAATGTAGTTAGAGACAAGTAAACTCAACCCTTGGAGCATGGCTGTCACTTTTTTAATCTTAGAGCAACCTATAAACTAATTCCGGTTGACACTAAAGGGCTATTGGTGTCATGTCATCGTTGGATTTCAACACGTTTTCTATTTGTTTGGTAAAAATAAAAAGTTAAATACATAGTGATTAGTTTCATCGGTGACAGAAGAGGGATTAAGCATAAAAAGGTGGTTGCAGGGTTATTACATCGTCGGCGTTGGATCAGGATAATCAGTTGCTGTCAATTGTTTTTGGGTGAAATGTTTGCGGTGAATAAGTGTCCTTGTTTGCATAGAGGGGAATGCAAATTAGTAATGTATTTTGCAATATTCTTGGTCTGGTTCTTGATGGATGATCTTCTAATTGGCTTTTTCTCTAACCATAAAGAGAATGGTTAATGCTTTGTGAAGGAATGGTTGTAAGTCTATAGTAAGTAATGGACATTTTCGTTGAACTCACCTAGTTATTTGGTTAATCAATTAGTTTATTTGCTCTGCATGCTAAGTTGGACTCTGCACCGTTTGTATACAATCAAGGGCACTATTGAGGAATTGAGTCTGCCAAGTGGTCTAGTTTTAAAGGAGAAAGGGTATCTAAGGGGCTATGGTCACTTTTCGAAAGTAAAAGATCTAGGGAGTTAATAATTAATTAATTAACCAACATTTATTTTACTATTTTTTGAAGAAGGCATACATAATTTGGATTTAAAAAAAAATTGATCTCATGTTGAAAAAATACAATTTTCTTCAACAATTACTTTATAGGGCACTGAGTGCCGAAGTACACGATAACTTATAATTTTACAGTACAGGAGTCGAGTTTTAAAAAATAAACAGGGATACGCTTAGAACAGTAGAATAGAAATCCTGGCAGGATACTGTGCCTTCGGAAACACGCAAAGAGTCTCGGATTCTCGGATACAAATATCTGCAGATTTTGTGGAGGTCTGGCTACTGAGGACATATTACACATACTGTGTAAATGCGCGGCAATAACTTTAAACTTTAATGGCACAAACTTTAAAACCCTTCTTAGAATTTGCAAAGAAATTGTTTGATATACCAGAGAAATTGTATAGGTTTTTGCTGCCTTTTTGAAATTGAATTCAACTGGTTCATCAGGGATCGTGAGGGCTCCTTTGGTGCATAGAGTTTTGTGACGACTTTGCTTTACCACACCCCTGTATAACCTAACCGAGGTTAGGTAAGTAAATGGAGGTTCGGGATTATAGTGTCTTGCACCCACAATCCTTGGATCAATGTAAATCTATTGTGATGCCCTTCGAGATATGACCCCACACTGCGAAACCTATGAGTTTTAAAGCAATCCCTAGGTATTAATTTTATCAACTTTTTAGAAAGTTCTTCTAAATCTGGGAAACAGTGCCTCCCAAGAAATCTGTTTCTGAAGTGCTGGAGTCTCCGCATGAACATCCTCGTCACCACATCCTCTGCATTAGTCATTCATGTTGAGCTTCATCATCTTCGTTTATGTTGAGATTCCAGGCAAATCAAGATACGCAGTGGCCTTCCTGATTATAATATAAGATTCAGTCATATGCCCTATCACATTGCGCATTTTTTTTAAACAGGGCTGTGTCGGGATTGAAATCGATGAAAAGTGACGAGTTTTGAACTGGACTTTTTCGGTTTTCTTTAAGGCCCCATGGATAGAAATTTGTAACATATTTGTTTATCCAACCCGAGTTTCTTAGCAGCGGTTTCTTTGTGTTATTCTTTAAAGCGTAATTTGTGGAGTTGATGATTTCCCCAAAGTGGAATTCGTAACTACCTTTAAGTTTCTACTTTCAACAGCTACGTTTTGCCTTAACCGACAGATGTTTGTTTGTGGAAAAAATAGAACTTATCGACAATTACTTCAACCAATAAATATATTAAAATAAAATAAAAAAAGTCACTTAGCAGTGTCACACTTCTACCTGACCCCACAGTAAAGAAATTTCTTCTCAAGAGAGCCGATGATCCCATCACAGCTCTGGATCAATTTCCCGTCCTTACACGACAATACCATCTGTCCTCGTACAGATAAGAAAATTGCATTAAGAAAGTGAATTCTCCTACAAGAGACACACAAAAATTCCAATTGAATTCCCATGAATAAACTCAGAAATGCAATTATGAAACTCCTTCAAGCTGTATCCTCACGCGCCATTAAGATTAATCTCTCGAGTGCAGTGTTCACAAATTCCCTAGTCTGTAATTAAAATCTAAAGAAACCCCAAAGAGAAAAATCCGTCTTCCTCATATTTAGATATAGAACGCCACAAATATACTCGTATTTAAATTCCACTCATAACTAACGCTTTAGCTGTTTGGTCAGACTGGATGCATTTTTATTTTTATGGACTATCTACTTGTCGTAATCCAATTCAAATTGCTCCGTAACATCTTGGGGGTAAAAAGGAATGTGGTTTGTCGGTCGTCTTCATTGAATGAAACTATCCGTATCCATATTTGAAATTAATTCATTGATGGAGGATAATATTGGGTGCATTTGGAGGAGGTGGATTTGTGTGATGGCTGGAAATTATTGTGACCCAATTGAAAATAAATCACCTGTTCTACCGCTATAAAATTGAGGTGCTAATGCTTTCAATATGAAAGAAACGAGTTCCAAAAAGATAAATATAACTAACTTTAAAGTTGCCATACGGGTTTGAGAAGTCGTCATGAAGTGTCTTTTGAAATATGAATTTAAATAAGTTTCCAATAAAAACGGGACAATTATCTTAAAATATTGAGAATTTGTAGGTTGGGACTTTGGAATGTTACATTGTTTATTGCTTTCAAGTGTGAGTTATAAGAGTATTATTTTTCGATTAAAGTTCGAAACATTATATCTTATGTTTGTAAAAGTAAGTTAAAAATTATGCATAAGACCGAATAAACAATACTAGGTAATGGTTGGTTAATGGCAATCAATTCAGATCCATTGCTGGAAAGCTCACTCAAACACGGGAAATAGTGCCTGTTATTAGTTATATTTCTTATAAGGCAGAGTGTTGGACAGTGGGAAATGAAGTGTGGTGCATCTGGTCTTTCGTTTTTTTTGTATAGTAATTCACTTTGTTAACTTCATCTCAGCATGCTATGGTCTTTAATAACACTCATAAGAGAAGACATTTTTACGATTCTATTGGTATGTTCGCTGAAACTGGAGTTGATATAATGAATAAATTGGTTTTAAGACGCAGATAATAAGACATAAGTCGGTCGCATTTCATATCATATTTGGTGATACTATAATTTCATTGACTGTTTTATATTGCGGAGTGGGATGCCAATGTCGTCCGTCGGTCTGTCTGTCCGGGCACCGTATGGCGAGACGGTGCGACGTATTTGCGTCAATGTTCGTATATAAAATGTTTGGGGTAACATCTCGTGGGTTTTTTTTATTTTTTTCTTTATCGTTTTAAATAACGGTACCTGCCATACAAGTATTTTTCTATAAAACGGTACCAAGGATGTTGGTCTATTTTTGTACTAAGGATAGTTGGGATGAGGCCAAAAATACTGCACACTTAGTTTTTGGCAGAAATTCTAATAACGGTAATTTATAAAGCCGCCAAAAACGAATAAAGGGAATTCCGAAAAACGTTTCTATATTTTTTATGATTCGTACTTCGATTTTTGAATTATATTTTTTTTATATAACGATTTTCTCAAATTTAAATTAAATTTGTTTTCTCAAAAACAGCTCTAACGATTTTCATCAATTTTTGTATTTTCAACAATTATGTTAAACGTGCAATGTGCGAAACAACATCAAAATCGTAGGTGCCGTTTTTGAAAAAATAAAACTTTTAAAACCTAAAGAGTCTCAGTTTGAAAAATGTAACTGCTCAAGAATCGCAACTAACTCCTTTGTAGTCGGGTTTCGTACCATTCCTCATTGTAGGCAATGAACTGAGAAATTGTTCTGATTTTTGGTAATGGTTGAGTTTCCACTGAGTCCACATGTCACTGTATGCCTTAGCATATCACTCACTACCTCAAAATTATAGTTGTCTAAAGAAGTTCCATTCTAAGTTAACTTCTCATCTGACCTATATACATATATCATGCATGTAACAATGCTGTTACTTCTTTTAGTTTAACTCACAGAATGACTATTGAGTTGCTTAAAAAAATTACTATCAAACTTAACCAACCAAAGGATAATAACCAAAGAACTTAAGGTAACCACCAAGAAATAAGACCCTCCGCACCCACTTAATTACCCAAATAGGTATCTACCTCCTCATCAAGTAATAAGAAAAAAAATTAAACAATTCCCATTCATTGCCACAACTTTACAATGTCTTTTCCGGAAAGAAATCCAAAAAAAACATCTTAATTAAAGTTCCGTTCACTATAATGTTGCTGCAGTGAAACCGTTTGATGGTTGGGTAATTACCCAAAATGGCTACCTTGCCAACTCAAACGTCAAATGACCGAATTGCAGTGCGCGCAAAGAAAACCAAAAAAAGAAAAATATAAAGAGCAGAAGCAACATCAGCAACAGCCATATCGTAGCTTGCAATTAATAGCGTATCCTCTAGCCAAGCCATTGTCTGTGTCGGATTTCAATTAGATGACAACGTCAACAGCAATGATGACAACGATTACGATTTTGGCCATAACGAGCGCTGCTAGTCAAAGCGGAGAAAAAACAACCAAACGAGATGCTAAAAATGCATTTGCAATACTCATCAGGTTGGCAATTGGAGATAAACTAAACAAATTAAATTAAAAAAGAAATAGGAAAGGAAAATAGATTAGCTCCGTCTTTGAAGATTTTCTCGCGAAAATTTCATGGGCAGGTAAGCTCACGCTATCTTCGGATTCCACCCTTCCATCAGCTGCTGCTTAGCCACTTAGCGATGTCATGGAAAATTATTTGCACGGTAACAGTAACGATTTGTTGCTTTTTTTCCATCAAGATGCTTTAATTCAATTGTTTCAGCGTAGATATAGATACGACACGACGACAACAGCGGCTAACCACATGGATGAGATGTTAGCAATAATTATTTGGCTAGATAATGATCGTTTGGTTGGTAGTGCCTTGGCGGAGAGGGGGATTCCGCATAGAGCTTGAGTAGGTGCAGCCATAGATAGAAGTTCAATGCTGTCTATACAGTTATTATTGAATCGTGTTCACGTGATGTTTATATTATTATTTGTTGTTGCGGGAAGTTTATGGTAGGCTTGTGCTAACGTTTGATGTGGTGATGAGTTTCATGATCGTTTTCATGATCATGTGGGAGGTATTGTTTTTTTGTATGCTTTTAATTCATAGTAAATAGGTTATCTTTGGCTTTTTTTAATGGTTTATCTTGTGGTAAATTGCGATGATTGGTGGAAAATTTTATAGAACGTTTAAATACAAAGTTTGGTGGGAGTACGATGTTTTTTTCTGCAAATTTATGGCTGAAAGAGTTTCGACATTTTTTTCGAAATATCAGAATTTTTTACTGTTTTATTCAGACTTGAAGTATGTTAATTTAGATATTAGACCGCACAACTAACATTTTAAAACTCATTTGCAAATGCATGTTTAATCAATTAAAAGAATACTATACAGATCGCAAAAGCAAGACTATAAATGATATATCAAACTGTAGCATTTGAGCCATTATGTTAGCATCAAAAACTGTGTTTTTGCAAAAAATGTCAGTTGTGCGGTATTCTCATGTTGTAAAGGGTGTTTTTATTAGAGGTTGGTTTTTCGTTTAGAGATAAAACTGACATTTTGTGGTCAAATCTGGCAACTCTAATGTCACTTATGCTCAGTTTGGTTTGCCATTTCATCATGAACAGGTTGACAAATTAATAACGCTTGCAAATCGTGCAAATTTATTTCGAAAATAATGGTTCAGTTCGCGAAGTTTACCGCAAGCTCCGTTCAATTTATGGTCGACATAATCGTCCATCAGAGCAATTAATTCGGTTAACCAATGGATCGTTTTTGCACTGCGTTTACTCTATGTGATAATACGCATCCGCAGAGACGTCGAACAGTGCGCACCGAAGAAACAATTGCCGCTGTAGAGCAAAGTGTTGAAGAGGACCCGAATGAATCCATTCGTTACCGTGCACAGCAATTAGAGCTTTGTCCATCAACTTTATGGAAGATTTTACGCAAAGATCTCTTCTTACGACCTTACAAGATCCAGCTAGTGTAAGAATTAAAGCCGCGAGACCATGCAATGCGTCGTGATTTTGGTGCATGGGCCGAAAATGAGATTGATATCGATGCTGATTTTCATCGCAAAATTTCATTCTTTTCAATCAATAAATTTTTGTCAATCATTCACAATTTGATGTAAAGGGTGATCCATTTCGAGGTTCCCTACTTTTTTAAAGAAAAAAACACAGAAAATTCAAATTTAATGGAGAATGTTTATTATCATTTTTTGAAGATTACGTCTATCAAATGTTGGCCGTTGCTACGTCGCAGATGGTCCATCCGTTGAGTCCAATTTTCGATCACTCGTTCGAGCATTTCGACTGGTAACTGGCGAGTGACACGCGTGATGTTTTCCTCCAAGGCCTGAATCGAAGCGGGTTTGTCGGCATAAGGTTTTGACTTTACATATCCCCACAGGAAAAAGTCTAACGGTGTGATATCACACGATCTTGGTGGCCAATCGACCGGCCCAAAACGTGAAATTATGTGCTCACCGAAATGTTCTCTCAATAAGTCCATTGATTGATGCGATGTGTGGGAAGTGGCGCCGTCTTGCTGAAACCAAATGTCGCCGGGGTCACGAGCTTCAATTTCAGGCATTAAATAGTCGGTTATCATGGCACGATAACGGTCGCCATTGACGGTTACGTTCGCACCGGCATAATTTTTAAAGAAATATGGACCGATGATTCCACCGGCCCACAAACCACACCAAACCGTTGTTTTTTTCTGGATGAAGTGGCAGTTCTTCAATCTCTTCAGGTTGCTCTTCGTCCCAAATGCGGCAATTTTGTTTGTTTACATACCCATTGAGCCAGAAATGGGCCTCATCGCTAAACAAAATTTGCCTCGAAAACGTCGGATCTTCTTGGAACTTTTCAAGAGCCCATAGAGCGAAGCGATGTCGCTTGGGAAGGTCGAGCGGCTTCAGTTGTTGCACAAGCTGTATTTTGTACGCTTTCAATTTAAGATCTTGACGTAAAATGCGCCAAGTCGTTCCATACGTCAGTCCGAGTTGCTGCGAACGGCGCCGAATCGACTCTCTACGGTCTTCGTGTACACTCTCAGCTACGGCCGCTATATTTTCTTCACAGCGTGCTGGACGTGGTCTATTCGGTCGAATATTATCCAATAATGAATGCTGGGTCTCAAAATGGGTGATGGTGTTGCGAATAGTACGCTCAGTAGGCCGATTATGTTGACCATAAGTTGAGCGAAGTGCACGAAACACATTCCTCACAGAACGTGAATTTTCATAATAAAGTTGGAACAAATTGTAAACGTTGTTCACGCGTAAGTCTTTCCATTATGAAATGCCAAACAATACTAAACAAAAATAACATGACAGCATGACACGACTCACACGTGATCTGTCAAAAAAGGCTATTGAAAAAAGTATCTCTACTTGGATCACCCGTTAGGTACATGTGTATTTATTACAATAAAAAGTGTTTTTAATATGCCTTATCCCATAAAAAACTACGCATTTTATTGTACATGCTACTCTTTTATATAATATTGCATAATATGCTACTCTTCTCTTAATATGCTACTCTTCTCTTAAAAACTGGGTATTGCTGAACTATTTATTCGAATCCCAAGTATAATTCGCTCCGTTAACATGATCAAATCATCTCAATCAAACCAAACGCAGGTGCGCTTCGAGTTGAAAAATTGAATGACATTGCCTTTCAGTCCGATTCTGCTTTCCGCGTGAATCGTAAATTCCATTCACCCATTTGATTTATTTTCACTAAACCGTTTCGTTTTTTTGTTATCCGTCGGGTGAACTGCGTTAGCACATCTCTATTTGACATTTACGTAAACAGATGTTCATTAAATCTGAACATTTTGTGAAATTTTCGTCTTGATTATCTAATTTCGTTTTAAGAAATCTAGGAGGTCTTCTAGTTGCCTTTGGGCTTTGTTATTGGCAATGTCTGGGCTTAATATCATTGGCGAAATCAAAGCGCTGAATTGGCGTCTAAACACATAAATAATGCATTATTTTTTAACATCTTAATTCAAATTTCTTAAGAAATTGGTTTTGAAACGTGGAAGATTGGAGAATTTTTTAGTAACATATTTGGACACCAAGGAAACATTTTTAGGGTCTTTATAACGGCTTTTAAAACGTTAGTAAAAAAACTCTTTCATTCTTAAAGAATACTTTTGCGATCGAATTATACTCCAAAAAAAAAAATAATTTGAAACATCTAGCCCTTATCTAGAGCGCGTCTATGTTTATTTTTCAGTAAATTGTGGAAGTTTAGCTTTAATGAAGCAACATTAAATTGAACATTTTTTGTAGTGGAAAGTTTAAGGTGATTAGGTGTATGCACAATTTTAGTATTTTTTTACCATATAATATATTCTTTTTTCTTTAAACTTTTGTAAGCTAATTTATAAAATGAACCTTCTTGGTCTAACAGCAATAACAAACATTTTTTTGTAAAATGTACAGTTTTTAGTCATTTTAGGGTAATTTTGCCCAGTTAAAGTTTGTCCCAGCTTGAGATTTTTTTACTAATAAAAACCCCATATAGATTTTTTTGTTTAAGATTAATGAATTGTCTATTTTACTTGTTCAATGATTTTTGTTTATTTATTGATTAGAATTTTTAATTTTTTGAACAATAGTTTTGTTGTTTTTTAAATAATGGTGGACAAAAATAATAAAAAAAATAAATATTTTTCGTTAGTTTTATTGATATTTTTAGGATGTTTCGAAATAATTAAAAAAATCAGTTAACGGTAGCACAACAATCCGCAGCATTTCATAGTCGGATTTGAATTGTATGAAACGAATGCGTTCACATTAACAGTAGAATTTTGAACATGTGCACAAAATTACCGACATTTCAAACGTGAATCAGATTCCCATCTGGGGATAGCAAAATCGTGATTAGTGAATATCCTCCGATGGAGAGCTGATATAAATTTTCATAGCTGCCCGAGCGGTGTGACCAGTTGTTCTGTCCTGCTGATACCAACAATGAGACCCAATTCAGCAATTGTCTGTAGCACTATAGACACTGAAGCAGTCACATTGAGGCAATTCTAGGGCTCTCCGTGCTCCAGAAAATAAATAAATATTTTTTTACATAACCACTTCAATGAAAATTTTAGATACGAAATCATCCTAAAATAAGTCAAATAAGCAGTAGTAATAATTATTTCATTCAGGGTTGTTTATGTTTTTATCGCTTCATTGTTTGTTGTTAATTAAATTTCTTTCATAATCAAAAACAATCTTTGCCAATATAGCTTATACAGAGTTAATTAATAAAACATAGCAGAGTCAACTTACTAAAGAAATACTTAAGTCTACTCGGTCGTTAGCTGCAAACCAATTCTTATAAAAAAAACAACCTTATGGGTTTTGGATGTATATGTAAATATGTTAAAAAAATGAGACATATATTCTTTTATATTTAATTATAATTTGATAAAATAAAACTTACACAGCTTATGTTTTTCAATTAAATATTGTGACGCGTTTCGAAATTAAATTTTTGTTTGTAATTAATCAACATACTTGGAAATTTTCAACAAACTCTTAAGTTGAAATTAGCTAACTATATGGTCATACCCGTCATCAACTATTACTAGATATATTAAACATCAGTTACTTTGCTATAGGTGTAGTAGTATAGAGTGCCATTTTTAAATTAATCTAAACTATCTACCCAAAAAAAAAAAAAACTAATCCTTTGTACTTTTATTCCGGTTTTTTTCGCAAGAACATTATATCAAAATATCATTATATCAGCAAGAGTGAATTAAGACCTTCGCACAGCTATTCTTGGTTTAAGACCAACCATTGTTTACTACTCGCCATCGGTTATTACAAGTTATACATTTTTATTCCATGTTTTTTTTATTTTTTAACATAATGGTTTTTTTTTTTGTTTTTGGATTATTTTAATATATTGGCTATATTAAAACTGTTTTAATTGTTTGTTTATATCTGAGTCATCATACGATTTTAACAAACTATTGACTTCGTTCGTTTGATTTTTCATGAGTTATTAGTAAGGTTTCAGTTTAAGGTTTTTTAAACAAAAAACTGCTTGGTTAATAACCACTATTGAGTGGCTTATTTTTTATAGTACGTATTCAAACTTTTTAAATAGATATTTTTTAACATAGAATACTTAACGAATCTATTTTACCATATTAAACCGATTGAAAGTCGCTTCTTATCATTGTATAGTTAATATCGTTTCTTTTGCCGAAGTTGCAAAGTGCATTTGCAATGTATGATAGTATTTGCCATGTCTATTTATAGTTCATATGCACCTTTTTGTTGCAAAGCCATTATGTTATTAATGTGTTAATGAAGAAAGCAATTCATTTCGAAGAATTAATTAATTATCTTGATGGGCGACTTATAAATTCAATATTTTAAATCCGTTTATAAGTCTCAAGATCCCAAAATAGAAAAACAAAATGACTCACTTGTACTTAAATTCTTGAAAAAAGCTTAACCTACTGCATACTTCAATTTCACCTACACAACCTGAAAAGTAACGTACCACTTGTATGTTTTGTTTACGCAAATACATAAATCCCATAAATTCTCGAAACCATCCACACTGTACAATCTACACCCACACATTCTTTTAGCGATAGAGCACACAGTCTACTGCCATTTTTACTAACCAAACATTCTCTCGCAAAAATGGTCATACATACAAATGACTTCATATCTTTAAAGCCAAATTACTCCTTATAAACAAATTATTAACATATATTTATAATATGTTTCGATTAGTTTTATTTGCATTACTGAAGTACTTACCTATTGTAACAGCTTTCCGTAGACACAACACTACTTACATTCCTACGTTTATTTGCTCAAGTCAATTTAAAGTGTTTGTTTTTATACAGATGTTGCCCTCATTATTTAATGCGAAGGCACGGCAAAATATCTAAGCGACAACGGCTATTGACAATTTGAATTCCAAAGAAACTGTCATCATGATATCGTCTTGGAAATTTCATTCATTAATTTATGGTCAAACAGCACCAATTCATTTTTTAAATTTGAAAATGTTTTGAATTCTCAACAAAAATTGGGAAATGAATGATGTTCAAGGCATAGAAGGTCGATCGCTTTTGATTACATCGCTTTAGATGACATGTGCATCCATCAGGACGATGCAATCTTTAACTAAGCAAAAATCATTTTATATTTCAAAATGTAGATACCATGTTTGGTTTTTGTTGCTATTTTTCAACGAGGTATAACTCGTTGTGGTGAAAATAGACTCCGACTCCGGACTCCGACTTATCGGAGTTTTTTCTCAGATAGAACACTGGGAAGTAAAGGTGGGCAAATAATTAGCTACATTTTATACCGAAAAAGACTTGTTGCAATTATAGTTGGTAGCTACTGTAAAACCCCGAAAAACTTTAAATTTAACACTGTCAGCTACTACTAAATTTTGAGGCAAATAAACTACTTGCAAACTGTAGCTTGATCACAAAGTGTAAAGCATTTCTTGCAAATATGTCCCAAGAGTGCCAAGACCGTCTCAAGTAGTCACAAGGTGGTCCCATGCTGTCCCAACCTCGAAATTTTAAAGCGTTAACGCCCACAAAGAGAATTGACAAGTTTCGGTTTCTGCTGACAGACTAAAACCCCCATAACCCTTTATTACATTTTGGAGGCTTTCCATTCTACAAGACGGAACGTACCAAACAATACTGCTGAGGTAAACAATTAATTTTTTTGTCCCAGAATTCGTCCTTTTACCAAATCACATTTATTTTTTATAACATTGCGCCATTACGCATTTCTATCAATTGCATAACCAAATACAACACAAAATTTCTCTTTATCGATATGTGATATCGATGTTTCTCAAAATTAAGCATACCTTGCATATTTTCGCATACAATCATAAAGCTTATGTTTTCCTTTTCATCAACCCAATTATCGACAATTAAGACCTTCATTTCCACATGTGTCGCCGCTGGTAAACTGCTTACCAATATGACGACCAATGTAAGCCCCTTAATTGAATCTCCAAATGTTACTTCCAATTTTTTGTTTTCTAATTTCCGTCATAATTTTCTATCCCCGTGGCAAACGTCAAATCATCATCAATCTATCAGTAAACAATTATCCAAAAAAACCCCATCAACAAACACAATCAATCAATCAATTAAGTAATCATTTTAATCCTTCAAAAAATGTTTCGCATTTCTTCCGCAAGTATCTCCGGCGGATTCTATACCACTTCAAATAAAGTTAGATATTTCCCACCATATATAGGCGCTACTGTTACGCGCATATTTGCGTTCACTTTTCATTTAAACTGACAACAATTACGTATACCAAACGTCATTTCATACCCGTATTCGTATAGTCGGTCATTTACTATAATATCGTTGGAAGGGAGCTAGGTAAAGCTCACTATCAAATATTTAATTTAGCTTACCTGACGTGTCACGTAACAGTGTTTATATTTCTTTTGTCATTTTTAATCTGTCAACACACACAGAACGTTTCGTAATGTGATGTGTGTGACACAGATTTAGTGTGTTGTATGAGTATGATTTATTTGAACTGGACTCTCAATGGATATCACTGAACGAACAACACGCTGATGATGGTTAAAGTAACATTTCATTTAATTTACGGAGAAATTTCGAGTGATTAATACGATGACAGAACATGTATCATTCGATAACGCGGCTAAGTCAATTGTGTGGTACTTGTTTACCTAAAATGTGTTATCTCCATCTGGAACAATTGTAGGTTGTTGGGTCAATGATTGGGGAATTTTATACGCCTTTACAATAAGTATCTTATCTATGAATTTTTGTAGACAAAAACCCATTCCTTTACTAAGTGTTAAGTGTTTTTGAATTTTTGAGTGGCACTTTTATCTATACGATACAATGGCGATACGAAATGATTGTGTTTTGAAGAATTGTTTGCAGTAATTAAAATAGATTTTCGTTCTCTACCGGTTAATTGATTTCCAAATAACGAAATAGGCCGATAAAAAAATAGATACCACATTTTACAATAGGATTCACTGGTTTGTGGGTTTTCCTTCTTCGAATATATTATTTTAGTAGGTGAAATATCAGTTTCACTTGATGTACGCAACATACCTATTTGCTAATTTATGAATATAATATTTGCACTATAAAAGCACCCATCTGGGGTCAAGTTGGTTGCATATATTTTACCTTTTTACGATTAGTTCTTATCGTAAAATCCAGCTGGGGTTTGCTGTTTCAGTTGTTAGTGGAGTTCTACTGGTTTTATCAGAAGACCTTTATTCCTCTTTGCCGGCATTACTTACTTTACTTATCGGGCTCGCGACCCGCAAAGAGACAGCGCGGCCTTTCACCCTCAACGGTCTCGGGCAAGCTGCTTCTAGTTATCCAGACCAAATGCTCAGGCTTAAGCGATGGCTTGGTCTTCCTTCTCATCTCGAACCTGGGGGCTGAAATTCGAAGATCCTCTTGGCTGGAGCATTATTGTCCATTCGCTCGATGTGGTCGAGAGAGTGTAGTCGGCGTGTTTTGGCTTTCTGGACTACATCCACATCTTGCTACAGCTTATAGAGTTCGCGGTTGTAACTCTCCTCCATTTGCCATTCTCGCACAAAGGGCCATAAATTCTTCGAAGAATTTTTCTCTCAAAACATGTAAGTAGCTCTCGTTTCCTGCTTATCGTCCAGCACTCAGCCAAATAGAGCAGAACCGCCAAGATCAGAGTTTTGTATAGCTTACACTTCTTCCTTCGAGTTAGGAGTTTTGATCCCATTTGTTTTGCCAAACCGAAGTAGCAACGGTTTTCTATGGTAATTCTTCGTTGAATCTCCACTAATGTGTCGGTTGTGGAGTTAATGTTAACCCCGAGGTAGGTAAACTCCCTTCTTAGCCGACACTCTAATTTAAAACAATGTCAAACATTTTTGACGTCGACTTACAGCCAGCGTTATCTTCAAAAATTTTCAGAAGTGTCTAAGTAGGCTTTTTTATAAAGGAAATAATTGAAAACAATAATATTTATTTCAAACAGTTTAAAAATGTTTTTAGCTACATACAACTACCCCCTTTTTAGAAGGAAATAAGTATTCATTTGATTTTTAAATTCTACTCAAACAGTACCCAAAGTATTACAAATACAAAATTTGAACTAAAAAACTAAAAAAAACATCGTTCAGTTGCAGAAAAGCTTTTATTTTTAACAATCAAAGTTGTGTTTATGAACACATTCGGTGGTGAGCCATATGTCTACTTCAATATTATGGTAATATTAAAAGTAGATAGATAAAATAAATATGTATTGACTTTTGATCATGTTGGTTTTAAAGCCATGGAAAAGCTTGTTTCCATTTACTCCAAAATTTCTGAAAGCGATGAGCTGGACTACTATTTTAAACAGAAACAGCTCTGACAGCAGTTGGAGTAAGATTTGACATTGCTGATGGGAGAATGAAAATCGACATTTATTTCTAAGCAATTAATCAAATGACAGATTCAAAATAAATCAAATTTGTTTGACGACATACGGCAGATAATGTCATAAAATGTATTTTCTATAGTAGTGTAAAATGCAGGGCTGTGCTCATGCAATTTATAACAAAGACATGGAAACAGATATGGCTTCTGATTTTCAAGAAATTGAAAGAGAAAGTTAGTAAAAAAATGGTAGCATGCCTCACCATAAAAGTAGTACTGCACTCAGTTTCCAAAATTGTACTCAAAATGTATAACTGTAGTACGGGAGCTACGCTTACTACCACTATCAATTCGAAACAGCGAAACACTACTTCGAGGCGATAAGTTGTACTTCTTAAGGTGCGATCAGATGACCATCCAAATATCACCCTAGACAATTGTATAAATATTGTAAACAAAAATTTTTTTAAAAAAGAGTAATAAATTGTAGATAGAGACAGTCATCCAAACGGTACCATGAGTGCGTGGAGGATGCAACGTCTGTTATGTGTTAAAAGTTTCAGGAACAAGAAATCATTATTTGTCATCATTCTTTGGCATTAAAAACCAGATATACGAGCTATCTATTACTGTTGATAGGAGAAACTTCGAGGTGGTTAAGGAGTTGACCGAGGGGCATACATCAACTCCGCAAATTACATCTTAGCTGCTACTTCGGTTTGGCAAAACAAAATTATTTAAAAATTCTTAACACAAAAGATGAAGTATAGCATATTATAAAACACTGATACTGTCAGTTCTGCTCTATGGTGCTCAGTGCTTGAAGTTAAGCACAAAATGGGGGCAGATACTGAACAAGAAGAACTCTATGTAATGTACCAAAATGTGGATATATAATGAGCGCACAATAGTGCTCCAGCCAAGAGGAGTGACAAATTTATCCGAATTGAACTAACAATGGCTGTATTGAGATTAGGATACAGCTTCTATAGAAGTCACGAAATCTTATTTTTGTACATTGTTTTAGTTATCATACAATAAAGTCAAATTTGGCATGACCAGACCAAGTTACCCATTCTAGGGTTAATGAAAAATTAAATGTTAAAGAGAAATTTCTTTCTTGTTTTAGAGGTTGAATTTTCTGAAATTCCTTTTTATCACGTGTCTTGAGCGTACGTCAAAGACACACTCAACATTTGACGTTTTAAATGCGTTTTGGGATATTGATTTCTAGAGTTATGAATACGGTTTTGAAATGAAAACTTTGCAATATTTTGCAAAATAAATAAATCCCATACAAAAACATAAATGTTAAAGGGGAGTCAAGTTCTCTTATACAAAATTCGCTGGCTGTTATCTCACGAACGGGCGAATAACATTTGAATTTTGTTTATATTTTCCTGTACAAATAAGTGGGTTGCTGCATATAAAAAATCATGTTATTAAAGTGTCAAAACTTGCGAATATTTTAGTCGACTATAGCAAGATAATTAGTCGCTTTGAAATGAAAGGTGATTAAGTTTAGGTTTTTACGTTCAAATATAAGTTCTGTAAATAACTCACTCTATTGTATTTAAATAAATACAGAGTAACAAAGTTATTTGAGGAAAAAAAAAAAAAGCAAGAACTTTTTGTTGCATAGTGTTTACCACGACAAATTGCCCAAAACGGAAAAAGTGGTTAAAATTCTTTGGGCGACATGCTCCATGTTCTCCAGTATGCGGAATGCTTCGTAGGAACCCAGAAAATCCCAAAATTAACTCATTAAATTCACGCCAGGAATCATTGTTGTCCCTTATGTCGTTTCAATTGCCAAATGTTTTCTGCGAGAATAATGTTCATAAATCGTTCAATAATAATTTTTCCGTATAGGTAAAGAAAAGAAGCAATTTATGATTCAATATTTTGCCCCAAATTACACAGGTTCAAATACATCTTACCCCTTAAAATACTTAATTTCATACTAAACACACTTGATAGATATTGATGATGTTGTCAATGAGAATATTAATGACACACAACACCCAAAAAGTTATCTCCATCAGGTCAAATTACGTTTAGCCTTTTATAGATACTTTTTCTTAAGTAACCGCACAGTACTAATGATCTATAGTTACCCATTTCGTATTGAGTGGAAGCACTCACCCGAAATGCGAGCTATTCATACCACCATGTGGCAATCGTGCGAAAGTGAGTTACTTAAACCTCAAACCCCAAACCCCTAAAAGCTATTAGTGAAAAACCTCGATATAACGATAATGTGACAAATTTGCGGTTAAACATGTCATAACCTATCCCCACGCTTCCTTCCTTCCACTTCCAACCAGAAGCTTAACCTGTTTATAACGCAATCAACCTTACAAGCACACGATGGTCATAAATTTCATAAGATTGAAATGATAACTTTCAATGGATCAAGAACGGTTATCAAAGATTTTGTGCAACACATTTTTGAGGGAATTGAAAACCTATTAGGGACACAAGCATACAGAGCAAAAGTTCGACTTGAGCTTATAATAAGCCGCATTCCATTAATTAACTTCATTTACGGGTGCATGAAGTCAAACTGGGTTCGTAGAGTCATAAAGACCGTATACACGACTTATACATCGACCCATGCAGAGGGTGGAAATGGGTTGACGATTATGTTAAAGCACGTCCGAGTTACATCGCTGCACAGATACCACAACAAAACAACAACACCAACACTATCTGCGGTCTGGGATATGAAAATCCAATTAAGGTATCTACGTATCGCGATGACGATGGTGATGATGGTTACGATGATAGGTGAGAGGTGATAGAGCTAAAGTAGTCGGATTGCACCAGTTGCATGGATTGTTTTTATGGACGGGACTCTGCTCATTTTTTTTTATTGTAATTTGATATTTACGTATATCAGTGCTACTGGTAGAAAATATGTTGGTACGTCGGAAAGCACATGATTGATGTGTGCCAAGCTCGGGTTTCTGCCGATGAGAAGAGTGTCGGATTGTTAATGGTTTCCTTTCGATTTTCTAATTGGTTTTTTTTTAAATGTTTTTGTTGTTTGAAATTTCTCTAAGGAATTTACAGCTAGGAGGTTAGATTGGTACATACATTAGATGTATGTTCATAGAGTGCATTGCTACAAGGTTTCCGCTTCGCTTTGGAATAAATACGCCAACAATTACTGGTTGCTGCGCAAAAGAGTGACAATGAGTGAGTGGTTTGGCTATCTAACAATGGGACTATATGGTGACGTAAACTAATATATTATTACTACAAGCCTTCCAAGTAAAAGTAATCAGAAAATCCACAATTTTAAAAATTTGGGCAAACTCTTTACGTTGTCAAACATTTTTTTTGCTCTCTTAAAATTTGTAATCGACAGTAGTAAACAAAATAGTCAGCCTTATTTTGACATTCTAATTCGTTCGAACGTTAGTCGAACTTGAAGAATTTGTATTTTGGTATTCGAACGAAAAGAAAATCCAACGAAAGTTTATTTATCATTCGAATGTCGGTTGTATTTTCAGATGTCATATAGCTATCGGGTATATAAGAATCGATTTGCTGAAAAAATTCTTACGAAAACACACTTTTTATTAATACTTTTTTTTAACTTTAAAGTTTTTAACTATCTTGGGTTGGATAAAGCATTTTCCATACTTAGTTTTGGAAAAAAGATAGACGGATAGATTGGAAATATAATCTAAAATTATTTTTGTATTATCAAGTTGAACAAATCTCCGCAGTTTCGATTTTGAACATTAGTATACTAAAGAGCAAGTTATTGCGGTCGTGCGGAAATTTCGAACTCACCGAAGTAGCAATTGAGTATGAGGGATGATATTACGACCATAGCGAAGTCCAAAAAAGTGAGTCCGCCAATGCCGTCCGTCGGCCTGTCCGGGCGCCGTATGACGAAACGGTTCGACGAATTTGCTTTAAAATTCGTATACACGGTTTTCGGGGTTACATCTCGGGCATATTTTTTATATTTTGCTTTAGCGTTTGAAATAACGGTACCTGCCACACTTTTTTTTTGTGAAAATCACCTATTCACTTTTTTTCTAGAAATAGTAGGATTTTGTTTTTTTTTGTACAAAGAATACTTGGGATAGGTAAAAAAATACTGCATACTTAGTTTTTGGAAAAAAATCGATTAACTGTAAATTATAAAACCGCCAATATCTCGAAAACTAATAAAGGAAACTGTAAAAACATTTACTGTTTTTTAATACTATAAAGTTGAAAAAAATTTTAAATTCTTTTTCATAGAGAGATTCTCTTAAATTTTTATTCAATTTGTTTTCTCAAAAATGGCTCTAACGATTTTTATAAGTTTTTGTATTTTGAACAATTATGTTAAAAGTGTCCAATGTGCTAAATTACATCAAAATCGCAGGTGCCATTTTTGAGAAAATCGAATTTTTCAAAACCTAAAAAGTGTTTTTTTCTGAATCTTGTTTGACTAGTTATTTTGGTATCCTGATCATTTTCTATTTACCTACATAGATGGCTTTTTTACAAGTCCTCTTATTATAACTTGCGAAACTAAAAGTAAACTCTTCGATAAATATATTAACACGAATGTAAAATGCTAGGTTTCTTTAACAAACATAATACAATGCTGACCTTAGTTTTTGTACTATTTATGTTACAAATATAGCTTGATTATCGTTTAAACCTTCAATGTATGAAAAATATCTTTAGATGCTACCAATTAATCGCTTGAATTTGCATTTATTTACTATTGTGTAACGTATTCATGTCAGACCTCCACTGAGTTGTCTTCTGTAAGATGTCTTGTCGGTTAAAACGAACGGTGCAGCCTTCCGCCACTACAACATTGTATCTAACCCCGTACTAAATTGTATTTAAGGTTTGCTACACGTCCGGCTAATGGGCAGAAAGAAACCGTCTGGAAAAGCAGCCAACTAAAAAGCTGGAATATGTATTGCAAATGCAATTTCCGTACCCCATACGTGTATGTAAGAAACACACAGTAGCTGTCTTTTAAATGTGTCTATACGTTCTTTCATTATGTAGATCTCACTTAACATTCCTTCCCATTAAGATTTAATTTGCATATACCCCGGGCGTGCGGTTGCACACTTGTCCCACGGGCAAACAGACAGGCATTCCAAAATGGAACACAGCCCAACCAAAACCTGACTTCCAAAGTGGGACACGCACGTATACTCATTTAGCGATCATTTGAACAACTTTGTACGGACTTTTTGTTTTGTTCGGTTCCGTCAAAGTCTACAGACTTTCCTAATTCCCACTCTTGGTGCCAGTATTTTTGTTATTCTTGTCGAATGGCTCGCTATTTCCGGTCGGAAGGCTGTGGGGAATGAAGACAACAACGCACCTATTTGTTTGACATTCTCACATGACAAATGGTGACAGTGATCACTGTATCCGAACATCACTTGGGATTATGCGAAGCAAATATAAGAAAACTAAAAGCAGTATCGCAAGGTTGGTCATGAGAAAATTTTAAAAATCGAGAAAAAGCTACGTCTACTTCACACATTGTCGATCGATCAATGGAAGTAGAACAGGTGCCCTGTACTAACTATGAATGCTGTCTGTATCTGTAGCTGGAGCAACGACCTCTTAAATTTCGTCTATACTTATATCTCACAACATCCACAATCATCGTGTATCTGATGCCTTGAATTCTTTTCTTACATATTGTTTGTGTTTTCATTTCGGATGAGATAAACAGAATTTAAACAAACTTTCGTGGGGTGAGTCGGGCGGTGGCAGTGTGGAACTTAAGTTATGTATCCAAAGAAGTAGTGTTTTTCTTCGGCGACGACGACGCGACCGATGGAATTCTTAAGGAAATGGATACGAAAATAACTTGTAACCTGTTTGGTTAGTTATGTTATGTTATGTGTATGTGCTACGATGCGACTAAGATGCAACTTATCTTGTATCTTAAAATATGGGTCAGAGAGATCAATGGCTTGTAGTGGAATTATCAGTTCAAGCATTGTTGTGAATGGAATTAATTATGGAAATTGGCATTACAATATTTTGACTGATTTATGTCAATTGGATAACAATAACACAATCATAAGAGCTTGTTTGTGAATGAAATTTGAAGCTGTCAATGCCAATATTGTACAACCATAATCGTTTGATATCTTAATATTTATTTTAATCTTGATTTTCTATTGCTAACAAATTAAGTAAATATTTGGCGCAAGTATTAGTTGTTAGTGCGAGGCTATTGTATTGACACAGATAAATTCAAATATTTGAGTAATTTTTCAGCTTGAATGGAACGCGTAAAGAGCCGGACGAAAAGTGAAAAGCAACATTACATTGGTAATTTGGTCTTTTGAAATTGTAGTTACTTCAATATTGGGGTAACTTTTTTGTTGAATAACTTTTCTATAAGGATGGTCAGGGGTGAGAGGTCTCGAGTAGGTCGCCATTCGGAAAATCATTTTCAAGCCAAACCAACAACAAAAGTCGCGAGCAGATTGAACTTTGTTCCAAAGATCTTCACCCAAGTGCCGCTGACATTGTAGTTTTAAAAAAAAATTAAAAGAAGTAAAAGTGTTTCTGAAATTTTAAGAAAAATTCAAAGATGTTCTGGAATTAATGTAATAATATTTAATCCATTAATGAGGAAGTATAATACAATATTTTGCATTGGGTGGTATCGTCTTCGGCAAAAGAAAGTGATGGTGATCACTTAAACGGATTCCACATCCACTCAATGAATATCTGTTTACTGCACCTAGTATACGCTATAAAACGCTTATGGGTAAAACGACCGCCGTTTTGTTAGGACTTATATACCGATTCATCAATTGAGTATTAAGTTTTTTAAGATATTAACTTTTCTTTGCGAAATTAAGTAATAGCGAATTGGTCTGAATAACTTCTCTAAGGCAGATACTCAGAAATGGTCGGGAACTCGTGAACCATTGCTATTGAAGGGAACTCCCCGAAAGTGGCGGTGAGTGCAAAAGTTATAGAGTCCTTGATATAAAACTAAATTTGAAGTTGGATCACAGTAGTTTTTATCAAGCTAAGGTCCCAGCAATTGTGGTAGCGGCCAGTTGGCAATACCACGTCATGATGTTACCATATTAATTGACCTGCATTTTACGTCTGTAGCATTAATTACTTTTATGTCCGTTTATGAAAATACAAAAAAAAAATTATTTATTTGCGAGTCTAAGTTAGGATGAAAAAAACAGTTCCGCTAGTGTTGCCTGAATATCATGTATAAACTACTCACCTATCGTAGTTAACTTTTTAAGCATTGCCACGTCCTTATATTAATGTAAAACTCTATAAGACTTCTTTACAGACTTCGTTATACTTCGTTGGTAATAGGTATCACATGGACTTACATATATCAGTAGTGGAATTTGTGCAAATTGTGTACCTAAAGTTACTGAGAAAATTTATTGTGCTTCAAGTTTTTGACACTCGATAAATTCAATAATTTTTTACCGGTAAAAAACACTCCAGTTATATGGATTTTCTGTCACCAAAGGGATCTTAAAATAGATTATTTACTCACAACTAAACGACCGTGCATAAAATGTGATATTAACTAATTCTTGGTCGTCTTTTCTCTTGTCCCTTAAGGAGCCACTTTGGTCCACTTCTATTCCTGTTGTTTTTCAATGAAATTTGCCATTTACGCAAAGTAGAATCACAGCTTGCACTCTTAAGCTCACTGATTGAACATAGCAATCAAGTAATGCACTTGCAATTAGAAAAATGTCATTGGAAGTTTCTTAATGAACTTTTCCCGCCACTAAATCAACGTAACGTCAACTAACCAACAATGGAAACACTTTTTCAAAATTTATTGATCCTCTCTGGAGGAATGTGAAGGTTTCTTTTGTTTTTTTTTTCTGCACATTTTTTTTCTGCTTCCACTTTGCACATCACTAACAAGACGACGACACAAACAATGACAACATGAAGTTGGAATTTTCATCTCCAGCCTGGCCACATACGTCATCCACTTTGCACAACACCACAAGAACTGTGTACATCGGCTCTTGACAAAAATTTCCCTCGAGGGGAAGAGGACAAAAGCCTACACTAGAACTATACATTTTTTTTCCACCACTGCCACTTGGCACTCTACTGAATGTGAATAGGAATGATTCTCAAAATGTAGAGATGTCAAAGTGAACGCTAGGCGGGGGAGTAGCTTTATCAAGAAGGTGGTACAAGTACCAGACATGAGTGAATAAAGAAGAGAGCTTGAAGATGAATGAGAAAGGAATGGGCCAGGGGTTTCAAAGAACAATTGTAACCCTCGGTGTTGGAAAATTGTGTTTTTTTATGAAAAGAATGTAGATGGGAAGGAGATTTTGTTATCTTCATTTATATTTAAGTGAATTTTTAGTATTGAAAGGGGTTTATTTTTTGTAAGCTGCTACTACATGAGCTATTTCTCTTGGTAGGTGCCTACGACCTGTATGTTGAAAACAACAAAATGTGTCAAATATACCGATTTATTATGCTTCAACCTTAAATCTGTTATGAGGAATACTATCCCTAAGCCAATCGATTCCACACAAACTACTTGAATCTTTTCTGCCTGTATTTGATGACTCCATTTGGAAGACATCTATTACAGTTACTGTTTTTCTTTATAAAAAAAAACCCAAAACTTCTCTAAGACATACACGTCCTCCAATCGTACTCCAGATAATTTATCTTTTGCTGTTTTTTTATGTTTCACTTTATTAGATTTATCATAATGTGCCAGTTCTTCATTGCAATTCGCATGTAGAGAGAGCGCGATGGCGTTGAAGAAGGAGCGCCATTAGGCAAAAAAAGTAGAAAACATACGTACTCTTAAACATAGATAAATTTTGTTAGTTGACAGTTTCCCCATTGCATATATGAGTAGGTACATATTTACTCAGTGTATCTATCTTGCTAGTTGCAATGTGAAAAGTTTGCAACTTTATGTGAGTTATACTGTACTACATTCAGTACTGTTTGCTCTCAAAGTTGGAAGGCACAGTGTGTCAGTTTCATTGAGGTGACACTATATATGGTCATGTTAGGCATCAGACTAAACTTCCGAAAGTGTGTCGGAAATGTTTCGTTGAACGTAGATAGTGAGAAACATAATGTAGGGCTATTCGTTTGCAGTAGACAACGACATGGAAAAGACGACTGCTTGCGTTAAGTCATTTATCATTTGGTAAACGGTATGTATGTGGAAGTTATTTATTTATTTTTTTGAAGTCTTGCGACTTTGTTTTTATCTTCACGGCAATACATGGAATTTTGAAGTTGGGGGCGGAAGTTTTGTCAAAGTTCCTAATATTTTGCAAAAGTCCTATGATGAATTTTGGAACAACTCGGTTCCACTTATTTTATAGTAAATCAAGTGTGCTCTTCAACTGTTTGGGGAATCAGTCACCTGTCGACATGAATAAGAAGATTCCATAGCACAGTCGCTACATCCAATTTTTGATATGGGGTAAATTTTATGTCAACAATTTGCTCTTTCATTTCTTTTACATGACCATTTTTTTTGGTACCTGCATCCGCGAATTCGATTTGTAAATGATAGCAGCAAGATATGTGAATTTTAAGGTTATGTTCGAACGAATTTTTCATTCGTGGATTTTTGGATCGCTGCTGTATTATGTGGATTGTCAATAAAGTGTGACAGTTCTCGGCAAACATTTTTCAATTCGCGATAAAATTGTGATACTTTTAAATTTCGCCTTTTAAATCAATTTAGACTCAGTTTTTTTTAATATAAGATGTTAGATCAACTAGATATAATGCTTTTTGTGGTATAACCAATAGAAATTTTCCATTTATAAATACATTAAAATTGATTTTTTCGCAATTCGCTCCATGTGATTATCATTAACTGTTAACACTCAGATGACGAACTTAAAGTGTTTGAGCATTGACCGCAATTTTACACAGTACATGAGCTAAAATGAACTCAAAATTATTATATGGCTTTTGTTTTATGCCACGCTTTTATTATAAATTTAACTTTATAAACTAAATAGACGAACCCATATTCTTTAATGACAGCTTGGTTGGACAATGCGCAAAAAGTACGAGGGCAAATTTACAGCAGCTCGGATGAATATGCTTTCAAGGAGTAACGAAGATTGATCGAGTTAGAAGTTAAAAGTTTCCTTTCGTCAATGAACCCATCTTGATAAAAATTTAAACACGACCGGTTAATTAATGTAGAAGAGAGGCAGGCAAACAAAATCCTGGATCACACAAATGCAACAACCAGCTTTTGATTGGCCTCAGTGATCGGTAGGCCTATATGAACCAGTCAATTTTCATATTTATTTTCATTCACCACAGTGATGGTCATTATAGTGCAATACGAACGATCAATGTTTCTTGAGAAATATAATTTATTAATTTTTTCGTCCAGTAAAATCGATGCAAAATAGGCGCCACGGTTTATTGCCGATTGGAAATAGGTCCGTAGATTCATGTCGCGATTTAGGTCCTGTATGGGCCGTTTACAACTTAAAGTAATGGGCGTAGATAGCACATACAGGGCCTTAAGCCTACCTTATCCAACCATTGTGGTGCTAATATATATATATATTTTTTGACACGAATGGAAGGGAGCTACAGTTTAATGCAGCTTCCGGTTGGCAATTTAATTTTGAGAAGCTTCTCATGACAGCTGTTACTCTTGGTTGTTTGTCAGACTTTCGCCTGGCGCAGCTAATAAAAGCTTTCAGGTGGTACGGGTTGAATTTGAACAGTGAACTCCTCGCTTAGGATTCCAACGCACTTAACTACTGCACGCATTGCATTGTTTAGGATGTATATGTACAAAATTTGCACTCTTAAAATATTCTTTTCATTTGTACCAATCTAATTCAGTATTCTTTTATATTTTCAGCTATTGAACTTGCCAATTCTGTTCAAGATGCCTTTGTTATTGCTGTCGAACAGCAGGCTCGGGAGCGTTTACAACGTTTGTCGGCGCTCAAACGGGTCACGCCAGTTGATATGTCACAGCTATCAATCAAGGTAAGTAAATGCTCAATTACAGTAGGCCATCGTTAAACCATTGAACTCAAAAGTCATTACGAAATCCACAACCTTACCGGTGAAAGTCGTCTACCAATGACCCGCCCGCGTGCCGTCACACAGACGGAAATATTCGTTCGTATAACTTACTTTCAATTTCTCCGTTTGTTCACTCAAAAATACGCGCACTTAATGACAAAATAACTTCATGCAGTTAATAGCGAAAGTGAGAAGTGTGACCGGAGTGTAATCCAAAGTCAGAGACTGGTCATTGTGTTTGCGTCTGCGCATAATATGACAGACGACCGAACCGACGCGACGTAACAACTATCAGTTACCCTACGTGACATGGTAGTAACATTTTTGTCACACACTCACTTTCGGTGTGTTGGGCTTATATCTAGAAAAATCTCTGAAAATTATCTTATTTTAAAAGCCGAAAGAAGTAACCAAAAGAGGCAGACACAAACCATATTGGTTTCAAGTCACGAATTTGGCGTTTTAAAGCTGATGCATCATGTTATGTGACGCTTTGACAATTAAAATTCAAAGCACGTTCCGTTTTTTTGTTTGTTCTGTAAGGCGCTCATAAACTAAAGCAAAGAGTATTTAATTTATGAATTGTGAAAGATGGGATACATCTGGTTCGACGGTGTCCCCAAACTAGGTTACAGGCCCCACTTGTAAATAGCCACGGTAATTAAAAGGTTACTTCGCATCATTAGTCATATATGCCCCACAGTCTTATTAAGTCAACAAGAGTTTTTAATGTTTGGCATTTTCACCAAAAACTGTTGAACTTTGACAGCAATATGTATGATTTTTTTCGTGTCGGTAATTGGTTCGTCTACAAATTCTGGTTATTTTTGTTAAAAAAGTCAACTTGTTTGAAACTGGCCACACTATACACAATAAAACAACTTCCGGTTGTTACTTTAAAAATAAATCAAATTTAATGATAAATTGCATCGATTATAAAGAGATCTTCTGGTGAATTACATCAAAAGTGGGCTTGCGTTATCATATTGACTCATATGAGTGTGTAATTTAGGACTCCAATTTGTATTATTAGCAATTTGAATAATTTCATCAGATGAATCGAGGTGTGCTTGTATCAAGCACACCACACTAAATAAACGATCTAAAGGCAATCAAAATTCTGATGAATTAATCATCGAGTGGCAGACAGCATGCGATGCTGTATCAATCAGCTTAGCACATCTTATATGGAGTTGTAGACAGATGAACAGACAAACATAACATGCATTTTTTGTGTATTCTGGGTGTGGTATCCTGTTGGAAGCGCTTATAGGTGGCGTATGCAATTTTTATTTGTACCTACATATATGCAAATCTAGTTGCACTCTGTCTGCGGCAGAGACAGACAGACAGTATCACACCTGAATGTATTTAAATTTAAAGTCTCCCTCTATATTCGTATTCACGTATAATTTGCAGTCAATCCTGCCTAATTAACCGCACGACAAAGTTGCTGTCACTAAAATTTATGGGGAGTGCTATGCAAATTTGCATAGTTTGTCGAAAAGGCAAATGAAATCGCGCATACATGGAGGATAGTCGGTATTGTGCACTGTACAATAAGTCCATAGAAGACGCTGGAAAGAACTTAACAACAATAAATAGTTTGACGTAGATATTTGAAAGCACATTTCACATTTTCTCAGCTACGATTTGGGACAATATTACAAATTCATTTCCTAACAAATATTTTTTTGCTCGTTTTTGGAGCAGTTGTATCATCAAGTTATAATATACCTTGGAATATGATTTTTGAAAATTTTCTAAGAAAAAAATCGTTCTAGAGTAAGGATCTATCTTCAATTTTAGCCCAATTATTGAGGATTTGGTGTTCCCTGACCCACATTAATGCAAATGACTTATTAGTTGCATTGGAAACTGTACGTAGGACTTTATTTTTAGAAGAAACTCCTTGTAACTCCGTTTAAATTATATCAATATCTCATTTCAGTTGTGCCATAGATATTAAATTTTAAAGCCACTTTCTATTTTCTTATCATGCAAATTTTTTACTTTCCTCAAACAAATTATTAATTAATACATAGTTTTGTAAACATCTGTTTTTCAAGTAAGAGTGGATTGGGCCATTGTGTAAATCGATTTGATTTTAAACATTTGTTGGCATCTGAAATGCGGAAAGTTCAGTGTAAACAGGAAAAGTTAAATTTTGAAATTTGTCGGTAGAATGTTGAAATGCGGTGCGGTTAAATGCCCTGGGCCATTAAGCGAGAGTTCGTGGTTTCAAATCCCGACATGTACCGCCTGAAAGTTAGTAATCGGCGTTTAACTGGAAATCGAAAAATAATAGCAAGTTGCAAGTCCACAATAAGTTAACAATGCCTATATGGTCAAATAATTCACGTGATCATAGTTCAAGTAATCGGTAAACTGACTCTTAGGTTATTTGACTTGCAACTGTAACACAGTTGAAAATCTGTCAACTGCTTTGTTGAACTTGTAGAATGTATTAAAAGATGCGTTCCCTTCGAACTTGCAACCAGATTTTGAGGAGGTTTCATCGAAGCCTTACACAAAAACCTTGAAATCTGGAAAACGTATGGGAAACCTTCTGATTTTGATGCAGTAAGATAAGAGTGTTTTATTCGAGACTATTTTGTGTATTTTTCTGTACAAGCTCCATTCTACATATATGTCCATAATGAGACCAAACAACACAGGGATATTGTGTGCGATTGCAAACTTAGTGCCAATTTGAATTCGCTAACAACGTAGGTATTTATAGGATTTGATTTGGTTTGAAATTAATGAGCACCAAACCTATAGGGCAAAACTGTGTTCAACTTATTTTAAGCTTAATGGGTATGTTAGTAAGCAACATTTTGCATATGGCAATTATATATAGCATATGGAGCGTGCATCCCGAAAAATGTACAGTTTGGTGCGGTCTGTGGTCTCGTGGACTCATTGGACAAACCGTCAATACATCCTTAGGATAGCCTAAAGCTTGAGCTTGTCGATCTGCTTGATTTCGTTGTAAATAAACGCTACTTAGAAAGACTTTTTTCATTAGATAAGCCAGTTTGTGTTTCCTGTTTCTCTCACAAACAATATTTTTATAATTAAGATGTATAATCAAGGTTTCTTTTTCGCACCACCAATATGACTAAATTATACGTCAACAGAGACAGAATTGGCACTGACGAAGTACATTGAATGTAAAAGGGCGGTCAACTTTCCAAGAAAGGCAAACAACAAAAATTCAAGATTTTTTGTAATTATTTTTTCCATTTCCGTTTATTGTCAATAAAATCCCTAAAGACATGTTGCTAATACTTTTTCTGCAGCTTATCACTAAACACTTTGCGATTTACCATGCAATTAATAAGTAACATTTAAAAGTGTTGCACTAACTAGAAAATAAGTAAATTTAAATATTGACTTTATACAGTGAAAACTATGTCAAACTGTACTATAATTATCAGTTTTTAACTTATTGGCAGTAGGTTTGATCAAAAAGACAGGTCTTGAACGAGTGAGGGAAGTGTCTTTTTGAGAATATAAAATTAAAAACGTTTAACATCAAACTTAATGTTTGCTACAATTTATTATAGAAGCGGATACTGTAATTTCATAAATAATCGTAACTAATAAAAGTTTTCTTTGACAGCAACTCCGTTGTTCATTGGCACAATTCTTCGCAGTAAAATAAAAAGCAAAATTGAAAAAAAAAAAGAAAAATTGTTCGACCTGGAAAGTCATCATAAACTCATTGAGCTCTCACGCGGACTAATGCCTCTCATAAATGGAAAATTAAAAAAAAAAGAAAAAATAATAATTAATTTAATTTAAAAGAGGAAATCCTATACCAGCGTTGTTTATAGCAGCTACTCGCCATTGTACATTGTTTGACTTTTGCAGCACGTAATTTGAGCTCGCCTGAAGTCGCACGTGAGAGTAATTTCGGTCTAGCTGGCTCCTATTTTTGTATGATATTTTTTTTGCGCTGAAAAGATAAACTAATTAAAAAAAAATAACTCAAATGAGACAGACAAAAAAAAAACAAAAACAACTGAAAGAAAACAAATTATAAATATTCATGAGGTTCATTTTGTTGCCATTTGCGGTGCTGGCTGTTGGTAGCGGATAGAATTTGATTGATGCTTTGTGAAGTTTTACCGAGTTTTGTTTTGAAGTGCATTCATGCAATCATTAGATTTTCAAAGGGATTCATTCAAATGTTTTATCAATGAGGAGCGCAGGCAAACGGTTTCGGAATTCGTTTGTCTTTAAGGAATTCACCAGGAAACCCACAACTGAATGACCGCATTCTTTGGTGGTTGTTTATTGTTCGCTGCTCAACTAGCAATGATTAAATTTTAAACGGCACTTGACCACAATTTGCCCACAAAATCCGAACAATTAGTTCTGTTCTGTAGATATGCATGAGCAATAATATGTTAGTCCTGTAGTGTTATATATTATGTATTGCGGACAATTTTCGATTTAATGTAATTTTACCATTGCTGTGCATTGGAATGCTCTCATACGGGTAATGTAGACATTAAAAAAAAAAATGGCAATTTGTATTGAATAGATGGTTAAACAATTTGCGTAAAATTTATTCGACAAGTGTATCTATTTCTAAACTTCATTCTTTAATTTTTGTGTAAATAATTTTATATTAATTTTTTTAATTTGCTTCTGTCAATTGTCAATTGTAAAGGTTGTTTTTTTAGAGTTATAGAACTTTGAAAAGGAATAAAAAATATATGATTTATTTAAATTGACATGAAATTTACTTTATTCGAAAGATAATCTTCTGGCATTATAATTTCAATATGACTTATGGCATATGACCGTCATAGCATTCTCTGGAGGTTCGAAGACTTTTTCCAACATTTGTGGCCGTATATCGGCAATAACACGGCGAATGTTGTCCTCCAAGTGGTCAATCGTTTCGACCTTATCGGCGTAGACTAACGACTTCACATATCCCCACAGAAAATAGTCAAAATTCACGAGTCCGTAACGTGATCCTATGCGGTTTCCTTCAATAAATCAATTATGGCACGAGCTGTGTGTTGCGCCGTCCTGTTGAAACCACAGCTTCTGCACATCATGGTTGTACAATTGATGAACAAAAAAGTCAGTGCTTCACTCTATAGTGGTCAACATTGACTGTAACGTTTTGGCCATTATGGTTTTTAAAGAAGTACAGACCAATTATTCCAACAACCCATAAAGCACACCAAACAGTCAGTTTTTGTGAATGTAACGATGTCTCAACTTGAGGATTATAATCACTCTTAATATGGCAGTTTTGTTTATTGACGTGTGCATTCAACCAAAAGTGAGCTTCATCGCTAAAAAAAATTCGCATAAGAAAATTGGGATGAACGGCAATCTGGTTTTGGGCCCATTAACCTAATCTACGCCTTGCTAGGTGATCCTTCGGCTTCCATTCTTGCATGATTTTGTAAGCACAAAGATCTTTCCGCAAAATTTTCAATAAAGTGGATGTACACATATGTATACAATTCCTGTGCACGATGGGGCTGCTGGGGGATAGACTGATTCAGGTCTTCCTCTACACTACGCAATGACTTCTTCTGTACGACGTCTCTTTGGATGCGTATTATCATTTAAAAGTAACATGGTGCGAAAACGGTTCATAGTTTTGGACTATTATGCTGACCTGCTCTGAAGGACGATTATGTTGACCGTATAATAGACGTGCGCTATACGTATTCCGAACAGAACCATGATTTTCAAAATAAATTTGCACAATTTGGAAGCGTTGTTTAGGCGTCAGTCTATTTATGTTGAAATAGTAAACCAAACTAAAAAAGAAAACACTTGACAGCTGACAAAATGGCCTTAACTGGCGGCCGGAATGAAACATAAACCACTTGCGATTGCCACAACGAACACTATTATATTAACCCTACCAAAATTGTTTTCTTTTCAAAAATTTTAATAATTTATCAGAATAATAACACTTTAATAGAACAACATTTTAATGGAGAACATTTTTCGAGAAAAATGCATTACAAATGAAATGCTGGAAAACATTTATCTTATTATATCACACGATGCTTCTTACATTAATTTGTTTAATTAAATTACTTCTATAAATATGTTTTTTTGTGCTATATCCAAACAATAGTTCTGAAGTTATATCACTGAGAGTAGTTATACCTCGAAATCGTGCATTTTCACTTTGACTGGATATCACTTGTGTTGGGGTGATAGTAGACTCCACTACCACACCATATTTTTTTCGTCAGATTTCCATTAATTTCACCCTTAAAAAGTTTTTTCAATACTGTGATGTGATATTTACTTATAATATAAAAAATTATACTTTAATTTAAAGTTAGTTTAAAAAGATAAATGTCGGCCACTGTACATGTTAAAAATTCAGCTTCCTATCATAATCTTAAAGGTCGCCTAAAAATTGTATACGGACGTTCGGATATGCCTAAATCGTCTTAGATTTTGATGCTGAAATTTAGGCACCTACGGCGAATATTAAGCAGTGTTACAAGCCTTGTATTTAAATTAATATACCCTTAGGATATGTTATAAAAAAACTTAAACATGTTCAAAAACAGTGTTAACAAAAAAGTTTCAAAAAAAGAAATAAAAGATTTGAAGAAAATTAATTGTGTCGCAAATTTTATTTTAAATGTTACGCCGGTCCAAACCCTAGTTGTTATAACTACGTGATATATATAAGCATCAACAAAATTTCCGAAGTGTCCCGATTTCAAAAAATGGTGTCGGTTTTATTTTCCATAGATTTGTAATTGTTAATTTCTAACAGAGAAGAGTAGAAGTAAAATGGAAATTGAATCCCCATCGAGAGCTGATGGTTTGTTGGTGTTGTAAAAATGTAACTACTTGCATGACCTTATGTAGCTATCCGAAGTCCTTCATATCAACATTTTAGGTTTTCACCAATCCTAAAGATGGAAAAAGAACCCACACGCAACAAAAGTTTGATTGGGAAGCATCAACATAACCTATCTTATTTAACCCATCAACTTATCAACTATCAGCTGTAATCTGTAATCTGTCATTACTGCTGTCATCTGTTATCAATTAGCAGCCACTGTCAGCTGCCTTCTCTCACCTATCATATTTCCATGACCGCTTCTGTTCTGTATTCTTCACAAAAAAATAAAAGAGTGTATCTTCGCACCAGCTACGTGGAGAAGCTTTCCAAAATATTTTATACTTTCTGGCAACAAAACACAAAACTGTATTATGTGCACTTAAGATATTTTTGGACGGGGCCATCGATGATATCGATATAAAATGTTTTTTGTTCAAATCTTAAATTCTAAAAATAACCAAATTTCACTTGCACATTTTTTTCATTTCAGTTAAATCAACAAAATAGTCTAAAAGGTGGCCAAACCACAAGTCAAGATCTAAGTTTTTTAAACGAAGCTTCAACGATTTATGTGACATCGTTTACTAGCAATCACATAACTGCTGGTATTTCGACGATAACAACGGCCACAGCAGCCTCTATTGGACCAATATCATCGTCATCGGTTATTGCATCGTCAACCGCCGCCGGCAGCACAGTGATATCCTCCGACAAGAATGCTAATAGTACAAAAGCAATAAAACCGACACCATCATCGGCAGCAGCGATATTGGCTTCATCGGCCGCAACAGTGGTACCACCAACTATAGCCGCCAATGTGGTGATACCAAATCACTACGCAACAAGTAGTACAAGTAGTAGCGCTAGTGGCTACGTTCAAATCAATCAAAATTTTAAGTCAACCCCATCTGTTGGTCACCACAATAACGTGCAATCAATACAAACGATAACACCAACTATTCATCATAGTAACACCAAAAAAGTAACATCAGCAGGGATACTCGTAACAGGTAAGAAAGTACTCTGTACAAAAAACATACGTTCGGTATTACTAACAATTTACTAGGTGAAGGCGAGGTGACGGTAACGCCATTACTGTTAACAACAACAACGACTATAGCGACAACGTCGCCATCCTCATTATTGACATCAACAACGTCAGCGGCCATCTCCACCCATCAGTACGGTGGCAGCGGCTACCATCATAATAACCAATTATTAATCGGAAACAGTTGTAATCTTAATAGTAGTAACAATTTAATTAACAATTACAATAGCGCCGGAGGAGTGGTTCACAAGCAGCCGCAAAGCGTGCTTGCTTGCAACAATTTGAACAATTTAAAGTCACATGCGGTGCTGGTCGATGTTCAGACCGCAACTACACCAACACCTCTGTCAAGTGGCGAAACTTCAATTCGTCACTATTCACTACCACCACAGCAGCAACAGCAACAACAACAGCAACCGCTACAGTCAGTCAAATCAAACAGCCTACTTATAAGTAATAGTTGTAGTAGTAACGTTTTAAACAATAATAACAATAATACTAGTAATATTGTATTGAAAAATAATAATAGTAACCTATGTAATAACAATAATAGCAATAATCCTAGTAATTTTGGTACTGGTAATACCACTAATATAAGTATATCGCTGTCGTCCTCTGCGAATGCATCGTCACAGCCAATAAGTGCTTCTAATCCGACTGCAGGGGCGGCAACACCCTACGGTAATAGTAGTAGCAATTGTGATCTATTAATATCGAACTGTCATCCACCAAGACGTGAGGTAAGAAAAATATTCCTCTTAAAAATTGACAATCAAAAAATTACCGCTGTTCAAAATTGTTAACTAATAATGAAATCTGTTTATATCCACAGTTGCTATCGGCACTCGATGAAGATCTCGTAGACGGAGAGATTGGAGCGGATGAAAGTTTACGAGCGACAGCTGCGGCGTTATACGAACAGTTACACAGTAGTCAAACTAGCATATCAAAAGGACGTACGGAGATTTTATTGGGCGATCAATCATTGCGACAGGATCTGAGGTGAGTTCGAACGTGGTGTACTTGCATGCTATGAAACTAGGTTTATGTTAAATTGAGTTATAGCTCAATTTATTCCAGATATTTTGTTCTGAAGGAAAGCTGGTTTTCAAATAATTTTGTTTTTACCGTAGAAATGATTAAATTCGACAGCACTGTGTGTGCAGATTTGAGAGGTCAGAGACTTTACGCTTCGTTTACATTTAAAGATAAACCGCGATTTTAAGAAAAAAGTGTCTCTAAAGTAAGGCCACTTCCCTTAATTTTTCCGTAAAAAATGGATGCGGTGGAGATAAATTGGTTAGGGAATGCTTTTGTAAGAGCAGCTTTAAGACGTTTAGTATGATAGTCGCTTATATTTTAATATTTCGTAAACAAAAGCAATAAACATGAAGAAATTGTTAATTTATACTAACAGGCGTATTGAACTACAAATCCATTGCAAATATCATATCTATTTAATAAACGGAACAGTTTTACCAAAGTGGTTTATAAAGTGGACCAAGTCTTAATAGTGTGGAAATGTTTGTATTGACCAAGAAACAAGCATAGGACAAAAGCAAAAAATATTAATTTAAAAATTTTAAATGAACTACCAACGGCCACGTTTTGACAGTCTTACCTAGTTTACATGTTTCTTATGTTGTGTAAAAATTTCTAAATTTCTCAGCGGAGCGGTAACATCTTGGGCTCTCGATGCTCTCTCTCTTTTACGAATTTTTGAAGTTAGGGAAGGACGTTGAGTAGCAATTTGTAAGAATTCACATTACTTGTCATATTACTTAACTTCCCCTTACAATTAGTACTTAGCAATCAACGTACTAAGCAATTAACCTAGACTCTTATACAGCGTATAGGTTCACAGATAATACATGTTCACAGATAATACATGCAATCTTATGGTGTTTTCGTTTGGTAAAAAAATGATTTTTATTTTGATTGAAATCCGTCAAAACATTGATTAACTGGTTGACAGGAATCATGTTTGTTGGACCAACAATTGATTTTTAGTTCCAGTTCAATTTGGCATATCTTGATTTTCGAAAGATTTACGCCAGTTGACAGTTTTCTTCCAATTGGTTTTTTAACCTCTGATTGTATTGCATCTGGAATTTCTTATTGGAAGCATTATTTCCTTGGAAATTGCTGTTTAACTAACTAAAAGGTATGAGTAATATTATGAATTGGAACTGAAAAGGAACATCAAAAGTCACGAACTGGCTTTACCGCAAGGATATCCGAGTATTAATAGGATAGTCAACTGCGGAATTTTGGCTCTTTAGCCCTCCCTTTTCTGTTTTCTTCAAAAAGGCATAGAACGGCGTCTGTATAAGTTTTGCATGCAAATCAATTTGAACGCACACAATAGTATTTCTGCGCCAAAGAATACATTTTGGAAATAATGTCATGCTGGTATCATTAATGTCAAACGGGGCTTCATACACCATATTCTTAGCAGTTCTTAACAGCACCCTCAGTGTTTCACAATTCACAGGACAGGAAATTTGTGAGAGAAATTTTCTTGCTATTTTTCGAATTTTTTTTTTTTCAGTTTTTCTATCACCCTGTCGCCCTGTCACACTGCCATCACTAAAACAGTTTTTAAAAAAAAACATTTGTCATATTGGTCCTAAGTTGCTGCTTTTAGCCGATTTACAGAATGCAGCTTTAATAAATTTAACTTTCAAGTGAAAGTTTCACTAGTTATGAAACTAGTTACTGATCTTTCCCTTAGTGTTCTCCGATGCAAATTTTTCTTTCTTTAGTTGGCAAATACTTTTTGTTTATGTTTTCTTAGAACTTTTAAATGTCAAAATTGAAAACATATGCAAAGAGTACTCTTTAGGACTTCTCAAGTTGTCGAATGTGTATTAATACACGAGTTCGTTTAAATTTACTAATTTCGCGTGGTCCGATACGATCAGTTTCTCCGTGAATACGTACAACCGTTCAAGATTTTGGTGCAATTATAAATGAAAAATGTAAATGCATCATCATAAAACACTTTATTCCATTAGACGGTATTAAAAACAACGGTGCAATGGATTTTAGACTATAGGTCTAACTGTCAATTTTATTGCTTTGTATTTTAAATTTTGAGCTTAACAAAACTTAATCCTGTTTAGGTGGGTTGAACCTACAGCAGTAATTACGAGCTTCATATTGAGTTATTTCTAATAGTTGAACATTTGATCCTTGTGTCGAGCAGTTCCTGATAGCCTGCTCAACATTGAGCTTGAGCGCTTGCCTTCCATTTTTAAAAACAAAAAAAGTCGTTCTACTTTTTTAGACGCTAATTCTACTAATTCGGACATTCGTCGCAAACTTTTTTACTGTGCTCCATGTTTCTTAAGAATGTCGATTGGCGGCATGGCAGTTAAGGCGCATGCCCTGATGAGTTATAGTATTTAGTTCCTGCATCGCTTTCGAAGTTCAGCTTTCCGCTTTTGAAGTAGCTGGATATGATTCCGAATATTATCAGGCACGTTCATTCTGGCTAGAGCATTCATTATGCACGCCCAGTTGGCTGAGTTGAAGGCATTTTTAATATCTAGGATGACTACAGCACTCATATGATCTGAATCTCAATCTTTTCTCCTCAATGGTTTTTTGTTGAGATGTCCACCACCACTTTGATTGTAACAGCTGTAAAACGTGCTTTTTGAAACACCTGAACTGGTATTCCGACAGTGCGCCGCTCTCCTCTGCATTGGCCATTAACATACATATGTATGACTAACGAATGATGAACTCTAAGTCTTAATTTTTTTTTATTTACTAGAAGCAATTTATTTCCTTTTGCCACATTCTAAGACCTAAGAGCTCTTACTCTTGTACGAAGAATTTGAGAGTTCTAGCTTGTCATGTCTTTCCATTGAGGTTAGTGGCTTAATTTTTGTTTTTCCAAGTTTTTTGAGCATTTTTTTCACTTACGGGTTGATCTTAGTTCTTTTTTAGTTTATCTAACGTACAGAGTTGGATAAAAAAATCCGTCAATAAATCCAACTGTAGCGATCACATAAACCCATTTGCAATGCTGTTTCATGGTCACACTGCTCTGATCATCGGGGACATACTGCACTTCCCACATCAAACAGAATTTCTTAGCATGTGTCATGTACTCCTACCCCGATCCATCATGAATCCGATCGACTGAGTAGTTTTGAACAATAAAAAAAAGTGGGCGCGTTACCATACATACTCTAGGTCCCCACATCCATCATACTGCGCTCCAAATATATCTGGAAACCGTGCGGACCGGAAGAGCAATTTGTGCGGAAATGAATGAAAATAATCACTGACTGTAAAAATGAATAAAACAGAAGAACTATAACAAGTGGAGAATTCAATGTTGCGTTAAGCGTATTAATTTGTTGTTTGGTTTTTTTTTTTAATGACAACGTTAGCCGATTCTGATGATTCTCTCTTCTGAACGGGAGCACACATTTTCTAGTTCTCTGACCAATCGGCCATTGGCTTTCTTCTTCTGCTCAACATCATTGGGAGAATGTGCCGGACTGGCACTGAACACACAATGCAATAAGCATTGACCCACAACAGAACCACGATGGGTCAACGCTCATTACACCGTGGTGCGGCCAAATACAAAAAGGGGCCACCCCAAAGGTGAAGTCGAGTTGGAAGAAAAGTTGTGTTTCTCTTGATTTTTCTATTTTATTTCTCTTTTTGCAAAATGGAAATGGAAATGGAAATATTTTAATCCAATTAAATAACCGCCGTGGTCGTTGCTAAGAGAAGGGTTCATGGCGGACAAGAAAAAAGCGCAAGGAAGTATTTGCGTGCACCGTTAGGCTTGGCAAAATGTTATTTAAACCAAAATGCGGCAAATGGTACCTGATGTGTGATGCAGACTTACACGAATTGAACAGTAAGAGCTTCTAATTTCCTTTCACCTAAACACAGCAAGTTAAAGGTGAACACATTTTTGCGGCGATTTAAATGGATAGAATTGATTTATTGGTGACAAGGTCTGTTGTTGCATTCACACCCTCTTTGTGCTAACTTGCAATGAAGTTCATCCAATAAAATGTAACGTGTGATAGGTACGTGTGACACACTGTTCATTGTACCAGTTCCCACGTATGATAAAGCGTTGATGTTTCGCGAACGAATATATGATTTTAACTGCATTAATCATGTCAACGCGCGCTTGCAATGACACGAGTTAATCATTAAACAACTCATGTCTCATCATTTGAAAAAGGATGACGTTATCTTTCTCATGTAAACTTTCAATCTTTAGAGACGTATCAAGAAGAAAATTTTGATAAACTAAGCAAATTTTTGCTTTGTGAAATAACTGTATGTAACATTTCTTTGGAGTATTAAATTGTTTAAAATATACAGCAGTTATATGATTTAAAGTTAATTTGTTTTGTCTGAGGTTGTTACTATTCCCGTCTTTCAAAGAAAGATGGGAAGGACCTTTAGTGATGAAGAGCTTAGATGTTCGGCACTCACCACATCAGCCGCGAAAATCCGCCACCTGATGCGAGCATAGCCCGGACAACTGCAGAGAAAGTGTTCTGCTGTATCATCCTCCTCAAATGTCTTTGCAAATGTACGGGCGCAATAGTTTGCTCCGTCTACATTCACCGCAATCGCGCCACCGAATCTTGTGTTCACGAGAAACCCAAGCACCAATGGAAGACATGACCAAATATGTAGACAGTCCCATCTCATTTCCCTGGATGCCAGTGTGACCTGGGACCCAAAAAATTCAGAGAAAGCTTGAGTTCTCACACTAACTTGGACGAGGTAAGAGGGTTTAGCAGCGCTTTTAATGTAGCTTGGCTGTCACTGTAAATGCAAATGCCTCTAGCACTCCACCCGTTGTTCACAATATAGTTCATAACAATTGAGACGGCAAAAACCTCCTCCTTGGAAAACAGATGCAGACCCAAGGGATAGTAAAGTCTTATTTTATAGCGTTCCACAAAGACTCCAGCCCGGACCCCTGTCCGGTTTTGGAGCTATACGTAAAAATACTATGGCATTCAGTCTATGGTTCAGAGTTTGGCTGAAGCCATTCTGTTACCTGCGGAAAGTCGATGTGGTATTTTTTCGCACAAGGATTTCTGGTGTCATTGCATCAGACGACATACCCATAAGACAGGGGTCAAAGTATAGTTCTCGAACAAGTTCTTCAAAATTCCAGTGCGCATGGTACCAAAAGCCACCTCACCTCTCCTTAAGCGAAAGATGGTTTTAAGCGTACACCTCATGATATCTGAATCAAGGGGGGGAAGCTTCATCTAAGCATCTAGAGCAGAGCCCGGCGTGCAAGGGAATTTATAGTACATTATATATTTATAATTTTTTGCGTAAAAGTGTTTCTAAACTCTCTTATAGTACACAAAATTGAAAATTAGTTATTATATTTTTCTACTTATAAACTTATCTTAATTGTTTTTAATTTTTTAATTGCAAAAGTGATAACTAATCAATCAGCTGCTTCAGTTTTAAATTAAAAGAATAGTGGTTGAGAAATTTGGTTAGTTACGTAAATAGTTACTATATATTATTAGTGAGGCGACCATATATTACTGATGCGCCCTATTCCTCGCTCTCAATTCTCAACAAACAAAAACTTTTGAGAAATCCTGTTGAATGTGTTCACAGGCCGCTTCTTACATGTAAACCTAATTTTTTGTTTGCTTATTTTTTAATCTTGTGTTTAACAGATTAAAATTTGTATGGTAAATCTTGGGATTTAAGCACCATTTATGGCAGTTTAGTTTTAATCTCGGTTCAGTACTTGTTGGAAACGTAGCATAACATTAATTACACCAAACTGAGCAAGGCATTGTGTTTCCGCACGTATAGATGAAATTCAATTCATATCAAAAACTATTGCCCCTGATAAACTTGTATACAGCAACTAAAAAACAATATAAGCCAATCCACGAATGACTATAGATCTTTACGACAATTATTTCTCCTGGATTTTTATTATTTTCAGATCTAACTTTGTACGTATTTTAGTGCATACTTCTAGGTGGTGTACAAAGATTAAGTGGTTCTTAAACTGTTCTGAACTTGGTATTATTTAATTATTTATTCTAGATGTTAGGAATTAACAAGATTATCACAATTAATTTTTTATAAGATTGATTTTTCTTTAAATACCTACTTATATAAAACATGAAATGTAGAATTCAGTTAAATCACACCATTTATGTTCAAGAGAAAGATATAGCAGTGCAAACTGATAGGAATATTTAATAACCTTAGCAAAGTGATGAAGTAGCGCGACCGCCTGATCTCTGCAGAGAAAAGGTTGACATCCCTTTAACATGCGGCGTGGGCCATCAAAATCGGCTCGTGCACCGATCTTATGCTAGTAGACTTCACATGTCAAGGTGAAGGAATACAACCTTCCGCAAAAATTCTTATTTCTGAACCAGAAAACATTCATAATGAATTAAGGAAACACAATGTGTAACACAAAAGCGGAACAACGCAGTGTGGCGTTTATTCATTCAAATCGCACAGAATTGACTCACTTTTCAGTGTTACACAATCCTAGCAAAATAATCCATTCAAATCCTGTTCGTTCACATCACATCGACATACATCGAAAACAAAAGAATCGGCGGCAAAATTGCATTTTAATCGGCTGACTCTATGGGCCGTACCTCTGAAGAAAAATACCTTTTCGCTGAGTCAGATTTCCTGGTAACCCGTTGAATACAAACACAAATATGGTTAATGGTTGTCCTCTCGTTGCCTTCGTGACGCTATCGTCTAGCAGCCAAGTAAGTAGGTGTTTCTGTCCGACCTTTGAATTTATGCGCCTTTAGCAGAGATGTGTTGGTTTGCATTGTGTGAAATTTCTTGCAATTTCGCAAAACCGGACTAGGTACGACTAGACCGCCACCACATGTTCCGATCGGAGTTCATTGCACACATTCTTCTAGTGTACCTGGCTGAACGATTCATTGAAAATTTTCGAACAAGTTTTCGATTCCCACGCCCCGGCGTAGTGTAAACAAAACCAGAAAACCCGAATGAGAAAAAAAGAATGTACGCATTATCCTGCTATGTGTAGTCAAAGGAAGATGTATGTCATAGAAACATCCTTTTGAATGAGAATGATTATCACAGTGAAGACAAAAAAGGTTTCATATGATGAAAGGGATTTCCCATTAATGGACATGTACGGATGAGCAGCAGCTGTGAGATTCATGTTATATGCCATTATATGGCGCCGATTATAGCCAGTGGGAAGTAAGGTCCTAAAAGGCAAACATATGATCAAAAACTCAAAAAGTTTCAATCAAAAGTTGTAGGTAAGTATTTATGTCGACAGTTTTGATGCCTATTGCTTAATTATACCTATTCTTGATATAAAACCGCATCACAAGTGCACAATACTTGACTTTACTTATGTTAAATATTTTAGGTATTTAAAAACATAGTGTCTAAAAGGAATTAGGTAACTGTACGTGTTCCACCGTGTTTAGAAAAAAATGTGGTTCCGCAGTTATAAATCAGAAGGAAAGATTAATCTTTCATATGGGACATTTTACGCGTATAACGAAAAAAGTAGTCATTTTTAAATTGTATTAGACAAAAATGTTCAAAATAAAAAAAGCACACTAACAAGCCAGGGATCTCTACTACGAGATCTTCGCTCGTTAGAATAATAGTCTAAGAGCTAGCGTACGATTTTACTAACGTGTTCGCTACAAGCCTTAATATTAGTAGATTAGTAATTTGGAATCTACTTATCAAATAGAATTTGATATATTTTGAGTCAATAATTTTCTCTGATCATCGATGGCTTAGCAACTAGTTATCGCATGGTAAATCCAAGTAGAGAAAATTTCCTACATAACTTTATTTTAAATATTATTAGACACAGTGGTTAATCGATAACCGGACATAGAATACATTTTTTTTTAAAAAATATATAATAAAATTGGATATTAATGGAAAATGATTTTTTATTGCTTTTTCCTTCCTTAATTTTAAGCAATTTATAAAAACCACTATAAAATCTCATATTTTCCTGTAACATATCACAAACCAGAAACTTCAACTTTTCGCGTTCAACGAATAATCGGACAGTAAGGAAAAAGCTCTGTTATTAGTTGGCATCACGCGGTTATTTGAATTTTTGCTTAAATAATGTTCTACATTCATTCCAAAGTAATTTTGTACTAACAATTTCACTTGATTCGATGCGATTATCAGTTATGGTCTCAAATAGAAAACAAGTCAGTTGATCGTTAAACTGAATCGAGAAGAAAAAACAGTCCGAGAAATTGCTAAATTAGTCGGAAAGAGTTGTTCGAGTGACTGTCCACGATATTATAAAAAGGTACCGTGAGGAATTTAGATTGTCTTCGAAGGGCATGGCAAAATATTGAGTGGTGGGGAAGAACGTAGTATATTGAGCTAAATTAAAATTAACATTTTCATGGAAAGCAGCACCGGGTAAGATGTGAATATGCATGCTTAATTTTAAGGAAATTTTTCATGGCAAAATAGTTATAAATAAAATCTTTAGGGGGGTCAGTGTCTACATATTATTAAAATACCTTATTCGTTAATTTTGTAATTTTTTGCTTGGAAAAACTGTTAACTTAAACTTTAATCTTTTCCGAGCCCCTAAATGTTCCAAATTTTAGCTGGTTACCTTTAAATTATTAAGACTTTTCATTCTAATCAGAAATTATACATTATACATATGTATTTCCTTTTTGGTAAAAAATTTGTGTTATTAATGTGTACATGCAAAAAAAAATATGGCTCGAAATATTATGGAATTATTTGGGAGTAAAGTGTTTTAAGAAAAAATAGGAGTGCTCTGCTCAGAAAATAACAATTAATTTTAATGCCCAGTGTAACGTGCCCACGACAAAAAAATATTAGGGTTCTTTTTGTCGCGCGTAACAAGACTACCAAAAAAAATTACATTACATGATAGTACAGTCGTTTTTCGGTCAAACAAAGTTTACCTAATGAAAGTTATTTGCAATGACTTTTCAAAGATAATTCAAAAATGGACTCTGGGGTGGGAGCTGATATCACCAAACAAAAAAATCTCATTACCTATAAGAAAAATTCCCAGTGTATTTCAGTACCGGGAATAAAATTAAAATCTAATGGGTTTCCGGAAACGAGGAAATTCAGGGAAATGAAAAAGCTGATAACAGGCTAGAAAAGGGTCGGAGACCCCCTTTATAGGACCCGAGCCATTCCATCCAATAAATAAATCAGCTATTAATTTGAAGCTACAAAGCTGGAAACACAAATTGTGCCTCTCATGCCAGGTCTTAGACAGACCGAAAAGGTTACACAGCCCTTCAGAAACTATGTCAAGAAGATACTTAATCTACCCAGGCATGATATTAAAAATCTTGTTGCACCTTGTACTTAACAGGTTATTACATATTAAGATATCACCTCCATAAATTCAAAATAGTCTACTCTATTCTGGGCATTGTCTTGAAGAAGACGAAACAGCAGAGCACATCATATGAGAGTGCCCCGCCCTACACGGAATAAGAAGCACAACTTTTGTCGAAGAAGTAATAAGCACTGATGCTGTTAAGAATTCTTGTTCTGATAGTATCATCAGCTACATTCGAAAACTAGAGGCTCTACTTACCTAAGCAACTGACATTTAGAAAAGAAAAGATTGTTCAGGTCGAGGTGCATTTCCAATCGCATCGGCGAGTCAGAAGCTCAAACTCAATGCTCAACTCGCCTGATTTTCGTGAAACATATGCGGGTGATGTATTTTGTACTGAAATTTCAAAATAATTGATAAATAAATTTTTTAAAGCAAATTTTTATGCGCTTGATTTTTAATTTTTGTAGCCTCTATGCAAAGTGATATACGTTAAATATATAAAACGTTAATTATTTGTCAAAATGAGTCCTTTTAGGAGGCAATGTGAATTAAGCACCATTTGTAATTGGCGCAGAGCCAAAGTGCAAAACACAGAACAGAGTGCTTAATGGCCCTATCGGATACTTTTGGGCAAGGCTGCTTCAATACAATGCGCTGTATCTTGAACAAAAAAATTATCATAATTTACACACATTCTAAATCAAATAAGTTAGGAAAAATACCAATTCGGGTTTTGGACTAATATGGTTAAGGCTTAAGCGAAAGACTGAATTTCATTTTATTTATCGAATTTTCAGAAAAATCAATTTGTTTAAGATTTGTTAAAACGACTCTAACTATTTGGATGGAATTTTGCATATTGGCCACTTTTAACTAATACTCCAAAATACTGAAATAGATACAAATTTTAAGATCCGCTTTTGAGAAAATAAAATTTAAATTTAAAACAAATCGTTAAATGAAAAACAGAAAAGGTATTCAGACAGTTAATCAGTCAGTCACTTCGAAAGTCTGACAAACATCCAAGAGTAGAAGCTGTAACTTTTTTCCGAGTGTAGGTGGAAAATCTTCCATGAAACACTATGAGAGATTCTTACTCACTAAAAAACAGCTCACATCAGCAACGTTCATGCTTCAACTAGGCTTATACCTATCAAGTAGTTTCAATTTAAATTATTTAATCACGTTTGACAGGAAACATCCCATCGGAAGCACCTGCTTATACCGACAATAACATGCGGTTACATCTTATTGTGCTAATTCAAAAGATTGTCGGTGCACAAGATTTCTCTAGTCTAAAATTTGTAATACAGCGTCATTGCCGTGGCTAATAATGGGAGTGTGTTGTTTACCCGCGAAATTTTTGTAGGTCTCCTCCATTCGTGTCAAAAATATATCTTGGAGCAGCTAGGCTTTTGCTATGCACTGTTTTACGCCTAATATTTATTTATTTTTTTTATAATCGTATCAGTATAACTTATTTTCAATTTCAGTTCGAAATTTTAGCGCGATTGCAATAACCAGACGTAAAAAATTAAAAAAGGCATTAATGCTTTTTATAAAAAATAAAAAAGTTTTTAAGAATTATACATAACAACAACACTGTACAATCAAAAAAAATTTAAATTTGTCTGGCAACAAACGCCTGTGCCTTAGAAAAGCTTTCAAAGAGCAAAGAGCCCCCATGTGTGCAGAGACTAGAGAAGTCCAGTTAAAAGACGTCGTCATCGCTTTGAAATTTTTGCGAAAATTTACTACGTTAGGTATTTATTACTTTGATGGTCTTTAGATGGCAGAAAAGACGGCTTGATATTTTTTTAGCACAGCTTTAGCAGCTAGTGCTTCTACTTTTTTTGTCCTAATTTCATTAAATCTTTGCACGTGTTCTTGTGCATTTGCACCTTTATTCTTAAACAAAAATCGGGAAAACACTGAGAAGTTTTTTTTGACCAGTCTTCAACTGCGATGAAAAACGTTGAAACCATGTAGGGCTCATCCTATTCGCAGTGTGAAAATGCGAAAAGGTTCACGGCCAAAATAAAATAAACAAAAGTCTACAACAGAAGTTTTTTATGCCGAATCATTATTAAGGTTACGTAACCACTTTATGCAATCAAAAACTTGTCCCAACAAAGTTATGATGATCTGCGCATCAGTTTAATAACCGCGTGTTGGTAACTCAGTGGATACTCTAAGATTGGTTACTTTATAGCTCATGTTTTTCATCCTCTTCTTATTATTTTTTTGCTATACACGTTTATTGCTGGCACACGCACGTGAGTGTATCCATAGCTAATATACAGATGGCTTCTCACACTCGATGCCATTTGACACACTCTGCCGAGAAGCATAGATGTAATTTGTACTCTGGGGTGGGTGGGTGTAACCGATGTCAATATGTAAGTACAGGTAAATTGTCAATCACTGCAGTACGTAAAACGTGATTAGATTTCATTAAAAGACGCCCAACCGTCGCGTCGTGACAACAATGTGATTCGAATAGTCAAAAGGGTTTTGTTGGACCTTGCTTCGATTTGTACGCTTCGAAGACTTGCAAATCGTGGAACCATACAACGCTTTGATTAATAAAAGAAAACTTGTCACAGAGAGCCATAAATTGCAGAACCTCCATCATTTCGAATTCAACCATAACTATGACCATCCATTTTCTACGCTACCTAGTATGTACCTACATACTTTTCGGTAACAGCGTGCACATTTTGCTCATAAAAACTGTATGCAGTGGGTGTCATATAACTTATAATTACCCAGCTTGAAGTCACTGTAAAATCTGAATTTACTAACGCTAATTTAAAAATATGTACATACATAAAGCGAAGCGAAATGAACACAGAAATTCGTAATACTTTTGAATGACATAAGAGCTCACTCGATATTAATTTTTTGTTTGACTTTGACTAGTTGACTGCAGTTTCAGGAAATGAAATCGGATGAATGTACGTTGGTTCAAAAATGATTATAAAATGGCCCGAGCGACAGCAGTCGTAGTGGGAGTAAATTAGACCCTTTAAGGGTGGAGGTTTGCATCATCGTGATATAAATATCGTCGGCTTAGAGTGTAAACCGTATAACCCCTTTTTAATCATTTTTATTGCATTATTTTCAAATTGAACAGCACACACAAGAACTTTATGAAGAATATTTGATGATAACACACAAATCGTATTTTGAATTTTATTTGAAATAAAGATATAATATATCTAGGCCCTCGATATACTAACTACTTTAAACAATTAAAGGAACTATTTTTGTTAAAAGTTTAGTTTAGGAGTCGTATCTTTGTGGAAACTGGTCGCAAACAAATAAAATAAAAAGCATTTAAAGCTTTAAGTTTCTTGTTCTGAGATAGTTTTGATTTTTTCTCGGTTATTTGGACTTTGGAGTTCGAAAATAATGCTCATTTGATTACTGTAGCGAATTGGTTAATATATGACTACATTTTAAAGTATATACTTCGCTTTAATACTTTGCCTTCAACATTCAGCTGTCAGTCTGATATTTAAGTTTTTGTAAAAGAATCACATAGGGGCTAATTATAGCTGTCATCATTGGAAATTTTGTTTTCGTGTTTAAGACGAGTAAGCAAACAATAATGTTTTCTAAAGGTATCAAAATAAAGCTAATCACTTATAGAATTTTACTACAAACAAAATTACTTAATACTGATTTAAACATTTCTTGAAATCTATTTTCATTATTTCACTGATTGAAATCGATTTCAATAAACAGCTGATATTCGTTTCTACAATTTGGAACACAGTCGTTGCACTGATGACTGATGTGTTCGATTCTCTTTCTATTCTCATCTGACAGTTTTACTTTCAATGATCAACTCTAACCTTAAAACTTGTACCAGTGGCCGTTCACTGACAGAAATTTTTCAAAGATTGCTGGAGCTGACGTGTCAAAAAATTTAAATATCTGTTCCACTGATTTGTTCCAATGATGCATTTTAATGATAGCTATAACTAGCCTCTTAGAGTAGACAAATGACGAATTGAAACGAATGCAGTTCTATATGATTCGAATGCAAAAGAATTTAAGATAAGAAATAAAAGGTGATATTTTAAGCTTATTTTTTTTTAAATCAAATAAAACACTCAAATTTGCATCAAATATTAATTGTGTTTATTGTAATCTATTAATAGGCCCTTGCTTTTTACGATTTAAAGACAGCTTAAGTAAATGTTGTCCGCGGCTCCGTTGGTCCATTCGGAAGGTCCAATTTTGCGTCACTTTTTTTCGAGCATTTCGGCCTGTATTCCACGAATAACGCGTGTTATGTTATCCTGTAAGGCTTCAATCGTGTACGGCTGGTCCACATAGACTAACGACTTTACATAACCCCACAAGAAATAATCAAGACGCGTTAAAACGCATGATCTTGGCGGCCAACTCACAGGGATATTTCGAGATATAAGCTGCACACTAAATTCATTATTTCCATTGTTTTACGAGCTGTGTGGCAACCACATACCAACCAAGTTCAACTCAGCCAACTGGGGCAAAAAAAAAATCGCGTATCATGGCTCTATATCGTTCGCCGTTGACGGTAACGTTCTTCCACGGTCGTGTTGAAGAAAAATGGGTCAATGATGCCCCCAGTCCATAAACCACATCAAACTATCGTTTTTCGGGATGCATCGGTAATTCTTGTATGGCATAACGTTTGTTTGGTGGTATTTACGAAATTGGACCAGATATTAAAAATTATATTTGAGAGGCTTCCCATTAGATTTGCACTTAAATGCTCATATAAGTGCAGATTATATAGGTAAAATCAGCTGACTTTTCGCTTGGAGCAAATTAAGGGAATCTTAAAGTCCAAACTAAATTGACTTCAAAATAACGGAGAACTGTCAAATCGGCTGACACGGAAAACAGTGTTGCCAATTTAAAGTTCTCCTCTTCGAAATACAAAACACTCTTTACTACTCAAACAAATTAATTTACCCTGCGATTCGTAAGAAGCGAAAAACCGTATTTATATTCTTTCACTACATAACCTTTCGTGAATTATTTTCTTTGGATAAATGCTTACATATCACATTTGACCCAGAGTGTTTTCTTGCATTTCCTTACGTTTTTAAATTGTTTTTTTGTTTCTAAGATTTCCAAGTCATACGTTCCTCCTTGCTTTGGTATACGCGTGCAGAATAAGAAATAGAAGAGTTCACATAATGTTATATATGCATGATTACCCCATGGATTATTATTTTCTTCCAGCGGCGGCCACCGCAATAGAATAACAACCAAAAGATGCATTGCCCCGAACGCTATGAAAAAAACAGTGAATTTTAAAATGCATCTAAGAGATACCGCACGTCGGTCAAAGCCCGACTATCTATGTTTCCATTTCCAACGAAGTTTCTACTTGCAATAGTCGTACTCATACACATATGTACGTTTGAAGTATTTTTCTTTTACTGGTCTAGCGAACACTTACGGAATTTTAATTGGCCATTTTTCTAGTGTTATTAATGTGATTATTCTATTCCATTAAAATAATAATAATAAAAAAAAATACATACGAAGAAAAAGGTGTAGAGAGAGAGAACGTCAAGGTACAACTACGACCGATGAGATAGCCGTTTAATGAAAGGAGAAGTGGTGCTGGCTGGAGGAACTGTTCGAAGTTGGCTTGCGTGTGCGGCTCTCTGTAAATTGTACAGAGAAGAGGTTTTTGTTTTCAAATTCATTTTTTCAGTGGAATCTTTAAAAGAGTTAGCGGTGCGGTATGTAGTTATGCTTTTCTACCTTTGTTTCTATGAAATTTTATTTCGTTCAATACCTATGTAGTTTTAAATCAATTTCCATTGCAATGTGGGTGTTACTTCTTAGTTAGTATATGACGACTGTTTATTAAGCGCTGGGGTTCTTGCTCTGATTTTTTATGGCTTCAGAAAGTTCTTACGCGATTTTTCCAGATATATCCGATCTTCTTCAAGCTCTTTTCAAGTGACTGAAAATAATTTTTTTTTAATTAATTTTAATATATTATTCAAACTTAAAGCTTTGATTGTCAATATAAAAAAAGTACCTTGTAGAGCTCTCGATTCGATACGTGTACTTATTTGCACGTGTATATGTGTTTTAAATACAAGTGTTATCATAATATGTTAATATGTAATATTTCGGTATGTGCTAACTAAGTAAACAGTGGGAAAAATGATTATAACAATATCCTATCCAGTACCTTTCTTTAAGTGAAATAGTTTTTGGAATAAGAAAGCTTTATAACTAATCTTACTCCCTACAAAAAAACTTTACATCTTTATATAATAGGTTTACCAATTCGTTGCAGGAAATTTTTTTTTTTACTTACAGTATTGTGCAAAACCTAAGCAACTTTTTTTACTCTCATGTAAAAAGTTGACTCCCACTTTTAAAAATACTTCCCGGTAAACTGTAAATATATTTATTTACATATTTGCATGTGTCCTCAAAATCACCCAAACAAAGTTTTTAATTTTCATTTATTAACAGTAAATAAAAAAAATAAATCAAAATCAGTTCAAAAAACATCTGTGCAAAACCTAAGCAACTCTTTTAATATTTTGTATAATATCCGTTATTTTTTATGACTTCAGCACATCTACGAGGCATCGACTCAATTAAATTAGAAATAATAGCTGCTGGTATGTTTTCCCACTGTATTTTCAATAAATTTATCAACTCCATTTGGTTTTTGCACCCTATTGTTCCAACGCGACGTTTAAGAATCCCGAATAAATTTTCAATCGGATTCAAATCCGGCGACTGTGCAGGCCAATCAAGAACTTCAATCCGATGGTCTGTTAGGATCGTTGCCATGTTGGAATACCCAAGAAAGTGGAATATTCCATTCGGCATACGGCAGCATCACATTTTTCAAAATATCCTTGTAAACAAAACGATCCATTATGCCCCCTATTTCATGAAAAGGACCAACACCATAACCAGAAAAGCATGTCCATGTCATAACACTTCCACCCCCTTGCTTCAGTGTACTTTTGAAGAAGCGTGGATAAAGTCTTTGCTTGGGCGTACGCCTAACGTATTGTATACCATCCACAGGTTAAATTTACATTCATCACTGAATAACAGTGGTTCATCCACCTGCCGACTGACCAATTAATATATTTTTTAGCAAAATTCAACCTAGAAAGTGTTTTAAAGGAAAGATTATTTCAATTCAAAAAACAATTTTATCAATAAACCTTTCCTGTACATGCTTCTTCGTAAGCATAGGTTTCTTCAACACTGAATAACTTCAAGAGTCCGTCTACGAACCGTACTGAAGTCAACGTTCAAATTCAAAGTCGACAATATTTCCCAAGAGGAAATAAAGGGATTTGATTTGATTAATCTCGTTATTTTCCTATCCTCACGACCAGTTGTTTTACGCGGCCTTCCTCCTACATTATTATTTTCTAAGCTACCGGTAGCTTTATATTTTTTAATCAAACGTGAAACTATAGATTTATTAATTCCGAATATTTTTGCAATTTTTGACTGTGATACACTTTGTTTATATAGGTTAATTATTTTTAATTTGAAGGTTTTATCATATTTAACGCGCTCCATATTGAAAACGACTGTGAATGACTACCCGATCGCAATCTCTACCCACAATTGAGCAAAATTAACTTTACACATTGCGTCATGGAAAAACCCAATTTAAAAATGCCGTTAAATTTGTGGTAATAACAAGAACTGTTTTAGCAAATTCGAAGTTGCTTAGGTTTTGCACAGCTGTTTTTTGAACTGATTTTGATTTATTTTTTTTATTTACTGTTAATAAATGAAAATTAAAAACTTTGTTTGGGTGATTTTGAGGACACATGCAAATATGTAAATAAATATATTTACAGTTTACCGGGAAGTATTTTTAAAAGTGGGAGACAACTTTTTACATGAGAGTAGGAAAAGTTGGTTAGGTTTTGCACAATACTGTATGTAACTACCACTTAAGTGAGACATAAGCCCTTAATCTTATTTGGTACTTATGTCCCACACATCGGGACATATCTAAGTCCCAACTTTTTTTTAGAAATAATATTATGAAAAACCAAATTTTTCTACAATTGTTCTTTACAATTTAGAAACTTAATAATAAACACATATTCTTTCATATAAAAAGAACTAAACGAACAGAACATTTCAATAGAAATTCTTCAAATCAAGGTACAAAATTCTAGTGTTTGAGAAATGTTAACTTCACAAAAAATTGCGCAATTTTTTTTTTTTGATTCAAATATATTTTAACATTTCTAATATGAATTCATTACTTCAATTCTCAAAAACTTAAGAAATTTTACGAATAATTTTGTAAAAAGAAACTGACAAAATTCGAGTGCTTAAAAAGAAACAGGTAAATGTCTAGATAAGGTCTTCACCTCTAGAAGACGTGGGGTGGGAGTTGAATTTGTAGAAGGGGTTGCGCAGAACAGACTTTGCCGTGGACATGTTCGAACATAATAACGGTACTTGGCTGGCCCGCTTTGCAGGTCTGTCTCCCTGAAGGTGCAAAGCGGTATGGGGGCCAGCAGAATGAAAATGTGTTCTTCATGATAGTTATGAAGAAATAAGCTAAGATGTATTGCCTTATTTTAGTGGGTCATCCGAAAAGATAAGAAAATGTCTGTGGTGCCACCACAATGTTATAAGTGCGCATGCAAGTCCTTGGGTTGACAGAAGATTTGTTAAGGTCGAACCAGCGAACCCAGCAGCTGGACCAGTAGGGTGCAGTATGAAGGAAGTTTAAAGTGAAAAAGTTATGATCCTTTAATTCTGATTATATCCTCGTATTAAGAGAAGAAGAACAAATTTTATTCTTTTGTTTTCTTTATCTCAGAAATCTCTCGGATATGTGTCGCCCGCCCGTACGATTCCAAAAAATTAATCACTGAAGCCAACTAAATGTCGGTGTTTCGGTTTTTATTTTATCCACGAGTTTTTATAACTATGATTCTTTGGCCATCTCAAAGACTCTACAAATGTCTTCATCGTCTTCATTTTCACCTATACAATGAAATAAAAGATAGTATGACTATATCTAGTGGTTTAGTAGTGTGCGCTTATTCAAATAGGATCCCATTCGTTTGTTATATTGCATAGGTACATATTAAATGATGACTAATAATACTGCCTTTTACTAATAATTTACTGATTTACAAATAAACACACGCAATACTTAAATACCCGTCTGATTGGTGTACAGGTGCTACAATGCGCTGTGACGGAAATTGAAATTACACATTTAAGAAATTAATTACTTTTATCTTTTTATCATTTTTTCGACCATTGACATTTAACGTTATTGCAGATTTTCTTACTGCTCAGCTGCAACGCTTTGAGTAAACTGCATTAGCGTCTACATTTTTGACGTAGAAGATGGCGTTTTCCGCTTGGCTTTCGTTTCAGAATTTCTTCCGAACCTTGAACCTCTAAAATAAAATAGCACTAATGTAAATTTTAGTTGCCCAAAGTAATCGCCGGACAGTTTTTTATCGTAGTCCCTCTTTCTGGCGCACATACTGTGCTCAAAGTACTTAAATTTTATGAGAAAAGGAACTAAGTAATAAAAGTTACGCCTCGTTTTGAAACTATTGTCATTGTCACTTCTTTTCCCAAATTCAGAACAAGGTACCCTTCATGGCCATCTATTAACCTGGAACAAATTTATCTTAGACAAGATTAATGCCAACTATTTATTCCTTCGATTTAAAGAAACAATCTGCCGCAGTAAAGTTTTCAGCCAAATCTGTGTAAAGTTCCAATGTAATTATTCCAAAGTCAAGATTTCATTTCCGAAATATAGGTACCTACCATTTCCATTAGATAATAATCTACGAAAGTGCATTAACGTGTCTACGAGAGGGTGGACGACCTTTTCCCAACAAAGAATGCGGGGAAATCTTTTCAAAGAGATACGTCAGATTCTAGTGCACTGCGCTTTTAACGAATAATTAATGCATAGCATAACGCTTCTGTCTGTCAATCTAATGTTCTCGACTGCATTCTTAGAGAAGCATGGCGTTGACCTTATGTCTTTGTCCCAGGATGGAAATGGAATGATTCAGTTCGTAGTCATCTCCGATTATGTTAATCAGTTCAATTAATCTCTACTCTCGAAGTTGTTTTTGTTAGTTTTTGCCTTAATCTGTTCATTACGTGAGATACGTGGTGTTATTAAGTTTTCGAATAAATGGATGACTCTCACGTGAGTTGGACAGTCTATGTAATGCATGTCAGTTGATGATATGATGTGGTGATGGCAGTAAGGACGGTGAGTAGTGGGAGAGGGGATGCACCGTTTGGATGATTTGTTTTTCTTTAACAGGTAAAGTGATACTCCAGCTCCAGCACATACGATCCTCGAATATGAAGATTGTTTATATTGTTCTTCTTTCAGTTTGCTTTGGGCGTTCTTTCTGCCTGAGTGCCGGATGAGTGTGCAACATACAAAACAACAGGTATTTGTGCGTGTTTGTGTGGGTGCTGTTGAGTTAGGTCTTTGACAAAAAAAATGCAAGTAGGACTTGTATATAAGAGTTGGTCTTTATTTTTTCGAGCTGATTTGATGTTGCTACAAAATCAAATAATATGGGGCAGTTATTGACTACAGTACTCGTCACACCTCAATAGTTCAACCTTAACTTTCTCTGCCTTACATTTTTGATGGCATTTGACGGTACAACTTGTCATCAGTGTTATTACAGTTATTATAATTTTTTGAATCTACGGACGACTTTTAATTTGTGGTACTACCACAGAAGGATTATTATTAACGACTTCTGATTAACTTCGTAAATCGTGTAAGTCATCCTTATTATCCACCAGGCGAATTTTTTGTTGGTATATAACATATATGTTCTTTTGAACACAAGGCAATAAAAAAATTGTACATTTTATACAAATTGTAGTAAATTTTGTTACTTTCTGCTACCATGACTTTGTTTTATAATTTTGATTCCTCATAAAATATATATAGTTTCAATATATTTTTTAGAAGAATTAGGGAAGGGAACGAGATTAACCCAGCTTTAAAAAGGAAGATGATCAATTATTTTGCGATTCGTGAACTATCCTGGTGTTGGAAAAAAATCCTGCAATAAATAAAATTTGAAGATTAGAACCACAATATATGTTTATTGCTACAAATTTCGAAAGGGCAGGTAAACTTCTACGTTTTCAGTGAACAGTATGGCATAACAGCGTGATTTAAAACACATGTCATGAAATACCTATGGGGGAGTTGTTTCTTCTCTCTTATGGAACATCTCGATCAGCAAATCTCTTTAATCCTTCATCAGTGGCACTAAGACATTCGCCTACTCTGACGACATCGTTGTACTATGAACAGGGAAATATTTTTCTATTATCGGTGAAATTATAGAATCCGCATTATTTGAATTATCAAAGAGGATGGATACTAACTACTGCGGTTCAATCTCGGTTTAGGGAAGAGGGAATGTAGAAAGGTATGCATAGAAAGCTGAAAGTTACAGGAACAAATTTTGATTCTCGACTCTTCCGGACATTCGAACATTCTTGACATCTATAATCAGGAGGAAATTATGCCACTTACCGATTACGAGAAAAACATGTATGACTTTGATTAAACCTTCACCATCACCTTCACCTGACAGGTTTAACAGTTCTATACCGACTGATGGATAACTTTGGCTATTGGATTAATAAGGCTACTTAAGCCATCCTAACGATGGAACTAACACCAATGTAAATAATTGTTCTTTTAGGAATAACTCACAAGGATTCCCTCTTCTGACACTCAGGCACTGATCTGGACATCTTGTTGACTGACGTTCAGGTATCACATCAATTCAGTTAAAGAATAATGGAACAGCACTAGCATGCATTCATTTAGCATTCATTATTTCATAAGGATTTAAACAGAGTTATAAAACGTAAAACTGTTTGCTACTCCAATAGCCAATACCTTATAAATACTTGTAGACTACATGGTCCGCAAAACTGCAATTGCATATCTAAACGCTGTTTAATATTCTTAGTTTTAATCTGTGTCTGTGGACTGCCATCGATGGTAAGAGATTCAAGACTTTAGTTTCCTGTGACAAAAACCAAATCCAGTAACTCGTATTAACCGGACACTGCATCATTGGAAATTATGTTTTTACTAACGGCTTGTGCAGAAACTTCATCGACTAAAAGGAAATTGAATAGTCTTCTGAAACAGCTCAACTTTCAAAACAAAAAATAACCAATTGCAATTCAATATTGGTTTTTTTTATAATCACCACAGTAAAATTTTCAGATGACTATCCGCTCACAATGTTTCACTTTTCCACACCATCGGTGTGGTAGGTCTAGTAAGTAACTCCCTATTCCCCTGATCAGGCTAAATACAATACACTCTTGCTTATGCGCGCCAGCAAACATGCATACATTTATGTTTGCCAACATAAAACAAAAGATCTACCTGTCGCACTTGTGTACCCCTACCTGTTGCGTTACTCTCTCTCTTTCTTTCTTATGTATGAACCGAATCACACTAAGAAAAATCTCGCATGGTTGAGTAAATATCGGTGTGTGTGCAACACATTCAGCCTGGGTGGCTGACTTACTGGCTGAATGGTGTCTTTTTGAAGCCTAGCTCAGTGTTCGTCTTTGATACTTACCCCAGCAACAACAGTCGGTCCGCGACGTTTACATAACGAATATCTTCAAATGACACTGGCACAGATAGACAAACAAAATCTCCACACCTACCTGAGAGCTGTCAAATTAATTTTTTTTGAAATCATAAAGTAACGGTGATTGTTGTCACAGGTAAATTTCCGCTCAAAAACAAAAGGAAGAAAAGGACATTCCCAGAAGTTAAACGCATTAAAATATAATTACCATGCGCCTATTTTTATAGTGACACTAGTGATTTGTAACAGATAAAGTGCAGACAAGAAATAATAGAAAATCGGATACCGCGTCGCGTTTTTTTTAATCTATTTTGCTTCGATTTCGAGCTGATCGTACGCATTCAACTGCAAGTTGCTACTAGTATCATCGATCAAAGAGAGAGTGCATTTGATATCCAATTGTGTCTGATCTGCCCATCCGTCAATCCGCGGCAAATGATTGAGTGAAATTCATTGATCAAATATCGCTTCTCATAAATAATTCAAGAAAATACGGATTAATCCATACGATCCGGAGAGTGTCGATAGCAATTGCTTTGCAATTATTCGCAGGCAGATGCTACTGCAAATGTGTTTTCGTTAAAAAAAATATCGAATTTTTTGTGCATTGAAAGTGAAATTGTTGTGCATGCCCGATCGCCGAGTAGTGGTGATACTTTCTAATTTGTTGTTAATTTTGTTTCTGTGCATAGTGCTATTACAAGTGCATGTGGTTGATCGTTGTTTGTTGCACGCGACAGTGTTTTATGGAAAAAAAAAATTAGAAATTCAAATTTAACGATGAAGATCGTTGTTGTGTGAAGATATATTCAACAGTGATTAGCATGACTATAAAGTTTGACTTGGTAGTGTAAACGCAAACAAAACAAATCGGATTTTAATGGATAGGAAGCAGTCGCTGATGGATAACATATTGTGAGAAGGATCAAGAAACCATTAAAAACTTGTCAAAATGCGGATCTTAAAGCATTGGTGAGAGAAGCTTATAGTTTAATTTAATTTTATTCAGAAATGTATGTACCTAGTTGATTGTACCTACCTATGTTAGGTACTTGTCTAGGTTTTGTGTATTAATTGCGGCTCCTGGTTTTCAAAGTTTTTTGCGCTGAATTTCTAAATTTGAGAATCAGTTACAAAACTGTTTATTTAATGCGGCAAACGAGTTACTTTACATGAACCTGTTGCATCAGGTGTTCAATTACGTCAGATCTGCGTCAAAAGCCACAGATATGAACGGATTCGGTCTTAAGGACCTTGCAGATCTAATTAAATAATACTACAATTTTCGTGTATTGATAAAAATTCAAGAGGTTCCCTAGGGATCGTTTTTGGTATCTAGTATTGTTTGATGTCAATTCCATCAAACCCCCGGTTTTAACCTAACCTAATCTTGTGTAATGTTCGGTTCGGACATTGAAATAATTAGCGGAAGTCGACGTTTGGCTTGCTATAAAGCACATATTACCAGAATCCAGAGAGTGTAATGGTTTTGGCCTGCACAATATACTAGGTACATTGTTTGTGATTTTACTAACTTTACAACTTTGCTTTTATCCTTCCTTAAAAAAAAAAGTGCAGTATACATGGTATTGAAAAAATACCAAGTTGAGATATGTAAGTACTGCTTGCCTGAGTACTTTACCTGCGTAGTTTATATTATAGTAGATTCTAGTAGATAAATAAAACTGTGGGAACAAAATGAGTGTATTAATAAGGAATTTGTTCTTAGTGGCAGACATAAGCGGGTAAAGCAGGGAGTCTTGAACTATCTTGACATATTAATGCGTGCCTCAACCATCTTCCAAGTAAAGTGTCACGCAATTGTACCAATCAACACGTCCAGTTCCTTCACAAAGAAGATGCAATATAATATGATGGTGATGTCCTAGAAAACCATGTTAAAGTTACACGGCTTCATGATAAAAACCATCAATTTCAGGTCATAAAGTTCGGTTAAAAACTTCACTGAAACGATGACCATTCACTGTCCAGTGTTGAGACCACTGATTTAAGTAAATAAGTACCGGAATAATACAGTCTTTCATCTCATGGTTCATTTCTTTCTTAGCAAAAATCTTTAGATATAAAATAGTTTGTTGTTATAAAAATAAAGTTATATTTTTTGAATCAGTAGCGTCTTCGGCCTGTTTGCAGAGTATAGTTCCTTTAGCTCTAGCTCTGTAAGCTTATAAACTGTAAACACTGAATCACAGGCCTGAATTCTGTCCTAGAAATATATGTACTTCCTACAGACACGTGTGATTGAAGTGTGAAAATATTTCTAAATATTCGCATGTCCGAAACATATAAAATAGCGCTTTAAAGCTAAATTTTACAGAATTGAGAGGTAAGGTCTCCAAAACATAGGTAGACACTGTCAACATTACCAAGTATGGCATATAAGTTTTTTGTCATACCTACTTTTTGTGGGCCTTTTATTTCGAAAATTAAAAGAATTGTGTAATAAATTTTAAAAATATTATCCTCCCGAATATTTCACCAAACATTTTTCTTCTCTCTCATTTTTTGAAGGTGTAAATAAATAATAAATGGCACCCAAACAAAGTTGTTGGTACAAAAGTTATATGATTTAGTAAGTCTAAAATGTTTTGGCAAATGTTTAAAAGAGCTTTTAAAACAATGCAACAATTTTTACTATTATTTTTTTGAATGCTTCAATCTGCTTACCTTAATTGTGACTTCAGACTGATAGGCATTTGTTTTGAAGTCTTGATTGAGGCAATTATGTTTAGTAATCAGAATTATTACTTTCGGCATTTTCGTATACAAACATTAATTTTTATAAGCATTTTATACCCTCAGTACTACTTCTCTTAACCAGTTCTGAGGTTCTGTGTGCTATGGTTGTCAGCTGTTCATTTTCAACTACTAAAACACCTTGATCACATTGTGTGCAAACTTGTTCAAATGCTTTTGCTTATGAGCAGTTTTCGAGCAATCGTTAACGCAAAATATATAAATTTAAACTAAAATTCTAAAAAAAATTAATTTGTCATTCATTTTCTTAAAGTGAATTAAATGCATTTAAAAGTTCAGCATCTCAAGTTTATATATATTTTAGCTGCGGAAAATAATTGCTTTAGTCAAGCCTTTTTTAGTTAAATAAACAATTGGTTTTAAAACTTAAGACATTAACCTAGTAATTCGAAAGCTAAATATTTCGTCAATTGTGCACTTTATGCACTTTAGCCCCCTGAAAGTTTTTACTAGTTGGTCTCGCATTTTACCAACTGTTTATGCCACATATTAATTTTTCTATGAGTTTCTCATAAACTCAACGACCGCATCGTCATCGAATAGCGACCAAAATTCAATATTCTTGGATATTTTTAGTCTACGTGCTATACAGCTATAAGTTGTCACCAATTTTGTTCTGCTCTTAAGACCTATCAACCGGCTAAAAAAGACAAAGCATTATTTATCGAAATCCTTTGCAAACTCTCGGCATATACTGTTACGTGTACTTATATATTTTTTTATGACATGCCGTACAAATAAACACATCCACATATACCTGTTACGTTTACGCGTTCCTTTTCAAAAACAACATAAACCCGATGATCCTCATCGGAGATGATGAAGAAATGATGATTCATGCCGATGGGCTCCTCAATGGTAGTGGTTGTGTGCTCTGCGCGCTGATGGTCGTCGTTGTCTGGTACATTTCAGGTCAGGTCGTTAACTGAAATTTCCATCCCAACTTGACGATAATGCAGAGGACCAGGACAATACCTGTTCGCAACAACAACTACCGCAGCGCAGCAATAACAAAAGATTCTTCGTTCCTTTTTTTCTTGAAAAATTCTTTTGTACTCCTTTTTATTGGAAAAGGGAATGCTTAAGAAAGGGACGCGAAAAAAAAATACAGGAAAGCACCGTCATAAAGAAATTACGAGATTTTGTCGAAGGGTATTCTAAAAAGGACGAAGACGGAAGGCATGCATACAAACATACGGTTACGGCATTCATCCACACCTTATTTCAAGAGTGTGATATAAAACGTCGAACATAATCATACTTATCACGGAAGAGGAATCTCCTCCACTCGTTTCCATGAATTAGTGGTCCCCAGGAATGGGGAAGTGAAAAAGTTAGGCGTGCTGACGTTGTCTCAGACAAGATATATTGGCGGTGGTGGCGGAGATCTTTTGTGCCTGCTGAATGTGGGTGCAATGCATGACTGATCTCAATAGAGATCAATCAAATTTTGTTTAATGGAATTTCATTTTTAAGTAGGTACATTTCTTCGTCCTGAGAAAATCGGTCTGATTGCATCAGAATTGTACAATTTTTTAAGGACAGGTAAAATGAAAGACGATAAAGATAAATCATTTTCTGGCATTGGAATAGATTTTGAAGACAGAAATGGATTAGTCGAGAGAATGGAATTCTTCTTTTGAATAAGATAGGGGAATGCTTCTATGAGGTACAAGGTAGTGCAATTTGTCCAGAGGTTTTTTTTTCTATATATAGGTATATATAATTTTTTTATGATTGGCTTACTGGATTGATTGTGGTTGAAAGCTAGACAATGGCGATAAGGAATGCTTGGTGCTTGGAATGTTGTGGTGATTAAGATAATGTCTTTGAAATCATTAATGTACAGAATAGGTACTTAAGTCAAATTTGGGCATCCTACCAAATTTTAAGACAACAAGTAAGAATTCTTCTGACTTTCTAATTTTGGGTGCAACATTCATTTGGTCTTTACCAACGAATGCAATACTTTGGCAATGAAAATAACTTTAAGTCGAAATCAAATTCCCGGTATATTTTGGGCTCTTGTCATGTCAAAAGTTTAAATTAATATTAATATTTTCTGATTGCTTGCATTCTTTAAAGTCTTACTTTCATTGTTTTATTTAAGTCTTTTGAATATTGACATATTTTGAAGACTTTTGTTAGCTTGAAGTCATTTCTCTGCTATGGAGTCTTTTGACTGTTTAAAGTATTTTTATTTAGTATTTGAAGTTACTGGTTAAAGTCTTTAATCATTCACTGATAGTTGCACTAGTTATTTGTTGATCCCTAATATTAAAACACTAATTAGCTTTACATTCATATTTCGAATGATTCCAAGACTAGAATAAATACACCCTGCGCAAATTAAAAAAGTAAAGAAATCGTGCAATATATATTTATGTCCATAAAAGTAAAATTGTCTTTTCAAATTTAATGTCTGTCTTATTCATGGGTAATCCTAAACCGGTATTGGCAAGGCAGATGTTGTTGACTGGGCTTTCCCAGAAAATGTATTCATTTAAGCAATTAATTGCTATGCAGACAGCACACCTTAATGCACATGCACGAATATCTTTTATAGATTTAAGTCATAATTTCATTAGAATTTTGAATTGTGTGAGTTTTTCTGTGCTAAGTGTAGAGAATACTAGGGAACAATAAAGAAGAATCTAATGTTTAAAAAAAATGTCACTTAACAAAACAAGATACCTACATATACTGCATGTGGATGGCTTGACACGAATGAGTAGAGGAAAAGAGAATATATAATTCAACCGTCGTCAAAGTAGGAACGAAGTTCAAAAATGTTACCAAATCGTAAGTTCGTCTTACCATAATTGAAAGCTATGTAGCTTTGAAGCCCAAACCGAAGTTTGTATTGACAATCAACGGCAAATTGTAGTACAAATATAATCGTTGCTGCGAGTTTATCAGAATCACCGGCAGATTAAACAATAATACATTTTTGCATTGATTGGACTGGAAACGATGTCTTAAAAAAAAAAATTTCTGAAACGCACAAGTGCAACGGCACCGACAAAGGACGCGTCGATACATTTTAAGGTCAAGCTGGCGAACCAGAAGCAATGCACTAAAGTTTGAGAATTAAAAAAATCATAATCCTCAAAATTCTTTTGAAATTTTGTTGGTAAAGAAATTATAACTATATGTTCCTCATTAAATAAATTGCGTACCTTTGATGCCATCCGAAAACAGACATCCAGCTATCTACTATATTAATTAATTACAAATGGCCTTAGCTGTTCCTTAATCCTTTATAAGGTTGTGGCCGCTTTATTAAAATTCTTAATACGATTAGTTTAGTAGATTTGTTACGGTCCATACGACATTAAAAGTATGTAAGTCGATAGTTCTTGAAAGACAAAATCTCCTTTCCTGTAGATGGGAAATATGAAGCTCATATCGGGCATTATCGTTTGCATCCATACTTAAGATAATTATTTAAAGAGCTTTGTGATTTTTAAGATTTTACGTAGGCAAGCCAACGTTTTTTTTTATGCTTAATGAGCTTTCGGGTATGTTTTTGATGATTTTGGAATATTGGGAATAGTTTCTTCCTCTTGTATTTTATACAAATAAGGACATGTGCTCCAAGTGTGCTAAAGCGCCCAACAATTGAATACATGGCAAAATATTTACGAAGAAAATTACGAAATTTAAGTAGATTTGACGTACTACCCGAAGTTACAATGTACAAAATTCAAACATATTCCTTTATCTATTCATTTTATATTATAAAAAATGTTCACTGAAAATGGTTACTGTCTCACCCACGTAGCTGATCTGTTCTTGCTACAACACTTCCTGTGCCCATTCCATAAAGTCCGACGGATCGCTCTTAGTTTCTTTTGTATTGTATTTTATACAAATCCGTCTTCAAAAGCGATTGCGTTGGCTTTCTGATTTCAGAAAGGGACTATTTAGTCCCTCTAGTTTGCACAGCTACGCATATCTTCTGATTAACTCATTACAGACAGATTACTTCACTAAAATCTGAATTCATCACTTCCTTCACATTTCCATTAACTATTGTCGAAAAATCCGAATACAAATGATAATGTATTTTAAAAATATCTTGCAGTCGAATGGACATTCTCTTAAATTATGACACCCATAACTTCCTCATTAATAAGGTCTTAGTTGCATCAAATTATCCTCCAATAAAAAAAGAAAAAAAATATCGAAAATGTATGACTGTATCTAGTAATTACCTTAATGGACTTTTTCTAAAAAAAAAAAAAACAATACGGAGGAATAACATACAAAAAGAAGATAGGAGCTTAGCCAACTTACTATTGAGGTGGTCAATAAATTTTCTTCCATAGGTTGAAACCTTTTTGGGGGGATAATCCTATAGTGTTATATTCTGATGCATTATTTTCTGAGATATGTACTCGTATGATAAGCGTTTTTGGTATTTAACATTGCCCAGCTTTAATCCGATTGCTAGGGTCGAAGGTAGATACATCGGATTTAGTTAACGTTGAAGAGAATAAGTTTGGATTTTATTTCATATTTGTGTAGGTGAGGATTAAATTGTGAGTAGAACTGATCAATAGGACTAATAGCAGAAAATGGGGGAATTTTTTAAATTTTAATTAGGATAAAAAAGCTTTGAACCGATTTTTGTAGATTTCTTCAATCTTTTTAAAAGTTTGGATTTTTTAAATTAAATTCGTAGGTTGTATTCAAATTTTTGGGCGATAGAAATTGTGTAGAATCTTGGAATTTTTTAAAATAAAAATCTCTGTATTGCATTATACCTGTACAAGCAGCATTTTTGGAACATCATTCTGAGCCTCCATCGGATAGTAGCAACCTCCGACAAAAGAAAAAATACGATGGAGCGCTCAGACACAACTACTGGCACAGACTAATTATACATTAATGTACTTAGTTTTCCCGTCTTTCGAAGAAAGATGAGAAGGAGCTTCCGTGATGATGAGCTTAGATGTTCTAACACTAAGGTGTTACTTAGCTAAACATCGAACAACGCTTAAACACCTTTTTATGCATGTAGCAACAGTTTCATCACAAAATTGGGACACTCGCTGTTCTAAACCTTTCTTTAATAACATAATGATTGTGAAATTTATAATTGCCAAAATGCATTCAACAGGCGCAAACATAATGTTGTTAAAAAAGATAATAATTATGAATAATATTTGTTTATTGTAAACAGTTGTTCCTAAACTTAGTAATCGGTAACTCACATTTTGCCCATTTTCTACTTTGATTTCTTACAAATTTAGATCAAAATACTGGATTATGTATTTTGTCGTTATACTTGATAGTTATCATAACAGTTCTTACTCTTGTCAGACGTTCGCAAAAGTTGGGGCAGCGAATAAAAAAATGTAGGTTGATTCGGTCGGATTTGAAGCGTTGCATAGTAGTCCAACGCACTTAACCCCTAAGCCACTACACACATACATAAGTACTTATAGGTACTTCAACTTCAAAAAGAAACCGTGAGTTTAAAATAAATATTCATGCCATTCTCACGCAGCAGAACATGTTTCGTAGGTGCTCTTCTCAAATGCAATGTAAACATCCTGTCTTCCTGTTCCGCAGTTCTTCAATTAAAAAAAAAATGCATGTAGAATTTTCATCATGAAAACACAATATCCAAACACAAAGCCACATCTTTCATGCATTTCCTTCCATAACACGCTCACGCACTCACACCGCGTCAAACCCTAACCAAAGAGAGAAAAGAAAATCCCAGAATTCAATAAATAAAAGATAAATAACCCCAAACACGGAAAATTGTTCTGTGGCGAACATTGTACATACATTTTACATATTTACAGGAAATGCTCCCTCACCCAGGTTAGACGATGTCGACTTCAGGTGACATGATTTTCACTTCCCTCCCTATTTTGTGAAACCGAAGAAAGTGCAATGACCATGTAAATCGAAAGAATCCTTTTAACCCACTTTGTGGCAAACACAGATATATGGCGGCAACTGAGGACGAAGACGACACGACTATTCCACCAACAGATAGATAAACACGAAAGCAATTCGTCTTCATCACATTGCAGCAAGTGTGCCGTAGAGGGTTGTTGTTGTGCTGTTTCGATGCCCTCCTCCTACATGAATGCTGACTCTTCAGTGCTAAGTTGGATGAATGCACCTGTAGTTACTAGGCAACATGTATGCTTGCTTGTCGTTATCCATCAGTGAATCCTGTGTTTTCCTAGAAAATCCGACTCTTTCCTCTGTCTGATGGTGCTGCTGCACTGAAAACATTCAGAGATCCGGGGTCGTGCTGCTGACACAGCAGCGAATCCTCCACAGGTGACGGTGAACTCTTTTTTTTGTTAGTAGAAGTTACAATTATCTTCATTATTGTAATTATATCAGTCGGATATTACCGAGATAGGGATAAAGGAAAGGATGTGTCCCTTTTTTGTGATGTGGAACTTTGTTTAGGGAACATTGCTTTGTGAGTGGTATGTAGACGACGTCACAGTAGTGCCCTCGGAGCAAGTGTTTTGCATGAATGCCTGAGTAAATTATAGTGTTTCCGCTGCTCAGTGCACGAAATAATGGGAATTGTTTGGTGTGCTGGTAATTGGGTTCCTTTTATTCTTAAGTGGGATATTCATGGAGGGAAAATGAAACCCGTTGTAGTTTGGAAAGAATAACTATTATCCTTGCAACGCATCAAAATACAAAGCGAAAGAAGTTGCTTCAATATATCTGCTAGGAACCGGAGGGCTGACACAATTTTAATGTTGTCGATGGTGGTTGGATTCAACTAACTCTTTAATCTTTTCACGTTCTTAAAATATATCTTTATCTTATTAAAAACCTGCATTTTTATTTTTCTAGGCCCCGCCGTCGATCGGGCTCGAGCATTGTCGTGATTGATGGTGATGATCTGAAGCCATGTCTGCCAGATGATTACATAAGTAGTCAGCATTATCGCCAGCATTCGGATAGTAGTAAAGAAATCGATCAGGAAATGTTGACAATGCTGTCGCTTAATCAAGATAACGGTTTGTGGCCAACATTTTGCAACATGTTGCAGCAACTTAATATTTTTGTTAATTTTTAGGTCAACATCGTGAGATGGCAGTCGATTGTCCCGATACATTTATAGCTCGAAATAAAACACCACCGCGATACCCACCGCCTCCCCGTCCACCATTAGGAATCGCAGCGCCGGGTGGAGCAACAACACTAACACCAAACGCAACACTCAACAATGCCGCCGCACAGGTAAATACAAATTTGTTGTTGTGTGGTAGCGGTAAACTAACGGTTGCATTGCATTCTAAATATGACCACCAAATTCATGACCATCAACAACATGCCTATCATCTTAATCATCATCATAACGAACATCTGCAACAAAATGTTGATAACGAACATATACACGAAAAACTGCAACAAATCGAACAGTACACCGTGGTTAGTAATCATCAACAGATGCCACAGCCACAACATAATCCAAGCAAAACAAAACACCTACACCAACACGAAACATCATTAAAACACAAACATTTGAGTGGTGGCAGTGGCAGCGGTAGTGTGGGTGGTGTCGGCGGCTTAGTTCTGACTGATAATTTGTCCGTTGACTTGGATCCTCTGTCCGATCTCTATCGCAAAGGATCGTTGTCGTTCGATGACAGCAGCAAGGAGTCCTTTGATTCGATTAGTTACCATCAGCTTCAAAATAACAATAACATGGCCAAGGCCACCAATGGCAACATGTTGCTGACGAACACCACATCGTCATGCGGTGGTTCGTTAAGTACGCGCAGCTCGTCTTCGGGCGAGTTAGGTCCGCCGGAATACGAATTGCGTGAACTCAAACCCCAAATGTCCGTGCGAAAGCATCGCGAGCTGCCAGTCGATGTTCCCGATAGTTTTATCGAAATAATCAAGGCACCGCCGCGCTATCCACCGCCACCGCATCTGTCATCGTTGTCGTCGACATTGTCGAACGCCAGTACGACCACCACACCATTGCCGCATAATAATTCACATGATCTGCTGAATTCTATGTCTGCCGCGTCGTACACTACGATGACGACCACGTCATTGTCATCGTCACCGTCGTCGTTCTCTTCGTCGACGTTATCGAACAACAACAACAACAATAATGTGGCAACAACAACGCCATCATCGTCGACATCTTCATCGTTATCATCAACAACAACAACGTCAACAACGGCTACAACAAAGCGTCCTCCACAAATCGTAAAGGAGGTGGTTAAGGCGAAGAGCTCATTATCGTCCTCGCAAGGCTCTATTGAGCGTCAAAAGCCTCAGCCTCAAGTGGCCGTGCGGCGGAATGATGAGGTATTTTCATTTCTGTTTTTGTTTTGTATTTCCACTTTCTTATTTTGTATATTTTCTATTTTGTCCTTCCCCTCTTTTCTGTTTTCCTCCGTGTGCGTGTTTCTAAATTTGGTAGTTTTTCGATGGAAACTTTCCTTTCCGCTTCCGGGTAGTTCTCTATTTACTTGCAACATTGTTGTGCCTCTGAATTTCCCAACCTTTTCTATTCGGTTGTTGTTTTTAGTTGCTAATTATCCTTCACACTTGTAGTGTCAACTTAATAGTTGGCGACTCGGGCGCGAGGTGAGGGTGTTGAAGCATGCTAACACTTTAGTTTTTGTGTACATTTGCAGTTTGCAAATAATCATCTCCCATCATCCTCTCATTATCATCATCATTGCCATCAACAACATCATCATCATCATTATCCTCATCCTTGTTGTAACTGAAATTCTTTATTTTTTTACTCCTTGCGTGCGAAACCCCCATCTGGCACTCTTGCACTTAAGAATCTCGTACAAGTCGGGTCGAGTATTTAAGTTCGAGTTGTGTTGCCGTCCTGCAGGGAAGTGCCCTTATTGTGGCAGTAATTTGGGTAAAAGAGCTGTTGATGTGTTAATTGCAACTGCCATAGTGTTGCTAATGTGAAAGCAACAGTTTTTGCTGTAAATCGTCGGGATACAGACCTTTGAATTGATATGCCGCAAGTTTATACATACAACAAAAGTAAAAGATTACATGTTTGATGTCTACTTGTCAACACTCAACACCTAGCCGGAATGATTAAACCATTCATGGTTTGGTTTTCAACGATGAAGAAGTAATTTGCGCTTAAAGAGGAGATGTTTTAAGAGCCAATTTCTATGGAGGCTTTGTTTACGACTAGCAATTTGTTTACTCGTCAACTCGATTTAGTTAAGGCTCAAGTTGTAAAGCAGTAAGTGAGCACAACAGAAAGTCTGCACTTCTATTTAAATTTGTGCTATCATTTAGTTTTGTACTATATTTACTTTATGTTTAAGTTCTCCTCTCCATCCTTCCGTCTACAGTTTAGACACGCTGATTGCAGTGGTACACACTAGATCGCGATTCATATGTTTTTAAGGTATTGCTTCGGTCTTGTTCTTCATGTAAAACCTATCAGTCGGTATTGGACGATCCTTTTCTTTTGAGAATACTTTCATCGATGTATGCAGAGCCTTAGAAATATGTATTTTCAATTTGTCCTTATCGCACCACAACTTTAAATACGTTAGAGATTTGTCTTTCAAAGATCTCCGATTATAGTTCTCAAATCTTTATTTCAGTTTACCGCACAGAAAGATGCATGTTATTGCACTGGATATTTCGAAAAGGGTAAGGAGGGCTGTATTTCCCTATACTAGGCTTCTAGTGTTACAAATACATACATGTTGTATACATGTTTTTTCTAAAGTGTATACATACTAGAGTATTTTTATTTTAGTGGTGTTAGCTTTTGCTTAAAAATTGGTCTTTTTCGCGGATTGGATTTCAATTAACTTATCTACAGACGCTTCACAGTACACTGTCTCGTTATGTGGCATTTATGCCTCTGCTTAATAGATCTATTTTGGTTGGTCACAAAAACATACAGCTAGTTATTCTTTAAAGCTTTTTATCCAGTTCCAGTAAAGGAAGATGATTAAATTTTAAATTTAATTGAGAAAATAAATGTCGCGTCACATTCAAAAAATAAACCTTCTTTCCGTTAATTCGACAAGATGTTCACTTATCTGCCACAGTCATGCGAATCTACTGAAAATGACATACCTACTTCTAAAGGAATGTGTCTACCAGTACCATCACCACTACTTGGTTTTAATTTTGCATTCCACTTCCTTGATGAATTATTGTGAGACAATCTACATGACTGCGAACTCTCATTAAAAAATAATCCATCCATATCCCATTTACGCAACTTTATAGAGTCATGTCAAGAGCTTGGCCCGTTCCACTTGTTAGGTGGCAGTTTTCTCAACGTGAGAACGAAATAAATAACAAAAACTGCAAAACTAGGCAAACATTTTTCTTTACCCAAACCCAAATGCCAGTAATTTGCATTCGTTTCGAAGACCACAATACACAGCAAACAGAAACAAGTAACTCTCTCGAGCTCCACCTCTCTATCCTATCATAATACTGGTGATACTCGAAATCGTATATCTAACTCTGACACCTCTCTGTGTATCTTGTTCTTTGTATCTAAGTCTCGTTGCTACACTGTTTTTAGGTTTATTAATGCAAAAAAAAAAAACAAATTGAAATGCGCTCCTGCTGCAGAAATCTGGAAATACTAGATGCCTCCCAGTCCCAATCTGAGCCGAATGATGACGATAAAGACGAGTCTTGCTGCTCCAGTGACTTGGGCTACTTTCATCGATGGCGTTGTCGTCGTCTACATCGTCATCCCAAGTTAAGGTCTGGCACTCTGGTCGGAAATAATATTTATTTTTTTTGCTTTTGTTTCTGGTGCCAATAATTGTGTGCTGTTGTGTCGTGGTCATTATGATTTGTCCCAAGGTGGGTGTTGCACTGCAGCACGTTTGAATGGGGTCCGTTTCCGCTTGCGTTATGCTATGCTCCACTGGTGTCCATTAAATAATTTTATTTTTATATATTTGCTTCTGGGTCTGGTTTCCAGGGATTTTTACGATGTGATCTTGTTTACATGGCACCTAACGAGCTGTGCCTAGAGACTAAGCTACAGGTACATAACAAGGTGGAGTTGCAGGGAAGGAATTCCATGCTTTAGGTTGAATACTTGAATGTAGAATTCTAGGCTTGATGGTAACCGGATTGTAGTTTTATTTGAAACGACGCGACGGTTGATAAGGGTTGCGGGTTTATATTCGTGCGCCGTTAATAGTTGTATTATTATTGCGGGATACTCGCAGATCAGTTTTATGGGATGTGAGCTTAACTGGTACCGATAGGAGGTACGATAGCTGGGTAAAGGCGGGAATTTATACTCTCCGAACTGCACACTCATATTTAAGCGACGAAACTTTGACTTTTCAAGTTGTAATGCAGGCAAGTGGAGCAGTTATAAAGGCAAACTGGTCGTTAACGTAGTTAATGTGTGGTCGAGGCGTAATGACGTCGAATAGGAGTTGATTACTATTTTAATGACAACCTTCCTAAAGGTGCAGTGGGGTCAATGTAAGCGTTTTATATTTTTTGTCTATGTAGACGAATACAAGCTATAGAAAGGTTGTATAACTTTATAAACCAAACGACACTGGTTAAGTCACTTGCACTTATTTAACCTACACATATCTACGTCAGAAATAAGTGTGTACTTAATTTACTTTGGTTTATTTACTAATTAATTTATATGCATAGGTGACATCAGGGTGTTACAACCAAGAAGTAAAACTCTTTTGGACTGTGAATAGTCGCCATGTCAGTTCCAGACTATGTCGTTTTTAATCATACTATAATTCCATCGCCTTGAGGGCGACTTGACTTTCCTGACGATTATAATCATCTTATATAGTTTTCTTTTCAACAGTCCCTATCGTTCTCTTACGCGCTATACCTTGATTCTTGACGATTATAATCATCTTATATAGTTTTCTTTTCAACAGTCCCTATTGTTCTCTTACGCGCTATACCTTTTTTCCTGGTTAGCCGTTCCCAACAGATGCTTCTTGTAACGAGCATTTAATATTAACAATTGCCAATACCCTGTTCAACATTAGGCTTTTGAATTCAATTTTAAAGAAGAGACTTGATCGGTCCTTTGCTGTCTTGTTTACCAGTTTTTTGATGAATACCCTCTTCACTTCTCTCCGTTCCAGTAGAATTTAAGGCCGTGCCTAAATATCTCCATAAACCTGGTTGGAACCAATTGTAACTTCACCTGCGAAATTCCATCCAGTCTGGGTTGCACCTTTTAACCACTAACTCGTGTTTTTGCAAAGTCTGGAAGTTTCGCTGGCTTCATTAAAGTATTTGGTCCAGTAATCCTTAATGCGGTATTGATTAGGGTTGGATCTTATAGCGTGCGCTTTTCTGAAAACATATTGAAAGTCTGTAAGAACAAAGTATGTTCCTGTTCCTGTAAGAACAAAGTATTTTCCAATTAAGACTAATGGGAGTGTCTAGAAATTGGGCGTTGGCTCTCCTTCTTGCTTCTTTTTGTTAGCAGAAAAAAATTCTCCGTTTTGCACTTTAAGGAAAGTTTTCTTCTGCAAAACTCTTCTGCACTAGCGGTCTTTATTTTCCAATTGGATCTTTTATCATTGTTTTGCCCACGGTGAACCACTTTATATTGTTTCTCATATAGAAGTTGGTGTTTTACCCCTCATTCCAGGTAATGGTCATCTTAACGTCCTCGTAAAACGTATACATACTTCCAAGAGTCGTTAATCATGTAAAATATTGAACCACCACTCTAACTAACCCATACCCATTGATACATTGTCATTTACTCGGCTAACACATTCTTTCTTTAACACTAAACATTTTCACTTCCATGTAACATTTCACAAAAAAAAAAAAACCAAAAACAATTTTTTACTTCTATGAGAAGAGCAAATTTTTAAAAAATCTCATCAACAGTTGAACGGTTCCGTAAAGCCAGTTCCACCTCCTCGTGATCATTTGCGTATTGAAAAAGATGGTCGTCTGGTAAATCGTGCTCCGGCGCCGCAATTGCCCGATCGCAAAGTGGCCAACAACAACAGCAGCAGCGGCACTGGATCCATGCAACAGCAACAGATTGCCCAAATAGTCGAACCAACGCTTGAGCAGTTGGACAGCATTAAAAAATACCAGGTAAGTCAATTCTTTCATTCTATATCTTATTAAAAAAAAAAATGTTTTATACTATGAAGGGTGTCAGGGTTACTCTTCCTTTTCTTTTGTACGTGTGACATATTGTGGTTGCACAAAGTGTAAATAAATCCTTTTGTTTTTTCAAAGAAACAGAAACTCGTCGCCGTCTCTACGTCGCGCTTGTTACTTTGTGGAGCTCCTTTGGTGCCTTCCTCACTGTCAATGGCGGCGGCGGCCGGCGCTACAAGAGTGGAATAAATTTCACATTTAATCAAACCGTATACATTTGAAGAACACTGTACATTGCTGTGGAGAAACTAAAGATGCAAGTTTATTTTTCACAAGGCAACTTACACCATTACAATAACGTTGCCCGTCTTTTGATAAAGTTTTTTCAAGTCAGTGTAAACGATGAATGCAATAGTATAGTTTTTCCGTGAACGGTAAACGTTGACTGCACTCAGCCCAAATTAGCGGCTAATGGCAGAGAGTTGATGTTACTCACTTTGAAAGAGATTTGATAAACCAGTGTATTATTTTGAAATATATTTTATATAGTCCAATTCATTAAAACAAGATTCCAAGAGTTGCCCCCTTCCACGTTCTTTGAACTGATGAACTAGACCCAGCTTTAATGGTTTTTTTCTAAGTTCTATTCGTTAAATTATGAACCTTGATAATAATGGATTTGCCGGGAATTTTGTTCGGTTTTTTTAAAGGTTCTTGAGTGACGCCTTCTTTTATCATGTTCGGATTATCATAAACACGTGGTACTGCAACACTTGATGTGTCCAGAGGAAACTACCTTTCACACTATAGTATAATTATTATTGTTAAATTTGATAAAAAATCTTTCTATTGACGAAACAAATTCCATACAACTTATTTACTGTATTGTATCTTAATTCGACCAAACGCACTCAGTGAAATATTTGTGTGCTTATCAGAATAGCTGCCTGATCATCATTTCTTAGCGGTGTCGAGATCACGCCATGTTCCGTAATAAATTAAGTAAAGCAGAGAAAACTTCGATTAGCTCATCTGCATGAAGTTTTTGACAGAAGCTGGACATTCAGTGCAATGTGGATTTTCTTCTTCTCTCCATTTAACGACGAGATTATGATCAGGGTTACAGGGATCATAACCATCCCACTTCACAGTATTACTACTGGTCCGTCTGTGGGGTTCGCCGGGTCCCACTTCAAAAAATATCTGCAGGCATCCCATTTTGGATCACTTCATCATTGAAGCCAATCAAATGCTGGTGTTTCTGCATTTGTGTGATCCAGGAGTTTTAATACCGCGATTGTAAGGGAACGGTGGTTGTCATTGCCTTTTTGACGGGGTTCGTAGGATCCCTCCTTTGAACATGACAATACCAACTCAGTGCAATGGATCTATATATTTGAATATGTTTGACCAAGAAAACAGACAAACTATCTGTCTTTTCAGTCTTAGATGGATAAAATGATAAAGATTGCTAGCAGCAGTAACTCCAAGTGATATTTCATACACCCACGTATGGAGCACCAATTTCGTATTGTCATGGTGAAAGACAGGTATTTAAGCTCCTATATACGAAACCTGCAGACATGCTGTGGTTATGTCAAATTGACAAATAATTCATGCGCTCATATATAGGGATACAGTACGGAGGGAGGGTTATGATTCCTTAATCCTGATCATAACCTCGGCTACAAAAAATTGCAAAGAGACTTCTCCGGAAGATGATAGCACACATGTACACATCATCAGCTCTACCAACCTTACAGGTTTCTCTCTCTTAAGTCTTCTCAGCAAAGAGTCCTCTAAACAGTTGTTAAGTTCACCACTGAATTTTATTTAAATTCACCAATATTTCTACCAATTAACCGAACTATCCACCCATATTTTTAAGAAAATGTTTAAACTCATGCTCCTTTCTTTTCCTTAATCAATAATAATTCTTTAAATAATTGCTAACCTTACAAATCTATTTGGCCTAAAAATATGCAACATTTATTGCAACTACTTGTCAATCGTTGTCTCTCCAACTGTTTAACAATTTCATTTTAATTAAGTTTAATCAAAGTTTGAGAGCAACGACAACAAAACCACTGTTCACATTGCAAGTGAAAATGGACGTAACCAAAATGCTGCACACTTTATGCATTCATTCTATAAATTGAGCCAGAAATTAAGTAAAATATTAAAACATTTTTCTACTTCTAGTTAAATGTAACACAACACCCCTCTACTGCACATTTAGATGGTTTCTACGAAGAAAGACCAAAAAGAAAAACAACAATTTGTTAATGAACAAACAGCGTTATTTTTCATTAGAATCTTAACGCGTTTTTAACGAGCTTACCATGAGACCTTTTACAGCGGAGGGTTGGTTGCCACCTATAACCTCACCTTACAAGGCTAACAATTTTTTTTTGTTGCCTCATGTATTATGTTTTACATTTCTCCTTGCTTGTTTTCATTCTTGAAGATCCAGTGGAGAAAAATAATAAATCAAATTAAAAATACAAACGCATTGATATGCATAATACGGAGCGTTCGTTAAAGTCGTATGATAAAAAGGGAACGCGCACAATGACTTCCGGCAAAGCGGTTTTTTTATTTTTAATTATATTCTTAGTGAAGATATGCAATCATTGAGGCATAGACCGCGAATCCACTCTTTTAGCTTTATTTATAAGTTTTCTATTTCTACAGGCCAAGCCAAAACAAGGTATGATTCATCAAAACCTGAGATAGAAATTTATTTGTCGTTTAGTCGTGCGTAAGGCGTAATCTTTGTTTATATAGATGGACACTTCTACAGCTAGATGTTTGCATATATTTTTTTTTTTTCATTTTATAGGTTTTGGTATGTGTTTTTTTGTTTTATTCTTGTCATGGTCTTATGTGACCATGAAAATGTTTAATCACAGTGAATAGTAACAATGGAATAGAGGTAGAAGTGCTCATCTATATTTATTTAAATACCAACTTTTTTTTCTGTAAGCAGCAACAACTGGTTTTAGTTAGATTCAAGTATTTTCTTCGTAAGATAAACTACAGCATTATAATGATCGGTAGTTTTTAAGTGCAATGCTTAAACAACATAATGTATGTCGGGTCAAAGTTGAGACACATTTAAGTACCCTAAATGCCAAGTTCTTGAAATCGAACTGTGTACTTATTAAATTGTGTATACATATGTATATATCAAACGCCTTAACAATTTAGGCAATTAGGTATCTACTTATAGATTTTACATTGATATCTCGTTCCCTTTGACCGAAAACCTGGGATTTCTTCCAAACACTTCAGTCTACAGAAGACTCTTGTAGTGACTGGGTTTAAAAGTATTAGCCAAAATGTTAATGACTATGACAGATTTTAAGTTTATGTTTTGTGAACCAAATGGTATTAAATGTTTTTTTTTAAGGAAAACCTTTATCAGCTGGTGCCTTAAGAAGCAACACATAAAAGTTAGCAAAGCATCACGTTTGAATTAAAATATGTTGTTTATGAGGAGTTTATAATAAGCTAGGCATTTAAATCGAAAATTATTCCTCGATTTAAGCCCCAAGTTCGATACATTGGCTTAGTGACATCGTTTTCGAGATGGAAGTTAGACTTAGCGATAAGAATCATTTTTTGCTGTAATTCTGTTTCAAATTTATGCATTTCAGGCGCTGCTGATGCTCAGGGAGCATAAGTTCTTGTGTCGTTTCTCTCGATCCCTTTGACCGAAAAACTCGGTTTTCGTCCACACACTTCAGGCTACAGAAGAAGTTTTGTCAGTCTAGCTGACACATACTATGAGATAGAGATCGATCGAAAAGTCTTCCCAAAAATGTTGTATCAACTGCCCGCAGTGAATAAATTTTTAACCTAATTTCTTCTGGAACTCGATCTTTTATATCAACTCCCGTTCCGCCATACTAATTCTCCTTCTGTCACAGTTTTCATAAAAATGAGGAATCTGAACTAAAAAATAAAAAAATTGTATAAACAAGTAGGTAATGCAGAAACGGGACTGTATCTTAATGCCTAATAATTTTTAACTGGTCCCTTTTTTAACTTAGAAAGATTGAAAGGGCCATATTATAATCATACCTACACCTATATTTAGATAAAAACAAAAAAATCAGGGCAAGCATCCTTTTGTTGTCAGCCCAATGTCTTTCTACTACATTGTCTATCTTTAAGTTAAACGCCTGATGTATATAAATCAAATTACCCACCTTAATATATTGTTCAAACAATATCAATCAAAACATAAATCAATAACAGGTGGAAAAAATGCACACACATTTGCATAGATATGGGTTGGGTATGGATGTTCCCCGACTAACCACATTCTTAATTGCATTTAATTCTCCGTTCATGTAAATAAAATTCCCCTTTTTTATTCATTGTTTTGAACGGTAGAACTATATAAAATGTACCTGTGAAGAGTATAATTTAATTTTCTCCAACAACACAAAAAGGAATAAATAAATTGGAGAAATAAATTGATTTTACTTGCAAAAAAAAACAAAAACAAAAATAAGACAAAAAAAAAACACCAAGAGTAACTTGGAAATCGAATAAAATGAAACTCGGACACTAGGTCAGTGTTTACATTTGCCTTTACCATTTGTTTTTTGTTGGTTCTCTTCTGCCTTTCGTCATTACCTACCTACTTACCTCCCTTGCTGTTATTATTTTGATGGCGCGAAATTCATTCAAAATGTACCTCCAGTTTTAATTGAAGACATTTATCCATTCGAGATATAAGATAAAACCGGTTTAAATATACTGCAAGAGCATACATTTTGTTTTTAATATTTTTAATAATTTATTTTAATGACCCATAAAAATCGTGATCCAATGCTATGCATTTCTCCGTAAGAGTACAAGATATACGTAGACAGTAAAGCGTAATGCATTCAACACTCGTGTTTTTTTTTAGAATCTACCGGTTGGGAAAGTTAAATAAACAAATTGAAAATGAGAAGGAAAATCCGTGTTACTGGTTTTATTTGCAATTAATTTGTCATAGCGTACCGCTCTAGAGGCTGCGAGGGTTTGTGGGTCAAGCGATTTGCCTTGGAAACAAAGTTCGTTTGTTACAGTGAATGATAAAAGTTTGTCGCGGCTATGTTGTGTTTATACAGTTGACGCTATGACAATGGTATATTTGTTTTTAACAAATACTAAAAATAAATAAATAAATAAATGATAGTGGTTAATGAGTCGGGGCTTTTAAGGGGTTACATGGGTCTCACAGCTTCAAAAAATTGAATTTTTTTTATTGTCTTATTAACTCAAGAATACAACATCTTGAGAATATTATCCTTTTCAAGTCATTCCGAATAAAAGTTTCGGAGATACATCCTTGGGAAGGTGCGCACTCAATTGAATCACGTTGTTTTTTTGAGGTTATCTCAACTTTAAACGCGTTTTTCTCGAAACTGTATTTTCAAAGTCGGTTGTCAAAAGTTCTCGAAAACCACTCAAAGATCTTTATTAAATTTTACATAGTTTTTCGAGATACAATTCACGAGGACTTGGACGAAGCTTTTTGTTTTTTATCAATCACAATTATTTAAAACAAAATATTAAGTAATGTTAATTTTTTACCAAAATTAGCATTTTTTTGTAAAAAGGTCTGCCAAAAATCCAATTTTCTTTTCCCCTTCGCCAAATTCTAGTTTATGGTCTTAACTAAAACACGAACTTTTTTTTCACTTCTGATGATCCTGTCACGAGTTCTACTGTCAACGCGGACGCACTTTTTTCCGAGGGATCACCGGAAATGACGTCACAATGACGGAGTTTTGAATATTTTCCTTTGAAAATTTCAGAAATTCTTTTTCAAATGTATATCTTTAATACAGTAAAAAGTTAGAATACAATATTTTATTTTTTATATAAAAAAAAATTGTTGAAAATATAACTTTTTTTTCCGAATAAACCCATGTAACCCCTTAAGTGGTCGGATTTTAACCTTGGACCCCTTACTTAGTATTCGATGTCACTTGTTCACTAAGCCACTGCACCCACATTCAGCAAATACTACATCATAATGAATAAGCAGTCGGCCCATAGTTTGTTAAAGTAAAAGTTGTAAAGAAAAATCGGGCTTGGATACGGAAGGGGTACGCCATCATGTGTGTGTGTCTCCATATTTACTAAGAAATTTATTAAACTTTCGTCGATAAGTAGTCTGTAGGCTGCGAAGTCTCGAACATAAGTACATTAAGAGTTATGTAGGTGCATCTTCAGTGAATTTTGATTCGAAATCGAGAAGCTTATTTCCGGTGCTTGTTTTTGGCCAAAGGTAAACACCATTTTATCATTTGACAGTAAAAGTATGGAACTGTAATTGCTCGAGCCAGAAAGCGTTGTCTGCTTTAATTAATAGACTCATGAGAACCGCAGGCAAACGCAAAAAAAAAAGAAATCAAACACACTAACCATTTTTATTTGTAGCCAGTGATCTAGTTATGGAATAAATTTGGGATATATTGGGAAGGGGTATACCGTATACTATGCCCTATTGGACAAATACATGTTACCAACACACTATTTCACAAAAAACTAAAATTGCAGCTCTAATTTATCCATGAAGTGAACTACGATTGCTTTTTTTTTCTTATAATAAATTTAAAACCGTAACTGTTTTTTGGGTTAGTTTAATAACGTTAGTTTAATAACTATTCGAATCCAGGGAGTCTCAGCTAGTGGTAACTTTTATTTGCCAGCTACTGTACAAAAACGCGTCGCAATTAATTAGTGATATTATTTAGAAATCGTTTTTCGTTATAGCAGCAGCATTAAACAGTGAAAAACGGTTATAACGACATCAGTTACAAAGATCTATCAGTTATAAACGTGATATTGCTTGCAACGACTTATTTATTTGCATTTTTTTAAAATTAAATATTGCTTATAAAGATTTAAATGTATGTGACGCACGCACGATATATAATATATATTCCTTGATGGCTTTTTTCTTTAATTTTTGGTTTTTTGTTTATTATTTCTGTAAATTTTTTTAAAATTTAGAATTATGAGGAGTGAAATCATCGGTTAGAACGCCTTATCGCTGATAGCGACCAAATAAGTCAGTCCCTTTAATTTCGTTATGACCGACTTTCACTATATTAGCCCCAGAGATCTACAGTTGATTCGGTTCAGTTTTATGAGCACGTGTATGCTAAAGTTTAAGGTCGCTAAAACAGTTTTCAACTTTTTTGCTCGAACTTTTTAAAATATTTACTATTTTTGAAGGGAATAGTTAAATTGCCATGGTAAAAAGTTCATCCTAAAAGTATTTCTATTTCTATACCAAGAATATTTGTGGTAGGTATTGCAGGAGCCAGGATCGAGATGATTAATGCTAGTGTCAACGAATACAACAATGGCAAAACGCTTTATTACTTGACGCAAATATAAAAAAATAATGTTCTAGTAAATTATAGACATGAACCAGTTTCGTTCGAGTTGGCAGATTCCCATTCTTTTACAAGACGATCTAGATGAGTAGTTTAAGAGAGAATATATGCTGAAGCCTGGACTAAGTTTTATTGCTCAGTGTTGCCAATGCAGGTCTGTGTTTACATTTTTCTATCTTATTACCACCCTAAAAAAAATTTATATTGTAGTACATATATTCCAAGCCCACCTTAGGAGGAATTAAAGTTATTCCGTGCATGCTGTCTGTAAAAACTTTACTGCAAACGTAACACTACTTCCGCGCGACACTGTATTTTTTCCAAGCTGTCAGTGAATTCTATATGTTCTTGTTCTATCCCACTTTATTCAACGTTAACTTCTCGTTTTATGCATTTTTATCTGTCTAGGATTACAGGTGAATTGGAAGATGGTGGTGGATTGTGTTCTTTTGTCAACTGTTCTCCTTTTTTTCTCCATTATATTTGCATTTACTCGTGTTATTGTTTCACCCTTTTTGCAACAGTTTCATAGTTGTCCCTTTTCGTCGTCCCTCAACCCACGACACCACCTTACTCTCAATAACATCTAATATTACGAGCGACTTAGAGAGGGATATTTACACTGTATTACAAGTTACAACCCTCTGGACTGTGTGAAAGTGTTCGTATCGTATCAGTTATGTTATTTTCTTTTATATAGTCAGTCGAGAACGTAATACCGTAGTATGTGTATTTTCGTTTTGCTCGTCTCATTGTATTTTTGTCTCTTGCATTTTCTATGACGCGCAAGTTTATTATGCAATGCGTGCGGTGTGACGTGCATAGGGTTGAAAAGAATAGCTTGCGATGGGGGTGACAACTGGTTCTTTTGGTACTTGGCAGGTGGAATTGAAATTGAAATTGAAATTTGAATTGCGTCTTTGGCTGCAGAGAAATGCTGAACAACAAACAACAAAAAAAAACATTAACTGACGAGTAGTTTCTCTTTTAAGTGGATTAATGTAAATTTAGCAATGTTGCTTTAGTATGGTTTTGACAGATTTATGGGAATTGCAATAGTCGTTTGATGGTAACAGGTGCGCTATTTACTTAAGTCTTAAGGGATTATTGTACATGAAAGTCAGATATTGACGTCATTTAATAGTAAAGCTGTTTGTGAGAAGCATTCTGTAATAGCTTAAAAGATGAATGTTAGTGATTCGATTTTGATTGGATGGCAAAATAATTTTGACGAGATTTAATTTAAAATAAGGTGAAGTGAGACTGAGTTAAAATATAATTATATTCTGCGCGTTTTAATTTCTGTAGGACATTACTTAGGTTCTCTAATCCAGTACAATACACCATTTAATGATTATGGTGTAGTGTAAGACTATGGGTTTAGTGATTCAATCGGTTAAAATCCAAACCTGCAAGTTTAAAAGACAAAAAACCAGCTAAAAATCTACATGAAGCAGCTTACACAAAGTGCAAGCCGCTTTAATGAAGTGCTCGTGCATCATAGATGAACACCATGTGTTGTCGCGGTGATCTAAGCTTGTCTTTTGTCTAACTTTAGAATCTACAATCACCAAGGAACATTAGAACCTAGAACAGCTCTTCAACATTTTAGTACAATCTTACTGGCAACAAGGATTTTTTAGCATAAGGTTAAATTTGCATTAAAGCAGAATAACAAAAAAGCAATTTCCAAAATTCTATACATATGTGTGAAAAGTGGGACTTTTCTGACTCCCTTCTTTATATTGTGGTAAAAAATCATTTTGGAGTCGACTGTAGAGGGACTGTAGAGGATGAAAGGCTGGTGTGGCAGATACTCTTCACGGGTCGGGGGTCCGTAAAATAAGTACAAGGGGGTCTGTCCCCCAAAAAGTGGTATCTATATGGTAGCAAAGTGGTATCAATATTCTACATTCTAGACCAAGCGAAATCGTTTAAAAAAAAAACATTTTTTGTAATAAATTTCATAGAATGAAATAAAATGCTATCCATCATGTTCTCAGTGGATATGGTATCATACTGTTCGCCCCAAGCGGACTGTAGCTTTTCCTTATGTTTTTTTTTGTGTATTTGAAAATGATAACCAAATGGCTATCACTCGAAAAACCAATCACTGTGACCATCATAGGGCAAAAAAGAATAAAGAATCAACTATCACCTTAGCCGAATCCACCCCCCCGGCTTCCTTACTGACACAGTCAAAAGCTTTGCAAAAATCCATTAAAGACTGAAATTTGATTGCAGTAATTTTACACTAAACCTTTATTATTGCAGTAGTATCTAAATTAAAACTTTTCCTGCAAGGAAATTTTCTTTTATTTGCTTCTCAAGTATTTTTTCAAACACGTTTGGCAAACAGTTCAATATTCTAACTAAACACAAGTAAGAAACTCGTCTTTAATTTTCATTCAATTTTATCGTTTATGTTTTATATCACATTTATCACTGAAACCACTTTAAAGTAAAAAAAAACATTTTTAAGGTTAAAGGTTGTATCAACATCTATATAACAAATATTACCTGAGAAACTTCTTATTAAACTTTTATGTTTAATTAATTAAACTAAGCTTAGTATTTTAGTAGTATATTCGAAACGTTGCTCCTTCATAAACCTTACAATTATAAAAACGTAAACGTCGACTGATGTTCTCACATTGACATATCCTAAAATTTAAAAGTGCGTTTGTATTTAAATAAAATATTAGTATGCCCCTATTGAGTAACCCCATACTTGGATACAATGTACCTTTTTTTTGCTCACCCTCTTATAATAGATGTGTAATTTTGCGGGTTATTTAAGTTAATCCAACGAATCACTGAGTAAATATTAACCGCATCGAAAAAAAACATCATCTCTACTCTTCAGTTAGGGGTTCCATAACTTTTTGTTGGCTACATGAAATCGAAAGATAAACCGACAAAATGTACTGTTGTGCAGTATAATTAAAAAAATCTAGGGGCTTTTTTTTAGCCTTATATGTTTGCCTTTTCTGAATTTGTATATTTTATTATTTGGTTTTGAAAGAAGCCCTTTTCGGTTCAGACTATATATGTATTTAAAATCACTTGCTACGATTAGCCAATTTTTCCATAGAAAAATTGTGAACTTTACTCTGTACCTGTACTTTCCTAAGTAAAATATGGAATTAAAGCGCGTGATTAATCCCAGTGTGCGCTTCTATGTTTTAAGCCATATTACCCAATCGGTCTTAAGCCATGCTTACACCGAGCACACAACTCAGATTTAAATTAAACTACTATTGTTTAAATCAAGAGTTTTTTCATATTTGGTTAAGTCGATCACGGGTAGTAGTGTGTTCTTCCTGCCGTAATTTGACACTTGGTTTCTCGTACAATACAAGTAGCTATAAGTAGCTTTCAAATAATTAAAAAGAAACGATATATAACAATTAATCGACAAAAAATTTAAATATTTAGAATAGGAAAACCAACATAAGTTTATTACAACTTGAACATACAATTTTCAAGAGCTGGGTCTAAAATCAGCACGGTACCCACCGTGTCTATAAAGTTGTAGTATCCTTAGCTAAGTTTCTAAATGGAAACTTCCTGCAGCCTCCAGGGCCTAAATAAAATCTTTGTTCTACGTATGCTTATGTACTTTGCATTCACAATAATCAACGTGCTTAAACGAAACGACTCACTACACTATACCGTCTGCCTTTATCCTCCACTCTGAATATTTAAAAGTGCCACCTGTTTGAAAGAAAACTAAATAAAACGGCCTCTTTCATTCTACACTGGCATATACATACATATTTTTATCACACAATAGAAACAGCCATCCTTTGTTCCTTGGATGATTTACCATGCATATGTTCCAGATTTTATATATCTTTTTCACTGAACAATGCATACTTCGCTTCCCCCTCGTTGTATTTTTTTTCTTTTCACTCGCATGCTTTTAGAATCCACCACCGCCTCTGGAAACTCTCGTGCGGTCAATCCAAGTGCACCATTACTTCGCTTCCATGAGCAGCATAATGAAAATTGATAGACACTTTACCTGCTAAATACCACTATCTCTCTTTTTTTAACTTTGCAGCATCATGGTAACCCTGTTCATCACCTTTGAACGAACACCAAAAATGTGCAAATGGGTTTGTTAAACAATTACACACTCTCTCGCTTTGCTATAATCAACGTCGCCACAGGCAGTACCTTTAACTTGAAGCTAGAAGTACGTATTTAAAAAAAAATTAAAAATAAAAACTATCTTACTCCCCCTACATGAACAGACTGTAACTACATGTATGCAAGTTTGTATGGGTGGAATGGCAGTGGAAAAAATACTCTTTAGCTTTAAAAGGTATCGACAAGCGTACTATATTCGAACTCTGATGTAGCTATTGCCCGACCAAACCGACCGTTCTGGTGGGTTGGCTACAGACTCGGCATGGAATGGATAGTATGAGTGGATAGTACCACCGCCAGCTACTACCACTTCGGTTAGAATTCTATACCGGGGAACGTGCCACATTGAGTTAAACCGAGAAAACCAGTTGGTAAATGATTACGTACGGTACGGTCAAAAGTTTTTCGAGTTTGCTTCCTCTCTCTCTACGTGTGGTTTGTTTGGTATTTGTTTTGCTTCGGTCTTTTAATTTTTTTTTTGTTGGTATTTTGTTGCCTTTTCGGTTCATTTGCAAACGTAAAAAAGTGATTTGAAATTGTTTTTAGTATTTAGTGTTAAAAGAAACCAGGTTCACGTTTTTTCTTCTTGTTCTATTCCAAATGAAAAAGAGGATTTCGTTTAGATAGCTTTCGAATACTATCTACGGGTTTTAAATGTGGTTAGATATATACTTGTGCGGTGGGGTTTTATTGGGAAAATTTGAACTAGTGTTCTTCGATTAATCTTGTGAGTTTTAAAAAATAAATGGATTGAATACTCATGATCCATCTCTAACTCAGATAGGATTAGATGTTGTTTTTGGTAATAATAAAAAAAAGAGACACTCAGTCAACCAACCATCTGCTAGATCATGTTCCTGTTTTATTTTTACGCAACGATCATAACAATTTTTCGCTTTAACCTACTTCCTAACCGAATGGTGTACCATCAACGAAACAGCTTCAAAAATGATAATCATAAATCTATTTTTAGTGTGGATTAGTTTTACTACAAACGGCAGTACATTCAAATTCGTTCCTGATGTTTAACAACCTATTTACGCGTCGTTAAATGAAAGTGCAACAATTTACTTGAATTATCGCTTAAAATATGAAAAGACAGAGTTTGTATTTAATGACATTTCATTATTCGAATTTCGTTGTTGTCACTAATGAATTCTTATTGCACTCCTTTTCTTTTCTTGTTTTTATTCTAAGAATGTTTTGTGCTGTGAAATTTGATCGTGAGAAAATACATAAAATAAAAAATCAATATGCTGAAACCATATTTGTTGCTAAAGACGATACAATTTATAAAAAATGTGGCGATAATAATGCGAAACAATAAAAAAATATTTTAAAAATAAGAAAAAAAGTGATAAAGAAATAACAAAAGTTTTGCGCTATCTATTAATTAGCTGGTGCTTGAGATATTTTCTTATCAGACGTTTATATGTAACACTTTTTTTTAATGAAAACATAATCCAAAATGACTGATCATGTGAATGGATTTTTTGCGGCGACATGTGTGAAGATTTCTTGGGTCATTTGTGTTGGTTGAAAAAATAAAATGTACAAGCCAGGCGGTTTTTCTTATATTAATTGTGGAATAATGATATAAAAAATATTGGATAGTAATTCATAGAATAATAAATAAATGTATATCAACATTATGTGCGTGTGATCAGATGACTTCATCACATGAGATAATCACACGTACCATAATTCATAAGACGTCGAAAATAGCTATGTTTCTAGTATTCTAAAAGTACTATAAACGTTTAAACTTTTGCCAAACATGTCGCACTGAATCCGAAATTTTTTAAAATTTATCTTTTTCTTATAAAGGGTAATTTTTTAGGCGTAGTTTTTGTAAAAATCGAATAAAACACTCAAATTTTCATCAAATATTCCAAATTTTTATTTCAATCGATAAATAGGGCTTTGCCATTTACGTTTTAAAGACAACTTCATTCAAATTGTCCTTTCGGGAGGTCCAATTTTGCGTCACTTTTTCGAGCATTTCGGCCTGTATTCCACGAATTACCCGTGTAATGTTATCCTGTCAGGCTTCAATTGTGTTCGGCTTGTCCACATAGACTTACGAAGCCCCCCAACTGGGACAAACAAATGTCGCGTATCATGGCTCGAAAACGTTCGCCGTTTACGGTAACCTTTTTTCCACGGTTGTCTTTGAAGAAAAATTGACCGATGATGCCACCAGCCCATAAACCACACCAAACTGTCGTTTTTTCGGGATGCCTCACTGTTCATCACTCCAGATGCGCCAGTTTTGCTTATTTATGTATCCCTTTAGCTAAATGAGCCTCATCGCTGAACACAATTTTTAGATAAAACAGCGGGTTCTCACATTTTTCACAGAGCACGAAATTTGATAATAAATTTCTATAATTTGCAATTCTTGCTCGTTTGTAAGTCTTTCCATTATTAAATGGCAGAGTATACTGAAAACCTTTCACTTTGACAGATGACGTTTGGACGCCATTACTAACCAGTGCTGCCAACCTGATAAACTCAACTCTTAAAAAATCACCCTTTATATATGATATCTCTTAGCGGATCAAACATTGGATTATACAAAAAAAATAAATTGAAGCTAGGTAATTTGCATGTTAAATGAAGCAACTGATTTTATTGAGCTCATCAGATATTATTCGTGGCTGAACAATTGCCAAATAAGATTTTGTTTATGTTATTGGCTACTAGTATAACATTCAAACATTTTATTAAGAAATTGTTGAACCAGTTGCAGTAAGTCGCACCGTTAAAAGAAATGGAGTCCCAATAATTGCTTTAAAAATAAAGTTCATGCCAGCATCATATGAAACTTGCTTATGTTATAAAAATATTTTTAAAATTATGAAAAAATTTTGGAGTTTGTTCTAAATGGTAAAATTTTATAACATACCAAATTTAATTAAATAGCTAAATTTTGAAAAATAAATTTTTTTTTTTTAAATGACTAAATGATTTTGGTTTATTATTACATTCGGACGCTTTGGGCTTCGAAATAGAGAGTATTTTACATTTTTTACAAATTTTTATTTTGCCGTTTCCGTGAAACACTGCAAGTATTTTAGTATTAATATCGGATTTTTTATTTGTTTAAAAACGTTCAAACCCAAATGCAAAGTTTCATACAATTTAAAAGATTCATTGCTAAACATCAAAATGTTTGATTAGTTCGATTAGGAAAACGATTTCACACATATTATTCAACATAAGTAGCGCTTAACATTTTTGAAATAATTTTTTAATTTTTAAATTTGAATGTTTTTTGTATGCGTTAGTTAGGTAACTTCTCAACGGAAGCACCTGTTAATATCGCCAATACCTCGCGTTTAGATGTTATTAGGCTATCTCAAATGGTTTTACCCGTTGTAGTCGGTGCACAACATTCAATTGATTCAGAATTTGTAGGATGACTCTGTAATGTCCATGAAGTCCGATATTTGCCCTTTTTTTGGTACAACCCCAAAGCTTTTATGGTTTCCTTTTACTTGCAGTTTTCATTTTAATTCCGAATCTAATGTCATTCTCAAATATTTAGTAATGAATGTATAAAATTAATACCTTGAAGTTGGGAGAAAAGCACTTAAGTCACAAAATACATGTTTTCATAAAACTAAATTTAAATTCAAATACGAGTGTTGTATTACAAATTTTGTCCATTCATTTCTTCTGAGGTATGTGGCCACCCTAGTATACACTTAACGCCATACTTGCAAGTCAATTGATGCTCAAATATTAGTAGTAGGTTCTCTAAGTTTTTGGAAGGTAGCTACAGCTATAAACAATACCCAAACATAAAACAGCTGGTCCGCTTAAACTCTATATATAAGGATATTGGCTGCTGAAATAAATCTACATGTATTACTATTGAGTCCGCTTAAGATATATGTATCATTTAAAGAATTTGATACGTTAAGAATTCCTTCTAGGGCTATTCGAATAAAGTTACGTTGAATGGATTCTATGCAATTTTAGTGAATATTGCAGCACGGTGTCCAACAACGTGTAAATCACACTAAAGTTGAGGATAGTCTTTTATATGGTCTTGCCTGGATACAGTTGACCCTATTCGCAATGAAATTGATGTATCCTACGAAGTCAATATTAGCTCAAAGATCTTTAAAACTATCAACATGATATAAAAGCATTCTGTTGAGATAGAAAATGTTGAAAGTTGGAAGGAATACGCTTTCTTGAAAATTTCATATATTGTCATTTATATGGTTTCAGAATTAGAGACGATTTCTTTCATTCTGGTTCTTGACAGATTTTAAAACGTTCATATCAACAGGGTTTTATTCCAAAAATTACTTTATTTTTACATCTTACATCACTAACAGCTAGCACATATTTATAAACAAAATGGGGCGTAGTTATTTCCTCAGATCTCCAGACTGAGCAATGATGTTGATAACGAACCTCGTCATTTATTCCAAAACCAGCTGTGAAACCATTAGCCCTAAGTTTTAATGCGATTATAGCATGAGCCAGATGGTCAGCTGTTTTTTCTACTATCGATGAGAATTATTATCTTGTGTTCGCCGCTCGGGAAATTACGTTGAAATACACAAACAATATTTAACCCTCTCTAATCTATAGACGTGCAACACGTAAAAAATGTATAAAATGATCACCAAACTACCTTAACCTCGCTAATTTAATTTCCATTTTAGAAGGCCATATCCACAAATGATGTCAAGTCGCGACAACAACTATCGTCCATTCAATCGGATCCAATTTCGCATATGTTTTGCAAATCCCTATGAATCACTGACATTTGGAATGTTTAGTGCCACCATTAATGTCCAAATGTACAAACAATTCACGTACACGATAAATGTCGTGTTGGGAATGTGAGGTTTGGTAGTTTTTATTTTTTAAAATGTGACGATGCGTCGCGACGGACGTGCCAATCATTATCGATGAGAAGGTGGAAGATCGTTTATTTTGCTTTCAAACAATTTACCTTGTTTTAAACAAAATAGCAAATTTAACTTTATATTAAACATTAGTTCTCCTACTGGCGGATCATCCATATTTCAATTTTAATTGATTTTTTCCTCATCGCGCTGTCAAAATCATCATCAATTAAGAAATTTTAACTGGCTGATTTCGTTGGGGGGTGCCTTCCTTACATTCTTTATCAACTGTTTTTTTTTCATCGGAGTCATTTAAAGCTAATGTGCGGCACTCGGGTCATTATAAGAGGATTAGGAATGGATTTTGTAATGACATTCAAAAAATAATCATTTTTCAACGGGGCAATAATGTTGTCCAGATAGGTGGCATAAATAAATAGAATTGAATCGATGATTACTACCTGAGTTGATGTTGAAATATTGATATTTTAAATATTTTTTAAAGGCGCGTTTGCATTTTAGTTTACCCTTGAGCTACTGTTGTGCGTTATAGTTATGAAACTGGTTTGAAATAAACATAGATTGATGAACGAAAACTGATGGCAATTCTAGATGCGGAAGATTTTTGAACGAAATCAAAGAACATATTTTTCTAAACGCGATTTTTGAATGGTATATAGTTATCTCTTTCCCAAAGTATATAGCGTTGTCTTCTAAAACTGTCTAGCGGTATACGTGACGCTTTGTCTAGCTTAGCATAGACATTTATTGAATTCCTTCTCTGCTGAAAGCTTTATCGATGACATGCGGATTAATACAGCACCCGCTGTATATAGGTTTTTTGGGGTCCTTTTGACGCAAGTTTGTTTTCGGAATGTGGAGGGTCAAAGGGTTGGTGGATTTCGTTTCCCTAAAAGCCTAAATCTCAGTCTCGCATTAAGTCTACCCACTATTTGCAGTGTGTTTCAGGCAGAAGTCATGACTAAAAAGAAGTCGTATCTTGTCTGAAAAGAAACGTGATATCAAACAGAGTTAAAGTCACAAGACTCAGATTATTAAAACTCTATAGTAGTCCAATACATCAGAGTTTTAAGAAACCGAGCCTTGTGACCTGCACCCAGGTGAAGGTGCCAGGAGTTCCGGGGAACTAAATGGCCTATTAACTCACAAGACATGGAACCATACTGCCTGATAAAGGTTCCTTAGGCATTCCAATCGCTACATGCAAATTGATGCTAAAATTGGAAGTTGTAGAGAACCTTATAGGGACAAGTAGCGCAACTTGTCTAGCGGGTCTGATTTCCCTAAACAAGATAATAGGTTGCATCACTTGACACTGCCTCATAGGCAACAAGGCTTGGCATATATGTACTCAAATGTCTTGGAGAAGCTGCGTGAACGAGGAGAAGATATAGACCATCCTCCACCTTCTCAGCATGTGCACTGATCTCTACCAAAAATAAAAGGAGCCTTCTGCCATGCTAGTCTTGTATTTTTATCAACTTTTGATTAATGATTAATATTATGAGCCTCATTCGCTACATTAACAGCTCTAAATGGTTAAACGATTTGTGTGGAAAAGCATTGAACCGAGTAGTATCACAGCGGACCTTATTCTGGTCTAAGTGAGTCGGCCTTACCACATCAATTTAACTTTAGATGGCATTAGCCACTATGCCCATCTGGTCATTAATGATCTTTGGGTTTTATATAGGTTTATTTTTATTAAGGTCGTTCGCCATTGCTCTTATACCCTTTCAGAAAGTTCTTCTAAGTCTTGGAAGAAATGCTTTGCAAGGATCGTATTTTCACTTTGGTAGAGAGGTGGTCTTTAATTATCTTAGGGTTTCAAAAAGATTTCTTGAATACACATAGACTTCGATTTTTAAGAAGTCCTTGCTTACGCCTTTATAAATTTGTTTTTCACCCAATTTTCGGGGCGAGTTTTTGACATTTTGTTTGTTCATTGCGCAGTGCAGCGTAACTTTTGCCTCGTGTTATAAATTCCTCTGCTGTTAAGCATGAGGTGTCGGATTTGCTTGTTGAACTAATTTAGCATAAAAGAATGCTCCACATGCTTAGGATTCGTTTTTATTCTTCTATGGCAGTCTTCATGTTTACAAGATAAGTTCTTTCATTGGTATGTTCATGTAGCATATATGTTTCTTCTTACTACTAATCGCATCCGGATTTACAAAATTCCTCGCGTCACATTTTATCACAATCTTAAACGTCGTCAAACCGTCACTGGACTTCGAAATGCCCAATATGTTAAATGGTAACTGAAATGGATGATATCGAACAAAAATTTTGTTTGATTTTTTATTTAATATTAATAGTTTACAAGCTGTGTGCGAATTATGTGTGTATTTGCTTTTTTTTACTAAAATTGATAGCATACTGACGAGTAATGTACATGTAACTATGGTTAGCGTTACCCTACTACATACATATTTGGTTGTTTTACTTTTTTATATACGTCATATATTGAAATTGTGACCAACCGTAATACGAATCGTAGACAATTTTAAAGAACAAAGTCCCCCAACCTGGGTTTATGAACGGAAATTGCATTTTTACCACAACGCAATTGTCCAGTACCTACGAGTGCTTAAATAAAATAATAATTTCACACTATAACGTCGCGCCATTCATACTGTTTATTAACATATTTCTATACCTCTGGGTTTGAGTCATTCTTCAACCAACACACATCGACTCACCACTAACGAATTCTGTTTACATTTCCTTTTAAAAGAGCCCCAATAAGCATACACAAATCGAAAAACGAACAAAAAAAAAATCGTATAGATACTGTGCAAACAATAAAAACAACGAATAAATTAAAAATGTAAATACCAAAAAAAATGCACACTTCAACCACGCACGAAACGAAAAATGGTCGTGTCAACGTTAAACATTACTCTGAGTAATTCTCAGAGTGACTTTGATGATAATGAATCAGTGGCAACCACAATACCGGCAACCGACGATAATCTGATAGTGAATTTAAACAATAACAGTATTTTAAATAATAATAACAATAACAATAATGATCATGTAAATAATAAAAACAAAATCGATTGTAAATTCGATGAGAATTCCGATGAAAATTTGGAAAAGTTCGGCGGCATCGCTAAAAGCTTGACGCGAGTGTCTTTAAGGCGTAGCACGCATGTGAATCGTTCAAATCGTTTTCGACAACAACAGGTAAAATACAATAAAATTAACAATTAAAAAAAACATATTAGTTTAGCTACAACAAAATTACAAGGTCAGTTTCATTAGATAAATTGGTGGAGCATATGAAATTTCATCTAAAGTGTTTTAATAGTTATTATCTTCTCGTAACATAAAAAAAGTTCTGGGTTTGAAAATGATGTGTATGTCACCCTTTCCACGATTTTGATTGACATTGATTTGAATGTGAAAAATAATAATATGCAGATATTTTTCAAGTTGCTGTATTTGCTAAAACGATAAGTCCTTGAGATTTGCAATCAGAGTGTGTTCACCATATAACTTCTGCTTACTTTTTCATATAAGTGTCTTTTGTCCCAGATTATAATCTTCGAAACTTTGTCCGAACATTTGAATTTTTAAAAAGGTGTTCAATTATTTCTGTAATAACAGTTTTGTCAACGACTGGTTAAAAAAAATGCCCACTTTGAGAAGGTGACCTTGAAACTCTTAATGTGTAATATTTAGTCTCATGTTAGTTGCTATTCTGACATTTGCAAGAGTATGAAAATCACTTTTTTTTTTGTCATGATGCGGATTTGACTTACTCGTGTAGTTTCTCGGCTTGACACAACAGCCTTCCATCCTCTACGGTCCCTGGCACGCTGCTTCAAGTTAAGCTTGAGACCGATGTCTCGGGGCAGATTAGAACCCATAATGAAAACATTATTGAACAGTTATCTGATTATATTGAATTTACACCAAATTTTTGCCACTTTACAACGTCACGAATGTTGTCCCGCATATCGCTCAAAATAACGTTTACCATGATTGGCTGAGTGCACGAGCGATTTTGGCTGCGAAAAAGCGTGTCGATCATTTGAAGTTCCGCTACACAATATGCAATTAAAAGTCGATTCAATTAAAATGTTGCTACCCAACCTCAACGCACCGAAACTTTGTTTGATTGTGAAGAATCTTAAATCAAATGTCATTCAAGCGTCAATTTTGTTTTATTCATGGCTAGCATTAAAAGATTAATTTTTTAAGATTGTTTTCTATACGAGTTTGGCATTTCAGTTTTATCACAGCTTCACTTAAATTTATAGTAGTTTTCTTGTGTAGTGAAATGTCAAACACTATGCATTATTTAGAAAAACTGGAAAATTTAAATTCTTTATTCTCAAATTTGTCTCGGAAACAATTTTTACCAATCTACTTACTTTTTCAATAATGAGGCGAATTGCCCTGGAGGAAGAGACAAATCTTGTAACTTTTGTGTCATTTCACTGACAGTATACATGTACATATATATATCTAAGGTAAAACTGATCTTTGCAGAAAAGTCTAATATTTTTTTCTATTATCTATAACCTTTTGTTCCATAAAGCTGTCCAGCTCAGTTTGGACCCATATTTTTTTTCTACTTCACTTTTGTGTTCTAGTTTCTGCTTCAGTACCCTGAGTTGCAATATGTTACAAAACAAAATATGCTCATACATGACTAGCGTAATTTGAGCTCAACACGTTCGTTCGTCAATGAAAAGGTAGCTGCATCTGGGAGATTTCTATGATTTGGGAAAATGCGAACAGATGGTTTCCGCTTACGAAACTCATTACGCTTTAGAATCTTCTAAATTATAGTTTCGATTTAGGTATATACTGATTAAAATTAGGTCGCATTCGCAACAAATAAATCCACAAGCCCTGTTTAGTACATGCTTCTGGAATTGACTTTCTTACTTGCTTATTTGTTGTTACCAGCTGATAAATGTTCATCTATCTATCACATTGTAAATGTTTCTATAGTGCACTGCGAATCCTAACACTTACCGCTTTAATACTCTTGTCGTTTCATTTCAAAACAAAACAAATTCTCCCAGTATCCATTTGCATTCATCATCTATTTGACAAATCGTGTTCCATAACACAGAGTTTCAAATCCAAAGGCCAAACCGCAAAAATCGAAGCTTCAAAGCCATGAAATGAAAGCTGATTTAATTCATTCTCGCACACTATTATTTACGTTAGGTGCTTCTCATGCCTAGAACGCGGTGCAAATTCCTGAGGTGCTAAACAAAAAACCCACTCACCACTACACCCATCATCATCGTCGTAGTATCGCTGATAGGTTGGCTTAAAGATTACCCGAGCCGAAGGTTCTTTTTGATATTTGTTTTTATTGTCTCACTTGCTTTGTGCTGCTCCTATTGTTGTCACTATTAATTGAATTATTCTCTTTGCCAATTGTTCTGAGGTCGTCTATCTTTCGGATACAAAATGTCTTTCAAAGGGGGCCTCTATGACTAATTTATGTTGTGTGCACAAAAACGAAAAGTACTGTAAGATTAAATCAGCAAAAATATTTGCTTTTCCACGGGCTGTTCTAATGTTTCATTGAGACGGTTTTAGCTACATAAGAATCCAAAATGCGGGCGATGAATGTGTCTCCCACATACTAATTAATCAAATATTCCAACAAGAAAACGTGAACTTAAAAGGGTGTTAAAAAAAAAACTCAAACGCAAACGGGTCGACAACAATGTTGGTGGCAATTTGCTAATTTGCATAAATATCTACTGTGTATTTGGAAACAGATCTCCTTACAACTGAATCTTTTATAAATGTTGAAAAACAAGAGTTTTTTTTTAGGTAGATTACACTTACACCAATTTTTCGCACAAGTATCGAATATCTTTTCGTATGACGCAAAGATATATCTATGAGTAAATGAGTTATGTATATAATAACGTTTTGGATTGGTCATCAAAAATGGACCGGAAACATTTTATACGCTTCCAAAAGTGTTGTTTGTTTATGGATTTATTATCGAAATCAACACAAGAAGCACTATTATCAATACTGGATTAACAGTCGAAAACAAATCATCTATTAAAGCAATCCACATTTTCTTTTGATAGACATAAGTCTTCCCTTATAGGTGCGATGATTAAGCTAAAAACTCTAAACAATCACTGCCTATTAAAAAAAAAGTTGTCATTTCGATTGTATAACCTTAAATTACTATTTCACTACAATTTCATTTCATTCATATCAAAGCAATTTTGCTAACCAATACCGCTAAAATTTAATTTGCAGGAACAACTCCGTCGTCGACGCGAAGAAGAGGAACGAATAGCCCAACAAAATGAGTTCCTGCGATCAAGTTTACGTGGTTCTCGAAAGCTTAAGGCGCTCCAGGACAAGCCCATTGCACAACAACAGCTGCAACCAGCTATCGAACGTGTTACAGGCGTCGACAATGACGCCTATACCGACGATGAGGAAGTGGAAAAGATTCTTGGTAAGCTACAACAGTCCGACCTAGCTAAATCGCATATAACTTTTGCATTTCTTTTTAATTTTAAAGGCTACGGTGAACTTGTTGCCGCCCTCCAAAGACTCCAGAATCAATTGACGAAAAGTGGTATGTCAACACTTGCAGGTCGAGTGACAGCTGCTCAGAACATTCTACTCGGACCGGGTGTTGCTCATGCGCTCGCCGCTCGAACTGCCGTCCTTCAGAGGCGACGAACACGTGTCGCCCAACCGGTAAGCGCAAATGCGCAGGCTCTGTCCAAAGATATTGTCGAGGTTTTGTCGCAATCGAATTCGGCGATCGCGATCGAACTAGGCAACTTACTCACGTCGCATGAAATGGAAGGCCTTCTTTTGGCACATGATCGTGTAGCAACATTGACTGACAGTACCCCATCTGTGATCGCAAGCCATGTTGGCCCAAAACCAGTATCAGTAGCAGCAGCGGCGGCGGCAGCGTCAGCGTCAGCATCTGTATCGGCGTCTATACGTAATCAGCATAGGCAACCCATGCCGGTGCCAATTCCACAAACACCATTGACGAATAGTTTCATCAAACAGCGACCAGAATCACCTCAAGCGCTGAGTACGCCCTTTGGCACGCTTAACGATCAGAATGATCACATTCGGATTATACAGATTGAAAAATCATCGGAACCTTTGGGCGCAACTGTGAGAAACGAAGGTGAGGCCGTCGTCATTGGGCGGATAGTTCGAGGAGGGGCGGCCGAAAAGTCTGGCCTCTTACACGAGGGCGATGAGATTCTCGAGGTGAATGGCCAGGAACTTCGAGGAAAAACGGTGAATGAAGTGTGTTCATTGTTGGGCGCCATGCAGGGTACACTTACATTCTTGATAGTGCCCGCTGGTAGTCCACCACCAGGCGGCGGCCGCGAATCTGCCGTACTCCATGTGCGAGCCCACTTTGACTACGATCCCGAGGATGATTTGTACATTCCGTGTCGTGAGCTGGGTATCAGCTTCCAGAAGGGCGATGTCCTGCACGTAATATCACGCGAAGACCCCAACTGGTGGCAGGCGTACCGTGAAGGCGAGGAAGACCAAACTCTGGCCGGCTTGATACCTAGTCAATCGTTTCAACATCAGAGGGAGACAATGAAGTTGGCCATCGCCGAAGAGGCAGGATTGGCGCGCAGTCGAGGAAAAGACAGCAGCAAAGGTGCGACGTTATTATGTGCACGAAAGGGGAGAAAAAAGAAGAAGAAGGCCACCTCGGAAGCTGGGTAAGTTTTTAAATACAAATGGAGCTTCGACTAGAGACCTAAAATGTATGTTTTGAATTTAGGTACCCCTTGTATGCCACTACGGCTCCCGATGAGCCAGATCTGGAGGAAATACTCACATACGAAGAAGTTGCCCTTTACTATCCACGTGCCACACATAAGAGACCAATTGTGCTAATAGGACCGCCAAATATAGGACGACACGAGTTGCGACAGCGTCTAATGGCCGATTCAGATCGTTTCTCCGCTGCTGTGCCACGTAAGTTTTACAACGTTTCATAACCGCTTTTGTAGTTGTCTGTTGAAGGAAATTCCTTATATCGCTTGTGGCCAAATTGACCTTTTCTAACCACCTAAACTGAATGAAATCATAAACTTTTTGTAGTTTTCTATCTGATTGAGGAACAACCTTCAAAAGAAGGTAGGAATTTATTCGTTTAAGTAAACAACGTTTGTATTTTGCCTTTTCATGTACCTACATACATATGTACATATTTTCATCACTTTCACATACTTTGTATGTATTCACGGTTTTCTCAAATAAAGCTGTAATCTTCCATTTTATGTGAAAGCATTCATCTATCATACAAAACACATTAGAAAATGAGTTTGCAAACTTGACAGCCAAAAACTGAACTTTCGTTTGCTTACCGATAACGCAACAAACTGTCCAAACTCTACTCAGGCTGTTAAGTTTATATTAAGTTAGTGTTTTATGTAGGACCTCACGTCACCAGCCAAGTTTGGTATTCTTACCATCGAATTCAAATTCGAAGAATTAAAGTATTTTGACGAATATTCAGTCAAACCTCTTGACATTACCGTCTTAATTAGTTTATATGTCAGTTTATAATTGAAACAATCACTCTCTTTGTACGTGACTTTTAATGGAAACGTTTGCATTAGCTTTGGCTTAGTCTTTAACTATTCCAATGATCTCCGTTTCTTCTTGTTTTCTCTTCTTCTTATATTTTTTTAGCAAAAAACAGTTCCTCGTTCAATGACAATTGCATCAATTTAAAACTCGCTGCAGATTACTCCATATATAAAGCCAACAATTAATGCTCTTTTCATTGAAGTTTTGCGTACTGTTATGTTGTGTGTTTGATGTCACCTAAAACTGGAAGAATCTGTTTAAATGCGGTTTTCCGTTTTAGGTGCCAGTTTGGTGCAGTAGCCCATCTTTCCGACAACCGTGTTCGAAATAGAATCACTAGATGGTAGGATATCGATCTTATCAATAGACGTTGCTTTTTAATTCACATCCTATCTTTTATGAGCAGAGTGAGGATAGACATAAATTGTGTAGTAAATGTTCTTAGCCAAAGCTCTTTAGTATTAGTTTCGGCTTCGGCTTTAAAGATGTAAATCGATTCACTTGTTCTTGATATATAGCCATACCAGTGATGTTCATTCATAGGTGCGAAGGTGTTCTCCGCACACTCTATTAATTTTTTTTTTTATTTTATGTGTACACACAACATGACTTATATCTAACAAATCACTCTATGAAGTTAGACTCCCTTTAGCGCGCCAAATATAAAAAAATGGGCATACAATATTTTCAAAAAAATAGATATTGCGATACTCATTCTTTTTTATGTCTGTTCAACTTCATCAGAGCACTAGCACCACCACACAACCTTACCAACCCTTGATAAAAATGTCAAATATATTATATACTAGGTAGCCTTAACGACGTTCTGGCTTTCTACAGCGCACCAAGGTAATGTACCAAGGTACATTAAATCTTCATACAAAATGTTTTCAAAAAATGAAAGCATTTCTCGTTTGCTTATATGGCTTGGTTATCTCCTTCATCAAGCGCACGTAGCTTCGGTAATCGATTCATTCCACATATAAACCCTTGTAGTTTGTCGAACAAAAATTCAAAATTTCTAAGTTCCAACCAAAGCAACTTACAATAGTACTAGTCTCCCAATCATAGGGAGATGGATAATGTCGATGCTTAACGGAAGAATAATCCAGACCCGCATCGAAGATGTCGAAATCTCAGCACTAACAACTCGAGGATGCCCACAAGGGGGCGTCCTCTCGCCACTCCCTGGAAAGTCAAGGGATTGATGTCATAGGTTACGCTGATGACATAGCAATTATTGTCAGTGGCAAATCTGAAAGCACCGTTTCAGAAGTAATGCAATGCGCACTATCCACAGTACAGAGATGGTGTAATAAAGAAAGCCTCTCTGTAAACCCAAAAAAGACGACTATTGTCCGTTTTACCAAGAGGAGAAAACTGAACCTTCTCATTCGTCCCATTATGTATGGCGAAGCAATCGATTTCTCACGGGAAGCCAAGTACCTGGGAATTGTCCTGGACAATAAATTGTCCTGGAATCCTCAAATAGAACGTACCATAAACAGAGCCACTAGATCCTTATGGATCTGCCGACGAGTCTGCGGTAATAACTAGGGTCTTAGACCCAAGATGATTTACTGGCTCTATTCACTCGTGGTTCGACCCGCGATGGCCTATGCTACTATGGTCTGGTGGACGAAGACTAACGAGGTCACCACAGTTAAAAAGCTAGAACGAGTTCAACGTATAGCTGGAGACTGTATGACAGGTTGTATTCCTTCCACCCCTACCTTAGCACTTAATGTCATATTGGGTCTAACACCCATACAAGCACACATTCAAATGGAGGCAAGACTGAGTAATCATCGACTGTTCCATTCGAATACCATCAACCCCTACTCCTACCGTGGAGGTTATCTGTCTTTGCTAGACTCTATGGAGCCGGAAAGCTCATTCAGCATGTTTCTTGACGACATGTTACCGAAATACGGCTTTCATAAAAACTTTTCTATCGTCGTCCCGCCAAGGGACCACTGGGAAAAATATAAACCTAAAGCAACAAAACATGATCTCGTCTGGTATACGGGCGGATCCAAGATGGAGTCAGGGACTGGATCTGGAATCCATGGAGAGTCGCCTCAAGCGAACTTTTCAGTCAGCCTTGGCAAGAACTCATCCATATTCCAAGCAGAAGTCTTTGCCATTAACCAGTGCTCTAGAATTAACTTAAGTTCTAACACACGAGGTGAAACTATATTTATCTTTTCAGCAGCCATCAAAGCTCTTGACTCATCTGTCATATAATCAAAGCTTGTTCTGGAAACGTTCATGGCCACCTATGAACTTGCTACGAAAACTTAGTCATTCCTCACTGGATCCCAGCCCACAGGGGTTATGCTGGCAACGAAGCGGCTGACTCACTGGCTAAAGCCGGCGTAACAACACCACTTGTCGGCCCTGGACCATTCTGTGGTGTCAGTAAAAATCACTTCAGGAACTTTGTTAAAAGCTTATCCCTGACCGAATCCAATGAAGTCTGGCTCAATTCACATGGTCAGAACCGCAGTTCCAGAGCCCCATGTAGGCTCTCCCGACTTGGTATCTATCTATCTATCTAACTTACTAGTTTCAACTCGCAACTTTCCTCACAATATCAAGAGTTACATAACCGATGGACAATTATTATGAGTTATAGTTTTATTCGCTCCTATTACGATTGCCAAATAAAAATTTGTACATATGTACATATTTGATTATTTTTTATTTGTGGTACCTATTGTAAGCGAGTGATTTTTTTTGGTATATATATTATACCAGTCTTACATTCCAAATTTGAGTTGTTTTTTCTTTTGGATTTATGAAGCTAAGTAATGAGCTTAATATGTGTTCGACTTTCAAAAATGGTTCTGTTATGGATATACAGATCGAATACGCTTGATAGTTCTGCAGAAACTAGGAATAACAACATATGTATATTTGTTATTTTTAGGACACGTTTAATAAATTTTTGTGGCAGCATAAGTTTTGTAATGGTATTTATTCGGCAATAAATGAGATATCGCAATGAAAATTTGGAATATGAAACGAACATATTAGATTTTAACGGTACCGTCAATTTTGACATAAATCGATTTATGCTGTTAATCCTTATCATTACCGAGTTTAGTTTCAAAAGACACTTTTTCGAATATTTTTATAACAAACGACATTTTTATCTATACATTTTCCGACATCTACATAGTTCCTTCCTCTGTCGAACGTACTTTTCTGCTCTCAAACGCTTACAATTCTAGCCGAAAGATAATCAAAATTTATTTGCATTAAGAAATCGTAACTAAATCAAATTTAAACTAACATACTTATATAAAATGCATTAAATTATAAATCAACAAAAATGGTTAAATAAACAAATATATATATATATATATCTATGTATAAAAGAGGATACTAGGTGAAAAACTTACTAAAAGCAAACCAAAAAGTATAAATAAGCCGCTTAACATATTTTCTTTAATATATCTTTGCCTTGAGACAAATTAAATAAACCTCTCCAAGGCTAGAGTAAAAAGTCACATTAGTTTTTCGATTTCTTTTGGGTATTACTAAAAACATGCAGTTACATGTACTTGAGAAAAATCCAAATCATGCAATATATTATTATAAGCAGTATAATATAATATAGTCGGAGGTATAATATAGTCGTATTCTTTATGAAAATGCTGATAACCAATATTGTGCAAAACGGTGCATATAAAAAAAAGAACTACACTACACAAATCTTACAATGCAAACATTACTATTAATTTATAGATCAACCCAATTATAAAAACAAGCGATGCATTACATACACACGCTGATCAATGTCAGACCCAGCCGATGCAATATTCCCCAATTAAACGAAATAAAAGTGCCTCAATAACATGGTTCCGGGCTGTAGCTCACAGTTTGCTTGGATGATATTGGCATTAAGTGCTTGAATCGTTTCCGGATGGTTGGCATAACAGCGTTTCTTTACGGTTTCCCACGCTTAGAGGCCAATTGACATCTAAGATGTATAACACGATTTAGGAATTTGGTGTGCAAAAGATTGAGTGTGGCATCCTGCATGAACCAGAGGTCGTCCAAATCTATGTTTTCAATTTCAGTAAAAAAATTTGGTTAACATGGCGTTGTAACGTTGACCGAAACTTTGTTTCCAGCCTAAGTTTCCAGTTTCCAGCGTGCACCGTACGATGTCGGAGACCTTGGGTGTTGTCACCACCAGTCTCACGAACATTTTGTGGGGAGTAGATATAATACTGACTTTCTGACAAGATTTCAAGCGGGAAACACCTGTCAGTGTCAAAATGACCGGTGTTTTAAAAAGAAAACACTAGATGACCCACCCTTTATATGACAAAGAGTATAGATTCCATAAACACATGGTTTTGGAAAATCAATTTAGCTGCACTATATTTCTGGCACCTAAAATCGAAAAATTAATTCAAACTCCGATCGGCACTTTTTGATTGATGTTCTGCTAAGCATTTGTTAATTGTGTACATATCCGATGCCGAACATGTTTTTTTTTTTAAATTGTTTTTCGTACTTTCATTGATGTACCTACTTTTTTGCGCTGAAAACATAAAATATCAGAATGTAATAAAATACATATTTTACTCAAATTATGATTTTGTTAATTTAATTTGATCTAATTCTTAATCGATTTAAAAAATAATAAAATCGAACAACATGGAAAATTAATAAAGGAAGTTCTGTAAAACCCTCAACGTAAATGGAATAATGTTTCACCATTAAGGACCAACATGCATTCGCTTTATAAAATGTCTGCCCCTCTTGTAGAATAGACCTCAACTTAGTTGAGCTATTTTCAATATATTTTTTGTTTGCCATTTTACGCTTGTCTTGTAATAAAACCATACCTAAAGTATTTGAAATTGTTGAAATTAATTGTTGCTATTTATGCGTTGTTCTTTTTGGTGGCCCCATGCCCCATGCAGTCTCAGGAGTCTTGACAGAAAATTGCATAGGTTCCTGAAAATATTCTTTCGTTCGTTTGTTATTTTATTACATTATTAATATTATAATTGTTTTAATTTATCTATTCTACTACAAACGCACACAGTACCAAACGCGAACAACCCCAAGACTTCTAATTTTCTTGATTATCTGTTGACAGATAACTTTTCTCTTATGTCGTTTTTGATTGGTTAACCGGAAGTTTTCATTTGGTACTTATATGACAGTTCCTCTCCTAGAAAGAAGAGAAATTTGTTTCTGACGTTGAATGCAGAATCAAAACCAGAAGCACATGTATAAGCTGACAATTTTAAGCAAATGCCCCAATTAGTCTTCTTCACTTCGGACGAGATAAGCTAAAAATTTTTACCGAATTTGATTAAACAAATGAAGAAGTAATATTATATTTTTCCATTCCTATTATCGTAATCAGTTTGCCAGTCAGGCGGTTGGAAATGCAGACACAAATACAACACTTCAAAATTCAAATGTAATGTGTTTGCTTGTTCGATTGGCATCCCGGATCGGAGAGCTCTCTCGGATTACCAATCGAAAACGACATTAAGGTTGTATTGGGCAATACTAAATTTTGTATTGCAACAAAGAGACAACCAAGCTGCCAAAGTTGTCTTACACAATAGGGTCAGTCCATCATAAATAAAACATACGGTAGCAGGCCGTATTTATTTAGAAATGGTCCATTGGGCAATCACACTTTTGCATCTAGAATCATACATAAATATAAATTTCCGAATAACAATTATCGCGAGAAGTCTGTAAGTCGGAATTAAAACGTAAAAGCCATCTTTGCCGCTTTTGATTATTATCTCTCATATATAGGAGTAACAAGATCCATTGTGTTTTACTATTTTCTTCGCAAATGCAATTACTACGTTTTTTTACATTCTTATATCCGACGGTGTACTCGTTTCCTACCTATTTTATCAAAAACCAGTTTATTAAAATTTAACGTCAGTAAACATTTTTATATAGATCTGTAATACAAAAACAAAGTACAAAATCGCAAATTAAAGCTGTTATCGTCTCTGTTTCTCTTTTATCCTCGTCTTTGCAAATCATTTTATGAACTAACCGTGATAAACTCTTCTCTTTCTTAGATACATCCCGCGCCCGGCGAGATGGTGAAGTTCCTGGACAGGACTATCATTTTATATCTCGTGCCGCATTCGAAACCGATATATTAGCACGACGCTTTGTTGAGCACGGCGAATACGAAAAGGCTTATTATGGTAAGTTTCATTTAAACACACTCTGGACCTGTCAATTTCACATCAGAAAACTTTTCTCTTTCTATAGGAACATCACTGGAAGCAATACGTACCGTTGTAGCCAGCGGTAAAATTTGTGTTCTAAATCTTCATCCACAGAGTCTCAAACTACTACGAGCGTCCGATTTGAAACCCTACGTTGTTCTGGTAGCACCGCCCAGCTTAGATAAACTCCGGCAAAAGAAACTCCGAAATGGTGAACCATTCAAGGTATGATTTCGAGTTCTTTTTATTGTACATTTTTAAAAAAAATTGATTGTATCTTTAAAGGAGGAAGAACTTAAGGACATCATTGCCACCGCTCGTGATATGGAGGCACGCTGGGGCCATCTCTTCGATATGATTATTATAAATAACGACACCGAAAGAGCCTATCACCAACTGTTGGCCGAAATCAATTCCCTCGAACGCGAACCGCAATGGGTGCCGGCCAGTTGGGTACACAACGTACGGGACGAGTCATAATTTAGTTTAAAATAAAATAAAAATATTTACGCGAATACTACAACAAATTTACATACAAACAGAAAATTATAACAAAAAAAACCAAAATCAACTTTAGATGTAATAAAAATAGGAGGTTGGAATCAGAACAACAACAACATAACAAGCGATCGTATGCCTATTTTTAAATAAACAACTCAGATAAAACTATATATTGTATAAACAAACAAAATAATATCCACATTGTTGACTTTATTTTGATTATTTAATTTTTTTTATATATATTTTTATTTAAATTTATGAAACGTGGAATATAAAAGTTCACAATTAAGTGTAAAATTTCAACGTTGTACATATAATATACAATAAAAAAACTGATAATATCAAAAATTATATTAAATTTAAAAATACATTATATAAACTAAAAAGGTTAACTAAAAGTATAAAACAACAAAAGCAAAACAAGTTATGACATGTTTTCTCATTTTTGGTAAAAAAATATATATATATTTCAAACAAAACACGCAATTTGTCGATAGAAATTAAATTAAAATAAATTTAATTTATATGTAAAAACTAAAGTAAAACATACTCTACAAAAAAACATTCATTGTATCTTCCCTAATTTCAATCGTTTGGCGATCCGAAATTAAAAAAAAAAACATTACTCGTATTTACTAGAAATTTATGTATAAACATGTAAGTGTAAAGTATATATTTTCAACAAACAATTTCAAAAACCAACAGCATTTTCGTTAATGAAAGTGTCTTGGTTTTCTTTTTTTTTTTTTTGTAAAAAAGAAAATACATAGAAAATTTATAGTGGAAACTTAAAGAAGATAAAAATTTAACTATTATTTAAAAAAGTAACTTTATACTGAGTTTAAAAAAAAATAACAAACATGAAAGGATGATGTAGTAAAATTCAAATAAAATATATTAATATTATTGATAAAGTAAATTACAAAATATATATAACTATATGTATACAACAAAAACAGAAAAGAGAACAAAACACGAAAAACGAAGAAAGCAAATATGGTAAAATAAAAATGAAATTCTAATATTTTTTGTTTGGTGTATCTAGGAATTTGAAATGATTATATTATATATATACAAGAGAATATAAAAAATATTAGATATAAAAATTAAATAATAAAAATTGAACAAACGTAAATAATATAAAGAAAATGTTTTTAATTTCAATCTATTGCAGACATTTGTTAAGGACGTATTATATTGTATTATATATTCCTACTTTCTCTCTCTATTCCTCGTTGGTTGATTCTCCTTTAAAGGGTGGAATCGGCTCAGGTGATTAGTAATAATTGATAAATACTATCCTTATTTATTTCGTACTGCACAGTTAATGCTTAATGAATCGTTCCACATGATCGCACCTTAACTGATGCACAAGTGTCTAGTTTTTTATTAAAAGTCAGTCTTATATTTTTATCAAAAGAAAAAAATGCAAGTCACGAAGAGGACATTCAAAATTACCTCATGTAATGGTATTTCGAAAGTCCTTCAATTGAAATAGAATACAGTAAAACTCGGATAACTACCTCTTCACAATTTCTGCTTTCTTTGGGTACTTAAGCGGGTGAGGCAGTTAAAAAAATCCGCTTAAGAACCTAAAGGAGGCAGACATCCGAATCCAATTATCTACTTCAAGAAGGCGATTTTCTAACGTACGTACAGAGATTTTTTTAAATTTAATTGGATAACTCATACTTTCTGTAGTTGATTAGTTAACATAAAAAAATAGCAACATAAATTATCGTTAAATAAAGCCTCGAATTCATTAACATATAGTACAGCATATAAACAGTACACTAATATTGTGTTGCAAAGAAATTAAGAATATGTATTTAAAATTATCTGTAATTTTCATTTGATTCATGTGATGAACTTCAAGAATAATAATGATAATATCTTTAAGCAAAAAAAATGTATAAGCACATCTAAGGCGCATAACGCTTCTTTTTTATTAATCGTTTCTCCTGTAACAAGTCACCAAGCTCTCTTCACAACAATGCATCCAAAAGAGACATTGTTTTGATGCATTGTTTTGGAGTGAGATCTTTCTCGAAGGCAACCATTTGATTTCTTCTCATTATTTGCCTGTAGTGAGATTTGAAACTGTGAATAATCCCTGAGAAAGTGGTTGAGTCAGGACGGTTGTGTTTAGTGTGAGAAATTGGACACAAATGTTTTTTAGATGAACTGTTGTTTTGTGGCAGCATTTCTTCGTCGATTTTGGATAGTATAGAATTCCACAGAAAAGTTGTCATCCAAGCCTTTTGATTGGAATAGTTAGGTGCAGGTAGATTTTTTTTTAAATATCGATGATTCAATGTGGTCCCATGGGCTTATATTATTGGGAGAAAGTGTCTATTCTTCAAAAGCTCTTGGTAGGTTCCAAGATTTCATTGTTTTACCGAAGCCTTTTAACCGAATGAAAATAATGTTTTATTTGTATTCTGTTCTCTTCAATAAATTGCCTTTTCAGTTTAAATGTTTTTCATCGTTCAGGTGCCTTAGTACATTTTGAAACTGCATCTAGGATTTTATTTTTCGAATTTTTTACTCAATACGTAACGTTTCTTTTATTCTGTAAGTGACACTTAACCGTTATGTCACATACGGCAGCTGTTATTTTTATTTATTGATGTGGACTGATGAAAAAAACCAATAAGCCCGAACAAATTAATTAATTCGTTAAAATTGGAATTGTTATTGAAAATAATGACAAGGATTTTTGACAAGGTCACAATCTTTGAAAACGATTATTTTATTAATAATTAATTTTATTTAAATATAAAGCAGATTTCATCAAAACTGAACAACAACGAAGCGAAATGTTAACATCAAAGCCACATGCGAAAAATATATTTTCTTGCAGATGAAAAAACACAATCCCCAAACAAACTGAAGGTGAAAATACTACAGTTATTTCACATTTAATCGTAGAAATTTGGTACACTGCGGGGTTTAAGGAAAGCCTCTTGCCATCAATGCTTTCTCTGGAGAAAAAATAATGTTAATTTAAAATTCCCATATAAAAAAAATTTCCAATATTTTCAAAATAAATTGCATAAATTCAAAATTACGCCAAAAATAAAAATTCTAGAGAAGAGCCAAGTTATTTTATTAAAAAATAGCTGGGGCGGGTTTCCATTAAGCGCATTGAGCAAACATTTTTTTTTTGTTTTTTAAATGGTCTAAAAACACATTCAGTAGCCGACATAAATCTACGTACACTTACTTTAAATTGAAGTACCCTCTCTCGTATAAGTCACATCATATTGTCATAGTATTGAAAATAAATTGTTTGGGGTGAAATTAATGGAAATCCAACGAAAATAATATGAAATACTAGTAGAGTCTACTATCACCCTAGTTATAATCTACAGTATTGTGCAAAACCTAAGCAACTTTTCCTACTCTCATGTAAAAAGTTGTCTCCCACCTTTAAAAATACTTCCCGGTAAACTGTAAATATATTTATTTACATATTTGCATGTGTCCTCAAAATCACCCAAACAAAGTTTTTAATTTTCATTTATTAACAGTAAATAAAAAAATAAATCAAAATCAGTTCAAAAAACAGCTGTGCAAAACCTAAGCAACTCTTTTAATATTTTGTATAATATCCGTTATTTTTTATGACTTCAGCACATCTACGAGGCATCGACTCAATTAAATTAGAAATAATAGCTGCTGGTATGTTTTCCCACTGTATTTTCAATAAATTTATCAACTCCATATGGTTTTTGCACCGTATTGTTCCAACGCGACGTTTAAGAATCCCGAATAAATTTTCAATCGGATTCAAATCCGGCGACTGTGCAGGCCAATCAAGAACTTCAATCCGATGGTCTGTTAGCCACTCCTTGACCATTTTTGAAGTATGCTTCGGGTCGTTGTCATGTTGGAATACCCAAGAAAGTGGAATATTCCATTCGGCATACGGCAGCATCACATTTTTCAAAATATCCTTGTAAACAAAACGATCCATATGCCCCCTATTTCATGAAAAGGACCAACACCATAACCAGAAAAGCATGTCCATATCATAACACTTCCAACCCCATGCTTCAGTGTACTTTTACAGAAGCGTGGATTAAGTCTTTGCTTGCGTACGCCTAACGTATTGTATGCCATCAGTGTTCCACAGGTTAAATTTACATCCATCACTGAATAACACACTTTTCCACTTGCCGACTGACCAATTAATATATTTTTCAGCAAATTTCAACCTATATGGTGTTTTAAAGAAAATATTATTTCATTTCAAAAAACAATTTTATCAATAAACCTTTTCTGTACATGCTTCTTCGTAAGCATAGCTTTCTTCAACACTGAATAACTTTTAAGATCAGCTTCTAGAGCCCGTCTACGGACCGTACTGGAGTCAACGTTCAAATTCAAAGTCGACAATATTTCCCGAGAGGAAAAACACATGGAAAAAACCCACTTTAAAAATGACGTTGTGTAATAACAAGAACTGTTTGAGCAAACTCGAAGTTGTTTAGGTTTTGCACAACTGTTATTATTATTATTTTTGAACTGATTTTGATTTATTTTTTTTATTTACTGTTAATAAATGAATATTAAAAACTTTGTTTGGGTGATTTTGAGGACACATTCAAATATGTATATAAATATATTTACAGTTTACCGGGAAGTATTTTTAAAAGTGGGAGACAACTTTTTACATGAGAGTAGGAAAAGTTGCTTAAGTTTTGCACAATACTGTATATAATAAAGTGAAAATGTCCGATTTCGAGGTATAACTACTCTAAGAGATATAACTTCAGAACTGTTAGATATAGCTATCAAAACCACTTAACATATTTGGTAGACTTAATGTTAGCAAATGTAGCATCGTGTGATTTTATAAGCCCAAAAGACTTATAATGCCTTAAGTAGAAACTAAAAAACAACGTTTTTCAGACTCTCATATCAAATGAAATTTTCTCAAAACAAATCCTAATTATGTACCAAATTTCAATATTATAAGTGCTCAGTCAGTGAGTTCTTTCTATTGTTGCAAATTTTGGGCACTGCAAGCCAGAAACTACGCCTTTAAACAATTGAAAATATGCGTTCCAACAATCCTAACTCACTTCCCTCACCTTAAACTGTTAGGTGCAGTATATTGTACCAAACTGAGCTGGACCTGTTAATGAAACAAAAAGTAACATAGAAAAGGGCAAAGATAAATTTCTGTGCAGCTCCACGGACGTAAAGCCACATTAAACATCTCAAATAAGGTATTCACTTAAATTAAACGCAATTATTAGGAACGTTATTTATTCTAATAATAAAGTGCTTAATGAATAATTTTCTGTTGCAGGTACAGAAGAGAAGGGCTTTACTTTAATTTTCTGTGAATGAGGTATACATTCTAGATAGATCCTAAATGTATTCCTTTTTTTTTATAAACTATGATCGCTCTATTTTTTTAAAATTCTTTCGTTCCATATTAAACATTATTTTAGGAAGCACTTGTCGTGCTGTTCTTGGTCCCATCCCAATTATCCAATATGCAAAAACATGCCAAAACCGTTTAAGCCACATGAACACGCCATCAAAGTCTTACGCTCAAAACATTTAAGTATAGAATCAAAAGTTTATCCGGTAGACTTTTCAATCCTGATAAGGTTAAATGGGATTCAAGCCGCCAGGTACAGACGGCATTTTTCCGGCCCTCATTCAAAAAGGCCTGAATGTCCTTTTACCGACCATTATTGAATTATTTAGGTTCAGTTTTAACTGGGGATATATAGCACAAGCCTGAAGGGAGGTAAACGTGATATTGTTCATCCCTAAGCCACGTTGGCCATTGAAACTCTAATAGGAGTAACACCCCTCCACATTTTCATAAAATAAGTGGCAATATGCAACAGCTCAAGTTTAAAGCAAACGAAAGAGCAATCACTTCGAACTAATGGAACTGCTATCGGGAATCCCTGAACTCGACATAATCTGCGCGGCCACAGATCAAACAACAAAAACACTAAACAAATCATCTGAAGCTAAAAACCTGGGAACACAAAATGTGCATTTCATATTGGGAAAGCATCCCAGGTTATAGACTTCAGAAACGATGCCAAGAAGATACTTAATCTACGCAGGCATGATATTAAAAATCTTGTTGGATACCTAACAGGTCATCACAGATTAAGATATCACCTGCATAAATTAAAAATAGTCGACTCACCGACTGTCGACTGTCTTAAAGAAGACGAAACAGTAGAGCATACAATATGTGGGTGTCCGGCCCTACGCGGAATAAGAAGAACAACTTTTCTCAGAGAAGTAATAAGCACTGATGCTGTTAAGACTTCTTCTACTGATATTATCATCAGCTCCATTAGGAAAGTAGAGGAACAAAAGATCTTTAAGGTCGCGTTACATTTCCTATTGCATCGGCGAGACAGAAGCTAAACAAAAATTAACAGACATGCGTTTCCCTTCTTTTTTACTTTTTTTTTGACTTCTCTTTAATCGTTATAGCATACGTGTTTTCAAAATTGTATCACACTTCCTCTTTAGTATATCTACAAAAATAAATGAGAACGTTAAAGAAAATACATTTTCTTTCATTATAAAAATCATTTCGTTATTTTTATTACTTATTTGTGCTTAATTAAACATCAGCATATTGTTCTTATCACTTTTTGTTTGTTTCGTTTTATCATGAATTAATTTATATAAATATTTCTCTTATTTAATATATGTATAAGCAAATTTGATTTTATATAATTAAATGCTTCACCACTACTGCTTTTTTTACGCAAACACTTAACTACATATATGCTTAACAATAATTACACTCTTCATATCACCTTAAACATTAAATAAAAAAAAATCTTAGCATGGAATTCCTATAGAAATCACAAATCTAAAGTTAACAGTATTTATCCTTCAGTTCTCTCCTTAGAATCTTTCCTGTGGCGTTTTTAGGAATTTCCTGTGTAAATACAACGCCACCCTCTAACTGTTTGTAGTGCGTTACCTTTTGTGAAATGAATTCTTTAATTTCTTCTTCGGTGGCTTGAGTATTTGGTTTGAGGACTACAATTCCCTTCGGCACTTCCCCGTGCTGATCATGTGGTATACCAATCACAGCAGCATCCAATATTTTCGGATGAGTCCGGAGGCATGCTTCAAGTTCAGCTGGTGGTACTTGGAAGCCCTTGACTTTAATGAGTTCCTTCATGCGGTCCGTAATGTAGAATAGGCCATCCTCGTCATAGTATCCAACATCTCCTGTTCGGAGCCATCTGCCAGTTCCAGAAGGACTATCTCGGAATATATCGTCGTTGGCTTCTTTATTATTAATGTAACCAGTCATGACCTGTGGTCCACGGACGTAAAGCTCTCCGGTAACGTTTGGGCCTACACCTTGTCCAGTAGTGCTGTCGATAGGAACGATTTTTCCCTCAGTACTGCCACATAGTACTCCAACCGTGCTGTACTTCTTGCACCCGTTCGGTGTTACCAAAGTGACTGGGGATGATTCTGTCATGCCGTAGCCTTGGCAGAACTCGGTCTTTGGGAATCTTCAAAAGAACAAAAAAACGTTACAAAAAGTAGTTTTGGGATGCAATTTGTATGAAACTTACTTCTTAAGGAATCGTTCAACATCTGTCTGTCCAATTGGTGCAGCACCAGACATAATCAATCTGAGGTTTGGGCAGTTATCTTCTGTCACCTTAGGCGAATGCGTCAAAAAGAGGGCTGTTAAGTAAAAATTTGTTTGTCAAATAACCTGCATAAGAAGTGACTACATCTTTTTGTCTTACCAATCGGTGGCACCAAATTTAACGTGGTTCCTTTGTATTCATGTAGAGATTTGAGCAGATCTTCTGGCTTAAACTGAGGAAGGGTGACCAGCTTGACGCCGAGGAACAACTTTGAAAGCATAACAACTGTCAGACCATAGATGTGAAAGAACGGGAGCACACACGGTACCACCTCCTGTTGGGTGTCAGTGGTCTCCATCATAAACGTCTCATATGGAGCTTTTGCTTGTATCTGCTCGCAATTAGAAGTGATATTGTTGTGAGACAACATTACACCTTTGGGCAGGCCAGTGGTACCCGATGAGAAGGGCAGAAATACCATGTCATTGGGAGTTATATCGGTTGGTTTCAATGCGGAAAAGTCCACATCATTGGTACTGATGACTTCGAAGAAGTCCACTGCTCCAGCTGGTAGCGGATCGGAGCTCCTAGTTCGGATAACAACAATCGGAAGGCTTTTCTTAGCAATAGCACATGCCTTCTTGAGGACTTTATAGCCTTGCACGGTGCCAATGATGAATTTGGCATTACTGACGATCAGTTGTCGTGCTATTTCATCTGAAAAAATAGAAATAAATTTAATTAATTAAATTTGGTCAATGTCCAGTAGGTGGGGGATATTAACGTCAACAGTGGGTGCCGATTTGGAAGTAGACAGTAATCCTTATCACATTTGTCAGCCAGCTGAAGTTAATGATTGTCTGGTTTGGAAATAAATTGATATCACTTTTAGAGGCCAACTGTCCTTCTCCCTGACTGATAACGAGAGAGAAAAAGTTGCACTTTGAAGCAAATAAATCACAAAATACATAACAGCGTTGAATGGCATTTGCTCAAAAGTCTAAAGGTGGATGGAAATATAGCTCATAAAGTGCAATGTCTCGGCTTAGTTGGAAGTTGTTTTTATTTCGATTATTCATTTTAGATGGCGTGCGAGCACAGTGACTCAGTACTAGACGTGTTACGATGTGTATCCAAATTAATATACCTTAGTCGTTAATGTAGATAATTGCGAAGATTCATGTCAAACTCAGGATGCTTTATCAAGCGAATGTACAAAAGTGGTCTAGACAAGAATCTAGGTTTTTTTTTTTCATTCAAGAGAATGAAAAACGAATCCAGGAAAACCGAAAATCTATTTTAAAGACCAAACCATCGATGATGCATAGGGCTCATTCTGGAAAACCAAAACCAGTGTGCCAAAAAATGGGAGAATGCCTTGTTTGAGGTAACGAGTCGGGAGCCTGTAAGATTGAGAAGATGACTTAGTTTTTTTGGATATGAAACGGAAAAATGTGTTATTTTAGCAAAAAATGGACATAGCTATAAACAAGCATACCCATTTGTTTTGTCGGCATCGAGCACCACCTTTTTAGGTCGTAGCATTTCTTGGACTATATTGGAAAGGCGCTTTACCAAGGGTACTTGATAATACTGTGCGTCTTTGTTTTTCAAAAAAGTTTAATCAAAAACTTGACTAAAACGACGTTTGTGAATTATTAAAAGAAACCATAGTCTTTCTGGCTTAAGTTAAACTTTGTTGTTGTTCGAAAATATGGTAGACTCTGTAAGTTATATTTTCGAAAAACTGCAGTTTGCACGCTCCTCAAGATCTATGAACTTGATAACAATCTTTCTTTGATAACCTATTATACTGCATCATTTAAGGTTGTTCTCCCGTTTTTATAAAACACATATAAACAAAAAAACCTGACTTTTAAAAATATGTTTGTATGTATTTGTCCATATAATTTTTTTGTTTCTGAGAAAAATTTTACTAATAAATCCACCGAACGTTTGCAAACTTTACAATTATTTTTTCGACGAATACTTAACTGTTTTATGCTTGCCATTCGTTTGCAATTGAATTTGAACGCAAGGCCAAGTCATGGTCAAAACTTCAAATTAATACCTAATGCCACTAAACTTATAATTCGAATTTTAATATAAGAAGAGCACCGATCTATAGATTGCTTAAATAATATCTAGTTAATTTTTAAGAAGAGGCAGTTGCTATATCATTCGTCAATAAAAAAAACTATCACTATTTTTGTGGTCTGACCCCACTTCCTAAAGAAAAAATATGTAGGGTCAATTTGATTTATGACTATTTCCGTATGCTTGTGCTCGCCTGCTATAAATGTATTTTTTTTTTCAATTCTTTTTTGTATCTTCATAACAACGTAGTCTGCCTACTAAAAACAGAAAACATTAGATTTCTTTTCTTCAGTAAACAACCAAAAACTTTGCATCCAAAGTCCAAAGATTGCTCAATTAAATTTGAGCTGTTTGTATCTGCTATTTTGACACACCTCTGCCAGAACAAACTAGCTATGGATGCTTCATAGATGCTGCTTGAATGTATTTCTGTCTTATTAAACAACAACTAATGTACCATGTGGAGGACAAACGTGATCAAAACAGAAACAAGCAAAATAAACGCTCAACCGAACTAATTGAATTTTAATTTATTTTACACATTCAAGATACTACCCACTCGAATAATTCCCGGTTTAGTATATGGTAGAACGTTTAGTACCTACAAGTCTGAAGATAGATTAATTTTATTTTGCGCTTTTATTGAATTCAATTGGATGGAGAAGAGAATTTAGGGCGCTGGTGCGATGTAATACATACTAGACAGATTTCTCTGTAAAAAGCAACCAGTTAAGTTTGAAATTGAAATTTAATGCAAGCATTTGCTTAAAGCAAGTATTAAAGATGTGAGGGCAGTCTATCCTTTGATTTGAATGATTTAAATCAGTACAGGTTTTCTACTAGAAAATTTTTAGCAAAATGTTTAAAATATGCCGCAGTAAAAGTTAGCAGCACACGCAATTATGAATATGAGATTGCCCGCTCTAACTTGGGCTGACAAATCCTACGAGCAGATTAATAAGGATACAGTTATGTCGTAGAAATAACCAAGATCATAACGTCGTTATGTTTTATTAACAGAAAGTGTGTGGTTGAGACACGTATTTTTACAAAAGAAAAAAAATATCCATCGCATAAACATATTGCGGTCTCAGTGAATTGAATATCACAACTTGCATAAAACATTTTTTTCAACACCATGGCAAGCAATGACCAAATAGCTGAAAATGTGTTTTCTCAAATTTAAAGCGTATTCTTAGCTCGAGACTGAAAAGGTTAAGAAGAACCCTTTTTTTATTTCCGAAGGACTCTACCAACAGTCAGCGTTTCTTTGATTTTAAATCTTTTACTACTTTATTTGGTTGGTATCAATTCTGGACTAATACAATTCAACCCACTGGAAAAAATTAAAATTTTGTTACATAAATACAATGCTCTGATAAAATGCATTTTATATTAGATCTTGCTACATAACCACAGGCTGTTCAGTTTCGGTCTATTATCAAGATCACAGTTGACATTTAGCGATCTTTTTCAAATTTAAATTCAACAAAACCTAACAGTTCAACTTACCCGCTGTGTAAATTGGATTGACGGTAGTCACTGTCATACCAGCTTCAATCGAGCCCAATGCAGCGATTGGATATTCAGGCAAATTTGGCAAACAAATTGCAATCACATCACGAGTCTTAAGTTGGAACTGAGATTGAAGGCGAATAGCTAGAGCCACAGTACTGTCACGTAGTTCTGCATAAGTATATTGACGTCCTGTAACAACGCAGACCTAGAAGAGAAAGTTTATATAAATTAGTAAAATGTAAATGTGTATCGTAAATGACAATAAATTAAGAACAGTCGATTATAATTGTTTAATTGTTGCCGCATTGTCCGCCGAAACTAAGAGCTAATAGCCAAAGACCTTCATAATTAGAAAATTGAAAATGTTTTGAGAAATAGGCCCCTGTCTTTTTTAAACTACCTACATACATACAAATACATAAAAAAAAATATCGCATGTCATCCGGCACAATAACATCCGGTTGGAAGGCATTTACAATCTGCCAGCCTATAACTGCATTCACATTTTATGACTTACATATATCTCGCAATGCAAAAATTATCATTCCCAGTTTTTGCATCGAAGTTCCTTATCGTATTCTAAAACGCATTGTAGGCGCCATATAAAAAGTATACAAACACTCTGATAATGGTGCAATGGCTCTGCACTAGAAGCTGATTTATTAAGAGCCTTACAATAACAATAAATTCATAATAGAAATATGTACCTACCTATTAACTTAGTTCGCAATTAAAATATTAGCCTTGAGTCGATCCTTCTCATTATCTGTGTTTATTTTATTATCAGCAATATTAATTTAGACGTAAACTTATAAATTTAGGTCACACCCACTATTTGTACAAACTAATAGAGTGTAAAGATAAAAAAGTGAATAAAACATAATATCTTATAGATACATATGTATCTAGTGTGACCATGTCTTCTTTTGAGAAAAACGAAATACAAAGTAGGTAAATAAATACTATGTAGGATGTACCATTTAAAAACTTCTCACTCTTTTCTCGACAAGTTCAATGTCTAAAGTCCAATAGTCGAGCACCAGACCTTCATTTAAGTTATTTAAACAAATCGTTTTTGTTATTTTCTTTTTTCGACAATAAACAACAAAAAATCACAAGTCATTCGCTAGTCGCGACGCTAACAACACCGCGCCGATAGACATCATCAACAACAACAACAACAACAACATCGATGACGCGGATGATGATAAGAGACAAGTGAAACAGAATAAAATTAAAAAAGGAAGAAAAAAGTAAATAAATCAATCTGCGGGACCGCATTTGGATTACATAAAAATGTGGCATTCTAAGTATGTGTGCGTGCATAGCTATAGCAATTTGTATGGAGAGACGTGAAATGCAATCATAAAAAATGGGGGATGCTATAACTTGTATACACTTTTCAATTTAGTCCGATGATCACTTAAACGAAATGAAGCCGACTTTTATTTTTTGCCCCTAGTCACCTGTAGCTTTAATATTATGATGATAGTAGCAGGAACAACTAGAAAAAGAAAGTATCTGCGATTCATATAAATGAAAATTTCATGCCTTTTGATTATTTAACATGGTGTTGGGTTGAGGGTTGTAGAATAGCGAGATGCAAATAGGCGTGTTATGTACATATTAAATTTATTCAAATCAAGTCGCAGTAGATAGATACTTGCAGAGAGTGTTGTGTGACCAGTTAGCACGGCAGCAAACAGGTTTTATTGCTTAAAGTGACGGTCTAAAGGGGAGAATAAATGAGCTTTTGTATTGACTTCCTAATGCGGACGTAACAATGTATGCCTTGAAATCAGTTGCAATTTTTGACTCCAAGGAACTAAACTTTATAATTTACGTTCTACAAAGACCGGCTAGCTTTGTAGTTCCCGCTTAAAAAAGTAATTTTTCCGGTAAACAATCGAAATATTCATACATTTCAACACCAATCTCAGTTTAAAGATAAACTATCAGTAATCGCAAGAACTTCGAAGCTAACATGTAAAATAGATTCCGGAATTGAAAGCGAAGATTTTGTGCACAACTTTGATATCCAAAGAAGACGATTTGAGCGAAAACATTTAAATTAATTTTGTTTTCATCAGTGGAAACACTTTAAGATTTATTTTTACTCATTTTGCTTTAGGTGAGAATAAATTAAATTAATAAACGGAAGTGGTTGGTTTCCATATTAAGCTTGAATTGAGATCTTGGATACAATTTGACAACCATTTGTTGGAAATTGCGTGCACAAATTTATGACACCAAATTTGAACAGAATTAAAAGATTAGATTTTAGATCACTGAATTCATTGTGGCGTTAAATTTTAACTAATTTTAAATACATAAATAAATTATTAACAATTTTAAAGAAGCCTCAAAGATGAAATTGTAAATATTGTAAAAAAAATGATTTAATTACTCACAGCCGCAACTTTGTTCTCCCACTTTCTAATGTTTTTCCACACATACTGATCTAATGTGAGATTCTGCGGTGAGATTGGCTCAAATGATGATGTCTTCCAGTAACCTTCTTCCGCTAGGTAATGTAAATGTTTATCTGTTTCACCAGATCTCTCTGTTGCAGCAGTGCGTTGATACCTCTTTTCGGTAACCCCAGCTGTGCTTTTTGTAGCTGTCAAACGCAAAACCATCAAACCTTGAGCGGCCAGACGACTTGATGTTGTACGAATCATAGTTCAAGTTTTTTGGTTTCAAAGACAAATGTTGAAATGTATACAAAACAAAAATCGAACGTCAAGGTAACGAATTTTAAAATCAATTTTCAAGTCCGTTGTCTTTAAGCGACACAGTACTTCTGATTAAGCTTGCAAAATACTGATTATCTTAGTGTCCTGTTGTTGAACTATCTCGCCCAGAACAAAAACGTAATCTGAAATTGACAAAAACAACAAAATAAACATTTAATCATTTACTTTTGCAATTAATTTTTTTTTTAAATATATAAATGTGGTGAGGGGTTAAAGAACAAATCAGTACCTACACTTAAGCCTATAAAAACAATCTTAACGGAGTGATAATGAGTAGGTACAACCGTGAATGTAATAGAAGTCCATATTTGTTTTGGACGCTATCTCAAATACTTTTAGTAGCATGCATGTTATCAAGCTTCGTTGGTGTGTCTTAGGACTTAATTAGTGATATCAAAAAGTACAAATCATTGTATCTATATAAACTATATAACTAGAATTTGGCAAGTGAAAAACAAAGATTATCGGCAAAGAAAAAAAAAATAAGTGTTTGCACTATCAAACATTAGTAGATGACAGTGAAGATTTTTTATCGGACATATGTTCATGGTTCAAATTAGGTTGACGCATTAGTTTACTTAGAAGTAACATGATTCTGTAAAATTAGAAGTAATTTATGTGCAGTCAATAAGTTACTTGCAGCAACGTAATTATATTCTGCGGATCATCAGTGAACTGAAAAATTGGAGCACATTTTGTAGTTATCAAACGTGTACGGGGCAACGTCAAAGAATAAATATTTTATCTTCCTGCAAAATCATCACGAAACTTGTGTTTGTCCGTAAAAAACGTAAGCACTTTTATGCAACCGCATATTTTTAATTGTTATCCAATTTTTTTGCAATTGTTAAATAAACTACTACCTATTTTGATTTCCGGGTAAGATCAACCGAAGATTAAGGTTATTAGTTAACGCGGTCATTGGACAATTACTTGCGGTTTCCCATTCAAAAGGGTGTACCAAAATTTACATAAAGTTTTAATTTGCAGCAATATGTTTGGCAAAGTGCTGGCAAATTTGGGATTAATAAAAATTGAACAACATATAAAAAATAAATAATGTTTGAATAACTTCGTCAACTGTGAAGAGATTCATTGAATTTGGTGATGTTAAACAAACTCTAAAAAATACGTTTGAATATTAATATTAAAGTAGTGCGTAAGAGTGTTGATGAAAGTACACGAACATCAATTCGGCGTCGTGGACTGGAATTGCAAAATTCAAGAAGTTCAGTGAAAACTCTCTAATGATCTTTTCCATGCTCCAATTGACACAAGAACTGAAGTGTAATGAATATGTTCGTTGAATGGATTATTGAACATCAACAAGTGGAATCTGAGCAAAACCATAATTTTTCACCTTGATGGCATTATTTTCGTTAAAATTGCACCGACTTGTGATTGTCTAAATATGAATGCACTCGCAACGTGTCACTGCTTGGTGCGAATTTTTGGCTGGAGGCATCGTTGGGCCCTTTTTCTATAAAATTGTGACTGGTGAAGCAGTAACGATCAATAAAAACTGGTTTTCGATATCGCGAAATAATAACCGAGTTATTTTTGTCTAAAATGTAGTTTTAACAAAATGATCATAAGAAATTTCGACGAAAGAGGGCGTGTACATAACCCTATTTTATGTACTTAAAAAAAACTTTACAAATCAAAAATATGTGCTCCGCTACCTTTTCTCTATAAATGACAGTCCAAGATTAATGTTCAATCGCTAAACATCCCCTAGCATTTTTATAGCGTTGTTTAGAGGTTCAAAATATTATATTTTTCATTTATGTACCTCCTGTGATGGCTTGAGAAGAAATTTCGTTAACGGATCGTGAGTATAAAAGTTCTACTGTCGGTGCTGAGTCTGTCAGTAAGTAAGACGATTTAATTCACTTTTTCTACAAATATGCTCCGATATTTTACTACTGAGGTCAGGGCAAACTAAATATTTGATAGGTGTAGATCACATTGTATTAAAAATGTATACATAGAATGCAATAAAAATATAAAGGGTGAGTTAAGTTTTTCAGGTTGGCAGCACTGGTTAATGGCGTCCAAACGTCATCTGTCAAAGTGAAATATTTTCAGTATACTCTGACATTTAATTATTGAAATTTATTATCAAAATTCGTGCTCTGTGAAGAATGTGAAAATCCGCTGTTTTATCGAAAAGTTGTGTTCAGCGATTAGGCTCATTTCTGGCTCAACGGATACGTAAATAAGCAAAACTGTCGCATCTGGAGTAATGAACATGCCATACTAGAAATACCGATGCATCCCGAAAAAACGACAGTTTGGTGTGGTTAATGGGCTGGCGGCATCATCGGTCAATTTTTCTTCAAAGACGACCGTGGAAGAAACGTTGCCATAAACGGCGAACGAAATCGAGCCATGATACTCGATTTATTTTTGCCTAGTTGATCTTGGTTGACATGTGGTTTAATCAAGACGGCGCCACATGCCAAACAGCTCGTGAAACAATGGATATGTTGAAGGATGAATTTGGTGAGCAGCTTATCTCTGGAAATGGCCCTGCGAGTTGGCCGCCAAGATCATGCGATTTGACGCCTCTTGATTATTTCTTGTAGGGTTATGTAAAGTCGTTTGTCTAAGCCGAACACAATTAAAGCCTTGCAGGATAACATAACACACGTAATTCGTGGAATACAGGCCGAAATGCTCGAAAAACGTAAATGGCAAAGAACTATTTATCGATTACAATAAAAATTTTGAATATTTAATGCAAATTTGAGTGTTTTATTTTATTTTAAAAATAAACTACGCTTAAAAAATCACCCGTTATATATGGTTAAACATTTTGCAAAATGCGATGACAAACGTTTGTCAAAGAAGTAAGAAATCGTCAAAAAGAGTAAGAAATCGTCAAAAAAGGCCCCTTACTTTCGTGCCAAACGAAAACGCAATTGTTGAAGAAGCTTAGTCTAAAGCACTGTGTAGGTCGAAGCTGGCAAATATTTTGTTTATGCATATTTTGTATACTATAATTTTCCAAGTAACTTAATGCGGTTACCCTGAAACTTATGCCTGATACAAAATGGGGACACATCTTGGTAGTTAGCTGATAATAAGTTCATGGGTTCAGTTTTTTATTATTTCACATATTCTAGACTGTTAAAAAAATCGATAATTTTACTGCCGGCAAGCTACGTCAATCCAACATCAGCGTCATAGTCATAGTCAATGACATGGAATTCGATTTACTGGGTCATTAGACTTTGGACATGACACAGGAACTAAAAATAAATATGAGGCAAAATTAATAGTAGAATGGAAACGACATTCATTAACAAATCATTATCTAATGTAAGTCTAGTAATTTTAGGAGCTACATAAATGCATTGTTGGCATTTAACGAATTCCTATTTCAATTAGACACGTTTGTTCGTTAATAAATCGCTACCTAATATTTTAAAAAATTTTAAAATGCAGTTTGTCACTTCTCAGTTTTTAGGAATGATTGGGTGAGACAGCTGCAAAAGTTTATATAATAATATTATAACGATTGCAATGGCTTAGAAGTGAGAAATTCGCATAGATAAAAATTTCATTTGGCTCAAAGTTTGTCTTTGAATGTCCACAGTTTACTTTCTCTTCTTTTTTTATCAGTTTAGTTTAAAATTTACTAAAATTTCAAGTACATTTCAGAGCTTACACTAAGCTGAATCTGCTCTTTCCCAATGCTTTGCCAAAGTCCAAATACAAATTGTTTACATTATTCTACATTATCATGCCGACTCGTTGGAGTTTTCAATGAAATTTATCGCATATTCACGCACGTACATGAATTATATCTCTTGTTCAATTGACTCTTTGCCGTGTGATTTATTCGAACTATTTGCGGGTCAAAATTGTTCGCCAAGTGATCGAAATTGACGTTAATAAACAAAATTATTTGCACAAGGACCATGCTCATTCAGACAGCCGGTCGCCCGGTAGAGTGAACTTTGTGACTTAGTCCAAAGAGTAATGAGATACAAATTCAATATGTTGTGTGTTTAACAACGGCAAAAAACCGGTCATATGTTAATAATACTAATGTGGATCCTAGGGTAATGTGGAATCGAATTAAATAATCAAATACAATGCTAATTGTTGGTCATTATTTAAAGTTAGACTTCATGTGTGTCTGCTAACTTATTATTTTCCAATTTGTCATATGAGTGTAAACATGCTTGGCGGAAAAATCGCAATTATAGCTTCGGATTGTTATGATTGCAATTGCAAGTCGTTGACATTTCAATAGTGGGTTTGTTATATAATGGTACGCTACAGCAATTTAATTACAACTCTTGCAAATGTAATTTTGTAGTAAATTACAGCATTGTTTAGGGAAAAACTTGTGGGAGCAATGATTAGTGCGTTTGATTACTGGTAAAAGGTATCACTGTGAGTTTCAGGTGGGGTAACCTCTTGAAATAGTGTGATAGACATATTATTTGATGCCACGAAAATCTTCTCAAATTTTACCTTGGGAATCGGCATATTATTATGGATCTCTTTCATTTCACAAAATGCTTCACAAGTTTGGACTTCGTACTACAACATTCACTGAAATCGGATTGAAGCCATTCAACGTAGCTTTATTCGATTTGCCCTCAGAGGTCTTCCATGGGAAGATCCGTATAACCTTCCCCCCTACAGTCAACGTATCAAACTTCTACAAATGATAACCCTTTCTCAATGTAGAGTTAATAGTGATATGGTTTTCTTAGAGCAGCTTATATCTGGTAATATTGATGCACCTGATTTTCTGACTTCAATTCACTTTCACTTACGTGGAAGTGGTCACAACTTACGATGTGTGAATATATTATTCAGTTCTCATCATATTATTCGCATGAGTAGAATTTATAATTTAAATGATCATGTGATTGATCTGCATGTTAGTAAACTGAAACTTAAAAATGTTCTAATACTCATGTTCTATTGGCTTAGTTAACTTTGTGTCTGTTGTGTTTGTGTTAGCTCTTTATACTTATATACCTGTTATATTTGTTTAATATACAAGGTGGCGCAAAAATAACCTTCCGATGTTTTTTGGCTGTAATTTAAAAAAAATTAAAAAAAATAGTCACCAATATTTCGCGTTCTGGAGCAGTGTAGCGTAACATTGTTTATTAACGTGTATTTTGCATGTGTTTACTACACAAATGTCAAAACAGAACTGACATTAGGGGCCAATTTTTATAGACTAAAAATGTCGTATTTAGAATGTATAGGTTGCCATGAAGGAAATTTAAAAACTTCCTGACAAATGCTCCAAAAAACGGAACACGGCGAGAATACCGAATGCGTTGACGTATTTTCTAATATATAGGAAACATATTTTTAAAAAGGAGTCCCAGTAACTCGACAACTGCCCTGCGCACTTTCTGCTCACGAAATAGATTGAAGAAGTCACATGATTGCGCATCACCTTACCGAAATCCGGTGCATGTTTGGAAGAGCTCAGATGAGCTATTGCCAAAGTTCACATTACACTGTGTGTACTCCATTATCACGCGGCACTATTGGATACGTTTTGCCGGGATCCTGAATTCGGCTATCACTATCATATGCAAGGTTGATTTGGTCAGGTGAATTCTTCTATCTCAACCCGAACAAATCTCATCACCAAAAGATTGTTCACTTTTATGATAAATTACCAGTGCCTGGTGCTCTATCCGATTACTATGATTACGTTGAAGATGTTAAAGCAGTTTACCAAAACTATTTAAATTTTTTGAGAGAACAGCGCCAGTTGTATAATTGTTGCGCAAGAAATACATTATTTTGTAGGTATAGCTAGACTACCTATGCATAGAAGTTTCCCTATCACATTACCAGCAAGGGGAATAATATTTCGAGTTATTGGTTAACGCATGAATGGACATTATTGAGTTAAAATACCTCAACTATTATCTGTGCTACATAGTTAAGCTCATCGACACGACTATTGACTGACGCAAGTTCTTCAATAAATTTTTGCAATGGTACTGATATATTATTTACATTATGACCATCTAACAAGCATTTCTAGGTAACCTTCAACGAACAAAAAGCGATTGCGTGCGAAAATATAATTAAATACTCGAACTGTTTTTTTTTATAGAAAATTAAAGAAAAAGCCGGTTTTAAGTTTTATGTACTTTAAATCTATTGCCTGGTAATAAAAAATGACTTTAAGAATCTTATGCGGCAAATTGTTAAAACTTGATTTCTTTACCTACACGGAAGCGATATTAAAATTAACTTTGTATATTAGCAGAAATTACACTCATACTAACAAAAATTTATTACTAGCATTCTGCTTCAAGAAATTTATACGAGTATATTGTTATCACATAGGTGCAATCTTAGTGCTTTAAAACTTAACATTTCTAAATTTAAGATTTCTATGGCGTATCGTATTGCTATATCAACCTACTGAGTTGATTGATGTTTCAGATCCATCCTTATCCCAGTACCATATAAAGTTTCATGAAATGCTGAAATGATTTGCTTTCGGAACTGCCATACAATTGTAGGAGTCCTATGAAAAGTGTATCATCACACACACACAAAACATTGTGAAACTAGAAAATGGAGCACTCAGTGCTGGGACATACTATTCAATCTTTTATTTGCTGCAAAAGTCTGACAAACATCCAAGAGTAAGAACTGCCATGAGAAACTTCTCAACAATAAATTGCCGTTCGGAGTCGGAATCACAATATAGCTTAATACTTCCAATTTGCGTTATTATTTTCTTACTATCTGAATGCCCGACCGAGCCCGTGTTTAAAGAAATAAGTTTTATTATTCAACTAAATACTATTTTAATTCGGAAAATATATACGTATGCGGCTTAATTTAGTTCTCGGATTAAAATGACAGATTGCTTAGAAAATATTTCGCAAGAGATTATATTTAATTTCTTAAATGTTAACTCAGTCGAGACCTCCGAACTTATTCGTATAGAAAACAAAAGGTCATAGAGAATGTCGTTTTTTTGAATATTGACTTAAGCTGCTTCCAGTTATCCAGACCAAGCGCTCTGGCATCCGCAATGGCTTGGGCTTTGTAACAGAGGTTCAGGCTTCTTTGTCATCTCGAACCTGGGAGATTCGAAGATCCTATTTTGATATATAGCTTGGATTTATGTCACTATTACGGCTTTCATGTGTCAATCCCATTATAAAATATCGAATAATGAATCCTTTATTACCAGGTATATAAGTTATTATATCGAAAAGGATTGGAACATTGCTTAGCAAACCCATTATATAACATGGAACCATGGATCTATTTAGGTACACAAACCTTCTATTAATAACATAGAAATATAGCTTATTATATCGTAATGGATTTGGAACCATCCTGAGGTATCCACAAATACTCGAATATTTATGGCCCTGTATGCTTAAAGTGCTTTTAAGTCGCCTCGACCGGGAAGATAAGAAAAAATATATATATTCCTGCATCTTTTTAGGCCATGATCTACCTATACTTTAAATTTCAGCTTTGTAGGCCTTACAATTCTCGAGTAATTTTGGGTAGGACAGAAACTCAATGAAGAGGACAGAAAATTGGCTTGGCTATTTTTATATCGAGCATCATCATTGTTTCAAAGATCTCGGTGTTTATTTCGACCCCAAAATTCAATTCATAGGGCATATTAACTTTTAATATAAAATATTAACTTTATAAGAATTAAAGCGACCTACTGTTTAATATTGATTCCGAATAATAAATTTTAAAAGCTTCTATATGACATTTTCTACTCTTAGATTTTTACTTAGGCTTTCGCAAGAGCAACAGGGCGATGTCCAAAAACTTGGTACTGGAGCGGATTCCAAATTTCTAATTTGTGTTTCATAGGTATGGCAAGTTCTAAAATTAAGCACTCGAAAGCAGCGTGGACGGTATGTTGTTCTAATCATGTGGGTATTGACGCTTTTTACTTGATTTGGCACGAACACTGCAAGAGCGATAAAATTCAGATAATTATGTGAATAAAATATTCAGAATATGTTTTACATTTCCTTATAATTTTTTTTTTCATTCATTTCTTTCCCAGAATTTGTCATCTAACCCTGCTTGGTGAAACCCTTAGTCATTGCATAACATGAGATGCAACCATTATATTAAATTTATTTAAACATAAGCTTTGCTTAAGTGTCAGAAAATTAAATTCTTTTAACATACAGAACCTAACGGGAACATTATTATGTTGGTAAATTTGCCTTACAGCTGTTTTGGAAGTATATATAATCATTGTATGTAAATCTATATGTTAAAATAATGTTATATACGAAGTTAACTTGTGTATATTATAACTTATGTATATTATAAAATCTTATTCCGTTTCGTCCGAAGACTGCAAGAAGAAGCGCGCTTTGCGTATGCAAATTATGATATCAGCTTCGTACAAGCTTTTATGGTAGTAGTTAAGTCCACACTCGATAAAATATTCACAAAACGACTCTTCTTGAAGGTACTTAGGTAAATCCCTAAGGTACTAAAGTAAATCCCTCTAAAGTGAAAATAATACATCATAACATGTAAATTTAACTATAATATGAACTTAAACCCAATATAGCATTTTATATTTCTACGATTGTTAAATTTTGGTTTAAATGTTTAAGGTCGAGTTAGAGTTAATTTTAAAATAATAAATCTATTCAATTTAAAGTTTAAAGTTCACGCGACCTTTAATTTGTTTTGTGACACTCATTATCTCAATTTATGGTGTCTTAGACTAATCGGCGTTCTTAACCTAGCCAAGCATAAATAAAATGGTAAGCTTAACTTTTAGAGGTCGGGTTTTTATTTATTAATTTTTTTTTAATTTTGAAATGTCATTTCGAAAGCTATAATATGCAATAATTTGTAATTGTAAAAATATTTTTGACATGATTCTTAGCTAATAAATAAATAAATCGAAATCTCTTATTAATTATTTATTATGTACTAAAATGATTAAAATACACTCTTCCTTTAATTATAATTAATAAATAAATTTCGAAGATATTGTCCCTCTGCATCATCGAAATTTAATTCATTGAAAATTGCACACATGTATAGATATATAAAGAAAATGATAGCGCATCTTATTTATTCCATGTAGGTGTAAGCTGAAACTCACAATGGTCTGTTTGAGCTTGCGATTCGATTTCAATGCAAATAGCTTATTCACATAAAGTGAGAGCTATTTAAGAGCATCACCCGAGGTTAAACCGCCTCGTGCAAGGACGGTTTAAGAATGTCACCAATATTTTGTCATTTCCACAGTAAGGAACAGTTAAATTTTATTGAAACTCACGGTTAATATACCTACAACAAAAAAACAGAGCAAAGTGTTTATTTATCATGGCATGTTTTACACTTTTTCGGTTCTATTCGGTGCGGTCCTTTATCGGTTTATTTTCACTTGCCGCAGACAAATGGGAACTCGTAGATATCAGAACCTTTTGAAACTTTGTGGCACCGGATCTTTCCTCGAAACGAATTACAAAAAGACATAAGTTCAAGTATAGGGCACACAAGTCAACGTTTCGCGGCATTCACACTTTTTCGGTTCTTTTACAGTTAAGCATTGTAAATAAAAGTTGTTGTTGTTTATTTTTTTACTGACCCTTTAATACAAACATGATATGAACAGCGTGTGTGAAGGTTCGCGAGATCCGAAATCGAATCCAATACTAGCCCGTACCGAAAAATGTTTGTTCTTCCCTTAAACAAAAAAAAAACATGTTACATTTCATGTGAATAGGTAAATATTGACTTCACTGGTGTCACTTTTCTACCTTCTTACGGGCTTAGAGACATAAAAAATGATTTATGACCGCTATCTGACGATATCTCCAATACCAAGTTAAAATAAAAAATAATTAAAAAAATTGTAGCAACTGAAATTAGTAGATACCAACTTGTACAGTAGATACAAGCCGTGTTAAGCAACTCCATTTTAATAGTTTTGAGTAATTTAACTTTTTCTGTTTTTCCTCTGCCATCTTTATATTAAACTCTTTCGAATATTTGAACGTTCTGTTGGATTCAGTGTATTCGTATAGATAAGATAAAAATAAGTCTTAGGCTTTTAGAAAATGGCAAATCATTTTTTTACCTTACGATAGGGATACAGGTAGGAACAAAAAATCATACTTAGGACTAGATATGCGGAAATGGGACTATTTTCGTAAGAGATTTTAAATAAGTTGTAGGCACAACTTTGAACTTCGGAAGGTGCAAGAAAAAAGAATTTGTGCATCTTAGTTCAAACATACATAATTATTGGCGTTTAAGACTTTTTTTGGCCCTATAAAAAATAATTGCCATGAATGTATTTCCTTCTACAAAAGACTGTTTCTAGACAGGATGTCAATTGTCGTCATGTTCAGATCTAAACTCATATTTTCAATTTACTTAGTTTTTTTTTTGTAGCTGAAAATTTATCTCTATTGAGTATTATATTTAATACAAAGCAAAATGTTTGATTTTTATACGGAATTGATATTTTGTTTGTTTTATTGAATATGCTACCCGAAATTTATTTTAAAAGTGCAACGATTTGAATTTGAAAAACAACAGCACTGGTAGTATCCTCATATCGGTATATTTTTTTTAATAAAGCATATGACGTTTGCATTATTTATTTATAATTTAATAAATAAGCTGCAAGGGCAATTAGATAGTGGGACACTCTTAAATTTCTTGAAATGACATTATAATGACCGCGACTGTCTATTTTGTCTGCAGCACTTATCAGTACGTGTGATTAAATCAATTTGCTTGCTAAAAAGGGCCATTTTTGCGATAACCTGCGAGTCTTAATTATTAAGTATTTACGTAATTAAACAATCACAGATTTGAGTTTGAATCTAAATAAAGTTAGAAAAACGCAAAATTGCTTAATATCAGTTGCATCACCTCAAACTGCAGCAGCAAAATAAAAATACGTAGATTTAAATTTCACAACACCAACACCTCGTGTCTATATTATCAATATTTATTTGAGCTTAGAACTTCGAATGCACTTTGTACACGAATATAACAGTAAGACAAAGGTAAACAAATTCAAGTAGCACAAAAAAAATGACTGAACAACTGTAGAATATAAAAATGTAGAGGATAAAACTCCACACAAAACCCGACCGAATCGTTCACTAAACGAATGCGAACTGATTTGATTTGATGATATTTCTTATTAGTTGGTGGCCAGTGAATGAGAAGTATCCAATGAATTATTTCCACTCAAATTACCACCGATTGTCGGCGTCGACCGAGAACGACACTAGTAGCTGAGTGAGTGTGACGTTTTTTTTTCTTAAGACTGTGTCGCGCCTCCTGACACTGCTATTCACATAGGTGGGTGTGGGTTGAATGTTGGATATCGTAGCAACATAAATATGTATGTAAACACAAATTTGTGTGTTTACATACATAATTGCGGCAGCAATGCCAGATTAATTTTATATTGCCATTCTTTACGGTCATATCAGTACACACTGCGCCTATCTAAATCAGACAAAGATGTGCGCAGTTCCTTTTCAAGAAGTTTCGATAAACATATAACTTACGCGCTAATCATCAACAATTAAAGTTTTCTGCAAAACCATAGTTCTTTCTCGCATTTTAAGCTTAGCACTTATTATCTTATATTATTATTATCCGTTAAAATATTCTTAAAAAAACTTATTAATGTTTTAAATTAGCGAAAAATAGGAAGTTCAAGAACTCAAAAATAAAAAAATCCGCAAATTGGAGGCATGGCGATACTTTTTGAGCTGAAGATGGAATATGAAGCACGTTCATGGACGACACGCGCCGCTAATGGCTAGTCATGGATATAACTATAACGAAAGGAAAGGTTACAGTGCACTTGGAAAACTGTACTGATACACTATATGAATTTTAAAAGCCCCAAGAAAAAGTCCCTGATAACAATTTACATCGTTTATTTAAAATTGGAGTTTGCTGAAAACATTTATGTATATTTATGTATATTATTGTCTTAATTTAGTTAAAAAAAAACTCAAAAGCAGCGGGTAAGCGGTTAATATAAAGAAGTGTTGAAAACTCTATATTCCCATACCCTTTATTAACATGCCCTTGTGAAAAAGTATAATAAAAAGGAGCGTGTACATGTACATACATGTGGTAGAAATTAAACTAATTTGTGGTGACTAGTTTTTGCATATTTTATGAAAATGTATTTAAAATGCATGTACACTAAATAATTGTAAGGAGATGATAAATATAATTGATAAAACTTCTTAAATTTAGTGAGCAGATTATAATATACTAGGGTTCGCCACTGTTCGAAGTTCGACCATCAAACATCTACCAATATTTTGGCGCGTAAAGCAATAACAAAACTAAAAGGAGCATTTCCTACCTTAATTAGAGTAAAAAAATATATTTTACACAGAGCAAACCAGAAGAACATAAACCATAGTAATTATCTAATTACTTGCCTTATTGAGCACTCCACAATCGATATGTCATTCATGTTTAAACGCTACGTTAAAAGTATGTTAAAGGGTTTAATCTGATAACTTTCGATCTTCATTGAAGAATCTAATTATAGCGTTAAAATCTTCCGATGCGAAATTTATGTTAAGGACATAACTGAGGATCATTGGCAATATCTTCCCCTCTAATTAGAAGGAAGTGCGTCGCAGAAAATAAAAAATATCATCCATATTTTGATTCAAAGGAAATGCCAATGCGACCATATCTATTTTTTCCATTGTCCATTACACACAAAATTCTACTATTTTTGCTGTTTGTTGAATTTATTAGATATGCTTATTTTATAGTCATATCTCAATGCAACACTTAAAAAAAAACTATCCAAAACACACACAAGAAATTGATTTAATTTGAATGTAAGTAAAGGGTGATTTTTTAGCTGGTTTGGTTTTGGCAACACTGGTTTTGACAGCTGACGTGTGTTTAGTACCTTGTGTCACTGTCAAACAGCTTCAGTTTGGTTTGCAATTTAACCATGGATCGTCTTACAAATGAACAACGCTTGCAAATTACTGAATTTTACTATCAAAATTCGTGCTCGGTTCGAAATGTTCATCGCGCGCTGCTTCCATTTTATGATCGGCATTCTCGACCTTCTGAGCAGTCTATTCGGAAGATTGTGACCAAATTTCGCACCAAATTTACTTTGTTGGACATTAAACCACCAACACGTTTACGTACTGTGCGTATTGAAGAAAATATTGCGGCCGTATCAGCTAGTGTGACAGAAGACCGCGAAATGTCGATTCGGCGCCGTTCCCAGCAGTTAGGCCTTTGTTACAGCACTGCGTGGAAAATTTTGCGGAAGGATTTGGGCGTAAAGCCTGGTGCAAGAACTAAAGCCAGGCGACCTACCACAACGCCGAATTTTTGGTGAATGGGCTCTTGGAAAGCTGGCCGAGGATCCGCTTTTTTATCGAAAAATTGTGTTCAGCGATGAGGCTCATTTTTGGTTGAATGGGTACGTAAATAAGCAAAATTGCCGCATTTGGAGTGAAGATCAGCCAGAAGCATTGCAAAAGCTACCAATGCATCCCGAAAAAGCCACTGTTTGGTGCGGTTTATGGACCGGCGGCATTATTGGGCCATATTTCTTCAAAGATGATGCGAATCGCAGCGTTACTGTCAATGGTGAACGCTACCGAGCGATGATAACAAACTTTTTTTTGCCCGAAATGGAAGTTCTTGACTTGCATGATATGTGGATTCAACAAGACGGTGCCACATGCCACACAGCACGCGAAACAATGGCGCAATTGCGAGGCGAGTTTGGTGAACAGTTAATTTCACGTTTCGGGCCGGTCAATTGGCCGCCTAGATCGTGCGATTTGACACCATTAGATTATTTTTTGTGGGGGTATGCCAAGGCTAATGTGTATAGGGACAAGCCCGCTTCGATTGACGCACTGGAAGCCAACATCCATGCATTCATTCGTGAGATACCGGCCGTTATGTATGAAAGAGTATGCCAAAATTGGACTCAGCGGATGGGCTACCTGAGACGCAGCCGCGGTCAACATTTGCATGAAATTATCTTTAAACATTAAATTGCAAGGTTCAAACTATCGATTCAAATAAATATTTCATTCATTTTTTCGAATTTTTTGTGTTTTTTTTTTTTAAAAAAATTCTAAACCCTTTACATAAGGTTAATATTGTTTTTACTAATAAAAAAGTCCGTTGCAGACACTCTATGTTTTAATTGATGTGAATCGAACCAGCACCTACCGGGTCACCTCCGCTACCTTCACTTACCTTAGTGACTTATTCCAGAACAAGAATAAATTTATAAATATAAATATATTATATATTTATATTTATTTATATTTGTAATATTTTTAAACAAAACGTTTTGTCGTTCTTACTAACTTTAAACCTGGCATCACTGTTAAACGGCCGAAAACGACGACTTATTTATAGTAATAAATAGTGAATCGCAACGCAATCAAACGACGATGAGCATTATAATAATAAACATAAGGAAAGGCTACAGTCCGCTTGGGGCGAACAGTATGATACCCTATCCTATCCTATGTACCCCAAAGCAAAAATTCATAAGGAAGATGATAGATAGCATTTTATTTCATTCTATGAAATTTATAGAAAAAAAAATATTTTTTTGAAAAAACACCCCCAAAAAGTGGGCGTGGCCAAAAACTTTGTATGGGCGATTTATTGGAAAAAATATTGGCTAAATATATTGTTAAACATTTTTTTTTCGATTTCTATGGAAATTTTCAAAGAAAACAGCATTTTAGTGAAAAACGCCCACAAAAAGTAGGCGTGGCAAAAAACTTTGTATGACAAATTTATAAAGGTAGGCAGTACCTACATATCTTGTGAAGGTTTTACAACTTTATCTCTCTAACTTAAGACTTAAAACGGTTTTTTCTAAATTGTGGGCGTGGCAGTGGGCGGATTTAAAAACTTTTAACACTTTACCATTTCGGGACCCTAGGGAGTATATCCTCCAAATTTCGGCCTCCTAGCATAACTTTAAAGGCCTCAAAAGTTGATACGGACGGACGGACGGACGGACGGACGGACGGACATTGCTAAATAGTCTTAGGATTTGGTCCTGATCATAAATATATATACTTTTATGGGTCTACGACGAATATTAAGGGGTGTTACAAACTATGTGTCAAAATTAATATACCCTTAGGATAGGGTATAAAAATATTTTCGTGACTCAACTCAACTATTAGTGTACTTTGTACCTTACTCAGACTCAATTATATATGAGTGGAAATGATCGCTTTAATTTGTCGCTGTTGTAGCTCGCTCGTAGTGCAGCAAAGTAAAAATGAATTGAAGATTGTCGCTGTGCAGCACTGCGGGGGTCTTGGATGGAATATCATACGCGCGCTGTGCCAAAGTGTGCGCCTATATTTAGAAAATAGATTCTTTTTGCACGCATTTTGTTGCTTTTAATAAAAAAAAAAAAAAAACTAAACACGTTTGTGTGTAGGATTGTGGGAATGCAATACGTTTTGTGGTATTTTCTTCATTCTGGTTTTCTATCTGGTTTATTGGACGGCGAAAGTTTATAGCGGCCTTAGCCACATATGAACGTAGAAGTGCAATAGATAAATGTGGGCAACAGGTCGTTGCATTCATGATAAGATTAGGTGTGGTTTCAGCATGTTGTAAGACTATTGATGTTAGTTACGTACCTAGCTTTATTTTGTATGTATGTATGTACTTGAGCTACAACAGTCTTAAAATAAATATTTAAATTACGATTGTTTGTGTATCTTTTAATTTGGTCGTTTGTTAAGAATATTAAGAATTCGGCCTCAACATCTAGCCCAACGACATTTGCAATGACACTCCAGCTGTCAGCTCTTTGGATAAAGCCAATCTGCTCATTTTGCAGCTAGCTCAACGCTCCCAGATTGTGCTTTATATCCCCCTGTACTCGGGCTCGTCGAATTCTCTATGGGCCCAATCCATTTTCGCACTCGTACAGTGGCAAGAGCACTTCAAGATCTTAATGTACACAAATCCGCAGGTGCAGATGGTATTTCCCCTATCGTTCTGAAGAGGTGTTCTTCCACGCTGGCAAAACCACTGCGTAAGCTTTTCTATCTGTCCTATTCTTCTGGGCTCTTTCCGAGAGAATGGAAAACAGCATTTGTCCAGCCAATCCCAAAAAAGGCGAATATACCTCCCCCTCCTCCTACCGACCAATTGCATTTACGTCTTTTCTTTCCAATGTCATGTAAACGCTGATAAATTTTCAGCTCGTGAAATATCTCGAATCTCGAAAACTTCTTAATGACCGACAGTACTGTTTTTGCAGCAACAGATCCACTGGTGATTTGATGAAAACTGAAAAGTGGAACCAATCTATTCACCATGGCATTTGAAAGAGTTTGGCATCAAGCTCTTTTGTCGAAAATGCGTGAATATGGACCGCAATATTATGCCATTATCCATGAATTGCACTTGCATCGCTGAAACTGAACAACTTTCCATTCTCGGTATGTGTGTTAATGGCAACCTTCGTTGGAATGACCACATATTCGATGTCGCCAAGAACACTGCGAAATGTCTAGGCTTCCTTAAGCGATGTAAGAAATATTTCACCCCTTCTGATCTGGCTAGAATTTATAAGGCGTTCATTCGCCCCAAATATTGAGTATAACGCTCATATCTGGTCCGGTGCTCAAATTACATATTTGGAGCTACTTTACAAGATTCAAAAACGTGCGGTAAAACCTATTAGCGATCGAGACATCGTGAAATCACTAGACTCTCTTAGTCATCGTCGTAATGTCTCCTGCCTGTCATTGTTTTATCGGTAATTCCACAACAAGTGCTCAAACGACAAAGCCAGTCGCATTCCACCCCTCGAACAATTCAACCACAATACCCGCTATGTCAGGAATGCTCATCAGTTCACCCTTAAGCCAATATTCGGACGTACAGTGGTATATAAAGATTCGTTCATTAGCCGTTCTACACGTTTGTGGAATGCTCTCCCACGCTCTGTTTTTCCTCCACATTACAGTTTACAGACATTCAAAATCAATGTGCATCGGCATCTCCTTCTATCCTCTAATCCCTAAATTTCCTCAATGCCCGCACTGTGTTTATTCACAATAAGGGTACCAAAAATCCATTTATTGCGCGTTATTATAAAAAAAAACATATCAGGTTTTGGTGCTTATTACAATCAAAACTAATGACACGAAATTTACATGCATGTATATCCATACATATTTTATTAATTAATATATTTGATAAAATGACCTACATATATTTTAAAAACTAAATAAAATTTTCATTTTGTAAAAATTGAGACAAATTATTTAAACTTTTGAATACCTATCTAAACTTTTGAATATACCTAAAACTATTTGTTTTAAAAATGGATTGAACATGTTCCTAGTAGGCAACTTAGTATAAGTTAATGGTAAGGGACACTGTCAATTCATCTATAAGGATGACTATTTCCTTCATTTCATCCTTCCGCACATCAATAAAGTCAATCGGAAATAATTACATATAACTATTTAGGGAAGCATTAGTGGGTGTCTCTTACGTATCCATAATGCCAGAACTAATTTGCTCAGAGAAGGTTAGAAGGGAAAAAATACTACTGTGCCGTCGTAACACTCGACGTCAAAAACGCATTTAATTAACATTCCAAATAACATCCTGAAAATAATATATAGCTACATTAGTGAGAGAAATCTACATCTATGATTAGTTATTATTATAATTAGTGCTAGGCCTAATTCTATTAAACGTAATGGCATGGCATATTAAAAATATTAAAGCCGAGTGGACTAGATGTAGTCGGATACTCTACTCTGATGACATTGCAGTCATCGCAGTAGCAAAACCGATAGGTAAAGTGTATGAAAACTGAAGAACGTCAATAAAAATGTAGAGGTATGGTGGCAAAAAGCCGGCAACCACCACTGTAAAACCACAAAACTGAAGCAGTACTGATAAGCTAAGAATTAAAAAAACGTTCATAAGAAGAATTACATCGGTACCTAGATAGAATTGCATGCTTAAAGAGTATTCTGCGCTTTAAGAACTATGTCAGGGAAAGCAAAAAGTGTATAGTCTACTATATAGTCGAATGCCAATAGACTCGCTCTGTATAATCCAGCCAGAATGCAGAAGATCAATTATCGAGGCTCTATATGTGGAACATTACAACATAAGAATGGAACTAATGAAGGAACTGGTGCGGAAGTATTTGGGCCAATAACAAAACACTGTGAATCTATGGGCAAAAGTACCAGCATCTTTCAAGGAGAAATATACGCCATAGAATAATGTATGTGACTAATGTCAGATAGTCAAGCAGCTATCAAAGCACTGGACTCCTTTGTCATTAAATCCAAACTTGTAAGGGAATCCCTACAAAGTCTCAACAAATTGGGCTAGAAAAACAGATTATCTGTCTACTAGATACCAGGCCATGTGGGCATTATTGGTGTGAGGCGGCGGACTCTCTAGCGAGAAAAGGAGCAGTGGAACCGTGATAGGGGAACACACCTTCAGGAAATCGGAAAAGCAGAAAAGGGCTAAGCCCTTTCGGGATCTCCAAGGTCTGAGACAAGATAAAAAATTGTTAGAAGATTATAATCTCAAAAAATTTAAAGCATGTATCAGTCGTAGCAATAATAACCTACGCATCATAACTGGTTTCCTAACGGGGCATTGCAAACTCAGGAGAGATTCAGCAATGAGTCCACAGAAACTTGAGAATCCTGCGGGGCATTGACCCGAAAAAGGCTTAAATGTTTGCGAAAACATCAAATTCATAGATTCATAATCATTCTTAGATTCGTAAAAGAAACTGGACTCGACGATGTGCTCTGAGTAGGTGTTCCTTGCGAAGGCTTAAGCCAGAGCATAAACACTCCAAAATAATTCCTGGTGAACTAAGCTGTGGAGGGCTCTGGAAGAGGGAACAAACTCCTCCAAGGTATAAGTAGGAGGCGCAATAGATCACAAGGTTGCAGTATAGTACACCCTATATATTATCATTATTATTATTAGTATTGTAAATAGAACGAAAAAATAGAAAATATATAAAATAGATTGAAAGAAATATTCTGATTTTTTTTCACTCAGCCGATATTATTAAAAAAGCTAAGTTAATTCTGATATAATTATATAAATTACCGAAGCGCATTTAAAAGGATTTATTCAAGCTATTAAAACCACATAAGACAAAATTAAATTGTTAAGAATATTAAATACATAAAAAAAGATATTTTACTTATTGCACATAAAAATAATGACTTCTTTTTAAATCATTAAAAGGGAATGCATACAAACCATTTGCGATTTTTTTTAAGTTGAGAAAGCCTTGACCTGTCATAAATTAATTTTGGATTTTTACATCAAGTAGGTATATTTTCTATACGGGGAGTCGGGAAAAGTGGTGTTCCAATTCCAAGCCAAGTGTGAAATCTAATGTCGTTTTCGTTTGGTAATCTAGAAGAGGTCTCCGATCCGGGATGCCAATTGAATAAGCGAACATAAATATTTCATTTGAATTTGAAGTGTATATTTCGTTTCCAACCGCCTCACTGCCAATCTGTTGATGATGAAGGGGATGGAAGACAATTAGTATTAGCCATTGTAATATGTTCATTTTCAAACAATTATTATTTCATTAAGTTTACTTTCATCTAAAATGAAGAATTATTAAATGCATCAGCAACAAAATGCAAATATTCTTTCTAGGAACTGTCATTTAAATATCAAACGAACACTTTCAGAAGAGTGCGGAAGTCTTCCGGATTTTCTTTTCTTGAACGCTACATAACGCAACTATCACATTGCAGGTTTTTATAAGCTCGTCAAAAGGGAATACGTATAAAATTGTAATGTCATACCACCATTTCGTTGGCTAAGAGAACACAAATCGGGTTGATCTGTGTTTGTGTTTGCTAAGTTAGTAAGTTAGGAGAAATTGGAAGACTAATTTTGTTCCATAGTTAAAGCAACATTATTTATATTTATAATATTTTCTATGTGATTTTCGCTCTGGAAAGCTATGAAAGGCATGAAAAAACCAAAGTTGCAAGTGCCATCTATCAGGAAAAACAATGGCGAATGGGCGAAAGGAGATAAGGAAGGGCCGAAATATTTGCAGAACACCTTGAAGTGACGTTTAATCCATTTGATGGTCAAGCGTTGGTTGAAGATACTGGTTCAATCACGGTATCTGACAATTTTCAGATAAAAAAAAGTATCGCTGGTCGAACTGTGTTATGAAATTCAAAAACTCAAATTAAGCAAGGCTCCTGGAGCTTCGATTAGATAGAAGATAGCTGAGGTTATAATGGTTCCTAGGACAGGAAAGCCTCCAAATGACAAAAAAATCTGTCGTCCAATATCGCTTCTACCAATAATGTCGGAGATATTCGAAAAAAGTATTATATTTAAGCGATTGCATCCGATTATTGAAGAACGCCGATTAATACCGGATCACCAATTCTGATTTACCATTGACCAGGTTTATATTTAGAATAACCAACGAAATTGAAAAATCACTAGAGGAGGAAACAAATTGTTCTACAGTTTATCTTGACGTCAATCAGGCTTTCGATAAGGTATGGCATACATGGAGATTAAAATATAAACTGAAAAAAAACTCTCCCTAAACAATTATATTAGATCCTTAGCTCTTAAACACGGGAACGAGTATTCTGAATTCAAAGAAATCGCGGCGGGAGTTCCACAAGGAAGCGTTCTTGGGCCGATTTTATTTCTTTTATACACTCGTGATATACCGCAAGACGATAATACTATCGTAGTGACGTTCGCAGATGATACGTCCATATTAGCCGTAGACGATTTGATTCAGTCTGCGACATATAAGCTTTAAAATCCACTCACGTTAATTTTAATTACAACAATTTGAGCAATCTACTCATTTTTCTTGACTTTGTACACATTCCGTACGCAAACATGCCTAAATACTTGTGAATGACGTTAGATGCAAAACTAAAATGGAAATCGCATGTTAAGAAGAAACGCGAGGAGCTCGTTATCAGATTTGATCAAATGCATTGTGTGATTGTATATTCTCCAAGCTCATCATTCAAAACAAGCTGGTTTAATACAAGCAAGTGCTAAAAAGTGTTTGGACGTATGGTATACAATTTTGGGGTTGCACCAAACCAAGTAATGTTAAAATTTTACAAACTTTCCAAAATAAAGTTCTTAGACAAATCGTTCATGCTTTGTGGTATATCAGAAACGCTGATATACAACGGACTACCTGTAATACTATGTTTGTATACATACTAGAAATAATGTAATCATTTTCAGCTTATCTTGTCAAAATTAGATTAAGTGGATCAGTAACAAAATTCATATTACAAGAAAGTGTAATGTCTAATGTTTACGCAGTATATGTAATGCGTTGGTTTTTTTAAGGAACGTAACGTCGCTGGTGGGCGATAAGACTATCTTTGAATGGTATTATCATTAATAGTTATATATTTAAAAAAAAAAAAAAATTTAAAATGAGTGCACTACCTACCTATGTAAGAAGAAAGTAGGTACTTTAAACGATATTATTGCGGACACAATCAATGTTGGAAGTTATAAAGCTGAATTAAATTTTGGAGCACTAATAACATAGTCTATTTTGTTATATACAATAATATCACAATTCTTGATCGAATGCTTGACTGGAATTCAATTTTGTCATATGTGGAAAAACCTTTTTTATAAATACCTATTTTATGAGCTGCCAGTGTTAAAACAAAGTATATATACTGCAATCGACTAAACTTATTATTCAGAAGTTTTAAAATTGAAAACTAGCTGCATATCAATTTAAGTCCGTGTTAATTAAAATAAATTTTAATATTATATAGGTAGGAGCTCATTCGAGACCTAGTTGTAATAAGCGATTTTGACTAATTCGCAAATTTAACATACATTTGGTTTCTTCTGGCATTGCAAGTTCGTTTTAGATTTTGGGAGTCGTGTAACCATCCTGAATCCATCAAAAGCTAGAAGAAAGCTTTTTAGGGTAATGCTTTGCCAAATAAAAGCAAACATAAAGTAAAATCAACTCATACTTTCACACCATAAAAACACATTGACGGTTTCTACTGAACATTTAATATATCAAATGAGTTTAGGTTTCTGAGGATATAAGCATGGCTGGGCAGGGTCGGGTAAAGGGACACGAGGCCTTACAAACACTAACACCAATGGCTGACCAAAACGGCATCACAATGGCTCCACGAGGACCTAAGTGTGGCATAGCAGAACTGACCTGCTCTGCCGACCGTAAACATAACCTAACCTAGCATGCAGGTGAACCTAGCCATACATTAAAAATCTTAATGTTACACTTCAAGTGTGCGTGCGTGTTTTTTAGCGTCTTAAAAGAAATCATATATAGAAAAATAACAGGAGCCTGCACGCGTTGAGTAAAAATCGTGAAGGAGTAAGTAACCCAACCAGTTTTTCAACATCAAGTTGAAAATTATTAATAAAAAAAATCGAACCAAAATTCCGTTAAATCAAACTTAAACGCTAACCCGTTTCACTCAGTGCCAAAAGCAGCTGGATTGTTTTAATACGATTGCTCCCAACTAAGCCCTTAAAAGCTTTCACATAACAGATAACAAACGCAAAAAACCTTTGGTTTAACTGAAAAATTATGTTCCATTTCCAGAAGAAAATTAGAAGTAAGCTATTCAGCGACATTGGATTGTGCACCCGTCCAATATAACTCCACACAGCAATATTTTTCTAAATCAAAACGATTCGATTGAAATCTAATTCCATTAAAACTAATATTTAATTTAATTCGTTCCATTTGGAAATGTTTTTTCTTTAAAAGCTTTTATTTGATATTTTAGAAGTTCGACTCTCAGAAGGTGTTCGGTAGCACTCTGCTCTCTTTCAATTTCCAAATTTTCCAGCTGCTTTTCTAAGATTCTCTTCTCTAAAACAAGAAGCTCTTCCTTTCCCGCAAGATTATATTCTCCGCTTTTTCTATAGTCAATTCTATGTCCGAAACTTTTAAAGGTTTCAGCTTTGTTTGCAGATTCTTCTGTCATGACTGACTGATCCACGAACTGATTTGGTGTTGCTGGAGGGCTTTCCTCAGCATAATAATCATCTTGATCCATTTCAGGCTTTAAGTCATTGACACTCCAATCCAATGGTTGAATTAGATTCGTGGAACTATCGTAAAGGTCATACAAATCATCTGGAAAAGTTTTATGTGCAAAATAACGTTCTTTTTGGCACATTTAATTGTGTATATACCTTTCTCATACTTTGGTTTCTTCCGGTTTTTCTTTATGTTTTTGTATTTTTCCCGAACTTGTGAAACACTACGAAACTGGAGTGAGATGAAAAGTTCTTGAAAAGTATAAAATTTAAATTCTTTTCTAAATACTTACATGACTGCTTTTTTCATTGAACTCCTCAGTTAGTTGTTTCCACGTTTGATCCTTTTTCTTTAATGTCACACCGTCTATTTTTTTACTTTGAAAAATATCTTCGTATTTGGCGATGAGGCCAACCAGCAATCTAATATCAGTTTTGGAATAGTTGGCTCCTCGCTTAGATTTCTTCGTGTGCATTTTGTTGTTCGTTTTAACAAAACAAAATCTTCAAATCCAAAATATGTTATTAGGGGTTTATTGGTTATTATGGAACCAATAATATGTCTTTTTGTTTACATATGGGTTATTTTTGAGGTGTTAAATTGTTCGTCTGCAAATCTAAAATATTATATCCTTCACCTTATTTGCAGCGAATTTTATTTATATGACTTGGGAACAATGTTGCTATTTAAAATGATCAAACATTTTACACATAAAACCATAACAATTATACAATTTTTTTCGAAATGTTATGTTAACAAAAAATATTTAAAACCATCACAACAGAAACTAAAGGAAATGGAAAATGACGTTTAGATCGATGCAATTCGACTGTATGAGCGCAAAAGAGATGAATATAAGTGTGAACTATGTACGTATGTTTTTTTCTTTCGCATTCCCCAATGTTGTCAAAATTTGTTTGACTTTTTCTTTGCCTGTTTGCCAACTTGAAGTAATTCGTCAGGCATGGCATGGAGGTGGGCATTCGAAATATTATTGCCAATGTGGGAGACAGGAAATTGAGTATACGGAATTACGCTTACGTACTCCAGGCTTCTACGTCAGCACTTTATTTTAATCAAAAACATTTTGTTTTTTCCGAAAAAGAAAGTTAAAAGATTTTTTTTAATTTAAAAATGTACCAAAAAACATTACACGGTTCGGTTTTTCATCCTCTTTTTTATAAGGTAGCAAAAGAAATTTTTAGTTCGAACTGAATACCGCTTAAAATATGCAGTTCAGGCTTATTTAAACCCTCTTATAAATTTCTCACCCAAATTTAGCGAAACTATATGTAAGTCAAGATTTTTTGGTATTTAAGGTTAAGCCAGAGGTGCATACCCTACTCAACGAATCGATTATTGGCAGACGCAACCAGTGCAATTGCCAAATTTGTTTGTGACAAAAGTTATCTGCATATGGAATACAAAAAATGCATGTTTATTTGCAAAAAAAGTGTTTTGTTTACTTGCCTTACAAAGTATATTTTATTTAGCCATTCAATTTACTGGCATTCCACAAAATAATTCCACAACTGAACAGAAATGTTTGGGAGCACTGTAAAGCAACTGACACCGTTACCGTATCCTGCCAGATTGAATTTGGAATTTTACTACTTAATGTAATATGCGATCTTGTAAAACTCTGTGCATCATACAATAAGAAAGAGAGCATTTTGGTCCTATAAACGTGGTCAAAAATGGCCCATACAGTATAAGATATATTTTTCAAAACAAATGGAAGCGACCTACTACTTTGAGAAGATTCTCATGACAGTTCTCTTGGATGTCGGATTTGAACCGGAAGTCCCTTGCATAGTAGTCCAAAGCAAAAAAGCAAAGCACAAAATCTGAAGATGGTGGTGTGATATGCCTTTTGATACATATGGAAGGGACCAGATTTTTGCAAGAGGTGGTACAGTGAGGTAATACTGGGTCGGATTTAAAACTCGGACCCCTTGCTCAGCAGTCCAACTTATTTAAACACTAAGCTACTTGAAGGTAATACTGGTTTAGATGGAGTAATCTGATTAAGTTTTAAGTAATATCGATTGTAATTTGTATGTGTGACAGTGTACCCCTCCAAATCCTCTGGAGTGTAATATGGACCGATTTTAAATTTAAGTAGGTCATAGTTACAAATTTTTGCTATGTATTCACAAAGCAATAATAAGGTCGTGTCTATGCTAATTCGAATATGCGAAAAATTAAATTTTTCTCTCTTTTTCGAACTATAGTCTCTTTCGAATATGCCAATGTCATTTTAATATAAACAAAACAAAATTAAAACTAATTTCCAAGTGAAAGTATAATTTATAAATTTAAATTGTTTGAAACATTCGCCGACTTCATGGACGTAATTCAGGACACTTCATACAGCAGCTCTTCGTCATCAGAAACTAGCTCTGATGAAGAGGAGCTTTTAAAATATTTCACGAAAATGACAAAAAGGTCGAAGCAGAAACAATTTGCAAGAACAAATTGCGTGGACAAATAATCAAGCTACGGAATTTGAGAGGAGGTTCCGTCTGCCGAAGTTTATGGTTAGCGAACTATTGGGGCGAATCGGTTCTAAGCTAGTTTACTTAGATGGCAAAAACAACCCTGTTTTTGCGCTAGACCAAGTTTTGATAACTCACTGTGTCGCAATCTACTGTTTCTCGTATTGTTCTTCGAGTCTCGACAGCGATTGCACAACTTGCATTCGAGGACATAACATTTCCTGCATCGGAAGAAAATAAAACAAGGATTCTATAAAAAAAATTAATTCCAATGTTGATGCTATTGAAGGTAACCCATATACATACATGCAGAGCTACAAATTGCATATTTTAATAATAGTGACCAATCATCAATTTCAGGAACCCACGTACCGATTGAGTCAACCGGTTAGTTGAGTCAACTTGGTAAATCATTAGCAGGACAATTTAGATGTCGGAAAGGTTGTTTCTCTGCAAAGACTCAGATAATTGTGGATTCAAATATGCGGATTGTAGATACTATTGCGCGGTAAAAGTATCCTTTCTATAAAGATTTAATGATTTCAAATGGTGTGGATCTACCCACGACCAAATGGTATTTTTAAGAACGCGGCTAGAAACAGGGGAATTCCATAATAGTGTTCTGATTGGTGACGGAGACTACACATGCAAAACGTACCTTATTACACCAATAGGAGCACCATCATCACCTCCAGAAGTCAGGTTTAACAAAGCTCCTGCTCGCACAGAATCATAGTTGAGCAAACTATTGGAGTCTGCTATTGGATCTAGTAAATATAAAGCAATACACTTAATATTTATTTTTAATTTTCAAGAATTAAGGTTGCGCATAGAAATCAGCTGCATTGTTATTGTGGCTATGGCAGTATTGCACAATATGCTTAAAATGAGAGTAGTCCCATCGGATGAAGTCGAAATTGTGCCAGAAGACAATAATTTGTTAAGAAGCATCGAATAATCCGATTTTTCTACAAGACAAAACATTGTAGACATTTTTTTTTACATAAAATAAATACAAATATGAGTTGCTTATAATATTCTGTTTTGGCGTTTTGAGTTAGTAACTCCAGTCTCTTGAGATATAATGCTTTCTTGTCGTCTCTATTTGAGATTGTCATTGGAATTTTCTTTATTAGAATATAAGTATATATTAGAATATAAGAATATAAGAATAAGAAAAAATAACATGTTATGGTGAGATTGCCCTGTGTTAACGAAACAAATGTACTTCTTCATCTAAATAGTTGCTACTGCTATCGTATGGGTTCCGAATGGAAATAGTTTCTGAAAGCACAAGGCCCATTAAAGGCTTGTTTTTATCTGCTTTCTTCTTGTAACTCAGCCACTGCGGTATGCTTCAAGTCTACCAGTGGCTAGATCTTTTGAAATTTTTTTAATTGTTTGATCGATCTTTTCAATGAGATTCACCCGTCAATTTCTCCCAACTTTTTTTTTTCAAATGAGCTAATGCTGACAACAGATTGTCTTGCAATTAAGTATTTCTGCATATTCCAGCACCAAGTTTATTACATTGATTTTTTCATTTTCAGACAAATTCGGGTCTATTTCTTTTTTTCCAGTTTATGTTTAGATTTAAATGAAATTTAATTTTGAAACATGAAACTGTCACAGGTGATTTCGAATTTTCGAAGTTGTAATAATACTGCTCTCAACTTAAGAATGGTTGGGACCTCTCGTAAGTCTTACGAAGCTCATAACTTACGAATGGTCGGTGAATACCGGCCTAAGTCGGTAAAATCAATTAACAATATGCACCTGATTTTCAACAAGTTGTAGTAAGACTATACTTCCCATAAATAAATTTTTAACACAACTTTTTCTCCTTACTGTCGTGTCGCAAATATTTCCATAAAAATATCCTTTTTCAACTGTCAATATGAGCTAAGACAATATTATCTTCTCTTTTCCCCCAAATTGCGATTCAAATGTCCCAATATTTTTTGTCGGCGCAATCGCACAACTGTATGCAATTTTTCCGAATAAAAATATTCTTTTCTTGTAAAATAGTGTAAAAATTTGTAGTCGACCATTAGGAGCGCAGTCGAGTAGAATCGCGTTACATCGCGGATAAGAAATTGTCTGAAGAAATATTTCACAAAAAAAAAATTAAAATTTGTTAAAAAAAGTACTTGTATCTATAAAGAAAATACTTAAAATATGTGAAATAATTTTTTTAAACAACCAATTTAAATAATTATCATCTTGTGGATTTCTGTGGAAATTATGTCAAAAATTTTGTATTCGTTTGTGAAATTCCTTAAGAAAAATCGAAAGGGGTGAAAAAAAGGAAAAAACCCGACAGGGAATGGAAGAAAAACTCGGCTATTCTTGTATACGCGTATAAATGTAGGTTAGCAAGGAGTGGTATAACCATTTGCTCGTGTCCTTTCTCCCATTTTCCATCGTGTGTGCAGTTTATTATTTTTTTCCTCGTGTGGTGTCCTAATAAATTTTTGGCTGGCTCCCATTAAGCTGCTGCCGAATGCAAAAATGTGGGTAATCGAAAGTTTAATAATTGAAAAATTAAAAATTTAAAGAGCTTAGCAACTTGGTAAAGGATACAAAGTGACAGTTAATGTTTTTGCTGCTGCTGAATTGCATGCCTTTTCGTTTCTGTGTTGGTTATTTGCTTTGATTGTAAAGGGATTTCGTGGTGAATATCCTTTGTGCCGTGCCAAACCGATAAAAAAAAGTGTAAGTGAATGCGATATGATCCTTTTTTTGGGTGGAAAAGCGGGTGAAACAAGTGAAAAATTTGAAGCGAGTAAGGTCCTTCGAAAGTGAATTGTAAATTAGGTGTACCGGGCCTAAGGATATAACGAGTTAAATACACACTGTAATAGTGGGTTGATCGGCAAGCGAAAGTTGTTTTTTTTTCATCCCACCACCATCTAAAGGAGGTGAGTGAGGTAGTAAGGTGATTGCTTATACAACAGCGAAATACATACACACAAATGCGTAAGAAGACGACAACAGCAGGACATTGTAAGGTGGATTGACACGAGGACGGCATCCTGCCGCGACATTGGGTGTAATCAAATTTACCACCCCACTTCAAGTACCATCGACCGCTTGGTGGAGCAACAGAAGTACTGGTGCAAGTCGGTAGCCATTACACTTAACAAAATAAATGTAAGTAGTTAGGTACCTTTTTCTTACAGGTACATTATGTAAATAAGTATGTGTATTATTATATCTGCTCTTTTGATTGTGCACAGGAAGAGGAGGGGGAGATTTGACGTATTTTTTTTTTTTGATCATAACAAGTTAATAAATATTTTAAGTAACATGGGAATGAATAGTAGAGCCTTTTAAGCTTTGTTACCTGCACCGGAAATATTATTATTTTTTTTATTTTCTTAACAAGAAATATATTTGTGTTTACGGCAAATACGAAGCTTTTGTTTAAATCTATATTTTTAGGTGCAAAATGCAGCCTTGACGTAACAGCAGTCTTACGTAGCCTTACGTAACAAAATTAAATTTGCATTCTGTTTTAATTTTCTGTCTACGTATATGTTTCATCCGAGAACAATATTCTTCTCACAAAATTATATAAAATGATTGGTTGCTTGTAAGGTAAAGTTGCAAAGTAAATAGAAACAAGAGAAAGTAGGGTTTATCCATTTCAATTAAAAATAACTGTAGGAATTTACACTTTAGTGTATGTCCTTTTAATGAGTCTAAAATTACGTGTCGACATAAATGAAGTCATTCCGCAGGAAAAAATCGGTTGTATTTAAGTAATTATTTAATTATAAGTATTATAGAAAAAAATAATTTGAAACAGTTATATTTGTACCTTGTTTGAAGTAAACAAAGATTTGTTGAAATTGAACTGACTCGCAGTGTTGCGAGTTGTTGCTTATCAAGAAGAACGTTTAACATTTCAAATGACAATAATAATGTTTTCTACTGCCTTACACTACCTGGCGCTACACCGGAAATCAGAAAATTTGTCAGCGCTTAAAAGTTACGTCCATTTCGAAATTTTTAACATATGACTTGTTATGATGAATTTTACCTCTATCCTAAATTACTCTTAAATTCATACAACACAGTATAATTTCGCATTGTATTTGTTCTCCCATTGAACCTCCCACTTTGAGGTTCTAACGTGTTTTTGTTTTTAGAGTGTTGCCATTGGAAACACAAACAAAGAAAAATGATATTAAATCGGAAATACCCAACGAATATGATAATGTTATTTCAATAATTATGACCCTATTATCTATCTAAATATTAAAAGACAAATAAAAATGAATCATGAAATGAGTCTTCTGGAAAATAAAAATTCGGAACCTTCTTCCAAAATGACTAACATAAGAACGGTGATGGAAAAAAGAAATATTTTTTTTTTGCTTCAAATGCTTGAAACCCTGTTCAAGTTCAGCATAAATACCGCAAAAGAGAAATCAAAAAAGAAAACCGAAAAATATATACACACGGAGAAAATATGGGTGAACAAAATATGCAATATGGAATCAAAATACCAAGAGGGTTAACTAATATTCATTTACGCATTTGGCTTAATGTTCTTCTCAAATATTGTAACTAAACGTAACATAAATGTCTTCGTCATTTATTATGCAAAATAATTCGCAAGCAATTTGAAAATCTTATTTATTAAAACTGATTCCCCAATATCAATATTTTATTATCTCCAACGTAATCACAAAATGTGATAAATGTCGTGCCACTTTTCAGGCGCCTTAACTCGCCTACATTTAGCTTCTTTATTATAATAACGGTTGGAGTACTGAATTATCTGTCAACTATCATGTACTCCAGTCTAGATGGCTATAATTTTTGTGTAACATTGATTTATGTCACAGCCATTAATATTCTTGTGCAATCCATTCTCCAAAATAGATGGCGCTGTAAAGTGCTTATACGTAGCCTCAGCCTTGAAACTAAAAAAAAAAAATATTCTTGCACCGCCATGATCTATATTCAAAATTTCAGATTCGTAGGCCTTACAGTTTCCGAGTAATTTTGTGTCTGCTAGGACCAATCAAAAGTACCTGTTTCTTTTTTAAAGGGTTCGCATTGAGACCACAGCATCAGAGCGACAGGTTACAGACAAGTAACCAATAGAATTGAATTATTAAGAGTGACCTAAAGGAAAAAAAAAAAATTGAGAAACAAAACGACCAGCGATACGAAATTAAAACCATTAAAATATGTAGGCCTTAATCTCCAGCTGCAAATAAAGAAGAGCGTGTAAATTTAGCATCTTTAAGCGTTTCTCGTAGGGAGTACGTTGTTTCAACCGAGCCCTCGTAATGCAAACCGAATAAATCTTTTTTGGACAGCTTCGATTCTTAGAATATGTACTTGATGGTAAGGTGACCTAACCTGGCCTCAATATTCGAGAACTTAAACTAAACTGCCATGAATCTTCCTTAAATCCCTAGATTTTCCATACAAATTAAAATTAATTGAACTAAAATGTAATCTAGAAACAAAACTATGCAGGTTAACATGTAAGAATAGGCTTGGAAACACACTCAATACAAATTTACCATACTTGGATATGTCAAAAGTCTCATTGGTTGTTGAGAAATGAGAGCAATGTAGCCATTTGACAACCAGATGCTGAACATTTTGTGAGCAAATTTGAGAGCCAGAGAGCGGGCTTACTAACTTTTTTACCTTAACTCTTTTTTGGTGGAAAAGTATAAAGATTTATTGTTCATATTTTGCCTATAATCTCGGTTTATCTTGTGGTGGAAATCTAGTATTACAGACGTCATAAAAAGTGATTTGAATAGCGTTGTCGATGTGAGGACGACCTCCTTATAGGTAGCCTTAATACTTCATATCTATTTTAAAGTCAACTTCTTGTGTTGGCGCACAAGTTGGCTCTAATATAACAAGTATGTTAATATATATATAAAAATTGTGCAGAGTCATGTATTTATGTTACTCATGTCAAATAAATTATTGATCTCTTTAAAAAATACTACGCGGTGGCTTTAGAGTAGTACCGTACTCAGTCCGCAAAAATGTTTCAAAAACTTTAAAACACTACAATTGTAGCACGGGAGGGACCGCTGTATCTCGATCGCCAATGAGATTTATAGCGCGTTTTTGATTCTGTCAAGTAGCTCCAAATAAGTAATTGCTGCACTGGACCAGATATAAGCGTTTAAATCAAGTTTTGGAAGAATAAACTTATAAAGTGTATTAAGATCACAAGTGGTCAACTATATTTTGCATCGGTTGAGGAAATAATCAAACGACATCAAATTTGCGGTCAACATTCAAGGCTGTCCTTAACGCGCATGCCAATAGTGGAGAGTATTTTCGTTTCAGCGATGCAAGTGCCATTCGTGGTTAATAGCAGAGTATTGGGGTTTCGCTTCAGTGACAGAAGACGGCATTTTTTTTTGGAGGCATTAAATTCTGCTCTATTGGTTTTGACTTAATTATCCACGCCCGAAGATGGGATACGTAAACCCAGAAACGAATGTGAAAAGCTTTGGGTACTATCATCAAAGAAGGAATGGATTGAATTTGGAGAGTATGACAGTAGAGATCATTAATGGAAATGGGAAGGAGAGTGGGAGCCAAGCATCTTTTTGGTGAGTTGCAGACTTGAATCCAAATTTGCACGCATATTCGTCAAAAGAGCTTGATGACAAAATCTGTGAAATGCCACTGAAATTTTAAGCGCAACGATCTTACTTTCACCACCGGGTTAAATAGATTCGTTTAAATTTTCGGTTAGATATGTCATCACCAGTGGACATATTGCCGCGCAAACGGTCATTAAGAATTTTTTGGGATTTAAGGTATTTTATAAGCTGCCGATTAGTTAGCGTTTTCATGACCTTTTAAAGAAGGTAGGGACGTAAGTGCAGCTGGTCGGTATAAGGAAGTGGAGGAAGATTCTATTTTTTTATGGAACCGGCTGGACAAATGCTGTTTTCCTTCTTCTAAAAAAGAACCCTGAAGTATAAAACAGGTAGAAAAGAAGTAGCAAATATTATCTGGATCAGCAGTACACAAATACAATAACAAATACAGACAAAATGGCGAACCCACTCACTTCAAATTTTTTAATCCGGGCATTTATTTTCTGAGAAAACATATTTTAGCCACTCTTGCTTTTGACTATACAAATAAAACCAACTTACCATTTCCATTAATTCCCCCTATGGTATATATGTATATCCCCCACCTGTTCCAAAACTAAATCCTCCTAATTTGTTCGTACGACCTATTAAAATTCACAAACATTTACTCTCAAGGAGATGAAAATATGAACTTTTCCTGCACTGCTGGTGGTCTGGTCACATAATTCATAAGAACGATCTATTATAGAAAGTTCCATTTGCATTACGAATAATAATGGTGCGAAAGTTTTATTTGAAAAGTTGGAAAATATGAAATTACATTGATTATTTTGTTGAATAGCTATCCCCCGCGGATAAGATCAGAGTTTCGAAAGTAAAAAGGAATAATCCACCATCAAAATGTTTGTTTAGTTTATGAAGTTCTTAGTTTATGTATGTCCTGAGCCTGACGGACATATAACTTTTATCCTTGTTTATTCGAAAATTTAAGAAGAAAATACATACATATTTAAGATAATAATTCTTGGGCTTTAAGTGCGTACAAAGTAAATAAATACATACATGTTTAAGTTGTTAATGGTGATATTTAAATAGCTTCGTTATATATTTTTTCTCTTTGATAAATATGTTGTAAAAAGAGAAGACACAAATCTTTAAGGATTTAATATTGCTTTGAGATGAGAATTATCTTCTTCTGGAAATATGTTCTCTCGGATAGGTATTTTTGAAGATGTATTCCATTTGTGTAGAGTAAATAAATAAATGTTCGGCATCTACAATTCATATATGGGTCTACAACTTTGAAACTGCAACCATAGGCTACATGGTGTTTTTGGATGCTCCTTGTGATATTTTATACTCTTGGATGTTTGTCAAACCTTTGCAAAGAGTTGGTTGAGTGAAAAAATATTTGTTAATAAAAAAAAGGGTTGCTATACGAAAGAATGAACAAAGAGATGGGCATTTTATAAATTTAATGATGGACAGAAGCAGATGAAAGCGGTTTTATTCAGCTATTATTTGATGTCATCCAGCTCTAAAGATTAAAATATACAGCAGCAGTGAAGATAGAGTAGACAACAGCTGTGCTTTTCGCTTCAGTATGCAAGCTATCTAAGCAAGCTACCCTAGCTAAGCAAACACTTCAGGCACTGCAAAAGTCGAAGATTTTAGCGATTCAAGTCAAGCACTGTTGAACTGAGTTTCGTACTAGTGTAGCGATAATGTAGAGGTGAGCGTAGCGTCTTGAGTGACAAAAGTCACAAAAACGTGTTAGGAACCTTACAGATATGGCTTCACAATTGCATCTCCTCGCATCTATTGTCGATTTGACGTGCCGAAAGTCATGTCCTATCGTAAAACGTGCCTTGAATAAGGTTTAACTCCAGACGATAGCTTGTCGGCATAAAATCAATAACTTTTGATTTTAGTTGATTTTCTATGACAAATCTACATCGTGGATCACCATCTACATCAACTGTAAGAAATTACTTAACTTATTCAACGAATATTCTACAGCGCGGTCATTTTGCCCCACGGCGGCACAACCTCCAAACTGGAGGATCAAATTGAAAATAATATTCGGATAAGTTAATCCAATACAAGCGCTACAGTTGGTCTATTTAGAGCTCATCTGACACTATGTCCTTTTCAACATCACGACTAATGATGAAAATCTTTAATGACCGCTAATGTCATGACCGTTGATGATACTATTAGTCCAATTGGTCCAATACCGTACATTCTTTTCCTGAGATGCTTATATCGACTTCTGAAACTCATTAGGCAAGCCATCTTGGACAGAGCTTTATTTTTTTCGGAAGATTTGTACACCCTCTGAAGCGCTCAGAAACTGGGTTATTGTTCTTCACCAGGTCACCATCTTGCAGCCTGGTTCTTCGCCTTCTCCACAAGCGTTGCACCTAGTTGTACCGCTTAAGCCTAGCTCATTTACACAATGCATACACACAAATGTGTGAATGTCTACTAGGTTTTGCTATTGAAAGTAAAAATGCTGCAGACTTTCCAAAGACATTTGGTCGAAGTAGTTTGGTCTGTCTGCAGCCCAAAGAATAGTCATCAATAACTACGAATCCCAGCAGACCTAATGCAAGTTCTGGGAAACCTTTTTCTGAGCATTGAAGAGCAGTTCTAAATCTAATTTCCCTTGAACCCAAACAAATTCCAACCGAAATCAAAGAGTTCTTGAGCTCGATCACTAACTTAGAAGTGGTTAAATGATTGAGTAAGGCCTTAAGTTCAGCTTGGCTATGAATACAGACTCAACTATTTCGATCCCTCAACCTCTTCTTCACAATATAATGTACATACATTAGAATAGCCTAGATTTTTGCTTATATGCCTGACGAAGCATTCCACAAAAGCTTCAGCAGTAACACCAGGTTTTTTAAACATCCTTGAAAATGCGAGTAGGTCTCTTCCTGCTCAGATCCTGGCCAACAAAGCATAGCAGTACTGCTATTTTTAGCTATAAGTTTAGCAGACGTTTGTGTCGGTGTGAACGAAACCAGTAAGCCAGTGGAGGTAAAATAAGCCCGATTAATGTGTAGCTACAGCTACATTACTAAGCATCGCCAGGTTGATACCGATCACTGAATACCCTGAACACCCAAAAATGTAGCTCCTTATTACCCATTGTTGAATGCCATAAAAAAATAATAAAGGACCTTGTTAGCCAAACTATTTTCAATAGGTAAGGCATTGGAAAAACATAATGCTAACAGAGCAGGCCGATCGTTAAATAAACAATGTGTTAACAATTTTAGCTTTGCCATATGGGCTTTAGTTTGTTTTAATTCAGTAATGTGGGATAGTTTTCAGTTAGAGGCATGAGAGATGCTCGAGGAACTCTTTCTTAATTAGCAACCTTATGGGGTTTAATTTGAAGCTTGTCATCACCGAGAATCAGTAGACCTTAATTTTATAAGTATTATTGCCAAGAGAAGTGTTAACCTTACCACAACTTATAACAAATTATAACTGATAAAGGTGATGTCTTCCTAAATCTCTCAAAACCAATTCAATTACAAAAATAACGAATTAAATATGAAAAAAAAACTTACTCAATTTACAAATGTATCAGAATGATTTAAAACTGAAAATGTTATAAACCTAATTTAGCTTTGTAATAAAACTATATTTTCAGATATACTATATTGTATTTCATTTAGGTTATCCGAAGACAACTAGTGTACAATTGTACTTCAGCAAGGCTGCCCAAATTGTTAGTTCACATCGAACTGAAATTGCTGAACCTGCTAGTGCCCTAGTTTCAGACAGCACTCACAAAAGACCCGAGTTTCTAGCTCTAATGGTTTTGAGATGCTCGTTGATATAAGAGGACTAAAACCAGTGACAGTCAGTCAGTTAAGCATTTTGAGTCATTTCTTGTCTCGTAGGGATGGTTGTGGGCTTACAAGATTAAATGGCATCTTAAAACGTCAGGCAATATAACATTATTGCGACAGCGATTATTTACCAATCGCGAAATGGTCTACCATGTGAAGCAGAGTTCTTTGAGTTATTCCTATATATTGATAGAAGTCCTACAAAAATCCTACATGGATTGAAAATATATCTGTCTCAACATTGTTACCATTTTAAAGGAGCAGAATGTGTTATCAAAATTTAAAAAAAATATTTAAATTGGCTTTTCGACTCTTTAGTCGCATTCGACGTTGCTTAGGATTTTTTTTTTTTGATTTCCCGTATAAAATGTTTTATAACATTTTCTATATAAAACCTAAGGAAAGCTTACAGTCCGCTTAAGGGCGAACAGTACGATACCGAAAAAGGCGTCAAGAACATGATGGATGACATTTTATTTATTTAAAAAAAAAATCCCACAAAAAATGGGCGTGATCGAACATTTTGCATGGGTGATATATTAGAACAAATTTACTAATTGAATCGCTTATTTTCAAAACGTGCCATGTCCACATGTTTCCAAAAATCGTTTTATATTTTTTTCCTGCAAAGCAGAGGCATCTGCGTTGCCACATGAAAAGTGATAAGTCTAACTGTAACACATAATTTTTAATAGAGGCGCATATATATTTTAACTTATATTTATAACCCAAGAAAACAGAAATTAATAATTTTTTTTTTGTCTTCTGACAAATTTTCAAATGTGGACATGCCACGTTTTGAAAATAAACGATTCAATTATTAACTGGATATATTTTTTTTTTCATTTTGTATGGAAATTTTCAAAGAAAACACCATTTTATTAAAAACAAACCGCCACTAAAACTAGAAGTGGGAACAAACTTTATCGGGCAAACTTGTGAAGGACAGTGTCTACATATTGTGTTTAGGTTCTTACCCTTTATCTCTTCAACTTTAGTTTTTAAACAGTTTTATCTACATTGTGGTCGTGGCAGATAACTATTTCGGGACCCTACGGAACATAATATTTCAAGACCTACAAATTGCGAATGGACTGACGGAAAAACGGACATTGCTTAGACATCATATCTTTTGATGTTGATCATATATATATGTATATATACTTTAAGGGGTCTACGACCCTTAGCATAGGCTAAAAAGAGAGCCTTTGCGTATTAATTAAGCCGTTTGTACATTTTTATTAACAATATTGTTTTTATAACAGCTTATTTGTTTTTTTTTTTAGGACTTTATGCGAATAATGGATTAATGATTATAGTCCTATTTAAGTTAAAAAAAAGGATATGGCGTCAAATTGTTTATCCTTCTTAACGGATGACAGGCGTTACGAAGTTAAATAAATTTGTTTGTCCATTCGCCTTAATTTAAAATACATCTGCTTTTTGAAAAATAAATGTAAATATCCTACAAATACATCACCTTAACATGTGTAAATAAAGCCTTTGAAATGTAAATTGTTTTAAAATTAAATAAATTAAACTATTAATTTAAACAAAATAACTGTAACTGTAGCTATGTAAATATTTCAATTTTAACCCACTTTCGTTAAAGAATTTAATATCTGGAAATTCGATTAAATTAAAATTAATTTCATCTCAATGCATTCGGCACTCAGTTGCAGGAGCATTTTAATGATAGATTCTGACTCTGAATTTGCATTTCTCTTGGATATGCACCACTGACACTTGTACATAAAAAATGCATTACGTTGATGGACTTTTATTGAATGGACATAAAAAAAAGAATCTTTTTCATTATAAATGCATATAGTTGTTGGAAATTGTTTTTTTTTATTTTTTGTATTATATAGAGATGACCTATAACAATATGATAACACTTCAATCGATAGGGATTCGCATTGACTTGTGATTGATGAACATTTAACCGGATATCTGAACCATAATATTTCAAATGATTGGTTACATACTTTTTTGGTGGGTGTTTCGCTACCATATAGACAATTAATTTAAATACTAAATTCAAGGTGGGTAAGTGCTACATCTACTTAAGATGTTAAATGAGTTCGCGCAGTTAAAAGTTTTATGCACTAACGGAAATTTTGCTTCGTAAATCTTTCTGTCCACTCTGCTGATTCGTCCCAAAAAGATTTACTACCGGCGAAATTCCATTAAAATAAAAAGAAGTGCTTCTCCTGTAAACCGCAGTTCAAGGGAAATTCTAATTTTTTACATCTCCTTTTTAGATCTATGCCTCAAGTATTTTATTCTTTTTTTTCTTATAACATAAGGGACATTCTTTTGTCGTTTACGGTGTATGTATCTCCTGAAGCAGAATGAAGTTTCTCCATCATCGTCCAAAACAAAAGAGAAAAAAAAAATTGAAATACACCATCAACCAAGCTCTAGGTAACGGAATAATTACACAACTTCTCGTCTCCGCACTACACTTTGTATAGCACGGTATATCAGCGGTAGATGTATCTGAAGGAAAAATTTATTTTCTAATTCAAGAGATGAGCGTGTTACCGCACAATCTTCTTGGATTAATTCCTCGTTCACCCACGAATACAAACAAGCAATCGGATTAAGCTGCTCTTGCGAAAATTCAATTTAGATTGCCTCCTTATCATGTCCCGTACCTTAGCAACGCCAGAGAAAATGACAAAGTTGAGTTGGAAAAAAGATATAAAATAATTTGCTTGGGTTATGCTGTTTTGTCTTGTTTCTGTAAGTTTATCAATTACCTAGATATAATATGACGAGGTCGTGGACTAAAGCTTGAATGCAACAAAACTTTAGGAAGGCAGCCTTTAGATAGACAAAGTTTGCCCATTGACCACAGTATAGGGTGAGGTGGATGTGGAATGAATTCATTTCCACCATCCCTGGATCAAGTGCGAACTTTTTTGTATCGTTGTTAAATTATAAATATTTTAGTTAGATGTTGTTGCATCTGCCATTTGCATCTTCTTCTTTTTTAATGCACGGGTTATTCCTAGAGCTTCCGATAATGATGATAAGGTCAAGAATGTCTCCTGTCCCTTTAAGAATTCGAAACCACAAGAGCTTTATGTTTTCAAACAAATTTTATTCAGACTGCAGTTGCTTCATGATGAATGACAGGTTTTGGTCAAGGTTCATTCCTGGTCATAGTAGGAATGAATGGAGCGGGAACTAAACACCAGATATAGAACCAACAATAAGTTTATTAACGGTTGGCTCCAAGACGGATACCGCTGTTGATGCCGGAATTTTTTCTGAAATCTTGTTCAATCAGACTACAGCAGTGCTTTGCACACTGAGAGAGTAAATCTGGCCGATCTACAAATGAATTTCTTAAATTTATAAATACCTCGGTTTGGTGTCTGAACTGTTTGAGCTTTCATAGGTTTCAGAGTATGGAATTTATAAACCTTAGGAAACAACATTGATCTAAAAGTGTAAAGTGCAAGTTTTCTCTCGTTCCCTCAACCCATTTACTTATCCTAGCCTAACTAATGCTGTATTTAAAAGAAGTTCACCTCCAATTAACCTGCGATCTTCTTTCGAAAGCATTGGACTTCTTCGATTACACTTATGTAAAGTTAATCCGATTGTACGGTTAAGAAGGGAAGTAAATTAGTACATACATATTTGATGACACTTTATTTCAGTGCCTTTACGACGGCTATCATCATGTTATTGATAACATCTCTGTCGCATACCATCTTAATTCCGTAGTCTTTATTTCATATAGAACTTCCGATTGGAAGAAACTGCATTTGTTTGGAAGGCGTGGGAATAACTTTACATCCGTGTCCACAGTGTAGATTCTGGGATTCTGGATCCAGTACCATTTATGGGTTCAAAGTTCTCCTGGATTAAGTAGTACCCGTTCTGACAAAAAAATATATCTTCGCACACACAGTGTTTTGAAAAGCTGGGCTTTGGGTCCTGTATGGTCCATTTACTCCTTATATTTATTTTATTTTTTTATCTTACGAAGTTCCAAAGAGTAATTTGTTTCAGTGATTTCATCTCAAAATTCCTTGCAGATTTTTCTTTTAGAATTTTTTCGGCAGAGGTATTTTTGGAAATGAGGAAATGATTTTTATTTTTTATTTTTTATTTTTTATTATTTATTTTTTACTTTTTATTTTTGAAGTTTTTAATTTACACCAAAAAATGTTTTCTCTACGACTGATTGCAAGTTTATTCTACTACTACACACCCCAGAGTTAATATATTTTGAATTGTACTTTTTTTAAAACATTAGCTTCAAACGCATGCCTAACATATGTGTATATACCCATAGCGGAGCGCTGAAGTCGGGTGAGCGGCTAAACTCAGCTTAGAAAAGGATTAAAATGCTTTAAACGATCGAAGCGAGTACACCACACTTTATTACAGGCGATATATACTCAAAGGATCTAGTCCCGGTGGTGTGTCATTAATGTTAATACTCCAATGGATACTTTTGCTGGGTAGTGACTGATATTGATATTGGAAAGAGGGAAATTTAAAAAAAAAAATTAAATAAATTTTAGTAGTTTCTTAAAGCAGTTTTGTGTGAAAATGGTGATTTTCGAAATATAAAGTAGATCTATTTATTTTTTATGGTTGAATAAAAATAAAAAAATTATTAAAAAAAAATTTATAAACAATAAAAAAAATTAAATATATATTAATTTCTCAAAAAAAAGCTCAACGCGCTTAATTAAAACGCAAGCACTGGTTGGAATTTGGGACTAAATCGCTAAAGAAGCACCAAAAAACTGGTACCACATTAATTTCATATGATCGCACAACTCGACTGAAATCAAAGCAATCGTCATATATTGTGGTGATTCGAGAACGAAAGTAGTATTTCAGCCTGAGATTTGAGGGTCCAGTGTCTGACACTATACTATTATATTTCTAAAACTGCCCTTAGATTTACCTAATTATCTGCGATAATTCGTTATTGAGCTATCGAAGATCAAAGAAAAAAACATGCTTTTCCATTCAAAGTGAGATATCTCAGACCTTTATTAATGTAGGGAGAGCTAAAATATATTAATTTGAAGCTGTTAGGGCAAGCTTTTTGAGTAATGTACTGGTTAAACTATTTTAACTATTTAACAAAAGAACATTTTTTCAGGTTTGTGGACCTCAGTGCTCTAGTACTCCTATCAATCGAAGCACGAATCGGATTAACTTTACCTATACGCTCGTCTAGCAAGCACTTGTAACCCCCAGAACCCTGTCAGACTATTATTTTTAGACAGTTGCATACGTAAATTAAAACATACTTAAGTTGTAGCCTTGTAAAAGCAAAAAGCAAAAGTTTTATTTCGCTCACTTTTTGCAATTTCAACGTCACTAATATAATTATATTTTTTATGATATTTATACTGATTATTTGATGTTTTATTTCATTGCACAATTTTTGTGTTGATTTGCTTTAAAATCATTTTACTTAATTTAATTTTGATTTTCTCTCAAATAAAACGCAACAACAAAACTGATATTTTTCCATTTAATTTATGTAAAAATGTCGGAATTGAAGGAAAATTATTTTCAATTGTACTTTTTTTAAACGTAATTCCGCTTAAGGCTACCTACCACATAAAGCCATAAACGAGATAAAAACAAGTAGGTATAGGTATACGACTGAAGGACATGACAATTCCTTTAACAGTATTTCATTTCATCATACGGTTGAAAGTTGGGTGTTTCTTTAAATCTGTCCGCCAAAGTTACATTGATATCGTTGTCATATGCGTCCAAAGCAAGAAGGCGTTCTCTTCTGGGGCATTGTGTACATGCTTTTGACTGATACTCAGAATTCTAACTCTCGCACAAATGTGACAATGTAATTTCAGCTTTTTTGTGTTTCAGATAGCTTCTGATGGTGAAACACATTTGTTTTAACGATGTCATTTCACTTTCGATTTCCATTTATTTTATAGACATTACGCGTTTCGAACAAAAAAAAATTTCGGTAAATCATCCCATTGATAAGAGTAAAGATGGTGGAAATATGCGAAGGAGTATTGACGTCATTGGGTCAAAAAAGAACAAAATAATTCAGAATATTTTTTATTGAGTGTGTCCGTTGTTGCGGTAGTACTGTTAAAAGGTAAGACGCACGTTTAGGAACTTGTAGGATGTTAAGAATTACGATTCATAAATCGTTCGTGACAGAGGTATGTTTTGTCGGATGAACAGAGGCCCTTAAAAAATATGTCAAATTGAATCAGTTCCTTTATTGCTTTGAACGTGTTTCCTTACTCTGCTGCTTGTCCTTTGACTATCTGATATGGATCTCTAGCCATTTAAAAGAGTCACATTTACCATCAAACGCAGCGTTATCGGCGCCACCCTCTATTTTTGCAAGAAACACTTAGTCGGAAGTTCCCCTATTTCAGATCTTCGACTGATTTTCTGAATTTAAAACTCTGATATGCCTGCTTTTCGGAGGGTTCTCTTTTTTCTATGCTTTGCTTAAATTATGTTTAAGTGTTTGCGACGGAAATAAATCACAGAGAGACTTTCATCCATACTAACCAATCGACCTTTTTATGTGCTCATTCAAAATATGGTTTTACGACAGCATATTTTTTACTTCTGCGTAAGAGTAAGAGGAAGATTCCTTAAACTCCTTGTGAATACATTTCATTGTGTAATAGCCTGTCGGAAGTTACGCCCTTTATTGACATAGGAGGAACTTGAAGCTATAACAAGAAAGAATTTAATTTTCGTCAATCAACTAGTTGTATATACAATTGTAACGCATTTCCATCAGCAAAAAGCAGACCTCCTTGTTTTCTTTTGCCAAAATACAATTCATTGGATAATCACCTACTCCGGGGTGTATGTATGTAGGACTGTTACCCTTGAGTACCAAACAAACTTTTTAACTACTTAGGTACTATGTATATGATGTCTAGTATCCTTGAACACAGTTTGTGGAGAGCAATCTGCTATGGTAGGGAAATTCTGTAAGTTTTACTCGCTCTTAGTCTCTGTGTTATAACTACTTCAAGTGAAAAGTTGAAGCGGATTGTTCACGTCAGGTTTCGTCCTTTAAGTGTAATTTAAATACTTTTGTAGAAAGTTTTCTCGAAAATGTGTTTTGAAACGATGAATTTAATTAAATTTCTATATGTTGGTGTGTGCTTTTGCACATGTTAAGTATCCACCAAAATAGATGTGTAGCAAGCAAGGACAAGACAAAAGACTATTGTAACTATTTTCAGGTATTTATTTATTTTCGTCTTTCACATTCTCTGTAGTCATTTTATTACAGCCCATCAGGGTAGCATTACTTTTTTTTTAAACTGACCCTAGATATCGGAGACTTTATAAAAGATTCATATCACAGGTATGGAAATAATGCCCGCACAATATTAAACTTCTAAGGCAGCAGTCAGCCCGTAGTCTATTTTGACATTCAAAACACGATCTTAATCTAAAATTATGTTGTATTCACAATTGAAAATAGAAAGACCCTTTCCCCATGATAAACAAAACAATTCCGATCACATCTGGTGGCCGTGGAGGAGTTTATATTCATTCACTATTCCAAGGCCATCCAGTAGCACGCGCTCCTTAATCTTCCTGCATTTTGAAGATACAATTTCGTATTTAAAATTTAATAAAACGAGAATTTAGTCTTTTGAACATTTTTATTTCATCCGATTACCATAAAGTTCTTCTCGTCGACACACTGCCTCCCTCGAATTTGGTTACAAAAGGACGGAAGACGGAAATGTCAAACATACACATAGTGCTTTTACAAATATATCAAATACAGTGAGTTTTTTGGGATGCTTGGAACTCTTGGAACAGGGGTTAATGTTGGAGGCAGTGCTGTCGTTGGGCTAATATTAAAAAAGTATTCTTGATATCAAATATTCATATAAACAAAAATCTGAAAAATAAGGAAGATTAAATCATAACACTTTTATAATTATTAATTAGTGAAACAATTAACTAGCAATAATTTTTCCTGATAGTTGTGATAAATGGTTAAAACAGTAAAATAAGTAATTCGTTTTAATGTTGGAACATTGACCTTTATAACATGAGCCATTAAAGATATTGTTTCATCTAAGCTATACAAAACTTTTAGAAAGAAGACAGGCGAGCTTCAGAAACGGAAATATATTTTTTTAAGTTTGTATTCGACCAAATACAAAATACAAAAAAAAAAATCTTCCAAAATAAGCTAATTGCGGGAATAGTAAATTTCTATATTTGTAATAATTTGAGGGCACATATTTTGGTCACCTAGTTTCACAAATTGAACCAACTAATGAAAATTCATGATCGTAATTGTAAAATGTAAACAAAGTAGTATGCAATATTTATTGATCTTTAAGCTGCTAGGATAGATGAGCGCAGTTGGTACATTAATTATCCTGATTTAAAAGCAGAAATTTAAAATTGATAGAATGAAAAAAAAAAATATATTCAAACCCTATTCTTTCAGTTAAATGAAATAGAGTTAAAGAATAGAGAGAAAGACTTTTGGGTGATGCTGCTTTATTAAAAATTTGCTTTAAAAAACAATTTTTAAATAATCATTTTTATACGATCGCTAGAGCCTCCCATTCGGTTTTGTCCTGAAATCATTTCGTCAGTGGTAAATTAATGTTAAATTGAGCGGCAGCCATGTTTCTGCTGCAATTATTGTGTCCGATTTTTCAGTGTTCTGACTTGTTGCTCCGAACTATGTCATTTGGAAACATGAATTGAATGTTCGAATTGACTTCATGAACAGGTAAGAATCTGGATCTGTGTCGATAAGTAAACCATTCAATGGTTCAGGTGGTGTTTCAATTGCTGGTAATTGCACCTTTCCTGGCGCGCAACACAACCCGGTTGTCTCATTTTTAAATTTAAGACCATTACAATGCGAGCATTCCTTATTCATAGTACCAATTACCAATTTTGATTAAGCATTATATTGAATATCGTGCTCATACTCGGATGCTAGACCCAGGAATGAATCAGATGTAAATGATCGATGTACCTGTTGGCGTTGTTGATTATTTGCTCTGCGTCTGTTAATTTTAAAAAGGCGTGCTTGTGAGGTATCAAAGTTGGTATCACAATAAAAGTTTTATACCCTTTCATCAATCGTAAATCTAAATTGAGTATGAAAAATAAGTTTTTGATATACAAAGTTGTGTTTCAAGCAATAATTTTTTACGGTTCTCCGGAATGGGGCAGATGTGCAATAAGTCACGTTCGTAGGTTACAAATTATTAAAAATAAAGTACTGAAAATGATGTTGAATCTTCCGAGACATTTTTCGACTGAAGAATTGCACCAAATTTGTATAGACAGTGAGAGAAAGCTTATTGTGTAAGAATTATCGACCGCCGAAAAGTAGAAAATCGTTGAATTACTAATATTTCTATAAAAAAAATAGGAGTTGGTGAAAGAAGGGTGAAAATTTAGGAGTCTATGTATTTTTTAATGCCACATTATAAAAATTTGGGGTGGACCACCCTTATCACTTAGGGGTAAACAAAATAGATAAAAACCTATCCTCAGACCTACCAAATGTACATATAAAATTTCATTCAAATTTTTCAAAATCGGTTACACGAGAATTTTATGTGTTAGATTTTACGGATCCATCCGATTTCAAAATTTAATAAAACATGCCTTTAAAGTGCGCTCCGATCATGGTACAAGTGAAAAAAGAATAACAACATGCCAAAAAGGCTTCTCTTTCTCGCTTTAGGCTTTCTTTGCCAAAATTTGTCTTCTTCAGCTTCCAATTAATTTCCGATTTCACGAATTGGACAGTCCGAAAACAACACCATTTCTCCTTTTGTGAAATTTTTTCGTTAAACCACTGCAATGTAAGAGTGTTAAATGTTTGCCTTCTATTGTAAAACATCACAATTTGTGCACCACAAGATACAACATAATAAAGTTTTATCGATAACGACAGCACTGTTCCTCTTCTCAATGATTGTACCTACTGCCAAAAGATTTTATTTTTGGGAAGGAATAAAATGGTGTACATGGGATCCAATTCACCTTTAAATTTACCTTAAATTGTGAAAACGGATAGACATTTTGGGGCGTATAGAGTGAACATTTTGAATACCTTAATTTTCGGTCGGATGAGCTTTATATAAGTAGGTATCCTTATTCCAGAGAACCTCTTTTATGTTTATTTTTGTTTTTAAGAAGAACATTTTGTATGCCTTATGAATACATTAGAAAGGATTACTGCAGATTATTTGCGGAATGTTTTACTGACTTCTTACACGAGTAATATGAGTTTAAGGATTGAAAAATGATTGCATTCCGGAAACATTCGAACAGCTATTTGATTTGAAATTTTTATGGACATGTGTAGCTTTGACCAATTTGTAGTGGAAACTATCCCATTTAAAAGTTGTTCTTTTATATATAGCATAAAGATATAACTTTAAGTTTAATGTTTTGATTTACTTATTTCGGATAGCACCCAATTTATTTATTTAATTTTGATTATTCATTTCTACATACCGGGGAGATGATATCACTTCAGATTTAGACACTTATTTTTATTTTTAGGTGAAGGCTGAGTGACCTGTTTTGCATAAGACATGCGCTCCCAGTTTTTTATATGTCTTTCTATTATCTACTGTCAATATCCTCTTTTACTAGAAAACCACCTTAGTTTGTCCTTGTTCCTAGAGCGGAGTTTTTGGAGGGTGTTGAAGGAGTGCTTCGTGAATATATGAATGTTTGCAAGTACCTTTGACTAGGGTTGTAGATAGGGTTGGCGCATTATTGAATGGCGTGGAGTTCTGTCTGAACTAGCCTGGGTCTTTCTCAATTTCTATTGTAATGATCAAGTTTGGTCCGTGTATACCAACGCTCACATTTTTTGCAGGTGGTCTATTATTGCGTAGATCGTATCAAGTTACGGAATTTCAGAGTGCAGGATCTTTATTTTGGGGTGATGACTAAGACTTATTTCTTTATCTTGTAAGTGAATGGGTGTTAATTCTACAGTTGCAGCCATGAGACTGGTCCCAAAGGTCCCAAATATATCGAGCCATGCAAGACGCTGAACCCTTTTTAGATTTTAAATGTCAGGCTTTGCGTGGCTTTAGTCACAGATGTAGATGTTAGAATGACCATCATTGTATGCTATATCCGACGGCAGGCCCGCAAAGCTTTAAACTTCAAAATTAGGTCTTTTATTCAGCACTTCTCCCAAATATTTCACGTACATAAACGCCACCATTTCTTAAACGGTGGTAGGGTCGTTTAAAAAATTTTGTACTTTGAAGAATTAAGTAAAGTTGTCCAATTTTGGGACATCTCTGCCTCAAAAAAGCTGAATTGCTACATTTTAAGATTAAATCACCTAAGGACTTTTAACTTGGCTTAAGATTTTGAGGAACGAGAGAAGTGAGCAGACAAATGTGGTCTTCCAAGATGACACATTTTTCTTGAGAATTCTCTGACGGAATTACCAGTTATTGAAACTGTTTAAAACCAAGTTGGATTGGCTCTAAAAATAAAATTTCGTATATCCTCTTTTTCTATATTTAGATTAAATTAATACAAAAAAGAAATTTCAATAGCTAAAGACAACCAGAACCTTGTAATAAAGAGTTTCCATTCAAAAATTGTTAGCACCAATTCATGGTTCCGCCTTCGGTTTTCAAACTTCGCAATATCCTTCCATGTCCTTACTTGAATTGTTTCTAATTCATACCTCTAGTTTGATAAATTGCACTGACCTGGATCCTATATACAAACGTCCCCGCTGACAGTGGTGCACCGTAACGTCAGAATATTATTTGGCATTCATTCACTTATACCACACTTAAGCCTTTCCGACTCATTTATCACAGGCCATTCCTGGTGGCCTCCTACACATAAATGAAACCTTTCAGACACATTACTCACGAACAGCCTTGCTCCAGCCACTTTACAAATTATCCCTAACAGACTTGTTAAATCCGTATAAATCCCCAATTAACTTTAACATCATGAAAGTAGTTGGGCAAAAACCAAGGCACCGTTCGGCGCCCCAACAAATACACAGAAAGCTGAAATAAAATTAACGAATTGAAATTCATCATTGTGTAAAATTGAGTTAATTAAATTTCATTGTATTGCTGTGCTAGTGGTGGATTCTGAACCAGGAAACACCTGCAAGATCCTTTATTTGCGGCATAACTGTCTAACAGAAATTGCGCTGAGAGACGAAACAATCAAATTGTATTTATAATTCTTTTTTGTGATGCTACAGCTGCTAGAAGGGTTTGCAATTTAACAACGGTTCAGTGTATTGTTATGTGTGGGCGGAGTGCAGCCTAATTCGGTAGTGTTAAATGAATGTTCTAATATGCAAATAAATTTTATTGCTATTAGATGCAAATCTATGTATGCGGAAGGTCGGATGTATGAAGTTTCATAGGGGACCTTCATAAAAAGTGTCGAATAAATTTTGTAAGTGAAACTAAAATTGAGACATTCATTAGCAATGGAAAAGTTTCATTAAAATGGGTAAATTATTTCCGGAAGTTGCAGTATGTAGTCATGTCGAAAATTAAGTGCCTACGTAGCTATTTTGTATGAACGGAGTTTTAAGTTTATGTATATGAGAACAATTTAATTAGAGTGAAGGAAAAAGAAATATGTTGCTTTCATTGATTTATGATTACAGTTATCTTATATTTTTAAAATCAATGGAGTGTATTACTCGAACATATGAAACATTTTTTGCTTGTATCGCGTTTAAAATGAAGTGAACGACTGCTTCATGCAATGCTTCATAAGATGCGTTCTTAAGTGTCTTAGACAAGTATCCTAAATAATTAGAGCTGTTTTTAATATAATAATTTTTTAATTTAAAAAAAAAAAAAATAAAACCTTAACGACAGATCGACGAACAGGAATTTATTGAATTTCCAATAGTCTTAATAACATACCTTCATTCAGAGTTGGAGTTTAGAATTTCAGAACGATTGCAATAACTTTCTCTTTAGTATTTTAGTACCAGAAAGATAAAAATCTTATAAGAAAATATGTGAGTTTGCTGGAATAATTGGTGTGTTCTCGTGAGAACTATGTCTAGCAAAGTAAAAACCTTTTAACCAAATCTATTTGCAAATTGTCAATTCTTATTTTTAAATAAGAAAATCAGTTTATTTCTTTCAGTCGCGCATGCCTCTAAGCTTCGAGAAATTTTGAAGAAATTCATATTTTTAGAGTAATTTTAAATATATTTAAATTAGCCTCCTGGAAGAGCGAACGAAGTAGTCATCAAACACGCGGAAGTGCTGGTGATCTTGCTAATTGTAACTTTTCCGCGGCATTACGACATTTCTTCTGCCCACTCTTATCTGCATGCATGTATTTCCTTAATGTCTCATTATGCTTTACAATGGTATTTTTTTTATTTTTTAAACCGCACAATATCGTTTTATGATTGCCATTAATCGGAGAGGGTTCTCTAGTTTTTCTTATATGCAAACAACGAATATAAGAAAAAAAATCTTTTTATAGTTATTTTATAATTACTTTTTCTAAGTGAAAGAAAATTCCTGAAAATAAAACAAACTTGGAATTATTTTTTTCAAACATGTTTCTTAACATGAACTTAGAGATACATACATATAAAGGGTGCTACTTTGGGATAGGATTTGTGGATATATTTAAAAAAAATTGTTCTACAGCAATCTAGTACATCTCTAATTTATCCTTAATTACCGAGGACTTCAAGAAAGCCCTTCTTTGGTGTACCTTAAACTATATTGATGCATATAACGAGAAGTTATGTCCCTTGCAACTGCGTTTAAATTACTTTAATATCTTATTTCATTTTTGAGATATTACATGTTAAGGCTACTTGTGATTTTTTTATAAACCTAGTAACACTCAACAAAAAATGTTTTCACAAGTTAGAGAAACCCAAACAAACTTGCCAAGCATAAAAATATAAAAAATATTTTGCGATCTATAATAATTACAATATTAACTGGTCTTCTTCTTTATGTCCCAGTACTTTTTTGTGGCTAACTTGTAAGTCAATTGCGAATTTTGTTTAAGAGAGCTTTGGCTATTCTTTAACATTTATGTTTATGGTGTAATTTCAATATTTTTGCAGAAATTTTGTTTATATGTACAATTTCATAGTTGTAGACTGAGTTTAATATATGGGTGGTTCAAAGCAACTGTTTTTGCGGATATTCGGTTCTTTTTATTTGGTTCAGTGTTTGTCCTTCAAATCCTACCTCCACGTATAATTTCATAAGTCTAAGTCTTTTGGGTACTAAGTTAGATAAAAAGGGCGGCTACAACGCTCCATAAATGGAAAATAAACAATTTTTTTTTTCATTTTGTTCGTAACAAACAATCCTAATGTAAAAAATCGTATGAGTAGGTCTTTTGGGGGCTGAGTGAAAATAATGGGTGGCTACCACGAAAACGCTACCAAAATATTACAAATGTTAGATTTTTCCCTGTGTTAAGGGGTTACATGGGTCAATTCGAGGAAAAAAAGTTATATTTTCAACAATTTTTTTTTATATAAAAAATAAAATATTTAATTCAAACTTTTTACTGTCTTCAAGATTTACATTTGAAAAAAGAATTTCTGAAATTTTTAAAGGAAAATGTTCAAAACTTCGTCATTGTGACGTCATTTCCGGTGATCCTTCGGAAAAAAGGTGCGTCCGCGTTGACAGTAGAACTCGTGACAGGATCATCAGAAGTGGAAACAAAATCGTGTTTTAGTTAATACCATAAACTGGACGAAGGGGGAAAAAAAGTGAAAATTGGATTTTTGGCACATCTTTTTAAAAAAAAAATGCAAATTTTGGTAGAATTTGCTCAATATTTTTTTTTAAATAGTTGTGACTGGAAAAAATAAAAATCCTTCCTCCAAGTCCTCGTTAATTGTATCTCGAAGACCTGTGTAAAATTTCATCAAGATCGGTTGACTGGTTTTCGAGAACTTTTGACAACCGACTTTGGAAACACAGTTTCGAGAAAAACTCGTTTAAAATTTGGATAACCCCAAATAAACCTCTTGATTCAATTGAGTGCGTATCATCCCAAGGCTGCATCTCCGAAACTTTTATTCTGAATGACTTTAAAATTTAGGATAACATTCTCGAGATGAGAATTTTGTTCTTAAATTATAAAAATTGCAAGGTCAACACCTTGTGGACCATATTTGATGTGTGGAAAGTGCGTATTTAATAGCTAATTTGTACGATATTCAAATAACTCATAACTCAATTGACCCATACGTTAAGATGCAAATGGCATTTGCAGATTCAGTTTATAAATAAAAAAGTTTAATTTATTTAATATCACTTCACGAATGCTATTCACTTCTTTCGATCGCTCTACAAATACTCTCAGGCTTCCACTAGGACAACCTCTTACATCATCATCAACCCACTCATTATGACTTCAATTCAATTACCCTGGTCTATTCACCTGACAAATTGAGTTATTCATAACCACACAGATACACAGAATAGGTAAAGTACCTTAAGGAATCGCGCAATGTATTCTAACTATACGAGTTTTGTTAAAGGACCCTTTCGAGTGGGTGAATGTTTCGTTATTCCCTCAACCCCATAGCCGTTTGTGGGCGTACAGTCTGTATAGGTATATCATAGGAATTTCCACTGTTGTAAAGGAAAACCGTTTCTTTTTTCTATTCGTTTTGCCAGAGCTTTAATTAGTTTTTTTTTTGTATTCGTTCAGGGTGGGAAGAGAAAGGGATAGAGAGAAAAAAAAAACAGCGGCACTGTGACATTAACGCAGCAAATTGTCCTAGCGACACAGCAAAAGTGCCAGTAAAACAGTGAAACCGAATTAATTAGGGAAATATAAGTGCCAAGGGAGAGTGTTCGACGTGCGGGAGGTAGTTTATATACGAAACTATGGTGGCGTATACGTAATCAAATTGACAGGTCAATGAATAAGTTCTTTGTTGTGATAAATACTTAAAGGAGCAACGATGAGGGAAATGATTAACATCTATATATATATATTTATATGAGCAAAGGGATAATAATTTCTGACAGTAAATCTGTCTTTACGGGAAACGTGATTTATGTTTCTTTTTTTATTACTTTTGTGACGAACAATTTTGTGATTTTTGGTCTATTGCCTGGCCAACATATTTCATTTCTCATTTTTGTTCAAGGCCAGACAATTGGCTGTGTACTGTGTAGGTGTCCCGCAGAAGGTATATCAATCAAGGCGATTTAGCCAAGCTTTATGAACAAAAATGTAAAGGGCAAAATATAGACCAAAAATAATGTCACATTCAAAGGTTCTTGGTATATGAAGAACACTGGGTGTATAATTACATATTCCTCACCTCATCTGGTAATGGACAATCGACTTCAAGTGGTGATAAATCACTGTGTGCATGCGTTGGTGCCACAAAGCCTCACCTTAATATGAGTTAATCTTTGTAATTTTGTGTTCTCATGACAAAGCGCAATTTGGGAGTGGCCTTCATAAATGTAAGTAAAATGTACTTTCAGACGACGAAGTGCTTGAATAGCGAATTCCTAATGCTTTCGATAGGGTTTGAAGTGAATGCCTAAGTTTGCTTATCAACATTAAAATTTATTATAACGGATGCCACGATATTTAAGTAAACAAAAAATGTTGGGAACAACACGTTTGATCGGTTACTTCGATTTCTACAAGTCTATTGGAAGCATTCGATTTATTTGGTCTTTTTATTGCCATCAGTCTTTCGAGTGATGTTAATGCAATCACTTTAACGGTTATCATTCGTGAGAACTTCTTTCACAATACGCTTGCAAAATGTCAATATCGTCCGTATACTTCGGAAGCTGAATTGCCTTCCGTTTTGATACATGTTCTGCGTTTTGTCTGCTCAAGAACAAGATTGCAGTAGCTTTTTTACACAATTCGGTGCATGGTTAAATCAGTTTTGTGTTTCTGGTAGATGGGGTATAGGGAGCTTATGGTCTAGTCATCGTGTATGCCTTCCTCAACCCAGACTTGACTAATAATTTGGGGCATGCGGCTTACCAAAACTTAAGCTTTTTTGTAAAACTAAGGCAACCTCTTTTATACTGGGTGGTGGGGCGGTTTCTTCATTGACAGACTTATGCGCATCACTGTCTCTACATGAGAGCGCCAGTTTAGCAGCTGCAGGAAATTCAGCTTAAATAAATCTACTGTTCCCTGCGCGTCGGTGAATAAGTTTTCTTGAGCCTGCATTCCGGTCTTAAGCCAGCATTCAGTTACTTGAATTTCATAAAAAACTTCCAGATGTTGCTTCGATCGCGAGAGCCTTAGATCACTTTGTGCTTGCGGACTGCGAAATTTTCTTTTACACATTATTTTTTTCTCCTTCCTTCTCCCGGCTCGGTACTCTTACCTTGCTGCTCTTGTTTTCCCCTGCAGATCTTTGATGTGTGCATCTTCTATCACTTTTAATTTTATATATACCTTGGGCTTTTTTATCTATGGTGGTAGATTAGTAGATTAATGCACAGTGAAGAGTTTTTTGTATGCTCTGGCTACTTCAGGTGTGCGTCCCAAGTGACTTTTAATGATAATATCAAAGTCATATTGCTATCGCGAAACTCTGCGCACTGTTAGACGTATGGGTACGAGTTGCGTAGCTTTTCTTCTTTTTAGCCAACGTATATGTATTTGTATTTGTATGTAGATTAGGGCAACCGTGGTCTAGTGGTACTTAGCTAAGCCCTTTGCTAAGCGAAGAAGGATGGCTCTGTTTAAGTATGTCTTCCAAGGATTCAGAAAATTTTATCCGAAACAGGTATCTGCATATATAATGCTTTCATTCTGCCTAATGCCGATCCACCCATTATCTATCAGCCATCAGGAAAAAGGATATAAAAGCGGTGTGCAAAAATCTGTTTTAACCACTTGGAGTCGAGTCTCGAAAATATGTAAAAAATATGTCATTAAGAAGTGCTCTGAAGCACGTCTGATCTCTTCGCCGAGATCTGAACGATATATTAGAATCAGGATCACTGATCTGAACGGTATATCCGCAGGTATAACACACATCCAGTATTAAGTTTTTCTGGATTCACTTTCATCAACATTTGCAAGGGAGGAGGTAAACAGAACAAAACTTTCATAATAGTGTTGCGAGTACCTCTTGTTGGACCCGTCATGCTAAACAAGAAAGTTTTTGTAGCATAATCAGATGTTTCGTGGGTGTGTTAGGAGTGTGTAACAGTTCACGTATATTTTTAGTGAACCAGTTTGCGGAGCAGACCCCAGGTTTTGCTGAGCATTGTACGATATTGCCAATGAATGTTAGTGACTTAAGTAGGTTTCAGAATACTCTCAAAATACTTCACTAAAATTTCCACTTTGTTTTGTGGTATTCGTCTTCTTGTTGTGACCGGCTTCACTCTGTCTTCCTCAGGTTGACAGAGACAGCGGAGTACAGCACCAGCTATATTACAATTACAAGTATCGTTACTGTATTAGATAACAGGGCTGCCTGACTATCAATAATTCCAGCATTTGATTCCACTATGTGGCTGAGAGCATATGTGCTAAGCCAAATCTCTGACAACTCGTACACTCTGACATATTGCTGTCTGAGTTAATTGACCATTTTTGGTATTTATGCAGCTTATACAGTCAATTGATTTTAATTACCTTAAGCAGAAATACTTTTGGATGATAGATGTGGCTATTCCAAGATCGGGAATGAAATCCTTGAGTCCTTTCCCAAGGTGCAAAAATATGTCAGTGAGCGACGCTAGATTTTTAATGCACTTATAACTATGTTAACCTTACATGCACATGCTACTATTTGTGATTTACTTACAGCAGGAAAGTGAAAGTCCATCAATCATTAAAGTAGTTGAAAAGGGTTCCGTCAGATAGCTTCAGAGACAACTCTCGACACCGCAGTGTAATCATTCAGAACCTCTGCGAACGGTAGTTTCGGCAACGTCTTTGTTAGTTTCGGGACTAATTTTTTATCTGAGGTAAACAAATACACAATTGACTCGGGCAATCTCTATACACTCTGGCTACTCCAGATCAGATCACTATTAGAAAGTAAAAGTCCAACTTTCTTCTTAAACTCAATATTAATATCTAACTTAAAAATCCACCAATACTTCTTTGCTACACAAAGTCATTATTTTGTGAATCTTCCACATTTTCAATAAGTGCTCAGAAATTCAACAGAAATTACACAGTCCTAAGCACAACATTGAATTCCCCCATTAACAAAGGCTTATTTGGTATAACTTTCAAACTCGTTCAAATCGTTGCAATGAGTACATTTCCATCAATGCTGCCATTACTCAAGAAGATCCTTTGAAGGGAATTTCCAAGTTTTCCTCCGGACAAATTGTCTCATAAAACAGTATTACTTTCAAAAATTCGCTGCTGCTTGATTGTATTACATTTAAAGTATACAACCCCCGTCCATTTGTTACGTCTCTTTTCTTGAAAAGAAAAACAACAATTTGCTTTCCTCAACTGAGCCACCCATTTCCATTATCTCCACTAACTGCCAACAAGGACATTTGCAATGTTTTCCCCTTATTTTTATTGCGAAAAAAACATTCTAATAAAAAAAATCGATTGACCCACATTTACCCTTGCAAGCAAACTAACCAACGTCACAATTACATCCTCGTTGCTTCGTCTCGGCCCGGTGGCGTTCATTTTTCCATCAACTGCAATTTCCATACCTTTGAAACTATTTCGCTCAACGTAACTTTTGTTTGCAAATTCCTCTTCGAAAACCACTACTCCACACAAAACCTCGCCCATTATCCCAGTTCAAACCTGGTTTTACGTCCCTCGCCTTGGTAATGGCTCGTCGACGGAAAGTGCATTTCCATTTCATTTTTAGTTTTCCCGGTTAATTTTGGTTGGAACTTGCCCGGTTCCCCACAAATAGTGCTGGACGCACCTAATTAATTCGTGGAATTTCATCCATCATCCCCTAGCTGGATGTGGTTGTGGAAACAGTATACATTCGCAGTAGGAGTTCGTACCACATCAAAGGAATGCGGTACGGAAGAGCGAAATACTGCATATCTCGATAGAATGTAAAGTAAGGGCTGCTGCAGTTTTCTTACCCATTGATTGGTTCCCAACTTGGATCTGTTTTCCAATTTCCAACTGAAACATTTAGAATGGAAATGAATTTCATTTTAACAGAAGTGATCCATCCCATCATCGTCGTCGTCGCGTGAAGTTAATTTCCCGCCCAAAAGAAATAAGAATTTCGTTCTTTCAAAGAAAAAAGGCAAATTGAAGAAAGAACATCCCAGGGGGAAAAATTTAACATTCGTTAGTTGCTTCACTTTACTCATCAAATTGCCTTACCCCTCGTGCTCTCTGAAAAGTGGGAACAATTTATCGCCAATGCAGACGGCACAAGAAGAGGAGACGCCAAGATTAGCTGCAGTGGGTCTGTGTGGCAGATTAATATTGAAAATGAAAATGGAAATGAAAATCGATTTCAATGGCGTCCGGTTTCATTTAATTGTGTACCTATTTGCCGTTTATTTTTTGTTTTATTGGATCTCCACCTTTAATTATAAAATCGATAGTTAACAACCTTTATTCGATTGCTATTTACTGGCGGAGACGGTGGGGATACACGTGGGAATACCTAGACTTGAGTACAGTTCAGCTATTGGGGTTAAATGCTTAAACTTGTTAAGTTTGCTTCCAACTGCCACCACCGTGTGTCGAAGGGTGAGTTTTCTTATATTAGGATTGCATGACCGGATCCTTGGCAATTTTTCTACAACCTACTTTTATAAGCGCGGCATGCAAACTTCGTGGTGGCCTTTGCTTTCAAATTTCACGATTTGTACTAAAAATACGAGTACATGTGTGAAGGTTTATGTGTATTGATTTTATTTTTGGAGATTTCAGTTTGAAAAAAATCTTTCTTTTTTTTACAAAATCAATTCAATACAATTTTTGAATATTGTTCTGAGTTCGATACTTTCTTACATTACTTGAATGCGGTTGAATGGAAAGTGGTTATTTTTTATTATAAACGATTTTAAATGAATAAAACAAAATACGTTTGTTGATAGGGTAGGGTGGGGTAGGGATAGTTGGACCACGGGACAAGTGGGCGCATGCTATGTGTACTACTTGGTACAACAGAACATTTTTTAATTTTTGAATTCATTTTGCTTTCCCTTTTAAAACTATATTCGATATATTGTTACACAGCTATTTTCTTCATAAATACATGTTAAATAAAGTGCACGACTGCGTCATACGAAACTTTCTCGGTACCTCGGTGCATTTTGGAATCGAAAATGAATGGTAATAAATTTATTTAAATCACTTTTTAGGTTTTGAAAAATTAGATTTTCTCAAAAAACGGCATTTAACATAATTGTTCAATATACAGAAAATTATCAAAATCGTTATAGCCGTTTTTGAGAAAACGATTTTAATTTAAATTTAAGAAAATCGCTATGAAAAAACAATTTAAAAAAAAATATTTTAAAAATCGAAGCATCCAAATTTATTGGACTTAATAGCATAGAAAATTTTTTGAAGTTCGCTTTGTTCGATTTTGAGATATTGCGGGTCTTATAAATTACCGTTATTTGAATTGTTTTCCAAAAACTGAGTATGCAGTATTTTTGGCGCAATCGCAAGTATCCATAATACAAAATAGAACAAAATCCTTGGAACGATTTTCTAGAAAAATAGTGATACGTGATTTTCACCAAAAAAATTGTATGGCGGGTACCATTATTTTAAGCGATAAGACGAAACAACAAACGATAAGAGATGTAACAACAAAACACTTATATTCGAACTTTGAAGCAAATTCGTTGAACCGTTTCGCCATACGGCGCCGGGACAGACAGACCGATGGACGGCATTGGCGGACCCACTTTTTCGGACTTCTCTATAGTCGTAATATCCCTCATACTCAGTTTGAGTTCGAAATTTCCGCACGATCGCAATAACTTTCTCTTTGGTATACTAATGTATACGAGAAAGTTAAAATTGTCTGTATTTTTTCCGATAAACCAGTGCTGTCTTACACTACGCTAAAGACATATTTACGTTCTTTTCGTTGAGTTGACGTATTATTTCTTCAACGGGAATTCGATCAATATTATACGATACCTTCTAACTTAATTAAATATGTCCTCATTTTAGTTTTAGTTTTTTGTTTAAAAAACAAGATATGCAATATTTTTAGCTGAAACTAACTTTGAACTAAAATGATCTTCAAAAAGGTGTATGTAAAGCTTTTCTCAAGTTATTCTAAAACAAGCATATTTATAGATACTTTTTGATGGAGCAAGTAACCCCTTCCCTTTTACAACTTATCAGCAAAGTGAAAGGACATTTAAGATTGATTTAAAACTATTAGATTTTCAACATTTTTCTAAACCAGTTAAGAAAATCGGCGCAAAGTATCCCGGTTTAAGGTATATAAAGAGTGATTTTTTAACTGTTGATGCTTATTTGATGCTTATTCGTGCCATACAAGAATTACCGATGCATCCCGAAAAAACGACAGTTTGGTGTGATTTTGTTGTGGACAGTTTGGGCTGGTGGCATCATCGGTCCATCTTCCACGACCGTGGAAGAAATGTTACCGTCAACGGCGAATGATATCGAGTCATGATACGCACCATGATTTGCCCCAGTTGGCTGAGTTGAACTTGGTTGACATGTGGTTTTATCAAGACGGTGCCACATGCCACACAGCTCGTAAAATAATAGAAATGTTGAAGGATGAATTTGGTGAGCAGCTTATCTCTTGAAATGGCCCTTTAAGTTGGCCGCCAAGATCATGTAACTTAACGACTCTTGATTATTTCTTATGGGGTTATGTAAAGTCGTTAGTCTATGTGGAGAAGCCGAACACGATTGAAGCCTTACAGGATAACATAACACGCGTAATTCGTGGAATGCAGGCCGAAATTCTCGAAACGGAGCCGCGGACAACATTAACATGAAGTTGTCTTTAAAACTAAATGTCTTTAAATGTAAATGGCAAATGTATTTGTATCGATTACAATAAAATTTTGTGTTTTATTCGATTTTTAAAAAAATATTCCAAAATAAACAGTGTCGCAAGTTGTTGGCATTAAATCCATTTGTTTTATGTGTTAGTGATTGACTGATGGACAAACATTGTTTTAACCGTTAGTGCAAATATTTGCATACTTTTACATATTTTTATAAAAAATGTGAAAAACGACTCCGTGAAATAAGGCCGCGTGAATTAACACCGCAATAAAAAAATGAAATTAGACCCCCTGGGCTAAAAAAGAAAGAAATAAGACCGAGCGAGCTAAATTCATTAGACGATATAAATTAAGACCGCGATGAAAAAGTGAAATTGTACCGCGCGGGCGTAATTCATTAGACGACATAGACGAATTGAGACCGCGACCGAAAGTTTAGGTAGTTTCCAGGTCCCGTGAAAATCATCGTTTTCAAGGATCACGCATTTTTAAGGAAAATATCCCTTAACTCCTCGTCCACTCCAGTCTATTTTGACCAGATGGGACCTTTTTAAGAAGCATTTAAACACTATACTGATTGCTGTTGCAATTAAAAATGCGATGGGCCAGTATATCTGAAAACTGAATTGAAATATTGACATAATTTAAACGCAGCTAATTATTTCTTCTTCCTAATAAAGTTTATAAGAGTTATTTGCATTATTGTAAGCCAGGGTGTTTATCTTAAATCTTCAGTTGTAGATATAGTCTTACTCAGGAGTGTTTTTTTTCTTGGCATATGTCCACATATCATATCCCAAAACCATTAAGACGATAAAACACGTTATACGAAAATATAACATAAAAATTCGAAAAATAAATAAGTGCAGTTAAGAAAGAATTATAGTTTTACTTATTTTATTAAAAAAATCGCTACCTTTCTATATATTTATTTTATTTTTATTTTATATATATTAAAACTGACGAAGCAAGGTAAAACATGTGGTTTTAAATGCATTTTTTAGGTGCAATAAATTCATTTTCGAGTTCTTTGATGCTTAGAAGTCCATGCCCTACTGATAGGGGCTTATAACGAATATAAAGTGGTGTTACAAGCTCTGTGTGTGTGATATGGTATATCTAAAGATATGCCGCTTTAACTATTTCAACCACTTTGTTAAATAAAAACCTCCTCGATAACAAAATGTCAGACACCGGTGACAGCCCGTTTCAACCAATTTAAAAAATTTACAATTTTGTTAACTTTAATATCAAAAAGCCAAGCCATCTTCCACTCAACGCTTGTCCAGTTAATACTTTTATGTTTTGAATTTTGGTTGCATAACTTTCCTTGTCATTTAAGAAAATAGCACACTGTTGTCTCCAAATATCCCATCATCAAATCATCAAATCATTATATTTACATAATCCCTCCAAACCAAAGAGGAATTTTAGATGTTAATTCTATTAAAGTTGTCCTGTCCGATGCCTAAAATAATAGGTCTATTATTATATCTATTCAGTCCTTACACAACGACCTTCAAAATAATAATATTTGCCCCTATTTTGTTCCTAATAGGTGCCACCACAGAAAAGCAATCACGTTATGTGACACTGTGACTGCCTACGCCCGATTATCCTCCTCAAGCTGACATTAATCCCCAATACCTTTTCAAATGCTTATATTGTGTCAATAAAACTTTGGTATAAAGACAAACATAATTCAATTTTTCTACATTTTCTTTTTCTTTCCAGACCAAAAGAGACAAACTATAAAATACCAACACCATGTGAACCTTCCAGCAGTCTTCTTTTTGAGCCTCACCACCATCAGTATCCCATCGGCTACCTTGTAAACGGAAATGTTCTCGTTTTGCTCACACCATATTAATCCAAAATTAACAAAATACTCACACACGAAGAGATTTAAGGCTTACTTTATCTTCACACATAAATAGTAATAAGTTGTATGATGATCCTGCGTTCACAATAACTTGTCACGCTGCATAGAAAAAAAAATATATCCTGCGGTAAAATGCATCCTTCGTGTTTGTTTAAATTTTGATATTAGTGTTTCGTGCTACACAAAAATAAAAAGAAAAATATGATACACCCAATAAAGGGAGTGTAGTTAAGTGTTTTGTGCGTGTCCTACAATTCCTGTGGACGCCTAGGCGAATTAATAAATCTGTGTGCAACTTGTGTGTATATGTATAAGTAGTGCGACAAGAGTGTGCTGACAATTTTGCATCAAAAATGCCGGGCGGACGGAGAGGATTGGTTGCACCGCAAAATACATTTTTGGAAAATATTATCAGGCGTTCGAATTCACAACGTAAGTTAACAACATAAAATTATTTTCATTTATAATGAACATTGAAGCCAATGTCGATTGTTTTTTTTCTTTTTCTACAAAAATGTCTTTCAACATTGGCCTTATGTCAATTCACAATATCGCGATGGGGCGGTTCAAACATATTGCGTACAAAATATGAGGATTACGACTTTAAGTTTTAAGGACCGTTTTTAAGCTTTCAAAGATTTCATGGAAAAATATAATAGCAATCGCCTTAAAAACAGAGGTTGTTCCAGGTTCTTAACGATTTTAAGATGTTTAAGATGTATCAACTCTTCAGTACATTTTCGAATTCTCCGTGAAGAGTTAGTTAAATTTCATTCCCAATTAACCGAAAATATTTCTATTTTATAGGTAGGGAATTGTACTTCAAAACATTTTCTGAAATTAAATTGTAAGTTTTCATTTCATTAGTTACATAAACTAAGGCTCATTTTATTCGGTTAAAAGTAATATCGTTCCGATTTCATTTCCTTTTATAATTTTTTTTTATAAAAAGATGACCACTTCGACTGCAATCATACTGCTATCTGATTATTCGCTTGTTATACGCTATCTTAAAAGTATGTTAATTTTGACACATAATTTGTAACACCCCTTAATATTCGTCGTACACCCTAAAAAGTACATGTATATATTTATGATCAGCATCAAAATCTAGGACTATTTAGAAATGTCTGTCCGTCCGTCCGTCACCAATTTTTAGGCATAGGGTCCAAAAATGGTAGAGTGTAAGTGATAGTGATATAAGCCCACTTTCACGCCCACAATTAAGAAAACCCGGTTTTAAAGCCTTTACAATAAATATGTCTCCCACTAGCAGCAAGTTTGGAATGTTCAGATCATTTCATATGTGTTAAATTGTAAGTTTTCATTTCTTTAGTTACATGAACTTAGGCTCATATTTTTCGATTCATAAGTTTGTCACGCCTACTTTCTGTGGGTGTTTTTCACTAAAATGCTGTTTTCCTCGAACACTTTTACAGAAACCGAAAAAACAAAAATATTTAACAAAATATTTAGCCAATAATTTTTCCAATACAAAGTATTCCATACAATGTTTTTAGCCACGCCACGCTTTTTTTTCAGAAAAATATTTTTTTCCATAAATGTTATAGAATGAAATAAAATGCTATCCATCATATGCTATCCATGCTATCCCCAACAGGACTGGGTAGCCTTTCCTTATGTTTTTAAAGGTATTTAGGTTTTCTTTATGACATTCGACATAATTTTAATTATATTTGAAATATACATATAATTTGAAAAGTCAAATGAAGATTTATATTCTGATATAAATGTTAACATTTAATTCGAAGTAAAAGTGGTTCATTTCGCATGAAGAGTAGGAAAGTTGAATGAATTTAACTTTCGAAATGAACAACTATGCCTTTTTAATTTGTTATTGGTAAGGCCCATTTAGTACATAGTGACTTATATTTGGTTATATTTGAGCTTATATTTGCTAATTTTATCGTGTTATTATAATTACATTTTTAAAATTGAATTGCATGTATGACTATAATATTAATACGGTATATAAATAACAGAAAATGCATTCTTTTTAAATAAGAGTTTGTATTATTTGATCCCTAGCAGATAGTTAGACAAGAAGAAGACAATTGCTTGCTTTGACAAGAATTAAAAGCTCCAAGGAATCTCAACCTTAGACAAAGTGACGTTTTGATCAACACTTGAGTTTGTGTCCCTCTGCACGGTTCCATGTAGGTTTTATTTTATTTGCATTTTTTATTTTAAAGAAAGGAAGACACTTTTGTTAAGATAGTTCGGGCTTAATTTTAGCTACAATACACTTTTTTTTTTAAATTTGTCAAGCATGTAAGCCGAGCTGCGTATACCTCCAGTTAAAAAATTAAATTTTTTTCTTGGGCTGTACATATTTTATCTGTCATAATTTAGCTTACATTGTAATTGCTCGGCACATTATTTTAATTACAATTTAACAGATCGAGTTGAATATAAAATTAAATATTTTCATTCTTACGTTTACGTGTAAGCAAAATAAGTTCATATGTCAAAATTAGGTTAATACACTATCTTCAATAGCTTTCAATTGATGCATTGCTCTTCTACTATCCTGTATACCAGGTTCCCTGGGCCGTTTTCTGTCATCGTGTATATTGAGTTCTAACTGGTATGACAGCTGTTAAATAATTTGTTCTTTTCTTATGTATTGTTGCTATATTAAGTAGAGAGCGATGTTTGCTTTGCTGAATGTATGAAGTATAGAAAGAAATAATTAATGAATCGAATGTTTATTTTTAATCAGGAAGAGGATTTTACTTCTTCTTTTACTGAATAGTTCTCGAGAGAAAAACATGCAGTTGATTAACGTTTTTTTTTGGTTGACAATAAGGCTTCGTGTGTTCAAAATATGATTCGCAACATGTCATATTACATGTCAGTAAACAGTTTTTAGTTTTTTTTTTTGCAACAAAGCATTTCAAAATAGTTCCAATATTTTTTAATTTATTATTTTTTAAATAACTTACTAGTGCATATGTAGGTTTTCGCTGACCCAAAGGCAACTTTGCTGTTCAGTTTAATCTTTTTCGTATTACAAATCTTAAGATCACACTTAGTTACTTATTTTTATTAGCATTTAATGTGATGTTTCTAAAAACTTTTTATATATCAAAGAATTCACACACATTTTAAATAAATAAATTCAGATAAAAAAAAATTAAAACCAAATTAAAAAAAAAAAAACTTAATTTGAGTGATGCTAATTAATATATATGTAACATATAAAGCCTGTTAAAAAAAGAATTCAGCCATTATTTATCAAAAAGCTACATTTAAATAAATTGCGTTGGTACTTGGTAAGTTTACTTTAAATTTTTGTATATGTTCGTAGAAGTCGGCATCAGTTAAAAGTTCAAGGGGTTCAAATGCGCCCCGTACCACCTAAAAATCATGGTAAAAATATATTACAATTCGGAATCGGCGTTACTTCCCTTTCCATTTGTGTCAAAAAAATATATCTTCACATTAACACTAATTGGAGAAGCTAAGCTTTAATCCCGGGTTGGGCGGTATACGCCTAATATTTATTCTATTAATATAACAACAATGATCCCAGGTCCTTTTGTTTATGAGTTTGAGTTAGGCCGTCGACGAAAACATGAAATTAGCCGCCAAAAAATTTAGATGACTGCCCGGGATAATAAATGCCCTTTAATGCTTGGGAAAATGCTGGTCTGTGCATTATATCGATTCATTAAAAATGCCATTCAGACAGAGCTGAACTTGTAGCTTCGGCGGCGCAGTGCGCAGTATACCCACGTGTGCTTTCATATGAAATCAACCCCATTGCAAAAATAGAAAAATTAGTGCCTCTATCAATACTCTATCGCTTGCTGTCTTTTAGTGGAATAATTTTTGAAATTATTTTAGTAGATTTATTTCATTTCTCGATTTTGGTTGATATTTCATGGGGAATTATATTCAAAAGCATTCTAGGAAGCCCACATATCGTAGAACCTATCCCTGTAAAATCACTGAACAGACGAGAAGGAAGAAGGACATATGAAATTTACCCAAATAGTTTACAGATATCAAATATAAAAATGTTTGGATTTTTTTAACAAAAATTACAAATAATATCGATTCCAGTAAGACATTGAAAACTGTTATCAGAAATGCATTAATATTGAGCTGCTACTATTTTTGTAGGAAAAACAAATAGATGGATAATTTAGACCGGTTGCATTGTTCGAAAAATCTCGGTGAGGTTGCATTGTGTATGCCAAAGTACTTGCGCATATCTTCCAGACAATTATTCGAAATGTACTCACCACCGATTACTACAACACTCATTCTAATTTCCAGCACCAGAATATTATAGAATGTCCAAATTACCCCCCCCATAAAATAACAATACAATGCGCTATCCCACATTTCAAGACATGTAATCGTCTATTTTGCGCGCCATTTTTTACGCTACTCCATCGTTGTTAGTACAGGTGCCTTAGAGTTACCCTAACGCTGCCACAGAGTATAATTTTTGCCTTTCAACAGACTCTCATATGTGTGTTCCCATTGTGCGCGCGGTAAAGTATAATCACTTGGAAAACAACAAAAACGGACGAAATGACTATACCTCCACAGTCGTTTTAAACTGCAGAGGTACTTACTTGTATTTTGGTTTTTGTTTGGTGTGCAATTCAGTGTAAAGTTGATGAGCATTCCTTAAAATCTGGAACATCATCAGTTTTAACACTTTCGACTTGCCTACACAAATTAAACAAAAAATAAAAAAATAAAACCCGAAAGCAACTATCCACCATAATGCAAACATATTGCTGTATAAGTGGACTTTTTTACACACTCGTTCCCTGTTGTCATAAATAAAATAAAAATGGAAAACGTGTCCACACATACAAAATTCTATATGTTTTGTATAGTACTGAACGCTAAAGCATAGTACACAACATTAGTGCAAATGCAGAAGCGCACTAAATAAAGGCCGAGACCGAGACCGGCTTAAGGGCCTCTTACTTACACGCGCAACTTGGAAGGATTCGCCAATTAATTCGCTTTGTATACATTTACGACTGCATGCAAGGATTGCATCGTACCCTAGTCGTTGGTGGTGGTTGCAGGGGGTTGGAGCTTGGAAGGGTACCCTAATTCTTTAATTGCCTCTAACGCATTTGCATAGAAAGTGGAAATTTTCATGGAAATTTATGGATGCTCCGGAAACTGGTGCAAGATACCTTACGTTAATTAATTTCTATTTTTAAAAAATATGCATTTAGTCGTCTTGCAGATAGTGCTGCAGTTCATTGTGGACAATCCACAATTCAGTGTAAGAGGGGGGAGTAGGTTGATACGAGCAGCAATTTATGGCTTTGAATGAAGGAGGCCAGCAGATCAATAAAACAGATTGGAACATGGATAACAATGATAAGCGTATTAATGTGCAATACAACACAGTACTTGTCAAGTAATAACAGAAAAAGAATGAAATACTGACCAAGACAGAAAAATGATTGTAGTAATAGTTTGCCTTCTCTGCAGGAGTTCCTATCTGAATTAAGTCGTCTAGGACTTTTCAGGTGAACTTTTATTTCAAAAATTATTTCGTTTCCAAAAGGCGGCAATTATATCGCTTCTGGCTTTAAGAATCTAACATTTTAATCAGAATTTTGCGAAATAAAACCTAAAAAATGTCGTGTGTATGTGTTTTTTAACCATAATGTTTTATGTTACTACCAGTATTGCAATTAAACAAATCGTAGGTCGGCCAAACTTTGAAACTGGAGAAATATCGGTCAAATATAAAACCAAAAAATTGTAGTTCCAATTCGCCCCCACAGCAATTCAATCGCAATACTCGCCATTCTAGGAATTTATAACAGTTCACCCTTAAGCCTATATTCGGATGGGTAGTAAAATACAAGGATTCGTTTCTTAGCCGTACAATACGAATGTGGAATGCTCTATCAAGCTCTGTTTTTATACCCTATCCTAAGGGTATATTAATTTTGGCACATAGTTTGTAATACCTCTTAATATTCGTCGTAGACCCATAAGAGTATATATATTTATGATCAGGACCAAATCCTAAGACTATTTAGCAATGTCCGTCCGTCCGTATCAACTTTTGAGACCTTTAAATTTCTGCTAGGAAGCTGAAATTTAGAGCATATACTCCCTAGCGTCCCGAAATGGTAAAGTGTTAAAAGTTTTTAAATCCGCCCACTGCCACGCCCACAATTTAGAAAAGACCGTTTTTAGTCTAAAGTTAGAGAACCTTCACAAGATATGTAGGAACTGCCATCCTTTATAAGTCTGTTATATACTTTTTTTTGCCACTCCTACTTTTTGTGGGATTTTTTCACTAAAAATCTGTTTTCAGCGAAAACTTTTATAAAAACTGAAAAAAAATGTTTAACAAGATATTTAGCAATTATTTTTTCCAATATATCGCCCATACAACGTTTTTGGCCACGCCTACTTTTTGGGGTGTTTTTTCAAATATTTTTTTTTATTAATTTCATAGAATGAAATAAAATGATGTCCATCACCTTCTTAATGCTTTTTTCTTTGGAGTATTTAGGGATATGGATAGGGTATTGTCTCTAATCCTTAATTTTTCTAATGCCCGCACTGTGTCACTTCATTACAAGGGTCTCCCTTGCAAACCTGGAAACTGAATACTCTGAAGCTTAAATGATGCAACTATCTGCGACGTTTTTGGGAAAGGCGAAGACTACGGATCATTTCCTTTGCTTGAACCAGGCTCCGGGCGCTAGGTGATGACGATGTGAGTGCTGAACATTTAAGCTGCTCAATACTGAACTGCCTTCTAGGCTTCCTGAAATAGCGCTAACGATATTCTTACAAAATTATTGTGATTTGATTAGCAAAAAAAAAAGTACACCCTAGGCTTAAATGTAAAAGTGTATTTTAGCTATTCATTTGAATAAATTTGTTCCTCCTTGAGTTCATTTCTTTGCTTAAAAAATAAAAAAAAATGGTGGTGGTAAATCGAAGCGCATTGGATGGTATCAATAAATCACTTTTGGCTTTACTTGGTTAGGACCACAGATGAGGAATTAACCAGATAGTCGACTGTGCATATTTAAGAATGGCGGCAAAATCCTCTGTCAAGTTTTCAATCTCTGAGTACGTGTGAACGAGAGACATGAAGTTCAAAGGCGTGGGTATTTATTACATAAGCGCGGTGAGTTTTAGAACATTTCCAAATGTCAACAAAAAGCGGCTGGTCATGCCGGATGTGTTGGGAAGTGTTGCGAAGTGTTGAGTTTGTATTGTTTTGTTGTGGGGTCATCGAAATGGGTTTTGAAGCACGACAAGCACTTTGACCTTACGGTTCATTGTAATCCAGCAATGCTGCCCAAAATTTTATTATACCCTATCCTAAGGGTATATTAATTTTGGCACATAGTTTGTAACACCCCTTAATATTCGTCGTAGACCCATAAAAGTATATATATTTATGATCAGGACCAAATCCTAAGACTATCTAGCAATGTCCGTCCGTCCGTCCGTACGCAATTTTTAGGCCTTTAAATTCAAGCTAGAAAGCTGAAATTTGGACCACATACTCCCTAGGGCTTCGAAATGGTTAAGTGTAAAATTTTTTTGAATACGCCCACTGCCACGCCCACAATTTAGAAAAAACCGATTTAAAGCTACAGATGGACAGATAGAGGGTTATAACCTTCACAAGATATGTAGCCACTGCCCTCCTTTATAAGTTTGTCATATAAAGTTTTTTGCCACGCCTACTCTTTGTGGGCGTTTTTCACTAAAATGCTGTTTTCTTCGATAATTTTCATAGAAACCGAAAAAAAGTGTTTAACAAGATATTTAGCCAATATTTTTTCCAATATATCGCCCATACAAAGTTTTTGGCCACGCCCACTTTTTGGGGGCGTTTTTTCAAAAAATGTTTTTTTTTTTCTAAATTTTATAGAATGAAATAAAATGCTATCCATCATCTTCTTAAGGTTTTTTTTGGGGCATATAGGGATAGGGATAGGGTATCATACTGTTCGCCTCAAGCGGACTGTAGCCTTTCCTTATGTTTTTACTTGTTTTCGTACAGAAAGTGTTTGCCGAGTCTGGTTTTGGCAAAAGCGGGACAGTCACAGATGAAGTGAGACGTGGTTTCATCATCTTCTAGACAGCACTTGCATAGGCCCGAGCTTCTAACTCTGATCCTTTTTAGATTTTCGTTGAGAGGACTGAAGCTAGTGACAGGGCCAATTGGGACTTTCAAGTCACGTTTTCTGATCTTGTCTAAGTTAATATGCTTTATCTTCCAATTTATAGTAAGTGATTCACAGAAGAAGAAGAAATATAATGCAGGTGCTTGGTAGTTGAGTACAACTCATAAACAAGCAAGCACATATAGTTAGTTATATATTGAATTAATTAGCCACTCTTTCCAACTGACGACTTTATTTGTCAAGTTGTTAAGGTTTTTTAAGTTTTTGATTTTTTTCTTTATGAAAATATACAAAACAATTTATTACTACTTATTGTAAATGTTGTTAAAAAAATGCTTTTCATGTACCAAAAATAATAATTATTAGCATTTGCTCCATATTAAATAAATAAGTGTTTTAAACCAGTGCCCAATTGTGTAAAATTTTAATAAACCCACTCATTCCGTGTTGTATAGGTAAACTTAAATTTATTGTCAACCGAAAATTTAAGATAAACTTACTTATTATATATAAGTCACGTTAAACAATATAATATTGATTATTTTCCATTAAAAATTCAAACAAATTGGTTAAAAAATAGCTATATTTATGTTATTAGTTGTGTGGTAAGTATGTTTCTATAAATTCATACCCACTGTATATTTTGCATATTTATTTTACACGCCCAAATTGTGAGGTGAAATCTGCTCAAATCAACTGTTCCCAAATTCTTGCTATTAAAAATGACATTTCATGGCGGCGGCCATTAAAACCCATTTAATTCCATTCATGTGTGCAAGGCTCGTATTTGATTTGTACGTAAAAGCCCATATAAGTGCAAATTATTTGAGTAAAAACAGCTGTACTTATGCTTGGGATTGAACTGATATATTCTCACTCGAGTTGGCTATCTGGTTAGGACTTAAGATGAAATTCCCGCAACAATTCACCGTATTTTACCCAATCGCTTTAAAAGTATAAACATAATTATAATAAATTACAATTTTAAAATGCATTCTAGATGATTTATGTTTTTAGATGAGACTTATTTGCTTTTATTGCTTTTCTTACAAAACAAAATTATGTTATTATTTTGTCATGTTGAATATGACAGAGTAAACTTAAAAGTCGCAAGTTATTTGGTTTTGGTCACTTTGTGTGGTGTATGTTATAAATTTTGGTTAATTGCCTACTTTCGTAGCTACGCAATGATGTTATTGTTTTTTCAATAAAAAATTGCAGTAAAGCCAAAATACACAACCGCATGTAACGAATTCCCTACTGTAAAGCATGTACATACCCAAAGATAGCATAAACTGGCGATGGTTTTTAGTAAGCGAATGCTGGCAACCATTCGTCATTATATTCTATTTCCCATCATATTTCATCAGGACCATCAAGGCCGCATGCTCCTACTTCCCAAAGGACATGGGTCATTTTGGGAAAAACATCCCGGACTTAGAAATGATTATGACGATTCAACAGGATGGTGCTTAGTTTCCTCTATCAAATGTGGTAAACACTATTTACTCCTTACATCATGCCTTTGTTTTTCGCATCGATCGATTAATTAAATGCAAGCTCAGCAATACTCCTGCAAACACATTTGTTTCTGTGTCACCAGTGTAAGTATTCCAAAAAAGGGCTATGAAAATGTTAAGCACACACACAGGCGACATCCTTTCAGACCATTAATTCCGCTCTGCATGCGTTCTCAGATGTAGAACTAGCAAAATGGTTCTATCGATTTCTATCGACCCAATTGTCATTTACAATAGACACAAGCTAAGTGGTGTTATGTAATTTCTAGTTTTTGGGTCACATAGTGTAATGATGCGTAGGTCCACTTTAAGGATATCCAAATAGGCAATTCACGCCATTCAACAAATTCGAGTACTCATATCTCCCAGCTTAAACTGAGAGCAATCAATATTTACAATGTTAAGCAAATCCCAACACAATTTACGCACATGCAGGCCGGCCCACTCACATGTGTGTGTTTGCTAACTCTTTCGGTTTGTTAAATTGGATTATTGCATCCTAAATGCAACTGGGTGTTTGTTGATTTCTATTTGTATATATCCGATTCGGACTAAATGTCACATAAAGCTTACTGACTTTTTTAATCCATTTCGTACATTGGAATTATTCTAAGCATTCACCTATCGCCTGCGTACGGTAAAATGCTTGTGTAATGGTATTATGCCGAACGCCTGATATGCGGCGGCGACTACAACGATGACGATGACTGCTGGCCATGTTTGCCTTGGCTCGAATGTGGTTGGAAAGGTGGTGGCCCTAATTGCGTTATTTAGCAGGTTTTCGTCTTTTTATTGCTATCGATGTTTGAATTTTAAATGTAAATCTAATTAGGTTAATAGCTGTTGATAGGTTGGCACGGCACTGAAACCTAAAAGTCCACCACAGTGAAGTAAAAGTGAGAGGAAGAAAGTATTTCATCCCTTTTTGCGCGCATTAATGTTTGATAGGCTGTACCTCCGGTTTCTGGTTGCCGGTTGCAGTTTTAGTTGGTGGTGATCCTATTCGTGGGAATGAAACATATAATTCATGAGAATTTTGGGAGTTGCTCTCATATTCTCTCGTTCAATTAAAATCAAAGTTTGACGTTGGCCCTTTTTTTCAACGTTGATTGCAGATTTAGGAACACATACATACATACAACATACATAATATACGAAAACAGTTGGCCAATCTCCAGGGAATGACCTTCAGATTGGAGAAAGTTTTAAGTGAAATTCAGTTACACAGCTCGGTGGACATTAGTAATTTGTGAATGGAGGGCTTTTAGATAGTGTTTACATTTACTTCCGATTCTCATCGTTGGAAGTAGATACCTTTTACCTCCACATCCCTGGGAGAATAATATCACGGAATTTATTTGGGTCAAATCGTTTTTTGTCGAGAAGTTTCTCATGTTATTTTGTGAATTTAATGTCTGAAGGAGAATTTTTTATATTTTATTGCTTAAAGAAAATTGGCAATGAACTGTGTACTTATACCGAAGGCAGAGTTTGGAATTATAAAGAAAATAGCCCGTTTACAACGTCTATATGACGACGTTCTTTTCATTGATGTTGGTTGTCTCTTACTGTAAGCAGTATATACATACTTACTTGGTCCTGTCCTCGCTTAACCCACAAAAGAAGTGTATATGTACGTTTTTTTCTATTCACTGTATGCCTACTATTAATATCGTAGATTTAACACTAAAATTGGAAGATTTTTAGCAAAACCTATTTCTTTTCATGCAAATAACAATTTAATTAATAATAAATGGTTTAAATACGGCGGGCTTAGCCGCAGTTTAAAGGGTCTCCTTTTTATCACCCTCAATATTTTCTTTAAATCCTGATAATTATTATTTAAGCACTTAACTTCGTTCCAATTTTTTTGAGAAAATGCATTTGAAATAAAAAGCTGAAACACGTTTTTAATTTTTTACTTAAGGCGTCATAACTTTTTGCTGGGATTATAAAATCACAAGATGCTACTTACATTTTTTGCGTAGTTAAATTAGGTCTTCCAAATATGTGAAGTGGTATTTTAAACTATATCTAATATTTCTCAAGTAATACCATTTAGAGTAGTTTTACCTAGCTATTCATTTTAACTTGATATAACTTAAGTTGGGGTGATGATAGAACCCTCTAATGTATCACATTTTTCTCGCCTGAGGTTCAGGAACTATCTATAATTATTTTTTTTAAATTTAATCAAAAATATTTGCCAAATTGCTATAAGCCTACTTAACACAAATAGATAAATTCAAAACGTTTGTTCACTTTTGACGCTGACTGTATATCGCTCCCCCTAAAGTGGTGCCTAGTCGATTTTGCTCTTACTGCAATGGTCTGTGCCATTGTAGGCAGTGTATACCCCTGAACTTGACCCCTTCATAACGCAAAACAAAAAAAAATCCCAGTAAGCCTGGAGATCTGCCGATATTTGTTAAGATTAAACTGCTGAACCCCATAGGCGGACCAGTAAAGTGGGTTTTGAGGTTTATTTATGGATAGAGTCTAGATCTAACCTGTGTAACTCATGAATTTTATTAGTTCCTTTAGCCGTTCCTGTCAGCCATTTGAAGTTTTTGGCTGAAAGAAATTCAGTGGAAAACTTAGCCTTAAGTGCTCCCAGCGGTATGGAGACTGGTTCCGCAACTGTGTTGTCTGGAGCTGAGCCTTGCCAGTCTAGCTCATTAGCATGTTCGTTTTTATTAACGTCGTTATGCCCTAAGCCAATAAAGAGGCCAGCTCCCACCCGCATTTGAGCACTAATTTTCAAGTTATATTGAATGAAACGATAACCTTTATGGCAAGCCGGCCTGTCAATGAGTATGGCTAACTTTTGCCGCAGGTATGTGTGTGTATAGTTAAATTTGGCCTTCAGCAATTAGTTACATCTGGAACACACTGACCATATTATTTTTATTTTGAGATGCTTAGAGACTTAGAGAACAGACTCCCATCTATTCAAAAGTCCATTTTTGAACCATCAGTATTGAAGAGAAAATTAGTAAAATCCGATCAGCCTTTCACTGTGTAGGTCCTTGTAAAAAAATTTAAATTTGATTTAATATCATAAAAGATTTGTTTGTTGCGTTTGAAAAAAATTTTTATTTGTTTTTTTTTGCAAGCATTTAGTATGCCACGCTTTGCTGAACCTAATCCTCAGCTGTAACCTTATTAAATTCTGAGACATCACCAAGCTCTTGGTTATACACTTATGCCAAAACGAATATTTGAAGACAGTTTTTCGTTCACCATTTATTAGAACTAAGGAAATCTAAATCTTTTTTGCTTTTCTAATGTTTTTTGCTCCATATATTTTAAGTTTAGTTACATCTACTTAGTAATTGACAAATCGATTTCTCGACAGTTTGTGATTTTTCAAAAAGCTGTTATTTTGCACGCAACATTATTATTCATTTATGGACAAAATGAGTTATCCTCGAGCAAAAATATTCTAAAAATGAACTTGAACCTCTTTCTATTTTTGTTTGTTGTCAACTTATCGCAACATCTATCTTATAGCATGACAGCTGCGTAAACGCAATTTCTTCAACGTAATACTCACCCCAATGCTTTGCTTAGGATATGTTATTAATATCCCTCCATGCGAAAACTAACAATCAGTGTCCTTCTAGATAATAAATGACGTACACAATGTGTTGGACTGGTACAAGCAAGCAAAGTGTACGGACCGCGCGTACCATATATATTTGTCTTAGTTGAGCACTAAAAATGTCCTCTTAATTTTCTCTGTCGTACTTTATATAAATTTGTCCCCAGTGTAAATAAAGCTTAGGGCTACTTTCTTTTTCGATAGTTTATTTTTTTTAAAAACATAGGTAGTGGCTTCAATAGAACATATTCAAAAAGTGAGAAAACCCTCTATAACGTTAAAAAATGTTTAATTATGGGTTTTAACCCCACTTGTTCAACCTAAATTAGATTGGATTAGATGACATAAATATTGATGAATGCAACAAAAGCAACAGTACCTTGATGGTCTGCTTCGATGGTTTAAGGGATTCCAACTTCATTGCTTCGCTCGGCGTATGTGTTTTTCCCTACGGCAACAATACCTGCTTGGCTTTACCTACCATTAGCGAAAAGAAAATTTTTTCCATAAGTAAGACAGCTTAATATCTTTCCTTTATTATTAAAATTTCTTTATTTTGATTTCTGAAGTCACCATAACGAATGTCCAAGAGATATCTCTTCAATTTTGTTTGCTTACATTTCATCGAATTGTTCATTTCTCTAACCAGTGAAATTGTTTGAATAATTATCATTGCAAAACGCCTGCTTAACAACTCTCCACTGAGACTAAATTTTTTGCGTATGGGTCCCATCGTCTGCAACGAAAGGTTTATCTGGATCGCTGTGACTCTCTTTATTATAAACAAATCTATGCCCAGACAATTGGATGCCTTCGAAAAATCCGTTTGGATCATCAAGGATTCTATTATATATAAATTAATTAAAATTAAAATTGTCATTGCAATGTCCTTCGACACGTCGATCTTTGTTGAATTTTTTTCGTCGGAATTTTCTCTCGTCACTTTGAACGACGCGGCCGGGGCCACCAATGTTTCCAACTTGCTTCCGACAGGCAAGTTGTCAGAGCCGTAAAGTCTTCTTTTGGAATACGGTGATATATGAAAACTTGATCGAAAACATATACATCAAATAAAAGACTGTATTTACTTGTATATGTGCATTCCCGAACCAAATTCCATTTGCCTGCGCAATTTATTTTTCCACGACAAACTCCCCTGAAACTCGCACTGAAAAAATCCTATGGTCCTTCGGTGTGAATATAAATTCATTGGGACTCTATGCTGTATACATTTCCGAAAGAAATCTCAAGTGGCTCGTTCGGATAATTTTACCATGTTCCTATAAATAATTTATTTTACAAGTTAGCGCAAGAAATCGTACTTTGTTATGATTCTGCTTTCTTCATTTTCTCGTTGTGAATTTTCAGAGCGACTTGCTACCGTTTCCATATTTTGAATTTTTTATTTTGAACAGTTTTTTTTCAACATTAAAATATCCCCAAAAGTATGAAAAGTGGCCCCAGAACTTTGTCACACTTTAATGAAAAATGGCCCAAAGTCAAGTATGAAAAACGGGCCCAAAAATAGGTAGAAATCTCTTAATCCCGCGTGTCACCCAGGTACTGTTCCATAGGCGCCTACCTGACGAAAATGACATACCCCGAGCTGAGCAACGAAGTTACATGAGCGGTACCTAGAGAAAGAGATTTGTAATCCCTAGTCCCGCGTAGCGGTTCATCCAGGTACTGTTGCCATAGGCGATTGCCTGACGAAAAGGAAACGGTACCTGGGGGATTTGGGGGATTAGAGGACTACAACCCTCTTTCCGCAGGCAACAGGTACCGCTCACGCAACTTCGTTGTTCCAATTTTGAGGCCATGTGAATTTTTGGTTTGAGCCATTTATTTATGGTTTGGGGCAATGTTTCATAATGAAATTTGAATGTTTTTCTCCGTAGACTTACTGATTAACTCTTCCAGACTTTTGTTAGAAAGTTTAATAGCTCTAAGTAGTTGTTAAGAAGGTAATCATTTTTGAGCAGATTATCAATTCAGCAAAAATAAATGAATTGGTGAAGCTGATGCTTATAATAATGATGATTCGGGGCTTGGTTTTGCCCCCTTTTTTTAAAATTTGCCAACATTTATCTATTTTCACCGTATGCAGCCAGACTCTTTTTCAAATTGTTTACGAAAAGTAAATTATTTTGTTTTTTTTTTATTTGTAAATATAAATATTTATCTGTAAAAATATAAGACTGTTTAATTTAAAACATCCAAAGCATCTACTATTTATCCACTTATACTTATGTAGATGGTTTGAAGTTTGAAAAATGGGTGCTAGTATTACAAGCCGTTCGTTCCCGAAGTCGTCGAACAGATTAGTTATACGTCTCTATCTCCACGTTTACGCTGTTCGTTCTCTGGCAGCCAGGTCATCAAGAAGTAATTCATCCAAGTGAGTCCTTTCTTTGTGTGAATTGAAACAAAAAACATTTCAGTACGGTTATGAATTCGTTAAAATGAAATAAATCAGAGTTCATTGCTTTGACAGTCACTTGTTGGTGCTTTTAAACGCAACGCTTGGTGATGAATAATTTTTTTTCCGTCCGGATAGGAAACGAATGAAACGATGATCTATCTTGAGCACGTTTAAGTACAACTGACTTACTTACTTTAATGACGTAAAACTGACCATGGAAAAAAATAAATAAATTCAAGATCTGCACACTTCGAACGATTGGCTTTTCGATTTCGATCAGAGAAACAGTCCTGCAGACAAAACTAACTGCCTAAGTTTGGTGTCAATCGGTCCAGCATTTTTCGACTTTTCTATTTTTCTGAACTTACTGTTCATATTTTTCATATGTTATCGAAGATATTTTAAAGTAAACCCATTTATGCTAAACCCTTGAGTTGCATTGGATTCAAAAACCCTCATAAAAGCAACACCTTCCACGTATTTAAAAATATAATTAAATCATTTGCGAGACAAAATGCCAGAGAACTGTTCATTCAACAATAATCAATCACATTTTCATAGTGACAATCGTTTATTTTCATTTCGGATTTAAAATTGATTTCATGTTTCATGCGCTTTAAAAAGGAGGGAAAACAGAGAAAAAATGCTGATGAAGTTGTTCAAATTAATTTCTTAGTTCCGCAAGCAGCCCTACGAAGTTTGGAGCCTTGATACCGATGCACACGTGCGTTTGTTTACAGTACCGCACCGCTTTTGCGTTTAAAAGAGTACACAACTAGATTGGCATGTGCACGTACACTTTCGGTGCTGCACGTCATACTTTTCGCCATTGTAGGTAAATGGAAAGTTCACACTTTTGCGTAATTCTTAAGCTGCTGGGACTCAGTCATCGATTTTATTGGTAAAAATTTACTTCACTCAGTAACTAATGGTAAGATTAGACTGGATGCTAAGGGTTCAAATATTTTTCGCTTGCAAAATATGGTTATTTGACAGCAAAATGGTCATTATTTTACCAATTGACATGCATTCGAATCTTACCTTAAAACTAAGATGACTTACATTGGCATTTATTGGTAGGTCTAAATCATTATTTAAAAAAAGTTGGTTGTTAATGATTCGATGTCAAAAGTTAAGGAGGAATTGAGGGCGCTATTTTGTGAAACTTTGCGGCCCATCAATAGTGCGGTATTGTTGAAAGCTTAAACCTTAAATTCTTAAGCCACAATTTTACAAAACGTGAAAAAAAGCTTAAGGTTAATTATTCATTGCACATTATATAAACTTACCCACTTAAATTGACGCTGTCAAAGTTAATTTGTTTGACGACTGCTTTTAAAGTGAAGTCTTAACTGTTGCGCATCGAATCACTTTGTACGAGAGAGAGAGACAAATACTTTATGGCTCAACAATGCACTCAAGTACAATGCACTCCAAGCACATCATTCATCTTTCGATGAGAGATTCTTAATACCTCTGAAGGACATTGCTCGGGTAGGAATAATGAGCGATGGTTGGATAAACAGCCGCAAACAGCTCTTTATAGTTGCTTTTTCTCCTTTAAGGCCCACTTAATTCCTATCTATGCCCTTCAGACGGTGTGGAGGAATTTCGATTAAGTTTTCTATTCTTATTATTTTTTTCCCTTGACGGTACTGGGGCAGCCGGTGTCGGGATACGCAGGGCTGATGGCTACTTGACCGAAATTGTCCAAATGGCAAGGGTCACAATTAAACGCGCATTTAACGCACATTTCCTTTTCCAATGCCAATTTGTATTTGTTTGGATGGAGCAGATTGCCTCCCACAATCTGTGCGTTATTTACATGTTATCCATTTTCGACGGGTCGTTGGAAAGGGTGAATAGGTGGCAGTAAAGCAACGCACCATTGAAATTGCGCTTCGGATCCTTATAAAGTCATGAACTCATGGTTGAAACATTTGTGTCAGCCTGGCAGGATACAAGGCGTTACACATACATATGGTTTACCGTTTCACTAGGTTAAACATTTCATGAGTGCGGGAGTGGATGAAGCCTCCCATCGGCAGCACAAACTATAGGCAGGATGTCCGTTGACGACAAACTCATTATACAGCACGTGTGTGTGAGAGTTTGTGCAAGTTGTGAGGGTTTTTTTTTCTTTTTTATATGCTTCATGCTTTTATCCCTTTATGGTTGGCAGTTAAACTTTTCTTTCTTTTTTTGTTACAAGCAGTGAAAGCATACACCACCAGAAGTGGTAGTCCATTTTGTGGCCGCTTTATGACGTGGCTTTCTTTTTGACTTTGTGAAAGAAGAGAACCTATGTATGTACAGTTTCTCCCCAGGTGAATCAGAAAAACCTTTCAATGGGTTTCCATTCATGTTTTATGATGGATCAGATTTTTTGTTCTTTGCAGCTCATCATCGTTGCCTTTTTAGATTGTCATTAAAAAGCTACGATACGACAAAGACAACAACCCGACAGGGGCGTAGAATGTTGAAGCAGATGTTACATCAGCACAATAAAGACGTTTTATATAGGTAACAAGTGTTGTTATTTTTTTCCGAATTTGGCGAGGCAATGATGATTCATAAACACCAAAATTATTTGGTCGTTGGTACCTGCTTTGTAAATTTTATATTTAAGGATCCAATTATGAGACATTTTAACTAAACCTTGATATTTTATTAGTTACTTAAGGATTTATAAGTCTCTTAAAAGGAAATGAAAATACACTCCAAATTTGCTGGAAACGACCGAAATAAAGTCATGGGTCCAGCCGCTCCAACCACTCGTATGTGAGAAATGGCGGTAAGTATTCAAAGGCGAAGATAACTCGTAGGGCACATAACATTTAAAGTGCTTCATCAATCCAGTATCTTATTTCAATTTAGGAGCAGCCACTCAACAACAGTTGAGAAATGGAATTAAGGCCAAATCTACAATATTGTACCTCTCATAGATTTGTTTGCTACGAGAGATATAATTAGCGTTTTGTTATAACGGATAACTGTACACCTACTGCCTTTACAGGTGGGTGAATTAAAAGTGTGATATGAGGTTGTTGTGGGTGCGGTGGCTTTTTTACCAAAATTATTAGAGTAATTTTTTGGAAAATGTAAAAATGTGATTCAAAAAAATTTTAAATGAGATTAAATAATGAAATTAAAATAAAATAAAAAAATATTAGGCGTAAACGGCCCACACAGAACGCTAAGCCACGCTTATCCAACCACTGTTTCTGCCAAGATATATTCTTTGACACGAATGGGACAGTTTCCGAACGGTAATTCATTTTTGAGAAGCTTCTTACGACATTTCTTACTCCAGGATGTTTGTCAGTCGTTCGCAAGATGTGGGTCAGCGGATAAAAACTTTCAGATGGAACAGGTCGGGGTTTGAATCTGGTACTTCACCCAAAAAATTCTAATATCTTTTAAAAATGTCAAAATTGTTTTCATGATGCGGTTCAAAAATAATTTTAATATGACGCGGTCGTGAACTTTATTAAGTTTAAATACCTGATGCCAAGAATGTTGCATTCTCAGAGTGAATAGAAAAGAATGCGTTATATAATGTTCAAAATATTTTTTTTTAAATTATCTCTTTATATATCTTAAATTTAAGTAAAATAGATTTGCTCAAAGGGGGCATATACGATTTTTGTGTGTTTTTATATTGGATATTGAATGTGCCAAAAAAGAATGAAAAAAAATGTATACATATATTATAACATTTGAATTAAGCAAATGATGTCTTTAGAACAAATTCAAACAATTCTTCATATTTTCAAAAAAAAAAAGAATTCGTAAGCACGCATCTAATTAAGCGAGAAAGTTTCGTATAACACAGTCGTGCACTTTACTTTTTATTAAGAACAGAAATATATGAAAACATAAGGAAAGGCTACAGTCCGCTTGAGGCGAACAGTATGATACCGTATCCATATCCCTATATATAAAAAAAAAAATTTTGAAAAAAAAAACCCCCCAAAAAGTGGGCGTGGCCAAAAACTTTGTATGGGGGATATGTTGGAAAAAATATTGGGTAAAAATTTTGTTAAACATTTTTTTTTCGCTTTCTGTGAAAATTTTCGAAGAAAACAGCATTTTAGTAAAAAAGGCCCACAAAAAGTAGGTGTGGCAAAAAACTTTATATGACAAATTTATAAAGGAGGGCAGTGCCTACAGATCTTGCGAAGGTTGTAGCACTCTATCTCTCGAACTTTAGCTTTAAACTGTTTTTTTTTAATTTTGTACATGGTAGTGGGCGTATTAAACAACTCTTCCATTTCGGGACCCTAGGGAGTATGTGTTCTAATATTCAGCTTCATAGCATAAATTTACAAACATTACCAAATTATTTTGGTTCTAATCATCAATATATTTACTTTAAGGGGTCTACGACGAATATTAAGAGGTGTTACACTATGTTTCAAAATTAATATACCTTTAGGATGGCGTATAGCAAGGGATATTTTATCAAATTGAGGGCAAATAAAAATAATTTTGTGGATAAAAAAGACGGTAAAATGTTTTGATAGGCTGGGAATACCAACTGCTACCACTCTTCCTTAGGTGTAGCTAAATTTGCTCTCAAAATCGTCATTAAATATTGGGTGACAAATTTCTTTAGTAACCTTGGCAATACACCCTTATTTAAGTGAACCGTCTGAAGCCACTGAGATTTAGGCCATTTAAGATATGTTGAGACGTTGGCAACGTTAACAATTTCAATTGTTGTCCCTCATCGACCCATATCAGTCTACGCGCTAAAATTACCTTAGTTGGTATCACGGTACCACCACCATAAATTTCGGTTTGAAATATTAAAACGGCGTGTTTAATTCAATTTTAAAGAGTTAACGTATAACATTTTTAGTTTAATAATAATAAAATATATATAGTATCAATCCGTCAAGTTAATCCTAAAGTATTATGCAACTTACAATTAGTTATTTTACAATCCAAATTTTTTAAATGCCGACTCCAAATAAACGTAGTGACTTAATTTTACGGCGAATTCAAATTTCAGTCTAATTATTACAAAACAAGTATGAACATTTTTAAGTTAATTTGTTTATTATTAAGGGCCATACATAGGACTTTCTTCCTGAAACAAAAGAACTCACGTAATGAAATTATTTTTGTTATCTCTTTTTCTTTGTTTTATTTGTCTGCATTTCAAATGTTGATTCTTTAACGTTGTCTGAACTATTCCTTGTTGTACGTTCGCCCCATTTTGAGATAGAAACGTACAGTCCATCACAAGTAATACGCTAAAGCTACTGCTATATCCACAGGAAAATAGGACCAGATACCTACAGTCAGTCACGAAAGTCTACATACGTACAAAAGTGTGAAATCAACAATAATAAGTAAATCTCCAGTATTTTTTTTTATTAGTAAGTATATTTACGGGTATGTAAGTAAAATAAAACAAAATCAATTCATTTTTTAAACCAATTCAATAAAAATAAGAAAAAAAAAACTCATCTCACGAAAGTCTAAATACAAAAAACAATTAATATTTTAGTTAACAAAAAAAAAAATTTTAAAATCTAGTATTGCCTAGTAGGCTAGTATTTTGTTGGACCGCCGTTTGAGTCCAAGACTACTTTTAGTCTTCTAGGCATTGAAAGTACAAGATTTTCCAAGAGAAGTCCAAGCTTTTTTTAGAGCTGTTTTGAGGGAGTTTCGGTCAGTTATCTTATACTTACTAATTCAGCGTTCCAGTTCATCCCAGATATGCTCAATTACATCGACATCTAGTGATTGTGGTGGTGGGTGAAGTAGTTTTGGGACCCTGAACACCAACCATTCTTTAACAATTTTAGCCGATTGCTTAGGATCGTTGTCTTGGTATAGAATCCAGCTGTTACCAAGTCTTAATAAATCAGCAGAAACATGCAAATTATCGCCCAAAATATCGAGATACTGGTGACGGTCCATGTTGCCTTCAATAAAAACTAGTCTTCGAACTCCAGAAGCTACCACTGCTCTCCAAACCATTACATGACCACCACCATGCTTGACTGTACGAACCAGATTTTTTGGTTGCATTTCTTGGTTGACTTTTCGCCAAACTTTTCCCCTGCCATCGGATCCGAAGATGTTAAATTTGCTTTCGTCCGTGAAAAGTACTGTTTTCCAAAAACTGTGATCCTCCGTTATGTGAAGGTTGGCGAGCTCCAAGCATTTTTGTCGGTTTGGCCCACTTATCATCGGCTCTTTTCGTGGGACTCTTCCATGAAATGCTTCCGATCTTAAAACTCGGCGCACAGCTTCTGGATGAATTTCCTTACCCGATGGTTTCACAATATCTTCTGCTAATTTTGGGGTAGTTACTCGAGGATTTTTGTTAACTTCCTTGACGAGGCTTCGGATATCGCGACTACTTAATTTTCTTGGGCGGCCAGAACGAAACATGACCTCTGTTAGTACAATTTTTAATTATCGTCTGGATAACTTTGATGTTCGCGTTAAAGTCTTACGCTACAATTTCTTACTTCAATCGATATTTCCTTTCTTGTCGCCATTTTCACCAACTTTGTCTCAAAAATAAGTATGGTTATTACAACCGTCAAAGTACAACTGAGTCAAAATTAACAAAAATAGCGTTTGGTGCAAAAAAAAACTAGCGGTATTTTTCAAAGGCACGCCTGGAAAGCCGCTGTATTTAGACTTTTGTGAGATGGATTATTGCTTTTTTTTTCTTATTTTTATTGAATTGGTTTAAAAAATTAATTGTTTTTGTTACTGATAAAAAAAAAACATTGAAAATTCACCTAGTATTGTTGATTTCACACTTTTCAAGGGTGTATGTAGACTTTCGTGACTGACTGTATTTCTACTTCATTCGAAACCAGATATATTTTTTTTAAAGTTTCACTTAAATTTTACTTCACACCATTTTTAAAACTGAGGAAAGGATGTTATGACCACAAATCTCTAAAGATTATAAAGTTGGTATCAACATTTTAAATATGATCGTTTTTAACAACCTTAAATTTAGTGTCAAAAGTGAAATCTAATTTAAATTGTTGTCCCTACCAAATTTGTGGTTTTTCGTTTTAATGCGACACCTTTGTGCTTCCGAACTAAATGAAAACAACCCTAGGGATCCGTGTTTGGCCATAAATCAACCAAAAGTGTCAAACACCTGCCTCTCCGTCCCACTCTTTGACTATTTGCACATTCACAGGACATTGTAAGCGACAACAACAGACCACGATAACAAACCCGCAGGTTTATAAAAAAAAGTAAATAAAGCAAAATGACAATACCTATCCGCAGCGATAGTATAAAAAAAACCGGCATCTCTTGTGTGCAAATGAATACTCCTGCGTTATAATATTTCAACGACGAGGATTCCCAGATAAACGCAGGACAATCTGTATAAATGTCAAAAAGCAAACGTCACAATTAAATTTATGTACGAGATTTTTCATTTTGAATGTAGATTTGTTTGTCACATTTTGTTGTTGTTCGTGTATTTCTTTTGTCGCTAAAGGGTAAATAATCACTTAAAAGTACTCTTATTAAATATGTATGTACATATTTAGACTGACAAGTCCAAATATACTAAATGCAAATGCATTGTTCTTTTAATGTCAAGGTAAATGTTTGTGAAGGATTATCATGAAGAAACGGTCCCCGAAAGACGCTGTCATCTTTTTGTAATAAAAAGCGCTGATGTTATAGAATTGATAAGAACTAAATGGTGTAATGGTATTTCGGTACTTTAGGTTTTTTTTTTGTTCCGCCCGCACCACCTAAATTTTCCAGAAATATATCTTCGCACACACTATATCTTCGAAGCTAGGCATTATATCCCGTAGGACTTATGAGCCGTGACTCATACTTACATCTGACGTCTCCTGCGCTTCATATGAATAATATAATAATATCACAATATCGTGGTCCATTCTTTTTGTGATTTCTAAACATATAAACTTTTTTGTCAAATTGCAGATGGAGTATATTGTTATATTTTCTAATTCGCCTGTAAATATATAGAAAAGCTACAGTCCGTTGGGGCGAACAGTATTACACCCTATCCATATCCCCCCCAAAAGGCATAGAAAAAAAATATTTTCGACAGAAATTTTCGAAGAAACCATCATTTTGTTAGAAAAAATGCCCCCAACAAGTAGACGTGGAAAACAACTTTATGTAGTAAATTTGTAAAGAGACCAATGTCATATTTCGTGAAGGCCTTAGTGCTTTATTTCAGCAATTTTAGGCTTAAAACAATTTTACACCCTACCGTTTCGTGGCCCTGGGGCGTGTATGTTCCAAGTTTCAGCTTTCTAGCCTTAACCTAAAAATTTGTGACGGACGGACATTCTTATATGGCCTTAGGTTTTGGTCCTGATCATAAATAAAGGGTGTGGGCCATCTAGGGGTTTCTTTTTATAAGTTATTTTGGCACTGACAGCTGTTTCCCGCTCGACATCTTGACATAAATTTGACAGATTTGGACGACCTCTGGTCCATGCAGGATGGCGCACACAGTCGATCTTTTTCACACCGAATTCTCAAATATTACTATCAGCCGTCTTGGCAATGTCAATTGGCCGTCTCGGAGCTGCGATTTTACCACTTTGGACACTTTTTTGTGGGGAACTATGAAGGACTGATGTTATGCCAATAATCCGGATAGGCCAATACCATCCAAGCAATCCGTGAGCTACAGTCGGAAACCATCAACAAGGTCTTGGAAAATTGGAGTTACAGAATGCCAGCCAAGGCAGCTACTTGAACGACATTGTGTATACATATACTAAAGAGAAAGTTATTACGATGGTGCGGAAATTTTCGAACTCAAACTAAGTATGAAGAATGATATCACGACTATATAGAGCTTTTGACGCATTTATTTCAAAGTTCGTATATAAGAGTTTTGAAGTGACAACGCGCAGCGTTATTTTATTCTGTTGCTTTAAAATTGTATCAAAATTGTAGGTGCCGTTTTTGCGAAAATCAAATTTTTCAAAACCTATAAAATGATAAAAATAAATTTGGCATGTGATTAAAAGTTGCCATTCTTTTTGAGGCCATTCAATAAATTTGACCTCCACCTTTACTAGTACGAGGATTTTTTGGAATCTATTAAATTTGCTGTAAATCTGTTTGTCAAAACATCTGATATTGTTTTCGCACAGAATGTATACTCTGAAAAAAATGTGAACAAATTAAGTAGTTAAAAATGAATTCAAGTCGGGACGAAGTTATTTTGTTGGATCTGATGCTAGTTGACGAATCGGCAACCTCTCGAAGAAGCAAAAATTATACAAAAAATAACCGATCAAGCCAACAGACGAAAACAAATAAATCAACGGTGTGTTCGGCGTTCGGCGGTGTGTCAGATCTGTTATCTGTGACTTGTGTTGCCTTCGTGCATTAAGTGTATAATATTTTTCTTACCTTTTAGTACTTTTTAATTTTTTTCGTAATAAATGCGACGCTGTGCTTGGTTTTGTCTATAAAATAAATGTTGCAACATATGCGGAAGGCCTACCAGAAGTTGTGATCGCACTAAGTATGCTTAGAGATATCTTGCCAATTTTGGAACCCATTCGGAACGGAAAATGTAACCATTCTGAAGTAAATGTGTACAATCGAGTTACTTCGATATACTTCCAGTTAAAGACTAATATAGCCCATATAGGACCCAAAGCCTAGCTACTCTAACCATTGTTTGTGCGAAGATATACTTTTGACACGAATGGAAGGGACCTAAAATTTAATGCCGATTCCTGACAGTTCTTACTCTTGGATTTTTGACAGACGTTCGCAAGAAGTGGGGCAGTGAATAAAAACTTTCAGGTGGTACAAGTCGGGATTTGAACCAGCGACCTCTCGCTTAGTAGTCCAACGCACTTAACCACTACGCACCCACTTGTTTGTACTAAAGGAAGCTATTTAAATTTGTTTTGAAAATTCACAATTTGAATCCTTGTCCTGCGCTAGTTGGACTATTGCTAAATGCTTTGTATTTTCCTTATACATTTTCATAAGATTAAGCTGAACAACAAAAGCCGTACCTAATTGCTTCCGACTGACGCTATTTACTCCAAAATATATTACTATACGCTGATTTGATACAAAAATAAATGAATGCTCGGCAACATTTTTCGCAGAATTGAAATTAGACATATACATGGCTTTCTGACCATTAACATTTAACCATACAGCTTATCCGACAACTAAATTTGTTAATTGGCCCAGGGATTTAAGAAAGTGTATAGGTGCGGCCGAATGAGTTTCATTTAATATATCTATGTACATGGACGTTTTATTCAAATATATATATTTATGGCGGGTGCAGCTGGTCGGCAGTTTGACCATTAAAAAATTAAGTAATAAGCCCATCTGTATGTCAGGCTTAAGGTTGGCATTTAAATTCTTAAAATTTACAGTAGAATGCCTGTCAGGGACGTTAGGTTTGGAAAATATCTTAGATTAATGTTTAACAAAGCCGAGAGCAGAATGGTTTTTTTGTTATCCTATGTGAGATCGAAAGTTCAATTATTTATTAAAAATAACTTCGAGATAAGGAAGTGAACCAAATTAGAAAACAGGTTCGTTTTTGATGAAGGAGGACGCGTGAGACATTTACGGGAACAGGTATTAGCTTGACACTTATAATCATAATTTTGAAGTAGGTATGAGTCGGAGAAGGAGGATACCTTCCTATATAATTTCGTGTTATCGGCATAGTCTGATATAAAAGAGTTCGTAATGATGTAGCCGATGACGTCAAGAAGGCTACCCTGTGGGACACCAGAGGTAGGTAGGAAGGGATCCAATTCATAAGATCTAAATCTGACTTTGTATTGGAGATCAGTTAAGTAGGATTGAACCCAAGCAAATAATTTGGTTAAGAGCCTAGAGCTTTGAGTTTAAAACGGATAAGGGGGTGAGAGATTTTGTAGAAGGCTTTGCTGAGGCCAGTTGCAAATATATCAACTTCAACACCAGCTTCGAGAGTGCAAACCGTTTCCGAAACAAATTTTAATAAATAAGCAGTTGTTGATCTACCCTCAAGCAAACCATGATGGAAAGTATTGTATTGAAATCAAATTTTTTCTTCAACAGACAGTATAGTAATTCAAGTTAAGGGGTTATATGGATTTCACAGCTTCAAAATTTCTAATTTTTTACTGTCTTATTATTTTCTACAATATTTCGAGAATATTATTCAAAATTTTCAAGTCATTCCGAATAAAAGTTTCACAGATATAGCCTTGGGAAGGTGCGCACTCAATTGAACCACAAGGTTTATTGTATATGAGAGTATCCAAACTTTAAACGCGTTTTTTCTCGAAACTGTGTTTTCAAAGTCACAGGTCTTCGAGATATTATTCACGAGGACTTAAATGAAGAATTTTTTGGTTTTCGATCACAACTAGTTGAGCAAATTTTACCAAAATTATAATTTTGTGTAAAAAGGGCTGCCAAAAATCGAATTTTCACTTTTTTTCCCCTTCGTCCAAGTTCTAGTTTATGGTCTTAACTAAAACATGAATTTTTGTTTCACTTCTGATGATCATGTCACGAGTTCTGCTGTCAACGCGGACGCACCTTTTTGCTGAGGGATCACCGGAAATGACGTCACAATGACGGAGTTTTGAATATTTTCCTTTGAAAATCTCAGAAATTCCTTTTCAAATGTATATCTTTAAGACATTAAAAAGTTTGTATAAAATATTTTATTTTTTATATAAAAAAAATTGTTGAAAATATAACTTTTTTCCCCCGAATAAACCGATGTAATAACCCCTTAAGGATGATTGTAAGCCAGATTTAAAGTGGTACAAGTAGCTGTAGTGCGTTATGTGAAAAAAATTTACATAATTAAGCAAATATGTTTCAATGGAAATAAAGGGTTCGTATTTTAGCACTATGTTACGTGCTGTTATTATTTATAATCAACACAACATAACTCTTGTTTTACATACATACATAATTCATCAGAATATAAATTTAAACTTTGCCTGTCAATTAGCTTGTATGTAAGATTTTAAAGTATTAGGTCATGACAAAGCCATACCTAACTAACGAATACAATTAATAATAGTATCGGCCCTCACATTGTCATATGGCATTCTTGTTTGTGGGATTTCCTTTACATTGCCACATGTCCCTCTTTCACATATCCTCGGAGGCCATAAACTTTACACTACCACAAAGGAGCACAACACCATGCGCTGCTGCCTAACAGGGCATTCATTCAAAGCAAATTCGCTTTCATAAATTGCATGCCCAACTATTTTTATACGGCTGAATATGCGCTGAATGGAGTGCAGCATGTCATGTGGCCAGAATTAGAAGGGTGGCGGGAATGGCAAGAAGCCAGCCCACAATAGCGATAGTGTGGCGACGCATTGTTGAATTCAATGTCAAAGGTTTAGAAAAAGTGCCAGTACACCCCCATCAGCAACAACCTTCAACGATTCAGTTGAGTACTTGAGCACAGTACAAACAATGTTATATGCCGGGGACGATGACGACACGATGGCACGGCATAGTTCCATATCAACTGACAGCCGCTGGGAATGTAGTTGTGTATGAGGGTAGCTGTACTGGAATCACATTTAGATTATACAGGTGATGATTTAGACAGCTGCCGCTGATGCCTGACGTAATAAATGTCAAAACGAGAACCGAAGACAATAACGTATGGATAGGTGTATATGTGCATACACGCGCCGTGTTCACTTGACATTGTGGATTCAATTTTGCTACGAATGAGGCGATGTGGCTGAAGCTGGTAATGGGTTGGCTTCTTTGGTGCCAAACGGACGTGCTAGAAATTTAATTTCACTTCCAAAGAAAGTGGAATGAATGCATTCAATTCGGATGGCTTCGTGACATTGAAAAGGAAGATGGTATGATGTATTTTTTTTATTGCTTTTGTTTCGCCTGGCAGTGTGACATTCATTCAGACGGCGCATGTAAGAATTGTGAATCACTTCCAGTGAAGGTTCCCGAAGCAGTACCAATTATCTTAGAATTGTCCCATGACTAAGTATATTGTATGGAATTGATGTCGGAAGTGATGCTTAGCACAACATTCAACAGAGAGATATTTGTTTGAATAAATGTTTATTGACATTTATTGACATTTTTCAACGGAACTCGATGTTTGTTAACGGATTCTCTTGTTGGGCTCTGATAACATTGCTATATTTATATGTTGTTTTTTACACCACCATTTTCATATCTTTTGCTCGGGGCTTTCTTCGCCTTTTCTTGGAAAAGGTTGTAACTCCTATTTATTTTTTCAATCCGATATTAGGTTTATTCTCAAGTGCTCTGTACCCAGTTGACTTACGCCAATCATTTTCATATCAATTTGATCAAGAATATTCTACTACCAAGGCATGGGTACATTTTAATTCGGTTCCCTACACGTCCCATGTTGACATTATATTGATATACAATTTCTGATTGGCTGATAGAGGGAAAAATGGCACTTAATCGTATAGCGTCAGCTCTGCTTGTCGGTGGGCACAGATCACCTTCACCACATCTTTTACATTTTTTCTTTTAACCTTAATTGGCACCAATGATTTCGAATCAGAAGAAGACTGCGGGCAGAGTTGTGTTGTTTCCAATCGAATTAAATGCTTCAATGCCTATGTCTGTCTTTGTCAATAATTGAGTTACTGTAAAGCCCCTTTACGGGATATAATATTCATATGGAAATGCTGATATCCGTAGGTTACTGCTTCGTGATATTGGCGAGGTAGGGGTTAGAATATAAAAGTGGCAGACATGCCTGTCGTAAGAGAATAGAATTCCCTCCGTGTACTGAAATTATAGCCAAAACCTACATATTTAACTTAACAGGCTCGCGACCCATGAAGAGGTCTCTGTCTGTTAAGGTAAACTTCCCTACTCTATGGTCCTTGGGCTTTAAAACGAAATTTCGGGCTGGGATTTGATGATCCTCTTGGCTGGACCACTTTTGTTGTTTCGTGCGATGTGGCCGAACCAATGTATTCAACATGATTTTGAGTTTTGGACTACATCCGCACATTTTAGTACAGCTCATAGAGTTCGTGGTTTTAACTTTTCCTCCATTCGCCCTCCTCGAACACATCGCTAAGCAGAATTGGTAGGACAAGAGTTCTGTATAGAGCGTGCATTTCGCCCTTTAAAACAGGAGTTTTGAACGCATTTGCTTTCCCCAAACCGAAGTAGCAGCGATAACCTGAAGGTCTTCATCTGCACTAAATTGTTGATGAGTTGATGTTCACACCTATGTAGATAAACTCCCTAACTACTTCGCCGATACTAACTTGAATAGTGAAATTGTTATCTATTCGCTGCAAAGATGTTTCTTTGCTTTTTGATAATACTTAATCTTGTTCTCATTTACTTCAAGATCAGCTACTCTCGCTTGTTCTTCAATAGCCTCTTTCATGGCACCCCGGGAGGGTCCGGCGACCTAAAATAAAAAAAATGCTAATGTGAAAAAGTTAAATTTTTTCCTTAAATCCTTGTAAATGATTTAAGTCTTTTAATATTATTTCTTGCATAATCCAATAACAATTAACAGTAGAGACATATCCCCACCAAGCACTGAATATTATCTTCCATTTTGAGTCACGTAGAATGAAGGAATCAGTTCATTTTTTTTAGCGATTTTGCCGACCACAATAACGTTTTCTTTGTTCATCTTTTCTTCTTTGGTTTGGGCTTGATGTTTATTTTACCTTTTCGTACCTAGCTATCATTTGGAACCGATTTTCTGCATTAAAATTTCTTTATCAAGGACGGTTTTTGTGATTATTTTGCCTTGTTATGGTGCAGGCTTTAGCTGTATCTTTCATTCACACGCGTAACGTAATGAGTCTTTTGTTCAAATTTTTGGGGATTTTCATCCCAACCCTAACCAAAAACAATTATTATTTCCACTTTGTTCGTATCAGTCTTTATTGTTTTATCGTTGCAGAGTATTATTTGCAGGGTAACAAATGTTTAATTTACCGTGTCTGACATGAATAGCTTTTTAACTTTAGACACGATGATTATGTATGAGTATGAGTGATTGTGAAATTTTAAATATCCATAAACTGGTGGTTTGTAAACAGTGATTTTAATGTATTGATTAAGAATTTAAGAATGCTAGGGAAGAGGGAAAAATAAATTTACTTATAAATAGTCAGTTTGATTTTTCTTTTTTAAATTCATCTTTAAACAAAATTCGAAAAAAGTCGTCTTCTTTGGTTTGACATATTCACGTACTATTCTATGTAATATTTATTCGCAATCTAATTTTGTACCTTGGAAGTGTATGTATGCGTGGTACATGTATCCGCAATAACCCATGAGATATCCTATAAAAAAAGGTTGTGTGCGCCACAGAAAAGTCCAGGCCATCCACAAAGAGGATGCAGTTATTGCTGGCCTCTTCTTTCAACTTTATTTTAATGCTATTGAGAAAAATGTTGGCGTTTGAGCCTCCCTGTGACTACAGAGTTGACAGCAGACTTAAGATGCATAATACTGCCACAAGAACGCGTGAAGAGAAACGATTGCATTTTGCACTGTAACCACGACTTCACGACAATTCAGAAAACAACCGGAAAAACCGTGGAACCGTATATATATCGCGTGCTTTCCAGTGATAGTAGACTGTATAACTGATAAACATCCCAGTTTCTCATTTTGACAGTATATTACCGCAGTTTACTCGAAAAACATAGCAACCTTATCGTCACATAAATTCAATAAATGTAGTAAAATATTGCAGGGCTATTATTTAAGATGGAAAATCATCATGCGATCTTTTTACAAGACCTTCTTTCTCCGGTTAATCAAATAAACATTAATGGATATATACGCGTAATGAATAAAATAAGATATACAGTGACGTGCGGTACTAAAATTTCTAGGATAGACAAATTTGATTTCCTCGTGCCTCACCCTTAGGTTGCCTGTATATCCCGTGCCTTCTAAATACGAATCGCGCAATAATTCTAAAGCGCAGTTATTGAATACGACGTCAAAATAATCGCTGCTAACAAAAAGAAAGAAACTCTGGCCATATTTTTTAATGTTTCACACGACAAACATTTTTGGAAAGTTGTTTCTCTTCTTAACATCGTCAATAGGTTATGTTGATCCCGACAGAGGAATCGAAGAAAGAACAAACTCACACGAGTTTTATTAAAAATTAAGCAAATCCTGAATTCTTTAAATGCAGCTTTTAGAACTCCTAAATCACATAATAATAACACCAACAGCTTTTAAATGACTTAAATTAAACTAGGAGGCCTAATTTATTGAAATAGAACAGGTATACCCCACAGTCCAGTCAAAAAAGTTCAAAGCAATAATCTCTAGTTATATTTTATTTGTCTACTTTGAATAAAAAAAACTTCTATTTATTTATTTATTTATTCTTCTTTTGACTTAAACATATTGAAACCAACTTAGAGACTAACTTATTCTAAAAGTAAAAAGTATGTTAACACCTCGGGTAGCTATGCATTCCATGGTAAGGGAATGCATTTGTTTACGAAATATTCATATTTCATATTGCACCGTATGAAATATGAATACTAGGAAAAAAACAAGATTTCCTGCAACGTGCGCAAAAATGGCTGCGCGTGCAGTTTAAATTTACTGTATTGAAGTGGGACGGGGAAAGGGGGCATATCCGTTTAGGACTGGTTTTGCTTTGTAAGCAAAATGGTATGGGAAACCGTTAGACGAAGGGGAACGTGGAGAATAATGGTGGCGTGGGTTTAGGTGGAGTCTCGGACGTAACACCTCCCCCTTAAGAAGATCTGCTCTGGAGAATCCGCGTTTTTAAAATTGACTTTAATGTTTGTTACTTTATGATTTTTTGAAGTGAATCTGAAGATAAAAACTATAATTAAGATAATTATGACAACTGAAAATATTCCAAGACTTATGTATTCATTTGCGATAGTTTTTTGTCTAATTTCTTCTATTAAATTACGATTTGCGATATTTTTCAGGTGTATTTCCTCTGTAGAATAATTCATTACGACCTTATTTATAGTTACATTGTTAAGGCTAGGTATGATAAAATTATCGTATGTTACAAAATTTTCATATTTTATATTACTTATACTTAGTTCACAATTTTCGAATCTTAATAAGTTGTTACCCATAACATTTAACGTGAAATTATTACAGTTATGCAAAATTTGGGTATACGGAATGTTTTTCGTTATTACAATATTATTATGAATTTGTTTGATTTCTATATCTTTATTTTCTTTAAAATTACATTTAGGACTTAGTTTAAAAATGTTAGATATACAGTTATCTTTTATAATTCTTAAGTCTTTGAATTTAACTGTTCTATTTATATATTCATAACTAAGATTGTCGTCTATTATAAATTGATTATACGGCGTTACTAACTCTAAGTTGTTATTATTAGGAATTGGTTCTATTAAAATTCTATAAAAGTTTGTATCTAAGTAATTAGGGATTAATAATACAAATATCATTTTTTCATTGTGTATAATAACAGTGCTTTTTATGTTGTTATGTTAAAGTTTGTTACTTCCTTTGGTGATAGAATATCCTTCCCTAGAACTCCTAGTTTGCTAAGAAGTAGATTTTCTTTTACCTTTCTAACTTGTTCTCTTAATAAATTTATATCATATTGAATTTGAAATGCCTGTTGCATACTATATATTTCTGAAGATTCTTTATTTATTGCGTTACCTACATTTAGTAATTGGGCCTTTATTTCTAGTTGTTGTTTGTTAACGTGTTTTGTAATATTGTCAATGGCTTCGTTGAAGTGTTGATTTATCCTAATTTGGTCGTTAAGTCCGTCGATCAAGTTTCGGTTATTTTGTTCGTTAATCTCTAAACTGTTTCTAATTTCTTGTTCGTCGTCAGAGTCCATCGTTCCTGTCAAGTATTTAAGTCCTTTTCCGGCAATGTTAACTAATCCTCTTCTTTGCTTACGATGATTTACTAATAAATTTTCTATTTCTTTTGACAAAAGTTTAAAATTATGTGTTATTGTAGGATATTTGTTTTTGTGATTTAATTTGTTAATATTATATTCTATAATGTCTAGATTATCAATCCAATATGTTAGGTTTATACTATGAAGTATTTTCGTACAGTTTATTATGACTGACTGGAATCTTTTCGTCTCTAATCGTAATGTATCCATGTCCTGTGTTAAGGTTTTGTACGTCTAGTTTCTGTCCGTTTGTTACTGTTGTTGTAAGTAAAATTAGAGTCAGTAATGTCTGAAAGAAAAATTAATAAACCAAAATATTTCATGTACTTTCGTATTTATAAATTCGTTTCACTTGTTTTTTATAGAACTTGCTTCCTTTTCTATCTTTAATATGGTCTTTATCTATGACTACTACATTTTCTTTTTTGTGAATCGGTTTTAGCTTATTATTGTTCCTATTTTTGAGATAAAGGTGGTTTGTTTTTGTTAGATCTACATCCTTTTTGTTCTTGTTATGTTTGTCTATGTATTTTTCCTTATTTTTCCTTACCCGTTCTATGATATTAGGATAATCTTCGCTTGATATAGATCCATTTGTGAAGTCTATAGGCCTTCTATTTATTGTAGAATGAATCGTTTGGTTGTAGATGGTTACAGCTTTTAGGACTTTTTTTCTTAGGGTGTCCTTATTGTTGTCATCAGCTGTGAGTGTTCTTATGTGTTCATTAAGGGTTGAGTGGAACCTCTCGATGTCCGAGTTTCCAGTTTTGTGATAGGGTGTCGTTATATGCAGATCGACACTATTTTCTTTTAGGAATTCTTTAATGAGAATTGAAGAAAATCCTGTCTCTCCATCAGTTACTATTCTATTTGGAATGCCTAGAGTTGCAAATCTATGCCTTAATGTATTGAGCAAGGACATCCACGTTCTGTGTTTAATTTCATGTACCGATACATGTTTCGTGAATTTGTCTATCATCGTTACATACATTAGATTTATGTTTGCATACCAGATGTCAATATGAACTATCTGGTTCGGTTTTGTTGGAGTTTCCGTTATTTTCAGTGGGATTTTATACGGTAGTCGTTCGTACTTTGACTTATTGCAAATTTCGCAATTATTTATATATTGCTGGATTTTTTCTTTCAACTTAGGTGCATAATAAACATCTCTAATTTCCGCAAACGTTTCATTTATTCCCCTATGGTTTAGTAATCTATGTGTTTTAGTGATAACCATTGCTAATTTTTCCTCATCTTCCTAATCGCCTAAGAATTTACTACACTTGACGACTCTCAATAATTTATTTTTACTAAAATACTTTATATAAGTGTTCTGAAATTGAGCAAATAGATGATCTTGACTACAGTAAACTCCTACTATTCCCTTCGGTGGAATAAATTGTTTCATAATGTCCAAAATTAGATTTTCTTCATATGTTTTTAGATTGATAACTATTCTTTTTTTTCTAAATTGACTGTATATTTTGTGGTTATTAGGGTTTTCTGTAGTATTTAATATTATTTGAGTTTTGTAAATGTTCACGGGTGATTCTACAATTGGAATATAGTCACTGTTGTCTTCGTCGGCGCTATGAATAGTAGCTAGTATAGATTGGTTATCCACTATATTTTCACTATTACTATCATCATCTAAAATTTCGTTGCTATTTGTTTCAATGTTTTCATTAAAGTAGACTTCCATTCTTGATAAGCCATCTGCCACTTGGTTATCTTTCCCTTTAACATATTCAATGTCAAAATTATATTCTTCTAGTTTTATTTTCCATCTTTGGAGTTTGGCGTTTGGTTCCTTGAGCGAACTCAGCCACACAAGGGGTCGATGGTCGGTTCTAACCGTAAATTTACGTCCGTATAGGTAAGGTCTGAAGTAATTCATGGACCATAGGATGGCTAGAAGCTCCTTTTCTATAGTAGAGTAATTGGTTTCATGCTCATTTAGCGTTCTGCTTGCAAAGCAGGTTGGATGTCCTTCTTGGGAAAGAACAGCACCCAAGGCATAATTTGAAGCATCTGTTTTCAAGGTAAATTTTTTTTTGAAATCTGGGTATTTGAGAATCGGTTCGGACGTTATCAATTTCTTTAGATGCTCGAAGCTGTCAATATAGTTGGGGTCGTTTAAATTAATTTTTGTTTTCTTTTTTAAATAGGCTGTCATTGGTTTAGCTACCTTGGAATAATCTTTTATAAATTTCCGGTAGTACCCGATTATGCCTAGGAAAGACTTAATTTGTTTGGGCGTTCTTGGTAGCCTATATTCTAGGATAGCTTCAATTTTTTTTGGGTTAGGTCGAATACCTTCGGTTGTTATGAGATGTCCCAAAAACTCAGTTTCTTTTTTCAGAAACTCGCTTTTATCAAGCTGAATTTTGAGGTTTACCTCTTTCAGTTTCGTAAATATTTTCTTAATCGAGTCAATATGTTCTTCCAAGCTGGTAGAGAAGACAATGATGTCATCGAGGTATACTAGGCATATTTTACCAATGAATTCATTAAGTATAGAGTTCATTAACCTTTGAAAGGTTGCGGGGGCATTTTTCAACCCGAATGGCATACGAGCAAATTCGTAATGACCATGATTCGTTGAAAAAGTCGTCTTTTTTATGTATTCTTCCGCAATTTCGATCTGGTGGAAACCTTTCGCCAAATCGAGGGTTGTGAAGTATTGAGCTCTCCCTAGTTTGTCAAAAATGTCCTCGATATTTGGTATCGGGAATTTGTCGTCAATCGCAACTTCATTTAATTTCCGATAATCAACGACAATTCTCCACTCAGATAGAACCAGAATGTGGGGAATTACTAGGGCGAATAATGCCCTGTTCCAACATTTCATCAATTTGTCTTTTGACTTCGTCTTTGTGTACCTCTGGGTACCTATAAGACTTTGTGTAGATTGGTATATCATTTACTGTCCTTATACGGTGCTTAATTGCATTAGTAAATGATAGGTCACTACCATCTAGGTAAAATATGCTAGAATATCGAGAAACTAGGTTGGTTATACTCGTTTTTTCCTCTTTGTTGAGGTGGGCTATCCTTATTTGATTAAGGATTGGCTCCCTACTGGTTTCCGTGTAATATATTTCAAATTTTGGTACTTGTTTTTCATAGTCTTTTTCTTCCTTATTAAAAAATATTGGGATCACACTTTCGTCTATAATTAATAATCTTCGCTTGAAGTCAATAATTGCTTCCAGCGGCAGTAAAATATTATTTCCTATGAGTCCATCAAAATATTGATGAAACTTGAATTCGAGGAATTCTGCGGTTTTGTTCAACCCAAATTCTTCGAATAGAGGAATTCTTACTTTCTTGTGTATGTATATAGGAGTGCTTGTAGTTCGCACTTCTATTGGTTTGTTAAGTTTAATCTGCCATTTAGGGTGGCATATCCCTATATTGATAATGCTCGTTTCTGAGCCTGGATCGATTAGGATCCGGAGAGTTGTATTATTTTTGGTTTTAACTATTATATAGGGTAATTTCCCTAAAGGCTTGGTTGTTGAAAATCCTGATTATTTTGGATTTTGTTAATTTGTCTTGCGTAGCTCCCGGATAAAGTATCCATGGGCTCTACTCCGTTATTATTTCTAAAGTTGCCTGAGTTATTAATGCGATTATTACTACTATGATTTGATCTATTTGGGTTGTTATGATTATTCCGTTGAGGATTTTGATTTTGCCATTTATTAAAATTTTGTTGTGCACTGTGATTTGATCTGTTGTTATAATTATTCCATTGAGGATCATAATTGGGCCTACTACTACCTTGCCTATGGTTTTCGTTTTGTATAAAATTTGTGCTACTTTCATAAGGTTGCCGTCTGTTCTGGTCTCTGTATCTGTCATTTAGTCCCTGAGAATTTTTATTACACATTCTATAATTTAAATTACTTTGATCTTGTCCTATGAAACTATGCACTGTATCTCTAATTTCTGTGATATCATACTTAGACATGATTGCATATGCTAATGATCCAGATTATAATTCTTTAATTTTTTGTACTAGCATTCCATTAAAAATATTTAACACTGTTTCACTGTTGTCGCTAAAGGCGGCAAATTCATTTATGTTTTCTACAATATTCTTTATTTTGACATCAAGTTCCTTAATACTACTTACAGTTAATCCCCCGATGTCCTTAGTTATCGTCATCTCATCTCTGGAGGGTCTAAAATGCTTTTTCAAATTCCCTAAGCATGCGTTCCAATCTGCGGGTGGGTTTGTGTTTAGAAGATTCTTCGCTGGTCCTTGGATTTTTGTATCAAAGATGATTTCCTAAACCTGTGGTCTGTCTTCTTCTCTGTAGTTTTCCAGTATTTTGCTGACGGAATTTGCGAACGAGGGCAGTGTTCCCGGATCGCCTTTGTATATTGCGAGGTATTGGATTCCTTTTTCTATTCTCGATCTCGCGCTGGATGCTTGGTTATTTTGCATTAAAAGTTGGGTCAGTGCAACGAGGCATTGCTCGATGTTATTTTGTGCCATCCTGTCGATTCTTTGTTGATCGAAATGTCGATTGCGATGTCTATTAATTTTGAGTCTCTTTTTCTTGCACGAAGTTATTGGGTTAGGTTTCTTAATCGAAACAAGCGTTCACACACTTTTTACACGCGTTTGCCGAGTTTCTTTGTTGAAACAACGTTCACACACTTTTACACACGGTTTCTTTTTCGAAACAAGTGATTCCTTGATCGGAATTTTGAGTTTAAATTAAATTCGTTTTATTCCTTAATCGGATTTTATTTTCCTTTGAGTTCACTTATCTTCATTCCTTAATCGGATTTAGTTCACTCAAACTATTCCTTAATCGGAATTTGGTTCACTCGAATTAAATAATTAGAATTAACCGCGACAAATTTTATTTTCGCTAAAATATACGCGTATTCGAGACTGACTGCGCCAGTTATATTTTATTTGTCTACTTTGAATAAAAAAACTTCTATTTATTTATTTATTTATTTATTCTTCTTTTGACTTAAACATATTGAAACCAACTTAGAGACTAACTTATTCTAAAAGTAAAAAGTATGTTAACACCTCGGGTAGCTATGCATTCCATGGTAAGGGAATGCATTTGTTTACGAAATATTCATATTTCATATTGCACCGTATGAAATATGAATATTAGGAAAAAAAACAAGATTTCCTGCAACGTGCGCAAAAATGGCTGCGCGTGCAGTTTAAATTTACTGTATTGAAGTGGGACGGGGAAAGGGGGCATATCCGTTTAGGACTGGTTTTGCTTTGTAAGCAAAATGGTATGGGAAACCGTTAGACGAAGGGGAATGTGGAGAATAATGGTGGCGTGGGTTTAGGTGGAGTCTCGGACGTAACACTCTCACTCCGGATTGTAATAACGTCGGAAATATAGAAGAAGTATTTAAAAAAATTTGGAATCTCCTGAAAAATTCGTATTAAAATAAAAACCACTGCGATAGCAAAACTTTCTCAACCAACCAAACTTGAATTAAATCTAATCAAATTTAGAGAATTTGCAACCATTTAGGATGCAACCGGGCGCAAGCTAGCTCTTTTAAATATAAAAAGCAGGAGCTTAATGTTGCCATATAGTACTTATGTAAAAACATGTTGAGGACTCGAAAACCATTCCAGTTGCAATAAGTCCCGATGCATAAGTGCGTTTGTTTACTGCTAAATTACAGGAGCTTCAAGAAGACTATGACAGTAATAATTGAAAAGAATGTGGCATCAAAGCTTGGTCAAAGTGGCCGTCAAATAATGATAAAGCTAATCCGGATAAGTAATATAAAAGTTGCAAAGGTCACGTGAAGAAATTAACGCAAAGTGTATGGCGATCCTGAGTTTAGGCCGGATTCTGAGTTTTGGATAAAAATGAAATATCGGCTAGATGCCTCATAGTTATTATTTTCAAACTTATGAGAGGCCTTATCAGTGGAGGGAAAACATCTTATTTGAATGGGTATGAGATGGCCGACTGCAGCTATCTAATTACCAGTAATACTATCTGACGATGGAGCCATAATAAGCGAGAATCAAACACCCTGCGACGAAAACTTGATGTTTGGGTGGATGTGTGGATGTGAAGACAGAGTCATTTCTAATTGCGAAAAGTTCATACATCTGGGATCTATAAGCAACATGGAAGCAACAGTGGATGACAACATAAATAATCATGTAAGCGTAAGCGTTAGCGGCAGGAAACTTTTTATCTTCTTTGAACGAAAAGTACCCCCGTTTCCTTCTTAGAATTGTAGATGTGTTTAAGCAGCTGCTTAATGGGCATAATGTTAAGAGAGTGGTAGGGCAAGAAGAAAGCTCGCGTCCAGTCAATGGAGACATATCATCTTTTATCGACTATGAAGCCGCATGTGATAGCATTCATCTTCAGGAGTTGTACATGGCGATGGCCGAATTCAGGATCCCGGCAAAACTGATCCAATTGTGCCGTGCTGGAGAATACGCGGTGCAATATGCAGTTTGACAGCAGCTCATCTAAACTGTTCCAATCATGTACCATATTCCGGCAAGGGGATGCGCTATCATGTGACTTCTTCAACCTTATTTCAAAACAGAAAGTGCGCAGGGCAAGTCTAAACACGGAAGGCACTATCTTTAACACATCTGTAAAGCTGCTGAGGTATGCGGACGATATCGACATCATTGGCCACTCCCAACGTGCCGTGATAGAGGCTTTTACGGCTATTGAAGAACAGGCGAATTTGGTTGGTCTTGAAGTAAATGAGGACAAGACTAAATATGTGCTATTAACAAACAAGGAAACATCTGTCCACCGGCTACGACAAAATGTAACTATTGGAAGCAGAAACTTCAAGGTGGTTAGGGAGTTTACCTACTTCGGGATTAACTGTAACTCCACAAACGACACCTTAGTGGAGATTTAAAGACGAAATACCCTGGAAAACCGTTGCTACTACGGTTTTGCAAAACAATTGATTTCAAAACTTCTAACTCGAAGGACGAATTGTAAGCTATACAAATCTCTTATCCTGCCAGTTCTGCTCTATGGTGCTAAGTGCTGGACGACAAGCTGGAAAGGAGAGCAGATACTTAACTCTTTTGAGAAAAAAATTCTTCGAAGAATTATGGCCCTGTCTTTGAGCTCTATGAGCTGTACCAAGATGTGCGAATGGACAATAATGCTCCAGCCAAGAGGATCTTCGAATCCCAGCCCCCAAGTCCAAGACGACAAGGAATACTGAACCTCCGCTTCAAAGACCAAGCCATCGCGGATACCAGAGCGCTTGGTCTGGATAACTGGAAGCAGCGTGCCCGGGACCGTAGAGGATGGAAGGCTGCTCTGTCTCAGGCAGAGACTCTTCACAGGTCAGGAGCCCATTAAGTAAAGTAAAGTTAGAAAAAAAGCTATTCAATATCCCTCATTGATGCTCATTGGCCTGGAGAAGTAGTTTTTAAATGACTCCCTACAAATAATGAAAAAATAATCAGAATGGTACTGTTGCTATAAAATGGCATCAAAGCACAAAGGCGGTGATAGTTGTAATTACATATCTATATGTAAAAATGTGTGATGCTTGAAAGTTGTTAGCAAAAAATGTTACGTTTGCAATTGAAAAAAAAATAACACAAACATTTTTTCTCTTTTCATAAAAAAGTAATTTCTATAACAAAGCACGCGGAGTTTTTTTATCTAGTTTAAAATATTCTCACTTTTCCCGAACAACGCATATTTTTCTTTCACTTTTCTTCAAATAATGAAACATATCAAAATGTTCACTCGAGACTGCATTACACATTTTGCTGCAGAGTATTTTCCTTCATAATTGGAAAGTATTTCAAAAGTTTTACGTTTCGCAGGAGCAAAATTTAGTTGCATCGTATACTTAGGTGCTTACTTTCTTCATCATATATTTGTAAAAATTTAATTTGTACCAACTCGGAAAGACATGTAGGTTTTTTTTCGCAACAATAGAGGTTTCCCTCTTTCCCACCTCTCTTTATCTTTTGAGTTGGCTATAGGGTAGAGGCACTTTCTTGAATAACAAATTTCCTCATGAATTTCAAAAATTAAATAGAAAAAAAAACCTTTCGCGCTCAGTGCAAGGTAGTAGCAATCTCTACTTCACTCGGCGTGACGGTACTATATACTCAACTTATACCTAAACAAAGGAGAAATTATAAATATTCCATTATGAAACTACGTTCGCGAGAGGGAAATTAAAATTAAGTAGGTACTTACCGTCAACACCCCCATGGGGGATTTATTTTACTATTTTTAACTAAAATATTTATAGAAAATTGTATTTGTTTTGTTTAGGTAATAACAGAAATTTGGTTTTGTCTTTTTACAGCGGACAGCTCCTTCCTGTTGGCCAATGCCCAAATTGTTGACTTCCCAATTGTCTACTGCAATGAGTCCTTTTGCAAAATTAGCGGCTATAATCGTGCAGAGGTTATGCAAAAATCGTGCAGGTAAGTGTGTCTCTCAATCTCAAAGCAGCGCTGCGAGGTTATGTTGATTTAATCCTCTCCGGTTATAAATTAACATTTATGCATACCGCTGTGAGGGTACTCAAACAGAGAAATGCATTAATCTTGTTGATAATGATAATAACACGCTGTCGGATATATAGTTGGCAACGATTAAATAATTAAGGAGTCGCGCCATCATTGCCTTCTTGTATCCGTTCGGGAATTAGATACAAATTCAAGCATCCATTTGTGCGGTGTTACGTAAGGTACATAATAACAGCCTGACATTCTGTTCAAAAATACAAATTTTATATACGGACTAACTGCCAGCAAAGGAATACTTTCACGCGATATACTTCATTAATATTTCCGTCATGAATTTTATGTGCAACCAGATTCCTAGTTAGGTTGGCAGCATTGTTGTCCTTTACGAATAGGGTAGGTGACTTGGTGAAACATTAGAAACGGGGTTTACGCAGAGTTTACGAATTGGTTCTGGTTTTACGATCTTGTTGTTAAGATATCGTAAAGGGATTTGGGTTTATTGGAGCATCGAGACGCAAACGTGGCAAAAATATGATATTTTTAAATTAATCTTAAATATAAAATAATTTTAATTGGAACAGTGGTTATTAAGGATGCGACAATTTTAGGGTTATACGTTTTGGGGAAGTTAAACTTATTACTGGTATAAAAAAATCCTATCTGTAACAGATCATATGGGATTGAAATTATTGTTGAGGCTTTTTTTAGGGTGCAGAATTTATATAAACACTAAAAATGGATTAACTAGATTCTCTATACAGAAAAAAAACCAAGAGTTTTTCTTTTTTCGAGTTTAGCCATAACATAAGTGGCTTTACATAAGAAAACTCTTATGTAAAAACTTTGTAGTTGTGGTGGGTATATTTAAATTTCTTGAACTCATGATCTTGAAGTTTTCAGAAAGTGAGCATCAATAAAGCTGTAAATCTTCAGATTATAACGTTGTCGCTGATAGAGTTATAAAAAGGGTTTTAAACACCCATAGCACACCATTATCTTTCATACTCTTTTGTGTAGGTTTTCCTTATATTTTAATTGTGGTTTTGTTCTTTAGATAATTTAATCTAACGCGAATCTGTATCAATAAATTTGTCATAGAGGTCCTAGTTCTCCCAAAATATCGTATTGCCATACGGCAAAGTCAGAATGTACAGGTCAGTACCAACATAGAAAATTAGGGGTTTCGTACTAAAAACTATAACCTAATTGATGATGAACGTTATTCCTTATTTTATTTACTTTTTATTAATTTAATTTCAAATAGATTTTACAAGTTTGGTATGAGTTTTAGACCAATGAACATCTATCCAATTACAAATCCGCAATATGTTATAAAGGGTGATTTTTTAAGAGGTTTAGAACTTTTTTAAAAAAAAAAACACAAAAAATTCGAAAAAATGAATGAAATATTTATTTGAATCGATAGTTTGAACCTTGCAATTTAATGTTTAAAGATAATTTCATGCAAATGTTGACCGCGGCTGCGTCTCAGGTAGCCCATCCGCTGAGTCCAATTTTGGCATACTCTTTCACACATATCGGCCGGTATCTCACGAATGAATGCATGGATGTTGGCTTCCAGTGCGTCAATCGAAGCGGGCTTGTCCCTATACACATTAGCCTTGGCATTCCCCCACAAAAAATAATCTAATGGTGTCAAATCGCACGATCTAGGCGGCCAATTGACCGGCCCCAAACGTGAAATTAACTGTTCACCAAACTCGCCTCGCAATTGCGCCATTGTTTCGCATGTGGCACCGTCTTGTTGAAACCACATATCATGCAAGTCAAGAACTTCCATTTCGGGCAAAAAAAAGTTTGTTATCATCGCTCGGTAGCGTTCACCATTGACAGTAACGCTGCGATTCGCATCATCTTTGAAGAAATATGGCCCAATAATGCCGCCGGCCCATAAACCGCACCAAACAGTGGCTTTTTCGGGATGCATTGGTAGCTGTTGCAATGCTTCTGGCTGATCTTCACTCCAAATGCGGCAATTTTGCTTATTTACGTACCCATTCAACTAAAAATGAGCCTCATCGCTGAACACAATTTTTCGATAAAAAAGCGGATCCTCGGCCAGCAAAATTTTCCACGCAAAATTTTCCACGTAGTGCTGTAACAAAGGCCTAACTGCTGGGAACGGCGCCGAATCGACATTTCGCGGTCTTCTGTCACACTAGCTGATACGGCCGCAATATTTTCTTCAATACGCACAGTACGTAAACGTGTTGGTGGTTTAATGTCCAACAAAGTAAATTTGGTGCGAAATTTGGTCACAATCTTCCGAATAGACTACTCAGAAGGTCGAGAATGCCGATCATGAAATGGAAGAAGCGCGCGATGAACATTTCGAACCGAGCACGAATTTTGATAGTAAAATTCAATAATTTGCAAGCGTTGTTCATTTGTAAGACGATCCATGGTTAAATTGCAAACCAAACTGAAGCTGTTTGACAGTGACACAAGGTACTAAACACACGTCAGCTGTCAAAACCAGTGTTGCCAAAACCAAACCAGCTAAAAAATCACCCTTTAGTTTGAAACATTTCAATCAAAGGCCTTTATCGAAGTTTTAGCGAGCAGTTCGTTTTAATTAATGAATTACTCAGATCTTCATCAAAGCGCCCCTTCTGAATGCCAAGATTAATGTTTTGGTCATAGCGAAGAGTTTTAGCTAAAGAATCGGCTTCCGACCGCCGTTTTTTACTTGTAACACTGCTGTGTGACTTTGGTGAATCACCGAAATGTTTGCAATAATCAATTGCGATTTCCGGTTTGAAACGTTTCTGTGGCATACCCGACTCGACATGCCGATGAAGCTGGCACGCATTTTGCGCGCATGCATCAATAAGCCACCTAAAATGCAGCTCCACCACTTTTTGCAATGATATCCGACACGGCAATGAGAAACATTCTGGTGGAATCTGTCGACACCACACCTGTAATGGCTATACTCTGACACAACGCATGGTCGATGGGGCTCCAACTTTCTTCCGAGCTTCTCTGGAAAAGCGCGTTGCAAGAGATATTGGTGTAGATCCAAAGGAAGAGTTTGTCCGCTAAATAATATTATCTTAATATCTCTTACACATATATTTGTTTGGGAAAGGCCAATTTTAGCTTATGTTTCAATCCCGTATGCCATACGTAAACATACAAAAACGCTGGAGTATTTAATTCTGATCAGGTATTAATCGGCGATCTTCGAAAATTGGATGTAATTACTTCAATAACATTTTATCGAATACTTTTTACATAATTGGTAAAAGCGATATCATATGGGAATTTTCCCGGCTTTGGCACCATTATGACTTCAGCTACTTTGCATTATCTTGGAACATATAATATCCTAAACGAAGCATTTATGAGATAAATGAACGTAATTAGTGATTTCCTAGGCAACTCTTTTAGGACCGTAATTAAATTGTATCCCGTAGCTTTGTTTAGTTCAATTTTTTGTATTTCATAACGGAGTTGAGTCAGCGATACACTTTTAATTTTAAAATTGTCAGAATATCCCCGGTAAGACCGTATCTATGATTAGGACTTGACCGTCAAAGGGCTTAAACGTTTCTTCTACTTGATTTGCAAAAATCTCGGCATTTTCTTTGTCTCGATTCGCCCATTCGCCATTCTTCTGATAGGAGGCGCTTGCGATAATGACATTTTGATTCTTTTCATAGCTTTGCACAACGAGTAGTTCGACCTCTTATCCGCGGTTGAAGAGCGCTATTCGAAAACGAGGAAATATGTTTTACAGCTAGAATTTAGGTTTCAGGTAATTACGACCAAAAATGCTATGTTCCAAACATCACTCCAACGTCTTTAAAAACGGCAGAGAAAAGGAACTTTCTCTAATCTCATAAAAAAATTGAATGCGTGGCCATGCAAATTAACCATTATGCCGTTTAAATTTCGAATGCAGTTTTTCTTAGAGCAATATGTTTGTGTCTGGCTAAAATGGGAAAGTTGCTTAACTATTTTTCTATGCTGCAACCAATTTAAAATTGTTAATAAGGAAACCGTGGAAATCTGCGCAGACAGGAATAACACCACCGACCAAAAAAAAATATCCGAAACCAACTTCTTCATCCATTCACGGGATAATTTTTTTATAGCTCCTCTTTAAATGAAATGGCTCCTTAACATTTCCAAATGGACTTCTTTTTGAAATTGAAAAAACGACAGCACTTATCTGAATTGTCCTAACTTTAAACATTCGCTTCTTGCACCATTTAATCACGGATGAGTAATTAAGCAGATAGTCAACTCAGCATACTCCTTGAACCGGTAATTTTTTTTAAAAAAATGGTCGCAAAATCCTTTTTTGATTTCCACAGAGGGTGCTGTTGATTGTCAGAAATATGGGGTCGAAGACCAGTTTAACAGTTTAATACCTGATGTCATTTTTTCCAAAATGGATTCCTTGGCGCAGTACTTCAATTGTATTCGACAAACATATAGCTATTGTTAACTTATAATAGATTTGCAGTATACTTGCAAATTCAACACAATATTTGTTTATTCGATTTTATTATTCGATGGCTGACTAAAGCGTGATTGATGTTTGGAAATAACTAATTTCACAATTGATTTGTGGCACCCTACACAATAATTAGTGTATGTTGTAGAAGATGTGGTGTTGCCAATATAATCGTTAAGTGGCAAGTACGAAGCTGGACATCCTTGAAAGTTCCAACTACCTGCGGCTCTTCTTTCATTATTGTGGGATATTTTATTAAACCATGTTGTTGTTCGGATAAGCCTAACTTTTCTCTGTTTGTAATGTCAAAAATGAAATTCTGTTCATATTAAGAAGTACTCGAGGATAGGCTTTTAAGCTTATTGAATAAGCCTACGGTATCGGATGTGTACTCCTTCGGCGACCGTCCTCAGCCACAAAGACATTGATGCCTCAAATTAAAAAATGTACTTCATTCTCTAAGTGCACAATTAACAATTTAAGGATTTCTGAGTAGAACTAACATCAACTTGAAAGCATTTAAAAACAAAAACACAGGCAAACCATTACATGATCCTAGTTTCTATTACAATTTCCGCTTTCCACTTCAAAAGTGCAGAGTGCATTAGTGCAGTCTTTATTAATTAATATCCTTCTTCATTCCTTACAAGATACTGCCACAAAATGTCCTTCCAAAGAACTCTTGTAAAAATAAATTATTTGCTTTTCCATTTTGCCAGTGACCACCTAAACAAACAAAACATTGGTTCTATCACACCCATGTGATAAATCAAACGGAATTTTCTATCCGCGGTCAGAACCCACTCATCCTTTAAGTGTCCTGCTGCAAAAAGTTTAATTAAATTTTGTGACACAGTTAACCCTTTGCAGTTCCGATGATAAATGACTTCACTAACCAGCCACACATAGATGTGCGCCAACTAAACTTTTCGTGAAGAAGAGGAAGTGTGAAACTTTTCTTTACACAAATTGTTGATCCAACACAACATATGTATGTATATACGCAAACGGATAAAGCATGGCAGCGTGGGAAAGAGTAATGTTTCTAAAAGAAAAAAAAAACCATTGATTATGAGTACGGATAGGATACTTTCATCTTCTTATACATATTTATATGTACATTGTATTTACATACACGTGACATCCTGATTCCATTTTTTTTCCTAAAATGCAAAAAAGTGAAACCAAAAATGACAGAGAAAACAAAAGCACTGAAATCAAAGGAAAGTTCGTACTAGAATGCTTTTGTTTCAAAACACTGCTCTGTGACTTCAAAGGGAATCGAGTGGAAACTTTAACACAGATCCACTTTTGCACTGAGGATGCTTCTTCGTTCAATTTATCATTGTGCCCAATTTAAAAATGAAACCAACTTATTCTTTGGCGAGTGTTTTTTTCTTCTAACAGTTCAAAGTGGGTGATGAGAACAGGGTGAACAATAAAGTTTAGGTTTTTTGTTTTTAATTTAAAGAATTTTATAATTAGGCGGAAAGATTGGTGGAAAAAACTTATAATGCAATAAGGACGACGATAATTTTGTAAAGCTATAGATGGTCCAGTAAACTGATCGAGAATGGCAGGTAAAAAAACCACCGATTGGGCACTATTGCCAATTCGCCCTTCTTGCATATAGACCTTGAAGAAATGTCCTTTAGAAAAGGTAAATTTTAACCACCAACGGCGCCAAAGAGCAGAACTGGCAGAATATGGGTTATGTAGATCATACATTATGTTCTTCGAGATAGTAGTAATGAACCTAACTATTTTGCCAAACCAAAGAAGCAGGATAATTCAAGTATAATAATAAAAGTACGGAATCTCCACTTATTAGTAGAAGTCACATGATAGCGTATCACGGTGCATGTTTAAAAGAGTTCAGATGAGCTGAACGCCATACTGCTTGATCAGTTTTAGCAGGATCAGTTATCGCCATATAGAAACCTTTGTCGAATGGACGCGAGTTCTTTAACCTATACTCTGACCTATAATCTAATTGGCCTGTTTAGAAGGTGCTGAAAATGCTTCTGAAATGCATTTACTATTCTGTTTCGAGCAGCTTGCATTCGTATCTTTAAGCAGTGAGTTGCTTATGCCCTATTCACACCGCACTGAAATCAGAGGTTTCCACAAAAAGATGTAGAATTTCAGTGGGAACACTACCTGGGTTTTGTTTGATGGTTCAGCCATCGACAAATAAAAGCGAATAAACAATTATTTAGTTTCAATTGCAAGTCCACTACAAGCTTACAATTCCTATATGTTCGAATAGTTCAGTAAGATGACTCTTAAGTGACTGGCAGTTGACTTATAACACAGTTGAAAACCTATCAACAACCGCACCAACAACCAGGTTTTGGAATATACAAAAAATTACGACAAACCTCATGATTTTGGCTTTCTTATTATACCCCTGGATGTAGTTTCGATCGTGAGATATCCTTGAGCTGGAAAACTACCGTACTCTAAGAATAGAAATTTGATGATTTCGAGATATTGGGATCACTGTGGTAGATGAATGCGTACTCAATTGTCTTGAGCACAGATGAGTAAATAACTAGGTAGTCAACTCAGCATACCCCTGTCCCTTTGAACCCTTTAACCCGCATGAACCACAGAGGGTGCTGTTAATTTGAAGCACCGTTTGACATTAATGATGCCTACATGACATTTTTTCCAAAATGGATTTCTTGGCGCAGTACTGTAATGGAAGGGAGGGCGAGAGAGCCAAAAATCCTCCCAGGTGACTTTCTGTATATTTACTTATCTGTAGTCTGAAGTCTCTGATTATATTTGAAGGCCCCAAGGGGGGTTTTTGAAAGGGTCCTCAGCCTCTTCGGGGCAGGTGCACATATTAGGCTAAAGTTTTGAAATGCAGCTCTGATGCGGATCACAGCCAGGGTACCTAAGCCGATTTCCCAGTTCGAATATGCATGCAATCATTTGTTGTAGATGTAATAAATAGCGCAATTCTGTCTTCCACTTCGCGGATGTGAGAGCTGACGTTGACCCATTAATCTGCCAACTTCACTGTTTTAGTATTGAACATACCTATAGACCTGGCATACAAATTTGTTTATCAAAACAGCTCATATAAGGATAACATTATTTAGACCTTACTGGAACTGAGAACACCACTTTTGATTCTATCATTTAAATTCGTCTTATGCCATCCGGGAAAAGGAGAAAGTACACTCACACAGGAAGGGGGATACTTTCTCTTCTTTGAATTTAAACTAACAAAAAAGTAATTTGTCTTTTTGTACTCTTCTTAACCACCCTATACATGGTACATGTATATGATAATTTGAGTATTTTTTCTTTGTTTAATACTCCAACTACCGCTTAAATAAGGAATCTGCGGGGTAGTTCGAAGTTTTAAGTGGTATATATTTGACAATTGTTTCCGACCATTAACAGATTCGTATTTTCCTAGTTTCTAAATGCTGTTAGAGGAGGTTTACTTAATTTTGTTGATTTTGTGAAATTGTTGTCTTTTGTTTTACTTATTGAGTAGAATGTCAAAGGTTATTGACTACTTTTGTAACAGCTAATATTGATGTCAAATGGACTGTTTATAAAACAGTTTCAATGTATGTCAAAAAATTGCTCCAAAACATTGTCAAATTCGCAATATACTGTAGGTTCCTCCTTTTGTATCAAAAAGTATATCTACGCACACACAATGTTGGAGAAGCTAGTCTTAAGATCCTGCATGGGCCGTTTATGCCTAATATTTATTTTTATATGGAAATGGTGATAAAAACGGTTCTCACCATTTTCCATAATTCGAATAGAAACTTTAAAATTAAATTTGCAAGATTTTGAAGACCATGATGAAATGACTTACCTGTAAGGAATAAGTTTGGAGATCAATTTACTGCATCTTGGCCAAGCCGCTTCCAATTATCAAGAGAAAAAGCTCTGGTATTCTGACATTTGGCCTAGTCGTAAACAAACAAGTGAACAAATGTGATTGGCAGTGAAAAAGACACATGATTTAAGCCTGAAATCCAAACAATTATAACCAAGAAGTTACTATGACTAGGAAAGTATAAGTCTTGGGGGACATAGCTCTATGGCCACTTCTCGACTGTAAGAGTTCCAAGAAGTTTAAAAAACTTAGCAGGGATAAGCTTAGACTGTTAGCTAGCTTAGATTATAAGCTTAGACTGACAGGGCATTGCCTCTTGCGAAAATATGCAAAGAGAATATGCATACATCTGCAGAATCTATGGTGATCTGCAGGCTGTTGAGGATATACCGCACTTATTGTGTGAATGCGAGGCAATCTGATGTAGTCGTAGGCCATTATTAGGGAGACACTTCTTCGAAGCTTTGGAGGAAATTGATGGTAAAAGGCCCATTGCGTTTTGTAGGGTAATTGGATGCTTTAAAAGGCCCTTGTCTTAACCTAACTTTAACCTAAAGGTCTATGTCCCCTTAAGGATTCTAAACCTTGCGGCAGCAAAAAAGTGTGGGACGCCATAAATCGGTCGATGGAGCACCAAAGACAAAACTTTTATATTATACATAGCCCCAAATCAATTATAACAAAACGGAATTCGGTATATATGTATATACGCAATTTTTTCATTCCAAATATTTTTTAACAAAATGTCTTATCGTTTTAATTTGAATTATTCATTCAATTTCAATGGATTTCAATATCCGTTTTATATGCATGATCTCATTTCTCGTTGTTAAATTAACCAGCTCTCTCAATGAAACTTTTCTTGTTATTGTATTCATACTATGATTCTCCATGCCAATTACGGCGGATGGACTGAGCGGCGTCAAGCATTCAATACGATTCCTCTTCATATCGTGGCCAAAGGTAAATCCAAATCACCATACAATAAATCCTTATTCCACACAAATCCCTTTAATCCATTGAAATACCTATATATCCAATGCGACTATTACGAATGAAATCGATAAAAGAAAGAATGAAAAGAACCAGCAAACTTGCAATTCAAGGATAACTCGGGGAAGAACATAAATTCCGGCATTAAATATGTACAACAAATGTAATAACGATTCAGATAGAATATTAAGGGCTGGAGAAAGCTACTCCCAAAAATAGGAGGGCGACGGTTTATTGTTATTTACAACGCACTTGTAAAACTCAGAATTCCACCATAACCTCAAAATGCCAATAAACAACCGCATTTTATGGAAATCAGAATGACTTAAGCGCACGCAAAATGTATTCCAATGAAACTTTTTGTATATGTATAATTCCAGGATAATGGACGAGCGAAAAAGAAAGGATACAGTGATGAATGGATGCAGCTGCGGGGGGATCTGATGAAGCTGAACGCAAATGGAGTATTTTTGTTACTGTTGTTTTGGTAGTCGCGCTATCGTATAGCGATAAAGTCAGTTTTTTGAAATTAACTGCCATTTGAGTCCGATATTACATTTAATTTGTTTGTTATTTCGAGTGTTTGATTTGCTCTGTTTTTTTTTAATGCGAAGTGCGTGCCTTTGCATGGACATGGAAACCCCAAGGACATTCTGTTTGCGGATAAAATTAATTTTACTGCGATTGTTGGTTCAGATGTTAATGAGAACAACCACCAACGTTGCTTATACGTGGAGTCACGAAGAAATATAGGATAAAGTAAGTGTGGGTCGCAAGCAAAGAATTTTCTTCTCTTCACCACCCTGGTGTATTCTATTTAACACGCAAATTTTTAGAGGCAGACATCTCAATCTTAGTATATATTTATTTGACATTTAAAATGCTTTGTTTTGGGATTATGGTTAGAAAAGGTATTTATTGCATGGCAACGACCTCGACTCTGATTTCCATCTGTGGTTATTAATAACCTTAATTGGAGATGGGAAATGTGTTTTTACGCGATTAGCTATAAATGCAAATATTTGGCTAATCAGTTCAAAGCGGGCCGGGATCGCACTTGTGTAACCTTTTTGCTCTACTTCATGCAGGGTTCTTTGTCTGCAGGTGTCTGTTTTTTTGGAATTAGTCATAATTTTCCCAGTGACACCTTATTTGGCAACTGAGTTTTGATTTATGGTAAGAACAAATGAAAATGGCAATATCTAAAAGTGGTGAAAGAATTCATCCATCGTTATTTATTTCTTTTATTTTTGTTTGATTATTTTATCATATTATTTTTATTAACTTCATAGTAATGAAAAGTAAAGGTCTACCGTTTAGTTAAAGCACTTTTACCAACTTGAAGGAAATTGTGTATGAGGAAGTCGCAAATCGTAGATCAAAGCTTGCAGTTCGGTTAATAAATATTTCCTTGACACATTTATAGAGAGGTCAAGGCCAAAGAGAGTCTTCTGTAAAAAGGCTGTTTGGTTCTGATATTTTTTTTTTAAATTTTGTTCAAAGATATTTTCATTCCATTAATTTATTAATCTGGAGACATTGGCCTAGTATTGTTCATTCGTCAATGCGTAGCCGCTGACTTTTTGACAAATGTATTCTCTTAAGAATGTATCAAATGCATCTTTATTTTGGATTGGTAAATGTATCAAGTTTGTAGTTTTTTGTATGAAGGCCGACGTCTCATGGCTCTTAAGATGGATAATGAGGTTCACTAGATTTTCTTGCAGGAAATACAAATGGGTTGCTCATCATGTTCTTAGAACCCAATCGAATTGAAAATCATCACTTTCGAAACCAGAGTTTCTTTAGTGGTTGGAGGATCCAGATAAAGTTTTTGATATGACAAAATAGTCCATATTCGAATTTTCAAAATTAAGGCAAGTAAGAGTAGTATAATACTACTAATTCTTCAAATTGTGAAAAAAATTTAAAATAGCAAGTTTAATGTGGTCTGAGAGTCAACTAGGGACTTTACTTTCTCTGAAGAAGCGAAATATTTGGGTCTGATTGTAGATAAAAAGTTGAGCTGTAAAGAATAAAACAAAGCACTTTTCTTTTACGAAAACGCCATTGAGAACAGATGGGGTCTTTAACCTCACATCAGTCATTGGCTACACATTTCAGTCAAAAAAACCGATACTTACTTATGGAGGGTTGTATGCTGGACTGCGAATTATCGCAATAAAATAAGCGAGGTCCAAAAATCCACCTGACACCCCTCGATGATAGTGCTAATACTACTATTCATATTAAAGCTATGTCACAATGGACCGACAACGCTAGTGGCCACGCTTCCACCCTAAATAAAATGGGAATACCTCTAGTAAAATCTATAACACCATTCGTCTTCAATTTATACCGATGGATAAAAAACTGGAGATAGGGTGGGGTGTGGTGTTTTCTCTGACAGACTAAATGTTAGCCTCTCCTTCCGTCTTCCTGGCGGCATGTGGAAGGCGGAAATAATGGCGATTTAACAAGTCTTAGTTTGACTAAAAAGGAACGTGATATCCTCTAAAGATATTGGAATTTTCTCGGGCAACCAAGCTGCAATATCAAGTCCTTATAATCATTCTCTTTAAGCTCTGCTGTAGCCCTAGGATGTCGATTGTCTCTTCAGGAAATGTTCAATATTCACCTTTACTGTGTGATGGGGCACAGGAACATTGTTAGGAACTGTAAGGCTGATGCCGTAAGGCTAAATGAACTGTAAGGCTAAGGCCACGGTGCCTCTCTCACCTGATAAAGGAGAGTTAGGCCTACCATTTGCTGCTGTAAATTATCGCTAAGGCTGTTAGATATTGAGAAAATAAACCTTAGGTGAGCAAGTGGTATAACATGTCAAGCGACGAAAAAAATCTTGCCTAAGCTGGAATTTAATCTCTCTAAGCAGACAGAACATTAACACAACTATAGGTGACATTAAACTTATAGGCAAACATGCAATAATGGCCTAAGCTGATTCCTCTAAAGGGTGTAGTGCCAAAGTTGCTGGAGAACTTGGCCTGTAACTACCGTGCCCATTAATTTTTAATTTGGTCCATCTGTTCGTATCGAATACAAGACATTTGTAGCTAGATAATTGGCAGACTTGATATGTGAGTTCCAATTTAATCTTTTATGAAGGTTTACGCTAAAATATTTAACCTCACTGGAGCACACTAGTGGTTCATTCGGGATCTACCAAGCTTCCTCTCGTTAATGGCACTATAACAGTATTATGTAGGTCGATTGAGGGTAGGTCATTGTTGCACCATTCTTAAACCTGTTCCCCGAGTTTTTTAAATACAATCGATCGATTGGTTCGATTCATAAGAGACTTACTATGCTAGATGACTTTAAGACATTTGCCACTTAAGGTACTAACTACATTTTAAATATAAGGAAACCGCTTTTCAAACATCTCAGGTCGGGACGGCCTACTGAGGTCGAACCGATGACAACAAAAGTAATGCATATAATATGCCCATATGTTATGGTCCCCTGCGCGAAATTCTGTGCTACTTTATTAAAGTGGCTATACGCGAAAATGACTCGCCAGCGAAAGGCAATCGAAGCTACATATTCAATTTAAAGTAAACACGTTGTATTTCCATCTATAAACGACGTGAGCACATGCAATTTGAGTCTCATCTTTTTAAAAAAAATCCCAATTCCTCCGACTGCATGCAGCACACTCAATTCGAATCCTTGCTTTCATATCTTCGTTTGTGCCAATTACGAGCAACCGAAACAAGCCTGCAAATTAATGCAGTATACACTACATCAAATGCAAATATTCTATCCAATGGTGACATCGCGCTGGAAAAGGCGCACAAAACATCAACTATGCATGTCAACCTTAAAGCTACAGGACAACTCACTAGGGTCGTTCGGCTTTAAGGCGAGGCACGTACATAATATCCTTCTATAGAACCGGTCGGTGTATCTCCATCGGAGCCATAGACCAACACAATGCTATAATATTCTATTTAAAGAGCCCGCATTCAAGAAATTAAATCAGCAACCGCATCGCATTCGGAGACGAAAATAGACACCGCACACACCACACCAGCCTGGTGAACTAGAATAGGCTCCATCTTCTTATTATCCTTTTTCATGAATTGTTTTGTTTTCCAATTTCTATGTCAGAGATCCTCAATCCACGCTGACGTTATACACAGATGAGTGTGTAATCCTTTTTTACGGATGGGTGGGGGAAGGGTGGTGAGGGTGGTTGTTGGTTGACAAAGGGGAGACGACATTTATTCTCCCTCATTGTCTAGCTCTATCTCAGTGGGACGGCAACGCTGTGGTGATTGTTGGCGACTGGCATATTGTTGGGTGAGGTTAAGACTTTGGATTCTTTTGTTGTGTTCTTAAGTCCCCGCGGGGGATTTTCTGTTTTCGTTTTCTCTTGCAATTTCACTGCTCTTTGTATCTGCATTGATTTAACTGCTCCCATTTGAGGTCGGTGGCTTGATAGCTGGATGGCGGCCGTCGTTGTGCATTTTGTTCGTACGAAGAAGAGTGACGCGCGACGACGGGAGTGGTTAAATAAAGTGGAGGGTGACTTAGAAAATTGACAGAGCTATTTTTAGCTAGTCCATTATGTAGATGTTAATTAATATGTCGGTACAATTCAATAAAAAAGAAAATATATTGAAAAGGTCAGCGAAGCGGAAATTATTGCAACAAAAAACTGACTTTATGCAATCGGGTTATAAGTAAACTGGGTTACGACAGTAGGGTGTATTTCGAGATTTTACATTATATTTGTGGTGTTTGGGTTTTTTTGCATTTAAAAAGTGTGGACATTGGTTTCCGATTTCAATTTAAGATGACAAATTTAGACCCATATACTTTGTCCATGCTTTCGCCGGCTCTGGCTCAATATTTAGCCAGAACACAAGTCCATATTTTCTTTGAAGAATTTTTCACTCAAAAGAGTTTAGTATATGCTCTCATTTCCTGCTTATCGTCCAGCGCTCAATACCATAGAGCAGAACTGACAGGATCAGTGTTTTATAGAGCTAACACGTCGTCCTCCAAGTTAGGAGCTTTGAACACATTTGTTTTGTCAAACCGAAGTAGCAGCGGTTTCATAGGGTTTCATTCTTCGTTCAATCTAGGGTGTTGTTTGCAGAGTTAATGTTAAACCAATCGTCACGCGACACAGTCTGAACAGTTTGCCGGGATCCCAAATTTAGCCATCGCCATGAAGAGCTCCTGACGATGAATGATATCATATCGGCGGTCCTTATAAAGTATCGACTTCTCGATTTCTGATGCTTTTCAGATATTTTGGAAATACACTGGAAATTACATATCGATAGCCAGCCAACCTCCATCAAAATTTCGTAGTTGTAGGGTTATTTTTGACCTAAACATAACTTTGTTACATTCAGGTTATATCCAACGGCTGCAAAAATAGCCTTACTAAGTCGCTTGTGATGTTTTAATCGGGAATAAAGAATTGCCTTGTATTACAAGGCAAGATGTAATGTCTGAAAGCAGAATAATGTGTTTTTTAGGGATCACAAATCTTGTTTTGCGGGAATTGGCAAAAAAATGTGAAAAAAGTGGTTTTGTGCACGGAAGTTTTTCATTCAGGCAGATCACAAACACATAATGGTATGTTTTATTCGGAGAAAACTAAAGAGCGAAATTTGTGCTGATTTTCTTTATGACACAGCATTTGCGAAACAACTCATGGCTCGTAAGAATTTAACTTTTTGGAAAAAATTAAAATTATGTCTTTATATAAAAATGATTCGGTCTCGATTGCTTGTGCTTTTAGCTTAAAAATTGGTAAGAACATGATAAGTGAATAAAATCAATAAAATTAGTTTGCAAAGTTCATTGACGTTTATTTTATTATGAAGTGTTTTAGATGTTTTTTCATATTTACTTTTTGATATCTTTTATATTTGTCAATAAGCAATATGCGATTTGCGATTTTGTTATGAGATTCCCCTTTCGATATATTATCGGTACCAGGAGTAAAAGACAAGGTATGATTTATTGCCAATTTGTATGTGATTTTATTTTTCAAATCCCATAAGTACGCACAAATTTATTGACAAAATAGTCGAAGATCACGCTCCTTCCTGTAAAACTACGTTTTGTGACTTGAGATTTTTTAATTTGGGACCGTTGATATGCGATGAAAACATGTTGTGGTCACCCTAATACTTTTTTTATATCACTATTCATATCGTTACATAAAAAACTTTAGTTAATTTTTGCACTTAAATGACATTTTGAAGTTAAAAAAAATAGTTGGGTTTATTCCCCGCAGGCATTTGAATATAAAATTATTTAAAAAAAAACAAAATTCACCAGTACCGGAGACCATAGTTTTGCAGGCGTCCTCTTTTGAAGGTCATTTTTATTTTAAGTAGTTTTTGATAGATTTTGTTTTTTTTTAATAAAAATTTATTTTTAATAATTTATTCACATACTTATCTGTTAATTTTCCAGTCTTAAAAGGTTTCAAACTTAAAGAAATAGTTTAACAAACAATAATAATATTGTTTGAAAGACGTTTCATCCAGATGTGGCCATGTAGGATCAGCAGTGAATTACCAAAACTCGCCTTATCCATGCGTACTTTTCCTGTTAGTTTCTTGCATAGTATATCAAAATTTAAACTTAAAGTAAATGTGAATTATGTCCTGCCACAAAATCTGCATATAGAAAACATTGATAGTGGCGTGGCGTTTGCTCAGGGTCTTGGCTAAGACTTGTAACAGTGTTTTTTTATGAGTTAAGTTTTTCAGGTTGGCAGCACTGGTTAGTAATGGCGTCCAAACGTCATCTGTCAAAGTGAACAGTTTTCAGTATACTCATTTAATCATGAAAAGACTTATAAACTGCAACGATTGCAAATTATTGAAATTTATTATAAAAATTGGTGCTCTGTGAAAAATGTGAAAATCCGCTGTCTTATCGAAAAATTGTGTTCAGTGATGAGGCTCATTTCTGGTTCAACGGATATGTAAACAAGCAAAACTGTCGCATCTAGAGTGATGTACAGCCACATGCCATACAAGAATTACCGATGCATCCCGAAAAAACGACAGTTTGGTATGGTTTATGAGCTGGTGGCATCATCGGGCCATTTTTCTTCAAAGACGACCGTGGAACGTCAACGGCGAACGATATCGAGCAATGCTACGCGACTTTTTTTTGCCCCAGTTGGCTAAGTTGAACTTGGTTGACATGGTTTCATCAAGACGGTGCCACATTCCACACAGCTCGTGAAACAATGGAAATATTGAAGGATGAATTTGGTGAGCAGTTTATTGCTCGAAATGGGTCTTTGAGCTGGCCGCCAAAATCATGCGATTTAACGTCTGTTGATTATTTCTTGTGGGGTTATGTAAAGTCATTAGTATATCTGGACAAGCCGAACACGATTGAAGCCTTACATGATAACATAACACGCGTAGTTCGTGGAATACAGGCCGAAATGCTCGAAAAAGTGACGAAAAATTGGACCTTCCTAATGGACCATTTGAAACGGAGCCGCGGACAGCATTTACGTGAAGTTGTCTTTAAAACGTAAATGGCAAAAGCCTATTTATCGATTACTTTTAAAAGTTTGAATATTTGATGCAAATTTGGGTATTTTATTCGATTTCTAAAAAAATTTAGTTGAATTCTATATAAAACCTCTTCCTTTGATGGTGATATTCTCTGACATTGGAAGAATAGTTTATATATGGGTTTGTTGCCTTCTTATATTGTTGGTTAGATTTATATTTATTGGGAAAGCTATTGGTTAAACACTTTTTTTTATTTTATCACAGCTTATATCTTCTCCTCTATACATTTTATTTAGGTATTTTTGTGTTGCAAACTTCTAGACTCATCTCAATCCTCTTTATTTTGTTTCCCATCACGTTACAACAATACAAAATTCCTAAAAGCGTGAGCCCTAATTGCTGCTTCACCTCATCCCTGCGGTTTTAAATCCAATTTTCCTATTTACACTTTGTTTGTTTTCGTTTCATGAGTTTTCTCATATTAGTTTTCCGGCAGCTTTTTTTTATAGCTTCCAGTCATTTTTGAGACTTGAAAACAAACTACAAAGCCCACCTTCATCTATCCATCCTTCACCCGAACGGAGATATGAAATTTCAATGGCGAAAGTATGTTCTGAGTGCAGGCGTATAAATATTTATATAAAGATAGCGTCAATTCTCGTGTACAATGTAGTAAAGTATCCTGGCGTGCTCGTAAGAATATATTTCTTCTTCATTTTGAAGATTTAAAAAAAATAATAATAACGATTTTCACCGTAAGGGTTGTTCAGTTCAGTGAGACAGGGCCGCATGGCAGGCGCCACAGTTGCTTCACCGAGAAAGTATCACAAAATTGTATACTCCTATGACTAACAGCTGTTGCTTTGGGAATTCATGTTTTACACAAGTTTTCCCTTCAAAGTAATTCACTTTGTTAGAGAGTAGATGAGCAGCCCGGATGCTGGATAAGGGGGAGGGAATAAGTATGCGACCTAATGCAGGAGTAACAAGGAGGTGTGGATATATAAAATGAGGACAATGCAAAGTTAAATTTGTTTAATGTACGAGCGTGGTACGACGGATATATTTCTCCTTGCTTCACTTTCTTAGCAATCACTTTATCACACTCACACGGCATCGTATTTCTTTCTGTGGCCTGAAAAGCCAACGCCATTACATTTTACAATCTTCAGCATCATAAAATTGAACATGACTAGTCGTTCGTTCGAGCTAAGGCCATTATTTACATAATTTACATCTGTATTACTTTTCACAGTTTCTTCGATTGTTATGAGATGAATTTTACAAGGGACACTTTTAGTTGGAACATTTTGTTGCAAAATGTTCGTACCAGGAACGTGTACAGCAAAACAACAACGGTCACGCAGAGCGGACCAAATTAGGTTAGTGAAGTTCCCGTGTGCATTTTCCACACAATAAAAAAGTTGTAAGAAACACATTCGGAGCAGGCAGCATCTTTTAGAGCCTAGGGTTTCCAGAAATAGCGTGGCCCTTCAGATTGGGGGTTTTGGTCGGGGTTAACTGTCCAATCACGTTAAAAAAACATGTTTACCAAACAACCAATAAGCATCGATAAGAAAACTATCTCTGCTGACACGACAGAAGAAAGAACAACAACTTTCGGATCGGCACTTGGAATCTTCGGACTATGACAAGGCTCTTTCCAAGCTGAGGTCGAGACAAATGTAGTGCTGGCCTTTCATGACCTGAATGGAGCTGTTGCCCGGTTTGTGACCCCTTGCATTGAGATATTCGGTTTGTGAAGCCTCTCACAGAAGGTAGGGTCCATGGTAGAAGGATGACCTAATAAGAATGCGAACGGAAATCAGAAGGCTTCTGATTCACTAGCCGACTGGTGTCTTTATAGATCGGCACTACTAAACGAGGTTGCTCGTTCAATCAAAGTGTTACTAAATTCTAGGATTAGAAACCCCGATGGTTGATGGTGGAGACATTTAGCTAGAAACCCACTTTTCTGGTATACATACATATATATGTATATCGCTTCAATTGCGGCTACTGTAGAAGCTATCAAAAATGCTACTGCATCTTTTGAGGGTTGCAAATCACCTGGCAACGAGGGATTTCCATCCATCTATTTTACAATATGGTATAAGCCAGTTGCTGTCAGTCTTAAAATTAATATTTTCTGCTAGCTTGGCACCGGTGTTCATCCTATCTTCCTTACGAATGGAGTGATATTTATACTTAATCGAGGTTGTTGCCTTTACGAGAAGGAGCAAATTAAACGGTTTATCTCAAATATTACATTGCTGCTATCAAGGGAAGCTTAATATCGAGTTATCCTCGATAGCAAGTTCTGTTGGTAAAACATGTCAGTACGAATCATAAAAACAACTCTGAAGAATACTTCTTGTCAAAAGAAGTGGTTTTTGGTACAATTCATACTGGGAGAGAACGTACGGTCATACGGTCCTGTGCAATGATACCGAAACTCTGGCTGCGTTAAATTTTCAAAATCCACTTTCCCCAATGGTTTCGGGCATGATCTTAGCCAGGGAATAGATGTAATCGCATTTTCACGAATGCCTGTGGGAAAACTGAACTCCTTATAACGTTAAATAAGTATGGTACAAGAAAGTATTTGCCAGGAAATGCAATTGATCAGTGTCTGAGTCTGAGTAATTCAGGGAGAGTGAACTGGGTAAATTGTAAACCTAATTTATCACTCGCATCCGTCATCGCATAACAATTGCTTATAGGACATCTCCAATAAGCAGGTGTAAATTGCATATATATTAATTATATTAATCATACTTAAAGTATAACATTTCCTTCAGCGACTATAAAACAAAATTTAATTTAAACGTCACTTCTGATTCCCTCGCAATGAACTATTAACAGATAATTTGGATATGTCACCGGTCGTATGTCAACTGTTATTATTTTATCGTGGTTGCACACAATAAGCAAACCCAATATATAGATACCGCAAGCCATTAAAACCACTACTCTAACCCAATTTGAAAATGGTATTCCCATATGCAAGCACACTCAGTTCGAAATGACCTCATTTAATAAGGATGAGTAAGGCAAGATGTCATTGAAGAGGCATCCTAACATTTGCATCCACTAACCCAAACTCTTATCGGGTCAACTGCAATAAAACCCAGTTGCGCGAAGCAATTAATCCATTTCTCTTAAGTCCTTTTCCTATCCATGATCATGAGAAAGTTGTAAAACTTTTGTTTTTTTTTTTTCCGGAAAAAAATATTTTTATTGTCACTGAATAATATCTGATCGGTGCTGCCACCGCCCACATTGGGCGGATGATAGAGCTGAATTTTAATTAACATACGAATGTTCGACTATGTTTTGTGCCCGAGGAGGATGCTTTGTACACACAAATTTGCCGTTGGCTGACAACAAAAAAAAATATTTAATTCGACACAATTCACGTTTGAGTGCAAAATTGGAGACGAGATGGAAGCAAATGTCAAGTACTGCTAGTAGATTTCGTAGAACCGAATGATGACAACGAAAATCGTTGATGAGATATTCGTCATCATATGTATCTATGAATGTGTGAGTATAAAAGAAAAGTGTCGATATTTCGGTGTTAATTAAAATTTTCCAACTCTGGATCTTTGTGGTGATGCCTTGTGTCACTGTAAACTTCTTGATGTTTTCGAGTTGTTTTGCTTAAACACAGATGGGATCAAGTGCCACAACATAGCGTAAATATTTTTATTTACGTTGGTTATTTATGACGCAAGGACTCTATGCTGTGTGCTTTTAATATTTTTTTTTGCCACTCTGTATGACTTTAAACTCCTTAATGGGGGTTCGTTAAAATCTATGGCGCTCATTTTAACCAAGGATATGGTCTGGTCCAGAATGGAAATGATAGTCCTTGTAAGGGGTAGAGGGACATCTGTTTTTATTGCATCACTTTCTTAAAACATATTGCAAAGGCCAGTGTGTTTTATTATTTTCCAGTCGGAAGGATGTATTTGTCTCAAGGATTATAGGTTTTATGGTCGACACTTTTTGGTGTTTAATATGAGTTAGAGGAGCTGTAATGTAGCAATAAGTAAGTTAAGTTTATCTTAAAAAAAGGATTGTTTTTGAATACAAATACCACTGAGGCTATGGCTTTTACGCTAAGGATATGTGAAAATAGTTTTCATCGCTCACTCTATTTCTTCAGCATAGTGTCATTGCGTTCTTCGTACACCCAACCAATCTTAAAAAGAAAGGCAATTTACGCCTATATATCAACCAAAAACAGAATTGGAGGCAAAACGGAGCCTTACGGAACACTCAATATTTCTCTCCTTAAATAAAAGTCTTCACTTTGCGACCTATTATCACGGTATGAATAAAGCATAAAACCACGAAATCCAGCTTTCTCCAATTTTCTCAACAAAAAAATTGTGATTGACGATGTCGAAGGCTTTAGTTATATAAATAAATAAACCTGTGGTAAATTTTTTCGCATAGAGGTGTGTGATAATATGGGAAAAAAACTGTAACAGCGCATCTTCAGTCGACTTGCCTTAAGAACAAAAATGAATTCGCATTGAAAAACTTAGTTTTATGTAAAAAACCTCACTATTACAGTTTTCCTTAGTGGTTCAACGCTTTCGATAAAAGTTTTTTGGGGACGATTATCAAACGATTACTATGGACGAGCCACGCTTTCCTCAGTTAGATGAATTAGAATTGGAAAATATGTCGTTCTCACAGGATGCAGTTGTGCACAATCCACAGCCAAAATTCTGAGGGCTGCAATTCCGGTTTGTCGGATGTGTTGATGTAACCGTTCCAGAATTATTTTTGTGAGTTTTTTTTTAAAGACACCAGACTATGTCAATGAGAGAATATCCATCTGCGAGAACCTCTCGCCGAAAGTTCTGACAGGAGTGATGGAAACTGCCACAAATCGAGCAGTCATAACTTTGGTGGTTTTAAAGTTATGATAAACTTCAATAAATTTTCTAAAATAATGATTATTTAAATTATAAAAGCAAATTTGCTGATAGCCCCTTTAGAAGCCAAATTGCCCTTTTCTCAGCGTTAAGACTCCTGGATCCAACTTTTTCAAATATTATCCTACATTGATTTACTGTTTGAGGATTTCTGAGCCGTACTAAAAGCTTTTAAGCGGTAGATGGGACGATAGCCATAGAGTTACGTGAAGTAAATCCAAAAGAGAACGGCAGCTACCTTTGCGGACGGTTTTGGGGTAACATCTCGGGGCATCTTTTTATTTATTGCTTTATCGTTCGAAGTAACGGTACCTGCCATACCTTTTTATACCCTATCCTAAGGGTATATTAATTTTGACACATAGTTTGTAACACCCCTTAATATTCGTCGCAGACCCCTAAAAGTATATATATTTATGATCAGGACCAAAATCTAAGACTATTTAGCAATGTCCGTCCGTATCAACTTTTGAGGCCTTTAAAATTATGCTAGGAAGCTGAAATTTGGAACATATACTCCCTAGGGTTCCGAAATGGTAAAGTGTTAGAATTTTTAAAATACGCCCACTGCCACGCCCACAATTTAGAAAAAACCGTTTTAAGGCTTAAGTTAGAGAGATAAAGTTGTACAACCTTCACAAGATATGTAGGTACTGCCCACCTTTATTAATTTGTCATATAAAGTTTTTTGCCACGCCTACTTTTTGTGGGCGTTTTTCACTAAAATGCTGTTTTCTTCGAAAATTTTCATAGAAATCGAAAAAAAATGTTTAACAATATATTATGCCAATATTTTTCTCAATGAATCGTCCATACAAAGTTTTTGACCACGCCCACTTTTTGGGGGCGTTTTTTGAAAAAACATAATTTTTTTTCTATAAATTTCATAGAATGAAATAAAATGCTATCCATCATCTTCCTAATGCTTTTTTTCTTTGGAGTACATAGGGATAAGGATAGGGTATCATACTGTTCGCCCCAAGCGGACTGTAGCCTTTCCTTATGTTTTTTTTTGTGAAAATCACTTATCACTAATTTTCTCGAAGATGGTTCCAAGGATTTCGGTCTTTTTTATACGAAGGATACTTGGGATGCGGCCCAAAATACTGCAAAATAATACAGTTTTGGAAAAAAATTCGATTAACGGTAATTTATAAAAGCGTCATATCTCAAAAACTAACAAAGCGAATCCAACAAATTTTAACTTTTTATACCCTATCCTAAGGGTATATTAATTTTGACACATAGTTTGTAACACCCCTTAATATTCGTCGTAGACCCATAAAAGTATATATATTTATGATCAGGACCAAATCCTAAGACTATTTAGCAATGTCCGTCCGTATCAACTTTTGAGGCCTTTAAAGTTATTCTAGGAGGCTGAAATTTGGAGCATATACTCCCTAGGGTCCCGAAATGGTAAAGTGTTAAAAGTTTTTAAATCCGCCCACTGCCACGCCCACAATTTAGAAAAAACCGTTTTAAGGCTTAAGTTAGAGAGATAAAGTTGTAAAACCTTCACAAGATATGTAGGTACTGCCTTATAAATTTGTCATATAAAGTTGTTTGCCACGCCTACTTTTTGTGGGCGTTTTTCACTAAAATGCTGTTTTCTTTGAAAATTTTCATAGAAATCGAAAAAAAATGTTTAACAATATATTTAGCCAATATTTTTTCCAATATATCGCCCATACAAAGTTTTTGGCCACGCCCACTTTTTTGGGGGCGTTTTTTTTCAAAATAAATATTTTTTTTTCTATAAATTTCATAGAATGAAATAAAATGCTATCTATCATCTTCCTTATGAATTTTTTCTTTGGGGCACATAGGGATAAGGATAGGGTATCATACTGTTCGCCCCAAGCGGACTGTAGCCTTTCCTTATGTTTTTTTATACTATTAAGTCGAACAAATTTGCATACTTCGATTTTTGAAATAATTTTTTTCATATAACGATTTTCCTAAATTTAAAAAATTCGTTTTCTCAAAAACGTAGGTGCTGTTTCGCATTTTCAAAACCTAGAAAGTGATTTAAATAAATTTGTCACCATTAATTTCGATTCAAAAACGCATCTCATGTATCAAGAAAGTTTCGTATGACGCAGTCGTGCGCTTAATTTTAATGTTTCGTCATAAGAAAAAGCAAGAATTCACTACACACATGTCCATCATATGAAAAAATAGGTTCTTGTACAATTTCATTGATTCAAAGTTCACAAAAGTGAAAAAAAAACATAATATTAATTTTTTTATTTCGATGAACCATACCGGTATACATTTTTTTTCTTCAAAAAATAACTTTCCCACGCTGAGTTTAACTTTACACCTGCTCTTAGAACAATGATATTAGATTTAATTTTGTTGTCCATTGTGCAATATAACGTAAATAAACAATGTTAAATTTGGCGAACAATATATATATTCTTCAGATGACAAGTTTGGATGCCCGTCTGATCAGCTGATGTGATGATATCCTTTGACTTGATAAAAGACAAAAAAATTCATTTCTGTACCTATTCATCATATGATTCACCTGGCTCCTTAAAATTACGCCTAAAAATTAATATAAACAAAGCCCAAGAACCTCGGCATTTTTTCCGATGAAAAATCGCCCAAATATAAAAGTACCAAAAAATTGGATTCTATGACTCGTTATATGTTTATTGTTTTTTCGAAAATAACTGACTTAACATACTTTTTCCTAATTTCAATATAATTTTGTGCGTGGAGAGCTTTTTCTGTTTTCTGGCGAATTTTGTCGTTGAATTTTTGATATTTTTGTCAAAAACATTACGCCGCAATTATTTTGCTCTATTTTACAAAACATTTTTGGGCTAATTTCTGGAAGCCATATACCTTTATTCAAAATTGTAGCTCAAAGTTGGTATTAATTAAAATATTCCCGGGAAATTACTGATTTAGTAAAGGAAAAACGAAGAGCGCGTTTCTCGCGCTCGGCAGTATAAAACAATTTTAAATAATCTTTCAAGCTAACTCAAAAGAGACATTCGGGACTTCAAAAATCGTGAAATCTCTATGTACATATCTCGAAAGTCTAACGGCGGATAAAACTTCTAACTATTCGCTCTGGAAAGCTTTGAAAGGCATCGAAAAGCCAAAGATGCAAGTGCCACCCATCCGGAAAAATAACGGGGAATGGGCGAAAGGAGACAAGAAAAAGCCGAAATATTTGCCGAACACCTTGAAGAGACGTTTAAACCATTTAACAGTGAAGCGTTGGTTGAAGATACTGTTCCTACCACGGTATCTAAACGGTATCTAAATTAGATGAGTAGTGCTGGTCGAACTCTGATTTTAAATACAAAAACTTAAATTAAACAAGGCTCCTGGATATGACCTAATTACGGGACAGGTCCTTAAATAGCTGCCCAGAAAAGCACTACTTAAATTTGTTTATTTCATAAACGCTTCTATTGGACTTTTGTACGTTCGCCGGCAATGGAAGATAGCTGAGGTGATAATGGTTCCTAAGACAGGTAAACCAACAAATGACAAAAAATCCTATAGACCAAAATCGCTTCTACCAATAATGTCGAAGATATTTGAAAAACTCACATTGAAGCGATTACATCCGATCGTCGAAGAACGCCGATTAATACCGGATCACCAATTCGGATTCAGAACTAAGCACTCTACACTTGACCAGGTTTACAGAATTACCAACGAAATTGAAAAAGCACGAGAGAAAAAAATATTGTTCTAGCGTCTCTCAGGCTTCGACAAAGTATAGCATACGGGATTAAAATATAAACTAAACAAAGCTCTCCCAAAGCAATAATATGAGATCCTAAGCTCTTATTTATATGACAGGATCTTTCGTGTTAAACACGGGAACGAGTACTCCGAATTCAAAGAAATCGCGGCGGGAGTTCCACAAGGATGTGTTCTGGGCCCGATTTTATTCCTATTATATACTCGCGATATCCCGTAAAAAGAGGATACTATATTAGCAACTTTCGCGGATGATACGGCTATTCTAGCTGTAGACCATTTAATTCAGTTCGTGACAAACAAGCTTCAACGATCTATCGACAGAATATGCTTGTGGACAAAAACTTGGCACAACGAGACAAAATATACGCACGTTAATTTTACTTACGGAAATGTAAGCAATCTACCCATTTTTATTGACTCGATACAAATTCCGTACGCAAACGAGGCTAAATACTTGGGAATGACGTTGGATGCTAAATGAAAATGGAAATCGCATGTTAAGAAGAAACGCGATTAGCCCATTATCAGATTAAATCAAATGTATTGGCTGATTGGAAGATTTTCTAAACTCAGCATGCAAAACAAGCTGCTTTTATACAAGCAAGTTCTAAAACCGGTTTGGACGTACGGTATACAACTTTAGGGTTTTACCAAACCAAGTAATGTTAATATTTTGCAAACTTTCCAAAATAAAGTCCTAAGACAAATCGTAAATGCTCCGTGGTATATCAGAAACGCCGATATCCAAAGAGCTGAAGACGAAATACAAAATTTCGCGCGTGAACAACACACTCGCCTAATTGGCCATTACAATGACGCTGTACTACAGATTCTAGATCAGAGAAATCTTGTCCGCCGATTACAAAGGATAAAATGTTTTAAATTTCCTGCCAAACGTAATTAAATATTTAAATTAAAACTGCTTGATAGACATTAGCCTAGTTGTTGGGAGGTGTTTTTAGTGAGTAAGAATCTCATACTATTATAAGTACGCGCAGCCGGTCCTCATAATGTCTCATGGAAGATTTTCCACCTACCCTCGGAAAAAACAGAAAAAAAAGTTGTTAAAAATTACAAATATATTCCTGCACCTATTTTCGAAATTCCAAATTTCAGACCCCTAGATTTTGAATTTCAAAGATGACAGAACATTAAGATAAATATTATTTTATGGGGATAGACAGGATTTTAAGATTTTCCATGTAATTTGGTGTGTTTCACCGCAACTTTAAAATTGTTTGCCAAGCACTTCATTGATACTCTACGCTTCCAACTTGCTGAAGTAAGTAGGCAAAATTTTATCAATGGAATCGAAATAAACCGTGAAATCTATGGAAAATGTGTGCATGTCATACACGTGGCCATGTGCCAGGCTTACATCAATTGAATTGAATGGAAAATCAGCAACTTGTACTTGCCACCACGAAAAATGATGGCTGGAACTACGCTTCACGGCTTGGTACATCCAATCATCAGATTGCTTAGGTGTGGATTGCTTATAGTTTTGTTGATTAAATTTGAAAGATATTTTCCCCATGGTCCATGGCGAACCAATATTCCCAAAATATGCTTTAACGATTTTGGTAGTTTTCGATACTTCGCTCGAAAGTATCGAAAATGCAACAGTACCCCAAAATCTAAATTTCCAGTATTGAGAAAGCGAGAAAGTGTCGTATGTCACAGTCGTTAAATTAACTTATGTTACTACTAAATATAAACCACATTTTCGTTTTGTTAAGAATAAGAGTCATTAATAAAAAAAAAAAAAAGAGGCGAACTACAGTTCCAGGCTAAGAAACATCTAGTATTTTGCTTAAAGCCGTCGAAAATATAGACTACTTGGAGGACATAAATAAATATATATTAAGAATTCTGCATGAATCTACTTAATTGTAATATTTAAATTTAACAGTCATCCAACCTCATGTTCTTATTTACAGATGTGGCTTCATGTATGGTGAGCTGACAGACAAAGAGACGGTTTCACGACTGGAGTATACATTGGAGAATCAGCAACAGGATCAATTTGAAATTTTACTATATAAAAAGAACAGTAAGTACACAAATTTAATTTCTCCTGCTCTATAACTCGTACTTCGGCTTATTTGTACCTACCTCTCCCCATTTTATGCTAGATAAACTTATAAAACAATGTATCTGCTTCGTTTTTTTATTGAATGTGTATACAATGTGATAATGGTGAGCGATAATTAATTAGCCCATAGTCATTAATCTACGTAAATTTGCATCTCTATCTTCATCTCCTGACCATCGTAATCATCATTTAACAATTTGAAAGCATTGATTTTGTGTGTCTCTGTCAGCAATTAGGAGACGATACATGATAAGCTAAGTGTTTTGCATATTATTTCATCCATCACAAGGAAGAGTCCATCCATAGGCCCATTAACGAAAGATGTTTGTCGTGTCAAATCAATAGTCAAGTCGAGATAACACTGAACGAAGGACAACCTTTTTGCATTTCGGTAGACCAAAAGTCAACTAAATGGTTTTCCTAATGTTTTTGTGGGTTTTCAGTAGCCCGTTTGTGGGCTCACAAGGATGAGTATCATTTTAACTTGTTCCCTGACCATGAATATAGCGTGTTGGCTTGTATTAGTTCCGAAATTTGTGGGTGAAAACGTATTGTCTGTGATTATACCACACGTTGTAATGGTGCAAATGTATAAGTTGTATTTACTTATGGGGGGATTTTGTTTATATGGGGTGTTGCCAGAGATTGGCTTCCTGTGTAGTGTATGTAATTAATTAGGAATAATAGAAAAAGAAAACAGCACTTAAGGGTAATTAATCCAAGCTGCGTAAGAGCCCACTGGGGCCGTAAAGTTGCAAGTTTTCATAAAAATAAATATGGAAGTTTTTAAAAACAGGTTTGCGGAGGTTCGTTAGAAAAAAAAGGTAGATAGAATGTCAATGCTCTTGTTCATCAAGAAGTTTCTGCATTTTGCAACAGGCCCTTGTCTCTTTCCGGAAAGAATTAAAAATCACCAATTGCAATATTTTCAATAGCAATTTACAAGTCACATATTTTTTTCGTATATCACAATGTTTGGCCTTATTTCACTTTGCAATAGTGAAATAATTGGGCCTTATAATTTGAAATAACGCCGAGCAAAATAATGTGAAATGAAGTAAAATAATGTAGAGCATTGAAAATGAAATAGTGCCGAACCGAATTTTTGCCTATGGCAACAAATAGTGGGCATGTTTTCCAAAACAACTGCTTGGTTTCACTGTTAGATTTGGAGTAGGTGCAAGGTTGGGTATATGCAAATATTATTTTGGTACAAACAAAATTTCCATACACCCAGCAACAGCGAAACCATGCAGGGGGACAGCATGCCACGCCATACATTTGCTATTGTTTATGCATTCATAGCTGCAAACTTCGATAGACGTTGATAGTTTTATTAAAATGAACAATCGCCCGAAACTATTCGTATATTAAAAATTTTAAGGTTTTCAAATCTGAAAACAAACAGGAATCTTTATCTGAAGGTATTTTTGAATTCAAAGTAAAATAAGGCCGACTCGGCTCTCATAAAACTCATACGGGAATATTAAATCGCTAACACTACATTTCATTTCGCAATACGATTATCATCAACTAATATTATAACTTAAAGCTAACATGGAATTAAGCAAATATTTACTCATGACATAAGTAATGGTGCATTTGACCTTTAAAGATAAATAAGTAGATATTTGGTATTATTTCACACACTGAATTGGTCTTCTTTCACTTAACCAAAGAGAAATAATGGCAAATGTTGATATATGTCATAATTTTCATTTGCTGTAAGTATTAATTAGCAACCAAGAAAACAAAAAGTAAAACGCGTGTGGATTAGATGTGAATGTGGCAATCCACTGATGATCCTAAAACAGCACCATAAGGTGTGTGTAGCAACTGCTTCAAATAATAATATATAATGTATCAAATAGTTATAGTTGATGACGAATATTAAAAAAATTGTTGCAAATTGCTAGTTTAGAATTGTAAATCACGAAAACAAGTTGTAAATTAAATAACAAGTAAGTCTCAATTTACGATCACTCATTTTTAAATTGCAATTAAATAAAAGTGAAAATTAAACATGTTACTTTGGAAGAGAGTAGGAGAACTGCGACATTCGAAAATTTTATTGAGAAATTAGCAATGCTTCAGATTCCGGTCTCGAAAGAAACTTGGGATCATACTAAAAAGAGCCCATTGACGACTTAAGAAAAATTCTGTGGACTCAATACCAATATATTGCCAAGAGAGAAAAGCTAAAATCTTTACAGATCGAAACAACGATATATAAGATGCTAATACGGAAATCGGAATGCCTCCAATAGACGGCTCCTTCATGAAAAGAAAATTTACAGACGCAAAACGGAGATATGGAGTGTCCTTTTCAAACCCATTTTAAACATAATATTTTTATCATGAAGGTCTAGTTTAGAAAGAAAGGGTTATTGGTTATTTTCATATGGTTCCAAAACCCTTCAGCACATGGAATGTGATAACGAAAAGCTTTTCTACTTTCTAGGCATATATGCACCGGACTTCCGTAAAAACTATGCTATTCTTATGGCAGAACATAAGAAGTGGTTGAAGTTTAAGTGCGGCTATGAAGTCAGAGTGCTTCAGCGTGTGGACAAAGCGGCTGAGTGACCAAGACGTCGAGCAAACAATGCACGCCGCTAACAAGAGGTCACATTTTCCAAAATTATTTAAAGTTTTTTTCACTTTATTTCACGCAGGTACTGTTGCCATATACTTCTGCCTGAACTTAGGCGCCCTCCATCTTGACAACAGACCCTTGCTTTGTTCATAAATTTTTTGATGATTATTGTTTTTTTGGCGATCATTCACTGTAAAACACTGTGAATAACTGCCTCATATTATTAGTACTTGGGCGATTATTCGTGCAGCCGTACAATGTTTCGGAAGCACTGTTAGCTCTCTGGTAAAGTATTTAAAACTTATTTGCGACTGATTTCACATTTCTACCATTGTGCATGCTAATATATATATTTTGACCCGAATGGAAGGGATGCCGATTCCGGCAATTTATTTTTGGCAAGGTGTGGGGCAGCGAATGAAACTTTCGAGGTGGTATGGGTCGGATTCGAACCGGAGACGCCTCGCTTAGTAGTCCAGCGCACTTAACCACTAGGTCAATGTACTCACAATTTATTTATTTCGAATCCATCGAAAACTGGAAATCATACAAGAATATCAAGGAGTCAAATTAATGTTCAAAATTCTATAATTTCATTTTAAGCATTCTCTTAATTTGGCATTAACTAAAATATGATAACTTTTAGCTTCACCCCTTGGAATTACTTGCCTTTCCCCATGTCCTTTTCATGTCTTTCACATGTGTTAGCTCACTTACATGTGTCATACTCTTGTCTATGGTCGCATCTTAAATGTCATTTTAATGGACACCTCGTTTTACTTCAAAGTGTCACAGCTATTCACAATTCCACTTACCACTTACAAGTATAAATGCAGGTTACTACACATAACATGTGTTAGTTCTCAGCGATACATGTGCGACCAATGTCCGGCCAAAAAGGAAACCTCAAATAGCAAGGACACTTTCCCCAATCAAATTTCAATGCGAATCGGGAATTAAGTTTTGTTTCTATCATCTCATACAAGGGAAAACTTTAAGTGAACCAAAATAGATTTCTCCCCTAAAGGATGACACTACGTATTGTATAGTTTGTTCACTATTTTTCTACAACTTCCTACTACACGAGGATGTCAACTTAATACCGGATCCATAACATTTGCTCTCTCCATTTGTCCTCTTCGGATTCAAGTGCCAATGCCATGGGATATTAGATTTTATGAGATGGATGCAATACGACTGAAATTGACAGATTATATTGCATTCCGCAAGGATAATAGCCTATGGGCCCTAGTTTATCCCATATGATGTCAGCAAAAAGAGGTAGCTACTCGATATCCATTATTCCCGATGGTCGCGGCGCCGTCCAGGTGGCAGTGATTTCATGGAATAAATTTATCCATCTTTTATGGTTGGAATCGACGTTGAATTTTAATACAATGCAGAAGATTAAATCCTTCAATTTTTTCTGAATAGAACAGTTAGGTACACACAAGTAATTTTAATTCCTGCTGCTCAGGTGGAAGCATTAGTTTCATGTTTTATTTTTTCACTTAACTTTAAGCTCATTAAAAACACAAACAAGAAGCAAACACAGTAGTGTTGTTCTTTATTCAATGTATGTATGTGTATGCTGATAGGGCAGCAGGAATATGCTGTGTTGTTGACTTACAACAATAAACGAACGGACGGGCGGTCTACAATATCCTCAGTTGGCCAGGGTGTAACTTTGTTTGTACTGGCCCTGCTGGACCATCATTATCCGTAAGTGGATGGAGGACGGAAAACTGAAAACTTTAGTTTCGTGTATTTCATGGCTGATTGCGAAATATGTTATAGTAGAGGATGCAAAAAAAAAAACTCTGGACAAAAGGATGTACGAAATTCCTCTGTGACAAGGGAAGAGAGACAGAGGTAGTCGAGGTAGTCTCTCCGGAATGTATTTTATGGCTTACGACAAAATAAAAACGAAAACGAAGCGTCACGTCGGTTTGGTCCGAATAAGAGGCGATTTAAAAAAGAAAAGGAAAAAGTCCCAAACCAAAGTATAAAAAGGACTCTTGGGGTCACGGTGTGCTGGAAAACAACAAATTGTAAGATATCCCCCCTGAAGGAGTCTATATTGTGGTCATAAATTGATGAAGGTACAAACAGACAGAGTGGTTTCATTAAGGGTTGCTGGAATGGAAAATCCAACATTCGATTGTATTTTAGGGAGGCAAAGCAAATCATATAGAGTCGTGGGTAGATGAGAATTCGATGTTTTGATGTAGGTTAAACGTTTCTTCTTTGTGTTATTATACAGATTCGATGGAGAGGTCATTATGCTTAAATAAAAACTAGGTGAACGTGGAGTCAAGATTCTGGATAATGGTGAAAGCACTACCATAAACCTTCAAACAGAGAACAATTGATCGTTGATCAGGTCCATATTGTACCTATCAAATTCAACTTAAACTATAAATACTATAGCCTTCCTTTTGTGGCTCTCAGGGTTGGTTTGACCATCAAACTTTTTGAAAAAGACCATATTTCAGAACCGTAGAGCAGGACTGCGATTATGAAGATCTTTTCTTAAATATGGGGTGATTGCATACGTGATTGCGTAGGCTGACGAAGGAAGCGGCCAAAGTAAGCTCCTACACATATTTATTCTGGCCATTTCTAACTCCGTTAATGGTCCCAATTAAGTTCAGGAAATGTTCTAAATTCTATGTCCACAGACGAAAATGGAGTTTTATTTAATGGCCAGAACTAATGCCTAGCTTATCCAACCGCTGTTTGATACTAGCCCGGATTAAAACCTGAGGCCCTCGCTTTGTAGTAGACCGCACTACAAAAAGCTTGTTCAAGTGATAAAGGAATATTCAGTTTGATTAAAGGTTGAAAATTGAAATATTAACTATATTTTTGGTTCAGCTGCATTTACTTAGATTTAAATATTGCTATGCTCTGCTAACTTAATTTTTGTTGGATTTTTTGGCTTTCAACGACTGACTTTGTTTCGTAGCAGGAAATTGTGCCGTCTTTGCCGCTAAGAAGACTTAAGAACTAGGGTTTTTCCATACCCTTAGCACCCTAATTGTTCTTTTCGGTGTCTTATATCACATTAATAAAGGAGAAAGCTGTTTTATACGTTGAAGGTAAATCAATTACACGAAGTATTCTATTCCTCAATTGAAAGAGATTTTATTAGCCTGATGCTACAGGCAGTATGACATGTTAATGTACAGTCGAAAGACTACATTAACCCCGAAGGAGTTAAAGTGTCATTCTTTCTTTTCTGCCCAGCCATGTTTTATAGCAAATTCGTTTAGAATAGAATCTTATTCGTTGTCGTATCGATGTGGTCAAAGGTCATAATGTAGAATATTGTTACCTTCGAATACTCTTTTAAAAAGGCTTAAACCTAGATTTTATACCTTCTCAACCTTTCCAGAGTAATTAACTTTACTAGGGACTATTGGCTTTGGAATATTTGGTCAGAGATTAATAAGATTCAGCTGCATAGATGAATGGACTTTTAGACTAACAAAGCACCAATAACCATTATGTAGCCATATGCTAATCCCTAAAGTATTCAACGATAAATGTATATCTATGATAAAAATTGAGTGATAATGTAGTGTGTTGAGAATTCAAAATCGTATCGATAAATTTAAGTTTTCCTCACGTTTGTTTGATAACATATTTTTGTAATTTTAAACCTTAAAGGAGGGCATTGAATTGTAGATTACTTATAGTAGAGTAAAGTATGCTAGTTGTTGCACCAATTACTTTTGATACACAAAAATTGTGCTCTTAATTTATACTATTTTTCAGATTTACAATGCGGATGCGCTCTATCCAAATACGGACAAGTTGCACCAGGTATCACGAAAAATCAAATGGGACATTCTTCATTAAGATCACACACTCGTCGTAATATAAGTAATTCATGACCAACCCAGATGTGGTCCATAAACTATTCCGACTGTGCCAAAGAGAGCCCAAATTATTTAATCCTGTAATCGTTACTTCACATATTTCCTCTTTAGTATCAAATAATTAAGTTTCAATCGATACCAGCATCCTAAATTGACCTTCTTTCTTTACATATCATAGCTAAAGTGCTCTGACATCTAAGATTGCTCCTGGATGAACGAAGATAATAAAACGAAGATTTCTCAATCCTAATGATGTTCCTTTTTGTTTTGTTTCCCGATGAAATGTAATTTTCTTTCATCCGGCTTTGGTTATCTACTCCACTCAACTCCTCCTGCTCAATCTCACCGATACAGACACAGTGTGGAATATTCGTGTTCAATTCTTATAAAGTGGACTTATGTTGCGTCATGTCATTTTCTTCATCTTTTTTTTATGCTTTTATAAAACAAGTGGAACAAAAATTCTACCGGAAGATCCTTCAGAAGCATTCACCTACACGGATATTCTTTATTTCAGGGTATGCATTCTAGTGAGAAGTGCAAGAAGAAGACGAACATAATAGCAAAAGAAAAAAAAATTGAGTACAATGAATATTATTTTTCCGTCAATGCGAGATGAGAGCATTTGTATATCCTCGAGGGAGGATTTGTTTTAGTGAAAGGAAGATTGTGTTCATTAATTCTGTTTTCCGTCATTTCTAGAAAATGACTTGAAGTAGCATTAGAAGTGTTATATTCAAATCACGTGTCCTTTTTTTGTAAGTTTCGTGATAGCTAGAAGAAAGAACGAAATTGAGTTGAAGACGAGTGTGGGAGATAAGGACGATAAATTTCCAGACCAATTGGATACACTGAAAAGTTCCTTGTAGACACTTCGTGTCTGAATTGCCAGAGAGACAAGTTGAAGGATAATAGACTAGAATCGCGTGGAGAAGCAAAAATATACAAGAGTATAATTTTATCTCACACCAAGGCTGGTGTGGAAAAGTTTTTGCAACTTCAAAAAGTTGCGTGGGGTTTATAAATTTATTATATGATGTGTGGGTGAGTAAGTACATGTGTCAAAGTTTGGCATAAATATGTAGTTCCTTGAAATTAACTGAATTTGATTTTGTGGTTAGCAAGAAATAAGGCGTTCAATATGACATGTATTAAGTAATATATTGGCATTCAATTCGAATCATTTTCGCCTACATTCAAACGAATTTATGGCTACCAAGTTCTAGGTCGGAATGCACTTTTTGAAATAAGTGGTGACCGAAGTTGCTTTGTTAGCGAAAAATTCGCAAAATTAAGGTTTATTCGTTCCTTGGTGATACCCTTCATTAGTCTCCACATATATGTGCCTTGCCTTATTGCGGCTACTTAGTGCTATCCATATACCCGTATACCCTAAAAAAAACTTATATATGTATAAAAAATGTGAGATGTTGTAAATTTATTCTATATCTTGAATATTTCAGCAACAAATTGACGTACGAACAATAATAATATATCGTCTGAATATTCAAACTTAGTAATGACTGTTCTTTAGTTCTCAAAAAATTAGCTTAAAGAAATATTTTAATACGGTCTCGAACTATTTCTGATGACTAAAATCAAGACGTACAACTTGGAGTTTAAAAATGATTTTAATTGCATCTCGATGAGACCAATTTCGACAGAGAAACACATGAAAAACTGAGTGTTTCATTAATTTTTTGTTGTTCATTGTAGGGTAATTTAGTCTGCAATATTCAATTATAGCCGCGGAAGTCTCTATTGTGAAATGCTTGGCAGAGTTCTACAATGTCAGTCGTTTCTACATTTCCCAGTCGTTGTATGGATCTGTTAATAATATTGTCTTAGTTGTATAATTCCGCTCTGCTTCAGCACATCTTTTTGCTAGAATCCCTTGCATATTTGATGATGATGTCTCTCGTCATGAAATTCGTTGGTCTTTTCCAGTAATTGTCTTAGAGTGGAAATGTTGACTATTGTCTATTGCTCGTTAGCTCCCTACATACTCTTTCAACTCCAATCGTGCTTAGACATCCAACAAAAGAGTCTAGCGGTAACTTTCCTGACTTACCGGGGTTTATGGCAGCTTATTTTGTGTCCACTTAAAGGATTTTGTGGAATTCGTTTTTTACGAAGTTCTTGGAAGCTTAGAAAGCCCTAACATACAGGTGGTCTCATGTTTATGTACTGACAGCAAAGTTGGGCTTATTGTATTGGCCATCACTGTATATCATCTTGTAATCGTGTTAACTCGTAATCTCGAGCAATATTTGTTGCTGATTCAACCATATTACTCATGGATAAGATATCTGTATAATCCGCAAACGTAGCTACAGTCTTCTTCTCGCGGAATATCTCGAGTATAAATTAAGAACAGAATCGGACCAAGAACGCTTCCTTGTGGAACACCTGCCGCGATTTCTTTAAATTTGGAACATTCATTCATTTTCGCGCTTTACACGAAAAACTCTATCCGCTAAATAAGAAGCTTAACTTCACTTAACAGGCTCCCTACCGTGAAGAGTCTCCGCCTGAGACAAAACAGACCTTTGCGATCTCCGGCACTCTGGTTTCAATTTACTTGACCAAGTGCTTTTAGTTCTAAATTTCTAAAAAAAATGATTGGTATTACAATTTATTATAAGAGTCTGCATGAGGAAATCAATTAACTGTAAAAACCATATGGAACAATTTTTTAGCACGGGTTGTGATACACATTATGTCGCTAATGGGTGGGACATAACTCGATTTGAATCTTATGTCTAACATATTGCTCCACCTGCGCTTTCAGTTTTGCCTTTGTTTTTATAAACATTTGCATTAGCTGTGTCCACATGAACACCTATTCATCGCCCTTAAAGCCACATGTGATGGTATACATCGTCAGGATCATCTACATTGTCGCTATGTAAAGGCAATGCCCGAGTTCGGGATCCTAGCAAAAATTATGCAAATGTGTCGCGTGATACTGGAGAAAACGCTCACTTCTTTAATCTTCAATCTTGTTCTTGAGCGTGCAAGGCAGGTGCCAACACGGAAGGCACTAAATTCAAAAATTCCGCCCAGCTACCGTGATATGCAGATGATGTTGAAATCATCGGACGCTCCCAAAGTGCCGTTATAGAGACTTTCACGGCTATTGAAGAACGGGTGAGGGTAGTTAGTCTTGCAGTAGATAAATGAGGACAAGAGTAAATGTATGCTACTAACAAAGAAATAAACATCTTTCATCGATTAGGAAAAAATTGCAGCAGCAACTGTGAGGTAATTAAATACCAACTCCACGAATGACAACTTAGTGAAAAAACCTAGGAAACCGCTGTTTCTTCGGTTTGGCGAAACAAATGGGTTCAAAACTCCTAACTCGAAGGAATGTGCTATACCCTATTATAAGTAGGAAAGGAGAGTTAACTAGCTCCGCTCCTCCGAAGATAGACTTTCGATGGATATTTGGTCCTGTTTGCGAAAAGGACGAATGGAGGAGAAGATGCAACCGCGAACTCAATTAGCTGTACCAAGACGCGTATGTAGTCAAAAAAGCCAAAACTACTCGTCAACTACTTTGGCTCGGCCACATTAAACAAATGGAAAATGATGCAATTTTGTTATGCAATTATTCAAATTTTAATGATCTTGGAAAAAAACACTTTGAAAATATCTTCTCAAATAAAAAATCATTACTTGATTTTAGTTTTCACAAAGTGGTAGTCAAATCAATCCAATGTCAGCAATATGGAAACCTGATTTTTTTTTCAAAACAAAGCCATTGAGTGCTAGATTTATATGCAAAGGTGCTTTCCAAAACCCTAATTTGAATACATCGACCAGGCGTCCTAGTAAATATCCACCTCACCCCTAACTTTGGCATTCATTTTCCTTCAGTCTGCAACATTGCCAACACCAATTTCATTTCCAATGACAATTCTGTTTAAAAAAAAAAACGACGAAAATAAATACAATACTTTCCCCCCAAGGCCTTTCGTGGATGAAAAGTTTACCTCAAGGTTACTTCATATTCGTTCAATAATAGCACTCATCACTGCCAAAGGCAACAGGGGCAATGGCTGTTGCACAGATGTTGAACGATTGTTGATGCCTACTGAAATTTATGATGAGTTGTGTGATGGAGCAGGTATCCTTCGGGAAAAGGAACTTTCTCATACACATGAAAATAGGTAAATGGAAGGGCATATGACATTGATCGATAGTGGAGTTATGAAACTTGGGTAACTGCGTTGAAAACTGGGTAAGGAGACAAAAATCACTACTGCCTTATCTATCTCAATTGTGAACAGCTGTAATGTTACTCTAATTGTGATTGAAGTCACATATTCGAAGGATGGGATTTTATGAAAATTTGGGTTACTTAATTGTGTAAGACGTTGCTTTACAACATGTAGCATCAATGATAGTATTTAGTACCAACAGGAGAAAATACAATAGATTCGGAAATCGAGTCGATGTAAAATTGAGACAGTATCAATTTAACACCGAATAGGGTTGTGATGCAAATAAAACTGTAGGATTCCCGTGTGAAAACAAGACCATGTTTTAAAAAGTCAAGCTATCCACCAATTCTTCACAGCATATCCCAACTACCAACTACAACAAATTGCATGTTTACACTATAGATGGATTTGACAACCACAAAATTGGTCGCTACTTACTTCAAACCTAAATTGTATGCCTCGAGGAGGAGTAGCAGTTATCGGATCTGTTTTCATGTTGGCCATAATGGAACCACAGAACAAATTTATTTTTGTTCTCCTTGCCGAATGTTGTATTAACCCATTTGAGCATGAGTGAGATACACGCTGCAACCAACTCAAAATTTCATTCACTTCACCTCCACCACCACCAGCACCACGACAATGGTAATGTTGACTGTTGGCACTGTTGGCAGAATGCCAAAAACAATAGTTTTTCAACCGCCGACAACCATATGTAGTGCAACTGAGAATCGCAAATGGAAACTTTACGATCCGCTTTTTTCATTTTTCCTACAGCCTTCTGCTTTGAATGTGTTTGTTATTGCTCCCCATTGCCATGTTGCAATTCGGCTACCTACCGACCTACCTATCACCACCAACAAGCTTTAAGCATTTGATGCATTTGTGGCATATTGGATGTGACAAGGAAGGTGTTTTTTCATGGGATGTGATCTATCAGTCACAACGAGGCATCATATCTCTTATTTGTGTTTACTTGTTTGGTAGTATTTTCTCGGTCCATTGGTCTTTTTGAATTGCCTACGATGGTGGCCATCATTCAATTAAATCGACTTCCGCTTAAGAGGACTGGATGGTATATACAGTACTGAATGAATGCGGGTGTTATATTAAATGTTTTTTCTTTGACAAAACAAAATGAAATGACCCTGAACTCTAAAATTGATGTTCATAGGTTTTACAACTTGAAAAACAATTTTGGTTACATTGAAACTACGATGGTCATGGTATTTGTAAGGGAATATCGATTTTTTAAGGATTTTTGGATATTTTGTTAAAAAAAACAGTATTGAATAATAGGGAACAAGAGGGAAGACATTAATATAGTACCAAACGCCGGTTTTTTTGGTCAAATATCCTTGTTGTATAACAACGGACCTACTTCTATCTTACCCAACCTAACGAATAAGGATTTTTGAACATATTTTTTTGAAGTGGTAGGCAGTTTCTTAGTGCTATTCTTTAAGGAATCTCCACTGTGGAGTCGTTTGCTTAGTTTATCTTAACCCCAAGATAGTTAACTCCTAAACCACATCGAAGTACCTGCTTATATAGTTACGTTTTGTCGTAACTGGTTGAAAGATGCTTGCTTGTTCGTTCAAAGAATGCATTCGATGTTGTGCTAGTCAACTGACGTACAATCCTCTATCACCACATGTTGAGTGCGGCCGCTAATAACAACACCATACTACCACATTAGCTGTACGGATCTGTTGAAAACAACGCCTACTGTGTTTAGCACGCATACCATCTACTCCGGAGATTAAAGAACTAACATGACAACGCATCTTCTTGGTTGAATCCGGTGTATATCTGGAATACCTTAGATAAGCTGCTGAAAAACTGCATCGCGTACTTTCTAGCATCACCCGACACAGGTGGATCAGTTTTCAGGGAATCCCGAAGTCGTTTATCTCCTGGCGATCACGATACCATATGATGGAAATCGATGATGAGTATGTGCCTCAAGTTGAAATTTATTTGTCTATTTCAAGAATTTGTATTCGGCCTATCATTAAAACCATCCAACAGACTTGTTGTTTGCAGCTTTTTATACCCTATCCAAAGGGTATACTAATTTTGACACATAGTTGTATTACAAACTTAATGTTCGTCGTAGACCCATAAATATGATCAGTACCAAATCCTAAGACTATTTAGCAATGTCCGTCCGTCCGTCCGCCCGTTGGTACGCAATTTTTAGGCCTTTAAAATTGAGCTAGGGAGCTCAAATTTGGACCACATATTCCCTAGGGCTCCGAAATGGTTAAGTGTAAATAAGTGTTTTTAATACGGCCACTGCCACGTCCACAATTTAGGAAAAACCGTTTTAAAGCTAAAGTTAGAGAGAAAGAGCGTTACAACCTTCACGAGGCACTGCCAGATTTTTTGCCACTCCTACTTTTTGAGGGCGTTTTTCACTAAAATCCTACCCATCATCTTCTTAATGCTTTTTTTTCGGCGTAGGGTATCATACTGCTGCCCCCAAGCGGACTGTAGCATTTCCTTATGTATAATAGTTGTATCGACTATCGACATATTTTTAACAAAAAGGTGAAATTTATTCTACATTGACTCGAGCTGTAATTCGGGTTTACGAGCCCAACCAAATCAGGGAACTAACCAGTACCAGTTTTGGATTTGATGTAGCTTAGCTGTTGAATGCAATAGAAAGGTTAGTGATAGTTCAAAACAGTCAGGCGAATATTGTCTAAAATTGGCTTGAAGTATTTTTGCATTTCCTTACATAAAAAAAAAGTTACACCCCTACGATGGCTTCTATTCCAAAGTACAAGCTGATTTTCTTAATAAGATGTTGACGGGAACACTTAGTTTTGGCGTTAATTCTTGGATTACTTGGCTTCCGGTGATCCTTCGTATACCCATTGGATTTAGCTCATACTCGTTTGGCCGCTGAGAGCTGTAAGGAAGTTCAACGTGAATTCACCGTTCATGGCAACTGTCTCGTTTAGATCAGCAAAACTGACGGCAGTGCCAGTCTCTACTTTGGATCGTTGTATCTGTACAAGTGGTGGGTTGCTTCCCGAGCCAAAGAACATACCAATATACATACGCTGGGTTATTGCTCAAGTTGTTACAACTATACTATAATCTTCTATCCAATCTACATATGTCTATGATTTATATGATTATGCAGTCTGGTCGTAAAGCAACTGAAATTATTCACAAGAGTACAGTGTACTGCTGGGCCACAACGTTCTCAGAGGCACGGTAGACGGTAATGTAAATTATTGAAACAAACATATATATTACAATAAACAACTTTGAACATGAACATTTTCGTAAGTTTAAGAAAGCAAGATAACTGCACTTAAGTTGATAGTGACGTACTTGTTATGCAATTATTAAGTTGAGAGTTACTGACTGTCAATGCAGAACGACAACTTGAGTCGACTTTTCTGCTATGGTATACTTTTGCCCGTTCTTAAAATACTAAGATTTACTACCACGATGCGACTCTTATGGTGTGTACTACACAACTGAAATATTTGCTTCCTATTTCTTTGACATTTTCTTAAGAAACATTTCTAATTTTTTTTTTCACCTCGCATCAAAATATTCATACTACAACAAGGCTTATGTCTATCAAGCAGTTTTAATTTAAATTATTTAATAACGTCTGTCAGCGGAAGCACCTGCTTATACCGACAATAACATGCGGTTACATCTTCTTGGGCTAATTCAAAAGGTTTTATCTTGGAAAGATTTTTAAACTTTAACATTATTTGGTTTGGTACAACACCAAAGTTGTATACCATACGTCAAAACAGGTTTTACCACTTGCTTGTATAAAAGCAGCTTGTTTTGCATGCTGAGCTTAGAGAATTTTCCAATCAGCCAATGCATTTGGGTAAGATTGCTTATATTTGTATAGATAAAATTAACGAGAGTGGATTTTGTCTCGTTGAAAACAATACGCCAAGTCTTTGTCCAAGCGCATATTTTGTCACGGACTAAATCGAAACATCGACAGCTAATATAACCATATTTTCATCTTCTTGTGGTATATCACGAGCGTATAAAAGGAATAAAATCGGGCCATGAACGCTTACTTTGGAAACTCCCGCCGCGATTTCTTTGAATTCGCAATCCTGTGCAACTCTTTGAGAACCTGACCCGTATTTAGATCATTTCCAGGAGCCTTGTTTAATTTGAGTTTTCGTATTTCTTGACACAGTTTGACCAGCAATACTTTTCTTATCTGAAAATCGTTAGATATTGTGGTTGAACCAGCAGCTACAACCAACGCTTCAATGTGTTCCGCAAATATTTCGGCCTTTTCCTTGTCTACTTTCGTCCATTCGCCATTGATTTTTCTGGTAGGTGGCACTTGTAATTTTGGTTTTTTCATGCCTTTCATAGCTGTCCAGAGCGAATAATTTGAATAATTTGTCCGCCGTTAGGCTTTCAATATACGTAGAGACTTCACGATTTTTAAAATCCTAAATATCTCTTATTTAAAATTGTTTTATGCTGCGGAGCACGAGATTGTTCCCATCTTCATCGTTTTTCTTTTACTAGTTCAGTAATTTCACGGGAAAATTTATTTTCGGTCTTTTTGATAACTCTCTTTTTATGAGGAGTATTTTTCCACGCTGAACTTTGTAAGATTTCGATAAATTTATCTACTTCGTCTTCTATTTCGTATGGTGTATGTAGCAATACCTTCAGATCGATTTTATGTATACAGTCTTTTCTGAAAGAGTCCCAGTTATTTCTTACGCTAGCCAGGCTTGGTGGAAAGTCATTTTCACATAAACCCGCGGGTAAACATTATTTGAATGACCGGCGAGTGGTCAGCAGAGAGATCAAAAAATACTTCTGAAATTTGTTTCAATTTAACATTTCCACACAACAATGACATTCAGTCTCTGTCTGCTTGACTTTGAGAAACGAAATATATTTTCAGTTGCAAATCGAAAAAATAAATAAAAACATTTCAGAATCCTTTAATAAATCATTCACGCTAAATTAAATATTTTTTAAATGGTCTGAGCAAACCGTAAGACAAACTCTACTACTAATCACACTTGTGTATGTGCTTACTAACAAATCTCAGCGTTTGTTTATCCGTATGAAGTGGTAAACAAACGAAAGCATAATAAAAGATGACGAAACTGATGTACCAGCCAAATAGTTTAATCAAATAAAGAATGATAAAATGGCTAACATAGCTCCAAATGCAATAACCTAGCACAATAGGGTTAAACTACAGTTTTAAATCGCCACGTTTTCAGAAAAAAACATTGTTTGAATAAAATAAACGTAATATTTACCATTTCAGTTCAGGTTGTTTTAATTTCTTTTCGAGCTATTCGTGCCACTTTTTGTCGGAATTTCAGACGTTCTTAACTGGAACATCCAGTACGTAAACAAAGCGAATTCAGACCACTATTAATTTTTTATGTTTATCCAAATTATGTGTAATGTTTGTGCGTATTATTCAGACAGTTTTTTGCTTAAATAGGCGGTCATATAGTCTGGGATGGACCTAGGCTTCAATCAATTAGCGTGGTCCTTGCATACGCCAAGTTTATGGAACTGATGTTTCTAAAGTTGACGTAGTTAAAAGGGTCTCTTTGAGGTTCCATTCATCAGCCATACTTACTTCCGACAAAATTGGTCTTCAGTTAAGATATAACTGTCCTCACCTAATTTCGTAAAGACGGTAGTCTTGGCTTTCACCGTCAATTTAATTTTTCTATCTTCTTCGCCGTTAACGGGTCCGCAGAATAACAGTATATTGGCTACAAGTTTTCCTTGTTCATCTCTACAGGTCTCTCTTCATGCATGTTGTTCTGAGGGATGTGACTGCCAAACATTATTCCTAGAGTATGTTCATCAAACCAGGAAATTGAGCGTCAGCCCATTAGCTACGGATTTTCCGAGTAGGCGCTGCTTTCGTGCCTAAACAATTCACCGTAGGCAACATCGTATTTTTTCATTTTGCTCTTGCCCGACTCAGCCAGCGGCAGCTCCTAAACAGCGGTAATGTCTGTTTTACAGAAGTCTAAGTCGTACGCTACTCATTCGTATGCATGCGGCACTTTCTACGTGCAGAGAGTAGTCGTACTTTGGTTTTAATATCTACATAACCATGTGTCTTACTTTTTCTAATGGTTTACCTATTTACTGGGTGGGTGCAGTGGCTCAGTGCTTTAGTGCGTTTTACTACTAAGCGAGAAGTTGTTAGTACAAATCCCGACCTGTACCACCTGAAAGTTTATATTCACTGCGCCACCTCTTGCGAACGTCTGACAAACATCCAAGAGTAAGAACTGTTATGAGTAGCTTCTCCAAAAAATTAATTGCCGTTCGGAATCGGAATTAAACTGTAGGTCCCTTCCATTCGTATCAAAAACTATACACACACAGTTTTTGGTCGTTTACGCCTAATATTAATGTTTTTATTTTATATATGTACTCAGGATTACATTGAGGTGGTATCTTTAGTACAGAGGCCTAGACTCCACAATGGAGTTTTGGCATACATTTACGAGGAAATTCTTCGCCTAAGTCAAAGTCGCTTCAGATGGAAAAGGAAATTTAAAATTTTTTGTTTGCCTCGAAACCTTCTAGCTATATTTCAATTTTCAGTTTCAGCGAACTTCATCTCGAATTTATTCAATAAACAAGTAATAAAAAACGATATAAACGATATAGCACCCCCACGCAACGTATACCTACCTCTATAATTAAATTAAAAATTTATTGGTCAGAAATACCTAAGAGAAAAAAACAAAGCATTCGATAACGTTTAAAATTTAATTTTTTCGCATACCGGACATTTTCCACATGCCTAGCAGAACTTTTATTATCCTTTCGCTCCTTCATTGTTTGCCAGCGTATTGTTATAATGTTTTTTATGAATTTTTTTGTATTGCAGAAACTCCACTATGGCTGTTATTACAAGTGGCACCGATCCGAAACGAACGGGATTTGGTTGTATTGTTTTTGTTGACATTTCGCGATATAACAGCGCTGAAACAACCAATCGACAGCGAGGATACAAAGGGAGGTAGGTAAACTCCAACAAAAACAACAGACAAAAACAGAATGAAAAACAACACATAATTATGTAGTTTTCTCGTCCTTATATCTGTTTTCCATTCTCAAAATAATTATTTGTTTGCATTTTATTGTTCATAACTGTATTGCATTGTGTTTTACAATTATTATTCATCGTCATCGTCGCTCGTCAATATGCATGTGTGACGTATGCGCATATGTGGTTGACATGCTTAAATGTTGCACTAAAGGATAAAACCGTAAATAAACACGCAATTTAAATAATAATAGGTACTCATTTATTTAGTTTAAATTAACAAACAAAAAATAAATAAAAAAAAAACATAAAGATACATTTTAAAGCAAAATATAAATATTCAAATGTGGTGTCGTGTCTTGTGTCAATGTTTATTTAATTTAAGAATTTTTTGATATTTACTCTAAAGTTTTAGGTCTGTCAAAATTCGCCAAACTGGCGAGATCAGTGACGCGAAGTCGACAATTCAGCGCACATCTGCCGACCCTGAAGGATCCAACGAAACAATCGAATTTAGCTCATGTAAGTAAAACCGTTCAAGGAAATGGGGGCGAAAAAAGTGTTACGTATACGCCACAGTGAATCCGTACACAAAGCGTAACTGCTTCATTTCCCTGGAAGTTTGTGTGTGTCAAAGTTCACAATCAGAAGAAATACATCGAGAAATTGTTAAGAGCAGCAGTTTGAAGTTTAAAATTTTATTTTCAAGCGTGGTAGAACAACATTGCGGTAAAAACAACAAACATATTCTGTCTTGGGTTGGCGAAACTTTCCCTCAAGGTGGTGGGGCTGGGTATTTAAATTAAAGTTATCAGGCTTGCAATCCAACATCCCACATTGGTTTTGCATGACCGAAATGTATTATATAACTTAAAACTTTCTTCTGCTGTGGGTTTTTGAGCTGTTTTTTTTTTTTTTTCAAATAAGTTTCGCGTTGTTGCAAAAACTTGCACTAGATGGTTGGAAGATTAAATAGATTTAAATTGAATCAAGTTCTGTTGGTAAACTTATTGTTTTATTGTTACTCATCAGATATATAAGAGCAAAATGTGTTAATATCTTTAAACAACGTTAATGAAAGGAATTAGAGAAAGAACAGGTTGGCTTTAGGCCTTAAACGATAATGTAAAAGTAAATATATAATATTTAAAAATATGTTCTGCCCACTAAAATAATTTAACGGCAGGGTTTAACGCCATAGTAGGTTTCTGTCAAAGTAGAGAAACACATGGTTTGGGTAATAAAAACTAATTTGGTGTTATTTTCAAATAAATCCTATATTAAAAGTATTGGCAGTTATTATTCAATTTATTCAATTCGTTGAATGAGACACTTATTGGGTCATAGGCAAATAGATGAGTTCAAGCTCTTTTCTCTCTTCTCCTTTTCTGAGATGAAGCAAGTGCTCATGTTGTGAGTTCAAGCTCAAGTACAGATTATGCTATAAATATGTATGTGTAAATATGTATTGTGCCAGACAATATTGAAGATATGAGCTTGTTGAAGAAATTGTGGAATGGGATTGGGTTCCTTCATGCAAGAAGTATAAATTATATTTGTGACTATGAATTTGCCCAAATTATTTCCAGAAATTTGGTTTCAAAATAAACAGAAGGCAAAGTGCACCATTCATTTACAAAATATATTAAATCTATCAAAAATAAGGGGAAGTTTCTTTGTGTTATATGTTCCGAACAGAGTTAGCCGCTGTGAGCCAAGCTTTCTAATAAAGTATTTCGGAACCCATTACTTTTGTCTTTTTGTGTGCGAATATGACTTGTTTTTCAAACCTGCTGGATGTTTGGCGCATGTATCCTACCATGCCTTCGTGTTAAAGTACTGAGATGAAAATCCATGGCCTGTTTTTCTTAAGCTTTTTTTATCAAACTAACCTTTTCTGAACTAGGTGGGTGTATGGGTTCTTCAAACTTTGAATGGGAATTCTCTTCTTCCCTGATCACTGTCTTAAAACCTGCAGCCAGGCCAAAAGACAAAATGTTTTCTCGACTTCAACACAAACAGAAAGACGTTAAGTTAAGTTTTCATTGACTTAATATTTTCAAGATTACATTTACTACAAAAATTATAAATTTTGTAGCTTGCTGCTGTTTACCAAATTAGCATTTACAATTACAAATGAAAAGAAGAGAGAAACGTATTTAAAAAGGAGCAAACGCACGTCGTATGAAGCTTTCCTAGAATGGGGCATTTTGCAATGAAATGGTCTTAATTTATCTTCTTCTCGTACTTCAAAAACCCCTTCTAATTCTTGTATTTTTCCTCGTAATTTTGGTCCCACTTCAATTCTGTATATTTGTTTTTTTTATTTGATTAAAAATTACTCTCATAATAATCATAATAATCAAAAAAAAAAAACAAAGTATTCCTTAAAAACATGTCCGTATAAAAAAATCTGGCTAATATGCTGCTCAACCAAGAAGTTCCAGGTTCTTTTGTCCAAAGTCGGTCAGAGTTGGACATTTACACTCATACACAGTGGATTCTCAAGTAAGGCGTGGCATGGACTGCGACCTTTGTGTACGTGGTTGTCCGCCATATATTCCACTACCCACACATTCACACGAGCGAATCAACGGGTGGAAAATTCCAGCTACACCAAAGCAGTTTTGCGATGGTGTGCCTATGCCCTCCGTTATCCCTTCGCTTTTCCACTCTTTTTCTTACACTACCATTCACTTCAACTGGGAAGTCAGGTTGCAGTGGATTCTTCGACCAACGTGGGACAACCGTTCCAATCCATTATGTTTTCCTCATTTATGACAAAAAAATCGGTAAGGACATTTTCTTGCAAAGTTAGTTTCGCTCTAGTGTCCCCATTGGACGAATTCTGAGAGCAAAGAGAGCACCCATTTAGTGGAGGTTAATTTGTGAGGAAAAACTAAGAAACCGTCAGACGAGGACGAGGACTACCCACGGCTCACTCAATATGGCGAGTTATATTCCAGCTGTAAGAAAAGTATAAGAAAATAAAGTTTAATAAAACAAAATGAGTAACTTACTATTTGGTGAAGTTTTGAGCCGATTTGAGGAATAAGGAATTGCCGATAGTGTGTCATTCCTTATATGTAAGAAATGTATTTTTGGTTTTCTTCCTTGCTGGACTCCAATTGACAGGCCATCCGTTTTAAAGTTTTGGTTGGTTAAAAACCGATATCTGTTAGCACGCTGACAGCTAGGTCAGGTGGTTAGTGGCCACACTTAGCGTATTCGGGTTCATTGGTTGGTTAAAGCTTCACCCAGTGCTGTTTTTGAGTGTTAAGACGGTGCGCAATATTGACTCCCTACCGCGTTGGGTGTAGTTCGTGTGCAGTTTTTATTGGAGGTTATTTACTCTAGGCCGTCTGCCCGTGCTTCAAAATTGCTGATCTCTGACTCTCGGACATTATCAACTACGTAAGGGGGTTTCAATGACAAGGGCCGTTCCTCCACACCCTTTTATATTAAGCTAAGTTTATCTGCTGCTTCAGACCGTCCATCTTTCTTTTCACTTTGCCTTATTGGGTGGCACTCGATCCGATTAGACTCACTGGTCCGTTGGGAGTCTCCAGGCCCTCCTCACCTTCGGATAGGTTGCACATCGTCATTGACAAGTAGAACGTCCGTCTATATTATGCCTTCCCGCGTACGCCTCTGTTTGCCTGTAGTGGTCGCTTCTCAAAGGTTCTAATAAAGTGGGAACCAGTAAGTAGAGGGAAAAGGCTGCAAATTTTGCCGCGACATTTTCATTCAGCGCGCTATTCTGGCTTACCAACATTTGTTGACATAAACATAACCAGGTAGTAGTTCAGAAGAGTAGTAGTTCACGATTTTAATTGATTTTATTTATGAAAAAAAAGCCAAAAGGAAAGAAAAATAATTTTAAACAAAAAAAAGTTTAAACTCCACGGACAATATTAATTATAATATGTTATAACAATTTGTGCACCTAATTTTGAAAATGAATCAAAAATTCTATGGCGTATACGTAGCACTTTACCACAGGATTCACTCAAAATTTACATTATAATTAACTATTTATCACTAAAATAATTTTCTCCTTTTATATCTCGTGTGTCATTACCACAACCACTCATCAAACGTGTGAAACCGAACACAAAAAGATGATGTCACTTAGCGCTGATATTATGCCACAGTACAGGCAGGAAGCTCCTAAAACACCACCGCACATTCTGTTACATTATTGTGCATTTAAAGCAATTTGGGATTGGGTGATATTATGTTTAACATTTTATACCGCTATTATGGTAAGTAGAATATATGACAGGCAACAGCAACAGGATTCCATACTATCTCATTCGGGGAAGTTCGAGCTGTTTTCCAATTTATTATGCCAATCATCTGCCATCAGCAGGTGTAATTGTCTATGTTTTTCCAAATTTATTGCGAATGAGATAAATATTGTTAAGGAATACTGCTTGTCAATCTAATAATAATAATGTGTTATTTTTATTAAAGAAATGTTTTGTTTTTATATTAGGTGCCATACAATGTAGCCTTTAAAAATAAGACCTCAGAAGATGTTTCATTGTTAGTAGTCGATTCAATTGTAGATGTTATATTCTTTATAGACATTGGTAAGTCATCAAGAAGGGAAAGTGCTCCCTACTTTTAAAGAGAGACAATTTTCTTTTTGTAGTTTTAAATTTTCACACCACATTCGTTGGACCCGGCGGCGAGGTGGTCAGCGATCCAAAAGTCATTCGCATGAATTACCTAAAATCCTGGTTCATTATCGATTTGCTCAGCTGTCTGCCTTATGATGTATTCAATGCCTTCGATCGCGACGAGGATGGTATTGGTTCACTGTTCAGTGCCCTTAAAGTGGTGCGTCTGTTGCGTTTGGGACGCGTCGTTCGTAAATTGGATCGTTACCTCGAATATGGTGCTGCGATGCTAATCCTTCTCTTATGCTTTTACATGCTAGTTGCACATTGGCTTGCATGCATTTGGTATTCAATTGGACGTAGTGATGCCGATAATGGAGTGAGTATGCACTGGGATTTCAATTCAAAAAGCCGATTAACCCTTTTATTCAACCAACCATCTACCACCTACTACCTGTTATAGATACAATACAGTTGGTTGTGGAAATTGGCAAATGTCACACAGAGTCCGTACTCGTACGTGTGGGCAAGCAACGAAACCGGACCGGAACTAATAAATGGTCCCTCAAGAAAGAGTATGTATGTAACTGCGTTGTATTTCACAATGACCTGCATGACATCGGTAAGTGGTTAATAATTACATACATATGATATCTACAAAATGCATATTTAAATTAAAAAAATCAAACATATTTATCTATGAATCCTTCTTCAATTTCAGGTGGGCTTTGGAAACGTCGCCGCTGAGACGGACAACGAGAAGGTGTTCACCATCTGCATGATGATAATTGCAGGTGCTGTGTTTGACACGTTCCGTTGCCACGTCCACTTAAATACAATACACAAACAAACAGAAACCAAAAAAAAAAAAATTAAATATTTCTTTAAGAAAACACTGATACTCATTCATTCTCATTTGTATCTGTGTATCTATATCTCTGTGTGTGTTTGTATATATAACACCGCTAGAACTAATAAACGCTAGAATATGGTAGACTTCCGTCACTCACAGAGCTAAGAATTCGTAAAAAACAAAACTTAATTCTGGTTCATATCCATCGCAGTGACACATACATAGAACAAACAATTGCAGTAGATTTAAGTAAATTGCTAAAAGGTTTTATGGATTCTTACTAAGTTTAAAAAATACACATTCTTTTTTTTTAATTTATGATTTAAAAATATTGGCTTTGTAAAAACGCGGCCTATAAAAGTGAAATACCTAAAAAGAAAAAACATTTGTATTTGACATCATAGTTGGACAATTTGTTGCAATGTGTGAGTCCATTATATTGGGAGTGTGAACAATAAACCTCCGACAAATTCCTTTATCTATGTTAATTGGTTGCTTCAATGTTTTTTTATTTGTGTTTTGATCGTAAGTCAAGTTGTGTGTAAATATTTTTAGTGTAATTTTATTTCCAAAGTTTGTAATAGGGATTGAGGATATTATAATAGAATAACGAGCCTGTGCTCATTTTCCTGCAAGTTAATTTCTTACCCAATCTTTTGCAAGGAAATATGACTATTGCAGTTGGTGTGCGGTCATAGTTAATAAGAGGAGACTGCTAAGCCCGGAAAAGTGTTAAGAATCTCCGCGTACCCTAACGAAGCGCTTTTCGCTGCAAATTTTTGCATGTATAGGTCCAAAGGTGCTCCTCATGGTACAAGTCGTACGACATATGCTATACTTTGTTATGTTTTTTCAAGGGATTAACTTTATTTCTGTTCTTTTTTTACTCGTATTCAGGTTCCAATTGAATTTCCTATAAATTTTGATACCTAAGAATTTTGCCCTGTTGAATAATTTGAAGATTGGCCATCGATATCCGGTAATTTAAATATTGGAGCTCTCCGTTTTTTTTGGCAAAAGGGACATTAACTGTTTTCTTGGGACAAAATTGTTGAGAAGTGTTAGCTTATTTATGGTGTGTAGCCAATAAGTTTTACCCCACTGTATTGCAGCTTAACAAATATCTCCTTGATGACTAGTATCCACAAATAAGTTGTGGATGTGTCCCTCCTTGTGTGTTCTTCTTAATGCGGCTACTTTGAGATGCAAATCCCCTACCTTCGCAATTATTATAAGGATATTCATTAAAAACATTATTAGAGCATGTTTGGCATTATTCATTTTTAAAGTTTCGTTTAAGTTGCACTTGTCAACTACGAAAAATTGGCATAAAATCTTTCGCAGTCAACTGACTTTAGCATTAAATCCGGCGAATCGAAGATTGACTTCACACATTCAACTCGCATTCTTACTTACTGTTGTAAGTTTTATGTAATACCGATAAAAATTTGAGTTTTTCGAAATCAGCTGTTTTGTAAATTGACAATAGAACTTTGTTTTATCAAAATGTATCTATAACATTGCTTATTTTTTGGAGGATTGGGAGAAATCTGCTAACAAAAAGACAGAACGTCTCTATTTAGGAGCATCTGCTGATCATGGATCTCTTAGATGTGTCAGACAATAGATTTCATTGCATCTTTTTGTTTTTCTATAATTAATTTTAAATTCAATTTCGTGAACAAATTCCGCCTTCTTCTAAAGCGTTTGCGATATCTTTGTAGATATCTCTTGAATATTTATTTGACTTCCAAGAAGATCAGCTTGGGGATGTCGTTTTCGCAAATCATTTTGCTTTCTTCGAGAGCGTTGACTTGTGAATCTCCGGTAATATCATCCGAAAGCATTTTATGCCATCAACAGATGCGGTCAATTGGAACAACTCAATCACTACCTCAGTAAAACAAAACTTTTATTGGGTTCATCAGAAGTTGCCTTAAGCTCCTTATTATTGAAAGCCTTCTTTTTTTTGTAAATTCTATTTCTGATCACTCCAAACCTGTAACTTGAATTTTTTTTATATAATAGCAAATCAATGCATACGGATAATGTACAGTTCTTTTGCACTCTACAAGAAATAGTAGGTGGTGGGCCAAGGATGTTTATACTTATTTAAACATCTTCCCAAAACAAAATTTATTTACATTACCGACGTGAGAATGTTCACTGTGGATTCTTTTAGTGATACACATTTTCGAATTCCGCGGATATGTTCCCACCGGCGGATTAAATGATAGGGGTGTTTGAGTTCATGGTCCTGCTCGTGAGTATAAGATTTATAAATTTATCAAAATTGACCTTAATAGTTAAATGTGAAGTTATGATCACGAACATATTAATGTCATAAGATGCTCTTTCTATGTTTAAAAAAAAAAATTAAAGAAGTGCAGGATAAAAGATGATATCAAAGACTTCCATGAGTAGAGGAAACTCTCAAAGAATTCCGAGAGTCCTTTGACATTAGAAAGCAATTAATGGTGATTGCATTTTATAAGTTCACAACTGCAGTGCAGTATTTGTAAATTATTATTATTAAAATTTAACAACTGACTCTGCGCCAAAAAGAAAGAATTAATTAAATACAGTATTTTAACAAATTGGTCCACAATATATTCAAATTTAACAATTTAAACAACTTACTTTATAGGTAAGTACTAACAATATTTATCACACAACTTATTTCATTATTTAAAATATAATCACTGCTTGGTAACATATTCATTTCACAGACTATTTAGCAATTTACTACAGAACAATTAGAATTAAGATTCATCTGTAAGTAAGCATACCATAAGTCGTCTAACTACTCAATATATGATGACAGTATACATGTGTAAGGCAAAGTTGATAATCACTCTTAAACCGTGTCATATTTAAAAAAAAAACACTATTTCAATTTTCAAAATGTTCCCGAAATTTTTCCATCCACAAGAAGTTCTTTTTCAGAGTTTTGAATGATCTTAAGCGGAGAAATGCCTATTTAAAAAAAAAAGTTTATTTTAAGTTGTCTTATCGCGGCTTAGAGCGTATTTAGTACACCGGCAAAAAATCTCCTTGCTCCTTGCTCAAATGTGAACTAAAACTAATTCAATATTCAAGTCCTTAGCATCGTTAATATTTCACAAAATATATAAAGTAGAAACTATGTACTATAAAGCCACTTGGTTCAATATTTCAAAGATGCTTTCCTTTCAATTATCACTACTTACTTTCTAACTTGTTTTTGCCATACTAGTAGGTTCCCTTTTTAATTTCAAAGCAGTGATTAAGATTACACTGAGTAATTGCACATATTATGTGCCTTACAAAATCCGTCCATAACATCATCATTGATGTTAAGGAGGTAATTTCTCACAGCTAGGGTTTCGTCAGTGCGCTCTTATATAAATGCTTACCTTTTTTATTAATAACGAACTGACTTATCGCAGCTACGAAAACTTTCGATGGTATTTAGCTACCAAGTCCACTACACATCAGTCATTGCCACAGAGAAAGCTGACTATCTATTAAGAGGTACTTTTAAACAGTTTATCCTTCAAGTTGGCTAATGGGCAATCATTTGGGAATAAATGCGCCATGAGCCACATCATGATTTTTATATGATGCATCTGCCAAGCGTTTCTTCTAACCAGTAAGAACTTCAAATCGTTAACAAATTGTCTAGATTGCAAACTTTCGGTGTCATTTTTATTCAGCAGTCCTTGCAATTCGATCATGATGATATACATGGCTTAACAAAGTTACCCACTTTTTAGGAAATTTTTTCCAAAATTATGATTCTGGGCAGCAAACTTTTAGAGGACCGAGACCGCTATTCGCCGTATTGTTGACTGTTCTGTTTTCGCAGAGCATTTCGATTGCAAGATGCAGTAGCACGGAGAAGTATTAGAAAAATGCGTACTTAATATAGGATTTCGACCCCAATGCAATTTTCTATAATCCTTATTTTCATATGTTAATAAATGCTTTCAGTAACGTGCCACCAAATAACCGAAGGTTACAACAGATTAACTCCGTTTAATAGTTTTCCCGCGGCATCCTATCAATTTCAGTATTTTTAATTAAGAAGATAAGTTTCGGCCTTTTCCACGTTCTTTACAAGACTATTTGAACCTATCTTGCTGGTATTAGTTGCAGAGTTAGTCATGACAGAAGGCGCTGTTTCTTAAATTTAGTGTAGCTCTCTTAAAATGTCTGCTCCTCTTTTTTTGTAATTGGTGACAAAACAAAAAAAGGGAAAATTTTAAAAGTGTAAATAGGTTTTATTTGATTTCATAAATCAACCATTTACTCTAGGATCTAGATCTTTTTTTAACCAAATCTCGCTAATAACATACTAATAATCGAACCGGCAATTTCACTGGTCCAAAATGGGAGATAAATTGCTCTTCGACTTGAGTGCTGTGTGGTATGTAACGCAGTCTTGCGGGAACCACATGTCTAGCTTGTGCATTTTCAGAATCAAAATTTCAAAATTATTGAATGATAGCGGGCGCTAACGTTGCTCTTATGGACATCTTTGATGTGCTATGATTCCCCAGGTTTATAAACCGCATCAGTGCATCGGTTGATCTTTTATTGTATAAGGTTGATTAACGGACAGACTAACTGACAGAGTTTTGTTTTTTAACATACCCACTTAACCAGAAATTCGATAAAAACAACAAGTCAACAAGTTTGCGGTCATAGAACGGTGGATATATCAGTTCTATTTGAATACAGCAAACTAAAAGTATAACCATATTGCAATAGCTGTTGCAATTGTAACATAAATTCTCCATTATGTTGTCTTTAGTTCTTGTTTATTGTTCTAATAAAGACTACCGCTCTAAATTTAACCAGTCCATTCTTTTTAACTTAACTTAACTTTGCCATTCATATATAAATATCTGCTGATTGTTTTTCATTAAAAATATGATCTGCTGAGTAATGGTAATGCCGTGCCAATCACAATAATCTCTTTGGCTTGTACTTTGCAACCGTAACCGCCTTATTTTGAGGCAAAATCTCCATTCCAATCAAATATTTTCTGCCTTGGGTGTCACTCAAAACCAGTCTGTTTGTAATTATTTTCTCCGATTTAAATCCACAAGCGACAAGGTGTCTCTCGGTCTTGGGTTACTTTGAATTGGAGGAGATTGAATTTTGTCGCCAGTGAACTGACCGCAACTCCCTCTTGACTAATAATCACAAAAGGACTCATTGCATATTCTTTCCATTGCATTATGTCAACAAACCATAAAATTGACTCCCCGGGACACTTAAAAGCACCGAACCTTACACCGACTGAATTAATCACAATGCCAGGACTGAATATAATCCTGGGTGTGTGTGTGTAGTTGAGTTTGAAACATTACAATTGCGACGAACGGATATGTGGGTGTCCTTTGACATTTTGCCTCGCACTTCGTAGATCATCATTTTAGTGTTTATTACTGTTCTAGCTGTTTGTGTTATATCCTTACGGTGGATTTGCTCCTTCTTTCTCCCACTCTTTCGCTCTCTATCTTACCCTTTCTATTTCGTAAGCATTGGAAGAGTTAATTATATTTAACTTATCTCCTGGCATGCAGCTCTTTTATACGCCACCATCTTTGGTCATGTTACAACTATCATTCAGCAAATGACATCAGCCACCGCAAAGTACCACGATATGCTGAACAACGTCCGAGAGTTCATGAAGCTGCACGAGGTTCCGAAGGCGCTGAGCGAACGAGTCATGGACTACGTTGTGTCAACATGGGCGATGACCAAAGGTCTGGATACGGAGAAGGTAAGTTGCGTGTCAAACACTCTGCGTCCGGCAACATTTGATGATGCAACAATGTCATTTGGTGATGTGTATCTTGTAAGCAGGTGTTAAACTACTGTCCAAAGGACATGAAGGCCGACATTTGTGTGCACCTTAATAGAAAAGTGTTCAATGAACATCCGGCATTCCGGCTGGCATCTGATGGATGCCTTCGAGCACTGGCCATGCACTTTATGATGTCACATTCGGCACCAGGTGATTTGCTCTATCACACCGGCGAAAGCATAGACAGCTTGTGTTTCATTGTGACCGGTAGTTTAGAGGTGATACAGGACGATGAAGTGGTCGCTATTTTGGGTAAGTTTCGGATTGTTACATTGTGTGGCGAGTAATTGAATATCTTCCCCCATAACATCTCATGTACAGGCAAAGGCGATGTATTCGGTGATCAATTTTGGAAGGACTCTGCAGTGGGACAGAGTGCTGCGAATGTACGTGCGTTGACTTACTGTGATTTACATGCGATTAAGCGGGATAAACTGCTTGAAGTTCTGGATTTTTATTCGGCTTTTGCCAATAGCTTTGCGAGAAATCTTGTGCTGACGTATAACTTGCGGCACCGACTGATATTCCGCAAAGTGGCCGATGTTAAACGAGAAAAAGAATTGGCCGAGAGGCGTAAAAATGAACCACAGTTACCTCAGAATCAAGATCATTTGGTGCGTAAAATATTTTCAAAATTTCGACGGACACCGCAGGTACAAGCTGGTTCCAAAGAAGTTGTGTCGGGAGCCAGTGACGTTGAGAAAGGTGATGGTGACTCGGATCGGACAAAGGTTTGTTGGAAATCTATGTGGATGATTTAAGAGAATTTTCTGTTCGTAATAGTTAATTTTTTTTATGTTTTCAGTTGAACTTGATGTGTAATCGATGTTTAATTTAATATAATTTTTGTTTTTTTCTTGCAACGGTTATTGGAAGTAGGAGGATGAAGGCATTATTTTTCTGGTAATACTTAATATAAGATTCGGAAAATATTGGTATAAATGCAAGTATAGAAGTTCAAAATAATATAAATGAATTTAAAATTAATTGAGAAAAAACAATTCAGCGGAGACTATTCTTGAAAAATGTGCATACATGATCCATGGCAAAGTAAAGATCAATGTATCTAAGAAATCTTTGGCTATTGTCAAATTATTGGATTCTCCCAACAAATTCTACGTACATCGTTCTGACTTATTGTTTTATTATCTGACTCGTGCTTAGTTGAGAGAGCTATTTCTTTCTTTTTTGTGAGGTGCATCGCTGATGCACGCGCCACAGTAACTTACAAACCAAAGCTTTTCACATTACGATGCATGTTTTGCTATAAGCTAAAGATCGGCTTAGATTCTCTGGGACTGCATAAACTATACTGCATAAGGCCTTCAGCCTTTCAATCTTCGTAACTTCCTTTATTCATACTGAAATATTGTAATGTTTTAGTGTATGTATGTTTTACTTATTTTGTTTGGGATTAATCATTATTTCGTGGATTCAAGTTCGTAGCGCTGGAATTTTAAACCTGTCAAACTCAGCTGTCATTTTAAGTGTCATAGTACTAGTTTATTGTTTGCCATTTAGGGTAATTGATCGCTTATCAAAAGTGGTGATTCAAACGTAGCCACTTTTCGCGCATTACGTGGTGATTATGGTCGTCATAAATAACGCAAGCAATCGGTAAAATTGTGAAGACATTTGAACAGTGTGGAAGAGTTACTGATTTTGTAAGGCATTAATGGCCGCCTCGGAAAAGCATGCGCGCGGTATCTCGGCCATAGCTTGAGTAATGTAGCTTTTGAATGCGTCTAGAGTTCGGGGATTATTCTTGTAAACACGGTCTTTTACGTAGCCCCACAGAAAAAAGCGAATGGTGTCAAATTGTGTCGCAATTACGCGACCAGGAAATTTCTCTTAGTCTTAGGCTTCGCAGGCTAGAGGACTTAAAAGCGCTTTGAGTAACTTATACACGAATAACGTCGCTTTGCTCATAGTCAGCCAAAGTTGTTGTTACTAACTTATACTCGTTATTGAAATATTACACCCGTACTATTCTAAAAATGACACTCATCTCTTTACTCACGAGGACAACAATAAAACGAAATAACCGAGAAGCCTTCAATGAAATGCTAGCCTATCTTCACCTTAAGCCGATAACCCACAAAGCAAATCCAACTCGATAAAGTTTAATAGAAGATAACCATGACCGGAAGGGGAACAATTATTGAAGACATTTAATCTTTAAAGCCTCTACCAAGATTTCTAATTAAATTTAAATAAAAGCTTTAAAAATGCTTCCACTTCTTTAAAATTATACTCTTAAGAGTTTAAAGTTAGACTCTTTAAGACAATTTTTAGTGGATCTATGAAGTTAAAAGCACATAAAGCCGTTACGATGCAGTCCATAGCTTCGAAAAAAACTCAAATATCTTTAACTATACTCCATGTTCTGCAAATATCGCAGTGGATCGTCTGGCAATATCTTAATTGGAATTTTTAATGCCGTTTTATTTATAAATGTTTTGCCAGATTTTTTAAATCCGAGCGTAGGTTCTGACGTCATCATCACATTCATCAAATTCATCTACGATAAACGATTTCTTAATATTTTAAATATTCAAAACAGTATTACGTCTATAAGTATTATCTAGTAAAATTATGCAAGCCAAAGGGCAAGTCTTGCATAAACTCAATTACTGACTGTTAGAAATTTTATTCTGGTAAAATTGAAAAAACTGAAATGTAAATATTAAATGAAAAGAAAAGAAAAGTTCAATTACTATTTAAAGCTGTATGTTTGGAAAGGTAATGTAAGACATTGGATAGCCGTAACCATGAAGAGAGTAAAGCCACATTTACCCTGTGCCTTTCTGTAATCCTCGACGAGCTTGGATCGTCAGGGTTAAATTGAGACCTTTAGTAGCGGCCTGAATGAAAATGCTGCTTCCGTTACACAAAGTCAAAACGATTCTGACGCTTGTGCTGCTATGCTACTGGCCTATTTAGCTTAAAGTTTAATCGTTACCCTTACAAAGCTTAGGGATTTCTTTGCAATAATTTAAATCTGCGTGTTATTTACTCCTATAAGATACTTAATGCAGCCGTAATTATTGAATTCCAGTTAGTTTCCAATACTAAAGAATTAAATTGACTCTTTAGTACTATACAGTTTGAGTTGCAGGGAGATCCGCCAAACACTTCGACATTACATTCATTGAAGTTCGAAATAAATTTATCTAAATCAAATTTAATTATTTAGTCACAAGAGTCGCATCACATCACAATCTGACTTCCGATCCTAAATACCTTTTATCATTTTCAGAGAAGTACTCTCAAACTACCATACTTTCAGATTTCACTTCAATCTGAAAACTATAAATTGTAAGCCGTGAAGCATTAGTTTTGCAAATGGGTTTTAAATTCGTCCCAAAAACAAACAGTAGTCGGACAAACCTATCTTTAGAGAATGTATGGGCTGTAAACGGCTAATGTATAATTAAGTTTGTTATTTTTTAGTATTAAGATCCATCTGAAAATATTTATCAAAAGTAGTCAAATCTAAATATGAACATGTTAACTATCCATACATCCAGTAACCGTTGTTATCTTTAGGAGCTGACAAATCTTTCAAACTTTGTGCTGTGTGAATGCCAAACTTATGCCGTATATTGTATGCTTTCTCTTTTTTAATCCTTAAACAATTCAACTCCGAAACAAACTCGACTTTCAAAATTTGTATTTTTTTATGTTTCTTTTCATGATTAAATGTGAATTCATGTGTAAATTATATAAAAAAAACAAATCTAACGGTATATAATTATGTTTTATGTTAAAAAAAATTGGCATCTCTATATATTCGAAATACTAATTGAAATTTTTCACTCATTACCCCACTTTCCTATTGAAAAATCCATATCCTTATCCAAGAAGTTACCAGCCAAGCTAACACTAACAGAGGACTCACGCATCCTAACGGCAGCAGTTCCTTCGCCATCACCCTCACCATCACCATCATCAGGCCCACCGTCAGCCCGTAGTACACGCGCTAGTAAATGGGGTCGTCTACTCGGTAGCTCTAGTGTTGATTCGGCTAGCGATACAAGCACCAAAGTAGCAGTCTCTAGAAGTCTAAGTGCTCGCGAAAGTCTGCGTGAAAGTACCGGCCAAGGACGTCAGAGTAGCACCTCGAGTAGTAACGGTGGACAAGGGAACAAAGTAATTTACATAAATGTACTTAGTGTATATCTCTATGTAGTGTTGTCATGCTAGTAGATGTGTCGTAGTCTAAATTAATCCACAGTTTATATTAAACTAATTAAGTTTCTCCCTGCGTTTAGGTATTTCCAAAAGCACCAAAACTCCAGGCCAGCCAAGCCACCCTAGCCCGCCAAGATACAATCGATGAAGGTGGCGAAGTGGACTCCTCGTCGCCACCGAGTCGCGATAGTCGCTTGGATGCGGCTAAAGAACGTAACTTAGCTTTAGAGCGTGAACGTCAGATCGAAATGGCTTCATCACGCGCCACCACCTCAGACACATACGACACTGGCCTTCGCGAGCAGCCACCCACACTCGCCCAACGTGATCTCATCGCAACCGTACTGGATCTGAAGGTGGATGTCCGGTTAGAAATGCAACGAATGTCGCAACGTATCGGCCGAATCGAGGACATGCTCGGCGAATTGGTTAAACGATTATCGTCCCACGATTCCTCGGGACAGACAACGCCCGGCGATGGCGTTCTGTGCGGTATTGGTATTGAAGGTTTTCCATCATCTGGCCTTACTGTTTCGGGAACGCCGTCGAGTACGACGACCATTGATACTGTGATAACAATTTCCACAGCCACAGGAGCGACAGTCAGTACGGTTGGCGGTGGCGGAGGTGGTGGCAGCAGTGGTGGGGTATTGCCTCCGACGTCTACAGCTGCTACTGCTGCTGGTGCTAGTGTGCCAGCTCCGCCTGCAACTAGTCAATTAAGTTTATTAAATCCGGCGGTGTCCAGTTCCGGGGGCAATGGCCTGGGACCACTGATGCTCAAGAAGCGACGTTCTAAGAGCAGGAAAGCCCCGGCGCCCCCAAAACAGACACAAACAAGTCCCGAACAAGTTCGACTACTTGAGGCAGAGCTGATTGCGGTTAGTGAGAAAATGAGTGGTAGTGCTCCCTCATCTGCGGCAATATCTCCAGGGCAACAGTCACATCCGCCGCAGCAGCAATCCGGATCAACATCGGCAGCGGTGGCGCCCAGTGGCTCATCCTCAAGCAGCGGTGGCGGGGGACGATCCAAAAGAGAGTTTCTCTAGCCAAAAATTCTAGTGCGCCATCAATCGGATAACAGCAGTTTCGAGCAGTAAATTCACGACTCCTCAACAGATGGCGCGCATTTTGGTTTTCCAACTCCAACACACATCTGTAAATATCCACACACGAAAGGAGAAGAAATTTACAAATTAATTTGTGATATTTGTTATCAATTTTAAAACAATAATAAAACAAACAAAAAATACAGAGGTAAGCAGCCTTAGCACTAAGTCCAACACACTATCGAATAACAAACATTAAAATAATAAATTTAAGTTTTTCAAAAAAACTACACCACCATTTGCTTGCAATATTAATAAAAAAAAAGTAAAACCCCTTTGAACAAATTAACTATTTTTGCCTAAACAAAATTTCTGACACGCCAAGCAATGGAATTGATTTAAAAAAAAACATTCCCACTAACAATTTTTATTTTTAATTTGAGTTTACAAGTCTCTCTCTATCTCTCTGTCTCTCTCGCAAAATTTAAATTGGCAATGAAATAGAAAAGTATAGAAAAATTTAAAAAATTAAATTTTAAATTAAATGATAATTTGCACACTGCCAGCAATAAGTGGATTTAATGATAACAACCAGAAAATTGTTAATTATATTTAAAATAAATAAACAAAAAACACTATTAGCTTTAACAAAAAAACCAAACAATTTGATATAATACGCTGCAACATTGAGATTAGTCCAAAAGATACTTTTCAAAACCGTCCATTTTCCTTTTCACCTGTACAGTTTTTATTCCTTTATTTTTTCTGCGCTTTATCATGAATGACTGGATGATTTGAAGAAATTGTGTTTGAAAAATGTATATTCGAAGAATTTAACGCTTTCGGAATATAGTACTGGATCCCGTAAATGTACATCAACAAAATAATTCCCTTTTTAGAATTGTGGTTTGTATTTCTTTCATCTCGCACACAACTTTTTTACGGGTGGTTAGGTACCGGTCATTCGGTTGGTGGTCACTCGATATTCGGCTCTGGGACATAAGCCCATTCTACATGGTCCTGTGACCCAATTCGATGGGACATAAGTCCAAAGTTTGATTACAGACTTATGTCTCACATAACATTTTATATGTTTTGTCGGCCTTGGGCTCGCAACGAAGTTGTGTGAGCGGTACCTGCGGCAAGCGAAAGACAGTTGAAATCCCTTAATCAGGCGTAGCGGGCCACCCAGTTACTGTTGCCATAGGCGCCTGTCTGGCGAAAAGCACAGCACATAACCAGTGCGGAGCAGCGAAGTTGTTGTTTAAGACTTTTTTCCACAAAAAGTATATATAAGTATATAACATAACTAAAAAAAGCATTCTCAATTCGTTTAAAGTTAACAAGAAAGACAGAATTTAACTAAAAACGTATCGGTTAATCGGCTTTTCGTCTCGTTCAAGAAATTGTTTGCCTCTTCTGACAGAATTACGGCTACGTAATATCCCGAAAGCTCGAATATGGCTTTCAAGTTATTTTACGAAGCCGATCTTGTATGTCAAAATGTATACTATAAGCAGATTCGAAATCGTCTTGCTTTTATATATCTTTTGGGAAAAAACAGTTTCCAGTGTTGGCAATTGCTTAAATTCCGGAGTGAAAATGGCACAATTGTTCACCGTCACTTGTACCTTCCTCCCTATCATAGCTATTGACGAAAAGAGACATTACTATCAAAAATGTGATAAAGCGCTACACTTGTCTAGGCAACGCCTAAAGATACTGCTCTCGATTGGTACCAATATATTTTCAACTAAGGTAAAAATCTTCCCTTTCTTGTTGCTTCGGTTACAACTGATTTGTCGGATTGTTTTGAAAAGCGACCAACAAACGATTTACTGTCGGCCGCAAAGAGTTGGAACTCTGTATCAGCCGTAGATTCTAGAGATACATAGAGATGTAACGATTTTTAAAGTACCGTATCTCTCTTTAAAACGATACATGGATCGAATTAATATAGATAATTAAATATAATTGCAATTGTTTTCAATACTAACAATACTTTTACGATTAGGGTTTTTCCAAATCAGCGTTTATCAGCCCCCAAGAGGGGGACGGTGGTTGCAGCTGCAAATTGCAGCCGATATGAAGATGTTTTGCCTAAGTTGTTAAGGTGTCTCGTGGTCGGGTGTTTGTTGACCAAGCAGATGTTGCCGCTGTTCTCTCTTCATTAGGAATGTTTGTGCGAACATTTTACATGATCGGCAATTAATGTACTAACGGGTGATCCAAGTAGAGATACTTTTTTCAATAGCCTTTTTTGACAGATCACGTGTGAGTCGTGTCATGCTGTCATGTTATTTTTGTTTAGTATTGTTTGGCATTTCATAATGGAAAGACTTACGCGTGAACAACGTTTACAAATTGTTCAACTTTATTATGAAAATTCACGTTCTGTGAGGAATGTGTTTCGTGCACTTCGCTCAACTTATGGTCAACATAATCGGCCTACTGAGCGTGCTATTCGCAACACCATCACCCATTTTGAGACCCAGCATTCATTATTGGATAATATTCGACCGAATAGACCACGTCCAGCACGCTGTGAAGAAAATATAGCGGCCGTAGCTGAGAGTGTACACGAAGACCGTAGAGAGTCGATTCGGCGCCGTTCGCAGCAACTCGGACTGACGTATGGAACGACTTGGCGCATTTTACGTCAAGATCTTAAATTGAAAGCGTACAAAATACTGCTTGTGCAACAACTGAAGCCGCTCGACCTTCCCAAGCGACATCGCTTCGCTCTGTGGGCTCTTGAAAAGTTCCAAGAAGATCCGACGTTTTCGAGGCAAATTTTGTTTAGCGATGAGGCCCATTTCTAGCTCAATGGGTATGTAAACAAACAAAATTGCCGCATTTGGGACGAAGAGCAACCTGAAGAGATTGAAGAACTGCCACTTCATCCAGAAAAAACAACGGTTTGGTGTGGTTTGTGGGCCGGTGGAATCATCGGTCCATATTTCTTTAAAAATTATGCCGGTGCGAACGTAACCGTCAATGGCGACCGTTATCGTGCCATGATAACCGGCTATTTGATGCCCGAAATTGAAGCTCGTGATCTCGGCGACATTTGGTTTCAGCAAGACGGCGCCACTTCCCACACATCGCATCAATCAATGGACTTGTTGAGAGAACATTTCGGTGAGCACATAATTTCACGTTTTGGGCTGGTCGATTGGCCACCAAGATCGTGTGATATCACACCGTTAGACTTTTTCCTGTGGGGATATGTAAAGTCAAAAGCTTATGCCGACAAACCCGCTTCGATTGAGGCCTTGGAGGAAAACATCACGCGTGTCATTCGCCAGTTACCAGTCGAAATGCTCAAACGAGTGATCGAAAGTTGGACTCAACGGATGGACCATCTGCGACGTAGCAACGGCCAACATTTGATAGACATAATCTTCAAAAAATAAATGCCAAAGAATGTTCTTTCAAATGATAATAAACATTCTCCATTAAATTTGAATTTTCTTTGTTTTTTTTTTAAAAAAAGTAGGGAACCTCGAAATGGATCACCCTTTAGAATAAGGTGAATCCCAAAACGGAGGTTGATCTCTTTACGAGAAGGAAAAAATTGCACCCATGAAGGGAACCAAATTTATTGGAGTAATCGCGACAGCAAGCTCCTTTGGTTCAAGTACGTTAATATGGAGACATCTAAGGCATTGTCGTCTTTCTGACAGTGCAAGGCAAAGAATGCGGCTTGTCAGGCCAATATGTAACCCAAAAAGTCGGTATGTTTATATTGCACTAGGACCTTCTGGTTCCATTCAGGGTGCACAATCGACAGTTTGCTTCTGCGGATGTAAAAAAAGAACTCTAAATAACTTGAAATCAATCATAAAAGAATATCATAGCATTTCACTTGGGCATTACGAATTTCAAACCCTTTAAACCCTTGCTGCTACAATAATATTTCCATGATCTGGCCTCCTGCAAGCAGTCGAAGAATTAGCTTGAACTAAATATAAGTGCTTGAGATCATATTTAGCTTTCTGAATCCCTTTCTTTCTTAACCATTTTTCTCAAAGAGGATATTGAGACTTGCTTAGGCTACGGTTACGCACTTTATCGAGCATTATGTCATTGCCAGGCTATACAGGTCCTAAGTTACTGGGTCAAATGTAAGATGCAATGCCTATCGCTTACAATTTTCAGACATCCCTTTAAAATATTGAATATTGTTTTTCTTTGTTTAAATCGCAATACCACTAAATTTTTAAAATCATCTAGTCACTTTTTCGCTTCTTCTTTTCCAAATAACTTATTTTTAATAATTTAGGTATCTACCAACTCATTTAATTAATTAGATTTAGAACCAAAAGTAAAATAAAAGCAATAATATGTTTACATTAACCGAAAAATAAAATGCAAATGATAAATAAAACATTTTCATTAATTTTTTTTTATTATTACATTGTAAATAAGTATATAGAAAATATTGTTATTAAATAGATCAATTTATAGGTTATTTAGCAGCTTGCAAAACGAAAGACAATCGAATATTTAAATTTAAACTAAACAACAACAAAAATAATAATAAAACTATTGTTCGCATTTTTTACAAAGAAAATACAAATAAAATGCTTTTTACATAAAATAAACAAACAAATAAGAAAAAAATAAATTATGTTAATAATTTGAATATGCTTTTTAGATTTATAATTGTTTTTTTTTAGTTACACTTGTGGGTAAAAACCTTTAAAATGTTTTTGCTTACATATGAATTGAACAAGTTATTTCTTATCTTTTAGTATACATACATATATTATTAGATTTCTAAAGTTTATTTAAAATATGTAAAATGTTATATAAGATGAACTCTGTCTCCTTTCATGAAATATTTAAATTTGGGCGAACACCAATTTTATAAAAAACGACCAACCATTAAAACTGGCGTTAAGATTCAAGCAATTTCAAGACATCTAAATTTGTTATACTTTTGATAAAATTGATCATGTCGCATTCATAATGTGTTAACAATGCAGTCGATTCTTACTTTAATACTTAAAACTATTTACACGATTAAATTAAGCGCCTGTATAATATTAAAAACAAAATGGTTTGGTTTGTATAAAGTTTGTATACATACAGCCCTGCTAGCTTCGTAAACTAAATTTGTTAAATACTGCAGATCGGTTTCATATTTTCTTAACTGGGCAGTTAGGTACGTAAGGTTAGTTTAGGTAAATGGGTTCACATGATGAGAGAAACCTCGCACCCATCACACTCAATTGAAGAAGAGCCTTCTAAGTATCCTAATTCTAATATGGCACAGTCTGGGCTGCTATAAAGAAAGTATGAAGTTTTCTTAAGCACATCTTCTTCACTGCATCATCTGTTCTCAGCATATTTTGTTTGGTGATAATACTTACGTAGGTATTAGTGGAATAAATTTCTAAACTACAGTTTTTCCCTTAATTCCCTGTCTCATATTACAGGGTGGGATTTTCACTGTTTTATTAACTTAGTTTGGTTCAAGAAATGAGCCCATAGCTGGCAGGTCATCAACTCTTTCATTACTTAGCACGCCACCGTGTTCGCCGATCCAATAGAACTAAAATTGATACATCTTGCTGCTAACATTTACAAATCAGATTCGCGGGTACCTGCAACCAAAAAAAATCATCATGTGAAAGAAATGTCAGAATTTACGAATATTCCCTTGTTCGCAGTTCGCGATTCGCTCTCATGTGAATGGTCCTTTAGTGTCACTCTGCTCTCATTTATTTTACGTTCCACATGAGTTCCACATGAGTTCCACATCAACAACTAATAAATGAAATCGGGTTTTCAATTTAAAATTCCAAGTCTACCTACATTTATTTGAATTGTTCTACGTCATAAAAAAAATGCTTGTATCAGGGCCAATGAAACGACTATTGAATTGCAAAATCAGAACAGGAGTTATAAGAAAAATCAAGTAAAAAATCAAAGCTTCAGAGCTTCATCTTGAGATCTGTTCATAATTGTTAAACAAATGCATTATTTGGTTTGAAGTCTCACTCAATAAATTCTTAAATAGTTTAGATTAAAAAATGCAATGACGATTTACTTTGAAGTCAATTAATTCACATTTTTTAGGAGCATTCAAAAGAACGCTCCATATCAGTGTATTTACAATTTTCTTTTTTTATGTTCCAAGGATATACCGATGAACATTTTTTGCAACTGCAAATTGTCAGGTGATTTAATGTATGTTTTCGAAAAATGTCCTTTTTCAAGGTTTCAAGCACATATTAGGCAAATTTATTTTCATTATTAAAAAAATGTCCTCACGTTCCGTAATATATTCTAAGCCCTCTTAACTTCAGATTTCATAAAACGAGAGCCATGTGGAATAAAGGTGATTGTGTATTCCTTATTATTAAATTCCTTTAAAAATTATTCGCTGGAGCGTATTTGGGTATCTAAAGCCGTTTCCACCTATTTCCGTGTATGTTATTCCGTAGACATAGCGTACGGTTTTCAGAAAGGATGAGAATATACTTATACGTCTGAGATCTGTTGGTCTTGCGTGAGGGCATTCACCGGTTTTGTCTATGAAAACAACCCTTACTAATCTAAAGAGCAGCGGAAGGTGGACCAGATCTATATATCTCTTAAGGCTTGTCAGTATCTCTGGGGCGATTTTATCGGAAGACTTTTGAAGTTCGACTATTATAATGCAACTGTTCCTGCTGATTTATACGCTTTGAAACTATGCAGCACGTTCAGCATTTTGCCTTAGTTACCACACATTGAGAGTCAATATGAGCATTTTATCCATTATGTGTCATGTTGCTAATAATTTAGAAATTACCCGAAATATATATTATCCAGTAGCCGATTTAGTGATTCTTTCCTAAAAGTTCTCCAAAAGACACATGTTTTTTTCAGACAGCTTGGTATTACAGGACTGCTTGAGAGGATTTTTTTTAGCCTTGAAGCCTCAGAAACTTATTTCATTTTGCCTCAGATTTTTTTCAGTCAACTTATTTCTCGTAGTATTGGATTGATTGAAAAAATTTCTACGTTTATTTCTCCTTACCTATTGGTCTAATAGTACTTTTTTAAAGGCCAAGGTTATGTCCTTTTTTGAGCCATCCTGGTTTTCTATTGTTTCTAAAGGCCATTTGGCGAGGTGGCTTATCGGTGAATCTGGATAGTAATGATAAAATTAATTAATTAAAATTAAACCAAGCTTTTCAATTCCGTATCATATGATTTATATTAGACGAGACTAAAGTAATTTGCTTGTAGGTAGTTCTGCCAGAATTTTCTTCGATAAAACTTATTGGCGATCAAGATATTTCGAAATCGCTGGACCCTCTTAGTTATCGTCGCAATGTCTCCTGCCTGTCATTGTTTTATCGCTTCTTCAATCGAAACCTCGAACGAAATAGCCAGTTGCATTCCACCAATTCAACATTTCAACCGCAATACCTGTCATGCTATGTATGCTCATCAGTTCACTCTAAAGCTTGTATTCGGTCGAACTGTAAATTTTAAATATTTGTTCCTCTGCCGTACAACACGAATGTGGAATGCTCTACCACACTCTGTTTTTCCTAACCATTACAATTTACAAACATTTAAAATCAATGTGCAACGGTATCTCATTTTTTCTTCTTCTCTCTCATTTCCTTAATGCCCGTGCTGTTTAAGGGTGCTAGCAATCCCTTTTGCACGTGCAAATTATAAAAGAAAAACAAAATTTTGGAAAAGTGTCTCCCAAGAATTTGATATATTACTTAGCATAGTGCTGTGAAATGGCAAAGTAAATGTGTAGCACTCTAATTTATTTTTTTAAAAATATTACTGTGGTAAGCCAATAAAGCCAGACCTCAATATTAAAACATTCGGTGTATTTGCTGCCGTATGACAACATCAACACAATAGGTACTTTGTTTTAAAGAACTACCTATCAAATGAATGAAATCATATTGGCAGATCTTTATTCTCACAGAATCTAAGCCTAGCTGCCAAACATAATAATTTCATATTAATATTTTAATATGAGGTGATGTCAAACTCATTTATCCAGATCATAAAGGGTAAACCTTATGCCAAAACTAAACGAAAAGCTCACTCAATTTCTCTCAAATGCTCTAGTTACCCATAATTAACTTAACCAAAATTACTCAAATCAAGCAAATGATCGTCTCAATTAATTTAAGGGCCAACCGCAATGAGCATAAGCTTGCATATGTAAATGCTCTGCAAAGTACGAATGTACTAGACTCCCTTAAGCGTTCTGATTAAATTTTATTGAATGTGAATGCTCGTGCATTCGTTAATTTTTTTCCGTTTCGTTAAGCCTATGCAAAATACGCCAGAAACCGTTCCTTGCATAGGGGAATATTGAATTTTGACATTCACAAATAATTGACCAATGAGAAATTGCTAAATGAAGTAGGAGACATGATTTCTGACAAAATTTTTCAACGGTTCTTTAAATTCTTTTTTTCATACCTAGCGATTTAAGGAACGAATACGAATTTGAATTGACAGAATATAAGTTTATTGTGGTTTGACTATGCATTGACAGTGCATAACCGTACATGAACATGCATTCGTTGATTTTTGGCATTTATGTATTTGCATAAGCTTATGCACATTGCGGTTGGGCCTTTACACTTTCCGTAAACCCACTCAAGTTAACGAAAATTTGACGAAACTGAGCTTATCCCATTATAGTCATGCTGTACTGTTTACGAGTATTTAGATATTTCATTAGGCTATCTTAAGCTCAAAAAAGTCTATTATTGTTGGCCCTTAGATGTAGGTCAGCCACATAATTTTTTTCCACAACGCCAGTAAACCTCGTGAGACAATCTTACGGTATTATGCAATGAATTTAAAGTTGATCAGGTACCGCTCCTTGAGCTAAGCCTTTTTCATTACTGTCGGAAAAGTAGATTCAACAAAGTTATAATTTCATTCTCTTTTTCCTAGAATTTTTGTAGGTCAATTCCATTTCTTGCCTACAAAATATAAAAACTGCAAGATTCTTAAAGCTTTATTTGTCCACAAGTGTAAACAAATACATAATAAATTACTCTAAAATAGCATTCTTATTTCTTATTCTTATTTCTGTATATTTTATTTAAGAAAAGAAAATGTGTATCAAACTTAAACTACCAAAGAAATATGTAACTACATTTTGTACCTGTTGATATTATGTATTATTATAATTATTTAAAAAAAAAATATTCCCTTTTCCACTGTAAATACTGTAAATATATGCTCCTATCTACATTTCAAAAACTGTACAAATACCATTGTTAGCTATTGATTAAATGATATCATAAATAGTACCTTTCACTAACATAAGATATTTTTGTCCATTATATTTGTTGAATTTCGTTACAAAAAATGAATCCATTTAAAAAAATCTAAACAAAACTCTACACCACATCAAACAACATTATATCATTCAATTGTGCATATGGAAACTAAAAAAACAAAAAAAGAAACGTATATATCAGCAAAACAAAACAAAAAAAAATTAAATGCCTATAAGCCTTAAAAGTATTAAAACAAAAAAAAACCTTATTAACATAACACAAAAATAATAATAAACTCTAGCCGTAGAACGCGCGCTGACTTAGTGAATTTTAGTAAATTGTATATTAAATAATTTATAAAACTAACAAATTCGCTTTTAAAACAAAACAAATACAACTTTTATTTTTGTTTGTGTAAAGTTAATTGATCTTAATTTTTAAAAAAGATAACAAATCAAATAATTCGCACGCAATGTAAATAAATTGGAAACATTTTAATATAAAAACAGATATAGCTTTCGATATAAATAAATAACAAAAAACAAAAATAAACATTTAGACAAATTGATTATACAACAAAATAAAACTAAAGCGCCTACAAATATCTGAGGTGAAAAATAAAAACCAAAACAAAAACACAATACTCCCCACAAAAATGTAGTTAAGCTTTTTGTATGCTACAACAAATACGAGTAATGTAACAAACAAAATAATGTGAACGGTCGACAACGGAACGATTATTATTAAATTGTTAATTCTATCTTAAAAATTATAAAATTATTTACAAACAAAAAAATCATCTCTTGTGTTAGTGCATCATACATTCCTCTTAGGTTAAAAAAAAGAAACCTGAAACTACATATTTAAACTAATTTTTAAGTAATTTTACCTTTCGTTATTGTTAGAAATTATTTATTTAAAAATATAGAAAACCAAAGTTAAAATTTAAGAAGAATTTATTTATCAGAAATGCAAAGAGTGTGAAGAAATCAACAAACAAATGCAAGCAGAGCCATTAATTAATAATGCTATACACTGCGCTGTTTTCAAACGTGAATAAAAAAAATTATAAAAAATGTTTTATAAAAAATTTAGTTTTTATTTTATATTGAGATTCGAATAAAACAAAAAGCTGGTTGATAAGTAAGTAAAGAAAGATATAATAATTTAAAAAAACAACAGCTGTAAGGTCTTGCAGAAGGGAACTATGAGAAAACATTACAGAAACTGGGAAAGTTACACTATGTACATAGGTTGGATAGTTCATGAAACCACAATTGGCTTTCAAATAATCATAATCTCAATGCCCACACTTGGTATTCACCCACAAACAAATGCAAGCAGAGCCATTAATTAATAATGCTATACACTGCGCTGTTTTCAAACGTGAATGAAAAAAATTATAAAAAAAGTTTTATAAAAAATTTAGTTTTTATTTTATATTGAGATTCGAATAAAACAAAAAGCTGGAAATATGATTTTTTGGCAGAGATATTGCTTTTGGTTGATAAGTAAGTAAAGAAAGATATAACAATTTAAAAAACAACAGCTGTAAGGTCTTGCAGAAGGGAACTATGAGAAAACATTACAGAAACTGGGAAAGTTACACTATGTACATAGGTTGGATAGTTCATGAAACCACAATTGGCTTTCAAATAATCATAATCTCAATGCCCACACTTGGTGACGGTGTGTCGAAGAGACGTTTCAGACACTGTCTGCAAAAAAAAGAGTTAAAATAAAAACAGGAGTAAATTTTCTGCCTCTCCACTCCACGATACAATATCCATTATTCAAATTGTAAACAGTTACAGGTAAATATTTACATTGAAAAAGAAACAACCGTAGACAAAATAACGGGGTGTCTTATTTTCCAATGCAATGCAATGCAATTAGTATAGAGAAAAAATATCTCGAAATTATGGTGCTGAACGTCACTGTATATATCCCCTCCAACCAGAAAATGGACGTTAAAAATAAAACAAATAAAAATCATTGTTAACAATTGCATATACATAGGTAAATTTGCGTAAACGGCCAATACGGGACATAAAGTTCCTATGAACTCACAATCTAGTTTGGCAATATTGTCAGAAGTCATGGGCAGGCAATCTGAAAATGAAGTGTAAATTCAGAAACGTCATCACTGCTTATTTGCGATGCTGATGCGATGCGCACCTGATGCTGATGCTTTGTTGATCGAACATTTTGCTGGCGTTTTAGAACGCAAATGTTTACATTAAACATTTTTTTTATCAAGTTCATTTTATATTTCAATTTTCTGGACTTGTTCTTGCATATGTGGAAAATATATTCTGTAAAAATTTTTGTTTAGTTTTTCTCGATCAAAAATACATTTATTTACTTATTTAAATATATTTGTACATTAAACAAAAACATTTTATCAGTTAAAATCGTTTATTTACTCACTTTTCTTTCTCTTCTGATATATTTCAATTTTTTTGCATGCCGAATCAACAACGCATCAAGCTATTTGGTGAAGCTTTTGTTTGAAATGTTTGCGCATCAGTTTACTTAATTTTGCCATAATGAACACTTGACGTAGAAAATGATGCGTACATTTATATTAATTAACAGTATTTAATTGTTTAAATAAGAGAAACATAAGGTATTTGATGTTTTATTTCAGAACAGTCTTAACAAATCTAATTAAACTAAATAAAATGAATAGTTATAATATTCAGGGGCCTGTACCGCAAAACTACAATTTTACGGGCACTTGTTAGCAACGCATATGTAACAAGTAACTATAATTACCGTGATGTCGATGCGCAGGCAAGTAAGTTTGGTAACTCCTAAAATTCGAACTCCAAGGAGAATAAAATAATTAAATTAATATTTTATAAAGACAAATGATTCAAATCCCTTTTTTAAACCATATAAATAAAACCTAGCCCATCGGGGGAAAAAACAGCTCACTAGGATCCATCTGGTGGTTTAAATTATATTGATGAATACACCAAAGGTGCATGTACACGCTTTATAAGCTAACGTTACGTTACGTTAATAACGTTACGAATAATAACAGTATTTTATCTTATATTGTATTGAAAGTTAGTAAATGCCACAACCTCTGTGATTCAACTATTGCATTGCCATATGGTACCAGCTAAACTGCTTTGCTCTACATCTGGTGGTCATTTCTTGAAACAATAATGTGTCTACATTCTTTTCACAGCTGGTGACCTAATGCATATGAAAGTAAATAATCGGAGGTAAAAGAAATTAAAATTTTAAAATAAATACAATTCTAAGAGAACCGCGGTAACTTTCTTTGCGGAATAGGGGGAATAGTGGGAGAAATGAACATTTCCAAAAGGCTTCGGCTTAAACTAAACGCGAAATATGTAAACAAACCGCCTTTGTGTAAAATAATTGCTGTATATTTTTATGTTTTACTTTTGAATTCTTGATGACATTAATATAATATTTTAACAGAAACATTAGTACAACACGTTCATCAAACAACAACTTTCACAACAATAGCAACATTTAAGACGATGGATCAACAATTTTAAAAATTTATAAGAACAAAATTGTTATATATTTTAAGGACTCTGTTCGACCATTGTGAACAACAAAATTGTTATATATTTTAAGGACTCTGTTCGACCATTGTGAGAAGGCGAAAATTTGGTGGATGGTGGTTTGGTATACTCCATTGGCACACAATTATTGGCTACGTTGTCCAAACGACAAATATGAAAGAGAGACCACATGAAGTTGAACTAAATCATCTGGCATTAGATCCGAGCGAATGGAAATGTGTGTGCTCATGTAAGGGTGGCGTTGGTGAGAATTGTAAGCACATAGCAGTAGGCTCAATTTATATCTAAAGGTAATATTCAAAATGATGGATAGCAGAATCGAATATTTAATTAATATATTGATGTATACTTTAGGAATCCATAAATTTATCCGCTGAGCTGTATAGAGCTAGAGTATACAGAGCTTTAATCCTTCCATATAATATCTTCACTTTTAATATTCCAGCTATAAAAACATATAAATGTATAAAGAAATGTAATTATTTACAAAAGCAAATAAATGTTAAACTATAATTTTTTTCACATATTACAAATTGTACTAAAGCAAAAGCGTCAAAAGCACTTACATATTTGCCAGTTGTTGTCCACTTATTAATTTTATGAATACACACAATAGTTTTTTAAAAATTGGAAATTGTTAGAAAGTTTTGAAAATTTACAAAATTCAATAAAAATTGACACCAACTGACAGGAGTGTAGAAACGTTATTGTTTCAAACTATATGAGCTAGGTGGTAGGTTACCTGATCACAATACTTAATCGCTATAGCAAGAGGAGAGGAAAATAAAGATTGTCTTTTGACAATAAGTCGAAATGTATTATATATTTTTTGCTTCCCTTCGTATTTCATATAAGGCGGTGAGTAAGCAAAAAGAATATTTGACAACTTTAATTAATTTTGAAAAACATGTAGACCCATTACATTTTTCCATTTCTGAAATCTCCCTTTAAAAAGCTTCCACATTTAAGTTTTTCAATGACAATTCTTTATCACATGAAATTTATGTAGCCAATTCTTGCCAGTCACTGTCAACTTCAAACTCATTGTCAATACCTTCTCTCTTTTTTGACATATCATACAAGGTGGCTTTAAATGAATTTCCTTCAAATAGAATAACGTAATAGAAAGATAATTAAATTAACATTAAAGATTAAAAGATGAAAAAAAAAAAGAAAAAATAAAATAGATTGAACAAATGGAATATTCAAAACACAAAACGGTTTTATACCATAAAAATTCCCACCGAAATGAGAGGTACAATGAGATCGCGCGATTCATTCTTATTGCTTAAAGTACAGCTAATCTAACCACGGGCGCAGCAATTTTTGCTGTTAAGTTGGGTGCAGTTTAGTAATCCACTTTTTTATGGTTGGCCACCGCGGACTACCTACATAGCGTTTATATTAACATGCAACCCGCGGCGGCAAATAATGGAAGTAGTTAAGTAAACTGCACCTAACTTAAGAAAAAAAAAAAGTAGTTGTAATTGTGAAAAATTATGGGTTTGAGGGGGCAAGGGACCTATGACTATCTCATTCTACGTCAACTGTGGTATAGACATCACTCAACTCCTCGATTCCATGTAACGCACTGGTCAGACGTCGCCTCGCGAGTATTGTAAGTTTTCATAGACGAGGGTAACTAGTTACAGTTTTCATATACAAAGCTCATATTGAAGTCGCTAGGATTTACATAGTAATTCAATCGGTCTCTGTTAAGTATACAATTTGTATTTACTGCTTAAACTTAAACTAATTAATTTAATAAATTTTAAAAAACTAAATTACATTTATTTCTTAAACATATATTATTTTGTATAGCTTCTTTTAATGCACATACCAATAGAAACTGTCATCACTCTACACGTTTTATTTTGTATTGCCTATTTGTAGGTTTATCTATATCTGTTGCCTATTTGTAGGCAACTAGGAATATACGTAATATATACCTTTAATGATGGGTTCTTTTCTTTATTATCTTTATTTGTTTATTTAAACTAGTCATTTACAATGTTTTAATGTTTACAGATTTAAAACAAGAATATAAAATATATAAATAAATAAATAAAGCCAATTTATCTTACACGAAATTTTCTAACAAGTCAGTAATTAAAAGTCCTGAGGTTTAAAAAGGAACACCAAGTTCTTATTACCTGTCAGAGCGGATGATATGACAAATTTATTAGTATGTCATAAATATCTTAATATATTTCTATATTGTAAATGCTATGTTGTTACAGGTTATATTATATATCATATATGACAATTTTTTCTGCCTTCATTAATTGTGTAACCCTATTGTCAACTACAACTGCTTATATCTTTCCGTCAACCACAAGTTCTGGACAAGCCTTCATACATTTTGTCTGAAAATGAAACTGATAAAACAGGAAACATGATAGATCTTACATCGGTTCTGCAGAGGTTGTGTAAGAACATCGTGTCTTTCTTTGATAGATATTATCTTCATCGGTGTTTGTCTAGATTTTGTATCAATTGTTGCTTCTGACATTTGTCACTGAAAATTTTGATATAACCCTCGGATTCCTCATTTGATCTTCAATCTGTAGCGTTACCAATTGCACCATTATGTTCTTCGGGTCAATTCATTGGCCCAGAAATCAAAGGCAATCAAAATAATATAAACAAAATTGGAAGCATTGACTTTACATTCGCCAGCGTTTTGACAGTTCAGGCAAATTAACCAGTTTTTTCGTTCGACTAGCCAACCATTATAGGGGTATAAATATTAAGGCTATCATAGTCATTGGAGACCGGATTGGTGCTCACTTCACTTTTCCCGAAACATAGTTGTTTTGTTTTTTCCCTTCCAAATTTCCACTTATACTGTTTATGAAAAAAAAATGTGATAAAAATAATTATTTTGATGAATTCAATAAGAGAATCCACGGTTTGATTTAATTAAATAGAAATAAATTCTGTCAAAAATTGGACAATATGTTCTCTCGAATTACAATAGTTTGGAAGATATAAGCAAGGATAGATACTTTTTAAAAATTTAGATTTCAGAACTAATCTAATTAATTTTTCGTAAAAAGTTTATTTATTCTTTTAAAAATCTAGTTTAATCTAACTTTGATCAGTTATTTCAATCGGTTTCCTGCGATGTAACTTCGATTTAACATTTTCTGTGTTTCGTGAAAAGCAAAATCCGCCAAATTGAAGAATTTAACAATTACCAATAGCGCAGAACAGTCCTGGGGATATTCTGTGGTTGCGGAAGGCTGCTTTGGCTCAAGCAGCACTCTTCAAGGACATTTTTGACATTTATTTTTACTACCACATACTACAACAGATGTAAAGGCTATCCGGTTGGTTTCTGTTATTTTTGGCCCAACGCCAGTTGGTTTTTTGGTATCCGGCCGGTTACCGAATAGTCCTTGTTGGTTGGTTGGTACAAAAATTGAGAGAGAATAGAAAAGAAACATCCAACGCATTAAATGAGCAGTCTTACTTTTTTACAGTAATCAAGCAGTTTAATATTATTATAACTGGGACTTCACTTAGGATAAATTATTTTTTTTCGTAAACAATTGGTGTTTTAAAAAGAGTTTAGCTGTATTCGCTGCTACACGTGGATAATAGATACATTTTGGCATATTAAGTCAAAAGGGGGTACATAGCGGTGCCACTTTTACTAATATAGTATGCATATTGCTACTATGTCAACTGCCTTACTACCTTCTACTATATGCTTTATTACCAATACTTACTACTATTCAAATAATATATAATTTATATCTAATTTTAGAGCAAACGGTTTTCTATAAAAAACGAAGACACAAAAAAAAACCTATAATTGATATTGTTTAAGAATAATCTTTAATATATAGATTACATGATATATATTAATTTTGTATTTGTATTTTGCTCTCATCCAACTTTATTATGTATTTGATTCTCGATTTACAAAAAAATTTTATTAATTTTTTTGCTATATATAATGTATAAAATTCTCATGTATTCTAATTACATTCATCTTTATTGTTTACAACTGATGTTCAAAGATGTCGTGTCTGCATGCTCATACATATTATATATTTTTTCGATGTTGCGGCTGCACACAGTGCATTTTTTATGCACTGCCCTCCAAACATTTTATTGCGTGAGCGAAAGCTTGTGGATGGGCAGTGGGCAAATGAATAATGATGGTTTCGATAGATCGATCGTACGCGTCCTCTAGCAATTGATTTCGAACGCTGCAGACACTACATCTTGGTCCAGAAAAGTAGCAGAAACTAAGTATTTAACAAATTGTAATATTAAAGGCAACATATCAAATATATTATACCTTTTAGGTATACGATAATCAAATTTCAATTTTAACAAGTTTGTTGCTCAACAGATATTATAAGTTTTACAATTGTGTACCGCTTTTATATACCTTATAGTTATGTCTGATATGACTTAAATTTTCATCGGCACAATAAGTGATACTACTCTTATTTTTTTAATATTCTTATTATAAAACAAGTGCGTATGGATGTGTATTTGTGTTAGGGAAGAACCCTGTTATAGCATGGAGACAAACTTTTAATTTGAACGATTTGTTGCCTTACTATAAATTCACTGAAGAAGTGGAACAGAAACCCTTTTTGATACGAAAAAAAGACATTGCTTATATTGCCACTTTCTTTAAAATAATATAATGTCGCTATTCGAGTAAACTTCGACTAAACTTTTAAGCAGAGCGATCTGTTTCCGGTTGATATTGTTATTCTATTCATAAACCTCTGCGAGATTTAAATTCGTTGATTTCACTTTATGAATACTCGGTCTATATTGACTGTCTATGCGCCTTTCAATACTTCCGAATATGCGTTATCGATCGATAACGTGGTTGAAATAAAAATAAAATGTTGATTGCTGAAAAAATTGCACTGCTACTGCTACTATTTTTAGTAGCACCCGTTCTCGAACAGTTTACCCAGTTTGAGAATTGAATAAGCTGTAAAAAATACCTGGAAATATCTGTGGAAATACTATGGAAAAAACAACCACAGGAGGCAATGTTTCACCACTTGAAAACCAGAAAATCAGGAGAACCGTCGGATTATTTGACCTGGTATAAACTCCGACACCCTTTTGGGCCAATAACATCCCCGGTTTTCAGTGCAAGACTGAAAGATTTGCGAGTGGTCTCTTTTCTCATTTTTGATCTAGCCTTACCGATGGTCTCAGGAGAATTTTAGGATAGTTCCTTATGGTGTTTCAGAAAACCGTTGTACAATTTTTTCCCAGACCTTTTTTAAATGGCATGTCTCTATTTCTTTCTCCTGCACGACTTTTTGCACTACATCTACCAACTCATTTGGTTTCTGCAAAAACTCAAATTTCAGTTGGACGTCCACGCCTTTGTAACTAGTTTACCGGGAGATCTACCTGCAACCAGGCAACCCCGAATTCTCTACTCGCAACTCGAATACTCATCGATTCGATTCTAATAAAGACTTGTTGTATTTTTTTTCGATTCATTTTATTGACCTATAAGATAATATTAAGCTGTTGAAATACAGGAAACCACAAAACTGCCCTGTTATTCGTTAGTGTTATATGGCGACAATAAAGGTTGTTCGAAAATATGATAACTAATTTTGTTCGCAGTTGTGGTTACACAAAATGCAAGACAGTATATTTATAGGGTTACCAACAGGGGTATTTCGGCCCGGAGACTCCGGGAATTTAATTCTTAAGGGTTTGGTATAGCTATCAAAAATATTTAGATAGGAAATTACATATTTTAAAAAATTAGGAACAAAATGCCAGATTTCCCACTAAGTGTTTGCAAAAAAAAATGCTGCCTCATAGAAACGCTAGTCAACAATATCCAGGAAGCGAAGACTTGTTTTGAATACTTTAACCTAAATTGCAAAGTAAACACGAGAGCTTAGCCCAAGGAATAATATTATTTCTTCATAGGATGCCATAAAAGGTATGCCAATGTGACACATTGTTTGTCATACCCCTTAATATTTATCGTAGACCTCTAAAAGTATATATATTTGTGATCAGCATCAAATGTTATGACGATTTAACAATGCTTCTCCGTCATTCGATTTTAGGACTAACAATTTTGAGCTAGACAACTGAAATTCGGAACACATACTCTCCAGTTTCCGAAATGTTTAAGACCATTTTAATATGCCACTTTAAGACTGCCACTCACATAATTTAGAAAAAAAACTGTTTTAAAGTTGACGGGAAAGGCTTAAGATATTCACAAAATCTGAACTCCTTAACAAGTTTGTCACGCATAATTTTTTTGGGCATTTTTTAACAAAATATTGTTTGCTTTAAAAAGGTCGCATTAACTTGAAGTTCTTATTTCTTCTATAACCAATTTTCATGATTTGGAAGCTCTTTTAACATTTATCTTAGTTGAGGTAATTAAATTTCGAAAAACTGAATATAGTAGATATTTTGTATTAGTTAAAGGAACCGAAATCATTTCGAAATGATGTAGTCAGATGATGATGAAGTTACCACTAAAACTACTCAATGAAAAAAAAGACTCGCTGCTTTGTAATGTTGTTATTTTTGGGGTTAGGACAAATTACATTTTTTTAAATCGCCGGGCCTAGCCTTTACTGGAGTTGGTAACCCTATATATTTATACCCTATCCTAAAGGTATATTGATTTTGACTCAGAGTTTGTAACACCCCTTGATATTTGTCGTAGACCCCTAAAAGTACGTATATTTTTGATCAGCATCAAAATCTAAGACTATATATAGGGTATCATACTGTTCCCCCAAGTGGACTGTAGCCTTTCGTTGTGTTTTTCTTTAATTTCCTATAGAAAATTAAAAAACAACTAAAAGTTCAGCAGTTGCTAGAAAAATTATATTTCCTTTTATCAAACACTAAAAAAACAAGTAAACATTAATTATTTTTTCTTAATATGAAAAATAAAACATTTACAAGTACTTACGTTAATATTTGCCTTAAAGAATTTCTAGTTTTCCTGGGTGCTAACTACAAGTTTTTTTTAAAATCATCCTGTGAAATGATTACACTTTAGCACGCGCTACATTTTTTTAATTGGTGAGAAACACTTTCGGATTGGAGAAGAAATGTGCCACCATTTATTCGTTTTGGTTGGTTTGAAGGAGAACATTGAAAAAATAACTTTATAACGATTTTCCCAAAGTGTTCGAAAACTGGGGACGTTCGGGAAAAGTTGCCACTACTCCATACTACTATTTTTGAAGCATCATACTTGCCACAGTACAACCTCTCTCATTCGAACACTCAACAATGTGGTATCTCATAATTGGTGGGTGCAGTGGCTTAGTGGTTGGACCATAAAGCGAGAGGTCGCTGGTCAAATCCCGACCTGTACCACCTGAAAGTTTTTATTCGCTGCCCAACTTCTTGCGAACGTCTGACAAACATCCAAGAGTAAGAACTGTCATGAGAAGCTCCTCAAAAAATTAATTTCCGTTCGGAATCGGCATTAAACTGTAGGTCCCTCCATTCGTCCCATAAATATATCTTCGTTACCGCTGATTAAACGTTTTTGCGATAAAGACGCTGAAGTGTGTTGTTTAAAACAATCTTTTTATGCAAAAATACTGCATATCCAGTAATCCGAAATCCGAAAACCTCCGTGGTCACAATAGGGATTTCCTTAAGCCATATACGCTAACATTCCCTCCACTCCACTTCGCTGTAGAAACGGCAAAATTTGACCATGACATTCTTTTCTATGAAGGGAGCAGCTGCTGTGCTCCGAACAATTGAAATAGTGTCTACTATCTGAGGTGCCCTTAACTTATATCTCATGTTAAACACATTTCTACAGCATTTTCTGTTTTAAAACTCTCTCAAATACTCAATAACAATGTATATTTTAGAAAAAAAAAATTTATATATACACTTTTTAGTTAATCAAAATATTAAAAAATTAAAATTCCATGAAATGGGTACCGACGTTAGTAAGTTTGGGTATGAACACATGGGTTAATAACACTGGTCTGCATTTGGGAAACAAGGACTTTGATGGCGCTGTTTTATTTTTATGCTTTAAAAATTTCTCGTTAAATTCACGATCGCACGCGCACCAATCTTCGAAAATCCTCTCTTTTTAAACATTTCGAAACTCACCTCAAACACTTTTCACCCCACTTCAGGCAACACACAGCATTAGCAGAGCACAAATCAATTCGTTATTCCACAGATCACAACCTCATGTACCGATATACAGTGTTAGCTGCGTACATTTCACACTTCTCTACCCACACAATCACCTGGCTGCACTCGACTCATATTTAATTAAAAAAAAATGGTTTTCATCTTAGCTTATCTCGTTTTCGATTTCTCTTCTGTGTTTCTAATCTTAAGAAACGAATGTGTCATATCGTCATTGCCGGCCGCTTATGCACAAAGTTATTTAACCCGATGAAACGAAGAAATTCCAATAAAACTGTCAAAGTCCAGTCAAAGACGAAGGCAGCCCGCACCACAAAACATAATCTCCAATAAAAAATCGACCAAAACAAAAAACGAAAGAGAGTAAGAGAAATCCTCCTTGATTTTGTTTTCATTGCTTCTGAATATTAGTGATGTTATTTTTGTTTTCTTTTCTTCGGTTTTTTTTTGTCATCATGGTCGTCGCTCTCAAAGAAGACAGAACAACAACAAAATGACATCCAGCCAACGACTGTTTTGTTGTTTCTTTACAAGTAAAATACACCGACGAACACTAGCAACAGCAAAGCAACTATGCCAGCCCAGCACCATAAATACAAAACAAGCAAAGTATACCACCAGCTAAACAAGACGAAGCAAAAGAACAAGAAGAACTAAAGTAGTCTTTCGTTTCTCAAAACTCAACTCAACATAAACGCGAGCGCGATTAGTGACGTGCCGATCAGTTTTTAACGATCAGCCAGCGACGTTAGTTGGTTTGTCTCTGACAGTTGCGGATTTTGTTTTTGGAACTGCAGTGTGCGACAGTTGCGCGCGTATATTTTCCCATTAGATTCTTTTGTTATTAATTCTATTTTGACGCCCTTTTTGATCTATTATTTTATGATATATCCTGGAGTTTTTTTCGTTGAGGGGAATACGAATATAAATAACGAATAAGTGTGTATTTGAGGAAGTGTGATCTTTGATATGTGTGACAGTGATTTGTTTGTTTTTCTTCTGTCATATGCGCACATAATTAAAAGTCAATAAAATCGTTTTTGGTCAGTCAGTCAGTCGTCGGGTTTTATTGATTATTTGCCGGTTGAATTTTAATTGAAAGTGTTACGTTTTCTTACAGTGGAGTGTCACATCCACCCGTGGATATAATATTCAAGTGTTCGTTGTGATCTACTACTGTTGTCGGCGGGTGAAACCCAACAAGTGCAGTGCGCAGCAAGAAGTTTTAAAAGGAAGACACGGTTTGAGAAAGAAAAAGAAGTGCTCCTTTGCGGAAAGTTGAAGAAATATCAATTTTAAAATATTATTCGTTTTCGAAAACTGTGACAAGTGATTGAAATAAAATTGTTGTTGTAGTTTTTTAATTAACCAGCGGATAAAGCACTGACATCTACAGCGATAGTGTCTGCTGCTGCTTCTGGCGAAGGTGTAACGCACTTGCGAAAGTTGCTAACCAACAACCAAGAAACCAAGAAACCGGAGAGTACAAAAAGTACAAATATCTCAATCTTTAAACGGTAAGTTTTGCGCGGAGCAGGGGTATCATAAATATCATAAGATAGGAGGCAGGTTAACCGTTTTATTGCGAAAATATGGTTAGGATCAGTGGTAGTGGTTAGCTAGCTGTCGTCTGGAGTTTGTTTGGTTGACATGTTTGGTATGCTGCATGGTTGTCTGCCTGTCTGTCCGCTTAAGTGACAATTTACTTTGACTCTAGATGTGGTGCTGGTGGTAGTGTGGACTCTAGCTGTAACTGAAGGTGCATTTTTGTGTTTCGCGTATTTTTCAGAAATAAAACATATAAGAAGACTACGCTAAGGATTGAGCGCACTGGTTAATACCCTAACAACGAGTGGGAGGATATGGTACCTAATAAAATCAAAACGAACTGGGGAACAGTCTTGGACTCATTGGCCTTGCTGCGGGATTTAACTTTATTGATATGAGTAAAGGATTCGCCTAACTCCTATTACAATTGAAGAAGACTGAAACGAAATCATCATCAAATGATTGGCGTTAATCAAATTTATAATGTTGCAACTGCACTAAAGCACTCCTCCTTCGTTGTAGATGTCCCGGTATCTGATTACTTAATATCGATCGTGGTTCTTCTTCAGACAAGTAATCTATAAGTATCTCGAAACTTGCTACCTTTGAAGTAACTTACAACGGGAACTTGATATCCGCTCCAGTACCACCTAAAGTTTTAATTCGCAATTTGCGAATGTTTGACAATGTCATAACTGTCACGAGGAAATAAAATAAATATTAGGCGTAAACGGCCCATACAGCACCTGAAGCCTAGCTTCTCCAACCATTGTGTGTGCGAAGTTATATTTTTGGCACGAATGGAGGGACCTACATTTTAATGCCGATTCCGAACGGCAATTAATTTTTTGGGAAGCTTCTCATGACTGTTTTTACTCTTGGATGTTTGTCAGACGTTCGCAAGTGGTGGTACAGGTCGGGATTTGAACCAGCGACCTCTAGCTTAGTGGTCTAACGCACTTAACAACTGAGCCACTGCACCCACTTACTGTCATGAGAAGCTTATCAAATATACCGTCGTACGACTAAGTAAACTCCATATAAGTTCAGTCCTGTGCTATGGATCTGAACATGGTTTCTTTCTAAAGTGAACATAACCGCATATTTTATATTCTGTATTTTATATGACGAAGCCTTCACTCTGCCTTGAAAATATACACAAAATTCAGCATTAAATTTTGTAAAATACACGATACAAAACAAAACGACATAATCGTGGCTCTTCGGCGAATATGCGTCAGCTTACGAGTGGAATCACTTGGATGGTTACTGTATATGTACTGAATTGAACACTCGATGGGGTAGCACTTGTCGGTACAAGGTACTTAACTTTTGTAAGTACATAGGTATCATATTTAATATATAGGTTGATTTAATAAAATTGTGTTGTTTAGGCCATGGGTTTCCAAACTATTTTATACTGCGACTTCCTTTATAGTCTGTGTCTTTTTTGCAACCTTTTACCTACCTTGCGTCGACAAAAATATTATTTTATTTATTATTTAATTAAACAAAAATTCAAAATTAAAAAGTGTAACAGTAGGTATTGTTATTAATGGCAACGATGAGCTTATTTCTCCGAACATAGCTTCTCAAAACGGGGCTGAAGATTTGAAATCGTCAGTCTCATTTCTTGTTCTAAATTTATTTGTGACCTTTATTTGCTCTTTATTACAGCAACTGCTGAAAATTCAATTTCACACAAATATTACCAAGAAACGGTAAAACAATCTTTAAAGCTGTAGTCCTGAGAGTGGGATATTCCTGCGAAGCGATATGTTGCTTCAAAATTGAAATACATAGTTTATATCTGGCGAATCGTAGTTTTAGGCTCGTATCACAAGATAGTTCCAAAAGTTGTTCTTCTTCGACTAATAAAAGCACAGATGCGGGTTGAGTTGTTTGGAAGGGTTCTCTAATCCAGTCGTCTTGATTAAGATTAAGATTAAGGTTAACTCACAAAGAATAGACAGTTGCATTTTCCTTGCAGGTGACAGGTGAAACCGCAAAACTGGATGAAATTATGTAAACAAGGATGATTGCTCCGGACTCTACGTATTTCACTTTGGGTGTACATCAAATGCTACTATGTAAATGCTGTTAAAGGTTAAACTGAAGTGATCTGTGCGTATCCTAGGCGCTCTTAGGATAGCGCCTCGGCGCACATTTAGGGAAACCTTGGTTTAAGCAAAATGTATTACGAAATTCTTCTGGCTGTTACCATGGTATCTATCATTACCTTAAGTAAGTTCCTAAAAGCTGACATTTTTAAACTGATCCTTAGAACTATAGGTACTTACCTGTATGGCCTTAAATCAAGCTTCTGCGACCATTTACATTTCCGTAGCTATGCAACATAAGAGCTGTGGTATTGAGGAAACTTTTAGCAGAAATTCATCAATCATTATTCCAGTATTGTATCATGCACCTAGCCACATCCACTATAAATTATTCAAAACAAATCAGCCAAATTCAATGGAATCTTAAGAATAGTCTGGAAGACTTAATGAGTAAATAATGGGCGTTAAATTTTGAAAAATAAATCCAATTCTAGAAGCAAAATTTTTATCAGTCCATCCGAATTCTAAAAAAAACTGCTCTATTTCAATAAAATATAAGATATATAAAATACCTACATATAAGGAAAAAAAAATTGCAAAAATCGATTGCACATTTTTTCGCGCAGTATACCTAAGTACCTAATTGATTTCCTCCGTGTTTGTCTCCCTCTAGTACTACATATATCCTAGTATTTTAATTAAAAACTGTAAAAAAAATTGCGCAAATGACTCCCCACCTCAAACCAACTTTTCATTTTGCAAATACTGAACAAAAGCATTCAATCACTTACTTAGTGTTTAGTGGTTGCGCGTTACACTCTGCGTCGTCGCCATTCCAACTTAAGTATGTTGCCTGCTTCTAAACGAAGTTCACTTCCAACTCAACTCAGTGCACCACACAACAACAGCAAACGTAAACGATGCCAGAATATGCATCTTCTGTTTGGCAGAAAAGTACGTGAGGATGGGAAATGGAGATGGACACAATGTTAAACTGTTGGGATGGGACCATGATGATGTTAATGGCATTCCTTACGTAAAATGAAAACAATGCAAGGAAATGGGCATTTTCCAATATTTTCTGCTTCTTCATCGTATCTCACTTGCTCTTCTTGTTGTTTTTCTTTTATTTTGTTTTGATTTTCTTTCTTGAGTTTGATTTAATTTTAGGTTGCATTAGAAAATCTTTTTTTTTTTATCCCGCTGCACATGAGTCTGATAATGTATCTTCTTCAAACTACCTCAGGAGGACTTGCAGTACATACGTATGGGTTAGGTAGGTGCTTATTATTATTGTATGTCATGGCAATTGTGTTATGTTGCCCTGAAACGGATCGCAATTGTACAACAATAACAAACACAAGAATAAAAAAAAATTATAACGACAAAGAAGATGTAAGACAAAACAGAATAAGAAAAAACAAAAAAAAAAAAAAACAGAAAAGAAATACCATCTACAGAAGACGGCGAAAATGTATAGAAGAAGTGAAAAAAAAATAAGAGATACAAATGTTAGAACGATGCTCTTCACTTCACATAAGTAGGTAGTCTGTCGTTTATGCCTCTTTTTGGTATAAAAAAAAAACAACGATTCTTTTTCCCATTGCCTTGTCGCCGTTTATCTTTTACTACAGTGACTGATGGAAGTTTTACCACACAACCTAAAATAAATTTTCATATAGCTACATATGTAGTTAGTTATTCTCAACGGAAGCTTCATATGCCGTTCGAAATCGGCATTAAACTGTAGGTCCCTTTCATATGTATGGAGAAGCTAGACTTTAGGTTCTGTATGATTCGTATACCTACGCCTGTTCTAGGTATGGTGAAACGCAATCAGCGCACAACAACTAAGCACCAAAACGGGTCCATCGCAATCCCTGGGGACCAGTGGAATTTAGGCAGAAAAATCTAAACAATTTTCTTGATAAAGTAACCAAAACTTTAAGTCATTAACTCAATCTTGATCTGTTTGCTTTCTATACAAAGAAGAGAGAAACGAAAAAATAGAGCGACAGAAAGTGCCTTCCGTGTGTTTCCTAAGGTCACGCGAGATAGCTTTTTGACGGGATCCCGAATGCGGCCATCGCCATGACAAGCTCCTGATAATGAATGCTATTATATGCGGCCTTGAAGTCGATCAGTTGGCCTTTTCCAGGTTTTGCTTAAGGGAGAAAATTTGGTCTACGGTAGGTTTGCCGGGCCAGTTACCACACTGATACGGGCCGATTAGTGTGTTGGATAGGATCTTATATGCGATATTTAGCAGGGATAAGCCCCGATAGTTCATGGATGATTGCCTTTCCTTTGCTTTACTTTCCTTCACACACACTTGATCAATAATTTGATTTGATATTTCGGTATTTAAAACCGAAAATACGATGTACTATAAAAACCGGCAGGCTTGTTGTTCTTTAACTTTTTTTATACCAAAGCCAACGTTTTCTATACTATGTGGGTCCTTTGGATCTATATGGCCATGATTAGACCACTCCTCTCATACGCGTCGGTAGTTTCGTGGAACAGGCTTTCGCGGAAACGTGTTGCTGCTTCTTTTGCCATACTTCAAAAGCATTTGCACTTCCAGTGACATCCAAGCTGCATTAAAAACGCTGTTAAGCCCTCTTACCCCGTCTAAGTAAGTGCTGGAAGTCAGGCTCTCTGTCCCAGTTCACACTGGCGTCCATGCAAATGAGGTGGCTTCGGGCCATCAATCTTTTGCCGAAAATTTTAAATGTGTTGGGCTTAAGCGACGCCACCACCTGTCCTACTTGCGGTGAGGAAGATGACACAGAGAAAACTTGCTCTGCCGTTGTCCGGCCTTTGCTCGCATTAGGTGGCCGATTTTCGGAGCTAACGTTCTAAGTGCCGAACATCTAAGCTCTTCGTCACTGAAGCTTTTTCTCAGCTTTCTTTTTCGAAAGATGGTAAAATTGAGTACATTAATGTAAGGTGTCTGCATGGCAGCTCAATGGACCAGTAGCTCAGTGTCTGTGCGTTCTATCGGGTAGTAGCAACTTGTAACATCGGGTAGTGCAAAGTGTTGTTTGCGCTTACGTAACAAGGTAGTAGATTGATATTTAGTGGTGTTGAGCTGTAAGTTATTTTATCAGCATTCAGTCTTAGAGTAAAGAAACAACATTGTTAGAATTAGAACCGCCAACGTACGAATGTTTAATAACTATGAAAAACCTAGGGCTTTAATCCTAGGAAAGTCAATTCGAAAATCATTTAATGATGAGATATATATTTTCGAAAACGATTTTCACGTCCCAAACAAAGTATTCGTCGGAACAGAAGCTCATATTACACTCGAGGTGTCCTTCATCGGAAAAGAATAATTAAAATCCATTTCGACGAGGTTTGTAGGAGTTGTAAGGAAGCCTTAGGCTACCATGTGGGTACTGAAAGGCATGTTCAGCTAGACTACGAGCTGTGCTATGATTTGCTTTAGTGTATCGTCACATATTGAACTGAACTACTCAAAAGCTGCAACTTCAGAGTCATGTTCAAATGTGTGGCCGAATCTGGCCCTTCATAAAGATTAGATTTTACTGCAACTTTTTTTAAATAGCTTAACATAAGCTCATAGCTACACAACCTTTTTCTTTAAGAAAGAGGATTGAATTGAGTCTCTTTAGGATGTCAACAGTAGTGCTAGTAATAAATACTAAGTTATTTTAAGAACCTCTGATCCGTGAAATTTCTTTGTCCAATAGATCAGGTTTTCTTAACCCTACTTCGCAGCGCAGGTTGCATAGAGATTCGAATACCGAATTTTTAAAAAATAGCAAATCTGAAGAAAAATAGACGCACTTATTGTGTTGCATTTCTAGAAATGCATTTCTAGCAATAGAGCCATTTGTTCGCTACATACCATTACATCAGTTCTTTGTCAGGTTAGAAGAATTCATAGGTATCATCTAAGTAGCTTTAAATAAGGTACCGACACTATCCTCATTAAAAAGATAAATTCTCCATCAAGCCTAATCTCTTCACCTTATCTACACACTGCTCCACGTCACGCAAAGTTTCAATAAAACATCATTCAATTGGTTGGTATCTTTATAGTTACTTCTTCCATCAGTAATCTACTTGCAAATATTTATCTCGTTTTAAAATTACATATACCAACAACTACATATTCCAATTTCTTAGGAACATCACTCAGCAAAGATAAACAGCATTTGCAAGCTCTATGCGAGACGTCCCACGTATTCCCTGTATTATTATTGTAGTTTTCTGTCAAAACGTCACAGGTGCACGCAAGGTATTCGTAAAGTGACGCAGGTAGATAAGAAATAGAAAATTGGTTCGTCTTTGTACCTGCTTTTTTTTTGAGAACATAGATAAGGAATTAAAATCTGTGCCGTCGTCATCGTCATCACATTATCGTCCTAGTGAAATGCACGAATCTTGCAAACAAAAAGTCTGAGATATAAATATCTATAAAAATAAATTACATTCAGCTATTAATAACTCAAGTTCGACGGGACGGACGGACGACGGAATGACTTTGCTGTGTGTTTATTTATGATTTATGGTGTTTGTCTGTATGTGAGAGAGTTGTGTAATGCCAACGAACGAATAGATAAATAGAGAGCAGGAAACAATTTGTATTTTGTACCGTGGTACCGTTGAGAGATTGTTAAATAGGGATAGGATATATGGAGGTATCTACTCTAAAGTTATTTGTTTATTTGGATTAGTTGATATCTAGAGAAATGAAGTTAAAGCACATATGAAGGAACATTTAAACTTATAGTTCAGTTAAATAAATAAATAAATACGTAGATACTTTACTTATGTATTTAGTGCAAGGGAACTTCTGCTCAATGAAGTTTCTATCGCAAAGAGCTAGTTTGAGCACTTTAGAAACCATCCAGGTTAATAGTGAACGAATTTTAACACGGTTGTGTATGTAGCAATTGTCTCACAATTTTTGAAAGGAACAAACGAAAAGGATTCGCCTTATTACTCTTGGGCAAACGTTTCAATACACTATTCATACGTTATGGCCGTTTTAAAAAGTGAATAACAATTTTCTAATAATTGTGTCGCAAGTTGGCAAGCTTGTGCATATTTTTTCCGGGACATTCCTCTTTTTGGATGTAGACTGGTATTAACCTAGAATGGTTATGCATATTTTACACACACTAAAATTATGCTGAGTCAAAACGACAAAGTCCATCGTAATATTATTCTTACTAACATAGTTAACGGGCTTCCGACCAGTGAAGAGTATCTGTCCTAGACTCGGCAACTGTTGATCGTCTGTCCCGATCACTCTGCTGTCCCGGTAGCTATCCAGCTAAACGCTTTGACAATCATGATGGCTCGGAGGTTCTTCATGGAACTGGGAGGCTGCGATTTGAAGATACTGATAAATATAGCTCTTCGTTCAACAGTCTTTTCTCCGTATAGCATTACCGGGAGGGTAAGGGTCATCAACACATTTTGTTTTTGCAAACTAAAGTAGCAACAATTTCCTAGCGTAATTCTTCGTCGGACCTCAAATAAGTTGTCATTCGTAGAGTTGTTGTTGATAAATGAACTCTTCAATTGACTATTTTCGAACATACTATGAAAACACCCACATCTTAATACAGCTCAAAGAGTTTGCAGTTCTATCTTCTCGTCCATATTTGGGATTTTCCTCAGCATAAAGATTTGGTCTACCGTCGGTCGATCTGCCGTTCTATCGTTTTCACTCTAGATCAGTGCAGTAGTGTGAGGCTTATATTTCCCCTTTCGTTCGAGACTCAGATGGCCTGTTAAATAGAAGTGAAAAAAAAACACAAACCTATTAAGATTTTCTAGACAATATAACTTATATTTGAATTTTCGCTTAAAAACCTGCATAAAACTCACGATTTATTGCTGTGCTCTTGTCTCGTTTAATCATTAATCCACCCTGCTATAGATTTCCCTCAAAAATTCATAAAGTATCAAAATTTACAACGACATAAACTAAATTATTTTCGTGACAGAACTTTACGGCTCCAATCAGCTTTACACGAACCAAGCACTGCCTTTCACTATAAACATAAATTTCCCAAATAAGTCATAAATTGTTTTTATTTCATTTTCATTCCCAAAGCTGCCGTAAATAGATAATTGTTATCACGTTTGTTTGTTCTTATTTAAATAAATAAAAATATAGAACAAGAACATTTCGGGTGGCTTGCATAAATCAAAAGTAGTAATTGATTGTGCCTATTGTGTATTTTCTTTATCATCGATGTTGCTTTGAAGTATACATTTTGATGTTCTACGTATTAATTTGATAAGTGTCTATTTGAAAAAATACAGATAATTATTTAATTAAGTGCACATGAAGGTGGTCAGGACTGTGAATGCCTTTCACGTTCCTGTTACAGTTATGCAAAGCGTTATCATAGTATTTATTTAGTTTTTGAATATTATCGGTATTTTTTAATATTCACGATTGTTTTTCAATGATCTAGAAGCTTGTCGAATTCATTTTTATACTTGAGCAACTCAAGTATGTAGGTTTTGAAAGCTCCGTCGAAATAAATATTTATCAAAAATTGATCTAAAAAACATCCAAGTTAATTTTTACCAAACCGAAATGAAGCTGAGTGTGAGTGCATGGTGGGAATTCATTGAATTATTGTCTTGGAGTAACAACAACAATATTGATTTTAAACCAATATATGATCACCAGGCTGTAATCCGCTTTCAATACATGTTTTACGGTATACTCGGTGACTTTAAGCCTAAACTTGGTATGGAAGCTGTCTTCGCCGGATTAGTCGTCTACATTTGCAGCAGCTCATAATACGGTGATAAGCAGCACTTAGTTTCCAAGATTTCGAATCCAAAAGGCGAACCACGCATCTAACATCTTAAACGTGCACACATACCTAGGGTTAAATGTCGATTCTAAGAGCATTATGGTAGCGGCTACATTAAGAGCTTGACTGTTTAACGAAAAGAAGGTTATCAACCAGCACAGAAAAAGAATATTATGAAAGGGTATGATGATTGTTGGCAAAATGTGCACATTTACTTGCGTTTCAGTTTAAGCGAAAGAAGTGAACATACGGAGTCTCCCAGCTCAAGGGAAAAGTCCCGGGATGGAAACAATATAAGGATTTTTTACTAAAGTCAAGCAACTGGCGGCTGGCTTTAAGGCCTTAACACAGGATTTTTGAAATTGTGGGGAAGAAGAAACTTCATCTTCAATTTCATCTTTAGACGAGGTCGTTACGGCCATTAAAAAGCTGAAAAATAACAACTCTTTAGACATGGTGGTGATGTTTTATTTTGGCAGGGTACATGCACTAAATCATCAACCAATTATGGGTGGAAGAAACCGTGCCTGATGATTGGACCATGACCTATCGCATATAAGATCCGGTCACAAGACAAATCCTCTCCTTTCCCTCCAAACTTCTACCTATTATGCACTAAAAGAAAGCTAACATAAAAGCTGCTAGCATTAAGCAGCTAACGTTGCCAAAGTTAGTTTTACTCAAGTTTCTTTAAGTTAATAATGAGTCGGAACCTATACCTTTATTAGATATCTTAATTGCAATCAGTCAGGTCAGGTAGTTCAAGTATATGCGATTTAAACCGAAAGTTGGATGCGCAACATTCAAGATAAGACTGCGCTGACTAAAAAGGTTTCCTGCTTGCGGCCCAAATCCACGAAGTGCTACCACAGTCAGAGAGTAATTAATGCAATTGATTTCCCCTAAACTTTTGCTCAAATTATGGCACACCTATAGGATGTCAGCATTAACAAAGGTTTGGGGCGTCAAGAAACACTAATATTCACAACAGATGTAGGTATAAAAAAAAACACCGATTAGGCCATACTCCAATTACTCAGTTACTAATTAGTGAGATTTCCACAGTCATGTTCCCTTTTTTTATTGTGTTATGCTGTAGTGACCTTTATTTACTGCAAACATTGTTCTAAATTTGTACACTTTAACGACTTCCGGAGCCACACAAAGCGCCACAAATTCGATCGTTTAATTTCGTCCACAATCAGGCGCATTCAATTGACAAAAACCAAACTAGATACAAATAGGTAAAGATAAATCGATATTTTCTTCTCTTTCTCCCTTCGAATGCAGAGCATATTTAACATGACATGCTCCAATGAACCGGGCGCCCATAAAACTCTCGGAAAAAGTATTAATCAATCGTCAATCTATGTATCTACTTCAAGTTGTTTTTGGGCGGCGCGGCGCCTCATTGCACAACGGGAATGAAAAAGTAGAATAGTGGATCATATCGAAAGCGGATAAGTACATTTCATCGATCCCTATCTACACTTTGCGATGATTGGTAAGCGATAAAGTTACATACATACTTATGGTGAATCGAATTAAAAAAATCGAACTTTGAAGATCGCTTGAGGTTCAAGTGGGTGCGCGCGAATGTTGTGTGCTTTTAATATACGCTCACTAGCAGCTAATGAGCGAACTGTGTTAACATTGTTAATCACCTCACGCTTTAGCGGACTATTAATCAAAGTCGGATTTTTATCTAAGGAATTTGAGTCTTAATTTTTTCATTGATTCTAATCATAAAATAACTCACTTATTGAAAACGATGAAGAAAACAATTTCAAATACAACCGATTGATTGCACATAATATCCCAATTAATGTCAGTAGTCGATTGTATGTATAGTTCGATTGGTAATTTTTGAGAGTGGGTTAAACGTTTAATTAATTAATAAGGACATTTTAATTGCTTATTAATTGCCTTATGTCAAGTTCAATTTTGTGGACAAGCTAACTATGCCTTAAGCAATTTTAAATTAATTATAAATCCAGCCTCAAGTTGGACAAAATATGTTAAAAATTAGCGATTGAAACAAGTTTGCACCATGGCCCATTGCCACTATTTTGTTTTCAACTTATTAACTACGTATGCCACGTAATACACATTGAATGCGCATGTTTAGATTAGACAATTCTCTTCAGAATGTCGCAAAGAAATACAAATATTGAGGAACTTATAACATTTTAGAACTCTACAGGCCTCTTAGATATTAATGTAGCGCAGTACATAGTGCTACAAGAGTCTTCCAACTGTAAACAGAAAACTCATTTATTTGACTAGGATTATCTTATCAGGATTACTGGGATCATAAGCCTTCCTATTAATTCTTACTTCAAATATATCAAGCTGCCTGAAGGTTTCGGATCACATCGTCACTAAGGCCATTGCTAACATAAGTGATTAAGCATTTTAAAGGCCTGCCTCTCTTTCTCGCTTGTTAGGAACGTTGCCTTTTTGACAAGGATACGTTTAATCTTGGGACTTCTGCAATAGGTTGGAATGTCTTTTTGCACTAATACTATGCCCATTTCCGTACCAAACATAAAATGCTCGTTGCAGTTAAGTTCGAACATCGCTTGTAATTACTCCATCGTCTCTTTTCGTTCAATTAAATAATTCCGGCCTGCAAGAAATAGCAATAAAAGCCGATTTTGATCTAAAATTCTTTGGGGACTCCAGTGGGACCAACTTACTTTTGTCTTGGCTCTGGCTCACTCATACATGGAAGTGATCATCTGTAATAAGGTTGTAAAAACTCCTCGTTGTTTTAGTGGCACCCACGTAGCAAAACGCTTGGTTGCCTATCACATTATTTATTCTCAAAACGACAAATACGCTTCAGCGCTATCGACTTTGAGTAAGGGACTCCCTGGTACCTCTGGATCAAAGTCGATGATGCTGCGTATTGAAGCGTTGCTCTCCATGTCTTAGTTATCTTAAACGCCCAACACACAACTTTGTTACCAGGGCACTTATGCGATAAATAAACGTTGCAGTTAAGATATGAAAAAAAATATAAAATGTCCATAAACAAAAATATATTTATACTACACTGTTCAACGGATGCTTTAGCTCAACGTTGCGTCAGTCTAAATAGAGTAAAGCCTTGGGTTCATAACCTACGGTATCGATGCGGTTTGATAATATCGGAACAGATTGTAGAATACACTCTAAATAATTTTGAAAATCGCACTTAAATCAAGTTAACAAGCTTTAAAATCTACTCACATCAAAGCTTTGAAACCAACTATAGCCAATAGATAGTTCCCAGTGACACCTACAGGTGAAATTTTCTATATTTGATGGTGTCGTGACCATAAGTGTTACAATAAATGTCCATAACTGCAGCTCGCCTAATAGAACTTTTCTTTGCACAACAACGTGAAGAGAGGACCCCTAGTGAGATTATATGCTCCTGGAAACTAAAATTCATGAATGGCGGTCAACCACATGGGGTTTACCATATGCAATATTACGAGCAACGGGCCTTAAATCTGTGGTTTGTAGAAGGAAAACTGATTTTTGAACCAATTTCAAAGTAGCAGCCACTTGAAACTACCGAAAACTTGTGCTTAAGGGAATAATAGAGGACACGAGCAGGCAATGCCAAAGATACAGGTTAACGATCTCGGTTTATAAAACAAAGTCGAGATTGAATTATTCTTCGATTGATCATAAATGTTTAACAATATAAGTCTTGCAGGATTTAAGGCGAGTCCATCAAAACTATCATTTAACGACTTACAACTTTTTTAAACATGAGATGAGATGAGACAAGCCAATGAAACAGATCTGAAGCTTTCTGAAGCATATTTCTTCGCATAACACCCAACGTCTATCCTAAGCATTCACAAATAAAAATTTTAACGACACGCCCACTTTTTGAGAAGGTTTTGATAAAAGTACATGTCAAGTTTTCAGTATACGACAGTACGCTCCTTTGGACATTTTGGGAAAATATAATCAAGTTATTAAACTGTTCACCTAGGCAAATACATTTCCCTAAGTTAAGCAACTGCCAACGTATTAGTTCTTTTATATATGTATGTATATTTACTGAAACACAATTTTGAATGATATTTTTCTCTCTTTTCAGGTAAGTGAAAGTTCTGACGACCACTGTAACTACTTTCACCGTAAGATCAACTTAAAATTGCATTCCCCTTTATACTGCCAATCTACACAATTCAACAAAGGTGTATCTACACTGAATACAATGCCACTGGCACATGCCAATTACACCGACCACACTGAACATATCATTATCCTTTTATCACCCAATCGATCTGCGCTGCACGCCCCAAAATCGCTGATTGATTGATTGTCAATTGCAAATAGCGGACGCAATTAATCGAATTTATCCTCCTCAATCGGATGCCGCTGGTCGCCCCCCCTTTAGACCAAATATGGCGATCCTTAATGATTTCGTACGCGCGCTATGTGTCCAATTTTGTCCGACAACATTTTCTACAATTTTTTTGATTTCTGCGTATCGGTCCAAAAGCGAGTTGTAGCCCGGTAGTCGTAGTGGGTGTACCTCTAAGCGCTGACCAAAAAAAGCCACTGCAACACCACGATGCTGAATTGTTAATTTAAATACTCGACGCGTTTAAATAGTCCCGACTTGTTTTCCTCGTGGGCGATAAGCATCTCTTACATTGCGATCGTGTCTGACTGAGAATTGGGTGAACAGCGGTCTGTAGTTGGTCAGGGGACACATCTCAACCGAATCGTGTATTCCGCGATTTTTTGCAATTGATAGGAATTTTTTTTGCGCGTAAACTTTACATTTTGCGTCCGAATTTGTTTGGGGTGTCTCACTTTAAAAAGGAATTTACATGCTCGACCACCTGTCTATAGGCGGGCTACCTACTTTGCATGTAAATAAAATGGGAATCGCGGTTTTTTGGAGCCGCCTTATAGAGATTGAAATCTACCGGTAAAATGTAATTTAATTTAATGAAAAAGCTATCGTGTGTATGTGTTTGTTTTTGTGTTTGTAGGGGATATCTTTCGGAATATGCTCATACGGTCATTAAAATTTGTATAGAGAGAGATTGCATTCTCAAATGAACATATTAAGTTGGATGCAGGTCGAGCTGCAGGGGATTCTAGTCATATTTGAAGCAATGCCTGATGATGTTTAAGCTAAAAAGACGACAGAGAATGCATTCAATCGCTTTATTTGAAGTCACTGAATGTGCTCAATCCTTTGTAGTCTCTAATGTCACTAAATGGAATGCACTTCGTTGAAATAATTTAAAATGAAATACTTTTAGGGACGAAAGCTTGTATTGTCGTTCTTTAACGAAAATTTGGGTTGCCCTGTTTGATGGCTTCTTAAATCAAATCTGCTGCAGAATTAGGTTGAGAAGTGCCTTAAGCCTGCAGATGAAGTGCACAACTGTTAAGAGGGCAAATTATTCAGTCGTAAAGGGTTACATGGGTTTTACGGCTTCAAAAAATTGATTTTTTTTTATTGTCTTATTAATTTCTACAACATCTAGATGTTGAGCAAATTTTACCAAAATTATCATTTTTTTGTAAAGGTCTGCCAAAAATCCAATTTTTTCTTGTTTTTTCTCTTCGTCCAAGTTCTAGTTTATGGTCTTAACTAAAACACGAATTTTTTTTTTCACTTCTGATGATCTAAAGTTACGAGTTCTGCTGCCAACGCGGACGCACCTGTTTTCCGAGGGATCACCGGAAATGACGTCACAATGACGCCGTTTTGAATAATTTCCTTTGAAAATTTCAGAAAATCTTTTTCAAATATATATCTTTAAGACAGTACAAAGTTTGAATAAAATATTTAATTTTTTATATAAAAAAATAATTGTTGAAAATAAAACTTTTTTTCCCGAATAAACCCACGAGTTAATCTCGGCTTGCATCAATGCAGTTATTTTGACAGGTGTTAATACCATTTACATGTACATATGATTAGCGTCAGTGACAACAAGTTCTATTACACACAATAGCACCGGCAGTAAAGTAAGGAGAAAATAATGAGGCTGGATATTCAGTTTTCACTACATCGCTACCCAGGTTCTGGGGCCACGTCAATCGCAGCGAAGTGTTTCCGAGGGGCCATAGCCCCATTTACAAGCGTTGCGGACGGTTACATTCTACGTTATATACATTCACATTGTACCAAAAGCCGTGTTTTCGCATAAGCGAAAAAAATTCAATTTAATTTTGGATTGGTTTTCGCAACCTTTTCTTTTAAATCTTCTCTATCGTAAAGCTGTTGAAGCCAGCAAACCTTAATTTGAGATAAAATTCTTTATTTCTGTATTTTTATCAAAAAAAGAAACAGTAATTTTACTCAAAATAACTAACAATCTAGTACAAAAGACATTGAAACCTCAAATAAAACCTACTCGATATTTGGTAGTAACAAACTCATCAGCGCGGTTTTGCTATAAAGGACAATACCCAATACGTTGAGGTGGTGCTTTGGGAATGCATTGTGGCCCGTGACCAACCAATCTTGAACAACATCTAATTTCTATGATCTAACAAACGCTTATTGAATAGATTGCAAAAAAAACCATCCGAATCCCAATTCTAACTGAGGAACAAGAAACCAGTATCAACGTACACATTCCAATAGTTTGAACGAGTTATGCAAATGGTTAGGCTCAGTAGCCTCTTTTTTGTGTCCATTCTTTCTCACAGGACACGTTGTCAGCTTCAGCATTTTAGTTCCAGAACATCAAATCCCTCTGCTGTTGCTGCTGCTCCATTGTTTATCTTGCCGGCGACGCCGCCGCTGCGTCGACAACGAACCACGAGAAGAAAACTAAAAACTTAACTCAACAAATCCACTTCGTCTCAAGAAACGTGACTTGTAGTTGTTGTTTTTTTTTTTTTAATTTTCTTCAATTGTTAGGCGAAGACGGCGACCAGAGAAAGAATAACAAGAAAGACGTAAAAAACACGTAGCTGAATGCATTCCTATCCCTGATGGTCCACCTCTATTTCATTTCCAGTTTGTGTGAGTGTGTAGGTACTTACGATTTCATGACTACTGTACGTGTACCCAGGAATTGGTCACAACACCAGAAACCTACCCACTGTGGCCATTATCATCACCAACCGAGTGAGGACCGCGTCCCGTAAATAAAGTAGTTAAGGGCCGACCGGCGCAAGCGCGCCATAAGATGTAATGCGACGATAGGTACCAGGAATCCAATAAAGTAAAACGTAATCACGGCCAGGATCAGTTATGCGAGCGAGAGAGTAAAATAGAGACCCCAATGAAATATACCCAAAGTAGAGCAACGTCTCTGGGGTATTCCAAAGAAGTAGCTGATTTTCGCAGGATAAGTGTCATGGAGTTTGGAAATTGTATACCACGCTGGTGATTATTGTGCAACCCGCCAAGTGCTAAATGAAAGCTTCAGCGAATCAATTAGAGAATTTCTGCCATGGAATGAGAAAAGACAAAATAAACAAATCGGATTTTGTTTTTGTCAAATAAAGGAGGTCCTACGTGTCTGTATATTTAGTTTGTGTTGACGAGTTAATCTCAAAGAAACCCAAGAAAAAATAAATATAAATAAAAGGCAACACAATTCGCGACATTTTAATTAGTCACATGGGATCGAATCAGATCGGTTAGAAGAAAACAAATATAAAATGCCCTGCAGCTACGTTTTGAGGGCGTTTAATTAAGAAGCCAGAAAATCCCAGCTTAGATGACATTGATAAGAAAGTTGATGAAAGGAGAAAACGTATATATGTATGTTTTTATTTTAAAGGCAACACAAAATCTTTGAAAGGTCGTTGCCGTCATCATTGTAATGAACGTTGTTGCTTTCTGGCCTAATTTTTTATTATAAGCTCAATCGGCAAACCGTATATTAGTAGAGTCTGACCGATGGTTTTTTGGCCACAAGAAACATAAAACAAATCATCCGTTAAATTAATTTGACCTGTATACAATTTATTAGATAAAATACCTCATAATCATACTAACATGTATTTTACAAAGAAACAAAAGCAAAAAATAGCCAGTAAATGAATAAATATTGTTGATCTATCAAAACTGTAGAGTGGTCGAAAATGCTTCCAAACGTGGACGAGACAGAAACTTAATCTGAAGTTAATGTTAAGAAGGACATGGGCAAGTAAAATTTTTGCGGTACATAAAAATAAATAGTTTATTTATTTGTTTTATAAAAAAAAAATGTAAGCAGTTCAATTGCAAACCTGTACCATATCCAAAATTATTTTTTTAACACAGATTGGGTTAAACTGAAAGGTTTAAGTTTCTCAAATTGAGATAGGAAAATAGTTTTTTGGGTTGGATGTTAATGAGTAAAAAAGAGTGGCAGGTCTAAAAATCCCGAGACGGCGAAAATGGAAGGCCTTCGAAAATTTTTTTTTTGGGCTCGTACCGGCGAACCCCACAGTTGGACTAGTAAAAGTAGGAAAGTATGATTCCTAATTCCTGATCATAACCCCATCGGTAAATGGAAAGAAGAAAGCCATAAGCAATCTGAACAGCTTAGGCAGTAGTCACTATCAATGCATCCGATATCGGCGATATCGAGTGTTTTGAGATATATCGAAATCGAAGATATTTATTATTACACACTGAATAGAGAAAGTCGGACCACGTTTTCTTAAAAAGTTGCCTGGCATGAGGACACTTCGGAACGAAAGAATGATGGTATAATAAGCACTTTTCATCAATTCCAATGAGATATCTGCAAAATCAATAACATTCAATTTGTTTGAACATATTTGTGTCTGATAGTTTTCACCATCAAGTGGAACTCTCTATGAAAAGGTAAGGAAAGCTTTACGACATTCAGGATTTTTTTGACTGGGCTCAAGCCGCAAACTCTTCTAGATTTTTTGTAAAAGAAATGGATGCATTAGATTTTTACGACTGACCTGATTGCTCCTCTTTATACAAAATAAATAAGTCCATTATTAGACCATATTTGAAAGACATGCTTAAAAGTAGAGAGAGAGGAATCAATAACTTATTTTACAAATGGTCTTTCAACTCAGAGATTCTTACTCCGAACTTTTTGACAGAGACATTTGTACACTCTCTGTAATCTATCTAGTTATTTCTTCCGTCCGCTCGTAGTTATTCAACTCTATCAAGCCATCCTGATGTATCCAGAAACCTGTAAAGATGGAAGAAAAAGCTCCCAAATGTTCTGTTCCTCAAGTGGCAGACAGCCAGACAGTGACAGAGATTGTGAGGGGTGTCCTCATGTAGCTCTTCATCGCCGCAGCCTCTACAAATGTCGTCGTCCTTGAGATTTAGTTTCATTATGTGGTTTCTTAGAAAATTATGGACAGTTAAAGCACCAACCAGCTTGGACACCGATGCTCTTTTGTACTGTAAAAACTTTTTGGTTCGGATTTTAGTATATTCTGGCGTGATATCTCACATGTGGTTATTGTTTTCCATCTGTTATTGGCTTTAGTTCTGATCTTGTATTCCTCTCGCTCCCTGAGGTTGCAGAGTGGCGGTTTGATAGACTGAAGTGCTTGATCATGATTTATTTCGGATCCTTTTTGCAACCCGTCGGCTATCTCATTGCTGGTTATGTCCATGTGTCCAGGAGCCCAGCAGAGACAGACCTTGTGCTGTGAGCCTAGAGCTTTATGCTATATGCCGTGGTATTGCCAAAATTGATATTGTTTATTTAACTCTTCTGAGAATAGACGGGACCTGTTTCACAATCCATCTTCGATCCATCTGTGTATATGGATATAGATTTCATTTTCGTGGGTTCATTCTTATTCCATTCTTCCCTGCTCGGGAAGGAACAGGAGAATGGTTTATCAAAGTCCATGTAGGGTAACATGTAGTCGGAACTAATGTTGTCTCCTACATACATTTTCAGAATCTGTGCGTGCTCTACGAGACCTGTGTTCCAGCTTACTATATGGCTGATCCTAAAGGCGCTCTTAGTAGCTGATTAGTGCAAGTATAGATCCAAGGGTAGCAGATTTAGAATCTCTTCCAAACCAGGGGTTGGTATCGTTCTTATTGCACCAGTTGTCCCTATGCATGTTAGTCTCGTATTTTCTAACTCCTAACTTAAGATTGATTAGTATACTGCCATATGTGAGTATCGGTCGTACAATTTCCGTGTAGATCCACAGAATTATTTTGGGTTTTTGTCCCAATTTTTTGCGGAAGACGCGATTGCAAGCATAAAATTAATTTGCAACCTTCCTTACTTGTTCATTGACATTCAACCTCCAGTTCAGTTTATTATCAATAATAACACCCAGATATTTCGCACTCTTTGCCTTTAGAGGGATTCCCTCGATAACTGGTACTTGTAATTGTGGTTTGTTCTTTTTATTTGTGAACAGCACAAGCTCGATCTTTAGGGGATTAACCCAAAATAGTTGCATAAAGTTGATAAGAATTTGACTGACGCAAGCAACACAACATCATCTACGTAAGCAATTATTTTAACCCCTCTGATTTTTAATTTCATGACTATTTCATTGATGACGAGGACCCTAGTAGTGGAGAGATGACACCTCCCTGGGGTGTACCTCTGGATGCTGTAACTCTTAGGTCAGCGTCACCAAGTTTTTCATATATATTCCTTTCGTTGAGTAGATAAGGTATTAATGAAGGGTCAGGATGCTGCCGTGTTAATCTTAAACGAGTAATCTACATTTTTTTTTAAGATCGCACCATTTTCTACGTCTATTTTTAAAGTAAATTTTCTAAATAAATATTGTCTGTTTCCGCACCCCCCATTCCACATCAGTCTCGGTATCGTCGATACTTCTTTGTAAATATCGCTATCGGTATCGTATCAGCAGAAGTGCGTAGCGATTCATTCCTAGTTGTAACACTGTAATTCTTACCGGGGTCTCCGGACATACGGGTGATGTTATTGCCATGAAAGGGTTATTATCATTCTTTGTTGGCCTACATTCATCTATAGGGTAGGGTGTGCTGCTTAACTGTCCATACGAAATAGGTACTAATTTAAATATCTGCTAGGACTGAAGTGACTTCAGATACTTAATTTTTTTACCGGTTTCAGACCTCTTAATGAGCATTTCAAGTTAATAAAATATTTCCGAAAATTACGAAATATATTGTTTTTAATGCTGAAGTTGTATGTATATGTTCAAACTTGTATGTATTTATAAGCCCGGATTGACGCTATAACTTTCGCTACGATACACTGAAATTTATTTAAACAATGTCGAGTTAACCGAACCCACACCTTGCACAAAAATAATTCAAATAAAACGTCATCTAAATAACATTTCACCAGAAAGTTTTTTTTTTTATTTTTGCAACTGAGGAGCCTGTAGGTAGGTAGACAAAATTGTTTACTTCTTCGAGGCGCTGACGTTCTTTCTGTTGAATTTGAAAGCAAAATGTCCAGCGGCTGTCAAGCTGCTTCTAATCCAATTCAAATTAACACGTTTGCAATTTGACAGTGAAATTTTTTTCTGCTCTTCCTTCCCTATGAATTCGGCATTCCGTTCGGTTTAGAAACAATTCGTCATGGCAACATTTCCCTAGATCATGATTTCGCCTTTATCGACAATTACTTTCTATCGGCGCTGCTGTCTTATTTGTACCGGCTCACTTTCATTGGAATGGAATCACTTCCTCACTATACCCACACATTCCGGAAAATCCACTTTAATTAATAAAGCTTTCATGATAGTAAATACGTTTTCCACAAATTAATTTAAAAACAATTTATTCAACTAAAATTATCTTAATTTGTAAAAACAATTCCAAGTATAGGTTCATTGTTTTGTATCTCAGAGTAACCGAAATTACAAAAAAAAAAATATGATCTTTCCTTCCATCTCAAGTCAATTTTAAAATTTAATGAATGAACTCTTCGCCATAACCCAGAAGAACACTCTACAACCGCCCACATTAGGAATAAAAAAAAAAGTTCAAACAAAAAAATAAAACTATTTATTTCGAAACGGTTTTTTTTTTATTTTTAAAAAATAAATTGAATCACGTTGCGTGGGCTAAAAAAGATATCGGCTGCTGACGATGACAGCCGGGCAACAATGAAATTTCGCAGCGGGATGGTGGTGGTGTGGCAACAAGTTTGTCTACTTTTGTTTTTCTTTCTCCAAAAAACCATCTGGGACTAGGACTGGGATGTGAATGAATGTTGGAGCTCTATTGGAGACACGAAACAATTAATTTACAATTAACCACATCAAGTGCGCGGGGGTTACGTTTCCTTCATTTGTCTCTTCAGTTTGTAGGAACATTTTTCTTTTCAGTGATCGTGATCGAATTCCAACTTCCCAAAGTGGTAGGTGGGTGTTTGGTAAGGGCTTGGAGTATCTTTTATGGAACAGAGAAGTAAATGCAAAGAATTATATTGGTATACCTAATTCTAGTTGTTTGACAGATGAACGTTATTCGAATGAGTCGAATTCCTTGCTAAGTGGGTGGCAATGAATGAGTGATGCTGATGTTGGATCACGATAATGAGATTGTTGGCTAAATAATTTAGTCATAAACATCAAAATTTATGAGTGGTGCGATGAATTTCAAAAAGCTACAAGTTCTTTATTACCTGAATTTCATGTCTTAGGTTAACCCCATCAGCTCCATGACGGATGCCACTTCATTGTTCAGTTATGAATTTCCATAGACGAATGTCCATAGGAAATCACTGCGCTGATAGTAAATAGGTCTGATAGTTTTGTATTGGGAAATCACCTGATAAGAACCACGAACTCTGAACAAGGCTTGACCACATGAAAGAAGCTTTCTATTGCATATTACTAGTACAGTGGCTAAGTGTTTAGTGTGCTGCACTACTCACTGAAGATTTTTAAACTCCAGTACCACCGTCCCAACTCCCGCAAAAGTCTGACGAACGACCTAACTTTCCGTTTGCGATCGCCTTATGTCCCCTTTATTAGTGCTTCACATAAACAAATAGTTGGATAATCTGCGATTTTGGTGTTGTATGGCATGCTAAATCTGTTTGTTATTGACGATTTTCAGGTAGCTTTTCAGAGGGCAATCTAAAAAGAGCACAGTGTCGCACCATCATTTCGAATTCTTTCACGCCACTTCCTATTTTCAGACAGCATATACTAAACAAATACAGACCAACCCAAAAACATCAGAAAAAGAACTAAATGTCTATTTTCACTGCATAGCCCCGACAACAAAATGAATGAGGACATAAAGACACATTTCTAGCCGGCCTATGGGGTGACACACAATTTAAATTAGTTTATTGACGGTTTGTTTCCTTTAGTGAGTATTTTTGTCACCAAATTATATTTTCATGTCATTCAAAAAGTACGGCAGTGATACAATCTCTTACACACAACAATTCCCCTATTGCGTGTATCTTAATGTACGCAATTTTCATTCGACAATAAATCTAGCGACAAACAGCTCAATCTAACCACGCAAATTATTCTACATCTCTCGTTTGCGCGTCGAAGTCGATCTATTGAAATCGAATTTCAAAGAAAAGCTAGTTTTCATGACCGAAAATATATACACATTCTGCGTTTGAATCCGCAAACATACAACGCGCGCAAGTATCTCGATTTGAATGGAAAGAAAATCACCTCAAGCAGCAGCTGGTGAAAAATGTTACTGTGTGGTGTCTCCATTAAGTGACATTATACACGAACGCTAATGGCGAAAAATGTTCCCCATTTGCATTGATTTAGATTTTAAATTGATGCACGAAAATTGTTTCTAGTTTTGTAAGACGACTTGTATCCGTAAATGGTGGTGATATGTTGCAACCACAAGACTTTGTTGTTACACGTAGTTGTTAGATTGTTTGGAATTGCAGATTTTAGTATTTCATTGTATGTCATTATGGTAACAACATTTTGATGATAGTCTATTTATCGTAGTGAAGAAATCGACCGGAAATTGATTTGCTAGAAAAGAAACACACCTTTTTGTGCACGCCTTAATATCACGTGCGGACTTGGTTTACTTTGAAACTTCAGTATGTCTGGAGAAACATAGGTTAGATAATGTAGATTCTGTATTGAAATTTCTCAAAAAGTATCTTTTAAACGGGAAGCAGGTTTAAAAGGCTGAACACCAAGCCTTACCCGACTTAAATGTTCTTTTCTAAAGTGCTTCGTAATAGCATGTCAACTACCTCTTGTAGTACCTACCAGTCATTACTAGTATTGTTTGTTTGACTGTTACACCAGTTCTGAAGTTTCTACGTAGCTTCAATGTAACCTGATGTAAACATGAGTCATAGCTCCTTTTATCATTAAAGTCACTCTGCAGCTTTACAACAAAGAATTTCTATAAAATATTCCCTGTCGCTTGCCAAATACAAATCACCAATATCTCGTCGCCAGCCTCCCTCTCCATTTATATAAAAATGGGTACTTGCGACCAAACTTTTGACTTAAATACTCACTAAAAAATATTATAATCACTTAGTTTATTTTTAATTGTATTCCTAAATAGATAGGCTCTGCCGCAAACACACTTTCAATAAACAATCTTCACTTCTTCACAATGAAAATAATGAATTCTAAACAGCAAAAAAAAGCTACACAGTATTTGCAACACTCATAGTCAATTTGGAGCGAAGGTTTAATACTTAGTGTTTAAGTTGCCAATTCGCAAAACTAGTGCTTCCCTTGTCGTTATGAGTCATAATGGTGTTCAAGTGTTGCACGAAGGTGACCATAGAGTACAATTTGATTTTTTCTGGAGATTGTTTCTAGATACCCCACGGTTGCTTGTCACCCTATTACGGTACATATGTAATCTACAAAAATCGAAAAAAATAAACACTAACTGCACCAAGCTGATTAAAACTTAATTACAATATATGACCCTGTCTTCAGAGAGACTGTTTATGACATGACATAACATTGCTCGGATCGACGCGACAAGTGATTGGTCTACACCTTATCGTTTAGCGGAGCTGCAGATGCTGTCACAATCGCATTGACAAAGGCATCCCGATTAACAATGAAAATGTCTGGCTCGTACTCTCCCCATCCAAAACTATTGCAAGATTCTGGGACGCCACTCCTCGCTGATATGCATGTTGTATTTTAGAAAGTCGAAACCACTTCTTCGCCAACGTGAAGCTCAACCAGTCTTTCCGTGTTTTTTTTTTAGGAAAGCTGGTCACCTTAATAGTTAATAGTTGGCACACGTTGATATGTTCATAGTACGTAATAATTTTTGGTCAGCATTAAAAGTTATCAAAAGGTCAGCCGTGTGTGGCTGGTTGTATATGAACTTAAAGCGTAGTTTTTGGAGCACGCCCGAAATGCTTAAGTTAATAATTATTTTTAATTGGCCCAGTTTTTGTTTAAAAAAAAATATTCCCAACAGTTTAATACAACAAAAATACATAATTGAAACAATTTGCGCGTTTAAAGAAAGAGTCATAAGCGGACTGTTTAATATCACGAGAGAACTACACACCGGCACCGAGGTCAATGAACCGATGATAAGGCACTATTGCCACATAAGCTCTGGAATACGATTCAGCTACCGCCGCATTAAACCCCAATACATTCGTTTTCGATTTCCAAAACTTCAAGGCTGGTGTATGTGCCTAATTATAAAAAATATGGAAAACACAACACTTTATGTGTAACTACAAAATTCAAATAAAAAGACACAAACATAATATATTTATTTTAATACGAAAATAGATGTGGTAAAAGAAAATACCCTATTAGTTTCTAGTTAGCAACATAAGACTCGCACTCAATTATAAATTGCATAGTAATTGGTAGTCATAAAGTCATGTCATCTGCCAACTTAACAAACAAATAATATTAATATACCTCTCGTGAAGATTTATTGACATTTAGTTTGCATATTAAAAGGTGTATCTAGTTAATTAGTTGAACTAATTTTCTACTGATAAATGAGTTAAATTTGCGTTTATTTTCTCTTAACAATTTTCTATAATTTATATTTTTAGCAACAAAGAATGGAATGCTCGCGCTTGTAGCCGTTTGAAGATGCAAAGAGTTTTGAAAAGTTGACAATTTATTTATCTTTACGTTGAAATTTGTTCGTATAATTTATTTAATTTATCTTTCCAAGGAATGCGCGAATGCTTTCTTTATTATATGGCGCCATGAGATGATACAAATAAAATAAAGTACTAACTTTTGTATGTCGTGCTTAAGAGTAAAGAAAGAAATATTTACGAAATGTGTTTATGACAAGAAAAGAAAAGGTTTTATTTAAGTACTATGTGAAGCCAAGTTAACTCTATAAACAAAAGGAGGGTAATGCATGCGATAGCACACCGAGAAAATTGATTGCGCTTAGCTTTGCTGCAAGTTATCCTAAAATGTAAGCGAAAAAGATTGGGGGTCGTCCACAGATATCAATAACTTGGACATAAGGGTTTATTATAAAATTAGTTAAGCTGCCCGTTTGCTAATTCAAATATGTTTAGAGACACGACTGGGGAGGCTAACATTAGGTATTTATCAAAGCGAACTCGATTAAAGTAAAAAATGTCAATCTATAGAAAAGTATATAATTTTATAGATCCACTTTGTGAAGGGGTTAGTTTCTTTTGTAAACTTTGCAGATAATAATTTGTCGTTGAGCTGTCATCTTATTTAGAACATATTAAAGCGTGCGGTGACTTTCAATAATTGAAAAAATATTCTCGAGCACACGGATAAGTACAGCTTCTTTAGTGATCAGTGCTACTGTATATGAACAGCTAGCTCGATCTGGTACGTTCTTTTCTTCGACCAAACCTCTTTAGATATCACGCAGCACCACGATTTTCTTTTCATATGACATAAACTTTGCTCATGGTTTAGTCAAGAGATATACGCAGCAAACAGTTTAGTTCCTTACGAATTGTGCAGTTCAATAGCCGATTCTGTGGGAGCAGCGGCTTAGTAGTAAAGTGCGTTGGACTACTACTACTTTTGATCACTTGTGTGCCGTTTACGCCTACTTTTTTTTTAATCGTGGCTGATTAAATGCTGAAAAATTTCGAATGTAAAAATGAATGAAAGTAGCAAGTGGACTTTTGACTAAGCTCGGTACTACACTACCGCGCCAAATTGGCACTCGGATTGACTGAAGCCTGAACTCAAGTATAAATACCAACTTATGACAACAGTCTGAGTTTAAAGAAGTGACACGCGGTTACGTTTGGAATTCAAATTTCCCTAAGAACTGGAAAAGTACCAGAATCCTCTTCTTTTATTTAAAAGAACAATGATGGCTTCATAAACTACTATAGACCCAGCGATTGCTGGCTAAACATATTAAAAGTCATCTTGACGAAAAAGTTTGCTTAGAACTTGTCAAGAACTGTCAAAAATTGAGGAAAACTCTTAACAAGTCTAGGGTACCATGGTTAAAGTTATGAAAATATTTTTAATTAAATTCAGCCAGCGTTAGTCGATTATTTTTAACAAGGTAATGAGTTTCTGTTAGTAAGAGCAGACTTAGCCAAAAAACATATGATAAAAAAAAAACCAATATACCACTCTTTATAAGTGTTAAAGACATTCACAGATGAGTGTAACCCTTTAACGATCCCCCTATGCAATAAGAAAAAGTCTCGCAAATTTTCATAATAATAACTTATAAAAGCTTCTATAAAAATCATAACCACCCATTAATTTGAAGAACATAAGCTGATCTCTTAGCCCACAGTTAGGCAACTGCAAGCATACACCATTATTAAATATTATTTCAAGCAATTAAAACGTAACTTAAGTATCGCACTTTCATTTTAAATATGAACTCATTTGTTGGTATTAAAATCTCCTAATTTTTTTTTATGAACATGAATGAGTGAGAGGAGCCAGCGCAGCCAATTAAGACTAAGCCGAACCATCTCCATTTGGGATGATGATGTCGATTACAGTGACACTGAAGTTGTAGATCTCATGGAGACGGCTAATTAGACTGGCGTCTGGTATTTCCATGTAATTCTTTGAAACTCGAACAGACTTACTCTCTGTGTTGGTACTTATGTTTGCGAATAGAATAGCGTTGTTACATTAGGGTCATGTCATTAATGTCATAGACGTAAAAAGAAGCTTGAGTTTTAACTAGTGAAATCATCTAAAACTCAAAAACTTATTTAGTTTTGTGACCTATAGATCCGGGATGGACCTGGTTCTCGACCAATGAGTCTGAAAAAGTCGTCGCTAATACACTTTCTGAGTTGGTTGAGTTGAGGTAGCTTAATAAATTTGATCCAAATGTGTGGTAAGAGTTCCTCTACTGCGTTATCTCTCCAGGTTTGGGTATTGATTTGTTCTACACGCACGTCACAGCCATCTAAGTCACGTAAGGCGCATAGAGTTTTCTTCTCCGAAGAATTGTGCATTTCAACGAAGTCTTCGTTATCCAAGCTCTTTTGGACACTCAAGCATACTTGGAATCTTTGATAAATGGGGACTTACATATGTCGCTTACTTGGTATGACTTCGACAAAGAGAGAGTCGAATATATATTTTACAGACAGGACTGTTATTCACCTAGTATTGCCGTCAAAGGTATACACATCTTTACCAATGATTCTAAGACAGAGAAGACTACAGGAGCAGGTGCGTTCTTCGTGGAATTGTGTTACAACCAGCTGAGATTTATGCGGTTAAGAAAGCACCACAGACCGTCCCATCAATTACTGTGTGCTCAGTCAATGTTATACTTTTCTGGGTTCCGGGACACGTTGGAGTTGAATTATAGAAAGAAAACGCGGATGGTTGTGGTTTTTCAAAAATAATCAATAAAATAGATAGAATAGCAATCATGCATGAGACGTTGTTTTATCCAAGTCATTCAATGAAAAACTTAAGCCTGAAAAGAAATAGTCTCACTCTGAAATGATGATAACCGCCTAGGGCCTAATTTTTAGTTTTAGAAGGCATTATGCATATTATACATATATGCGAGGCGGTTGTGTAGTTACTCTTTGTCCAGATAAAGCAAATGAGCACAGCAAATCTGTACACGGCCGATTGATAAAGTAGCATTAAATATTTGTCAAAGTATTCTTTAAACAGCGTACAATATGTATTTCTTCTTGTTCACTACACTTTCAACTACCAGCGCTAACGTATCATCACGCCAAATGTTTGTTTGCGTCAAAACCGCTTTCGGAATCCTTTGTAGTTAGTAACATCAGACTATGGCAAAGCCCTGGCCTCTTACTGACTGAATATTTAAATAAAAAATGTATCATTAATTGCACAAGATGGAGATGGACCGCATTTGGTGCTGCACCAATTCCTATAACCGCTCCGCGCCGTCGTCCATTCATCCGACAACATCGTCAAATTATCGAAAAGAAAATGTATTCACCCATTTGATAGTTTTATGCGCGCACTACACACCGGCAAAGATCGTCTCCCGATATGGCAGAACAATGGCCCAATCGATACGGCTGAATTGAGGTGCTCTCCGATCTGAGTCTACGTTATTGGTTCTTTTTTGCATCGTTACGGTTTTGCTATTTAAATAATGTCAAGTTGCGCAACTTGCCCGCAATATTGGAATATCGACTGGACTCGGACTAATTTGCGACTCGTTGAAAATTCACCGGAAAATAGCACGAATTTCAATTGACTCGCATGACATCCATCACTAGAAATATGTATTTTTTGCTCGCGTCTAATTAATATTCCGCCGAAAAAATATTCTTCTCGATGCGGTTTTGGCGGAAGGAATTTGTTTGTGTGTGTCCGCTAACGCTCGCCTTGATCTTTAACAAAAACACAACCGACCTACGGACGGGTTACAAATTTTAATGACGAGTCAAAAATGCCTTGTTTCTCTTCGCACGATTTCTTTGTTTCTTTTTGGAAGTTTTTTCTTTTTTATTTTTTTTTTAAACTTTTTGGGGGATTTCTCATGATTTATTCGCTGATTTGGCCATTCGAACATGTCGTCGAGTTTGAAAACGTTTTCTACTCAGTAGAATTTCGTAGAATTTTGTGTCGAATTTGTTGTCAAAATGTTCATGTGACGAAAACTGTCACGTTGTGTGTGTCTGTAGAATGTATAAGGGAGAGTTGGAAGATGAAGTACTTCCTTTTGAGATGAATGAAGATTTGGTAAGAAACTTTCATTGGAAAATCAAAATTGAAAGGAAACTGGCGAAATGTAATAAATACGAGATCTATTTTTGACAAATCATATTTCATTTGTTATAGATGAAATTCTGTAAACTAAATAGATGTGTATCTATACGCGAGAGTTGAAGAACGAAGAGATAAGATGTAAAAATATAAAGAAGGGTTGCCTGGATCTTGGGAAAATTCATGTGAGACAAATATTTCGAAAATGTGAATTCCGTTCCGACTTTCAAGAGAAATCTTTTTAAGGTTTTGTACTTTGGTCTTCATTTTTAGATCATGAGAGAAGATTTTATATTTTAAAATTGCTACAAGTAGTTCCTAGAAATCGTTTCGAATTTTAATAATTCCAAAGCAAATCTTGAACGACCAATAAGAACATCAGACAACAGGGTATGTACTTTTGTAGTACGTTAATATGTTATCAATTGAAAACGAACACCCTATATATTCTAGTTGTTAGTTTTCTTAGTAGATAGGTGTAACCTTCTGTTTCATTCAATAGCGTCAAGATGATTGAAATAAAAAAAAATATGGCGTACTAATTGACAGTACAAAAAAGGCCCAAAGTCATTCTTAAGCGGTACTTGAAAAGGAGTAATACTTTGCCGATGAAAGATACAACAAACTGCAGCTATATAGTCTAAAGATGTTGTTATTTAGACTAATGCAAACAAAGGTTATTTCAATAAAATATTCCAAAGGTACAACACGGAACTTACCACCACTGTCGCCAGAGACCCTTAGACATACATGATACAGACATCCACAAAACAAAATACAACAATTGCCAATTGACGCAGAAATTGTCACGCGCGCATTGGGGCACAGATATAATTTAATTTGCCCTCGAGGCGGAATCTTATGAGCACTTATGTGGCTGATACCCCCACCGATGATTGTCATCGTCGACGGTCGTCGCCGTTGTCGTCCTATGTCGCCGTTTCCACATAGCGCAACGTACACAGAAGCTCAATACGCCGAGATGACAGACAGCCCCAAGCTTCTGGGCCATGTCTCGTAGTGTGAACGCGCGCATGAGCAGGAAGAGTAGAATCTCCATGGCGGCATTTTTTCTTCAATTTAAACTCATCCAGTATAGAGACAGGCCGCAGCGCACCAACAGAACACGAAAAAAGCCTAACCAACCAACTCTAAACTCTAATATATGGAGAGGCTTCTTTGTTTAGTATAGAGAATAAGAAGCGATAAATGTGTGCATGTGTGTGGCGACCCGTCTGTCTGTTTGATGGAAGATGGCGCATATATTTCAATAGGACAGACATGCAGACGGACGGACAAACAGACAGATAGACGGATAAAGTGGCAGGCTGGCATAGCAAAACGGTTGCAGGCGACAAATATAATGGCATGTGCGTGCTAGGAAACCTTCATTGGATTTTATGTCTGGGAAAGGAATCATTTCATTTGGTGTGCCTCACATCTAACAGTACCATCTAGAAGGGGGTATTTGGATTTCAGCCGGAGTTGGATACTTAGTGCTGGAATACAATAAATGAGAAGTGCATTCGATTACTTAACATTTGGTGGCAATCCAGGCGGCGTTAGATAAAAGTAGACGTTAGGTCAAGCAAATGCAGAGCTTCGTTCGGAATTTATTTTGTATGCCATTAAGCTTCGTTGAGTAAAGTGAAAAGTATTTATACACAGTGAGGTTGTTGATATAAAAAAAAAAAAACCTAGATTTAAACAGAACATTATTCTCTAGGGCGATAGACTTGAAGACAAGTATCTTTCATAAACTTATTGGGTACTCTTATAAAGGTTATACCTTTAAAATTTAACAGCCTTTGCAGAGGACTATTTCGAATGGTAATATGCGTCACTGTAGCTATGTCTTGGGTATTTCAAAGTCTAGTAAAGTCTCTCCGGAGTGGGGACCAAATGGGGAGATTGATAGGCATGGCATAACATCCACAATTAAATTAAACCTAACTATTAATGGTCTTATGGTCCAGATGATATTTCCACTATCGTTCTGAAGAGGTGTTCTTCCGCCCTGGCAAAACCACTGCGTAAACTTTTCTACCTGTCCTATTCTTCAGGGCTCTTTCCGAGAATATTGAAAACAGCATTCTTCCAGCCAGTCTCAAAAAAGGCGAATCTTCCTCCCGCTCCAATACTGACCAATTGCAGTTACATCCTTTATTTCCAAGGTCATTGGAACGCTATTAAATCATCAGCTTCTGACATATCTTGAATCCCGAAAACTTCTTAATGACCGGCAGTACGGTTTTCGCAGCAACAGGTCCACTCGATATTTTTTGACATATCTAATCGCATAGTGGAACCAATCTATTCACCGTGGTGGTGAAAGTAAGGTCGTTGCGCTTGATATTTTAAAGGCATTTGTCAGAGTGTTGCATCAGGCTCTTTTGTCGAAAATGCGTGCATTTGGAATCGATGATACCATTCTTCAATGGACTAGAAATTACCTTTCGGACCGTTCAATACAATTTTTTTTTTTGGACGGTTTCAAGTCTGCAACTCATCAAATAATTGCTGATGTTTTCCAAGGCTCCGTTTTGTCTCCGATTCTTTTTTTGATTTTCATCAATGATCTCCTCTCTGTCACTTCTAGTCCAATCCATTCCTTCCAATCTTAGCTTCGTATATTCGTTTTTGGATTCACATCCCTCATCTTTGGGCCTCAGCTGGAACGGCAACGTATGTTAAGCTCATTAAATTTTGACCTTGACAGCATTCTTTAGTCGTTTTAAACTAGTAAAGTAGAATTTAATGCTTCAAAAACACAATGCCATCTACTGTCACTAAAGCAAAAACGCAATGCTCTGTCATCTATCCATGGATAGTACTTTCATCGCTGAAACCGAAAGGCTTTCCATTCTCGGTATGTGCGTTAATGAAAAACTTCGTTGGGATGTCCACATATTCGACGTCGCAAATAACTCTGCTAAATGTCTAGCCATCCTTAAGCGATGTAAGAAATATTTCACTCCTTCTGAACTGGCTAGAATATATAAGGCATTTATTCGCCCCCAAACTTGAGTATAACGCTCATGTCTGGTCTGGACAGGATTCAAAAACGAACGATTAAACTTATTGGCGATAGTGACGTTGCGAAATCGCTTGACTCTCTTAGTCATCGTCGCAATGTCTCCTGTCTATCGTTGTTCCACAATAAGTGCTCAAACGAAGTAGCCAGTTGAATTCGACCACTGTTACCGCTCAACTCACTTTCCCTTAAGGAATAGTAAACTTTAAAGCTTCTTCTTTAAATATGCCTAAACATTTATCGATGTCTTCCTATCTAACACTTGACAGGTGTCCAAGAGTTTCTATTTCTAAACTATGAAAAAATATATTAACCAATTAGCACAACCTAATAAAAATATAATGGTTTTTGAAAGTTCCATGTCTCCACAAGTCATAGGTACTTCTACTCTAATTTTTTTTCCGCTATTGTGTCGAAATTCACTCAGCGCCCACGAAGTTCTCCGCAGGACCACCCAAATTCTCGAAACAACAATTCTCCCAAGAGCAGAAAAAAAGCAATCAATCTTTTGAGGTTTTTTTCCCTATAACTGTTCCGCATTGCATTACAATTTCTCCTGCCGCCAGTGCCATGCCGCTTCGATTCCGATGGTGGTGGTTCTGGCTGTTGATCCCTGCGTCACGTTTTCCAATTGTTGTTGTTTTTTTTTCCTTCTCGAATCTCTCTGTGGCACGGTGTAACGCCGCCACCGCCTCCGCCTTCACCTTCATTTCAATTAGCATTACAAAGGTATATGTACTGCAAGCCAAAGATGCACAAGTGAACAGTGTAAACATAAAACAGAAAAAAAAATAGGCTGAAGGTTGAAGGTAAAGTAAATTGTAACACGCTCCTCAAATCCACTTATGACATGATCTCAAATTGAAGAGAAGAAGGAAATCTTCTTTTCCAAACAATGAGATAAGAAAACTCCATTACTAACCATATTTATAGAAGGCATTCCTTTGGAACAATACTCAGCCCGGAGAACAACTGTGTACTTACGTGCTCGCTAATGAGCGAACCTCCATAATGAAAAGTGTGTACCTACCCATTTAGTAGTTGTTGTTTTTTTCCTTATTTTGGCAAACAGATTGGAAAATTCTATTCCGAAGAGTTGGAATTCGGTTTGAGCTAAGTGGTTTGTTATTATTTTGTTGTTCTTGTACTAAGGCTTGGTTTGGGGACAATGAAATGGCTACCGCCCAGAGAGACAATAGCCGGTCATGACTTTGGAAAATTATTTAATTACTCGTATTTACTGACATTAATTGCTTCGAAATGAGGGTGTGAATTGTGTGACAAAATGTTGTCGAAGAGACAGGAGGGAGCTTTAGTGTGGGAACTTTGTTTTGAGTGACATTTCAATTGACAATGGTCGTGTGGAAAGGCGGTTTCAATGAATGGTACGTAGGCGGTCAATTGTGATGGTAATTCTTACTTGTTGCATGAGATTGGTATTCGTGATGTATCCGCTACTAACTGACAAATTGAGTTACGAAACAATAGGCAGGTGTTTTACTAAGGCAATTAAAAAAGGGAAATGTTTATTTAATTAAACCGTGTCTTTGTAACCCCGATCGCGAAGTAAACAATTTGATATTTAAAATAAAAGATCCTTCATGAATTTTCCATGGATCTAATGAGACGAAGGCCAATGTGAGTTTGACCGAAACTTAGTCCACACCACCAATTTTGCTAGATGCGAATGGTGTTCTATGACAGCTTCTTCCTTTTTTTTTGTTTTATTTTAACTTTCTCGTATACATTAGTATACTAAAGAGAAAGTTATTGTGATCGTGCGGAAATTTCGAACTCAAACTGAGTATGAGGGATGATATTACGACTACAGAGAAGTCCAAAAAAGTGGGTCCGCCAATGCCGTCCGTCGGTCTGTCTGTCTGTGTGTCCGGGCACCGTTTGGCAAAAAGATTGGACGTATTTGCTTCCAAGGATTTCGGTCTTTTTTGCACTAAGATGCTTAGCATGCGGTCAAAAATTCTGCATACTCAGTTTTCGGTAATTTATAAAACTGGCAATATCTTAAAAACAAATAAAGGGAATTTAAAAAAAATTAACAGTCTTATTTACTATAAGATGAACAAATTTGCATACTTCGATTTTTGGAACAATTTTTTTTGTTCATATAACGATTATGTTAAATTTAAATTCAATTCGTTTTCTCAAAAACGGCTCTAACGATTTAAATTTTTTTTTTATTTCGAAAAATTATGTTTAAAGTGTTCAATGTGCCAAAATAAATCAAAATCGTAGGCACCTTTTTTGAGAAAATGTAATTTTCCAAAACCTAAAAAGTGAATTAAATATATTTTCGACTCATTTTGCGGTTCAAAGACGCATTTCATGTACCGAGAAAGTTGCGTATGACGCAGTCGTGCATCTTATTTTTTATTTTGTAACAATTTTACATTTGGGTAAAAGAACACAATTCTATAAATATGAAGAAAATTTTCTTCTTTCTAACATGAGGGTCGTCGTTTAAGTGTTTAACCGTCAGCAGTCCATTTAAAAGTTAATTTTTCAATCCGCAACTAAATTGGGGAGGATTCAAAAAATGTATTGCAATTTATTGGATTTGAAATCATTTGAAGCAATTAAGAGTTTTGAACAGATACGCCGCAGGCAACCATCCGGATTCAATGATTGGCGTGATTTGTTTGCTTTATTATCGTGCATTCATATACAAACGTTCATAATTGATGGGCACCCGATCCGTGAGGAGTATCGGCTTTCTAGACTACATCCATAGCTTGGTACAGCTCATAAAGTTCGCAGTTGAATTCCTTAACCAACTCGTTAAGTTTCTGCTTTCAACAGTTTCGTTGGATATGATGCGACATTTAGAAGGGATATGCCTTGATAGTTCTTGCAAGGCATATGCCTTTCCTATAAATGGTTTATATTGAGTGTATATTTCATTCAACGGGCACATAGTTTCTTCCTTGATTGGACATGATTTGATGGATAAATCCTACCAAAACATCACAAACGCGCTTAAAGAATTGTTGACTTGTTTTTTTTTCTGTTTATAAACTGTGAAATGGAGTTCCTTCGACATTGAATTGAAATGCTGCTTTAACACCTCTACAACTTCCTCCAATTCTGTGACTAAGACTACGTTTCGGTCTTAAAGCCAGACGCCATTTGGTTAACTTTCCTGTTAAACTTCCGGGCATTGTTTCGATGACATCGCAGCACTATTAGATTGTCTTGAACTCAGAGACTATGTATGCTATCCTCTTTTTAGGTAGGCTTTTCTTATCATGCCCTCTTGTGGCGCGATACACCACCTTCCTCAAAATGTTTGGCGTTCTTTCAATTTTATTTTCAATTTTAAATCCATTTTTTATTTTCTTTCAATAAAGCTTAAAAACTAGACAAAAATGATTAAATCTAACTTAAAATTAACAGGATACTTATTCTAGATTACTGGTCCTTACGCGGACGCTCTAAACTTAACTATATCACTTAATACTATTACCTTTCGGCCTTAATTAATAATACATTTTTATTATTTAAATATTATTTGTGTGGCGTTCTTTTATCAGTTTCCGATGGACGCATCATTCCAGGGACTCTTTTTTTGGATGGTTGGTAACCTGCGGTAGTCTCAAGATTCTTTTTGATTTTTTTGCGATACTGGTTCAACATAGTTGTCTCACTCTTGCTTCGCTAATCATGCTGAGTCGTCAAACGTTAATTTTTTGCTAGGCAGTTCGAAGCTTCTTTTCGTTGGAAAATCTAGCTTTGAATTAGACCGCTACAAAAAAATGGTTAGACGTTTGCCCCTAGCAATGTTACTTGCGTGTTCTATTTGGTTGGCGGTTAGATCATCTGGAGAGCCCCAAATTGCTTTGTGAATTCGTAGTTATGGAAACCAAGTGTCGCTAATAACCGTATTATGAGCCGGAATCTGTTGTTGGTTGTCGAGTCTTGGGAGTAACCAACTTATCCGTTGGTTATTAATGTTTACTATTTCAAGTTGTTATTAATTGGTTAACTTTAATATAAATAGATTGGTAACCTTACACTCGCGTATCATTTGTGGCTATATTAGCCCCAAAATATAGTTGTTGGCGCTATATTATCGCATATTATTTACCGGTTCATAAATTATCTATCGCCAAAGGCAGTCTAGAGTAGAGGGGCGTTATAAGTAGGTATTGCTCTAGTGTGTGAAAAAATATAAGGTTGAACCCATATTCCTAACTACATTGTATTGTACTTTTGTGAGAACTGATTTTCTTCCCACGATTCATCACTACAAAATAATGTATCTTAATTGTTAATAATTGATCTATTTCTTACTAATTTGACCAAACCCAGTATCTCCCAATCAATCTCAACGCTTTAAAGTTTTTAACAATCATTAACCAAATGCCACACCATGAACTATATAATTACTTAAAAATCAAGAAAAATTAATTATAATAAAATAACCTGTCAAAAAAAGGCGAGGCACCCCACAAAAGCTCTTCGCTATTACCCCAAATTAGAATTGGAATGCAGTTAAACAAGCACTCTCAAAAAAATTGATATCGTTATGGCGTCAAAGTGGTGGCGCTACCCAATAAAATGAAACGCTGATTATATTACTGTGCCGTCCACTGAATTCACTGATACATAAATATCTTATGAATTAAATTACGTGGGCGGAGAGAAGCCACTAAAAATCGTTTGAGCTGATGTCGCCGAAAAAGGCCATAAGTGGCCTCTTAATTGATTCTAAATGAAAACACAAACATGCTTAATTTGTTGTTGTTGTTTCAGCTTCCATTATACAAAAATAAAAATGTATATTTATATAATCTTCGTCCCACACTGGCCACAAGTAAATCCATATTTATCGGACTTTTCATATAAAATTCCACTCCTGGCACTGAATGGAAAATGTATGCAAATGTATCGCGAATCTGAAACCTCGAGCCAAACTCAATAAATAAAGATCAGACACTCTAATGAACTCTTTGACCAGACATATAGCTTGCCTTTGCTTGGATCTGCCCAAAAGGGACATATTCTCTGCTGCTGTTGCTGTTGTTGTTGTTTGGCACTGCACTGCACTATGGCTGGCCTGCCCATAGCAGTGCCAATCTTAAGGCATTGCAAGGAATGCATGATTAACGATTCGAGAGCGGCTGTCAGTTGGTTGGAGCGAACTGGAGCTGGAGGGAATCCGACTTTTCCTTCGTATTGGAATTCCTGAGTTTGCCACTTCTGTCCGGGTGAACCTTAACCATGTCGTCGTCGCGTCGGTCAGCCAGAGTTAAGGATGCATGCAAAGAAAATTGATGGTTTAGTGGCCCGTTTGTCGTCTACCTGGTGCGCGCTTTGCGCAAGAGATTAACTGCTGTCAGACACTATTTTAGGAGGTGGAAGAAGAGAGAAGCAGTGCGTACATGTTTGGTGGCTCCATGCTGGTAACCTGTTAATTTCGGTCTAATTATAGGGGATGGTCAAAGTGGTAAAGATAATTAAGAACGAGACGAAATTTTTAGATGAGCACACAGTAAAGGAGAAAATTGTGTAAAATCTACGGCGGTACGGATACCTTCGGATGTAGTTAAACGATTCTTCTGGGTGGATGTGGAGCGTGATATTTGTATTAGCGGCTTTTTTAAATTGGCAAATATCCCAACTAATTATGTTGGTAAGCTTCAAGGCATGAGATCACACTTAAAAGTGAGTAGTATGCGAATTTAGACTTCGTCTACCATGCTTGAAATGAGTGGCAAGTTTAAAGAAAGTGTTTTGGCCTCTTAATAAAATATTATGGGCGTAAGTAAGAATACCTAAAGGAAATGTTTTTTTGTTGTTGTTGGTTGTTTCCTTTGCCTGCCGAATGACGCTATACAGACGCGTATAGAATTGGAAGCATAACGAAGTAGCCCACTTACAGCATTCGGTGGCAGCTTCTATCTTCCACCCAAGAACCTAGTAAACTTTGACTCTTAGAAAGATTTCTTTTTATTCTTACTAGTTCTTTACATATTTAAAAATATATTATTTTGTTCATTGTGGGTTTGGGTTTGGCCGTGCCAGACCTAGATACTTTGCTACACCGATATCAAATGGCAAATCAGCGAATATTATTGTTACGAGTTCTAAATACTTACCATCCTCTAGACTTTTGTAAAAATAACGACAGCGGGGCAGCATTGAGGTTGAACTTTCTAAATCCATTTGGGCATTCGGCCTTTAGAACTAAACGCAATGAGCCACTACACCCATCACATTTGCACCCTCTCGTGCTACATGATAATATTCAATTGAATATATTTCGCTTCAAGCTGTGTTCGAAATATAGGCAAATATTCAAATATCCAGCTTCTCTTAAGTTCTAAAGAAGGAGTTTGAAATTTGAGGAATACAAAACGGTGACGTGAAATAACGCCAAACGAAATAAGTCCAATTTGGCTTTATTTCACTGTGCAAAATGAAATTATGTCAAATAATTAATAGAAACAAAGCCAAAAAATTGAATGTTAAATTTTTCATTACTTGGTTTTCGACATGAAAATAATATGAAATTATGCAAAAATTTAGGCTCTAGGAAGTAAGGCACTAAGAAATAAAGCAGCAAAACAAAATTTTGCCTTTATTTCATTATGAAATACAATCCCAATATAAAAATTAAATAAAGGCTTAAAAGTTTGGCTTTATTTCCTAATGACAAAGTTCCAACAGAATATCAATATAATGCAGATCTCGCCCTAATACAACATTTTTTAAAAAAGAAAAAAAAAGTACAAAAGTCAAATGGACTGCTTGTTTTCACTGTTAGATTAGGAGTAGGTGCGAAATTGGGTATAAACAAAGTTTATAAACCAATCAGGGATGTTGCACGGGTCAGCAGTTCCCCCCTCCCCAATTTCCATAACGAATATGGTAGGACATATGTTTTTTAAAATACCTTTCCTAATTTCCTAATTTCATTTTAGGGTATAACCCAATAATGAAAGTATATTCTATTATTCTGTACGAAAATTAAATATTGTAAAATTGGTTTGATTACCGTTTTTGAAGCAATATAAAGCCAAACTAGGAATTTGATCTAATTTCGATTTTGAAATGTAAATAATGCCATATTGCTAGAACTAGGATTTATTTCGTTTGGCGTTATTTCGCTTCAACATACAAAACTGGCTCAAATTGATTTTCATTCGCCTCAAAATTTAATTTAGAAGCTGAGCTACGTCAAATTCAAAAAACCGTTTCAATACGCACTTTCCTTTGCTTGGCGCGTTGTTGATTCGACAGGCAAAGGAATTTAAAAAAAATGTCAAAATAAAAAAATTAAGTAAATATACGATATTAACTGATCGAACTAAAATGTTTTATCGAAAATATTAGAACAAACATTTTTTACAAGGAATATTTTCCACATATGGAAGAAGAAGCCCAGAACTTTAAATAAAAAATGAACTTGATAAAAAAAATATGTTTAATGTAAACATTGCGTTCTAAAACGCCAACGAAATGTTCGATTAAAAAAGCATCAGCATCAGGTACGCATTGCATCAGCATCGCAAATAAGCAGTCATGTCCCATCACTGCACAAATGTTTGACGTTCTGAACTTTACCTAGTGAGAAACCCTAAAAAGTAAAATAATGCAAAAAAGTCGCTCCCTAAATCAGTTTTTACAGTTTTTCCGGAACAACACAGACTTGCTAGAAGATGTGTTTTTTTTTTTGTTATCTCCAAGTAAGAGGATGTGGTGTATGTACATACATATATGTAAGAACATAGTTCACGCCAAAAACCTTGTCAACATCGCCTTTAATTTGTTCCAACATAACTCATTTGGTACAAGAATTTTAAACAAAACATCGTACGTATTTGGTGCTATCTGACTCGCGTGTAGATGATGTTCCCATAGTTTTATTTACTTCACACCCAAAAAATTCGCATGTTTTCTTGACTTTTTTTTTCTTTCGCGTTTCTCATAAGAACACACTGTCATTATGACCCCTTTAAAGCAGCTGCAATGCTAACCCATAAATTTCTCACCAGAGAAACACACAAAGAACGCCACTAATGGCAGAAAATTGCCAAACGACCAAGTAGTCCAGACAAAAAGGAACCAAATAAACAAAATTGTCTCAATTACAAAAGGTTTGCAACACATTCTCGAACAAAATATTTCAAGGACAAACCGATAACCTCGGACGGATATTTGTGTTTGACTTTGAATGCGAAATGTCACTGGAAAGAAAAAAGAAAGAAAAAGTAATCGTCTTGTCAATTTATTTACCTCGAACCATTCACCACGAAACTACGGGGAAGGATTTCACATTTTTTTCTCTCTCTCTTATTGAAATGGAATTCTGTATCTATCTAAATCTTATAGTTACTGAATTGTTGATTGTTATCGATAAATATCCGCACAGTAGTCGTGGCAGCAGGTATATTTATGGCTACAAGTTGACAAGAGGTGGCCGAAAAAAGGGATGAGGGATCAGTGATAGTGATAGTGATAGTGATAAGTGCAAGTGAAAGTTTGACTTTAAGGGTAGAAATAGAAAGAATTGTACCGATGTTAGAAACATTTGAAAAGATATCTTTTTTAAGTGGGAAGATACTATGATTAAGTTTTTTTTAAAAAATTACTAAGCACTAGTAACAATTATTAAACGCAACAGCGCAGAAACTAACTCAATTACATTTTTAGTATCCAGATTGAATTCCCCCAAGGGTCACATTTGTTTACATCAGTCAAATTTGGATTTGTGTTTAATTATTATAAACAAGATTGCATCCACTAGGTCTATGTCATTTCCCAGTAAATTTGATTTCTGCTTATTCCGAACATTCGATACTTCTGTGCAGTGTTCGCCCGTATCTATTTTAATAAATTCAGTCGCACCTTCCTTATGAAATACACATTCCATAGTCAATTCAATATTCCGAATGGATACGATCGTTAATCTTTATTACTTCTTTCTACATTTAGCATGAGAATAAAATCAATTTACAGAAGATTTATATAAGTCGAGTCAGTTTCATACCAATTTTATGTGTGGATCTTCCAACAATTCGATTAGATCATTATTTGGAGCAATTTGATTAGATCTTTTCCCAACTTTCAATTCATTCACAAATTTCCGTCAGTTTTCTTCAATGGAAAATTTAAATTTTCGTAGAAAACCCCATTTAATAACTAAGACGTGCGCTATCGTAGCGATATGATGCTATGAATAATGAGCATGGATGTCGTCGGTCGTTTCTTTTTTTTTTGTTTAAGAAAAAAAAAAAACTCAGAACATTTTCTTGATTTATGAATGAAATGAATTTGATTTCGTGACATATTTTGATTGTTTCCTTTATTTTTTTTTCAGCAGAATTGAGGAAGTCAGTAAGAAAAAGAGAACACCGTACTAGGTAAGTTGTATTCTTGGAATGTTTACGTACCTACCTTGATAATATTTCTCGTAAAAAATTGTAGAACCTACTGTAATAGAGCGTGCTGTATTTATTCCCGCGCGGTAAAATATGTGATACCTGTCCATGTGCTGTACAACGTGAGTAATGTTATGGAAGGCTCACAACTTGCCGAGCTGTCTAGGTACAGAATGTACTTGCAGATGCAAGATCTAGTTTGTGTATTTTTACTAAAAAGAAAAAAAAAAAACAGCCAGACGGCTAGACGAAATTAATATGAAATAATAGAAAATGAAGAGAAGACTTATTGATATTCAAGGCACGAATTTATTGTGACAATAACGTTTGTTCGACTTTGAAGATCATCAGATGTCTGGTATCGATAGAAATATGTACCTATAAGTGTGCACAGTTGACATGAACAAATTAATAGAAGTCTGCAGTCCAAAGTCAATGTCGAACTTTTGACCCAGTCATGATATTTTTGTGGGCTCTTGGTTGGGATATTTACTTACCCTTTATTTGCAGCGCTTAGTTGCTAACAAAACTACGTGGTTCCGTAAGGCTTGTATTGATTAAGCTGGCGTGTTTTCATGAAAGTCCAGTTAAGTGGGCAGCATTTATACGGATATACATATTTATGTATAAGGCACTGCCTGCAATTTGTTTTATGGGGAAACCTGAAGTGGTTATTGAACCAACTCTTAATTGAGTTTCGATGATACTGGAACAATATAATGGATATGCGTAATCTTTTTAAAGAAGCCGAGTATTCCTAAGTTCCAAAAATGTTTTGTCTAGTCTGAAAACATTTTGAAGGTCCGCATTTGACACTCGAACTTTTTTATGCATTGAATCGCATTGCTTCAACTAAACTTTTTTGAAGATAGCTTAAGGAGTAGTTACTTTTACACTTTTATTTGGCGAAACTCCGCATCAAAATCTTCATTGATTATTGAGTTGGAATACTAAGCTATGTTCGATTCCATGGAACACCTAAATGTTGCCTGTGTAGTTAAAACTAAATTTCATTCATAAATATAACCTCGTAAAGACGAATAGTTGCAAAATAATATGGTTAATTAGTGCCCTTCCCATTTAAATCAAAATGCAGGACATGTTTTCTCCTGTCATGACCATAAAAGCCAATGCCACTCCTTGCCATAATATATCCCACAGACTTCTCTTGATAAAACATTCAACCCCGCATTGTTTCTTCACACTCATGTACTCATGAACTCAAAATAATGACCACCTTTACCGGAAATACGCCTTCTCGCAAAAGCTCATTTCATAAACAATTTCCCATGTAAGACATCATGTTCGCACATAGCATTCCGATTCCGACTGTCGTTTAATAAATTCTCCGAATATCGCACGTTACACAATAAACTTCCGCCTCCTCGAAAAAAAGAAAACAACAACAAACCGCCTTGTAAATAACCACTGAGTGGCCAATAACCATAACTCTTGTGGCAATTTAAAATTCCACAAAAGAAATGCCCCGAAACAAAACTATTAACTCGCCGAAATGACCAGAAAATCGCAAACGGAGACTAGACTATGAATGATTTAATGACGATTCTCTCGCCCTCCCACTCACCCACTCATTGCTTGCTATGATTTTGTAAATCAATTATGAATCCAATCTGCCCAGAGAAATTATCATCCATTGGACAAGGTAATTCTTTGTCACATCACAGTTCAAGTTAATTACAATCAACTGATTTTTGCTTGTCATAACGTAGAATGTCCGAGAAATCTTTAATTTTTAAGCTAGATCTTAACAGAGGACCGCTCCATGTCATCGGAAGTGGTAACACAATCGAAAAAGCTATTAAAAAGCGACCAAATGACGCGACCGGCAACGGTGGGCGACACTGAGATACTCTAATTCATTTTTATGACGTTGTATCTTGTTTCGTCTTTATTGATGTTTCTTTTGGTTTCGTTATGGGCTCATGTGGCTGTGGCTGCTGTCGTCTGACTAGAGCGTCAACAAAACGGAAAAATACCGAAAATTAATTCTAGTTCTAGTCTATGTCACGCACAATGATCAACAGATTACAATATACGTATTCTTCAGGGTCAGGTCCGTCGGTGTTGGATTAAAATTTCTTACTTTTTGAATTATTCTAAGAAAACAGAGGACAACATCGACTTAAACAAAACCTAATTGAGACATTTTAAAGGCGTAGAAAATGCAAATAGGACATATGATGAAAGTAGATCGGGTCATTGAGCATGATGTGGGCGTATTAAGATTCCATCCATCCGACATGAAGGCGAACATCAAAAGTCATATTGCCTTTCTATGTAAATCAACACGTGCCTGGTTAGAGTTTTGGGTAGTTAAGATTGATGATAGTCCGATCAGGTCTTCTTTTACATCACAAATGTTAGTATTCGGTACCTATATAGACGGCTTTGCCTAAAGAAAATGTCGGTATTATTTAAATTAAATCAAGATCCCTATTTGTATGTAAGCTCTTGTTAAATACACATCAAAAGATAGGCATGAAACTAGAACCATTTACAAGGCTAGAAAATTTGCAATGCTGAAGAAGTAAAATTGGAATCGAACCATGTATGTGCTACAGTGTTTATCATTTTAAGGAACACGATCTTTATTGAGTAAAAAAATCTGCCTATTTTCAACTTCATTAGAAGGACCTTTCTTTGATTGATTCAGCTGCTGTTTTCTATTATCATTTTGGAAACGTACAGGCTCGCAAAGGCAATAACAACACCTAAGACGTCGAAAGAAGAAAACTTTCTTCCGTTGGCCTTCACACATAGACACATTAAAGTGCATACATCCGCCCAGTTGAAGTGATATTTACTGCTGGAAAATTGACCGCAGTGTCACAGCTATCGATAGCCGTGAAGTTTTGTGGAAACTTTGGCACAAATTATATTTTGCGAGACGAAAGTAGTAGCCTATTTAATTAAAGTGTTTTTTTCATGGTTTTCAAACCGTGCAGGCTTCCTTCCGTCAAACATATGGACTGTAGTATTTTACTCGAAGTAACGCGCGCGTCGTATTCTAAGGATAGCTGCTTTTAAACTTCAATATTCTTTTCTTATCGAGTGTGTTGCTATTTATCTGAGTTGTTTTTACCATTTAATGACAATGCGTGCGAAGTATGTATTTCGATCTGTTAATGAATCTGTTGAGATTCACGTCAACAACAGGATAAGTGCCTACAGTGTTGGCATAGCAGATATTCTTCTGATTCCAGCTCCTTTGTTTAACCCTACAGATTCTGCAGAAGTCGTTAGTAAAAAATCATAGCCTTTTGATGGGCATTCCTTGCCTTCGTTTCAAATGATCCCTTTGAGTTATGCCAGACTGTCCACATAACTAGGAGGTCAATTTCTTTGCTTGTAGTTCCATCTTTATGAGTGTCTAAGAAGCCCCTTTAACAGCATAGTCTTCCAGCTTGGAAGACACTGTAGTAGTCCGTCAGTCAATACGACTGCTTTGTTTATAGCTACTATTTTCTGTTCCTGTTTCTTCTCCATCTTCGAATAATCTCATATCTTAGCTTGTGTATTTAAAGCTGGATATACACGAGCAAGCCAATTGGCTTGAGGTTCTTGGGCTCAATCCAGTTTGGGGGTCATACACGACAGATCCAGCCTAGTTTTGGCAGTCAACTCCTTGACCTATCAAAAGAACATAATAAGTTGTAACTTTACGAAGATTTCCTTACACGAACAATCCGAGTCAGTTTTGTGCAGAGCGCTGCAATTAAAAACAAACAGAAGTTCTTGGCCGCTGATTTCCTACACACTCACAGATGAGTAAGTATACAGATAGTCCACTGAGAGGAATTTTGGGTCTCTCGTCCTCCTTTTTTTATTTGCTTCAAAAAGGCGAAGAACTGTGACTGTATAAGTTTTAGCTTTCAAATCAAATTGAACCAGCTACGCACACAATTAGAGAACTGCGCCAAAGAATATTTTGGAAAAAATGTCATGTAGGCATCATTAATGTCAAACTGGGCATCAAACACCATATTTTTGACAATCAACAGCACCCACTGAGGTTCACACGTATTCACAGATAGGAAATTTTAGAGAGAGTTTTTGCGGCAATTTTTTTTTTATTTTTTTGCGGGTTGAAGAGGACATGGGGCCATTTAATGCAAACTTCGAGAATCCTACTTTAAAGGATCGTTTGTTTCTTGCGCTTAAATGAAAAAACAAAGTAGCCATTCAAGTCAAAATTGCATTATAATTATTCATCCAATATTATTTTACTAGAGCGAAGCCGAGCGGGACAACTAGTCTTCGAATAAGATTCTGAACAGAAACTCCCCATACTTCGCCATGTCAAAAGTGCCATCGGATGCTGACAATTTACAGCTGATCTTTACTTGAACACTTACGGCAAGATAAATAACACACAGTCATTTTTCAACCCTAATTATTTAGCCACCTGACGTACCTGAAGCCCTGAAGTACGGCCTTCCAGTTGCAAAAAATACTTAAGAAGATAGATATTAATAATGCTAGGGGAAGAAAATAGTCGTATGTTAGTGGAGGTCTACCATCACCCAAACTCAAGTTATATCGAGTTAAATTGTTTCCTATTGTATAAACTATTCTAAGTGATATAACTTTAGAAGATAGCAGGGCATAGCTACAAAAACGGCTTGGAAAATATAATTTTGATGTGACTGAAACACGTTTACTTAATCACAAATTAAACTCAATTACCTCTTCCCTATGATCAGAAATAGTAAAGGGTCAAAATCAGGTCAATTGTACATGAAGCATAACTGTTTCCACATTGCTCAGATCTAAACAAAATCTAGCAGTATGATTCAGGAATTGACAGATGCGTAGATTGAATATCTTAAACTCAGCGTTTACTATTCCAGTAGACGTAACTAAAGACGACTTTATTTGGGATTGAAGTCCAGTTTCATGATATCTCGCACTCAAAATTATGATGAATAAAGTATTTTTTCGCGAGATTTTGTTCAAATTATTTTTTTAAAATATTTAAGGAAAAGGAATAGTCATAACGAAATTTGTATGACACTTATAATTGTTGTAACTGCTTTGCTAAATCACCTAGCTAAATTTTATCTTTGTTGACATTTTTCGTATGGGAGATAAAATTTAGCGCGAGCGGGATACTGGGCTTAAGGTTTAATTTTATTAGAAATACAACAACATTCGTAAAATCTCCAGAATGGTAATATACGCTGTCAGGCGTGTTGATTTCTGTCTATTTATGAATAAAACTCAATAAATGACTATAGCCTTTCCACCACAAATTGTTTCATACATTTCTCAATAATATGAAGAATTTGGACCGCAAATTTATACTTCTCTGTGGTAATTTTTAAAAAAGCTTCAGCATCTTTGTAAATTAATTTGCAATAAAGTGATTGCGGTCCAATTGTATCTCTTTTTAATATGGTTTAAGTTCTCTTAACTCCAAGCTTAACTATATAAGATTTGTTTTAACTTTTTGTTAACCAACGTATAATAATAGTTTTTTTCCAACCACAAAGATATTTTCTTAAAATGACTAATGCATCTGGATGCTTCTGGATTCATAGCTTTCTTTCACCTCTTTATTGCATTCAGTTAGACTCTAAAGTCTGACAGATTGATGTCTACATAAAAACAGACCAAAAACACCTCCATAGTCACAAATCTGGGACAAATCTCCTAAATCACAAACAGAAAAAAAACAATCACCTTACACCTTCTTGGCTGGTTCCAATTATACGCTACATCAATCTGCCCACTAATGTTGGCATACTGTAAACTGGCACACTGCACTACATTTTATTTAATACTTCACACTTGTGCCCACAAATTTTTTTAAAAATAAACATAAGCCCCCCCCCCCCTCCCCTCTCTACAGGCGGGTGGGTGTTTTTTCTGTTTTCTGTCATATGTCTGTGCATTTGACACAATTAACAATTTCAATTATGATTTACAAGAATTTTCTTCTACTCTTTAAATGAGTCATATTAGGAATAGGAACTATGAAAAGAATAAAATTAAAAATTTAAATTTTAAGTTGTTATTTATTTTTGTTGGCGTAAAAATGGGCAACGGAACTAGAGTGTGGGTTTGTGATTTCCCATCGGTAGTTCGGTAACTTCTGTTGGAGAGATTTTTCTTTTTCTCCAAGCACCTGTCAACGGTGTAGGCGATCTTGGAAGACATCATATTTAGATTAAAAGAAAAGATAAAAGGTTTTATTGGAATTTTAAGTGAATTATAGTTGTTTGTTTTTGGGTATTTTAAAGTGGGTGGCAACCATGTTAAAATTCGACTGATGAGAAATGTTAATGAAAACGGAAAGGTATATATGTAGATCAATCGATGGTATCTATAGACTGTTAAGATCGAAACTTGATAATGGAGATATCGTGTGGGGCCAACATTATACACAAGAAACAGGCTATTTGACAAAATTAGAATACAAATTAAGTACCGTGGAAGATAAATGATTTTAAAACTAAGTATCAGTCAAGTGGTTACTCATTAGCAGACGTTTAAGGGAACAAAGATTTATTACGAAGAGAAGGGAAAAAAAAAACAGATCTATGCGTCTACACTGAACTAAAATACTTACGTAAATACAACGAAAAATTTCATTGGGTGTTAAATAGAATATATTTTATTGCATTAACAAAAACTCTACTGCTAAATTAACGATTAGTATTGTTAAAAGATGCTTTCGTTGAAATAAGCTCTTTTTCCCGTTTCTTGTCGATGAAGAGCACCAGTTTACTGACAATTTTTTGAGGACTATTTTGCCTTTCTTTGCTACAATATTTTCCATTCAAAAATCTAGAAGTCTTCTCTTGCTTGCTATTGATCCTGGGAAAGTCAGCTGGCTGAAAAAATTGTTAGGGACGTTAGCTTGCTTAAGAAGATACAATTGTATCATTTTTGTTACCGTTCAAAATTACATAGATAGATACTTTTTTAGATTTTTGTGCGATTGATACGTTTTTAAATTTTCATCTCTTCTGTGGTAAAGGCTTGTCGAAACAACTGAAGGGTGATTTTTTAAGAGTAGTTTTTTTTAAAAATCGAATAAAACACTCAAATTTGCATCAAATATTCAAAATTTTTATTTTAATCGATAAATAGGCCTTTGCCATTGACTTTTTAAAGACAACTTCATGTAAATGTTGTCCGCGGCTCCGCTTCATATGGTCCATTCGGGAGATCAAATTTTGCGTCAATTATTCAAGCATGTCGGCCTGTATTCCACGAATTATGCATGTTATGTTATCCTGTAAGACTTCATTCGTGTTCGGCTTGTCCACATAGACTAACGACTTTACATAACTTACTTACGTTTTTACATAACCCCACAAGAAATAATCAAGAGGGGTTAAATCGCATGATCTTGGCGGCCAACTTACAAGGCCATTTCGAGAGATAAGCTGCTCACCTCATTGCTGAACACAATTTTTCGAAAAAACAGTGGATTTTCACATTTTTTACAGCGCACGAATTTTGATGATAAATTTCAATAATTTGCAATCGTTGCTCATTTGTAAGTCTTGCCGCCATGATTAAATGGCAGACTATACTGAAAATTTTTACTTTGACAGATGACGTTTGGACGCCATTACTAACCAGTGCTGCCAATCTGAAAAACTTAACTCTTAAAAAATCACCCTTTACATGCATGCCTTATTTGATTTAACATTAGGCACATCGAACAACTTCAAAGACTTATCCGTAAATATAAACCACATTCACGGTCATTCTCAGAACGTAAGACAGTTAATTCAATTTCATTGCGCCAGTAAAAAAGATTGATATCGCTATAACATATTTTTACCTTTCAGTATCAGTTGCATTTTCTCCCAGTCGTCCAAATCCTTATGACGCGAAGTAATAAAACAAAGCCGCGCAGTTAATGCAGTATTTCTATGAGTAAAGGAAAACCTCTTAAACCCCAGCGGTCGTAAAAACTTGTTATTTCTTTCCGTGGGCACAAAATTAAAACCACTGGCCATCTAGGAACATGATATAAGATAATTTTCTTTGATTTAATTTTCAAAAAATAAAAAACCAGCATAAAGACACTTTAGCGAAAGACCGACCGAAAGTTTCGCCGAACACCCAGATATATTTTATTTTGGCACAAGGGACATATTTGTATATCTCTAATCTCTGTGCCTTTGGTAATTACCATGACAGTTTTGCTTGGCGAATTTTTGTCCGTATTTATGATTTTGTATATTTTTAGTTTTAGCATCGTCGTTGGAGAAACTTCATGAATTTTTCATTGACTAAGTTTTTAAGTTACACAGACAACGACCGCTTTCTCGTTTCGTCGACATACCTCAGAGTCTGATGACTTTGCAAAGAACTGCATTTCCAGCGATCAAATAAATTCATCTGAAACGTGCCGATGATGTTGATTTTTCTCTCCATTACGCTTCATCAACAAGTGAAACTTCCCGTCTGTGGTTCGCCTCCAATTGTAACAACAAATGCGCCTCTAAGTATATTGGTATGAGTTTAATTCAAAAATTAATTAATGTGATCCTCGCTGATATTTATATGCACCAGTGCAATGCACTTTAGTCAACCCTATAGGTACACATTCTTTGGGGAACAACTCACCTAGATACTAGACTTGTCAAGGCATCCAACGACTGGCATGAGTGGTGTGCTGTGAGTCATACCACATTCTCCTAATTGTGTGTATCTCTTGCAGAATGCAAGTGAAAACATCTCAATTTTTGCTATCTTCCCGGATGCAAATTTCCACCAAGACGACAACATCGTCAACACGAACGTACATTATTTCTAAGTTGAGCAGATGTGGCCTACTTCAGTTGAGAGTGTTGCTGCTGCTGCTGCAGCTTTGCACGAGGTGCAGGGGCAGTATAAAATTGTATCTAAAGCATATTCGTGCCAAATCGCGTCACCACACACATAGTTCGTTTAGTCTTGGGCTAAAATAGAGTACAGCAAAAACTTATAGATACTTCAAGATCGGTGCTGGGGCTGCTGGTATACAACACCACACTGCATATTGCATGCATTCTGAACGTGCTGAAAGAACGGCGACGACGACGATGGTATGGTGCGGGCGTTTAAACAGCTGAGAGTGGGCATTTGCCAGCAGATCATGGGTGCACATTATAGCTGGGCAAAGTTATTTAATTGATATTTCTGTCTTAGTTGGCATTTTTAGCGAGCCCACAGATAATGTTGTGCAATATAGTTAAACAGTGCCACGTTTGCCTTAAGGTGGTAGCGGCTTTCTATGTGTGCCAGGGATCGCTTTTTCAGCGGATGAAGGTGGGATGCTGGCGATGTTCTAGTATGCGAATTATGTGTATCAAATTCCATTATCGATGGGTAGTCTTGCACGTGCCAATGGGTAGAAATTATTCTATTCCCCTAACGGATATTTTTCAAGTTGTTTGCTTTGATAATGGGGTCATAGATATCGGAATTTATTTATTATACTGAACAAAAAAAAGATCCACCTACTGGTATCAAAAGTGGGTGCAGTGGCTGAGAAGTTGGTGCCTTGGATTACTAAGGAGGACCCCCGTGCGAATCCACCACAGTAACATCTATAGTTTAAATTCTTAAGTTAAAACTTTACAAAATATTTTGGATTGATTGGAATCACACTGATTTCGAATTTGTATTAATGCCCAATTCCCAATTTACTAATTTTTGTGCAAACTGGTTTTCCATTACCAAATCAATGGAAAATTTCTCGTCTTTATTTTACGCATTGTAACTCAGAGTTCTATTATAGGGTCGCTACACTCTTTTTAACCTTAGTTTTCAATAATTGCAACGTTTAACTATAGCCGATGATAGACAACTGCACCTCAGCTTGGGCTTGGGCTTTTGAAGACGAAACAGCACAAATGAACGAAAGAACTGCAAAAAGTTGTATCTTGTAGTTGGTCTAAAAAAAAGCCAGCTTAAACTGAAGTCTCGAAAAAGTCACACTATAGTCATAAGTCCTATAAACCCGACGCAGAACTACCTTAAAGTTATTGTCGACTTTCTTGGGAAAGTCAGACAAACATGCAAGACTAAGAACTGTCTTGAGGAGATTCTCAAAAATTTATCGTTCGAAATCGGCATTGAACTTAAGGTTTTTTCCATAAGTGGCAAACAATATATCTTGGCACATCTTCACTGAAGAAGTTAGGCTTTGGATACAAGCCTATGGGCAGTTTACATACTATTGGTTTTATTTTCGAATGTCCTCCACAGTCAAGGGCTTTATTTTAAGGAAACATTTATTGTAATCCACGTTCCAAAATTAAAGAAAGATTTTATATAAAAATGTATTTTGAATAAAAACCCGGTGTTGACTCATCAAATATATAAACTCTAGAAATATTACCATAGATAAGGTAAAACAAACTGAGTTAAAAAGTTGTTAAATTTTATGAATTTCAAAAGCTGGCAAATAATCGTTCTCACTACTTGCAGTTTAAATGCTCAAAAAATTCAATACAGAGAACTTGTCATGTACAAAATTCAAAATGCAGTTTGTAAAATCTTTTACCTACCCACTGATTGTTGATTTATTTTCATGTTTTTCTTCTTTTCTTAACGTGGGAATAGAAGGGTTAATAACTTTCAGAACCTCTCGTTGTTTTAGTTTTTCAACGATTAAGATTTATAATAAGTTTTCGAAAGCTTACAACTTGACGGGAAAGCTAGGTTATGCAGGGTTTGGGCAAATTGAGAATGATCTACTGCTTAAGCTAGCGAAAGTTATACATAATATGTTCTCTTCTCTGAATTCAGCTTCAGTCAACGAAAAACGTTTTAATTTATTGAATCTTCACAGAAAAATGTTAAATAGCTAAATCCTGTTAGCTAATATTAAGTCTTCCACTAAGTTCCAATTATTTATACTTGGTCGTTATATACAGGATAACTCTTAAGATCTTAAAATAACAAAATATAATTAAAGCAATATGAAACTTTTAGTTCTTCTTTCAATTAGGTAATACACCTAATGAAGCTGCATATTTAATAGCTTCTTTAAGTTTCATCTTATATTCCTACAATGCAAAGCAAAGCATTTCCTTTTATAGAATGTATACGAAAAAATGTCGCCCTGCTTAATAACACTGTCACTCGCCAATAAGTTTGCCATTAATCGAATTGTAAAGCAATCTAATTTTATCAAATGATTCATTAAAAATTTACCTCGTAAATGCCCATGAATCACATTCCCAGCTCATCGCATTGCTCTCAATTACTCTGCCCACCCGCATACTAAGCAAAATTTGTCACTTTGCACCTACTTTACGCGGTTTTTGGGAGAACGCCGGGGAAGGCCTCAATTTATTGGCCCATTTGCCAACCCCATATCAACAAATCGAAAAAAATATTCATTCAATGAAGATGTCAATAAACTCACAGCGAAGCAAATAAAATTCTATTTGACAGCTCTTCGCCGACGGATGGCGCCGTCCGCCGCCAAATGACATCCTTCTGAGCCAAAATGCATACGATCTAGTCATGTTGAATTTTGCGCGCGCCTACCTCGAGTTGCTCCTTTAGTGAAATTGGCTATTTTCTAAGTGTAACCACCCGAAAACTGTGTTCGACTTGGCCACATGTCAAAACATCTCCCATCCCATTTCCATTAGGGTTGTCGAAAATAGATTCTATAAGAAACATTTTCGGTTTTTGTCAATTTATTTATTTCGCATGCAGTTTGCTTTTCGGTAGTATAGGTAGCTTAGGGTCGGACTTCGTCAAACAAAAATACATAATTTTGAATGCGTTTTTTTTTGTAAAGAAAATTAGAAAATCGTTAATGTCTCTCGTGTAGAAAATTAGTTTAGTCTTTGTAGTTTCTTCGAAGCTTTTTTTGTTGATGGTGCATATTTTTAGACCTACGAAGCAGTGGGTTGGATATTTTGAAATATCTACTCTAAATCAAAGGGAACCTTGTAAAACACTAAAAACTGTTTGCCGAAAGAGAGCACTGCTGCGCTGTTGTGCAGTTTTGAAAAGTAGGTGAGATATGTGTCCAAAGTGACACATGAGTTATTGACATGAAAAATGGTTCTTTTATGAGCTATGGAAACATTTGTCATAATGAGGAGAATTTTTCTTTTCTAAATTTATGCCAGCTTGACATTGCGACATCGGAAGTTTCTTTGAGAAACATAATGTGAAGGGCAAATAATGGAGGAAGATGAGACTGTTTTATAATAGCGACAAAAGCTGCAGGTATATCTGTTTCCGTGAAGTGAATGCTTTCAGTCCAGTGCATTTAATTTTAGGTAAATAAAATGTGTGGGATATCGAAATTTCAACCTCCAACATTATTTTAGAGAAAAAAGGTCCAACAAAACTACAAGAACACAAGTCGTTGATAGAGGATATATTTGACAGAAGCTATACATTTGATGTATTTAAAGCGTACCATCAGTCTATAGCCTTTTTCATATATTTATTGTATTCTTATTGGGGTTTGCTAGTTTTACCTCTAAACGTTTTGACAGATTTGAATAAATAACCATGGTCAATCAAATACATTTGTTTTATTTGTTTGATCTTCCCTATGGGACACTGGTAAACTCTAGACGTGTCGTCAATCCACAGGCTGCCATACACACTTGCTTGACTCATCTGAATATTCAAATAACCTAGATCTATTTATTGTGGGCTATGCTGAAAGGTCTGCCAGTAGCTCAGCTTTATGTTATAACCTCGTCTGCCCAAAATAATTTGCTTTATTTGTGATAAATCGAACTCCTTTCAACCCAAATTGCCCTGTAAATAAAATTTGTTAAACCAATTTTCTTTTTAATGCAGATACCTATATCTAAAAGTCGTCCTCTAAATCTTGTTTGAGCATTCGTAAAGATTCTAGCTGAAACTTTTCAAAAAAATTAAATTCAATTACAAATCTGTGGTAATGATTTTGAAATGTTATTGATAATTTTTAACACAACTGGAACAGAGCTGTTCATTCATTCAAACGCCAAACCGATAGGTGGTGGCGGCAAAAATTCGGTTTAGTATTTAATATCCCTAATTATATGACCTTCTGTACATGGGAGTATTTCCGAAAAGTCTTTATTAGATCAAAACTCCTGAATTTATGAAAAAAAAAAACAAAACTTTTATTGTAGGGTGGTACCAGGGTTTTACTCCAACTTAAGTTAGTCCTATTGAATAGAAATGTCGGATTTGGAGGTATAACTACTATAAGAACTACAATTTTAGAACAACTTAAGTTAAAAAAACAAGTTTGGGGCATTTCGCAGACATAATAATGTTAGCTCAAACAATTCGAAATGCAATTGCAATTCATTTCTATATGCAACAATATTTTGCAACAAATGGCATTAAATATTTAAAGCGGATGCTTGCGTTTTCTCTAAATTATTGGGGATTTCCCCTATTGACTTCGTTTAATTAGTTAGATTAGTTAGATAAATAGACAAAATCAAAACCGTTTTCTCCGAAAAATAGCAAATTTAATTTTTATGCTCACTACATTAAATTTAATTCCCTCTTTAAAACTATTTATAAGGTCGTCTGTGAAACTTTAGGCTACAACGAATAATGTCGAAATATGGATGTACCGTTTCCGGGTCGCGTTCAGTGCAAAGTCTATCGATTGTGTTCTAAAAAAAAGAAATTTTGCAAAGATATTTCATGGTGTCTTTACTTAATTTTTACTAAATTTACTTATCCGGCCCGTGAAAAGTTTCCACCTGAGACCACGCAGTGTTTCATCCTCTGTGATTTCGGGAATGCTTGTCTTCTCGGACCTGATGACTGGGATTTGAAGATTGCACCACTATCGATGTGTTTTAACTACATCCACATCTTGGTACAGTTCGCGTGAGTTTCTGGTTGACTTCGCGGTCCTCTCCAATCGTGCTCTCAAGTGTTCATAAATAAATCAGCGTGCTCTGCGCACTCTCAGTTCAGAGCATCCTCGAGGAGCTCGGAAAAAAAAACTACTGAATATTTTCTCAAATTTATTTTTTTACTTGAAAGTACAATCCTTCCGGTCAATAATGGAAAATAATTTCATTCAAATGGCTGCCTCGGCTGGCCATGCAGTAGCCTACATGATCGGTCGAATTTTTAAGCACATTATCGATTGTGTGCAGCTGTATTTCACCAATGGCTTCACGAATATTGTCCTTTAAAGCGTCAATTGTCTATGGCATGTCGGCGTAACACTTATCTTTTACGGCACCCCACAAATAATAGTCCAACGGTGTCAAATCGCAGCTCCGCGGTGGCCAAACGACATCAGCTCTGCGGCTGATAATGCGATCTTCAACAACAGGGCGCGAGTGTAGCTTCGGCTGTGTGGCACGTAGCGCCGTCCTGTTGAAACCAAATGTTGCCAATATCCTTCATTGACTGTAACGGCCACTCCTTGCTCATTTTCGAAGAAAAATGGCCCAATTATGCCTCTGGACCAAAATCCGCACCAAACAGTGACTCGTTTTGGGTATATTGGCTTTTCAATGTATGCGTGCGGGTTTTCTGTGCCCTAAATGCGACAATTTTGCTTGTTTACATACCCGCCAAGATCGAAATGAGCTTCATCTGAAAAGATGATTTTTTTGGCAAAATCGGCATCTTCTCTAAGTCGATCGCAGGCCCACTTAGCGAAGCGAAAACGCATTGGATGGTCAGTTGGCTTCAACTCCTGAACCAATTGGACTTTGTATGGCGTCATACCAAGGTCTTTATGCAAAATTCGTCTCAATGATGTCTCCGAAATGTTCAATTGTTGAGAACGACGGTGAATTGATGTTGATGGCGCTTCACGCACACTTTCTGCCACAGCAGCAATTTTCTCGGGTGTACGCACTGTTTTTGGCTTTTCACGCTTTGGTTTATCGATGAGGATGAGGATGCCAGTTTCTTTCACTCTTTTCACAAGATAACGAACATACGGAGCTGACGGTGCTTCTCTTCTTCCAAAATCCGTATGCAATTTTTGCACACATTCTGCAACATTACCATGATTTTCAAAGTAATGTCGCAATATTTTCCAGCGTTGTTCAAGCGTATACACAACCATATTCTTTCAGCGGAAGGATAAAACGAATTATCTGTCAAATCAGACATGAGCTAAGTGTTACCATTCGCGAAATATGCACTAGTTGAAAAAAAAAACGTTAGATGGCGGACCCTTTAATTTTTTTTTCTATGCCAATGAATTATTTGTTCAAATGTACATCTAGTAGTAGCTATGACTTTTGAAAGGGCATAACTGAAACATCCTCATAACCTTTAAAAAGACAACATTCCACAATTTATTTAAATTCAAATATGCATCGACATATGCATACATCATGTTCTTACACGTAACGTACTACATTGATTTGATTACATTAATTGATTCTCCAATTCCTGTGGACAATCGTAACCGAATATCTTCCTCCCCCATTATCGCCCGCATTAGACTGCACATTTTGGCACATAACGATTCCCACATCGGTCGTCACGTCACGTCACTGGTCGTCATCATCATCACAGTGTCTCTATCTCAGTCCGCTTCGTGTGTGGCCTGGCCTTCCACTTGGATATTATTTTTTTTTTTTTTGAAAGCAATTTAACTGCAAGACACTTTCTCAAGCGAAGCGTGTTCATTTTATATAAAAACCTTCAAAGCGTGTACTTCTCATATTCAAATGAATGGAAATAAGCACACTCTACACGCCTCGATTCACCGCACTAGGGCACGTCACCGAAGAAACGATCATTCAGATGAGGAAGATGATGACGGTGTTCGACGACATTACCCATCAAATCTTCTTTAATTCATTCCAACACGTTCTTCCCAGTTGTTTAACAAAAATATCCGATAAACGATAAATGTACATGGAATTAATCGATGTTTGACCAACAAAAAAAATACATTTTGTATCTGTTCGTCGGTTGTTGTTGACATTTCACTCGTCGTCGCACATAAATTGACGGAAATTACAAAGTAAATATGGTAGATAGTGCATCCATGAGATAAGCATTGTTGACAAAAATTATAAGCATTTTCGATAGACCTCTAAAAAAATAACAATGCGTAGTCTGAAATGGATATTTCCACATCGGTTAATGCAACAAAATTGAAAGCACGTGCCTTTACCATGCGTTCATCTGAGCTGGAATATTTTTGTGGGTCTTCAGTGGTCTGCAGTCTGCATATTTTGCATTTTTCTTGCGATCAGACGCCGCGCATGCCAAAAACCGCAAGGGATCAAGACTGGGGTTAACTTTTAATATAAAAAAACCACGCACAGCGAACACACATTAATTAAGCATAATTTGTGTTTATTTGGCGTCAAAAAGGCGTGTTGCCATGGTGTGACGGAGGGAGGCATGAAAGACGTTGCTCTGGTCAGTTATTGATTTTCATATCGGTATCAAATTTATGGGGCTTCACTAAATCAATTTATCGATCGGTGGTGTGCGTATTTATTGAGGTTTTTTCTTCTCTCTTTGGTTTAACAAATATTACAATTTTTAATTTAGACGGTAATACAAAATGAAGATTAAAATTTTTGGGCAACATGTTTGGTATGATACTCACTCACAGTCTATTTGTATCCGAAAAGAAACTTTTCAATTCATTAATCCAATCCGTATATTACACCACCCACTAAATCACTCGAATTAGACAACATAATCTGTTCAACAAAGCAATCTGCACTAACTACATTAAAATGACCCCCATATCCACTTTTGCTTATTTGTACAAATTGTATCTTTTCATCTTTGTCGGCTCGTAAACACAGAAACATGACTAAATATGGTAAAAAAAAGAAAACTCGCCTATGACATACCAAATTAGCAGCAAAGTATAAAAATAAACTTAACCACTCCGTCAGAGCTTGAGCTCTCCATAATGATGCATGACTCATCGGTTTCAATGGTTCTGCTGAGTTGGTACTCGTTGCTTTCTGTGTGCATCGCGCATCGTAATTGTATCTGAATGAATTTTCTCGTTAGAAAATCCATTGATTTGAGAATTTTTCGCATTATGCAGACGGATTTATGGTGTGCAATTATCCACTCACTAGTGGAGAACTTAATTAAGGTCATAAATAAAAATATAATCAAATGATTGCAGTGCGGCTAGTGCTGTTTGACATTTTGCGATACACTAGTAGTGTTTGATGATAAAATAAATGAGACAAAGTGATATTGTTAATGGGTTTTAATTAAATGTTTTTGTGGGTGTGCGCAATGTTGTGCAATATGGTATTGCCAATCTGGCGATTATAATTTTTTTTCATCAGTATATAGGTATGCATTGAATCGTTAAGAACCGATCACTTGACTCCCGAACCACTCAAAAATTCTTTTTGAGTATCATGCGCCACAGGTAGATGGCAAAAACCCGCAATTGATGTTATGGGTTTCATCGGACTATCCCAATACGAAGTTCCAGGAAGAGTAAGTTGCTATTTTTAAATGATGCTGCAGTCAACAATTAACAAAATAAATCGGTGCTGCACTAGAAGGACGAAAGAAGTTCTTGAACTTTTGCAGCATCTTCACCCATCAAATTATACTGTCAATATGCCCGATCGAAAAAATCAGGAAAGCACAAACTCGACAAAGATTACCCGAGTCGGCGGTCCAACCTTACTAACTTTAATTAACGCATACTTTCATCCTCTGCAATCGCAAGCGCCCAGCTTGCATTAAGTATCCAGACCATGACTCTGGTATACGCTGTGGGTTCGACTTTTAAGCAGTGTTTCGGCCGTCTCGAACCTGTGGGCATTTGTAGACAGACAGTTCTGTCTTGTTTTGCCATCTGTTTAAAACTCTTCAGATAATGCATCATGACAGCGGAGCTCCATAAAGGTCGGCTTCCATATCACTGAGACCTTTAATGTGGTTTAAATAGTTGGGCAAGTTAAAGGTTGGACGAGCTGAGATAGAATATTAAAAGTTTTTTGAAACTTTTTTAATTTATTGAAAGAACAGTGTGAGCCATCACTTTCAAATTATGAAAAAAAAGGTGTCAGTAGACAATTTTGAGACAGTCAAAGTCTTTATCCACCCGGGTGTGCTGTGATATAGACATCGTATCAGAATTTAAACTCATACTTACGCGATTGACAACGTTGTTTTATTGACTTAATACGGTATCATAATTTGTGATGAAATAATGTTAAAACTATGCAAGACCCTGATGGCCCCAGTCTATGACAGAGCCATGGACTTAAGCAATAAAAATTCTGGGTCAGTTTTTGCTCACGGGGTTTGTAGAGAAAATGTTGTTTATATTACTTCTTCTTCCGTCGCCAAATAAAAAGGAATCTCAGCTCATAGTGCTCGACTTGAGAGAGTATGCCCAAGACCGCTATCTATAAACGTTATGGGCTGAATGTAATCATACTACAAATTTGACTGGTTCTAGCGTCACCCTGTAGTTTTTACGCATTTTATGTTCCGGGAAAAATATCCATAAACCTGTTCTTACCAATCACACGAGCTTGTCCAAAAAATTGCATAATCTGCATATTGACGGCAAACCTTCTCAAGGTGTGTCCTAACATATGTCAAATACCTCAACAATTGAGTCATCGTGACATCATTCCTTCTGCCAAATTATCGCAGACTAGCTATTCACTGTCAAAGTCATTATGTTAACTTTATGCGATAACAATAAAATAAAATCCACCCAAAATCCAGAACCACATAATGTTTAGCGTCTGCTGAATTTACCCCTCCTTTTTATCAATCTAAAACTATGACTAAGACTTAGTCAAAGCACGGCTTTTTATTTAATTAAAATAAAGGTCAGACACTTGAATTTAAATAACACAAAATCATTAAGTAAATTTAAAACATAACCGGCTTAAAGATAAATATTTATTATATTTTATTAATTCCTTTGTGATGACTATTTAAATAAAACTGTCGAATAATATTTTACATCAATTAATGACATTATGGCACCTTTATTACGATGTGACACAAACTAAAATAATAAATTCAACAAAATAAGAACAAAAAATATAAGAAATATTTGCAATGCTAAAATATTTTTAATCACTCGCTTATAAACAAATGAATAAATAACAAAAGACTCAAAACGAATATGAATTTATGGAAATTTTTTACAAAGACAAAATCATGGTGGCCGGCACTGTTTTGAATCTTTGAATTTTATATATAAACGGAACGTTTAATTCTATTAGTCAAATTAATCAATGAATGCTAAACAGTGATCGCTGTTCTGATTGTTTGAATGGTGGGGGGCAGCAGGTAGCTTAGATGACAAATCGAACAGGTCGAATAGCTTCTTATGCTTATATCTGACGTGCCGAGTCTGATTGATTGTGCGCTATTGTAAATAGAAAAACGGGAAATTAACATAAAAGCGGAGAATGAAAGGAAATACGGTTTGATTAATGTCCGTTTTGGTAGCAAATAAATGGTAAGCGTTAATGTTAACACGTTTTGATAATTCGTAAGAAGCAAACATTGAAGACAATCAAATGTCAAATTTGGCATTTTTTATTTTATTTTTTTTTTGTTTAAGAAAAAATGTGAAAGATTCATAAGCCCTTCCTACTGGGAAACTACCAAGATTAATTTAAAGTTTATAAGTGGCAACGGGAGGACCAGTCGATTGGTCATTGAACTATTGAAGAGTTTTGGATTCGACTTTTGAAGGAGTGGCCATGTTGAAAAGTGCCCACAGGGAACCAATGACAACAAGTGGCTTATGAATCTAAAGGTAATTATTTTTTTTTGCCAAATGTCGAAACTGTGCATATTTGTGTATATAAAGATTGAAGTAGCGTGCTTTAAGGAAAGCATGAAATACAATTAAGATGAATTTTTAAATAAAAAATAAACGTTGATGGGATGAAGTCGTCACTTTTATGTCTGTTTACAGTGCTCACAGCAAAATGTCTCCCCTTTTTTCTTGGGCTACATTAAAAGAAATTTGGCAGACTTTTGCATCAAACTGCAGAATGGGAAATTATGTCAATGACAGTATCAAGTCTCCAACTGTGATGTTTTGAGATATATTGGCAATGGGCAGTACGCATCTATATAATACTCATTGAAAATATTTTAAATGTATAACAAACATAACCATCGGTACGTAGCTCACGCCATTAATAAATAATTTTCTCGTCCAGCAATTGCTAAATTAGTTCAGAAGTTATGAGATACTTGTTATACTGGTTACAAGACATTGGTTTTTCAAATCTCAGTTGGCCTTAGAAAATTGACATAAAGACGAAACGTATATAGTACAGTTAATGCCGAAGGGTAAGCTTGCAACAGCCAACAACGTGCCACATATTGTGTAAATCATTGTCATATTTGTCATGTTCAAGGCTTTTTAAGTAAGCAGAATTCTCGCATTAGGAGTTTGAAAAATTGAAAAATTATCCAAAGATCCGCAGAACTGAGATCCATCAAAGAATGGAGAATGGAATAAAAAACGCATCTTAAGGCACCAGAGTTTGGATCTTCCTCTTTTAGTGGAAGTGGAAGTATTTTTAGCTTTGTTAAAGCACGTGCTAGCTGTAAGTAAAGTAAAGTCAGCTGTTTTGTTTGATAGATTGAAGTTAATCGCTTTCAGCATTGTCTGAATGTCCAAACAGATGATTGTTTTCATTGGTGGTAGTCCCATTGAGCATCACTTACAACAGCGAAAGTCGTAGCCTGGAAGATACTAGTAGTGGTCCAGTTCTCCTTTTAATCGTCGAAAGATGCATTTGATGACACTGCTGGGGGAAATCCAGTTTCGTCCGTATTTTTTAAGACTCTGGAGGTTTTGTCAGTCTTTCAACTTTTTGATTAAAAATGTCAAGGTTTCAACATTTTAATTTTCCTCAGTCTGAGTCAGATTTTTGGTTCACCATTTCCGTGGAGAAGATTTACTTGCCTGGTTTCGTCAGTTCTTGTTCTAGATGCAAGCGTTCCGAGGATTATATCTCTCGGTCAATTATATATATATATATATTAAATACAGGTAGTAGAGACCACCCTGAAGACGTAAAACAATCAATCTCATTGGCCTTCAATCAAGTTAGGAATGAAGCCAACATCTGTGTTTCAAAGAACTTTAACAAAATATCTATGCGCCGGTTCCACAGCTTTTCCAAATATGTACACCCATTGTCTTAAGAAAAAAGCTCAGCCGATTGTCCCACAGGGAATTCCAAGTGAAGACGTGTTCTTATGCAAAACCTGCTCATCTCTATTGCTAGTCAATTATAGTGGTACTAAAAATTCCTTTAAAATGACAACAATGTATGAGCTACCACCGCACACAGCAGCCTAACGCTAACCACGTCATGAGAGAGTCACTCTGTACCGTGGCATTGAATTACCAGCGAGCACTCGTCAAATAGCCATTTCATTGTTCTAATTCAAAGGTGAAGTAAGCCTCCCAGAAGGGAGCGCATTGCACACGTAACTGGAAGCTATATAAAAAAAATGTCAGCGATACAAACAAGATTTAGCAAATACATAATAGAAGTAGCAACAGCAGCATGGCGGAGAGAAGACACTCAGACTCAGATGGCTGCTAGATGGATGGATGGATGGATGACTGCGTAGATCATCATTTTTCAACCGTTTAATGATGCTATGAAATGTGAACTTGGCAGAGTTTTCCACTCGCAAGTACTGCGCTGGAAAATTATGCCCTGGCTTGCCTTCCTAGAAGCTACTGTTTTTTGTGCTTGCAGTTTAAGTGGCGTGACAATATTTTGTTGCATTATTAAGTGGGTGGAAGTTGCAGCAGGGTTTGGTGGAAGCGCGGTAAATGGAAAATTAACAAGATTTTTTTGTAGATAATGTTTGCTGCACCGTTGTGGAAATGTTACTGTTAAGAAATTTATGTACATTTGTATGCTACAAAAATTTGAATTTAAAACGATTAGAGGGTCTGTTTTAAATGTTTCCGACCGAGTTCGAATTTATTTCACTTTGAATTTTGCTGTGCTCATCTATTAACTTACAGTGCCTAGTGGAATACTTATAGCAAAGTTCGACGCGAAGTAACAGGATGCATGAAATGACGTTTCTTATCTGCCTTTTGATCTTATTTGTCAACTTTGACTTTAGTCTGAAAAAATTGCAAAGTGGACAGTTCCCTCGTTGGTTGCATCTAATATTATTATTGTAAAACTTTAGACTAACAACGGGCTTAGATGCCGGTCGTATGCCTGGGTATAGTTCTAGACGATCTACGGCTATTAAATTGCGCCTAATGCGAGAAGGGATAATAACTTAGTTTTAGTGGACCTCTCATTTGACGCTCTTTCTCCATCACAATCGGCTGAGTTAACAAGTCGTTGTGATTATACTCAATACGATAATTCTCTATATATAGGGTGATTTTTTAAGCTTGTTTTTTTTTAAAAATCGAATAAAACACCCCAATCAAATATTCAAAATGTTTATTGTAATCGATAAATAGGCCTTTGCCATTTACAATTTAAAGACAACTTCATGTAAATGTTGTCGGCAGCTCCGTTTCAAATGATTCAAAAGGTCCAATTTTACGTCACTTTTTTTAGCATTTCGGCCTGTATTCCACGAATTACGCGTGTTATGTTATCCTGTAAGGCTTCAATCGTGTTCAGCTTGTCCACATAGACTAACACAACCCCACAAGAAATAATCAACATAAGAAAGATCGCATGATCTTGGCGGCTAACTGACAGGGCCATTTCGAGAGATAAGCTGCTCACCAAATTCATCCTTCAACATTTCCATTGTTTCGCGAGCTGTGTGGTATGTGGCACCGTCTTGATGAAACCATATGTCAACCAAGTTGAACTCAGCCAACTGGGCCAAAAAAAGTCGCGTACCATGGCTCGATATCGTTTGCCGCTGACGGTAACTTTTCGTCCACGTTCGTCTTTGAAGAAAAATTTACCGATGATGCCACCAACCCATAAACCAAACTATCGTTTTTTCCGGATGCATCGGTAATTCTTATATGGCATGTCCAGATGCAACAGTTTTGCTTATTTACGTATCCGTTGAGACAAAAATGAGTCTCATCGCTGAACACAAATTTTCGATAAAACAACGGATTTTCACATTTCTCACAGAGCACGAAATTTGCAATCGTTGCTCGTTTGTAAGTCATGCTTAAATGGCATAGTATACTGAAAACTTTTCTCAGCGATTATAAATTATAAGATTATAAATCTTATGTTTTCACTCGACGAGGCGGCAGGTCGATCGATGATTAGAAACAAAACTAGAGAGGTAGGACACACTGACTGTGGCATCTATTCGTTGTCACTGCGGGATAAGAAATTTGCCTTGTCTATCAGTGCTGGTCTGAATGCGTCGGCTGAAACGTTACAGAACTGTATTAAAAGGGTTTTCAAAGCACTCGTTGATGTTTAAATTATTTCAGGAATAATGTGAGTACGTTATTTAAACGAATCAGGAACTTTCGATATATAGCCTCTTTAAATAGGGACGAAAGGGAAATCATCAATAATTTATTTTCATTTCTATTACGCATCTCGGGATGTTTCAATTCCTTTCTTTTGGTATAGATCTCTCTTTGACCTGGACCTTATTGACAATGTGAAACAAAAAACACCTTATAAAATTGTTTGAGTGCTTGGGTGCGGCATACTCATTTCTGAGATACGAATTAAGTAAAGGTATATAATTGCACTAATGGCGAATAAAATGTTAGAACTTACAAATCTTACGCCTTTTCCTTTGCCACAAAGCTCTAATTAAAGCCTTGAATTTCGAAAAAAAAACCAAAAAAAAAAAAAACAACAAATAAATACTTCGATAAAGTGTAATTCCATCGAACAGCAACGTAGTCAGAACAACACTGCGCTGCGAAACCTATAATTTTTGTCGATTTAATCGCAAACTTTCTGTTTCAGAATCCATGTGTGTTTGTTTCATACAATTTTTCTTGCCTTTTCTTTTCTTACTTGTGTGTCGTTGCGTGTGATCCTTTGCTGCACCAAATGCACGTGGTTCGTCATCATCGATTAAATGCTTTGTTTGTAATCTGAGATTCGTAGCATACAAAGAGGAGGAAGAAGAAGAAGAATTTGTAGGATGCTGATAATTATGCGTTATCGCCAATAATACGGGCTTACGAGTAAGTGTAGTGCGCTAGCAGCACAACAGACGGCGAAGAAAATAAAAGAACTTTACGTACTATTCATAACAAAGGATCATTCCCATTTTGATATCGATGATGATCGATGAAGATGACGTGCGATTATGTGAGATTGGGGCGAAGAAGTCGAGGAAATGAAATTCGATCGGAATGCCAGAGTTATTAAAATGCTCTTGCAGCAAGTTTTTATTTAATATCTTCATTGATTTGAAAAATGGAATTTGCGGTTTCAATGAGTAAATCTGGTTAATTGTCTTATTCTTATTGTGATTATTCTCAAGAATTTCTCATCAGGCGGGGATGGTTTTGTTTTTTATATAAGTGAGTGGCAAATAATGTTATAAAAGAAATTATTTCTTCACTTTACACATGTTAAGCTATAATACGGAAACATAACTATGACATTATTTCTACTACAAAGATATATATGCTTAAGTATTATTATTGAATGCCGATCATTGACAGTAAAATACAGACACTGAAATAACTTCGCGAACTGGAAAGTTTTCAACCTACCAGGAACAAATTTTGGATGTCTATTTAATGTTTCCGCCATCGCTTCGCAACTATTGTTCTTAAATATTTTCACAAGTGTTTTGATGCTTGCTTGGTTTTTTAATTATTTCTTTTTTAGTTACGCAACAGCCAGACACTTCGTGCTAACTTAGTACATAAGGAGCTAAGCAAAAAATGTATTTCACCAGAATTTATTCGCAATAGAACCAAAACACAATGGGATTAAAAATTGGTTTAGTTTTCGGCATTATAGTCGCAATTGTGTCAGCAACATCTTCACTGGTGACCAGAGATACTAACAATCGGCGATATACGCCAGACTTTGAGAGAGATTTAAATAACTACGGATATTATGGCAGACCTGGCTTGCGATGGCCCAGTGCCTACGGCGGGTATGGTCGACCTTCGAGTAGTAAACCAGTTGGTGGATTTGGAGGCTCCTGGAGACCTGGAATTAATGGTACATACGGCTGGAGTGATGTCTATCGACCACATCGTCCCCTAACTACTCCGCCAACTATTTCCACTGGCGCAACTACATCATCAGCCATTTCTCCAATTATATTTCCTAGTCAAGCAACTGCTACTCCACCGTCTACATCTTCATTTATATTTTCTACACTTTGAATAAAAACTTCATATATAAGCATGAATGTAAGATGTTTCTGGTCGGATATAACAGCTGCAGTTCTTTTTTTTAACGCATTTAAATTGAGTTGCAGGAACAAATACTCTTACAATCAAACATACATCGTCAATATCTCACTCTTACCTTGAATTTCGTGCTAAATAAGTTTGTATCGTGGACATAGTTTGGTCCGTATCTTGTAAACATAAATTTAAGAGCGGAAAAATGGTGCGTTGTATCTGTTTCATGTGAATGCCATTCATACAAGTTAGGTTAAATAGGTTTGGTAGAAGTGGTTTTCAGCACGAATCGACAGACTTAGACCAATACTTAGCCCGTTGTGATCCATCCACAAGGATTAAGAAAAGCAATCTCTTTGGAATAAAAGAAAGCTCCAAGATGGTTATAGGATATAAGGTTAAGACGTGCATAAAAATGAAACTAAATATCCACAACGGGAGAGTTAATGCGCTTATTTCTTTTTATTTTTGCATTTACTTAGATTATTTGCGTTATTTCACTAAAATGTATGAAACACAGAGTGAGCGAAGGAAAAAAGGGACAAAATAGACGTAAGATAAGATGGGAAAACTTACGGATATATTGAAGTGTGTCAATTGATTGGGTTATTAAGCACCTAATAATTGGGTGCACCTAACCAGATATGACAACTACAGTCAAGTAAATCGTTGTCAAATCATAAAGTGAACAGAATTTCTTGCATCGAATAGAAAACCTAGACATTTCGCAGCGTTATTTGGCGACAACAAATATGTCGTTATTTTAAAGAAGGTTGCCATTAACACACATACCAAGAATGGAAAGTCTTTCGGCTTCAGTGATGCAAGTGTTAATCATGAAACATGAGGTATTATTAAGGTTTAGATGTAATGATAGAATCCAGCAATGCGTTTTAGAAGCATTATAATGCTAGTCTAGTTACAAATTTGCACCGTTGTAGAGTAAGGACAAGAGAAACGAAAGTGAGAAACTGCGGGCACTATCATAATCTAGAGTGAAAGGAATTAGATTTGTCGGACATTAGATCATTTATAAAAGTGTATATTGTCTTGTATGCCACAAAACTGAGCCTTGGTTGAAAATAAACACATAAATTGTGAATATTATATTTGAACATTTATTGCTTACAAAGAAAATTTTTAATCCATTGCAAAAGAGATGCAACGACAACGAAAGCAAGCATTTTCGACGTAAGATGTCGATTCACATGGCTTTTAAATACAAACGGCGTTTCACTGAAATGGCGGAGTGATTGCGTCCACTTTTCAGTGAGCCAGACCAAAAAATGACCGGTTGACATTTTACTTCCTGCCGTAATTTTTTTTATTTAAGAGCTTTTATAATTCAAGATAATTAAATAACTATTAATTTTTCAGTTTGAAACTTAACACTGCGTTTACAATAGAAATAATGAAATATGTATTTTTGATTTTCCCCAAATTTTCCCACAAGGCAACAAGGCGATAGTTTTCCGCCTTTTTCTAAGAACTTTTTGAATTGAATTGCATGTGCAATTTGTATACAGTGTGTTACCGACTTAATGTCCAAATGGTTACAGTAAATAGTTATAAAAATGGTAATAGTTAAAGTAATGACGACTGGCGACTTTGATCCCATTCACCGAGGTTTTAGGTAGCCCTACAAATTGCAAATAACTCTTCTTTTTCGGTTTTGTTTACTTTTTTTATGAACTTTATGCATTTTATTTAACGAATAGTCAACAAAAATTGTATTCATAATTTTAAGGGGAAGCCCATAGATTTTATGATATTTGGGAAAACTTGTATTAAATATTAATAAAATTTAATGAAAACTGTTAACTGTGGTTGATTTTTGAAAACATATTTTGTTTTATATTATTAGCTTTATAACACATTTTTTTAAGTAATGTGTTGTGCAAGTCAAAAATGTGCATGGGTATGAAAATTGCAAGTAGTTTAAAAATTTAATATTTAAAAACTCAAATGAGATATTGATAGAATTGAAAGCGGTTTCTTTTCATCCCTACATGAAGTTTCTAATGAATTAACACAGTTATTTGCATTAATGTGGATCAGTGTTCACCTATGCTAATTCAAACTTCGGTAACTTAGGATGAATAAAGGACTTGAAGATAGTCCCTTACTCAAGAACGATTTTTTTCCTGGAATATGTGCGCAAATCCTTACCTTAAGTCGGTAACACCCTGTATATTAAAGAAGCTCATAGGGCATAATAATGTTTTATATTCTAAGATCTTAGTTATGTATGTTACTCAGTTGGATTATGATTTTGCTGGAATATTAAAAACATGCGTCATTTGCCTTAGCAAACAAGCAACCTAAATCTACATCGTTAAATATTTTTACATTGCCACAGGTGTTTTCTTAAAACTTCCCCAACACGTAAGAACACATTTATTTATTTCGGTGGTTACGAGTATTTCCGCATCATTTATAGTTCTATAAAAAGCGTCGGAATAAACTTATTTCATCACAAGTACTTAACACTTTTAACTGGAAACAATGGTTTCAAAAATTGTCTTAGTTTGTGGACTTTTAGCCATTTTGGCAGTAGCTCAAGCTTCTCAACGAGGTTCAGGATCTAACAATGGTCGAGGAGACAAAAACGCAGACAAAAGAAGACCTATCGGAGGTTTAGATGAAGGTAGTTCACATCGTCCACAACGTCCACAACATCCATTACCACCAGCGACTAATGTGACGGAAACTACTCCACCATCTAATTCATCGGATAGTGATGTTGTTTCGTCTCCAGCTTCTTCATCGTCAGAAGCTCCAACAGGTACAGCATCCGCACCCTCAGAGTAAAGTAAAGTGTAATGATACTAGCTACTGGAGCTTCAGACTTCTTTAACAACAATATGTTCTTGTTGATATAATGTAATTAACCTCCTTTAACTTTTGAATAAAACTCTGGGACGAGTTTTGTCTCGTCGATAGTAAAAATGTTTTGATATATTGCATTTGATATCATTATATTTTAACGACCAAAGCCGTGTTAACTCAAATTAATCTTACTATTCATCTGATTTACTAATTGGAGGCAGAAATATAGAAACCAATATGTACAGTTTGTTTACATATGTATATATTGGTTTTTGATTTTTTGGTAAATAAAAACCTCTGGAACTAGAGGAGCGATAGAACCGCAGAAGTTTCGCACCCGCAGGAACAGTCTACTTAACGAAATGAGGCTTTGTTTTATATGGGAACTTTTATTTCGAATATGTTTAAGTATAATTGATAATAGTTTCCCCAATTAGGACTAAAACCAATTTAATGGCCTTTGTACTCAATGTATTTAGATGGAGTGTCACTACGCCATTAAACAAAATTGCAAGATCTACCATTATTTCGCAAATTTTAGCATCATAGGCCTTACAGTTTCTGAGTAATTTCGGATCTGACGTCTGGGCACATCAAATTAAAGTGTCTATGAAAAATTAAGCTTCTTTACTTTTCTATGTATCGTACGCGGTATATTCTTGGCACCAAGTTTTTTCAAGCTACCTTGGCAAACCTAAATGGAAAACTTTTCGATCCTTAACTAAAATATTGAGGTGGAGGTCCACAATGGTATTAAATTCATCACTCAAATTTATTAGACATTTTTGCAGTTTCTATATCCATATCATTTGAAGTGAATGTAACTTGCTTCTTCTGTCAACTTATTACCTGAAGCCACTTAACGTGTACCATTCAAATAAACAACACTTTCAATGGTTTCTGCAACCCTTCTAACAAAATTGTTATATTAAAAGCGATACCAAACTTGTTATTTTGGTTTAACTGGTATAGTATCAGTTATCAAAAGACGATGATATAAAATAAATTATTGTTCACGGTATTTATTTAAAAATTATCCGACTAGGATATAAATTAGTAGCAGTTTAATATAAAAAAAAATAAAGTTTAAAATTATATGGAAATATATTGCGAGTTTGTCGCCTTATGAGAACCTATAGCTTTTATTTTGATCGTTGTATGGTTTTACCGTTAAAATGGATTGCAGCAAGTTTTTTTTTGCATACCTAGCAACGGCAGAATTTCAGTTTGGTAAAGTTATTTCCGTACCTATAAAAGGCAGCTCTCAACTTTTGTTCATCAACCAGTTATTCGAAGTTTAACCGTGGTACAATGATGTGCAAGATTTGCTTAGTTCTTGGGCTTATAACCATTTTGGGTTGAGTTTAAGCCGCAATCCACCTTCAAAGCCCAAGTGCGTTAAATTGGCGCGTCAAATTCAATTCAAGATCGTCGAGCTTCACAACTGATTCAATATCGACAACTTTTGGATCAATTGCGACCGAAGCTCTAAGCCCGAAGCCCGAAGCTGAAGCCAAAGTAATTTTGTACAGGAATATAAAGGGGAATGAGATAGCCGATCGGCGGACACACGGTTAAGGTTATCGTCCCCCACAATACCAAATATCACAGTTGCTTGGACGCACATCATAGCGAAACATTTTTGAATTTTCTTCTCTCGGACATCTCACCCATCCTAAAAAAAGTTTCTTCTTAACTGGGACACCCTGCTGTACAGGTCATCTTGTGTAATATGCTGGAATATGAGTTTTCTCTTTTACATTTGCCGCTACTGCATATATTTGTTAATCCCACTTACAGTTGCTCCAGATTTAAGTTTAAGTCGTAAGGTACGATCAGACGCTCATCCGGATGACATGCTGACGGCAGAAAACTGGCTTATTTCAGACGGGATCACCGCTTTAGAATAAATTCTACGTCATAGTGACGTCAGGGTGTCATCCGGATGACCGACTGATCGTACCTGTACGCCGAGAAAAGCCTATCCAACTTTTGAAGACCGATTATAGTGTTCACCAGTTTGTTTATTAAATGCAAGCCGAAACATTTTGTTTGACGTGAACATTTATATCGCAGATAAAGTGCGCAGAAAACTCTGTAAACAAATTTTTCATCATATGACTTCTGGAAAGATGGGCGGACGGCATTTGGCAATCCAATTTTTTTTTTTACTTCTTTCTAGTCGTTATATATTGTACCTCCCTCCTTCACAGGTTCAATTTAGATTTTAGCACGATTACAAAAATTTTCTTCTTAGTGTATGTTTTCCACACAAACATCACTTGCGTTGTTACCTATTTGGGCTCCAAAAATAAATGTTGATTTATTGCCACAAGTGTTTTTTATTAACCAGCAACAGAATACATATATTTGATTCGGTAAAGTTGTTTTTGTGCCTATAAAAGGCAGTCTGCAACTATTATTTTATCATTAGTAATACGCAGTCTAAACCTGGCACAATGCTATCCAAGTTTTGCTTAGTTTTTGGGCTTATTACCGTTTTGGGCTTAGCTAAAGCCGCATTACACCCGCAGGGCCCAAGCGATCGTCGTGCGTCAAGTCTTATTCAAGATCGTCGAGCTCCACAATTAATTCAAGATCGTCGAGCTCCACAACCGATTCAAGATCGCAGTGCACCATCACCTCGCAGAGGAAATTTCCAAGAAGATATTGTTTTAATCGTTTCTCCATCATCTGGAAGGCCAGCTCTGCGTAGACCTTCTCAATCAAATGGATACCGCAATCCCTATGGAAGTTATGGAGGATTTGGTGGATCATTAGGACGTTGGAGTGGTGAAAACAACTTTGGAGGTAATTGGCGTCGTCCCCAATATTCGCATCATTCACGTCGTCCTCATCGACCACATTGGTCGTCTCTTGGAAATAGTACCAGTACTGGAAATAGCACAACAGCAGTTCCTTCTCCTACAGGAACATCTCCTGTATCAACTCTACCAGCTGCTCCTCCAACTACCCCTTCAACAACTCCTCCCGCTACCCCTTCAACAACTCCTTCAGCTACCCCCTCAACAACTCCTCCTTCAGCAACTCCATCCACACCAACTCCTTCAGCAGATCCTGGAACACAAACTGGAACAGCTGTCGATCCAAACTCTGGTTAAAAATATTCCAAGCAAATTTCAACTATTAAGGTAAATAAAAAGCTGACCTTATACAAAAAAACAAACTGAGGGCTTTACTGCATGAATTATTGCGTTTGCAAAAAAAAAACAAAAAAAAATATGTTATTCTTAAGTGACTTTTATTAAATAAAAAAAATTATTATTGGTTTAAAAAATAAAACAAGCGTTTTATGGCTTTTTCTGCGTCAAAGATTACGAGGTAATACGTTAATAATTCTAACATTAATATTAACGATCATGTTGCTTTTCTTTCTGTTAGATTAAGTTGAGGTACAGAAAATCCATCTATACAGTTCTTATAAAATAGCTGACTTGACTTTATTGCACGAAAAATGAAAAAGTACGAAACACTAATAAATATCTACAAAAAATAAAATGTACTGAGTGCCGCCCGTTTTCTTTTAGAGTTGATAAAAGCACCCGCGTTACATCACTGAGATCGATTTGCAAATCTTGGTCAATTAACATATTACTTAAAAAGAGGAGTTTTGCAAAGATGTTACTAAAATAACTAAGCATTTAGAGCATGTAGAAGCATAGTGTTGGACCTGAAATATGCGTATTTCAAAGCGTATTTCTAAGGACTCAAACTTATTTTATGGAATTATGTCAATAACAATTGAGTTGACGGTGTCTTGCCATTCTGCTATATGCATTTCATATTCCACTTTTTAAACTTTCTCGTATACATTAGTATACTAAAGAGAAAGTTATTGCGATCGTGCGGAAATTTCGAACTCAAACTGAGTATGAGGGATGATATTACGACTATAGAGAAGTCCAAAAAAGTGGGTCCGCCAATGCCGTCTGTCTGTCTGTCCGTCGGGCCGTATGGCGAAACGGTTCGACGGATTTGCTTCAAAGTTCGTATATAAGGTTCTTGGGGTTACATCTCGGGGCATCTTTTTATTTTTTGAAATAATGGTACCTGCCATCGAAATTTTTTTGTGAAAATCACTCATCACTATTTTTCTCGAAAGCGGTTCCAAGGATTTCAGTCTTTTTTTGTACTAAGGATGTTTAGAATTCAAATTTGAATTTTAAGAATCAAAATTCTGCATATTCAGTTTTTGGAAGAAAAATCGATTAACGGTAATTTATAAAACGGGCAATATCTCTCGAAAACTAATAAAGGGAACTTAAAAAAAATATATATACTGTAAACTCAAACAAATCTGCGTAATTCGATTTTATAAATAATTTTTTTTTTAATTCTTTTTTCGTATAACGATTTTCTTAAATTTAAATTAAATTCGTTTTCTTAAAAACGGCTTTAACGATTTTGATAATTATGTTGAAAGTGTCCAATGCTTTAAATTACATCAAAATTGTAGATGCCGTTTTTAAGAAAATCAAATTTTGTAAAACCTAAAAAGTGATTTAAATAAATTTCACACCATTAATTTTCGATTCATTTTGCGACTCATACACCCATCTCATGTATCGAGTATGACGCTCTCGTGCACTTTATTTTTGATCAAATTTTAATTATTACTTGGTCTTTCAAACTCAAAATTAAATATTTTTAAATGCCGGAACCTGCTTCTTGTGAGTATCTAATCATAAAAATACTAAAATCCATTCGTTCCGTAGGTCCAGTCAAAGAATTACAACTTTGTTTTATATTATTAAATGATTATTGATACGTTTTTGCAGCTGTTTTTTTTTTGCTAAAAACCCCTGTTATTAACCTCGAGCCCCTTTTTAAGGCATAGAGCATGACTGGGATTATGAGGGTCCTATATAGAGTTTCCTCAGTTGTTCGGGAGAGTTTTTATTGCATAGTTGCCTTCTCAGCCCAAAGAAACAGAGATTGGCGAGCGTTATTCTTCGTTTGGTTAATTTCTGATAAAATGTCGTTTAAAGATGTGATAACGAAGCCATCAAAGTAGACAAGTGCCTTACTACCTCAAAGTTATAGCTATCTATTGCGACATTCTGGCCGATTCCTCAATGTTGGGTATTCCTTCTTTTTTGACAGCATTTACTTTGTTTGACCTCGTTTAGCGCTAAACTCTTTTTTGCCGCTTCTGTACCTATACTCGCAAATGCACCAGTGACAGCTCGCTGTGTTCTACCAATGAATCAATATCGTCGGCATATGTAAGTAATTGAACAGACTTTTGAAATATCGTACCTCTTCACACGTTCTACACAATTATTTCAATTATGATGTTAAAGAAGTCACATGAAAGCGCGTCGCCTTGCCTGAATTATTTTTGACAGGTCTCGGTTAGGTCTTTACCGACCTTGATGCACCAGCGATCTTATACTGAGTTTAAGTAATTTTATTTTATGACACCGATAATTTTTATTCATTTTAAGATGTAAAACAACGCTCACCTATTTGTACAAATTTTTAGTTTGTATCTATTTACTTTCGAAATTTGATGTACAATAATAACTGCATTCTTAAAAAAAATAAATATATATTAGGCGTAAACTGCCCATACAAGACCTAAAAAGCCTAGCCTCTCCAACCATTGTATGTGCGAAGAAAAGACGTTCGCAAGAGATGGCGCCTTGATTAAAAACTTTTAAGGTGGTACGGGCCGGGCTTGAAGATTATGCTGAAGGGATTTTCTAATTCCTTCATTGCCAATTAGTTATTTCAATCAGAGTACACTAAAGTAGGGCTTTCCTTAAATCTTTTTTTTCTCTTTTCGATCTTTTCCTCTTTTGTTTTGAATATTAACACCTTGTTTAGACATTGTTGAAAAAGAAAAAAAATCAGGTAGGTAGGTAAGTAAAACACAAAATATAATTTTTAAAACCGCAAAATATACGAACACACTATCCGTACCTCAAATTATACTTTTAAAACACAAGAATCGTTTTTTGTGAAGTTTACCATTTCTCGTGTAAAATTGCCTGCAATACAAGTATGAAATTAGCAGTTTAACAATGTAAACCAAAAATGTTACCATAAATTTTAGGTTTCGCAACAATCTTTAATCTACCTTAAAGCGGCAAATTGCAAATCAATACACCAAATGCACTCTTTCATTTCATATACAATTTCATATTTGATCTCCAATTTCTTTTCCATTATTTTCAGATAAAAGAGCACTATGTTGATTGCGCGATTATAAAGCAAAACCGGAAACACAATACAGAACGTTCCACCTAAATCCAAAGGAATATAAACAGACAAAAAATGTAAGTAACACTTTAAAAAAAATAAATTTAACCACGCTTCAATCAGATTTTTCATGGAACAGATTTTCCATTTTTACCGAACACAATTTGTTGCTGAATTTTATAATTGTACAGTGTTCTGCCATTTCCTCCTGATGCATACCTAGCAAACAAATTTCATGTTGACGGAACCAATTGGGAAATATATTCACATTGGTATATCCGCTCTCTTTTGCGATGCACTTGCGTCTGTACTGAAAACAAATGCATGATAACCATTTACAACGCCCTCTTATGAAGACGCAAATAAAAAGAGACCCTAGCTAGCAGAACCAAAAGGACTCCGCACCTCTTGCAGCTATGGAATTTCAATTATAGTGTAATACCTTTTTTTTTGTTCTTCTTCGATCGGCGGTCGATGATGCATCGCGAAAGGATGCGAAAAACTGCGAGAAGATTGAACTAACCTCAGGCATGGAAAACTGCCTTTACCACAACGAATTCAGTTCTCCCCTCGGTAAGGTGTGATCGCTTAGAAGGTGTCGTTTCGACTAAAAACAAGTTCATGGAATAAAAAATCCTATCGCTGCGCGGATGCATACGAGTATGCATAGTTATCTTCGTTCATATACCACAAGAGTGTCATCTAAGACCTGAGCTCTTAAATTGATTTTAAATTGCGCTACTATTTCGGAACCAAGCGAACCGATTGTTTAAAAAAACATTTATTGGTATCGGTTTTGGAATGTGGATTCGGTTAGAGATTGTCTGTAGATTATCTGCTGCAGCTGTGGCATCCAATTGCAACTGGGCTCATTTTTGAGGAGAAATTCTTGGCGAAAGAATAACCGATGATAATGTGCAGTGCTCTGTGATATTGATGATCATGATGATGGCAGCAAGGCGATGAGGATTCAGTAGCAAATGTTAAGGAATTGGTAATTGTGGTTGAGTTAGTGGCTGTATGTTTGCTATTTGAGGTCAATTCGATTGGGATTTGGTTTTGAGTGTACGAATAAAGGAAACTGGTATAAGTAGATGGATAAACACTTTTAACCGGAATTGTGTGTATGTAGGAATGTGATGAATTTATTCATTTAGAGTGTACTTACGTATTGATTTTTGAATAGCTATCTGTTAAATTAAGGTAAAACGCGATGAGAGGTGGCTCTTGGATTAGGATATTTTTAACTTAGCGAAATGTTTTATCAAATTTATTGCCTTTCCACATATTATGGACAATTTTCTATATAATTTACATTGCATTGCCGCAACTACATCACTGTTCCCACTAATGACCTGTAGCGTTTATCATTTTGCATTCATCATCATCCGGCAGCATACATGTATCTTCGTTGAAACAATCACCACTGATTGATGCAAATTAAAGAAATAAATACCATCGGACCTCTGGAAAGGTGAATGCTTTTACAGAGAAACGAAAGATACATTCCTCAATTAAAAAACTATCATCGGACGCGCCGCAAGATCACTTAAAACGTACTTCAGCCTCAAATGATGTCACGTAATGCCAACGGCGTGAATAACATCCACATAACTAATAACGTCTGTAGGTGATTTCAAAAGAAAAATTCAAATTAAATTCGACACATAATATTGCCTGGATTGACATTAAGAACCATTATTTAATCCGAAAGATGAACCAGAATCGAAAGCCAGTTTCGGAAAGGTTGACATTGATGAGCAAGTGAATGGCTGATGGGGCTCGGATCATATATTTCAAAGAAAAAGTTATTACAGTTTTCTTTCAATCGAAAACGTCTGCACCTGATTGAGTAGCAAAAAAAGATTATATAGATAACGACCAACAAAGGAACTATAACACATAATTTTGGAATTATTTTTCGAAGTAAAAAAAAGAAAATAACCAAAAATCGAGAAACAAAACGCGAAACACATTTGAAAACAAATTTCGCGGCTTAGGACATGATTGTGCTACTTTGGGTAATTCAAGGCAGCATAGTGTTGTCTGGGGCCAAAAAGCATGAATCAGATCAGCAGCACCACATTCTTATGCGGTCATAGATTGTTGGTTTCTTTTTTGTGTGGTTCCTATTTCAGGCTGGTCTTGAAATGGGATACATATCTCGTGAAGATTATTTATTTTTGTTGGTATGTCTGTTTGCGTGTTTCGATAATTTCATGGGAAGTGCCAAAAACATTGATTCAGCTGGCGTAGTGTTAGCCCAATCCATTCATCAATTAAAGGCCGGAAGCGTGGCATGTAATTTACTCTCTCTTTTGTGTATATGAGGAAAGATATGTAGGTAGGTACAGTTAAGTTTTTTTCTTGTTTCTGAGCTTTTTCTTTGACGATCTAGAGACAATTTCAAATTAGAAAAAGTTATGTGAGGCAAAGCAATTCATCATTTTTGATAATACACATGAATTCGGTTTTATTAATACCTTAAGCTTAAAAGTGGGAAAGTTGATTGAATTGTTAAGTTAGGCTGTCAGTTAGAATATCAGCTTTTAAATCAGCCATAATTAGTGTAAATTCTTTGTATTTAAAAATTTGAGAATCGACAAATTCCAAATGCAGTATTGATATATGAACCTATATTTTCGAGCATTTCAGTTAGACCTGCGCCTCAACCAACAAATCGCTCTATTAAGCGCAGTCTTCAGCTACACTCCTCCAAGTTTATAGAAGTCCCGCTCAAGCTATGGTGACGCCTTCCTCTACCGTGTTGTCCCCCCGTATTAGAGTCGAATTTTCTTCAGGCTGGTGTTCGTAAAGCAAATGTTCAAAGCCAAATGCGCAGTTTTCAAACCAAGACGATAATACTGTTTAGCTATGAAAGTTCGGTCTTGTTTCCTTAGTTGTTCGAGGGGAGGCCTTACTGCAGCCTAAAGTAACATATATTGGCAAGTTTTTTTTGATTTGTCGTTTTCGGCAGTGATAGCAGAGTCGAGGTAGACATAGTTTCATACCTATAAGTTGTATTTGTCGATTGTGACCTTCCGGCTGATTCGAATGGTGGGTTCCATTCATCAGGTATCTTTCTTCCGAACATTTTTTGGAAATGAGTTGCTGTATGCTCTGTACTAAGTTATTTCCTGTTGCCCTAAATAGTTAGCCGGGTTGACCGTCTGGCCCAGCAGCTTTGTTTTTCATCGTCAATTTTGACGATAGCTGACAGAGCTGTTCACCGCCTTCAGCACTGATTCTACTTTAAGGTTTCCGTGTTCATCTACAGGGATCTTTTGGCGTCTTTTGTAATACTCACCATCAAGACTAAACTCACATTTAAGACTGGTTCAGTGCGTTGTACTAAGGGGTTTCCGGTTCAAATACGACCCGTGCTACCTAAACGTTTTTATTAGCTGCCCCACCTCTTGCGAACGAAGCTTTTCAAAATTAAATTGCCTTTCGGTACCGGCATTACACTATTGGTCCCCTACATTCGTGTTAAAAAAATACATTTTTGTACAATGGTTGAAAAAGCTAGGCTTTAGGTCCTGTATGGGCCGTTAACGCTTAATATTTATTTATTTTAATTATTTTATATGAGCCAAACAAAAAAAATTATGCTGAGAGTTCATTGATAGAGTGTTTTTTAAAATAGTACAAACTCAGAACGTTGTATCTGTCAAACCAATTTTTAGCTTTCAAACTGTCAGTGTAATTTTATGGTACCAGTATATGCTTCTTGTCTTTCACCTATATTCAAATTCTGTCTTCATGTTGCTTTAACAAAGCCAGTTAGCCTCTTCCTGTTTTCTGCGAATGCTCTATGTTTTCAATATTCTTTAAATAATTTTTCTTTAGTTTGATAATTCTACAAAAATTGTTCTTACCTACAAATGTTTTACATGTAAAATTTGTCAGTAAACTGTATTAATTCGGTTGTTCCCCTCTGCTGACTGCTTCATTTTCAAGCGATAATGAATGGCCACTTTATATTCCTTTTTTGTCACAGAAAACTATAATCCCCAAAGATCTTGCTGCAAGTGACTACAAAATAAAACACTCCGAAAATGGTCAACACTTATCTCTTCTGTGCAACACCATGCAACAGCTACAGCAGCAGGACTCCAGTCGAGAGAACAAACTGGTTACTTTTCCAACGAAATCAACCAAATCAAAATCATAACAAAACCAATTTTTAATTTTCTACCTGTTGCTCCTTCTCGCTTTCATGTTTGTCCACTTTTTGGTGACTTTGAGTCGGTCTTTTTTTGTTTGGCTTGGAATTTCCAACTCAAAGATGAACCATTAAAAATTCTGTTTTACTCGATATACTTTGGTCTTCAAAATCCAAGCGGAACGAGGTATAGGTGCCTCTCTAAAGGTGAGGGGACAACACTCCTTTAATGGCCCTATAATTTGATTTGACTGTTTGTTTCTCTTTGGTTTTGTTTTGAATTTTTTAATAGCTTTTCAATATATGAAAAATGGAGGATGTCGTCGTCGTTATTGTGCAAAAATTAATCATCTCGAGGATTCTTTTATAATCAGGGACACGACCAGCATTCCTGTGCCCCTTCTGATGGTGGTTGCCGCTATGTGCGCGCATCTGTTTTGAGCGAAAAATTAAGATTTCGTCCAGATTTGCTATTCTGATCGCGTGTTACACATGAAGATACTTTAAAGTTTTTTTTTTTGGTTTCTTTTTTTACTTCGTGTGTGCGCGGAGCAAAACGAACAGAGATGCGGAGAACTCATTAAGTCCAGCACCTGATGCGTTAATGTGAAAACTGTGCGTTGACCTTAAATCATCTTCATCAGCTAAGCTCTCATCATCATGGCCGCAATTCCAGAGATTGTTCTGAATTCTCCATGAAGGGGAAAAGAATTTAAAATTTTTTTGTTTTTTTTTTTTGTTTTGAATCTGTGTTTTTGGACGGATACAGTTGAGATGATGAATGAATGGGTAACATTGGGAGGATGTTGTTTATACTGGCTTCAGTATGTGCACACTTGGCTGTTGGTTATTTTTTTGTTCGTGTTTGGTTTTTTGAGGAGCATCAATTTAAAGGACAGCAAAGCAAAACATGCAATTGCCATAATTGCACTCGAGACGTAACTCTTTATTTTTTAGCACTACTTCTGGGTGAATTTAAATTTAAATTGTTGCTCTTGAGACACCATTGAGAAGGAAAAGATGCTCTGTTAGCTTCCGGTTAAATCTAATAATCGATTTTATAAGAGATATATCGGGGAGTGTCGGTTGGTTTTTTTTCTTGTTAATTTGAGGTTTACTTGGGATATATTAATCTTGGGCCATAGCACAAGAAATAATAAGACAACATATTATAATACAAGGAACATGCATAGCAAGTGCCGCCGGCCTCCAGTTTTGGTATCACTGGTGTTTTTATATATACATATGTTTATATGTTAAGTCTGGTTGAAATCCGTGCTGTACGATCTAATAGTTTTTATTTGCTGCCCCGCCTCTTGCGAGTCTGACAAACATACAAGAGATAAGAACCGTAATGAGGAACCTCTCAATAATAAATTGTCGTCCCATTTTCGCACCCATATTGCTTGGAGAAGCTAGAAGGTCATGTATGTGCCGTTAACGCCTTATAGGTATTTATTTTTGTATATATTTCTTCCCTTTTCCCGATTTACGAAAAAGTGATTTTCCGTCTATCAGGCTACGGGATAGTTTTGAGATGTTAACTTGACTAAATTATGTTCAGAAAAAGAGGAAAGATAACTAGGTTCCCTTGGAAGAAAAATACGTCAAAATACGTCTACTACATTTACTCGTCGAATGGACAAACATGATCCAGCAAAGATGCTCTTCGTATCCCAGCACACCGGTTCGGGACGACAAGGAAGTCCGAAAATTTTACGTTTGTTATTGTATAACTCAATCGACAAAAGTTCATGTTATTGTGATCAAAAATGCTGTATATTGTGAATAGAGCATACTTTGAAAATTTTTTGACATTTCAATTGATTATTTAGTGTTTATTTTTGTGTAAAAAAATTAAAACAAGATAAAATGTCTTCAATTGAATTATTTTTTGGCGATTTGGAAAAAGGAAACATGCACAGAGACTTTTTAGAGATGGCCAGTAATAGGAGGCGATTTGGAGATGCTTCCTATCCTCTTGAATTTAAATTTCGCTTTTATTATCAAATTTATTATTGTTTTTCACTTTAAATCAGGCCAAACTTGGTAGAAAAGCTTATGTTCATGGATACGATTGATATGTATGTAAATTCAAATTTACTCTTATCCATTTATCCCAGGCACGTGCAGGAGGCCCAAACTATTCAATTCGTCGGTGAACTTTTTCCATCTAACTTTTGCCTGTGACTTCGCGGAAATACCCTTAGCAATATCGGGATTTGCTTCCATTTAGCTTACCAGTTTTTTCATTTGTTTTTTGTTGCTAACAACGTTTGACCCGTAATCAAGTTAATTTGTATGAAATAGTAAGAAAATTGAAACAAATTACATCTTCGTTCTTGAAAAATATTTTTTTCAGGGACACAACACACAATTGAAAAGAAAAATGTAGACGATAAACATCGTCTGTCAAAATGAAAACTATCGCTTACAATCGACAGTCGCAATACCGACATTGTCGAAAGTCGTCTATGTATTAATAATCGACTATGAAAATAAGGGCCACAGTCTTTCATGTAGAATAAGCCTCCACAATTTAAAAGTCCATATATGTTAGGGGAAGTCTGCAGTAAATTTTTTTTTCTTGTATTTTCTCAAAGTATTATATCTTTAAAATATTCTCTGAAATTTTCAAAAGAATCAGCGGTGACCAGTCAATCAAAAAATATATCTATTTTTTTTAATTTACTGTGCCTGTTTTCTTTACAACTTAAAGCGATTTGAGCTCAATAAAACTTCACAAGTAATAGAAACAGTGCAACTTATCAAAAGAAATTTGTATCAACATTTCAACGGTTGTATTCTAGTCAAACAGATTAAAAACGCCAAAATGAAAAATTCGGTATGGTGGGAAAACTTCTAGTGTCGAGTTTTGGTTGAAGTCGATGTTGGTTTTGCTAATGTGTGTAAGGGTAATTATTTGTAAGGGTCACTGATTCTAAAAAAATATTCTCTGGTTGTCATAATCGAAATGGCTGTTTCTATACATAATCTCTTAATAGTATAGCTGTACATTTTTAGAAAACTTGCCTGGGGACATCAAATCTTTACTGTAACGCCTAAAGTTATGTTAAGAGACAGTACAACTACGTGCAAAGTCTGACTCACGTCCAAAAGCGTATTCTATAGTAAGATTCTTCTGATCTGCCGTCACACACATTGCATTATGCGTAAATCATATTTTCTGCAACGTCATCAGCATTGCAGTTTTGAGGAAACGAATCTGAAACGAAAAAAATAATTTTTGAGTGTGTGATTTGATTTTTTTTAAGTAAAAGAAACAGATATGTATGAATAGAGAGTCTGAAACAATTTGCAAATACAATTTTGTAATGGCCTCATTGCAAAAGATGATTTTCACGATGACCACTTGGGCAGGGTGACTGCATTTATTACACTTGCAACATTAGTTGAGGATAGTTTTGTTTGTTTCTGACGCTATATAACTTGTCTACAATGGCAAATGATTTTGGTAGAAATACTTTTTTTCCGAGTGGCAGCAGTGACCATGGTATAGCTTTACAAGCATTACAATTAAAGTACCCAAATGATGTGATACTTTTCTCAATTAATAGAAAAGAACAAAATTAAAAAACTGTTTAAAACTCATTCCCCGGTGTAATATACTGCCAAAAGCCTATAGGCAGATCACAGCCCTATTTCGCAGTTTTAATCTGACCCCAATTTGATATAATAAAAAGCTGAAAACTCATTCCCCGCTCAATTCGCATCTCATTGTTTCAAATACTCATTTCGCATAACTAACAACTATAGCCATAGATCACCACTTGAACCTTTTTATCCATAATGTCAATCAAAATCAGATACTTACATTTCGCCTTTCTGGCTCGCCTCTACTTTGATCAACGGTCCAATGCCCATTAAATGTTTAAATCATACAAGTTTAAAGAAAAAAAAATGCTTAACAAAATACCCAAAGAACATCAAGATTGAATGCGATCGGACATGAGAATGGCGGAACTCATAGAAAACAGACATGGATACAATTATACGAAATTTGATACATGATCGTTGTTCGATGATCAGGTATCACGATCATCAATTTTTTTTTATAGCTGCTGTTGTTGTTGGCGGCGGTGAATATCGATATTAAATCCGATTTACTCAATCATCCAGAAAAACGTTCGTCTTTATGGGATAATAAATAAATAAATAAAAAAAAACAAGGCATTCGTACCTTTTCATAGTAAATTGGTAAATTTGAATATATTTTTGGTTGTATACATGATATAAGTATGTTTGACATCGCTTATATTCGCTAAATACCTAAACACACAAACCATATAGCGCCGGTGAGTAATTATAGCTTCCGATTGTCGTGAAAAACCTCTCACGCATCTATTGTATCTATTAGATATCAAATCATTATAGCTTTGGGTTATTTATGATAGTAATTCAATTCTTTATGGTTATTAGCATTAAAATAAATAAATACCCGGAATTAGCCAATAGTAATTCCCAATCGGTCTATTTTGTGTTTGCCTGGAAAAACGTCACTCTCGTAGTGAGAAAGTCAAATTGCAATCAGGATTAAAATTCCTGTTAAAATGAGAAATGTCCGACTTAAATTGCTATAATCAAACATGTAGAGGACGCCGCCAGAAGATATTTACCATCACCATTACCATTCACCTGTGAAAAATTGAAAGAAGCCTGCTTGCCAGAATGTGGGCATGGACATGACACACATGTGGCCAAAGGAGCCATTAATTCAAAATAAAGTGGTCCGTGTCAGTGTCAGGAGCTTATCAAAACTGGATTAAATTTCTTAATTAGTTTTGCATACAATTCCCCTAAGGGGTGGTAAAAGAGAGAAAGCCACTTTTGCAATTAGAAAAAAAAGCATGGCTTAACGCTCTTCGGCAAACGCTCTTGCATGTCAAGCAGATTTGAATTTATGTGACAAGTCATCATGCTGTTTTGACAAATATTTGAAAGGCGATGCTTTCCAATTCATTCGTTCCATCGTTGATTGCACAACTTTTACTTGCAACAACATGGAGCGCAGTGATCCGATAAAGTTTGTCTTGGCTTGAAATCTGTAAATTGATAGGCAGGTCGTGAACAGCGATCACGTTTAATTATAATTCGCTGATTAGATGATTGGAGCAGTAACAAATTTACCCTTTCTTGCATATTACTTTGAATAAAGGATCTCAGAGTTCACTTTAAATTTTACAGTGGAATCCGGGTATTAACTCGCAACTGAAGCATTTGATTTATCCTTTACTAAAGTTGATCCCTTCATTGTTACATGGACCGACCCTCATTGGTAAATTTATTTTAGTTCCTATTTTAATAAATTTTTACGTAACCAATGACCTCAAATTTTGTTCGTTACGTTTAAAATAAGTGTCACTCTGTCGTGGGTGCAGTGGTTTAATGGTTAATTGCGTTGGACCACTAAGCGAGAGGTTGCTAGTTCAAATCCGGACATGTACCACCTGAAAGTTTTTATTCGCTGCCCCATCTCTTGCGAACATCTGACAAACATCCAAGAGTAAAAACTGTCATGAGAAGCTTCTCAAAAATTAATTGCCGTTCGGAATCGGCATTAAACTGTAGGTTCATTCCATTCGTGTCGAAAAATATATCTTCGCACACACAGTGGTTGAAGAAGTTACGCTTTGAGTCTTGTTTTCGCCTAATATTAATTTTTTTTACTTTGAACCCAGATAGTGTGTTTAAATTTGACATAATTGAGGTGTTGAATGTCATAGACTTTTGTGTAATTGCTCAAAATAATCAACATCGTACTGTATAGAATCTCTCTCTCTCTCTCTCTCTCTCTCCATTTAACGACGAGATTATGATCAGGATTAAAAGGATCATAACCCTCACTGCATTCCTACTGGTCCGCCTGTTGCTTCGCTGTTGCATTCAAGTAAATGTCCGGAATGGGTTAACTTGGATCAGAGAATGAGCAGTACAGATACTTTGTATTTTTTTTTTGGCTAATATGATACCTATTCCCTTCTAAAATATCTACCCAAACATCAAGTGCTCATTGCAGGGAAGTCTGATCTTTAATGATGATGGCTCCATTGTCAGCAAAGAATCACTGCATAGAATCAAGTTCCACCATTTTTGCATCAACAAAGCACCAACTTTATAAATGTTAAAGGACGTTAAGTTAAAAAAAACGTTGCAGCACCTTTTCCACGCCTTAGCGGTAGATTTTGTCCAAATCCATCCTTATCCAACGTATTGAGTATACAATATATGCCAAATATAAAGCTTCTAGGTCTAAGCGTTCAGATTTGTGCGTGATTATTGGAGTTATTGGACTTGATTTTATGAACTGTTTGGTAGTTGTAAGCTTCAGCTTTACAGCTACATAAAGCTTCAGAATGACTCAACCCCTGATGCACGCCATTTGCAAATAAATAACGTTGCCATTGAATGTCCTCTTAAAGCTATAGGTAACTACATACTCACCGCACATGAACATTAAATATATTCAAAAAAACTCACACTGACCACAGTTTCCACTTTCTTTCCAATGGAGTATTTCCATTAAGGATGCCTGAAACAAGGAAAAAATAGAAATAGAAAACAGCAATCCTATAACTGATGACCTGAATGACTTGCACCTAAAACCTTGGTAAGAGCCCGCACCAAACAGGTAATCCATCCAAGCCACAACCCATCATCAATCTCTTTAACGAGCCTTAGGTACATGTGGTTAAGTCTTTGAGAATAATTAAATTAAATTCCATTGCAACGTCCGTTTCTCTCCTTGCGCGCGATTGATGTTCATCTCTGCAGGCGTCCATTGTCCAAGCCCATCAACAGCGCAAAACTAAAATTAATTTCAACGTTTTAAGAAAATGAAAAGGATCCAAGCAGGAGATATATTTTCATTAGAATTGTGAGTAGGTACTACGTTTGCTGACCGGTTTTTATGCACCCGACACAAGGATCATTAAATGATCAGTTTGTGTGACAAGATCGCAAGAGATTTGGCATAAGAATAACTGCCTCTGCCGCACCTCTTTCGTTTCAAAAGAGAACGGCAAAGTCTAATAAATTCGGCTTCTTTAATAAGCTGGGTGCTACAACTGGTCCATCAATCTTTTGATTTTATCTTCTTGAATGGATCCTACCTACATCCTTTTGGAATTTTATGACGACGCCAAATGGGCTACTGTTCGTCGGTTTTTCAATATACATATAGATAAAAATTGTTCAGAATGAGACCGCGAAATCCAATCTACCCTTTTAATTTTGATTGATTGATTGACATAAAGGCGGAAGCAATGTTAATAAAGAATTCAATTTTATTATTAATTTGATGTTGGAAGTAAGGTGTCATGTTGTACGCTTGTTGGCTTGTTTCGCCTCTTTCATTTGTGTTCCTCACGAGACGCAGTGCTCATACTTCGCGCGCCGTTTCTCCTCTTCTGGTGGCGGCATAGGTGATAACTATGCTAATTTATAGGTGTGATCTAGTGTATTGATGTGATAATTGGTAGATACTTCTGAGGCAGTCGAATATTGGATAGGGTTATAGTGTGAAGTTTTTTTTTATGAAATGGGTTATGCTTGTGTTCAGCGCTGTGGAGGTCCATTGCGGTCATTTGCATTATTCCAAAACTGGAATGGAGTGGCTAATATGTTTTCTTCGTGTGTTTTAGTATTTGACGTAATGAATTGGGTATGATAAAGCTGATTAGGAACTAAATTCGAAGAGGGAATGAATAAATATGAAAAAAATCAACGTGCCATCAATGTCTGGCAAGGTGACAAAACTATTTTAATGCGAAGGACATTTACGTGTTTAAAGCCGGCTTAATGCACTGAATCTGCAGTTCCACCGAAGTAGCTACAGACATATTCATCTGTGTTATAAAGGTTGGATTAAATTTTATACCTTGTTATTGAAAACGCCTTATGTCCAAAATTCTCAGTTTTGAATAAAAGGTGTTATTTGTAGATTCTTCTAAGTATACCATTTCGGCAGCACCTTTTATTTCAACGAATGAATTAGTTTTCGTGTTTGACTCCGACGATCTGTATCGGATATAGTATCCAACCATAAAGAAAAAATGTCAAAGGGATGACATAACTAAACGAATCCATCTACAGGAACAGACAGGAACAGTGGATAGAACGAATATTTGCGTCGTTTTTACAGATGCAGAACTAAAAGTGTCTATGGGCCTTACCAATAATATAGGAAATTTAAAGATTGAAATCGTGGTTTCGTTCTTTCGAATTTTCTTTTCCATAAGTTGGTAGGGGACGACAAATTTAAGCTCTATCTCAAATTTGGTAATGGTATCGGGCTATATCAATATCTAATAGTGCCGATATCGCCACCACATGTACCTACGTCGATAGCCCAGCTGCAGTGAAAGGATCTTAACAGCAAAAGGGAAAAAACTTTTCATATTTTTTTCAAAAATATTTCATGCGAACAAATTTTTGACATCGAGAGTTATAGAAACAGATGAATGTGAGAAAGTGTTTTTTTTATTCAACTCATAGCGTTCCGTCGAAAAAATTCTCAATGTGAGAGTTTCAGAATATAGCTACAAAGCAAAAAGAAATTAAAAAGCTGATAAGCTGGAGAAAAGGGGAGAGCGGATAGAAATTAGGGCAGTTATTTTATTGGCGACCTGCCTCCAGTTTCCCACTTCAAGTCCTCTGCGAGGTCTTCATCTACTCTGCGACCTTATCTCTCTTAAAGATGTTTTTTAAAAGAATTTTATCTACGAAAAATGGCAAAGACGTCTGACTTAAGATTACCAAACCTGGAGGCATAGGATAATTGAATCGCTTTGGCCACTTTCCAATTTAAATAAATCTTGGGAAATCCTCAAAATTAGCAGTGATCGAGCTTAATATAACAAAGCATTGTTTCATACTTGACTTTAAGACAGTGGCAAGATGCCGTTAATCAGTATACGATTTAAGTCTGTCTGTTTGACTCCCAAATTATAGCCCTCAAAGCCAGTTCTTTTCTTGAATGTCTAGTAAGCTTCCTTTCACTCATATCTCTAAGATTCGTATGTCATAGTCCAATGATAAATACACAACTTAAAGAATATATTTCACTTTTGCTAACAGGATCTTAAACCTCTCAAAAAACATCCTTGAAAACCAACTGAATATATAAACATTTTATGCATTGAAACATGATTGGCACCAATTGACAACCTACAGGCACATCAAGCGATTTCAGTTCGACAAGCCATCATAGTTTAACCAACAATACACAATCAGAAGTGCCCTATATCGATCGAATGCACTTGAAATAAATAATTTCCATTGGTAATTCCATCACGAACATCAAAATAAACTGTCAAATCAACATGAATGCCATTTGAAATACTAAATCATGTGTTTTTTCTTCTCTCTTTCTCTATCTCTCTGAGTCTTCTTCTTTAAGCCATCTTTGTTTGGATGGACCCTTAGTAGATACTTATTTTTCAATTCAATTTCCTTCACTTCTACCACAGTTACTTCTCTTCGAGCCTATTGTGGCATCTCAACAGTTTTTTTTTTCCTATTTTTGTTCTTTCTCCTTATTCCCAATGACGATGAAGTCGGCGGCGGCAGCACATATCACCACCGTCCGTTCACCAACGTCGCATCTTTTATCCCAGAGACAACGACTGAAGCAGGTCCCTTTCTCTGTCCACTGTTACGAGGAGATGCTGCTGGTTGTGATTCTGCTGATTCAGGAATGCAGCATCATCATCATCATCTGCGTTCGTTTCAACATGCATTGTGCAGCGTTCTTCATCATTCAATTGGCATGTATTATTTTTTCTGTCTTCTTCTCTTCTCGGTTTTCTTCTTTATTTATCTCATTCTATCGATCGCATGCTTGGACAACCTACCTGTACCTAAACAGCATTGCTCTTGTAATTCATAGATACAATGCACTGAATGCTGCAGTGCAGGTACCGTATTCACCAAACACTAAAATTGATCTCAAGACACTTGACCAAAAGGAAGTCAACACTAACGTTGGGTTCAGTTGGCAAAGTGGTACCTTTAAGGTGAACGTGTGTCTTGATATTTCCCCGATTGAAATTCCGTAAAGTGCGTTTGGAGGTCACACACAAATCGAGAAGTTTCCTCAAAGCATACAACGTCAACGTTAGAAAAGGTGAAGGCAGATCAACGGTCTCCGCCACGAGAGAGTCAGAACAGGCAAATGGTAAGAATTGGGAACTCAATAGGAATTTTTTTTTCACATTACGATCGATTCTATGGAATGTGGTTTGCAGATAGTATCGGTTTTCTTGCAGTTCCTTGGCAGAAAGATCTGGTTCTGGCTATGGGTTCATGTACCACAATTAGATTCAATGAACGTGTGTTAAAGATGGGCTGGAACAAAGCGCAGCGCCTGTGTGGTTATAGTGGGACGTTTCGTTTTGGAATTGACGATTTTATACGGTCATGCAGTTGTGGGTGTATGGGCGGTAGTTTGAGGTGGTCCTGGTCATATAATTAATATTAGTAGAAACAACAAAATTATATATACATAATGTACAGATATGAGCACACATGTGTTGTTTGCTTTTTATTTTGGAAGCCTTAATTTAAAATGTGCAAGTAGTTTCTCTTGGGTTTATGTTCTGTGGCCTAATTTTTGATCACTGTATTCTTTACATAGGTGGCGCTGCATTTCGCTTTACACCTTGATCAATAGCGCATTGGTAATGGGCCCTAAGATTTTGTATTCACCTGCTGTGTCTTCCTTTAATGTTTTAACAGTGCGTTGAGTAAACAGTCCGAATTAGTAGGTGGACCTTATTTTGATATTGTTTTGATGGCATTACTTTATTTTGGACTGGTGAACGTCTCGGCTGTTTGATATGTAGAAGAATTTGGGTCGCATTAGCCTCCTATAGGTGAGTCTAGGGTCTTGTTAAGAGCAAGTACTACAAACTTTTGTTATTCTGTCAAATCCTGCAGTCTATCTGCAAGGGTAAAAGGCGACAAAAGTGGAAAATCACAGCTGGGCAATTTTAACATCCAGGTGCGCCTAACAACACAGTGGGTCGACACAAGTAGAGATATCAGGGGCATGTAAGTATTGAATAAGAACCTCTAGATCACTCAAATGCAAGAATGACAGCTTTTGATTGGCATCAGTGATGAATTAACCCGAAAATGGGAGGCTGTTTAAGTTCCAACCCACAGAACAGTATTCGGATTGAGTTAAAGCGGCAATTTAATGTTCCTTCATTAATCATAACCCCGCCGGAAAAAGGAAGAAAAGAAAGATATTAGTTTAATAATTGGATCATCTATCGATTTTCACCTGATCGGCTTCTTAAAATAATAAATATTGGGCGTTAACAGCTCAGAGATCTAAAGCCTAGCTTCCCCAACCTTTGTATGTGAGAAGATATATTTTAAATACCAATGGAAGGGTGATTCTCATCACAGGTCTTACTCTTGGATATATGTCAGACTTTTTCAGGGCGTGGGGGCAGTCTTAGACCATTCGCTTTGCAGCAAGCAAAAAATATACAAAAATTAATCAATCGAAAGTTATTGAAAAGATTTCTTAATTAGAATTCTTAAATGTACTTACGCACCTTGTAATTTACTCATAATTACCATAAATGGTAAGGCACTATGCCTTCCTTTGTAAAATAAGGTACTAAAACGCAGTGAACTTTGAAGTGTATTTCAAAGTAAGACAAATTCTTTTAGCAACCTGCTCAAATGACTACCTTACGGAAGTTTCTTCTTTTATGCGAAACTCAAACCACCAACATTAACTATTTTCCTTAAAATATTCAATCAATAACAAAACTATTAGGAAATCGTTTAAGCTTTGCCAAAAATGGGATGTGTTGCTATATAAATTTAGTTTTTGTAACGCGTTAATTAAATCGTGTTTCGAAAATTGCAGTCAAAAAAAAAAAAATTGTACAACACCGATGTCCAAAACTTTTCGCACAAGACAAGTCGGCTTAGATTGTAAACCTGCTTACTCCTTAAATGACAATTTTTCAGGATAAGGAAAAAACAACACCAAAACACTTTTTGCCTCTTTTTAATAAAATTGAAAATATGATTTGTGTGTTCTTATTAATCCTTTCTTTTTCTTTACAATAAAAGAAACAAAATATTCTTCAACATTTTTACATAAAGGTTTTGGTATGCTCTCCGTAGTTTTGATAGCATGAGTAGTTCAATTGAATGTTTAGGAATCACCTGTCTTCCTATTAATGCTCATCAGCTTACCTTAAACCTTTATGCCGACGTACTGCTAAATATAAAGATCCTTCCTTTGCCGCGCAACCCGAATCCTTTAGCGTACTCTCTTTTTTTTAAACCGCAATCATTTAAAGTCCATGTGCATCGGTTTCTCACATTTTCATCTAGTTCCCCATTGCCTTAATGTTTGAGCTGTGTTGCTGGTAACATTAAAAAGGTGGTAAAAACCCCTTTACACGCGTTATTTATAAAAAAACTTCAGGTCAATCAGAGAAAATTTACTTAAATTTTTTTTCCACATTGAAAAATTCTTTAGCTAAACCACATGACAGCTCTTTTATTGAGGAACTGACAACAAAAATTTAAAAATTAACGGTTTTTCTGGCTATGGCATTATTTTCATTAAAATAAATTATAAACAAGCTATATATGTAGCTATAAACTAATGGCGAAAACATTAATAAAAATATAAATATTAGACATAATCGGTCCTTACAGGCCCTAAAGCCTAGCTCCTCCAACTATTGTGTTTGCGAAAATATACTTTTCGACGCGAGCTGAAGGGACGTTCAGTTTAATGCCGATTCCTTAGCTGTCAGAATCGTTTTACACTTTTGTTAACATAGACCTATTATACATTCCACCGACAATATGCTTGGGATCTAATATTGGACACCATTACCAGAGAAGCTATGGGTATTTGATTCGCCTTCCCAACATTTAAAAATATATCTAGAAAGCTTTGATTTTTGTTTGTTTTATAATATCAAATAAGGTTCGGAACCTAATAAGGGTTCCTAGTAAAATAATCTGACAAAATTCTTATAAATGACTTTTAGTGACATTTATTAATACACGATTGTTTTTTGTTTTTCTATAAAATTGCGCCTTTAAGTAAAAACCTATTTATATAGCTATGATAATTGTAATTCCAGTTTTATTAAATGTATATGTTCAAAAGTAACAAATCCTAAATTCTGCTAAGATTTGTGCAAAAAAGTGTTGAGTACGCGAACCGCCCTATATTTTATTGTTTCAGAAAGATAAAAGCCAAAATTGATTGACAAAAACAAAATTGGAACAGAACAAGTGAATGAAAATGTGTAAGAACAAAAAATACGGCTTCGTTTTCTGTAACTTTGACTGTTTTTTTTTCGAGCATCGCCATAAATATACGAAAAATGCTTTTCATCATGGGCCATGTTTTTTCGTCATAAAAAGTATTTTATATGTTTGTCAACTTCCTATCTATACTGAAAGTTTAAATACCTGTTACATTTTCGACAGTGTCTTATTCATTGACCACATTATTTTGTTTATCAATTTTACCTCTTAACTTACGTTCAATCTTCCTTGCCGTATCGAACCTTAATGCTTCGATTCGAAGATCCTCTTAGTTGTAAAATTCTGGTAAATTCGCTCGATGTGGCCAGCCGATGTAGTCGACGTTTTTTTTTTTGGACTACATTCTCATCTTGGGATAACTAACAGAGTTCGCGGTTGTACCTTCTTCTCCATTCGCCTTCCGTACACACAGGCCCAAATATCCGTCGAAGAATTTTTTCTTTCTAAGGACTCTTTTCCAGCTTATCGTCGTATCACTCGGCGTCGTATAGCACAACTGTCAACAGAATATGTATCGAAGTTTTGAACCTATTTGCTTAGCCAAAGTAGCTGCGGTTTCCTAGGGTAATTCTTCGTCAGATCTCCACTAGTTGTCATGGAGTTGATGAACTTTTTATCTATAGTGACATTTTGTCTTGGTCTTTAGGCAGATGCTTGTTTGTTGATAGCTGTTCCTCACTCACTTCAAGGCCAATTTACTTCGCCTGTTTTTCAATAACCGTGTATGCCTTTATGATGTCAAACAACAAACACATCTTTTGAATTTCTTCAAAAAGTGTGTTCAACGAACTTTCTTTTATTTGTTTGCATTATTCATCTATTTCAATTAGACGAAAATGCCTTACCCATTTCATCTCATTTGAGCTTTATTTTTTATTTATTTCGGATTCTGCATTACCTAATAGGTCATCAACCTTTAACTATCCAAAAATTCTTAAGCTGGCCTAAAAAGTCTCCACTGTATTCTTGAAACCGCCCTTACAAATTATATACCCGTTTGTATATGCTCACGTAACGTACTTTTATCCTACGCACGCTCAATTAAGAAACGAATAATAAACTGTGCTTGCTGGCCTCTTGGACAGATGCATGTTCGTTTCATTTGATTTGCGAAAAATACAAACAAAAAAACAACGACTCAGAAGAAGGAGCAACAGAAAAGCAGCCAACAAAATGAAACCTTAAATTCCTTAGTTTAGATTCGGATGGACAGACGGATGGACAACGTTGAAAAATTAATTTTTACCGCTTGCAACGGACACAACAAAAACATGAACACATACCAGATACCACCACCAGTCAGCGATTGCATTCATCGTTAAATCACACGCAGATTTTGCGCATGCGCAATTTGCGGGCTATCGGGTTACCCGGTGCGCACTTTCGGCCTGTTTGGCCAGGAAAACAACGAGAGAACTGCAATATACCTTCGTATGAAAAATAAAAAAAAAATTTAGGTATGTCTCCGAGTTTGAACCTGTTCCAATAGGGGAGCAGGAGGACAGAGTTTCAAAGAGAAGTTGTCCTGGTTTATGGGTTGAATCGGTATGTTTTCTTTGTGTTGTTTTTTTATTTTATTTTTTATTGTTGTCGTAAATGTATGGCACTTGTGATAAGTTGCCAATGGAATGCCGATACGTCTCTTGTGAATCTGATAAGCATCAGCATGAGTGCAATGCTTTAATGGAATTTTGGTAAGCTAATAAAAAAATTAGTAAAACTTAAAAATTTAAAAACAATTAGGAAGTTATAATGTAGTCAAAGATGGTCTTTAACTACTTTGTGTGTTTACCCCTTTACTGTTATGTTGAATCTAATTGGCAAAGCGAATGCAATTTTTTGAATATTTGCGTGTAAATCAATATTCTAAGTTTTTCAATGATTGCCTGTCGATTTATTCTTGATGATTGTCCCAAAATCAGTGCTCAGGTCTTAGTTGGCTCCTATAGTTAGTTCCTATACAATATTAACGACCACAGAGACATCAAGAGCAGAAAAATAAGGCCAACATGGTTTTCTTTTTTAAATGCGGCACAACTTGCTCCCGCCATACATGCGGATGCGAATTCTAGTATATTTTCTATTCTAAGTACTTAAGTTGTTTTTATTAAATCTTACCGTTAAGCTTAAAGTTAATAAGAATACATTAATGCCCGTAGTCCACGTTAGCATCCTTAAAACTAACCCAGTTGACAAAAGCTGCCGTTTACTACAAGAAACATAGCTTGATAATGGGGCAGCTAGGTGGGTTCATTTCTTTTGCATTAAAAAATCCTACAAACCTGCCACTCATTGACCTCGTCCAGCCGCTTCTGGTCAATTAAATCAATCTTAATCATCTTGTGCATGAGGCAACTAAGGCCTTTCTTTTGATCCAAAAAATCTGTTTAGTTTCTAAGGTTGAAAACAAACACGTCCAGATTTTTAAAACCAACCCAGTTGGCAAAAGCTGTCGGTCACTACAAAAATACATAGCTTGATAATGAGGCAGCTAGATAGGTACCTACATTTCGTTTGCATAAACAGATCCTACAAACCTACCATTTAAAAAGAATATCTGGTTTTATAGAGCCGAAACAAATCCGTCAAATGGACCACAAGAATTGAGTCAAAGTTTCTACGCCCGAAGCAAACCCCTAAGCACTCCAACGAACAACTGATGTTACATTAATTTACTTCAATCGTTCCCTTTACATCGCCATTTCCCCTCAATCACCATTCTTTTGCACTTCACCGTCAAGCTTTGTCAACAGTTTTTATTCACTACTTGCACCTGGTATTCCTGTCACATATCAAAACGGAAATAATCTCAAGGATATTTTTTAAAAAGGACTTGAACAACAAAAAATCCTCTCCAGGACAAAATATCATAAAAACTATGCATTTATTAATCCAGACCAACCTTAACCCATCATCTCACCGACCAAAGGTTTCTCTGATTTATGGCACCATTCAGCCGAATGGAATGCACATCTCATCTTCGTTTTGTGTTGTAATTCGCCTGCACGTACCTATTAACCAGTGGTCGCTGGTAAAAACTAGCATTCTCCATCATCACGGCACCATTAATTCTTATAACTTTTATGAAGAGCGCCATTTCGCAATTACGTTGTCGTCGTTTCAGGCGACCGCTGTTTCACATTCCGTCATATGTGCGCGAGCGCGCATGTGTGTGACAGTAAACTTAGGTTCCACCTGTCCTGCTGAATAATAACAATAAACTTTTAATTCCCGTTCGCATTCTCATGTCATGTCAATCTTTCTCTTTTCTACTTTAGATATCAGGCGCTATGTTAAACGCCGTCGCCCATTGCCAGCAGCTGTTAGCCATCGTCTTGCTCGTGCTAATGCTAGGAGCAACGCTCACAAGTAGTTCCAGCATGAAGACATCACTGCAGCCAACATCACTTGGAGTCCATATGGTCCGTTCGCCAGAGTCAATTGTCGCACCAAAGGGCGATGAGGTGCTGTTTGAGTGTGAGCTTAATCTGGTGCCCGAACGTCTAAGATGGCGTTTCCGACACACAAATTCGCACACGACCGACTCCTTTCAGTATATTGACAAAGCGGACGGACACAATGTTTCAAATGAGGATCGTGTGTCAAAGTTACGCGTGTACGTCAGTCCCGATACTCTGGGTGAATACCAGTGTATTGCTTGGTTTGGTACAGCAGCGATAGCATCAGTTTCGGCGCGCTTAACGCTCGCATCAATCAGTGTTGACAACGCCAATGGGTATTCTCGCAACGCCATTCGTTTCAGCTTGGCTCCCAAGAATTGTATCCTTATTCGTTGTGGTGCTGTCACATCCAATCCGCCGGCGGTCTGGAGTTTCTATCGTAACGGCATAAAAATTCCACAAACGGAGATACTTCCCTCATCAGGAGCACTGGTTCTTAGTTCGGTGTCAGCAAAAGATTCCGGCAATTATACTTGCTCTGCGATGAATGCGATTACCGGGATGGAGGTGCAGCTGCCACAGCGTATCGACATCCGCATCGATTATACCGAACGTACGCCACCGTATTTCCTCATCCAGCCGGCCAACAGTGTAACAGCGAAGCCAGGCGAGACCGTTGTACTAGAGTGTCCAGGTGTGGGTAGTCCAACACCAGAGGCGGTATGGAGCAGTCCCGATGCGATGAGCATATACAACAATCGCACAAAGACCCTGCCGTATGGACTGCAGATAACAAATGTCGCACCGGAAGACAAGGGAACATATGTATGTCGGCTGGACAATGGCATTTCGCCAGCGCTGGTGCAAATCATAAAGTTGCAAGTACTAGAGCGGCCCGAGATACTGCGTGGTCCAGCGGCGACACTGACGAATGAGGGAGATTCGCTGGAACTGGAATGTTCGACGACGGGCAATCCAATTCCGGAAATAAACTGGTTGATCAATGGCGAGGATACTTCATTGGATAATGAGACGTACCACGAGGGTAGGCGGTTGGTGATTAAACGCCTACAAAAAAAGCACGCTGGCATTGTCCAGTGTTTTGCCAAAAACGAAGTAGGAGAAGTAAGTGTTTTTGCCTGAGTCGATCATCGAAAAAGTGAATTGTAATTTATTTCTTTTTTTTTGCAGATAAGCGAAAGCAATCTACTGCAAGTGAATCCAAAGCAAATCCAAGGCGAACCTGGGTCATCTCCGCTGGGGCATTTTCCTACAAAGCCGAACTACGAACACAATGGAAAAAAGAACAAGGGCAAACCGAAGCACAAAATGGGTGAGTTTTAATTTTATACTCAGTTTAGGTTGCTGAATTGTCGGGGAAATGGTCTTCATTCGACGTGTTTTAGGATTGCTCAACTAATCTTAGACTGCATGGAATGCAATCTCTAATACAGATTTCATCATTTCAGCATCGAACATGTTGCTGTTTTACGTTTCTGCCAACCAGAGTTACACACGACTTCAATTTGGTAAACCAGCCTCGTCTGGTCAATTAAATCATTCTTAATCATCTTGTGACCTTTCTTTCGATCCTGAAAATCTGTTTTACTTCTTAGGTTGAAAAAAAAAACAAACAAACAAATCATTCTTTTCTTAAAAATTAACTGTTTACTGAATTTTCTTTATTATGTAATTGTTTCTCTTGTTCGCTTAAAATTCTTATCTTAATTTTTAATTCGTCCACTTCTAATCGATGAATCTCCTTCTTATGCCTCAGCTCCTCCTGCATTCGGGAAATATCGATACGTTTCTGTTCCAACTCTAGCTGCACCTCCTTGTATCGCAATTCAGCTTCTTTTAACTTAAAATAGCTGATTTTATCCTCAAAGGACTCTGCTAACATGTAACTAGTGGTGTTCCCCGACGAAGTGTTAATGTTCGTCGCATTTGAAACCTGCGGTATATGTTGTGTGGTATAAGTACAATACGTCGAATTCCCGGCATTGTATTGCTGCTGAACTTGTTGCTGTTGCTGGGGTGCTTGTTGCTGAATTTGTTGCGTCTGATACTGTTGCACTTGAATGTGTTGCGTCTGCGGCTGAGCTTTAATCTCGCCAATGTAAGTTGTCCCTTGCTGATGGGGTATGGTAATACGCGTTGGCGATGGAAGTGTAATAGAACCACCATCGGGGTGTTTGATCTGCAGAATGATCTCCTCACGAGGTCGAGCATTTTTGAAGTGCAACAAATCGTTGAGGGTGAGTTTATCAGTGCTGATTTGATCGACATTTATCTGTTGCGCCTGAATTTGCTGCTGTTGTGATTGCTGCTGGGTGATTTGTTGTTGAATTTGTTGTTGTTGTTGCTGTTGCTGCTGTTGAATTTGCTGAGTTTCCGTTGAATCGTCCATAGAATCGACTGTAAGCGGATCACTAACTGTAGTTGCATGCAGCTCGATTTCTTCATATTCCTCAGCATTATGTGTGGTATCCGGAGTATCACTGCCAGCCAACGCATATTCCGGTTCACATTTAATGGGTGCTGGAACAGCGATAACTTCATGTTTGGAAGCTGCAGCATTACTCTGTCTTTCTTTTTTCATTGATCCCGGTTGGAAGGGATATTGCTTTCGTAGTCTGAAAGAGGAAAAAATGTTTAAGTGGAATATTTTTTAAATTAAAAATGTAAATACTAAAAGAGGGAGAAAGTCTGGTCATTGCGGCGATCTAAAGTTTTTTTTTATTATAGGAATTTGTTGAGAATTCTGACATTTTTTTTTTTAATTCCAAACAATATTCTACACCAGGAGCCAGCCCAATTCTGTTCGTTCGTACTTGAGACTGAACAATGTTTATAGCCAATTTGAGTTATTAGAATCTCTAAACAACCCTTTGTGAAAGCTACCAGTTTGTATATAAATCTTTAACATAGCTGGAGTAGCTGCAGTTACAAGTTCATCTATTTTTACTTACAAAAGTCAAATTCAAAAATTGTTCACTTCTTTCAAAGCAAACTAAAATGCATATATGCAGTTGCATTGTTTTTATTCCCATATAATACCTATTTAATGGACGAAGCATCTGGGACATCATCAACTTCTCACAATATCCCACGCTTGACCAAAATAACTCGATCAGCAGGTAGACATTCTGCCTGCGAAGCAAATCAAATACCGCCACATTTTGTACGGCTCTACTGTAAACAAATTTAAAAACTAAAATTTCCCTCTTTAACATATCAACCCCTCACAGCCAGATGGCGTTCTCTTTCATCTGCGCTGTCAAATGCCATGCAAGTCATCCCTCTCTCTCCAACTCATACAGAGTACTCAAAATACCTTGCCGCCATTTTCATTTCACTTAAATTTTTCGAGTGGTGCTCATACGCAAGTGAAAAAAAATACATACAGAACAAAAAAAACAATTTTTTTCCTCGAAAATCGCACTCACTCTACCACGTCCACCCGGAAAACAAAAAACGGAGCAACCAATTCAAGGACATTCACTCCACTGCAAGTGAATTCCAAAACTATTTTACCTGGCATTTAACCAAAATTTCTGAATTTGCTTGAGATTTCGTTGCGTTCCAACGCCACTGTGTCCATTGAAGCCATCGACTATTTTCTGCCAGGCGTCTCGCACCGAATATTTGCCCTTTTGCTTCTTGCGATACTTGATATCGATGACTTCTTCGTGCATGTGGAACAAACTGTAAAGAATTTCCTTCTCCTCATTAGTGAAACGAGGAGTTAGAGAGATTCCAGCAGCCGAGCCATTCACACTGCCCCCACTGGTGTTGGGTAGTTCCGTCGCCGATGATGGAGTTGGAGTCGACGTAACATTGGGAGCACCCTTACTGGTATTGCTACTGATCGACATTTAGCATTAGCTGTTGGCCGCTCACTCAACGTCAGACAATGTTTTGAGTAGTTCCAATTAAAATTGAATGAAAAATGGAATTTTGCAGTTATTTTAGTTGCCGTCGTTGTGAACATGAGAAGAAATGTATATTTTTATTTATATTTATGTGTGGAACTGTCACTTTGTATTTAATGTGTACACTTAAAAGCACCACTACATGCGGCCACCAGAGATGGTAATTATGAACACTCGACTCGGAACGGAGCACAACACGCGACGATTCCACTCACTCCGATTATCACTGAGCAACTGATGGTGGCCAGCGTGGGTAACTTTGAGTTGAGTGGTGAGCTGTGCCATTTTGAAATTTTACGGAAATTCATTCGAAATTGAGTTTAAGAGATGGTGAGTGTGTGAAAAAAGAGTGTTTTCTCTTTTGTGGGGAGTATATGATTGGTTTGTGGATTGAATGAAGCACTTTGTTCTGACTTTCGATAATAGGGGGCAGTGGCGAATGGTTTTCGAAAAACGTTTGTGTTTGAATTTGAGTGCGGTGGTGTTCAAGTTTAATGCATTCTAGTCTTCTAGAGTATTACATTATAGATATTTAAGGTAGATGAGGCCTGCATGGAGTCTATGGAAATTTGTGAGAAAGCGATGGGATGACAGAGATTATGCGAAAAGATCAAAAAACAGATGCGGAAACTTTCAGTCTACTCTCAAACCGAGATTTTTCTCTTTACAAGAAGGAGAAAATCGATGGAAGAAATAAACACTGTGGAGAATTTGCTCTGTGAATGTCCTAACGTTGCTTGAACCAGGCTCCCGGCTGTAGATGCTCACGTGATTAGCCAATATCGTCTTGTTTGACTCAGCTGTTGTACTGTGCGTTATTAGCTTTACTGCAATAGCTATTCTATCTGAAATTTTTTTTCCTTGTCGTCGTATCACCCCATAACATGTGGGTGGTAGAATTTGTAAGTGCCTGGCTTCACTTTCAAGGGAATCATCGTCATGTCGCACGAGACAGGTAGATTTTGAGTCTACCTTTTGAGAAAGAAAAGGGTAGATTGCACCAAGAATCCACTGAAAATCCTCTTTCGATTTAAATTCTCGGCGTGGGCATGAACGTTTCGGTTCCAAACCATATCACTTTTGAAAGAAATCCTCATTTGAGATTTGTGTTGGAAGAGTGAAGACCGAATACAGGTACTAGAGAGCACAAAAGTATTCGATTTTCCAAGAGAAATTTTGTTTTGTTTCAGATTTCAGCGTTCCCCGCCATTCAAATTGCTTTCATTGTTATGAGACTTTTTTGTGTGTGTAGCCACGACGTTCATGGGAATGACTTTTATTCCCATGAACGTGTAGCCAGGCACTAAGCCACTCAAAATATATCGTTATATAAGTCGTCTGTGCCCCAAGGACATCTTTCCTCTTAGCTCTGTTGAGTTCGGAGAGTTTTCTATTCTCTAGCGAATGTCAGTTGCTTTATAAAGGTGGAAAGAAACATTCGTAACTGTCCCGGCGTTCTCAAAATGCTTGTCTGTACTAGCATTTAAATTAATGAGGGTTTGCATATTCTTCGTTTTTGACTCATTCCATACTCTTTTACTCTAGAGTTAATTCTATCGCCGTTTAAATGGGATATACCGTAATATTTCTTGTTAAACTTTTCAAACCTTACATTTTTTTGGACCTAATTTTAAGAAAATTTACAGATTATACATTTTAAGATTGCACCATAAGTTTTGCTCATCTCAATAAACAATTATAAATGTTTTACTAATTTTTATTTTATTTCATTCCGCCAAAATAGGCGTTAAAACTACGCACCCGCCATGTCAATGTCAATGTGTTAGGTAAAACTTTTTCAAAATCTTCCGAACCTCTGGCACCAGCACCTCAAAGTCGTTTGGAAACTTCTCCCTCCGTGGCGGGCCCTTATCAATTCCGGACCACAAATTGTATATCGGTGTTCTGGCAGTCTTTGAAAATGATATTTCAAAGGAGCCAGGTCTACCTGACAGTTTTTGATTTTTGTTTCTTACGAGCTGAATTATTTTTTCTGGAAACTGCGACTGCAAGTAAGCGGCTAATTCAATCGCCTTTACTTTGAATATTGGGCATTCTTCTGTGTGTTCTACGTAGACAATGGCTCGATTCTCGTCGAAATGTTCATCTGATGTCCAGTCAACATCTTTCTGTTTTTGCTTTTTCGCCTTTCGGAGTTTAGGCATTTGTAATTTTGTTTTCTAAAAGTTTGTTTTAAAATTCACAGAAAACATGATCCCACCTAGTCGGCCGAATGTGACACGGCTTTCGGACGATTCAGTAATGTTGAGGTGGAACGTTCCTCAGAATAATGGCTTGCAGATACTGTTCTTCAAGGTTCAATATCGAATGTTGGGTGACATCTCAAAGACTGTGCCACGGGAGAACTGGCAGACGACAAATGAAGACATCACATATGGAAAACGGGATCGAAGCCATGACGGAGTGAAGAGCTTTACGTCGTCTGTGTCTGGTCTGAAACCTGATCGACTGTACAGATTTCGAATTATCGCTGTTTACTCAAACAATGACAATAAAGAAGGAATAAGTTCTGGAAAGTTTCTGTTGCAACGTGGTGCTGCCTTGGGACCATCAAGGGGTCATTTACCACCGCCAGTATTGACGGACGTGGAGGCAATCTCGGAAACGGCAATCATGTTGCACTGGACCTTGGCATTTAATCAATCCAACATGGTGGATGGGTTTTATGCGTATTACAGGCCTGCCTCGACTGCTGGCGAGTATCTGAAGGCCACTGTGGATGGAATCAACACGCGGAAGTTCAAAATTGACATGCTAGAGCCAGGGACTGCTTACGAATTTAAGTTGCAGTCGTTTACAGCATCAGCAGCATCTGATTTCAGCACAATTCTGCAGGGCAAGACGAGAAGTGAGTTGAAAAGATGAGAGGTTTGATTATGATTTACTGAAAGTTAACTTTCCTTCCACAGAACCGCCGACTACTCCATCGCCGGCTACACCATCGGTTATCCCAGCGAATAAAATAAACGAGGAAGACAATTCAATATATCCTGTGGTAGCTGGAGCAGCTGGTGGCGGAATCCTTTTGCTTTTAGCTACGATTGCAGCTTGCCTATGCATGAGACGAAGAAACTCTCAGCCTGAGGGTAAGTTAAGCTTACCAATGTTCTACATATTTACTAGGAACTCCGTTTTGCAGATGAAGACAAACCCCAATTGGACCATATTCAAGCCGATTTCGTAACCCCCTCAGTCATTGGTTCCCAGCACCATAAACCTAGTCATCGCATGAATGGTGTTATGCCTCGAATGAACATCACACCAAACCCATTAGCACAGGACGGCGATAAGGTAACCCAGTTTGAACTCTTCTCATTATTTTCATACCAATGAACCTTTAATTTGCATTCGCAGTCCCATCAGCCGGCCACAACAACAATGTCCACTCCACCTTACCATCATCAGACATCGCCCCCACCGCAATCTCCAACAATGTTGCAAAAACAAATGCAGCATCACCAGCACCAATTGCAGCACCAGCAACACCCGCCACCGGTTCCGCCACATCAGAACAATAATCATCAGCCACCAACAATGCACTATCAACCACCACCTCCACCTCTGACCCCGTCCATGGAGGCTCACCGACGAACGCTCGAGCGAAGCGCCCGCAACTTGCACTATACCCAGCCCGACTCCGCGATGAACATCGATGGCCTACCCACACGGATACCCTCGCTGAGGCGAACCCGACGAACATCCGGCAATACAAACAATAACAACAATAACGGTGGTGTAGGTATTCCCATTGCGCCGGGAAGTCCGCGAGTTCAGCGCTCACCCATGCCGAATCGAAGTGGTGGAATGATGAAGCGCAACCGCTTGGGTAGTCATACGGAAAACATGTCATCGGGCAGTTTAAACAGTATTGAGGTTTGAGTTGAAGCAGCACCAGCAGCCGGTGTGTGATGGTAAATTTGTAAATTTTTATGTTTCTCTAATTTATGTAAATTGTAAGATTTAATTTAACCATATAAGGTGTGTGTGATAATAATTGGACACGAGGAACAATATACTATAATTTTGTTTTCCTAACAAACGAACGCAAGACTTGACAAACAGCTAAAGGAAACAGATTGTATGACTGAGCTTTGAATATCTGACAATAGTTAATATTGAAGTTTAAGCCCAAAATGCATTTTTATATTGTAACAATTGTAACTTTGTTTTGAGTAAAGAAACTAAGAAATGAATGAATGGGGTAGTAGGCACCAAATTACAAATAAAATATAAATCTTCTTGGAAGGCTAACTTGGTTATTGTCGGTACGGCCTGGGGTGGACTCTAGGGTGGTTAAAATCTATTTACATCTTGACAACTAGTAGGTGGTTGTCTTGGAATACTTTATTTTAAATATTTGTTGTGGTTTGTTTGGCTGCCCTAAATGCAAGAAAAATTATAAAAAATCACACTATTTTTCGGTGTGGTTTATTTTAATTCTTTTTTTTCCACCGCTGAAAAATTAATTCGACATCAAAATATCTATCGCATGTAAGCAATGTCATGAGAAGCTTATAAATAATAAAACCCGTCAGTGTACTGTACAAAAATTCAAATTGTGCGATTGCCAACTTTATTGAAAACTAAGCTGTTTCACTCACTTATCTGAAAGTAAGCGGGTCCGTTTTTCATTCGTAAAATGAGTCAATGATATATGGACGACATCGCACATGGATCTGAGTACGGGTTCGCGAACGTCGTTTCCCGGCTTCAATTAGTAAAGAAATCATTATAATTGCCGTCGAAAACTGGTGGGAAAAGTTATGTCAGATATTTTCAAAGAACACAGCTTTAGATAAAATGTTTTTAAACAATTCCTCTCAGACTACCGTACAAATATAAATATCGATCATTTCTCGATCACAATCGTTAATAATGGTAAAAGGTTTTGAGGCACTCTTCGGTCCTAAATTGCAAAAGGCAATAGGGCCGGTCTGGAAAAGACCTTGCAGCACAACGTGCTTCTGTTTTCTGCAAACATTAGTTGCTTCTTTCCGCAACATTTAACTGATTCCTACATCAGGCATCCGTAATGCAACCAAATGTAGAGTTGTTTGTTGACTGGGAAGACGAATGAATCTCAAAAGAGACACTTCTTGGTTCTGGATCTTTAACCCAAAACGTCCACTTTTTAACAACCTAGGATACGTACATATTTAGGTGTCACAGGGAAGTATGAATTCCAAAAATTCTTTTTTCTCAATGTTTCATTCGTCGATTTGAAAGAAGGACCGAAAAGGTGCAGTTTTGAGCGCAAGAACCAAGTGCTCATCCCGCAAATGCCTTGCACCTCTGCATCTGTTTCTGTTGAAGTTAAAATGCATTTGAAGGCCTACATCAAACATCCTCTTTTCCCGAGGATAAGGCCCAGTACGCATTATGCCGGTGATCTTCCTCTTTTTGAAAAAAAAAACTCAAACCCATCGACCCTTAAGCAAGATTTAGATTATTTGCAATTGTTTGCCTTTGCCATATTCACACACATTTGAAAGCTGATGATTGCCATTTTGTAGTCAAGGAGTTTAGAAAAACTCATTACGGTTTGGTGTCCTATAAAAATGTCTTAAATATTTTCTCAGTCAAAAATTAAATAAATTGTAAATTACCTAAATAATGTTTATTATTTTTATGTTTCGTATTTTCTGCTTTTGAATAAAATATTATTCAGATTTCCGTCCTATAATATTTATAGATACATTTAAGAACTAATTACAAATAAAATAATAAATAAAATTAAGTTCGTTCTTCCTCCCATGACTGGCTTTAGACTTGTTTTATTTTCTATTTATATAATCTAAGATTTTTATTTTTATATGGTAATTTAAGTCATTAATTCTTCCTATTGAAAGCAATGCTTTATTTTTAAAAATAGTGTTTTTATTTTGTATACATATATTTATGTGTTTCTGTTTCTTTTATGCAACACCTTAAGACATATAAATAAAACTCTCGAATGTAGACGTTGTAATGTTTAGATAATATTTTTATTTATAAATGAGTATTTTGTACGATTTTTTCCTTAAAATTAAATTACACAAAAATGTTTGTAAAAAAAAACACACACTCACAAATAACTGATAATATATGATAGTGTATATTTATATATAAGTAATATTAGTATATAAAAAAGAAACTTCGATTGAGTTCATATTAAAAAAAAATAAATAAATAACTTTTTAAACGACTAAAGTTTTTGTAGTTTGTATTTGTTATTCTTCAGAAGATTTGTTGGATTCAAAGATCATCTTTTGTGCAGTCTTTCGATCTAATTCAGCCAAGGTATTTAAGGATGCAAGAATAAAAATTAAAAAACAATCACAGTGTGAGCATTGGGAAAATAAGGATAAGAAAAGGGAGGAGATGGCGATGCGCTTTGGGCTCAAGTTGTAATATTCAGGGAAAATAATGCATTTCCATATTCCGTGTTGAACGGCTACAAAAATAACTTCGATATTTGAATGTACGCCCCTAAAATCAAACTTGAGGTGTGCTGATTTCCATGTCTGATACTACGTGTAAAAGTTATAAGAAAGAATCGATAAAACGAAGACAAGGAAACAGACATTGCGGCGATGATTAAGAGACCCCATCGCATGCATAATATCACGATCACCAATAAGTTTTATCGGGCGTTTGTCCCTTTCAATTCTGTTAATTACCTACAAATATTATCACCTTAGTACTGGAGTGACATAACTGCATTTTCGGCTTTTTCAAGTTAGCATTCTCATATCTCTAGTTTTATATGACATATGTTTGTGCACTTTTGAGAATAAGCCTTTATATAGGAAATTTTTGTATGGTTGTTTACTATTTGCAAATAAATAATTTAGTGCTGAAATGGTCAACACATAGCAACACAATACAATTTGTTTTCAAAAATGCTTATGAATGATTATTTTTCAATATTCAAAAGCTACATAGTAGGTAACAAAATTGCGAATTGACGTTTCAAGTATTTAAAAGCTTTGTTCAATGAGGCTGTCCAAATCAGTGCAGTGGTGTTAAATGAGAAAAATGTCTGTCCAGCATACGATTTATTTTCAAAATGACTCAAATATACTGCTTCGACTGGACACTTCAATTTAAATAAGCTCATTTATTGCTACATTTTAAGTAAAGCCCTCAGTGGTCAATCTGTGAACAACACCGCAAGCGCACTTTTTAAGATTCTACGATTTTTATAAATAAACGCCTTGGCCTTACAGCAAAAAAGGATTTAAAGTCTATATTTAATCTTATGAAAGCAGCTGACGTGGCTTATTATAATGCTATTTCTTCGAAAAATAAATTGCTTGACATTGCAAGTAACTTCTTATTTATAGTATTATGTATCAAAAAACATAAGAATAGGCTATACTCGGCTTGGTGCGAACAGTATGATACTCTATCCATATCTCTCTATGCCCCGAAGAAAAAAGCATAAGAAGATTATGGATATCATTTTATTTAATTCTATAAAATTTTAAAAAAATATTTTTTGAAAAAACGCCCCCAAAAAGTGGGCGTGGGCAAAAACTTCGTAAGGCGATATATTGGAAAAAATATTGGCTAACTATTTTGTTAAACATTTTTATTCGGTTTCTATGAAAATGTTCGCTAAAAACAGCATCTATGTAAAAAGACCAAAGATTCAAATCAGACTCTCTCTGAAAATAAGTTTTCAATGTTTCCCAGCGTTGTTCAAGTGCAAAGCGACTCAATTCGTTCCGCGGACTGGCTTTCTGTCAAAATTTCGACTGGGGAAACGGCTGTCCGTGTCAAAAAAACCGTTTATATACGAGTTTTTCAGCAGATTTCGATTTGTTTAACTTCTTTTATATAACTGACTATATTGCGATCATGAGTGATAGATCATACCTTTCCACTTTTTGACTGCGTCTCTTCTGGTCACCCGTAGAGTACACTTGTTCTATTTACTTCAACAAATTCTTATTTTGACTTAAGACAATCAGAGGCTGTTAGTGTTATTTGAGTGTGATTTAAGCTGCCTTGATGCATTTAGAGAATTTATAATTTGCATCTTTATTAATTTAACTCGTGTAAGTTTCATTTTCTTTCATCAGCATAATATATTGAAAATGTTAAGGAGGTGGTAAGGCATTAAACAGCCTTCTACGAATGTTTGCAAGGTCGTGCAAACCATTAAGTGAGTATCGGTCTTTATTGTTAACGGCGATCATTTTCGCGTCGTATTCATAAGCTTCGCTTTAGGATGATTTTTCGATAAGGATTGAGAAGGCGCGGGGTGAACAAGAAATCTAATAGTGAGATGAACAGGAAAGTCGTTATGTTTACCCTTAAAATGTTGGTCTCAAAAAAACAAAGACAAATGTTGTAACGACATCCTGCATCTGTGTGAAGATGCTATTCAAGGTCGTTGCCTACTTGTGAGGACATACTGAGGTAGCATTTCCATATCATGCATATACGACCAGCATTAAATGAGCACCAACCAAAGAACTGAAAGCATTTTACACTTGAAAGAAGCGAAAAAGAAAAAGAAACCTCATACTTATTTCATTATAATTTTTAAAATTTATTTATTTAAAATCATCGAACTTTAGCTTTTTTCACTTAATGACATTTGTTTATCTAAAAAATACCTAAAGCTCTGTACAAAAACTTAATTGTTAAGACATTAACGTTATACGATAATAGGTAGTAAGTATGTAAATATATAATTTGTTTTTCTATTTGCATACTTATGAAAAGACTCTAAAATAGTTTTTTTAGTGAAACTTAAGAGTAGCTTTGGTTTTTCGCTTAATTTTAGATAATTTAAAAAATTAATATAAAGTTATGTCAATAATGTTAAATAAATAAGCCAACTATACTTGTAGGTATTCGTATAAAAACAAAACGAAATAAAAATACTACACGGATGCTAAGATAGTAATTGACACGATGATTTTAGTTATGAATTAAATTAATTTACAACTTAAGTCAACATTACAGTTACATTTCAAAAAATACGAAATCCAAATCAATTTATGGTGAACATGACAAAATAACTGCTATATAAACGACGAATACATTTTTAAGAATTTTTTTTTCTAAACTCAAAATTATTACAATTTAACTAACAATCTGTTTTGAAATCTTTTAATTCGACATTATAACACTCAACATTATATATTTCTATATATTTCTAATAGAAAATAAATCACCCAATTGTTACAATATTTCATAAAATTTTTGTTAAATTCAAAAAATCCTTTTTGGTCTTTGAAAAATAATCTACCAGTATCAGTATTATCGTAAAAGAAAAAACACAATTTCTGCATTTGAATTTAATACATAAACATGTATTACAGAAACTGTACTTTTTAATTGATCTGCAATTTACAAACATCTGGTCATAAGTGCCGTCATCTTGCTTCCTTCATTAACTAATTGTTTGTACGGAAATAACTGCCAAAGATAAAGATAACCCAGATTTGACGGCGATAATCCCAAAAGAAAAAAGTATTCAGACATTATCACAAGAGAATCCAGGCAATATCGCTGGCCCAACTTTTTTTGTCGGTTTTTTTTTAAAGATTTTTTTAAAGAAGGATTTATCTTGTGGTTCATTGAAAAATACATCGATGTTTTATCTGATGTAATCCATCAAAATATTACATCGATATATAACGATGCAACGATTAAAAATATCGAATTTTTCAATGCATCGAAGAGGAACGCGTTGTATTATATGAGTTAAAAATAGAAAATAAAAATGAGACATTATCAGAGGACACTCAATAAATAAAATCAATTGGCCCTATTCTGGATTCTCTGAGCTTATCTTAATGTTTGTGTTTAATGTAAAATCTTTCATAATTTCAAGTATTAATATTTCCGTCAAAAAAAACCTAATAACTCTTGAACAGAACATTCTATCGTTCGTTGGTGGCAATAGCCAGTTCACGCACACAATTACAGTACTTCGCCATGGAATCCATTTTGGAAAAAAATTCATATTCGTATCTTTAATGTCAAACTAATCAAAATATTTAAAGGATAGAGGCGATCATTCTCCTCTTTCAATACAAATGCAATCGAACATGTGATTACTTTTGTCCCGAGCAGTGCTGCCTTTTCAAATTCGAAGAGTAGCAAATTTTTTAGATTTTGGGTAATATTTTCGATAAAACAGTTCAACAGATTTAATATGACGGACTATGCGCATGTGCTACAGTTGCAGTATTAGTTTGATATTTTGTATATTTATTGTTTTGTGGGACTTTGCGGGACAATTTATGATGCGGTACGTATGGTCACTACAGTGCTATAAGATCCAAAGTTGAATACAGTTTAAGATGTTATTACCAGGGCACTGTAAAATAAGTAATGTTCGCGGAAGAATCGGCAATGCCAGTAATGAAACTCAAATGCGAATATACACCCAATTTCATATTCAAAGGTAGGATACTGGAAGGTATCAAAAAACTTGGCACTAATTCCGTAACTCTGAAGACGATAATCGTTCGGGCGATAATAGTCAATGATATCGTCATCAAGTTGCTTTACATAACTTTATCTCTATCGTGTTAAGTCTGTTAGCCCATCGTTATAAAGTCTGGACTTTATTATTCCCACCCATTTTTATACCCTATCCTAAGGGTATATTAATTTTGACACATAGTTTGTAACACCCCTTAATATTCGTCGCAGACCCCTAAAAGTATATATATTTATGATCAGGACCAAAATCTAAGACTATTTAGCAATGTCCGTCCGTCCGTCCGTCCGTCCGTATCAACTTTTGAGGCCTTTAAAATTATGCTAGGAAGCTGAAATTTGGAACATATACTCCCTAGGGTTCCGAAATGGTAAAGTGTTAGAATTTTTAAAATACGCCCACTGCCACGCCCACAATTTATAAAAAACCGTTTTAAGGCTTAAGTTAGAGAGATAAAGTTGTACAACCTTCACAAGATATGTAGGTACTGCCCACCTTAATTAATTTGTCATATAAAGTTTTTTGCCACGCCTACTTTTTGTGGGCGTTTTTCACTAAAATGCTGTTTTCTTCGAAAATTTTCATAGAAATCGAAAAAAAATGTTTAACAATATATTATGCCAATATTTTTCTCAATATATCGCCCATACAAAGTTTTTTACCACGCCCACTTTTTGGGGGCGTTTTTTGAAAAAACATAATTTTTTTTCTATAAATTTCATAGAATGAAATAAAATGCTATCCATCATCTTCCTAATGCTTTTTTTCTTTGGAGTACATAGGGATAAGGATAGGGTATCATACTGTTCGCCCCAAGCGGACTGTAGCCTTTCCTTATGTTTTTTTTTATTTTTTCTTTTCAAATCAGTTTTGGAGCAGCATTACTTTAATTGTTTTATTTTCTTTGACTTTCTTAAATTTCTGAATATTTCAATTGAATTTTAAATTTAATTTTATTATGAATTCTCTGTTTTGCCAAAAAATTATTTACTCTTGCACTAAAAATATTTTGCCGAACTCGGATATATCACCCTATAACGAAATGCAATAAAAGATTTCGTTAAATTAAACAATCCATTTTAAGGTGATCAAATGAAAATTAAACAAGAAAACTACCCACTACCACAACTTTTTTACAACCACTCCTACAGGTTAATTTCAAAGCAAACCGTAGGATTCAACCTGTTACTTTTTATGTCAAAAATTTGGTGAGAGATCTCGGTCTACATGTAGTTATAAGAGTTTTTAGTTTTTAGTTTTGTATTTGAAACGTTTCCTGTTTTAATTTTCTTTAGATATTTTATAGAGCGGTAATTATTTTTTAATATATTATGTAACTTAAGCCATATGTAATGGTATTCGGTTTATCTATATTTCGACCAGCACATTTGACATTAGCAGCAGATGAGTGTGCAAATGGCTTTACCTGGTTAAATACCAATTTTGATTGTTTGGTTCAATATATAGTCAACCGTACTTTGGGTTTTTCTTTATTTCCATTTCATTCCGCGAAAAACCGCGAAGCAAATTTTTAGACAAAAAATTAAATATTCACAAAACATGTAAAAACTATGTCCGAATAGGGCCCAATATGTATGTTTTTTTCGATATTCATACGCAAATTTGTTTGTAATTACATTACGTTTTAAAGCTTTATTTAATTTATAGAACATAAGTCTTGTCCTCAGTGCAATAATAATTTAAACAAAAATAAACTATTAACCGCGTCTAAATGAATTCGTAGAAAATTAATTTAACTTCTGTAGACTATAAACTATGCAGTTGACGGTTTATGAAATCACACAACATCACACCACCATATATTTTGTGCTTTGTGTACTGCACCAAATGCAAATGCACTTCGCATCGCAAGTGTTTACTGCCTTAAGCTTTAAATGGGACTTTCAAAGAATTTAAAATATATTGTAAACGTTTTCTGCATCTTTGTACAAAAATCATATTTAAAAAAGAATATATGTTACATTTTGCCTTCTTTTCAAATACTATACTTTGGAACCCTACCAGTCTTCCCATCAGACTCTACTTTTTAACTTTGATATCTCGATGCATCTATACATCTTATATTTAGGAATTTGTTTCTTTTATAAATGCCTTCTGTACATAGTACATTATATAGATATGTACGTAATAGTTACTTTGGACTTTTAATTTGGGATATTTAATACCACTGTGAAATGAAAAGGGATAAGCACTGACGTGAACGGAGAATGTGATACATAAGTAGTATTTCTTATCATAAACGCTACCCGGCCAAACAAAAAATAAGCAAAGCGAACATATCATAATGGATACAACAATTAAAAAAAAATTATCTGCGTTTGTGTTGAATTTTTCAAATTTTGTATATCCTTTAGTAGAATTGGTCGAGATCTTGACCAAAGCCTCCACGGTACACCCGTGTTCCCATCTTTTGGTTTGCCGGTGTAATGGCCCAAATGAGGTCCACACACAAAGTTTCATCAATTTTAAACCAACTATATTCGAGAAGTTTTGTGTGGGTTAGTGATAAAAATTCTAAATATAACTTAACTCGGCTTTCCGCGCAGGTTCAGTATGTTTTTGGGCTAATTTTTCTAATGCCGGCTAAAATATTGTTTAAATATTTTAAAAAATAACTCTAGGAGCACCTGATGTTTTATTTTGCTGCCCTACCTCTTGCGAAGTCTGCATTTAATTGAAGGTCGTTTCCGTTTGCATTGAAGGTACATATACCTATGAATTCGCACACATAATAGTTGGAGGAGATGGACTTAGAATCCAGTATGGGCCATAAACGAATATAATTTAATTTTTATATGCCAACAATAATTTATTTGGCGGGTCTAGATTTTAAGCTTCTAAATTCATACAATTGCACTTTCTGAATTTTTTCACGAGTTCCTTAAATAACAAAAAACTTTTTGATTGATGAGTTTCTCACATGTGGAACGCTCGTTACCGTATATTTTACCCTACTAACCACTGATACAGGAAAAGAACTATTTTGTTCACAATTTAAATCTACCTTTCTAAAAATATATCACCTTTTCGCAGTTGTGTGATCCAAGAGTTCTTTACTTTATTTTCTTTTTTAATTTCATTCAATACTTAAATAAATAAAGAAAAAAAAACAAGCATTTTTATGAAGCTCATTAATATTACTAGTATTTAAAATCGTGGCACACATTAACTAAGTACGTATAAATATGTCTAATAAATAAACCAAAAACTGTATGATCGTCCTTTCTGCAAATAATTACATAATGGTACATATACATATTTCTTAAAAAAAAAACAGTCACATCATTCGGCTTATTATTAAAACTTATATTTATCACAAAAGCAAAAAATCTTGTGTGACATCGTGTTTGATTTAGTCCCACTCCTTTTTTACTTCCTTTTATCCTTTGCTATACCTTTGTAAATATAATTTTTTGATTTAAATTTTATGTATTTTTTTTATAAATAAATCTCTCTTAACTTAAGTGATTTTTCGTAGCATGTATTGTAAATATTCTTACATACACTCTGTTAAAGTATGTATATATGATTTCATTTTCATTTATATTCTTTTTTGTGTAAATATTTCTTTTTTTTGTTTGCAAATATACACTTCGCTAGGAATTTCATTAATTTTATTGTAATAGTATAAAAAAAAATAATTTAAATTCATCTGATTTTGTTATAGCTTAAAAATATTTAAATTAACTACGCTACAGCCTTTGGTTTAGCTGTCATAAATATTGGTTGAGGCATATTTTTGTTTGGCATCACACATTTGTTCTGTAATTGTATAAAAAAGGAAAAGAAAAAGAAAGAAAACAGGAAGAGAATAAGAGAAAATAATTTATAAAGTAAATAAAATCAATTATTTATAATATATGTTGTTAAAAAACTGTAAGTAAAATCTATTAAATATTTAAACAAAAGCATTAGGTATGTATTACAAAAATAAATTATTTGCTGCTATAACTGTTGGTGAAAAGCAAAGTGTTATTTAATTTTATAAGTTTTGCAAAAAAATGTGTAAGTGTGGAAAAATATTGAATTAAATAATTTAATACATATTGTTTAAACAGTTAATGTTACCGCCAGATGTTTTTACTTAGGAGCACGAAAGTCTTCGACAATACAGAGGCACACAGATAGTTGCTAAATATATACTTCTATAGAGACTATAGACTAATGTCAGAGCTCTAGTAAGACGAACAGGAAATTTGGAAAATTAAAAATTTAAACATTATTAGAAAAATACACAAGAAGACGATAGTTAAACAAAAAAAAAAACTACTACGTGAGATGGCGGCATAGTTTAGAAACAGTGACATGTCTGCTGGCAAATAAGAAGGACGGGGTAAAATACTATACTTTTACATAATGATTTTTGCAGAAACGACCGAATCAGTGGGTATTATCATGTCCAACTAATATAATACTAAAAAATGTTGCTAAACAACCACAGAGGCTAAAAGCGGCAACAACAGCACGTGATTGGCATCAATGATGCAAATAAAGTTATCTGCCAAAAATAAATTCTTCTACCGATACTTTTTAAAGGCGTGCTCATAATCTACCCAGATTTAAATTTTAAATTTAAAATAAATAAATTTAAATATTCGTTTTCAACCGGACTTATAGCAAAGTACGGTTAGACTAGGTTAGGTTGCAGTGGCTGTCGGTGAGGCCGACTCACTTATACCAAAAAGAAGTCCCTTTGAGTCCGACATGCCACGCCTAGTTGCATGCTGGCCTATAAGACAGTAGCCAATTAAACCCGTCAACGCATTCGGGATCAAATATCTCTCGAAAAAATGCAACCGCCTTAAAAAGGATCTTTACTTCGGATTCATAGAGCAGGACTGGGATTATAAGGGTTTCCTTATTTGTTCAGGAGACAAATGTTGCTTTCCTCGCACAAAAAAACAGCGATTGGCTAACTTCTTCATTTGATGTTTAAAGATATGTCATTTTCAGATGTAATAGCAGGGAAAAGGTAGACAAAGTCATTACTGTGCTGTTATTTGCGGCCTTAAAATAGATGAAAAGGTGGTTAGTAGCGATCTGAAGTTCTTGGGTTTTCTTCAGAATCTGCGTGAATATTTGGACTTACCGGGACTACTCGCACTATATGGCAGACAAGATCATATATGCGAGTTGTCGCAGTTTAGAAGTGAATAGGACAAACGATGCTTAGGTTCCATTCATCAGGCATACATTCTTCTGACTAAATCTTGGAAGTGAGTTGGTAAACGCTTTTTTCGAGTCAGTTGCCTCGAATAGTTCGGCGGATAGACCATCCGGCCCAGCCGCCTTGTTGGACGATGAATAAATTCTAATCTAGTAGATTTTCGAGATTTGAGGGACATTTCCAAATGGTCCAGGGTCAAGGACCAAAACGCACAACAGAGGGCCAAATAGCCCTATCGGGCAAGTGCATACATTTTAGAGACAGAGAGCGGTTTGAGAGAACACCTCGATATATGTTTTTAAGTGTTGTGGTTACCTCTTATCTGTAATCTAATCAGTTTGGCTTGTGATGGAATGTAATGGAATGGAATGAAAACGAAGTACTCTCGGGCAACATTGAGGTAAATTATAATCTTTGAACTAAAATAATCCATTGCATCAGTTACGTAGACAAACAAGGTAGAATTTTAGAAACCACTGGATAGATTATACTTAATCAGAAAATTAACTTTAAATGTAATCCTTACGATAACAAACCTTACACCGCACAGGGTGTAAGTATCAGCATTGGATACTATTTCATTTGTAGAAGTGTCGCAGGGCAAAGCACTTCGTGGAAAAATTTATGAGTTTAATACATCAGCCAAATACAGAATACACATATGACGACCAAAAATTAGACCACTTTATACCATGATACTGTGCATGGTACTCGTACAGGAGGTACAGACAAAGGAATTTTTCATAAAATTTTCGTTCATGTCACTAATATTTATCCTGAAACGATGACATGTTGAGTGAGACATTTGATTTTTTTTTTTTCTGTCAAAAAGGAAAATTTAATTAGAGTGTTGTGATATAGGTCGACGGATGATGCATATTTTTTTTTTTAAATGGGAGAGAACTTTCGTTGTTCCAACAATTCGATAACTAGAAAACAGTCAAAGCCCTGGAACAAGAAATGGAATTTGTGTTTTTTTAGCCTTTAAATCTCTAAAGTAATTTGTAAGTAAAAGTATTAATGTAGCAAAAGAACCCATGCGAAACAAAACAAAAACTAAAAACTATTTACAATAACAAATAATAATAAATAAAAAATTAACAAACATAACATTTTAAATAGGTACCTAGTGGCATCGTTGATGATTGTATATAAATATATATTTAAATATATATTTTTTTTTGAAGCGATATATATTAAAGTGTATGTAACAGATGTAGAAGATGCATTGCTAAATATTTACTTTCTCTAAGCAAAAAAATAAATTCATCTCAAAAAGTTTGTAGAAAATATATAGGAACTCTTGCTAATGCGTGTGAGATAGAAATCTCTAAGGAAAATAGTAACAAGAGGTCTACTACTGCTCTGACAACTCAAATACAACTGACTCGGGTGGAACTGCTGTTGCTGGCGGTACTCTAAGTACCTTTTGGCCACGAAAACATAACAACATCATCCAATTGCTCCTTCGATTGTGACGATTTCGATCGCTTCCACGTGACTGGTGATGGATATGCGCATGCGGGACATACTGTGAAGAGTGGTGATGATATTGATGATTATTATGGTTATTGTTGTTAGTGCTGCCATTGCTGTAGCGTTGCGGTGGTGAATCAATTCTAGAAATGGAGAAGCAATTTGGATGAGCTTATGTTATGGGCGAAACATGATCAGCAATTATGTATGTTATGTATATATGTACCTCGTTGAATCGTGAACTTGTCCTTCGGTGTCCGGAGCGGTATTGTAGCCACCCGAAAACATTGAGGCACGTCGTGGTGCCCAGTCGGGATGTCCACGTAAGGACATGTAAACAGTCACACTTTTAAGTAAGGCAGCACGAACCTAAACGGAGATAAATAGGTAAAGAAACAAAAAAACAGCTGCAGATCAAATGCAAAACTAGTTACTTACCTCTCCATTTAGAAAGCAGTAAATCATCGCAATGAAGAATCCCTGAAAGGACGTTAGGAAGTGCGTGACATACGACCATAATGCAAATTCCCAGGCAGTTCGATTTATCGGCGCTTGAATGATGTGCAGAAGATTTGTTATGCCCAAAAGAGGTAGAAGAACAGCAGCAGCTCGTACCGCTTTTCTGACTTGCTCGACATCGCTCGTCTGACTCTGACGCAGCTTCACCACCAGCACTCGTATTATATTCAGCAGGAAGAAAAAATTGAACTGCACATGGCCGAGGCGGTTATTTGAGGCACCTTTAACCAATTAATCATTGTTGAATTCCACTTACCAGAATCACTGTCAGTCGCGGTCCCTCTAAAATCCAGTAGTAGGGTGTTAAGTTGTAATTCCACCAGCATGTCTCGTTCGCCTTGAAATGTGCTGTTACAACAGCCCATAGCGCCGTCATTATCATCGGAACACCCCAGCCAATTATCGAATATATTGTATGTGGAAAGCGACCTTGAAATACGGTCACAGTGACCACGTTATGCAAATATAATCCTTCGATGAACATCCACATAAACATTGCAGTGCGGGCATATTCTAGCAGGACATAGGATGCTTCGCAGACATACGGCTGTCGGTTGTCAAAATCGTGGGTGGAAATGAAAGGATACATCATATTAAATCGATTGTTTTTGGTATTATAGTGATGATATGTATATCTTTATGATGAAGGTTTGGGGACAGATTATGACGCAATGAAGTGGAATGATGGTTATGACGGTATGCCATGCAAAGTCGTTGTGTAATGCAAGCCGGTTCGATGCTACAAGAGTTTATCTTCCTTTTTTATTGTTTGTAAAACAGATAAAGGTTACAAGTAGATTAGATTCGCAAAGATATTGTTGCGTAATTTGGATGACTTTTTGAATATATTGCACAATAATATTCTAGATGTAGATACCTGCTTTGTGTCTATTCAAATTTATGTTGCAGATATGCAAATACCTATATTTTTGTTACACATAAATAGGTACCCCCCGTTGTTCGATTAGAATATAAATGTGCACAAAAGAACATTCTTGTGTTTCACATATTTGCAAAACAATGTTTCAGCAGTAATAGTTTTGAAAAACACGTCCAGCGTCCAGCATGAACACCAATTTAGGTGTTTTAAGATTTGAAATTTGCTTTTGTGATCTATTTTATTTATTATAAGCGAAAGAATTAAAAACGAATTATACTTTTTTTGCTAAATACCTTTTTTAATATTTTTATATTCTTATCGTCCTGGTTGTAACAAATGTTAAGGAAACAAAAATGGCGCTTAAGACTGAGGGACCACAGCCCAATATTACTTACAAGTCCAAAATATTTTTTTCTGGTAAAAATGAACGAATTAGTCTCGATAATTGTTTTCTATTAAAACAATGCAGCTCTTTTAACGCAAAATTAACCTCTAATAGTAAAAATAGAAGAATGTATACAACACAAATAGCTTTTGGAGTTCACTTCGCGTTTATATTCTCGTACAAAATGGAATGGTGGGTGCAGTGGCTTAGTGGTTAAGTGCGTTGGAACACCAATCGAGAGGACCTGTACCACCTGAAAGTTTTTATTCGCTGCCCCACCTCTTGCGAACGTCTGACAAACATCCAAGAGTAAAAAAATGTCATAAGAAAATTTAAAAAATAAATTGCCATTCGGAATTGGTATTAAACTATAGGTCCCGTCATTCGCGTCAAAAATATAACTTCGCACACACAATGGTTGGAGAAGCTAGGCTTTAGGTCCTGTATGGGCTGTCGCCTAATATATATATATATTTGTTTTTTTATAAAATGGAATGGGGTTTATATCTAAATACCGTGCTAATATACCCAAAAATGCACTATCAAATCAAAATCAATGCACAATCTATTGCTTCTAACAATAAGTGTAACTAAGAGTCTCCCAATTTGTTGAGTACAAAAATTATTTCTACATTGAATTTGATCATTTAGTAACTGGTACCTACTTATAAGCACCTCCGGTGGTACAATGACTTAAGTGAAAAAATTAAATTTTCTGAGTTTAGTAATGCCAACATTCTCAAAAAAGCTATTGCTTTCCTTTTGCATTTTGTGAAGAATCGACATCCTTGCATATACGTCGCTTTACCACCGGAGGTGCGATATAATAGGATTAATCGTCAGGAGTTCTTCATGGCGTTGGCCAAATTCGAGATCCCGTCAAAAGTGATCCCCATGCCATGTGACCCTAGAAAATACGCACTGCAATGTGCCGTTTGTATTACAAACAAACACTGCATTTCGAAAGGAGATGTGCTGTCATGTGATTTCTCTAATCTTGTTCTTGAGGAGTGGGCAGGGCAGATATCAACAGGAAAGGCACAATCTTCAACAAATCAGTTCAGTTATGTGGACGATATTGGCATCACCGGCCGCATCCAGCTTCTACAGCTATTGAAGTACATCCGAAACTAGTTGGTTTTATAGTAAATGAGGACAATACAAAACATATATACAACGTAATAGTTAATAGAAGTAATTTCGAGGTTACGATGTGGTGAGCTGCATGTGTGTTCCTATTCTCTAGGGATTGGCAAGTAATTTTAAGTGGGGTCCAGATACGATTGAAAAATTGTATCGAGGTATAATAGGAGGATGTAGGAGAAATTACAATGATGATCTTGAGCCATTTTTTTTGTTATAGTTTGGTAGCTGGTTCTGAAACATATTTACCCTAAAATTTATTAGTGGATGCAGCTTTATACATTTGCAATTATTCGACTTGAAGTGAATGCTTTAAATGACTGAAGAACTTTGCAGCCACGTCAGTCAATTTTGCCGCATTGTATCAGATCATATGTTCATTTCTCATTTCTTTGTAACTCAGTGTTAAGGGCAGATAAATATTTCCGAACATCTTTTTAGAAAAACACAACATCTACCACATTGCGCTCTTTTGTTATAAACTCCAAGTACTACCTTGCTGCCTGCGTATCCAAGTTTTGAAAGCAGAAAATTACTTGTTTATTTATTAGCCAAAACGTTTCTTTGCTTAAACAACGAACACTGTTGTGTTGCAGTGAGTAAAAATAAAAGAAACTCTTTGAGCTGTCGATGGTGAAAAGCAGAACGATATCTCATCTCATCAACTTGACCAAGCTGTCCATTAGTTCTTTTAGGGTAGTTTTCCACAAGTGACTGACTGATGAAATATGCACTGATGAGATATTAGACCTGCATTCCTATCTCTGATTCTCTTTACTAATCCTTTTTCTTTGCCAAACATCACTGGAGCCCCATCAGTTGTTAGCGACACCATTTTATCGTAGTTAACTCTTTTTTCAAATCCAATTGAATAGGTAGGTAGGTAAGTATATTCAAAAATATTTGGCGGTCCATAGCTGCTCGACCGTCCGTGGTCGGGAAATGAACCGCGATTTGCCTGTCGCTGACCGCTGGCATAAACTATGTATATGTCTAAGTGTATTCATCTTAGTGGAGATACGATGGAGAATCACTCTTGATACATCAGTTCAGAAAAAAAAAATCGTTCTAAACATCTGACTCGATGATACGACAAAATGTATGCTCTACAGAATCGTCATCCTAATTCCAGTTCCCATTATACGCCGCGGAGTACTGGAAGATAAGCAGAAAAGGAGAGTTAATGTTAGGCAGAAAAAAATATTTCTCGTATTTTCGGTCCTTTGTGAGAGGAAATCGAATGGAGAAAAAGATGCAACCGCAAACTCTATCAGCTATGCCCATATGTATATGAAATCGTTCCTAACCAACTGCACGACTGTACCTTGCCTAGTCCCAAAAGCCGTTATATATTATAATCACATTGGAAGAGGACTACGCACAAAGCTTCCCTTAGTTTATTTAAACTCCCAAAAGCTTCCCTACGATATGTTTCTTTGGGCGATTTGGTTTCGGGCGTTTTATCACGGAAGCACTTGAAACATCACTACCTGTACTTGGTGATTGCCAGATACCAAGGTCATTGTAGATACTATTCTTTTAGAACAAAGTTTGGGATACTTACACAGTACGGCTTTAAAAAAAGTACTTCAGTATTTTATCGTAATGCAGTAGTCCTGATGCAGAGCTGTAAAAATGTTTTAAGGGCTTGAAATGTAATTTTGCACCAAAGGGGTTTTGAAGTTTAAAATTTAATACTTCTGCGACAGTTTACACTTTTTGAATGGGTTTGTAGAAACAATATTTCAATAAACTTATTAACGTCTTAACTGCACTAAGACATCGATAATAATTATCCGATATTAGGTTGTTCCAAAAGCATGCTAATGCATCATTGTGGTGGAGATACACTCAGAAATAATTTAAAAACTTGCAAACAAAATTCATAGACGAAGGTTTAAAATAGAATACATATTGCGAAGGCAGAATATCTGGTTATTGATGAAAAAAATGTCTGTTACATTTGATGTATATATGATTAAATCCTTTAATTTTACTTACCGTATTTTCAATTCCATTCACACTTGAATTCCCCGTGGATGCTCGACCACCCCGAATGATCGCTTGATCCAAATATAAGGTCAGTCTAATTATCACTTGTATTACCATTGCTACAAACAAATTTTTATGGATTTTCGTTCGATTATTTCGCAGGCTTCGAAAATTACAAAATATTATTAACGATAGGAGCAGCGCGCAGAGCGACAACATAAGGCCAACAATCTCCAGTGTTCTAGTCCTTTCGGCAACAGCGAATTTTATCTAAGTTTTTTTTTTTTTTAAAAAAAATTAAAACCAAAACATTAACAGCCATTGTCAGACGTCTAGTATGTAGGTTAACAAACAACCTCCGAATTTCCTCCAGAATAGAACTGTTGCATCAAATCTCTCACATCAGGCTTAAAGCATGGCGTATAGTTCGTCCATCCATGCGGATTGTAGATAGTGTCATTTGGCTTGCCACTCCATCGGCCATCCGGAAGGCATGCACGTACAGCGAATTCTGAAACAAAAACAAAGCAAGAAATATGTAAAATTCCACGAACATTCTACAAAATGTCAAAGGTTCCCCGCTGAAGGACCTAGCATTGTGTCGAATTCACTTTGACGAACGTTCCGTTAATGAATGTCCTCATCGTAGTCGTTCGTAAAACCAATTTCCATTCAGCAAACAAGCTAAATGACAATAAGTCCATGATAAAATTTATCCAGGCGATAAATGCAATTCACACATTTGGTCCATTTTTCGCTCACACAGCGATGTGAGGAAGGACTGACGACTGAAATAGAAATTAAATTCGCCCGCGCCTGCTGATGATGTGAATTGCAGTTCGCCGGTTAATTAACCCTTTTATATCTGTAGTTGTCGCCATGTCGTCGTCGTCGGTCGCCTTACTGTGAGCTAAACGACTTTCAGTCCCATGTGACATAATGGCCTACAAAACAACTGAATGTTGGTTGGGTATGTGAGTCCTTTGCCATTTCCCCCTTGGCATACGAGCTAGTAATAATAAAACTGGGTCGCATTGCATACAGCTGTACCTCGTTAAGGATTGTTTAAGAGGTGAAGTGCTAGATAGATGGGCAAATATATTGCTAAAGAGTGCAGTCGTTTGGTGTCAACAACCAACTTTTACCGGGAATAATTTATCATTAGCGTTTCTATTTCTGATTAAGGTATTTGTTTAAGTGGGCGGAATTTGAATTCAGCACAACTCGTCTGAAGAGTGAAAGCTCATAATGGATCTAAAAATTTATGTAATGAACAAAAGTGCTGACTTCAGGGAAGAAAATTTAAAATAACTTCGTTTGCATCCGCAATATTGTGAAAATTTAAATACGTACTTGATATTTTTTAAAAATTTCAAAGCTTCTCCATACATAATCGAAAGTTTGTGATGTAAGTATTCTCATTATGAATTCTTCTTTCTTTAAATGGCCGTTGGGCGGTTATGACCGCCAACAATATGCAATATGTTTTATATTTAAATGTTTTCTCTTCTTGTGGAAAAGAAAAACAGTGAAGGGCCCAGTTACCATTTTATTAAACAATTTTTGGTAGCAGTCTAATGTTCTAAGAAACGGCTGTTAGCAGATACGCAATATATAAGTCCAGAGGCGACATAAGCTATCTTCTGATTCAATCGTTTCACCTGAAAATCAAGTATTTTATATTCACATATATCTACATACGTAGTGTTTTAGAGAAAATTGAACATCTTGAGGCACTATTGTATTTCCAGCAAAACAGTGCGAAATTTTGTATCATTTTGCATTCATTACTTTGTCGTTTGGCATTTTCAATGAACTTGAAGTCGTATCAAGACGATGGGTATGAATACATTAGAATGCGATAGAATTACAGGAACATTTTCTTATTTCCCTTAATTAGTCTTAGTTTTTTTTTTTACAATTTGAACGTGCGAATGGGTTTTGAGCATCCTTATAATGTTGATATTAAAGGCTTAACTACATTCGGCAAATATTTAAGTACGCACACGAAAATGATTTTTCTCTTTCCACTTTGGAATTTGAATATGTTTCTCAACTTTTCACGAAGTGACTCACTTGAAGGTTAGAGATACATCTGAAAGGATGAAAAACAGATGCACGTGTTAAGTAAAAAAAGTCCCTAAATAACATTCATCAAACATCAATCAGTGAATGCGATTTCTGATGACGAGATGTTCGGACGGTTACGTCGACATTCTGATCGACAGAAAAGGATGAGAGGGGGGAGATTGTATATAAAACATTACATATTTTCGATTTGAAGGCACTTCCTTGAGAAAACCAAAGCCCAGATCAATATCCACCACCTTTTTACCGATTTTTAAGCCGCGTATGACAGCATCTTAAAGAATCATTAAATTTCACTCCATTTAAGTACAGTATCAAGATCGGAATCGGAATTTCGGGCGTAAACCAGTAAACGAATATGAGAAGCTGAGGGTACCGTCATCAACGAAGGAATTGATTGGGTTAGAAACAAAACTTTTTAAAATGAGAACAATTAGACATTCGGAGCCTTAGGAAACACCAGCAAAGTTCTAACGTCCCTAAATTGGAACTTTCAAACCAATTGTAAGATTGCAAACTGTAAGTGCCATTTTTATTCATTATTATTAGAGAGTTTTAGGTTTAAAGGCAAAAAAAGATTACATTTTAAAGTATAAAAATCTTGTGGGGCTGTTGTTGTAACATAAATATTTTTATTTGTTTTTGAATTTTTTTTAGACTCTGTATTTTATTTTTGTTCTTTTTTAACCTGCAAAATTTGCCTCAAAAAACATATTAAATAGGAGAACGTACAACCCTAATATAAGAGCTTATTAAATATGAAACATCAAACTGCCGGCCAAACTAAGAGTTTGTTTGATACCCATGGGCACATATTACGTAACATATAATATTAAGCTATATGCCAGCTTATAAAGCAATTAAATCCAAAGGAATATTTGTACTTTAAGGTACCTACGTACAAGGCTTACTGAATGTTTAACACGTGGAAAGGGAATACCTCACTTAAACTTTAATTTCTTTGTGGCAAAGCAGAATCGATTGAAACTTTTGTCCTAAGGTGTTTCTTGCAATATTTCAATTAGAAGTTTCCTTTCATATTGCATTTTGAAGTTTCTAGCATGATTCTTCGACAAATTTCAGGTCCTTATTGTGTCAATAAGTACCCGTGAGTAGCACTAAATTATTGTGCTTCAGTCTCAGAAGGGTAATATGGTTTCTTAATTATGCAAAAACTAAACAAAGCAGGCAAAGTTCAAAATGCACTTGTAAATTTGTGAAAATTTCAGGAAAAAGGTAGATCTCATATCAATTGTGAGTGCTCGTACTGTGTGTGTGCATTTTCTGTGATGCATGCCAAGAAGTATAGTCTACGGTTCTTGAATGTGATTAGGGCAAGTCAGTCGAGTGAACCTTTACTCCTACATCTGCTTAAATATTACGCTTATAAATTGTGTACTTACTTGAAATATCGATGCCATGTCCAACAGCAGGACATCGCATTCGAGCCAAAGCCCCTGCCGGTGTTGGAGGCCAACAAAGGAATTGGTCCCACGTCCAATTGCAGAAGATTCCTGAAATACAAATACAGATTACTAGTTCAATTTCATTAATGGAATATTAAAAACGTTCAGTTCCAAACTTTAGACAAAGGTTTAGAAATGCAAATCTTTATCATAGGTTGAACACTCTTTATTTTATTGACCTAAATTATTTTTCTTTAGAAGAGTCTTCGCAAAAAAATAGAAAATAGACTGACACCCTTAACTAACTTCCATCAAACTTGGTCATTTCAATCTAAAGATATTATTAAATTGCTGATTAAATATTTACGAGACAAAACCTTTCGATTTGCAGTTATCAAACTGAAATTCTTCGTCCATCGGTGTCTATTGTTCTTCATCCAACAGAGCCAGAAGGGTTACATGAGTGAGTTAATTGGATTAATTGGTCCGTGAGGAGGACAGTATTTCTGGCATCAATAATGCATTCCATTTCGCTGCTTGCCGAATGAAGGTTCAATGACTGCATCCGGCACCAGTTTGCACCTTGTTGTGTTGATGCAAAGTAGAGCATAAAAAAGGGATTAAAACACTCGACAACAACAGCAGAGCAGTATTTGCTGTATGGGTGTACTATCAACTACCTTACCTCGCGGAAATGTTTATTTAATGAAAAAGGCGTATTTCTGTTTCTCCTTAGTAGGACGAATGGAAAATAGGAGTGAGAGCATTAAAATTGATTGAATTGTTTATTTAACTGTATTTATTGATTGGACTATTTACTGAGTGGTGTTGGTGCAAAGGAAGGTGCAGGTAATTTCAATTGCTTCTGAATGAAGGACTTTGCAATATGACTTTAGAAAGTAATTAACATTCCAATACTTGAGACAGGCGATTGTGATCGACTTCTTAATTATGGTGACAGCCAATATTTTGCTGTTTGATTAACAGAGCCAGTTAACCTAAATTAAGAAAGTCAAAGGGCACGGTACTGCCCAGCCAACATCTCTTTTAGCTTTGGCACTAGGTATATCCACACTACATCATACTGGAATCATTGATCATTTTTAGGTTTGTTAAGTATAAGAATTATCTAATGGTATATATTTTGTTTTAAATTTAACAAATATAATAACTAACATTCACTCACACACTGGCTGACAGGGTTCGAACCTAAGTAATAAAATTTGGGAGCAGATTTGTAAAAAAAATTAAGTAAATCGAATTTCCGTCGTAGATTTGAAAATTTGTTTTAAACAAAAACAAAACACATAAATTCAATTGGTTTTAGCCCTGAAAATCTTGAATAACACAGTGCTGTCATTAACTTTTATTCGGTTTGGCTAAAGAATTTGTCATTGTCGAAAAATGGAGTAGAACTCCAAAAAGCGGAATGTCTGAGTTTTTTTTCCTTTTTAACCGTATACATTAGTATACTAAGAGAAATTTATTTCTATCGTGCGGAAATTTCGCACTCAAACTGAATGTGCGGGATGATATTCCGAATATAGAGAAGTCCAAAAAAGTGGGTCCGCCAATGCCTTCCGTCGGTCTGTCTGTCTATCCGGGCGTCGTATGGCGAAACGGTTTGATGGATTTGCTTCAAAAGCAACAATTTCATAATTTTTTTCTAACGATTTTGATAATTTTTTGTATTTCGAACAATTACATTAAAATCGTAGGTTCGGTTTTTGAGAAAATCGTCACCGTTCATTTTCGATTCAAAAACGCATCTCATGTTCCGAGAAAGTTTCGTATGACGCAGTGATGCACTTTATTTTTCTTAAAAAATGGATTTTATGACAAATTATCATAAGTATGAATCACTTGCAGCACATATCTTAACTGTGAGGTTTGACATTATGCTACATGAGGATGAAAAAAAAATTGCACAGAGTGACCGTGTTTGATGCACAGATATTTTGGACTCTAAATCATTGGTTCATGCTACGAAAACTCGCATGGGGGAGTGTATTCGTAACACCCACATGAGTAACAAATAGAGAAAGTTCTTCTAGAGAAATATGCACAATAAATTATTTAGTAATAACTTCTTGTAAATTAAACCGAAAGTAACCCAGTAGGTGGGTAACAGTAAATTTGAAAAAAAGCTTCAAATGAGATTTCAAGCAAAAATTGGGGCAGCTATCTAAAATACTTTTAGATGTTACTGAATCGGATTTTAACCTCTAGCTCAATAAATTCAATATAAAAACAATTAATATTCTAAATTTATTTGCAAACAAACAAACCACAACCGTCTAACTGGATTTCGTGATATTAGAAAAATTATTTTACTTGAATCGCTGTTTTATTTGCTGAGATTTTCGATAACAAATTTGGGATGTTGTCAGAATAAAATTCCAGTGTAGGGACGCGCTAAATAAGAACTTTACTGCAACACCATCCTAATAAAAAAAGTGCTTATCGTAAAAGGCGTCTATGTAATGTTGACATCCAGGTGAGCCAAGCAACATATTTTTACATTTTACTGCTATCCAACAGGGATACATATGAGTCTGAGCAGTGGGTGACTCGGACAGATACGACCGGTATCGTAAAGGGAAGATCAAACAAACTAACAAAATAAAAAGCAGGATTATGTTCATGTTAAACCTGATGTTAATATACCGAGTACGCAGGTACTAATTCAATTTTAAAGTGACATCTTGACATTTAAAAATAGTTGCTTTCAGCTATTCAAAGAAATATATAAAGGTGACTTGGTATTGCCCTATAACCATTAAACATAGTAATCATTGTCGTTATAAGCAAAATATCTTCCCTCTTTATGTAAATATAGTTATTGTTCATTATTTCAACTATTTTTCACGAAGGTAAGATAACTTCACAATTAAAACTATTCATTCAAAACAAAGTGAATATCGACTGTCGAACTTCAGGCGTAATAAACTAAGGAAAACAACCAACGAGCGAGTGTAAATAGCTGTCTTCTTAAGATAGTACTCGGTTACTCTACACGGCAGATACAAGATGCAAATTTGTATGGTAACATAAAGAGTAAATAAATATATTTGGCCGGTCAAAGTCATTGAAAACGAAAATAATAAAATAGATTTATCTTCGAATGAGGTTTTTATTTTTAAGTTATTAGCTAATAGCCTAGAGTTGTAGTGTTAATGCAAAATAAGAACAGAGGAGTCTTCTCTAGCTATGACTCAGCCTAACAAGGATCTGAGGTTGGAGCGTTTTTAACCGTTCTCCTTTTGGGAGACTTTTCGCAAAAAAAAGGAGAACGAATTGTGATGTTTGCCAACAAATCAAAATATCAAGTCTGACTGAACGTTTAATAGGTACAAATTCATAAGGTTTATATTTTAAGAATCTGGTTGACTTACATTTATACTCATATTTTTTCAGAACGATCGTGAAGATCGCTATTATCAATTCCCAAATAATTTATTTTCTTACTACCAGCAGGATGATAATTAAAAAAGCAGAGTATATAACCTCTTGGATCTAGTTTCAACGTTTAACGTGTCTTTAATTGTCAATCGAAATCGAAAATTGGTATGATTGAATTATTTTCATTTGTGTTTTTATGAATGGATGATTCTCATTAATTTGAATAATCCTAAAGGTTAGAGAAGACTGCATGCCAAGCGATCAACACCACCAATTCACTGTCAAATAGTCCTAATTTGATAGCGCAAACTGTCAGATATGGTAATTATTTGACCACTTACGCAAGTATTTCTTGTATAATCTCTCTTTAAGTGGAAATTGACAAATTGTTGCTTTTGCGACCCTTACCATTTATGAAGTATATGTTGGAAATTTCAGTTTCCTAGCTTAAATTTAAAGGCCTCAAAAGTTGTTACGGACGTACGGCCAGACGGACTTTGTGAAATCGATTTAGGTTTTGATCCTGATCGTAAATATATATACTTATAGGGGTCTACGACGAATACTAAGGGGTGTCACAAACTATGTGTCAAAATGAATACACCGTTAGGATAGCGTAGAGAAAGTGAAGACAAACATTTTTTTACTTAACAAATATTTTGGGGGGTTGAATAAGTGTTTTTATTCTTTCAATTTAATAGATTTTTTTTTTACTGAATAATTGATGAAAATTGGGAACCCTAGTAGGTAGTTAGTAGTGGCGGTTCTGAAAGAATGCATAATACCACAACTCACTTGACCCGGCTTTTGAAATTTGTGGAGTTCAATGAAGTTATTACTCTGGCTAGAGAAGGTAAGTCTTAGATCCGCTATGGGCCGTTAATGCCTAAATTTTAATTAAATTTCAACTGTTTATCATTATTTTTACACTAAAAACAAACAAAACAAAATATTATTTAAAATATTTATATATTTTGGAAACTTTACAAGACAGAAAACTTAAAATCTGTAAATATCGCAAGGCTCAAAATGCAAACCCTTCCTAAGTGCAATTCCATTTGAGTGCAAAACATTTTTTATATTTCTACCAAATCAAATAAGTTCTGTGGAAGCTAAAAAAAAGGCATTGAATTAAAGCTTATTCGATAAAAAGTTTGATTCCACAGATAGTACACATTCCAACACAACATGACGATGCCAAGAAGACTTCATAGCCTGTAACTGTGGCGACCTAAGGGTCGCCTCACGAATCTCACAATGGATTTTATCACGTCTACTTCATATGCACAGCACAAATGTATCCAAGGTAACATTTCTACTTAATACGCATATGCAGATGTCTATTGAAATATCTCTTAGGCCTCATTAATTTTATCAAAAGTGACTGTGGGTTAAATCAACGCCAATTCAAAAGCACCACTCAAACCAACTTACCATTTTGTAGCTGCTGCTGGCTAAAATCCTCAAAAGCCATCGAACAGTTTCTTTCGTTTGAAATGGCCGGTGATGTGCTAGGATATGTGATGGTCTGCGTTGGTCCACTTGCGAAGGTGGACGCATTAAATGCCAACACTGTAGTCGCATCTGTTGCACCACTTGGTGTTACCGTAACATTTCCATTCGCAAATGCCACCAGTTCCTGGGCAATAATCGTGCGGATGGATGTTATGGCTGCTGATATAGGTTCCAGTGACGGTTCCACAGCAACAGTCCCATTGATGCTTCCTAATCCTTCGTCTATTATTGCTGTTGTTGTTGTTGTTATTGTTGTTAACTTGATAGTGTCAGACTCTGCCATATTGGTAGCTCCGCTACTATCGGTGTATGGGCGCAGCAGTTGAGGGCGAGAAGGAGAAATATTGTTTCCGATTCGTTGTTCTATTCCTTTAGAAGGAGTGGAATAATAATTAAATTCGGCTTTGCATCGATGCAATACGTGAGAATAAAGCTAACTGTCAGTGGTTGGAAGTGTGTTGCCAAACAAATGTCATAGTGTTGCTATTTTTTATCAGCTACTATTATTGCAGTCGCATTCCAGCATAACAACGAAGAGGGCAAGCAGGCACCTGAATATGAACAGATCCTTCTAGGGACACAATGGACCTTCCTTGTCAACATAATAAAGTTGTATTATTATTATTATTTCTATCGAGTACGATGTACAAGTGCACAGGATGTTAGGAATCGATTTTTTTGTTGTTCTTTTAATTTACTCCTCTTCCGCTGTTGTCGGGCAGGCACTAATAATGTTCGCCTTCTCCTTTCTTCTCTGATGGATAAATCTCAAATGATGATGACTTCGTTCAGTGTGAAGGTCATCGGAAATCAGTAAGACTGCATGTGTGTCGATGCAAATTTGTAGTGTTGCATGGTTTTATTGATTGCTATGCCACCACTAAATGCGATTGATGAGTTTGAAGGCAAATCTGCAACAAGAGAAACGTGGAAAGGGAATTAACTGCAAAGGCTTCAATTAAGATTAGAAATTATAGAACATCGATTGGGAAAATTAAAATTGTTGGAAGGATATGGGGATATGATGTAAAAATATGACCCCTGCAAATGTCAAGAATAAGGAAGACCATAATACAACTTATTTATTGTTTTTAGAACATTGTGCAGCATGATATAATATATTTCCTTCAAAATCATCAGAATCAATCAAAATGTACTAAGTAAATGGTACTATGCAGCTCTTTAAAGTTTGTAAGCCTGTGCAATTACTAATATACAGTGTTCAATATCACGAGAAATAATTTTTGAAAGTGTTCAAAGAAAGTATAAAACATTTATTACGGAGTTCATTATGTATATAGAATTTAGAGAAACTCTTACATTGGTATATCTCCCCTGATCCATTTTAATACAAATGTTAAGGTCCGTTCTTGGAAAAACTAAGTAAAACTTTATTTTTAGAAGAAATTCTTGAAAAAACGTTTAACCATTTGCTTTCTAGTGGTTTCGCAGAAAAACCATGTTCCTGGCGGTTTTATGAAGAAACCAAGTTAATTTCAATGAACTAAGCTAATCAATAAACTGAGCTAATTTTCAGAGGCTTAACCCTCACATATCTATTTATTTTATCATATCTTGAACACTTTTTACCCAAATTGGTTTTTACTGGGAGCCAGCGCCTAAATATTTGATACATTTTGAAAAATTAAAAATAAAATTAATTCCTCATACTAATGAGGAAAATATTAACCTGGGTTAATAAGGTACTGATTAAGGAGCAAGAATTGTCGCCCATGTGAGCGTTAAACAAATTTATAGTAAACTAAGCGAGAGGTCGCCGGTTCAAATCCCGACAAACATCCAAGAGTAAGAAATGTCATGAAAACCTTCTCAAAAATAAATTGCCGTTCGGAATTGGCATTAAACTGTAGGTCCCGCCATTCGTGTCAAAAATATAACTTCGCACACACACAATGGTTATAGAAGCTAGGCTTTCGGTCCTGCATGGGCCGTTTACGCCTATTAATCCGTTAAACGCCGATTTCTTAGAACCGGGAGTGTCCACGGGATATGTGAATAAAGAATGGATTGTGGTAATATATCTCAAAACCCGGCCGTTGAATACGGGAAAAAAATTGTACTGTTCAATATTATGCCTCAGATGTCTGAGAGTTTAACAAATAACAAATCAAATTTCATTAGTTCAAAAGAAATTGCTACAGTTGACTGCATGCTTACCTATCTTCCATCAGCTTAGGAGACGTTTTCTATGATCGTTTGAAATGTAACCCGTCTTCTATCAGCCCTCTAGACGGTTCTTCGTCCTTGGTTTTTTATAAGCGTGCCCTGTCTGTAGGATATGGCGCAAGTGGTCAGATTCAACTACTACGAATCGAAGTCGGGAATAGACTTCTCCCGCCCTTGATTTGATACACGGAGAGCAAAGCCGTGCTTGTCTCCGTCAACGTACCTTGAAGATAGGCGTGTTAAGATTTTCACAAGGCATACCTTACTAGTTTCGTCCTAATGTGATAGTCTGGGATAAGTTACAAGTGAGAGTGACAAATTCATGACTGTGCGACCGTATATTATACCGGGTGATTTTTTAAGAGGTTTAGAACTTTTTTTAAAAAAAAAACACAAAAAATTCGAAAAAATAAATGAAATATTTATTTGAATCGATAGTTTGAACCTTGCAATTTAATGTTTAAAGATAATTTCATGCAAATGTTGACCGCGGCTGCGTCTCAGGTAGCCCATCCGCTGAGTCCAATTTTGGCATACTCTTTCACACATATCGGCCGGTATCTCACGAATGAATGCATGGATGTTGGCTTCCAGTGCGTCAATCGAAGCGGGCTTGTCCCTATACACATTAGCCTTGGCATACCCCCACAAAAAATAATCTAATGATGTCAAATCGCACGATCTAGGCGGCCAATTGACCGGCCCGAAACGTGAAATTAACTGTTCACCAAACTCGCCTCGCAATTGCGCCATTGTTTCGCGTGCTGTGTGGCATGTGGCACCGTCTTGTTGAAACCACATATCATGCAAGTCAAGAACTTCCATTTCGGGCAAAAAAAAGTTTGTTATCATCGCTCGGTAGCGTTCACCATTGACAGTAACGCTGCGATTCGCATCATCTTTGAAGAAATATGGCCCAATAATGCCGCCGGCCCATAAACCGCACCAAACAGTGGCTTTTTCGGGATGCATTGGTAGCTGTTGCAATGCTTCTGGCTGATCTTCACTTCAAATGCGGCAATTTTGCTTATTTACGTACCCATTCAACCAAAAATGAGCCTCATCGCTGAACACAATTTTTCGATAAAAAAGCGGATCCTCGGCCAGCTTTCCAAGAGCCCATTCACCAAAAATTCGGCGTTGTGGTAGGTCGCCTGGCTTTAGTTCTTGCACCAGCTGTATCTTAAAAGGCTTTACGCCCAAATCCTTCCGCAAAATTTTCCACGTAGTGCTGTAACAAAGGCCTAACTGCTGGGAACGGCGCCGAATCGACATTTCGCGGTCTTCTGTCACACTAGCTGATACGGCCGCAATATTTTCTTCAATACGCACAGTACGTAAACGTGTTGGTGGTTTAATGTCCAACAAAGTAAATTTGGTGCGAAATTTGGTCACAATCTTCCGAATAGACTGCTCAGAAGGTCGAGAATGCCGATCATAAAATGGAAGCAGCGCGCGATGAACATTTCGAACCGAGCACCAATTTTGATAGTAAAATTCAATAATTTGCAAGCGTTGTTCATTTGTAAGACGATCCATGGTTAAATTGCAAACCAAACTGAAGCTGTTTGACAGTGACACAAGGTACTAAACACACGCCAGCTGTCAAAACCAGTGTTGCCAAAACCAAACCAGCTAAAAAATCACCCTTTATAATGCAGCTGCTATAACTGACGAAGTGCCAAAACATAGTAAGTGTTCATAAGATGCTCTAAAAATTCCGTACAATTTGCATTCATTTTTTGTTTATGAGAGATGGATTGGAGTATACTTTGGTGAGCCTAGCAGAATCTCTAAGGGTTTTGATAGATTGCCGGTAATCTAACAAAGCTTGTGTTTTGACCGATCTAACTGATTTTTCTTAGAATCTCAGACAATGTTTATATGGTTGCGAGAACATATGCTTGGAGCAAATAATAAAGATATCTTTTAATATAAAACTACTTGATTGCTGCGGTAACAGACGGTCAACTAAAATCAATGTTTTAACGTATATGATTTTTAAGCCAGATCGTTCACTGTTCATTAACATTTTTTAGTAAGGCTCGGTTGGCCAGATTATATTCCATCACGCTAAAAACATATAAAATAACAATAAATATATAAGGGCTAAGTTCTTTTATATAAAAACAAATTTTGCCTAACAAGTCAGTCTTGAAAATATATAGAAAAGAACGACAAACCTCTCAAACTGACCACCCGAATATTTTCAAATTGCCCGATAGATGTCTCTAAATACCATAACACCATAATTTCTGAACAACTTGGCACTACAGTCAAGTTATTAACAAAATTAAGTGCCTAGTTATAGTAGATAGCTGTACTCGTTCTGTGGGTAATCAAAATGTTATTTCAGTCTTGATAGTGAAAATGGTCCACTAGTAAAAATTTGTTTTCCAATGTTTGAATCACAAGAGTCAAATAAGTGGCTGTCTTTATGCGGGAGGAAAAATACAGCCTTCAAACCCTATAGGTGCTAGATCTTTTTGAGTTGTTGAAAATGGAAAATTCATTAATAACAGTCATATCAAACCCATATTTTTTTAATTACCTCAAGACACTAAATGTGGGTCAATAAGAAAACAAACCTATCGGAAAGGGCAGAACAACTTCTGCCAGACCAGCTAACATAAAATCATATAAATTTTATGTCCTGTGTTATGAAACATCAGAACTTCACATCACATCTGATTATCAATCTCTTATCCAGTGTGAGTGACGTAAAGGTTTTGATAGAAAAAAAGACATCAAGTATTTCCTAACGAAAACGTAGTTGCACACAATAGGTAACCCGACCTAACCATTACGGTGTCCCATTAGTATGTAGTAGTATACCATTCAATTCAAATCCATGCTGTTTTTACAAAGGTACCGATGCTATGTGCACTTTTCATGATACGTGTAAACGGGCAAACGAGCATCCAGTGCATCGTCAGAAAGGTGTTGCAATTCGTCCTGGTTCGTTGAAGACTAATTAAAACTACATAATGATTCTGAGGAGACTGTTTTCAACGGAAAATGCAATTTGCAATATGATATGGCTGCTCTCTTTAGCATTAATCACAACATTCACTTCAGTCGTAACACGACTATATTGATAAACTTCAAGTAAAATGTGGCTAAGAAAAGCTGTTTTCTATAAAGACGTCAACTGAACATTGGAGAAATGTTGTTTTTTTTCTAGTTTGGGAGTTCGCTGGAATTGATTAATATTCTTAAACTAGTTGTGTTTAGCTAATGGTATATACGTATATCGTAAATTTAAATTTGGAGTTAGAAGGTTTAAGCTCTACGCCGACAATATCTTAAAAATTGTATGTTAGTATTTATGACATTAATCGACTCCGAGCCCGTTCGACCGATCACCATGAAAGTTGGCACACATATGTACTATTTCATGGTGAAGATTTATATGTCATCAATTTGTTGTATTTAGCCACTAGACGTGGCTTTATGTGGGCTATAAGTCCCATAAGGTCAATAACTATAAAGATAGTGAGGCTTACATAGATGGTTTTAAAATAAATCAATGTGATTTTGTTTCTGGTCTCCCGGTCTGTTTTTTAGAGCTGCGTATCCTTTTACCCCTACGTTTTTATCTCATACTTGAATGCGGTTTTTATTTCATAAAAACGGCTAGCTTCTCTGACTCCGACCACGTCGTGTGGTAAATAAATGTTTACAGACAACGTCTGCCGGGTTTTGCCAGTTAAAAAGAATATTGTTCATAAGCTAATGAATTTCCGTTTATAAGTTTTATTCTACTTAGTTTTAATTATCGTAATGAAATGCATACATTAATTCATATCAGTGGCGTAAATAGCATATTCGAAATATGGAGAATGTGGACTGTGACTTTGGTAGGTACTAAATATTAAATCCCATATTTCTAAAGTGATATTTTTGTTTTTATGTGCGACAAGAACAAGTGCAGACGTTATTACAAATTAAGATGCAAAAATCTTGAACCGTTTCCAAACAGTACGTGAAGCGGGCCTTACAACTTATCAATCGGACGCAAAGAGAGAGAGAGAGAATCCACAATCGGACTGCACACACAAAAAATGATCGTTTAGTCACTTAGTATTTACAGCGGATTGGTTTAACCTACGACCGATTTGTTAGAGCGGCGTCGACAAATCGTATTAAGGTACGATTTCGGTACGGCCATTTATAAGTCTATTTTTTAAGCTAATGAATTTCCGGTCATTTACGAAATTATTTAATTTAATCTACGAATTCATCGGCTCAATGTACACATTCAAGCTACAACGATTTTGAACATTTTGTATTTCGAACAATTATGTTAAATGTGTCCAATATGCGAAATTACATCAAAATCGTAGGTGCCGTTTTTGGGAAAATAGAATATTTCAAAACCGAAAAAGTGGTTTAAATAGCTTTAGTATCTGATCACATGTTACCAATCTCTTTGAGGTGATTCAAAAATGCACATCATCTAGCGTGAAAGTTGCGTGTGAAGCAGTCATGCAATTTAGTTTTTTAAAAATGTGGGCTACGACCAAGCAAAATATCCTTTATGCTCTCTATGAATGTTTGGTAAGTATTTTGGTCTGGCGACAATCCCAGATCTTTGATGAACCTTATGATTGTTAAGGCCAATGGTTTGACAATATCGGAACAAAGTTCGGTGATTCCTTTGTTGAACAATTTAAACCTCTTTTGGATGATTGCAGGGCAATCGCATAGGATGTATGAGACAGAGTCTACATAGATCTGTAGAACTTCTTCCCATTTTCATGAGATGATGGTTCAGGGCGTAGTAACCTGTTAATAAGGCAGTTTCTATCTTAGCATCATGCTTAGAGAGGATCTGAGGAGCGCGTTTTTTGTTAGCAAGGCCAATAAATTTTTAGCATGGCATATGCGCATTTGGTGTTCCCAAGTATTGAGTTTAAATTTTATATTCCTTGTGGGTAGTCCCCAATAGGGCTCTGGGCCAATGAAATGGGATACGTAGCCTTAACGTGCTGGCTCATCAGCCGCTTTATTACCAAGAATTCCTTCGTATCCTGGGACCCAGTATAGAGTTACTCTGTTATAGGAGGTACTTGACTGTCTGAGAGAATGTAGATATTCTTGTTCGTTAACTTTTCGTTTGCAAAAAAACTAGGAATGGATACATGGTTTCACGCTCTACTGTTTTGCGTACATCGAAATGCATATCAGTGGCGTAGATAGTCTGTTGGCAATATAAGAGATCAAAATGCCTAAAAAATTGGCATGCTGTCAAAAAAAACAAAAAAAAGTTTTTGGTAAATCTTGTTTTTCGGCATTTTAAGCCAAGCCTGTGTCATATCAACCAAATTAAGAAAATGTCACCTTTAACTTTATTACAGATCACCCGAAAAAATGAAAACGCCAAATCACCAAAAGATTCTTTGCATATAAAAAGTTTACATGCCCCAACCTCGCGCCTACTCCAAATCCAACTGTTACCCTAAGCAGGGGGGTTTACACATTTCATTGCTCAATAATATACTGAATAGAGCATTCCACATTCGTTTTGTATGGTTAAAAATCAAATCCTTATATTTCACCGTCCGTCCGAATATAGGCTTAAGGGTGAACTGATGTGCATTGTTGGCATGGCGAATATTGCGGTTTAATTGATGTTGGGGATGCAATGCAACAGGCTTATTTTTTTTCTCGTCGTTATTTACGAAAAATATGTGATAAGTGCATTGCATTTGAAAATATATTTAAGTTAGCCAACTTACTTCACATGTTCTTCAACTGACGTAAAAGTTGTGTTACGGCAAGTTGAGAGTGCCCGATAATGCGCTGGTAGATACGCTGGATCTATTGAAGACAGTGACTACCATGTTTACGCCTGCCCTATCTGCTCAGAATATTATTATTTGCCGGCCCGGAAGCAATACTGGTTTCTGGCAACTTCCGGGACGGCATTGCGAAATGGCACGAGTTGTTCCTACATTTCGTTCAATAGGATCTTGTATGCTACATGTAGCAGGAATACGACTGAATAGTTCACAGGATCGCATTTCTTGTAGAAGTATGGAGCTCAGCTTTGTTCCTTTCACCCATACTCGGTTGATTATTTGATTCCAAAATATAGGTTTTCCTTGTCAGACCATCAGAGCCAGCGGACTTTTTGTATTTTATCCTTTTAATAGCCAATATCCGGATATTGTTTCGATTAGCTCTTGTTTTGCTCTTATAGATGTTTAAACTGAGATTTTTACTTGCTCCCCTTTTTTGTGTCGATACGATCGGAACGTGATTACTTTGAATTGGGAATTTCCGTGCTTAACACCCAAAAGCCTGTTCGCTATAGATCAGAAATTTGGATTGCTTTAAAAATGCTACATTTCTATTTTTTACATGAAAAGTGTTGAAATTGAAATAAGCTGTTTTCCTTTTTAGGCGTAGATACAACTTCCAACTTAACATCACAGAAATTAACCACAACAAAACTAAGTCAATTCTAATATCATGTGGTTTTTAATACCCCTTAATCTCAAGGACACATAAACCAGAGAAAAATCTATACCTTACACATTGAAGGCGGTTGGTGCAAATTTAATTTAATTAACTGAAATACAAATTTATCTCACTTCGCTTGATTACCCGCGGCTATCGTGTGGTGACAGCTTCAATTTAATTTCATCGCCCTCATTTGGCATATGCACCGCAACATGTCGTTTTTCCCATCCGTTAGGCGTTTAGTTGGCGACATTTCCACCCGGCCCCTGATTAATTAACATAAATATTTAATTTTGTTATTTAACTTTGCACTCTTGCATTCGCTGCATAGGCATTTCATTTCCCATCTGAAAGGAACAAAAGCTACAAATACAATAAATATTTGTGTTGGCTGCTAATGAGTTTTTCGGCTGTCAAGATAGGATGGTGGCTTTAATGGGCTTTCATCATCGCAAAACTAGAAACTTGATGTTCATCAGAAGTATATTTATCGATCATTTGTATATCAAGTTGATGATGCTACTTAGGATTTATCACGAAAAAGTGTTTTTTTTTTGTTTTTTGGAAAAAAAAGTTTAAAATTTGTATATGTGCATACTTTCTTTAGTTCATCCCCCTGTATAAGCTATTCTTGTATTGTAATTAAGAACAATAGCTACAGAATTTATGTAAGCGTCCACGTACCGAAGGACTTATGAATAAATGGAGTGACTGAAGTGTTTTTTTCGTTTTCATTATTTTAGTCAGATTGGACGTAACAGTAAATTTAGTTGTCAGCAGTTTTGTTTGTTAGGAATCTTGAAACGTGATATCTTCCCGTTGGCGACGACACGTTACGACTTACCAGGCATGAAATTGCCATTATGCCAGTCCTTTTATTTGGTTGAAAGTGTACTGCAAGAGATGGTTACATGACATGTCTCGATTGCAGTCGCTTTTCAAAGATCAAGTACAGATAAAACTATCAAATATTCCAATTAATTGCTTCTTTAATTGTGTAGTGACTCTGTTCGGGGTGTTGGCAAGGAGAAGTAATTAATGTTAATTACGCGTGTACAAATGAATCTGTATCGTAAGATTAAATCTTAAATCCTTTTCTTTTTAGCAACCTGAAGAACAATATCGTTTCTAACTCACATAATACATCTTTCTTTGGCATTGACTCATTTAAGATAGAAAACAAGTTTAAGAAACATTCTTTAATAAGTACTTTCACTTCTTACAGCTTCCCGTCAGCTGACTCAAGAACCGTGAGTACCTTAAATCAACACGAGAATAATTGTCATGATATCGTCAAGAGCTCTCTGTACAAAGTGAATTTTTTGTTTGCCTCTCTCATCTCTCAAAGAATGTAGGTACAGTACAGTGTCAGGAATGATGATGCTGTGGAGAATGCAAGGAGAGCAAATATTTTCCAACACTTGTCAACAGCTGTCACGTCGAAAAGAACACTAAACACTGCAACTACACGAAGAACTTTTCCTGTACTTTATACAAGCTCAAGCTGAAAATTAAGGGTGGAATTAATTTTATTCAACGCCGCGGACCAACTTCGCTTTTCTTTTTGTCCAAGTATGATGTTTTTCATATTTTTTGTGTGTTTAATAATTAAATCCGCGTTAAATTGTGGCAAAAACTGAGAGGTTTTCGCAGCATGCGACATGCGTTCGTAGTGGTAAGTAGTTTGTTAGAAGTTGACAAGATACCGTATGGGTGACTGTTTGCTGCCTTATTTGGGCGATCAGTGTGAGAACAATTAATTGAATATTAATTATAGTTACAAATAAAATGAACTTTCAATACAAAAATTGCAATATATATTTTCTAAATGTGTATCAAACGTGTCTTTTTAGCATATCCTAGTTTCTAAAATGTGCTGACAGTAGTTCAAAAGTCATAGTATTAAGAAAACTTCTGAATCGTCGCAAGTTAAGACCCATTAACAATATCCTTCCGTACGTCAGTCCGTATCAACTTTTGAGGTATTTAAATGTAAGCTTAGACGTTTTAAATATGCCCACTGCATAACCACAATGTAGACTAAACCGTTTTAGAGTGAATTTTTTTGCTACGCAAAATTATAATTATAGTTCTATTTCCATACAACGATTTTCTTAAAATTGAATTAAATTCGTTTGATCAAAAACGGCTCTAATGGCTTTGATAAATTTTTGTGTTTTGAACAATTAGGTTAAAATTGTGGCAATGTACAAAATGACATCAAAATCTTTAGAGCCCTCTTTTCAGAAAATCAAATTTTTAAAACTTAAAAAGTGATTTAAAAATTTGGTATGTGATATTACGCCATTCTTTTAAAGGCGATTCAAAAATGCATTTCATGTAGCGGGAATATTTCATAGTCATATTTGTTTCCTACCATTTCCGACCAGTGCTGTCGTTTTCCAATTTCGGAAAGAGGAGCCACTGAAAAAGTTTTAAATATTTCGTGTATGGATTAATCCATCACCACACGTCAAAATTAAAAGGGTGCCACGCGGGCTTAATTCATCATATAATATGAACTTAAACCCGATCGAAAGATGAAATTAGACTGCGAGGTCTTATTAAATTTCACTATGATCGCGGCGATATATAATTTTTAAAATTAATATTTGAAGGCCCATACAAAATCATTGGCGGCCTAATTATACGCAGCCATAATTCCATGGCTCAGCTAAATGTCTAACAATTCAAAAAGAAAACAACTAAAAAATATATATATATAACCAAAAATAAAGTGCACAACTGCGTCATATAAAACTGTCTCGGTACATGAGATGTGTTCTATGAATCGGCAAAAAAAATGGTAATATTAGATCACATACTTATTTTATTTAAAACACTTTTAAAATTTTGAAGAATTAGATTTTCTCAATAACGCCTCTAATGATTTTGATGTGATTTTGCAAATTGGACACTTTTAACCCTATTGTTCGAAGTACAAAATATTATCAAAATTGTTACAGCCGTTTTTGAGACAATGATAAATGATTTGTAAAAAAAATTGTTATGGCAGGTAGTGTTATTTAAAATGCTAAAGTCATGTTTTATACGTTACGATTTTTGTCGAAACGGATGGTATGACTGTGCGATGCATGGCCAAAGAGAATAAAGAAGTGTCGTACGACAAAAATCGTAGGGTATGAAATCTGACATCTTTACCCCCAAAAAATAGACCCGAGATGATACCCCTTTTGGGGGTAAAGTTAAGTTCACCATATACGAACTTAAAAGCAAACCATTTCGCCACACGGCTACCGGACATACATACAGACAGATGGATTTCATTGGCAGACCCACTTTGGACTTATCTATAAGCTTAATATCATCCCTCATACTCAGTTTGACTTCTAACTAACTCAAAAATAAGATAAAAGAAGTTAGTTAATTAAACTTAGCTACAATTATTAAAAATTATGCAGGTATGCAACGTATTTTCGTTATAAAGTTCTAATAGAATGCAAATATTTTTAAGCATTTGCATTGAATGTAAACGTACTTAAAAAAAAATTACTTAATTTATTACTTTTGTTGCTTGACTAACATTTTAAAAATTTGGGGAGCCATTTTGATTATTGTGGAGCCCATTGCTCAGTAAAGGAGCCAAAATCTCCTAAGGGAGCCATTCCGGTAGCGCTGGTTCCGAGTACATGTTACCCTTAATGGACTTGGGCAGTCTATTAAAGTACTCTTTCTCCGGCAGCGAAGAATGAAACAAAAATTAATATGTGAGAATGAAATTTATTTCAATATATGTGTACAGATGAATCGAAAATTGTCTTTTTAACAGATTGAGATTGAGATTGTGGCAATTGCGGAAGCAGCCCGTGCTGCATGAATATTGTTGGCAGTACCACTTTGTGATATTACTTTTGTTATTACGATTGAAATAATTAAAATGTTTCAATAAAATATCCGCACTACGTAAGGACAAAGGTTACAAGGATGTTCCCATGGCAATTCTCTTGAGGTAAATCAAATTTTGATGCATACGGATTCACATTGCAATTGATTTGTCCGATGAAACTAAGCTTGGGATCAAAATAAACTCAAGGATCTTAAAACTATCAACATGTCAAAGCATATGGGTCATACTTTCTGATAATTGTAGTTTTCTGAAGATATCGGCATGGCTGGACGGTATTGAATAATAACGTGCGTGAAGGTAAGACCGCACCGCCGTCGGTTAATCTCCCACTGAAAGGTATCGCAACAGGCCCATAAACATAATTTAATTCAACTCAAAAGTACTATGAACGAGTAAGCTTTGCAGAACAATATTGAGTTCGAATATCCAAAACATCAACCACTGGTGTCATTTCATATATCCAACAGTGTAGTCAATTCTCAATTGAAGAACCACATCATTGTTCTCGAGACGTATTAGCATGATGGCTGAAACGCTGTTTTATTGTCTATGATAATATTAACTTTCAATTAACGTTGGTCAGAAAATGAGTAGCGAGAAACTAAAAAAGTCGAATCTAGTATTGCGTTTCAAAGAAACCATTTTCGAAGATTTAGGATACATTTCTACATTAGTATCAGCAATACAAAATTAAAATTAATATTGCCCAAATTGAATTTACTGAGCCATTTAAATACCTCTTTTGTTTTGTGTGTTTTACCGAAATTCTTTGACAAAACTTTTTGTTTGATCTATCAGACAAATACCACCGCAATTGGAAAATCTCATCACCAACTTTGCTACGCACGCCATTAAGCACTTTTCGCCATCACTGTGCAAGGTGACAAAAATTCTGCGAATGCAAACTTACTAAAATGAAAACAAAATGTTCAGTCCAACTATTCAGAGAGTAAAACTTTAAGACACATGATGATGAAAACTTTGTCGTTGTGCTTTTGTTAGTCTTCAAAATGAGTGAAATGGGTACCAGCATCCTGCAGCGAGATAAGCTTCAACTACTTTCAAAGGACAAGGACATTTCTCCGCAAAATAGCAGAAATTCCTTTAAGAACAAAAAATAATAATAATACAAAAAGAAAAAACAACTGATGACAGTGATGTGTTCCACAGGAAGGACCAAAGCGAATATTTTTCGCTACTTTCTACAGAATAAGCTGATGAATGTAATGCTACTAGTTCTTTTTCATTTTTTACAAAATTGCATTCTAATAAGATTTCACAAGAGGCACATACCCCTCCTTGATTGAATTGGAATTTCTTGCAAGTCCTTTGCGCGTGGACATGAACATGACATGGAGCGCCCGAATCAAATTATGGTTCTTAGAAATTGCCCTCGGGCCAAGGAAACTCTTTCCACAGTGCATTGGCATTTGCATTTTGCCAGAGGTTGGGTTTTTACGCTTGACGATAGATTCCTTGCTGAAAGGATAAATGCATAACCATGAAACTCAAAACGAAATTGTATTTCCAAAATTAAAGGCCAAGCTATTTCCCAACAACTTGGCCCAGTATCTACGTATGTATATAAGTATGTGTCCTGCAAAGTTTTCATTCATCCCAAGGATGTTTGCATACATCTTGTTTCGGTGTTTGATTTTTTTTGTCTTTTTTTAAGTCAAGCAGCCTCAATGCTTCCTTTTTATCAAGTTCTTGAGTGTGGGTTACGGTATTCTCAAAACATACTTTTTTTTTCTCATGTTGCCGTCTTTATTATATGTTTGGCCGCATGGTGCACCCGTGCACCATCTGCATTATAATAACAATGATGTATATCAGCGTGCCCCGTTTGTGTTGGGGTAGTGACGGGTAATGGGGTGGCATCTGATGCAGCAGTAGCATGTGGTGCCGCGCACATATAATTGATAGTTGAGATTGCATGGAGAACTTTTGAAGTATGCCCTGCAGCTGCAGTTGACGGGAGTCATTGTGTGTGCTTTTTAGGCTATGCAAAATAACGTCACGTTACAGATTGGATCACATGATTTTAAATATATATGATAAGTTCTGGTATAAAATTATATAGCAGCAGTCACGTAAAAAGTTGAAAATTTTGGAATTTTAAAGAGCGGTCACTCAGAAACATACCCAAATTGCCACATATTTTGTAGTATTTGCAGTCAAAGTTAAGGGCTTGATGTGTAGGTGTCCTCTGTCCAGGATTTACCGTAACTACTTTGCAAGTTGAAATTTAGAAGGCAAGGAGTGACAGGTAAGTAAATCATGTTTGTTTTTTCTCATAAGAAGAACATAATAAAAACTCGCAACTAATTCATTGTTTTTCAACATTTTTAATGTTGCGACCCTAAAAATATGAAAAATCGAAGGTCAGGTAGCTCACGCAATGCTGTCACCCTTCGTATGATTCAGCGCAGTATATTTTTAAAAAAAGGCAGTAGATCTTAGAATACCTATTATTAAAAAAAATTTATAAATGCTTTTCAAAACTAAGAAATGAATGATATCAAATATGGTGGCGTCGTATTTGTAGCACTTTTCTTAATAGCAATTATTACGATCAAATTTAAAATAATGACTTACAAATTTTTGCTTGGCCCATGTCCTGTTACGTGCTTGAAACTGGCTGGAGCTTTGTTTAAACAGAGGTGTGGTAAAAACCAAATCATCACAGAACACTTGGCACTAAAATGCCTATCGCGATTATTCAAGAGGAAGAAAAACTTTTTCCTGTGTAAAGCAAGCAATTTCTTTGCAAGAACCTAGAAAGGCCTTGTAGTCCATACCATCTATTTTCTCCAAGGTTTTCCTACGCGCTATTGCCTCGCAGGTACATATGTGGATAATTTCGGAACAATGGAAGACGGAGGAAGCTTATCCCTGCTTAATTATATTAACTCCATTGATTTTTTACTGGCGAAAAGTGGCCTTAGGTACCCTGTTTCCCTCAAGACTTGACCAACTAAGATTGGCAGACCTATCGCTTTTTTCTTCAATAGTGCCCCTTATCATGCAGAGGGGAGGTTTGAAGTCTCCAAACTACCTCATTTCTCTCAATACCGCAGTGTTCTAAAACCCAGCACAGTCTCACTCGGGCGGCCTGGCTATCGTTGCAGATGGCGATGTCTCTTACGGATACCGATCTCATGTACAATAGCTCAGCCGCCCTAAAGACAGCACTACTTGTTTCAAGCAGTCGTATAGACACTCTTAGTTTTTAATCTTTTAAGAAGATACCAGAACCGGTGCCTTCCGCTGTTTTCGAACCATCTGTAAAAATCGGAATTTCCTTCGATCTGATTATTGCATTTCTTTGTTAATCCTTTATTTCCGGATGTAGCTGGAACTGCTACACATAAATATATTAGAAACTAATCATAAAATACATTTAAGTCTCAATAACACCTTGGCTTTTCAAACCTGCTAATATATTTGTTCATTTTTAAAAAAATTAGCACAACAAATTCATTTAAAAGAAAACAATTAAATCAAAACATTTTCACGGTATCTAGTGTCAGTTTGATGATTTTCAGCTGATAGCTACAAACGAATGAAATTTTAAATTTTCGATGGGTGCATTCAGAATGAACTATAGATGTGCATTTGAAATCCTGGGTGGGTGTGGACTTTTGATAAAGCACTCGACAAGTTATGAAGACATTTTTAGTTCTCAAAAATTTAAAAAAGAGGAGTAGATTTGGTTTGCCGCGCAGTAGATTTTCATCTGTGCCATAACGCAGTAGATCTACTGCTATAGGATTTGCGTGTCGTGTCGCCGATTTCACTCATAGCGACAATTCTGATAAATGGCTAAATTCTCTTTATTTGACTAGAGACCCATAACATCCTGTAAGGCGGTTATAATGACTCATTTTCTGATCGTCCCTTGACTGTCGTATTAAACGACTTCCACAGTAGCACTAAGAGTGGCCAGGGAGTGCAAGAATCTCACGATAGCAGAAAAATTATTCTACCCGCTGCTTTTGCCAAGGTCCGAAAGAAGTGAAACAAATTTCAAATGACACTATTTCAGACGAATTAGTGAAATGGCCACTGATGTTGAAAATCGAAAAGTTTAAATTGACGAAACAACAGACATGATAAACTTGGAGTAATTTTTATGTTTTATTTGATATGAATACGATGGTTCAGTAAAGAAAAATATGGTATATTGCAAATCGACACTAGATCATGGACAAGCACATTTTAAAGTATTTACTGATATAACAAGAAAAAAAATTGGACTTAACCGTGTGTTCTGATGGTGAAAAGGTATAGACCATAGATTATTCATATTATGTAAAGAAATAGGCTCTATGTAGAAGTCTCGTCGTATACATTAGTATACCTACTAAAGAGAAAGTTATTGCGATCAAGTTAATATATAAAGCCTTTGGAGTAACATCTCCCGGTTTTTTTTTCAGTTTTGCTTTAGCGTTTTAAATAACGGCACCTGCCACAATCAATAAACAAATGTTAACAATATTTTTGAAGCGATTCAAAAACGCATCTTATGTACCGAGAAACTTTCGTCTAGATGTGAATTGCATGGAATTAAATGCTTAATATCGAGGCGAGCTATTTATGATCTAATGTTTGTGAGATATGTAATATGTAATTACAACAAATGTCCAAATCTTTACTCAATGGTCTTTTAGAACTAAGTAAGGTGTATTAAATAAATATTTGTCTCGAACAATCATATCTTTAATTTTTGTACGAGCTGGAAATAATATTGGTCTCAAAGGAGGCCGCTTAAAAGCCTGTGGTCCAAAGAGAAAAGAAAGGTCACACCAGCCGGCACTTTTTGTAAATTCTGCAGGGTTGTAATTTATCAATCATCAATCAAAAACCACGCATTTCATCAAATTTTGATGATTACTTAAAAAAACCTTTAGGTGCTCTTAAGTCTATGACGAATAATCATAAAGACATACATATTATAAGAAAATGCAATTTAAGCCCAAAAATATAGGTCAACATTAAACGCAATAAAATGAGATACATTGCAAATTCTGAATTTGAAGTCGCTATTTGTATCATGTTTGAAATTTAATGCAAGCGGAAAATCCATTTGCTGTTATAAATGCACTTTACAGATTGTATGCATAAGATAGTTTTTTTTCTCTTCTCTTTTGTTATTCTTGAAGAAACTTCAAGGACTGGTATCGTATTTGCATGGCACCCAGTGTAAGTGTAATCCAGTTCAAAACAGTTCAAACCCGTGAATAAATAAACTTATATCTAGGGGAGAATGCTTTTCGCTTTCAAAATATATTCAAGCAAAAGAAAAAAATGCATCATTCACAATTTCAGAAAGCAAATTGAAAAGGTCCTTCCTCTATTGAGAAGATTATATTTACTTATTTCCAACCGAAAGGTGAGCAAAAGACTACATTAATGAAGACGTTTAAAAAATGATCAACGGGCGAAGTAAATTCCCTCACAATCCAAATAAAGTGGTTAAACAATAGCTTTTGAGAAAGAGGATTAAAAAATTGTGATGTACTTTGTGCGTTCTTCAGGCATTTGTGTGCTCCTATTAAAATTCTGTTTTACTTTACTTTTCGGTGAATAATAAAAATTACATGAGAATCTGAGAGATTTTCGTAGGTAGCTTGGCCCATTTTGAACTTAATTACGTGCGCTAGTGCATGCATGCAAAAGTAATACAAACAAAAGATCCCATTTGTATATTGGAAAAACTAACGCATACCTGGTTTATTAAATAAATGGGACAACTTTTTAGACAAACTCAAGGAATAATAAATAAAAAGTTTTGTTTTAAATTTAATTTTCGTTAGGTAAGCTGCAATCCATTAGGAACTTAAATTGCTGTCAAATTTTTTTGTGTAAACTTGCGAGGCTCTTACTTTCATACTCCAGCATCTGTTTGGTATCTTAAATTATTAAAAAGTGTGTGTCATATTGCATAAACATCAACGACCTAGACAATTCTCTCATACAAATTGAGGAGTTTATTTATTTTTCAGGAATATCATTGTGAAACCAATATTCCCCGCGGCGGATTTGGGTTGTAATATAACCAAATATAGAGCCATGGAAAGGAAGAACACATTACATTGAAAAAAGGTAGCTGAGGCGAAGCTCACAGAAAACAATTCGAAATAAATAAGAAAATTTATTAACTGGAATATAGATAACATTAAAATCGTATATAAGAGTGGGCTATCTAGTGTTTCTTTTTTAAATCATAGGTTAATTTCACACTGACAGCTGGTTCCCGCTCGAAATCTTGATATTTATTTCCAAAGTGAGTGCTGTGTACCGCGAACAGTGGGTTTTGCGAAAAGAAGTTTTGGGCGAAATGAAGCATCCACCGCGCCTGCTGTTCGCAAGTTTGTGCAAAAAGTTCGTAGGAACGGTATGCTAGTGGACAAAACTCATGGTCCCAGTCGTCGTACAGACAGGCACACAGACGAAAATGTGGCTGCTGTAGCCGAGAGTTTCGGTCAACGGTGGACGTTAACGAGCCATGTTAACCGACTCTTTTATTTGCTGAAATTTAAGACATGGACTAGGACGATGAGCCCATGCCAGAATCGTTCTTTTGCGCAAAAAATTCCCAAATCGTGTTATCAGCCGTCTTAGCGGTCTTAATTTGCCGCCTCGGAGCTGCGATTTGACCCATTTGGACTTCTTTTTGGTGCGATGTTAAGACAACAATTCGGAAACGATTTAAGTTCTTAAGGGAAATATCATCCAAGCCACAGCCCGAACTATCAACAAGATCTTGGAACAGTGGAGTAAAAGAATGCGCTTCTGTGAACGACGCGGTAGCCATTTGAACGACGTTGTGTTCTATAATTAATGGGAATGTTTGCTCTTACTAATAAAGGCATTATATTGAAAAAATTTAATTTCGTTCATTTTACTGCATCTTTAAAAGATAAGGAAAGGCTACAGTCCGTTTGTGGCGAACACCACGATACCCTATCCATATCACAATATGCCCCAAAGAAAAGAGCATAAAGAAGATGGTAGATAGCATTTTATTTCATTTTATTAAATTTAAAAAAAAACATAAGGAAAGGCTACAGTCCGCTTGGAGCGAACAGTATGATACCCTATCCCTATCCCTATATGCCCCAAAAAAAACCTTAGGAAGATGATGGATAGCATTTTATTTCATTCTATAAAATTTAGAAAAAAAAAAAACATTTTTTGAAAAAACGCCCCCAAAAAGTGCGCATGGCCAAAAACTTTGTATGGGCGATATATTGGAAAAAATATTGGCTAAATATCTTGTTAAACATTTTTTTTCGGTTTCTATGAAAATTATCGAAGAAAACAGCATTTTAGTGAAAAACGCCCAGAAAAAGTAGGCGTGGCAAAAAACTTTATATGACAAACTTATAAAGGAGGGCATTGCCTACATATCTTGTGAGGGTCGTAACACTCTATCTCTCTAACTTTAGCTTTAAAACGGTTTTTTCTAAATTGTGGGCGTGGTAGTGGGCGTATTCAAAAAAATTTTACACTTAACCATTTCGGAGCCCTAGGGAATATGTGGTCCAAATTTCAGCTTCCTAGCTTAATTTTAAAGGCCTAAAAATTGCGTACGGACGGACGGACATTGCTAGATAGTCTTAGGATTTGGTCCTGATCATAAATATATATACCTTTATGGGTCTACGGCGAATATTAAGGGGTGTTACAAACTATGTGTCAAAATTAATATACCCTTAGGATAGGGTATAAAAACATAAGGGAAGGCTACAGTCCGCTTGGGGCGGATAGTATGATACCCTATCCATATCCCTATATGCCCAAAGAAAAAAGCATTAAAAACATAAGGAAAGGCTACAGTCCGCTTGGAGCGAACAGTATGATACCCTATCCCTATCCCTATATGCCCCAAAAAAAACCTTAAGAAGATGATGGACAGCATTTTATTTCATTCTATAAAATTTAGAAAAAAAACATAAGGAAAGGCTACAGTCCGCTTGGAGCGAACAGTATGATACCCTATCCCTATCCCTATATGCCCCAAAAAAAACCTTAAGAAGATGATGGATAGCATTTTATTTCATTCTATAAAATTTAGAAAAAAAAAAAACATTTTTTGAAAAAACGCCCCCAAAAAGTGGGCGTGGCCAAAAACTTTGTATGGGCAATATATTGGAAAAAATATTGGCTAAATATCTTGTTAAACACTTTTTTTCGGTTTCTATGAAAATTATCGAAGAAAACAGCATTTTAGTGAAAAACGCCCACAAAAAGTAGGCGTGGCAAAAAACTTTATATGACAAACTTATAAAGGAGGGCAGTGCCTACATATCTTGTGAAGGTTATAACCCTCTATCTGTCCATCTGTAGCTTTAAATCGGTTTTTTCTAAATTGTGGGCGTGGCAGTGGGCGTATTCCAAAAAATTTTACACTTAACCATTTCGGAGCCCTAGGGAGTATGTGGTCCAAATTTCAGCTTTCTAGCTTGAATTTAAAGGCCTAAAAATTGCGTACGGACGGACGGACGGACATTGCTAGATAGTCTTAGGATTTGGTCCTGATCATAAATATATATACTTTTATGGGTCTACGACGAATATTAAGGGGTGTTACAAACTATGTGTCAAAATTAATATACCCTTAGGATAGGGTATAAAAAAAAATTTTGAAAAAACGCCCCCAAAAAGTGGGCGTGGCCAAAAACTTTGTATGGGCGATATATTGGAAAAAATATTGGCTAAATATCTTGTTAAACACTTTTTTCCGGTTTCTATGAAAATTATCGAAGAAAACAGCATTTTAGTGAAAAACGCCCACAAAAAGTAGGCGTGGCAAAAAACTTTATATGACAAACTTATAAAGGAGGGCAGTGCCTACATATCTTGTGAAGGTTATAACCCTCTATCTGTCCATCTGTAGCTTTAAATCGGTTTTTTCTAAATTGTGGGCGTGGCAGTGGGCGTATTCCAAAAAATTTTACACTTAACCATTTCGGAGCCCTAGGGAGTGTGTGGTCCAAATTTCAGCTTTCTAGCTTGAATTTAAAGGCCTAAAAATTGCGTACGGACGGACGGACGGACGGAAGGACGGACGGACGGACGGACATTGCTAGATAGTCTTAGGATTTGGTCCTGATCATAAATATATATACTTTTATGGGTCTACGACGAATATTAAGGGGTGTTACAAACTATGTGTCAAAATTAATATACCCTTAGGATAGGGTATAAATAGCGTTTTATTTCATTCTATTAAATTTATTTTTTAAAACGCCCCCATAAAGTGGGCGTGGCCAAAAACTTTGTATGGGCGATATGTTGGAAAAAATATTGGCTAAATATATTGTTAAACATTTTTTTTGGTCTCTAAGGAAATTTTTTTGAAGAAAACAGCATTTTAGTGGAAAACGCCCACAAAAAGTAGGCGTGGCAAAAAGATTTTATATGACAAACTTATAAAGGAGGGCAGTGCCAGGCTGTCACACTCTATATCTCTAACTTTAGCTTTTAAACGTTTTTTTCAAAATTGTGGGCGTGGCAGTGGGCGTATTCAAAAAAGTTTACACTTAACCATTTCGCAGGCCTAGGAAGTATGTGGTCCTAATTTGAGCCTACTAGCTTAATTTTAAAGGCCTAAAAATTGCGTGCGGACGGACGGACCGACATTTCTCAATAGTCTTAGGATTTGGTCCTGATCATAAATATATATACTTTTATGGGTCTACGACGAATATTAAGGGGAGTTACAAACTATGTGTCAAAATTAATATACCTATCCTTAGGATAGGGCATAAAATTTGGCCCACCGTGTATATTGAAGCACACATGCAGCAGATTCTAAATGCGCCGTCATTTAGAGGAAGTGGGAGACGCCTACGCCCAGTCAGTAATAGTTCCGCCATCAGTATAGAAAAGGTTGGAATTGTTTTAAAAAAAACCGAAAGCTTTTTGTGGCCTTGCGTGTCCGGTATCACAGAGAATAGAGTGGGGTAAATTGCCAAGTGAAGACGATTTACCGTAACAAGGATCAGCTTCAATTTAAATATAATTCTAGCCTACGGCTTCAATCTTCCTTCACTTTAATTTTTTCATGATTCTTTTATTCAATTTTGCTTGAAATTGACTAAAATGATATACTAAGAGACTCCTTTGCCGGATCTTATTAATTAAATTTAAATGCATTTAACAACCTAACTGAAAATTTTCGATTAAAACTTGAACGATAGTGCCACGCCAATGTTATCATTTTCCTTCAAATGGCCACGGGTGTCTTCTTCCTGGAACTCAACATGCTTTCTCCTAGTTTGCCGGATAACCTTTTTGACAGTTAAGCCGATTGTGGTTGCTCATCGCCGCAGTGTGCACATTATAAGGACTCCAGTGTATCACTCATCACATTAGTGACAGCAGTGCCAAAGAAATGTACTTGGGTGGATGATAAAGCAACTGACGTTTGTAGAAAAGAAAATGGTTATACTCCCACAGGAGTACATTGTCTGACATTCAACTGATGTAATTGCCTGTTTGCCCCCGGAGATGAATACTTACGACTATTATACTTGTTACATTTCTTTTTTATGGAGAGGAGAAGGATATAGGCACTCGAGTAAGTTTTAATTTTTATTAAATTGTGCCCTGAATTAAATATGCCGTTAACAAGCAGTAAAATTAATTTTCAAATCATTTTAATATTTGATGGGAGGGTAAGCTCGCGAAAGCACACACATTCATTTTGAGCAATTAATAACGAATTTCGGAGAATATGCTAAGGCTGAGTACGAATTGATTAATGTTCCACTTCATGCACAATATTTGTGTATGTTTCCTATGCATGGGCGGATACGCCTGGGGGTGGCCCAATAAAACACACTTGTCGTAAAAGCCTTCTAAAGAGAAAATAATACATCTATGCATATAAGCAATTTTAACATCCAGGTATACCTAGCAACACATGACACGGTTGGAAATCATTTGTGTCATAAACGGAAGATAAAACTTACAAAATAAATAATTGTAATAAAAATAGAGCATGACTGACTGTACCCAATAAACCCTGGATTATGCAAAAGTAAATAGCACTAGCATTTATTTGGGATTCCGAACATTTATTTTGGGTTGGAACCGGCGAACCTTCTAATCACTACCTTGTCAATGGACAAAATAATAGCATCTTGGGACTGCCATAAGTAAAAAAGCAATACAGGCTGAATACAACTATACATCGGTTTTATTCTTACAAACGTATTTGAAATAAAAAGCTAAAAAACGTAGTTTTTTTTAAATTTTATTTTTTCATCGACTTATAAAATCATACGTGTACAAAATGTATTTAGTGGTTGTCGTGACCGAGTGGAACCGGCGAACCTTCTAATCACTACCTTGTCAATGGACAAAATAATAGCATCTTGGGACTGCCATAAGTAAAAAAGCAATACAGGCTGAATACAACTATACATCGGTTTTATTCTTACAAACGTATTTGAAATAAAAAGCTAAAAAACGTAGTTTTTTTTAAATTTTATTTTTTCATCGACTTATAAAATCATACGTGTACAAAATGTATTTAGTGGTTGTCGTGACTAGTACATGTAATAGTTTTAAAGTTATATAATTTAGAGTAGTTATACGTTAAAATCAGAAGTTTTCACATTAACCGGATTTAACTTGCGTTGAGGTGATAGTAGATCCCTACCCCACTACCACACAATTTTCCCACCGTAATTTACAGTTGGGCGTATAATTAGGAAAGGTTCACACTACAAGCGACTTGTTGCATTTTTGTTGTTAGCTACTGTAAGTCTTAATAAAATGAAAATCACATAATCTATCAATTTTATTTGTAGTTTTCATAAACATGAAACTAGCGACGGGGATTACTTAAATCGATTTCTTACGATTGTGAAAATTCTAACGGCCATATTATTCAATCGGTGTAAAATGTTTATTGTTTTAGATGTTTTTATTCGCTGCTCTGCCTCTTTCGAACGTCTGACAAACATGCAAGAGTAAATAATGTCATGAGAAGCTTCTCAAAAATAAAATGGCAGTTCGGAGTCCCTCAATTCGTATCAAAAACATATCTTCGCAGACACAATTATCTCAGGCCATTTCATACTCACCCCCCACCCTTCCATTAACATCGCTTACAACAAAGCTGGTTCACACAGCACCAGTTCACCAATTTTCAGTGTTTACCCAGGGAAGAATCTAACATTTGTGATTTTCCATCCAGGGGGCAGAACCCAAAAGACCTACGATTTGTTTTTAAGTATGGGCACGAAAAATAATAATAAAAAAAATGTATTTTCCATGTAAGAGAAAATTTTCTTAGGGTTCTGAAACTATACGTTGAGGTAGAGTTTGAAAGTCATACATTCAACTCATTCTACAGTTGGTATAGGTGTTTCTTGAACAAAAATCGTTTTTGCCTCACATATCAGCCACAAAAAGTACCGAGATATAAAAAGAACGACAAGTTGGTATTGTAATTATTAAAAATCTCACAAATAGTATTTATATTCTTTCAGAGACAGTGTTTTAAGAGACATAACATTAGGACATAAATAACACATTCGGTTCCAACGATCAAAAACGGAACCTACCTACTTTGATTTAATTTCGCACATTGGACACTTTTAACATAATTGTTTCGAGATATTGCCGGTTTTATAAATTACCGTTAATAGATTTTTTTTCCAAAAACTGAGTGTGCATAATTTTTGGCCCTATCCCAAATAGGATAGACCAATAGGATGACCGAAATCCTTGGAACCACTTTCGAGAACAAAAGTGGTAAGTGATTTTCACAAAAAATTTTATGGCAGGTACCGTTATTTCATTAGATAATACAAAAAATAAAAAGATGCCCTGAGATGTAACCCCAAAAACCTTATATGCGAACTTTGAAGCAAATCCATCGAATCGGATGGATGGACTTTTTTGGACTTCTCTATAGCCATAATATCATCCCTCATACACAGTTTGAGTTCGAAATTTCCGCACGATCGCAATAACCTTCTCTTTAGTATACTACAACGTATACGATTTATTTCAGCATTTCAGCATGCAGCGAGTATCAATAATAGATGAAAATATCGCATACAAGAAAATTGTCGCATAAAACGAAAATTCATCAGAATTGCAGGAAAAGGAGCAACTGAAAAAAATGTGTTGATTTCATCGAGTTAATAAAGTTGAGTACAGAAACAATTAATTATTTAGAGAACTTGCTTAATGACTAATTATTTTTTTTTTAGAAAAATAATTATTGTTATTATATTAAATTGGAAATGTATTGCGATTTTTCAAATAGTCTATCGACAAAAAGTTATCCAAAACAGATAAAAGAAGTAAATCTTTTTATTTCTTCACTAATGTTACTTTGGAGCTGAATGAAGGAATTCAAAAAAGGCTTTAGAAATATTAACTTTTGAAATCACGCTAAACTGAATTTAAATAATGATCTAGGTAAAATTTTTAGAAAATTTTGTATTTTGTCTTTTTGATGACAGGCTAAAAACTAAACTAAAAATATGCCATGCTGATGTTTTGCGGCCGAGGAAATGAAATGAAATGAATTAATACAAGATCTTAGTTGCAATTGATAGACTAGTTAGCCTATGTTTTCTTAAATATGTGAATTATAGTGAGGTACTTCCGTTATCTAATGATGAAAAAGATGGCACTCTCAGGATATGTGGTATAAGGTAACTCTTAGGTTATCTTCTCCTAGAGTTCGTTGGTGAATCATTTTCTCCAGAACCCGTCAACGGCAACGGGCCCAAATATCTGCGACCAAGTGCTGAGATCTAAAAAAACGTCAAGATTTTCTTGTACTTATTAAAAATTATATGTTTGTACTCGGCAAGAAACTGCGTTCTAAAGTCTAATATCAGACATTTGAAAGATCGTACTTCGAGTGTTGGCTTGTGATTTTTGCACAATTATTTCAAGTTTGATGATAATAGATTCATATACTATAATTTTTCGATCTCGGTTAGGTTGTTGTGTGCACAAACCAACGAGAGCTAGCTTTCTGTAGGTTCTGTCATAGAAGGCTTTAAAATTAATAAAAAAAGGTAAGTATCGATCTTGAATTTAAATTCTTTTCTTCAGAATCCACCTTAGTGTGAATATTTATTAAATTGTGAACTAACCGGTATTAAATTCGCTACTAAATGGTTTTGGTGGGTCTCCTTTCCTATGAACTGAGCAAACGATCTTGAAAGTCCATTAATCAGGCTTATATTCTTTCGACCAAAGATTTGAATTGAGTTGTAGTATGCTCTCTACCAAGTCGTCTCCCTCTCCCTTAAATGGTTGGCGCACAGGGTGCCTGGTACTGCAACAGGATTTCAGCTCAGATATTGCTACCTACACATTATTTTGGTTCTTGACTTTCTACTTCAATGTTTAATGATTCGCTCTGCCTGGCATCGGAATAAATATACTAAATAAATTAGGCGTCGAAAGTAAGATAATTTCTTAGAACATGGACGAAGTGGTGTTGAATGTCTTAACGCATTCTTCATGACTTTGCTTGTAAAAATAAACTCATTGATGATGTCCTTAAAAACCTCTATTTCGCAATGGAATGTATCAGCCCAAAATAAAAGGTATGAAATTGAATAATGGTCCCATTGGCCTTGATATTTTTGCTGCATTAGCTTGGGGGAAGCTAAAATAACGCAGGTTGTCAGTGTGGTGTACAGTAGCGTTTAAACTAATAAATACTTAACTTTGAAATAAAGACAAACATAATTAAAGGTGTGCAGATTTTTCATTCTATTTCCTTCTTGGTCATCGAAGTAAATCTCCACACAATTCCAATTGCAGAAAAATTATTTTTGTATTCATCTTTTTTCTGCGATTGGAATTGTGTGGAGATTTTTCGCCTACCAAGCCGAAACAAACTACACAATAAGTATAAAAATAAATGAAACCTTAACTTATGGTATAAAAACAAACAGCTTTAGATACACAAAGACTCATAAGGACTACAACAAAACAGCTTAACAGCTATAATGACTTCTTTTTATTGTGTGAAAAAAAATGTAATACTTGTTGATTAGTAAAACAAAACACGCCTCCGCCGACTTTGTACGAATATCTACTTACACTTTACCTTCGTTTCAAGTATCAGTAATAATTGCCGTTTAGTAAATTGTACATCATACTCTCCAAATTTTGTTGTTTCGGTGTGCGATTTAACATCGCCAAACTTGTTCCGTATACACAGGTTGATTACTTGGAAGCCTTCTTCTGGCAACAATATGTTAGATATTTGTATATAATTACGTTTTGGAGTTGAGTAAATTCAAAGGCATTCACTTGGCGCTGCATTATCTTCTTGTTCACACTTAATCGCACAACTTCAATGTATTTCCTTAAATGCAATGGTTTTGCATACACATTTAATCGCACAGTCGTGGGTGCATTCATAATAGTCACGCCAAAATCTATAAAGTAGTACATAGTAGTAATATATACTTATATACAATTGCAAAAAAAATTATACTAAATATGTTTTTTTTCGGCCGTTGCGATGACAGTATTAAATTAATAATTTTGATCCTAATAAAGGCGATATTAATCAAAAATGTATTACTTTTTTCTTAAATGCCGCAAAATTTTGGAAGCAGATTTTTCTAATAAAATGAAATTCCCAGTTGAATATATTATTTTTTAATTTTGTTCATTGATTAGAGCTTAACATTCAGGGCTGGACAAAGGGGTAGATCAACAGGCAATTTTCTTGAGATCACGCATTAACAAAAATCAACATCATTCTTCCAATTGAATCGTTTATTTTCAAAACGTGACATTTCCACATTTGAAAATTTTTTCAGGAGACGAAAAAAAGCTGATTAATTTCTGTTTTCTTGGGTTATAAATATAAGTTTAAATATATATGCGCCTCTATTAAAAATTATGTGTTACAGTTAGACTTATGACGTTTCATGTGTCAACGCAGATATCTATGCTTTGCAGGAAAAAAAATATAAAACGATTTTTAGAAACATGTGGACATGTCACATGTCACGTTTTGAAAATAAATGATTCAATTTATAAATTTATTTCATTATGTAAAACGAATGATGTTTATTGTTCAAAGTTTCTTGTTTTTTTATAAAATTTTTCAAAACAGCATTTAACCCTCCCAAAAAGTGCTGGTGACAAAAAATTGCTTATGAACGAAATATAAAAATTAATATTATCTAAATATCTTGTTATAATTATTTTTTCGTTTCCTATTTTGTTGTTGACAACTTGGCGATGTTAAATTATTTTTCAAAATAGATATACCCTTGCAATAGGGTATAAACAAGGCCATATTAGAAATAACCACCTACGTTAAAGCTGTTACTGTTACATGGAAGAAATTTTGGTTATGAGTAAAAGTTTATTTTTATGAATTTTAATATATTTATAATTAAGTCAACCCCTAATATTTGTAAAAGCTTATTAATAGTCATTTAAATTGAAAAGTCTGCACATTTATAGTTCAGAGAATATAGATCAAGCAATAAAGAATAGCTTAAAAACAACAAGGCCGCCGGCCCTGGATAATTAACCAGCAGAGCACTTTGCGGGGGTAATGTTTTGGTAAAATCATCAATCAAGGGCAGGTGGTCAAAGCTTAGGATTACAAACTCCATTAAGTGCTAGGACCGGAGATATAAGAATAAAAAAACCCAAGTTTTAGTTAATGCGGATTTGTCAAAGCGAACAATATTTTTTAAATAACACCCATAAAAAGTATGCGTGAAAAACCTTTCCCGTCAACTAGTCAAATGTTTTTTTTTCTAAATTATGTGAGTGACAGTGAGCTTATTAAAATGCTTAAACTTACATATTTCGGACACTGGAGAGTATTTGTTCCGAATTTCAGCTTTCTAGCCCAAAATTTGAAGGCTTTAAAACCAATGACGAATGGACGAGCATTGCTAAATCGTCATAACATTTGATGCTGATTACAAATATATAAACTTTTAGGGATCTACGACAAATTTTAAGGGGTATGAAAAAATGGGTATGCCCTTGGGATAGTGTATAAAAGGAGACAATAAAACAGATGTAATAGTCCTCTTTTATGGCATGCTATAAAGAAATAACATTATTCCTTGGGCTAAGCTATCGTGTTGCCTTAGCAATTCAAGTTAAAGTATCCGAAACAAGTCATTGCATCCTGGGTTTTGTTTACTAGTGTTTCAGTGCTGCAGCAAACACTTAATGTGCAAACTTTCATTACATATAATTACTTTTAAAATATGTTATTTTCAATTGAAATATTTTTGAAAGATGTACCAGATCCTTAGGAATTTAATTTTTAAGCTGCGCCCCGGAGAAATTTCGGCAAGGCCTGCAGCCCGAAGTTAGAACCAAATTCCCTGTTGTTAGCCCAGATAGTGGAGATCAGATGAAAAATTACCCTTACCCATTGCTATCTCGGTTCTAAATTTCCAACCTTTGCCCTGTCAGTTCTTCTATACCGCACCGAGTTCTCCACTATAAGCAGGAAAGAAGACATAATATTGGGCTCTCTGGAAAAATTGTGTGACCATGAAGATTTTCGAATCCCAGCCTCCAGGTACTACACTGAGTAAAACTGACAAAAAAAGTGTTAATTCAACTAATATTTTATTTATATCCAACAAAATGCTGTAGTTAAATATCAAAATTTTATAAAAGGTTTGTTGATCCTTGATGTTGATCTAACAAAAGAAAGAACGTTTTTAATAGAACAAAAATATTTTTGAATCTACAAAAATATTTTGTCAGTCCTAACAAAATTTACCAATATTACTACTAAAGTTTTACATCAACAAAACATTTTGTCAACATAACCACTGTATTTTGTTTAATCAACAATATTTTAGTGTCAATATGACCGCTATATTTTGTTGAATCAACAAAAATATTATTGGTTGTTCAAAAGCTTATTTTTTGATTTGAATTGATATTTTATAAATTTATTTTAAAATTATGGTATCCGTAAAGGATATCCAAATCTTTTTGGACAGCCAGGCAGCCATCAAGTGTCTGGACTCCGTCTCTATTTATCTAGTAGCCGTAGATTGCCGATCATCTCTAAGGGAGATTTCTGAGCAGTTCAACATTCAGCTGTGCTGAGTGCCGGGGCATAAAGACATTCCGGGTAACTGCAAGGCTGACGAACTCGCCAAACTTGGAACTACCCTCTCAATCTTGCCTGAAAAGGGCTCCCTAGGCATACCAGTTTCCACATGCAAACTCTTATTGAAACTGGATGCAATAGAAAAAACAAACCATAGATGGACAGGCGGTACTACCTGTCTGACAACGAAGCAGACTTGGCCTAGGCTAAATCTGAGACTTGATTACCCTCAATAGATCGCACATCAGTGCTACAATTGGTGTCATCACTGGACACTATCTTTTAGGCAGGCATGCAGCAAGGATTGGCGCATAGTCGAACGACTTTTGCAGGAGCTGTGTAGATGAGGAAACGAAACGAAATTTCAATCTAGGTGCCTATTTCTACAATGATCTTAAAGATTTAAACTCGATCGACCCAAAACGTCTCTCACGCTTTATAAAAAGCTCAAATTGCTTCAACGAGTAGGCAGGAACTTTAGATAAACGTGGTATCACAATGCACCTTACTTAGGTCTAAGTGAGTCGAACTTCTTTCCGACTGCCACTTCAACCTAACCTAACCTAACCTAAACAAAAATTAGTTTTTGTGTATATAATAAAAAAAATTGTCAAATAGGGACAGTTCAATTTAGTAATATGTATTAACAAAGAGTGTTTTGTTAATCCGGAAAAATATTTTGAAACACAGATTTTGTCATAACCATACAATTTTTGTTGTTGAAATTTAACTATCAATCATCAATCATAATCTAACTTTAATTTAACAGTCCTTTTTTATTTTGTTATATGTTAATACACCTATAAATGTATACTATAACTCCCACCTAGCCCATGAATACATGAACCTAGGTGGATTACCTCCATTTTTAGAATTTATCCCTAAATCATTTACTATCCAATATCTGACATTAAATAATCAATTTTTTATAACCTTAACCGTACAATATAAAGACAAGAAGTGTATATACAAATTTTCTATCGAACACGGATGAGTAGGATAGTAGCAGCATTTTATTATGTCTATCTGGGTAAAGCGACATGGACATGGTGACAATCAATGTAGGAACAAAGAAGTGTAATTCGAACCTAATTAAAGCGTACATGAACATGTCAAGCGAGAAAAAAAAATAAAATGACTATAACAACAGTGCAAACAGGTCAAGTCATGTACCTACCCTGACATCTTTGATTAGATGCGATGTCAGTACTCAACACAAACTGTGCAAAAAGAATGACATCAAAGAACTAGGTGAGTCATCTTTTGAATTATTTGTCTTTATTTATCTTGTATGTTAGATTGTACTAAGGTAAACGCGTCAATTCCTAGGTCACATAAATAATTAATTAAATGAACAATTTAAAGTTGACAACTTGAAGATTTTAAAATGCTATTTTGCAGTTTCGAATTAAATAGTCTAACAAATTCAATTGTAGCTCTAAAAGTTGCAGTTCAACCTTTTTTGTTTACTGTCTTTCAGCTTTTTCAAAAGTCTGACAAACATCAAAGAGAGGCAAACATCATGAAGAAGAAGAATAAGCCAGCAAAAGGTTACTACAAAGAAGATATCAACGAAAGATAATAAAGGTGATAGAAATTTATCTATATCAGGTTAATGCTGTGGTCAAATTTGAACTCATAGTCTTCCCAATTCTGTTGTACACACAAATTTCAAAAGTCAAACTTATTAAACATTTTGTTATCATACAATTGCTAAACTTACCTTTTGTTGTGCATTTCATGAGTTGTATGCTTTATTTAAAAACGGTACCAGTGCTAAACTCTCTCGTTTTTCAATAAAACTGAAATAAAAAACAATCCTTCATATATTAAAATTCCGTAACAAATCAAGTCGCAATTAAATGATATAAAATATTTATATTTCCAAAAACATGCTCCTTGTGAAATTACTGAAATTAAGTGAAACCAAAATTTGTAGAGTATACATAATGACTCTATCGTATGCCTTTCACTCTATAAGGATGCTTGTTGAAGGTGAGCAGGCTGTGCTTTCTAAATAAATCATAAGCGAGAAATAGTCCTAGCGGGTAGTCAATGATAAAGACACAAACGCTGGATTGGTTTTTTAATGGTTTTCGCGACTTTTTTGGAAAGCTGGTTAATGACATACAAACTCTTTAATATCCTCAATATGTTATGTAGATCTTCACAGCAAAATCAAAGAAAAAAGAAACTCATGAGGTTCAAGACAGTTTTAAAAACACCTTACCCGTAGAGCTGCAATCAAAAAGTTGAAAGTTATGATATCTCACTGTTTATCATAACATCCTCGGAAATACAAAATCAAAATCATCAAAATTTGCGACAGTGCAACCGTATTACTCAACCATACTTCAGCAAAAGAATTAAATATATTAAGCTCAATTCAAAAGACTCATTAAGTTGGCTAGCAGCATGAATAAGGAATATTGCTAATTTATTTTGCATTCGGGAGGAATATATGTATGACTAGTGCAGCCGAGTGCAAGCCAAACCACGTCACCAAAACGAAAGCCGAAGGATAAAATAAAGATAAAAATATATAGTTTGTCTAATTATTATCAGTAGATCCAAATTTCTCACTCTTTTAAATGTTAAAAGCAGATCCAGTTCAGTCCAGTCCAGTTCAGATCCAGTTTTAAATTAAACATTCCCAAACATGATGAATGAAAACAAAGGACGCGTCTATTTCTCCCATATAAAAATGTTTACAAGGCTTAAAAGTTGCTAGAGCGACTCTATACTAAATGCATAGGTGCATAAGAATATCAGGATTGTGTCTATAGGTGTTTCAATTTCTTATATTTTTTTGGGTAGTTTCAACATAAGAGTTTTTAATTTGTCTCAGTTAGGCCTCTTTCACATACGACGGTTTTCCCCGTCTCAACGACTGAAATATATGGTGACCATGTCCAGACGAAAAAAAAAAACGTAAGGATTTTAACCGTATGGAGAAAATCGTCGTGTGTGAAAGAGGCCTTAAGATAGACGACCTGACGAAATGTATTGAAGTAGAAGGAGTACAAGAGAAATACTATAAAAGAAAGAGAGCTCTGAAATGGCAGCAACAACTTTGCTTATAATTTATCTAATATATTTTTGGGTAGACCGTGTCATAAATGTCTCTACGACGCACTGTCACAGCTCAAATCCGTTCAAAAATTCACAGAAGGCATAAAAAACTCAAAGAATTTAAACTCTATTTCATATGTTAAGGATATACTAAGTGATGATTGTAACTAATTTTTGTACTTGTTCTTGTCACACAGATAAAAATATATGTAAGTATAACTTACTAAGAAATTTTATGATAGCAAATACAAATGTATATCCCATCTACTGAATTTTTGTGGTGACATTTTTATCATTTACTGTTTATCTAAATGTTTTCGATTATACACTGTTGCAAGTGGATATTTAATTTAAGTTCAAATATTTAGTTTTAGCATGTAACACCAACAATGCAGGAGCAGCAATTACTTAAAGGTTTGATGTTAATTTAATTTTAATTTTCAGACACACTGATCAGACTGATCATGAATGGTTAAAGCTATCATAAATAAATGGCAGCATGGTATATAATCTAATCTTAGCTTAAGTCATATTCTCCCCTCCCTTAATACTAACAGATATCTACTCCACTCAATCGAGCTAAATAAACATAGACCTAACAAATGACATCCAATTCCAACTGACTTCAATATGGACATCAGATAATATTGCGGCGCAAAGTAATTGAGATAAATTATAAAGCGTTAACTGAAATACATCATTAACAATCCACTGCCCTGTCAACAAGTAACAACAACACCCCCAAAGTGTGATAAATAAATCATGTGCATCAGTTTGCTGCTGCTAGATTGTACTTTAATTCTTTAAATATAGTACTAAATACTGCTTCGCTTATCGCAAAGTAAACAGTGTATGTCCTTCAGAACTCCAAACACTAACTACAGCAACATCTTGGAATAGCATTATAGTGCATTTTCAATATAACTTAGATAAAGATACGTGAAAACCTACACCCGATTCCGGAAACTCTCTGGCATGCATCAATTGTCTATAAAGCTTATTATCCAATATCTAAGTGTGTAGTTAGATAATAATGAACTCTGTTTAACATTCGATTTTTTTTTATAATCCAACTATTTTTATAAAGGACACTGCGAGAGCTTGTGTGTACAGGCTGGTGCATGCTGCATACATCTTGGAAGAAACGACGGGTTCTTACAGACATCTTTGTTTGCTCATGCTTCTCCTGTGAACATGCCTCGGGAGAGGGAAAGACAATTCTATATTTCGTTTTACTTTTTAATTCCTCAAAGATGCCAACATTTGTCGACAGCAAGGATGTAGATTCACTTGTTTATTCTTTTTAGATAGATAAAAGATAAATGTTTTTTTTATCCTTTATTCTACAATGTCCACGATATTATGGTTACATTGTACATCATTAAATGCAAAATTAGAGTAAAATGCAGGCAGTCTTTCTTATTTGAAAATAACTTTCCTGTGGTGGGAACAAAATAGAGAACTAAAGCCCCTGAAGGTGTGCAAAGGTAATAGATGGGCGTAGGACATCGAACTAGGGTCTTAGTTTGTATGCATTTGATAAAAGCTGTAACTTAGATTTAATACATTCGAGAATAACGAGTAGACTTTAAAAATTAGCACTAAAGGACATAAATGAAGTCATCAAGTTTCACATATATTTCTTATGAATGAATATTATAAATAGAAAAAAGAATCTAAGCCTGTTGTTGTATGATGCGTGTTGACTACTAGTATACACTGTAAAAGAAACGCTACCTGCATTCCCAAGTAACAATTTAGTTTCCATAAGTGCTAATGAAAGCTATTTTCTTATTTCCATAACAACTGTAAGAGATCTTATGGAAAACGATTTGGCGCACTTTAGCTAAGTTATTTATTGTCCTTAAGACCTTTGTTCACAGGCTCTATAGAAGTAATAGTTTCTTTTTATAAATACTTTAATGACTTGTGTGTTATGCTTCTCTTCAGAGGCATTGTAGAGAATCTTGTTATTGACTTGAAATAGCAAGCTTTAAAGAAGCTATTACATTTCAGACCTCAACCAACTAACTTCGAAAGGCCTCAAGCCACCTCGTTAAATAAGAATATCTCTCCCCTCTGTACAGCTTGTGAAATTGTTACCCAAAAGCTTTAAAGAAACTTTTTCTGAAAGTATATATTGAATAATAGTAAACATCTATAAATAAGCCTTATGATAATACAATAGAAGCAATAGCTTATCAAATTTAAAAAAATTGGACCTTATAGAAGGTAAATTTTAGTTGGGTTATTTCTGGTATGACTGTGGTCGCTGGTTCGACCTCAAATAAGTTTCGGCAGGTCTCCTAGTTTTTGAAATAAATTATACCCATTAGATTCTAGTCATCAAAAAGTCTGGCCAGCCAAAAGTCAACCTAACTGCACTGCACCTCCTGCACAGCTGGTATATCGTCGTTGAATTGACTCCTCCAGAATCTAATTTTTCTCTTAAATCGAGCAAAAATAGACTCATCCGCCTTAAGTAAGTGTCAAATCAGACGCTCGAAAGACATCATTTTCTATGATAATGCCAAATGCCGTTATAGTTGGTTAGATGGTTAAGGTGTTCGGGCAAATAATGCTGCTGTTCCATTCGTCAAGCATACTTTCTTCCGACCCAGTCTTGGAAATGAGTTGAGGTGGAAGTCCAAAACATCGCCCGCTGCCTGAAATAGTTTTGCGGGTAGACTCAATGAAATACAGCATATTATTTCCATTCGAAATCGGCATAAAACTGTAGGTCTATATACAAAATATAGATTTGCACACACAATGGTTCTAGAAGCTATGCTTTAGGTCCTGTATGAGCCATTTACGCCTGATATTATATTTTTAGCATAGCTACTACAATGTAACTACTACAAAAGCGTTCCTTACTTTTTCGTAACTTAAGCATTTTCTGGGAGAATTTGAGAGAATGCCCCTTAACCTTTTATAGAAGTATGCGTATGTTCCAAAGGGTACAGCCGTTGTTAAAGTTTTTGCTCCAATAGTAAATTTATTTTATTCGTCGTGCAAATCCAGGCTTGAAAATTAGCATTCTTGAAGACTGTAGACCACTCTTTTTCCAACAAATGTTTGCATGTCTGCAACTGATATACTTATCTGTTCAGATTCGACAAATTAATTTGCACCCGAAGGCTTATTAGTTATTCTATTCAAAAGATTTCCGAAAAGCTTTTTCCCATAAATTTCAGACGATCAGTTTTCCATCAGCCCTAAAACGTGATAAACGCGATATTTTAAACAGGCAGACTTACTTATAGGACTTTACAATTATTTATTTAATAACGCTTGTGAAGTTCAGTAACTCATTGATTTGTTTGTATGACGCGGGGTCTCAGTTTAAAATAATAGCAATAACATTGCGCTTGTAAACTCTGCTTAACAACTAACGTTGTTTTACTGCAACACATCTTGCGCAAGACTGACATAATGAAAAAATTGAAAAAAAAACAGTCCGCTTTATACGAGCAGTATGAAACCCTATCCATATACATATACTATATCCCAAAGAAAAAGCGTTAAGAACATGATGGATAGCATTATAGTTAATTCTATGAAATATATTTAAAAAAAAATTGTCCAAAAACTGTTTATGGCGATATACTAGAAAAAATATTGGCTAAATATCTTGTTATACAATTTCTTTCGTTTTCTATAGAAATTTTCGCAAAAACAACATATTGTGAAAAAATGCCCTCAAAAAGTAGGCGTTGAAAAAACTTCTAAATGGCAATATTTAGAAGGAGTTCACTGTCTACATATTTAGTTTAGCTTCTAACCCTCTATCTCTTTAACTACAGCTTCAAAACGGTTTTTTTTTCTAAATTTATCACTTTACCATTCGGAACCCTAGGGAGTAGATGTTTCGAATTTCAGCTTCCTAGTACAAATTTAAAGGCTTTAAAAGTTGATACGGACGGACAGACGGACATCGTCTTAGGTTTTGTTCCTGATCATAAATATACTACATACTTTTAGTGGTCAATGCGAATATTAAGGTGTCTTACAAACTATGTGTCAAAACTAATACACCCTTAGGATAGGGTATAATGAGCTAAACCGACAAGGTTTACATTTTTCACTTCAGTTTTACAAGTTTCTTTCCACTGCCGCATTGCACAACTACTTGACTCCATTCGTTCGCAAATGCAGGCATTTTTTAAATATATTCAAAATAAATAAAATTCTTGGAACTCCCTAAATCTGAAAAAGTAACTAAAAAAAGTGTACCAATTATAGCTTGTATGCGAACAAAAAAAATGCAGCACCATAAAATTTTAGAGCTGAAACAATCGCTAACCAAAGAAAATTAACGGAACGTTTTCAATTCAACCATTCACCCAACAAACATGAGATTCCAGCCACTGCTTTTTCCATTCTGAGGTACTAGATAACTAGATTTTTTTTAACTTTTTCCATACAATCTTTTTTAATATGATATTGTTTATTAAGGATAATGAAAAGACCTTGATCTTGTGAAAGTGGAAGTATTCCTTTATTCTTTAAGTTTTCATTATGCAAGTGTGCCGAGGTGGTGCGGTATACACGAGCTATCGATTTTATTCTTACAATGTGAATACGAAAGCGAAGGACTTTTCCCAGCCCGGTCGGTCTAGTGCCGATGCTTGATTCTATCGAAGCATGAGTATTCAGTTTTGCACCATATCAACATAGTAGGTACATGCATATATACCTACATACAATTCTACGTTTGTTCACATGTAGTAACTTACTTAGGGATGTGGTTTGTGTTGGCTGCTATATGTCTGGCGATGTGTGTTTGGATGGATTTGTAAACTGTAGACCTATAGCGGAGGCACTAATTGCTAGTTTTTATTTTCAATTTTTTTTCTTTATTCTATTATTGGTGTTGGTCTTATGCTGTGTTTTGTGATACAAAACTGGTATTCCGTACAAGTGGTATTGAAAGACAAAACCGGATTTAATTTGGGTGTTGGAGAGATTGATATATTGATGCTTGAAATCAAACTGGGCATTGTGGTGAATTGTTTTGGAATAACAACAAGAGAAAACAATTAAGTACATTAAGGGCCTTATATTAACAAAACCAATAAAATACTTAAAATGGATGAAACCTATTACATAGTTTAGAGTGTTTTTTTTTTTAAAAATTTTTCGTAGACCTTTATTAGTATCTATACTAAACAGGAAGTAATTGCAATTGTGTCCATATTTTATACCCGAACTAAGTGGGAGGTAAAACGGTCCGACGGATTTGCTTAAAATTTGGAGATAAATCGGCACTTTCGTCTCGAACTTTGGGGCTGAGATGCAAAAATTCTCTTAGCGAGAGCATTTTATAAATCTCTTAGCTAGAGCATTTTATAAATCTCTTAGCTAGAGCATTTTAAGCATTCGCTTAATTTAGCCGAGCCAATGTTTTCGACGAGTTTTTGATTTTTAGGCTACATTTACGTCTTGCTATGGATTTCTTTCGAAGGAGCCCAGTATTAACTCTCCTTTCCTGCTTATCGTTCAGCACTCGGTGCCGTTTAACAGAGCTGGGAGGGTTCTATGGAGCATGCACTTTGTCCTTGGAGTCACGTTACCGATGTTTTTGAGCAAAAATGTTGCCTAGGCTATTGTTTTGTAACATTTTTTATTTTATTTTCTTGCGGAACTCTACGTTCACTCTCGAGGTTTTGAATCGCGTTTTTAATAATTCTGTCTTACTTTTAAACCCAGATAAGATTTATAAATACCTATACGTAGATAACACAGACTTAAACAAAGTTTACTTGAGTAGCAGTAACCAAATATTAGGTTCAGCCTGAATTTATATTTATAAATAAAGTGCATCTACAAACTTCGTTTATATATTCCTAGTCGGCCAATTATTGTCTCAGTAAAAGAAAAGAACTACACACCCTCAAACTGACATGCATTTGAACATTTCAAAGCGGTTCTGGCTTATTAATCCTAAATTATTCATGAAGAAAATATGAAAGCACTTCCATGAATGAATTCTTCGTAAATGTAACCCGATTTGGCTGTGCCAACCACAAACCAACTGCACCCCACCATCCTTTTCTATAACACCAGCAGCACTATAGTCGCAGATGGCTGTGAGTTCAAATAAAATTGCCTACAGACTACTGTACTGAATTCCCTACCTACATCCGTTGCAGTGTGTACCTCTAAACGTATAGATTTTTTTTGTCCTCCCTATAAAAAAAGTCGGGAAAAAAAGGCTTTATTTTCCTCTTTACTGTTTTCAAGGTTAACCTCGTTTCAGCATCCAAATCAAATCATAAAAGACCAACTAACACCAGGCAATTTATGTAAATTCAGAACGGGGTTCGTGGAATTTAATGTGCCCCGCTGAGATTTAAATAATAGTATGTACTTTTTGCCAAAGGATATGAACTCTGATTGATAAGTCGCACAATATTTTGTGGTGGAGAAAAATTAATAAGACAAAAAAGAGAGGTTAAGATGCTGAACTATATTACCGGTTGAGCGAACATCTAATGATCTTTTGGGGAGGATAACTTGCCAAAAGAAGTTTTGAAACAGTTCGAGTGCATTTCTTTGCAGGAATTCCATTAAGCGGATATCTAAACTCGATTGCCTGGCAAAAGTTGGAAGATGATTTACCCAACCAACAGCGGGAGGGATTTAAACAAACCGAAACACCCAAACAGTGTGAACGAAATTAAATTTTGCAAAAGTTTTCTGCGCGGACCATTGAGAGCGTATCAACTCGGTTCTGAATCGAGTTTATGAGTCAAAAAGTTAAATATAGAACAAGATTGAAGGATATAATATGATGTTGCGATGGTGCTGGAAGGGTTGCACAGGTCAACGGAATAAAAGGAGATAAATATGTAACTTAAATGACCGCTGTTGTGGCATTCTAAGTGGAAAACTTTATTATTGGCAAGTGAATTACGAAAACGAAGTTTTTTTTTTTAATATCAAAAAGTTGTGTCTTTTCAGATGTATCCTTAAATTTAATAAATGTAGCAGAGGACCCATTGAAGCTAATCAAATTCTCGAGGAATTTGTTGTTGGTCGGGAATCAAGGTTTTTCGTTGATTGTTTTGTGGACCCAGTGGCTTTTAATCAAACATCAGCATCATTGATGGTCAAGAAACCAACAGATTTCTGTACATTTCAAAGTAACTCAGGAACGAAACGTGCTCACATGCTTTTTAAGGTTTCTAACCATAAAAAAGAATATATTATGCAACAGTGGGTTTGACAGCGGGCTTTGGCTGTAAAAAAATTGTAAGGACCCTGGAAGAAGTCCACTTCAAATAAGTCTTCCTTTTTATCGACAACTATAAATGAGTTTACATTTTCAATTTTGTATCCAGCCGTAAGGATCAGGTTTTAGCTTCAAATGTTGTTTTGAATTTCTCTAATCAATTGCTGGTAGACTTGTGCTTCGCTAGATCGAAGAACAGAGTCTACGGATAGTAACCAAGGGGGGGCATGTTCGCGGGTTCGTGAAGTTTGCTTGGGCATAAGTATTATTAGGGAATATGTAATTGCCTTTTGAAAAGCGGAAAGGTTTATGTTTTTATTTGCTAAAAATGACTAACTTCTTCGATTATTGGTGTGTTGTGTTTAGATGCAATTTGGAGAACCGGAGAGAATTCTCACTCCTGGAAATATGTTTTATGTGTACCTACGTTTTTACATCCATACTTAAATAAAATGAACATTCGTCGTTGATTAGTTTGCTCAAGAAATATTTCCGCATAAACCATTATTTATACATATTATTCAGTCAACAGAGTTTATTAATTTCACGCCCACAATTTAGAAAAATCTTTTAAAGCTGGAGAGTTAGAGTGTTACAATCTTCACAATATGCACCGCCCTCCTTCATAAATTTCTCATATAAAGTTTTTTGCCACGTCTACTTTTTGTGGACGTTTTTTTTTATTACTTAAATGGTGTTTTCCTCGAAAATGTTCGTAGAAGCCGGAAAAAAATATTTAACAAGAAATTAAGCCAACATTTTTTGCAATATATCGCCTGTACAAAGTTTTTGGTCACACAAACGTTTTGAATTGTTGTTTTTTAAAAATATTATATTTTTTTTTCAAATAAACCGGGAACTTTATAAGACAAACCTGTGAAGAAAGTCAATATCTACATATTTCCTGAAACAGTGTAAAATAGTTCGGTTTCCTTGTACACATGACATCGTTAATTTCGGTATAACATAGAACACCTAAATCAAACCAACCAATTAACTCAAAATAGCTAAGTCTGCACATTCATGCTTATATATACATATATAAAACTAGAAAAATTGAATGAAACACCAAAATCCTATGTCTGAATGGAATTTTCGACTGTTATCGAAGTTGTGGACAGAGAGCATTTTTCTAAACGCCAACAGATATTTTTATTGCACTTCTTTGAGATTATTAGTTATTAATAAGTTTCCCCATAGATCTTATGATAATTAGGAAAACCTGAAACATTTTATAAAAGGAACAGGATATTAAATTAGTTAATTTATTTTTTGCGTATTATATTTTAAAGTTGAAAAAAATCAATGCATCAAGAAACGCAATTAAGCGGGACGCGCTTACATTTTATGTAAATTGTTAGTTTGGCCTTAATAAAAAAAACATTGTGAAAGCTTAAACTCAATCGGACTGCTTGTGTGTGAGTTTTCGCCGATCTTTTGTTACAAAAAACTGTTCAGTTCGTTTTCGCTACCAAATCAAGGCTCTTTCAATGACCTAACATTTTTAGCTAAAAAAATGAAAGCGCAACTAGATTCCGAAGCAATTATTATTGTTTTTGTTTGTCGTGTCTATGTTCTGTTCCAAATTGGAAAATGTAAGAGTTTTTTGTTTCATAACATTAGTCCATGGCCATGTTACCAAGGAAACAGTTTTATATGCTGTTTGAAGTTTATGTTTGGTTTTCACTTGGAATATTGCAACTGCTATTTATTTTAATTGTTTCATCTATTTTTCGAAGACACAGGTAAACATCAAGCGCTTTTTTTTTGGGTAAATCTGCATGGATGTTCTCTTTCCGTTTCTGCACGGGAATCTTCAACAAGCCGTCTAATTTGGCGTTAACACATTTACTTTGCCAGAAAAAAAGTAATACATATTTTACTGTTTCGGGATTTCTCCTGCAGGTTATCTTTGTGGGTCTGAAGCCCATTAAGTTTGTGGATAAGTAATAAAACTTGCACATAAAACTATATTTATATCATTTAATTCTTCGTTCTTTTTATGTTTTATTATAACGACAGAATATAGTGAAGTTAAACCGACGTAAGTGAACATTTTAAATGCTTATTTTTGTCGAATAGGCGAAGTGCTTCTTCTATCCGTAGACTAGACTTACTCTTGTAGATAGTTATTTTTACCAATAAAACGTTTTTTTGTTGACTGACTTCTTGACTCCGCAGCCCGCAGTCCAAACCGCGAATGGTAGAGTCATGGAGGGTATATATTCCATATTCTATATGGAGGATATTTAAAATTTTGAGAAATGTTTATTCAGGGACACCGTGACCTTGCATATTTCTTAAGAACCTTTAACACAATATATCCGAAGAATGTATTTCTGCATTCCCCCTAATTGAAGAGGTCCAATCTCATTTAAGGAACATTATCACGATATTGCAATTCATTTATTTGAAACTTTGTATATATGTTTTGTTTTAAGAAAACTAGCATAACTTTATGGAACAATTTCTTAATGTTTTTATTATCTTTCCCCAGAATTGTATCCCTTAAAGTATTTGAGAGCGGAAAAAGGACGTTTAAAAGTGGAACTCTTCTTCTCTCCATTTAACGACGAGATTATGATCAGGATTACAGGGATTATAACCCTCCCATTTCACTGCATTCCTTCTGGTCCGCCTGTGGGGTTCGCCGGTTCGACCTCAAAAAATATCTGCAGGCATCCCGATTTTGGATCCCTTCGTCATTGAGGCCAATCAAATGCTGGTGTTTCTGCATTTGTGTGATCCAGGCATTTTTAGGCCTGCCTCTCTTACGCGATTGTTAGGGAATGTTTATTGTCATTGCCTTTTTGACGGGGTTCTTAGGATCCCTCCTTTGAACATGACAATACCAACTGAGTCGTTCGTTCTCCAATTTTTTCGAGATTGGTTTATTGACGTGAAGGCTTCCTCGGATTCTGGAACTTCTAATTCGATCAAGCTTCGTTACTCCTGCTGTCATGCGAAGCATCTTCATTTCAGCTGCTGTCAACTTGCCTCATACTTTTTGTACATTGTCCAGCATTGTGAACCGTATGTGAATACCGAATAAATACCATTACATACCATAAGTTACCACAGAAATTTAAAACTTAAAATACGTCTCCTGAAAAATGTCAGAAACTAACTTATGCTGTTAATGTGAATTGCTATAGAACTATCAAGAGTAGTCGGTACACATATTCTTAAAAGAAACATTTCTGTAAGTCGAACATCTATAAATGTTCATTTTTCATAAATTCAAAAAATAATAATTGAAATTAGGAAAATAGTACTAATTTAACAGTCCGCCGATAATGTAAATTCCCTATACTGTGGATTTTTGTAATATGCAAATTGGCAAAACATTACATTATCATCTCTATAAAGTGGATTTGGGACATTTTGTAAATCTATGATGTGATCTTTTATTCTATTTGTATAAAATAAATGTTTTACTGTAATGTCGAATACAATAAATGTCTACATTATAATATAAATTATAATCTATCTATCTATTTATCTATATGCCTATCTATCTATAATATTAATGTCTATAACTGTTTAATGCTATTTCAACTTTTTGGGTAACAGCTTTCATAATGATAAAGAGATCTTGTCGTTGACAAGCATTTGAGGTCGGCACCAATATCATAGGTACATGTCAAACTTAGAAAAAAGATAACGTAAATATGTCATAGTGCATTTCAACAATTTCTCTAAAAATTAGGGAAAACGCCAAACGCTATGTAAACTTTACAAACATTTTTTATATTTTTCCTAATTATCAATTTATCATTCATCATATTATCAGCAATTTTATCTATTTTATAAAAGTAACAATACTACATCGTTATGTCATATTTCAAATTGATTTCAACCAATTATGAAAAGAAAATATTAATTCTATAAAGAATTATCGCTATAATGTTTAATTGGCCACTGTTCCATAAGAAATCCTTTGCGGTGACCATTATAACATCTAAACAGTTCACTTGAACTCATTAAAAATAAAGTGCACGACTGCGTTATATGAAACTTTCTCGCTACATGATGTGTATCGCTGACAGACAGACAGACGGACCCTTTTTTTGGAGTTCTCTATATTCGTAATATCATCCCTCATACTCAGTTTCAGTTCGAAATTTCCGGATGATCGCAATAATATTCTCTTATGTAAGTATACTAATGTATACGAGAAAGTTAAAAAAAATACTATTTTAATCTGATCGAAGATTTCTTTTTGGAAAATAAACAAAATGGCTGCCTCAGATAATTTAATTTCAAATTTTTAGAAAAATATAAACAGTAAATTCGTTTTGAAAGAAAATAAATTTTTCAATCAGGCCACAGTTTAATATGTTTTAAAAAAGTTGAAAAAATTTCATTCAAATCCATCGAGCGGTTTTTTGAAAGACAGTGTTCACCGACCTTAAAAACATAGTTTTGAGAATAGCGCGTTTAAAGTTTTACACTCGACGCTCTCGAGCGTCAGAGAGCCCGCTTTTTATTGTTGATTAACTCGGAAAATATCGAAAAATTAAGAGAAGTTACACCAACTTGAGAGCTAGCACTTTGATTGGTGGAAACTTTGACACATAAATCCTTTACATTCCGCGAGACGAAAGTAGTACCATTATAATTCAATATATTTTTGTGGTTTTCTTAGGGAAGCCGTACACATGAGAGGGACATAGACAATTTTAAGATAATTATTGAAACTCGACGTATTATATGGAACACCTTCTTCCGGCAAATACGTAGACGGCTAGATTTTACTCGACGCAATGCACGCGACGTATTCTATGAGTTAATAATTCCTAAAAGCATTCCTTATATTTCATGGTAAAATTTTGGTAATTGAACTCCTGTAATATAATGGTTTTTGTTTGTTAAGTGGAAATAATGACAAAGAAGTGACGTGATCTCATAGAGATATTATAATAAAAAATTAATTTTCGAACCTCAATATCTCTTAAACTAGGCGAAAGCGATACTGGTGTTACATCTTAACTTGTGATTATTTCATCGATCTATAAAATATTAAATTTAAACATATTTAGAAATATTAAATCGTCATCTCAATATAGCAGTTAAAATGCTATGACATTAGTATTGATATTTAAATATCCATATTACAATTTTCATAGGAAATTAATTTTAACTTATGTTAAATTTAATGTTACCCGGGTACCTCCATACAATTTGAAAGGACTGGACACCCGGAACCCCCCGTATTGACCCCAGGGTTAATGTTGGACAACTTTTAAGGTTTTATCAAATTCTTTTTCGGTGTACCTTCCTACAGATCACGGGTATACAGCTACTTCAATATAAATTTACTTGATATTAGACACATATTTAAATCCGCAATGATAAAAGGCAATTCCAATCAATTGCGATTCAGAGCACTTTTTGATTCCCAATGTTTTAAGTTCATAAATATGGACTTTCATTATCATAGATAATTCCTATAAAAATACATTTTTACATTCAAATCAAGTCCCAACACTGACGTTAAAATAAGACAGATAGATACGTGCTATAACAAAAACTTTCCTAAAAGGATTCTAAAAATATCCATCAATCATAAACATTTGCTTAGGATAATACAAAGATCCTATATCAACTTGTACGATTTGAGGTCAGAAGAATCTAAAATAGCTTAACACTTTATTTTTAGTATTGTATTTTAAAATATTTGCACATTCTATAAGTTTACGACCTGTTTGCTAAAGAAAATCTGGAGAAAGTAAAACTCTCTTATATAAATAAATCACAGTATTGTGTATAATAAAAAAAACGACCTGTTATATTCCAAAAATGAAAATCTAAAAAGATAGTCTTAAAATGTTTGTTAATATAATAGATTCCTATAATAGAAACTGATAGCTAAAACACGTGATTATTTTTTTTTTTTTTTTATGTTTACTCTACTTTATGTCAATAATTATAAATTTCCGAAAATATATGCATATATAGGTGAATACGTAGATTACATTTAGCTATGTTTATTACGGATGAAATTGATGCATCCGCTCATCACGTAATTGGTTCCTAGAGTAATAAAAACAATTAAGAATTTAAGCAACAGATTGATTTTTTTTTTGTAGAATCAATTGAAATATTTCAAAAAATAAATAATAGACATAGATCCGCACAGATGTTGCTAAATGTAGCGAAATTATTTATTTGTTTAAAATATCTTTATTGCTTTTTACGAACAGGAATACAAAAATGCTCGTAAACCTATCAAATGTGCAAATATCCTATAAATAGAAAATTTTATATTTTAACTGAGTCTTTTGAGAGCGCCTAGAAGTGGTAAAATTCGTCCGACTTCCTTCTAAAGAAATAGAATATATTTTGCAGGAACAATGAGCCTCACTGACTTTTATACAGAAAGGCGAACAACAAATGGTGCTTGAAAAACTACTACACCAAAAATAGGAACTTGGTGTTGAAGTGAAATAGAACATTACCAGGTCCTCAAAAATTGGGTCCCTTAAATAAAAAAAGCTTCTTGATTCGAGGTAATAGTACATATTCGATTTTCTGAAGGTTAATGAAATCATTTGTATTAAATTCCATGGAATTAATGCCTTTTCATTGGCAAACAAATTTATATTTATAAAAATGTAGTTTTTTTTAGAAAACTCTTAACAAAGCTTTCATACAAAGTGTTATACCAGGCCAACTTTTTGAGGGAATTTTTTTTTTTTTCAAAAATGCGGTTTTTTATGAATTGGATAATTGTTTTGTATTGTACTGCGTTTGGAGTGGGGTCACATGACAAGCGCTTAGACCTAACAGTCCATTGTTCTCCAACAAGGCTGCCCAAAAATGACAACAGAACAACTAGTACACATCGGAATTCGAGGTACTTAACCTCCCACTGGTTTTGGCGAAGGGAAGGGGGTCAGCATGTTTGATTATATTAGAATTGTCTTCGTATAGGATGTGTTTGCCGAGAGTAGCCAGTCTGGTAAAGCCAAAAGCTGCGTAGTCACAGATGAAGTGAGACGTCGTTTCATAATATTCCAGTCATCACTCGCATAGGCCCGAGCTTCTGACTCTTATTCTTTATAGATGCTCGTTAGCAGGACTGAAACAAGGCCAATTAGGGCTTTCAAGTCAAGTCCTGAATGATGATAAATCATGCCAGTACTCAGTGTGATGTAGACGTAAGCGCTCAGTAATTTCAGTTTTGTGAACAGATGAGCAGCACAAAGCAGAAGACAAAAGCTGATAACGAGCTTTGTTTAGCCAGAGCATCAGCCCTTTCATTTCCCTGGATATCGGTGTGTCCGGATACCCAGGTTGGTGTTATAGAGTTACATCTGCCCAGCCTGTTTAGATTCCATAAAGCCTTATCTAAAATTTCGGAGCTAAACGTAGTACCGGTGCAGGCTTTCATAGCAGCTTGGCTATCTGAGCAAATGTATAAGCCCTTTATTCTTCTCCTTAGAAGGATTTTTGTAACAGCTGTGATCGCAAAGATCTCAGCCTGAAAGACAGTGGTTTGTCTACCTAAGAACTCTGATAATTCGATCCGATAATCATTGGAGTAAACTCCTGCTTTCTGAGCAAATGTATACGTTTTCTACTCTTCTCTTTAGAAGGATATTTGTAACAGCTGTGATCGCATAGATCTCAGCCTGAAAGACAGTAGTTTGTTGTTTCAGCAATTTTTTTATTGCAAAGGTCGTAGGAGAATATATTACTCTTTTTCGGTTTTCCTTAGATGAGTTTTCTTCTGGAGAAGCATTTTCATCACATCGGCTCATTGTGATGAAAACATTGCATCGAGTATCAAATTCTGAGTATTCGTTTCTTAATTTTTCTTTTATTACCGTCCGTATGACCATATTTATACCCTATCCTAAGGGTATATTCATTTTGACACATAGTTTGTAACACCCATTAATATTCTTCGTAAACCCATAAAAGTATATATATTTACGATCAGGAGCAATCCTAACTATCAAGCAACGTCCGTCTGTCCGTGGTTAAGTGTACAAATTTATAAATTTATAAATACGCCCACAATTTAGAAAAAACTAAAGTTAGAGAGATAGAGTGTTACAACCTTCACTAGATATGTAGGCACTGCCCTCCTTTATAAGTTTTCCATATAAAGTTTTTTGCCACGCCTACTTTTTGTGGGCGTTTGTTTACTAAAATGCTGTTTTCTTCGAAAATTTTCATAGAAAGCGAACAAAAATGTTTAACAAGATATTTACCCAATATTTTTTCCGACAAATCACCCATACAAAGTTTTTGGCCACGCCCACTTTTTGGGGGCGTTTTTTAAAAAAATAGGGTATCATACTGTTCGCCCCAAGCAGACTGTAGCCTTTCCTTATGTTTTTAATTTGCCGTTCAATATGCCGAATTTGATAGTTTTTTTGAAAACATTTTTGTTCCCACTATTTATTCAAAAAGGATATAGTAGATTACCACCGACTTCCAAAGAAGTCTTCTGCATGTCTCAAAATGATAATCCATAGACTATGGAATTGATTCGAAAGCAACATTTGGCAACATATCGAGTGTACCTGGGTTAAAAATAAAATTGTTGTGGACGGTTCTGTTCTAAAGATTTATTGAAAAAGCTAATAAATAAGTGGCAAGTTAGTTTGCGTACGTACTTAGTTAGGTGGCGCTCAGTGACGGTGCGTCATAGAGACATTTTAGACACTGCCTACCCAAAAAATTAAGAAGGAAACACAGAGAAAAATTTGCCAAAACGCATTTCCGTCTTGTCTACACCCCTCTTTCCTCTGTCTCTCTTCACTCTACCACACATAAAATAACGAAATATGGTTCACAAAAAATAGCACCAATTTGAAATGAAAAAGGGCCCAAATAAAATAAATAAACGCGCCAAAAATGTATCACCCAAGAATGGAAAATGGCCCGAGTAAAAAGTGAAAAGTGAGTGGAGTTAGTTTCTTATCATTGATAAAATCAAAACATGACCGGCATCAATTGTCAATTGAAAAACTAAAGAGAATAAAAAATATTTCCCGTGCATTAATTTGTTCTAATGTTAGAATTTCCAAAGGAAAAAAAAACTTCTTCCTGAAAATCTCATGACACAATATGCATGGGCTGGAGGCTTGAAGGCAATCTCATAGTGATTCCTTTTCTTTATATAAAGTGGAGTGTGTTTATTAAAATTTTGTCTATGCTAGGTAATATACTCAAAATAATCACTCCATTCATATTACATATCTCGGAAAAGTGAAATTGAGCTTGTTTTCTAGAAAGTTTTAAATTGCATTTCCAATGAATCCTTTTGAATACACTTTTAAATTATCTATGTATATGTGAAGGTTGAATTTCAACCCGACAATCCTTATATTCGAGGAAACCCAAACAGCTTAAATAAATGCATATCCATAAAAAGGATGCACATTTTTCCTATTTCTCAGCAGGTTATGGTTTTACGTATCCATTTTGTAGGTTATTGTTAGCAATAGCTTACGTACAGATATTCGCAAAGCTTTGGTGCACCGAAAGAAAAATGTTGGTAAAATCAACTATAAACTTTGTTCGTCGAATCGAATACGCCATTTTCAATTTCGTGTTTAAGCTACCACGTAACATCAACATTTTCAACATTCAAGGTAACAAAATTCGTGATAATTAACAAGACATCCGTGTTGCTTTAAATATAAACCTGATTGTTCCAAATCATTTACGTCAGTATTATTATGCTTGCATTATCTATTATCTTATGATCACTTTTAATCAATAAAAAATAAGTTAATTTGTGCTTGTTTTCCACATCCATAGTTGAATAGACAAAATTTCGCAATAAATCACCATTTTCAATTTTCCACCTTAAAATAGGAACACTAAATAAAAACGCTATTTCGTTATAAATTCTTTTTTATTTTTCTAGTATCTACAGTTACATTTTTATCATAGTTTTGTAAGTTTTTAAGATTTTTAAATAAGAAAATTTGTTTTCATATGATTTTAAAATTGTACAATGGGGAACTAAAATCGTTGGCTTCGTTGACATAAATGATTAGGAGTTATTCTGACGTTACGAACCCGTGAATTGACTTCCAAGATCGTGCGATTTAACACTGCTTGATTATTTTCTGTAGGGATTTGTGAAGTCGCTAGTCTACGCCGTAAGGCCGAAACGATTGACCACTTGGATGACAACATTCGCTGCGTTATTGCCGATATACGGCCACAAATGTTGGAAAAAGTCCCCGAAAACTAGACTTCCAGATTAGACTACGTCTGAACCAGTCGTGATGGTCATTTACCAGTAATCATATTTAAATTATAATGCCAGAAGTTTGACTGTCGAATAAAGTAAATTTCATTTCAAAGTTCTATACTCTTAAAAAAAAACTACCTATAGAACTTCTGTTTGTTCCATCCTTCTTAACTTCGAATTGTGTTTCAAATTCGAATTCAGGACAAAAACGTCTTCGGTTCCTGAAATAAAAATAGTGTGAAAAACATTTAGTAAAACCATATGGCCATATGTACCAAAAATTACCCTTCGAAAAGTTCCTTTCAATTTTCGTCTTTCACCTTTACATTGAGGACAGAAATTTACATCCCAACGCTTTATTAAGAAGTCTTATTTGAGGTTTAAGAAAACTACCAAAATGTATTCGCTCTTATATTATAAATTCTAGTAGCATTTTCTTGCCTCCCTCCGCTGGGATTTTATCTAGTTCCACTGTTTCCCATGGATCTGCAGCCTTTAAAATAGGTATATTAATTTCTTCTCCATAACAATTTGGCTTGGACAATTTATAAGCAGATTATAAGATTCCCTTTCTAATTGGTGTTGCGGCAAAAATTATGAAGCGGTAACTTTTAAAAAACACAAGTAACATTTTCAATTTTGTTCAGGGGATGAAGCAAAATGCCGAAAAATTTTGTTTCGTATTTACACTTTAAAAGGAAAACTATAAACTGATATAATAATTTATACTAAAACTTTTACTTACCAAATCAATCGCTTAGATGATAAAGTTGTTATTTATCTCTTATGTAGACAATGTTACTCTTTATTTTGTGCACACTGAAAAAAAAAACAAATTACTTTTACTTTAATCTACACACTTCCGTCTTTAGTCACCCACGTTTAACTGAAATCTAAAAATGTCAGCAAAAAGGATGCAAGCAAGACGATCAACAGAAGAACGGTACATAGAATTAACGGCAAATGCCTTAATAAAAACATAAGGAAAGTCTACAGTCCGCTTGGGGCGAACAGTATGATACCCTATCCATATCCCTATATGCCCCAAAGAAAAAAGCATTGAGAAGATGATGGATAGCATTTTATTTCATTCTATTATTAAAAAAAATGTTTTTTTTTAAAAAACGCCCCCAAAACGTGGGCATGGCCAACAATTTTGTATGGGCGCTATGTTGGAAATATTGGGTGAATATATTGTTAAACATTTTTTTTTTTGGCAAGGAGCCAGAATGGAAAGATGTTGAGTTTGTGAGGAACATATTAAACATCGCAAAATACACTTGAGATCAAATACATTATTTAAAATCTTTATATACATACGAAATAAAAAAATATCTATCTATCTATGAAACATTTTTCATTCAATCAATGTTTTTTCTTTCGGTGTGAAATTTCAAGAACGAAGAACATATTTCCTTCTTATATTTGCAGTAAGAAGTCAACATTGTTCTCTACAGCCTGAAAGGTTTCGAATCCACACTAATTCATTTCACTCTAAATCAAAATTTCAAGTTCCAAATCAGGGCTGTCTATTCTCTTTAATTTTGTGTGATGAAAATACAACACTCACACCATTTGAATGGTAATCTTCCTACACATGAGATCTTTGATCGGCTTGCATATATACAGATTTATTTTTGGTAGAATAATAAATAAATAAATGGAAGGACAATGCATCCTGATTGCAATTTGATTCACTCTCCCAGAGGCTGCCAGTAATACAAATCACTGTTGTGTATGTGAATAAAGGCAATCGTATAAAATATTTAAAACAGGACAGATGAATGAATCTCCATTGAATTTTAATCATTAATAATGGTTTTAAAAATACATGTCCACAATTCGATTAAGAACCTTGACGTATCAAGTTCATGGTCAATTATGTCAATAATTTAATTTTACATCGTTTATTTTTACATGAAAGAAATGATGTTGATGACGTTGGATACAATTACAAATTATCCTTGAATTGTCATCCTAATTGATGTGTTTACTTTACTGTTCGAAGGAGCTCCCGTCAGTAAAACAAAGAAGAATTACTGATTATTTATGTAAGTTCGTTTAAAACTTATAGAACGATGACCTTGACCCGCACGTACAGCCATCTATGCGATCGATTGAACTAAATTAGCTGCTGGCAGCGCTATAAAGTTAAAAGCTACTTCCATAGTTTTTATGGTAATGCGGTTGTCTGTTAAAAAAAACCTTAAATACTAAGGTTCAAGGTCTATTGGCATGATATTTTGTATTCGAAGAAACTAGTGGAATGCAAGGAACCGAGTCCCTGCTCTCCGGAGGCTGATGAATCGTTAATATATACCTTTTATAAGAATTAAGGCGCACGGTAATGCGATCTGGCCCTACACCCTTTACAGGAACAAACTCAGGCGATGTTCTTACAAAATATGAAATGTTTATTTTTGTATTTGAAATAGGTTCTGTCTAACTAATGAGAAACTTGTCAAGTATAAATATAGAAATAATATTTGTGAAATCTAAGATAAAATAAATATTAACCTTTAACTTCAGTTTAACATTTCGCAAGTTTCAAAACATACATTTGATTTTCATATAAAAATAAAACAAAGTTGTTGTTGCCATTTCAGAGTTATCTTTCTTTTCCTATAAGAAAAAAAACTTGTGTAGTGAACACTTCTCTGCTCTTTCAAACCTTGAAAACTACCCGATTGTCTAATGACCCTATGCATTTAGTATAGAGTCGCTCTAGCTACTTTTAAGCCTTGGAAACATTTTTACATGGAAGAAGTAGACACGTCTTTTGTTTAATTTAAAACTGGAATTGCTTGTGAGTCCTCAACATATTTTAACAGAGAGAATAGTCATCCAGATCTGCAGTGGAAAGGCAACACTCAGCTTTTACTTTTAACTTTAAAGGAGCGAGAAATTTGGATCTATTTGGACTTCGTTTGTTGCTGCGAAATAGCCATGCATCCCTAAATGCAAATTAAATTGGCAACATTCATGCTAGCTAGAAATAATTCTATTACGGTAGTTTGGTTAATTAACAAGGTTGCGCTGTCGCTGTGGTTTTTAAGAATGCGGATTTTCTTAGAAAATGTTGATGTTGATTGTTGATGTTGATGTTGACTTTTTGCATTTTTACTGCATCTTTGTGGGATTCTCCTGTTCTACTTTAACAAATTTCGTCAGGCCGCTAGGATCAACATAACATGTGTTAAGGAGTTTGTATGTCATTTAACAGCTTAAAAAGACCTTGCAAGTCGCGTAAACATTTAAAAAAAAATATCCAGAGTTTCTGTCTTTTATAGTTAACAGGGATTTTGTCGTCGTATTCATTAACTGCACCTCAGAACTATTGTGCGAGTGCCTACTATCAATAAGCATCCTATAAGAGTGAATGGCATATATAGAGTAATAATGTCTACCCTTGAAATTTTGGTGCCGAACGTCACTGGTATCTAAAAAAAAAAAAAAAAAAAAATACAATCTCCAAAAATTGCGTGTGCAAAGATATATTTTTTGACACGAATGACGGAACCGTTATTTTTGAGAAGTTTCTCATGACATTTCTTAGTCTTGGATGTTTGTCAGATTTTCGCAAAGGTGGGCAGGGAATAAAAGCTTTATTTTACTTACGGAGGGGGGGGGTCCAACCACTAAGCCACTGCACTCAATCTGTTATAAATACAATATAAACTTGGCGTTCAATTGTAGTTCTCAGTACTTTTGTGGTTGACTTGGATGGTTTCTGTATGCAAGATCTTGACTCCCTTCTAACATTTATGTCTTCACAGCCGCCCGCCATATGCTGCTCAATATAGTTGACCAATATGTCAGAATGCCCATTGTCTTCGGATGACCACAATGAAATGCTTTTATACTGGGCATTAATGAGAAATACTCGGACTTACTGAATACTGTTTCTCATAGTACTATATAAAAAATAAAATAATCTTTTGCTCAGATCACGTAAAGCAACACAACGACACACACTTTTACCTCTTTATCGAAAGAGGTCAGTTCTAATATTTCGAAACGTGCATTTTGAAAAATAAATGTATGTGTATATGCTTATCACAAAATGGGATGCAACATGTGGCTAAAAATTTATTTTTAGCACTGTCATCTCAATTTTTTTCCAGAAAATATTTGTAACGTAAGCGATGAACACGGCGACAGGATTCAACTAAATATTTCTGCGATAGAGAAACAGTACCAAGGAAAATGGGAATCATCAATGTGGGCAAACTACTGCTGGTCGCATATAAGAGAGACTTCCAACGACTCTAAACGTCATGCAGATGCTTCCAAAAATTTTACGAAAAACAATATTCTTTGAAAAAAGGATTTTATCACAAAATCCCAATCTGATCTTGATATTTCAATAGTTTTTCTCATACCATTCGCATTACTTTATTCAGGAGAAAAAAATAAATATTTTTTTTGTTGACCAGTGTTGCACTCGTGTTTAAAAAAAATATTGTTGTTTGAGGATGGTCCTTGGAGTTTGCAATTACAGACAAGAGGTCAAGTATCAAACACATCGTAAATAAGTACGCAGATGATTACATATTTTAGAACTAGCGATTAATAGATTTTATTTTTAAATAAAATTTATATATTTATCTACACATTCAAATTAAAAAGCATATAAACGAATTTTGATATTTTAAAATTCTAAAAACCCTAAACAAATAATTTAAAAACATAAAATAAAAACAAATCCAATAATATCTTGCTGCATAACTCCCCGGCCGAAATTAAAATTCTTGACCTTCATATACATTGGTCTCGTAAAAAAAAATAAGATTATCCACACTTCAATTCATTGAGATTGAAAACCCAAAAAAAGAACCAACCATACACTAAAAGGACAACATTTTTGTAGCCCATTTGGAATGCGTCTCGCAGACACTGACGACTGGCGACCGTCCGTTGCCTTTAATCTCATGGACTAACGATCATCAATCAGAATCATCTAGCTACCTCGTTTAACAAAAATCAATTGCGCCATTCCAAATAAAAAAATAAATGTATCTTTTCCATAAAAAAGTGTATCCAAATATTTCAAATATTTGCATTGGAATTGCGGAATTAAATCTAATCATTCTTGATTCCCTCCTTTCATTGAAGTCAGATCCAACCAATTATTCGCACAACGTCCACTCGATGATGCTGGTGTTCGTTTAGTTTTTTTAGACGTGAACCTTGAATACCGTTCCTTGCACCTACCCCATGAATGTGGCAATATACATATTCAGAATGTGGGTTAGTGGTTAAACACCAGAGGCGGCTTGTTACAATACATACACACGTGGTTGGTTATGTTAAAAGAAATAAATATGAAGGTAGCTCCAAGAAGAATACAACAAATATTTCACTGAAACAAATTGGAAGAGGTTCGTACAGTTTGCTTTTAGTGGGCGAGCATAAAGTACCTACCTATACTATGTAAGGAACTTTTTTTTCTTTTTGTACCAAATAGCGAAGAATGACGACAATACGGAAGACAACCAGGACGTTTTCCTAGAAAAAACAGAAAGAAAAAATATAAAATATAATAAAAATGATTTAAAAAAAATAATGTCCTTAGATTCAAGTGGCGTCCACTATATGCATAAGCATATTTCATTCTGTTACAGTGCACTGTGAGAATGTGTACGTACATAAGCATGTTTATAGTTGTGTACTCGTATTTCGTGGTCATGATTTTATTTAATTTTTTTTTTCACTTTTTATTGGTTTGGTTTATTTCGTTGTACCTTAATTTTAAACTAAGCTTTACTTGAAATTTTAGTCCTTCGATTTAGAACCCACTTTCCATAAGGGGATCATGTGAAAATCGTAAGATATTAGTATATATTTATAGTAATCTGTGAGAACAATGTACATTATAAAAATTACTCCATTTTTGTATGCGAAAAAATGTTGGTAAAGATTTAATTTTACCTATGCTGTAAAACGAAAAACTAGGTTAAAAAAAATATCTACTTGTGACGCCAGAGGCTTTCGTTTATTTTAATTTAATTTTAACTAATACTTAAAAACTATGATTGGTGAAGGAGATCAAGTTGAAGGTGGAAATTATTGCAAATGGGAATAACTACAATGTATGGGAAAAACAGAGCGTGGTAGAGCATTCCACGTTCGTATTGTACGGTAAAAATGCGAATCCTTATATTTTACTGTCCGTCCGAATATATCGACAGGCAGAAGACATTACGACGATAACTTTTTTCTTATAATGTACGCGCACTAAAGGGATATGGATACCCTTATAATGAAGTAACACGAAGGAAGTGAAGGATTAGGCAAAAGGAGATACCGATTCACATTGCTTTTAAGTGTCTGTAAGCTAACTATGACAAAAAGCCCCGTCAAACAGAGCGCGTTCACGAGTTTAACGCGGAGTTGTGATAAATTACAAATTATTAAAAAAAAAAATTATTAAAACTTTTCTGCAACACACTAATCGGCACGTACCAGTGTGGCTTCCGGCCCGGCAGATCTACTGTAGACCAAATCTTCACACTAAGGCAAATCTTGAAAAAGAAAAACGAGCTCAAGTCGATACACACCATCTCTTCATCGAATTTAAAGCCACATGTGACAGCATTCATCGTCAGGAGCTTTTTGTGGCGATGGCTGAATTTGGGATCCCGTCAAAACTGATCCAGATGTGTCGCACGAAACTAGAAGCAATGTGCAGTTTGCAGCAGCTCATCAGAACTGTTTCAAACATGCGCCGGATTTCGGCAAGGAAATGCGCTGTCGTGTGATTTTGAAGAAGATAGAACCGCGAACTCTATGAGCTGTACCAAGATGTGGATGTAGTCCGAAAAGCCAAAACTCGTCGACTACATTGGCTCGGCCACATCGAGCGAATGGACAACAACGCTCCAACGCTCTTCGAATCCCAGGCCCCAGGTTCGAAACGACTAGGAAGACCTAACCTCCGTTTTAAAGACCAAGCCATCGCGGATGCCAGAGCGTTTGGTCTGGAAAACTGGAAGCAGCATGCTCGGGATCGCAGAGCGTGGAAGGCTGCCGTATCTCAGGTAGAGACTCTTCACGGGTCGGGAGCCCGTTAAGTAAGTAAACAAGACATTTCGCAGGATTGTTGCCAACATAGCACAGTATTGGGGTTTGGCTTTACTGACAGAAGACAGCATTAAATGCTACTTTATTGGTTTTACCCTACTTAAGACCACTGTCAAGGTCTGAACTTAATGAGTTTAACCTCCACACGTACTTTATTAGCCAGGGTAAATATGATCATTTTAATTTTATCATATCTTGGACACTTTTTACCAAAATTGGTTTTTATTAGGAGACAGTGCATACATATTTGATTCATTTTGAAAAACAAAAAATAAATTAATTTTTTCCATAGATATCACACTAATGGAGGATTCCCCATACTAATAAGGAATTATATTTACCTGGGTTAATAAGGTACTGATTAAGGGGCAAGAATTGTCGCCCAAGTGAGGGTAAACATACGTTGACATTCCAGCTCCACGTCCGATGATGAGGGACGTTAATCGAAAAACGAATATGTGAAGTTAGGGGTACTGGCACCAGCGAAGGAATGGATTGGATTAGAAGTGACATTTATAATAATGGGCAAATGCTGTTTTCCATCAAGAGCCCTGAAGAATAGGACAGATAGAAAAGCTTACGGAGTAGTTTTGCCAGCGTGGAAGAACACGTCTTCTGAACGATAGGGGGAATACCATCTGGGCCAGCGGATTTATGTATGTTAAGATCATGAAGTACTGTTGTCATTGTACTCTTGTACATGTCGGAACATATTGAGCGTAAACGGCCCATATTGGATCTAAAGCCTGACTTTTCCAACCATTGTGTGTGCGAAGATATATTTGAAATAGTTGACACGAGTGGAAGGGACCTTAGATTGTATGCCGATTCTGAACTGCAAGCTTTGGAAAGCTTCTCATGACAGTTCTTACTCTTGGATGTTTGTCAGACTTTCGCAATATGTGGGGCAGCGAATAAAATCTCTAAGTTAGTACGGGCGGGATTTGAACAAGCAATCACTCGCTTAGTGGCCCAAATACACAGATATGTAGCTAAACTTTAAAAAAAAAACTCTATATTTCATAAACATGTCCAGAAGAAAAAAATAACCACTATCCAACTCCCTATAACGAGACGCTACATTCGTATAAGTAATTGAAATAGATTCTTGCTTTTGTTCTGAAAATAAAAAAAAAACATGTAAATAAACTGACATTAAAAACATAAGGAAAGGCTACTGTCCACCTGGGTGAAGAGCATGGCACCCTATCCATATGCCTCCAATTAAAAGGCGTTTATAAACAAATTTTGTAAGAAAAACTTTAGTATTTGAAAAGAAGCCCCCAAAAAGTGGGCGTGGTTGGAAAAAATATTGGCTCTTATTGGCTATGTTGTTAAGCATTTTTTTTCGGTTTCTATGAAAATTTTCAAGGAAAACATAATTTTAGTGAAAAACACCAACAACTTCCCCCGCGCTATATCTTTAAAAAAAATAATATTAGGCGGAAAACGGCCCATACAGGACCTAAAGCCTAGCTTCTCCAACCATTGTGTGTGCGAAATTATATTTTTAACACGAATGGCGGGAACTACAGTTTAATGCCGATTCCGAACGGCAATTTCTTTTTGAGAAGCTTTTCAGGACATTTCTTACTCTTGGATGTTTGTCAGACGTTCGCAAGAGGTGGGGCGTATCAAAAATTTTACAATTAACCATACCGGATCACCAGGGAATATGTGGTCCAAATTTTAACATCATAGCTTCAAATTAAAGGCCCAAAAATTAGTAACGGACGGATGGACATACTCTTAGGTTTTGGTCCAGATTATACATTTATATACTTTGTGTCTAACCTTAGGATAGAGTATAATGATCAATTATGAAACGTATTTATTACCACGTAACTATGTCTGAACCTGACCGACTGTTATTCGTAGTACTATAGTATATACCAGACGACTTTCTCTCACATTTAATGCATTTAAGCGCAAATCACTGCTTCGATAATATTTCGATGCGATTGTTCTAACCACATTATGTCTAATCAAACATGTACATATAACGTGATTCTGCTTCATTATCGCTGACTGTATCATATTCATGGAAGATTTCATACTACATAGATTCTATTTTTCTAGTAGTTATTTTCGTATGAGAAACTGAGAAATCTTGAAACATTTTTTTTTTCAAACTTCCTCATTATCACAAAAGTAGAGAACAAAAACAGAATCAAAGAAAAACAGATTCTGCCGAAGCACGATGGATAAGGTGTGGCAGTTAGCGGAAAGACTCCCGTTCTCCCCCACCTGAAATGAGGACAACGTTTTAGACTGTGTTTTGCTGTTAGGTTGTATTTGTATAGTTGCATCGAAGAACTCGACTACACTTTCGTCTTCCCCTGCATAACGCGCATCGTCACTTTAATACAGCTGTCCTACTTTCAGCTTAAATTTGAACTGTCATCTCTGCGATTTAGTTCTTAAAGGATATTCCCTATTTTTCACATTTCATTTTAAAAGATTCTTCTTTGGATTTTTTTTTCTTTTTTTTTTGGGCGTGAAATCAATTCGGATCGGGTAGTAAAAGATTTCTGAATTTAAGAAAGTAGCAGGTGGATAGAGCGAGGATTATGATAAGGCGATGATTGCATCTCTGCATAACGAATGAAATGGAAATTGATTTGCAGTTTCCTTTTAGTTTAGGAAATGCAGACGCTTTGAGGGATTAAGTTTATTGGAATTCCAAATGGAAATTAGCGTATTCAACTTGAAGTGGCGCAGTTTAAGTGGATTTTCGAAGGTTACGCTATTATTAGATTTTGATATGCTATTAGGAGGATACGGTCAATATAAGATAGCTTTAGGCAAATGAGTTTAATATATCAGTTACAAATATAGCATTAAACGTGGTCTCAAATCCTGTATAAATGTTCAAAATGGTTCAAATAGTTAAGACACTTTAAGAATACACAGTTGCTATTGTTTTTCTAATATATTTGAATATTTTAGCTCACTCGTATTTATAATACGAATTTATTCTGATATTGGTGAAGAAATCTTTCTAAATATTTTTCACAAGGAACTTTCGATCTAATAAACATAGAAGCGCTAAAATAATTAAATTGACCACTTTATGTATACAATGTTCTTTGGTTTGGCATTATTTTGTCAACAAATCTCCAAAGATAACTTGGTCCTGTGCATCTCTTCCAAATATTTACACGTTAAACGTTTTTACGAGCAAACAATTAGTTGGTTACATTCCGAAAGCAAAACGAAAAATCGTAGTCCGCAAAATCGCAATTTGCCTGGTGCAATTTGCTACAAAAACATCCTGCTGCGAGGTATCCGGAAAATTAAACCAAATTCGAAATGCAATGACTGCGTCAATTAATCACTCTTAAAAGCATCCATGGTGAGATTTAGTGTGTGGTGTAAAGCGCTTCCCAAGAAGAGACTATAAAATCGATGCAATATAGTTTATCGCAACCTTGCAGCAACACAAAACGACTCTTCCGCCGACACTTCTGGTGTTATAGATGCACGATGACTTACTTGTACACACTTTCCGGGTTTCAATATCAATTCAATGCATATAGAAGCCAGACGTCTTCAAATTTGTTTACACAAATTATGTGTGTGCGAGAGTAAACTTTCCGCCAAAAAAAGAAAAAAATACATACACCACATTAGTCATTACACACTTAATGGGATTTATTTTGATTAGAACGTTGAAGCCCTAAACTTGGATGGCATTGATTTTTTTGGAGAAATTATTCGGCTATTTCAAGTCAACAAATATTTACATATAAATTACAATGGAATATGGTCGTACCTACGACATCATCATCTACGTCATCGATTCGGAATTTTGCAAAGTCAATAGGGAGTTGATATGGTTAAAATGAATGCATTTATAATTCAGAAAGAAAATGAGAACATTTGAAGGACCCGAATAAAAAAACAAATAAGCATGTTACTTGCAACACACAATATAAAAAAAGGATTTGTGTCAAAGCAATTGCAGAGAGTTTATGTTTTCAGCCACTTAAGCTATGTTTTATAGATCAAATAAAGGTGTTTTTAATGAGAGGCAATTAAAATGTTTTAAATAACTAACAATGTCTGTTAAAGGGCTCGGGGGGAGCAAGGGTGCAAGCTAATCCATGAGATGAAACGACGGAAGGTTACTGTTGTCATAATACAAAAAAAAGAAGTGTCAATACTAATGCTACGCTTGAATAAGAATCTGAAGAATTGCAAAATAAAACATTGGTTTAAACGAAACCTACTGTACAATACTGTTGTATTGCGCTGGAAATATAAATGGTCGAAGCTACAAGCTGAAAGACCTGATGGCTAGAAACGAAATTGCGAAATCAGCCCCGTTTCTTGGATGTATGAACTTTCAAAATGTTCTACTACGGTAAGCAACAGTAAAAATCACAAAAGAATACCTTCTGTTTGTCTAGCTGAGGCTATGAAGACGGCCATACATGATTAGGCACCAGGAATTCTTTTGGTGAAGTTATCATAAGCATGTGCAAGTCATACCTTCTTAAGGATTCTTAAAGGATTTTGTGGCTAGTTTCATAAAAGATTGCCAAGTGATTTGGAAAGAAGACCTACCCTACCATCTGTAATATAGTCACTGGGAATGAGATGTGCTAAAGAAATTCGTTCACCATTGCCACTTTTAACTATGAAGAAGTAGTTGGGAAAGCGGTCAAGTCCCACAGAACGTGAAAAGATATTGGGCCGAACGAGATACCATTTGAATGTTGGAAAAATATGGGAGACTTGGGTCCAGATGGATTGTAATCCTAAGGAAAAACAGTTATCTTCTTCTTTCCGTAAAGAAAGATAACTTAGACTGTGATAACTTCCGTTCTATCAATCTGATACCACGAAGATCGTTGAACGGAGCGATCTTCTTAGTTTAGAACAAGACTTTCGTAGTACCTGTTTTTACAATAACATTTTACCTGCCATCAATATGAAACTAGGATATTTTGTTGTTTTTCAGCAGTAATAAAAGCCACTATCTATCCACTCTAAGAGCGGCCGATGACGTCGATATTTTCCGCATGCCAATACTTGTGTAGATCATCTGAAGATTCAGCGTATCACGTTTACGTCCGCTCTGTGCACTTTCAGCTTCAAAACAAGATAAAAGAAGTAATATGATAGCTTTTCTCCTTACCGGAGATTCTGGTACTAAAATGCATATCGCACGGCGATAAAGCTATATCAGAGGACTTGTTGGTTGCAATATTTTAAATAGCCATACCGCCATACTCTTCTAACATGACTGGACGCGGGATATTTTCTTGCCTTACCAAATAAATGATGCTTGAATAGGTCTACATTTCACTGCGCTTCGGTGATAAGGTTATCATCCTTATTTCAAAGATTACTTATAAATTTCGAGCTTGAAACTAGCTGCCAGTTGCTCAGATTTCTTAAAAAGATTCTTGTTGATTTTCTTGAACTTTACTTTTTCTCATACCATTTTCTAGCTTGATTCTCTTTTATGCTCTAGCTTTGCGCTAAAGTGTTTGCGATGAACCGTCCAACCATACGACAATTATAATTTATTTTTTTTTTTTTGAGTAGTCAGAACCGTTTTAAGTATTCATCGATACTGGTTTCACTGATACTGGAATAGGCCCTATATAATAAAACTGAAGAATTTCAATATTAAAACCTACATCGGTTAGATGGAAACTATTTTTTAATAATGAAGTGCAAATTAGTTGTGGGTAAGATGCCCCAATTAGTCCTGCAAGCTTTTTTTAGATCAACAAAGGCCTATCCTACATACTATTGGGCTATTCTACATATTTTACGGATTTATACCCACCATACATACATAACAAGCATCCCCCGACAAGATCGTATATAGTTCAATAAATCGGTACAGCTAGTAAATAAATTGAAGTTGGCATATTTTTTATGATTTCATGTTGAATTTTTTTTTTTCACATTTTACTAAAAAAATTAACATTTTTATTACTTTCAATATAAAATCGCATTTTCGATTAGAAAGTGAACACAGAATACAATTATTTATGAAACATGGATACCTACACCTTAATGCTTCCCAATGAAATGTGAATTTATAGATTGTATAGCGTTGAGGACGATGTCCATATATAATAATCGACAGGCGATGGAAAACAAAATTATACCGCTATGCTGGGCACCTCACATTTGGTTTTCAAATTAATTACCATCGCCATCGCCAGACAAACTGTACACGAGGAAGGGGTTTGCAATTTTTGGTTAAACCATCGTCTATGCGATAACGTGTTTTTCCGCAAATATTGTCAGAGTTTTATGCGAGCCAATTATTTACTCAGCAGTTTTGCTTGTTGATACTTCGCAGCGTCATTAGGGTTAAACAAGAGTGTCAATACTTTTGGGGGCGGCGGTATATTAGGCAATGGTAAGTAAATTTATAAAATGTGTGTCGGATAAATGTTTGTTTTAGCGCCACGCCACCGCGACGCGCTCTACACCGATTAGTACTATATGACATCACATCATGACATATATGTGTGTCCTGTTTTTGGTTCTCTTTTTTGTATCAAACGTTATGATATGTGGTACATACTGGTTACAACATAAAAACCACATCCAAAAACATACAAAGTAATTACATACATACCCCTCTCACATAAGTCCCCATAAATTATAGATGCAATTTATTTCACTACTCTTATAATAAGTCCACTAAAATATGTAGCACATCCTTTCGTTTAAATTTAACAAACCAGAAACACGTTAATCTCTCGCAACAGGGGAATTGCTGCAGTTTCGCTATCACAGGACCATAGTTCATGTAATGAAAATTGCAATTATCTATTCAGTATTGCGTTTGTAAATTTGTTAAACACAGATGCCTACTCGAAATTGTTTTAATTGCAGGTTAAGCGATACTAACCCGCACCGTATAAAAGCGTACATTTCACAAACCAGTATCGTCATCAGTACCAGCGTCACTGGTCGGCTATATGGTTAGGAGTAGGTCTTTTGGAAAATATGCGTGTTAATTGCAATATCGTTTAAGGCATATTTCACGGATAGATAAATGCAATTTAATTTACATAAGGTTTGAGGGCTTTGAAGCTATGATGTGCAAGCTAATCAAAGAAAATTTAATTTCAGGCAATGTCGGAGGATACGTTGTTTTAAGTATAGAATTAATGCTTGTATTTGCACATTTTGAGTTCGAGAGTGTATTCAGGGTTAATATTTATGTAACTATGCTATGCTTGAATGCAAACTGTTATGGAATTTATATTCAAAAATAAATATAACAACAGGTAATGTTTTACAAAACTGCAGTAACTTATTATAAAAAATAAATTTTAATAAGTTTGAAAAATTAATTTCATAACTAAATTCGAGTTCGAAGAGACATTTTGTTTTTTTTTTTAAGTCTCATAACACTCATAACAATGCATCAACTTTAACGTTTGCAGTCGAGTCAAATAAATTTACAACATAGCAACGTCCAATCCATAAACCCTTTTTGAAACAGTAACAAGGTCTCCAGATCACCACCATCGGGATCGGTTCAGAAAGTAAACCCCAAAAGCAGCCCAACGACGCTGAATGCACTTGCGCGTGTTACTCGGGAAAAAGCGCCGAGGACGAAAATATTGAACTCTGTGCAAAGCCAACTAAAAACATAAGGAAAGGCTACAGTCCGCTTGGGGCGAACAGTATGATACCCTATCCTTATCCCTATGTAGCATTACGAAGATGATGGATAGCATTTTATTTCATTCTATGAAATTTATAGAAAAAAAAATAATTAAAAAAAAAAAAGGCCCCAAAAAGTGGGCGTAGCCAAAAACTTTGTATGGGCGATATATTGAAAAAAAATTGCCTTAATATATTGTTAAACATTTTTTTTGATTTCTATGAAAATTTTCGAAAAAAACAGCATTTTAGTGAAAAACGCCCACAAAAAGTAGGCGTGGCAAAAAACTTTATATGACAAATTAATAAAGATGGGCAGTACAAGGTTTGAAGGTTGTACAAATTTATCTCTCTAACTTAAGCCTTAAAACGGTTTTTTTCCAAATTGTGGGCGTGGCAGTGGGCGTATTTTGAAAGTTTTAACACTTTACCATTTCGGCACCCAGGGAGTATATGTTCCAAATTTCAGCTTTCTAGCATAACTTTAAAGACCTCAAAAGTTGATACGGACGGACGGACATTGGTAAATAGTCTTAGATTTTGGTCCTGATCATAAATATATATACTTTTAGGGGTCTGCGACGAATATTAAGGGGTTACAAACTATGTGTCAAAATTAATATACCCTTAGGATAGGGTATAAAAAAATGGAAAACAAATCGCTTAGAGAGTCGAAAATCCCCAAAAAGGCCGAAGACAGATTGTGCCACTCGTTTGAAACTAAGACCGTGTAAAAGACGTAAAAATGGTTTCTGGCCAGAAATCAAGGTCCCAAAAGAAGGAAACTCTGAAACGGTACTCGCGCGTAACAAATGGAAAGATCTGAGATCCAAAAACTGTCCAAATAAGATATACCTTCATCAAGGATATTTTAATAACGACATTTACATAAAAAAATCTGAAAAATTAATGTTAGCGATCCGGACAGCTATTGTGCAGTTTCACACAAACTAAATTCAGAGAAAATTCAAGGGGAGGCTTATGAAAATAAGTCAGAAAGGCCACACCGATTTGTAGCGAATGAAAAGCAAAAAACTGAACGTGACGATGAAGTTATAGTCAAGCGCGGACTTCCGTTGTTTATGCTTGACTTAAATCACACGCACGCATATTGCCAAACGGAACCGAGTTGCGTTAAATGCGCTGGTAAATACTTATCGGAAGAATGAGGTTCAAAAAGATAAGACTTGCATTAATTGCAAGTGAAATCACGTGTCAAATTTTCCCGGCTGTGAAGTAGCTAATGAGCTCCAGAAAACACGCGATTTAACAAAAACATATGCTGAAACCGCGATAAAAGCCAACAATCGAGCTGCAATTACGAAGCGCCTGATCCAGTCCATCAAGTTTTCCTGCGGGACTTGGAAAGCAAAGCTAAATTAACAAAGGTATGTTTCATAAACTAGAGAATTTTTTTTTTATTAATATAATTTTTTTTATAATAGACATAAATTTTCTTCTTAATTAAGCTCGAAATTAATCTTCGCGCACACCAACTGCTGTTTAAATATGAAATACTTTGTGCAAATAGTAACATAGAATGCGAATGGCCTTCTGAATAAAATCGACGAGTTAGAAAATATTCCCGCACAAAAATGATATTGAGATATGCCTGATATCTGAGACACATTTAACGAAGGAATCACGAATAAAAATTAAATATAATTCTGAACGAAACGTGATAATTTTTTTCCCGAATAGGTTTGGAAAGAGTGTAATTGTATTAAAATAGTCCAAAAGGTACAATTCTCGAATAGATTTTGGCTTTAAATAGATGTGAGACATGTAAACAAACAGCGTTTATGTAACAGAAGTTTATTTTATATATTGTGGAGGCTGGTTGGGTACTCCATTGGCACTGCTTTGTCTTACAATGATAAAGTTATATGCTAAGTTGTCCAAACGACTAAAATTAATGAGAGGCCACATTACATCCTAAAGCTTTTGGGAAATGGCTTTTCCATTTTTAAAATTATTTTCTCCACTAATAGCTCCTTACGGTTCAATAGAAAATGACTCAAAATCTTATGAATCGAGGTCTTTTCATGTCTATAGTTACAGTAACAAATCAATGTAAAACTATAATTTATTCACATATTACAATTTGAAAAAATTATAGTAAGTACTGGTTGAAGTATTTTTAATTTATTTTCGTCAATGACACTTGCGTTTATGAATCTCCTTAAACAAAATGGTAACATTTAAAAATATATATAAAATTTCTTAAAATCACTTTCTTGTTCTGACAAAATCCATTTTCTTAAAAACGTCGCTAACGATTTTAATCTAAGTTTGTATATTTGACACTTTTAACTTAATTGTCCACCATAAAATACAAAAACAGACCGAAATAATTGGAGCCATTTCTGAGAATATTAGTGTTAAGTTCTTTTAAAAAACAAAAATGTATGGAAGGTACCGTGGTTCAAAATGATAAAGCAAAACAAAAAGATGTTGTTCTAAACACGAACTTTGAAAAGAAATCGGACGAACCGATTTGTCATACGCCGCTGTCCAGCAGACTGCGGCGGACCTACTTTTGTGGGCTTCTCTATAATATCCTACCTTTTCATAGTTTCAATTCGAAGTTTTAAAACAATTGCAAATTGCAATAACTTTCTCGTTAGTATATTAACGTTTACGAGATAGTTAAAAAAGGACAATATAGTTTGCGAAGACGACTAAGGGAGTCAGTGGTTTCGGCATGTATCGGTCGCCAAAAAGTTTAATAACATTTTTTTTAGTGCAGTGGCTTAGTGGTTAAGTGCGTTGAACCACCAAGTAAAGGGTCGCTGGTTCAAACGCCGCCGGTACCACCTTAAAGTATAGCATTCAGTATTCCCACCTCTTGCGAAAGTCAAGACAAATATCCAAGAGTAAGCAATGTCATGAGAAGCTTCTCAAAAATAAAATTACAGTTCGCAATCGGTCCCCGCATTCGTATCAACAAATAAATCTTCGGGCACACTTTGAAGCTAGGCTTTAGGTCCTGCATGGGCCGTTTACCCCTAATATTTTTATTTATTAATTTTTTTTCTGATTTTGTCAGGCAGCTCCAAAAATTGAGTTACAACAGCATACCAGATATCAATATCGTACTCGGTTAAAATATGAATAAACGCTTTATAGACTGTTGCTAGATCGGAAGGTTTAAAAAACAAAAATGGGAATATCATATAAATGGTTTTCAGGTTACGGAACTAGAGACACACAGTAAAGTACAAGAATTTTGCTTTAATGCCAGAATAGAAAAGTGTTGTTTTGGATGCATTTCATTTTGTTGAACTAATTTAATCCAACACTAGTAAGCTGTTATGTTTGAAAATGCGTAGGCTAGGAAGGCTGATGGAAAATAAAATTGAATTTTTCCATGTCCATGTGCCGAGATCTTTATGGTTATACTCGAAATTGGGATCGCAGCATCTAACTCTTCCAAAGTTGTTCGTAAGCAAATAATGCGCGGAAGAGATGACAACATAAGCGAAGTCAATATAGAGGGTCTTAAGAGATACTTAAGAGCAGTCGAAGGTTGTTGGATTTGAAGTAAATGAGAACAAAACTAAATACATATGTATATATGATATCAAACAAACAAATGTTGGAAAACAAAATTTCTGCTGTTGATAACATAATCTTGAAAGTAGCCAAGTAGTTCATCGACTTCTTAGCATGTTCTATAAGATTCAAGATACAACTGCGAACTCTGTAAGCTGTTCAAACATACAAAACTAGTCAACTACATGCGCAAGGCCACATCGAGTGATAATATAAAAGTAATGCAGCCAATAATATCTTTAAATCCCATTTCTAGTTATCCTAATAAAATGTTTAGCATTGCGTTAATTCTTAACTTAACTCGCCGAAAAAGAAAATGCTAAAGAGACTAGACAAATGCTTGCGAGACAGCTCAAAACCTCTGGAGTTACCACAATCATTGCAAATGAAGGGTGTTTTTTTAGGCTTTAAGTTGGCAGAACTATTTTAACTGGCGGCCATTTTGTTAGCTGTCAAGTGATTAATTTTTAGCTTGGTTTGGCATTTTAACATGAATAGACTGAACGTTACAGTCAATGGTGACCGCTATAAAGAGATGATTACTGACTTTTCCATTAATTAATTGAAGAACCATGACGTGCAAGACCTGCGGTTTCAACATTGAAGGAAACGGTTGGTAACCGCACAGTCTCAAGTTACGGACCAGTGAATTGGCCTCCAAGATTGTGCGATTTAACGCCGCTTTACTATTTTCTTTGGGGATATGTGAAGTTGCTAGTCTACGCCGATTAGCTTGAAACGATTGACCACTTGGAGGACAACATTTGCAGCGATATCGCCGATATACGGCCACAAATGAGTTAAGTTGAATTATTGCGGGTTGGTTTTTGGAGTCACTTGTTCATAGTGACTTTCAATTTTAAGTATAGGGTGCTCCAAATGTTGTTGCAGTAACATCTTCTACGGACTCTTTCTTGCCAACTAATTTAAATATAGTTTGTTCTGCGTCTGAGAAATTTTATTCTTTATTTGATCCATTTGATTTAATGGCGCCTTTAGCCTTCCCTTACATATTTCTTTTGATCGCTCAACATCTATTAAAAAATTATCATTAAATTTGAAAAACTAGTTTTTTAAGAAAATTTAACTACTTTTGCTTTTACATTCACAATTAGAAATTATTAAACTTTTAAATTATTTAATCTACAAACAAGAAAAACTTACATTTTTTCATTAAATTCCCGCGCAAATATTAGGTGACGAAATTCGCGCCAAATAAATATTTATTCTCCCTTTTTTGGCATTTGAAATGCCAACTGTTTTGAATAAGAGAAAAGGGAAAAAGAAACAATTTCCTTGTGAGTTTTCATTAAGAATATGGGAAAGGGGTACAGATAAGAGTTATCATTTAGGATCCGGCTGAATATATTCATATTCGTTAGGAAAACTCATTTGATTATATTTGCTTTATTTTGCTAGAGTTGAAAAGAAACAGTGGAGCAGTTATTCCAAGAACGAACAACTTACACTGTGGACAAATAAGTGGATGTAAAGTCTAATTTCAATTTGTTGTTAAAGTTTAAAGTTAAACAAATGCTTTCCAAGAAAAAATATACCTAACGGTTCAACATGATATTTTGAACTAAATGTGCTTGTTTCAATCTTTTCAAATAACTTACCCCGTTCTTTTAAAAATCTCTTGGCGAATCCATTAAGCTACAGTTTAAAGTTTAATTTACCCACTGATCGGACTTAGTACACTGAGAGTCGCTGGCAGCAATCAGCGTGTGATTCTCACCCTATCATAATCACTCTCTTAACTTTTCACTTTTGTGTGTTTTTTTTTTTCTTGTTTACACTTTTATTCAATGTCAATTGAATTTAAAATTTTTGTCAATTCACAATTTTGTTTCGGTTGTTGTCTTTCAATCAAAATTTCTTGTTAAAAACAACGTCCCGTGTCACTAGCTACATAAACATTGAAAAATGAAAAATGTAGAAAAAAAATACAAAAACGAAACAAAACAAATTTATTATCACGCGCGTATTCACTACCCAGCACAAGCAACGATGCAGCGAGTGATAGCAACATACGGGACGCGACACACGAGCTTTTCATTGGGAAATTGGGAAAATAGCAATTTAATCTGCGACTATGTTTAGATGGAATTTTTTTTTTAAATATTTATTAAATTAAATTGTCTAGAGAAAAGTGCACTGGAATTCATGGGCGTTGAATTTTGTTGTCACAAACACTTTCACACCCAATAAATTGGATGAAGACAAAAATATGAAATACGTTTGCCGGTCTTAAATTTAAAAAAAAAAAACATTCCCTCTGTCTGTAGATACAATAATTTGAAATTTATTCGAAATACCTTTAATAATTGGTAGAATTGGACCCGTTGATGAATTTCGGATTTATTACATACAAAGTGTCTTGAGAAATATATATGTATGTATGTTTGGAAAGATGAAACAGAATTTAAAATTTAATGACATCGTCAATTGTGTTTCAAAGCCAAGTGCAGGTCAATGTTTCAGCAATCATTTCTAAATTCGCTCTTTAATTTTACTTTTCTTAGCTGTTTTAGATCTCTTTGTGTTATTTATTTGGCCTATTCATTTCCATCTCATTTCTTTGCTTATGCATTGAGACTCCTGACTGATTTTAAGTGGAGCAGTCTAAAAGTAAAGCTCTATTCGGGAGAAATTAATACTGCAATGCCGTTATTATATATGTTCATAGTTCACATTTGCCTGGGCAATGATTGTTTTCATCGCGTATCGCACCATATATTCGAATTTAAGCCTCTTCAATAAAGACGAAATTAAAAATCGCTCGCACATAAATCATCGGCACACTTGAGTTTAATAACAAAGAGTAAAGTGCTCAGGAGAGGCAATAGATATGATTGTGCTTCAAATTTGTATACCTCTCAAGTTGGCAATTCATATCTTATGTCTAGTCTACAATAATCGTACAAACTCCTCAAATGAGTGGTTTTACATGCTTCTTCACAGCCTTTTGTGGACTTGCCACATTTGGCTTAATGTTCCTCTGCGCTTTACGAAAATATATATATAGATCTATTGGCGTTGCAAGTAAGATCAAACGAATTAATTCTCCATGGCATTTTTTTTTTAGTGCAACTTTAACAAAATTGTCACTCGACTGAAGTATGTATTAGTGCATCGTTCAGTTATATATTTTGTTATATGTTTTATATTTTTAATAAATGCATTTTCGGCTTTTTTTAAATTTTAGCTATTTGATGTAGAATAAAACAAGACCTTTAAATTTCTGTAATCTGAATTCAGCTGTCACTTCTCGTTTAGAAGGTTTGCAGTTGTCACTTTGTAGCAAATACTTAAAATTTGAAATTATTGTAAATAGAATAGGTACGTACGTACAGGATTCAATAGAGTGTTCATAACTTGTGCAGCTAATTATCACCTTTCGTATAGCCATAAGGTCGATAATCGGATAATCTGAGCCCCTTTGCGTGATTCCGCAGGAAACATTGATCTGTCAGAATTTCAATTAATTTTCTAAGCTTATCCTTGGTCAATTTTATTCACTCTATTGATTTTTTCTCAATACCGCATTATCCTGGCACAGTTTCACGCGATTCGGACCGCATAATACTTTAAGCATTTAAGACAGCCCCTAAAAGTATCTTATTTGACATCAGTTAATCCATTTTCTTAAATGCTACCTATTTATCGATGTAGATGGCGATATTTCTTCCGTATACTGATCTCACTTGCTTTGACTCAGCCACCCTGAGGACAGTCAAAATCTCTGATTGGAAGACACTACTTGCGTTCGAACCATCAATTTTATTTATTTTATTTAATTTATTTTATTTCTTTGCCCATCCTTCCTCTCCGGATACGGAATGTCGAAGTCAACCAAGGAGGGGATCTCATCCGCTGTAATTTTATTTCCTGGGAGTACCTCCGCTAGGACGATACCGTGTCCGAAGCTACTACTTTTGAAGATACCCAAATTAGTAAGTCGTATCGCACTGTGCGAGCAAGTTTTTGTTCTGTAAATTAAACGGTGTTAGGTGCAGAGCTGCCCTTGGGGTGGTTCGGATCGCACGAGTAATGACTTTACTGGCCGTTCTCTGAACACCTACTAATTAATGTTTTTAATTAGTTTCTACATCTAAACTAAATTTAAGCTTTTACTAGAGCGCTTTTAATGGCTCTGCACTCCATCTTCCTGAAGGCTCCTTCTATATAGAGAAAGGCCGCCAACGAAAACTCACCGAAGTGTACACTTTTTTCGATTTTCCCCACCACTTCGTGAAGGGCATTTTCCAAGGATTTACCTTTCATGAAGGCATCCTGCGACTCAGTCAAAAATACGTTGCTGTCTGTTCCTAGCTATCTGTTCCTAATATGAATTATAAATAATTCAAGGTGCTTAAGAATAAAAGACGGTAGACTTAGTGGTCAGAAACATTTCGCTGTTGTATGCCCCTATTTCTAGCTTTAGGTTTAAAAACCATTCTAACTCCTCTCCAAGCTATTTTATTCCATAATTTTTTGGGCCTCCGGTGCTTTCTGTAGCATAATAGCTAGAATACCATCCGTACTTAGAGATTTGTACGGCATGAAGGATTACTTCTACTCACCATAGTTTTTCCCATTTATAAGAGCACTTATTTGCAGTAGTTTAAAAAAATCACAATTAACAAATGTCGTGCAAAGACACACGCACTATTTATTCCGAACAAGGACGCTCCTAGTACGGTGGTTCATATTTAATGAAGCCTTATAAATAATAAAGTTGTGCAAATTAGGAAGTCACTGAAAGCGCGAACGAAAATATACACGGAATATCTTTACAATAGAAAGTTCAAAAGTGAGAGCATCATTTCGGATTTTATTTGCTGAATTATTGATTCTGTTTGTTCTTATTTTTTGACTAATGCAATTCCCGACGGAAATATAAGACAGTGGCTTCCCAGTTTAATGGGCTTACATATCATGAAACTATCTTTACAAAAAAAAAAACTATCGCGAAAGTTCCACGCGGAATTGTAACGATTGAAAAATTTTGTTCATCTCATGTATACTTTGAGTATGTTCCAAAGCTTGAAATGCTTTCCTTTGTATATTTTTGTCTGCAATGGGTTCGTTTAAAAGAGTAACGATTTCATATAATTTAGAACAAGGGTTTTATGTTCGTATAACGGAGGAGCCCATTCAAGGATGTTTCACTGTGGTTGACATGAAGATTTCTCTTCGGTATACTGATATCATTTGCTTTGGCTCAGCCGTCCTGCTTCCTGTTCTACGCTTGGTGTAGAAATGACGATTAGTATAGGAAGGTGTAAAACCTAAGGCCGGCGATAAGGACCTTAGCAATATCTCTTCCAGGATACTGATGGCTTTTAAAACAATCTTAATTTATGTTTGCGAAAAAATGGCAAGGGGTTTTTTTAACCTACCTACCTACGTTAATGGTTATGGATTCTTGTTTATTTTTTACATAAAACATTCCATAGAAAATACCCAGTACAATAACCCCAACAACAACCATTAAATCATTTAAACTAAAAAAAAACAACCAACTGATAACTACTGACCTCGCCAACTAAAATATTGTTGCCTAATAGTAATTAGTTCATCGAAAGCCACTTCAAGAGATTATAACAAACTTTCTCTCAAAAACTATTTTTAAACACTAAAACCAAAGTTCACAACAAATTTATTGAAAAATCCCGAAAAAGATAACAGTATTTTTTATTCATATTGAAGTGACAACATTTCACGAGAATGAGTTTCAAAATAATACACAAGTTTACAATTAACAAAAACGAAATCCATCAATCACTAACAAATTCTATCGAACCCATAAGAAAACACCGAGTGCAGCTTTTCTTCATAATTCCTAAACTCACTTTTTTCCTGTACAAAATCTCAAGAGACGAAAAAAAAATTACAAAATTTCGACTTAAATCCGCTCGAAGTTACGTACTTCCGAACCGATTAAACCGAACCGATCGAAACGAATTGCATCCGCGAAATGAGCTATATGTATGAGTGGACACTAGCACTTATCCATTCAACCACCCACCCGAAAGGCAACTGAAGAAATTCCCAATAGAAGGACACCAACAGCAATTAAATCAAAACAAAAATAAAAACCTTATGTTATCCCTTATATTCGCTCCTTAACGCAGACGCAATGATAAACAGTTATTTCTTCTCTGAAATAAATCCCAAAAAGCCACGTGACTTTTACGTTGGAGAATTAGGACACCCACTTCATTCACAAAGTAAACAATGCACTGCACACACTACTTGACGATGCGACACCTTTTTGTAGTTCTCCTTTATCAAAGTAACTTTCTCAATTTATATATATATGTATGTCATAGAGGATTTATTTATTTTTCGTTTGTTTACATTTCTTTATCCGAAAGGGGTGAAATTGAAAAAGAACCGTTTGTATATGTTTTTTACTCGCGCCGGTCCCACCTAGCCAAAATCGAACGATGCGTTTAAGATGCTTGCCGTATCTAAACTGCCGCCACATGGATAAGACAGTTCCTGCTCGAATATTCGAAAAAAAACAAATTAATTTGCCGGTTGAGCTTTTTCGGAGTCGGCACTTGGGTTGTAGTGGGGGTGGTGTCAACGCATAGCCATAAAGCTTTCGGAGTATGACTTAAATGGAAAATTGCAGGTGAAAATTATATGAAAATGCAACTCGTTACGTATCGTAAGATGATTTATTTGCATCTCTGCTGCATGTGAACTTGAACTCTCAGTTGAGGGTTGCTTATGGACTGACTGCTGCTAGTGCGGGTGCGTCGCAAAATGAAAAACAGAAAAAATATATAAAATAAAAATCGTATTGTTTGCCGTCAGTGTAGTGGCAAATGAAATGCACTTTAAGATGAATACAACGAGTAATTAATGAGGAAATATTCTAATTACTTGTTGAGCAGTAGTTTCTTTTTAAAAAGAGAAAGAAAAAAAAATGCGTGGAAATGGAAAAGACGGAAAACAATTTAAGTGCACAGATACATAATTTTTTTACGTGAGTTCCATACGGATGCTGGCTATAATGCATTCCATAAAAACACCTTAGGAAAGTTAGAATCAAAAATCGCTACTTGCCTTTTGCGGCGTTTTAAATGCAACAGGGCCTTTTGGACAATGAGTTCCATTAATTTGTTGATACATCGTCTCGTCGTTTAGCAATAAATGAAGTGAATCTCCCGACGGTTGTAGAATTAAAATCTCTACGATATGTACAGATAAAGTATTTTGAAACTGATTCGCATACCTACGGAATATTAAGAAGCATTTGCAGTACCGAAGTGAACTAACGCAAATTTTGTTATATTGAAGTTATATTTTTACAATTTCACAATAGTAAATGTTTTACGTCACATTTTATTATGTACGCATAAGTTTTAAATTCACCGGTGAACCCAAAACTATTTATAGATGTTTTTGAGAAATGACTTGCATACTTTCCATCCGTTTCATACTTCCATCTATATATATATATAGGCATTTAGGAATTCTGATGCAGATGTCATGTCCAAACATTTTGCTTCGTAATTTTTAATAATACAAAGTATGAATCCTGAAAGGCTTTTTTTATTATTGCCTGAAATCCTTATTGGAATCGGTCACAACATATTTGTGGCTTATTCAAAGTGGCTTGACAAAGTTTGTCAGCTCTTATTTTCGTCATTGGCAATTCATTTCCACTAACAATAGAGGAAGTGTGTAGGTACACATATATGGACCACACAACTCTCTTCGACTGATATGCCGTAGTTTTCACAGTTGTACTGAAAAGGTACATGCGAATCTTTCACAATTTCAAAATGGTGGACCATTGGGACAATTCTATGGCAAACAATTTAATGAAAAAAAATGTTTTCATAAAAAAACATTGTTTCATTTGATTGGGTAATTACAAATTTTAACACTTTACCTTTTCGGGACCCAAGGGCGTATGTGTTCCAAATTTCAGCTTGCTAGCATAAATTTAAGTTGATATGGACGGACGGACGGACGGACATTGCTAAATTGTCTTAGGTTTTGGTCCTAATTATAAATATAGATATATAAATACTTCTAGGAGTCTATGACATATATTAAGCTGTGTTACAAACTGTGTGTCAAAATTAATATACCGTTAGGATAGGGTATAAAAATATGACAGTCGATGTCATATTCTCATAAATTATTTTAGGGAATTATTGGTCATAATCATACTTAGGCAATAAATAAACTAAATTGTGTATTACGTATCTATACATATATTTGTATAATTGTTTTAACTTACCCTTTTTTTTAATGGCATCATGATTTTCTTTCCTTTTACTCGCATTTGTTGTATAGTTTCAGACATGTTCTGAATTATTTCCAATTGTGTCTCAACATTTTCTGAAACGCCAAAATCTTTTACTCGGTCCCTTCCCTAGTCTAAATCTGACATCCAAATAAGAAAACCATATTTCATAAACTTATGCTATGTAAACTCAGTTAGTCATGTCGTGAGCTTGTCGATAAACCGGATGAAAAGTGTGGGGGGGATAGCCAAACACGAATGGGCCACAAATTCCCATCCGATTCTTGTATTCTCTTTTGGTCTTCTATCGTAAAATTCTAATTCTGCGTTTGCTTTATTTTATTCATGTGCTCTACTCGGTCGTGTTAGCTTCGCGTTAGAATTGCCTTGAAGCATGTCACATAATCAGCCCAAATTAGTTTTTCATCGGAGGATCCAAGATCATGATCCCTTGTGAAAAGTGAATTCAGTCGCTTGAATTTATTAACAGTGTACCCGCTTTTTGTTTATTCACGTTCTTTCATACGTTCTTGTATATATTAGTACACTAAAGAGAAAGGTATTGTTATCGTGAAAATTTCCTGGAAATTTCGAATTCAAACTGTGTCCCTGTAAACTGTAATAATTGTAGATACATGTGATGTAATTATTGCAATTGTAATTTTAACAATATATATACACATTAAAAAACTTACATATAATTTAATGCACTATTATAGTAAATAAAAAGTTTTCATTTGAATATATAAAGGAAATTAGTGAAAAAAAACTCACAAAATTATAGAATAATTTTTTTTTCAAACACTTGATTCTATTTTCCCTGATAAAATAAAACTAAAGAAAGAAATGTCTTCAATTTGGAGACAGAAATGTGAGAAATATAAAGGAAAATAAATTCACTTAGCTAGCTATTAGCACGAAGGGTTACTGAGAAAATCAGTTTTGAATGGGGGTGCCTATAATTGGGTCAGAAATTTTAAATAAACTAGAAGATTTTGTTGATATTAAATCATATATTTTGGAAATAATTTTGTTATTCCTAGGAGTATGACTTTTTCTTAAATCTCTAAGATAGACATTTAAGACTATAGACTTAACTTCTTTTAATTAACAAAAAAAAGCACAGAAATATACCCAGTATCTTCATAAATATGTATTTAATTTACTATTTTTAAATTAAATAAATTAAAATAAAACAAATGTATAATGCCTTTAGAGCTTTAAAATACTTTTTGCCAGGGTTCTAATAGCGATAAATGAAAGCGAAGCGAACTGTAACTTCAATAAAAAGCGAGACTGATTTTCGGACGTATTTATTATAAAAACATAAGGAAAGCCTACAGTCCGCTTGTGGCGAACAGATACCCATGTCTATATATGCCCTCTAAGAAAACAGCGTTAAGAACATGATGGATAGCATTTTATTTCGTTGTATGAAATTTATAAAAAGAGAAATATTTTTTTAAAAAAAGCCCCTAAAAGTAGGCGTGGCCAAAAACTTTGTATGGGCGATATATTGGAAAAAATATTGTGTTAAACATTTTTTTTCGAATTCTATGAAAATTTTCGAAGAAAACAGCATTTTAGTGAAAAACGCCCACAAAAAGTAGGTGTGAAAAAAAACTTTATTTGACAAACTTATACAGGAGGGCAGTGCCTACATATCCTGTAAAGGTTATTATCCTTTATCTCTTTTACTACAGCTTTAAGCGATTTTTTTTTAAATTGTGGGCGTGGCAGTGGGCGCCTGTGAAAAAATTTTAAAAATTTACCATTTCGGAACCAGATGGATTATATGTTATAAATTTAAGCTTCCTAGCGTAAATTTAAAGGCCTCAAAAGTTGATACGAACGGACAGACGGGCGGACATTGCTAAATAGTTTTAGGTTTTGGTCCTGATCATAAATATATATACTTTTAGGGGTCTACGATGAATATTAAGGGGTGTTACAAACTATGTGTCAAAATTAATATACGTACTCTTAGGATAAGGTATTCAAAACTTAGATACAGCATATAAATTTCTATTGCTATGGTGAAATGATAACCTAACCATTCTCAGACGGTTGACTAAGGATACCGTCAACATCTGGCTAAAATTTTATAAGAAATTGCTATGATCACCTTGGCCAATCTATAGACACCCTGAAATAATCGAAATAAACGTATCATTTAGATAGGCACTTGTAACAAATCTCTGATATAGTGCACACAATTACAAGTGCATGCCCTCAAAGGACAAATTGCATTTCTGTCAACACACGATCCATCCTAACAAGTTACTCATTTTAAAATTTCCCATAAAATACTTTTCAAACTTTTCAAGTGCACTAAAATTCTCCATTTCATGACGAGATCCTTAGGTACCACGCAATTTCCTTTATCACCACATAATCACATCCTTAGCCAACTATTAAATGTGTTCTTCAACTTTGAAACTTTTTTAGGAAGTTCTGAAGTTCTACGGTCATAACAACCACTAACCAGTATAGTTGTTCGAAAGTCTCCTTCTATTGAAATTCATAACGATGGAGATGCCATGTCACTTCAATATCGAAATATGTAGTACCGGAAATCACGCTTAAATGATTCAATATAAATGTGCAATGCATGTACACGTTCATGTGGCTGTGTCCACTCACGTGTATGACTGAAGTTGGCTTCCTTAATCATGATAATAAGTTTCAAATGACTGCTGGTCGACTTTCGGTAATCCGGACAGTCACAAAGCGATAAGCAACGACAAATATATAATAACTTCTTTTTCACATTCGGATCACCAGAACACTTTTTTATATGACCACAGAAGTGAAAAAAAATCCTCACGGACTTGTAAAAGTGAATAAATCTTCGTTGATTGTTTTCAATGTAAACATGAAAAATAATCCAGATTTTCCCTTGGGAATTTTACTTCCCCGAAGAGCACATCATGCCACACAGGATACACACACACTTTTCGTACTAGAGTATAGCAGATAATATATACATATATGTATATACATTAGGAACACATGTATGTGCCCGCGTCTATCTGTATGTGACACCAGAAATGAGTTCTTAAGTTGTGCAGTGTTATTTTTTTTATTTTTTGGTCGATGAGGCAAGACTTTAAAAGGAATAGTGTGCACCATTTGTAGTTGAAAAAAGAAACAACTAAGTGGGGATATGATGACGTCAGGATATTACGTGTATTAAACTAAAATGTAGATATCCTGAAAACAGTTGTGGGTATGAAAAGTTCAAAGGTGAAAGGTAAACGAACAAACGCGGATGAATCTTAAAAACCTGCAACAGTTGCAACGCTGCGCTGTGGGGAACACAGTCATATACTGGTGTTTATTTGCAGTGATACCTTCAACATAATCATAACAGTCAGAAGCCAAGATTAACCTTTAAGGAATCTGAAAGTCTTCCAACTTAAATTTTATGAAGAGCCTACACTTGGTCATTAATGAAATCGTAACTGACATCTCAGGTTGTGCCAGAGGATATACGCTCATAGCTTTGGAAAAAGATCAGAAACCTCATGTTCAAATAAATAGCTCATAGCTTCCAACTTAAATTTTATGAAGAGCCTACACTTGGTCATTAATGAAATCGTAACTGACATCTCAGGTTGTGCCAGAGGATATACGCTCATAGCTTTGGAAAAAGATCAGAAACCTCATGTTCAAATAAATAGCTCATGATTCATTTACCTTATTTATGATAGGAAAATAAATCTTCTTTCTTTGCACATGGAAGAGAAATACGTGAAACTGTGATAACTACCGTTCTATTAAGTTTGATGTCACAAACCATCATCAAAAACAATGTCCAATAAGCCTTAAGAAAATCGATCACATATGGTTCAAAATTTTTCACAATGTACAAGAAATCTGAAGGAAGCCGCTGATATAACAAAACTTCATCGAATTAGAAATTCAAGAGTTAGAGTAAGTTTTCACTTCAAAGAACTCATTGCAAAAAAAATGAAACACGACTTTCCCAGTGGATATGCTCCTGTTCAAAAAGGAACCCTACTAACACCATTAAAAAGGCAATGACAATAGGGGTTTCTATACTAGCTCGAAAAAGAGGCAGTCCAAAAATATTCCTGAAGTCCTGAAGCATTTGATTGGCCTCAGTGACGGAGTCTTCCTTTCTTCGTCTTTTTTCAGGTCGGGAATAGCAAACATAATATTTCCATTTGGATCCCTACGGGTCCACTTGTAAGGTTTGCCAGTTCTGCCACAAACATATGTTTCGCTGTGCTTACAGTTTTTTATTAATTACTGATTACTAATTTTTTTTTGAATTATTTCAATTAAGAAAATTGCCTGACATTAATACTAAATAGAGAACTATTTTCTCATACATAGATCTGCGATTAGATCTGCGACTGGTAGCCAGTCTTATACTGATATTGACTCGTACCATGTCTAAGAATGCGAAATATGTTTCAGTGTTAACACAAACTCGGGCGCAATTAAAAAGCAATCATTTCTCAGTAAATATTTACTTGAATATCTACACAAAAGAGAAATTATTTTTCAACAAATTGAATAATTGGCAGTTGTTGTTGGAATGTAAACAATATATTTCGAATTGGGCGCAAGAAGATTTCTAATCCAATAACAAAAATGTTCGTTCGGATCGTAACTATAAACATTATATGCGTAGGTGTACAAATTGTTATTCACCTAAATGACAGACCTTGACTTGAGAACAAATAAGGTAATCTAAATGCCGAGATTATGAAATGATTTGTGTGTCACCTGTCACAATATTACAGACGCTCTACCTATCTGTGTTTTTGTTGTTGTTGTTTTTATTTAAATAAACTTTTCTCCTAATGCTACCATGTTTGTTTATAGATATGCAAATATGTGATATAAAAATAACTGTGTATTTTTTTTTATCTGCTTATATTTTTTAAGAAAATTATGCATTATATGATGAACGTAGTAGGCCAATCCCGTTTCATCTGTCTATACCCTATTTTGAAACATAGTTTGTATTACCCCTTAATATTCTTCTTAGGCCCCTTAATCTGTGAGCAGGACCAATCCATAAGACAATTTAAAAAAATTTAAATTGAAGCTAGGAAGCTGGAAGCTTAAATTGACCACTAGGGATCCGAAATGGTTATGTGTACATTTTTTTTTATACGCCCACTGCCTCGCCCTCAATTTAGAAAAAATCGTTTTAAAATTAAAGTTAGAGAGATAGAGAGGGTTACAACATTCACAAGATATGTAGACACTGCCCTCCTTTACTCCTACTCCAACTTTTTGCGCGCGTTTTTCACTAAAATGCTGTTTTCCTCGAAAATGTTCATAGAAAACGAAAAAACATTTTTACAAGATATTTTTTTTTCAAAATATCGCCAATAAAAAGTTTTTAGCCACGCTCACTTTTTGGAAGCGGTTTTTGAAAAAAAGCGGAGTGTAGCCTTTCCTTAAGTTTTTAAATGAAAATTCATATTTTTCATCAGACTTCATGCACACAAATTCACATTTTAGTTTTTACACTTCTTACTGTTCTTGTTTAAGAAACCACGAAAAATTTCCTGACCTTGAATAACTTACTTAACGGCTTTTTTGTATTGGCTTTTTGTACTACATGCGCATGTAGAGTTCGCTGGCGTTTCTTTGCCTATATTCGTCGGATACGGACAAATCCAATTATACCTCGAACAAAATGTCATCTTGCCTTAAACACTATAACTTCGCTGACGATGTTTGCCGGATAGTGGACGTTCATATGATGGCCCACAATGTAGAAGCTGAGGCAAACAAAGTGGGGCTCAAAATAAACACAGCCAAAACAAAAGCCATAAGTACTTCTATCACTCGCGCTCAACTCAACATTGCAGGACAGAAAGTCCAGAAAATTGACAACTTTCTTTATCTGTGGTCGAGGCTAACCGCGGTGGCACCGAACTGGATGTGTGCAGCTGAATCGGGAAGGCTAAAGCTTCGTTCGAAATGCTATCCAAAGTCTGGAGAAGCAATGTTATCATCTTAAGAAGACTGTTCCGTTCAAACATAGAAACGGTGCTGCTTGATAGGTTCAGTACCTGGAAGATGGACACCACTAACACCCGCAAGCAGCAATTCTTCGTAAATAAATGTTTAAGAATCATCCTGAGGATTTTGTTTTCCGAACCGTATCTCCAACGAACAGCTTTATCAAAGAATGAGCCACGCATGAACCTATATATATTACTATACGGAGGAGAAAGTGGTAGTGGATTTGGCACATCCTACGGCAGGAATTCCATTCCGAAATACGCCTTTCACTGGATTCCGCTTACCAAAGCTGGCATTTTCATTTGCCAAAATGTGAAAATTTGGTCTCTTGGCGATCTGTCGCTAACCTGTACGTTGCAGATGGGTTACATAAGGGTTTAAAACGTTCAAACAGTACGTTGGATAGGATATTACATAGAATATGGGTATGTATATTCATCGATAGTTCTCTCAAGACAATCGATTGCCTTTCTTGTAGATGGGGCATATATAGCTCAGGTGATGAACCTCTACCCAAACTTGATTTATGATTTAGTGCACGCCCCATACCAAAATATTGTATTTGAAAAGTTCTGCTGTTCTGCCGGCGGCCTTGCTGTTCTTAAGCTTTTTTATAGCTTTGTGGCGAGAGCGATTTCCCTGCGCCAAATTCAAAAGATCTTTATTAATTAAAAACTATTTATTTTACTCTTGTAATGTGTAAAGTCCCTTTCGCCTGGGGAGTTGAAGTTGACGAGAGATGAAATCCCTAGATTAAGTGCTCAGATTGTCGCAATTAATTTTCTTAATTAATTTAAGTAAATAAGTTATTTACGGGCGCTTTTATTTTATTACTAAAATTGGTTTTATTCATCGATTCTTGGTTAAACTTGTCAAGCACATTCAAAGTATCTTACAAAAACTCTGCCATAATCAAAAATTCACAAAATAGATCGAAATAAATGAATAAGTATTAGGTATAAACTGCCTATACAGGACTCAAAGCCCAGCTTATTTAACCCCTGTGTGTGTGAAATTATTTGACACGAATGGAAGGGACTTACAGTTTAATGCCGATTCCGAACGGCAATTAATTTTTTTGAGAAACTTCTCATTACAGTTCTTACTCTTGGATGTTTGTTAGACGTTCGAAAGAGGTGGCGCAGTGAATATAAACTTTCAGGTGGTACATGTCGGGACTTGAACCAGCGACCTCTCGCTAAGTGGTTAAACTCACTTAACCACTGAACCACTGCATTCATAAAATAGATCGGAAAACGGAAAACTCCTTAACAACGAAAACAAGATCAATCTACCAACGATAGTTATAAACTCCAACCCCTAAATTAATATATAAGCATATTTAATACAGGGTGCGTTTAATATTCTAAGTCGATGTTGTATTTCAACAAATTTTAAGTCAAATACAATTTTATAACTTATATTTTATTGACTGATTATATAGTCGGTCAAAGGGAGCGTATCGGGATCCTGCTTTTAGAAATCCTGTTTATTATAAATCCCACTAAAAAAGTTTTAAAACATCGTCTTCTTAATTCCCGGTATTTTCAAAGGCAGGTTATCGTACCCCTTGATGCCAAATGCGAAAACTATTTTTGTACAAAATACGATTTTATAAACTGTCGTCGGGGCAAAGCAAAGACTTTGGGCGAGCGCTGAAAGCTTTGAAATCTCAAAAAATGTGAACAAAATGAAAATTGCAAATCGATGGTTTTTTGAATTGATTAAAAAACCAAGTAAAATTTAATGAATATAAATTGCGAAACAGTAAAATACTAATTGACCAAACGCGAAATGAACCCCGGGGAACGTTTTTAGTTTTTATCAACTAAAATGTGAAACAAAACTTATAAAAGCTATAACACGAGGCATACCTATATTACATTTTGCATTTGAGGAGTATTAAAATTACACAAAAAAATTTTTTGCGACAAGTGTCAATCTCAGTTTCATTTTCGAACCAGCTTAAGGAGCAATCTCTCCGACTCCTCGCTCTTCCACTTAAAACAATTTTTTTTTTATTCAAGCTTAGTAGCCAAAATTTGTATACCTACATATAATATAGAGACGAGTATATTCACAATCCACCCCATCCAAGAATCACAACAGTTACATCATAAAATTTCATTTTCGCTTGGAGGAGTTGGTTGTGCAATGAAGTTTCAATAGGATGAATGCATTCTTTTCGGTATCTTGTAGTTTTATTGAATTTCTCAAGTCCTTTTGGAGGATGTCACTCACTTCTTCCTCCTCCCTATCACCAATTCGATACCAGATGATGCTGTCTTGTGCACTTCATACTACCCAGGACCGGGACAAATAATAAACAAGAACTTACGAACAAAAGGATTTGTCAGCGAGATAATTTGCGTTGTGAGGAAAGTTTTCACCATCCCCAAGGTTATTTCTGCTCCATGGGCAGCTGGTAAGGATAAGGATACGCATGCTATATAAATATTTATGTAAATGTATGTATTAAACAAACTCAATAAAGACGAATACCAATGAAAATATCTGAGCCACGTGACTATGGATGTTGTGCTGCTTCTTTTGGATGGATTGTGTTACGATTTACGTAGATGCCGCGTGACTCGATTGACTAGAAGCGTTAGAAACATACAGCAACTTGTTGTCGTTTACGCAACTGGTTTCGACGTATTGTGGTTTTATAACAATTTTGCGGTCGCGGGGGCATTGCCTGCCAGTTTTAAAGTATACAGAGTCTTCCATGATAGTGGGCTGGTTATGTAGTGTGGTATTTCTGCTGAGCAATTAAACATAAAGGTATTATTTCCCTGGATGAGATTAAAAAAAATGATTTGAACGTTACGAACATTTGAATAGCTGAGAAAGGATTTGTAAAATCGGAACAGTAGCATTGTTAAAGTGGGGAATGAGTTACGTCAATTCCATATTTGCTAGAACGAGGAGTGGCTATTATTTTTGTATTATTTTATTTACTGTGGTACAGTTAATCTCTAACCACATGCGATTCATCGCATTGTTATATTTGAAATTCAATGATGATGGCAGTATGGTACAAACTAGTTTGTAGCTTAAACAAAAGTCTCACAGCTAATTTTTTTAGCGCTATTTTTCATAATCAAATTTGACACCAAATTCTATACAGCTCGAGATGTCAAACATTAAAATAAAAGAAGATTTTTGTTAACATAATACCCACAAGATTTTGCAGAATGCATACAAGAATGCGTACCGTTTAGGGACATTCAAAAATAAAAAGTCTACAACTCAAGGCGTAAGGTAAGTCTCCGCTGGGATTAAGGACATTGGGACTTACCTGCAGTGAGATAGGCATCAAGCTAGCAAGACTGCAGTCGGTTAAACCGCCACTCTACAATTTCAGAAAACGAGTGGAATATAAGATCAGAATAAAAGTCTATAACAGGTGGAAAACTACAACCAAATGTTTCATCGTTGTCTAAGCTGGTAGGCGTTTTAACTGGCCATAATTTTCTGAGAAACATCATAATGAAACAAAATTTTAAGAATAAGGGGGACGACATGATGAGAAGTTTCGCGAGATCACCCGGGTTTCTGCCACTCATTCTGTAGCTATTTCGGGATATTTTGACAGAATTGAGTAGACACAAAAAAAGAATGAATCCCAAGGGCTTATCCACCACTGAATGGTAGCACAGGGGCCTAAGTGTGACAAGGAGGAGATAATTATTCCTCGCCTACCCTTAAGTTAACCTTATTTAACTTAACCTTAGGTGGCGTGTATTAGTGGATAGGACTTCAACCGACTTTAAGCGCGCAACTTAAGTGAAGGTTGTAAGCCAAAAACCACTAAAGGGTTTTTTGATACCGTACAATATAAAAAAACTTAACTGATAAGATTTCCGTTGCTGCCATAATCTAATATTTTTTGTTTTGAAAATGCATTTTTTTAAGTGAAGGTCATCGGCACTCAATATGAACCCCGGAAGAATTGTGTTGAACAAACCTGTCAAAGATAAATATGTATATGTGGGCATAATAGACCACAAGATTTTCTATTATAGCGAGAAGGTAGGTAGTTGTCCAATTTAATTATATGACTTTAAATTCGCACATTTTTAAACATAAAAAGGGAAGCTTTTCAGGGCCGTTAGCAGAGATGATAGAAGCAAAGAGATACCAAACTTTCCAGTGGAAAACACTCTGCCTACAAGCTAAATTCCAGAAAAACTCTAGAAAATTGACGAATTTACCCATACTATCATATTTTTAAACAAGTATGGGTAAATTCGTCAATTCACCACCATTTCTTCGTCTATCCACCACTTTTTCCCCCGCCGCCTCAACGACCTCGCAAACAAACCAAAAACGAAGATGCCGGAAATAGAATCTAATCCAACACGGAAATGGCCAAAATGAAGCATACACCACAGATAGAAAGTGGCACTGGAAAGTAGAAACTCGTTCAGCAGAAACTATGTATAAAATAAAGAACTTAAATCGTAAAACAATATTGAAATATTTTGGATTGCTTTGATTTATTAAATAATAAAACAAAACTTAAGAAAACGAGAACTAGATTTAAGTTACACAAATAAACTCATACAATTTCAAAAATTGTTGAGGTACCAACAATAAAAAAATGTATAATGGTTGCTGCCAACAAATAATTAGATATAATAATTGCTGTATTAAAAAATAACACATTCATATTTAGGCGATATTCAAACAAATAAATGAGGGAGTACTTTTGTTCATCCTAAAATAATATGAATCTTCACCGAAAATCTAAAAAAAGCCATGTTTCATGCAATTCACTGATGTGAATTCTATAATTGAAGATTTCGAGGGGCAAAGGAAGTTAGAGTTTGGCATCTCTTTGCTTCTATCATCTCTGGTCGTTAGCCGCTACTGTATATCATAAAAGAATACATTCCCACTTTTTTTTTGTTGGTCTTACCCCATTTAAGTATGCTGTCAAGATCGGAATTTAATGAGCTTAACATACGTTGCCGTTCCAGTTCAACGCCCGAAGATAAGGGGCTTTGTCCTGGAAACGAATATGTAAAGCTGAGGGTACTGTCATCGGCGAAGGAGAGTTGATCATTTATAAAAATGAGAAAGAGAGTCGGAGACAAAACGGAGGCTTGGGGAACACCCGCATTTGGTATGTTTGAAACCGTCCAAAACAACTTGAATTGTTCCGAAAGAAAATTTCTAATCTATTGAATAAGGGTAACATCGATCCCAAATGCACGCATTTTCGACAAGAGAGCTTGATGCCAAACTCTGTCAAATGCCTTTGAGATATCAAGTGCAACGACCTTATTTTCACCACCATCACCATAAATTGGTTCCACTTTTTGGTTAGATATGTCATCAAATCACCAGTGGACCTGCTGCTGCGAAAACTATCGGTCATTAAAAAGTTTTCGCGATTCGAGATATTTCATAAGAAGACGATTTATCAGCGTTTCCATGACCTTGGAAAGAACTCTTGCCAATGCATGAGTGCGAAAATGGATAGGCCCCATAGAATATTCTACGCGCTCGAGTACAGGGAGATGAAGCACAATCTGGCAACGTTGAGCTAGCAGCAAACAGATTGGCTTTATCCGCTGACAGCTGGGATGTCATTGCAAATGAGTGTCGGGATAGATGACGAGGCCGAATATTTTATATTCTTGACAAACGACCAAAAGTTTTTACTACCGGAGGATCAACTTTTGGTCGTAGGATAATTTGACACGATTAATGTGGGCATTGCACACATTTCTGGCTCGTTTGAACTTTTTTCGGTTTTCCTCAGTTGGGTTGGCCTTAAATGACTGAAAGCTTACCTCTTTAGCCCTGATAGCTTCTTTACAGCTCAAGTCGCACAACGCGTTTTCCTTAGGTCTGATACCCAGGTGAATTAAATTTGTAATCATATCAGCAGCGGCATTCACGTCGTTGTTGAGGAAGCACAACGACCAGTTAAGACTCCTAAATAAATCGTTTAAAGCTCCCCAATTTTCTTTCTCGTATTGCCATACGGTTCTTTTAGGAGCTTGTTCTTTAACTGTGTGGCTGGAGTACGAGAAATTCGCCGATATGATACAATGGTCTGACGAACCTATAGGCGATAATACATTTAAAGTGTATTTATCAGGGTGAGAGGTAAGAAACAAGTATCCATGCCGGCTCATTTACAATCTGGGTTAAATTATTAACCTCTGCAAAGATCTTCGGGTGTTGTCGGTCCAGAATGTCGAAGCCTACTTGAATTGTGCATATTGAAATCGCCCGCAATGACGATTTCAGTACGAGGATAATGGGTTACAATTCTGGTTATGGAATGAGACAGTGCATCGAACTCATTATAAATTGAATGCCTGTCCTGGTTAGGGCTTCTGTAAATAAAACAGTAGTGAATTAATTGGCCATATTGAGGTAGAAGTTGGTAGGCTCATCACTACGTATATAAACGGCGATACCACGATGGGAAAATAATAATGGCAGCAAGATATAACCAGGCAGACTAAATTCCATTAAATCGGAATCAATGCTGACCTGTATTTCATCTAGTGCCAAAACAGCTGGTTTATTGAAATTCGTGTGGGCGTACAATAAAAAAAAACCTGATCTTAACCCACGAATATTTTTCACGTCTACTTTGAAATTCCTGCAATAAAACAAAAAACAAACACAAACAACTCAACTCCGACGCTGACTAAGCTAGGCCGTACCATGTAGATTCTAAGGTCAGCTTTCCAAAACAAATCACTGCAGGTGTTATGTCCATGCAATGAATTGCTTTGGTCTACCAACAAAATGTACACAACGCGGCCCGCTATTCGCCAAACGATACCATACCCAAACATAGCAAGTGCACGTATAAAAATACGACACTTGTTATAGCCAAGCAAGGGAGCAGCAAATGAATGGGAGTGGGGCGAGGGGGATTGCCCTAACACTTTGATTGATTTTGAGGCCTTATTTTCTAGAGCCGCAGCTAAATATGTCTTAAGTTATTCTCATCAACTGAGTTTCCACACTATGCACCTACTCTACTCATAGACGTGATAAAAAGTTTTCCCTTTAACAAACAATCATAATTTCTTTCATTTTGTTCTAAGAAGCGCACCTTGATCCATGTTTACAATTACATACAACCTCCAGCCCAAGCAAAAAGCATAGAAAAAAGCGTCATTCCTTACAATCTGCAAATGGAATTCCAATTACAGATACGTTCAAATTAACAAATCTAAGGTTTCATCTATTTCCGATGAAAAGGTGAATGCAACGCTTTTTCGTTGGCAAACTGATGTCAACATATAGAAGACGAGAGAGTAAAAATCATGAAGAGGTGGAAATCGAATCGATACGAATCAAATCAAAGTCACATATGTATGTTATGCAATTGCTAAGAAGCTGTAGCTGGCAATCACAAACCAAAATGCCTTCACGTGCATTGGAACATATATAGTACATACATAGGTGTTATACTCGTGTCCTGTCACGTTTAAGTTGGCACTTGACACCCATATGCTAAAGAAGAAATACTCTGCCAACAAATACGTACAGCAGAATGATATTCAATTACATACCTACTCGAACAAAAGAATGAAATAACGCTAACACACTTTGAAGGAAATGAAAAGGATTTGTTACTTTTGTTTATTCTTTGTGTATTAGATCCCTATGTGTGGCACGTCTGAACGTATTTCTTGGAGTTGCTTACAAGGCGAATGATGGATGAATGACTGATTCTTCATTTGATCTCAGGACGTTTATGGTCTAAATTGGAAAGGGAATAAGTAATAACAGCGACGTTCACTCTTACCAGAGTCATAAAAAACAACAAAAGAAAATACCTAGGTTGATTCAGACAGATTTGTTTTTATTGTTAAAAAATCAATTCTTAGCGTCAGATTAATTTTTCTTTTAACGTGTTAAACACGTCTTCTGAACGATCTCCATATCTGATGTTTATTCAAACATAAAGTCAACAATAAATTGATAGTGCCAAAATAACGTTGGGTGATTGGTTGAGGTAGCCTATTTAAAGAATTAGCCTATTTAAAGAATTTCTGATGCAATATATCTGTGATTATAAGTTTAAGTAGCTTATACCAGCTAAATTTAAGATAAATGTCTCGTGCTTATACTTATTAAGTAATGGAATTCTGTAGAGAATTCACTTTGGCCTTCGAGTGGAGGAATTCCTAGGGTAATTCCTGATTTTTATGCCCTTGAATATATAATATATATTATGTAATTGAATGACATTATACTTAATATGTATATTCAAATGACCTTCAAATCTACGATGAAACTTTCTTTCAAAGAAAATCATAATTTAAAAGAAATCAAGTTCTTGGCTTGAAGGACATTATAACTTTGCAATAACATTTGATTTTAAAAGGCACGTTTTCATACGACTCGCAAAAAACCTTACTTCCATTAACCACGCCATCACCCACAACTTAAGTTTTCACACCGAAGTTTAATTTGCAAACAAAGTATCTCATTCTGCACGTGTAAGTAAAGGAACATAGAGAATGCAGTTCCTAGTTTCATTTAAGATTTTCATTTAAAAACATCCTCGAACTCGACAGCAAGAAAGACGGTAACAGAGTTGAAAATACTCAAATTGCAACAAGAAACCATGTTCCTCCTTTGACATGACAATCACACACACAAAGTTCAACACAATTAGGAAACTGAACGCGGTTCTTAAGAATTTTTTTAATTATATCCTTTTTTTATTTAGTTAACTGCGCAGAGCAGCACCGCGTTTAACATAACCCTTTAATTATCGTAAAACAAAGGATCTGTCAATTCGTTATGGAGTAAGTTGGGTGCACTCAAACACTTTTGAAAACAACCAATTGATTCCCTGATAATTTCTCTCGATGTTAATTAGTTTTGCTATTTCCAAGAGCTTGGTGCTTTCTTTTTTTTGTCCTTTAACAAGGCGGGAGCATTGGGCCGATGTACTTGAAATTATTGTTGAATCGCACCTTAGGTGTCAAGTAAACAAAGAAAACTCAATATAAAGGGCAAATTTCATGGTGGAAAGATGTATGTTTACCGAACTTTTTTTATACCCTATCCCAAGAGTATACTAATTTTGATACATAGCTCTGTAATAATCGTCGTGGATCCCTACAAGTATATACTTGCGATTAGCAGCAAAAGCTAAGAATATTTTGTAGGCCTGTGAATTTAAGCCAGGCAACTGAAATTTAGAACATACATATACTCCCTAGGGTCCTGTAATAGTAGAGTAAAATTTTGTTGATAGGCCCACTAACACGCCCAAAATTAAGACAAAACTATTTTAAAACTAGAAGTTTTACGGAGTAAAGCGTTAAGACCTTTACAAAATTTGTAGACACTGACCTCCTTAAAAAATTGCTTTAAAGTCTTTTGCCATTTTGGAAGCGTTTTTTCAAAAAAATTGTTTTTATTAAGAATATATAATAGAAAACGGAATAACCAGACATACATAGAGCTCTCACCCTACTCCTATAGCAGTAGATCTACTGCGTTTTGGCCCAAATGAATATCTACTGCACAGCAAAACAAATCTACTCCTCGTTTAAAAACTAATAATTTTTTCGTAACATGACGAGCCCTCTATCCAAAGTTTGATTTCAACACATTTACCCAGGATTTCAAACGCACCACCAAATTATCTTCGCTAGTAGCTATCGGCTGAAATCCTTCTGCGGAAGAACTACCACGTCGACTTTCCGGAATGACTTCGGCCAGACTCTAAACCATAGATTGAATGCCATCGTATTGTCAAGGATGTCTCCAAGACCGGACAGGGGTCTGGTGCTGGAGTCTTTGTGGAACGTGATAACATAACACTTTACTACCCCTTGGGTTAACATGCGTCTGTTTTCCAAGCGGAGGTTTTTCCCATCCTTATGGCTATATGCGCTATATTGTGAGGGCTAGAGGCATTTGCATTTGCCGTGACAGCCACGCTGCATTAAAAGCGCTGCTAAACCCTCTTACATCTTACAAGTAAGTGCTAGAACTCAAGCTTTATCTGTATTTGGTCGGAAGGCTGAACACAGTGAATCTTGTCTGGGTCCCAGGTCACACTGGCATCCAGGGAAATGAGATATCGGATGATCTTGATAGGCAAGGTTCAGAAGAAGTTTTCGCAGGACCCAAACCTGTGTCGGTTCTGCCTACATCTTTAGTGATGTCTTCCATTGATGCTTAGGTTTCTCGTAAACGCAAGATTTGGTGCCGCGACTGCGGTGGATGTCGACAGACCAAACTAGTGACATTTGTAAAAGGTCTGCTTCTTTTCTTTTATCTCTTAGGAGAACCGACTGTAGGGTGCTTGTAGGTGTCTTTTCGGTCCACCAAGCTATTGCTAAACACTTAAATGTGTTGGGCTTAAGCGACACCACTGTCCTGCTTGCGGCGAGGAGGATGACACAGCAGAACACTTTCTTTGCAGTTGTCCGGCCTACGTTCGCATCAGGTAAGTATGCAGTATTTTGGGCCCCATTTCAAGTATTCGTAGTACAAATCCAAAGAAAATACAAAATCCTTGGAACTGTCTTCGAGAAAATTTATGATAAATGATTTTCAAAAAAAAAAATTGTATGGCAGGTACTGTTACCTAAAACGATAACCCAAAAGAGTAAAAATATCCCCTGAGATGTGACCCCAAAAAACTTATATATAGAGTGTTTTTTTAGAGGTTTAAAACTTCTAATAGAAATCAAACACAAGAAAATCGTTTTAATGTCCATCAATTTGGATTTTTTGGAAGGATAATTTGATGCCATTAATGTTTAAATAAAATATGATTGCGGGCATGTGGCCGCCGTGGCTGGTTCGAATAAATACAAGTCTAGAGGTCCAATTTTCAGGCATTTGGGGCTGTATGTCCGCAATAACGCCACAAATGTTGGCTTCAAAGTCCCTAACGTTTCTGGTTTGTTGGCGTAGGCGAGCGAACTCACATCCAATGGTGTCAAATCACACGATCTTGTGGCCAATTGACAGGTCAATTCCGCGAAATAATGCGTTCATCCTTTCAATAAATCGATTGTGACGTGCGTTTTGTGGCATGTAGTGCCGTCTTGTTGGAACCACATCTCAACCACATTCATGCATCCAATTCGTGAACAAAATAGTCGGTTATTATGGCTCTATACCGGTCTCCATTAAGGGTAACTGACTCTCCAGCATAATTTCGGAAGAAATATGGCCCAATGACTCCACCAGCCCATAGAGCACACCAAACAGTCAGTTTTTGTGGATGTAATGGCGTTTCAAGGGTCTCATGTGCATTCTATTCACTCCAAATGCGGCAATTTTGCTTGTTGACGTAGCCATTCAACCCAAAATGAGCACTGAAAAAAGTTTTGCGATGAAAATCAGCATCGATATCAATCCCATTTTCGGCCCATACACCAAAATCACAACGCATTGTATGGTCTCGCGGCTTTAATTCTTGCACAAGCTGGATCTTGTAAGGTCGTAAGAAGAGATCTTTGCGCAAAATCTTCCATAAAGTTGACGGACAAATCTCCAATTGCTGTGCACGGTGGCGAATCGATTCATTCGGGTACTCTTCAACACTTTGCTCTAAGACGCACTGTTCGACGTCTCTGCGTATGCATATTATCACATAGAGTAAACGTGCGAAAACGATCCATGGTTAACCAAATTAATTGCTCTAATGGACGATTATGTCGACCATAAAATGAACGGAGCTTGCGGTAAACTTCGCGAACTGAACCATAATTTTCGAAATAAAATTTCACGATTTGCAAGCGTTGTTCATTTGTCAACCTGTTCACGATGAAATGGCAAACCTAACTGAACATAAATGACATTAGAGCTGCCAGATTTGACGACAAAATGTCAGTTTTATCTCTATTCGAAAAACCAACCTCAAAAAAACACCCGTTACGAACTTTGAAGCAAATCCGTCGAACCGTTTCGCCATACGGCGCCCGGACAGACAGACAGACCGACGGACGGCATTAGCGGACCCACAATTTTTTGGAAAAATCGCAGCACAATCCTCTCTTAAATTTTCTATCTGTGAATACGTGTGAATCGTAGAAGTGACATAAGTTAACGTGTCTGATCACAGATGAGGTCATGATGATCATGAGTCAACTTTGGATCACTTTGAAAACTCGATTCTTGTCCCACTCAACTTTATGTCTGTAGTTTATTTGTAGTCAAATTAAATTCGGAAGCTCACACACAACAATAATTCAGTGGGCTGCAATGGGCGCAGCAATTTTATTGGCTTAAGGCGTACCTTACCATGGGCGACACCATTTTTGTTGTTAAATTAGATGCAGTTGACTATATAAATATTAATTTGGTATTATTGATCTCTTTATCGCTTTATTTATTTTCGGTTGCAACGCTTTAATGTCGGTTTATCATTTGGTTCAAACATAGGTGGCATTTATATAAACATTTCATCTTAACAATCTAAATTCATCACATATCAGTTGTATTTCTGAACAAAAACGCGGCGGCAAAACACGAAAGAGGCTCTAAACCTATTGGTTTAATATCGATGAAAATTTGTTTGTGGACCTTTTTCGGCCATTATACTGGCGAACGAAAAAAGGGATGCAAATAAATACAGGAGCGGATAATATAAAAGGGACAACTCCTTTTCTGGTACGATGTCCCAGATATAAGATGCATAGATGCATAGAGATGTGCAGGTTTAAAAACATTTATTTAGGTACATAATGTAGCGGTAACAGATATTTATTTGTATTTTAAGAATTAATTTATAAAACATTTAATAAATAATAAATTATTTGCTACAAAAGCCACATAGTTCAATTGGATTCTTTTTGGTGCCATTTTTACCGCACATTTTCTAATTTTCTAGCAAGGACATCAAGATGAAGCAATTTCTTTATTCTAGGTCTCAAAAAATGAAGGTTGTTCTTGAGTAAAACCACAGGTATGTTGAAGCGCAATTGTATAAGCTACTTATCTTATTTTTCTTTGTTTTTTATTTCATTCATTGCGTATATTTTTCGTTCCAATCATTCAGCGATTCTTTCGCACAACTGAATCGATAATTGTTAAAACTTTGGATATGGTCAGCAGTATAAGAAAAATGGTAAAATTTTGTGCTATTCTCTTCATTAGTTTTTTAGATAGGTATTGGCAGTTTTATAAATTACCGAAATTCGAAAATGCCGTAATCTCTGGTACATCCCAAGTATTCAAAATCTAAATACAAATCAAAATCTTTGAAACTATTTTTGAGTAAATTAGTAATTAGTGATCTTTTTAATATAAATAATGTATCGCAGGTACCGCTATTTCAAACGATAAATCAAAATATACGTCACGAGATGCTACCCCAAACACTTTATATACGAACTTTGAAGCAAAGCCATCCAAAATAAATCCGATTGCAGCAATGAACGGGTTCTGTCAACAATTCGACAAAGGGCAAGTGTGGGGAAAGGACGAGTTTTTGTAAGCTTGGGATGTTTTATCCTACAAATAAACATATCAAACTGGCACACTATATATAACTAATTTATTCTACTACACGGATCGAATAACCAAACTTGTATTGATTAAAGATGACAAAAAAAACGCTTCTTTAAATTCTACCTCCACTAAAAAAAAAACCGTTCTTATGTTGGAAGCAACAGTCACCTGTTTACCCACAGCAGTTAATATCTTCTTTTGTATTACATAATCGTTCTTTAATTTTCCTAAGTGATTTAACTTTGCTTGTGTGGTTTCTTTTTCATAAATTTTATCCTTTTTTTTTGGTTTCATGAACAAGGCTAAAAACGTATTTATTTTTGATTCATATTAAATTTAGAAATTTCTTTTGATAAATTATTTAAAGGAAAAATGTGATTGGCAGACTTAACGGAGACAGAAATGGTTTAATTTTCTAAATGGTACCTATGTAACTACCCATCCACCTTTGATGTCTATAAGCATTTTTAAATTATAGCAAGCTTTAGTTCATCTAACGACAATTTTTAACTATAGGCTAGAGAAGTAATATTTTTTGACTATATGTGAACCATAATTTATTTGCTGCAATTCTGCTTTTCAGAGTTTCGTTCACCTTTTTTTCGAGCTTTCAGAACTCATATCTAAGGTGCCCTAAACAATTTAAGAATCAAAACTTGTTCCAACATAAACAAAAGCAATAGCAAAAGATGCATTTGCAATCAAAACTAACAACTTCAATCTGCTTATTCGCTTTCCCTCTCCCTGTAAAAAAAAGTATAAATTGGACGTATCCACGTTTCTTCACCAGATCCCAAATTATTCTCTATTTGAATATTTCTACTTAACAAATTCGAAATCGTACATAACAGATAACACAATCGATTGTATTACCATAGATGTTTATCATATTCTATTTTTCTTGCTCGCATTTTTCATTTTTCGCTGCCATAAATAAAACAATTCGTAAGCAATAAATAGAAAATTCGCATGAGCGCATCATAGGCCGTATTCTGTTTATATATATCATGGATTGGCGTGCCGTCGGCCGTCTGCTTGGTGAACTTGAAAACACCTGAAATAACTTCCTAAAGACAAAATTTCCTAAAAATATAAATTTGTTCGCTCTTATATTTCAAATTTATAATATGAAAATGCATTTTTTTTACATAGGAGAAAAAGGCTACATTTTGAGAGGCTGCGTTATAGGTTCCCGCGGGTGTTAACTGCGGACGAAATCGTCTAGGGTTTGATGTGTATATTTAGGTTTAAAATAAAAATAATGAATGCTATATTTGAAAATTTAGTATCTTCCAACCGCTCTTCCACCAGTACATACAATACCACTGACTAATAGGAACAACTTATCACTCAGATAATAAAGATGATAAAGCTATAAAGCTCAGACATTCCCCTCAGCTTCTCATACTCGTTTCCTAGTTCACGTCCCTCATCTTCGGGCGTAGAGCAGAAATGGTAAAGTTTGTTAAGCTCATACAATTCTGACCTTGACAGCACACTAAAGTGGGGTTCAACCAACAGAGTAGAATTTAATGCTTCCAAAACACAATCCTTCTTCGTCTTCTGTCATTGAAGCGAAACCCCAATATTCTGTCATTATCCATAAATGGCACTTGCATCGTTGAACCCGAAAAGCTTTGTATCCTCGGTATGTGTGTTAATGACAATCTTCGTTGGAATGATATTCGACGTCGCCAAGAACGCTGCAGTCTAGGCTTCCTCAAGCGGTGCAAGAAATATTTTAACCCTTCTGATCTGGCTGGAATTTAAGGGCGTTTAAATACTTGACAGAATTTCAAAACGTGCGATTAAACTTATTGGCGATAGTGACATTTAAAACGCTTGTCATCTTTGCAATGCCTCCTGTCTATCGGTGTTTTATCGTTATTTCACCATAAGTCAGCCAGCTGCATTCCTCCCCTTCAACACTTCAACCGTCATATACGCCATGCGATGATGCTCACCAGTTCACCCTTAAGCCTACATTCGAAAGAACAGCAAAATACAATAAAAAAAATTTATAAGAAAGAGGCTTACCCGTTTTGCTGTAAAACATTTGCATTCGCCCCAAATTCCACACTATACTTATTCTTGGCCCTTTCCTTGCGCCAACTTTTAAACCAGACCTTTCCTTGCACTGACAATCTTGTGTAGAGACAAGACTTGTACTTGGCCCGAACTGGTAATGTTAGTATGTATGTAGGCAGGTGAAGTGGCTGATTTCATGGCAACCATGTAGCGCCATTTTGATGCCACCACTCATGATGACCTAATGGGGGGTATTTTCGTCTATACTCAAATCCACCCGGTGGAGTTGAGAAATGCTATGATATCATTAAGACCCAAGCACAGATCGTAAAACTGGAGCAGGAAAGAAGACTTGCTCAGATAAATTTAAAAAAAAAGTTAGAAGTATAGTCAAAAATTGCCACACAAATTTAAATAGAATACGGCAAGGTTGTAGGTACACAAATGAGTCGAAAATACTGTCACTTCCGATTTACTTCATATCTCCGATAGGTTTTAAATTTGTTAGAACTGCGCTGAATCCTTCTCTCACAACATTTCCAAAATGACTTCTAAACACACAACTAGACGTTAAGAGCTAAGAACTCAAATTAAATCAACTGCCCGGTATCTACAAGTAACTACTATACTATTTCAGTTGACGAGGGGTCCTAAAAATCCCATTTAGACTACAATAGGAAAACAGATAAGGTTGTTGGAATAGAGGATTGTGGTGACGACGACAACCGCACACGCTCTCCTGCATGCAGTGTCCTAGTTCTCATGACATAAGGAATTGGCAAGCAATGGAAGCACTCAATCGCACTTCAATCTGGGTGCGCTCAAAGTTAGCTTCTCTTCCCACATAGTTAGAAATTGAATCGTTAAAGTAATGCGTACCATGAGCGAAAGGCAATTGCTTCTTGTTCATTTAGTATGCGACCAGAGCTCAAATTTCAGGGCTTGATCTAACCCCGCTAAACCCTATTCTTTGGTAGATATTTTAAGATTTTTGTCATGTCAGATGTACCAAATCTTTTAAAAATTACCCGAAATTGTAAATAGCATAAAACAGAAATCCTCTCGGAACAATGTTAGTTTTCACAATGTCGACTCCAAGAATGACTATAAATTTACCCTAAGTTAACTGAGGCGAATATTCGATCTAATAGCTTTAGAAAGATGAGGGTCAGATATGCGTCCCAGGTTATAAGTGGTACTGTTTCCCCGGCTCTTCAATCTTATCCAAAATCGGGTCTAGGTTCTGAAAACGTTTTCTGATATGTTCAATCATCTATTTGATATATTCAAGACATCTAATATCAGGCAGCCGCAGAATTTCAAGGAAGCTTCTGCACAAAGCAAAGAGCAATTTTTAGGAAAGACACGAGTTTAAGCTTTTACTCACTCTGCACTTGACCTAAGATAGCTTGAAGAACTTTTTTAGTGCGATCAGAAGTTGCGGAGGCAGCAACAGTCGACCAACGGCATTACAGTTCCAAGGCACATTTCTGAAGCTTTGGTGCATATACTTTCTCAATACTGTGAGGAAATTGTAGTGTTGGAAATTGTAAAACTGTGGAGAACTACCAGATTGAGACAATTTGTTTGGGCGTTCTTTAAACAAATATGTGGCGGTTTTATATTAATTTTGCCTATAACTGACCTTATTAATAGAGAGAGTTTATATTTCCAAATTCAAAACTCTAATTTTACACGTGCATGATGAAGATGAGAGACCTTTAGTGGTATGGTGCTGCCATATAAAGATATTTCTTTCATAAGAAATCGCATTTAAAGCCGCATGATGGCACTTATCCGTCAGGAACTCGAAATGGCGATGGCTGAAATGTGTCGGGCGACGCTAGAGAACACTTGGTGTATGTAGGCTATTGCAGGCTGTGGATGCAGCTTGAGCCTCTCCTCTTTGAATAAACGCCCTTTTATTTACCAATGCATTACGGTTTTCTTATAATATTTTTGAATATCTTCGCAAACATATGAAAACGTTTTTTTGTTAGCTATTACTAGGTTCATTTTCTTTTTGGAGGAAAGTGACTCAGATATTAGTTCACCGAACTGAGAAAAGATACGTTCACATGGAATGATGATTTAATTACGAAGCAATGCTTCTGATAAACTTTAGGAAGGTTAGAGTAGGAATGACACTGTTTCCGCCACCATTCGTTGGGACAATTTGGCAAACGCCAAATGTTCCGTTGCGATCAATATTAGTTAGGCGCTTGGCTTAACTTTCGTCAATTGTGGTGGCAACTTGTAGTCCAGTCCGGTTTATTGCAGTCTGATATTATTAGAAATCTTGTTTCGATCGTGAAAAAGGTGTAATTTTAACATTGGGTCCAAAAAAGTGCAAACGCCAAATGTACCGTTGCGTTCGATATTAAGCGCTTGGTTAAACCTTCCTAAATTATGGTTGCAACTTGTAGCCCGGTTTGTTATAATAAAATCTAACAAATCTTGTTTTGATAGATTTGTGCCACCTATTAGATACCGTTCTACTCTAATTTGTTCGGTCACGTCCTTAAGAGGTTTCAGAACTCTGCATAGCTGGTTGCAAAGCAGCCACTCATCTGAAGTAATGCTGTCGAGCGAAGATCTACTTGTGTTGCTCAGTAGAGCCATTGCAGTTGTAGGGCACCTTTTAACAGCACCACTCTTTTAAGCATATCAAATGTTATATTCCACCGAGTTGGAACATGAAGTATAAGCTTTTTTGGTTGCTTAGATTTTATGAGCTTTTGTGTTGCAGTTGTGCTCCTTCTTTTTCCGAGAAAACTCCCTACATTCTCTAATGCAAAAGCGTGTTTGACAACCAAATTAATAGTGTGCGTAAAACAACCGAAATTTTGGAGTTGTAGATCCTTGATTTTCGATTTTTGGGCACTATAAATTTTGTCTGCAACCATCAACCGAACTTGCCTGTGCAAATTTCACTGTTCTATACTGTTTGGGTATTAGAACAACTGGGCGCACCTTGATTTATTGCCGTAGTTGTTGTATTTGGTTGTTCATCATCATCAGGAGGTACCAACATTTTTGCAAGCGTAGATTCAACTCTCCTTTCTATCCGTGTCAGACTTGGCTGAACATTAATTAAATATTACGTCAAATTCTATATGGTCCCTTTAAAACTCAATACTGAATGACATAATAAACATTTTGCCAATTTGTTTTGCTCCAAACCAAATTCAAATTCAAAATCAAAATAATGCCTACCTTCTGCTTTTGCAAACCAAAAACGTGCAAAATTACAAGTATAATAACCGCATCTCGTCATAAAACTTCCTAATATAATTGTTCCTACCATGTCGTAAAATACTAGTACATCAATAGCCCCCCAAAAAGTCTATCAGCCCAATTCTGCTATCGATCGAGGAGAATTTTCTTTTGATATTCACCAATCACTATTATCCGATACTCAAAGGGTGAATCTGATTCACGTCGGTAATACTGTTCACTTGTACAGCATTCTGCTATTCACGTGAATATATTTGCTACATACAATCCAAATCCGACTAAAAATGTTTGTGGATTTGTCAATTTGTGTGCTGTTTGTCAAGTGTGTGTATGATAAAATATTTGCTGAGTCAAAAAATGTGAGTAAAAATCATTTTGTTAATAAATTTGAATAATATTTCAATTAATATTGTATATAAATGAATTATTTATGTTTTTAGGAGCCAAACAACAAATAGACCACAATTTAGCGCTTTGATATCGGCAATGATATTGAACATAGAAATCGCCAAAATACAGCCAGAGGATCTCCGAGATTTTTGGAATAGTCTTAAAGATAGACTCACCGTCTTAGGACCACCAATCAAAGACGTACCTGAGTGGAAAAAAGTAAACTTTAAGATGAATATCTTATTTTTTTTACACACCAAATTTTCTAGGATGGAGTGACTTAAAATCCCGCTTAAAAAGAAACTTTCATTTAATAAACAAGACCAACGGGCTACAGGTGGTACACCAAATAAAATGTTTAAATTTTCGGAAGAAGATGAGGAAGTGATTGCGTTGGTAGGCCTCAAAGATACCCCAAAATTTCAAATCAATTGGATGTCCACAAAGTAGCCAAAGTAGCTTAAGAACAAGCTGAACCGCGCCAAAGGAAGCTTCAAAACGTCGAAGAAGCAACGAGGAAAATTCTCGAGAACAGGAGGACGACAATAATCTTGGTAAAACTAAAAAAGTGTATACTACACATAGATGTAGTTATATTTCACTCAATTGAATATTTAGTGAATATTTAGTGAATATTTAGTGAATACACCGAAAAAAGCTAAATAAAACATATTACGTAATATGAGCAATCTATTGCCGTTGAAATCGCAGATTAAAAATCTTTGTAATTTAAGCCATGAAATTCAAAACTCATTGAAATCTTATCTTATCTTATCGGATTATTAATGAGAAGACAGTTTTTTTTGTAGTCTAATGAATTTCGTTTTATAATTTTTTTTATGAGAAGACTGTTATTGTTATTTATGTATTAATATTAGCTTTAACTTTAATTATGAATTAGTTTCTTTTTTTTTACGCTAAATATACAAAAAATAACTTTTAAAGAGACATCGTTATATCGTTTCTTAAGTTTCCTGCATCAGAATAATATTGCAAATGTTGAATCACATTTCACATTACTTCCTTCTGCATCATTTGACAAATCATCCATTTGATCTGGACCTTCTTCAAAATCGTAAGGCAGAAATTCATCCAAAGATACTTGAAAATATGTACGTAGTATGTAGCGCAACAGACGTTAATGATTTGTGATACTTTTTGAGGCGAATATTGCAATACCCTAGAAAAATCCAAACAACGAAATCTAAACGCCAATAGTTCGCACTTTATATTTCGACCTTTGCTGTGCTGTATGTTGAATTTAGATTTTAGGGAGCCTGCTTCTTCCACCCGAAAAGGTGTAAGCAACGACGGAAGTAGTCCACATCCCCCATCACCTGAGAAGAAAAAGTTATAACACGATTACTAACATTTTTGAGATTTCGCTCAAATTTTCAAAATAAGAACTTGCTTCCGTGTTGTTCCAAACCAAGGAGTCGTGACTACTTCCAGTCATATAACTAGCGTCAACGTAGGTAATCCACTATTTATGATTGTATATCTGTAACAAAAATTTTTTAGCAAAAAAATATGAAAAAAAGAAATCATTTCCGTGATTTTCCGATGTTTCTTCGAAGTTCTCTGCTCGAGGATTCCCTTCCTCCGTTTTCAAGTGTAAAAAAATGTTTAACACTATCCATTTTGTTTACAACACAAAACAATTAAACAAATCAAAAAATTCACAAAATATTTTGATTTAATGAACATCTGTTTAAGTAATACAGTTCACCCGGCGGATAGCCGAATCAAAGGGTTCAGTTCAGGTCAGAATCTGATAGGTGAATCGTATGTGTGATTCACGCAATAGCAGAATCGGGCTGATAATTAAAACACAATTGCAAAGAATATTATTTCTTATAATATGAAGCACTTCGTGAAATTACAGATGCAATTGTTTACGGAGTTATTTGCATTAATGTAGATTAGAATTTCCTTAAATTTCTCAGTTACTTGGCTAAAAATTGGCGATTGACCCTTACTTTACAAAGATTTTTTTTCCAACAATATGTCCACAAATCATTAAGTCGGTAACACTCTGTATAAAAATGCTAAGACTTGATCGACACTGAAACGGCACAATTGGGTCAAATTCCTTTTTTCTAAAATCTGTAAGATGCCATTTTGAATCACATATGTCTGTATGTTAATGAATGTTTCAATGTTTCGACCGATTTTTTTCTCTCTTACCAACGTTTTGATGTTGTCCTGTTTTTCTTCAATCTCTTTTTCAGATTTTGTCCACCATCTGAAGCGAACTCCAGAGAGAAATGTAATGAAGTTTTGCACAAGCACTCCATGTATAGAACATCAGCAAATGGTACCTACATATATAAATTTGTATAAAATATTTATTTGTTACCCGAAACCGTGCGTTGCCACAGTTATTATTTGAACTTAAAATAATCGAGTTCACAATAAGAACAGTCGTTTCTAGTCAGTACACCATCCAATTCTACATAATTTATTGTCGCTTTTGTTAGTCTCCAACCAATTCACAATAACAATTTCGTTGAGCTTTAAAAGCTTGTACTTGCGGTGGAAGTATTTGATTAAATTAATCACACAAGCCAGGTAAGCTATTTAATATGTATGCACGTCAATGGACATAATATATTATGTTCGCCTTATTGTGGCAATAATTGTTTTTGAACAATGAAACGGTGTTTTTAACGTTTTATTTTTCTTATAACTTATGCCAATAATTGGGCCATATTAATAGGTGTTTGATTACTTACATTTTACTAAGTTGCTAAAAAAATGGATCCAATGCACTAAAACTTTGGGGAATCTTAGAAACTAAATAGTGAAATTTATTATCAATCAGTAGCATTAAAAATTCGGATAATGTTTGATTTAGTATACTAGATTTTGATATATGAAGCATATCCTCAAGGCATTTGGAAAGATCTTTCAAGTAAGACTCTTCGAAACGATGTTAAATCGTCGACTTAGAGTGTAAACATATTAACTCCAATTGTACAGGAGAAGAAAACAACTTAAGCAAAACACTTTTTCCCTCTTTGTAATAATATTGCAAATATGCTTTGCGAGTTGTCATATATTCTTTTATTCAAGAAATTTGCACTTTTCGATAAGTTCTTGACGTCGGGCTTTTGGCGAAGTCCTTAATGGTTTGTACAGCTTATAAGAACCAGTGCCCCAGTACAAGAAAATTTCGAGGAAATAGCTTACTACTTTTTTTGCTGCTCGTGCAGTTTCTTAGTAAAAAATTTACGATTTGGAGGTAGACCTACTTTAAATGCTATAACTTGATTTTAACATTTCTTTTCACAGGTTCCAGGAAGAAATTATAAGAGATAAAAGTTTTGTGTACGAAAACGATATAAGGATTATTTATATGGTAAATTTGCACTTTGAAGGTTTATAACTTGAATAATAAACCCACTTACTTAAAGTTGTGAAATGTGGCATAATGATTATTTTATTACATACACTGCAGTTCTTGACTAACCCTCTCATCTTTGTTCTGACAAAAGCATTTTGGTTTTATCTTAATAAAAATTTTCATTTTCGGAATTCTCCGGGCTCAACTTTGGGGGTGTATAATAAGCCTGCTACTGCCACATTTTGCAGCTGATGATAAATATAAATTGATAAGGCTGGTTAAAATATCTTCCATATCGAATTTATAGAAATAGAGTAAGTACAATTTTTACCTGATACAAAAATCAAAACATGCTTGCGTGGCTAATTCCTTGTTGTTTTATTTGTGTGTAAGTATGTAGTGTCCATTACCAGAGAGATAGAGAACGATGCCACTATTGCATAATTTTGGAGTTAAATTCAAATAATCGGCGAATCTCTCTACCAAAGCATCTTTCATAGCTACCACGGCATTCTTTGAGATCACAGATGAGTTATTAACGAGATAGCCAACCCAGAATACCACTATCCCCTAGAGCTTGAACCCACAAAAAATTTTAAAAAATGACCGCAAAATCTTTTTTTAATTTTCCTATTTGTGAACAAGTGTGAACCACTGGTGCTGTTGATTGTCACAAATATGTTGTTTGAAGCCCAGTTTGACATTAATGATACGTGACATTTTTTTCCAAAATGGATTCCGTGGCGAAGTACTGAATTTTTTTGCGTGTATAAGTATATAATAATAATAACTATATAAGTTTTTGATTTGCATGCAAGAACTTATACAGACACAGTTCTACGCCCTTTAAAAGCAAATAAAAAGGAAGGGCAAGATCGCCAAAAATCCTCTCAGTTGAATATCTTTATTATTACTCCCATCTGTGATTGACATGATCTAGGTATAAACGGTCATTGAACGGTCGAAATATATTTCTGATTGTCACTAAAGTAAATTATAAAAACCAAAAAGCAATCCCTTTTATTTTTGCAAAATATTGAGTTCTTCATGAGCATTAAAAATCCTTTTAATACTTAAACTCAATATTGATTTTGAAGTACACAAATCATTTATGTTTTTTAGAGGAAAACACAACTAAATATTTCATTTTCAGACTTTAAACAATTATCTCTGAACTCTTTGGAATTAACTCATCCAAATACATAGAACTCCGTGTCCCCAGGTTGGTCTGAGGAAGTACTTGGTAAACTTGGTTCAGCCGTCTAGTGAAAAGTAAATTTTTGTAACTTCGCCCATTAGCTTTTTTTACAAATCACTGCACTAGAACACGAATAGAGTGTATTTAAATGGAGAACAGGCGGTGTAGCTCATCTGATCACTTCCAAACATGCACCGAATTTCAGCAAATTGATGAGCTATTATGTGATTTCATCAATCTAGTTCTTGAGCAGATAGTGCGCATTGCAGGTGTCAACACAGAGTGGAGATCCGACGAAGAATTGCTCTAGGAAACCGCTGCTATTTCGGTTTCACAAAACAAATGGGTTTTGAACTCCTAAATCGGAGTTTTGTATGCTCTATAAAACGCTTATTATGCCTGTTCTGTTATACGGCGCCGAAAGCTGACGATAAGCAGGCTCCTTCGAAAGAAAAAATCTTCGGCGAATATTTGGTCCTGTGTGTGTGGAAGTAGTCTAAGAAGCCAAATCTCGGCCATATCCAGCGGATGGACAATAATGAAAGCTTAATTATAAGCTAGGAGGATTTTCGCCCCTAGATTGGAGACGATAAGGAAGACTGAACCTCCGGTTTTAAAGAAAAAGCCATCGCGGACTCCGCAGCGCTTGGTCTGGATATCGGGAAGCTACGGAGTGGCAGAGGATGGAAAGTTGCGTGTCTCAGACATATATACATCGACCTATACAGGTCGAAAGCCCGTTAATTAAGTAAGTAAGCTGAATTGACTAGTTGGTACTGGTAATCTCTACTTCCCTAAGAATGTATGAAAGTATGAGTGAAAAATTTGCTCAACCGAATGGACAGAGAACTTTTGGTAATCACTTCGAGAATTAAAATTATTGGACTTCTGGAAATTTTGTTTTTAAAAAAAAAACATTCGACGAAGATAAAGATAAAGGAGAATAATATTAATTTTGGAGCGTTCTATTTAAAGCGAGCGGGACCAAAATTCAACGAAAAAGTAGATAGATAAGTGCAAATGATTTGTTTTTCGCATGAGAAAAAAATTTGAAAGATTAAAGTAGAGTACCGATAGCGCGACAAATATAATTAGGAGCCTCTTCGACTCTCGGGATATCACGCCTGTTAGCCATTTTGACAAATCACTTTTCTTTCATTTCATCGTCTGCCGTGCTCTAACGGGGTCTTTTATAACGTGGTGCAAAAGTTTTCTTTTATTTGATTTGATTGTTTTAATTTTTAGCGCCTGTGTTGCGCCTATTTTGTGTAATATAAATATAAGGGTAAACGGCCCATGCAGGACCTAAAGCCTAGCTTCTCCCTGGCGAGACCTACAGTTTAATGCCGATTCCGAACGGCAATTTATTTTTGAGAAGTCTTTTATTTGGAATAATCCTATGTAAATATATCATTTTGTGGATCCCAAAACTGAACACCCATGCCTAAAATCAAACTGTGAAAACAAAAGATCTCAACTCGATCTTTTAAATTTCAACTCGATTTCTAAAATCGCGCCCACTGAACCTATCCCGAGCTGATCCCGAACTCGGCCATCGCCATTTAGAGCTCCTGATGATTAATATTATCATATAGATACGATCGATTTGCCGAGTCAGAAGCTATACTATCTAAGCGTGTTGCAGCAGAGCCTTGTACTGTGAATAGGATTTTATATTCAACTTTTAGCAAGGATATGCCTCGATAGTTTAGTCAGCGGGCATGCTGAATGCGTCCTACCTCGAACATCAACTCCGTATTTGAAGAGCTCTGCAGGTAGACCATCAAAGCCAGCGGCCTTTTTGTTCTTAAACTTTTTTATTGCTATGCCAACTTCTTCTAAACTGTGTGGCGGTACTGGTTATTCATTGACAGGACGTGGGTTCTCCTCCTGTTATTGCCAACTGTCATCTACTTCTCTAACAACTTTCAACACACATTTCGCCACGTCATGTCGTGTGTAGTGACACTATGCTGTTTACATAATTGCGCTGAAATTATCTCACTAAAGCTCTCAGATCTGACATACGGTCCTCCACTAAGAATCTCTGCCTCACTAGAACTGAAGACTCTTCGGCCGAACCAACGTTTGTCATTTGACAATCGCGATGATCCCTAAATATCACGGTGTAGTTGTGTCCATTTCTTGATTTTTTGTCGAGTGCTGTGCTGCTTGCTGATGAATTTGTCTCGAGTGTTTCAGTAATAAAAGCCGTCCGCTTACACATCTGCTCTGTGCTGCCGGGATATTCTGTGATAAGGGCAGTCCACCAGATTTTGGTCACTCGTTAGTTCAGTTGGAGTCTTCAAATATTTCATGTCAGGCTCGCAAGTTGAGTGACTCCTCGACTCTGGAGGAAGAAACTGCTAAAAAATTTGTCTGAAACATATTTTTATATTTTTAACGGGAAACCCAGATAATATTCCAATATTATCCACAGCTAAGATATTTTCATTAAGTTGTATAAATACATGATCCATGTTTTCCAAATTACCATAAAATTGGTAATTTGGTTTGTTCTTATCCATCTTTTTGCATAGTTTCATAAAATTAAGCAAACAAAAGGGCATAATAATATTTTGTCTTCTAAGATCTTATGTTATATTTTATACTTACTTTAGTATGTTTTATGTTATATACGTCATTGTTACTCATTTGGATTATAATTTTTTTGAAATATTAAAAACATGCGTCATTTTCTAAGCAAACAATCAACCTAAATCTACATCGGTAAATATTTTGACATTCCCACAGATGTTTTCTTAAAACTTCCCCAACACGTATGTATAACACATTTATTTATTTCGGTGCTTACGAGTATTTCCGCATCATTTATAGTGCTATAAAAAGCATGGGCCTAAACTTATTTCATCACAAGTACTTAACACTTTAAACTGGAAACAATGGTTTCAAAATTTGTCTTAGTTTTTGGACTTTTAGTCATTTTGGCAGTAGCTCAAGCTTCTCAACGCGGTTCGGGATCTAACAATGACAGCGGAGACAAATACGCCGACAAAAGAAGACCTATCGCAGGTTTAGATGAAGATAGTTGGAACCATGGCCATCGTCCACATCATCCACAATACCCATTGCCTCCAGCGATTAATGTGACAGAAACTACTCCACCATCTAATTCTTCGGATAGTGATGTTGTTTCGTCACCATCTTCTTCTTCGTCGGATGCTCCAACAGGTACAGCATCCGCACCCTCAGAGTAAAGTAAAGTGTAATGATACTAGCTACTGGAGCTTCAGACTTCATTAACAACACTATGTCCTTGTTGATATAATTAAATTAATTCATGTAAACCTCCTTTAACTTTTGAATAAAACTCTGGGTCGAGTTTCGTCTCGTCGATAGTAAATATGTTTTATTTCATACATTATGTATTAGTAGGTCGGCCAAGGCCGTGTTATCTAAAATCAATCCTAATATTCATCTAGCTCTTTCTTAACACTTGGCTGCCAATCCAAATGGAACATTGGCTGCTCCGGCTACCATATATGATAGCCAAAATAAAGAGCAGACTGCAAAATGAGTGAGAGAAAGCTCTTTCTCTGTGCAATGCTCATGTTGTCGATCCTCACCGTCATTCATCAAAAACAGGTTAAACAGGATATTCTGTTGGTATATGTGAGTTTTCCTACCAGTGTGAAATATGGAAAAGCATTCTCATAGAAGTTATTTGACGCAACGGGTTTGCCCTCATTCTATTATTATTTACGGGTATCGGGATTCACTTTATCCAAAGTATTATTTGTAATAGAAATATTTTCAAAGTTTTTAAAAAGTATTAGATAGTAACTATTTGCTGGTAAGTACCTACATACATACTACTTATCAGTATGCGATGGCGGCCTTTCTTGACATAAAAGGAGCCTTCAACAACGCGGAGAGCAGCGCCATAAGAAGCGCTCTGGTGGACGCGAACATTGAACAGGGATTTACAAAATGGGTTTGCACCATGCTTGCAAGTAGGAAACTAAACTGTTCCTGTGCGTTCAGGTTTATAATAACAAAAAGCCTAGGCCAATGGGTATATGCAGATGAGGTGGTCATATAGTGCAGGAAAAATATTTAAATACCTAAAGTGATGTCAACACCGTTTGATTTGTAAATCAGAAAACTGGCTGGCAGCAGTGCCAAACGACTCACTTTTTGGGTCTCTTTAAGAGTAACAGCTTCAGACATGGTGCAGCTACGGTCCTTTCGAAGCTACTGCCAGGAAATGCGATCATAACGGTTCCCCCCTTAAACGACTTCGGCATTCCATATGATGTTGGATATCTAGAGATGGAGGATTAGGAAAGAGCTGCAAAGGAAATTGCAATTTTGACAGATGGCTTGAAAAAGACGGAGGGGACAGGGGCTGGGATATTCTCAAAAGATCCAGAACTAAGAGTGTCTATAAGACTACCAGGCACAAGCAGCGTCTTTCAATCAGAGGTTCCGCCTATCCTCAAGGCGGCTGAGCAAATGCAGACGATATCACTATTCGGAAGAGATATTACTATCTACATCGACAGCCAGGCCGCACTTAAGGTAATGGAATCAACAAACGTCAATTCTTGTATGGTCAGGAACTTTCGCACAATGCTCAAGGCATTATGCAATCAGAACCGAGTGAGACTGTGCTGGGTGACAGGACACTGTTGTATTGAAGGCAATAAGCAGGTAAGAATAGGAGACCTACTCAATAGTGGTGAGGTTGCTGACATAAAACCTTCCCTATTCAGGGATAAGTTTGGAGTAGGGTAAACCACCCAATGATTGGCACGTTAGTAAAACTTGCGTCTTGATGTCAGTGTAAATATAAAATAAAACATTCCAATAATTTTAAATCAATTCATTTACCTTTCTTAAGGTATTTTTTAATAAAAAACATAAACAAAACATAAAATTTCTTTAAAAACATAAACAAAAAGGCAGTAAACTAAAACAAAGTCCATTTTCACCAATTATTGGCACTATTTGCCATTCATTGGCATTCCTCAGTCCTATTATTGGCACATATATCTTGTGGTATATATTTCAGTCTTTTTTTAATTTTTACTTCAGTTAGCACGTTCTAATCGTCTGAATCACTACAAATGAGATCTTTTAGGATCTCTAAATCATTTTTATAGCAGATCTTACGAACCGAATCTTTTCCTTTGCTGGTACATGGCATAGGATCGTCTACGTCTTCTTCTGAACTTTTTGAGTCTTCCTCATAAGTTGGTACTGGGGGATGTAAAACGATATCAGATATAATATTAATTTTAGAATTGTTCTTCCTTTTAGGTTTCTTTTTCTTCAACTCTTTGTTGGCTTCACGAATCCTTTTTCTTTCGTGTTTTTCAGCTTCTAATCTTTCCTTGTCTTCCTTTTTCTTTGTATGTATATCTTGCCAAGCTTTTGAAGTTAAAACGAAGGGAACATTTGAATTCGCGTTCCTTTTTCCCTTCTTTTCGGGTGTTCTCGGCCATATCAAACACTGGGAAATAGGTTCCAAAATAACTTCTTCTGAATGTGGAAACTCGCTCTGAAAAATGATAGGCATTGTTTCTATGTCAAAAGGCGATTGGATAATAGTTTCGTCTGATGCATTAACAGCTTCATTTCCTGTTGGTATTGTTTCTACATCTAAACAGACCTTATCGTATGAATTATTGTTATTTACCGTTAAGTCTGAGTTTTCTATGCTCGATTTCGTAGACACATATTTCCAAAGCTTTCGTAAACTCTTGAGCTCACTGCTATCATCAGGTTCTTCATTTTGTTTAACTTTTTGCATTAGATCCGCTGTTAACAATTTTTTAAAAGTCTCATTATCCATTTTACCGTTTTGAGATATTGCTTCTTGGTCACTTCTTTCCTCATTCATACATTTTCCTAAGCACTTGGAATAGTCTATTCTGTCACTATCCCAGGGATATAAGCCGGATGCTACAAAACCATTTGAGATTGCAGTTGTTTTTAAGGAATCGACTGCTTCCTTAAGAACAGAGGAAACTTTGTCAGAGCCTCGTTTGGACTATTTTGTCTCCAACGCAATACAGCCTTCCTCCATTCACTTTTGAGTGGCTTGAAGGCGGATACGTCCGCTGGTTGAATAATTCTGGTTGCATTTGGGTACAAAGCTACTAATATTATCTGCAACTGGTTACATAAAATGCTAATTTCAAAAGTCAAATGGCTTTGGTGACCATCAACAAACAATATTACAGGAAACAGCACGTTTTGTTTTTTTAAATGAGGATACAATACATTATCGATGTATTCGTAAAACACCTCAGATTTCATCCAACCTGTTTCTGTTTTACCAACACCCCAGTCTTTTGGAACAGATGATAGAATTTCCACTGGCAGTATTTTATATGGATAAATTATCATTGGAGGAGTACATTCACCGGCCGCAGAAAATGTAAACATAACTGTTATTGCAGTTTTTGCCTGCGCGTGGTCAGTTTCATAAACATTTTTGTTTCCCTTTCCGGTAAGAACCTTTTCGTTTTTGGGGCATAACTGAAAACTGGTTTCATCACCGTTAAAAATTCTTTTTGGATCTTGCAGTATATCAAAATACCCTTCATCTTTAAGGTATGTGTTGAAACTTAAGTCTACGCAATCTGACCTTCCTATTAGATTTTCCCAACACACTCATTCCCAAATGCACGATTCAATATTTTCACCTTAAGCACATTAAGTTTCGCACATTTCATACAATAAAATAGACACCTGCCCCAAGCCCAGACATTGTATCGGATTTCGTCTGACGCTGATAAGCAAATTCCCAATTTTCCCAACTCTAAAAATGTATTCCCACGATCTAGGTGTAAGAAAAATAGTATTTAAGCTTTGGAAATTTGTAAATAAAATCACTTGTCACAAATCAGTCCAAGTCTTTGTTTATAGATCAAAACAGATCTATTCATTTTTGGTGACCCCGACGTGATCTTGCTTCCCCCCACCAGTGGTAAGGGGCAAATCATTCTATCCGAAATAAGCGTAACCAGGGCTTCAAACATTGGTTCCTTTTTTTTTTGTTGTTTTCTGATCGTACTCTCAGAATAAATCAAAGCGTAACCAGGGCTACAACACTGGTATCAACACAACATATATCAACGGATAACTACAGTCATGGATGAGATTGAAGTATTCCGCATCATTGCCAGGCAGAAGGCGTTATCGGACGAGCTGCAGAAGTTGCAGATAAACACTGGAAAAGATGGTCCCGGCAGGAAAACAAGCTCATACCGGGACAAGAGATTGAGTCTCATCGAAGGCATATGGCTGGAGTTCAGCGAGAATCATGAACGAGTAAAAGATTCTGTCAAGGCTGACACACCCTATATGCAATGCAACACCTTCGCTAAGGTAAAGCAGATTTACGAAGAGATAAAGAAATATTTGCTCTCAATTCCAGACGACAAAGATGCGAATCCCACAAGCGGCAAGCAACTATTGTCTGGATCAACTGAAGAGCTATACACAGGCATCAATCCGATACCCGAGGTGGTAAAAATTGTTCGACGGCAGAAGTCGATTGCACAAATATTGCAACGGGTGTTTACCAAGCTTGACGAAAGGTCTATGGAAGCATGGACTACTACGTTCTGTCAGCTGCAGTTAAATACAATAAATAAATATTGGGGCCAAATAGAGGAAATACATCAACAAATCGCAGAACTATTAGAAGACACTCATGCAGAAGAATACCAATTGGAGGGATATCTAACGTTGGAGGATAAAGTAAACAGCAATATGATTGCGTTATCCACACGACTAGAAGAGTTAACAACTCATCGAATGACATCCCAAGCTACATCGACATCTGCAATAAGCATGCCTAGCGCCACATTGAATTTACCTAAAATCACCCTACCGAAGTTCGATGGGGACTACCTACAGTGGCGACAGTATAGTGACTTGTTCACTGAATTAGTGCATAATCAACCAATTGCTAACTGCCAGAAGTTGTTCTATCTTAAGACAACACTTACTGGGGAAGCCGAGAAATTAATTCGGCACTTCACAACCTCTGACGCCAACTATATTGCTGCGTGGAAAGTAATCACAGAGCGGTATGAAAATACACGGCTGTTAGTCACCGCTTTAATAAATAAGCTTATGGCCCAGCCCGTAATTCAGCACGAAGGAGCGAGTCAAATAAAATCATTGCACGACACGACATTGGAATGCCTATTGAGTCTGCAAAACCTCGAAATCGAGACATCAAATTGGGATCCACTTTTAATGAATATACTTCTGAGGAAGTTGGATCGAAACACACTGACCATTTGGGAACAATCCCTGAAGAAACCGAAGGCGCTACCCAGTTTCCATGAGTTCCTTTCATTTTTGGAGACTAGATTCCAATCATTGGAGGCACTGGGTACTAAAACCAACAAATTAAATGTCGATGATACCAAACGATTGGCGCGAGTAACTCTTGCAGCGAAGAAAGAGACAGGTATTAGATGTGCCATTTGCGATGAACATAATCATCCCATTTTCAAATGTCCCAAATTTCTACAACTCACGCCAGTGGAAAGACTCAAGCAAGTGAAGGTGTTGAGCAGATGCTTCAATTGCTTAAGATTCGGTCATCAAACCTCAAATTGTACTTCGGGACATTGCACTAAATGCGAGAAATTTCACCACACACTGCTCCATATCCAAACACCAGAGGTTAAAGAGAAACAAATGAACACTCAAATACCAACAATCGACAATAGAACTAGCTTGTCAACAACTAATTCAGACGATATGGTATCAAAATATGTTTTCCTGGGAACAGCTGTAATTAATGTTCTTTCACGGAATAACAGTCCTACCAAGGCAAGAGCATTGCTGGATTCGGGATCGCAAATGAGTTTCATCACCGAAAAACTAGCAAATCAACTTGGGCTAGCTTCTAAACATGAATCATTGCAAGTTTCTGGAATGGGAGATTACCCTATCCAGGTCAGTAAGACAGTGAATCTGTACCTTCAGTCACGCGTTACTGGCTACAGTACAAATTTACAAGTTTATGTGCTGAAAACGATAACATCCAGGCAACCCAGCCAATACGTCGATAATAGTCAATGGCGACTACCAAAGAATATCAAACTAGCCGATCAAACGTTTAACCAACCTCAAGAAGTGGATATTCTCATCGGAGCAGAACTTTATCCCGAGCTTCTGTCGATAGGACAGATAAAAATCAATAACGGAGGGCCCACGTTGCAGAATACTTTACTGGGATGGGTAGTCATTGGAAGGACTACATTTGAAGTACCATCAACATTATTTTGCGGCATCGGAGTCGACACTTCATCATTGGATAATCTGGTGGAACGGTTTTGGAACTTGGAGGAAGCTCCAGTTACATCTGCATTTAAACAAAAGCAATTGTCAAAAGTGGATCGGCAGTGTGAGGAAGTGTTCACAACATCAACAAAAAGAACAAATTCTGGTCGTTATATTGTGAAGCTGCCGTTCAAACATAACCCAAGCAGTCTTGGGGAATCGAGGGAAATAGCTACTCGAAGATTTCTCAGCTTGGAGAAGAGATTGAGTAAACTGCCGCTAATTCGTCAACAGTATTCTGAGTTCATGACGGAATATATCGAATTAGGTCATATGAAGGAAGTTGATGGAAAATCAATAAAAACCCCTAATTTCTTTCTACCACACCATTGCGTGCTGAGGCCAGAAAGCAGTACCACAAAGTTACGGGTGGTATTCGATGGATCCTCAAAGACATCAACGAATATATCACTCAACGATATTTTGCACACTGGACCAGCATTGCAGAATGACCTACTCTCCATTCTTCTACGCTTCAGAGTCCATACGTATGTATTTACGACCGACATCTCCAAGATGTATCGCCAAATATTGATGGATGACTACAGCAAACAGTTCCAGCATATCATTTGGAGAGATACTGCGAATCAACCACTGAAGGTTTATCAGCTAAACACCGTTACCTACGGAACCAAATCTGCACCTTACCTAGCGATAAGATGTCTTCAAGATTTGGCCGAAACAGCAGATAGCAGGCATACACTGGCAGCGACCATTATTCAGCAAGATATCTACATGGATGATATCTTAACGGGCACCAACGACCTCAATGAGGCTCTTCGCATGAAGAAGGAGCTTACAGGTTTACTAGCAGAAGGACAATTTCATCTGCGAAAATGGTGTTCAAATACACCAGCACTCCTTGCGGATATACCCAAGGCAGACTGTGAAGCGGAAAATGTGCTACCCGATCAAAAGGAAGGATCAGTTAAAACTCTTGGTATGACCTGGTTGCCGTCATCGGATCAATTCCTCATCAAAACTAAATGGACAGAAGCAACAAGGGTGACGAAGCGATCAATATTGGCGGACACTGCTCATATTTTCGATCCAATGGGAATTATGGGTCCAGTAGTTATACTAGCCAAAGTATTTATACAAGAGTTATGGATCTCAAAATTAGATTGGGACGCTGCATTACCAATGTCGATGCACACTAAATGGACTGCCTTTAGAAAGAGCCTGCTCCAACTCAACAACCTAAAGATACCACGGCACATAATGTTAGCAGATTCAACTAGTGCGGAGCTTCATGCTTTCTCCGACGCTTCTCAGCGGGCATACGGAGCCGTAGTATATCTGAAGTCTACAAATCATCGAGGAGAAGTCAGTGTACAATTGGTATGCTCAAAATCCCGTGTAGCCCCAATCAAACAACAGACCATACCCCGTCTGGAACTATGTGCCGCTAAACTCATGACAAAATTGATAAAGTTTGTGAAAGAAAACTTACCAATCGAAATCAAGGAAACCACTTTCTGGACGGACTCACGAATTGTATTAGCATGGATACACACGCAATCGCCCTTGCAAACATTCGTAGCTAATCGTGTTTCCATCATTCAAGACGAAACTAGGAAAGGCCAATGGAAATTCGTCAACACTGATCTTAATCCAGCGGATCTACTATCTCGGGGCTTATTTCCAGAGCAACTAATAAGGTCCTGCATGTGGTTCCATGGACCCCCATTCTTACAACAAACTCGGGACGACTGGCCAGCACAACCGCAGCTGATAAAAGAAGAAGAGGTGCCCGAAATTAAGCAAATTAAAACAGTCTTAGCAGCAGCGAACACAGGAATGCACTTTCTTGAGCACATCAACCATCGAAATTCTTTCTCAACACTACGAAAAATAACAGCATATGTCATAAGGTTCATAAGTAACCTCAAAAGAGCAAGAACTTACAGGCTTTTGGACAAAGTTCTCTCAGTACAAGAACTAAAAGCAGCCAAAATTGTTATAATTAAACATTTACAAGAAACAGCATTTTCGGAAGAGATGAAGTTACTCAAGAAATGCGGACAAGTATCAGGAAAAAGCCGCCTAAGCTCATTGTCACCCTTCCTAGATGACAAAACTATCATTAGAGTGGGAGGGCGTTTGGAAGCGTCCGGTCTCCCATATGATGCCAAACATCAGGTTATTCTACCAAGCTCTCATGTTTTCACCAGATTATTAATGACACAATTGCATTACGATAACCTACATGCAGGACCGCAAGCATTACTCGCTGCATCAAGACAATATTACTGGATTTTGAGAGGGAAACAACTGGCTCAAACCATCGTACACAACTGTATACGCTGTTTTCGAGCAAAACCAAAGGGTATCGAGCAATTAATGGGCAATTTACCCCCCGAAAGAGTTCAACCGTCAAGACCATTTCAAAATGTAGGAGTAGACTTTCTTGGCCCAGTCTACATACATTATAAAATCCGTGGTAAACAACCAACAAAAGCATATGTGTCTGTATTCATATGCTTTTCTACCAAGGCGGTACATCTGGAATTAGTAACGGATCTCACAACACAAGCATTTATTGGAGCACTAAAAAGATTCGTGGCGCGACGAGGATGTCCAGCTAAAATATTTTCGGACAATGCAACAAACTTCATGGGAGCCCGGAATGAATTAAACGAAGTTTACTCAAAAATCTTTGCGAATAAAGGAACAGCAGCTATTAAAAACCACTGCGCCGAAAAATGTATCGAGTGGACACCGATTCCTCCAAGATCACCACATTTCGGAGGTTTATGGGAAGCCGCGGTCAAGTCGGCTAAACACCACATAAAACGGGTATTCTCTGGTACAGCTTTAACACAAGAAGAATTCACCACTGGTCTTGCGCAAATAGAAGCTGTTCTCAATTCAAGACCATTGACTCCGATGTCTTCAGATCCAAACGATCTAGAGGTTCTCACTCCAGGACATTTTTTAATTGGGGCCCCACTGACAACTATCATCGATCCAGATTACAAGACATCTTCCATCACGCACGTAGCACGCTGGAATCTAGTTACATCAATACACCGAGAGTTTTGGCGTAGATGGAGCAGCGAATACCTGCAAGATATCCAGCAGAAGTATAAGTGGAAGCATCTCCAAGAAGATATCCAACCAGGAACCCTTGTACTAATAAAGGAAGATAACCTACCCCCTCTAAAATGGCTAATGGGAAGAATTATCAGGACACTTCCAGGTCCCGACGGAAGGGCACGGGTAGTCGATATCAAGACATCTAATGGAGAAGTACGAAGATCCATAGCTAAGATCTGTCCACTGCCTTCAGAAATACAGCAAAAACCGCCAAAGGAGTCCCTTACTAAGCCTACAGTAGTATTAAGAACTTCGGGCGTAAAACATCCTCTCAAAGGCAGATTCCTTCCTATAAACACTAGAGCTGATAATTCAGCTCTTAAACGAAAACGTTCAGTATCTTTTACAAATCAACAGCCAAAATTAAACCCACTCAAAACACTTTTAATGGGCTTATTAATAATTGGAACAGCTTTAGCACAAACAGCACCACAAGGTGCAGTGGAAGTTAAAACATTCGATGACAACCCTGGAATATACTTCGAAGACCTAGGTGAAGCTAATTTAATCACTGATGAGTGGAATCTCTTCGTTTATATCAACATGTCCAACTATTGGTACGAGTATCAGGGACTCAAAGATGGCGTCAATAGATTAAAACAAAAATGTGAAACTTTGCAACGACACCCAACTATCATTTGTAACCCAATTATCATGCAACTAGAACAACAACTACAGGAATCTGAAGCCTTGAACGATATCTTGAAACATAGAAATGGTGTAGCTATACGGACAAAACGATCTCCATTTGATATTATCGGCACGATCGCAAACAAATTGTTCGGTATTCTGGATCAAGATTATGCACATTTCATTGAAGATAACATCGAAAAGGCAAACCAGAACGAGAAACACCTACTGGAATTGAGCAAGAACCAAACATCTATTATCGAATCAACAGCAAACGTTCTCAACAAGTCTATAACTGCAATAAGTACCCAGTTCATTATTGTGAAACAACAATTGACTCAAACGCACCACGCTGTCGATACCCTCAACCAAACACTAATAGAAGCAGAAGTACTTAGCTCAGTTACAATTTATGTGTCTAAGTTAATAGACAGATTTCAACGGACTCAACTAGCGATTCTCGAGGCAGTTACTGATACTCACCAAGGAAGAATTAGTTCACTCCTTTTATCACCAAGCCAACTGTACAAGGAGCTCAACAAAATCCGGAAAGATATACCACCCAACTTAACCTTGCCTGGATACGATGAGCACAATCTACCAAAGTTATACGAACTTTTAAGAGTGAAGGTCCGTATAACCTCGACCACAATACTGTTTCTCGTCAAACTACCACTGTTAGGCAACCAAGTCTTCATGCTGTTCAAACTGCTACCATTACCTGTTCCACACAACGGCTCTTTCGTATTCATACAACCATCGACATCGTTTCTGGCCATAACCCCATATAGAGACCAATACTTTCCAGTTTCACAAGTCGAATACCAAGGATGTCTACAAATCGATGAGCGGAAATATATCTGCAAGCAACGCCATCCAATTTTTAACACACATTCAGTGGAAAATCAGTGTGAAATACATTTGCTCAATCACAGAAAACAGTTATCACCTTTCTGTACCATCAAAACTACCAGTCCAGGAAAGATGTGGATCCAATTACACAACCCGAATCACTGGATCTTCGCCTTTCAACAAGAAGAAACTATTTCTATAGTGTGTGGATCCGATATAAGCAGCACCAAGTTACTTGGAGTAGGACTATTAAAATTGGCCCAAAATTGTGCCATAAAGCAACCAACAATGACAATCAATTCTCACAATTTCTACACAGCAAACTCATCGTTCTCATTTTTACCAGCTCTAAACCTTAGTCAGCTCTTAGGAATACCACTTAGAAAATCACTTCAAGATAATCTTCAGGAGACGATTGAAGTAAATGAATCCATCATTCGCGGAGATGATGACCTAGCCCTATTAATTAAGAAGATTGCAGATCAAAAAACTCAACAAAACCTACCAAACTTATTAACTCATCATGACATACATCAATACACCATTGGATACATATCGTTTTTTGCTGTTTTGTTGCTGATTTTTGTCATATTTTCCCAAAGAAGAAAAAACAAGATAGATCTTAATCCAAAAAACATAGTATTTGAGCTCCAGGATCTCAACGCCGGGGAGAATGTTGAAACTTAAGTCTACGCAATCTGACCTTCCTATTAGATTTTCCCAACACACTCATTCCCAAATGCACGATTCAATATTTTCACCTTAAGCACATTAAGTTTCGCACATTTCATACAATAAAATAGACACCTGCCCCAAGCCCAGACATTGTATCGGATTTCGTCTGACGCTGATAAGCAAATTCCCAATTTTCCCAACTCTAAAAATGTATTCCCACGATCTAGGTGTAAGAAAAATAGTATTTAAGCTTTGGAAATTTGTAAATAAAATCACTTGTCACAAATCAGTCCAAGTCTTTGTTTATAGATCAAAACAGATCTATTCAGTATGTTTCTATTTTCTCAAACCAACTTTTAATGTTGTCCTTAGACACATTAGCACTTGCACTTGTAACAGGTTCGGACACTCGAAGTGCTACATCTGGATGTCTTTTGATGAACGACGAGTACCATTTTTCCCCTGTGAAATTATCCTTAAACGGGTTTGGTCTCTTGTTTTTGATTAAAAACTGTTGAACGCTAATCTTTAAGCCAAATTTTCTTTGTGGAAACCCTTTTCTGCCACATTCTTTGATCCATTTTACGAGTATTTGTTCTTCTTCGTCGGTTAGAATTGTATTAGGACCTGGTCTAACCTTTGAGAACTTTTCGCTCAACCTAAATTGTAGCGTCGATCTTGGAATACCAAATTTTGTAGACGCTGTTTTTTTGGGCATACCTGTTTTAATTGCTTGTAATGCAGTTTGAATTAAGCTTTCATCATAATTCTTTTCATATATTTGCATTTTCCGAACACTGGGCATCTAAAGATAATTTTAATAAATAATTTATTAAAAAAAGGAAAAATAGGACAGGAAAATAGTCTCTTAATTCTCAATTTTCCAATGATGGGCAGTGTAATTTGTGCCAGTAATCGGCTCAACCCAATGATTGGCACAGTGCCCATAACCGGGTAATCGGCACTACTACCAATGACGGGCACAGTGCCAACATTTGGAAATTTGTTGATTACATTTCCCATTATTGGCATCATTAATAACGTTATAAATAACATATTTTATTAAGTTTTAAACAAAAATACCTTAAATTGAGTCTTTTAATTACAGGAAAACTTCTAGAAACAGGCAAATTTTTGAACTCTGCTAAGAAAAACAGACACTTCTTTTTCACTGCTACCCTTATCAAATCGTTAACGCTTATGCAAAAAAGGCGGGAAAGATTTGTGACAGTTTGTTAAATGTATTTAAGTTAGTACTGCCAACGTAACGAAATACAAAGGTGCTGCCAGATTTACGAAATATGTTCAAGGAAAAGTAGTGTAAGCGAATTTGAGTAAAAAATCTTGAAAACACTATGCCTAACACTGTTTTAAAGTGCATGTGCCAATCATTGGAGGGGTGCCAACAATAGGCTATTTTACCCTATTAGTAGGAATCCTGACAGGGCATTGCCTCTAGCGAAAACATACAAAGAGACTCGGTCTGTCAGATACAAACTTCTGCAGATTCTGTGGTAATCTACAGGCGATATACCGCACATATTGTGTGAATGCGATGTAATCTCACGTAGTCATAGGAACTTCTTATTAAGACACTTCTTCGAAGCTTTGCAGCAAATTGACCGTTTGATAACAAATTCAACTGGTTCCCCAGGGTTGGGGAACATCCTACTATCCTACATCACACCCTGTCTTAACCTAACCTGACCTACTACTTATGAAATATGTAGACACTGAACACCTTCACAAGTTTGCCATATAAAGTTTTTTACCAGCCTACTTTTTGAGGACGTTTTTAACAAGGTTGCTTTCATTTCAAAATTTCTATAGAAAACGAAAAAAATTTGTATGACAAGGTATATCGCCAATAAATTGTTTAGTATATTACCAATAAAAAAACATAAGGAAAGGCTACAGTCCGCTTGGGGCGAACAGTATTATACCCAATCCTTATCCCTATGTACCCCAAAGAAAAATTCATAAGGAAGATGATAGATAGCATTTTATCAAAGAAAACAGCATTTTAGTGAAAAACTCCCACAAAAAGTAGGCGTGGCAAAAAAATGTATATGACAAATTTATAAAGGTTGGCAGTACCTACTTATCTTGTGAAGGTTTTACAACTTTATCTCTCTAACTTAAGCCTTAAAACGGTTTTTTCTAAATTGTGGGCGTGGAAGTGGGCGGATTTAAAAACTTTTAACACTTTACCATTTCGGGACCCTAGGGAGTATATTCTTTAAATTTCAGCTTCCTAGCATACAGTTAAAGGCCTCAAAAGTTGATACGGACGGACGGACATTGCTAAATAGTCTTGGGATTTGGTCCTGATCATAAATATATATACTTTTATGGGTCTACGACGAATATTAAGGGGTGTTACAAACTATGTGTCAAAATTAATATACCCTTACGATAGGGTATAAAAAAATGTTTGTCTATAAATTTCATAGAATGAAATAAAGTGCTATCCATCATGATCTTAAATCCCTTTTTCTTTGGGGCTTATAGGGATATGGATAGGGTGGGATCGTACTGTAGTCTTTTTTTATGTTTTTCATCAATTAATTAAATTATGCTTCTGCAAATCAAAAACATAATAACGTACATTATCTTTATGCTGCAATTAAGTACTTATTAAAAAAAAAACAATTCGCTAATTAAATGTTTTGCACTAGGAAACTCAAATTGAAATTTCAATACGAATTTTTTTTCTAGTCGATTGTTAAATGACACTGAACATTTGTGGCAATAATTACCTTATTTTTTTTTTCTTATTGTTAAAACTTAAAGTTAAAAGAAAGATTTCTGATTAAATGATACTGACATTTTGTAGAAATAATTCTGTTTAGTTTGCTTATTGATGCTGAAAGATTATAGACTCTTTTATTTTGATTTTCAAGTTTTAAAACCAGAAGGTTTAAGCTTTGATATCGTCGCAAATATAGTTGTTTCTTGGGAATAAAAAAACCTTCACTACATACCGCACTTTTGAAACGTAGCCGAATTCAAGACTGCGAATGAAGAGTCTCTTGAGTCTATAATCAACCACCGCCAACGTGAATTAGTATCGTGGTATCGCAATATCACCAAGAGGATACTACTCAGTTTAAAGAGGTTGAATAATCTCGTGATCGAAGCAACATCGAGAAGGTTTTTTTGGTTTAGGCCGAAAAGTAACAAGGGACTTATAAGCAAAAAGTGCAGAAAATACAGATAGAGGGTGTGATAGCGTAAGAAGAGAATACGCGTTTTGGCAATGAAGGTCCACTCTTACTAAACAGAAATTAAATGGCAATTAAAATGAGACCACCGGCTCTGACGATCTACCAGCAGGTGCTGTTTTGGTGCCCGATGATTGGATCATAAACTCCATTTAGAAGAAAGGTATAGCACTGCCAAATGTCGTGTATAAAATAAAATAGAAGGACGTCTCGAATCCGATAAATCGATACTAATCTGTCTTTCGGGCCCGGCAGTGACCAAATATTCATATTAAAAATCAATTTTAGAAAATACCGGTGAATTTCATGCCGAGATCCCCTATACTTTCAACGACTTTAAAGCTGAATATGACTTCAATGTGCAGCTTGGCAGCACTTCCAATTTTAGCGCCTGACTAAGGAAGGCGCTAACTTCCAAAGATCAGTCCTACTGAAGTATGTAGAAAATATTGTCACTAGACACCGCTGCCAACATACTTAGATTGAGAGGGTTAAACGGCTTGAGAAAACCAAGCGAAGCTACAGCTTTAAATAATTGAGGGCATGACTTAATTACACAAAGAATCATTAATCCACTTAGGACAAAATAAACTCCACAACTGCGGAACCAATAGCCTGTTAGTTCTGCTAAACGTAGAGTACTAAACGAAAAATAGGAAAACTTTACTCTTTCGAAAGCTATTTTTTTAGTTTATATTTATTTCTATGTGGAAAAAAAACGAATGTGGGAGAAGATGTGAAAACTAAATCACATCGAGTACATTTGCAAATAAATAGAAGTGTTCCTAAGAATAGCAACTTCGAATCCCAGAGCTGATGTTAGAAGAAAGAAGGGCTCGTAGAAAATGGCAAACCATGAGGTTCCGAGGCAATAAGGCTGTGTTCTAGCGCCTTAAAAATAATCTTATAAGAAACGAATCTATGAATTCAAAATTGAGTAACTTAGTAGATTTCTTCTATTTCAGTACAGCTACCGACAATCTAGAGTTTGTGGATAAAAAGGATAGAGCTGACGTTGTTAAATAAAAACGCACCAGGTTACGATTAATTAAATGTTCAGGTCTTGAAAGAAATGCCATTAATAGCTTTTAAGAAACTCAAATTTAAAATATACGCATGCCTAATGACCCGATATGTCCCACATCATTCGAAAACTGCTGAATTAATTTTAATACCAAAGCAAGGAAAACCATCAACAGAAGTAACTTATTTGAGACCGATATCCCTTATACCAATTATGGCAAAGGTTTTCAAAAAAATTACTCCTAAAAAGGTTTCGCAAAAACATCGAAGAAAGAAGTCTAATCCCGGATCATCAGTTTGGATTTAGAAATAAATATTCCACGATAGATCAAGTACACCGAATTAAGGATATAGTGGAAAAAGCACTGGAAGAAAGACAAGTGTGTTCGGCACTATTTCCAGATGTTGATCAAGCCTTTAAATAGGTTTGGCATAAAAGCCTTGAGTATAAACAGCATAGGGATTTACCTAGACAGTATAACGAAATAATGGAATCCTATATTTCAAGTCGACTCTTTCGAGTCTGATACGAACAAAAATATTCGAACTAAAGAAAATTGAAGCAGGTGTTCCACAGGGAAGTGTCTTCAGACCAACCCTATATCTAATGTTTACCAGAGATATTCCTGTGGACAACAATGCCATGATGGCTACTTTTGAGAATGACACTGTGTAGGCGACAAAAAAAACTGCAGAACGCAGTCAACAGAGTAAGCGATTGATCGCAACAATGGCGTATCCAACTCAAACAGACAAAGTCAACTCACATAAACTCCATAAATAAAAAGATAAATACTCTATATATTCATTAAGAGTCTCATTGTATCCTATGCCAATACAGCAAAGTACCTAGGAATGACTTTGGGCGTAAGGCTAAAATGGAAGAGCAGATTAAAAGAAAAGAGAAGAACTTAAAATAGAGAAGAACTTTATAGAAAAATATACTGGTTACTAGGAAGAGAGTCAGATTCATCTATCCAGAACAAATATTCAAACCCTAAAGACATTCCAAACATAGTCCTTCGTGGAATAATGACTGCTACTTGGTATAAGAAATAGCGATTTGCACGGCGATCTATAAGAAGACTTGGTGACGGAAGTGATTAGAAAGCACGCTGTGTCACACAATCAGCGATTGCAAAATCGCATCAACTCCGAGGAAGAAACTGTCTTTAATGTACGAGACAATATCTGCAGATTGAGAAGAACTGAGCCTCATGAGCTTATGGTCCAAAAGCTATGAAAAGTACTTACAATTTTAAACTTTACTCAATGTAAGAAAGAAAAATCATTTGTCGATCTTATATAGATCGGTCCTATTTAAGGGAAACACACTACTTGGATACCGAGAACTACCAATATGGGAATATGGACTGTGTTCCAGCCGAGACTAACTCAATGTCTCTATGGGAATAGATAACGCCAAACAAATGGCGTTTGTAATTCGATTTAAAAAAAAGAGTTCCTTTGTTGGTATCAGTATGAACTTTTACGGGTTTCTCTCGCCTGACTTTAACTTCGGTAAACATTAGCGATTGTGGAAAAAAACGTCACTTTAAATTGATGTTAATTAGAAAAGAAGTTGCCAGTTGTCAATATTCCACTACTTACTGTCATATACGATTTTAGAAAAAGAAATAAGCATCTTCTTCAGATCTAAGATCATAATTTTAAATTATACTAGTGCATGCGTAGCGTTTTCCATGGTATTTTTATCAATTCGATAAATTTTACCAAGAACTACCAAGTTAATTTATCAAAAATGACCTAACCCCCTTGGAAATAATAATAAATTAAGATGCCATTTGAGTTTACTACTTTTCTTTTATTTATTGTCGCCCTCAATATCATCGAAATGTTTACTTCTTCAATATGACAAATTATTAGGCAGCAGTTCAGATGTCGGTCTTCTCTGTTAAACAAATAATGGGTCAATCAATTTCTGGGAATGAATGTGTGCAATCAAAAATGTGGGTTGGCAAACAATGCCAGTTGTTTAATTCTTTCGAAACTAGTCAATTGGAAAGGGAATAAAAATGAAAGAGAGATGTTGGTTCAAAAATAAGAGTGATAGCTTATGACCATAATTCGGGCGATGAGTATAATTATTTTCGAAATATTAAACAAACCTATTTCAATTAGGCAGTCAGTTCACAGTTTTGAACTTTCCTATATCGAACTATTGAACCTTGCATTACTGCATTAGTCTTTCGGAATTTTTTTTTTAAATGCTTTATGAATCTTTGCTTGTTGACCTTCTTAAATATTTACAGTTTTTAAGATTGATTGGGCAAGACGAATTTTATTAGAGGTCGGCGTGGGCTAGAGACTTGGACTTTGAGGAAATTATTTTCGTTCTGTCAAGTGTCATTGGTTTTATCATGATAGAATGAATGAATTTTGTTTAATTCAGTCTAAATTTTCTTGCTTTTCGTCGCAGTTTAATATCGGCCAAAATGCTGTCAAACGCTACGTGTGAATCCATAAAGCATAAATCCATAAATTTTTTTTCAAAAAGCTCCTACTTTTAAGCACATATCATATCCCAAAGTATTAAACACTAAGTCGGAAACATCTTGTGGAACAAAATATATAGATTATTTTTACTTTAACCATGAATACATAGTAAAGAATTGGAATGCATAGTATTTTGTTGATGTAGTCACGTTAACCATCTAAATTCGTTAAAATTGGAATATACATTTCATCTATGGTTCCTAATATGGTAGTCCAGCTTTTCTCTCAAAATATATTTTGAATTCCTCTCCAGTCGTACAGTGATTTATTTTGCTAACAGAACATTAATACGGGGGTAAGGAACTAGTCGATGGGTAGTGTAGGTACTTGGCGATGCTAGTTGATGTAACTGTATCTGCACATCAATTGTGCTTATTTTACTTCATCTCGGTAACCACCGGATACTGGTCTTGTATAAAACGGACGTATATAAACGGACGGACGAAGAAAATAGACTAACACTATAATGTTCTAGCTGATCGAGTCCCAGAAATGTTTAAGCACCTCAGAAAGAGGACGTACGGTATATAAATTCACATCTTCGCCATCGGTCATGTTGATAGATACCTGACGTGAGCTACTTCGCCCAAATGTGGAGCTGATGTCAGCAAGGAATTTCTAAGGGCTAGTCAGGGCGATACTGTGTCTTGTAAGAACTATCGAGGTATATCCCTGTTAAATGTTACATATAAGATCTTATCCAACATAATAAGTGAACGACTCAAACTCTTCTGCAACACACTTATTGGCACGTACCTGTACGGCTTCTGGCCCGGCTTGACTATCACTTAACTCCACCTTTAAAATTGCTAATAATTCAGGCACTCCCAAAATAAAACACCTTTCATCTTTCACAATTTACATTCAAACGCACTGAATCGTAGTTATTAAAGTTTAAGTTTATTAAAATTTTCTTAGTATCAAGCGTCGTGTGCTTCGCGTCAACTTTAGTTTGCTAATTTTTTAAAAACTTTTGTGTTTTCCACAGAACAAAGCCGGTGAGGCTGTGTCGCATTCATCGACCAAAAGAAGCCTTTCCGATTACCCGCTTCAATAATTCAGCTAAATCGGGGGATCTACTTTTAGAAGACTAGCAGTAGACTCCCAACACAGGTGTTCGGTTTGAATGCTTCACTGAGGTTTCGAAATATTTTTGTAGAAACATCTTTTTAGCTGCTGTGCGACAAGGGTATTAGGTAGAGAAACTTATCGGCTTGAGATAGGGACCTATTCATTTCATGATTTTTATATTGCATTACGTATGTGATTCAAAAAGCCCATCAACATTACCAAGTGGCCTTTCACAACATCAGCATTGTTCCAAATATTCTTTCTATAATTTTATTATTATTATTTTTTTTTTTGTTCAAGGAAATTAATCACATAAAATTCTCATAGTTCAGTGAATGAAATAATTAATCAATGCCATTGAATAAACCGATAACCCACTGTCCCAAGAAACTCGTAGAAACAATAAAACAAACCAACATACATAACTAGAACAATTATTTCGTATGAAATTTTGAAATACTTACAAAGAATCTCAGCCAAATTATCTTCCTAATTTCCGCAAGTTAATTTTAATTTTGAAACTGATGAACTTTTCACCCAAGTAAAATACTCGAATTTGATTCGGTCTCTGCTGTCACATCCTTATCGCGCAAACAAACGAAGAACATTTTTAAAATTTCAAAATCTGAAAAGATGAAAACATTTTTTTAGCAGCGCTTCGACAGGTCAATTCGTTTTGTATGAGGGTAGAATGAACTTCGCTGTCAATGGTGCAACTTATGGAGCATGCGTTGTTCCTTCGTCCAATGGGATTTTAGTTTGCAGACTTTCTTCCTTTCTCCTGTTCGGCACCCTTTCATACGGGCAATTGTCACAACAGTTCTTGAAATGATTTATTGACATTTAGTAAAACCGAATAGAGAATTGGGTGTTAATTGGTTCGGTGGGTTGTTGGTGTTTTTGTTATATTTGCCATGAAGCGCATGATCATTTTTTCCTTGTGAAAAACTACCCAAAATACGTGTGGGAAATTATGTCATTGATAAGTTAATGTAGGTACATATCTTGTAAGACAGGATAGGAGGTGTGTAAATGCCAAAGATACCTCTCAAGGTCAATAAACCTAGATGACTCTTTAGATTTTTAAACGAAGATAGACGCTAATATTATATCATTTTGCGATTGAATACTCTTTATTTATGGGGTCATCTATGGGGCTATCTTTAACTGCTTAAGGAACTGTCTGAAAACTGTCCATTTGACGGAGTTTCATGTTTTGCTGGTAGGAACCATTCTAAAATTAATTTCACTGGCTCCAATGGTATGAGAATGCTGATAACCTTGCATAAAGCTATCACAGTACGAATATGAAAATAAAAAAAATTGAGTGATCACTGGTGAATGATTTTTGGTTCATATTTGAGGCAATCTTAAGAATAGCTTATAAAAAAAATGGCGTGAAAATAAAACATTGCTTAGCCCAAGCGGGGAAAGGAGCTGAAACAAAGGTCTCTGTTTTGACATGCACGTTCTATTTATAAACAGTTCGCCAATGAATGAATGGTTAAATATTTCAAAGTGATTTTCGATTTAATGCAGGTATTGTTTTTTATACCACTCGCTGTCTATTTAATCTCATATGTTTTAATTGAAAAGTCCTGTTAGCTCAACAATAAAGATATTATTCCCATTTTGTTCAGAAAGAGTCAAATTTAATTCAAAGTGGCGGTCGGTAAAATTATACACGTTTTCGATGTTATTCTCCCTCTTCGTAAGAAAGAAGTGAGCTCCCAGATACGTACAAAGAAAGGGAAATACATTTAATATCAAGGCACTACATTGTCACCCTTTGATGTATTGAACACACTCAAAATATCCTCACATTCGGGTGTATTTACTGCAATATGAAATTGCTTGAGTTAAGGTAAGTCTAAAAATCACACAAATAACGACAAATGTCGGCTAATTGCTTAAATTATGCAGTGCTTCGAAATTGTAAAGCCCGGCTACGGTTTTTAAGATCGAACTACCAAATCTAAATGAAAAGCCTGAGAGTAAATTCCCGAATTGCAATACAGCAGCAATATACATATATGTATGTATATTTGCAATCACTTATCGAGAGTTAACTGTGCGAATTATTGTGACATGCGAAACTGTTTCGCTACATAAAATGCATTTTTGAATTTATTTAAACAAAATGGAAACATTTGATCACATACCAAATTAATTAAAATCTCTTTTTAGGTTTTGAAAAAGGAGATTTTCTCAAAAACGGAATGAATGATTTTGTCAAAGATTTGTTCAAAATCACATCATAAAAAATAGGGAAATTTATTTCGGAATTCCCTTTATTCCCTTTGGAAATATCTCAGGTTTTATAAATTACCGTTATTGATTCGATTTTTTTTGCAAAAAACGGAGTATGCAGTATTTTTGGCAACATGCCAAGTATCCAAAATTCAAAAGAAAGACCAAAATCCTTGGAAACATATTCGATATAATTGGTGCTTTTCACCAAAAAAATTGTATGGTAGGTACCGATATATAAAAAATTATTTGATTGTGCGTTGGCTCCCGCATTCCATTGCATTTGACAGAAACAAATTGGTTAGGAATGGTTAGGATTAATTTAAGAAAATATTTTTTACGACATAATTACTTTAAAGACGAATTTAAATTTATATTTGCATCATTATCACGGCACCATTTAACATAGAGATGCATCTTTCTTATTGGGTTGTGTAACCCCAAAAAATATGTTAGGTAGTGTACTTAACGCATATTTCTTATTGTTTATTAAACCATTTTGGTGTTTGTTTCTAAGAAACTATTGAAAACGTTGTTCCAGTCAATTTCGATGCATAAAAGACGTAAGTTGTATCCACGGGCACAGGCATAATAGAAGCGGTTGAAAAAAATTTACCAAACACAAAAAAAAAATCTACTAACTATAGCAGAAGAAATCAATTTACGATGTTTCTACATATGAGCCACCGGCCTTACGACCGTTATTTAAAGTTGGCTTGTCCATAGTTTACATTGCAATCGGTAAGTTATTCGATATTTTCTTAAGTTCAATTTTATTTCACAATGTCGCAGTGAGGAGGTCTCGCTTTAACAGATTTTGGTACGCTAAACACTATAGTGACTTCACGATATGTTATGCCACAAAGAGCGCGAATAACTTATTTGTAAAACTCAAATGTATGAATGTTAGGTTTTTGTGGTAAAATAAATCGTGTTAAGGTATACTCTCGGCTATAACTTTTGAACCAATCGACATATCGCTTTGAAAAAAGAAACAATTTGACAATATTATTTAAAGTCGATTAAAACGAAAAGGACATCATCGCTGAAATCCTTCGCAGCAGTTAAATAAAACAACACCAAACAGGTTAGTCTTTTAAGCTTGATGAAGTGCCCTTCCGCATTTTTAGAGAGCAACCAGACTTGGGAAAGTTGAATAACAAATTTAGTGTTTACAAAAAGGTTGTATTGAAAATAGAAAATTTCGAGTATGAAATATAACCAAAGTGTTGTTCTGCGAATGATGCCAGATATGAAGCCTATTACCTGCCATCTGCAGCACAGAAGTAATTATTTATCCTCTATCCAGAGAAATGCAATGAGGAAATAGACATGAATTCATGGACTTACATGTCTTAATATAAATAAGTGTCTAAACACCTATTTGCCACATATTACAACTACAAAGGAAAAAATAAATAAAAAGTTTTTATTGTATTTTTTTTGCATTGACAACTTTTAAATGGTTTGTTGGTCAAAGAGTAGCTTCCAAATGGCCTTGAATTTGCAAATCCTTAATCGGATAGCTTTAGCCTGTATGTTTTTTTGGGCGATAAACGCTAAATATAGGCACTGTTCAAAATTGTTTCCCTGATTATGGTTTCGTCAAGGAGGGACTGCAATTCATATGCTGATAATTAACATTTATCGACGACACATTCGAATAAAATTGCCTGTCTCAATGAATAAATTACTTTAGATGATTTTGATGCAAAAATGCATGTAGATGACGTTATTTTGGCGCTTCTAGATAAAATTTATGAGAAAGAAGACAGCGATGACGACAAACAGAATCCGAGGAAGCCTTTACGTCAAAGAACCCATATCGAAAAAAATTGGAGTACGACCGACCCAGTTGGTATTGTCATGTTCAAAGGAGGGATCTTACGAACCCCGTCAAATCAACGTTCCCTTACAATCGCGTTAAAGAGGCAGGCCTATAAACTCGTGGATCACACAAATGCAGAAACACCCGCATTTAATTGGCCTTAATGATGAAGTGATTCAAAATCGTGAGCCCTGCAGACATTTTTTGAGTTCGAACCGGCGGACCAGTAGGAATGCAGTGAAGTGGGAGGGTTATGATCCCTATAATCCTGATCATAATCTCGTCGTTAAATGGAGAGAAGAAGAAGAAGATGACGACATTCATATAGTACTTTACGATTGTTTGTTTAAAGGAAGTGTAATAGCTAATAGTTTGCATTTTTTATGAAAATAAATGATTCTGGACAATGTAATTGATCATCTTTCCGACATTATAGTTTACAGAGTTTTTGTAATATTTTGGTGTGTTTGGAGCGTGTGTAACGACAAACTGGAAATTACACGGACGATTCAGTTCTCGCTTCCCGAAATTATAGTGCTAACACTCCAGAATGGAAGAAGAAATTGTACTTTGACTGATAAGTCATATGTTTTCAAATTGTCGATTGGGGAAAGTTCTTTTATATGGTCATAATTTTATTTCTCATTATTATTATTATATTCTAACTGCTGTCAATGCTGTTCTAACTGCTGTTAGTGCTGTTCTAGCTTTTTTGCAAGTACTGTTCCGGTTCTCACTACTACCAACACGTTTGACATATGTCCACGCTGAAAACAAACAAAATGACTGGAAGCGCGAGAAATCGGCTTGGTGATAGTGCATATACATGTAATGCATGTTCTTTGGAAACATTTGGTTAGAACTACTTCGACTGGGTGAATAGAAATCGACATTAGTCACAGCAAGCCGCCAGTTTTAATTTATTTAATTTTTCAAATACATATTACTTTATTCGAAAACTTATCAAATATATATTGTTCATAAACTTAGCAGCGTACCTATGCGAACTGCTAGTAATATTGCAAAACATTACTTCAGGTAATTTTCAATTGCAAATTTGCAAATGTCTATGAAATAGAACGCGTGACAACCAAAAATTTATTCCGGTTTTTTGGATTGTAACAATTCTTGCGCAGTAATAATAAACAGTGTAACCAAATTTCTTGCTGATGTACTGACGTGAAGGTTCTTTAAAACGATGCCGTGTCACAGAAACCAATAGAAGCAGTGAACGGTTTACAGAAAGCAGCATCCTAATAGATGAAGGAGAAGCACAATAAGCTTAAGGAGTAAGTGCATATGTATTAACATTCTGTAATTTATTAAAGAAATGCCGTGATTTGACACACAATTTACCAAATAATTTTACTACGACACGAAATGCATCATTATAAAAAACATTGAAATAAAATGTCACTCAAAAATGTCAAAAGATTTTAGATTGAAAAATTGTCGCATATTTGGTAGGTATCCTTAAGCTAAAAAAATTAAGTGCACATTGCTTTTCTCAAAAACGGCACCTACGATTTTGATGTAATTTACCCCATCGGGAACTTTTCAAAGATTTGAGCTGTTTTCGAGAAAACGAATGTAATATAAATTAAAAAAATCTTTATAAGAAAATAAATTATTTAAAAAATCAAAGTACGCAGATTTTATCAACTTAATATCATAAAAAATAGTAAATATTATTGGAGTTCGCTTTGTTAGTTCTTGAAATATTGGCGGTTTTATAAATTCCCGGTATTCGAATTTTTAGCCAAAAACTGAGTATGCAGTATTTTCCCAAGTAGGTATCCTTAGTACAAAAATGATCAAGATCCTTGGAACCATTTTCTAAAAAATAGTGCCATAATAATTGTGTGGCAGGTACTGTGATTTCAAACGTAAAAGCAAAAAATAAAAAACGCCGCGAGATGTAACCCCAAAAACCTTATGTACGAACTGAAAAGCAAATCCGTCGAACCGTTTCGTCATATGTGGCCCGGTGAGACAGACGGATGGCTTTGGTGGACCCACTTTTCTGGACTTTTCAATAGCCTGATAATATGATCCCTCATACTCAGTTTCAATTCGAAATTTCCGCACGATTGCAATAACTTGCTCTGTAGTATACTAACGTTTACGAGAGTTGACTTTTGACCCGTGTCAATTGTTTTCTCTGGGGATGCATAAGTTTGATAGCCTACGTTAACAAAGCAACATTAATCGAATAAGTAATTTGTTGGGTGATTCAACCGTGTTTCCCCAGAATCTGACCGAAAAGCCCAGATTTTCCGACGCAAGGACCAAGTACGAAATTTACTTCGGACAAAACTAGGTATATCGGGAAAAGACGTTTTAATTTAAATTTTACATTTTTGCTTGTTCACTGGCAACTTGGGCGACTTTGGTGGAAAGTGTTGATCGAATCCTTTATTAATTGCCCCATGCCTCACTTCTTAGTTAGAGCTGCGTCACTGTACAGTACAGAGTCATCTGCAGCTGATGACTCTTTTAAAAGTGTCACTTAATCTTCAGAAGTATTTCCAAACAAAAACTATTTCCATACATCGCAAACATATTATATGATACAAAGAAGTCCAACACATGAATGCCGCATGATTTGCAGATTTATTCAGCCTGTCGCAATGATTAAGTCGAATATTATTTTCACTTCATGTGAATCGAAAACCATCCCAAACACATGTAAGCATTTTCCAGGCAAGCGTGACCCAATTACCACAATGACATGTAACCCTCTTGAAAAATATGATATATTTAGCGCATATTTCTTCTCTAAATCACCGGATGCAAGTACATATCGCAATCCCAAACCATGTGTTTAATTTTTCGCCGCATATGCTTTCTTCGCTTCCGCAGCTCCCCAATTTACAAAACATATATTCGCCAAAGTAACAATTTCGTGCAGCATGTGTGATGAAAATTATCTTCGCTGATTTGATTCCTTCATTAGCTTGATTCATCTTCTTACATCCAGGTCAGCTCCAGCTCGCACAATGCAATTTGCGCTATGCCACACCTCATTAAAGTTATTTGCAGAATGGAAGCTATTTTATTGAGAACAAGAACAGCAATGTTGAAACTCTCTACGAATCCAGTGAATGCATCTACGAGTGGTTTTTGTTGATTGTTTGGTTCAGGGGATTTCTAGTGCCCTTCTATTGCCCTTTCACTGTTATAGGTTGTGTTTATTTACCTGTGTGTGCTTCGTCATTTCTTCTATTGGAACAAGAAACTAATGTTGATTTGTGAATGAATGAATGAAAGATACTTTTCCATCTAGCACCGATCAAGCAACACATTACTCGCCCATTCTTTTGGGACGACTCCCAGTCACATCACAACCCAACTCCATGCTGCACACAATAAGCTAACGAACTCCACTTTTGGTTTTGTTTTCATTCGGTTTACCGGTATCGTAAATTATTTTTCTTTTATTTATAGTGACTCGGGTGTGTTTTGATTTGTTTGTTTTTGTTGACACATGCGGTACTTGTTTGGAATAATGCCCCAGAGGTAGATACTCTCTAACATTAATATTCTTAAGGTTTCAATCAACAGAGATGGATACCTTTGGTAGGTAGTTCGAACATCAAACAAAGCGGGGAATTTGTGGAATGAAAGAGAGGTGGAAGTTGAGCTGTAAATTATATGAGGAGAAAAGTCTGCAAAGTGAGTTTGTATGATTGTTATGTGAAATGTGAGCGAGAGAGCGATTTCATTAAAGTGTTGCCGTTAACTTATAATCGATGCATTTGGGCTTGCGATGGAGGCGTGAGTCAAAATGACCACAAATCGGAGTATAGTCCTTCAAAGTAAAAATAAGATTTAACTGCTCGAAATACTATAACTTTGGAACTACTAAAATTAAAAAAAAGGTTTAAAAAACTACGTTTTTCAGCTTTTTATTTGGATAGATTTTTCTTAAAACTAGCTGATAACTTATTTTGAAGTGTTCCTATTTTTGTCTTGTAAAAAAATTGACCAAAATGAAGAAGCGAGCTTTTCATTTTTAGTCTTTAACAATGTTCCTCAACCGATGCCAGTCAAAAGATATTAAAACAACAAAAAATTTGACAAAATATTTTAGTTCTCATTTCTCATACGCCATCATTACTATGTGACAATGAAAATTGTCACTGATTCAGACATTACATATTTGCTAATTTTGAGAAGGCATAAAATATGACTAGCAGCAGAAAGCCGAAACTACAATAAGCTATGGATCCCTAGGTGCTTCTGGTTACACCAGTTTAAAATAGTTAAGAACATGAACGATAAGGAGATTGCGGAATAAAGAGATTGTCCCAAGAGTATGACAAACTTAATATTTTTAAATATCTACGACGAGTATTAAGAAGTATTACAAATTAGGTGTCAACGTTTTTTTGCATAGAGAATAAAAATTAATATATATATATAATGGCAATAAGAGTCCAACATTTTTCTTGATATTATATGTTTCGTGTCAAGGAGATTCTGCAAAACAGAATAACAAAGCCAACGTCGTAGAATCACTTATCCCTCACTGTAATGTTGAGAATAGTGCACTGGAAAACCCTCCTCCGATTAGTTTTTCTACCAGTTTCTTCGATATCGTTGCAAATGCATTTAACTCATAACTATAATTTTCTTCCTCCTTCCTTCTGTTTTGTGTTTTTTAAGCCCGAAGTAATTCGTAGGAAAACCGGTTCTTATTTTGATTATATGTTATTTTTTGTCGATTTTCATTGGCATACCACACCTGCCAGAGCTTACTCCAACTAAGTTGTTGATTGGCTATTGAAAATCGATATTAGCTTAGATTTATGGAAGCATTGCATTTTTTTTAGGTTATAATTCTTAAAATGTTTCTGAGCGTGGCTGTTCCGAATTAATTTTCAGAAAACTTTTAATTTATTTTAGCGTAACTTATTCTGGTCTCTATACCACTTTTTTGTATTACTGTTCTTTGTATTAACTCTTAGTTCAGTATCCAAATAGTTTTGTTGCATATAACAATTTATGTAAGGTCAATGTTACGTTAATTGTCTAATTGGCATCAAAGTTGGTTACTTTGAACCGCTTTCTAAGATATCACATATCGTTTCCTGGAATATTTCGTTGCCAATCTGCTTTATATCATTAACTGTCAGACATTATCAAAATTATCATTTAATTCATTATCATAAAGCTGGCTCCACTTAGTAGACCATCTTCTTATATTCGTTTTCCATCTGTTGAATTCGAGTACTGAACAGCTCCCACATTTGTATTTAAACTCCTTGAGGCATTAAAATTTTAGGGAATCTTGATACTTTTAATACTAGTTATACCCTATCCTAAGGGTATATTAATTTTGACACATTTGTAACACCCCTTAATATTCGTCGTAGACCCATAAAAGTATATATATTTATGATCAGGACCAAATCCTAAGACTATTTAGCAATGTCCGTCCGTCCGTCCGTCCGTATCAACTTTTGAGGCCTTTAAAGTTCTGCTAGGAGGCTGAAATTTGGAGCATATACTCCCTAGGGTCCCGAAATGGTAAAATGTTAAAAGTTTTTAAATCCGCCCACTGCCACGCCCACAATTTAGAAAAAACCGTTTTAAGGCTTAAGTGAGAGAGATAAAGTTGTAAAACCTTCACAAGATATGTAGGTACTGTCTACCTTTATAAATTTGTCATACAAAGTTTTTGGCCACGCCCACTTTTTGGGGGCGTTTTTTCAAAAAAATATTTTTTTTTCTATAAAATTCATTGAATGAAATAAAATGCTATCTATCATCTTCCTTATGAATTTTTTCTTTGGGGTACATAGGAATAAGGATAGGGTATCATACTATTCGCCCCAAGCGAACTGTAGCCTTTCCTTATGTTTTTATCTTAATATTGTCATGTTTAAGCATTGAGTTCCACAAAGCTATGCTTTTTTTGTTTGTCTGTATAGGCTTTATGTTGCTGTGTTGTTATTGTTTTATTGTCAAACCTAACGATTTGTCAGGCTTTTTCATGGTAAAGAAAGCTTAGTCTGATCAGACTGTTTTAAGCTACATATCAGGCAAACTAACCGCGACCGTTGGTGCCAAGCTGTCTGAAATCCAAGGAAATTGTGCTTTGTAACTTTTGGCAGCTGAAACATGAACGTTACGTTAGCTCCACCACTGGTATAAACTGCTGACATAATTCGAAACGAGCTCACAGTTAGATAGAAGGTTGAAATTGTGGCATGGACAAAAATCCTAAACTTAAAATTTAAAACATTGAAATATCGAATGCAATTGGAACGAAATCTGTTAGAGAGTGAACAAATCGCAGATGGGGAGTTTGGAATGTTAACAAGGCTCAAGATTTGCTATCTGCGATGTTTTTTTTCGATGATTTTGCAGCTGATAGTTGACAGACTTTACAATTAAAATATTAACTAATGAAATAATTTTATTAGTTGATGTCGTGCACACTTACGTAAGTGTCATGTTTATTATTAGTTAAAAAAAGTCATTAATTGTTTGTTAGACTTTTTAAAACAATATCAGGCTTTACGCCCTTTGCTGTCTTTCATTTCGAATTTGTTTGGTAGTAACCCTACCTCTGCAAGTCAAGGGCTATTTGAACAATACTTGTAATGATTTTAATCTGAAACGATTTTTAATCTGCAAAAATGTTCTGGTAGTTGACTGAGTCTTCAAACAAAACCCATGTGCTGTTCCGAGAGTCTAAAAAACTATTGTGGAAATTTCCGAACGTGCGCAATGTAAGTGGTATTAAAGTTAATTAGTTGACCAACATAACGGACTATCCTTGGAGTCACTCCACCGAGGTAGAAAAGTGCCTTCAGGTAACAAAATTTCATCGGCAACACTGTCAGACCCACGTGCTTTTTCTACTCTCGCTTATGTTTCACTTGTTTTGATTTAATTGTGTACCTCCCCGCCGTCATTCTCTCTTGCATTCTCACTCTCTAAATTCCTCACGTTTCTCCATCGCAACCAACGAATATCGTAAGTTCGCCCTCCAACTTCCGCTAACCCACCATCAAGCACCGGCAGGAACATCAATCCGCCCGTCGTCGGTCTTCGCTGTTATACGGTTCTATCTATCCAATGTTGCTCGAGTTGTGCCTGTCTAATGCCCCGACCTGGTGCATTCTAATGGCATCCCAAAAAGCCGGCTGAATTTGTGTCGATGGGCGTCGTATGAGGGTGGATTGAATCGCCGGTATCGTGTTCAGCAGCATTGGTGTTTTTTTGGGTTTATAGCTCCACTGATATGATAGTGGATTGCGCGAACTATAATCAGCCAACATACGTGATGCGGCTGTATGGGTGTCTGCATCACTGTGTGCGTTTGGGGGGCTAATGATTCTGGTGAATATACTTAGGTACTTTTGTTGGTGGCTTTTTCGTTGGTGGTATCGCGCTCCCGTCATTGTTGTCGTAGACGTCGTCGTCGTCTTTGGCTGATAGTCAGGTTTTTCTTTCGTTTTCGTTTGCTTATGGGTTTTGTTCGTTTGTTCTTCGTGTTTTCATTCGATTTTCTGTGGGGAACGAAACCGATTTCGGCAGAGAAATTCATTCAGTTGCGCGCCGTCAAACGGTACGGACGCAGATCGTTCGTTGTGGATTCGTGGTACGATACAAAACAAAATTTTGCAAAAACAGACCTACATAAATCAAAGCGAAACTAAAAGAAGAACAAATCGTCGGTTGGATATTCCTTCAAAATTTGATCCTGTCCTATTGAGATACAAATATATTTTTAGTTACGAAAGATACATTCGACCAATATTTGTTAATTTTTTTGGTTTTTGCCGGTGTTTTTGGATTAAGTTACGTTTTGGTTTTTTTTATGTTGCAGTCACGTTTCAAAGGACAACGATGAAAGAGGAAATTGTTGATGAAAAAAATTCTTGAGTCCCAATTTAAAATCAAAAACGGATTGCGCAAACGTTTCTTTTTCGTTTTACGCTGAAGTCTGCAAAATCCTAGAACAACCTCTGCCGGTATCCGGTTCACTTGCGAGGAGGTTCATCATCATCGTTCGTCAATCGCGCGGTTCGCAAATTTCGATTTCGTTTGTTCTTCTACTTCGGGTTCGGGTTCAGATTCGGATCGTGTGTGATAACAGAAAAACGTTTAATTTTATTATTTCTCTTTTTTTCATTGATTTAGCCAGTTTTAATTGAATTTTTTTAAGTGACAAGAAAGTTAACTGAGAAAATAAAGATACACATTTACCCAAGTGCAGGGTTAAATTTTAAAAAGTAATAAGTTTTTTTACGTTGGTGTGAGAATGGGGTCGATACCCCAGTTGGGTAGATCATCAGCACCGATGCCGCTTTTATGGAAATTATTGGCGATATGCATTGTTATACAATCTGTTGGAGTATACACGAGTTATGCTAAGGTGAGTGAGTTTGGTCGGATTATAGGGTCTTCTTTTTGTTATTATATTTTTGCTGCGCGTTGTAGTAGGTATATGCAGGTACCTACGTATGTACCTACCTATCTAGCTATAAAGGAGATAATGTATATAAAGATACTTTATTTGCGATGTTTTTGTTTTGTTACTTCAGCGCGGTGAGCACGTTTTATAGTTGTCGCCGCATTGCGGTTTGGTGTGGCAAAAGGGAACTCGACAGAAAAAAAAGTGATCGTGGGCAGTGAGACACGTCTCCTGCGGGCATTAAAATCCATGAGTTATGCATTTAAAGTGTTGGATGAAGATTTCTTATTTTATTTTTGCGAAAAGGGAGTGAAATTTACGAACTGGATTCGCTGGAACCGACACCAATGTTAACTTGTGCAAATTTAAGGAGATGGAGAACACGACTATTAATACATACATAATTGCTTTGATTTGATGGCGTTTGAATATTGTTAGAGGTTGTCGGGGGTTCAAGATAAATTTGATGTAGGTAGATCTGGAATGGCTGAGGACTATCGTGTGGGACCAGTATTTAATTAAAGCATTTAGGAATAAAATCATCGCAAAATTAATGGCAAGCGATCAAAACTTTGGCTGAAAGTTGAATATGTAAATATATATATTGAATAAAGAATTTCTATCTCTAAAGAATAATATATGTACGTATTAGGTATTTGTATTTATTACGGGTTTTGAGGGTTTTCTGGCATTTCAATTGGACCTTGGAAGCATTTAGAACATTTTAAACAAATTAGGTACAATACTTTAATGGTATCATAGCATATTTCTATTCAGATAGTCTTGAAGACTGAAGACACTGGAATTTCGGAAACCATATTGAATCTATCTACCATTTCAGAGGAACTGAAAAATCACCTTAAGTGTTTTCCTCTGAATTCCATACATTTCACAACTTAAGGTGTTTTCTGACAAACTGCATTTTGTGACTTCAGTCCTTATTGCCCTAGCGCCATAGAATTATTATACGCACCACTGATCTGTAGATAGTTGCTGCATGTGACAAAAAAAAGCTTTTATTCTCTGCAATCATTGCTCTCAGGTACGAAGTTTTTGCTATCAACAGTTACGTGATATCCTAGACGGTGGACATATGTTTGCGTGTTTGTGTGACGTTGAAAAGTGGTACACAGGAAGGGGCTGCGAGTTTTCAAATATCACCGAACATAGCTGGATCAAATTTTTCGGAATCTCGTAATATAGAGCATCTGAATATGATTTCTATCTAATGCTGCTTTAAAGTGCATAAAAAAATTGGCGAATCTCGACTTGCAATTCGTTTGTCTTTTCCAGTATTTAACCGATACGTGCCGATTAATTAGATTTTAGTTGGATATCAATGATAACAATGTTGTTGTGTACATTTTACAGGAGATGCAGAGTTCAAAAGCTCGTATTACAGAACGCATACAAAATTTGGGACTATCTTGTTAGTTTTTTGTGATTTTTTTTAGGAACATTCAGAAACGACGTCCATTCATTAAGCATGGTTTGTTCCATCCATTCTTTGTTAATGACTTAGGAGCTCCTTCTCATCAAAATGTTAACTTGTCACCATGCATACTGTTTCAGATCTAGCGGACTGGTTGTTGTTCAGATTTTGAATAACCGTATCTTCCATTCTACATTGAATGGACGTGTAATTTTCAACCAATAATCTTAATGTTAAACTAAAAAGTGTAAGCATGCTTAAGTAATTCTAATTTGTCAATACGAATATTGCGCATTTGAGGATTTCGAATGATATTGCGTACCCTGCTGAAATGCTTTTCTAACCTTAACCGTACCTGACTGCGACTTAACTTTTAAAATCGTTTAAAATCAAATTTTCTTTAAATCATTTCTAACACGAACTTTAATAAAACTCTAAATATCACTAGGGAGGGACAAGACGACATGACGCACTAAAATTTTAAAATAAATCCAGCCCATCTTATCTCTCTGACCAATTTAGTAAAAAAAACCATTGATATCTTTATTTCTGAAAACATTGTCAAGGAACACAAGCATATTGCATAGATATTTAAATGAACTGACGCTAGTTTAACTTATACAATATTTTTTATAGCAATTTAAAAACAAAAACCAGGGAATATGCATACATGGATAAATAATAATTAGAAAACCTAAACACCGTCAATGCTGACATTTCACCTTTCACACTTTCATCGCTACTTACTTTTAACTACTTGCCTCATTTAAAAAGAATTATCAGAATGGCCTTAAAATAAAACAGCTCCTAATCTGCTGCAGTCAACCTTTGTCCTCAATAAAATAAAAAAGTTTAAATTAAATTGGAAAAAAAACTATAGTTTTCTCGCATATGATAGTACATATCAATTTATTAATTGCGTTAGATAAACAAACAAGAAGCGAACCGTACCTAAAGTGTTTTTTTTTTTTGTTAATTTCCTTATTGATTTGATAAGTTGAGGAATGTATACACACTTTTTTTGTTAGACTTTTAGCTGCTACCTTGTAAAGCTTTATCTATTACATCCACCCATGGATATTAAAACTTTATACAAAATAAAAAAGTTGTCATGTAGAAATTGTTTAGTTATACTTCATTTTAACTCGATTTTAACCAAACCTATTCAAGTTTGAACTTGGTTATCGTTCTGCATCAGCAATGATTAAGTTAAATTTAGATACCTATACAGCTGAACGTGAAGTAGTTGGTGTATGCAAGTAGCATTTAAATTTACATTTTTTTTTCCATAAATATGTTTCAAAATTGTTAAATTATTTTAGCAGTTTGGAAAAATGTATTTAAAACTCTGGTCGTCTACACCACCAAAATAGTGGGCCTTGCACAGATCCTTGTGGTACTTCGTATAAAAACTTTTACTTAGGTATATTATAGGCAGTTAGATTATTGCCTTCATCATTTCGAAAATCAATCAATTACGTGAAAGTCGAGACAAAATAAATCTAACAGTTTAATCATTTAGTACGCGCACATTTTTGCTATCCCCAAACTCTATGATACCAAAAGTTCATCTATTTCCGAGGCAAACTTCTGTTATGTGGAAAATCGCAATGTAGCTCACTATTTCTTAATTTAATTGCGATGATAACCTATGACAGTTCTTTGGAAATATAAAATTTCAAGAGAAACAAGCGAAATGTATCTTTAAAGTGTAATCTTTCCGGTTGAACTTTTGCACTCTGGTTTCCATGCACAGACAACTCTGTTCTCATTCTCATAATATATATAGGCTGGTGATTGTTTTTTTTAATTTCAGCTTTTACTTATATAGGCAGATGTATTAAAGTATGAATAAATGTGTGATTGTCCTTGAAATGGGAATGGGAAATGGGGTGTAGTAGAAACGGATGTTGTGTTAAAATTATATCATTAGTCAGATGACGTAAGTCTTTAATGAAGCGATAATGTTTCTTTAAAAAAAAAATACTTAAAGCTGTTTCTTGTATTAGTCTGAATTAAAAAATCATCATATTGATTATAATGAACATGGTCTTCTATGTGCTCGGAAGGTTGTATGTGTGGATCCAGAATAGTGTCAGGACGGGAGAGTGTCAATGGTAATTGATTTGCAAATTGCCCTTGATAGTTGGAGGCTTTTATTATATTGGTTAACTTTTTAAAGTGTTCGTTGAGATATATTTTTTCAAAATAATATGAACTTTGCCATTGCGTGTTGTTTAAAGATATGCGAATTTTAAATTTGTTCGTGCATCAGTAATTGCAGGAGGAGTTGCAAGGACATAATTGGTAAGAAAACGTCCGTCAGACATAATTTGCTGGGACTCGATGATGGCATAATAACCCACACACACCAATTGTAGGTCATAAGCAAATATAATATTTTTGGGATTTCAATAATTTACTGACAGTTCAGGTTTGGGTAGGTACCTTGTAGTGTGGATACAACGTGTTTCATGTTCGTCTGTCCTACTCTCCGATATCCCCTAAATCTGTACCGAGTAACACATTTTACAGTTTAGTCGATGACTACATATCAATTCGGTTTTGCCTAATCCTACAATATTGAATCGAAATCAGTTCGTAAAGTCTTGACATAAAACACTTTCGACCTGAGATATGAGTGTAACTTGATTCTAAAACTTGCCTCAAATAACTAGTTCGGGCAAGAAACGCTGGCGCTTACATTTCTAGGGTTGAATGACTTGAAATAATTGATTCTTAAATGTTTGGCATGATTGCTCCAGCGCATTTTTCAGCGATCAAGTTGCATTCATGCACGCGATTAAAATAAAATTTAAATAGGCATGCAGGGGAACAAACATATTACATAGAGTACTATAAAAAAAATGTTTAAAAAGTTAAAGATTGCGAGATATGAGAAGATATATTATTGATACCTATAGTTAATCACAGATTACTTATGTCACTAAACAATTTATTTATTCAAATCTGCAAAGTCTTCAATTATAACAAGTTCTTAAAAAAGTGAATGGTTCTAAAAAGCTGAAAACGGAAGTGGAAATTTCTTCGTAAAATCTGCAAAACCACTCTACTCGTGAGAAAGTGATAATTCTTAACTGCTCCAGGAAATTTAATTAATTTTATCGTATTTTTTATTTGGTTTGAGTTTGATTTATTCAATTAAATACCTTGAGTTTTAATCCTTTTTAAAGCTTTCACATCCAAGCAGTCTTTATACGCGGAATCTCATTAGAGAGATAATTTTCTGGATAAGTGACAAATTATCATTTGCGGACAAGTACACAAATTTGGCAGATTTTAAAGGGTAACGGAGACTATCCGTCCCTATACTCACTTACTTAGATGTCGCTTCAGTCCGGGCTGGACCTGGGCCCCAACCAGTACGCCTCTGCAATTAGCTCGGTCTTTGGCTTGGCCTCCAGTTGCGCACTCCAAGTTGGTTGGGATCACCTTCCACTTGTGCGCGCCACCTAAGGTGATGTCTTCCTCTGCTGCGTCTATGACGTGGGTTATTTAAAGTGTTGCAAGGCACACGATTCTAAAAGAAAAACGCCCCTTTGTCGATTTCGACATTCCGTGAGACACATCGTATCAGCAAGTTGTGGAAAGATAAATAAAATTACTTGGTTAAATTCAATTTTCATCTACACGGATAGATTTCGGAACTTCTCTGAACCACCAGAAACCAGTGTTTTCGAATCAATTACAAAACGGCTGAATTCGCTGGACCTGAGGTTACATCCTGTTAGGACATTGCCTTCCAAGAAAACATGTCAAAAGGCTAACATTGGCAAATACAGTTGATTTGGTGGCGACTTACAAACTCCAAACTTACAAACTCCAATCAGAGAAACTGGATAACAAATTTCTTTGTTGGTCGAATTCTTGGTTCAGTGAGTTGCTTTTGAATGTTGATCAGGAGATGTTACCAATGACATATACCTACAAAATTATAACTTCGAAAGGCAAGTCAAAGCCTGTTGAGTCAATCGACCTTCCCAAATCTCTGCAGCACCTGAAATGCTTTTAGAAGCTCAGCTTTATGTCATGTTGTCGCTGCATGCATTTTCGATCACAAATGTTAATCAAGGAAAGGGAAATTTTGATGTTAGTAGCTGATAATCGCAATAAGGGCTTCAACTCCATTCTATGTGCCATCTACTGCCAAATACATGGCTACGGCTACAAATCGATTTCGATACCATTCTTATCTCAGGCAGTCTGTGATATAATTTCTAATCCATCGGCAAAACGATCTCCTCCATTTTTTGTTGTAGTTTTAACGGTTGTGTTGTCGCATCTTTCATATTCTGTTGGTATCTTCTTGCATTATTATTCATAAAAATTAAAGTTAATTTAAAATGATGGCTCCGATGTTAACGAAACGACTCAAACTTGAACTAACCTGACCAGCTTGTTTATGTGCTGTCAAATGCGTAGACTTATGATATATGTATGTTATCCGTACATCGCCATTGATCGTCAGTTGTTGGGGCGAAATTGGCTGTATATTTTTGGAAATGGCCTTCATGATAATAAATCAAATAATCGAATGTCTAATCTGATTGTCTGTTGGCGGCTGGTGTAAAAGTGTCAAAAATAACAAAATTAGCAGTGATTTAATTAGAATATTCAATTGAAATGTATTCCACATATTTACGTCTGCCAGATGATATATAAACAAATAAAAACACAAAAACATTTTCGTAATCTCTGAATAAAATATTTATCAATTAAAACCCCATTTCAGTTCCAGCCATCAACATATATGTATGTAATCTACGCAACATGTGTATGGTAGATATCGAAGAATAAAAGGAAGCCGAAAACAGATTCCATTCAAATCATCCAGCTCATGAATAAATTCACATCCACAAATACCTACCTTCATAGTTAATTTCATTAAATCTCGATTTCAAGTCGGTCAATATTTAGCTACTTCATGATGAAAAATAATGCAAATATACAGTTCGCCGCTGGAGACATCAAGTCGCCAATTAGATGTATAAATTTGCTTTCTGATATCTTCGCTCGAATCTATGAATATGTATTATGTCACTGGCCAATAGAGGCATAGATACTAAATTTATGATAATAACTTGTAGATACACCAACAACAAAAAATACTCACATCTTCTTAGGAAGACCTTGAATTTGGAAAATAGGTACCTTGGCTATACCTTCTGCGATCATATAAGTATGTTCTTCTTTTTTCATATATGAATTGTTTATTTTTCTTTCGAAATTTTTTCTTGAAAAAAATTACCTTTTCCTTTGGTCGGTGATATTTGCCATACCAACTGCTTGCTGTGAGCGGCGCCAAAATCCGAACGCCAAACGCCAACGCATTCGCCAATCATATCAAGCAGCCACTAACATTCGTTCATCATCTATGTACATCTCGGACCAAGTCCATTTCATTACAGAAAAGGAGTTGTGTATCTGTTCTAGGCGAATTCTACCCAGTTCATGTAAACAAGCAAAATATTTTGATGATCCAGAAGGGAGATGATGATTGTGGGCATACTCGATTGTGTATATGTAAATGACTTTGGCTTCCTTATGGTTTCTTATTTACATTCTTGTCGTCTGCCACCCCGATATATATATATATTTTTTTTCTTTGCTCAAGTGGAACAACAATCATCAGCATCTTTTACCAAGATCGTCAAGCACGATCGTTCTTATAAGCAAGCAGTCAATCTGTGTGAAATGGATTGAAAATTGAAATCTGTACGATGAAATACTGACATTTGGCATGGATTCTGTGACGGCTACTTGTCTGGTTAGCGTAACGAATCAGTAAGTCAAATATACCCAGCGTGTTAAAAATAGGTACAAGTTGATGCTTCTCTTTGGGGAGGAAGACCTAACTAACAAGTTTTTGCTAGCAATTTTTTTTGTTGCTAAGATCTTTTAATAAAACTTTTTAAAAATAATAAATTTAAGATTTATTTTAAAAAAATATAAATAAAAATTAAGCGTAAACGGCTATAAAGTACCTTTCCTATAGCTTTATCTATCATTTTGTGGGCGAAGATAAATTTTAGTTTTAGAACGAATAGTAGGGCCCAACAATGTAATGCCGATTCCAAATTTGAGAATCCTTTAATGATAGTTCTTAATCTTAGTTATTTGTCAATCTTTCTCAAGAGCTGGGTTAACAGATAAAAAACTTTAGGTGCTACTGGGGCGCATTTGTACCTGGGACCTGTTGCTTGGAAGTCCAACGTACAAACCACAGAGCCACTGCATGCACAATGATTTATTTTGGGATTTGGGACTACGCAACCCTAATAACTTTAGCGGACTTAAGTAAAAATATATTTCAGGAACCTCTCCCATCTATGAAAAAAAGTGAATTTGGAAGAGTGGGCAAATACGCAAATAAGCAAAACGCGGTAGGGAAAGAAGGGCCACCCTCTGAATTTTTAAAATTGATGGGAGACATTCGGTGCAGATGATTATATAAGCAAAAAAAAATGCATTCCTTTGATGGCCGCTAATAAACCGATGTTTGATTTTGCAACAGCTGGATTATTTTTTCAACCTTAGTCATCCGTCAACTACAAGCTCTTAGGCTTTAAATACATATCTCTAGCTACCCGTTCGTCACTTGCTTAAGAGATCTTAGGAAACAAATTAATATAACAAGAAAAGGACTGGTCTCAATCAGCGCAATCCTGAGCTATAAACTTTGATTGTTGGATCGTTTGAAAAGCTCACTCTGATAACCAATAACGTTTCTTATCCCAAAGTCGCCATGTGTAAGACACGTCCTCAGTAAGAGCAGAAACGTTTTAGAAACTGAGTTTTCGAATTATAGTATAGTATTATCTTTCAGAAATACAATATAATTGAACAGTCGTAAAAGGTAACGATTTTTTATTTTATGTACTCAAAAGTTCATCAAAGATCTTTAAATACAATTTGATAAAGTTGGTCAAGACTCTTTCGATTTATTGAGCTAAGAGCCAGTTCTCGTCATTTTGTTGTGTAAATTCTCAATATTAGTCCAATGAACACGATATGCCGTTATAAGAAAATAGAAGCTCTAAGGAAAATCAAGACGAAGTGTTGATGGTGACGGCCCATTCCCTTGTTACGTATTTTCGATCCAAAGCGTAACGTAGAGTGACTATGAAAGAAAAAAAAAATTTTAGTCATCATCTTATATTCTTCTATGTACGTATACATACTATCAAAAGCTTCAAAATATTAAATTTCTCATAATTCTTGAGATAACGTCCATTTGTACACCTAGATCTACAATTTATTCTATCTAGAGATAAAAGTTTATTCAGCTTGTATGCAACGTTTAAAGAGTGTAAATGTGTAACTTCCTCTTTGCGACGACGACGACGACGACGGGCAGACGGATTGTGCATTCTCATGAGATATGTTTGTTTTTCTCAGTAACTTAAGTGGTAACACCGGAGATTAGCGCTATATGAACTGTATGATTGGCTGAAACATGAAATGACACTAAGAAAAGCAAGCATAGGCACTACTCGCAAGTGCAAACACTGAGTTTTGCCTAGTTTTGAATGTCAGACGAAACTTTAGTTTATTTTTTAAAGTTTTACATTTGTTTCTTCTGTAAACTGGAACATTATGACTGACAGTCAACAGTGAAAAGCGACGCGGCGCAGCGGCGGCGACAAGCAATTTGAATATCGAAATGAAAAGTAATAATCCAACATGATCTTTATGCATGGACATGCGCGAGCTATAAAATCCGGTTTTTATTTTAGATGTGGTTTCACAGATAAGTTGCGAAAACGATAAGAGATTCTGTGAGGAAGATACGGGTATACACAGCATAGATTGTTGCGATTGGGTGCGGATCTTTGTAGAGGACGGTGAGGCCATAAGATTGCATTTTTTTTTAAACGCTACGTCTGTGTGTTATTTAATGACGCGGCAACATCAGATTGTATTTCTGAGATGGATTTTTACAGTTGTTGCGCTTAGATCTGAAATATTAGGGTTTAGTCTTACAATCTACTGCAAACGTACTTACATGTTTGTTATGAGAAAAGACCACCTTTACTTGGTGATGATCTGACTCCACAATTTACGGATAAGCATATTTGCGATAAACACTAGTAGATGGCAACAAAAACGAATAATCGCACAAAACTGTGCGAACACAAAAACAAACAATTTTTTTGGTGTGAAAGTACATTTAACCACAAATGGACATAAATACATACATGAATTCAAGGCCATCTGTCGCAATCAGTTAATTTAATTTTATAAGGCTGTTCACATAGAAGTGTGATCTGCAATCTGCGATCTGCACGTGGTTGAATGAATTCGAAGCTTGTGAACGTAGATTTAGATGCCTTTATGGCGGAGGTTTTTGATTGAGATGTTCTAGATTCAAAAAGGATGCATGTTATTTGCGCCGTTCTGCTATTATCAACGTTCGGTGCAGATAAAGTATAAACATTTTCTTGCGTTGCTGTTAATAAAATCACAAGTCTCTGGCTAGTTTTATTCTTTTGACATACAGGGTGGCACAATAATATCCATTTTTTTGTTAAATATAATAACCTGTGCACCTTAACTTTAAAGATTACGTCTGCTTTTAACTTTGTAGCACTTTTATGTAACATTGCCTTTCACATAAATCAAAAAAAATAAATACATATATATGTATATCCGCGATCAACGGTGCGCCGTGTAACAAAGCCCTTGTTTTCCTTGCCATTATAAATTGCCCGAATCTTGTTTCAATTTTTTTTTATATAAGGAGTTATTACAAATTTAAAGGAAAAATTGCTCTATACACAAAAATTTGTCAATACTTTCATGAACCAAATGAATTATCGAAGTGAAGCGACGAGGTTCAGATAAATGGCGATAAAAAAAACTAGTAAACTGGTTCCAATTGTGTTAGTTTCTCATCTCATCCGATCGGTTTCATTTTACATAATCTGGGCTCTGGTTTAAAAGAAAGAATCACGAATATTGATCATTTGACATGTGCCCTGGGATGTGCGCACATGGCCGGCATATGACGGCATTGAAAGAAAGCTTAATAGATAAATTGGACAGTCTATTTGTTTTGAAGTTAGGTTGGTGGGTTGACCAAGGAGGTGTGTTGTTACTTTCTTATCACACTTAGTGATGCCTTTAAGGGTTCCATAAACAGATATAGGTACATATGCCATCTCATCCTTTGCTCTTCCATGTTTGCTCAATCCTTCTCCAAACATGCAGTGTTATAGGGGTTCATAGGAATTTCGGATGAACAAAAGAATTTCCTAACGTTAGTATTTTTTAGTCGCCTGAGGCTAGGACAGTGGCATACTGTGTTCCTCATCAAAGCAGCATAGGTCGTTATCAGTAGTATGTATTTAAATTTATGGTTCTTTGGTAAGTTGTGTCCGGTAATTAATCATTGCCCTGTATCCAGTGTCTCAGCATAGTTTGAAATTCTTGTTGAACGCCAATAACTTGAAGTTCTCCCTGACACATTTTCGCAGCTCTATACTGCAGCTTGGCTATCGTAAATATTAAGTATAATTTAGCTGCCTCTCTTAAGGAATATTACCGCCTGTAAGACATATGTTGTGATCTCAGAGGCTATTTATTCTTAATATTTCATAAAATATGTTTATTGGTTTCTCGAAGGTCCTTAGTACGAAATATGTGAGACTTATTTAGCTCCAATATGGCGCAGTGGTATGGCTGAGCCTGACGACTTTGGGAATTAAACGTCCCCTTAACTCCCGCACGCATGGCAGTACGTAGCAGCATTTCGAACTGTAGTATACAGTCTGTGAAGCTATGGTATTACAAAACACTTCGACTTTTAAAGCATTATCGGTAAGATAACATTAATACCTGAGGACTTAGATGCGGAAAAAGAATGAATTTTCCAATTGATTAATTCTCCACTGATAATTCCTTCAAGTGCTGCTGTTCCTTGTACAAGGTGGCGCAAAAGTAATCCTCCTATTAGAAAATGCTATAAATTTTGCGATTGGCCCCTAATGTCAGTTCTGTTTTGACATTTGTGTAGTAAACACATGCGAAATACACGTTAATAAACAATGTTACGCTACACTGCTCCAGAACGCGGAATATTGGTGACTACACCAAAAATTACATTTTTAAATTACAGCCAAAAAACATCGGAAGGTTATTTTTGCGCCACCTGTTATTATTTGCTCGAGGTGCTCCTGGTTACCATTGGATTGAGCATCACAGCCAGAAAAATGTGTTTTCAGTAAATTTCCTAGTGATTCTTGACTAGGTTATATTCACATTCCATTCCGCAGCTTAAGGGAAACTGTTGCAGCTGGCTCAGGATTTGCGTTTACTATTTGAACGCTGATTAAAATTTTCTTTGGTTGCCCTTAAATAAGCAATAATCTGCTTCTTTATTGGAGGTTTTAGCATTATTTATGATTATGATTCCATTGGCTGAATTACGAAAATATAAGGCACAAGGCACCACTTTCACTTTTGTAAAGAATTGGTTCCAGTTGGTGACGAAACTATTGTAAGGTGTAACTTTCGGGCATTACTTAGCTCGCTTCCTTATTTTAAATACATGTTATGCCGAGACTTAGATATTTCCCTAAAAATACCCAACTTATTGTTGAACTTTTCTTACTCTAAAGATACCACAATGTGAGATATATTGCAAAATCATCGTTGGCTTGTCCTAGACATTTGATAAAAGGAATAAACTTTAAAATTCTGTAGAATCAGCAACAAAACAAAACACTGTTGATGCATTCAAATACAATAACAAAATATCGCAAGAAAACTCTTCTCTGCGCCCAATATCAAATTTTGAGTGCAACATCGGAGAGGAGCTTCAGATCAAAACTGACAATATACAAATGACCGTCTTTGCAAAAATGTGGGTCACATCCACTTTATTTTTCTTTGCTCAGATATCTACTGTTCATATACTTCTTTTGATTAATGCTCCCGATTAATTGATATTTATTTCAACTGCTTTGTAGGCACATTTAATTCGCTTCAATTTTAATGCGTGCTTCAAGCCGAGGCAACTGAAAACCATAGCCATCATATCGCACAACTGCTTGTGACTAATTCCTGCCGCCAAGCCAATGTGTGTCCGCGCGCTCAAAAAGCAATCAAAATTCTCGTTATAATTGTTTGTTGAATAACAATTCGATTACGAAATTTCGACAAGAGTAACTCGCAAGCAGCGCAAACAAAACTACAATTGCAAAAGAATTTAACTCTCCCGCCGTCATTTCAATTGAATAAAAAAAAAAAGAAATCCGAAAAAATATATATGTATCCGATAAGAGGGCTCCAAGCGCTCTTCAAAATTAAAATTTAAGTGGGGACCGATACTCGTTGGAACATTACGCACTTCTTATTTCAGATACGAGTGTGTATTATGAAAATCTTCAACACACAAAAAAAAATACCAAATAGAAAAGAATCTGAATCAAATTTTACCTAGCATAGTACCGAAAGATATTACTCAACCATGTGCCTTCAATCATAGATACAATTAATATCTTTCCTTAGTTACAAATATCTCACGATAAAATTCTCCCAAAAATGGGTGGGGAATTATTAATAATTTTATTTATTTTGTTGACCCAATCGAAAATAGGTACTCAGCCGAAGTATGTGTAAATTGGGTATGTTTGAATCTCTTAAAATGGGTCATCAGGGGAATGTGCGTATATGATTTTGTTGCATTTATTTTACTGGATTTATTTGTATAATTTAGAAATGATGTGGGGCATCGTCGAATTGTTTGATGTAAGAGTTGGAAAGATTTCTGAAATAGGACCATATGGCAATCAATTTATAAAACAAAAAATAGATTAAGATTGGAAAAGGTCGGGAAATGAGGTCTTAAAATGTTATGGAAGCTCTCACGAGCACGAATTGTGTGAGTTTGGTTTCGTATGTTTTAAATTCAATAATATGTTATATTTGTAGCTATGTATTCTTGGGGCATTTCATGAATAAAAGCCAGCTTTAAGCTTTTGCAAGTCCATTAAATGTTTTTATATGTATTGAACTCAATTACAAGCAGCATACACATCTTTTGTTGTCTATCTGCGGTTTTCGAAAAATTGACCTTAAGGTGGAAAACAACTCGAAAAACTTCTAAACGTCTGGCGGTTTGTATAATTCCATGCTTGCTCCTTAATTGTGTTCCATATATGACAATGAACTGCATTCCATCCTCGATAAGAGTTATATAGTTCAAGACAATATGTAGGTGCGTTGATGTTGTTCTGAGTGAATTTAAACACGGCCTAAATTGTATAAATGATGTTCTTCCCATTTAATAAGATTTTTAAGGAATTGCAACTATTAAACCACAGTAAACCAATGTGCATCTTTAAATATCCGCTTATCCTGTCCCGTCTTTTGTGTTACATTTTAGACGTCGTAAATTTTAGTGTGATCCATTAATAACCAGCCTAATAGCCACATATCGATAAGCTTCTATGAATATGGTTTCTAGGCCAACCCTAGCTAGCTAGCTGCGACTACTTAATAGCAAGGATAGCATTCAAGTTGGTCATAAAATTCTCTGGTTTGAAAGAAAGATCACGGCAGCACTTGACTGTCATAGAGATTACTAAATTAGAGACTTGAAAAGCTGTTTGACTATATAAAAACTTATGCGCACAAGAAAATCCCTTTTGTATGGAAACTCGGTTTTTTATTAGTTTTTTGTTAAAAAGTCAAAAAATAAAAAAAAAGACAAAATTAAAAAAAAATACAAGCCTGTTGTTGTGATTTAAAACAAAAAATAAATTTGTCCTCTATTTGACACGATTTCGGCCTCCTCTGTGATCTAAAAAACAAAATGTCATATAATTTTTAAAGAGTAAGCTTATCATTTTCATTAGAAGAAAACGATTTGAAAAAAACAAAAACATTTTAAATAGCGTCCATGTAAAAAAAAATCGTTTACTCCTGGTTTTCCAGTTCTGGGAATATCTTTAAAATAGTAAAAAAAAATTTTTTTAAAAAAAGTTCCCGTTAAACAAATTTGAATATATAAATAAGATCTGTATTTTTAAAGCAATCGGTCCACTAGAACTTGAGATTTCATGTTAATCATGTTTCAAAAGCGATGTCATAAAAACAGTTGTAACTCCGAAAATAATTCCAATTTGGGAAAAACCTTTCACATGCTTATTTTTCAAAGTCTTGCGAAAAAAATATGTATTTATTTTATTTCTGGACTCGAATACCCCTTAAAAGGCAAGTGACAGCTCAAAATCCTTCAGGGCATATTGTCTAAAATTGGTTTAAGCTTTTAATGCAAAAAAATAAAATTGTTCTTCGAAATCAATTTTCATTTAACAACTTTAGGATGATGATTTTTCTGATTAAATTAATCGTTGGGCTTCTTGCTCGGTATATGACTATGAAACAACTTTGAATCGCTGAAAACACTTTTTCTTATCTCACTACTCACATATGCCAGCCAAACATTTTGACATCCTTGTGCAACATATACATTTAAGTCATCCATACAAATCAGTTAGTCGTCATTAAAACATGTTTTAAACGTGTCCAAAGAATTTCAAGTATGATCATAGCTATCATACTATGTATGTATGTATTTTTAATACTATATACGACTTGAACTGGTCCTTCAATTCAATTCGCTTTAATGAGATGACTTCCTCGCAACAGGACTATTTTTAAATGAACCATCATGTATCTGCCCACACTTGTCATTAAAAATAAAGACCAAGACAACGATTCTGGAATTTTATCTATACAACAACCTGGGCGCACACAGTTTTCATTTATGTTTTAAAAAAATTCTATAACTGGAATTTTTACAATAAAAATAAAAGAAAAGTATCCTGCAAACGAACTTCGCAAAATGTCGGCATTTTTTTCTATTTTTTTACTTAGCTGGCACACATGTTCGGCGGGAATCCACATACACTAACAAATAAACTCCCACTTCGTTTCTCATTACCCATTCACAGAGTCTGAAATCGTTCCTGATTTTATATATGTATTTAAAAAAAACCGAAGAGAAATGTAGCTATATAGTTTCGGTGTCTTCAGAGGAAATGTGCAAAATCGCATGCGATCTATCTTTTTGCGGGAACAAGATCATTGTGGGTGGCAGCCACGATGGCTGTTTACCAAAATTCCAGGAATCTCTGTGATCTAATCCATGAACGAGTAACAAATGAGATTTATAGATACATTTAATGAACGACGAGGATGGAGTGCAATAAATAAACACAAACATTCATGATGAATTTAGATTGGTCGTCATGTTGGCGCAAAGATAATTCGGGATAAAATTAAAATTATGACGTGACATTGTTAAAGGATGACCACATTCGATATCATTATACAACTGAGAGTGCGACTCTGAATTTGAATCCGATTCCATTCTAATAAAATCGATGACGCAAAAGCTCAGTTTCATTAAATCTCGACTGAATTGATCTGTCGTTTTTCATTTACAATTTTGTTTGTGCCACTTAATAAAATGTCAATCTGCGTAGAGATTTTTTTTTTAAGTTAATACTCATCAGCTATGAACAACACATCTGGAACAGATACTGATCTCAGTTGGCTCCTAAAAGAATTGAAGTATTTTAAATTGATGTGCGAATGTAGCCAAAGCTATATTTTACTTCCAATTAAAAAGCGACTTGGTTGGAGTCGGAGGTCTTATGGCCTCTAATTGAAATTGTTTTTTTTCTCTTGTCTTTGGCATATGGTGTATGATTTTGATGATGACTCAAATTCATTTGCGAAAAAATAAACTAGAAATAATGTTTATTGGTACAACACATTGTTAGTCATTTTGTTTATAAAAACGTTTTAATTTTTATGAAAAGCTAAAATGAAAAATGTATTTTAGTTGAGGTGTTTTGTTGGACAGAGATCAGAGAAGAGAGATATTTGCGAAACGTTTACCTGATCTGAATGGAGTCCTTCCGTCATCTACTGGTGGGATTGATACAGTGCATGGGGTAGCTTTCAAATCGTCAAACATCGCAGCTGAATAAACAATATCGCGAAGTGTAACTCATTGAACGTTTATTTTCTATTTTTGGAATATTGACCACAAATTCTATCTTTTATGTTTTATCGTATGCAATCCATATGCTGCATCTCTTAACTGTTTTAGTCGATCAGTGAACGAAAAGATTAAACGAAGTTGTAAATTTCGATCGTGTTCATATACCCATTCCATTGGTTCAATCATTTTTATACCATGTCTTGCCATGATCTGAAATTCAAAAGAGCATTGAGATTAGATCAGGGAAATGTTATGTGGAAAACTATATTTAAGGAAATGTAATTTTTAATGAAATCATTTTCCATTAATATGATCCAATGCAGGCGGAGTGGAGCAATAACATTTTTATTAAATCTGAAGTGAGTTTTGAATATTGATCCAATACCGGCACGTTAATTGATCCATAGGCACACCAGGGTTTTGGCTGGCTAATATCAAATCAGCAACATGTAAGTAAGAACAGAGCCATTCCGCAAGAGTGAAGTTTTCAATAGTGCACATATTGTTCCAAAAGCTCCCTCACGCTCATGTAGCATCGAATTAATGTTTCGTTGTATTTTATTTCCTGGTATTGTAGTGGCTTAGATGCGTTTAACTACTAAGTGGGCGATCTGCGGATCAAATCCGACCCGTACCACATGCAATTTTTTATTCGCTGCCGCACCTCTTGCGAAAGTCAGACAAACATACAAGATTAAGAACTGGCATTAGAAGCTTATATATTATCTTAATAAATTCGGAATCGGCATTAAACTGTAGGTACCTTCAATTCGAGTCAAAAATATATCTTCGCACCCACAATGGTTGAAGCTAGACTTCAGATTGTGCATAATCACAAATATCTTCAGTTCAATCAAACCTCGAACGACTCCCAAAGCTTCAGATGGGAGAAAAGTTGAAAGAATCTTTCAACTCAAACCCAAAACTTCTCGTCTGCAGGCGGCAGGTACCGCTCACGCAACTTCGTTGCTCCGCTCAGGATATGTGCTATTCGTCAGGCTGGCGCATATTGCAACAGTACCTGAGTGACCCGCTACGCGGGATTAAGGGATTTAAATTTCCTTTCCGCAGTCGGTTCGATTTTGGAATGGAAATAATGCTAATTTTTTAGAATTTGGCTTTATTTCTTTTGGCGTTATTTCACGTCACCACTGCCGGTTTTAAAATAGGTCCTGCCGGTGACTTGTTTGGCGAGTTTAGCCCCTTTGCTGAAATATTGTTGCAACTGAGAACCAAGCAAACCAAGGGAAATTTCGCATCTGTTGGAAATTCTCTGCATTGATTTGCCCGCTAAATTCTTAATGTTGATAAGGTCTTAGATTGCAGCTTGACAGTCTATAAAAATCACGGTAGTTTAACTAGAAGCTGCTTCTTGCTGGAGTATAGAAGCTGCTTCTAGGATAGCTTTCTTAAGTATGATAATGGCCCAGGAACCGTAGGTCGACATTGGGCACTAAGCAGTTTGAAAACAAGCGGTCTTAAACCCAGCCGCTGAATTGCTAACAATCACCCCTTCATTCCAAATAGATCGGTGTCTTGCGTTTTATCTCCAAGTCAATGGATGAAATTAAGTAGTGCCTATTATAAGGGATAGTAGGGTCTGTACAACTCTAAGCACAACCAGTAGACTACTTTGAGCTGAAGGTTCCCCTGGAGCTTAAGGATCAACAGTTTACAGGGCGGTCGTAGCCTGTTTTTTTTTTTTTTTTTTTGTTTTAAATCCGTTTTTTATTTTCTTTTAATAAAGCTTACAAACTCGACAAAAATGATTAAATCTAACTTAAAATTAACAGGATACTTATTCTAGATTACTGGTCCTTATGCGGACGCTCTAAACTTAACTATATCACTTAATACTATTACCTTTCGGCCTTAATTTATAATACAATTTTTATTATTTAAATATAATTTTTTTTTACAAGAAAATTTATTTTAAAAACTTGACTCCTTTATTAGTTTTATTTTTATTTAAAACTAAAAACTAAAACTACTTACGACTATACATTAAAAACTTAAAATCTAACTAATGCTACTTAAAATTACCAAACTAATACTAAGTATAATCGGGGGTGAAGTGCACTCGCCGCCTCATCTACAGAGGCAACGAGTGCCCACCCCCCAACTCCGTTAGCAGCCGCCAACATAGCGCAGATGCGCCACCGAGAGTCCACTGACACCGAAATGTGTCTCTCAGAAATACCACAACTTGCAGCCGACATGCAGAGCACCAACTAATCAACTTACAACTTAAAACTACTTAAGACTAGGAGGAGTTACCTAAGGTAACACACCGACCTGGAAAGGTATACCCACCTCTTCCACTCTTTCCGCAAGCCACTTATAGTCGGTGAATTGTTTATCCGTATCAATGCGGTCGTAGCCTTCTTTCTGCGGTTATGGACATTCTGTTTTCAACAGAGTTTTCAAGAAATCCTTTTAAAACTTGAGAGCAAGAGGTTTTAGTCAGCAGGAGTAAGAAATTTCACTTGTCATTTGATCTTTTGGCAAGGATCCAAGTTTTTTGGCAGTCTTCTAAAATCTTAAGTAATTTATTTTGAAGGCTATTGAAGAGTTATTGATCCAAATGAATCAGTTTAGCCTTCTTCTTAATCATTTAGCAGGAAATATTGATATGTTTTATCTTACATACATTATATTGCCGATTTATTAAGCTAGTCTTTTAACATGCTATTCAAGACAGCTTCTGAATATTCTGTAACTCTTTTTAGAGCCGGCATAAGGCAGAAGTAGAGTGTAGAAAGTACGTTAAAATATGGAGAACTTTTATTTGTATACTTGAACATACTTCCATTGGTATCGATTCATTAAAGTGCAAGTTTAATTCTAGCATCATTTACATTAGGAATGTTGTTCCGCCGATGTTATTCGTGCTATTGTAAAAGCATATGCACTACGCTTTATATTCTTTAGTTTGATTTTGGATTGCCCCGCTCCACTTTGATTTTCATAAAATGAATATGTCGTATTGAATTTCTGACAAGGTCATTTGTTTATGCCTATCGATGTCGATGTGTTCTATTGTGTATTTTCATATGTCCTTCTCCCTTGCAGAACCTGATAAGGTCCTTTGGCCGATTATGCTTCATAGTTAATACTAATTGAGGGTCAGAAGAAGCTGTGCAAATTTGAACAGATCAGACAATTTCTCTAAAATGTTTCTAATTATGGATAAGTAAAATAAATAAAGTTTTTGATTTCATATTAAGAGCTTAACCGCTCATGGTATTTTCCAAATAGTTTCCGGAATGTGTTTCTACTCAAAATACTATTTAAAATGATGATTAACTTTAAAGAAAGGCAGTGGAAGCGCCTAGAGCCAAAACTGTTTAAATTTTGATATGAACTGAAAATCACTGTCAATCACTTGAAAACAAGTTCCGTTAAACACCAATTGAACTACTATTATAACAATTGCTTCATATGGGCATCGTCAATCATTGTTTTATATAAAAAGCCTATGGCAGCAAAATCACCTCAAATACATCTGCCAATTATATACAAACATCTTCAAATCAATTAGATAGGAGATTAAGAAATAAGATAAATCTAACGATCTAGACGCGCCATCGTGTTTCAGTCCAACAAGACTTTGCTGCAGGCTTGATATTCATGCGCATCATAAACTTTTGTTTTTCCTCATTCAGATGCATCTCGCATCTATCTGTATCTATTTGCGTTAACATTTAATGCTGAATGTAATTATTATACTTTTTGTGTGCTGGTTCTTGTTTGCGGAATCGCCATAGCTATAGGATTTGAATTTTTCTCACTAAAATTATGCCGATGATCTATGTGTTGACTTAGGGGCGACCATAAGTAGGACAGTCATTGTGTATAAAATTTTGTCCGTACGCTTTTTGTTATTTTAGTGTTAAATTCTATTTGTTTACATTTATGTATGTGTTTAATGTTTGCATGGTAGCAGATCGTGTGCTAAAAGAATGTGCATCTGTGAGAGGATTTTTTCATATTTTCTTTTATTGAGATTTGTTGTTCTTTTTAGTGTTTCAGGGATCTTTTTTTAAGATTCTATTTAACATACTTGCATATGTGTAGTGAGAATTGTTTTGTTTATTTAGTCGCAAATTTTTTTTTTTGTGGTGGTGAATTATTGTAGGAAAATAAACATAGTTGAAGGCTATTTGGGATATGACACCTGATCTTTATTTTTGTTTAAATGATAATATTACCGAATGTGTTGTTTGTGTTAGCACTTTTAAAATTACGTAACATGTAAATCGGTCAAAATGTACAATATGCATTACCGTCTATTTCCAATGTTTGGAGCACTGTATTTTTAAACCCTATCCTAAGGGTATATGTATATATGTATATGTTAATTTTGACACATAATTTGTAACACCCCTTATTATTCATCGTAGACCCCTAAAAGTATATATTTATGATCAGGACCAGAACCTAAGACTATTTAGCAATTTCTGTCTGTATCAACTTTTGAGGCTTTTAAATTTATTCTAGGAAGCTGAAATTTGAAAAATATTCTCCCTAAGGTTTCAAATCGCCCTCTGCCACACCCACAATTTGAAAAAACGGATTTAAAGCTAAAGTTAAATAGAGAGATTTATACTTTGTTCCTTCATAATGTATGTAGGCACTGCCCTCCTTTATAAGTTTGTGATATAAAGTTTATTGCCACACCTACTTTTTGTGGACGTTTTTTAATAAAATCCTTTTTTCTTCGAAAATTTTCATAGAAACTAAAAAAAATGTATAACAATATATATGGCTAATATTGTTTTCAATATATCGCCCATACAAAGTTTTTCGCTACGCCCACTTTTAGGGGGTGTTTCTTCAAAAAAATTGTTGTTTTATAAATTCCATAGTATGAAATAAAAAGCTCTCCATCATCTTCTTAATGATTTTTTCTTTGGGGTACATAGGGATATGGATAGGGTATCATACTGCTCGCCCCAAGCGGACTGTAGCATTTCCTTATGTTTTTATTTAATCGTTGCTGGATTCGATGCTCCATTTTGCATGAAGCGACAAAAACTGCTCACTATACAATTATTAAAAAGTCACCTGACTGTGATTTCATGCTATGTCTCGGATAAAAGGTGTCCATTCTCTTTGGACATTTGCAAATTCTGCCGTAAATTGGCTTCGAAAATGCAAATCCAATAGACTCTCGAAACACACCCGATACATGGCGATACACGTAGTACACCAAAACAATTGAAACCTAAACACTGAATTCATTTCGTCCTTATTTAAGGAGCTTTATTTACCAAATTTTCTTTCACTGTGGATAGCAATGTTTAACAGGTTTGATAAAATCCACACCTCTTCCTGAGTTGTAAACCTTGTTGAACTTTCCTTTTCTGTACATTCGTCGATCCTTGACATCTTCAATCTAAATGGACGTATGTTACTTACCGATGGCCTTCGGTACTTTGATAGTAAGAGATCGGGGACCCTAGTTTCCTTTAGTAGAAACACTAATGCGGGGATATATTGCGATATTGTCTGGTCAATGCATCATTAGAAAAAGCTAAAATGCAAGGATACCAATGACTTCGGCAAAAGCTTCAGTGCTGAAGATGATATTGGATCAGTGATATATCGTATATGTTGCGGTCCAGCACATTCTTTTAGAAACTTCTTAATAATTCACCCAAATTTTTTGTCATGACCACTTTTTGGTGTGTCCAACACCCATGTATGTCATATGAATGAAAATGGTATCTAACAGTCCTCCAAGCGAACTTTAGCCTTTCTTTATGTTTTATTTTTAGCACAATTCTAGCTATCGTCGGGCCCGCCTTGAAGTTAAATTCCATTCCTCCATAGTATTAAGGGGTATTTAAGGTTTTTAGCCTGTCCGTGACTAAATCTAACCGTCTGAATCTTAAATTTATAATGACAACGTTTATTGGACATAAATTTCCCATACACTTCTTCTAAGTCTGTCCAACGAAAGCCAAATTCATAATCCTTTCTAAATCAAATTAGGCTCTTCAGCTTTTCATTTACACATTAACACTTAACCTATGCAACCCATGTCAAACGTGTTGTTGCAACTTTTTAAGCCTTAAGCCAATAAATAACTGCTTAAACCTAAATAAATCCACAATATGCAGCCGTACGTATGAGTTTGGGTTTGATTGCTCTCTCATCGTCTTGGAATTTTTGTACCTTTATTTGGCTGCTTCTTTTTTGCTAAAAACCCAGGTATGTATCAATCCGTACCCACTAATAAATTCAAACCGGTAGAGGGACGACCGCTCATGTGTAACCATCCGCCTAAGATTGAATAAAAAAAACTGAAAAAAGATACCAGCCTTGTTAAATCATTTGACATTGCGTATGCACATCAACACCGTCGACGTCAAAGACCACTACCGTCTACGTCGGTCTGTCTGGACCGAAAAAAAACAACTAAAAACCGCAGATGGATACATTTATTTGCGTCCATAAAAATATCGCACAGATGCACGGAATGGGAAACTACGGAGTCTGGGATGTTAGCTAATGGAAATCGATAGCGCGAAAGCTACATTCAAGATCTAGATACAAATTGATTGTATCTATCTCAATAAATTGACCGAACTTGTGACGGTATGGTGACAATATCTAAACCCAATACATGTAATTGTTTTTGTGTAGTTTTCTTGGAGCTTGACCGAAATTTGATGCTAATTAATGGAAATTTACGCGTCAGAAACCAGTTACGGCCCGAAAAAAATAACAAAAAACCTTAAAATCGAAAGTGTTTTCGAATTTTCTCCCTTGCATTGTGTTTCCTTTACTATATGGTGGCTGATCTGGTTTGAGTACCTAGGCTTTGTTTCCCGCTCTTTTTTATACATATTTTCATTTTGTTTGTATATCTCGAACTTTGGATGGATTTGTATCTTTTCTATTACACACTTGAAACGTGTACTTCAATTGAATATCAATGGGAAGGTGGAATGACGGTGGGGCAATTTGATGATTGACGAACTTTTTTTTACGTTCAAGGTCATGACAGTCCATATGATTTTTTTTTCTGGTTTTGTTTTTTAACGTGCTTAGCTCAGCAATAAAAAGGAAAGATACCTTCATATATGACTACAACATATGGGGGGAAAGTCATTTTGGTTGTTCATGCATAGTACCTTAATATGTTTGTACGAGTGACATTGATGGAGACTTATGAAAAGGGTTGTGGCAGAGAGACCTTTTGTGGCTTGTTTCGGGTCTGTTCATAATTTTGTAATGATTTAGTGTTTATTGAAATTGAAATTGTATTATGAAATAATTGTGGAATTTCTTTGTCGAAAATTGAGATGATATTTGAAGTGATATCATCAACCAAGCATTCATTTATTGGGGAATATCATGGGTTTTCTAGCAAATTTATTAGGGCAGGTGTGACGCACGTGGGCAGTTTTAATTTTAGGGAAATTCTTTGGCTTGTTGGTGTGCGTCTCTTGCGCATGATCGGCTTTTATGAGCTTTCCCACGTTCAGCAATTTGAAATTTTGTTTTTTCACCTCGCCAAAAAGGCTTACTGAAAGGTAGCTCAACCACTACAAACATTGTGGAGTTCGTATATGTCGCTCTATTAGAATAAAATAATGGCATGGAAGTCGACGTAAAAAGGTGGGATAGCAGTGGTGAGGTTTCTGTATACCTCATTAATATTTTTTTTAAAATTAACCAACACCAAACGAAAGTCCTTTAATGCTCTTCGATTATAATCCATAAAGGTAGGATTGCATCTGCGTTTGTTCGAAATGGTTTTGATAAACTTGCGCCACTTAAATCCGTCCAGTGCAGTTGGGGAAGGTGATGATGGAGTTAAACTTAGGTAGAATGTTGTCAGTAGATATTGATCCTATGCTCCTGGTTAGTGAATGAAGGATATTGCAATGCTTGTAGGGTGTTGCAGAACATTCGCCGGCTACTTGCAATCTTACTGTGCTACAATTCAACGGATTCATACTAATTCAATGCTATTCAGAATACTTTTTCTTGGCTTCTGGTGAGGTTACAAGCAGCCCCCTAACCTAACCTAAAGGTTGTAAGACTGCACTTTTGAGTCTAAGAACAGATTCTTACTATCTTATGCCTTAAATCTTATGCTATGTCTTAATGCCTCAAAATAATAAAACATGTCCCCTCCATTTGACGTTCAATGGTATCTCTTTGGAAATTCCGTAGGACTCTTCAAAGATTTGGAACGGCCCAATGCTTAGGCATATGGTCAGCGTTTGTATAAGTGTTCGAATGTTTCACATTGATCAACTGTTTTTGATAGGAAAACCCCCTTCCGTAGACTGGGAAAGTTCTGGTTATATCATTTTGGTTGCTGCAAACTCAATCTAATCTTATCCGATAAATAATAAATGCGGAATGACCTACATTTAACGATTTGCAATTGCAACGTGTATAATATCCATAGTCGAACCCCTTAGAAAATAATAATCATTATGATGATAATCATAATGTGTGTAGATTTACCATATCATTCCGTAAACTGTAGATCAAACTGCTCTTATACATTCTATACTAAATTTTTATGAACCGCATAGCAAATATCAAGCACTACTTAATGGCTAACATTCAAAACTATCCCCTTAGGTACTTGCCAATTATGGAGTTTACCTGAAAGCGGAACAAATACTACGTACCAATAAGGACCTCCGTTTCATAGACCTATATTTAGCCAGCATCTACATAAGATCGATGGATTTTATGATGACTGGGGACGATACGGAAGTAGATCACTTTGTTGTATGCCAACGATGAATATCAATTTGTTTTGACAGCTTAATGAGTGAGCGCGCACCATATTATGCTCCTGGGCAAGAGTCAGTCGTTCGTTCGTTATTCTTATAGCAATGTAACATCGGCAGAACTGGGGTGAAGTCATAAATATTGTTATGCTGGCCAAAAAGAAAATGTATCGCTAAAACAAGACGGACAATTTATGACCCAAAGACCACCATCATTATTCGTCATCCTTCAGCAAGATGCGGGTGATGTCATTTTATGAGGAGGATAACTTCTTTGCTTTCACGAGTCATAACTTCGAAGATAAAAAAAATTCCCAGAATTGGGTTGGGCCTGGCCAGGCTCTTTCATAATAAGACCAGGCCAAGTAAGCAATTTTTAAAATAAATCTGTCAAGATGCAGGGATGCAGCAAAGCGGCAAACCATCAGTTAACTTCATTTATTTAACGATCGATCAATTGAGGCAAACAGAACAGTCATAAAATTATCTTAATGGTGCAGTTAAATTGAAACAAATTACGGGTTAAATTCGGGAATAGATTTCATAACAGTCTGCGCAAGTTGAATTGCCCTAATTTCAGCCTGACGACAGCAGAAATGCCATGCGAATATTCTTGCGGAAGTGTCAAGAGTTTCCAAAAATAATTCTGAAAATATTCTCCCACTGGCATGGCAGCCCAAGGGATCGCACTACACAAGTTGGGATGATTATTTAGGTCAATGTACTCATTAGGTTCTAGTGCGAATCACATGTGGTGAGACGATACTTTGCGGATACAGCGGGAATTGTACTTCAAACGGTCGGTTGTATGGCTGCGCGTCGAAAATAGATTTATTAGTCAGATTCTTCTAGGCAGATTGCTAATGGAAAGGGGATCGAGGATTTGGTTCAAATGTTTTGTTTGAATTGAAGAGATGCAGTTGGATTGTGATTTGTTGAAGGCAATGGTACTAATCATGGGAGCTTATAGGAAAGAATGATATATTAATTTAAAAAAGTTTTTCTCAACTCAACTTTTTTTTTTTGATTATGTGCGTGCAGTGGCTTAGTGGTGAGGTGCGTTGGACCACTAAGCGAGAGGTCGCTGGTTCAAATCCCGACCAGTACCACCTGAAAGTTTTTATTCGCTGCCCCACCTCTTGAGTAAGAACTGTCATGAGTAGCTTCTCATAAAAATGAATTGCCGTTCGGATTCCATTCGTGTCAAAAGGAATTTATCTTCGTGCACACAGTGGTTGGATAAGCTAGGCCTTGGGTCCTAATTTAATAATATTTAGTTATAAACTTTTTTATTATCTCTTTTGGTACTAAATACTTATTATTGCCTCTTATGTCGATCTTATTTCAAATGAAATATCTGAAATATTAAAAAGTAAGTAAAATTCTTCAAAAAAAACAAGCCACTGAAAACATTAGTTGTATATAATTTTCTTCCATAATAGTCGTCCCACCAGATCGTGCTGTAATGTATAAATTCGAGTTACCAGTGGGACAACGCAACGGCCGAAGTACCGAAAACCTAGAATATCTCAATCGACATTGTGGCAAATAAGACATTGGCCTTCAGATATCGCTGCCTTTCGTCCTCTCATATTTTTCTTGCTTAAGCAAATAGCTCAGATTTCAGAAAAAAATAAGAAAATAGATTTCGAGTAGTTCTTTTCCCATCGCTGACCAAGGACTTTAATTGCTTCCAGTATTGAACTTTGTGATCACCCATAAGGCCAACCTCGGATTGCCACAGACGACCTGCCAGATAATTTGTATGTTACGGCCATTATGACGGTTTAGTCCGTTAGTCGAGTTTTCGTTAACTTTTTCCCATATCCAATAGGTGCTACCGCACTTTAACTTCGTTAATATGAACCCAAAAATTTAATTTTTGATTGCAAAGTGAGTTACTCCTAAAATTAAATATATTGGCCGCTTTTTCTTAAATGCTTAAATCAAACATAGGAAGTGCCTTCTCGCTGATGGCGTATGCGGATCGCCTTTTGATCTGCTTGTTAGTACCAAACGTCACTTGTTCTCCTTAATCTTCGAAGGAAATGTATTACACAGTGGTTGTATACTCTTTTTTAAAGATACAGATTGGCTTTGTAAGTTTCTGGAGTTTGGTCAATTTTTCTAACGACTAATGGGTCTCTTTTATGAAAAGCAAGACTTTTTGTTCCCTAAGCTCGTGTGTAGGAAGCAATTTTTGAAAAGTTCTCCACTTCAGTTCCCGTCATTAATGCACTGGTCAACTGTACCAATAACCAATGACCGGCTAATTTTCAGGGTTTGGGTTTAGTACTGTATGGGAGGTCTTTCCACAAAGATGCTCTTGTGAGGTGAAGCTGCAATCATATATGAAGCTAGCAGATACATATCAGAAAGATTGCAGGCAACTTGTGTTTAAGTCTGTCCACGAAGCTCTCACGGCGGTCCACGGCTCTCAAACTTACAAAACTATCTATTTACACTGAAACAAGTTTATAAGCCACCAGAGATAGCCCTGTCTTTAGCTACCAGCTAGTCATAGCTCTATTTGCAAAATACCTTATTTCAAAAACAAATGCCCTCATAAACCCCTTTTTAGATATTACCTCATTTATTTTAGAACTAAGCTATGTCCAGCCCAATTCATCTAATCGTTCTGCTAAGCCTCCCTCATGTGCTATTATATGACCATGTGCGCGTATCGCTGGACACATGTGAGAAATTTTTAAAGACCGATAATATGCGGCAGACATGTTCGCACCACGCATACCCAACTGATAAAATATCCACAAATTATTATGATGTATTGGTATAGCTATTTTTGTTATTGCATGTTTTTTTTAAGAGCAACAACTAATCTACTGACATAATTTCCAAGTGTGATAAGCGTTAGGAGTGGTCTTTTGTCGTCGTCTCACCTACTTTTGTTGATTTTTTTCCACACATTCGTATTAATTGTTGTTGCTTTTGTAATTGTCATCGATTGTATTTCATAATTTGGGGCCGATAGTGATTACAGCGAAAATCTGAAGAGGTTGGTTCTATGGAATGGCCTGCTTCATGGAGTGCATGTGTCAATAAACTTAGAAATTGACTAAACCGGCAAAGTTGTGCATTTGTAAAGCACAAAGAGGACTTGTGCCGATTGGGTGTTGTTGTTGTTTTTTTTATCTATTTAGCTTGCTAATGACAAGGGGTTTGAAGTTTGATGACACCGATTTTTCATGTATTTAATAGTATAGAATAGAACTAATCGGTTTGGTTTGTATAAAAATGATGTATAATTAAGGCTTATCAAAATTTAGATGGGGTTGTTTTTTTCTTTATTGGAAATATTCTTACTTGACCATAGATGGATTTCCTTGACACACATCCTACTTTGTAGTTTAATGGCTTTTTAACCGCACTTCTTGAATACTTTTGCAAGTAAATAAGATTACATTTATGGCATGATAATCCTCAAGTAAACACATTTAAAATGACTGTTTAAGTACAGGATATGTCCAACTGACAAATTAATCCTTCCATGCAAATTTTACTAAGTGCGCAATGCGTACGTATGGAATGGTATGGTACTCTCCTTTTATACGATGACGATCATAAGCCCGGGTGATGTCATTGACAATAAAATCACCGTCTCCCTATTTACGCGATGCGTTCATCCGTTCGTCTGTATTGAATCGATCGTCTCGTGCTATGAAGACCACGACGACCCATTCGACAGTATAAATTTCCGCTATTACGATGCCAGATACGTGGCCAGCAGCTTCGAAAAACACGAACATAACGACGCAAGTCCATCATGTGAAAACGAGCATAAAATGATCACTGCAATAAAATGCAATGGATAGGGCCAGCCGTTTGGGGGTGTGTAGTGTACACGGGCTATGGTTGTGTGTAGTATAACCATATTGCAGTGATTGCGGCCTGCGGAGTATCGAAGCGTTGGGGCACGCATAATATGCGCACACGTTCGGTCCGCGTTATCTTAGTGAGACACGCGTGCTAAATTTGTTTCAAGGAAAAAAACAATACATTTTCATTAGACAGTGGTGATGGAAAGTTTTCTTGAAGGTGTGTTTTATTTTTAAGTTGGAAATTATAACCTTATAAATGCATTTTAGTTAAAAGCAGCGCAGCAAAAAAAATGTAAGTAGTTAACATTTTAAAGAAGTTAGAAGATTTGAATCCTTTGGTTAAAATTTTCGAAAATGTGACGCAAAAAATAAACTGCAACATATTGTTTACTTGTTTGTAAATACATGTAGGGCAGTGGCACCCATTAACGAAATCGTTATAATTTCGTTGTTTTTTCAATGTTCTCTTTCAAACCAAAACAAATATATGGCGGCACATTCCTTCTCAAATCCCAAAGAGTTTCTCATAGATAGAAAAATGTTGCATGTGCTAAAATATTATCAGTTCAGAACATTTGTTGGGAAATGGGCAATTGCTTGAATTTTTATTTCTATTTAACCAAAACTGCGAACAAAATTAGTATTCCTATTTTCGAAAACCTTTATGTCCACCATAGCACCATACAATACCAACGAATAGGTGTTCGAAAATAGAAAACTTTGCAGTTCGTGGTTTCCTGTATTCGAACAACTTTATATCATCTCATAGGTCAGTAAAATGAATCAAAAGAAAATAATACGACGATTTTTTATAAGAACCGAATCGTTGAGTATCGATGCGAGAAGAGAAAGGATAGAGTTAACGGTAGAGCTTCTGATAAGCTCAAAACTGAAATGCGAGTTTCTGCAGAAAACAAATAAGTTGCTAGTACTTAGAGACTTGCTATTTAAAAACGAAAGGTCTGGGAAAAAATTGTACAACGGTTTCCTGAAACACCATAACGAACTATCATAAAATACGCCTGAGACCATCGGTAAGTCGAGATCAATAATGAGAAAATTGAGCACTCGCATTGGAAAACACATTTAGAAGAAGAGGACGCTAATTTTCAAAAGCGACATCTTTAGCCTTGCACTGAAAACCGGAAACGTCCAAAAGAGTATCTGAATTTATGCCGGTCATATAATCTGACGGTTCTCCTGGTTTTTAGTGCAAGTGGTGAAACGATGCTTCCTGTGGTTGTTTTTTCCATATCAGAAAATACATTCAAAAAATGTAAAAACAATGCCTGTCGGTTGGGTTGTGGGTCTTTCGGAGACTCCGTGAAAGAGAACCGAAGCATTTTATGTTGCTAACGATTAGAAATAATTGGCTCGATTACCCATCCATCGTCGGTGCAGTGGCTAAGTAGTTAAGTGCGTTGGAGAAGGTCCTTTATGGGCCGCTTATGTTCGAAATAAGAAACTCTGTGTTCGGGTTTGGGAAACAAGTTTTCGAGAATACAAAAAAGGCTATATTATTCAACTTGATATCATTTTTAAATGAATTGATAGTCATAATAGAATAAGTCTCTATTATGAGGCATTAAAACGTTTAAGTTTCTCTATCAGAACTAATTTATAATATATTTTTTTACCTCAATGCAAGTATTTTTTACAGTTTATTCTTATTCTACTTTGAAATATGTTCTGTCAAATATGATTATTTTCTCTGCCACAGCGTTTTCTTAAGTTTTGTAATGGAAAAAAAGGTGAATGTTAAGCTTTTCATTTAAAAATCCATTTTTCATTGAAATAATTTCTTTTATAAGAATTTATCAGAAAAAAATAATACATAGAATGATAAAATGTTTAATTATGAAAATTTGATAAACATAATTTTTTTTTAATGCGTGCCAGCACATTTTGCCACGAGATTTTGTTGCTTGAGTTATAGTACCTTTATTCCATACCCATATGGAAATCATTACATTAGGGCCAGCTCCAGGACGCAAAAATTGTATAATCTACAATGCCACTTTAAATGTTCATGATATTTGTAAAGACTATTCAAAGAGACTATTACTATACTATACTATACTACTTGGAATTAAGGAACTGCAACCTTTTTATGCTTACCGCTGATGGCTAAAATACACCAGTACCAAAGTAGTAGATCTTAGCCTTTATCCAGAAAAATATTGACTTCCGACTCCAACATTTACATGTACATCAAAATTGAACAAATTCACAAAATTCGTACTAAAATTCTATCGAAATCGAAAAATACTCTAATTTTCTGCATATTTAGGATAGGGGTAGGTTAAGTTATCACACTTAGGGCCCAAATGAAACAGTTGTTAAAGAATACAAATTGTCAGATGATTAATTGATATTCTGTCCTTATGACAAAAAAATTGGAAAAAAAATTGATTCCTTCGCATGTAAACTGGTCTATAAGTATATATACATAAATTTCCTTTTCGTGGATTCATGTAGGTCCCATCCTTCGATATCGGGAAGGAGCGTAGTCGGAGCTATTTTCTGGCTGATACTCAGGCAGTTGATTTATTCAAGCGTAGAAAGTTATGAATTGCATCCAAAGCCGAGCAACGGTTGGTGTCGTTGTCCATATGCGCGATAGTTTTTGTATTTTTGTCTCATCTAAATATATAAGATTGGTCCAATTGTCTGTAGTGATATAGATCCGTTTGAAGCAGTCGTCCACTTTATGTTATTTTCCTTCAAAAAATTAATTTCATCTAACAAAAAATGTCGGGTTTCTTACGAGAGGTGCTAAAAGCTTTCATATATCCCGATTTCCGAGGCAGTTTCAGAAAGTCAAAATGGTCATTAGTTGTGGTTAGCATTCCTCCTATAACTAATATCTCATTTAATCTACGAAGCTACGATCAGATTTATAGGAATCATAACTCTCCCACTACACTACTGGTGGGGTTCGCGGGTTTAAACTCAAAAAATATCTCCAGTCCTCCTGCGTGCACTTAATTGCATTCAAAAATTTTAATTTGGCAGCCCAGACTAAACTTATTTAGACGATAAGTGATAGTTTGCTTAAAATAAAACAATCAAATAAGTTGGATGAAAAGAATAAGGGAATATTGTCTTATACTTTTTGTTAGTAATTAAATAATAAATTTACACTAAATATACATCAATTTGAATTCACAATTTTAGGAAAAATCTTCATAAGAAATATTCAAAAAAATTATTTGGCCTTAATTCATTTTCGAGATACTAATCCCTACTCGAATTTTCGAAACAAGCTTAAAAACTTATATTTTATGTTTCATTAAAATAAAAAGTTCGAATTTTTGAAACAAACTTAAAAACTTTTATTTTATATTTCATTAAAATAAGAGAAATGAAAAAATGGAAAAATTAACAAAATAATATTTTAAAACCTTCTTTTCGTTGGAAATTTGAAATTTGACTCTGTGGTTACCAAATATAGTCATTGATCTTACATCGTAGCACCAGCAAAAAAATGCTATTCTAATATATTTTAGGGAAATGATTTAGACTGGGCCTTATTTCGCAAAAGGTGTAGAAACGTCCTTTGCATCCGTATAGAACTCTGCAAGAAAATTACTGCATATACTCTACTTTTTATTTCGGAGAAATGCTTTGAATTCTTCAATTTATCCTTGCATTAAGTTGCTATAAATAAATAAATATAAAAATGATAACCTTTTAGTCCATACTGTATGCTTTAGTCCATATTGTATTTGCATCTCTTTTTTTATGTAGTTGCGTATCTGTTAAACGTATGATGAAGTCAAAATAATTTTAAAATAATTCTTATTCTATGCACGTATTTCACGGCGAATATTTTTATGTTCGATTTTTGTTAGATTCCCCTTTACCACTTTACTTTTTTGCTTGGCTCATGTAAGTAGTTGGTATTACCCAACAACACTAAGTGACGACATGAGGCTAAGAATCTAGACGAATATGTTTGCCTATTAAAAATGAAATTACCCACAGCTAATTGATTAACAATAGTGAAATGTTAGTGTTTATCGTTGGGATTGACATTGGGTAGGTTTATAATCTGTGATAATATAAGTACACAGAAGCAATATAGAGATAAGGTTTTTGTTGCCTACCCTAATTATTGAAAATGAAGGGTTTCTGTGCGACATTAGGTTTGTTGAATTGAATTTAAGGTTAACAAAAAAAAAAAAAAAATAAAGGAAACTACTTGAATTGAAGGTCTCTTTTTATGCCTTGGTAATAAAATTTATTACTAACTATGTAGTACCAATTCGACCAGTACCACTTCAAAAATTTTTACAGTTTACCTGTTATTGTTTTCGACTATAATGTCACCAAACTAAACTTTTTCAAAACTCCAGCCACCAATCTCAATACACATCATCGTAAAAATTCCATCGGCAAAGGAAAAACTTGATATGACCCAACTACATGTACGTACTACAAAACTTACAAGGATCTGCAAACAAAAAAAAAAAAAAAAAAAGCGAAAAGAAAAATCTTGAAATAAGTGGCAAAATGTTCAATAACGTGACCAGAATATCGTTCAGCCATACATCATAACCATTAGATGCTTTAACAGTTCACACGCTCGGTGCAAGAGTCTTCTCCTTGTTTCATGTGGCAGTGGGAATGGTAAAGCGGTAGAGGGTAACTCATCACATTATTATATTCGACAGCAAAGTAGCTATCTGAAAATTTGCAAGGCAAGTATCTACATCATAATACGTGTATTTATATCGGGAGAAGGAGGACTAGGCGAAGTGTATTCCTGATAATGGGATCAAATCAGACCGACATAATAATGGCTTCCAGAATAGTAAGTTTGCGGTTGAGAACAAAAAAATATATAATATTCGCGATGATGATAGTAGTTTTTGAAAAGAGTTTTTTTTTGTTAAACCTTTTGAAATGGGAAGAATGAGAAGGTTTTGCAGAGCACTTTTGAGTATTGGTGGTCATTGGCAAATGCGGTATGAACCTTTCAGACAAGATGGCTAGATGGCAATTATAACCTAGAGCTCAGAATTGTTGGAGAGTTGCGAACGTATTTTATATATATATATTTGAGGTTATAAGCTGTTTCCGAGTATTTAAAACTTTGCCTCTGCAACAGACCTTTAGACCTTTACAAAACGATCAAAAATGGTCAATAGCTTGGAAGTCTATACAATTATAATCAAATAACGAGCGCAAACCGCAACCGGGTTAACCAACAAACCAATTGCTTTGAGCTCTTTAAAAACCTACAATGATCAGTAGGCAGAAACGTGTTTTTGATATCGAAGGAAAAGATTTTTGCTCGTCGTGATTAATTTCTTCGGCAAACAAATGGGATATTCCCTTAGCTTTAAGTAGATTTAACTTGAATAATTTTATTTTGGCCCAAAGTTGAAGTGGTTTATACCAATTAATGAAATCATCCAATGCGTTTACCATTCTGCGCTATTAACTTGGTTCTCCAAATGTCCATGTAGTAATGCCCCTAAGTCGGACATTTTTACTTCACAGGGCTGTGAGCTGACCCCTCAACCATATATTTTGTTCTTTGGAACCGTACGAGTGCCTCCCCTCAAACTAACTTGGACAGGTCGATACATCTGTACATCCTATATTTATGGTTATTTAGAATTGGAAAAAAGATCCTGAGCAGAGCACTTACATAATATAGAAACATTAAGTTAATTAAGTTAATTAAGTATTCTGCTTTTGATAGCACCGTGATATAGAAAGAGATAACCATTGCCGAAACCACCTCCATCTGTGACTTGGAGTTTCAAAGTTGTACTTTCGGTGACCAATCACAGCAGTGATTTTGTACCATTAAGTCACTTTCATCTTGCTAGAATGTCACATTACGAACATGAAAATCGTTGGTACTTGCACTGTCACCTGTGATAATGCCACACTAGGTTAAGAATACAACTAGAGCCGTAACAAAAGCCTTTTGCTATCTAAAATATCTTATAAATTAAATGCATTGGAGCCACTCAATGCCGTTTCCTCTTCATAACAACTTCTCATGTATCGCATTCGGGTTTTCAATCTCTTAAGGACCCACCAAATTGACTTTAATTAAACCCGAAAATATACCCCATTAATTGCTTAGAAATACTCCTTTAAATATTTTAGCGCAGTCTTACCCTTGTTCATTTAAATATCGTATTCCAATAACCAATTATCTATGGAAAGTAGGTATCTCCGTAAATTTTTGCTCTAGGTAGATTTTTGAAAAAGAGAAAGAGAAAAGAGAAAAAAACAACAGACAAAAAAAATTCTATTTAAAGGTTAAAATTTCATTCTTCGTATCCTTTTACACAGGATCATAGGTGAAATTATTCAACCCACTCAACCGTCTCAACTACACCAGCATTCGAAAACTTTTAACCAGCATGCACTTGGAATCCTTAAAAATATCAAATTATTTGTAAATTACAACTTCGGATGAAAGATGCATAGATACGAGACAAAATGAGAATGTGCTCGTTGTACATGGAAAACTTGCACGGATTCGTCTGAATTATATAGCGTTTAAGATTGCTATACTATACCCCATAATAGACCAGTGCAATGTATATTTTAAGATGAGTTAGTTGCGCGCATGAGAGATACAATAGAAGAAATGTTGTGCGTCGGCGATTGGGTCAAGGCTTTCGGATCTCTCAGATTTTGTTTTGTTTTGTTTTAATTGACTGACATAATTTTATTAATGAGAACAATTGATAGTCAACGGAACGGATGCTCATACGTTCGTTGTGGCAAAAGTTGTTCTCGTGCTTTATTTTGTTCTTTTAAATTTCGATTGCAACAAAGTGGCAGTGGCGACAAGATGTCAAGATGTTATCTGACAGTTGCTGTTGTGCGGTGACCTGAAAATTGCTGAAATATATATAATTAAATATTTCTAGGAATTGCGTTTTGAGCTCGAAATTTATAATTTCAAATCCCGTTAAGGAATTATATTGAGTTTGTGTGCAATCTTGCAATAGTTTTCTTTTGTGATTTATGTGAGATTCTTTTGGTTGATATGGTTGTGAAATTATTTTGATTTGCTTGGAATTGGAAATGATATTGAATCTAATTGGGGCTGACTATCATTCTAGAACTGTAAACAAATGAAAAGTAGGAAAGTTGATTGAGTCTAGATGGACTGGGACAGCTTTCAGTTTCCAAATGCACAATCCAGGGTTTGAGTGCGCTTCACCTTAGGCGAGATTTTCCTTAATTACGTTGTCTCTTCGTATTAGCGTCGAAGATCTATGGGCTGGAGATACTGAGAAACAGTCCGTTTCATTAAACCACTAATACATTGTTAGCAACAACAAATTATTCATTGTTATCCATTCATTACGCATCAACCACCGATGAATATTGGACTATAATGTCGGATACATTTAACTAGCTTCAGCTGGTAGCGTTATGCCGGTTAAAGTTATCTTCCGCTCTTAACCCGCTTACCTTTGCTATTAAATCTAAGGAAAAGCTTTATAAAATGTCAAAGAAATTTTTTAATAGCTAGTAATTTGCGTTATCGGGTGACCACATCTGACGATGTTGCTCAAATTTTTCGTAAATCCTCTTCGTTTGCAAAAAAGTTTACTCAGATACTAGCTTTTGGTTTCTGCAGTTCAAGTCCTTAACTATAGTCTTACTCCCTTACCGCTGACAATAACAAATATCGACAGCAATTTATACTCGGCTCCACAGTGCCACGTTAAGTTCTGCCAACAAAGACATTGCTTCACCATTTGTTGACGATTTAAAGTTCCTTTAACTAAGCAATTGTTAGCAACATTATATTGCCTTAGTTTGTTAAAGTCAAAAGTTCAACACCACAGCAACATCCCAACCCCACCGGCAGCTACTGGCATGTATTACGTCTCTCAGCCAAGATTCATCCACTCTATTCGCTACTCACATTCGGTTCCTTTATAGTGCACTTGCTGCTTCAAGTCTTGAATTTCTCACTAAATGACAGCCCTTGTTTTGGAAGATGGCTTGGATGACGCATAATAAGGTACAAACGCGCCAAGGTAGCCATCTTCGTATCGTAAGAGTGACTTGGCGGTCCGTTGTTGAAAGTCCTTCTTACCTCTTCAACATAACCTCTATATATATACTCGTTGCATCTGCCTCATCATAAACAAATACATATATGAGTTCGAAGCGAGAAAAACAACAACAACAAAAACTGTAATTAGGAGGCAACCGCGAGATACATAGTACGAACTGTCAAGCACCGCCACTTGACAGTCTGTTTATGGAGTGAAAAATAGTAAAGCAAAAAAAAATGTTCACAGCAGAACAGAGGATTTATCTCAGAACGAACAGAAACAGAAACACAATTAGCGAGCATTGTGACTCAAGATCTAAATTTATGTTGCATACGGTTTGTAGAATATAAAAAGGGGCTATTGCACCACCAGTAGCAACCTTTCGGAACTAAAAATCGTGTTAGTGGGACATGCGAATTGCGTATGTATGTATATCTATGCATCCAGATTCCAGATACGTATCTAAGGCGAGGGTAGTGCTTATTGATTCAGGTGATAGTTTTTAATGTTTAGACGGGAGTTCAATGCTGTTTGCAAAGACTTTATGTCAACTTGTATACAAGGTTAAGATCACAAAATTCAAGTCTGTGTCGACTTGGAATGCTAATTCTTTTTAAGAGGTTTATTTTTCTATCCTTTATGAAGTGGGAGCGATGTTCAATTGGCTTCAGTTTATTATGCAGTTTTAGTGGTAGTCTAAACAAACTACACAGAAATGTTTTATTTTAATTAATTTTTTTTGAAAATCTAGAACTAAGCCTCTGAATACATGCATAAAACTAGCTTGCTTTATTTACAAAGATGCCTTTGGCATAAACAAAAATATGCACTGATACAAACTCTTTCCACGTCTTATTACTGAGAAATCATTGACATGACAAATTAGCCCACTTTATCGCAAGTTTCCAATTTTCCTAGACAAATGAGATGACGTCTAAGACTGCGAGTCATTTGTGACTAACCTGACACCACAATCTTGACATAGGTGGCATAGATTAATGATTTGTGCAATACTTGGTAAATAGCCTCCGTAGCGTTTGCGTACAGATAATTTCATTGGGCTTATGGTGATGAATGTTTACACTGTGCGACTTCGAATTTAGTTTACAGAGAGTTTCGAATTTTATTTTCATTTGTTCTTAGAACATTTAGTCAGTTTATATTTAGAGTAGAATAGAAACGTTTACATTAGGATTTTATAATATAAACTTGAGTGTACAGATCCGTTGAATTTTTAGCAAAAACCGGGTATTGATTTAAATCTTTTGGATTACTTGACTTGTACAAATTGTCAAACATTCTTCTATAAAGATATGAGCCATCTTTCGTCATTATGGATACAGTGGCCTTTTGGTTAAGAGCGTTGGACCACTAAGCGAGAGGTTGCTGGTTCAAATCCCGATCTGTGCCACCTGAAAAATTTGTTTTTTTTCGCTGCCCCATTTCATGCGAACGTCTGACAAACATCCAAGAGTAGGAACTTAAGAAGCTTCTCAAAAAAAATAATTGCCGTTCGGAATCGAATTTTAATGCTTTGTTTATAGGTTAACTTCCATAGGTATACGTGTATTCTTTCTTGCTTTCAGGCAAAGAAAATGGACGCACGCGGCAACGGATTTTATGGGTCGGGGCCATAAAGAGTTGAGTTTCAGTCGTGTGACAGCTACTACGAAGGATTCGGATGATTTACGGATCGGTTAAGCAAACCGACGAATGTAGTTTCCTGCTTAGCTAATAGACGCAGACTAAATATTTTATTTAGGGATGTATGAATTCATTGGCTACTTTGTAAACACTCGGGAGAAGCTAGTAAAAAAAGATTATTTTAGAGTTTTAAGTTGGCGCGATCGGGATTCTACTTCTAGTTGATGAAGCATATTTTAATCAGAAAGATTATCTGGTTCATGACAGGTCAAATTTATTCGATCTATACTAGACCGTTGTTTAGGTTCCTATCGAGAAATTCTCTCACACGAATGGATATGATATCTCCAATCCAAGTGTAAACGAATCGCACTATGCTATCAACACAGACTTGCAACTTTCGTAAAACTTTTTCTGTCAACATCACATAATACTCGATATGCATTAAAAAGAATCTGTAATATAACATAACTTAACTAGCGTTGCTTTGGTGGGAAGTGCTGTGCATTAAGACTGATAGAGTGTCATTGAAAGTTATTTATAAAATATGACGACTTGAAGCTAAGCTAAATTTCATTGCAATATTGCTTACTCACTAGAGTTCCGAAGTTATTGAAATAGACGGAATTAAGTATAACTCTCCGCATTTGAAGATACTATTTTCCCTAATATATTTCGTGTACGTACCTACTTAAATTTTTTCCAAGCCCATTTTTTTTGGGCTTTAAACACTCAGTAAGTGATACTTCATGTGCTAAAATTACTTAAGTGCGAAATATACATATATATATATAATATAAAATATCCCATCTCCGCACAGTGGCATATGACATTGCTGAAAAAACTGAAAAATTTTAAATAGAATTCCGACGAATAAAACATGGTTTGGTTTATTCGTCAAAGTGGAAATGAGAACTATCTTAAATCCTATTACATCTTAACTTCAAAAAGATTTGACCAGTGCAAGAAATTGTTGAATAAAGTTGTGACTTCAGGCACGAAGCTAAAAATGTTTGTACCCTAAACCTAAACTAAAAACTAAAAAATATTTTTTTAAATATTCAGATTATGGATTGTGGTAGTGTACCCGTAAAAATAAAGCTTTCTGGATATATACGCCTAGATTTCTCAAATATGTTGAATATATGAATATGTTTCTAATATCATGTCTAATACCAAACGATTTTTCTCATCGAAATCAGTTACAACCTTGCATTTCCGGTGAACAACTTTACCGCTTATCGACTCTGGTGGGTGGGCTGGATTCCCATCAAAGTGATCTAGCCCACATTCCGTACTATACATTAGTTCACCAACTACTACCTACCTTTTTATACGCAATACTCATTTGTAAACAAAACTAATGATGTTTGTCAAAGTAAAAAGAAAAACACGCAATTCCCTTGTCGAAAGTCGTAAAATATTTATTTTTTCTTTCCACTGAAAGCTGCTACAGTTAAAGGTGTTAAAAATGTCAAACAGCCATAAAAAGCCAACAACATGTAATGGGATCAAAAGGGATCGTTAAATAAATCTTATCTAACAACTTCAACTTCCTACGACGAGTCATCATCTGGCATCTATACCTCCAATTATGGTATTTTACAACCATCAGAAACCTTTACAGAAAGCAAATGACAAAGATCATGCAGCACCCATACTAGTTTACGGGTCTGCGGTAATATTGTCTGTCTTGATGAATCGCTGGTGCTACTGTTGTCTTGTTCGGTTTGTAGGGTTTCTTATGCATGTTTCACAATCAGGTTCACTATGCCATCCTAATTGATTAAAGTGATTAATGGAGCTTTTGTGGACAGAATAAAAATTAATATACGACTGTGCGTATGTTAATGGCGCTTTAGCTTTTGGTATGGTGGAAACCAGTTAGTCGATTGGTAATTAATTGTATTACGCTTAAATAAGATAACATGTTTTTTTTTCTTTGTTAATATTTATGGACAAGATTAGCGGGAAATATTTGTAAAGAAATGTTAATTTATGCATATGAATGGTCCATCGACGAGGGGTGATAGTGGTGGATGGTTTCACTTTAAAATACTTTCAATTTTCATGGCTTAATTGATGAATGTGAGGAAGTGGAATTCGATTTGGGTTTGTGAATGGAATTTGAGGAGGCTCTGTATGACGCTGTAATGGTGATAAATTATATTCAGTTGTTAGTCAACTGCACTTTTTGTTTGTTTGAAAATGTAACTCTTGCATTAAATTTATAAGACTGCGAAATAAATTGCATTTACATATATGTATAAAACCCAAGTATCACTATTAGTTCTTTAAAACCTCACCTCTTCTGAAAGACTTCAAAGTATCCAAGAGTATGACCGGAATCGGCATATATTGTAGGGGACCTACAAATATATAACATCATACAAACAATCGTTGTACAAACTAGAATTCGAGGCCTAGATTACGTAGAAACGTTAGTTTCTTTAAGCTTTCTTATACAAAGCTGTTAAGCACGCCCACATTTTGGGCCCATTTTTACACAAATATTCATTTTTAAAACCTAACAAAAGTTGCGATAATTATAAAGAAACTCTTAGACTCGGATTATGAATAAAGTTATAAAAACTCGGCTCATGCAGACTCTAGGCTTATCCTTTAGTATTGATTGTCTCAAACAATAGATAAAGGGGCTAAAGGCTGGGAGTGTCTATTTGCCAGCTTATAGCATGCCCATTTTAGAAGTTAAAAAGTGATTGTTCAGTGTGCCAAAAATGTGCTACAAGTTACATAAGTCCATCTGTCGAATGAAAAATTTAACTTCACACATACAATGGTTGATAGAAGTTTTGCTATGAGTATGTCGAATATTTATGTCTTGATTTTATTTTATTTAAAAGCAGACTCATTATCGAGCCACTACTGTCTCTTTAGTATCTATAATCATCTCTGGACCGTATTGCAGCTCCACTACTACTTTATAGAATTTACTAATTGAGATAAATCCATCTGTCAACCACTTTATCGCCGTATTTTTATTGAGTTCAGATGTCTCACTTAGGCATACCATTTAAAATGACATCAGTAAAAGAAAACAAACACTATATAGGCTCGTTAGCATGAGCCGCGACTCATTTATAATGAGTTCGTCTCATAACATTACCAGTATCAGCTATTACCTCATTCACTACTCCTTCTATCTGCTTGTTGATTTGTTTCACACAATCCATTCCGACTATCGTCAACACTCAAGTCGAATGCAAACTATCACCATCAACTCCAAATATAGAATTGCATCCGATGATGACTAATGACGACAATGCGCTTTCTAGCTCTTTTTTCTCGTTTCCGCAGCCACACACATGTAAATTCGTTTTTTCTTATAAAAATAGGTTAAACGAGCCGCCAGGTCTCTGACGCATCGACAATCACCATCCTCGTTTTATTGGGCTATTATAACGGCTAGCTTGGCAGCTCATTATTTGTTTTGGCTAACATCAAGCGTGGTACTAAACTTTAACAACCTTTTGCCGAGTATGGGCGTCTAACACAGAAAAAGAAGCTGCTTTCATATTTAGTTGTTCGTTTTTAAGTCAAATTATAAGCCTGTGTGTATTCGAAAACTATTAAAATGGTTAACTAGTTTTTAGCTTTTAAAACAGGAAGACGCGATATATTAACTATATTAGAGACCTACACTCAAAACGTGACATAAATACTTTAAGAAGTTGCAGTTCTTAAGAGTATTATCTAATTTAATTTATCGGAATTATAGACGACTCATCTATTAATTATTAAAAGCTTACGTCAGATATTAACCAGGAAATATCCATAGATACTGGCTAAGTTTTTATTTCTTTTAAATAATGCGGTGAATGTTGGAATGAGTTTAAAAATAGCGAACATCTTTATCTTTGTCCTTCAGAACAAAATGTGATAAGAAATATTTTAGTGTGATTATGTAAGCTATTTTCTAGATACTAAGACAGAGTTTCGTTTCGGCACCGTGCGTGTGCAATAAAACGAAAAGTAGAAGAAATTTTCGGTGTGGAAGAACGAATACTTTGCGAAAAGAACGCGAATCGTTATCTGTACTGAACGATAAGGTGATGGGGTCATATTTACACTTTTTTTTTAGTGGATATTTATTGCTCAATCAAACTTACAACAATGAGGTCTTACTCATGAGGTAATCAGTATTCATTCAAGTTCTCCATAAAATTTCCTATAAACATTATGAAATCTAAGAACTTATCCCTATTCGGTTGCGGAAAAAAACAAAAAAAAAAAGAAAACAACGCTGCGTGAAGTGCAAATAAAGAGGGTGTTGTTTCAATAAACTTTAGTTTAACATATTAATTTGCAATTTGTAATGATAAATGATCGTCGACAACTTCTGGAAGCTAATTGAGCAAAATTAAGCTTTCAATATTGTTCCGATCGTATACGGAGATAATTAGTAATTTATAAGCAGAAACCTTAGTAATTTCTAGACCGTAAACTTGCAGTTGGAATATTAATCTTCTTTTCGTTCAACAATGTATTCTAGTAGTGTTGTTTATGTTTCATATTAATTAATAATTTATGCTCGGCATAGCGATCTTACTGGAAGACGGCGCCCGCGAATTTATTTTAATCACCTTTTAAACAGCACCGATTGATGAATGATTCACTTGATAAGTGTCAAGATGTTCACTGCGGAAAGATTGCCCAATCTTTTGTAATATATGAACAATCTAAATAATAATGTAATATACGAACAATCTAAATATATTACAACTTTGGCTTTTCTTATGGAAATTATATTTTACATGAATGAGATGACTTACAATTCTATGCTGATTCGTATCTCTTGGATATTTATCAGATTTTGCAGTTTACTGATACTAATACAGTTTAATGTACTGTAATCTTGAAATGAATTGAATTTGTTTTCGTTGAATTTTAGCGTTAGCACCTACTGCGAACTTCTTTCCCACAAGAATCGCCTCTAGGTTTGTATCGTCTCTAGGTTCGTCAGACCATAGTATCAAAGAACCGTATGGCAATACGAGAAAGCCAACTGAGAAGCTTTAAACGGTTTCCTTAGGAGTGTAACTGGTCGCTGTGCGTCCTCGACAACGACGTGGATGCTGCTGCCGATATGATTCACCTGGGTATGAAACGCTTTATCCCTAACAGAATGAAGAGTATCAAACATAAGGTATACGCATGGTGTGACTCGGGCTGCAAAGAGGCTATCAGAAAAAAATAGGTGAGCTTTCGGACTTGCGAGGCCAACCCAGCTGAGAAAAACCAAAAAAAGTTTAAAAGAGCCAGAAATGACTCCAATTCTCAATTCTCCCACGATCAGAAGTTGGGGCAAAAAATACTATAAAGCCCCACTGGTAGTAGTAAAATCTTTTGGTCTGTTGTTAAGAATTCGGCCTCAACATCTATCCCGAAACTCAACTCCAGCTAGCTCAACGCTCCCAGATTGTGCTTTATCTCCCCCTGTACTCGAGCGCGTCAACTTCTCTATGGGTCCAATACTTTTCCACACTTGTACAGTAGCAAGAGCACTTCATGATCTTAATATACACAAATCCGCTGGTCCAGATGGTATTTTCCCTACCATTGTGAAGATGTGTTTTTCCACGCTGGCAAAACCAAGCTTCTCTATCTATCCTATTTTTCAGTGCTCTTTCTGATAGGATGGAAAACAGCATTTGTCCAGCCAGTCCCAAAAAAAGATGAAACTTCCTGCCCCACCTCCTATCGACCAATTGCACTTACGTCCCTTCTTTCCAAGGTCATGGCAAAAAATTATCAAAATCGTTCGAGCCGTTTTTGAGAAAACGAATTTAATTTAAATTTAAGAAAATCGTTATATGAATTTAAAAAAAAATTATTTAAGAAATCTAAGTTAGCAGATTTGTTTGAGTTTGTAGGACAGACAGACAGACAGACCAAGGACAGACAGACAGACAGACCGACGGACGGCATTGGCGGACCCACTTTTTGGACTTCTCTATAGTCGTAATATCATCCCTCATACTCAGTTTGGGTTCGAAATTTTCGCACGATCGCAATAACTTTCTCTTTAGTATACTAATGAAAAGTTTAAAAATAAAAAAATTGTAATATTGCATACTAAGACGCGACTGTAACATGTGATCTTATATGACGGCAAAATTGTTTGCAATATAGATTATGAATTAAAGTGAATATTAAGTGTAACGCATAATAATTTGTATAGAAATGTTTTTAATATCGGTACATGCGACCATATTAGGTACGGATATCTGTCGCATTAAAACGCTTGCTTTCGAAAATTTACATAAATTTAGAATTGTAGTAATGCTGTTTGAAATTATGCAAACTCGACAACAAGATTAAGGTTTTAAATGTCAATCAAATCGGTAGTATTAATTAGATCTGTGAATATGTTTTCTTATGGTACTCTTTATACATTAGATGTAGACTTCTTTTTGACTCTTATCGGGCGAATTGGTTATATCCAGTCGTGTCAACTCACAGATTCGCATTAACACTTGCTAATCAATATCTTCAATATTTTTAGCAAGTTTCCAGAAATGCCTATTGTTGGTGGCGTCTATCACCACAGCGCCTACATAGGTGGTCATCAACAGTAATATGCAATTTCAAGCTTTTAGCTGCTATGCTGAGTGCTGAGCTCCACAAAAATCAAAACGACTCAATTTTAAAATGTTAGATTTGAAAAAAAGCTATCGTAATAAGTTAAGAATATTTTAATGCATAAGCATAAAGCTAGCATTCTATTACAACTTGATAACGAATATTCGTTACATACATAAGCATCTCTATTTCGAGTATAAAATCTCTTCCCCAATTCATTGTCAATGTCAAACAATGTTTGTGTTTGTCTGGCTTCGAGAAAATATAATTAAAAATGGATAAGTAAGTTGTTCAACGATTTTCATTTATTCGTGTTTATGTTGCAACGAATTTGTTTATGATTTCATCTTTTTTGATGGCTCCTCTTTCACTGAAATGGCTCCCCGAAATCTTCAAATGGATTCCTCTTTGAAATTGAAAAACGACAGCACTGATAGTAGTTTGCAACCGTTTTTGGAAATTTTCAATATTTTCTGCCTAACCCTATTAGGTGGCATAGTGATAGGCCTGCCAGCTCGCCAGAAATTTCGTATACCTCAGCGCCCATGGACCCAGCTGAACTTTGTTGAACGCCTTGGATCCTAATTTGGCCTCTCCTACTGTCAATATCTCCGTCCGGAAGATAGAGTTGAAAATACTCCAACTTCAAGTATATAGAGAGTTACCCATTTGAATAGGAATGGCATGTGCGTAGTTAGGAGTCAACGATGAAACTGAGAATCTGAGCATGTCGTAATAAATTCGTCGTCCGGCATCTTAGCTGACTGATTTTTAGAGCGCTTTGCTTCGCAGAAGTCCATCATTAAAATCGTATAAAGGTTCAATGGAAGAGAATACATTTCAGCCCCGCTGTTCGGTGCTTCTCATTGCAACTGTTGTGTCGTAATACGCTCACCTTTGACATGGTTTTCAGGTGCTCTACTTTGTTTGTGGATTGTTGCAGTTTTCTAAAGCGTATACTACTCACTTTGTTTTTGGATAGTTTTAACTTAAGTAATAAGTAGTAAACTGTGTTTACTGTGTTAGTGTGTTAGTGACTGTGTTAGTGAATCAAACACATATTTCCTACATTTTTTAAGTTTCAAAATATAACGTTCACATATAATTGATTAAGCGGATGTAGGCCAGTTTATCGACCAGACATCATCTGCGTTTCTTCGCGATAAAACAAAAAGATCATGAAATTGCAATTATAGCTGGAGCACACTCAGTCGATTACTTATGCCATTGCTCAACATGTATTCCCACTTAATTTTACAAGGTCATCCGGTCCCCGCTTTTTTCTTAGGATTCTGAAATCATCTTATCGATTCTTAGACAATTCTCAATGTGTTATCCAACCATCTTTAGTTGGCCGCATTGTTTTCGAAATACCCGAGCTGTGATCATTCCATTCTGATATCCATCAGGCGGCGGAAATTAAAAATATACTTAAAACGCACACACACACTACTTACCTACCCTGGTTGATTAGAAAAGATGTAAATCTTTGATTGCCATACGGAACAACGAATGCATTCCACTCTCATTCTAGTTTAGACTGCTACTCACTTGAACAAATCAAAATGCACTTTGCCTCAAGGAACATACATTCAGTGGGATATTTTAGGGGTAAAGCCAGTGAAGAGATACTGATACATTTACAGAATGTGCAAAGACAATGGGGAATCTAATTTTCCAATTGAATCGTCAAGCAAGGAGGACATGCATACACACAAACATACAAAAAATATCAACAATTTCATAATCGTGTCATAATCTTGGATCAGACCAGTCGAGCAACCCCTCACGGTCAACGCAGTTTGGCAAATTTCTTAGTATTCATTTGGAAACGTTTGCTCTTGACATTCGACCCAAATGTGTGACAAATAATAGACTTGATGGAGACAGAGAGTGGTACAGATGCAGCGATGCAAAGTGATTATGCTCGACTCGACATATTAGAGTGGGTGGTGGTGTGGACCAAATATCGCGGTCGGTCCACTATCCAATTGATGTAAATTATATGAAAAAATTGTTTAAATCCTCTGTTCTGTTCGTCTGTATGCGACGCGACGACCTTGAGCTACTCCAAGCAAAAATGTATGCATATCTACTGACTACTCATTTGCGAATCTTATCTATACTAAGCTTATTTATTTTGCTGATGTAAAGCGGAGAAAAGATACATAGATGCATAGATAGACTGTTTGTGGTGGCACTAATGCAATTTTAATTTTCTACAATCTCTTTCCTGGTGCAGTGACAGTGCAATTAAATTACTACCAAGCGAGAGGCGATGACAAATTTCATTTAGAATTTTGTGGATAGAAGAGCGCTTTGCAATGGAAAGCATGATGTCAGGAATAATTAGATCTCTAATTTGTATTTAAAAATTTAATCAGATATGATTGTTTAAGATATTTTCCTTTAAATGACGGGACGGACTAGGAGGGGGTGTTTTTTTAATAGAATAGGTACTTGCAAATTGACATGTTAATTAGAGTAAACAGATGAAGCGAAGATGCAGTGCGCTTGGGTTTAGTGAAAATAGGCGCGATGCTTATGGCTTCAACTAAAATGCAGCAAATTGATATGGGCCATCCCAGCAAATATTTGCGTTAAAGAACAATCCTTTCTTTATGATGAATGGGTGGATCGAGGAATCCCAAATTCCCACATCCGCCCCACAAATCAGCAGCAGATTCTCAAAACATGCCGCTTGGAGTCGACCAGAAACGGACTTCTATTCGTGCCAAAATCAAATCTTCGCAAGCGTAAAGATTCCTCCGAGGTGAGAGGGCCTATGTCTCGGACCCTGATATACTTCCTTTTCTCTTATATAAAGCCAGCTTTCTTTGGGCAATTACCGGGCATTGGATGAGCATAAAATGTCTTCCGCCATGTCTTAATCTTAGAGTCACAGCTTTTTGCACTTTGGGAAGGTGGTTGTTTAGCAGTGTCCAGTGTAGAAGTCAGTTGGGATCTTAATATTACGTTTGCTTAATGTGTTTTTATTTGCGAACTCATATATATTGAGTTCCGAGGAGTTAAGCTTCGACTTTGTGGTACTAATTGGTGGGCGGCAAAATAGTATCTGTGCCTTTAAAGTTGGTTATAGGGCCTTTGCGTGCCATTTCATTGAGACTGTTTAGTCAATTCCACACAATTTGAAGATTCTGAGATTGCGATTTAAGGATTCCCTACATAGAGTTCAACTGCATAAAAATCGAATAAAAGCGACAAGCCCCACGCTTGTTGACATTTAGAACCATCCATACAACCATTACTTTGTATTTTTGACCCTAGAATGCATAAAATTAGTAACTTGAATCAAGAAGTTGGACGGGCAATAGAGTTTATAATTTCCATGTGCCTTTTTAGCTCCTTTGGAACCTTAGAGCAATAGCTAAGTCAAATTAGTAGCGTTGTTAGGTTAAGAATTTTCTCCCAGCTCCAATTGGGCAGGAACGTATTAGTCCTCTGGGTAAATGCATGCCATTCTTTTTTTTTATTCTCTAAAGTGTTTTTTGGGTTTCAACCACACTAACGAAAAATATTTGATAATTAGCATGGTTATTGTTAGGTATGTGCAGTAGGTGTTTTGATTCTCAGTTTATGACATATTTAAGGGTCTTAACTAATTTTTTTTTAACTTTTATTTTATTTGAAGAACTTGCCATGCTAACAATTTCTTTATTTTCTTTCGTTTCAGGTACTACAACCCATCTACGGATAAGTCTAACACTTAGGTTTACTCTGGATAAACAACAAGCAAACAAATACCAATACGTATCCAAATCAAGGTCATATAAATCTTTACCCTAATCAAACCCAATTTAGAATGAACCGCCTCTTTTCCATTAATTGTATTATTTTTTTTTTACAATTTTCAGTCAATTTTAATTATTCTGATTCTTCTGTTCGATTCAGCACAGTCTATAAATTTGAAGGCTTTGCCTTCATAACGTAATGACTACGCTAATTAGGTTTAATTTTGCGAAAGAAAGCTCCGTCCTAATATAGACAAATGGAAGTCGTACCTTCTTGTAAGGTGTAAAATCTGAACAGGACATTTCCCGTCATAAATTCGTTTTCAACTTGGTCGTTGTGTTTAACTTAACCTCCCCATTCCCCTTCGCGAAACGAAGTATGAAGTGTGTCACCGAAATTGCTGAAGCACGACCTCCTCCACCCCCCTTGCAACCAACCAGACATATACACAAAATTGTGAGAAAAAAAAAGAAAGACTTTCTCAAAGTCCTTGTTTCATTGCCCATTAAGGAAAGGATTTGCCTGCGACTTTTTCTTCTTCTTGTGCAGATTTGTTTTTTTTTCTGTGCATGTTTCATGAGAAATTGCTAACGCGTGCTTGGAATATAGAATCGTGTGGCGTCTTCGAAAATGGTATCCTTATGTTAGTGCGGAGAAAAAGATACTGTGATACAGTAAATGAAGGGATGTTGGTTGAATTGAGTGCAGTCGTATGCCTGTGCATATTGTTCTGGCTCCCTTTCCATGCTTAAGGGATGAAACCATCAAACTTCTTGGAATTCTCCTTTTGCTGCTGTTCTCGCTCTCGTTGGGTGATGTTTAAATGACAATAACAATAATGACATCATTTATGCGGTGTCAAGTTGTAAAAGTCTGCTTTTATGTAGTGATTTGAAGTTAAGCATCAACCCGGCTGGGCTAAAAGGGAGGGAGACGACGATGACAGCTATATAATGGTACGCGATGGGGATTTGATTTATTTGCTTTTGTTTTCACTGAAACAATGATGTTGAAGGGGGGGCTGAATCAGAGCAAGTTGCTTAGAATTGAACGATGGGTTGGCTTAACTTGTTGAAGTGATAGGGTGACTTGGCGGAGTGTGTTCTCTAAAATCGGGTGTTGATCGGTATTGATCATCTTATCTGTGATCAGTTCAACTGTCTGTCAATCGGATTAGCGATTTTTCGATTTGTAACATAATAATAAGGTTAACTACTCTTAAGAGCAGGTTCATATGTACATGATTTTGTGCTTAGCATTCTCTTAAGGTTGCGCTCATTACACAAGAATGCTAAAAGGCACTTGGTTGAGTGATGAGATCTTGTAAAGGTTCCCAAGTTTTGTGAGAGAAAAAGTCATGCTAAAATATGCGTATTTAAGGTTTATTTAACCTCGATTAACTCGTGTGCTTAACACATAATGCTAAAGTTACATTCCCCTGTTGAGTTCAATAGAGGTTCAAAATTTAAGTATGACAACAGATTATGTTTTTATTATGTATGAAAATATGCCAAGCATGAGGTCTGTTAATACTTTTTAAAGCCCTTCACAATACCACCGCCACGTGCTCGTCATCCAAACGGAGTTGGCCTTGAGCAAACGAATTTTCTGAGTATCACCCCTTCTCTGTGCAGTTATTTTGCCCCAGTTCGTGGGAATCCTTATTTATATCAGCAGGCAAAGAAGATATATGTTTCACCTAAAGATACAGGCTCTCCATACACCATTTATATGGTCCGTATTCGAACTCAATTCGAGATTTATCATCTCTATTATTAGAGACTTCTTTCGATGTTGTTACGATTAGCATTTTTTTAGAATAGTGGTAGAAAATGCTTCAAATTTTTTTCATCGAGGTTGTACGAATTGATTTGCGCGCACTTTTGTTTGTTTCTTTTTATTCTTATTTGTTATGACTAGTTTTGGTAGCTCAAGAAATGTGTAAATTGTCCCATAATTCTTTTAGTAGATACTAAGCTGAAAATAAACAAAAAATGAGTGATTAGACCACGTAAATTGACTGAATACAATGTACATATGAACATATCTGAATTCAAATTGGGGTCGTCTAAATATAATCACCCTGGTGAACTAGTGTATAAAGGTACCTTGCCCTGAATCCGCTGAACCTGCCAGCAAACACTTCCTTTAGGCATAGTTTGTCAAGGATATCGAATTTGGTTCTGGCAAAATCTGGACCGCTGGCAGACAGCCTTTCCAATGGTCTGAGCTTATAATCCAGCGCCAAGGCCAAACGTTTATTCAATCCGAGTAGATATTTAAATTTTGACGTAGGCGCTCATTTACTTTATTACTGTGTATAGATGAACAGCACACTATGGATGGTTTTGGACTAACAAAAGCTGACTGTGAACCTTGCCTGGTAAGGTATCCGAGGTAATGAAAGAGGTCAGCTCATGAGTATCCGTACCTATGTCCGGAGACCGGAGCTAAGAGTTACATTTATCAAAATTGTTCAGCTTTCTAACGGGTTCCGCCATAATTTTGAAGGTGACACCATAGAAGCGGAGCCGAATTTTGCCAACTGACTTCTTCTTACTATTATTTCTGTCATATTAAGACAGAGCTAAAAACAAATCTAGTGTCGCTTATTAATACATCATTTCAATTTCTCTTAATCTATTAGCTATAGAACTATTCTCGTCAATTTATGCAGTAATCGCCCAATCAAATTTGTGTTTGAAATTATTTTTTCCTTGAAAGATGACTTAACCATTACAAGTTTGCAGCTGGTTATACTTCCGCAAATAGCTTTGTAGAAAATATATAGTTCCATGCATAAAACCGCAATGAAATTTGTGAAAAAAGAACAGCTAATTCCCAGAAACTCTGCGAGTATGTATGTATGTAATTCTTCTTCTTTGCCATGATTCAGAGATTGAAGCGATTCACTTTTCTTCGAAATAAATACAAACCACTGCAAACAAAATGATTAGTTTCTGATAAAAACATTTCCCAGAATCGTTGTAAGTTACATTATTATCAGTCGCTGTTTGAGTGACATAAATATCAAATACAAAAAAAAAATTAACTTGACAAATTTAGTTCGCAAGTATGCAACTCGCGTACGAATGCTCTCAATAACGATGCAGCAGGTGCTGCTGCAACAGATGATTTGTTACGTTGTACGTACACAATATAGACCATTCACCGCTGCCGACATTCTTTGGCAATGCGTCAACTTGAACTTGTGTTTAAATTCTTTCAATCTCACCCAAAAATAGTTTAGATACCTTAACACGAATATCGCAATCTTGTGTAAGAAACTTGAGCATTTCGTAAGACCCTCTATGGATAATTAGATAGTTTGGTCTCGCATTCCAGAGCGTACATCCACATGTTATCCTTTGTTTCTATACTGACATACTATGAACAAAAATTGACAACACGTTCCACATTGCTTCACATGCTCCACCCTGCAGGCACATCCCAACTATCTGGGAATGTTACACTGTTACAGATTGGATACCTCAATATAGATTGCATTCCCTCATGCGTGCTCATGTTTACTTTTGCTGCACCGCACAACGTTTGATACATTTATCACCTAGAGCCCATTACCACATCACAAAAATGAGAAAAGTATTTTTCTTGGGCTAGGAGTAAGGAGCGCTAATCATAACGCATCTTTAGTGTTTGGAAGTATCTGCCAATGGGTATGTAAACATTCTGCGATATAACTGATGAGATTTTTGAAAATCCAGCGCAATGCTTGTGCTCGATTGGCAATTTAGTTAAACAGAGGAAAACAAAGTTAATAGATTTCCTTTTTATCTAAATTTAGATACTTGCACTGCATGAAAGGGACAAAAAACAAAGAGTATTAGTATTAAGTGAATCCCACGTTTACTTTTCGCTTTAAGGTTCATTAGCTTTGGCTTGAGTGCTACATTCTTCAACAAGGAAACGGAATTCCGGGACAATGATATGTGCTCCCAATAGCTTAAGTTGCATACAAATGAAGATTACGTACGGGATGTGAAGGAATTCTCAAGTATTTTGCTATGTGTCTTTTGTTTCTGTGGGTACTTGTAGATGTAGTCAGATTAAAGTAGATGGAAGGGGCATTCGTTAAAGTTCAACGATCGACGATGGTGGTGTTAAAGTTCATCTGTTAGAAATTAACATAGAATGGTTGGGAAAACCGTGCTCAAAAACAATTTCGATAAATGCTGACGAAACGAATATAAAATTCCCTGATGTCCAATCCGCTGAAAGTCTACAACCTGGCGCCGCTAGTGACCGGCAAATTTAAATTTTCTCTCTCTGAGGCTTAAAATATTTTATCAATAATTAGTAAAATAAAGTTAACATCAGGTTTAAAAAAAATTGTACCCTGCTTTGGCTTTTAAAAAGCAAATGATTAAATCTCTCGCTGCCATTGCAATAAAATAATGCTACAAATTTTGAACAAAACAAACTAAGCGCATCGGCTACATGAGATGCAGTTTTAAATCGCACCAAACAAAACTGTTATTAAATCAGTTTTTAGGTTTTAAAAAAATCGTTTTTCTCCTTAACTTATTAAAATTAAAGATACCTACCTATGTAAAAAATTAATTCAGAAAAATTTTTAAATTTTCTACGCAGATTTGTTCAACTTGATAGTTGAAAAAAAAAGTGAATTTTTTTGGAATTTCCTTTATTATTTTTTGAGATATTGTCGTTTTCGTAATGTACCGTTGTTCGACTGTTTTTTTTATAGCCGGAAATTTTCACAGGATTCCAATAACTTTCTTTTTCCGGTTTCAGTTTTTTTTACTGATTATTTTAATATTATGAGGTTGATTGTTTTACTCTCTGTTCTTTCGATCATCCATCTTTTGTTTTAAAGTCCGGGTTTTTTTTTTTTATTTCGTATTAAAAAAAAGAATGATACATTATTTTTGTTACCGCAAATTTTACAGAGATTTGATACGATTTTATCTTTCTATTGGAATATTATTTTAGTTTATACAAGGAGAATGGAGAAAAAAGAAAAAGAAAAAAGAAACAAAGAAATAAGAAAAATACGAACAAAAACCTCCAAAGCAAAAGAGATATATAAATAAATAAATGTGAAAAATTATTAAATATATAAACACATAAAGACATAGTAAATATATAAATGGATAAATAAATCAATAAATAAATAAATAAATAAATGTTAGTGTATCCATATCACAAATCGTAAATTATTAGTATATAACTTGAGCTGACTAGAATGAGTTTACTGAGGAACTAAAGAAATAAATATATATATAAATTATATGTAAATTACAGTATCTATATAAATAAATATAAATTAAATAAGACAATAAGTTTAAGTATATGTAGCTATTTATAACAGTTGCATCAAATGAACAAGGGAAAAAAAAGAACTTAAATTTCAAAAATTTAATTCAGTAATAAGCGGATTTTCAGCGAAACGGCATCTTGTTTTAAATGAGTCTTTTAGTTTTAGTATTCTGTTAGCTATCAATTCAACATTCGCTCTTTTGTGCACATCAACGGTTAAGTGGTGCCAAGGTAAATTTAGCATCATTTTCAGCAGTTTATTTTGGGACACCTTGCAGAGTCACCCCATACTTGGCACCCATAAAGCAAAATTGCCTGGAATATTACTTTATGTAGCACTATTTTGTTTTCGGTAGATAGGAGAGATTGCCTATTTATAAACGGGTATAACATTTTTAAAGCTATACCTGTTTCCTTTATGGTGTTATCAATGTGGTCCTTAAACGTTAGTTTAGAATCCAAATAAATACCAAGGTACCTAACAGAGGGCTCCCAATTTATACAAGCTTCATTCTGGAGTCGCAACTGATTGCTAGGAAGAAAGCAACCCTTCTTTTTCGCGTGAAAAAAATGGCTTGCGCTTTCCCTTCGTTCAGTTTAATTTTCCATTTATGGTAGTATCTGATCAATACTTCCATACCATTTTGGAGATTCCTCTCAATGTTGAGAGCGAATTTATGAGACGAAAATATTGCTGTGTCTTCTGCAAAAATAGCTAAATCACAGTCGTTTAGTTTTGGAATATCAGATACATACATATTATATAAGACTGGACCCAAAACTGAACCTTGTGGAACTCCTGAATGGAAAAACTTTAAATCCGAAACATCACTATTAACGTGAACTTCAAAACGACGATTGGACAAGTAACTTTGGACTTCTTTACAAATATATGGAGGGAATCTTAAATTTATTAATTTATACAGTAAGCCCTCATGCCAAACAGTGTCAAATGCTTTCTCAATATCAAGCAAAACCATACCAGTGGATTTGCCTTGAGACCTATTTAACTTTATAGTATTGGATATTCTAAGCACCTGATGTGAGGTACTGTGATGCCTCCTAAAACCGAGTTGCACATTTGGATAAATGTTGTGATCATCTATAAACTTTAGAATTTGTTCTTTTATAAATTTTTCGTATAATTTGCTTAAGCTGCTTATAAGACTGATTGGCCTATAACTTTCCGGTCTTTCTGATGGCTTACCAGATTTTAATTTAGGCACCACTTTAGCCAATTTCCGAAAGTCCGGATTCTGCCAGAAACGTGGAAAGTATTTCCGGGAAAAACGTTTTCTTTTTAAATGCCCTGATTGAGATCAGCACACTCCTTGAATGAAACCAATTCAAATTAGTTACAAACAAATACATTATGAGTACTATAAATCCTAGTTCACAATTGCATATTCCAACAATTTTTAAATGAAGAATTCCGTACTCGACTTTGGGAACAGATCCACTTATTGTCTATAGGCTATGTATTAAAATGTATTTGCTGCATTAAAACATATTCAAACCATCTACCTTTCGACTAACAACTGTTTAGACCACTCCCAATTCCGACCACTTGATTTATCATTAAAATCCATCATAATTTGCGATCTCTCTCACATTTCTTCTGGAACTTCTAAGACAATGCAACAAACAAACAAAACAATCTGACATCAAAGCACACACAAACAACACTAAACTCAAACATCTTCTAAACTATCAAACAATGAAGATACACAGATAACAACAACAACAAAAACCTCAAATTGTTAACGCTAACAAATTTGACCTACTTTTTAATGGGTTTTTATCTTGACAATTTAACAGTAAGTATCCATCAACCACATGTGTATGTATAAAATTGTATAAATAGTGCAATGTAGTATCAATGGTGGTACCCCTTTCGTCCTATCTATCGCTTATCATCGTTCACTTAGCAAAAAGTCAATGACTTTACCCAAGAAGACTGCATTCCATAGTAATAAGTCTACAATAGATGCCTACAGGTGTTTTCCAGATAAGGATTAATCAGCAAAAGTCCAAAAGCTGATGTTATATCTACAAACATGCTGGTTCTACATCGCGTTTTAGATATAGGATATATGTTCGACTTATAGTCATTCACACGGAAGCGCATTTAATTGCATTTCGTCAGACAATATAAGGATCACTATCACCATGACGGATTATATGAATACCTTTATCAAAGAATATCGTCGTCGTCGTCGTCGTCGTCGTCGTCCTCGTCGTTGCATCGTTAGGGGGAAACGTAAACATTCGCGTATGAAAGTAAGGTCGTCCTTGAAAGGGATTTACTGGCCACGAGTAGTAAAAATATTATAAATTTTAATGCTCGCCATAATACATATATGACTTGACTTTTAGCTATATACATATATATGTGTATACCTATATAGTTTATAGGCAGTTTTAATTCAATTGTTTGGCTCGACTAATGCAATTATGTGGCTGAGGAAAAACTTTCACTTGGTTAACCGCCACGTCAAGATGTGCAAGGTAAAGTCATTTAGGGAACTGGATTGGCAACAGGCTGGACGAATACATGAACTCATACCGAAGTAATTTCGCCTTTTGCTTTACTCCCCCCACTCCTTTGTAGCTGTCCTTGAAATAGATGAAAGCCAAAGTTCTGATCAGAGAGTGAGAGACTTTTGTTTGATAGGTGAAAGGTTCCTTTTAATTTCCTATGAATTCATGAAATGTGTGGTCATACGTACATTTACGGGAGACGGAATGGACGAGATTTTGGCTTAAAATATTTTTCATTAACCCTCCTTCAATCGGAAAGTGGAAAGTGATGCAGCAAAACAAAGTGCGGAAGGATATACATATGTATACGTGCACTTGCATAATAATTCGATTAGTTGAATTTATTGTCTTGTAGATGGTCACTTTAAAGTGACTCAGAAAAGCATACATGTTAAAGGAGATATTTAGGTTAGCTTTAGATTTACATATGTTGATAAGACGGACAGAATGCATTGCCAATTTGTATTCATAATGATAATGTTCGTTTTCATTTCTCTAAATTATTGAATGAATCGAAAATGTATGTATATCTTACTGATTTAATTGACATACATTTATCGTTTATATTTTACGTGTATTTCAGTAAACGTATTTGCTATTAAAATTTCAAACATTACTGGGGTATGGTACGTGTAACTTAGTTGAACTAAGTCTCTTATACCTTTATTTAGTAAAGCTTAAGATATTACCTACTTATAACGACATGTTATCTACTACGCCGTGTATTTCGGGCATCGTAAGGGTGCCGAAATTGCATACCAACTGCGGATGAAGATTTCATTTGCCTTGTAATCCCTCCAATTGTACATTGTTCGAAGAACTTAGCTTTTGGCGCCTGCAAGACCTCACGTGAGCGTTAGGGATTACGGGAAGAAGTTTCAAAACCTTTGAGACCGCGATGGCTCGATGTGGGTCACACACAAAAAAATTTCAATAAATAATATGTTTTTAATTAAATTTCTGACGATTTCTACGTAAAAAGCTGATAACGTTACCATCAGCTGGGGAGTTCCTTGAAAAATATTATCTTCCGTCTTATTGACCTGTAAGTTATCAAAATAGGTGTTTGATATTATGCCAATTTAGATTTTCACATCGTTGGCATTGTTGTCGAATGTATGGAAAGCTCACTGTTTTGACGTTACAGCGAACTATATGGATCTCTATCTATAAATGAAGTTTCAGAGTTTCTTATATTCAGTTATCGGTTTTTTTTTCGTACCGCCCTTATGTCCCGTTTGCTCTTGTTACTAGAGCTGAGTTTTGGGAGGCAGTGCATTACTGAATTGAAGTCAATAGTATGCAAGCTAAGAGTTTAACTCTCCGGGAACAAATGTGGGTTTGCACCTCTGATGCCAGAATTGTAAAATAAGATGGAGTTTTGCCCGAGTTTACTCTATCACTATTTTAATGTTCAGGTTTAGTCCGCAAACCAGCGCCTATGCCCGATTCGATTTTAGACCAATGCATATACAATATTAGGCCATTTTGACTGTAAGACTGTTAAATGCTTAAAATTTTTTTTAAGAAGGTCTGGGAAAATACGGTATGTACGTTGTGCATGGTTTTAATGAGTCCATAGCCTAATTAGCCTTATCTTGAATAAACAACTTTCCGGATAAAGTTGCTGAGGTTTCTTGGGAGTAAAACCACCGTTGTCTATTCATATTGAAAGACACTTCGAAATGAATTGGAAGCCGGGTGTTCAGTGTTTCCTTATTGTCGCCTATGAATAGGTTTGTTTAGTTTCTCGGGTATTATTTCTTGTGAACGAACACTCTTTTCCGAAAAGTTTCTTGTTGTTCATTCCACAATGGTAGCTACTCAGGTTCACAGATGAGGAATTAACCAGATAGTCAACTCTGCAATCCCCTATCACTTTCAACCCGCAAAAAATATTTAATGACAGCCGCAAAATCCTCTCTCAATTTTCCCATCTGTGAATACGTGTGAGCCAGACACATGAAGTTAGATCTAATTTACTAGATTACCCGCCAAAAATAATTGTGGGGAGTTTTGCAATATATCCAAATCGCAACAACAAAACAGCTGGTCACGGCGGATGTGTTGGGAAATAGGAAATTCTGCGAAGTGTTGAGTTTATGTGATTCAACTTTTTATTTTATTTTAATATAAATGTTTATAAAGAAGCAAAAAATTAGTTACCCAATAAAGTTGTTACAATTTATCTCCCTAAAAATAAACATTCTTGGGTTTTTGTTCTTTTCCATTTTGGTTAATAAAATGAGATAAAATGCATATTTTATTGTATTATTGCATAAATATTACTAAATTAGTAATGCTTGGGTGTAAAATATTTGTAGTAAATAGTTTGCAATGGTTTTTATATATATACATATTAAATACTTTGATTGTTTTATTATTTATTTATTATTTGATTGTTTTTATTCAACATATGAAAGTTTAATGAATATATGTATATATTCGGGTTCCGTGCATGGATAAAAAAAAGTGAAAAAGAAGTATTTGTAATCCTCTTTAAATTATGTTGTATTACAAGATTTGTACGTTTAGTCAATCAATTTTCTTCGCTGTTTCTTTTCTAAGGCGGTTTTGAAATTTTTTAAGTAAGTTAATATGCTTTATTTTAAAATTTAAAGTAAGCGATAGACGGAAGAACGAGAAAAAAAGGTAGCTGGAATGCACTGCATAAATATATTGGGGGTGAATTTTTTTATCGAAAATGCTTGGTAGTTGAGTACATTACGAAAATGTTTGGTATTTGAGTACATATCATAAATAAGCATGCACATTATGTTACATCTATATTGAATTATTTGGCCACTTTTTTTAACAGCCGACTTTATTTGTCAAGTTATAATGTTTTGTAATTTTATTTTATATGAAAATAAACAAAACAATTTACTACTACTACTACTACTAGGAAGATATTGCAAATTTTGCAATATTGCAATTAGTCACGTTAATCAATATTATTTTGATTATTTTTCATTAAAAATTAGAATAGATTAGTTAAAACACAGCTTTAATCTTAATATTATAATATTTTATTATGTTATTAGTTGTGTGGTAAGTATGTTTTTATCAATCCATATTCACCGCATAATGACCATGTTTATTTTACACACCCAAATTGTGAGTTGTAATCTGCTGAAATTCATCAACTGTTCCCAACTTCTTGCTATAAAATATGACATTTCATGGGCGCGGCCATTAGCCCCATATAATTCGATTTATGTGTGCGTGATTCCCATTTGATTTGCACGTAAAAGTCCATATAAGTGCAAATTATGTGGGGCTTATCAGTTCGACTTAGCTTGTAGGCAACGTGAGAGATTCGCTCTCGAGTTGACTATCTGGTTAATTCCTCATCTGTGCTCAGGTTTTAACCCTAAAACACGTAGCTTATTGATCTTCTTTAAATTAAAGTTTAAACTCGGACTACTTTACGCAAGGAATAGATTTTTGAATATATCACAAACGTTTTTTGTTTCTATGCAACCCGTATTTGTTTTAGGGTTAACCACAGTGCGCTTTGCCTTACGACAAAAGACGAGTCTGCATCATTTTTATTGGAGAAGTAAAATATTTTCCCACTAAAAAGTATGATTAATCATACATGCTAATTTATTTTCCCGTGCTTAGGCAAAACTATTCATTGAAGATATCGAAAGTCTTGAAACCAGTTGAACTTTTAGATTTTCTAACTATCCAATTCTGATTTATCAAATTGCTGTAAGTATGCTTTTATAACAAAGAAATAACATTCAAATCCACAAGAACTTTTTTTGCTTTAAATTTGACGAACAATAAACTTTGTTCATTATAGAAACAATTCTATCTTAAATAATCTTCTTAGATAAAATACAACATTAACTCACTTCTGACATTATTTACGGTCTTCTTCCACGCAGTTGTAATTAGTACCTACCTACCTATAAGTACCTACCGAGTAACTATTGCCACCGTTAGTATGCAATACTTCTTACTATGTATCGATTCCAAAAGCGGTACTGTTTACGTTCATATTTACTTACAAGGATTTGCTATTTACATAATATAGGAAGGCTTCTCTAGCACTGAAACGTCACTTTAAAAAATAAGTTAGGTTAGGTAAGATTAGATGTGGTCAGCATGGTTATCTCTGGGTGTGTATGAATAGGGTAGACGCTGATTGGCATCAACTTGGCGATGCCCAGTCGTTGTAACTATCTCGTACACATCAATTGTGCTTATTTTACCTCCGAGTGGTAACCGCCGGATACTGGTCTCGCCCACCCGGGCTTGACTTGCTAAACTTATAAGCGCGAGTGCTGAACACGAAAGAAGTAGCAACACTATAATGCTCTGTCGGAATGACTGGCTGACGAGTCTCAGAGGTCTTACATGAGCCCCTCAGAAAGAGGACATACAGCGGATGAATTCGCCATATTGAATCAACGGTGTTGTCAACAGTCGGGATGGCAGATGCCTAAAGCGAGCTACTCTGACATATTTAGAGCAAAGGTCGGTAAGGTTTTTTTTTTCAGCACTAGTCAGGGTGCTGAAATAGAGATGGTGGCGGATGAACCCTTTATGGGCCAACGGCAGCGCTCATATCCCCGAAGTGGGTTACTGACAACGGATTACCCGACCAGCTGTCCTAGGGTCAATTTAGGGCCTGGTCCTCCAGGTTGGGGGTGGTGCGTGGGGTTAACTACCCAACCACGGAAAAACCACATGGTTACGAAGCAACCAAAAGCCTCGGATACGGACGGATTCACTGTTGACGACCCTGCAAAACAAAAAAGGACAATGACTTTCGGATCTGCACGTGGAATGTTCGAACCCTGAATAGACCACGTGCAGCCGAACAATTAGCGGAGGCCCTAACCTGCTACAATGCAGATATCACCGCCATCCAGGAAGTGCGATGGGATGGACCGGGCAAAAGAAGAATGAAAAACTGTGACATCTACTACGGTGATTGCTATAGGGAACAGAAGCAGCGTCTATTTGGATGTGGATTCGTTGTAAGCGGCAGACTTAGGCAAGAAGTCTTGAGCTTTCGACACGTTAGTGAACGCCTTACAACCATCCGCATCAAGGCTAAATTCGCCAACATCAGCCTTTTATGCGCTCACGCCCCCACAGAAGAGAAAGATGATGCCACCAAAGAATGTTTCTACGAGCTCCTCGAGAAAACATATGAGCAATGTCCTAAATACGACGTTAAAATCGTCCTAGGTGATTTTAACGCCAAAATAGGAAAGGAGGACATCTTTGGTAGCACAATCGGAAAGCATAGCCTACACGACACCACGGCTGGAAACGGACTTAGGCTAATTGACTTTGCTGCGGGACGTAATGTTACTATAGCTAGCACACGGTTTCTTCACCTCAATATCCACAAAGGAACATGGCGGTCACCAGATCACCAAACCGTCAATCAAATTGACCATGTTGCGATCGACGCAAGGCACTCCTCCAGTATTCTAGATGTCCGAACTTTCCGAGCGGCCAACATAGACTCGGATCACTACCTTGTTGTAGCCAAGGTACGTATGCGGATATCCCAGACACCACAACAGCGAGGAAATACTGTGAGGAGATTCAACGTTGAACGGCTACAAGCGCAACAAACCGCCAGAATTTTTGCCGATCGCGTATCCCTCAACCTCTCGAGAAGTCCTGTGCTGCCAGCATCAAGTGCTGAAGACCAGTGGCATCGATGCCAAGAAGCCATCAGAAGCGCCGCAACTGATGTGCTTGGTTTCACCAAACCACCCCCACGAAACCCCTGGTTCGATGAAGAGTGCCGGCAAGCGCATGCAGCAAAACAACGTGCCTACGAAGCGGCGCTGCACAGAAAGACGAGAGCGGCTCGTGAGCTCTACGAGCAAATAAGGAGGGAAGAACACCGGCTTCTCCGGAAGAAAAAGAAAGAGCATGAGAAGCGCGCGATCGAGGAAATAGAGAGGTGGTACTCCAGGAACAATGTTCGGAAGTTTTACCAAAAGGTAAAAAGAACGTGTCAACGCAACTTTACCCGAGCAGATACCTGTAGAGACGAACAAGGAAACCTAGTAGTGGAAACACAGTCGGTGCTGAGGATATGGAAAAACCATTTCTGCAGACTGTTAAACGGCGATGATGACACAAATTCCGCTGTCAGGCATAATGAACCATTCAACATGGGTGATGAAAGCCAAGACTCCCACCCACCTGACCAAAATGAAGTGAGGATAGCAATATCCAAACTGAATTCCAACAAGGCTGCCGGGCCGGACGGCTTAACTGCCGAACTTTTCAAGGCAGCGGGAGATGATTTGGTAGAGAGCATGCACCAGCTCGTCTCCAAGATTTGGTCAGAGGAAAGTATGCCTGATGAATGGAACCTCAGCATTGTTTGCCCGATCCACAAGAAAAGAGACCCTCTTAACTGCGCCAACTATAGCGGTATAAGTCTCCTCAACATCGCATACAAGATCCTGTCTGCCATGCTGTGTGAACGCCTGAAACCATTCGTCAACGAACTGATTGGACCCTATCAGTGCGGTTTTAGGCCCAGTAAGTCCACAACTGACCAGATTTTCACACTTCGGCAGATCCTGGAAAAAACCCAAGAAGTCCAGATTGATACTCACCATATTTTTATCGATTTTAAGGCCGCATATGACAGCATTTATAAAGACGAGCTATACAGAGCCATGTCTAGTTTTGGCATACCTGCCAAACTCGTCAGATTGTGCAGGATGACGATGGAGAACTCTCGCTGCTCCATTAAGGTCGGAAACAATCTCACCGAGACCTTTGATGTCAAAAAAGGATTTAGACAAGGCGATGCGCTGTCATGTAACTTCTTCAACATCATACTTGAGAGAATTGTGCGAAACATGTGCAGGGGCACAATTTTCCAAAAGTCTGTGCAACTACTTGCTTACGCCGACGACATCGACATCATTGGCAGAACACAGCGAGCTGTCACTGGTGCGTTTGCAAGTATCAGTACAGAGGCGGCAAAAATGGGTTTAGAAGTGAATGAGGGCAAAACGAAATATATGCTGTCAACAAGAAGGGACGCACAACATCGACGAATCGGACAGAACGTCACGATAGAGGTAGTTCGGGACTTTATCTACCTCGGCTCCGCTATTAACTCTGACAATGACATATAGTCAGAAATCAAGCGAAAAATTACACTTGCCAACCGCTGTTACTTTGGCCTAAGGAGGCAATTGATTAGTAAGGCCTTGTCGAGAAACAGCAAGGAGACTCTATATAAGACCCTCATCATCCCAGTCCTGCTGTATGGCGCAGAAGCATGGACGTTATCAAAGGCGGATGAAGATCTCCTTGGTCGTTTCGAACGCAAAATTCTTCAAGTGATTTTCGGTCCCGTTTGCGTTGACGGGCGGAGAAGATTGGAGGAGGAGATTTAACAGCGAACTCTACGAGCTGTACAGCGACATCGACCTGGTCAGAAAAATACGGATTAGTCGTCTAAGATGGCTGGGACATGTAGAGCGAATGGACACCAACGCTCCGGCCCGAAGAGTTCGAATCCAACCCGGAGGGACAACGCAGTAGAGGAAGACCTCGCCTAAGGTGGCGCGCGCAAGTGGAAGGGGACCTCAACCAACTTGGAGTGTGCAACTGGAGGCAGTTAGCCAAAGATCGTGCTAACTGGAGAGGCGTATTGGTTGAGGCCCAGGTCCACCCCGGACTGTAGCGCCACCTAAGTAAGTAAGTAAGGTTAGATTAGGGGGCTGTTCTGTCATTCTGAATACCATAGTTGTGCATGTAAGAACAAGCGACTAACAAAACCACTTCGATGTGTTAATAAATCCTTTTTTATCTGATAAAGGTCTGCGGCTTCTGGATTTCCAAAGACTCCAAGTCTTTTGACCATGTTTCCAATGTCCGGTAAATACCCCGACGAGAAAGCATCAGGGCTTGACTTCTTTTATTAGAGGCTTTGATCTAGTCTTAATTCAATATTCCTTAAGGGCTTACATGGGTTTCACAGCTTCAAAAAAACTATTTTTTTTTTATTGTCTTATTTATTTTTACAACATCTCGAGAATATTATACTAAATTTTCAAGTCATTCCGAATAAAAGTTTCGGAGATATAGCCTTGGGAAGGTGCGCACTCAATTGAATCATGAGGATTATTTGAGTTTAAACAAATCTTAAACCAAAAGTTCTCGAAAACCACTAAGCCGATCTTGATGAAATTTTACCCAGGTCTTCGAGATACAATTCCCGAGGACTTGGACGAAGGATTTTTTTTTCAATCACAACTATTTAAAAAAAAGATGTTGAGCAAATTTTACCAAATCCAATTTTCCACATTTCGAAGTTCTAGTTTATGGTCTTAACTAAAACACCAACTTTTTTTTTCACTTCTGATGATCCTGTCTGTTCCTGTTTTTTTCCGAGGGGTCACCGGAAATGACGTCACAATGGCGCAGTTTTGAATATTATATAATTATATAAGATAATTTTAAGACAGTTAAAAGTTTGAATAAAATATAAAATTTTTTATATAAAAAAAAAACTGTTGAAAATAGAACTTTTTTCCCCCGAATAAACCCACGTAACCCCTTACGGCCATTTACATTTATCAGTTTGGATGTTCATCTTGAAAGAATGATCCAAAATGATAAATGTAACCTACCGTTCATTTTTATTTCATCCAAAGAGCACAGTGAACATTGAACGATGACAAAAATTTGATGAGAGAGTCTGATGATTCATGCAAAGTCCGCCCGCTACTAGTGGGTTCATATCCGTTTGGGACCAGTTCATCGGCTACTTTGTTCCCTTCTATCACAATGTATCCAGGAACCTAGCAGAATAGAACTGAGCGATGAGATATAGCCCTGAGTGAACAAAAGGCAATCTTTAAATGCATTGTAAAGGAAGCAAATCTATTTTTCGAATAAAAAAAATAAGGAAAATTTTACTGAATTTTCTTCAAATAATCATATATTTAATTCGCATTATTTCTTTAAAATTAAACAAGAAAGTGACTGGGATACCTTTGGGACACCTTGGCGTCAATTTAAAACCCTTTCAGACACCCAAATACCAGGACACTGATTTAGATAATATTCGAAATGAAAATACAAATTGTACTTACAATTGAACCGTTGTCAGTAAATCAAAATGAACATATCTATTTCTTGAATTTCGCGCATTTTCAAGCATATGCATACCTTATCCCCGTTGGTACGATTTATGTATTTGCTTTTAAATTCAGTACCACGGTTTTCATCTTAACACGCACTATGAAAGCCTTTAAGTTTTTCTGATTTAATAGAACTGTCAAGAATGTGCGAAAGACAATTCAATTAATAGCCTTATGCACTAGATTCGCAATCTGATTTGATTTCTGATTCCGAAACACCTTCTAAAAAAGACATCAAAATAGGGAATACCAATTGGAGTTGCCTTTTTGCCCTTTCTGTGAACAAATTCTCACGATCGCGAGTCAAAACCATACACTCGAGAGGCATGGACTTATAAGAAACACACAGATAATCCACGATTTACTTCTGAGAGTCCGCAAATAAAGTCACCTGTTTTGTCAAGAAGTGCTTTATACGATAGTTAATAATAAATTAAAATCATTTTTGTATTTAAAGCTAATAAATTTAAATTGAAACTAACATGGGACACTTTGTTACCTCTCGGACACCTTTTTTGACACTTTATAAAAAAGTTCAGAGCTAACACTGAGTCGCATATGTACAAAAGAACGACATGTCGGTCTATCTTAAGCCTTTGCGAATGCACCAACAATGCATACCTATTCGATAGCTGAAATATTCATTTTCGCAATCGTTCACAGATTTTGGCTATCATGTGATTTGGCCCCGAAAGCGATGCATTATAAAACGAACTTGGGAATTTGGGAATTCCCCTTCAGTATTCGACTTATCGAAGGTTACGCCAAATAATCTTTTCTAATTATCAAGACATTCGGGTAATAAATAGATGTTAGAGGTCTAGGCGCTATTGCCAACTGTGAAATTAGTTATCGAAGTTCGACTGTAGGTATTTCATTTATTCGAACATCAATATCAATCAATACAACTACGATCAAAGGGTGATGTGTCGGAATGTTACTGTCCTCCTTTAAAGTGTTCATAAACAATATAAGTAATTATCGCTTACACCGTTTACAATTCATTGACAAAATCAGCTTGTCTACCAATCACCACACAACATCGTGGCTTAATCATTCAAAAAATATGTTTGTACAAAAGTAAATTGCTCCAGACATTTTTAAGGCGATAAACCTGTCAAAGTAAATCCAAAAGCAATAATAGCCTACAAAAACGTTTGTTACATGCAGACACATTACGTAATCCCAAATCAATTAAGAGGAACACTACGTCGTGTCGTTGAAAATATAAAATATTTTGCCGGTAAGCCGTAGAAAAAAAATTAGCATAACATAATGATGTTTAGGTCTTTGCGGTCAATTTTTAAACGATGGCTACAAAAAGAGCTTTATCTCGTGTTTAGTTACACTCGTCTTCAATTGAGCAATGTAAGGGTGTGCCCAATACTGGTGTGTGTCTCCTAGTCTACAAGGCTATTATTAGCATTATAATCTTTTTAAACCCATTTTAATTACTTTGAATGCAAAGACAGTATGTCAGACATTCCCTTCGATCGCTTGATAAATTTGTTCGATTCGAGTAGTATAACTAAATCAAAGCGTGCGACTGGACTTCTAGTAAATTTAAAGGTTCAATGGTTAAAATATTTACATACATACGTTTTATCACACCGCTTACGTTAGCCCATTCTGTCCGTGTCCAAAAATGGATTATTCGGTTTCTTTTGTGTCCATAATTCCTTAATTTGGTTTAAAACAAATAAATTATGGTAAGTGTGTCACGTGGTACAATGTAAGTCGAGTTGTTTGAGGCTCTCTTTCAATGGCATACGCTACCTTGGGTAAATCCTTATGCTACAACGCATTCAACAGCATCAACATCAATTTATCTCCGGTCGAATATCTTTTAGCTATCGAAATCGAGGTACTTTTGCATTCATATTTTCTTATTGACACTCATTTCCGTTTGTTCTTATTGTCCAGTCCATTTTTTGTTGAAGTAAATGACAACCACGTGGAAATACAATTCAAATATGTAACTTTAAATAACTAACTGCAACATGAGGCCACTTATTCTATATCTCTGTTGCACATTCTTATCACTCATTTTTCTCTTGAATTTCGCGCGCATCAACCCATTTTCAGTAAAATGACGAACCAGTTGTTCGCATTTGGTTGTTGCCATTGATATAACAGCTTTTTAAGGTGAAATTGTGTTTGAAGTTCCCAAAATCACCATGAAAGCTTTCGCCGAAATGGGAATTCATAGTTTGCAGCCAAGAAAATGTCTGTTTAGTTTTTTGAGTAGCTTTTAAAAGCTCTTCTGGCGGAAACGCGTCATAAAACTTAAAGTGTCAGTTACATTGAAGAACACTTCAAAAAAATATTCAAATATATTTTTCTCTAACGAAAACGTTATTTTCTTTTCTTTTGCAGAAAATCGATTCAAATTCAGATTTAATATTCGACGAACTCACCGATGCTGATATAAAAAAATCACAGCAAGACGAACTGTGGCGAACTGCAACGAAAATCCAGCAAACTAACAACGATGAACTGCTGGATGAATCCGATCTGCTCGAAGATGAACTACAACCAGTCGAAGATATCGACGAGGACATTCAAGTGGGGGAAAATATCGTCGACGATGACTCAAGCAGTGATGGCTGGCTGATGAAGAGCGTTAAACGTGTCCGACGCGAGTTGAATCGTTTACTCGGAAGTTCGCAAGGTGAAAGCAAAAAACATGGAATAACTAAGGCACTAGATGCTAAGAAGAAACTCCATCGGAGACGTGCTGCTGTTGCCAATGAAGCAAAACTCCAAAAATTGCGCGAGAATTTAAAGAAGAGATCATCACCCAAAACTGCTGCTGCTTTGCTAGCGAAGGCACAACGTGGAAAGCGTGCCGATTATGACGACGATTACGAAGGTGGTTCGGGAGATGACATTCCTGATGACAATGAGACCGACATGATTGGAGAAATATTCTACTGTAAGTAAAATTGCAGTTTTTATCCTAAGGGTATTTTCATTGCGGCACGTAGTTTGTTAACGCATCTTAATTTTCGTCGACTGTCCGTCCGTATCAACGCATGTGGCTTTTAAATTTAAAATAGGGACTCGAAATGCCATCTATCCATCACGTACTTAACGCTTTTTTCTTTGGGGCATACCTATAGGGATATGGATAAGGTATCACGTCATACTGTTCGCCCCGAGCGAACGGTAACCTTTCTTTTTGTTTGCTTTTTTTGTCAAAATCGATTTTAATTATAATTTTAATTTTATTTTGTAGATCGAGTCAACTTCATAGCAAACGAGATGTGGACTGACAATTTCCGCAACAAAGACAGCAATGAATTTATGGAGCTTCATCGCGAATTGGAAGTTGCATTCAGGGACTTGTTCAATAGTTGGCCTGATACTGTTGATGACGAAGACTTCATCAAAGCTAGTCTCATTCATATTGAGTAAGTTGAAATGGTGTTTGAAATGGGTTCCTTAATCCATATTCTGTTCTGTCTATCCTTAGTCGCACTAATGATCCCTTCAAAGTTCAACTAGAAATTGAACTTGAAATCACAGGCAATAGGGGTGACGCGTTCAACAAATATCTGCAAGATCATATTTCAAAGTACTTGAGGATCGGATCCACTGGTGCTGAGTTGGACGATAACTATGTCTACCGTCACATTAGTGGTGAGTGCTTAACTTTGCTTCAAATAAATTATGTTTTTATTTCATAATCCCGTCATGGTAGATACATAATATATAATGACTCCTTGACAGATTTAAAAAATGTTCCCCCAATCACCGATAAGGTTGTCTACGTGAATGTGTCTAGCAACACCCAGAGTCCACCAGTGACTACAGGTTTATCAGTAGACGCTGGTAAAGACTATCCCGAGCAAGGTGGAGATAATGAAGTCCAGGGCCCAGATCAAGATGAAGTACATAAAGAAGACGGTAATGAACAACCTGAAGAACCATATGATTGTAGAACGAATCCCGCACGTGGGTTCAAGTGTGATGATGACTTGGTTATTGAGTGCGATAAGGTGTGCGATGACTATACCGATTGTTCAGATCGAACTGATGAGATTTACTGTCCGCTAGAAGGTATTTTTCGTTTAGTCGGGAATTCTTTTGTATGTCTGCTAACAGAGGTTGTTGATTTATATGGTTTTTGTTCTACTAACAATTGTACATATATAAATATGTTTGGTGCTAATCTAACAGTATTTTAAAGCTCTTATTAGTATGCAACTAACCCTTGATAATGTCATTTCAAGCGTCTTGTAAAGTGTTTATACATTTTCTTCACGATGATGGCATTTGAAATTAAATTTTAGGAAATAAAGAAGAAGAAGCATGAGATTGGCATGCAATTTTGTAGGTACTAACTGATTCACCCGCAATCTAATCCTCGAAAACAGTATTCTAGATGCTAGGATAAAGAAGGTACCACGTTTGTCCCCTTTCTGTAAGCCCAATTTTTTGGCTGTTTTATTTGTTAACCAATTTACCTAAACCCATACAAGTATTAGTCCATGTGGGATATTTAAGAGTTTTTATTATACTTTATTTATAAAGTATTTCCGGATCAAGTCATTCAGAAGTAACAAAATAACACACAGACGCCCCAGATTAGGCCTTCTCAAATACTTACCCGAATCGACGTCTGGTGCTACTCCGTCATGATCATTTCATTCCTTCAGACAGTTATATCCATCAAGACAATTGTTAAATTTTAGAAAACAATGGCTCTGTGCGCCAAACTTATAATTAAAAATATTTTTTATTGCTCAATTAATATTAAATTTAGTGCATATGAGAAGAGTAGTTCCAATAGGATGGCGCTACGTGCCATATAGCAAAAGAAACATTAGATGAATGCATAGTTTGCATATTGGACGTGTAAATCACCTTTGAAGATCATGTGATTTGACGCTTTGGCTTAAAAAACGCGCTTTATTAATGTAGGTTTGTGAAAGATTTTTGTCATCCTGATTTTTGGAAGATATATACGTTATAGTATCATCCGGGACATTGAAATATTGCTGTATTTTATACACGGTACCTCAATATACTGTGCGATTAGCTTTGTTAATTTTAATCCCCGAAAAGTGTTGATTTTCATAAATGTAGTTTATCCAACTATTAAATATGTACGCTAATCGTAAACCATCTTGAGTTATACGGGTTGGGTTAAACCACATGTATCTAACACTGTGGAATTAGTATGTGTATAATAAGCGAGCAGATTCGCGGTATTTTTGGTGGACAAATAAGTGATTTATATAGGTGGATATACTATTTTGCTTATTAAGCTTTTTATAAAATAATCGTAAAAACTAACAATGTACAATTTGTATGTGCTTATAAGTACGTAAAGTTGTAACATAAAACCTACTATATATTCGTACTTACGTGTTTGTTTTATTATATATCGCTTAATGTCTGTTTTATATATATGTATGTATGTTTCTTGTTACGTTAATATTTATCCTTGTACTTACTTGTTAAATCTCTCTCTCTCTCTCTCTCTCTGCTGTGAATTTCTTGTCCAATATTATTATGTGTTTAAATTATTTAAGAAATGTGTGTCTCCAAGGTGGATGCTGAACTGCATACTTCCTATCTCATCTATGTGAATCGCTTCACACGGCTTAATTTTCGATAATAAAAACAAACATTGTATTGTCATCGCTATCATTATAATTACCCCCCTCCCTGTGTTGTCCCGTAGCAAAGAAAAAAAAAGTCACACACAATTTGCTATTTTAATCGATGTATTTGCTGCCAACTTACACATTTTGTTTTTCTTCATAAAAAAAAAGAATTACCGTACCACGTTCCATCAACCCCTTCTCCATCGTCAAACGACTACGATGACTCCGATACTGGACCAGAAACTGGTAATACCGATGACAACTATGATGACACAAGACCAGAGGAAAATAATGGCGAAGAATCTCTGTCACCGGTTTCAGAAGCAGCTCCTGTCGACAAAAACTACGACAATGCTGCGCCTGAGTCTGAAAATAGACATGATACCGATCCTTATAGGCCTGATTCTGCAAATGGACAAGGTACTGACGACAATAATAGACCTGATCCTGATTTAGAAAATGGGCAAGATATCGACGTTAATCTTGGGGAAAATACGGAAGACACTGATGTTATCCCTGCAAATGGCGAAGATATCGACGAAAATGCTGAACGTTATCCTGAAAATGCAAATGGACAAGATACCGACGATAATGCTCGACCTGATCCAGATCCTGAAAATGGTGACGACAATGTTAGACCTGACCCTGAAGAGGAGAATCGCAATAGACCAACTGCTGGTAGTCGCGATCAAAACGTTGATCGCAACAATGCCGATGAAAACGAAACCGAAGTGAACACTGAGTACCCATCTGGAGATGGTGAAGGTGTTTTTGAACGACAGGAACTCAACTGTCGCGGCGACACCACATTCCGTTGTTACGAAAGTGGTACCTCAATTTGTGAGGAGCAAGTGTGCGACAAGAGAGATGATTGTCCCGATGGCGAAGATGAGAACGACTGCCCTGACGATTTTGTTGATGGTACATAGCAATTTTTGTTGTTTTTTTTTTAATTTTTATATTTATTTTTTTGTTTTTGTCATTTTAAATCCTTAACAATTTGATGGAAATCTCAAAATTATTCGTCCTCTTTGTGTAATCAATCAAAATTATTGTTGAAAAGGAAGAACTAATTCCCCCATTTATCAGTTTTATATTCCATCGAAGGTAAAAATAAAAAAAGTATCTATCTAAAATTCTAATTAGCCAGATACTATTTCGTTAAAAACAATAAAATTACCAGGACCTTGTAAACTTGTAAATAAACACTAAAAACTCAACACAAAAATTACCCTAAAAATTCACAAAAAACACTCATGTAAACAAGAACTAAACTAATTCAAAATTAAGCACTCAAATTAAGTGAGAAAAAAAGTACAATAACTGCGAATACAATTTGTTTAAACAAAGTAGATAGTACATAATCGCATCATAATTAAAACAGAAAACACAATCATTTCTCACCAAAAAAAAAAACACTTTCATACACTCAGATATACTTAAACTACAAGAATATACTTTTTTTGTATCTAGAATGCACAATCAACGAATTTAAATGTGATAACCAATGTCTGCCCCTATCATACCAGTGCAACGGTAATGTTGAGTGTGAAGATGGTACCGACGAAAAAGATTGTCAAAAAGGTAAGTGTTTTTGTTTTATTTTTTATTGTTTATTTTATTTATTTTTTACTGTATGTTGAATTTATTATTTATTCTGTCGTCAATTCCCACAATTCTCTTGAATAATTAAACAAATGGAATTTTGACCAAGGATCATGTGATATAAATATTACGGCCGGTTACAATACTGTGCAGTCAGATGTGAACATGTGAATAATGAATATATAGTAAAGTAAATACCGCTCATTTACCGTCGAATCTATCTCCATCTATAGTGATTATTATTCCGGAACTGTGTATTTACTTAATATTTTTTAGAGCACAACTCAAAGTGATTGTACCTTCAGGCTCAGGTTTTACTGGAAGAGGATGAGTTTTTTTCTGCTGTTATACTAAGTAAGTGATGTTGCCTCACTGGAAAATGCAATTTAAGCATAGTTCCTGACATTTGTGATTTCATGTACATAGTCAACTACGTATTATATTTAAGGCACCCGGGAATCAGACCTGTGCAGAATAATCGGTTTATGGTTACATATTTTTGTGATGTCATCGGCTTTAGTCATCTAAAGGCAGCAACCCATTGTTTTTTAAGATTTCAACATAACCACTCCAATTGTTCTCCTGACACATCCGGAAGTATTTCTTACATTTAGCATTTTCAACATGTCTTTTTTATTGATTGTTCAGGATATGACCAGAATTATAGGGATGATAAACCTCCCACTTTCACTTTGATGTGAATGCATCCGAGCATATTAAAACGTCTAATTCGATAAAGCTTCGTTACCCCTGCTGTCATGCAAAGCATCTCTATTTCGACTGCCTCATACTTCTTGTGTATATATTGTCCAACATTGCTAAACGTATGTGAGCACCGGACTACCAACTGCAGCTATGTTGTCAATCGTCTTCTAGCCCGTAGCTTCGGAAAATCATGCCATCAACATTCTAATTCACTATGATGTTAAATGCGTTTCTAGGTTGACCCAGGTGCTAAAATTGCTTGAAAGTACCTTCTCCTCCCCTATAGTCGGCGTTTACCCCTGCACCAACATGCCATACTTTGCGATAGTTTCCGCTGTATATAAATAAAGCCTTTCAGTTTTCAATGATAAGTTTATATCTCGATGTCCCTGCTTATTACTCCAATTAAATCTCGCTGTTTACAATCTTTGTAATCAATTGGCAGTCGAAAAGTTTATCATTCTGCACGACTAATTTTGAGAAACTTGTCATTCTAGAATGGAGGAATATATTTTCCTAAACTCATTTCTCTGCTTTCTACATATTAACGATCTCCTTCGATCTCAGAAAAATGAGGTGAGCGAAAATAAAGATCCTTGAGGTACTCCTGTCCCCAACACACTCGACTACAGTGTTTGAGTTTAAATCTTTTTTGATTTTTTAAGAATCATTCATTTTCCCTTTCTACTGTTGTAGTTAGATATGCATACATATGACTAAAAAAAAAAATATAAGATTCGTAAACGGACCTTACAGGACCTAAGATAAAATGTTTGCCTCGATTGGAAGGGATATATATTTTAATGCCGATTCCGAACGGCAATTTATTTTACTCCTGAATGTTTGTCAGACTTTCGCAAGAGCTTGGACAGCGAATAAAAACTTTCAGGTTGTGCGGGTTCTCGCTTAGTTGTCCAACGCACTTAACCACTAAGCCACATGTACATAGATATCTAACTCAATTGAAACACAAAAGAATCTCTTAAAAATTGAATCTCTTGCAAATTGCTATCAAGAAATGAAAAGGTTCGTTCGCACTTCTCATAAATACTTGCAGAAATGTTTTTACAAAAAAAAAGTACGCCCCGTACAACTAATGCCTCCAGATGGAGGTACATATGGTACACAATCTAATTGTAGAAGCAAACATCTCTTAAATAGTCCAAATTAAGACTATTATGTCATTCAGTTCAATGCTTCTCTGCCATCCAAATGGCCAACAAGCGCGCAATCAGATAAGCGTCCCACTAAACTTAAAAATACGCACACATCTGTAAGAGCATATGAACAGTTTTTTGTTTTAATAAATTTCGAAACACTTGAACGCGTATCAGAAAAAAAATACAAAATAAGTATAGAAAAATAAACAACAAATATTAATAGAAACATGAATCCGCATGCAATCGGCATCACTTCACTAATTGATATCAATGTCAAATTTGAATGGCATTTTGATATTTGCAATTGTTTTACTTCCAAATCAAAGTTTACACAGAGTACATATGTGTTGTAGTATTTTGTACACTTGTAAAAGAAGATAGAGTCTTTCATACAGATATGCAGTTGCGCGTATGTTTGATCCTACTGCAATGTCAAGTGGTTTGGGTTTCGAGCGTTTTAATTTTTTTGTGTGTGCATTGTAGAAAAACAATTATAACAGATATTGAACATCACACGTTTAATTGATAAAAAAAACGATTTGGCACTTTTAATATATAGGTCACGACAGTTGGTATGAAGTTCTTGACAAGAATTAAGTTCGTGGCCAACTACTTGCATAAGACCCGACACAGTATTTGCTTAAAATGGCAAGGTAATAGCGGTCTTAGGGTATAATTTTTTTTTGTCACACAATGTTGTCCTTGTCAGCATTTGCTTGTTGCTTGTTTGGAAGGACCGATCACCTGTTCGGAACATTTCTCCGACAAAACGTAACACATACCGGCACTACGCATTTCAATGCTGCGATTTTTATATCAGGTTTTGACAGCCGCCTGTCAATTTCTCTCCGATTGTCTTTGCCAATCATTATTCATCGCGGAAATAATATGTAAAAATATGTAAGCAATAAAATAATTTATTTAATAGATTGTGCTAATTTGTTCTTAACAAATTAGTTTTTCGGCAAAAATCTAATGAAAAGACGAGTACTAAGCAGTATGAAATTTTTTTTTGTTTATCTGATTGAAAAATCTAACATATTTTTGAGAGATGAATCTGACAAATGTCAAATTTAAGCGTTCAAGTGCGTTCGAAAAACGGATACTGTGAATGTAAATGAAGTCTCCAATTATATTTGCGTTGCGGAGAAAATTCCTCTCCGAACGGATTGCATGATAGGCGGGAATAATCTACTACAGTGCCAACCGCACGATAACTTTCTTCCTACATCAAAACATAGTTAAACCCAATGTCATCTTCAAGTTGGCTCTCACAATCAGTATGGTTTCTTTGTTCTAATACAAATATTGGAGAACTGTTTTGAAGGCTAGACTAAAATGAAAGTAGTAATGCTAGGCAAACACACGGTGGTTTGAAATCTAAAATACCGGTTCCGTTTTTTTAAAAATACAAACTCTTCAGGCGGACCAAGCAGACTGCGATAGATTGAGTTGGTCATACTGTTTATTTGCTGAACGCAATGGTACTGTATGTGTTTAATACATCACATACTGAGGCGGCTGGGAATATTCAATATCGGGAACACAATCATGTGGGGTTAGATCTGTGAAATCAAAATTCGGAAAATTTTCATTTAAACGCCCTTCTCTCTAATGCTCAGCTATATGCAATGCTATATACATAGCTAGTTCATGGTCAAGTCATAGTCATAGTACCTTAGAACTATGACAGTTCTTGCAAGACATAGGATCGCTGGTCTTGTAAATTTGGTGCACCAAAAAATCCCAAAAAATCATATTAGTATTTATGCATAGGGCTGCTGGTATTTTGTTGGGAAAAGTATGTGTGCTTGTTTAACAATTTTCTTAAATATGGTGGTAACTAAATCGGAACAAAGGTCCTAAAACTACATATAGCTCTGAGTACTTCGTTTCTATGAATAAATAATAAATCGATAAAAATATGGCGAGCTATAAGGGAATACTCCACTTGAGAAAAAAATAGTGGTTCTCCACAAACAATCTGTTTCATATTTCTTTTGTCATTTAATATTTTATGGCTTGCTGTTTGTTTTACATAATCATTCCTACCAAGACTTGAACGATCACATCGATGATGATACCCAACAGGACATCTCACCTATAAATCTAATATTCCCCCTTCAAATACATCCGTCTGCACTTCACATCTTCGCAATGCACATTCTCTGGTGTAAAAGTCCTTGTTGAACGCTTAAATCCCTTCACTTGCAAAATATTTATATTAGCTCGCTTAATTTAAACTGTTTTGCAGTTGTTTAGAGGACTTGCTTTTTGCAACTCAAAACACTCCCAATGGACTGTGCAACACACAACATTGAACAATGTATAAAAGTACGACATGAGTTTCATTTTCCACACGCCAAAGTACACTCCCAATGTTCTGGTTCTTGTGTAACGAATTACTATGTCAGTCTATTCTCTAACGAACTTTGTTTTGATTAAATTTTAGTATGCATTTTTTACATATGCAAATTTACTCGCCGTCCCCTTCGCGTCGTTACCGCCGCTTGCCAACCCCTATCCGATGGGTAGGTAGGAGTTTTTTTTTTTATTTTTTTGTTTTGCAAAATCACAAAAAAAACAGCAACGCGAAATGAAAATCCCTCTCCAGAGATATGAATGTCTGATGAGTAATCTCACCAATTGAGGATGTGAAAGTGTACTGTAAGCACTGCATACAACAAGGACACACTTCCCAAGAAGACTATTCTAACTGAAGCCCTTTTCTATGGCAGCAATTGTAGCATCCTCATCATCCAACCGACAGCAGAGCGGTGCTGCTATGCATTTAATCCATGAAAGTTAACTTTCACTTGTGCCCGTTCGTTGTACGACGATGACGACGAACGACGAGAACGAAGGTCCTGAATGTGGTGTCTTTGGTTTGAGGTAGTAGTAAACGTCATCGTTTAAACTTAACACTTTGACAATACGCTAAGGGGTGATTTTAATCCGATGTACAAATTGTTTTAACATTTTTCGGGTGGTAAATCGTTTGTGCGGTGGGATTTTGTGGTGGCCTTTTCGCTACCAAAAATCCAAATATGTGCGGAGATGTAAACGAGCATCTGAGGGCGTGAAGGTTAAGGATGCACACGGATTTTATGACTTATCATTTGGGAAAATTAATTTTGTTGTCTGATGAGAACTGGTTTTTCGGGCTTAGGGTGAATGTTATGGCTTGTAATAATTTATAACTCTGTGGGTAGGTGGTTTCAATGTTGTTTTTGTGTGGACTTTTACTGATTGGAAATTAAGCTGCAAAATATTTAAAGAGACTTTAAAAAAAATGGAGGTTTTTGCTTTACATATTTATGAGCACCCTGTTTAGCGCCATATTCAAACAATTACATTTGCCGCATTAATATGAGTTCAGCGAAACTCTTAAGCACAAATCATGCGAATTTAGTCAAAAAACTCGTGCCCAATTGCTGGTCCATTATTTAAATGTGCAATAAATTCTTAGTGCAGCGCAAACTATCGAAAATTATTTCTATTTCTATTGCCTTACTGCAACCACGTGCTGCGAAGTAATTCTGGAAAATCTAGGCGTATCTTATGGTTTCGTCATTTCTTCTTGCCCACAAAATATCAGATTAATTAAACGTGATTGCGTAAAATTCTGCCTAGATCTGCGCCATACGCGCGCACGCACTCAGTCATCATCAACAGGGTAGAGACAAATAAATCCTTTTGCGCAAGGCGGAAGCATCTCAACTATGCTGCAGTGAGAATGATTTCTTGCATAATTCCTGGGATAATTTATAGCCGCAAAGAAATTTCTGGAACCGCATTAATGAGCCAGGACGTGGTAATAAATTTTCGCCTCTGTAGGAGCTGATGATGGTGTTCAGGGTGCTGGTCTCCGATGCAGATGGTTGATTGACGAATTGACCAAATGGCCAAATAAATGAAGGAAAATCTCTTGTACTTACATCTAAGTTCCATAATCTGGAAAGAATAAAGTTGAAGATTAACTGGAATAGCAATGAATGAGAGACGAATTTGACATTTAGAATTTGTACGAAATGACAAATTGCACATAAAAGAGACTTGCGGCGATTTTATGGTGTCCAATTAATGTAAGTAAATAGGACAATATGCAAATAAAATCAAGGATATCTTAGTAGGTTTCCACTTGGTATTATAAGGTATTCACATTAATTAGTGGCGAAAAGGCTTCACAGGTTTTCAAATGAAACCTGCCTAATTTGAGGAGATAACATAGCCGCGTGTGGTTTCAGCCAACCAATCTGCTCGCAGCTTAATACTTTTTCTCGTTAATTTGGCGTAACAGTTCATATATTCAGTATAGCATATCTACTGTCCGCCTTGGATCGGTGATCCCGATTCGATCTAAACAAAAAATGTCGGCATGTTTCGAAAAAATTACTGAATTTTGGCACTCTACATTGTATTTCCTTTTGTTACTCCAGGGTGTTAAAATTTTTAACATGTGATACCTTCCCTTAATTCGTCCTTAATGACAAGCGCTATTTATTGGGAATTGGAATTTTATCTATTCCATCCCTGGACGAGATATAGAAGTATAAAAATGTATGTTTAAATTGGGAATTTGGTTTATGGTAACGAAAACGCTTTCTTTGAATCTCTTGTTCATAAAACACAAATTATTCTAAATAAATTCGTTTAAAGTTAAATTTGTCAAGAAATAAACATTCTCTTGTCTGTCAGAACCTAAGTTAGTTCTGGTTAAGATGTGTTGTGACAGCTATGCTTTATAAAAATAAAGCCCATCGAAATCGCTGTTATATTTATTGACATTGCAAAAATTCTAAACCCTTTTCTTAAGCATTGTATTTTCTTTAAAAAAACAAGATGTCGACTGTTGTTCGAAGTACAAGTCTACCAGTTATGTGACATTTTCCAGTATTTTAATTTTTACTGAATATGAGAGAGGTTTTTTGTCCACATACGAGTTTAGTTACTCTCATTTCCTGCGTGGTTCCTTTATGTCGCAATAGCAATAACGCAGTCCTGCACGCATAATGCCTTTATTGAAAGCATACCATTTCGAATCGTATAACACATGATTGTAATGCATCTAACAATAAGATACAAGTCCATTGTGGGTCCTAGTTATTCACAAATCTCAGATATATGTTCCGCGTTCTTATATTCAGCTCGTGACTTTGATTGAATTATACTTTATCGCATATATAAATACTGATGAGAAATGTTAAAGTCTTCTTCTCTCCATTCAACGACGAGGTTATGATCAGAGTTATAGGTATCGTAACCTTCCCACTTAATTACATTCCTACTGCTCCGCCTGTGGGGTTCGCCGGTTCGACCTCAAATCACTTCATCATTGAGGCCAACCAAATGCTGGTGTTTCCGAATTTGTGTGATCCAGGTATTTTTAGGCCTGCCTCTTTTAAGCAATTGTAAGGGAACGTTGATTGCCATTGCCGTTTTGACGGGGTTCGTATGATCCCTCCTTTGAGCATTTCAATACCAACTGAGTCGGTCGTGCTGAAATTTTTTCCAGAACAATGTATAAAAATGCCTTTACAAAACAAAATTCTCATTGAAACTACTTAAAAATTGACTAAATATTTTGATTTTCGTCTTTATCAGAATGTAACATGTTAGTCATAAGAAAGCGAATATCTCTTTAAAACAGGTATAACTTTAATTTATTAAACTTAAAACATACCTAAAGAAGAAAAAATTTTCATTTGAACCTTGGGTAGAGGGATTAAAAATAAATATATACACACGTATATTTTCATTAAAATTATTTATCTGTAGCTAAATCTTTATTCGATTATTGAAAAGCAAATTTTCAAAATGTGCTACTCTTTGAATATTAAAAATGAAATAGGACTGCTTCAATTAATAATCTGTTATAAGCAGAGGAATGATCACTGAGACATGTCTAGCTAAATCTAATAAATGCGGTTGATCTTCTAAGCCAAACAATTACTTACCTAGACTAAGCGTTTTTTAACAATAAAATAGGCCTTCACGAAAATTAGCTAAACTCGTTGCAATCCTACTAAAATATTACACAAAGTTGAAAAGTAACTTTAAATTATTACCAATGAATTCTTGTTTTAATCTTAACCCAATGCATACCTAATCATTTCTTAATCTTACACACATTAATAAGTCACAAAATCCTTAACACATGGCAAGACGAACATATAACTCGCAACGTAAATGTCAAAACAATTGATCGCAGTACTCTCAAGTAGGTACCTAACCTACACATGAATGTGTTTCTATTGCACCTCGCAAGTCAACTCTTATTTGACACAATTTTCAATCGCATAAGCTTCACAACAAAATGTTAGGCAATAGGTGGCGTTCCTTTTGAATGGCTATATCTCCTCCGTAAGATCCCCAGCAGCTGAGCCCCCTATTTATGGCACCCATAAGCAGAGAATGTATGCCGTCGCCAAAGTCTGGCATCCACAAACAAATAAAATTATTGTTATTGATGAACATTTAATTTGTCATATTTTTTTTGTATACACTCCATTTCAACATATATACAATATATTTTGATTTTGGAATTTTGTCCTAAAAAAAACAAAAAGATGCTGGCTCATTTAATGATGCTGATGATGGCGGTCGATGGTGACGTCTAGTCTGAATATGCAAAGCAGTTGATCGATGAGAATAATTAATAAACAAATTTTTCTAATTGAATTTAATTTCAATTCAATAAGGGGCGGGGTGGATAAATTGATTTCACTATTGTTTGGCTATTTGTTAATGCATTAACTGATTGATCCCCGAAGGACTAGGGTAATTAACACTTTCAACTAGAAATAGTGTATTTGAATGTGATAACTTGCAGCGTGATGTGATGTAATTTTGTTTAAATTGTTGCGTGCAGTCTCCAATTTATTATAATTGTAGGAATAGGAATGTGACAAGATGTCATAACATTTGTGTTGGGAGGGAGAGACTTCATTTTAATAAACATAATTGTGTCACTTTAAATTTAAAATAAAATATGATTAACCATACATACATGTACATTTTATGGAATTTGTTCTTTGAATTTTAGATTTATTTTTGTTGTAATGATTTTGTACGGATTTTGAAATTTTAACATTTTTTTGTATTTGGTTATTGTGGGTACAGTTAAGTACACAAACTACTAAGCAAGGGGTTAATGTCTTGTGAATGTCTGACAAACATCCAAGAGTGTCATAAGAAGTTTCTCAAAAATAAATTGCCGTTCGGAATCGGTAGTAAACTGAAGGTCCCTCAAATTGGTGTAAAAAAATATATCTATGTGCTATTGTGCTTATGTGCGTTGGTCCACTAAGCGAAAGGTCGCTGGTTCAAATCCCGGCCTGTACCACCTTAAAGTTTTTATTCGCTGCCCCATCGCTTGCGAACGTCGGACCTGTCTCCAATGGTTGGGAGAGCTAGGCTTTAGGTCCTATATGGGCCATTTACACCAAATATTTTTTATTGTTATTAAAAGCGATTTAAACTGACTGAATTTACCTAATTTTATTTTACTAGCGACTAGTTGGTCCTTTCTTCTTTTGGTAACCTTATACTCCTACGCGTATGCCACAGAGAGTAGTAAGGATTATATGAGGCAATCAGTATGCAAGTGTAATAGGGACACGGATAGACAGAAGAAGTTAGATGTACTATTCGCATTCGTGTATCTATCACAGCCGCTGCAAATTTGAGTTTTATTTTTGTTTGATTGTATAACATTTTAACCTAACAAAACAGGCTTCGAATGTACTTATTATCTGACTTTTTCAAAAGTCCGCATACGTAGATGACCTTTACTTCATAAGTGGATTAATTTGTACTTTATCTAGAATTTGAGCCAAGCAAAACTTGCTTAGGTACTAATGAAGCCAACTATTTACTTTCAAAAAGAAGATAAGAACGTCCACGAACATGACACAACTATACAAAGTATGCTTTTATGTTAGTTAGGGACTAGGCCTACCCAGGCCCGCATCACAATTCATACTAAAATGAAGGCAAATACATAGATAGTAAGACCCTATGCAAATTTCTTTGATCGATTTGTGGTTCTGTTTGCGGACGAGATTTATCAGTAAACTATACGAACTTTCCAACTATTTCATTAGATAAGTGCGCATAATTTGTCTAAGACGGCTGGGATGTGTATAAATATAAAAAGGAACACCTACACTCAGGGAAATACCCCGCCTTAGACGCAGATTTAAAAGGGGTTCAGTTCTATACCGGGCATTAAAAGGATGAATTTAACTAAACGCAAAAGACCAGATCGTTGACAAATAGTTTCAAGCGAACTTACCATAGGCCAGATAATACGTTAGGCTTAGAAGACTGATGCTTTTAAAGTTGGCACAGTTAAGAGGATCTCTTTTCTTGTGACATGGCAAAACATGTTGAGATTAAATTTACCAGACATACAGTTACTTTCTTGTATATCCAATACTATAAAATTCGGGTATGCTCTCTAACAAGTTATCTCCTGCTGATTTAAAAAGTTCGGCGGGTAAACCGTTTAAGTTTAGGTATTGCTACCCTCACTTCATGAGATTCGGGCGGCTGTTAAGCAGTGTTCAGAAAACTTTCCATATTCTCATCACCGACTGTGGCTCTACTACAAGGTTTCTTTGTTCATCTCTGCAGGGATTGCTTGTTTCGGACACGTTCATTTTACTTTTTAATATGAACGTCCGAAGTAGCACCTCTCGATTTCCTTGAATTGCGCGCTCTTCATGCTCTTTCATTTTCATTGATGTATTTTTCTTCGAAAGCCCTATAGTTGCGTTGGATGGCATAAACTTTCCCCAGATATCAATCACACAATTTTATGACTCTTAAAGTAAAAAAAAACATGAAACACTAAACAATATTATACAGAACGCCATGCCATAGCAACCTGCGCAGGGAATGCAATTAATGTTTACCTAATGCATTTTTATTACCTTGGCGCCTGTTTGCATTTCCTGTATATCATCACTAATTAACATTATTTACCGTGAAACATGTCGATCTACATCGAATCTAAACAAATACTTAAAGATCTTACTTATATCGTTCAATTTGCTCACAGTTATCACAATCACATCACATCAGAACTTACTTAACAACCCTACTGCAATAATTTAAGTTTAAAAACATTGTGAGCTTTATTTTTAAAATAATCAGAGCTTTTACTGTACCCTTTCAAAAACTAAACAAATTCCACTGCACAATCATTCATCGACCACTGCAAAACATTACCACGTGCTTCAAACATGTTGTATAAATGCTCCCCTTCAGCAAATTGTTGGATTGGAGTATTCGTTGGATACCGTATCCAATCCACAAAATGTTTGGCATCCACCCCAAAACAAAGCTTTGTCCATATCGAAGTAAACAAAATTTCGTTCGAACATGTTGACGTCGCCTCCCATCAAAGTGTGTACGATGCAAATTGTATTTTATTTTGTATCTTTTTATCTATGGTGAAAATGCCGCATTTATATTGTTTGAATTTTTCCAGAGTTACCCATGCACCTCAGCGCTTAGCACCAGCACATCATCCACATGCAACATAGCAAAGTCTTTTGTTGCGCTATTGTCGTCACCATGTTGCTTGCCTTCTGCATAGCTTGTACATCTGTTCTGTTTGCATCTGTGTGTTGGTATCTTGGATACTTATAAAATATTTTTCCTCCGCACCGAGTGAGCGCGGATAGATTTTCTATAACGACAGTGGAAAATAAAATTTTCAGTTAGAATTCAACCGCTAACGAGTTAAAAGCTTCTTTCCTATCGTGTGCGGGTGAATTTGAGTTTGAATTCATTTCTTGTGTTCCCTTATTCTGGCTGTAGTTGTTGGGATATTCAAATTTGTTTTTGATATGAACCGGGAGCCTACGGTACTGCGGTGATCCTTCTTCTTAATGTGATATTGGAAAAGAAAAAAATATTAAATATACATAAATATTTGAATTTAAAAAAAAATATTATTAAAAAAAATTAAATAGTGAAAAGTGGATTAAAATTGTTTAAGAAATTTTTGAATAAATGCAAATTTAATTGGTATGCATATATCTAGAAAAAATAATGCTGTGATTAAGTGACGAGTTATAAAAAAAGTTATTTAAATGAATTCCAAAAGTTTTATTTATTTATTATCTTTGATATTCCTTACTTAATTTTGCGACAAATATGTTTTTAATATAGTTACATTTTTTAACGGGACAATGTTTGTACATATACATTCGAGTTTGTAGGGCCATTCTAGTGTAACTTTAAAATAAAAAAACTTTGAAAATACACAATTTCTTGTTAATTTGTTGCATCAGCGTCTTGATAACTTTCAAATAAAAATAATAATTTTGATCGATAATAAGAGATATATGTTTATAATATTACGAACTTTAAAGGAAACTGATTTTTATTTATTGTTTTAAACAAGACCGAATCATGGCCTTTAAAGCTAGAACAACCGAATGATTTTTCATCAACTTGAATTACGTACATCAAACTTTTGTGAACGCAGCCCATGTTTTAACGCTGACTTGACTTTTCTATTAGCTTTTTCTAATAACACCTTATCTTCAGCCGTACATGACACATTCTCGAAAGAAATCTTTATTTTAAAGATTCCGTAGATCATTTGTCGTGGATGATTGATATCCTTACCCATACAATAATATTGCTTACTATATCATAGAAGCTGTATTGACAGTAAAGTTTGGGCCTAAATTTTCTTTTTCAAAGAACATCAAGATCACTTTTAAGTAAAATCAAAGCTTGGCCGTTCAAAGCCGAAAAATAAGTTAAAAAAATAAAACAAAATAGTTTAAAGAGAGGTTTCTATTTTTTTTTTTTTGTCATTTTTCTTTTAAGTTGTACCCAGTTAAACATTTTCGAGTTTAACTTAGCGGATTTTGTTTTCCAAATTGAAATTTTTGGTATTTTGAAATATAGTTGCCGAGACTTATAAGTAGATTCTGATAAGTTGTAGCAAGTTAAATACTCCCGAGTTAAACTTATCAGATTTAGTTTTTCTTGGGATACAATTTTATTTTGTTGTCAAATTTTTTGTCTAAGGCAAATGTTGGTGGAATTTTGATAATTACGTGCATTTTAAAAATAAAAAAAATTGTTTCTGAATAATGTTGGCATATGCTGCTTTGAATTGAATTTAATAAATGATTTTAAATATCTAAATAGATTGACTGGGGTCTTAAAAAAAAAATATTAATTTCAATTTAAAAGTGTTTTTGTTTTGTGTGGATTATTCGTCCCTTTCAAATTAAAAGTATTTGTCCCTACATTTGACAGTTTTTTATTTTGATTTGATTTCACTGAGAAATAATTTCTCACGAAAACATGGCCCAACTATTTCTCGTGCATCATTGCACTTGTTATTTTTAACAATATGAAATAACAGTATAGACATTTTTCTGTGACACGTCCAATAAAATTATTTAATCAAATCGTTAAGCTCCTATTTAAAAAATTAAGAGGATTTTTATAGAATTAGACTCTGAGTGTAAAGTTTTAGTGTTTTTATTTTTTCCAATTGATCAGTGATTTTTTTAAATTTTGCCAATTTTCTGAAATTCGAACTTTATTAAAAGTTTTTAGTTATTAGGTAAATTAGCGTATTTTATTATTATTATCAGCTGGTATCCATATCCATAGGAGGATGTAGGGTTCACCTACTCTGTCAAAAAGCAATGTCAATCAAAGCTGAAACTTGCTAACAAAAATCAGGACTTGAACCTCCTGGATCATTCAAATTCAATAACATCATCATTTTATTTGCAGTAATCCTGTTCATAATACCGTCGAAGGAAAGACAGAAGTAAACTTTTTATTAAAAAACTTTGATCTTTTAAGTGATTTCTTTTATTAACATTGACGCGCCTAGCATTCTTCGCACTTAAAGGCCTTTTTTGTCGTGGTGTCAGAGCTGTAGTTTTCTTTAGGGGTCTTAATCCTTAATATTTGTCCAATACTCATAAAAGCATATATTTATGATCAGGATTAAAAGCTAAAACGATTCAAGAAGGTCCGTCCGTCAACTTAAATAATATCAACTTTTAAGGCTTTTACATTTAAGCTAAAAATTTTAATTTGGAACATATACTTCCTAGGGTCCCGTTTTAAAGCTGAAGTTGAAGAGGTAAAGGGTTAGAACCTTCACAAGCTGACCTCCTTTGCAAGTTTTGACGTATGAGGTTTTTCGCAACGCCAAAATACCCTTGGGCCTTTTTCCATCGTTATTGTGATATTTAGGTTTGGTCCGTATATATCATCCCACCTTTGACTCTAGAAAAACAGGCTTCGTGTTTTATTTTGTTCCCAGAATTATGTGTAAATATTTACCTACTGATTTGTTTTATTGTAAATATTTAAAACAGCTCTAAAACCTACTTAAAACTACTGTAATTATTAGTATGCGAAAAGTTGTAGTCCTGCGCAGTTTTGTTTTATGTATCTTAAAAAGCAAAGCAGGCGTCTTTCCGAAAAATACCTTCACATGGCCAGCTTTAAATTGCACCTTAATCTGTAAACTACTCTTCATGTTTTATACTTTGTCGTTCGGATGTATCATATTATCATCTGTTACTTAATTTGATTATAGCATTCGCTATTTTGAGTGTCATCATTAACCATTTTAACCATCTACAATATAGATCGTGTACCTAATCAAAAATGGTAGACTTTCAATGAACTTGCTCCTGGAACATATAGGAAGCGGTAAAATTTATATTGGTGTAGCTCTGGTATATTGTCTGCCGTACGTAATTTTCATTAAAGTCATTGATTGACCTTGGTTGAAATACACCAAAATATCATATCTTATCTCTGACAAATATCCTTTGACAACAAGAATGCAAACTGTCAATGTCGTCATTCAAACATATTTGGCAGTGTAAGTTTCGACTTTAGGGGTGAGTTATTCTTACCTGAATTTTGGCACTAACGTTCGTTATTTTACAGAACTTCCACGACACAAACTAGAATTTTTTGAAATGCAGAAAGATGGGTATTTGTTTTATTGTTATGCATATGCTCAGGCCAACACATTTCTGTTGAATGCCTTTCATAGACATACATAATTATCAAAAACACAATCCAGCTGGTATTGTCCCCGCCCAACAGCATTTTTAAGTTTACAAACAAATCACGAGGATATTTTCAAACTGTGAAAACTTTCCAAAATAGGGCAAATACAATACAAAAAAAGCGCATCTATTTCCCGCTTAAAAACAAAAATATAAACAGATCAATGTAAACCATTTAAGAGGAACAGGTGCACTGCACGAATGCCTTCTCCCACGTCATAAATAATAGTACAGACTCGCTTGGATCCGATGGCAACGGCAAGTTGAATGCCCCCTCCTATTTTCGGGTTCGTAAATGTTTTCAAAAACAAAAATATATTATTTGAAGCTTTCTATTGTTTTTTTACGTCTAAAAAGTGCGTGCAAATGAATCCGCACTTCATAATTTACATATGTTATGTGTTAGAGAACAACATATGTCACTTATCACCCAAACCTACCAAGACATGAACCACCTAATAACTAATAACTTACGCGACCGACCGACCGCCCACCCTTTTCTATTCAGCAGCATTGATCTTGTTGATCCTCGTTTAAAAATATCATCATCCAGTTGAGAAGCTACATACACCGTCAACATTATTTTTTGTTTTCAGACTCAATAGAGTCCTACTCTATGAGGTAATCCCCAATACTGTATTTTAAAAATAAAAAACCAACAAAATTTTTAATAGTTTCCTCCTTAATACGCAATAAACTTCACACTTTAACATTTAGTACTATATAAGATGACAATGTCAAAAGTTATAGTTGGATCTAGATCTAGATCGTCCCCTTCTCCCTACTCGGTGGAACGTATCCAAAATTAGACTGTGTCTCGTCTATTCTTAGAATCCATTAAATTTTGTTTGACGAATTCGCCTGGAAAGTCGCATACGCCATATTGACATGTTTTCCGAAAACAAACCATGAGAATCCGAATCAGTGTCAAATGGTTTGTAGTTGTGGCCCACGTAGATACACTAACAAAGTGTCTATTATGAAGTGGAGTTTTGTTGGTTTTGGAGTAATTTGATGCGAAATTTATTGAGTGAGGCTTGGATAATAATTGTAATTGGATCTGTTTATAATTTTCAAGGGGAGAATTTCGTTGGCATTTGCTGAATAAAGAGCAGCAAGATTTCAATTCCTTACTCAAAGCATTTCTGATTGTCAATGCACAAAAAGATAAATGAAGACAACTGATGAAAATGGTGATTGGTAATAATTTATATTTAAAGGGAAGTTTTATTGAAGGTGAGACTTTGGGCCAACCAGTAAAGTGTAAGAATATGAAGGGCATTCGACTTTAAATCACTTTTAGGGGTACGACAAAAACATAAGACTTGTCTGCAGTGAGCCCGTAGCCGCATCTAAATACTGATGATGATGTGTGCACATTTCAAAAGGTGTGAAAATTCCTGTACATAGATCTCCACGTAGCTAAAGATCAAGCCTGTTAAGTGTCATCATTATCTGCAATTCAAGAAATGCTACCTCTAGTTGATCAAGCATTAAATTGGCTTTATTGGCGCTAAAACTCAATGTTCTTCTTCGAAGTAGCATTATTGTTCTTTTGTCCAAACGCTGCTTTCGGTTTGTGTTGACATTCCTACCTTTTATAGACTTTTGGTTTAGTTTTGATAGTACGCGGTTGTAGCTATTCCTGCACTGTCCCTACTCAGATCCATTTCGTACTGCACCACTCCGAGCATATGACTGACAGGATACTGACATGATGAGTGTCTCGTGGTGCTTGAACTTTTTCTTCGGGCTTTGAAGATTTTTGATATATTTTTTCGCCAAACTGAAGCAAAAGGCCTTTCCTATATTAATTCATCGTCTTAATTTTAAAAGATATTTAATATAGATTAAAGGTTATACCTTAAGCAATATTTATATATATCTATATATATATAAATGTAAATGCCTTTAACTATAGGCTATTTGATTCAGATCGTGATGGAGAAGTCACATAACACCGAATCAATCCTTCGGCATGGATCCTTTAATTGGAAATTCTGGAAAAAGTAGTTGGCTGGTAAGCTGCTACAAAAAAGTGTTTGAAGTCGACATTTTCCATTTCAAAAATATAATAAACATTTAAAATATCAGTGTCGTTATTCAGAAAATATAGTCTATATTTTATTATTCCACTTTTTGACATTCTATACTGTAACGATAATACTGTCTATACCTGGGTCTAGACCACGTAAGATTACTATCACTTTGACGTTTGCCGTTTAATTGAAATCAATCAGCTATCTCCGGAACGATATTCACGCGTTAAATGAACTGAGCTTTGCACTCTTTGCTTGAAAATTTTTCAGCGGGATATATTTACACATTTAGTTCTTTGACCAGACCACCAGAAAGATGCAGTTCCGTGACAAGTCTTCGCCCCTAGAGAGATTTCAATTTCAATAAAAATTGTATTCATGACTTAAAACCTTCTTTCATTCAACTTTCCCATCCCACAAAGATGTTAAATTCTTAACCATTTAAAGAATACATTTCCCAAGGAACAATCATCCATGTAAAACATGCAATTTTCTTCTCTCTAATGAGGTACAAACTACTGCATCCACTTCTTTACATTTCAAATGAATGCAACGAGTTACTAACCCAGTTGGATTACAAATTTGTATTTATCCCATGTAATGAGGTGTATCTACCTTTCAATCAGCCTCCCACGTTGTGGTTAATTTGACCAATTTTGTGCGTAAAAATTCACTTTCAAATTAAACTGCAAAATACTACTGCATCAGCATTCAAAAGATACCTACTCGTACATCACTTATTTTTAGATAGAATTTTTGTATCTTTTTTGCGAGAAAGTCTTCACCGCTCATTACGATGCATAATTTGGCATCAATTCCTTTTATTTGTCTTTATAGTAGATACTATAATGCAGTGTGCATTGCAGCTTTTATTGCCCGATCTTTTTCATTTAGCCATGACTTTGTGGCTAGAGTGAGTTCTGCTGTTTTATTTGTTGTTTATTTTTGTTTTTTTTATAAATGATTATCTCAGTTAGTTTTGACAAGCTCGTGTTTGTGGGTTTCTTGTACTTTTGTGGTATGTTTTTAAAGTAGATGTAAATGTTTGAATAAAAGCCACTAGATTGACAAAGTGATGAAAACTGATCTCGGGTTTTGTGATGACACAATGGTGGTTAGCAAAAGATGATCGATATTTTACAACAAATACAATTAGCGTTGAGGCTATGGTTAAATACGTGTGTTAAGAGGAAGAAATATATTTGTGATTGCAATAAAAATGTGACTTCGACGCCTTAATATTTAATCGACTCTGTACCTAGCTGTATTAGAGTTTTCTCAACTTTAAGTTAACAACTAAATATAATTCTTTATGCAAGCATCTTCCAATCTTCCATGGCCATTCTTGTCGTGTCTTCTATTTTTAAAAACCTTCTGTATGAGATTAGTTTTACAAGATAATGAAAATTCTTTGATACTATTGTAACAAGAACTCAACATAGAAAAACATCGGAAGACCGCTTTCAAAAATTACCAAAACTAATCAATCATCATTTGAGCAGCAGTAGCTACTACTTTTTTGCCCACATACTTTGGCCAATGATTTTTTTGTCAGGCAATCGCATCTGCTGTATAACAGCACGGATTTTTTACTACTGTAGGATTATTAGTAATATTTTTTATGCATTTAGTATTTTTTATGCAGATGTCGTTTTCGAACAAAATGTTTCATGTCAGTAAATATATTAGAATGTTTCCCGAACTCTCCTTAAGTATACCGGATTCTTAAATATAGCTTAACCTAATGTACATAGCTCTAATTCTCTGTCATATTTTGCTCTGTTAAGGATCATTCACATAAGAGCGAATTGTGAACTGCGAAAAAGGGAATATTCGTAAATTCCGACATTTCATTCACATGATAACTTTTTTTTGGTCGCAGATACCCGCGCTTCTGATTTTGAAATGTTAGCAGCACGATGTGTGTCAATTTTTAGGTAATGTTCAAACGAATTTTTCATTCGTGGATTTGTGGATCGCGACTGTATTATGTTGATTGGGAAAAAAGTGTGACAGTTCTGGGCAAGGTTTTTTTTAATTCGCTGTAAAATTGTTATAGGTATAGGTGTTAGAACAACTAAATATATGTAATGTAGGTAAATGATTATTTTGTTTCCCAATAAAAAGAAAATAAAATAACACGTCCACTATCGCAGTCGATTTTATTCTGCCTTCTTTATGCTTGATGTACAATGCATGTTCATTTTGTGGTGGAACCAATAGAAAATTTCAATTTATAAATAAATTAAAATTGATTTGTTCGCATGTTCTTCAAAACAGAGGTTCGGTCTTTCTCATCGTCTTGAACCTGCGAGCTGGATTTTGAAAATTATTGAGCGTAATTTTTACAATACGCTCAAAGTGATTTTGAAACAGCTCATCTAGTTCTTATCCTCCATATGTATAGAAGGACTTGCAGTTTATCTTTTAAATTTGGATTTTTAAATACATGTCTTTGATCAAACTGAAACCGATTTAGCAGTGATTTTCTGGGCATATTCCTTGTTTAATATCCGCTAAGGTGTTTTGTACGTTTTATTTAAGTTCCGTTGTCGATGGACACATGTTGTTCTTTTGTTTAAAACATGTCAAAATAACGTGTATGTAACGCTATGGGAATAGTAAATATCAATCCGTTTTGTGCAAACTTAGAAATAATAAGATTCCGTCAATTTTTCTTACTTGGTTTGAAGGCTTTAAATTCTGCGTTAATTGAATTTTGTCTTAACTCAATTCAAATCTTTACTAAAATTCGATGTGATGTATTTTTAGACAGGTTTTTTTCCATGCGTGAGATAAAGAGTTGATGTAATGTAGCTCTTGATCACATTTTTAACATTCACATATACACTCTGGATTTTACATCTGTTATCGACCCAGTTTTTTTGGAATTTGTTCGCCACTTTTAAACCTGAACATTAAGTTGGTCGACTAACAACTTCGTTCCCAGTAGCCAGTTACCATTTAGTAAAATGTTAAAAGTACTTCTCTGATCCGCTTTCTCCATCTAACGTTCTTTTAATTTAACAGTTACTTTTCTAGTTAATAGCTGCTATTACAAAAATATATACGGCATACGGATATAACATATGACAACATTACAGAAATTCCTGTACGTTTTTGGATTATCGAACATAAATTTCTGAAGTTATTGATTTTCAAGTTACCAAAATGACCCATTGACGACTCTACCCTATTTATTCAAAAAAAAAACTTTTAACGACTGTTAGATGAGATAATGGCAAAATATGAAACCACATTTCGCTTGACCCTTATCTCAATTTTATTGATATTGATATATTTTCGATCTGCTAGACCTGTTCAAAAAGCTAAGCGACCTAGGCCATAAAACACATTGAGATTATTTATTGATAAATAAAGCAATCGAACACATTCAGTACCGAAAGCCGTTGTTGTTGACTCATTAAGATTGATCGAATGCAAGCGGCACTTTAACGAACTGCAGACGAAGAAATGTATTCTTTGAGAACAAGTTTTTGTTGTTATTAAACAAATAATCGCACAAGTTGCTAATTAAACAAACTTCCCTCTTACGATTTCCTAGTCTATGTTTGCCTATCTTTGACGTCATCCGCCAACCGAATAACCCCGAATCAATTGAGAAATAGAAACAATGAAGTACATTGCTTTACACAGCTCCCACCTACGCCATCATTAACCCATCTGTGACAATGCTTACATGACCGGCAGCCACCGAGCTTATCACTACCGATCATACTAACGCACTAATCACACGTTCGTGCGCCAATTTGTCACCTCAAGATCACCTTAAAGAGGCAAAAACAATTTGTATTAAAATGTGAATGTGCATGCATATCTACGATACGAGTAATATATCTGAGAGCATATTTTCGCTTCTATAGCTTTAGCATTTGTCGGCGTTGTCGTTGTCGCTGTCGTGTTGCATATCCTCGTGTAAGGTGAACTCATCTCTTAATAAGCAAAACAAAATATGTACAGCATCCGCTGGCAAGATGCTAAAATGACATAAGCGTTCGCTTTTGGTTTTGTATCGGTGTATCTCACAGTTGCAGTGTGTCTTTCGGGCCACTGGTTATGTTTTCATGCTTTGAGTTTGCATAGCGTCAGCCGTCTGTCTGACTCTGGTGACTCTTGTTGTTTGTGTAACGTCCTCGTCCGTGAATCAGTCGAAGAGGAATCCTATTAATAGAACGGCAGATCCATTTTATATTATAGCTGGAGAAGATCTCTATACATTGTGCTGATCGAAGAGTAATTCTTGTTTTTTAAGGTGAAAGATTGCCTTCGGATTGCTGTTTTGGGAGGGATTTTTTTTTCTTTTTTCCAATTTTACAAGGAAAAATACCAGTGGAATGTGGTACTTGAGACCGAGCAATGAATGTTTTATATGGTAAAAGTTCAGAAATGCCATTTGACTTGTTGTAGATGAGTGCAGCGCACATGGAACATGGGATGATGATGAGGAAGGAGCTGCTTTATCCAAATTGTGCTGTATCTGTGAATTGTTCTCGCGGAGGAACACTAAACAGATTCTTTTCGAATGAGGGCGATGCGTCAACGTAGCTTAGTGGTAGCCTCTTTAGCCCGAACATTTCGACGGCAATCTTTGGAGATATAATAAATGCGATTCTGAGGCATTACTGTTTGACCTTGTTTTTTGGTTGACAACTGTTGCAGATTTTAGATGTAAGGTGCCTTCTAGTGAAAGTTGTTGATCAATGATAAGATATACATTGAGCTACATAATTTCCTGCAGGAAGTATTTCTTGTGGACTGTTCAAAATCATGTTCATCCTGTTCTATAAGCCAAAAATTCCATGCATTTTTAAAACTTTTCCAAAATGTCCAGATCTAAAGACTTCCTTTCCCTACTACAAAATTTCCTTGTCTCTTCTTAAATATCTTTTCCGTCTTCACCAAAAGTGTGAACTAAAATTCATTTGGAAATAAGCACAAAAAAAATAAATAAAAATCTATATTAAGCATATCGCAGCAGGATATCAGTTCTGCGTCCATAATAAAAAAAATTTCCCCCAAACAAAATGGAATCGGATACATTTTCATTCTTGACAAACATTTCCAAAATGACCACTGCCATTGAAAATTAAAAGAAAAAACAGTTTAGAGGAGGAAAACGAACGTATCAAAAAGGATGTGCACTCTGGTTATGTTTTGCTATTTCTTGTAACCAATTTTCATTCATGGTGTTTTTTTTTTATTTTGTTAAAGGAAACATTACCAAGGATTTGGTTCAAGGAGTTTCTTCTTCTTCGACATTTAATGTGCAAAGTGAACATTTAAAGTCATTTAGAACGCCCTTAAATATCTTTCGTGGGATGTTGCGAAATTTGCATTACAATACACGCGTTTTAAGCTTCAATCTTGTTGGGGTATGTTTGTGTGGTTGTAAATATAACGGGACTCTTTTTTTGTATTTATTTCGTTAGTGCTATTATTGAAGATGGATGTATATTTTTGCTGTTTTTGTTGGTGGAGACGATTTGCCAAGGCATTCGCGACCCTAAAATTTGATAAAAACACATTTTTTGTATGTTTTTTTTTTCTTGCTTACGTGAATATAAAAATTAAGGACTTTATCGAAGGGTAGAGGGTAAATTAAACTTTTGTGAAGAATAGGATTGCGGTTCATTAAGAGCGATCTCTGGGTGACTAAACTGTTACTCAATCACAGCATTTATTTAACAAAGAAAACAATATTTAATAATTCTATTTAAAAGACAAACTAACTTAATCAAGCTAGCAAAAAAGGAGTACCACTAAATTGAGGATAAGCTAAACAAAAAATATAATCTCATAACTGTAAAATATTTAGTTCAATATAAATCTGAGAATAATAATAATTATACAATCAACCACAACGTGAGTCGAATTTTAGCAAGCAAAATGGGGTGGTTACACCCCATTCTGTTTTTAATTATTGGAGCAAGCATACAACTGCCGTATACTGATGCAAAGAACTCAATTACTTATAGAAGAGGTAAGTTTTTCTTTTTCCATATGGAAACGTTTTGAATATTTCTAAAGTTAAATGTGACATAATATGTTTCGTTCGTGTAACATGAAAGCAAAAAAACACTTTTCCACTATAATAGTCTTACTAATTTTACCTTAGAAGGCACTAACCTACATCTCAGTTTGAAGCTATTGATCAACCAGCTCCATGAAATAATACAGAATTTTGTATTCCCAATTGACTGATGACCATATCCTATGCCTGTAAAAGAATGCATTCATTGAAGTCATACCATCATAACTTTAATTGTGACTTTAGAATAAAACAAAACGATTTTAAATCATGATTGAAGCGATCATTCCCTGAATTGAAAGTGTATGCTGGAACTTTAAGTGACTTTAGAGAATTAGATTCATTTACGGACGGATGATATTCAATAATTAAACGTATGGGGGGACATTAAATAATGTCTTGAATGGAAGTTCATTCAAGCGGAAAGTAGTCTATCATAATGATCTGTCAAAAGCGGATACATATGGTATCGACAAACTTGTCAGCTTATGAAAACCTGAACTGAATGAAAAAAATTTAAAAATAGTTTTTTAATTACTTAAGCTACAGTTCGCCTTGATCGAATATATAATACCCAATCAGTATTTAAAAAAAAAACAAGAAAAAACTTGTACACTTTACCATTTCGGGACTCTGATCCAAAACTTAGCTTTTTTTTTGCTTTTTGAGGAGCGCGTTTCATCATCGCTTTTCATTAAGTCTAGATTTAAATACACGCTGGAAGGTGGCCCATAAGCGAAGGATATGACTGAGTAGACGATCAGAGTAGACCATCTTTCTACTTCTTCATCAGTCGTCGTTCATACATTTACAAATTTAAATGCATACATTCTCATAATTTATGTTAGAATTTATCGCATTCTAAAATTGAGGTAATTATATTCATTGATGGAATAACTGAGAGCAGTTGCACCACCATTGCAAGCTAGCACTTTGACTGAAACTTTAAGGCGAACGATTGAAACTCGACGTATTCTATGTGACACTTTTTTCCGCCAAATACGTGGACGTCAAGATTTTATTCGACGTTATGCACGCGACGAATTCTATGGGTATGGGCCTTTAGTTGTATTTTGTCTGCTTAAAAGAGAGCAAAAATCTTCATCCGGTATATGAAAAAACCCTCTTTTTTTGCCCCTTATTTGAAATCTGTCTGTCCATAAAAGGTGTCCGTTTATGAGAGTTGTCTGTAAGGAAAAAGTACACTGTAAAAACATTATTGTTTGGCTAGGCCCTGTTCCAAAAGACATAGGGCATAGCCATGACGAGTTTATTACAAACAAAATATATAATTTGTTTTCTATCTTCATTCACATGATCTCGATTTTAAAATTCCAGGAGCTAATCCCTACGGTTTTGCAGCTATCTCCCTACTATATTTCTTCTAATATCCTATTTGGGATTGAGCACGGGTTGAACAACAAGAACAACTTTCGATTCTCAAGTTTCTAATGTATTTATGCTAGTATAACTTATCAACTTTATTAGAATTGAACAATGAAATAGCAAGCCTTGATTCATACAAGTGCTTATCTCTGATTCTCTTACTATAACTATCAACGCATGTATCTACTCATGTATTTATTTATTTTCCTGTTTTCGCTTTCAAGATGAAAACGACGACATACATACGTATTTAAGATATGGTTTCCACTTTTTTCCAGAGCAAAGAAAACTGAAAATACTCACTCACTCTGTGCCTACTTTAGTGACTACACTTTTGATGAGCCTCATAAACGTTGAGGTTGCAAATTCCTTTCTCTGTCGTCTAAGATTTCACTGTAGTATCATCATATTCCGACAACCAACGACTGTCAGTTAGTTGTTCCTCGTGTGCGCTATACAGCCAGATCGTAAAAGATCCATTTTCAGTGTCAATTGAAAGCCAACCATAAGTTGTGTTTGGCGGCTGCACTTGGCAACGTCACTTTCAGTTTTTTTTATTATGATTATTATTAATATATAATAATAACAATAAATCCATCCACGATCTACACCTCGTTTGTATCTTTTCCACAAAATGTTTGTTTGTTATTCTAAGACAGCTCGACCAATGAACTCTGGAACTTCGTCGGCAGCCAGTATTATGGATGAGGATGGTTCATGGTGGTGGCGGTTACCGCGTTGACAACGACGATGTTTGTGGTTCGCCTATCTTACTTTTGATTGCGTTATTTTGGTTTGCAGTTGCAAACTCATGCAAAACCGCATGCGTATCTAAATGTGAATGGCACAGTATGCGCGCGCTGCACAATTGAAGAAATAAGGAGCAAAACAAAAATGGGTAACAAATTATATAAACCAAATGAAAATAAACAAATTGATAGTATGGTAAACAAATAAATAGCTTTGAGACTCAATGTTGTGTGTATGGATACTGGAGTTGGAATACATGGGCGAAATGATGAGAATTTACATAATGCGATGTGAAAAGGTAATTTTGCCTGCAATAAAGACGGATCATAGACGGATTAGACGGATCAGCTTGTGGAGTTCCTAAGCAACTGCTGTATGCAAGTAGTTTCGGGAAAGACACCGCTATATAAAATTAAATGTTATGCTCTGCTTATATTTTATTTTAATCAAGATTGAACACATCGTTATTAAATAAGGTAAGAGTCAGACTGTTATGAGGTATTTTTTAATTAATTATTTCTTCCGTGGGACTGAGCGCGAGTCGGTCAACTAGGAGAGCCAAGGTATCCCCACTAGTAGGAAATACTTATTGAAGTAGTTTGTTGTTGTAGTAAATCATGCGACCTCATATGTTTAATAGACTACGGTCAGATTAAAGGTAATTGGTCCAAAATGTCTGCCTTGAAGTACTCCAAAAGCAGCTTCGAATGACTGAATGCAGAAAGAAAATTATTTGCCCAAGATTTTTGGCTTTGAACTCACAGGGATCTTTTTTACCCCTTCTTTCGACGAGATTACGATCAAGAATAATGGATCATAACTGCGGGTCCTGTGACCTATTGGCCCGCCAGTGAGGTTCTATATCAAAAAGCTTTCGTAGGTCTTGTATATTAAATAATAAATAATTCGTCACTAGAGTCAGTTAGAATTGTGTGATCTCGGTGTTCTTAGACCTGCCGTCTTTCCGCGATTTTTATTTTGGTTGCACCCAGTTGAAACCAGTCTTGCCATATCAAAGAATTGCATTAAGTGACATTAAAATATAATCTGCTCCTAGACTTACCTACAGTAGACAACCCCATGTTTTGAGCTGCATGTAACTTAAGTTACGACAAGTCTTAGACGAATATATCTGTAGGTTAGAATTTTTTTTCGTATTTCGGTATTAACTTTTTTAACTCTAAGCTTGTTTAATGCTAGTCAAATGGTTTTAACTTAAAGCCTTACTCTATATACATACTTTTACCAACTGTGACCGTGTTACCTAGTGATATTCTCTTTTAGTTGGTGATGCTCGTATAAACATATATTTAGCCGCCCACTTGCCAAACTTTTGTCCTTGAATTATTTCTTATCTTAATTGCAGTGCATTTGCCCCCGATATCTTTTCGAGTCTAAGAGAGTTCACTCTACATGCGAGTATGTACCTACTCACACTCATCCAATTTCAAATGGATTCGATACGTAAAGTGTAATACACAACGTACGCTGATAAGGTCTGTCTCAAATTAACTTGAATATGTACCTCTACTTTCGTCAAATCTGTGTTTTTGCGTTTTTTTTTTAAAAAAAAACTTTGCATAGCTGAGAAAAAGAAAAATAACTACAACAAAAAAAAACACTTGACTGCATTTGAAGATTACTCGTTGACGGACGGTCTTATCAGGTTTCTAAAATTGTATTTAGCTCTTTGTCAAATGCGATTGGCATCCGTTTGCATTAATATTTTATTTGAATGGTTATGCAATTATCCAGAAGCTGAGCGCGAAAGATAATATAGTCTGTGTAGAAAATTCAAGAAAAGTTGTTCCAGTTAAATATGCTACGATACGAACGGCCTCTAAATGCAATCGGAGGAATGAAATAATAAAAAAAAGCTCCGAAGAGTGATTAGCGGCAGTGGCATTCTAATTTCTCACAATAAAATTCATAATGTGGAATATACTTCGTACCTATCTGTGGTTGGTTGTATCTCAATTTTATAATTGTTAGATATGCATTTGTCTTTGTTTAGCAGGAAGTCCACATGCATGACCCCAAAAAGAATGCGGGCGGCAACTACATATGTACATATATCAGAGCACTGTGTATATGCACCGCTGAAGCGCGCATTCGCAACAATCGAAACAGAAATCTAAGATATACTAAATACAAATATTTCTATCTCTGAGTAGGAGGAGGTGGCGCATACAACAATAGAAACACTTGCAATGACGTTTGGTAAATGGTATGACTTGAATTTTATACGATGCATCATGATCGCTGTCATCGCGCAGTTAGCGTGTGCAAATTAATTGTTAATTACACTTTTAACTTCAGCATAAATCTTTGTTAGGAATGTTTGCGCATGCATTAAATGTCTCTCGCTGCTACTACAGATGTTTGTATCTATGAAACTATTATGCTATCTCAGACTAGTTAAATTGATGTGGATGCATTTTAAGAAAACGTGACAGATACACACTGATCAGTTTGTAATCGCAAATGTGCATTAATAAAGATTTACCCCAAATACCACAGAGTTGTCAGTTGCGTGCGTACGTTCTGTTACAAGTGGCATGCTGTAGGGATTTTTGTTGATGCCTCGAGAGCGTGTGGTGAAATAGTTTAGAAAGGCTTAACCAGATAAATGATCTATTTGCTACGTTGGAACTTCATTGAATCGAGGAGTCATTAAGATGATTGGAGTGCAATAAATTTAATTTTATTGCTTCTATTGCGTGTATCTTTGTGGGATAAAATAAGTTTCAGTTCTAATTTTAGACTTGAACTGATTTTCTTTTCTGACAGATTCTTCTCTGACGTTTAACAAAATAATTACTAATCGTTTGCTTTTGTTTTCTTTTCAGGTAAGCGCTATTTCACATTCGAACTGTAGCTGAGTGAGTTAATAGAATACGATTTATGACTAAATTATTTAGAGCTGGGTTGGGTATTATGTGATCGAATATAGGTATCATATCAGCTGTGCGTGCACTTAATGCAGGTTAACTTATTAGTGAGTTTGAAATTTTAATTTTGAAAATTAATGAATTCGTTAATGCCAATTTTTAATAAGTTGGAGCGTTAAACAAAAAGGGAATCATTTCGCCGCAGGTCAGAAGTATAATTCTTCTAGATTATCTGCCTCATAACTTATCAATTCTACAAAGCTACGCTAAATTGACCAACCGTTACTTGGCTCTATGGACTTAGATAAGGCTAAGCAAAGTGAGATCATCAGCAACCATAAAAGTCGTCAACATCCTATACATCTCCAAAGAGATAAAATATTTCCGTACAAAAACGAAGCCATTGATTTAGAGACCAGTGGACTCTACCTCATCTATATTACTAAAGAGATATTTAAACGAACATTTGGCATATATGTATACTATATAATCGGCATACACATCAACTTTGTAGTACTAATCACTACTGCACCTAGAAAGCTCCAGAGATAATTATCACCTGAATTAGTGTTCTATTATTTCTATTCTATTATTAGGATATTACTGCAAAAGATCTAAGCCTTGACAAGTTATTTGTTGTCAGTCTTGCACTTCATAGTATGACAGCTGCTAAATAAGAGTATCGCCCCATTGATCAGAGTCTTACTTAGGTCGATATGGTGAAAATTATACAAATGCAACAATGGCTCACTTTTTGTTGTTTGAGCGAATGAATGTCAAAGTTCCAACTACCTAATCATGGACACTAATCCGGTAGGACAATGCAGCCTTTGATTCTAGGCTCTCGCACAATATTCCCTATCCTCACCACCGACTGTGACTCTACTACAAGTTTTCTGGTCCATTTTTCCATGTTTCCATTCGGTTCTTGTTTCTTTAGCATATTGGTAGTGGAGAAGTCGCTACACTTAGATCAGCAGTGTTAGTGCAAATCCACGAAAAATACAAAATTAAAGAACAGCCATGTTCTGGTATACAAAAACTGTCATTTACAGTATAAACCTTTTGGGAATACACACAGTTTTTTTGTACTTATTCCCGCGTCTGTTTTCAAATGGAAAATTTCAAAACTAGTAAGTCATTTGGGGGCCAGAGAACCGGCTTTCACTTCTTCCTTCACTTCATCCTTGCAAATCACCTATTGAGAGTCAATAAACAAGCTTGGCTTCTGTGGGATATTAAATCGAAAGAGCGTTTCAGATACTGTATTTAGATTCAGCAAGACTGCAAATCAAAAACGTTTCTTACTTCCTGCCATACATACATGTGAAATGCATAAAAACAACCTCTTAGAACCTCAAGTAATCTCACCTGGTCTACCGCTCACTACTAAGTATTTCATAATCACACTATAAAACCAAAACGTGACTATAAATTTGTATTATAATTTTTTTACCAATGAATTTTTGCATAAACAGATATTTTAAAATATTATGCGACATGAAAATGCATTTACAATAAACATCAACCTATCCCCCTATGAGAGATTGTTATCCGATTACGCCGACTGGCCTTTCATTCCAGCCATACCATTCCATTCATAAGAATTGATTATGCACTTAAAATTCATGAGGTTTTTTTTTTGTTTCTTAAATGTAAATATTCACACCTCGATCCCACACGATGACGCGACGCAGATTAAAATATCAACATCACCGGTTGTAGTAGGAAAGGAACCGTGCCAAAACTGCATTCACGTGAAGATGTAAAATAATGTAAAGATGACTCGCTCTACCAAAATGCTAGTCAACCAACATCTGTTGGGTGCACAATCAAAAAACCGTGACGAGCTAAGCCAAGGAGCACTCTTTCGTACATGTGTCCATGTAATCTCTATCAGAGTATCTTTTACATGAAATGGAAATGTATTTCCATACGCTCATTGAGAAAAAATAAAATTGCTTCTTAGTTACGCAATGTATCTGCTTGGACTTTGTGGCTGCTAATTTCCATATTAGGTCTTAACTTAAAATATAAGGAAATGCAACATATGTAAAAAAATACAATACAAACAAACTCTATCATTGGCATGAGTTTTACGCTTGGCTTGAGGTGACTCTTCTTCCCGAAGAGAAAAGTCTAAGGCTGCTCTCGATTCGGTTTACAATTACAAAACTTTACTTACATTGTTTTTTTTTCACATTTTTTTTTGTTTTTATTTGTTTTCCTTCTATTGAAGGTTTTTTTTTCAAATAAAGATGATCGTGTTTCGAAATGGGATACAATGGAAATTAGCTAAAACTATAATGACTTAGTTAAGGAAGTGAAAATGCAAGCGAAGGCTTTCCTATATACATAGATGTTTTATCTTGTTCTTTATTCTTTACAAAACCGTGTCCAGAGCTAAGGTGGACATGATTCGACGTTGGATCGGTAGTTCTGATTGCTTCTGTAATTCAACTTCTAGAATTATGCTTGTCAATGCTGTTTTATTGTTTTCTATCGCGTACTTCACCATTTACATGTAGACATTTCGACGGGACTCAGAATCGGACTTTAGCCAATGTTATCAAACAAAGAAGAAGCTTCCGTAGCCACCTGAAACAAGGTTGATGAATCTCATTCTGAGATTATTTATTTATTCAATTTCTGATGTGAAGGGTTCTATAGAACCTCCCCCAAATATGTGGCTCTGATTGCAAATCCATCACGCCATCGTGCATATCTTAAGAACCGAAATTTTAAAATTCACACACAGTGCAAAAAGCAGACATACCTAGATACGCATTATCACACCTTATTCACACTTCATCGGCGTTCCTTGTGTTTTTCATTTAAATAAACCAAATGTCACTCCAGCCAACCGAATGAGGAAGTTAAAAACCCATCATCGCACAGCAGAGGTTGCAGAGGGTGCTCCAATAACAGGTGTTAAGAGAAACGTCAATTGTTTGAGTAGGAGTTGTATCCTTTTAGGCGATAATACACCCAGTTATCCTAACGAAACTGCTGCATCTTTATAGTAGAGCGGGAGCAGTGATTTTTTTCATGTTTCCATTCTTGGAATCAGGAATCAGGTTGAGGAGCAGGTTTTCTACAAAAGTTGTCATCACCAAAACCCCCGACACTGTGTATGGTGCACCCTGATTATAAAAACGAATATAATGTACGACTGATTAAATACGTGACTTAATCGGGACTCTTCATTCTCCGAGTGGGGCTGAGTTGTCCTTAGTTTCCCTTTGCTTTTTAGCTTGTCATAGAGTAGAATATAAGCGAAAAAAAGTGTCAACAAGGCTCACTCTCCGACAATACACCGTATGGGTATCTAAGCTATCTTACTTACCAGTACTGTACAGAAAAATGAGATTCCAAATGGAATCTGAAAGGAATTTAAATATTCTTCACAGGATGACTGTTTAGTTATTCTTTCGCCGAAGAAGAAAATGCACTTTTTACGCCATCTCACGCAGAAGAATACGAATGAGGAGATTGTGGACATGCACTCCAAAGTCTGGGAAAGAGTTTATTTGCTTTTCTAATACCTACATTGAATGTTCTGCGTTGAGGTCACAATACAAGTTTGATTTCGCCTGTCCTAAACCAAGCGCAAACAGTAATCAAGGAGTCGTTTTTTTTATTGAAGTTTAAAAATGAAAGAATGATTTCTGTTGCTATGTATTTATCAGTACTGAAAATGTCGAAAATTGTTAAGGAGATATTTTAAACCGTGTCTTGCAAGTTTTGCTCTCGCAAACAGCATTTCTTGAGAAAAATTGCAATATTCATTTAATTCCTACAAAAGTTTTCTATTATCATTTAAAACAATGACTCTTAAAAATCGTTGATTAGAATTTTTGAACATGAGGGAATGCTAATATGAAAAGCTTTATCAAACTCTAGTTGAGGTTTGGTATAGTAAATTTTTTTTTTTTTGTTGCAAGGGTGCTTAATAAGTCCTTAATGGCATATATATAGGGTTTTCTTTTTAAAGTGCTGAGGTGGCAGACGGCATCGGTGGTTCGTATACAACCAAGTTTAAGAAAGAGGGGAGGACACCATATTGTTCTTGCAGATGACCCACCCAGTATTGAAGTGATAGATTGATTAGACTTATCAATTAACAGGTTGGTAAATTTACCTTTGGGGCTGACAGTGATCGTAGATGTTTCAAGGAACCACTATTTATATCTTATTATATAGGGAATACTTGATGAAGCGTGCCAGATTATGCAAAGCCATTTCCACCGATTTACCTTAACAGTGTGCATATTGTGCCGTAAATAAAAGTCTCATATTAATAGGGTTCTAGGGATTTTAGAAATAATGATGATAGACTTATAGATCTGAGATCTTTTCAATTGAACCAGATCTATATAATTGATTCATCTAACATCTCCACTACCCAAAGTACCTAAAGGATGATATCCACGTTTGGTCTTGCTGATTTATAAGGTTTGAAGCTATATTTCACACCTCTTTCGAAGGTCAGAGAATAAGAACTGTCGTAAAAAGCTTCCCAATTTCTGACTGAATCGGCTTTGGACTGTCGTTCCCATTTAATTGTGTCGAAAAAATATATCTTGTTGGAGAATCTGTCTTGGATGTTAACACTTACGGAGCGGTCCATATCCCACAAATTACGTTTTTCTGTCTACATCCAATAACTTTAGTATTTAATGTACTTAACTCGCAAGCGGGGTGTCCAGGGCATTGAGAGTTAAGAATGACCTGTTTATGTTTCGTGTTGCTACTAAATGCTACATCTGCTTTCTCCAGGCAGATAGGAATTTTTCTTCACATTGAAGCCTCAGAAACTTCTACATTCTTCTATTTTGCGGCAGAAGTGTCTCCAAGAGAGAAGTTTGGCTTCCTAAGTTATGTTATCTCTGAAGGATTCTTTATAGGGCTTTTAATGGTAATCCTTCTTCTCGTCTATAAATTATTTACTTTGAGAATTTCATTGCTCTTTGCTTTTCAGATTCTAAGAGCAGCCTCTCTGTGTTATCATTTGATAATTTACAATCTTGTTGCAATTATATCCCCGTCGATGAAGTTAGAGATTATAAATATATAGTAGGACTAAGTTTTTAATTGTTGCAAAGAGCTTTCTGCGCGTTGCTGAGTCAATCGGTTAAAAACTCTTCTATAAGTTCTTGTCAAACATACTGTCCATCTCGAAAAAAATAATTGAAAATCTCCCCTCAGCACACATCGTCCTTCCTGCACCCACCTCTTACTAAACATCAATTCTAAGCTCCGCTCCAAATACATTCCCGTAGCGTATCACTGTCCTGCTACATCGTCTTAGATTGTGGTCAGTCAACATTCACCATACCCATTGCACTGCGTATTTTTATTTTTACTTTTTGCTACCATCATTGTTCTCTTTTAATGTTTATTTATTTATTTCTGCTATACCTACATTTTGTAAAGTAATTTTTTAAATCTACACTGTGCAATACTCTCAGCTATCCTTCGGGCGGCCGTCTTCTGAAAAATTAAATCCCTAACCCGGAGAAAAGTCGTTCAAAAAAAGAAAACATGTGCAAATAAAAAAGTTGTATCTACAATCCGATTAAATTTGCAAAATGCATCGGCTGTGCTGAATAATGCAATCGATTTGGAAAATAGTTTGCTGGGACCATCCTTTGTTCTTTGGAAAGTGTTAATTAATTTGATGTGCCACCTATTTTAATGCTTCAATATAACCGTCAGAAAGAGAAAAGTTAAAAATTCTTCTTAAATTTACGCGCCGGAACCAGAAAACTGCGGAGCAGAGGGAGGTTTCAGCTGTCAGTTGAGTGTATCCGGTTGTGGGCTTTTGTTGTCCGGAGATAAATGTAACTAAAAATAAACACAATAAAACTAAGAGTAAACACAATGAAGAAAGGGGTTAGTGATAGTCAGGTTACAAAAGCTGAAGCTAATTCTCGAATTTCTAGTAGGTATTTTTACAGGAGTATTTTTTTTTTTGTATTTGTTGGCTAAACAAAGCAAATTGGCCGATGCCGTAGAATCCTACAGAGTACCTAGTTATTGACTTTTGGCAAATTATATTTTACCAGCAGAGGGGAGGGGTTTTTCTTTATTTGTTGGTTGTGGATGGTTAATTTTTAGACTATCAATCAGTAATGAAGTCCTGAAGGAAGAAGTGTGGTTTTGAAATGCACACATATATTTTTTCGCTGCGCGGTGTATTTTGTATAATTTTCTACATTGAACCAAACGTCCAACTGCTTAAGGACTGATTCAGAGATATATTGATATAGAGAGGCTATAATTCTAGATATGTAGGATTTTGGTGTTGATACTTAAAATGAGGAAAACAGAAGTTGGGGTATTTGGTATCTACATAGGACGAGAGTTTCTAGGTGCCAATTTTCACAGACTGTACTTCTGATGCAGAAATCAGAGATGAAAAAGCTTGGCAGAGATGCTGATATTAGACATAGCTCTTGTATGTTCGTCTCTACATGCGTTGAAATGGTGGATGGTTATTTAACGATCACCTATAAAATTGTAGAGGAGGCTTAGCGCTGCATTATTTTCCTTTGTATATAGGGTAATGAAAGAGCTAATGCCCTTGTCGGCCCAGTCTGTTTGCAAGCGCTAAATGACTGTACAGCTCCGTCTACAGCACGGTAGTGTAGATGGCATGATCTTACCTCACTTGAAGTCTTTGACGGTTTAATTATTAGAAATTTTAAATATTTTATCGGACTGAGTAAAAGTAACTTCAGATCTTAGGCAGGTCTCGTCCCTTTTATGGAGCTCGGACCTATATGAGTGATACGTGGAGACTTTCAAAACGCCATTGTCCTTTTTTGGGAATGTACGGCTTTTAAATGTTCCTCCATAAACTTAAGAAAATTATAATGCGCTTGTTTGATGGCGTCTCTTAGGTCCAAAAATTCATCTCTTTGATTCCATAAATGCCATTGATGGTACGGGACGAGCTGTCGTTCATTAAACTTCCAGCAATTATGTTGGAAATGATAGGTACAGGCCATTTTATACGCTTCAATCTTAACCAAGTCGAATCAGCTCAACTTCCATCCATTAAATAGGAATGACACTATCATAGTTGTATATTTATTTGCCTTTGTAAGATTCTCGTACACTTCTAAGGACTGCAGACTATTTTAAATTGAAAAACCTTAATAAAATGTATTTGAATGAAATACAAAATTAATGATTTAATGCGAAGCACTGCATCGATCAACATACTTGCACTTTCTGTTAACATTTTTAACGCATATCATTAAAGACTTTCACGTTTTCAACTATGATGTCAACTAGTTTACATCATTCTGACAAACTCTTACTAATCACAGATGAGAGACCCTCCCTCGCCATGTGAATATCGTATGTAGCCAGTGTTCAATTACCATAATGAAGTCATCAATACACGATGATCATTACATTCAATTGAGTTACACGGCTCCAATGATCAAATGCAAATGTGAGCCTCATCTGTGCAGTAACACAGTCACACCCACCCACTTAAGTCATTTCATTCATGACAAAACGAACTGAATCAATTCAAAACTATAAATGATCAACGCGGTGGTCATTCAAGAATCGTGCAGCTAATCCCTCAATAAAGTACTTAATCTTTGGCATTTGCATGCGTCCACCACATTGCCGCAATGGACCCGCGCGGCCCAGTTGACTGATCGATGATTGGCATCATTGCCACTTGTGGCCCACTACTTATACTACTCAGGTGTCAAGTGCTGCAACTTACAAGCTGCAACCCACATTTTGTGTTAATTTATTCAGAAACCGTGTCACCGCCGCCGTCGTCGTCGTGGTCGTCGCGGATGAGGGTGAAAATCGCGCAAACCAAATCCATTCGCTTTTCCATTTGTCTTGGCCGGCAGAGAAAGAGATTAGCTGCACGTCAAGTTGTCTACTTCTTATTCTTATTCTATGTGTCGATGCCAAAATGCACAATAGGGTGATAATTGCGGCGATGAGAAGCGAATCATGATTAGAGAGTGGTTGTACTAGTTCTTCTTTATGTCGACTCACCACCCACATAAAACCCGAAACGGAAGTTGTATACGCAGCAATGGCCTAGCAGTGTCCGTTAAAAACACACAAAAATAGGACTTCCGATTCTTGTTGTGCCTGGAATGTTGTGTTTCCTATGTTTATGTCCGTCCTTTGATTCTGTGTCGTTTTGATTAAAGGACCGGATGGGGGAGTGTTGATATGGAAACAGGATATGGGGGTGAAGTGAGAGCAGCACATACATGTGAGAAAACATGAAAAGAACGAAAGGGTTGGTGAGAAGTTACTTTTTTTTGGAAATTTATTTGGATTTCGGTTTCCGAGGAAGGAGATAATTCGTTTTTTTTGTTAATATTTAAAGAAGTCTTGGAATTGGTTTCGTAAATTTTAAAGGTGATTCCGATGTTAGTGATGGAGTGACTCGCAGCCTCAGGAAATTTTTCACGTGTTAGTGAAATGTTTATCACAAGGATATGTTGATTAAGGATAGACGTCCCCAGGTCTTTAAATATGGAAACTTGTGATTAGGTTAAAAAGAAAAAAGCTTTCGAACGACAAATTTGTGAATGGTAATTTTTCGATGTTTGTCAGTTTTTCGTAAGAGGTGTTGTCGCCGCAAATACACCGATCAATTATATTCTAGATGGATTAGTTAACTATATTCTTGCTATATGTATTCTTGCCCTTAATTAAGGCATTGTTTTTTTTTTAATCTGCGAACCTTATAAATTGTAGCCAGGTCAGGATCGCTTGGGAAAGTCTACACATGCTGAGAATGGGAAAATGGCGGAGTATTAGGGTTTCGCTTCAATGACACGCTATTGGTTTTATGCCACTGAAATATGCTGTCAAGGTGAGAATTTAATGAGATAAATTTACGTTCCTGTTCAACTCCCTGAGCTGAGGGTACTGTTATCAGTGAAGGAATAAACAGGATTGGAAGTAAGCGATGGGAGATCACTTCTGGAAATGAACTATAGTTGGTGATAAAACATTGCCTGGGGAAACACCAGCATTTAGGTATATGATGAGTTTCAGACTTGACACGGCCCAAGGCTACTTGAATCGAATGGTCCGATATGTATATATATTTATAATTCATTGATACCAAATCAAGCATTTTCGACAAAAGAACAACGATTTTATTTTCACCACCATGGTGAATTGGTTCCAATTTTCAGTTAGTTATGTTATTATGTCAGCATTTATAAGACCTTGGTAAAACGTTGATTTAGTCCCAGAGGCTCTACCAGCCTCCTGTTAGTAGTCCCTTCTTCAAACCCTGTTTAGCCTTCATCCGATGATATTTAAGTCAACAACATTCAACTCAAGAAGTGCACCTATGCGTATGCATGCCCCAACCATCGCATCACCCGACACCGCATTTCCTTTGCTATGTGCAATTGCATTGCTAAGTGGTTAATGCACCGGCGATATGGCCCACACTTCATTTAACATTTCACACTCAACTTGAGGCGATCGTAAAACGTTGCCAGATTTTACATTTGTGTGAATGGAACAACCGCAGCAGCTGAACATCGATATCATGGAAATAGAAATTTCTATTCATTTTTCAAGAATAAATATATGAATGTACGTTACATGCCTCAGTTCATAAATAAATTACCTCATCGCTAAATTGAAAGCGCAGCACAAGACTCACCAACACCACCATCACCACAATAACGAGTGATGCTATTTAATTTTCGAATTGTTGATACATTTTTACGATTCAAACATCTGTTGACTATTAAAACAAATAGCACTCGGCCAAGTGATAAAACAAAATAAAAAAAACAACAAAAAGAAAATAGCAAATAATATTACTGAAATCAAAAAATAAAACAAAACACAACCACAAGATCGGAAAAGATCAAACTATACAATGACAAACCAGCATCCATATCAGCTGCACCACACTTGCCACTGCTGACCCATTAGGCGAGAGGCAATAATAGAGTGACTGCTGCTGGGGCTATTGCTGGTAACCATAAGTGAGAGTACGTACATATGTGCAATTCATGCAACAAGAAAAATAGATTAATTTACTCGTATCCGAAGCATGAGGAATTCGAATCATTTCGCTGCGGCTGCCCAGCGCAATGCGGCGAAAATCAAAATCACAAAAGTGAACGCACGCATTATGATAGGGCGAAGGAATGTATTTATCAGATGCAATAACGCATCCAGCACTCGCAATCAGGAATAAATTGAATTGCGAGCGCCAGCGCCTAATACCAGTATCTGTTTTTCTTGTTCGTATCTGCGGCGACTGCTGTTGACAACTGTATCAAGTGATTGATCGGCACAATGATCCACAACATGCAAGTGTATGATGCGTCAATTGATGCTACATATTTGTCCAACATCGAGTATTTCGTTAATCGGTATTCCATAAGGTTTGGCTGATTGTTTAATTAATAGAGACGATGATTGCTTGTGTCATATTACGTGAGGGGTTTTTGGACCTCCTGTTGGAATATACGGGTGATATAGGTTCGATGAAGTGGGTTAGCTTTAGGTATGTCCCCCCTATATTTTCCAACATTAACGAATATTCGTTAATTATTATTCGAAGGGATAGTAAGAAGATTTCGCATGCTGTGAATTTTAGACACAACAATTAGGCTTATTTTATTATAAGTGTTAGATGGTTTTTGTTTGTATTGTGGCTCAAGTCTTTGATTGGACTATGGTTAAACTTTGAATGGTCTGTACCAACAGTTTAGCTTCAAATAGATCTATGGAATGCTCTGACTTATATTTGTGGCAACTTTCTTGGAATTTTTAACTATTCAGTCCCTCCTTATCGCCAAGACTACCGTTTGGCAATTTTAGTGACAGGTTGCCAGTTTTTCTGGTTTGTACAGCTCATGATCTGGTTTCCTGTATTTACTTACAGCTAATGGCTGACTCTTACGAAATACCGATTTACTTCTTGACGTGAAGGCATGAGCTTGCAATTTACTCTCGTTTCGAGCGAAGTAAAAGCGATAGGGTTTAAAAAAAAACCTTCAACAGCACAGCAAAGCAAAGCGTCATAGCACAAGAAGTAAACAAAAACGCTAGTTCACGCTCGTATCACAAAATTGGGCTTCATCTCACCTAGTACATGACCGCACCGCTTTGCTTTGTCTGGTGAGCCCATATTGAAAGACTATAAGTCCTTAACATTTAAATTTATCTTCGATGAGCCAAATGATGAATTGTGCACAGCTTTAGTTTTAGGGGATTTAAAATGCTTATTCTTTAGAAGACCCATTTGGGAAAGCATGAACTAACCAAAAAAATGTATATATTGGTCATAGGTGTAATGGTTTAATGTTGAGTTGTCCTATTTGCTCAATCTTTATTTACGTTAGACCTGTTTGAAAAACATCTGTACAATGATATTTGTCCGCGTTTCGTAACTAGTTAAATGTTAACCAGTTTTAAAGGCACTTACTATCTTTAATTAAACATTCATTTTTTTCAATGTTTAAATAGACCTTCACCAATCGGAAGTTGACAAGTCTTAAGTCTTGACAAACATTTAAGATCCCTTTATCTAAAATTGGGTAAAATGTCCACTTTATCCAGCTTTATAATTAATTTCAGTTTTTATAGCTTTCAACTTGTGCAGATAAAGCCCAGCATTTTTGTTGCGATGCATCGATGCTACTAGTCTCGGTTGTTGCTAGGCACCTAGGACTTCTCCAACTGTTAAGAGATTTGTGATCGGCAAAGATTCTGTCTTATTACAACTGCATTTCTCCATTCTTGTGGCGTATCCATTCTGTAGACCTGCGTTTACCTGCATTTGCATGATGCTCCAATTCTTTATAGCTGCTCGGAATTATGGGATATAAAATATACTAGTGGACTACCGATCACTAGATGAATAATATGGTTCACGGCTTGATGTTCTAGTGTGTCTTTGTGAATATTGAAATTAAAAAAAAAATAATTTAACATATGAAATCACGTCACGCAATCGTAGTCGATTAAGCTGTTTAAATCGACTAGCCTTGGTCCGTTTCCCAAAGTAATGTTGCGCAGGCTATGCTCTCGATTTTCCTACCAAAGATGTCCTCCTTTATGATTTCTAAGTGTTTGATAAACAGTTAAGTCCATTGTTAAAAAAAATGCAAGAGTTAAACAATCTACGAAAAAAAAAACAAATAATATTATTCTCCATTCGACGCTATTAGGCGTCTTGCATGCCCCATCAACTGGATATGATTTTCGACTCTATCATTTTCTGGAAACATTGCAGGCATCTACATATTTATCGGTCATTTAAATGATTCAGATGCCCAATGCCAGTGATCGCGGAATGATCATGTAAGCAAAAATTACCAATCATTATAGCCTCTCTGTAAGCCATTTATGGCTTACATCTGAAAGATTTGTCCATCCATGTGCGAAGGGACTATTGTACGTGTTCATGTCGAACAAATCGCATAATCGTGCCCAGAAGCCAGCTTTAACGCCAAAGAAATTCGTGACTGTTAGATGCATTTTTTTTTTGTTGGAATCCAAATTATACACAAATGGTTTGAATTGTTCTTCTGCATGGAATAAATGAATAAAAAATGCCAATACTCCGTCAATGTCAATGTATGATAAAACACAAACATCAATAAAAATATGCAACTCTCCTAGGGTCACAGAGCAACCCAAAAAAAAATAATAATAAATAAATGCACTTTTCCCTTGTGTTTTATAATTTTTAATCACTTCAACAGATAAAATCAGAAACAAAAAAATAAATAAATAAAATGTAACACGCCTCGCCTCCTCCCACCATCCCACCACCCCCTTATGCATCTCCCTATACTAGTTGAATTACTCGTCCTTGTTGTTAAATCTCTGATTGGTGGTGTTCCAGTTTTTGTAATACACCCGGAAACATAGCTCCACGAGACGAGTACGTTGTCTGATGCCAGAAGTGATGTGGTCATCTAAAGTGGTGGTTTCGACAAATTAAATTATGCGTGAGTACTTGGACTGAGCTATGTATGTCTGTCACGGTTGGTAGGTATGTGGTATCCTACTCCTGCAACATTTCTGAAAATCACTTGTTTCGTAGTCATCCTCATCATTTGAATGTATATATCCCGCCGATGCTCGTGCATACGCTACTGGGTACTTTGTGTGTATCTTGGACGTTTTTGTTTGTGCAGAAAAAAAAACCTCTCTTGATTCATTGGAATGCAAATTGTTTTAATGTCGAACTTTTGTTGTTTTTTTTTTTTGTATTTTTAGCCATTCCCGATCTATGATTTATGGGACTTATGAATGAATATTTTTTTCCCGCGATAGCTTATCACAATGTGATTTATTAAGGAGCAGCAAGAGTAAAGTTAATTGACGTATTGTGGTTGATACAATGTGACAGATTGCTGGTAACGTATTCTTGGGCGGTTGTGGTTTTTAGATAGCGATTTATTTTGATCAAAGAAGTAAATCCAAAAATGTAACTCTCAAATCGCAGATTAAGCTTCTGTTAAGCCTCTTACGATCAGGATTAAAGTAAGAAACTAGATGATGTTTGTGCATCCCCACAACCTGCATTGATGCTCCCCAGTAGGGATTGAACCTATACCTCCAAGGTAACAATTCAACACACTAACCTTTACACCGTGGTCGCGTCGGCACCAATAATAAAAGTTAAGGTCCTCAAAATTCTGACATTTAAGATTAGAGCAATTTCAAGTACGATTACAACAATGACAGACTTATGGCACAAAATACCATTTGTTGCTGTCAGAAGTTTCACTAATCGGTGATTAAAAAGCATAAAATAGCTAACTGCCCATTTATTGCACTCTTCAGTACAATATACGTCTGTCGACGTCTCGTCGCACGCCTAACAACTTTCAATAAAATGCAAATAATTTGAAATAAGCAAAACAATCTATAGCATGTGCGCCTCCAATACAAGTCATAGTCAGTACGTTTCAATCTATCTACGGCTTGTCGTGTTACAGATTACATTCCTAAATTGTATCTAGATAGCGAGAAAATCAATAGGGTATACTCGTATCTTACAGGCCGTCAGTCAATGCTTGTGATCGGCGATCGGCGATCACTCAAATGATATCGAGCGCCGCAAAATGAATGCTACATTAACCTAAACTTATCCGTGGGCTGCTTGATTAATTACTCAATTGCAATTGCACCCGCTTTTAGATAGAACACGATTGGAAGGGGTTGCACTCGTTAGGTGCTTTATCAATTAGCATGTTAGAGAAAAGAGCGCGCTTCATGAATGCATGTTGAATTCAAATCAATTAATTGAATTTGAAATGTAAAGCATTTGATCTTGAAATTGAGAATATAAATCAATCGAAGGTGTGTACCCGAACAAATTATGTATAATAACATAGTCACGGAGGTCTATCAGGGGAGAGTTACTGCTCGTGTTGGTGACGTATTTACTGCGGTTAATTAAGGGTTTTGTGATGAATATTTTCCCAAGGTCTTAAGAATTAAAGAAATGATACCTATTTATAAGCAGTGAGGTGAGAGGGTTACATTTGTAACCCTTCTAGTACATGCTTCGTCGAATCGACGACCCAGAATGTCGAAGCATGTCCCTTAAGTATATGTCCTGTGCCTTTGGGCATCCTTTTTACTCCATCTTCAATAATTTTAATATTTAGATCTTAATGTAGATCAGTATTGCGTATGCACAAGGAGCATTACTATGTCTCTCAATACATAATTTTGGAAGACTTGGTTGATTTGTTTGGCAGGTGCAAGTTGACAACTAGAGCCCGTAGGACCGTACTGGTTTAGAAACTTGATTGCATAGTAAAATCTTATTGTTTTTGACAGGGATTTCCTAATCACCCAATATTTCTTTTCTACATCGCATATTCAACTCACCATCTCATTTTCCTAACATGCAGTTTAGTGTAGTGCAGAATGTGTGGTGCAAAATGAATATGGATACTGTTTATTATCCTTTAATACTTTTTGGTTATTCCCACAGTAAGAGCAGCAGTTTCATCTGCAATAGTAGCTATTGTGGTTTCTCCACTTTCAGGCAGGTCGCTAGAGGATAGCAATGCACCCAGCACACTGCCTTCTGGTACACCTACTTTAATTTTTCCCAATGTTGAGTAGTCTTACTCTTGTTTAATTCTCAAGAATCGATTTGATGTATGACTCAGTACTTTTCATCTTTCCAGAGCGAAGAGTTGGTTAATGCATTTGTAAATTTTTAGGGACTCACTAATAAATTCTCTTAAAGATTTTCTGACCTTATTATTTAAATTGTTCGGTTTTGTTTTGTTGCTTGGCGCCCATATCTGTTGCTCACTTTATATACCCTATCCTAAGGATATATTAATTTTGATACATATCTTGTAACACCCTTTAATATTCGTCGTAGACCCTTATTATTATGATCAGGACCAAAACCTAAAACTAATTAGCAATGTTTTTTAAAAAAAATATTTTTATAAATTTAAATGCTATCCATAACGTTCTTAATGCATATTTCTTTGGTAAAATAGGGATATGGATCGGGTATCATACTGTTCACCCAATCGGACCGTAGCCTTTTCTTATGTTTATACCCTATCCTAAGGGTATATTAATTTTGACACATAGTTTGTAACACCCCTTAATATTCGTCGTAGACTCATAAAAGTATATATATTTATGATCAGGACCAAATCCTAAGACTATCTAGCAATGTCCGTCCGTCCGTCCGTCCGTCCGGCCGTCCGTACGCAATTTTTAGGCCTTTAAATTCAAGCTAGAAAGCTGAAATTTGGACCACATACTCCCTAGGGCTCCGAAATGGTTAAGTGTAAAATTTTTTGGAATACGCCCACTGCCACGCCCACAATTTAGAAAAAACCGATTTAAAGCTACAGATGGACAGATAGAGGGTTATAACCTTCACAAGATATGTAGGCACTGCCCTCCTTTATAAGTTTGTCATATAAAGTTTTTTGCCACGCCTACTTTTTGTGGGCGTTTTTCACTAAAATGCTGTTTTCTTCGATAATTTTCATAGAAACCGAAAAAAAGTGTTTAACAAGATATTTAGCCAATATTTTTTCCAATATATCGCCCATACAAAGTTTTTGGCCACGCCCACTTTTTGGGGGCGTTTTTTCAAAAAATGTTTTTTTTTTTCTAAATTTTATAGAATGAAATAAAATGCTATCCATCATCTTCTTAAGGTTTTTTTTGGGACATATAGGGATAGGGATAGGGTATCATACTGTTCGCTCCAAGCGGACTGTAGCCTTTCCTTATGTTTTTATGTTATTATTTTACACATTTTGGAAATTACAGCCAATGAAAAGCTTTTTGTATATTTAGTGTAAATATTTGCACCTCCTGTCTTTGTACAAATAGCTGATAATTGTTTGATACTTTTTTCCAACTTCTGCCTGAAGTAGTTCCAACTAGTTTTGGCCTATGTTCATTTATTATTATTTTATTTGATGATATATTATGAGACAATCGTTTAATGATATTTTGCGCCATCTGCCTTTATAATCTCCTACAGTTCTCCGCTTCTAGTATTTGTTAATCACGACAAATTAACGGATTAAAAAAATTCTTTCATAAATAGAAAGTTACGGGATAGAGTATTGCTATACGTAATTTTATATATATTTTTATTTTGAAATGCAAATTAAATGCGTCCTTGTCTTATTCATTTGGCATAATTTTCTGCATTGAAAAATAAGTAGACACCAACCTCACTTATCTTATAAATACTCGAGCGAAGCCGGGCTTACCAATTAGTGTTTTACAATTAGATATCAATTTTTGACTCCATAGCTAATAAAATTATGTATTTCTTTCCTTTCTTTTCAGGTATGTGTACAAACGACGACACTTATTTTTTTTAACCGGGAGTGGTAAGACTACTGTCATATCAAGAAATTGGTGTTGTAGAAACAAATATAATCGTGCAAAATTTGATACTATTTATAATACCTGCTTGAGAGAATATTAAGGACAATTTTTTGATTAGCAATTAAGTCAGGATGCTGCCACTGCTCATGATCATTGCACACTCCATGCTCCTAGAACAAATTGATTTTCTATAAGAGGTTATTTATGTTGTTACGATCGTTTATATAATGGAAGAGTTAGTAGTCACCTATTTAACCTCTCTGATGCCGATAGTGCTACATTCGCAGAAAATTTGAAGTTCGTCTTTAATAATTGTTTTGTAAAATGTTCGCCCATAACATTCCACGCTTCCACTAGTCTGCTTGAACATTTAGGAAAGTGTTTCTGTATGGTGTAAGCAGTATGTTGCTTCATTTGTTATAAAATGTCTGGGTTACTGAATTTCGTTTTAATAACAAGTTGAAATGAAGGCTCATCAGGTGTCATTTCCCGTGGCTCACCAGATATCGTTTCCCGTGCTAGCAACCATCAGTTGACCTATACTTGGCAGTCCAGTAACGTAAAATAATACTTTTTTTGCGAGGGTAGGTGAAGGACCAGTCGCGCGTGCTCATAGTAGTTTGAGGTTTCTACTCTCTGAAAAAACACCTACCAGTAAAAATATTCAAACTACAACTAGGCTAATGTCTATAAAGCAGTTTTAATTTAAATTATTTAATAACGTTTGGCAGCAACCATCTTAGCGGAAGTACCTTTGTAGTCGGCGCACAAGATTTATCTGATTTAGAATTTGTAGAATTGCAATAGCGATTTAGGTGAGTGTGTTTAATGTCCCGTTTGCATTCCAAAGTATGGATTTTAAATACATACTACGAGTTGATGAAATAAAGTCAAAAAGAGACAAATTTATGATTTGACTTTATGACTTTGCTTAAAATATATAACAATATATTCCGCGTTATTATATATTTCAATTACGGTATTTTTCTTCAAGTTTTGTTCTTTCTTGTCTAAATAATATATTTATCACTTCGAATCTGCCAAATTGAAATCAATGAGGGTACGCGGTTTCAAAAGATTTTGTCATTTGGGCCAATGTATGCTAGTCTTGGAGAATTTGAATTTTATGTGTAAATTTTAATCCTTAATCTAGACTGTGATTGTAAATAAACTTGTATATAAACTTGAATGCATAGCGGAATGGTTCAACGGATTTGTTTTAAATTTCGTATTTTAAAGTTTTTGGGGTAACATCCCGCCGGTTTTTTTTATTCTTTGCTTTATCGTTTTAAACAACAGTAACTCCCATACATTTTTTTTTTTTGCAATAATCACTTATCACAAATTATATCGAAAATGGTTTCAAAGACCTTATCATTCATTAAACCTTATCCTAAGGGTATATTAATTTTGACACATAGTTTGTAACACCCCTTAATATTCGTCGTAGACCCATAAAAGTATGTATATTTATGATCAGGACCAAATCCTAAGACTATTTAGCAATGTCCGTCCGTCCGTCCGTACGCAATTTTTAGGCCTTTAAATTCAAGTGAAATTTGGATCACATACTCCCTAGGGCTCCGAAATGGTTAAGTGTAAAATTTTTTTGAATACGCCCACTGCCACGCCCACAATTTAGAAAAAAACGATTTAAAGCTACAGATGGACAGATAGAGGGATATAACCTTCACAAGATTTGTAGGCACTGCCCTACTTTATAAGTTTGTCATATAAAGTTTTTTGCCACGCCTACATTTAGTGGGCGTTTTTCACTAAAATGCTGTTTTCTTCGATAATTTTCATAGAAACCGAAAAAAAATGTTTAACAAGATATTTAGCCAATATTTTTTCCAATATATCGCCCATACAAAGTTTTTGGCCACGCCCACTTTTTGGGGGCGTTTTTTCAAAAAAAAATTTTTTTTTTCTAAATTTTATAGAATGAAATAAAATGCTATCCATCATCTTCTTAAGGTTTTTTTTGGGGCATATAGGGATAGGGATAGGGTATCATACTGTTCGCTCCAAGCGGACTGTAGCCTTTCCTTATGTTTTTTTGTTACATTTCGTATATTGGGATGGAACCGAAAATACTGCATACTTAGTCTTTTTATACCCTATCCTAAGGGTATATTAATTTTGACACATAGTTTGTAACACCCCTTAATATTCGTCGCAGACCTCTAAAAGTATATATATTTATGATCAGGACCAAATCCTAAGACTATCTAGCAATGTCCGTCCGTCCGTATGCAATTTTTAGGCCTTTAAAATTAAGATAGGAAGCTGAAATTTGGACCACATATTCCCTACGGCTCCGAAATGGTTAAGTGTAAACATTTTTTGAATACACCCACTGCCACGCCCACAATTTAAAAAACCGTTTTAAAGCTAAAGTTAGAAAGATAGAGTGTTACAACCTTCACAAGATATGTAGGCACTGCCCTCCTTTATAAGTTTGTCATATACAGTTTTTTGCCACGCCTACTTTTTGTGGGCGTTTTTTACTAATATGCTGTTTTCTTCGAAAATTTTCATAGAAATCGGAAAAAAATGTTTAACAATATATTATGCCAATATTTTTCTCAATATATCGCCCATACAAAGTTTTTTGCCACGCCCACTTTTTGGGGGCGTTTTTTGAAAAAAAATAATTTTTTTTCCTATAAATTTCATTGAATGAAATAAAATGCTATCCATCATCTTCCTAATGCTTTTTTTCTTTGGGGTACATAGGGATACCCTATGTATCATACTGTTCGCCCCAAGCGGACTGTAGCCTTTCCTAATGTTTTAAACAAAATTTAAATCTTTCTACTAGTCTTTCCGGGCAGTGATTTAACTTGTTCTAAGCACTAGCGCTACAGAAAATTCCACGAAGTCTGGAAAATAATTTTCTACCTACAAAACTACTTGCTTGATACAGTATATCATATAACAAGATGAAGTCTCTATTTAGTTGCGTTAATAACGGTATTTGTAGCATTCACTTGTTCATTTGGCCTTCTGATAAAATATGAAAAAACCTTTTTATGGCTGTTTATATTTCCAACATCTCTATACAGCAGATGTCATCATGAGGTCTTGCGATTTATATAATGGAGCGGAGCATCGGCATATTCATTGTGAAAACGCATTACAAAAAGGTGAACATATAAGGGATTTACTTATCTCTTAAAATTCTCATATAATTCAGCCAGTAGTAATCCAATTCGGAACCAAGACGTTAGGACATAAAGCGACTGCAACCTGTAGATATTTAAAAATAACTTTTCCACGAAGATTTGATGATTTTTTTTCTTTTGCCTAAGTGTAGTATACAGTGTTTGGTGTTAAAAATAAATAAATAAATGTTACGCGTAAACGGCCCATATAAGACCCAAAGCCCAGCTTCTCCAACCATTGTGTGTGAGAAGAAATATTTTTTGATACGAATGGAAGGGACCTACAGGTTAATGCCGATTTCAAACCGCAACCAACTTTTTCGAGAAGCTTCTCATGACAGTTCTTACTCAGACATTCGCAAGAGGTGGGGCAGCCAACAAAAACGTTCAGGTGTACCGCTCTTGATTTGAACCAGCGACCTCTTGCTTAGTGGTCTAACGCCAAGCCACTGCACCCAGTATTTAGTGTTAGTTTGATTTTTATAAAAAAGGCTTATAAAAAAACGCATTAATTAATTTGTAGTTTGATAATTTTGAAAATGTATTACACCACAGACTATTGTCGAATATTAAAAGTGTCTATCCGTATAAACTATCGAGGATATGTGCCATGGCATAGTCTCCCCCCTTTCCTCATCTCTTCAAATTACCATATTTTGTCTAAATATAACCTAATCGTCGCACAATCGCGTGATTAATCAATTGATTACTCCCTAACCATTATATTAAGGTCAATTAATTTAACCCTCCGTATCCGCACACAATATTAACAAATGATACCATTTAATACCACATAATCAAAAAAAAAATCAACAAAACCTCCTCACACACTAAAAAATCTATTTGCATAAGCGGCTGTCTCCTGACTCCTTAAGGATGTGTTCCAATCTAGCTGGATAACTATTATTATCATTCCACTTGACATAGAAATAAGCTGAACTCTAGCCCTTCTTCAGCACTCCTATTCACTCACTCCTCCCACTCTTCTTGGGTGTGCTTAGCTTCTGCCATTTCCTCGCCCAAAAATTCAGCTAGAGAAAATCAATTGTCGTGTTGTCTGGATTCATCATTCCGCATCGCATGCATGTCTAATAAATTACCAAGAATATTAGCATTCTCAAGCATTGTTCATCTGTTATCATGATAGTCGTCCTAACAGTACAGAGGGGAGGATAGTTTGTCGCTGAAGAATGAATATTTAATAACCAAAGATCATGGCAGCACCGTGGTAGTACTTGTGCCTCACCACATAACCCCTTTTTACGACGCGGTGAATGTGGATCTATTAAAATCGAATAATATGTCCCCGAACAGACATGAAAATATAGCAAATCCTCAACTCCTTACTGCGACGGGCTGGCAACTATACATCAGCCAAAATGGGGTGTTTATTGAGAAATACCAACACAGCCAGACAACTGTTGCAACACACATACTCGGGCATATCGAGCGGGAGTAATTTGATTTGATTTTACGTCGATTAAAAGTCAGAGGACATGAGTTTCTGTGTTTGTTTTTTGCCAAGCACACAGGATGTTTACCAACTAGTAGCGCGAGACACTGTAACGGTGGTTAATGAAAATGAATGGAGCTTCCTTTTTATACATATACACATGCGGTGAGGCCAAAAGGTACCCTATAGTGTGATAGAAGAAGGGAAAAATGAACAGAACAAGTTGGCTTATTAATGAGAGGACATTTTTAGATGAATTTCAACTTGGCGAGTGGCACCGACTGGCACTGACAAAAAGTTCTTCCATACATAATCCCAAAGAGTTAACCAAACTGGGCTTCGGAGTTGGCGGTAATCAAAAAAGCAGAAACGTGCGCAATTCTTAACTTTCACTAGCCCCTTTAATTGGGGTGAGGGGATGACGTTTGTTTGTTTCTTTCTTTTTGTTAAAGATAAACGATTCATTTTGTTATGCGGAGTTTTAGCTAAGGAATTTGTTTAAGGGGAGATAATTTAGGACAACTATTGTCTGAGGTTAGGGTGAATCAATATATGTTGACTGAAACACAGTCCTAATTTGTTCTGGCTGGTGGAACATGGTTCCTGTTTTGATGACTAATTAAAAATATATTTAAATGCAAATGTGATGGAATTGGGTTGAAAGTGTTGAACGAAGGTATATTACTATTCGGGCTCATATTCTCCCATATAACACTGTTCTAAGCTGACGAATTATAAACTATTACTTCTGCAACTCGGTTCATCTGAACCAACCCTCGACTCTGCAATTTATTGCAAAAGATAAATTACCGCATAGTAAACTGCTTAAGTAAATAAGCTATAGGTTCTAATTTAAAAAAAAAATAAAAATAAACTCCTCCTGACACGCTCCGCTTTGCTTCTAGACGCAAGAGTAATCAACTTGAGCAAATTCATTTGGATTACCACTGTAGGAAAGGTCTCCTCTCCTGTACTGTGACTGTTGGCAAACATTGAATCATGCAAAAGTGACATCTATCTGAAATAGCATTGCACTCACTCACTTGCCATAGTGCTGGTGTATAAATGATAAGATATGTACATGCTCCGCCTAGCATGGCTACATTGGCTTGCGTCTGTATTGAAATGAAAAAGGGTAATTTTTAGAACTGTGACAGCTCTTTGCCACCTCGTCGTTGTCACCGACGTACACTCACACACGCAGTCGATTGCCATGCAATCGAATTTCAAAGTCAATTTCGTGTGAATAATTATACCAAAAACAGAGATAATTACCGGGTTAAATATCAGCCATAATCGATTATGGATATGAGGTAAGGAAAATGAGCTGTTTTTATTCGAAGCCGGAAATGAATGCAAGTTTTTGGTATAGTATCTACCAGAATGTAATAAGTTAAGAGTTTCGAGATGGTATCTGCTTAATTATTTATTAAACGGATATTAACTGTGAAGATCGGCATGCAGATAGCCTACCTCGCTTTCAAATTGAGATTCGACTATTCTTGCAGGAAGTGGGGAAAAAAACCAAACTTCTTAGTGTTGGCTAAGCTATTACACCGTTCAGTGCATGCATCGAGGAGGTGTCCTTTTTTAAGTTCTACAAAAATTTCTCCTCGAAATTGTCATAAGAAAGAAGCTGTAAACGAAAAATTAAGATTTTAAGAAACAAAATTGATCCCTCTTTATTTTTATTATTTTCTGCCATCACATGTGGGCAAGCGCCATCTATTATAAGCGGCGGATATATTTTTCATCTAAATTCCCAAGTGTATCAGATTCCCGAAGAAATATTTGCCCGCATTCTTACAGAAAGCCCATTATATCCTCTTAGGGGTTCTTCTATCGAGAACTCACTATATGCAAGAACGGTTTAAATACTTAATGTGATCAAAAACGGAGACGTTATCAGGGATCGTAACTTGCCCACTGCTGCTACGTCTGTTCTAAAAATTTAGAAAATCAATTTCGGTTACGTTTGTTGAAATAAAAGTAATGTTAAATATAAAATATTTAATTTGTGCATCTTTCTAGTCATAGTTCTACATTTTTTGAAACCTAAGCCACATAAGAAATAGTTTTGCTTTATCTACAATTTATTTAATTCCTTAACTCAATGTGTCCAATGATTACTGATCTGCTGTTCTATTTCAAAATGGTTCTCTTTGTGTTTGGGTTTGAGTAAATGCGTTACAGTCACATCATGTAAGATATGAAAGGTTTGTAGTTTTGTTAGTGACACAAAAGATATAATTAAGTGATTGGTGGTGATTATATAACAGGTTTCCCTTGGATTGATCGAATAACGTACTTGAACATAATTCGGCAATAAAAGCACTTTCGTACCGTTTAATGTCAGGCCTGCCTCGAAGTGCTGTAATCATCATGTGCTGTCGGATTCTAGATCGTTCATTACTACTTACTGCACAACTAATAAGGCGTTATAAGTGCTTGACCATATTGGGTACCCGTAAATGCACAACCGATGGTAGATACGTGAAAACCAAATGGGGAAATAAAACCTTCCTTGTATGTAGTCAAAAGTAAACCCCTGAAAAGTGTTGCTAAAAAGGTTATTTAAAAATTAGACTTACAGGGTTTGTAAGGTTATAGGAACAAAGAGGAACTAATAAAACTTTGAGTATAAGTAGGACATCAATATTGGTGACTTGTTTCTTGAGTGCAACTTTTGACTTTTCGAAAATAATAGAAGCAAATTCAAAAAAGCACACATTTGCAGATGCTTCACAGCGACAATGCGTTGTAAATGCTCTGCACCAAAATAGAGTTTATAAAATCAATGAATGAAGAAATTTTAGTTTTTGTAAAAAGAACCTGAGCCAAGTATTTGAAATGTGTAGTTGGGGCTCGGGATGGGATGAGGAAATGATTTTATTAACAGCTTCAAAGTAATACTCGTGCTAGTATTCAATAACGTACGAGTGGTTGTTAGCGGTTTTTGATTGTCAATATTTCAGCACTGCTGGTATTCTGATTTTGTAGGTCCTTAGCCTTGACTGAATGGATTCGATACCAGATATCGCAGACCATCTAGTACATATCCGATTAATTCATATTACAAAGCGATAGCTCCTAAGACAATAGATGTTTCCTACAGTCATTTAAAAATCGACAAACTTGATTTTTCCTGGGTACCTCAAGAAAGTATTTGGGGCACTTGCTTAAGTAAGTGACATTAGTGCGCTAAACAAAGCAATTGTCATCGAGCCCGAAAAATACCGCTCTAATGTATCCTTATAAAAACAAAGATTAATAATTCCACCGTTCATGGTCATAACTTAACCTGATTTTGCAAACGAAAACCCTTCGCTTATGATAAACTTTATCCTTCCCCCGTTTACTCCCAATTGCATGCACTTCTTAAACAGATTCAATTTTTTATTTCTTAAATATCAAAACACCTCATTTACACCTGTGTCTTGAAACCACTTTGCACGCAGAATTAAATTTCCACTTTGGCATCGTAATCTGTTCACCCTCAACTTGTCATGTACAATTTCCTACTATTCACACATAAAATGGATCGCTAACACCCCAGCATAACCATCATCATCGTCGTCGTCGTCAGTCTTTCTCTTCGACATTTTTTTTCCTGCTTCCTAAAGCATATAACTGCATTATACGAAAGAAAAAAAGAACAACAGAAAACAAAAATAAAACCGAACAATGACGACAACCAAATAGCAATCACTTTCGGTTAAGTGAGAGCGCACAAAAGCCAACCAAAGGAGCAGCAAGCAACAGTCGTCTCCTTTTCTTCTCAGATGCAAAATCAGAATAGAAGCCACCTCTATCGAGCTTAACAAGGACAATGTGGCATTTTTACACTGGCAACATTTTTATTTTTTTTTTTTTGAAAGACATCAGCGTGAAAGATACACCCGTACATTATCAATTTGAGATGCTTGCTGTTTTCCGTATAAGTATTCAAGTATCACATACCGGGATTCCTTGAATTGCGAAAAAAGAAGACGTTCCTCCATTTCCAGATAGGTATGTGCCATTTGGTGAGAGGTAGTCTCAAACCAAAAACATAAGAGAACTGTTGAACCCTTTGGTATATCTGAGCACCTGGTAAAAACTTGTTCTTTTAAGGGGTGGTACATCATCGGATCAAAGCAATTTCCAAGGACACCACCCCTTATTTGAAAACTGGGTGTGGATTTATTATGAAGGTTGATTTGGGGCTACATAACAACTAATAGGGTATTTCTCGTCGTAGATAGTTCAACTGTGGTGCCGGTCTTTCTGAAAAAGTTTCTGTGTGTATTCATTGTAAACGTCAAAGCTGAAAAGTTTACTTTTTGCTACAGTCAAATTATTTTATTTTTGAAGTTAAACATTTTAATTTTCGCAAGCCCACAATCCATTCACACTAAGAACCGTGCTGCGATATCCGTACACTCTCAGTCCCTGCCTTGTAATTCTTATCTCCTGCTACTATGTATACGCTGTTAAAGCAATATTTGCGTCACACGTATTGCAGTTTCATAATCAAAAATCTATTAAAAACGTTCTTCCCACTTTAAGGACCATATTCTCTTCCCTCAGCTGCAAGCTGTCACTTTCTCTTTCAATTGGCTCAGCGAAAAGAAAGCATGTTTCTTGTGCTTCATGTCGTCCTGTTTGCCTGATACTAAAGATGATTGAAAATTCAACATTTTAAATTGTCTCTCACTCTCACCGCAATACAGTCAAAATTCATCCTCTTTCTCGTGTCTCCCTTTGCAAAGTACATCAATAATCATATTTTCACCCTAATTTAACCGCAATTTACTCAACAAAACACAAAATTTCCGATGCAAGGATATTTACCCTTGCCAAAGGAGTACACCACAACCCTTATTTGTGCATATTTCCCGCCCGTCATTTCATTGTTGTGTGTCAGTCACTTACTTCATCGTGTCGTCGTCATCATCATCGTCGTCGTCGTAGCCGTATAAAGTGTTTAAACAAAAATCAAAAATTTTGCATTTCTATCGAAATTGTATGCGCGGTAGCAGCGGAGTAGCTCTCTAGCTAACTCACCCCGGGAGGAGATAGAGAGAGGAACGCGTAAATCCATTAAGAGGGTTTCTGGGATAAAAGCATACTTCTATGTGGGTCGTGAGGTGCAACCCCTTTTTTTAGTATACTGCTACTGGCTTCATTATTCATTCTAGGATGTGGTGCACAGTGATGGCAATCAGTGACGATTGAACATGCATTTTTAGTTGGACGTTTCCACATAAATGGAAAGATAGAAAACAAATCTTGAAATATTTCCACAGGCAAACAAGAACAGATTTTCATTAAAAAAAAAATCCAAAATTTTTGGTAGATTTTAAATATATGAATATAGTGCGACCTGTGGGATTATAGGTGATCCAATGTACTGGGGATTTAAGTATCCGTAACCATTAATTCTTAGGAAAACATAGCTTTGTTAAGTATTTAACATTTGTAGGCTACCTCTATTCCACTGCACCAAAAGCTACAAACTAATTTGGTTTCTCACCACAGATCACAATGACCATTCGTCTAAAATAAATAAATAAAGGGTGTAAACTGCCCATACAGGACCTACAGCCTAGCTTCTCCAAACATTGTGAGTGCGAAGATATATTTTTTGACACGAATAGAAGGGACCTCCAGTTTAATGCCGATATCGAACGGCAATTTATTTTTGAGAAGCTTCTCATGACAGTTATTACTCTTGGATGATCGTCCGACGTTCGCAAGAGGTGGAGCTGCGAATAAAAACTTTTAGGTGGTACGGCTCGGATTTGGACCAGACTTAACCACTAAGCCACTACACTAACATATCTCAACATTCGTCTAACAATCCAAAATGTGTACAACAAAGTTCAATCCTAAGACATACTCTTTTTATATAAACGAACTCTCGCAAATTATTAAATAATGCTCATTGTTTTTTGCGATGATTCTTTAGTTTTTCGAATGTGCATTTAAAAAATAATATAGCTCGCTGTGTCTAAAGTTTGGAAAGTATATGTGACTGTAGTCTTAATAGCTGCAGTTTGTCCGTTTTCCCTCCCGCAAAACGGAGCCTCGGCCAGTTAAAGAGAAAGTAAAATCAGAGTGAGGAGAGCAACATCTTGCCTTTGTGTTAATGGTTTCCACATTCAATGCTGTTCATTCGGATATATTTCTTCGCCGTGGCTTGATGTGAAGAGTACTTAGATCTCTGTTAAAAAGTAAACTATCTTAAGTCTATTTTCGTAGTTTAGCAGGAGAGCGAAAAAGCATCAATTAAAACTTAATTTAAAAAAAATCCTTTAAATATTGAGTCTCAGAGAAGGAGTTTCTGGAAGCGAAATTGTATCTTCTTTTTCCTAGTCACATTTCAGAAATAAATTTCAAATATTCAGTGAAATATAAGGCAAAATGCAATTCAAGATGACTTTCGCGTGTTTGCTCTTAAAGAAGATAATTTGAGATAAGATACAATTTTTTGTGATTTACACAGACCAAACAATCTTATACAACGCCTATAAAACGCCTATCTAATGCACAGTTAGAAACTTATTAAGTCGACTTGAGATAATTTACCTTTTCAGCAGAGAAATATTTAGTTTTTTGCAAGAGCCACAACACATTCCTCGGTGCTGTGAAATAATGCCCTACGCAATAATGCTGTATTTAAAATGCGGTTTTAATTCCATAAAAAAAATTTAAACAACTCCCGGCGGGCATTATTTACATCCACATGACTCATGAGGTCTTATTTCCACTTAAAAATACAAATAAGGCCATATGTGGCCTTATTTCGTAGGGCGCTAGTTCACGTCACCACATTCCTCATAGTTACGTCGAAATTTGGTGTCTGCTTCTATTCGCATTGATCACGAAATTAACATTCCCGTCTCCCATCAAAATTATTATGCATACAATCGATCTTCAGTGTACTCTAAAAAGCGCTACACAAGGTACCAAGCTAAAAATAAACTTTTGCCTTCTGTCATTTGTTAGCAGGAATCCACAAGCAATTCCTTGTATTTCATACTATCTCCTGCTCCGTTTCTCCAAGTGGTTCTTGATGGTAGAAAATAACCACAAGCCACGAAAAAAAAACTCGATTCACAATCGCCTCCAGTACGGCTGATACGTATGTTAGCCCAAGAAAGAAGGTTAAGAAACTTGTAAACGTTGTATCTATTATGTATATCTCTTTTTTTTTTGTTTACCACGGAACTCAATGGAATGCCCATACATTAAAATAAGAATCAGCTTTTAAAACGAATTCAGTCAAAAGGGAACAGTTTGAAAACGAATTTTGCATTCTTTTGCAGCATTGCAGAAGTTTTACAACCAAATTCTTCAAATGATGATGATGATACCGCACCGCAGTACTACCGCGACAGTTTTGTGGGTGATAGGCGCCCTTATACAAAAACACAAAAGGAATCAAGTTATACACTTATACATATCTATAATACGAAAGGACTCATCCTCTTCGATAATAACAAACCCCCCGCACAGTGCTCACAATTTTTTGTTTAATGTCACGCAATCAAAGCACACAACCGCTTTCGCCAGAGACCCTTAAAGCCGGTAAATGTCAAACGATTGTGGTGGTGGTGTGTTGTGTAATTGTGTGTGTGTGCGCGCATTCAACTGGCGAAAGTTTTCTGATTATTGTCTGCATGCAATGGGGCGTATGAGTGTTTTTCCCAGCGCAGGTTGTTTGGAGTTGTGCCCCACCATCGAGCTTGTGCATCTTCAGTGGGTTGATGAGCGAACGAATTAATTTGTGTGTTGAATCCGTTCGAAGGAATTAAAAGGACACACGCAATCTTTGGTGCTGTCACAGTACTAGGGTGGTGAATGGACAGACTGAGTAGTGCAGGAATTGCAATGAAAATGAAAAGATTCCAATCGAACATGGTTTTGATTTTTCGTTACAAGGCGTTTGTTCGAAACATAAAAACATTTAATAAATAGTTTTGGATAGAAGTTGGGAAATCAGTGGTTCTTAATGAAACACCTGCTGGGATAGTGTAAGATATATTACAGATAAACCAGTGCGTAGGCAAATGTATTAGGAGCGCTGAGAACAATCTAGTTTTTGTGCAAGAGCTACTTGGGAATCGATGGGAATCCAAATTTTCCTTTCAAGCTCTAGTGAATTGTTTAAAAACCTTTTTCTTGGCCCTAATAGCAATATTTTTGAATGAATAGCGAAAGAATTGTTAGACTCTAAAGCTACTTTTAATAAAATCATTCAGATTTTAATAGATTTTAGGCTTCCAATTAGGCGCTGGTGAACTTGTTATCACTTATTTATTATAAGCTACTTCTTTGTAGAATAAATAAATAAATTCATGTTTGACATAAAAAGCCCACACAGGGCCAAAGCTTCCCCAAACATTGTGCGCGCGAAGTTAAATTTTTGAATTGAATTCCGATTTCGAACGGCAAAATTTGGGAAGCTTCTCAAATCAAGTTATATTTAGATAATACTGGGGTGGATTTGAACCCGGGACTCTTGATCAGTATTTCCAACACACTAACCATTGGTTTCGCATGTGTTTAGGTTATGTGTATGGGTCGGTGAAGCAAGGCTCTTCAAGTCCATGTTGTATTTAGAATCACTTCCAAACCAGTGATTGGTGCACCAGTTATACCTACATATGCACGTTTGTCATTAGCTTAAGATTGATTATTTATCTGTTGCTATATACACATGAGTACAACTCGCACAATTACCATGTATAACTAAAGCATTATTTTTGGGTCTTGGCCGCCAATTTTGTGCTTTCCGTAATCATTCACTGACATTCGAACGTTTGTATTTGTTATATTTGAAGCCTAAAAAATAACTCACAAAACACCACAATCCACTTAACAGTTGAAAAATCAACTATGTACGTATATCGAACAAAGTATTTCAAAGTTCATAATTACACCGGATGGGCAAAACAAAGGACAACATTGCCTTTGAAGTTAGTCTCCGTAAAACTTTTTCATTCTTTTGGGATATTTTATTAGATCTGATTTAGTTTCACCCTTTTGATTCAGCAGAGTTTTAAATTACCAAAAAACCTCATCCTTATTAACCCTTATTATCGCATTGAAATTGATGTAGGCCAGCACTAATACCGACATTACAATGTTTTCACGAAAGTGAACATTAATTTTTTTAGACGCAGAAGTTCCTACAATGAATAGTGAATAGTAATAATTTGCTTATCAGCTGACTGATATGTTAAAAACCGTCAACAGTTTGAGCGAAGTATACATTACGGAAACTCCTATTACCGTAACGAAGTTCTGTAAACTCGATTCAGGAAAAGAAACACTAATGACTTGACTCAGACTTATTTCATAAGAGTTACGAGCAGTACCTTCAAGATATACTTCTTGGCTTTGTTTTCTCTGAGATCAAAAAAATGTTTATTCGTAATATGAGCCCTTTTACGGTCTCCATGATTGTATGCAATGACTGCAGTAGAGTAGTACAAAAGCAAGACCTGGACAACTTCACTTTTGCTCGAACTACGACTTTAGAAAAGCTGAAAATAAAGTAGTTTTTTTTTTCTACTACTACTACTACTTCTAAGTTAGAGAAATTACATTACTGAGTTAGCATCTACTATCCATGCGTTCCAACTATGTAAACGCCAAATGCGTTAACCATTAATCTTTGCAAACAGGCTAGGTTAGGTTAGATGGGTTGACATGGAAGAATAGGTTCCTTCCTGCCACACTCAGGCCTTTGAAGACCCATTGTGATACGCTCCAGTGTGGAATACGCGGGTATTGTGGCCTTCTTTGTGGTTCCTACCCTCCGCTCATGGGTACTCAATTCTTTCAAGCCATCTTGATGTCCCCAGAAATCTGCGAAGATTATAGAGTGAGACATCTGACAACTCCTAAATAGCTTAGAAGAAGAAACTTTCAAGTGATCTGTTCCTCAAGTTAGAGAAACCCCGGCAGTGACAGAAATAGTGAGGGGTGTCCTCGTGAATCTGGTCATTGCCACAACCTCTACAAATGTCTTCATCCTTGAGATTTAGTTCCATAATGTGGTTTCTTAGAAAATTATAGCCAATTTAAGCTTCAACCGGATTGGACAGCGATGTTCATTCTTTTTGGTCCGGTTTTTATTATATTCTGGCCATATCCCACACGTGGTGGAAATCTTTACCACCTATTGCTGGCTTTTATTCCAACTATATTCTTGTATTCCACTCGATCTTTTGTGCCTGCGTCCAAAGACACACCTTGTGCTGTGAGCCAAGAGCCTTAAGCTCTATGCGACAGCGGTGAACCCGCTTGGATTTGATCTCAGTAGCATTTATTGCCTTAATGACCGCTTGGATGTCAATGAGAATAGTAATATTATTCGGTGGTATTGCCGACAGTAATGCAGTACGGGCCGTTTCCGTTGCTACAACCTCAGCTTGGAAAAGACTACTTTTAACAGCGAGTCTTATGGAATTGTGTAAATTTAACTCCTCTGAGATAAGACCGTCACCTGTTTCGCAATCCATCTGTGTAAATGTATATAGATTTCATTTTTGTGGGTTCATTCTTATTTCATTTTTCCCTGCTTGGAAAGGAGCAGGAGAATGGTCTGTCAAAATTCATGTAGGGTGACATGTAGTCAGACCTAACCTTGTCCCCTACATAAATTGCCGGAATCTGTTCTTAAGAGACCGGTCGTACTATTGTCGTGTACATCCACAGAATTATTTTGGGTTTTGGTCCTCACTTTCGCCCGAAGATGCGGTTACATGCATAAAATGGATTTGCTGCATTTCTTACCCGTTCATTGACATTCAACCTCCAGTTAAGTTTCCTATCAAGGATAACACCTAGATACTTCGCACTCTCCGCCACGCACTTCGAGAGGATCTTTCTAAAGACTTCTTTTATTTTTGAACAGCACAAGTTCGTTCTTTTGGGGATAATATACTTGGTGGTCTTCCACATTATTTTGTCCACTCGTTAAGTGTCCGTAGTGAGTTTTTAAACCATTCGCTTATAGCCCCTCTGTTTTTTAAAATTGATGAAGACCTATAGTTCCGAATCAACTTACCACTTACATAATTGGGCGTACGTACTAACTCTTAGCGATATGTAATCCACTTTTCTAGATTTAATAAAACTTCTTTGGAATTCAATTCAGTTCTTGTCTGATTAAAGGGGCAGGCAGATCTTTAAACCCATTTTTTTGTTGCGTAGGCTATCTCTTCACTTGCCGCCGAAAACCTTAAAAAACAACAAAAATTGATAAAAAAAATAATCCTCTGTAATTGACGGAAATCCCCTGAAAGGGATCTGATTAACTAATCATCTCATCGATTTCGGAAAAAGAACACAACCCTTGCGGCCAAATAAGCTGCAAAATGTTTGCATGTAACACATGGCTTCTTTCATCCTTTAAATTTTTTTCCCCCAGAACCCGTTCAGACTCCCCTATAATGGTAAAGTGAACAAAGAATTTTTCGAACGAAAATATATGTGTGCATCTGAAATGAATTATCGCCAAGGATAACATTGAAATATCCCAGATATTGAATATCAAAACAAATTCCACACCAGAAACCGACAAGGAAAGGAATAAACAACACCCAGAAGTGCCCATCAACCTGCAGAAGTAATCCTTTTGGAAAACAAATGTTTTCGTCTAAGTGGGTAGCTATGCTCCCTCCGTGCGATGACTGCCATAAGCCTTTAAACAATCAGATTACTTTCAAGAGCGCAGGGATTTTGGTGTTGAAATCACCTGTTGGTGATTCGTGTGAACAAGGATGTTTGAAAAATTAACGAAAGTTCATATTTAAGATCTTTGCAATGACCTCGTTATCCTCCTTTTAGTGGCAAGTCAAAGCAGGTCAATCAGTATTTTTTTTTTTTGTATTCTAAGTGCTAATTATTTGTGTCACAAGGAGAGAATGCAAAGTCTAAGCTTAAGTGGAAGGTCCTCAAGTCAAATGTGTTAGCTTTCTGGCTAAAAGAGGGAAAATCCTTTGCATAGTGCATAGTTTGTTTCAATCTTCCCAAAAAACAAACTCCCAATCTAATTAGAAAAAAATACACACCCTCCTAAAAGAAGCGTAATTACGTACAATTACAGGGAATATTATCCCTGGTCCCTGTGTGTATCCTTAACAGCTAATTAAATCATGCGACAAAAAACAGGAGAAGATTCAGAAATTAGAAAGGAGAACAAACGAAAAAAAGTAAATCGCTATGAAAGGGATCCGTATAAGGTAAAGGGTATTTTAGGGTGAAACTGAGAACTCCTCGAGGGCTTAAAAAGGTGGGAGACAAGATTCCAATTTCGTGAAGGAAAAGTCTTGCCACTTGGTGCACATGATACCTCGGAATTTTACTACCGTTGGCAACACTTTGTGAAACCCTCCTTTTCTTCTGCAAAAAGAAAAGTTGAACGAGGTGCAGAGATACATACCATTGTTCGACAAACATGTTGCAATTCATTTGTAGAATACAAGAAATAGGCTTAAACACTTGTTTGTAGATTGTAGGTGTGCTACTTAAGAGTCGTATCACGAAGCTTGATTTAGATTTATGCGTGCATACGGTAGGGCACCTACCATTCGATATTCCATTCGGTAGGAATTCACGACTAGTTGGGTGTTGCTTAGTGAGATATGTCACCAATTCTGGAACATCATTTGTGTGCTGCGGGAAATCGATATCAACGATGTCAAATTACTAAGTAATTTCTTTTGTTTATTTCTTCTTCCAGAATGCCAATACAACGAATTCCAATGTCGAAATGGAGACTGTATTCCTGCAAGCAAACGTTGCGACAACGTTAGAGACTGTCTCGATGGAGATGATGAGGGTCCATTATGTCGTAAGTTTATTTTGACAAATGTAAAAACACATTTCACAGAACTATCTTTACACTTTTACTCTATTCTTCTTCTGTACCGCTTTTAATTTCTTTTTACAAAACTTTTAACATATACAAATAATTTTTAATGATTAATATAACATATTTTATTTCGTTTGTATCTTTGTTATGTCAAAACAAAAACTAATCTTATAAATGGGACTAACTTCACATCATCACAAAAAAAAAAAAACAAAAACAAAACAAATCAAAATATAACAATTTTTTTTATATAAAAAATACTACATCACCATGGATCGCACGACACAAAATATTATTTCTTATGGGTTTTTGTGTAACTAACAAATAAAATATAAAATTGTCCAACCAGCTACGGAATGTAGTAGCTTAGAGTATCAATGTCGAGGCAGGCATCAGTGTATAAGTGAATCTCTGCTATGCGATGGTAACTACGACTGTGCCGATGGCGATGACGAAGACGATTGCGATGCGAGTAAGTACTGTGAAAAAAAACTCATAGTTTTCATGTCAACTCCTTTTTTTATGGTATCCTTAAATCCTATCCTGATGTTCCTTAGTTGGTGTGTTTCTAATTGCGGGCTTTGTTTCATAGAAATTAGGTAAAGTGGAACGATTTGGTATGGCGGAATCTGTTTGTACTGACAATTTTCATAAAGAAGAATTTATTGTTTGTTTGTTTCAAAAAAGGAACTGCAGCTTCAGGAAAATATTTATTTATTATGGGATCAAGGACATTGATTAAGTAGTTTTTTGTTAAACTTTGCGTTTAAGTTAATTTGATGTTTTTATGGTCTTTTCACCAACATACAAATTTAATGTAATCCCAATCTAAGTTAGCTCTAGAATTATATAGAAGTGACGACCTGGATATCACACGATATGGTTTTAAAATGCTATGTATCGCCTCACAAAGTGAAGTTCTCGAATTTCGAATTAAAAGGTGTGGTATAGGGATACCTTTCTAGAGATTAGGAAGACTTACTAAAATGGTCAGCAAACATATAACTTGCAGCTTGTGATTTAGATGTATTAAAACTATTATAAGGAAAGAGCCGGTTTTTTCTTAGCCTTAAAATTTGGTGGGTCAATTCTTTTTCACTTTATTAACATATTCATTGTAAAGGAAGAATGATAGTGTCTTGAAATTATAAAACAATGTTTGGTAAAGTTGAATATCTGATTTACAGAGACTTTCAAGATAAATCTTTCAAAGTTGGTTGCTTATCTGCATAATTTTACAGGAATTACTTCTTTTAAATATTACAATATTTGAACAGTAGACATATATAGTTATTTTTTCGGAAAACAATTTTTTGATAGATTTCATCGAAATCTGTTCAGCAGTTTTCACATTAACAGATCAAGATTTTTTCTCTCATTTTTATTTTTCAATAAACTAAATTATTAAGTCAATAAACTAAATATGACTGGATAAGTTTAAACGAAATCCAAATGACGCCACCTCTTCATGATTTTTAACATTTGTTATTGTTTGTCAAATAAAAGATAAGAAAATTTACAAAAGTGGCTTCAATGACCATATTTTCTTGAAAAATTCTACGTCAAAAAACCAAAAAAAAGCTCGTCAAAACCAAATCGATCATCTTCTGTCAAATTCCTATGAAACATTTCCTCAAAATGTATATTTAAAGTGCATAAAAAAAAAAATTAAACAATATTTTTTCTTATTCCATTGCTGCATTTTGTAAATAAATCAACTGTCATGGTGAAATTTAAATCAATAATTAAAACAGTTATTCCCAAATTGAAATACTTCTGTCCCGAGGGTAAATTTACATGTCGAGATTTATCATGTGTCTCAATAGTCGGTCGTTGTGATGGCAAAGTAGATTGTCCCAATGATCGTTCGGATGAGGAAGGATGTCGTATGTGATTGTTATTAGATTTAGTTGTATATGTGTAATATTTATATTCATCAATTATTTTTCATTATATCAACTAACAAAATATACCCCGAAAAAAAACCCAAAGCTTGCTTATATAGTAAATGGCAATGTGATGATGGAACTTGTATAGATATCTCATTACGCTGCAATGGAAATATTGATTGTAGAGAAGATATTTCAGATGAACGGAATTGCAATGGTGAGCGGTGTAGTTGTAATGCAATAATTTCTTAGTTAATCATCACATAGTTTGCATGTTTAGTGAAATAGATACCATTGCTTTGCCAACACAAAAAATATTTGCCTTGCGAAATCTCACTTAGCATTAGGAAGGTGTTTAGTATTTATATTTTAAGTTGTATTTAATTTATTAGTCACGTCGAAGGTGGATAGGTAAGTTTCATTGTTTTATGTGTTATTGTTTTTTTTTTAATAATGATTTGTAAAATATCTATGTGTTTGTGTTTACTATAAACTTGTTGTGAACTTATTTTTTTGTATGTTTAACAAAAATTAACCAGTCTTTCCCTATTTTTATTTTACATTTTTCATAACACATAACGAGGCTAAATATTTTAAGCCCCATTGGATGTGAATATGATTTAAGTACAAGTTAATGTTGTTAAATTGATCAAAAGTAAAATCGCAGCATATTTTTAATAAGCAAACAAAACAAGACGTTCTTCATATTGAAATTCCCACAACATTATTATTTATAACGAAATGCGCGTCATAAAAAAAGTAAAACTATTTAGTGCATGCTCGTCACGCCGTTTACCAATGGTTTTGTATCACATTACACTACTTATGTTCTTATAGCTTAGTGCAAAAACCAGATTTGCTAGCTATTGAGGACCTACATACATAGATATTTACTTAAATTCACATTGAATCGTTTTGTGGTGTTGTTAAATACAGGGTGATGTAAAGTTGTTGTTACGTCAAGTTTAAAAAAAAAATCGGTGTACATTCGCTCGGATTAGAATTCAACATATTAAACTCTACTTTAATGAATTTTTTCTTCCAGTCCGATGCGTTGATATATAAAGGGTAATGTTTTTAAACCCCTACCTACCAACTAATTTTGATTTCATATATATACATGAAATCTTAATTAAAAGCGACTAATTTGTGTTCAATTGATATACTTCGTTTGACTCCGGCCATATCCCCACCACGGCTGCATCTGATTAATGAACTTTTTAAAGCATTTTCGGCCTATTTTCCCCAATAATACGAATAATTTGGACTTCAATATGAGGGTTTTTTTAGCGTAAACCACCAAACATACTTATGTATCCTCACAATTCTTATGTCAATTACTCCAAATTATTATCGTTCATCGAATGCTAGCTTCAAAAAGTTGATTATTTCGTTTGCTGAATGGTACGTAGCGCCATTTACATCTCTTCCATATTCATGCCATCAAATCGGGGGTGAAAAAGTCATTAACCATGGCACTTCCATAGCAAATACAAGCTGCATAGCCTATTTTTTTTTAAGACAACAAGGAACGATGAGTCACATTGGCTTTAGACAAAAATAAGCCCCATCGCTAAATAAAATTTCTTGTATGCCTTCAAACCAAGATATTTGTGTTTAATTTTCCATAAATTGGGCGGACAAAGATAAAGCTTTTGAGAACGCTGTCGAATCGATCAATTTGGATCTTCTTCAACACTCTCATGAACGGATGCAATTTATGCTCTTCTGTATGCTCTCTTTTCATAATTCTTAAAACCAATGTATCTTGTAAAAAAAACAAATTGTGTGAAAACGGCGAATAGCGCTCTCAAATGTTTGATTACGTCGAACTTCTAAAATTTGGTAACTTTGTTAAAACGTGCATCACAATGAAATTGCAAAGACTACTGAATAAAAATTAAACTTACAGTTTGCAATCTGACAACTGTTTTGGCAGATATTAGAAGTTTAGAAGTTAACACTGGGCTTAAAAAAAAAAACCTTCCCACAATGTTACATCAAAAATGGAAAATTTAACGTTATAAAAAAGATGCACGATTAAGAGACCGGCTGAAGGTCGGTTCTTTACTTCCTGCGATCGGGAAAATTTAAAAAAAATTAAAATGTACAAACCATAGAACTGTTAAGATAATTTGAATTTAATAATAATAATTTAGTTTATTGCAGCCAAACGTAAAAGAAATACCAGCGAATGAAGCTAAAAATGTCTCACCTAGAACAATGCCGATCTTGCCTTTCGCATATTAAATGAATTTATGATGATTTGATGAATAATTTATTTAACCAAATAAAAATTGCGATCTGTATCCCAAAAGTTTACTCAACCGCTGGTTTGTGGAGGATAAGACTCGACCACGTACATTTAATGTGGATTTTCGTAATTGAGGCGCAATCTTTTATTTCGGTGTAAATGTTTGGTTTCTCTGATCTACTGTTCTTCGTCATCTTCGCAATTTTAGAAGAAAGTATCAACAATGACGTAACGTGTCACCCTGTACTAACTTTATGCACTTGGCATCACAAATGCCCCACTACTAGCAATAAAATAGAGCTGCAATTTGAAGCCATTTTAGCGATCTTCTCACTCAAAGAACAAAAAAAGACGGAATTTAAAGTCTCGTGAGTACATTCAAGCATGCTTATGCCTACTCCATTCAAAATGACAGCTGAGACTCATCCGGACTCGACCTTGTCGCCGCGCCAGCCAGATATTTGAAGTGCGTCAAACATTTCTATTTAAACGCTCTTACTTGCCAGACGCTTCTGTGTCGCCTGACTGACTGTCAAACAGTTGCCACTATGCTGGCATGTCAATCATTTGTCCAACTTTCCGACTTATTCTCTGATTTTCGTATGCACATACGGAATCTCCACCCAACATAGCACCTGCTTCGCTTGGCTTGTCAATTTTTTTTTTGTTCGAAATTCGCAATTAAACTGCCAATTAGATGGTGCAAAGCAAGACATAAAACGAGCTACGTTCAGGAATTTCAATAAATTATTAAAAATTCTATCGGCATTCATTTTGGTGAATATCTTTCTGCAGGTTTAGTGGCTTGTAAGTGTTTTTTTAATCGTAGGTGGAGAACATTAATTTAATAATTTACATACCCTGTACCATGACCGTATGTGTACAGGACGAGTACTATTTGTTTATAAACCATAAAAAAGTAATCAACAAGCCAGACAGTCCATTTGAAGGGGTTGAGCAGCGCAACCCTTATCATTTTATCATTTTTTGTGGTAATTTTAATTTTCAACAATTCTTCCTTTATTTTCATTCCATATTGTGTGTTGTTCTACTCCCATTCCTTCTCCTAAAAATAATAATAAAAAAAGAACTATCTTACTGTTAGTATGTTGCCACCTACTAAGTTATCTACTAATGCTTAACTAACTCTCATCCCTTGAAACCACTTTAGGCGGTGACGGTGAATGCAGGTTTAATCAATTCCGTTGTGACAACGGTCAGTGTATACCATACCGGGAATTATGTGACAACATCTATGATTGTCAAGATTACTCTGATGAGAAAGATTGTTGTAAGTAGATGTGTATACTTAATGCAGATGTGTATAGACAAAAATGTGTCTAAACTAATTTCTTCCGCTTGGTGATGGTGTGTTGCTTTGTAGTTCACGTGCGTAGGTAGGTTTGTGATTTTGTCTGATGCATTCTATCTCTCAACTAAAGAGGGAATCATTATTATGAAAATTATGTCCTGCTGTGTTTTATTTAAACTGATCTGAAGATAGTGTTATGTCAAGCTCATTTGGAAGAGAGGAATTTTTTATTAAATCGGGGATATTCAAAAGTGTTCAATGGCTTTAACTATTTTGTGGTAACCTTTGTAGGTGTCCTAATTTTTAATATTTGTATGTAGGTACCTAGTATTTTATAGAGTAGGTGATTGCATTTTAATTAAAGCTGTAGGTAAACGAGGGCCAAGCAATTTATAGTGATAGGGTCTACAAATTTAGACCTGATATTTCGAATGAAAAATTCTCATTCTTCGCACCACAGATTTCGTTTACCTCCGTTTGTAAGACTTTATCAACCTCTCTAGCTTTGCAGTTTTTTCGCTGCAGACAAGCGATCTTTCCTACGTCTTTTAAGTGTCTTAAGTATTCTAATACTTTTATATTTGTATGAGCTGTTTTTCTGCTTTTCCTTTGTCGACGAGGTTTTGAAGAAATGAAGGGCAAAACCCTCCACCAACCCTCCACTAACCTTTCTGAAGTTAAAAGGCTCCTAGGTCTGTCATTTCCTTTGCGATTACTTGATTTTAAATATTTTATTTTGGTCTCAGGATAGATGATGTAGGACCCCTCTAGACTCGGTTTATTATGTTGCCACTGCAGTGATATTATTGTCCAAGATATTTATATGTCTTGGGAATCCATTTATAACAAATACCTATGGATGGGCTGGGTCCGACACTAACCTTAATACTTCATAGACATTCGCAATTTCTCATTAGTCATCATGTCTTCTTCATTTACTTAGAACCAATGGTATTGAAAATTGTTCCCTCTTCACTATGGCAAAATACACAATAAATTGACTTTAATTTCATTGAAAGTTTAGTTGAAATTCCAGGAATTCCAAAGCGCTGCCTTAATTTGTTATATTTGTTATATTCCGCCGCCTGTGCAATTCTACGTTTTAACCTCAAAAAATGCCTGCCTTCCGGTCTTATATTACTTTGACACTAAGGTACTGATCCGACATTGTAGAGCTTGTATCTCTTTCGCGCTTTAAACTGAGGCCGTCGAGATGGTCTTCTGTACCGTGAAGGCTTTGTTACTCTTTCTGTCATGCGAAGCAATATCAACTGCAGCTTCAACTACGGTGTAGAACCTTCCTTCTATCTAAGGGGTATATTTTCGGTCACAGTATATAGCACCTGAACTTTGTCTTTTCTTCCTCTTACATGTGAACGATCATCGGTACGTTGGTTTCAGGAACTCCGCGATACCCTAACCCTCACCCTTGTCGCAGCCAATATGAAAATCCTCTAAAGAATCACGATAATGTATTGTTATGAGCCTTATACTTTTGATTGCATCTGTGGTCGATTTACCAATGATACTGGTCATCAAATTGCCAATAACTTAACTGACTAAATAATTTTACATTTGGGGAATCTAATTGCTACCAAGCTTATTTGTTTGTTGAAGATGTTTGATTTCAATCACATTTTTCGCTTAGTTTGAAATACCGTCAGTGTGTTCCATCAGCTTCGTGCTATTTAATGCGGATCCTTGTTGTAATTTATCTTATAAGATTCCGCTTTTCTTCTTTCTGTTATCGATGAGGTTAAAATCGGATTTATACGGATCATAACCCATCCACTTCACATATCTCTACTGTTTTGAAACTTCTACATGTGCAATATGTATATTAAAATCAATTATTTGCTATCCCTAAAATTAATTTAAAGAATTAATATGTTCAGTAACTGAACTAAATGTGTTCAGTAGATATGTCCAAACATTTTGAGCATACTCTTGGATAACATATGCAAGGTAAATATTTTGAAACCTCAAGCAAATATTTTAAAATAAATAGGTACATGTTATTTTTTTCTTGTATAACCATTTACTAATTCGTTGTTATTTTAAGTGGTGATGGTAGATGACTTTTTACAGCTCTTTCAATGTGTGCTCTTCTTCCGCTTTCTGTGTTGTAAAATTTCCAAGAAAACTTTAATGTTCAACAAATTCTTTTGTTAACCAAAATTTTTTTTTATTTTTTCTCCCAATTTTTATATATAAATTTATTTTACGGTTATGGTTTTATTTACTACCGAAAACTGTGACTACGAATTGGATTTTATTGCATGTTTTATTATTATTAATTTAAAATTAACTGCATGGATTTAAAAAAAAAAAACAATAAACATACAACAAAACACAACACAACACAATACCAAAACAAACCCCCAAAGCACCCTATAAAGCTAGTTCGAATGAAGAACTGGAACTGGAACTGGAACCGCGCACATCAAGACCCCATCACGATACCCATCATCGACAGCCTGCAACTACTTCTGCACCATCAATCACATCATATCTTCATAAACACGATGGCGAGTTCATGAGTTACTATGATCCTAGTATTAAATATCAGAAGACCAAAAAGTGCCACAGCAATCAATTCAAATGCGTGGAAACGGGCGTCTGTATACCTATTCATCTGCGATGCGATGGATTCCGTCATTGCAATGATATTTCGGATGAAATAGGATGTGAAGACTATGTGGCACCTAAATTCACGACGGAAGGACCTCCACAATGTATGGCATGAAACATCATAAACACATTTACACATTGACATTATATATTTTTTATGTTTTTGCTCTAACCAACTCCTCTGTAGATGAAGTTAATTTTTTTTTGCATGCGAGGAGAAGGACATTTTATACGAGTTTCCTTCTCCTTGTATAGAATGTATACCTTTCTGTCTTTTCTCGCACACAACACACACAAACACAATTTTCGCTAGAAAAAAAATATCTACATAAAACACACAAATCATATTTCATAATTAAGAATCAATGCACACTCTATAAATCACCAAAATTATATCATAGGGAATGAATGTACGGAAAACGAATTCAAGTGCCGGGATGGTGCTTGCTTCCCAATCGAGGCGGTCTGTGATAGACACATTGATTGTACGAATGGTGACGATGAGAGTGATCATTTATGCTCATGTCCGAAATCTGAGGTAAGTTCGAAGACATCCACAACGGAAACAATGATGTGTTTCGTGAGGACGAGGCAGAGTGATTCTTTGAATAGCCAGATCACGTAAAATGAAAAAGATCGAAGGAAATTGTTTCTGTCCATTTCTTCAGTTATGATTTCATTGTACGCGATTAGAGCCCTGAATTCGTCTAGATGACAAATATTTTCCAGTCTCAGACAAGGTTTAATTTCGTTTTGTAGTCAACTACTACCAATGCTGCGATACTTTCATAGTTAAAGCTATTAAAGGATTTGTTTCTGTTTTTCTTTTGCAACTCTTTGATTTGGCAAAAAACTGCAATTTGGTTCAACTTTCAGAACCCAAAAATCACTCTACCATTCCTTTTTCGCATTTAAACCTAAACATATTCCTGCAAAAGAATTGAAAAATAAAAAGAACACAATCACAACAAAACCAAATTAATTTTTATAAAAACAGTTTAAATGTTTGCACGGCGGTGGATGTCTTCAAAAATCCCAAGTATGCGACAAAATAAGACAATGCAAGGACGGCAGTGATGAGGATAACTGCGGTAAGTATTTTGGGTTACGCATTTTTATTTTATACTCTGATATTTGATTTTACCATATAATTATGTAGTTAGCGTTTTGCATGAGTAATTAAGCACCAAGATCACATTACAATTTTGTATAATTTATTATGGTAGACAATTTTGCATGGTCACTTAGAAATAAATTTACTAGAATAAAAATGTAAAAAACAATTTAATATAATCTGTATACAGAATATAGAAATTGTTATTAAATACCCCAGAATAATGAAGTGTAAATGCCAAGTGTGACTTTTTGAATGTTGTGTGTTTCCTTTTTTGTGTTTGGTTTGGCCAATTTGATGTTTATTTTTTATTTACATTTAAGATTCTGCAGTTCAAATTGCTAAGTTTAACGGATGAGCAATTTTGTTTGAGGTGTTGCGGTACTACTGCTTAGGTATATGTGATCTGAAATCCGTTATGGGATAAAAACACAAATGTGTCTTTTATATTATAAATTGAAAAGTTCCTCCTCACGGACAGTTGGACATTATAAGGTTTCCTTGTCAAGAAATTTGTCCAGAAAATGTGAAAGTGGTCAAATATATAAATGTATTTAGAAAACTGTTTTAAAAAAAATGTTTTCTAAGTGTTTTAGTTAAACGTTTTTACTAAGCGTTTCTAAGGGCATTTGAAATAAAAAAAGCACATGTTGAGTAAATCATGCTCGTACAAAACTGTCAATACAAAAGAAGTAATATGTTCAACACCTACTAAATGAGGCAAAATAACGTTTACCCTATCGCGGGAGTCTAGCCTTACTTAGAGCAGTTAAAAATATTTTTTCAAATTGCTTGATAAAAGTCTTGAATTTTTACGGAAAAGCTAATTTTGGTTTATTTTTTAAATTTGTATGCCATTCTTTATCAAAGACCAAGGAGGAGTCAAGAACAACACTTCTGAAAAATAACCTTAAAGAAGCATTTGTATCCTGGAGCTTTAGTACAGTTTAGCCAGCGATACACTTTTCATTTTGAAATGGTCAGGCATCACGGTTAAAACTAACGATGGAAGCTTTTCCTCTGACGTATTTCGCCATTATATTTTCTTATTGGATGTGTTTGTTGATTTTTAATGCCTTTCGTAGCCTTCGAGAGGTTGATATTCTTTTATAAAAAGCTTTTAAAGACTGCGATAAATTGATCGATTTCATCTTCATGGAGTGTTGAAGGATCTAAAAGCTGATTTTAAAAATCCTTAGATACCCATTTAGAATGTTGTTTACAAACCTAAGGGATTTCACAAAGATCACGTTCCAAGTGCAAAAAGTAGAAAATAGTACTTAGAAACGCACAGAGAAACCCAGACTATCCCTACACCCCATGGTGAAAGCTCCAATTTCCACCACAACCGGACCACAACCTATATAATTGGTTTTCTCATTTACATTTTTTTTTATTTCACTAATCTGCATTGTATAAACTTTGCACAAAATTTTAACATTTTTTTTCATTACTTTTGGTTTGGTTTAATTTTATTTAATTTTATGGTTATGGATATTTTCTAAATTTTTTTCTTATTTGCCCTCATGTGAAAAGCATTTTTTTTTAATAAATTTATTTCTATTCCATTTCCATACATTTTTTCTGCTTCTTTTCATCTTTTTTTTTAGATCATCATCAAAATTATAATAGTAGTAGGTTGGTTGGAAATTGCTTGAGTTTCCAATATCAGTGTGCAGATGGGATTTGTATATTGGGTTATAAACGTTGTAATGGTATTACTGATTGTACGGACGGTTCCGATGAGATGAATTGTCAGGAGTCAATTAATTATGATTACAAAGATGAAAATTATGGTATATTTAATTTATTTTTTCATAAACAACACTTGTAAGGGATATCAAGAACTAAGGATGTTTTTGAATGCTCCCGAAACTAACACCGACTCAAAATCCCTAATGAGCTAACTTATTAATATGAAACATTATCTTTCTTTTGGAAGGTAAAAACGAATGAAAAGAAAATGGTTTTGATTGAAATGTTCGGTGTTGTTTTTCTGCCGACTTGTATTTTTTAAAAAAATTGCATTTCAACAAAAATTTCTTCTTTCTCAGTTTGAGAATTTAAATTTAAAGAGTCAGTCATTTGCCCGTTTAAAATACTTTTAATCCTTGTTATGTGCGTAAGTGACAACCACGTATTCGACGTCACCATGAACGCTGCATGCGTCATGCCGCATTTCAAACAATCGCAGTATTCGTCTTGAACGTGTTCTTCTTTTCCGAATCCCATAAAATAACATATCTGTAAATAATAACCTATGTTTTCCTTTAACCTAAAAACTCCCTAACAAAACTAACTCGGCCCAAGAAAAAAAACTAACTTCATTCATTTACACTTGAAAAACAAAATACAACAACATTCTCACATGCATCTCAGACACATTTGACATGGATACAACTCACTGCGAATTATATGAGTTCGAATGCGATCATACACAATGCGTTCCAATTGAAAAACGATGCGACGGCTATCCAGATTGCGACGATGAAACCGATGAATCAAATTGTCCGCCGTTCACAGGTAACACATGAAACCACAAGCCACAAACCACAAAATATACAAAACACTCACCCAGCCCTCCTCACACCCAACTAAAGACGCTACGCCCACCAAAAACTTGAAATCTAACTCGCATTGGAATGCAAAAGATAAAAGAAAAAAACCCGCAATACTTATCCTTAACAAAATTTTTATTATAAAATGTGAACAATTTGCTTACATAAATTTTAACACTAACATCAAATTGGCAAAACAAAATGACTTAGATGAAATTTTGAATGTTGAGTAACCTCCTCTCCACCAAACCCCTCGGACTCCACACTTACAGATAAAAATACTATGTCCACCAGTAGCTATGATATAAATTGTCAACAACAAGAAAATATTGTTTCTCTTATTATGTGGCTTAGATATGCTTTCATTGTTTTTAATTGTTATTAAATATTTAAATTGAAAATAAATTTATTTATTTTTATCATTTCTACTGGTCGATGTTTAACCAAAAAAAAAAAATTCAATCCACAACTTCACTTACCTATTAGTCATTATCCAATTCGAATTAAAAATAAATATAATAAAAAAAAACTAACTCTTTAAATTAAAATAAAATCATAAAACAGCAACAACAAACAAACCCATTATACCATTCACAGCATATTGTTCAGTTAATGAGTTCGAATGTGATAAAACATTTTGTATACCAAAGGATCAGCGATGCAATGGTGTACCACAATGTGATGACAGTACAGATGAATATAATTGTACTTACTGTCAAGACGGTGCTTTTCTGTAAGATCATTTGTTTTGTTTATTTTTTTTCATTTATTTAATATATTTTATTTGTATTTTGAGTATTTGAAGGATATTTTTTTTATTATCTATACCTACCTGTATTATAACTTGCGGTCATTTAATCCGTTTTCTTTTTGAATTTTATTATTTTCTTGGATGAATGTATGTATGAACATAACTTCGGCGGTGCAACTTTCGAAACATGTTCTATTAAGGTTCCACGAAAATGTTTGTACATGAGCACGATTTTGGACTAATTGCAAACTTGCAATTAATCCCCTGAAATAATACAGAACGTTTGTTTTTACCCATAAAAGCAGTTAACATTTGTCATCGGTCAATGGGACTGCAATTAAAATTTTCGACCGATCATAATTGATATTGAATTAATGGCTCAGAAAGAAAACTATTATGCGGAAGAAATGGCCCTCTTTCACACAACACTTTTCTGTGTCCTAGATTAAACAACTTTCTGGCAGTATGAAAAATTGCACCTTTAGCAACGCGTCCAATTTGTGAGTTAAAACAATGAAGGTTTAAAAACCAGACTATCTATTCTAACCAGTTTACCTAGTTTCCATGTTGGTCTGCTTGAAACTTATAGCTCCATATAGTCATAACAAACCTTCATTTATCCAAGTGCGTCAAGGTTTTTTTGTCCCGGCAACCTCCTAACCTAACACAATCCTAGACAAAAACCATTTTCGTGGTAAAGATACCTGTTTGAAACTTTGCAATATTTGCTATATTTAGGTTCAAAAATCGCCCCGAAATTTATTTATATTTTTAAGTCCGCTAACCCAATGGAATACCCAATTTTTTTTTATTGGGCAAGTAGACATTTTGGAGACGTTTTCCACCAAAATATTTCATGTTGCAATAAATTTCTTTGAAAACAAACTTAAAAGGTTTGACATGCGTATACATGCGCCATATACCTGACTTCAATTATAAAGTGCAGAGGTAGTCCATAAATAAATGGAATCATTAAGAGCAGCTTGCATGCAGCACATGCAAATATAAGCACCTTTTAACGTCGCTACATAGTTATAGTTTTAAAACTCGCTTGTTTGCATATGTAGTAGAAGGGTTTCTACTTTCGTTTTGGAAACGAAATCATTTTCTTTAAGATCTGTCAAAACACCTATTTGATTGACACTAGGTCAAACTACCAGTAGCATGCGTAGTGCAGTTTTGCCGTTATAACATGACCCAAACTTTGGCTGTGGGGCTTTTCCCAATAGTCATCAAACAACTTTCTGAACTTCAGAACAGTCAGAAGACATGCGCAGAAGCTAGCTTTATTGGTTGGTAAACACCAGGATGAGTTTGTTTGGTGGCGATGGTGAATGTTTGATAATCGAAGGTATGCATGTAGACATTAAATGTTTGCTCTCGTTGGATTTCAGTTTGAGTCAAACACACTTCCGAATACGTAATCGATCAGAGTAAGAGCGTGAGCTTAGAAAAACTACCAACCAGTCGGCAATAAGACTGTGATTACCGTAATCAATTATTTTTTCATTTAGATCTGTCAAAACACTGATTTTGACAGTTGTTATGTTCGTTTATTTTTCTATTTTATCCTTTCTTAATTTCTATTGCGCTTACAATAATCCAAGTAAGTGACAGCTGTCAGTTTATTTGCCATTCTGCCCAAAAAAATTGTTGGTATTTTAAGAGTCGCCGTGCTGGCAATCTGACGTTCTTGTTTTACCGTCTAGGAAATAGTCGTTGACATTTCACCTCACCGTACAGTTAGAAACTCTGCACTCGTACCGTTTTTTCATTCTGCGCAATTTATCTGTTTCCTTTCCAACTCTAATTTTCCCGTGTCATTCTCGCAACTGGTAAGAGTGACTGATTAGGTCCCCAAAACGGAATGAAAATTCGGCAGCTTGAATCCTGCATCTTACCTGTCGTTAAACGTTGTCCCTAGGCACTTTTAAGAAAACTTTAATAGTATTTGAAAAAATGATTTTATCTTCGGTGTAAGACTTAAGACTTAACGAACATCATCTTCTATCAATGTATCCACAGAAATATCCTTCAAATTAAAATTAAAAAAGTAAATACCATTTTTTTTATTTAATATGACAATCTATTAACAATTTCCAATTTGTTTTTTTTTATTTCATCTTTCAATCGTTACATAAACACAAAACACACATCTCACATCATTGCCACAAATAAAAAAAAATATCTAAAAAAAAACATGGTCATTTAAATTGTTTACATTATGAAAAACATATACGAATATTAAATTTAATTTAAAAAGTTGTTTAAATGGCCAATGTACATTGACTACGAACCGCTGTAATGGTAAACGCGATTGCGCTGATGCAAGCGATGAAATAAATTGTGGTAAGTGTTTGGTTTCACATTAACCAGAGAAATTAAAGAAAAAAAATTATAAAATCATTCGTTATATTTTTACTTAACAATCTGTGTGGTGCATGCATATGTATGTGTTTTTTTAATTAATCATATTTTATTTTTATGTTCAACATCATCAACATTTCTTTTATATCAAAAAAAAAAAAAAAAAAAAACAACTATTAAAAAAAAATCAATAAAATCCAAGATGACAGATTATTGGTTACTGATCGATGTCCTCGACTTCATTTCTATTGCAATGAGAATTGTATATTTTTTGATAAACTTTGTGATGGGAAACCAGATTGTCTGGACTCAACTGATGAGCAAAATTGTAATGGTAATAGAGGAAAATTTATCTATATGTAAACACTAGAATTATACAATAAATGTACTAAGCAGGATATGTGTTTTAGAGTGTACGAATTGATAACTATTGTCGTAGATTGCTTATTTCAAGCCACGAAACTTTGGTATCACAAAAATTTGCTCCCATAACTTCATGGTTGCATGTAAATATATAATATAAAATAAAATAAATATTTATGCAATAAATATGCAAAGAATGCAAATTAATTAAAAGCAATAAAATATTATTACGCAAAACATATGTAAGCTTAATTTTGCGGACATGCATGTTAATTACATGATTGCTTGAATTATAAATTCCATTTCATGACGCCTAAGCTGCAAGTCTGCATTAGAAACTCTCTTAATCCTATGTGAGGCTTTAAGGGTAGGAATTAAATCTTCAAACGATGTCAACTGGCAAACATCTATTTCAATTTTAAGATATCTTCATTTTGAAGCTCTCTTTTCAGAGAAGACTCCACAACGGTTTTAAGACCACAAATAACTATCACAACTAACATTAAGTTGACTGTACATAAAGTGTCGGCATACATATCTAAAGCGCCAAATCGGTTTTAGTATTTAATATTTTTAATTATATGAGCAGATGCACTTAAGGGTCCACAGTAGGTCCATACTCCTGAAGTTATGACAAAAATACTAAAGAATTGTAGAGATCTCTGAGGTAAATCAGTTCAGGTGAAATGAGCTTAGTTATTGGTAAAAACGAACAAGCACCTAGGCTGAATTGCAGTTTGCATTGGAACATCGCGATATGTTGTATGCAAATTTAACCCATTTCTAAGGCAAAATTACACGTCGTGAAAATTGCCTTATAAACAACGCCGAGATTAACAATATCAGGTTAGCTCTAAGGCAAAGTAACCGTTCTTCCCAGCACAAAACAACATGACACTTGTACGTCAACATAACTTAGCAATAAGAAAGAACCATATACTAATGTGGTGCATAGACTGATAAAAACTTGTGGCACCATTGTATTCATCGTTCCATTCAAACTAGTGTAGAATTACAGAATTTATCATAACTAACTGTTCACTAGCAGTCATTATGGGCACAGCAGATTTTGTTTACCAAGGCAAGGAGTAGTTTAACTTATCATATGGAATTATTATAGATCCTATAGTTGTGATGAGCACCCTAAATTTTAATTCCAAGAAAAGTATTGGGTGTCACCTGCAACTGGAAAATGGAATTTTCAAAACGACTTCCCACATACATAGGTAGATTGATCAATCAAAAAGATTCATTGATTCGACATAGTAAATTATTTTCTTTAAAACACATAACTGCGATTTTTTGGACGACTACAATTAAAAAACATAAATTAAGTAAATTTTAAACAGTTTTTAGTTAACATTTTTATTTTTCTTTGTTTGTTTCATCTAACTCATATACTCAACCTACTCATTCGATTTTCTGTTTGATTTTTGGTGTGGAACTAAACAAAACAAACATACATATTCTAACATCCTTTCAATTAAAATACCATACACTGAATGTCACTGAATAAATAATACACTGATCAAGGTCGTAACGACACACTGAACTCAATTTATGGCAATTGTCGTGATGAACAGTGGGAATGTGACAACACACAATGTATAAATATTGAGTTTTTGTGTGACAAGCACAGAGATTGTTGGGATGGATCCGATGAGGCTCCAAAAACATGCAACAAGGAGGGTAAACTTATTAATTCATTTATTTCCTTATTTTATATGAATGTTTCTTTTTTTGTATGGAAATTTGGTAAATTTATTTTTGGATGATCATGCATTTTTTAATACAAAAAAATATTTTTTAAGTGTAAAAAGAAATTTTTTAGAAGAAAAATTTAAAGCAAAAATGAAAACAAAATAAATCAATAAAATCGTTCACAAAACATGTAAAAAAATTAATTAAATTTATTGAATTTTATTTTCAACAGCTAACAGCTCAGCTGACGATTGTGCATATGACGAATTTTATTGTGACGATGAATGTCATTCAAATGTAATCCGTTGTAATGGTCATTTTGATTGTATTGATCAGTCAGATGAGAGGAACTGCAATACCTACAATGACACATCATCGGGTGGCGGTAGCGGTGCCAGTCTTGGCGGCTATCCACAAACTCATTATCCATGTGAAGAACTCAGTTGTCCTGGAAGTGGTAAATGCTATAAATTGTCGGAGAAATGCGATGGAACACCAGACTGTGAAGATGGTTCCGATGAACGCAATTGTAAGTTGATTGGCACACATTATTTCATAATTTTTGTTATTATTTTATGGTACGAAAGGTACGTATTGCACCGGCACTTTCAATTAGTCTGGAAGACCCACACCGATAGTGTGGTCTGTAGTGAATCACATTTCTTTCTAATATCTCTTCTCTCTATCCTTTTAAGCACTTTTTCTTAATGTAAAATTTTCACAACTTAAGCACAGAGGTGTTTTTTAATCACCTATTAGGTTTAAATGATCAAATTGGGAAATATCAGCACCGATTTTTTTGATCGTGGTACTGCTTCGGCATGATGGGATCACCAAGCCAACCCAGTGGGGTCAGCTAGTACTAAGCAGGGCCTTACATTGTGGAGCCTTGACGTGTAGCAGCTACAAAAATAAATTCCGGTCAAACAAACTCGTTCAAATTCATAATCTACTACCCCAAATAACATAGTACGTTTTTTAATGTTCTATTTTGTTAAATAGAAATTCTAGTCATCTTCTTATCTTGCCATTCTAAAATAAACGAGCTCTTCAGATGACTCCCTCACAGGTCACTGTGCCCTCAACCATCACCTCAAGAAAATTTGGAAAAGTTATACAGAACTGTTAAGATTCAGCTTTGAAAAGGCAGAAACGGCAAAACACATCCTATGCGATTGCACTGTAATCATACAGAAGAGGCTTAATGCTTCAACAAAGGAATCACCGAACCTCAAGGCATTGTGCCTTTGTCGCAGTGCGTTTAAGCTTTAAACTTTTTTTTAACGAATTGAATAAAAAATATTCCTATCACAGTCTAGCATCAACATTCTGAGTTTGATCACGCTTTGTGTTGTAATTTTATGAGATTTAGGTCTGGAGGCAAAATTTAAAATAGGGCAAAACCCATTGCAGCATTTTGTTATGGTCCATCGAATTGTTTTAGTATTTTAATGGCTGACTTCCTTTTTTATGTATTCCAATTAAAAGTCGCGCATTCGCAACGTTGTAATATAAGTATCTTATGACTAAAATTACGTTTTGTAAACTTTAGTAAGTTTAAGGGAATAAAGAAACAACTAATTCTGAAAAGCGCATTCGATTAACTCACTTTGACTGCGAATCTTCTTCTATTACTTCAATATAATATATAGCCATATTAATCAATAAAAAATAGAAGCTGTATCGTTATTTATTCGGATATAAAAATGTCTCATTTCTTTTGTGATTATCAATGATTTTACAATGTAGGTATGGCAACATAGATCGTAAATGAAAATTGTTTTCTCATTAACACTAGAGGCACCTAGTGGTGAATCGTAAAATAAGTTTCCATATCACAAATCCTGATCTCGATAAATAGTAAGATCATGTGTGTTTGTTGTAGTGCATACAAATTCAAGATCCATATAGATCATTTCTGATAATAAAAAACGGCTTATGTGTGCTCTAACTAAAGGACCATTCACATGAGAGAGCATTGCGAACTGCGAACAAGGGAATATTCATAAATTCTGACACTTCATTCACATGACAACTTTTTTTGGTCGCGGATGTCCGCGAATCTGATTTGTTAATGTTAGCATCAAGATGTGCCAATTTAAGGTTTTCATTCGTGGATTTTTGGATCGCGACTGTATTATGTTGATTGTGAATAAAGTGTTGCAGTTCGTGGCAAGAATTTTTCAATTCGCGGTAAAATTGTTATACCCTTAAATTTAGCTATTTAAATTAATTTAGACTCAGTTTTCTTTAGATAAGATGTCAGATCAACTAAATATAATACTTTTGTGGTATTGATTTGTTCGCAATTGGCCTATTCGCAATTCGCTCTCATGTAAATAATCCTTAAGTCTTGTCATCCATCCATCTTATAGCACCAGTTTATTTTATGAATCTGCGGTTGAGAAGTGAGTGTATTGTTAATAGGACCATCCTTTAACCAACTAATCAGGAACTTTTTTCATACGCAGATCCTTAGTATATTTTTTTTGATATCTTTCTTTTACATTTCGGAACATTTGAATAGCTTCAAAATTAATAGCAGTTTTGCATATAAGCCGAATTAAGTCATAAGGTCAATGTTTTGAATTTCTGTAAGTCGTTAGTTTTGTATTAATTATAAACTTACTTATTTTACTTATATTTTTTTTAACTGCAAATAAGAACCAAATCCATAGTAGATTTTATAAAAGTATGAAGAGTTTCCAGTGTTAAGAAATAATTTAAGCCAAAATTAATCACTAAGTAATACAAAAATATTTTTTTCAACAATATGAAGATATTAAATATATATATATTTTTTTTTCAATTTTCGCACAATTTTGCACCAACACACACAATTTTGCACAATAAACATTTTCAACACAAAAGGTCCTTGTAAGGAAATCGAATTTTCCTGTTTCGACAATCAACTTTGCATTAATCTTACACAACGCTGTGATGGATTCTATGACTGTAAAGATTTCTCTGATGAGCAAAATTGTCTCGGTTAATATACATATTTTGTTTTTTTTTTTCTTTAAAGAACCAATTTTTTGAATAAATAATGTGTTGTTAATTTTTTTTGTGTGTTTTTTTCTTCGTTTATTGGTGTATTTATCCTTTTTAAGCACTTTTTACACTCTATACTACATACATTTGTACATAGACATGGATGAAAATTTTCTTTAAATCCTTTGAATGCGTTTTGTTATAAAGCATGCTATTGTTGTTTATTCTTTATTCTATCATTTTGTTTTTAAAATTTTCTTGATTAATTTAATTATTATTTTTTTTAACAAATTAGGCTGCGCTCCAGACCAATTTGCTTGCCGTTCCGGACATTGTGTGCGTGATGCACTCAGATGTGATGGACGTTCGGATTGTCCAGATGATTCGGATGAAGAGCTCTGTGAACGACCACCTGGCTGTCTACCAAGCCAGTTCCGTTGTTCAACCGGTAAATGTATTACTGAATATGCTCGATGTGATGGACGTACGGATTGTGACGATGGCTCAGATGAGTGGAATTGTCGTAAGTAGAAATCGATTTGGCATTGAAATTTCACAATCCATTTACAGTTTGATAAAAAGTTAAAAAGAAAAGAAAATGGTCAAAGAATTTATTATATGATGCAAATGTGTGTTTAGCTTTATCTGTAGCCCCATCCATCTATCCTGAAGTTGATGGCAAAGCATGTGGCCCAAATATGTTCCGTTGCGAGAACGGTCCATGTATTTCGGCTACTTTGCGTTGCAACAATCATGTCGATTGTCCATTGGATATTAGTGATGAATTAGATTGTGGTCCAATCACCAATCAAATTGATAGTAAGTCTTAACCCTTCAAAAGAATGAAACAAAAAACGAAACAAAATAAGCCTTCTGACTGGCGTAACCGTGATGCACATAACAAAAGGAGTAACTCGCAATTACAACTATAACAAGAGTAGTGTTGAACTAATTTTTTTTTCGTTTACAACTAAACAATTAACATTTAATTTTTAACCAAATTATACAAAAATTATGCAAATATTAAGTATCATTTTGGGAAGGAAATAAACTAAGCGACTTGCGTTTGCAATAAAAAAAACATATTTGGAACACCGAATAAATAAATAAGTTGCGCACTTAAAGTAGGTTGAAGCCTACTAGCACTATGCTTTGCCATACCTCTGGATTAAAGTCAAAAATTCTGCCAGCTCAAGTCTTCTTGTTAATTCGTTCTTAATGCTGTACAAACCCAATCGACGAATTCGCAGTTTTTTACGACATCGTTGACTCTGTACAGCTCTCGTATAGTTCGTCATTGTTTCAAATCGAAAACGAGTATTTTCGTCGGCTTAATTATACGGGACTCACAAGGAGTCTTTAATTTTTAATTGTCCAAAAAAAAGAATCCAGGAAAATTGCAATGGTGTACAACATTTTTATTTGAGTTCATAAATCAATGCTTTCCATTTACATTTTAAATATAATTTCATGTATATGTTGACAACAACGACGATTTAAGTCAGCTCGGGCATTTTGGGCAAAAAAAACTTTTCAAATCATTGGATCATTCTCTGCACTGGCAACTCTTGTGATGCCAGTAATTCTCCATCGGACCAATACGGTTAGATTTATTTATTAACATACCCTTTAGCCAGAAATGAACTTGGTTAAATGTTCGAAGTTCACAAAAAAAAAACATTTCACAATTTGATAATAAAATGCTTTAATATGTTAGCGTTGTTCGAGTGTAATGTCGTTTTCGATTGGTAAGTCGGAAGACTTCCGGACTCTTTTGAAAGTGTTCGTTTGGTACTTCAATGACAGTGCCCCTCCTGGAAAGAGGAGCAATTTGCTTCTGGCTTTGAATTCAGAATCAAAACCATAGGCACTAATACAATCAAACACCACAAATGTCAAAATCGATATATGTAATATTTTTTGCTGATGCATTTTGTAATTCTAAAATAGATTAGCTGAAAATTATATCCAAATTAAATTAAACAAATAAAGAAATAATATTAGGTGTAATATAAACATATTTCAATAGCTAATAGTATTTTTCTTCCAACCTCTTCATCGTCATCAGATTGGCAGCGAGCCGGTTGAAAATACATATACACAAATACAACGACAAATACACTTTAAATTCAAATTAAATGTGTTTACATGTTCGATTGGCATCTCGGATCGGAGAGCTCTTCCGGATTACCAAACGAAAACGACATAAATCTTTTCATGCCTCGTCTGACTTTCATACAAGTCACAAATAACGCGTGAGCTGTCAAAAACAGACTAATGAAAAATCAAATAGGAAAAAAATTACCCTTTACAAAGTAAAAGTATTATCGCCGTCAAGTTCATTGTATCATATCGGCTAATTTCGAAAAATAAGAAATCCAATTTGAAAGTATTAAAGAGCTTCTTTAGGTGATCAACTGTTCACTGTGTTTTCTCGACAGCAACGTGTATGGTACAGCAAACGTGTGTTTTGGCTTGAAACTTAAACAACATAATGAACTCTGCCCCATCATCTATTTTCACACTTATTTGCAATCTGCTTGCTGCGCACTTTGCTCCTATCCCAAAGCTTCCAAATTGTGCTTTATCTCTCCCTGTACTTGAGCGCGTAAGATATAAATATGAAAACATTTATTTCCGTAAAAAAACTTCAATATCAAAACAATTGTATAGCCCGTCACAAATGAACATGAAAAGGTGAAGGCACTTATGTCTCTATATTCCAGCAAATATTTAAAATAAACATTCATCGGTATCGGCTCTTTAGTCATATTTTTCGTAATGGCCGCACTATGTAACTATAAGGTTATTCATTTCACTTTATAGAATTCTTATTGCGAATAAATCCGTAGTAAATATGCCAAATATCGCACAACACCTACATAAAATGGACCTTCGGTATATTAACCTTAACATGCATCGTGAAATTATATTTTCACGATTGAGGAATAGAAGGTTATCCTTCCTCTACTAGACTAATCTTAATAATTCGAAACTCCGTATGTTCTTTATTATTCGCATCACTAACTGAAACAAGCTAAGCTAAAATGTACGTATATATCTACCTTAAAAACAAAAGTTTAAATTTTTAAGACGCGTTGCTTTTACTACAAATCTAAACCGCAGCACTAATGAAAGGTAGCACCAATCCCCAACTTGATTCAAGTTATAACAAATCACAAACGAGAAAACCTCAACACAACTCAATTTATTAACATATTCTTATTACTTTTAAATCGGTTTTCTTATTCTCTTCACAGCACACACTCCATCACCACCACAACTGAACTTGAAGACCTACCCCGACAGTCAAATCATCAAAGAAAGTAAGTAATATTTTACCTACTTTATAACCGTAAACAAAAAAAAAATAATAAACGCGAAAAGAAACAGATAACATATTTATAAATCTCCCTTTGTTATTTGCGTTTAAAACAAAATTTCTTAACGTTCAATTTTTTCTCTCTTCTTTAACAAACAAATAATTATAAATACTATCCCTAACTTAACTCAAAAGGATATATAATGGAGGGTAAGTTTAACCATTAAATCGGCACAAAGTTTATCCACCAACAAATACATAATAAACTATTATAAAAAGCACGCAACAAATACAAAACGTTACTCCCCATCACGCACCTTCAACAAACAACAAAACAAAGAAATAATAATTTGAAGATGTACATAGTATATTAAAAAAAGAACTAAAACATTTCCCCTCCAAAAATCAGGAAACCCCTCAAGACTGTTTGCTTTACAAAGCAGGATCTTTTTTTTAATCAAAATGTGTAAAATATTTTTATGTAAAAATAATTTATTATTATAATTTTTATGACACCTCACGGCGCTTGCCGACTGCTAGCTGCACCAATAGAATATTGGAAAAGCACTTTCTGGCCTTGGGAAAAAGAAACAAACTAACAACCTTCTTTTTATTCATGTAGGTCGTGAAGTTATCTTCCGGTGCCGTGACGAAGGACCACTTAGAGCTAAGGTCAGATGGAGCCGCCCTGGAGGCAGACCACTGCCCGCTGGATTTGCTGACAAAAATGGACGCTTGGAAATCCCTAACATTCGAGTAAGTTAAAGTAATAAGTAGCGTCAATTGATATAGAACCTCATGCGCATCAAAATTTAAAAGTTCTTCAACTGGTAAATGTGGCAGCCAAAATCGAATATGATGCGACACAATCTTAGTGCACTGTTTGTTTTGAGTGGATATTTGTTTAACTTGTATGTAGTATGAAATTTTGTTCTCCTTTATAAACTCTTCTCAAAGCTCATTAAAAAAAGGTTTACAAATTTGATGTACTTGTAATAACATTTCTAGATTTAATCACAAGATCTACAACCTGTAAGCATTGCTCTTTCAGTTTTGGAACTTTTTAAACTCATGAACATATTAGGGAAAAAAGCATCGTTGTTTCGCAAATCCAATGCAATAATAAAGTTTTCGAAGTAATCAATTTTTTAGCTTCATACAACTCAGAAAACAACAATTTTACTGTGGCACCATTAATGATGGTGTTTTCGATCTGTGCTTTCGAAAAATATTTTTTTGCCGTTGATCCGAAGTTAAGGTGCGATCAGATGGTCATCGAAACTTTTCATCCGGACGTCACTACGACGTAGAATTTGTACTGGATGACAACGTTTGTACAAATTTTACGTCATAGTGGCGTCAGGATGTCATCCCGATGACAAGTTTAGACCGTCTGATCGCACCTTTAGGAAATCGATTTGCTCGCATAAAGTTCGGTATCGCCTTATGTTCAACAACAAAATATTGACTTACTAATGCTACGTTTTTTTTACAGGTTGATGATTCCGGAAAATACATTTGTGAAGCTGTTGGCTATCCAACTCACATTCACGGACAATCGGTTTCCGTTCATTTGACTGTCGAAAGATGTAAGTATCGCAGAGAACAAAGTCGCTCAAAATAAGTGTAATAAAAACGAAACTAACTTCTAAGCAACAAAACAAAAAATTCCATGCTACATTTAGCCTGGGGAGTTCATAAATATGAACCGCCATCCACGAAAATCAAGTACGGTATTGTGCCCCATATAGGTCTTGAATTCTTTGGCTTAGGTATGACAAGAAGCTTCCATGGGTATGGATGTGCACACTCTAAAACGAGTTTAATGTATCCAGAGGAGTGTGCTCTTCCATATTCATCTAAATCTCTCATTGAATATCCCTCTTAATAAATATCTTTCTTCCCACTGCCATTCATTTAAATGGGCGTCCCGGTAAATGCATTTAAAAGTCTAGAACTCCAAATATGATTTTTAAAATTTTCTGTTGCCTAAAAATCAATTTCAGATAATCCAATTGCCGAACGTCCACTGACAGCGTGCCACGAGAATCAAGCTACCTGCATGAATGGTGAATGCATTGACAAGAATCAAATCTGTGACGGAATTCCTCACTGCTCGGACAATTCGGATGAGCATAGTTGCAGTCATGGCCGTAAATGCCACCCCAACCAGTATTTGTGCAGAAACAGCAAGTGTGTCGATCGCATTTGGCGTTGTGATGGTGAGAACGATTGTGGCGATAACTCCGACGAGGATAGTTGTGACGCTGAACCAAGCGGATCGCCCTGTCGAAATGATGAATTCCAGTGCAGAAGTGGACACTGTATCCCCAAGTCGTTCCACTGTGACAGCACTAATGATTGTAGCGATGGCTCAGATGAAATCGGTTGCAGTAAGTTCGATGACACTTCAATGGGTTTATTAAGGTATCTCTTACTAATGGTGCTTTTTTTACAGCTGCTCCAGCTGTTATTCGTCCACCACCACCGAGGGTTATTCTTCCAGCTGGCGGTGTACTGAATATCACATGTCGGGCAGCTGGTGTCCCAGTGCCTGTCATCGTATGGCGTCTTAACTGGGGTCATGTGCCTGAGAAATGTGAAGCGAAGAGCTATGGTGGCTTAGGAACTCTGTACTGTCCCGATATGCAAGTTCGCGACAGTGGAGCTTATTCGTGTGAAATAATCAACACCAAAGGAACTTTGTTTGTCACTCCCGATACATTGGTTACAGTGACAGCTGATGATGATGTATGTCCAGCTGGATTCTTCAACAAACTAGCAGTTGAACGAACTGACTGCATTAACTGCTTCTGCTTTGGAGTTGCCTCGACGTGCAAGAGCGCTGAACTATTTTCATATTCGCTGCAACCGCCAATTACATCTCACCGTGTCGTAGGAGTCGAAATCCGGCCGTACCAAGACGTAAAGATCACCGAGTCCGCTGGGCATCAAATCGAAACTTTACATCATGGCGTACAGTTCCGTGCGTCGGATGTGGGCTACTCCCGTGTACTACCTTACTTGGCTCTTCCTTCTGATTACCAAGGTGGACAGTTGCGTTCGTACGGAGGCTATCTGAAATACGAGGTTCAGTACCAAGGCCAGGGTCGCCCAACTGATGTCCCTGATGTAATTATCGCCGGAAACGGTTACACTTTGCAATACCGTAGCCGCAATCCAATTGAACCCAATAGAAAGACAAATGTGTCTGCTCAGCTCACTGCCGGCAATTGGCAAAAATCTGATGGACGCCGTGCAACTCGAGAGGAAATCATGATGGTCTTGGCCAATGTTGAAAACATTCTTTTACGTTTGAGTTACATCGATGCTACCGAAAGGGAAGTAGCATTGACCGATATCAACATGGACTCGGCAGCAGTTAATGATCGTGGCTTGGGATCTGCATCGCTAGTTGAGCAGTGTTCATGTCCACCCGGATACCTCGGTGATTCATGCGAACGATGTGCTCCCGGTTACGTGCGCCAACCTGGAGGCCCCTGGTTGGGTCGCTGTGTACCACATGAACCAAAGCCATGCCCACAGGGTACATATGGTGAGCCCCGTCTTGGAGAAGAATGCAAACCATGCCCTTGTCCGTTAACAAACTCACAAAATAACTTCGCCAGTGGATGCTCAAAGAACGCCGATGGAGATCCCATTTGCAACTGTATTCAGGGTTACGCTGGTCGTCGTTGTGAACACTGCGCTGAGGGTTACGTGGGCACTCCACTACAACCAGGTGGAAGTTGCTATCCCAGACCAGACAACGAATGCAATGCTGATGGTACCTTGACCGCTCGCCAAGATGGATCCTGCGAGTGTAAGTCCCATGTTATTGGCGCCCGTTGCGATGAATGTGCTCCATCATCGTTCTTCTTGAACTCGTTCACTTACTCCGGTTGCATTGAGTGCTTCTGTATGGGTGTCGCGAAGCAATGCTCCAGTAGTTCGTGGTACCGAAGTTCGGTGGCCACAAACTTTGGTCGCTCCCGTGCCCCACATGGCTTTAACTTGATCATGGGTTACGACAGTAACGAACCAATTCCAGTACAGTTCTCTGAAAATAATAGTCAGCTATCATTTAGACGGTCGGAGCCGAATGACGTTCTTTACTGGAGTCTGCCCGCTGATTTCTTGGGTGACAAGGTCACCTCATACGGTGGTACCTTGAATTATACACTTAGCTATAGTCCATTGCCTGGTGGTCATATCTCAAGGAATGTCGCTCCAGACGTGGTCATCAAAAGTGTAAGTAACTCAAATATATTTTGTACGTGATTGTACTGAATGAATCTTTTTTTGCAGGCCAATGATATATCTATTCATCACTTCCGCAAATCCCAAGTCAGTCCAAGTGTTTCACAAACCTACAATATTCCTATATTGGAGAGCTCCTGGCAACGTTCTGATGGAATCACTGTTAACCGTGAACATCTGCTCATGGCTCTGGCTGACATTCAAGCGATCTACATCAAAGCCACTTACACAACTGTCACCAAGGACGGTACTTTGACTTACGTCAGCTTAGATACCGCTGATCCAACTAACCGCGGAACCAACCGTGCCTACGAAGTCGAAGAATGTCGTTGTCCGCCTGAGTACACCGGACTGTCTTGCGAAGATTGCGCTCCAGGTTATAAGAGAACCTTTGAATCTGGCCTCTATCTTGGATTATGCGAACCCTGCGATTGCAATGGACATTCAACTGAGTGCGACTCTGAGAGTGGAGTTTGTTTGGTAAGTCATCTTTGGTTTCAAAAGTGTTCTTTGAATAATCTTGTCTACTGTAGAATTGCCGTGACAACACCATCGGAGACTTCTGTGAGGAGTGTGCCCCAGGATTTACCGGTAACGCTACTAATGGCTCTCCACGAGATTGCCAGCCCTCTGGCCCCGGTGGTCAGAGCACTTGCAGTCAGTGCAACAGTGCAGGTACAGTATCTTGTGACCGCGGATATTGCCAGTGCAAGCGAAATGTTGTTGGACAGTCATGCGACCAATGCCGTTCCGGCACCTACGGTCTGTCCTCATCAAACCCCGATGGTTGCTCGGAATGTTTCTGCTCTGGAGCTTCGAACCAGTGCTACAATGCCAACCTCTACCGTCAACTCATACCAATTCCTTTCCTCGAATCCCTTCCACAAATCACTGATGAAAATGGAGACCTCTTGGATAGCGGCAACATGGACCTCGACATCGGCAGCAACATGTACACATACAGCACCACTTCGTACACACAGAAGTACTGGAGTCTACCCAACACCATTGCTGGCGACCGGCTTAAATCATACGGCGGTAAGCTGTCATTCATACTCCGTGTTGAAAGCTATGGCAACTTTGAACCTGGCAAGGATGTGATTTTAATTGGAAACGGCATTAAACTTGTATGGACTCGTCACCCAGAAACAATCGACGATGAAGAGATTGAAGTACGTTTGCACGAAGAAGAAAACTGGACTCGCGACAATGGTATCAGAGCGTCACGCATCGATATTTTAACCGTCCTTTCGAATCTGGAATTCATTTTAATTCGTGCCACTCCAAAGATTCCTACACAGTTAACCTCAATCGGTAATGTTATTCTCGAGTCGGCCGGTGAATCTGGTACCGAAGCAGGAGCACCACGTGTTACCGATGTTGAAATCTGCAAATGCCCAGCCGGCTACACTGGTAGCAGCTGTCAGTCTTGCTCACCTTTATACTACCGTGACACAAGTGACTTAAATGGATCTTCCTTCGGATCATGCGTACAATGTCCATGCAGTGATGGCGCTGAATCTTGTCATAAGAGTGGTCGTGGTTACGTCGAATGTCGTTGCAAGCCAGGCTACTCCGGTGACCGTTGTCAAAACTCTGTATCGGGTAAGTTTTCATTTCACCATGACCAACCGGCTTTCCATTTTCATTTTGCTCATTTACTCCTCACCCCCTTTCACAAACATTAAGCAACAGGTCCCGATGTTATAAAAAATAAAACAATCGTTGAGCAGTTAAGTGAAAGACCGTGTTGTGGCGGATATAGGGTGCTTTTAAAGACAAATGTTACCGTCTCCCCGCACAAGAAATATTTTATCCACGATGATACGGGACGATTAGTCGCAGAAGTACTTTTAAACTCGAGTTGTTCTATCGATTCGGGACCGATTTCATCTACATCACCATCCAGTCCAGGTGCTCCACAATAATCGGGATTCGTTTCGTGTTTCTATTCTGTTGTAGTAATCGTTAAATAAAGTCTGTCTCTCTTTTTTATGTGTACATAGATTAGCTCCATTTCGATATTCGAAAAAAAAAACCTAAAACTACAAAATGTAGCTGTGCGTCCTAGTCTCAATGTGTTACATGTTTATGTAGAAAAACTGAACTAACAAGGTAGATTGACAAAGATCTTTTTAACTCTTTGAAAATGAAAATACAATTTATTTCTATATCGAGCTTATAAGTGTTTAAAAAATATAAGAAGACAAGTTATAGAAAACAGAAGTTCAATTTTAAATAAAAGATACAAGATGTCGAGTTGAAAAGGGCCATGTAGCATGCCAACTTGAAATGAATTCTTCGACCAAATTTATTTGATTGTGCCTTATTCACTAAGCTGCATTAAGCTACGAGTTCAATTGAGTTTAAATATAATAAAGGATGTTTTTTCGAGGTATAAAACTTCGAATTGAAATAAAACAGAAGGCAATCGTTTTAATGTCCATCTATTTGGCTTTATTGGAAGGATAATTTTATGCCATTAATGTTTAAATATGATTTCGGGCATGTGGCCGCCGATGCTAGTTCGAATAAACACAAGCCTAGAGGTCCAATTTTCAACCACTTTTTCGAGCTTCCAAGTCCCCTAACGTTTTTGGTTTGTTGGCGTAGGCGAGCCACCCAACATCCAATGGTGTCAAATCACACGACAGGCCAATTGGCCAATTGACAGGTCAATTCCGCGAAATAATGCGCTCATCCTTTCAATAAATCGATTGTGACGTGCGCTGGGTGGTATGTAGCGCCGTCTTGTTGGAACCACATCTCTTCTACATTCATGCCGTCCAATTCGGGAACAAAATAGTCGGTTATCATGGCTCTATACCGGTCTCCATTAACGGTAACTGATTCTCCAGCATCATTTCGGTAGAAGTATGGCCCAATGACTCCACCAGCCCATAGAGCACAACAAACACTCAGTTTTTGTGTATGTAATGGCGGTTCAAGGGTCTGATGTGGATTCTCTTCACTCCAAATGCGGCAATTTTGCTTGTTGGCGTAGCCATTCAACCCAAAATGAGCCTCATCACTGAACAAAATTTTGCGGTAAACTTCGCGAACTGAACCATTATTTTCGAAATAAATTTGCACGATTTGCAAGCGTTGTTCATTTGTCAACCTTTTCATTCGAAAAATCCAACCTCTAAAAAAACACCATTTATTAATGTTACATACATGTATATTACCTACGGAAAAAACCTGATTCATACTGCATTGATATTATTTTTCTTCAACAAATGAAACACTTACATCCCATCAATAGGTGAGCTTTTAAGAAAACTTCCTTATACCTTCACTTCGAATATCGAGAAGTTTCGAATGCATGAAGTTTCAGCCTTGTTTACACTAGGATAGCGAACTTACTTTATTTGGTTTTTTTTTTTTTTTCATTTAATAAATAAATTTATTCATAAAAATATCGAAAATTTAACAGGAAAATTCTAACTTTATTTCAATTATGATTCTAAAAATCAGTGATTCTGAAGTGCTGAATATATCAAAAGATCGCTGAAACCGATAAAGACTACAAAAACACGTTGTTTCAGCATACCGTTGACAGATTAGATTATAAAATCCTTATTTTTTTGTTGAATCCTTAATTCTTGTTGCTTCTTTGTTTAATATTTTAATAGTTTTAAGTAATTAAATCAAAATAAAATACTTAAGAAATTGTATTATCAACATAAACGTCATTAGTCATTCTAAAAAATGTAATATCCTGGTGCAAGTTTGCCACTCGTCAAAAAATCAGTTTTTTATGCGATGTCAATACCATATTGTCTACATTTGTAAAGAATGGTTTAACCCTAACACGTTTTTTATTAATAAGGGTTAATATGAGGGTTTTTATTTTATCATATCTTGGACAATTTCTACCCAAATTGGTTTTTATTGCGAGCCAGTGCCTAAATATTTGATATTAAAAAGAAATAAATTTAATTTTTCCATAGTTATCATACTAATGGGGAATAATATTAACCTGGGTTAATAAGGTACTGATTAAGGGGCAAACATTGTTGCCCATGTGTGGGCTAAACTCATGACATAAATATTGCTAATTTCACATTATTAAAATTTATCACAATATGGCTTTATGACAGAAAATTCCGAGTTATTTTTGATTTAGAGTAGCAAAATTTGAATTTCGTCCTAATTTAAGTCAAAGAGCCATTGATAACGTTTTTTTATAAAGATAAATACTTTTTTTAATGAAACATTTGGCGGAAGACTATTAAATAGTTTTCGTTATAGAAGGGAATAAGTATTTCCAAAGAAAGTCGTACGAGAAGAACTTAGAATGGTAACATGAGATTGCTGAAGGCTCCTTAATGAAACAAATAGCTTTCTGGTAGGGTTTTCCTTATATCAAAATGCATGGGCTGATGAAATAAAAAAGTATGAATGTTTCATAGCATACCTAGAAAAATGTAAGCGCGACAGGTAAAATCGTTTTATACACTAATCATTTGTCTACATTTGTAAAGGATCTTTTATAAAATCCCTATTACTCAGTAAGTTTTGATGACGAACCAATCCAAAGTATCAGATCCTTAAATATATGTGTTCCAAACCGGACACGCCTGTAAAACATTATTTAAAATATCTATTATATGTAAGCACTATATTTCTGTAGAAACTTCTTCTTTTTGATTCGAAGATCTCTAAGTACATATGTAGTCTTTCTTAATATTCTATTCCTATTGTTTTGTCCAATATTTCTCGAGGAAATGAAAAAAAAACATTCTCCACTTATAGATATATTGCTGTGTCGAATTTTAACATAAAAAATGGTATCAATCAATTTTATAGTTTTTAAAATTAACTAATACTAGCACCTTCTTGAAAATGATGTCTCTGTCTGATCAATCAATTTCACAATATCACCAATCATGTGACTAACCTTAAATGGAACTAAATGTCTTTGTTGTTGATATTGGTTACTAAAACTTTGATATTTTAAATACAGATCGACCAGTACCGCCCCCAACAACTCCTCAACCTGCATACGATACCGAAATTACAGTCTCAATTGCTTCACCACAAATCACCATCATCCCAGTTGGTGGTTCGACGACATTGGTCTGCTCGGGAATGTTCACCGAGAATAGGGTAAGTTTCTCTTTATATATTCGCATAAGTTGCATTTAATGTGCTTTGTGTTTTCAGATACCTGTTCTGGTAACTTGGTATAAAATGAATGGACGTTTGCCATATCAAGCTGTTCAAGATAGTGGATCACTATTTTTGCGCGATCTGCAAATTCAAGATTCTGGAGTTTATATCTGCCAGGCCAAGGGTGTCAGGAGGCTGTTTGAAGATCAAGTTTCCATCACTGTATCACGTAAGTTTTTTTTTTTTTTTTTAGAAAAAAGTTCTGTGAAATTTCGTATTTTAATCACATGTCTGACAAGGATATGCCAAGGAATTAGCTGCTAAATATGGTATTGATAGATTTAATTATAAATTATATTTTATTTTTACTATAAACGGATACACTATACATACTACTATTCAGCTCAGCTAAATTTTGTTTCTGAGGATCAAGAAATTGGAAAAATTAAAATCTGTTCAGGGGAGCTGAATTCCATATTGGAGATCAGAAGACTATTGATACTAGAAAACATAAAACATAAATTATATACCTAGATTGAAATGAAGATTGCAAAGCAGTAAGGTAGTTTCTTGCAGTGGATAATACTAAAACTAATGCGCGTAAATTAAAATACGATTTTTATTTCAATACCCAGTTTCATTTCAGCTGGTATTCAGCTCAGCTAAATAGCCTTTTGGTCACAAATAAAAGCTCACTTGATAGTTAAGATTATAGTGCGCGATAGCAGCAATAGAAGTTATTGTTGATTTCTCAGTTCTACAATTATTTATTAGAAAAACATTTTTGTGTTTATCACTATCTGTCTGCTGGGCTTAAAGTTATCGCAAAATAGTGTCTAACAGACACATCCTCTGTACTTAAGATTCTGCAAGTTATTTTCAGGTTAGAACTAAGAGGTTCGATTAATCTTTCATTAATCTTTAAAAAAAAAATGTTTACTTAATTTTTTGAGAAAGCACAAAATGCGAAATGTCTTTCTTATTTATATTTCGAAAAGAGGGGTTCAATCAAGTTATAAAGAAAGAAAACATTTTAAAATAAATAGCAGATCTTAAAGAGATGACTTTTACTTGTACTACTAATTATAGAGAAAATAAGCTGTTTTAGGCGACTGTAATCCAAATTGGTTGTTTGTTAGAATAAGTTCGAACACGTTTACCATTTTAATATCGAAATAAATAACATTTACAATACTTTTAGAACACATTTTACGAAAAGTTTATATTTTGCAGCACGAAGCCAAGAAATATCACCGATAATAAACCTCAATACGCCATATATAACTGTTGATGAATACAATCCAACTGAAATCGATTGCGCTGTCAGCGGAAATCCACAGCCAACTGTTTCATGGACACGTATCGGTGGAGTTTTATCCCGCGATGCTCACATTGAAGGTGATCGTATTATCTTCAACACCGTTCGTAAGTCCGACGAGGGTGTATACCGTTGCTATGCTGCAAATCCCATTGGAACCGCTGAACGTACTATCAACATTTATGTTAACTCAGTTCCAGTAGCAACTCCTGCACCACCACCAACACGTGAACTGGTCTTCATTGAACCACCCCAGTTCCAGGGTATTGTTGGCGATACAGTTCAACTTGTTTGCCAACCTAGAACTCAAGCGATACTAGTTTATGATTGGACAAAGGACGGCGCTCCTGTTCGTTGGCATAGGAACTTCGTTGTCAACGAAAATGTTCTCGTTATTCGAGATTCAACGGTACGCGATACAGGCAGATACATTTGCACTGGAATGGATCAACGTGCTAGAAAGAACTATACTTCCACATCTTATGTTAGTATTGAAGAACGGAATGTTATCAGCGGCGGCGGAGGTGGTGGCGGTGAAGGAGGGTAAGAATTGCATTACTTCTTAGACAGAGATAGGGACTCGTTATAACATTGTTCCGTTTCAGAGTACCACCAACTGTTACGCCTCTTAAATTAGACCACCTAATCACTCAAGGTCAAGACTTCTCCATCACTTGCGAAGCCAGTGGTACACCATACCCAACCATCAAATGGACGAAGGTGCATGATGCCCTCGACTCCAACATTCAGCAGACTGGCAATGTGCTGCGCATCATCAATGCACAGCCCGCAAATCGTGGCGTCTTCCTTTGCGTCGCAGAAAGTCCTCTCGGCTCTGATCAAGCTGGCACTACAATCGACGTTGAACGTAAGAATTTTAATAATTTCTTCTTAAAATATAAATATCTTGTCAGCATTTTTGTTCCTCATAAAGCTAACCTTACATTTTCATTAAAAAAAATTACAAATTTTAACCATACTAAGCTTTCAAAACTGGAGTCGGTAATACGATTGTTCCAAATCTCTTACTTCTTGTTATTTGCTCATCAATTATTTACTTGATTGCAGCCCGTGAGCGTCCAGCCATTGAACTCTATCCAACAGAGCCACAAAATCTCCCTGTTGGCAGCACGGCATCGTTGAGTTGTCACTTCATTTCCGGAATACCAACACCCAAATTGACATGGCGACGCGTCGATGGCTATCCAATGCCATCGCGATTTAGGGAGGATTATCCAGGAACTGGAATGTATGTATTAGTCGCAAATGAAAAGCTTTGTTTTTCTAATTATGCTCTTGTTGTTACAGAATAACCGACCTTACACTGGCCGATGCCGGCGAATATGAATGTGTTGCTGAAAACATCGTCGGCAAAGTTTCTGGGACCACCAGCATCGCTGTAACAGAATCACCTCTAATCACACTTGAGCCTAGCGACGAGGAAATCGAAATAACCGAAGGCGATGAACTGAAAATTGTTTGCTCAGCTACTGGCACACCGAGACCATCAGTACAATGGGTCGACGAAGTAAATCCTGATGTTGCACTGAGGGTTGAACCATTCTCAGTCCTATCACAAGCTGTTCTTGAGATTTACCGCGTCACAATGGACGACGCTAAGGTATATGTATGCCAAGCACAGAATGATGCTGGGTCCGATGCCAAGTATGTCAGCGTACGAGTGGTTTCTAGACGAGGTGACACTGGTAAGTAGATGGGATTACCTGGAAGGGGGTTCAATGCTCCTGATCTGTAATTTATGGAAGCCATTGCTGCACATAACCTACAGAACACAGGTTCAGTATTTAATTAAGTTTTTTATTTTAACTTCACGCTGCTGGTGAATCTAGGAAAGGGGGCCATTGCTGGTAATGTTAACTAGCTCTACCAAGCGTTCTTCGTATACCCGACAATGGTTAATGAAATGTGTTCTTCTTATTTATTTCTCCTAGGAATAAGTGATGTAGATTTGCCACAGCCACGCCGCCCAACATATAGGCCACAACCCCCACAACAGCCACCCACCGATGCAACCAACTCAGTTTACCGTGTTGAAATCGGTGATACCGCTACTATTAGCTGTGACATTGGTAAGCTCGCTATAAGCTGACGAACCATTTCGGCCCTTATAATCCACATAAATAACATCCACAGAAGGATCTCCACAATTGAAAACAAAATGGGAACGTGTCGATGGCCGTCCTCTTCCCAGAAGTTCATACCTCAATCGAACCAACTTGATCATTACTCGAGTTGAGTCCGACGCTGTTGGGCAGTATCGTTGCAACGCGTTCGATCAACGAGGCCATCCAGTGACATTTGTTATCGCTGAGTTGGTTTTATCGCCCATTCCACGCATAACTATTTACCCAGAGATGCCCATTCATGTGAGAGCCAACGACAATGTCGAAATGGAATGCCAGGTAACTGGAGCACAACCAATTGAAGTGACCTGGTTTGCCGATAACAATCGTCCACTGCCACCGTAAGAAAAAAAGGTTTCGATATTAAAGCCTAGTGTTAATTAGTTTTTCTGTTTATTCAATTTCCAGATCTGTTCAAGCTGATGGCAAATACTTGAGATTTAATGCGATTACCCCAGCCGATGCTGGGCGGTACTACTGCTCTGCAATCAACGTATACGGTAATACAACCAAGGTAGCCGAGGTTGTGGTTAACCGTGGAGATTCTGTGGAACAACCAGCGAATACTCGCCGTTACGAAATCAATGAAGGCGAAGAAGTTACCTTGTCGTGTGATATAAAGAAATCGAGGGAACCAATTCGATCGGATATTAGGGTAAGAATAATGATTAATACCACTTGCTAACTTCCTGATAGCTAACTCTGAGTTAATTAGGAAAAATAATTTGTAGGTAAATTTTAAGCACATTGTAAGGTACGATTTCGATGTAGATACGTTATGATCTTACCTAGTCTAGGCCTGCCAAACGTCCCGATTTTGGTACGATAGTCCCAATATCCGTCATGCATATTTTTTTTTTACATTTCTGGCCTTGCCTAGTTTTTGGAGGCGTTTCTTCAAAAATCCTGTTTTATTAAGAAATAAGATGAGATCCACCGTTTTCAACGTTTGCTTAGGTGCATATTTAAAGTTGGTCAACTTTGACGTTGCTCTGCTTCTCGCACTATTTATTAGAACTTAACTTGAACGTGTTAGTCAGTCCGCTTAGGCGAACAGCATGATACCCTATCCATATCCCTATATTCCCTAAAGAAAAAAAGCGTTAAAAATATGATGTAAAGCTTTTTATTTCATTCCAAAAAATTTATAAAAAAAAATTTGTTGTGAAAAAACGCCCCCAAAAGGTGGGCGTGGCCAAAATATTTGTTTGGGCGATATATTGGAAAAAATATTGGCAAAATATCTTGTTAAACATTTTTTTTCGGTTTCTATGCAAATTTTGGAAGTAAACCGCATTTTAATAAAAAAACAGGCCAACAAAAAGAAGGCGTGGCAAAAAACTTTATATGATAAACTTATGATGGGGAGCAACATATTTTTTAAAGGTTGTAACACTCTATCTCTCTAACTTTAGCTTGAAAACGGTTTTGGCGCATCACAAAATGTGTACACTTACCTAACCATTTTGAAACTCTAGGGAATATGTGGTCCAAATTTTAGCTTCCTAGATTGGCCTAAGAATTACGTACGAGCGGACGGACTGACATTGCTAAATAGTCATAGGTTTTGATCCTGATCATAAATATAAATTTATATTTTTTAATGGGTCTACGACGAATATGAAGGGGCTTAACAAACTATGTGTCAAAATAAATATACCCTTAGTATAGGGTATACAAAATAATGGAAGTAGACCTTTTTCCACTTTTTAACAAATTATTGAATTATAAATAAATTTTATTTTACTCATTCTTAAATCATTTAGGTTACCTGGCGTCGCATCGACGGAAGACCACTGCCACAAACCTCTTATGCTAGGGATCAAATACTCTATTTGCGTGCCGTACGTCCAGAAGACCAGGGCCGCTACATTTGTGAACTCTACTCACCATCTGGTGCCGGATCCGAACCCACCTACGTTGACCTCATCATTAAGCGTGAGTATCGACAACGCCGTAGACGTATGAATAGAAAACGAAATTCAAATTAATTAATTTAACAATCGAGCGAAAATTTTGTTTATTAAACTAAAAAAGGAAAAAAATAATAACTTTAAGACAAATAGTAAATTGGAAAAAATTTTATATTACAAAAAAAAAAAAAAAACAACAACAACAACAACAAAATAGAAAAGAAAATTGATACCTGCCCTGATTTTACTTAAAAAACCATACAAAATATGAATTAACTCTACGACACACAACTACACCAATATTAACAAAATGATCGTGGAAGTTCAGCAAAAATTATTAATGTTGTTTTGCAAAGAAACTCCCAAACTTTGATTAAAGCAAAGTGGCGATTTTCTTTTTGTTGAAATTTTCTTTTCCTTTAAAGCTAGAATTCAACTAAAGGCCCCCAAAACTCAATGGCCTTTACGAATATTTGTTTTTTTTTTATTTTTTTTACTAAGAGATACAAACTGTCGAATGCATGCCATATCAACGAGAATATAAATATAATTATAAACAAAATAAAATACTAAACCTACACATATATTATATACATATAAATATATATATAACTATATTTAAGCATAAGGAAAAGAGATTTATTAACATAACAAAGTAATGTTTTTTGTAGCTTAACGTTTAATTCTTTGTTTTATTATTTTTTGTTTCTTAACTTAGAACGTTTATGATTTGTCGTTTTTTGTATTAACAACAAGAATTATATAATAACTACTGGCTGCCATTTTTCTTATTATTTAAATATAATGAAAGACATTAAAATTAATAATAATAATATAAATAATATATATAGATACATATATAAATAACATTTTTTAATTTACATTTTTTGTTTGATTTACTGCTAAAAAAAGAAACTGAATATGTTTTTTTTTGTTTAAACTGTTTATTTGTGTAATTGTGTTTATTTTCTTTGTGAAAGTGAAAAAAATATGATTTGTTTAATCATCGTTTTGGTATTTTGATGGTGGTCCTCTGTTCGTAAACAAGAAACAACTATATGTATATTTTATCGTAGATTCCTTTTTATGTTTTATTATTATTTTTTTTAGTTTAAATTTAAATTGTTTAATTGGCTTAAGTTTCAATGTTGTCGGCAAGCAGAATTTATGGAAAAAAAATAATAATTAAAGTTTGTTTGTTTAAGTTTTTTTTCAAATTTCTTTTTGTTTATATTTTTTTTTATATTAATCTTTATTTACAATTGGTTGTGGTGTATATTAGTGTTTCCCTAATTCTTCTGGGGTGGATACGTTGTACGTTTTTATTTTTTTTAATTACTTCTCTGTGTTTGTCGGCGGTTTTTTTGTTTTCTTTTAATTCTTCTTTCTTCTCTTCTATCCTTTATTCTTTCTCTTCGGCTTTCTTTTTATTTCTGCATTTCATTAAAAACAATTTTGGCAATTCATTACTAAATTTTGCATGTGTACGTCATTCGCAACATTTTAACTTTTAAGATAAACTATTTAATTTAAGTGAGGTAGTAGAAGGATTCTAGCGGTAAATATATGGTTTAAAATTTCGGGCCAAGTAAGTTCAGAATAAATTATGACAACAAACAAAAAAGCTTCGGGACAGCTTAACTGACCTGGGGTTGGAGAGTTTGGAGCTGCCTTTGATCGTTGCGCTGAGCTTCGAAGTTAAAAGTATCTTGGCCATCATAACCTTTGAAAAAGCAAGATCGTTTATTTAAATTGAGAATTCAGTTTGAGCGCAGCTTCAACACTTTTTTAACAATTAGAGGAAATTTGTAAAATAGGCTTCTATTTATATTTGTATTGTTATTTGTTCACAGGTAAAACGCAAGAAAAACGCCAATAATATAAAATTATTCTTTAGTTAATCTTTTTCGGCCTCGAAAACTTTAATTTATGCATAGGCGAGTGCCTATTCTGCAATCATTTCTCCTTTACTACAACTGATATTCCTATACAATTCTTGGAATTGCAACTGTTATAATTTGAAGCTCAACAACACACGAAAAAGTCGTGAACTGTGAAAATCGATGTTCAACTTAAGTTTTAATAAAAAGACGACAAAAAATGTGCCATGTTTTAAGGTAAAATGCAAATTAGTTTCCTGACCGATTCCTTTCTCGAAATAAAGGTACAAATTGTATCCAAAATTGTTCAATATTCTTCCTGGAAGCTTAATGCAAAATGAGGCTTGACTTGTGCCAAAGCTTTAGCCCATTAAAGCAGCATCGTTCTCCATGAAATGGAACTCGTGAGCGAATATGCTTACGGTAAAATGTCTTCCTTAAAATATGTTAAAAAATTAAAACGTTTTATAAAATTGCCAGAACGGAGATTTTCATTAGAGTGTCCTTAAGTTCAATTGTTTTAAATCTAATCCCTTGCAATGGAGCTAAAATTATTTCAGGATTCTTCCATCGGATGCATCTAGCTATTTACTCTCCATGTCTCTTTTTTCCAAATTTTCCACTGATTAAAATGTCTCACCGCTCCCTTGAGCAGAAAACCTCAGCTGCCTTACGACTTCTCCAAAAATATTCTTCAGCATATCCGAGAACATCATATCCGGAATCCGAGAAGTACAATACATACAAAATGTCATCAAATAGCTTTTTATCGACAGAATATATTCTGCAATTAGTTTTCAAACCAAACATTAGGCATGTGCATACTACGTCTGGATCTGATGAATATCACCCGGCAGCCAACCACTTTTGTAAGCCTTTATGGTCGATGGTCCACAATAAGGCAAATAATGTCGGCTGTCAATGCGGTGATTCTTGTTGGTTTGCAATACTTTATATGTAAACGTTTTTGTTGCTGTTGTTGTTGAGTGGTGCTACAGTCCGGAGTGGAGCTGTGCCTCAACCAATGAGCCTCTGCAATTAGCGAGGTCTTTGGCTAACTGCTTTCAGTTGCGCAATCCAAGATGGCCGAGATCTTCTTCCAATTTTGCGCGCCATATATGGCGAAGCCTTTATGTTTCCCCTCAGAAAATAATCAAGAGACGATGCAAATCACAATTATGTTATACCTTTTATTGGTTATTCAAACCAACTAATTAACTCTAATGCTTCTGGCATGAGGGGGACAACAAATTTCATAATAAGTTTCGAAATTTAGTGGGACCTATCGTTAACAAAATTTTCCCAGGAACGTTTCCCATTTAATGGATAAAAACTTTGTTTGAATATATTCACGATGCCCCCAATTTCATCAGTCCAATTGAACTTTGAAAACTTAAAACGACATGAAATGTTTTGAAATTATTTTGTAAAGTAGGTGTTGATTCGACTAACTAGAAGGAAAGAGAAAAGAAATTTAATATTGCTCTGAAATTTTAAACAACAAAAAGTATTAGATTTGTATTTTTTCAGGAACATTGCCATCCTTCATTCTTCTTTATTTCAGTTCTCTATTTATTTATTTTAATATGTTTTTTTTTTATATTATACATGTTGTAAGCTATATATTTGTTGTGTAAATAATGATGAGTCTCTGTATCAGAATATTACTCAAAAGTAAACTTATAAATGTTGCACAATTGACTCTCGCACATTCAACACTTCTGCAAATTACATTTTTCTTTATATAAATAATCAAACGAAATATTAAGTATAAATCAGTTCAAAATTTACTTTATGAATATAATAAATTATTATTATTATTTTTTTTTTAATTATGAAGAAATTCAATAAATACATTTTTTATTTCACATTTTATTTTATGTATATAAAAACAAAACTATAATTTTACTTATTCTACTTTCTCTTTTTTTTCTTTCCTCGATCTTTCTTTTGTATACATTGAACTCTGATAAAAAAAAAAACAAATTATAAAAAAAACAATTCCAACTCTGTCTCTACTATAAAACAATCAAACTATCGCATTGGGACTAAACAAAAAAAAAATGTTGTATAAATACTCGAACCAACCCCATCTATATTTCATATATCGAATATGATTCAAAAAAAAGGACGTCTCAGCAAAAATGAGGTTGTTTGCATGGTTTTCTATATCTGTACAGGTGTGTTCTCAAATTAATTTCTTAAAAAAAAAAAACATTTCGAAAATAATATTAATTATATTGTTTCTTATTTATTTATTTATTTAATCGTAGATAAAACTTTGCAATTCATGTTTAAAGTAGATTTACATAAAAAATTTAAAGTAATCTTACATAATTTTTTTCTTCTGTATTGTATTTCGTATATATCTTTTGTGGAAGTAGCTAAAAAACAAAAGGATATCAGTTGTTTGCTCATCTGTTTGTTTCAGTGTAGAACACAGAAAAGTTTATGGTGATAATTGTCTTAGTTTTCACTTTTTGAAACAAAATTGAATTGGATGATATTTTTTATAAACCAAATTTTGAATCTTCGAAACCATTGATTTTTCTATCAAGTTTATGTAGAGTGTTGCGTACTTGTAGCCATCTGATAGGGCAGAAATTCAAAATTTTGATTGGGAAGAAATTTTATAATTATTTTTTGTTACTACTATTTGGTGGAAAATTGGTATATTCTCTGCCTTAGCAGTAAGTTTAGCATTTATCTATATTAGATGTATGTGTTAAATAATCACGAAATAACAAAAACAAACATTAGTTTTGTCAGTAATGTAGTTGTAAACATTTATTAATACTGTCTGTAGGATGATTACACTGGAAATGGTTTATTTATTTAAACATCTGGATAGCTAAGAAAAAGCCAATATGACAAATTTTTGATGCAAACCGAAATACTAAGTATCGAAAAGTCACAACGTTTTACATCCAAGTTGTAAAACAAAAAATTCGTTCCTGGCATCAAAACATTTAAGCACATTCGATAACTCAAAATGTTGCTCCTAGTTTTCATATAAAGGCAGTGAATGAAATAATTACGTTTCAAACGTATCTGATTTCAATTGATTTGTTTGTTTGAATAAATATTGTATTCTAAAAGGCAATCCAAAACCGAATTAGTGTGATTAAACATAGCTGGAAGTTTCAATTGGCGTACTTGAGAGTCCTTGTCCGCTGTTTGTGGACTTGAGTGGAGTGAGGGCAATCGAACCTGAAGTTCCCCCGAAATTCCAGAAAGGAGAATGAAGCAATCAAACCCCGAACCACTTCCGAAATTTTAAAGAGGAAAAAAAGAGAGTGACTGATACAATCAAACTTATTACACTTCCATTGCATCATTCTTCAAGTGCAGACAAACCAAACGAGTTTGACCGAATAAAGAACGTAAGCACCATTTTTACAAAGAAAGCTTGCAGATGGTTTTTTGCAAATCATCTTAATGTGCTATGCGTAAGTGACACAACTATTTGGAGCTTTTTCTCAGTAATCGTCGTGCCTTTGGACAAACCAGAATTTAGACCCTCTGATCTAATGTCGAGTTATGCATGGATTTAGCTAAAGGGATAACTGATTTAGCAAATGCGGAAAGGTGCCCTATCCTATTTCCTTTGTATTTTGTGGTTTTATATGACATCTGTCTCTGAGCGGGTAAATTACAATTGTAATTTTGTTCTTAAGTCTGAGTTCCGGAATATCGACATCAAACCAAAATCATCATACGGTTGGCTGAAAGTAAAGTTCCTATGTGAATTACAAGTGGTTTTATGTTCTGAAGTCCTTTAATTTCCGCAATAAATTTCTGATAAACCATCCCAGTCCGGGATGGATAGCCTTGTAATAAGGCCTTATTCGTTGATAAGTGAGGTTTTAGTAAGCCAGGCGAAATTCAGTATGAAATAATGCTAAGCTGCTGTTTCAACATATACGACAAGTATTCACTTCCATACTCAAATTCTTTAAGCAGTCCATTCCCATGCAAGTAAAGTTCACTTCCAATTTATTTTCAGTATATAGGAAGTTGAGAAATCGGGTTCACTACTTTTCTATCTCTACGCTCTAATTTAAATAAACCTATTCAGTGTAACCATTTCCATTGTTTTCAGTCATCTTGAAATTAGCCTTAACTTAGTGTAGTCTTACAATGTGTTTTACTTCGTGTTTAACCATCTTTCAATGTGTACGTATTATATTTACAGCCCCAAATAACAACTAAAGTAAAAACACAAAACAAAAAGCACACAATGAAATCTCACCTTCAAAATAAAATCAATTCATTGAAATATTTCCACCGCAATTACTTTGTGCCCATAATTTCTCGTTCACATAAATTCGACAAAAAATATATTCCTTAAAAAAATGTGTTATTCTTCAAACACTAATAATCAAAAAAAAATCGTCAAATGTCATCATTATTTTTTTTAACCATTTCTAATAAACCAAATGTGTGTCCTTGTAAATCAGTAGCTGAAGTGTTTTTGCCCAAACAAATATTAACCCAATCAAGTATTTGAAAACCGTGTTTTTGTCTAAATTTTCTTTTGTACATTTAAAATTCTCAAAACACATTCTCTCTTTTCTTTCCATGTAGCTTTAGTTTTCAAATATCCTTTGACTAACTTCAAAAAAAAAACTAAACAATCTTTTTACCTAATATTTTATATTCTCCAAAAAGCAGCAAAACATTTTTTCTAATTTATTTTATTCTTTTTTCCATTTTCCTGGCCTTCTTCCTCAACTTTAAACATAAACATAAATAATAATTATGTACAAACAATTTGTTATTTTACATTATATAATTTTTTTTTTAAATATGCCTGGGCCCTTCCTTAAAAAATTGACAATGTAAAATATTAAAAAAAAATATCCCAAAAAATCCTATGTATGTGTGAACTATATGCATTTTGGAAAAAAACAAATATATATGTATATATATTTATACAAAAATAAATAACACAAAATGGAAAGACGTGAAACCAAAAAGCATCATAACCAAGCCCGTTGCATACGTTTGTGAACCGAATGACTTTAAATGCATCTCACATCCGCATACATGTGTTAAACAGTCAATGGTTTGCGATGGCATTTACGATTGCACCGATCACTCGGATGAGTTTAATTGCACTCGTGATTCAACGAACCGATTCAAGCGATGGAAGAAGGATCAAGTCAGATCGAGATCAATTAGTGGTTTGTTTTAAATTTTATTTATTTTCTTTTGAATTTATTTAGTTTTATTATTATTATTTAAATTTAAATTACATTTTTTGGTTAGTTTTGTATTTAGTTCCATATATTTTTTTTTTTTTTTTGTACGTCAACACATACACACATTGAATCTGTAAACCTTCAATACTTGATATAGATAATTAAAAAAAAATTAGCTGTTAAAGAGATGAAATCTCACACTTCTGTCACCATGCAATGCACCGTAAAATGAAACAATTGATATGTTTTTTAATTGAAATCAATCTTCTTTTTTTTATAAAATTCTAAAGAACACGCATATAGAACACACGCTCACCTTTATTTTATGCACCCTGTACGTATTATATATCTCACAATATTTATACATATCTATGCACAGTATTCCAAGGTAGAAATTAGAAATAAAATAATATTTTATGTAATTGGTAGAATAATATGAATAAAATACTAAAAGAAATATTTTTAGTAAAAACTAAAAGTAAAAAAAAGATGTAAAGTAATAATTTTTTTTAAGTGTCAAACTTGTAATAATGTCCTTAATGTTTCTCATTGAATGGCAATTTAAACATTTTATTTTCATTTATGCGACTTCTTCAAGTATATTTAAGGGAACATATTTCCCAACATGGAAAGAATTCGTCCTTGGCGAAGTAATTATCTGCATAAAACAATTTAACAACAAATAAAGTGTGACGTGTCACTTTGAAACCGTGTGTACCGCTTTCTTCAGTGGGGACGACAAAATCTTACTCTTCGGCCTCCATCCGGTGTCGCAAAAGTTGCAAAAGTAGCAAAATGGGATGTAAGAAAGACTTCCATCATAGTTGTAGTATAAAACATTGATGAAAAAGATTTCAAATATTCCTTTAATAATTCGATAATACATGCTACATGCTACTTTAACTTCTTCATCATTTGATCATCTTAAATCATCATCAGCCAGAAAAAAAAACTAATGCAGTTTTGACAACAATACTCTTGAACTTGAACTACATGGTGTTTTTTTAGAGGAATAGAACTTCGAATTGAAATAAAACACAAGAAAATCGTTTTAATATCCATCAATTTAGCTTTATTGGATGGATAATTTTATGTCATTAATGTTTAAATATGACTTCTCGAATGTAGCCGCCGCGGCTGGTTCGAATAAAGACAATTAATCCAATGGTGTCAAACCACCCGATCTTGGTGGCCAATTTACAGGTCCATTCCGCGAAATTATGCGCTCATCGAATGTTTCCTTTAATAAATCGATTGCGACGTGCGCTGTGTGGCATCTCATCCACATTCATGCCATCCAATTCGGGAACAAAATAGTCGGTTATCATGGCTCTATACCGGTCTCCATTAACGGTAACTGACGGATAAGGTATGGCCCAATGACTCCATCAGCCCATAGAGCACACCAAACAGTCAGTTTTTGTGGATGTAACGGCGTTCCAAGGGTCTCATGTGGATTCTCTTCACTCCAAATGCGGCAATTTTGCTTGTTGACGTAGCCATTCAACCCAAAATGAACCTCATCACTGAACAAAATTTTGCGATGAAAATCAGCATCGATATCAATCTCATTTTCGGCCCATACACCAAAATCACGACGCATTGCATGGTCTTGCGGCTTTAATTCTTGCACAAGCTGGGTCTTGTAAGGTCGTAAGAAGAGATCTTTGCGCAAAATCTTCCATAAAGTTGATGGACAAAGCTCCAATTGCTGTGCACGGTAGCGAATCGATTCATTCGGGTCCTCTTCAACACTTTGCTCTACAGCGGTAATTGTTTCTTCGGTGAGCACTGTTCGACGTCTCTGCGTATGCGTATTATCACATAGAGTAAACGTGCGAAAACGATCCATGGTTAACCGAATTAATTGCTCCAATGGACGATTATGGCGACCATAAAAAGAACGGAGCTTGCGGTAAACTTCGCGAACTGAACCATTATTTTCGAAATAAATTTGCACGATTTGCAAGCGTTGTTCACTTGTCAACCTGTTCATGATGAAATGGCAAACCAAACTGAACATACATACATGACATTAGAGTTGCCAGATTTGACCACAAAATGTCAGTTTTATCACTATTCGAAAATCCAACCTCTAAAAAAACACCCTTTATATATTGAGTTTTAACTCGTTCTCTGAATAAGTGTCTTACGAGGTGTAAAATTTCTTAGTCCCTATTTGAACTTCTGAAAGGTTAGTCATTCTGGTCGCAATTATTTATGAATACATTTAACTTATTATAATACAAAGTGTTTTCCAATAAGAGTGGAACGAAGTTGTAATGGAATAAAACAACACGCTGAGGTTGAGGTAATAAAGAGATTCAACTTTCAATGACTGCTGCATAGATCCGCCTGAATTTTAGCGATAGCGCATTGTGGAGTATTATTAGGATGTTATAATGCGTTGCCAGGATCACCTGGATGTTAAAATTGAATACGCGGGTGATATAACCACTTCTTGCAAAAGTCTGACAACATAACATATCTTATTCTAGATTACTAAGCGTTCTGTGAAGGCTCTTTATTTCACTGTTTCATTATTAAAATTGCCTCTTTGCATTTTTCATAAAAAACGACTAAGCATCGGTAAAACAGAACCTACGATACATCTATATTTTTATGATTTCGTAAACGTATTTTTAAGATCAAACTTTCTACCTCGATCAAACATTACATTTAAACGTTTAGAAGCACGGAAGGTAGTTAATGGTTAGGTTATGTTGAAGTGACTGCCAGCACTGAAAATCGCCACACCTTAGGCAATATTTGGTTCGCAGTTTTACCACAAGGATATAGAAAAAATTTCCTTTCTTCTCTTTAAGCGAATATGAGCTTCTGATAATGTGGAAGACACTTTTAATATTAATTTAAGTTAGAGCAATGTAGACTATAGATGGAAGATATCCAACTAACATTTCAATTACAATAACTTTTACTTTTTAAAAGAATGCTATAAAATGTCGGTAAGGTTCGAAAATCTATAACTTCAAGATGCTAGTTTATCCTAAAAGCCTCTTAAACGGTTTCTATACGCTAAATATACGCTTTTAAAACAAAGTGTAGGGGCTGTATAAGACTGAAGCTGTTTTTTTTTTTTTGGTTTACCGTGCAGCCCATAACATCGTTAATCCTTTTGGATTCCATTATTTGAAGCATTTCAACATGTTTAAGTAATGTTTGTAAGTTATGGTTATATATATCGGAGGTTCTAATTTGTTTTAACGTTATCATCATCAAATTCTTCCTCTTTCGATAATTACACTTGCATATTTCATTACTCGTTAAAGCTCATCTGATTTTTTTGAAAGTCTTTAATGAAGAAGTAATATTATGTAATGTGATTTTAGAATTTGGTAAAATGTTTTCTTCTTCTTAAAACTTTGTAGCGACAGAATTGCTAGTATCATCTCTGTGCCACGGCATTACTCGGTAGTGAGGAATATCGTGCTCCTAAACACGATCGGCAGAATATATACAGATATCGCTGGCAGATGTGTCGTTTTCCTTAAGCCAAGATAATAAAAATAAAAGTAATTTTTATATGAAAAAAACAATTTTATTTGATTTAAAAATTTAAACGGTTATAGTACACAATAGTCTGAGTTCCAAATACGCGCGCTATGACCATAATAATTCTTAACTCCCTCCTCTTGTGACGTCATCCAACAGTATTAACTGTCATGATAAGCTTTCAACCTTATTGCCATTGCCATTCGAATCATTGTAGTTGCTTTCCACTCGCGACAACAAAAATATAGTTTTAAACACAAATATGACTGGGGATCCTGGGACTTAGACAATTAATTTAATTTTTCATCTCGTGACTAACTGGGGATATTTTTAAAAAAAAAAAAAACATCTATTATTTGTCTGAAATTGAGAAAATTTCTATCTAGCTTATAGCTTATTCTAATCAAACGACTTTAAATTAAAAACAGATATATTAAAAATAGTCTATAAAGTAGAACTATAGAATTTAATAGATTGTTGATTGAGTAAGTACGAATATTTTTGTAAATAGCTTTTCTCCGAATCGCTTGCTTTTTATTTTAATTTTACGCATACATTTTTTTGTTTTTGTGTTTCGCTTGTGTGATGCTTTTCATATAAAAATATAAACTGCATGCAAATTTGTATATTGTTTTTGGTTTGAACTTTGAAATCCCTGCCGAATCCTCACCCTAAAAAAACAACACACACCTCCCCCAACCAAATGTAAATACAAAAACTTTTATTTGGACTTAATTATGTAGTTACCTTTGTAGAAATTTAAAAAAAAAATATTTTACTAATTGCTTGCTGAAATTTTTGTTATATAATTTTTATTAATTTGAAAATATTTATAACACAAAAATTTTAACATATATATAGATATTATTAACAAAAAAAAAAGAAAACAAAAAACTTTTTCTAGAGACAGTTCAGCTTACAAAGCTGTTGAACTGTTTCCCTTTCAATTTTGTTTGTATCCAAAATTCTCTTTGTAAACATAAAATTTAGTTTTTGTATTTATAACATTATTCATTTGATCAGAATCAAATCTTAATCTGCGTTTTCGTTTATTTTTTTTCTCTCCTATAATTATCAAATCTTTCTTGTGACTGTAACCTATACCTGCAACAATCGACATCATATCTCAATGTTTTCAAACAAAAAACTATTTATTCGCCTATGTGTGTTACTTTTTGCCTAAAAATCATCATCAATGCAAAAAAAAAACGCAATACATGTGTTTGTTCTTTGTTCGCCTTAATGTCAACTCGATATATCAATATCAAAATCATTATGAATATCATCAACAAAATGATTTTCTTCTTAAAAAAAATAAATAAATTTTTAAAAACGAAACACACACACAATCGGATATACACACGAAAAATTTCGAAAATAAAAATAAATAGCAGCGGCAATACCACCAGTGCAACAACCACATTGGGGCACTTCTTCAGATAATAAAATCTACGAAAACGCTCCAGTCTTGAAGTTGGATCAACAGCATTCGAATTTAAGGATTGGGGAGTCAACCGAAGTGGAGTGTTATTCATCGGATAATAGCTACACGGAAGTCGTTTGGGAAAGAGCCGATGGAGAGCCATTGCCATTGCACATTAGAGTAAGTTGGTTTTTATTTTATTATTTTATTAAAATATGTAAAAAAAATGTATTACCAAATATTAATTTTAAAATGAAACATTTTCTACAAATGCGTTCCCCAAAAAACAGGCAATATTATACAAGTAAAACACAAATTGTCAAAATTTAGCAGCTAAAATGTACTGAGCAAATAAACTGTAAGCTCAATTATGACAGATAGCTATTTTTGTACAGTATGGGAGCCAAATTTATAAAGCCAAAGCTTTAGCAGTTGAATACTAGTGCTATGCTGCGGAAATAATTTTGATATTATTGATATTTAAATAGCGAATAGTGAATGCTCGTTGCAATTATCAAGTCTTTGCCATCTACCTGTCCTGCTTGCGGTGAGGAGGATGACACAACAGAGCACATTGCTGGCATTAGGTGCCGGATTTTCGGGGCTGACGTGGTGAGTGCCGAACATCTAAGCACTTCATCACTGAAGCTTCTTCTCATTTATTTCATTGAAATCAACTATTCCTGGGTCTGTCAAATGTGATGTCAGTTGCTGAGAATTGAGAGCAGGGTAGCAATTTGACAAAGATTAAAAGAAAAATATTATTAATAAATCATGAAGGGTCTCCACCAACAATAAATTAGATATAAAAGGTTTCCTCTCAAATCTGCTCTCAAATTTTCGCAGAAATTGTCAAAAAGCTGGTTGTCAAGTAGCTTTCATGCTCCCAATTCCCAGCAACCGACGTCAATTTTGACATAATCAGGTATGGTGAGTTGAGTGTGTTTACAAGCCGGTTTTTACAGTTAAATCTGGATTCTATATAGATAATTAATTTGTATAATAGATCTCCAGATTTGAGGAAGATTTAGCCTAGTATAACTGTAAAGTAGCGTTTTCCTCATTCAATGACTATTCTGTAGCTGCGTTGTGCTCAGCGACTCGTGAGTTTCAGGGCGTTATAAGAAGTACACGTTCCTTTTTAATTTACTTTACATACCGAGCCATAAATATTTTCGATTATAGAAACGGGAGCGTTCCTCATCTCGGGATCCCTGGAACCTTATTTTTGCCCTGAACGTGAGGGTTGTGATTTTAAGATACATTATATATGTGATTATATTGTCAATTCAAACTGCACACTGGATCAACATTTTGATCAACTATTTAGCTTAAAGCCTACCAAGAAATCACAACATCGTGTATGCTTTTTCTGCATGCAGTGATTATCTCCGTTAAGCAGAACTATCCTGACAGTTCTATCACGTGCTCAAAATAGTTTAAGATTCTTACTCACTTCTTAATCACCTCCCCTTAAAATGCTTTATACTACAATGCTGTTAGATCCTATCTAATAAATTTAATTATACCGCCAATTGCTCACGGTTACATCTTATAGCGCTGTTTCAAATGGTTTTATCCGTTCTAGTCGGAGTACTAAATTTGTTTCAGTTATAACTTGTAGCATAGCGTTATTGCCGAGTCCGTTGCTTACGGACAAATGCTTTTATCTCCTCTTCGGCGGTAGTTGTACCTAAGTCTCGGTGGATATCACTGTTTCTAATATGCCACGGGAGTTTACAATTCTTCTTAGCACATTATTTTGAAAATTTTGTAAAATGTGTATGTTACTTGTTTTGGTACATCCCCAAAGATGTATACCATACGTCCCAATCGGTTTTAGAACTTGCTTATATAAAAGCAAATTGTTTTGCATGCTGAGTTTGGCAAATTGACCAAGTAGCATTTGATTAGACTTAATAGCGAGATCTTCCCGTTTTTTTTTATTTAGCTTCATTTGCGTACGGAATTTGTACAGAGTCTATAGAAATAAGTAGCGTATTTACATTTCTGTAAGTAAAATTAACCTGCGTAGTTTCGGCTTCATTAAGAACAATACGCCAAGTTTTTGTCCACCTTAAAAACGCTGTCAATAGCCGGTTGAAGATGATTCGTTGCTGAGTCAACCGTATTACTTACGCCTGATATAGCCGTATCTTCCGCAAACAGCTACCGTTGTGTGGTCTTGTTGCGGAATATATCGAGTACAGATTAAAAATAGAATTGGACCCAGAACACTTCCTTGTGGAACTCCTGCCGCGATTTCCTTGAATTCAGAGTATTCGTTTCCATGATTAACACGGAAGAGTTTGTCTAAGAACTAAATATCTAATGACCTTGAAAAGGTCAATGTAAGCTTAAGCCTAGCTCCTGCTCGTGCTAAATTTTATCTCGCATTCTAAATACTTAAATTCAGGTAGATGTGTCACACAAAACGTCTCCAGGTATAAGAATTATAAGTATTATAAAAAACTGCAGCTAAAAATTCTCATTTAAAGTCTACACTTTTTTAGCTCGCAAAAAAAAATGTGGTTATGCGGCTCATAAAATCGGGAATAATTGTTTGACATTTCTTAATTGTCGGTTAGAAATATTAATAGTGTAAAAAATGGATGAAATCGAAAAGAAGTTAAAAAAAATGAAAAAACAACAAAATTTTCCTGTGAGAACAAAAAAAACTACGCAGGGCTTTTATATCCAGCCATTTAGAATCTGCAAAATTCCGTGCAAAACAATGTTTCGGCATATTTGTAGTGATTCAAGAAGAAATATGTAAATCCCAACACTTCTGCGTTGAAAGAATATTTAGCGAGCATTTATCTTTGGTGTAGAGAAATAAATTGAAGACTTGGGTCGCCAGAATTTATGTTTTATGTTTCAATAAATTGTCATACTATATCACGTCAAGAAAAACGCTAAAACAAATGTTTCCCTTCTCTAGGGCTTTTCCTTTTTCATTAGTTATTAAACCTGACCGATTGTGGAGTGCTTGATTCTAAGCCCGAAATTGTGATCAGGCGCTTTTCAATAATGGCTTAAATAAAATTTGGCTTTGAGACCATAATGACTGCAGCTTTGTACCTTCCATTGTCGTTTATTGAACATTTAATGGAGTAAGCTAAGCATTTATTAGATAAACGAGCATGTTAAGTCCTCTCCTAGGCAACATTCAAGGATCCTTGACGAATATTAATTTTCGATTTCTTAACGCAGTTCAGCTAGTGGTACAGTTTTTATTTTAAAATTGTCTGCTATCTCAGCTTAAGTTTTTGGCTTTTTAATGCTTCCCGTAGGAAGCCGCTTATGTTCAAAATAACTGGCAAGGGGTCAGAGGAGATATCGAAGCTTACCCCAACTTTAACAGAGCTCTCAGACACATGCTTTGCGATATACAAATCTGTAAGGTCTGGATTATCGACGAACCATACGTTGGTTTACCTGTCGAGAAAAAGTCCATACCGGTTTTCTTAAATTGATGCTTGCCTCATCTTCCTTTTGATTTTTATGCTTAGTGAATGTTCGATGGTGTCTTTTTTAAACAAAAATGCTCCTCCTCTAGCCCTTTCCTAAGGGTGATATGCGTGATAGACATTATATCCTTTAATTTTTGTACTTAATTTATTTTAATATATTTTGTGCGAATGAATACGTCTAGCTCGTCCATCTTCTGCAGGAAGCCGTTCGCATTCCATGTTGCTATTTTTCATTTGGTTGTGTCTATCATAATAATGTAGTATGATGTATGCCTCGAAATTTATGTTCGAGCAGTCTAACTTTTCAAACATGCTTTTATTAAGTCAACTCTGTTCTTCCAGTCTAGCAAGAATTGCAGAGAAAACTTGAGCAACTGGATCAGGCGTTAATTAATTTTGTTGATTCGATTGCAACGCAGCCTCGGCATATTTTTGTGGTCGAGTATTTGATGAATTTTCATTAATAATTGTCTTTTCTCGCGGGTGTTTGGTTTAGTCTTCGGTCCTTTCTTTCGGGTATCTTATCTATCTTATCGACGGGTAAAAATATTTTTTTTAAAACATAACGCCTGTTCTGTAGCACTGTAGCCACTTCTCAGCGTCGATAGTTTGCCGGGTAATTTCCTTTGCATTATTTGCAAGTTTGCAAATCGTTTTTATTAAGACTGCGCTCCTCTATAAGTGTACAATAATTGTACCCGGCCGTGTACTAAAGGAGAAAACGTTATTCGTTTCGAATGTCTCAGCTAATAGCAGACTATAAGAATAATCGCTGAGCTTCTCTGTTTGAACTTGATCGGAATGTTTTTACTCACTTGTGGTTTTTTGATCTAGAATTTATTCATCAAACATAACTAAGTACGCGAACGGAAATGATGCTAATTGGCATTCAGACGTCAGTAGTTGGAGACGGTTATTCAAACTATGTACGAACAGTACTTATTCGTCGATATTCGATTTCAAAATAATCTTCGTCATACACAAACTTATCTATGCACTTTGTGACTTTACAGCAAATAGGAAACAAACTTATTATCTCAAACGCTGATACTGCCGACGCCGGAGAATATGTTTGCAAATGCAAGACTGATGAGGGTGACCTATATACTACCAGCTACAAACTTGACATCACAGGTAATACATAATATATACTGGACAACGGTATATTTACTAACATTAACGATAATTTTTCAGAGGATACAAAACGCAAGTCCAAGCAACCCAAAATTGAATATGCTGAAGTTGGAACTAATGTAAAACTAAACTGCGATTCCGAAAACAGCGCATCATCATTCAGATGGTCGCGCCAATATGGCACACTCCAATCTGGAAAGGACTTATTCAATGTAAGTTGACTAACTGCAAAAATTTCAAAAAATAATTGCGATAATTTTTTTTTGTTTGAAGAATGAACTTCGTTTAGACGACGTCCAGGCCCGTGATGCTGGAACTTACATCTGCACTGCCACCAACAATGGTGAATCAATTGATTATCCCACAATTCTAGTCGTTACCGGAGCCATTCCACACTTCCATCAGGCACCGCGTAGTTACATGTCATTCCCAACACTGCCAAGTTCATTCTTTAAATTCAACTTTGACATCACATTCCGGCCAAAGCAACCGAACGGTTTACTTCTATTCAATGGACAGAAAAAGGGCAGCGGTGATTACATTGCCCTCTCACTGAACGACAGATATCCCGAGTTCCGTTTCGACTTTGATGGCAAGCCAGTTGTAATGCGTTCCGAGGCCCCTATTACCCTTGACGAATGGCATACGATTCGTGTGAACCGCTTCAGACGTGATGGCTATATGACAGTCGACGATCGCCATCCAATTGGCTTCCCACTTTTGCCACAGATATCACCATTAGATCTGGTTGAGGATCTTTATGTTGGAGCTGTACCCAAATGGGAGGACTTGCCAGCGGGATCTGTCGAAAAAGCAATCGGCTTTGTCGGTTGCATCAGTCGATTGACTCTGCAAGATCAAATTATTGAGCTTTACAAGGACGCCAAGTACAAGGAGGGTATTACGTCTTGTGAGCCATGTGCTGAGGATCCTTGCCAGAATGAGGGCATTTGTCTGGAGAGCCAAACAGAAATGGGTTACACATGCATCTGCCAGGAAGGATATACAGGAAGTAATTGTGCCATAGAAGGTACTTCGTGTACACCAGGAATTTGCGGAACTGGACGTTGTGAAAATACTGAACTCGGAATGGAATGTTATTGTCCATTGAACAAGACTGGTGACAGATGCCAGTACATTGAGCATTTGAACGATGTTAGTTTGGCGTTCAAGAAAGGCAGTTTTGCTGCTTACAGGTTTGAAATTTAGACTTTATATATTTTTCGTGAGTATTGAAATTATTAATTTTATCTGTTTTTTTCTTTTGCAGCACCCCAAGACCCTCGAAGTTGAACATTAAGTTCTCAGTTCGCCCGAACAGCTTGGAAGACTCCGTTTTGCTGTACATTGCAGAATCGAAACTGGTGAGCGGTGACTTTGTCGCCGTTGTATTGTACAACAAATATGTGGAATTAAGAATTAACACCGCAGCAAGTGAGTTGATTGATTTAGATTTGTGTTCAATCGGGTATTATTGTTCTTGTTCTTTTTAGGACTGAGACCGGTGATTATACGATCCCTAAACCCACTGCCACTAAACAAATGGACTGAAATTGAAATTAACCGACGCTTCGGCGAAGGCATCCTTCGCGTTGGCGATGAGCCCGAGCAAAAGGCAAAGGCTTCCGGCTTAGCCAGAACGCTACACATTAAGACTCCGCTGTACATTGGTGGCTACGACAGACAAATCACTCTTAACCGTGACGTTAACGTGACTCGCGGCTTTGATGGATGTATTTCAAATGTAAGTAGATAGAATGAACATTTGCCTGCAAAATAAACGCAAAACTAACTTTTATCTGTTTAGCTCGTGGAATCCAACAGGAAAGTGAATCTAATCGCTGAGATCAAGGAAGCCGCCAACATACAAAACTGCGGAGATATCAACGAAATCGAACCACCAGCAGGAAGTGGTTACGAAGCCGATGAACTGGAAGGTGAATCATGCAACCGAGATCCATGTGAAAATGGCGGAATCTGTGCCATGAACGATGACAATGTGGAATGTAACTGTCCTCTGGGCTTCTCTGGCAAACACTGCGAACTTCGTAATATGCTCCAATTCCATGTTTCCATAACAGGCGATAATTCAACTCTCTTTACAGATGTGGATATTCAATATACTGCGAACTTCCGTGGAAACGGCTATCTCGAATTAAACCGTAACAGCTTTGGGGAGGAAATCGAACAAGAAGCATCCTTCGTTGCCATTCTATTCTCGACCACGGAGCCAAATGGCTTGCTAGTCTGGTGGGGTCAGAAGAAGGGCGAGGAGTACAATGGTCAGGACTTTATGGCCTTGGCCATTGTTGATGGCATAGTGGAGTTCTCATTCCGTTTGGACGGTGAAGAGCAAACAGTACGTAGTCCGTTCACAAAGGTGGACGATGGCAAGCGGCACATTGTGATCTTGAAGCGATTCGGCAATCAAGCCAGCTTGGAGCTGAATCATATAGTGCAACTCGGTGAATCGATACCAACAGGCAAGAGTACCATGCATCTGCCTGGAAATGTGTTCATTGGTAAGGACTCAGATTGAGCGAAACAGAAAGTTATTTATTCATCATATCAATTTTATTTTATTTTCTAGGTGGCGCTCCAGATTTAGTGAAATTCACTGGTAACCGTTACCGAAATGGTTTCAACGGCTGCGTACGTGTTGTGGAAGCCGAAATTGGCGGTCAAATTCAACTTAGCAAGACTGCGATAAGCGCTGTCAACATTGACACGTGTCCAGAGTGAGTACACACCAAATTAATGCGATCTCGAATCGAAATAGGACTAATTTAAAATTTAACACCCACTAACATGCAAACAGTAGCTGGAATCCGTCCAGTTTAGTGTATCAGGAATTTGATAGCGATTTTGGGAGTCGCTTCGATCCCACCGCGTTCGATGAAATCGATCAACCACCGCCGGTGCATATAATATACCCACGTCCGACATTTCAGACTTTTTATTTGAATAGAGTTGGACATAGTAGTTTTAATTGGAGAATTAGTTTAGTCCTGATGAGTTGGCATTTGTTAAAGTTTAATATGTTCGATAGATTAAGAATTGATGTTCGGTAAGAGAAAGTTCTGAAATGGTCGTATTTTGGTTTGGTTTTTATTTTTTGAAAATTTCAGTTCCTAGTTGAATTAACAAAGGCACAACGATAAATAGTAAGAAAACGGTGATTAGGTACTAGGTGGGTGTATTGTAAATAAATTCATACAGTTTAACTGCATTCATAACGTTTATATGCTAAAAGTTTAATTTTTATTTGCTTATAACAAATATATGCATAGTTGGTACTTGCCAAGTTAAGGAGGATCGGATAATCGAATCTTCATCATAGAGTCGGCATAAAAACTATCGATTCGAAATCAATTACTGCTTTGTTACTGTTGCTCAAGTTTTTAAACTGTAACCACGGAAAGACCAAAAGTTTGACTTCAAATTTCGCAAAGAGAATATGATTGTGGACTTATACGGAATAGAGAGGCAAACACACAATACGGCAAACAAAGTGGCAGAATAGCAATTTTGTTGGAAATCTGTTAAGATATTGCTTTCATCCCTTCATTCTGATGTTCTAGGTTCCAGGTGGGGTTGCGATATTGCAATTGCACTTAGATCATAGATAGATAGATAGATAGATAGATGCCAAATCGGGAGAGCCTACACTCTGGCACTGCGGTTCCTTAGAGAGCCTATTGTGACTTCCCTGGAGGGGTCTTAGAGCAAATGTTTGACTCCGGAGGAGGTCAGTAGCTTAGAGCATAGACTTCGCTATTACCAATTCCTTTGTCCGTTTGTTACGATTGCGAAAGTCATTTTGACATTTTTGGATTTTAACTAAGTCAATCTCGAGAGCTTACATCGGTTTGGTCCAGATATACATTACTGAAAAAAAGTGTGTGATTATTGCTGGGACGAATGTAGACTTTAATATTTTCTTATGAAAACTACTTCTACAAAGTTTTGTAATTATGTAGTAACTGGAACTGTAACAAACTTTATCTTGTTCCCCGGTATAAGACACCGGGAGTTAAATTTTGTTTTACAAATTTACAAGATAATATAAACATACCAACTCGAAAATGAAAACTTACAAGCAAATGTGGAACTAGCTAATGGCACTTAGCTTTTGCGGTGCGGAAAAAATTAGCGAACTCTTTTTAAGTAAGAAGTAGAAAAAATTCAAATATGAAAAACGAAAGAATGACTTTTTTTTGTGAATTAATTGAGAACGGGAACAGAAAATGTTTTTCTTACCTAAAAATATATAAACGAATTTCTTAAAAAATAAACTTTTTATGTGGAAATTTCTAACCAAAACTTATTTTACGACTATAAAGAGATCCAAAAAGTCTGTCCGGGAGCCGTATGGCAAAACGGTTCGACGGATTTGCTTCAAAGTTCATATCCAGCTGTAACATCTCGCGGCGTTATTTTTGTTTTTTTTTAATTTTAAATCACTAATTTTCTCAAAAATTGGTCCAAGGATTTTTGTACTTTCGATACTTGGGGTAGTACCAAGAATACTGCATACTGAGTTTTTGCTTTGAATAACGGCCAATATCTCAAAAACCAATATAGATAATACCAACATATTTTAATATTTTAAGGAAAGATTGAGTTAAAGTATTTAGTTAAAGGGCAGAACTATTTATTCCGTATTTGTTTTGTTTTACGTATGGCTATAACTGGAGTTTTGGCCTTATGTTAAGGTCTACTTCTTCAAGTAAAAGGTGTTTTTTTTTTTCAATAAAGTTTTTGAATTGTCAAAACTATTTTTATAAGCCAGTGATTTCATTTGTTACCACTGCCAAATTACCGATTTATATCTCAGAAACTTTCAAAATGTATAATGTACAAACGATTTCCTGTTTCAGCTGCTTCAATACATTTAATATTCCGCAACAAAATAAAACATAAAATTTATAAAAGATAAAAGTTCCGAATTTTCCTATGTAGAAATTGATTTATTGTTATAAAAATCGAAAATAATTGAATGCAAATGCATCGTAAGGAGCATATTCCGAATCATTTATTTTATATGTTTTGTATGATTTGATAACCTCTCCGGCAGCTACTTCAGTAGCTTTCTCTAAGGACGGCATTTGTTAAATTCATCCAGAATTAACTCAGCAGTGTTAGTTAGTTAGTGTATTGGACAGGTTCAAATCGGCCGGACGTGCCACCATCTGTCCTTAAGTGATGGTAATTGTGCAGCTCACAAGTGGTTTAATGCATTTCGTAACTTGGTTGTTGTATGCTCTCTATTTATTTTTATATTTATATACATAGTTAAACAATTTCAGAATATTTTTTTTAGGTTCGATTGTTATTTACTACTTGGTAAAATATTTTTAAAATATAATATTAGCAAAAATGTAAATTGGAATAGGTAAATACTTTCGTATTGGCAGTAATTCAAAAGATACGCATTCGACTTATGCATATGGGTCTCATTCACCGCTGTATATATTAAAAATCAATAAAAGATATATTTTAGGAGTTTTATAGGAGAAATGGTTAGGGTAATCACCAAAGGATGTTGTGCTGTGAATTAATCAATAAATTTAGATAAATTACAAAATGTATTCTGTCGTTTTAAAATTGAAACTTAGTGTTATTATGTTGAACATTATAAAACAAAATTATATTATGTAAATAGAATCACTCTAACGAATGTAAATATCAATTATTTATTATGTTATAAGAAATAGTTAATCGAATAAAATGCTTGCTAAATTAGGTAAATTTAATATATATTACGAAAATAATTCAACTCAAATAAATTAACATTTATTTTATTTGTTTATAACAATACAAACATATTTCTTTTTTTATTAAATTTTTATTAAATTTTTATTTATTTTCATTTTCTTTTTGTTTTTAATTTTATTTTAGTGACGAAGACCCAGATGGAACTGAACCACCAGTCGTATAATAACTAAAATTTCGAATCTATTTTTAATCTTAATTTCTTTTTTGTTTAACATTAAAGAAGAAAAAAGCGAATATAAATTACTCACTGAAAAAGCGATTTTTTTTAACATTTAAAAGGTTTTGAGTCATTTTTTTATTTAGTTTTTTGATTTAACAAAAAAAACATTTTTTAATATGTTACAACTTAAAGAGAATCGAAACGATCAAGGAGGTATATAAATATGTTTAAACAAAAAATGTTAGTCACTATATAGCAGAGTTATTGAAAAGAAACTATTTATATGAAAAACATCGCAGTTCGAATTCGAAGTCAAAAACAATATTAGAAAAAAAGGAATTACAAGTGTGATTTGTCTTAATATTTTTTTATATAATATTTAGATATAAAAACAAATAATTGAGAAAACTTAAGGAATTAAAGGATAACAAAAAACTAAATAACGCACGAACATACACAAAATGAAACATCAAATTGTTTTTTAAGAGATTTTAACGATTTATTTTATTTGAGAAAAAAAAGTGTTAAATAATTTGCATTGATTTTCTTTATTTCATGAAAGAAATAATCAAAAATATTTAATTACATATAATGAAATATTAAATGGAAAACAAATATATTGTGTTCTTCTTTATTAATAATTATTATAATATTATTGATATTTTTTTTTTATTAATTAATTTGTATAATATAAATCACAAAAGAAAACAATTTAACATAAAACATCGTAATTCAAATAAAAACGAAGAAAATAAAAACCAATTGTATAAAGTCGAAGTGGAAAAGAAAATATTAAAAAAAATACAAATCAACAGAACTTTGTTTTTTGTTTTACTATCCTCGTTTAGGAAATAATTAAAGGATTATATATCCTCTTTATGGACGAAGTTATGATCCAAATAAGACGGATAAGAAGACCTTTCGATTTAGCTTAGCGGTCATTGCATATGGGACCAAATATCTTACGAAGAATTTTTCTCTCAAAGCGACCAAGGATATCTTCATCCGATTTACAAAGATCGGGACGGGGAACATCAAGCCCCCCTTATATTGAGTCTCCTTAGTTGTTCGGGAGTGTGCCTTACTTGAACTTCATTTTTGAAGTCTTCGATTGATTTCTGAAGAGATGTAAATTTCAGATGATGTCGCTTGCGACATTCTGGCAACACGAGCATTAATGCCTTTACTTTTTTTTCGTCCCGCCGTTTATTATATACATAGTGATGTAGCCTTACCAAAATACGGCAAATACTTTTCAATATACACAATTCCTACGACATTCTGGACACACAACACCCGAAGGAAGGTATGTCGAGATCTTTCAACCTGATAAATACACTTTAAATGTATTATCGCCTTTATGTTCGTCAGACAATTGTATCATGTCGGCGAATTTCTTGTACTCCAACCACACAGTTAAAAAACCAAGCTTCTAAATGAACCGTTTGGCAATACGAGAAAGCCAATTGGGAAGCTTTAAACGGTACTCAAATTAGTTTTAATTGGTCGTTGTGCTTCCTTGACAACTACATGGATACCGCTGCCGATATGATTACAAATAGAATTCACCTAGGTATGAATCGCTTTATCCCTAACAGAATAAAGAGACGTGAGAAAAACGCGTAGTGTAACTTTAACTGTAAAGAAGCTATCAGCGCTCAAGAGGTAAGTTTTCGATCATTTAAGGCCAACCTAACTGAAATGACTGCAATGCCCACATCACAGGTGAGGATTTAACCAGATAGTCAACTCTGTAATCCCCTATCACTTTCAACCCGCAAAAAATATTTAATAATAGCCGCAAAATCCTCTCTCAATTTTCGTATCTGTGAATACGTGTAAGCCAGACACATGAAGTTAGATCTAATTTACTCGGTTACCCGCCAAAAATAAGTGTGGGGAGTTTTGCAACATATCCAAATCGCAACAACAAAACAGCTGGTCAAGGCGGATGTGTTGGGAAATAGGAAGTGCTGCGAAGTGTTGAGTTTATGTGATTCAACTTTTTTAACTATTTTAATGTAAATGTTTATGAAGAAACAAAAAATTGTTTACCCAATAAAGTTGTTACAATTGAATTGGAATATTTTTTGCGGTTATAAGAAATAGTTCTCTATTTTTTATCTGCCTTAAAATAAACATTCTTGGGTTGTTATACTTTTTCCATTTTGGTTAATAAAATGAGATAAAATGTATATCATTGTATTATTGCATAAATATTACTAAATTAGTAATTTTTGGGTGTAAAATATTTATAGTAAATAGTTTTGGATTGGTTTTATATATATATATTAATTCTTTCATTGTTTTATTATGATTTCATATGTTTTGGTTTTTTTTTAAAGATATGAAAGTTTAATGTTTATACATATTCGAGTTCTGTGCATTAATAGAAAACGAAGTGGGAAACAATTTTTTTTTAACCCTTTTGGAAGTATTTTATATTATAAACTTTGTACGCTTTAATTTTCATAGTTGTTTGTTTTCTTAGGCGGCTTTGGAAATTGGTTATGTTAGTTATATAGTAAATTATCCACAGAAGAAGGAGAACAGAAGGCAGGTGCAAAATGCTTGGTATATGAGTAAAACTCATAAATAAGCATGTTACATATATATATTGAATTAATTAGCCACTCTTTTTAACAGACGACTTTATTTGTCAAGGTATAATGTTTTGTTTTTTTAATGAAAATAAACAACACAATTTACTACTACTACTACTAGTAAGTGACTGCAAATGTTGTTAAAAAAAAGTGTTTTCACGTTCCAAAGATAATATTTGTAAGAATTTGGATCACATTATATTAAAAAGCGTTTTAAACCAGTGCCCAATTGTGTAATGCAACTAAACCGCCCTTAATCCACTTTAAATCTCAAGATTCACCATACAAATTTTAATTTGCTAAACACAAGATTAAAAATAAATCTAAGGAATAAACTTCGTTGCATGAAAACACTCTTTACGACTCTACACTACCGTCCTACTCCCAACATGTCACATATCTCTTTTTAAATTATGGATATTTGCGATTTCTCCCGTCCAATGCAACCATTAAAACCTTGATATTGGTTTTAAGGATTAAATGGTGTGCCAATAATATTTTCATTCTTTTTCCACTCAATAAACTATAGCAACCAATTTTTATTTTGTTTTCGCTTTGTTTCACGTTCAAGAAAAAACATCTGTTCTCTTTTGAAATGTCAATTACGTCCTCAATTTTAAAGCAAAAATGCGATAAAAAGAGCCAAATGTCAGATGAATCTATTTTCTTCGGTGGAAACGCTGCAAGATTAATTTTTAATTTTTTGTGCTTAATCTCGGTTTATTTTTTTGTGGAAATGTAGCATAAAAGTACTTAAATGCTTCAATATAACCATCCATAACAAAATCCGTGTTTGAAAATTTTGAATTTATTGTAAACCGAACATGTATGATCAACTAACTTATTATATTTTTCATTAAAAATTAGAATAAATTGGTTAAAACATAGCTCTATTCTCAATATTATAATATTTTATTATGTTATTAGTGGTAAGTATGTTTTTATAAACCCATATTCACCCCATATTGTGCATGTTTATCTTACACACCCAAATTATGAGGTGTAATCTGCTGAAATTCACAAACTGTTCCCAACTTATTGCTATAAAAAATGACATTTCTTGGCGGCGGCCATTAGCCCCATATAAATGGATTCATGTGTGCGTGATTCAAATTTGATTTGCACGTAAAAGCCCATATAAGTGCAAATTATGTGGGGCTTATCAGTTCGACTTAGCTTGTAGGCAAGGTGAGAGAGTTGACTATCTGGTTAATTCCTCATCTGTGGCCCACAATAATCGTGTCAAATTCTATTACGACCAAAAGTTAAGGCAAAAAATACTACAAAGTCTCACCGGTAGTAAAAAGTTTTGTTCGTTTGTGAAAAAACATTAAAAACTCAGCCTCTTCATCTGTTCCGACACTCATTTACAATGACATTCCAGCAGTCAGGTTTTCAGATAAATCCAATCTGCTGCTCCTTTTGCAGCCTACTCAATGCCCACAGATTGTGCTTTATCTCCCCCTGTACTCGAGCGCATACAACACTCAATGGGACAAAGTAAGTTCCGTATTCGTACAGCATTTAGGGCCTTTTCCGGAAAGATGGCAAACAGCATTTTTCCAGCCGGGCCCAAAAAGGAGCGAACCTTCCTCCCCCTCCACCTACCGTCCAGTTGCACTTACGTCCCTTTTTCCAATGTCATGGAACTTCTTAATAATCGGCAGTACGCTTTTTAAAGCAACAGGTGCCCTGGTGATTTGATGGCATATTTAACCAAAAAGTGGAACCAACTAATTACCGTGGTGATGAAAGTAAGGTCGTTGCGCTTGATATTTTAAAGGTATTTGATAGAGTTTGGCATCAATCTGTTTTGTCGAAAATGCGTGAATTTGTAATTGATAATATCTTTCTTCAATAGATAATAAATCACCTTTCGGACCGTTCAATTCAAGTTGTTTTGGACGCCAAGTCTCCGTTTTGTCTCCGACTCTCTTTCTCATTTTCATAAATGATCTCCTGTCTGTCACTTTTAATCCAATCCATTCCTCCGCTGATGACAGTACCCTTAGCTTCGCACATTCGTTTTGGGATTCACGTCACTCATCTTCGGACGTAAAGCTGGAACGGCAACGTATGTTAAGCTTATTAAACAGCATTTTTAAGTGGGGTATAACCAATGCTTTATGCTTTTATGCTTCCAAACAACAAAGCTGTATTTTATCACTAAAGCGAAACCCTAATACTATGCCATTATCCATGAATAAGACTTTCATCGCCGAAACCGAAAAGCTTTTCATCCTCGGTATGTGCGTTTATGACAAACTTCGTTGGTATGACCACATATTCGACGTCGCTAAGAAAGCTGCGAAATGAGTAGGCTTAGTCAAGCTATGCAAGCAATTTTTCACTCCTCCTGATCTGGCTAGAACTTTTAAGGCGTTTATTTAAATCAAACTTGAGTATAACTCCTGTCTGGTCTGGTGCATTTTCGTCTGGTCTGGTGCACCAAATACATATTGAGCTATTGGACATGATTCAAAAAATGCGATTAATATTATTGGCGATAGGGACAACGCGAAATTGCTTCACTCTCTTGGTTATCGTCACAAATTCGCGTGCCTGTCATTGTTTTAATTTTACTTCCTCCAAAATTTATCGAACGAAAAAGCCATTTCATACGGACAGTGAAATACAAGGACTTGTTTCTTAACCGTACAATACGAATGTGGAATGCTTAACGGCGCTTTATTTTTCCTTCACAATTATAGTTTATAGACATTTAAAAAAAGCGTTCATCCGTTTCTCCCTTCCCGTAATCCTCAACTTTCCTAAGGCCCGCACTGTGTTACTTCATTTTGAGGGTATCCAAAATCCCTTGAATGCACGTACACCGTTAAAAAAAACCATAAGTAAAGGCTACTGTCCGCTTGGGTATGATACCCTATCCATATCCCTATATGCCCCAAAGAAAAAAGCATTAAGAAGATGATGGATAGCATTATATTTCGTTCTATTAAATTTAAAAGAAAAATATTTTTTGGAAAAACGCCCCACAAAAAGTGGGCGTGGCCAAAAACTTTGTATGGGCGACATGTTGGAAAAAATATTGGCTAAATATCTTATTAAACATTTTTTTCGCCTTCTATGAAAATTTTCGAAGAAAACAGCATTTAAGTGAAAAACGCCCACTAAACGTAGGCGTGGCAAAAAACTTTATATTACAGACTTATAGGATAGGGTATAAAAAAGGCAGCCCAAATCTGATCTTATATGTAATGTTTTTGAGAGTGCTTCCTTTATAGTTGACGCAGTTTAGAGGGAATTCTTTTGATTTCATCGTCAATGTTTAAATTTCGCACTGATAGCGGAATTGTAACAAGTAGGTATAACAGCAATAAAAGATGTGTTGTGTTGTGCTTGGAGAAGAATATGTATGTAATTCCATTGTTGCAAAATGTTATCGTCTAAAGTGAAACTTTTCGGGCATTGTATAAAGAGCTAACATAGATCTCTTCATATTTGAAGACCGTATTTCCAGGATGTATTCCTCCTGTAGTTGAATTGAAGTTCCTATCAAAATGTATAAAACTCACTAAACGAAATCTATTAGAACTTATTTTTATATTACCCCAAAATTATGAAAACTATTGCATATTTTTAGGCTGCAGGTAAAATTTTGCAAATAAAGTTTTATAAAAATTAACTTACGTTGTATTAGGCGCTATTTATATTTTTAGATGTTAACATATCCGCTATCCGTTAACGGCTTCTTTTGGCCGCTTGGCTGACAATGAATAGGTTTTTATTTTTGCGTAATATTCATATTATACACTACGACCGGTTTCCGCGACTGCAAGAATATAAGTTTAGAATTTAATACCTAGATACTGAGAAAGTTGCTCCACATTTTATCTTCCAGTAAACCCAGATTGATTTGCAACGATTTAAAATATCAATAAAAATATTTCATTATCATTATTCCATTAAATTGCTATTATTTTTAGGGCATAAAAGAATGTATTTGTGTTGGAACCCTTAATTTAAAATCAATCTTAAATGTCCTTTCGTTATTCGACGACGTTATAACTCGACGCAGGGCCGATTTTCATGATTCTTTTTGTTTTGTTGTATTGCAGTTTAGACAATTAGCTGAAAATCATAAACATATAAACAAATTTAAACATATTTCCATAGCTAATAGTGTTTTTCTTCCATCCCCTTCATTATCATCAGATTGGCAGTGTTTGTTTGTTTGTTCGACTGGCATACTAGATCGAGAGCTCTTCCGGGTTACCAAACAAAACGAAATAAGATCCAGCTGATTCTCGAGGCATTTCATTAATTAAGGATTACTTCTAAACTATTACTAGTCCCTTTGATGACGCCTAGGTACTTCTCTACCTCCTTTAGAGGGATCCCCTCGATAGCTGAAGGCTGGTGGTAGTATGTTTCTCTTATTGGTGAAGAACAAAAACCCGAGGACCATATTATTTTGCCCACAAGATGCCCGTAGTGAGTGTTCTAACTATTCGCTTATGGTAAGAACTTGCGTGGAAGCAATTTAATCGAATTTAAGACTTCAAATAAAGTCTTTTGAGGACCGGTTAAGGTGGAGTCTAGGTTACGTCAAAGGGACAGAACTCCTTTCGGAACTGGTAATTTAATTACGAGTTATACAAAACCCTTTACTACTGTCACTTGGGGTACATCCCGGAAGTGAGTTTAAAGTAAGAATATGTGGTGTCCGTTAGTATCCTTTCACATAATTTTGATGAGCATTTCTGATAACGTAATCCCGACCTGTACCATCTGAAAGCTTTTATTCGCTGCCCCACCTCTTGCGAACGTCTGACAAACATCCAAGAGTAAGAACTGTCATAAGAAGCTTCTCAAAAATTATTTGCCGTTCGGAACCGGCATTAAACTGTAGGTCCCATCCATTCGTGTCAAAAAATATATCTTCGCACACACTGTGGTTGCTAGGCTTAATATTATTTATTCTGATAACGTAATGCTCTCAATATCATTATAGAATGTTCGCCAGGATATACCTTAGCACCGGCTATCGCACTAAGCTTTATAAGCACCCCAAACCGATTGGGAGTTTGAGCCTCTTGGAGCATTGAAAGAGGTTTGAGCTTTTCTTCTCATCTCAAAAAGGCTTCTATTCATACAATGTGAAGAAATTTTTTTCAATTGTCCGTAAAGGACATGCTTTCTTTCACGCATTCTGCAGAATCTTACTGAAGACTTCTGTGGTAGCGTCGATTGCTTATTGTATATTCAATATCTCTTGTTGCAGTTTACGTTCACGGATACCTACATGATAGGCTCATGCTCTTATTATATTCTATATATTCTGTGATTTGAAAAGGAAAACCGTTTATTTCCGCTGTTTCAGTTCAGCTGTTTTGTCCCCGTATAATTTACTTGTAGAATCTTCATGACGCCCAGTCGCTCCCTCACTTTAGCTGCTACCTTCGTGGACCTTTAACTTTTGCTTGAGTAACAATAGTAGCGATTTATGGGTTAGGAGCACTTCCATGCAAATTTATCGCTCACTCAATCGCTCAATTCCAGTATCCTCCAGCCTCCACTCAATTGTAGATCCGAGATAAGAAACTGCAGACTGCGTTCAATTCTCTCGGCGGATAGATACTAGCCTTGAACACTCTTTGTTGGGGTCTCATACAACAGACCTTCTGTGATCAGTGTTTGCACAAAGATACAATTGTATCAATTAGGATACATTTTTGGTTTCGTGCAAACATTTGATACATAGATAATTTTTTTCGATTTTTCTTCGATTTGATACGTTTTTAAATTTTCATAAAAAATCTTCAAATTCTATTTTTTGTCATAAATTTTTATTTATTTCAAATAAACTGCATTGAGATATTGCTATTTACATCGACAGCAAAGCCGCACTTAAGGCAATGGAATCAGCAAGCATTAATTCTGATATAGTCAGGAAATGCAATCAGAACCGAGTGAGACTATGCTGCGTGCCGGGATACTGCGGTATTGAAGGCAATGAGCAGGCGGATGAGCTTGCAACAAAAGTAGGGATACTCAATAGTGATGAGGTTGTTCACATAAAACCTCCCCTCTGCAGAATCAGGGAATCTATTGACGAAATAATCCTAAGGACTGGCAACCTAAGGTGGTCAAGTCTTGGGGGACACAGCGTCAAAAGCTCTATTCTCTAGCTCTATTTCTCGACTGTAAGAGTTCCAGGAAGTTTAAAAAACTCAGCAGGTATAAGCTTAGAATATCCTGACAGGCATTGCCTCTTGCGAAAACGTGCAAAGAGACTCGAACGGTCAGATACAGGCATCTGCAGATTCTGTGGTAATCTGCAGGCTGTTAAAGATATACCGCAAATATTGTGTGAGTTCGAGGCAATTTCACGTTGTCGTAGGAAATTCTTAGGGAGACACTTCTTCGAATCTTTGGAAGAAATAGATGGTAAAAACTTCAAATGGGAAAGTGCTTAGGTTTTTTGTCTACCGTTTGAGTACAAATTTAACCGATTCCACAGGGATCGCAATAGGTCTGCTTCGGTGTCTAGGTTGTGTGTGATGACCCTTACATCACACCCCTGTGAAGCGGAAGTGCGTTATTATATTTCAAAACAAATAATTGGATTCAAATGGTGGTTCCAAGAACACTTTTGTATTTACTGCAAGAAACTCCAGTAAACCTTATTATCCATCTTGAGCGCCACGAAACGTTAGTCTTATTACAAAAAATTACAAACCTAAAAAAGTCACCCTAAGAAATTAAAAAGATTGATTTATCAACAATCAATCAATTTGATACATTTTTCAAAAGAAAAAGATACATTTGTTAAAAACTCAGCCGCAACGCTGTCTGTGATACATCACAGCTTCGCATCAGCGCACTCTGCTTAGTTCGAGACGTTTCCCGAATGCCTGATTTCCTGTGACAACTCAAATCTGCAGGACAACAATTTTTCGAAGCTAGGGTCACACTTGTGGGCCGCAAGCGACAATGCAGACAGATCCACAAATGACCAAATCTTCATACTAACATAAGAGAAACCTGAGCTCTTTCGGAGGATATTTGGTGCTTTGTGCGAGGAGCTATCAAGATGGGGGTGTAGTTCAAAAAATCAAAGAAACGTCAACTACATTGGCTCCGCCACATCGAGCGAATAGGCAATAGTGTTACAGCCAAGATAATCTTCGAATCCCAACCCCCAAGTTCAAGACAACAAGGAATACCGAACCTCTCTTGAAAGACCAAGCTGTTGAGATGCCAGAGTGCTTGGTCTGAAAAGTTGGATTAAAAGCTGCCTTATCTTAGGCAGAGGCAGTCCGTCGGGGATTTTTTTTGGTCGAAGAAGATCAAACTTCTGTGAAAATTTTAAGAAATTTTTGCTTACACCACTATTAACTAGTTGTAACGATGATGGGAACATTTCCTATGGTAATTCATGCTCCAGGCCGGAAGTGCTAACGCGGTAAGTGCTCAATATCAAGCTCCTCGTCTGGACGACAAAGACAATTCCATCCATCTAGAAGTCCAACGCACCAGTTTATGAGTCCAAGTGCTTAAGTGTGCGCAGAAGGTAATGTACAAATAAAATACAAATAAAACAAATTTGTCGTCTTACTAAGCTACATTTATTTATATCTATTTAAAATTAACAATGCATATGTAATTCTTTCTTAAAAAACTAAGAAAGTAACCACATATACAACTAAAGCTAATAAATGCAAATTGGTTCTTTTTTGTACAGCAAACTAAGCAAAGGAAGACAAATCGAATAAATGGTGTTACCCACACGCCCCCGTGTGTTATGAAACTATTTCTCATTCCTCCCAGCTTGCAGGTACGTTCCTTAAACTAAAGTTTCGATCACATTCTCACTCTCAAACACACAGATACACACTCGCTCCAGTGAAGGCCATCTACTTCATTGTTGGCATAGCAACGGCAGCCTGCGTATGGCTAACATCGGTTTGACGCCACAACTGAGTCACGGTCTTGGTTTGGGTGTAGAACTTAATTCCCATTTTACCGTAGAAGTGGTTATCGCCCAAGAAACTGCCACGAGTGCCAGTGAATGAGAACATCGGCAAAGGCACAGGAATTGGAACATTTACACCGACTTGTCCAACATCGATTTCATTGACAAACTTCCTTGAGGTGGCCCCATTGGTTGTGAAAATGGCGGTACCGTTTCCATAGGGGTTGTTATTAATCAGCTCAATAGCATCATCAATAGTGTCGGCACTTAGGATAATCAGAACGGGTCCGAAGATTTCCTCCTTGTAGCATTTCATGCTGGGTGTTACGTTGGACAAGATGGTTGGGCCAACAAAGTTTCCATTCTCGAATCCGGACACTTTAATATTACGACCGTCCAAAATCAAATCGGCACCTTCCTCAACTCCAGATTGCACCAAGTCGTAAATGCGTTGTTTCGATTGTGGGCTGATGACAGGGCCCACATCGGTACCGGCCACATGTCCTGCATTGACTTTCAATTTGCGAGCACGTTCTACCAAATCAGGAATCCATTTCTGAGCTTCGCCCACAAATATTGCTGTGGACAAAGCCATGCAACGTTGTCCCGCAGCACCGAAAGCAGCCCCAGCAAGTTGATTCAAAGTGTTTTCCTTGTTTGCGTCGGCCATAATGACACCGTGATTCTTAGCGCCCATGTTGCTCTGGACACGCTTTCCATTGCGACCAGCACGTTCGTAAATATATTTACCAGCTTGATCGGAGCCGACAAACGAAACAGCCTTAATGGCAGGAGCATCGCAAATGAAATTTACTGCATCGTGAGCACCGTGGATAACATTTACAACACCTGGCGGGCACCCGGCTTCATTAAGCAGTTCCATCAGCATCATTGTGACTCCAGGAACGCGTTCCGAAGGCTTGATAATGCTAGTGTTACCACAGGTAATGGCGACTGGGAACATCCACAGGGGGATCATGGCTGGAAAATTGAAAGGAGCAATGCCAGCAGTCACTCCTAAGGGTAGCACCAACGAATATGTATCCATATCCTTCGCAACATTAGCTACTGTCTCGCCCATTTGCAGGGATGGAATACTGCAACAGTGTTCAACGACCTCTGTAATAATGCAAATCGTTAATCCTAATGACCCCCTTTTAGATGTGAAAAAATGTACTTACGTAGACCGCGCAAAACATCGCCCTCAGCATCTACCAGAGTCTTTCCCTGCTCCTTGGTGATATTCTTTGCCAGTTCTCCCATGTTCTCCTTGATAAGAGCTTGCAGCTTGAACATCACCTGCTGGCGAGTCAGTACCGACTGTTGAGACCAGCTCTTGAAGGCCTTTTTAGAAGATTCCACTGCCAGTTGCATCTCATCCTGAGTGGCTTTTGGCACACGGGTGATAACCTCATTGGTAGCTGGGTCATGAAGGTCAATCCATTCCTTGGTTTTCGATTCAACGAATTTACCATCGATAAAGAGCTTTGTAGTTGGCGCAGAGGTTGATGAGTAGCAACGCTGCGCTAAAAAGCGGGCCTGGAATGAATAAATTTTGCATTTTAATACAGGCGCTGTATTTTTAATTAGATTTATTTTGCTCAATGTATGCAAGTGAAAAATATGTATGAATGGTTGGTAAGTTGCATATTTTTGGGAAACATTGAACCAAAATTTAATTCAAAATATAGGTAACACCGATTTACGTAAAAAACTGAATATTCGAGGGGTTCAATTGTTTCTGGTTTTTGGGAAAACAAATAATCTCTTGAATAACGTCAGCTTTCTAAAATTATTCAACTTATATCAGTAAATAGCTAACCTTTCTATTGTCTGAATTCAAAGATTTAATTTTTGTATTTTTTTTTATTTTTCGAGTGCCATCCACACATACACACACATATCTACATAATTCTCAAGATAAGAAACAGCTTTGAATACAGACCCCCCTCGAAAATAAAGACTTGTTATCATTTACAAAGTAACTTATCGCTTCGATTATTATTAAAAATAAATTAAATTTATTGTCGCTCTGATAATGATACTTTGTGGAAAAATAATCAGGGTTTTGCTTTAAAATAAAAAAAAACACCATCAAGTCCTAACGAACAACCTATCTTCGCTTCTTTTAAGTTGTTTTGGGATAGTAATAGGTAGTAGCTTGACTCTTACCTAATGCACTAAAATCTCAATTTTTCATTGGTTATGCAATAGTAGAGACGTACGAAGAATTACTCAAGAGGCAGTGCCTATTGTAATACATTATATTTGTATGGATGGGGAAAAAAATAGAATACAATGTTTAACTCAGAAGTCTGATAAGCGGCTGAACGACTTAACATTGTTTGCAGGTATTTGGGGAGCTTTTCAAAGTGATTGAAGCAATTTCAATAGAGGAAACGTAAGTGTGTACTTAAGAAATATTGACAAACAGTAAATAAAACGTAAAATGATTTCCTTTGGAAACGGATTTAGTTGTATTTTATTGAATTTTTTTCTTATGATTTACTCATAGTAACTCGTTTCTTCCTAATTCGTCTTCCTTAAATGGCCCTCTTCTGGACCATGAAAGTGCAACATGAAAAACCTTACTACATTCTGGGGCAAAAAGGACAAACAGCGTAAGTCACTTTATGCCATTTTCGGTGGACCCACTTTAAGTTTTGGATTTGTGTGGTGGCTGAGGTATTCACTCAGCTATAAATTTTGAACCACTTGAGAGATTGCAATAAAAACAAATATAGAATTTGAAATAAACACAGAATTCGACTTTGCTAATTTTCCTTCTTGGCACAGATATAAGAGCCCAAGACGATAGCCCTAAAAATGTGTGCACCCGCTTTTTGAGAAGAGACTCACTTTTAAACTCCATAGTTAGCTACTGTAGGTAGTCGGATAACTTATTGGTGTGTATGTCTGATCACTGCCACATAAGATTTGACATAAGGACTCTAGAATGTCAACTTTCTAGCAGTATAGTTCCAAGACTCACTGATTGGAGCCTATAAACAAAGCTGCTCAAATGTGAAACGGAACCACTCTGCATAAACAAGGACTCAATCTACTCGATGGACGAACTTGCATTATAACTTGATAATCGCATTATAGCAGCGTACGAATTCAGCTGTTAGATTAGAACAAAATCTGTAGGCAGCGATAAAAAAGTACCTCGGAAGCTTTTCAATAGGCTGAGAATAGCCCTAACGAATTACAACTAAGCTCTACGCAAAGATAAAAGGATCATATGTAGATCTTTATATGAAAAGATTAAGGACAATCCAATTTCCAACAGCCATAACAATGACGTTGGACTCCTTATGATAGGGGTTGGTTCCCCCACCACCATCTTAGAAAAGCACGAGGATTGCTCCCATGAACCTACTTCCCTGCTTGAGTGACATTTGATCTAGTTCTAAACAACGATAACTATACTATTTTTTAGGAAAGATCTTCAGGTTTATTACTACAATTAAAAGTCTATTTCGTATCTATCCCCAATGATGTTATATAACTCAACTTAAGTAGATATACTGCTCCAGTACAGTATACATACTTATCTTATCATAAAAAAAAATATGCTGAATACCTAAATGAAACTGATAATCTTCACCTGCTTTGGTACTTGCTTGAAAGTGAAAACCATGTATGATCATTCAAAAACCTATTAGATTTACTTCAATAGAAAAAAATAAAAAAAAAATCCATTAGAAGTTTAAAAAAATTCACTCAGAAACACTTTCACTTTTAAGTCTTAAAAGCTCCACTTGCCATCAATCATCTGCACATTCAATTCATTGCCAAGATTTGTTAAAATAGCAAAACAATAGCAAACAAAAAAAATACGAACAAGCCCCCTAAAATTGTTATATCTATATATTCTTTTTATATCTACATATATATGTCTGCACGTATGTTAAATATTTTGCAAGCCAACGGTATTATATTAAAAAAAAATCTATTTAAAGTGTCACATATACATACATTTGTTCTTTGACGTATTTACACTTCTTAGCAAAACTAACTTGCTATTAGAAATAGCAGATGGTTTTCAAAGTTAGATACACAAAAACTACGTATTTGCCTCAAATAAAAATGTATAACCAGCAGATTTAGTTGTTTATTACATTTCTCATAGTGACAATAACAATTCCATTATATTGATATGACATTGCTCAACATACAGACAAATCTTCACTACATATTCAGAAAATCAGTGCCAGTGGTAGTGCCAATAAAAAAACACACCCCCAACAACACACACCTTATTTTCTCAATACATTAAACAAATGTTAATAAGTAAATTCGTATCTTATATATTCTTAATATCACCAAACCTATTCTAATGCTAATGCAATCATATTCTTATCAATGATACCGGTCTTACGTAACTCTCGCTGAGATACCCAAAAAGTGAACTCGTCTTTTTTTTTATATACATTTTCGAAGCTATGAAAAATTCAATCATTTGTTGATGGAGGATGAAATTAAAGAAAAAGCAGTTAATATAATATATATCACTTACCTCAGCTCCAATTAAACGCACTAAAGACATTTTGCGACAAGGCACTTGGAGAACACACAAACTAAAGAACTATTTATTTTTTTAGACAAAACCTAGAGCGTACCGCACAAGCTGATGGTTTCACTGGAACTGAATTAATCGAGTTGGTTTAGGTTCTACTTAGCCAGTGCGACGATGTTAGACACTGGAATAAGTGTGTTTGGAAAGGCCGGTCATAAACACAATAATACATAATATAATCTAAGAATATATAGCTATATTGTTTTGTTTATATGGCTATGACTATGAGTGGAAATGGAATACGCAAATAATGTAGGAAAAAGCTGTATAGATTTGTGTTTTCAGTTCCAACAGTAGAGTTACCTTACAATTTTACTTTGAGCTAAGGACAGTGTTTTTTGTGACTTTACTTTAATAAATTAATTTTTTGTTGTTGTAAAGTTGAGATATATTGATGGGGTGTTAATGTGTGAAGGCAGATATTGGAAAAAATTACTATTTTTATTTTTCATTATTTTGAAGTCAAAGTTAAATTTTTTAATCATAATTTCTTGCTGAGTTGTGTTTATGTGTTATGTGAATTTATTGTTTCTAAATTATAGCTTTTGATCATATAACAAATTTATTTAAATTTAAAAAAAATTCTTTTCACTTAAAAAATTCGTTATCGCAAAAAATTAATTAATTTATCCGTCTATGTTGCATATGAAATGAACCAATAAACCACCTTCTGTAGGAAGGAGAAATATGAGGTCTGTTTTGGGAACAGTCACTGGCCATTATATCAGAATGGGATCACCGTCTGACGACTTCTGCTAAAGTTGCAGAGGATTCGAAGAATTACAATCCTCGCACTTGCTACTGCTAGATTAAGAAAGTACATTTAAGGCAAATCCTTTATTTTTTTTGATTATTTCTTAGATATGTGCTGCTTCAGAAAATTGATCACTAAGTCCGACTTGATCAACTAGAACTAGAGGTATCTCAGGTGTGTAAAATATGGAACCAACTGTTTCCATAAGTGTTATCTCAACTCAGTTATCTCAAGTGACTCTACATTTCTTTCCTCCAAAGTTTTGGATCCCTTTAAGGATAGGTCACTTGACTCAATCTGCTGTCATCTTAATCCACAACAAGCTGACAAACTTAGATCTTCGCTCCAGTAAGCCGTACAAGACCTCCGATTAGAATAATTCTTCTATTGAGTATGTGGTAACAGTTTATAATGCAGGATTATATATAATGGGAGAAAATATAGCTGTAGGGAAAACGTTTTATCTCTGTACTTTGCGGGCTACAATAAACTCGAACAAGTTTTTCCTGGATAAGACTCTGGTAATACCAAATTTGTTACAATTGTCTACGTTTGTAGCTTTGTAATACCAATTTATTACAATTGTCTACGCTTGTATATTTTAACCAACAAAAGTGATATATTCCGCTCTTTCACTCTCGTTTGCCCATCTGACAAAATCAATAACACTTGCATAAATTTGAATAAGTAGTTACCGATCTAACTTACAGACGAGCAGTATATTACTTTGGTTTTGTGTACTGTGGGTTTGACCGATGTAACTTACAAGAGGTCCTGCAGTTTCAAACATTGTGCTTTCTATCAAATATAGTGCTGACAAATGAAGCGACATATCAGCCGCTTTCCCCCTCAAAATAATTATTGTTGACATCAGAACGCCCGTTTTTCGAATATGTTGCCAACACACAGTCGGAACTCCATTGTTTATATATGTTAATAAAGTCTATGCTGCCAAAATCCCATCAGTTATAGCGCCGTCAAAGTTGTTAGCATCATTTTGGCTCAAAAAAGGTATCTCAAGATTTGTTATTGTCATAAGTATTTTATATTTACTGAAAAAGGTATATGACAAATTTTAAGTTCGTAATTTTACAAGTTGCATTTATTTTTTATTTTACAAATTTTAGTCCTGCAATTTTCCATTTTGAGCTACATATGTGTTAAAAAAACTAACTTAATTTTTAACTCAAACTGCAAAATATTAATTTCATTTGAAAAGAAAAACTTAAACTTAACTTTAAATCACTTAATTGCTACTTCCAAAAATCCTTGTAAAGTTGAAAACAGCAACTATGTTTTTTACGTGTTTATTTAAATATTCAGCAATTATTATTTCTAGAAATATCTGGTTTCGATTATATAACATTATATTATATCACGCCACACTGATCAGTCTTGTTTGTCTAATCTGCTCACACAGATAAATTTTTAACCCACACAACGACGCCAGACTTATACGTTCCAATCGGAAATTTTTTAAATATATTTTTTTTGCGTCGCAATCAAAATGATATTCAGAGCAAAAACGTGGAGCTTTTCACGTTTCCAGGGGCTATAATTAGACTTCATAACATATTTCCAGCGACGGCGCAGTTTGTTGTTATTGTTCCCGTGTGTTTCAATGCCAAAGTATTTCAGTGCCATTAAACACGTTATATAGAGTAAGAATATCACAGATGATACAACATAGACATTATTTACAGATGCAGATAAATTTATTTAATAAATACACGTGTTTGAATGGTAAACTCATAAGTGGTATCATATGAACAGATACATACTTTCTGTTTTTTCGTTTGTTGATGTATCTCTGAGGTATTTTGCTGCGGACTCAGAACGGCATCGGATATGTAACAGATACCTGTTGGACATTTCAGTGTTTCTTATCTTTGGGTGGACTTATGTTAGGGATTTTGTGACAGTGGTGATTTGATGATAAGCTATATGTTTCTCCTACCCCCTATATAAGTAGGTAGGTATAGTTACTAGCAGCTTAATGTTGGTAAGTGCTCCGCCATTTGTTTGTTGTCATGTACTACTACTTATGCATTTGCAAATTGATTTTAAAGTAATCGATTTGTAGGTTGAATTATAGTATACCACCTAACATAACGGCCAATATAATCGCATTATGCAGATATGTAAATATTTATTAAGCACCTTCGAGTGGGAGATTACATTACTTGCATACGTTGCGCGGTAATGAAAACAGTATTAAGGGTGAGAGGTATTACTACATAAGTGGACTAACGGTTGGAGTTGGTAGGGATGAGCTATTTATAATTGACCTCGGTCATACCAGTTCTATAAATATGCCCTCTTATGATCGCCTTTTGTTAAACTACTGTCTAATGTAGATAGACAATGATGTGACGTCAATATAAGATTTGATAATGGAAGTGAAGAGGAGAATCGTGTTATCAGTAAATGGGTACTTAATAAAATGTGCTAAGGGAGGTCGCAAGTTAAATCTTTTCATTAGAGTGAAGGATCAACCGAATTTTTGGGAAGTACCGGTGTGAAGATGTTATTCCACATTACCGGATTTCATAATGAATCGATTGATGCAGAATTAATTAAATACGTATGCAATACCTAGTTAACATTTAGGTACCTACATATACATACAACTTGTGTATTCGGTTGCGATGGCGATTGATAGGCATCAACCTGGTAATGCAAGGTAGTGTAGCGGTGTCTACAAATTAACTGTGTTTATTTGTCTTAACCCGAAGTAACCACCGAGTATGTACTGGCATTATCCAACCAGAATTTACTTAACCTATAAGGGCCAGTGTTGACCAAAAATACGATAACAATGCTATAGGAATTCTCAGGAATCAGTGTGATACTTAATAATTTTTAAAGATAAAGCTTTAAGGTATGACTGTCAGAGTGTAAACCAGGGAATGAATGCTATACTATTTTCAAAACCGGACAGAGGTCTGGAGCTGGAGGAGTCTTTATGGAAAGCGAGACTAACATGAAGTTTCTTCTCATCTTTCTTCAAAATACCGAAAAACTAATGACATTAAAGTAAGATTTTGGCATGGTAGTAATACAATGGAAAAAAAATGTTGAGTTGGAATAGTGATAGTTAAATCCGCAAGAAAATTTCAATTACGTGAAAATTTCCGTATTTATGGTATGATTTAGCTCAAACCTTTAAGAAAAAAATAGAGAGCGTTTTAACATTCTTATATTTTTAATACATCGAGATCAACGCGGTGGTAGAGAGGCACCTTAACCATCACACTATGCGAGGCAAGTGCTCGCAACAAGTAAAATGCTTGCTTATAAGCGGAAGTATTCGCTATCCGTTTTATTGCGAACAACTCCACATGGCAGGAAATATGGCAGTGTTTGCAGTGATAGCAAAGCCGCACAAAAAGGGATGCTCAACACCCTTACCTTGTCGAAGACAGTGCTCGAGCTCAAGCTTTCTCGTAACTTGGTCGGAAGGCTACACAGTGAATCTTGACGAGTGCCGACTATCTAAGCTCTTCATCACTGAAGCTCCTTCTCCTTTTTAAAAACTCAACTATTTTTATTATCACCGCTACTCTTTTATTTACGCTTATAAACAAACGCAGTGGTGCATTTTGTTTCTGAAAGAACGGTCGCACTTTCTCACACAAAAAAATAAAAATGCTTTTCAGTGTTTCGTAGTACGGATTTTCAGGTCACTTCGAAGGAAAGTTTGTTGTCTCAAATGCTGCAACATTCGTGCCGCTATCTCCGCAAGAATCAATTGCCTTTTTGCAAATAATTCCGATTCTTCTTCCAAAATGATGCTTTCGCCACAAGGTTCCTCATTTTCCATTTCGCATATATTTTCATTTTAACAAGAAACGAAACTGAACTAAAATTGGCAAATAATACACCCGTCCACTCACAGTCCCAATCACTTGCAGCAAGTATTTACTTGCATGATGTGACTACCCGAAAAAATGCTTGCACGCAATCGATTTTGGCCAAATTACGACCGCAAGAAAATATTGCATTAGATATCGCATCATCATGCAAAGCTGCGACTCTACTTCATGGTGGTAAAACCGCGAAACTGTTTCTTTTAAACATATTTTTACTGCGTTTTGCTTACAAAGCAAAAAATGTTACTACGAATTTCGGCACAAATTTGCTTAGTTTTGCATCGCAATTACACAATAATGTAACTGCACACGCTATCCTAAATAAATGATGACACAAATAACCGTTAATTTTTTTTTCGAAATTTTTGCTCGAGTAAACCACAACAGAAGAAACAGTTCAATTACTAGTCTACTTTTATCAAAACAAACAGGCCCAACCTACGTACTACAGGTCCTTTTTATCGATTTTTCCCACGGAACAAGGACTAGCTATCAAATTTTCTCATCAGTTCCTTGTGCGCACTCCATGATAAAAGTCGCCGTAGATAGTGAAAGCAACTCAAATTTGAAAAAAAAACACACAAAGCGAAAATCACCACAAAAAATCTACAGAAAAAGGAAATAAATTCCAGCTCAAAGGAAAATAATCCCTTTGATTGCTTCACGTGCAGTACATTGATTCATTCGCTCTGATTTACTAACAAAGAAATACATTCGTGCATAAAATTTAACATTTCATAGATACCTACATCCTTGTTTGTGAGTGCGTATTGTGTTTTTCTTTTCGTGGCAGAAACGGGAACCGTTCTTATTTTATTACCCTGTTTAATCGATAAATGTGGTGGATTTAAAAAAAAATGTCAAAGTGGAATTGAATTTGTGTTCGAAATCCCGCTAGTCCTTGGAATCCACTAGATAATCCTTTTCTAATAGGGACAACTGCGTAAGTATCATCGTGCGAACTATAACCGAAAATGTACAAAACCATCCGCCATGGCGAGAACAGCTTGCAGTACACAATCCTTCCCCAGAACGATGATTTTCGAATTGAAGGCAAACTTACAAGTGCCAGCAGCAACGGCAGCAGTAGTGGTAAATCAAAATCAAAGCGTTCTGCGAGAAGGCGGTCTTTTTTCGCGTATCTAGGACTTTTATTTGTATGCACTGTGATCATTGGTGCTGTTCTAGTGCCCTTCTTGGTGTCGGCTGAATGCTTGCCAAATCCATCGGATTGGTTTTTAAAAACTAAAGCAGCCCTCACTGGCAGTGCACGGCGATTTAATGCAGCCAGTCCATCATCATCAACATCAACTTCAACGACAACGATGACGACAATTACCAGCACCACGACCACCACCGAAGCAAGAAACAATAATAAATCAATCGAGAGTACAATTCAGCCATATCCTGTGGAAAGTAGTAGTGTAGTGTTACCACAAATATCAGATCCACAAGTAGACGTAGCAGCAGGAGTAGCAGCAGTCAGTACAGTAGCAAGTAGTAATAACGATGGTAAGTCCTCCTCTCTAGACTCCGAGCCAAGGATTGGAAATGATTTTGTAGCTGAGGTACGTTTCGAGGATTTGCGGGGTAAAATGCCAGCAGCTGTGGCACCAACCATTGTCGTTACCACGGTGAGAAATAATGACCAAAACAAAGAGGGAGTGGTCGATGGAGTTAATCTGTACACAGCAACCACCACAACCTTGCCAGCAATAAGGCCAATTGCAGTATCAGGTGGTGGGCAAAACATTACCAGCCGCGTTATGCAGGTACCTTTGTTAAAGTCGGCCTCGAAGAAGCCCATTATACCACCAGTATTAGCCAAAACAAATTCTTTTGGCCGTGAGAGTGTGAAAGCTCCGGCCGAAAGGGTTGAACAGCAGCAGAAAAATGACAAGAAAGGCCCAAACGATTGGATACGTTCACATTGGCCGTATATAGATCCGTCGACATATTTTCAATGGACGGTAGGGCGGAATATTCATGCATTACATACTTTATAGTTAATATTATAATCTACAAATATCTGCATTTTAGGGTTACAAAGCCGAAGATAGTGTTATGCTGCCAGCGATTTTGGGAATTGCACTAATTGTGGTTATATTGATAATAGCTCTATGCTTGGTGGCACGCAATAAGCGAACGATTGTCAGCTCGGTTAGAAAGCGAAATCGAAATGTGAGTATTATATTTACATATGGTACCAATCGAAGTAAATATTTCTGATCAACAGATACCTTTCATAGGTCTTCTATAGTGGCCATTCAAACAACAGTTTTTGTTTTAAAATCATACAAATACTTGGTTCTGACTAATCAGTCAGTCAGACTAGGCAAAGAACAACTCAAGCCGCCTAAATTATGAAAATTTAAAGAAAAGTAGAAATTAATACATGGGAATTGCATTGTTTTAGGTATCCCCTTATTATTGAAGAATATTTTGTTGCATTAATCCGAATATCCTCAAAACTGGTTTTTCATGATAAAATTAAGATTTTTAAAAATTCTAAAAAGCTAATACGAAAGCACTGCATATTGGCGACCAAGTTTGTTAACTAGGAGGTGCAGTTACTTATTACTAATCATAAGCAGGCTTCCAAGTTTTTTTTACAAACGAAGTTACTATGTTTTGCTTAAATAATATTCAATGTGGCATAAATAGGTTGACTTAAGATTGACGTTCTCGTTTTATGTTCTCGAATTCACATCTCTTCGTTCACTAAACTGCAGAGGCTCTAGGAAATAAGGTCCCAAGACATAAAGCCCCAAAATAAAAATTAAATAAGCACCCAAAATTGGGTCTTTATTTCATTATAAAATAAAATCCCAACATGAAAATGAAATAAAAGCCCAAAAGTTTCATAATGACATTAAGTTATTTATATTATTATAATCATTAATAATCGTCGAATGGAAACCCCCCCTACTTCTTTTCACTGTTAGATAACGATTGGTGCGATGTTGGGTATATGCAAAGACTTATTGGGTATAACAAAGTTTTCATATAGCCAAAGGCGCGTGTACACCAAATCTAACGAGGAAACTAAGCAGGGGAGTTGCAGGGGCCCAAAATTTAATCAACCACGAAATCATTAAGAATTTTAAAAACGAAATAAAGGCTGGCGGTAGTCATTGAACCGACAGATACGTTGCGATAGTATTTCATAGAAATGAACTCAAATAAAAAAATACTGAAATATACAAATGAAATAAGACCCCAAAAGAACGAAACAAGTCCCAAATAAAATAAAATAAGACCCCAATTTTAAAACAAATGTTGTTGTTGTTTCGCGTTTATATTTTTGGAACCTTATTTCATTTTTATTTTGGGGCTTTATTTCTTGGGGCCTTATTTCCTAGAGCCAACTCCAGAAGTATTTCAGTATCCAAACGCATAGCTGGAAATTAGCAGAATTCTCCATTGGTTCCATTTTAATCTAGTGTCATCGAATTGATAGCTTTTCTCGCAACTTTTTCGACACTAACACTTCTAAATGAATATAAATAATATATACGTTAAAAAGTTTAGAAATCAGTCAACAGCGTTGTATTTCATAATTCAATTTTTGTTTTCTTACATTTTATTTTGTATTCTTAATTCTTATATCATGCCCCAATTTATTATTTTATGTAGAAAGGCCTTCTATTATTCCCATTCAAAATTGTACATTCGTTTTGACGCATAGTTAGTAACACTGGTTTTTTAGGCGTAGGCGCGCGACTTTACATTCCTCAAATATAATAATACAATGGTGTCAAATCACACGATCTGGGTGGCCAATTGACAGGTCCATTCCGCGAAATTATGCGCTCAATAAATCGATTGTGACATACGCTGTGTGGCATGTAGCGCCGTCTTGTTGAAACCACATCTCATCCACATTCATTCCATACAATTCGGGAACAAAATAGTCGGTTATCATGGCTCTATACCGGTTTCCATTAACGGTAACTGACTCTTCATCATAATTTTGAAAGAAGTATGGCCCAATGACTCCACCAGCCCATAGCGCACACCAAAGAGTCAGTTTTTGTGGATGTAATGGCGTTTCAAGGGTTTCATGTGGATTCTCGTAACTCCAAATGCGGCAATTTTGCTTGTTGACGCACCCATTCAACCCAAAATGAGCCTCATCACTGAACAAAATTTTGAAAATTTTGAAAAAACAAATGTTGAACCATTATTTACGAAATAAATTTGCACGATTTGCAAGCGTTGTTCATTTGTCTACCTGTTCATGATAAAATGGCAAACCAAACTGAACATAAATGACATTAGAATTGGCAGATTTGACCACAAAATGTCAGTTTTATCTCTATTCGAAAAACCAACCTCTCAAAAAAACACCCTTTATATTTATTTTGTACACTTCTTAAATTTATACCTTGAGTAGTAGATCAGATACAAACAAATTTATTCACATTTATTAAAAAACATTAAAAGAAACCACAAAAACTAAATCATTCACAAAATTACAGTGTCAACAAAGTCTTTTTATATATTGTCCGTAAGCATTTAAAAGTCCATTTTATCACAATATTTTTATTCAATATTTTGTGTTGCCGCCTTCAGCTCAAGGATAACTTCTTGTAGTATGCGTTTCATTGATCTTATTAATTTTTAAGGTTGTATTCGCTAGGTACTTTTGGCCATTTCTCTTGTTTAAATTGAATTAATTGATTTCGGGTCTTAGGTTTCTTTTACCAATTTTTTTGTTCACATATGCACACAAATTCTCGAAAGGATTAAGATCAAAACTCTGGGCAGATGTATTGAAACATTTGGTACAATTGAAAACAGTCAAATCTAAACTGTAAGCTCCTTATTTTTTGGATCATTGTCCTGGTAAAATTTTAATTTCAGTGTTTGTTGCAATCACTACTTTGCAGCTTAGAACGCAACATTTTTAAATATTGCTTCGCTTCGATGTTGCTATCAATAAAAATCAGGTTCCCAACTCCATTGCTTGATACGCAAGCCCGCACCATAACGGACAATTTCCCATATTTAACTAATTGTAAAATATTACTTTTAACCAATGCTTTTAAAGGCTGCCGCCATACTCTTTTGGATCCCTCATTATAACACAGCATTATCTGTCTTTCGTAACAGAAAGTAACGTCATCCCAATATTTGACAGTCTTGCCGATAACCTTTAAAAGCATTTGATAAAAAAAAATTATTCCAGAAGAGGACAGAAAATTGACTTGGTTATATGGAGGATTATTTAGTATAGTAGATAAAATATGTTTTTATAATAATATTGTAGTCGAGTTGTAATCTCACAAATATAATTAGGTATGAAACTAAAACAAACTTTTCTTTGTTTTACCGTCGCTTTATTCTTCACAACTACACAGTTTCGCAGACCAATTGCAACTGAAAACTTGAACGAAGTAACTGGTGTACATGGCAGAGGAAACATCCCATAGAATCCGCCACGCTTCTTACATTCTTATGGGGAATCAATACGTAGCACAGTTTTTAACGAACTACACTCTTGCTCTTTAAAAGAAAACCCTCTTACCAAAAATACGTGTTTTTTCCATGTTCATCTATTAAGTGTTTATAACCCGGGCATTGGGACAAGATCAAAATTTAATGGAACACTTATTCCAATTATTTTTCATTCCCGAGTACCACGTAAAATTTCCGAAGAATGTGTTTAGTCGTTTTGAAATTGAAACTTAAAGAACCCCACCAAAGCAGCCAGGGAGGTCATACCAAAAGACCCATTATTAAATTGCGAATATACAGGGTATTACCGACTTAATGTTAAGTACTTTGGGATATTATTTGTGGACATATAAGAAATCGTTCAAGAGTAAGAGTACATCTCCTAACTTTATATGTATTTTTTTTTAAATATATATAAAAATAACTTCCCAAAGTTTAAACACTAAGCCGGTAACACCCTGTAAAGTTAGGGTAATATTACATCTAAGTTTCTTTACACTCCCGTTAGCAGTTAAAACTGGTGATTTGTCTGCGGGTTGCGACCAGACTTTACTGCTATATCTGAGTATCGGTCGTACAATTTCCGTATACGCCCATGGAATTTTTTTGGGTTCTGCTCCCCACTTTTTGCCGAAAACTCGCGTTTGCATAAATAGAATATATTAGCTGCCTTCCGTACTCGTGCAGGCATACAACCTGCAGTTAAATTGGCGTACAACAAATTTTGACACTTAAACATTTCGGTATTCTAGGGATGGAAGCTTCATGCTTAAAATTAAAGGCCTTAAAACTATTGACTGACGGACATTGCTAAATCGTCATAACTTAAAACAAAATGAAGCCTACAACTGCACATATTTGTTACACATATAAAAAAAACAAAGTTTGTAAACAAGTGCAATTGGTCGTAAGATTTTTGCGAACATACAATTTCGCCATTCGGATTGTTATATAGATACAATGAAGGCTTGGAAGATTTTGCTGAAGCTCTCTATCTGCCTCTAGTATTGCTTTTCTTTTACCTAAAAGTTTAGAGTCTTAATAGCTGAAAGAATTCAAAAAGCTTCGAAGGATGCTTCATACTGAAGTGAAGACCAGTCGCGACAGATTTATGCTGTTGAATCTATCTTGTGTGTTTGTTTGATTTATATAAAGTTTTCAGATGTGAAAGCAGAGTCGAGGTAGACGAAGTTCGTTATTGTATCAAAACTAAAGCTGTTGATTGAGACATTCTGGGCGAGTCGTCGATGTTGGATGTCACTTTCTGTTGACAGCATATACTTTGTACCACCGTTTACCACTAGACACTTATTTGCAGCTTCTGTTTCTATACGCGCAAACGCACCAGTGACAGCTTGATGTGTTCTACTAATAACATCAGTTCGTTTTTAAGTAATTAAACAGAAGTCTGTGAAAGATCGTAACTCGTGTTTTGGATTATGGGTTATACACAATTTTTTCAAGTATGACTTTAAAGAAGTCACATGAAAGCGCGTGGGTTAAATCATTTTTGACATCGGTTTCGGTTAGGTTGACTTCGAACTTGCTGCAGCAGCGAGCTTTCTCTATCGTTTTCCAAATGTTATTTTTTTAATATAAACCTTCCAAGGCTGAAAGTGATCTAAGTTCGTTATTGTAGGAACACGGACTAAAAGGATTAGATTTAAGTTAACATGTCATCCAATGATGCCGCGCTTGTTTCCTCTTAACCTTATATCTGACAGTTTAAAAGGTGTTTGCTTTTGTGTGGTTAATTAAGTACATAGAGAGATCTGTACTTAACTTATATATTCTTAACTCGAAATCGCATCTATTTAAAACTTAATCTTGGGTTTACCAATATTTTACAAATTTTATAATCTTTCAGGATATTGAAGAAGCCGGCGAGGACAACACAACCCTCCTTACAAACTCAAATCTATCAGATGATGAATAAAAAACTACAGTCTGGATAAATCTGAAGAATTATTTACAATTTTCAAAAAAAAACTAACAACATTTAAGCGAAGCTTATGCCGTCTTGCAATTTAAAAATGCAAATGAACACGCAATCAAAACAAAAGTTTAAAAAAATAAAAGCGCAAACATTTTAATAAATAAATTTAAGTTCGATTTTAAAATCACCGAACGTTATATATACACACTTATCTAAAACATATACTATATACTCTCCACTCATTTAATTACTTAAATTAAACAACACAACAACATTAAAATATACATACAGTAACAATATTAAAAAGGAAAAATATTTAAAATGTAAAAATAATGTGCAAAAAGACTGTAAAAGATTAAAAAAGAATAAAACAAAGTAATATTTACAAGCTAAATTAATAGCATATGTACATAATATACATATTATACATTATTACAGCTGTGCAATACATGTATGTATATCAAATAAATAATGTGTAATTGTTTTTTTCCCCGGTATAAATTTAAGTTCGAAACTCCACGTTTTAAAGCAACCGCGTAATGTAAGTTTTAAATTTAAAATAAATTAATAAAAATTAAAAACTGGATACCTATATTCAAAACAAAATGATACAATATTATACAAACAAATTGAAAAGAAATAAATAAAACAAAAAACCTAGCGAGAAAAAAAAAATAGTTATTTTTGTAAACGTGTGATAGAAGTAGATAGAAGTATCTTTTTCTCAATTTAAAAAAAAGCAAAAAAAATATATATATACTAAAAAAAAAGAAATACAAATTTTATGTGTAGCGCATCTACTTAGAGCAAAAGTATCTGGATTAATTTGTATTTAAGAAGGCAACATTAGAAGATGCACTGTGAAATTTAACAATAGTAACTGGAATTTAATTGCTATGCAGAAGAGATGACTCACTCGCGGTCAGTCCTTATGTATCGAATGCACGTATAATTTAAGGAAATTATTTATGTTAGAAACCCGCGTATTCAATTTTGTTTTAAGCTGTAGAGTAAAATGTATTGCGGCATTTTTCTTATTTAATTCACTTTTAAAGCTAAACATTTATGGTAATTTTATTAAGATAAAAAAAATGTTTTGTCTGTTCTTCGTTTCAACTCACTATCCAAATCATATAAAAGCACTAAGATCATTATGTTCACATTATATGAACTTATTTCATTAGGTGCATAGTGCTTTTATTTAACTACACCAACCAAACAATCGATTCGGTATAATTTTACAGAATTTAATGTAAGCTCAGACAAATAGGTAGAAAGCTATCAGACGCATTGCGCTTTAGAAGTCCTGACGTAGTATACTACTATTCGGGCATTTAAAGTCGATGCATGGTGGTGAGTTTTGACAGAATTTGCAACGGTTTGACTCTGCTTCATGCCGATAATATGTGTTGCAGAGCATTGTATGTTTCATACTTTGTAACCGAGTGCATTTAATTTTGTCTTTTGATTATACCTGATCCTGAACCATTTATCATTCATTTTCTTCAAGAAGGACATTTACCCAAATTAGAGAATATATGCATCCAACAAGAGAGAGTGTATCGATTGCAGCGACTCACACGACTGGGAATATGTGCTTATAACCGCACAAGTATAGCAATACATTTTGTTGTTCTGATTCAAGTTCAACAGATAAATATTATAAAGTTTTTGGAGATGGATATTTTCAAACCATTTTTTATAAAGGTTAGATGAAATTGCATGTCATTTGGTCAAATAATTACCATTTCGCTGTTTATTATTTATTTTGCAAGCGAAAACTGCCGGAAATAACAGTCATATGACCACTTGGCATGCAGTCTCATCTTACCTTACCTTCTAATGAAATTAACCGAATCACTCAACAAATTGTAAAATTGACATTTGTAATCATCTGTATTTTTTGAAATGTGGCAACACAATCGCGAATATTGAACCCGACAAAACACAAGATCTCGTAGAATTGTAATAAGGGTTTATTTGACAAGAATCACTTGAGTCTATATGCTTACGAGAACTGAACGTTTAAGTGAAGGTTTAAAATGGCGCGGCTTCGTCGCAGGACCCTAAAAATACCTTCCCGGTGTGAAAAACATGTACCAAACAATTCTTAATTCTCCACCTAAATTTCTCTTTTGGTCCAAAACATTTCCCATGCCAAAAGGTGTGCAAAAGTGATAAAAAATGCCACCCAGATATGCCCTAAAAGTGGCGTTATATTTACGAAGTTTCGCGTTCCAAATTCGAATGCTTCGATTAAAGAAAACAAAGATCTGGTCCACAAGTAGATACAATTCTATCATTTTACAAAATATACATAAAATATTAAGTATCAACCTGATCAAACCTTGAGTTAAGGTGTAAGCTCAATATACATTTGTAGGCATACCGCAAAGAAATTTGTTTTGATAAGTCTTCTTATTTTAAATGCTTCTACCACATTGACTCTGAGCCGGACGTGGAATTTTGTATCTTCATTGCCTCCAAATCGGGATAGTAAAAACTTTAAATGCTGCCACCATATTTTAATATACCGGTGTGAAGTAAACAGTACCTACGTGGAACCTACGCTGGTCTCAACGGCTCCGCTCGTTGTCACAGGTGCCTGCCTGATGAAAAGCAGGCGTGAGCGATAACTGCCGGCAAAACGAGAGTTAAAATCTCTAAGCTAAAATCGCATAGCTGTCCAAGAACCCAAGAACTTTTTGCTTCGCAATAACCAAAGCACAATGCTGCGAAATTACTCCATATTTAAAATGTGGATATGTTGAAACATATTATGTTCATCTAAGGGTGGTCTTATCAAGAGCATCTGAGTTTAACATATGTTTATCGGACGAAATGTTGTTCCAACTGTAGAAAGCGCATCAGCCTTACAGTTTCCTAGAATGGCAACGGCACTCAACAGTGGTGAATATTGAATTGCTTAGACATCTCCACAAGAGATTATCGGCAGTCTAGGAAAATCAAAGAGTAAACTTATTCTTGTGCAGCTTGGCTGTCCGAGGAGAAACGAATGATATTTCAATCTGATAACGTAAAATTATATTATCGCCAGAACTTCTGTCTGAAACACACTGCAGTGATTGGGTAGACGAAAAGAGTCTTTAATCGATCAAACTATAGACGTGGGTCTTCATCATCGTTCAGGAAAACACCATCCTCACAGAAACGCTCAGGCTGAGTAACATACGTTTTATCTTTAATGCTTCAAGTGAGGCATGAACTAAGGTTGTATTTTATGGGTAAAGAAATAATGATTGAAAACCTCTTGGCAATTAGTGGTGCTTTGAGCAAATTACCTCACCTTTTGTTTTTGAAATAAAAGCATTCTTATGCCAGCTCTGTCTCTCTTCTGCCGGCTACCTATAGCTTGCTGCTATAAACCGAATTGTTTTTTTGAAAACTGTTTATTGAAAAGTTATCTTTTGAAAAAAAAAACAGCTTGCATTAATAGAAAATCTATTAATAACGCGTATATACTTTAAAAAATTATCATACGTCAACATTAAATTTGAGAAGAAAAATTGAAAATTTCACTGTGTACTAATAAAGCTAGTTCCATCCATAGTTAGTAATAGTTTGCTCTTTCAAAAAATAAATTAAGTATTCTTAAGTTTTCGTTTCTGTTCTGCTAATGTAGCCTATGTATTGAACCTTAAAACCTGTATGTTCGAACTATCAAGCTTCTTCTTGATAAGAACATAAAATTAAAACATCTTCAGTAAAATAATGGAAAGCAAGAACTTTTTATAAAAACATTCTCAAAAAATCAAGAGTATTTCTATATTTAAAAAAAACAATAACTGTGTACTGTAGCGTAGGATGTATAATGGAAATTTAATTTTCATATAAATAAAATCTTTAATAAAAACAAAAATAAAACATCTATATATTTATACGAAAAAAAAAATCATTCAAAAATAAAACATAAAAATATTTATGTTTAATTCCGCCTTAATCCGCACTTCATTGTTACTATACTAAACAAAAAAAAAACGCTCCCATTAGCTCACAAAATGTTAAGAAAGAAAAACAACATTCTATATATGTATGTATAAACTGTAGTTAAAAAGTAAAACAAAAATATAACTTATATTTAAATGTGCTTGTTATAAAATGTATAAAACTGATCTAATTGATTTTCAATACTTCTTCCTATAAAAAAAAATAACATAAGTAAAAGAAATCGTGTTTTTTGATTAGCAACTAAGTATTAACAGAAGAAAGCTTCTTTAAAATAAAACTGGAAACAAAAGACAAAGCAAATAAATTAAGAAATTAAAAACCAAATGTATATTATGTATCATTATTGGGCGCATTTTAATTTTTTTTACAAACACACTATTGCTAAATGAATTGAAATACATACTTATGTTAAGGATCTACTACACTAAATGAATCCATAACGCTTTATTATTGTTAATAATATTTTTATTTAAAAAAAAAAATCATTTCTATATTGGAAAGTTTGATTGGTTAAATAGTGAAATATTGAGGTTAAAAATTATAAACATATTCAATGTTGAACAGGCAGAATGTAGTTGCTAAAAGCTGGATACATTTTGAGCTATAATTCACCACCACATTTTCATTTATTGAACAGGAATCGCTTTTTATCAATATGTGAAAGTGAATGTCAAAACGATTAATTCGAGAAGCAGAATTGGCCCCTGGTTTATTCCGTTTGCTTATAGTTATGTGAGACATCGCATTTTCACATTGACTTTTGAAGAAAAAAAGTAGAATTGACTTTTTTTATTTACTTTTTTTTACTGTTAAATAAGTTTTGCTTTTAACTCCATCTATATGACGTCAAAAGAAATAGATATCGCTTTTATAAAGATTCAACTCTCATACTACGTTCAAATGCTTCTATGCACCCTTCAGTCGGAAGCAGTTGACTCTTAGAAAAGTATAGCTTTGATAATGTGTGCTAAGATTACTGTATAGATACTCAATACCAAGGGCTTAAAGCTTAAATTCTTTCGATATCTACGACTTTTTTACAGGCCCGTAATTGAAACCTTATTTTGTACTCATGTACTATAATTTTTGTGGATTTTCCAAAGGTATTAGATATTTATCGAAGAATTTTCGAAAAGATTAAAGTGTGCTACTTTTTAACTTTTTAACTTTTTCGTATACATTAGTATACTAAAGAGAAAGTTATTACGATCGTGGGGAAATTTAGAACTAAAACTGAGTATGAGGGATGATACTCCGACTAGAAGTAGACTAGACTAGAGAAGTCTAAAAAAGTGAGTCCGCCAATGCCGGCCGTCGGTCTACCTGTCCGGGCGCCGTATGGCAAAGGTTCGACGGATTTTGAAGCATCAAAGCTCGTATATAAGGTTTTGGGGTTACATCTCGGGGCAGTTTTTTTTTTTCTTTATCTTTTGAAATAACGGTACCTGCCATACAATTTCTTTTGTGAAAATCACTTATCACTAATTTTCTCGAAGATAGTTTCAAGGATTTCGGTTTTTTTTGTATTGATAACGGTAATTTATAAAACCGTCAATATCTTAAAAACTAACAAAGGGAACTTAAAAAAATTTTACTGATTTTTTTATACTATTTATTCCAACAACTTTGCGTACTTCGATTTTTGAAATTATTTTTTTTTAATTTTCATATAACGATTTTCTTAAATTCAAATTAAATTCGTGTTCTCAAAATATAATTCAAAGTATAAACTTTGAACAGTTATATTAAATATGTCCAATGTGCAAAATTACATGAATATCGTAGGTACCGTTTTTATAATATATAATTTATAGTGATGTAAATAAATTTCTCACCATTCATTTTCGATTCATTTCGCGATTCCAAAAGGCATCTCATGTACTGAGAAAGTTTCGTATGACGCAGTCGTGCACTTTTTTGTATATACATTTAAGTACCGCACAACAGAACTAGGATCAGTGTTTATAAAACTTGCACATCGGGTTGGGGTTTATAGTAGCAGTAGTTTACTACGGTGATAACTATTTAAATCTCCCGACTCGTAAAGAGCCTCTATCCGTGACACAGCAGCCTTCCATCCTCTCAAACTTTGGAACTGAGATTCGAAGATCTTCTTGACTTTTTTGATTCAATCCACATTCGCCCTGCTCTGTATAGGATTACAGAACCATTTATTGTTTGAAGAATTTTTCTTCTCTTTCCTACTTGTCCAGCCCAGACATCATGCAACGGAACTCGCAGGATCAGTGTTTTATGGAGCTTAGATTTTATCTTACGAGTTTAACTTACTTTTCGCTGAAAATGTTTTTTTGAATATATCTACAATTCACTGCGCTTCGCTAACCAGATTTCCATCACTATTTCAAATATCCAGAATTCCACGCTTGAACCCAGCTGCCAGTTGTTGACTTTTAGTGTAACACCTGGATGTTGTTTCGATCGCGGGACTCTTCGATTTCTAACATTTTCTATATAACTTCTATATAACTTAATTTGAATGTCATGATATCAGCTTAAAATCTTCATTTGTTTTTAAAGTTACCTGGATTAAATTCGTTAATGAGGTTTAGTTTTGAGGCATTGCCTGCACACGCTTCCTTTATTCCAGTATGCTGTGAAGATGGGCTAAGAATTCCCGAAGACATGTCTTTGTTATCTTTGAAAAGTTATTTTGGTAGAAACTAGATTTTTTTTGCACCACGCAATAGTTATTCAGTTCCAGTAGAACGGTTTTTGGCGATGATTTCAATCCTTGTTTAGTAGTTGCCTTATTTGTATGTTCCTTTCGAAATAAAAATTCCAAGTGAGTAAACTGTCATAAGAAACTTCTCAAAATAATTGCTTTTCGCAGTCGGCATTAATAAGTAAGTGCCTTCCATTCGTGTCAAAGAAAATACATCTTCACACATCACAGTAGTAAGAAAAACTAGACTTAAGGTCCTACATTAACCACTTGAAGGTCCGTTTGCTGGTACTACTGATAACGAATAAATTCAATATGAATAACCAAGTTCTACTTACTAGAATATAAAAAAACCTTATGAGGAAAAAATTGTAAGGCGTAAAGTGTATAAATTGCACTTAGATGCTAAATGCTTGGGAATTATATTCTGTAATCACTTTTTGTAAACTGATGTTAAGCTAGTTATGAAACCGATTTAAGAAGAGCATCAGCAAACTGATGGCTAAACTTGGCAGATATAAAAAAACCCTAATGCTATTTCTTTAGTTTCGAAGAAAAGGTGCAGACTTGTACGCTCGGTAGGCATATTCATTTGCTAAATTTAAATTTTAAATTATTAAATATTTTCACTATTTAACCTTTATTTTTTCATTGCAATTTTCTCTAATTGGTTATTTTACAAGATTTTTCTTCTCTTGTTGGGAAAAACTACAAATTTATTTCATTTTATCTTTTAAGTACACAACACATTAATATAAATAGTAAAGCAACGCGATCCAGATATAAGTCAGTATTTAACTAAGAATATATTAAAATGGCCTGTTACGCATAATTTTTAATGCTAAATAAAAATAATAATACTGAACAACAACAATAATAAAATAAAAAGTCATTAATAAAAAACTCGTTTTTATTTTTTAATCGTAGCGTGGGTATATATATGTATATATGTGTGTATGGAATAGATTTTTCGGTATTTTGTCATCAGGAGAGATGTAAATTTTCACAATCTTATCCTTTTTTGCAATTCATATATACAAATTCAATGATTTAGTACTGAACTATCACCGAAGGACAATCTACTACTGCTATAAAACAGGAAGTATTGACCAATCGCACTTAATTGAACGCAATCTAAAACTTTAATTATGTATATTCCTTATTTACCCTTAGCTTCCTAACTCTTATTACAATCACATAACTTCCTGCCTGGAGTATCCCAACATCCTCTCTTTTCAGCTCTTGATAAGCATATCACCGTAAGATCAACAACCACTAACCTTGCAACCTTTTTTTAAATTTTGTTCTTAACAATCTATAGTGAAATAATGTTTGAGAAAATTATTTTTTTTAATTTTTTTATTTTTAGAAACTATGTAATTCATTTTAAACAAAAGCGTACAATCAAAATGTAAATAGAAATTCAGTCTTTATTTAATGTTAGACATACTCCCTGGAGTATCCAGTGACTAAGATCTTCATGGGTTTCCAAATTAGCTTCAAACACTAACCCCACACCCATTGCATTCCTTCTCAGTGACGTCGTGTATACAGGAGCACGAAAAGTATTCTACGAGTCAGGGAGTTATTTTCATTAAAAATTAAACAAGTAAAAATTTATTAAAATCGCAATTTGACATACCTGTAATTTGAGTCTGTGCGCTTCAATTGGAATAACTGCCAAAAGAGGTAGAGCCTCAACTAGGACCTTGGGCTGTGATCGCGCCAATTCGTTGCCCTGTATATCCCATCTGGCACCTTCAATATGAAGACCGTGGACGTAGCAACCCTTTTGTAAGTTAAATAAGGCAGGAATTAGTTTTTTATTATGATAATTAGGCGAAAGTATTTATAAAATTACACAACGGCACCTATAATAATTAGTTTGATATCTCGCCTTTCAAAGACCATTCTAATATTTCTATTCTAAAGTTAGTCTTAAGCCATAAACAGGAGGCTTAAAAATAGACAATAGACGCGATGAAATGGAAAATCGATTGGCAGTGTAAAATGACATTGGAAGATTCAGCCGGGAGATAGCTAGGATGCAATTAAAGAGATTCCTACTGTCTAAAAATCTCATTCGATGATGGTGAAAAATACCAACTGGACGCAGCTTAAAAATAACATAAAGAACCATAATGAATTACTGATGATGACTTAAGTAGAGGCCAAGGCGATGAAAAAATACACGAGAATACACACCACTGTCTGTGCCGCAAAAGTGGCGAAAATATTTTCTTTTAAATCGTTTGTCAACATTTTAGAAAAAAACCCGGTTTTCGAAAAAACAATTTTAGTGTCATATTCGGACATAAAAAATTTACGATATATTTTTTAGATCTACTCCACTGAGCTTTTCTCATCTTTTACCTATAGCCAAGGATTACTATCTCGCAAAAATTCAAATCACGCAGAAACTAACCGTTTGCAAATTATCAGCAGTTTTGATAAGTTATCAAGCTGTCAACCCTCATTTTGTACTTATCAATTATTACGCGGCTAATTAACTTACAGTAGCGGGTCTCTCCTCAACGTCATCCGGGTCAGTAAAATGCATAACACTAGTGTACAGAGTTGACTTATCCAAAGGCCATCCATTTTTTCTGCATGCAATCTATGTATAAAAATTTATTGATTAAATAAAGAGATAGGTGCAAGTAACAAAAAGCGATTTTTTAAGTATATATAAATTTAAAAAAAACATAGGAATACTATTTTCAATTCCACAATAATATAGTTGTTGGTACCTCAAGCGTATGTTAGTTTTAATGGCAAATGTGGAAAGAAGCAATAACCCGCCAATGATCTGGTATAGCACAACCAATTTCAAATCAATGTTTGTGTACACATGAATCTGGCCCATTTTGTTCCAATGTTCCATTACTTATTTCTGATCCAATCTAGGAAATGATAGTTGGATGCTCTCTACCAATTCATCTCGTTTCAATTCATATATTGCTACACTTCACTTTGGTGGGATAAAATAATTTATAGTATTCATTATTAATTTTGAATGACTCATTCTGCCTAACAATTGAATTTGTGTCGTTTTCGCCATTAGCATTCTGGAAAGAAATGTTTTTTCCATAACCTCAGTGTCCGCGGTAACTACATAACAAGGTTTCCTTATGACTCTATTCGATCGATTAGCCTAAAGCTGCAATCATACGGCCAACGAAACTTGCCCTCCGGATGAAATCCTGAAGTGGTCAACCGGTCTGATCGTTACACCGGCATGCCATTGACCGTGTTAACCATATTGGATTTTACGTGTGATCGCTTGATAATTCCGATGACAATTGGGACTGGATCACAATTTTTTTGACAGCATGTCATCCGAATGACAAGCAGCATTGACCCACGCTAGGGGCCATGTGGCCTTCGGGCGTGGGTCAACTAAAAATGGCCCTCAAATATCGATTTTTTTCATTCTTTCTATAAAGCCTTCAGAAGAAAGGAGACTCTCTAAACTACGACAACTTTAGAGTTATTAGTCTCCTAAAAATTGCGTTTAAGATCTTGTCTGCCGTATTGTATATACAAGCGTCTGAAACCATTTGTCAAAGACTTGATTCACCTGACCCTATCGGTGTGGTTTTACGCCTGTAAAATTGACAATTGTTTCTCCATTTGACTATTCGGCGAAGAACTCTATGAGCTGTACAGCGACATTGACCTGGTAGAAAGATTAAGTTGGCTGGAACTTTGAGTGGACAACTGGAAGACATTAGCCAAAGCCCGCGCAAATTGGAGAGGCCTATTGTTTGAGGCCCAGGTTCGCCTCGTAAGCAAGTAACATCGGTTTTTTACGCTAGTGATATATCAACGAGCACAGCAACGAAGGCGGAAGCGCATTAAATTTCGATTTTCCGACTAAGTTTCCTTAAAGAATTGGTGGCGAAATGAATTATTGTTTTTATTTATGAAATTTTACAATATCAGACAAAAAAAAATCAGAATCAATTTAAACATTCAACGATAAGTGGCCTTACTTTTAGCAAATGGCCATCATAAAGGCCCTCTAATATTTTATTGCTTTGTAATAATGCTGATGACAAGGTCCCATTGATGACATCGCCCGAATTTCCACAGTGTCAGCTAACATCGCATGACACGGTTGCATCGTTCATATAAGTTCATATAAAAAAACTTACACTCGGATGACCTAGCGAATGACGTAGTGGTGTCGGGTCGCATCTTCTAGAAGATGATACGCTCGCAAATAACATGCAGATAACAGCCTAATTATACAAGTTCCCTGAAGTCAGCATTTCATCTGGGTGTCACGTTCGGATGACCGTCTGATGCCACCTTAAGTTCGATTCCAGGTGTTGCCTTGTGTAGGCTATATTTTTCAATTATGCTTCTTTTTGTTCGCTACGTGAAGTTTATCGTAAGGTTTGCCGAGGAATTCGTTAAAATTTTCTTTGGTAGTATCGTCCTTTAACGCTGCTGGTACGTTAGTGCATATAGGGCTGAGTATAGCAAATATATCTTTGATACGAGTCTTCTTGACTTGGTCTGCAGCATTCAAAATATTCGCCTTGTCTTGCGCGGATCATCACATCGCACCCTCTTACGCAGTCAAGGGCCCCCGCTAATTGGCTGCAAACGATCTGTTCAAAGTCCGAATATTTCACATGCAGATAAAAAAGTCGTTGTCCGTTTTGAGGGGTCGGAAATAGTGAATCCGTCCTAATTAAGAGCTATTGTTTGCTCCACACAACCTAGCCAGGCCCTTTCTCGGACCTTTTGGACTTCATATATTGAAGTCCAATATCTAGAATGAACCCTACTTATATGGAACTACTCTTAAAAACTCTTGTTTTGGAAGCATTTATAACACTTATAAGGTATTTTGTAAAACAATAAACATATATGTATGTAAATATACACTATGAACTTACTTGCACCACAGCGGTAAGATAACTTTCTGGTATATGAAGTCCTGACAACCAAATAACCATCGGCTCACCCGATATTGACCAGTAATGATATTGCGTTGCGCGGTTCTGCAAAAGGTTTAAGGAAAATTATGTGGTCATTGCAAAAATAGAAGAACAAATGTTTTAAAACTTAAATTTAATAACAAAACAAAGTATGAGCGAGGACTTTTCAAAATTACTCTATAAACATATGGAAATGCTACAATTCCTATAGACCCAAAGAGAGTTTATTGGGCGATAATTTGAAAAACTTTTACATTTAAATTTAGTGTCAGATGGACGGACGTATATAGTTATACATACTTTCAAGGAGTTATTACCGATTCTAAGCGGTGTAGCCTATGTATCCAAATTAATTGATCGCTTAGGTTAGGGTAAAATCACTATGGAAAAGCTACTACTGTTCTTGGATGGATCGTTTTCTTTTTTAACCATACTTTTCCTTTCGAAATGGTTATATTGTATTATATACAATACAATAGAACAATAGTGATTCAGCCAAGAGAATCTTTGAATCAAAACTTGCAAGAACGAGACCACAAGGAACAAGCGAGTAAATATCCCAGATGTGATGTATTCAAGATGTGATGTATGTCAAATCTCTGGGAAAACTTCTGGGAAACGAATGGGGAACCTAATAATCTTATCTAACCATTTCATTGTATTTCGTGATAAAAAAAATGTCTTGAGAATACAATTACCAGTAGATGTTCCATCCAACTACCAAGCTGCTTGCATGTAGTTGGCGCTAGATTCGCCCAGTTAATTGGAAGCTTTCCATTAAGTAGCGAACTAGCAATATTGTCCAGCATATTGTCCATGCCTGTTTCTCCAGCTAAAGCCTAAAGAATAATAAGAATACATGCATTATTTGTTAAAAAATAAAATATATAAATGTTATTATATTATAAGCAGTTGGGGTTTATATTATAATAAAACTAATATAATAATAATAATATAATATAATATGTGAATTTCTGCATTAAACTATTGATCCCTTCCATTTGTGCCAAAAATATACCTTGAAGGAACTATGTTTTTGGTGCTGTATGTTCCGTAAATGCTTACTATATATTTTTTACGACAATCAGAGAGTTAGTGAAATTGAGAGAAACATACTTTTCGTAGCAGCTCCAATGTTTTCTTCATACGAACTGTTAAAATGTTGAAACGTTCCAATTCTTGTAGCAATACAACGCCAGTAGGCGTGATGTTCATTTGAAACATTTTTTTTATTCGCCAAACTTCAAAGTATTGAGGAATTTTACTAAGAATATCCGCTGCTATACTATCAATGAAGTCATCTCGACTGATGCCACCCAGGGCGTCTCCTAAAGTTTTATAAAAAAATAAATATATTAATTACTTCATTATTTCAAAAAATTTGTATATGTTTCAAATACGTATGTTAAGAAAACTGTTTTTTTCTGTATAAACTTGAATACCTTATTTCCATGTCACCTCATTTACACGAAAAATGGGAAGAAATTAAAATATTTTAAAACTTTTAAATTAAACTTATTTTTAATTCCTCATCAATATGTACGACAAAAGCCCTTAAGATATAGGTAATTAAAGTAAAGAAAACATTTTTTGCTGCAAGTATGTCACTACGGCATCTTAAAAATTTGCGATTGAAAGAGGCCACACAGCGTGTAAAATGTCTAATCTTTAGGGATATAAGTCAGATTTTATCAAAAAATTACTACTTGAAACATTACCTATTATATGAAACAGTTGTTATATATCAATTAAATGATTTAATGTTTGACCCAAATCTCGTGGTTTATTTGAATTTTTGATTTCGTTTAATCAATCATATCTATTGATTTGTGTAAGGATAATTTCAAACTTAAATATAAGTTTCTAAATCAATACAAGAAAAGATAGCTGACAATCGGTTTATATTTGTAATATACTAGTAATAGTTCTTGTGTTAATACATGTTTGTTTGATTCGGCTGCCAAGCATGTATAAATAAATTTGAATAAAACAGGACCAACTTGTGATTGCAAACAAAATCAAATGACGGTTGTAATAAAACCAGTTTATGTCTTGTCGCGGATCATACGATTCTTTTGTGTGGTTCTGCTTCAATTAGGTTTGTTAAATGCGAAAAACGATCTTCATCTTAAAGAACAGTTATGTTTGACAGCTGAGTGACAGAATAAGAATAAAGAAATGGCAATTCGACCATTGAAATGCAACGTGCTTGGTATTTTTATACCATGATTTTCATCGGGACTCGAGCCTACCCCTACTCTATCTTGTCACAAAAGCATAAGCTGCTACAACTTCAGCACGGTCTAATTGGGATTTTTTGTTGTTCATCGATGCAATGGAAAAATGGCAGTACATTATTACTAAATGTCCAGAGAGATGGCAATTGTCTTCTTGAAATTGATTCAAGATTCAATTCAACTTGGAAAATTGAAATTTGCGGAAAGTGTTCTAGAAAGACTGTGTATCAATTTTCTAAAAGGCTATCCTTGACATAATTTTTCTCAAAACACGCATAATAAACCAAATGTTTTTCCCGAAAACGTCTTTCTCCTTCTTCATCATATTTCACTTCTCTGTCATTTTTCCTGACACCTAAAATGTAACTTTCATGTAATTGATAAATACACATATTTTAATGAGAAATTGTGCTTTAAAAAACCTTCTATGCGAATTTCAAAAGCCTATGTACAGGTGAATTTCTCTATTACGAAGGGCTTTTCCCGAATTAAGGTAAAATGATATTAACATTTGACTACCTCTTCTTATTACAAAACTAAAACAAACGAGGTCTTCGTATTTCCTTTTTGGGGAATTCTCTCTTCGGGTAACTTTAAAAAGCCTCGTTTTTGTAAATTACTAATTGCGATAATAACCAAAAAGTGTCAAAAAAAATGGATACTTTACCCATTATTTGGACTTATGACAAGTTTGCATTCAATCTTAATATATATATAATACAAGAAGAAACATTGAGAATGCCTTAAAATGTTTGGCAAATTTTAATTAAAAAAATAAAAACTTTATAACCTCTAACATAACTTACTACAGTTAATTCCCTAGTCAAGATACCATATTTAGCCTTGCTAAAACATTAGAAAACTCGTTTTTTTTAGCTTTTCTGTAAAATCCATTTTTGTCCACATATTTACTCAACACATATTTTCATTTTCTCAATTATATATCGCGAGTAAAAGTTTTGCGAAAAATACATCTTATTGTTAGATGAAAAATAAAAATATATTTACATTTTTAATTAGGACGCCATACATTTTAACTGGCAGTATTTAGTATCAATAAAAAGGGCAATAATACCTTCAACAAAAATCTGTTATATTTAGTGGGATGTTTACCAATAGTGGGACGGAATTACTATTTGACGAATTTACACTCACGAATGCAACACTAAGGGAACTAAAACGAGAAATCGAATCTCTAAAACCTAAGAAAGCTCCTGGTTATGATTTGATCACCGGAGAAGTTCTCAAAATTCTGCCTAGAAAAGCATTAATTAAGCTTCTATATATTATAAATGCTGCGCTCAGATTAAAACACGTGCCGAGCCAATGGAAAGTTGCGGAAGTCATTATGGTTTTAAAACCAGGAAAACCGCCAAATGAAGTAAAATCGTATAGACCAATTTCGCTTCTCCCAGTCATATCCAAAGTTTTCGAGAGGATATTACTAAGGCGTCTTCAACCGGTTATAGAAGATAATAATCTCATCCCTGACCACCAGTTTGGGTTCAGAACCAAGCATTCGACAATTGACCAAGTGCATAGAATTACTGACGTAATCGAGAAAGCATTTGAGGAAAAAAAGATATACTCAAGCGTATTCCTTGACGTCTCACAAGCCTTTGATAAGGTGTGGCACGACGGCTTAAAATTTAAATTACGACAAGTTCTCCCCGTTCGGCTATATGATATTTTAGAATCATATCTCGGGAATAGACTCTTCCGTGTTAGGCATGGAAGCGAATACTCGGAGCTTAAAGAAATTTCGGCTGGCGTACCGCAAGGAAGCGTCCTTGGGCCGCTTCTCTATCTGTTATATACTCGCGATATACCAAGAGAAGATTGCACTACCCTCGCTACGTTCGCCGACGACACCGCTATCCTTGCAGTCGGTAATACTATCGAAGAAACGACTGCAAAACTGCAAACCGCACTGAATAAAGTAAATGAATAGACGAGGGACTGGCGGATCGCCCTCAACGAAACTAAATCTGTTCACGTGAATTTTACGTATAAGAAAACTAATGACTTGCCAATTTTTCTAAACATGGCCCGAATACCCTTTGCAAACGAGGCCAAATACTTGGGAATGACACTCGACGCAAAGCTGAAATGGAATTCGCACGTGAAAATGAAACGTAAAGAACTCGATATCAAATATAGAGAAATGTACTGGTTACTCGGAAAACATTCCCAGCTCAGTACCGAGAACAAACTGCTTTTATACAAGCAAGTGCTAAAGCCGGTGTGGACCTACGGTATACAACTTTGGGGTTGTACGAAGAAAACAAATGCCAATATTTTACAAACTTTTCAAAATAGAGTGATTAGAGAAATTGTCCACGCTCCGTGGTATATTAGAAACGACGATATCCACAGGGATCTCGGAATTCCTACAATCGAAGCTGAAACTAGAAGCATCGCGCGAAAGCATAGAAACCGACTAATCGGACATATCAATAATACAGTCCGACACATTTTGGATGAGAATAATTTATTGCGCCGACTACAAAGAACGAAACCTTTCGACTTGGCAAGATAAGGATTAACCGCGTCCTAATTGCGGAACATGCAGGATCTTTCAGTGGAAAGTAACCTGTCAAATGTTTTTTATTTCGCGATAGAAAAATTGCTTGATAAGTTATATCTTAGTTGCAGTATCTAACATTCTATAGAAGGGTGGTGTTTTTATTCAGTAAAAATCTGACACTACTATGAGCACGCGTTTGCTATCCTCATAGTGTCTTTGGAAGATTTTCACCTACCCTCGGGAAAAAAAAAAAAAAAAAAAAAAATATATTTAGTTGAAAAGTATAATTAGATGGATCGCTTTGCCTTCTTCAGTTAACAATTAAAGTTTAAATCAGTATGGTTACTAGCAAAATTAAGTGACTAAGCGCGAATTATCGTTTTTCTTTTTTTAATATAAGTTACAATTTATAATACCCTTTTTAGTGTACGTAAACACAATTAGTAGAATATCAATATTCAATGAAAGCAAGGACATTCGGTTATCTGTATTTTCTCATATAAAGCAAGCATTTGTTTTAGAAAATAAATAGATTTTTCTCGCACTGATTTCATTCAATAAATCTTAAGCATATTAAAAACATAAGGAAAGACTACAGTCCGCTTGGGGCGAACAGTACCATACCCTATTCATATCCCTTTATACCCCAAAGAAAAAAGCATTAAGAAGGTGATGGATATTGTTTTATTTCATTCTATGAAATTTATAAAAAACATATTTTTTTGAAAAAACGCCCCAAAAAGTGGGCGTTGCCAAAAACTTTGTATGGGCGATATATTGGAAAAAATATTTCCTAAATATCTTGTAAAACATTTTTTTTCATTTTCTATGAAAATATTCGCTGAAAACAGCATTTAGTGAAGAAAGCCCACAAAAAGTAGGCGTTGTAAAAAATTTTATATAACAGACTTATAAAGGAGGGCAGTGCCTACATATCTTGTAAGGGTACTAACACTCTATCTCTCTAACTTTAGCCTTAAAACAGTTTTATCTAAATTGTGGGCGTGACAGTGAAGGTATTTAAAAACTATTAACACTTGACCATTTCGGGACCCTAGGGAGTATATGCTCTAAATTTCAGCTTCCAAGCATAATTTTAAAGACCTAAAAATTGCGTACGGACGGACGGACGGACATTGCTAGATAGTCTTAGGATTTGGTCCTGATCATAAATATATATACTTTTATGGGTCTACGACGAATATTAAGGGGTGTTACAGACTATGTGTCAGGATACGGTATAAAAAAATGAAGCAGACCAAAGTTCTCCAATACAAAAATCGCTTTTGACAAGTAAGCTACCAAACGTAATTAGTTCCTATAAACAAAAATGTAGTGTCAAAGTTGCTAGAGAATTTCGCTGGGCACAACCGTGATGAAAGATATAGAAATTAAAATTTTTTCCCAAAACTCATTTTTTCTCGTTATTAAAATAAGGGATGTTTCAAAGTATAAAAGTAATTTATTTAAATTTATAACTAAATTTATCATGCAAGTAAGTGTTTTTATTACAATATTTACCCTTTTTTTCCTTACACCATTCTAAGACTACTGTTTGCATGAAATAAATATGATAATTTTCATAAAATGTTTGCCAAAAAAAAAAAGCTAGTACACAATATTAAGATAATAAATGTCATATGACAAGATTAGGCATATGTATGTTGATAATAAGAAATACAAACCGGTTTGGGGTTGCAAGTCAATTAAATGACTCCAAATAGCCCTTGTCGCTTGTGTATAATTGCCAATATCGGCATTAGGATGCAGGCCAAAAACTTCAGGCGAATTAACCAAAGGCAATTGATCAACGTAAGCTTTGAAAAAAAAAACACAAAACTATGATTGAATATATTTAAAATGTTTTAATGAAATTCACCTGCAACATCCTCGACATGTTCCATTTCTTCTGGTATACGGTACTCAAACGAATCATCTTTGTAAAAGTTAAATGGCTGAAAGCTATCAAATATAAAGTCACCCATGTATTCATTTAAATATGTTTGAACAATACGTCGATCAAAATCATCTATAACACGACCACCGTACATTACCTGGAATAAAATTAATAGTATTTAATTGGATAAGTTTCGATGGTGCAGATATTCCAATTTCCTCAGGGAACAATGATACACGCCATCAATTATTCAGGTCAAGAGAAACAGAACAATGAAAAGAGGTCGTAACAGAGAGGGTCTCACTGGAAAGGCGCTGTTCTAAAGTTGGTTTGTTTGCCTTCAGGTCATTCGCCACCATGCGTTGGAACAGTGGGGATTGTAGGATTGCCGTCGAAGCTTACTTACGAGGCGAATTCTTAACGATGACCTTCATTATCATTCATCCATTTAATTTTACAAAGACACGAGTTTCTAATCCTAATAGTTTTGAAATGCTCGTTGAGAAGACTGAAACCAGTTACAAGATCTGCTGAGTCTTCGAACGTCGAAAAAAAAACATTGAAAGTCTGCTTGGCTATCTGAGCATATGTACAAGGTTGCTGCCTTAACTCTTTTCCTTCATTCAGATTAGTTGATTCAGAGAGACCGTTCATGACAGAACTGTCTAAATATACAATGGTATCATTCGAGCTAAAGCCGATGCACCCATCGCTGTTACATTCCAAGCGATCTATGAAGTACTCGAAAGCGATGCTCAAAATCGTTTTTTGCACATGGTATCAGGTGTCTATGACCAGGGATGTCATCAAAAAGCGCCCTGAACAGAGCACGACTGGTTCCTTCTCCGATATTGATCTTCAGTCCAAGTATCACACTCATGCGATAAAGCGCTTTTTTGCCTTCACTTGCAACAAGTAACTGCAAATTAGGTAGACAGAGCAAAACTTCCATAGCAGCGGTTGGAATTACACAATCTATACATAAACACGCAAGAAGTTGTAGCGTAGTCATCTGAGAGTGTGAGCTCTTGACCACCAAACAACCGAACCATACATTAGGCAAGGTCTAACACGTATATATCCAGTGAACTAGACTGGGACTAAGACCCCAGGTTCTGCTGAGCATCGCACGGCACTGCTAGAGAATGTTTGTAGCCTAAGAGCCACCTCTGTGTATTGTTTTGGGTCGATGGTGATGCCCAAATCCTTTACTTTGCAACTTCACCAGCCACCTTGCTTTTTCTTATTGTAACATCTTGTAAACAACAGATCACGTTGACTGATTCCATACACTCACTTAAAGCTAGTTAATCTTTGGTACTGTCCGTACAAGTTGGTAATTGTGCAGGAATTATCCGAACGCATGTGAGGCGTGTCTCAAAAAATGTTCAGGAGGTGCAATTGTTTTTTGCACCTCCTCTTTGGAATCTAAAGCCACAGTGTGGTATTTTCTCAGCTAACATTGCTTTTTGATGAAAATGAGGTCACAGTGAAGTTCACTGACATTCTGAAGAAATTTTTTTTCAAGACCATAAAATTTTGTAAGAAAAACAGTTCCTTGCAACTTTGGTTTTTCAGTGACAAAAAAAAGTAAAAAATAACATAATGGACTTACTTCTCCAATTAAGTACTTGAGAGACTCCCACGGTATCCGAGAATCTTTCGCATCAAGAGACTTATTTAAATATGTTTTTATGATATTTAAACAAACATCAAAGTCACATTCATTGAAATCATAATTTATATTCCAACCCAACTTGTCGTATCGTCTGCGTTCCTATGAAAATGAATTAAAATCAAAAAAATAAAAAAAAAACAAAAGAGATAAACAAAAACCTACTTGAACAACAGCATGGAAAAAGGCCAAAACATACACCAAAGGCTTGAATGCTGTGTGAGGGCAGGAGTTAAAGGTTTCATCTTCTAATTTGAAGAACGTAGTATTTAGATTCAGTTTAAGACCATTTGGAGGTTCTGTGACCACTTTAAAGAAAATTAATATAGAAAATATGAATAGGTATATATTTATTTTGTTGTTGAAAATAAAAAAACTTGAATAAGCTTACAAACCTTTAAGAGATCGTTGCAGTATTCCTATAGGGAATGATGGCGTGGGATCTGTTGTTATCCAAAGTCGAAAATCTGGGTGAGGGCTCTCAATCTTCTCCAAATACTTCTCTACTCGTCGAATGAAACTGATAAGTAAGTGTCCATTTTGCAACAAAAGCCATTGTCCTTGGCGTATTGATAGGTCTAACAAGTTAAGCGCGGCCTGTCATTAAAAGTTAAAAGCTAGTTTGTAATACGACCTATTCCACTAAATGAGGCTTTTTTATTTTAAAGCAATTATTACAGTTCAGTTACCTTTTCTTGTCCTTGGCCCAAAGAGATATGTGAGATTTTAATTTCTAAACGGCCTGCAAAGTGCATTAGATCACTTGTCGGATCAGAGCCTGCACTTAGAATAAAGCAGACAGGTACCATATTTGTTGATTGTTCATAAATCAGTGAGAGACTTATCACTGGAGGAGTGATGTAGAATTCATCCATTATATCTGTTATGTAATTGTTAATCGCAAGGTAGACTCGATCTTCCCGTAAACAGCGAAGAAGCATTAGTTTCTGATTAAAAAGAAAATGTGTAGCATTATTAAATAATTTTAATAGTTTGACGGGTGGATTTTAAGCAACTATCTACAGTTAGACTTCCTTACAACGTCACTAAATTTTATGGTCACGTAAACAATTCCTTGTTTTACTCTAATTCCGAGTTCGAGCTCTAAGCATTTTCATGTTTATGCACATCATTTCGTTGTACTAAAGTGTGTCTTTTTGTAAATCATAGAGCAAATGACGTCGTAACGAAGTTTCACTGCAGGGAGCCAATGACACCCTATTAAATTAAATTGAGAGAAAATTTCCAGCTAAAGATTACCTGGAAAGCGCTGCATTCAATGTTAAAATCTCCAGGACAGGCAGTTTGTTCTGGATCTTCCGACTCATACCACTAAATGTAAATAAATAAATTGTCAGAGAAAAAGTATTTTACAAATATGAGATTAAATGACATCCACAGCTAGTATATCTACAACCTATCTCCCATCAAGTTACATCGCGTCAAAATGGAACTAGCTCCTTTTTATGAATAGCTACTTTAAAATATTATTTCCAAGGAAATATTACAGCTGCGCGAATGGGTTTATATAAATATATGACGGATACGCTTTCCCATATATATTTGTTAAGCAACATTGAATTTACTAACAAATCCATAAAAATTAAGTGTTGTAAATTTTCCTAAAAACTAATATGAAAGGGCATAGTATTTAGTACTTATATTTAAGTATCCAAAACGGACCTAAGATTTACTTCACGGTCATTGGTTGCTTAGATATCAATGATCAAAGAAAAAACACTAATTTTGCATTTAAATTTTGGGAGCTAACTGAGCAATATATTGAATAACCTAATATTTTTTACAAAGAGGCCGAATACAAGCTTTGGGGTGAACTGGTGGGCATTCCTGAAAAGACGGGTATTGCGGTTGAAATATTGAAGAGGTGGAATGCATCTGACTATTTCGTTCGTTTCGTGAGAGTGAAGGGATTTTGCGATGTCTCTACCGTCAACAAGTTTAATCTCACGTTTTGAATACTGCCAAAAAGCTTCAAATATGTAATTGATGCAACGGACAAAAAATTTAAGCGTTTTATACTCCGTTTTGGGCGAATAAAAGCATTGTAAATTGTAAGCAGATTAAAAGGGGTCAAATATTTCTTGCAAAGCTCAACACGTTGAGTGCCACTTGCATTGTACTTGTATTTTACCTTTTTTTTATTGCGGTAACAAATTGTCTCACGCGGCCACCAGGTGTGCAGTAAATCCCGAGAAACCACACGATGCCAATGTGTCACCCGCAAACTACAACGGAATAAAACGGAGTAAGTGTTTTCAGTAAAGGATTCAGTTTGTGTATGCTTTTGAGGAGATGACTCATCAGACGAATACTTACCAGATTTCCAAAGTTCCAATTCGGATTCCGAATCATATTATGAACCTTCAGCGAGAAAAGTTAGAGAACAACTAGCTGATTTAGTGGCCTTTTCACTTCTCAAGCAGCTGTACCAACAGAGCAACTTCAAGGACCAGTATCACCGGATTCTGAAAACCCGATGCAACTTCTCTACTTCTACTTCTACTTCTAGTCTACAATGATATTGAGCATGATGACACCACTGATATGCGCAACCCGACATCGGACTTTGAGTGGAAAAGAGCAACCGCAAAGCATCTTAAGGATACTGCTATCACAGCCGATAATCAAGACAACCCTAACAGTCTCTTGGGTGTATAGTTTAGAATGATATTAGATTCAATACATATTGTAAGTCTAATACAATGCTGCATACACAAATGTGTGTGAACCTACTGTGAGACCACTCTGGTCTCACGCGGCACAGCAAGCCAAAATTCGTGTGAGACCAAAGAAATCCCATGTGGCACTCAACGTGGTAAGAAAGCCTAGACATTTCGCAGCTTGCATAGCAACATCGAATATGTGGTCTTGAAGTGGTAGTGAATGAGCTCATCTATCACAAGTTAGATCATCAACCCCATGAATGACATCTTGGTAGACATTCCCAGGAAACCGCTGTCTCTTGCTGATCCCCTTTATGGGAGATTGACATTGGCAACACTAAATACGGATTCTGAAGAAAAACAACCCTTCATTTGTTTGGAAAGGCAGTTAATCTCTCAATACACCACTTGAAACCATTAAACAAATGTAATACCGCAAAGCGCAAAAGCACAAAGGTGCTAACTTTATACATACCTCTTTCCAGGATTCTAAATTATGTTGAATATGCTCTGTGAGGGTTTCAAAGATCTCGGGAAAATCAAACGAAAGCGTTTCTATATTTTTCCAATTTTGTTCCGATATCCACGGAGCAGGACAAGGTTTCTCGCTTTTCTTTAACGATATCGAACCTTTAATGAAAAAATCAATTTCAACTTGCGAAAGTTTCCCTTCGCTTTGCTCCAGTTTGCTTGCCAACTGAAATGAGAAAAGCAGTTTGTGTCGGCCAAAAATGCCCATACACCCGAAGGAATAAACATTCTCCGTAAGAGTTGTGATAATATTCGAAATACGTTTCGAGAGCATGGAATCCGGTACTGACTTTCTTAGAGAGTATGCGAACACATCCAGGAACGAGCTGAGAGCATACTGGTACATTGAATTTACAGCTGCCATATCCGATAGCGCAAAGAAAAGCACCGCACCGCGTCTGGCAACCGGACGATATCCATTCCTTAGTTTTTCAATATCCGCAACTGTCTCAGTTGATAGGATCAGTTGCTTCGTAATCGCTGTGGCCTTAGTTTTCGTATTTTCCAAAGTTTCAATCAACTCCACGTTATCCAGCATGTTCCCTGTTGAGGTGGCCAGCTCACGCAGCAAAGAATCCTCCAATTGCTGTAATAGTTTCTTGTTTTCGCTTGTTTGTAAGATAAGTGTCTCACGCTGTTCCTCTAAATCAGGTCTTTCACAGCGCACAACAACGCTTAAGAGTTGATCCTCCAAGCCAGAATGGGTGACGCTATAGTTAACGACCATGGCTTTTGCATACACCGCCGGGTCAAACTCTGGATTGGCAAACTTTGTGGTTAGATACATTCGGAAGTTTTCATCATAGTCAACCTCTCGATCGCCCAGCACAACGAACTTTCGCCCAGCTACTGTGCGTATATTTTTCTCCAATATTGGATCAATAACGGGATCAATGTAGTCATCGACGTCTTGAAACAGAACAGGTATTCCGTACATTATGGATGATTCGATTTGTTTCAGGAAATCCGCATCGTTGAAGGAAAGTATCTTTAAATTATTTGGCGCCTCACTTCTTTTGATCCAGTTTAAGGCTTGTTGCTGTGGGTCTATGCAGAGTGGAAAACGTGACGCTCGGACTGTAAGAATTCCGTTTTGAATGGACAATTCATCGGGCGGCAAACCTTTGGATATCCAATCAGATACTTGCACTTCTGTAGACAGCGACTTGGTTAGATCGAAGTCGTCTGAAATGGGAATTTCTCGTTCCCTTAAGTCATTCAGCCAATCTTCATACAGCATTGTTCTTCTGAATTCCCACGAAAATGCTCCCGTATACGCCAAAAACGATGAACAGATAAGACACTGTCCAACAAGTTTACATTTGTGATCGCCGTACTTAAGAAGGACCTCGCTCCATCGTATTCGCTCGGAGGTCAGTCCACTTATCAGCTTGTCCGAAGCTATCTGTAACGTGTGCAAAGTTTATATAATCTCTAAATAAATTTTTAATATGAAAAATAACTTGCCAGTCTCCTCTCGGCTTGGTTCATCATCTCTGTCAACATTTTCATTTGCCTAATGGACTCTGCGTATTTGCTGTTCAGCGTAGCCAATGTCTCCTCTAACTGTGTTATTTCCTGGTTTAGTTTGTAAAGAATTTTTATTTGCAACTCCTGTTCCTGAACCAAAAAATCAACACGTTCCTTCTTAGGCTTGACCTCTCGGTAAACTTCGAAAAATGCTATAACGGCCCTCACAAACTTAAGAAGACCAGCTCCTGCGAGCGATATTTTTTCCATTTCGTCCAGTCCTGATGAGGATTTCATGTGCGCCCGACAAGCGTTAATTTGCCTCGCGGTCAATGACTCGCAGTCCATTTCCATGAGGCTTTTTAAAAAGTTCACATCAGACATCATGCCCTTTGCAGATTTCCAATTGATCTCTTTAATACCCTTTAATATGGCAACACATTCGCATACAACTTGCACCTGCGGTGGGGGAGTGGCAAATGATCGGATTTCAGTTATCTGGCTTTTATCGAGATTCGCTAGAGCGCGTCTAGCTTCCTCTAACGCCGGCATCGCTTCGGCCAAGGCCACTTCAGCATCAGCCTTTTCGATGGAAATTTGTTTACCCTTGATTTCGACTTCTATAGACTTTTCCGATGCTTCAGCTTTTTTCATATTTGCCTTTTGGGTGGACGCCTCTATGTCGACCATCATCGCTTCACAGTTTGCAGAGGCCACTTCAACGTTCTGCTTTTGTTCGGTCACTATGATTCGGAGTTGGTCTATTTGTTCGGCAGCTTCATCAATTTTTATGATTCCTTCTCTTAAACGATTGCTTTGGATGATGATGAAGTTGTTCTCTTCCTCTGTTTAGATGTAAATCGGAAAGTAAAAGATGGGGTCTGAAATACAAAGCACGTTACCTAATTGCTTCAAATATGTGTTTATGTAATCCAAATACTGCTTTGGAGTTACATAATTACTGCGTCGAAGCTTCTCCTTATATTCCGTTGAATAATGTTCTATTGATCCATGTACATGAACCACGTGACAAACGATTTTATCTCGATGATTTTCTGGAATCTGATTGAGAAAATAAATAAATGATTCGTCATCAAATAAATGTACTTAATAATAATCACCAATGGATGCTCAGTTAAATAAAGCTCTGCAACGGCAAAGAGAGCCTGCTTTGGCCAAGGAAATATCCAATCAATAGTTGTACTGCCGATTAGTCCTGGGAAATTTCGGCATCGATTACGAAGCGCCTCACCCGTTGGAGACATACAAAGAACAACATGCAGATTGTCACAGCACATATTTATGAAGTAGCTCCATACAGAATCCCTATAGGAGATATTTTAGAACTAAATGCTTCGCTTTATGACTTAAATAAAACTTGCCTGGCACTTGAATACCCTGCTTCTATTGCAAGAGAATGACACTGCCCTATGATGGCATCCTTTTCGTCGTCCGCGAAAAGTGTTGACACCGAACCAGTTGTTAATATATTGTTCATTAATTCGAGGAAACCTTCTTCAACTATCTGCAAAGTGAAAGAATATGATGAATATGATAATTATAAAATTTAAAGAGAACTCAAACAGCAACAAATTAAGAACAACAATAGTGAGCAACTACCTAGCTGTAACAGATATTTTTCTTTTTGCAAAGTTATGGTCTTTAAACACTGTGTTAATGAATGGATCCGTCGAAACAGTTTTATAATACACTACGAGAAGTGTTTTTTTGTTTTTACTCAGAACTAATCAATTATTTTGTTTATACAGATCCCTTATGTTACTGTAGTAATTCAAACGACTTATTCTAAAACCCAAAATGGCACATCCGTAAGACGAATCTTAGCTCTCACCACATTCGCAGACCCTGAAACCTTAAATCGCGTACCCAAATTGCCCAAAAATTAAAAAATTTAAAAACGCCCATCATTGTGATAACTCAATTAAAGCTGTGACAAAAACAAATTGCACAGATTGAAAAAATGTCAAATCAATCATCGTTTGACTTTTTTTCCATGCATAGTATATTTTTTAAGAATCCGAAAAAGACAACAGCACCAAACACGGAAATGGAGCTCAAAATTCATATATATAGTTTTTGGAGTAACATCTCGCGCCTTTTTTTTATTTTTGGTTTTATAGTTTTAAATAACGATTCCTGGCATACAATTTGTTTTGTGAAAATCAATTGTCACTAAAAATACTGCATACAAATTTTTCAAACATTCCGAACAATTTTCCGAACGATCTCGATCATTTTTTGAACAATTATGTGCGTGATAAAATAGAAATCGTAGGTGCCGTTTTTGAGAAAATCTAGTTTTTGAGAAAATCTAGTTTTCAAAACCCAAAAAGTTATTTAAATAAAATATATTTAATATGTGATTCATGTAGCTAGAACGTTTCGTATGAAGCAGTCGTGCAATTTATTTTACTTCCATTGGCAAATTGATATATGATTCTGTAACAATCTGAGAGTTATAATAATCTTAAATTCAAAAATTATGCCATTTTCATCATTTGGTCAATATAAAATTGTTTGCGTTTTTAGTCTAAAAAAAAATAATAATACAAAAATATTTGGACAATGTCTTTCTTGACAAGGGAACCACGTCCATGCGAACTGTTTCGTACTAATACGCCTAAATTATAGCTTATCAGCCCTGATAACCTTTGTTTGATTGCACAATAATCAAATTATTCAAAAAATTTCCTTACCTGAGTGGCGCACAGTACAAAAACAACCTTTTTTTGTTCGAGTCCCGTTAAGTAATAAAGTTTTTTTAAATCTTCACGGAAGAAAAACTCGTTATATCCACGGGTGATTGTTATTTCAAACATTTCACAATCTGGAAGCGAAAACATGGGAAAATATAATGTGTTTGTACGCCTTTTCAAGAATAAATTTAATTTAAATAAATAATTAATAAAGTCAATGTACCTGCTGCAAAAGATGCCAATTTAGTGATACTTTTTTTACCGCTTCCTCCAACGCCAACTAGCAGGATGTGCCCGCGATAAATTCGTAAAGTTCGGTGTACGCGGGTCAAGTGCTCTAGGCAGTCCTCGAATAGGACCAGGCTAAGTTTTCCTTTTCGTTCACCATATTCTTCCAGAATCTGCGAAAACACCGAATTTATATGGAAAATTTAGAATAACCACGACTTTAATTTGAACTATTTAAAGTCGATGACTTTACTCCAAAACATTTCATCAAAATTACCTCTTGAAACAAAAAATATATGGCTTTATAGTCGAGCAGGTCTTCATAGAATCTAGGTTCCGCTTCATTTAATGAATTTCTGTAATCACCAAAGAGCAGTGGATTTCGTAGCACATATTCTGCTATTGGTATGATTTTCTCTTCCTTGAATGAAGCAACCTCATCAGACGCAGGAGCTCCGTCTGTAAAAAAAAAAAATTGTAGACAAAATTTGATAAAGTAAAATGATATTTAGAAATTCAATACAACATAGAAAAATTGCTGACCTGCAATAAGAGTATCCTCTTTCACTTGAAGGACATTTTCGATTGCTGATGATATTTTGGGGACTGCGTATCCTTCGTTTATTTCGTAGAAAGGTGGGAAGTGTTCAATTACTTCAGCTTCGATGTGTTTTTTTATCATACTGATGTCCTTTATATAAAAAAAATTGTAAATAATTTTTTAAAAAAAAACCACATACAAATAATTTAGAAAGTACTACAAACATTTTCTGTTATTAATCGATCGCATACAGATCTTGAAAATTCATTACGCCACACGCGTATAATTTCTCGAGGTTGGGTAAAATAATTCGGATTTATTTGCAGCATACCACCGAATATCCTGGATAAGTCTCTAAGGTTGAATATATAGTGAAACTTTGAAGGCGTTGGTGGAAGCTCAGCTATTGTTAGCTGCGTTGTCAAAAAAAAACAAATTTAGTTAACAATTGTATTCTAAGTTCACAAGGGTTATATTAAAAGTTATGAAAGATGAGTTTTAGGTATTTTGTAAAATATAATTTTGTTTTTTGAACCAAAACGAAAAAAAACGAAGTTTTCTTGGATGGGGTCTTTACAAGAGAGAAACTAGCGTTTAAACCTTTACTATAAATCAAAGTTGCTATACCTGACTTGTTAGTGATTTTTTTAAATGGATTCTTTAAGTGTTAAGTTGGGTTCAAACTTCTGACTCAAAGAAAAAACATGCCCTATGAATAAAAAAAAATTGACCGGTGAGTTCTCATTAAGAGCACGAATGCAGGAAAATAAACCGGAAGAGCACATATATACTAGGATGCAGCATCAGGAAAATTCAACAGATTCGTTTCCTGTGTATAAGGGCGATGAATGAAAAAGGAGATAAAGTTGCGAACTGTACAAAGATGTGGAGCGAATGCACAATACTGCTTCAGCTAAGAGATTATCACACCAAAACCATAAATGTAAGTCTTTTAGGGGCTGAATTGAAGAAAAAGGGCGGCTAGTACGCCCCCTATATGGAAAATAAAAAATATTTAATTATTTTCCCTCGTTTGGTCTTAAGAGCCGACCGTCCAGTAAAAAATTATAATTGTAGGTCTTTTGGGAACTGAATTAAGAGAAGGTGGCGGCTGCCACGCCTCCTTGATGCAAAATCACAGATGTTAGATGGGCAAACCCTATGACTAGTCCAAATTTCAAGGTTCTACGATGATTGGAAGTGCTCCATAGTTTTGATGATCTGTCAGTGAGTCGGTGGTTACTATTTTTGCTTTTAACTCAGTAACCGCTCATGCTAAATAATAATAATTAGGCATAGAGCCTGCTACTGTGCGTCCCAATAAATCCTGTCTTTATGTCTCTAGCTTTGTTGTAAGTGAAGTCAAAGGGCGGGGGGGGGGGTCAAAGTGGCTTGAGTTGGTCGGTATGCATGTATTTATCTAGTGCCAAAGTTGCTAAAGAACTTGGCTGGTCACTACAGTGCCTCTTAATTCAATTTCCAGCCTACAATTTTTTATTCAAGGCTATGCCATTGCTTATTGCTTAATTAAGATGGCTGCGGACGCCACCAAGACGCTTTATAAGATTAATGGTTCATAACGACGCAAATAGTTGGCAGCAAAGTCCGACATGGCTATACGTAGCAGATAAGATAATGTGGGTTGACACGACTAGAAATGACCGGTGTCGCAAAAGAAAGATCAAACAAACAAAATAAGTAGCAAGACTATTTTAATTAGTACGATATGGTAGCGACCAACTATTCACATTTTATTTGACCTATGTATATATACCCGCGAATCACAATTGAAAATATATCTCCATGTCATTTCCTTTTTCAGGTAAGACCTTGAACGAATTATTTATATGCCTGATTGTGGATCGCGGCGAAAGGATTACAATTCTTAATTTCTTACACAGTTTGATGATAAACCAATAAGAGAGTGCGGACTCTGTATAGGTACATAAACCAATGGTGCGCATCTGTAAACACACCAAATACGCATTCAAGAGGGGATTCAATACCTAAATACCAAAAAGAAGCGAATGGGTCGAGAAGTCAGTTGCAAGAGATGATGAGATCGACATATACACCGACGACGGTTCCAAAATAGATGTCGGTACAGTCTGTCTAGGATTAAGCAAATCCTTTAGAATAAACGACGACTGTGGCGTTTTTCAAGCGGAAATAGCCATTATACTAAATATCGCGAACTGAAAAGGTACTGCTTTGCAGACAAGACCATCACCATCTACTCTGACAACCAAGCGGCCATAAAGGCCATGCAGTCGGATGTGGTGAAATCAAGGGCTGTGCATCAATGTAGGAAGTCCTTAGACGAGATATCATCTAACAACTTAGTAACCCTAACTTCGCCACGAAGCGCACTTTTTCCGATTTCGCGTTTTGGTACTATTCAGTTCGCCGGCGAAAGCTAACGCTCTTCGCTCTATAACATTCGCGCAACTATTCAAATGCGAACGCCATTTTATCGACGTCAAATACGATAGATGTTTTGATGGCGAATTAATTTGTCGGCGGTGGAAAAGTGTGATTTTTTTATTGCTCTTGTATTAAGGGCAGCCAAACAAACCACAATAAATATTTAAAATAAAGTATTCCCACATTCAAAAGTTTTTTTGACATATTAATAGGAAAGTTTGTGGAAATATTAAACGAAATGTGCCTCGGAAAGTCGACATCGTTTTGCATAGTTGCCATGTTCTCCGCGAAGTGAACTGAATGAATCGCAAATTATGCGTTTGGCTGGCGAAGTGCTGGGTACTTAGGAACGCTTATATCTCGGGAAATGATGAAGCGGGCAAGCTCGCAAGATCGGGGTCGGAGATGTACGCATCACTGGCACTCGAAGAAATAAGTACAGCGCTTAGCTTTATTACACGAAAATTCGAAATCGAGACCAACCGGAAACAACTCGACGCATGCAGATATAATATGACGAAGAGCTATGGCCAGCGGTTAATTAACAAAGATCACAATTCTTTATCGGGCTTAACCGTAAGGACATAACGGGAACCCTCACGGGGCACTGCGCTGTGCAAACGGCTGGACACAATGCATTATCCGAATGTCCGGGCCTAAGAAGCATAAGGTTTATGACCCTCGGCAGATACTTCTATGATGAGCTGGAGGATGTAAGCAAAGCCGAGATGGATGTTTCTAGGAGAGCGACACTTTGAGCCTCTAGCAGCGGTTTCTTTTTGTATTCTTTCAGAAAAAGGTACCCAAAAGGACACAATGGATCCTATTTTCTGGTCTAAGTGAGCCGTGACTACTGTCATCCACCACCTACCTTATTCTTAAATACATTCAAAGTTATATGTTTCTTTTGTTTTGAATAAAAAACTTTTAATTTTTTAGACTTTTAGGGGTCTAAGATGAATATTAAGAGATGTTACAAGCTGTGTTTCAGAATTAATACAACCTTAGGATATGATACAAAATGATACAAAATAAAAATGTCCTTCTAATGGCTTTCCAAAGGACATAATTTGGTGGTAAAGGGATAAATGAAAGAAATATGCCAACTTTTGAGGTCCAGGGTCAAGTATACTTCCTCATCAGAAGCCTAATGCCCGGGAATAATAAAAGTCCGAGTTTGCTTTAAATTTATTATATGGGGAACTCGGAAAGTGAAACAGAAAAAGTCAAACATGAGCGTTGTTCGAATTCTTCAAGAAATGTAACTTGATTATAACCCATATGTTCGTGAGTTTAAGACTGCTATATATTAATAATAATGCCTCTTGGTAGGTATATTAGACCTACTGTTAAAGAAGTTGCAGTTTTGATCATAGGACAAGAATTTGGAAGGTTTCTGTTAAACTTTGTTTCGCTATGACAATTGACAAATCCCAGGGACAGACGAAAGTATTTAAGGAAGTCTTTAGACTTCAAAATTTAATCTAATAAAAAGATTAAATTTTGAAGTCTATTCCTTAAATACTTTGATATCAATTTTGAATTCTCTATTTATTTTTAAGTATTTTGTGAGACAATCATTTAAAACAGTCAAATGATTTGAAGTGAATATAATGCAATGCTTTGTGATTGCTTTCAGTCCTCGAATTTTTTCTTGAAATCTTTTATATTCATTGAATTCTTTTAAATACATTCGATTTATTAAAGTCTTTTGGCTGGTTGAAGTCTTTTTTCTGCATTGAAGTCTTTAGACCATTTAAAGTATTTTTACTGTTGAAGTCTTCCGATTATTTTGAAATATTTTATCATTATGTCTGTATGTCTGTCTATCTCTAAAACTACTCGGCCGATTTTAAAAATTGTTGTAGCATTTTAATGGTGAGGTCATACAATTATTTTGAGTAATTTTTCAAAGAACATGCAAATGCCAACATAGTTGCTGCACCCTATGATATACTTAAATAACTTAATATACTCTCTTTGATTTGCCCCCGCTTTTTGTACATTATCTAAAATTATAAATCGTGCATAATAGGTTCTTACGGTCACAGTACATCTACGTTATACTTTATCCACCCTACGCTTACATCCTACAACGAGAAAAAATAAATTGACACATCATTGATATTACCTTGAACAAGTTTAAAGTTATTTGGACCACGATATCAGCAATTTTGTGAAGGTTCTCAGGAAATTTGCTACATATTAAATGGCCTTTAAAAATCGAAGAGTAGATTAATCTAAGGGAATCCTCACTGGGAAAGACTAGATTATAAACAGAAAACTTTGAAATAAATCTTGGATCGACTTCATTTCGCCCTCCTCCTGGATACCCCATAGCTGCATAAAAGGTAAGATCTTTGAATTTTTTCCAGTTCAGATCTTTGCCTCTGTCGAACATTCCACCGCATTCGAAAAGAAGTTTTAAAAGCGCTATAGGCTGTTGAGTTCCATATCTATAAGATAAATATTTATAAGATATATCTTGGCTATTAATCTTAACTGCTCACTTACTCATCTACTTGTGGCATATTCATATCGTCAATGAAACATGCAATTTGTTTTCCAATCGGCGGTCCAAAAGTGTCTTTTGTCCGCTTTTCCACGGAAGCCTCAATAGTCCTTTGAATGTCAAGTGAAGTTGTTCGTGAGGAGAAATTTGCATTCAGAACAATCTAAAAATTAAATTATATTTCGTTACAAATTCGATTAAACTGTCAATAAACAAACATAAGAACTAGAATTCAGTCCTCTCAAATATTTAGTTATGATCGCTGTTTTTGATGAACCCGCGTCGCCTATTAAAAGTACGGGCCGTTTTTTCTGAAACAATTACTTACTTTATATTTTACAATTATGTATGTATGTAATTCCACTTACCATGCTCATCAAATACAAAACCTTATTGGTTCTTAGTGTGTCTACTGTTGGTACAAGGATTTCACTAAATTTAGCATTGGAGTCATGGTCATACGAAGGTACTATCCATTCCCAAGCGGTCCATACATCTTGTTGACAATCATAAAAGTACTCATACATGGTAGGCTTTCCAATAGGTAGTTGACCTTTCGACGCACGCTTAGTCTCTGAATCTTGCAACAAAGTCATTGCTGAATTCCGTTTTATAAATTCGTCAAAACGCTCCCGATCGTATTCAACCAAACAAGCACCCAATGAACCATAGATGCACTAAAGAATATGACATTAGCTCGACCTCAAATCAATTAGAATGTCAAAAGTTTACCTCAATAAACCCACATTCCAGGGTTTCAAGATCGTAATCTACAAAAGGCTGTTCAGAGTCCTCAGTGATGGTTGGAGGTGGAAATATCGCATCGTAGAAAAAGCAGAATTGAACAATCATATTTAAGTCAGTTTGTAGCAAGACCGTTTTTAAGGGTTTGCCTTGCTGAGTACCATCAAGTCCTTCAAAAATGTATGTAATCGCGGGTGCAATCAATTTCTCAAACATATCCTAGCGAAATTGTTGTGTAAATTAAGTAATTTCAAAAACCATCCAAAGAAGAAACCTACATTTAAGAACTCATGTTCCGATTCGGGTCTAGACAGTACCCATCTTTGCCAGTAGGGAGCGTATCGAAGATTTTTTGGGTCGACGTAAACCATGCCAGCCCGAGACACTGTCGCTGGTGAGGCATAAGACAAGTCTCCCACCTTTTTCCGGAAAAAATAGACAAAATATTCTCTAGATACGAATTTAACTTAGTTTATGTACCTCGAATAGTAGTGCACAATGGTTTTCTAGACGTATGCGTTCGCCGTTGGCCAAAGTAAGAAGTTTGTTGTCATCCATAACAGAGTTCATGTTTTCGATCCAGAGTGCGTCAACATCGCCATCGAAACAGACATATCGTATTTCCTACAGTTATGAGCTTAAGTTTTGCATTTTTTTTATTGACATTTATTTACCTCTTTTGCTGTTGGTTTGTTCATCTCTCTGAATATGCTTGAAAATAGGCCATCAATCCAGTCCCTGGTAATCATATCAAGATGTCCATATAGTTGTATAACAGAGAATGCCTAAATGTAAATATTAATGCATTTGAAATATATACTTTTTTTTAACATATTGTTGAACCAATTAAAAAAATGGTTAATTGTGACCCAACATCACGGAAACACTTTCAGTACTAAATACAGCTCGGCAATTTGACAATCGACGAAATTTAATTTTTTGTCACAGCAGCTCAATACATAACTTTTGGTATACATAACTTTTTCTTTTTCACCTTTCAACTTTAAATCATTCATCCTAAGAGTATACACTGGTTTACTTACTAGCAGACTATCCAAAGCAGTGCCCTTACAACTGTTTTGTCTACATTTTTATACTCTGTCCCATAAAAAATCGGTATGTATTAGTTTTGACACATTTGCGCAAATTTATAAACAGAGACTCCGTGTGTTAAGCAATGTCACCATCTATCGATTAACATACACATATTAATTCTATCACTTTCCTTTAAATTTATAAGGCTTTGAGATATATTTTGCAGCAATTTTTTTGAATTTATAAAAAATGGTTTAGTAATTTACTAGAATTTACGAAGCACGTTACTTACTTATACAGCAGAAAAAACCTTTCCTTATGTTCTTAATTACAAATTAATCAGTGGATTAGAAAGATGAAAGTGGTAAATGCTTTGGGATAAGAAAATGTCGAACAATATTTCCATGCAATCCTAAATAAAAATTTGAAAGCCTAATGAAGCAGGCGGTCGTCCGCAGTGGACATATTTTAAAATAAAGGGAAAATAACATTTAAATTGGTTTACAACTATACTAGCAGTATCCCCCAATCTCATAATTCTATCCCGATCATTCGAGGAAGAGGATGCATTCTTGGAGGATACAATGATCTCTTTTTAAACTGATAGATCAAAAACTAGTGTGTAGGGTTTTCTCTAACAGACTAAATCATAGTCTCTCCTTCCGCCTTTCTGATCATTGTAGCGTATTCCAGGCGAAAATAATGGCAATTACATAAGATTATCTTGAAAGTTTCAGTAAACTCTATAGTAGCCCTAGATGTCAGAGCAATTCAATATATACCTTAGCTGGATGCCGGGGCACAGAAACATTCCTGGGAACTGTAAGGCTGATGAAACCGCCACCTCCCTCCCGTGATAAATTAGAGTAAGGTATAATTTTTGAGAAAAATTCGTCTGATTCGTCAAATATATTAGGTGCTTTTTTAGCTACATATATTTAATATTTCAGCAGTTATATCACTTAGAGTAGTTATACCACAAAACCGGAAATTTTGTCTTTAACTTGATATAACTTGAGTTACGCGCTAATTTTTTTTTCGTCTGACCCTTAAAAATATTTTTTTCAAATTAAGTATTTTTTGGACCTGAAAAGCCCTGACTTACAAGTGGTCTTATAATTAGGAATTTTATGTACTGCTTTGGGACGCAGGTATATTATTCTTTTTGAACAGAATTACCTAAAATTTGTTGTATAAAGAAAGTTAGTGCATGTAAGCTCCGGATTGAACGACATTACAATAAAGGTCAAGGCTTAGGTTCATCCTGCCAAAAAGTCAAACTAGGTTCCAGTTCTAGACGGTATAATCAGCGAACTATTTACTGCAAATGGAGATGACTTGCTACTATTTTGGAAGCTTTGTACGTAGAGAGTATGTCTGATCAATTACCGGATCGTCCACAAAATAGAGGAGGAACCCACAAAAATAGAGGCATCTTCTAAACATAGGTAGCACAATAGATCTCATCTAATGTACCGTATTTCCCAAGCGCCTAAAACTATGTATTTCTCAACCATCTAATCGAACTGCATCAATACAGTCTCAAAGGTGCCGTGAAATAAGGCCAAATCTGGAAATTTGGCTTTATAATATAGAAATAAGGCCATATATCAACACTTGGCGTTATTTCACTTTGGTAAAGTGAAATAAGACCGATTCAGTGTGTGAAATAAGACTAAAAATTGTTTTATTTCTCTTTACGAAAGTGTAATAAGGCCAAATGTTTTGAGCTGGAAAAGTGGGTTATAAGGCCCGAAATCAATTCGAGTTCTGAAATATTTTGTCGAAGATGGGACATAAGTCCCAAATTTTCTGAGAGATAATATATATATATATAATATATAGAAAAAACACAAGTATAGTATTATTTCCACATCAACATAGAAATAAGACCCCTTTTTCTTAGGGGCTTAAACACACAAAAGTTCTAGATTTACGATCCTCGAAAAATAGAGTGCATGATGAAAACTTGCTCAATTTATTGAATCACATCTTGTTTCTTCTAAAAAATAATATTACATTATTAGGACAGCTGCCGTTACTCGACTGATTTGATAGACACTGGGCGTGCCCCATCTTTTCACAGCTATCCAAGTATCCGAAACACAAGAAGCAGACAGAAATCAAATATTTTGGGTACTTAACTGCACAGAATTCAAATTTTGAATACATTTTTATAAGGATTTTTTGAAAAGTGATTTTAATAAATTTGGTATGGTAATAAAATCGTTTTATGGTGAAAGGATCTTTAAATATTTCGTCTAACGCAGTCATGGACTTTATATTTATGAATCGCGAAAATCGGTTTTCTCCACTGAGAAAACAATTTTACACTAACAGTAGTCTGGAATTTTTTATATCGAGTCATACCCAGAGAAACCATAAGGGATACATACCTTTTCAATTAACTTACTTTGGGGTTAATTGTGACGCACTTTGTAGGTTTTCCCAAGTGGCATTGCGCTTTGATCAGAGTATTTATTACAACTGTTTTCCCTCCACCGGTTGGTCCAACGATCATTGTAGAATGTCTTGTCAACATTGTTTCATACATTTGGATTACCTTGTCTTCCTGTAAAATGTATTTATTTATTTTAGATTTATATGTTTGTTTAATAACATAACCTGATCCGGAAGTAGTATATAACCATCAGTTGCAAGAACATGCCGAACTGCATCGTTTAACTGTGGATATCCTACGCGTGGACAGTCCACGCCTGGAAATAGATCCTATGTCAAACAGAAGAATATTGAATAAGACTTTGAACTTGAAGCGTTTAATTAAATTTCAGCCTTAAGGACTTTCTAACATTTACCTTAATTAGACCAAGAAACAGTGCCACATCGTCAAAAACGAATTTGGGAAAATTCATGTCGCGTAAGACACGCATCAACACAACCGATTCGGGTAGGTCGCTTGACTGCCTCTGCATTACGCCAGCCATTCGAAGAACGGAATTTAACGATCGAAGGCCCCAATCATAGTGGCACTGCTTTGAAAGCTGTTCCTGTGCTAATTTGTATAGAACTGTCATTTTTTTGGCTAGGACCTTTTATATATGCATATCGGTCAATTAAATTTTATGTTGCTTAAAAATTCAGCATAGACAAACCTTTGATGTCAAAAATCCGTCGGAAAATAACGATATAAGGCAAATCAATTCGAGATCTGGTTTTATACAAGTCACAGGGCGAAAGAGGGCCTTAACCGATTCCGGAAGTTCAGTCCGACCAGCATATCCTGGATTCATAGTGACAAATACGCCAACTTTTGGATCCAGAACAATTTCAACGCCTTCAAACTAAGAAAAGAATAATCATATTTATACTTATTAATGGAACGAATTTAACTTTTCTTCTTATATTATATTTCGAAACAAACTCACAACAAACAATTTGAGCTTTTTCAAAAGCCCACTTCGAATAGTCTGCAGCTGTGTAGAAATGACACTGAGCACGGAAATTTCAATTCGATTAAATTCATCGAAGCATCCCCAGGCACCACATTGACAGAGACCCGCAAAAATACTTCCTACGGCCAGAAAGTCCATACCCTCACCACAATTTGTAACAATACAAAGTAAGGCCATAGCTTTGGCTAAGTCCTTAACGGTTTCCGTTTTTCCGGTACCAGCAGGGCCTGCCGGGGCGGCACCAATGTTCATGACCAATGCTTGTGTTATTGTCAGGTATATCCTGTCTGTGAGTGGAGTAATAACTAAACGTCCATTCAGGCCCATATATTCGTAGCCATAATTGAAACGTCCAGTGCACTGAACCACAAATAAATCATCGAGCTGTGTGAGCCAGTAAAATCGCAATTGGCTTTCCCATCCAAACTCTTGGGCATCTACAATGTTGTCTCGAACGAAAGTTTCAATTATATCCTTGGCATGCACGTCAATTGTTGTTATCGTTTTGAACTTTAATCGATCATTTCGGGACAGTTCAGAACGCACCTTTATAACTAACTGTTCGATTTGCTTATTTTGAGTTCGAAGAAAACTCTTCATGGCTTGCTTATTGCCTCGTTTTAGTGCAGCGAAGGTCTCCTCCACCTCGGCAGTCCACCACATCTGACTTCCTGCTAGAGTCACCATTCCTTGATACATCAATATCCAATCGTTTCTGAAAATATATTTTAAATAAGTTTTATGAATTTTTGAGAATCGTTAATGTCGGAAATGACTAGTAAGGGCCGCCAAAATCTTTAAATCAGGATTTAATGCTTATATTAAGAAGGCGTACAAGGCGGCGACATTACATTCATTTCCATTGTTGTGTTTGCTTCGCGTTCAACAGGAATCAACTAATCAGTAATCAAGAATAAATAAATTTCGGAGTATGAAGAAAACAAAAGAAATTTGAAAATTAAAACAAAAAGGAACGAAACGTGAAAAATGTGATCATATTAAAGCCCGATACGTACCCAAAAGAGAATTAAAAAGTGTCGTAAGATAAAAATCGTGGCGTATGAAACGTGACAGTGAAAACCGGTTGGAACGCAGGAGATACCCTCTGTGTTTTGGAAATATATGGGAGACAACAGGTACAGAGGCCAATGATTCTTATCTTCAACGAGAGCCATTCTAATGGGCCATATGTCCACTTTTTGATCTCACTTTTTACGAACTTCGGGCCACTAATTACAGAAAAATACTCAAATACCTATCTATTGAACAACTCTCTTTCCCGTAACAATGTTGCTCTTTCTAATATAGATTCATTGTCAATACATATGGAAGTGCCACTGAATGAACGACCATATTGCAGTAGCTATTCTGAGATGGAACCCTGCCATTTATCATGCATAAGCAAAATTCAAGTAATTAGTTTATATAGCTTCTTTCCAATTACACAGTACTCCGTTCATTTCGATATTTGATCTACGACTAAAATATTGGAATTATTTGTTGTTTTTTTATTATTATCTGTGGTTTGTTTGTTTCTACTGCGGATATGCAGTGTTATGTAGTTTTAAATTTCTATTTAATTTAGTGACAATAAAATAACAAGAAATGGACAGAAAATATTAAAGTTAGGACTAATTTTAGATTTTTACAAATTGTATTGCAGATTTGTAAAGAAAAACGTTTGTTTAAAATAAATATATGAATAAAATTTATTTTTGAAACTAAATCGAATATTGTGTCTCACTTTTAAACTTGTGACCACTTTTTCAAGCGAGTATTTCACTATTTTATTTTGGTCATCGATAACGCTGCTGATTTATCAGTGAAGGAAAAGAAATATTCTTCCTTTCCACAAAAAAGGAGAGATACGCGAAACTGTTATAATTACCGTTATATCAAGCTAGTTGTAAATAATATGAAGATCCTTAAACGGGCATTAGACGGCCGTTTTCTAGTGGTTTTACGGCTAAAACAATAACAGATGCAATCTTAAGTATAAGGACAATAATGGAAAAACATCTAGTTTTCTTAAAAGACTTGCATATAGTGTTGGTTGATTTTGAAAAAGCATTCAACAGGCAACCACGAGATCTAATATGGGTGGGGTAAGACACCAAGAGGTTCTTGAAACCTACATACAGATGATTATGAACATGTATGATAAAGCAAAGACAAGAGTAGATACAACTCAATCAGCGAAGGAGTTCGCAATCAAAGTCAGTGTGCACCAAAGAAGAGTATTAATTATATTTCTTTTTATTGCTTTCATAGATTATCCACTGCGAAAAGGTTTAAAAGTGTGTATCCTCGAGGGGTGGGTAAGAGTTTGCAGGCATTTTTATGCAAGACATTAATAGTTTAAAGCTGAAAATTCACATGGAAGGTACTGTCTTCAACCCGTGAAGCTACTGGGATATGCGGTCACTAATTAAAAGGACATAGTATGATCCAAGCGAATCCGTGAATTCCTTCCAGATGACAAGGAAAACTGAATCTCCGTTTCAAAGAAAGTCATTGCCGATGCAAAAGCGCTTGGTCTGTGTCCGTGCCCGAGACCGTAGAGGTTATAAAGCGGATACACTTTTTATGCACAAAAGGCCAGTAAGGAGAAACCTTCTGTTCAAAGAGTCTAGTGCTTTACGCACAACACCCACCAAACCATCATGCGGATATAAGCGCGATGCTTCTAACTAACTTTGGTATGTTCAAAAGTACTGAAATTAGTTAATAAAACGCTTTGAAGAAGGGTAAAGGATATTTCTTGTGGTTGGTTATTAGTGAATCAGTGGATGGCTTATTATAGTACCTAGAGTTTTATGGCGGCACGCCTCCCATAAAGCAGCATTAGCTAAGGTCAAAATAAAAGTTATGGATACCCCCATAAAGTTAAAGGTTATGATAGATAGCATATCAGGGGCTTCTACATGGACCGATAAACACTGCTGTAATCAAATTATATCATTATTGAGTCTACGCTAAGACAGGGGTATCATTTGAAAAATGTTGGTACTTTGACTGTAGGGAGGAAGATTAAAAGTATAATCCAATGAAAGTCGTCCTAGGCCAAATCGAATAAAATTATGTTGAATTGCTTCTATTTGATTTGAGTGAATATTAAGGTAAGGTATCTTGTGAAGCATACTCGGACGGACAAAACAACTGTATAATAACTCTATCGTCAAATTCCTTGGATAATCTCTTTATAAAGCACAGCATAAAGTTTGATTAATTAACAAAAAGTGTAAACAATTAATATTATATATATGAAAAAGCTGATACACATCTTTAACGATAGCGAACCAACCAAAACCAACGCTCCTTTCAGAAGTCTGCGAATTCATCTCAGAGCAACCAATCACTGAAAAACGATTTTTTGCTCTGGGTGGCAAACACAAGTTGAAGAGAATCATAATAATTTTCTGGCACATGATTTTTATGTTTAACATATGAGAAGCTATACAGAGCCTTCCTTTTTCATTTCCTACCACTTCGTCCACCCTATGGTTACTTATAGCGGCTGTTAATGCCTTTTAAATATTTGATATGAAATATGTTCAATGTATGGCTATAAGGGGTAACAGCGTTAGACACTTTTTGTCATTTTTCAAGTATTTTCATTTCTTAAGATTTAAAATTCTGCGGTAGCTTATGGCTTGGCATTCGCATGAAAATGGATTATAAAATGAACATAGCACCATAAATGCAATTTTGACATAAGTCGGTGCTGTTAGTCCTTATAGGTATACCTTATATTCCTTATAAATATACCGACCTTGACAATTCATTTTTCTTGCCATAATCTTTTATCGCTTTTTTGGTAATGCACCAATTAGTATGTCTCATTTCTTTAAGAACGTCATTCATCCAGTTTTCGACTCTTCCCTGTGCGAATACTTTTTACAAAAGAAAAGCCATTGTATCGTCTTTTTATAATCAAAAATTTTGTGACTTAATCAAAACTTACCAATATTTTGAAATTCCATAGTTTCTCCTTCACTGGATATCATTGCTGATACAAAACTCAAATCCATATCATTTTTGAAAAAACATAATGATTTTATGTTGTCATACATCTGGAAATTCAAATAAAATACGTTAGTGCAACACAAATAAATTTTAAAACAAGTAATAAACCTTAATAATATGATCCTGAACAACTGTGGGTTCACTGCTTCCCAAAATTGAAAGCAATTCATCCGTTGAAATAAAATAAAATCTTGGAAATATGCGACGCTTTGTTTCAAGATACTCGTTTAACGATTTTTGACAATCTTCCAAGCCAGCGTTCAATAATTGAAACTCACCCAATCGACCAGCTACTGTGCAAATTGGCGTCACTAATGGATTATTCGCGCAATCAACCATTATCTAAATTCAAGCAATTTTAATTAATTGTCTTGGATTACTTATTTACTTTAACACCATGCAGTAAGAATTAATATTACTATTTAAATAGAATGCCGCCATAACTCAAGAATCAACAAATCTGACTTAATAATGCAGTTGAAATTTTGTGATTGCCACAACTTTAAATTTGAGACCCCGAGTATGATTGTATGTAAGAATAGTACGTCTTGAGTGTGACCTGTCTGTTCTCGGTAAATTTAATATTTTTTCATTTTTTCCATGGTTGTTATGATGGCAAATTTATATTCATATATATTAAGCTTCTGTTTTATATATTATGAATAACAACGGATAGATGTTTTCTTTAGTTACTGCGGTGTTCTTTTTAATTAGCGCTTGGAGGGATTTTATTTAATTTAAATTGCAATGACAAAACAAAACGTCGATATTTACCCGTCTATACGTTTTATCAATTCCATCAAATTTTTTTGCTTCCTCCGGAAGTTGGGTGCGTATATCACCACCAACGAAAATTCCTTCAAGATAGAGCCATTTTCTTTGAACTGCAACCCATTCATCGACAATTTCATATATAAGTGCCAACGTTCTCTCCCACTTATTAACGGTTTGCAAAAATGGACCGATAAACCTACATTAGAAAATAAAAACAATTTTAGTTTGCAAGAGAAAAAATATATCAGAAAATCGTTTTATTTTTTATAATCGTGAGGGTCAAAGTCGTAAACAAATAAGCTTTAGAAGGTGACTATTTAAGAGTACAACGGCAATAGCAAAAGAATGTCCCTCAAATTTATTGTTCCGATTCGGATTGGAGTTGTCTTTTATGAATGCCAAATGTTTACTTATATAAGACTGAGATCTTTTGATGAGAAATATTTTACTCTCCTATGTGGGTCGTAAACAAAAGCAATGCGCAATTTTATGATATAAATATGTATAAATTACTGTTATTGTAATAACAAGTATCCATAGTACAAAAACACACCAAATTCTATGACAGGTACGGTTAATTAATTCGATAAAGCTAAAAAAAGGATTGTCCGCCTGTCTGTCCTCCTATTACTGTTCTCAATTCAGGTTTTAAAGGGGTGAGAGGAGGGGTAACGGAAAAGGGGAGCGATGAACTACCTCTCGAATAAAAGTGATGGGTTAAAAAAGGGTATTAACGTTTTACTACTTAAAGATATTGTTAAAGGCGAGCGGGTACAATCCAGTTATTTGTATAGTATCTATATTGTTTTGTTTGGAAAACTAATAAACGGGTAGCGAGTACATCTAGCTATTTTGATGAATTCACCATGGGAAAAATGACTGGAATTGTATTAGGTATAACTGTATTGATAATAACAACGGCTATACTCATTGCGGCCAAAAAGACTAACGTGAATTAACATTACACGATTTTTACATTGGTGAAGTCAATGTTCTGAAGAAGGGAAACGGGAGCGGAAGAAAACTTGTCATGTATACCAAAAAATTTCCTTTACACAGTCAGAATCCCATGACTCCGAGAGAAAGAGGAATGTTGTTTGGTAGGGGTTTAGTTCTATTGATGTTTGGTCTCCTTTCCTTAAAACTACACTATATAATTGTACCAGGAAGAAGTTTTTGAAAATTTTTGTAATGTACATTCTGACTAACATTAAAAAAAAAATAAATAAGGTGAAAATAAATAATCTCAGAATTCCAGCGAAGAACTCTCGCTACTGAAATTTTAAAGATGTTGCCCTCGTCAACGTCTTCTAATAGATACTATATCTTCTCCCGAGAGTCTACTCTCAAATATATATATACGCAGGTTTACAGATCGTTATATACAAAAACCCTTAAAAATAAAAATCGATGTATTAAAAAAGAAACTTACTGAGATGCTCCCATTGATTGCAAATTAGTTGAATTATCGTCTAAAACCTGCATTATTTCATCAACAGCGCCAAGTATAAAGCCGCGATCCTCTTTCGCCTTTAAGTGCTTATGAACCTTAAATTCCATTATAGCCCAAACATCTTCGACTTCCTTGATACCCTTTTCAATTGACAATTCTTTTAATGCATTATTAAGTATTTGTTCAGCAATATCCTAGGTACAAATAAAACATAAAGCAATAAAACAGCAGACAACAATTAAGATAAAACTTCTATCTCACTTGATATTGATGCAACTGCATATTAAACATGTTTTCCAAAGTGAACCTATCCGGACCCATGTCAAAAAACTTTCCAGTCTTTTGCATGAGCAGTCGCCAATGACGCTCCCTCAAAGCTTCATTCTTCAAGCTAACCATCAATGGTACACTATTCCTGAACTGCTTCATCTGCAGCTCTAACATTTGAGCAACTGGTAATTCACGTACCTAAACACAAAATATTAAGATGCAAGATCTAAAAAGGGGATACACATAATATTACCGTTTTAGAAATTTTTCGAAATTCCTTCAAATAAGATTCGATACCATCGTTCAAAATCTGTGGATCCAAATCAACCCATAACGTTTTTGACCAGGTTTCTCGTGCAATTTTTTGTTGTTTGTAAAGTCTGTATATCTAAAAAAGAATTTCAACAGGAATGCATAAATATATTGTTTGTGTATTTAAAAAAAAAAGATGCTCACCAGTTGCATCCCATCAAATTCAGTTTTAACTTTCAGGTAGTTATTGTAATCAACAATTGGTATGTCGAACAACTTCTCGGCATTCGCTGTATATTTTTTAACATCATTTAATATTTGGATGAGATATCAAAAAATATATTACATAATTCTATTCTGCGTTCTTCTAAGTGTTGAAATTTTGAGCCATAAGTATCCATTAATTTGACTCCTCTATCTAGTTCGGTTCCAACAGCGCCTGGTCCATTTTTTTCGAAGTCTTCCATGAAAATTTGCAGCTATTAAAAGAAGAAATAAAAGAAGCTAATAAAATCGATTCAATGTGGGTACAAGTATGAATATAAACCATATCGTTTCAAAAACAAGAAGTAATAGTAAATAAACCAAATGTTTTCGTTTAGGACAGTAGTTCAGTGTTTTCTAACCAATGGATCATGTCTCCCACTAAGGACAGACATGACTAACCGCCACTCTAGAGAAAAAGACCGTGGTATGATATTCTACACGCGTACACTGGAAAAAACTGACAGAAGATAATACATAAGAACGCTAAAACGGCAACAATTGCGCCAAGGGAAAAGTACTAAGCCAGTATGAGGCAGGAAAAGAAGATTCTGCTAAGTTCTAACAAAAAAAAGTAAGCAGTCTTACAGCTCAAGGTGGTCGAAAAGTCTCGCTATCAAAAAAACATCTGGAAGTTTTATAAGAAAGCCATGCAACTGGCGGCAGTTATGACACCGGAATGCGAACTTTTCGAAAAAGCTATGAAAACCCAATTTGGTTGCTAACGCTCAAGGAGAAGTAGATGTATTTAAGCAGCATTTCCAGCAACTTCTAAATAGGCTTCATGCAAAGAGAGTGACAGGGCCTCAAGTTATTTCATTTGCCACACCATTTTTCCATTAACCATATAATATCATTCATCAGGAGCTGCACATATCGATGCAAACATGCACGAGATATCGAAAAAAAGATGCTCTATCGCGTGATTTTTTCAATTCTTTTTCTTGAGCAGATAATGCGGTGGTAATGACATAGAGGCTTCCACGGATATTTAAAACTAGCGAAACTATTTGGCGTTAAAGTAAATGATGACAAAACGAAATACAAACAAAACGTTACTTTTCATATTAGTATCTGTATGTTGTTAAAGAGTTCACCTATGAAATTTATTTCACCTATTTTTATTTCACATTTTTCAGCTATTTTTATTTCACATATGAAATTTCTAAAAACGTTATACGTGAAGATGAAATGTGATGCTGGTATTTATAAAGAGATCGTCCTTAAGCATCTCATTTCAGAAAATCGTTAAAATATAATTTTAGGAAATAAATTTTCAAGATTTTCAAGAATTTTATTCACCCTGGTAAGTGTATTTATATACAAATATGCAATGCCATATCTAAAAAACTAAAGCTAATGTATGAAAATGGGTTTCATTTTCATATTCAGGATGACGAATACATAAAAAGATCTACATTGATCTAAGTGTAATTCGCATTAATCTATTAGCCTTACTTAACCTAAAACATGCCTAACCGGAGTCACCGAAAACTTTCCAATTAAAATAGGTGTTGGTACATCATAATAATTTTTTGCCTTTATTGCGGTGCATTAACAGCTTAAGAGATAATCAATGATTGACATACCTGCAATTAGCGCTTTTAAGATCAAAGCATCCCTTTAGCTGGACAAAGTAATTACAAACAAAAGTTATCGTCAACAAAGCTTGATCGAATTGGAAGTTCAAAGTTCCTAGTCAATTACAGAATTGTATGTCTTAACCTCAGTCGTACCTTTGGGAAACCTTAGTTCAATGTGACAACTTTTCAGACACTCAGGCACCGGAAAACCTTTATTAAAAATAATCGATTTTGGACACTTTTTATATATATAAGAAATCTTTGGACACTAGAAGTAAAAATCAAACTGTACGAACAATCGTACAGTTAAATTTCGAGCTTTTTCAAGCATATGCATACTTTGTTTTCTTTTGGTACAATTTATATCTGTTCGTTTAAATTCAGTACAACATTTCTCACGTTCACACATGCTAGCCTTGTAGTTTTTGTGGTTAAATTTGCAGCTACATGCCAAGAATGTAGGATCGATATCTGAAATAATACATCAAGCACTAGATTCGCAATCCGATTTGAGTTCTGGTTCCGAAATTCCTTCCAAGAAAGGAGTCGACTTTATTAGAAAGAGAAATATAAATACTCGCTATCGGCGAGTCAAATATATGAAATACACAGATAATCTACAATTTACTTTTGAGACTCGCAAAAGGTTTGTCTTTGCTTTATTAAGAAGTACTTTATGCAATAATAAATTATAATAAACTTTTTTACCTCTCGGGCACCTTTTTATAAAATTTTTTACAAATTTTCGGAGGTAACGATGACCTAGATCATAACATTGCCGGTAAGGAATTCAATTTTCAAACGGATAAGAATGTGCAAGTCGCTCTTAAATTAATAGATGCTAATACATTCAAAATAAAAGGTCGCAACTTAAATTGCTAAGTTTGACATTGACAATAAGTGTTCAGTAAAAGCACTAACCTCCTCCAAAAAATTGTTTATTTCTCCAGTCACAATTTGCACGAATTTTTGTTTAATTGGTCCTAATTTAACCGAGCGATAGAGTGATGACCGAAACAGTCTTTTCCATCTTTTTTCTAAGTGATGTGACATAAGCATGTCATTATAATCGAACTGAAATGAAATTCCCACAGAACAAAACAATAATGTGTCAATGCTTAATTAAAGCTCAAATTTGTTCAACAAATAAAGTTACCTTTATATTGTGTTCACTAAACACCGTATAAGTCTGTTGCATTTCAGATATTTTTGATTGAATTGTTAAAGTCCTCGATTGAATGGTCACAATTGCCGCCATAACCACTTTGAATTCTTCTAAGTTCTTTGGACTCTTATTAAGGTTTTTTTGAAGCTCCTTCAAATTAAACAAATAAAACACATGTTTATACCCAACTAAAGTGTATCTCAAGGTTTCAATTCAAATAGCAAAAAAAGGATCTCACTTTAACTTCATCCCTCAACAATGTCATATTTTTTCGAACTTTACTGGCTAAAATTTCACCCAGAGTAGTTTTCCATTCAAACGCGTGCTCACATAAACTGTCTAACAAAGATTTTAAATTAATTCGAACGCATCGAATATCGCAATAAGTTTGGCAACGACGCAGTTCCTGAATGACGTTTGCATAAAATGTAAATTTCTCGTCGAACTCCACCAACGGCACACCAGAGTTAACGAATCTTTCACAGACTGCAACTTTATCGTAAGCCCAAAGACCAAAGAATTTTTTGAATCTGGAAGAACAGTTGTCACAAGAACGTTGTCACAATTAATCATTTAATTTGACGTACCTTTTCACATAGGACTGCGCTTCGTCTACAACCCTATTTGCTAGGTGCTGTATATTTTTCAACAACGCTACGATCTCTTCCTTCTAAACAACAATTTGTATATATAATAAATCTTATGTAGTTTTTTACCTTAGCTTACTTTAACTACGTCTTCATAAAAAGTGAAAACATATTTTACGCCTGCGTTATCCACCGGTGGGCATGTCAAGCATGATCCACTCATCCAACGTCTAAAACCCCTAATTCTGTGGAATATTTTAAAAACGTATTTTAGAGAAAGATTTGCAGTTTCTAACTTAATTCAAATTCAAAGAAGTCGGAAAATCTTTACTTGAGAATTTCGATAAACATTCTAACAATAAGATAAAAGAAATTTACATACCTCTCTAGGAAATCCTTTGCGGACTGAACAAAAATATTCTGCAATTCTATAGCACTGGGATATAGTGTAATTTCTGGCATTAGAAGGAGACACTTAATTTCAAATATTGGCGTATTTCCCATCAGGGAATGTAAAAATATTTGAAAGTTTCTATGCGTATATCTATTAAATAAGTCTAATTAATTTGATTTAAGGACAAATCAGTATTGTATTGACATACCTTAAAATACAATCAAAAGTCTCCTTCTCCCAGTAAACATAGTACTCCCTCATTTTTGCTGAGCGTCCTGTAAACGTTCCCAAAACCAAGCTCTCCAGCTTTACCAAAACAGGACCGATGGAATCAATTATTTTTTTCATTTGCGATACTTTTTCATTTCGTGATTCTCTTAATTTTGTCAGATACTCTTCGCAATGATAAATACTTCCGTAGGTCATTTGATGACTTTCCTCATCGTTATCGGTTTCATTTTTATTTTCATTTGCGTTTTCTGCTGATGCATTTTCATTGCATTCATCAATTTGAAATAAATTAAAATATTCGATTTTGTTGATTCTGGTTTTGATTTCAATTCGGATATTATTAATTTGGGAAACCAGCGATACAAGTTTTCGCAGTAATATTTTGATATTAGCAGCGAACTTTTGAATATTAAACGACTGCCAGGTGTAGCGCCCAACGCCGGCTTGAATTATAACCTCGGTTTCGTATAGGTGGTCGCGGAGAAAGTCAACCTGAAGTAAACAAAATGTAATATTGCCTTAGTTTAGTAAAATAAAATGCTGTTTATGAAAATAATTATGGTGAGAAGCCTTTGTTAGCTAAATTTAAATATCCCAAGTTAGAGTCATCGTTTAAGACTTAAATTCAAAACAAAAATAACCTTAAGAAACCAGGAGTGGTAAATGAACAATAGAATCGCAATCAATAATCGAAATATCCAACTGGCTATCGGTCTCCATGAAAAGGTCTCCAAGGTGCTCGAGCAATTTGAGAACTCCTCTGCTTGGTGAATAAACATTTGTTGGCTGTAGACATATATAGTTTGAAATTTATTAATTCCAGAAACAAAGTGTGGTAGTTTTTCAGCCTCACTTCTTTTAATGGACTTTGCCTTTAAGTGTTCTGGTGATTTTACCGCAACTGTTTAAACCTTTTTAATCTTTAGCAATTTGATTTGATCTTTAAACTTACTCTTCTTTATTTTTAGTTCTGTCTACACGATAGCTTTGTTCAATGAGGCTGTCCAGCTCAGTGCAAAGCATGTAAATTACAGGTATTCGTATTCAATGAGAAAAATTTCTGTCCAGCTCATGTTTGCTTTTTGTTCAATGACTCTGTCTGGACTCTGCTCCAAGCAGAATTTTTGCAGTTGCTTTTGAGGTAGAACAGATTTGTGAGAAACGTTAAAATCAGTTGTGATTGCAAATTAATTGTTCTGTCGTCGAAGTGAAAAGTTGTTTGTTGACTAAGTAAATGGAACAAATCGAAATATCTTTTGATAAAGGCCAATCGGTTGTTGTAACGTAAATAACAATAAGTACATGATTAATGTTCATTAATTCACGATTTATACTGAACTTGTAAACTCAAATAATAATTCAACAATCGAAAATGAAATTGTTATTTTTTGACAACCAACATATGGCTGTCTTTTTCTTTTCTACCTTTGAACTGACATTTTTCACAAATCTGTTCTGCTCTGCCTTGCATTTTTTCTCATTCTCATAAGCAGCATTTGCAGCAGCTGCTAAACGGACAAAATGTAGAGAGAGTGATGGGGCAAGAAGAGAACCCGCATCCAGTCAATGAAGAACCAGTCCCTCCGCCCAGTATAGAAAAGGTTGGCTTAGCTATAAAAAAGCTAAAGAACAACAAGGCCGCCGCCTCTGATGGTCTACCTGCAGAGCTTTTCAAATACGGATGTGATGTTATGGTAGGGCGCATGCACCAAATCATCAACCAAGTTTGGGTGGAGGAAAGCATGCCCGATGACTGGACCATCAGCTCCATATGTCCCATCTACAAGAAAGGCGATTTTATGTCTTGCAAGAACTATCGAGGCATATCCCTGCTTAATGTCGCATATAAGATCATGTCCAACGTACTGTGTGAACGTCTCGAATCTTTCTGCAACACACTAATCGGCACGTACCAGTGTGGCATCCGGCCCGGCAGATCACCTGTAAATCAAATCTTCACACTAAGGTAAATCCTGAAAAAGACCAACGAATTTCAAGTCGAGACACACCATCTCTTCATCGACTTTAAAGCCGCATATGACAGCATTCACCGTCAGGAGCATTTTGTGACGATGGCCGAATTCGGGATCCCATAACACGCGATGCAATGTGCAGTTTGGCATCAGCTCATCTGAACTCTTTCAAACATGCACTGAATTTCGGCAAGGAGATGAGGGCAGGTGTCAACACGGAAGGCGCTATCTTCAACAGATCAGTTCTACTGCTGGGGTATGCGGACGATATAGATATCATCGGTCGATCCCAGCGTGCCGTGATAGAGGCTTTCACGGCTATTGAAGAACAGGCGAAACTAGTTGGCCTTGAAGTGAATGAGGACAAGACTAAATATATGCTATCAACAAACAAACAATCATCTGTCCACCGACTAGGACAAAATATCACTGTTGATAGCAGCAACTTCGAGGTAGTTAAGGAGTTCATCTACCTTGGGGTAAACATCAACTCCACAAATGACATCTTAGTGGAGATCCGTCGAAGAATTACCCTAGGAAACCGCTGCTACTTCGGTTTGGCAAAACAAATGGGTTCAAAACTCCTAACTCGAAGGACAAAGTGCATGCTCTACAGAACCCTTATCCTGCCAGTTCTGCTATACGGCGCCGAGTGCTGGACGATAAGCAGGAAAGGAGATTTAATACTGGGATCCTTTGAAAGAAAAATCCTTCGACGGATAATTGGTCCTGTGTGCGAGAAGGGCGAATGGAGAAGAAGATACAACCGCGAACTTTATGAGCTGTACCAAGATGTGGATGTAGTCCAAAAAGCCAAAACTCGTTGACTACATTGGCTCGACCACATCGAGCGAATGGACAACAATGCTCAAGCCAAGAGGATCTTCGAATCCCAGATGCCAGAGCGCTTGGTCTGGACAACTGGAAGCAGCGTGCTCGGGATCGCAGAGGGTGGAAGGCTGCCGTATTTTAGGCAGGGACTCTTCACGGGTCGGGAGCCCGTTAAGTAAAGTAAGTAATCATGTACTTATTGTTACTTACTGTTTCAACAACCGATTGACCTTTATCAGAAGATATTTCGATTTGTTCCATTCAAATAATCAACAAACAACTTTTCACTTCGACAACAATACAATTAATTTGCAACTGATAAAAGTCAACTGATTTTGACTTTTCTCACAAATCTGTTCTACCTCAAAAGCAAGTGCAAAAATTCTGCTTGGAGCAGAGTCCAGACAGAGTCATTGAACAAAAAGCAAACATGAGCTGGATAGAAATTTTTCTCATTGAATACGAAAACCTGTAATTTACATGCTTTGCACTGAGCTGGACAGCCTCATTGAACAAAGCTCATGTATACAGAATTAAGACCATACAAAGAGAGATTTTTTAAGATTTGCTCAAAGAAGACATGGGTTTTATGTCAACAGTTTACCTCCATATACATCGAGGCTAAGGGCAATTGGTTTGGAATCACAAGAGATTAGTAAAACGAGTTATATTTGTTCATGGCGTTTAAACACTCTGTTTCCATGGCTAAAGATCAACAGAGCAACCTGGTGTTCTCCAGCCGGTCGAACATGCTAATCGACCATGTGCCAATCGATGCAAGGTACGCATTTAACATCTTCAACGTGCTTACTTTCTGGGGCATACGTCGACTCTGACCACTTTCTTGTTCCAGCTAGATTTGGAGCTCAATTGTCAAACAAGAAGAAGCTGCGAACTGCCAGGAAGAAGAAATTCCACGTGGGACGCTTTTGCACTCCTGGAGCCTAAAATAAACGCCTCATTGACTACAGCCGATCGTCCTTAATAATCGTATTAATGTTGCTTTACAATGTAGATTTAAATTTGATCGATTTTCACCATTCGATTTTCTCCATAAAAAGAAAGCTACTAATATAAAATATAATTATTTGTCATTATGACTAAAAAAATAAATAAATAAAAACAATAAGGAACAAAGCATGCCGAAGAAGTGATCACCCTGCTTCACTGAACCTCAAGCACAACCTCACCTCAAACACAAACTAACCTCAAACCCAACCTAACCTAACCCCACAAGTCTTGTATTTAAGCCAAGCTTACAATCAATGTTATCTTAAATCTTAACCTTTTTTATAAAATGGTTAAAAAAAATGGACTTGAGTGAATAGTCAAAAAACGTACCTCTGACAATGACAATACACCAATAATTGAATTATATTCGTTTATCACATCCTGAATGGCTTCAAAGTCATTAAATAACAAATTCTTTCTCATAATAGCTGATCGAAGAGCGTTAGGCAGCTTAAAGCCAAAGTGCTCGAATTCTTGTCCCTCGTACAAAACGTTGAAAATGTCTGCAAAAGGAACAAACTCAATAGAGGTAATAATTAAATTTATCAAAATTGGGTGCATAGCTGTCGATTGCTTCTTACCCTTAGAAATATTTACTTGAAATTGCATATCTAACTCAATCAGCACATGGTCTCCAACAAGTTCTCTCCAAGTTGGCATATATTGCTGGTCGTTAGCTTGGACTATAACTACAAACAACCAACATATAAATTTTAAAATAATACCATATCGTTTAAAATTGCGATTCTTACTTTCACATTGTTTTATTCGAACTTTCTCTTCTGCCGTTGGTGTTTTCGAACGTATCCAATTTAAATATATATTTGCTTTTTTAACGATGTCATTTGAATGTTGTGGCCGACTTACAATCCATTGAACAAGTGTTGCATACACCGTAAATTTTGTTATTTCTCTTATAAAGCCACCTCCAGATACGTCACCACCATCATTTTTATTTTTATCAAGCTTTAAGTATGCAAAAAGAATTCAATTTTTTATAACAGAATATTTTTATTCAGAAGCAATTTTTTTTTACAAATTGATTACTTACTTTTCCTTTTGTAGTTCCATCTGCAGCACCAAAGATGATTGCCACTGAAATTTAGTGAAAACCATTTTCAATTAAAATGAGCATTAAAAAATTTTATTGGGAAGTAACTGGAAAACCAAAATTTAATTGTAGCAAATTGATGTTCTTTTGAAATCAAAAGTAAAAAACGCACGTGTACTTCTGGACGTATCCAATGAACCCTGTTAACGACACACTTATCTAATACACAAGTGTAGCCAAAGGCCTCAACTTATATAATAGACTAAATTCTGGAATACCACAACAAAATGCCAATCAGGAAATCTATATCTATATACAATATATTTAAAAGGTCCACCCCCGCGGGCTATGATTGACTGTAAGGTTACTACCCACACATGTCTCGGACTCTCAAAAAGACATGCAGCATAAAACGCACGTGTACTTCTGGACGTATCCAGTGAACCCTGTTAACGACACACTTATCTAATACACAAGTGTAACCAAAGGCCTCAACTTATATAATAGAATAAATTCTGGAATACCACAAAAAAATGCCAATCACGAAATCTATATCTATATACAATATATTTAAAAGGTCCACCCCCGCGGGCTATGATTGACTGTAAAGTTACTACCCACACATGTCTCGGACTCTCAAAGAGACATGTAGCATAAAACACAGATCCTACCAGTTCTGGTGCTTAGTGCTGAGTCTGGAAAGGAGAGTTAAGACACTGAAATAATGCGTCAAGTCCATTTTAAAAAAAGAAAAGGTTTTTGCATAAAACGTATTATGTGATGCTTCCATTATAATTGAGTGGACTCAGGCCATTATTGTTTAAGACGAGTCAGTTTATTTTTGGAAGCTTATTATCCAGAATATCTTTAACAGATATTTGCCCCTATGAGCAATGAACTAGACTGAGATATAGATCAAGTCCAAAAAGTAAAAATACGTCAACGATACTGGGTTCGCAATATTCGGACAGACAAGGCCGAAGATATCCTTGGACGTGTGTAAAAAACGGATGTTGACGGATTCTGGTGAAGAAGATTCAACAAAAAACATTACGAGCTGACTTTGACCATGGCAAAAACCTGCACATTGGACGTTTGAGATAGGTGGGAAGTGGTACGTGGGACGTGCAGAGCGAAAGAACACCAACGCACCAGAATCTCTAATCCGAAGGGAAAAGCAGTAAAGAAAGGCCCCGCCTTTATATAAACTTGACACTTCTCAGGCATTCTTATCTTATATCTCATGTTTTTTGTGGTTGACTTGTTAGGGAGAAGCGTAGTACTTTTTATAGGCAACATGTTGCGATGAAAATACGATCTGTTTGTCTTAAAAACAACTACCGCCCTGCAAAACTTTATAATTGTAGTCAGAGTTTGATATACAGACGTTTTTATTTGTTTCAGTATTTGTTCTTCAAATCCTGGAAGGTCGTTGGTAGTAGCTGTAGAGAGAGGGGGGAGGAGTGCCAGCTCACTAAGGCACTTCGGCTTCGACTTATTTGAAGCCCAGGTCTTTAGGGATACTAAGCCAGGGTGTTGGAAAAGACTTGGTGGCGGATGAGCCCTTAATGGTCCAACGGCAGCAGTCACTTACCCGAAGTGGGTTGATTGCACCGGAATTAGCGGCCTGCTGTCCTAGGATCAAAAACAGGGCCTAGCCGGGCCGTCGGCATAACTTCCCGACCATGTCAAAAACATATATTTATGGGAGAGACTATGGGAGCCTCGGATGTGAATGAACCAAGGCAAAATAGACCCGGAACGTTCAGAATCAGAAATTATGAAAAGATAAAATTGCGACCCTCTCCAGACGGTCGAACCGCCAACCAAATCGACCATGTGCTAATCGATGTGAGGCACGCATCCAACATTTTAAACGTGCACACTTACCTAGGGGCAAACGTCGACTCTGACCTTTTTCTTGTTGCATCTAGAATCAAAGCCCGACTATCCAACGAGAAGAAGCTACCACAGGTGCCAACAAGCAGGGGTCTTAGTATCGCGACATCATCAAGGAGGTAGCCGAAACCCCCCTAGGATACCAGCCACCCCAGGGAAAAAGCCCGCGTTATGATGATGTATGCGTATACCGGAAAAAGGTGAAAGAAGAACGCTGCAGAGGAAAACAAGGGCAGTAATGAATGAGTACCAAGCCAGGAAAAGGGAGGAGAAGAAGATCCTGCGTAGGAAGAAAAGAGAGCACGCAGTCTCCCAGCTCAAGGAGATCGAAGAGTCCCGCGACCGAAATAACATCCAGAAGTTTTATAGGAAAGCCAAGCAACTGGCTGCTGGCTTTAAGACCGGAACGCAGGCTCTTCGCAACAGCGATGGAAACCTAGTCACCGGCGCGCCTTATTACATTATAAAAGAGCCTTTATGTAAGAAATAACAATTGTACGTCTTTTGGCGGCTACCACGTTCCCTGGTTGGAAAATCACTAATGTATGCAAGTGTTAATGATTCTGGCTTTATTATCACTGAAGTTAGAGGGGAGGTAAGTTGGCCTGAGTTGGTTCATCCCTTTGTCACTAGACAATTTTTTTAATTTCTTCAGCAAAAACACTTCACATTTAATTTTGGCGGCGACAGTTTTCATTTGCATTGGTTTATTCATAACATATTGTTAGTGAAATTTTCATTGCGATATTTAATAGCGACTGGAATGCCATACAAACTTAAGCAGTCACTAAGCGCTGACACCCGTTTTAATAAACGAGTGTTAACGATGTATTATCCTTAAGTTAAGTGTAAAATGTTATTAATAAAAAAAATTTAAGGCTAACTGACGTTTTTCAAATGTGAGTTAACTTAACTCACCATCGTAGGTTGTTTAGCGATGAATTAACAGGCAATGTACAATTCTACGTATTTAGGGCTGTTAATATTTTTCTGCATGAGTTGAACTTATTACATAAAGACGATCAATATTTTTACTATTGCAATAAATTTCGAACAGATGTTGAATTACATCACTGCTAAACTTATAGACACTTAATTACAATAAAATACTTACCGGCATCCTGGTTGCAAATATCAATTGACAATATATGGTTTCGCATAACTGCATTTACACTGTATGTTGACAATTGATCGTACCTATCGAATATCTCTTTTTCATACGTAAACATATGATTGACCAATTCGAAATATTGTTTAAATGTGCTGCGCTTTAGGTAACTGTTTCTTAGACTAGGCAAGTGTTCCAGCTAAACGTAAACTCAATTTAAATCAATAAGCTCGTTATTTGATGACATGTAAATACCTTTTTAAAAGCCAATACCGACTTTCTCAATTTATTGCTCAACAAACGAGTCCATCGAATAATGGCGATGCTGGCTGGTTGATGCTTAGCCAAAGGCGGTTTCTTTCTATTATTCTAAACACATATGTATAGTTTTAAAATTTTAGCAAATAAAAAAAAAATAGTATATAACCCACCATAAACTCATACTCCACCGTATTAATTTCGGAAACGAAAAATCGAAGAATATTTTCATGTTTAGCGGATATAAAATTAGTTAATTCTTCTCGTGTATCAATCGATTGAATATCTCCGACTAAAGACAGTCCCAAATGTGACGATCTCAGCGAAGTAATGCATTGGTCAATCACAACTTTGGCATCGGCTTCAACATTTATGAGTTTCCGATTAAAACCATTTAAAGTGTCATCCCAGTTTTCCCAGTTTGCTGGACAAAATATATCATAGTCAACTCGCATAATGTCTCCCAACAGACAGTAAACCTTTTCCATCATCGTGTCAACAATAGATGGATCAATGACAATCGATTTTAGTCGGTATCCGAACAAATTTTCAAATTGCACAAACACTTTTGCGATATAGGCAATATCTTGACTAATTCGACAGATATGGTCTACTTCGTTGAATAAAATATTTCTGTCGAACTCCCACCGAGACCCGACTCCTGAATTTTCAATTTTAGCTCGAGTTGTCATGTATGCGCTTTTCCAGGAGATGAGAAAATTCGCGCAATTTGTCGCCATTTCGTAGACTGTCTTTGCTGGGTTTCTGCAATTTAATATGCAAAATATTTTGTTTTATTGTTTATTTTTTTGGAAAATTTCGTAGTTAAAAGAGAACTAACATTATATAAAAGATATAGACAAAAATGATATATGCTATGAAACCCAAAATTGTAAGCCAATATTGTTTTGGGAATTAAGTCCTAAGAAGAGGTTTCAGGTTTGAGCACTGGGGGAAAATGTTGTGTCTTAAAAAGCTGAGCAAAGACGAGGTACTAAACGCTTTCAGATTATTGAAAATTACTATTTAAGAAAAAAAAATTTCACACATTATAAATCTAAAATTATATTATATTTAAGTGCGAGAAACATTTTGGATTAAGTTGTACAAATAAAAAAAATAATGTAGGTTTATTTTGACTATCCTTGGCGCATCGGCAGAGCGAGTTTATTTCAAGACTGAACAATATTAAAATACATAATAGGAATAGAAATACCTTTTTAAAAAACCTTAAATGCAAATATGTCATGTAAAGAAATAATTAACCCAAATTATTATCAAAACTTTAAAGGCCTTGTCAAATAGATCGAGTTTTGAATGCGGTGTTGAGACTGTTTTGAGAACGTCGGAAGGAAGGCTGTTACCTTCGCGAAAAATATTTGAGTCTTGATTTTCATTTTCATAAACTAAAATGTGAATGGAAAAAATATTTTTTTGGTTTTCAAAAGCCCGTTACATTTCTTTCTTGGGACACTCTTTTTTTTCGGCTGCAACGCTACTTTTGATCTGAAAAACTTGAGTAGAACGCTCAAATCCATTTCGGTGCATCAATAACACAGTTGAAGCTTCATAAAAGCATTCAAAATCAGGCAGTTAAACTCATTTTTTTATGGGCACTTCCGCCAAAGCGCTAGCAGTTACATCTCTAACTATAAAATATATTCTATAAAATACTAAAATTGGCATATATTCCAATATATTCTGAAAAACGTAGTTTTTAATATTTAATTAAGACGCCATCACTTTTTTTGGCCTTATAAAATCACAAGACGCTGTTAAAATTGTTTTCGTAGCTAAATGATGTATAAAAAAAGTTATAGCGTTCGAAGTGGTTGCACCTCCAAATCAGAAGTCACGCTCCCACTTTGATGGTTGTAACTTGAAAAATGGAGTGAGCATAGACCAACCCCTGCCATACAATGTTTTTTCGGCAGAACTTCAGGAATATAACTCTTAAAGGGCTATATTGCTAAGCTTGGACACCCTTTACAAATTGTATTAAAAAGAATCTAAGTAAACTCGGTTACTACTTAACTCTTGACATCTTTATTAAAGATGCCTCACAAAAAATGTTAGTCAATATAGATATGCATTGTGGGTGCTATAAATGTAATTACTTACTTAAAAATTTCATCAAGGGTGACAATCCGTTTTATTTTCTCGGTGAAAACATGAGAAATTTGATTCAATAGAATCTGCATCTTATCGTCGCGGCAAAAGTAACTTGACATAGTCCAGATATGATTAAGCCCTACCATAAGATCGGGCAAGAGCATTGTCATGAATTTGAAGTTAGTGTAAGAACGTATTTTCTGCAATTTACGATTTGCTATAGATTTGTTTATTAATTTTTTCTGCTTTAAATACCTCCAAGTAGTCTTTTATTGTCGAAAGATAATCTGAATTTTCTTTCGCTAATTTAAAATTGATTTCCAAATCTTCTAGGAATTTCTTCCAAGCCTCTGCAACAGCAGATCCGGTTTGTTGGAGGGTATCTGGAAATATGATTTCTACATAAAAATCTCTTACATACGCAGATATAAGATTCTTACTTAAAACAGAGAATACGAAGTCTGTTTTTAGTTCCTCCAAAACGGAGTACAATTCTAACTCTCTCTGGTACCAAAGTCTGTATTCAGCCATTGGGGTGAATTCATCTAGTTGCTTCAGAAATACATTTTCTATAAAAAAAACGTGTGTTATACAAACCAACATACCTTCTCTTTGAGTTCCTTTAGCAACTTCTGAATATGGTACATCCAACCATTGACAACATCTTCAAGCTGTTCTTTGGTGAAGGAACTAATTACAGCTTTCTTTGTATCGATTACTATTTTCTTTTTTGTTTCCTCAAACTCAACATCTTCTTGACCCGGAGCGTTATACGCAGTCGGAAGATTAAATGCCCACACAAGGTGATCCATAGTCCATACTACCTCTGCACTAAGCTCATTCACCCAATTCAACAGGTTGTTGCTGTACAATGATTTCGTTTTTGACGCACTGTCCTTCTGCAGATATAATTGCTGCGCTTTTTCATGTGTTCTGGCGAGCAAATTTTCCCATCGCTCGGTTATTGATAGCTTTTCAACCGCCATTTCTTTTACATGCAAATAAATTAGACTTGAAATTATTTTAAAAGTGGATTGGTTGGCGCTTACCGGAATTCTCTGATGAGGTATCAGGAATCACATCTGGCTCCTTTTCATCATCACTCTCATGTTCATATATAGTCATTGATACCTGTTGGGCTTGCTTAAGCGATATCTTCTTGATTTTGCTTCGAAAATACATATGATTTGTAAGAACATGAATTTAAAAACAAAATTAATTTTCTTACTTTTCTTGTTTCATAAGGGCCAAGGCACGCATTTCAGATGGCCTGGCTAAGTCTAATAGACCAGGAGCGTTGTCTTTTGTTGCAGTTTCGTCCACCACTTCCGATACTTGTCTGCTCGAAATTAGAGTTGGTTCTCGAAAGTGATATTTTATTACACTGCAAAAAATCTATAAACAAATTTATGTTAAATGTTATAACATGTGTCCAAGAAAATGTGGTATTCAATTTCTGGATGGCAAAATTAAACTAAGTATATGATTATAATTATTTGAGCAATTTTGGACAACCTTCTTCATTTGAGACGACCAGAAGTCTAACCCTACGTAAAGATCATAGAGACTGTTTATTTGTAGCCTGATTGTCCGAGAAAATATTGATATCTTTTTAGCAGATAGCACTTTGTTATTTAGTGAAAATGATATTTCTATAATCACACTAAAGGGCTAATATCAAGCCAGCCTGTCAAAAATAACGTCTCCATCTATCCGGTCTTTAAAACTTGATTTGCTCGCTTAATACTTCAAGAATAAAAACCTCTATGGAAGTGAAAATAGCTTAAAAAAGTGATTGTAAACTAAAGGTTGGTAATTGTACCCTATCCTAAGGGTATTTTAATTTTGACACATAGTTTGTAACACCCCTTAATATTCGCCGTAGACCCATAAAAGTATATATATTTATGACCAGGACCAAATCCTAAGACTATCTAGCAATGTCCGTCCATCCGTATGCAATTTTTAGGCCTTTAAAATTAAGATAGGAAGCTGAAATTTGGACCACATATTCCCTAGGGCTCCGAAATGGTTAAGTGTAAACATTTTTTTAATACGCCCACTGCCACGCCCACAATTTAGAAAAAACCGTTTTAAAGCTAAAGTTAGAAAGATAGAGTGTTACAACCTTCACAAGATATGTAGGCACTGCCCTCCTTTATAAGTTTGTCATATAAAGTTTTTTGCCACGCCTACTTTTTGTGGGCGTTTTTTACTAAAATGCTGTTTTCTTCGAAAATTTTCATAGAAAGCGAAAAAAAATGTTTAACAAGATATTTACCCTATATTTTTTCCAACATGTCGACCATACAAAGTTTTTGGCCACGCCCACTTTTTGGGGGCGTTTTTTTTTTCAAAAAAACTTTTTTTTTTTAATTAGTAGAATGAAATAAAATCTTCTTAATGCTTTTTTCTTTGGGGCATATAGGGATATGGATAGGGTATCATACTGCTCGCCCCCAGCGGACTGTAGCCTTTCCTTTTGTTTTTAAATAATTTAGGTTGGAAGGATATTTAATTCGAAAGGTTAAAAAGGCTCCTTTTCACCATTGTCGATCATCACCGTCGGGTTCAAGAAAATAATTTATAATTTGCTGGGCATCGAAAGAGGAACTGCAATCTGACCGCTGAAATAAACAACAAAAATGTTATACAGCCTTCAAACATTTGTGATCCCGGGCACATTGATTACAACTTTTCAGACCTAGTGTCTGGCATTTGCGATGGCTTGTTTTTTGAAACAGGGTATCTGGGGTTCGCAAATCTTCTTGGCTGAAGCACTATTGTCCATTTGCTCGAACGTGAATGGCCCAATGTAGTCGACGTGTTTTAGCAATTATTCGTAAAGTTAATGTTTACCCCGAGGTAGATGAACTCCTTAACCATCTCGAAATTACTGCTGTCAACCTTAACAGTTGTTTGGTTGGTTGTAGATAGCATAAATTTCGTCTTTCCCGCGTTTACTTCAAGGCCAACTAATTTCGATTAATGTGTTGGAGAAGGGTTCCAATGCAAACTGCTTAAAACAATCTTATCCAGTGTATAATATTGCCTTAAAACTTAGGTAAATACTGATTATATGAAAACCGTTTCAAAATGTAAAACTGTTTTTTGTCGTGTTGTGACGCGAAATTTAATCAATCAATGGGAACAACAATGTAATCCACTTGTTATAAATGAGAAACATAACATCTGGTTTTTCGAAGCACTACACCTACTATAGCATTTCTGCTATTATGCACTGTTGACCATTATTGTATTGAGTACTTTTGAAATTTGCATATACTTATTTTACTAAAAAAAAGTAATTACTGATCATACGAAAACTCGCAATCTATGCAAAAATTCCATAGTTTCTAAGATGAATCGCCAGGAACAAGGTATGATAACGAAAATCTGATTTCTTTTAGAGATTTAAGGCAAATTACCATATGAATTACCAGGTTCGGCCTTAGGACTTGGTTAATAATACACAGATTTTTCTCTGGGTGTACTAGATGAATAATCTGTCACCCATAGTTACTTCTATAATTCTAAATTAATTCTCTGGGTGTACTAGATGAATAATCTGTCATAACTTAATTACCTCATTTATTGTCTTCTTAAAATTTTCTATTAAATTTCCTTTTAATGTGCCAAAATAGAATAGTCTCGGCATTTCGATGAAGCACTCATCACGATTGGAATAGTTCTCTTAAAATTACAGAAAATATAAAATATCAATAAAAATTTTAAAACAGTAAAGTAACAGGTACTTACTTATTGCATTTGAATTGTTCCTTATTATAAAAACATATTTTATGTTTGGATCTAAATGCGAAGGATTTATGTGACCAAAATTACAGTGAAGTATTGGAGTTTTAACAAAACTTTGAATAATTTTCTGTGAGAAAACTTATAAGTATATTTGTTTTTCTTTGCTAGTTAAATACACCCTACTTTAACTTCAACGTATGTAGGTTGAATAGGCTCTCGGACTTTAGGGATTTTTTTTCCTTTCTTCTTGCCTTTTGCTGTATTTTTGGCTAAATTTATTCGAAGGGTGAATATCAGTTTTATTAGCTTAGAATATTAATTATTGCATTTTCACTTTAAATTTTTGTACAAATAAGTTTTTTTTCTTTAAAAATGGAATTAAGTAACAAATCACTTTTCACATGCGCAAGTAATGACTGAGTTCGCAGAGTACAAAGCGAGAAAAGGGCAGGATTTTAAAACCTTGAGATTCGCCGATTTCGAATAATCGAATAATAATACTTTAAGAACTTAATATCGCTTAGCTTTTCTATCCGTCTCATTCTTCTTTTTTAGAAGATGGAAAACAGCATTCCTTCTGCCCGTCCTAAGACCGAGGTGAATCTTTTTATTCATTCTCCTACACATCAAATGCATTTAACGATGATACACTATTAAATTCAAGTTGTTTAGACAAGGCATTCACAAGGCTGCAAGTGAACAGATAAGTGCTGTTTCGAAATGCTCCGTTTTGTATACGACTTCATTTCTTATTTTTTTATAAATGATCTTTTGTCTGTTATTTCTAATTCCGTCTATTATTTTACTTAGCTTCTCATATTCGTAACCCCAACACTTTTTGGATTTATAATTGACGCTTAACGCCACTCACGCTAAACAAACTAACTTATTGTGAGGGGCACGATGTACCCACAACAAATTGCCACCTTCTCGCAGTAAACTCTGACATACATTTTTATGAAATTAAATGCTTAATCTAAACAAAAACATTATTAATGTGTTAAATAAAAAAAAACAATTTAATTTGAAAAAAAAAAATTCAATGTCCAAATAAAATTTAAATTTATATTTCAAATATACAAATTCAAATCACAAATGGTATATACATTTTTTGTGAAAATGTTATAATTCAATTCATTGGTTTCTTAACTAACGCCTTGTGACATTCATTATTAATATAAATACGTACCAATGTCATCTTCCTCGTCGCTTCCTTAATAGTGTGAGTATGTAGTAAATGAGTCAATTGTTTATGAGTGTATAGTATTTTATATGTTTTATATGCTCATAGTCGGAGTGAGTGGTAAGAATATGGAAAATTGTTACCTGATATCATTGAACTTTTGGGACTTTCTAGTTCAGGTTTCACGTCCTTTGCTTCATCGTTTGGAAGATTGGGAGGTCCTTCTGCAGCTCTTGCAGATGTTTTCGTCTTTCCTAAGAAATTTCGTTTATTGTATTTTAATATTGTTTTCAAGTTCTTATGGTGCTTATGGTTAGCCTTTAACCTTTTTGCATTGTAATTATTTTGAATAAATTATCAACTGTGTAGAATTTAAACTTACCTTTCACATCTTTTTTCTTAGACTTTTTATCCTTTTTCTCCCGTTCTACAATTGGTGGTGTAACTATTTTTTTTAAAAACAATACACAAAAAGTAAACCTTAATAAAAATATTTTAAAATTGTTCAGTAAAATAAATATATATATAAAAATAAAGGGTGTTTTTTTTAGAGGTTGGTTTTTCGAATAGAGATAAAAGTGACAGTTTGGTTTGCCATTTCATCATGAACAGGTTGAAAAATGAACAACGCTTGCAAATCGTGCACATTTATTTCGAAAATAATGGTTTAGTTCGCGAAGTTTACAGCAAGCTCGGTTCATTTTATGGTCGACATAATCGTCCATCAGAGCAATTAATTCGGTTAACCATGGATCGTTTTCACACTACGTTTACTCTATGTGATAATACGCATACGCAGAGACGTCGAACAGTGCGCACCGAAGAAACAATTGCGGCTGTAGAGCAAAGTGTTGAAGAGGACCCGAATGAATCGATTTGCCACCGTGCGCAGCAATTGGAGCTTTGTCCATCAACTTTATGGAAGATTTTGCGCAGTGATCTCTTCTTACGACCTTTCAAAATTCAGCTTGTGCAAGAATTAAAGCCGCGAGACCATGCAATGCGTCGTGATTTTGGTGTATGGGCCGAAAACGAAATTGATATCGATGCTTATTTTCATCGCAAAATTTTGTTCAGTGATGAGGTTCGTTTTGGGTTGAATGGCTACGTCAACTAGCAAAATTGCCGCATTTGGATTGAAGAGAATCCACGCACATTCATTTTACTTACAGAAATGAAAAAACGCTACCCATTTTTATAGACTCCGTACATATAGACTCTGTAAAAAAAACTTGGGAACAACATCAGATGCACAATTAAAACGGAAATCGCATGTCAAGAAGAATCGCGAGGAGCTCGTTATCAGATTTAACCAAATGCATAAGCTGATTAGGAAATTGTCCAAGCTCAGCGTACAAAACAAGCTGCTTTTATACAAGCAAGTGCTAAAACCTGTTGGGACGTATGGTATACAACTTTGCGGTTGTACCAAACCAAGTAATATTACAATTTGCGAACTTTCTAAAATAAAGTTCTTAGACAAATCGTTAATGCTCCGTTTCCATTGAAACGTCTTAGTGCCGAACCAGTGTTTAAATTATAATTGGTTATTTGTTTTGATCAATTAAGAATAAAGATTGTTACGTGTACTACTGAATTTATTTTTTATTATCGACCAACAACAATGTAAATTCAATTTAAAATGTTGGCCCTTCGAACAAAGGGTAAACTAAGATTATTTGGTAAACGCAGAATTAGATAGAACAAACTGGATTTCAGATTCGGCAAGAGCATTTACATACATTTACATTAGTAACACTGCATCATTAACTGATTTTCTACGAGATGTGGATATAGACCAATTTAGCTTTCGAACGAAAGCTGTCGAATGACAAGTTCACTGCAAAGCTACTCGCTGGTTATTGAGCCTATTTATTTGATCTAATTACTTACGCTATCATCATTTATAAAAAACTAAAGGGAATTTGTAACTAGAACGTACCAAATATTTTTTAATACTCTTACCCATAACTTGAAGTAGAATTAGTTTTCATACGTTCACAAGGAAAAGCAAACAAATATAAAAATTACCTGCAATCAATGAATCTTCGCTAATAAAATAAAGGTCAATGAACTAGTGGTATATGGAACAAGAAATCTGTTGTCTAACTTTGGCGCTCGTCAACAATAAACCTATATTAGCATACTCAGGAACTATTTTCACGTGCGTTCGACGCGAATATCAATGCGAAGATATTTACATAAAATATAATGTCTTTCTCTGCACACTTCAATAACTGTATGGAGATTCCCAATGAATTCGTTTGCATATTTTAACAGAAAGTCGTAATAAATATAAAAGCTTACCTTCTTCCAGGACGGTTATTTCTTCTTCAATAAGTTTATCATAGAATGTTCTCCACACCAACAAAACGATGCTGCTTACATTTTGTGATTTCAAATATTTTTCATTGACAAAATTGTTGAAACTTTGTTGGTTCTCTTCTATAAGAGTATTGACATACTTGGCGTCGAAAACACCAAGAACATTTGAAATGGTAAACTTTAGCCATAACAATCGATAATCTTCTTCCATTCTGCAAAAGTCTTCAACTATTAAATGTTTATCGTAATCTGTCTGTTTAAAATTATAAATTTATTGTTTGAATTATTTTATATTAAATGAGAAAAATATTCAATCTGATAAATTAACCTGCGTTTCGATTGAATATTTTTCTCATTTAATGCCAGAAAAACAAAGCTATGTAGTTTTTGTTTTGTAAAAAGTAAACAAGTCACTGTTGCTTAGTTAGGAAACTAACGTTTTTTATTGATTCAGAAATTTACTTGTACCTAATATTACATGAATTTAACGATAAAACCATCAACTTAAACACAGTTTATATAAAAATTACATATAAAAATATTTCTTTCTATCCTCCACACTTTCACTAAGAAAATGTCCTTATTTTTTTAAAACACATAAATGTTCCGAATGTAAATACCGAATACGTGTAAAGATAACTGTAAGGCCCGTTTATTGAAAAGAAACAATCTTAGCATACCCAGCTAATTGGAAATGTAGTCCTATAACGTAATACTTAAGTTAATACAAGTAGTAGCAAAGAAGCACACAAAATGTCTACTCCGTAGAGGTAGTAACAAAAATAAATATTAGTATCTAAGACAACCACAATATAAGTTTTTTTGACGATTGAGTGGATTTTCTAGTTTTTGTGCACGGAAATAGAAAGGTCAATTATTTTTCATACCCAACCCACCCCATATCCATTTGTTGATTTAAAGAGAGAAGTTCCTTTAAGTTCTGCTTTTACACCTTCCTATATAAGGAAACATTAAGCATTGCTGAAAAAACTAAAAATGTGCCAAAATGTTTGTTGGACAATTTTGTTCTTGTAGAAAATGGTACACTGTTGCAGTAAAACGAGGAGTAAATACACCCAATACATTATGTTAACTGTGTGGAAGTCGTGGTGTTTTAAAATTCCAATCGTTTGTCCGCTTACCTCTGGAATGAATTTGAGACTCATTCTACAACTGTTCAGCTGCATTTATTGGATTGAAAAGTGGTATCATCATAGATAAGCCAAATCACAATGATGTTTTTAAAAGATTAAACGACGATCATTTTTATATTCACAATCAAATTTGTGTAAAACCTACCCAAAACAATACCATGTCTCATGTGGCTTGCCATTGGGCTTGCAATTTTTTTGTGATTTAAACCAATTTTTGCTGCTGTTAGACCAATTTTGTCTTTCCATTCACCCAGAATTTTTTTTTGTTGTAGGTTCAGACGAGTGAATTTCAAACCCAATACAATATTGACACGTACTTGCACTCACATCAAAACGTTAGACATTTCTCTCGTGTCACTTTAGCGTTTACATTTTGCGAAGCTGTTTTGGCCGACTAAATGTTTCGCATTAATGTGGGGCAATTTACACCAAAGTAGGCCTTTCCTTAAATCCGCGATACTGGGATACAAATTGGAGATAGACTCATACCCGAGAACGATTTTGTTCTTTGAATATATCCAGAAATAATGTCCCGATATATTGAACATAAAGTCGGTAGCACCCTGTTTCTTTTGTTGGAGGTTGCTACTTTCTGATGGAGCTCTCAGCCACAACTACTGGTACTAACATTCAGACACCTTACATTTATGGACTTATATTTCAACTTCCAGAATCAGAATGAAGGGCAGGCATTGTCATTGACGAATCGGCTGTAACCAGCTTCAACCAGGCTTGTCGGGGAGTGCGGGGAGATATTAACCATAGCGTGCAGTCGCATCGTTTTAGAATCTTTCTCATTTGGGTTACCGGGAATAAAACAATAGGGGGAACGATAAGGTAGACGAGCTGGCCGGAATTGGCTCCTTCCTTCCGGAATCCGGGGCGGTGGGAGTTTTCTCCCCGTTGGTTTTCGTGAAGGGAGAAATCTTCTCACACTTCAAGGCGAGGGCCGAGTCCAGGTGGACGAATCTGAAGAACTTCATCACTTCTAGGAAGACTTGACCCAAATATAACAAATTTAGAACCCAAACCTAATAAACAGAACGTGTGAAAGAGTTTTTCACCTCCTATGCGGATGCCCGACTCTGGTTAAGGCTAGACCCCAGGTCGTTTTGAGAACCATTCTTTGACGACCTTTCTGATAACTCAGACATGGGTTTCAATGATATCATAATCTTTCCCAATTCGACGGGTTGGATTTGAGTACTCACACCCAATACCCCTTACCCTAAGATCCTCATGGGTTGTGGCATCAAAACGGCGCTAGAGCGCTGTTTGCGTACTTTTTCATGTAGTCATGAAAAACGGCCACTCCACTTATGTACATACCTATGGGTTGCCAACACCAATAATATTTTTTTACCAACAAATCAAAATCTTGCATCCAATTGCATACTTCCATATTATGTAGCCTTCTTACGAAATGTCAGACTCGATCAGAATACCTTGGAGATGATTATGTCGTTCGCATTTGCATTCGTAACTAGGTTACATAGCTCAACATGAAAATAAAGTATATTAAAAATTCATGATCACAAAACAAACGCTTTGTTTTCATGCTTCTTGGCTTCTATTAATTTATTTTGTTGTCTTCATTAAACAAAAAAAAACATTTAAAACAAAAGTAAATACAATCAGCAGGCATCCTCATTTTGGTAAATCACAAAGAGGAAAATAAAACAAGCTTATTCACCTGTAAAACCCACCAAATAATACTTGTTTACACTTCCATTATATAATTTTATCGCACATTATAACCAGTTTGCTTCTTCGACTCCATTACATCTCAATCTCTACTTTATAGTAAGCATATCGGTCGGTAAGTATCGTAGGTATACATAAATGAGAAAAATATACGACTTCAATCGTTGAGAACTAACAGCACGGACTTCTTGCAACGCAAGCCTCAAAGTCGGCCTTTTATTCAATTAAGAAACTTTTGCAGCCTTCAGTAAGAGGCGATCATTCGCACTGAGCGTATCGATTCTTATTCTATTTTCAATTCTAGTTTCAATTTATGATTGCGAAAATTTAATAAGAAATAATTAAGAAATCTATTCGCGTGTAACGAAAGGCGTTTTTTTCTCTACATTTTAGACGTGCTTTGAATAATATTTTAAAGTTTGTGCAAATTAATTTTTTAATCGTTAGTCAGTGTTTTATTCGATTGTGTGAGACCTACAGCGATTTTGTCCGACATATTTTGGTGTCTCAAACTTTAAAGAGTTCCTGAAAGTAAATAAGCAATGATTCGATTGTTTTTGATTTTCACATTGGCTGTTAGTGCAATAACAGCGGCTCCGCAGGTGTGTGTCAAACTTCAATTTATTTGTTATTCTATACTGTTACGAGTCATCGTTATAACTTTTTATTTTATTTTTGAAATACTTAAGAAATATTTTCAAATTGAAGGTGTTTTTTATTTAAATTAAATGAAAATATTTAGAAGCATAAGATAGACGATTATAGAGATTTATTGATGCAAACTAGAAAAAACGCCTTCGAAACATTCTGTTAAAAAAATGCTTGATTCAGTGCAAACTTTTAGTGGAACCATACAATTTTTCAGTATTTGAAACACATATGAATGCAACAGTTTTGGTTCTACCGCTTGATTAAAAAAAAAAAAGAGAATGTTGTCTCTCATAAAAACCATTTAACAAAGGGAAGCACGCAGATGGGAAGAAAAGGTCTGTGAAATCTTCAGATGCAGCACGAAAATCGGCATGACCTTCGTCAGCGCTTCATAGTGAAACCTGATCACGATGTCCATCTTGCATTGCACCAACATACACCAAGCAGCCAAAATATGCATCGAATTCAAATAAAGTCAAAGGTTTGAATGAATTGATGACGAATTCTTTGCAATGTTTGATTTTCGCATTCGTTCATTTTCTAATTTCGCTTTTTAAATTTTGTTAATCAAGTTCAATCAAATGTGTCAGTTTACACATAATTGTATTGCTGGAATATAATCAGGATCAATTTAATTATCATCATTAAATTGAAATGAATAAAATATATGTCAGAGATATATTAAATGCTCTCTAGCCGATAAAACCGTTAAAAATAGACTCAGAAAACAATTTTTAATAATATCACCTCATTTCGATTTTGAAGTAATAGCTACCAGTCTTTGTTTTGGGTTAAAAACTCTTTTCCTGTTATCCAATATAAATTTATTTAGACGACATTTTAGAAAACGTATCCAACCATTTGTGTTACAACAATTACTTCATTTGGTTGTCTCTTTTTTGTACATTTTTAGCCTAAAAAATATCTTCGAGGTCGTGTCAAAAAAAGAAAATTGTCCAACTTTTTGTCAATTAAAAATAATGTGTAATTTTTGGCCCTAAACGGACACTGTCTAAAACATTCTTCAAAATATTCTCTATAAGTTTTAATACACATTTGGACCAATTGAAACCTGAAAAACGTTACTTATTATTTTCTATTACCATCCTAATTTAACATTAATAAGGGTTCCGACTCGTGATGAAGTGTGCTCTGGTATCCGATCTGCGATGGCTTTGTGGTTAAAGCGGAGGTTCATGTCATCGACTAAAAAAATTAGAAAATTCATTCTTTTAACAAAATTTACAATTTTTAAATTATACAAAGCAAATGGGATCAAAAATATTTCTGTATTTTTAACATTAGTATATATTTACTAAAGAAATATTTATTTTAATCGTGCGGAAATTTTGAACTCAAACTGAATATGAGGGATGATATAACGACAATAGAGAAGTGGGTCCGCCAATGCCGTCCGTCGGCCTGTCTTTCTGTCTGTCCAAAAGCCATATAGTTACACGGATCGGCTATATGCTTAACAGTTCGTATTTAGAGTTTTCGCGGATTGCGTTTTTTGTATTTTGCCTTATCGGTTAAAATAACGCTATCTGGTTTCGTTGTTTGGTAGCTACCTAAGGACAACTACCTACACAACAAAATTTATTTGTTTTTGCATTTACCAAGTAAACTCAACATACGCAAAGGACGATATTACATTGTTTTCTTAAGTCACTTATGGTCGGATATTCTTGGATAACAAAGCAAAAGTTAGTACAAAGAGACGTTTAATTTTTATCCGACCTTTGTCGGCTGAATTAGTCCCTCATAAAAATACCTAAAAGTTTCAGTTTCGTTTTACATGCCTTATCAATAAATCGAACAAAAGAATGGTTACTAGTGCACTATTTTCAAATAGCATTATGATTACAGGGTTTTTGAAAGGTTGACTCAGCATCGCACAGACCAAACCGGTTAAAAGTAGTGATATAAAACTTAGAGAGTTTATTCCCCTAACTATGTATACGCAACTGTTGGGGGTAATTACGGAATTTTGAAAAACGTACGATGCGAGAGAACAAAATAATTTTGATATTTGGAAATTTGAATACAATTTTATTTTGTGTGAAGAGCTTGGAAATTAGAAAAAAATATTATAAATTTGGACGTAAATCGTCTCCATTTGCATTTACGCATGTATTTTCTTCAAGTCAATTTTTTAGCTTGAATTGTTTTTAGACTGGTAAAATATATTACGGAACTTTACCTTGTTTCTTTTTCGTATGCTTTAATGTTGCAATATGTTAAATGGATTTTATTATCATTATCTCCTAAAGCGGAAATTATTTCAATCCACAATGTGCGGGATAAAACGTTTAAACGATTGGCAAATAAAAGACTAATTTTTTCGAACTTCTAGTGTATTTTAGAAACTACTTTTGTGGAGCACCCTTACTCTATTAAGGGGCTTCATAAAAAAAACGCGCATATCTCTTAACTTAAAAACTCCGAGAACATGATAATTTCAAATTTTACATGGCGATGGAGAATACAACAAATTGGAAGGTTAAGGTCCCTTTTTCAGTAATAAACATTTTCAAAAGACTTTTACGCAGACAATTTCGTATACAAACTCTAAAGAAACCAGCATTATGGCTGGTTATTATAACCGTTATTTATCATAATAATGGAACATTTGAGCTCATTATCAGAAACCCGGGGACGACCAAACTAAAATATTTAATTATATTAATGAACGAAATAATAAACCAAATGAAACCTGTGATAACGCAAAAGGAAAACTAAAATAATCTCTGGAAAGTTATCTGTACTATCCTTTGTCCCCTCAGCAATGGCTGTAAATAAGAAAACAAAAATTCAACAAAGTTTTTTTGTAATAAAACAAAAAGCAATAGTGAATCAAATAACCCGTTTTCATCTGGATCTGGTTTCTTATGCAATTACGTATTATTCCATTAAACCATAATCAAATTGATATACTTCCCAATGTGAGCAACAAACATCAAACCCTCACATTTAAATTGTAATGTAATTGCCACTCTGTAATTCATATTCATATTATATTAAATTTATTATAAACCACTGAGATGCATCGTGAACATTGTATTAAATTAATTTAATTACCAGAGAATCAGCGATGACCCATTGGTTGTCTCCATACCAGGTATATTTTATATGTGTACTAAAACCTGCGCAAGTGGTTTATAGTAAATTCGGTCAACTGAAAGTTGCCTTTTCCATGACAATTGCACTTCCAAAATGTTTGTTTATATTTGTTTCCATGTAAACAACACTAGCCAACAGTGAACTTTAACTCTAAGGAAATTAAGAAACATGTTATTAAAACTTCACTTAAAAAATCATTACATGAAAATTGATCGTCTAGTAAGAAGGCAATCATCATTAGATACTTGCGCACACAAGCAAACTAATTACATCTTATTGTCATCTATGAGTAATCGATTAATATATAATGTCATCTTAATAATATTTTAATTGGAATTTATTGTTGTTGCTTGAAAAAAAATATATAAAAAAAAAACAAAAATAACTCTAAACTTAAATACTCGTACATAACCAGATTTGCTTCATCATTTCGTTCCGGTTTTACAATGCGGTGCCGTTACCTCTTTCATTGCATTTTAAGTCCTCAAATAAATACATACCAAAGGAAATCAAGGTATTTTTTATCTAAAGCGCAGTTCAGTCTGAGAGCAAAACTAGACTGAGTAAGCAACCTTGAATCAAATTTAAGTGCATACTACGTTCTAAAACTGGGCATTACAAGCTACAATTGGTTGTAGCAATGAAAAATAGAAATAAAAATTTGGTTATATTTTCAGCTCTAAAAAAAATGTTTGTTTTATGTGCGAGCAAGGTCAGATTGCGAAAGATGGGATACTCGAAAAGTATTACAATTGCAATCATTAAAACTATTAATGGTGGGAACAACTTCCTTATACGTGCGTCGTACCTGTTTTACATATCCACGTATGAGTGGAACATGAGTGTAACAACGAAAGATGATTCTTTCAATTCTTAGAAGGCAATAAATTTCCCAGGTTAGAGTAACTACACACATTATTTACTCAAGATATGGGTAGCAACATTAAGAATGGGAAAAATATCTTAATTTTCTACAATATATTCTAATCACAATTTTTCTACAAAAACAACGTACGCAGTGATAAAAATAATTTGCTTTCTATTTCTATGGTTGGTCATTTATGCGCCTAGCTGCACCTGGGTGGGTTAGTCGTACATTATGCATTTTTCTTTAGCACTCAAGTTGTGCCAGGCTCCAACAAATTCAAGGATACTAATTTGCATGCATTCTAGATTCAATCTTAGAATAACTGAGTAACAATTTAATTTAAATAAAATTATTGATATGATTTTTTTTTAATTTCAGTTTGTCACATTTAAAGATGGAAAAATCGGAGTCAACTTCGGGGGATATACAGCTGAAGCTGGACTTGGAGGCCTATTGACAGGAAATGCTGCCCATGGTGGACTCAGTGCGTCCGCCGGAACACCTTTTGGGCAACGAGCAGCCGCTGGAATTGGTGGACTTGTTAATGGTAAGTTTAGAAATCTTTTACAAATCATAGTAGTCAAATAGTTGATAGTGGTTAAGCGCGTTGGAGTACCAAGCTAGGGTCAGGCAAACTAACTAAAAATAACTTACCGTTTGGGATCGACATTAAACTGTAGGTTCCTTTCATTCGTGTCAAAATATACCTTCGCACTTACAACGGTTGGAGAAGCTAGACTTAATGTCCTTTATGGGCCGTTTAAGCCTAATATTTATTTATATTTATCTTTTTATAAACAATTTTAAATATGTAGATTATAACACAGGATTCTACATAACCATATTTAGGTAAAACGACTTTGAAATTTATTTTATTTATAAAGTTGTTCTACTTTGTACGATAGAAAATATTTTAAAATTCCTGACCAATGGCAAACTTTCAAAAATAAAGAATTAAGCATGCTTTCTGAGTCTGTTTTTTTAAAGTTCCTTAAGAAAGATTTTCTTATAGTTATTTAAGCTATTTTAAAGTAAGATTTTAGAAGGTTTTAAAGCTAATAACTTGTCTCTATGGTGTTATACGACCGTTTCACCAACTCGACACTTCTTAAATGGACATCAATATCTTAATCGCTTCTGGGAAAAACTGTAAATATTTAATAATTGTTTTACCCTTTAGAGAAAGGTTCTACAAAGGAATAGTAAAATTTTTGTAGCTTCTTTACATGGTGTAAACGTGTGTTCATTTTTGTCTTTATTACTATTTATGTTTGTTTTTTTCAATAATTATTTGTTTAAAAATTTCCAGGGGACGCCGCTGGTAGGGCATATGCCGGAGCTCAGGCCACCGATTCAATCGGAGCCAGTGCTGTTATTGGTGGTAATACTGGTCCGCAACAGGGCGGTTTAATTGGTGCTGAAGCTCACTCGAATGGCAAATCCGTGACAAAGACCATTGCTAGTGATGGGAACACATATGGACAAGTTCCAAATGAATCACCGGACTTAATTGTACCCACTAACTTACCCAAGGATAATAGCGTTCAAAAAATCAAACCAGGAAAAAAATACACCGGCATCGTCGAAAATGTAAGTACTTATCCCAATTTGAATGCATTAAAAAACTTTTTTATTTCCCAAAAGCCGATTGAATTTGGTGTGCAGAAAACGGTGTCTGCACCGTCCGAATTACCAAGTGAAGTATTATTAATTCCAATTGTGAAAAAACATCACCGCCATAGTTTGAGACGCTACAAACACGTTCATCCACACATTTTATACTACACACCCTCATCGATTCAGGTTGGTTTTTAAATTTGGTTCATTTTGCTTTGAGTTTTACTTTACCCACGTGTGCACTGCGCAAAAAATAACATGAAAACTTTAATTATTTTAGTTCGCACTTTTACGATTTAATTGAAGTTTTTTTTTTTTTTAAATAAATAAAGGCTTTGAGCGATGTGATGCTACTATGATCTTCGGCATTAAAAATTTTATAATTTATAAGAAACACATAAGGCGTTTAAGGGTGTTTATCATAATTGCGTCAGACAGCACTAGAAACCAGTAACTCCAATCTGATGCGAAATGCGTCAATGAATGTCTTCTTACACTCAGATAAATCAGCCATCACTCAGTATAAATCTGCGAAATTCCCAGACACCTGTGGAAGGAAACGAGACATTAAACCGACTGGCTGGTTACCGGTCTTTCACACAGCGAGTTTGGTATGACAATGAGTTTGTCTAAGGAACACTATCAGTTGTGGCATAACCCCTAGTCAATGGCCCACAATTGAAACTTAAAAAGCACAGACCCTAGTTTTATTTGAACAAAACCAAATCTAAACACTTTTGGGCTGTTAACCGGAGACTACATGAACACGATGGGTACATACAAAATGGCCCCAATCAAATTTGGCCCTAAACAGCACCATTGTTTTGGCACCGTTTTATATTGGGCCCAAATTTCACAGGTGCGGGCGTGCTAATTGGAGTCATTTTTCACGATTTCTTGACTGCTACCTAACTTAGCAGGGACACTCATATCAGACGTCAAAAGATTTATCAACAGATCGAAATAGATTTTTTTAGTTATTTCTGCCATGTACATACTGCAAGGTTATTCACAATAGGTTTCTTTGACTGGGTAATATTGCAAATCCAACTTAACTAATATTCAATTCTATGAAGTCATTTAACTCCGAGAATGGTTTAAGTAGCTTTAGGAATTATGTATTCACCAACATATCTTTTTAAAGATTTCAACTTTGTTGAATGAAACAACAACTTGTGATTCCTACAACAAATATTAAGACTGGCATTACCGTTGTTTTAGGGCTTGCCACGGACAATCATCACATCATTTTATTTGGTCCTTCTTTATTTTTGCTCATTAATATGCGAAACTTTATGACTTTACTGGCTTAAAACATTTGAATAGATTCTGAAAATGCTAGTGACTGCAATGAACTGCAACTTATTTAAGAGAACGCATTATTTATAACTTCATTATTTTGATTGAACATTTTGTATTGCTCATTCACGAATGTAATGATTGTATCATTTTACAGACCTGGTTTTGTTTGGTTAAGTTGTTTTTTTAAGTTAAGTTTTCCTAAGAATTTAGATAAACGCACCGCGACATCTTTTGGGCTGTTGTCTCACTTCTACGCAATTTCGTTAATTTCATCTCATTTTACCACAACAGAACACACACACATTTCACATTTACTCATTGGCAAAGTATTCGTATCGTACACATGGTGATTGGCTTCAATCATTTTCTATTAAGACCTCTTTACTGTTTTACTAATGCAATTACAGAAGTACAATACCGAAAAAGGACAGACAAAAACTGTTAAAACAACATATAAAACTGTTAGCAGCGGAAGCGGCCCAACTCTCTTGGACAGTTCGGCAACAATACCAGCTGGCCAGGAAGTATATCAAACTGCCGAAAAAGATGTTCAGTTAAACCCAGGGTCATTAAACCATTTCTTTAATGTAAGTTGGACCGGTATTTTAAAGCATGTCTGAAAATTTATTTTATAAAACATTAATTCCCAGATTCCTATTGGAATTCTACAGTCAATCAGGGACAATCTTCAGCCGATTGGAGTGCGTAAGCAAGTGTCCTACACTCACTAGTGCTGTTTAAAAGACATTTTAAAAAATTTATAAATATTTAAACTTTTTACGCTATTTTGTACTTTATTTGAAAGAAATTAAATAAAAAAAATAACAAAACTGAAGATAATGCTCCAAATACTCCAATACTTTTAAAATTATGATTATAAGTATTTCATTTTTAGACATAAATAGCTTGCGTGAATGTAGAAAACAGAACGGAGTGAGAACACAATTAGAACGGAAAAGCAAAGCTCCCTTTTGTATAAGGTTGGCAGTTTCCTAACTGCTTACTTGTTTTTTTTTAGTATTTTTTCTAAAAATTAATCCCAATATTTTTAGCATTTGTGGGTATTCGAATTTTTATTTTATATTCGATTATATAGCAAAGAAATCAGGCAGCAAACAATAAAACAAAGCTGATATTTGACTCTTCTCATGCATTTGCTCGTCTTCAAAAGTTGCTACAGAAAACATTGCACCAAACTATGTCTTACAAATTTTACGGTAAGTGTCAGAAAATAGAACACTTTGAAAAAGTTTTTCTCATGTACCACGAAATATTGAAACTTCGGTATAATGTCGTTTTCGATTGGTAATCCAAAAGTCTTCCGAACTGACAGTGTTCGTTTTGTACTTAAATGACTTTGAATTGTTCCTTTGCTTGTTCGTGTTTGCATCAGAGAACTCTTCCAGCTTATCAATCGAAAACGACATAGGTTTATTAAAAAACCAATAATTAGCTATATTAAATGAACAAAACAGAAGAAGTGAATAAAACAGACCTCGGATGTGAAATAATTACCGATGAGCCTACACTTCACTTCTGATTATTGGCGAAATGGTTCGTGGGCGTATGCGCACTTTTATATTTAAATACATTTGAAAACAGTTTCCGTTTATTCGACGATCATTATCAGAATTATTGGGATCCCTGATTCCGAAGAACAACAGATAGAGGCTATCTACGAACTGTAATACGAATTTCCCAGTAGCTTGTTATTCGGCGATAAGTAGTACTAGGTATGCAAGGCTAAGGATACACACAGCAATCTGGTGCTCTCCCGAGGTTCGAAACTTCCTCAAAATTCAACATTTACTAGTGATCTTAGTATTACGACATTATCAAAGTGGTAGCGTAAACCAACCTATGTCTGTCCACAGACTAGAAAAAATCAACCACTGATTGATAGCAGCATTTACGAGGTAGGAAAGGAGCTCATCAAAAGCTTAGTGGAGAACTGGCGATGAATTACTGTAGGAAACCGTTGCCACTTCATTTTGGCAAAACAAATAGGAATAAATGTCCTGACTACGAATGTCAAAATGAAGCCAGAAACCAGAAGCCTGAATCTTACCATCGACCGAATCGACAATAATACTCTAATCAAGATGATTTTCGAGACCGAGCCCCCATGGCTTGCAATGATAAAACAAATAAAAATTAGGCGTTAATGGCTCATACAGGACCTAAAGCCTAGTTTCTTCAACCATTGTGGTGCAAAGAAATACTTTTTGGCGCGAATAGTCCCACACAGTTTATTGCCGATTCCGAACAGAAATTTTAAGAAACTTCTCATGACATTTCTTACTCTTGGATGTTTGTCAGTCTTTCGCAAGGGGTGGCCCCACTGTGGCTAATAAAACCTTTTAGGTGGAACGGGTCGGATTTGAACCATCACATAAAAGAAAAACATTCCTATCTGATTAAATACATTATTTGGAATTTTCCAAATCCGATTGCAGTGCACCAAGAGGATATGTCTGATTAAAACGTCACTGGAAAACTGCTAGCAATAAATCCAATGATGGTTGCAGTCCAGACTCTCCTCTTAAACCAACGAAGATTCTCTTTCTTTGATTTCTGCCAACTGCTTGCTGGAAGCAAGAGGAAGCACTACTTTCCAAGATTCCGTTAATAACCAAACATGCCTGTGTAGGTTATAATACCTACTTCCCACAATGTGGCCCCAACAAAACGGAAGTACTGCGCGATAAAAATTAAATATGGCCACCGGATAGAAGCTAAACTTATCCTCTTAACATATTTATTTTCTCGTACTCGCTTACTTCGACACCTTTGATTTGGTAAAAACAAAAAAAATGGGAAAACGAAAAATCAACCACAAGGAGCGCAACAAAGATCCACTGAAGTACTACAAATCCATCGCAGTATCAATTGGCAAAATTATCAAATCATCAAACAATCAAGTCTTTCGAAAGAAATGCGAAACCATTCTTAACATAAACAACGTCACCGAAGTGGAGGAGCGCTTCATACAGCTAATGACCGACAAGGAGATGTGATTCTTGCATCAGTCTATATAAACCAAGTCAAACATTTTATTTGTCTTACTAATAAATCCTACAACTTATCGTTCACATTTTCTATTTATCGGCATCGGATTTCTTTTCGGCTTCCTCCAGGAGCAGGCTTTTTATTCCAACTTTTTTCAGTTCTTCAATAAGGTCGCCACTTTGGTGCATCTGCATGACAATATCACAGCCACCGATGAATTCGCCGTTGATGAAAACCTGCGGGATTGTTGGCCAATTCGTAAAGTCTTTCACTCCTGCCATAAGAAAAACGCATAACCATAATGGAATAATCTAGTCATCAATTTATGCAACTTACCCTGTCTCAGATCGTCGCTCTGTAGGACATCGTGTGCATCGTAAGGAACTCCATGCATTCGCATAATCTGCACGACAGCATTACTGAATCCACATCGTGGTTGTTCCGGATTACCCTTCATAAAGACTACAACTTTGTTGGTTTTTACCAGTTTGTCCAGCGTTTCCTTGTCGAATTTCAAATCTTGTCCGGCACTATAAGCTCTGGCGGGGAGTTGAAAATTTGTCCGCACGAGGGTTTGCTTGAGAATTTGTCGGAAAATTGAAGTCATTTTGAATGAAAGTTTGTTGCCCGAAAATATTACGAAATTCTTTTACTGTTTTGGGATCACGAAAAAAAATTTCTTATTATTTAGAATTTTTTTTTGACAATCAGCTGGAACAGCAATGCGACAAGCAAGAGGTTAGAAAATAGAAAATGTTGATGTCTCAATCTAGTGACGAATAGATGGCAGCAAAAATTGTATGTTAGGAAAATCTTTCTTTTAGGGTAGGTGCAAATTTCAAAATAATATTTTGCGTTATATACAAATACGAACAAGTTGATTTTAAAAGAATTATATTATACGTTAATTCATTCCATTTATAATTGAATTTTGAGGATGTTCAAGTCCAATAGATGCAAAAAATATTTTTACTTGTGTAAAAATGTTTATTCATGTTTAGTTTGTAGCTAAAGCTATCTTTTAGACAACATGAATTTTTACGTTGCTATTTTGCTTAAAACAAAATATCTGACTCTCAACAACAAAAATTTATAAAATATTAAAATTTTCGACTATCAACAAAGTATATTTTATAGTTTACTAAATACAGCTACGTTGTGTCAACCAGTCTGCACAATTTTTGTAACGAGAGATACTTTCTACACTATTTAATTATTTCAACAAATTATTTTTTGGTACTCAGGCTGCACATTCTTTTTTCTTAAATTGGGCGATGGGCAACATTTTGTTCGTTGCATGGGAATGGTTTCAGAAATGTTTTTTGTTTCATTTTGTTAAATGGAAAATAACAAATTAAGTTTATATCCTACACAAGCTGTTTTTAAATATAATTTTCTTTATCTCAGAATATAATATATGAATAATTCTAATTCTGCTATAAAAAATTAGGAATCTACATACATTAGCCAAATATCCATTTCCACCTTTACGAAATACTGAAATCTGACGCAAAACGTCAAAAATTTGACATTCCACCAAAATATGGTCTAACATCTTGAAAAACACACGACCGGCACTTTTCTTCGTTGCTTCGTCAAAGTTTAAAAAGTCTCTTACATTTCCACCTATAAAAATGGCATCAACATCAGCAAGCGCCACTCAAAAAGCCCTTGAAGCGGAGCCCGCCAGCTCTCCAATCTGCATAATTGTCTTAGGCATGGCAGGTTCAGGCAAAACTACCTTTGTGCAGAAGCTGACACAAGTATCGTTTGAGCACTTCAAACCGTATGTGATAAATCTCGATCCGGCGTGTCGTGAAACACCTTACCATGCTAACATTGACATTCGGGACACGGTCAACTACAAGGAAGTTATGAAGCAGTACAAACTGGGCCCAAATGGCGGCATAGTCACTTCTCTAAATCTGTTTGCCACTAAATTTGAGAAAGTCGTAGAATTGGTGAAACGTGCCGGCGAACAGGGACACAAGTGGTGTATCATTGACACCCCAGGGCAGATTGAGGTGTTCACTTGGTCGGCATCGGGAACGATAATAACAGAGGCCCTTGCCACTGGCTTTCCCACAATCGTGGTATACGTCATGGACGTTGTAAGGTCCACCAGCCCGACGACGTTCATGTCGAATATGTTGTACGCCTGTTCGATTCTCTACAAGACGAGGTTGCCGTTCATTGTGGCCTTGAATAAGGTATGCCGTCGAAATTCTTAACTGAACCAATTTAATTTTTTTCTATTTCAGATTGATGTGCAGGACCATGACTTCGCTGTGGAGTGGATGCAGGACTTCGAGGCATTTCAAGAGTCGCTAGAAAAAGAGCAATCATACGTAAGCAATCTAACTCGAACGATGTCACTCACACTGGATGAGTTTTACAGTGAATTGAAAACTTGTGGAGTGTCAGCAAAGACAGGAATTGGATTCGATAAATTCTTCGACTTGGTAATGGATGGTGCAAAGGAGTATGAGAGGTAAGTAAGTGCTTGTTTGGTTACTCACCCAGTTATTGTTATTGCGTGACACTTCAGTGACTATAAAGCCGAGTACAACAAACTACGACTTCAAAAACTCGCAGAAGAGGAGCAGAAAAGCAAACAAAAGTTGAAAGATATCGCTTCCAGCTCCGGCGCTGGATCAGAGGTCCCACTGACTACATTTGTCGAAGAGGTAAGCAAGTACATGATCTTACTGGAAAAATATTTACAACCTATTTTGCAAATCAGGTTTCTGCAGGACGTGAGCTCTCTGATATATACCTCAAGCACCCAGGCAATGAGAGTTCTGAAGATGAGGAAGGCAACGAAGACAACCCAGTTGCGTTCGCTGATGATGAACTTGAGGAGCAGAACTTCAACCAATTTTTCGAGCAGCGCAAAACCACGCAACAAGACAAACACAATAAAGCAAACCCTACTTGATTTCAATTCATAAAGATCTCCACTTTTTATTCCAAACGAGAAGCACTTAAAGCTTCTTAACAATTTTCTATTATTTCCATGGGCGACGTCTCTAGAGAGTCCACTTTTGTCTTGGTTACTGGGTAGACCGTCACCTGTTTCTTGAAGAGTAAGACATTAGATAGCGTGTTCTCCACAAACGTCGGAATGTAGCCCTCGATCACGTCCTCATCTGGCACCTGTTCATCGTCGTTCATATTTAGTGCGTCATCGTCCTGCTTGTGGCCCACGATCTGCACTGATAGTTTCCGCATGTTGTCGCGCTCGTTGTTCACGACGAAGTCAATTACATCCTGTTTGGTGATGCTTCGCAGAATGTCCACTTCTCGCTTTCGCCGATCGAAGAGGTACTCTTCGCATGATATCTCGCCCCAATTGCGATTTACTTCTTCGCCGAGAGAAGTGTCAACCACTTGCTTTATCTTAATCAGCGACTCACGCACGTGGTCGTACTCCTCCTGCTGCAACTCGGTCAGAATCGTCATCACGTGCGCGCGGAATGCTTCGATTCGCTCCTCGACGTATTGGGCAGAAAACTTAGTCTCCTGACACTGTACCGTGATAGAGTACCCAGCGATGCCATGGTTTATCCTAACAGAGGCAGAGACATCGTAGCCAAGTTGTTCCTTCGTGCGAAGGTGGTCAAAGAGTGGCTCCTCGACGAACATCATCAGCAAGTCGAGGATGCCCTCCATACGAAGGGTGCACGGCCCAATTTGGTAGAAATTGCAAACGACAGAGTTTTGGTCAGCGGTGTTGATAGCGTTGCAACGGACATAGTTGGATCCCTTGGGCACTTGACACGTCCTAGATTCGATTAAATTCGTCTGAAAAATAAATGAAAAACAAATTACTTCTTAGAACACCATCGCCCTTTTCACTTACATCGGTGATTCTTTGACAATTCAACGTGGTCAGCACGGAATTCATGACGTTATGCGCCGTTTCCTCTGTCAGATTGCCCTGCATTAACGTCTGCACGTACAAATAGTTGGTGTAATTAGCAGAAAACTCCCGCATGTCCTCTACAGTGATGTCGGGAAGAACCGTGAATTTCTCTACCATCGACCAGCGGATGTTCTCTAGCACGCACAAACGGATATCACTAGAAAGAGGCAATTTATCTCCTGGAACAACATAAAGCACCCATCCTACTTATTCAACGTCTTGGGTTTGATGACAGCGTTGAAGTATGCCTTCTTTTGGTTCACCCTGAAGCAAGGCAACTGGATCTCGCGCAACTTGCTGTCAAAGTTTTCTCCCAGGGAAACCATCGTCTTGGTAATCGCATCGACAAGCAGCTGGAGCTTCTCGTTGTAGCCATTGACCTGATAGCAGGCGATATCATTAGCTGAACAAAAAAAAACAAGTAGAGAAGAAACTTACCTTTAATACCACACCTTTCTCGGCGGGATAGAAACTGTACGACATGCCCGCTACTGTTGCCGGGTATAAAGCCTCAGCCAGGTCGTACTTGATGTACTGCACATATAGTGCGGTCATGACGTCGTTCTTTGCACTTATGCGAGGTAGTGGTGAAATGAAGTAAAAGTACATCATAGCGTCGGGCAGTGCGAACTTGTCGTCCTGACGGAACCATAACTCGCATACGTCGCTTTGGAGGATCTTCTTCGGCTGCGGCGGTATCTCTGGCTCACCATTTTCCTTCCATAAAATTCGGAAGTCATGTGCAACGTAAATGTTTGGTTTGGGCACAAACAGCTCCGAATACGTAGGGCAATTGTTCCACGCGTCTATCCATTCGCTTGGCATCGGTATCGAAGTGTACTCAGTTCCGAACCATTTCTCCTTCTGATCGTACAGAACGCCATCGTATTTTTTCTCTGAGGTGACCATGATGTTGAATTTAAATTCGTTCAGTTGCTGGATGATTGAATTAACCAAATCGGCGTCGTATTCGTAGTATAGCTCTGGACCTGTGATGATGTCCTTGGGGGGATAGTACTTCATGTTCACTGCGATGTTTTGCACGTTGTCGAAGGCGGTCTTCTGTGATTGGTAACGGAACCCGGTCTCTTCTATGAATTGAAGTTCCTTGTAAGACTCTTCTAGGTTTTCGCAAGTAGCGAGGTGTTTGATGTAGGCGAAGGTTGCTTCAAGCACCTGCGAAGAAAAACAGAATATGATTAACTGTATTGTGGCAGAGAGGACATTTCGCTTTCCTGTGCGTTTAAGGCTTTTTGATTAACCAAAAAGCATGGGAAAATGTTAAGAAGGTTCAAGGGGTTTAAAAAAAAATGTTGGGGCAACATATTTTAATGTATGAGTACGATAACTAAGGCGCAAAAAATGAGAACGGATTTTTGTAGAGGGATTAAACTGCTTTCACCGGGGATATTTTCTTTCCGTCATGCGCCCGCCTACCGCAGAAGTATTTGGATGGCAAACAACGCGGAATTAAGGGATTATTCACTTATATTCCGCTGTCCCGCTTTTTGAAAAGTCAAACAAAACTTCTATGGTTGGGGAAGTATTGACCGTCAATGCCTTAGATTCGTTTCTTAATTTTCTATCATTTAAAAATGTGATGAAAGTGATAGCCTGTCTGATAGTTCCTTTTTGTGTAACTGAAAAGCAAGAATTTCAAGTTTGGTGATGCGTCTTTTCGTATCATATTTTTCTCTCGCCCACGAGATAGCGGTGGTCCTAAGAAATGTCTCTGTCTAGGGTGTAAAGAGGAAATCTTCGCGTAGTCAAAGTCACATATATTGTATAAGTAAAAAAGCATCTCCAGTTAGCGCGATCTTTGAAAATTTTTATCAGTTGCGTCTCCATCTCTATCATTATAATATAAATTAATAATCACTCGATTAGTATGGGTAATTACCCAAAAAAAACCGTGTCCTTTTGGGACAATTAAAAATAAGAAGTCAACAACAACAATTTCCTTAAGAAAAGAAGGAAAGGCTGTAAAGTTCGCAAATTCCCAATCAGCACCTCTATATCCGTATTAAACTTGATTATAGTGCACTTTCCACATCTCAGCAAGGGGGGGGAGTTAACAATACTTTTTGACGTCGTCTGTACTACAGAGATGTTGTTGAACAATAAAGATTTTGCTTTTGAAGCGTTTTGAGACATTAAAGGCGGATCAAACATGCACAGTGAACAGACCAGGTGGAAGACAATGTTGTAAAATTCGTATTTGCCATAAGCGAAAACTTAAAAAACTAACTTGTGGACAAAACAATGTGTTCTTGAGGTAGACCTCCAAAAGACCGAACTTGAGCTATTCACAGATAAATGCAACATACCACGAGCTATGGACAAGATCCCTCTGAAGGTTACGGATAATGAAAGTATCCGGGTGTAATTCTTGGTAGAAATTGGAGTTTGAATATCAGTGAACGAGTAAAGAAAGCAGCTAATGTACAGTGGAGACCTAAAATAATTCTGGTACACGGCTATTGTTCGACCTATACCTTATACATTTGGCAACATAGTCTGCTGGCAAGTCGCAGTAAAATTAACCAATCTTAAGCTTATGACAAAACTGCAAAGATTATCATGCACAGGGATAACTGATGCAATGAGAACGAAACCAACCGCTGGTTTGGAAGCGATTCTCAGAAGAAGTTTTGGAAGCGGTGCATCTCAGAGGAATTAAGTACACAGACCTCTTTCAGACTCACTTATCATAGCAGTTTGCTACATTGGCAAAATTCTTTAGGGAAAATAAGCGTAGTTTGATTTCGTTGAGTTTTATAATTTTTTTAAAAAATAAATAAAACTAGTTACAATAGAGAAACAACAACCGAGTCCAAGCCAACAAGTTGAATTTTCGTTAATAGCTAAGGTCCTGTCCCCCGGATCAAAAAACAAATTTGACCCAGAGATGACCCATTTGACAATTTGAGAAGGACCCAGATGTAGTAAAAACTGTAGAAATTCATACTTTAAAAAAATATTGTATTAAACAAAATAAATAAGTCGCAAAGAGGTACCCAAAGCAAAGCTTTAGACTATGTTTTTATATTCAGACCAGTTTCTGTGAATAATGCACTAGCACGTACTCGCACTAACAACAAAATGTTTGGCAATTCGTTCGTGTCAATGATGTATTTACATAAACGGGAGTCGTTCATTTTTGATGATAGCTCTTATATATAATTATTTACAAGCAAATAAAAATAGTTTTGTCTTTAAAGGTAGTAACCTTCCTCATTATTATTATGTCATTATTCTTATACCTACTTTTAATTTGCTAATAATTATTTGATATTGCCATAAAGAATTGTATTTTGCATAAAACTATTTCAAATGTTTTTTTTAATTTGCGAAATTTCGTGTTTGTGTGCATAGAATCGGTGTAGCTGTGAAAATTACAATTGGATAGGCGGCCAGTTGAATAATTCAACGCAAAATGCGCAATAAAAACGTGATATCTGATATTTTTCTTCGTACTTTCATCGCTTGATAACTACTATGGATGATTTTCTATACAAATTCAAATAAATTATTAAAGAAATGGATTAAGCACTTGGAAGCGTCGAATCGACATCAACTATCTGATGTCTCGCTTTCTAATCTTCACAGGCTTCTGAGGACATGTGAATGTTGACTAATGACGAGTAGAAAAAAGACCACTTGGATAGCACAAAATCGTGGGTTCATAAGGACCTAAGAGTGGAAGCAAGAGGCCGCTCTTCCTTGCCGATCTGTAAGGCTAAACTAAACTTTCATCTGCAATTTGCAATTTTGTTTAAAGTCGTTTTCGATTTGTTATCTGGAAGTATTCTTTTTAAAAGCGTTCGTTTTAAAATGACATGTTGATGGTTTCATTTTACTCAAGGTACGATCTAATTTTCATCTGACGAATCGATGTCCTTGTGGAGTTTCGTCGACATTTTACCTAATTTTAAGAAAATTAACTAACGTCGATAAATGAAACAATGATAAGTGAACAATGAAAGCGCAATTTATGTCATACTGAAACTGCAATTTGTCGATAATTTAATGTTTTCAAACTGCAAGTCCGATTAGATTAGGTCCAACTAACCAATTTTAAACTCTTCCATACGAATGTTAAAATATTTCATTTAACCCTTCATTTCTTCTAGGGATCATGAAACGACAGAGAAATTCGATCAAATTCACTTCATTTACCTCTTTTAAATGAATAAATCCCTCATCGGTCAGGTAAATGCAAAGATTGAACAGCGAATAAATGGAATTCGTGTCGAAACCGGAATCATCAACACCACAGATCAGTTCCAATGCCCACAACCTAGAAGAGGAGGTTAATATCTGTTTTGGTTAAATTTGCCCAGACACTAGTTTTCGCACTCACTTGCTGCGCAAGTAGGCGCATAGGCTCCCTTCTCCTTCGTAACCAATCAGATAAGACAGGAAATGATCCGGTTTACAGCGGTACAACTGAAAGAATAATATCGTCACTTTACTCCAAAATGGAACGAAATTTCCAACTCACCTTAAGACAGGGCGGCAAAACCCAGGTCAATTCAACCTTGCTCACATTTTCTACCGGTTTGACAAAGTAGACGTTTTGGTAGAACTCCGGCCGGAATGCGTCGCGGTAATTGAGAACGGAAAAGTCGTCCCCGGACTGGTGGTTGTTGGCAATATCTGAGAAATGCTTTACAGCCAGCTCTTCTAACTCCTCGATAGGAAGACGCGCTTGTATGCAAACATACATTCGATGGCTGCTGTAATGCTGCAGGCGATAGTCATGCGTCCTCTTGTATAATACCTCGTCGTCAATATTCTCTTTTAACGACTTCAAGTTGCCCCAAGCGAATATGTGATTGGGGTAGGCGGGGTTGGACAAAGAAGCTAACAACTGATCACGGCGGGCCTCGTCATCGAGAATGGTGTTCTGAAATTCGGATTCGACGGCATCTCGTTCTCTGGTCATTGCTTCCTTCTTCATGAGGGGCGCCTTAAAGAGCGCCGAAAATATTTCCACAGTGCTGTCAAGGTGCTCTTCGGAGCATTCAAAGTAGAACATAGTTTCTTCGCACTCGGTGTGAGCGTTGTCGAAGCCCCCGCACTTCTTTACGTGCGAATCAAATGCATTTTCGGCTGGGAATTTTTCTGAGCCCATGAAGATCATATGCTCGAGGAAATGTGATAGCCCTTGATACTCCCTCGGATCGGAGAACGAGCCAACGTCTATCATAAGTGCACATGCGGCCAGTTTTTCATCGCCTTCCTCGTCCGAATCGTCCTCTTCGTCGGGGTCGGCGAGAATGGCATCCTCATCATCGTCATCGTCATCATCGTCGATTGCGTCAGATTCTTCGGCGCACGATTCGTCCGTCGAGTCGTAGGAGGATGTGGTAAAACCGTCATGAGGCACTGGACTGGGGTCGGATATAAGAAGTGCCAGCAAGCCGTTGGGTAGCTTTAACGTCCTAGATAATAGAGGAGAAATATCATCAAATCAGCAGATGTTTCCTGCGATATGTCTCTTACTTATATTCCTTCTTGTCATTTTCAGATTTGTCGGGGATTTCTAGATACTTAATACCGTCAGCAGCAGTTCCGTCCATGCTAATTCTGGTTCTTGTGGTTGTCGCGAAATTAGAACGTCGTGGTTTAGTGTAACCGAAGCAGATTCGCTTACAGTCTGGAATTTTTGTAATTTTGCTCAAGACACAAATGGATCTAATGAAACGACTATTCATTAACTATGAAAATTGCAATAAATACTATAATTCTATCGTACTCGTCATCAATTGCGCGAATAGCAGATGATGTAGTACGGATGATTTTCTAATTTTTAATTTGCCTCAGGCTGATGTGAGGGATATTTAATTGGAAATGTCAACGTGATGCGAGAGGTATGTTTGTTTTGTTTAGTTAGAAGAAAGTTTGGGGTGACATCTTGCGTGGAATATCGATGTCAAAGTATAAAAGAGTGATGCCAAGTTTTTTTGGTAATAATTAAAAAGAAAATATTAGCAATACGCCTCAGTGAATGTGGGAAACTGTTAGTCAACGCTATAAGATGCAAATATTAGAAGGTTATGACTTTTTGTTCTATTTTCTGTATAATCATATTGCAAGTGCATAAACAGGAAAACTTTATTTTATTCCTCTATGAACACTAATAACTAGCAACATAAAACTACTGTTCAATAACAGGCAGCAATTAGTACCCAATATGAAACGCAATTTTATAGGCAATTTCCTGCGAATTTTAAAAAATAAATGCTACGCTTTTTAAAGTAAATAACTGTAAACCAGTTATAGAAGAAGAAATAAGTTGGTGATCCTAGTTGTGTGATCTTCCTATTTCGTTTTAAACACACAAGAACACTCGTTCAGCGCAGCTCAATTTCTTAAAATATACCTGCAGCTGCAAAGAATATGGACAAGCCATAATGAAGATATCTGCCGTATCCACCTTGTCACCAACAACAGAAATTTTGGTTTATTTTTTAAATTTAATATTGTTAATTAAATCCATGTGGGTGCAGTGGCTTAGTGGTTAAGTGCGTTGGACAACTAAGCGAGAGGTCGCTGGTTCAAATCCCGACCTGTACCACCTGAAAGTTTTTATTCGCTGCCCCACCTCTTGCGAACGTTTGCCACACATTCAAGAGTAAGAAATGTCATGAGAAGCTTCTCAAAAATTGATTGCCGTTCGGAATCGGCATTAAAAAATTGTAGGTCCCTTCCATTTGCGTCAAAAATATAACTTCGCGCACACAATGGTTGGATAAACTAGGTCTTAGGACCTGATTGGGCCGTTTACGCCTAATATTTATTTATTTATTTATTTTAATTAAATGCACCTACATGCGTCAATTGAAAATTATTTTTTCTTCTTATTTAAAGGAAAAATCGAAGTGTGTGAAGAATGATAAAGTTACTCTAAATTAATTTTAAATGTTAATTCTCTCGCGTTTGATATAATTCTTTAGTATAGCAGAGCGAGCAACAGAAATAGAAACAGAATTTTCCGCAAAAGTTCTGTTTTCTTATATGTATAACAAGTAAGTTTTAGTAAAACTGTTTCCTGAACTTCCTTTTGTATTTATCATTAAAAAAATCATTATTAGATCATAGTTTACTTTTTAATTGTAATCTAGAGTAGAGATGCTCATAATACATCGATACATCGAAAAAAATCGATGTTACTATTCGAAACATCGTATCAATCCGATGCATCGTATGCTTCCGATGTATACAGATGCATCGATGTATTTAATTCGATGTATCGAATAAAAGTATGCTCTGTAAAAGTTCCAATAAAATATCGGAAGATTTCAGCCTTTTGAGCAACCATCACGAACTAGTACACCAAAACTGAAAGGCGAACAAAGTAAAGAAAGTGTTTGTGATGACCTTTAGGGCAACTATTGGTCGCCTTAGTGAAAATCCATTGGTAGTATGCTTCGACTACTATCTCCAATTTCCAAAACTTTTTAAAATTGCTTAACAAATAATCAGAATCTAAGGAATGCGGATAAATAAAATACTATTAATGCAATGTTTGGGGCAGAAGTATTGGGATATAAATAAAACAAACATACATAGTTTAATAAAACTGATTTAAATTTAAAACTTTGTGTAATGTCTAATTTTTTAATTCCTAGCTCATATAAAAAAATATTATGTTCGTAGTCGATGCATCGGAAACATCGATGTTTTTCATCGACACATCGTTATACATCGATGTAACAATTCGATGCATTACAGCGGATTGTGGAGTGGTGGCATCATTGGACCATTATTCTTCGAAAATAAGGCTGGGAACAACGTTTCAGTCAGTTTTTTTTTACTGAAATTGAAGACATGAATTTATACCACCTCTGGTACATGCTGGTACATGCAGGATGGCGCGCCATGAAACAGAGCCCATGCCACAATCGCTCTTTTGCGTACAAAATTCACAAATGGAGTTATCAGCCATCTCAATTGTCCGCTACGGACCTGCAATTTGACACCTTTGGACTTTTGTTTTTGTTAGGAACAACAATAAATACTAATAAAGCCATAATGCATGGAAAAAATCATTTAATTTTGTTCATTTTATTGGTTCATTTTGCCCTCCCTTTATATCATAAGAGGAGGATCATACGAGTACAGACCGTAGGAGGCTTTGGCATAGACATTGTTATATATGAGCTATTATCCCAGATTTTAAATAAACTTTTCAGTTAGTTAGAGAGTGCACCTATCAGTATTAAATATCAATTTATACCCTTATATGCAAAGCGTACCTTGTATTTAACATTATTTTTTTAAATTTATTTGAGTTTCCCAAAAAGTTCCAACAGTCCATCAGCCCCTAATTCACTTCAATTAATACACTTTTCCATTTCCCATTCGACGACCTATTTCATATTCTTTTGCAAATTAAAATCAGATAATTTTATGCACCACATTCAGGGACTACCTCCAATTTGTAACATGCCACAGTTCAAACACTGGAAATCCGTAAGATAAACTAAACCCCAATGAATAGTATATTACTGTTGGGACTTCCAAATTAGTCCATAATAGAAAATCACAAAGTAATGCCTAGCAATATATATTCTTTCATGGAATCTAGTAAAATCACTGTTGATTGCACAAATTTGACCCCGGAAATGTGGCAAAGAAGCAAAATTAATTTTGATGTTGGAACATGTGGTTGGAAAATAGGATCTTACCTATCCCTATATGGTCAGGAAGTAAATTTGTCAGATATTTGTGTTATGCTGACTGACCCAATCGCATGAGCAATTTCTCTACGTGCTGTTACCTATACAAATAAGAGGGTTTTTCGATTAAATCACTCTGTGCGACAGTTACATAATGGGCCTTACCAATAACAAATTTAAAGTCGTACGAATTTAAATCTGAGGTACTTTGTTATAAATTATATTTTGCATAAGCATAAAGTTTGTATGTATAAGCAGCTTTGACAACGACTGTACGGTCAAAGTAGATACTTATATAGAAGTATATGCAAGAAGTGGTAAAATTAATAATAAAATAAGGGGGTTTTCTACGGGGATTGTAAAATATATGACGAACATTCGAAAAGGCATGTTCTCAGATAAAATCTTTGCCGTTCAAAACAAAACCATAAGAGGTATACGGAAATCGACTAAACTACAAAAAAAAGTCGGAGGAAATGTCTCAACAGTAAAGAGAAAGGTTTCATTAAGGGGTTATATGGGTTTATTCGGGGAAAAAAGGTATATTTAAAAAGAAAAAAAATATTTTATTCAAACTTTTTACTGTCTTAATGATGTACATTTGAAAAAGAATTTCTGTAATTTTCAAAGGAAAATATTCAATACTCCGTCATTGTGACGTCATTTCCGGTGATCCCTGGGAAAAAGATACGTTCGCGTTGACAGTAGAACTCGTGACAGGTTCATCAGAAGTAAAAAAAAAAATTGTGTTTTAGTAAAGACCATAAGCTAGAATCTAGACGGAGGGGAAGAGAGGTAAAAATTGGATTTTTGGCAGACCTTTTTATAATAATAATGCTAATTTTGGTAAAATTTGCTCAACGTTTTTTTTTTAAATAGTTGTGATTGGAAAAAAAGTAATCCTTCACCTAAGCCCTCGTGAATTGTATCTCGAAGGCTTGTATAAAATTTCATCAAGATCGGCTGAGTAATTTTCGAGAACTTTTGACTTTAGAAACACAGTTTTAAGAAAAACGAATTTAAAGTTTAGATAACCTCAAATAAACTTCGTGATTCAATTGAGTGCGCACCTTCCCATGGCTGTATCTCCGAAACTTTTATTCGGAATGACATAATTAGAATAATACTCTCGAAAAAAATTAGATTTTTTGAAGCTGTAAAACCCATGTATCCATATAACCCCTTAAGAAATGAGCGGCAAAGAATAATTGTAAGGTGGTGCAGAAAATCCAATAAGAACAACGCCTTATTCGGTTGGCCAGTTTTCTTTTCAATTCTAGACTCATATTGTATTATATCGTCCTACTTCAAAAAACACAAAGCAAATCGTTTACAGCGATAGGGACTTAATTCTGAAACGTATCAGTCGGCGTTCGGCAGTCGGCGGAGGATGAAGACTTTTCCGATGATATCGCCGTCGTGTCAATAGAAAAGCACATCCACGAAAAAGAATCGACAACAAACAAATCAATTTCTTGACTCTAAGTATGCTTGGCTGGAGGCTGAAAGGTTTTACTTTGCAGAGCATCGTGGGATAAGTGAGAATACGCATTGGATACCCCAAGCTGTAATATCAAAACTATCTCTAAGTACCTACTTGTAGTGGTCGATATAATCCTTGATTGATTGATAATCAATGGCAAATATCGGGACCAAAAGTTAGTCGCACAATTACGCTGTCTAAAACGACAAGTTCAGCAGTACTGTATGCGTCTCTAGTGTGTGCGAAGGCTTTGGTTACCAACGGCAAAAAGAAGAAAGATATCTGGAATATACAGACTAGGTGCATTGAAGTCAATCTACTGCTTTGGAACCGTTTCAGAGCAAGGGGCATGTATCTTAGCTGGTTCAACAATTTTGGGGTAAAAATAAAGATGGTAAAATAGATTTCTACATTATTCAGTTATTGTCTAACCATGGTGGAACCCGGAAGTATTTGCATAGATTGCGTTATCGCTACTATAAAAACGTCGAGCACAGTAAACCAGTCTCTCAATAGAACATAGAAGAACTAAGCATCTCAAAAGCAGGAAGACAAAGAGAGCAGATCCTGAGAGGTTAAGGGCTTTAGCTTGAAAACGTTTTTTGTATAAATGTGGGCGTATTCCAAGAAATTGTTAGTCTCTATTATTTCGGGTCACACATTTTTCAGCTTTCTAGCTTAAACCTTAAGGCCTTAAAACTGGTGAGGAAAATACGGACGGACATTGTTTAATTGTTTAGGCTTTCGATGGTGATCATAGATATATTTACACTTAGTGGTATACCGCGAATATTAACTTAAGGCTCAACCATTATTGACTTAAGTGGGATTAACTTTAGTAAGTTAAGCGAAAAGCTCACAAAAGTGTTATTATCTCAAGCGCTCTGTTTACCGATAGAACTTTAGCAAAATTAAGCACATCAAGCTAACTGCAAAAAATTTTATATTCGAGGAAAGTTAAGTTAACATAACTGTTTGTTACAGTGGAATCGAAAAATATAGTACCAATATAAAGTTGCACATTTCAAAAATTTGGCATTATTTCGTTTTTAAAATAGAATTAAAACCAAATATTTAAACAGAATTAACAATTTAACAAAAATACAATATTATAAGATGAAAATTCATGATACAAAACAATAAAATTATAATGTTGTATAAGCATTTAACAACACACATTTGTCGTATTTTGCACAATTCATCTGCAAATTGTATTGTTTTCGTATACTTTAATCTGCAATATTTCTGTAATAATTTGAGCAAAGCTTAAAATGATTAAAAGGTTGTACTAAAATAGAACGTCTATTTTCCGCACATGTTACACATACAATAGTTTACATTAAATGAAATAAAACAAATTATATGAAGAGGAAAAGGTAGGTAGTTAGTAGCAACCCACAAAGCTCAACACATTTTTTTAATCTTAACAGGAACGCTCTGTGTCTGATCAACAACCCTCTGGTCCAGTTTTTTATCTGAAGTTATTTTATTCAACAGGTATTTAATGAAGCGAAAGAAAAACACTTTTTAAACCGTTGCGCATGCGATTTCAAAATCTTACCAATGATTCTCAACGGCATGAAATTTTAAAAAATTTGCTTCAATAAATTGGAAACATATAAAGTCTAAAAATATTTTTAAACAATATATAAAAATGTAAAATTTTATAACTAACCCACATGCTAGTATGAGCTTAAAACCATCATTCTTAAATTGGAATCAGCACATTTTCTTTTTATTACACTTGTTAAATTTAATTTGTTTCTTAAATTCTTTGGGTATGCGATAATATGTAGAGCCTTCAAAATCAATAGGCTTGCACACCATGCTTTCTCGCAGAATACATATCTTTTGATTCCATCAGCACTAAATTTAAATCTATATAATTGTTTAAATTACTCCCCTTTCTGAATCCTTTACATATGTACCTCAAACTAAAACTAACACATTTTATTCTTTACTCATATTTTTTAATCGTATCTCATGCAACTTAACAGAAAAAGCCTAGAACTAATGATGAAATATGTTTGACAGAATTCACAAATATAGGCAAAAGATAGATTATGACAAAAAAATGTTTGCATTACAGTTATGTAGTCTAATTTTCATAATTTTGTCTGGCGTAATTTCGCTTTGTATTGAGAAATAAAACCAATTTGGTTTTATTTTTAAAACAAAATAATGCCCCATTAAAAATTTTTCGTTACTTCGTTTGGCTGTATTTCATGTTTTCTCTTGTTGGCAATTGTTAAGTTTCCTTACCGAACGTCCCACTTAATTTAAACTTTCGGTAAGCCCACTCAAGTTAACGAAACTTAACGGAACTAAAGCATAATCCCATTATGGTCATGGTTTAGTATTGTAATGCAGCTGGCCAATTTATTGAACTGGAGTTACCTCATTGTGCGGTTGGTCTTTTAATATGCCCTTAGGATAGGGTATTAACATTCAAAGCCCAAGCACCTTCAATGCAAAAAGATGATGACAAATGGGCGAGCACTTAGAAGCGAATAAATCGTTTGACGATAATATTAATTGTTTTTTTTTATTTATTTATTCGGAATACGGTATTAAAACAAAACTTTGGGAAGGAGTTTTGATAGACCGCCCTTGTCTTATGAATCACTCACTGCTGATGTACTGTTCTGATCTAGTTTTCAATCATAAACACAGCTTATGTACATATGTCTACTTCGCCATATAAGATGTTGTTTCATTATTGTGTGCTTTTTCACATTCAAGGTTGGAAGTATAAACAGGAAATTTAGCAAGGTGGAGAAATGTCAATAATATATTTTCAATTCCATAATATAAAGGCATAAGGTACACAGAATGTGAAGTTCCGTCCATTGTTGTCTATCGGGACGTTCTGTTTAGTATTGGGAATTGCTATTAATAATTCTTAAATTTGTCAACCCTTAAAATATACACGTACATCTTCAACAAAGCTATTGTCTAGTGCTAGTCCTTCACTCATCACTACCATTTTTTATACTATGCAAAATGCAACATCCATAAAGACGCCAACATATTGCCTCATTATCACATAGTATAATGATTTTCATTAAGCTCTTTCAAAGAGATGTAACTCCATTATTTTTTAAAAATCACGTGTCCTTTGGCAACTATTTCAATTACGAATTTACTTATGTATACAAAATTAATTAAAAATAACTAGCTATATTTACTTGCATATATACATGTGTTGTGATAACACACAAATAAAGTTTTAATGTAATTTTGAATCATTCTATTGATAATTAAATTACGCTTCCAGACCAGTGACATGTTTTTCATGATTTTAAATTCTTTTTTTTTTGTTATTTATAATGAATGAAATAACAATGAAACATAAAACACTTTTTCCTGTGAAACTTTCAGTTGCAGGAATATATTTTATATTAAATAACAATAGTGTTGACAGATTGGATGTCCCATCCTCATGTAAGGACACGATAAGAGAATTCCATGACCTAGCAACTAGCGCACCTAGACACGTGTACAAAGTTAACACGTAGAAGTATGTAAGCTGTGCGTGTACATGCAAATGTATTTATGGAGTTTTCTGATCTTGTTTGCTTTAAGAAAAAACCTAGTCCACGACTTGCAGGGTATAGTAAATGTATTTAGAGAGAGTAGAGAGAGTGATATATCAAGACCACGTCCTACTACCAGTCTCCATACACAGTATGGAATAAGTTGTCCTAACTATAAATAAGCTCGAGAACAACAACTCTGAAAATACGGAGGTGATGTTTTAGTAGAGCGCATATCAGACTATCAGCTCGTTATAAGCCATATACAAGAACGGTGTACCATTAATTAGTCTTGCAAAAACTGTCGAGGGATACCTCCGCATATCCTTCAGTGCGAACATATCAAACGCTTTTGCAAACACACTTATCGACATGAAACACAGTGAAATATTTAGACTGAGCTCATCTCAACTATTCAAAACATGCACCAGGGTTCGGCAAGGAGATGGGATGTCATGTGATTTCTTCAATCTTGTGCTTGAGTACGTATATAGATAAAGATCCAGGATATACTAAGCTTGATCATAAAATGTAAGCACGACTGAAATAACAATATCAATCAAAAAGTTTCTACACAAGCGGAAAAGAGTCGACCATTAGGGATGCATTAAAGTCTGCCCTTACTTCATGCATGAAGTTCATGATGAAGTAAGGGCAGTAGAAGATAATATTTTAAAATATTTGTTACGCTTTTCGCGTGAGCTTCAGACTTGAAGATTTTACTGCAGCAGACTTTACTGTGTGTCCATTCATACTGCAATATCTATTTACATTCAAAATGCCACATTTTATACAAATTTTCCAACATTAGCTCTCAGACTTCTATTTGCTTCCTATTTGCTCCACATGAGCTATGGAAACTGCTCTCAAGTGTTTATTTTCACATAATACCTACAATGATTTCCCAATAGAAATTATCCAAGAAACTTACTTCCGCTAATTGCATTTATAATGTTCTTCGACCGCGTCCCCATCTAAGTGCTAGTGCAGTAGCTACTCTATGTGAAAGATAAAAACCTTTAAACGCTTAACTGCCCTGTGTCTAACAAACTACTCATGATATTGCTTTCCAAGGGAGATGTAATGTATTTTGTTAGCTCGCTGAATAATTTATTTAGCTTACACAATTCTTTGGGAAGGACATTCATTGCTTATGTATTTATAGTCAACTCATTGAAAGTAAGTGTACTGTTCCCTACCGGCATCTTAGATGTGGTGTTTAAGTTCTGTTACTTATAGTTCATTTTGTAAACAAGTATCAGAATATGATGTTGGGTACACATATAAACACATTCATATGTACGTTTGGTTGGTACATCATTGAACCTTGTTGTACATTTATTTGAGTAGGGTAGTACTTGTTAGGGCGGGTGAAAAAGCTAAACTGTGTAAGTGCTGCTGTGCGTATATTTACTTCGAACAGGGTTTTCCATTCCTTTGCTGGTTCATAGTTGTTATTATCGTTTTTATGTGAATGTATTGACAACTATACGAAATTGAAATGAAAGTCAATGAACTGCAGATCGAAAGAAGGCAGGTATGGTTGAGGTAAGTGTCATTTGATTAAGAACTTTATTAAACGAGCTTATCGAAAATGGGAAGTTAATACATGATATATATAATGTGCATTGAAGAAAGCGTTTAACTAAAAATGACATAAGTCACCTGAAGTAAACTCCTACTTAGTTGCTTAGAAATCAGTAGAGAGACGAGTGTAGATTTAAAATATAACTTTTTAAACGTAAAAAATATAGAATGAGCTCTCCATAGAAAGGTACGATCAACACTCTAAGCCCTCAGCATATAAATATTTATAACTTTTTGGGCAATGGAAACCAAAACCATCAAATTGAATTAACACACATAATAATACATATTGCGGCGTACAACTTTCAAATAGACTATAACCTGCAATGTTGCACCTATCAAGTAATTCATGTTTTCGATGACAGAACTTTTCAGTTTTCCCAAAACCTTCCTTGTTCATAGAATATTTCATAGTATATTATTCTTCTGCAATATTAACTATGGTATTAGTTTAAGTATGGTGAACTTTCTCCGTATGTTCCAACTTGAATTTTAAGAGGCGCACCATACTTATTATTTAGTTTTCTTCTGGGTGTATGAGAGTGTTACTTACTCATATATATTACGGCTTCCTCTACATAGATTCTTGTGCTGTTAGTACTAACTAAGTACTAACGTTAGTAGAACGGTGTGAAATGAATCACACCAAAAACGGTTTTTCTTCTACAAAGAAAGGTTTTGCCTTTCAAGTCAGCCACTAAAAGTACTGAGGTCAAAAAAAAACCCAAGTTTGTATTTTAATTGCCATCAATAATCTCTAAAATAGTTTTAATATTTTTATACTTGCCATGTTTTCAAAGTAAAACTTTTAAAAATAGCCCCAAACCAAAAAACACAATTTGTTTGGGGTCATTTTAATGAAGTTTCACCCCAAACTAAAAAGTGAAAAATGGTCGCAAAAAAATTATATATATTATTATATATTATATATATGAGAAGACCCAATTCACAAAAATTTTCGTATTGTTGTTTTCCATATAATTTTTGGGGGCATTTTTCATTTTTGGTTTGGGGCTTTTTAAATTTTGTTTGGTCCCATTTGTCATATGTTGCTGTCATATTTTGCGGTCAAAATGTCTAACTTAGTGTAGATAAGGCACATAAATACTTGATATTTATTAAATTTCTATTTCAGTGTCGTCAATCGAACCAGAGAATTCGTTTTTTTTCTTAACCTTCTACTGCATGACGACCCACTGGAAAAAAAATTGTCGCACTTACTTTTATACACTTTTCTAAAGTTATTTGTGAAACAATATTTCTAGAACGTAGTCCGATTTTCAAAAAATGCAACAACTATGCATCGAATGCAACAGGAAACCGTTGGTTCGTAGAACTGTTTATTAATTTCGTAAATGTAATACAAAAATTAAAAGCGTTGGACCACTAAGCGAGGGGTCGCTGGTTCAAATCCCGGCCTGTACCACCTTCAAATGTTTATTTGCTGCCCCACCTCTTGCAAACGTCAGACAAGCATCCTTGAAATGACATGAGAAGCTTCTCAAAAATAAATTGCCGTTCGGAATCGATTCACAATGGTTGGAGAAGCTATGCTTTAGGTCCTCTGTGGGCCGTTTACGCCTATTATTTATTTTGTATGCGGTAGTGGGTAAAAATTTTAAATAAATTTAAAATTGCCATTGCCGATAATTCAATAAATTTTGAAAAAAATTAAATAGATTTACCTTTGTTTTATTCTTTTTATTAAAATCAATTTATTTTGAAGAATCGCAGCAGCAATGGTGGAAGGGAGGAAGTGAAAAGCTGTACACATAAATCAAAGTTACATAAGTCAGGACTAACAAAAAAGTATTTCTTTGCCCTTAAATCATATGTGAGCTTTGAGCATTAACAAATCATCCTTGTCATATTTTCCTTGCCATATTAAAGCAACATCAAGCATTTTTTTTTTAATTCACAACTAAAGATTAAAGTTTGACTTTGGTTTTATAGTTTTGTTATTTCGAATGGTTTTCAATGATTTTTGCGGCTCTAGAAAATAAGGCAACAAGAAAGAAAGCCCTTAAATAAAAATGAAATAAAGCCCCAAAAATATACACGCGAAATCCAACTTTTGGGCCTTTATTTCATTTTTATATAAGGATTTTATTTTATAATGAAAAAAAGACCCAATTTTAGGGTCTTATTTCATTTTTATTTTCTAAAGCCGATTTTTTCGCTTGAAAATTTATTATATGTTATGTGTAATGCGAGAAATATACTTTTCATGTGTTCTTGATGCGAAAGGTTTTCGGATAAGTTGCAGAATACCGATGTTAATCTATTCAGATTTAAGTTAATTAAACACATATAGGCGCTGATATTTGATCCTTTCCTTTCTTAAATATTTTGTTTATAAATACATATATAGAAAATACAAAAAAATGTACATAACCTGATACTAATAACAATCAGTTATATTATCAGAAAATGTCCACATCCTATTTCTTTTAAAATCCAAAATATATACATAAATAATAACAATAAAAGTAATAAACAAACGAACGCCACAGATTTATAACATTAATCTTACTTTGCTCCGTATTCCCGTGGGTCAATACCTACCTGAAGATTTTATCACAATTCATCAAAAGAAAATGTTTACACAAAGGACTTTTGTTCGTGCAAAAAGTAGGTCCTATCAAAATTTCTTTAAAATTTTGTATATCCTGACACATCGTTAAAGGAATCTTAAGTAATATTGTATCTCCTATTGTCATATTTGAAATGGACATGAATTCCTAATAAATTTGTGTGAATGTATAAATTTGAAGATAAAAACATAATAACATTCTTTTATATATGCGTGCTGAGCATGCAAGTTTATTTTGATAATCTCTTAAACTTATGGATAGTTTTTGGTTTACGTTTATTTAAAGCTTAGATGATAATGCGATGAGGGTGCTTTATTTTGCACTTGGACTTTGGATTATCAACTTGTCATTACGTATCACTCATGTATGTGCTTTTTCTTACTAATGCCGTGAAATAAGGTAGAATCGGGTTTATTTCCAATTATGCAATTCCTTAATCTTGGATTTAGATTTGGATACATATATTTATGAATATGTATAGATTAAGACTCGTCCTAAATAAATAGTACAGCAATAAATATACTAATTATGAACATGAGAACGTATAAATTGATTATAATAAAAAAGAGATATAAAATAAGAAAGCAAATTGTGAAATAGACATCGTGTTCCATTGCTCAAAAATGTAACAGTGCAGTTTTAAAGTTAAATAAATTTGATTAATTTGAGGACAAGGAATTCCGGTATAGATAAAAAAAGGAAAGGAAATGAAGAAACATAACATTTTTGATTTCCCTGTGCTGTATTTAGCATGGATATAATTAGCAATGATATTTGTTCATACTGACGCCTATGGTTAATATTTATATCTTAAGGTATCATTAATGCCAGTTGTAACTTTGAGATCGTAAGTTAAGGTACCATAAACCTATTGGGAATAGTTTATTATTGAAATAACGACGAAATATAAAAATGAATTATCGAAACAGACAGAAATTTAAATTTTCATTTGAAAATTCTCACTTGGTTCAGAACAAGTCAAGACAACTCAAAAGACTTGTTAGAAATAGTAATGTCCTACGACTAGGATCCATGTATTAATAATTGAAAATAAATCTTAATACAAGTGTGATTCAAGTGTGAGCCAACTTATCAGCTAGTTTTACGGATTTAGAGATCGTCATCGTATAGGTGGACTGATGCGTGTTTGCAGACAGTGTAAGTCGCTTATATATAGACAGTAAATATAATCAGGATTGATCCCTGAGGAAAACCAAGTGACATAATATCTGAGCACTAATGACCAACAGCCACTATGTTTAGTATGGGCTTTAAGGCACAGTCACTTAAAACAAACAAAATTGCTTACAATATAGTTAGACTATAACTTTTTGAAGCTTTTATACAGCAGGCGCAGGGAGTGATGCCAATCGGATGAAAAAAGAATTGGCTGTAAAGAAACCATTTGGTTTCTGAACAACAAGTATTATTTTTGAACGTTTCAAGGACACTAGAAATGTTGAAGTCATTAAACATGAATTTATGACGCATGTCTTAAATTAATGTTGGGTATGCGGAACAAGGAGTTGAAAGTAGGGGAACGGCAAATTGTAAGTTCCAGGCCGCAAGAAAGGATGGCGGCAGAGACCTACATATTTCTGTGGATCCCAGATCCGCTAATCCCCTGAGATCCCAGCAGGGGTCGTCAAACTTTAATTGGGAAATACATGCTTTCAAATAAACTGCGTATTAACTTGCACCACTTCCAAGCTGCCACCGACGACCTGCTGCTCTTCATAGCTGAGGAGAGTGTGCATGTGGCCTGAGTCCTGGAACCGTCACCAGCAACCAAAGCCAAAATCCAAGAACTTAGGAAAAAAATTACACCCTCATACACTCCAACTGTGAAGGTACACTCAGCAGCTGCATCCTGATAAAGTTGAATTTACTCTCTTTTCTCTTTCAGTTCAGTAACAGTGATCTATCAGTAGCGTTATGCGGACGCGTTCGAGAACGAAATAGCAAAGAAACTGGTCAGACACAGCTCTGATCTGAACCCTCTACTAGCGGACGGACATGTGTTATGTCATACGACGGAGTCATTTCACACTTGGCTAAGGAAAAATAGCGGAACAGTAGCAGTTACGCAATCACCAGAAGTCTGTAGCCTAAGATCGAACTAAAAGATCGAAGCTCTTTCTTAAAAGAAGTCAAATCCGGGTACTCTTCGGAGTATTAAGCGGCCACTGTATCATTGGAAACATGGCTAAAAGACTAGGAGTCCTCGCAAATGATTTCTTCAAAATCTGTAAAAATAAAGAGAAGATATAGTCTCACATCTCTCTGGGTAAAATGTGCACGTGGTGCGAAACAGCCCACCTAACCTATGGTAAATGTATTACGCTTCCATTTACCACAAAGCCCGTTTCTGGACTAAGTAACATTAATAGAATCATCAGTGTACCGAGGACAGGCTTTATTGCAAATAGAAAGACTTTTATTGTTTCTAATTTACAAAGTATTTCACTTAAGCTTCAACAATTTTCTAAAATGAAGTATTTACCTAAAAGCAAAAAAACATGAATTCCAATTTAACACGTAGAACTCTCTAAAGTATTATAAGCTATTTTCAGGTTTCTGCTATATTCAGAAGCTGAGCCTTAAGCAGATCTCTAACAGATTTTAAAATCAATGCGAAAAAAAAATGTGCCGATCAAAGCAATTGTGCTTTGGAGTTTATCTTAAATTTAAAGGAGTAATCTTTTCATGCAGATACTAGAATATTCCCGATTACGTTCACCCCTATATACAGAGTTAAAGCATGTAAAAAGCATTCAATAGGTACCAACACCGTTTAGGTTCTACCAACATCCTTTTAGAATAGGTAGCATCACTAATTGAATCTGTGCCATAGCAAACCCCAAATGCAATACTTCAAGGGAAAAATATTAAATATTTAAATAGCGCATCTTTTAAGCTCGTTTTCTGAGAGCTTAGCAATATTAGGAATACCTTTGCTTGATTTACATTTTCCTTAATTTTTCCATTCACCGTGCGCAATGAATACATTTGGTTGTGTTTATTATTATTGTTTCGCCTTATTCGTCTCATTCATATTTTCTTTTAGGAAATAAATGATTTGATTTTGAGTAAATGTATGACAGTCACATCGTCACATCATAAGATCTGCTTCGGCGACTGTTTGTCGGTGACGCAAAAATATTTCTGGGGCAAATCAATCGACGATGAATGATTATTTTCTTTAGAGACGGATGCAAGCTTCATTTCGTTTATGGCTATTTAATGAACACTCAAGTGTTTATTTTACACTTGTAAATGCTGGTAACAATTAGAGCAGAAAATTGAGTTTTCGGTTTTTGTTTTTTTTTAAAACTTTCGTCCGATGTGAATCCATTGTCGCGATGAATAATACATTAAAGAGGTTCGATAATAAAAATAAGTCAAACTTAGACTTCGCACTGAAAGTCAGGACATTACACTCACTTTTTCTGTAGCGTTTTTTTAATGGTTTATACCGGAAGTAAAGGGTGTTGTTTTTAGAGGTATAAAACTTTAAGTTGGCTACACTATTTTAAATGGTGCCTGTTTTGTCAGCTGTCAATTGATTTATTTTTAGTTTGGTTTGGCATTTCAACATGAATAGACTGACGCCTGAACAACGCCTCCAAATTGTGCAAATTTATTTTGAAAATCATGTTCTGTTCGAAACACGTATCGCCATAATCGTCCATCAGAGAAATTAATGCGATTAACTATAGAATGTTTTCACACCACGTTTACTCTTAATGATAATACGCATCCACAGAGACGTCGTACAGTGCGTAGAGAAGAAGTCATTGCTGCTATAGATCTATGCTTAGGAAGACCCGAATCATGCACAGGAATTGAATATGTGTCCATCCACTTTATGGACGATTTTGCAGAAAGATCTTGTTTTGCGTGCTTACAAAATCCAAGTCATGCAAGAACATTCGGCAAGACATTTGGTAAATGGGCCCAAAACAAGAATGCTGTTGATCCCAATTTTCATAAGTGAATTTTGTTTAGTGATGAAGCTCACTTTTGGGTAAATGGATACGTCAATAAACAAAACTTGATGAAAATGTACAAGTACCGGGTGATCCAAGTAGAGATACTTTTTTCAATAGCCTTTTTTGACAGATCACGTGTGAGTCGTGTCATGCTGTCATGTTATTTTTGTTTAGTATTGTTTGGCATTTCATAATGGAAAGACTTACGCGTGAACAACGTTTACAAATTGTTCAACTTTATTATGAAAATTCACGTTCAAATGTTCACGTGAGGAATGTGTTTCGTGCACTTCGCTCAACTTATGGTCAACATAATCGGCCTACTGAGCGTAGTATTCGCAACACCATCACCCATTTGAGACCCAGCATTCATTATTGGATAATATTCGACCGAATAGACCACGTCCAGCACGCTGTGAAGAAAATATAGCGGCCGTAGCTGAGAGTGTACACGAAGACCGTAGAGAGTCGATTCGGCGCCGTTCGCAGCAACTCGGACTGACGTATGGAACGACTTGGCGCATTTTACGTCAAGATCTTAAATGGAAAGCGTACAAAATACAGCTTGTGCAACAACTGAAGCCGCTCGACCTTCCCAAGCGACATCGCTTCGCTCTATGGGCTCTTGAAAAGTTCCAAGAAGATCTGACGTTTTCAAGGCAAATTTTGTTTAGCGGTGAGGCCCATTTCTGGCTCAATGGGTATGTAAACAAACAAAATTGCCGCATTTGGGACGAAGAGCAACCTGAAGAGATTGAAGAACTGCCACTTCATCCAGAAAAAACAACGGTTTGGTGTGGTTTGTGGGCCGGTGGAATCATCGGTCCATATTTCATTAAAAATTATGCCGGTGCGAACGTAACCGTCAATGGCGACCGTTATCGTGCCATGATAACCGACTATTTGATGCCTAAAATTGAAGCTCGTGATATCGGCGACATTTGGTTTCAGCGAGACGGCGCCACTTCCCACACATCGCATTAATCAATGGACTTATTGAGAGAACATTTCGGTGAGCACATAATTTCACGTTTTGGGCCGATCGATTGGCCACCAAGATCGTGTGATATCACACCGTTAGAATTTTTTCCTGTGGGGATATGTAAAGTCAAAAGCTTATGCCGACAAACCCGCTTCGATACAGGCCTTGGAGGAAAACATCACGCGTGTCATTCGCAAGTTACCAGTCGTAATGCTCGAACGAGTGATCGAAAATTGGACTCAACGGATAGACCATCTGGGACGTAGCAACGGCCAACATTTGATAGACATAATCTTCAAAAAATAAATGCCAAAGAATGTTCTTTCAAATGATAATAAACATTCTCCATTAAATTTGAATTTTCTGTGTTTTTTTCTTTAAAAAAGTAGGGAACCTCGAAATGGATCACCCTTTATATGTTGAGACACCGTTACATTCACAAAAACTAACTGTTTGATGTGCTCTATGGGTTGGTAGAATAATTGGTCCGCAACTCAACTTTAAAAACGATGCTGGCCAGAACGTTACAGTGAAAAGAACTATTATTACTGACTTTTTCATTCATCAATTGAACAACCATGATGAGCAGGAGCTGTAGTTTCAACAAGATGGCGCAACATTGCCCCAAATAATTTATTGATGGAAATGTTTGGTAACCGCATAGTTTCACGTTACGGACCCGTGAATTGGCCTCCAATATCGTGCGATCTTATGCCGTTCGACTATTTTTTGTGGGGAGATGGTAAGGATATGTCGCTAGTCTACGCCAATAAGCCCGAAACGGCCACAAATGTTGGAAAAAGTCATCGAAAATCATATTTGAATTATAATGCCAGAAGATTATCTTTCGACTGAAGTAAATTTCATCTTTGTTTTATTCCATTTCAAAGTCCTATACCTCTAAAAAAACCATTCATAACTAATTTTGTGGGATAATGTATATTCCCAAAGGAAGCCAAAGAAATACTTAGCGGTGAGGTATGTAAATTTCTACTCGCAAATGAATGGATTCCAGAACATGAGCACTTCATGCCGACAAAAAAAAACAACTAGTTTTAAAAAGGCCGCGAGATTGATCCACAATGCACTATCAGTTGAGTTTAAGTTTTTAGTCTCTGCGTTCGATGTTCGGTTTGTCTGGTCGTCTTTAGATTATCACAGCTAAGTTGTCGCCACAATATCCTTATCAACATATTGATATTTGGGATTCTGTAAATTTATTAGTACTATCTTGTTATTGTCGGAATATATCTCAATATATATTATATATAAATATATTTAGATCCTTCCAGGGAGGGGATAGCGCCACTCCACACCCCGAATGTACTTAGCGGCATATGTTTATATGCATACGAATTTAAGAAAAATCGATTTTTTGGTCCACAAACCCCCAATTTTATAAGGCATTTAATGATTAAGAAAGTTTCTCCGATTCTGAGTGCAAAGTCAATTTAAATTCCTTACAAATATCCCACTCCTTCAGATGACGAGGTCATGTAAAATGTTTTCATCTATCGTAATTTCGTTCTCTAAGAGATCATACATGTAAGTGAATCAATCAATTATGCAAATTCAATAAAGCTCATTTTAAACAACATACAATGAATGAATATGGAGAAACAATACATTGATATTGTCAAGGAGGATTTTGTATATTGATATCCCACTCATTGAATGAAAAACCAATACATATCTGAATTTATATCGATATCAATTTACTGGCAATATTTGTGAAAATCGATTTACCATCCTTCAGGAGTGTACAAGGAATTCCTATTAAAAAGGTTTTTTTTCAGAAACATACGAGAGCTGGAAATTGTTTTGAAAGAAAGACTGTTTTATAGAATTGAAAAACATACTGCTTATTGATATAGGGATACAGATATAAAAAAATTATTTTAAATTCATTTGTTTTACATTAATTTTATATCAGAAGGTGGAGAGGACTTACCAGTGGACTCCCGGTTGAGTGGTTTATTTATTTTCAATTCTAACGTCAAAATGAAACATTTCGAAGTCTATTGGTTCCAAAAATATTGAATAGTTTATATTATTTAAACTAGTAAGCTTCAATTACATTAAATAGCTTACGAAAAGTGTTGAAATTATCCGATGAAGCTTAATGTTTTGAAATGGTAAATCTTTTATTTGCTAGTGCTCAATAAATATACATTTGCTGATTTTAAATTTTTCTTCTATTTTTTTTTTAACTATATCTATAACAAATATTGTTGTTGGGTTACTTCAAATATTTTCTTCGAAATTTTTTGTTTTTAAACTTTTTTTTTGTTAATCGCTGTAATGTGTGGAATGAATGGATATCCAAACGTGGATACAAATTCGAATCGAACAGTGATGAATGTCTCATTTAATCTTCAAAATTGCTTTAAGATATGTCACACCAATGCTCGTAGTCTTAATTAATTTTAACTTAGCTACACAAGATACTTGTATTGCGATTCGTATGTTGATGTTTTTACAATATATTGATAAAACATGGATTAAACCGAATATCCCAGACTAATTGTATTAATTATAATTTTTATAAATTGTTCGGCAATGACAGAATTACGAAGACCTGCACCAAAAAAAAAATTGGTCCAACAATTTTCCCAAAATATGGGTGGGAAAACGGGAAAACCGTTTAATATAACCATTTATCGCCCTCGCCTGCCTGCCACATTCATGAGACAGTAGATTGTTTTAATATTTACTTTATTGATCCTAGCGCGGAGAAGTTTTGGGCTGGTTAGTAATTTGTGCTATGCTTCTTTAACTCGTCTAATTTTTTCAATTCTTCTTAGCTCGTTTTGCACAATTATCACAAGTGACTTCCACTCAATTTTCTTCCGACTGCAACATTCGGTCTACGAGTAAAGTTGGATTGGGCAGATTGGCAAGAAAAATATGGGGTTCGCCGTCTATTCCTCCTCGTTTTAGCATTCTGGGCACAAATGGGAGCTGTCGTGTCCGAATTGGTGCAAATATTTACGATAGCCACCGTGACTGACTGAGCTGACTACTCTAGATATGAGAATCGTCGTAGAATATCTAGGACCACCAATGTTTGGTAGTATAGTATAGAAAGTGCTCCATGCAGCAGTAATGCCTTGTTACTTGAGTACTGTACATGCGCTTTGAACTGTTATCTGTTATCAAGGCATATTGGACGATACTAGGACGGTTCTCGAGGTGGCTTGGCAGGACTAGGTATTGATGTTTCCAAGCATCTGGGAAAACTCGTTCTTCTAGACATACGACTTCCTTAAAGCAAAATTTTGTTGTGAACGGAACGCGGCATACTTGTGGTTGCTCGGCTCAGCTCGTCGGAGAGGGGTGATTCCTGTCTATTCAACAAAGTTTTATCCATGCCAAATATAAAAAAATAAACAGTAGTGGAGAAAGTTACTTTACGTAGACCTCGGACGGACTAAAAAGATAGGAAAGTGAAGAAGATAGAGAAAAGCAAGAAAAGGGTTGAAAAAGAAAATGTCCACGGACCAGGGCCAATACCCAAGAAAGAGGAAGGAAAGACATCACGAATATAACCTAACTAACATAAGCTTACTCTAAACTACTCTACATGGTAAATCTAACTCCTAGCTATACCCATTATATCTTACTAAAGCTAGCTTACCCTAAACGAAATGATCTTTCCCTACATCAATCTTAGATACCAAGGGCAAGGGTTAGCCAGCCCACCCTTATGTCTTTCGACACATCCATAGCTATCACTCTGGCCAATGATGCGAGTGATAGCCCCTTGACGACTCCCCAGTCACAATTACCTAAAGTCTTCCTACAAATGTATGATGTCGCGTACTGTCGTCATTGTCAGTAAAGTCCTGTTACGTCTTTAAATTTCGTTTGATTTTAGTAATCTATATATAACTTTTTAATACTATTTCTCTGTATGTCTCCCTTTCTCGCCACAAAACAACATCTACATCCCCTCCTTGACTTCGCTTATTACGAAACAAAAGGAATAAGTTGTGGGCAGTTTTCATTTGCACCAATGCTTACTGTTCTAACTATCTTGCTACTTACTTTCAATTTACCCAAGTCTATAACTCTCTCTACGCTAGCGCTACCTTTTAAATGCGGAAGTCAATCTAATAAATGACCCCAAGTCTTTTTATCAATTTGTCAACTATAAAAAAAAATCGGAGATATCTTACCTCCCTATCTTTCGAAAACAAATCATCAACTAATCCACACACCATTGCCAACTTTTTTTACTACCTACTACAATTCTACTACAATTGTACCGGATCCCTCTTAATTAAATTATCGACTTAACTTCTCATTCGGCCCTTTTCTGATTCTAATCTCAAAGATGAATTCATACCCCGCCCAGATGGTTTCCCCACAAGGAGAATTTATTCAGGTTTGGAAGACCTCTTTTATAACCCAGTTACACAAAAAGGGATCAAGGAACGAAATAATCAACAATCGTCCCATTGCTAAGCTTTATCATTTACCCAAACTCTTTGAAAGTTTTTTATACAAAGCCTAAAGCTTTCAATGTAAGTCCATCATCTCCCCTTGCCAACATGGCTTCATGAAAGGCAGATCAACTTCTACAAACCCCGTCGACTTCGTCTCCTTTTTCTTTTCTGCCTTAGAGAAGGGAAACGAAGTCAATGTAATTGCAACCGATCTTAGAAAGGTTTTTGATAGGATATCTCATCAATTAATCATCTTCAAATTATATGACCTAGGTTTTAAACCCATATTGTTGAAATGGAATCCTCTTACCTAGAAACCCGTTCTTATAGTGTTTGCTTCAGATCCTTCCTCTCGGCTTCTTTCATTGTGTCCCTCAAGGTAGCCATCTAGGTCCGCTTCTTTTTATCTTCTTAATATAAACGATATTGAGGGGTTCATTAAACATCCCTCTCTTTCCCTGTGCACTGACGATACCAACTTTTTTAAACCCATTTTTTCACCCTAAGACTCTAGTCTCCTTCAACAAAGCCTTGATAATTTTTATTATTTGGTGTCTCAAAAATTTCTTAAAGCTTATTATTGACAAATGTCTATAACATACATTTATAGCAAACAGACCCCTCCCCGAATATCTGTATTATCTTCATATGTTTTATTGCTACCGACAGCAATTGCCAACTGCCAACTGTTAACTTAATGACACAAATCAGATCACAGATGTGAGATGAGGTACAATGAGATACAGACTAAACATCCAGTACCATTCCAAGTCCCCTGGCAATGAACTGGCCCCTCAAACGCGAAAACTATTTCAACATTTATTTAACATTTGCATATTAGGTTAGGTGATGCAAGAAGCGCATTTTTAAAGGAAGGGCAAATCAGGTTCAGATTAAGAGCCGTCCGAGTTTGATTATTTCATTGCACCTCATATCATCTGTTCACACGACATATGACACACGAACATGCATCCCTGTACTTCTGCGCAGCTACACCCCTGAAATAGTCTTCACTTAAAAATAAGTGACGTTTTCTTTTGTATAAAAAGTGTTTGTATGGCTTATAACTTTTAACGTGCGGAATTGGCATTCCTTAACGCTTAAGCTGACGCACAAACCCATTCGAGATTCGACTCAATCCAAGCAAAAACATTCATAAAACAAAAGAGAAGAAATACAAAATCGAAATAATTCGCTCTTGCTTTTGTATTACCCGCGCCGCAGCAATCAGTATTTGTATGTGCTCTTAATCAGGAATAGACGTCGAAAGAAAACTATGAAAAGTAAACATCACTGAGATCGATTTGAAAATCTTATTAAAACACAAGTACAGGCTATCCATATCCCTATATGCCCCAAAGAAATAAGCATTAAGAAGATGATGGATAGCATTTTATTTCATTCTATTAAATTAAAAAAATATATATATTTTTTGAAAAAAAAGCGCCCCAAAAAGTGGGCGTGGCCAAAAACTTTGTATGGGCAATATTTTGGAAAAAATTGTTGGCTAAATATCTTGTTAAACATTTTTTTCCGCTTTCTATGAAAATTTTCGAAGAAACCATAATTTTTGTGAAAAACGCCCACAAAAAGTAGGCGTGGCAAAAAAAGTTTTATGACAAACTTATAATGAGGGCGGTGTCTACATATCTTGTGCAGGTTGTAACACTCTATCGCTCTAACGTTAGCTTTAAAAGGGTTTTTTCTAAATTGTGGGCGTTTTCAAAAAATATTTTTAACTGAACCATTTCGGAGCCCCAGGGAGTTTATGGTCCGAATTTCAGCTTCTTAGCTTAATTTTAAAGCCTTAAAAATTCTGTACGGATAGACGGACGGAAAGAGGAAGAGAGGAGACTAAAGAGAAAGTTATTGCGATCTTGCGGAAATTTCGAACTCAAACTGAGTATCAGGGATGATATTACGGCTATGGAGAAGTCCAAAAGTCGCCAATGCCATCCCTCGGTCTGCCTGTCTGTCTGTCCGGGTACCGTGTGGCGAAACAGTCTGACGGATTTGCTTCAAAGTTAGTATATAAGGTCTTGGGGTTACATCTCAGGGCATCTTATTAGTTTTTGCTTTATCTTTGAAATAACGGTACCTCTCATACAATTTTTTTTGTGAAAATCACTTATCACTATTTTTCTCGAAAGTGGTTCCTCTAACGATTTTGCTATTTTTTTGTATTTTGAACAATTATATTAAATTTGTCCGAAATTGTGCGAAATTACATTAAAATCGTGGGTTCCGTTTTTGAGAAAATTTAATTTTTCAAAACCTACTTTTTAGGTTTAGGCTTTAAATAAATTTATCACCATTCATTATCGATTCATTTTGCGATTCAAAAATACATCTCATGTATCGGGAAAGTTTCGTATGACGCAGTCGTGCACTTTATTAAATATACGAACCTGGTCCTTGTGAATATATAAAAAATATACCAAAATCTGTTCACCTGTTCGCTGTGTAGGTCCAGTCAAAAATTTAAACTTTGAATATAATTAATTATATGAACCACCTTTATTGATGGACTTGTACCTTGTTGAACCTACCCTTTATATCTTTAACATAATTACAAAATCCAGCTCACGTGGCAACTAAAATACTAATTAATACAACGTGACTTGTATCGTCCTTAAGTAAACAAACCGTCCTCTTGTTGTCGCATTGAATTTAATACTTTAATTCAATTTATTAAATTCTGCACCTCATCATGGTCTATTATATTGGAAATAGAAGTGTCATAATTTTCTTCATTTCTGTGTGTAGAATTGAATGCGGCTTAAATAACGATTAAAATCGTCGGGGACAAGAGGCAAGAACTTATTATTATAAAAACATGTAAAAGGTACACTCACACACTGAAAACGAAGATGAAACGCGTACAAAAGACCATAATTACTTAACTTAAAGAGGTTTCCTTCAATCTAAAAAGTCTGCGTCATTGTAATGTTCAACGAAGCATACTTAAAGTCTCGTGCCTAATGGAAATGATATATGGAATCAACGTGCGGTCTAAGGAGGAACGATTTTTACGAAATCGATTCTTAATGATGTACGCGTCAGCAGTTTCAAAAATAAAGGAGTTTTTCAATAAATCTGTATTCAAGGCTATTCATGTTTTTCTGTTTGAAAAGTTACTTGTTGAGTGCGTGCTATTGAGTCTTTTGAATGTAAGAGCTTCCCACAAAAGATTACCATCAAACAAATATACAAATCGATACTCATCCTCTTTTGCCTATGCCATCATGTTGTTTTCTTTTAAGATACTGGGTTGGGGTAAAGTTCTTTTCTGGAAAATAGAGGTCAACTTTTTTTTCTGTATTAAGTTTCTTGCGAAACTAAAAAGACTGTAGTTATGAAAGGTAACTGTACGAAGAAATTTTGAATTGAGCTCTCGGATATCGCTGCATTGAATTTGAAGCATAATGACCGTAACATCTGTGCAACTATGAAACTTTTTCTTACAGAAACAATGGTATAAATGAACTTCTCTTCTTTCTTTTTAAACCCTTACTAATTTTTAAACTTATTTCCAAGCTATTCCGTTTTCTATAACAAATTTCAGACATAGACACATTCATTTGAAAGATTCGAGCACGAACTCCGTTAGTTTTGAAACTTCCGCGCCATCCCTTTCAATCGCCCACTTAGTTATTCACAATGCACCGCAGAAGTTTTCTTATAGTTACCCCAAGGAAAAGGAAGTTAACGTAACTTTTTTTCTTACTTGGATCGCCCAAGTAATTCTCTTTGCATAAGAAAAATGTCTGGAAGTTCCAGTGGTTAGCAACACCAGCAGTTCTTGTTTGCCATCATATATGTATATCCTTGAAATGACAAACGAGCTGAGATTATATGAGAGTATTCTCCAAGCGGATGTGATACAGATACTTTTAGCAACAGATTCGAGGCGATTTTTCAAAAAACATGAAATGAGTATTTTACACATACAAAACTGAAGGAACCCGAACAATGGGGAAAGAATGGTCGAGCGACACATGCAGTGATTTTCTTCTGAATATGATATTTGTATTTTAATAACGTTATAACGAAGCATTTAAGAGCAGCAGAACGTGGAAACCGGATTGCAAATACAAAATGGGGAGTGATTGATTGATATTGTTTGTCATAAGTTTAGATAGTTGACAGTTGACTTGGGTTAAAAGTTATTTCCTCTGGAAGAATTGAAATTTGAGCAACTTTGTCGACATTTAAATTTGAGACGTGAGTTACAGCTAGAGATATTGAGTGCCCAGATTTTGTATGATGGGTTTCTGCAATTTTATGTTGATTTATTTTCTGAAAAATTAAAAACTTAATTATGCCAAACGGTGTTTAAGTGTTCTCAAAATAAAATTGAAAATATTTGTTTGCAATTATTGTCAATATTATTATCACTATCTAGTTACAACTACAATGAGTGGTAGTCATTTTGCTTAAAAACTTCGCTGATAATTTATTAAATTACTGAAAAGATCAGAATAAAACAAAACCTTTTCATAGCAAAATCATTACATCCATATTGATTGTCTCCGTCCTTTCGTGCTAAAAAGAATTAAAACCCATACAAGTTGATTTAAGAAAATTTTTAAAAGTATATGTGAAGCATCACCATTATACTTGCTGTATACTTGTGCTCCGTAAAGAAAGATATAGCTTAAGATTTGCAATTTAAATTTACTTCTTCGAATGAACATTGTCCCATTTAAATATAAAAATAAAAATGGGCCCTTTCAAATCAAGTTGATAACTTGTTACAAACCTAAAAATATTTGTCCCTAATTAAAGGATAATAGGTTTCGTCTGAATTGCTAAAACACCACTTTAATAATTTTTCGTTGTCTACAAACCTGCTGATTTTCAGATCAATACCCCTGATATTTTTTTTTAACATCGTAAAAATATCCCTCAAATGAGGAAAGGCTCTTGAAACCCTGGGAGACAAATTTGAGAAAATTTAAAAGGATTTCATTATTTCTTCTGTGAGGCTATTTATTGACATTCAAATTTTACTTAAATATAATGAATTTATTGTAGTCACTGAGTTCAGTCTTTTAAACATTAATTTAAACCTTCCAGTAACTGTAGTATTCAAAAATTGCATTGAGTGCAGTTTAAAGTTTACTTACATGTTCACATTGAGGCAGACGAGGGAAATCTAAAACGAATATATTATAGAGGCAGATCCTTGGGGTATACCTATTTTGACTGCTACATGAGAGAAGTATGCACCATTCTGAAAAGGAACAAAGCTTTTGCTATATGGAAAGTTTCGTATTATATTAATTAGGTACTCAGGGCAGTTATAATTAACCGTGCCAAAAGCCTTTCCTTTTTTTCATAAAGAAATACCAACAATTTATTACGAATGCCTTTTTAATATTTTACTACTAGAGTTGAGTGGACTTATTGATCAAAAGCTACTACAAGACTTTATAAATTTTTGGGAAATTGATAATACCTTAGCGATTTCCATTGATTAGGAAAATACTGAATTTTTAGACAAGCACATAGACACAGTCATAAGTTCAATATTAAACTCATTAAAAAGTGCTTGAAAGCGGCCGATGATATGAATTGAAATATTAATATACATAATTAGGTTCATAATAAAATTTGTATGTATGTCTATCTGTCCGTCTGCCTGTCTGGCAGTCTTTTTATAATTTTAATTAACGGTGCCTAGCATACAAGCACTACCTTTCTCAAAAACGACTCGAACAACTTATTATTTATACAATTTTTTCAATAATACCAATTTGGATAGATCTGGGTAGATTTTGTCTATGCAAAAATATATTAATAAATTTAGCATTTTAAATTTCCAATTGGATGTATACAATTACCGCAAAAGTTTCGTATAAAGCTGTTTCGCTTAAATACAAGGTTATGAATTGGAACATTAATTTGGCTAAAACAAACTCTTTAAGAATCTATATGTAAAAGAAAGTTCCCGAAATGCGCATATGTGAAAGGCAACTTAAATTAAATTTTCCTCCATTCATGGCATAGTTGCCAAAGTGAATATTTTTTTAACTTCTTTGAATACTTTATTATACTAAAGAGAACATTTTTTCCAATAGTACTAAAAGTTCAAGCTGAATTTTGAATTTTGTAATAGAACGGCGTCGGTTTTTGTATTTTGTTGGTAGGTATTCGGATTCGGCATTAAACTAACCCATTCGTATCAAAATATATATCTTTGCACCACAATTGATGGAGAAGCTATGCTTAAGGTCCTGGTAAGGCCAAAAATACTACATATTATGTTATTCCACAAAATCGGATAAAGTTAATTTACAAAAACGCCATTATCTCAAAAACTAAAAAAAATTTAATTTAAAAACAATTTACAATTTTTTTTATACTATTAATTTGCAATTTTTTTTTTTCATTTTTTAATTTCTCTCTTTCAATTTTTAGTTTCTCGAATTTAAGTTTATGTTAAACTGAATAGCTATTCGTGTCCGGTGATACCCGGGCTTAGGATGTGCGTTGTTTTACAAGCAGTTTATCGAGAAATAAATCATACAAATGTGTTTTTCCTTGAATTCGTTTGAATTTTAACATTTTCAGAACGATTACGAATGTATTAAAATGAAATAAGTTGCGTAACATGATTACAACCGAGCTGAATTCATTCCGATGAATTATTTTATTTTCATACAATCAATTTTTATGCGCAAGGTTTAACTAAAGTGGAAATATAGCGCCAATAATAATTCAGACAGAATAATTAAACATAATTATATACATTTCAATAATCATAGCCAACATTGTGATGTAAAAATAAACTGCACGACTGCGTCATACGAAACTTTCTGACTACATGATGTGCAATTTTAAAGCGCCTCAAAAAGAATGCCAACATTTGATCACATACCAAATTTATTTGTTTTTATATATAAGATTTGTTTTCTCAAAACGGCTCTTACGATTCGGATCTGTTTGGTATTTAAGGCAATTGAGTGTATGTAATTGTAAGATAATTTTTATAAGTCCAATGTTTCTATTCTTAAATAAAATAACCGATAGTTGGATGCAAAATAAGAACCAGTGCCGATCCAATCTAACAATATAACCCCATCTAGATTGGAGTAGATGATAATTGATAGATAAATTAGTACTCCAACCGTAATTATAATAAAGAATTGAGTCTAAATGTAGCGCGAGTAAACGCGTCTGGAATAGTTCGGAGATAAGTAAAAAATTTATATAGGAAATTAGTAAGAAATCAGTTTGTAATAAATAAGAATTTAAAATTACTTGTGAATTATTTTGCATGACGAAGAGATTTGTGTTTCATTACAAGTAAATGGGGACAATATTCGAGAGGAAAATTAAGCCAAATGAGTTAATATGGATTAGTATAGACAATTAGCAACAATATGTTCTTACTTTTTCCCGACTCTTATTTTTATAAGGCGAATTAATTTTGAAATTGTTGGTATCAGTAATTTTACTAAATTGTCACTAAACTTGTAATGCCAGAGTAAAAACGAAAAACATGGTTTTAATTAAATATTCAATTCAACCAGAAAAGCTTATGACGAAATTGTCTATAGGGCCCGTTGGTTTATTGCGACCAAGTTCGTAGACCTCAACTGAGGTAATAATATACCGACATAAACCTATCGACTTTAAATATAGTTTCCCAACATTTTCCATACAAAACGAGACAAAAAGATATTAGTCCTTTCAATCCGAGTATAATATAGTAAGTAACTTGGATAGTAAAACTTATTTCCATTAACACGGGCATTCAGCTAGTAATAAAATAATTACACATATACCTATGAGGGATTTAAATCCACAAAAATTCCAGTACAAACCAGATTGATTATCCTTAATTACAAAATTCAATGGAATTCTTTTTTGAAACGTACCGAGGAGCGCGGTATTTACTCAAATGCATTTTTGAAAGCCCATTTGCGATGCTGTTCGAGTGGAATGTACGTAATGAATGTATGCATAGGTATAAAATATGTACAAATATATACATGTTATCTGAATGCCGCCAGTCAAACATGCGTTATATCATTAGACACAGTATTATTTGCATGAGCAGGTTGTCATTTTATTACCGTAATGTGATCAAGGGAATGAATATTATGTCCATAGAGTTGGGATATTTTGAAAATACAGTAACTCATTCAAAACACTTTTATGATTGCGTCGGTAAAAATTCGCCAAAAATGTATTTCAGTTTGTGAGATTATATTTTGATGTTGCGGTAGGAGGAGTTTGAACAAAATTGAAGTAATTTTTCCAGCACCTATATTTTCTATATTTCCTAGTTTCTATATTTTGTTTAAACTCAATTAAATTAATTTTATAAATAATGAAAATAAAATAATTTACAGACCAATCACTGCTATGCCATTATGGGAGAGATAATGATAACCTCAAGCTATTTTACCGCGGTAAATTGACATTTTTTATTACACTGGAATTGGAAGGATACCTATTTTAATATTAAACTCATTAAAAATGCCTGTATCTAACCGCCGATGATATGAATTCAAATATGAATTTAATTAAGTTCATAATAAAATAAATTTAACTAAGTTACCTTTTCAGCCGCAGGACCCAAACAAAGCACGCGCAATGCCTCATTTCATCGCATTGTGTGGAATAATGAGAAAGTTAAAAAAACTTTTTAAAAATGTATATATCATTAAGTAAACGCATAAAGAGGACGATATGACAACTATGACAGCGAGTGAAGTAAAATGTATAAATTTTCCTTTGAAATTAATACATAATTTAATTTTTGGATTTTGCATGACCATGAATTGATTCAAACACAATTGTCCTTACCAATACCAAATTTGGTGTGAAACTTAAATTTTACGTCCTCTGCACTCTTTTATTTAACATTTTAAAAAAATTCTTAATAACAATAAGTGAAATTTGGAGAAGTTGATTCAATATGATGAAAGCTTCTAGATAAGTAAAAATATATCATATATTTATAACAAAAAAAAATTTCATTTGTTTGTAAGGAGGCTGAGAAAAGGACTGTTAATATCAAGGAGTGTAAATTTCAATGAATGTCAGTTTATAGAGTTCTGGAGACTGTAAAACGGCGGAAAAGCTTTGACGATGATAGCAAAAACTCACGTCCACCCGACATACACGAAGTTAGGATAGCGATATTCAAACTTAAGTCCAACAAAGCCTTCCGGCCGAGCTTTTAAAAGTAGCAGGAGACATCTTGGTATGGGCATGCACCAACTCATCTGTAAAATTTTGTCGGATAAAATCACGCCCGACGAATTGAACCTCAGCATCGTGTGCCACCCTGAACTGCGCCAACTACAGAGGAATTAGTCTCCTGAATGTCGCGTATAAGATTTCGTCGGCTGTATTGTGTGAAAATATCACCAACAACCTGATCGGCCTATGTCAGTGTGGTTTTAGGCCAGGAAAGTCAACCATCAACCAAATTTTCACACTCCTACAGATATTAGAAAAAAATTTATCGACTTAAAGGTCGCCTATGATAGCGCATACAGGAACGAATTATACGAAACCATGCCAAGTTTTGGCATACCCGCCAAACTCTTCCGTTTGTGCAGGACGACGATGAAGAAATCTCGCTGCTCCGCCAAAGTCGGCAAGAACACCAACGAACTATACGGGCTATACAGCGACGCTGGCATAGTCAAAAAGCTAAAAATTTAACAGCTGAGATGGCTGGGACACGTGGAGCATATGGACAACAACGCACCAGCCCGACGAGTCTTCGAATACACCCCTGAGAAGCAATGCAACAGCGGAAGACCCCACCTTAGGTGGCGCGCACAATTGTAGAACGACCTCATTGTAGAACGAACTTACGCGTGTGCGTAACTGGAGGCAGCTAGCGAGGGACCGAGTTGGCTGGAGGGGCTTTTTGGTTGAAGAGATGGTAAAGATATGAATGTTATTTTCCTTTTTATATAATGTATAAAATTTTGAGTCGAATGATAGCCCAAAATCAGTAACTTCATTAACACTTATAAATGTACATATGACTATTAATAGAGCACTCATAACTGTGATAATTCGACTATACACACTAGTTTGTTATTGCATTTCACACAATGTTGCATGTCTCATATTTTCTGAGAAACCTTACTATGAAATTTAATTTCAAGGATGACGAAATTTGTAGAGGTGTCCGACGAGTGAGTAGGAGACTTTTCTTTCTCACCGAACCAATTAATTCTACCTAACCGAACCTAATATACATCAAACAGTCAATGCGCATAAACTGATAAACAGTATCTGCGTGGACCGCTACGCGGAAGAAGGGGATTTCAACTCTCTTTTCGAAGGTATTGTTCACGCAACTTCATTTCTCCGCTCCGAGTATTTGCTTTTCGTCATATATACAGACATTATCCCACCGTTTTCATCGCACTATTTGTCCCAATACATGGTAGTACATTTGTATCTTCTTTATCGTATTGATATTGAAATTGATATTTTGATATTTAATTTGCGATATTTCGACGGCTAGATGGGTTGGTGTTGACATTTTTTTCAACAGTCGCATGCATGCAAGAACCTTTCGAGTCGTCAAACCATGCAATTGTACTTTTCTTGTATAGGTGTGAGGGTGTTAAGAGCAGTCAGGTCTGCCTTTATCAACGTTATCCTATTACAGGCTCTCTACAGATAATTCCAACCCTAACTCCATCAAAAATAAAGTCATAAATACTTTAAAATTTCCATATTTGTCCATAAACTTCAAAGCAACAATATGCTCCTATATATATAGGTTGATGTTCTTACTTCCTAGCATAAGTAAACATCCACCTGATGAGTGCTCGTGTTCACTTCACTGTGTTTGTTTGACTTGTGAATATCAACACTGGGTGCTTATGACAGAAAGTTTCTTCCTGTTGAGTTGCTTGCACTGCCTGCAAGGACCAAGCACAGTTTGCGATTGCACTTGAAAGTGTGTGTAACTGACACTCTTATCCAAGTGGGTGATCCCAGAAAAGTTAGTGTTTAAAATATTAAGTGGGAAATGCCAAGAGACGGCAGCAGATAGAATATCCATGAAACGAAGGACTTGGGGGATATATCATAGAGAGCATAAGTGAAATACATTAACTTCTTACTGTTATAGAGTGGGCATACATAATATGCACATTCAAAGTAGAAATGTTGACTTTACTTCGCAAATTGAATTAATGCGAAATTGAAGAACCTCAAAGTATCTACATACACTTGAGCAAGCTGCCAGATAAATATGTATGTACATACTAGCTTAATATTACGAGTACGTAACTAGGAGTGGAGCATAATATATAATTGTATGCAGTGATTAGGATATTGAGGTTAGGTACTTTGGTGGTCCTAAACCCATATCATATTATTATCTGCAATGTTACAAATACAAGGATACTACTACCCTGTCGTTTTTAAAAGGAAATCCTTAGACGGAGTGCCAGATTTGCAGACCAACACTATATTCATTCGACTGACATTTATGGCGTACATAAGCATATAAGTATACAAATGCTTTCCATCTTAATTTTGCAATCAATGAACAACTTGTTTTCCAAATATATCTATTAGAATTAATTTACAGATTGAGAAACCACAGTCCATGCTCAGTATACATGCGTGTCTACTATTTATATAAAGGTTTATTAAGCTTTTGATTCTGTTTTTGTATCGAAAAATTTTTATCGGATCTAAATCGAAAATCACGGCATTGTTTCATTTAATTATGTTTTAAACTCTACTTCAGAGCCGGAAATGTAATTAATTATTTATTTGCTAAAACTTATCGTATAGGCATGATGGGCGTAATTGGTTACAATGCCTCAACTAATTTAATACACATTAAGGATTTAAGTTAATATTTTGTTTTGGCATATTGCTATTGTCTCCATTGTTATCGCCATAGTTATCGGCTGTTAAATCTGATATTGTTCAATCTAATTCATACGTAAAAAAATCGGTAAATACAGTACCTGGGCCACTTCGCGATATTAAGGTATTTAAACTTACGTTTTGCAGGCGGCAGGTACGATTCACGCAACTTTGTTTCTCAGAGGAGGTTCCTTTTGTTAAATAAAACGCTTATCATCATCAAAGCATCCCTATAAAAACTATTGTCAAAGGTGCCAGCCTTTTTTTTTATATAAAAGGACCCTTGCCCATTTTGGTTAGTAACGATCTAAGCTTTTGTGAAATTACAGCGAGCTGCCACTGGCGTATTTGCGACTATGTAAAAATAGAAAGCATATTCTCTCAACAAGACGGGACACCCAATATCAAAAGCGAGAACGTCGTAATCGACAGCTATAACGTAGAGGCAGGGGACTTTCTGTATACCTCGGCTCAAAGCTTGCCAATCGCTATTTATCTGAACTGAACTGAACAGGAAACTATATAGAAGACTTTGATGACCCCAGTCTCTATGGATTCCATGAATGGACATATTATAATGTGGATGCAAATATCTTTGGTCGTTTGGAGAGAAAAATTCTTTGGTCCCGTTTGAGCTCACGTATTCTGGAGGAGACGATTTAATGATGAAATTTACTATTTGTACAGCGACATCGGCTTGGTCAAAAAATGCGCGGCTGAAATGGCTGGGACCAGCAGATCGATCAAACACCAGCATATTTGCAGCTTCGGATCTTCGTAATCGGACGCAAACGGAAAACGGAAAACTATACGTTCCTTAATCTTAACAAATGTAAATCCATGACATTCACGAGACGTCATTCAAATTTAACACCAGTTCGAGAACAACAAGGAACTCGAATTTTTCATACCAGATTACGTCTAGATGTAACTATCGTAGTAACTGACTCATAAAAATATATAAAGTAAAATAAATATTTAGAAAAATGTAACATATTTATATTTATTTTTTACTTAAAATGTAAATATTGAATAACAGTGACTAAATGTTTGTTGTTAAATAAATAAATAAATAAAACCGCGCTAATTAAGGCCATGGTCACAGATGAGTTATAAAACAGAAAGTCAACTCTCTTAGATTCTCTACCCTCCAAGCGAAAAAAAACTTAATATGAGATGTAATAAAAATACTTATTTACAAATATTGAAAATAGAAAGCAAACGAAAAAACCCATGATTTCATTTATATTTACATAATAGTTACTAGTTTTGTGACATATGTGCGAAAATCGATTAGAAATACTCATATTTATGCATAGATAAAATATATATTGTCATATGTCGAAAATAAGATATAATAAAACAATACAAAATTTGTTAATTTTATAACATAACTTCTTTGACTATTACATTCGGCAATACTCATTTATTTTTAATATTTTTTTCTAATCCCCAGAAAAGAAGCATAACATAAGAATTTAAAATAAAAATGATAATACAATCAAAGAATTATGGCTTTCAAAAAGAAACATGGAGATTAGATATGTTTTTTCGTTGATCTGAATGCAACCAATTTTGACAAAGATGCAACTCTCTAAAAAAACACTGTACTAATTTACGACTTATTTAATTGTTTTGCATTGCGCCTACACCTACATATATAATAAAACAATTTATTAATTTCACAAAATCCCATTACATTGCAACGAATCTGTGGTTATTGCTTAAAGTTATTATGTAACGAATTTGTTAACATTTTAGTTAGGTATGATTAAAAAGTTTTATTATTTTCTCCTTTCTAAGCTAAACAGTTTAATGAGTTTTGCAATACTTTCCACCGTCACCAGCAGAACTCCTCTAATTTTGTAAATACCACAAAATACATCAGCAAACGTTTTTCTCTGGCTCAAATGCCATGCTTAAAAATTTGTTGCTGATTTGCGGGGACAGGGGTATATAGAGTTGACTATCTGGTTCATTTGTTATCTCTGGCCCACCCATACGGGACATCAACCCGCAACAAGTAATATTGCTAGTGAATGTAGTATCTTTAGGTGCAATATATGTTAGTGAACCATTCTGCAACAGTCAGGATATTCTTATCTATTCCGTACCTGCAACAGTCAGTAAGCTAATACATGAAACACGTTTTATTATAAATATGAAAATTTACAAAACCGATAAGTTTCTTAAGTCTGTGCTTCGACCTCACTCAAGAGTTAACAAGCGTTTTATTATCAATAAGACTGAGAACGTTTAGTTTGAACTACATTACTATGTTTTTTCTATCAGGCTTCTTGCATAAACATCGGTCTATGTTCACTGCGGTAGGCACTAGATAATACCAAACAAATTGCCAGCTCTTAAGGTAAGATTGGATTAATTGCCAATTGACTATACACCGTGCATGGTGCATGGTGCTAAAGTGGTCCAATTTCTTTTCAAAACTGTGATGATGGTATTATCCTTAAAAAACTGAACGAAGGTATTCTTTTAAAATGATTTGTGTATATTTATAATGTGTGTGGTACTTACCACTCTGTATCTGGTTAGCACATTCTCTTGCTCATTCAAACACACATAAATAATTATATTTATTAATCTTTTTATTTTATTTTCATTCAACAATTACAATTCATTGATAGTAGTAGTGGTACGATAGTACAATATAGCATAGTATCCAATATTATAATACTTTTCACAGTACTCTTAGTGTTTGCAATAAAAACAGCATCAAATAAATACAAATCCTTCGCACCTGGGAGACCAGCTCCTTTCAAGGATCGACAATAAAAAACAAATTCGTTTGCAGGCATTTTATTAGGAAACCGCAAAACCACATTAAATAACTTGACTCAGCTCTCGCTGTTTGCATCCAACTAAGGACACTAAAAATCTCCCTTTTCACATCTCACACATGATTTATGTATTAGATCAGGATTATCTGAGGATCCATAAATACAATTAAAAAGCCAATAACCACAATCGTTAGACTCATAAATCAACATCACACTTCAGAGTGCACTTGAGCACATATTATCTGCTGATGTCCTGCCGACTGTCCTTCTATTTTATTTGAACCTTCCTCATCATTGCAGCCATGAGGGTTATCATCCCGCGGAATTACAACGTCCCTTGTACTCTCTAACGAATCTGCAGTTACGTGTGTATCTTCAGTGTGTTCATCCTTACCTGCTCCATCCTCATCGTCATCCGATAAATCCTTGGCAACGGTCTCACTACGTATAAGCTTTCGTTTGGCACTGCCAAGGCGGGGAGATTTTGGCATCGTCACAGGTATTGGAATGTTAACATCATCCTCAACGGATTCAATTCTATCCAAACAAGGTTCCATTTCCTGCAGTACGTCATGGGCCAGCATCGACTTAAGTGCGTGGTTTTGGTGATTCTTTTTTGGAAGCGGTACATTGTCCAGAGCCAATTTATATCCGTCTTGAAACAGTTCCTGGCTAACGCTGCAAGTAGTCAACATCGAAGATGCTTTGTGACACGGCTCATCGACGTGCACCAGCACAAAGGGCAATTTCAGCGATAACTCGCCACCCATCCCGCTTAGTGTGAGTTTCACCTTTACGTAATATGAAACGTAGATGGCGAATACGTTTCTATCCTCTGGATTCGAAGATGTGATTGCTGTCAGTGGTGCAGCAGTTGGCGAACGGATAGCAGAAGCCGCAATTGCCCCGGTGATTTCTTCCGGTTCAGTACTGCGCTGCAGTGTATCCTCCAGGGCTATCCAGTTTTTTGTGGGACCTACATACATACAAGGATACGCAGAGAATGAATATTTCCTGTTTGGAGTTGATTAATGCATTTGCTTACCTCTTTGGGGCTTCAGAATAAATGTGGCAGTAAGAGTACTACCAGGAATAACGGTCCGGTCCACCGGTGAGTTATTATCCGAATCGGCAACGATGTTTTTAAATTTTCCGTTATTGAACATGCAAACGTCAACGTGTTGTATGGCACAGACCTGGCGAAATATAGAAAGAAAATACACACAAATTGTCCATTAAATGGATTTGTTTATCTTTTATCGACGACATAAAATAAAACCCACGCGTGCATATGTGTACATACTTGTCGTACACAGTTAGTACCATTTTCGAACTCATTTTGTAAATGCATGTAGGTAGGTAAATGGATTTCGTTACAGTTGGTTTGCTGATGTCGTTGTAAGGGATCGAAATGTATTTAATTGGGCAAAACGGACGTGTACCACGTGATGATTGTTTTCAATTTTAACATTGTGTGTGGGTATTTCAATCAATGGGTTGGTTATCTATAGGTTCTATTAGGTACGATATTTTAAGAGAAATAAATGAGATTGGTTGGAGCTTAAAAAAAACACAACACAACTTCGTATGTCGTATGTATGTCTCTTGGTGAGAAAATTTAAAAATTTAAATCGACCTTAAGGCCTGCATATGTACATACATTTATTTATGTATATAAAAATAAATCCCTATTTCCCTTGGTCACGGCATTACGCGTGAACTTAAAGTATATAAGACTATTTAGCAAAGTCCGTCTGGCCGTCCGCATTAACTTTTGATGTCTTTAAATTTGTGCTAAGCTGCTGAAATTTGGAACATATACTCTTTAGGGTCCCAAAATGGTAAAGTGTTAACATTTTCTAAATACTGCCATGTTTTCGATTTAGAAAAAGCCGTTTCAAAGCTGTGGTTTAAAAGATTGAGGGTTAGAACTTGAAAAAATATGTTCACAATTTTGCCATATAAAGTTTTTTGACACGCCTACTTTTTGATGGTAGGTGCTGAGGCTTAGTGGTTAAGTGCGTTGGACCACTAAGCGAGAAGTCGCTTGTTCAAAACCCGACCTGTATCATCTGAAAGTTTTTATTCGCTGCCCCACCTCTTGCGAACATCTGACAAACGTTTCTTAACAATATGTATATTGTTTTGTCAAAAAATATTTTTTTTCCTAAATTTCACAGAATGAAATCACTAACCAAGATGATGTTGTCAACTTTCCAACAGAATTCGGAAATTCGCTGGAAATATCCCGATATTAAGTTTCTGATATTAACGGATTATTGCAATAATGTGGGTCAGGGTACACCAATGTAGTGCTTTCCTTAAATCCTCGGTATGTGGTATAAAAATTGGAGAGAAAAATTGTTATTCCTAGAATAATAAAAATAAAAAAATTAAACCGAACAAGATTTTAAAAAAAGTTTCCAAGAATCGATATATGTAAATCAAAAATAACTCCTTTTTTATTATTTGCACCCAATAAGAAAATTAGTAATTAGAGCAAAGAAGAAACCGATGCGTATTGCTCTGAAATGTTTGCAAATTGTAGTGGTAAAAAAAATGAGTGAGGTGTGAAGACATTCGTGTTGTGCGGCAGAGGAAGGAATGCTTACATACCACAGTAAGTCCGATTAATTCTACTCTGTCGGTTGTACCCCCCTTAAGAATGCCGTTAAGATCAAAATTTAGCGAGCTTAACTTACTTTGCCGTTCCAGCTCAACGACCGAAGATGAGGGGCGTATATGTGAAGTAGGGGGTACTATCATCAGCGAAGGAATAGATTGGATTAGGAGTGACAGGCAGGAGATCATTGATAAAAATTAGAAAGAGAGTCGGAGAAAAATCAAAGCCAACATTTATTTGGCGTGTTGCCGACCTGAAGCCCTTCAAAACAACTTGAATTGAACGTTCATTTCTAATAATTTCTAAAAGATATGCCAAACTCTGTCAAATGCTTCAATCAAGCGCAACGATCTTACTTTCACCACCGTGGTGAATTGGTTCCACTTTTCGGTTAGATACGTCACCAAATACCGGCGTCTACCTGACCTTGGAAAGAAGGGTCGTAAGTGCAATTGGTCGGCAAGAGGAGGGGGTTGAAGATTTGCCTTCAAAAGGAAGGTTACGACTGCATATTGCCGCGTTGTAAAAGAAGATCACACGAAAAAAAGAAATTACAGGAGCTAAAAACCCTGAATAACCCCTTTATATCAATGTTACAACAGCAGCTTTTAATAGACCTTACAATTATTTACGTCAATTTAAAAGTTGTGTCAGACATGCGACTCATATTCATATTTTTTTTCGATAGTCTATATTTTTTTAAAATTAACCAAACTACTGCGATAGTTAAGCGATGAAATTGAAACCATTTCCATACGAAATAAACCAGCCCCAACTAAATATTTTATTTTTTCTAAAAGCTTTTAAGAAAAACGTCATAGTAATTGACGTCTTTCTATTAAAAGCCTTACATAACTTTAAAAACTAAAATGCGAGTTAAATGTTCCGCCTGTTTACACTCGAGTTAATGTTGATGACACATTTTTATATTTTATTCTTCGCAATGAAGAAGTGTCTCAGACTAAGCTTTTGACTTACATCTACCTACATAATACAGCGCTTTAATTCACTTAACACATTGAAAATATGTTTTCATTTTCCGTTTCCGTGACAAAGGCCATTATATGTGTCATCTCCATAAAAGTGTATAGAAGTAGTACACACGCTCGTCTGTTGCTCGGTGACAGATGAAAATTTTCATTATGTGCAAAGTACACTTTCTCAAAATAAATTTAAATACGAAAATTCATACATACATATATACATAATGACGTACACACATTCTACTTATGTACATATACCGCAAAAATGCGGTCTATAGTGCGTCTTAAGTGCTGTCGGAAATTCCAAGGTGAAATTGTGTGTGAGCCAGCAAATCATTCAGACGTCACAAATTCGCATTTGACGTAATTGTTCGCAGGTGAAATGTACCGTTAAAACCAACATTATCGCACACAATCGCTTGAGAGATGGCTTTTCACCATTAGCATGTCCCTAGACATGGATTTTTCATTTCAATTAGGTAGTTACCATTCGAGTCTAGCAAGAGTGACGTCAAAGTAGGTAATAGGGAGTTATCAAATATGCCTCTCTTAATTTAGAATGTCTGCACGGTATAATTGTCCTTGAGCAGAGAATTTTTACTTAGTGGTGACAAGCTCAGATGTTCGTAGAAATAAAATGGCTAATGCCTGTCTTTGTCGAAATATTGAATTTTTGTACGGTCTTATAAGACAACGGGTATAATTATTTCTTTCTTGCAATTGGGTATAAAGTCATTACAGTAAAATATTTAAAAACAATATTGTAACTATATAGTACAACAAAATGGTTCATAGATTAAAATCTAAATCTGTAAATATTCCTAGGGACAACAAGTTGATCCAACAACGTGATTTATACGACAGTCAGAGCCAGTTATATTTGTAGGAGTAAATGCTTTTGGTATAATATTACCGAATGCTGAATATTTTAGGGAAGGAGATATAGCAATTACTTGCCCGAGGGAATTATGAAATTAAATGGGATGGTTATGTAGGTCACGGGACAACCTAAAATAAATAAGGGGGAACCAAACGGATGGTATCAGTGCCCAAAGCAGTCTGTTGTTTTTAATTTTCTAAGCAATGGATTTTTAATCTTGTTTTCAAATTGTAAATAGGAAGCAATCTTTCTTTTTATCTAGAACACCTTTTTGAGCAAGCGGTGTAATACATTTTTATTTAAAATAAGAAAATAACAACATCCCAAGATACGGTAACAATATTGTTCTGTCGAATCTTCTTGCAGATAAAAGTAGTATATATACCAAAAATTAAGTATACCCCCCGCCCTTCACCAACTTCATAGTAAGTAAGTGTGAATTTATACCGATGAAATATAGAAATGGTTGCAGATTTTGAGCTCGAGCTTTTTGCAGAACTCGATAACTCGAGCTGTGAGAAAAAGGGTACACCGTTTTCCGCCGAAAAGTTATTTTCAAGATTTTGTTAACAAGTGTGTAATAAGGTGAAAACTCATACAAACTTAAAGCAGCTGGTAGGATACATAACGTTTCATCCTCTAATGTTTACTTCGAACCTAAATCAAACGCAAGTGTCGTAATCGGAATATTGAGTGCACTGCAATAAAAGTTCTAGAAACCAATCTCAACCATGACCCCAATCTTTTCGGCAGATATAGAAATCAATTTGCAATCCAAAATCGGTTCGATGAAACGCTTTGCTACAAACAGTCAATACCTAAACTTCAATCAATAGATTTCCAGTTTGTTGTACTGACTCGCATCATTCGCTTTTGAAAATGTTCACCGCACTGAAACTGAACAAAAACAAGTAAAATTCACTTACCCTAACTTTGCGCACCGTCTTTCTGCTATCGTTCCGAATATTTACATTCACAATAACATCCTCTCCATGAGTGTACCAAGCTTTATCCAAACTCGCACGAAGACTAACGCGCCCCTCTTGCAGGAGGAATGGTTTATCGACAGCACCTTGAGGTCCCCCACTTTCGTACTAAAATGGAAAACGCAAAGTTGCACCACTCTGTGGAATGATTGTGTAATTCAAAGCCAAACTCACCTCCTGAAAAGACTTGCTATAGTTGTAGAACGGATCATTGGGACATTTCTCAATTTCACTTTTACTTCGACCGAAGCGTCCACTAAAACGAAACGATTTCGGGGAGAGCCTTAGTTTGGGAAAGGAGTCTCCGCGCTCAGATTTACGCGGTTTTGTGGTGCACGTAGCATTACTTGTTCCTGATGTGGGCACTGCCGATGCATGGCCTTCTCCGGATGGTGTTTTAGCAAGATGTGTATCTGCTGGATTTGCTTGCAACAACTGCAACTGGTGATGTTGTGAGTCAGGTGGTGGTGGGGGCGAGAGTAGTTGATCACTTGAAACCGGTGGCGAAGCTTGACTATTGATTAGCGCTGCGATTGTCTGAGCCCTGGAATTTTTTCCCAGTGGGCTAGACGAAGTTGATGCTCCCAAACATCTATTTGCCTTAAAGCAGCAGTCCAATTGACTCTGCAATATGGTTCTGGTCCAAAGAACACGGATTCGGAACCAACTCTTGCTAGTTCATCCGCCTATTCATTGACTGCAATTCCATTACCAAATCAGACTCTTGGGTCTAGTGTTGGGACACCATTGATCCATATCTCACAGTTCAATATTTCAACTGCCTGCCTTAAGAGAATGGAACCTACCGCCCCAGAAAAAAGATTTCGCTGTAGACTCATGACCAATTCTGAACAATTAAGCTCATAATCAATGAATCAAAAAGAGCATTCATCCTACTAGCATTCATTGTAATAGCTAGTATGGCAGTACCCCCGAATTCTAAGTCCCGTTGGGCATCATCTCACCTAACTTCTTCCAAACATGTACTGAATTTCGGCAAGTCGGTCTTTAATAATATATAATTTTGAAGCAGAAAGTGCGCAGTGCATGTGCTCATATGAAAAGACCAACCGTGCTGTTAACTATATTACTACCGTGGACTGTATAACCAGCTTTGAATTATCTAAGGACGTTTTTTCTCATCTCATCTATCCATCCTTTTGGTATAACTTGAAACCGAGATGTCCTCGGAAATTTTAAACCACAAAACTTCAAAACACTGCTTCCACAATATATCCTTGGAGACATTAGAATGTTTTTGATTGATATTTCCTGCCAAGAAGTCCCTTAATCCCTAAAGTGATATTCTCTGCGAATAAGTACATCGCAATTGTACGTCAACAACTAATTACTATTGCATAACTGAATTCGCATATGATTACTTACATATGCAAATATTACATAAATACATAATAGAATAACTTTTTGGAATCAAGTCCTCAGGAAAAACGACTGAAATTGTTATGCAAAATACTAACTAAACTAAATTTTAAAAGTTTTTTAAGGATTTTATTCAGACAAAAGCTAAAAACAGACTTTCCGTACTCGGCCACACTACTTGGCAGAAAAAAAAATCTAACAACGGATGATTCTGGAGAAAACCCAAGAAGTACTTACCACCGTTTTATAGATTTTTAAACCCCATATGAAACCACATATAGTGATGAGATATTCAAATGGTATCCTAACTGCTGCATCTAGGTTAGTAACGATCTAAGCTTTTGTGAAATTACAGCGAGCTGCCACTGGCGTATTTGCGACTATGTAAAAATAGAAAGCATATTCTCTCAACAAGACGGGACACCCAATATCAAAAGCGAGAACGTCGTAATCGACAGCTATAACGTAGAGGCAGGGGACTTTCTGTATACCTCGGCTCAAAGCTTGCCAATCGCTATTTATCTGAACTGAACTGAACAGGAAACTATATAGAAGACTTTGATGACCCCAGTCTCTATGGATTCCATGAATGGACATATTATAATGTGGATGCAAATATCTTTGGTCGTTTGGAGAGAAAAATTCTTTGGTCCCGTTTGAGCTCACGTATTCTGGAGGAGACGATTTAATGATGAAATTTACTATTTGTACAGCGACATCGGCTTGGTCAAAAAATGCGCGGCTGAAATGGCTGGGACCAGCAGATCGATCAAACACCAGCATATTTGCAGCTTCGGATCTTCGTAATCGGACGCAAACGGAAAACGGAAAACTATACGTTCCTTAATCTTAACAAATGTAAATCCATGACATTCACGAGACGTCATTCAAATTTAACACCAGTTCGAGAACAACAAGGAACTCGAATTTTTCATACCAGATTACGTCTAGATGTAACTATCGTAGTAACTGACTCATAAAAATATATAAAGTAAAATAAATATTTAGAAAAATGTAACATATTTATATTTATTTTTTACTTAAAATGTAAATATTGAATAACAGTGACTAAATGTTTGTTGTTAAATAAATAAATAAATAAAACCGCGCTAATTAAGGCCATGGTCACAGATGAGTTATAAAACAGAAAGTCAACTCTCTTAGATTCTCTACCCTCCAAGCGAAAAAAAACTTAATATGAGATGTAATAAAAATACTTATTTACAAATATTGAAAATAGAAAGCAAACGAAAAAACCCATGATTTCATTTATATTTACATAATAGTTACTAGTTTTGTGACATATGTGCGAAAATCGATTAGAAATACTCATATTTATGCATAGATAAAATATATATTGTCATATGTCGAAAATAAGATATAATAAAACAATACAAAATTTGTTAATTTTATAACATAACTTCTTTGACTATTACATTCGGCAATACTCATTTATTTTTAATATTTTTTTCTAATCCCCAGAAAAGAAGCATAACATAAGAATTTAAAATAAAAATGATAATACAATCAAAGAATTATGGCTTTCAAAAAGAAACATGGAGATTAGATATGTTTTTTCGTTGATCTGAATGCAACCAATTTTGACAAAGATGCAACTCTCTAAAAAAACACTGTACTAATTTACGACTTATTTAATTGTTTTGCATTGCGCCTACACCTACATATATAATAAAACAATTTATTAATTTCACAAAATCCCATTACATTGCAACGAATCTGTGGTTATTGCTTAAAGTTATTATGTAACGAATTTGTTAACATTTTAGTTAGGTATGATTAAAAAGTTTTATTATTTTCTCCTTTCTAAGCTAAACAGTTTAATGAGTTTTGCAATACTTTCCACCGTCACCAGCAGAACTCCTCTAATTTTGTAAATACCACAAAATACATCAGCAAACGTTTTTCTCTGGCTCAAATGCCATGCTTAAAAATTTGTTGCTGATTTGCGGGGACAGGGGTATATAGAGTTGACTATCTGGTTCATTTGTTATCTCTGGCCCACCCATACGGGACATCAACCCGCAACAAGTAATATTGCTAGTGAATGTAGTATCTTTAGGTGCAATATATGTTAGTGAACCATTCTGCAACAGTCAGGATATTCTTATCTATTCCGTACCTGCAACAGTCAGTAAGCTAATACATGAAACACGTTTTATTATAAATATGAAAATTTACAAAACCGATAAGTTTCTTAAGTCTGTGCTTCGACCTCACTCAAGAGTTAACAAGCGTTTTATTATCAATAAGACTGAGAACGTTTAGTTTGAACTACATTACTATGTTTTTTCTATCAGGCTTCTTGCATAAACATCGGTCTATGTTCACTGCGGTAGGCACTAGATAATACCAAACAAATTGCCAGCTCTTAAGGTAAGATTGGATTAATTGCCAATTGACTATACACCGTGCATGGTGCATGGTGCTAAAGTGGTCCAATTTCTTTTCAAAACTGTGATGATGGTATTATCCTTAAAAAACTGAACGAAGGTATTCTTTTAAAATGATTTGTGTATATTTATAATGTGTGTGGTACTTACCACTCTGTATCTGGTTAGCACATTCTCTTGCTCATTCAAACACACATAAATAATTATATTTATTAATCTTTTTATTTTATTTTCATTCAACAATTACAATTCATTGATAGTAGTAGTGGTACGATAGTACAATATAGCATAGTATCCAATATTATAATACTTTTCACAGTACTCTTAGTGTTTGCAATAAAAACAGCATCAAATAAATACAAATCCTTCGCACCTGGGAGACCAGCTCCTTTCAAGGATCGACAATAAAAAACAAATTCGTTTGCAGGCATTTTATTAGGAAACCGCAAAACCACATTAAATAACTTGACTCAGCTCTCGCTGTTTGCATCCAACTAAGGACACTAAAAATCTCCCTTTTCACATCTCACACATGATTTATGTATTAGATCAGGATTATCTGAGGATCCATAAATACAATTAAAAAGCCAATAACCACAATCGTTAGACTCATAAATCAACATCACACTTCAGAGTGCACTTGAGCACATATTATCTGCTGATGTCCTGCCGACTGTCCTTCTATTTTATTTGAACCTTCCTCATCATTGCAGCCATGAGGGTTATCATCCCGCGGAATTACAACGTCCCTTGTACTCTCTAACGAATCTGCAGTTACGTGTGTATCTTCAGTGTGTTCATCCTTACCTGCTCCATCCTCATCGTCATCCGATAAATCCTTGGCAACGGTCTCACTACGTATAAGCTTTCGTTTGGCACTGCCAAGGCGGGGAGATTTTGGCATCGTCACAGGTATTGGAATGTTAACATCATCCTCAACGGATTCAATTCTATCCAAACAAGGTTCCATTTCCTGCAGTACGTCATGGGCCAGCATCGACTTAAGTGCGTGGTTTTGGTGATTCTTTTTTGGAAGCGGTACATTGTCCAGAGCCAATTTATATCCGTCTTGAAACAGTTCCTGGCTAACGCTGCAAGTAGTCAACATCGAAGATGCTTTGTGACACGGCTCATCGACGTGCACCAGCACAAAGGGCAATTTCAGCGATAACTCGCCACCCATCCCGCTTAGTGTGAGTTTCACCTTTACGTAATATGAAACGTAGATGGCGAATACGTTTCTATCCTCTGGATTCGAAGATGTGATTGCTGTCAGTGGTGCAGCAGTTGGCGAACGGATAGCAGAAGCCGCAATTGCCCCGGTGATTTCTTCCGGTTCAGTACTGCGCTGCAGTGTATCCTCCAGGGCTATCCAGTTTTTTGTGGGACCTACATACATACAAGGATACGCAGAGAATGAATATTTCCTGTTTGGAGTTGATTAATGCATTTGCTTACCTCTTTGGGGCTTCAGAATAAATGTGGCAGTAAGAGTACTACCAGGAATAACGGTCCGGTCCACCGGTGAGTTATTATCCGAATCGGCAACGATGTTTTTAAATTTTCCGTTATTGAACATGCAAACGTCAACGTGTTGTATGGCACAGACCTGGCGAAATATAGAAAGAAAATACACACAAATTGTCCATTAAATGGATTTGTTTATCTTTTATCGACGACATAAAATAAAACCCACGCGTGCATATGTGTACATACTTGTCGTACACAGTTAGTACCATTTTCGAACTCATTTTGTAAATGCATGTAGGTAGGTAAATGGATTTCGTTACAGTTGGTTTGCTGATGTCGTTGTAAGGGATCGAAATGTATTTAATTGGGCAAAACGGACGTGTACCACGTGATGATTGTTTTCAATTTTAACATTGTGTGTGGGTATTTCAATCAATGGGTTGGTTATCTATAGGTTCTATTAGGTACGATATTTTAAGAGAAATAAATGAGATTGGTTGGAGCTTAAAAAAAACACAACACAACTTCGTATGTCGTATGTATGTCTCTTGGTGAGAAAATTTAAAAATTTAAATCGACCTTAAGGCCTGCATATGTACATACATTTATTTATGTATATAAAAATAAATCCCTATTTCCCTTGGTCACGGCATTACGCGTGAACTTAAAGTATATAAGACTATTTAGCAAAGTCCGTCTGGCCGTCCGCATTAACTTTTGATGTCTTTAAATTTGTGCTAAGCTGCTGAAATTTGGAACATATACTCTTTAGGGTCCCAAAATGGTAAAGTGTTAACATTTTCTAAATACTGCCATGTTTTCGATTTAGAAAAAGCCGTTTCAAAGCTGTGGTTTAAAAGATTGAGGGTTAGAACTTGAAAAAATATGTTCACAATTTTGCCATATAAAGTTTTTTGACACGCCTACTTTTTGATGGTAGGTGCTGAGGCTTAGTGGTTAAGTGCGTTGGACCACTAAGCGAGAAGTCGCTTGTTCAAAACCCGACCTGTATCATCTGAAAGTTTTTATTCGCTGCCCCACCTCTTGCGAACATCTGACAAACGTTTCTTAACAATATGTATATTGTTTTGTCAAAAAATATTTTTTTTCCTAAATTTCACAGAATGAAATCACTAACCAAGATGATGTTGTCAACTTTCCAACAGAATTCGGAAATTCGCTGGAAATATCCCGATATTAAGTTTCTGATATTAACGGATTATTGCAATAATGTGGGTCAGGGTACACCAATGTAGTGCTTTCCTTAAATCCTCGGTATGTGGTATAAAAATTGGAGAGAAAAATTGTTATTCCTAGAATAATAAAAATAAAAAAATTAAACCGAACAAGATTTTAAAAAAAGTTTCCAAGAATCGATATATGTAAATCAAAAATAACTCCTTTTTTATTATTTGCACCCAATAAGAAAATTAGTAATTAGAGCAAAGAAGAAACCGATGCGTATTGCTCTGAAATGTTTGCAAATTGTAGTGGTAAAAAAAATGAGTGAGGTGTGAAGACATTCGTGTTGTGCGGCAGAGGAAGGAATGCTTACATACCACAGTAAGTCCGATTAATTCTACTCTGTCGGTTGTACCCCCCTTAAGAATGCCGTTAAGATCAAAATTTAGCGAGCTTAACTTACTTTGCCGTTCCAGCTCAACGACCGAAGATGAGGGGCGTATATGTGAAGTAGGGGGTACTATCATCAGCGAAGGAATAGATTGGATTAGGAGTGACAGGCAGGAGATCATTGATAAAAATTAGAAAGAGAGTCGGAGAAAAATCAAAGCCAACATTTATTTGGCGTGTTGCCGACCTGAAGCCCTTCAAAACAACTTGAATTGAACGTTCATTTCTAATAATTTCTAAAAGATATGCCAAACTCTGTCAAATGCTTCAATCAAGCGCAACGATCTTACTTTCACCACCGTGGTGAATTGGTTCCACTTTTCGGTTAGATACGTCACCAAATACCGGCGTCTACCTGACCTTGGAAAGAAGGGTCGTAAGTGCAATTGGTCGGCAAGAGGAGGGGGTTGAAGATTTGCCTTCAAAAGGAAGGTTACGACTGCATATTGCCGCGTTGTAAAAGAAGATCACACGAAAAAAAGAAATTACAGGAGCTAAAAACCCTGAATAACCCCTTTATATCAATGTTACAACAGCAGCTTTTAATAGACCTTACAATTATTTACGTCAATTTAAAAGTTGTGTCAGACATGCGACTCATATTCATATTTTTTTTCGATAGTCTATATTTTTTTAAAATTAACCAAACTACTGCGATAGTTAAGCGATGAAATTGAAACCATTTCCATACGAAATAAACCAGCCCCAACTAAATATTTTATTTTTTCTAAAAGCTTTTAAGAAAAACGTCATAGTAATTGACGTCTTTCTATTAAAAGCCTTACATAACTTTAAAAACTAAAATGCGAGTTAAATGTTCCGCCTGTTTACACTCGAGTTAATGTTGATGACACATTTTTATATTTTATTCTTCGCAATGAAGAAGTGTCTCAGACTAAGCTTTTGACTTACATCTACCTACATAATACAGCGCTTTAATTCACTTAACACATTGAAAATATGTTTTCATTTTCCGTTTCCGTGACAAAGGCCATTATATGTGTCATCTCCATAAAAGTGTATAGAAGTAGTACACACGCTCGTCTGTTGCTCGGTGACAGATGAAAATTTTCATTATGTGCAAAGTACACTTTCTCAAAATAAATTTAAATACGAAAATTCATACATACATATATACATAATGACGTACACACATTCTACTTATGTACATATACCGCAAAAATGCGGTCTATAGTGCGTCTTAAGTGCTGTCGGAAATTCCAAGGTGAAATTGTGTGTGAGCCAGCAAATCATTCAGACGTCACAAATTCGCATTTGACGTAATTGTTCGCAGGTGAAATGTACCGTTAAAACCAACATTATCGCACACAATCGCTTGAGAGATGGCTTTTCACCATTAGCATGTCCCTAGACATGGATTTTTCATTTCAATTAGGTAGTTACCATTCGAGTCTAGCAAGAGTGACGTCAAAGTAGGTAATAGGGAGTTATCAAATATGCCTCTCTTAATTTAGAATGTCTGCACGGTATAATTGTCCTTGAGCAGAGAATTTTTACTTAGTGGTGACAAGCTCAGATGTTCGTAGAAATAAAATGGCTAATGCCTGTCTTTGTCGAAATATTGAATTTTTGTACGGTCTTATAAGACAACGGGTATAATTATTTCTTTCTTGCAATTGGGTATAAAGTCATTACAGTAAAATATTTAAAAACAATATTGTAACTATATAGTACAACAAAATGGTTCATAGATTAAAATCTAAATCTGTAAATATTCCTAGGGACAACAAGTTGATCCAACAACGTGATTTATACGACAGTCAGAGCCAGTTATATTTGTAGGAGTAAATGCTTTTGGTATAATATTACCGAATGCTGAATATTTTAGGGAAGGAGATATAGCAATTACTTGCCCGAGGGAATTATGAAATTAAATGGGATGGTTATGTAGGTCACGGGACAACCTAAAATAAATAAGGGGGAACCAAACGGATGGTATCAGTGCCCAAAGCAGTCTGTTGTTTTTAATTTTCTAAGCAATGGATTTTTAATCTTGTTTTCAAATTGTAAATAGGAAGCAATCTTTCTTTTTATCTAGAACACCTTTTTGAGCAAGCGGTGTAATACATTTTTATTTAAAATAAGAAAATAACAACATCCCAAGATACGGTAACAATATTGTTCTGTCGAATCTTCTTGCAGATAAAAGTAGTATATATACCAAAAATTAAGTATACCCCCCGCCCTTCACCAACTTCATAGTAAGTAAGTGTGAATTTATACCGATGAAATATAGAAATGGTTGCAGATTTTGAGCTCGAGCTTTTTGCAGAACTCGATAACTCGAGCTGTGAGAAAAAGGGTACACCGTTTTCCGCCGAAAAGTTATTTTCAAGATTTTGTTAACAAGTGTGTAATAAGGTGAAAACTCATACAAACTTAAAGCAGCTGGTAGGATACATAACGTTTCATCCTCTAATGTTTACTTCGAACCTAAATCAAACGCAAGTGTCGTAATCGGAATATTGAGTGCACTGCAATAAAAGTTCTAGAAACCAATCTCAACCATGACCCCAATCTTTTCGGCAGATATAGAAATCAATTTGCAATCCAAAATCGGTTCGATGAAACGCTTTGCTACAAACAGTCAATACCTAAACTTCAATCAATAGATTTCCAGTTTGTTGTACTGACTCGCATCATTCGCTTTTGAAAATGTTCACCGCACTGAAACTGAACAAAAACAAGTAAAATTCACTTACCCTAACTTTGCGCACCGTCTTTCTGCTATCGTTCCGAATATTTACATTCACAATAACATCCTCTCCATGAGTGTACCAAGCTTTATCCAAACTCGCACGAAGACTAACGCGCCCCTCTTGCAGGAGGAATGGTTTATCGACAGCACCTTGAGGTCCCCCACTTTCGTACTAAAATGGAAAACGCAAAGTTGCACCACTCTGTGGAATGATTGTGTAATTCAAAGCCAAACTCACCTCCTGAAAAGACTTGCTATAGTTGTAGAACGGATCATTGGGACATTTCTCAATTTCACTTTTACTTCGACCGAAGCGTCCACTAAAACGAAACGATTTCGGGGAGAGCCTTAGTTTGGGAAAGGAGTCTCCGCGCTCAGATTTACGCGGTTTTGTGGTGCACGTAGCATTACTTGTTCCTGATGTGGGCACTGCCGATGCATGGCCTTCTCCGGATGGTGTTTTAGCAAGATGTGTATCTGCTGGATTTGCTTGCAACAACTGCAACTGGTGATGTTGTGAGTCAGGTGGTGGTGGGGGCGAGAGTAGTTGATCACTTGAAACCGGTGGCGAAGCTTGACTATTGATTAGCGCTGCGAAATTTTCGGGAGCACTGCCATGGTGAACGTCAGTGCGGTAAATCACTCGAACGCCCATTTTAACGGACGCACGTCGATGGAACTTCTCATCTGTTTTATCAGCTAAAACGAAAGAAGAAGGGAGAAGCACTTGAAACCAAGAATGTCAGACATAACTGATTTATTTTAGATAGAACTGGTGATATAAATGACTTTTCGTTTAATTTGACAAGGGTTGAATTTCGTGTACAAACAAATGACAAAAACTGATGTAATTAATTCTAAGAACTTGATAGGTTAATGATTGTCGCTTCGTATGAAAAAAGAATAGCAATTAATTTGATGAACTATTCTAGGCAACTTATGCCCGAAGTTGTGCTTGAAAACTACAACTACTTTGCGAATATTTTCTCTTGGTCGAACACAAATAAATGGCATGAGTTTTGTTTAAATTCAAAGTTACCTCTAAACATTATTTTTCAACAGAAGTGTACTCAATAGAATCATAAATTTTACTTGATGTCAGTGTGCTTGAATTCAATTACATACTACTTCAGTAATCAACTTTTAAACTGCGTGCAAATTACAACTTTCCAATATCAATATATGTATATCGATATATTTTCAGAACTTTTTACTCTTTGCTGTTGCATTTAATATTTTATTTCTAAAACAACATGTTAAGCTGATTCTACATAATTTGTACATTGCCATATTTGGCAAAATACAGGATCGAGCTTTCGAGAATAAAAATTGAAGTACAGGGTGTCCGCCGGGAAGGTATACTACTTTGTTTGCTTATAATTTTTGATTAAATGAAAAAGAATGGATCATATATTGATGAATGTTTTATTTAAAGTTGGTAAAGTAAATGTCAGCCTCTGTTAGTCTCACAAATGCGAGCCCTTTTGAGCACATTTTTCATTACATTCTCACACATTTCAGGCGATATTTCATTAATTTCATCACGAATATTTTGTTTGAGTAGCTCAAGCGTTTCTGGTTTATTTGCATAAACCTTGCTTTTCAGATATCCCCACAAAAATAAGTCCGAAGCAGTCAAATCAGACGACCGTGGAGCCAATCAACATCACCATTTCTTGAAATAACTTGTAGAAGGCTTATTTCATACTTCAAATAGCAACCGCAAAATGTGCATTTGGAAACAGTAAATATCACCTGTACAAATCTTGAAACAGTTTTGAGAATTACTGCAAATGATATACATATGTCAAATTTAAAAAGTAAATGGCCTTTCCAATTGAATTATATTTATTATTTATTACATTAACCGAAATTTGACTAGTGTGTTGGCAATCTATAAAACCTTTGGTTTTTTCCTTCTAATGAATAGTCCAATTTATACAATCTAATTGGGTACCAGGTTAGTGCAAAAACATCTACAACCACGTCTTACGAAACTAATATATAATGTACTTTAAATTTGCACAGATTTGAGAGGCAAAAATAGTTTATTCCCCCTGCTGAGGATATATGTATAAGCCGCTCAACTAAATTTTCTCATACTTGGTCCAATATTTTGCTAATCTAATGCATTCCATTGAAGGAGATTAGACGGATCCTGCTAAGAAATGCTTATGGTTTGTGATATTTGTTGCGATGATATTGCTTAAGTTTCCCTAAATTAGGTATGTAGCGTGCAATGCAATGTCTTCTAACAAATCTATCTAACCATGCGAAAAGGATATCTCATCCAAGAAAACATCATCATCGTGTACAATGTTAATAAATATTAAACGAAGTAATGTATATGCTTGCACCTGAGCTAGTTTCTCTTCTCCCTCCTTGTGATGGGGTGGAGGCTGGATTTATCTTTCATATCCTTCCGAGTTATGGAGGACAAAATTGGATATGTTGCAGCTGTTGCTCGTATAATTCACCCCACAGAAGGTATATCATGTTATGCATGTTGTAACTTTATGAAATGGCAGAGAAGGGGCCCACACATTCTTCTTGTTGAGACGCAATATTTCTGTTGACATAAGAAATAACCGCAGTATGTTTTTTTTCCGTCCGGTATTTGAACATATACCCGGGGAATTGTAGTGTTTTACCACGTAATATTGGATTCTTTTATGGTTGGAATAACTTGTAGAGTTTTGTTCATATTGACTTAATGATTACTACCTATAACTTTCTACAAAGAGAGTGGTTTCAAGGAAACGTAATTCCATAAAAGAAAGTTTCATTTTCAATTCGATTTAAAGAGTGCACCGAGGTAAAAGAAGCGTTAAGTTTGATATGTAATCCTTAAGCTTTAAAATAAAATGATAGTTTGGATTGAAAATGGGACTGGTTAAATTAAATGTTCATCCTTAATTTATTATTAACGCAACAAAGAAAATCGTTTAAAATTCTATAAAATTTTCTTCATGTCGAAGGCCACTTGACTTTCACATAAATGTAAGCAAGCCAATCGCAATAAATTAGCTTCAAAAACTCATAGCTTAAGAAGAAGCCTTTAAATAAGACGTCCTTCCCTCTTACTGTATAACTTTTAAGGTATCCACATCCACGAAAGTAATTCCCAAGGGGAAAATACCACAAAGTTGCACAGCATGACGAGAATAATATAAAATCTTTATTGCCACCGCAGAACAAACTACGACAGTAGTGATAACTTCATCTTTGCACTTTTTCAAGTTCTTAATTTTATTCTTCCCACAGAGAGGAAGTTATTAAAACTTAAATAGTCTGAAATTAAATTAAATTATTAACCTGCTATTATATTTTACTTCACTGACTTGAACTGTAACGAGTTTCCACTTGTGATTCCTTTTTTTACCTATTTTTTGTGGTTTTAATCGGTAGTTGGATATTTTGAAATTTTATTCGAAGTCGCACTAAACGTGACAGGTTTAAACTGACAAGTTTATAACTCTAATCGTGGTGGGATAATGAAATGATTAAACGGAACATTTATCGGACAATACGAGAGGTTTGTCGACGGACTTTTATAAAGAGCCGATACTATTCTGATGAAATTCGATATTGTAACGAAAAGGAACACCCATACACTGAATTTTACAATCTTCTTTATTTATTTTCTCTCAAAGAGGGTGCATCACAATAATACAGTAACAAATGTGTTGTTTCTACCCATCAAATTCGAAAGACGGTCAGCTTTAGAAAAATTTGTATTGATAAATTTGTCCTCCGTATATTACATGTGATTTCGTTGGTAAACAAAATTATGTTTGTATTTTATATAAGACCTAGCAATTTAATTTATGTCATAGGGCGTCAGTGATGTACTTACGGTGTTTTCAGTTGGTAAAAAAGCAACTTATTTTTTATAAAGATCTTTCAAAACACCGATTTTGACAGCAATTATGTTTTGTTTGGCCAAAAAGTCTAACAAAATTCGAATACAATCCGAACTCAAAACTCGTTGCGTAGTCACATGAATTGCAATTAACACCACAATACGAGGTTAGGTTGAGTGTGACTGTGTGTGTACACAAATAGAAAACAACAAACTTTTTCAAAATGGGGGCCTTACATGAACGTTGATTTGTAGGATTCATACTTTTAAAACGACGATACCAACTGATGCGGGCGTTCTCCAATTTGTTTCTTGCAACTTCTATTTCGTTCAAGCTTTGTTACTCCTAGTATTATGTAGGGCATCTTACCTAGGCTTACACAATGATTGATGTTGGCATTCTGTTTTCTGTTTACTACAATACCCATTCATCTCCAAAACATTAACCTTTACATTAATTGCTCATTGCTTATTAAAGGTTCTTTGTCAGCAAAGAATAAGTAATATACTTAAGGGTCCATACATTTTTGTTTAAGCAATTAACACCATTAAAAGCAGATATCGGGGCAAATATTTTAAAATCACAAATTGAATTGATTACGATCCGTTTATTCTAATCAGAACCCCGTCGACAAAAAATAAAGAAAATGTCAGAGGGACAATATTAATGGTATTTCCTTTTATTTTGTATTGGTATTGCGTTATTTTTTTCTTGTTAACTATATTATTTAGTAATAAACTTAAATTTTTGACAAAAGAAAACATTTTATATCGTAACTAGAAGAATTCTTTGGTCGAAACGGTTCATCATTTGCCAAATATGTCCGCAGTTACGTCCAAAAGTGGTAAAAAGTATGTATTTTCTTATTTTCAGAATTTTTCCCAAAAGAAAATTACCAAGAATTAGAAAGTAGACACATCGAATTATTATCAAAACGAGATTCCAAACTTTCAACGCGTTTTTCTCGAAACTATGTAGGTTTTTTGAATTAGATTTCGTTTGACGAAAGCTTTTTTTTATTTTTTTATTGATATATATATTTTAAAAAGTTCCCAAAACTGAATAACCATGAAAAAACACAATTTTTTTCCACATGGACGCCAATTTGCCAAAAAACAATTCAAATCGCTTTTGTCAAACAAAAATGTTTTTTGAATCCCGACTTTGCCGGCCTGTCCTTTTTCTAATTTTTACGTTATTTATTTATTTAAATGTACAAATTAAAGTGCACTACTGCTTCATACGAAACTTCCTCGGCACAAGAGATGCGTTTTTGAGTCGCCTTAAAAAAGAATGGTAACATCTGATCACATAACAAAAGTGATTTTAACAAAAAAAAACTTTATTACTCCTGAAAAATCAAGTAAATTTTGACCGTCTCGACCAGAATACCCGCTTAAACCTTTAAAAAGAGCTAGGCTAGTTAAACTATTTTAATTAATAAAATTTAATTATTGTATTCCTCTGTCTTGTACTTTCCGTTTCTACTTCATCGCATTTCTCTATAGATACTAAATAGTCTTTTCAAAACTCACCGATAAAACATCGAACATCATAGCTGGTGCCAATAGGTGCACCATAGTAACGTTTGGCTGGGACTAATTGAACACTTGGTGGTGCCTGTGGTGTTAAATTTAATGTAAACGGATGTGCTCCTTCTCCCAATCGCTTAACAAGGGCATCCTGTGGAAAGGAAATAAAAATAAGTTTGTTAAATATTTTCTGATTTCCCACTTAAAACAATACACACATGCATAGTACAGAAAAAGGGAAATAAATTTGTTGAACGACATGTAAGTACCAGCGTTTGGAGTTGGGTATCGCTTTAAATCAATTTAAGAAACCAACGTAAATGATAAAATATCATCCTTTCTAACTTGATGTAAGGCGTTCGATAAATTCGGCAAAGCTGACACATATCACAGTATTGAGAGTGATCTCTTTAAAATCCTTTCAATTTGCATAAACATCTTTTGGGATAAGAATATAAAACCTGCCTTCGTAATGTTTGCATATTTTCTGTAAACAAGACAGGCGCTGTGCATCCTGTCGAACAATTGAATAATGTTGTAAAGTTAATCACTTTGTAGGTCTGTGTAAATGCGAATGCCGCCACTTGGAAGATACAAACTGTCATCATTTGTAAACATAACATACGTTTGTTTCCATCAGGAAATGTCAAAACATTATGTATGTATGTATTTTGTATGTGTAAGTTACTCAAGTGGCGACAAAGAAAATAATGGTATAACCATTTAAATGAAAATGTGAGGGATCAACTGGCTGGGATGCTAACGCCACTTTGAAGATAATATAATAAATGACTTCGGTTATCCTGACCAAGTACATAGATGTAGATAGAGGGGAAAATGTATTAATTCAGTGACAGAAAAGATATTTGCAAAGGAATTAATATGATTCAGGTTAGGTTCATTAATATGGTAAGTGGTAAACACTCAGTGCTAGTCGAATGCTCGTTTGTTGTGGTTAGCATTTAGGATGCTATTAAATTTTGACAATGTAGGTAGTTATTTGCGAAAAGTAGCTAGCTATCTATTAAGATTATTGACGTCGAGGGGTTGTATTTTGGATAAGTATTAGAGAAGGGTGTTTTTTTAAGCCAGTAGTAAATTTGATTTTAAAGACTTATTTGTGTCTAATATAGACAATACATTCTGCAATTTTAGAAAACAACCACCATGATGGGATCATACGTTTTCGAACACTTTTTCAATCATTTGTGTCCGTATTTCCTAATAACACGTAACATATTACCATTGCATTGATTGTTATTGGTTCGCTAACGTTGACTAGCGACTGTATGTATCCACAAAGATAACTATCTATTAGTATGCTTACAAGAAAGATCCGCTGACAGGGCACTCCGAAATGCGCAGTATCTGCGGTGGAAAAACATAAGTAAATGCAATCAGATACGTTCTACAGAAGGTTCAAATAAGCAATGGTCTTTGTAGGGGGACGTGAGCACTAAAGAAAAGAAAACAACAAGGCGAAGTCGATAAACTTTTAAATACTGAAGCAGCAAAGCTTTGTGCGCCTATTTGTAGATGTGGCAATTCTAGCTTCGAAAAATTGTCCACCCTCAGCGAGCGACTCAATTATGTATTCCCAATGGTAAGTAGCTCGGTTGCCGGCAGTGTACTTGAGGTACATCATTCGAAGACGAAAATTATGCAAATTAAGTAGAATGAAAACGATGGACCGTTCTAGAGACCGACAGACACGCTATGACCTGTGCCAAGTAATATGATAGAAAAAATATGATCACAATTGTTAATCCTATTTAAACATTCAAACATATTCGCAAGATCATGGCATTCATTAACGGACACTATTTGAACGGAATACACAGGTCATACTTCATAATTGTAAAAATTATTCCAGTTTTCCTTCTATTTCCCAGGAGAATCGACTGTAGGCTGCTTGTAGACGTTCTTTCAGGCCACCAAGCGATTAGCGACACCACCACCTGTCCTGCTTGCGGCGAGGAGGCAGCAGAACACTTTCTCTGCAGTTGTCCGGCCTTCGCGTGCATCATCTAAGCTCTTCATCACTGAAGCTCCTTCTCATCTTTCTTCGAAAGGCTTGTATACTAATTACATTAATGTAAGGTGTCTGCATGGTAGCACAATGGACCAGTAGTTGTGTCTGACCGCTCCATAGGATAGTAGCAATCTCCGACAAAAGAAGAACAAAGAAAGCCGGTTACGCATCCCGCATTCCGCAGAAAAAGTGCTGAATCTGCCCCACGCTACCCTCCGTTTAGTTATACCTTAACAACGAAAACGCCGTCGATGTAACTTTAAAAGTTTTATCAAACCCCACATCAAGGCGAGAATAAGGTGCCAACAAAAGGTGTTATTTTATACCCAACATTTCTACCTAAGGCACTCTAAAAGTTAGCCCTGGTAAAATCGCATCGAGTTTACCTAATTGGATAAAATATCACAGCACGTGTTGACGCCCTTAAAATTGTAGCCTTTGAAATAAGTTTTCAAATTACCACTCCTTATTAGCCGGCTCCTTATCGAACCCACAGAATAGAATCTGCGTCACAACATTTATTTGTCGTCGTCGAAACCAAACCGGGCGCCTGCTAGTCACCATCCCCGTAGGGTTGATTAAAAACTAATGAGCAATTTACAGAACCGTTGCGTTAATTTAAATAAATTGATTTCCCATCAACTTTCATCATAACTCTAAAACAGTGGGTGGCACTGTAAGCGCCTAACTTAATTCAAAAATAATGCACACATCCTGACGACGCCAAACACTAAAGCACAATTACCTGTAATGGACTGAGTGACTCCCTCGATGGCTCCTCGGCTCGCGGCCAAACCTGATGCAATGACATTATTGCTTCATTACAAAATCGAAGACCCATGACTTCTTCGTCCTCGCGACCATAACTGTCGGTAAGATATGAGGCGGTTATTTACGAAGTATTTTGTAATCATACCTTAAACACTTACCGGAAAGTTAAAGTTAGCTGGGCATAAATCCTGTAGCCTTGTACTGTTTTTGGATCTACAAACACAATTCCACGCAAGATTGTCGGATTCGAGCCGGATAGGATGATTTCACGCGTTGGCAAATACAAAGTTATGGTGCAGTTGGGGGAAGTCTTCTTGTACACACGCTGTGTTCCAAATGTTTCATCCTTAGGCGAAGGTTGTGGCTTTTGTTGTTGTCTGTAATTACAATAAAAAAAATTCCATGAAAGTTAGGCCAATTAAACGAGCGGCACGAAGTTTTGAATCCTTTTTTTTTTAGTTTAATGACTTAAATTGAAAACTAATTTTGTTCGTCGACACTACAGAATAGCATTTTCCAGGGATTAAGCATGAAAATCGGGTACTTTAGAAGTACTTTCACAAAGAATTACCTTACTTTGTGCAAATAAGTACTGGAAACATTTGGCTATAAAAGGATATTCGCGATAAATGTACGAAAGTTGGTGTACCTAAGCAAAACTTCAAACGAATTAAAAGAACTTTAAGTCGCGGATTGCTAATACCGCCAACAGAAGTATGTCTAATTATACTAACGATGGAATGAATGGAGTGCCTTAAGGTAAGACTTCTTTGCAGTAATCTCAAATGTTTTGCAAAACTAATATGGGGAAACTTGTAAACTTTTTTTTATTAAATAGCAAAAGATAACCAAAAAGTTGACATACATGAATATAAAAAATTCTGAAAAAGCAAATCCACTCGTGTCAAAATAATGTAAAGAGTGGGTGGTATATGTTTTTACATACAAGCAATTTTGTACATACAAACATATATTGTATCTACATATGTTTAGTCTGCAATATTAAAATAAGTTGTAGTTTTACTTTGCTTCTGCTTGTTAGTTGCTAGTACTCTATTTCTTTGCTATAAATAAGTCAAAACATGAATGAATGCTATTTTTGCACAGACCATTGCATGCTTTTGTTTACACACAATACACAATGTAAATCATTGGCTAAACATTTACAGTTACCTTTTTTTCTTGTTATGAGTGTAACATCTACATTTGTGAATGAGCAGTCAAAAAGAGCAAATGTTAATTTGTGTATGCGTTAGTGGATGTTGTACGTTAACGCTAGTGTACTTTAACTGTTCTCCTAAAACATTATCAGCCATATTTATAAATATATTTTAAAGCCAGCGTAACTTTACGCAATACTTAAACTGCCCTTATGCAGCAAAATATAATTATAACAAATTATTATAAAACTTAAGCAACGTTGCTTAAGCGATTCGTAACCTAAACGCCAAGATTTGCGTTTAGAGGCTGCGTAAGGTGTGTGTAAAATTTGATTTTGATTCCAAATGTCATTTTTATATTTTCATTAAAAGAAAAAAGTTGTAAAAAGGTATAAAGAAATATAAAAATGTCATTTCAAATGCGGTGCCATGAAGGATATCGATTTAATTAACTTCTTTAGCCAACAAATTAACCCGAGACAATGCAAATCGTATAATTTATTATATATATGTGTACCTTTTTCCTTTATTTTTTGGAGTCCATGATGCTACGCAAAATATTTCAATGTAAAATAAACAAAAATCTGCCAAAAGCAGCTGAGTGTCTGCACCTTTAAAGCAAAATATAGTAGAATCTTATGTTTTTTGTACTAGTTTTTTCAGTTTTCTTACTTATTTACACACAAACCTCGTTTAATTAAAACACAGAAGAAAATCGTTTATAAATCAGAATTTCAGAAAAGATTGGGTAAATACTTACACGTTGTTTAACTAAACAACCTCTGAGAGATGTTTCAGTTGCAGTTTTCAATATGTCTGCTTAGCATTCATTATAATTTTGAAATTTTTAATACTAACCAGGGTCACGGTTATTATTAAAAATGCACGTATGCATTTCGACTCGATGACGGACAATGAACCACAACCCCTACCGTAAAATATATTTTTGAACTTACTTTTCAACTAAAAGGTTTTGTATCAGATTCCCAACACGGATTTATTTCTGGAAGGTCTACATCCACAAATCTTTCACCGACATAATCTTCACAGATTTCGCCAAAGCATTTGACCGCGTTAACCATCATATTCTTTTACACAAGCTCTTGGAATTGGGATTTCATTCTAAAATTCTTGATTGGCTTAAATCATATTTAACATCCAGAGTTCAAGTTGCTAAGATTGACGATCATCAGTCAAATCAAATATTGGTACCATCCGGTGTCCCTCAGGGTAGCCATTTAGGCCCATTATTGTTCTTGTTTTTTATTAACGATATTCCAAAAATCTTCTTAAAATCCCAATGTCTTCTCTTTGCAGATGACCTTAAATTATACCGTAGTATAAAATGCTTCGAGGATTGTACTTCACTAAATGATGATTTGAATAAACTGGCACAATGGTGTAGTTTAAACTTCTTACATCTTAATATTTCAAAATGCCAAGTTATGTCTTGTTTTCGTAAGATTTCTCCGATCTACTATGACTATCGAATTGATAGTACTTCTTTGGATCGTGTAGTGCAAAAAAAAGATCTAGGTGTTATTCTCGATACCAAACTTTCCTTTCTTCCTCATATAGACTACATTATAAACAAATCCAACCAAATGTTAGGATTTATTAAAAGAAACAGTAAGGAGTTTACAGATCCATACACTATAAAAACTCTTTTCATCTCTCTCATTCGCTCAGCGCTTGAATACTGCTGCACGGTTTGGAACCCTTACTACAATAATTCGTGTATAAGAATCGAAAAAATTCAAAAAAACATTTCAAGGTTTATGTATCATAAACTCCACTGGGGTAATTTTAGACCACCTTACGAAACTAGATGTCTCTTATTTGGTATGCAGAATTTGGAAATTCGACGTACATATTTTGCGATAATGTTCATTAGAGATATACTAAGTCATCATATCAAATGTGCACAACTTCTCTCACTTATATCGATTCGTGTTCTTTGTTACAATTCTAGAGATTATGTTCTTTTTTACGAGCAATTTCATCGATCTAATTATGGTCGTAATGAACCGTTTTCTCGTTGCATCAGGGAAGCAAATTCAGTTTGTAATAGGTTAGACTTTTTTAGAATTTGTAATAGAGACACGTTCAAAATTTATGTTTTAAATGTACTAAGATCTACTTGATGTTTGTATATATATATTTATCTTTCTATTGTCTATATTAATGTAACTTAAATAAAATATTGTTATCTATTAGTCTATAAGAGAATTTTTGTTCCTAAATGATGAAATGAAATAAACAATTATTATTAATTATTAACTGTAAACGCATAAATTTTTTTTCTAAAATAACAATTGTTCAAATTTTTGTTCAAACATTTTTTTTTTCGGTGCCCCAACTCTTGCGAAAGTCTGAGCAACAATCAAGAGTATGAACTGGTATGAAAAGCTTCGGCATTAAACTGTCTTATTTTTGACTGTATTTTTTTAAAAATAACTAACACAGGCACCCTGTTTTTTACTTTATTATCCTTGTATTTTTTTTCAATTACTTTTAAATTAAATACAAATTTATAATTCTTATTTTAATGATTGATAATATGATCTTTAACATTATGTATGGAATATGCACTAGTAATGGGCTTTCAGTGGATCCTCTTAAAACCACGGTTGTTCTCTTTACGAGAAGTAGAACCATCACTGGTCTGTCCCATCTCGTGCTTAAAGGTGTCACCATCCCTATATCCGATGAAGTCAAATATCTGGGTGTAATCCTTGATAAAAAACTTCTATGGTCCAAACATGTCGAATCGAAAACCGATAAAGCGCTGTCGACCTTCTGGCAGTGTAAAGGCGCTTTTGGTAAGACATGGGGCTTGTCTCCGAAACAGGTCCTTTGGATCTATACGGCCATGATTAGACCGCTACTCTCATACGCATCAGTTGCTTGGTGGAACAGGCTTTCGTGGAAACGTGTTACTGCTTCTTTTGCCAAACTCCAAAGAACGGCTTGTCTCGGCTGCACAGGGGCCTTCCCTAGCACCCCGGGCTCTGCTCTAGATGCTTTGATGAATCTTTCTCCCCTTGACTTATGTATATATCATGGGATGTACGCTAAAAACCATCTGGAGGGCTAGAGGCATTTGCATCTGCAGTGATAGCCAAGCTGCATTAAAAGCGCTTCTAAGCCCTCTTACCTCGTCCAAGTTAGTGCTAGAACTCAAGCTTGCATCCAGGGAAATGAGATCTCCGATGAGCTTGCTAGGCAAGGTTCAGAAGAAGTTTTCTCAGGACCCGAACCTGTGTTGGGTCTGCCTGCATCTTTAGTCATGTCGTCTATCGATTCTTGGGTTTCTCGTGAACACAAGATTCGGTGGCGCGTTTGCGGTGGATGTAGACAGACCAAACTACTGCGCCCGGACATTTGCAAAAGGTCAGCATCTTTTCTTCTATCTCTGAGGAGAATCGACTGTAGGCTGCTTGAAAGGGCCACCAAGCTATATTTACAGAATTTTAACTAATGACTAACACAGTTTAACCTAAATAAGATTTTATTTAAAAATAATGTTAAAATAAATGAAATGAAACTCAACTGAAAAATTACATTTGTCTCCAAGTTTACTCCACAGATTGGCGACAACGTTTTATTAAATATTTGAGCCTATCCTGCATAATGTAGCGACTGCGTTTTTAGTGTTTCAGAGTTTTTTTGCCGCTTAGCTTTTGCAGCTTATGCCTATGCAGCTTTGTTAAGCTGCGGAAATTTCACTCAAAACCATAAAAACTTACGGTTGAAACTATGAATAAGAGTGACGGTTGAAACTAATTGAATAAGAGAGATACATACGAACAATATTCTGCCAAGATATGTCAAAAATCTTTTTATTTCATCAAACTACGTATGACACATCTAGCCGAAAGTTTCAGCCAAGAGAGTATTTATAATTGATTCAAAAGGGCTTAAGGCGCAGCTATCGACTTAAGGCGCAGCTATCTACGCACTGAATTTTCGTTTATTATTTAATTAATATACACGCATAACACCTTAAGTTTGAGATAATTTTTGAAATTAATCAGTTTATTTGTAAATTCAACCAAGAATATTTTTTTTTTTGCTCCTAAGGCATTCCTAAAGCATCCCTTTTCTTTCTTAGGAATTTAAAAGGATTCTTTTAGAAAATAAAATTTCATAACTCCTTTGCAGAAATTAAAAACAAAAAGAAAATTGTTAGAGTTACGAAAAAAAAACTCGGCACAGTTCAGAATGATGAATTTGCAATTATCCTTGTGGACATACTTTTAAGTTTGTTTGCATTTTCTTTTTATCTTCGTTTTACTGTGTCGTAAAGCTTTATACATAATGTTTTTATCTAGTAGAGCCATCTCCACCTACACGGTACATACCTAGAGCCGGTGGATGACTTTTGTTGTGTAGAAAGAAAGGAACTTTAAGAGTAACAAGTGGATGCATAGTTCGATGGGTTTTGTTTTGACTTGCCTTTTGCATTTTTGTACTCCTATTTTTTGCTGAACAAAGTTTTTTAGAGAATTAATATTAATTAAGAACACAAATAGGAAAATCAGCTAGCAAACAAAAAGAAATATAAATAGATTTTTTGTGATGACTGAAATGGCTGTTGACATTAAGCATTTGAGTTAAGTAAGGGTCAGAGAAAATTTATAATTAGGGTATATGGATTTTATTCCCTAAATAACAATATTGCGTGCGGTTTACAAAAAACTGATTACATCTAACTGGCAGTTAAAGTTCAAACCAACTTTACTACCAGATGAAATATTAAATAAGAAAGTAACTGTCACGTGCGCGTCGTGACAAAGCGGTTGATTCTTATTTATTTTACGTTGGGCTTGGATAGCAACTAACAAATCAACAATCAAGAAATGTTGTGGAAAAACGAATGAGGAAAACCAAACTGATAAAAAACATAACAAAAATAATCATATGAAAGGAATTTTTAAATTTCATTTTCGTTATGTTCGAATACAGGCTTTCAGGCTAAGCTGGTGAGAATTACTCAGTTGACGGGTTTTTTATAGGTACAATTTCTTAATTCGGGCGCTGATCTTCTGGCCTTCTAAGCTGTTTACGCTGCAAAAAGAAGTTAGAACATTAAAATGAATTTTGTTTAAAACCTGTTAAATTGTGTTATCCTAACTAAGTAGTCAAAAACCTAACCGCTGCATCCAATACATTATATGCTTTCATTATCCTTTAAGTCCCGATATTTCCAAGAGGTCAGCATCTTTTCTTCTATCTCAGAGGAGAATCGACTGTAGGCTGTTTGTAGGCGTTCTTTCGGGCCACCAAGCTTTTGTTAAACACTTAAATGTGTTGGGTTTAAGCGACACCACTACCTGTCCTGCTTGCGGTGAGGAGGATGACGCAGCAGAACACTTTCTCTGTAGTTGTCCGGCCTATACTCGCATCAGGTGGCGGATTTTCGGGGCTGACGTGGTGAGTGCCGAACATCTAAGCTCTTTATCACTGAATCTCCTTCTCGTTTTTCTTCGAAAGACGGAAAAACTAAGTACATTAATGTAAGGTGTCTGAATCGTAGTACAGTGGACCTGTAGTTGTGTCTGAGCGCTCCGACAAAAAAAATCCAGTTCTAACATTTAATTTACTGCATACGTTACATAGTTACAGTTCCAGAGCACATCCAATTGAATTACTTTACAAAAATGTTCAGGATAAAATACCATCTTGCTATTTCACCTCATATTATTAGCACATATCTACAAATCATTCCTATAGTAAAATAATGAAATCAGAAAGTTCTCCTTCACTGCAAAATGTTTCATATTTCCCACATGTTGGGTATTTTTATTAAACAATTTTATCAGGAAGCAGAGACTTTAATTCCATGTTCATCCGCCCTGCACGTTATGAACCAAGAGTTAAGAACATTGTATTCATCCTTCGTATACATAATATAAGTATATAGCACCAACTTCTGCTCTTGAGTTTTAAAGCTGAACTGTCTAATTCTCGTCAGTAAAAAAAATAACTGAAAATATTTATAATTTTTTTTTTAAATTTTATTTGAATGAAATTTCCGTAGTTAGCATAGAATTTCATATATTAAAAGTTTGTTGTTTGCATTTTTGCTTACCTCCCATGGTAATATTGGATAATTAAGAGTGGACTTGCAAATACAAACAACTCGAAAGTACATATTTACATTTGAATTTGAATGATAATAATTGCAACTGAGTTGTGAATTTCAATAGGAAATGGAACGCATATATTTATGTATATTGATTTCGCAGGATAAATGGGAACGACGGACTTCATTTGGGACAAGATTTTAAATTAATTTATTTTAATGATGTTATTGCTTTACTGAACATTTTTTTTGTCATGTTTTTAAGTGCTGTACTAACACTGCGAACTTTATTTTGAAGTTATTCACCTACGACAAAAATGGTCTCATTTTCCTTTTCAAGAAGCGGAATTGGCATTGAACTGGAGGTCGCTTTTACTCGTGCTAAATAAAGTCCCGACTGCGTCATACGAAACTTTCTTGCTACATGATGTGTATTTTTGAATCGCCTCAAAAAGAACGGTAACACTTACCAAATTTATTTATTTAAATTCAACTAAATCAAAAATTTTATCTTCTTAAAAACGATTTTAATGTAATTTCGCACATTGGAAACATTTAACATAATTGATCAAAAACTTTAAAACCGTTTTTGAGGAAACGCATTTAATTTAAATTTAAAAAAAATGATATATGAAAAAAAAAATTAAAATAAAATTATTTCAATAATCAAAGCACGCAGATTCGTTCAACTCATCATAAAAAATTAAGTTAAATTTTTATAAATTCCATTTATTTATTTTTTCAGATATAGTGGTTTTATAAATTACCTTTATTCAATTTTTTTGTAAAAAACTGAGTATGCAGGATTTTTGGCCCCTTCCAAAATATACTTAGTACAAAAGAAAAACCAAAATCCTTGCAATCGTTGTCAAGAAAATTAGTGATAATTTTATACAGTTACTTAAAAGACAAAGAAATAACCAAAAAAAGAACCGCGAGATGTTACCTCAAAAACCGTTTATACGAACTTTTAAGAAAATCCGTTGAACCGTTTTGCCATACGGTGCGACAGATAGACAGACCGATGGACGGTATTGGCGGACCCACTTTTTTGGACTTCTCTATAGTCAAAATATCATCCCAATTTCCGCACGATCGCAATAATATTCTCCTTGGAATACTTATGTATACGAGAAATTTAAAGATATGCCTTCGTACCATAATGTCTGGAGTTTTTACCAGAGACAAAGGGCCCTCCCTCCCCTTCCCGCAATACTGCTTTCAGTTGTGCGCTGGCATCCGTGATGGCTTTGTATTTAAAACAAAGGTTTGATTTTCCAAATCGCCAATAATGTTCACTTGTTTCAGGCCTTTTTAGCTCCAACCGCATATCACAACCCGGATCACCTATTCTTATACGATATAGAGTATAACTTAGTTTTATATGTTATTGCAATAAGTCCTTTAAATTTAAATTTCCGGAAAATTGACTGTCAAATATAATTCGAGTCGTAAAAAAAGAATAATTTGAAATACATTTAAATGGAATCGGTAAAATCAATACAAATGTTTATTTATATAAAATTTTGGAAAAATTCTTTTGTACTTTGTTCTTCTTTTGCTGATGGGCGTCACGATTAAGCATGCTTACTGGATCTGGTATGATTACTTATTTAATATATTTTTTATGTAATGTAAGTAATGACATGTAAGTCAACTAAATATTTTTTATTGTGAACCTTGTCGAAACAATTTGGATAATGTCAAGGCTCTTTAAAAAAGTAAATTCAGAGAATTATTTAGTATAACATCTCAGTACACTCTTATTAATTCCAAAACCGCCCGTGCAAAAACACAAAATAATGTTTTTCAAATTGTTTAACGTATCGCTGATAGCGATGAAAGCCATCGGACTTTAATGACATTAAATATGAAAAGTGTTAACATCGCCAGGATCGCAATTAAGGTATAATTATGCTCCACAGAAACTGTGGAATACAATGAGCTGCTGCAGTTCTTCAATCACCTAAATCATTGTCTGCAATACTTCTCATACTATCATTAAAAGGCTATTTTGTGGGTAGAAGCTCCGGAAATACTGAACTGATACCCTATCCATATCCGTACATGCTTCCAACAAGCAGGCGTTAAAAACATGTGGATGACATTTGATTTCATTTGTATACCCTATCCTAAGGGTATATTAATTTTGACACATAGTTTGTAACACCCCTTAATATTCGTCGCAGACCCCTAAGAGTATATATATTTAGGATCAGGACCAAAATCTAAGACTATTTAGCAATGTCCGTCCGTTCGTTCGTATCAACTTTTGAGGCCTTTAATATTATGCTAGGAAACTGAAATTTGGAACATATACTCCCTAGGGTTCCGAAATGATAAAGTGTTAAAATTTTCAAAATACGCCCACTGCCACGCCCACAATTTAGAAAAAACCGTTTTAAAGCTAAAGTTAGAAAGATAGAGTGTTACAACCTTCACAAGATATGTAGGCACTGCCCTCCTTTATAAGTTTGTCATATAAAGTTTTTTGCCACGCCTACTTTTTGTGGGCGTTTTTCACTAAAATGCTGTTTTCTTCGAAAATTTTCATAGAAATCGAAAAAAAAATGTTTAACAATATATTATGCCAATATTTTTCTCAATATATCGCCCACTTTTTGGGGGCGTTTTTTGAAAAAAATATTTTTTTTTCTATAAATTTCATAGAATGAAATAAAATGCTATCCATCATCTTCCTAATGCTTTTTTTCTTTGGGGTACATAGGGATAAGGATAGGGTATCATACTGTTCGCCCCAAGCGGACTGTAGCCTTTCCTTATGTTTTTATAAGAAATTTGTACAAAAAAATTATATTTTAAAAAACGCCCCCAAAAAGTGGACATGGCCAAAAACTTTGTATATCAGCCAAACACATAAGAAAAATATTAGCCAAATATATTATTATACAATGTTTTTCTATGGAAATTTTCAAAGAAAACAGCATTTTAGTTTAAAACTTATGGAGGGTAGTGGCTATATATCTTTTAAAGTTTCCATCACTTTAACTAACGGTTTTTGTTACTTTAACACATCGGAACCCAAGGAAACATGTCCTAAAAAATGCGGACGGACGGACGGAAATTGCTAAATAGTCTTAGCGTTTGATTCTGATCATAAATATATGTATATACTTTAAGGAGTCTACAACACTCACGTATAATGAGCATATTACTATGGGATTTTTAGTTAAAACCCACATCTTCTACAATCGGAAGTCAGAAGTTATGAAATCATGTGTTTTGCTTTTTCAGTCTTCACTAGATTTATAATATGCTCCTTATCTCTACAGCTTTGCAAAAGCTGCTACCCTAATAGCCACGTTTCCAATGATACAGTATCCGTTTAATACCCCGACAGAGACACTTGGGACTTTGAACTTTTTATGTCAATATGGGCCATAGACTTCGGGTTATGGCGCAACCACTATTGTTGTCCAGTGTCCCTTTATTGTTTTCCTGACCTTTTAACACAGCACCGATAATTAAAACCACTTCAAAACGAAGCAAAAAATACTTCTTGCGAAATATGCGAAATTGTTTCCTTTTTTAAGAATTCAAATTAAGTTAAAATAAGTTTCTTAGAATATTCATCGTATTTGAATGTTTTTCTTGGCTGCTCCAATTCCAATTATTTTTGTATTCCAATTTAATTAAAAATCAACATATTGTAAGGTTTTTATTTGACCGACATAAAATGTCGACTACTGGAATGGAAGCAATTGCTTCCTTGTCCCAAAAGGACACCGAGTACTGCGACGACTTAAATGACTATTTTTTATAACTGAACGCGGTACGGTAGAAACAAATTTTAATATCCGTATTTGAACTGAGTTTTTATGTAAAGAATTTGTACTTTGTTTTTTATTTTTGTTTTCTTTATTAGAAAAATTATCATTTATGTCTACATGTGCCGCACAAAAGGAGATTGGTTTGCATCATGTTTCTCCATTTCCATATTCAATTTATTGATTGCTCAATTGAACGTGTTTGGTGCTTTTTATTTATCTTATAATTTTTCAATTCAAATGTTAAATACAAAATCGTTATAAGAGTCATCTTAAGTGAAATTTTGTCTTTTAAAGCAAACGGAGAATATGAAGGTTGCCATGGAGGACTAGGATACTGCACCAGAGCGCGGAGAAATACTAAACAAATAATACGGTCCTAACGTGTGAAATAGTATGCTTTTTAAACGAAACCCACGTTTTTATCTAGGGTATACCTCTACCTTTATACCGAGGTACCCGTAATAATCAATTGGTACAACCTGGATATAAAAATTAATGAAACATCTAATTAAGGCCATCAGCGACATTAAGAATGATGATTTAATATTCCTCCAGAGTGACGTTGCTTAGAGAGACTTGTAAGTATGTTTGTAATTTGTTATTTATTTATTTCTGACTTTATTAATAGATATGCAAATTGAATCGTTGTGCAATATTTATAAGGAATAATAAAATAAAGTATAAGCTCAACTCGCGCTGCTTGGTTATTGGTACGAGGCAGTATCAACCCATGCATGAACTCAATGCCCAACCTCACCGAAAATGAGGTTCAGCAACTCCAGCAGCGGAGTTTCTTGCTAAATCTAAACTAGTTGATCGACTATGCGTACGTGATTATTTAACAAATTAATGCGTTGATCAACTAGTTCTACAATGATTTTCAGCAATTGCATGAGTCGATCAACTGGATATACAGAGCTCGCAACGCGATGAAAACAAAAAGGGTGCATTTTTAACTGAATTACTAAACATGAGTTAATTCGCTAGTGTACGAGGCTATGCTTGAGTTTAATAAAGATTTGGACAAATTTGGTTGAAAGATTTTGGGTACATAGAGGATGACTGTCATTACCGTCCTTTGACTATATCTTAGTTAGTGCTTTATATCGAGAACTCTCAAAAGAAGAGGTGGGAAGATTCTGGGTCCTACTCGGATCATGGAAAATGAGATCTCCGAATCCGCTTGCCGGCAATCCTAGTTATTACTTCCATTGATAATTGGCTCTCCTATAAGCACAATATAAGATGGCACGACTCTTCGGGCTATAAACACGTCAAACTAGTCTGCGGAATTTTTATTTCCTATACGAATGTCCTGCGTTCACTCGAAGCAGGCTTCAAGCTCCAGGCTCTAGGTTCTAACGTGGTGATGCTGAGTCTCGAAGCTTCTAATCACCTAAATGCCTTCTCAGCTTTTCTGGAAGTGTCGGGTAAATTACTAAAGCAAAATGAAGTATCTGTCTGAAAGTACAATATATCAGTTTCTCATCTGCTTCCGACAAAAACAGAAATAATTTTGCATTGAAACTTATGATTTTTATATACATAGATACATTTGACACAATCAATGTTGTTTACAATGTTAATTAAAGATCTGTAAATACATTTTTTTACATCTCGTTGAGCACAAAAATGTTTAACAACGGTTTGAAATTCGCCTGACTTATGAGATATCGAGTTTGAAAATCCTAGTAAACAATCTTTCTAGTAAAAAATCTCTATAAAAATACGTGAATTTGTTGCCAAATGTGTGATTATGATTATGTTATCACTTTAAAAAATAAAAACCATTACATACATATATAATATTCGCACATTTCCAACTGAACACAAAGTCTGAAAAGAGATGATATTAGCAAAGAAATTTTACTTTGTGAATTAAAAATAAATAAATTCACTTCAATTCAGTTTCTTTTTTATCAACTTTGCCAAGACTTATTTCATCAGTAAAAAAACAAAAGTAATTTTATTTTGTAAATGCTTGGGGGAGAAGGCAAAACAGTACATATAGACGAAAAATTTCTAACTAAACACAAATAAAATCGGGCCAAATGAAAATAACCACTCTTGACAAGGAAGACCAAGAAGGTATGCTATTTAAGGTGAACTTAGAGAAGAAACGCGCTTTGTGGCAATGTATTCAATAATATACAGATATAAATACAAGTCGTGTTTGCACCGATAGTGCTAAACAATTTTATGGTGTGGACAAATTATTTAACAAACATAAGGAAAGGCTTGTGGCGAACATCCATATACCTATATTTACCAAAGAAAAAAGCATTAAAAAGATTATGGATAGCATTTTATTTTATTCTATGAAATTTATAACAAAAAATATAATACAATAAATCAGCTCTAGCCAAACTCTGGAACTTTAAAAAAAAACTAGGATGTCTTTTACGAAATGATTACAACCATTCAATGCCTGCCAATTTCTTCTTCTTCCAGCATTCGGGAATAACGTTTATTTGTTAATAATTTGTTAATTTTTGCAGTTTCAAATGTCAACTTGCGGAAATACACATTTGTCGAACAAAAATATATACATGCTGAGTCCTTGAGATACTTTATTAAAGGTTGTGGTTTAGCTTGGAGTAAGCCTCGTTACTTCCAATTCCAGGATCGTTAAGCTTTTGTGGTTTGAGAAAATATATTTTCAGTGTTGCGTGTGGAAATTAGTTTTCCTTAGCAGCTTGCCTAATATTCGTTCCTTCCTTAATCAGCTGAAATGCAGATTTTATCTGCTCCTTTGTCTGGGTTCCTATTTTTCTTTTTTCGTGTCATTTTAACAGAAAAATATTATTTTAACTTATTGTTCAAATATCGTATAAAGTTGTACCTATGTGTACACCAGGCTGGTACATCATGAACCATAGTTCACTGTTACGACTACGATCTAGTTCAATGTTGGACATAGTGATTTTTTTGATAAAAATATTTGTATATAAAAAACTATTTCTCAAATTTTATTGACATACCAATTTGAATTAAAAATAATAATCAACATTTTAAACTGTATCCCATAAATCTCACGAAGCACAATACTTATTTAAAATGGAAGAGAAATTAAAAGTACGATTTCTAATTTATTTACCAGTAAACTCGATTGAAAGTCGAAATACGGTTTATTTTCTCTTAACTTCGTTTTTCTCTTATATATGGAGATTTTGTAAGTTTAAAAGGGACAGTGGGAAGTGTTCATTACTCGAAGTAGTTATAGTCATCGATGTGAATGCAGAAATACGTTCAACATGAAATATTTGCCCAAAACATTAAATGGGAGGGTAGCGTGAATTTAATGCAGTTACTTTTGATAATCATATCACTGTACACATAATTAAAATCGTTTCAGAATGTTAAATTCCTGTGAAACATTGAACATTTTTATTCAAAAGAATAAAGAATCAAATATCTTGTAATAATTCGTTTATTACAAAATATTTAAAAACGCTTTGTTTATTTTAATAGAAATATTTGTTAAAAATTTTTCATTAATATCCAAAAGTCACAGTGTTATTGGGGACTAGATGGAATTTTGTTAGTAAATTTAAATAAATGTTGCTTATAACTATACCTCATCGGTAGGTATTAAATAGAGAAGGTTCTTAAGACACTTTAATATTACTTTCGCATAAATAGCCTAAAGATCCCAAAAACTTTTAACGGCGAGGAACCCATTAAATAGAAAAGTTGTGATCCAATCGAAAAGACACAAACTTAAAATGTTCTGCCTCACAAAAAAGCAACAACAATAGTTAAAACTAAGGAGTGAGGCCTTTGAGGCCGAAACGACGAACGAGAATTATGACCTTTCTGATCCAAAATATATTACTATTTCTATGTAATCTGAACGTATGTTTCTGACTCCCTCATTTTTCAATTCGCTATTTTACCAAATTTTGTTCCAAAACCATTCACGATTTATGTTCATGATGTTTATGCTTTAGATTGCATAGATAAACTCTTTTTTCGAAATCGGTTGTGAGTATCTTAATCTTCATGTTGAATGAAATAAGCTTGGTGGTAATTTTTAAAATTTTGCGTGTAAGTAAACCTTTTATCTGTGCCAAAATGGTTAATTTACGTGGCCACTTATGCAATTTCTGCAGGAGATAAGAGAGAGAGATATCAATTTTTTTTTAGTGCCGATGATTTTAATGTTGTTAAGGTGCGATCAGACGGTCATCAAAACTTGTGATCCGGATGACATGCTGACGTCAGAAAACTTGTTTATTTAAGACGGGATTATCACTTTAGGATAAATTCTACCTCATAGTGACCAAACTTGCCATCCGGATGACACCCTGACGTCATTATGACGTAGAATTTATTTTAAAGTGGTTATCACGTCTAAAATAACAAGTTTTCTGACGTCAGCATGTCATCCGGATGACAAGTTTAGATGACCGTCTGATATCACCTTTAGACTGGGATCGCAGATCAAACACACTAACTTCTGCTGTTCCCCTACTCCGAGCGTCGAACTTGCCGAGTTGTAGGGGCTGAGTAGGGTCAATGATTCTCGAGAAGTTTTTCTCTAGATGAGTCCTGAAACCAAAGGACGTTCTTCCCTTGTGTCCTCCCTGTGTTTTCCCCCCTTTTCTCTTCCTCTTCCTCTCCTTTCCTTTCCTTCCAGTTTTCATCCTCTTCCCTGGGCCGGACGATGGTGTCATACGACCCGTGCCGAGCGTCAACCTGGCTGGGGGCCCAGTCAAAAAGCCCAGTCGCTAACGGAGTGTCCGGATACCTGGCGCCCTCCGGATTTTGCTAGCCTTGTCTGTATATTGCGGATCTCTGTACAGATCGACCTCCTTTCTCCGCCACTCGTGGGTCCTAACATGAACAACAATAACCAAAATAACCAAAATAAAAATCAAAAGAAACCTAATCCAATTTTCAAGACCGGTATCCCTTCCAAACCGGGCGGTAGTACGGTGATTAAACTGTCTACCGGTACAGCTCCTGCTACGCCGAGCGGTGGTACGACTGTGGCTACTCGTGGTCCACCCCGTATTGGTAACAGCAGCTATCCTCCTGAGCAAAAGGAAGGTATCCTCCCTAGCAGTGGTAGGATTGTGGCACTTCATGGCCCTTCCAGTGCTGGCACTAACATCCCTAGTACGTCTCGTAGTGGAAGTTCGCGACAACGCACTCCCTCGAGGTCGTACTATAAACAACGACGTGAGGCAATACGGACTCTGAAGGTCTTTGGAGCTATTCTGGAGACCAACAGAACTCCTAAGCAGGTTGCCAAACTGAAATGGGCCGAAAATTTTATGACCAAGGACAAGGAGACCAGCGGTGACTTTACATCTAAGCGCCAGAGGTCGGTGGAAGAAACCGCTCCGGTTTCAAAACGCCCCAAGGTGCATAACACCAGCACCTCCGCCGTTAAACCTCTCAGGTCCTTCAGCGATGTCCTCAAAGACAAAATCGTGGTTGCTGTCATTGATCGTAGCGACATAGACGGCACGATATCTCCCGAACGGTGGCAAACGGTCAAGCTGAAGCTCTTAAGTAGCTTTCTACCCTTCCAGGGCAACCCCTGGACCGCCACCGAATACTCAAGATGCTGGTTGGCATCAAGGACACGTCAAGCTAATCGCTTGCGCGGACACAAGATCTGTCGATCTCTATAAGTCGGCTGTAAGCAGTCTAGGAGAGGTTTGGCCGGGTGCTAAGCTCGAAGTCGTAGCAAAGGAGAACATCCCTAGCAGACCTAGGATTCGCACCTGGATCCCCATCGAACCACCATCCGCGGATGAAGTCCTGGAAGTCATCCAGCGCTGCAATCCCTCATTACCCACCCATGACTGGAAAGTCGCTAAGCTAGAAGAGCAAAGGGGTGCCTACAGATCTGCTATTATAGTAATCAACCAGGAATCCCTTGCTCCTTTGGCGCAGACCAACGGCATGATAAGTTTTGGTTGGGAGAAAATCACTCTGCGCGTCTATAAAGAGGATGAGTTAGAGACTGGCAAACTGCCTCCTCACCCCTTAGACTCCGATTCCGCAGCCCCTGACCCGGGTACATCGGTATCCTTTCCTTACATGGAAGACGATGTCTCCGCAGACCAGGCGACCCCAACCAGGCCCACTGCCTCTATTACTGACACGTTGTCGGACATGGAGACGGAGGACTGCCTAAAAAATGTTCCTCTTTTTAGTGAGGATGAACTTCTTGGTTCATCTTCGGAATCAGAGGGCATAGATAAGACCGTGGTGGAAGTAGTTCTGCCTAATTGTAGCAATTGATGCTGCAGTTAGTACAGATAAACCTCCAACACTCCAAAAAGGCTTCGGCCTCCTTGCTTCTCCGTCTTTCTCAAGATAGAGAAGATATCGTCCTGATCCAAGAACCATGGATTGTCAACAACCTGGTTTGCGGACTCAGGACTCCGGGATACTACGCACTTTATGTATCAGACAAAGGTAACCCTAGATCCTGCATATTAGTGAAAAGTAGTCTTAATGTATTTTTACTCCCTAATTTCAGCGGACGAGACATAACCACAGCGAGGCTAGAGACGGCCAAAGGCACGTGATGGCTGACTTCGGCCTATCTAGCCCATGATATCGTGGGAGATCTCCCAGGTAAGACCCTGGAGGATCTTGTAAAAGAAGCTGAAAAACACAACACTGGACTCATAATAGGGTGTGATGCCAACGCTCATCACTCAGTATGGGGCAGTTCCGATACAAACTAGGCGTCAATCCCCACAAAACCGAACTTGTCCTCTTTACCAGGAAATACAAAATCCCACGAGTCAAGCCCCCTTCAATCAGGGGTACCAGATTAGTCTTCTCTGACGAGGCCAAATACCTAGGTCTCATCCTGGATAGGAAGCTCAACTGGAAATCTAATATACAAGAAAGAGTCCGGAAAGCTACGGTGGCACTCTTTTCTTGCAAAAAAGCTATTGGAAACAAGTGGGGACTACAACCCTGAATTACTCACTGGCTATATATCTCGGTTGTAAGACCGATACTAACGTATGGAACAATTGTCTGGTGGACTACCTTAGAGAAAGCGATAAATCGCGATAAACTAGGCAGAGTCCAGAGATCAGCATGTTTATGCATAGGCGGAGCGCTTCGCATCACTCCCTCAGCTGCACTCGACATTCTGTTCCATTTGATACCCCTTGACATCTTTAGCAGACAGACAGCTGCTACCACGGCCACTCGCCTCAAAGCAACTTCTCAATGGGCCGATAGTGAAATCGGCCACTCTGCAATTCTGAACATACTCAGAATCCCTTCTAGGAATATAGACTACACCATACCCCAACTGCTGTTCGACAAAAACTTCCAGATATCCATCCCTCCTAGATCCTTTTGGGAGGATGCCTTGCCGGAAGAAGAATCAATCCATTTTTACACGGACGGTTCAAAAACAAATGATGGAGTGGGTGGAGGTGTCTTCTCAGACAGGCTCAATCTCAGTCTCTCCTTCCGTCTTCCTAATCATTGTAGTGTTTTCCAGGCGGAAGTTATGGCGATAAAGGAAGTCTTGTCCTGGCTAAGAAAGAATGTGGTATCCGTAAAGGATATTCGAATCTTTTCGGACAGTCAGGCCGCCATCAAGTGTCTGGACTCTGTCTCTATTAACTCTTAGTAGCCCTAGATTGCCGATCATCTCTAAAGGAGATGGCTGAGCAGTTCAACATTCACCTTTGTTGGGTGCCGGAGCATAGGTACATTCCGGGTAACTGCAAGGCCGACGAACTCACCAAACTTGGAACTACCCTCTCAATCTTGCCTGAAAAGGGCTCCTTAGGCACACCAGTTTCCACGTGTAAGCTCTTGTTTAAACTGGATGCATTAGAAAAAACTAACCACAGATGGACAAATGGTACTACTTGTCTGACAACGAAGCAGATTTGGCCTAGGCTGGATCTAAGACGCTCAAGGAGCTTGATTACCCTTAATCGATCGTACATTGGTGCTACAATCGGTGTCATAACTGGACACTGTTTGTTAGGCAGGCATGCAGCAAGGCTTGGTGCCTATTCCAACGACTTCTGTAGGAGCTGTTTGGATGAGGAGGAGGAGGAGACTACTCTACACCTTCTCTGCGCATGCCCTGCTCTCTCTCGAAAGCGAAACCTCCATATGGGGGCCTTCCTCTATAATGATCTTAATGATCTAAACTCAACCGACCCAAAATGTCTCTCACGCTTTATTAGCTCCTCAAAATGGTTCAACGTGTAGGCAGAAACTTCATATCCACGTGGTATCACAATGGACCTATATTGGTCTAAGTGAGTCGGACTTCTATCTGACTGCCACTTCAACCTAACTTCTGCTGTTAACACGTAAATTAACCGACCAAAAAACGTATCACGCATTTCTGTATATTAGAAGTGCTGTCCCTCACTGGCAGTAGACATTTTAGTATTGTATATTTCACTCATTTTGCGTAAGGTTTGCGTGCCCTACATGGCCTACCAACCAAGAAAAGCAAGATGATGACATACTGTACACTTATAAATAAGTCTTGATATTGGTATTATCTCCTTTCCTTTGCCTACAATTTATCTCATCTGGCACAACTAATCCGAGTAACCATCAACAGGGTTTCATTTCCGCCACTACCATTATAAGAGTAAAGGTGTCGACTTTATTTAACGAAAATGATAATGAAGACCAGATGACTTGCACACGATTATGACGTGCCATTTTTCAGTCTTCCGAGACAGATTCATTATTCTTTGCACATGTGGCCTTGAAAGTCCGCTATGTAAGTATTTATTTAACTGTCTTATTCGTTATATTTTCATACCATAAAATTGTAAATACGTTCTGACAAACCATGCGCTTCAAAACACAGAAACTAATTCTACCCCAGCATTAAATAAATACCATTTTTTTTACTTGCGTCAAAAACATACGCATATTCATCGATTTCCGTCAGTTTGTTTGTTCGCCCAATGTGCTTAACCAACAGAACCAATATCAATAAGTCGAACAAATTCGTCAAATGTCCACATCCCTGTCAAAAGCATTGAATTGAAATTTAATTTTTTTTTTAAATAGATACTTCCTTCGAAGAAGGAGGCACCCAAATTCACATCTAGTAGAGTTTCATTGAAAATACTGAACTTAAATAGCCCGGTTGCTTAATTGAAATAATTTTGCAAACGGTGACGTTTGCTAAAGAAGCCTCCTGCTGCGTGTGCTTACCCATGGGTCCAACCACCACACAGCAATCTAGATGATGTGGAAAAATAAAAAAAGAACATCTTGCATAGAAAAGTGTTCCCAACGGGAGGGAAAGTTCATTTTATCGCGCGAATCCATGTGGAATACTTCAAATTGCGAGTTGTGGTAGTACATACACATTCATACCTAACGTACACTACAGGCTGCTTTGGCAATAAATCTGAAATACGCGTGTGAGCGATGAGCGATGAGCCGAGATTTATGTCAACGATGATGATGACGACCAGAACGGTGATGTTTGTTGCGGTGTCCTTAATACTTTTCCATAAATGAAGGGATTTCATTCTAAGATCTATCTCCGTTTTGCGGGGCTAATAAAGTAAATAATATATTCCAATATGCGATTTAACGGGCCCTTTGGTTTGGTATTTGATTTCAGTCAGCTTAAGTGACTGTCGCAAGAGTTATGTGGTGAGGTGCAGTAAATTCAGGTAGATAGATATAAATAAAAGGTAGTATCGACTTTATTACTTATCGCAAATGTACATGATATTTAAACAAGATTTTTTTACATTAAAAGAATTTAAGTAAAAATGTACCATAAGCCATATATTGAAAATTCGTATTTAACCAAAATAACTCAGAAACTGAAAGGCATACGAAGCTGAAATACCCATTGGAATAATTGTATGGCAGTGCCTAAGAATGTGCAGGAATATATTTTTATTTATTAGTTTTAAGGCCGAAGCTTCGTTTGAAAACTTTAAGTAACATATAATTAAAAAAAATACATTAAAACGGTTAAGCCTAGCAACCTGATGTTTGGAATATAAGTAGACCATGTGATGAGTAGATGCAGCTTTCTGATTATATGTCACGATGTACTCTATAAGACTCTAAATTGTACAAAATCATAATTATGGTTTGATACAAGAACCATAATAGTTGTGACATGAATTCAAGTAAGCACATTAAAAATAGCGCCTTTCTATATTGAAGTGGATGTAGTCCATGATGATGGTAGATTAAAGAGATCAACATAAAGCCATATTTCGACAAAAGAAGATTGAACCTTTCCCTTTTGATTTTTATATAAAGAATGTTTAATTTTATTTTTGAACATATTCCAAATAAACCATCTAGAGTAGCGGTCTATCTCCAATTTTTATCCCAGTTACTGAGGATTTATGTAAAAAACCTACCATGACCCATATTAATGCAAATAACTCCGTTAACTCCGCCCGCCGGCTCAAAACGGCAAGGAAGACCAAACCTCTATTTTAAATACCAAGCCATTGCTGATGTCAGAGTGCTTGGTCTAAATAACTGGAAGCAGCGTGTTCGGGATCACAAAAGGCTGCCGTGTCTAAAGTCTCTTAACGGGTTAGGAAGCCCGTTAAGTAAGTAAAAATTTTTATAGACTTCCTTTTTTTTAAATTTACCAATTTTATTTTAATTTTTTTTTAAATAGATTTTCCAAAACTTACCTTTTAAAATTTTCCGGTGGTGACATTTATTTTCATTTTCCTATCACTTCGATGAAGCTTTGTGTAAGAGAAAGTGTTTTTGTTAGATGGAAAAACACAAGCTTAGAGCCGGTGCCTATAAAAACAACACGAAAATTTCTGGAATTTGGGCCCATTTTTTATATTTTTTGGGCCATAGTTTATTTTATTTGGGGCCATTTTTAGTTTGTGGTCAAATTTAATTTTTTTATTGGAGCGTGACACATTTTTGGGGTCATTTTTAATTTTTGGTTTGGGGCCATTTTCCGTGGGCCATATTTCATGTATCCGTACAACACACATGAAAACTAGGTTTTACGGCAATTATCTGAAATTAGGTTCGTTTAATTGCCAATTTTACAAGCTATAATATTAATCACTAAGCAAATCTGTTTGTGTAAAAATATAACTGTTTTTTCGAGACAATGATTCATAATTATGATAGGTAGAACTTTATTCTAAATTAACTAAATCTGTTTCCAACTGAATGTAAGGTAAGATTTTTACTACCACGTAAATTTGTATTGGTTCTTGAATGATCAAAATCCTGCGTACACCCTTGATGATAGGATCTGATAATTAGTGCTGGGCCTTACTTTGAATGTGTTTGTGGAATGAAAACTTGCCAGCAGATGCTTAAATATAAAGCGAAGTAATGGAATTTCTTTTCTTATTTTACAAATTAATTGCGTTTCAAATCAGATTTTTTGCAAAAACAGATATATGTAGGTTGAAAATACGTATAGAAGAATTTCGAATGCTGGTTTTGCACACCATATTTTAACCTTTAATTTCAGCGAAAGCGTCTTTATAATAAATTAAAATCTTTTTGTTTGATATTTTTGGGTTGAACATTTCTTCTTAAAATCCACAAGGTCGCACACAAGCCACACAAAACAACAATGAATCACATTAAAAGAAACAATTTTATAAAGCTGTTTTTAAACGACAACCAGTTGATAATCAAATTCCTTTTACACCCTTGTCTTAATCAGCCAAGGAGATGTAATATCTCTCTTTTATTTGACCTTTTAAACGCTTGATCAACCTGAAATGTAATTAAATACGTTTTATTCTACTCCAGTGTTCTCTAAGTGTCTTTCCTTTATTGAATACAATCATGTATACCAATTCAATCATTCTAGGTTCATGTTCAAATTAAGAGAAGACACCCAGATAACAAATTCAATTTGATTCGTATGTCGTTCTTAACTTTAATTTATTCTATTTGAACGCATCACGCACACTCTATTTTCTTTGCGTTAGTCAAATTGTTTCTTCATCATGAAATTAATTAAGACAACCTCAAAAGTTGCAGCTCTCCCTATTCAAAAATCATTACAGCTATTGTGTTATGCTTCCACCCACTCAAGGCACTTGCATTCTCTTCGTCTGACTATACACATACAATACACATAACATTTCTTGGAAACTGGAAATTATAATGAGATTATTCTCAAAATAATTTCCTTCACCGCAGCATGCCGAGCAAGGATTTATTTTCACAATGCAATTGAGAAAGACAATGATAACAAGAAAATGTTTAATATTACCAGTACCAGCCAGAGATATCAAAGCAGCACGAATCTCCGACACAAGGATAATAACATTTAGCATAGCTATCTACGTAGATTTGCGGATTTTAGTAACCCTTAAAGGATCTCGTTTTGGAAAAGTAATTGTAGAGAGGAAGGATTCTTTAGCGCGCACTCCCTACGAGAAATATGTATGAAATATTGACTCCATTCCTCGTCCTCCAGTTTTCATATGTAAAATAGGGATAATTTTCTTCAATGCTGAACATGTACATGTTCTCGAACATCAACATTAAATTAATTCTAAAAATAGCGGAGAACTTAAAAAAGAAGAAGCTTTTGCTTGTAACATGCTCTCACTTGGATGTAACATATTAGTCCTTAATTATCCCCGCTAAAGGAAGTGTAGCTGGGTCAAATGTATTGCTAATGCCCCTATATCGGTATATAATGTGATAGTGTATTGGAAAGAGGGGTAGGGATAGTCGACAACAGTGCAACATTGTTAAGCTTTCCAATTAGGATACAAAATGGAATTACGCGCGGAATGAAAAGTTATCACAAAAGTTGAAGGATACGCTGATAGTAAGAGAGCGGGTAGAATATCCTTGTGTTAGGAGGAGGATTGCATTATTGCATTCCGTCGGGAAATTGGTTCAAAGAATGTAACAGCGACAGCAGAAAGAGGAGGGATTCAAGTGCTTCGTTCTTTCAGGAGTAATTTGCGAGGTGACTTGCTAATGCGTTCGCTATTTCAAATAAAACGTAGAAAAGTTTACATTGAGTAGTACTCATTGCGCTAATGTACTTTATTTAACTTGTCGGTCTTGGTGATTGTTGAAATTCTTTTTAAAGCAAAACAGTCAGTATTCCAGTGAAATAAAACAGCTTTTAATGGATATAGAACAGATTTCAGCGGTGAGTGTTGGCATTCGCGAATCGAATTCGAGTTAGCTATTTAACGCTAAGTGGAAAATATCGCATTCTTAAATTGAAAGACTACATTTAAGTAGTTACAACATGAGAAGGAGTGGTAAATTAAATTGATTGAATACTTTTACCTGAGGTCCTCGACATTATATTCATGAAAAGAGATACTTGAGAAAATGCTTCAGATTGTGTACTTATTTGTTGTGCCCCAGTTGCCGGGAGGTGAGGTAATGCAAACAAAATAATTAAATCGTGTGTAGTACCCTAAGGGGAAATGCAGAAGGCAAACATTTTAAACAGAGAATGAGCCTAAGAAAACGCCGCGCATATATTCCATAAGTTTTGAACAACAAGCCATCGAAAACTAAAAAGCTCAAGTGTTGAAAAGTTGTACTTTTCATTATACAACTATAATACCTTGTCTGGCTGAATAACTCTCTGAGCACGTCAGAAAGACAAAGAACGGATATTAATGATCATGATTGCATAAGCCTTACGTGAGCTACGTCGGTATATTTGCAGCTAAGTAAGTAAGGGTGTTGAAAGAAGATGGATACACCTTTAATGGCCCAACGGCAGCAATCGCATTCCCATAGTGAATTATTGACACTGGACATCCAGGTTGGGGATTATGTCATTGGGGTAACACCATCGAGAAATTAGTCGATACTACCCTAGAAAAAGAGGCCGTGTTATGATGATGAGTGGGTCCACTGGAAGATGGTGATAGATCGTGTACATTTACAAGCACTGCATCTCGAAACCAGAGCAGCTAAGGAAGAGTGTCAAGCCAGGAGAAGTGAGGAGAAGAAAGTATTGCGAAGAAAGTTCGCCCAGCTAAAGGAAATCGAAGAAAGCCAAGCTTTAAGCCCGGAATGCAAGCTCTTCAAAATTGTTATCAAAACCATTGGCATAATTTCGGGAGAGTGGTATTCCAAGAAGCAAACCAGCTTTCAGTTTAAAAAAAAGGCCAGTACGGCTATTAAAAACGCTTAAAAATAACAAGTCTGTTGGCTCTGATGGTCTACCGGTGGAACTTCTTAAAAATGTTTGGTAGTGATGCAAGTACAGTAGTAATTTAAGGGTTCTCAAATTCTTTAGACCACATATGTGCCCCATGAAGTTAAGTTTCAGGTCAAAATTAACTCCGAGATCTTTAAAACAATCAACATGACAAAGCATAATATGATGAGATAAAGAATTATTAAGACTGGAAGGAATACTCTCTCTCTCGAAAATGTCATACATATATTGAATTTGAGATGTGTTCAGAACTAACCCAGATATATTCAGAATAAGATGTGTTCAGAATTAAGACCAAATTCAAAAACTTATAATATCGGCTTGTAGAAGATTCCTGTCTTCCTGATTGTTGATCGGTTTATAAATTTTCAAATTATCAGTGTACATTAAAATATTGCTGCTTAAGATCATTAAGATTATTTATAGCAAGTATAAACAAAATAGAGCCTAAGTGACTTCCCTGAGGAACTCCAGACTGAGCAGTGAAAGATTCAAACGATATAAGCGAAACGATTTCTTAAGTATGAAATAATTCGTTTAATAAATCTATATTTCTGGTCGAAAGCCTTGACAAGTCAGTGTGTATATGCAGTCGACTTCACTATTAATTAAAACAAATGATATTTCGACAAAGAAATATTTATTTCTATTAAGAAAAAGGTGCATATTTTAGTTTTCAGGACACCGCAATTTTTCGTTTCGTGCCTGAAGTAAGGATTGTATTTTTCTGGTTTTCGCGCTATTAAATTCTTCCTTAAAAATATACTAACACACATTTTCTGTATCTATAATAATTCAGACGCTATAAGATTTAATTTTCACTCTGACGTGTTGAATGGAAACTCGAAGAGATCCACCTACCATACCACTTATTATTCAAGACCCACCCTGAAAGATTTTTCTTTAAAACTTTGATACAAGTTCAATTTTAAATAAATTTGAAATTTAATTACACACTATTTAAAATGGTGTGTTTTTTAAAGTTATTAATAAAATAAAAGAAAATTTTGATTAAAAGTTAGGAGATTTAAACTCAAACTGAGTATGAGGGATGATATTACGACTACAGGGAAGTCCAAAAAAAGTTGGTCCACCTATGTCGTTCCTCTATCTGTCTGTCTGCCTTCCACTATTTTTTGTATACTTTGAAGTTAACCAAATATGCGAACTACAATTTTTGAAAAAAAAAATTGTAATAATTTTTTTTCATATAACGATTTTCTTAAATTCAAACTAAATTTGTTTTCTTTAAAGAAAATCTATTCAATCGATTTTCTTTTTCCTTTTTTAGTCAAATTATGAATAAAAACAACATGAATTTGAATTAAGAAAATTTCTAAATTTAAGAAAATATACTTGAACGAATCAGCTGCCAAGAGCGCCTTAAGGATCAGCGAAACAGTCAGTTGGAACCCAGGTCTCTTAAAGCATGGACAGATTCCTAAAATATATATACAGGACTACTCTGACTACATGTCACCCTACATGAATTTTGACAGACCATTCTACTGTTCCTAACAACTTTAACAGTACGAAAGAGAATGGGTGTCCAAGCTCGTCAGATGTCCCACTCTTTATTTTTTACAGGTTTCTGGAGACATCAATATGGCTTCAAAGAGTTGAGTAACCACGAGCAGAGGGAAGGAATCAAAATCAAGCCTACAATACCGGCTTCCTCCCACCGAATTGTATCACATTGGGTCCACTAAATATATACAAAGGTCTTTCCCACTTAATCTCTTGTGCTCTCCGTGGGGGAACAGCCAAAAAAACTTCCTTGTTTTAGTAGTAAATATTACTTCCTAGATCTAAATCACAAATCTCTTCAGTATTATTCGAAGTAATTTTTCAACAATGCAATTCATGAATTATTCCCGAAAAAGTTTCATACGACCTGCCCGTGCGCTGTTTTAATCTAATGAAAACCCATATCTAGCTAAGTGAATTCTATAATCTACTTATCTAGTCATACATTAGGCAGCAATCAGCACGTCTTTTACTTTTTACAAAAAAACATTCCAGTCGTGACTGTCATTCTTCCATACTTCTTCTAGGGATTAAGAGAGTGCTTATTATTGTTGTCCTTGGATACTTTGGCAAGGAGCACTTAAATTGTGGGTGTTCTTGCGTTATGGGATTATATGAGAGAACCTGCAACAAATATGATGTAATCTCAGATAATAGTCCTGTGCCACAAGATGCGAGTGGAGAGTATCCATTGAGCGATAATGAAACCTTTAAGGAACTAAATGCTTTAGTCTTTTTTTTTGTGCAAACACAAAATTACATTTTTAGCTTTACAACGAACTTTTCAAATGTCTCCGTACTACATGGAACCTTACCGAAATTGTTAGTAAGAAATAATCTCATCAATATAAGGAAATAGAATAGATTTTACTTTGTTACTTCAAACAGAAGCTAAAGATGTTTCAAATTAATTCTGTAATTTAACTAAAATTAAGATTTATTTTTTTAAAATAAATGAAAAAGGCGACAGCCTGCAGATTTCATTCTGCATTTGATTGGCTTTAATTTACAATTCGAGTACCTGTCAATATTTATCATCTCCCCTGAATCGACATCGATTGTAAGGATTTCACTTTGGAAACTGACACAATTCGTCATGTAGATGGTAGACCGAAATTCTTCGCCTAAAATGACTGATGTTGCCATTGACGCTACCATGGTCGGTGTTGTTGTAATTGTAGGCAATCCGGCTGTTGTTACAGGTGCTATCAGTGAGTGACTTTTGTCGCGTGATATACGATTAACTGCATCCACCAAGTGCGTGATCACGTTCCTGTAATGATTTGTTTTGTTTCTGTAATCATTTTTTATCCAATAAAGTTAAATCAACAAGACAACCATGTCGTTCTATGTTTTTCTATGTCACCTTTATTTAAGGGCACATAGATGCCATCCGTTGTTTTTATAGATTTTTGTATACATCAATCGCCCTTACATTATTCACATGAGTCGTAACAACTATCAATTTTGTATCGTTTTGTTGTATTCATGTTTATGGATTTTTTTATAACGCACTCATTCAAAAATAACATAGTTAGTACATATACAATTACAACCATTTTATTTGGTCTTTGTGTGTTTGAATAAGTTCAGGTATGTGTATTTAACTTATTCTTAATGAGCTGATATAAATAAACATTAAGATATTAAAGATATTAAATGTATAGAGTAAAAAAAACATCCAAACACATAGCACCAAGTATTATATACAACTTTTTGACATGAAATTACGCAAGTTAAAATTTTTATAAATTGAATTGTTTAGATCCCACAAAGTTAACACTGCTTTCACTAAAATAATCTGGATTTAATGTTAATATTGTTGAAAAAAAAACGTTAGATGGCGGACCCTTTAGTTTGCCGAAGAAAAATGACCCAATTATGTCGCAATATTTCCCAGCGTTGTTCAAGCATATACACACCCATATTCGTTCAGCGGAAGGAAAAACTAATTATCTGTCAAATCAGCGAAATAAGCACTAGTTGAAAAAAAAAACCTTAGATGGCGGACCCTATACATCCTCCTACAGAAGTATTACATTTATTATTGCATTATTATTGCATTGCATTATTTGATTTGAATAAAAAATAAACCTTATTAGATTTTGTAACGAAATACATAAATACAAATGTGGCTTTCCGAATGCTTCATTCCATATATCGTTTTAAATAGATACGCAGCTACGTATATATGTACATTTTCCAGTATCTAAAATGAATAACTAATACAGGGTGTTTTTTTATAGTTATAAATTATGCGAAAAGAGGCGAAATTATGCGCTCATCGAATGTTTTCTTCAATAAATCGGTTGTGACGTGCGCTGTGTGGCATGTAGCGCCGTCTTGTTGGAACCACATCACATTCATGCCATCCAATTCGGGAACAAAATAGTCGGTTATCATGGCTCTACACCGGTCTCCATTAACGGTAACTGACTCTCCAGCACCATTTGGGAAGAAGTATGGCCCAATGACTCCACCAGGCCATAGAGCTTACCAAGCAGTCAGTTTTTGTGGATGTGATGGCGTTTCAAGGGTCTCATGTGGATTCTCTTTACTCCAAATGCGGCAATTTTGCTTGTTGACGTAGCAATTCAACCCAAAATGAGCTTGCGGTAAACTTCGCGAACTTAACCATTAACTTCGAAATAAATTTTCACGATTTGCAAGCATTGTTCATTTGTCAACCTGATAATGATGAAATGGCAAACCAAACTGAACATAAATGACATAAGAGTTGCCAGATTTGACCACTTAATTCTGTAATTTAATTTTTAACTCTATTCGAAAAACCAACCTCTAAAAAAAACACCCTTTATTAAGATTATGATCGAATTATTATTCTTCATAAACTGATCTAATAAAGCGAGAATGTTTTATCTTAGAGAAAATAGGAAATGTTTACTTAATTAATCGTAGGTTAAGTGGGTGCAATCGTGGTTAGTGCGTTGGACCACTAATCGAGGGGTCGCTGGTTCAAATCCTGTTGCTTACCACCTTAAAGTTCACCTCTTGCGAACGTCTGACAAACATCCAAAAGTAAAACAAATGTCACGGCAAACTTCACAAAAATAAAATTGCCTTTCGGAATCGGCATTAAACTGTAGGTCCTTCCATTCGTGTCAAAAATATATATTATCACACGTAATGGTTGGAAAAGATAGGGTTTAGGTCGTGTATGAGCCAGTTTACGTCTAATAAGTAGAGTCCGACCGAACATTCGGCTACTTTCAGCCAAATTTTCCACCTTCGGCAAAATATTCGGCTTCGGCGAAAAAAGGCCAGAGGTTTAGCCGAAGACAATTATTGAATTTTTCAATCGTTTTTCCGAGAATTTTTCGCATGAGCGATTTCGAGCAATTCATTTCATGTTTCGTTTCTATAGTGTAAGTTGCATCTGAATGAATGTTAGTTTGCATTTGAAGTTTTTCACAGGCAATCAAAAGGATTCATTTACTGGCTATTTTTGACTTCTGTTTCTTTGTAAAATACATTTTGTTATGATTATGAGTTCTAAACAATTTTATACAGGTCAAATTAATTTAACGGATGATTTATTTTAGATTCCTATAGGTATATCAAGTTGCACTACATTTGGCTTCGGCTTCGGCCAAAAAATGGGCCTTCTAATAAGTGGAACTTATAAACAACACATTAATTATTAGCTGTTGATGGACAATTGATTTTTAGAGCTAGAGGAACCACAATTCCAATTGCCCATCGAAGTTGATTTTGCACAACTTATTAATTAACTTCAGTTGTGAAATTTCTGCAGTCTGTCCGACATGATGGGCGAGCTTCTTGAAAGATTTTTATTGCCAAAGCAATTGCAAGAATTCATATGATGATGTTAATACTACTTCAAGAAACTTATGCAAGTCCTCAACGAGTTTACTTGCAAATTGAAATGCGGCCTAAAACACTGATCCTGCAAGTTAAGCAGGATAATAAGCGGGTGAAGGGAAGCAGATCCTAAGCTCTTCTGAGAGAAAAGTTCTTCGAAAAATCGTTAGGCGATGTAAAGAGAAGATTCAACCGCGATCTCCAAGAGCTGTACCAAGCTGTGGATGTAGTTCAAAAAGCCAAAACTCGTCGTCGGACAATAATTTTCCAGCCCCCAACCATAGTGGATGCCAAAGCGATTGGTCTGAATAATAGAAGATGGAAGGCTAGTGTGCTTCACATTTAGGGAGTGTTTTTTTAAGACAAAAAAAGGAGTACATAAAACAAATTGCATTTTTATAATAAGCGCATGGACACCGTTCATATACTTTACTCACCTAAATTTTAAAAATGTTGCTGTTATTTCTGGGATTTGGCTAGTTTGTTTTTCCTTTATATCCCATATTTCAACTCTCTACCTTACTGATTTATTTGTCGTTGTTTCTTATTCAATGCATTGTCTTGTTGTATTTTCTTATATTAAAAACATTGTAAGTGTTGCTTGTATTATTTGGACTCCATTAAATTTAATTTATTAAAAAACTGAGTTAAATATTGAATAAATACAATCAGCACAATCAACAACATCGAAATTCAATATACTGAATATGAAGTTAATGACGAAATATGAATAGTTGTCGATTACGAATTCTTTTAACAATGATGGATTGAAAAGTTTTCTTTGAAATTATTGACACAAAGCCATGTCCTATATGCAAGAGAACGCAAAATACCTTTTCATAATAAAGTTAAATTAACTTGTGATGAACATAACTTCGTATATGAAATATCTCCGCCACGTGCTGGAATCAGATGAATGGAATTTATTTTGAATCTTGTAAAATAAAGGGTAAACAAGAGGTAAAAGATATTGATGAAAATATTCGATTTAGGGAGGTAGTAAAACGAAGAAAACAGGAGATTCGAAAGAATTTTTTAAGAGGGGATTTGGTATTGAAAGCAAGCATGAAAATACATCGAAGTGATTTTTGCAGAATCAAAGGCAACAGGTAGTACACCTGGAATTTATAGGTAATACTTAGTGATTAAAATTGCTGAGAAAATGGCAACATTGCAAAGTTGCCAAGAAAACAGCTTGTTTTAAGCTCTTCATAAAATATTGGCTTATGGTCAAAGTATAAAAACAGGGATTACAAGAATACGTTTATATCACCGAATCTAGTATGATCTATTTTGTATTATTTTTAAATTCACACGTATGTTTTCGTATTCATTCAAGAAAGCTTACATTTAAAAAAAATGTTTTGTTGTGCACTTTATCCCTTGGTGTTTAACTTAAAATCTACACATGGATTCAATTATTTTAAACTTTTATGTGATCAAAATAAAATATATGAACATTTTCAATAAAAAAATGTGATCATTTCAAAGAAGAGAATTTTTTTTTATTTTCCCCTAGCTACTTTGTTCGGGTTAGTCATTCTGTGTTTTTTTTTAACATACGTAATACTCTTAGAGCAAACGACATTGTTGTCTTCCCTTTGTTAGAAAGTTTCAATTCATTATTACATCGGGCTCTGCCCGAATCAATACCACGCAATAATGAAATCAAATACCACGACGAACCACGTCAATCGTCCTATCTGGCCACAAGACGAATATGCGCATTCTGCTATTCTAATCACATCAATTTAATCTAAGTTTAAAGAAATTATTTTTTAATTAAAAAAAAATATATATTTTTCTTTAGAGCTCTTAACTCCAAATTAGAGTTGTCACTTCAAAACTTCAAAATGTGGCAGATTAACAGAAAAATGAGTGGTAGATTTTGAAAAATGGTGGTAAAAGTCTAATTTGATTGCATAAGCTATTGAATAACCTTACAGATTTCTCAATATGATTTCGATAACATTAGTCAAATGATGTAAACGACCTCTGTTGCACACTGCATTATATATTCGAAACCCTTTCGATAAATTAAGACGTTCTTTGATACGTTCTGCCCGAACCGGTAAGACGTTTAAATCACTCCTGACCACCAAACAAAATAGATCGGTTAATAAGATGGATGGAAGTGACACCACGTACAGAGATAAACTTTGGAGAACTAAATAAGGGATAATACTACCACAATTAAGAATTCTAAAAGAAAGAGAGTCCTGCAATTCCGCCTGTCCAGAAAACGTCCGTCGTGATTCGACAGATTTGCTTCAAATTCATATTTAGAGTTTTTGGGAAAAAATGCTGCTTTTTTTTTCTGTTTTTTTATTTTAGTTCGGTGTAAGAAATTACGTACCCAGTTTCTTCAAAGAACGTATACTTTATCAAAACACTAACATCTTAGCATCAAGCGAAATGATTTTAAACTCAATTCAACATAACATTGCCATTAAGCATAACATTAACTGGATTTTGCTACGTTTAAAATATTTGCTTGTGATTTAAAAACGCATCTAATATAGAGAGAACGTCGTTTCTTTCAACCCAGTTTTAATTTTTTTGCATTAACTGAATAATAATCTTCACAAACCAAATCTGGAAAAAGTTTTTTTCATTGCTACCTTAACGACGTGGAATCGACAAATTTTCATGCACTCATTGTGCTGCAGATATATACAATATATTTGCGAGAATTGAAGTTCTTCACATTATTAACTAGTTCAAAAAATTTAATATTTTGAAATTTTAACAATTTCTGAAAGAGAAAGTGCTTTACGTAGGCTAAAAAATGATGAACGGCTGATGGACGTCACAAACGGTTCATAAAAATTCATAGAGACATCACAGAGACTTTGTGCTTATAAGCAAAAAGAAAAATGGTGATATTTCGATAAAGTGGTAGGTCTACCACATTGTAGTAGAATTGACAACACTGATTCAAATCCGCTGAACATAATAATGTGAAATCTGAAAGAGATTGGGAATGAAAAATAGGTAAGGTTATTTTGTCCCAATTGCCCATTTTAGAGGGGCAACTCTTAAGAGATGCACGGAAAAAAACAATGTTTGGGTCGGATTTACTTAAAACTTAAAATAAATATATACTGGTTCGCACATAAAAACGCATATAAAATATCATACCTACTCTGTGTTCATTAGATGGTGGTTTCTTGTTTGAAATAGAAAACTTTATCAGTAACTAAATTTTACGAGAAGTTATACTTTTTATAATAAATCCTTATTAATCATTTTCTCACAAAAACCAAAGCGGCTTTGCTCTTTTCTTGATTCACTAATCTGTATACCTAATTATGAAATTATTTCTCGCAAATTAATTAATATTTTGTATAATAACATGATAATCGAACTCATAGGGCTCAGAATCTCATGATTCACAATTGGTGTAGGTAGATGTGAGGGTGATTGAATATGAAATGGGCGAAAAACTTACTCTTGCGGATCTGGGTCCCTGGGTTGGAACATTTTACTTTTGCATATTCATTAATTTCGTCCAATAAGTTTACAATTTTACATAAATTTCACTCCGCTGAAATATTGGATGGATTACTGAGCATATGTACGCCTACAATAAAATTTGCATCTTTCTGATTCATAATATACGCATATTTGTCGATATTTTGGGTTGAGTGGCATTTTTGCTAAAGGGGTTAATGTTTTATTCAAATTCAGACAGAGAGCCCACTCGTTCACACACATGCTGTGAACAAATTCAGTTTACATAGCCGCGACTTACTCTAATTCATAACAGATCAAGTCTATTTGTAGGTGTAGTTTGTTTAGAGTTTTTATTATAGGCCTTGAAATGCCTTTAAATTGGAACAGGGTACAATGCATCTTAAACATAAATTATACAATATTTGCTAAACTTTTATGGGATTCTACTCCGTTACCACATCAGTGGTTAGGAGAATCCTACTTTCCTTACTACCAGAAATGTGAAATGTGCAGACGAATCAGAAACTTTTTGAAGCTTAGTTCGTAAACTGTCAAATTTTAAAAAGAGAGGGGTAAAATGCTCTTACAGAAGGAAAAATGTACAGGCAGTACCTACTCGAACGCGTTAATCACTTTTGAGCGACAAAGTAAAAACATTACCAAACCAAAACCGCAATAAAAACAAATTTATATTAAAGAAATTTGACATTTATTTAAAAAACCAAAAAAAAACAGCACAACAAATTTGTTTCGATATCATTCGCGGGATACGTAAACTTCTCACTTCTTTTGCCTTTTTTTAAAAAATACTAATTACGTACGAAACCACACACTCAAAATAGAAATGTTAAAAAGGGTCAAGAACTCTTATACAAACATCGCTTTTGCCTTACAAGTCAGCCACAAAAAGTACCGAGATTTAAAAAAAGACGCCAAGTGGCTTTTGTAATTATTAAAAATCTCCCAAATTTTGATGGATCTAACTGCGTTGTAAGAGAAGTTAGATGAGCGGTAAAAAATGGCTTGAGCTGTAAATAAGGTATAGTGACAAAATTGCTAGAGAACTTGGAAAGGCCTCTTAATCGTTCTACTGCCATACCTTCCTTGACCTAGTGATGATCTAAATTGGCAGCCAAGATCATGCGATGTAACGACTTCTTTCAATGCGTTCGTGTGAAGAGAAAGAAGGTAGAGCCGCCAAAGAGCCATGTGCCAAAATTTATTGTATTGAAGTTCGACTGAATTTAAAACTAAAGCATGTGTTCTCGCATTGTCCCAACTTTATAATAATTTATCGGTGTGCTATGGTGAAGGTAGCGCGTAACATCACTTAACAGTCGCTTTTGCTGTCTCGTGATTTATTCCCATCGTCATATACAATAATTAATCTTCTTTTAAGTTAACAGTAAATTACACTTGATTTAGTGAAGGTGCTTGTTTTCCTTTTCACTTAACTATTTTCATTTCCACTCGGTGTGTGCACTTTTGGAAAGGATCAAAGGATAAGCAAGTGCAACGGCAAAACAACAGCCATCATCAACAGGAATCACGCTACTGCTTGACCTGATTTGTATCCATTGTGCCATGGGTGTATGTAATTATATTATTCGCCTTACAGTTTTTATATATGTATTTCCTGTTGCTTTGATTAAAAAATGTTCAGTTTCTTAATCTGATCCTGTGGAAATGTAGACGTGGCTTGCATTGTTCATTGTACGATTCACCTACATGATTAAGCTTTCAAGTTTCTTTTTATACGACTGATTTCATGTGTTAAGGAATTTAACGACTCGTACGTGTCAGGGGGTGTTTACTTCAGAAATAGAGCTAGCCAACGGTGTGAGACCATTCAATCAATAAATTGTACGTACATATTTTACTATGGACGCATGTACAGGTAATTAAACTGCTAATGGGCATCAAATTAATTAGAGAGCAACGAGCTCTGACAAAGGATAATGGGAAATTTTAATTAGAAACTAATAATACATCACTGCAACTAGGATACGCGAGCTCGAATTACTGCGGTGCGGTCAGGACAGAGAGATATTGCGTACATAAGTCTGAATTTTTCAATTCTATAAACGGCCATTGACAACACTACTCATTATTTATTTGGTCTTTTGTATTATGAAAGGAAGTTGAGGTAAAAAATTTCCTTTGGCCGGGAATCGTCCGGATTGCGAATACTCATTAAATATGAGGGGTATACGTATTTATATTAGACTTTTTCAACACGCAGCATTTTTCCAATTTTGCAACAAATAAAATGTGTAATTCTTTCTGTTTTATTTTCGTTTTTGGGCACACATTATCGCTGGAAGGAAAAACAATTAAAGGCAGGATTTTATCGCAAGTGAAATATAGCGGAGCCAGTGTTACCTCTGGAAAACTTTAGACGGAGTACAAAAGGATACATACCTACTTAACAAAAATCAGTTCATCTAAGTTAAAACTAAGTAATAAAAATATGCAAGCTATAGATACTACTACTTAGTTATTGGGAATGTCGTTTTCGTACGGCTGAATTAAATTCGTGTCAGGAACCCAGTCTTCTAGTCGCTTTTCATCTAGTAAACTAAGTATAGAGAATATTAAGTACCTTAAGTTGGTTAGTTAATTTTTTTTGTCGAAGCTAATTTAGAAACAACGCAAGCTAATTTAGCAAACGCTACTATGGGACAATTTTATGATTTTAATGGCGAAATTGTAGGAATAAATACAGCACTAACCTGGGTCGCCGACAATAATTCAACGCACAGCACAATGACAAAACATGCCACACGGATAGGATAGAAAAAGAATCATTAATGCAGTTTATCAAGTTTTCAATTCCAGCTCTATTTTCAGTATAGCTATTTACTTATGAAGTAGATGTTTTTATAAAGAGTTCAATTAAAAGAGTTGAATTCATAATTTTTTGTCAGTATTCGACAAATGCAGTATAAGCCCAAGACAATTTAAAATTGTCTGGTCAAATTATAGATAAAGCGTCCTAAATTTTTAAAAGGAGTCAAATTTCGTTGATTTTCAGAAAGATGAGTCACTGAGTCCGAACGTTCGAAAAGAGTCAAAATAATTCTAAAGAGTCCACGAAGGTAACACTGAGCGGAGCATATCTTTTTCTCTTTGAATACTTTTTCGATCTTGTCTGCGATTCTATGCTCCTAATCAATCGTCTTCTCATTTTAAAATCCAAATTAATGGTTTGGTACTACACTCCAACATAAATTGGCAATACACGTCTAGGGCTGAAGCTTTTTTTTAAATCAGTAGCGTGCCATATTTTTTTGCGCCATAGAATTGAAAGCATCAAATTCATCTGACGTAGATCCAACATCTTTTGTTCAGCGCACATCTGATTGGCTGTGGCCCGTGACTGCTGATTTTCAACGCCCATTTAATTGTATGCATTCAGAGTTTCCAATGTCCGTTTGGTAACTCATTCAACTTTTTTCCTTGGGATTCTGTTGAGTAGCTTTTGGTTTTAGAGCTTTAAAAAAAATTTTAATGGTAAGTGTTATCGTGGGGATCTAGTTTTGATCTTTTGCATTTCTTTTAATGTGTGGAAAATATGTTAAAATAGAGTTGCAAATTATTTAAGGAAAAAGATTATTTACGTAGGTTTCGTAGCGCGTGGTCAGTTTTTGATTTTAAATCTATTTTCGTGCAATTTGTATTTTTAAGTCGTATATTTTGTGCTTAGATAGTAAGATAGTAGTTATAAATGGCTACAAAATCATCCAAAGACTTAAGTTTGTTTTTTACTTAAAAGGAATCAGGCCTACTGGGGATACCCTTCAAAACAGGGCTTTTATCTTACCACTTAGTGGTGTGGAAAAAGATAAATTTGTTTTATTTTTTTATAAATAAACAATTTAAATGAAAATTTAAATCTGAAAAAAAAACATGTAGGGTTACATAATATTCTTTATGGTTTTTGCTGGTTTAAAATCATTACCACGTAAACCCTGTAAGAGCTTTTGTTAGAATAGCACCTTACGGAAAACAAACGAGTGCGAAGGAGAGGCAAACATCCCTATCTTCCCTGTACTGCCAATTTATGTTGGACAGAGTATAGGTATTTTGTTTTTTTAATTATTTTATGCAGTCTTTTAACCAAAACTTGAAAGTCATTGGAAGTATCGATTAGAATTGGATTGAAGCTAAACGTTCAATTTTTAGCTCCCAGTACTTTTGTGGCTGACTTGTCTGTCTGTCCTGAAACAGAATTTACAATTTTTGGGATAATATGTAGCTCGCGAATAATCCAATTATTAAATTTTTTAATTTTTTTCAAATCAGAAAATGGTGAATTTAATAAATTTGGTATGTGATCAAATGTTAATGGTATCGTTTATAACAAACTCACACACAGTTTCATGTTTTCGAAATATTTGGAAATATGTAGAGTTGCAATTGCCATTTCGTTGGCTTAGAGTGTAAACAATATAACTCAATTTTAATGATATTTGAGATTACGAGCATTATACCAGTAGAAAGGTCAAATGAAGACTTATATAAACATCAAAATTCAATTTGAAGTAAATGTTGGCGTATCGCATGATGAGTAAGACAGTTGCGTCCTTAACATTCAAACTAAACTTCTTTATGTAAAAAGGTTGAAAAATATTAAATTTGTTTTATTGTGTAGAAAAAAGAACATATAACAATGCAGTGGACATGTATGTATTTGTAAAACGCATTTTTTGGGAATGCTTGGATTTTTGTTAGGAAACAACAACTTTTTATTCTTTATTACGAAGTAAAATAAAATTGTGTTTCAAAACACATTTTATGGTAAAAAGGACCTCTTAACTATCTGAAGGTTAAAAAGGAATCTTGAAAAATGTCCTTGGAGCCTAAAAAAATGGCATTATCCTAAAATGTCTTCAAAATCACATAGGTACTTTTTGTTAGAAAATGTTATTGGAACCTAAAAAAGAGGTACGGCGCCTTTTATTAACCAGCTAAGGAATAGAAAGTTTAATTACACGGATTATTAAATACCCGGAGAATTAATTAAATAATTTAATTAATTTATAAATTTAATACAACACAAGTGTACAAGTGTATCTTCTCAAGGTCTTATGCAACACACTAATCGCGACGTACCTGCCACGACTCCATCAACTTAGTGGAGATACACGACGCCGAGTGCCTGGAAGATAAGCACGAAAGGGAGTAAATGTTAAGCTCCTTCGAAAGAAAAATGCTTTGACGGGTATTTGGTCCTATGTGAGAGGGGGGCGAATCGAGAAGAAGATACAACCTCGATTTCTATATGATGTAACAAGAAGTGCTTTTAGTTAAAAGAGCCAAAAAAATCATATTACATATTTATAAGGCATGTTCAGAAAGGCAAACTGTGAAACAATGATTTTTCAGATTTTCATGCTTTTAAAAGAGAACGAGAAAAGGATTAAATCACCGACCAACCCAGCTAGCCCATTGAGAAATGTTTACTTATTTATTATACACCGACAGTGGCCCTTGAGTGATGACAACAACCGCGATTCCTTTAATGAATGCAAATCTTCACTAAGTGTTTGTACAGGGCGTATGGAGTGGTTCCTTTGCTTTTGCTGACGCGAGGTTTCTCTTGATTAAGTGGCAAGGCAAATCACTCTTTGTGGGGACAGAGAATATTGTTGGTGATTTACAAATATCCCTTTTGCAAGAAAAAGGGGTTGCAACACTTGTTTACTTAGGTGGCTTAAAGATTGTTTGAACTTGTAATCAAGGACTATTACGAGCGCAGCACGCTTGTGTGCGTGTAAAGTAAATAAATATTAATTAGTTCAGCAAGTTCTTGACCAAGAAAATGCGAAACGAGAGCCTTTGATGGAGGACGACGATGTATCATTAGTAAAATGGAAACCAATTAATGGGATTACCCTGATTAAGGCCGAAAAGAAGAGTGATGCTGTTAACTATGATGACAGTTGTTGGAAATTTGTTGGCAAGAAAATAGTTTTTTTCTGGAATTTCTGATTAGTTCTTCAGGAAAAATTACTCAAAGAAGATTGTTTATATTCATGGAAAAGAATATTGATCAAGGAATACAGTACAATGAAAAAGGCGATATTGGAACATAAAAAACTCACTCCTAATAAGATTTAAACATAATTACTCTTAAAGGCTTTCAGTTATTCAGACCTGTAGAATAAAAATGATAAATTGGTTTTTGAAACGGAAATCCGGTCTTCCTCGGAATCTCGCATCTGGGATTTGAACATCTTATTAATTGAAACATGTTTGTCCATTCGTTCGATGTGGTCGAGTAGGTGGTCTGGACTCTTGTATTTTTTTAGTTTTAGTTTAGTAATTTACCTGCCGTTTTCAGGTTTCCCCGAAAACTTTGAAAAACAATTTTTCATTATTTGTATAAGCTTTTTTGAAGAAGAATGTGCATGGTTCTTATTTATGGCTTCAAAATTTAATTTTTGAAACCTTAAATTGGTTGGCAAAACTTAAACTCAGTTACCAAGAAAATTATTTCTTTTTTCAATGGGGGTCAAATAACTGGGATAAAAATAGGAGAAAGACCCTTTCTCTGAAACATGTCCACAAATCATATCCCAAAGTTTCAAACCTGAAGTCGGTCACACATTATATAACAAGGGCTAGGTGTGCCAGAGAAGGTCTTAATGCACCCTAAACATAGAATTCTTTGGAGTTTAGTAATAATAATAAGAATAATATATATTATTATTTCCTTAAATTTCACAGTTCGACCGAAAATAGGCTTTAGGGTGAACTGATGAGCATTCGGACTGGCATGGCGAGTATTACGGTTGAAGTGTTAAAGGGGAGGAATGCAACTGGCTATTTCTTTTGAGCACTTGTGATGGTAGTATCGATAGAACAACGATAGGCAGGAGACATTACGACGTTAACTAAGAGGGTCAAGCGAATTCCAATATCTCGGTCGCCAATAAGTTTTATCGCACGTTTTTGAATTCTGTTAAGTAGCTTCAAATATGTAATTGGTGCACCGGCCCAAGTATGAGCGTTGTACTCAAGTTTTGGGCGAATAAACGCCTTGTAGATTCTAGCCAGATCAGAAAGTGTAAAATATTTCTTGTAGCGCTTTAGGACGCCTAGACGCTTCGCAGCGTTCTTGGCGACGTCGAATATGTAGTCATTCCAACGAAGGTTGTCATTAACACACATACCCAGAATGGAAAGTCTTTCGGACTCAGCGATGCAAATGCCATTCATGGATAATGGCAGAGTATTGAGGTTTCGCTTTAATGACAGAAGACAGCATTGTGTTTGGGAAGCATTAAATTCCACTCTATAACGTCATTCAAGTGGCTGACTCAGCTGGCATCGCAGTAGATTGTAGTAATCATTTCGGGATTGTTGGCATAACATCGGGCGGCGCAAGAGATCGATGGCATGGACTGTGTGGACTAGAGGCCGTCCAAATCCGTGTCTTCCATTTAATTAAAAAAAAAGTCAGTTAAAATGGCTCTGTAACGCCCACCGTTGACTGAAACGTTGTTCCCAGTCTAAACTTCGAAGAATAATGGTTCAATGAAGCCAACACTCCACAATCTGCACCAAATTATTCATCTCTGTGGATGCATAGGCACCGTACGATGACGGGGACCATGAGTGTAGTCCACTAACATACCATTCTCAAGAACTTTTTGCATAAACTTGCGTACAGCAGGCGCGGTGAGTGATTCATTTCGGTCAAAACTTCTTTTCAAAAAAACCCACTGCACAGCACAAATTTTGGAAATAAGTTTTCAATATTTTCCAAGGTATGTTTTGGAGATATGATACTGACTTTCTGTCAAGATTTCGAGCGGGAAACAGCTGTCAGCGTCAATATAACTTATTATTTAAAAATACCCTTCAGATTAGTCGTTAGTGGAGCTGATATTAAATCAAGGTAGGTAAACCCTTTTACTACTTCGAATTTTCGTCCTAATTTAATTGACGTTACAGCATATACAGTCGAAACTTGTTGCTCCAGGTTTGACTTTTTGGTTTTTGTCTTCGTTTACTTCAAATAAATTCAAGTATATTCCTTAAGACTTCTTTCAGGACACGCAGTATTTACTTCACAGAAAACACAGTAAACTACACACTGCCTTGGATCAGATTTGCCAGAATTCGGCCCTATGGACATCTTACCACGGAATTGCTGATATTAACACGCCGTAATATTTGCCTTATAGAGCGTGAGGACAGATTTCAATTTTGAACAGTTGTGTACCAGTTGCATACTCAGAAGTCATTGTCCATTGCTGTTTCAGTTTGTGATCTTAAATGAGGCTGATGTCTCTCTCTCATATCATTGTTTTTACGCACTAGGGAGACGGAACAACAATCAACATAGAGTTTCAGTTTCCCGAATGTTTGCCAGAAACAATAATTCTTTTTTTAAATCGTATTGCCCTCAGCTCTAAATTTGATGTCATTCTGGTTTTGTACGACATTAATGATTCTTTCACGTGAGTTCATCCGCCTTCGTTTTTGAAAGATTTATGCAAGACTTTTATAAATGTTGTACAGCACTCAAGGATTAAAGATTATCAAGTCATACCTGGCAGGACGAAAACATTACTTGGTGGTTAGTTATAGTAACAACACCGAACGTCGCCAAGTTGATGTCGATCAGTTCCTAATTAATTATCACCCACCTGTAATAAAAATAATCAATAAAACCGTTTAAATACACACGGCCTTCATAAACAGAAGTGGATCAGTTCTTTTATTTACTGTCATAGGTCATTTTCTGGAATAGGCAATTTGTCAATACATCATTTCATTAGTCCCTATATTCAAATAAAGTGCGCCCCAAGGATAAGTGAAAAGATAAATGAGAATATTATTGAAAGAATTGCCAATTATTTTTTGGCACTTGGATCACTGTGGCGGTAATATACAATTCTTCATCTTACATAAGGTGCATATGACTGGAGTGAAAAATGCAAAATAAGCATACCATCACTTTGCCAATCAACTTTTGCCTCGAACCCATCCATCAAAATCAATAAAAATGACCTTTCAATCCCCATCCTCAGTCATAAGAGCTACGCGACTTTTTGATTAATGAAAGGCTAAACTACTCATGGCATTATGCTCTTTAACCAGTCGTATACAGCAGTAGCAGTGACGGAAGCCCCTCTACTACATACGTGAAATATTGACATTAACTGTCATTTGCTTCTGACTTGACATACAGACGAGATACAAGTACCTGTCTCGTACTCATGTTGAATTAAAAGTCCCGCACAGGTTGACACTTGTAATAAAATGGATCCTAAAATAAACAAGACAAAAATGGGGCTCTTCAAAGGCAACAGCGTGTGTTTTTACCTATACACACATCAAATCTACACTTGTACCATTAATCGATTTTTTTATTGTCTACCCACACTGGACCGGTTTTGGTTCTACGCAGAGTGGGCCATTATGGGGTGTAAAAATGAAACAAAAGGCTTTCAAGGACATTTTCTTGTATGCGGGTGTATTTGCCCCCAAAGGGTAGATAGTAAACAGTTCAATAAGCCTTTCCCCGATATGAGTACCTTTAAGTGTCTATATCGTAAAAAGTATTTTTATTCATTCTTTTTCCTTTTGGTCGCTCTATAAGAGAATTAAAATGCCAGTCCTGTCAACCGTATCTATAGGTAGCTTTGGTACCTGGCATGGAACTTTACAAGGCTGCCGGTGATACATACTTGGTTTTATTTTTTTTTTTTGTTTTTTGGTATTGATTTCATTTGGAGCAGGTGTGCGTATAAATTTATTTACTTCATCTTTTTATTGTGTTTTTAAAACAAGGTGCTCGTGAGTTGTGACTAGCGTTCCTTATTGTAATGGATGGAGCACGAGTACGTGCTAGGATGTAAACAAGGCAACGAACGATGGATTTTATTCGGGTTGGTAAATACACAAATGTATTCGTTGATTTGATTTTGTTTTCTGCTGCTCAGTGTTGTTGGTATATACCCTTGAGATAATAGGGGTCGTTTAATTCGTTTTTCATGACAGAAGTTTGCACTTGGCATAGGTAGGCATCATGTTAAAAAAAAAAACTCAATTCAGTATTCGGTGCCGATGTTTGGTAAAATTGGCAGTTGGTGAATATTAAATTTAACGAAATTTATTTGATAATTCTAGCATTGGCTAAAATATTTAGATAGTATGTATATAATGTAATAAATGAGCATTAACAAGGTCTACAGGCTTAGTAGTTAATTGTCTTTTTAAGGCAAACAATAAGAGTTATAAAGCATTTTATTTACAGCAGACTTGTGCGTATGATGATATTCTGTTTTGAAAATAGGCGAAGAAGAAAAGCAACTTTATGATTATGATCATGATTTATGATCACGTTTAGGATTACCCTGAGACTCCGGGAATTTGTTTCTACAAAGTTTAACAATTTGATTCTTAAGGATTTGGTATAGCTACCAAACATATTTGGAGAGGAAATCACATATTTTAAAAGTAAAGGATTTAACTACATGCAATGCCAGATTTCACACTAAGTATTTTCAAAAAAACTATGCTGCCTCATAGAAACCCTAGTCTACAATATTTAGGAAGTAAAAACTTGTTCCGAATACTTTGACCTGAATTGCAAAGGCAACACGAAAGCTTAGCCTAACGAATAATATTATTTCTTCATAGCACGACATAAAACAGTACATACTTATATTTTGAACTACTAAGGCGAAGACGCCTTAAAGCCATATCAAAACGAAATGATAGGAAATAATAAGTTTTGGTTTGAGTAATTTCAGTTCCAACTTTGAGGAGGACGTAACGAAAATATAAAAACAATCAAAGAAAAACAGTCAAGAAGCCTCTTGCCACAAGTAGTTACTATTATTTGCGGTCTTAAAGCAATCTGCATCACAGCGACATATTTCTGCTTTAATATTTTGACATTTTTTTAACTATGTTTAATGACCTCTTTTTATTCACTATCCCAAAGGTATAATAATGTTAATACATAGTTTGTCATAAAGCTTTATATTCGCCGTGGACCTCTTAAAGTTTATATATCAGCATCAAATGTTATGAATATTTAATGTTATTTTTGGGGTTAGGAGAAACTATTTTTTTTTAAATCTCCGCGCCTAGCCCTTACTGGAGTTGGTAACCCTAATCACGTTGGAGCTGACGATTAAATTAGATTATCATTAACATACTACAAACATTAACTTTTGCTAGATTTCATTATTTATTTTATAAATTTTATTTTATTTTCTTAATGCATTGTAACAGAAATTTCTTTGCATTGTTAAAAGTTTAAGGATCACAGTGAGTGTCAGTTTTTTATCAAACAAAGTCCTAAAATTCCAATAATCAGTGCATAACTCTTGAACCTAAGAACCAAATAAAAATGGAATAGAAGTTCGTTAAGGGAAAAAGGCATTTTGGAAAATTTGTTATTTTAGTGGTAAAGAAGAACTGAGCTACAGAAATTTAAAACACATTTCCCATCCAAAAATTTTTAAACTTGAAAACCGCTGGACCGATTGTCACCAAACTTCGACAATATACTAGTTTAGTGTTCGTGATATTTAATTTTTTCGCAAAATAAATTCTTTTTTAAATAAAAATAATATCGACCCAGGAAAAAAGAGGAGAAATGCACCAAATCATCAGCCAAGATTGGGTGGAGGAAAGCAAGCCCGATGACAGGACTATCAGCTCCATATGGCTTCCGGTCGGGTAGATGGACTCTAGACCAAATTTTCACAATCCTGAAAAAGACCAACGTTTTTCCAGTCGAGAAGTACCACTTGCTTAGCGACTTTAAAGCCGCATATGATAGATAGGTGGCGGAATTCGGGATACCGGCAAAACTTATCCAATTGTGTCGCGTGACACTGGAGAACACGAGATGCAATGTGCAGTTTGACAACAGCTGATCTGCGCTATCATGCGAATTCTTTAATCTTGTTCTTAAGCAGATACTGGAATATGCGGTCGCGTGGCGAAGAATTACCATAAAAAACCGCTTCTTCTTCAGTTTGGCAAAGCAAATTGAAGACAAAGTGTATGCTCTAAAGAAACTCGCCTGCCAATTCTAATATATGGTGCCGGGTGCTGAGTAGGAAAGAAGTGTTAATACTGGGATCCTTCGAAAGAAAAATTCTTCGACGAATATTTGGTCCTGTGTGCAAAGCGAGCGAATGGAGGAGAAGATACATCCGCGAACTCTTGCGCTGTACCAAGATGTGGATGTGGTGTAAAAAGCCAAGACACGTCGACTACATTGGCTCGGCTACATCGAGCGAATGAACAATAGAGCTCCGGCCAAGAGGATCTTCGAAACCCAACCCCCAGATTCGATACGATAAGCAAGACCGAACCTCCGTTTCAAACACCAAACCATCGCACATGCCAGAGCGCCTGGTCTGGATAACTGGAAGCAGCGTGCGTGATCGCAGAGGATGAAAGGCTACCTTGTTTCAGGCAGAGACTTTTCAAGGGTCGGGAGGCCATTAATTGAGTAAGTTTTTTTTTTCTCTTTATGGGAAATAGTTGAATAGTTCTTTTAACGTCGAATACGGTCCATACTAATGTTAATGATGTGCATGTGCTGATTTGATTACGTTGCTCGTTAACTGCTTTAAATGAATAGGTTGAATTACAAAGTCAACAAATGGAACTATGTAGGTAGTCCGTACGCAAACGTGCTGGTTCTGGACATTCAGATTCCATCTGAGCTTGCAATTACGGATTATGTAATCGTAGATATCAAATGTGGTTTTAAACGCTAAGTCCTGCGTTATTTTACCAAATGTTTAGTGTCTTAAAGCTGATTCCATTAGAACATTTAATATGTGAAAATATGTTAAGACATTTTCTCGAAATCTTCATCTTACAAAGAATTACAATTTTGAAAGAATTTCTGAAATCTGGATATAAATCTTAGTATTCGTTTAATGGACTGAAAGCGCTTCGATATTCAATTGAAAATAAAACAAAATCAAAAAAAATCGGAATATCCATTCCGAAACCCGGTTGAATAGTATTGAATTGATAAAAATGAAAGATAAAAAAAATTCAGGACAATTTTTCTCGAATTCAAGAGTTTCACCACCACCATTCATCAAAAAGTCTTTGGCGTTGACATTTTGTGTGTGGCTTTTTTATTATTTTGTGTGGAGAGTGAAAAAATGGCATTAAATTAAGGATTTTTTTCCTCATTATTCCCTTGACAATTTTAATTCAAATTCATTGCAAACAATACTGAATTCACTTGTATTGTTTACTTTTTTATTCGCAGAGTTTTCCCTGAAATGAAATTTAAATTACTTTCAAAAACTTATGCTAAGTTAAAACATAAAAACAAAAAACTAATAAAAAAAATATTAACGTATAAACGCAACATGAAAGAGAATGAATTTGCGAAAACAAAAATTGTTCGTCGTATTCCTTGCTCCAGCTCCAAGAAGACAGGCGAAACTAATTTGAATGTCATTCTCTCTTGTGGAATCCTGACAATGAAAAACCAAAAAAAAAAACAAAAGATACATAATACACATACAGGAAGAACAGGAGAAACATTTCAGTGGCGAATATAGAATGCGTAACTAAAAAATAGCTTTCATTCAAAATGTAAAGTGTGTACTCCCTCGTGTGCGACCTTTCCTGTTCTTCTGTAACAATGTGATAAAGTTTATTGCTGCTATTATCCTTTTCCGTTAATGTTGTTTTTTCTCTGTTGCCAACCACTTGATATTCAATGAGTTCGCGCGGTTTTATATGTCACGTTTTACGTGGGGTTGGGTGTAGGACGGTTAATGTTTTATGTGACACCTAATGCTAGATTCGTAGATGAGATGCGATGCGCTGCGTCGTCGGGAGCAGCGGGAGGGCTTAACGGACTAGTTAATAGATTTATGACTACACTACTTACTATGCACGAAATGTTGAGCGAAGCGTATTAATTTTCTGCCAAAAGGCAAACCACTACGTTGTGGTAGGAATAGCACATAAAGAACTTTCACTGTTAGTGGCTGGATATAGTTGTTTTAGAGCTCCCGGTGGTAATATGTACTTAAATACATATTTACCTTGGCAAGTTGTCGGCTGATGATGTGGTTTGTATTTATTTGTATATGTAGAGATACATTTTTATAATAAACTCTTTACATGAATAGGCATTGCTTGCAGCAAAAATATTGAAAATTATGTGAGTGACCGTTTAGCTATGATACGAATTTGATCTTAAGTATGGAGTCCGCTCCTTAGTCCATGTTATTTTTAAATACATACTTTCTCATCTGCATTTCATTTAATAATTTCAAATGCAATAATTACATATTTCATATGCATAGTAAGTGGAAATTAAATACATACATATATTTTATTCAATTAGGCACCTGTTATGCTTTCTACAACAGCCGTTATTTAATTTTGTGGTTTAATTCTGAACCAGCCCAATCGGCAGAAAACATAAAAATGCGAAAAAAAATAAAGTGCACGACTGCGTCATACAAAACTTTCTCGCTACATAATGTGCATTTTTAAATCGCCTCAAAACGAATGGTAACATTTGAGCACATACCAAATATATTTTAATTAAATCAAAATCGGCGGTAATTTGTTGGCGGTTTTATAAATAACTGTTATGTATTATAAACCGTTTAATTATACCGTTATATTTCTGGCCCCATACCAAGTATCCTTAGTACAAAAAAATAAAAAAAAATCATTGGAACCATTTTCTAGAAAAATAGCGATAAGTGATTTTCACAAAAAAAAATTGTATGATACCGTTATAACAAAAAATAAAGCAACTAATAAAATAACGCCGCGAGATGTAACCCCAAAAACCTTATACATAAACGAACTTTGAAACATATCCGTCGAACCGTTTTGCCATCCCGGATAGACAGACCGACGGACGGCATTGGCGGACCCACTTTTTTGTACTTCTCTATAGACGTAAAATCGTCCCTTATACTCAGATTGAGCTAGAAATTTCGGCACGATCGCAATAACTTTCTCTTTATTACTTATGTACTAATGTATACGAGAAAGTTTAAAAGCAAATGAATTTGTCGTTGCTTGCAGTACCTCGAAATTGAATTGCTCTCTATTGATGAAAGGACATATCCATAACCACCGATTGTCTGTTTATTATCTTGTCTTCGTACACTATGTCAACTAGGGGAAAATTGATCGTATCAAAAATTTAAAAACAACATTTTAAAGCTTAAGATTCTTGTTTTTGGATCTTTTGGCAAAATAATTTAAGGGGATAGGGGCTGTTTCAACGCAATCCATTCTCATTTTGTGAGTATTCTATTTGACAAAAAAAACTCGGAAAATATCAAACAGATTTTAATCTAGGTTTAACTAGAGATTCAGAATTATTAAAGTGCCAAATATTAATTTTTTTATAAAAACCATTTAAACCAAAAGAAGAAAATTGTCCTTGTTAATACTTAAAACTTTCTATACAAGAACCCTGTAGCGGAAAACAGGGGCTGCAAGGAAAAAGTTCCGAGTCAGCAGAATGGAGGAGAAGATACTGCGTAATAAGAAAATGTGAGTAAGCTCTGCCTCTGAAACAACATCCGATAGTTTTAAAAGAAAGCGAAGCAGGCTCTTCGAAAAAGACATCAAATCAGCAACCAAGGAATTAAAGGAAAGCATGCCCAATGACTGGGGAGATTCAAAAGCCCCATCTACAAGAAAAGTAATAAAGGTAGCATACAAAATCAAATCCAAACTAATGTGTGAACATCTCAAAGCCTTCTTCAACCACTGCAAATTGGCGCGTACTAATGCAAATCCAGAAAAAATCCGACGACTTTCAAATCGAGATAACCGACTCTAAATCTGCATCTGATATCATTCATCGTTAGGGCTCTATGTAACACGCCGTGCAATGTGCAGTTTGTCAGCACCACATCTGACCTCTTTCAAAACATGTACCGGACTTTCATTTAAGGACAAAAAGTTGTTGTATAGAAAAGAGAAAACACATATAAAGAAGGAAGTTAGTTTACTTTAAAATCGCAAAGACCAGAAATGTTTCCGTCAAAATACATACAAAGTTGGCTACAACAAGTGCTTATATTTTATCTGTCTAACCCATCTACACCTCAGGGTGTTCTATTTAAGAACCGGTTGTTGGAGACTCCTGAAGATAAATCGAAAAAATAAATAGAAGGGTGAAATGTTTAATACCACAGTTCACGCTATAATCTCTGAATTAAAAACTTCCTATAAAGGCGACAATTCTGAATCTGAACGGATAAAACAATAAAGCGGCAATTGCCAAACATAGTCACTAGCAAATACAGTTACCTTTAAGCTTTTCTCTATCCTCTTGTCAACGAAATGAAGGAAACTATGCACTATAGATTCTAAATGAAATCAGCGAAAACATCTTTCTAATTAATCTTCGTCAATATTTTAAGTAGCTACACTTTAAAGCCTTTTCAAAGTGCTTGCTGCTGTTTCACTTTGCAAACACCAAAACAGTTTGGCGCTGCAATGTCTCTCCGATTTTGTTATGGTTTCTAAAATTGGATTGTGAAAACGTATTTGTATCAAAAAATGAAATTAATAACTCGTCTATGCTTAGTACAACATATTTCATTGTTATTTTCCTTTAGTTGGTAGGCCAACCAGAAAAATATTCACTGGTCAATAAATCTGGTTTAAAAACACATCCTTTATTTAAAATCATTCCACTCCACACAACGCAATACAAACAGTCTTCTGAAAATAAAATAAATAAGTATTGCTCAACAAAATTAATCAATCATCCAGAAAAATGTTGATCTCTTTTGACTTTTACAACAAAAAAAATATGATTAGTGGCGGCATAAATAAAGCATGTGGATTTGCTCTTTCACAGAAATGATTTATTTATCAAAATATAAGTATAAATGAGAAAACAAAATTATATTTTCCACTTTTAGTATTTACTATATCGAGAGCAGCACAGCTGTCATAGTATGACAATGAAAGCTAAAAGTCTTAAACCTCATCTATTCAATCACTTAACTATTTATTACACAAGGACCCTCTTTTATTGTTGGGTTTTTCATTTTATGGTTTGTAGTCTGACTTTGCGAATATAAACAGATAAAGGAAATCGAAATCAAAATAAAAACACATACTATAGCACGGTGGAATTAGAAAAATGTCCTTGCAATAAAATTTCGATGTTTCGAAGTGGTTATAAACAGTGCTTTAAGTTTAAGGTATCCGATTCGGTCCGATACCCACATACTCGAAATATATAGTATCATTTTTATACTCGCGCGTCAATCTAATGAAGTATTTGTACCATTTTACTTTCACATAATCGACAATCTGAGACCGCTATTCGCTGACCGTTTTCGCCCATTTTCTTTGCTGGCTGCAGTAGCGCCGAGACGCATAGGAAGAGCGTTTTTTGATGAAAATATTGCTTCCATTCAGAAAAGTGTTGAAGAAGATCCAAGTTTATTTCTTCGACGTCAATTATATCTAGCAGCTTAGTCTTTGTTCGTTCACTTTATGGGCAATTTTTCGCAAAGATCCCGCTCGTGCAACAATTAAAATGGGCGTCATTTGCGTCAAAACATTCAATGAAATCATAATTTGACGTAATGTACCTATAAATTGGCTTGCAAGATCTTGTGATTTGACGTCTCTTGATTTATTTCGTTTGGAATACTTTAAATCGCTGGCACATGGTGAAGAACCCACAACAATCGACATATGCACGAAATTGTTGTGTTGAGTTTTCTTCAAAACCGAAGATAATACCATTTTTAAGAAATAACCCTTTAGATTGATAATAATTGAGTTGAGCAGCCCCAGCCATGCCACTACTTTCTGTTCCGTTTACCGCTTTATTCCGATCACTTTGACAATCAATATCTGAAATATTTTTTTCATTTGCAGCGGTGTTTGAAATTCGTCGTTTTTCGAATGGATTTAGAAAAAACTTTAAATAATTTTTATTCTTAGTAGCCACGAAAAGAAGTGTTGTTTATGAAGTATGTACTGCCAATTTCAACATAACACTGTTAATATTGAACATGAACCATCTCATTCGAGATCTCAACGTATAAATCCGCTGGTCCAGATGGTATTTCCCCTATCGTTCTGAAGAGGTGTTCTTCCACGCTGGCAAAACCACTGCGTTAGCTTTTCTATCTGTCCTATTCTTCAGGGCTCTTTCCGAGAAGATGGGAAACAGCATTTGTCCAGCCTGTCCCAAAAAAAGGCGAATCTTCCTCTCCCTCCTCCTACCGACCAATTGCACTTATATCCCTTCTTTCCAAGGTCATGGAAACGCTGATAAATCGTCAGCTTATGAAATATCTTGAATCGCGGAAACTTCTTAATGACCCGCAGTACGGTTTTTGCGGCAACAGGTCCACTGAAGAAAAGTGGAACCTATCTATTCCCCGTGGTGGTGAAAGTAAGGTCGTTGCCCTTGATATTTCAAAGGCATTTGACAAAGTATGGCACCAAGCTCTTTTGTCGAAAATGCGTGCCTTTACGACCGTACCTTTCGGACCGTTCAATTCAAGTTGTTTTGGACGGTTTCAAGTCTGCAACTTACCAAATAAATGCCGGTGTTCCCCAAGGCTCCGTTTTGTCTCCGACTCTCTCTCTCTCATTTTTATAAATGATCTACTCTCTGTTACTTTTAATCCTATTCATTCCTTCGCCGATGACAGTCAGCTTTACATATTCGTTTCCTGGGCAACGCTCCTCATCTTCGGGCGTCGAGCTGGAACGGCAACGTATGTTAAGCTCATTAAATTCCGATCTTGACAGCATTCTTGAGTGGGGTAAAACCAATAGAGTGGAATTTAATGCTTCCCAAACACAATGCTGTCTTCTGTCATTAAAGCGAAATCTCAATACTCTGCCATTATCCATGAATGGCACTTGCATCGCTGAATCTGAAAAACTTTCCATTCTCGGTATGTGTGTTAATGACAACCTTCGTTGGAATGACCACATATTCGACGTCGCCAAGAACGCTGCGAAGTGTCTAGGCTTCCTAAAGCGATGCAAGAAATATTTTACCCCTTCTGATCTGGCTAGTATCTACAAGGCGTTTATTCGCCAAAAACTTGAGTACAACGCTCATATCTGGTCCGGTGCACCAATTACATATTTGGAGCTACTTAACAGAATTCAAAAACGCGCGATAACACTTATTGGCGACCGACATATTGCGAATTCGCTTGATCCTCTTAGTCATCGTCGTAATGTCTCCTGCCTATCGTTGTTCTATCGATACTACCATCACAAGTGCTCAAACGAAATAGCCAGTTGCATTCCTCCCCTTCAACACTTCAAATACTCGCCACGCCAGGAATGCTCATCAGTTCACCCTAAAGCCTATATTCGGTCGAACTGTGAAATTTAAGGATTCGTTCCTCTGCCGTACAACACGAATATGGAATGCTCTGCCTCAATATGTTTTTCCTGACCATTACAATTTACAAACATTTAAAATCAATGTGAATCGGTTTCCCATCCTTTTTTCTAATCCCTCGTTTCCTTAACGTACGCGCAGTGTTGCTATAACATTATAAGGTTGCTAACAATCCCTTTTGCACGTGCAAATTATAAAAAAAAAAATTAAAATAAACATATACAGTTTCATATAGTGTTTATTTATACCCATAGCCTGTGAAAATATTACCACGAAATTTTACCAACCTCTTTGGAAATGTATATAGATAAACCAACCTACTCCAACAACTTACCTAATTGTCTTTCGTTGTTACAACAAGCCCATGATGGAATCACCCCTTCTAAAACGTAGTTCAAAAGGTCTAAACAACAATACTTATAATCTCTATTCAACTTGGTTTCTGTTTTTTTTTTATGTTAACTTTACACTCAGTTTCAAAAGTATATAAGATATACAGGGATCCGATTTTATTTACAACACCAGCAGTGGGTACTGAAGGAAAAACAAAAACACAACCAAATTAATTGTTCCCTTAAGTGACAAGTGATAAATGTTTACACTAATTGGCTGATTGGGATTACCAGGGAACGATGTGCAAATCCTTAAATCTCTCTTACCCAGCAAAACATCCCACGTTCGCTTCCCTCTGTTCGTCTTCTTTTGACATTGTTTGCGCGTGCATTCCGCATCATCGCAAGTCCGTACACAATTGTTGCAATTTTACGGCCATGGACTAAAACTAAGGGTGTTGCTGTTTTCACAATATCTCTATTTCTTTGTTTCCGGTGTAGTTGTGTATAAATGGTGCATACCATACAAAAATTGTCTGTGCAATCATTTCGAAAGTGCTTAAGTTAGTAATGACTTTTTAATGCAAAGGAGCTTTATTGCTCACAAAAGAAAATGAAACAGAAAGGATGGACGAAATGGAAGGTACATACTACAGCCCTGCCGGTTATAAGGACGTACCTACGAATATTTTACGCTCTATTTGCCATGACTTAAGGATTACTTGCTTCAGCAGGTAAAAGCAGAAGTTGGACTGGATATAATTTGATTGCATAAACGTAGTTACCATTTGCTCAAAGTTAAAGGCGTTTCCAAGGAATTAGACTTGAAGCTGGGTCGGATTTAGTAGTTTTGGTTGAAATTAATTACGCAATTAGTGCTTTGCTTTGGCTTTGCTGATCACTACTGTTCCGGTGATGTTTTTTTTTTGTTAGCACATTCGTGGCTCCGACTATATCTCGTTTGCTGTTTGTGAAACTTTCAGAAATCAAAAGAGTTATAATGCTTCTTCATTTAATACCATATTTTTACTCTTGGATGTTTGTCAAAATGTTCGCGAATAAAAACTGTCAGGTGATACGGGTCGGATTCGATCCGGAGACCCCCGCTTAGTGGTCCAACATATAAAGTTTTGTGTGTAAAACACAAATAAATGTGTGAAAAGAAAGAGGCATGTACAGATAATGTTTCTAAAAAATTTTGCGATTTTTGAAATTTGAAAATCGTGTAAGAATCTGTTTTTCTGTGTAACTTTGTTTGTCAGATTTTCACTAGAGGTACATAATCACGCTTGTCCTTTTATCCATTTAATTCTTAATGATGTTCATTACATCATTTAGTGTGAAGTAAATAATTGAATTTAACTTGTAGTTTTTCGAATATAACCTTCTTCAGCTAGACTCAATGACCAAGCTAAAGACAGTACTTCTTGATGTCAAGTATAAATCAGATCCCAAAATCGCTGTCTGCCAGTGCTCTAGTTGTAGTTCTATTTAACTTAGTTCTATTTAACTTAGCTCATCTTCGCAAACAAAGTGTTTTCTAGGTAGCGTCTTATATGCAGCCTCCAAACAGCATAATAGCATTAAATAAAAAATACTTATACCTATAACAAACAAGCTAGAGTAACAAAATGTACACATAATGCGATAGAACATAAACTCATCATCATTTATAGTTTGTCTTTCCTAACGCACGCATACGCTAGTTGGATAGGCTCGGTCACACCAATCAATTGAACAAAAGTACTCCGCCAAATAACCTTCAAATCCTAGCTCCAAGCTTAAGACGAAAAGTGGAATCGAACATTCCAGATCCAGAATGCTTGTTCTGGATAACAAGAAGCAGCATCCCCAGAATAATTTAGAACGGTCACTGTTTTAAGAACATCACTCAAATTTATAAATGATAGGATGCAACTCCTAAACACTTTTCGACAAAAGTTCACTTTTATAGGATCATATGTTATATAAAAAGAGTTCTGTTTCAGGCAATAAAATTATAATCCCAAAAAATAGTGAAAAGACAGCAAAATTGCTTTAATTACATAAGATGCTCAAGATCTATATAAAGGAAATGACGCTGTCCTTCAAGTAGCTTTTACGATTTCGTTTTAATTTATAGGTACATTTTTTTAGAAAGCCCAAATATCAGGGGTAGTTGAGACAAATTAAGTTTGTCATGTTAGTTTGATTGTTGGTAACACAAAAGATATACTTTGTCACAATCTCTTCCCTCATTTTTTTTCCAAATATATGTTAATGTTATTTCTCTGTGTTGCTAATTTCTCTTAAAGTCACAACACTCTACAAGAGGGGGGTATAATAATTCATGAATCCCCCCTCTACCAGGAGCCAAATTTAATATTTTTTGTTTGTCTTAAACGCCTACGCATATTTATCCTCGGATTTGTTTCTGATTTAAATAGAAATTCATGCAACCGAGTGTAATTTAATTTCCATTTTCATGGAATTTTGTTTAGGTCTACAAAAAATTGGACTTTTTTCTGTTAACATACATACGATGCGGAGAGATCAGGGACGTAATTGTTTTATGAGAGTTTAATACATATGACATATGACATATGGAAACAATAAATGGGGGTGAATGTCAACACAACGATTTTGAGTGACACTAGACGTCAAATAAATGTTAATTAATTTCTGTATGAGTCATTTATATCAAAGGGTGGACTTCAAAGAGTTTAGACGCATAAAGGACTTTCTGATGTAACAAGGAGAACAAAGGCTTATGTCTGAAATCAGGAAGACACTCAAGAGAGATGGGAAATATGCTTATTTGGAAGAAAAAGGGGACGAGATATGAAAACAAATGAATAAGGAATGGGACATACATGTTATTCTGATGAATGTAACAAGTGTGCTCGCTTGGGTATAAACGCATGTATTATACATTCTTCGGTATGCCACGATGTATAACATATAAAACAAACAATAGATATCCCTAAGAGAGATGAAAAACATTCCTTTATTCAAGCAAGACGATAGAGTTAATGGTCGTGCCTTGTTGCTTTCACGGCGGCGGCGTGTATCATGTAAGTTGTGCGTTTGCATTTTTTGAATGCGTTTCGAAATTTTTGCAGGACCACAATCGCATTCAATTTTGAAGTTAAGTTAACTATTAGTAACGACATACTACATTATGGACTTATATAAATTTTCCATTTAGAAAAACCACCTACTACTGCATGCATGCGACATACACATACGCACACGAATAATTGGATACGTTATTGGGTAAATTTGAATTTTGTCTCAATTGTCCGTTTTAAAGTGGTTATCCTTAATAGGATGCAGAGGATTGCAGAGGATTGCAGAGGATTTTGTCGGAATGATTTGAATCTTATAATAATTCACAATTCGAACAGTATGCGGAAAATTTTAGGGATTTTAGTAAAAATAAAGTGCACGACTGCGTCATATGAAATGCGTTTTTGAATCGTCTCAAGCAAAATGTAACATTTGATCGCATTATGTACAAAATTTACTTCTATCACTTTTTTAGTTTCGAAAAATTGAATTTTCTCAAAACGGCTCTAACGATTTCCAAAACATAATATTAGGTCAGACTTTTGGTACAAAATCATATCATTATTTGTATTCCTAGTTTCGTTTCAATATCTATCAAAACTAAACTGAACTAAGTACGATTCGAATCTCTGATTGTATTGCAATTGAATGGAGTAAGATAATTTTGAGATGACGGATTAATTTTTTTAACCAATACTTGAACGATTCAATCATTAATTTTGAACGATTGACACATCTCTACTCCCAACAAAACATGTGCTGTCAAACCGCGTCCTTCTTGTATGGCATATGTATTCATTCAAACAAAAAATCATGAGGTATGTAAATTTTATTAATTTGTTTGACTAGTTCTGCTAAATCTTAATATTGCAAGCTATTTTTGATTTCTCTGTTACGTATTAATTTCTCACAAGTCGAGATCGCACCTCACCACTTCTCTCATTTCTATATGACAAATAATTTAAATTTTTTTGAGGGATTTTCTCATTAGCTTTTCCTCCAAGTTTCTATTTAAAATTCGTATTAGTAAACATGTGAAATGCCACTTAACCATAACCATCCTCTAAACGGGGCCGTATACGTCACATAAAAAAGAATTCCCTATGTCAAACGAAATCAAATTTAAATTCTATGGAAATACTTAACCCGACCAAATCTTTAAATAGCACACAAAACATGACAATTACTAACAATACTTCAAACAATCTATAGAGATCCACTTTTATAAGGATAAATTTGAAGTTTAAAATTTACATTTATATTAAAATTTCGAGCGACAGGCAGTTAATCGATTCCCAAGAATTTATCAATAGTATCTGTTCAATTCGTATAAAAGCCCTTAAAGGCAAACAAAAAGGCTCACAATAAGAACCAAACAATGGATCATACCTATATCCTTTTCCGCCTGAATCGATAGAGATCACTCTTGATTGATTGTATTAATAAAATTAACGTATCCCTGCAGCACAAAAAAAAAAAAAAAATCTTCTTCTTCCTTTGAAAAGTATCGCAATTTCCTAAGAGGTTTTACTTATTTATACTGTCTAAGTGCACGTACTGCGCGAGGAAATACACTCAGACTTTTCAAAGAGGATATCCATTCACTTTTGATTTACGTACAACATTTCTTATTTATTTGTTTCGAGAGAAAATGTGTAATCATAATCAACAATCTATAATCAACGAAACTAATGTATGAGTTATCTCCCAATTGAAGAAGGTCCATCTCAAGGATTTATAGTGATGCTAATGACAACCCTATTTTGTTTCTTTTTGTGTGTTTTTTTTTCCTATTTCATTTTCAACAACAATTACTTTCTATTACTTTCATCTGCAGATATGTCGAGTCGAATCGACCCTTGGGTAAACACAATTATTTTCCTCTCATGTAATTTGAATTCAATGAGAGCAAAATAAAGTAGTGTGTGTGTGTGTGTGTGTGTGTGTGTGTGTGTGTGTGTGTGTGTGTGTGTGTGTGTGTGTGTGTGTGTGTGTGTGTGTGTGTGTGTATGTGGGTGTGTTGGTGTATGGGTGTGTGTGTGTGTGTGTGTGTGTGTGTGTGTGGGTGATTTTTGATCGTCAGAGTTGCAAATATCAGTTGGCAAATAAGAATGAAGTATGAAGAGACAGGATGTCAATTTTTATAACTTTTTTTATTCAAAAGTATGTAATTGGAATAGAGCTGAAAATTCGAAACTCTGAATAAGATATACAATTATGACTATAAAGAAATCCAAAAAAATAAGTCCCGCTGTATTTCCTGAAACTTCCTGCCAAAAAAGTTCTAAATATAATATTTGAAGTTCATGTCTAAAATGCCCCGTTTAACTTTTTCGAACACTATTGTTCTTAAAACAGCTTCAACGTTATTGATCAGCTTAAGAGTTCAGCTTTTCGAAATAAAAACCATTTAAATCTACATACTCAACCTTTCAAATATTTTTGTTTTAATTTTTTATTCATATAATAATTTTTTAAAATTTAAATTCGGTTTCAAAAAACCGGCTCTAAAGATTTGGTCTGTTATTGATTTTTTGGCACTTTTTTTAAAGTGTCCGAAATGCAAAATTACATCAAAATCGTTACAACCGTCTTTGAGATTTAAATAAATTTGGTTTATAATCAACTTAGAACAAACTCACAGATTATCAGATTATTTCGAAATATTTGTGTGTTATGCGATTTGATATAAAATCTCATATAGCTAAAAACATATATATTAATAATACAACAGGTTACTTTGCATCATGAGGGTTGGGTTAGGAAAGTTTTCAAAATGTGCATACATCGCCGTCATCCCTTATTGAAATAGTTACATCAAATTCAGTGGAGTTACCTATTTTAGAAGAAGTTTGGAAGAAAATAAACAAAAATTATTTGTTATACTTCGTGAAACCTAAAGTTACACAACGCTGATACCACATCCAATTCCTAGAACATCACCGGAGCAATCCAAGAAGTTCAAACTTTGTATAAATACATTACGAATATCCTTAGGAATATAAGGTTAGGGAACGAAAATTTTTGTTAATTTTAAAACATAGTTTGTAGCACACTTTTCATATTGGTGATAATGGTGATATGCAGGGAACGGATTTTTTTGGCATTGCTTTTTACGGACATCTCCTTTTTTTACCTGTTTACAAACATTGGCTTTCTGGATTAACCTTTGCCTGTATTCGTCATAGTTAAATATTGCGCTTAACGCACGCTCTTCAACAATCCGGCCACGCTTACAATTTAAAGAACATATTTTATTTTTTGTCTTAAAACTGAGAAAGTTTATAATTCCCCGATTTTCTATTGTTAATAAATGTTTAAATAGCCAAAAACGCATGCAAAAATAAGAACATTTTTTGTTAAGTGCTGACTTTTTTGATAATGCAAATTTAGATTTTTTGTAAATTGTGCTGTGCTGTGTTAAGGAGAATCATATAAAAAAGTAGGGACTTTCTTCAGCGGCATATTAAACGATCCTAGCAATAGCCTTGAAGAACGCAGCAACGCAACGTACCAAAGGGAAAAATAAATTTCGCACCGATCTCACGCGAATTCTATTGGCACCTTACCTTAGCTTTATATAAAATAAATCGTATACAATTTATAAAAAAATATGTAAAGGAGAAAGTTTTAGACAAATGTACACTTCCGCAAAAAGATATGCACTTCATGCTGGTTGTGGGATTTCGGGAAATGTGACAACGTTAGGGTTTTCTATAGGCATATATGCATCGGTGATGCAAGTGGAAATCTATACTTGTGATGAACATGTGAAGGGTCCAAGTACATATCTGTAGAGTTACAGCAAAGCTGCAATTAAGGGCTTACTTAATCTTTCAATCACTTCTAAGTTAGTATTTTCTGCAACTCTCAAATGCTTTGAAGAAATCTGTCGAAAGACTGAATACCCCGAGTCTTGTTCAAGTTCCGTGACACACTTGAATTACGGAAAATCACCTTAATGTGTAACGCTTGGACTTCTTGTAGGGAAGGCGAAAAAGACACCCCCAAACACTGCCAGATCAATGTCCAAAATGCTGACCTGGTTAGGTAGTTACCACTGAAGTGCCTTTTCAGAAAATTTGGGCAAATTACTACAGCAAAAGCAAGTATGCAAGTATAATAGAAAAGTTTCATAGAAAGAATTGTGTTCGCTAAAAATATGAGACGACTTTCGTATGACCCAGTGAGGCACTCTACATTTTCTTAATGGAAAACAAATATAGAAGTGGGCTAGTTCGTAGCTTATTATACCTCTTCAAAAAAGTGGTCAAGATATGTTAAACTACAAATACACGAGGCAGCGACATCAACTCTGAAAGAAAACTGCTCTATGAAGTGTGTTCAAGACCGGTCTAAGTGCAGACTCTTATTGATTGAAAGCCAGGCTGAAGCTCAACCCTACCTTCAGCTCAACAGAAAAAAGTTCCTCCACTTAACTATCGAAGGCGCTATTGTGTCAATCCAACGCTTAGTTGGTCTATAGCCATGGCACTGCGCTCCTTTTTTAAGGTTAGTTTAAAAAAAATAGATACATATCATTCTGCTGTGGAAAATTTTCAATTGATATTTTTCAGTCACATGACGCGACGTACATAGTTAAATTTTGACAAAAAATATATTTCGTCGTTGCGTGTGCCGTTCCTATTAAAAAAAAACCAAATAGAGTGAGGCAACCAACCTTAATATTAGTATTCACAACGCAACATATGTTTATCCCACATACGGTTATGACCTACTCACTTTGGCTTTCGTCGAAAAAAGTTGTTGTTTATTTATGAATGATGCATACTTTAAGGTTTTATTATCATTTCCCTCAGAAACAGGGACATTATGAACATTAGCTACATCCACATATTGTACATTTTCACATGGTATACCCGCTTTTATTTGGACATAACTTTATTTTATGGCAACGTCTCAGAAGAAATACATACATACATACCTAAATGCTCACAACAGATTGTTTATTTTGTATTGCTTTTTTGCGTGTTCTAGATAAAACGTTTCGAGAAACATTTTTTAAAGGCACTTTAAAAACCATAGAATGGTTTGACTATATGTATTAAATATTCTTTAAGAATCTCGGAGCAGGATATTTGTACTTAGTAAATGTGTGTTAAAATTAGAAGACCTTCACTACTGACCAAGAAAGCACGAACTTTTTCAACTGTTATAGAGGAATGCGGTAATCCCTTGAGAACCCTTTCTCTTAATGTATAAAACCGTGCCACAATTAGTAACAAAAGATAATATCGCCACCCTATTCTACGTGAAAGATTAAAGAAAGAACGACCAACTGGGTTGATTATACAAAATGTCCTTTCACTCCATCAGCACGGCAATTTGTAGTCGCCCTTCGGGCTAGTCAACGACATGGAAGGAATAAGAAACAAAACAGTCAGACAAATGGGTGAGATATTTTGGTTAATTCCATAAAATCTGCTCATACCTTCGCGCCGCGGTCTCCCAAACATATACTTGTATGCATATGTAGTCCGTCCCCGTCTCAATGGGGTGGATATTAATATTAAATTTTTTTGACTAGCCTTCACACAATATACAGAACAATGTCCTTCTGCTCCATATGACACGGCATGCATGGATAAACATTGAACATGTTACTCTGTACACATGCACCGTGGACAGGACTTACCTATCAGGGTCTTTATCCTTTTCCTTGTCTCGTTCTTTTTCCTTATCCTTTTCATTCTGTTTATCCTTATTCTCGGTCATTATGTGACGTCGCAAGCAGTTAATATCCTTGAATATGTTAATTTTCTCCACCCCGAATAGGAAAAGGGGAATCGAATCAAAAAACAATCACCGGGACCCTGAATACCACCTCCACGGCGCACTACCGATACCGTCGAGGAAAACACGTCGTCTGCCACCACAACAAGCACCAATGAAAGGTCAACTTGTTTCGTTGGTGTCGTCGTCGTTTTCGAACACTTTCCCTTTTTCCACTTCTTTACACACTGAAAAGGTATTTAAATCGTAAAAAATTGTATTTAAGCCGAAAGACGTGCATAGATTCCACTTGCGACCTCTCTATCAATTAGTCGATTTGTAATCAATTTTTTATTGAATCGATTGCATCTAAGGACAGGACACAGATACAAATTGTCACGCAAAGACCTTAATTCGTTTTTAGTTTTATAAAAGGAATTGTCCTGATTTGGCCAGTTTTGAAAATGGTCTTTTTTTTGCCTCCTCAGGATATTCAACACATTACACATTCACAGTGATAAGCACTTTTATTTTAAGGACTACACCGCGTACACGAAATATTCGGCAAAAAGATACACTCTCACTTTCAATCCCTGTTGCTCCTATTCAAACGGAAATGTGTAGAACTAAAGTTACGAATAAAGAATCCTTAGGAATTAATCAAAAAATTTTTTGAAGTGTTCCAAAAGAAAGATGTAAAGTGGCTCGATTTGAATGGTATCACGTTATGTCCTTAAAGAAATATTTAATTTGTTTGACTACTCAAAATTGTTCATATTCTGGGGACCGTTACCAACGAAAGAATAAACAGCAACTGAAAGTTGAATTTCCATATCAACGGTATTTTAAGGATTTTACTTTACCATTGTGCACATGGCTCTTTTTTCTTGTTGCGCGGATATACATAAAGCTAAAAAGGAGAAAGCTTTTTCGAGAGATACGAATTGTTTCTCTTTAAAAAAAAGGAGCAAAATTTCCTCTTAAAACATTTCATGCATCATGGAGAATCTGAAAAAAAAAAACATTTTTATGGATTTTTAATGGCGTGGTGAATCTGAATTTTTATCCATATTAAATAGATTGATTGCCATTGCTAGGGGCGTGTTAATGACTTATTTATGCAACGTAAATCGAGTATTGAAATCTGACATTCGATAAATGTTTGTTTTCAATTTACCGTAGCTTATTAGAGTTTACAATAATATGTAACGGCTGTGACAGTATAGAATATATAAATGATTTTGGACAACGGCATTTAAAATATAAATACATACATATTTAGGTATATACGTTGAATTTTCTTACATCTTTCATAGATAATCATTTTTTTTACAATACTAATGACTTTTGGACCAATTTTTACAAACAAACTCAAAACAAGAACTCATTGAACGAGTGCTCGGAACACTTTCAGTTTTGTTTTGGTTCTGGGTCGCGTATATGGAAACGCTACATTAGTATGTCCCGTCCCAACAACTTAGTTAGCATCTTCATACAGATGTCGATACAACATTTTATTTTTGGTTCGCTCATCACTGTTCAAATAAAAATATGTGTAGTATTGACATTATGTATGAAGGATGCTAATCGAGTATTATAATGAAGTTTTTAATTAAGTTGCTTGCCGATGTGTTTGGTGGGGACGTAATGAAGTAGCTTTTCAATATACGCTTCCGAGTCATACTGGAATCACGGGAAATTACATTTTCGACGAACTTGCTCGACAAGCTTTGGCCTTTCACTGAAGTGCCTACTCGGCTCGGTTAAATTAATAAATTAATTGGGTTTCACTTTTATAATAATAATGTGTTATAAATGAAGTCCTGAGTTGAGAATATCCTGGAATTGGGATCCCCAATAAATATAGTTCATTTTCACAAGAACAAGAAAAACGCTATCCGCATTTTCCGGATATAAGCTGAAATTTATTTTGAATTCAACAAATTTTGTTTTGTTGACAACGTATTGAAGTAATAAATTACATTTAGAGCTGATGCTTTAAACTGCTCTCAAGATCTAAAACACAGGGAAACAGGTTTGTGCTACAAAAATGTTTGATATTTTCGATGGGAGGACCGCATTTCGCTTGCATATTCGTTTACGGCATATTGTCATTTGTGAGTAATTTTATTTATTCCAAAATAAGTAGGCCCCTACCCCACACATTTTAATAATGAACATTTTTAAACACAAGAAATGCAAATCTACGTATATTTAGTGCTATATCACTGTATATTGATATTAAAAGAAGGCTGAATTCGAAGTGCCAATTTTACGAGTAAATTAAATATAAGCTGACAGAAGTTTAGAGGACAAGAACAGAACATTAATCTATTACACTAAGATGAACAAGTAAATAGCATCATATGCCACTAATAATATCTAATAGCTTCCAGCTTAGAACTGTGACCGAGAGACACTATTTATGGCAATATATGACCGGTAAAACAATTAATTATTGTTTGATTAAGCAAGGTTTAGCTATTAAAGCATTCACGTTCAGCATAGTAAGATTCAAGGAATTGTTGGACTGTCCTAAATAGATGCAGTTTAATATCAACGTTCGGTGGGAACCACGATCACCAGTGAAGATAAAACTGACGTCTTATTGAATTTTGGAGATGAGAACTTAGCTTGAAAAGACTCTGTGCACTAAGTACCTTATCCGTTATCCTCATCAAAACAAGCCTTCGCTTAACAATGGTAGGCTAAACTAAACCAACGAATTTCCAATGGATTTTAACAGTCTATGCAGTTTAATATCAACGTTCGGTGGGAACCACGATCACCAGTAAAGATAAAACTGACGTCTTATTGAATTTTGGAGATGAGAATTTGGCTTGGAAAGACTCTGTGCACTAAGTACCTTATCCGTTATCCTCATCAAAACAAGCCTTCGCTTAACAATTGTAGGCTAAACTAAACCAACGAATTTCCAATGGATTTTAACAGTCTATCTATTCGACCAAAAATTATTACCATAAACTGTGCGATAGGTAGGCATAGAGTTTGGGGATATACATTATTTGCAGCACCTAGAAAGATGAGTAAGATTACACATTTCTGAGCTCTTCATCCGCGCACCATCGACAGACTACCAAACGACACTTTCGATTTTATTTTAATCCACCAACTACCATAACAACGACTTTTCAACATTTGTCACAGAGCACAACAATCATACCCCAGTGCCTAAGTACTTTCAGTAACAACAAAGCTCATGCAATTTAGACATTACCGGTTCCAAACCAGACAGTGCCAACTTGTTTACTCACCTTTTCCATCAGGGCTTGTACTCATCAATCAATATTGTATAGACTCTCTGTCAATCCGGTATAACGAATGGTTCTATTTTCACATTATCATTTAGCAGAGTTTTCCTTTAATTTGATTCTAATCTTAACACCCGCATTCATACCTGTCGCAGCCTCTGATATGTATTGGCTAACTTTCCTGATAAAACACAATTGTCAAAGCAAATATTTCATACGAAATCCAATAAGGACTGTCCGACATAATTTCAGTCGTTATTAAAAAAACGGAATGAAATTCACAAACAAACACCAAACGTATCCAATAGCACATCAATCCTTACTGTACCACCGACCTCGCCCCGTCTTCCAGCAAACGTTTCGCTAGTATCCTTGTCCTCTTTTGAGTTCAAATGTATTTAGTTGTTTACGTGTACCACCATCCTGCCACCACCCATTCCTCATGGAACCCTCTTCGAATATCATAAATTTTTCAAAATGCACCTACAAAAGTTGTTTGAGGAAAAACCATTCGCTGGCACACCGTGGGTGAGCATAAGGAAGTCATTACGAATTTATTTCATTTCCATTTCCATTCTCAATAAAGCTTCTTTTTGGCACTGTTTTGTATTTGTTTTTAAATTTCTTTGAGTACATACATATATACTATACTATATACTCTAATTGTACATGGGTTTGAATGGAGTCCCAAATTATTACAGACGAGTTGTACCCTCATAGAGCGAAGATTGCACCCAGTGTCGTAAGAACACAATGCAACACTTGACTTTGACATATTCATCGCTTGGCGTCTACCTTTTTACAGAACCATATAGTGTGGTAGCACTAACCTTAAATAGCTTAAGAGTGAGCAAAAACTAGCAACTCTAAAGCAAAGCTTTGAAGGACATGCACATAGAGTCTGAATAATTCAAGGTGCATTCTGACGTAAGAAGATAAACACTGTTTGAAGATTGGTTATAAGTGGTGAAAAATGGTTATATGAGAAGCCCTTATTTTAAGAGAATTAAGGTCATGCGCAAACTTTTAAAAAGAGCGAATGTAAGAATTGTAATGATAACTAATAAAGAAATCACTTATCCAATTCAGAACTGTAGCAATAGAAACCTTTAGTCCTTTACCGTCTTCAGGTCAGAATGCACCACTTATAGTTTACCAAGTAGCTTCTATTGTTGGGAAATAAATGACGAATGTTTAAAGAAATTACCAAAAGCTCATAGTACTAGCTTCTCTTTAAATTTTCTTGCACGGAAAAATTTATTCGACTCAATCAAAGACATTGCTTGATGAAGCGGATACAAATCACAACTCGAATATGCATATCTTTGCAGTGAACTTGGAAATAAACCTACAATTGTATGTTTTATTTTTGAACGCAGATTTATAAAAAGTATATAAGGTTTAGAATAATCATATGGATTTAAGTTTCTCCTAAACAACAAAACAGTACTAATACCCTCTTCGCACCGCATTGAAATCTGAGGTTTCCAAAAACTCATGAAACCTCAATCGAAATCAGAAGGGAAACCAAATACATTGGTTAGACTTCCATACCTCGTAGTTGCATAAGGGATTTGATATCATTGGTGAGGTTGTCGAAGCAGGTGACAGATTTTCAACTGTATTACAAGTCAACTGCGAGTCAATCTAATACCTTATTCCACCGCATCGAAATCTGAGGTTTCTACAAAAATATTTCGAAATCTCGGGGGATACTGTAGTTTCCTAGCGAACAAGATTCGAAGATGCAACTTTATAGATCTCAAGGAAATAATCACAAGTTAATATGTAACAACAGCCTCGTTTTCGTCCAGTGTTGGAGTTACCGGGGTTTGAAAATCATATGAAATCTCTATTAGATTAGACTTCACTTTTTTCGATCTTTTCACTTCAATAATAACTTATTCCTTATGGTAAAAAATATTGGTGATTGAACTCCTTAATATATGTAATGTTTTATGTTTTTGAAGTGAAAAGATCGAAAAAAGTGAAGTCTAATCTAATAGAGATTTCCATACGATTTTCAAACCATTCTGGTTTTAGGAGTTTATCACAAAGTAAATAACTACAAGTTATGTCGGGAAAAAAGACTCATTAGAAGCTATTTTTCTTGCTTATGCACTTTGTTGGCTCCCAAGCCGCGTAGCACGAGTCTAGGAGACAGGCCAGAATTGAAATCATTTTTTCCCGCGAAGCGTACCCAGGTAAGCTAATTAAACATAAGGAAAGACTACAGTCCGCTTGGGGGAACAGTATCATACCCTATCCATATCCCAATATGGACCAAAGAAAAAAGCGTTAAGAAGGTGATGTACAGCATTTAATTTCATTCTATTAAGTTTATAAAAAAAAAGAAATATCTTTTGAAAAAACTTTGAAAAATATTGGCTAAATAACTTGTTAAACGTTTTTTTTCGGTTTTTATGCAAACTTTCGAAGAAAACAGCACTTTAGTGAAAAACTCCCACAATACGTAGGCGTGGCAAAAACCTTTATATGACAAACTTATGAAGGAGGGCAGAACCTACATATCTTGTAAAGGTTGTAACACTCTATCGCTCTAACTTTAGCTTTAAAAAGGTTTTTTCTAAATTGTTGGCGTGGCAGAGTGCGTATCAAACAAAATTTTACACTTAACGATTTCGGAACTCAAGGGAATATGTGGTCCAAATTTCAGCTTCCTAGCTTGAATTTAAAGGCCTAAAAATTACGTACGAGCGGACGGACGGACATTGCAAAATAGTCTTATGTTCTGATCCTGATCATAAATATATATACTTTCAGGGGTCTACGATGAATGGGTGTTACAAATTATGTGTCAAAATTAATATACCCTTAGGATATGGTATAAAAATGTGACGTCATCTCATAGAGATTTCATACTAAAAATTCGATTTTCTAGATATCTCCTAAACTAGGCGAAAACATGACTGTTGTTACTCGTGATTATTTGATTGAGATCTATAAAGTTGCATTTTCAGATCTTGTCGCCTCGGAAACTATAGTACTGCCAAATCTCGTTAAAGCATTCACACCGAGCACTACCTGGGTTTTGTTTGACATTTCAGTCACCCATCGAATAAAAAATTACTGCGTTCATATTGCAAGTACCACTATAAGTTAATAATGCCTATTTCCTCATAAATATAATTAGCGTGATCAACGTTCTAGGAATTTTAAATATGATTCAGGAAAAATTATGGCCGATTTTAAGGCTCAATCTGGCGAAAAATATTTTGCCAAATTCTTCTCCAGAAGAATCGTTCAACGAAAAAGATAACAAAATATCCATTTTTATTGATAAAGTTTCTTAAGTATTTTTTTATTTTTTAAATTTCAAAACACTGAACTCACAATTTTACGTAAAAACACGAATAACAGAACACAAAATTAGATTTTTCTTGGAATAAGACTTAATGTTCTAGAGTTTTCCTAGTATTTACAAATACAAAGTGCGTTCGATACGTGATGCTTCGTAAAACATAAGCCCAATATGCGTAGTTCAATAGTTCAGTAACGTGTAGAAGTTATGCACTCGCTCACTGATGAAGTAATTCCGCCCCTGGTTACGAGGAGGTTACATCGAAACGTCAAACAAAACCCTGGTAGTGTTCTGTGTGAATAGGATATAACTGTATCTGAAAACTCATCTCAAATTTCACAAAGTGACTATGATGTAGATCATACACAAATTATTTCCCATAACATGAGATGGAAAAAGTCCCCAAAGAGGTTTGAAATAACTGCGACAACATCAATCATATTTAGTTATATCATATCATAAGAATATGAGTGTGAAAAATTTCCTATGAACGAACATTTGCGAATTCTGAGTAAAAATAGAAAGTAGACTCTTACTCAGTAGTAGAGGCTTTTTTTTAGAAGATCTCAACAAATCTTATGGAAATGTTTAAAACATTAAGTTGGGTTCACCCTGTATAAAATCTTTGTTTCTTTTGTGATTTATTTTCTTCATGTCAGTTGTCTGGATAACAGGAAGCAACAAATTGTCGGGCCTGGAGATGATAAAATGCTACAATGTCTTCACGTAAGTAACCCTTCATTAAGTTAGTACATCAAAACTATAATAGGCTTGAGGATGGGCTTTCGATCAAATGCGTGTACTTCTAGAAGGATGTTAAATGGGCAGTGAAATATAAATCCTTAAGTAGTTCAACTATTACGCTTTTGCTCTCAGATTTGACCCGAGTATTCGCCCAATGCAGGGGTTGTGTAAGACAAAAAATTCTTGTCAACAAAATAAATACATAATTCCATGAAAACTCACGAATCGCAATTGCAAACATCAAACATCCCAATTTAATTAAAGTCTTACGAGAACCCATACTCTCGCGATGTATTCCCTTAGGGAGCACATAATCGTTCACGGTAATCATTGAATTACCATGTTAACTGAGAAAAACAAACAATCTCGATGACACCTTTAATTAATGGTGTTAAGCAATGATTTTCCCTTGAACTCCTTTGAAGTGAGGCAGCACACGGGTAGTTACGTGATGCATGTCACATTCATGCGTACATTTGTATTCATATTAGCTGCGTGTGGTAGGACACGAATAATCCATCATAGTCACATCACGTTCTTTAATGATTTTGTTTTTTTTCGAAGCTCGAAATCATAGAGAAAGAAAGCTCTGTCGGTGATATACCCAAAAACCAAACGTAAATTCATCACCTCTCTTCTTCGGCAGTTTTTTGGCGTGGGTACTGCCACATTTGTCATTCTTCCTAAGAAAACATTCGCTGATTTTGACAGCGGTGAATTAATTGGGCAAAGTAGTGGAAGCCGGTGTGGGTGACAGTTCCCAGTGCTAGGTATTATGATGTCGAAAGGATTCACAGAAATTGATTGCACGTCAGGTCTTATAAATTGTACTATTTCTCATCGAAGGACACTCGAGCGAGTAGAAAAGGACAAACACAATGACCAATTGTTGAGTTGACTTCACTATGCATTATGGTCGTTCTTTCCCCGAATGGGGTATCCTCTTGCTATGAATAGCAAGGGCACTTACTATGGAACAAGGATCTACTTATTCTTATATTCTTGTCATTCTCTGGACAGTCATTTTTTAAATAGCACTTTTCTTCCGATTCGTTTTTCTTCTCTTCTGTTGGCTTTGTACACTGTTGCAAGTGTAGTTTTACCCTGTACCTGAATAAATATCGCGGTAAGACAGTGGAGCGTGGATATTTTTAACGGTTGCTATTGTAATGGAATTAAAGATATCGATTTATTTAAATTGCTTTGTTATTGGAGGAGCTTTGCCAAGAGTAGGATCTGTTTAATGCGAACAGAAAATAATTAATTCAATAATATGGAGAGGAGAACCGATATTACATCATGTCTATCGAATGTATTATGCAAGTGCACCGTGAATAATTTAATTTCGAGAACCGCTAAAAAAAAAATAAGTGCACTACTGCTTCATACGAAACTTTCTCGACTTTTTAAATCTCAAAACAGGACTCTAACGTTTTTTATATAATTTTGCAACACATTTAACCTAATTTTCCACAACACAAAAACATATTAAAATCCTTACAGCCGTTTTTGAGAAATCGAATTTAATTTAAATTTAAGAAAATCGTTATATGAAAAAAATTATTTCAAAAATCGAAGTAAGCAGATTTGTTCAACTTAACATCATAAAAAATATAGTGGAGTTTTTAGGAATTCCCTTTATTAGTTTTTGAGATATTGGCGGTCTTATAAATTACCGTTATTCAGTTTTTATTTAAAATTTTTGGCTCTATTTGAAAAAAAAAAAACAGAAATTATTGAACCATTTTTGTGAATATTAGTGATAAGTGATTTTCACATAAATAATATACGACTGTGAAGCAAGTCCGTAGAACCATTTCGCCAGACAGACCAACGGACCACATTGACCTTAATTAAAAGGAAAATATAATATAATAGCAACAATACGGGATGCACTAGAATACGTTGCGTAGAATTTTAAAGGTACGAAAAAAATGCCTACTTCATTACAAACGTGAAACCAAAAGACTATTACAAATGAACTATTAAATATTTATAATAATCTTTATCTGAATATAAATAATCGCTTCTATAATCAATGCCTCTCGTCTGGCGGGTAAGTTCACAAACTTCACAATTCATAAATCTTAGTTGGTGTTGCCAGGTAATAAAATTTCTCCCTACCAAACATCGATCTCAAACTCCTGAAGGTGTGGTACTAAAACTCTTTGTACACGTTTTGGTCTGGGGTGGCCTGGCATGATTTTGTAGATGTCCCAGTAATACGCTCAGCAAATTCGGATGCCGCTGCATCATCAGTGCCAGAATCTTTATTTGTTCCCCAGTTATCTTCTTCAACAGTTATATTTCCGGGAACATGTGGATTACATAACAAATTGTATACCCTGAACATTACCCCTTCTTCAACTTTGGCCGCATAACGTCTTTGTACTTGATTAATATGGCGCTTTCCTGTACGACCATCCGCAATCTATAGCACTCAATTCCTGGTTCAGAGTCTGACCGAAGCCTTCTTACCTGAGGAATGTTTACGTGGTAGTTTTGTCGCAGAAGGATTTCTGGTGTCATTGCATCGAACAGCATATCCATGAGACAGGGACCAAAAAATAATTTTCGCTTAAGTTCTTCAAAATTCCAGTGCGCATGGTACCAAAAGCCACGCCTCTTTAAAGTTTAAAAACCACATAATATATGTATTGAGCGTGGGCCATCTTGTGGTTTATTTTGAAATCAAAAGTTATTTTGACACCTACAGCTGTTTCCCGCTCGAAATCTTGACAGAAAGTCAGTATCATACCCCCGCTGTACGAAATGAATCGCTTTACGCTTGAACAACGTTGGGAAGTACTGCAAACTTATTTGAAATCTTATACATACTTCGGATTGTGGAGTTGTGGCATCATTGGACCATTTTTCTTGGAAAATCAGGCTGGGAACAAAATTTCGGTCAATGGTGGGCGTTACAGAGCCATGTTAATTGGCTTTTTTTTAACTGAAAGGTGTCATGATTCCAACTTATCATCGGCTCATCGGTTTGTTTTTCATATGTTCGTCGATGCCAGTGAAGAAGCGTTTAGCGCAGCTAAGTAAATGCGGATTGAAAAAGGAGAAAGGATCAGCGTGTCATTCGTTTGTGGAAAGACGAAATGTGTTCCAAAGAAATTGATGTAGATTCCACGTCTGGATCTATCTGCTGCTTTTTTGGGAACCAGGCTGTGTAAATCCATTGCAGTATGCCACGACCAGCCTATAGCTGTTTAAACTGTCTAAAATTGGCTTCGGTCATGCTTACATTACGCAAGTAAACTGTAATGGGAGAGCTGTCAGCCAAAAGTTGCATGAGGCCGAACGAGTGTTGTATGGCGAAGCACAAAACGAAGTTTTTACGCGTGAGATAACTCAGCTGAGCGAGCAGAACCAGGTGGACAAAGCCGGCATTATATATACCTACAAATTGACTCCATATCTAGACGACGATGGGTTATTGCGCGTCTTTGGGAGAATCGATGCCGCCTCTGCCAGACGTCCCATAAGTTTGCCAAAGGAACATAGGTTAACAGAGCTGATTGTTAACCATTATCATCATCGACAACATCATCAAAATGGCGATACGATTGCGAACGAAATTCGGACTAAGTTTTAGGTGGCCAATCTGTGATCAGCTGTTAAGAAAGCAAAAACATGATTGTCAGTTTTTGACATACGTTGCAGTTACCGCCGTTAAATTGCCAGAGGACCGTTTACCCCTCATGAGAAGCCGTTCACCTACACCGGCCTTGATTATTTTGGTCTAATTAATGTAACCGTAGGACGTCACAAGGAGAACCGGTGGATAGCCTTGTTTACTTATCGACGGATGCCTGCATATTATGTATTTGGAATTTTGTCAACCGCCGAGCAGTCAACCGCCGTCTGTACCCCACAGCTGAGATTTAATTCGATTTTCCTTATTTACATACATTTTCTCGTTGTACGTCAATTTTGCTGGCTACTTGTCACCAGCCGTGTTCTTTTGGTTAGCGTATGTAATATTGCACAAAAGAACGCACATCGCCGCTAAGGAAATTCATCAAATCAAATAAAGACACTTTAAGATTTTCAGTCATAGTAGTTTGCATTAAACCCACGAGCAATCATCCAAAATAATACCCCACACAAAATGTAAATATGCCATCATGTAGGGCATTGAAATTGCAACTTAATAGTATAAGTTTGATCTTTATCGAATAAGTGGCTCAGAAACGGGTTTGTAATGTACATTTGCTTGCATTTATGGCCAAAATGCAATGCTAATTCTAGTTTATGCAAATAAATCAAGTTCAAACTCATGCCATTTCTGAACAACTTATCCGATAGGGATCAAATTTATATTATTAAGCCGCAATTTCAGTTCCTTATATATGAGTCTATTAAAGTTTTCCAAATGGGTATTATTTTAGAATTTCGTTCTCATGTTTAATGTACACTGCTCTGATCGAAAATCGAAACCAGACATATGTTAAGACCCGAGCTATTTTTGAAGCACTTATTCGATATGGTTCGAATATGCACTATTTAGCAATAATATTCTCGCAGTGCAGGTGCAGTGGCTTAGTGGTTATGTACTTTGAACACTAAGCCAAAGTGCGCTGGTTCAAATCCCGAATTTTACCACCTGAAAGTTATTATTCGCTGCCTCACCTCTTGCGAACGTTTGACAAACATCCAAGAGTAAGAAATGTCATGAGAAGCTTCTCAAAAATTGATTTCCGTTCGGAACGGCATTAAAAAATTGTAGGTCCCTTCCATTTGTGTAAAAAAATATATATTCGCACACACAGTGGTTGGAGAAGCTAGGCTTTGGGTCCTGTATGGACCGTTTACGCCCAATATTTATTTTTTATTTATTTTTATTCTCGCCCTAATCGGTAAAAAAAGAAGAAAATACTTTTATTGATATTCAAACTATAATTTGTATAAGCTATCCAAAGGGTATATTAATTTTGACACATAGTTTGTAACACCCTTAATATTCGTCGTAGACCCATAAAAGTATATATATTTATGATCAGGACCAAATCCTAAGACCATCTAGCAGTGTCCGTCCGTCCGTACGCAATTTTTAAAATTAATCTAGGATGCTGAAATTTGGACCACATATTCCCTAGGGCTCCGAAATATGGCGATACGATTGCGAACGAAATTCGGACTAAGTTTTAGGTGGCCAATCTGTTAAGAAAGCAAAAACATGATTGTCAGTTTTTGACATACGTTGCAGTTACCGCCGTTAAATTGCCAGAGGACCGTTTACCCCTCATGAGAAGCCGTTCACCTACACCGGCCTTGATTATTTTGGTCTAATTAATGTAACCGTAGGACGTCACAAGGAGAACCGGTGGATAGCCTTGTTTACTTATCGACGGATGCCTGCATATTATGTATTTGGAATTTTGTCAACCGCCGAGCAGTGATTGGACTTGAGAAAAGCGAAGCGGTGGTACGGTATTTAATCTGTTTCTTTTCTCGTTTTTAATATTTTTTAGATTGTTCAGCAGCTGCGCTACTATGAGGTAAACAGCAAAGCTGTAACATGTATGATGAAAGGTTTTTGAATATTTTAAATTTTGAATTAAAATCCACTGTGGCACAATGTCATCAGTTGTAAAACTTTCTATTATTTCTGGTTGCCTAGCAATTTTCTCCACTCAACATTGAGCAGCTCAATGTTCGTTGCGCTTTGCAGAAAATACCTAGTAAGACCCGTGACTGTTGGCATTGTTCAAGCAATGCCATTTTTAGAATCTAAATATTTTAATACCTTAAGTTTTGCATCTAAAAAGTCAAATCTTTCTTTTATTTGGATAGCTACACAAAACTTTACGTAATTCCATTTGTTTACTTCCATGAATTTCATTCTTTAGTAAATATGCTTCAAAAAATAAACCAAAATACATTTGAGACCATGGCAACTAGTTTTAAAGAATTACTTAGGTACATCTATTAATACCTGTGAGCCAGCCAAATAAAGTATGGAGGGGTTGATGTGTCAAAAATATGTCATTAGCGCGGGCAGTTTTGCAAGAATTCCAAATGGCAACAAAAAACAGCTTATTGGGGGGGGGGATGTGTTGGGGAAGTGCTGCGAAGTATTGAGTTAACGTAGTTCAGGTTTAATAGATATTTTAATTGAAATGTTTCCAAAAAAAATAGTTAAGTATATAATAAATAATGAAGTTGCAATTAAATGCAAATATTTTTTGTGTTTATAAGAAATAGTTCTCAATTTTGTATCCGCCTTAAAATAAACATACTTGGGTTGTTATATTTTTTCCATTTTGGTTATTAGAGTGAGATAAAATGTATATATTATTTTATAATTGCATGAATATTACTAAATTAGTAATTTTTGGGTGTAAAATGTTTATAGTTAATAGTTTTGGATTAGTTTTTCATGTATATTAAATTCTTTGGTTGTTTTATTATGTTTTTATTGAACATATGAAAGTTTAATATATTTACATACCTACATATTCGGAACGTTCATATGAGAGCGAGCGAGCGAGCGAATTGACAAACTGCGACAAAATAACTTTAAATGCATTTTTAAACACAAAATGTAGACTTGACTATTTCAATTCCAAGATAACAACGTTATGCAATTTATTTCATCATGTTTAACGGTGAATAAAATAGCAGTGAATTTATGAAATACTATGTTAAATTATTGAAATGGTCAGTTAACTTATCACGCGTTACTGATTAATTTCATTCATTGAGCTTTTACTTATTTTACTTACAATTTTAGTAATTTTACAGAATATTTTATTAATTCACTGCTGAAATATTTATTAAACCTTCCGTTTAAAAATTATTTGATTTTAATTATTTTACTCGACATTCGATAAGTCAACCACCAAAATTATTTTATTATTACTGACAATTTAAAACTGCTAAATTAGTTTAACTACTGGCAAACAAATTATGGTAACCCTTATTTTATGTTTAACTTGCGCAACTGCTTAAAAAAATTTACCCAAAAAATATGCTTGCTTGGTAAAACTATTATTTTAGTTTACATAATAATTAAAAACATTCACCAAAATTTTATTCTGTTGCAAATTCATTATAAATCGTCGCATGTTATTACGATGTTATTGGACACAGCCCAGTTTTGACTTTTAATATGTCAACATGAAATCTTTTCCAAAATGGATTCTTAGGCGCAGAACTGCTATTGTGTGCGTAAGCTGGCTAAATAATTTGATTTACATGTAAAAACATATACGAACACAGTACTGTGCCTTTTTGAAGCAAATAAAAAACGATAGGCGGGAGAGCCAAAAATCGTCTCAGTCGACTATCTGTATAATTACTCATCTGTGCTACAAAGGATAAAACCTTTTGAATTAGAACAATAAGATGTAACCACATGATATTGTCAGTATAAGCAGGTGTTTCCTCTGGGATGTTTCCTGCCAAATGTCATTAAATTATTTAAATTAAAACTGCTTGACAGACATTAGCCTCGTTGTAGTATGAATATTTTTAATGTGAGGTGTTTTTTAGAGAGTAAAAATCGCACACTATTATGAGCACGCGCGGCCGGTCCTCATAGTGTCTGATTTAAGATGTTCACCCACCGTCGGAAAAAAAGAATCAAAAAAGAATGTCTTCCCTTGAATTTCACCAATTTATTAATATTTCCTTAGAACAATTCGCGGCACGCGGATTCTGTAGCTTAAGAGGTGTGGTTGTTGAATTCATTCCTATTCCCAAACTCTCCAACTCCAACTCTTCGAAATATATGCTACTGCGTTTTTTGTATTGTTATTTTCAATTTACGTCGTCTGTAAACCACAGCTGAGATTTAATTCGATTTTCCTTATTTACATACATTTTCTCGTTGTACGTCAATTTTGCTGGCTACTTGTCACCAGCCGTGTTCTTTTGGTTAGCGTATGTAATATTGCACAAAAGAACGCACATCGCCGCTAAGGAAATTCATCAAATCAAATAAAGACACTTTAAGATTTTCAGTCATAGTAGTTTGCATTAAACCCACGAGCAATCATCCAAAATAATACCCCACACAAAATGTAAATATGCCATCATGTAGGGCATTGAAATTGCAACTTAATAGTATAAGTTTGATCTTTATCGAATAAGTGGCTCAGAAACGGGTTTGTAATGTACATTTGCTTGCATTTATGGCCAAAATGCAATGCTAATTCTAGTTTATGCAAATAAATCAAGTTCAAACTCATGCCATTTCTGAACAACTTATCCGATAGGGATCAAATTTATATTATTAAGCCGCAATTTCAGTTCCCTATATATGAGTCTATTAAAGTTTTCCAAATGGGTATTATTTTAGAATTTCGTTCTCATGTTTAATGTACACTGCTCTGATCGAAAATCGAAACCAGACATATGTTAAGACCCGAGCTATTTTTGAAGCACTTATTCGATATGGTTCGAATATGCACTATTTAGCAATAATATTCTCGCAGTGCAGGTGCAGTGGCTTAGTGGTTATGTACTTTGAACACTAAGCCAAAGTGCGCTGGTTCAAATCCCGAATTTTACCACCTGAAAGTTATTATTCGCTGCCTCACCTCTTGCGAACGTTTGACAAACATCCAAGAGTAAGAAATGTCATGAGAAGCTTCTCAAAAATTGATTTCCGTTCGGAACGGCATTAAAAAATTGTAGGTCCCTTCCATTTGTGTAAAAAAATATATATTCGCACACACAGTGGTTGGAGAAGCTAGGCTTTGGGTCCTGTATGGACCGTTTACGCCCAATATTTATTTTTTATTTATTTTTATTCTCGCCCTAATCGGTAAAAAAAGAAGAAAATACTTTTATTGATATTCAAACTATAATTTGTATAAGCTATCCAAAGGGTATATTAATTTTGACACATAGTTTGTAACACCCCTTAATATTCGTCGTAGACCCATAAAAGTATATATATTTATGATCAGGACCAAATCCTAAGACCATCTAGCAGTGTCCGTCCGTCCGTACGCAATTTTTAAAATTAAGCTAGGATGCTGAAATTTGGACCACATATTCCCTAGAGCTCCGAAATAGTTAAGTTTAAAAATTTGTTGGATACACCCACTGCCACGCCCACAATTTAGAAAAACCGTTTTAAAGCTAAAGTTAGAGAGATAGAGTGTTACAACCTTCACAAGATATGTAGTCACTGCCCTGCTTTATAAGTTTGTCATATACAGATTTTTGCCACGCCTACTTTTTGTGGGCGTTTTTTACTAAAATGCTGTTTTCTTCGATAATTTTCATAGAAAGCCAAAAAAAAATGTTTAACAAGATATTTACCCAATATTTTTTCCAACATATCGCCCATACAAAGTTTTTGGCCACGCCCACTTTTTCGGGGCGTTTTTTCAAAAAAACTTTTTTTTTTTAATTAATAGAGTGAAATAAAATGCTATCCATCATCTTCTTAATGCTTTTGTCTAATAACTAATAACGTGCGGTCCCGGTTCAAGTTCGACCAGTACCACCTAAAAGTTTTTATTCGCTGGTGCGGCAGCTTTCTTGCGAAAGTCTGACAAATATCCAAGTATACGAACTGTCATTATAAGCTTTTAAAAAAATAAATTGGCTTTCGGAATCCCTTCCATTCGTGTCAGATGGTTGAAGTTGCCAGCCCAGGTCTGCTTTAGTACATGGATCTTCGTCTTCTTTTGTGAGTTTGATCACCAGATACAAATACTGTGATACCATATGATAAAGATAAAATTTAGCATTGATGATTTATGCAAAGAATATGGCACGTTCAGCATTCATACGTTATAAAATGACCGACTTTTGAAAGAAAGAAAAGTGTATGGATTCTATTATGAACGAAAGCAAGAGTTTTAAGGAAATTTAGATATCACATGATCAAATATCCGTCGAAAAATTTTGATTTTTGTGTCCAATATTAACTCTACATTCCTGTTTATTTTTTGGCACTCAACGCCGGATAAAGGTATTTGTGTTGTCAATAGCAGCAGTTTCCTATGGTAATCTTTCGTCGTATCTCCACCTAGTTGTCACTAGTAAATTTAATGTTGAAAGAAGAACTTTTCAACCACCTGGAACTTGCTGATGTTAAAAGTCAAGTTTTGTCCTTCCATGTTGACAATTGCCTTGTGTACCATTACTTCAAGAACAAGTTTGAAGAAATTACATAATCGACAAAACATATCTGTTGGCTGTTGCCTGTTGCCTGTTAAACATATAGTAAGTATGAATCTCACGCTATTTGGAGTACATGCTATAAGTCCTCAAAATTTTTCATAGAATAAACCTCGCAAAATAAAATTAAATAAATCATGTGTCATTCATCTTTTAAAATTTAAGTTTAAGCTACTTTTATGCCACGTTCTAGCACTTAACCGCGATTAAAACTATACTTCCCTAAATTACCTCAAATCTCGTAATTTACCATACAAATTTGAATATATTATACACAAGATAAAAAATGAATGATCTAGAAAGCAACAAGGTTTGCATGTAAGAACCGGCTTGTTTTTAATATTTTTCACATAATCTCGGTTTATCTGTTAGTGGAAACCCTGCATTACATTCGCCCAGTTGGGTTTGCGTTTAATGTAAGAAGTGATTTGAAAATCATCTTTTATCAGGTAAAGGAAAATCTAACATGTTACACAAAAAGAAAAGTACAGTGGTTTTTACTTACAAATCTTTATCTTATCATGATAGTTGAGATAATGCGTCATCAGTCGCATTCCACAAACAACAAAAAAATTCTGAAATGTTTAATCAAAAGAGAAATGGAATGTAAATTTGATTCTTTTTAATTCAAATTCGCGGCTTTCTGGGACAAATTAGTTTCTTTAAGATCTTGTACAATTTCCCGTTATTTCTTTTGTTTCCACCTTAAATCAATTTGTTTTATAAGCTGTCATTATAGTGGTTGAGACTGGCATCACTTGCACTTTGACATTTCACGTAAAAAATTGATTTGACGTGTAGCAAACAAGTGACGAATATTTTTAAATATTTATTTTACGAAAAACACTGAAATGGACTCTAATTCAGAAGATTTGCTTACATTCAAAGATTTTTCCAGCTCGTCTAACAGTCCAGCACCAGCCCAAATCAGTGTAAATTCGCCACAAAGGAATCCCACTGGACGTTCTAGGGATCCACTTCAAGCACTCATCTACGACATGTCGGAAAGTGCCAAAGTCCTTAATGGTGAAAATAGCCCACAAAAAAGTGGAGGATCTTTAGATGGCAACGACGATGGTACTGGGAAACCAGTCTCGTTTCTCACAATCGAGTACTATCAACAATTCTTCAATGTTGATACCTTTATGGTTCTGGATCGTATTGCTAGCGCTATTGTACCAAAGAGAGCCCCACACAATTATCTAAAGTCACACATTGGAACCAATCCCGATTTGTATGGACCTTTGTGGATCAATGTTACACTGGTGAGTTCATACTGACGAAGATTTGCCATCTGTTGTTCATAACATGTAATTCTGGCAGATATTTTCTATCGCCATCAGCGGAAACATTGCGAGCTATCTTCAGAGTGCTAGTGAGAGCTACCACTGGCGTTATAACTTTCACTTGGTGTCATATGCGGCTTCTTCGATCTTTGTTTATTCGTGCTTGCTACCCGGTGCACTATGGGCACTCATGAAATACAGTTTGAAGCCCATAGAAGAGGGATTGGAAACTGAAAATGTGAGTTTTGACAGTATTTTGTTTGATTAGGAGTGATTGTTTGTTGTTATTTTTTGTCCAGTCCTCTTACACTCCAAGTCTCCTCTCGATGATGTGTATTTATGGCTACTCCCTTGCCATATACATTCCAGTGTCAATTTTGTGGCTTATTCAGGTAATTTTTTTTTTTTTTTTAATTTAGAAATTCATTTCATAATGAACTTCGTTTAAGTAGATCTCCGTTCTTCAATGGTTGCTCGTGTTAACAGCTGCCTTCGCATCGGGATCCGTGCTCATCGCTGTCTTAACACCAGCCTTGCGCAATTCTAAATTGTCGCTTTTCCTTATGATCGGAATTCTGGGAGCGCACTTCCTTCTTGCAGCTGGATTCATGCTGTACTTCTTCCATGTACCTAGTACGTCTGCAGCTCCTTCGATCGATGTGGTTAAGTCATTGGTGTCCAGTACAATGGCGAATGTTGCGAAGAATATAACTGCTGGTTAGAATAGACGGAGGCGGAGCTATCTAGTATTATTGTCAAATTATTCCTTTTATGTACTTTATCTGCATTAAATTTTGGCGCATAATAGATCTTTATTGTTGCTTAAGAATGTAAAGAGAAATTGCAATTAGTGCTGGTTCGCACTGCCCCCAGGAGCCTTCTAAATTTAAGGGTCTCGTAGGACAATTCATTTGTGAATTTGGCACATAATATGTAACATATCACGTTTTCTCAAAAACGATCTGACGGCGTTATTTCGCAAATACAGATTAGATCCATTAAAATATGTTTCTTATTTCACAAGAAAAGGTCACGTCCAAACAACCGAATATAGATATAAATCTACTGAATTTCAAAAATTTACTGAGAAAATGTATTTCTCATAGAAATGAATGAATCAATTCCTGTAAAAGTTAAACTCATTTCCGCATTAAGCGCAAAAAAACACCCATGATTCCAAAAAATTATGAGAACTAAATGAGTTCTATGTAAGTATTTCAATTGTTAATCACTTTCTACTTTCAATGTTTTCTAATTAACGGTGTTTTCGTTTGGTAAAAGAACTGATTTTTATTTTGAATTAAATGTGTCAAAACACAGATTCTTTTGATTCCTAATCAATTTTTGCAAATCTGTAAGTGCCCTCTCTCACTGATACATTATCTTCCGCCAATTACTGTTTAACCATAAACTACAAAAATCAACATCTACGTACACCGATTTTAGCAAATTGACACAGAATTTCACTACTGCAAAGAAATAAAAATTAAAATGGCCACGTAACAATTCAAATTTCAGACAAAATCTGAAATTACCGAACAAAAACACCATAGAAATCGAATTAAATTTTATAGCACTTAACAAATAAACCGTAAAATAACAACACACTGTATAAGTGCAAATCAATTGAACACAGCCGGTCATTGCTTAGCACTGGGTATAGTGACATCTAGTGAAGAAAATAAATTTAAATTATTGAGCACTATTATACAGTGACACAGTGAATAATTGATAAGGTCCAGAACATAGAGCTTGTTCGTTAAAAATAAGATATCGATTTAGCACTCCATTCTTATTGTACCATTAACAAAGAAATACTCTGTATTTTAATTATTTAAACAAATGTTTTCTTTTCGGGAACGAATTAAACTATACTGTTTCCAAAAAGAAATTAGAGTTGTTTAAAAACCACTGAAAGGTGCCACTTTATTTCTTGTGAAAGAGGGCTAACTCTTTCTCAAAATTATACTTTCGATATTAACATAAGAACTGCCAAATTCGATGTCTCATCTAAATAAAAATTATTAATTTTCTTACAAAGGAAAAACACTACAAGAGAATTATGCCTAAGGGAAAGTTAGATGAAAAAGTAAATTTGTCCACAAGGCGTTGTTCTTTTTTTTTGCTGGAAATTCAATGATATTTAAATAAACGTCCTTTAATGATCTGTCGGTAAAAAATGTTAATCGAATCATCCAACCTCTTTTAGTTGTACTATTATTTTACTTTAGGATTCTTGACACATAAAACAAACCTGACTATTTTTTGTTGCAATTTTTACTGTGTTATTTTAGATTTAATGTCGCGTCTTAAGTCAATTTTATAATTAATTATTTTATAATTATTTATTTATACATATTTGTATTGCGATTAAATATCACAATCACAACCTTATTATATGCTTACCAAACCAGCTTATCGTTGAAAATAATGACAAAAACTGAAAAAAATAATAAAAAAAAAATTGAATTATATATAGAACTATATAAAATTCTTAAATAAAAATATAAAAAACATGTTTTCTTGCAGTCTAATATTCCTATAGCATGCAATTTTTTTTTTAATTAATTTTAATTTTACATTTAAAATGAGAGAATGATAGCCAAACGTCAGAATAATCTGTTTTCTGCTCATTTGCGGAAGCAATTCACAATCCTCTGGTAGCAGTTAAGCAAAATTCTTCTCATAATTCCCAACGAAAGATAACTTCAGATGCAGAGGGCTGACAATTGCAAGATTAAACCAACCAATAACAGAACGGGAAAGAATAGTATCAAAAAGCAAAAAATTTAGTCTAAAATGCCAAAAAATTAAACTGCATGATTACATGAGTTATCAGATTATATCTAAATATTATACTTATAATATATATACAATAAATAATTAATCTTCTCAACACAAGATTTAAAATAATTCTAGGTAATAAACTTCGTTAGCATGTAAAATTCGGGTTGCGAGCACCCTCTATACGACTCTACAATACTCTCGAGGACTCAACATGGCAAACATAAAAAAAACGATATGATGCGTTTGACTTATCACAAGTTTCGTTTGGTTTTTACTTGTCTTACCTTCATATTGGTTGAAAAATTAAATGGTGTGCTAATAATATTTTCATTCATTTTCCACTCATTAAATATAGCAAGCAATTTTTTTTTTTAATTAATTTTAATTTTTCATTTAAAATGAGAGAATGATAGCCAAACGTCAGAATAATCTGTTTTCTTCGGTGGAAATGCTGAAAGATTAATTTTATATCTTTTGTGCTTAATCTCAGTATATTTTTTGCTGGAAACTTAGCATTTTTGTCCCTATTGTTATTTTCTTGAAATAATTTTTTAATTTTTTTTCCATTTTCAAATTGTTAGCTCTTTGAACAATTCTAAAAGTTTGCTCAAATAATAAATTTGTGAACAAACTCTCGTGCTGAAATATTTTTAACCACAGCCAACTTCATCCAATATGTCCTTTCTTCCGGTTCTTTTTGTCAAGCAAGGTATGGTTTCTGTCAATTGACTGAAATATTTTATGAAAATTAATAAAAAATGTTAGTTTTTTGAGAAAAGTGTCTTCTAAATCAAATAGAAATATGTTCACAGCAATCTACATTTACTTTTCGATGAATTTTTTATAGAAATTCATTAAAATTGTGTTGTGCATGTGTTTATGTTGTTATTGCCACATCTAGACATCGAATTTCAAATAAAATGATAAATTTAATGCTTTATTCTTCTTCTACAGATGCCTGGTGTAACAGTTAAGGATATTGATCAACACGCAGTTGTCAAGAATGTGGCTGTCTTCTTAAAGAAGTAAGTGTGTCTACCAATGTGTAACCTCAAAATAAGCCTATCTAACCAAGTTTTCTTCATTTAGGACTGGCAAGCTAAAGGTTCCAGAACAAATGGACATCATTAAGACTGCCAAATTCAAGGAACTTTCTCCTTACGATCCCGATTGGTTTTACATTCGTTGCGCGTCGATCCTTCGTCACTTGTATCACCGCAGTCCAGCTGGTGTTGGTTCAATCACCAAGATCTACGGTGGGCGCAAACGCAACGGAGTTCACCCATCCCATTTCTGCCGGGCTGCTGACGGTTGTGCTCGCAAAGCTCTCCAAGCTTTGGAACATGCCCGCTGGATCGAGAAGCACCCCGATGGTGGCCGTAAATTGACCTCCATTGGACAGCGTGATTTGGATCGTATTGCAAATCAAATCGTTGCCAAGCAGAGGGATGCCCGCAAGGAAACTGGTCCAATTGTGATTTCCAAGTGAAGTTAGGGAGTTATTTTCAATAAAACCGAAATTTTTATTTAGAAAACAACTACAAAGTGTTTTAAATTTGTTTTTAATGCGCTTTTGATTGTAATGATATTGGGAAGTTGATGTTTTAGGAAAGAAATATCTACATTCGCTGATTTCAGTGCACCAGATGAACCCGCAAGTAAAAAAAATGCACAAAGTGCTGTGGTCGAGTGTTTAACAATAATCCGGACCGGATGGAATTCTCGCAATGACTTTCAATAACCGCATACTTTTTTATTAACATATAGACACTTTCCTCATCTGTAGCTAGTCAATAGCTTTTGCGAATTACACCTCAATACAAAATAAATTTATAATGCCGAACTAACAAATTGAGCCTGACAGGAAAGGAAATTCATTATAAATCGTGTCTTATAGTAGTGGTCGCTGCCAAACAATTAGATATTTAGACGGCACTACCATCACTCTAGACTGAATTGACAAGGCAGAAGTAGATTTCTTATACAGTATAGTGTAATACCCAATAGTATAGTGGCCGGCTCTTAGTAAAGCGTGCAACATTACCAAACTCAGAGAAAGGTTAAAGGACCAAAGGACACCATCAAATGAAATGATGAATGAAATGACTTTGCACCTTTTGCCTCTTTTTCGTAACAAACAACAGTATACAGCGCGATCGAACTATGGAGTGCTAAATCATCTGATAATCCTGACCTCAAAATTATTGTTACTTTGCCATGAAGGGCTGGCCTCACTTAATTAGCGCAAGTTAGGGTTCCAAAAACAAACATGCTGGCAAGCTGGTTATGATCTAGGTTGCTCATTTGCGGAAGCAATTCACAATCCTCTGGTAGCAGTTAAGCAAAATTCTTCTCATAATTCCCAACGAAAGATAACTTCAGATGGAGAGGGCTGACAATTGCAAGATTAAACCAACCAATAACAGAACGCGAAAGAATAGTATCAAAAAGCAAAAAATTTAGTCTAAAATGCCAAAAAATTAAACTGCATGATTACAGTTATCAGATTATATGTTTTGCTGATGGCAAGCATATTACGCTTATGGAGGCGGTTTTTTTGAGTAATAAATAACTTCTGGCTAGATTCAAATATAAATGTTACCATTCAAATCTAGTATCTGTTGTTGGAAATGCCCAAGGCCTAACCGTTGCCGCTATTCAAGCTATGATTAAATGTGTAAAACTGCATTCATTTTAGTTATCATTACCTTATGGGCTGAGCTAATGCGATTACATGGATGCAGTTATATGTTGTCGTGTCGCAGTTGGCTGAGAAATGTTGCCAATTGTAGACATTATGTTCAAATTAAAAGATTGCAATTTTTATAACCAAAACTGTTGCGGTAACGATAAAATAGTTGGAATGGAATATTGCGTCGATCAGTTTTAGTTTTACTGAATTTGTTTCTAATTTTCAGCTAATATCGTCAGAATTGAAGAATTATGAAATGCATCAGAAAAAAAGGCATTTATCAGTTACGTAGTTTGGGGCATTTGAATGTGTGCACGCCCCTGGTTTTGAGCCTAAATACAAAGCCAGAAGCAAATTTCTCTTCTTTTCAGGAGAGGGCCTGTTATTTAAGAAATAAACGAAAACTTTCAGGAGAATCTGTAAGTCTTCCGGACGACATTATTCAGCTTAGTTTGTTAGCAACATTTTATGCGATTACTTTCAATGTGCTTGAGAAATGTCAATGGCAGGTTTTTCGTTTCTCTGCTATGATTTTAATTGTTTGGTGTATATTCGAATCTTTTTTGTATACGGATAAACATATAAATGAGCCGCTTGTTAAAGCCCTGAGAGCTAAGAACTCAAAAACTAAACGATCAACTGAAGCATACCTGCACATTGTTATGATGTAAGAAATTCACTATAGTCTTCGAGTTTTTTTTTATTCTTTTTATTAATTCAGCAGTTTTTACTTCAAAACACCAAAATAACAAAACAAAAATAAATTAAATAAATTCGAAATCTTTCCATAAGTTTAGTTTGAAACAGGTTAATCTGTTGTTTTTTGTAAGTTAATTTGAAAATTTATTTAATAAAGTAATTTTTAATGTCTGTGTACATTTATAGATTCATACCAAATTCCTTAACAGAGATACAAATTTGTATGAACACAAAATATATTTAGCAAACGCTTATGGAGTTTGCGGCCATTTTTAAATCAATTTTTTTTAAATGGCTGGTTCAAGGGGGCAAGGGGTGTGTAGTGTTGACATCTGGTTAATTCCTCATCTGTGGTCTTAATTTTCTGGTTTATTTTATTGTCTGTTTCAATGTATGACGTTGAGTTGAGCTTAACGTTCGTTTCGGTTTAAATTTAAAGCTCGAATATGAGAGAATATTGTCATCAGCGAAGGAATAAATAGGATTCGAAATAACAAACAGCAGATCACTTAAACAAATTAAGAGTCAAACTAATTTTAAATAAAATATATGTATATGCACAAAGGCAATGCAACCCAAACTAATAAAATATAAATAAAATATCCAGATGTAGTTACTCGTAACTAATGTCCTATGAAAATTCTTCAACAAAACACTATAGCTTACCTATTCATACTAAAGTGTTTAGTTTATAGACACAAAGTACATAATATTTATAATTCAAATAAAACTACGTACTTCACATTAGTTAATTTATTTATTCCATTTTAAATTATTAAAGCTAAATTAAAGTTATTTATTAATTTTTGTTTTTCAACACTTTTTCACCATCCATAAATTTATGTTTATATTTTAATCTGAGTTAATTTCATACCATTCATTGCAAGTCATAAACATACTCACATTACACAATTAAATTGTTTCTTGGAAAAATCATTTGCCAACATTTCATTGGTTCAATTCATATATAATATTTTAAAAATATTATTTATTTATGTTATTTAATTTAAACAACGATATCTTGACCACAATTGATCGTACATTTATTACGTGTATGTATATGTATATATAACTTTTTTATATATATTAATTGGTATTACTGTATACGCCCATTATCATTGGTATTTTTATTTGTAAGAGTAATATACTTGGAAAAATTCTTTTAATAAATCTTTTATTTGATATTGATATAAGAGAAAATGGTTTTACAATGATATTTAGAATAATAATAATAATAATTATTTATTTTTAATAATTTTGTTTTAAGGCAAACTATTTATTTAATTTTCTTTTAAGGTACAATTATATTAAAATCGATAGTTTTAAAAATCAAAGGAAATGCATATAAATGCAAAGTAAACAAAAGTTTAGATAATATTTTTTTCTATCACATATTTAAAATTCTATAAATAATTCGGGACGGTGTTAGAGATGTAGAGATAATTGGGAGTGGATAATTTAATATTGGCTTTGTTTATAATTTTGTTGATAAAATTTGTGAATTTTAACTTAGTCCTTATAGTTTTCGTTTGGAATCATTTTAAAAGCAAATAAAATTTATTATTTCTATATGGTTTAAAACAAAGTTTTTCAAAGCTCTACAGTTTATAGTTGATTCCTAACATCAGCTTTAAGAAGCTTCTCATGACAAGTTGTATGGTTTGTACAAATTTCGGAGAAGGTAACTGTACATAAAAGTTTAAAATGGAACTGGAGGTACTGGTGTGGTACCTACAACTTGGACATTCCAATGGGTCATCAAAAGCGCCTACCACATCAATCAACCTACCTTGATTACCTTACTCTACCTCTTAACCACTGCTTAGTCCTTAGAATATACAAATTATGATTTATACCAGTTGTCAAATGGCAACTAAAAGCGTTCACTTTTGCGAGTTTATGCAATTGATTGCAATCAAATTTCGAGTGGAGAAAGAGAGTGCACAAATTTTAACTTGACGTGGAGTCATAGTGTCCCTCTTTAAGACTCACAGATAACATAACTATAAACCAGACTACTTGCAAAGAAAATGCATATCTCTTTAGGTAATGTTAACGATAAAGTAAAATTGCTGTACCATTATCAACAAAATCTAAACAAAATCCCTGCTAATAATAAAGTTATACATAAATATAATTATGTGTTAATGAAAGTAAAATTGTATTCTATAAATATTTATGCGATTTTTTTAAAACTAACTAAAGGCTTAAATAATAATAAAAAAATAATATAGTTATGTGAATACTTCATTATTGGATTTAGATACATAATATATATTTATATTCAATACATATATTTATATTTAATCAGAAATTTAATTTTAAAAATATAACATTTCTATTTTTATTGAATACAATGTTTCTAAAAATAATTTTAAATTTCTATATCACAACATAACACGTTTTAAATATTTAGTTTTGTTTTTATTTCTACTATTTCTGTTTATTTCTTAATCCTGCTTGCTTTAATTGTAATTTTTAAAAATAACTTTATCATAGTTTTTATTATTTTAAATAACAAAAGGCAAATAAATTAATGTGAATGTACATTTCTTAAATGTAAATCAATTTAAACAAAGCTAATTAATAATTTCTTCATAGAAGGAGTTATATAAAACTAGAAAATAGCTTTGTTATATGCGTTAATATGAGCATGCATATTATATAATTGCACAATTCCTTACAACTTAAAATTAAATATGCACAATTTAAATAAAATTGATAAATTTGTATATAATTAATTTGATTTAATCTTTGTTTGTTTGTTTCGCTAATCATCTAGTAAGGGTCTAACGTCTAAACGTTATTTTACGTTTATTGTTATTGGGCTACATCAGACAATATTCTCGCTGTTCCTGAAAAATTGGTGACTGAAGAATATCTGTATGGAATTAAGAGAAAAACGTTAAGATGAGATAAAATGGATTAGAGTGCGTGATCTCTAAAAGAAAATATTCCATAGTTTTTTTATTTTTTTTTGAATTGTGAATGTGATGTGTTTCATTTTTGAAGCCTATCCTAACAAAAACGTTCTCAAATACGTAGTTGAAGCGGGTACCAGACAAATTGTTGAATATGTTAAAAAAATATGTGTGACAATTGCATGGTCAACGGGGATGATGGAAGCCAAGAGGACAAAATAATATCGGACATTAGCTAACCAGGATTCTACCAATTTCAGCAGAAATATTGGGTAAGAGTATACATAAACTTATTGCTTATATTATGAATAGAACATCAGCCAAAAGAAAAAAGGGTCCGTTTAAACATTGCATACAAGTTCCTGACAGCCACATTGTGCGAATTATTTTTGAACAATCTAATTGGCATTATCAAGTGCGTTAGACTAAGTTGGATACTGGAGAACCAAAATCCAAATTAGTAAGCCAAAAGGCACAAATATCTAAAGGTCCCTGATATTGCTTTACATGGTTCGACTAACATAGTATACTGTCGCTGGTGCGATTTGAAAAATGAGTAACACAAGCGGCATAAAATAGTAAAATTATTGTAAGTGAAAATAAAAATAGAGTAAGCTGCAACAAATAATACAGACAACATCCGCGATAAGCACGCAATATTCAGGTTAAACTTTGAGTTACCTGATATGTTGACATCACATCAGATAACAAACGAAGGTATGTAATATATGAAAAAAAAATATAAGAATTTCTTTAAAATGACATGAGAAAGGTCAAACGTTTTGGCGGTAGTGTGAATTTATTTTTTTTAAATCTTGCTGTCGCTATTTATTGGTAACTGCAAATGTAAAATTTTATTACAAAGCGTTAGGACAGCGCCATCATTTCAATCCAAAATAAGTACACAACGTCAAAGTTTAATACGTGTAACTTACAACCAACTGGAAACCAAAATTTTTATGATTTTCTTACCAGTCGAAATTTTGCTTAAAGAAATATGAATGCAATATTTCATTTATTTTTTTACAATTTCTCAGTACGGGAACGAGTTTATAAATCTCTTTTAGAAGTTTAGCTTAATTTTCCATTGCAAATGAGTACCTAATATAAATCGAAGCTATACTTTCCTGTTCTAACATAATCTAAAAGTTTTCACTTAATTGTGCTTTTTTGAACTGCTCTGATCTAGTTTTCCATCATAAAACACTCTTCTTACTTGGCTTACTTGGAAAAATTTCCAATTGATATTATATTGCTCATATAGAAAATTTTAATGTAGACAAAAAAATTTGATTAGGTCTACTTTTCTTATCCCACTTGATCTGACAGTTTTTACTCCCTTAGTGCTGTTTTTCTGTTCTGATACAGTTTTTGTTCATCAAACAGAGCCCATAGGTCCATTTTAATTTAAACGATTTATACCGTTGCCTAACTCGAAAAATTGGTAAGAGAAAATTGGCATTAATTAGGCTTCAGCTTGTTTTGAATGCGTGTGTACATTTTGTGCATTATCATTTTATACACAAATAAATTAATAAAATTCTGAGTGCCATAAACTGCGTTTTCGAAAAATAACATTCATTCAGGAAGCATTCCATGTATAATATATGTACTAACATCTTTATTTAATCCATAATCATAACAATATCTCACAGATATATCATTAAATATATATCTATGAAATTATATTTCACGAAAATACTTGATAAATACAAAATTAAGAAAATAATTCTCATCTGAAAAATAAGTTGATAGTTTCTTTTTGTAGTATAGATTTGCGGTTCTCACAATAATCAAAACATAATAAATTATGATTTAAAGAAATCGAATAACAGGATATTCTTAAAAAGTGGTCAGTTAAAAAAATATGCATAATTTTATATTTTATATCTGGATACATCTAGCGCTGACCGCTGACTTTAATAGGTACTTCTATATTTTCCTGGTCGAATTTAAGAAATATTTAAAATCTTCAGAGGTGCTATTATTAATGTACCTTGTCAAGAAGTAGCTTCACTCAATTTATTAGAAATGAATTGGAGAACTACCAAAACTATTTTCCGAAAGTTAATAATATTAATTGACCAATCAATCAAAAGATCTTATTACCGCCTAAAATATACATTTTCTAATTGTGTCCTGCGAAAATAATAGTACTACACTTCCTTATTTGTTCCAACAAAGCGCGGAATTTATATTTCGTCAATGCGACAGTGTGTATATTCTCATAAACAAGATCGGAAAATGTATGCAGATATAAGTTGTAAATTGTATGCAGATGTTTGAAATAGGTAATAAAAAAAAAATTAATTTAAAAAACCATCACATCTCATATATATTCCAAATACATCAATTACAGCTATTTGTTAGTACCCCCAGCAACTACTTTTGCTTACCCTTGAATGTTTATGTTTTGATAGAAGTTATATTTTTTTGACATAAATCCCACTAAAAATTAAGGACATTTGCAACACAAAGTACCCTAATTTCTATTATGATTCTGATGCTTAGTAACTAAATGTTTCTAGTTTTATTCAATTTTGATTATATAGAGATAAATATATGATTTCAACTCTTTGTTTCTTTAATTCAAAATACAAACTATTAGAGTTTAATTTATAAATATTTGCCCAACTTTGTATTCTCTTAATAGTCTTTTCGAAAATTTGTTTTATTTTTTCCTATTCCTAAAGTGCAATCTTTTCAAAAAATTAAATCATGTGCAACCACATTCAATCAATCAATTATGGAAATCAAATTTTGTGTCCTTACTATCTATTGGAACATGTATAGTTGTACCCAAATCCGTAGAAGTGAGACTAAGCTTTTCTCCGCAATGACCATTCGTGTGTTATGTTTTCGAAAAAAGGCTTAAAACATTTGGCAGCATTTTAAGAAAAAAATCACCGTAGCCAATGAATTAACCAGCCGATTTAGTTTCAACGAGTCTTACCCAGTTGTTGCTTTCTTACTGAAGCAACAAAATAACCCTCCTAATTAAAGGTTCGTATGCGGATGCCCCCCACTGCCTGGGTGTCCAGGAGCGGCAATAGCTGCGGCTGCGGTTGCGTTGGTAGTTACAGATGCAGCAGCTCCTCCGGTTAGGATTTCATGTTCGTTTTTAGCCTGACGCAACCAATTGCGTAAGTCACGAGTGCGTTCGACTAGACTTGTTGTATAGTTTACAGCCCGAGGGCTTTGCGATACGATAGTGTTGGCGGCAAGGATTGCCCCACCCATACGGCCAGTGGCCAATTGACGATAGGTTTCCAAGCGGTCGGCTAAGGTTGGGATGGATTGCGGTGCATGTAAAAGTGATGAGGTATTTGGGGTGCCAGGTGCTGCACCAGGTGACGATAGAAGACTGGCCCAGTTAAAGTCATTGTGGGGACTGCTTAAAGGAATTGATGGACCTGTAAACAAATTTAAATTTAGTTAAGTCAGTCTCGAGCTACCTACCTCAGCTTACCATGTCCTTGTTGCTTGCCGAGAATGTCCAGAATTTCTCTGATTTCTACGTTCAAAATCTCTAAATTCTGAATGCATTCCGAGGACTCCTGGTACATTTCCTTGCGCCGATTCAAATTGTGGGTATCGACACTGGCAAAGTCAGTGCTGCTGAATCCCGAGCTGGAATGCGATGATAAATCACTAAGAGTTGCATCATCCTTGTTCTCCAAAGCCAAGAAGTCCATCGGTTTCTCTTTCTCGTAGACCCTCTGCAATGACTGCTCCAAGTGCCGTAAGCGAATGACCTTCTCGCCCAACAAAGCCCTCGTGCGGTGCAAATTGACCTCCATTTCAGTCAACTCTTTCTCTTCCTGAATTAACTGATCCAGCGAGTGCCGTGTGGTATTTGTCTTATGATGTTGTTTGATTTCTCTCTGACGAGCTCTGAAATTTGTCCGTTGAGTACGCAGAGATTCCTTGGCACGTCGCACCGAGTCGCGCTCCAAGTGAATGCGATGTTTGAAAAACTCCAACTCGGCAGAACTGGTTCCGGCATGCTCATTTGAAACATCAGAAAAAGGATACCGTAGATGATATGTTGCATCAAGGGTGTTATCAGGAAACTGATCTTCCAGGTCCTCCAACTTTTGGAGCTGGTGGCGTAGGTTTTCCACTGGAGTACATGGTCTGTCACCTTTGTAATTGTCTGAATTAAGCCGAGAAGTGGATGCAGACTTCATGCGGGAGAAAAACTTCTTGCGTTGATTGCCATTTCCCCGGGTGTTGTTATTGTTCTCCTGGTTGTTTTGGAATGCTTCAGAGTCAGAGTTGCCATTGTCGCTTAAAACCGGAGCTGGAAGGTAGCGTCCTTTGGGATAATTATTAGATATGGTTGTATCTGATTGACTCATGGAGGTAGTGTCATCATGGATTTGTAGATGTTTAATATACTTGGAGGTTATGCCGGGTTTTCGTGACTGTTGCCGATCGGCAGATTTCTCCCGCAAAGGATGCTCCCTGACATTATGAAGATGAGTTTTTGGTGGAATTGGCGGCTTGACTCCAGACGTAGATAGCGACAAACTGCGATTCTCGCTGTTACCGATCGAGGGCTTGTTTGACATTGACCGTTCCGTTTCCGAGCCAGTCGTGGTGTTGTTCAAACTTTGCTGATTGATAGCTGCCTGCTGTTCCCGACGACGATTCCGACGTTCCAATGAGAGCTTTACATCTGTCTTCAGTCTTACGTATTTCTCTTTCAAACAGCGATATTTGTCTTCCAGAAGTCGCTTTTCACAACGGACTTTCTCATAAAGACGATCCTCACCTGTGTCGCGCATGCGCTGGCGCTCAATTTCCATTTCGTGCGTCAGTTTGTCACGCATTTCGGAAAGTTTCGTTGCGTGTTCTTTCTTTAGGATCTCCTCTTCGCTCTTTAAATCTCGTTCGAGATCTTGCAGAATCTCCGAATGATTCTTTTGCAAAGTGCTCATATGGATCTTGTGTTCATCGACTACCGCATTTCGCTTTGTGTCGAGATCTTCTTCCAATTCGGTTCGAAATTCTTCCAACCGCCTGTCAAAATCTTCTTCTAACTGATGTTGAACCGATGTCAATCGTAAATCATGTTCATGTCGGAGACTCTTTAACTTAACCTCGTGTTCCTTTTTTATTTCTTCGATATCATGTTGCAGTTTATCGTCGAAACGTTCCTTTTCCTTCCGTATCATATCAGCTTTGTCTGCCTCCCGCTGTTGGCGGTATTTTTCAATTTCGTCCTCCACTTCCTTGTCGATTTGCTCGGATACAACACCAAATCTAGAATTTGTGTCTGTTTTGATTGGAAACAGAGGTACTTTAGGAATAGCTCCGGCCTTGATCTTGTTTTCCAGTTCTTCAACATTGCGCTCATGCTTCTTGTCTAGCTCGTCTAAATCAAATGGAATACTTTCAAACTCTTGTTCAGACTTGTTTACAAAGCTCCTCACTGAACTGGCTTTCGAGTCCGAATCAGTATCCTCGTAAAGTGGCTTAACATGGGGGGTCTCTTTGAGTTTATCTAGATATGATATTGTGGTCGAGGCCTGACTTTCAGCGCTAAAAGAACGTGTAGCATCACTCAAACGACTTCTGTCCTTTTCAAGAGCGTCAGCAGAGAAACTTTGCGTTCGCAACATTGGTACAATGACAGACTTTGCTACTGGAGTGACCTTCACTTCCTTTACATGCTTCTCGACTTCATCAAAGTCATCATCGTTATCATCCTCATCATCGTTGTTGTCCCAATTGTATTCATCATCAGAGATAACAGAAACCTCTGGACTTTGCGTTAACCTCTTGGAACTGCTGGGCTCCTCCTCAGGCGAGATGTTTGGTCTGGATTTCACATCATCTAAATTAAATCGAACACTTTTCTTATCCTCAACACCATCGTTATCCAAACTATCCCCTTTTCGACGCATGTCTGTTAGACTGGAATCCCTAAGAATGCCCTTGACGCCAGTATTTACGATTTCAGCAAATAGGCCCACTGCATTATTTCTCTCCTTTGTCTCAACGGCGTTGTGGATCTCAAAACTCTTCCTCGCATTTGATTTTAGAAACATGGCACCCGTGCCAGAAATAGTGAATCCTCTCTTTACTTCGGGCCCATCACCGCTGGGTGTCAGTGGATAATGCTGCTGTTGTTGCCCGTCGCCGTTGAATTTCATGGCCAAACCAATTTGTGGATTAGTTTTTGTTACTTCAAAGCGGGACATCTTAATCGTTGGAAAGTTCGATCCGATAGGAAAGTTTTTAGTGCGGGATTCCAAAAAACGGTTCACTCCACCGCTAAAGCCACTAGTACCGCCAGAACTGAGGGTACCATTCGATGAACTCCCTTTAGCGCTGTTATTAACTGGCGACGACATGTCATTTGTATTGTTTGAATCCATGTCTTCGTTACCCTGAAGACTGCGAATACCTGAATCTAGCTGTGAGGCATCATCTGAGTTATCGATGATTGGGGTAACTGCTGATGAGGATTGCTTTTGTCTAACTTGTTCGGCGAGATCACGATAAACTGCGTCCAGAGGATGGTCCCACTGGGAGTGTTTCGTTTTGATATTGTAATAGTAGTGGGCGTCTTGTTCTTCGGAGTAGCTAAATAAAATAGAAAAAAGCGATATTATTTCACAATGGCTTATTTAAAACGTTTAGAATAGAGCAATTTTATGTTTCTTATTCTTTATTTAGTAAACTCTAAAAGTAAAGGTATTTCGTTAATGATCCAACAGCTTCAAATGTAATTTTTACTTTTCAGTGATGTTGTATGTACAATGTAGTATGCATTTCGATGCTCTAAAAAATGCAACAGAAATGCATGATCGTCATTCGCACGAAGCTACATTTAATGTGAGTCAGAAAGAAAAGTGTAGATTGCATCAAGAATGCACCGAAAATTCACTCACAACTTGACTTCTCGGTGTGGGTACGAACGTTTAGGTTCCAAACCGTTTTACTTTTGACAGAATCATTCGGTATTTGCGTTGGAAGAGTGAAGACCGAAAAACAGGTACCGGAGAGCAGAAAAATATTCGACGTTCCCTGTAATGAAATTGCTTTCTTTATTTTTGTGTATGCAGCCACGACGTGTAGCCAGGCTCTTAGGATGCAATATAAAACGAGATAAAGTTTTAGGATGTTAACAAAATATGTAGACTCTTTCCTTCTTTACTGAATAAAGTTTTTTACCACGCCTACGTTTTCTACCAAAACGATGTTTTTTTTCTAAAATTTCAATTGAAAATGAAAAAAAAGGTTAAAAATATATTTAGCCAATTTTTTTTCTAATATACCTAATTTTTTTATAATACATCAAATATTTTGGCTACGTCCACTTTTTATGCAGTTTTTTTTCAAAACATTTATGTTTTTGTTTTATAAATTTCACCTAAATAGTTAATAATTTTCAGGCACGCCTAACGTTTTTTTTGGCTTTATTTCCATTAATTTTTTGACATTATTTCGTTTTGTATAGTGAAATAAAGCCAAATTGGTCTTATTTCCTTTCTGAAGGTGAAATAATGCCAAATTTGAAATTTGGTTTTATTTCGTTTGGAGTTACTTCACGTCACCTAATCCTTCCTATTTATTTCCAAAAAAAAACTTTCCTGAAGCTATCATCTCTATCCTTAATCTTTTTTCGTTAATCAAATGTGACGTATGGTAATTGGAACGGTTAAGAATTAAATATTATTTAATATATATGTATGTACATCAGGATGCTGCCCAGTCCTTTAGATGTATTTCCTTAGCAACGATGACCGTTCTTTTGCGCACTAAATAAAAAAAATACGAAAATAATCAAAATCAGTTATTGATTTATGTTTCAACCCAGCAATCAGAACGCTCAGACTCACAAGCATTTCCCATCGAAATCTAACAGCGTAAGCATAAGCATATGCACGCATATAAAAAACCATGGTTACCAAGTTTCTTTCATGTTTCTTATTTAATTCTAACACTCCAGAAAACAAATAGAATTCGGAATCGATAAAGTCCAGACCTATATCATACCAGTGCTGGAAGTAAACGTTAACTTAAAATTTAACCTCTCCTCCCATAAGGATTCATAAGCAACATACCTACTTCTTTCTTGCTGTGCATTCTTTCACATTGGTACCCCTACGCCTTACCTATTCAATGTAGCAACGACAATAGTTTAATTAAAAGTCTACATTCCAACAAAAGCTTTAATACAACGGAACAGCTACCTATATAAAATAATAAAATATGTTTGTACTAACATTCTTTAAGAAATAATGTCAAGGGTATTTTTATACTTAATCGCCCTAAGATAAATGCGTATACAGTACTTAGTTATTTTTAATTACTGGTATTATTAAAACAATTTCTCGAGATCGCTTTAGTGTAATTTGGTCACCTAAAAACACAGTTCCACAATTTTATTCATTCTTTCCCATTCACGGGAAATATTGCACAATGTTCGCACTAATGAAATCAATAATGGCGGAATATGTATACAATATATGCATACTATGTGGGTACTTCCTCTCGGCGTTTCGTTTAGCCGGCTCAATAAAGCTATTCACGAGTCAAGGTGGAGGCCAGAAAAAAAAATAATAATAATAACAAAAGAGATTTATGCCAAATGGAAGAATGTATTTTCTTTGTAATTACCAAATCTTCCAATCGGACGGCAGAGCCTGCATTAAACCCTCCTTGGCCAAGTAGAGCAGATATGGCTCCTTAACTGGATCAATGCCAAGTTTCACCGCATAGTCATTGATTTCTGAAAGAGATACCAAAGAAGAAAGAGTGCATTAAGTAGGCGGCATGAATAGATAGAATGTCATTGGAAAGGAAAAAAAACTGTTCAAGGGACAGAGAGACAGAAAGAAAAAAACAAATAATAAAAATGATAAAGGATCAAGTAGGTATCAGGAGTCATCCTACGTTGCTGTGAACTTATTTGGTAAGCGTGGGAAGCATGAAGAAAAAATTTTTTTTTTGTACGAATTCTGCTCTACTTCACATATGGTATGGATTGGCATGGGGTCGGCATATTAGTTTTTGTATATCTACAGCAAAGGAACGGAACATAGTTATTTTTACTAGCTTTGTTTTGACAGGTTCAGATGAATAACTGTGCGTAAGGGTGTTCGCCCTGTTTAGTAGTATCGGCTATGTCGAGGAAATTAGAACTTGCTCTTTAACTTCATATAACTTTGTGATAGTTTAAGTTCTATTTTTACGGTTCAAAGAAATAGAAAATATTTTAACAAAACGGTGAAAAGACCAAGTATAAAGAGCCAACCTCAATGTGCATAAGCTTACATATGTTGGCCCTTAATTGTGCACATTAAACTGAATCAAATAAACTCAATTGCTAATATGATAATAGTTCCTACTAAGTAGCAAAAATTCAAAAAAGGAATGTGTATAACTTACACTATGCAAACTTCCTTTATTTTCGTTTGATAATAGGTTTTTGTAGGCGAGAAGGGTAAGTAGTTTGTTTAAACCGCACGTCTTTTAGATGAACTCAATACAAATACGAACAGATTTGTTTTCTCTTTATATTCATTGCATCTTACTGAACTCATTTTCTCATATGCAGATATTTAAAATATCAGTTTCAAACATTCCTGGGGCATGATCGACTTTCGTATTCCCTGGCCAGGGTTACAGCCCAACTCCTATAGCAGTAGATCTACTCAAATCTACTGCTCTGTTTAGAATTTTTAAAAACAATAATATTCTTCATTGCTTGACGAGTCCTTTATCCAACGTTAACACATTCACCCAGGATGTCAGACGCACATCTATAGTTCACTCTGAATGCACCTACCGAAAATTTCAGATTACATTCGCTTGTAGCTATCGACCGGAAAAAATCAAACTAACACTCGATACTGTGAAACTGTTTTGATTTAATTGCTTTCGGACGCATAAATCTACGCCTGTGTCCGGAATAGCGAAGTGTCCGGACTGTAGAGGAAAAAATAAATAATGTGGAAAACCGAAAGCTTTTCAAACAACTTTTATTACAAATAGAATATGCAGTTATGTTTGTATCTAAGCGAACCTATATTACGCAGTTAAAAAATATTTAAAGAGTACCAAGGTAAGTGCTTTTTTTTGGTTGGAACGCTTTATCTGAAAACATATTTTTACGTAAACTAGAAGAGAGATCTCCTTTTGTTATTTCAGCTGACTAAATTCTCCTGTTTGGCATCTTTATGATTTTTAAATATTCAAATTTTATACCGAATTCCTTAAGAGAATTAAAAATATGTACGTAGCAATCTTTAGTACCAAATGGCAAGCTTGAAATAAATTAATTAAATTAAATTTTCTATGAGATCGTTTACTGTAGTTTTGGTCAGGACAATATTTTAATAGGGCAGTGGTATTACCACATTGGCCGTCCCACTGTCCTACATTAGTAATAAGGTAATAGGAAGATCTAACGGCTTACGTGCTTATACCTGCCTTTTTTTACTGCACAGCACGGTTCCGACACCGCCTCGTTAGAAATATGCACATTTGCAAACATTTGCAAACACCTAAATTACACCAATACTTTTTATGATGATGATGATCCTGAATTTTATAAAGCGAATTTTAAGTTGAAAATTCACAGATTTGAAATAATGTTCAATCAATATGTAAAATTGAATCGAAGCTATTAAATACGGGCGTCCAGAACTAAATACAACGTCAATAACCTGTCTCTAAAAACCATCCAAGCATAGTTGTCGTAAAATAAGACTCATGCATATTCCAACTGACATCTTGTACCTTATTTGAGGAGACAAAAGTTATACGTCGATTAACGAATTTGTGGTAAACAAAGACACAACAATGACACGCAAAACTTTAAATGCTCAACAAATTACACAAAAAAAATAAAAATCTCGCATTCGAGTCTAGTTTTTGCAAAATAAAACATGGTAGCAAAAATAGAATCGTTCTTACATATAACAATGTCATTAAAATGTATTCGTGGGGTTCTTTTGAAAAAGCAAGAACAATTTTCGGTCGGCTAATGATACAATTCTCTGCAATATGGTCGGTCAAAGCTTATACGTATTCATCTAGAATTACATAAGCAAGCTCCTCAACCCTTGAGTGCGTTGTTTACCAAGCCTATATGCAATAACAGAACTCTATAGGATAAACTACTGCGGCTTTTGATATGTGACATAGTTTCTGTGAGACAGTTGTACATCCCACACATGCAGCGCCGGCACACATTCCCCCATTTGTGCATGTGGTGTTGACAAACAAACACCATTGACTTGGATGACCATATTATCATCGCCTTGGCTGATGTCTGTCATTTGGTCTTGTTTTTGAACTCAAGACACTGACGAACAAATGTGACTTGCTGTCTTGTGTACATTATTCAAAAGTGCAAGCTTGATGTTAAATTCAAGAGTTGTGTTTGATGTTTGGCGTATTTTAGTGAGAAATTACTTCACAGGAGGTAAAACGTATTACAAAAACGAAAAAATATTTTATCTATGGGATTAATCTTTGTAATTCAACAAATTTGGATTTGTATAGATTAGCATCAGAGATATATGTATACTGAATTGACATACATTACATATATAAGAAACAAATATTATGAGTTAATATTTTTATTTTTTACTAAAAATTAAAGGAAATTGATTCTTGTTTTCTTATATTATACGTATTATAAATTTGACTGCACTGATAAACGCATTTTAACCACAAACAAGACAAATAATGTTAAATATATAAATCAACAGAATTCACCCTGCCAATTACAGTTACGCAGAATCTATTTGGAAAATATGGAAGTTGTGGCAATCTAACATAATTGCATCTAGAACTCCAGTTGTATGTTTGCAGTTCCTTTTACTGACAGACTGTGAAAAGAAATTATTGGTGTATCGCAGCAAGTCATATTAGTGACAGCTGAGCTCACAAGAAAGACTGGACCTTTTTATAAGAGTCTTTGTTTACAAATGTTTGCCCGGACACCAACGTGTCATAAGCTGAAATGAGTAATTTTGTTTTATCCGTCAGAAAATTGCGCACACTTACTGTACCCACCCTTGTGTGCGTTTATTGACTTTGTAGTTTTCTATGTGGGTGTAAAATAGTCGTGAGTATTTTATGGATTTGCTGACGTCCCTTTACGAATGGCTAGATTTTTTTTATATAATATGAATGTATGTTTCTCTCCCTCTATGTGCCACTAAAAGGACCAGTCCCACATACAGAACCCTTATGTTAAGTGCAAAACACTTTAAGGAAGGGCGACTGCAGGTTCCTCTAAAACAACGACTGCGGGGTGCAAAGCAAAAATCACAAAAAAAAGGAAAACTATCTGTCTGACAATCGATAGCTTTTCACTGTATGTAATTGTTAGGAAAATTGTATGCACCCTTATTACCATTACTAAGTATACAATGAGGCTTATTTTAATTGCCCAGTATCGGCTACACGAGGTCGGGTTTAGTTTCACTATATTATTTTGTCTTCGTCTTCCTATTATGCGGGGAGCAATTAATTTAATTATGCTGGTTCGGGATACCCAACAAAAAAAAACCCAACCAAATGAAAGTTTTTCATTAAGCGTTGAACTTAAAAGTCCATTTCAAATGAATAACTTGGCATTGATTCAAATTGGAACTGCACCCTGAACTTCTGCATTTGCAAATATATGACAGGTGATGGTAGTTTCGTTAGGTTTGGTGAATAGAAAACCTTCATAATGTTTTTTTTTTTTTATCTGCGTAGTGAAATTTTGGTGGGTGTCCATAAGAGATTGTTGACAATTTAGGCACCAAATCCCAGTGGTATTTCGGAAACAGCCTCTCCACCTTGCATTGGGATGAGCTTAAATAATAACTCCTTGGTTCTATGAAAGAGGGTTTACTTATTCGTCCCTAGCGAGGTATCCGTCGGAACGGAAAATTCTCCGATTTCCTACGATTCGGAGGATTTTTATTTCGAGTTATTCTTCGGAACATCTATTCGGAACATTGTTCCGACAGAAAATAACACACACCTACGATCTACGTTGCAGTGCGATGAAGTGCATTTTCAGTGACACCGGAAGATTTTGCTGTATTTTGAAATGAAGTTGCTGACCAACGAGTATTTTTTTAGCAAAGCTTTATTTAAAGTAACGCCAATTAGGCTAGTAATTTCTTTCATATGCTTATGCAGACTTGTTAAGGGGGGAGTTTTTTTTTAAATCTCTATGTGAACTCTTAACATTTCCAAATATAAGATTACACCGCATCAGCCAGATATTTATCATACTTTTGTTTCTCAATATCCTTGTTTTTTTTCTTTTTTTGCACCCTTAATGCTTTTTATTCTGCTTCCATAAATAAAGCTGCGATATCCGTTTCTTGTTTTTGTTGATTTTGAAAACACAAATTTTTGTTTCTGGCACTGTTTTGACAATTCGGTTATTTAAAATATATGTTCAAATATAGAGAAGGCTTTTTGATTTTTGAATGTGAATATTGGTAACTCGAAAATTGGTTTTATTTATTCTTTTCCGAAATCGGATACCTCGAATGAAATTGGGGTCTCCGATAGAGTATGCATTGCGGAAAATTTTCCGTTCCGACGGATACCTCACTAGGGCCGAATACTTTTTAGATTAACTCCAAGCTTTACCCAAGAAATAGCTATTGGCAAGAGTGATTTTTCGCTTAATCTCTGCGCCGATGTCATTTTGCGAGCGAAGTGATAGTGGAGCCCAGGTAGATAAAATCTTTAGCTACTTCGAAGTTGTATCTGTCCATCGTGAAGTTTTGTCCGATTCGACGATGTTGAGAGTCCCTTCCCGTTGACAGCATATACTTCGTTTTGCTCTCATTAATAGCCAGGCCCACCTTCGCCGCCTCCATTTCGATACTTGCAAATGCGACACTGACAGCTCTCCGCGTTTTCCTAATGATGTCAATATCATCAGCATAGGCAAGTAGTAGAACGAACTTTTGAAAAACTGTGCCTCTGTTGTTGGCCTGTGAGTTTCATACAATTGCTTTAAGAAATATGTTATAAATAAAGTACATGATAGCGCGACGCCTTTTCTCAAACCTCTTCGACATCAAATGGCTCAGTCGTGTTCTTGCCGACTTTGACGGAGCAGCGAGAATTCTCCATCGTCATAATGCACAAACAAATGAATTTGGCGGGTTTGCCAAAACTTGACATGGCTTTGTATAATTCGTCCCTATATACGCTATCATAGGCAACCTTATTCGATTAATAGATGGTTTGTATCGATCTGTTTTCTTGCGGATGGTGAATGTTACAGACATAGTAGTTGTGGAAAAAATACCACTGCGGATATAATGGGATACAGGCCGACAACACAATTGAACGAAAAACCGCCTATAAAGGGTTTACATGAGCAAATCATAGGTAGTTGAAGTAGCTGATTTCATGGCAACCATGAAAAAGCAAGTAGCGCTATAGCGCCGTTTGATGCCACCACTCATGATGATCTTAGGGGAGGGGGTATTTGTAGTATATGCTCAAATCCACCCGGTGGAGTTGAGGAAGGCTATGATATCAATTAGACCCATGTCCGAGATATCTGAAAGGTCGTCGAAGAATGGTTTTCCAAACGTCCTGCGTCTGGTCTTGACCAGCGCCGGGTATTCGCAAAGAAGGTGAAAACCCGTTTCTTTCTCACTGGCGTCGAAGCTAATTCTAGTCAGGTCATCTGCTCTCTCGTTCCCCTCTATGTTTCTATGCCCTGGAACCCAGACGAGGGAGAATTTAAACAGACGACCCGCCCTGGAAAGTAATTCCCCACATTCCTCTACGAGCTTAGACGTAGTCCTGGTTGAGGTGAGGGCCTTGATTGCAGCCTGACTGTTGAGGAAAATGGATACGTTTTAATTTGTTGTCGTGCTATTTAGAAGCATCCTGCCCGCCTCCCTAATCGCAAGGACCTCCGCCTGGAAGACGCTAGACGAGTTCGGGAGCCCACAGGATAAGGATGTGTGTAATTCACCTGAGAAGACGCCCGCTCAAACTCCACAGTCCATTTTGATGGTTATAGCGGATGCATCGATGACAATGCCTGCCTTCCATTCTGATCTGGACGGGAAGGAAATAGTGAAAGTTTTCTGAAAGTTGAGTTTGGGTATAAAGTTCTACTGCGTTCCTCGGTATTGAGTCAAGGATATTGTAGTGCCCGTAGGGTATGGCGAACCAGCAGTCTGGAACTTGCAGTCTAACTGCGCTACATGACGCGATTGTTTTGATATGCAGGTCCAGGGAAAGGATGTGTAGAATCCCGTTAAGCGCCTCCGTCGGACTTGACCATAGGGCTCCCGTGGTTCCGATTGCAGCTTTTCTCTGTACTCTGTCTAGTTTGGTGATGTTATAAGCTTTACTTAGGGCGGGCCACCATACCAGAGACCCGTAAGTGGGAATTGGACGTACCACCAGATAAACCATCTTTAGTTTAAGTCCCCACTTTTTACCGAAAGTCTTGCTGAATGCGTAGAAAGCAACATTCGCTTTCCGAATCCGGTGTTCAATATTCAGCATCCAGCTGAGTTTGGGGTATGCACCTTGCCTCCCAGGCGCTGATTTTACTCAGCGCCCTTTCCATGATTTTGCTTATCACATCCGGAAACATCCCTGATACAAGTGCGACCACGTCGTCCGCGTACGCAACTACTTTAATGCCGTCGCACATCATAAGGCAAACCTTCTTACTACAGCCATATGTATATTGTTATCAAGCTAAAAGAACAGCTGGAATTTGAAGAAGGGAGTTGCCCACAACAGATCCCCATAAAAATTGTGTGGCTTTACCTTGATTGCACGAAAATTACCTAACCAAAGTCCGTAATACCTTTTATCTTATCTAGAGCGCAAACTTTCCCCAAGTCGACTCCGATACAGGTATGTTTCGGTTTATAGAGACTTGGGTCATAAGTTCGAAATAGTTCAGTTGACTTATGAACTGAGGCTACAAATCAGTAGTAGATTTCTCAGAAAATTATCAACTGTAACACTTAACGTCACACACGTGCAATTATTAATTAAATAACAACATAATGTGCGAAAAAATGATAGAGCAGTTCATCAAATGAGCCCAGATGCTTAACCTTTGCATGTATTTAACATCAGTCACTTTTCCCAATACCTATTCCCTGTCTACTTAGAACTTTGCCTTACTCAAAGTTCAAACTTTATGAATTTTTCAGTAGATAATTGTTGGACATAAAATAATGCAACCAGCCCATTTGTCACAAATTTTAGTAAACATAGTTTTTCTTTTTAAGCCCCAATATGTCAATCATGCTGCATGTACTTCATTCAGTTCATTTCAACTTTCTGCTATTGAAAACTTTAAGTACAACACACTTAAAGTTTCTAATTATTTCAGCGTAGGTAAAATAGCTAAGATAATGTCGATTAACAGACAATTGTGTTACAGTTGACGCCAGTTTGTCTAACAGTGGCAACGTACTTTTTTATTAGGAAGATTGATAAGTTCCATTTGACACTAACAAAGAAGCGAAGATAGTGCTAAGTGCTGACACTGTCATTACGCCAACTCCCATCATGTAACATCTATTTGAAATCTGATACAAGCCCACTTCTTAAATAACATAATCTTAAATCACTTGAGATGGAAACTAACAATCGATTTGCAAAAAAAAAAATGTATCTGCATGCTAAAAAACAATATGACTTACAAATTCCTAAACGTCGATTGACGCCCAGCCTTATTTTTAATTAATTACCAACACAGTGAAATAAATCCGTCTTAATATACATACTCGTTCACATACTTCCTTGAGTCCTGAGATATGTTTAAATATTTATGATCGATCCACATGGAATCTCATTTCTCCTTAACAACGGCAACTAATTCATTAGACAATGGCTTTTAAGCCCTTCTACTATCTTTTGCAGGTTACCAAAATAACGCCTCGTCAAAGACAAATGAATTTGTATAGCCAAAAGTTTTTAGCTCTTTTATATGCCGTCCGATGTATGCCGTCGGGGTCGGCGTGTAGAATCAAGTTGAATAGCGCTCCTTACGGTCGTAATATGTACAGTAAGTGTGCCTTTTATAGGGATGAAGTGCTTATGGTGTGAGATAGTGTGTAACTTTTTACGTGAAAGGATTTTCTCAGTGTGACCTTTGGTATTTTTTATGCAAAAAAACCCGACTAATTACATTTGGTTTTCTAAATTTGAAATCCCACAAACGATGGTATCTTGTAGATATACATTTATGATGATGGATTCGTTCATTATTATCATGCAGCAAAGCATGCGAATGTTATTTTCATCAGTAATTTGCGGCACGTATTTTACGTTTCTTCAACAGAATAAACTTTGATATTTACCATCGAAATAACTTTTTTCATATAATAATCAAAAAGGTTTGTATTTATTAATACCTATAATTTATAATTATTAACTGATAATTGGAATTTAGACATATGGATATCATGTGAATCATGAATAAAAGTCAGACTACATTCATAGATTTATAAAGTTTTTTTTAAATACATCAAGATACATACCTACATTGTCTGGATTAAAATTAAATATCAATATATTACAACTTTTATAGTTAAAACCAATTCATATATTCATAGATCATACTGGAGAAGATCTTCGGAAATTAACTTAACCGACTGTGTTTTGCTTAGAAAAAACCTTATCATTTTTTTGTATCAAACTTTATAACAGAAAACATCACTTTTTTCAAGCTAAATTTAACGAATTTGGTAGATTTAATTTTTATTATTTAATTCTGGGATTAGTAGCCAGATATGTTCCGGTGAACCCAGGGCCAACCTGACCCCTATCTTCGTCCACCTAAGGGGAATAATATGCAGGAAGGAAGTCCATTATGAAGCCTCAACACCGAGTTATACCTCACTAAAGGGTTTCATAATGGGTCTTTAAGGTCCTAAGTGTCAATTATGAAGAAGAAAACACTGATTTATTCCTAAGAATATGTGTTTTTAACTTTCTCGTATACTAAATAGAAAGTTATTACAATTGTGCTATAATTTTAAAATCAAACTATGAATGAGGTATGAAATTACGACTATAGAGAAATTCCAAAAATTGGGTAATTCAAAGGAAGTGGGGGTCAAGCAAATCGCACGCGTTTTTTGTAATACGTTGTATAAAAAAATGGCAAAATTTCGTCTCTGAGAAAGACAACGCGAACAAAAACGGCAATTTGACAAGTTCCCGGTAGAAGTCTGAGCTGAAGTTTGTGCTGCTGTTGGAAGTCACATATGTTATATATGTCTGGGACTTTTGCAAATTGGTTCCAAGACCGTTTTTTTGACCATGGTTTTCTGAAGTTAAATATCTTTTTTTGAATAATTTGCTTATTTATATATATTTATTTATATTACCATAACAATCAAAGTTCCTAGAAGAAATCTGAGAATAAGTGAAATTAAATACCCTTTATTTTTTTAAATATGTTTTTTAGCTGTTTTGTAAAACATTTAAACACTAAAGCTACGGTCTTGACCCCACTTGCCCTACTAATTTTCCCTTTAAAAAAATCGACGGTACTTTAGAAAAACACTCATATCTGAGAATCCGCCGAAATAATTTAAATAAATTTGGAATGCTATCAAGTAATTTTATTCACGAGAATTTCTACAATTAAATTAAAGAAGTATTAAGCAACACATTGTCGCTGATCAGTAGATTTTACTTTAAAACTTTTTGAAACCTTAAAAGTATACTTTTATTTTAAATTTTAAAGTCTGTACCTATTATAGAGTTTACGACTGTAGCTCATACAAAAATGCTTTAAAAATTTAGAGGGCAAAAGCTTATTTCCAATGATACTAGGACTTCGAACATTTAACGAATGTGTTTCAAAAAAGTATACACGCATCCGGCTTTTGTCTCGTGCTTATAGTTATATCGCCTATTTTTACTTTATATGGCTGCTAAGCGACGATAATTAAAATAACTTTAATAGCGAAAGATGCGATAGCAAAAATTAAAAAGCTGACAACCTATAGTTGAAGTGGAACAGGTGTTTTTAAAGACTTGTCTACCCGAGAGATATTAAATTTACACTATCTACTAAAGTTTCGATGAATAAATCGCACTTTGAGTGTACTTAGCTAAAAGACAAACGTTTAATTGTTTCGAAAATGCTACCCAACTCGATATGAACTGGAACTTATAGGTGTGTTCAAAAGCAATTGCTCCTGGCTAAAAGTTAAGGTTGGGCTGAACTAAATAAAAAGCAATTTGCATAATTCTATTTAACCTTTACCACCTTTATAACAAGGATTTTATAATTACGTCGTCGTTATACTACATAAACACGCATTTTAAATGTTTTGAGTTGCCTTTTCTAAAATTGAGCAAAAAATAACATTGCAACCTACTCCCATTCTGCGGACAATTCTACTTTGTTCGGTAAATTGTTAGTGAGTAGGTATGGTTTGTTTTTATTTAATTTGATTTCTTTGGAAAACCCAACAAACAATAATATTCATACGCGTTGGTGTTGGTTTTCATTTGGTTTCGAGGGCGTACTTCCTCTAGTTAACCCCCTTAAATATAGATACATATTTACCGAGAAAAATATATATATACATATAAAGCGATAAACGTAGCGACTGATGCCACATAGCATAGATGGAAGAAGTCTTTTAACTTTTTTTCACCTTTGAATATTTATCGTCGTTAACTTGATTTTGCGTAGGAAACTAAATATACACCTAGACTAATCTCTAAATAAGATTGTAGCTCCAGGAAATATACATAAATAGAAGTTCTATATTCTATCGTTAACATTATTTGTAACTAAAATAAATGTATCAATAGGACCACGTTCTGCCAGAGAGGAATTTAGTGGGTGTATGGAAGATAATTACTATTAGTTTGCTTTAGAAATTCAAATCATACCAGTGCTTTAAGGTGAAAACAAAAAAATGCATCTACAACATACTTATATGTATATAGAAATTAAATGCTGTTCGTTTAAGCGCATGATCTTAGACCGATAAGCGAACGCCTGGCTGTTTTCGTTCGTCCCTCGTTTTACAACATCAACATCATATCTGCTCATGCTCCTACCGATGAAGCTAAAGACCCAATTAAGGAGGAGTTTTATGACCTCCTGGACGGTGCCTAAGGAGCCTATTCACGGTATATACGCAGTCTTAGAGCGCATGAAAATCGAAGATTCCCCCCATCTAAACAACTGACAGCTGGCTTCAAGGCCGGGATGCAGGCTCTTCGAAATAGTGATGAAAACCTTGTCACCGAAGCGCAGGCAACTTTGGAGGTGTTTAAGCAGCGTTTCCAAATGCTGCTAAATAGGCATCATATCGAGTGAGTGGTAGGGCAATAAGAGAACCCGCGTCCACCTAATGTAGAAGAAATTCCACCACACCAGTAAAAAAGAGGTCGTTACGGCTATTAAAAAGCTGAAAATAAAACAAGTCTGCTGGCTCTGATGGCTTGCCAAATACATGCTTTCAACTAGCAAACATCTGTCCCGGCTAGGACAAAACGTAATTATTGAAAGCAGAAACTGCCCTATGGTGCTGAGTGCTGGCCGATAAGCAAGAAAGGTGAGCAGATACTAAACTCCTTTGAGAGAAAAATTCTTCGAAGAATATATGAGCCTGTGTGCGAGGATGGCGAAGGGAGGAGAAGATACAACCGCGAACTCTAGGAGCTGGACCAAGATGTGGTTGTTGTTCAGAAAGCTAAAACACTTTGACTACAAGGAATACCGAACCCCCGTTACAAGGAACAAGCCATCGCGGATGCCTGAGCGGTTGGTCTGGATAACTGAAAGCAGCGTCCCCGGGACCGTTGAAGATAGAAGGCTGCTGTGTCTCAGACAGAGACTTTCCTCCGGTCGGGTGCCCGTTATGTAAGTAAGTAACTTATACCAAAGTGCTAAGAGGTCAATGATTTTTAGAAATCTTCTGTAAAACTCCAAAAACCAAATGGCGTTTTTCTCTTATCTTCCCATCCCATCGTAAATTCATTTTTCTTTCTCTCTTAACCCATCTTTTTTTTCTTGAACGGTTAAAGGTGTCGTACGTCGTACATTTAAAAAAAAACCCCAGGCACCACCCTCTGTGTAAACAATCTTTGGCTGTATGTTTCGGATGTCCGTACCGATCGACCACTTTTCTCCGTTACTCGTCGCTGCGATCAGGCATGCAAAAGTAGAAAAACGAAAGAATGATACCTTATTAAAACGGTACCACGGCGACCATACTGTGTTTATGTGAAGCTTCTTCTGTGCCGCGCAATAGTTGGACTGTGTCTACTCTTCACACAATCCACAAAAGTCGTTGCGTCCTACTATTAAACATTACTTCTTTATTAAATCGATCTGATATACCAGTTATCTTATATTAGCTATATTACAAACTGGAAAACGAGTACTTGTTTTCGTAACCGCAACTTTATATATATGTATAATGGTACCAATGCACATGCACATTCGAAGATAGCCAATCATTTGATTCAAAAACTTAATACCGAACTGGGAACCACTAAAACGTAGTTCTTATGAATCGACCAAACATAGTCGTAATGTAAATATGACAATTTTAAAAACCACCATAACGCAACCATTACATAATGGTAAAGTCATCCCCACACGATATCAAACCAAATCCTCGGCATAAGCAAATAGGTCGGGTATTTTGAACCACATTCCGTTTCCTTTTTTAATTTGCTTTATTAAACATCCAAATAATATGTTTTTAAAATCTAACAAAAAACAATTGCAATCGCAAACAATTCCATAGGTACCAAGATGTTTGTGTAGTAATCAAATCACTTAAGTGAACAGTGAACTCTACTTAAGTATTCGTTCTTTACTGTACGAACGTGCATATGTATTTATATGCGTGTATAACACTTAAAAGCACAACTCACCCTCATCCAAGTGCCATCAAATTAGAATATAATACCAAAATGTACATCTTCTGGGATGGAGAGTGTTTCAGGTATGACAGTTGACATTTTGGGCACGACAAATAGTCACTTAACCGACTTTTAACTTAAAAGCGCTTAGTATGATTAAAGAACCAGCGTTGGAGAAATAAAATAATTGGATTTTCTTACCTAGTTAATTGAAATTAAAATATATACCTAGACTATTGTCTGTCTAAATACTTTTGTTCAGGGGAAAAATGATGGTATTATTTCTAAAAAAAACTCATTTGCGAGTACCTAGAAAGCAGAAAAACTTCTAATGGTAGGTTTTAGATGACAGGTGAAAAGCTACTTGGGAAAGATATATCAATTGACAGTTGACAGATGAGTAAGATGTTGACAAATGACAGAGGTGATAATCTAATTTTTGGCATTGCTATAACCGGAATGAGTGAATGAAATAATGAAGGGAGGAGGTTTTGTTAGTTTAAATGCGGTAATGATCTAATATTCGGTTGAAAATTACATGACATGATTCATTATTCAGCATTTAGAATGTAATGATTCAATATTCAATGGCTTGGAAATGTATTACTTTTTTTAGTGCATATTCATTTTTTAAGCTTGATTCTGATGTTTATGTAAACCTGCTTATGTTAAACTTAAAAGGATAATAAGGTATACATTTACGCTAAGTGTGGCCTTCAATTCCAACCTTATGTTTAAATGGGTACTAGGATTTTCTTCAATAATAATAGTATTATTTATAATTCTGCGCTTATATTTTCCGGCGCTTCTTTTATTGTTTAATAACAATTCAATGGTTTATAAGGCACTGCTATTATTCAAAATAACTATGGCCGTTTCTGTTAAATGTATTATAAACCATTAAATTATTAAGCCATAAAAGAAGCACCGCGAGATATTTATTATAATAGTAGAGAACAATTTCTATACAAAGCTTTCCTAAATATGTACTTTTTCTAATTTTTCTGTTCTATTTGTACATTTTTGAATTTAAACGACTTTAGATTATTTTCATTATTTTGGATACTTGAGTTGAGTGGAAGAAAACGCAAATATGTATCTCAGAAAATAGTGAAGCGATATTTCTCTTATTTTCCATCTCCCCTCAATTGAGAGGTAAAATGGGGAAGGGCCTGTCGGCTTATTTAAAAGTATTTCCATTGTAATGGAGAAACCATCCGTATTAGTACATGTTACATGGAGCTGTAGGCACAGTCTAGTTATTTTTTACTAGTGAGAAGCATCTTTTGCCTATGAGGTAGAAAGATACGTTACCGATCTTTCAGTTGGTGTGCGTTATTTAACCAGTCTTAGAAGCCTGATTTCGACTAATAACGCAAAATATAACGGAAAATCTGAAAAAGTTGGCATCCAACTATTGGGCTGACAATATTTTTGGAACTGGTTGTCATACATTTCATGCATTTGGCTATTTAATCAATGGTACATTTTTATAAACTGATTTCAAATTTGTTTTAATGACCATATTTAATATTAGCAAAACTGCTGCATTAAAAATAAGGTTATCGGTGGTATGTGGTCAGTTGCTGACTGCTTAATGTATTTATTTCATTAATAATTCGTTATTCAATACAATAACAAAACTAACTTTCGAATTCGTGTTACCCTTTATTGACTATGTATCGCTGTGTTTTAAATTGTAGTTTTCTCACGTACGGAAGTATACATAGGTACGTATATGTTATGTGGTCGAATTACGACCAGTTATAGTAATTATAAATAAAGAAAGTTAAAAAATCGACCGTGTATTAGGAACAAATAGTGGAATACGTGGTAGAAATGCTTTCATTCAGAAACAGAAACATATTCGATATTCGCTGGGCTTAATTAACCAATACTAGTTCAAAACAGAGAAGCGCAAGTGATTTAAAACTGTCAGATTAAGTTTTCATATTTTAAAATTTTATACAATGTCGGTTTTAACGTTAGCATTTATGTTTAGTTAAATGACAATAACATCTGAATTTCAAATATTTTCCATCTAGTTCTCTATTTATTATTTGAATATTTTACAAATAAATCGATTAGAATCGAAATCACACAGCAAACAAACCAACAGCTGACATTTGACACTTCTCACGCCCTTTCCCTTGCTCTACCTCAAAATCAAGTGCAGACGAATTTGTAACAAGCAAAGGTGGTCAACTTCTTGGACAGAAAATGGCATATGGCAAAACACTTTGAACAAAGATATTGCTCATAAATCAGGAAGTTATGTACCTTTCTGATTTTCTTAAAAATCTGCACTGCTAAGGTTTATAAACACACCTACATATTTTCATCCACTGACGTGTCATCATTAATTCAATGCAGGTATTTACTTACATATTTCCCACTTTTACGAAAATCTTACTCTGACTTCTACATTTTTTGTTATAAGCACTTTAAAAAAAAAACTCCCAGTGCCTTATGTTGAAAAATAATACAAAAATAATTTTAGAATAGACAAATTCTTATTTTAAGATTTGGGAAAAAAACACTTGTAACACATTGTAACCACCAACAAACTCAAAGAACAACCACGATTGTAAGCAACTTGAAGACGCACAGCCGATGAGAACTCGCCTTAAGTACACATCGATCCATTAAACATTTCATAACGTCATTGACAACACAAATGACAAACAAAAGGACGTTAAATCTTTTTCCCACCCCGTAAGAATTTCAAAACCGAAACTTAACATACTTCTATCCATATTCGGTGCATATTTATATTTATGGGATACCGTTAAGTTTATAAGGGAATTAATTATAATAATGGAGAACAAAGTAAAAATGCCCAAGGTATTTATAACCCAAGCACCGCACTTACCTTCATTAGATGGCTGGTAACCATCATCGAAAACCTCCTCACAAATTACTGATGCAGAGGGTGACGAACTGCCAACACGGCCGGTCATTTTGTTACGAACACTTGCAAACAAAGGATACTAAAGAGGACTGTAGTGGCAGCTTCCGCTGGAGGTACTGCTATAGTTTCAATAACTCGGCAGCAATATTTGTTTTTGGTCCTGTGCGGATTTTACTCACAGATGGTATGGCGAAAACATTGCAAATTTGATTATATCTTCAGAAAATTATGACTTGATGGTCTATCTATTGATTTGCTGTTCTGAAGCGATATTCCCAGAAAACAATAACAATGTTAAAACTGCAGAGAAGGACGACGATATGGTGACCTAAATATTGAGGGAGATCCCAGTAAATCCAAGACGGGATACAGATTTTCACTTCTGCAGCAGCCGTGGGAGGTAGAAAGGTAATCCTTCTGTTCGTTGTGTGATGTTTGACTTGCAATGTAATTCAGTCCCGGTTTAGATTCCTATCGGAGTTTTTATAAGACAACTAACTAACGAAATTTATTGATTTTTCCAAATTCACGAGTCGCGTAGGCGTTTAAGAGCTGTCGGCACTATGGTATGCATCTGCGGTAATAAAGCAAAAATAGTATATTCCTTTCGACGACTGCTTGTTTTTCTCTCGATTTCTTTTGTTAAAGTGGACAATGCATGGACATCCACTTTTAATTGAATTTTCCTTATTTTTCACATATATCCGGTGGATAAATTCTTCTCCAACCGTATTCATTGATTCCCGATTTTCAACTACCAGTGGTGGATTGTTGTGGGCCGGAAAAAATGGTAAAGTAAAGCTTTTCGGGAAATCCTTGTGAAAGAGCTTCTGCGAGAGTAAATGTGTGGGGGTGGTGAATGGTGATTCTCTCTCAATTGGTGGATTATGTTATGTGATTTGTAGTTTTGAACCAGTGTTCTTTAATCGTGGGATCTCTTCCTAATTGTAAAATTACTTTACCTTAAAACCCTTTTGTTGGAAAAATTGAAGAACTGACTTTTTGGGAATTTTACAACATTAATGGTGTTTTCGTTTTTTGGAAAAATAAATTTTTTTTTATTTAGATCTATTTATTTATCAATTCTCATAATTCTCATCTAATTATTTTCATAAACAATAATTATTTACGGCAGGGTAAAATATTTACATATTGTGTTCAGAATAAAATTTAATCCCCGTTTGAAATTGACTTCAAATACATTTCAAATTGAGCTCAATGCATTATTATATCCATATTGTCATCATAAACAAAATTGTAAGATATTCTTGTGGGAAAAGCTTTGATTTAAAATTTGTTTGTGGTTAATAAACAAAAAGGAAATTCCCGCACTTCACGAGAATTAATTTTAATAATTTACAATACATTTTTCTCCTATTTGAAAGGGATTGGATAAGTTACTTAAGTTTGGTATGAACAATACTTATTAGAAATAAGTCGGTCCGAAACTTATAAACAAATGTTTGAATTTTTTTTTTATAGTTATGGAAAACAACACTGTAGTATTCGAGTACAGCAAGAATGCTCCAAAGCATTACCATTGATGTACAAGGGTCCTTAAGTCCAATCGAGTTCCTCTTTGAATTTGATTTCGATAATCCGCAATTAATATGAAGATCTAAAAAAAGTTTCCTTACGAACGAGACACAAAGATCCTTGATATTTTTTTCTCATTAATTTTATAGATCTTGATTTTTAGAAAGATTTACCCCTCTTATACAGACAGTAGCTTATAAACCTGTTTTGGCCATTTCTGAATTAGTTTACAACAAGTTGACCTAAATTAACACAAACCATGTAGGCATTCACTAACAGAGCCAACTTTGTCTTTAAGAAACTAACACAACACTAGATGAAAATATTCAGCAAACATGTCAAAAACTTTTATTAGTTCAAAAGCAGAAACATCTTTTAAGCCATCTTTTTTGGTAAAAACTTGGCAATTACGAATTTCCAAATTTCTTTTACATAGTTTTTTGGTTTTTTGTTCAATAAAATGGACATATTGTTGGATTATGATTTTTTTGCCACACCTACTTTTTGTGGGCCATTTCCACTAATGCTGTTTTTAGCGAAAATTTTCATAGAAACTCAAAAAAATATTTAAAAGATATTTAGCAAATATGTTTTCCAATATATCGCCCATACAAAGTTTTTGGCCACGCCACTTTTTGGGGGCGTTTTTTCAATAAATATTTTTTTTTTATAAATGATATCCATCACCTTCTTAATGCGTTTTTCTTTAGGGCATATAGGGATGTGGATAGGGTATCGTACCCAAGCGGACTGTAGCCTTTCCTTATGTTTTTTTATTTATTTAAGGTAACCCTCTTGCACTTAAACGAATATAAGCTGTCAGTTTTTTGACTGTATGTAGAATAACTACAACTTCTTATTGGGACCCAGTTTTCGGCCGATGGTGGCAGGTAACCTGATCACAATTGGTAGCATTATTTCGTTGGCAAAAAAAAATTGTTATTAAATTCATACAGGATGCAATCAATAATTACTCCGCAAAAGAAGTTGGTGCTTATTCCATGTCTTCATTATTATATTTTGTAATATTGTTTAAATGAGTTAACTGAACAGCTTTGAATTTATAAATGTTCGACTTATTAGAAACTTGTCTAAGACTTGACTAATATTTTCGTCACCAATGGATAGCTATAGCAAGATTTAAAAAAGATGCTTAAAATAAATATAAATAAATATTAGCCTGGCTTCTCTAACCATTGTGTGTGTGTAGATTTATTTTTTGACATGAATGGTAGGCACCTGCAGCTTATTGCTGATTCCGAACGGCAATTTTGTTTTTGAGAAGCTTTTCATGTTGGATGTTTGGCAGACTATTGATTGTGGTACCTGTGCGGAATTTGAACCAGCGTCTAGTATTCCAACGAACTTCACCACTAAGCTACTGCACCCACAAAAAGATTCATACTACCACCAAAACATTTGACATTTCTCACGTCCCTTTTAGCTTGCATTCCAAAGTGCTGTTGTTTGACTTTGATGAAATTTCAAAAATCAAATTCTTTACGGCAATATAAAATATTTGTTAGTGAATAAATCTACGTGTGTTTTTCTATGGTTTTCTATTAGGAAAAATATAAATCATTCACTTTTTTTTTTTTATTGCGACTAAACGTAAGTATTTCTTTTCTAAAAATTAATCAGAATTACATTGAATAATAACAAATAAAAAGGTCACTATAAAATTCTTTAATTTTTGAGCTATTACAGTTATAAAAAAAGATTTGTATATGGATTTTGCAGGGATAATTCAATAGCCTTTAAAGCAGCTTGTGACTTAATTCAATATATATATTTATATATATATATATATATTTTTCACCATTGCACTTACATTTTTTTTAAAAGCGCTGACTAGTGAAAAGTGTGCAAATGTATCTACAGTCGGGCAACAATTAAAAAATAACCACGGATTTGTCTTTTGTAAATCTTGTTTTCACTTGTTTGTATTGTAAAAAACGGGTCAATTGAAGAATAAAAGATATGTATTTGATTTTAAGATTTTTTGGATTCTAGATAACATTTTTTAAAATTGCATTTCATTGGCTTAGTGCTCCCAGAGAGAAAAATTCGTTTACGATTTACATTATGCTATAACTGGAGAGTAAGCTTTGTTTAATGAATAATTACTAAAACAGAAAACCTATTTTGAGTAGAACGAGCTTTTCGACTCAATTGTGGGAAACAAATTGAAAGAGCGATATGCTCATTCAATCCATATTGCTGCCCATAAAGAGGCATTGGAGGAGCAAAACGCCGCACATGAATAAATTACACAAATTCGACGCGAATAAGAGAAGAGGTAAACAAGAATAGTGAAGTAAGTGCAGACACCAAAGCCAGCGAGATAGCAGTGTTCATAACAGTTGGCTCCTCAGATTCGAAAATATTATCGAAAACTATAAAAGAGTTAAATTTTTAAGACACTGTGGCAAAACTAACCCTACTTTTTAGAAGGCCAGCTGACATCAAAACAATGCGATTTCCTCAGTACAAACTGACACCGACTCAGCTGAAAAATATTCACTATAAAGATACCCAGACGAACTTGGCGGTCATAACAAAAGAACTATTATTATTCAAATCAAGCTGCAATCCGATAACGAAAACAAAATAGAAATAGAAAATAGAAAACTAAACGTGTAACAAGAGTGCAATAAAATTCCTAGCATCCAGTTTATACAAAATTTTATAGTATTGTGTTTTATTTATACGCTGCTTGATACAAAAATCGATTAGTTATTGAAAAATCGATTAAAGATTTAAGACCTTGTCAAACAAAGCGCGTTATTAACGCGGCGTTGCGATTATTTAACGTGCATAATGAATGTTATTGCTAGATTACTTACTCCCAGAAGAACGGCAACACTGTAATCAAAATCCATTTCCCAAATACATTCCACACAGCTCATTTCATTCTATAACCAAAACAAATGTTTGCCCGCGCCCGAATTCATAAATTTTCTTTTAAAATTTAATATTAAAATAAGCACTAACTTATCATGAATTCACAAAGTTATTTTCCGAACTATTTTTCAATAGAAGACATTTTCGTGACACAAGAAAAAGTGGAATGCAAAATTAATACGAAACTATTGCAGATGGGTAACTGGAATAATAATCTGAATTTTTTAAAAGAAACTATAGTTCTTCTTTTAAAGGTTTTTTGGATCCTGGTGCTGAAACCGACGATCTGAGTCCTGGAAAAACTGTGAATCTTCCACTGTGGTATATTAAAGAATTGAAAATAAACAATCCCTACTTCACGTGAGTATACGACTTTAAATAGCTATTCAAAATAAACATGTAATGTACCTATCTAGAGTTGCTGTTCCAGCGATTTATAAAAGTGTCCATAAAGCTGTTTGTGAAGCGGAGACCACACACATAGAACTGGGTAAACTTCATCCGTTTTTTTACGAGTATGGCAGGTATCTGACACCTTACGATGGAAATCACATAGTGGGAAAGATTGTATTCGAAACTATGAGGCAGAGAGTTCGACATCTTTTAGATATTTCCAAAAATACTAACGAAGATGGAAAACCAGAGCATCGATTAGACGATATTGAGACCAAGTTGTATGAAATGGGAGTTAAAACGCATACTGCTGTAAGATTGATTCTCAAACATATTTTTTCCCCGAACAACAGTCTAAAATTTAACTCATTTTCTTTTGCAGTACACTAATTGGCTGCAGATGAAGTCCAGAAATATTTGCATATCCGAGCTGGTCCATGAGCACAGTAAAAAGAGAAAGAGAATTTTAAGTACCGACGATGAGGGCTCTCCAAAGAATGCCAGTAAAAGATCGACAATATGATGCCCACATTTCGTTACAATATATATTTATTTAAAACAAAACAGCTTTTATTATAAATAGCGACTGGCAATGGCCAGAACTTTTGTGTAGTCTGCGCCTTTAGAAAAGGTTTTCTCCTTAAGAATAGTTCGCAGGATGGTTGGAACTGGAACGTGTATTCTCGTACCCAAAGGAGAACCATTGTCATCGATCAAAACCAAATTATTGCTGTCAAACTTTGGAACCTTTGGCTTCTGATTCTGTTTCAACCCGACGAGGATTCCCTTCTTCATTTGGCCCTTAATGGCAACCAAGACTTTGTCACCAATGTATCCGACTCCCCGTTTGTTGTAGACATGAATGCATCTTGGAGGCTTGCCTTCGGCCATGGCACGTTTACCTATATCGCTGTTGTCCACCACACGCAGGCGGGCCAGTTTTCTAATCTCACTGCATGGTGCGGTCGTGTGAAACTGTGTATAGTTTATGGCATTTAGCCTACGAGTACTTTGGAGAAGAATTTGAGACATGTCGTTGTACAGGATCTGTTTTTAATTTACCAATAATTTAAAAACGTGAATTTTAGTGGAAAAATATTTCATAACAAACCTCTTAGATAGTCGGACCGGGCGAGGTAAAATATGTCAGATTTGTGGCTGACATTTGTGGTACAGCGGATTTCAAAGTTATTGTACTACAGGGTGGCGGTGTTGAAAATTGATTCAATTTGTTGATGACTACACCGTGATTTTAACCACAAAAAATGACTTATAGACTTATACTTGTCCAACTGAAGACAAATAAGGTGTTTTTATATAAATATAGACTTATTCATTTTTGAAATTGATTACACTTCGACAAACTGCCAATTTGCTTTAGTTAAATTCGAAATGCCTCTTTAGCAGAAAACATCAATTGTTTTGGGATGTAACATTGATTGATGCTCTTTGTAATATTGGATAAATGGATATCCAGGGGTTGACTTTACTATTATGTAAACATATCCAGCGATGTTGTTTGCACAAAAAAATGTTTGCTATCAAGAATTGACATTATCGTATTCAAAAGACGATTTGCCAAACTCAGCACGCAAAGCAAGCTGTTTTTATACTACCAAATTCTAAAACCGCTTTGGACGTATGGTATACCACTCGGGGTTGTATTAACATAAGTAACATAAATGTTTTACAAACTTTTAGAAATAAAGTGCCAAGAAGAATTTTAACATACCCGTGGTATATCCACGGAGACTTAGATATGAGTACCATAGATAGACGAGAAGACGAGATAAAAACATTAGCCCGTAAGCAAGAGAATCGGCTTCAGGCGTTCATAACGCTATGCGTCATGCAATTTTTGCAGGGGATTGGAGAGAGGGATCATTTTTTTACTGCCGATGATTTTAAAGTTGTTCGAGTAAGATCACAGATCAAACAGACTAAATTTGTCTGCTACCACGTAAGTTAATATTACCGACCAAAATACAGGTCACACATTTTTGGTAGTGCTGTACTTTCCTTGCATTAGATCTGTGTATCTCATTCATCTAAATAAATCATTGTGGCTGGTTTACATGGCCACGCATGCTACCACTTGCATTGGTTTAGAAAGAGACATCCTATTTCCTACAATTAGTTTAATCAAATAACTTTATTATGAAAAGTAGGTTTTTGCACGCTTATGGCTGGTTAACATGGCCACGCATGCATTTTTAGAGAGAGATTTCTGCCGTCAATGATTTGAATTCGGCCTACATTCGGCTGCTACCACGCAAATAAACATTACCGACGTGACACGTATTTTTGCATGTTTGGTGTTGCTGTCATTTCCTTGCAGTAGATTTTTCAGTATTGTGCATCCCACTTATCTTGTGTGGTAGACTTGTGGGACCATGTAAACCAGCCATTACTTTGAAGTAAAATGTGTGTCAGGAACTACGGCAGAAACAAAATTAGAAACACAAAATGCAATTTTAGTTAGATCATATTGGTACCTCCATGTGCATCAGTGTTCTCCAAAAATAAATTATAATTTACACCCATTGCTTTTTGTTCACTATTCAATTATAACAACAGATATTGGTACTTATTATAGCAGCATCCAACAAATGTTAGCAAAGGCATGTTTTTTATGCCAAAAAAAATTGCGCGAAACATCGCTATAAAAGTATGAACTTGTGCATATATCCCACAGTCGCTAACACGCAAACTAGCATTGCCGATCAAAATAGGTGTTTGATATATATATTGCATGTTAGATAGTAGTAGAATTTTTGGTACTGTGCATCCCATTCGAGGTTCTAGTCTAAGGTCACCCTTTAAACATGGCAATATTGATTATATGAATGCTCTACTTAACGTGCAAAAAGCGTGACACGTCTTTTGATCGATAATGCTACTTTGCTGGATTGTTTGTTTGAAAGTGGCCGTAATCTTATTTTTTGTGAATTGTGATGTTTGATCGCATTGAAAGTTAATAAAGAAAAATGTCTTTTACTTCGGTGGTTATCCCGCGATCGGAACGCGAACGTACTAACATTTTGCGTTTCTATATTTTCAGTTCGTAAGGAAACGCTCGTTAAATTTTAGAGAAACAAATAAAAGTTGCGTGTGAATCGAACGAAATCATACTTTTTTTGTCTTCGGATCCTTGTTACTCTAAAAGCCCTACCATGTAAATATGTATGAATCAAAAGGCCTTGACTAAAGACATGCCTATTTACCGTTGACGAAAATGCAAAAAACCAAAAAGGACTACAACGCGACTTTGTTATATGCATGTTATAGACCGCGAGCGGCCAAGTATTCTCGGGGGCCCTGGACTATTTATACAGTAACCATAGCCGCCATCCACCCGTGTGTTTGCCAATATAGAAACAGAAATGGGCCTATGTGAGGAGACCTGAGCAAACTGGGAGTACACTACTACAGAAAGAAGCCAATTACTATGCTTAATGCAGAGTTTTATTGGTTGAGGACCAGCTCTACCTCAGTAAGTAAGTGCATACAAATACTTTCGAAATTGTTTATGAATTCGAGCTATCAAAAACACTAGTTAAAATATTTGAAATTAATCATAATCAAATAACTGTTCGTCGCTTTTAAGTAAATTTCCTATTTCCTATTGGAAATTTGGAACACCGATATGTCTCTGCGATGTAGCTCGATTTCGCAAGCTTGGAGACCTTCAACCTGTTTCTGCAACGAGTCCACTCTCACAAAACTAACGAAGTCTAGTTCATGATATGATAGCCGAATGAATAACTGGTAGACAGGCCTATAGCGAAATGGTGCCCTAGTTTAAAAATGATAATTAAGTTAAATAGAAGTTAAACTCAAGATCCACCCAGAAGCTTACCCGCTTATGAAGTCCGTGAGCTTAGATGCAAACATTGCGGTTTATTTTAATTGGAAACAAAATTACTTCGCAATCAGCCTTTTTTAAGTAAAGACACAAATTTTTCAAATTCTTTTCAAAAGAAACATATTTTCATATTGTTTTATTTGACTCAAGTCATTTTTTAAATTAAAACAGATTTTTACATTTAAAAAAATTGACGTCCCAAAACGCCATACATACACACATATACAGTAAATCTATTATAGCTCTCTTACATTTAATTTAATTACATCTAACGCCACTTATCAATAACTTGTCTTCTTTTTATATTTATTTTTACATCAATAATTAATTTTTTAACAAAAATAAAACTAAACAAACAAAATTAAGTTCTTTGTAATACTTCTCATTTCTTATAACCGTCGTCATTAATTGGAAAGTACAGGTTTTCTTAGTTAATTTATTAATAATGAAATCAAAAATGTAGTTCCAACACACACCAGTGGTGCCAAATCAGTCCTTATATTGTTTGATTTATTCTATCACCGTTGCGTAAAGTTTAAAATAAATAGGTATTATATTTGTTATACATTTGGACAAAGAGAAGGGGAAGGGCGGGACTTCTTAATTTGTATTTTGTACTGAAGTGATTCTTTCATTTTACTCGAAGACTTAACTGTGTCTCCATTAGTAATAGTAGTAGTGTCTTGTTGTCTTTCAAGGATTATAAATAGCTGCTGTCAGAATATAAAAATATATTTGCTGCTTTATCGACTTAAGCGCTTTTGAACACGATTTCTTGTTTGCATTGATGACTTTGCTGGACCCCATCCGCTGTTCCTCAAATTTGTTCTCTTGGCAAATGACATTGCCAACTGTTGTTGCAAATAATGATGACTGAAGGGTGAATTAACTGGCGATATTTTCGGTCCAGTTGGCGTTACCAAGAGTCCCGATGAGGAAGGTCCATTACCATTTCTTGGTGCGCTTGAGACTTTGGATGAGTTATCGCAAAACGAGACTGGTTTTGACTTTCGTTGTTGCCTCTGACCTGATGATGAAGATGAGGACACGGTCGATTCTGACCAAATTGCTGTCGATGTATTGATCTGCCTAGATCTCAGATTTAGACTTTTTCTACTGATCAAAGACGAATTTTCCGTATTTGCCGTGGATTGTATCGCTTTAATAAACTTATTCTGGACAATGGTAGATCTGCGGAGACTGGTGCCGGCTGAACATTTGGCTTTCATGTCTTTAGAAAGTGAGTTTCGGGAACGAAGAGTTCGTTTGCTATAGTCGACAGTCATACTTCGGAGCATGCGCTTTTCAAAAATTCTCGGATACTGCTGTATTGATGGATGTCGTGGGGTGCGGTGATTCTCATTTGGCACATTTGGGTAGAGTACCAGTTTTGGTATTGATGGTTTTTTTAGAGGCGTTGAGTCGACCATAATCTCACAAATGGCAGGAAGCTGAGATTGTTCTTTGTATGTTTTTTGTCCATCGAGCGGCGATTGAGGCGGATCTGGAAGTGGAAGCGGTGGTGCGGGTTCTTCGACAACGCTTGAGGAAATCTCGTGGATTTGTATGCTCTCATCTGGATTGTCTTTGGTTTCCTCTTCTTCCACCACCTCCATTTCGACTTCTAGTTCCGGTATGCTGGACACAGCATCGTCTATTGATTCGGCAGCCTCATCAGCCAGTCTTTCCACTTCCAATGCATCAAGTCTTTCAATGCACAAGGATGTTGTTGTTCCACTTGGAACAGTAGGCGATACTTCTAGAGGTGTGGCGTCAACCATACTTGAATCGTAGCATCTAGCATTGTCCTCGTAACTATTCAGGAAATTCGAGTTGGAGCTATCACTGCTGTGATAGTTGTTCTGGTAACTGCTTGATATGTTACTGTATTGGTTGTACTCGCTAGTGCTGCTTGGCTCGCCGCCAAAAATTTGGAATGTTTGTACGCAATTCAAAGGAGTTGGAGTCTGTGTGCCCTTGTTTCCCCGAAGTTGCTGCTCGCCGCGGGTCTCCAATTTTGTTAGCGAGTAACCCTCCTCGGCGGACATACATTGTTCTTGGTATAACTGCTGCTCCATTTGATGATCATTGTTTGGATAATGATGCTGAACCCGATCGTGTCCTGCAAGCCCTGTGTGATGCAGACTATGATAGCTGTGGTACTCGCTGGGATTACTGGTTACACTCTCGTTGCTATTTTCACTGCTACTACTGCTGCCACTACTGCCATTCGACCGACTGCTGTCCTCTCGCTCCAGACTCGACGTCAACAGAGAATTGTACGATTCAGCAAAACTATTCATGTATGTGTTGCTCGCCTGATCATCAAAGGTTTGGTATCCGTTGGTATCACAATTCGTATCGTAGTTATTTGTATAGACACTATCATCCCGGTCCAGATAGCTTGACATATAACCATTCTGGTGGTGGTGCTGTTGCTGCAAATGCAGACGCATGGCTGAAGATGGGGCGATAGTGTCATAATGTGGCAGTTGATGAGATTGGTTTAAGCTATCCGTCTCGTAGAGGGATTGATCTGGTACGTACAATGTACCAGAGTGTAATTTCTGCTGATTGCTGTCAGAAGACATGTGTACGTAGCTCTCATACGAATGCATCTCGGCGTTCATTTGAAGATATTCTAATCCGTACGGGTTCATACAGTCATTCACCGTGTTATCTTTAGCTTGATTAGCTCCCGGGGGATAGAGAATAACTGTTACCACCGAGGTGTTATCCGCTCGCATTTTTTTCGCACTCCATGTTTTGAGTGCCTTTTCCACCAGACCCTTGCTCGGATTACACCAGGTGTTTGTTTCACCGCGTATTCTACTAATGCGATCATTTATGACTTCCTTTTCGCGGACGGTATCAACTGCCTCGCCTGCTGAGATAACATTCCACAAGCCGTCGGTTCCGAAAATGAGACATCTGTTCAATAAGAGAAACATTTGTAAAAACAAGTTCTCTCCATATTACTGGCTTCCTTTTAACTTACCTAAAAGTCTTTGGATTAATTTTGATCACCTTTACATCTGGGTCTGGACTAACAACAAACTCATTTAATGCTGAGTTATAACTCCAAAGATCGCCCAGACTTCTGGCAACTGCCAAAAAGGGTATCTCATCTATTGGTGTACTCCTTCGTACGGGACCTTTGTGACCTAGAATAAATATATTGCATGAGCATTGTGTTGGGATCAATTTTGAAATATTTTAATTTACCTGTTCTTGGACGATTCCACACAACTCGTGGAACTCCGCTCTTAACGACGACTTTTCCACCAGAATTCATAATTCTCGTCCTTTCCTCTACAGATTCTGGCTTGTGATCCTGTGTCAACTGCTTAGCCCGCCAAAAGGTCTCATCGGGATTTTGATAGCCAAGTACGATTCCAGAGTCTCCGACATGGCCAATGTATATTTTTTCATGCCGAATAAAGGCGACGGTGGCTGTAGTGCCAGCTGTGCTTGGCAAACCTGTTGCTGTTTTTGGCCATTCTTCTGTAAAAAAAAAAACAATATTTGGTGATGAGTTAGCACAAAGTTAATAGGTAGCTAAGTTAGACTTATATTATAAAGCAAACGCTTTAAAAATTTCTACCAAAATACATAAATAAGAAGATCAACAGAAACAGTAACATCGAAAAGACCGCAGTGTACCACCTGTTCCATTTGTCAAATTGAAGAATAATTTTCGTGTAACTACGTGTACATTTGTAGGTTTAAAACAAAAAACCAGCTTATCGATGGGTCGACATTTGAAAGAATCTTTATATGTGCTCCAAGTCTGACTGACGTTTTCAATAGAACAATTTCTTAGCTGTCGATTAACTTTAGTGGTAATATTTATTTCAACATATACCGATAAATTTAACACTTGGGTATATACGTACTTAATACATAACTGCACATATAAACATATATGTAAACATATATTTAATAAATAAAGTATAAATAATATGTACCTTGGAACCTAGTTTTAAAGGGCTATGTAAACCAAAAAATTTGGTGGGTTTGAAAATGATGCTAAATATTTACTCTTCTTTCCGAAAAAGTACGCAATACATTTGTAATATACATTTTTTTTAATACACTCCCTTTACATTATCATTAGTGTAGAATATAATCCTAAATACATTCTCAAAACCTGTTGAATTCATGTTACTGTTCTACTTGGTTACTTTAAATTGTTCTTTTAATAAAATCCAATTAATAAGAACTAAAGATATAAGTAATTTTTAGTAAATTTATATTTAGGACTTTCATTAGAAATAGTAAAAATTGGAATTAATACGCCATACCGCTGAACTGCAACTGTGGTAACTTTAAATGACAAGTTGGCCAGTGCGATAACTCAACCTCCACATAAGAATCGAAGATGAGTAAATATTCATCTTACTGCACATTATTACTAATATATGCACGTGTAATATTAATACCTATGTTATAAAACAAATTAAAAAGTTTAAAAGATCTGGAAGACGAATGTAGTACGTAAAATTACCTTATATCTTAGGTATCAGATTAACAACCAAAAGTGCCGACGAAATTACATACCATTTAAAAGATGAAGGTAGAAGGTAATCTCTCAAATCATCAAATGCAAAACAAAAACAATCACAACCCGGCTATTTTTGTTTGTAGCCATATGCAAATGAGAAAAATACACAAAACGCACACACCAAAAATCAAAACAACCCACGACAAATTTAAGTAAGAATGACAGCCAAAATTTTTTTTTTCGCTGTTTTCTAATCACCTTCCTTTTATAACCCAATTTACATCTATCTCCCATCTGACATTTTTCCCCACACCAACACATACAAATAAATGTATTGATTTAAAAAATAAAACCGCACAGTTTGAAGGCCTGTGACGATGAGTTGAAAAAAAACCCAGCAGCGCATATACCCGTTCCACTCTGACTCATTCTGAATACATGCAGGGAACAAGTAAATATGTATAACCTTCTCCCCCTGACGAATAGCAACAGCAATGGCGGATTACAATCTACCATACCACATTTGCTGTCACTTTTAATTTTGCCTTTTACTCGCTTCGCTGTGCATTGTGTTTGTCTTTCTCATGTTTTTTTTCTTATGAAAACTACAACTACAAATAAAGAAGAATAGAAGACAGAAAAAATAAAATATAACCAACACACCTTGTTCTTTCCACATAGCGTAGTGTGTGGCAATATAACCTTCACGTATCGCCCTCAATACATCCTGATCGCTATCGGACCAAAACAACTTCTGATTAATAATTTCCATCATTAAATGTTCCTTGGCAAATGTGGCCGCTTCACTGCCACCATGTCCATCATAGATACCAACGAAGGCATACTCCAAATCCTTTGCGTTCTCCGATTGATGATAGGCAACCGAGAAGAAGTCCTCCATATATTTTCGTCCACCTTGACTACAATGCCCGGTCACTCGTAAATTAACACCAATCGATGGGGCAGAACATGCTGGTGGTGGTGCTGATGATGGCGCTGGTTGTGGTAGAGTCAATGAATGTGGTGACATTTTGCCACCACTTCCTTCTCCGCAGACGTCGCGATGCATTATCCAAACGAACCACCAACAGAAAACAGAAATTAAAATCTATCCTTCACTCGCGCGCTCTCACACGCGATGTGTGGTTTAATGCGACAATGTTTGGCTTATGTCAAACGTCTAATGTCAAAAAAACAACAAATGTATACACAACTCAAAACAGTTTGTCCTTTTTCAAAAATCACTTCCAAGGTTCTATATAACAATTTTCACTTAAAAAAAATTAACCTTCTCTCAAGTAACTCAAATAATTTTCTGTATCCGCAAGTGAAACTAAAAACGAACTGAAAACAGAAACGACGACGAAAATACTGCTGGCTTCAACTCTGTCGACTTCATGGTAAAAATGGTTGAGTAATGATTTTATTTCCACTCGCTCTGGCTATGGCCGACGAAGTATATAAACATTTTTTGTTCGTTCGTCTTCCACACGTATACGATATGAAACTATATAGAAATTGCCAATACAGTCAAACTTTCAGCGATTACTCGGTTATTTCACATATAAATGTCGAAGTTTTATAAAGTTTTTAATAGAGAAAAATTAAAATTTGTAGAAAAAACAATAGGAACATTTTTCCGAGGAGTTCTGACAAATCGTGGTGCAATTGTTGACTTTTGGGGAAATGCACACACAAGATGAACAACAGCACACACAACTCTACACAGTGTTTTCTCTGTCTGACACAATTGAAACGAATCGAATCAAATCAAATCTTTGTGGTACGAATGAAGTTGATAATTTTTGACGTCCTTCCGTTCGCCTCGGCAGCACTTTTGACATATAATATAAAAAGCGCCTTCACGATGTTGAGTTAACGAACGAACCACTCGTTAAAATGTTTCTCTCTTGGATATACACACACACATATATATATATCAACCATACGTACGTGTAGATACAACAAGAAATGACAAGTATTTATAGCAGGGTTTGAGTGTGTGGTTTGTGTATAAAGTAGACTTGTGCCCACCCGTATCTATATAAGTGAACATAGAATGGAATAGTGCGAGCAGAGGGTTTTTGGTTTTATTTTTTTATTCTCTGATACTTTCTATTTGTTCGAAAAGGCAAAATTATCAAATAAATCCCCAGAGAAATAAAAGTTTCAACTACAACTTTGACAGATTGTCTATAAAAAAAAGTATTAAACATTATGCAGACAAGTTAAATGACAGATCATTTAAATTTTGAAGCTCGTTACTTTTTGTGAGCAGTTGAAGGTCTCGTCGTATCTCCAAGGGGGCAAGCAAGAGTAGACCAACTGACAAACAGCAGGTATCTATCTACCTACTATAAATTGACACAACAACCGGGGAATTATTTTCTGCTTGGTGGCAAAAACATATAGAGTAAAATGCAAAAACGAAATGAACCGAAAATGAAACAACTTGGTACTTAGGTATAGAGAGAAAATTACCTACACTATACACATAAAGTTGGTCGTGGAAAATACAGTTTCCTTTTCTCGATGTTGTTGGTGCTTTATGGTGGCTGACAAAGTGTTTCCATAAAAAAATTGAATCGAAACGGGGGATGAAGTTTTTTGGTTAAAGTCTTGTGAGACTTGTGGGATTTGAATTTGATAGGTTTCTTGGTTTGAAAACAACGATGAAGAGGAAATGCACAGAATGTAAACGACTACGAATGTGGTTGTGAATGGAAAAGAAACTCGTCATGGAAAGTAGACACCTATGTAGGTATGTTAATTCCACTATTGCAGACACAGCACGGAACCTACCGTTGAGAGGGATGTAGCTGGTTGCCAATGTTGACAATTTGTTAAACAAAGAAGACACGGTATCCGTGCTGTGAGTTACAGATGAGGAGTGTTTTTATTACACACATTTATCGAATGCACCTCGTAGATGTAGACCTACCCCAACTTTTTATAAGTCATACCTATTTTTGGTGAGAAAACGTAGGTTGGTTTCCTACTATGATTTTGCTTGCGTTATAATTTTATGGTAATTTCTGGCAGTACAGTATCTATCAGTATTCCATTGAAAATAAAACAGTAAATTGATCTGTACACATAGAAGATAGATATTTTTTGTGTTTGTTACGAAGTAATTCAATTTTTAAACTCCTATTCTAGAATTCAAATCGAAAATGTTGAAATTTACCTAACTCATTATTGTTTCGGCCGTCCTTGAATTCGGTAGGTATGGCTTGAAGTTCAGCTTGAAGGAAGCCTTCATGCCAAAGAACTTACATATCTCAAAAAAATTGGAGCATGTCCGGCTCAGTTGGTTTTGGAAATCTCCTCAAGCGCAAAAGGGAGGTCGGCCTAAAAATGTGACTCTTGATCTTACAAGAAATAACTGTGCTTTCAGCTAACGTTACGTAGAAAGAATTGTTTTCGCGATTATTTAACCACGAATATTTCAGAATTGCATTGGAGAGTGGATACATAACACGTGAATCTTTATTGTATCTGGATGCATATGGATATCTATCTGACTTCTCGAACGTACCTATTATTTTGCTACACGACTAGAAGGCCAACAGAGAAACATATACTCTCTATAAGCCTTATAACTCTAAGATTTTCCATAAGCGTACCGGAAAGGGATAAAGAAGAACAAGATATAAGGCGGCCCTGGTTTTTGGATTTATGGTTCGTCGATGATTGAGATAAGCCAATGGGTTTCAATCAGTATTGCTTATTATCGACGATCTTTAAATCACATAGTTCAGAACCCAAACCTAAGGATTAGATTAGATTAAATTAAGTTACACTAAGTTGCAATAAGGAAAGCTAATATTTTATTCACAAAAGTCAATATAGTGGAGGTCCAATAATAAATCGGTCGTATAATTTTTTTTACGTTTCCTATGGTATAGGGAAATCAGTAACGTGAGATTTACAATGATACGTAAAAAAATCGGAGGTTTGACTTTGCTTTATTTTTTATGTTACAAATCGAACACTTTTGAATCTGTATTACAAAAAATTTCTCTTAGTGACACTCGCTTTTTAATTTATTCTAAAAATTTTAACTTTTACCAAAGAAAGACGCTTTCGGTTAACGAACATTTTACTTTATTTCCTACGAAAGTTTAAACACAACCGAAAAACTAAGGAGAGGATAAAACTCCGTAAAATCTAACAAACTGCGACAAAAGTATCATTTTGCTTTAAATTTGGCTAAAGGAAACTTGTGCCTGCATAAGGTTTTTAAAGTTTATTGTAAGAGACATTTGTTAAATCGAACTTTGTATAGAAATACCTACATATTAATTGAACAAAAAAAATCTTGTTCGTTATATTCGAAATACGTTTTACTTATTGAGTATTCGATAAACTGGACATCCACTGTATATTTTCTAGGAGATATTTTTCACATTTTGCTTAAATGATTAAAAAAACATAAGAAAAGGCTACAGTCCGCTTGAGGCGAACAGTATGATACCCTATCCATATCCCTATATGCCCGAAAGCAAAAAGCATTAAGAAGATGATGGATAGCATTTTATTTCATTCTAATAAATTTAAAAAAAAATATATTTTTAGAAAAAACGCCCCAAAAAGTGGGCATGGCCAAAAACTTTGAATGGACGATATGTTGGAAAAAATATTGGCTAAATATCTTGTTAAACATTTTTTTCACTTTCTATGAAAATTTTCGAAGAAAAACAACATTTTAGTGAAAAAAGCCCACAAAAGTAGGCACTAGAAAGGCGATGCGAAATAATTCATGATGAAATAAAGCCCCAATATTTTTAAAAATTAAGCCTAAGATTTTACATATAATGATGGACCCAAATACCCACCAGTTTAAATAAGATCGAATTTTTAATCTTTCTTGATAGAAATTGTGCAGTGGCTTAGCGGTTCAGTGCGTTGGACCACTAAGAGAGAGGTCGCTGGTTCAAATCCCGACCCGTACCTACCACCTTAATGTTTTTATTCGGTGCCCCACCTCAAATCAAATCATAATCAAATTTTCTTTGACATTTTAGTTAACTTAAAGTGGCCTCACTGTGAATATGTACTATAACTATGTCCCCTTAACTGCCTTCTTAACCAAAGGGTAGGTACCTACCTATCAACTTACTGAATGCAACTTCATAATCTTTGCAAAAAGCAAATCAATTCAAATATTCCCCAAATGTGTTAGCCACATGCACGACGAAAACATTTCAATCATCCTAACAAAACCAACAACATGCTTCTAGAGCATACAAGACAAGCGTTTGTTAAGGTGATTTCGCAGTCGCAGTCGCATTCAAACCCAACCCAACCTCCGGGGGCGCTCATTTGAAAGCTAAAACTACACAACTAGTAAACCGATTGGTTTTGGTATTCGATTTTGGAAAATATCAAAAAATACGTGAGTACGTGCGAAACTCAGCTATACCCAGCTAAACTCAATGACACAAAGTGAAAACAAAAACGTAGCGGGGGAACTACAAAGAAACTCATACACATGCATGACGACGTCTATCTGTATCTAACTAGCTATAGCTATTTGTTATGGTACTCTACTCAACACTCAGATTTAAATCGCCCCGACTACGCCAACAACGACCCACACACAGTGAACGTCGACACGAATAGCACGGCACGAATCTGAAAAACATGCACAGAGCGACGACGACCAGTTGTAGCCCCTCACAGCCCAAGCAACGAACGAACCTGAACATGTATCTAAAGCTGAAAAAAGAAACGAATGAAGAAACAACAAAGTCCCCTTTATGCGCAAGAGAATGTGTATGGTGTATCTGTGAGTTTTGTGGCAAGAGCATCTCATTCCACAATCGCTGCCTATGTACAAAAATAACCATCAGTGTATCGTATACACGACACAGAGGTACTTCACAATCCAAATCAAACACACACAGCAGCGACCGCAACCTGAAACGTTCGCTGAAACTAAAGCAGAATCTGAAAACAACCCTTGAGTTCGAAAAATCGAGGCAGGCAGGCATGGCATCTGGCTGGCATACACAACACAGAAACAGAACGGACCGGAGTCCGGAGCCCGTTTATCGATTTCTCTTTCTGTCGACCATTATCAGGTTAGGTGCGGGCAGGAGAGTTGGTATATTATGTACGTCTATCTGCTTTTTATTTGCAAGGGTAGCGAGTGTATTTGTTTGGTTTATAACACTACGTTGGCTGACGTTCTGTTGTGTTATGTTCCACTCGAACGAGAAAGCGCTGCTCTTTTGTATTGGATAACTGCCGGGACTGGGACTGCTCGATATAGCTGGCATATGGTATGGTGCCGTGTTGTCATCGTTCTCGAATTAAAGGCAGATTGTGAAGTTGATTTTTGTGTGTGGATTTGGGTAAATGGATCGACGCACATTTTGTAATCTCTCGCGTTTGTGGTAGAAAATACGGCACAATCCAGATTGTTTCGAATGTAAAAATTTATGTTGGCTTTTGAAATTAAATTGGTACCGATTATTTCATAAAAATTTGGTATAAAATAAATTGGAGACTTAATCGAGGACACTGAATATTTTAACTCTATAAACCAAACAGAAATAAGATTCAAATTCCTTCCACTAACATTAGTCGAACTTAAAAAAATATGCAAGAAAAAAACGAATTTTAATATAAATTAATTAGTCCCATGACAAATAAATTAGCAAGCTAAAATCGATCGAACATAAAGCAATGTACCAAGTAGGTACCTTTCATGTCTGATCTTCAGAAATATCTATCTTAATAGTATTTTTTTTAATAAATCAACCCAAAATATAGACAAATCAAATTTTCTTCCACTGTATATGTGAAAACTAAATGTATTCCATATAATATCGAAATTGACGGAAAACTATCAAAAACATTAAGGAAAGGCCACAGTCCGATTGGGACGAACAGTACAATACCATATCCATATATTCGACCTAAATATATTGTTAAACATTTTTTTTCGGTTTCTATGAAAATTTTCGAAGAAAACATCATTTTAGTGAAACACGCCCACAGAAATGACAAACTTATAGGACTGCCTACATGTGAAGGTTGTAACACTCTATTTCTCTAACTTTTGCTTTAATTTTTTTTTTAAATTGGGGGCGTGGCAGTGGGTTTGATCGAAACATTTTTACACTTAATTATTTCGGAGCCCTAGGGAATATGTGGTTTAAATTTTAGCTTCCCAGGTTAATTTTAACGGCCTAAAAATTGCATACGGACGGACGGACATTGTTAAATAGTCTTAGGATTTGATCCTGATCATAATATACATACTTTTAAGGGTCTACGAAGAATATTAAGAGGTGTTACAAGCTAAGTGCCCAATTGTATATACTCTTAGGATAGGGTATAATCATAAGGAAGGGCTACAGTCCGCTTGGCGCGAACAGTATGATATCCTATCCATTCACCTATATGCCCCAAAGAAAAAAGCATTAAGAAGATGATGGGTAGGCTTTTATTTCATTCTATTAAATTAAAAAAAATATTTTTTGGAAAATCGCCCCCAAAAAGTGGCCGTGAATAAAAACTGTGTATGGGCGATATATTGGGTAAATATCTTGTTAAACATTTTTTTTCGGTTTCTATGAACATTTTCGAAGAAAACACGAATTTAGTGAAAAACGCCCACAAAAAGTAGGCGTGGCAAAAAACTTCATATGACAAACTTATAAAGGAGGGCAGTTGTCAAGGTTGTAAAACTCTTTCTCTCTAACTTAAGCCTTAAAAAGTTTTTTTCTAAATTGTGGGCGTGGCCGTGGGCGTATCCCAAAAAAATGTACACTTAAACATTTCGGAGGCCTAGTTTCAGCTCCCTAGCTTAATTTTAAAGGCCTAAAAATTGCGTACGGACGGACGGACGGACATTGCTAAATAGTCTTAGTATTTGGTTCTGATCATAAATATACATATATACTTTTATGGGTCTACGACGAATATTAACAAACTATGTGTCAAAATTAATATATCCTTAGGATAGGGTATAAACACAGAGTTGAAAGCTTTCTAGGCGGCCAAAGAGGATGCAATGAATTTGATCATTTTTGATCATAGCATAGGTATGTACATACATATGTAACTACTCATCAGTACAATAGAGAATAAGACTAAAACGGAAGGTGTGTGTGTGAGTACCTAGGTGTGTTTCATAAAATTGAAAAATTTCTTTCTTTGCATATTTTAATGTAAGCTCTTGTTCTAGGGGATACCTATATATATGTAATTGTCATACTTTTCATACCTTAATTGTTCAACCCTTTTGGTCATTATTTAATTAAATCTCCATTTTTCTTTATTTTTTAATATATCAGTTTGGTTTCTATATGAAAATTTACGGTTTGATACACTCAAACAGACCCAGGTTAAGCATATACGAGTACTATAAATGTGCTGCCGGCCTTCCTTTCTATTAAATTACAAGCCACCATTTCCTTTGGTCTCAAATGTCAGCCTCATGAAATTTTCCACATAGTCGTCTTATTCCTATTTTACCCCTGGCAATATAAATGCCTGCCAAACACAAAATGTCATCATCCGTTCTTCCCACTCGACTACATAAACAACACAATACCGAGTCAACGAATCACATAGTTATCGCATAATATGACTAGTTCACATTTAGTTTCGATGTAGCAAAGCAAGCTAGACGACGACGATGAGCAGTGTAGCGTATGTAGGTAGAGGCAAATTCGACCTCACTATACCATGCCAGTGTGGTTGTGTATCTATGTGCCGAGTGGAAAGTTTAGAAAACGTTTTGTGGATTATAAAATAAAAATTCCCCATAGCCATACCATGTGTTGTGTATTATAAATATACTCAAAAGAGAACGACAACGAACAACAATATGGAAAAAACAAACAACGTACCACGAATTCACTGCTAGCGACTACATGATAATTATTTTAACTGCTTAGCCGTTGCTGCGATGCTCTATTGTGAATGGCGTGATTAGGTCATTTCAGTTGGCTCGGCGGTGGTGGTTCACTTGGCTGATTTGTTGGCAAAGCGAAAATATCTCAAGCAATAATCAGGAAACATAATAGCAACAACAATAACATGGCAACAGCAACAACAATTGATTAAGAGCACTGTTGTTGTAATGGCATTGTACGAGTATGATGTTGACACGGTGGCAACGCCGCAGCACAGCAAAGGTGCATATACTGTACCAACAAACTTTGTGGTTTTCGTAAAGATAAAACAGCTTAGTCAGCCAGGCAAGCTAGCGAAGCAACGGCAAGGCAGTTAAATAGGCATTCTAAATTGTCGGCTTATGCAAGCGAGCTATTTTCGCATATGCAGCGCACAGAATTAAAAAATACAGAGAAACTATTCAAAAGTTTATCTATCTGCCATATTAATCGTCTTTGAGTAGTAGGTATACCTATTACTTGGATACATTTAATACCATTATGTGAGTTGAATTTACATATGTTACAAAATTAAATCATTTTGCTTAAAAGTAGGTACTTATAAAAATGCAATAGGTAGGTAGGTATGATAGAATGCTAAAGTGACCAAATGCGCCAGATAAATCTCTAATTTTATTGTAAAAATTGTGGGTAGATACCTACCTACCAAAAACCAATAAAAGATTGTTTTATTTTTTGGAATAAAAAACGGGTCGGACTGCTGAAGCCCAGAAAAAAAGCCTTTATGCAAAAGTATGGAGTGTATTTAGTGTGTGCGAACTAAAGGTAAGCAATCTAATGCGTATACCAGAAAGCACGTGTTTGACTGTTCCGTATATTCTTGTCTTGACTTCGAATGTAAAAATGAATATTAAATAATGGCCTCGAAGATTGTATCCGCTTTATTTATGTCTTGCAGTTCTTCATATCTTAAGTCTAGACTATCCGTTATCGTAATATTTTAAAACTGAAGATTTTAAACCTGAAGATTCTACAAGTTGCACTATGCTTTGCAGGACGTTTATCTTTAACTTAAGCTTTAAAACAAAAATATCTACATTGTGCAGTTATTAAAAACCATGTGTAGTTATTAACCATGTCGAGAACCTAGGGGGTATATATGTTTCAGATTATAGATTACCAACTTAAATTCAAAGTTCTCAAATTTGATACGTACGGATCACTGTTAAAACGTTTTAGATGTTGATGCTGATCATAAATACACATATATACTTTAAGAGGCCTACGACGAATATAAATAATACAAAACTAAATACTTTTAGGATAGGGTATTAACACATCGACTATTTGTATTGTTTGGTATACTTACCTTTCACCTCCGATAAATGTCTGATTTTCGAATTACAGGAATTTAAATAGCAGTCTAAAGAAAAGAATGAAGATTACATTACAAAAGGTAAGGTAAAAGGTAATGCCTCAGTCTTGAGAGAAGTAAGAGATTAGTTGTCAAAGCAAAAGGAACACGTTTTTTAATAAGTCCAAGTTAAAATTTAAAATCAATATATATATATATCTTAAATACTGCGATGAAAACTAATTTAAGCTATTGTGCTTGATTAGCGATGTCTTAATAAAGTTTTAACTAGGCTACTGGGAACTTATTCGCTAAATATCATTAAAAATATAAATAATAACTATTAGATAGGGAATAAACGAGTAATAGCAAAATGGTATGTTGGTAAGTTTTCTTCCTATGCAGGATCTTCTTCTCTCTTCTTCTGACCTGATACTCTTCTCTAGCTGCCCTTGTTTTCCGCGGCAGCGTTTTAATGTGTGCATCTTCTTTCACCTTTTTCCAGTACATGCATTCATCATCTTACCACGGGCTTTTCCTCTTTGGTGGCTGGTAACCGATGGTGGTTTCGGCTACCTCTTTGATGATGTCGCAAAACTGCGATTACATCGATTTGGTTAGCGGTTTGAACCGATGTTTGATGTCATTTTGAGGAGGCTGTGCTTACCAACTAACGCGCCAAAGATGTTTTCCTTTCCGACTTTAGCACTGAAATCCCTTAGAATCCATATAAATCATTTCCAATAATAAAAAACGGCTAATAATAAATAGAAGCTGCATCTTTATTTATTTGAATAGATCGTAAATGAAAATTGATTCCCCATTAACACTTGGGGCACGTGGTGGTAAATAGTTAAACAAGTTTCCAGATCACAAATCATGTTCTCGATAAATAGTTATATCATGTATATATGAAGAAAAGCATACAAATCCTTTAGATTATTTCATTACTGATAATAAACAAAATTCCCTAACAAATTGTAATAATTTGTGTTAATTTAAGGAATTGCTAATATACCTACATATACAATATATGATAATTTTTATTTTAAGGATTTTAAAACATCTTTATTTTATAATAACATAAACCTTAGCTTCGCCGTATGTGTTCTATTCACTTGGCGTCTCCGCCTTTCTTGAGTCGCTTATACTCGCCTGACAGTTTGCTGTATAGTAAACATCGTACATAAAGGCAACAACCAGCAGAACACCAAACCAACCACTCCGACTAGTTTATCGTTTTGCAAATTGCAATACGGGTTTCATTCGGGTTTGAGTTTAATTCCATTCCATTAAATTCTGTAATGTCGCAAACAAAAACAACAACGACGACCACGCAACTGCCACTTTGAACTCGTAGTGATTTGATCGGCGAATTGCGATACAGACGCGCCGCAGCTGGTTGCTGTCTGTTTCAGTTTCAGCGATTTTCGTCGTTCCAAGGGAATTCATGTGTACGAATTTTAACAATTATGACTCGACTCGGCTACGAGTCGACTGGTGGGAGGATAAGCCTCCTCTTTTGCTAATGCCATTAGCGGATGGTCAAACGTTTCTCTTTAGTTCACAATGAAAAAGCTAATTTTAAAACGGTGCACGGCTGGTGTCCTAAAAATCTCTCTGTTGGTTCGTTCATTCGACGGTTAAACAACTGGGTGCAGTGTTGTAGCCAGAATAAAGCAAAATCAAAAACAAAGTACACATGGAGTGCAATGATATCATCATCACTGGTGTAGCCCTCCGCTCTGGTTATATCTTGTTGCTGGTCGGAGTGAATCAATGTGGTTTGGTGCCTTTGCGAATGATTCGCATGGAATTCGCGTTTGTCATGAGAATGTTGACAAATTGTTGTGTGTAGCAACAATTTCCGGTTGCTTTTCACTTTGAATCATAAACTCACCGGAAGTTGTGTGTTTTTTATATGAGCAGTTTAAGTAAGTGTTTCGGGAAATTGGTGTGGAGAACGGATACAGATTGCAAGACACCTCTGTTTTTTCCGTTAAATATAACAAGTTATGATTTTATTTTGAAATAAATTAAAATCCTAGCTAACGAATATTACATATTTATGATTATTTAATAGGTAACTTTGTCTAGGCAAAAAAAATGTCTTAAAACTTGTCGGAAATAAAACGATGAGTTAGATAATTAGATAGAGTGCAGAAACTCAGCTGCATTTGACAGATTTTGGTTTATTTATATGGAAATATTTTGCGTAGCATGATGAACTCCTAAAATAAAAGAAAAATGTCAGAAAATTGGGATTCCACTGATAAGGTACTACAATTTGTTTATGAAATATGTTACAAAGGCACACATTTATATAATCATTTATACAAATTGCATTGTCTCGGGTTAATTTGTTGGCTAAAGAAGTTAATTAAATCGATATCCTTCACAAAAGCCGCATTTGAAATGGCTTTTTTATATCTCTTTATACCTTTTTACAACTTTTTTGTTTTAATGAAAATATACAACTGACATTTGCAATCAAAAACAAATTTTACACACACCTTACGCAGCCTCTAAACGCAAATTTTGGCGTTTAGGTTACGCATCGCTTAAGCAACGTTGCTTAAGTTTTATAAATAATGTTTTGCTGCTTAAAGGTATATAGTTTAAGTATTGCGTAAAGTTACGGTGGCCTTAAAATATGTTTATAAATAAGGCTGTAACTGTTTAGTCAATGGTTTACATTGTTTGTAAACAAAATAATTGAATGATCTATGTAAAACTGGCATCCAAATTGTGACTTATTTTTGTTAAAGAAATTGGCGGTACTATAGTTTCCGAGGCGACAAGATTTGAAGATTCAACTTTATAGATCTCAACGAAATAATCGCAAGTTAAAATGTAACAACAGTCTCGTTTTCGTCTAGTTTAGAAGATATCAGGGTTTGAAAATCGAATTTTTAGTATGAAATCTCTATGAGATGACGTCACTATTTTGCCAATATTTTCACTGAAAAAACAAAAACTTACTTTTTAGAATTAATTTTAATGCTTTGTAGCCTGTTTTTCTGAATTTATAGGCATAATATCGTAGTGTGAAATTAAGTAATCATTATTAATTTATCACTATATCACTACAACGTATTTACCACTATTCGTTTCTTATTAATTATTAATATTTATTAACGAAATATAAACAAATTAAAGGAGTAAAAACACACCACACAATCAAATTAATTTATTTGTTCTTAAAAGCTTCAATAAGTAACAAAACCCGAAAACTCTTTGACAGAATCCAGTCAGAATCAACTACATTCTATAAATTGGAAGATAAATCATAAAGAAAAGCCTAAGAAAACAATCAGTTAAGAAAATTCAATGACTAAACGTACAAAGTTTGTACCATAAAATACTTCAAAACGATTAAAAATACTTGTTTCCCACTTTTTTTATAGTTGCGGAGAACCCGAATATGTATATACATTAAACTTTTATATGTTGAATAAAAACATAATAAAAAAAACAAATAATCAAAAACTAATCCAAAACTATGTACTATAAATATTTTACACCCCAACATTACACATTTAGTAATATTTATGCAATAATACAATAAAATATATTCATTTCTATCATTTTATTAAACATTTGAAGATAAAAAATTGAGAAATATTTCTTATAACCGCAAAAAATATTACAATTAAAGTGTTACAAATTCATATTTATTATGTGACTAATTTTTTGTTTTATTATAAACATTAACGTAAAATTTTAATTACATAAACTCAACACTTCGCAGCACTTCCCAAAACATCCGCAGTAACCAGTAGTAGTTTAGTAAAAAACTCCTATTCGATGACTTAAATTTTTCGATAACGTCTGCGCACCAAAAACTGCGTATGTGTTTAGTAGTTAACGGTTACCGCAAGTATACTGAATGACATGTTCGTAGGTACCTATCTACTTGTTGGTATGACTTTGCCGTTCGTACCAACAAGTCATTTTCGAAAAGCACTTATTAATCTTATTTTCAGGCAATATTTTCTAGTTCATTGATGTATTGCGAGTGGCTGTAGTTTTAAATTCTTAAAAATAAACTTGCCTTTGGGAATATAGGTTGAACTGTAGGTCCCTCCTAACTAATAGCAAGTGTGTATATTCGCACACACAGTGGTTACAGTAGCTAGGCTAGGTCCTATATGAGCTGTTTACGCATAATATTTTTTTATTTTTATTTTAAATTATAACTTAACATTTTTAAAGGGTTTTAACTTAAATAAGATTTTATATTTTCGGCAACGGCCAAATTCGAACATGTAAAGGGTGATTTTTTAGCTGGTTTGGTTTTGGCAACACTGGTTTTGACAGCTGACGTGTGTTTAGTACCTTGTGTCACTGTCAAACAGCTTCAGTTTGGTTTGCAATTTAACCATGGATCGTCTTACAAATGAACAACGCTTGCAAATTATTGAATTTTACTATCAAAATTCGTGCTCGGTTCGAAATGTTCATCGCGCGCTGCTTCCATTTTATGATCGGCATTCTCGACCTTCTGAGCAGTCTATTCGGAAGATTGTGACCAAATTTCGCACCAAATTTACTTTGTTGGACATTAAACCACCAACACGTTTACGTACTGTGCGTATTGAAGAAAATATTGCGGCCGTATCAGCTAGTGTGACAGAAGACCGCGAAATGTCGATTCGGCGCCGTTCCCAGCAGTTAGGCCTTTGTTACAGCACTACGTGGAAAATTTTGCGGAAGGATTTGGGCGTAAAGCCTTTTAAGATACAGCTGGTGCAAGAACTAAAGCCAGCCGACCTACCACAACGCCGAATTTTTGGTGAATGGGCTCTTGGAAAGCTGGCCGAGGATCCGCTTTTTTATCGAAAAATTGTGTTCAGCGATGAGGCTCATTTTTGGTTGAATGGGTACGTAAATAAGCAAAATTGCCGCATTTGGAGTGAAGATCAGCCAGAAGCATTGCAACAGCTACCAATGCATCCCGAAAAAGCCACTGTTTGGTGCGGTTTATGGGCCGGCGGCATTATTGCGCCATATTTCTTCAAAGATGATGCGAATCGCAGCGTTACTGTCAATGGTGAACGCTACCGAGCGATGATAACAAACTTTTTTTTGCCCGAAATGGAAGTTCTTGACTTGCATGATATGTGGTTTCAACAAGATGGTGCCACATTCCACACAGCACGCGAAACAATGGCGCAATTGCGAGGCGAGTTTGGTGAACAGTTAATTTCACGTTTCGGGCCGGTCAATTGGCCGCCTAGATCGTGCGATTTGACACCATTAGATTATTTTTTGTGGGGGTATGCCAAGGCTAATGTGTATAGGGACAAGCCCGCTTCGATTGACGCACTGGAAGCCAACATCCATGCATTCATTCGTGAGATACCGGCCGATATGTGTGAAAGAGTATGCCAAAATTGGACTCAGCGGATGGGCTACCTGAGACGCAGCCGCGGTCAACATTTGCATGAAATTATCTTTAAACATTAAATTGCAAGCTTCAAACTATCGATTCAAATAAATATTTCATTCATTTTTTCGAATTTTTTGTGTTTTTTTTTTAAAAAAAGTTCTAAACCTCTTAAAAAATCACCCTTTATAAAAGCTGTCCTTGCGTACCGCCTTAACTATAAAAATTAGTTGTCGCTACTGTACTAAATAGATTATTAATGGAGATTGTTTTACATCTACAGTTTGGCAGGTTGATTTTATAATGGTAAAAACGCCTAACAACCATAAAAAAGGTTTAATGGTTAGCTTACGTGGCCAATTCAGAAAAAAATCTACTTAATCCGTATTTTTTATCTAGTTAGCATATTAAGCCATCCATACGTATCTACTTAATAGCTCCATTCAATTAGGTGATTGTTGACTAGCCTAAATTGAATGTAATTGGCATTTGTTGTCAATCCAGTCGATCCAGCGGTTCTCGAGTTTTAGATGAAGAACAAAGCAAAATAATTAATATCTGTTTTTAAATAAAGATTAAATAAACTGACATACCTTTTCTATCCAAAGTCTGGATCTACATTTATACCAATTGTTTTTCATCATTTTGTCTAGAATATTGTAATGCTACAGAGTTTGTGTGCCCCTATACTGCACGTTTCAACTTTATTTTCTCAAACATGGAAGGAAATGATGGAAAAGTGTAGATCCCGTCAAACAGGGGTTTTCTAAACATTAATTCTGGTTGTCAAAATCAATATTATCTGTTTCATTTCGAATACTGAGTGCTTTTGTTTGTTAAATCGACTTTAGCAAAATCTAATACGTAATAAAAAAACAACAATTTTCTAAACTGAACGAAATATTTTGTTCAAGCAAAAGAAACATCAGGGTTTGCATTTGAATAACATTAGTTTTAAACCAACGTAGTACTTAAGCTGTTTTTTGCTCATTCTTTTTTCATGATTTTAATCAATTTCTTCGTATAGGCCATCGTGGAATGAAAATAATTCATATACATATGTTATTCATTAGGTGAAAGTCTCATTGCAACTACAGTTGACACATTGCACAACCCGCTACTGTATTCATTTATTTTTATGAACGACATCTATCTATCAGTTTCTTATCCACCATATTTATTCAGTTGCGCGCATGATTGTTTTTTTAAATAAAATAAAAATCCATGAAAACAAAAGTGATAATCTTTGACCAAATCACATTGCTGATTCGAAGCTGATGTGAAAATTTAGGAAATTGTACAATAATAGTGATTATTAACAGAGCAAAGGGTTGTGATAAGTACATATTTGCTGAATTTGAACGGTTATAATATAGTTTCCGTTATTGTGATTTTAAAATAAAGTTTGACAGGTATGTATGTATGCATGCATGGGCATTATAAATGTTTGATTTACATTTATATTCTCTACAAATCAAAGTTTATTATTTTATCTAACAACAATTAATGTTTGTTTGTTGAAATAAAAACCAGATTTCCGCCATTTTCGCTGAAAATATTTGGCTGCCATTGTGAATGGGTGCGTTCGAAAAGTAATTTAAATTTCAAAGAAGCACAAGTTAATATGTATTTTAAAATAGATATTTATATCTAATTATTTAAACTTGTGTAATAAAGTTTTCTTTATCTGCGGAGTTAATAATCTTTTTACAAAAATTGTAGTACATTTTTTTTACTAACTAGCCTCATTAAATTTATATTAGCTTTGACATTTCACATTGTAAGCAATCATAGAAATAAAACGATATTCTAACATATATAATTATATAACCGGAGAAAATTCTTAGTATTGTATTAGCAACCTAAAACTATTAATTCAACAATTCCTTGAGAAGATGGCTTAAGGCCATAAAGTCAAATAGAATACTCCAAAGAAGTTCTGTTCAAAGGTTTGAGGTGCTTCAATATAGACATCATATCTACCTTTGAATTACATATTATATATTGTAATTTATATTTGTAACATTTGTACATTTAAATCTAAATATTTGCAAAAGCGTGTCTTTTTGAAGCAAATATTTGATTAATTTACAAAGTTTTACTTAATATTAAGTAAAGATATTACAAAAGTTCGTTTGAAGACTGTTAATTTTCCAAAAAATGCTAGCTGAAAGTGCAATACTAAGATTTTGTTTTGTATTTGAAATTTTTTTTCTGTGTAGTGGTCAAATTCTATGTCTTTGTAAGTAGCTAGAACAGCGTAGCTTTCAAATGATTCTTATATTATTATTACATTTTGAATTATTTATATTTTAAGGCTAGGCAATAATTGTCGGAAGCAAAGGGAATATTTATCAAAATTAAAATTAGAATTGTTTCACAGATATATATTTTTAAATAATTCTTCATCACTTAAATCACTTAGCGAAGTCGAAGACGAAGAGATATTTTAATAAGATATTTTTATTTATTTAAACAAAAGTTTCCTTTTCGTCAAAAAAAATTAAATGTATACATACTGTCAAAATCAGTAAATCTTTTTTTTTTGTCAAATGAAAACAATAAAGTTCATAAAGAACCTATACCTTGAAGTACATATACAAAATCGTGCGTTTTAGCTTAAGATTTCGTATTTTATTATTATATTAATTAAAAATAAAATTAAATACTATACAGTTATTTTACCACTTAATGAAGTAAATATGCAGCTCATAGCATTTTAAAGTAATAAATAATTTTGATTTCTGGAACTCAATAATTAAAAGAAAAACATAAATTATAAATCTGTACTTGTGAAATATACAAATAAATATTTTATGTTTATAAAATATTAAGTAAAATGTGTTTAAATAATTTTAAATAAAATATATATATATTTGTTTCTATTAAAAATATTGAGTGGGGCAAATACAAGTTTATTTCTAAAAATGTATGATTGATTGTGGCATTTCGTTCTGCAGAGGTATGATACCGATTTTCCGTCAAAATTTCGAGCGGGAAGCAGTTGTCAGTGTCAAAATAACCTATGATTTAAAAATAAACCACTATATGGCCCACCCTTTATACAATTTTCGTTTCCAAAGTGTGCAGCATCATGACAATTTCGCGCTTAACATCAAAAAGGAATTACACTGTACAAGAGCAACGGATATTTTATTTTCAAGACACTAAATTGTATGAAGAATGAGTTGTTTAACAAAAATATGGCGGGTTATAGCTGGCGTAATTTTGAATAATTTTTTTTTAATCTAAAATATTTGACAATTATTATTAATCTGATTTCGTAATAAAAAATCCTCTGCACGTTTTCATAATGTAATCTTTTCATTTCTTTACAAAAAAAAAATAATACTTTTTTCGCGCCCAAATCCAACTTTCGCCGTAATCATTGGTAAATTCACAATAGAAAAATTTTACAAATTATTTTTCGCTCAGCTCATACACACACACAAAATTATCCATCGACCATATTCACCAAAACAAGGAAACTGCACATGAATTCTTTAGCGATAGAAGTCGCCTGATAGAAGCCGCCTGCCATCAGCCAATCATAAGCGAATGTACGAATTTTCGTGTACACTTGTGCATGTGTTGAGTAACTGTGAAAGTGTGAATCGTCTCTTTCACACCGTGCTGGTTCAGTCGGTGAAAAAAACCTTCGTGAAGCGGTTGGACCCACGTTCAAAACACGAAAAATATCCACTTTACAGGAATTTTGTTGTGCAAAACAATTTTAATTTTTTTTCGAAACTAGTGATCTTTGCAAAACTGCTGTCATTTAATTTAAATAAAATACAAATTTAACAAGAAAAGGAAACCCAATACAAACCAAAAATTTAGAGGAAAATCGGGAAGAAAGTGTCGTGTGCCATTCAAAGAAAAAAACTTAAATTTCTGTTGATCAGAGAACGAACATTTAAAAAAGTATATAGCTGCAGTTTTCCTGTGAATCCCAATAGAGTAAGTACCTATCATTTTTTTCGCCAATTGAATTTATAAATCACAGCACAGCTGGGAGGTGAAAATTTCAATTTCAAGATTTTCCTTGGGAATAATTTATTCTTTTTTTATGTTTTTTTCGTTCACTTTCGGTGTACATTTATTTATTGATCAAACGGAATTTCCGTTTCTCGTTTTGTTCAGAAACATTTTTTTGCTAGCACTAGCAAAGCTGTTGCGGAAGATTCTAGAAGGGAAGGCTCCACTTTGGTTTTTAACCAGCTCTGCAGTAATCGCTGCCTCACCTCGTCAATACCCTGAAGAAAGACGAAGAAAAGAAACAGGTACGTGGACGGCATGAGGCGCGGAGAAGGGCGCAGTTGGCAAATCGAATATTTACCTCGCATCTGACGTAATACATCCAACCAGACCCAGACTCTGTTGCTGCCGAGTTGAGTTCCACTTCCGGAATCTTTTCTGTTTACGTATATATATAACGTATATCGAATTGATGAAGATAATTGGTCACACTACTGTGATTGTTCAATGCAGAAGGATTGCTAGTGGGAGTGTTTCGGAGGCTCATCATTTATGGATTTTCGAATCCGTGACACATGTCAGACTGAGCGTGAGGGAGAGCGTCCGAGAAGAGAGAAAGTTTCATTGATTTTCCACCCTTCCTCGACTTAACCATGGGCTTAGAGGTGGAACATGAAGCTGGTGTTGTGCGTGATGTGGTGTTACCTTGGAGATCTGATATCTGAGGGATCTCAAGAGTCTTTTATTGAAGGGATAAGGAAATCCTTCATAAGGGAAATAGTAACAATACTTATCGAAAATTGACAATGGAAAAGGCAAACAGGGTAGTATTTAGTTTTTATTTTGCATTCCACTTGTAATTGAGCTGGAAAGCAAGAATGAAACTAAACAAAACAAAAAAGCGGTCAGAGGCGGAACATGGGGAAATAAAAAATAAAACTTAAAGTAACGATGACTAGTTATCCACATTTCCATAATAATACACATTCGCATAGGCAATGCCTTGAGGGTGGTTGCTGATGCCATAGTTAATTAGCCGAAAATCTATGTATTTTATCTGGAGCATTGTTTTGGAGCAACACGTGCTAATTTGGGTAACGATCGGTTGACAGTTGATACACTGGTTTCATTTTGTATTTCTTCCGTTGATAAAGAAACACTGACATGCAATTAAATAGGACGTTGAATTATACTTAGAGAAGCAATTTGTGGTCATAAGTGCTTTAAATATCTGGCTGTTTTCTCTTGTAATACGGTGATCCTGTAGATAAGTGTATTTTTGTTAAGTTGCTATTGTTTAGTACTTTGGCATTACTTGCGTCTATCTATTTTCTAATATAACAAGCCTTTTCTGTAAGCACTTGGTCAATTGCTATTATGAAATTATTTACTTTTCTTATTTTACAGCTTATTTTAGGCCAGATTGTTATGAGAGATATTCACTATTTTCCACACGAAGCTGGAGAGCAAAAAGCTGAAGTAGAAGTTTTTCAAATAAAATCATCTTCAGTTGTATTCGATTCCCATCTGTATGCTTTTCCAATGTAGTGCTGTCTTCATTGGAATTGGGGACTGGTATATTTAAGAATTCAGCTATGAATCTCAAAATTTAATGAAGTAGGAGTAAGTAGTTGGTAAATGGAAGCTTTTTTTTTAAGTGAAACTATCTCAGTTTGTCATTACTTCTTCAGTTATCTAGTATTGTGTTTGATTGTTGGAAATTTCCTAGTCAGTGATCAGTTTATTTCATTCTTCAGATACAAAGGTGTCGTGTGGCATTAAAATGGCAGAAAAGGTGTATGTTTTATTAGTTTTTGTAGAGTGTTTCTCAAAACGAATTTTAATTATTTACAGAATAAATTTAAGGAAAATAATATGAATAAGAAAAGTATTTTAGCCGATTTTATGGCTTTAAAACACTCAACTCGCATAAAAAAGCGAATGACAGAACACAAAATGGCATCTCGGTACAAGACTTCACGTATTAGCGTATTCCTAGTACAATAACAAACTGCGTTCGATACGTGATGCTTCGTATAACATAATCCCAATGTGCTTATTCGAAAGTTCAGTAACGTATGGAAGTTGTTCACTCGTTCACATCCTATGAATGATCTTTTTGCTTTCTGTGAATTCAATGAGAATTGGAACAGAAAAAAAGTAGTTGACACGCTAAATACTTGCAGCCTTATTTATAAACATATTTAAAGGCCAGCGTAACTTTACGCAATGCCCTTACTGCCCTTACGCAGCAAAACATTATTTATAAAACTTAAGCGACGTTGCTTAAGAGATGCGTAACCTAACCGCCGAAATTTGCGTTTAGAAGCTGCGTATTCATTAAAACAAAAAAGTTGTCAAAAGGTATAACAAGATATAAAAATGTCATTTGATTTCGCGGCTTTTGTGGAGGATATCGATTTAATTAACTTCTCCAGCCAACAAAGTAACCCGAGACAATGCAAATCGTATAATTGATTGTATATATGTGTGCCTTTGTAACATATTACATAGGAAAATTGTAGTACCTTATCAGTGGAATCCCAATTTTCCGTTCTTTTCTTCTATTTTGGGAGTTTATCACACAAAATATTTCAATAGAAATGCTCTTAAAGCAAAATGTAGTAAAATCTTATGTTTTTGGTACTAGTTTTGTAAGTGTTATTACTTATTTTTGTGTCTAAATCCTTTAGTTAAAACACAGAGGAAAAACGTTTATAAATCAGAATTCCAGCAAAGATGCGTAAAGGTTGCGTAAAAACTTACGCCTTGTTTAACTAAGCAATCTCTGAGAAGTGTTTTAAGGAAATCTAATAAATACGGCTGTTGATGTTCTGAAGTTGAGAAAATCTAAAGTCGACCAACATTGAATTTTCTCAACTCCTCCAACTATCTAGTAGCAGTTTCCTGAGAAAAAAATGGATATCAAAAATTACTGGTCGAAAATATATATAACATATGAAACCCATGATTATGTATTTTTTTAAACTTTTTAGCATGCATGTAAAAATTGGCATTAAAAGAGTTGTGTTGGATAAAAATTGTTTGTTTTAGAAATTATGCGAGGATCTGGACGAACCATATCTATAATAAATTTAGATCCCAGTTTATTATCAGATTTGGGATTATTTGTCAATCTGTTTGTTAATATTTTTTTATCAAACCTAAAGCGAAAATTCCTGTATCGTCGTTTTTAAGCACTTTAAAGGCATTGAACTGAATGGTTGTTAGTTCTTGAAAAAGTCTCAAGCGATTGCTAACAATTTTTCACAGAAATGCCAACTAGAGAAATAATGTTAAAGTCTTTTCTCAGATGAAACGTATCACGAAATCACATTCATATGTGATTTCTCTAAGAAAACGCTATTCTCCTGGCGACACATCCCTAATCCAAATCTTTTTCTATTTCATACATTTTGACATACATTGCACATCTAATCCCAGTTCTGGTTGTTTGCCTCTCTATCGTTGTGTCAATAATAAATAAAACCAAAAAAAAAAAAAATAATAATAAGAAATAAAAATATCAACCATCGCCAACAGACAACCCCTGCACACGTACACACTCGTACATAAGACTTCACCGCTTAAATAACATTTTCATCTATATCACATAAGATACGACCATTGCTCTGTCAAAAGACCGTAATGAGGTCAACGTTATTCACAGCATATGTGACGTGCTGATGACTATGACGATGCTGGTTCTCTAGCAAAAAACAAAAATAAAAAACCAACGGCCTAAAAAATAAATGAAAAGAAAAAGGAAAATTCCCTCTCACAAGCCGCCCCAACAATACTAAGCAGCTAGCTAAAGTCCATTATGAACGAATGAAATTATGCCCGAGTTAGTTTGTGTTGTTCTTTGAGGTTGAAGATTTTCATGGTCAAATGTTTTTCTTATGATATTCTTTCGGCAACGACAACTGTGTGTGTCCTAAAAACCAAATGGAGGGATGCTAGATAGATTAATCAAGAAATAAAGAATGATGTGATCTATTTCTGAAAACCGTTTCCAAGCATATCCTCTGCCTCATTTCCCTCATGTGGGTTGACATAAACGCATGCGTGGTTTTGACTTTTTGGTCTGCAAACATTTACACGTAAAACAAAACCGAAATCATAATAATATCATCCTTGGATATGTGGTGTCAACTGATTCTGAAGAAGGTAGGTTAGCTTCAAGTGTTCGCCGAGGAAAACATGAAAACAACAAAAGTTTACAATGTCTTCTTTAAATATAACCCCCATGCCTTTGCTGTTATAAAAATAGTTATCGATAATAACACTGTAAACAATTGTAAGAGTTTTATCTTTGTAAAATGTCGGATTTATGTATAACAACCAATGGGGGTACACCATGGTGACGCACAAGTTTACTTTACACGTGGTTAGTAAATTTTAATGTTTCGGATGTAGTTTGACTGTCCCATAACCTTTAAACCTTTATGACTTCAACTTGATTGTCAGAACGTTGCGAATATCACAAATTCCATTAAAGCGCAGTGACTCTTCACTTTTTTTCTACGGCTTTTATTTCGTTGTGGTTCGAGTGGTAAATTTATTTAATTGAAATTGTCAAATTCGATGTCGCGTTGGTTGGAAAGATCCTCATTTAACAGCTGTTCCTTTGGACTTTTGAGAACGGAAAGGCGGAAAAAAAATCGGAGATACGAGGTAAGTGACGAACCGAGCTCTCCTAAGAAAACCATTTTTGCCGCTCTTTTCGAATCGCTGCTCTTAGTATGTTTTTAGCCTAATGGGCCAGTGTTTTGTATGTAAAGACTTCGTCATCGCATTTCTTCTCTATTGATAACCGACTAGTGATCACAGAACTAAAATTCAAATCCAACACCAGCAGCCATGTGCGGGAAAGCATACATAATAATTGAGAAACCGATTACTTACATATGTATGTGTAAAATTGGCCTAAGGCTCAAAACATAATGTAGTTGAAAATATAGAGGCGATACGACCATTAAGAAGAGAACTGGCATATCCTCGCATTTATTTTAACAGGTCTTGTAAATCTTACGCTTAAACACATGAATGGCGAATGTATTCAAACGCTCCCGTCGGATGAGTCCAATCCGGAGGGACAACGCATATTTTGTTTAAAAAAATAAATAAGAATTGTTAATAAAAGGTATTTACCAAATTTTTCTTAACAATAACTGTATATACAGTATCAGCCGAAACAGCAGCTACTCGTTTTTAGTTTTTAATATCTCTTTTTATATAAGCACTTGCACAGAGAAGTAGTAAACTTCAGTAAAAACTCTTAACGTAATGGCGAAAACGTGGTAGTTATTGTAGGAGGTATAGTGTCACACCAACTCAAGATATACTCTTCAAAGTAAAAATATCTGATTTCTATGCTTATCTATTATAATTACTATACATTTTGAACTATCATAGCTAAAAAAAAGTGTAATGAACAAAAAAGGGTAGATGTACCTTCTAAAAATTTTAATAAAAAAATTAAATTAATATGGTATTATTTCGGCCAAATCGTGTATAAGATCTCGAAAATGCGCAAGCTTGTTTTGACTGCAAAAAATTGTAGTCACAGCTCCCTTGAGAATTAAGATTCCCAACAATTCCTATTGACTACATAAAATTAAGGTAAATACAAGTAGTCACTTGTAATCCACACTTCATAGGATTTTACTAATTTCCCTAACTTTACTTAATCATTCGGTGAGTACTGGCGATCAGGTCATTAAATGTATATAATTCGTTTTGCTTTTGCTTCGCTTTTGATTTTAACTAAAAATAACCTCCCCTGAGGAATAAGAATGATGTCTGTTTTTAGCAAAAAGGAGATTGCTATGCAAAGTTCTCTATTCGAGTCAAGGACTTTTTTACGGCCTCATCTCTACTTGAAAGTGGGGCGCTGCTGCTGTTGTTTCTGTTCTGTTTATTTCCTTTTTTTGCTTATTATATTTACCTAACTACCATCGTTAGAATCTCCAGAAATGGATGTAAATTAAATAAAATTCTAAATTGTGGAGATTGCGGGAGAACGAATACGAACAGATTAATGAATTCCGGGTCCACAAACAGTCACGCTGCTGGCTTTTCGCTCCATTGAAACCTCAAGGTAAAGATGATGACGATGATGATGAAGACGACGATCAACACCAGAAGTCATTAGGAGCTTAATTCTGTGCTGCATCAACAGATTCAACAAAATGCACCAGTCAATGGTTACAACAGATAAAGAGCAAACATGGTTTCTCCCTTTGATGAAGGAGATGAAGACACTTTTTGTTTCTTCACTCGTGTGTAAGCGAAATCAAAATTGATTAGTTGCCAGGTGTGGCGTGTAATGAACAAGACGGTAATAGAATGGTAAGGCGACATGCCGCCTGTCTTCAACAAATTTCTTCGACCATTTATCGATTGTTTGGGGTGAGGGTAAATAATTGTTAAATGGGGAGGAAACTCACTTTTCAACGATTTTCAAATAATATCGGCAAAGTTTGAACTTGACGGTGACCCGATTAACCGAAGAAGGAACATTGTGTAGGGTTGCGTTGAAGGAAATCAATTTGTGAACGCTTTGCATTGATTTTAAATCTCCAGAGTTTATTTATTTATAAATATATTAAATTGATATTTAGTTTAATAATTTCCCTATTTTTCTTCTGTATTTGCAGATTAATTAAAAATAATCAAAATATACAAAAATGTCTGATCGCAAAGCTGTTATTAAAAATGCTGATATGAGCGAGGAGATGCAACAGGACGCTGTTGATTGTGCGACACAGGCCTTGGAAAAATACAACATAGAAAAGGTAAGAAGAAAAAAATCTCATCACGTTTGTTGGAGGTTATAATACAACATCAAGAGGGTCATGTAATGCAAAGCCGTGGTGTAGAACACATACTAATAACTCGGTTCTTGTATTTGGTTTTTTTTTCGGCTAAAAGAACTAATTTTTTGGTTTTATATAAAAGTGTCTATAAATTCTTATGTTTTTGGTTAGTATTGGATTAGAATGTTAAGGAAATTGGACATGTCGGATGGTTTTATGAGTATTGCAAGATTGTGTCTACATTGAGATGGGTGTAAATCGGATATTTTCTTGATAATATTTGCACTAAGATGGAGGAGTAATTATAAAACTACAGAAATTGTCTTCCAAAAATTATGCAGCACTCGTATTGTAAGTTCTCTTCAAATCAAATTTAACATACACAGTGAATGCGGTTGTTATATCCGTCGATTTTTCTTGCCGGTTTTTATAGAAGGAAACTTATGAAGGGAAAGACGATTGTATAGCCGATTGGTCGTTATAAAGGACTTCCACAAAATAATGGTTTAAACGTCTGCAATATAAAAGATGGAGTTAAAAAATAAATACGAATTTTTTAAGGACTTCATAGGCATAAACACAGCTCTAGTTGGTCTCAATCTAAAAGCTGGAGTTAAAAAATAAGTTTAATAGGTATAAAAACAGCTGGAGTAGTAGGGTCACTTAAAAACAGTAATATGTTTTCTGGACTGTGTTCATTGTGCTATCGAAGAGGCATTGTTCCGCTGTGTCGCCTTCTTCTCTAGAAGTGTGACAAATAATAACTTAAGTCTATAATGTTATTGGAAGGTTGAATTCAAATATATTGTAACAGTTCCTGCCTAGCAATCATCATGATTCATCATCTGCATCACGAAGAATAAACTTTTATGCTTTCTGTAAATCCACAAACACGAGGAACTTTATCTCTGATCCTAACTCATGTAAAGCGAGTGCGAAAAGTTATAATTATCACTTCTCAGCCTATAACTTAATGTTTCAAATTGATACAAAACGGGACTATTGACAACATTTCCTTAAAAAGGTTATGCAGACAGTTCTGTTTTGCATTTAGCTATATTGGCGTTGAATACGCAAACAAATTTTAATTAAAGCATTGCTGAGCCTGATCACATATTTTCAAATAAAAACAAAAAAACAACTGAAAAACCCATTCGCACAGATTACCGTTATCGTGCAAAGCAAAAAATTAATTTTCTAAATTTTGGCAATTTAAACTATTGTTTCGTATGACAAATATATAATGATATTTGAAGTACATATTATGTACTTAGATAAAGAAATTTACTGTTTGTTTGTATGTTGCTGAGGTAGTAGGTGGCGCTGCGGCTGCCCATTAATATGTTGGCTATTACCTTACCTTTACCTAACCGAAACAGAGATGAAAATACCAATTTACTGACTTGTATATCAAACCTATGAAAGTCACTTAAATTTTCGTGAGTTGAATTAAGGTACTTCAAAACTACCTTCCACATTTTCCGCAGGCAATAAAATTGACAATTTGAATGAGTTGGGTGTTTTTGAGTCGGAAATGACAGTTTTTATCGGGGTGTATAATGAATAACCTTAACAAACATTTGCACACAGATCTACCTTAAATGCATAAGGGAACCAAGTTAGTGGTAGTGGATGGAAGCTCTGATTTTACGAATTGTGAAAAATTGTTAAACTTTACAATTAAGGAATTAAGAAATAAAGGCCAACATTTTATTGAGAAGATTCAAAGCGATTTGTTCTTATACTAGCTATAAAGCTGTTATTTGTTTCTTAACGGGCTCCCGACCCGTGAAGAGTCACTGGACATACTTTACGCACAGGACTATGTATTGTTCCAGTAACTTACATCCCTAATTATTACCACCTGGGTATCAGGGTTTCCCACTTAAGAATTGAAAATCAGTAGACAAAAACGATTTAACATTGCTACCATGACCACATCATAGTTCATGGCGTTACTTAACCTACCCATTTTTGTTACCATAATAAGCTCCAAACAAACGTGTATTCGCTGACCCACTATTACATAAGGACGATAATTCCTCAGAAGCATTAAATTTCAATTCATGTCAATAACACCACCACATCCGCCCTCTGCAACTTTCGTGTTGAACTTTGATAATATCCTCTTTGGGTGAAATACATACATTTTTAGGCCAAAGTTCAGGCATAGAATAACCTTTATGGAGAATCGATAAAAAGGAAAGATACATATAGATATTAGAGCGTTGTCGCATTTTAAGGGAAGTATTTTAAAAAAAATTGCAAATTGACGTAAAATATGATTAACTATAAAATAAATCCAACAATATCGCGGCTAGAATGCTAACAATAAATCTTCGCTTTAAGTAGAAGTTACAGAGACTATCGCGTGTTTAAGATTATAAAATCCTTGAATCTTCTAGTATCTTGTAGATAAATATGTGCTTTTTTAGGAAATTATCTTTCTTTAGGCGTCACATCCAAATCACCTAAAATACAACGAACGTGTAATGCATGTCACAATGTTCATAATTCTTAATCCGGTTGTTTTCGTTTCGCTTGATGTGACGCACATTTATGAAGGGACAAGACGTATAAGTAAATTACACAACAGCATTTGTTCCGTTATCATCGAATGATTTATTCAGGAGCACACACAGACGCGCAATCAAAGGCAATATTTTTTTTTTGTTTGGCACTGGGTGTTGCTTACTTTTTGATTGCTTAATAGTGCCTAATGTTGGTTTTATTTGCTCTCTTTAAGTGAACTGGATGTCATTTTATGGTAATTTGTTTGAATGCGGTGAATCATGTTTGTGGTTGCAAATCGATGGGGCATTGTTTATCATTTCTTAAACTGGTATGCCATTGTTTTAAACTTATTCGAATGGGAAATTAATGAGCATCTTCAACTATTAGCAGCAAGATAGTATATTGTTGGTTCTAATAGTCACAAAACTTATTGAAATGTAGTCAAGTTTATGCAATCATGGTCAACCAAAGGCAGTCACGTTGAATCATAAGGACACTATCAAGAAACTGAGCACTTGATCGTGATGGCTAGCTCGCAAAAATTCTGTTGAATTTCAACAAACTTTTGGTCTAACCTTATTTATGTAATTACAATTCAAAGAATCAGGGTTCTATCTAAAATATTGAAATGCCAGTTTAAAAACCAAACCTTTAAAAATTACCCTCCAGTTGTTGGTACAAGGACATCTGCTGTATTTCAGGTTTAAAGTAGGTTCCGAAGCTTCAGCTGCGCCCGTTGAAGGGTATTAAGTTTTCATCTATATAGGTAAATCAGAACTTAATATCGTCGGTCATGGGTTTGTTGTCCATACAAGGCAGGCGTCCGTTAGAAGAGGTCTCACTGTATATCCAGCTAGGATAACGTTTGCGCGCAAACATTTAAAATGAAATATATTTCTCCCAGTCAAGCCAATCTTAATACTTACATGCAACGCAGTAGGTTAATAGCGTATGGTTTAACACAAATTCTCATACTATTGCCTGACTCTGTCAACAGAGTGTATCAAGACTGTGTTAAAGATATAATATTCATAATATTTTTACGAGCTCTCAATCACATATCTTCTTTGTTTTTTTTTTTGGTTTGCGATCCGCCATAACACGGTCTATTAGTTGAGTATCGATTGGTAGAATAAAAAGCCCGTCACTTTGGGTGGTGACTCACTAACCTAGTTTTCTCTCTCATTTCCTTCTGCATGAAGTTTCCATTCTGTTTGATATTAGTCACGAAAGGTTTTGTTACAATAAGACTAATTGTCCTTTTTTTGATGCACGAAAGACGATTCGCTCATTTAAGCTTCTATTAGTCGTTGTAGACGCCATTTATCGATTAAACATTGAAGAAACTTGGTGGTTTGCCGAGTGCAGAAAAAAACATACCATGTCCTAACTAATCGAAATAATAAAAGAATACCATATTGACATCGGCTCTTGCTGTTGTTGTAAATAAACTCGCCATTATTATAAGTGCAGGCAGCTGATAGATGGTTTAATGTTTGACTTAAAAATCTTTAAACTATAACCGTTGTTCTTTTTAAAGCCCAAAACGGACCAAAACCATCACCAACTTTGTAGTAGTAGTCATCAATTCGTCATATACTCCTCCGGAATGTGGTTGGTGTCAGTATCTGCCTTATGTGATGGACCTACTTAAATTGCTGTGTCGTATGTTATTGTGTGGATTTGACGCATTGAGTTGCAGACACATAACTAGAGGCAACTCGTTTTGTAATCGGTGTGTTCCAATTTGGAAGTCACGTTTAATAAGTTCGTTAATGTAAGGTGTCTGCATGGTAGCACAATGGACAAGTAGTAGTGTCTGAGCGCTCCACCGGGTCGTAGCAACCTCCGACCCTGGGTACGGGTCTACTTTTACCCCAAATTGAGTTGTAGTCCTTCAAAATGAAAATATCCAAGTTTGTCGTAACTATGATCTATTACTATAACTTTTTAGAATAATTATAGCAAAAACAGTTGTATTTATTTTGCCCATCTTATTTAATAACTCAGAAAATGAACCAACCATTGTGTACTTTTATAATACCATCAAAAAAGCCGCTTTTAATAAAAATTTAAAAATGATATGCTTTACCTGTGTAAAGTCAATCTTTCTCAAAAAAGCAAAACGATTACATCATAAATTTTACACTTTTTTGTTTGTTATAAGTAGATACGTATCAGAAACAATTAACCCATCGCTATTGAGAAACATGTTCACTGTAAAAATTTAAGGTGCAATTTTCAAATTCGAATAACCGAAATTTGTTCCTGTAACTAACAAATATGAATTAAAAAAAAACTCACTTATAAACATATGTACCTACATAACTTGTATTGTATCATTACAAACCAATTGCATTGGATGGAATTCCCTCGTCTATAGTGTCAGGCAGTCGCGATGAATTATTGTATGTACCTTCGATGAAAATATCGATTTATCAGCTCACTGCATGCAGTTCCAACTCAATTTCAATGGCATGGAAATATATAAAAACTGCTATAAGACAAAATCAAGCAATAAAGTCAAGCAAATCAGAACAGAAGAACTGGGAGGTAGTCAGCAATACCCATTTATCCGCAACTACATATTTGATATTTGAACTATTTAAACCATTTTGAAAAAATGCAAACTTGTTTTCTGGTGTATTTATAAACTTGCCCCAACACAGGAAGTAAATCAGCTCCTCGTGTACTTGAAACTTTGACATTGCAGCAGAAAAACAGACAAACCGAAGAGAATTCTAATGGCAATTGTATGTTCTTCTGTGGCGCAATTGCGTGAATTTCCGCTGCCGTTGCCATTTCGCAGACATTCAGAGTTGGTCAATATAACTGTGGTATGAACTATTTGAGTTTTATGTTCCTGTGGAAGGCATTATTATTGAAATTGTTGCAAAAGTTGAGTGTATAATCGTATCTAAATAAGAGTGGAAGTAAGTTTTACTTCAACAAATGATGGTTAGGTGGAGTAGTAAGGATAAAAACTGCTGCTGAGTATACTTGAGAACCTATTAGTTGCAAAATAAACTCTTTTTAAAGTGTGTATGGAAGAGTGCAGGTATTGTTAAGGAGAATGGTATAAGAAGCTATATGCGAGCGCATATTTATTAATTGCTTCAACATTTATTGCAGAAATCAGAAATCAACTTCATTGCAGAAGTCTACTTGAATCATATTTCGGAATCGGAATGTGTAAAAAGATTTTTCATTCGGAAAAAAGTAATAAATGAGTCGGATAATAAAACGCCTGTGGACATTATATCAGTTTTTTAATGGTGAATAGGGATTAAGGATTAAGGAGGGGGTTCCTTGAAAATATAATATAAGATAAGTGCAGTGTAGACAGGTTTTCAAAGTCGCTCCTACGCCTACCTACTAAGATGATTAACCTCGAGTGGCCTTGCAATAAGGAGATTCGCATATCGGGAATGCAATCTCAAGTCTAATCGGGCTATGAATACATACCAGTTACCACAAACATTATTTTTTGGTGACATGTGATGTCAGATCGTTTGGTTTGATTTAATATCCCAAATTACTTTTGGGAAATCACATTCACCTCATTCGACCAACTAAAACCAAACATTTTTTAACGATAATCCTTATGATTATCTGGCATGCTGTCAAGTTGACTATACCAAAAATATTTTTTCTTCTTTTAAATAAAAACAATAAACAAAAGGAGTTTTTTATTTAAAAAAAAACACACACTGTCTTTTTCTCTTGGTTCGTCCTTCCTTTAAAAGACAATTCTTCACAGTACTGAAGCTAAGCTGCTCCAATTTACAAAAGAGCTATTGCTTACATAAAATATTAGATCGTTGCTTATGACAGTGTTCTAAAGCCATCTTCTGTTGGTTCACCATTTCTGTTGATGTATTTTAAAATTCTTCAGATTAATAAAATCCCAACTTGCCTTCGTGTATATATGTATGTTTAAAATCGTATTTTAATTTCATCAAATCCAAAAAATATCAGGTTTTGCAAAATGGTCGTAGCAGCGCCATCTCTGATTTGATAGTGAATGCTACCTTAATGACGATGGACAACACGATAGGCATAAAGTTACGTGAAGCAAATTGATGACGATATCGTTGACTATTATCGCCCGGACGATCATCGTCTTCAGAGATACGGGATTTGTGCTTATCTTCTTCTAAAGTTTACTTATATCCTTTTTATTCCTTTTAAAAATGTCAACACATTTGCGATCGCAAATGCATTGTCGGCCCTGAAGGAAGATGGAGCAATCGGTGATGTGATCAATCTTTTACTAACAAGTAGGATTATCAACTCAAAACTGGCTGGATCATCTGCGAGGAGGGCTTGCAGTAAAAAAACCCACAGGGTGGTGTTCTATCCCCCTTCTTTGAAACTTGGTGGTAAACGAACTACAAGCCAATTGAGAACAGGTGGGGCCTCCAATCACGCATCACTCACTTGTTATACATTTCGGCAATAAGACCGATACTTACGTACGGAGTGCTTGTCTGGTGGCCTGCTTTAGATAAAGCAATAAAATAGGAAAATCCTTTCATGTCACCATTCCATCCCGATCACTCTGGGAAGAGGAGGACACAGCGGTCCATTTTTATACCAATAAAAACTAGTGATGGGATTGGGTTTGGTGTTTTCTCTGGCGGCCTAAATTTTGGTCTCCTTCCGTTTTCCTGATCATTGTAGGATGTTACGGGCGGAATAATGACGATTAAAGAAGTTTTATCTTTAATAAAGAGGAAAATGAGATATTCTCGAAACATATCGGTATTTTCGCGAACAGTCAAACTCTATAGCAGCCCTAGACTTTTGATCGTATCATTATGAGATGTCGATGTCAACATTCACCTTTGCAGGGTGCCGGAACACATGAACATTCCTGGGTACTGTAAAGCTGATGATCTTGCCGAATTAGGAACAACGAAACCTCTCTCACCTAATAGAGGTATACCATTAGCTACTTGTAAATTATCGCAAAGGCTGGCTGATATGGAGGAAACAAACTTTAGGTAGACAGGTGGTATCACATGTCAAGCGACAAAACGGATCTCAAACAAGCTGGATTTGAAACGCTCTAAAAGTTTGATCTCTCTAAGCAGACCGAACATTAGCACTACAATAGGTGTCATCACTGGGCACTATCATTTAGGCAAAGATGCAACAAGACTTGGTGCATTCTCGAACGACTTTTGCAGAAGCTTTGCTTTGTATATGTCCTGCTCTATACAGAAATAGGAAGCTCCATTTCGGAGCCTTGTGATCTCACAAACATTGACATTAATTGTCTACTTCGCTTAGTCAGAAGCTTTAATTGGTTCAATGAGCAGGGGAAAACTTTATCCCAGATTGGACCCAGGTAATGGGTAATACTAATGTAAGAGAAAGTCAAAAAAGTATAAATTCAATTCCCGGCAATAATACCCTATTTCATCGCAATCCACACTTGCATACTAGTGACATATTGAAAGAGCTCTTGTGGTGTAGCTAACAACTGCTGCCGCGTTCCATATGTTTCAATATTAAATTTGAAAATTCTTGAAAATTAATTAAAAAGTGTATATCCAAGTTCAGAAAATTTCACCGCCTTCCTTTGTTGCTTAGCATAAAATATTTATATAACTCGCGCGGTACCACCTCAATAATTTAATCGTTATCCCTTGCCTCTAAATTTAGAGAACAAGTTTTCTAATCTGTAGTATGTGCGTGTGGTGCAGGTATGAGCGTATTTATTTCTTCTTTTAAGCTCAATTAGCAAACTTAATGAGCCGAATGAAGGACGTCTGCATAATGGGTTATCAAATATGTATATGTGGCGTACTATATACGTTCTGGTATATAAATTATAAAGCAATTATGTACTCGTCCTGCGAAGTTGTTGTCGTCTGCAACTACTTATGTGTGTTGTAGGATAAATTGTCAAGCTTTTATTAATAAACAACGTCCTTTTATTCTGCCTGTGTTCAATGGTGTGGGTTTGTGTTTATTTTAAACAGTTGACATTGTATTGATTTGAAATAAGAGAGGGGTAGGGGGCATTTAGTGTTGAGTGGATTTTGTTATTGCCTTTTTATTCGTGTTCTTGAAAATCTCCTTGTTTTGGTGGGCTGTTATTTACTGCCATGCTTCTAGAAATTTGTGGGTTAATTGTGTTAAAGCGAGCACGACTTGCAAATGCTAAGTAATAAGCTGAAGGGAAAAACTTCTAGTACATTGTGTTCATGCGTAAAATGTGAGTAGGGGCCAGGGTTGATTAATCCTATGTAATGTTCACGGACGGAATTTCAGGTTGTTATAGTGTTTTATTTTTATAATAGCATATGCTTGCTTAAGTTTGGGTAAAAAATAAATTTGGATTTGATTTCAAGGACAATTTTGGGGTTAAAACTGGTATTTGAGTTGTGTAATTCGTTGACTGGGTTCCTACCTTGAGAACTATATTATCTACCAACATTTATGTCGCTATATATTTTGTTTTGATGTGATATAAAATTCACAATTAATCAAATATTCTTCTCTCCTATTTTCTTCTGGTCCTAAGGATTGCCGAAAATACATTGATATCTTTGCAGATTAATCCGATCATTGATTTAGATCGTTGTACTGTAAAAAAAAAACAGGTCATACTCGTACACCACATGTGCTGATTCTGCCTTTCGGCTGACTTTAAAAAAAATCATTTATTTTACATAGTGCTACGAACTCACTATTTCTGCCCGTCCTTTAAAGTTCCACATCCGTTATGATTGAAACAAGTTTAGACATTAAAATTTAGCACACTTATAATGTTGAAAGTAACACAGCACGAGCATTAAGGAAATAAGGAATTAGAAGACAGGGTGAGAAACCGATGCACATTGATTTTAAATGTTTGCAAATTGTAGTGGTCGGGAGAAACAGTGAGGTAGAGCATTTCACATTTGTGTTGTGCGGCATAGGAACGAATCCTTATATTTCACAGTACGTCCGAATGTAGGCTTAAGGGTGAACTGATGAGCAGTCCTGGCATATCGGGTATTACGGTTGAAATGTTGAAGGGGAAGAATGCAACTGGCTATTTCGTTTGAGCACTTGTGATAGTAGTATCGATTGAACAACGATAGGCAGGAGACATTACGACGATGACTAAGAGGGTCAAGCGAATTCGCAATATCTCGGTCGCCAATAAGTTTTATCGCACGTTTTTGAATTCTGTCAAGTAGCTCCAAATATGTAATTGGTGCACCGGACCAGATATGGGGGATGCACTCAAGTTTTGGGCGAATAAACGCCTTGTAAATTGTAGCCAGATCAGAGGGGGTAAAATATTTCAAGCATCGATTTAGGAAGCCTAGACATTTCGCAGCGTTCTTGGCGACGTCGAATATGTGGTCATTCCAACTGAAATTTGGAACATATACTCCCTAGGGTCTCGAAATGTTAAAGAGTTAACAAAGAAAAAAAAAAATTGGAGCACGACCGACTCAGTTGGTATTGTTATGTTCAAAGGAGGGGTTGGTCAAAAAGGCAATGGCAATCAACGTTCCCTTACAATCGAAACACCAGCATTTGATTGGCCTCAATGATGAAGTGCTCCAAAATCGGGTTGCCTGCAGATATCTTTTGAGGTCGAACCGGCGAACCCCACAGGCGGACCAGTAGGACTGCCGTAAAGTGGGAGGGTTATGATCCCTGTAATCCTGATTATAATCTCGTAGTTAAATGGAGAGAAGAAGTTACAAAAATTGAAATACACCTAACTGCCACACTCACAATTTAGAAAAACCCGTTTTATAGCTGTAGTTGAAGAGATGAAGGGTTAGAACCTTAACAAAATATGTAAACACTGAACTCCTTAACAAGTTTGCCATATAAAGTTTTTGCCACGTCTACATTTAGATGGCTTTTTTTAAACAATATGTTGTTTTCATCGAAAATTAATATAGAAAACGTTTTTTCCAAAAAATTATTTATTTTTCTATAAATTTCATAGAATGAAATAAAATGCTATCCACGTCGTGTTCTTAACGTTTTTTTCTTTAGGGCAAATAGGGATATGGATAGGGTATCATACTGTCCCCCCCAAGCGGACTGTATTCTATTCTTATGTTTTACACAACATTTATGTATTTATTAATTCAATTTTGTCTTATTAATTTGTTTTTTCAGGACATCGCCGCATACATCAAGAAGGAGTTTGACAAGAAATACAACCCCACATGGCATTGTATTGTTGGCAGAAATTTCGGTTCATATGTGACACATGAGACTCGTCATTTTATTTACTTTTACCTAGGCCAGGTGGCAATTCTTCTTTTTAAGAGCGGTTAAACTAACATAAAACACATTAACAAATTCTATAATAAAATCAATAACAAAAAACTATAAATACAAAAGAAAGATCATTAAAATAGAAACTCACACCTACCTACCTTTCCACTCCAAATCCTTTTTACCCTTTCAATAAAAAAAATTCCTCGTCTTAATTTAGTCAAACAACAAAAACGAAGCTTTTGCTTCATCACCCTTTCATGATTCCTAACAATTTGTTTATATTTTGTTTAACAAAATATAAATAACACAGCAAAAATTTAAACTTAAGACACTAAAACTAAAATTTAAATTTTCCATCCACAAAACCATTTTATTAAAAATAAAAAAAAAACACACAAAGATGAATTTCTAATAAATCAAAATATTAATTAATTATATAAAACAAACTCGAAAAAAACAAGAAATTTAAATTAATTTCCAAATATTAGTAGAATTTTACTTAAACAAAATGAATAATTAAAGAAAACAAAATCGTACAGCAAAAGAAAAGGCGGTGAAGAAAGAAAAGTATATTATTGTAAATCTAACTAAAAATTACAAGAAAAAAAAATGTCCAAATTAGTTATAAAAAGCAAAAAAAATGATAAAAACATATATAATTTTCTATTCTTCATAACCAAAAAAAGCAAAACAAAGTAATTAAATACAATGATACTTAAACTTAACCTTAAACACATTTTCCGTTAAAGGTTGATTTCAATTTTTTTTAATTAATGAAATATGAAATAGAAAATATATTAAAAGATGATAACGAAGGAGTAGAGGAAGAAAATAAAACGCAAAGCAAATCTATGAATATATAAGAAATTATATTTAAATAAAAAAATACCATAATAAAACTCGTGTGTTCTTTGTTGTAAAGTGTAAATGCAGCGCGCCTTGGAAAGGCGGCAGCGTCTCCCATGGTTGTTGCGTATAAAATATAAACTAATGTTTTCTTTTCTCTTCTATACTATCCTATCTCTTTCCCACACAATAGTTTGCGAAGAAGTAAACAAACATATATAATACATATTGATGGACCTAAATGTTATTAATTTGTTTGTTTCTTATTTTATTTCTTATGTTTTCTTTTCATACATATTTTAAAATAAATACACTTTTCTTTTATCGATATTAAATGGTCATACAAGAATGAAAAAAAAAAAACAATACAAAATGAAATGAAACTAGAAAACCTTAACTTTTAAGTGAACATAAATAAAATATAAAAAAATGAATACAAATGATAAAAAAAATAAATATTAAGTATTGAAAAATCTTAAATGAGTTTGTTTAATTGACTGTACTGGGTGTTGGGGAATTGATTGGCAACAAAATTAAAGGAAGAAATCCTTCTTAATATAGATTTTGTGACCAATTGAATTGAGGATGCGTATTCCTCGTCGACTTTTTTGGTCAAATTGGTTGTGTTATGAAATCCTTTTTTCCACTAGAAGTTGCCAATTAACCTTGACTGCTAAAATCTACGCCCACTCGAACATAATCAAATGGGATCAAATTAAAATAATTTAATAAGGACTACTTACCAGGACGGGATTTCCGCTGAACTATTCAAGGTAGCAAGAAATGACTTGGGAGCTTGCCAACTCATTTCCTAGATTCCGTCGAGGGTGAGTTTCAAAACGCCATAAATTTTGCTTCGATGAAGTGTTAATACCGCATCGTTTCGATCGATTTTCATTAGCAAACTGCACACTTATGTCGTTTTCGTTTGGTAATCCGGGAGAGCTCTCCGATCCGGGATGCCAAACGAACAAGTAAACACATTAAATTTGAATTTGAAGTGTATTTGTCGTTATATTTGTGTACATATGTATTTCCATTGGCGCCTCACTGCCAATGTGATGACGATGAAGAGGATGGAAGAAAAACAAAATTAGCTATTGAAATATGTTTATATTATGCCTAATATTATTTCTTTATTTGTTTAATTAAATTTGGTTATAATTCCCACCTAATCTAAGAATTATTAAATGCATCAGCAACAACGATTATGGTGTTTGGTTTTATTACTGCTTCTGGTTTTGATTCTGAATTTTAAGGCAAACGCGAATTTTTCTTCTTTCGAGGAGACGAACTGTCATTTTAGTACCAAACGAACAGTTTCAGAAGAGTCCGGAAGTCTTCGGGATTACCAAACGAAAACGACATTAATTTTTCTGTTCCGTCTCTTATATTTAGCTAAGTTTTTAATGATTACAAAATATAATATCTGCGCATCGTCTAGACGGCACGGAAGCACTTGTACAAATGACTTGTTGACTTACATAACAATTGAAGCGTTTTTCTTTTGCGGAACAGCAATTATAGATACTCGTTAAATCGGCATAACTAACAAGTGCCCGTAAAATTGTTAAATTGTAGTTTTGTGGTACAGGCCCCAGCATTGTTGGATTGTATATAAGTTGGTAATGGTTTACGTGCTCCCGACCCGTGACGAGTCTCTGCCTAAGACAAGCGTCCTTTCATACTATTATTCATTCGCTCGATGTGACCGAGCCAATATAGTCGACGTGTCTTGGCTTTTTGGACTACATCACAGATGAGTAATTGACCAAATTCTTTGACTTTAAAAAAAATAATTTTTAAAATGGACGGTAAATCCTCTTTTAAATTTCATATCAATCAAGCATAAAGGGTGCTTTTGATTGTCAAAAATATGGTGTTTGAATGCCAGTTTGACTTTAATGATACCTACATGACATTTTTCCCAAAATGGATTCTTTGGCGCAGTACTGCAGAACTGGTAGGATAAGGGTTAAAAGAAGTTTTGAACCCATTTGCTTCGCCAAACCGAAGTAATAGCGGTTGTATATAAGACTACGTGACAAAAATGAAGTAACAAGTTATTTAAGTCAAATGTTAAATATTCTCTAAGGAGAATTCTCTAATGTTATCATAGCAGGTGCTTGCCTGTCAAAATGCACCTAACCGTGCGGGTCATGCGGAAAATAGTTGAAGTCTCTTATTTCCCACCTAGGCAGTGTTTGCTTTACAAAACAAATTTTAGTTTATTTATTTTAGAAATATTTTAGGGACTTGATCATATACTAAAGAACATTCGAAATAATTTAATTATCTCTCGCAGTTAGTTGATCTATTAACAAATTTAGAATTATATTAATTATAATTAAATATATCCAAATTAAAATTAGCTGTTCTCAGGTTTTAGAGCTCGGTCGAAAAAATGCTCGCATCAGGAAAATGTATAGTGTCTTTATTTACGATTCATTTTAAAATCGCAGTTGCCGTTTTAAACGCTACTTCCTTGCCGGTCTGTCATTCCGAGCAGCTAAAACAATTAAAAGCGAAATACAATAATCAACGCTGCAGAAAAAAAAAAAATTATATCGGGTTTTTCAATTAGAGCGCTACAAATGTTTTTTTTAAATAAAACAATCGATGAAAATCTTTATTCCTGTGAGAGTACGTTCAATGCCATTATGTATGGAACTAGATTTCTTTTGCATGGCCACCACTGTCAAGCTAGCAGAAGTCCAGACGATGAACCCAATTTTCGACGGTTTTCAAGCATAAATCGGCCGATACTGCTGCAATTTCACGTTCGATATTCGTACGAAGTTTATCAATCGTCGCTGGCTTGTTGGCATAGACCATAGACTTGACGTAGCCCCACAAGAAATAGTCTAACGGCGTCAAATCGCACGACCGAGGCGACCAAGCGACTGGACCATTTCGTGAGATAACACATTCTCCAAACTTGGTTTCCAATAAATTGATTGTGGCATTCGCTTTGTGGCTTGTGGCTCCGTCCTTTTGGAACCACATATCCTCCAAGTCCATATCATCCAATTGGGGCCAAAAATGTTCGGTTATCATTGAACGGTAGCGATTCCCATTCACGGTAACGTGCCGGTCTTGATCATCACGGAAGAAATAGGAGCCCAATGACGCCGCCGGCCCATAAACCACACCAAACCGTAATTTTATTGGGATGCAATGATGACTCATGGAGTACGTGTGGATTGCTGCCTGACGAATACCGCATATTTTGTTTATTGACGAAGCCATTCAGCCAGAAATGAGCCTCATCGCTGAAGATGATTTTTCGATGAAAATCCGAATCATTTTCAAGTTGTTGCTCAGCCAAATTCACGAATATACGACTGTTCTGGTGGTCAAGCGGCTTCAGTTCTTGCGTCAATTTAATCTTGTAAGGATGTAGGCCAAGATCTTTTCGAAAAATTCGCCACAACGACGTCATAGAGATGCCCAACGCTTGAGAACGACGTGTGAGAGACACATTTGGGCTTTCTTCAACTGAAGCCTCAGCGGCAGCAATATTCTCGACACTACGGGCACTTCTTTGTCTCACTGGCACGGGAACATTTTGTACTGTGCCTGTGGATTCAAATTTTTCCACTAGACTCTCAATTGTTGATCTGCTAGGACGATTATGACGACCATAAATTGGACGTAGCGCAATTAACGTTGAGGCCACTGACTCCGAATTTCGGTAGTAAATTTTAATAATTTCGACTCATTGTTGGCCCGTATATGTATCTTTTGAAATGGCAAACCTTACTGAAGAGATGTCGAAAGAGCGGCAAGAAATATGGCATCGTTTGCTGTCCCTGTCGCTCTACTTTTGTAGCGTCCCTGTTGAAAAACCCTGTAAATATGAATTCCTTTATCGGGTTTGGAAGTTCGAAGATATTTGCTTCTTCTTAGTAGTTGGAAATTTTTGAAATTATTTTCTTCATTTTCCTAAAAGAGAGAGCCCTAGAAATGTTCCAATGAAGTGAACAGTGCTTTTCACGAATTTTAAAATTTTATATATATATTCTTTTTCCACTAAAGATTTATATTATTTAGAGTTGAAGCCGAGGTGCTTACCTATGACACAAATGTATGAAATGAAAATTTTTAGCAACCGATGTCACTTTTGACGTGCCAGTTTGTGAGTAGATTCTTTCATGATTATTTTGTAATCTTGCGTTATCCATGGTGTATGGTAAATCTAGGTATTTGAGGATGATTTAGTTCAGTTTAATATTAGTCTTCAAATCATTCCCATGTTTGTTTAAATTATAAATTGTACTCATGCGGGTAATAAGCTTATTTTTACCATAATTGGACTTATAATAGGGCAAAATAAAATATTTACACAAGGTTTTGGGCACCGACACGGGAGTTAAAGATTATGCTAACAGTAGATTAGGCGCATCTATATGATCGGATCTAAGCAGCTGTAAAAAGTTCGTATTGCTAAATATAATACGTTATCTCTCAGAAAGTGGTATCACTTGGAAAAGTTTGATACGTTGACTGTAGGGAGGTAAAAGTCCCTCTTAGGACAAATCGAATTGAGTTACTTTGAATGGAAATTTAAATGAATAATGTATATTGGAGTCCTATTGTTAATTAATTAATTCTTGTAAATACTACATTATTGGACTAGAAAACCAGAAAAAAACATCACAAGAGGAATACGTTGGCGCTGTTTGTGAATGAAGTAAAGCACAATAATTATTGGTTCTTGTATTTGATAATACAGAACATCTTGTCAGTGCCATCTTACGAGTTTTCAAAAAAAAAGTTGTCGGCCATCTATCTCTTAGATATTAAACCAAATAAAGTGGTGAGAAGATATACTTAGCTAAGGTAATAAAGCATTGAAGGTGGTGAGAAGATATACTAAGCTGAATCTTTTTATATTAAACCTACAGTACTGGCCATGACGTACGAAACACCGTGGCGCTGGCTTTCTATAAATTTGTTTACCCAAGACAATTGATGCGGCCATTCAAAGAGTTTCCCATATTCTCCATCCCTTCCATCCACCATCCAGTAACCCAGTTTAAGGAGCCTGACAACCAACTTTGTAAATAACTGGTGATCCAAGTAGAGATACTTTTTTCAATAGCCGTGATCTGTCACGTGTGAGTCGTGTCATGCTGTCATGTTATTTTTGTTTTGTATTGTTTGGCATTTCATAATGGAAAGACTATCGCGTGAACAACGTTTACAAATTGTTAAACTATATTATGAAAACTCACGTTCTGTGAGGAATGTGTTTCGTGCACTTCGCTCAACTTATGGTCAACATAATCGGCCTACTGAGCGTACTATTCGCAACACCATCACCCATTTTGAGACCCAGCATTCATTATTGGATAATATTCGACCGAATAGACCACGTCCAGCACGCTGTGAAGAAAATATAGCGGCCGTAGCTGAGAGTGTACACGAAGACCGTAGAGAGTGGATTCGGCGACGTTCGCAGCAACTCGGACTAACGTATGGAACGACTTGGCACATTTTACGTCAATATCTTAAATTGAAAGCGTACAAAATACAGCTTGTGCAACAACTGAAGCCTCTCGACCTTCCTAAGCGACATCGCTTCGCTCTATGGGCTCTTGAAAAGTTCCAAGAAGATCCGACGTTTTCGAGGCAAATTTTGTTTAGCGATGAGGCCCATTTCTGGCTCAATGGGTATGTAAACAAACAAAATTGCCGCATTTGGGTCGAAGAGCAACCTGAAGAGATTGAAGAACTGCCACTTCATCCAGAAAAAACAACGGTTTGGTGTGGTTTGTGGGCCGGTGGAATCATCCATATTTCTTTAAAAATTATGCCGGTGCGAACATAACCGTCAATGGCGACCGTTATCGTGCCATGATAACCGACTATCTGATACCTGAAATTGAAGCTCGTGATCTCGGCGACATTTGGTTTCAGCAAGACGGCGCCACTTCCCACACATCGCATCAATCAATGGACTTATTGAGAGAACATTTCGGTGAGTACATAATTTCACGTTTTGGGCCGGTCGATGGGCCACCAAGATCATGTGATATCATACCGTTAGACTTTTTCCTGTGGGGATATGTAAAGTCAAAAGCTTATGCCGACAAACCCGCTTCGATTCAGGCCTTGGAGGAAAACATCACGCGTGTCATTCGCCAGTTACCATTCGAAATGCTCGAACGAGTGATCGAAAATTGGACTCAACGGATGGACCATCTGCGACGTAGCAACGGCCAACATTGGATAGACATAATCTTCAAAAAATAAATGCCAAAGAATGTTCTTTCAAATGATAATAAACATTCTCCATTAAATTTGAATTTTCAAATGATAATAAACATTCTCCATTAAATTTGAATTTTCTGTGTTTTTTTCTTTAAAAAAGTAAGGAACCTCGAAATGGATCACCCTTTAGCTCAGCCATGAACGGAGTATCCGGATACTTGGCGATCTTCGAATAAATTAGCCTTATCTGTACAAACATTCAGAAAAACAAAAACCAAAACTAAAAAAAAAATGTGACAGGAACTTCTCACTCTTCTAATACTGAGTGATTACGACATAATCAAGACAAAACCCCTATATCGTGCTATACTTCAGCACATCCGAGGCGGTAGTACGGTGCCCATACCGTCTATCATCTGCAGTACTATCCATTTTGTTACCCTCTTTCCACTTACATGAATTACGAAGGGAAGCAAAAAATTTTTATTATTATATTTCCTTTCACACATTTACTTTCCAAATAAAACCATTATTTTACACTTTTCTATACTTCTTATACAATTTTCTGTAAACAAATTTACGGAAACGCCAGTTAAACAAACGACTTATCGCCAGTACTATAGTTTGGTAAGTTATTCGCTCCTTGTTATTCAGTGAAAGCTTGCACATACATATTTATTTATGAAAACAACAAGTTAACAGATGTTTCATTTTTAAAAAAAGAGACTGTTGCATTTCAGATGCTATGGTCAAACATAAGAACAGGAAATAGAAAAATTTTATTTTGAACGTATTATTTTTATAGCTTAGTTGCAGAGTGTACTAAAAGTGTAGTGCTACCAAGCACAACAACTTTAAATTCATTCGGAAAATGTTTTCTGTAATATAATATCTGTCCGAAACAAGAACGATTCAGCAACAAATTTCCCGATATGAAAACCAACTGCTATGTTGGTACTGTTTCCTGTTTTATGGCAATTTGTATTTTTATGGAAATTATTTCGGACTACTTGCCATAAAAACGTTGAACCATTTTATATCTCTTATAATCAAAAATATTAGGAAAATTATTATATCTAATATTGGGCTTAATTATGGTTATTTTAAAATTTTAAACTTTCTATAAAATAAACCAAAAATATAAAGCTGAATTGATGTAGGGTGGTCCAACCATAATGCACGATGTTAATATTGTGAGTCACACCTTAACGTCTGGTTTTTTGCCCAATTTATTTGGACATTTCTTTGTTTCTGTGTTTGACAAATTCAACAATGGAGAGGTACGCAATTGAGCAGAGGGTTAAGATTTTTAAAGCCTTTTACGAAAATGAGCGTTTAAAAAATTCATTTCGTGGACTTCGTCATTTTGTTGCAATCAAATTGCTGCTTCAGCTATAACCTTCTTGGTTAGAATGCACATCCACTTAAACCACGTAAGAGACAGCTTCCATGTTACTGGCCAACAAAATAAAATGCTGTCTAAAGAGTTTTTTCGAACATGGCAATATGACCTTCCATGTATTGGCTTTCAACTCGTGGAAGTCAATCAAATTTTGAATACGTATACCTTTGCTCACGCCTTGGTATTTATTTGTCAATGTTGGTGCTATTCATTGTGGCTCGTGATGTGTGTGCGGTTGCACAGTTTTTTTGAAGGCACATGTTCATCGTTTTATCGATGGCGTCCTCAGAATCACTCCAATCGGCACGTGAACGCCGCACCACATCACATTTTCAGTGCCCCAGAAAGGAATATTTTGCTTGTTGACGAAACCGCTTATATTTGTTTATATTACTGTGTTGTATATTACTGTGTTATATATATACATAAATTAAAGAATTTAACTCCAATTTATAAAGAATATCTTTCATCTAAATATTCCACTGTTATATGCGAATATTTAACGAAAAAAATATATTCTCTGTAGCTCTAAAATATTTCACTGCGCAACACATTCATGGCGGTAAAGTTAACAAGTTTAAGTTTCAATTTATATTAAGAGCAAATTTCCCCTTATTTATTGAACTCTTTAAGGTTTCTCTTTTGTAAATTCTCCTAGTTATTGTGATGTACTCTTAACATAAGTTAATCAAAATACTTAAAGAAATCACTCTCTTTTAGCTAATACTGTCAGAAAATGGTATTGGTCTACTTTCGTATACATTTAAGTCAATGAATACTTATGTAGACCTGCCCCAATTCAGATTACAATAATTTATCTGTGAAGTGTGAACTCCAAATGTTATTTAATGAATTTATTTCATTGTACTCTATCTCAAAAATGTTATCCAATTCGAAGAACATTTGAATGGGAAATTCTAATTAAGAGGAATGTTGTTCAGGGGGTGTACGGAAGGCTTTCCTTTAGAGTGGTCTCATAAGGACAGTACAATTCACCCTATTGAGAAATACATAATTACGAGAAAACATTTGTCTAAGCAGTCGAAGTAAGCTGTTGGGAAATAATTTCTCAAGGAAACCAACCTCTTAGCAGTCTGTGGTGTCGTTTCTTAGAATATAGAGACGACTTAAGGAATTATTAGGTATTCTGTATTTTGATATTAGTGCATTTAAAGGCATTATAATTCCGGAATTTATTTAAGGATGATGGACATTATACAGTTTGACTTTATGTTAAACAGTTTGTCCAACTATTTCTTCAAATTATATTGAAATTGTTAGCACTGTCTATTCTTACCAATTGACTGCTCAGTGGTTAGTTAGGAAATGGTTAGCCGGCAAAGAAGACAAGACTTTACTTCGTCACCAGATTTTAAGGATAAAAGTGGTTGAAACTAGGAGTTCATTTCCCATTAATTCCTTTCAGATATCCTTAGATAGCGGGTTCTTTAGATATAGTGTTCCTGAGCCTGGTAGATTCATTCATATAAAAGTAACGTTAGCGCTGGCTATTGTAATTTTTTTTTTTTTGGTTTTACTATTTTCATGGCGGCCAGCTTTCTCTTTACTATACTTGTTTTGTCATTCTGCCACAAGCCTTAGCTTCCATTGCGTGTTATGCGTTCGCAGACTTTAAACTTTTGGTTGCATAGCAACAGCAGCTACATATGACTAAGTAGTGTACGAACACCCCAACCATTTTTATGTGTGTTCACCTATTTCTAGGACTTTTCATTCCTTACTTTATTATGGAAATGACGCCCTGCATTTCATCAATACATTTCGCAGTTAAATATGGTCCCTAGAAATTTTCTTTGTTGATGATTTTTAAAAGACGACAATCGATGTTGTTATTAAATTGTATGCATGAGATGTGTGATAGGTCAGGAAAGAACGGCTGGGGAATGTATAGCTTTAATACCGGCAGCGCGTGCATACGTGCCAAGTTCGTTTGAGCGCGAGTTTTTTGCATCAGGTTTTGTGTTCAAAATATATTATAAAGGGTGTTTTTTTAGAGGTTGGTTTTTCGAATAGAGATAAAACTGACATTTTGTGATAAAATATGGCAACTCTAATGTCATTTATGTTCAGTTTGCTTTGCCATTTCATCATGAACAGGTTGACAAATGAACAACGCTTGCAAATCGTGCAAATTTGTTTCGAAAATAATGGTTAAGTTCGCGAAGTTTACTTTTTTTTATTATTATTATTTTGTTCAGTGATGAGGCTCATTTTGGGTTGAATGGCTACGTCATTGGGCCATACTTCTTCCGAAATGATGCTGGAGAGTCAGTTACCGTTAATGGAGACCGGTATAGAGCCATGATAACCGACTATTTTGTTCCCGAATTGGATAGCATGAATGTGGATGATATGTGGTTCCAACAAGACGGCGCTACATGCTGTGTGGCACGTCACAATCGTTTTATTGAAGGAAACATTCGATGAGCGCATAATTCGCGGAATGAACCTATCAATTAGCCACCAATATCGTGTGATTTGACACCATTGGATTATTTTCTTTGGGGATATGTGAAGTCGCTCGCCTACGCGAACAAACCAGATGCGTTAGGGGACTTGGAAGCCAACATTCGTGGCGTTATTGCCGACACACAGCCCCAGGTGCTTGAAAAAGTGGTTGAAAATTGAACCTCTAGACTTGTCTTTATTCGAACAAGCCACGGCGGCAACATGCCCGAAATCGTATTTAAACATTAATGGCATAAAATTATCCTTCCAATAAAGCCAAATTGATGGACACGATTTTCTTCTGTTTTAATTCAATTCGAAGTTCTATACCTCTAAAAAAACCCTGTACTAAGGCTGGTTCTTCCTTAAAACGACACGATAAATAGATTAAGAGCTAAAATGTGTTAAAATTCATGAAACGAAGCAAAGGGGTAGACTTTCTCTGCAGAAAATGCAGAAGATTTGTGGAAAGTTGATCTTCGTCTAGGGTACTACTTATTAAATCTATTCAAAGTCATATCCAGAAATATAATAGTTTTGCGTATCTTCCTCTGCTTTGTGCAAAGAATGAAAATGACTTTGAAATGGAAAGCATCTCAGAATCATGAGCCTTCTCGATCTCGTCCGGCTTATCAGATTTTTGAAGTATTTGACCGCTGCTCAAGTTCTTCGACCTTAATTTAGGTTATTTCTTCAGAGTATAGAGTGGCTCCTGTGAAATAGTTCCTTTAAGAGATCCTCACTGCCGATACCTTGGTAGATTTTTATTGCCATCCATAAGGAGTTGGCCTTGAGCATAGTTAATGAACTTTGGCTAACGTATCTCCTAAGCGGAAATATAAGTTTTCATGTTTAGGTGATGACGGAAATGATTTCTATAAATTACAATTGAATAATAAACGTCCGTATCTGGAGATTTGCCAGAGTTCCAAAGAGTGAAAAAATAACAGCTTGTTAATTGTTTATCAAATGATACACTCTTACTTACACTTTTACAACTATACAAGACCAAAGAAGACGCGTGAATACCCTTATTGCAAATATTGCAGAGTGCCAGAAGTCAGTCGGAACACGTAATGAGAATCGAATTGGTATTTCACAATTGAACTTTCAAATTCATTTAAACTACATATTATTATCCTCAACATAAAAAAGCGTCTTAGATTTAATGTTAATTTGAATTTAACATGGGTTCACTCGATATCACAACCCTAGTTATATATAATGTAGATACGAGTGCCACAACATACACATCTGCTTCTAAGCTGACATCTTCGACAAGTAGATAGGATAAACATAATATGTAATTCCATAAGCCTTACACAAGGTTCGCGTGCCATACATGAGTTTATATTTCATTTACGTCACCCGCATACATATTAATGTACATATATTGAATTCGACGCCAGATTGTCCTACAACAATTGTCGTGTTCTCTTCGAACGATTACGATGTCCCAATCCCAATTCCAACAACGCGCAATAGAACATTCGTAATCAGGCGACAGTTGTCAAAGTAGTCATCGTTATCATCTCTAAAGGATATTCCTATATAATAACCAAAACAATGACATATGAATGACCCACATCTGAGAGGAAAAAAACCGGCATACCGCTGCTTATGATGTTTCTCGGTTTCGATACTACACACAACCTTTGCCATAATCTAGTTAATGGGCCACACGAATGTGGGGCACGATATAAAATGACGATGATATAGCAAAGTGAAACAAAAGAGTCCTGAGCCTGCTCTAATAGCTGTGGAAGTAATGCGAAAAGCTGTGTATTAATTAAAAACTGCTGTCGCTGCTGAATGGAGAAATACAAGCGGGATGTGCAAAGTATAGTATACAAATGGCCAACACTGGATGTGCGCTGAAATGACATATTTAGTTTCTCAAATGTAATTCTAGGACAGCATCATTATGTGGAAAACAGAGCAATTAAATGCTACCATAATTATGGGTGATCAACGCGAAGCAGATGAATTTCTGGCACTGCATCCGGGGTAACTTAACTTTTATGAGGCAAAGATAATGGTGTCACGTTTTATAGCATTAACGAATGATTTTATTTAGTCTCTGAAGTTCTGCGGTTGTTTTATTGTTTAACGAACAGTTCTGAAGTTATTGCCAAATAATTGGTAAAGTTTCTTGAAGGAATAACATACTGAACATTCGTGGCTAAAGGATACACAGTTTTTAAAATTTTAAAGAAGTATGTATGTAACTGTTAAAGCACTCCAAGGATCATTTTGTGACACAAAATCCCATTTTATTGAGCTTATAACATTTGTTTTAAGGTGGAGGTTTAGCATAAATAAAAGTATAGTAACTCAGTTGATAATGTGTAATGTAAAGTGTAAGGTCCCAGGCTTCAGTCCTTCACAGTTTTCCGCTTTCAAACTACTTGCGAAAGTCTGACAAACTTTCGATAATCATGAGAAGCTTGGCAAAGAATGAGTAATCGCAAAGCAAAAAGGGCGATGGTTAATTTTTTAAAAAAACTATTAATTTGGACCAACGATAATACTGGAGAGGCTAAGCAATTTTCATAATGATATTTGGGAGTTTAAGACAATATTCGGACGCACCGTTCTACACGAATGTGAAATGCTCTACCACGCTCCGTTCTTCCTACACAACACAGTTTACACAAATTCAAAACCAATGTGCATCGGCATCTTTCCTCTTATCTCTAAATTACCTTAATGCCCGCACTGTGTTTATTCATAATAAGGGTATCCAAAATCCCTTCAGTGCGAGTGAATTATTAAAAAAAACACAGCGCCCCTTTTACAAAAAATGAGTTGTATCGAAACCGCTCTATCTTTTGGAAGCACATGGAGCTACAAACAAGATGTTGCAGGACCCGAAAATGATTCTGCAATGCGTGCAATAGAATCATTGAGTCAAAAAGACACATTGATAAATACGAGGTAGCAGCTAAAGAAATATGCCATACTGACAAATATGTACAATCACGCTCCAGAACAAGAAATGTGTTGTTGAATCCACTCGATTACATGAAAGCACAAGACGCAAATTCAGCTATGTATTCCTGTTACTAAAGGATTACATGTATACGAAGCAGTACGTTCGAGATTTGGATTTCTCAATCACCTTCTCTAGGTGGATGCTGCAGCAGAGGCATTGGTGAAAGTGTACAACGATCATTTGGTAAGAGTTGGTTTAATTTGTATCTTTGATCAAGTTATACAAAAAGGATTATAGAAAAGACCAATCTAACGAGCTATTTTGCTACACATTCTTGAGGAACAAAATTTCAGAACTACATTCCAAAATATTGAAATTGCGCTGAGAATGTATTTGGTTTTGATGGTGTCTAATTAGAATGAGAAGCTCTCATTTTCAAAAATGAAAATTATAAAGAATAGTCTGCGAACTACGATGGAGCAAAACCGTCAATCAAATCTATCCCTTCTCAGCATTGCTTGCCTAGGAAAGTAGCGGATCTACTTTCTTTATGTAGCTGATGCTACGATCAGCAGAAAGATTCTTAATAGCATCAGTGCTAATTACTTCTTAAAATAAGAAAAGCTGTCCTTCTTATTCCGTGTAGACTCACATATGATGTGCTCTACGGTTTCGTCTTCTTCAAGACACAGTCGGCAATCCGATAAGTCTACTATTTTTAGTTTGCAAAGATGGTATCTTAGTCTATGCTGGCGGTTAGGTATCCAATAAGATTTTTTATATCATGCCTAGATATATTAAGTATCTTTTTGGAATCGTTGCTGAATGGCTGTATAACCTTTTTGGTCTGTCTAAGACCTGGGATGCTTTCCCAATAGAAGATGCACATGTTGTGTTCTCAGCTTTTTAATTTTAGATTTATAGCTGATTTGTTTATTGTTTCTAGCCAATTCGTCAACTTTCTCATTTCCCTCAATTCCCTGGTGACCAGGAATCCACCAGATTTTGGTCTTGTTCCTGATACTTAGTGACTGAAGGGTTTAAAAGCAGTGTAGTACTGATTTGGAGTCAATTATTGGCGAGCTAAGGGTTTTTATAGCTGTTTGACTGTCCGTGAATACCTGTCGCCTTTTATACCTGAGGTGTGAATTAGGTTTGCGCATTCTTTAATGGCATGGAGCTCTGCCTGAAATACACTGGGACTTTTTTCCCATTGGTATTGAGGCATTTTTGTTTGGACCGTAGATGACCACCCTAGAGTCCATTTTTGAACCATCCGTATACCATTTTGGCAATTAGGTGGGTTGTTGCCAACCCATGCTTCTCTGTTTGTGATTTCAGTAGAGAAACCTTTATTTAAGCATAGTGTTTTCGTTGTTCGATCTGTTACCGCGCAGATCATGTCTAGTTCGGGGATTTCCGAAAGCAGTTGCATTAGTTCCACGTTTTTACCAATGGTCTGCTCCTTAGTTTTTTTCAAACTTGCAGCGCTGCATATTGCCACTTTTTTATGAAAATGTGTAGGGATGTTAGTCCTATTATAGCTTCTATGGCCGCCATGGGACAGGTTCTCATGGCACCGGAAATACCAATGCATGCGAGTCCTTGTACCTTGTTTAGTTTTTCTTTTTTTATGTTTTCTTCCACCATAGACTAGAAACATATGTTATAATGGGCCTAATCATTGCTGTATAGATCCAGTGGGTGATCTTTGGGGAGATACTCTAGGTTTTTCCATACATGCGCCCAGAAAGCGTTCGATGCTTTTTTAGTTTTGTTATTCACGTGCGAGTTCCAAGTCAGTTTCTTAATCAAGATAACTCCCAGATACTTGACCTCTTAGGAATACTCTATGAGAAGAGCTAAGCGTAAGATTCTTCTGGAGTCCCTGGCAGTAGGGCGTATCCGCAAAAGAGTTGGAACCCTGTAAGATAAGGCAGGCGGTTGGGAACAAACCTTTAGTAGCTATTAATGATATAAGGCAGTGCAGTCTGCTTTGTAATAAGCAGGAAAACGTTACCAAAACCAATGAGCAGAGAGCATTCGATCTATTTTGTATACGTATTATAGCCGGATTAAACAAGCTCAACACCTTGACCTCATACCGGGAATAGCCTAATCAAAATTCATAGAATATTTGAAAATTTAATTAGTGTTTAATATATATTTAGTCGCCAATACGGCTATGCCTACACCATACCACACATTATAGCTGTCAAATCAAAGATTTCGCTTATTCATTTGCAATCCAACGCTATATCGCAGTATCCTTTCGTAATTTATTCAAATTTCACAACATCAATCGATTACGAAAATATTTGCATTGAGATTTTTTTTCGCATTTTCTTTTTATATTTTCTGGGAATTTCTCTCCAGAACATTTATCATTGTGATGATATAATGAGATGCAGAATTTTCAGCTCATTCATCTGGCACATCATTAAGTCCATGCTAAAGGAAAGGATACGAGGCATTTACAAAAGTCAATAAACTTTCTCCAGCTATTGCGGCGTGATTCCAAATGAACCACCAATAAGCTTGAAACGCAAATGCGGATACACGCACACACATAGTTAAAAGTTCGCTCAAAATTCACGGTCATTGATTAGCATAGCATGCCATGGGGTGCTATGTATCTAGAGTTAATGTAAAGTTGCCAAGGTGACACATAAATCCTTATTTCTAAAGCACCATTTACAGCTGGTGGTAGATTTTTATTTATAGCATAGAATTACTGAAATAGTTTATAAGTTTTGTAGCAAATGCCAGAAATTATAAAAAAAGAATATTTTTGTAGCAAATGCAAATTAGGTACAATTCTACCGCAGCTGTGGTCAGATATCTTAGGACAACACTCGGAACTTAGAACTCTCAGATTACACGTGTGATTTTTGTGACGATATATTACTCAGACCGTATTGTGTGAATTTCAGGAAATTTGCAGAAATAAATTTCAGAAGCATAGCAGTTGTAGGCGACAGTAAACCGTTGATTTCTTGCAGGGAAATTAAATCCTTTGGGGAAGTGGTTCTTATTTTTCTTTTCTTTTTTGTTGACAATTTAAAGTTGGTTCTCCAAGTTTAAGCGATTGACCTGTTATTGTGCCTTATAGCAGCATAGGTCATGACCCTGCTTAGCCTGACCTAACCTAACCTTAATAGCTTCATCACATGTATATATTGAACAATCTGACCCACATATTCAAAAGAGGCGTTCTCTCAAATTTCAGTGTGTTTTAAAGGACATTTTTATGATTTAAATGTTTAAAACTGGGATTAGAAACCAATAGCTTACGAGATAGTAATAATAATAAGAAAAAGCTTTATATTAAGGAAATACGCAAAATGCTTGGTTGAAAAATTGAGATAATAAAATCATTCGTCATTGCAGTCAGCCGTGCCATATTAGCATATTTATCGTAGCTAAATGTGTATTTATACCTTATCCTAAGGGTATATTAATTTTGAAACATTGTTTGTATATTTTTATTTGATTTATGATCAGAGCCCAAACTTAAGACTATTTATCAATGTCCGTCTGTACGCAATTTTTAGGCCTTTAAATTCAAGCTAGGAAGCTGAAATTTGGAACATATTCCCTTGAAAAGTTCCGAAAAGTTTAAGAGTATTTTCTTAATACGCTCACTGCCACGCCTACAATTTAGAAAAAATCATGTTAAATTTAAAAGCACTGCCCTCCTTCATAAGTTTGTCATATAAAGTTTTTGGCCAGTAGCCCACTTTTTGGGGGCGTTTTTCACAAAAATGTTATTTTCTTCGAAAATTTTCATAGTAACCGAAAAAAAAATGTTTAACAACACTTAGCCTATATTTCGCCCATACAAAGTTTTTGGCCACGTCCACTTTTTGGAGGCATTTAAAAATTTTTTTTTTTATAAATTTCATATAATAAAATAAACTGCAATCGATCATCTTCTTCTTACCGCTTTTTTCTTATAGGCATATAGATAGAGTATTATACTGTTCGCGGAAGAACTTGTGAAGGAGTCCAAGTATGTTTATGGCTTTAATTTAAGGTGAACTAAACAGTACATATATGGCTAGCTGCTCAGCTCGGATGAGGAAATAATGAATAGGGTCGCAGCACCATCCTGCTGGAACCACATCTCTTCCACATTTATGCCATTCAATTCAACAAAAGATGATGATTATGGATTTATCGCGATACCGTTGGCCGTAACACACTGATTAGCCTTAATTTTCTTAAATAGCAATGACTCTACCAGCGGCTTTCCAATGGATTGAAAAAACATCTAAAACAAGAACATGGAAGAATAATAATTCGCCGCTCAGCTGAGTTTGAAAATCCTACATGATGTCATAAAATCATAAGTAGCGCCATCTATTTATTTTTCTTAAATATATGTACCTACATTTTGTTTCGCCAACACAATTTACATTGTCACCACTTGTTCCGGTTAGTATGGCAACTCTAGAAAAATGTGACAAACATCATAAACGTGTTAAGACTGCGAAATTAAATGTTTTTGTTTTATACTTCGCTCTTTAACCTTATCACGACTTTCAGTAGAGTTAATGGAGTATTTGTCACTATGCCCGCCTAGGATAAGGATACAGTTGTATGATTTATTTTATTGAATCACGTTTGGATTTAATGTCTGGTAGTTCGTTTGCTACTGTTTGATGTCTGTTATTTGTGTTGACACTTATTCTCAGATACATTTTTTTCATCAAAATTCGACTCTCAATGTTAAATTGTAACGCATGAACGTTTTTTTTCAAATCTAGTATTTCATGGCTGGGAAGCAGGATAAACTCCTCCTGATGAAAATACCCTTAATAATATGGTAATTAATTAATAATAACAAAGTAAGAACAAGAGTTCAATGATCGCGGTAGGTTGTACGTGTTAAAAGGTAACATTTTCTTTTGAAAGTAAAAAGCTTTGACAACTTAATTTATTATTATCAATTCATGCCTGACGCGTCAATTAAGTCCTAAAGTAACCGTATATGAATGTGTTTCTATTTTAACCACAACCACGGTTCCACAAGAAAATTCAGTACCCACAAGCAAAATAGTTGATCTATTAGCAAAAATCGAACACACTGACTCTTTGAATAACTGTGTCAATGCATTATATTACTAAGCAAAAGTTGATAGACTAAAAAGGAAAGTAAAAATATGTCTAATGTACCCATTTATATAGTTTTTAATTACAGTTGATATAAAAAATGCAAATTAGTTGGTCCGTGTGAGATAGAATGCAAAATAGTTTGTCTACATTCTTTGTCAAGCCTGTGTAACATCACCCTTATTTTTAATAACAGCTTGTAACCGTCGTAATTCATTGCTGGTTCTTGCCTCAATTTGTTTTTCATTTTGTGCCACAAGGTTTCAATGGGGCAGAGGACTGGGCAGCTAGAAGGCCATTCCAATAAAGAAATAGCTTTAGCAGACAATCAGGACTTGATCTTGCCGTATGACAGGTTGCAACATCCTGTTGGAACATCTAACTACCTTCTTTCGATTGAAGCCAAGGAATCGATGGAGGAAGCTGTTCGTCCAGAATAATTTGATACAATTGACCTACGCCACGTCCTGACATGTATCCCCAAAGCATTTGGAATGCTGGAAATGGCACTGGAAATTGCACAAACAGTCCTTGTAAAATGTTTCCTTGAGTTGCGAATAACACGTTTTCGTTCATCACCAACAGAAACATCCAATCGGGATTCATCGCTCCAAATAACCATTCTCTATTGTTGCAATGTCCAATTTGTATGCGTTTTTGCTCATTCGAGTCTCTTTTTTTGTCGGCTTAGGTGTTAAAAGTGTTTTTTCTTATGCCTTAAAAACATTTTAATTTACATACAAAATATAATAAAACAACAAACATAAACTGCTGGCAGCAGCGACGTTTTTATTTAATAATTTTTATTAATACCCGCCAATCACGAGCATTGGCTATTTGAAGTCTCTGTGTTTTGCTTTTAGTTTTAACGATTAAGTTTTGAGCAATTTTGTAACTCAACACCAATTGATTTCCAGATATATTTAGATAAAGCAACGCCAAGCACCATGGTTAATCTACAACTGGTTAGGTCGAGGTACTGACGAGCTGTCAACATTATCACTTTTTTTTTCTGGATTACTTGCTGCAGTAAACAGCATTCATGCGAAAATAGAGAATCGACCAACAATATTGCACACACATTTTTTAGGAAGTTATTTGAAATTATCAGTTCTTCTTTTCCAGTGCATAAATGTAAAATTTCCACGTATAAATGGCAATAAAGAGTTTATCCTATGAGTGCTTCAAATACAATTGTTAATACGACTGGCAATATCATATGCCCACCCACAACTAAGAACACATCACATACATTTCAACTAACTAATTCACTTACAGCCCACACACACTCTACATCCTATGGATAATTCAAAAGCGGATGATAGCATTTCCGAAATGCTTCAGACATTTGACCAAGACCAGCCACAGGCAATGCAACCCCATTTGGTCATAATAGACCTCCTGCTTTCGGATTCAAGTGAAGCAGAGAGGTAATCGCTATGTTCAAAATTATATGGCGCGCGGAGCCAGAGTATTATAATGTCCGGCATTATGTTCAAAATTGGTAATTCATTCTTCGTCATGGGGAGCCATTTCACGTACACTGGATCAAGAAAGGATACTCGCCACACATTCCGTTTTTGGTAAACAAACCAAAGTAATTTCACAGCCGAAACCATTACAGTTGAATTTAATCCATTTTACAGCTGTCTGGGGCAGGACCTCAGCAAAGTGCTGAGTGGGTTCACAAGGAAAAGTATATGTCCACTAGAAAACCATAATAACAATGCATTTTAGTTGCGATAACCTAAGTACGTGGAATTCCTCTCGAAAGGATTTACACCACAAATCGAAAGGAATTAGAAATTGTTACAAGCCAACGTACTAGAGATGCAAAATTAGAGTATCTAGTTGTTGGAAGTATACATTTTGTACTTATTTTATATTGCTGGGTTGCATATGAATGAAGGAATAATTTCTACAGACATGGGGTTTATTTTATAAAATTTGGAAGGACATTTCAGAATAATTGTTTATTTAATGGAATTTATGTAATGGACGTGTCATTTCATAGGAAACATTGATTTCAATAAAAAAAGAATATAAGCAAACGTAGAATCGCCCTTATTGATAATCGATAGCAAATTACATACATATGTGTTTGCTATGTCGCGTAGTACAGATTTGACTCACTTGCAATGGAAAACTATCATGTCCATTGTGAAATTCTTTATTTTTAACTTTCTCGTATCATATCATACTTTTTTTTGTAAGAATCACTTATCACCAATTTTCTGAAAAGTTGTTAAACAGATTTTGGTACTTTTTATACCTTAAATACTTACTTGAGATAGTTTCAGAATTGCCGCAAACTTAGTATTTTGCAAAAAAAAATCGAATAACGGTAATTTGTAAATCCACCAAGATCTAAAAAATCTAAACAATTTTTTTATGATGTTAAGTTGACTAAAACGGCGAACTTAAATTTTTTAAATAATTTTTTAACATTTTTTTTGTTCATATAACGATTTTCTTAAATTTAAATTTAATTCGTTTTCTCAAAAACAGTTCCAACGAACTTGATCAATTTTTGTATTTTAAACAATTATGTAAAAAGTGTCTAATGTGCGAAATTACATTAAAATTGTAGGTTTGGCTTTTGAGAAAATCTAATTTTTTAAAACCTGAAAAGTGAATTTGTTTCGTGATCAAATGTTACCATTCTTTTTGAGGCGATTAAAAAACGCATCCCATGTACCGACGCAGTTGTTTACTTTATTTTTTAAGTATTGCCTTTTAGATATTAACAGAGATATTTTGTATTAATGTGGGTCTGGGTACACCAAAATGGAGTTCCTCATAGGTACTAATTAATTGTGCTAATTTTAAAATTTTCAAAATCAGTACGGAAATAAGTACAGGTACTGAAAGTTTAAGAAGAAGTAGAAGACTCCATTTTGGTTTTCGGTGAACAATTTTACGATTATATTTCAGAATCAATTTGTAGTAAAAATCCATTTGTAGTGAATTCATTGTAAGTAAAGCGTGTACCACGTGGCAACCACTTTTTAAAAATAGTTAAGTTAATTAAATACGAAGACCTTTACTTCCATAGGCCATTCTCTTGCAGGAGGGGGCTGAGCAGTTTGTCAAACAGGCACTATACAGCACTGTACCTTAAAGTATTGGAACGGAAACAGGAAAATACTGGCAATCGCCTAAAAAAGACTGGACCATCTTACGGGAAAGAAGCAATCTAAGAACCATAACTGATTCTTACTATGTAGATGATGAGGAAATACACTTTCTGTGACACTGCCCTAGCCTCAGCCAAATAAGAAAAATAACGTTAGGAAATTATCTTTTTTGCGACCTAAAGAATCTATCCGAAATTGTGTTAATATCGACGAGGAAGGGAATAGACTGCATGTATATCTGGACTGACTCCCTCTGGGCATCACAATGGCTTGATGGCTTGTCCTTCTGGGACAAAAGTAATTGGCGGAGGAATCGGCCCAATACATAGTAAGTGAGAAATTAACATGCAAACGCAAACCTCTCTGGCGCCATCATTACATCAATATACCCCAACATTAAATTGCATTCACGGCGAACGTCAGCTCTTTCATGTTTTATTAAAAAAGTTAATCATCTTTTTTCGACTAATTTCACATGACAGCACAATTTCTCTCTACCGAACGGACTGTTAAAATTTCGCATACATATTTTTTATTTTTGCAATTACTTTTGTAACGTTGACGTGCATCCGCTTTTCAGAATTTAATTTCCCTGAAAAAATTGTTCGTCTCTCATTTGCTATTTTCGGCATACTTTTAACGAAATCCCTACACCAGAGCTTGGTAAAATCCCGAAAAATAAATTCCAAAAGTGACTACATTTTCAGCAGACTTAAAAATGTGATAAAAGGTAAACAGTCTAAATGTATCCGTTCGGATATTTTCAGGAAATACCTTTCATCAGAGGAGAGCGAGTTCAATTCATTGTCATCTTCATCGACACTACGCCCTTCGTTGTCTGTCGAACAACGGAAAATGCAACAAGGATTCTCTAAAAAAATACTTCAACAACATTCCTATTCCTTGTCATGCACTGCATGAATTCTTCCTTTCTCCTTAACCGCAGGAAATGCTGAACAGAAATTTACGTATTTTTTGAGATTTTACATCTTCAACAGGAGGTGTCCATTTCATTTGGGACTGGGACAAGTACATACAGAGAACGTGCACGAGTACTTGTACATCAAAAACGTTTATATATCTACGGTTCTACATACATGAATGGTGGATAATAAATGAATTATCCTGTACAACATCACGTACTACAAAAGACTAGAGTATGAATGCCCAACAAGCTGTCATATTCGTTGACACTTGCAGATGAAGGCGTCAGTCGTGCTTCTGGATGGATGTAGTGGATGGTGTCCCCTTTTCAACTTCGTTTTGTAGAAGCATTCCAATGCGTTCTAACTTATTTACAGCGAAGCGATAAAATAAAATTCTTTCCGAAATTGTTGCCGTTTTATGGGAGCGCTGCTCTTTGATGACCATGTAATGTATGCAAATTTTGTTGCCACCTCATTCTCCAGTTCAACAATGCAAGAGCGGGTTTTCAAGGACCGGAATGCAATTCACTTTTATAGTACTACTATAAAAGTGAAGTCGTATCGAGGCCATACTTTGAAATTGAAATTGCATTAAAATCGGTATCGTCCAAGTCGGGCAGGACTAAACATTGTACAAACAAAAACTCTGTTGATTGGTTTTTATTTTTTAATGCAATCAAGGAACGTTTTAACAGCTGGCAGATATTTTTTAAATTGGATAAATTTTAAAAGCTTTCCAATGAAGGGATAATAATTTGCTTGAATTGGGTTAGATAAAATAGTTATCGGGGCATTTAACCACTAATTCAAGAAATTCCATTTCTTTTTTCAAACATGATTTAAATTGGTAATTTTGATGGCTTTTTGGAAAATCTTATTTAATGATTTAACAGTGGCAATTTAATTATGATGACCAACTCGTGGTCTTTTCCTTTACTGTAATTCATTTCGCCACCATGAATTTTTATGTTCATGATGCTAATTACAAATTTAGCTAATAAAAGCACAATGTTGCCATAAAAAAGTGATGGAAATTAGCTTTAAATCCGAAATAAAAGTTTTATCTTCTGTTTTTTCAAAAACTTGGCCACACAAAAGTTCAATTTAAAATAATAAACATTAGGACCAGCTTTAGGCTTATTCGAGCGAGGTATGCTTTGCGCTAAATTAAAATAAATTGGCTTTGCAACTCGCCAAAGAATATTTTTATGTTCATTCACCCTTCAGAACCTCAACATGAAGAACAACATAAGAAACAGAAAAACAACGACTCTCAAAACAAAGGATCTAATAAAAAAAGGAAAATAAATAACGTATATCTACTATACGACCGCTCGACGTCGGTCGGTGCCAACTCAAGCCCATTGTATTTGATTCATAGTTTGCCTGTGCATCAACCTGGCATTCCATGGAGCGGATACTAAAAAGTGAATAGTGTGCTAGTGACCCACTTCGATGTGGTGGAAAATACATTTTCTTCTTATTACGTTAGGCACGTCAAACGTCAGCCTCAGCTATCGTACCGAATATGTGCAAGTACAACTATGCATGAAAGTATCTAGTTTGGATGGCTCCCTCGAAAACTTGCTCCTACATTTCTACGACGTGTGCATTCGATTCAGTCAAATATCCAAGGCTCGAGACCATAGCAAAATAAATTAAATGGACAAATTGCCAAATAAAGAATATTTGTATACAAACACACATACATACATGTAGTATTTTGAAGGACGTGTACGACTTGAGCTTGTATTATGTGCGAAATATTGTTGCTGCTCGTGGTACTCGCATTTAAGTTTGATATGCTGCAGAAAAAGTGTCGAGAATTGGTCTTAAAGTTTTTACATTTAAAACAGCTAAACTTCGAGGTGTATTCGATGAGTTTGAAAAGTAAGTACAAGTACATAGGTACGATTTGGAAGGTAATGCGGCCATTTGAAGGACTAGTGCTTTGGTTGGTTAAAATGGTTTTTGTTAAGTACATACTAGCTTGATGCTTGAATAGGAGATAGGGGTTTTGTAGTATTAGAATAACTATGTATCCATGTACTTATGGATTGGTACTTATGGATTGAGAAAGTGTTGTGAAAATGCCTGCATCGATATAATTTATGCATATCTGCATAACACTTTAGACAAGCAATCAATTAATTTATAATTAGTAAGTAATAAAATATAAACTAAATAGAAACTGTGGGCGTTAAATTGTCTGCCTCGGCTTGGACTACTTTCTTAATATGACATACATTACGAATGCTCCAATCTTATAAAAGCTAAATGATGGGTTCCGGGCGATTAAATTGAATTTCGGAGACTTTTTGGCCAATTCGTTATCATCCTTTCGTTCAGGAACCCACCCTGTAGTTTGGTCTCGTTCCTAGAGCTGAGAGTTTGGAGGGTTTTGAAGCAGTGCGTGACTGAACTGGGGTCCGTAAAAACATGGATATCTGCCCCTTTTATTCCAGAGATACATATATATACATAAATATGTTTGTCGCATTTGGTCCGAAAAGAATGAAAGACGTTGTACCTTATTGAGTTTTAATATGGAGGTTCTTTACGAAGCTTTAGGCCAGCACCTATAACTTTCTTGAGGGAACTCATGGGGTGACTTCGTTAGCCCTTTTATCTAATAAACGTGTCTATGTTATCAACATACCTAATTTGCTTAAGTTATTAAGATCATCGATCATCACCAAAGACTACAGAAGGGTTGATAGTACTTCTTCCATTGAACAGGCCCTTACGAATGATACTGACGTCAGCTCTAATCAAGTAGTCATCATTCGCTTTGAAGTTCTTATAGCAGGTTTGTCTACATCCTATCGAGCAAAGCATTTGTTCATGCGCTTTTATCTGAAAACGAAGGACATATCAGAGACTACTTAGTCGACGACAATACCGGATATGGTCACCATTATGAGCTTATTCAATAATAATGTATAGCAAAGCGAAAGTAAGATCTTAAGGACAAAGGTTCAACATGCATGCTGAACTCTTATTTTATAAGTTTCTCCATTAACGCCCCCACCCTCTTTGATAGTATCTAGTCTAAAAAGTTCGTCATAAATAACGCTCCATTGAACCTAAATTAAGTATATATTTCGATCATTAACTTACTTGTACGCTACCGCAGTAGCGAAGTGAAGATCGGCGGTCATAATTCATACTTCAAGTTGAATACAAAAACATATCAAAATCCGTAGAGCCGATTACTAGAAAACAAATTTAGTTTAAATTTAGAAAATCGTGAGGTAAAAAAAAATTTTTAAAAATTAAATTTGAAAAATCGAAGTAATTTTAAAAAGAAATGTGCAATTTTTGGAATTTTTTTTTTGTACTCTTTAGTATACTAAGGTATACTCACACTGACGTATGTAAGACACTTTCAAGAATGGTTAGCCAACCCATTCACATTGAATCCCATCTTAAGCGTGAAAAAAGCATTCACCCCTTTCAAGAAATACATCAACCAACCTTAACACGAAAGCCAAAATAATTAACGTCTTCTATTCCACCATTCCTCTCGAATTTTTAACAAAAACTCCTCTTGTCACTGGATTCGCTTAAAGAATGTTAAATGCAACCAATTGCAAAAAAGGTCCAAAGAACTTAATAGCATTTCCCTTTACTGTTTGACAAAAAAAAAGTTATTAATCTTATAATGGCCTTAGTATCTTCCTTACTACCCGTCCCGCAACATCCTGATTTGTCAACATAGAAACACGCGAGAACACAAAAAACACTAACAAGACGAATTTTGTTTGAGTCGCAGATCCGTGTATAGTACCGATTCAACTTGCTGTGCTGACATTACTTTTGTATATATGTATGTACATATAAATTATATCTTGTTTCATTCTCTTTTCTAAGAGACTGAGTGTTATTGTTGTTTTGTTCTTTTTTTCTCGCCTAAGTTATTTATTTCTGTGCTTCGCTTCTGTTCGTTTCTTCTAGCAAATATCTGCAGTTGAAGTAATTTTCTTTCTAATTTATGAGGGTGTATGTATGTCATTCTTCTGCTTTCAGAATAATTGTCATCAAAATGATACACCGAAGGACATACACTACACAGTCACATAAGGTAAGTGTTTTTTCTTGCATTATTAGTCAGTCATTAAACATTTTTTTAATGAATATGTTTCTTTTTGTTGTTTTTGTAAAACAACCCTGTAAAACAAAATTTAAATTTATGCTAGCCCGGGAGCATAAAGTCCTTACGGTCTCAGCTGCTTTTATGTCTTCGGTTCTCTATTGCATAAAATATTACAAAGGACATAGAACACAACAGCATAGTAACAAGTAAAAATCCCTGCAGTAGCGTACAAAAAAAAGAAGGTCCTTGTGATTTGTATGTGTAGTATAAATTGCCAAGGACACAGCATAAATCTTAAATGGAGTATTGATTTAAAGGACGGTATCCCCGTCTTTAAGACTGTGATATACATTATGTTATTTTTATTTATTTTTCTTGAAGGAATAATAAGGCAACTTTAGTTCGCCTTTATTATCTTGAAATTGAGTGCACTAGACCAGACCGTTTTTAAAGTACTCATATAGAAGTAACTACTATTAATTACCCCATAAGCATGGAAAAACTTTGGTTTCATCATAAGGATTATACTCTTCTTTTGGGATTAATCTTAGTCATTGGGATAAGCTAAGTGATAATGGGTTTGGGCATCTAAATTATGTGTGAAATAAACTGATTATACATTTTACTAAATCAAAGAATAATAATAAATTAGAGAAAGTTACGTGGTGGATTTAAAATACTAGCTGCGAGCAATATTTGACAACTTGAATTGTTTTAAATAAAAAATTATATATCAATATTGGGTGTAAACAGGATCCATACAGGATCTAAAGCCTAGCTTCCCAACTATTTTGTTTGCAGAGGTATTTATTTTTTGAAAGGAATAAAATGGAATGTACATGTTTGCTAAATACCTACCAGTCTTTGGTCTTGGATGTTTGTCAGACTTTCGCAAGAGGTGGTCCAGTAAATGTATTTTTAACTTTCTCGTATACATTAGTATACTAAGAGAAAGTTATTGCGATTGTGCGGAAAATTTCGAACGCAAACTGAGTATGAGGGCGACGTATTTGCTTCAAAGTTCATTTATAAGAACTGACTTTATGGTTGACTTTATCCCATGCTCAAAGTAGTATATATGCTTGGTCAATCTTCTGGTCTAAGACTGATGATACAAATTCATATCTTGAGTTATGCGTATCACACTAAGAAATAGCCTAAAATGAACATTTGTCCTTTAAAATACTCATCACTCGAATACTTATGTTCATTATATTTATTGGCTTAATTTGGTAAACTAATGTAAGCAAAGTTTTTGGCTTTTTAAATTAGATAGATTTTGTCCAAGAAACGCAATGTCGAAACACAGAAACAAGACAAAAGCTTACAAGACGTTTTACTGTGGAAAGCAACAGGACAAGATAGGTATTGATATCATATTTGCAGCAGAGTTACTTAGTATTTACCATTTCAAAATCCAGTGGCTGCATGATGTCTCTAAAACTGTTGATACAAGGTGAGGTTTCGAATATTATTTCCTGGGACTCAATCTGTAAAAGTCAAAAGAAATCAGATTAAAGTACTCCCCTCACAATATAGTTAGTTTCGACAAAACAACTTTATCAAGCACTCAACCAATTCAATAGCCACACACAGAAGAATAAATGCTCAGAAAAATAGTTCGTCGAAATAAATAAACAATGGTCAAGGGCTACGCAAATGGCGACATTATTGTGAAGGACTGTTAAACGATCAATTTCTCCGGCAATGCTTTCCAGGAACTAGTCTTAACTTTGTAGAAGTACCCGATATTAAAGTCGAAGATGTCTCTTTTTAAAAATTTTTTTTTTACAATATTTATACAATTGTTTTTCTTAAGTCCAGGATAAATCTAATATTCTGCGAGCACTGCTCTGCGTTGTGCAAATGTGGTTTTATTATTACATTTTTATTTAAAAAAAATATTTATGAAATTTATTTATATTCTTTATTGATTGTTTATCGTACAGGGTTTGGTGGGTTTTTGATTTAGTTCGTTCGCTTAGATTCTTCTTGGTGTTAGATGGCGTGTCTGTGTTTCCATTGGTTTCCGGCAGATTGTCAACCACGGTTGTATCGCTTTCACGTAGAAGTCTTCCAATGAATCTTCTTGGACTATTTCAAGATCTGGTTCAATTAAAGACATAACATGGGGATAGTAATCCTATACTGATGGAGTCTCTGAAATGATATGAATCAAAGGGTTGGAATGGGACAGGATTGCGTGTGATTTCAAATTCTCCATAAAGCGAGAATCGGTGAGGCCGGACGAGATACCCGCGTATTTTTGAAAATAATGGAACAAATCTGATCCAAATTGCTCATTATTCATTACTCGAAACTTATGATAGGAACAGGTATTTCACTGCCGTTTATGACGAATAATTCGGCTATCTCATGACCAGTGCGTTCGTTTGTGAAATCATGATGTTTTTGTTTGATTAAAAAAACCATTCGATAGGCAACCAAAAGACCTGATATGTGTAACGCTAAGGCAACAAGTAGTTTCTAAAACCAACGAACAGAAAATCAATAATAATGACAAGAGTGAGATGCGCCCCTGGAGTCACGGAATAGTTCCCATCCAGTATATAAGTTATTCCAGTTAAACTTCCAAACTTTCCCGCAACATGATCAAGCGCTTGATGCTTGGGTTTATACAATATTGAAAAATGTTAAAAAAGGTATGAAATTCTAAAAACGACATAAGCCTTTTTGAAATCTAATCAAAGAGACAATGTTTATCAACGTTCCGAAAAAAGCCCGAAAGAAGGGCTGGCCGAAAAAAACGTGGATCACACAAATACATCAGGACCAGCTTTAAACCGCTGTGAAGAAGTGATACGAAACCGGAGGGCTTGCATACATTTTCTGAGGTGAAGCCTGCGAACACCACACGTAGACCAGTAAGGATGCAGCTAAATGGAAGGGGTATGATCTGAATAATTCTCATCATAACCTCGAATAAAAAGAAAAGAACAAAACACATTGCTACCACCACTACTTCAAAAAATAAAAATAGTGATATCAGCATCAAACTTCCTTTAAGCAGCACAATGCAATAAAACTTTGTAGTGTTTAATCATTTGAATGTTATAATGTAATGTTCGGTTTTTCCCACAAAGTCTGGGTGGGGAAAAAGCCGGAACTGGACCATCTTTCCCAAAAACGTCTCACCTTTATTCAATTACGAAAACAAAACTCTTCCCACATCTCATCGAAATATTATTTCGATTTTCTGAGTCAACGACATCCAAAGGACGAGTATCCTCGAGCAACTAATTAGCAATCACCCTCTTTCTCCCAAAACTGAAGGTGCCATTCTGTCATCAAATAACGAAGAGCGTCGGTCGAACGTCCATCCTCCTACCACTTCTTCGCTAGGCAGGAAGACTGAGGAGTCTTCCTTGTTTTCCTTACATTTATTCATGAAATCGCTTCGAGGTTCGACGTTCAAGTAAAATTGATTATTTCGACCTGGCAGATACCTGATATCCAGAAGTGACAGAACACAAAGAAGAATGAAGTAATTGATTTAACAGAAGGGTTTTAGTGCTACACTTCCATCTACCAAAAGGGGGATTAATACAAACGTAACAGATTTTATAATTAATTTACCAACTAGGTGGGTTTAGTTTGGCTGGCTTCGTGTGGCTTAAAGTGATGGTCCTTGAATGTAGCTGTATGTTATCGCTCTTCACTTGTGGTCAAAGGGATTTCAAGAGATTTCTAAAAATGGCTAAAACATTTAGATTTCGAGAGTGCTGGGGAAATTTCTTAAGAGATTTGGCATAAGGATGCTTAAAAGACTTTCATTATTCTGTACTGAAGCTGTTTTTTTTTTAAATTTTATAAATAAGGGTTTCCATGTTCAGCTAATAAAATGTGTAAAATAATGTTTACGTTTTTATATAAAGTAAAAGGTTATTAAGAGAACAGCACAGATGGAACTACCAGAAATGGAAATAACTCTCTGTTTGGATAGTCAAGCAGCACTTAAAGTAATCGGAACCTTGTAAACGCGAAATGCGTAACAGACTGCCTTTTGTTACTAAGGGCTATACGTCATCACTTAGTTATATTTTGCTGACTATGTGACTACGATAAAGTACGCTAATAGCGCCGTTTTGATGCCACCACTCATGAGGACCTTAGGGTAAGGGGTATTGGGTATGTGTACTCAGATCCAGCCGGTGGAGTTGAGAAAGAATTTGATATCATTGAGACCCATGTCCTAGCCTTAGCCAGAGCCGGGCATCCGCAAAGGAGGTGAAAAACTGTTTCATTCTCTCTGGCGTCAATGAAGTTACGGCAGTTGGTGCTGTGGAGTATGTCCACTTGGACTCTGCTCTCGCCTTGAAGTGGGAGCAGAGAAGATTTCTACCTTCACATAACCCAACGGGGGAAAACTACTGCCGCGCAGGATTCCAGAAGGGAGGAGCCAATTCTGGAAAGCTCGTCGGCTTTCTTGTTTCCCATATGTTCGTATCCCCGGGAACCTAGATGAGAGATATTCAAAACCCACGCCCCACTTTGGATCTCACCGCACTCGTCGATGAGCTTAGACGTAGTCCTGGTTGAGATGAGGGCCTTAATTGCGGCCTGACTGTCGTTGAAAATTGACAATGTGCCCGCCTCCCCCATTTTTGATCTTGAATGGTCTATAAAACATCTCCTATGAAACTGCCCAGTGACAAGAATGTCGCTGGTCCTGCATGGGAGCATGGTGCTTCGATAGCTTAGACAACTTGGTAGGGGTACCTCCATCAGACATGAAACGATTTATAAACAGATCAAAATTATACAATGTACAACTAACTAACAGCCATCCTTACCTAACAACACGATCTTCTAATCACAACCCCCAGGTTTGAAACGACAAGGTTGACCCCACCTCCTCACCAAACACTTGTTCTGGATAGCCGAAAGAGATTGCTCCGGATCGCAGAGCATGGAAGGCTGCCCTGTCTCAGAATTGTTTAGTATTACTGCCTTGGAATTTCATTTATTGTGATTTCTAGATTAAGTAAAGGTATTTTTAGTACGGCGGTGGGTGTAGTTAAGCTAATCCTTGTAATTTGTTAATCGAACTCCTGCCTACATGTTGGTTTCGCATTATTCTTTCGGTGGAAGCAAAGTGTTATTTTTTTAACTACATACATAAATTGTGTCAATACTTGAATTTGTATTTTTCCTAAGTTTCCAAGTGAAAGCAAATCACTTGGCTTGGCAACCATGACACTGAAAATGAGAGTGAAACATAAGAGTAAAGAGAAAGGCCGAGGGATATTTGGCTTGGAGTAAATATTAATCTCTTAACTTATTGAAACAGAAGAGCAATACCCCTTCATCAGAAGAGTACTGGAACGATTGAAAAGAGAACATTAAACACAACATTCTAGATTCTACATCACTTTAGTTCCATGCTCCATGTTCTCTTTCTTTGTGGGTTTTTTTCTAACTAATAATGAAAGCTGGGTTGGCTCGGTAAGGGATAATTGCTCCGTTTAAACAATATGTATATGCATACATTACAGATTTTGGTGCGTTGAACTATCGACTGAAAGATTCCAATCCTCGAAATTAAGAAAACCACACACTTCCCGCGATGGTGCTAAGTTACTGAAGTAATTGACCACGAGTAATCGTCGTTTTATTACCAGATCCTGTAATAAGAAGAGTTTCTATGGATGTGCATAAAATGATTAAAAGTTTATCAATTATATAGAACCACTTTATTAAGAGTCTTGAAAAATATAAAAAAAATAAATAAAAAACACATATGCTGCTTTATACTTTTCATCTGTTCTTCGGAGTGAATGATATGCCTTAAGTGGATCACATGTAATGTTTTTTAATCGGATTTAACAAATTGTTTTAAAAACATGAGAAGGCAAGTGAGTTATTATACAATCTGTGTTGATATTAAATATACAGCAATATCCCGACCTACGCTAACCCGTTTTACGCGAATTCGGAGATACACGCAATACAATTTGTTATTTTACAAAAATTCAAGAGCCTTAAAAAACTGGTTTGACGGTCATTATTTATTATTATTTTATTCCTGAAATCGAACATAATTGCCAATTAGAAGAAATTCCATTTAAGGTGATGGTACTAATTTAATAATTGACAATGCATCAGGTCATCCTCTTATAACTCGAATTAATTTCTATCAACGGGTGGAAGTTGTATTTTTGCCACCAAACACTACCAGCTTGCTTCAACCAAGGGACCAGGGAGTCATTAAAACAGTTAAAGCTTCCTACACAAGGCGATGAGTTGAATATCTAAATGAAGCTATGAGACAAAATAGCGAGCTTTCTGTCAAAGACTTTTGGAAGCTATTCAATGTTTTAGATGCTGTAAGAATTATTGGAATGAGATTTCACAAAAAATTTGTAATGGCATTGTGTCCATTTTTTTCCACTACAGAAACCAAAGGAGAATCAGCCTCAGATCTTGAACAAATCGATGGTATAATAGAATAAGTTATCAATATTGCTAAACAATAAAATTTAGAGGTGGATGCTGATGACGTCCAAGAATTGCTGAATCAAGAGCTAACAATTGACGAGCCTATAGAAATGCGTTAGCATAATCAAGACATTGAACAAACAAACTCGGAAACTCAAATGACGATTTCAAAATTAACAGAAGGCCTCAGTACAATTAAAAATTACAAATTTTAGAAAAAATAGATTCGAATGAAAAGCGAGTGTCACTACAAAACGGGAAATTAAAGATAAGGGATGGCTACAGTCCGCTTGGGGCGAACAGTATCCATATCCCTATATGCCCCAAGGAAAAAAGCATTGAGAAGGTGATGGATAGCATTTTATTTCATTTTATGAAATTTATAAATAAATAATATTTTACGAAAAAACGGCTAACCTATCGCGTAAGACGACGGTATTACTGTATTAAATATTTATTATAAGTATACATAGAACATAGTGTATCCTGACTGACTGACTCTCTAGCGCACAGCCTAAGTATTCTAAAACTAAGTATTCTTCCCTTAGTAAAAAATATCAAATATCCTTAGTAAAAAAAAGACTAAAATCCTTGAAACCATTTTATCGAAAAATGAGTGATTTTTATCAAAAAAAATTATATGGCAGGTACCGTTATTTCCGTACGATCGCAACTTTCTCCTTAGTATACTAATGTATATTGGAAAGTTACAAAGGGAAGCGGAAACCGCACAATATTTTACTTAGGGATAAAAAAAGTTCTTACTAAAAGTATTGAAATCAGAGCTATAACATTGACGAGTCAAGTTTTTAAGGAATTTGTAGAATTGTACTGTAGAATTAATGGCTCGAATCGTAGTACATAGGTATATTAAAAAAGTCGATACATTAGTGTAATGATTCAGAAAAGAGTACAGTTTAGCAGTTGATGGAGCATCGCAATAGATTCTTAAATGATTCGATAAATTGTGAAATGGTTTCATCAAAAACCAACACACATATCGTTGCATATCAGCTCCCATTACCAACACGCGTCAGCTTTTCATATTGGCTGTGTCTCTTCATGAAACCGCTTTAACTTAACAAACTTTTCCCAATCATGTGGAAAGTTGATTATCACTAGAAATAAGCACTATCCCCAGCCATTCAACCATCACTCCGGTATTCAACTCGTTTCTCTCAAATCCCATCTCAGAGTTTATGAATTTGTGTTATCAATTCGTCCTTCGTACTAGCTCACATGTGAAACTTCCAAGGTCCATTCCTTTTCCTTCTTTTGTTGCTCGATCCAAGTACAACATCCTTAAATCCTGCACAAAAGCGGCAGTCATCCATTCACATGCCAACAACTTTATTAGGAACTTGTTCGTTCCTTTTTCGTTTGATGTTGTGGTGATGGTATACCGAACCGAAGCAACCACATGGCAAATAATAACTTATTTCTCTTGTGCAAACCCGTGCCACACTCAAACTATCCTAGGCAGAAGATTTTGAAATTAAATTCATAACTTCAGAAGACACTGGATGGGGCAGGACTGAATAGTACTTTGTGGGAGGCGAAAGCTGGATAAATTAAAACCGTCGGACGGTCCACAACGAGTGGGTGTTAATCCCTTTTTATTTAAGGCGGTTCGTGAATCCCCTCGATAAGGGAAAAATATCGTTTTCAATTTATTTCCATTCGAAGTGCAGATGGAAAACTATGCCAATTCAGAGACGCCACGCGCTGTGCGAGTGCCTGGTCATTCTTGTCGGACGTCCTTTATTGATGACTTTAATTCATCAGTATCATGGATTGTATTGTGTTGTGTTGTGTTGATTGGTGAATGGAATTATTAATTACTACTCCAAAATATTTTCAAAAGCTGCAATTAGTAACAGCAATCCATAATCTGCATAACGAGTGGATCAGCTTGAAGGATTTCTGGTTGCGGATTATAATGTGATTATTTCCTGAAATTATTAAACGAGAATTTCGGTGGAATTGTGTATTTGCCATCGAATAAATTAAATAGTAATGACTGTCTAAAAGGCTTTCAATTTGTACTGTTAATTAGGTAATTTTTTAAGAGGGGCTTATATTTGTTGTATTTGCGGCCAGCGATGAAAGACATGTATTGATATCTTATGTTATTGTTGCATAACATTCAGTTTGCTTAGTTTACAAAAAAATGCTTACAAATTGAGATCGTTGACCCGTTGTTAGCTAATCCCTTTTTCCCCAAACTGTAACTTCCTCGTTTTATAATTGCTACTTGTGTGTTGCGTCCGGACCGGGCTCAAGGGACTTTACTATAAATAAATGTAATGATTGCTCGCATACATAATTCTCGTGCTCCGTCACTCTACACCCGAACACCTCTCGATGAAAATATGTGCTGTACCCAAGTAAGATTAGGAATCGTATAAGCTACCCCACAATATACTCCCATAATATTATTCTGCATACCCAAACGGACGATGAATGGCAGAGAAATTTACATTTTTCAACTCAGCTTCCATTCGCACCCATGCATGTGGCGGTGAAAGCGAAATGCCATATCATATGGTGACGGCTCCACAGCGAGTAGCATATGTTGTTTTGAAGAATGAACGCCTCGGGAGTGATGTGTGAAGAAGTGTGCCTCTGGGAGTTGGACTGCGTGTGTGAGCGCGCATTTAGATTAAGTTTGTTATACTTTCATGTCCTTTAACCTTTATTATGCACAAAGCAATTCTAATGAAATTCCATTCGAGTATGTGTGTATCTTCTTGTCAGGAATTTCTATTCCACAAGAATATTCAGATTATATGCTGATTATTCAATGGCATTATGCAGATTCTTTATGGTGCAATGTGCATTTTGTATTTGATGTGCGAGTGTTTATTCGAGTAGTAGGAACCTAGAAACATTGAAACATTGTGGGCATGTTAAACAGATTTTTTTTGGGAAAAATAATTTAATGGGTCTTATCTATGTATTTGTTTTGAATTTTCAAGAGAATGAGAATAGCGACCAGAGATATAACAAGGGTTGGACATTCGTTTTTCATGAACATATGTTCTTCTTCACTGAAAAGATTCTTGTTTGGTTTTACCACCAAAAATGCAATCATATTTTCACCAAACCATAACCAGCATAATTGCGAAGATGTCTAAGAGCTTTAATGCAATTTGCATGTACTTAAAATGTAACATATACTTCAAACTTAGAAAGTGAAAACATAAGTGTGCAGAAAAAGCACCCCCCTAAATAGTTTTTATGATCATACAAATTTTTATTTTTGTAATAATATAATTAATTTTCATATTAACTAAATCTATTTCAAACTGTACTTAAGGTAAGATTTTTAATCTTGAATGAGTTTGCCCCCCACCCCCCCACAATCCTTAAAATCCTGCGCACGTCCTTGAAAAAAGGGAGGAATAGGACAGGGCCTGCTAATCTTTCACTTTATTAGTTCACTTTCGAATCAGCAAGGTCTTTGAGAAAGTTGCTTAGTATCCTGGTGGTGGTATAAGGGTGACTTTGTTTTCTCTTACGAGCAGCGCCATTTTGGAAGTCGTATACCTCTTGAAATTTTTATAGAAGGTGTTACCGACTTGATGAGCGACACTTAAGACAATGATTTGTGATCATTGAAGAATTGTTAACTTGAAGGGCTATCCTTACCCTTCAGATTTTTTAAATTTAGGTGATCACTTTTGTTAATTTGTTTAATAAAATATACGCGAAATTCATAGAATTTACGATAATTGGTAAAATCTGGAACATATGAAAAAGGAAAATACTTTACAGGAAGTGATGATAATACCAAATCAAAAATCATGATTACACTTTTATACATACCCCTTGAGGTTAACTTATTAATGTACAGCTGAATACAGTGGCGACACGTGTCTAAAAAATAAAAGTAAATTTAACGATAAAGGTGCATAAGTACAACATACATATAAGTTAACTTTTGCATATGTGAAAATTAAATTATTTTAATTAATTTTAAAAAATGAATCTCATGGTTTTATACTCAGTGCAATAATTATTGTCCTCAACCTCTCCACTAAAAACAAAACTCAATGAAATAAATAAATACACATTTCTCATTTCCTTAATAAAAACGATCCTCGTTCATATGTGCACTTTTTATTATCCTAAGGGTATATTAAATAATTTTTGAAAAGATGGCGTCTGTTTAAAAAATGTTTTTTCTTATAAATTTTATAGAATGAAAAAAAATTCCATCCGTCATGTGCTTAACGCATTCTTTTTGCTCATATAGGGATATGGATAGGGCATCAAGATAGCCTTTGCTTATGTTGTTTTCATGCTTTTAATGGATACATTTGGTTGCCGAATAGTTTGATCGAGTTAAGTGGATAAAGAAACTGCGAGTGGTAGTGTGTTTTTGTTATGATAAACAGTCTCGGGTGGACCTGGGCCTCAACCAATAAGAATCTCCAGTTAGGGTGATCTTTGGCTAATGGCCTCCAGTTGCGCACTCTTAGGTTGAGGTTCCTTTCCACACCACCCATAGGCTTTCTTCTACTGTGTTGTTCTTCCGGATTAGAGCCTAAGATTCTGTGGGCTGGAGTATTGGTTGTTCTGTCATTCTACAGGTCCCAGCTATCTCAAACAGATATCTTACGAATTATTTTTTTCTCAAAACAAGCAAGGATAGCTTCAACCGCCTTAGGAAGTGTCCACGCTTTGGATCCATAAAGCAGGACTGAGATATATAGAGTCTTCTCAGTTGTTCTGTAGAGCGTCATACTACATAGCCGCATTTTCAGCGAAAATATACTGCGATGGACAAGCGTTATCCCTTTAGCGTCGTGTCGCAAGCTAAAGACTTCTTGACTAAGTCTGCCGTTTACAAAAAATTCGCAACCAAATAGACGCTGCTTTAATTTTATATAGAAATGACCGTATTGAACATCTCATATTTCATTCGACTGACCCTTCCTTCCATCGCACTTCCTGTCTAGAGCCTCCGCTAATTGATTGGCTGCACGCTTTTTGCGAAGATTTATTTGCATGTATCAAAGAAACCTACATTAAAACTTTCATGAGAAGCTTCTCAAAAATAAATTTGCAGTTTCAAGTCAGCATATTAAAACTATGCCGATTTATTTTTGCGAAGCTTCTCATGACAGTTCTTACTTTTGCATATTGGTTAGACTTTTGCAAGAGGTGGGGCAGCGAATAAAAACTTTAATATGGTAATGTGGCCGGGTGATGCTAGATCGGCCACAATTAAACTGTAAACGCCACTGTTAATTCACTTCTTAGAATTCTGCCGCTTCTGTCCAGAAAATAGAAGAAAGTACGCAAAGTGACCTACAGACACTACACTTGTGTGTGCACCAGTGTCAGTTTTCGGAAATGTGTAGGCTGCTGCACTCATCGATTTTCGGTATCAGAAACAGATTAATTTTTATCCACGTCCAAGCTGACCATAATTTGGTCCTCACTTCCTTGCAGTGATAAACAGAAGATTATAATGAAAACAAAGAGAGAATTTTTATTTACGTTAAATCCACTGCGAAGCCAAGTAGAAATAAAGTATTATGTCTAAAAAGGGGTTGTAAAACAATAGAAGTAATTTTTGAACTTAGGAGCAAATAGCGCAGTAAGAACCCAGTACCCAATCACAACACTGACCAGCGCTTCAATGACTAGAAAGATACCTTTTTTTCACAATGAAAATAAATAATCCAATAATTCAACTCCACAAGCTACACATGCTAATAAATCCTAAGATAATGAAAATCATCAAGTAGTAAAAGTATCATAAATAGTTTAGAGTTTAACGAGCAAAGATATTGTATATATTTTAAAATGTTTATTCTTAAACATAATTTTTAAGCAAAAGAAGTTTTCTGCGGTTAATAAAAAGAAACACATTTTACTAGGACTTGATTTCTTATTTAATTTTACTCAACATTTTGTTGAAAACAAAACGATTTATTTTGAAATGCGAACTTCCAGCAGTAGCGCTGTAAACCATTTGCACACTGCCAAGAAAGGGGACTACAGAATCTCTAGTAGATATCTAAAACCCTTAATGAAATAAGTACTAGGATTACGTGAGATAATGACACGTCCGAAAAATTAACAAGCTAAAAAATCACCATCATCTTATCTTAATGCATACCTACTTTCTTATCCAATTACAACCTTTTTTCAAGACCAGGTGTCCCACATTTTTATTAAACATTTTCCGCACTCAAGTAAATATAAATATGCGGATCTTAAATGATAAAAGTCTACTAAACAATCATCATCCTCAACCACACCTTCTTAAGCATCGCCTAATTACTTCAAATAAATTGAAATACGTTCCTCTGGAAAAAGGAAACCCAGGACACAGTGGTGGTGGCAGTACCTCTATCGCACACATAGGCAAGGTATTCGTGCCTTATGAATATGAAACTAAATAAAATATTTCACAATTTTCCTCGTCATTATTTTCACTTTGTGTTTTTGCTGCTTTTTACTGAAATTCCGCAGAGATGCCACCACTATCGTTGTCGCGCCACACTCACTAACCGGTGTTTGTTAGATTAAAGTCATAACTTTTAATTATACGAGTCTCCGCGCTGTAGACAACCTCTGTACCTCTGTTTGTCTCGTATATCTATGGCAAGTAGAAAATGCTCGGGCAGAGATGGCAGATTGTGGAGTGTTTAGTGTCAGTCAAGGATAAATTTGTTCCATTTTATTGCACAGAGTTTCTCTTCATGAAAAGTTTTCTTCTTCTTATTCTTTTTCGAACTGAAGTGCAATTGGTCTTTAGAATTGGCACTTATTTCTATGTTTCATGAGGTTGACCTACATTAAAATATGTATGTATAGAACTTTTGGAGGATTATGTCAATTTGTTTTCGAATTATAGAAGATAGCTAAGTGCATTTCAGAGTGATATATTTAATTTTGATTTTCCATGTTGATGATAACAACAATTGGAATAACTGAAGTACTTAATCACGGCATGATTTGCTACGGTCGACCGTCAGACCATTTTCTTGAAAAACTCTTTTCTCACTGAGAGTCGAACCTATACCAACACCTTCTCCAGCAAGTACACACTGCTATCGATGTAATGGACAAACTAGCATTTATCTAAGAGCCCATAAGTTCTGGTTACGTTGTTTTTTGTACTTATTAACAAAAAGAGTGAAAAAATTTAAAAAAATTGTCCAATCCCATACAAGAGACTAAATAAAACATAAGGAAAGGCTACAGTCCGCTTGGAGCGAACAGTATGATACCCTATCCCTATCCCTATATGCCCCAAAAAAAACCTTAAGAAGATGATGGATAGCATTTTATTTCATTTTATAAAATTTTGAAAAAAAACAAACATTTTTTGAAAAAACGCCTCCAAAAAGTGGGCATGGCCAAAAACTTTGTATGGGCGATATATTGGAAAAAATATTGGCTAAATATCTTGTTAAACATTTTTTTTCGGTTTCTATGAAAATTATCGAAGAAAATAGCATTTTAGTGAAAAACGCCCACAAAAAGTAGGCGTGGCAAAAAACTTTATATGACAAACTTATAAAGAAGGGCAGTGCCTACATATCTTGTGAAGGTTATAACCCCCTATCTGTCCATCTGTAGCTTTAAATCGGTTTTTTCTAAATTGTGGGCGTGGCAGTGGGCGTATTCAAAAAAATTTTACACTTAACCATTTCGGAGCCCTAGGGAGTATGTGGTCCAAATTTCAGCTTTCTAGCTTGAATTTAAAGGCCTAAAAATTGCGTACGGACGGACGGACGGACGGACGGACGGACAATGCTAAATAGTCTTAGGATTTGGTCCTGATCATAAATATATATACTTTTATGGGTCTACGACGAATATTAAGGGGTGTTACAAACTATGTGTCAAAATTAATATACCCTTAGGATAGGGTATAAATATTTTATACTTTAATTGTAACTTTCCTTCATTCATCTTAATCACACTTCTTTATAAAATACGTCTGTTCCTCTGTTCACTCATAACTCGAAAACCATTCAACCGATTTTTTTTAGTTTATAGAAATGTTGTCCATTTAGATTTTTAAGTGGTTAGGGGGGCTTGGCTAAAGGGGGAGGAGTACGGGGAAGGGGGATGATGGGCTATTTCTCTAACTACTTGGTTGGTTTTAAAAAATTCTTTCAATTATAACAGCTTTTGGATAAGTATACGTTGCTTAAGGAGAGGTGAAAGGATATTTATCGGGGGTAGGTATAAAAGCCGGAGGGTTTAAATGGGAGAGAGTTATTTCTTCAACTAAAAATAAAAAAAATAAATATTAGACGTAAACGGCCTATACAGGACCTAAGGCCTAGCTTTAACAACCATGTGCGAAGTTATATTTTTTGACATGAATAAAGGGAACCTACAGTTTAACGCCGATGTTGGATGTTTGTCAGCCTTTCGCAATAGAGAGCTGCATGAATGCAGTCGAATAAACGGTGTTTCAAAATGAGGTTTAATTTATAATGTAAAATAAAACACATAAATTTGAAAGTGAACTTAAAATTTCTATTATCGGTTAAAAGAACAATTCATGGCACTTTCTTTTTGAAAATGATATCATGTAAATGTTGGCCAGGACTATGTCTGAAGTGGTCCATTCGGAAAGTCTAATTTTAGGCGACTCGTTTGAGCAAAGCGACTGGTATCTCGCGAATAACACGAGTAATGTTGGCCTCCAAAGTGTTAACCGTAGCTGACTTATTCCTGAAGACCTAAGACTTTAAAGATCCGCAGAGAAGATAGTAATAGTCGAAAGGTGTAATATCGCACGATCTAGGCGATCAATTTACCGTAGCAAAACGTGAAATTAAGTGCTCACCAAAATGATTTCTTAATGAGTCCATTGTTTCACGCGCTGATCTCACCGACCCCATGGGCTTGAATTAAAGGAAGCACATAGTCCTTTAACATGGCTCGATAACGGTTACAGTTGACTGGAACATTTTGATTTGCTGTTGAGAACGACGACGAATCCATTTATCACGGTCTTCGCGTACACACTCAGCTATAGCTGCTATAGTTTAACTACTACGTGCTGGATGTGGTCCAACGGGTAGGACTGCAAACGTAAATGAAAATCTACTGCGCAGCAAACCAAAACTACTCCTCTTATTTGAATTTTTAAAAACGAACAATTTCTTCATAACTTGACGAGGCCATTATCCAAAGATTGCTTGAAACACATTCATCCAGGAGTTCAAACGCACATCTATAGTTTACTTTGAATGCACCCACCAAAAGTTTCTAATTTCATCCGTGAAACTGTTTATACCCTATCCTAAGGGTATATTAATTTTGACACATAGTTTGTAACACCCCTTAATATTCGTCGTAGACCCATAAAAGTATATATATTTATGATCAGGACCAAATCCTAAGACTATTTAGCAATGTCCGTCCGTCCGTCCGTCCGTCCGTCCGTCCGTCCGTCCGTCCGTCCGTCCGTACGCAATTTTTAGGCCTTTAAATTCAAGCTAGAAAGCTGAAATTTGGACCACATACTCCCTAGGGCTCCGAAATGGTTAAGTGTAAAATTTTTTGGAATACGCCCACTGCCACGCCCACAATTTAGAAAAAACCGATTTATAGCTACAGATGGACATATAGAGGGTTATAACCTTCACAAGATATGTAGGCACTGCCCTCCTTTATAAGTTTGTCATATAAAGTTTTTTGCCACGCCTACTTTTTGTGGGCGTTTTTCACTAAAATGCTGTTTTCTTCGATAATTTTCATAGAAACCGAAAAAAAGTGTTTAACAAGATATTTAGCCAATATTTTTTCCAATATATCGCCCATACAAAGTTTTTGGCCACGCCCACTTTTTGGGGGCGTTTTTTCAAAAAATGTTTTTTTTTTTTCTAAATTTTATAGAATGAAATAAAATGCTATCCATCATCTTCTTAAGGTTTTTTTGGGGCATATAGGGATAGGGATAGGGTATCATACTGTTCGCTCCAAGCGGACTGTAGCCTTTCCTTATGTTTTGATCTAATTTTTTTCTTTTAAGTAAAGTTATTGTGCTTAATTTTTTTAAAGTGGACAAATATGCTAGTAGGTCTATAAAGCCAAGGTGTTATTAAGGCTCAAAAGTGTTTTATAATTAGTTTCTAGTATATTTATGTGTAGCAGCTCCAGCTTCATCCGGAAAGAAAGGATTGACAAAGAAATGCAATAATCAGATCGAACGAAATTGCGAATTTTACAGATGGTAGAAAATCCAAAACTGAGAGTGTCTATACGACTACCGGACACAAGTAGTGTCTTTCAAGTAGTGCTGTCTTAAGGGCGGCTGAGCTATTGCAGATGAGATCTGTATCCGGAAGTGATATCTTCATCTACATCGATAGCCAGGCTGCACTCATGGGAATAGAATTAACCAATATTAGTTCTGATACCGTCAGAAGCTGTCGAACCATGATTAAAGCGTTATGCAGTCAGAACCGAGTGAGACTGTGCTGGGTATCAGAACACTGCGTCAATGTCGCAGAAATGGGCAGGCGGATGAGCTTGCAAGAATAGGAGGGCTGCTCATTCATAGCGAGGTTGAATTTCCCCCTCTGCATGATAAGGGGCACTATTAAGGAAAAAAGCGGTAGATCTTGACTGACACAGGGTACCTAACTAACTTTTCCCAAAAGATCTATTGGGGTAATATAATTAAGCAGGGATAAGCTTCCTCCATCTTCCTCGGATTCTCTGATATTGATTCTGCGGAGGTCTGCAGGCTGCTGAGGACATCATACACATATGTACCTAGTTAAAGCCAGGCAATAGTGCGAAGTCGGGGAAATTTTTTTTTGTAAAACCGTAGAGAAAATAGATGGCATGGACTTCAATTGCCTTTTAGGTTTTTGCAAGGAAAATGTTTGATTTACCAGAGAATGATCTCGATGGGCGTTTAAGTGCGTTTTGTTCTATGATGATTTCGTTGTTAACACACATCTGTTTAACTTTACCAAGCTCCAGCCAGTTGCAAGCGCATAACAGGACCTGAGCCAATCAAAAGATTATTAGTCACTATTTTCATTATGATCGTAATAATTACTATTAAGAAAGAGGATAGGAGTCGTATTTTAAACCTGAGAGCTGAGACCTCTCGCTTAGTTGAACAACACAGCCACTGCGTCCACTTAGCGGAACTATTAGTCCGATTTCAAAAAATTCTTCCAAAGTAATATATAATATTGGTGATACCCTCCGAATTAGTCTAGCTTATTTTGAGGCAAAGGAAGGTGACACAGGGTCTATATCTGCATCTACTCAGCCGATTTTAAAAATTCTTTCAGTATTGTAATGGTGACACCTCCTTAGGGACATTATTACCCGCGAGTAGAGCCACAGGCATATTGTAGTAAAATATAATCTGGGTTCTTTAATTAACACTAAATACAATCAGGTATGTTGATTTTAATTAAATTTTTTTTTTCCTAAAACGTTCATCATTGAAACACAACAATATACGAATTACTATGTTCCATTATCAACTGCAGGAAAAAGAAAAAAGAACTTCTTCCACATCAGCTCATGAACAATACTTCCCGTTGCTGAATTTCTGAAATTAATTTTCTTCTTATTTGTAATAGAATTAATTTAGTCAATTTGTGGTGGTGCACGATCTCGTCATTTTCTTAAATAAATTATACTAATACCCTGCGATGAATTGCGGTTATGCAAACGAACAGAAACAAACATCAATGACTCGAAACGTAGCTAAAATCATCCCCTTTAAGTTGCCAAACCCTCCTTTCCAGTGTTCTGTTTTGCTCATCTAAATTTTGGGGAAGGCCATAAATTAAGCATTTCATGTACAACAAACTGTGCGGTGATTTATACACGTATACGGTTCTTTTGTTACGAGGGTTTATGTACTTTTAACTATACAAATCGATTCAGGGCAATATACTGCCCTAGAGACAAGTGAGTCGTTTTTAAGATATTTGTTTTCTTGGTAAGTCATTAGAGAGGTAAAAATGATCACTTGTGAACCACACAGTTTTTCCCTGTCTAAATTTTGTGAATCAGTTTAAAGACATACAAATTCTTTTCCTCGCTTTGCAGCAGTCTTAAGTTTTTACCGACCTGATTTGTATATTTGTTTTCTTTATTTTTCTAGTGTCGGTTGAAAAATCCGGAAAAAAACGATTGAATGTCAGCGCGGGTGATTAATGAACTTGGGAGTTAAATTTTCATCATGAAGTGTATCAGGAGTAGCACAAATGTCAAAGCTATCAAGTTGATTAATGAACATGGATGCAATGACCTTCTTATAGGATAAGCGAGATTATTTCATGAATTTGCCATTTGATAAGGCTGGATGCAATGACAATGACCTTCTTGTAGGTTGTAGGATTAGCGACCTATTTAATGATTTAACGATTCGATATGGGTTTACCCAATATATAATATGCTTTAGTTAACATAATCTTATCTAACAGTTTTTCGACTAGTTATAGGTATTTGTCCGAAAAATAAACAACACTATTCGTTTGATCCTTCAAACGAGTATAAACCAAGAAGATAAAATATCTTGTTTTTGTTACAACGCAAAAACTTGACATATTTAGTATCCCATAAAATGTTCGTCTGCGACAAAACTTTTGAGTTTCTGTTTTGAAACTGGCACGCAACTAGACCGAAATGGAAGGAAGTAATGGAATATATCATAGTTCCACCAAAACGCCAAATGGATCGATTTAAAAGATCGAATCAGTAACCCGATTTTATCCGCCATTAAGTATTAGCAGAAAATTAGGAAGTACCTCCTCCGCTCTCTTGTCTGATGCCAACAACGATGTTCTTAAGGAATTGCTTTTTGGAGTTGACGGTGAGAGGCTAAAGTAAGAACGCTTGAGTTCTAATATAAATATATATTTGCTCATGAGTCGTTTTTGCTACTACGGCAGTGCAATAAATATGTATTCCGATTTAAGGTCAGGATAGGTCGGATAGGATAGACCGACACAATTGGACCATTATTGGCCTTTTGTGATACCACTTTATCTGGGCTGAAGCTTCCTCGTTAAACCAATTGGAGTTGATGTATGGGTAAAAAAAATAAGACGATTCATGTCAATATTTGTAAGATCATTAGTATCTTCGTAAAAGACGGCTCTAAGATGAACCCTCCTCACCATCCATACAGCTTTTGCAAAAGTCGTTTGAGAACCCACCAAGTATTGCAAAGGTGCAACATGGATCACACAATAACAAAACCCTCTTTTCGACGCGCTTCAGTAATGAATTATAAATAAATGCTCGGCAGAAGTTAATTCTAAAAAAACTGCATGAATATAATTATACCACTGTGTGCAAGAGACTGAGGTTCAGGATCTTAACAATTCCTCAAGTATTAAAATCCATCTACTCTAAAATCTCCACCAGTTGCATCCGCTCATATGGATTCATTCCCAATTTCAACGCATTTTTACGAAACTTTCATTTGGTCGTCAAACAGCCCTCAAATAAGCCTTCAAACAACAAAAACTAAATAAGTTCTTATTATAAGCCCATCGCGGTGATTCATGGATCTATTGTAATGGAAACACAACAACCAAATCAAATCTCTACCAACTCCACTTCAAACAATTGACAAAGACATTCACAAAAAAAAGAAGTAAATTTTAAGGTGTCATAAGCCTCAATCAATACAAATTTTTAAAGGGTTCGTTCGAGGATTTCCTTAAACGTTCAAATCACTTCAAGAAGCAATAAAGCATTCCACTCAAATGAACCCGCATACACACCCATCTAAGGAATAACAACATCACTCAAACAAGTTTGCCGAGTAACCTTCAAAAGGTTTATTTAGGACGAAATACTTCCATTTCAATTCCTTTTTGACATAGATTTAAAAGATAGGACAGAATCCATTTCGACTCCTTCTTTAAGATACACATAGTCCTTCGTCGTATTCCACTTCCTTCCGACCCGTAAAAACGACGTCCGGATCGGAAATACATTTTTTCTCCTTCACGGCTGGAAATTTATTATTCCGATTAAGGGTTTCAATTCCTCACCTGCGATAGGAAACGCAAAAAGGACCAATAATACTAAGGAAAGCTGGTGCTTCCATTTACTCTGGTGGAGCTGTCAGCGATTTGTAGAATATACTAAAGAACGAGGAAAGATACCCTATACACATAAAACGCACGCACACACACACAAGAACACAGAATAATGGTGTAATATTTTATCAGTTGTATTAACTTTGAATCACTTTAATAATCCTTACGAATTTGTTTGTTTTTTTTTTATTCCTGCGCTATTATAAGAGGATATAAAGAGGATGAAAAACTTTTCGGAATGGCTTCTAAATGTTTCTTCGTTCAATAATGTGATTGATATCGGATTACAAAAGCGATTGTGAATCGAAATCATTTTCATTTGAGAACTCTGATGAAAGGTAATTTAAATTAATAAATGCGCCTCAGATTTCCCTCCTCATCTTGGTCATGGAATTATTACGTCGATCGTCCTTCTGTACGAATGTGCCCTGATTGAAATGACAAATTGAGGAAATTCTTGAGAGAGCAGGAGGATGCTGCTGGGGTAGTGAAAGGATACCCAGTAAATGTAAGATAATTGGAATCCTTATCCGAATTACTCATTCAGAAATAACCTAATGAGAAGTACACAAAAAATGGATTGTAATTGAAACTAAGTCCAGAGAGAAGGAAAGAGGAAGAGGCTAAGAAAAGAATGGACATCTCATGGCGGTGACCTACTTTTATGCGAAAAACATCTTTAAAGGACTATTTTTGTGCTTTTTATATTTAAAATGATACCTTCAGCTAAGGGAAAACAAAAATATTTCTTTAAGGAAGGTAAGTATTGAAAACATAATTCACATAACTCTATGAATTATAGGTCTTCTGCCGTCGAAGGTCAATTCGATTTGAATGTTGTCGAATTGTTAACCTATTTGTAATGATGAGAAGAATTCTTAGCGTGATTTGCTTTACACATTTAGTGGTCCACTGCACTTAACCACTAAGCCACGGCACCCATTCGTCGTAGAGGACTAAAAACATATATATTTTCAGAGTCAAAAGCTAAGATGATTTAACAATGTTCGTTCGTCCGTCCGTCACCAGTTTTAAGGCATTTAAATTTTAGCTAGGATGCTGAAATCTGGAACATATACTCCCTAGGGTGCTGACATGGTAGAGTGTAACTCTTTTTTTGATACGCCTACCTTTCACAAAATGTGTAGACACTAATCTCCTTAACAAATTTTCCATACCAATTTTTTCCCACGCCTACTTTTTGGGGCTTTTTTTTAACAAAATGTTGTTTTCTTCGAAAACTATATTAGAAAATGAAAAAATGTATGACAAGATATTTTATTATTATTATTATTATTATTATTATTTATTCTTTTTTTTATTATTATATATCTCTTTTTGGGGGCGTTTTTTGAAATAAAAAATATATTTAAAAAATATTCTCCTTAAAATTTGACCTATATAAAGTTTTTGGCCTCATACTGCTTACTCTTTTAGGGCGTTTTTGCAAAAATTTTATTTATTATAGTTTTTTCATAGACAAAATTTTGCCAAGTCTTAAAAAGTAATTTAAATAAATTTTGTATGCGATTAAATGTTACGAATTTATTTGAGGCGTTTTTTATTCGCGTTAATCACGACGTTTTTATTTTAAGTTTATGGCAATCCACAAAGGGAGATAAGTTGTATCGTATTACATGTCGTAATGCGGAGATCATACTTGAATAGCATAACCGAGAATTATGTCAGGCACATAAGTTATAAAAAGGGATTTAATTTTCAAATTCCTTACAAAACCGAACGCGTTAATGTGATCGGAAACGAACGATCTGAAGATGACTTTACACTGCGATCTATCAAATATGATTTGATCCATAGAATAAGTCCCTGGATGATGAAATCAGTAGCAATTAAATCATCTTCATTACTAACTTCATTACCACTTTCTACAGAGTTCTAGACAAAAACACTAATAAGTTGGTACCTAGTAGTTGAACGGCCTTTAAGAAATCTGTATTGGTTAAATGAGATAAAGGATTTGCAATAAGAAGACAGTGGACATAATGCTTTTAAATTTGAAAATTCATGAATGTTTATCATTTGATATCATGACGATAGTTCAAAAAGTACATAAAGTACAGAGATTTAAAAATCAGTGAGTCAGTGGTTACTATTTTTGCTAATTTTAGGGCCTTATAACTCAGGAACCGCTTATGCTAAAAAGCGGTATCATTTGAAATTTGGTATGGAGCCTGCTGCTGTGCGTCCCAATAAATCCTGAATTTTATGTGTCTAGCTTTGTTGGTTCGTGTAAATACACTGTTCGACACTGTTCCTTCTTAACAAAAATATAGGAATGCTCGGTGTAGTAGTGTTTCCATTAGATTGAGCACGATGGCATCACTTTCAGAGCTTCGTCTTCTATATTGTCCCCTAAACCAACATATTTACTATGGATAAAAGAAGATAACGTTTTACTATTACATCTCTATTACCACTTTGCAACCAAATCGTTGACTGATAGCAAAATATAGGTCATCCCATATTCTATAATGTCTTCTGTCAACCATAACCAAGAGCATAATATTATACCAAATTGAAAGCATTGCTCTCTGACAAATGGTTCTCTATTCCGCATGCCAATTAATAGCAAAAATATGCTAATTACAAAATTATATTTTCCACCACCCACTAAACAATATGTTTCATTCCAACAACTCTTCCTATAGCATAGATAAATATAATTGGAAAACTTTTCCCTCATTTTCTACTTAAAATTTATCGAATTGAAAAGTGCTTTTGTTCGCTCAGAGAGAATGCATACCATAATGCGCAACATTAGTTGAAAAACTTATCCAAGCGTTCACACGCAATCATATATATGTTACCAGAAGGACAAAGAGTCTCCGAGCAGAAGCAGACTTTGATAAAACCCCATGCAAATGTGTGGTTGGAAAAAAAAGGAATAATAAAAAATCAAACCTTAACAGAAAAAAGGTCAAATATGGGCAAATAGCCATAGTCCTTGCTAGTCCTTAGAATCGAAATTGCCATTCTCCTCCGGCTAGGTCCAAGTTGGAGATCCTTTGAATGCAAGTTAGTTACACTTCAATTGGCATAAGCATTCCGCCCGATTTGAGTTTGACCCACATATGTTGTTTGCACCACTGTCCCAAAGAAAACAAAGGACAGACAATGGGATTAGAAATATCAAACGTACCTTTTGTTAAAGATCGATTTATGCTGCGTTATTGAGATAGGAGGCAACGAAGCCCTTCATTACAGATTACGGGTGTTCATTTGCTTTCATTGCTTCATACTTTCCGGTGTTAGGAAAAATTCGATTGTTTTATCTTGGTATCGGTTAGTCCTTAACATTGTTACTTCCTTAAAAATCTAACTGGCGAAGAGATAGTGTATATTTATTCAAGCCAGAAGTCAATCGATGGGACTATTTGACTTATTGGTCGAATGACACCAAATGTTACGTATACGCAACCGTACCCAGGTGATGGGATACTTTGTGGGTTATCGTGATTGTGTTTATTCGAGAAGATAGAGTTTTGCTTTCCAATTTGACAATGGTACTAATCGCCCACATGGGATTCCGACAAGTGTCTTGGGCTAACACGTTTTATTTTTTTTTATTGCAAATGGATGTGGAGAAAAGGTCACATTAAATCGGTTTTTTAAAGGGTGATTTTCTTTTATTGCAACACACACAGTAGATGTTTATTTTTAATTCATTGCTGGGCTTTGTGTTTGATTTGTGGGTAAAAGAACGAACGATTTTTTTTCATCTTTACACAGATAAATCCCGTTGGTATTTGATTTATTTTATCTCTTGCGTTGTATCGTAGATCATCGTGGAAATAAAGGAAGCGTTTTTAGTGTGTGCTTTTCCCTTATGATATGTGGTCGGAAATAGTGTTAAATGGAAGTGTGCTTGTGACCGGCCCGATAATCATGAAATTTGCCATAAAACAAACAAACGGGCATGTTGTTTTCAGTTATTCAGACCAAGCACTCTGGTAGACGCAATGGCTCGGTCTTTAAAATGGAGGTGTTTTCTTACTTGCCATCTTGAACATGGGGGCTGGGATTCGAATATGCTCTTGGCTGGAAAACTTGGCCGAGCCAATGTAGTCGCTACGTCCGTAGCTAGAAAATAGAGTTGACACTAACATATTTGTTTGAAGACTGTTTCTTCATCCCTCCTTCTCCTGGCTTGATACCTTCTCCTTTGCTGCCCTTGTTTTTGGCTGCAGAATCTAGCTAAAGTCGCTGGAAAACTGCAGTGATTTCGACTACATCCCTCTCATTGAGTCGTTCTTTATAGGCTCTGACTACTACAGGTGTGCTAAGGCTTCCAAGCCGAATTTCTTCTTTTGAGCAGTTGACAGCTTCTTCTTGTTGGACACTGCTGGTCACAGTCGAACTGCACGTTGATGATATGAAAGTGTGCACGTTGAAGATGTTAGATTCTTATCAGTCCAAATGCCAAAAGATTAATATACGTCTAATACATTCTTCGATTGGTTATCCAACACAAAAGTGGTGCAATAGAGTAACTTGCTCGAACGAATTTACTCCCATCCAAAATAAACAAAGTGACAAATTTTGAAAATTAAATATCCCAACTCTTCACTGTAGGATATCATTACTTTTCCAGCAGCTTATTAAAGGACTATTTAATTAAGCTCGCATAAAACTCATTATTCTGCCACTTTCCACAGCTCGCTTTCATTCTTCGTTACGACAAAGAACAAAAAATAAAAAAAAAACACGGGTAAAAAGCGAAAAAATGAAAATATCTTATGCATGACTTCTTTACATTACTTTTTTTCGTTATTTATGATCCTTACGATGTTTCCTTCTTGTTAAACGCATTATGCAGCTTTAGTTGTCGTCGCCGCCTTCTTCTTTACAAAGCACGAGTAATATCCATGAATTTTAAAATAACGTCAAACTGAAGTTAAACGACTTGCACGTCAAAGAGCTTCCTTTACCGGCATTGCGCCGCCCGTGGAAAAGTTAAGTTGATTTGCAGAAATGTAATATTAAGATGCCTCTGGCAAAAGTTTTTCGCTTAAAAATATTCGTGGAGAAAATTAACAAAATTTTTGTTTTGTTATTTTCTTTGGCGGCGGAAGAAGACGACATAAAAACCAAGCACTGAGTATGATTTAATTAACTAGGCTGGGTCAATCCAATATCTCTCTCCCAGGAATAACATTTTAAAAATTCCTAACAGTAAGCAAAAAAAAAAAAACAAAGAGAAAATAGAATACAGTACGACGTACATACATCAATTGCGTTTTGATTGGCGCCTGATGAAGCATCATTTCCGCACATCACTCACATCGAAGCACAATGTTTGTGCGGATGTAAGAGGGGAATGGAGAAAAATGTTTGCACACGGATCGATATTTTATGGTTTGGATTCGGATGCAAGGGTAGTTAGTTCATCGAGTTGTTAGGAATAATATATTGATATGTGGTAATGGTTATTTAAGGGATGTGTTATTCAAGTATGTTTTCCAAAATAAATGTTTGAATTATATCGTACTCTCGTGGTTAGATGTGGAAAAACCAAGTCAAGTGGTCATCATCTGAAACTAAAATAATGGACTTTAAAGTCGAAAAAATCTCAAAGCGCAGCTATTTTCTTAGTGCGATTAAAAGAAACCTAGTTTTATATTAATAAACTAAACAAAGGGCGAAAAGGTGAGAAGTGAGTGTGAGAAGCCCTTTCGGCATTTAATACCATTAGATGTACCGCAGAAAACCTAGACTAAAGAACACATCTCTCGGATTCGACCATAAAATCTAATCAAAATTGTTCACAGCAGTCGTTTAGAGGAATAGATTTATGTGCTTGGACGAGTAGATGCAAAGTCGAATATACACACTTTAACCGATAACTTTCCAACTAAACACAAGAAACAATATACCACCACTTCATTCTTCATTAAATCGCCCAATAGTGTCGGCCGGAAGTTAGAAGGTTAAAACAAACAATTACCTAACAATGTTATGAGTTGCCAAGCAACTTCGTCTGCCAACATCTCAGCAAAAGTTTTATCTCTCACCTGTGGGGTGGAAATAACATCTTCTTCGTTCTGGCATCATCTTGAGAATAGACAATTATCGCGTTGGCTTAGTTTGAGTGTTGAGGGATTATTGATTGGCTTTTATTCGCAGAGCTATCAGGATACGCCACAGTGCCGTGACTTACCTTGTTCCATGCGAGCCCATATTCGCCGAGGACGACGACACTTTAGCATACGTGACAAACCGAAGATAAAATGTTTGTTTGGTTTCTACTTGGATGGGAACGTTGTGTACATGTGTACAGTGGCATGGCGTAAAGAATTTAAAAGGGGAAATATATGACTCACATACTAGTAATGAGTACCATTTATTTATTTTATGAAGTTTGCAACAAACAGTCAGTCATTCAAAAAAAACGGTTCGACGGGTTTTGATTTATCGTTGTAAATAACGGTACCGCCACACATTTTTTTTTTGTGTAAAAATCGCTTATTACTTATCATCTTTTATAATGTTAAGTTGAACAAAGATTAGTGTACTTTGATTGTTGAAATATTTTTTTTTCGTGTAACGATTTTCTTAAATTAAAATTTAATTCGTTTTCTCAAAAACAGCTCTAAAGGAAACAATGGCGCACTAGAGTGACATTGAAGCTACGATTCATCATTGGTCATTGGCGAAAAAATGGCGATCACACGCATATCATTTAAAATTTTCCGTTAAGGTGCCAATAAATCACATGGTAATGACATGCCTTATCGAAATGACAAATGTCACCTTTAATGACCAATGACGAATATATAGCATTGTCATTTAGTACAACTTTTTTAATTAAGTGAAAAAAAAAATTAAAAATTTAAACGCATGGTATGGGCCTTAAATGAAAGGATTTAACAAGTAGAACCAAATGCGCTATGTGACTTCATACACTCGGAGGTCCTTGGAACAACGAAAAATGTCCATGAATTTTAAAAAAGGCCTTTATTGTAAATGTCTATAAAATCACGTATCAAATTTCTGTTGCTATGAATTTTCACTCGGGGGTCCTTGAAACATCGAAAAAGGTCCTAGAATACTTTAAAAATTACATTTCTCAACAATGTCAATATTTGCTTGTTCTACTCTTCAAAACCTTTTATTTAATGCCCATATTATGTGTGTGGGGAGGAAAGAGACGTCACATAACAACACAATCACAACAGTAAGAAAAAGGTTTATTAATTATTATGTCCTTTCACCACGAGAAAAAATTCAAATGGAAGCATAGATATCGTATTAAATGCTGCGTTATTTGTCATTTGCGTAGGAAAATGCATAGCTGAAATTTCGAGCCTTGTCATTTAGAGGCTGCCATTTAAATGAAACGGCAGCCAGAAAGTTTAGTCATTTGTCCTAGACGCGAACACACGGCCATTTGTTTCCGTCATTTAAATGGGACAAAATTCATGTCATTTGCTCCGCCATTTTCCTAGTCATTTAAATGACGCCGAAAATGTCATCACAAAAATGTTTGCGATCAATTTAACTCCAAGATCTGTAAAACTATCAACATGACAAAGCATATATTGGGGTAAATAATATTAGGGGAAGCGAACACCCGGCAGAACCGTCTACTTATAACAGAAATATTTATAGATAAAATGCAACAAATAAAAGTGTCTGCGAAAATCTTTCGATATAACGTGGACAAGGAAAAAAGCAAAGCATTTAAAAGGAACATGCAAAAGTGTAGTGCACAAGATATGTGGACTGGCAGACGTAGGCAGACTGAGAAAGATCTAAATCACTGCTTCAAAAGAACACTACCCAAATGTACTGTTAAAACTTTGCAAAGTTCTCGCAAAGAAAAAGTGCTCCCAAATTCAAGCAAATGGTATGGAGAGCCTGTCATGAGCTGGAAGAATTATTTTCTTCACCTGTGGATAAATGACAAAATAAATTAAGCGAAGGCACAAACAGGGAAAATGCGCAGGAAATTCGTTTACACTGCTCAAGGCAAACTGCAAGTGGATGACGACAAAATACTACAAAAACGAATAGTTTCCCCGGCTATACTTTCCAGGAGCCACTTCTAACTATGAATTCGAAGAAGTTTAAAAGCGGTAAAATCACGAGGTGTTCCTAAAACTTTAGGTACAGATGATCATTGACATGCACGAGGGAGCAAATACAATAGTTAGATGCCCCTCTGGAGTCACCGAATAGTTACCAGTTGGGGTAAGTGTGCACCAGGGAAGCTGTCTGGATAATCTGCTGGAAGGAAAAGTGAAGTGAAAAGTGTCTTTTCTGTGGATGGATATATCATGAAGTCACATAGCGTAATGCAAAATAAGGAGAAGGTGCAAAAATTTACAAAGAGACAACATCACTATCAGGTTTGCTGCATTCAATTGAAGTCTTATTTGAAGTTAGTCTATTCAAAACCAAGTATTAGGTTTTAATCGAGAAAAAAAATATACAAATTTGATAAAGTTTTTTATGTAAAACGCATATTGATATATTCATCAGTTTCACGCCAAATTGCATTTAATTATAGTGGAATCAATTTATTTTTTATGCCGCAGTTTACATGGCAACGTTGATATATCTTCTTTACTAGTTCATTCAGTGAGAAAGCATTATTATACTATACACTCTTTACTAAGCCAAAGAAGACATAATAACTAAGTCAATGTAAAGCAGATTTCACACGATACAGTGCTGAAGTATAAAAGAGTAGATATTCAAAAAGGTAAGTCGCTAGGATGTCTACGCCACTGGTTAGTAACCTTGTATCGTGCATACAGGGGTTTAAAAAAAAGTTAAGAAACTTACTGAAATAAGGTTATCTAAATACTAATATGTGTATACCGCAGAGGCATTAGGAACTTTATATTAGCTTTTAATGTGATGTATGTAAAGAGAGAAATAGATAGTAAGTAATTTCGGTTAATGCTAAATAATGAGGAAGTATATAAAGTAGAGGTAGTCTTGCTTAAAGTTGAAAAATATCATTATAAAAGCACAACAAGATATTCGACTTGTTAAATACTTCAACATTTGCTACTAATTGCAGTTTCCAACTTAGACCTTATGTGCCTAGGTACTCTACGAGATTGAATAATAGCTACCTTGATGAAATTATAAGAAACCCAATGTGGTTAGGCAATCTACAAGATTCAATGATGTTATCATATTATCATTGTGTACTTAATCACACTTTAATAAGAGAAAAGTGTCGTATACAACTGCATGCTTCCACTGTAATAACATTAAACATTTGTATTTAACTTTTGGTTTTTTTTAAGTCCCTACTTTAAATACTACCAAAAAGATTCAATCGTTGAGAATTTAAGTCATAAAGCCATTCCTTTTAATTTTACTCTTAGTCGCAACGGATTAAAACTTCACTTTGTCCTTTCAATAGTCTATAAAAGATACTTACCCGTGTAGATGAAATAAATAGATAAGCAAATAAATTAAAATCCCCATCATACGCCACAGCCCCTGTGTATCTTCTTACATAATTAATTGTTAACAATTTTACACTCGATGGGAACCCAAACAATTAACGAAACAGATCTTATATAAATAAGTTCCAAATAATTTGCATTGTCCCTAATTAACCAACTGGAAGCTGTGGGTAAAATTCCAAAACACTGAACCTAATTCTTTTCAGAACGCGTGCGTTTTAAAGCCTATCTGCCTATAGCAGGAATTAAATGAAAAAAAAAAAATTTTTAATCTGACCCGTTGGTAATACATCCGATCCTATCAGGGCAAAGAAACACTGAAGAGTGAAAAGATTGTGAAAAGTAATTTGATTTCGCATAAGTTTTCTGAAAAATCTCTGCTCCTTGTCACAAACATACACACAAACACACATACAGCCCCATAGAAGACGTCGTTGTCGTCGTCTTCAGCATTGCCGTCGCGTTTAATGGTGTAAAGTTGTTTCAACCGAGTGACAGTAATTAGGACGAAGACTGTGTTAAATCATAATTCAAGATGTCATATCTAGCTACAAGCATCTTAGGCAAGTTGTGAGTTCTGAAGTGTGATGGTTGAGAAAGGACCTTGCCTTAACGGTACATTACGCGATTGCTTGTTTTTGGAATTTACTTACCGATTTTTTTTTGTTGGTGTGTGTGTTGCTTCTAATCATCGTCATTTGTATTTGCGATGTCAGCGAGTTTAGATTATCTTATAGGCTAGGCAAGGAGCCAGGCGTTGGCGCATACATTATGTAATTGATGAACGGAGTTAGCTATAGTCAGAAGATGTGATGAATTAATGTGTCAATGAATAGATTATGATTAGATTTACGATTGCATCAATTAATCTAAACATGGCGTTAAAAGCTTTTCATTTTTCCTACGTCAGGTGGGATTTTCAGAAGCTGGAAACGGTCGATTAAATATTTAAGTAGGTGCTTAAGAAAATGTGGTGCTTGTCGAAATGCATTGCTTGTGGAAATGTGGTAAAATAAGTTTTGAACAAGATGAGACTCCGAAACACATATGGAAATAATATTTTAATAAGCGCAGTTTATTTTTCGATTTGGATTCAACTTAGAATTAAGGATATGATTTACGTTTCAAGGAAAAATACCTATATGAATCCTCTGTGGGAAAGATAAACCTTAAATTTAGCTTTCGGTATTATTCATCCGAAACGAAAAGAATATGAACAAATCTTGCATCACTTGGTTTGGCGCCAGGGCCAAGGATCGAGTTTAAAGATCAAATGCTTTACCGGGGCCCTAGAAACTGCTGTTTACCGAACGTCAAATTTATATTTTGAGAAGATTCTCATGCCATTTCTTACTCTTGGATGTTTGTCAGACTTTCGCAAGAGGTGGTACAGTGGATAAAAAATTTAAGATGGTCCGTACCACCGCTCCGTGGCGGGATTAACCATCGATCCCTAAATGTCCAACACACTTAACTACTGTACCCAGAATTTGGTTGACACTGCGACATAAAAGGTCTACCGTTTCAATAAAATGGATGTTAACCTAAGTGGCAGGTGACTTCTTTAGTAAAAGCCACCACGTCCTTAGTTGCAAAGTTTCCGAACTCTGCCGACGATCGGAACTCTTTTTGGAAGATATATCGTCTTATTGGTTATAAGGTCCTGGCATGCCCAGAGGAGGTTTCAAATTCGGGCACAAATTTATTTTCTTAAGATGATACCTCAATTTGTTAAGATGGCCTGTGAGGAAGCCCATCAGTTTCCTAATGTTCTCCTTACTTATGAGCACTATTCCCCAGGAGGAGTAGTGCCTAATTAATCATTTGGATTGTCTTAAACCCGGGACGATTTCTCAGTGGTTAAGACGAAGTTGTCCTAGAATGGTTTTGCAAGAATTTATGAAAAGTTATTCCCTCTTACACCCTCTCTCACCATTCTAAAAGTTGTTGTAATGCATCATGCATGCCACTAGGCACAGCATAACCAATGGTTCTATGACTGACTAACAGATTTTCAATGAATAGTGACCATAGGAATGGGCAAGCTTAAACAGAACCATACACAATTTGTATGATCTTAAGTGCGAGCTTTATGGATACTCGCCACAATTGGAATATCCGCTATGTTTTCACAGCATTTTCTCCGTGCAGCTCGATTTGATCTCAGTTACATTCTATGAAATCGAACCTAAATTCATCCCACATTTTTGTATGTTTGGCCTGAGTTTCCTAATCTTCTTCCTGATTTAAGAAAGTTATCATTCCAACAGGAACGTTTACAAAGACTGGTTTTACTGACGTAACTACGCTGCTTCATCCAGGTCCCACGTGGACTATTTGATGTAACAAGCATATCTATTGTTGAACCGACATGACATCGGCATATATTGCAATCCGTCGACTTAGGATCTTATCAATTCCGGTTTTGTGTAAAACCTGGTGTGTTGATGGTCTGACAATGAGGCTTCATCAGGCTAAGTACCTATACGCGGGTCGCATTTATAAAGGTTGGTTTGGAAGCTTTGTTAAGGACATCTAATTGACTTCATATAAGAAATGGAAGACCCTTCTCACCTGCCTATTGGCTTTTTGGTATGATTTTTTGCAACCTTTCTTGTGAAGCCCGACTTATTTATGCAAATCAACGTCTTCGAATTTATCTATCAGAAACACCATATGCAAATGCAGAAGGCGCATCGTGGGACCATTAAAAAAACTTTTATAATAAGATTCAAATACGTTTCGTATGACGTATTCGTGCTCTCTGTTTCGGGTGGACTCATTTGTTATTTGTAGTCACAGTAGAGATTCTATTTTTCGAAATAAAATACATTATCATATTTGCTATAGGTTAATACAATACGTTCTTAAGACACTTGTATTTCTTCCACCCATTAGTTCAATAACCTTCTGAAGAGAATTACCAGAAGCAATACGACAAACAGTTACTAGTATACCAAAATCATAAGTACCTACGATCAACTGACATTTCAAGCCACTAACTCATGGGTTATAAAACAAAATCACATTTCAAATATTTTCTCATTATAATTTTCAATAACAGACTTTTAGCTTTACAAGAATATCTCATCATCTTGTCATGGGGTTCAAGTTTCATAACAAAATTAATGAGAATAAATTTCAATAAAAATCACACAACCCATCACAAGTAAGTAAACCATCAAAAGTAAGCAAAAGTTATAAATCTCTTACAACTCCACACAAAGAATTCAGATTGATGCCGTTTCAAAATACTTTAAAGAAACAGAAAACCGAGAAAAAAAAAGGACATTGTGTGGAGAAAGTTTATTTAACAAAAAAAAATTGCACTTTTCCCCTTTCAATTTCAACGTATCCATAAGACGAGAAAAAAATATATCTAGTTACAATAAAAACACCCGTATCTACGTCAAAGGAGTATTTTTACAGATGGTTGATATAAGGGGAAGCCATCACGGAACGATTGCAAGCAGCGTTGCCACAACAGTGCGTCTTATGTTAAGAGCGGAAATGTCGTTACTTTTATAAATATTTCTGTGTTTCTTAGCGGGGATTTTCGCATAAAAATATATATTCGGAACTAACGTTATTTTCTTGGGTTTACGTGCTAATATGAGATAGTGTGTACGAAAGTTTTATTGTTGATTTCATGGTAATTGACCCAACATTTAAGTACTGAGTGTGTGCGTTGAATGATGCTATGTTTCCACAATGAGATAAACCGATACTATAGACAAAAGATTAAAAATAAATCTTGAATTGTTTGCACCAAATAAAAAAAAAATTGGTTTACATAGACGTTTTCTCTTAAGCCGTTCTCTAGCTCACATATTCGTACATACAACACTATTTTGTTTCCTGAATATTTTGCAATCTTTTGTTAACTTACTTAACTGGCTACTTCCTTTTTAGCTGAGTTTTCAACTCTTAAACGAAATAAATAAATACCGAAATGGCCTGGTAACACTGGATGGAAGGCATGTGGTTGCAATTTGAAAGTCCCTTCCTTAAGAACATTCACGGTATGCTCAAAGTATTCCACCCAATTTTACACAACACATTTGCCTACGGCTGCTGCCTAGGTCGCGGAATCTAGAGGGAACGAAATTTAAAAATGTTTTTTATTTTCATTTCCTTTCCACGCTTTAATAGCACATCTTCGATCTGGAATCCATCTTTGGATGTTGTTTTGTGGAGGAGACAGAGGATAGAGTTTTAAGGCAAAAGAAAATGGCAATTTAGATATACCCCAAAACGGAAAATTTAAGTCACATTCCGGTGTCGAGAAAAAACAATAACATAAGTTTTGGAACTGCATGCAGATGTGAATTTTAGAAAGGGGGTTCAAATAAACAGTGTTTGTTAGATAAGTGGAAGAATATTGATGCGTGATAAAAATAGTCCTGTTTAATAACATGCGTTAAATATGGTGCAGGAAATTTACTCCACATTTAAATTTAATCCACCTCAAGTGGACAATAGAGACATTTTTCAATTAATATGGGAAGTAATACCTACCTTATGAGAAATTACTCCGCATTTTACATTTTATTGTGGAATAATTTGTTCACTTATCTCAGTACCGGGATAACTTGTATAGGGGTTTGATAGATTTCAACTATTTCCGCTGGCGGTAGGCATCGCGCTTTCAAACTATTGTAATACCTACAAACAGTATTGTGCGAATCATAAGCAACCAAATTAAGTTCGCACATATACAGCAGAGAGCAAAATTTATTTATCTATATTTTTGGTTGTTTTATTAAAAAATTCTCATATAGATAGATATTACTAAAGTTCAGACGCGAAAAATGTGGTACAGCAGAGGGTTCTATCATCACCCCAACTCAAGTTAAAGTCAAAAATTACTATTTTGAGGTATAATTACTCTAAATGATATAACTTCAGAAATATTAGATATAGCTAAAAAAACACTTAACATATTTTGTAGAACTAATTTAATTACACAAAAAATGTTAGTAGCATCGTGTGATTTTATAAACCCAAAAAAAAAAAAATTTTAACGCCAAAAGTAAAAATTAAAAACTACGTTTTCCAGCTTTTCATTTTAAATGCATTTTTTACAAAACATTTGCCCTACACAATTTTATTTTTTTAAATTTCATAGAAAATTTATCAAAGAAATAACTTCTAAGGCGAATTACATTTTGAAGGAGTAAATTATTGGAGAAAATTGCATTTAAAATGAAAATCTGAAAACGTATTTTTTTTAAAATAAAGATAAATTAATTTTTCTCTCAGCTGTATATGTTGCTTATGTTTCGCACAATACTGCATATGCCTCCCTGATGACGAAAGATCCTTTTCCGAGCATTGATCGTTGATAAATGCCATCTGAGTTGATGTCTTCCGCCTTCGGAAGTAGATTCACCATCTCTGAATACACTGGTACCGATGGTGTGGATTTTGGTGTCTTCCCTCAAAGACTTAGCATTAATCTTTTATTCGATCTTGCCGATCATTGAAGCGTGTTCCAATTTCAAGTGGAGATAAAGGCGATCAAAGAAGTCCTATCTCGGCTAAAGTTAAACATGATATCTCATACTTTTTCGTACAGTCAAGTTGCAGTAAAGTTCTTGAAAATGAAGAATCCATATACTCCATCGTGACGATAGACTGCCGATCGTATTTTGAGAAGATGATGAATTGTAGGTACTTCGGTATACTAATCGTACCTCAAGTCATGTTGTCCGTTTTATTTGTTTCATGTTGTATTGTATTCTCTATTGTTGTACCACAATTAAGGGATATAGGCAGCCCTTGAAGCGTGAGATTTTGAGCCGTCCAGCTGATCGCTTCTTTGTAGGCTGTCCGTTGCAGAAAGATATAACTTTAGGTGGACTTCAGCTATTTAAGCGCTTTCGAAAAGATTACAATTTATGCATGATTGCAATACCTTTCTCTTTACTCCGTATAGTATACATAATTTGTTTAAAGAAACCAGAGCCTAATGAAATTTCTAATTAAAATATCCAATTTGCTCCACAAAGCCAATCTGATGAATCATATTTACCACGTTGAACTGCTCCGGCTTAACAAGAGAATTTGATATTGTAGTCCTCCTGGCAAAGGTTACCCTTTCTGCCATTCACCCAGACAACAAGCAAACCTCTTTCAACTAAAATCCACGTAGTCAAAAATACTCCCTTATTTGGTATTCATGCATCGTGAGACAAGGATTGAAAAGATTTACTATGTAGTTTGAATCACAAGCGCTGTGTTATTTGATTTTTGTTTTTGTATCGAAGAAATCCTTTGGAATCAAAGTAAATCCGAAACCCATATCCCATAGAGCCGTTATTTTTTGTTATTCTCTTTGGCCAGATTGAGATTCTTATGTTTGAATAGAAATTTTATGTCTTATTCTTTCTCGAATCTGCCGAGACACGTATTATATTCATGTATTGTACACTCGGGGGTAAGGATTGATTTAAAGTACTCTCCCGTGTGTATATGACAGATTTTGCCAGTCAATTTACTTTTTATTGCCGACATGTATCGAAGGACCCAAATGGATGGTGTCTGTTTCAAACCACAGATACATACTACATTATGCGGTGTATTGAGGTTGAATAAACTTGTCAATCCTTGCGGTGATTTATCTAGCACTATTTGCTACTGCGACATCTTTATATTGGGTTTGGGTTCAATAATACTCACAAAGACACAACGATTGGTTCGCTTAGAATGACGTCTGCGAGTAAGTATGTCGTTTCGTGACTGAGAATACTGTGTCGCAAAAAACATAAAAATACATTTACCGTAAGGCTGTCCAAACACGGGTGGACTATTGTCACTAAATGAAAGTTAATTGTTTGCGTTTTATGGGAAAACAATATGCATGCTTACGAGAACGTTATGTGAAATTAAATGTATAAATAAATGAATCCAAGGTATATCGTCCGTAGACAAATCATTAGGTATCATCAGTTCATTATTCGGAAGTAAAAGCGATCGTTAAAAACTATCGTAACCTATTTTTTCCATAATAAATGCTCAGTGTATAGCTAGAACGATCCTCATAACATTTGGGCACTGCAGTGTTTATTTTATACCGTACGATCCCAGCCTTATGCAAGGCACGCATCAAACATTTTGAACATACAGATTTACCGAAGTACAAACGTCGACTCCGACTACTTTATTGTTGTAGCTAGTTGCAGAATTCAACTGTCCAACATGAAAAAGCTGCGAAATGTGTCGTTGACAAAGTACACCTGCAGTAAACATAGTCTACAAAAATGCCTTGAGTGATAAACTCTCCACTGTGCGTTCACCTACTACAAACGCCAACAACCTGTGGTCCCAGTATCGCAACATCATCCATCCATCCCAAAAAAACAAAAATGTTGTGTATACCACATAGACAAAAAATGCACATATAAGAAAGCTAGAGGAGTTAGAAGATCCTGCCTGCGTAGAAAAAAAAAGAGAGTTCGTTGTCTCTAAGCTCAATTAGATCGAAGAGTCTCGCGATCAAAACTACTTCCGAAGGTTTTATATAGAAAACATACGTCCAGTTAATGAACAGCTAGTTACACACGTGCGTGCAGTGGCTTAGTGGTTAAGTGCGTTGCACCACTAAGCGAGAGTTCGCTTGTTCAAATCCCGACCTGTACCACCTAAAAGTTTTTATTCGCTGTCCCACCTCTTGCGAACGTCTGACCAACATCCAAGAGTAAGAAATGTCATGAGAAGCTTCTTAAAAATATATTGCCGTTCGGAACCGCCATTAAGCTGTAGGTCCCACCATTCGTGTCAAAAATATAACTTCGCACACACAGTGGTTGGAGAAGCTAGGCTTTGGGTCCTGTATGGGCCTTTTACGCCTAATATTTATTTATTTATTTTAAGTTACACACGACGTTATTCGCTGATGTTAATGAATTAGATGCGTACATATGGAAATGTTTATGACGCAGCGATTTAGCGTAATTAGCATCTGCAAGCGACTGGATCGTATGCGAGCGACAAACAAACGCAATCAAAATATTTTGAATCAGGTTAGTCATGTTTCACACGACACGATTTTTGTCGTACGACACTTCTTAATTCTCTTTTGGGCACGCACCGTGCTTTCATACGTTCAGATTTTTCACGTTTCGTGCCCTTTTGTTTCAATTTTTAAATTTCTTTTGTTTCCTTCATTCGTTCGTTCTCCAACATTTATTTATTCTTGATTGCTGATTGGTTGGTTTCTCTAACGCGAAGCAAACATGACCGAGTAGAACACATGAAAAAAGCAGACCACAAAAATTAACGAAAGAAGCGCAAAAAAAAAAGAATCAGATGGGAATTGCGGCTCATCCGTGTTTGGCTCTGCCCCACACTTTTTATCCCCTTTTCGTCAAACTGACGACATGTTCGACGAAAATCGTATCGTGTGAAACATGACTTAGCAAATCTTATGCGTTTTATTTAACGTATGCGTATTTTATTTAACATCTTATGGCTTCTAAGATGTATTCCGTGTTCATATGTTACATTTTTTTAAAATGTTGAAGCAATTGCTGGAGACGTGGTATTAGGTTTGGGGTAAGAATATACCCGCTGTAGGCATGCCTGTAGTAAGAGGCGACTTATATATAGATCTGTATACCGAATGCAATAACGTGTACAAAATATGTTCCTTACTCATGTTTTTAAGTAGCACCTAGGGTGAAGAGTGTGTCCACAAACTCTCATGTCCATTGACGTTTCGGGTCAAGTTGTCATTTCAGGAAAAGTAGTATGAGAGGCTAGACTTGTCTCTTTTAAAACTATATACTTTTGATACTATTAATCGTTAATGCCAGTAACACTCTTCGGGGATGTACCGCTGGTCCATAAGGTGCTCATCCGCCGCTATTTTTTTTTCAGAAATGTGAAAATCCCTTACTGACCTCAGCTCAATATATTTTAAGCTTACGTAAGTGTTGTGCGTAGGAATCTATCAAGTGAACCCATCCGCCGTACTTGTTATTTCTGAGGCGGTCATATTGTTTTTATGCTTATGCTGTTTTAATTTCGATACGATTTAAAATAGACAATTTAATTTTATCTTGGTTCAATCTGCCACGTTCTATAAAAAATAAAAAAAAATAATAAAATAAATAAGTGGCTAAATCCAGACATATTTCTGGAGACCTAATTCATACAATGACCCGACATATTTTTATTTTTTATTTTCTGGTGAAAATAACTGCAAGTTACACATTCCATTGAAGTTATTCTACCAACCAAACATAAGGGAACCACAAGACACCCCTCAACACATAAGTTAATTTTCTACACGAGATCACACATCTACATGTTGTAGCAATTTTAATGCTACCAGAGTTGACTCCCTCTTAGTCCCACTGTTTCAGTCCCCTGTAATCCATATCATGATATTAAATAATATTTTTTATCGCCAGCCGGTATCTAACCTTTTTGCGTATTATTATCAATGTTAAGACCTGCGGTGTGGGGTAAGGAGGCGTTAACTCATGACATGCTAAGAGAATCTGAGCTTGCTTTTAATATCGCTCTTAATTCGACCATAAAATTAAGCATACTGAAAGATAAAAGGCACTTGGATATCCATTAACTATAATCCTATTTCAAAATATTGTTATGGGTGAAATAACATAAGGAGGTTCTAGTTTATCTATTGCAGATTGTTATTTAATCGTTATTTAGACGTAGGTATGATGCGGAGGACTGCATAGCAAAACATATCACAATTTCAAATTTTAACTTTGAAATCTTGCAAAATATTTTCCTACATTCAGTTAGTTCTGAGAAAAATATTTTAATGGTTCGACTGTGCCATTGCTTAAAACTTGAAGAAAACGCTCTCGAAAACAAACATTTTAGACGACCAAAATAAATGTTTAATGTTAAACAAAAATTTAGGATTTATCATTTTATTGCGGAAAATGAAGAATTTTGATTGCATTTCAAAAGCTCTTCTTCGATTGGAACATTCATTAAACTCAGAAGTCTCCTTGTAATGCACGGTAAGCTTCAGAGTTTTAAGCCAAAATTATTTTCATTAGCCGAAATCAACTGTTACTAATTGAAGAACACCGTCATTTATTTTACATCCACCACTAACTTAGGATCCATCGTCCCGTATGAAATTATGTGTGCACAACTCGAAATCTCCCCTTCTATGGAATCTGGAGTGTGAACACTTTAGGAGTCGTCGGGGTACTTAATCAAAATGAAAATGTTTGTTATATTGGGGGGAGATTTATTTCTCGAGAATTTAATCATTTCCGGCTCCTAAATCTCTTGCGGCATATATTACACACCAAACAACCGAAACAAAAATAAATCAAAATCGATTCGAATTTAATTATAGATAACGATTGGAAAGACAATTCGGTTGTACATACAGAACAGTATGTAATAAGAGCGAGGGGTGTGAGAAAGACACAGCACTGACAAAAACACATTGGGTGTGTTCCAAATGAATAATTATAATAAAGTTACTTAAGAGTTTTATGTGGCGTGACGAGATGCGTTCGTGTACCAAATTCAAGGGTAGAGGAATGAAAGAGAATTTATAAAAATGTTTCAAGAAAGCACGTGCGAGTAACACTTTGGCCAGGGGGTGGCGTATGCTGGTGGTTAAAAGTGTTAATAGACCGCCATTGATGTTGTCGCTTGAGTCTTAAATAAATTATGGACATTTGCAAAACAAGACCTCTGGGATTTTAAGACAAACGGCTTAGTATGCATAGATTGCCATCATAACAATTAGGTTTGAAGAAGTTCCATTGATTTATAGCGGGTAAAGCTAGTTTTATTATATTTCGTGGTACCCGTGAAACAAAGTTTCAAGGACCAAGAGACGACCTTTATCATAGGTGACTTTTGACGTAAAAGTTCTAGCAAAAGCCGTTTTTTCGAACTCTCCCACATCAATGTTACTTCAGTTTCTGTTTAATACACACCCAATGGTATTTATCATTGTAACTGTGAGAGTAACGGTTGAATAAGTTCAAAAATGCATTTTGACGATGCATAAACAATGGGATATTTGCTAAAGGCTAATATTTAAAAATTTGTCTTATCTCTTTTGGACTTATATCAAAGCACGGAGGCTTTTGTTCAATAATGAGCACTTCAGTAGGGATTGCAATTTGGAAGAGTTTTGACGCATTATCTACCTGCTGTTATTGATAAATACAAAACATATTAACTACTTTGGTGTTCCTACAGTTAATGCCATTTTAATGGCAAAATCGCTTCTTGCGATTGCCTCAAAACTTATGCCTGCAAACGAGCTCTTGTGTAGTTATTGCAATCAATATTTGAAATAGTCTTTTGTGAAATACAAAAGTCTGATTTTTGTAAGCCTTTACGTTAAATACATAAGATATAAAAATATTACATAAAAATTAATTTTTATTTGAGTTATTTATTGTTTTATTAAGTTTTTTTAATAAAGTAAAGTAAAGTTTAAGTAAGTGAAGTGATGAATTTCAAAGCTTTTGATTTATATGGAAGCCGAACATTGTGCACTGCAGAGACGAAGAGGAAATGGAGTCCGTGAAACATCTTCTATCATATCAAATATTTCTGAAGTCATGTATGTATATGATTTATAATAGTTTCAATTTAAAGTGAGAATAAAAATGAAGCACAAATGTAAAAATTTTTGAAATAAAGTTTTATTATTCTTAAAAAATGGAAATGGTTTTTTAAATTCGAACTCGGCTGCTGCCGAAATTTATTTAAAAAAAATTGTTTAGTTACGATCTTCTTTGTGGAGTGTTATGCCATTTTGTTTAAATTTATAAGAAAAATTAACAGCTACTTTTTCCATAAGCGGCTTAATAATATAAGGTAATGCTTTCCTCCAACGGATCAATCGTTGTTTGTCAGCGTAGATTAGCTACTTTACCTTTTGCCCAAGTAGAAAATAATCAGGAGGATTGCTCGAATGTTTCTGTATTTTTTGGACCAAATATCGGAAATATTGTAACATTGTTTAAGTGTAGTATTTATATAGGTACATAACACTCACTTTAAATTGAAACTATTATAAATCATATACATACATGACTTCAGAAATATTTGATATGATAGAAGATGTTTCACGGACTCTATTTCCTCTTCGTCTCTGCAGCTTCTGCATTTGCAAAGATCCCTAGCCATGTTTTCGATGATGCAGTGTCCAGTTAATACACCGACGAGCATCCGATTTTGACTTCTGTTAAAAGAGACTAGGGACAACATCAGGCTACAGACTTCGTTCCTTAGTCAGTTGTGTGGTGACGCCGTCTATAAAAGTCTCAGCAGTGTTAAAAGGCGGTAGCACCTCTCCGTCCGCTACAAGTGGGTTCATATTAGAGCCGTATCTGGCCAATTCGTCCGCTTTTTCGTTTCCTTTCTGAGTGAACTGAGTGATGACGTAGAACCCTGAGTGCCAAGTGGCAATCTGTGACGCACTTCGCATTCATAAGGTTGGAGCCGATTGCTTTAAGTGCTGCTTAACTGTCTACACAGATGGTTATTTCCATTCCAGTTCCACCGATAGGACAGTCTATGCTGCTTTCTTAACCGCGTAGATCTCAGGTTGAAAGAAACTGCAGTGATCAGTCAGTCGAAATGACTGACTAATAGCAAGTGTTTCTGAGAAAACACTAGCTGTTTCTGAGAAAACACTAGCTCCTGTGCCTTTTTCTGTTTTTGAACCATCCGTATAAACGGATATGCCTTTATCGGTGGTACTGGGTGAGTTTCAGTCCTGCCTTTGGGGCATAGCGATTCTGAAATCGCTCTCGAAGTCAAACCTGGGTTTCTCGTAATCAGTAAGTGGCATGACTTCCAAATTTTGTTCTCTCTTAATCTGAGAGCAGCTTTAGCTTCCACGTCCTCAGTGAATAGCTCTATGGGTTGCAGATTCAATAACGTTTCCACATCTAGCTGCGGTGTGAATTTAATTGCGCCTGTTATGCCGAGACAAACAAATCTCTGGACCATGTTCAGATTCTTAATATAGGATTTGGTTTTAACTGCCTCCCACCAGACAACCGTAGGTAAGAATGTACACGTAGGTAATATGCTGCTTTCTTAACCAATCACGGTGTACACCCAGTGCACAATGTTCGGTTGTAAGCCCCATTTTTTTTCCAAAGGTTTTTTTACATGCATAGAAGGCATTAAGTCCTTTCTTCATTCTTTCTTCAGTATTCCGTTTCCAATTAAATTTGCAGGTTTAAAGATAAAGGCGGACACCGTTAAGCTTCGGTTGGTCCCATTAAGGTACCTGGTGAAGAGAATGAGTTCAGTCTTTTTCGGATTAACTGCAAGACCGTTGTGTTCCGTCCATTTGAATAGTTCTAATAATGCAGATTCCATACTATTTTTAATGGTGGAAAGGTACTTTCCTTCAAATTTGTTAACCGGATAAGCGACTATCTTAATACCTCTGCTGACAAAGGATATAAAAATTTTGTAGTAGGGGAGATAGGATAGGGGGTTCGGTGTTCCACGATTATCGTTTTTCTTAATCGCACAGTCCCTTAGAATGCCGTTAAGCATAGTCCTGACCCAGTTTGTCAGAAACTGTGATGAACCTAACTCCTCAAATGGGGATAAAATGGTTCTAGTATTCAGGTTGTTGAATGCACCTTCTATGTCCAGAAAGGACGCCAACGTAAATTATTTTTCCAATGGATTTCTCGATCGTTCTCGTTACTTTATGTAGCTCTGTTTTCATGGATCTACCCCTGACATATGCGTGTTGTGCACTACACAAAGAACCGGTTGTTTCGACAATGTTCCTTGGGTGCAGGTCCAATAACCTTTTTAGTGTTTTCAAAAGAAAAGACGAAAGGCTAATTGGCCTGTAATCCTCGGGTGTGGAGTATATAAACAGTATTTAAAATAATTACATATTTATGAAGTAATGAACTATGTATATTGTACCGCCAGCAATGACGATTTCAGTACGAGGATAAAGGGTAACAATTTTGGAGATGGAATCGGACAGTGCTTCAAACTCATTATATATCGAATGCTTTTCCTGGTTAGGGCTTTTATGGAATTTCGGCCAAATGAAATTAGATTCCGGATTGGAACATTGGCCGTATTGTGTTTAGAGGGGAGATACAAATGGCCTGAATTGGTTACTGTAACCAGCAAAGTTTAACTAAAGTACAGTAACAACGGCCTTGTTAAAATCAATAATTTTCTGTAAATTAAAACCAAAAGCCAGATGCACAACACGCCTTAGGGCATGGGCAGTATTGAGCACGCTTTATTAAATGAATTAACAATCAGTCCCGAGGGACACGTTTCTTTATCAAAGCAATTTTCATTCAATTTAATTTAATTAAATCGATGTGGCCATAGTGCTTCCGTAACTTCGCGTCCACCTGTTCGCCATAATCTTGTCCTCCTCACAATAAATTATCCTTATATAACTTTTAAGATTAATTTTAATCCAGGTAACTACAAATGAATTCTGCGCGGATACGAAATCATCTCTGTGACAGAAAAATGGGTAAGTGAACCGAAAACGGTGAGTAAAAATACTTATCCTTAACCCATGGCAATGACACGGGCACCCAACCTCTCTTTTAAGTGGAAAGTAGGTCCCGAATCAATTTAAGGAAAAATGAAAACACTAAAAGCCTTCCATTCATTCCCTTTAGCAGATACGAGCAGGTGCCTACTACCTATCGGTAATGACATGTAAATGATTTGCTTGCTAAATTTCAAGAGCAGCACGTGAATCCACAGAAATGACACCATTTTTTTGGGGATGCTCCTTTAACACACCTACAGGAAACCGAAACTGTGTGAAATGTCAAGGGAAATGTAAATGTAATTACTTTGAATGGGGAAGTTTTTTGTTCGGCTTGAAAGGTGACAACAGCAAAATTTTATAGGAACTCGTACTGGTATCGCATTTTAAGTTGTACATAATAGGGAAACGACGTGTTTGTGGATCCTTTCACACCACATCTTTTGTTTTTCACTTTACACTCAAAAAACAGACAGGATGTATTTCTATATATATAATGTCTTTATGTGTGTGGTATTACATATCAATGGTGTTTGCTATTCTTCGTATTTAATTCAAATTATTCTGGGAACCCTACGCATAATGTAAGTGCGCGAGGTTGTTTTGATCCGTGCTTTTTGCGGGTAGCAGTGCATAGAACTGGAAAGAAATTAGATTCCTTGATGGGTTTTTTGCGGTTGCTTTCGGGAATTCCAAATTTAGGGGGCACCAGAGGGTTTGTCAAGTGAACAGTATGTAATGCAATTTTTATTAGCATTTTTGATTATTGTATACACATTTTACATTTCTTGGTTTGAGTTGTACCAAAAAAAATTTGGCACTTCTAATGCGAATTTAAGACTTGTGTCTACAATCCTTGTGTTGTAGAGTTCACTCTTTACGAAATGGATTATTCATTGATATTAATGTAGCAAACAATATTTAATTTAAACTTCACTATACAGTTAAGTTTTTTTTCCTCTTTTAAGGCGGCGAGGATTCATCATTTCAATGAATCACTTGATTAATTTAAATTGCTCATTTACAAACAGAATTCGATATAAATATTTTAATAAGCAATTCGATATCGAATACATAATGCGAAATATTCGAGCTTTAAGATAATAATAAAAAAATGTAAAAATATTAATAAAAATAATGAGTCTAAAGGAAATGTTTAGAGCTCCAGACAGAAACTACATTCTGTATTCGGACACAGATTCAAGTTAAGATGATATCTCAAGCCGCAGTGGGGAATGAGGGAAAGCCCACCAGCTTCCTTATTTTCTTCCTATTTATAGCAGGATTTCCTTAGGACTAAGTCTGAACTAATCTTTTCGATTGTTTTAAATCCGAAAAACTTTCGCAGTAGTTTAGACGAAGTTGTTATTCCCAATCGTTAATAAGCTTTACAGCGGCTGGTTAATTTACTTTGCAATAAGGTTGTGGTCCTAAAAACGCAGTTTCTGATCCAGCTTTAGTAAGCTCGTCGTTGCGTGCAATACCAGATAACCCACCTGAGTTGCGCTTAGCTAAGTTTTGCAAGGCATCGTAGCAGCACTTTACTGTCATTGGGCCTTACTAATAATTACAATTAGTGAATGCTTAAATAAAAATCTTTACACTCTACACATCATGATATAATGAAGAATTTAGTGCCCAGATTAGTCACAACCGAGGGGATAAAATTGAATGTATGGAAAGCCATTTCAAAGCTGGTGATACCTGGTTTACAGTATAATGGTACCTAAAGTAGAAATTTTAGTACACAAATATACTGAAAAGTGCCAGTTTAAGTAAGTTTAGTAAGTTTAAATACATGTAGAATTCGGAAGGAGGGGCCTAACTCCTATCGAAGATGGAACTATAAATAAATTACAACATCTCTAGACGCAGATCATACTAAGGATGAATATCATACATTTGACTATAAAGAACAAAACAACTCACAGGCATGCGCGAATAGCTTTCGGCTCCATTGCTTAGAGCTGGGCTCCCTAAATTTTAATAATTTTATATTTGCAAAGAACAAAAGTAATAGGTTCAGAATATTTTAATGGCTAATGCTTAATAAAATGTGCATTCTATTACAACTTAATAAGAAATATTCGTTGCATACATACACATGTAAACATCTCTATTTCGAGTACAAAATGCACTTCCCTCCAATCCATTGACAATGTTAATCATTGTCGATGAAGTTTAAATTTCGAATGGTAATAAAAATAAATTTGGATAAGTAAGTTGCTTAACCATTTTTATTTAATCGTAGAGCGATAGTTATTCTGAAAACAATTTGATTATTCGAGATTTTTTACTTTTTTGATGGCTCCTCTTTCACTGAAATATTTCCCCAAATCCTTTATCCGTTTTAAAACTGAAAAAAACGACAGCTCTGAGTAATAGTTGAAAGTCTATCAAAACACGCGGTCATTGTCGCTCTACACCCATAGCTATTGAAATTCGTTGCGTTTATATTATTTTTCTACTTTTAAATAATTTTTGAACCAACCAATATTGAATCTGCGGTGTTTAATTAATTTAAAAAATCCCCCACATTCAATATACCTTTTATATTAAACCATTTCATTTGATGATGTTGATCAATGGGGTCACGTATAAGTCTTAATTAATTAATTAGACCATTATGAAACTAACAATGCTTAAAAAACGCATTAACATGAAACTCGGGTATCAAGAGCAATAATACATGGTGCTGAAATAGCTACTGCTACTACCACACAGTGCTGCTGATATCCCACGGAACCGTTTTTGACAGATGTAATTGGTGATTTTTTAAGAGTTAAGTTTTTCGGGTTTGTAGTACTGGTCCGAACGTCATCTGTCAAAGTGATAAGTTTTTAGTATACTCTGCCATTTAATCATGGAAAAACTTACAAACGAGCAACGATTGCAATTTATTAAAATTTATTATCAAAATTCGTGCTCTGTGAAAAAATGTGAAAATAAATGTTGAAGAATGAATTTGGTGAGCAGCTTATCTCTCGAAATGGCCCTGCGAGTTGGCCGCCAAGATCATTTCTTGTGGGGTTATGTAATTTGTTATGGTCGTTAGTATATGTGGACAAGCCGAACACGACTGAAGCCTTACAGGATAACATAACACGGCAAATAAACTTTCGTCACTCGAACTCATTTTAATATTTTTATTTTGCAATACATTTTTTGAGAACTACAAAGTGATTTTAATATTCAGTGCTGTTTGATAACAAATTGTAGTAGATTGAAAGAAAATACGAAGGTTATTTAATGAATAGGTGAAATCGTTTATTAGTATGATTCTATTAAAGCTGACTACTATACCTTAAACTTGCAAATTGCTAATAGTCGACATTTGTATCTGATTATTAGTAAGGCCCATAGAATTCACCGTACTAGATGACAGTGCTTGTAAGGCTGCTTGATTATTTAAAAAAAAATTGCGCAGATTTCAATGGCATGGGCTTCCGCCTGAAATACTGTGGTTCACATTTACAAAGATGTTGAAACTTTGGTGTTGGATCCAAAGACACTAGCTCCAACTTCAGGTTACCTTTTCCAGGTCCAGTATTTTTGGCTCGAATAGTTACCCAAAACTGTATTCCCTAACCATAGTATCAGGGGACGCAGTAAAACATGTCCATGTTTGGGATTGATGTAACTTTAGTCAAAGCTATAATTTGTTCTCTTTGGAAAAAATGTCCTGGAGCAGACATTCTAAGCAAATGCAAGTCTACGGTCTAATCGTGCTAAATATTATGTTTGTAAAACAAAGCCTACACTTAGTCACTTATTTCAGTATCTGTAGTAACACTCAGTTTGACTTCAACTTGACGGCCAGTTTAATTTAGTCTAGGGTTACCTATTCCGATAACATTAATTGTCGGCGGAAGGTAAATTTTATCTTTATAATTTTTTCCTTGGGTTTTCGTTGCATTTTCAATGCTTAAAGACTTTTTACGATTTTCTTTAACCACTACAATTTCTGGTGAGGAACCGGCCTTACGTTTGTTGTTTGGTCTCTGCTTAGTCGAATCAGTTTTGCGCTCTAACTCTTGTTTATCGGTGAAGTATTTAGTAGTGGCTTAGCGTTTTACATTCTGAGTGCTTTTGCGTCAAATATTCTTTTAGTGCCTTATTCTCGGCTTTAAGCTGGTCTAACTAGGTTTTCAGCTCATTGAAGAGCAGTTCGATTTTAACGCTTTGTACGAAGGTCATTATTTTCCTCCTCTAAGTTTTTTCCTATTGTTGAAGGTACGCGCGGAAAATCGTTCGGCTTCGTTGGACTTCTTTTTGACTTTAATTGTGGCACCACCCGACTGGTCTGGGGTATTATATCCTACCATTTCGTCCATTGAAATTTTTTTGTATACGCTGTTATACTCGGTATACGGAGGTGAATTTTAGTCGCCTCTTACGACTATTACGGAGAATAGGAATATCAGGAAACAAACCTAGACAGAGAAAAGAATCGAAGTATTTATTAATAATATACGAAGCTATCTTCGTAACAACATCGACGAAGTTTAGAGTGGATGGTATTTCATATAGCAACCTTTGCTTAAACAGAGCTTCCCCACTGGTTTAAAGTGCGAAGAAACTCTTGAGAAATAATGCTTTCGAAAAGTTTTGCTTTGCATGATGCAATTGGATGGTATTTGTATACCTACATTATCTTTCAATTCTTCCTCATATAGGAACTATATGTAAGATTCCTTCCAGTTACAATAGACCAGCAAAATAAAGCAACAATAATCTATACTTTTTTAAATTGACTACTCAACTCATGTCGTGATAGTTAGATATTAAAAGAATCTATGACGGCCTTGCAATTATTTGTAGACTTGATGTCCATGTCTCTTTATGTCCCATTTCATATTAACATACAAAAAGGATGAACGTGAATATATGTTTTGAATTGACTACATACACAGTGCTGGAATATCAATCCAAATTTATTCATCATTTACCTTAATCTTTCGGGCACAGATGCTAACCCCCTTTGTATTGGATTGTTCACAGGATACAATTCCCTAGAATACATTTCAGCTGTCGGCAAAGAGTTCACATTCAGATTCCATTTTCAAACTAAATTGAAAGCAAACATTTTAGATTTTGACCCAAAATATATGTATATGCAGATCTTCCAAGGGACTGTTTTATTTTTATTCAGGTAGGACTATTGAAAATACATATATTCCTGTTAACTATGTCATCACAAAAAGTTGATGTGCAGAAATTAAGGATGTTCTCATTCAGAAAACATATTTTGAAAATAGGTTCGTGATTCATGTAGAAGGCACTCAACATCATTGAATGTTAAAGTTCTCTCTGCATTTACATAGCTCCATTTTTGCTCCGTTTGTCGAAAGGGTAATAAACTATGAGTGGTGGTTAATAGAGGAAACATTGCCCTGGAAGATTCAGTGTGCGAGTAATTGGTAATAGGCTTACGGCATATAGCTTGTCTTTTATGTGAAAACATTTTTCCCTTGCAAACAAGTTTTTGATATTATTTTCATTGTTGTTTACTGCTCCATCATTTGGTTTGCTTATGGGTTGGGGTAAATATATGACCAGAGGTGGTTTGTGGTTTGTTCTATGACAGCATAATATGAGTGATGGCGAATAAAATCCTGCATAGCGGATTTGTTTTTATGATAGGTTAATGTGAAGATTTATGATCGATTTCATATTTGCTCGAAGTTGATTCACATTGAAGTGGCGCCTCAAGGATACATTCAATCTGAGTTTTGTTGATCATAATTGATCATTTTTTTTGCAAATGTTCATGATGATGTTTTGGATGCCTTCAAACTTCAGCGAAAACATTAAGGGAATATTATGGCTGGTGATACCGTTCTTAACTGTTAGGTACGTTCGGGTGTACTTGAATTCAGATCCGAAGCGTTTCAATTGAAAAAAAATTGAAAGCACCAGAGAGTCATTGCGCTTAAAATGTTTGCGACATAGGAACAACGCGAAATATCATATCCAGGAGCTCAAAATAAGGGGATACACGTTGTTCTATGAAACGAAATCAATTAACCTCAGAGCTTGTATCTGAATTTAAAATTATATAAGGAGATTTATTTTAAAATAATTAAAGCTCCGGCGACTTGTCTTGTTCTCTGAGAAATAGAAGGAATATGCTTGACTTCAGTATACCTACATTATAAATCAAGCGCCTAACTGCGCTATGAATGCGGAAACAATATAAATTACAGAGATGAGTGTATTTAATTTTATTTTATAATCAAACCTAATGACCATTGTGATATATTTCAATAGGGAAAGCCGGTGTTGTAGCCTTCATTCCTTCCCCCCACTCGTGGTTACTCAACTCAATCAAGCCATCCTGATGTCTCCAGAATCCTGTAAAGATTAGAGAGTGGGAAATCTGACAATTCTTGCCTTGGTAAAAGAGGTTTCCAAGTGTTCTGTTCCTCAGATGACAGAGAGCCGGGCAGTGACAGAGACAGTGGTGGGTGTCCTCGTACATTGGAGTATGTATCATCACCGCAACCTCTGCAAATGTCGTCATCCTTGATATTTAGTTTCATCATATGGTTTCTTAGAAAGCACCAATGCTCTTTCGTACTGTAAAATATTTTCTGTTCAGTTTTTATTATATTCTGGCCATAGTTTCAGTAATATTTCACAAGTGGTTATAGATTTCCACCTGTTATTGGCTTTCATTCTGAGGTTGCAGAGTGGCGATTTGATAGACTGAAGTGCTTAACCATGATCCACTTCGGATCCTTTTCTTGCTAACTCATTGCCGGTTCTCTATAGCTAAGTGGAGCATATTAGATAAATCGTCCTTATTACTTATAGATTCGCTGTCATATTAATTTTTTATGTCAGGGGTATAATCGGGCCTAGCGAGGTATTTATCGGAATGGAAAATTCTCCGATTTCCTACGATTCGGAGGATTTTTGCTTCGAGGTATTCTTCCGACAGAAAATAACGCACACCTACGATCTACGTTGCAGTGCGATGAAGTGCATTTTCAGTGACATTTGTGACAGTTGCACACCATTTTTTGCCCGATATCTTCCGACAATAAGTGTCTGCGGAATTTTCTTCCGATTTTCAGCTAAGTAGTGAAAAAATGTAAACAAAAGAATTAAAAAAATTTCAAAATAAAAAAAAACAAGCACCAGTGAGTTTTGTGTCGGAGACACCAGAAGCTTTTGCTGTATTTTGGGATAAATTTTTAGACCAACTAGTATTTTTTGCTTTGAATTGCGTTTTTTATTTAAAGTTAATCCAAGCAGGATAGTCAAGCAGGATAGTAATTTTTTTCATATGCTCATGCTGAATTGTTAAGGCGCAAGTTTATTTTTGAATCTGTAAGTAAACTCTGAAGTTTTCCAAATATAAGATATATAATAGGATAACTTACGCCGCATCAGCCAAATTATTTATCTTACTTTTGTTTCTAGATTTTGATTCTGCTTCTCGGTTACTCGGTTATTTCAAACTTATGTTCAAACATAGAGATGGCTATTTTGAAAATATATCGATATTTATCCATTTAATATATTTTGAATGTGAATATCGGTAACAATTGGTTTTTAACTTACGCTAGTAAACTTGTTTCCATACTTTCTTGTATTAAGTATGAAATGTCTCCCTCCTCTCGGCATATAAAAGTTTAAAGTACTGTAAATACAAATATGCGTCGACATATATCGGTAAATTTTGTACATACCTATCAGAATCTAACATTTAATTTATTCTTTTCCGAAATCGGATACCTCGAATGTAATAAGGGTCTCTGACAAAGTACGCGTTGCGGAAAATTTTCCCTTCCGACGGATACCTGGCTAGGGCCGAATACCTTCAGGATGCCCAGGAAGGAAAACTTAAATAAATACAACTAACCTGAAGTTGCCCGTATCATTGATGCGTTCGATGTTGCATAAGATCTGTAAAACTCAACTCATCTGTGACTACACTCAGGGTTAAAGGTGTCACCATTCCGATCGCAGATACGGTTGTTTGGTGGACCAGGTTTTCGCGAAAACGTGTTAATGTCTCTTTTGCCAAACTTCAAAGAACGGCCTGAAAACTAAAAAGGTGGCTTCTGGTAACATGCGCACTGGAAGTTTTGGTAACATGCAATGACACCAAAAATCCTTCTGCAACAAAACTACTAAGTCAAATTTTCTCAGGCAACGGGCTTCGGTCAGACTCTGAACCAGGGAATGAATGCAATCGTATATTCAGATGGCTCCAAAACTGGTGCTGGAGTCTTTGTGGTATGCGAGAATATTAATCTTAACACGCGCAGATTTTATGCGTTACAGGTGAAGGGCTAGAAGCATTTGAATTAAAGCCAAGCTGCATAAAAAGCGCGGATCAACCCTCTTAACTCGTCAAAAATAGTGCTCGCACTCAAGCTTTATCTGAATTTGGTCGGAAGGCTGAACACAGTGAATCTTGTCTGGGTCCAGGTCACACTGGCATCCAGGAACAAAAAAAAAACTTTAGAAGAAGTTTTATTCATGTCTTCCATTAATACTTAGGTTTCTCGCGACACAAGTTCAGGTGGCGATGGATGCAGACAGACCAAACTACTGCGCCCCTATATTTGCAAAAAGTCTCCTTCTTTCTTTCTATCCCTCAGGAGAATCGACTATAGGTTGCTAGTAGGCGTCCTTTCGGGCAACCAAGCTTTTGCTAAATACTTCATTGTGTGAGTCTTGGGCGGCACCACCACCTATCCTGCAAAGGATGACACTGTGAAAAACTTCCTCTGTTGTTGTATTGACGTATTTTCGGGGCTGACGTGGTGAGTGCCGAACATCTAAGGTCTTCATCACTGAAGCTCCTTCTAATCTTTCTTCGAAAGACCAGACAACTATGTATATAGCAAGAGCAGCACGACTCCAGTTAAAACACTATTGATATTGTGGATGGGTCAATGAAAATCAACATTACTCAACATGTTAAATGTCACGCACAAGTTTCTTAAGCTTTATATCCCTTTTGCAACTTAATCATCTGTCTAAGTTTAAAATAAATAAAATGGAAACAACCTATACTTTCTGCACTTACTACACTCTTTGTGATAATGATGATGACTTAGCTTTTTCCTTTACCTGATGAGTTTGTTCGTTGGTAACCTGTGCATTACTAATGATAGTGACTAACTGCAACTAAAAATAAAACATCCCTACCGATACCCGCAAACATATCGATCACCTACGAACGAGTACCTGCGAGCACTGCGCGCTAGTTATCCTTGTTTCATCAACTGACACAGTTTCAAGTATGTCTAGTATACATATGTACACTGCAATCAACCATTCTCATCCATAATGATGCTCCTCGCATCACTTTCTTTATTAATTGATGACTTAAACTTTTGCAATTGGCAGGCTCCGCAGCCGGATAATTATTTCAACACAAAGTTATAAAATGAGATTAATTTTGCTCACTCAGTTTTTAAAGAAAATAAAACCAAGCGAAAATTAAAACGAAGAACAAAACTCTGCAAGTTTGTCTTTTGGAGGGCAAGGCAAGGAACAACTTTTTGAATTCTTGCCTCGAATGGGTTAAGAAAAGAGTTTTGTCTTTTTTTAAGGGTGATTTAAGAAGGATAAAGTGACAGAAATTCAATTTGTTTGCGGTGGTTTCATTCTGTTTTATTTGCGAGGACTTCAATTTGCTTTACAAACTTTGGTTAAGCGGTGTACCTTTATAAATATTGCGGATAACCATTAGACAGATATACACCAATGGGTCAGGATAAAATAAATGAGAATATCACTCACATTGAGAAATTTATAAATACGAATAAGCATATTAAGCACACATATATACATACATTAATATGGGAATTGAAATTAATTAGAAACAAGTTTTTTTCTACTTTACTTCTACTTAAAGTATACATATGAATGAATTGAGATGAATGGTTTATGTGATTGATGATCTGTAGCGCAGTTATGTAGTTTTCCGCAAAATGTATGTGCATTTTACAAACCAGTTAAGATGGTCAAGTTTTGCTATCCATTTTGATTAACATAACGAAATGCTTTGACATGTTCGATGGATTTATAAATGTATAACCTCAGAAATAGGATACAATAAATAGTGACAAGGTGTCCACCAAGGTTCTGTACTTGTTCTATTTTCACTTTTTATTTAAAATTAAAGTCTTTGTGGACAGCCCTCAACTGGCGTTTATTGTAAATTCAAATCCATACCTTACATCATGGGCGTATGCAAGGAGGGGACAGGGGTGGGCAGTTGCCCCCCCCCCCCTGAAATGTTTTGTGTTCATACAAGCTTTTATTTTTGTTAAGGAATTAGTTATAAAATTAAATATTTAAAGATTATAAAGTTTCCAAACTATTTGTTGGTCTTTTTCATATCAGTACTGTCAGTGGTCAAGTTTTTTATGTTTTTTCTTAATGTATTTAATCAAACTTTTAAGTACAACGTCCGACCCCTTAAAACTAATTCGTTTCTATGTATTTTCCTCTACCTATACTGATCGACAGGTAGTATTTTTTTGTGTTTCTTGTTTCTGTTACATGTTTGGTTTGTTCTATTTGTTTGTGTTTCTTTCTTTTGGCAGTCACAGAACCTACCTATAAATTTATTAGACACAAAATATAATTCCATTATGATTTTGATAAAAATATCTTTTCCTAGAAAGCCTCATGCATAGAAAATATTATTGCATAAAACTTATATTATTAACTGATAACTCTCAGATCAAAAATTTCAAGATTTTACACAAATTTTTTCTTAATAATTTTATAATGTTTTTTCTTTTCTGAAAATGCCCCTAGCAATTATCTGGAATTTTATTATAGGGAATAAAAAAAATAAAAAAAGAAGAACCTAGATTCAACACTCTACACGTCCAACAAATTCTATTTAAAAGCTTGTAGCTGAAAAAGAAACAATTCTGTGAGAAAAGACACAAGAAAAACCCTTGTTGTGAATTGTGATCACGTTCATGGGAATGATCGTCATGTCACACGAGACCCCTTGCTACAAAAACACCTGCTTTCCAGCTGCATAGTGCTGTCACTCACATAACGTTTATAACATGCCTTATTTTAATATCGAAATATTCTGTATACCTTGAGCCAGTTGTGAATATTATTCAATCACAAAAGTTAGACCTCCTTGGAAGTACAAAGCTTGTGCTTCAAAAGATCATCGCGCACAAATTGATTTAGGAATAGATGAACTTATTTTAATCAACAAAATTATTTGCAGAGAAATTGAAGTAGAACTTCAAATGCCTAGAATGGTGAGCCGTCAAAAACATTGGTCTAATCATCCTTCATCAAATGATTTTGAATTCTGGAAGCTATCACCCATGATTTTGTATTTAGATTCATTAATTATGGTACTTGAACGTAGATTTCCGAAGGAAAACACAGCAGCATATTCATTATTTTTTGTTACATCAAATAATGTTGAGAATGAATGTTCAAAATTTTAAAACAAGTTCAAAACACTTTATCGAGTTCTACTCATTGCAAGGTTTTCATGGAGTTTCATGATGTTTTACAAGAAGCAGGCATTTTCTTCCCAGTAACAAAACTTGTTCTCTATATTACCTTAGCTTTACCCTGCACACGGTTGAAAGGAACTTCAGCACGTTAAGAAGAGTAAAAATTTGGCCTCGTTTAACAATGGTTGAAAATCGTTTGAATAGTAATTGAATAATCTAAAAATTTGAAATGATAGATAGGTGAGGGAATGTTTAAATTTATAGGTTTATGCATTTTGAGTATCCACAGAAAATTTGTTAAAGAAAATGAAGAAGAAATTGTAAAAGAAGTGTTGGAAAGATTCGTGAGTCTCACGCCACGCCGTTTGGCTTTAATTTAAATGAACGTACATGAACATACCTACTATTACATACCTTTTTATACCCTATGGCAATGGTATATTAATTTTGACACATAGTTTGTAACACCCCTTAATATTCGTCATAGACCCATATATATATATATTTATGATCAGGACCAAATCCTAAGACTATTTAACAATGTCCGTCCGCCCGTCCGTATCAACTTTTGAGGCCTTTAAATTTATGCTAGGAAGCTGAAATTTAGAGCATACCTAGGGTCCCGAAATGGTAAAGTGTTAAAAGTTTTTAAATCCGCCCACTGCCACGCCCACAATTTAGAAAAAACAGTTTTAAGGCTAAAGTTAGTGAGATAGAGTATTAGAACCTTCACAAGATATGTAGGCGCTGCCCTCCTTTATAAGTCTGTCATATAAAATTTCTTGCAACGCCCACTTTTTGTGGGTTTTTTTTCACTTAAATGCTGTTTTCAGCGAACATTTTCATAGAAACCGAAAAAACATTTTTAACAAGATATTTAGCAAATATTTTTTCCAATACAATTTTTAACGTTTTGAAACGACATTTGGGCATTTTTTTCTCAGCTTTGCTGTTACGTTTTTAATTAAATATATATTGTCAAAATGACTCAAATAATACTTTTAAGCACATTAATAGATAATAATTTAAATAATTTTGAACACATAAATAATAATTTAAACAACCCAAATGTCATCGCAACAGATTTGTTTGTGATGCAAAGGTTGCTTTTTTGCGCAGTACATACATTTACACTGCGATTTGAAACGTTATACACTGTATAACTAACTACATTAATATTGCATTAAGAAACGCTTGCTGTTGCAAATACTGCACTTAGGAATTCAGCCTTTGTATTGGCACATGAATGAGTTCCCCCCCTGATAAAAATCATGCATACGCCCTTGCAACTGGGGTTTATTGTAAATTCAAATCCATACCTCACATGTGTCGTTTTTACCTAACCTTCACAAGGACAATATCTATCCGGTAGACTTTTGAATTCCCATCTCTAAATGCAGTTTCGAATCAGTGACTAAAGTTAAGTTTTGTTCTTTATAGATAATTGCAAATTTAGTCACTGATTCATAACCGCATTTAAATTTAATTGGTATAAGTTACGAATTTAAATTTCCAATAAACTCTCGTGTTATTGCAAAAGGTTTTAACATTCATGTCAGTCAGCAAAGAAACTACATACATACATACAAGAAACCTTGTTGTTTTGAAAGATTATTATTTCAATATGATGTATATGAAATTCTTGAAAAATATTAAATATCTCTGGATACCGAAGAATGAATAAAGAACGATTATGTTGCAACGTGCTGAAGGACTTTACTTTGAGCGACTGTTTGATATATTCACCCCTCTTATTAAATCCGCCGGCAAAAAACGTAAATATGCGATATTCGGTCATTGAAGTGACTTTTTTAATACGCATTGCTGATGATGATATAGCAGATGTCGATGAATAAGGAAAACTATAGTTTCCGAGGGGACATTATTTGAAAATATAACTTTTTAGAACTCTTTGAAATAAGCACAAAATAATATGTAACAATAGTCCCGTTTTCGGAAATCAGGAGAATCATCAGAATCATCAATTTTTTACCATTGAGCACAATTATTAATACCTTATAATTTAAGGGGTTATTGTTTTAAAAAATAAGGTTGCATATATTTAGGAGGTCCATCACCAACACAACATATATATAATAACGGTATTTATATTAATTTTGACATATAGCCTGTAACACCCTTCAATATTCGTACTAAACCCCTAAAAGTATATACCTATATTTACGATATACACCTAGTTAAATTGAAGTTATGAAGGGTTAGAACCTTAACAAATAGGGCATATAGGGATATGGATAGGCTATCATACTGTTCGCCCCAAGCGGACTGTAGGCTTTCCTTACGTTTTTCAATAACTTTAATATATTTTGATTGATTATTATGGTTCAGATAATTATATATGGAATAAGATGTCTGTCAAGTGAACGCCTCTAGCCATGGCACAAAGGCGAGCTCTTTTAAGCACATTTTGAATAAACATTTCGCATAATTCTGGTGTAATTTCAGCAATTTCGTTTCTAACGTTTTTTGATATACACCTTTTCCTGCAAGCAGTCGTTACCACCAAAAAAAAATATTCGAAAAGTTCGTAAAACAGAGTGGCATAGAGAGCAAGCTTTCACCAATTCACTCAGCAACTAACGATGAAATTTAAATTTCGTAAGTAGATGAATAGAATATTTTTAATTAAACTAAATAAAATGAACATTATTTCTATTGTCGTACGCTTGTTTCTCGTTCAATACAAAGTTTGCCACACGATATAGACTAGATTTATTGCAGCACTTTATCGGTTCATAAGCAACTTTGGTAAAATTGTTCTTGAAATAAATTAAAAATTTCTTCGTGTTTATCACTTTTGTTCAACATTCACCACTGCGACATATGTAATGGACAACAACCGTTGTCATATTTAAAATTTTACTACTTCTATAACTCTTCGTAATTTTCTGCCCTCGTGAGAGAATTTATCCCTTCTGCACCCATTTTCAAAGTTTTTACAATTCTTACGAAAAAAAGTAAGGCAACAGACCTAAATGAGAATCAGCGAATTGATGCAAATGGGGTTCGACTAGTTTATTTTTTGTGAAAAAGAATAAGTACCTGTTATTTATTAAACATATAAATTGTTTTATTGTCAAAATACAATACACAACTTTTACCGCACTTTATTTATTACTTAACAAATTTTGACATCAATCTAACAACATATTCCCATTTATTAGACCGTGCGACTTCATGTGCGAATAAACTCCTGCTTTCTGAGCAAATAATTTTCCACAAATTTTACAAGCGTGTTTCTTCTGTTCTGCATGCAGAGATTTATGCTGGATCAGAGTTTTCTTTCGCTTAAATGCAGATCCACAGGTTTCGCAGATATGCTTCCGCTCATCCGAGTGTGTAGTCATATGATCCCGCAGCGATCTCTGGGAATAAAATAAGTGATCACACACCTCACACTTGTGGTCTCGTTGATTGCGATGTCGCTTCATGTGCTGATAAAATCCAGACTTACCAGCGTATTTCGCCCCGCAAATATCGCAAACGATTGGCTTTTCGCCAGTGTGCATTTGCAGATGTCTACCGAGCTCGGAGGAAGTGACGAAGCCCTTGTCGCAGTGTTCACAGCGGTAATGCGTGATGCCCTGATGGCGGAGCATATGCACTTGAAAATTGTTTTTATCAGCCGCTTGGAAATCGCACAATTCGCATTTATGTGGCTGTCTGTGCGTTAACTGATGATAATGGTACTTGGAGCGGGAAATAAATCCTCTATCGCAAATTGTGCACTTGTATGGAAAGTCGCCAGCTATTTCGATCTTATGCCTCTCATATTCACGCAAGTTATGAAAATCTTGATTGCAATGAGTGCAGTATTTGTTGACTGTGCGTGGAATTTTTCCGAGAAACTGCAGGTGGTGGTAGAACCATATTGGTTCCTTTATTGCTTCATGTATGTCATCAGCTTCAAAGGATTTCTGTGTGCTGACAACGGTGGCATGGAGAAAGCTTATAGCCGAGATGACTTGGCTTTTTGTCAACACCACGCCATTTTCTTGAAACATGTTAATGAGCCGATTGTATGCTTCCAACTCAGCTGTTGGATTTAAGTTATCTTTGTGTTTTTTGTCCCACAGGCAGCCCTGTTCCTCATAGAGCTGTATAAAGCTCATCATTAAATTTCTGTTGTCGCTGAGGTATGTAAAATCCTCACTGGGATCTGGCTGATTATCTATTTGAAGTAGTGGGGCAGTAGCGGGCTGCTTTTTGGCATAAGGTTCCAGAAAGGATATTCGTTTATGGAAAAATCTTTTCGTATTATTTTTACTTAATATATTCCTAGAACGGAAAAATGAGCCTCGCAGCAAACGAATATTGTAGCGGAGCTCATCAGCTGTTACATGGTAGTCATATTCTGCGCCTAATTCGGAAACTATGTTTTCAAAAGCTTTCTTTCGCTCATTACGTAATGTGTACCGAGGGTGATTGGTGTCCCATAAGATTGGCGCAGCCTTATAAAGGTCAATGACAGCAAAGACTTGCTTTTTCTAAACACCAAAAGCAATAAGTTGATATTATCAGAACATGAGAAAAATGCTTACGCTCTGTGGTTTGCCTCGGCCTTGGGTGCACTGGGAATAAATTTAAAAGATTTCAAGATACATAGATATCGCGATACGTCTGTTTGTCTTACCAAATCATCAGATTGTGTTGAGTCTGATGATGAATCATTATCATTTTCATCGTCATCACCATTTGCATTGGAATCAATTGGAACGACCTGCTGTACAGTTTGCTGCGAATTGATGTTATCATCTCCATCAATAAATGACAACAGATCAGCGTACCACATTTTCGATTTAAAATTAGAATTTTCTTCGCTTCGACGAATCATCTGCATATAGGTGCAGCGCAGATTGCGTATATCTTGACTTAGGTTCGTGACCGTAAAGTTAGTGGAGAAATTATTATTTATAACTTTTGCCATTTCTTGATAAGCCTTCTTCCGAACTTGATTGTTTTTATTGAACTGTTGGGAAGACCAAAGATACGGATGTTTCTTATACTCCTCTATGATGGCTGTTAAGAGTTTGACGTTTTGAGTGAGCTTTCCCTATAAGTGCGTTGTGGTTTGTGATATTATTGGTGGCATTAATCTTTAATAATACTTACTTTGTACGGTTTCCTGACAATACTGTCATTTACATTTTCATCGCTTTCAACATACATTTGGTCGTCGTATATTCTCCTCTCTTCGTGCGGTGTTAGGTGATCGAGTGAAACATCCGAATCACATTCCGTTTCTCCTATAAATGAGATATTGTCGTAATAATACAATTTTATGTCGAATTTTTTTTGTGTGTTTGAGGGGTTTTTCTCAAAATCATCTTTTTGGCGCAATACTCGCCGGTAACAGCGTTTCAGTTGCATAATCTTATTTTTGATCTCTGATTCGGTGAAGTCTTTATCAAATTCAGAATTGATGGCAGTTGTGATTGCTTCGATGGCATGTAGACGGTCTACTGGACTGCTGGAACTGTAGGCCCCGATATCCCATAAATTTGTATGTTTTTTGTATAGGTTAATAAGTCTTAATACTATACTTCTGTTGCTTATTAAATATTCGTCAGAATCATCATCCGGCTTGTGCTGTAATACCTGCGAGGGTAAGTCAAGTCATGATTAGAAGTTGATGAATTTGAATTTTTGTTATGTCTTACCTCATAGTCCTCAGATTCTTTGAGAGCTTCTTGGAAATCTGGCTTATTTTTCAGTTCACTTAGTGGTACGTCATTTGTTTGGTGTTCTTCATTTAACCACTCCTGGAAGAAAAGTTGGATGTTATTGAGTAGTTTGAATGGTTGGGTGGGCCTTCTTATGCCGAATATAACTTACTTGGTGTGGTTCGCATTCATCGGCATTATCAGATTCTTCATCCTTCATGTAAATGCTGGAATCCTCATCGCTGTCAATCAAAGTTCGATTCTTCTTCTTTTCCAATCGGCGATGCCGTAATATATTCCTCTTTTTCGGTCCATTTGCTGTAATCATAGTGTTCTTGTATGTATTTCCGATAAATTTAATGTTATTGAAATAATACAGATTTATAACAAAATTGATTTGTTTGTTCGACGGATTTTTTTCAAATGCCTCTTTTTTGCGTAAAACACGTCTGTAGCTGCCTCTGAGCTGGATTATCTTACGTCGAACCTCTGGTTCGGAAAAATTTGTATTGAATTTTTTATTTAGAGCGTCCGCGATTGCTTGGTTGGCGCGGCACCGATCAGAACGACTGCTGTTATTGTAAATGTCGTTGTTCCACAGACAAGGGTTCTGTCTGTATTCCTCAATGAGACTTAGAACTATATTTCTGTCGCTTAAGCCTTCTCCTTCGCCTTCTTCAACACTGTTGACTGGATGATATTTTGATATCTGATGAAGATATTCATATCATATAGGTAATACTAAAGAAACATTCAATTTTTACCTCATCGTCAATAGATTCTTTGAATAATGGTTCGGCTTTTAGTTCATCAGTGAATCCAAGGTTTTTAAAATCCTGTTCAAAAGAAGAATTAGAGAGAGCAAAAAAAGGATTGAAATTTAACATCGCGACTCACCGGATTTGTACTTTCCACATTCTTTTCCAAGAGAAATGACAACATTTCATAATACCACAAAGTAACGGGCTGATTAGAATATATCATTCTTTGATAAGCTTCTCTGTGTTCACTTCGAAGGTACTCAACCTTTTGGATTACGTCCCTGTACGTTATTGCGATCTTGTACTTTTTTCGTACGAATTCGGCAATTCTACAAAATGCTTCTTTTCGTTTTCTGTTGCACCAAACTGCATTCGGATTCCAAAGGAAGGAATACTTTTTGTACTGGGCTATGATGTCTAATATAAGAGTGCGATCTTGAAACAAAAACGGATTCAATCTTTTACGTATGGTGTTGCCTTGCTTTGGTGAATTTTCATTTTCCGAGTCACTAAATAACTGCAAAAGTAAAACATAACATAACACAATTCAAATAAAGAACTTTACATACATCTTTGCCGTTATGATCATCTACCTCGCCCAGTATAGGCTTCTGCTGAAGATTTAAACTTCCCCCATCTATATATGCGAACTTTTCAAAGTACCACAACTGGGAATTCATTTTAAATTGGTCTCTTGCTCGTCTGTAATCACTCTTTAATTTAAATATGTGATACCGAAGCTCGTGCATTTCTAGATTTGTTTTGAATTTGCTATTAACGACATCTCTGATTTGGGTGTAATGATGGTTTTTGTCTTCTTCGGTGGTGTTTTGAGAGTTCCATAATTGCGGGTGATTTTTATATTCATCAATAATGCCCTCGATCACATTGCGTTGGGCTAATTTATCAATTGTGATACTGTCTTCGTCTTTGCAGTCAGAAAGATAATACCAATCCTCTATTGACTTATCATCTGAGTAACACAATGGCTTAAAAGGAATATTCGTGAATTTACAAACATTGAGTTATAGCGGCAGAGGAGATAAAACTTACCTCTATTTCTACTTTCATAGGCAGAAGTGGATCCAAGTGGTCGTGCCCAATTTGAACATATTCGATGTTGTCCTCCGTAGTGAAAGTGTTTTCAAGACTATCGTTTGAATTTTCATTATTTATACGTTCTGAATTCTCAATTTCTTTATATAGACATTCTTTAATATGTTTGATAAACAAACTGCAGCTGTACAAATTAAATTCTTGTGCACAGGTGGTGCAGTTTATCACAAAATTATTGAATGTCTCTGAGCAATAAACTTCTCCGCAATGCGTTGTACTATTTGCTGCATTATATCCCACGGACGTTGACACTGCTGTACTTGCCATTTGATTGGTATGTAATTGTTTATAGTATTATTCAATTGTTTGTTTTTAGCTGTTTTTAAATATTTAGGAAGTTCGTTCACTGCTAGTAATGCTACTGCACTTGGAGTTTGCAAAATGAAATGTCAGTGGCGAAATGTAAAACAATGATGCTGTGGTAGTATTTTAATTAGTATTGGTTTTAGTAGTTTTGTACCAAATTTTGACAGTTAGTTAGTGCAATGTTTTCGGAATTGAATATTTTAAAGTGTTAATCGACATTACTAATGGGGTTTTCGTTTTGGTAAAAAATCAATTACCATTTTGATTTAAACCTGTCAAAACACCGATTTTGGCAGTAATTATGTTTGTAATTGACTAAAAAAAAATGTTTTTTTTTTTATTTCAAATCAGTTTGGCAGATCTTTATTGTTCGAAAGATCTACCACTCTCTCAGTAGTATGTAACCACTACTTGTATGTATTTTGGTAGCATTATTTCGTTGGCTCAAATTTATCTTTGTTTAAATAATTAAAAAGAAATATGTTATGCATTATTGAGTTCATACAGCGTGTTGTATTTCGGAATCACCGTGGTAAAGTTTTTCTAATGATTGAATATATTTGAAAATAATATTTTTATTCTAAACCTTCGCGTTTTATTTGATGATTCCAATAGCTTAGTATTGCAGCTCTTCCAATTGATTTTCAAACCACTGATTGCAACAAAAAACTGGATTATTCTTTTTCTTATTATGGCTGGTTTACATGGCCACGCATGCATTTTTACACGAGATTAGATAGAGATATATGTCGTCAATGATTTTAAAGATTTAAGAGGAAGATCAGAGATTAAACAGTATACATTCGGCTGCTACCACGCAAATTAACATTATCGACCAAAATACGTTTCACGTATTATTGGTAGTGCTGTCCCTTCCTTCCAGTAGACTTTTTAGTATTGTACATCCCACTTATCCTGCGTGGTAGACTTGTGTGGCCATGTAAAGCAATAATGGCTGCTTTAGTAATTTTATTTTCCGTTTCTAACTAACGATTCGCAAGAACTTACCACTTTTTTTTCTGTGTACGTGTACGTCAGATCGGTTGTTAGTCAGAAAACGCATCCACTTTAACCTAGCCACTCATTTCTGTCAACGGGATTTCTTCATATTTTACCTAAACTAAACAGAACTTTTTTTAATGCTGAATAATAAAGTAAAACAACTGCGGAAACAAGGTTCCCTGTGTTAAAATTAATCCATAATCCAAATGGCTGCAGAAATGAAATCTAGTTTCACCACCTTTAATCATTGTGGGTCAGTTTATTGCTCCCAAGCATTAGAAGATTTCCAAATAAACTGCAGGGCATGCTCACAAGACTTCAACCTTATAAGCTACAATTTGTTTATTCAACACATAAGGGAATGTCTCCCTACCAGGACACCGGATGCCATTGAAAACATCTTCAATCCCGCTGTGAATGTCGAAATATTGGATAATGCGAATAGTCAATTGGACCCACTGTTGTCGTTGAAAGTCGAAATCGAGGTAAACTGTCTATCGAAGGTTGCCATTGCAAATAACCCAATATTTCCCCTATAAGCCGGCAGTTTTTGCAGATGAACAAACTAACGAAGAAGTAGACTATTATTTGGACTGCAAAGAAGAAGACGATCTTACCATAGACAAGATTGCCCTCCGTAGTACTGTAAATGAGGTGTTAAATGAATACAAGAAGCACCCTATATTGTGGGATGCAAATCTGAGCAAATCAGCGACGCACGAAGACAGGACACTTCATTATAAAGAAATTACAAATGCAATAAATTTAAAATGCAAAATGAACTTTACAGCACCTGAGATAGGAGAACAGATTTTAAGGCTAAGGAATGGTTACATGCAGGCCCGAAAAATGGAGGAAATGAGTCCCAAACCTTGGTACTTTAATAAAATGTATTTTATTATGGAAACACATAATTATATAGAAAATAAAACCAATCAGACAAGCAACGATGCAGACAAGTATTCTGATAAAAAAAATGTTACTTTCGCAGAAGTTTCCTTTAATGAAAAGGTGAGAACCCATCAACAATTATATGCTCTTAATCGGATTCATTTCAGAAAAAAGAAAGTAAACGATACCAATTGAATGACGTGAATATAATCGAAGATATCATAGACCAGTATAAGGAATCTGCTAATTTATGGGATTTAAGTAACCCGCTTTACAAAGACAACATTTCCCGAAAGAAAACACTTAGCCAAATTACAAGATTTATAAACAACAAATACAACACAACTTTTAATAGAAAAGATATTACAAAGAAGATTAATTACCTTCGAAACGCGCACAGACGCGTTACCAATCAATTTCAAAAATTCAATCGTCCTATAAACTTGTGGTACTACCAGAAATTATCTTTCGTCTCTACAAATTTTGAACATGTGGATGATGTTGATTGTGTGGTACGTTAAATAACTATTTTTGAAAAATGTCATTTGTCTCAAACATTTCCAATAGATACCAATTGATCATGTTGAAAATTGTGACAGCGCAGACGACGGGAGCGAACCAAAAGATTGCAAAAAGATAATTATGTCCATCATTGAAGAATACAAGAAGTACCCGTGCTTATGGGATAGCGACATAATAAATGAATCCACTTCATACGACCGCCTTCAAGCGAACAGAGCGATTAAAGACGCCATTAACACTAAATTCAAAACAAGTTTTAGTGAGACTACAATTAAGCGCAAGATTGCTCAGCTATCGGATTGTTACAGGCATGCAATAGCCAGCAATGAGGCCGCAAACAGTCCATTGTATTATTTCGACCAAATATCATTTGTTGGACTTGCGGACTGCCTTCAGCAGAAATATGATGATAACCAAATGTCGATTGATAGTGACGAGGATATTCGTGAACCAAAATCGAGCGCAGTAAGTTAAATCACCTCTAGGAGTATAAGCAGTAGACCATATTGTTAATCAGCAAATGTTATTCGGTAATCACGACGGGTATGTCTGGTCACAAGGAAAAATAGCTTTATTTATCCATATTTTTTCATTGCGATATCTCCAATGGTTCAAAAGTTATTGCCGAGTAAACTCCTAAACACGCCATAAACCACCACACAAATTTAAAACTTAAAATGAGCACCCTGAAAAAAAAACTTTCCGCTTTCATAAATGCATAATTGCGATCATTTATAGTGCAACTATGCAAGCGTTTCGAATCACTTGTGCTTTTATAGTCTGATTGCAAAGCTGATTGCATTTATGAAAGCACCCTTAGCCTTTTTTCATTGTGCCACAGGTTTGTCGGGTTCGAAAGTTACTACTATGTATTAACTTATGTATGGCATAAATCCAGGTGCTTTATTGCATCAGCGCTACTTATGGCTACATTTAATACAATGTGGGTCTTATCTTTAATGTGTACAGTTTCATTATAATCTAAAATAAATCTTAAACTGCCATAACTATTTCTTAAAATTCATTTGAAAAATATTGTGACAATATAAAGTGATGTAAAGTAGAAATATAGGAACGTTCTTATTTTTTTTTCTGTTTGTGCAAATTGTCAAATTTCTTTACGAAACGTCTCATTTAATTTAAATTTTCGGTAAACCCACTGAAGTTGACGAAAATTATCATAATCCCATTATGGTCCTGCTATACTGCTTACGAGTATTTAGATACTTCATTAAGCCAGTTAAAGCTCATGAAGGCTTATTATGGTTGACCCTTTATGGTAATTCCTTGGAATTAAAAAATGGATTTGAATTGTGAAAAACCGTTGAAATCAATTGAAATGAGATACAAGAATTACTTGTGCATTTTCTTTTACTAGAATAATCGAACGAAATATAGTTAAGTGTACAAATAAAGATTATTTAAACTAACGAGATCAACGTTTTATCATTTGGATTCTCCCAGTTTAAATGTAACATTATTTGCAATAGTTGTAACTTTTGACTATCAATGCCTTTCCGCTCTATATAAATAATAATGTCAATTACCTGACGAGAGCGCCGAACAATATTTACTGATTAGTTGTGGGAAGGATTCCTTTTACTAACCAAGCTCCTTTAGGGGTGGAATTATGTTAGTAATATTTAAAGCAAACTCTAAAAGATCTGTCGTTTTTTTCTTGTAAAAGCTCTCAAAAAAGAAAAAAAAAACATTTTTACATTTCGGCATTTTTGTTTTTCTGGTTTTTTTGTACATTCTAGATTTTGTCACTCTAGACAATGTCATGATCCCGTCTTAATATCTATTTATTTTTTTTACAGCTCATTCAAAAAGGAATTAAAATCAAAACCGTAAGTCTGCTAATCTTAAATGATAATATGTTATTTATTGCTATATACCTTTTTTAGAATAAAATGATTTTAGCACTGATTGAACTGTATAAAGCTGCGCCAATCTTATGGGACACCAATCATAGAGATTTCAGGCTGCGAAAGGAGCGAGGAAAAGTTTATGAATCTATATCTTCAACACTTAGCTTAGAATACAGCTGTCACATAACGCATCTGGAAGTACGTAATCGGATTAGAAATTTGAGACTATCATATTTCGCCTTTCTTCGGAATCAGACTGGTGATGATGAAGGAGCACTTCATAATCCAAAGTCGTTTTTTTACGATCAAATGTCATTCCTAGAACCATTCGTCAACAAGGAACCTGCGCCTTCACCAAATTTACAGATAAAAAAAAACATAGGTCCAAGTCAGGACTTCACATTTCTTTTAGAAAACAGACCTCTCATGACAAATGTTATAGAGCTGTTGAAAGAACAAGTGCCTTTATGGAATAAAAAGATCATAACAATGGAAGATTCATCATCTCAGTCAGAAGCCTATGAAAAGTTGATTGGCCTGTTCCGAGAAAACGACATTATTTTAGCCAAAGAACAAGTCGCATCGTTCATAAGGTTTCTCCAAGCAAAAGTTTTGACTGCACAAAAGGCTCTGAAAGATGACAAGAAAAGTGAAGAACCGATGTGGTTCTATAAAGACCTTAAATTCCTTAGCAAAATTCCCCGACTCAGCAATAAGTTGTGTTCTCATTGCAACCAACTCTTTCGCAATATTCGTGAGTATGAGCAACACAAAATCGAAATTGCCGGCGACTTTCCCTACAATTGTGACATTTGCAACACCGGATTCCTGACTAATACCAAATACAGATACCATCAATTGAAGCACAAGCAACCTCTTAAATGCGATCAATGTGACTTCCAGGCATATGACAAGCACAACTTCAAAGTTCATATGAACCGCCACCAGGGTGTTAGGACTTATTTCTGCTCGACTTGTGACAAAGGATTCGTAACTTCGACAGAGCTGAAACGACATCTTCTGACACATACAGGTGAAAAGCCCTTCGTTTGTGAGATTTGTGGGAAAAAAATGGCCGCCAGTTCGGACTATCATCAGCACATGAAGCGACATCGAAACCAGCGAGATCACAAGTGTGGGTTATGTGACTATGCCGCTTACGATACCGAAGGTCTGCGAGATCATATGGTGACACACTCAACCGAACGAAATCACATTTGCAACATCTGCGGGGCAACATTTAAGAAAAAGTCCACTCTACGTCAGCACAAAACCTTGCATGACAAAGAAAAGAGGCACATGTGCAAGATATGCGGAAAAGTATTTGCTCAAAATGCCGGCTTGTATTCGCACATGAAGTCGCATGGTATCGTAGCTGAAAAGATTTAAATTGGATTACGATTGTCTAAGAATTTGCTTTATTATTTAAATGGATATGTTCAGTTTTCACACGCCTACTTCTTACGTTAGTATTTATGGCTCAAATTCTTGTACATTGTACATACCTACTTTTTTTTTAAATAGAAAATAAAAACAACGATAATAAATGCATCAAATTTTGCACTACAAAAAATAGAATAATTTCATGATTTTATTAGGGATCGCATGTCGAAAGTTCGCCATCAGGGTTAACAATCAAAATCGACATGAAGAAAAGTATATGACATAGTAGATTCTTGTAAAACAAATTATCGTAGGTACAATTGTTTCCAACTTGTAAAATGCGAACTATTTGCTTGGGCGTTTTCGTTTCGTAATTTTAGATTTTGATATAAAATTTAATTTTTGTGTGTCCTTCAAAATTTCAAATAATTTAGTTTTCTACCTACTTTGTAGTGGTAAAATGTTGTGTCCGTATATCCAGAATCGACGTAACTGCAAATTTTCCAAATTAAAATTTGAATAATAATTTATGCTTCATTTATTATGACATAGTATTCTATTTTCCAGCAATACTTATCAGAAGAAAATGCAATCACAATTTAACGAAAAGGGACCAACAGTGTCTTAAAAGTAAACGAACATACATACATATGAGTCCTTCAACCCCAGGTGGGGCATATAACGGCGACAAACCTCCTCCATTCTTCTCGATCAGCGGCTAGATACTTTAGCTGTGGCCATGTTGATTTCTACGTTGTTCGAGTCTACTAACTGGCCATATACCTTGAGGATTCCATTCGTAGGACTGCTTCGCGCCACTAATTTCGACATTCAAAAGCTTTTGACCATTGTTTGATATAATTGGCGGCCATCGGATCTTAAGAATGTACCCAAGGCAACGGTTAACATATGCCTGCAATCTTCTCGAGATGCAGGTAGAGACTTTCCAGGTTTCACAGGCATACACAGGCAGTACACAGGCCTTAACTTGGTGGGTAGGGATATTGGACTGGAGTTCCATATTGACCACAACATTCCAAAAGCGCTGCGGGCTTAACTTATTCTGCTATTAACATCCAGATCTGTTCCTCCATCGGACGATACAAAACTGCATAGACAGTTAAGTTGCTTGACCTCCTCAATTCGGGTCGACTAATCGGCTGATGTGATGAGCGGCCGGTGTGCATTATTTTGGTCTTGTTGCAATTGATGTTAAGACCATCCATCTCTCCATTCACTTGCTGTGATTGGCACATTTCGTTCATCCCGTTGTTGGTACCGATATCGTCAGCATAATCCAGGCAGCTTAGCATCTCAAACGGTCTCCATTGGATACCAGATACCAGATTCGAAAGAGTCGGAAAGCTTTCCATTATGTCAAAAAAAGGAACAATCCATTCTACCCCAAACTCAAATTTGCAAATTTGAGGCGCTCTCTTGCCGTTGGACGTGGCACACCCCCAAAGTTTCGAAAATGGCCTATGAAATGGTAACAAAATTTCTGGATCAGAGTGTCCAAATGCTATAAAATGAATTTTATTTTACTCGTGAAAAGTGTAGTTAATTAATAAAAAAGCTTCATCAAAATCGGTTCGTAAAAAGAGAAGACGGAAGAAAAAATCGAAAATATAGCCGAATTAAATAATTTATAGCAGTTTGAGTTTTTAATTATTTAAAAAAAATCTTTATTCTCTCTAACGAAATTAAAAAACCAATTGGAGGCAAACTGACAGATTCCACTTAGATTGATGTTGGTAAGAAAGTTTAAAGTTCCGATTTACAACTTTCATATTTATTCTCCAAAATTAATTCCTATATAAACACGACATAAATTTTACTCATTCTTATTAAAGGGCAGTACTAATCCTATTTCCTTAATCTTTCTCAATTTTCCTACTTCTAATTTTACTTTTATTTTTGTCACATAAACTCTTATATATTGCAAACACTTAACTTTTTTTTTTAACACCCTGTGATATATTCAAATTCTCTGAATATTATTCATATCTGTGATAACTTGTTCAAAACACGAAACTAAGTGCATCTATCTACAATATTTATTACCTTTTCCTCTACAACACCACACATATGTAATATAACCACTCCAATATCGGCCTTTCGCACATAGGAAGAGGATTTACTTACATACGTATACTGTGTATACACTGATTCCTCTCTTCCTCATAGTTTTAATTTCTAGTTTTAAGATAGGTTAAGATTTCCTTGGTTTTTTTTTTTTTTTTTATTTCCCTGTATATATGTATATTCTCAAAAGTGACTACAGTCACTATTCAACCTTATATAAGGCTCCTGAGCAAGAGGAGTTAAACTACATATCTTAATAGTCAACTGACAGCCATGTGGCTCACTGTATCTCTTTATTGAAAATAGCAGGCAACACTTGACAGCCGCATTTGTACTTATTTATTTAATAGACATAAAACACATTGTAAAACTTACTGAAGTCTCAATAAAATTCAATTCAATTCAATTCAATTGGTAAGAAAGGGGTAAATCTTGTGAAAAGTCAAGATTTGCAAATATTTATTTTTTTATTTCTCTCCATTTTCAAAATATTTATAATAAAATATAATTTTTAAATTGAATATCAACTGTCACAGATAATTTCGAATTTTCGTAGTTAATTAAGTAACTAAGTATATTATGGCATTCAACTTAAGAGTGGCTTGGACCTTTCGTAAGTTTCATGATCGAAAGTAAATCTACACTAATAGAGCTTTGTGAATAGGTTTACGAAGCTCATAGTTTAATAATTGTCGGTAAAACCGGCTAAACCTTTCATAAAATATACTACATTATGCCATCCCGAGTTTTGGTATTCCACTAGTCATGCGCATAAGCACAAAAAAACCGTTCACATCCAAGTTATTTGAACAGTTTTTATATAATTTCTTTATGGAATTCACTGAATTTTCAAAAATTTACATGTCAAAGTATTACGAAAATATTGATTGTTTGGCCTCCAGATCAATATTCTAGTTTCAGTAAGGTGCCATTTTTCAATTGAAATAGATTTATAAACTACTTTAACATGATTTTGGTAGCACTGCAACTGCCGTCAACAATAAGTTGACATTTCCATTTGGAAGACATTAAAAACAAACTGGACTTTATCGCAATTTTTTTTAATTTTTCAAAATAAAATCCCACAAGTATGGCAAACGTTGCAGTATCAAACTTTATGAAATATAATTCACCAGACGTTGCTACCCAATGTGGAATAGTTTATTGTTCCAAGTCTTTCGAAGACTTCCTAATAAATTGCACAGAATGTTCCCAGGAGTTTAACTTACAAAGTTATAATTTGTTTATCAAACACATCAAAGGATGTCTTTGCAAAGAAATAGTAAACTTTGCCATGGCAAATACTTACATCGCTTCCGAGAACGCTGATAATATGGATAACTTCCTAAGTCTAGACACTCATTTGGATCCATTACTCTCAATGAAGGTGGAGCCGGACGATATAGATAAGGTGTGTTGGTTTTTGAAACCAATTCCAAACTAAATAAATATGTATTTTCTTTAGCCATTGACTGTTGAAGATGTAGAACACTTGTCCGACTATAAAGACGAAGACGATCTCACCATAGACAAAATCGCTCATCGCAATATAATAGAAGAAATAATCAAAGAGTACAAGAAGCATCCAGGACTGTGGGATGAAAATTTGGTAGGGGTCGCTAATAAGGACGAAAGTAGTTGCTATTATAACGAAATTGTAGAAGTCATCAATGCTAAATTTAAAACCAACTTTACTGAGTCTGAATTGCGCCAGAAAATCTTGATGCTTAGAAGTGGGTACAAACATGCAGTGAAAAGTGAAAATTCTACATTGTGGTACTTCCATAAGATGTCATTTATTGAAGAGACAATTGATGATATGCAAAAAGATGATAAAATTCCAAGCCATTTAAGTGAAGTTTCTGAAGGAGAGGGGGTAAAATAGTTTTATTTTTGTATTGATCATTTTTTTTAAAAATTTGTTGCCTCTTATTTCAGTCTTCACAGTCTTCAGACTCAGACTCTTTGATAAGAAAGCGTATATGTAAAAACCGTCCCAAAGCAGCAAAACTGAATGATAGGAATATTATATTGGATATCATAAAACGGTATAGGAAAAACCCTTGTTTATGGAATGCTGGAGACCCTGGTTACAGGAATAAAGCTAAACGAACGGCAAGCTTGCGTAGTATTGCCAGTTACATTCAAGCAAAGTACAAATTTATTGTCGGGGCAAAAGCTGTAAAAACGAAAATAGAAACGCTTCGTAGCTCTTGGAGAGGTCAGGCTTTACGGCAGAAAACTGGAAGTCGTGTTTCGCTGTGGTATTATAAAAACCTGGCATTTGCCTTTGGTGCGGCTCACAAGAATCAGGTGAGTCGAGAAATGTGATAGCATAATTACATTCTCATTGTACCTATACTCAATTACAAATATTATTATAAGTCTCCAGACAAATTCAAAAGCGAGTTAGCCATTGATGAACAAACCAGCAATGTAACACAGGAAAATACGACACGTGAAATCAAAAGCGAGTCGAATACTGACGACAATGAGGTAAGCCAATATCCGTCTCCCACTAATCTCTCTAAACTAAGTATACACATGTTCAGCTATCAGATGACGATAAATCCAATGGCAAAAAAGACCACATCAACGACAAAAACATAGTTCTTACCCTCATTGATGAATACAAAAAGCACCCCTCCTTGTGGAATAATGAACTCTATAAAACTAGCAGCTGTGCCTTCCGCAATTCTGCTTGGCAAATAATTACTAACGCCGTAAATGATAAATTTAATGAGAGTTTCAACGAAGCAGAAATCAGAAATAAAATGCGCTTGCTTAGAATAGGATACGCTCGAGTCGCGAACAGCAAGATCGATTTTGAGAAGGACCCCTTAAACGAGAATTTGAAATTCACAACAAATTTGAATTACTTCGATAGGCTATCGTTTATCGACATGTCAGATCAAAACAAAGTCGGTCAAAGATCGAAGACACATTTTTCTCGCCGGCAAATGAAGCTGGAAGAAAGCAACACGTCAGATAATACTGATGTAGACGAGATGGAAGCAGAGAATAACAAGTCAAGGCCCTACGAAGTAAGTTGTATTCAAACTACGCCAACCAAGATTGACTAAAAAATACAATATTTCAGGGATCACTCACCAAGAACAGGGAGCTACTAACGTTTATCATAAATGAATACAAGAAACGTCCCTGTCTATGGTCTAAGAAAAAGTTCACCAACGCCGAAATTCGACGAAAATTATTTAGCAAGATGTCTATTGTTATAAACCAAAAATTCGGCACAACATTTACTCACTCTAGTCTTATTAATGACATTAGAAGCTTGCGCTATTCTTACCATCGAATGATACGCGGAAAACAGGAGAACCCGGAATACAAAATCAAAATGTGGTATGCCGACATGTTGTCCTTTATCGACCTAAACGATGATGTGGAAGAACAAAAGATGCAAGAACAAAATGATGACGGTACTGATACTGATGATTCAACAGCCGATGGGGTAAGTGATTGAAAATATGTAATTTAACATGTTAAAGCCTTTTTCACATTTTTAGGGAATCAAGTTTCAAAACGTAAGTTTTCATAATTTATTTATATTTCCTTATCTTACTGAATGCATTTTAGGAAAAACAAATCTTCGCACTTATTGATTTGTACAAAGACACGCCGATCTTATGGGACACCAATCATCCCAACTTTATGTCTCGCAATGAACGAAGGAAACATTTTCACAAAATAATTTCAGAGTTGAGTGAAAAACACGACTGCCGGCTCACATTTTCCGATCTAAAATATCGAATTCGTTACCTACGGGTTACCTATTTTCGTGCCCTTCAAAAGGAGTTCGCCGCAAATGAAGGAGATTTTAATAAAATGCCGTCAAAATCGTATTTCCACGATCGACTTTCGTTCTTAGAACCGTTTGCCAACAAACAGCGGGTTCCTGCTCCCCTACTACAAGTTGATGTTAAACTAGATCCCAACGAAGATTACACGTATCTTACCGAAAACAGAACTCTCCTGATAAGCTTCATACAACTGTACGAAAAACTCGAATGTTTATGGAATCAAAATTACAAGGACTTTCGAAGAGAATCCGCGCAATCAGAGGCCTACGAAAACATAATAAACATGTTCCTCCAAAATGATATCGTTCTAACAAAGGATCAAGTTACATCAGCAATAAACTTCCTCCATGCAACCGTTGTAAGCACACAGAAAGCCTTCGATGCTTACGACATGCCAGGCACAATTAGGGAAATACCATGGTTTAATGAACACCTCAAATTCCTCGGCAAGATTCCGCAAACAAACAATAAATTCTGCGCTCACTGCGACAAATATTTTCGCACAGTGGCAGCGTTTGAGAAACATAAAATGAAAATAGGCGACTACCCTTTTAAATGCCGTATCTGTGACAAGGGATTTATATCCCGAGCAAAATACCAATACCATCAAATTAAGCATAGAGAACCGCAAAAATGCGATCAGTGTGACTTTAAGGCGCATTGCAAGCAAAACTTTAAAGTTCATATGTTGCGCCACCAAGGCATTACTCCATTTAGCTGTGAGCACTGCGACAAGCGATTCGTGACTTCAAACGAACTTAAACGACATTTCATAACACATACTGGCGAGAAGCTTTTTATTTGTGATATTTGCGGTAGGAAGTTGTCATCAAACACTTTATTAAACCGCCACAGAAGACGACACAACAACCGACGAGATCATGCATGCCAAATTTGTGGCAAGGCCTTTTACACACAGGAAATTTTGAAGGGCCACATGTTGACCCATTCGGATGAGCGAAAGCACGTCTGCAAAACCTGTGGAGCTGCATTTAAGCGAAAGAAAACACTATATCAGCATGAGGCGTTGCATGCGGAGGTAAAGAAACATGCGTGCAAGATTTGTGGCCAGTTGTTTGCCCAAAAAGCTGGCGTTTACTCGCACATGAAAACACACGGCTTGGTCATAGGGAATAGTTAATTAAAATGAAGTATTTCTATTAAGTTGTTTGTTAAAAAAATAAATAAAGACTGCGATTAATGTGTACGCAATTTAAATGATTATTAATTGGGTTTCTTTGTGGTTTGAAGCGATTTTCGTGACTATATTTCAGACGGCATCGAGGTTAATACTTACCAAATTACACCTTATTTTGGACACATGACAAAAGTGAACAAGCACTTAACAAGACAATTTGTTTTCTTACTTAACAGTAGAATAATCGGAATACCCACGTTTTGACAGAAAATACAGTTTAAAAGCAACCAACACCCAAGGGGGTGCTGCTAAGAATCTAAAAGCTTTGTTCAATCTCATAGAGTTTAGGCGATGCTAGGCATTTATTCCACATCCCATAGCCGTTATAAGGTTCCCTTTCTAGGTGGTGCATGATGCAATCTATATTTGTCTATATGGCAAATGGCTTAAATCAAATAATTTGAAATTGAATGTTGATAAATCGAAATGTATGATGTTTAATCAGATTATATCTAAATGATAAATTATTAGGAGTGTTGATTGATTCAAAATTAAATTTAATATTCATGTAAATTTTATTGTAAAAAAAAGTTTTCTTCTTCAAAACAGTATGAATATGATTTCAACAATGAACGCCATAAATATCTTTAATGATAAAGTCATTACTAAAACTTTAACGAATTTAATATATATAAAGCAATGCGAATTATCCTTAAATGTGAAAGATATACATTAATCGTGATTATGTTAAATATGTAATCGCACAAAATAGCATTGTATATAAAGGTTTTCAATTATTATAAAGAAATAAAAAAAGAACGAAATATGGCCTTATTTAAAAGAAAAATAAAAAGTTATTTTTCTTATGATAAACAATTATTTATTTTTTTAATCTTAAGTTTTAAAGTTATTTTATTTTGATTCTTATTAGTGGATTACTAAATACAAATAAATAAACAATCAAACCTTATAGATACTAGCTGTTCGTGCCCGCCGTCGAGTGATATTTTGTGTCTTTCCGTCCGTAGAGAACACAAATAGCGCCGATGGTTTAGCGACTCTGGAGCAAGTCATCAACGCCATGTAAATACGGCAATTCAAATCTACCTCCACAAACTTTCAACAATGGGTCTAGCTAATTATTAATCATTTGAATGCAAGGCGAAGCCAGCAAGTTTTTTGCAATCAATGTTATTCCTGGAATCAGAACATCTTCCACCTTGGAAATTTCCTAGTCAGTCAAGCTGTTCATCAAGTTGCGTACAGATAATCACCGATCCGAAGTCGTTTTAATAAATTGTTTTTATTTTTATTCAATCAACTAGTTTACGCGTACCATTTAAGCTACAAGCTAATACAGAGGCGGGAATACAATGCCACCTATCAAGTTCAACTTAATTATAAATAATAAAAATATTTCGTGTTTGCTAATCAAAGTTCCAATCCTTTTCAATATAATAACCCATATTTTCAATGTAATTAATGCATGGTGTGTATACCTGCTAATAAAGGATCCATTCTTGGAACATTGATTAGCAAACCCATTATAAAACATGGAACCATGGATCTTTTTTTAGCAGGTTCACAAACCTTTCATTAATTACGTAGGTTATTATATCGAAATGGATTTTGGGCCATGATCTTCATATTCCAAATTTCAGCTTTGTAGGCCTTACAGACAATAATATCTTATCAACGTATCAGTCGGGTTTTATAAAAAACCACTCATGCTATACTTTTTTTGACTTCTATTGGGCGTTTGAAACTGTAGACAAAAAAACTGCTAAAAAAAATACGGAGTCTCTGTGGCGCGCATAAGCTACTAAAAACATCATTGTTTCTCCCAACTTTCGCATGCACAAGATTTGGCTGAGAAAACAAACAATTAACAATCCCTTCGTATTTTTTCCGAACCACCTAAAGAACATAAGTGGTTTTTATCATTCTTATAACAAAATAGAAGGAACAAAGTGTACCTCAAGGAGAATGGACTATTTAACTGCTGTCACGGTCTGCAACACTATAATTAAACCACATTTTGAGTTTTGCTCTACGACTCTGTATACATGTTGTAATTAATGCCAAATTGAAAAGTTACAAAACCTACAGAACAAAGCGATGAAAAGTAACCTGAAATGCAACAGGTTTAAAGTTTTTAAAATAAAATATGGTGCAGCAACGGGATATTTAACGAACGTGGTCATACAGGTGGGGAATTCTCAGCCACACCAGCTAAGAAATGTAAATGATTTTAAAGTGCGCCAGCAAAGCCCGGTAGCGGCTCAAAATGGACTGATACACAACAAATTTCTACTATTTAATATTAAAAATGAACGCAATCCAAAATATTTTAAAAATATATGTATGGAGTTTGTTAAAGTAAATATTTAAATGAACTTCGAAAAGACTGTTGTACATACATTTATTTGTATTAAACTATTTTTAATACTAATAAAGAATAAAGACAGACATAATATTGACTTGGCTTTTATTATATGCATTATTGCAACACAACAGTGTTCGTTGGTTAAGTAAAGAACAAGTTATATAACGTTTCTGGCTAATAAATAAACAAGTAACCTCCGTCTTTCAAAATTTGGATACGCAGGAACCAAAGAAGCACTTGGAATTCATAAAAAAAAGAGCGCAATGTGGCTTTTTAAAAAGATATTCTGAAATATTTAACTGCGCTCAACACTGAGTTCCAAGGAAATAGAAAATTAATATGTGGTCTGATAAAACGCGTGTCTGATTTTCGTCGCAAGGTGGACATTTTTAAAAATATATTGCAAGACTGGATTTGATTCATTTCCCAACAATTCTTGAATATAAAAACAAGAATATGACATTGAAGAATTTTTAAGATTTCTTTCCGATCATTGAAATACATTTTCGTCATTACACGATTCCAAGTCTTTGCAGGAATGGGAGGAATGGGAAAGCAGCTGAATGGACTATCGTTGTTCAGTCTTTCAAAGCCTTCCCTTCAAATGGAAATAATTGACTTGGGAGAAGATATTTCCTTGCAAATATATAAAAACTGCATCCACTAATAAATTTTAGGGTTAATATGTTCCGTTTTGAAGAACAAATATCGTTCGAGATTTCCTATCTTGAAGACTCTTTTCGCATTCCCGCAAAAAACAAACTATAAAAAAAACTGGCCCAAGATCATCGAATTTTATTTTTCACATTATGAGGCAAAATAAAAAAGAAGGACAAATTATGAGTTTTTCTTTTTTAGACTTCGATAAAAAATTGTTATCATACCCGGAACCCACTCAGTTTTTCAACGGAGCAACAAATGATTTGTACATCTATGTATATAGGTAGGTGCGGAAACGGTTGGCTCTGAATTTAACTATATTATACAAAACGCCCTTCTCATTACAGCTGATATAATATGACAAGCACATGATTTGAGCAACATATCCTTTCACTGCCGATTGAAGACATTTTCTGGTCCAGCAACTGAACATAAGATTACTTTAAGGAACCATTGTTCACCATTCTTGAACTAAGATTTACAAACTTAATAGCTGTGATGGCCTTGATCACCACTCAATAGAAAAAGGATATCGGTTATTCTCAATGTCTTTACATAACCGTCCATTTCCATTTCAATGAGTAATTTGCATAATTGATAAGAATTTCTCTTTTCACACGTCCATTAAGAATATAGGATCTCATTTCTTCAAGGACGCTTGTTTAACCCTTTAAATACAACTCACCCAATCGTGGAATGGTGCAGTCAATTTGTGTCTATTGATGAGAGTTCATCCTAAGCGTGGTCATTAGTAATACCTTTAATAAATTATTTATTATAAATATTTAATTTTACTAACCGAATATACTGATCAAAATAAATAAAACTGGTACAATCCTCATTTCATTTGACCACCTGTTGCCAGACGATCGTAGATACGATCAAATTTAATTCACGATCGAATTAGAACTATTTCTCTTTCTTACTCGTATTACATGTGAGACAGTACGACGACGTTCGACAACCGAATGAGAATTAAAAGAAAAACAGCGCAAAAGTAAACAAAAAAGTCTTACTATCACTACGAATTGGAATTCTCTTGGTGACGTATCAGAAATAAATTTTCGTTTTTGCCATTGTCCGAGTAGACATAAAAGAAAAGTCGCGACATATAAAAGAACACGGCGCGTAAGAATATAAAATAAATTCGATGGCAGATGCTATCGACGGCGATCAACAAATTGCATTTTTCACAATCAAATGTGGTGAAATCTTTCACACCCCCGATAGGCAATTTTTCTTGCTTAACTGTTCCGTGTGTGGGAAGGGCTTTTGCGCTTTAAACGAGTTCATAGATCATGTGAATCATGCGCCGTGCGGACCCTTGTTAACAATGAATGAGGCCGTCCTCCCAGTGGTGGAATGTGAAAGTTTGTGCGACGTTATCCCGATTGTTGATCAACAGCAGAATTTAACTATTGTCGAAGATGGAGCCGAAGCATTCAAGGAACTCATCGAGTACACAAATGGCGAAGATCTGCTTCCCAATGAAATTGAGAATATTATGGAAAACTACGAAAACAGTTCAAGTGAAAGCTATTTACTGCCAGAAATAGGGGGATTTCTATTTGAGGAAGTTGACGGGTTGCCAAGGGAGGAAAACGCTGGTATCGATGATCCACTTGTGAGTTGATAGTGAAAGGCGTTCTTCAAGGTTTGAGTGAACTAATAGTTATTTTCGTTTTATTATATGTTAGACCCAAGGCAGCGCGAACGAGTGCAATGGAGAGCAAACACACGAGAAAGTGAATGCTTCGCATGGGGGACGACAAAATCAAGGTGATGAAGTAAGTTCAATATTTAACGAAACAGCAAATAGGCATAGGGACAACTGATTCAGTCAGTCACCCCGATCAAATCCGGATACATACATTTCTAAGGTTTGCACCACACTTTGGGAAGTGCATGGTGATCAATGGAGGGTCATTGATCTGAACCAGAATTAAGAATAATTAATTTTATTGCTCCAAAATTTGGTTGAAAATCAAACGAGTTTTTTGTTTCACACCTTGTTTACAGAGTAAATGGCTTTATTTATTTACTGCCGGCACATTGGATCATCTCTTATAAGAAATTTCAGTTTAACATACAACAGCTGTCAGTGTAGGTAATATAATCTTTATTGGACTAGTTAAGAAATAGTATACAAAATATGTTTGTTTTAATAAACAGTGATGCAAACCAATTCTTCAATTTTGAAATTAAATTGAGAAATTACATATTTAAGAATTGTTCAAACCATCCGTTTGTATACAATTGCAAGCCATTTGACTCAGTCAAGGCACTCTTCATTGGCATGTGTTTGGGAAAGCAATGTGCTTACGGCCAGCCTAGTCAGATAGAAAATATTACTTGTTATTCCAATTGGAATACCCAGAAGCTGCAAATAGCAGCACTCAACTACACGAGAAAAATAATATGTATTGTGTTTCCTTCAATCACTTATTTCTGCATGAAAATCATTTGCACTTGACCTTTAAGAAAGTAAACAATGTGAATTTAAATTGATTTCAAAGTCAAAACGCGTCTGATTTAAAACATTGCTTACTTCTTCAATGAAACCAAAGCCAATGCAGCATTTTATTGCGACCTTGATGTGTATGTTTTTCCCAATCGATGTTATTTAGCATTGAATTTAAAAGAATAAACTTATACTCCTTTTAAGAATATTAATTCGTTATCGCTTTTGTATGTTATGTACGTCTCTAACCGATATTTTGTTATTTAAAAATTTAGCTACTTCTACATTGGTTCAAAGTCTAGAAAAGGTATGAACTTTTGCGACCTTTATGACCTCGAAATCTACCATATCTCATATTTTATAGATCAGCGATACGTAATACCATGTTGTATTAACAATATCACGTAGTACTTTGTTCAGAAACATTTTTAAAAGTTCACTTGCTAACAGAGCAGATTACATTTTATTGTAGCGTATGTTTAATTCATCGTTTTTTTTCTTGCATGGCGCCTTGGATTGAAAGGTAATTTCACATCAGGACTCATGTCATTACGTTTTGGTACTAAGCTTACTTTGAATACTGAATACCTACATTTTTAATTTTTTTCTTTCCGGTTATACATATCATTTAGTGTCTCTAATATCAGTACCGTTTGCGTATGTGACAGTAGTTGGCTTGGCTTTTTGGTGCCAATGACATCACTTGGTCTATAATGTGAACGTTTGAAGCCTACATTAGATCGTTCTACCTTCTTTACTTTACTATCTTATTCTAATTTCATTCGCAGCTTACAAAAAATGATCCTTTAACAACTCGAATAATCGAATTATACAAACTCAATGAATGTCTGTGGAGCAAAGGACATCCCGACTACCATAACCGTGCCGAAAGGAACGATGTCTTCCAAAAGATGATTGATGCCCTTCAAGCGGAATTTCAATGCTTGCTAACCACTCAAGAGTTAAATTACAAATTGAACCGGCTGCGTTATGCATTTTATCGCGAACTACGCAAAATGAAAACGTTTCAGTCCAACAACAACAACGCCAATGATAAGTTCGTTCCCAATCTATGGTACTTTGATAGTCTTACATTCCTTAAAGGAAACACCAGCGCTCTACTTGAGGTACGTTCCACTTTAATGTATCACTCCCCTTTCGATTAAAAATCGCACTTTATTTTTGAAGGTTCCAAAATCCCAAATACTGCTCGATATAATTGATGGTTACCACAGATGCCAATGCCTGTGGGATAAGTCTCATCATGATTTCCGCAATCGCCGGGTACGCTATGCAGCCTATGACGCTATCGCGACTACAATCGAAATTAAATACTCCATTCGAACAACGCGCAGGTCGGTTGTCTTACAAATTAAAAAACTTCAAGCACTCTACTCGCAGTCACTTCGATCTGAAGGCGAAATGGATCCAGATAATGAGAAAACAAACAGTTTAAGGCCATTTCTTCTCAAGAAACTTAGTTTTTTGAAAGGTAAAATCCGCGGCTGTAAAGAAATTCAATGCACCCTCTGTGAGGACGTCTTTTATTCGAACTCCAAATACAAACTTCACTACCAGAAACACATGGGACATCTACCATACGCCTGCAGTACGTGCAACAAGCAGTTCTTGCATAAGCTAAGCTTAAAAGCGCACGAAGACACCCATTTGGACGTTAATGATCGAGCGTTTACCTGCGAATATTGCGGACTGAAGATCGCCGATAGAACTAATTACAGGGTGCATGTTAGAAGGCACAGAGGAGAACTACGCCACGAATGTAAGGTTTGCCAGAAGCGCCTTGGAACGACGACCGAATTAAAGAACCATATGCTGGATCATACGGGGGAGAAGCCAAATGTCTGCGACCAGTGCGGCAATCAGTACAAATCGAAAAGTGAGCTAACCAGGCACATGCGGCTGCATGCCGCTAGAAGAGAGTTCAAATGCGGATATTGCGTGAAGGCTTTTCACTTCCAATCGCAGCTGGATCAGCACATGTTGACGCACTTTTCTCAGCCGTGTGATATTTGTGGAGAAGAAATTAATGGCCGTCGAGCATTTATGAGACATAAAAAGGAGCATTATTGACGCTGGAAAAGTGGGTTGCGATGAGCAGCTGTTTTTTTATTGAAATTGCATGTGTATTTTGTTAATTATGTTTTAAATGTATGTGTTAGATGTTTGCAATAAAAGTTTAACTTGCAAGGAGAGTCCTCAAATATAAATTATCCTGCATTATTTTTCTTTCATTAGCTTATGGTTGTACATACGGCCAGCTACTGACAATCCAACCCATTTCAAATTGATGGAAAATTTCCTCTGATGTAGAAATATAAGAACTACACCAGCGATGGGCATTACTAAGCATAGCAACCGTTAACTGATGAATTGATGCCATAACGTCAATGATAGGCATTACTAAGCATACCAAACAGTAGAAGCCATAAACTAAGCATTACATCCATATTATCAGAAATACAATTTACCGATACAAGGCTTAGTGTCTTTAGCAAAATGCAACAAGTGGAAGTGGAAATTTTAAGTTCAAGCAGCCTGTCTCTTAAAACTATAAGGCAACTTTAAGCGATGGCGATGATTTAAAAAAACACATACGTACTATAGCTTATCGACTTATTTTTATTACAAACATAGATCTTATGTGATAATACCTCACTTTGATATTGAATGGGACTTCATGTGACTATACAAACCAGGATGTTGTGCAAAAGCTCGTCCGCAAATTTTGCACACATACTTTTTATCCTTTAAGTGAATTTTTGAGTGCTGCAGCAGATTGTTTTGCGTTTTAAAAGCTGCCTGGCACTGTTTACAGCTGAACTTCCTTGGAGCATCTCCATGCGTCACACGATGCATTCGTAAGTTGTACGAGTTCCTAAATCGCTTATCACACAAGTTACACGCATAGTTCCGAATGTCCAAGTGTCGATGCATGTGCTCGGTCAATTGTGACGATGATGTGTGAGCCTTGCCGCAGATTTCACAGACAAAGGGACGCTCTCCAGTGTGCGTTCGCATATGAGACACCTTCTCAGTCGAAGAGGCAAATGTCCGGTCACAGTAATCGCACTTAAATGGTTTTTCGCCTGTGTGCCGGCGGACGTGAACTATTAAGTTCTGTTTGCAGGCATATGCCGCCTTACAAATGGTACATTTGTGAGGCTTTTCACCCTTGTGTATCATCATGTGAATGTCTAGACCAGATTTCTTTTTGAACACTTTGCCACAAACAGAACAGTGATGGAGTTTTTTGGTTTTTTTTAGTCCGCAGTCATGTTGACGCAGTTCCTTTACATAGTCAAACTGCTCACCACAGAATTTGCACTTCAGTTTGGAACGGAGGATTTCCTCGTCACTAAGATCAGGTGCCTCGCCTTCAGTTCGGATGGAATTTTCGGATGTAACGGTCGGAAGAATATATTCCAATGAAATCATTTCCTCTTCCAGTTTAACTTCATCCTCGGGGAGTAAATCGTCGACGTAAACTTCTATGTCCAGTTCAGTCTTAGGTAAGTCTTCGTGGGCATCATGACCTATAATCTGGAAAATATATAAGATTATATCTATGCTATTTATTTTGCTTTGATACTACTTACAGAGCTGCGTTCAGAATGAATTTCAGATTTTATGAGCTCTTCTTCAAATGCATTTATGTTCAGTTCTTCTTCTTCTTCTTCAGTATTCGTAGGATACTCCTCATCTGACTCGTTGGGCTCGTAATCAATAAAGCTTTCCACAGATATGTGCGTCTCAGATAAGTGCTTGGAAAAATATTCAATATCCTCGAATTTATCTGCACAAAGTGAACATATATAAAGTAGACTGCCCCGCTGTCGTTCGAAATATATTTCCCCACATTTCTCAAGCACAGCCATATTATCAGAGGATTCATATTTATTTTCGTGATCATTTGTACTACTTAATATCGCCACCGACATTGTTGAATACTTAAAAAAATTAATTTGATTTTTAATGTTTTTTGTTGATATTGATAATAATTGTGTTGACGGGAAAATGATGCACGCGATTGACACTGACAGCAGCTCCAAGCAAAACGAGGTACGTTTGATTGAATGATGAAAAGAAGGCCAGGCACAGGCATGAGTCAGCGTTGACAATTGAATCTAGTACTAGCAAACAGTACTAGAGCAAAAATTAGTTATTTAGGAATTCTCACTGGTTTCGGTAAAACTCATAAATTACATCCTTTAGTTTAGTTCCCGAGTGTGACTCTATATTTTAAAGTACGTTTTACGTGATTGGTTAAAGTATTGTAAATGCAATCTTGTAAGAATACTTTTGAAAGAACCTTACTTTGAAATGAAGAGTTATGTTCGGAAATGTTTGTTTTATTGATTGTTTTTGCGGAAAATAATTTCATCGTTTAAATTGTATAAATTCTATAAAACTCATGCATATCATGTAAAATAACTCAGATGAAAATATTCTCAATTTTTTCCATATAGTAAACAGATATTTCACACGTTTGAAATATGTAATAATTAAATAGACCCCCCCCCCCCAAAAAAAAAAGGCGTCACAGTAGTATCACCGAGAGGCAACTTAGACCTTATATATACAAAGGAAGCACAAGTCAATAAATCAATGTTCTAAAGAATTCCATAAGAAAGGGAACGCGCTTTGTAATTAGCTTGAAATTATAAATTATATGATGTAGCTTATGCTGCATTTCCACCATAAAATAAACCGAGATTAAAGGCAAAAGATTAACAATAAATCTTAACACGTTTTCACCCCAAAAAAAGGAGATTAACATAGGGGTTTTCTACCAACCCGCTCTCTGGCTCTCAAATTTGCTTCGACTTGCTTCCTCTCTCTCAATTCTCAGCAACCAACATCAGTTTTGAAATATTCAGGTATGGTAAATTCGTATTTAGTGTGTTCACAAACTGATTCGTACATGCAAACCCAGTTTCTTTCAAGATTATTTTGAAATCTTGTGTTTAGCAGATTAAAATTTGTATTGTAAATCTTAAGTTTCAAGGTAGATAAATCTTAATCTCGCTTTAGTGTTCGGGGGAGACGTAGCATTAGAGTTATATCTATTTTTACAATCCTAGAATATTTATATAACTTTGAGGAAATAAACTTGTCTGATTATCCTGGGACAAAAAAAGCGTTTTATGTATCAATATGTTGTTTACACACTTGTGGGGATCTGGGGTTCAACCGCAGAAAATGCGGGTGCTTTGATGCTGGTATATTTAATGAGCGGATCGATGCCTCATTAGCTTTCACTCAAAAAGCGTTATTGTAGTTACGAATATTTAGTTACGAGCAGCAAATTTTGAATCGTCAAAAATCATATCGACCCAATACCTACAACAGATATATTTCAGCCAACAGAACCCTCCGTTCACCACACGTATTCACAGATACGAAATTTAAGAATTAAAATGTTCTAAATTCTAATTCCACTGTTTTCTCCAAAAATTCATTGAATCGTTTGTCATAAGAGTGGTGTTCCTTTAGTTACAAATTTGTATTAATTTGTACCAATTCTTACGATTTTTTACCCACTGCTGTTAAATAACTAAAAAATGCGTAAAAGAGAGTGCGAGATGTACCACTGAGAAACTTACGAATTTTTACACAAAAAATTTCCTGTAGTTAGATTGGTAAAACTGTCAAAACGTGACCGTTGGCAGGTAAAATTGTTACGTTTATTAAATACCTATATAGAAAAATGTGTATTGGATCTGTAGTAGAATACTACGTGTTTATTGCTTTTGTTCCACCAGTTGCAAATGTAATACCAAAAAAAACACTGTAATATTTGAAATTTTACTACTTCTTACTACAAAAGCGATCCCTATCTTTTTCGTAATTTTCTCTCTTCGTGAGAGAATTTATCCTCACCACAATCTATTTGGCAGTCTTTACAACTCTTACGAAAGAAAAATAAGTAATGTCTTCGATATGAAGATTTTGTGGACATTTGTAATTTATACTTAGTTGAAGTGTGAACTTTGATATTCTCTACAAAAAACGAGAAGAAAAGTGCGAATGGATTAGATAGATGTGTTTTGTGCCAATCAACTGAAGATTCTAAAGTACCACATCTGAGTGATAAGCGCTACTAAATCATTTTATTAATATGAAACTACTTTTGAATAATACTAAATTCAGTAATAGTAACTGACGAGTATTAAAGTACCTAATCATTTAATATTCTTTGTGTTTATAACGCGTTGCATTATAGTAAGACAATGTCGCGGCGTAGAAATATGACTAATGATGCGGGTGAATAAAAAATCACAACTATGAGGGATTTTAAAAGCCAAAAATTATTTATTATATTATATTTTCATTTTCACTTCTGTCCAAAAAATTACGTGGTCACTAAAGGTAGGAATAAAATATAGATATGTTCCATAATATATAATTTGGTAAAATTCTGTATTCGTTTGAGGTTTGAAATCGGTCAATGTTAGGACATTTTAGGGTTACCCACCACTAGAGCCAAAGTCATGTTATGTTAAATTAAGTTTGATGTCCCTAAAATATAAACTAAAACAGCATCAATTTGTTATATATGTACAAAGATTTTATTTCCTCTCAATATTTTCTTTACAATTATAATTATTGAATGCAAACAAAATCGCATGCTAAAACCAAAACAAATATAACGCCAGATATTTTTTACTAAGCCTAAAATGTATACATCTTTTCTTACACTTATTCCAAGAAGCACATTCATTTGGGGGTTAGTTATAATTTTACAAATTATGTTCGTTCGTATAATTAACATTGATAAACCTTAAACGGGGGGGCCTAGATGAACTCAAATTCATTTTTGTGTCTTGAGTAAGTTTTGCCCATACAAATATGTACACGTGTCCACTTATCGACTTTTTTAAAAGGGATAACAAAACCATCGGAGTTTGTCAAATGCGCGTTCACTAGGTACTTGCCTAAGATAATCAACAAAAAGTTTTTTTGAGAAATGTATGCGGCTTTGTTGAGGTATGTTCATAGGAGAGGTATGGGGTTAAAAAATGCACCCAACTTATAAGCACAAAATGAAAATACTTTTCCCCCTAATGGTGCACGTCATCAACTTGTTAACGATTGTAATAATGCTCACTATTAAGACATTTTGATTGGGGATTAATCTCACCCTGGGACAATAGCAGCTTAGTACCAAGCAAGTAAGAATCAACTGCAGACACCCATGAACATACCTCCACAAGCCTACACAGTTTGGCATTTAACTTCCTTTATATCATATAATTAATTTGTTTTCTTGTTGTTTAATGTTTTATTTTTATTATTATTATACAATGATTCAAATCCGTTCACTTAATCATGTGATCGGCAGTAAAATCTTGCTTAAGACTTAAACTAAAACATAATCATACATTCTATGGGATTTATTATATATTTGAAAATTAACTTTTCCGTTTTTTATCATACTATTCCTTTCATCATTTTACTATCATTACTAAGACTTTCCCGTTACTCTGTAGAGCATGCGGGAGGGCGAAAAAAGTAACAAAATATTACAAAAAATAAAACTTAAAACGAATACGAAAAACTATTCACAGTCTGATATACATTTTGTTGTTATTGTTATTATTTTGAATTCGGAAAAATGTATTATTATTAATTTTATATTTATTATTACTATTGGTTTGTTGTTAATTAATTATTGTTGGTTGTTTTTTGTATTCAAGAAATCTGGAGGATAACTTATTAATTTTAGATATTTGTTTCTTTTGTATTTTTCGTTAGCATTATTTTTTTTTTTTTTTGATTGAATAATAAACTTAAGTATGTAGTTTCATTTTTTTATTTTTATAATATATATTTATATTATATAATTATAGATAGTATGTATATTATTACTTCGTATAACCTTCTTTTGCTGTTGCTAATTGGTTATTTTTTATTAATAGTTGCGAATGTTTTTTTTTATATTATTATTTTTATTGTTTTGAAAGAAAATAACGAGAAAATCTGTTTCTTTAGCTTGTTTAATTTCTTGCTGTTGTTTAATAATAAATTGTAGATTGATAAAAACGAACAATAAACGGAAAATATAACAGAGATAAATGTTTATGGAAATAATAATAATAATAATTAGTAATAATAATGGGATGCGGTCGCAGGCAAATGCTTCTTAACCATCTTCCTTGGGAGGAGTGAACCAGCCTGTAAAGAGAAAAGAAGAAAAGTTATATTGATATATATTAAGTTAATAATTATTATATTTGGAGCAAAGACGGTATAGGTAAGAATATTACTGTAGTGCGATCCCCAATAAATAATAAATGCTCTTGTCGTCTTGCTTAGCCACATCTAAGCAATTTAAACATACAGGTGAATCTACCAACACATTTATAATATATTTCCACAGTACAATTGTGTTGCGAGTCTATGGGTTAACAAGGTAAATAAAATAACAGGCGCATCCACGTGTTTGGTAAAAGTATAAAAGAGTGGCAGGTCAAAGAATACCGGAATCAAACAAATGTTACATCAGCATTTGATAGACCTCAGTTATTTTTTCGAATATGGAAGGCTTTCAGAAACTTTTTTGAGGGAAAATCGTGATCAGTAGGAATTCAATGAAATTGGAAACCACAACCTCTCAACAATACCAGCGTAGTTCTTTTAACTAACTCCTCTCCTTTCGTCTGCTGATAATAGTTAACCTCGGGAGCCCTACGGTCACTAGCCAGACCGAAGAACTTACGTGATTCTTTAAACATGCATATAATATATGTATTAGCTCTGAATGTTAACATAATTGAATCAATTGCATTTTATTAGTTGCTATTTCGCAAGACCTTATGACACAGCTTAATCCTTAATTCAGGTGCGTAGGTTCAATATCAACTGACTACATAACGCCAAAATTGTTTTAACGAAAATAATTCTATGCAGAATTTACATTCACATCGAACTGGGAGGCAGATACTCTCATAAAATAGTCGATAACTGCGAACTCACAGTATCACTTTCTCGGTTTACTCTACTATCAGCCGAAGAATTCTTTATATCGTCAATGCTTATTATTTCCCTCAGCTACCATATACGGCCGGGCATGCACACATTATGTGCTCAGCAATTCTGTTTTCTTTAAGACATAATCGGCACTCCGGTGAGTCAACTTTTATGAAAGTGATATCGCAGTCTGTGATAACCTGTTAGTTATGCAATTACATTTTTGATATCGTGCCTTGGTAGATTTAGTACACTTTATTGGCAATGTTTTTGAAAACCCTTTGAAAACCTTTTTCGTCTGTCTGAGACCTGAGATGTTTTCCCAATGTGAGATATACTGGCTGTGTTCCCAGTTTTTTTGCGCGCAGCGTTAGTCTAAAACATAACGACACCCAAAAATAAGTCAATATCTTCGTCTCCAGTCTGCAATACATACACTCTTCCCTGTAAATCAAAAATTACCACACATGAAAACAAAATTTAAAACACATTAGGCACCAAAAAGGCCGATCCTTGGGAGAACCGGCTGCATTCGCAATTCAAAACGCAGAAAAACCTAAACAATTTCCCTGGTAAGGCAACAAATCCCTGCCATCTATTTGCTCTAAGTTTTCAAAGAAGTATTTCCCCAAAAATTATCTTTGAATTGGAGCTATTGCCTTACATTCACACAGTATATGTGTTATGTCCTCAGCAGCATGCAGATTTACACAGTATCTTCAGATATCTGTTCCCGATAGTTCGAACTTCTATGCATGTTTCCGCAGGAGACAGTCAGAATCCCTCAAGACTTTTCCGTCTCAGATAGGCAGACCTTTTTCAATCATGTCCTTTATTATGCAGAGGGGAGGTTTGATGTCTGCAACCTCATTGTCAACAAGTAGCCCTCCTATTCTTGCAAGCTCATCCGCCTGTTTATTTATCTCAGTACCGCAGTGTCCTGGTACCCAGCACAGTCTCACTAGGTTCTGACTGCATAATGTTTAAAGCATCCTATCTGTATCAGAAAAGATGTTGGTTGATTCCAGTGCCTTGAGTGCAGCCTGGATATCGATGCAGATGGCGATATCGCTTCCGGATACCGATCTCATCTGCATTAGCTCGCCGCCCTTAGGAGAGCCAGAACCTGTGACTGGAAGACACTGCTTGTGTCCGGTAGTCCTATAGACACTCTCAGCCCTGGATCTTCTGAGAAGATACCAGAACCTGTTCCTTCCACTGTTTCCGAACCATCAGTGAAAATCGCAATTTCGTTCGATCTGATTATTGCTTTTCTTTGCCGATCCTTCCTCTACGGATATATTTTGTCCTATGGAATGTCAAAGTCGACAAAGGAATGGATTTCATCCGTTATAATTGGATTGTCGTTCTCTGAACCACCGCTAATTTTCCGTAGATCGTTTTCGTTTTCGTTTTGGTTGCTTTTCACCATACTAATGAGCCGTATGTAAGTACCAAGTTTCCACCGTTCTTTTGCAGATAAAAAGAGCATTATACGATTTTTTTATTCTTTCCGCTACATTTCAACTTTGAAGATAATTTTTGAATTTAAGTTGAGTTGAACAAACGGTTTTTGAGAACTTTAAGTCGACGAAACGCAATTCTTATATCTGGGCCGATTTACATGTAAAAACTACTCACCATTCTTCTCGTGTATCTGTACCAATGACTTGAAGCTCTGCTGTGCTCGTGCTAAACTGTACTGGCCTTGTGATAAAGCCTAAAATTTAAAAATAAAAAAAAAAACATTTAAAATGTTAACTTCATGAGTTCCTCGCCAAATATTTATTTCAGCAGCCTCACCGTCACGCTTACCTTTGTCGCTCCGAATTGTATGCGGGCCTTGCCCTTGACTAGAGTCGCTGCTATTTGCATTATAACCGCCTCTACTGTGTACGCAGAGCTCCAGCCTTGCTTTGTAAGCAACTCCATACAAATTGCTCCACCCACCAACACATACCCACCTACAAATTTACAAAGAAACCCATCAGTATAAAACTACAAACGTTTGGATTGCATTCTACCTGAGATAATGGGATGCACAACTCGAACAAAGGGTGGCTCAAATGGGTACGTCTCCTTGAATATTATATTCAGCAAAATGCTGTCTTTACCCTCCTTCTCCTTCAACACAATTAGATCGTTGTGTAGCGGACTGTCAGGATCGACAGACTTAAGACGAATATTCCACTCGTATATCGAGTCATTTACTAATTCTATTGAGTACATGTTACTCTTGAAGGAATCCGAACGGTAAATATCACGAAGTTCTTTCATTAGGCGATCGGTTGCTTGCACAGAACCGGAAACTGATCCCTAAAGGAGAAACGCATTAGGAGTTAGAAGGATATTCAAAATCGCTCAGTTTTACCTTTAAGTAGTCTTGTCTCTGACTTTGTCGCAGTCTTTCAAGGGTGGCAAGGTGTTCTACTTCCATTTCGTCTTTCTGTTTGAAAACAGACTCTACATGAGTAAATTGTTCGATTTGGATTAGTTTTTTTGTTAAAAAAGCAAACCTTATTTGTATTGCGTCCATCATCCATTTCCAAGGGAAGATCTTCGTCGCCTTCGCTCTCCTGTTCGCTGTCACCAACTGGATCCTCGATTTCGTCTGGATCGGAGTCAATGTCTTCAATTTGTTGCTGCTGCATTTGATGAAGAGGCGATACACTGGGCGGTGGCAATTGAAATGGTATTGTTAGGTTGTCTAAGTCTGGCGGCAGAGGGACATTGTGCAGGCGGCATAATTCTCGAAGTAAGATTCCAACCTGAAGGAATAAAAAATATATACGATCAAAATCGCGTAAACTCTGCCTGTAGTGGTGACATTAACTTACCTGGTTGATCACGTGGTTGTCGCGGCCATTTGTATTACTAAGTATCTGTACCGCATTTGTGACACTTGTCTCTTCGCTTTCGGCAAACCAAACCGGGGGTGATGAAGGGTATGTTTCCTAAAAATATGAAAAATATTTATCGGTTGAAAAAAATCTTGTTTACTCTTTTTCACATTTTATCTTACTTCAGCAGATAAATCAATTAAAATGCATATATTAAGTATCCTAAACATTGCATAAAACCATATATGTACTTGGAAGACCACTAAAGCATTTTGAAATACTGCCACTTCAGGAATATAGCATTAATTACTCAAATAAGTTAGCCTATTAATACTGTGTATAAATCGACTAATTCATCAATAATGGTCATATGTTTGGGATTTGTTTCTAGTTTTAGTGGAAAACTTTTAGAGATTTACAATTCCTTTCTGAAACAGAAACTGAATTTCTTAACCAGTCAACCAAAATCAACGCAAAAGAAAAACAAAGAAGGTAATAAACGTCGTTCATAAACGGAGCATTCTCCAGGGCATGACCAATCAGCAAGCATAGGAGTGGGGCAAACCAATTTAAAGGAACACTACCATAGCGAAATAAAGTTGGAAATATTTAAATAATAACTAAGTATGAATACAGCGCACGAATGGCAGGGACTGGCAAATTATCTTGTGATTTCCAGACATTTAAAATTAACCCAGGAGAGATGGCTAACTAAATAAACTATTCATTTTACGCACAAACGAAGGTGTGGAATTGTCATCAATTTTATGTAAGTTGATTTAGCAATACTATGAATCATCTGCTACAAACATAACCAGCATCTATGTACACCCATCGCACCCAAAAAAAAAGTGAAACCGTCCACTGGGGAATTAGGAAATAAAATTTTGTCTGCAGCATGTTTGTTAGTGAATTAAGTATGTTTTTGTTATATTGATTCTAATTCACAAGATTAAAGGAAATGTTTGGGTTTTCGTCTTTCAGCTTGAAAGAGCCTTCCCTCCACATGCAATACATTACGCCACTGCATTATCTGTATATTTGTTTAATATTAGTTGGAAGTGGGATCTACAAAAGGTATTTAATATAGAAAGTCAAAAAGAGTTGCATTGGTGAAATATTGAAATGGATGTTGTCCAAATATTCTGTATGTTATTCTACTTTAGAAAAGCGGAATTTAACTCAAAAATGGAACGACGGAATTAAAAAAACATTATTTTATTTTATACTGTCACGTTGAAAAAAACTGCGCATTTCGATTTTTGAAACATTTTTTTTTAATTTTATTTTTATCTAACGATAATTTAAATAGAATCGATTTTCTTAAAAACTTCAAAAATTTACCGAAATAACAGGTGCACTGTTGTCTGATTTTGACAAAATAAATTCTCAAATATTATTTTGTAACTCACGGAACTTGGTTCAAAGCTTCAATATTATTTTCAAGTTATCAACGCGTTAAGGAGATGCCCTTAAATTTATTTAGAGTATGATGTTACATATGAAGTATGTTTTACGCTTGACATTTATTAAATAAATCGTTTTCGATTAGTTATCCGGAAAAACATTCTGATACAGAATGTCAATCGGACAACAAACATATTTCATTTGAAATTGAAATTGCAACCCCCTCACTGTCATTCTTATAAAGAGAAAAGCTAATGAAGGGTGATTTTTTAAGCGTAGTTTTTTTAAAAATCGAATAAAACACTCAAATTTGCATTAAATATTCAAAATTTGTATTGTAATCGATAAATAGGCCTTTGCCATTTACGTTTTAAAGACAACTTCATGTAAATGTTGTCCGCGGCTTCGTTTCAAATGGTCCATTCGGAAGTTCCAATTTTGCGTCACTTTTTGAGCATTTCGGGCTGTATTCCACGAATTACGCGTGTTATGTTATCCTGCAAGGCTTCAATCGTGTTCGGCTTGTCCACATAGACTAACGACTTTACATAACCCCACAAGAAATAATAAAGAGGCGTTAAATCGCATGATCTGGGCGGCCAACTTACATTGTCATTTCGAGAGATAAGCTGCTCACCAAATTCATCCTTCAACATTTCCATTGTTTCACGAGCTGTGTGGCATGTGGCACCATGAAACAATTTTTAGATAAAACAACGGATTTTCACATTTTTCACAGACCACGAATGTTGATAATAAATTTCAATAATTTGCAATCGCTGCTCGTTTGTAAGTCTTGCCATGATTAAATGGCAGAGTATACTGAAAACTTTTCGCTTTGACAGATGGCGCTTGGACCCCATTACTAACCAGTACTGCAAACCTGAAAAACCTAACTCCTAAAAAATCACCCTTTAAAAGCTAATAATAGGTTTGTCCAAACACCGAATCACAAACTTGTTTCTGACTTCACAATTTGTTGCGTGTTGCGCGTGAACGCTCTCTGACTCTGACTACTAAGTGTTTAATATTATTTACAACTCCATTGTGTAGTCCTTGTGAATTGTGAAGTCCTGAAAATTAATATAGCTTTGGAAGTTTTTTCAAAGTTCCAAAGAAATATTTGAGAAATGTCCTAGACACCTAAGAGTAGACATCAAAGATTACAATACTGGACATTTTTCCTTAAATTGACAGTAACTGGGTTAAACATTGAAGGCAGGAACTAAAGTCTAAACTAAACTAAACTGAAAACGACAAGGCAAGACATTTGAGATTGTATCGATTGGAACAAACGTAATATTAGGCATTTTAAAATGTATATATAATATATTTGTTCATTTATATTTGTTTATTTGAAGAGTAATAAAATGCACGTGCAACATTTTTATAGCGTATTTATACTCTTATATTCATTTTGACACATAGTTTGTAACACCCCTTAATATTCGTCGTAGACCCCTTAACGTTAATGATTAGGACCAAAACCTAAAACTATTTAGCAATGTCCGACCGTCCATATCAACTTTTAAGGCCTTTAAATTTATGCTAGGAAGCTGAATTTTGAAACATATATGTATGTACTCCCTAGGGTCTCAAAATCTGTAAGCATTTCGCGTGTACTTAGCTAAGTGGAATGAAATAATAGAAAAGGGATCTTCAGCTATTAATGGAGCAGTGCGATATTTCCGCCGATACCTTTAAGTGACAGTTTGTATTATATACGGACAAACCAATCACACAAATATTCTTGGAAATCAGTTGCGGCGTTATGGAGTATTTATCTGGATATATTAATTTAAAGTTAAACACGTTACGAAAATAAAGCATACGAAGACTATAAAGTGTGATTGTCAAAGATGTGCAGTTAAAGTACACTATTGGACAAATAAAAGTTACCACCAGAAAATTTCAACTAAACTTCGCTGAGACTCTCTGGATTCGAACAGTTTTTAAAATAAGCCCCAAAATAACAGTATTTACCCGTTCTAAATTTATTCTAAGACAAAAAAGTAATCGCTGTTCACTTCATGAACAAATCATATCTGCAATTTTAGTTTCTTGTGAAATAGTGTGGTGGTAATTTTTAATTGTCCACAACTGTCATTTGCCAAGAGCTTAATAAGAAATTCTTCCATATTATACTCCGTCTAATGGCCAAGCTTAAAATTCAGTTAATTTTGCCAAATGATTTAGAAAGGCAAAGAAGTGGATATTGCATGTCTACCGGTGGAACTCTAACGTCATTGTTATTAGGAAGGCATTTTCGAATAAAGTTGATTGATGTCAAATGGAAGTGCTAAATAGACCATTAAGACCGTATACATGTGTTAGATCAAAGAAATAGGATATTCATAGTATGACAGAATGGGGATTTAACCAAAATAACAATCCGACCGAGAATTGACCTATACCAAAATCCAAACAACGCTTACAAACAGCCGATTCCAGCACATTTTATGAAACTATCAAGTAGACACGAATATTATTTATATCCGCGCGATAAAGCAGAGTCGGGATCTTCTTGTTAAGTAACGATTGATAATCTTGATCCTAATGTTGAAATATTACGTTATACGAAAATTCAAATTACATATAGTTATATTACGTGTGATCTTAAGGCTTCTTTGACTTTCCAATCGAGCCAATCATGTAAAAAATACGACGAATGAGTAATTATGAAGCCGCTAGCTCTCGACTGCTAAACAATATTTTGTGATCAGTTTACGCAGAGCAAACAGAAGGTAATAATCATAAATGAGTATCAACAAAGTGTGGATAACGAAAATCTTAGACTTCACTACCCCTTTGGTAAACATGTGTCTATTTTCCAAGCGGAGGTTTACGCCAACCTAACGGGTATGCGCTATATTGTGAACAAAAGGTTGAGGGCTAGAATCATATCCATTTGCAGCGACAGACAAGCTGCATCAAAAGCTCTGCTCAACCATCTACCTCGTCCAAGTTAGTGCTAGAACTCAAGCTTTCTCTGAATTTGGTCGCAAGGCTGAACACAGTGCAAGATTCACTGTGTCCTAAGTCACACTGGCATCCAGTGAAATGAAATCTCTGATAAGTTTTCTAGGCGAGGTTTAGAAGAAGTTTTCTCAGGATCCGAACCTGCGTTGCGTTTGCAGTCATGTCTTTCATTGATACTTCGGCTTCTCGTAAACACAAGATTTGGTGGCGTGATTGCGATGGATGTAGACAGACTTAACTACAGCCGACGGACATTTGCAAATTGTCTGCATCTTTCCTTCTTTCTCAAAGTAGAATCGACTGCAGGCTGCTTGTAGTTCTTTCGGGCCACCAAGCTTCTGCTGAATACTTAGCAATACCCTGCTTGTGGTGAGGAGGATGACACAGAAGAACACTTCCTCTGCAGTTACCCGGTACAAGTACATTAATGTAAGGTGTCTGCATGGTAGCAGAATGGACCAGTAGTTGTGTCTGAGTCTGAGCGTTACAACGGTTATTAGTAACCTCCGACAAAAGAAAAAAATTCACAAAAGTAAGTGATTTATCGCCAATCATCTTATAGGGCCCATACACCACACGAACATGTGGCCGCAAACACGTGTTTGCACATACATACATGTTTGTATGGTGTATGATCAATTGGGGCAAAGTTCAGACGGCGCCTAGTAAAAATAATAGGGTCTGGGAAGAGTTTATAGCTGTTTCCTTCTTTTTTTGTGAAACAACAACCATATGTTGCCGAAATCCCTCGCGCATTCTTCATAATGATGTGTGCGAAGATGTACTTTTTACACGGCTTTAGTATGTGGGTGTCTACGTTTGACTAACTCGTGGTAAGAAAAATTTAATAACAAGGAGCAAATGTTCTTTTGCGAAATGCTATTAATTTTGAGGGAGTTTCAGTCTATGGAACGGGGGCACGAAAGGGCCAAGGATATTCTAGCCAATTAAGGCATTCGTAAGTGATTTGGAGAGGGTGGGCTTGCTGCTAAAAAGAAATAGGACAAATCTTCAAGCAACAAACTTCAACGGCCAGTAAAACGCGAATAGAAGTTAGACGGAGAATAGTGAGTCACGCCTTTCGCCTTCCAAGGTCTGATTCGCTTCCTCAGAAGATTTATCGAAGAGAAATCATTAAATATCGAGTTATTTGTTTTCATTCGCGCAAATACATTTTGCAATTTAGTTTTTAAACATAACTCCGAGTAGCTGATCACCACACCTGTAGTATTGTGCCGGAGGTTAACAAATAATATTTATTATTATTATTACTTATTAAAAGGTAATAAAATACAATTTAACTTAATTCTAACGCACTAGCTCCATTGGCCTTTGGCTAAAATAATACTAAACAATGTTAACTTGCAACGCGTCAATCGTTGTTGGCTTGTGTGAATAGAGAAATGACTTTACGTATCCCCAAAGAAAACAATCGTCCCATGTTTCCTTTCCATAAATTGATTATTTCTTTCCTGTATAACAAGTAGGGCCCATCAGTGTTACCTCTGAAAGTTTTCAAAAATAGTCCAAAAAAAGAGTCCTGGGTGAAAAAAGGTAACAACTTAAAGAAAATCACCATAAGTTATTAACGCTAAACTTCTATTTCAAATTCAAACGTAACGTCTATTTAAGCAAAATAAATATATAAGTAAATTATTTTTAACATAACTCAAGTTAATATATTTTAAAACTACAGTATTGTGCAAAACCTAAGCAACTTTTCCTACTCTCATGTAAAAAGTTGTCTCCCACTTTTAAAAATACATCCCGGTAAACTGTAAATATATTTATTTACATATTTGCATGTGTCCTCAAAATCACCCAAACAAAGTTTTTAATTTTTATTTATTAACAGTAAATAAAAAAAATAAATCAAAATCAGTTCAAAAAACAGCTGTGCAAAACCTAAGCAACTTCGAGTTTGCTAAAACAGTTCTTGTTATTACCACAAATTTAACGGCATTTTTAAAGTGGGTTTTTCCATGACGCAATGTGTAAAGTTAATTTTGCTCAATTGTGGGTAGAGATTGCGGTCGGGTAGTCATTCACAGTCATTTTCAATATGGAGCGCGCTAAATATGATAAAACCTTCAAATTAAAAATAATTAACCTATATAAACAAAGAGTATCACAGTCAAAAATTGCAAAATTATTCGGAATTAATAAATCTATAGTTTCACGTTTGATTAAAAAATATAAAGCTACCGGTAGCTTAGAAAATAATAATGTAGGAGGAAGGCCGTGTAAAACAACTGTTCGGGAGGATATGAAAATAACGAGATTAATCAAATCAAATCCCTTTATTTCCTCTCGGGAAATATTGTCGACTTTGAATTTGAAAGTTGACTCCAGTACGGTTCGTAGACGGGCTCTTGAAGCTGATCTTAAAAGTTATTCAGTGTTGAAGAAACCTATGCTTACGAGAAGCATGTACAGAAAAGGTTTATTGATAAAATTGTTTTTTGAATTGAAATAATATTTTCTTTAAAACACTTTATAGGTTGAATTTTGCTAAAAAATATATTAATTGGCAAGTGGAAAAGTGTGTTATTCAGTGACGAATGTAAATTTAACCTGTGGAACACTGATGGCATACAATAAGTTAGGCGTACGCCCAAGCAAAGACTTAATCCACGCTTCTGTAAAAGTACACTGAAGCATGGGGGTGGAAGTGTTATGATATAGACATGCTTTTCTGGTTATGGTGTTGGTCCTTTTCATGAAATAGGGGGCATAATGGATCGTTTTGTTTACAAGGATATTTTGGAAAATGTGATGCTGCCGTATGCCGAATGGGATATTCCACTTTCTTGGGTATTCCAACATGACAACGACCCGAAGCATACTTCCAAAATGGTCAAGGAGTGGCTAACAGACCATCGGATTGAAGTTCTTGATTGGCCTGCACAGTCGCCGGATTTGAATCCGATTGAAAATTTATTCGGGATTCTTAAACGTCGCGTTGGAACAATACGGTGCAAAAACCAAATGGAGTTGTTAAATTTATTGAAAATACAGTGGGAAAATATACCAGCAGCTATTATTTCTAATTTAATTGAGTCGATGCCTCATAGATGTGCTGAAGTCATAAAAAATAACGGATATTATACAAAATATTAAAAGAGTTGCTTTGGTTTTGCACAGCTGTTTTTTGAACTGATTTTGATTTATTTTTTTTTATTTACTGTTAATAAATGAAAATTAAAAACTTTGTTTGGGTGATTTTGAGGACACATGCAAATATGTAAATAAATATATTTACAGTTTCCCGGGAAGTATTTTTAAAAGTGGGAGACAACTTTTTACATGAGAGTAAGAAAAGTTGCTTAGGTTTTGCACAATACTGCATAAGTAACAAAAATATACAAACTAAAGATGCTACCGAGTTATAAGGAATGTTGTTTCGAGTCAGGAACCCAGTCTTATAGTTGCTTATTGTTATCATTAAGTAAATTTAGTGCAAAGGACATTCACATTGAACATTGAAAGATTGAAAGCTAATTTCTTTATACACAAGTTAAAGTTGCTTAGGTCGATATAAGCCAAAAATATATTTTATTTATTTTTAAAGGGAGAACAAAATTACCTACAATTTGGTGTTATCAGCTTTTTGCTGTCCATGCTGCAAGTCGATTTTCAAATCTTACGGATAAGTTTTCTACATTTAATGTTATTGGACAATAAGTCTTATATAAACATAAGCCATTGTTCCATATTAAAGTGTTGTGTCAAGAATATTTATGTCGCCATTAGCTATTTTTACAAAACAAAATATTAAAATACGGAAGCATATATTGAAAAAATTCAATTTTTGAAACTAAAAACTGATAAATGTAGAAAATTGACATAAGCAACTTTACCTTAATTGTAAAGATTAATAAAAACATTGTCCCAGCGAATGCGCTACTATGGGGCAATGTTAAGATTTTGATGACGAAATTGTATAAAAACTGGAACAAATAGGTACTCCTCCAAATAGTTTTTAACTTTTCAATGTCTTTAATTTCAAAATAACTTTTTCATTTACAATCTAGCACTTGCGTAATAATTCTAGTAATTTGTATTGTTCGGTAACATTTTTGTGATAATAGTTAAATTCGATTGCCATTTTAGGTTGCCTACCTCGGAGTTGACACTACGCTTTCCGAGTGTACTTACTTGTGCCTAATAGACATTGCATAGAAATGAAATCTATTTGCAAACCTTCATAGGTATGTCCTTATCTACGTAGAACGAGACTATTATTATTTCACCCAAATCTTAAAAATGTAAACTTCAGCACTTGGCTATTTCAGCAAAAGTACATTTTTAAGTTATTTAAACTAAAATTTTTTATTTTTAATGAGGATTGTTCTGGTTCTACCTACTGCACAATGTGCCCTTAGTATGTTTTTGCACGAGGCCATCGATTTGTTATTTAGTCGGTTGGTGAAATGATACACGCGGCATTAATAAGACTTTTTAGTTAAAAAAAAAAAACAATTTGTTTCCATCCCAAAGGGTAAAAAAAGAAAAATATAAAAATATGTTAATGTTGACATGCAACATTTAATGTAAATTGGTATTTTTTTTCTACAAAAGAACAGATGAACACAAATAATCATATAAAACAAATATCTAAGTCATAACACAGGAAGCTGAAACCTGCCTAGCAACTAGGAAAATTTACCAAATTCCCGCCTCTTTGCAACAATTTTTTTTTTTTTTGTTTTAGAATATATATGATATGAACTTACACACTTGCCCTTCTTCACTTTGAAATAGAATTCTCAATCAATAAACATAATCATCCAACAGTATCTCTATTGTTCTCATGTGAAAACAAAAAGAACACACTGCAAGTGCTAGCGCAACCCATGAAGGTCATACAATTCTTTGACATAGCTCTGTGGCGAAACTTGTAAACAAAACTACATATGTAAGTTTTGCAAGAAAGTTCTTCTCCATCTTTAATTTATCACGTTGAAATACCGCAGCAGAACAAAGACTTTCTTCAACGTTTCATGTGAAGCTTAATATGCTCCTCAATAAATAACACAAAACAGGTGATTCCTTGGGAAAATCCCTGGTTTTGGTGTGACTAATCGAATGAAAATTAAATTGCATATGTTATATACCATGTTCGACCCAAATAAATGTCACATTTTTTGTAAATGCGACAGATAAAAGGTGACCAACCAAACAACTAAAAACAACAAAAACACCGATTCCTTTGTGTCAAGTGCGGAGAAAAACAGCAGGGAACATCTACAAAGTCAAATACAGAATAGGGACAGAAAAAAAAAATCCTAAAAAATATGGAAATGTAAAAATTGTTACGAAAGGCAAAATAAAAAGGATGCACGAAGATTTTCCTCCCCCATTGGTGCAGTTGTCGGGTCGACGAAAAACTTAAAAATTATTCTTCGTCGTCGTCGTTGCCAATTTCTCCCCCACGTTTCGTTCCTCTCTATCGCTTTGCATTTTAGAAAAACAAAATGGCCTTTCTATTATTTTACCTTTTTTTAATCCTGTTATAGGTTTTTTTTTTAACATATCCCCTGCCTTCCCACACTTTACTTTGTACACGAACACAGACTTACCGTTATATTTGCATGAATATCATAGCGTTTTCCATTTTTACCGATAAAACGGCACGTCAATTCATCGACACTGGAATTAAGAATTTGAAAACGCTCATGATTCCTGGTGAAGATCTTTTCGAGAGTTTTTATTTCCAGCTTCAAAGTGTTCAAACACGCCATGTTACAAACAGTGAACTACTGATTGGTGTATGGAGTGTGCCTGTTTGGTGGACTTGGACTGCTCTCTTTCTCTATGACTACGACGAGTTTTTCCTCTGGTGGTGCTGGTGCTGCTCCTGCTGCCGTCCACCCTTTCCCAGTGGGAAAATTTATATTTTCCTGATTTTTTTGTTTTTTATTTTATTCACTTTGTCTTTGAACGTACACACACACAAACACTCTGACCGAAGAGGAATTATAAAAGGGTAACTTAATAACGATAGACTTTTTGTTATTTGTCCACATTTAGCAAGTTTGTGTTGGAAAAAATGTTTTTTTCTTTGCTTCCTCTTCGGTGATAATTAATTTTCACTTCGCGTAATAAACACTTTCGCCAACACTTCTTTCACGACACGGCTGTTCTGTTCTAGAGGGAAACAACGCAACACCATCAATACAGCAGTTCACTCTTTCGCTATGAACAATGAACAGAACAAGTGTTCACCTTTTTTCCATCTATGTGAGAAAAGAGTACAGACCGTTAGTTTGAAAGGAAGACAACATTGGCATTTGTAAGAGATGGAATGGTTCTTTGTTTTTGCGATTCGCTAACGAGACGTGCAAGGGAGCACGCACAATATTTTACACAGATGGTTTTTTTATGCACTAATTTAACTTTTTATTTTTTTATTCTTGTTTAGTAAAAAAAAAATTCAATTACAAAAAAATAAAATGAAATCGGCACTGCAGCAGGCTGTATTCAATTCGCCATATTAATAAGTTTTGTTTTGGTTTATTTATGTTTTATTATAAAAAGGGGATATTCGTCGTAAGAGAAGAATGATGTCGCAAGCAAATAAATTGAGATGAACTACTTTACTTTTCCTACCAGTGCCAACAAATTTGCAACTGATACTGAGCTTACGAGGAGGACAAGGACAAAGTATAGGTGCTATGAAAATTCCGAATTTTAATAGAAAGGTTTGTTCGCTGTGATATTAAGGTAATGCTTTTTTTTTCGGAGTAAAAAAATATCTTAAGCTTAAGCACTTTTCACATGACTTGTAAATGTGAAACCTACAAATATTTATCATTTACACTTGGCCGCAAGTTTGCACATTTGCTGAATATGTGATTACTTTTAAGTAAGCACATTCGGATTGACACCTGGTTGCGTTCCCAAATTCAACAAAATTCATAGAAAAGAAATTACAATACAATTCAATTACCTCAAAAATGTTTAACAACATTTCTAAAATCTGCTTAATTTCAATACAGTTTAGTGTATGAGCAACTTCAAAATAAATATTTTGTTAACATTAAAAAGATGGTTAATTATAGGCGTTTTTGTCAACGGAATCGAAAAAAAAGTGTGCAGACTTCGCGAACAAAAGTGTATATTGTTGACCCATAAAGTCATATACAATACTCGAAAAAGATTGTTTGGAGGCATGTACTTCAATATAAACTATAAGATACCCTAATAAGTATCTGATTTAATTTTTTATTTAATTTTAATATTACCATAAAATTAAGAATTAAAATGTTACAGCATAATTTATATACATTCATATTTTAAGGCCAGCGTAACTTTACGCAATACTTAAACTGCCCTTCGCAGTAAAGGTTGCGTAAATACTTACGCGTTGTTTAACTAAGCAAGCTCTGAGAGGTGTTTTAAGGAAATCTAATAAATACGGCTGTAGGTGTCCGCTTAAAGCAAAAAAGCTAGCAAAACGCTGGTTGACAAAGTTTCAAATCTCAGCACAAAAAATAATAAAATGATGACGGAAATTGGATGGCCCGCTATTGTAATGGCTGGTTTACATGGCCACGCGTACATTTTTTGCACGAGATTAGAGAGAGATCTCTGCCGTCAATTGTTTAAAAGATTTAAGAGTGAGATCAGAGATCAAACAGTCTACATTCGGCTGCTACCACGCACACTAACATTACCGACCTAAATACGTGTCACGTATTGCATGTTTTGAAGTCCTGTCCATTCCTTCTAGTAGACTTTTATATTGGACATATCACTTATCTTGCGTGGTAGGCTTATGCAACACACACGACACAATGCATCTACAGTAGATCTGCACATGAACATGACTATAATCGCTTAGAAGGACTAGAAACATTTCACTTCGTATTTTAAAAACAAAAACAATTGCGGAAAGATCAAAAAAGGGATGATTGATAACTGAAGTGGTTTGATGAAGTGTTGAGGCTGAACAATTTGGTGAATTGGCCCGGGCGGCGAAAAGGGAAGATTCACATAAAACATTAATAAAGCAAAAAAAAAAAAATTTAAGTGCAGCAAAATTGTGTTTACTAAACAACTTCGCACAACAAATAAAATGTACTTTAAAAGGGGCGGACATGCCAGGGGTCTTGAGGCCTAAAAAGGTCCTGAGGAAAATCCTGTTTACGTATTTACAAAGTAGCAAATGCGAAGGACGACATTGCGCAGTTTAACTGAATAAAACCAAATACATGTCGGGACAGAAAAAGTTTTTTAAGGTCAAGCATCTTTTTTTGTCGGAAGTTGCTACCTGAGATAAAAGAAACATCTGCATTCTGGTTGGTACCTACTATCCGATGGAGCGCTAAGACACAACTACTGCTTCATTATGATACCATGCAGACACCTTACATTACTTACTTAGTTTTCCCGTCTTTCAAAGAAAGAGGAGAAGCTTAGATGTTCGGCACTCACCACATACCTGATGCGACCAAAGTCAGGACAACAGCTTCTCGCAATTCCTATTCAGTACACTGTTTCATGTTTTTTTAAGATGTTGAAAATAGCTTTCTATCGTAAAAGTCGTACGCACAATCGCCGACAGTATCTGAATCACCAATTTCTGCCTCAAAGAAACAAAACAACTTTTTAATTTATTCTTTTTGTTTATATTGTTTAAATTTCTTTTAGATTTACAAATAAGTTAAAAAAATTGTCTTAATGCTCGGATTCAACCACAAAATGTACAAAAAGAAGGAAAATATCGGGCACACCATCTGCCCGAGTTGTTCTGCGGTAATAAAAAAAAGAAGAAACTAAAGAAAGACGGAATGGAAATTGGGAGTAGACGAGATGATAGAGAGATACTGAATCTGCTTATATTTCGTTTATAAATGCCTAATAAATATGTGTGTGCTAAAAAAACTCCTTACAGCTCGCTGTGCGATGCTGTTTCAGCACCATCCTCTGTCTTACTGGGCTTAACTACTTTCTCAGTAGATGGTTCTTGTTCATCATCAGTCTTTGGCTCCTCTTCCTGTTCAGCTTCTGCTTCTTGCGGAGCTTCCTCCTTTTCTGCTTCTTCGGCAGCTACCTTCTCCTTGGCATCCTTTTTAACTGGCTTTGTTTTTGGTTTCCAGATTTTTATCTTGTTTACCAAGTACTTCACTTCACGATCGAGGAGAGCCATTTTATCGGTTAGGTCCTTGACGGTAAGACGCAGCTCTTGATTGCGTTTGAGTTTCTTCTGGGCGGCTACCTCAGTCTTTCGCCAGGCGGATGTCTCTTCGATTACCTTAGCCAGAGTGATGACTTCCACTTCAGTGAAAACATCTTTATCGGGATTAGTGTCCTTGGTCAGGTTCATGGCCTTCTCTAGGAAGCCGCGGGCACCTTCCAGCATGCCATCAAGAGCTTTGATCGCTTCGGGACGTTCTTCGTGTTCCCAGTGGCGACCGAGGACGACGTTGGTGAGTTTTTTGACATCCTCGAGTTTGTTCTCTAAAACATTGGCATCGGCATCAGCACCGTCTTCGTACAGCCACTCGGAGATGGCCGAACATTCGCTTAAAATTTTCTCTTTTTCCTCTTCCGTGGCGCAGTTGGAGTATTCACTTTGCCTTAGTTTCTCTTGAGTTTCGATGACATGCGATTCGAGGGCGTTAAATGCGGATTCCAAACGGACACGAGCATCTTCAGCTGAATTAATGGCAGTCAGCTTCTCCAATGACTTGTCGAAGCTTTCGCCTTCGAGCGGGGTGGTGAATTGCAGAGTCAGCTTGTAGTCGATTGGCTCCTTAATGGTCACAATCTTTACTGTGTTGTTCTTTGAAGCTAAAATAAAACGCATAAGCCAAAAAATCAAACTGGAATTCTACACTTACCTTTGTCATCGGTTTTGTTGCCTTCAGTCTTTGGCAATTCATCCTTTGATGGCTTGTCCTCCTCCTGACTGTCAGAAGGCTTTTCACCCTCGGTCTGTTCAGATGTAGAGTCGCCATCTTTGTTCTCGGTACCGTCCTTCTTCTCATCGTCTTTGTTGGAGAACAACTTGCTGATTGTGCTTCCCAACTTGGCGAGAGTTCCCTCAATATCGATCTCCTCATCATCAGCCTTTTGTTTTTCATAGACAAACTCCACCCCGGTGGAACTAAAAATGCCGGAATCATCCAACATAAAGTATGCCTTTATTCCTTTCGAATCGACAATATCATTTTGATTCTTTTCCAGCGTTTCCTTTACCTTGGACAACTCCACGTGCGTTAGATTAAGGGCACCGATATAGGATACTTCCTCAGCACTGAGGTGGCTCAGGTCGCCATAATGGACAAAAAAGTCAAAGTCGTTGGTATGCTTGTTGAAGGTGATCACCTTTTTCTGTGGGTACGAGTTCATGGGTCCAAAGAGCACACGCTTAACTTGGCGGATAGTAGCCCCATCTCCAGGATCGCGCTCGAACGAGACTTGAACTGGGAAAAGGACCGCGTCTTTGATCACGAACTTCTTTACCTTGAATCCGGTGGCGAGGTCAGCTGCTTTGTATACAGCGCCCATCGTGGCAGCCTCATCGGCGTTCAAGCTTTTGCCGAGCTCCTGCTTGATTTCTTCCTTAAGAATCTCCTGAACCTTTGGCACACGAGTACCACCGCCGAACAAAATTACCTGACTTACCACATCCAATGATAAACCCGACGACCTGACGGCCTGTTGCAAGGGCTTAACAATCCTTGGCCATATATCAGTGCACAGTTCTTCAAGAATTTCTCTGGTGATCTGAAGCTTGAAGTCGTGATCCTCGATCAGGTTTTCAATCTGAGCGTAGTGGTCGATGTTGGCGCTGAGGACGTTCTTCAAACGTCCTGCTTCCTTGAAGAGCTTGGCCATGGCACGTGGATTCTTGGACACATCAGTTTTTGTCTTCTTCAGGTTGTTGAACTCCTTCGCTAGATAGTCGCGAAGACGCAATTGAACATCCAATCCTCCCAAAGTGCGATCGTAACCAACACCGAGGATTTGAACTACCGGATTTGTCTCCTTTGTCTGCTTGTCCTTAACCAGCTGATAGCTGACCAAAGCTGCGGATGTTTTCTGCGCCCCCATGTCGTAGAACAAGAAGTACTGAGTCGTTTCGTTAATCTCTGCCCGGTGGAAGACTCCGTAGTTGAGGGCGACTGCTGTGTAATCGTTGATGAGCTGTAGAACTTTTAAGTTAGCCAACTGCGCAGCTGAAAGAAGAGCCGAGCGCTCCGCCTGACCGAAGAAGCCAGGGACAATGAGAACGCATTCAGTAATTGATTGACTTGTGGAGTCTTGAGCGAATTCTCTGGCTTTAACGAGGATTTGGGCGACCAGTTCTTCAACGGAGAAACGCTCATCGCCCTTTTTGAAGACGACTGTATTGCGTAGCTCATCTCCAACGATCTCGTAATACGGGAATCGTTTCCTGTGCAATAGAAATAAAGGCACCAATGATAAGAAAAACATTAAATGGTGAACAAAGCACCAATAGCGAAAAGGGGGAGTTAGAGTTCCACTTACCGGTATAAATCCACAATGGGGTTATCAACTTGTTTCCCCAGCAAGTCTAAAAGATATCCATATGCGCTAGATGGATCTCTTACACCCACTGTCTGAGCATCCTCGCCGAATGACCGTACACCATCGCGGAATGCCAGAACAGCTGGTGACTTCCTTTTCGACTCCTTATTTAGGGCAATTTCCATTGGTACGCCCGGTGACACGACTCCCACTTTCATCCACTCATTGCCCAGATCAACAGACATCACGGCGGCACATTTTATTGCTGGAATGCTTGCCAGTACAGCAAGGACTAGGAAGCCCCATGACAGGGTCATTCGCAGTCTCGTCATATCTGTTGGTTAGAAATAAATCCGGTTAAACATCCCAATTCCATTAATGCGGTGTGGGGTCTTTGACTTTCTTTCAGCCATTTTTTGTAAGGTTAGTTTGGCAAATTTTTGCCAATTTTTTCTGACAGACTTACCTTAATGCCGGTTGTTCCGTTGAAGTTTTTTATTTCGGTGATTTTTGGATATAAAGTGAGAAAAAATCTAAGGCCTTACTTAATTTTATTGCTGAACTTTGACTAAAAAGAATCCAATGAAATATGAAAGTTGCCAGGTATTTGAGGGAAATGACTGACGTGTTCTTTCCAAGTGGACAACAGCAACGCGCCGGAGTAGTGTACGTGTACATACAAAGACGAATTGGCACACAAACAAATCGTTTAGCTGTCAATGTGGAACTAAATAGATTCCAAAATGAACTCTACCTACAAATGGGAACAGAAAAGTGATGCCACACCGTGTATCTAGTACGTTAAAAAAAATACGCAAGGAAGCAAAAGTCAAGAACATGCATTTTATACAACAAAAATTTACATCATATAACACTTCCAATAAAATTTGATTCAGTAAAATTAAGATATAAAATTGTATGTGGTGTATGTTACGATTTTGATGTATGTTGTATGTGCTATGGAATATAAGAAAAATGCTCCTAGTCCGCAAAAAAAAAACAGGGTTAAATTTAAAAAAAATGTTATTCAAGCTCAATAAAAAGCCATGTGTTTAGTCCGTCGATAAATTTTCGTTATGCACTTACTTCTTTTTTATTACGTTCATTTTTTCGAAAATATTTTTTAGGGAGAGTTTTCTTTTCTTATAGTATATGAACGGGCATACTTGCCCATGTATCAGTATTAAAGAGATAAACGTATAGAACTCTTGTCGAAACAACGTCGTTTAATCGGTTTAAATTTTAATTTAAGCGATCTTGCCAATGGTGTGTTTCTGTTTTTGTAGCATGCGAGTAGAAGTTTAATGCACTGGTTAGCGGGTTAGAAGTAACACTTCATTAATTAAAGTTTCTTATATTGGTATATACTAGGATACTCACGAGTAAAAAGTTCTTATTAATAAAAATTCTGGCATTCAGTAATAACATTTACGCAAATCTATTACTTTTCTATTACAATCAATCAAATTTGCTTTCTCTATAGAGCATTTCAAATTAATTGTAAACAAATAAATGGTTTTTTAGATTTAAAAGTGCAATGTGGGCAATCAAAATGAAGAATCGTACAAAAAGAACGAAAGATAAGTGAGAAATGTCTGTAGTAATAACAAAAAAAAAAGGTTTTCGTTTGCCTGCTAAATCATCGTTAAACCACCTTCGACGGTAAGTTCAGTTAACTCACAGTTGAAAAACGTCAGTTAGTGTGAAATTTATTTTATTAATAACATTTTACACATAACTCACGACTTAATGGTAACTCTCTGTTAATTCGTGTTCATTAATACTGTTGTACTTGCTGATAGAACAGTCTGTAAATTTTGGAAAGCCTCTGTGAAAAGTTTGTATGCAAATTTTTTTTGCACAGTCTTATACAAAACCTGCAAATGCTGATCTTTCTGTCAGCTAGTCTGAGTAGCAATAATAAATCAAAATTGGGATGAAATAACAAATAACGAAAATATTCTACGTTAAATAATATCCATAAAAGAATACCATTTATTTCTATTATCATCTTTAACCAATTTCTAAACATACCTCAAAATCCCGAATCTAAAAGTTAATACAACACTTTCGTTGGGGTATTTCTTTATCGATGTACTCTTAACTCTTAACTTGTGTTTTAATGAATTCATACATGTAATTGTCAAATGTTATATCAAATCTTAGTTTAGAATTTCTTAAAAAAAAAACAAATAAACACTGACGCGTTAAGGTCAGTGCTGTGGGAAGTGCGGGACTATCTCTATAATTACTCGTCTGTGATTTTTATGTTCGACGAAAATAAATTATTTTTTTCAATAACAAACAACAATGAAATTGGCAGCACTTTCGTTTTCATTTGTGTTTATTTAAAAAAAATGGAATACCTTGAAATCGTACGTTACGTCACGTGCTTCCCAACCTGCCACTCGTTTCATTTCTTATCTATTCCTCAAAGCATAAGTATGCACAAACCGAGTGTCCGAAACCAAACACTACCAGTAAATTGTTTTCAAAAGTTTTTACCATGCATTTCATAATTGTGTCGATATTATTGTTAAAAAAAATGAAATAAGTCCTCCTTTATACACCGAAATAATTAATGCTCAATAAAACTTGCTCAATGTATATAAATTCATCGGTTTTTCAAGTGTTTACTCCTACCACTACTACCACCACCACCACAACTATTGCCATCAACATTAGCAGTAGCAGCACAACAGCATCAGCCAGTGTCTCAGTCTGTGAAGATTAAGTAGACATTCTGCGTACCAAATAATGTAGCAATGGAAGGAATCCCAAAATGTGGTGAGTAGAACCCCTTCAAACCTTTGGGAAACCAGAAAAGTGTACTATTTCATGTGCGGGCATTAAAATTGGCAACAAATCTTTAAAGATTGTAAAGCGATTGTGATCGAAATGGGACTTTTTTGTAACATGCGTGTGGGATGACGGCAGCTGGCTTCATCACTAATTTGGCTTTACTTATATGTGCTTCTGAGAATTGCATTTTGTCACTCAAATGGAGCTAATTGGTAGTGTTTCTTTCATTGTTGCTTGCAGATAAATCTTCTGCGGGGGAGATTCTTTGCTCGGGCTGCCTCAATCAAATCAACGAGACCGATTTCAAGACGGCCTTGGGACAGCAATGGCATTGCGAATGCTTTCGCTGCTCCGTATGCGATGATCAGCTATCGAGTTGGTATTTCGAGAGGAATGGTTTGCTCTTCTGCAAGGACGACTATTGGACGCAGTTTGGCCAGTCCTGCCAGCAGTGTAGCACCATTATAACAGGTCCTGTAATGGTGGCTGGCGATCACAAGTTCCATCCGGAGTGTTTTTCATGCGAGTCTTGCGGCACATACATCGGCGATGGGGACACATATGCCCTGATTGAGCGGTCAAAGCTATTCTGCGGACAGTGTTACAAGACTCAGCACCATTCACAGTATATGCAGCCTCTGCAGCAACAATCGCTGGCTGATTCATGCGCCAGTCAGCCGTTGCATTCTATTAGATTAATAAAAATCCCCTGGACGAATGCGTCCAAGTCGATGTTGCGTCTGACCGCCGATGACGAGAACAGCAGTGAAGAGTTTCTCAGTGGCGATGGAGTGTGTTGTCGCGCCGTTCGGATATCAGAGTAAGTTGGCTGGCTAAAAAAAACGCTTTTGTTTTGTTTTCCGCATAAACACACATGACTAACACAACTAACATAACAAAAATATTCGTCGAGTGACATCACTGTAGCGGATGGCGTAGGGCATTCAAGTAACCTTGCTCGTGTCTACTGATAATGAATAGTTTCCATAAAGAATTTTTGATCACATGTCAATTGGGGACCACAAATAGTAAAAAAATCACCAAAATGCGCATTGTCGTCGGCTGACAACGTTATAATGAGCAATGTGTTTGGTTTTTAACGACCTTGCGCTACCAAATCGGTCAACTTTTTTTAAACTTTTCATCATTTTACGGATTTAGATGTTCAATTGTTACATGTCGAGCGCGCTTTATTGATGAGCGCCGTGAAGTTCGCAATTCGCTTAGTCATGAACCTTTGAGGTGTATTTTCAGCGCGTACGTTGTTCTAGATTTTATTTTTAGTTTTTGTTTGAGAAACTAGAAATGACGCCGATTAATAGAAAAGTATAAAAAACATTTTGATAACTAGAAATGTGATTGCTTTGCAAAATAATAATAAAAAAAAACTCACGGATTCCACCAAACTGTCGCATATATTTTCGGATCGAGGGAAACCACACAATCCTGGGAAGGAGTTCTTGGAGTATTTTTAAAATTACTGAGTTATAAGATAATCATAGTTCAATGAAACCAAGTATTGCGAAAAAAAGCTTTTAAAAATACATACTCCCAATCAATCATGCACCTAGAAAGAACTTTGACGTTGTAAAATGCGACCGACTTTACTAAACAACCTTCGACCTCTTAGAACAGCATAGGATCTTGAAGACAAGTCGATAAACCTATTGCAGTCTCACTATGCAGTGCGAAAAACATGGCCACTATAACAGTGTTGTTGTAGCATTTAAAAAAAAAACACTTGCACACTTAAAAATCGCGACGTTTCTTCATATACGGACTGTGGATAAGAGTTCGAATTACACGCTCTGGAAAGCTAAGTTGTTTTTATTCGACGAGTTAAAATAAGGATCATAACTCGAACCCACTGCTTCTATACTGGCCTGTAAGGCTAGCCGATTTGCCCTCAAAGAATATCTTCATAAACCCCGGTTTCGTATCACGTCATCACTGAGGCCAATCAAATGCTAGCATGCCTGAAAACCTATTAAAAGTGAAGAATATATGCGTTGAAATGAGACACAGAAAATGCTGACATATTTGCCGTTAAAGGCGTTGAAGAGTTAATTAAAGATACTGTTTCCAACGGGATACTTGAATGAGATTTGACTACAGGGCAGAGAGTTGCCTTGTTCGTTGCCTTTGTTTTGATCTGTCTTTAATCTGATTTCCAAAAGATGCTCCTTAAAACATTCCATAAAACTTAGCAATTTGTTATCAAAGCGAGAAAACAGCCTGAACAATTTTACGAAACGTGTCGATAAAATCTGTGAATTTAGTATTACTTATTTCGACGATGGCACCCAATAGTTAGTTTTGAAACAGTTTTTTGAGATTTGGAATTAGACGATTACACGTTCAAAGCCCATATACAATTGGCGCAGCTATGCAAAACTGAAAGAATAGAACGAGATGGCATTTCATCAGCGCTTCAGGATGGCAAAGTGCACTTTTTGACATTTTTATGATTCGGATTTGATACCTTGTTAACGGAGTAATTTTTATTAATGAGGGTCAGGACTTTCCTCAAATCCACGGTAATTGAGGTAAAAATTGGAGATGGCACTTCCCCTAGAACGATTATCTTTTCTTAGAATATGTCCACAAACAATATCCCAAAGTATTCCACATTTCGTCGGTAACACCGTGTATATTTTTGGCCCCGGAATGGAAAGTGGTGAACTTCGATTTGGACAGAGAGTGTTAGAAAAAGTCGGATTTGTTCAGGATGATAGTTATTTGTCAAGCTCTGAACTTAACCCAAACTTTTGTGAATCACGCTTGTTGAAATCAATAATTCATCTCCAAGCATTTTTAACATAATGTATCCAAGTATTTTTTCAGGAAAGTTTGCATTCCCAATGTGTTGTATACTACTACTACTACTACTACCTGCAAATGCGGCGTACTTTGACCCAATTACAACTTATCACCAAATTCCTCAATCCATCCAACTTTATTTGAAAATTGAAATAAAGATATTGGTTAGATGGCCCTGGAAACAATATTTTTTTTTAATTTCTACTGGAATCCATCTACGCCTAAACTTGCTCTAGAGATCATTTTCTGAATTACTCATGTTTACTTTAACAAACCCGTGTTTTCTTTTTTAAATCTGCAATAAAGTTTGAGACTTCACATAGATACACACACACACACACACAAACACACGCAACCAAAAACATGTCTTTGACGAATTTACAGAACTCTTAACAACTGCTTGAATAAATACAAACTTTCTTTTCTCTTTGATGTTAAGTTTTATTTGTAGGATATTGGGCCAGGTGGGGAAATATGTTTTCTCCTTAATAACATCGGCGAGAGATTCCTGCTACGGACTCTATAGGTACATTGCTAATCATCATTTTAATTCTTTTCGTTGTAATTTTTGGTTTTAATATTTGGTTTGCTTTTTTATTGGTTCATGATTCACCCTATGATTTGTATTTAAAAAATGCTCTATTAAAACGATCTCCTAAAGCCAATATTTATTCGTTATTTTAGAATTGACGTACATCCGGAAGTAGCAAACGTTCAGATTGGCGATCGTATCCTCGAAGTGAACGGCACTCCGGTACGCAACACATCTATCGAGCACATTGACATTTTAATTCGTAGCACAGACAAAATTCTCCAACTGACTGTGGAACATGATCCTCAGGATTTGAGTCGCAGCAACAGCGACTATGAGGCACAGCGTCAAAATTATCTGCAGTTTGCCAATAAATCGGAAGATTCACCGCGTCTCACAAAAGAAGATAAGGAACGTCTATTCCAGAAGAAAGATGAAGGCTACATGAGTGGACTAAAAACGCGTTTACTACGACATAAGAATAAGAATAATCTCGCACCAGTGTGCCATGCTGCAAGTCCCGGAGGCGTAACAACCATTACAACTTCGTGTAGTTTAAATCAGAAAGAGCGAAGTTCAAGCATGTCCAAGTTGTTGGACGAGAATCATGCACCAAACAATGAAATGTATGATTTAGCAAGAACCAAATCCTTTCGAATTGAACCAAATCCACAGCGCATATTTCGAGCGTCTGACCTGGTGCAAGGCGAACTCCTCGGCAAGGGGTTCTTTGGTCAGGTCTTCAAAGTTACTCACCGCGTGACCAAAGAGGTAATGGTTTTGAAGGAACTTTATCGTGTCGACGAGGAGGCGCAGCGCAATTTTCTCAAGGAAGTAGCCGTACTTCGGTCGTTGAACCATCAAAATGTTTTGAAATTTATCGGAGTTCTGTACAAAGAGAAAAAGCTGCACTTGGTGACCGAGTTCATCGCAGGTGGATCGCTGAAAGAATTAATACACGATTCGGGGTGTCCCCTAAAATGGGAACATAGAATATCATTTGCCAAGGACATAGCATGCGGAATGAGCTACCTGCACTCGATGAATATTATTCATCGCGATTTAAATTCACTCAATTGCCTTGTTAGAGAAGATAAGTCCGTGATTGTTGCAGACTTTGGGCTAGCGAGGATAATCACATCGCCGATGTACAGTACGCTGGACAGATGTACTGGAAAGAGCGGCACTATAGGAAGAAATCGCAGTAGGCAACGAAGGCAGAGGTATACTGTGGTGGGTAATCCTTACTGGATGGCTCCAGAAATGATGAAGGGCAATAAGTATGATGAGAGAGTAGATATTTTCTCATTTGGAATTATATTGTGTGAGGTATGCGATTTTGAGAAAAAAAAAAAAAAAATATTGGTAAAAAACTTTTTACTCTTTTAGATAATTGGACGTGTTCAAGCCGATCCGGACTACCTGCCAAGAACTTCGGATTTTGGATTGAACACTCAACTGTTTAGAGAAAAATTCTGCCATCAGTGCCCGGAGACATTTTACAAGATCGCCTTCTCCTGTTGTGATCTGAATCCCGATAAACGGTTTGGCCTTAAAAATTGTGTTGAATATAACCTTTCCTTACGCAGTTGTTTTCACATTTCAGCCCACCATTTGAAGTTCTCGAAGTTTGGCTTCAACGTTTATACCGACACACTTCGTCCGGCCACCCGATTCCCACCGACTTGGTATACGAGGTCGAACACTTTAAAATGCATGCCTCACGAGATTCCAGTCAGACCTCAACCCCTGATGGACTGCTTTCACCAAAATGCAATTTAAGCAGTGACAACTTGCTTATGGAGAAAAATCATCTAGACGATTGTGACAACGTCAAATCGGATTCATGCGAACGAGACGTAATTTCGCCACAGCCAATATTCTTGCCAAAAGATATTCCTAAGTCGCCTCATTTGGGTAAGGACTTCTCACCTAATGGTGAACGGATTCGTGGCAGTATCCGTGCACGACGTCAACAAAAATTGCTGCAAGGACAGCATTTTGTTCAGCCACATAGATTTGCTCAACGAGATTCTGATGTTGATGATGGTCGTGAAAGGAAAGACGTCGCACCAGTCACATGCACCAGTCCGATGACAGACAAAGTTCTGGAAGCAGTGAGATGTGCCCTGGAAGACGATAAGACCCTTCTAAAACGATCAAAATATAAAAGCCAAATGATTGGTGAGAAGGGTTTCCTCATTCGCAACGAAGGTGATGGAAATCTAACCCTGAATAATGTCAAGGATTTAACTGAGTGTTCAGATAGTTATGAAACCAGTTGCGACACCAGCTTAGATTACATCGAGGCGAATTGTTGGGCACCAACTGCTCCTACTACCACACAATCATTTAATAATAACACAGAGTCCAGCCCAAGAGAAAAGTCATGTCAGCAATTAAGGCCATTGGAAGAAAATGGAAATGATACTGTAGATACAACGCCCATTCCCACAAAAGTTCAAGTACAAAAGACAACAGCACACAAGTCATATCAGTCGGCGTTGGACGATATTCGCGCTAAATTGAATCTCTGCAAGTCGAAATTTGAAACTCTCGACGAAGCCAGTCGACATAATATCACGAAATCTCAAAATTCCATGAAGACATTCTTTACAGATCGCGAGGCGAGGGACAAGTCCCCTCTTAAAATGTACAACAGACACAAAGTAGATTCTAAAGTTTATCGAGTAAACGAGACTCCCATCTTCGGGAGGCACAAGTTCTCCACACAAACTGCTCTTAAGCCAGCCGATTCAGATGAGAATCTCTCTTCGCCAACAGAGTTCACTCAAAAAAATACTGCCATTCCAGAAAAGACTACAGAGAAACGATTTAGTTACTTAAGAAAGAAGATGACTCCAGCTGCCAGCAATCAAGAGGTTACGTCAGGCGGTAGTAGATCTCTTTTTAAAAAGACAGAGAATCACTCGGTATCTCCTACTAAAGAGCCTACGTTCACCAGTCGATTTGGTTTGCGTAAATCCGATCAAAAGAAGAAGACATTGTCGGTGCCCATGGAAAAGAATGAGAATCTTCCGAAAACCAATGTAACCCGCACAACAAATCGCGTCTCCATTCTATCGCCGGAAAATGTCCGTCAGTTGAATGTGAAATTGATCGAACAGAAAAACCAGCGACAGAATTACAATAACATTCCATTAGATAGTTCAACAACATCTGTTAGCAAGCAACAGCAAGATGCCAAGAGATTGTTGCCGAAGAGCAGCAGTAGTGCAACCGGCGGAGGATTACTCTCGCATCTGGGTAGAAATAAATACTCTAAAAAGGATATTCCATCGATTCATCAGAGTCGTAAAAAAACCGTCCATACGAAGAACGACGAGTGATGGTTCGAATATTTAAGAGTGTCCAGAAGGTGGTTTTTTAGGTGTCAACTAATTTAACTCACATTTTACTAACTTCGATTGCACTCCCACTAACTTTTATTTATTAATGTACCTACTTATTTTCGTGCACACTCAAAATTCAAATTAATTGCAAAAAATACGTAAAGTGCTTTGAAAATGTTTTTCGATTTTGAAAACAATTCTAAAAGAAAGGAGAAAAACATGTGAAATTGATAAAAGAACTTCGCTTGGAGAAAGTCTCCCACAAGTAAAGATATCAAGACAAAAAAAAACACATATTTTAAAGATTCTCACGTGAGTAGTGCACAAATTTCATTTTATTTTATGGAGATTTCGTGGGATGTCCCTAGTCTAAATGGGTGCGCAATGTATTAAATCACATTCTTTGTATTAAAAAAAACAAAAATCAGTGTAATCGTAGCAATATCTGTTGCTTCATAAAATGAGACAAATTCTTCACCACCAAAGTGGTTACGATCCATATTAAAGTGGATCTTACCCTCACACTTTAACACAACTCTATATTCTGTTATTGAAATTATAAACCTCTTTTATATTACTTCGCCACTTTGTTATGAAGTTATTAGACCTGTTTTGCTTCTGATATATTTTTAGGAGAAAAACAAATGTCAATTTTGTATAACTAAAGTGCATCATCGATCTAATAATGTATAATGTAAAGTCATCATATTCTTTAAAAAGTTTCGACCTTGTGATATTCGTAATCGCATATGTAAACTAAAAATGGCAGATGATTTCGTAAAATTTTCGATATTAGTTAATCGCTCAAATGAGTTTCTCGACCCAAATTTCAACGTATTTTGTATTAATATTGAAATGAAGTTCATCACTAGATTAATGACTTTGACAGACTAGGATGAAAGAGGTGTCGAGTAAAGGGTCTACGAAGGCGAGTAGAGTAGCCAAGATGAGTAGGGTAGAGGCAAATATATCGCAGCGCTAAACATCACATGACATTGTTTTTTTGAATGCAACCATAAAATTCAAGTAATATACTCGCCGACGAGCTAAGGGAGGAACCTACCCTTATGCAAGAACGTTCCCAGTAATAAAATGGCTGCAGGCTTTTTTCATAAAAATTTCCAGTGAATGTATCTCCAAAAATTATCGTATTATTAGTTTCATTTCCCATCGCCTTACACCAAACTTGCTTCCCTTCCCTTTCCCACTTTAAATTTTCACAACCATCTCAAAAGACGGACACTAATAAAAATAAAATAAAGATCCGAAAACGTGTTACATTGTTAATATTGCTGGTAAGGGTAATATAAGAGATATAAACTTAAGTTAATCCTACAACAGGTGCCATTTATTTAAATTTGTTTCATATAATATGTATTATGTATTTTTATTTTTATATCATGTTTTTTTTAAGGCAATTCAGTTAGATTAAATACAAAATAAGAGAATAATACTTAGACTATAAGGGATGAACAAAAATGAATCTCTAGCAATATAAGTATTAACAACGATTGAGAATAGCGCAAAAGCAAATAAGCATAGCAAATAAAAGTCTTATAATACTAATTACTCTGTGATAACAAACATTCGGCCTCAAATTAAAAAAAAAAAACAAACAAACACGTTTAATTAATTGATTTATTCCATTGTCCATACCTGATGTATGTATGAATGTACATTTTGCAGTTATTAAAGCTTAAAACAAATATGTTACGCTAAGTCTGTCTCTCTCTTTCGTTCCCGTTAAGATGTTGTTATTATGCGAAAAAGAAAAGCAATACTATTGCAGTATTACAAATGATGCAAATATAAATATGATAATAATAATTATAAAAACAAAATTATGAAATTTAAAGTATTGTAAATAGTTGTGTAAACATACAAAAAAAAACCGAAAACAATAAAATTTAATTATACAAAACAAAAGGTTATACTGGCACATTCCAGATAATTATACTTGCTTTTATGGCAATTATGACTTTAAACAAAAGTTAACATTTTAACGGGTTTACAGTCGAACTTTAAATTCTAATGAATATCAACAATTATAGAGTTGGTCATCTCAACAAAAACTTGGCGACGTTAAGCTCGCTTTTAATTTTTTTTCACTTACCTTCAATTTAAAATAAAAAAAAAAAACCATGGATAATTCATGTCTATGATATGACTACTAGTCGCATAAGAAAGGCGAACTTATGTCTTGAAAGAACTATCGAAGCATACCCCTAGTTAAGGTCCCATCCCAAGTTAAGCCATACGTAAGTGGCAATGGAATAACTATTCTGACGTTCAGCAAGCAATTTACGCAAATCTACTATGTTCTTCCTTCTTTGCCCGGTTCCAATAACAAATTTGATGTAGATCTTAAATTTGTCTCAGCTTATGCACTTCTGCTAATAACTATAAATAGTTGTGATAATGTCAGTTTCTGCAAAAATTGTTGTTTATTAATTTGGTATTTATTGTTGGTAAACGGTGTTGAGTCGATAAATTTGGATATACTTTAACACTCTCCTGCAATCAAAGGGCACGGCAGTGCCCGCCGGGTTATTCTCTTCAGTAAGTACTTTTCTTATGCGTGTGCGTCTCGTCACGATCAAAATCTGACAATTCGTTTGACAGATGTAACTATATATCTAAAGTTAGTACAAATAAAACCTTTATATCGGCGGTGAGATCAGAAGTGTGTTATTTATTACCAACAGTCAAACCTATACCCCTCACCATATACCATCAACCATGCCGATGGAGTATTCTTGCTGTTCTATCTCTTGGTATGTGATTTTCTCCCACACTGAACAATAAAGTGTGGTTGCGTTCTTTACTTAGCAGTGACACATGACAAGTGAAGTCATGCATCGTGGATTCACATTGCCGATATTTTCACATTGTTTGGTTGCGAAATATACTAGCATATCTCTACAATAAATTATTAAAGCCGTCATATACATGGAAGGATAAAGCTAACTCATTACTGGGCTATAATTTGTTTATTCATTATTTTATAGAAATGTCTTTAGCTGAACTCCACACCATAAATGCTCGCTTAATTTAAATTCAGGATTCTTTGTACCTATAAATATGTATCGAAGAAATATATAATAATGCTATATTAAACACAAAGTGTGCATTTATATAATGCTTCGAATAATTATTCGTGGCCTATAAAATACTTCATCGGCCGAGTCTAACAGACTTGTATGTACTGCTTTACGCAATTAAAAACATTGTAAGAAGAAAACATAAGAATTGAACTAGTTTTTGTTTAGTTTTAGTGAATTGCCGCACATGTTTGTTATTTTTATGCGACATAAATATTTGGGATATTTTTTAAAAACAAAGTTGATAATAGAAAAGTTATGACGAACACAAACTGATTTCAAATCCCAAAGACCATAAGAGGTTCCTCATTTTCAATAGTGACAAGTTAAAATAAATTTTCAGAAATTAAATTGAATATGTACACGAACAGGCCAATTATTTTTTACAACAATCATAAGATGAAAACTGAATTAAAGTACTATGTATAATAGATTTTGAATATGCTCAGACAAAACTTATTTCTTAAACTTGAAGGAAAATGTCCAAAAAGTGAAAGGCGACCTGAAAGCTTCTTGAGTAAGTGTAAATTTAAAACAACCAGACTCTGAACAGAAACCTAATCAACATACAGGGGTTCAAACCTATATAGTCTAGAGGAGTAAATGATGCAAACAACCTCAAACCCCAGACCACTATCGAAATAGTCTATATAACTTTTTTAGCGTACGCTTACAGGCAGTGGCCAGTGTAGTACGAAGCTATTATTGTTCCTAGAAAAATGTCCACATTGCTGTGCCCAAGAATCCATCGCATATGTTGGAAAACTCGTGCAGAGATTCTCTTCATTATTTTATCATTTTAGATCTTATTATTGGCGATTCCAGGGCTTTACTCACTGCTTGACTGTCTATAAGAATTACGAGAATTAAACCGTCCATCGGTTTACTACGACCAATAAAAAAAAAGGGCTGACGTCTTTCATGCCGCTTCTAATCGTAAGCTTGTCTCTACTCTAAGTTGGCTAAAAGGTTCTCCCGCTTTCGTACTCGTGCTGCCATCATAAGGAATGCTAAGGTGCAAGTGCCCGAAAATCTCCTTACCTCGTCTGAACAATTTTTAGTTACATTATGAGACGTACTTCCTTCGAGCAATTGGAGTACCTTTTTCTACCGCAATTTTAATCAACGTCAAGCAAAACGATTAGCAGACTTAGCGGTTTCTTTTTTAAACCAAAATGGAGGCAGAACCAATTATCAACTGTGTGAAAATATAACTCGTAACAACAAAGTAATTACAATATATCGTAATTGATACAAAAAATTTAGTAATAAAGTAAGATATTTATGAAAAATAAACATCATTTTTCAAAACTCCTTCGAAATTGATATGAGCTAAAACATATATTAGTTCTTTTTGTTTTATTTTCTTTTGTGTTAAAAGTAAAAGGAGGATATTTTTGACTCAAAGGAGGACAGGAGGACAAAGTGCTGAAAAGGAACCGTATGCCCACCTATTGCAATGAGTTTCTAACAGTTTTATTATTTTTGTAACGAATTGAAATGAACACGAGCAGGGTACATGATATAGCATATTGAATTCATACAAAGGCAATTGAGTAGTAAGGTATTCACCGATATATCTGTGGTTTTAATCATAATGATGATGATGATTTTTTCATAACAGTTTAACCTTGGCCACTAAATTCAAAAGAAGTCTGGTTGTCAAATGTCATCGGTGTCTGCTGCTCTATGCTGCATATGTGCAGGATTATGAATATAACTAAATGCAAAATTACATTATAATTTAAAAAAAAATTTACTTAATTTTTAGGTAAGCTAAAATCTCTGTGCATTTTCTTAAAATTAAATTTTTAAATGCTGACTTCCTGCATCTGAAGAGTCTGTATTCAGTCGCAAAAAAAAGTTAGCCAGAGTCGGTGTTTGCTTCCATGAAAGTAGTTTGATATCTGAAAGCTCTTATAAAATTGGGTAAAACTTTAACCTCTCCTCTATCCTACCCTATTCACAAAGCATTAAAAGCTTCTGCAACCTCCTCAAAACTGGTTGCAATCGTAAAGTTGTAGAAGCAGCAAACGCACCTGTTAACACGTTCTATAAGTTCCACAAAGCAGTTGATCAATTTTCAACTTTGTTACAAGTCCGCTGGGTGCAGTAGTTAAGTGCGTTGGCCCACTGAGCGAGGGGACGCTGGTTCAAATCCCGCCCCGTACCACCTTAAAAGTTTTTATTCCTTCTCCCACCTCTTGCGAAAGTCTGATACAGCAACTGTTTCAAATAATACAGAATGTATCAAATAGTAATAGTTGATGACGAGTATTAACAATACTTTCTGTAAAAATTGACATGAGAGGCTTTTTAAAAATAAATTGCCGTCGGCATTAAACTTTAGTTCCCGCCTTACCTGTCAATAAATAAATATTAGCACAACAATGGTTGGAATAGCTACGTTTTAGGTCCTGTATGGGCCGTTTACGAATATTTATTGAATAGAATAATTGTTTATTCTCTTTGAATTTTCGACGGCTGAATGCTTCAACGAGTTTTCGAAATCTTTTTGTATAACGGATAAAGGAAAAGCTAACAATCATAACAACAGCATAGGAATGTATTAAATAATTTATGTCGCCCACTGAAAAACAAAAACACGATTCAGAATTTAAAAAATCAAAAAAAGTCATTTGAATTGAATTGTCGTTCAAATCCCGACCTGTACCATCTGAAAGTTTTTAATCGCCCCACCTCTTGCGAACGTCTGACCAACATCCAAGAGTAAGAAATGTCATAAGAAGCTTCTCAAAAATAAATTGCCGTTCGGAATCGGCATTAAATTGTAGGTCCCGCCATTCGTGTCAAAATATAACTTCGCACACACAATGAGAAGCTAGGCATAAGGTCCTGTATGGGCCGTTTACCCCTAATATTTTTTTATTTTATTTAGTATATGTCTATAGTCTGAGAGACGTTAGTGAATGCTTCAACATGATTTTAAGTTCCCTCAATTAAATGGTCAAGCGGAGTACAATTTAATATACATTTTATATACATAAGTCCCAAAAGACAAAAATTGGGAAATATGTCCTTGCGGCAAAAAAATGCATAGTAAACAAAATGTTTAAAATCATTACATACACAAAGTATATATATATATATTGTAGCGAAGTACCAAAACAAACATCTCACTTCCATGTATAATTTATATACATAAGTACAAACCTTTTGTTTTTGTTTATTTCCTATTCATAAGCACCCGCCTCCACAGAACTTGGGAAATATGTCCTTGCGGCAAAAAAATGCATAGTAAACAAAATGTTTAAAATCATTACATACACAAAGTATATATATATATATTGTAGCGAAGTACCAAAACAAACATCTCACTTCCATGTATAATTTATATACATAAGTACAAACCTTTTGTTTTTGTTTATTTCCTATTCATAAGCACCCGCCTGAAGATAAAACATTAGTAGTCTTATGTTGGTTTCTGTGTGGTATGTAAAATGGTATAATTCAATCTCATTAGACTGAGCTCTGAAACAGAGCTAATTTAATTCTACAGAGCACTAGAGAATTAAACTTTATATTGAAAATAAATGCAAGGCTAAACCCAACATTTTTATCTTCGTATTCCCATATTTTTTTATACCCTATCCTAAGGGAATATTAATTTTGACTCATAGTTTGTAACACCATTAACATTTTATGGACGTTTTTCGCTAAAATGCTGTTTTATTCGAAAATTTTCATAGAAACCGAAAAAAAATGTTTAACAAGATATTTAGCCAATATTTTTTTCAATATATCGCCCTTACCAAGTTTTTGGACACGCCCACTTTTTGGGGGCGTTTTTTTTTTATAAATTTTATAGATTGAAATAAAATGCTATCCATCATCTTCTTAACGCTTTTTTCTTTGTGGCATATAGGGATATGGATAGCGTATCATACTGTTCATACTGTTCGCGCCGCGCGGACTGTAGCCTTTCCTTATGTTTTAAATCTGAGAAGAATTTCATAATGTACAAAAAATCCAAGATGATGATTTATTTTCGATGCGTCGGATATCCTAGATTTCAATAGCGGGGACCGAATTTACTCAATGCACCCCTTTAAGAATTATTTGGAAGTTGCTGATCAAAGCAGTGTTGCTAAGTCGTGGGAAATTTACCTTTTTGTGAAAATTTTGATGAAATAAGAGAATAAAACGAAATTTCGTTTGCTCTCAAGAGTTTATGGTTATGAGTTTGGCGAAACATCTTAATTGGCGGCAGTTTGACATGTTTGGTCGGTGTAGGCTTTATCTGGTAGGCTTTGTATAGGCCTCCAGTAATTGGGATAAGAGTCTCTGCCACCAGATTCACTTTACGAGTTATGGTTTTGGTATACATAATGTCTTCAACATCAGCGGAACGTAATATTTGTTAAAATGTTGTAAGTTATTAGAAAACATAAGGAAAGGCTGCAGTCCGCATGGGGCGAACAGTATGATACCCTATCCATATCCCTATATGCCACAAAGAAAAAAGCGTTAAGAAGATGATGGATAGCATTTTATTTCATTCTATAAAATTTATTAAAAGAAAACCATATTTTGTGAAAAAAAGGCCCCCAAAAAGTGGGCGTGGCCAAAAACTTGGTATGCGCGATATATTGGAAAAAATATTGGCTAAATATCTTGTTAAACATTTTTTTCAGTTTCTATGAAGATTTTCGAATAAAACAGCATTTTAGTCAAAAACGCCCACAAAATGTAGGCGTGGCAAAAACTTTATATATTAAACTTGTAAAGGTGGGCGGTACCTACATATTTTGGGCGTGGCAGTGGGCGTATCAAAAAAAAATGTACACTCTACCATTTCGAGACCCTAAAATTTCCAAATTTAAGCTTGCTAGCTTTAATTATTTATAAATTGGTGACGGAAGGACATTGGTAAATATTCTTAGGTTTTAGTCCTGATCAGAAATGTATATTATTTTGTAGACCTACGACGAATATTAAGGGGTGTTGAAAACTATCAGTCAAAATTAATATACCCTTAGGATAGGGTAGAAAAATAGGCCACCTACATTTTATATTTATAAAATATATTTTGACGTATTTGCTTAACTAGTGCAGTTTTCCTTTGAAATTTAGTCCATGTTTTTTGTTTTGAGGTACTTTCAATCCAGTGTTCATATGTATTTGGACTGATTTCTCCCAAGAAAACTATTTTTAAATAATTGTAAATTAAAACCGAATTTTCTAAAAAAGTTTTATTAAAACGGAACAAACAAACAATTATAAAAAAATATTGTACAATTCAGTCAAAATTTTTAAACACAGCGAGGATCACAGTAAATTTTAATTCAAAAGAACACAGGCAGACGCCTATGGCAACAGTAGTAGTAGATTTTAATAGAGATGTAACGGATAGTGATTTTGCAAAATACCGGATATTCGGCATACACTTTGGCCGGATAGCCGAATATCCGGCGGCCGAATATTATATATACTTTCGAGAGCAGTATACATTCATAGCGACTGTTTTCTGAAGCTGGCTTAGTATATGAAAATAAACGCAACCGTCTTTTACCGGTTTAATTAATTATAAGTACTAATTTTGTTACTTACTTAAGTACCTACTGTTAATAAAAAAAAACTTTCAATCGACTTCTTGTGTTTATGTTTTATTTTAACTATCCGGTATTCGCCGAATACATACTCTCTATCCGGCAATCCGGCCAGATAGAAAAAAAGTGGCCGGATAGCCGGATAACGGATACTAACCGGATATCCGTTACATCTCTGGATTTTAACTCTCTTTCCGACGGCGGTTCGATTTTGGAATGGAAATAATGCGTTTGGCGCTTCATGGCTACTTTCGCTATTCCCCTTATATTAGAAACAACAACCCAAGGTTATTTTTCCATTAATGTACGAGGAAAATTTTTTGCAATATTTCTTTTCACGATTCAAGAATATTTAAAAAATGCAAAGCAAAATCGGTAAGAATTACTTTCACATTCTTCTTTTAATTTAAAATGCGTGTTCTTCTATTTTCTTTTTTTTAAAATTAGGAATATGAATATTTCAAAGATAAAACTGACATTTTGTGGTTAAATCTGGCAACTCTAATGTCATTTATGTTCAGTTTGGTTTGCCATTTCATCATGAAACGGTTGACAAATGAACAACGCTTGCAAATCGAGCAAATAATGGTTCAGTTCGCGAAGTTCATCGCAAAATTTTGTTCAGTGATGAGGCTCATTTTGGGTTGAATGGCTATGTCAACAAGAAAAATTGTCGCATTTGGAGTGAAGAGAATCCACATGAGACCCTTGAAACGCCATTACATCCACAAAAACTGACTGTTTTTTGTGCTCTATGGACTGGTGGATTCATTGGGCCGTACTTCTTCCGAAATGATGCTGGAGAGTCAGTTACCGTTAATGGAGACCGGTATAGAGCCATGATAACCGACTATTTTGTTCCCGAATCGGATGGCATGAATGTGGATGAGATGTGGTTACAACAAGACGGCGCTACATGCCACAATAGCGCACGTCACAATCGATTTATTGAAGTAAACATGCGATGAGCGCATAATTCGCAGAATGAACCTGCCAATTGGCCACCAAGATCGTGTGATTTGACACCATTGGATTATTTTATTTGGGGATATGTGAAGTCGCTCGCCTACGCCAACAAACCAGAAACGTTAGGGGACTTGGAAGCGTTATTGCCGACATACAGCCCCAAATGCTTGAAAAAGTGGTGGAAAATTGGACCTCTAGACTTGTCTTTATTCAAACCAGCCGCGGCGGCCACTTGCCCGAAATCATATTTAAACATTAATGGCATAAAATTATCCTTCCAATAAAGCCAAATTGATGAACATTAAAACGAGTTTCTTGTATTTTATTTCAATTCGAAGTTCAATACCTCTAAAAAGAACACCCTGTATTTACCCGGTTTATTTTAAAATAATATACGGAAAATTAGACAATCGTTGTAACTGACTTTTCCAGATCAATTCTGTAGATCTTGATTTTTCTAAAGATCTACTTCTCTCGCACTAACCCCAAGTCAAGTGGCATTTGTCAATTTTTGAACCACTGATTGTATGTAGAAGAAATCAAATATCTTATTGGCAGCATTATTTCGTTGTCAAAAAGCAAAGTTTTTAAATATAATATAATAATAAAAAAAGTAATCTGCTACGAATTATTTAATTAATTGCATATCATCTTCGTTTTTAAAGTGATTCCAGTGATAAAGAATATTTTAAAATAATATTTTTAAAGGACTCAATAAATAATTAATCCGAGAAATAGGTTGGTTCTGAATTGAGTAATTCATCACTTAATTATTTTTATATAATTATAAAGCCATCCCGTTTTAAAAAGCAAAAAAAATTCGATGATTCCTATAGTTGATGGCTGAAGTTCTTCCAATTGGTTTTCAAGCCACTGATTGCTCTTGGATTTTCGTATCCCACTTTTTGTTCAATGGTAATATTATCTTCCATTTTCTTCCGACAATTACTGTTCAACCTAAAAACACAAAATTAAAATTAAAATTGCATAATTTTTTTTCGCCACCTTTCAATTTGTAAATTTTAAAACTACACCGATTCTAGTAACATGGAGACAGAATTTCACCACTACAAAAAAAAATGAGTTTCCAATAATGCGAGAAAACTCAATATTACTAAACGAAAACACGATTAGATTATTTCATTAACTATGAGACGGACTTTTTCCATACCAATTTGGGCTTAAGCCCGTACCAAAGGCTCAATCTCATTCGATTGAAATTTGTCTCAGATATCAGTCTCATTTTAACTTAATATAATTGTATATATATTACCGAATTTTCTAGATTAAACAAACTTGAAGTGAGACCTTGCTTTTATTATCTCGATCTAATAGTAACAATATTCCTGTTGTATCTTATGAATAATAAAAGACCCGTGCGTTCGATATATAATTATTCATTACAACTTAAAACCTTATAAAAATGTGGCCAGTGCCATGACATATAGCTTTTTTCATACCAACCCCTGTCTTATAATTATACTTACCTTAGAGTTTTTCGAGATCTTTTCTACAAACACTAAAACCCTGAATTATTGAATAGTCTAATTCTCACACTGTGCGACGTGCTGTAATTTCGTCCATGCTGACAAAACACCCATCGATCTTTTCAAAAACAAACTTTCATGTTGATGTTTTTTGTTTAGTTTTATGTATTTCAATGATTTTTATTGTTAATATTACTACTATTCACTATAATTCTACAATATTTTGTTTATTTGTTTTAGTTACTTATAACTAAAACAATAATTGAAAAATATTAACTATATAATAAAATTTGCAACCAATTGTCAAATTGTTTTTAATTTAATATTTACTTTCAACTTGTTGCTAGCTCTTTGTTTTTATCGTTTTTTTAAATTCCAAAAAGGCCCTAAATTTGTCAATTTGTTTTGCTTTCTTTTATTAGTTTTGTGTGTGTGTGTGTTTTTTGTTGTTGTTATTATTTATTACAGCTGTAATTTAGTTAAAATAAACTTACGCTGATCATGAGTATTATCTTGTTCATAAAATTTGTATTTTTGTTGTTTAATTTTTTGTGTGCTTAAACAAATAATTACCATCTTACACATCGAAGCCACTTTAATTTTTTTTATAATTATGTAACTATACAATTTTTAATTGTCTTTGTGTAACAATTTGTTTTTAATCTACTTTACATCGAGATTTGTTGTTGGAATGATTTTATTTGTTTTTGTTTTTTTTTTATATTAGTTTTTGTTTTCTTTTGAAAAAAAGGAAGAAAAACTATTCTTATAACAATTTTTGTTTTGTTAGTTAGTTTGGTCCTATTATACGCACGATAGAGGAAGAAATATGTATGTATAATTTGTATTTTTTTTTCTTTAAATTATATATATATATATATGTATGTATATATAGAATATTTTTACGACTTCTTTTTTTGGCAAAATGTATATTTTTATTAAAATCGCATTCACTACAAAGTTTGTTAATAAAGAATTCCTTGTATTTTATTTAATATTTAGGTTTATTTATTCTTAAATATAAATCTGATAAAAAAAATAAATAATAAATCAAAAATTAAGTATGTACTATATACTTATCACACCGATGCAAATTATATAAAAATTGGGTCATTAGCAAGTTGTTTGTTTTTTTTTTTTTTTTTGCTTTTTAATATTTTTTTGTAAAAACAAATGAAAAATATTTTGTAAATTTCTTGTTACTTATATTTAATTGTTTTTTCTTTTTTTTTTTAATTAACAGTTTTATTTTTAATTTTGTTTCATTGTAAAAAGCACTTAGTTTCATATATACCTATATAAATATTTTCTTTTATTTTGTTTTGAACTTATTGCTAAGAGTTTTTTTTGTAATATTCTTTAATATACAAAAAATGTCGCTTAATCTGTTGATGGCACTTTTTAAAAAAAAAAAAGAAAAGAAAACTAAACAATTTAAATAAGAGATAATAATTTGAACTAGGCTTGAAAAAAATGGTAGCGGTTTGGTGTTGTTTCGCATGGATAGAAATGAATTTCTAGGATTTCAGATATTTTGTGTATTGCACACTTGAGTCGAAATATATATTATTCGAACTAGCACTAAAATCGTGTAAATCTTTTCCAAAGGCCGCTTTTAACTTACTTATTTTAAGGCACGTTGCCTTTGATTTCTAAGGAGAAATGTAATATAATTATTTAAAATAACCTTAGGTTGAAGGCAAACTTATTGAGGCCTTTACACAGATTGGGACAATTGGATGTAAAATCAGATAACATTGGCAAAATTAGTTTACACTTAGTGTAAAATAGCTTTTATATCTTGGTTTAAATTTGAATACTTGAGAATTTTAAGCCAAATTAAGACATGAATATATGTTTGTCTAAAAACATATAAGTGAAAATAATTATCTAAAGCGGTTAAGATAACTGAATGTTACACTTTTTCATATGAATCTTTTGTTCTGACAATGTCATTCTTCAGATTGAGTTAAAATTTTAGTAATTTACAAATTTCTTTGAATCTTTATCTTTTTTTTTTAAAAAAAACAAACCTCTTCTGACAAAGTTTTGAACAGAATAATACGGTTCATGACCCTACCTCCCTTACTGCATGTCTACTGGTCCCTCAGGCAGTTCTTTTTAAAAATTTAAATAACTACCAAAATGTTCTTTGCTCATTCATCAGCTTATTTTAATGCTAGACTACTTGCGTTTTAAGGCTTTACTCTTGGATTGCAACAAACTCAACAAATAAACCACAAAATCATTAACAGAATATTTGTCGACTCGCTAACCTATTTACAACACATTCGATATTTTTAGAATTTGTTAGGTCCCACCACCAAATAGACTCATAAAACGGCAATAATATGTATAAACATTACTACTTGTTCGTATTTGGGACAAAAGTTTACAGCTTGAAATTAAATTTGCCATTTACTAAATGCATAGTACAACCAACAATAAGAAATCAGATTGATATGGTATTTGATAAGAGCGAGGGGGAAAGTGGTTAGGTTGTGTACACCTCAATTGTAGTTATACAACTTATTTCCAATGTTTTTTTTTGTTTTTTTCTTACTTTTGATAACCTAGTCGTCGTCGTTTCTGCTTTAGAATTTCTCCTTTTCTAGTTCATGAATGCACGACGAAAGGAGGAATTATCTCTCACTCAGAGGTTGGCATTGAACTACTTTTTTTGATATTTATGTACACAGCGTGTGGCACATTTTGGTGTAGTATACGCGACGCATTTTGTTTTAAACAGAAAACAGAAAAAAGCTCTTTGATCTAACACGAGCGCTTCTCTCGAGCTCATTTCGAAAAAAAAGCTGCATACCCAAACAAAGACAACATAACCTAAGTATACTCTCGCAACTGAATACAGAGAGCAAACGATTGAAAAATGATTTCTTATTGAATCGTGACTAACGGCAGATTAAATGAATGGAAGACATATATTTTACACTGTTACAGCTAAAGCATTTATTACAATGTCAACTTCCGCAGTGTCAATTAAAATTGAAAGCTTTTGAAACAATGATTGAAACGGGCGGGTGATAGATAGTATAGGGGAATACCAAGCTATTGTGACTTTTTTTCGGTTATTCATGACACCACCATGACAAGGGGGTTGTACAGATTCAATATTATAATCGAGGGGTATGTTCAACATAAGTATGCATTTTTCAGAGGAATGAACAGAATGCTTAATCGGTTAGAACAACCCTTAGAAAAACAGGGAATAAAACATTAAGTGGCTGTCGATAAAAATAAGAAGTCTATTCAAAAGGAATCCGCAACTATAAATACTCATTTGTAGAAATGTATTTGACATTGAGGGCAAAACTCAGGTTTTCATGGTTTTAACAAGACCATGTCCCGTCCCACCATGTATTTTTGTTTTTTAACGTATATAAAAAGGTCTTCGAATACCTTTAATGTGACTTTACACAGTAGATGATGAAGAAGTGTCTGTAAGATGTAACAAAATTTTGATACGCCTATGGGACAAAAAATGTTTATATATTTACAATTGTAAATTTGCATTATTGAACAGATTGCTTTTAAGAACATTTTACAAACGCCTTTTGGCCTATTCGACTCTGGCTTAAATCTGTAGAATGGGATATTTCCAATCCATTACCGAGGATTTCAGACCCCTAAGTTAAAATCCTTATATTCCGATAACCTTAATAATAGGAATAAACATTTATATTCGCGACCAACTTAACAATAGCGCAATATCCATGTCAAAACATCCTTATATCAAAGGGAAACGACGTCGCTTGTACCACATAAAAATCACTAAAGACAAAGAATACACTCTTGCAGCATTTCTAAACCCCCGTCAAAAAGAGAGGGGTGAAGATAAGACATACTGCATCCTTAAAAGACCGAACTTGGGGTTTGACAGGTTGTTCTTCCGATTACAATCTTTTTTCATCAGTTCATAGATTTCAAAATTAATAATTTTAATGCGTCCTTGAATGTTGATGGCATAGTTTTTAGTTGGCATTGATTTCAAAATCAAGCTAATAGATTTCTGTTGTCATATCCAATAGTTGTAAAAACGTTTACTGAAGGTAAGTAAAAAAATACCGAAGTTCGGCTTCAGACTGAAATCTACCCGAATGACCATATTCGATCTAATGATTTGTTGTGGTAACATAATCAGGCATTTTTTGGATTCGTTTGAAACTCAATTGTGTTGGTTATGTTGGTTTAGTTTGGATACATATTTCAATTTGATTTGTTTAAGTTTTGTTTTTATTCCATTATTCCATATGACTTCTATGACTTTCAGTGTTTAACTGACCATTTAGAAAAAGCGAGTCATACAATCTTATATATTGGAACAAATATATCATAAGGGAAAATACTATAATTTATTTATGGTCTTACATATGAATACATGATGACTTACCTTTAAAAAGTTATATGATGTTTTCGAAGCACAAAAATTATTCGATGCTACTGTTTTTTTGACAATCGATATGTGACGTAAATACGTTTATAGAAAATGTTATGTTCTGACTTTTTTGGCTGAAGATCCGGAATATGTTATAATGAGCCAATTCACAGATACTTATTTATTTAACATGTTATTTTTGCGTAAAAGCTTAAAATTGCGCTTTTGCTAATTGTTGCTAATAATCTAATAATTTTTGAGAGTTTTGTTGTTGCATCTGTGATGTAAACCGAAAAGTTGAGACGGGGATAGGAACCTTCTTTAAAGAAACCTTTGTAAGTTTAAAAGAAAAAAACCCAGCAGGATTTGCTGAACACTCGTCCACACGTTAGCTCTTCACTAGTCTTTGTTTTTTTTTATAACGTCTACAGTTTGCTGCCTAATCAAGAACACTCTTCGCTAAAAAAAAAGTCATATTCCTTGAACATTTTTTACCTGCCTTGTCTTATTTAGGTAGAAAAAATTATTATTCGCCTCTAATCGAGCCCCCTATTTAACTCTTGAGATTATTTAATTCATTAAATGTTCTAGCTAAGAATATTTTTCTGTTTTATTTTTTTTAACACAAGTCAAGCGAAAACATGCATCAAGCCACAAAGCAAACCGAAAGCAAGAGTTGAACCAAAGAAAATAAAACAAAATATCTGGAAAAGAAAAATAAACTGAAATAAAAAACTAAACAATTTTTTTTTTTGCAACTTTAAATACTTTTATTTAACTCATATGGTTTTGTTTGTAATTAACTAAAATAGTAATAATAAAAAAAAAAAAATACACAAATTTAATATATGTATAGAGGCAACATAAAATGTATATTCTTTTTAACAAAATTTGTATTTTTTTTTTGCTAAAGTCATTCATTGATACAATATTAACTTTTAAATTATTTAGAAAAAAAACATAAAAGTGAACAAAAAAGAAATAAAATTATTCATGTAAAAAAAACTTAAACTGTTAAAATGCTGGCAACATTATACAAATTTTTTTTTATTTTTTTTTTTTGTAAAAAAAATTGTCATCTGTTAACAAAACAATCTTCTCCTCTTTTTTTGCATGTATAGTACATAAATTTAAAATTATTTTTGACTAAAGTAATTTTTTTTTTGTGTCCTTATCCTAAAAATTCTGTACTATTTTTTTTTTTTTTGGAGACGTTTTTCATTTTATATTAGTTCTTAAAGCTACAAAGTTTTTTTGGATTAAATATTTTTTTTGTTTTTTTTTTTAATATTTACTTATTTTCTTACTGATTTATATCACAGCACTTCTAATAATCTAATTGATGATTAATATTAATTGATTAGTTTAATCTTTTTTTTTTTTTGTTTTTAATTTTTTTTTTTTGATATTTTTGTTGTTGATGTTTGCTCTGGATTCTGGACCAAAGAAAGGGAATACTAATTGCACTTTGCAACAGGAAACACCAAAAAAATTAAAAATACTGCTGTACATAAATTTTAATGGAATTTTGAAATACTTCTTTCTGTCTGTCTATGAAACCGTGTGAGGAAGAAAAAAAAATCAGAGGATGACTAGCATCATGTAGGGATGGAGTTTTGGTTTATCTGATGCTGTTTCTGGGCGCACAAAATGTGTGCGCTTAAAAATTAGAAGGTATGCACAAACTCAAGTTTTTCTGTTTTTATATTAAGTTTTTTTTCTAAGGACTTTTCTACTGGTACTTTCATGTTTCTAGGGATGTAACTACCAGGTTGTGAAATACCCCGGACTCACTCATCATTGCTGCCTGGCCGCAAGAGTCACTATTGGACGTTGGACTGGAAGTGCCCAGCCTCAGGGCGTCCATGATCACATCGAACTCTTTCTGATTTGGGTTAAGGTCCAATGCCAGGTCAATGTCTAAATCTCCGGAGAGCTTGACCCGCTTGCTGTCCAAAGGGCAGTCATCTATAGCCGATATAAGTCTCTGTGGTGGGATGTAGAATTGTGAAAGAGCCTCACGCACCAGTCGATCGCTTTCGTCCTCGCTGCGTAGACGTTTGCGGGATGACACAGCCTTTTCGAGTTGTTCAGCACCTTGTGTGATTTCCGGATCGATAAGTGGCATCGATGCATTAATTGCACTCAGTTCACGGTCGAGTTTTTCCAAGTCGGCATCGACACTGTTGCTGGACAGGGAACGTTTACGGTCACGTTTCTCCGAGCACGATGAAAGTGTGTTGTGGTTGTTGTTAAATGAAGAGTTGGTTTGGCGCACCGATGAGCAGGTTAAGTTGTTGTTGTGATTAGTTTGGTTGGAGCATGAGGAATTGGTCATCGCAGTCAGATTATGAGGTTGTGTGGCATCAATGGAATTTGTTGTGCGGGATGTTAAATTGTTTAATTCTTTAGCCGCGTTTTCGGAACTATTGTTGCTGCAGCTATTGTATGAACTGAAGCCATTGTCGCGAGCTGACTCTGGTTTGGTTTCAGACCTACAATTAAAAAAAAGAAGAGAAAATATTTAGCAAAATGTCGTAGAGGTATTAAAATTTTAGTGAAAATTAAAGTGAAAACATATGAATGAATTTTGAAAGGAAGGCGTTGGATTTCGTTAATACTTGGCATATATGTTCCTAAAATAAAATAACTTAAAGAAAGCTCGCTTTCTTGTCTATTTCACCAAAGCTTCAATAATTTCTTTTTGTAATTAAATCTTCCAAATCTGTTAACATTTCTTTGTTCGAGTAATGCATAACAAGTTATTTCACACGAACGAGATCTTAACTCACTCATTTATTTATTTATCCGCTCCATTGCGAGTTTAATCCATTTATTTTCTCATATCTTACAGAACACACGACGAGGCTATATCAAATTTTTCAGAAGTATTTAAATAATTTACAATGACACTAACCTTGCCGGTGGCATTGCCGGTGGCAAGCGGTTTGACATTGACACATGTTAGTGACGTACTCAAAATTATTCTCTACTGTATTCGGAATTCGGATAAAGTTTATTGCTGATATGTGGGACATTTTGAGCGTTGAGAAGGTGCGAAAATGCTTTCGATTTCTTTATTGACTTTTGTATAATTTTTATTTTGTATATATTTAATGTTTTCTCAAACTAGACCCCTCTTTCCAGTTAATTTTGTTTTCTATTTAATAAATCTAACCTACCTAATTCCTTCCATAGCAATAAATTGTCAACTTTTCTTTCCAGTCAAATGATTCCGTTCAAAATGCCACAATTACTCAAACAAAAACCTTGGCGTGTATAAAAAAAGGAAAACTTTCACTTGAAACTAAAATAAAAACTCTTTCCCTATTCTCTTTCTTATATTCCCCACTCAAGTCTCGGCAGCACATCATTTATATTTCTTCATTACTACTTTACTACCCAAATGGGTTACTTTATCTCATAACATGAACATAATACTCGTACATCATCATACAATAGCAATAACGAAAGAAGACCGTGTATGTACGAGACGAGTGCGATGAAAACATGCCTTTAAATCAATCGACCAGTTATACCGTTGTGCGCACAGCACCTCTTTGCCAGATCTTAATCTACATTCTATCGGGATGCTTACATAATTAGTAGTCGGTACTTACGTACATCCTCTCCCTCTCTCTTTCTCTCCGTGTTTTGTCTGAATGATATTTGTCATTTTTAAAATATATACATATGTATCTACATGTCAAATTCCTAACAAAGAAATTAAGTAAAAAAAATGTATTTTCATAGAAGAAGAAATGCTATTTATTTATCTTCTGCTACTGCTGTTGTTGTCTATCGGTATTTAGTTTGTCAACTGTAAAAGCGAAAGTGACTGCGTGTTTCTCTTGCTCTCTTCTGGTCTTCGCTCTGTTCATTGTTTATCGCCAATTTCCCACAACACAAAAATTGAGGTTAAATCAATACACGACGTAGTGTACATCATACAAAAGAAACAACACACAAAGCACAGGCACAGCACAGCACAGAAGTAGAAGAAAATAATACAAAATACAAAATCGGTTTTATGCTGTGCGTTTTATAGAATGAGGATAGCTTTTTAGTGTTTCTCTTTTTCACTCTGACTCTCGGTATCTGTGCATACTGAAAACTGGGCCCCCACAAATCAGACCTATTTTTTATATATACATACATACATATATATATATATTTATTTATTCAGTTCGGGTGATTTCAATTAAAAAGAAAACACCTTGAACACTGATAAGCTCGTAGTTTGAGCTGCACAAAGCGAGGGTCTGTGTATTGTGCGTAGAGGGGGAAAGAGGGTGCCTCAAAAAAAAAAATTACTAGTTCAAATCTCTAAAAGTTTGAAAAAGTCTGTCAATGTCGTACATTGACATAGAAATCAGACAACAGCAAAAACCCGACCCAATATGATAGGGGTTATCAGGTTGTTGAACAAGTGCGTGGGATAATCTAACAAAATGTGGCAATAACCCAGTAAGTTTGACATTAAATGAAATGTCACTATAGTTGAGGGAGCATATGCCAAAATCAAAAATATTAAAAAAAAAACTTACTGGGTTATTGGAATATCAAACTTGAACAAGGTAATGTCACTAATGATACAAATACCTATACCGTTCTTCTGACAGATAAGAAAACGTGACGTACATAGGTTCGCATGACGTTACTATTTGCGTAATCTTAACAAATTGCTCTTGAAAATGTAAAAAATTCCATAAATTTAGGTTATAACATAAGTTTCAATTCAACAAAGAGATTGATCAGTTTCAGCAAGATAATAGGTCAAATTTAGTGTATTTCACACTAACGTCCTTACTTTCACTTCTGTACTGAAGACAATCAAAAACCCACATTCAATTTATTATTACTGGTAAGGTCCAAAGTGTCTGAAACGTCGCATACCTTGCTAAATTAACGTCATAGTTACATAAAAATTAGCGAGCTTTTGCTCATAACTGAATAGATCGACGAAAAAATATGCCAAACTTAACGAATACAAATTTACGTCACACATATATTTAGTATTTTAACGAAGAAGCATTACATCATTTAATAATTTTCTTAACATGATTCAGTGAATAAAGATAAAACATAGAGTAAGAGAAGTGGAAAGGTGAAAATGAAGTGCATATTTTATTCTCTCTTATTATGTGCGTACGAACATACGTTTATTCCATGTGTCTAAATCAAGTAAAAAAAAATCTTAGAATCCAAATCCAACTCCAAATGTCAAAGCAATGAAAACAACTCTCATGTCTACTCATCCTTGTCTCTCTAATCGATTTGGAAGATAATTTAAATGACACTTCCGATAAATATCGGTCATTACCATGTAAACATGTCCACCTAATAATGTGGTAACACTCAACACAAGAAAAGCTCTCCTATCATCAGCATCATACAAACACAACACATACACCGGCACCACCATGCACACACTGTAGAACAAAAAAAAAATAACCGAAAAAGCTTTCTTACTTGCCTGCTTGGTGGCGGGCTGGTGATGGGTAGGTACACTTGCTACACCCTCTTTACACTTTCTCAATTACAAATGTCATCCTCCTCATCCTCCTTCTCTATTCATCCTTCAAGCAATAAATGTCTAAGCAAAAGGAGGGGAAAGAGGACTTAGCGTCGGTAAAATCATTTTACATGTACGAGTATTCTCCGACAGAACGCTGTGTTTGCTTGCTCACTATAGTGGCACCTCCGACCGCACTTCCGGATATGGCGAGGTTTTTCATTACTCGTTCACTGTGCTGCGCGCGACGCATACACAACCCCACATACTGATGGAGTAGAGTAGAGTACGTGTGTTTGTTTGTTTGTATCTTGAGGGTGAAACTTTGGATTATTATTACGGGGCTATTATTATCATCAGCATAACTTATATTTCGTGTGTATGCCGCCACGCCACCACAATAGCCAGGCTCGCTTGCATTTATCCCCGTTCCTGTTTCTTTTGTGTGTGGGTATTTTTATTTTATCTTTGATTGTTCGTAGTTTTCTAATGAATTGCCAAGGGAAAGAGGCATGCATTTTTTTTAAATACGATTTTTGTAAGCTCCAAATCTCAAATCGGCCACATTCAGCACGTCAACTTTTTATATTCTTTTTAGGTTCTAGTTCAAAATCAAATAGCTACAAAATCTATATACCTACCTACCTGGAGATGTGTAGGTAGATCTCTTGGGGGAATTTTTGTATAGGTAACTTTGAGAAGTCCACAGCCATTGTTTGTTTTGCTTCAACCTTTCTATGTCAAATACCTACATGCCATAGATGGGGTATAAAAAAGCTTTTGTGTTACAAGTGAACTCTACGGGGGTGACGCTGCATCTATGACGCAAACATTTTATTTCCTGAAGTGCCTTTTTAATTAAGTAGGTAGTTCGGAAAAAGCACGAAGTATGTAAATCCCTTATTTTTTTTAACTAAACGAAATCCCTTGTATTTTTCTTCGCAATTTGTTGTGATCTGGTTTGACGTCAAATTAGTCATTCGTTCCCCCTTTAGTTAGCAGAGATTTAAATTCAAAAGCAATCTGTTGACTAACAGTGGTACGGGAGATCATGTTGATTTCGAATTATTTAAAACAACAAAGTGACGTATGCACATGTTTATTGCCCTCTCAACTTGAAGTGGAGCGCAAACACAGAACGCTGTAAGGGATTTTTTTCACAACTGCTCTTTATTTCGTTAAAGAACTGCACACATAATTTAATAAAATTCCAGTGAATGTGAATGTTTTACACTAAATTTGTTAATCTTGAATAATGCCAGCTGAACCTGAACCTAGGTATATTCTATGTTTTTTTTTTAGTCACTGTTAGACAACCCACATAATGAAATAAATAGAATCAATGCTATTTCTACACGTGCTATATACAAAACATGACACTAATGAGATCTGACAGTTTGTTCACTATCTACCAATATAGGCATGTATCCGTTTTATCTTAAGGCAAACCAGAAACCCCAAAAAAAACAATAGATAGGGATACCTACTTAAATCCGGAAGTCGAAAAACTAACGCCAAAAGAAAAAATACATATCTACCAACAACGAGGAGCAATTACTTCACAACTTCACAACCCGTGCGAGGGTCACTCATGGTGATTTTGCAAAGAAAACAAAATTGATTCTCTAATTATGTTTTGTTTTATATTTTGTTCGCCTGCTGTTTCTGTTGTCTGTCCACAGCACTCTCTCATCGTTTGCATCTGTAATTGTGATTGTGTTGTGATGTAGTGGATGGTGACCTCAAGCGCGCGAGCAGTAGGTGAAGTAAGTTTCACCAGGAGCGCGCGACAAAGCACACGGGCACAATATTTTGAAATCTCCCGTCCGATGTTTTCGTACTTTTTTTTGTCTTTTATCTTTTTGTTTGGGCCCTCTACGCTCGCTGATGGCTGATGTGGTGTGGTCGTTACCCCCTCTAACGCTTCTCTTATACAACTCAATGTGCGTATGGCGTATTGCCTTATTGGCGTACCTTCTAGTGGTGGCATCAACCAGCAGCTAGAAGCAGATACATTTTAAAACATTTTTTATACAATTTTTGCTGCTTTTATTTTATTGTTTTTCTGTTTATTCTTTGTGCATAACAGCACTCTGTGTTCGTCGTTCGTACAGATTGTGCATATGCAATGGGTTTTTGCTGAGATGATGGCATAAACGACAAGAAAAAGACTTGAAGAAGTGGAAGAGATTAATATGCGATATATAGCGTAGCGTTATGCTATCACTGTTGCTCTTCTGGCTCAGTTGTTATTAATACATGTATCTGTGTGCGTTTGTAGTGGATGGGGGCATTTTCATGAAATCGTGACTGTGTTGCTCGGAAATTTCGTTATGCGGTGACGGTGTCGTTGTTGTTGGTTTTTGATACTTTTCGTTAATTTGTTTTGTTTATTTTTTTCGGGGGGTTTTATGAACTTTTTTTTGTTGTTTTTGTATGTTGTGTGTATTTTCTTTTGGTTTGAGTTTTGTGTGTTGGATTGAAATTGTTGGTGGTGAGTCTGCTGGAATTTCAAAGTCGTTTTGCGACAATTAACGAAATGACAAACAGATAACATGAGTGGAGTGGTGTTTCAACGATGGACTATCTATCTGGTGGATGTTTATGGATAAGGAGAGTAGGTGGAATGGGGTGTGGAAGAGAACTAGCAATGAATGAGGATGGAATAATGAAATAAATGGCACGTATGTTTGCTTCTTATTTCTTTTTTTTTTAGATTAATGAACAAGGTGATGTGTGCTTGTTGTAAAGTGATTACTGGATAACCCCATCATCAGATTATTGCTTGGGGATAGGAATTACTTTGTTCGCTCAAATGAAGGAAATTTAAATACTTACGGACGGATTGTGGTTGGAGCTAACATTTGAATCAAATTAAGGTAGGCAGTTCCCTACCTACTAAAGGTTATTTTAAATGACTGACTGATGGCACACGCTACCAAGATCTAATGAAAAGCAAGTCTGTTCTAACTTTTTCTGCACTCTTTTCTTGCAGTTGTGCTGATTTTTATTACTCTTTAAAACGAAGAACTTGTTGTTTTTTGTTTGACCTTTCAAGGTAAAATCCAATTCATGACCAGTGTTTTTTTTTTTTTCTTAGTCTCAATTCTGATGTATGGATGAGATGAGTCAAGTTAAGAATAGCGTTAACTTTTTTCAGGAAAAGCTTTGGAATTTTATTTAATGATTTTTTTTGGGTAGGTATCTAAATATTGCCTACCTACCTAATCATATTCTTTCTACCTTCCAACGTATGTTTCAGGTAGACAATTTAGACCTACTGAGCTACAAAATGTTAAGTGCTAGCGCCCTTCCAATACTTAACAATGCCTTATGAAATTATATAGACTTGATATTAATTACGGAAAGTAGATAAAGTCTTTAATTTTGGGCTTTCGGTTACATAGGTTTATGAGTTGGAAGTTTTGAAAAAGGTTATTTATTTTTATGGGTAGATACTATTTCTTTTTCAAAAGAAAATATAAATTGCACATTTTTTTGAAATTTCACAGAAAGTTCATAGTCTTGGACATTTCACCACATTTGAAATTTTTCTGTTTTTCACTCACTTTGAGCTGTCGCATTTTTTACATAATGTTTAGGCAAATAAGTTTCGAACAAAACACTAATAAAATTTGATTAGAAACTATTTCATGTCAGAAACTAAAGCTCAAAACTCATCGACCACTTTGAATTGTTCTGCATACGTATTGCAATTTTTTTTCTTTGTAATTTTGCACAGCACTAAATTATGTCACATTTTGCAAATTGCCCACGTTACAGTTTTCAGAAAAAAAAAAATCCAACACTGTCCCTTCAAAATTTATCAATTAAATTAAAATTCGATAAAACAAGCAAAAACAAAAAACATCTACTCACTTTGGTAAATTAGCCAAGTAACGAGACTGTTTCTCCCGACGCAACTCATCGGTCAGCCTTGAATATGTGTTATTGATGCATACACTTCGACGTAGATTTGTCTCGGAGTCCTTTATCCTTTCCAATTTGTGGGCACACAGCTGTAGGATACGTTTACGTTCCTCACGTTGTCTAAGTTTAGGCGAAATCATTGGAACGCGTGACCGATGATGATGATAGCCAATCGGTGGTGATGACCTGGGGGGTCCGAACATGTCTGAATCGTCGTCAGAGCCGTTAATTGGAGTTGTTGTCGGCAAGGTCATTGTTTCTTTGTGTAGTGATGTAAAACAATTTTCTTTTCTTTTTATGTTCGTTCACTTTATTTTTAATCCACTTGATCTCACTTAGTTAATTGTTTATGCATAAATTTTCGGATATAAAATTTGATATCTCTTTTTTAAAAGCCTCTTTCTCTCTCGCTCTTAAGTGTTACACCAACAAGTTTTACAGAGAAATCGTCAGACACACAGTTCAGGGAAAAAAGAGTGACGACAATGTTTTAAGGGAGCGAGGAAAATTCACTATAAAAGAAAAACTTGTTCCTTTTTATTGCAAGGTAAACCACATATGATTTAAGTGGGATTCACATTCACACACTATCTCTTTCGTGTAATTTTTAATTAAGTTGAGATACTGTAATCTTTTCTTTCTTTCTTGTAATGTAATTGTTATCGTTTTGGTGTATCCTTTTCTTTTTTGGAAAAATTTCTTTGAAACACTTTGACACACACACACACACACAGAGCACAGAGTGATTTAAAATGTTAATCCTTTGTTTTGGGTGTTTGAATTTGGATGTCGGTCTCGGAGACAGTATGTTATCCTTTGTCTGGACCGTGTAGTTTTTGTTTCTTGGTTCTTCTTTTATCACTTTCTTTTGTCACACAAATCAGCTGTTTGAAAAAAAAAAGTAATTTGTTTTTTTTTTCCTTGAATGATTTATAATTGTTTTCACAAATATGTAAGGATTCGCATGAGACTACAGATATAATGCAGCCATATAGTAAAAGCACTTGAGAAATTATTTTCTTTAATTTCACTTAAGATTTTTTGTTCTGTTCAGTTGTAGTTATAGTAATCCACAGGTAGACTTTTTTTAAATTATATGATGTAATCCTGTTATTGGCAACAAATTATGTGTGATAGATATGATTTGTAAGAAGGAGAGAAAAAAATAATAAAAGAAAACCGTGTTAGTATGCTAAGTGTATGATCGCTTGCAAAACACGTCTTCACGGTTCTCACGTTCGCAATGAACTGACTTAAAATACCTCCTGTACCTAGTTCATATGTTTCGGTTCGATGTATCTAAACCGACTATCTTTGCTACCTACTATGGCGATTCTGTTGAGTGTATATTCTCCTCTGGCTCAGAATTTGAAAAGAGCACTTTTTCCAGAGAGTATAAAGGGAATTCCCCAATATAAGCAAGAGAGCATTAACGAAATCGTATCTGTGAAGTACTAAGAGTATATCCGTTGTCCGTAACCGTATCCGTGTGAATTTTGTTCACATGTACACTGTACGTGTGCTAGCAGCGCGGTGTATCTTGTAGTAATCACGTACGTTGCGACGATTGATAATCAAAGATACATGATTTGTTTTTATTCATGCACATATTATATACGTGCACATATCTATGTACAAATATTCGATTTCACTTTTAAATCGAGTATGCATGAGTGCATGTTGAGTTTGCTGTTTTTTTCTATGACCAAAAATAAGCCTCATATTTGTTAGATTTGTCTTTTTTTTCACAGGAAAAAAACTAAATAAATTAGAAGTCTTAGAAAGAGTATTAACTCGAGCATTTACGTATGCTTATGTAGAATATTTTTCTAAAAACATACAAAACAACAAAAACGACAACTTAAATTGCTTAATAACACATTTGCTTGATTTGGAACAGGGGCAGGGGTAATATTAATGCAAAGAGAATATGTATTAAGAAAAATAAAAACACTCATCTGATTACTCTCTTTGGTGTTCTTTTGAAGGAGAATTAAAGTATACTTAAGAGTGCGGTGAAGAAACGAGAAATGGATTTCAATTTTCGTATATGAATATGGATATATTTTGTTTGGATTGTGTGTGGTATATTTATACGTATAGCCGAACTTGTGTGTACATGTGTGTGGTGAAACACCACTTTGGGACAGATTTAGGCAGTTAATTAGTATTTAAAAGAAATGTTTATCGTTTTCATTTTAGAGTTGATGACATTTTAATGCACATTAGCAAAAAAATGACAAACGGGCACTAAACCCTGTTTGAATATTTGCTTATCGGTTAGAGTTAGCTACCTATACCTAGTTCATTTGTCAGTAACAATAATGCAAATTTTTAATTACGATTTTGTAACTATCAAACCAGTCCGCCTTGGATTGTTTTAAAACAAAAGTTGTCTACCACTGCGAGTTTCCGGAAACATTTTATTGAAATACAAAAAATTGTTGAGAAACCGAAATTTGAGAGGTTTTACACAGTTTTGTCGACATAAAATGAAAGACCAGCGTATTACGGAGGGTAGGTAGGTATGTACCTCTATCAACTGATTGCGTTGTGAAAGGGACATTACGATCAAAGGACGGATGGAGGAATGTGTTTTCGAATTGTGGGTGCGTAGGTACCTACCTACGATAAAGGATTTCCGAACAAGTTTATAAAGTTTGTCATATTCTTTGGATAGAAAATTCCATTTATGTACGATATTGAAAGTAGACTGCATACCTATTTACCTATAAAAACATATTTACTACGCAAATCGATTGGGAAGATTGCAGTGACACTAAACCATAACTTTTAGAATGTCATTATAATTTGTGCTAACTTCCATGTTATCGTCATTTTCAAGTAATAGTGAGTTTTCATTTTTATTCCTTGTACAGATTTCAAAATGTCGTTTAATAGTTTTTTTTTCATAATGAAATACAGCTCCACTATGACCACCAATGAAATAAAGGCCCAAAAATGTCATTAGCGCCCGCCTGACGAAAATACATAGGTACAACAAGCGGAGCAACGAAGTTTCCGGAGCGGTACCTTCCTTTCATGTGTTTTCATTTTTATTATGGAGCATTATTTCCTAGAGTCCAAATCGACAGATCTCTGATTTCTTGATTTCTATTTTCAAGTGTTTTAAGCTAAGTTGAATTTGGTTCAATCTGAGCTACAAGCTCTTAATTCCGATGTCCTATCGAGATGTACAGGTGGTCTTATATTTAGGAATATGCAATAGAAAAGGAGTGTTCCTATTTAAAATCTGTTGATTGGATTTTTCACTTGAATGCCTTTAAAAATGTGATGAAAATCTGCAGAAAACCTTTATTTGTGTGGGTGTTTAGCGTCGTGATTATTTTGAACACAAGTCGGAACCGGTAGTCTTTAGAATCAAAGTAGCTCGCATTTAAAAATCGGTCACCTTAATTCTTTGTTATCTTTTACCCATAATGCCAGCAAAAGTCAGAGAAAGGCATAGTTAAAACACCCGGGACCAAGCTGCTTCTACCTAAGAAGTTCATTTGAGCAGTGATAACCCAACTTTACCCAATTGGTCAATTTTATCTTCAACAAAAAAAAAATAGACATATTCCCGAGAAAGATACTGTGAACCTGCACAGAACTGTGGCCGAATACCAGGGTACCGCAAGGGGTACACCTTCTACTTTTCTTTGGAAGCTTTTTCTTTTATTCTGCATGGTTAGTTCCTAGACTTTTATATTGGGGTATAGAGGTCCCGGAGTTAACCCTCAAAGAAACCATTGTTCGATAAAACAATAAGGCATTTGAAGTGAGCAAATCCTAAAATTGGATTTAATCTAAATTTTCCTATTTCATCCCAATACAAAAACCTATCCAATTAGTTATAGCTAGTTTTTTAGTAAATGAGTTAAGTGGAGCCAGATTTATTGAGAAGTTTAGTTAAACGCCGGAAACTAGTTCTTAATTACCTTAATAAGGTAAAATTTTAGTTGTTAGCCTGGATGTACGTCAATTACTAGGTACCTATAGATTTCAGGCCGAACATTTTATAATGTATTGAAATACGAAAATCATTTATCCGGCAGATCCTTTCTTCGGTCCAATAAAAAACTTCTCAAATGTTCGCAATGTTCTCTTCGGCATGTTCGCAATAAGTATTTAACGGAAGCTCCCTTCCTTACTTATTTAATGGGCTCCCGACCCGTGAAGAGTCTCTGCCTGAGACAAGGCAGCCTTTCACTTTGCGATTCCGCACACACGCTGCTTCGCTCTGGCACCCGTAATGTCTTTGTCTTTAAGCTGGGATTTGAAAATTCTCATGGCTGGAGTTCTTTTGTCCAATGTAGTTTTCGTCTTGGATTTGTTACGTTCGCAGTTATATCTTCTCCTCCTTCCTCGCAGACAGGACTATACCTTTGCACACACAGTGGTTGTAGTAGCTAGGATTTTTTTTCTTAGTTACTGCAGGCTGCGCTATTTAAAATTCAAGAAATATGGAAATATGTACCTACATGTTTATTTATCGAATGATAATTCGAACCAGGCATGTACATTTGATGTATGATCAAGATGTTTTGAACTTTGCATACTTTTTTTACCTTTCAAAAATCTTAAGGAAAACTAAAATAGCTAAAATTTTAGAAATTTTAGGCGAGGGCCTCATTTTATCAGCTCGGGGACCATTCTTAGTGGCCCCCTAACTTTGATTTGGCTGGTCTGAGGGATACCTACATTTCGTGCACACTATTTCCATACCCATCAATGTTCTTCTTTTTTTTTTATCGCGAAAGGGGACTTAAACGTCCTATAGAATAAAATTTCGCATCTATAATTCATTTATCTGCACAAACGAAAATGCTCCTTTCGGTAATAAGGGAAATTCAATTGCTTATATGTAGATACATAATATAAAAATTGTAAACACCAACAAAATAAAATTGCAAACCAGGTGCCTATCTAAACCTCAGCAAAGCAATACTGATGGTAGGTATCACACCTACGTTCGATACGCCATCAGATTCCCTAACAAATTTCCATAACATCACCGAAGAAAACATACATAACTTCGATGTTATAATTCCGCTCTCCCCACATCCCAACCCACCGTCAACGGCAATGAAAACAACAACTATAGAAACTTCTCTACATTGAAAGAAGAGAGATACACTTGCTACGGCGAACTGTTGAAACGAAATAAGTAATTTTAAAAAGTGACGCTGAACTTGTGCTGTTTTATGTAGACATATCTACCTACCTACATACATAATCTTCAATATTCTTCATAACAAATTTACGCATCAGATACTATTAAACCGTTTATTACATTTTTTCTTCATTAAAAAATGGGTCAGAGACGGAGAGATACTTTTCATTTATTTCATTCATTAGTTTCTCACTTTTTTTTTTGTTTTCCATTCCTCATTCTTGTGAGGTTAACCAAAGTAAAAAAAAAAACAATAAAACAAGTCGACTGTGTTCAAATTCACGGTCAAAATTTAGCAAGAGTTTCCAAAATCAAAGAAAATAATAATAAAAAACCTTGTAAAATATATAGGTATCTATTGCTTGGTGGAAATGTGTCACACGCGTTCTCTAATCAATAAAATTCATGTTTTCATTTCTTATTATTGCAGTAGGTAGCTTCTCGTCGAAATAAGTTTGTAGTATGAAAATAAAAAGAAAATCAAATGATTATGAGCTTAAAACGAATATAAATTCCAAAAGTTGTAAAATAAACATTACTCGCTTCCCTCACAAGAAGCATACATGCACTTAGGGAGGGGACTGAACGACGGCAGCAGCAACCAGCAGATACAATTGTTCAATCGAGTGACTACTATCCTAAATATACAGCTACACCAAGCGATAGAGCCTTCTCATCGTGTCGTATGCAAAACAATAAAAGAAAACAAGTAGACAACAACACTACTATGTGAAGCAGATAAAAATCACCTACTTCTTCATAAAAGAGACATATGGAAGCAATATAAAATAAAAACCTAAAGAAGAATGCAAAACAACAACAACAACAAAAAAAATATACAAATTCGATAGAAACACAAAACTAAAAGAAAATCAAAAAAAAAGAAAAAACCTAATGAAAGTATCATACGAAAGAGGAGGGTAGAATATGGTTGGTGTAAAAAGACGATACGACCGAAGGGAGGAATACGAAGGCGCAAAGTGACGTAAAATGGATTGAAATCGTGGGAAACCATCCTTCTGAGAGAGTACAAAGAGCGAGGCGAAAGAGAGAGAAAATGTAGTTTCTCTTAAACTGAATGACTATGTGCAAAAATTTTAGTGTCATACGAGTGCGAGAAGCAATCGACGAACGAATGATTAAATAATTTAAGGTTCATTAGTTTAATGGCAATTATTTGTAGATTAAGTCATTGACAATCCGATTATAACTTGGACACAGGCAGATATGTTCTATGAGCAGAAATATGTTTTAAAATCACATTTGAATATGAAATTTTTTTAGCAGAAATTCATAATAATAAAATCTTTGCGATTTTTGTGGGCAAAGTTATATTTTTGGCACAAATAGAAGCTACATAAAATTATTGCGGTTTTTATTCGCACATGGATAAAATACGGACCCTCCTTAATATATGTACCTCCGATTCGATTCTGTAGATACCTACATAGGTACTGTCATCGTGACAAATACAGTTGAAATACTCTGATATTTGGCAGACGTTCACGTCGTCTGGCGTGAAGAACTAAGAGCCAGCCATATATGTGTCTGATGGGTGCTAAGTGGCCGAGGGTAATAAATGAATATGTTGTGGTCCTACAATTCCAAGATCAATTTAGGTAGTTACGGCATGTGAAACGAACAAAGGGCAAATAATTTCTGCCGAAAACACCACAGTAAACGTGTAATAGCTAAGGGTTGTTACTTCTTATTCACACCTATTTGCTTGTACCCTGTAAATGACTTGAAAAGATTGAATAACAACTGAAGCTCCTATTCATGAGTGAACCTAATAGAAGTGCTATATTTTTAAGGTTGAGCTATAACGTGTACATATTCCTTGATTTTTGACTGAATGAAAATTGTGACTTATTGTTAGTCAATAGTATGTCCGAACTATGGTCTGTAAAAAGCCGGACATTCGTAAGAGTAAAGGACGGACGGTCAACCAACCTTGTCATCCGGATGACATGCTGACGTCAGAAAACTTGTTTATTTCAGACGGGTTTACCACTTTAGGACAAATTCTACGTCATAATGACGTCGGGATGTCATCCGGATGACATGTTTGGATGACCGTCTGATCGCACCTTTACCAAAGTCTCGGGTAACTTGCGAGCTACATACATTAGAATATGCCTGCCGGTACTTGGTCGGTGCAAAAAATTACAAACTATGTACCTACTAGAGGGTTTTAGTAGATCACCATTGGATAACTCGTAGAAGTAATTTCATAATCTCAATTATTTTTTCTCGTTCAGATATTAAAATTTGTGCTCAAAATCTTTGAAGGAGGGAGGGATTTAGCAAAGAACTGCACGATAACTATCAATGATATTAATGTAGATTTATTCATAAATGTTTGCATTGGATATCTTAAATCACCACGCTACGGTAGAGAAAAGTCTCGCTAAGGGTGCGGGATTTGGGGAAGCTTAACTGATTTGGAGATTCAGTCGAGGTCAGTCAAAGTCCATATGAGAAATAAACCAATCTTGTTACAATACATAAAATCAATAACGAGTAACAAGATCAGTCGCAAATCATAACATAATCGTTACGATCTTGCTTTCAGTTTATTATTTTCACATTCGGTGAAATATATAATTTAATCGCGTGAGTTAATGATTTGTTGTAAGAAAATCCCCTTCTTTCGAACATTAACTTTTAACGATCGACTCGGGGGCAATGGAGAATGACGTGACGAGCATTTTAAATAATTATGTAAAGACATACAAATTAGGTTTGTGTATTTTAGGTACTAAGTCTTCATTCAAAACATGAAACAAATCACTAGAAAATCATAATTGCAAATGACATGTAGTTTTTTTTTTAATATGTATTTGTTTATCTTTTAAAATCCGTTATGCCCGACGGATATTCCGAAGATGGCGTTAAGACAATGACGCTTTCCTATTCTTGAATGTAACAACGAATTCATTATTTAATGAGTAGGAAGTTAATGACTTGATAGGTCATAAACGCGCTAATAGTTCACCTACCATAAACACATAGGTTCTACAAACCTGCCGGTTAAATGTGTACGTTTTCAAAAAAACATATTTTATTCGATAGTGGAGTTTTGTTTAGTTCCAATGGTTTTTTTTAACACTTCATGTGGAAGTGAAACTGTCAAAGCCAAAAATGTTTTTGGATCATCATAGCCATCAGTAATTCCACTAACACTAGATAGGAGCAACCCCATCAGCGCTGCGGGAGTGATTCGAATAAATGAAAATCATAATCCGTATTGCATCACATGACCTAAAATATAGCAAAACCGTCAGATTTTACTTCTACTAGATGACTAGATGTTCCGTTGCGGTTCATTTTACGGCAAATTTACATCTTTTTGGATACTACGATCAAGTAGGTATTGGAAATATAGTTCAATGCAGCGATGCGATTTTTAAGCTACCAATGTTATTTCATGTAGAATGAATACTTTCAAAAAATGCTTAACAGGATCTCGATTTACAGATATTACTAAGTTTAGGAAGTTGTCCCAATCCTTCAAATGTCTATATTTTGAGCGATTTTTTTTCCTTTGTTCAGGATAATTTGGATTTTGATGTTTTCAATGTGTTTGACTCAACATCAACAACTAAAACTCTCGCTCCTGTCTAATCTGATCATATGTTAAGCTCATTTGTTATTAAGCCATCAAATTTTAGTTTAGAAGGCGAAGGCGCTCGAAATCTCGTAACCACAACCATATCTATAAAATTATTCTTTGCCTGTCCCTATTTAAAAAATTATAATAATAGAAGGACTACAAGGCTTTCTCAACGGTGGGAACATTGCATTTAAGCAGCTGCAACTATGGGCAGACTTTCTTCGTGTACATAATCTATGTATGTTGCCAAACACATTGAGATATAATCTGACTTCACACAATTTCTTTCCGTTTTGTCTAAACATCCGAAGTAGATAACGAATTTTCATTAGCATATTTGAGAATATCAACGTCATTACACTCCAGTTGTACCTACTTTGGATTCTTCTGGGTGTTTTAGAAAAACGAACAAAACCAAGTAGAATCAAAGACAAATATTTATCATGCTTGCCATTGTACACGTGCCCATCATGATTTCTCCATTCTACTAATTTAGTAGTAATATATACATTTTCCTGTAGATACTTTTCAAACATGTATACATACACGTAGATACTCTTTTTTTGTTATGTTTTGTATAGATACAACCATACGAACGAGAGTAGTACACACATGCGAATTTGTCTAAGCAAAGTTTCGATTACGGCATACTCGGCTGTAGTAGCGCATAAAACCCAAACTGAAAATGAAGATTGTAAAACAGAATAAAAGAAATAATGAAAAATAAAAAAACAATTTAAATGAAAAATCAACGCCGACGGAAGATAAGATACGCTTCGATAAGTTTACTCTTATGTTTGGTCGGCTTTCAGTGGGAACTATGGGAAAGATTTCTGGTCTTGTTGTTGCGTTTCAGGGAAACATACATAATAATGAAGCTGAATCTACCTGTGGTGGTCGGTTCTTTACTACATATATCGTGAGTTCATCTGTCCTTATGTCGGAATGCACGCCGCATGCTGTCGGTGCAGTATGAAATTTATATGTGAGGTTCTTAGCTTTCGACATAAAGATACAAATGAATTGAAATATAATTCACATCCAAACACGATTGACGTACGATCAAGAAAAGAATGTAGGTAGGTAGATATGAAGTTGCCTAAATAACACTAGACTCGATGTTTGGGTAATTCCACAAAAAGCTGTTTTAGCTCACACGAACGAACGGTGACATACTCTGTGCTCTTCTTATCATGTTTGCTTAAGTTGTGTTTACGTATTTCTTATACGGTTTATTTGTTTCGTTCGTTCGATTATATTCCTGTTAATTTAATTGTTTATCTTCTGTTTGTAGTGAATTAATGAGATGGATTGACGTTAGATTTAAGAGGTTGCCAAATGTCAACTATTTCAAGTTTTTTTTACAATATTATGTTGTGTTTTTCAACCATTGGGCGCCATTCCAAGCACTTTCCACTTCACCTTAGGCATCTTGTAAACGACGAGATTCTATCATTAACCAAAGTACCGTCATCTCTGATTCACCGTTAAGTGGTCAATTTGTCTCGAGGCTATATACCTACCTGCTATCGGACACCAAATTCAATTACAACAACACACCCATCGAGTGTGCTATACGTTAGATAATCTTATTTTTAAACATGTTCCCCTGAGCTCTCAGCCATCAACCCCTGTATGCATATAATTTAACCTCATAATGATTGTGCCCTACAGCGATGGACATGAAAAACATAGAACAACAGAGTAAAAATTATAGTATACCTACTCTTCCACCCTAAGCAGCTAACAGCATATGCATTCCCTCAGAGTATTTATTTTTTCATTTTTTTTCCCAACAACACCAAACTATTCACCACCGAACTGAAGAGATAATAGCCGAGGTGCGATAACCTCACGCTGCTGCTTAGTATAGTAGAAAAGTAGAGAAACAACAGCCGCAAAAAAAAGGAAAAACAAAAAAAAAACAGTGACGCACTCCACAACACAAAACGAGCAATGTCAACCCTGTTTTCTTCAACTTTTGATTGTCCCCTCAATCCACACATCCTAAATATAGAATTTCACTATCGAATTCGAATATTTTAACATATGTGCATCGCGAGAAAATTCCTTATTTCGATTTACAGATATCGTGCTCCCCGCGCGCGTACTATTTGAAAACTTGGTTTTATTATTTTTTCTTCTATTTCGCCAAACAACGACTCAACGACGAAGACGATATACATCGAAGGGTAAGCCACAAGTACAAAACGTACCTACTTACCCGCCACCGCCATTCAAAAAAAGGAAGAAGATAAAAAGGCGAACTAGGTAGAAGCGAAAAAAAAAACAAATTTAGAAAATAACAGAAAAATGAAAATGAAGAGAGAAAAAACGACAAAGGCGAAGAAAGAAATCAAAATTCAACAACTGGGCAGAAATCGCTGTCGCTCGCTGTTGCTGTTGTATGTGCAGCGAATGTTGTTGCTGCTGGCTGGTTGCTTTGCTGCTCAATTAATGCGGCCATGGTCATAAATTATTTCGTTTTTTTTATTGTATATTCTCAGTTTTTTTGTGCTGTAGTAGGTACTGTTTTATTTTTGCGTTTTTCCTCAGCCATTTTATTTGAGTCGCTACGAAGAGTTGAAAATTAAATCACAAGTACTCGTACCTAATTGTTATATTTAACGATTTTGAAAGAGTATCCGCATCTAGGTATCTATTTCGAATGGTAGTTTATACATGTGTATATATGTAGCTAACTTTTCCTTTGATATATCGAAAGGTTATCCATATAGAAATAAAGAGGAATTAGTTGCCATCATTCCATTGAGGTGCAGATACAAGAGATAGATAGTCGTACAAGTGCTTTGTTGAGAAACTTCAGAAAAGCTTGAAATCTTTTAAGATTGATTTTTGTAGTGGTGTTCCACAAGGCAGTAATTTGGAACCATTGTTCTTTAGGGTTATGCTTGCATAACAAATGACAAAGTGAGGAGTTTAATGGTGGGAAAACCATGGTGGACCAGTGTAGTATAAAAGTAGTATAATGCGAATTAGGGGATGAGATTATATTTTGTGAAAGTTATGATTTCACTAAGCCAGAAACCGGAAAGAGATTATATTGTTATTTTTATGTTTTTACGATATGCACATAGGTATATTATCAATTTATTTACTTTTTTCAAGTTGAACATTTGCTGTTAATTTAAACACATACTAAACGTATGTGAGTTGTGTGTTAACAGACAATATACCTAACTTCATCTAGGTTATGTTAGGTAAGATTAGGTTAAAAAATACTCAAATTTATTTACAAAAACGAAGTATCCCTCTATTAGTCTCACAGCTGAGAGCAACGTGGGTGTGAAGCGTCAGGACAAGTCTAGTAGGTTTCTTTTGTCACCGATGGTAGAGTGATTTAAAAAAGGAAATTTTTCGAGCTAACTTACAGGTCAGATTTATTTTTGTCGGTAATAGATAGTTTTTTGAGGTCGAATCGGCTAACCCCACAGGCGGACCAGTAGGAATGCAGTGAAGTGGGAGGGTTATGATCCCTGTAATACTGATCATAATCTCGTCGTCAAATGGAGACAAGAAGGTAGTTTACGTACTCCGGAAATAAAAAAGTGCGATTTCTACTCTTTTTTGGGAGGCCGAAATGCGGTATACTTATTGTACTTACTAATAAAAAGATGCTGTCTACCTTTATCGTATTAACATTGTCCACAGAATTTTCGATATAACTCCGCTGCGATATTGCAGTGGTTATTGAAATTCTATTAGGACTTTGTCCAATGGATCAGTCAGGAATCATTTTGCAATTCCAGCTAAATGATCTTCAATACCTTGGCGTTATTAGAGCTCTTTATAACTTCTTCTATGCTTTATGTAGCATTATCGAAAAAATTTCATACCAATCCAGAGATTAATAAGGCTCAATGGACCAAATGGCCCAGCGTATTGATAATATTTTTTTTACAAAATTTTTCATTACGTGGAAAAAAAAATATATATAGGTAAATATCTGTCTCTATGTGTCTTTGGACCTCGGAAAGTGAGTCTCCACCAAGGGTTCTATAACTTCTGTACTTCTTTCACCCCATGTTTCGTCATTCTTGTTAAGATAGCTGGGAACGCTTGAATGTTACTAAACTATATTAACAGAATCTTTTCGACAACTAATTTTATCTAAAGATGCAAAAACTTGTCCGTTTTCGCTTAAGGGTATTGATACTCTATGTCTATTAATACTCTTATCAGGCTAACTGGGCGTGGATTTTAATAAAATCATTTATTTTGGGTTGTTACAAAATGATCAATGATTACGAATGCTCGCAAAAATTTACCAATTTACGAATTTCGAAGAAAGACATTTTCTACATCCTCTGCAAACGCCCCAAAACATAAAATCCCTTGCGGGTAGATTTCATAAAGAATTTTTATGATGTACGCAATTTTTTTTTTCATAGAATTTGCACAGTGACATAACTTCTTGTAACCAGAATTTAATTATGGTTATTGGTCATAAATGTTCATTTACTAGTAATTTATTTCACATGATTCGCTGGAATTAACTGTATGTAAGTTGCCAGGATCTCAAATTTAATAATGAAAAGTTTTAAATTTTATAGTGCTTACTCTTATGGGCGCCCTAAAATCAGATGCTGGAGAAAACCCAAGATATTCAAACTGGTACTCACCACATTTTTATCGATTTAAGAGACATAATCTATTAAGACGAGCTACAGTCCTGTGTTGTAACTTCTAGCACCATGTGGTAGATCCATCACTATATCTGAATATTTGTACAATCTACCACGTCTACCACTGTTTGTCAGTTATCATTCTACTTTAAACAACTTTGTCTTATTCATGCTTTTCAATCTCCATACTGAAATTACGCACTCGTAATTATTACTCACTGAATGCATTTTTATTAATCATTTCTGAAGTTCATCAGTGTTAGGTCCAACTGTGTCAAAAAAAAAACTGTGCCTTTGTTAGCATTGACATTTTAGTCAAAATTCAGTACAATAGTGAATGTCCTTTTGGTCTAGAAATTGTTAAATTTGAATGAAATGCTATGTTTATTTGAATTTTTTTTATAGAGTTTTTATAGCTTATCCATTTCATTTAAAAATCTACCACTCTTTTTTTTTTGTTAATCTACTACATATTTTAATTTCGAAGTGACAATACTGAGTTACACAGAGTCATATGTTAAGTTTTGTCATTCCTGCCTTTTCCGAAAGAAAAAGCTCTCTGCTGAATTAGGGTCGAAAAATCAAAGACCGAGCTGGTTGGAAAGATGGTTGATGCCCAGGTCCATACTGACTACAGCGCCACGTAAGCATGTAAGTTAATATATTTGAAAAGAAAGTTAGTATACCTACTTGAAAAAGGACCGTCATCTGCAGATTTTTGATTGTTTGCATACTATTTTGACATTGACGAATTAACCCTCTCAGAAAAGTGATAAACACAAACTATAATATCCGATGTAAGCAATGGATCACTGGGACGAGATTGGAAAATTTACTTGCAATGTGGAAACGGTGTTGCTGAAACAGCCCGAAATTTATTTAAAATTTATCAAAAAATATCGGCAACACAACTGATTTTGAATTTTTTGAGTTTTTAAAATATGTTTTATTTTAAAAACTCAAAAAAACTGTAATAAAACCCGTCTTAGCAGGCCTTGGAAATCTAGACTTGAATGTGAATAGTTTTTTTTCGTTGTTCATATAAGCATAATGTCTCTTTTATACATTTTATTGATATATTTTTTATATTTTTAATTTCGGGACATTACAGCCCCCGGTCAATTTAAAATAATCAATCTAGGAGGAAATATAGAGAAGTTATAAAATTTCGGGTTATTTTGAGTGATTTTTCGGAAATGTTATTTTCTTCACGTTCGATTCGATGTGTATCGCGAGTTACATCAGTTTTGTCTAATAAAAAAATATATTTGAAAGCCTTCCTTGTTGGCCAGTGATTAAGTACGCCCTTTATATATTTCAAAATTGTGTTTAACGTAGTTCAAAAGTGTAAAAGAAGTTATTTCGTACATATCTGTAAATGATAAAATCCTGTAAAAGTGGAGTTCGCAAATCTTTTCCCGCATGAAAAACGAAAAATTTTTGTGTGCCGTCAAGTGTTACATAAAAGTGAATTATTTATTTCATTCTCAATCATGTTCGACACTGTGTTTGTTATAAGGTGTTAACAAATTTGTGTAAAACTTGCGAATCAGCCTTGGTTCTTTTTGGAAATCTACAGCTTATGTCATTAAGAGAATTAGTTATAAAAATTTGATGCATATAATTGGAGTATATTTTGGAGTTTATCTTTTGAAGAAACAAGAATGCCGACTACAAAAAGTGCTTTGGTTCCTTGATGGTGAGTCTGACATAACATATATTACAGTATATCTTTTCCAGTAGTCTAGTTTTGACAATTTTAATTAGATTTCATTAATCTGAAGCTGAATTACCGCATCTGTTAACGAGCAATACGTCACTGAATTATCTCATTTGGGCATTACTGCTTCAGTTATGGAGCATGAGTTCAGTAGTTTCAAATTTCCTAGTCAGTGATCGTATGTTTTTTCATTCGACAGATCTGAAGGAATCTTATGGCAATAAAATGACAGCAAAAGTGTAGGATTTCTTAAAAATACGAATTTTAATTAATTACGGAATAAATTTAAACATAATAAATATGAAATTATCAATAAGTATGTATTTTAATGTTTTTATTAATTGTACTGCTATTAGTTACGGACGATATTTATTTTTATTAAACGGCAAACCCATTGGTGCTCTATGATTTTGCAAAACATTTTATAGGCAGCTATAAGATCTGTTCACAAGTTAAATTTTAAAATAAAGATTGGTTTAAAATATTAAATTTAAGTACATCGAAACAGCAAAAATCAACTATTTTCGGGTGTATGCAATTGGGTTTAAAACTTCTGACACAAAAGATACAGAACCCTTATTCTGACAGTTCCGATATACGACGTCAAAAAGCCTAAACACTTTGACTACATTGGCTCGGCCACATCTAACGAATGGACAATAGTGCTCCAGCCAAGCGAATCTTCGAATCCCAACCTCTAGGTTCTAGACGACAAGAACGACCGAACCTCCGATCAAAGACTAAGCTATCGCGGATGCCAGAGCGCTTGCCATCTGTCCTCGAGTGGTATAAGATGGTATAGATATTACAGCCGCCCGGGAGATAAGTTGGATAGGTTCAGGTATGAACGAAAGGCAAACATGCGACATTTATTAAGGTTGCCCTTAAAAAGTGGCACACTTTAAGATGCGGATTCGTAGTGGAAAATCGGTTACGATAAACAGTTAAAGCTTTGAAAAATAGTTTCTAACGATAAGTGTTATCGTGGAGGTTTTGTTTTGATCTTTGACATTTCTTTTAATGTGTGGAGAAAATGTTAAAATGCAGTTACAAAATTGTAATCTGTTTTCTTTAAGGGAAAATATTATTTGCGTTTGTTTTTTTTGTTAGAAATGGCTTTAAATTCATCCAAAGACTTAAGTGCCAAGAAAAAAAGAAATTGTTGACGCGACAAAAAAAAATCATCAAAATTTGAAAAATAAAACATTAACTGCGAATCAAGTAGGTGATATATTTTCTGGGTAAACGAACAGTTTATAGACTTCTTAACGAAAACAGGCCATAACTCGCCGCCAAAGAAGAAAAACCAAACTAATTTGAAAGAAAAGTAGATGATTTCAATAAGTGTGCCATCAGGCAAATTGTGCATCAGTTTTTACCAAATAACCGACTTACGACGCTGGATAAAACACTGCATAATGTAGGACGCAATGCAAACATCACTAAAATTAGCATACGGTTTTAAAAATTAAACAGAGTTTTTAATTTGCCCATCGTCAGCGAAAGAGTGTTCTTTTGGAAAAAAAAGAACTGTCATAATAACATTAATATAAATTTGTCTTATTTTTTATAAATAAAACAATTAAAATAAAAAAAATTTCAATCTAAAAAAAACATGGTAACCCAACATAATATTCTTTCAAGTTTTTGCTGATTTAAAATCCTTAGTACGGAAACCCTGTAAGAGCTTTTGTTAGTATAGCACCTTACGGAAAACAAAAGAGTGCGAATGAGAGGCAAACATCCCCATCTTCCCTGTACTGCCAATTTATGTTGGTCAGAGTATAGTAAAAGAAGCACATTGTTCACTAGAATGTAGAAGAAATTCTATAGCAACAAGTCCACTAGCTCTGATGGTCTGCCAGCGAATTTTAAGTCGAGATACTTCGTCTGTTCGTCGATTTCAAAGCCTCATATATATGTCTTGAGCTCTACTTGACGATGACCAAACTCTGTAACGCGGCGAAACTGTGTCGCGTGACGCTAAAGAAGGTGCAATATGCAATCTCTCAGGGCTAATGGGCCACCTCCATACGATATTCATATGTTTTACACTGATCCCGCCGATTCCGCTGCATGGTGCTTAGTGTTGGAAAGGGGAGCAGATACTAAGCTTACCTTCATTTTCGAAGCTTAAGCCGTTGTACGGCCGAACGCTTGATCGGGATAGGGGAACCAGCGGGACCGTAGGAGATGGAAGGCAGCTGTTCTTCTAGCACACACTCTTGAAGTTCTTGCGGCTTGCTGAAAATGGATTGTAATTTATTTGTCTGTAGCTGACCGCCAAGCTATTGTATAATTGGGTGTACATTTTAATTGTTCGCAAAGCCATTCGTTCTACGATTCACATCCCTCATATTCGGACATGGAACTGGAACGACAATGTATATTAAAGTCATTGTATTCTGACCTTGATAGCATTATTAAGTGGGGTAAAACCAATAGAGTAGAACTTAAAGCTCTCAAAATACAATGCTGTCTTCTGTCATTAAAGCGAAACCGGAATACTCTGCCATTATCCATGAATGGCACTTGCATCACTGAAACCGAAAGGCTTTCCATCCTCGGTATGTATTCTAACGACAAACTTTGTTGGAATTGGAACGACCACATATTCGACGTCGCCAAGAACGCTGCGAAATGTCTAGGCTTCCTCAAGCGATGGAAGAAATATTTTACCCCTTCCTCTTTCGATGCTCATATCTGGTCTGGTGCACTAATAAGATATTTGGAGCTACTGGATCGGATTGAAAAACGTGCGATTATACTTATCGCGAAATCGCTTAACTCTCTTAGTCACCGTCGCAATATCTCCTGCCTATCGTTATTTTATCGTTATTTCCACTATAAGTGCTCTAACGAAATAACCAGTTGCATTCCATACCTACAGAATGTTCAACCGCGATACTCCCCATGCTAGGAATGCACATCAGTATACCCTGAAGCCTAAATTCGGATGGACAGTGAAATACAAGGATTTGTTTCTTGGCAGTACAATACGAATGTGGAATGCTCTACGACGCTCTGTTTTTCGTACACATTACAGTTTACAGTCAATTCAAACCAACGTGAATCGATATCTACCATTCTCTTATTCTCCACTTCCGTAATGCCCGCTTTGTGTCATTTCATTATAAGGGTATTCAAAATCTCGTTCGTACGCATAAATTAAAAAAAGGGAACTTATTTTTTATTTGAAACAGATTCCAGTAACATTAACTCAAAGCTCAGCAACAAGAAAGAATGGAGCGAGGAATCCACATATGCACTGAGCGACCACACGATAAAGTGGTATACGACGGCTCTAGAACTGATGAAGAATTTGGTGCAGGAGTGTTTATCCCAAGAAAAAAACATTACGAATCAATGGGCAAGAGTACCAACATCTTTCAAGCAGAAATATGCGCCATAGAAAGATGTGTTCGAATCAATCTCGAAAAGAATTGCAGAAACTGTAACATAGCAATAATGTCAGATAGTCAAACAGCTATCAAAGCATTGGACTCCTTTTTCATTAAATCCAAACTTGTATGGGAATGCCTACAAAGTCTCAACAAATTGGGCAAGAAAAATAGATTATCTGTCTGCTAGATACCAGGCCATGTGGGCAATGTTGTTAACGAGGCATTCAGGAAATCGGAAAAGGAAAAACGGGCTAGAACCTTTCGAGATCCACAAGTTCTGAGACAAGCCAAAAACCTACGTATCCTAACTAGTTTCCTAACAGGACATTGAAAACTCAGGGAACACCTAAGGAAGATAGGCATATCAGATGAAGGTCTCTGCAGATTGTGCAATGATTCCACTGAAACTCCAAAACACATACTGGAATCCTGTTGGGCACTGACCCATAAAGGTTTAAATATTTGGGAAAACACCAAATTGAAGAAAAGGATTTACCGACCATGGATCGAGTGCTCATTCTCAGATTCATAAAAGCAACTGGACTGGGTTATGTGCTCTGAGTAGGTTTTCCTTGCCAAGGCTAAAGCCAGAGCATATACCACACAAGGTCGCAGTGTACCCTATAAATTATTATTATAGTTAACATTAACTCCTGTTATGTTCTTAGATAAAAAAACATAAACATCTGTTCGGGGAAAGAGGAATTCAAATTTTAGTATTTATTACAAAGTAGTAACTATGTATGTCTCGAATACAACAATAACTTTAATGAAAAGTAATTTTAAGGTAAAATAATAAAATGTTTGTAATCTTTTTTGTAAAGACGACTATCGTGTTCAAACAAATAAACAATAATATATATTTAGCCATTTAAAATCAAAAAACCCATGTCCAAGATAATGTCTAATTTTGATTGCTCATCTCTATCGAAAAGTGCGCTCTTATCAAATTTAGAAGAGGTGCTAATTTTTAAAGCAGGCTAGCCGCTACCTTTGCCCGGGTATGATTCACATTTTACACTCTTGCTGAAGATAATAATGGAACACGCGCCATAATTGTGTGTTTTTCCACTTTATACACTTATCTGCATAAAGTGCGTCATTTAATAATAAAACATAAATATTGGGCATGGCTCACTACACCTTCAATTGCAACTTAATGCATCGTCAAACGTATGTTCAATTTCACAAACTCTTTCGAAAAACGTCATTTCCTGGCCGCGCACATCTGTTTAAGTAGTATGAACATCTAAATATGTACTTATCACCCACAAGCGTTCTGTTTTTTTGTTTTTATCTTGCATTGCAAGACAACGAGTTACGTGCGGTCGCGCTGCAAACACAAAGCCCCTTAAGTTTTATTGCTGAAATTAGCTTCGGATGAATCATTATGAATATGTAGTTCCTCACTCAGTAAGGTCTTGCAACATTTTATTATTGAGTTTTTGAAAAAGTTGTTCAAATTTTAGAATTTCGAAGAAACGCAATTCAAAAATACCTTTTGAACTTCAGTTCGAAATTAGGTACCTAAGTAAATTAAATAACGCTAAATAGCCTGAGCTTTGCATTACTTGATAAAAAGAAATTCAGCGCTGATTGTGTTCGATGATGAAGTCGTCGAATCGATAAACACAAAAAGTCGGCGCAAAACACAAATGTATTTTGTGTAAACAAATTGATTACGTCGGAAGTTTTATTGTGTATCGCATTGTGAAAGACTCGAGTGAGAGGAGAGTGCTGTAGGTTCATGTGTAATCGAAGATCGGAATGGAAACGTAATAAAAATAATAATATGCTGACATTCAAGCATACATATTAGCGCGTTTTGTTATTGTTTAAATTTTTTGTTTGAAGAGAAGCGAAAATATTGTTTATTTCAGTTTCTATTGAAACGGAAAGAACAAAACACAACGCGAGGATAGCTTGTGGTTGTTTGTTGTTGTTCTTTTACGATTGATTTAAAGAACACGAGGTACCTACTTCAAAGATATACATACATATGTAGTTATATACATAATAATGTGTGCGTAGCGGATTCGCTTGATATTATGTCATTCCATTAGAATGATGAACGGATGGATAAACAATCTATTGACTCTTGTTTATTATTATTGCAACGAACGCAGGAAGAGTAAACTGATTTTAGAAACATTTTATTCAACTCATTCTTTCGTACGCCAACAATCAAATTCAAAAACAACAAGAATTCCTAAATCAACAAACAAATGCCACCCAGCTTCTTCAGAGTCCATAATCAATCCGTCTCCATTCTTCGCATATCCCATGACATAGGTAGGTACAAACCAAAACACATTGTAACGATGCGCAGGAGATATCTCTTACATTTATACCACTATTATCGCGCTCAGATCGACATATCGGAAGCGATAAACTGCTGATTAAACGGTTAAAGAATTCTGTATGCATTTGCAAACTGAGCGCAGAGAGAAACTACAGTCACCGTCACCGTCACCGCCACGCAACGCCAACAGTCAACAGCCCCACACTTGAAGTTGCAACTCCACAGAGCATTTCAACATAATATTAATGGGCTTCTCTCTTCGAAAACAACACACATACAAACACACACGCATGCCCATACCATGCCTTCCATACCCCCCGCTGACGGACATACTTAGACAATGATGTATGCGGCGACGACGACAACGACTACGATAATCGAATTGAAATCGACGTCGACTCAACAGCAGTGAGCAACAATGCACACTTTGCCCACCACTTGCAGCTCTTCTTTATGGCATCAAAGCCAGTGCCACTGCCAGAGCCAGTGAGCCACCATAACATCACATCGCTAGGAATTGTAGCTGTATGCCCCAAGTAGCGGCAGGCGGCGCAACGGCTACACGACAACCAAACAGAGTTACTGAAAAAGTATCTAGATACGATTCCACACGACATATGCGAGCATATCTGCAAGAAGGCGAAATGGAAATAGGCACTCTTCGTACAATCTGAACTGAATCAGATGGAACGACCGACGTACAAAGAAGGGAGGCAGAAGAACGGGAATTAAAGGAAATGAACATTGATGTAGAGCCGGTGGTGGTGGTGGTGGCGTGAACCGTGAAGCGGGGACGACGACGACTAGATGCCTCAGACTCAGACCCCCCGTTGAATGAAATCCCTAAAACGTAAGGTAATACGAGTTCAATTTCAGTCTCATGAGCAGGTAATACGGGAGCATATCATCACTTAAGACATCGGACTATTTAAAAAGTTTTACTAAATATAAAATGTTTTTAATTTTTTTCCAAATCAAAATGTTGCTTATTCATATCGACTTCAAGCTAATACATTATGACTTTTATCTAGTTTCGTAAACTAATCGACTTTTCGAATAATAATAACTGATAAGACGATGACGATATGCGTTTGTAGACTCATTGACGTCTTTTGGCAGGGAAATGGGGCGATGAATATGAATTTCGTTCTAAAACGCGGTGTACCAACACGAGCGACTTATGGCATGATGTAGGTTAAAAATATCGCTAAATATATCGTACAATCCTCCCCTCAGAATGACACATTTGTAAATGCGGCACATGTCGAATGTTTGCAACGTGACGCAGTTTTGCACTGCAATCGAATGAGCGTCTGTCTGTCTGATTTGAGAGTGTTTTATAAATAGTGACTCAATGCTGGGGTCTGATGAACAGAGAGCAATCAAGGAATTGGAGCTTACGTCTTTGAACTCCACACTAAAGTCTCGATGCCAATGTATAGGTACGTTTTTTAGTGTTATTAAGTTATAGTCTATATCTCAATGGGATAGACTTTAGCTAAACAACACTGAAACACGTATACACGGAAACGTACGCCATGTTGAACATTAAAAGAACAACAGAATAATTAAGTTTTCAAACGCTACCTTTCAAACTCAGTGTACGTGTATGACAGCCTTCTTCATGTCTTATAACGAAATTACAGGCAGCGAATCTGCGGATCAACTAGCTAGAACTCTTGTAATGTAGATTCAACTCCGTTGTTTTTGGTTGGAAACACCAAAATAGCCTTTCCGAGGCTTCCGCAATCCAAAATATTAATCAGCCAACAAATTCCTAGCGATAGATAAGTCTTCTTCTTACACTACTCCTTTTTTTGAAAAGCTTTCAACGCAGTAGGTATAAAGGCGTTAATTAAATGACTCACGATTATTTGTTTAATTCCTTTCGCAAATATTTTAAGCAAACTTCATCCATTTATCGCGGTTTTCCATAGGAACATAACAATTTTGTATTTTAATACAAACGTACACTTAAACGTTCTTATGATCTGCCAATGTCAAAGATTTTCATTTTTGCCATAACCAACAAGGTTTGGAAATTATTAAAAGTAATTACCAAAACGAGAAGGAGAATCACTGGTCTGTCCCATCTCGTGCTTAAAGGTGTCACCATCCCTATCACCGATGAAGTCAAATATCTGGGTGTAATCATCGATAAAAAATTTCTATGGTCCAAACATATTGAATCGAAAACCGATAAAGCACTGTCGACTTTCTGGCAGTGCAAAAGCGCTTTTGGTAAAACATGGGGCTTGTCTCCGAAAAGCGTCCCTTGGATCTATACGGCCATGATTAGACCGCTCCTCTCATAAGCATCGGTTGTTTGGTGGAACAGGCTTTCGCGGAAATGTGTTACTGCTTCTTTTGCCAAACTCCAAAGAACGGTATGTCTCGGCTGCACATTGGTGTTCCGTATAGAACGCCGGGATCTGCTCTAGTTGCTTTGATGAATCTTCCCCCCTTGAACCATCTTTCGCTTAAAGAGAGGCGGCTTTTGGTACCATGCGCACTGCAATTTTGAAGAACTTGCTAGAGAGTTATCCTTTCGTCCGAGTTAGTGCTAGAACTCAGGCTTTCTCTGACTTTGGTCGGAGGGCTGAACACAGTGAATCCTGTCTGGGTCCCAGTTCACACTAAGTTTTCTCAGGACCCGAACCTGTGTTGGGTCTGCCTACATCTTTAGTCATGTCTTCCATTAATGCTTAGGTTTCTCGTGAACACAATATTGGGTGGCGCAATTGTGGTGGATTTAGGCAGGCCAAACTATTGCGGCCGGATATTTGCAAAAACTCTGCATCTTTTCTTCTATCTATTAGGAGAATCGACTGTAGGCTGCTTGTAGGTATTCTTTCGGGCCACCAGCTTTTTGCTAAACACGTAAATGTGTTGGACTTAAGCGACACGACCACCTGTCCTGCTTGCGGTGACGAGGATGACACAGCAGAACACTTTCTCTCCATTGGCCGGCCCATTCTCGCATCAGGTGGCGGCTGACGTGTTGAGTGCCTAATATCTAAGCTTTTCATCACTGAAGCTCCTTCTCATCTTTTTTCTGAATGGTTGTAATAATGGATCTGTAGTTGTGTCTGAGCGCTCCATCAGATAGTAGCAACCTCCGACAATTACCGAAATATTAAATCGATGGGTGCATTTTTAGGGGAGCTAATTGATTTATTTAAATATAAATTAGTTACGTCCTTATTGTAAAACCCTTTATTACTCCCTAAGTATCGCTTAATATATTTTTTACACCTACACATTCGAGCACGCTTGGAAAGATTAGGTAAAGAGGTTTGGTTGGCTTACAAGGACTGTTCTAAATTTCCTGTATTGAAACTGTATGGTACTAGCTAAACCTTTTAGATGATGCTGATGAGTTCTTTTTAGGATCGGATGAAAGTATCGTTAACTACGATAGCTCTCAAGTTCGCCGAGAGTTGACTTCTTACTGTTTCGAGAGTCAAACATTCACGTGAAATTATTGAAAGCTTATTTCCAAAGTGAGTGCTGTGTAGGAAAAACAGTGCGTTTTTCGAAAATAAGTTTTGGCCGAAATGAAGCTCACATCGCGCCCGGTGTATGCAAGTTTGTGAAACTGATATGAGATTGAACAACACCCATGTTCCCCGTCGACGTACTCTGCGCACAGACGAGAATGTGGCTGCTGTAGGCGAGAGTGCGAGACTTCGAAAATAAGGCTGGGAACAACGCTTTCATCAACGGTGGGCGTTACAGAGCCATTTTAACTGACTTTTTTTACTGACATTAAAAACATTTATTTGGACGACCTCTGGTTCATGCGGGATGGCGCGCCAAGCCACAATCAATCTTTTGCGCACCAAATTCCAAAATTCAGTTATCAGCCACCTTGACGATGTCAATTGGCCGCCGCGGAGCTGCGATTTGACCCATTTCAAGCACTCAAGGCCAATATCATCCAGGAAATCCATGAGCTATAGCCCGAAACCATCAACAAGGTCTTGGAAAATTGCAGTGACAGAATGCAAAGCCAGACGAGGCAGTTACTTGAACGATGTTGTGTTCCATAATTAATAGGAATTAGGTTTGCGGTTCATTCCAAAAGTCTGACATGTGCAAACAATACTTTATAACATCGTTAGGAGTATAGAGACGTCATTAACGATATACACTAACAGAGTTTCGAGACATTGAAGGGCATTCAACATGGTCAAAACATGCGGGAAATTGTTATTAACCATAACCAAAGAACGCTTAGAGAGCTAGACATTCAGCTAGAACCCTTTCAGAGTCCTTAATCAGCAGTATTTTCTAAGCTGAGTACGTGGCAATCGCGAAAACGGCTCGTACCGTATCAATGTCAGTGTTGACGATACAACGTAATGATATTGAGAGTCAGGCGGTTTTCTGAACACACGGACAAAGCTGGCATACTATCTCTGTCACCGTAGAAACAAACCACTTTAAGCTTCTTCTTCCAAAATATTAAAGAACCAGGATGAAGTGAGAATATCTGTATGGCTGGACAATATTTTGACTTTCCAACAAGATTCATAGTAGTGAGTCGTGTAAAATCATTGTGTGTCCTTTAGATTGCTATTATATATAGATACCTTGATTTAGCCAGTACCAGCTTTTGTGGGTCTCGCTTCCCTATTAAATGGTTATAGATGTACTTGGTAGAGCATCAGGCCAAAACATAACAACAAATAAAAGTCATTTGATCCACTACCTACCCATCCCAACTACAAATATCTACTGTATAATTTATAATGCCAAGTCCTAATAAATCATGAACCACATTTGCATACTATGACAATCGTTATCCTCGGAAGAATTATAAACTCATATTTTACTAATTAAAGTTCCGCAAATACATACATATGTACATACCTACCTTCATTTAATTATCTACCCACAAAATCGATTTAGACTACAAGTTCAATAGACTTATGTCAAATGACACAGCTTAAAAAATGCAAATAGGTACAATACTAAAAAAGTAATTTTCATCTACGCTGCGCTACATAAAGCGTTTTTAAAACAAAAAAAATCAAAAGGAAAACATTCGAAAAGCCATTTCAAATATTCCGCTAAATCACCTCACCTCACACTCTCATTAGATTCGCATACTTTACTTGGCTGGCCTGGCATGGCAGCTCGCAATGGCACACTGTATGTAGGAACATATATCTGTATTTATAAAATTTTCCACATTTGCCCATTACAACGATTTACATTTTCATAATAAGCCGTGTGTGTGAGTACGTACCCGCCTCGATGCTCTGCCGGTGCTTCTATACGCGCTACGCCTCTGTTCCCCCATTTTGTGTCACTTTTCTACCATCTCACGGGTAATCGTTCGTCGTAATTCATTATCCGTAAGAGGCTATGCGATATACGAATCCAAAAGGCAACAGCAACGCCGAATACGAAACACAATAAACTTATAAACAGCTGGAAAACGTACAGAGAAATACCAGCCCGAGCCAAAGAGAGAAAGAGGGATTTTCCCAAACCACTACTGCCATGCAACAAGCCCCCTTCCTTCAGTCTTTATAAATCCACTGTACGCATATATGTTTCGAAAAGAGAGAGAGAGAGAGAAATGAAAATCAAGTGAAAAACAAGAAAATTATAGGTATTATTATCTGCAGGAAAGATTAGAATTCCGATTAGGAATTTTGTTTTTTTGTTGTTCATTTATGTACTTTACATTAGGATGAGTATCTTTAGGCCTTTCGGAATTTCGGATGACAGCCAACATAATATTGAGAATGAGATCGTCAATTGTAACTCTTCTGACGTTTCGTATTCGAAAAGGTGACGTGATGACTAAATTTTTACATAGGTACATCTCTGATTTTGCTGTGCTGCTTTTTTGAGAGCAGTTGCTCTTTCAGCCACACGCTCTCTCTACTTCGCCTTCGCCATCGCCTTCGATTTCGAAGTCGAACTCAACGATGTCGTCTTTGTTTTTATCTTTATTGGCGCTGTCATCCGCGCGTCCGTCATTGAGAATTATTATGTGCGCTAAGCTGATAGAACTGTGAGTATGAGAATTAAGAATGAGTAGGTAAGTAGTTGCGGTGGCGAGGCGACTTGTTGTTCATTAGGTATTCATGCTAACAAAAGCGATTAACTCATTAATGACGCTTCGTGCTAATATTGAAAACTACTCTACTCAAGTGGTTGGCTATTGTTATTCGAAGAAATTTGTAGGGTTCCGTCGTCGCTGATGCGTATGACGTTAATTGTCTCTGCGCGATGGTCAAGATTTTTTTGACATACGTTGTGTTGATTTATGGTTTTTATTGCAGTTTGGGTTGATGTAATTTACACATACATATGAATGTATCTTTTATATTCATCTCACAGAATGTATTGTGTTGTCCTTTTTAAGCTAGATTATACATCACTCGCATATAAAATGTTGAGAGACGTACCTTTGACAGCAATCCGTTTCGCCCTTAGAGAGTCATGTCCAGCGTGGAGAGCAAACACTGGCAATATCCGCACTAAAATATTGGTATGGTGAAACTGTCAGGAACACATGCAGCAAAACAACACGCCTACGAAACGGCGCTGCACAATAGGACGAGAAAGCGTTAGCCATCGGCATAATCACAGGAAAAAGAAAGAGCATGAGAAGCGTTCGGCCGAGGAAATAGAAAGGCGCTGCTTCAGTAATAAAGATTCGGGAGATTTACCAAAAGGTTATAGGCCATGTAAGTGGAACAGGACCCGAAAGAAAGAAACAGAGACCTTTTGAGATGAACAAAGTATCCTTATAAATAGAAGAATCACTCTCGGTGCGGCGAATATGAAAAAAAAAAACAAGCGGACTATTTAACGGCGAAGACACTAATTTCTCTTTCAGGTGGAGCGAACAATTCAACATTGCTGAAAGCACAAAATTTTGTCCATCCGACCAAAATGTAGTGTGTATATAAATATCTAAACCAAAATTCAACAATTTTGCTGGATCAGACTGCCGTACGAATGGCTGAATCCCTCAGCTGAACTGATTGCAACTTATCTGTGCGGTTGGAGGCCGGCTAAGGCCACAATTGACCAAATATTCACACTGCGGCAGATCTTAACATGTCCAGATCCACACTTCCCACATAACCGAACATTTTATGTCAAAAAAGAATTAAGGCGTCTTCTTTCTTACTGGCAGTAAAAATGATTCTAGCGGTAAATGAGGGAAAAACGAGGTATGGACCAATCGCCCAGATCGTCAGCTTTAACTTTGAGGGGCATTGTCTAATTCGGCTCTGCTTTTAGACGTTCGATATATGTTCTCAATGCTTAGAAGGCATCTACAGAGTTAGTAACTTCTCCGTAATATTTTTAAGACTTTAATAAAATTGGTTGTTTTGATCCTATTGGTGTTGATGGGTTCTGGAGGAGACGATTCAACCACAAACTTTAGGAGCGTACCGACCTCAACCGGTTCAAAAACTGCGCTTTGGGCACCCCCAAAGTTTTTGACTCTGATCCGAAGGAACATAACGCAATCTCGTCTTAAAAGGCGCGCTCAAGGGGACCTTACCCAACTTATAGTGAACAACTGGAAGCAGTTAGTCAAGACCCCGCTAATTGGAGAGGCTTATTAGTTAAGGCACAGATCCACCTCGGACTGTAGCGCCGCCGTAATAAGAAAGTAAGGCGAGGAATGCAGAGCTTCTTTAGAAGTTTTAACTGGTGCCAAATAGGAAAAACCGGAAAAAGTTCAAGCAAGCCAGAAAAATCTGCAATGCCCGTATTAATCGTGTTAAATTCCCCTATGACCAAAAGTTAGATCAAGAATACTTCCCTCGGGAAGTAAAACCGTTTGGTCTTCTGCTTGCTGCACTCATGAGGGTGTAAAAAAAGCGATGTAAGAATTATGTTATCCCTTTCTTGTAAAGTGCGACATGAGTACAGCGCTTATATGTGGTCCCGTCACAATCTCCTGACTGTTCCACTGGCACCCGTCATACCAGGAACGCACATCAGTTCACCCTTAAGCTTATTTTCGGACGTACAGTGAAATACAAAGAGCTTTTCTTTCCATCAACAGACGTTTAAAGTCAACGTGCATCGGTATCCTGTCCGTTTCTCTAGTCCCCCTTTTCCTTAATGCCCGCGTTATGTCACTTTATTATAAGGGTATCCAATGTTTCTTATAATCGCAAATTATGAAAAAAAGTATTTACATAAAATTCCAACTGACATCTCATAACGTTTCCAAAACGTTCCATAGTGCAGCTATAATTTATGCCTATTTAATATTCTTAATTTACTTAAGGCACTCTTAACTTTTGACCTAAAGAATCTCTGCTGAGACACCACAACTTTCCATACTCTCAGGAGCATGATGCTGCTTCGGTGATGGCTCTTTAAAACGGTATTCCGTGTCATTTCGAAACCGATGTTAAATACGCTCAATCTGGCTGAGCCGTTTTATGGGAGTGTGATATTGTGCCTGCACTTTGTCTTTCCCCTTAATTCAAACTTTTTACCAACTCGAAGTAGATAGCTCACCGTAAAAGCCTTTGAAGCTGATAGTCCAAACAACGGACCACCATTCGGTGGTGGGCCCTTAAGTAATAAGGAACATTTTTTCTCTATTGACTAATCGCGGGTGCTCTACTGCCGTACCACTATCTCGACACGATTCTTTTTTTATGAAAAAAAAAATATTCACTTTAACCTCTACAGTTGCGCTGTTCGAAGCTTCTACATTAAAGCCTTAAATTAAGCCGCTACAAGAAAACTTAACACTTGAATAGGACCCAAACACCACACATGCTAACAGTGATTGTGCATGCTAACTGAAGATGTATAATATTGATTGTGTGGTTGGAAAATGTTTAATAATCGTTCGATTAAGTTCGCATGGCGGATAGCTAGTGGAAATAAAAAGATTTGTGAAGAATATATTGAGATTTATCGTAAACCTGCAGTTTTATGATGTATCAAGAGTGATGATTATAGCAATACTGTTTCGAAAGCAAATACTTGGCAAATAAATGGTGTCTGCTGCGGCAATTAAAATTATAACACAAGCAGAATCCATCATGCTTTTGTAAAAACAACGATATGGTATCGGAGGAGTATTGTGCAGTCTGCATGAAGAGTGTATGGAGAAAGATTGATTGCGTTTAAAAGAACATGCGTGCATGTGTAGTGCATGCCCCCTATAACTTCGGAATAAATGTTCAAGCTAAGCACGTGATCGTGAAAGAGTTTCGTACCTTTTGGCCTTATCAACTATGTTTTAAGCGTGTTATGTATTTTCCTGTAACTAAACGCATCCAAAATATACTAAATACCGATGATGTCCCATATGTTACTTCCCCCGCCATCTCTTTCATTCTCATACAGATTTATGAAACTTATTTCAACCTCAAAGTTGTTTAAAAGAAAATCATTATAGAATATTTTCCATAAGGGAATTATCTTCAAATAGGTCCCCACACACAGAAGTACGTGAGACCACGCATATCGCCACCCTACAACATCTCACGTAACTAACCTTAACTAAATTTGCAAGAGAAGTTTATTGCTCATTAATTGATGTACTTACGCTTACGCCCTTCTCTACATTTCATAAAATAGAAGTATTCAAAGAGGGGATAACACAAAACAAAAGCCATAAACTCCGTCGAAAAGGGATAAAAATAAAAACTAACTGACATAAAGAGCCCTACTACATGTCAACATTTTACAAACACTTCATTACATAGCCACTGACTGTAGTAGATACATACCTACACAATAATGTGTACGCTCCTGTCAACCCTTAACTGACATCTGGCAGTTTTCTTCGAATTCTGCGTAGAGTACCTACACAATTAAATTTTCTTCATTATTAGTTATGCAAACAAATTTTAATTTTTTAAATATGTGCCGTGTGATAATCTCTTTGGGTAATTAATCATCCAATTTGAATAACATTGTGCCACAAAAAAAAAAACAACAAAAAACGATTCCAATAAAATCATAACACCATTAAATCCCATTTAAATAAAAGAACCTAAACACCAGCAATTTTCGTTTCGTTTCGTTTCTATTCTCTTCTTTACCTCTCGGCTGATTTTCTTCTCTAACCCAACTATTTATAGACCCACCATGAGAGAAATAAACACGAAAATAAATATTAAAAGGAAAAATGAAGTAGAAAACTAAACAAATCAACTTGCACAGCGCTCAATATAGGCATACCTTCCGACGAAACGATAAAATTCGCTTAAGTAGCTTTTTTTTTAAAATAAAATAAAAAAAAATAAAACTTCCACGATATAATATAATTATCATGTAGTAAATTCTTAAGCGAAAAAAATGACAACGCTAGACTAGACGGTAGAGGTACGACTTTGTATATATGTAAACAAATTAGTCTACAGCCGCCACACACCACCTGTACATTGAGGAGCTGCCCCTGCTGTTTTCTGCTGAGGTGATATTTTTAGGTTAAACTTCGATTCGAAATAGCTACACAAATATAATAATCTAATTTTGTTGAATAAGAAATAAAAATAAGTTCAAACAATAATAGATCGACATAATCGACAGGAAAAGGGTGGTTGTTTGACATTATTGTTGGTTCATGTAGTTTTTAACATTTCTTTGTATGTAAATATGTACATACCAAGCTGAAGGCGTTTTATTTTGTATAAGGATAGGCAGAAGGGTGTCGATTGTGTTTCATATTAATAAGGACATCCATTTTTAATCTGTATAGGTCGACATAGAGAAAGTAGATAATAAAAAAATGTTTTATAGGTATGTTTAGAAGTTATTAAAGTTACAAAAAATGACTCAGGTATATAGAACCTGTTTCAAAAGTTTACCGCTTCCTACTACTTCTCTTCCACGCAGCTCGTTGAAGCCTTGTTTACCTTGAGTATTTACGGGTGGTCAAAAGCTTAGTGATGCGTGAGAGCCTACCCTAAACTCCTACTACTCACTCCGGCATTGGTTTGCCTAGTACCTCGATTGGAGATTGTGTAGTTAAACCCTTTGAAAGGGCGTTGGAATCAACGGTGGTTTTTGAAGTTATAGTTAGGTCGAACTGATGGTAATCCTATGTGAGCTGCTTCGACATATTTAAATCTAACTTGAGTGTTGGGAAAAAGTTGGTAGTAAATGAACCCTTAATTTATCCCATTAGTGGGTTACTGGCACCGGAATTACCAGCATGCTGTCCTAGCTTTAAGGCCAGGCCCTCCATGTTGTCAAAAGCTGTGCGTTTTAAGACAGACACATACAAATTACCCTCAAACAGATGGCTGTGTACCTGTAATGTGCTGACGCGCTACACTCCAGGTGCTACTCGAAAACTTGACAATGTCCTCACGCAAAAATAGTAGGTATTTAGATGCGGACTCTTCGTTAGAAATCTGTTTTTAAGACTGGCTCTTCGAAACAGCGAAGGAAGCGCAGTAACTCTTCAAAGGGTTAGGCAGCAATTCCAGCATCTGAATGGGCATAATAAAGAGAGAGTGGCAGAGCAAACAGAAGACGTTTATTTCGACGAAGAATCAGTCGCAGTACCCAAAACTATAAAAATAAAAGCTTAAGACCAACGAGGCCGCCGACTCTGATGATCTACCGGCACAGCTAGGGCGCATGCACCAAATCATAAACCAATTATAAGTGAAATAAAGCATTGCCGATAACTGAGCGTAAATTGGTTTTCTTAGCTCCATAAATCTACAAGAAAGGAAATCCTATGACCTTCAAGAACTATCGAGGCATATCCCTGCTAAATGTCGCATACAAGATCTTATTCAACGAACTGAGTTTCAAAATCTGTATGCCCAACCATATGTATAACTTTCTCTTCATTTGTATGAGAAAGTTCCAAATCCAAATTGTATTATCACTTACAAAAATACAGTTTTTATTAACAAAATTAATGTTAAAGTGCTTAGCTGCCTTGTCAACCCAATCTTTTCCGTAGTGGGTTATATATCAAACCAGCTCCACTGAATAGTTGGTCGCTCGTAACGGACCCTGGTGGATCCAATAAAAATTGGCTTGTCTGAGTGATATTCTTTAAAACGTTCGAGACTGAGGAGAACTAGACATTTATCAGTTTGATAAATCTAAAACAATTAGCTTTTAAATTTCATTAACCCCTATCAATCTATTCGAAATATCTTTAGTTCTTTACTGGCTCATTCGACACTTGTATAAAGGATTTCATTTGTTCCAAATGAGGATTCAATTAAATGCACGAAAATAAGCAAACCTGACAAATATGTTGCATCTTTTAAATAGTAATATATAGCCCCAAAACACCCTAGGTAAAGAATTAACCCTCTATTATTCTAAAAAAAAACGTAACTTAGACCACCCTTCCGCTTTACAAAACCAGAAAGGCGGTCCCTGTACTATCAAAATGTAAGGGAACTCCGCGCAAAAACCGCTTAATTTTATTTAAACCCCAAGTTCTTGCACATATTCTTGTTGACAGAAACATGGCTTAAAGCCAGTATTTTGGACAAGGAACTCTTTAATCTTGTGTTTTTAGTTTATAGATGGGAGGAGGTGTCTTGATTGAGTCATGCAAAATCGACTTTTAAAATACTTTTATACTTTCATAAAAGACTGCTTAAAAAAAGTTATTCATAAATGGGCAAATTTTCCATCCCTGGTTTTAAGCTTTTGATGCCATTTCGTACTCTTGGATTTTTGTCAGACATTCGCAAGGTATAATTTATGTTCTGCAAGTAATAAAATTGACACCAAAAACTGGTCAAAAATGGTGTTTCTTTGTTTTATTTAGTAAAAATAAATATTTTTTGAATGTTTTATTTGACAAATTTATTTATTTACAAACAAAACCACTTAGTGCGATCAAACGTTCATCCAAACTTGTTATACGTATGACATTCTGACGTCACTATGGCGTAGAATTTGTACTAAAGTTGTCATCCAGTGCAAAGTCATAGTGACGTCAGGATGTCATCAGGATGACCGTCTGATTCCACCTTTAGTAACAATTCTTTAGAACAAGGTAATGAAGTTTGTTGCAATTACCATAATTCTGTAAATCAGAAAATTATTGCTGTTTTTGAAGCTCTGTGTTTTGAAGCTGTACATACTACTTATTGTTAGTTTTTGATGCAGTCCAAAGAGAGTATTATAATTTACTTGACACCTTCATCAATATCAAGTCAATATTGCTTTGATTTTAAAGATTTTGAGTTTGAACTAAATTCCAAACGTAAAACATACACAAGATGTTCTTAAGATTGAATGTTTATCTATGTATATGCGCCGAAAAATGCAACAAACCGGTGCCTACTACTATCTTTACTTCACACGCAGTCTGCCGGAAAACCTTGACTTCTGGCTGTAGCTAACATGTTTAACCATTTCTCTCTAACAGGCATCACAACAATTCATGAGAAAATAGATAAGGACGGGGAAAAACCTACTTTCAAACTCTCTTGAAATCTCATCGGCTTCATGTTTTAGATTTAGACGAACCACAATCAATCAAAAACAAAAACAAAACAATTGATAAGCAAGCATGAAAGACACTCATGCGAAAGTAAACATCATCATCTGCTTCAATTTGCGTTCAATAGTATCGCTCGCATACGCCACCATTTCAAATGGCTCTCTTCCACCGCAAAAATAATCATAAATCCGCGTGCTTACACCTATACAGATGTATACCTGCATAGCTCTGTGATAGAAAAATGGTTCTATATGTCGAAGGGGGAAATAAACCCGCAAAACTTCCATCGAAAATAGTAAAGGTCTTAAGCAAGTCCCTACAACTACTCCTCTATCTAACAAAACCAATCCGCATACTTTATAATGCGCGCAAAAAAATTATAAAAATAGCGGAAAACTATACGTAAGTATCTACACATATACAAGTTTCAATTCAATAATAATGATTGTGTACTTGGTTGTGTCCCCCTTTTCACTTCATTTGTGGCCTTTGTTTTGCTTTGGATATACATACAATGTTTGTTGGTACGAACGGATGAACGATTGGTCCGACGGACGGGCGGGTAAATGGGTACGCAATGAAATTGAGTCTGAGTTTGAGAAAACAGAAAACGTATCTTTTTCGGTTGTTTTCTTTTTTCCTCTAATTTCTGTACATTATAGACTACGACGACGATGACGACGACGACGCGGGTACTCATATCTGTTAGTAGGTACATACTCGTACTTGCGCCTATGTTCGTTTACATTTTGCGATAAATCATGAAAATTTATTGTAGATTAAAAGAAATATTCAACACACATTCTCTGCATACAGCAGAGTAGCAGATACATGTGTATAATAAAGCATTATATATATGTTCACAAGAAACATGATGATGACATAAAAGCCGAGGAAAAAGAGAGAACGACACAATTTGAGATTCGAGCGAAAATCCGAATTCGAATTCCGATTCCGATTCCGAACCAAATTCAATCTAAATTGTGCTGCCAGGACAAAGAGAGAATATGTACACTGCTCTTTAAAAGATATACCTAGGTAGGTAAGTAAGTACTACACTGGCTGGAAGGAATTTAGAAAAGTAGAGATTTCGATTTGTTGGCAAAATGTTCATTGAAAATTTTTGTCTAAGACTGAAATTCTTGTTTGTTTTTTTTTTATTTAATGGGCAAAAAAGAAGCCATTCATTTCAAAGTTCGTAGGACTTTTTCTATGTGTGCGCATTACAAAAGCGAAACTATACTGCTGCAGCAATGAACACTGAACAGCACTAGACAAAGCATAGAGTAGTCAACCGGCTAGATGACTTGTAACTACACCGTTTCGATATATGTACCTACTCATCTACCTGTCAGTTTGGGTTTGTTTGTGGTTTGTTGTTGGTTTGGGGCTATAATTTTTCCTATTTTCTCACTGAGAGAGGTTTTCCTACTTTTATTCACTCTTCGTTTTTTTTTTGTGTAGAATTCCTCTCTTTGCTGTATTAGAGACCGATTATGCAAAATTATGTAAAATCGGATTCGCCCTGCTTTGTTATCATATCAACTGATGGCTGCCTCCTACGCTTCACCACCACCACCACCGAGCTGTTCAGTTAGTTGTTTGCAAGTGATTAGAGAGGTGTATTAAATTTGATATTTCGATGAACTTGCTACGCAGATACAGCAAATCCAAGATACACACACACTAATGTGATACAGCTACCATATGGTTGCAAATCTATACCTACCTTCATTATACACTCAACTCACCTATGAAACGAGCTAGATCGAACTGGACAATCAGTTCGGTCTATCTAAATGGTGTTAATAGATACATATTTCATATTTAATTTACTTTGCCCTGCTATTGTACAGTTTTCGTCAGCTGTGGGGTCTCTTTTATAGAAACGAATACTGATTAAAATGTTGACTTGATATATATATTTGTATGTGCGTTCGCTCTCTGTGCTGAACTGAGTGAGCTGGTATTTATGTACATACATACATATATGTATCTGCTCGGTTCTATTCATTATTATTATCGAGCTAGAGACAGAACACTCACTTATTCATTGTGTATTTCTGCCTTTTTCATATGACGATGACGATGATGATGAGGACGTTGGTGATAAGCCAGAAGGAGGGATGGAAACGATGAATATGATGACGGCACATGAACTACAAGAAGAAGGCTTGTTGCCGTTTTGTCATTTTTTTAAGTATATAAAATGCGTCCATGATATATGAATGTGGTTATTTTAAAAAAATAAGTATTCATGCAAGTATTTTAAAAAAATATACTTCCTTGATTTTCCAACTAATAATAGTTGAAAACTTCTTCACCGAACACCTTCAAAATACGAAAAGTGTATCACACAAGCCGACGCGTTAGCTATGTGCAGTGCATACCCATCTACAATTGTTTTTCCGCTTGTTTTACTTGATTGTGTTATATCTGTGTCATAACAATCGGTTACAGTTGTAGCTGAGCACGATAATCGCTTGTGACACTGGAATACACGGTTGGCACATGGTCAATGCGTTGAGCGAAAGAAATAGAAAAAAAAAAACACACAAAAAGAAACCATCGTACGTCGTCTATGTGGTGTGTAAATGTGGACTCGAGTCGAGCGATAGATAGAAAATTATGACCTGCTTCTGTTTCTTTTTGGAGAAAACATATTTATGTATTTAATTTTAAGTGTTGTTGGAATTAGTATATAACTAAGTATATAAATACATATTTTGTTTATCTTAAAATGGAGTTTTTTCTTTTTACCACCGATACATTTTTGGTACTAGCATATTTTATTTTTGCAACATGTAGGTAATGGATAGCTGGGTACTTCAACTTTGAGCAAGAGAAATATTGTGAAGAATGAAGAGAGAGCAAGAGACATGGACTTTGGATTGAGTTTTGTCGCGTTATCGCGGTGTGTCCAGTGTTGCTTCTAAATAACTTGTGAAATTGCAATAACTGGAATTTACTTTGAATGAAATTAAATAGGTTTGGATGTTTGTATAGCAGTGTATCCATATGGCAATTGAATTAGCAGAGATACGGAGCTATAAAATTAAATCTGGAAATTGTTTTGTTATTAATATAAATACCTATACCTTCCTATCTTTTTGGGGCAAAATATTGTTCAGTTTGGGCTGTTTTGATTAGTTATTTTTTAATAGTTTTTTATGGTACTAGGTACATAGTTAGGTGGTGGTTATGTGTATTTATGAATACACAGCTGCTGGAAATCTAAATAAGATCATTTAAGCCCACAAACGCAGAATTTTCGAAACAGTAAATGAAACCTAGGCGACTTAACGAATAGATATACCCAAAGAAAATAATCAGGAGACGTCGAATTACGAGATTTTGAAGGCCAATTTAAAGGTTCATTACGCCAAATTATGCCTTCATCGAATTTTTCCTCCAATCGGTTTTTTTGTTTCGCCATCCTACTGGAACCGTATTTATTCCTCATTCATGACATTCAATCGGATAACGAAAAAGTCATTAATAGTGGCTATATAGCGAATACCGTTTGCCGTAGCACGCTGGTTAGCCTTAGTTTTGAAAATATAGGTATCGCCTGGGATAACAAATGAACCACCCTTTATGTGCAGGGGCCCCTAGTTATGAAAATAAAGATCCTATCAAAAGGAAGTTCTATGACCTCCTGAGTTGGAAAACGCTGATAAGTAGCACTTGCAGGGCTATGAACCCACACAGCAACTTGACACTCTGCAGACGGCCGAGCAGCCAACAAAGTCGAGCATCAACCATCCCAAACGGTCTTACGTTCCAAGGGACAGAACGTCGACAGAATCATAACTCGACTGTCCAACGAGCAGAAGCTACAAATCTCCAGGCAAGAGAAACAGTGTCCGCTCAATGAACACCAGTTTTGGCTAACCTATAAAAAAGCTTAAAAAACTATGACCGCCGGCTTTGATAGTGTGACAGCAGAGTTATGCAAATACGGATGCAATTTTTCGAGGCATATCCTTGTCAAAAGTCCCATATATTCAACACATTAATCGACAAGTAGCAGTGTGGCTGCCTGTCCGGCAGACCAACCTAACAACAGATTTTCACACTTCTGAAAAAGGCCAGTTGAGACACAGAATCTTATCATCGACTTCAAAGTCGCTTATGATAGGTTAAGGCCGAATTCGCGATTCCGCCAAAACTGACCCAGCTCTGTTGCGTAACCCTAAAAAACACGGAGTGTAATGCGCAGTTTTTGCAACAGCTCATCTGAACTCTTTCAAGCATGCATCGGATGCAACAGCAAGGTGATGCGCTATCGTGTGAATCCTATTCGGTCACTCTCAATTTTCTTTGCTAAATGCTTTTACGGCTATTAAATAGGATGCAAGACTAGTTGACCTTGAAGTAATTGAAAACAAGACGAAATTTATGTTATCATCTGTCCATCGCATATGGAAAAGCAGCAACTTCGAAGTAGTTAAAGAGTTCATCCACCACGTGGTTGATATTAACTCTACAAATGACATCGAAATGAAGATCCGACGAAGGGTCGTTAAATGGAATGGAATTGAAAAGGAATGTAATAATTGAATTTATAAAATGCTTAGGTGACTGAAAACAAATTTTTAAATTGTGAAACCGAGTAATTCACGTCTTTTACTGCGATATTTAGAAAGCGCGGAGCGTCTACACCACCTTACATTGTCGAGCTATGTCGCCGGGATGTTAAAAAAATACCTTGTCTGTAGTTGTGATGAATTAAAGCTGTTTCCCAGATAGATATGTATGTGATTGGCAAATAGCCTTTGAAGAGAGGCCAAAAGGATAAACGACTGTTGTTAAGTCAAGCTGCCTTATAATGTTATTGATAACCAAGATTATCTCAAACATTGTGGATAAGGGGATTGATATAACTGAACGCACTGTCTCTAGTCTAGCTTAAGTACTAAACTTGTCCAACTTATAAAATCGTAATAAAGTGTGCACCCACCAACAAAGAATGTTGATATGTTTGTGTTTTACATTACTTAGGTTTCGTGGAACATCTAGGATAGTAAAAGGACAAAAGTTGATTAAACACAAATTGTTCAGGAACTGGTTCTATAGCAAATATTCATAGACATTTTATTAGTTGATGGTCCAGAAATTCGTAGAAATTATCATCTGTTTGAACTGAATAAAAATGACGTGTTGTATGCATTGTCGATGAACTAGATCCATATCCACTAGTCTACATTTTTTTTATCTGACTTTTCCTTACCTCTATCATCAAACTATATCTAACCCCATTAACGTACTGTCAATATTTTTTATGTGAAAGTGTGGAATACTATAACTCAGAATCGTAACTACTATGGGACTAAGCTACTAGTCAGACTTTCTGTCAGACAAGGGCGACATTCTTTTCTAAAAGGATTTCGATATTATTTGTAACGATACATCTCCGATACATATGACTTCGGTCAGAGCTGAAACCAGAAAAGGAATTAAAGTAAATTTTCATGAATACCTCCAGGGTAAATTTATTTCCTTTTCGCTTGATTTAGAGAACTTAATTTATTACGTCGCTTGTGATCCATACCTATTCCTAGAAGCAAATATTTATTTTCTGAATAATATCCACTACTGTACTGGCGACAACCTCTAGGCGAAAGTGACATTTCAAATCCACTCGAATATCTTCAATCACAGAAATTACTTTACCACGCACAATCATCAAGGCAACCGCTCGCTTTGAATAACTCTTCAAAGGCGCTGAGGCTAAATATCAAAATATCAACATCATCCATCCGCATGCCATAACATTAAATTGAATTTGAAACACATTGTCGTCGTCATACCAATAACAACCTATTTTTGGACCCAAAACCCCAGTTTTCATTCCGTTCATATTCCGTTCCCCCGTCATCACCGTCGCTTTCCATTCTAACTTAATTTGTTACGTCCCAGGCAGCATACCTACTTTACGGCCTTAATTAATGGGTTCCCCCGAATCTAACAAAAAAAAAAACACCAAAGATCCGGCGAAGACAAAATCCACGAAAACGGAGAAGAAAGAACTGCAACAACAACAAACGCTCATTTCAACATAAAATGTTTCTGTGTACTGTTTGCTTTGCCTGACGTTTGGCCTGGCTGTTACTGTTCGATATTTTTCACACTCCCCCAACGTCTTGTCGAAGTGACAGTACCACCACCACCACCGAGCAATAAGTTACTTAACCTCTATTCGGCATTCACAGCAGATTCGTTTAATTTCCAGTTTTTTTTTGTTTCTTCTTTTTTGCTTTTGTCTCCTCTTCTGTGGCTCGCCTCCCTATTTCAATGTTTTGTAAAATTGTTTTCGGTTTTTCTATTAAAAAAAAAAGACGAATTATTTTCCTTTTGCTTTAGGTGCTCCATAGTTGTTTTACTACTTGAACCAGGATGCGGAGGGGGCTGCTTATGGTTTTATGATCCAGGATCCTTATCGATAGACAGCGAGATAAATAAGTAAAAGTTTCGACTGAAAACCTCTTCCGATACGTCACACGAACACGACCACCGACAGACCATCGAAGAAGTAAAAGTGAAGAGTTATGCAATTCCTTTCTGAACACAAAATTCCAAAGTGAATGGCATCCAGCAGCAGACCCAAGCTACTGCACTGTAGCATGGCAACTGTTGTCCTCACTCCCTCTATCTCTCTCTGTCTATGTTCCTAGGAGTGCCTTGGGTGGAGATGGAGAAGACCAACTCATACTAGTCGTAGAGTTTTTTTCGCGCTCTTTCTACATTTCGTGTCGCTGTGTCAGCTTGTCATCGAGTTTTCCACGCGACACGGAACTCAGAGAGCGAGATTGATTGCAGCTTGACGGCCGATCATCAATCGAATGCTGGAAGAGTGATCGTGCAGAGGCCGATTGTTATGAAAAGTGTAAACAATTTGGAGAACTTTATTCAGCGATTCGGACCAGAATCAGTACCACAGAAATACCAGTTCCCGGCGTTGTAGGCTCTGAAGAGTGTCATTTAAAAATTAGAGAAATTGAATTTGGGTCTCGTCCGTGGCATCATATCGGCGCGGCCGGCGGCGCAACCAATACACATCGGAATGTGATGTATTATCGGTGATTAGTGGGAATTTGACGGTTGAATGATTGTTTATTCAGATCAGTATCGGTGGAGGATGAATAATGATAATGAAGAGGAATGTATTCAAATACGAGGGGCTCTACTTTGGAGAATTCCATTCGACACACACAGTTTTAGGCGGTACAGATGGAGATCAAATATGTACATACATGGCTTTTCTCTGGCTATTGTATGCGAATGCATTTGGTGTTGCTTTTAGTTGTAAAATTTGAGATGCAGTGCAGGTATTAAAATTAAACGAAGCTGATCACGAATTTGCATGAGAGATGATCGGAGATTCTAGGGTTGTGATGAGGTTTATGGAGAATAAGAAAATACGATTTATATATAACTTTGCTTTTTCACAAAGAGGAGGCTGCTTTGGGCGTTATTATTTCCATCTAGAACACGTTACAAGGGCCAGAAAGACTAAGGTCAAATATGTTAGAAATGACACCTCCCGTTAACTCATCATTACATTTTGGGCCAGCGGTGTAAAAGTGGATCTATGAGTGAAAGGATCAATCAAACTGTAGCTAGTGTGTGTTGTAGTGTATGTTTCTTGGAAGGGTCATTTCAATTATTATTTAAGCATGCTCAATTGATGGCCATTATAAGGTAGCTAAAGGCGAATAGCTATCAGCTATAAATAAATATAAATATTAGGCGTAAACGGCCCATACAGGCCCTAAAGCCCAGCTTCTCCGACCATAGTGTGTGCGAAGTTATATTTTTGACACGAATGGCGGGACGTACAGTTTAATGCCGATTCTGAACGGCAATTATTTATTTTTGAGAAGATCCTCTTGGATGTTTGTCAGACGATCGCAAGAGGTGGAGCAGCGAATAAAAACTTGCAGGTGGTACAGGTCGGGATTTGAACCGGCGACCTCTCGCTTAGTAGTCCAACGCACTTAACCACTAAGCCACTGCACCCAAACAAATGGTTATGCAAGTGAAAAAGTCTCCTTTTAGCCTTATTAATTCTATCGTGTTTACCTATTAGGCTATTTCGCTTCGCTTTCAGGCATGTCAGTAGTCACTTACTAAGAAGTTCTAGAGAAGGATGGAGTTGCTTTGCTGGCAGTTCTTCTTGCCAGTTTTGAGCAGATAATCTTAATTAGTAGGTACTGGTACTACATAGTAGTTTTTATTCAGTTGAGTGGCGACTAAATGCCTCAGTGTTTCTCTATATTTGAGCTAATCAGTTTTTCCATTATTTTGAAAAGCGAATAAGCGAGATGGTGGTGCCAGCTGTTAGTGCGTTGGACCAAAACTCAAATCCACTTCAGTAAAACCTAAAATGCTTTTATCACTGTCCCACCACTTGCGAAAGCCTGACTGCCATTCGGAACTGGCACAAAATTGTAGGTCCCTTCCATTGTGTGTATAAGAATTTATGTTTGGCAACAATGTAATAGTTGGATTACCATCAAGGCAAAATTGATTCTGTGATCTAAAAAAGAAAGGTTCGACCTTAACAAATAATCAAAAAAAAGAACAAAATACTCGCCTCTATCGTTTGTATCAAAGCTTCTCAATAATAGTGAGCGTTTGCGTCACAACCAATGATGAGTCCAGCTTTTTGTTTAGTTTTTCAGCTCCTGCTGAAAATTTTCGCTAAGAAATTTTACCGAATTTTAGTGGGAAAATATACCGACGGTAGCTTGTAAGTACCTTTAACAGTTGCCAGATTCGCCATCGCTATTAATCTATCGCTGAATTTGGAGGGTCAAATACGTTCCCACCACATTTTAACAGGATGCGTTTATTTTTAGAAGCCTACAGCGGGTTAAACTCGTTTGTTTGTAATCCAGGGATCTGTATCTTAATCCTTTATATTTTGAGAAAGACGAGGAAGAAGGAAAATATAAGCTTTTTCGAAGGCGAAGCAACGATTTCGACCTTCTCCGCAGAGTTTCGGTCAAGTAGTCATTAGTCTGCCGATCTGACATAGTCCCATTTTTGGAGGTATTTGGAAAGAAGTATGAAGTGTGGGCCAATGGCAAAAATCATACTTCGTATCATCTTCTCCATTAATTGGAACGAGGCTAAGGACAAAGCTTTCTGGAAATTTTTAAGCTATCCTTAAATACTCGAATCAGAGCCATCTCAAGCCTTAAACGTATCCAAGTATCAGATAGTTTGAGGAATTAGATACTCATTTAAAATTCTTGGATCTACTTTGCAATCACAGACTTCTACAGTGAATAACAGTTTTTAAACGTACACTCCTGATATGTTAACACATAAATGTTATCAATAATACGTTCAGATGAATTTATGCGAGCATAAAATAAAGTAAACACACCGCCTTAAGCCTTTCTACGAACAGTTAATGCCAGACACCGAGCTTTGTTATTAGGCAAGCTAAAGGCATACAGACCTTGTAAAAAATTTTCGAGCGCGCTCAATTCTGTTTTTAAAAACCTGATCGTATATGGACACCACACTACTACAGAATATTCTAAAAATATTCCAATTGAACTTATGAACAATTTGAACTCTATTTCATGGCTCAATGTAATCGATTTTATTTTTGCAACCCACTTTAGATAACAAACTTCTATCTGACCTCATTTATGACATGCCTGGCGAAATTCTTGGCTTCTTTTACACTCATCACCTATATTAACAATTGTTTTCTTATCACAGGGGCTTTTTTTTCGCCTCAATATTTTTCATTCGTCACTCAAGCAATGTGAAAACTATGACACATTTCTGCCTAATCGCTTGCATATGTACGAACTTTGCATAAAAATAGCTATACCAGCTTTTTTGCTGTACTTATCTTGTGTCATATTGACTTCTATGGTAAATTTTATTATAATCCTTCGAGGCGTTGATCCCTTGCAACATAACCACAGCCTTTGCATGTTTCAGATTGCCAATCATTGGGCACATTCCGTAAGAGTTTTGCATTTTATTACTTAATGTCGATTTCTATTAGTAAAAATAACCCTTGGGTTAACTCTTCGTATCCTAAGTTGGACCCAAGGGAGTACCGTGCTAGGGACAGATGGGGGCGGAGGAAATGTGGACGGTTCTTGGATGGCTGATGTGCATTTGAAAAAAAATTTAGGACGATAATAGTTTCCGTTCCGGGCGTAACGTTGTATAGACTTGTGACATTTTATTTGTTCCTGCGCGAATGATAAGTGATCACCTCCTGTATTTCTGAATATTTTCTCTTAATTTTTAACACCCATTATAACAATATGTTTAGTTTTTATAAAGTAGATAATGGATTTCATTGCAGATTTACTGTTAAAACCAGGGTTCTCTCTAAACCTCGACAATATGGGACCCTTCGACAAATACAAAATTTCTTTTTTGAAGTGATGTTGCAAGATAAGGAAGAACTGGGATGAGTGCTTTATTCAGAATCCCCTTAGTTTCTAATGTCAATACCTTCAAATGAATCACTTAACTTTTGTTCTGATGTCGTTATGAGAGTGACGAATCCTAGAAATACTGATCTTAATGATACGTACAGTCAAGTTTGTTTATTTTAAATATAGGACTACAAATATTTTAACCCGTGCTTGGACTCAGTTTCACAGAACTCTAACTTGTCAAATATGAGGCTTAGTGTTTTTGAAAACAATCCTAATCCTAATTCATTTATTAGTTAATTTTATCGTTTTTTCTTTTAATTCATCATCTAGAAACAATTCAAAATATGAAATTGCGTCATCTGGGCGTTAGGGGGTTAATAAAATGATCGTTCATTGGAAACTTTGTTTGTCACAAAGTCGCTAAAATCACCTGCACTTTTAAAAATATATAAGTATGTACTAGCAGGTATGGAACTGTCTTTTCTCAAATTTTTGAAATTATTATCAAATCCAAAGAATACGTTTTCTTGTGAAGCTCTATGCTGCGATTTATAAGGCGTGTAAGTCGAAAAAGGGATCGATTTGGCAAATCAGCTAGCGTGTGCTCGTGCGAAAACTCTCGCCTTTCACGCTTAACCCATGTTTTCATTCATTAGTTGTCTGAATTTACAATGTCGTTGTTTTGAAAACCTTATTTATTGGTTAAAATGTTCTCTAATTCATTATTAAGTTGCAGCATCATGATGTTTCATAAATTAATAAAAACCTTTTACCAATGATTTTTAAATTTATTGGTTACGAACTCGCGAATTCTGAAACATTGACAATGCATCGTATGTTCTGTTCCACTACATTATCGACATACATATATGTAAAGTTTTAATTAAAATGTGTGCAGCCGGTGGACTGTGATTGTGATTGAAAGGCAAACATTCAAACGAAAATATTGAAAATCTTTTTTAAAACAAAATAATTATAGGTACCTAAATGTAAATTCTATCCAACATATGTATGTAGGTACATAATTGTGCAGATACCTACCTAATTAGAATCAAAACTTCCCCATAGAGAAAGAAATGTGAGGAAACATCAATACCTACCTACATTTAATCTTGGCACACATCACAACTGGAGCAAACGTGGAATGGTTCCAATAAATCGCCTTCCAAACCAACCCGAACTTACTCTCTATTCTCAAGTCAATTTAACAATTTCACCTAAGCATTTGCTCGCCCATTAAAATTAAATTTAATTACTTAATCTTCCACCCACTGCTGCTGTATTGTGTGGGGACCAATACCTAGGTATTGGTATGGTACTCGCCGACACGGGTATAGGTAGGTACGTACTATACTATAATTGCTCATCTTGCAGATTTTGTTGCTGTGTTGCCCTCCGACATAGCACTTGATATTCATATTGTTACAGCATACGATTAATTTACAAATCCACAAAGTAGCATAACATTATTATAGGTACCTATCCCATAAAAGAAAAATACAGCAGACACAAAAAAGAAACCCCAAAGATACTTTTCTTATCTGTGTGTAAGTAACTGCTGTGGATTTGTAGCGCGAATATGTGACGACTTTAGCGTATTCCAACAACACAAATAAACATAATTTCCATAAACCTAAGCAAAACATAAAAGCACGGTACTGGTGGGCCTCTCTCTCTGCCCGCCCTGCTCGACAAGCCACCAGCAGCAAACGGACATTCCATCGTTGTGTGTGGCAGTGTTGTATACACATGAAAACGAAAACCGCTCTAACTGTTGAAATGCACAAAGCCATTTGATTTTAAAACGAAAACTGAAACCAAAGTGTATAGTAGTCAGTTCAGTGTCAGTGTGTTCTTATATCGCCGAGTCCGAGTTCGATTCGAGTTTCGACGAGAGCCTCTTTCGTTTGTTTAGGTTCATGATTTTGGGTCAATTAACCTTTAAAAGAGGAAACACTCCACTCACTCTCTATCGGCACTCAAACCTGAAACTCTGAAAACCAAACTAAAATAAAACTCTCTTAACTTGTGTTTCGTTCGATTCGAGGAGGCAACACAGAGAAGAGCGCTCGCTCTTTGCATACGTACACACACATTGAAATCAAATTGAATTTTCATATTTTTGTACACTTTCAGATAGAGCGGTATTTTATAGATTCTTTTGTATCTTTTTATGTTTTTCGCTTATTTTTCTGACGTCTCTGTGGTGTAGTGTAGTTGTATTTTGCTCTTGCCATTGCCAGAGGGGTGCAGCGGTGGTTATGGGTAGATACTCTGGTTTTGTGTTGTTTGGGAAATACATAATTAAAATGCATAAAATGATACTTAGCACGTTAAATGATTCATTTGTTTGTTGAAACAGATAAGCAAGTTTAAAAAGAAAAAAAAACACACACAAGTTTTGGACGGGGGAGTTTACTGGAAAATTTGTATTATTACGTTAGTGAGATATGTACGTACGTACCTATCTATACCTATACCTATTTGTTATTGGCAAATTCAATGCCATACAATAAGGTTCTTGATGAAAATATACATAATATCTGATTCATCGGACGTGTTTTACAACGAGAGATGTGCGCATACCGTAGCCACAAGCTACCTAGTAGGTATTTTTTTTCAAGGCCTAGTTGAAGGTGTTTACATAATTGGCATGCTACAATGAGATAGAAATTCAGCAAGGACAATTTGAGGTAGCAACATGTAAACATATTGCAGAGTAAGAGCGTTTACAGATTGGGAAAATTGGTACACACTTAAGTAGATGGAAATTGACTGATTTTTTGCGCCCTTGGTAGTTAGGTACATTGTACCTACATATCTACGAGTAGTGGTTACAAATATTGGTTTGTTGAGCTTTTTTCTTAGGGAGCTATTAATAAACTAACTTGCATACTTATATTATAGTCGTTAGGGGCTCTTGCCCCTAATACAGGTGGATAGCTACCTAGTAATGTTTTGGTTTTATGGACGCAGGCTATAGGTTAAGTGTGCACAGTTTGTTAAGAATAATTCTTCTTAGTTTAAAAATGTTATGCTATCTTAATAATAAACAAATACTATTTTACAAACAAGAACCCGAATAATAACTCACAAAGAAAAAGTCGTTAAAACAATTCTGCCTAATTGGCAATTTCTTAAAAATGAATCAGCTTCTATTGCGCACGAGTTAATGATGGACCATAACATTACCGCGTTACCCGGTAGGCCGCTAAATTTCGAGGAATTCACCACAGTGTAGGTTTTTACGTTTCTGTGATCCGAGGGTTTTGAGACCTGCCACTCCTCTGTGGTTTTTATTCAAAACAGTTCGAGCATCTTGAGCATACTCTGAACCGAGTGTCCTTAGAGTGCACACTAAAAAAAAGTTAGTGTACGAAATGTTAGTTAAAACGTTTTGCTCTTCTGTGTTTATTTCCTCTTCTCTTGTAATGTGATTTTTGCTACGCTTAGAGCCTTAGGCTTTTATTTTTAGTCTTAGATCAAAGATGGCTACTTATTTGTCACCTTCCTGCTAATGAAAAAACTTATGCGGAACTTTTGAAAAAAAAACCCTTGGGATTTCTGCAAATACTCGCGGCGTCCAATAAACGCTTGAATACGTGCTTAAGTATAATAACCAACCTTGAGCCACAGAAAAAACTGCATGGAAAGATTTATGCATGTAAAGTCGTACTTAGACTACAGCGAAATACCAACCATAAATATTTTCGTTTATATCATATGTAGTTTCAATTATCTGTATTGCCACGTTCAAAGGGTATATCCTTAGACTTATTTAATATCAATTTAAGTTCCACACAACTACAGAAGAAATGTATGCTTTAAATCCCCTGATTTCACAAATGCAACAACACTTGATTGATGCAGTAATCCGAAATCGGTAGGCCTCAAAATATTTTTTAAGGTCAAACCGACGAACATCATAGTAGAAAAAGAAGGACTTAGTTAAATTGGATGATTATAAATCTACGCTTAACAAAAAAGATTAAACTATTAACCCTTATCTCTGTATGCGATGTATGTACCTAGTCGGGAGAGGAAAGAAAAAGATCCTCGGCAGAAATAAAAGAAACTCCCAGCTTGAGAGTGCAGTAAAAAGCAAGACAAGAACTAACGTCTAGTCAATGAAGAACCAGTATTGCAAATCAAATATAAGAGGTTGGCTTAGTTATAGAAAAGCTTGAGAACAATAAGTCAGCTGAACTTTTAAAGTACGTCGGTAATCTTTTAGTAGCGCGCATGCATCAAATCACAACTTAGTTGAAAACCTGATGACTTTCAATAACTATCGATGCATCCATCGCACTGTGTGAACTTCCAAAACTTTCTACATCGAATTAATCGTTACGTACAAGAGTGGCTACCGGCCCGACAGATCGACCGTAGACAAAATGTTCACACTAAGGTTAATGTCTTCAAACTATCAAACAATCTTCGAGTCGAGACATACCATCTTTTCATCGACCTTAAAGCCGAATTTTATAGAAGTCATCAACAGAAGCTTTACATGGCTTTTATTTTTAAACTTCGCATATTATATAAACGATTGTTTCTTAATATTACTCTAAGACTATTTCAGATTCGTCTGATCTGAACAAAGTTCGCTTAATATGCTCTTCCGAACAGATCAGTTGTAATACGTTTGAAACCTTTAAACTTTGGTTTAATAAAACCAAAAAAAACCTTTATTTGTGTACTTTACTTTTGTCGTATGTGGTGTCGGTGTGCTAAGATGTAATTGCTTACAGTGTTTGGTAACAAAGATAAAAGGGAAGCTTTTTCTATGACAGAAAAGCCCTTTTTTTAAATGTTAAATTCTTGTAAACCCACGTCTCTTCCACTCTTGCGCCAAGACATAATCATGGTCGCGCCACCATTTTGAAAAAGCTTCTAAAAGCGTTCTCGAGTAAATTTTGCAATGTAAAAACAGACTTTTCAGGCCCGAATAACTATACCCACACTTCGGATGATATAACGAACGAAAACGATTTTATTTCTTTCGAAACTCATATGTATTTGAATAATTATTGCAAGAAGTATGCTTTAGGGTGCAATATGTAACTGCTCTGCTCCCCCTCCTGTGTTTTTTCGATACAAATTTATTTATCATACGCACACCACCGCGCAAACTGGAATAACCACTTCCGAACAAGATTTCATCAAAAACGTGCGTGGTGGTAACTTTTTTTGGACAATCCAAATAAACTGAAAGCCCCAAGAACAACCGCTATACAGTAGGTACTTAACCTACACTTTTTTCGTTCGTTAAACACTCTATTAAGCAATAAACAGTGAATGAGTGTGCATGATGATGGTAGGGAAAACATACATTTTGAATTTATTATGAAAGCTATCAACTAGGTACTTGACGATAACTGACATATGAACCATCTACAGAGCCTTCAGTTTAGTTAATCCTTATGTTCTCGTTTTTATCCAAGCACAAACTTACAGAAAAGATTTGTTCATTTACAACAAAGAACAAACTGAAGGCATTGTCATCGCAATGTCTCATAATCATCACGTTCGCACACCAACAAGTGAGCCTGACCTCAATTCGGGATGCAAATTATTCACAGCTTAATTCAATCATTTCTTGCAAAACCATGAGAAGAAGGATTCCTTCCATTGTGTGCGCCGGGTAAGGTTCCCGCTGTGTGTATTGTGTATGCCTGCATGGAAAAACTCTGTCGAGAGTCCATAAGTCTCGACCATTTCTCCTTCCCTTCTCTTCTTCATCAGTGCCACTGCCATGTGTGTATGTGAAATTGAAGAAAAGTTTCCAACTTTTCAAGTACTTCTCCTTGCACAGCAGCAGATACGACAAGTACGAGTAGAACGAACGAAACAACGAACGAATGTTGTTTGAAAGTCCCTGTGTAGATCGTACGTCCTGGTGTAATATCTTGGTCCAGAACGACGACGACGACGAGGATAGAGTAGTGGCGACACGATAGAGACGAAAAGACGAGGAGACCTACTACCGCCAGTTGAGAGTAGGTTGGATGGGTTGGTTTTTGCTGGGTTCGGTAGCTTTTGTCTATGTCGCCGCTTTGCTGCTTGTTTCACTCAACCATCATGGAAATGGTATCTGAAGAGGAAAGAGTGGTGCGCTCCGTTGTATCTGTATCCATATAAATACATTCCCTGAATGAGGAAACGTTTGGAGGAACAAAAGACCTAAAGAAATAGCGAATATACCCCACTAACCGTCTGTTGCTGCCGGTGCGCTAAAACTAGGGGGCTGCACTCATGCTCCTGCTCCTGCCCCTGTGCTCTGTTGCTTGTTTAAGGTTTATGAATTTCTCTCCTGTCTCTCCCTCACAGTCGCGCCTATCCTTGAAGAAAAATCTACCCAAGAAGGGAGGTGTACACAGAGCAAAGCACATTGTGTTGTCGTTAAGAAACTTTAAGGATTTTTCGTCGTGTTCTATTCCATGAACGTCTTTCATGTCCACCACCTTAGAAAGTGGAGAAATCAATGTTTACCTCCCTCGAAAGTCGATTGAATGCTATAGGTTGAAAGAAAACGAAACGACGCTGGGTATGGGCTCCACCAAAGTCGGCAGCAGACGAATACACACTACCTCCAAGAAATAATAACAACAACAACAAACAACTACAAGTTTAAGGTTCAATGTTATGGGTGTAAGGGTGAAGCCTTTTGCCATAATCGATTTCAATGCGCCTTTTAAGGATATCCCATGATTAGTAAGTGGAATGTTTTGGTTTTGCGATAATCGATAGAATGTCCCTTTTGAAATGGAAATTCAAGAGGAATATCTCATTTTAATAAGCTTGCCTATAGGGTGTGCTGTTTTTCTTTGCAAACATATTTCTATCGGATCAAGGAGTAAATCTCTTCATACAAATGGTAACCGACCGTACAGAGAAAATTCTTCCTGCTTACTTTGACGTTTAAGGGGCATATCCCATTTTATTTAATTAACGAAGATAGGCATCAGTTTTAAGGGTGATAAGCGATAAGCGATAAGTGTCCATGGAGAGTAACGTACAAATAAGTGCTACATTTTACTCGTGAGCAGAAGAGGTAGATAGCTGAAATTGAAAAAATAGTTTATTGAAAAGAAATGAAGGGAAAATTTAAATTGAAAAAATGCACGTCTCAGAAAAATCTGCAGAACTTCACTTGACTTTTTTGCTGTCAAAGGAACTTCAAGAAAAGAAAAGAATGCTCACAAAGGCATCGACGAGTAAATAGCGATCTTAAGTTTTTTTTTGTCGTTTCATTTGGAAATAAAAAAACATCTTATTGAGCAGGTGGAATCTACCTGTCTGTCTGAGATACTGCGTCCTTCAATCCTTAAAAGAGCTTTACTAACCCCGATGATTTGATATTTAATCCTAAAAACAATAATCTGCCAAGCTCGAGTATTCTTGGTTTAAAAGTTCCAGTAGTTCCAAAGTTAAAAAGTTCTGCAAGATTTTTCTTGGATCCGCCACCTTGAACAAATGTACGGAAGTCAAGGGTAAAAATAATCGAACTGTCAACGGTGCGTTTGCGGATAGTAATGGACCAAATGAACGAATTGGTTGATATAATACCCCAGTTGTCGACAAAATAGTCGAAAATTGGATTTCTAGGTCGCGCTGCATTTGAGACCGCAGTGAGGCTATTGAAATCAATTAACCCTTATCCTGTACATATGGGTCGAAATTGCCCAAACGCACCTATTACAGGGCATATTTCGCGTGTTTTTGAATATTTTTATTTGAATTTTCTTGACTTTTATATTCTTTATGTATTAAATACAACTGCATTATACTTTTATCATATATCCTTATACATTCGTTTTATTTTACGATTTTTGGCAATAACTTACGTTGTATTCCAGGGTCAAAATTGCCCAATATGTGTGAATAATTGCAACCTAAATTAGAGTTGATGGGATATCTAACAAACTTGGGCTACTTTTGCTGGCTGGTGTTTTTTGGTTCCACAGAAAGCCCTTCACTGCAAGGGAATCCAAACTATTACAGCTAAAATGAGTCTTCGAAAATTTCACAAAATATCGAGGGTTATAATATCGCAATAATATCGCTGCGAAATATAATATCAGAAATGGAGTGAAATGTAATAAACAAGAAGCATGCAACTCAGATGTGTACGTCACTGCAGATGAGCTTTTGGTAACATATTACCGAAGATGTTCTTTCAAGAAATACATTTCATCTATCCAGGAAATAATGAGAGCTATGGGCTCTAAAAAATACCAAAACAAGTTTGCCTTGAGCCTGTTTATAATGCCTACAATAATGCATTTGCTGAATAGTATAAGTTACGGAACTCATAATTGATTGACTTTATGTTGTTCAAGGAGTATTAGTTGGATTGTTTTATAGTCCCATGTTATTCGCAAGTTTATAAAGGGTGATTTTTTAAGAGTTAAGGTTGACAGCACTAGTTAGTAATGGCGTCCAAACATCATCTGTCAAAGTGAAAAGTTGTCAGTATACTCTGTCATTTAATCATGGAAAGACTTAAAAACGAGCACCGATTGCAAATTATTGAAATTTATTATAAAAATTCGTGCTTGTGAAAAATGTGAAAATCCGCTGTTTTATCCGAAAATTGTGTTTAGCGATAAGGCTCATTTCTGGCTCAACGGATACGTAAATAAGCAAAACTGTCGCATCTGGAGTAATGAATAGATACATGCCATACAAGAATTATCGATGCATCACGAAAAACCGACTGTTTGGGATGGTTTATGGGCATCATCGGTCCATTTCTCTCAAAGACGACCGTGTAAGAAACGTTGCCGTCAACGGCGGATGATTTCGAGCCATGATACGCGACTTTTTTTGTCCCAGTTGGCTGAGTTAAACCTGGTTGACATGTGGTTTCATCAAGACGGTTCCACATGCCACACAGCTCGTGAAACAATGGAAATGTTAAATGCTGTTTGGTGAGCAGCTTATCTCTCGAAATGGCCCTGTGAGTTGGCTGCCAAGATCATGCGATTTAACGCCTTTTGATTATTTCTTGTGGGGTTATGTAAAGTTAAGTCTATGTGGACAAGCCGAACACGATAGAAGCCTTACAGGATAACATAACACGCGTAATTCGTGGAATACAGGCCGAAATGCTCGAAAAAGTGACGCAAAATTGGACCTTCCCAATGGACCATTTGAAACGGAGCCGCGGACAACATTTACATGATGTTGTCTTTAAAACGTAAATAGCAAAGCCCTATTTATTGATTACAATAAAAATTTTGAATATTTAATGCAAATTTGAGTGTTTTATTCGATTTTTAAAAAAACTACGCTTAAAAAATTACCCTTTACCTAAAGCAAAAAAAACTGTAAGCCTGGACCAAATCAAGGCTATCCTGTAGTTATAGAAATCATAGGTAGACACATTTATTCTTTTATTGACTAGGTTATGATCAGAATTATTGGGATAATAATAACGCTCCCACTTCTATGCAGTCCTACTGGTCCGCCTGTGGGGTTCGCCGGTTTGACTTCATAAAGTATTTGCAATATCCATATTGGTACTGTGTGGAAGCTTTAGACCTACTTCTTCGAGCTTGTGTATGAACGTTGGTTGACATTGCCTTTTTGAACTTGGCAATACTAACTGAGCTGGTCGTGATCCAATTTTTTCAAGACGGGTTCTCTGACGTGAAGGTTTTCTCCGATTTTGAAACTTCTAAATAGTAGGACACATTGCTTGCGATAAATAATTTACTTCACACAAGGAAGGAATCGATTTTTTAAAAACGAAATTTTCGCTACTTGGAACTAAAACAAGTTTGGCATCACAAAATGTATGTCCAAATGGCTGCAAAAAGTTCAAATTATTTAATAAAATATTTTAATTTACTAAAATTTGTTTATAAAAAAAACTTACTAACGCAATTTGTGATTACTACACAGAAAATTTATTGTCAAATTTGACCCACAAATACCATGTGTGTATATTTTTAATTAAGGGATAAGGGTTAGAAAAAACAAATAATTTCAGTTCGTTTTGTACTCGTTTACCTGAATCTTCCCCTGACGCGGCTTCTTATCACGTACATCGGTGCCAGCGATGAATTCTTTTTTACTTTAGTTTATAAATAAGAATAGCCTTGGCGAAAGCCAATATGGGCTTAAGACATTTTGCAGTCCCTCAGCCACTTCTAAGGTAGTGCCAAAAGCCATGAACTCTTTGAATTCGGTCGTCATATTAGAATGAAGAGAAATAAAATCTCCAGCGGTTTTTCTGTACCTAAACCTGTGTTGGGATAGCCTTATCCCTAGTTAGAGCCTGCATTGATGACTGGGCTGTAGACAGACCAAACTAATTCTACCGCATGTCTATGGAAGACTGGCTGCACAAACTTGTCACCGCGCTTTTGCTAAACACCTAAATGCACTAAGTTTAAGTGATAGTTGTATCCCATTCCAGCAAAAGCTAAGTTAGTACCAAAAGCCATGAACTCTTTGAACTCGGTCGACTTACTACAACCAAGGGAAATAAAATCTCCCAACGGTATTTCTGTACCTAAACCTGTGTTGGGATAGCCTTATCCCTAGTTAGAGCCTGCATTGATGACTGGGCTGCAGACAGACCAAACTAATTCTACCGAATGTCTATGGAAGACTGGCTGTACAAACTTGTCACCGCGCTTTTGCTAAACACCTAAATGCACTAAGTTTAAGTGATAGTTGTATCCCATTCCAGCAAAAGCTAAGTTAGTACCAAAAGCCATGAACTCTTTGAACTCGGTCGACTTACTACAACCAAGGGAAATAAAATCTCCAACGGTATTTTTGTACCTAAACCTGTGTTGGGATAGCCTTATCCCTAGTGAGAGCCTGCATTGATGACTGGACTGTAGACAGACCAAACTAATTCTACCGCATGTCTATGGAAGACTGGCTGCACAAACTTGTCACCGCGCTTTTGCTAAACACCTAAATGCACTAAGTTTAAGTGATAGTTGTATCCCATTCCAGCAAAAGCTAAGTTAGTACCAAAAGCCATGAACTCTTTGAACTTGGTCGACTTACTACAACCAAGGGAAATAAAATCTCACAACGGTATTTCTGTACCTAAACCTGTGTTGGGATAGCCTTATCCCTAGTTAGAGCCTGCATTGATGACTGGGCTGCAGACAGACCAAACTAATTCTACCGAATGTCTATGGAAGACTCGGTCGACTTACTACAACCAAGGGAAATAAAATCTCACAACGGTATTTCTGTACCTAAACCTGTGTTGGGATAGCCTTATCCCTAGTTAGAGCCTGCATTGATGACTGGGCTGCAGACAGACCAAACTAATTCTACCGAATGTCTATGGAAGACTGGCTGTACAAACTTGTCACCGCGCTTTTGCTAAACACCTAAATGCACTAAGTTTAAGTGATAGTTGTATCCCATTCCAGCAAAAGCTAAGTTAGTACCAAAAGCCATGAACTCATTGAACTCGGTAGTCTTACTAGAACCAAGGGAAATAAAATCTCCAACGGTATTTCTGTACCTAAACCTGTGTTGGGATAGCCTTATCCCTAGTTAGAGCCTGCATTGATGACTGGGGTGCAGACAGACCAAACTAATTCTACCGAATGTCTATGGAAGACTGGTCGTATAAAAGTGAGTGAGTGAGAGCGGAATTTGTTTCGTCTTCGCTGTTGAGCAGGTGTTTTTCCATAACCTCAATTGACGGTGTTTAAAATACAATTTTTGGTTAACGAACTTGTCTAGAATTCAAAAACCCACCAGGTTCTCTGATTGCTACCTTAAACTTTTCATAGAACCGTCCTATTGCCTAACGCTTACAAGCACCATACGAAAGGTTAACATTTTAGTGCAGTAAAAGTCAACAACTTGTGATGCTTTCCAAAGCAGGCTGAGAGCATATGTACGCGTGAACGACTTTTGCGACGCACAACTAAAGCACAACTCTTCAGAGAATTTGAAGACGCGATTCATTGTCGTACATAACCACAGAGAGTGATATTTTATGTTTAAAATGTTCCTTCCGAGCACATTGGTCCCCGCGCAAATGTTGATGGTTACTAAATCAGCAGAAGCGGCGTGAAGCAGTCTTGCTCTTCACCCTAATGCAATTACTAGATGCATCGCCAAGTGCAACAAGTAAAAATCAAATCAATGCCTCTTAACTGCTTTTTGCGGTTATGACCATCGAGTTTAATGGTTTATATGACGTCGTCGTCGTCGTCATCGTGTTCTCTCTACTGGTAGTCGTCGATCGTGTTTGCCGGAAGAAGACGGCGCGGTAAAAGAGTGTTTCACAAAAGGATGAGTTTCCAATTATTTGCAATTTATCAACTCGAAAAAGGACACAAGACACGAACCGACCGTCAGGCAAACAGACACACTGCGACGGAGACACGAAAACGAACAGAGGCAGAAAAAGAAAAGGCATTAATTTATTTCATGTAATTACCGGGAGTAGTATCTACATCTATATGTATTGTGCCTCTGTAGAGGATGAGCTTCCTAATGGCTTTATGCGCACGGTTGTAGTGCAGACACAGAGTTTAGCACAAAGAACAAGAAGGGCTTTCATTGTGGTCATTACCGACGATAGCCCTATTTCTGAATGGGAATGACCATTCCGCATTCGAGTACGACATTGGGTGCAATTGTGTGGTAGAGATTACAAAGTGTGTGATCAGACAATGTCGCGCTGCGAGTTGCCAATTAGTTACACAGAAGCTTGAGGCATTACATCGCATCTAAGAATGACTACAGTACCAGTTGATTTGTTTGAAACACCATCTAAACCAATAAATAAATTCAAACCAGTTTCAATCTAAATATATGTAGGTAGATCTAGATATGCAGCAAGAACAACAAGTAGATGCAAAAAGTTACATAAGAGCTAAAATTGAAGAGTAGTCGATGGCGGATTGTGCTCATGCAATGCGTTTGTGGAGCTTCACTTGTGATGTGACGATGACGCGCCGTCAGTATCCATATTGTCTTGTTTACTCAATTTAATTGTTTTCTGTTTTCTTCTCAGCGGCGATTGCGACGAAATCGATTGTTTGCGAGTCTGGCCAAATAAGTAATTAACAGAATCGGGGTGTAAATTAATTTAGAGAAAAACTGTTCTCGTTATGAATCATTAAGTATGTTTAAAAAGGTGAGGATTGAGTTTGTTAATGATTAAAAGATTGGATGTTGAAGAGAGTTAAACTAAAAGTGGTTTCGACACGATGTATATAACAGAAATACTTTCTGAAGAAACGCAACTTAACGTTAAGCAATAAAGGCTTAAGTCACAAAATGCAGGTTTTCAGAAAACTAGATTTAAAGTTCCATACAATTGCGAATCCAATTAATTTTCTCAAAGAGAGAAATTTACGCATATTATATGTAAGAACCTTAAGGGACTTTTAAAACTAGCTTAGGTTGAAGTGGCTGTGGGTATAAGACACACACCGACGCACTTAGACCAATATTGGTTACCACTTGTCCACCTAAAGTTGGGTTTTTCTGTAGCAGCCGGCCTTAGCGATAATTTACAAGTGGCGAATCGTAGGTATACCTATCTCTCCTTTATCAGGTAAGAGAAGTGACGTGTTTCCTAGTTTGGCCTTATATAGTTCCCAGGAATGTCCCTGTGCCCCGACGTGCCAGCAAGGGTAAATGTTGAACTGCTCCGACATCTCCTGAAGAGACGATTTGCAGTCTAGGGCTACTATAGAGATTACAGAAACTGATTCTAAGGACTTGATTGCCGCTTGACTGTCCGAGAACAAGCTGATATCTTTCGAGGATAGTACGCTCCTTTTTAGCCAAGATAATACTTTTGTAATCGCAATTTTTTCCGCCTAGAACAAGCTACAATGATCAGGAAAACGGAATGGTAATATGGAAGGATTTTTCGAATTATAATTAGGAAAGGATCGATTGTACTAGGGATATTCCTTATTATATTTAGGATGGAAGCATGGCCGATAGCGTTGTCAGTCCATTGTGACGTAGGTTTGAGACGAATAGCTGTGTTGGCTGCCGTTTGTCTGCTAAAAATATCAAGGGGGGTCCGGTGAAACAGAATGTCTAAGGCAGCGGAGGGAGTCGTGCGTAAGCTTATGTAGGCTTATTTTTGGACATCCACTCCATACGTAAGTATCGGGCGTATAACGGATATGTATAGCCAGTGAGTGATGAGAGGTTGAAGCACCCATCAAAATAAAAGTGCTACTGTAGCTTTTTTTATTCTTTCCTTGATATTAGGCCTCTAGCTCAACTTTTGATCAGGCCCAGAGGTTCAATATGAGGAACTTTTTATTTCCGTGTGAATATGACTAGTTCAGATTTTTGAGGGTGACACCCAGGCCACACCGGACTCACAGGCCTAACTCACTAGCTTAATAACAGCATTTTGGAGGAGATCTTTAACAGTACTGAAGTGCTTGCCTGCGACGGAATAGAAACCTCATCCGCATAAGCGATCACCTTGCAACCCTCCGCTTCCAGGCATGTTAGTAGTTCATTTACCTCGAATTCCAAAGAAGGGAGGATAGAACACCAATTTCTGGGGTTCCTTTACCGACAGCCCTTCTCGCAGATGATGCAGCCAGTTTTGAGTTGATAATCTTGATACTTGTAAGTAAACGATTGATCAGCTTTAAAACTACATGTGAAAAGATGAGCTGTTACCGAGATTCTTATGAAATAAGCTATCCAGCCCTTCACTAACAGCAACCAAATATTTCTGTTTTACATGACTCCTACCTAATGCTTTCTTCATAATCGGTAAAAGGTTTAAGCTGCGAGCTAAACTAGTTCTTTCATCAGTTGTTCAAGTCATTTTATACCCATTGGATAAGGTATATTATTATTATTATTAACACCCCTTAATATTCGTGGTTTTTGTCAATTTTTGTCTTTTATATATTTTATAGAAAATTTAATAAACGTAATCCATCATGTTCTTAACGCCGTTATCCTTGGCATATGTATCCTTATGTTTTTAATTAATTCCGCGAGGTGAGCGAATTCCCGCACTGAGCGAACCAATAAACCTAACATAATCTAAGCACGTAACCTTAAGCTGAGCTAGAAATGAAAGAATGAATATTAGGCCTTAACCAAACTTCTCCAACAATTGTGTGTGCGAAGATATATTTTTTGATAGGAATGGTAGTGACATGTTGTTAAATGCTGATTCCGAACGGAACATTTTAGGAAGCCTCTGAGGACAGTTCTTACTCTTGGATGTTTCTTAGACTGAGCTTGCAGTAAATCTTTATTGCTAAGCCACGGTATACATCCTAAAATGGATATATCATCAACTTATGCACCGCCTGGTATTCGGCCTCAAGGTGCTTTGCGACATATATTCCAAATAACTCTTAAATAGTCCAAACTGACCAACTATCTCCACTGTAAAAGATACTGGTTCAGTAGTTAATGCAGTTTGTACAGTAACTTAATTACAGTACTTTTGTACAGCCTAAAAATCAGCTCAGAGGCAACTGATGAAGAGATTGACGGAGAAATGACAAGATATCATCTGCGATTTTTCGCTTTGCAAAGGCATACTGTTGAGCTGGACGTTTATCAGTTGTGGCATCAGCATCGAATATCTGTAATTCGAAGAGGGTCCTTACCTTAACTGATGAAATTTCTTTTCATTAGCAGTGACATATAGTATAAATTCATATTCGCATATACCTGCAACTTCTGTTTTCAACTATCAAAGGACTTCAAGAACATCAGATTACACAAATTTTAGTCGTTTAAAACCAAATTCTCCCTCCATTAAAATACCCAAACATGCTAAAATGTCAATCAATTTCCATTTTCTTGATATGTGAATTGTGGCCACATCCAAAGTTACAAAATAAATCTCATTTTAAATAATTCAAAAAGGGACTTCTGTCTGACATCGATTTGTCCTCAGTCTCAGTGTCGTCCTTGTCCTTCTTTATCCTTGCCAGCGTGTTAATTACAACTCCCGTCAACGTAAATGCCACAACATTGTGGATTTGGGAAATTTTTCTTTTGTGCCTGTGTGTGTGGCTATTGAATGCGTGTTCGTGTGTATAAGAGAGTGTTGACCTGAATTTATGGTTTACAAATTCACTCAAAATAAAATCAAAAAAAAAGCCCATTTCTCCGGCGATATGTACATAAAATATATACATAGGTAACCTGACAACTTAAACTTGATTTTCGAATACAAAATCGTAAAGAAGCACTTTTCCATCGCATCTATTCATCCTTCGATGCGTAAAGCAATAAAAGGGATTAATAACATATTGCAGGGAACATATAAATCGTATACAGTGACAGTACCTACTAGATGGGATTGGCTGCTTACGTCAGTTATTTTGCAAAAATGTGTGTCCTTTTGTTGTTCCACATTGTGTGGTGTCTGTCGGTGTAACAGAATATATTTGTTAAAGGTTTTTTTGTTGGTAATTTTCCATTTTAATTATTCAATGTTTTTTTTGTCAGAGAAATTTGGGTGAAAGAGAAAATAGGTATTACCAATTAAGTAGAATTGTATGATTGTTTTCTGCGTTAAGAAAATGCATTGAGGGTTTTTAAGAAGCATATGTACTAATTTGCACCTTATGCACAAAACAATTGTAACCCATGGACGGTTACTTGTAGGTATATGGAGCTAGACAACCGATAGTATAATAACTTGTAATAAGTAACAAGTTCATGCCGTTGCATAATTTTAATTACATATTATATTTACGTTTCCAAAATTTAAAAATTTTCGATTATTATTACCTGTAAATATATAACTAGATATAACTAGCAAACTTATCTTCTAAGTACCCGAACGGCTGCAGTCGGGACCACAGGAGCCCTACTGGCGTGCCCGACAGAGGCACTCAATGTGATTCTGGGCATCCTACCACTGGATCTGCATATTAAATCAATCGTATCTTGTAGCGCAAGTCGTAAGACTGCGAGTAGCCAGCTGTTGGTTCGGAAGACCTTACGGGCATACATATATACTGACAGCATTACGCACAGACTTAACTTCCAGACAACTTTCTCTACAGTATTCCCGTCCAGATTGCAGATCGGAGGCAGATACTGTTATCAAAGTATTCGCTTTAACCTTCTTCACTGACGGGTCCAAAATTGACTGTGGAGTGGGTTCGGGATCCTTTTCAGACGAACTGCACACGTCCTTATCCTTCCGGAGAACTCGTGCGGCGTCTTCCAGGCAGGGTCATGGCGATAATGGAAGAAAGAAAAATACTGATAAATAGTACGGCAACACAGAACAACACAGCTATCTTCGTCGACCTCCAGGCTGCGATTAAGGCCCTCATCTCTACCAAAACAACGTCTAAAATCGTTGAGGAGTGCAGGGAAATATTGGTGGCCTAGCCGCCGGTTTAGAATCACTCTTCTCTGGGTTCCTGAGCATAGCAATACAAATGGGAAAGAGATAGCAAACGAGCAGGTCAGACATGGCTCATCCATCATACATCGAGTCCTGTGTGAAGGGAGCTTAGCCTCCGCCCCCTTACGGTTTGTAAAGGGGATAATTTCCTCAAACTTCGCAGCGAGGGCAGAGTTTAGGTGGAGTACCTTGACGAATTGCGTCGTTTCTAGGAAGATTTAGACCTAATACAACAAACCGAGGACTCTCAACTTTATTCAAAGGCGCGTGAGGATGTCGCTAGGCTAGTAGGCACCCACATTGCCAAGCTCGGCATAACTAACAACACCCATTGTCGTAGTGATACGGTCTATGTGGGTGCCCGGCTCTGGCTAGTGCCAGACTCCAATCCCTTAGGAAACCATTCTTCGACAACCTTTCTGTTATATCAGATGTCGGTCTCAATGACATCATAACATTCCAAAATTCCACCGGATGGATCAGAGTCCATTGACACAATTTTAACCCGTTATTTTAAAGACATTTTGAGTGGTGGTAACAAAAGGGCGCAATATTCCCCTGGCGTTTGCCTGGCAACGGCCACTTTATCTACCTACCCCTTAATGTTCAGCATACTCAACATTTTTGATAATCTTTTGTCGTTCATCTTAAGTGCTTCTTAGAAATTTTCAACTTGCAATTTAAGTCTTGTTATGTAAAAATGAGACAGTCCGGCTGCAAGAAGAAGAATGTGTCTTGGCGTACTCTGTGGTAACTTAAAAATAAAGGTTTTGATAGTTAAAAACCATGTTGTGGCTCCTAGAGTGCAAGAATCGGCGAACATTTCAAATGCATCATTTAGCTTTAATCCGCCTATCGTACTGAAGTTTATGACATCGATTAGCTGGCACAGAGGAGTGGGGTTAAATTACATCTTTGGCTAAGACCAATTAGAATTTACTCAGCATAGCGGACTTTGTATGAGATATTCCTTTCAAAGTTTCAACAATCCGACGTTTTCACCAGCTGTATCAAAGTCGGCTATAAAATCAATAAATAATTTCTTCTTTCACATTCACTAGACTCCTCATAAAGTATCCTATACTCACCTGGAGGTTGTCAGCATTAAATCATTAAAATAATATTTAAAATCGTGCAAGGATTACGAGAGGTAGCCTTTCGCCCTTCTCCTTAACGCCACACCGTTTACCCCTTCTCACTCTTAAAGTGGGCAACATAATCTATCAACGCAAACAAATTGTTAAATGCTACCAGCTCCTCAGCAAGTTCTCGGGTGCTAAATTTAAAAAATGTAATAGGAATCGTGTATCGTTTGTTGTAGTGTCTTGGTGGTCTAGAAATGAAAATTAGAAGGTTGTGTAACTATTGTTCTTCATCATTCCACTAAAGCAACTAGTAGAGATATGTTCCCGTTTGAATTTGCGCAATGCTGGTATATCTGATTGAATTTGGGACAACTGCAACCGAATATCTGGCTCTTCATCGAGACGGGATCTATATTTAGGTTTACAGAGAATCCTGTGGCCAAATTACGCCATCAGTGAGCGCGTGAATAACTTCCACACGTTACTGAACTATCGAATAAGCACATTGAGATTATGTTATTCGAAGTATCACGTATCGAAAGCACTTTGTGTTTGTGATAGGAAAACTCTAGTACATTAAGTCTTGTACCAAGATAATGTCATTTTGTTCTGTCATTCGTATTTTTATGTGAAATTGTGAGTTGTGTGTTTTGAAATTTAAAAAGTAAAAACCGGTTAATATTATGTTAATTTTCTTCGTCGTCCGATTCTTCTGGAGAAGAGTTTGGGATTCACAGTCATAATTCTTTCCTGAATCATATTTATTATGTTTAAATTAATTCCGTTAATACTTTAAGTTTGTATCTTGCAAAAACAAAGAAATCCTACACTTTTGCTGTCATTTTATTGCCATGCGACAACTTAAGATCTGTCGAATGAAAAAACACACTATCACTGACAAGGAAATTTGAAACTATTGCACTCATGCTCGATAACTGAAGCAGTAATGCCAAACTTCAGTAACGTGTTGATCGTTAGTTGATGCGATAATTCGGTCCCTGGTATGATAGTGACTGCAAAATGTTCCTTTATTACAGAATATGATTTGAAATCCATTTAGCACTCATACTGTTGCGATGGCAGGTAGCGGGCTTTCAAAACGGGACAGAGTATGGGTTAGCAACCGTTATTCGTTTTCTTTAATATTTGCGTCGTATTCTTTCGGAAAATAGCAGCGAATCGAGCAAATCTTAAAGGTAAACATGAAACTAATTTAAAGTACCATCGGGAATAGCTAAATCTATTTGCTTTTTAAATTGTTTCACCATTGGAAAGCACTCTAGGTATCGATTTTTAATAGATATAGCCTATTTAAATATGTCGGCTATATAAGCTAAACTCAATAGCAAACGATCATTACGCAACCTGGCACCCAAAGCAAAGCCGTTGTCAATTGGAAAGACTCTGATTTCAGCTCTCATTAAATATGCAGACTACCCTTGCCATCGCACAATACTTTGAATATATTTTAAGTTATTAGGTTCTTATATTATATTTCGAAAATTTATAGCTTAGTTATTTATTTCTTATTTGTACTTAAATGAAAATTTCTCATTCGATTGCTGCGAACAAAATGACAAAGTTCAACAAAATTGACTAATCTGATGGAATTTTTGAATATTTTCCAATCTTTTCGCAGAGCACACTTTGGGAATCTTGGCACTAAAGCAATGATGTATTCAGTTACGATATCAGTTAATAAGTAAAAAAGTTCAGTATCTACAAGACAGCAAGATCTCTGGCGAAAACATAACGAGGAGATGTCAAAGAAGGCCACACTCCTAATGTTCTAATGCCTATATGTCAAGAGCCGAACTTTGACAAAAAAAAAATTGTGAAAGGGTAATTTTACCTCTGCTCGAGTTAGATGGCGTTAAAGTGAAAGTATCACTACTTTAAATAAAGACAAAGCGACAATATTTTTAAAATCTCGTGTGATTCATTGGAGCAACATTCGCCCTAAGTTTTTAAGCAGAACTTCAGGCATATACCAACTACAGCTGCAAGTGATGAATGTCATCTGAGAGCTTGTGTGTTATCCAATGCGTCGATTATTTTAGGTTTTCCAGCGTATCTATCTCCAAATATTATAATCACAAGATCGCAGAGGTCAATTTACCGTTCCATTCCGCAAATTTATTCAATCATCGAGTGTTTTCTTTAATAAATTTATTGTTTTGTTTGAGGCATGGGACGAAGCACATCTCTTTTACATTCCTGCCATTTAATCGGGAAATGAAAAACTCATTAATCATATACTATATCGTCGGCTTTGAGGGCAAACCTCCATTTTAATATTAAAGATATAAAGATAAAGCATTAGAAAGGTCAAATGAAGACGCATCGTCTAATACAAAGATTAACATTCAATTCGTAGTAAAAGTGGTCCAAATCCCATGATGAGTAAGACGGTTGAGCCCTTATCTTTCAAAATAAACTGCTAACCCTATCAAAACTTGGGGAAGCATACATAAAAACTTCATGCTAAAAGGTTAAAAAATATTTAATTTATTTTATTGTTTTAAAAAAAGAATATATGGCAAAAGGTGTATAACATATAACACAAATTTTTATTACAAAAATCAAAAATCGTTTATAGTTATGTAGTATTTTCCATGTGGGTGCAGTGGCTTAGTGGTTAAGTGGGTTGGACCACTAGTCGCTGGTTCAAATCCCGACCTGTACCACCTGAAAGTTTTTTTCGCTGCCCCACCTCTTGCGAACGTCTGACAAACATCCAAGAGTAAGAAATGTCATGAGAAGCTTCTCAAAAATAAATTGCCGTTCGGAATCGGCATTAAACTATAGGTCCCTCCATTCGTGTCAAAAAATATAACTTTGCACACACAATGGTTGGAGAAGCTAGGCTTTAGGTCCTGTATGGGCCGTTTACGCCTAATATTTATTTATAGTATTTTCCAACGATATAGTACTTTGACCATAGTGCCGATCATCTGTGATTAGCTGTTGACAACATCAAACATTCAAATCGAAAGGTGCCCACCCAGTTACAGTCACCGTTAATGTTAATAGATGTTGAATAGATCGACACTTACACTCAACCTCTAGCATACGTTATAAAACCTCATTAATGCCTACTCATCATTTCCACCCAACAAATCGTTGGTTTTGCCTCCAAAATGGCCCTCTTCTTGATGCATTGCTATCCTGTGGTATCTTTTGTTCGTCATTTTCTATGAAAAGTTTTCTTCCATTACGATTTCGTAATGCATATACATATGTACATATATATACTCACCTAAATGTGAGACCATCATCAGGATACAACAATACTGCCTGATAGTCGAAAGGGTAGTTTCGTTGGAATTCATATCAAATTCTTTTTTCTCAGCCTGACAACACAATAATAAAAATATAACAAAACAATATTGACGACAGGATAAAAAGAGTCCATTCACCACATAGCTACAAATACTCACTCACACACTATATGTGAGACTCAGCCGCACCACAATTAGGAAGAGAGAGGGTGCACAAGTGGAATATCCACAGATGTGCCATAAAGTTTAGATGATAAGAGATACGGGTCATATCGGCAAATATTGAAGAAGAACATAGCACGACAAACCGTTCACACACATAGTAGGCACACGATGAACGAATACAGCACGGCAACGGTACTCTGTACTATTTAGCTCGAAGTGAGTACTCTCTGCCAAATAATCCTGTCAAGGGTATTACGGTGGTGACTGTTAATTTACCTAACTATAAGCGGATAGTTGCCTTTTGAGGGTTATGTATATCCTTGCTTGGCTATCTCCCTGTTTCTCCTTGATTTGCCACACATATTTGGCGAGGGTTGCTTTCAGTTATATTTGGGGTGAAGTGTGTGTGTGTGTTTGTGTATTGTTTTATGGGCAACACATACAGTTTTTCTAGAATTACAGGTAAAATACGCGCCAAGATGTTTGATTAAATTACATTGATTACTTTAGAAGAGGATAATCATGGATAAGATTTAGGGTAGGTATTAGACATTTTTATGTTGTTTGTAAAAGTATCTCGATACATACTTACCTACTAATCGATAATGCATTGAAAGTCAATTAGAGAAAGCTGATTTGGACAAATTACGCAACAACAGGATTTCTCATACATAATGGGACGCTTTCTCATAATTAGTCTGATTGAGTGTTGTCGCCACTAACTACTTGTCCCCCGCCTCTCCCTCGCTGGGAGGATTTAATTACTGTTCGGAGGATTTTTGTGGTTCATCTCAGTCGCACATTGGCAATGGCAAGGGTTTAATTGGCCACATAAATTGTGCGAACAGTTGATTTTATTGCATAGCTAGTGGTGGTAGGCAATTTGTGTTGTGTTCGAGAAAGATGCCGGAAAATTTGTTGGCAACGAAGTTTTAAAAGATTTATTGTGGCCACAAGAACTGATTGGGATCCAAAGCGCCGAAATTAGGTTGGACTACAATTATTAGTTTGAAAATTTAACCATTATTTGTGGCAGTAGGTATATTTTGGTCGTAAAATCAGATCACAAAAATTCAACATTTCAGCATGAATCACTAGGCCAGGTGAATGACCGTCTCTCTATAGACAGTGAAATAATATTTTGTTAGATCCGCTCTTGTGATTCCGGTCAACAGTCCAATAAACTCACAACTGTATGAGAAAACGCATCCAGACTACGTTAAGTGGCCACTTTCATCAGTCCTAGTGTATATTCGACCAACAGACATACGCTCATTTGTATCGCATACGAATGAATGTATCTCATGCGAAATGCGAACCACCACAATGCAATTCTTCGTCCACAAACAATGTATAGAATGCCAATAATAACCGCAGTGCAAAGTGTTAAAGTAAATTCCTCTCTTGCATACTCCATCTCTCTCTTTCTCTGCCCGTATTTATATTCTGCATCCATGTGTATAATGTATATGTTTTCCTTTATCTTCTCCAGCAGTGGATTAGTGAGCAACATTTCTAAGTTCATTTACACAGAAGAGCTGATGAGATTTTACAGATTTCACAGGCTCAGAGGCTCAGACCCCGTAAATGCATTTTCTGTGCAGAGATACATCGGATTCTCATGGTGTTACCCAACAAAATTGCTTCAAATTATTGCTGCACATATAATTCCAATGATTGTAGGTTTCCATCAGTTCAGTTCTCTACCTATAGAGAGCCGACATAAAGAACCAGATAAGTCCGATGAGCCAGATGAGATTGTGTGTCATCGGATGGAAAATATGTATTCTGCCTAGATGAGAAATAAAACGAAATAAAAACAACTTTGCGCACTTTAATGGAATTTTTTTTTACAAATTCTCCGCGCACCGCGCCAAGGTTGTTGTAAAACAATGACCGACCATTAACTTTTCGGCTGACCGATGTTTCGAGGTGGGGTAAACAAAATCACGTATAGTAGAGGTAGATGACCAGTGAAACGCCAAAAAAAATCTAGAAGGTACACAACACGGTAGCAAACATTCAATTTATGCGGATTTGGGAAAAAATAACAACAACAGGTTGAGGTCAGTCCGCTGTATACCTAATCATAGAAAATTTGACATTGGATAGGGGAATTGTTTTACTGTTTAGATACTTGCTTTCCACACAAATAAATTGTGCTTTAAAATATATTTATGTTAAATGGTTTTCATTGGGCCTGGATTGACTTGACTGTAGGCGGAGAACAATCGTATTTATCGAGATGTGGCCGTTTTGTTTGCCGCCGCCGCATCGCACTGAACCGGAAATTTCCTTTGCCGCAAACAAAGGTTGAGTAATTAAGGTTAAACGGGCGATTAATGACGATTGAAAGCAAGTTTCGTCCATTAGGAGCAGTAGAAACTGGAAAGGCTATCGCCACAAGTAAATTTATTGTTTCAGTGAGATTTGGCCCAGTGATGATGAGTAGTCGAACAAGACCAATGTTGAAGACTCTGCATATATCATTCTTTTTGCTGGCCATTCCAGTACCAGGTCTTAATGGTAGCGATCAGCTACCAAAATGGTAAAATCTGCCAGTTAACAAAGCAGACCAGAGAGCTCGATCTGAGTTACGTCATTTTCATAGCTTATAGATTAAGTTGAGCCGAGAAGGCCTTTGAAGTTTGTACCGTCTATTATCCCCAAAGCTATCTGCCTAAGAATTTCCTGCTGAGTTTTATAAATTTCTTGGAACTCTTACAGTCGAGAAGTAGCCATGGAGATTTTGACACCGTGTGTCCCCCAAGACTCGACCACCTTAGGTTGGTTGCCCTTAGGGTTATTTCCTTAATCGAACTCTTTATTATGCAGAGTAGAGGTTTTATGTCAACAACCTCACAGCTATTGAGTAGCCAACCTATTCAAGCTCATCCGCATCCTCATTGCATTAATACCGCAGTATTCTGGTACCCAGCACAGTCTGATTGCATAATGCCTTGAGCATTGTGCAACAGTTCCTGACTATATCAGAATTGATGTTAGTTGATTGCCTTAAGTGCGGCCTGGCTGTCAATGTAGATAGCAATATCTCTCCTGGATACCGATCTCATCTGCATTTGCTCAGCCGAGTTGAGGACAGCTAGAACCTCTGATTGAAAGGCGTTGCTTGTTCCCGGTAGTCTTATAGACTCTCTTAGTTCTGGATCTTTTCAGAAGATCCAGAACCTGTTCCCTCTGTCGTTTTCGAGCCATCTGTACAAATTTCAATTTCGTTTGATTTTATAACAGCAGCTCCTTGCCAATCCTCCCTTTCCGGATATATTACATCATACAGAATGTCGAAGTCAACTAATGGGGGACAAAAAAGTCGTATTGCACCGTTGCTATATGTAAATCATTTTGATAGTTACATATATATTGATGGTTTGCAATCTGAGAATTGGTTTGACAGTAAGGCCTGGAATAAAATCGTTTTTATAAGTACTTAGATATATTTGTTTATATCATAGTTCGTGCTATATGTTCTCCAAATGTCAATTAAGGATCTAGTTTAATGTATCCATATATATGTATTTGGGGAGTGCTGCCATGAGATTTACTGACCATTTAGTTACTGTCAGTCCTGTATTTCTTTTTAATTGTATTAAACCTTAATGCCAAATTTATGTGACGAAAATATATGACCATCATTACTTTTTACTCATAATTGCTGCTTTACATTATCCATAATAGGCTAAATTTTGCGATTTATCGATTTATCTTATGTTAAAATTTGTTTTGTTTGTTTGCTTTTCTGGCATCTATTCAAGGGAGAATCTTAATTATTTCATAAATTAGTACCTACTAAAATCGTCGGTCATGGATTTCTCTATACATAAAAGATCCTAATTGCTTCGTCGGTCCATTCCCACTGGTAAGAGTATGTAGCATTTAAACAAACAACCATCAACAGTACACACGCGGAAAAACGACTTGTTAACACAATTTTGTTTTGTTACTTAAAAAATATAAAATATAGGTAGGAAGGATTTTCCTGTCCAAAATAAGGTCACGCAGCTTCTAAGAACTTGTCAACCATAACCGAGTGTAACAATCATCAATAAGAGGTCGTAAAATTTACGACTGATACCTATGCTTTATAATGCCCTAACAATGTTCGAAAACATCCATCGTCATACAGACATGTATATTACATACAAACAACATATGGAACATACCGTGTGCGATGCGATGATAAATTAATAAAAGATCCTTCGAGTCACAAAATGCTCACTTCATAAAGTTTTCATCGTTTTGCCACCCTTCAACGATGTCTGCCTGGCTTCGCTGCAATGGCAAACTCACTTGTATTTATGAGCTTACAAGCCGACAGCAGAGTACAGGCAGCAGCGCACCACCAGCACATCACGAAAATCAACTTAAGTGCGAACTGCAAACACACATTTCCTCATACTCGTGTATGTCGTGCTGTGTGTGCATCCAGCACCATTTAAGCGAAATAGTAGTGCCGTACTCGTTCGCATGACGAACTGTGAACAACCGAGCCTTCTACCGAACGTCCCCCTCTGGCCTGGCCTGGCACAGCAAACCTGACAACCCGGCGTATAGATTACAATATATTCCAAGATAATTATATATTTTTTTTTTATGTAGTTATTCTGCGTGTACACATATTTAACTGTGCCGACGACCGTGTTGTGTACATTTATTCCTCATTGCCATCCATAAGCCCTCGTCTCGTCCTTACAACTTTGTACGACAATGGTGACGAGTTCATGTATTTGTCTCCTTGCGGTGGGCAGAAGGACTGTTATGCATGTGTATCGGCAGGGAATAAACCGACAAATTTTTCTCTTCGAAAACCCATACACAGATAGAATAAGAGAGAGGAGACACGCCCACATACACGCCGAAAAATGGCAAGGAGTGTGTAATAACGGGCCAAAAATGCATTCCCTTTGCCGTCCGCTTTTACGGGAAACTTCCGCACTGACTTGCCTGCCTATGCTTAGTGTTAGACCGTTTGATAAATAGAGTCGGTCTCTTCGGTTCTCGATTTTTGCCTTTATACTGAATAGATATAGATAGGTACATAGAGTATCTTATAGATACTTCTGTATCACACAGGTAAGCACACAATGTGCTCTAAAAGACGGGAAATTCTGTCGACTTTGGCAAAGTGGAGTGGCACTGAGATTATGTAGGCAACTGCGACGACGAAAGGCAGTACTAGCAGCATGGAAAGGGTGGTGGACAAGGAGACGGGTGGGGTTTGGGGTTTAGATACGTTCTGAAATGTTAATATAAAGCTTCGACTAAAGTTGTTCGTTTGTTCAAAGGACCGAGGACCGAGAACCGACACAACGTTACGGTTGCGAATAAAATGACGATGACGACAACGACTACGATACGACGACGACGACGATGGAACGATGGATAAAAGAGGAGAATAACACAAAATGATACGAGAATCAGGCCGCCGAGGGGTATATCGAAGGACGTGGAACAAGAAAATTTCTTATGAGCGGAGGACTACGTTCGTATACAAATGTTTGCACACTGTGAAGTCCTTGGCTTCCTTGTGCTATGCGCTAGTTCTCTTCATTGCTACACGCGGTTATATAGATTTTGTATTTCACTTCTTCTTTTTTTAGCCACCTATTTTACCATTACTCCATGCATTGGTTTCATCAGGATCGTCGGCCTCGAAGAGAATTTCTTTTTGCTGTTTTGTTTTTATTTTGTTTTTTTTTTTCGTTTTTTCTTTGATTCTGAAGTAGATACATACATATGTAGGTACTATAAAGCTAGTGGTGTTTGTATGTATATTTTTTTACTTTGTTGGTTAATTTTGCCTTTGAATAGGAAAGAGATGATTAATCCATTCAAAAAGTAGTTTTGGGGGTAATTTTGTTACAAATTAGGGATAATGGTGATGCTGGTGGAAAGAAGTGATGTGTTCTAAGCACATAGCAACCGAGCCAGTCTCGATATCTGTTACTCATTTGTATTGAAACAAATTTTGAAAATTCAGAGTTAAGTATGCCAGAATTCTACAAAATGGTACCTATTTCCTTCCAATAAAACAAAGACCCAATTGAAAATTGAAACTAATGTGTCGCGAATACATAGCCTTGTCTGTCACTTTCGATTAGTAAGAACAACGACCTATATATTTGTGAGTTCCGACGCTTTTTATTTAATTTTATTATTATTATCGGTCGAACAAACACGTAAGTGCACGTTATGGCAAAAAGGATTTTAAAATGTTAAATCGCGTTTTCTAAAGAATCGACATAACTAAATTTTTGTAAATTATAAGCAAAGCGTTGCTGATAACCTTCAGCCGTCATGATGGTGGAGGCCATTGAAAGAAATATTTAGGCCTTCGATATTTTAAATAAACAGAGGCATTAACTAATATTTCTTGAACTAATTGGTACGTACTCCCGCAGAAGGTGGAGCGGTGACAAAAACTTGGTTGAGGTTGCTTTTCAAATCCCAACCTGTACCACCTGAAAGTATTTATTCGCTACCTCAGCTCTTGCGAACGCCTGACAAACATGCAAGTGTGAGAACTGCCATGACAAGCTTCTCAAAAATGAATTGCCGTTCGGAATCGGAATTAAACTGTATGTCTCTTCCATTCGTGTCAACAAAAATATATCTTTGCACACACAGTGATTGTTAGGCTTTGAATTTTATTTAAATGACCAAACATTGGATACGGATAACGGCCCTTTATTTTTAATGTGGATCACAATTAGCATTATATTTTTTTTTGCCCAATTTTTAGATACATACCAATAAATTCCATGCAGTAGATACACAGCGTTCATATGGGAAATCCAAAAGTTTGTATGGTTAGAAGGATACCCAGGAGAATACTAACATCAAATTATGATTAGACATCTAGTGTTTTTTTTTTTTTTTGCTTTGGTGAGTCCACGATATTTTAATTGAATTTTTCATGAATTAGTTGATTTAGGAATGTAAAACTTCATATCTGTGAGAAATGTTGAGATATAACGACTGAGCTAGCTAAAGATCCCCTTCTAATAGAAAACCTTTTAAGTAGAAGTTTTAAAATATTTTCTGCGCATTCAAAGTCGCAACCGTATTGTGATTGGGTAGTCATAACCAAACCTTTTGGAAGGTTGTTTTTGGCAGCACTTCGCAACAATATCATAAGGGCATTGTGTTTTTTAGATTTTTTCCAGTCTTCAGAACACCGATTTTTGTTAAATAAAGTTCAACCCCGGAAAAATAAGGGATTGGAGGGCGAGCCATAGTTAATGCTTCAATTTATGTGTTGCGTTACAGAATGGAATGCTCCGAGACAGGTAGCCTTAGCACAGTTAGTACGTAGCTTGATGGAGATTCTGTTTGGCTTTTTGGTTTAGTCGGACAAATGTGTTATCAATGTTGGCGATACCACGTAATAATATTTTTAAACTTCATTGGCAGCCAAGCGACCTTAAGGCATTTAATGCAACTGATATAAAATCCAAACTAGACCAGCTCTGACGCGAATAGCCCAAGGCTCTTGGCACGGAAATTATGGCCAAAGAAAAACATGACATAGACATAGCATCGTTATCTATTCTGGTAGACCCTTTAAGATGTCATAATTTGAGGCTTGTTCAAGGACAACATTATTTGTATATCACGAATGGGAAGGAAAGATCACTGTCACAACACCGGATTATCCACTAAAAGTATCGCTCCGCTTAACCATAAATGTAACCATTAGCCTAATCATTATCCTAATCTCACCTAAGAGATGAAAATGACTTGTATGACAACAAGAGAAGGTAAAACATAAATATTTATCAGTTTGAAATCACCTTTAAGTCTCCAGTGGTACATACTCGGGTTGAAAGGGTATGGGAGTTTGGAAATCGGAGGAAGTCATTACTTTGGTATTGTCATGATCTAAGACGAGATCCTACGAACTTCGTAATCACTCCGGAAGGCCTAAATCTTAGGGTGAAACTTTTAAACTGATCAAAACAGAGAGCCTTCTTTTTGACATTAATTTGATATATTTTATAAAGCCAATAATAAATAATACAGGCTCTTCGAAACAGTCAAAGAAACTTAGCCACCAACGCGCAGAGATGCATTTTAGCAGCATTTCCAGCAGCTGCTAAACGGGCTTCATGTCGAGAGAGTGATGGGGCAGGAAGAGAACTCACACCCAGTCAATGAATACCCAGTCTTGCCACCCAGCATAGAAGATGTTGGCTTAGCTATAAAAAAAAGTATGGAGCAAGAAGGTCTACATGCAGAGCTTTCCAAATACGGAGATGATGTTTTGGTCATAGAATTGCTGTACCAAGATGTGAATGTTGTCCAAAAAGCCAAAAGTCTTCTACTTCATTGGCTTGGCCACATCGAGTGAATGGACGATAATGCTTCAGCTAAGAGGACCTTCGAATTCCAGCCCACAGGTTCGAGACGACAGGGAAGACAGAACCTCCGTAGTAGGTCATTACTTCGTATCATGACTGAGCTGTACAAGAATGTATTCATTTTAATATTTCATTCTGTTGAATTATTTGAAAAGATGACTTAATTCATTGACTTCTCTAAAAAACTTCAATGTAATGCAATCACCATTCGTTTCGATGTCAATGAATTAACATTATTTTTGGGGAATTCAATCATATGTACATATGTATGTACCTATGTGCATTCTTTTCGGAATTTCGCAATATTTTTTAACTCATTGTCAGTTGAAGACTTTGCACTTTTTTAAGTCTTTAAAGCCGAGTCAAAACTGCCGTTCCGAATCGTAGGTCCCTTCCATTCGTGTTAAAATATAAATCTTCGCACACACAATTGTTAGAGAAGCTAGGCTTTAGGTCCTGTATGAACCGTTTACGCCTAATATTTTTTTTTATTTTTTTCGCATAGGGAAACTTTCTAAATGGATATGTAAGTATTTAAGTAAATATCCTGGTCTAGGAATAATACTGACAGATGTTCGTATATGTACCTATACTTTGTGGCACTATTGTAGGCATATGTTGCGTCATTCAGCTAATCAAGTTTTTAGTCCTATGTATGGAGCTTTCCAAAAAGAGGAAAAGGCTTCGGGCAAGCGTGCCCATTTTGTTTACATCTTTTTAAAAATTATGTAAAATTGTTTAAACGTCATTAAGTCAGTAACAAATAACTGTACGCTGCATGCATGGAGGTACTCAAGTTCAAACAAACCCCTTTTTAAACGTGTGAAAATGATTGACAACATTGTATAGGTACCAGTCAAACAAAGGTTAACAAAACTACAAAGATCCCACCAATCAATTTTATTTTCTTAAGAGGTTGCTCAAGAAAAACCAAAAATCAGTAGGTATTAGACCCAGTTAATAACGACTTTAAACTATACAATACAATTCGATTGTCCTTAAAGAATAAAAAAATCAACATATCCAACTGTGATTAGATGGAAATGACGAAAATCCCGAAAACAAAAAAGGGGGAAATCAGGAAGGAAATGAATACTCAACAACAACAAAAAAAAAGATACGTAAACCAAGGGAAGCCCTTGTCGGCGTTTTTCTCCTCTGTATGTGGTAACAGCTGCTTGCTCTCTGCTTTTTTTCTGTTCCCATTTCTCCCCGTAACCATGAAAGAAGAACAATAAAATGAGCAAAGTAAGAATACGATAACTTTTTTATACCAAAAAATCCTTGCACTCAACAGCGAGTAGCACAGGTTATAACCAAGCATTACTTTAATCTGTAATTTGTATGCCTTTTTTATGTAAACACACTGACTGGTCTTGAAAAGGCAACCCGAGAGAGCACAACCACAGACACACATATCCACATATAGTCGAACAATGAGAAAACAACATCGATAGAAGACGAGAAGGTGGAGACGGAAAAGAACACACTGTACTGCATCTGTGGACGGTGGTGCTATGCCCAGGCAGCAAAGCGCGCTACCTGAACCTGATGACAATGATTATCGAAAGAAGCGGCATAAGCACCTGGCGTTACCCGCCAACACGTTATGTTGTTCTGTCTACCACAGGGGCGATGATTCTTATGTAATTTTTAAATATGGCACTGACTGGTATATTCACATTACCCAGCGCGGAGATGATCCTTTGGTAACATATGACAGATGCGTGAGAAAATGCACCTTCTTTGATAAGTCCTCGGGTGACAGATGAAATGTCAAAAAGAGTTGACCGATAATTGGCGGTAGATACGAAAGATATTCATAGACTTTGAATTTATATTTATGTAAATAGAATGCAGACTATGAATGCAACTTATAATCAGTGGGAGATACCCACTGATTGTAAGTAAATGTAAAAGTCTGACAGTAGCGAGAATTCATGTTCACGTTGTTAATTGTGTTTTAAACGAACATGTAAGAATGATTTCATTTAGAAAATTTATCCGACACACTGACTAAAACTGATGATTGAAATCAATTTACAAATGTACATAATTAAAAAATGATCATTAAGGGATGGAAGTTTGTTTTTACTATTATCGTTTGAAAAAGCTAATTAATCTTTTTTATCTCAATTGTGTGTCCCGCTGTATGAATCAAGACTATGAAGTGTTCTGCTCTACCAACATTGATGGATGCAAAAAGAGACCGCTTATTCAAAACAAATTGAATCAACAGTTTTCAGAAGTAAAAAGTTGGCTAAAATATAATAAATGTTTAGAATTGAAATTAAATATGTACTTAGACCCGATTTCGTTTACATACAAACAGTAAAGAATGTTGTTTTTTTATCAGTGAATTAGCTTCACAACACCGTAACACTGGCGAGAGCAACAGATTTCAGAATTCTCCCAGCGAATCAGTTTGTCTCTTGCAACTATGACTTCTTGTTATAGGTATAGTCTGATCGCCTAAGCCAGCATATATGTTAACTAAAGATTATAAAATTAAACGAAAATAGCATGCTCACGAGAGAATAAAAAGTGCGAAGAAATTTCTTAAGTCTGTGAAAACTGTCAAATGTTGTAAGTTGCGAGATGATTTTTGTTTGTATTGCTGCCGCACTCTCTCAAATTCGAAAATTAAATGACGAAGAAAAATAATGCTATACTGCTCATCTACTTTAAAACTAGATTCAAGAGATTTTCTATGCGATTCTCCAATTATATTCCAACATTTGAAAATTTGTTTGACATTGAACTTTTCCAGCTTTTAATAAGCAAATTGTTTATAGTTTTGGCATTGATAATAAAGATCATCCGGATCTTTAGGAACATGCTCGGAAAAAACTTATTTCTTAGACTTGGAGAGAGGTTTATAAAAATGCTTGAGGTTCACAGCGTTTAAACTTAGGACCTATTGCATTGTTGTTCAAAATGCCCACATAACAGGTATCCAACGGAATGTAGGAATTATCATGCGAGCCTAGACTTGGCAGCAAGGCTTCAAGGGCTTTGATCGCTGCTTCTGTATATTTGACATAATTGATAGTTCTATATAATTAGATAGGATAATTCTATAGTTCTTTTTCAATATGAGGTCGAACGCATATTTCGACCTGAAAGATGCTGATATATTTGCCTATGTGTTCGTAGTGTTTAGTTCCTTGCGCAAATGGGTATGCTTCTTTAAAATCTCCTCCGTTTGTTTTCGTCCAGATGTACCGTTCGAGACTTTACTTCATTGACTAATAAAAAGACAATCAGTGATGCCTACATGTCAAATTGCTTTTAATCTTTAAAATTTCCTTTCGCAATCAGTAGTTTCTCGACAGCATATGGCTAACAGTTGATGCCAAATCACAATTCTCTCAAAATTATTTAATGACAAAGGCGTTTTCTTGGAATATTAATCGATCCACTGTACACCGATGGATGGAAATGACGCAGTATAGCAGGGGTGTGTTTTTACATAAAGTAAATCTTAGTCACTCTTTTTTCCGCTATGTGTGTTCCAGGCGGAAGTTATCGCGATAAAAGAGGTCTTATCATGGCTCACGAGAAACTTGTTACCTGCTAAGTATATCCGCATCTTCTCGCATAGTCGATCGGTAATAACATTTCAAACATATACATATAATGTATTTATAAAAAAGTGCAATAATCTACTGACCCTGGCCTGAGAGGGACGTTAAGACATTTGATACTACTAAAAAAAAAGTGTTTATAACAATAAAAGAAGTCTTGTACTTTCTTAAGAACCAACTCACCCAGCGACAAGACAGACTTTACCAAATCTCGATCTGATACGCTTTAGGTATTTCATTTGTTTTAATGGATTGCAAGTGGGTGCTATAATAAGTGTCAGAAGTACTGACAAGCGTTAAAGAAGGCTAGGCGCTTATCAACTTTTTATTTGCATGTACGGCCACAAGTGAATATATACTATTTCACACAAGTGAATATCTACATTCTATTTCTATCTAAAAATAAGAAACCATTTTTGACAGCCTTGAGACAAAGAGATTTACTACAACATAAAAACCTATAACTGTTACAACGAGTGGGGTCAACAATTCTGATATTGTCTTATACTGGTCTAAGTGTGACTTAAAAGCAATCTAAATTTCAAATATTTTAAGCTAGGTCTAATTTTTTTTTATTTAAAACAACATCAACATCATCGCCACTTTCATTCAAAACGCAAAACTGTAGTAAATATAAATAATTTCTAAATGACTACCCATTTGTGCCAAAAAAAAATATATATAAATATATCGAATAAACGTCGAGACTCCGGGGAGAGAAGGACGTTGCGTTGAAATGTATCTATACGTATGCATATTTCTATTTAGTGCTTGCGCGCACCCACCCGTAGTATGGAAGTAGCAAGAGCTACTACGGTTCGGTATCGCGTAAGCATTTCGAAGAAAGTTCATTTCGTTTTCATTTCGCATTCAATTTTCACCTCATTAAAAATGCAAACCATTCCGATGCATTTGTTATCTGTTACTGGCGGCAACGTTGTCGGCTCTTGTTTTCTTTACATATTTTTTTATATTTTCTATGTAAATTGCTAATAGCACTTTTGATTTTACACAGAAAATAGGTAGCTACACATATAACGATGAATTTTTAATAATTTTGCTGCTCGGAATTTCTAGGCGAGTGTTGGCATTTGCATTTTTTTTTCACTGGAATTGCAAGCAGCTTTTGATACTCCGACGAACAGGTACTAGCACCTACATCGTGTGGATACGGAAGCTATTTTTGAAGCAATTAAAAAAAAAGAGTAGGCATCATGGTGGGTTATTTATTGCAAGTTAACTACCTAGTCTGAGGAGTGCAGTTTGATAAGACTTGATTTAAGGAAAAGGAAACGTTGATATTGTCATTTTTTAATTACTTTTAGAACTGATTCTAGTTCCGTATAATAGTTTCGTAATCCTCAACAAGTTTTAAGGAGAGAACATGCCATGGGCAAGAAATAAACCTTAATAGAAAAATAACGCATTTACTTTTGGCAAATCCTGGGTACTGGTCAGCTCTAGGTTAGTAAAAGCGATAATCAATCAATGTGAAAAAAAGTTCCTCTCAAGCCAACACATATCATATAAAATGAGATTTTACGCAAATACGATCCTACACTCCAGAGAAAGGTATTTTAAAGTTTTCACCGGTACCTTCCCTAGCATACCTGATAATCTGATGAATCGTCCATCCCTTAACCACATAAGTGGTTTCTGGTTGAAGTCATACTTGGGTTCCGATGACGTCAAGTTTTCGCCGGTTCGAACTTCATTTTTGTCGAGTTTTCGGAACTCTTGGCTTTCATTGTCAATGTTGAATGGATAGTGAAATTTGTGCAGTCTTCGCCGCTAAGCAGTCTGAAATGGTTTTGCATATCTGCAACACCCACTTTGACTCCCATAGACTAAAAACACCTAGATTTTCTTATTCATCTAAACATGTATCTGTTGCATACGTTCCGTTCTTTTTACTCTTTGGTGAAACTTCCGAACATTATTTCTGGACTGGATCACCGGGACTAAAACGGATGTAGTCTTAATTACCAGCTGGAAAGTAGCCAACTTTGGTAAAGATATTGACAAAAGAAGCCATGAAACACCTAAGAGCGATAAGTTGAGACATTCTATAATATGCCGTCGGTTATGCGAAAGATGTAAAGAGAATACTACAACCCTGCATACAGTCTCAGTGCATTAAGAACCGCTCTTTCTAGACAAGGCAATTGCATTTTTCAAGCTCGCATGGTCCAACTAAGTTTTATTTTTCGCAGATCGTGCATGTTAGTGCCGATGCAGATTTGTTTCCCAAGCATATGACTGAGTCGACGGCCAAAGAAGACCAACTTTCTACTTTTTTATACGTCGTTCACATATTAAATTGCATACATTTTTACAACGGAGTTTCAATATGTTACAGCACTTTAATTGGCTGAAATTTTGGTCTATAATGCTAAATATGTATTTAGCTATGTCCTTTGTGGTGAGTAATATCACTATATACAGATGTCCTACGCAGAGGTTGAGGGAGTCACTTCTAAAGGCCTTGGAAACACTTTTTCCGGACTTGTAAGAACTTATTGGCAAATTAATAATTTGAAATAATCCCTAATTACCTCTGAAAAAAAAGCCTTACAAATCGATAAGTTCATAGGATTACACAGTGTGGTAGTCATCAACTTTGGAGTACAATAAAGAACCTAGTAACCTATTATTCAAACCAAACAAATCTATTTTAAAATGGAGTTGCCGTTGCATGGCAACTTTGGGATTTTATTTAGATGCATAGGTACATATATACGAATAAATATGTAAAAATCTACTACTTTGCGTATTCTCAGAAAGGTTGCCATCAAATCGACAATGCCTAAGTGTATACATTTCCCAAATCCCTCTTCGCTGTTAACCCCATTATTACACAATCATTGTGAATTCAAAATTTATTATCAAATTATAGGGTAAAAGCACTCCCATAACTCCCCGTCCCCAGTAAGATAAGAATTTCCTACATTTACCCACATGAACCCTTCCATGAAAGGAAAGAAAGCGAATCTACAACTTCAACTGGTTGTAGAAAGGTAGGTACCTACAAAAATGTACTTTAAAAAAATCCAACCCATACCAAAAACCCTTCCCGACTTTGCAAATAGAATTTCACATTTTCAGCATGACGCCCTGATGAGTTATATCGCCATTCGCCTCCTTTTCCCCCGAATATTCCCTTAGGCAAAATAATAATAAATAAGTCGGCCATGGGCGCTTCTCATACACAAATACGTACACTCAAGACTCAAACTCGCAGAGTGGCAATAAGGACGCGCAACATGCAAACGTACACAGATAAAGAGAGAGGCATAGCGCAATCGTATGGCATTGAAATACTAACACGTTCAGCTAAAATTTTACCCCCAATTTCCGTGTCAAAATCATTCCTCTAATCACTGAAATAAGTATGTTTACTGCTATCGTGGGGGATGACTTTCTAAGGATTCGCCCAGTGCCACCGCCTTCGCCGTCATCGTCGCCGCACCAATACAAAGGAAGTATTTCCTCTTCTGCACACTCTCTTCACTGTTGTGTGTTTAGAAAGGACGCATCGCAAAAAGAAGCCAAAGAGGAAACTGAAAATCGTTTGGCATTACAATACAATACAAATATACAGAGCATGATGGTAGGAGCATGGCCACGGGGGGAACGAGCACAATCAATATGTACATGGGCAGGATGCCGTTCTTTTTGTTGTGCTCTTTTCGAAGGACATGTTCGTCGATTTCTTTTTTTTTTTTGTTCAAGTCAAACAATGTGGGCACACTCAAAGTACACACAAAGAGCGTTTAAAGATGTCGTCTCTAGATTTTGAGACAGATTTCATGATTAGTCTATGCTTGCGTTTCCCAGTGCCGCGTTTCAATACTATGATAAAAAGGCGTTGCATTGATCTTTTTTGGTATCTGATTTTCACCACCCTTAAATAAAGAATATTGGTTATGCAAGTAACTCTGTTTGTATGTTCTTGCCAAAAGGGGAAACAAAATTAATTTAAATAATCCCACACAAGTTTTTAGTGTCGCGCCCTTAGGTCAATGTCTACAAATTTCCCGCCTCGTTGAGGTGATGCTTGGAGTGTTGCCTCTCACGATTACATAGGCACTCTCATGAAAGTTTGAAGGCTGTTTTTGAATTAGTTATGAACTAATTTTCAAATTATATTAGTACATGCATTTTGTCAGGACATTATCATGATTGGTGGCTAAGTACCTAGGAGGATTTCATTTGTGAGATTTTGTAGGTAGCACATGTTATTAGGTAGGTACATATGTCGTTGTGGCACGCCACATATTAATGTTTCACAACCAAAGAGGTTATTCCTTAAATTGAAGACATTGAACATTGTTGTGTACCTCTGGCTTGCAATATCGATTCAAACAAAGTATTGAGTCGCGACAAACTTAGGGCAGTAGCTCTGACATTAAGCGGCCGAAATAATTGTTAACGTAAGCAGTCAAGAATCGTTAAAGCGACAAGTTCAATTTAATTAACACAAAATGCTTTGCTCTTTCGGCCTAAGGAACAAATATCTGTCTCTCCGTATTACCCTGATAAGTAGCCGGATACGTTGGAAGGGAATGGAACTGGCGGGCGCTATATTTGCTAATGGAACAACACTACTTGTTGTGAAAGATCAAAGACCAATTCCGAATGCTGCTTTGTAAACTGTAACCTGGCAAAGAATAAACATCTAAAGTTTAACTAGTTGTTGAGGGCAGGAAGCAATAAAATCTGAAAAAGTTGGAAGTACGATTCTGCAACAACCCTCAAAAGATTTATTAATAGACCTACTAAAACTTAAAACTTTGTGCAAATCAAAATCAAATTTTAGGTGAAAATCTTGTTGTTGCTAAAGGAAAAAAAAATCTATATCATTTCGTAAGTCTAGAGCACACATAGTACGTTGAATAAGATCATATATGCGAATTTACGCAGAATAAGCCTCCAGTTTACTGTTCACGGTTCGGTATTCCGTTAAGTAAAGTAGTATCCTCTACTTGTAGGCGAAGAGTTTGCTGTTCGGACTTAATGCTCCTTTCTTCTCCTGTATTGTACAAATTTCTGAGCCTTGAGGAGCACCTGAAGTGTGGAGAGTCCGCACATTCCTAATACACACTCGCATGTTCTTTGTCTTTCCGAGTCTGGGTGCCGACGTATCTTATCTTTCGCAAAACCAAATTCTTTTGACGTGGTCGGGAAGTTAACTCGATGGTAAAAAGGCAGGCCAAAAATTTGTATAGGTTGTATGCAAGTAACTCTGTTTGTATGTTTTTGCCAAAAGGGGAAACAAAATTAATTTAAATAATCCCACACAAGTTTAGTTTTATAAAATTAGATAGAAAAATATGAAAAACTTATCCTTGAATGAAGTGGAAATTTGCATTACAAAATCGATTACATTGTTTGAACTACTTCAGTTGCCGATCTAAAGAGCTTATGTAATTAAAATTACCTTACTGATACCATGTAATTGGAATTACAATAGTTATTACATGTAATTTACTTATAATTGAGATGTAATGTGGTAGCTCAAGTCTGAGCAAATTTAAAATGAATTACTTAAAGATTTAACAAAAAGTTTTAATGTTATGAAATTTTGTACTGGAATCCATACACTTCCAATATGGTATATTCCTATGAAACCACGCTTAAAAAATTTTCAATTTGCAACCATTGTGGCAAACTTAAATTAATTTAAAGTTAAAATCTCTAAGTAGTAGGTCCCTAAGTACGTAAGTTAAAGTTATCTACACAATTTTGCGGAAAAGCTTCGCAGGATAGGAGTAAAAGGGCCATCTAAAGGTTTCTTTTGTAGATCATAGGTTTTTGACACTTACAGCTGTTTCCCGCTTGAATTCCTGATTGAAAGTCCGTATCATACCTCAGCGGAACAATATGAGTCGCTTCACGCTAGTACAACGTTGAGAAATATTGAAAACTTATTTCCAATGTAAGTTTTTTAAACCCTTTTTGAAAAGAAGCGATTTGAACCCTTGGTCGAATGACCCCTTTTTTGTGGGGAACCGTGAAGGACCCATGTTATGCCAACAGTACGGAAACGATTTAAGCACTTAAGGCCAATATCATCCAAGCAATATCATCCAAGCACCTCATACGAAATTGAGGTGACAGAATGCAAAGCCAGACGAGGCATTCACTTGAACGACGTTGTGTTGAAAACATATTTAATAGAAATGTTTGCTCTTATTAATAAAGCCATAATCAAAGGAAAAATTTAATTTTGTTCATTTTTGAAAAAAAAAACTTGTATTTGGCCCATCCTGTATGACAGACAAAGTATTCCAAATGGTTTTTGACTCGAAAATATGTTTGACTGGCTGTCGTTAAATCTTCAGCCATGACAAATTAATACGAAAAAATGTAAACTACTTTTGACAATTTTAAAAAATTAAAATTTCGGCACCCACAAATCTTCAGCTGATTCATCATCGGGAATCCACTTCGATTCCAATGTAAATAATTTAATCAAAGCGAAGTCATCCGTTAAAGCACACACACAAAACATATCGGGTGGTCCAAATATATATATTTTGTTTTAAATGGGCACATCATCGGGTCGCTTGGCCGTCGCCTTTATCGTACAACCATGAAAAATACGAAAAGAATTTGTTAGCCTCACCATTAGGAATCACAGTCAGCAAAGCAAGAAGCAAAGCAAGAAGCAAAGCATGTAGTAATAGAATCAGAAAAGACGAACTCGTGCTGTTTAATTTCATGCAGATAATTTTCCTCCTCTGCCAAGTTACAAAATATATTTCCTCTCTTCGTCGTCGTATATCTTATAGCCATAGTTGTAGTATAGTAGTTGTACTCGAAGTCGTGCATATTGTAAAGTATATACAAACATATATCGACATACTCTACTACCAAAACTATATGCCGCCGGTCCTGCTTTTCATTCCTTTCATAGGTTTTTCATGCATCTCCCTATTCCTTTCTCTCATGTATTGACGATTCTTTGTTTGTTTTTCGTTGTTCGAGTTTTGTATTTTTGTATTTTTTTTTGCTTTTAATTTAAATTCTTTTTTTCCACTTGGATACGGTCTTAAAATTCAATACAACGACCGAAGACGCGGTTGTCGAATGCGTTCTTCTTTTTATTTATTTTTCAAATGATTTATGGCACATCAACATTTTGTCATTCGGTCATTCTCCATCTCCATCCTTATTTCTCTCGCCCTGTTCTTCTAAAGAAGTGTAGTAGATTCTTTAGCTTAATAGTTTTTAATTATTTTATCACTGTCAGTGTTTATTTTTTTGTATGTTTGCCTACTCAGTGGTATTGTATCTATACCCACTCGCGCTACTCTGATTATCATCTCATTGCTTTTCTCAGATTCGTTGCTATTTTTAGGTGAACACACGATTCACTTAGTCACCCGGTTGATGTTGGTTTGCTGGTGCTGCCTGTTGCAGGAACGAAAATGAACTTGTACGTTATTTTTGCGCGCTTATCTTCTGCTGAGGCTTAAGTTATGCTGATGACGCAGCAACACCACCACCACCACCAGCAGTAGCAGCAGCCGCATCAATGGCAACACATTATTATGCACAAGTTGGGGCTATTTTTGACGAATTTTAAATGTCAATATTCTAAAAATGTATTTCTTTTGAATGTTTTTGAACAATTGAAGATATTTTTGGCATTTGTTGGATATTTTTAGTGTCCCACTGCACGTGTGATTCGTCGTCGATCACGAGAATCACATGGGCGTGTGGGATTGGGATAAGCAAGCAAGCATAACAAGTGCTTTCGGTTTGGATAATGGGCTGGTTGAAACGTCAAAACAAGATACGTGTACTTATACTTAGTTCGATGATAAGTTCGAAAAATTGTGTTCGAAATGAAATTGAAATTGAGTTAAAAATAGTGGTTCAACTGCGGCTGATGGCGTGTATTGAATACCTACAATTAGTCACTGTTGTTTTGCTTGAAACAGAAATAAAAATAGCTGCCCACGTTTTGTGGGCCGTAAAACAACAAACGCAGTTTAAATGTTTTTTTTTATAGCAATGGATTTGGACGGAAGTGCAAAGGTCATCATGCTAATCATATTAACTCTGTCAGGCTGAAAGAGGTGAATACCATACATTTCCGTGTCCTATCAAATCGAATCGAATTTTTGCCTTACGTTTGTTTTCACGAACGCCCATGCAGTTTGATAGAAATGCGGGATTTGTTTAAATATCAATTAAACTCGGCTCTTGGCGTTACAAAGCTGTAATTCTTTTGACTGGAGTTACGGAATGACTGGATTAATGGATTTTAGTATTTTTATGATTTTTTGTAGATATTTATTAGTATTTCGTACCTTTTCAGGTACTGACTTAAACTGAAAAAGGGCCCATATTGATAATATTTAAAAAAGTGGAGGCCAGGGGTCCCGAGCCTTTAAAAGGGGCCCAACGGCAACGCTCCTTCGAAGTATCAAAAAAAAAAAGACTGTGGCAGGTGTCTTTTCTGGAACTAAATATATCTTATCCCTTCCAACTCCCCAACTCGTCAGACTGTCATCCAGGCGGAGGTTCTGACAAAGGAACTTATGACCAAATCAACATCCAAATAAAACATTGCCATGTTTATAGACAGCCAGGCTGCGATTAGGGCTCTTGAGTCAACCAACACTACCCCAATGTTAGTTGAGGACTGCAGGAGGATATTGGTTCGGGCCAATCGTCGATTTAATATCACTCTCCTTTGGGTTCCCGGCCACAGGAACATACAGGGGAATAAGAGGGCAACGCTGAGCCTCGTAAAGCGACGTATCTTCCCCCACTTTTCCTCGAAAGAAGGAAACTAGGTGGTCAAAGGTAACTTGCTGCGTCATTTCTAGGAAGATGTGGCCTATATACAACAAATGAAAAACACACATCTCATTCTGAGGACGGGTGCGGATATCGGGAGACTGGTCATTTCTGTTTTAACGGCACGCTCGTAACACCCACAGCCGTAGCTGCGGGGATATCAGGAATGTGTTCCATAGTCTAAGCAGTTGCTCGGCTTAAGCTAAAACTGGAAGCGCATACTAGGTAAACCATTCTTTGGCGACCTTTTTGAAATCTCAGACATCGACCTCGGAAGCATCAGTTTTTTCCTCAATAACAAAGAAAGGACACTTCAAATCTACATCTGAAACCTCATTATTATGCTCATATTCATTTTATAGGTGAGATAAAATCTGAAATCATAACATACTGAGGCCGAATTACTGCATCAGTTAACGAGCATGGTATCGAGTATTGAGTTTGATTTTTCATTCGACAGAAGGTATAGTATGGCAGACAAAGTTTAGGTTTTATAAGATTTTGAAAAGTGTTTCTCAAAAATACGAATTTAAAATAATTACAGAATAAGTTTAAACATAATATATATGAAATAAACGCGAGGAAAGTATTATGGCTGTGTACACAGATCTGGCGAAAAATATTTTCCCAAACTCTTCCCCTTTATTTTTTAAATTTCAAAACACTCAACTCACAATTTCACATAAGAACGCGAGTGACAGAAGACAAAATGACATTATCTTTGTACAAGATTTAATGTACTAGAGTTTTCCTAGTACAATCACAAAGTGCGTTCGATACATGATGCTTCGTATAACATAATCCCAATTCGATAGTTCAGTAATTCGGCCCCTGTTTTTACAATAAATAACAACAGGTGAATGAACATAAGATTCGAAATTCATGTCATGATCTACCTTAATATTTGCAATGTGACAAAAGGTTCCTGTAACCCTAAGACGTCCTTTTTTGTGTTTACAATAAGATTATGATATGTTAGGTATAAATGCCAAAGCAAGGAGTTAGATAAAATTGAGTGCCAGAATATAAAGGGTGATTTTTTAGCTGGTTTGGTTTTGGCAACACTGGTTTTGACAGCTGACGTGTGTTTAGTACCTTGTGTCACTGTCAAACAGCTTCAGTTTGGTTTGCAATTTAACCATGGATCGTCTTACAAATGAACAACGCTTGCAAATTATTGAATTTTACTATCAAAATTCGTGCTCGGTTCGAAATGTTCATCGCGCGCTGCTTCCATTTTATGATCGGCATTCTCGACCTTCTGAGCAGTCTATTCGGAAGATTGTGACCAAATTTCGCACCAAATTTACTTTGTTGGACATTAAACCACCAACACGTTTACGTACTGTGCGTATTGAAGAAAATATTGCGGCCGTATCAGCTTGTGTGACAGAAGACCGCGAAATGTCGATTCGGCGCCGTTCCCAGCAGTTAGGCCTTTGTTACAGCACTACGTGGAAAATTTTGCGGAAGGATTTGGGCGTAAAGCCTTTTAAGATACAGCTGGTGCAAGAACTAAAGCCAGCCGACCTACCACAACGCCGAATTTTTGGTGAATGGGCTCTTGGAAAGCTGGCCGAGGATCCGCTTTTTTATCGAAAAATTGTGTTCAGCGATGAGGCTCATTTTTGGTTGAATGGGTACGTAAATAAGCAAAATTGCCGCATTTGGAGTGAAGATCAGCCAGAAGCATTGCAACAGCTACCAATGCATCCCGAAAAAGCCACTGTTTGGTGCGGTTTATGGGCCGGCGGCATTATTGGGCCATATTTCTTCAAAGATGATGCGAATCGCAGCGTTACTGTCAATGCTGAACGCTACCGAGCGATGATAACAAACTTTTTTTTGCCCGAAATGGAAGTTCTTGACTTGCATGATATGTGGTTTCAACAAGACGGTGCCACATGCCACACAGCACGCGAAACAATGGCGCAATTGCGAGGCGAGTTTGGTGAACAGTTAATTTCACGTTTCGGGCCGGTCAATTGGCCGCCTAGATCGTGCGATTTGACACCATTAGATTATTTTTTGTGGGGGTATGCAAAGGCTAATGTGTATAGGGACAAGCCCGCTTCGATTGACGTACTGGAAGCCAACATCCATGCATTCATTCGTGAGATACCGGCCGATATGTGTGAAAGAGTATGCCAAAATTGGACTCAGCGGATGGGCTACCTGAGACGCAGCCGCGGTCAACATTTGCATGAAATTATCTTTAAACATTAAATTGCAAGGTTCAAACTATCGATTCAAATAAATATTTCATTCATTTTTTCGAATTTTTTGTTTTTTTTTTTTTTAAAAAAAGTTCTAAACCTCTTAAAAAATCACCCTTTACAAACAGAGGGATGTGTTTCTGAACAGTTATTGTTTCTTGTTCTTCTTTCCTTATCGTCGCGAGTCTTTGATCTGAAAGAAATGAGCCTTCTGCTTTGGGATATTATTACATTTGTGTGATCTAGAAGTTTTTAACTATATATTTTTCCTCCCTCCTCTATACACATGACAATATCGACTAAAGTTAGTATTCTGAAAAACAGGAAAAACACAACAAAAAATGAAAAAATTGAAAAAAAATAACGGGTGATCCAAGTAGAGATACTTTTTTCAATAGCCTTTTTTGACAGATCACGTGTGAGTCGTGTCATGCTGTCATGTTATTTTTGTTTAGTATTGTTTGGCATTTCATAATGGAAAGACTTACGCGTGAACAACGTTTACAAATTGTTCAACTTTATTATGAAAATTCACGTTCTGTGAGGAATGTGTTTCGTGCACTTCGCTCAACTTATGGTCAACATAATCGGCCTACTGAGCGTACTATTCGCAACACCGTCACCCATTTTAAGACCCAGAATTCATTATTGGATAATATTCGACCGAATAGACCACGTCCAGCACGCTGTGAAGAAAATATAGCGGCCGTAGCTGAGAGTGTACACGAAGACCGTAGAGAGTTGATTCGGCGCCGTTCGCAGCAACTCGGACTGACGTATGGAACGACTTGGCGCATTTTACGTCAAGATCTTAAATTGAAAGCGTAAAAAATACAGCTTGTGCAACAACTGAAGCCGCTCGACCTTCCCAAGCGACATCGCTTCGCTCTATGGGCTCTTGAAAAGTTCCAAGAAGATCCGACGTTTTCGAGGCAAACAAAATTTTTGTTTAGCGATGAGGCCCATTTCTGGCTCAATGGGTATGTAAACAAACAAAATTGCCGAATTTGGGACGAAGAGCAACCTGAAGAGATTGAAGAACTGCCACTTCATCCAGAAAAAGCAACGGTTTGGTGTGGTTTGTGGGCCGGTGGAATCATCGGTCCATATTTCTTTAAAAATTATGCCGGTGCGAACACAACCGTCAATGGCGACCGTTATCGTGCCATGATAATCGACTATTTGATGCCTGAAATTGAAGTTCGTGATCTCGGCGACATTTGGTTTCAGCAAGACGGCGCCACTTCCCACACATCGCATCAATCAATGGACTTATTGAGAGAACATTTCGGTGAGCACATAATTTCACGTTTTGGGCCGGTCGATTGGCCACCAAGATCGTGTGATATCACACCGTTAGACTTTTTCCTGTGGGGATATGTAAAGTCAAAAGCTTATGCCGACAAACCCGCTTCGATTCAGGCCTTGGAGGAAAACATCACGCGTGTCATTCGCCAGTTACCAGTCGAAATGCTCGAACGAGTGATCGAAAATTGGACTCAACGGATGGACCATCTGCGACGTAGCAACGGCCAACATTTGATAGACATAATCTTCAAAAAATAAATGCCAAAGAATGTTCTTTCAAATGATAATAAACATTCTCCATTAAATTTGAATTTTCTGTGTTTTTTTCTTTAAAAAAGTAGGGAACCTCGAAATGGATCACCCTTTAGTACCAAACCAGTGTCCCTTTATGCGGTCGGATTCCAGATGATGCAGATCAGCGGAGAAACTCGACGTACTGGAAACACAGTAACTATGATGATATTATCAGTAAACTTACAACACTTAAAAAGCCTTCTGGTGGATAAAAAACACCACACAACATCTGCTAAAGATTGCTCTGTAAGGACCAGGAATTCTCTAGTTGTGTCGAAATCTCTCATAGCAGCTAAGCTTAGAAAATTTGACTGTCAGGATCTGTTTACTTCAGCTTTTGAAGAAAGTGACACAATTTTGTTGTTGCGTCTGCTTATGATTCTGTCTGTCTGTCACCTATGATTATTGTTACTCCATCCCCTGTGATGTCCAGAGGATGAAACTATGGTTGAACAAAAACCAGCTGCTGGACGTATTTGGTACATTGCTTTATCTCATCTTTTGAGCATCGCCATGTTGCAATATGCTGCCAGTTAGCTTAGCAAGATGGGTTGACCTGCTAGTATGTTCGATGCCCTCCTTTTAGGGAATAAAGGCTTAGTTCTTTGAAGCAAAGAACTCTTGGAAGATTCTCGGTCTTAAAGTCAGCAGCCAGTTGCTTTGGTTTTTTATAAAATCCCTGGACGTGTCGATTGCCTTGAGCTGAAAGATTGCGTATTCTTCGTTCTCTCTGTGACGGATATTCTTCTCCTCCTTTCTCCCGGTTGTACTCTTCCCTTGCTGCCCTTAATATCCGCATTTTCATACGTGTATCTTCTGTCACCTTTTTCCCGGTGTACGCATACATCCCCATAGCACGCGCTTTTTATATGAGTTGGCTGGTAAACTAGTGTGGTTTCGGCTACCTTTTTTATGATGTCGACTACCGGTTGTTGGTGCTTTTTATGAAAGTAGAGGTTTTCACTCAGGGGTTCCTTGTGGCTGTGCTAACAATCGCCCATGTTACATCCGCCTAACACCAAAAACTATAACTTGGCTGATAGTTCGAACAGCCGTTCTTTGTAGGCTTTCTCCAGTTTGTAGGCGTATCAGCTGTAACAAGAGGTGGTCAGAGACGGCGCTTCCTCCGAAAAGTTACATTTAAGGTCTTACATAAACTAACTTCTTGGCTAGTGTTTCCACTCGAAACTTAAAGTTAGTTATTCTGACTAGTAGTTATTCTGGCGGGCCTTCCCTTTTTTTTAAATCACACGAATGTGCTAGGAACGATACACCTTTCTGCAACGCTTGTATGCAGAAGGCGAAGGCATCGTGGACCATTTGCACTGTATATCCTCTATTGGCTTTGGTGGGTGCGTTGGAGGTCGTTGGTTAAAATTCCGACCTGTACCACCTGAAAGTTTTTATTCGCTGCCTCACCTCTTGCGTTTCGTATTATTTTCATTTCATTCATAAAAATCTAAAGCGACTGCCGTAGAGCTCAGTTTTTATTACAGGCCCCCTAAACTACACTCCACATTCTAGATTATGTATAAATCTCACATTCTCATGCCTAAATACGAATATAATTTGCTCAAATTATCATCACACTTCGAGGCAGCATAAGAAATTAAAAATAGATGCCTCCTCAGCGCGCATCATTACCCCCGAGCACCGTTAAAACATTAATTTTTCCCAATTGCCCGACACCGCTCCTCAACTTTTCTACTCCTCCTCCTCGTGACTGATGTAGTCGCATTTTAACTTCACCACGAGAAGAAAACCAAACAAAGAAAATAAGAACCGAAAATTAAGATATACTCATGTATATATTTCGTTTCAGGGAATTCGGTTAATGGGTCAGCGAGCGTAAGCGGCGAAGAGTCATCATCTTCGCGCGCGCAGCAGCAGCGCAGATGGTTTGACTTCTATTATTTGTCTTCTTATTTTTCGGAATTAGAGATTTAAAAGCAAAATAATAAGTGCACTCTCGAAATTGTACGAAATTAAGGGCGCTAAGAAATTAAATGCTCCTACTTTCGATTTCTGTCTCGACAATAACAAATGGGATTATGTTAAAAATTCAATTCAATGCGGTTTTTTTGTTTATATTTATATACCTAAGGAGAATTTATTTAGACCGAACGAATAAACGAGAAAATTCTAGTTCTATTCCTATATTCGGGGGCACTCTGTGTTTGTTTTAATTAGTCATTTGCATTTTTATCGCCCCTTGAGGTTATTATTGGTTATGCAATGGGTGGCAATGGCAAGTGGAGAGATAAGATGTTTTGATTTGGACTTGCATCATTTGATTTGGAATCGAAGAGAAGTCTGCATTATTCATGATGCTGATGGAAAATTAAATATGTAGGTATCTGTTCATTCTGATGGTCTATGGACCGTTCTCTTGTTCATTCGAAAGGCGAATGGGCATAGCGGTATAATGGCCCTGCTGAAGACACAAACTACTAATAAATTTCATATGGAAATGTAATGAATTAGTATTATTTGATGTATTTAAAAACAAATATGAACATCAAATGAAGAAATTTTGATATACCTAATTGTTTTAAATCGAGATGACTTTATTGGGCACTTATGAGTCATGATTCTAAATTGAAAAACAAAGTCTGGATTGGATATGTTTTATATAGAAAATTTATTAGCTTTCAACTCTAAATAGGGTAGTCCCTAAAGTAAAACCTTAATACAGTCCGAAAGAGTGGCAGTTTTGATTTTTACTTAACTGCATCCAACCTGGTCCACCATTGGATTGCGCCACTTTGACCTGATAAAATATCTGCATGGCCGTTTCCTTTCTATTCTTCCAGTAGTTTTGAGGCATTCCTCTCATTCGCGCTAATATGATCGTTGGTTGTTATTGACATTTTGAACATGGCAATACCAACTGAGCCGATCGTGCGCCAGTATTTTCGAAACTCTTAATTCTATCCTTACTTCTGCTGTCGTGCAAAGCTTCAGCTAATATGTGTTCTTAGTTTGTGTATATCGTCCAACATTGCGAAAGAACAACTACATTTTTCGATCACAGATAACAGATGTGAGGTATCCTACAAACTCTTAACATCATGTCGAACTAAATCTAGACATACTTTGGCATTGTTGTTAAAGTGCTTGATGGATCACTGACCTGTCTTAGACCTGGTTTTTTATTTCTCAAATATGAGATTCCTTAAGAGTTGGTTTTAAAAGCTTAATTGTCTGCGGATTTGGGCGGTCCAAATCTCCCACTCCCGATTATATTTTAGAACCATCCCCATCAGCGTTACCGATGGCGACTTTCCTAGCTATATGGCTACTTTTTTGGTCTCAGGCACCGGGCGACTTTTTAAGATCAAGGCCAATTCTTTGGCCACACGTTTGATGACATTTTTGTCTTCGGTAACGCTGATCCGTATACCACTTAACGTCGTTTTATTAGTTTGGTGGGTTATAGCTTATCTATACTCTCTGTGTTTGGGATCTCCGTGAATAAATCTTTGTTACAGCGTAAAGTTTTTTTTTTGAGGCGGCTACCGCGCAGATCATGCTCGGTCCGGGTACGCGAGTCTAGATCTTTCTTAAGGTCGTTACTTCATTAGCTTCTTTGTCCCGAACAAATATAAAGAATAATTATTATAGGAAAAAATTGCAAAAAAAACGACCTGAAATCAAGAATATCAACGATATCTTCATTTACGAAAGTCTGCCAAACTCTGAAAATCTTATTCCAAGGGCTAAAATCTTATTTTTAGCTCATTTGAGATTCTTACAAAATCCTGTTTTGCGCTGTTTTTAAGAATGTGGTTTTTTTTAACTTAGCTGTAGTAGATCATCATATTGTTCTTAGGAGCTGACTTGACGAATTTGGTTTTAGAAGATATTTTAATTTCCAAAAAAATTACTATTAACTTACTTTAGTTAAAGACCGATGAAGTAATGAAGAAAGCACACGACACCACGATGGGACGGCGAACACGACGGCACTTTAAATATTGTTGCGTCTTGTAAAATTGTGAGATTTAAAGAAACAAGTCTGATCATACTGGTTTGCGATTTTTCTCTTAGTGTTTCCTAAGATTGTCTAAAGCTCGGGGCGGTACCAATTTTTTTTAAATCACCATCACACATCAGACATCCATAATTCAAAAAGATGTTTTTATTTACCTAATCTGAAAAAAATTCTTTCTCTCTCTAGCTATGAAACAAATCTTTTTCAATAAAAAAAAACAGGTCATCCATTTCACATTAATTCCATCAACTTTAAAGTTGAACAAAGAATGATTAATTTTACACTTGTCCATGACGTGCGGTCTAATCAAATTTTCTAATGTACCGCCTACCAACTGAACAGTCAACAGTGCCTCATATTTTAGCATTTAATTCGAAACGATAAGCGAAAACAAAACAACAAGAATGGAAAAAAGCGGCAAATTGAAACCCCACTCCCTCTGTCGTCAAACGATCCATAAATGTCGCCTTCCATTAGCGCTCGCTTTAATGAAAATCCACATCCATATTGTACCCAGCGACACCCTTTGCACACATATCAGCTTTATAGCGCATACGTACAGACATATGCGTGTGTGTGTATACTCCTTATTCCATAATAAAAATCATAAATTTATTGGGACTCATTCTGTGCCGAACTGTGTACCTACTCCGTATCTAAGCCAAACTCGAAGCCGTACCGCACACTTTACGCTGAGATGTCATAATTTATGAGCAGCATAAACATTTGTGTGTGATGTATGCATGTATTCACGACGAAAAAGAACAAGAATAGTAGTACAAGACGAATGTAGTAGGGAGCAGAAGAGTAGCCCTCAAATCAAACAAGAATGTAAGAGCAAGGAGGCAAGGGTTCGGATTGAGGTTGAATTTGTTTTATTTTTTTTTCTGTTCCTCATTTTCATCCGCCCCTATGATTCTTTGTCTAAACAATGGACATGCGACGAACCGAGGGAGAAATGAGAACAGCAAAAAAAAAAAAAAAAAAAAGAATTTGGAGAACAAAAACTGATTCTCAACGAAGCTACGTGAGATGAATAAAAAACAGTGATAAGTGACAGCAATTAATGGATTTTAACAATTTAATCAAATTTCGGATCAACTACGGTATTTTCTTTTAAATTCTTAAGTTGTCTGTCTGAACTTTCGGACTTAAGTCAAATTGTCAATTTTTACCTATAATTTTGAACGTACTACGTGCTGAGTGTATGTGATTGCAGTGTTTGTGAATGCAAATTCTTACTGGTCTACAGATCCGATGACATAAGAAGCATTATTATCTATGACAACTTACTCGTGTAATGACCTCTCAAGTACTCATCAACGAACTCTATAGCATACCAATCTTCTCACGATTACCCCATGATTTATTGCATTCAAAACAAAACACCAGTCACACACACTCGAAAAATAACACAATTCCTGCTCGCTCACAATAAAATATTATCGAGAAGAATATTTAAATACTCTACCGCCTGCGCCTGCCTTCCACCTCGAACGGTGTCTCTGCTCTTTCGATAATGCCACACCTCAACACTAATCACCCTAATGCCTTTTATTATCCACAAATAAAAAAGGAATTCCACCGGATACCATTAAGTAGATAAGAATAGAATTATATGCCTATCCACCAGCCAGCCAAACCAACCTAGTTGTGGCACTGGCATAGCACATACTCGTCCTCGTCGTTCAATTCTATGTTGATGTTGAACGCTGCCGGAGCAATAAAATATCCTTCCTTGGAAAATGCAAAATATTTATTATATCCTCTCCGTCGTTCCCTGTGTCTCTCTTTGTTCACAGTCAAACATAACCATGGGAATGTGCACTCTTTTTACTTTTCCTTACCTGACTAGAGTTTTCCAAATGTTTACCGGCAACGGTACCCCTTTTTGCTCTAAAGGACAGAGTCAGTACACAGTATCATCCACATCCACCTTGGCCCTGGTGTATCTGCGCTTAACTCGTACAAAATAACGAAGGGAAGTAGTGAGTGATTCTGGCGGGTTTCTGGTCGCCCTCATACTTTTCTACCTACCTATATTCATTTCCGAAATATTGTATCTTATTTAAGGTGTACAGAAAGCCATACACAAAATTGTTGTTCTTGCCGTTATTCCTTTTGTCTAGAAACAATGTTTTTGTGTAATTAATCCGACCCACGAAAACAATAGAGTTTTTCAATTTTATGCATAAAAATTCATCACATTTTTGAGAACCATAAACGGAATGAAGGTATGTACCTACTCTTTGTATATATCTTGTTGTACATATCTGCCATACGGCGGACTATAACATTGAGCGATGTCAATTTTGATATTCGTCAAAGTGTGTTTTGTTGTCATTGCCATTGTAACACACGTGCTTTACTTTCGAAGCAAGGTAAATTGAAAAATGGGGTAGTAACGAATGTGCATACACATCGTAAATATGTATTTAGTTGGTAGTGCGATTTAGACTTATGTAAATATTACATGTCGAAGTTTTAACTTGCATTTAAATGCGTTTAAATATTAATCGGACTTCCGACTGAATTTTGTTTATATATTCAGGCTTGTCGATTCATCATAAGTACCTCTACTATATTTCTTGAACATACTTGCCTTTTAGGCGATTTGAACCGTATGTGATATTATTTAACAGTTATAAGCGCTTATCATGTTATAGGTAAAGGAACTACTATATTTTCCAAGAAGAAGTGACGAGTTTATGCTATGATTAGCTCATATAAGTTAATAACTAGTTTCTTCCAAAATATAGTCTACTACTACGAATTCCCGAGCCGTAGAGTTTGCCTGAAACAATGCAGCCTTCCATCCTTTGCGATCGCGTGCACCCTGCTTCCAGATTTCCAGAATAAGGGCTCCGGCATCAGCGATGGCTTAGTCTTTGAAATGGAGGTTCGGCACTCCTTTTTGTCTCAAACCTGGGGGCTAGGTTTCTAAGGTCGCCTTGTCTTGAATACAGTGTCTTCCGTGTTGGCATCTGCCATGCGCACTATCTCCTCAAGATCAAGATTCTAAAGAATCGCAACAATAGAGCATCTACATGACAAAAGCCGGTTCATATTTGAAAGACTTCAGCTAAGCTGCTGCCGGTGTACACATTGCGCCTCATGTTTTCCAGAGTCACGCGATACAGCTGGCCGCCGAAGTAAATTTCTTTTTCGACTTTAGCATTGAAGTCCCCGATCACAACCTCCTTCAGCATCGTCGGTAGGTGGCGTGTACACTTATTAGGCTAATGCTTTTAAATTTTGCAATTACTTTTAAACTAAACCGATTTTACACGACGAAACCGCTATCCTTACATATGCAATTTTTTAAAGTAGTTTTAATAAATATCGTCTTTTCGTCATCGCTGTTCCTATCCATATTAGATGGCGGCAAAGTCCGGCTTGTTCCGCGTGAGAATAGAATTAAACTTTTGGGCAGCAAACTACTTCGATAGTTACGCTTGGGGAGCAAACTTCTTCAGTAGTAACCCACTATATGCATATGAGGGCTGTCGTTGGGCCGTTAAGGGCTCATCTGCCAACCAACTCTTTTCAATCACCATGGCTTATTGTTAGAAATTTCTATAGACCTGACGACACTCAAATACGTCGAAGAAGCTCACTATAAACACTAGTTCGAGCTAACTTCAATTATGAAGGGAATCTTTGTTTCCATCTTTATAACTCGTGCCCTGGCTTTCGGAACCAGAAATTAGTGCTATAGGGATAGGGCACTCCTGCCACCTCTCTCGTATGCCTTCAATGTATTTTCAAAGAGTTTGATTACAACACAGTTTAGTGTATAATATTATTGCAAGCCACGTGATTATTTTATTTTCCTCTGAAAAATAATCTGACTTAGATAAATTGTATTGAGTAAAGAATCCAAACAGAGTTATTGAGTTAAATTGGTTTTTAATATACATAAAGGGATTAAGAAAAAAATAGAGAATAATTAAAGTTAACAAGGGTCCTTGCAATAGCAACGCAGAACAAAACTGAATAGCCCTTATTTCGATGCTTAAGCTTGGAGACTTTCTCATGTGCATCTCTTATTAAATGTTTTCAGTACACAAGCACAAATTGTCTTTTCATTGTCAAAATGGGAAAGAACCAATTCATATTGCAAAAATTATGTTTATATTCAATGCAAATAATTTCTTATCTTCCGTAACGAATTAAGGACAATTAGAAGGAGCCATTTTGGAATCAAGAGTAACAATTATTCTTGATTGAAAACCTCAGCTTTTGTATCCAATAACAATATCCACAACACCTCGTCGCCCACTTTACCCAAATTAAAAATTATTACCAGTCGACACCTGCTGCTATGAGAAGGAAATATTAAAGAACAAACAAAAATTCCAATTCCACTACTTGCCTTCAGAGAATGTATACACATATTATCAACATATAAGTGTGTATGTAGATACATGTTTATCTTTGGCATAGATAAAGAGATTCCCATGACCTCATTATCGCATTTATCCAACTATCCTTGGCACACATAACGTCGTCGTTTCATACTGTATCGCACTGCTAAAGGCACTTCCTAATGTTTGGGCCACTTGGTGGAGGAAATTCAAAATCTATGCTCTGCTACTACTACTACCTCCGTCAGCATGAGCCAGCCAGCCACCTACGGCTATAGCCAAAAATTATTTCTAAATAATAAAAGTTAGAAACTTCTCTATCTCAATGTATGATGACCTCTTTTGTGGAACTACGACGAGGATGACGACTACTACGACGACGACGACGATGAAAAATCTGCTCGATATTCCTAATCTCTGCATCCGAACGAACCCCTCTCCAAAATACATCGACCTGATTTACTTTGGGCGTTCTGTGTATGGTATGTGTGTATATTGTTTGTTCAACAAAGAGAATGAGGATGATTCCAGGTTGTAGGTCGATAAATCCACCCTTAATCGAAAGAATCGATTTTCCAACACCTCCAACATACCGAGTACTTCAATAGATACAGATACAAAACACACAACTCATCGATAGATACTCGTATCGTACATAGTAGGTTCAATGCCTGCCAGTAGCAGAAGCAGTAGGTACTGGCAACAAAACACCACCAGGAGGAGTGCCACGAGTACCACCAGTGAAACCGCATAATCATGAAATTATTTTGAATACATTACCATTTACAATATGGGCGACAATCCCCAAGCTGCCGCGCTTTTGGTCCAACACAGTTCAAACGTTTACATTGTTGTCTGGGGAGTTTTTGAGTCCTTTCAGTGGTATGTATGTGCACGAGGCTTACGTGTGTGCACATCAGATACACATTACTGAGTTTCGTTGATGGGTAGTTGGCTTGGACTTTTCGTCCTCAGTCCACCCCTGCGAGCGGCGCTCCAAACTAAACTGCTATTAAATAATATAGGGTTGAAAATAATTAATTTATAGTTCTCCCAATAATGATAATTGAATGGATGTGCGCACACACTTGGCCTGGCAAGCACAACTCACACAATATGGGCGCACTAAAAATTTCGATTTTTGCTATATGTCTGCTTTGTGTGCGCTTACTTAGGGATATTATCGGGACGGGAGAAGGGAATTGATTTTCAATTTTAATATCATTATGAAAGTGTGGCAATTGCAATCGCAATATAGGCGGTTATGCGATTAGAGAATTGCCGCAATCAATTGGAAGCCCTTTTTAAGAGTTATTTTACGAGGTATGTATTTGCGCTTGTTATGTTTTTTGTGGGTATAAACGACATTTGGTTGAGCGTTGATTTTCGATGACATACTGTGAGAAAATAATTAGCTAATGGGGTTAGATTTCGGAAAGCAACGCTCACAAATTGAAGGGTAGGTAAAATAAGCGCAGGTTTGGAAAATATAAGACAAACTCCCTCAAATTGTTTCTATATGATCACCGCGGCGAAACATTTGTGAACAATGACTAAAGCATATGAAAGTTATATCGTCTTACATAATTTTGGACGCCAAAAATATGAACTGAAGCCTATACCTTCGCACATCTAAAGTTAATTGAGTTGAGTCCCCTTAATATTTATAGATACCAAAGCATAAAACTTTTAACCAAATTGATGTTGCGGTCGCAGCCTCTATCAAGTACTCTGAATATCCCAGCATTTCGAGGGGTTAACATAAGACTTTGACTTTATTGCTTGAAAACAAGGTACATATGTCTAGATGAATAATCGCAGAAATTTGCCTCCCTACGATTATAAACAAACCGACACAGGCTACATCAATCTCGGAAGATCCGTTGTTATCGATTGCCATACAAAAACCGAGCAATTAATATAAAGAAAAAACTCTCTTTACTGTACACTGGAGGTATACGATCCGCATCTTGCTCTGTACTGCGTGCAATTGAATAGCATCTATATACAATAGGCTAAACGCCCAATTCGATGCGAAAACCAAAAAATCCACATCGTCTTATCATACATACTTATTTTTGATTTTTCAATATGGCTTTACTAAATAGTTGCCCCCTCAGCTCAATGAAACAGCGATTGGCAAGCGTTATTCGTCCTCGAATATTATACAAGCCCTTCCTCATGACCACAAAAGTTAACTTTGATCGACAATTTAACATCACCATACCTGACCATTCGATTTGGGAAACTGGGGGCACTAGGCTAGACAGGTCCCACTCAGTCTGGTTAACGGATAGTTAAAAAATGGCAACGGATGTAGGAGCAGGCATCAGCGGACCTAACAGTAAAATTTCAGTTCCCATAGGACACACAACATCAATCTTCTAAGCTGAAGTTTATGCCATCGAACTATGCGCAAGACAATGCTTAAGGCGTAATCTCATATGATCAAATATCTACATTCTCTCAGGTAGTCAAGCGGCACTCAAAGCTCTTAACTCCTACAAGTTCAAGTCCCTACTTGTTTGGAACTGTCTAACTATTCTAAAACAACTCACTTCCCATAACAGAGTGACTCTTTCTTGACTCTTTCCTTTACTAGCACGTAAAGGCTCTGCAACCCCATTCATTGGCCCAAAGCCCTTCTGTGGACTACACCAGTAACATCAAATTTCAACTCAATACGTGGGAACACCAAATGCGCATAGCCCAATGGAATTCTATCCAAGGATTACGCCATGCTAAAAAATTCGTTGGCCTTGCCAACAAAAAACCCGCTCTTCAGATCCTCTCTATGAGCCTGCGTGATGTTAAGATCGTAACTGACTTCCTAACAGATCACTGCGCCCTGAACCATAACACCAAAACACAGAGTCCAATCAGAACGGGAGTCAAAATCGTATAGAGGATGTTTTAGTGACTTGTACCTATATAGCTGGCGCAGTTTAGAGTGTTTCCTTTCTTGTGTACCGGGAAAATAATGCTGAGGTTCCATTTACAAGGCATACTTTCTTCCGCCAAAATCATGGAAGTGAGTTGGTGTATGCTCACTCTCAAGTCATATCTTGATGTCTTAAACTTTAATTTTAGTCGACTTCGTTTTTGTATATTATCAGCACCGAATTTTACTCTGTTTCTTATATACTTCAGGACTGCCCATTGTCAGGCGGCCCGCAAGTGTCTCGATTCTGGATCTATTAACCCTTTAGTAGCCCTCGATTGCCGATCATCCCTAAAGGAGATGGCTGAGCAGTTCAATGTTCAAATATGCTACGTGCCGGGGCACAGAGACGTTCCGGGTAACTGCAAGGCTGACGAACTCGCCAAACTTGGAACTACCCTTTCAAACTTGCCTGAAAAAGGCTCCTTAGACATACCTGTTTTCACGTGCAAACTCTTGTTAAAACTGAATAGATTGCACATTTGCGTTACAATTGGTGTCATCACTGGACACTGTCTGATAGGCAGCCATGCAACAAGGCTTGTCGCATATTCAAACGACTTTTGTAGGAGCTGCATGGATGAGCATGCCCTGCTCTCTCCCGGAAACGAAATCTCGATCTAGGAGCTTACTGCTAGCAGCTCAAAATGGTTCACGTGGTATCACAATTGACCTTATATAAGTCTAAGTGTGTCGGACCTCTATCCGACTGCCACTTCAACCTAACATAACCTAAGTCGATAAAATTGTTTTAAAATTTGTTTCACTGTTTGCTGATCTGGTTACTGCCATGTTCCTTTGTGAATTTTGAAACCGTAGTTTCTGACGAACGATCATATTTCGGACATCGCTCGTAAGTTTTGTCGAGCAGCTTGTAGAAACTGTCCGTGATATGCGAAATATGATCGTTCGTCAGAAACTACGGTTTTCAATATTTGTGAACGCCCGAAAACAAGAGAACTTAGCGGCGATAACTATCCCTTTTTAAAATTTAGCTTTCATTTTGGAAAGAAGCGTAATACGCTTGCCCAAAAGAAGGCAGCCATTGTGTCATTGTCATTTGATTCCAAAGACGTCGTTAACCTAACAAACTATAGCTAGGTATATTCTTTCTGATTTATTTATTGACAATTCATATTACATTTTTTATAACTCATTAAATTCCATGTTCAAATTATACTCGTCGAATTTGCTTCAATTTAGAAATAATTTTCTAGGCATCGAACTCAAAATGGATCAAGGTAGTTCCGCGATCAACAGAATTGTAAACACATGCCCATTGAATGATCTCACCTAATTGCACTTAAAACACGAGCACTCGTACTCGCACTCGCACTCGCACTCGAAACTAGTATCTACAACTGTTTCATCCCAAAAAGCTTATTTTATAAATAAACCATGCCAAGAGCAAAGCTTTTTTGAAGGAAAAAAAAAATTCTATAAACAATCAGATGTCAAAATACAAACGATCAACATTTTTATCTTAACGAACGGATAAGCCAACACAATTTCTAAAATTAGAATTTCCAAAAATATACACCTTCGGGGGTTCCAAAAACCGGAATACGAATAACAATTGCTTCCATTATATATTTCGTTTATACAATATTCTGTATGTCTATAGATTGTGCAATATTTAGTCGAGGTTTGCTGTATATGAATATTAAAAAAAAATATCTTTAAAGGCGCAGCAGAAGTCTTTTTAGTGTCATCTTATCGGAACCAAAATATCTTTTTTTTCTATATATATATTTTATATACCCGAAACAGCATTATGACTGACGTTTGCATAAAAGACTTAAAGACGAAGGCACATCGATAATAATGTAAATTTGTTTGTATTTTTATTGGACTCTTTCTTTGCGCAGCGCGACGGAGAAGACCTTGTATCGGGTGTTGTTGCGGTGTGTAGCTATTCGTTACCGCATTCGGTTCACTTAGCACAACGCTACGCCACGATTGAGTTGTTTGTAAACCGTTTTCATGGGCTTTTATGTAAATGCCACAGCGATAAGCAATTAAATGCGGGCCGCGTCGCGATGGTGATAGCGATAGTTGGGCAAATAATTAATTGAAAATATATATTTTGGTTGTAACATTTAGATAAATGAAACAAGTGTTGTACGCATGTTATGGGAAGTAGTTTAATATGTTAATTTTGTTAAAAGCGGTTAAGTGATAATTGCTGTCAGCTTAGAGACCGCAGCCGTCTGACTGAGAATTGGTCGAATAGACTTTTTTACAACAATTTACGAAAAGACGAAAAGAACATGCTAATCGTTTACCTTTCATTAAACCGCAATGTACAATTGACTCTCTGGCTTTAAATTAAAAAGTCTTAGAGAATATTGATCCTCTTCTATTGGATTTTTACTGGGCTACAATGTCCACTTTATTTTAGTTCGAATTATCTATGAAAATATAAATATTATAAATATTAGGCTTAAGTCTAGCTTCTCCAACCATTGTGTGTGCGAAGTTATATATTTGACACGAATTGAGGGACCTACAGTTTAATGCCGATTCCGAACGGCAATTTATTTTCAAGAAGCTTCTCATGACATTTCTTAGTCTTGGATGTTTGTCAGACGTTCGCAAGAGGTGGGGCAGCGAACAAAAACTTTCGGGTGGTACAGGTCGGAATTTGAACTAGCGACCTCTCGCTTAGTTGTCCAACGCACTTAACCCCTAAGAAACTGCACCCACGATTTGTATATGGGTTTTCGAATAAATATCTTTGTAACTTTTGTTCATGACAATACCAACTGTGCCGGTCGTGTTCCAATATTTTCGATATGGGCTCTTTGACGTGAGAACTTTCTCGGGCTGTTTTTTATATTTACATTATGGGATCTTTGTCATGGAGTGCTTATTTTAAGCGACTGTGAAAGGTAGAACTTTGCCACCACCAAAAAGTGCTACCACAAGCTCACGATTTATTGCATTAGTAAGTATATATTATATAAAACATACAAAAAATTACTATCAGAATACTAAGTTTGAAATGCTAACACAAGCACTAAGAAAGCCAATTTTGCAACTTCTAATTCGATCAAGCTTCGTTAGTCCTGCTGAAGCGAAGCGTCTTCATCTCGGCTGCTTTCAATTTGCCTCATACGTTTTGTAAATGGTGATCCATTTTGAGGTTCCCTACTTTTTTAAAGAAAAAAACACAGAAAATTCAAATTTAATGGAGAATGTTTATTATCATTTGAAAGAACATTCTTTGGCATTTAATTTTTGAAGATTATGTCTATCAAATGTTGGCCGTTGCTACGTCGCAGATGGTCCATCTGTTAAGTCCCATTTTCGATCACTCGTTCGAGCATTTCGACTGGTAACTGGCGAATGACACGCGTGATGTTTTCCTCCAAGGCCTGAATCGAAGCGGGTTTGTCGGCATAAGCTTTTGACTTTACATATCCTCACAGAAAAAAGTTGAATATTATCCAATAATGAATGCTGGGTCTTAAAATGGGTGATGGTGTTGCGAATAGTACGCTCAGTAGGCCGATTATGTTGACCATAAGTTGAGCGAAGTGCACGAAACACATTCCTCACAGAACGTGAATTTTCATAATAAAGTTGAACAATTTGTAAACGTTGTTCACGCGTAAGTCTTTCCTTTATGAAATGCCAAACAATACTAAAGAAAAATAAATTGACAGCGATGAGTCGTGTCATACTCACACGTGATCTGTCAAAAAAGGCTATTGAAAAAAGTATCTATACTTGGATCACCCGTTACATTGTCGAAGAGCCTTTTTTTCAGTTTAAGAAGCATATTTCTTCTACGGAAGATGGTAGAGTTTTTTTCCCACTACATCAACATACGCTTTCACCATGAAATTAAAAAGGCGGTTAAGGAAACGAGGAAGTTCAAAGTCAAGGCAAAAATGAACAGCATTCGTACTGCATACAACGAGGAGCTAAAGAGTGTAAAGGGCTACAACAAAAGTGGAATAAGGACCGAGGGCAATTAACATATCTCTGGTGTCACTGCACAAATCTTTGCTCTACTTGGCTATCTTTATTTTAAGTTGATTGAGCAACAAAAATCTGCCGCAATAAGACTTTCCTTATACATTTAGCTTGAATTGAAATTGAACTGATTATCTAAAAGGGGCTTAATACATGCTAAATATATAAAGAGTTTATTGAATTCCTTCACTTCTGTAATACCCAAGCTGAGTGAGGCACTGTTTGTGCCTAAATTTTGTTTGTCCTTCTTCAATATGTATCCTAGTTCTTAGAAAGATTTCCTGTTCTTCGTTTAAAACAATTGCTGGTTTTCCAGTCTAAGACTGCCAGCATAACTTTGGCATTCGTTGTTTGCTAGTCTGCAGAAAAGCCTTTAGATACCAACCGCTCTGACGACAAAGTATTCAAGCCCAATACACCGCTCATGGGTCTCACTCACTATCTCTGTCGCTGCATGGGGTCCTTTCACTGTGAAACAGTAATTGAAGGATTACCCTGTGACTCACGTTTACAATATTGGGGAATCAAGAGCAGGAAGGAAAGATAACTAAGAACCTACAACACTGGCTAATCCCTTACTCTATCAAACAGGGTCCATAAGGAGGAAGATACGAAGACATTTTACTCCTTTTCTAACGAAATGTACCAAACAATCCGAGCTTCGAATTTGGCATGGCGAATGTCATTAAATAGATCAGTTGATCAGTAATATGGGCGAACCTACGAAAATTGTGCGATCACAAATTCAGCCATCATCACAACTATTAAGGGGTGCTACAAACAACGCATCAACATAGTAATTCCCTTAAACCCTTCTAAAAGGTTTTGGTAAATTTTTGTAGCAATCACTTTGCCAATTACAGCCCAAACTATTTTTAATCTCTTAATACCTGTATAGAATTTTTCAAACTCAAGAAGTTGGGCAGTAACCAAAAGTATACAGTCGACCAAAATCACAATTTTATTAAGCAGACACACATGCTTATAGCAGTACAAAACAACGCCTAGCCGAACTCCACAACGGTATAGCAATAGTTATCGTAAATTGGACAATTGATTCCACTACACGTTACATAGTCATAGAGCCAAGCCAGACACTTAACTTCCTGTACACCACTCGAAGAGCAAATAGTTCACAGCACACAGACACTGTGTACAGAGTCGTATAATAGTCTTACTCCGCCTGTACCCACCCCACTGACATTGCTACTGCAGCGCCGACGAAATCGCCTGAAGCTTTTTAATCAAAGCACTTGCCTGCTGCCCCAGTGCTCAGTTCAGTTCAGTTCAGTTCTGTTCGATGAAATGCTGTGTATGCTGTCATATATAGCACTACCCGTTTATCGATATTGCCGCACTTACAGACATAGCCATTCCCAGCCAGCAAACTAGCTCAAAACAGCTGCCAGTCTTCGCCAAGTGAAATCAGTCTCTCATCCGCCCTCATTCATTCGAATTTAAAATGTATCACACTATCTTTGTGGAGCTGTGTGAGTGTGTGTGTGGTATGTTGCTGTAACCCTTCTTCCACTTTATGCAATCGGTCAATCGATCGACCCTTCTCTAACCTAACAAACATTTATATCTTGTATCTTGTGTATCCCTTCTGATTCTGAGCCCACGCCAAGCACACATATTTGCAAGTAAGTCAACGTAGCGTGTAGCTCTAGCGAATCGTCCCCGCATTGTCAGCGTCTCTATAGTTCGTAATGCTCAGTGATTGACAGAGTTGTCGCAATCAGCAGCAAGGGGTTGGTAAGGTTGTTGTGGGAGCCACTTTATTTGCTCCATTATGGAATTGATATAAATATAATTGCCGTTATGAGATGTTTACGGCAAAGGCGAACGATATTTTGCAAAAATATGAAGGACTACTCGCTGCGAGTACGTTGTCGTGGCTTCATGTGTGTGCTTATGACACAACCTTGACATTTAAAGAACCGTAACGATATGCTGAATAAGACAAAAAAAAACCACACACAAGATTTGCTTGATAGTTACACGAAATGTCGTCCTAGAACGAAGTAGAGGTTTTGTTAATTCGTCAAGCATAAATATTTTGGAATGCGGATGATGCAGATGTCAAGAAAAACCACAGGTACCTACCTATTCGTTCACTGCGACAAATAGGTAATTGTAAGGAATGCCTTTTTTACAGATGTTAAAAGGAAAATTAAACATACGTAAAATCCCTTTCTATCGTGATACGAAAGAATGGTGTGGAAGGAGATGTTAAGTTATTTGTTTCACAAATGAAAGGAAATAGGAAAGGAAGGCTCGATTTGTTATGTACATATTTTTCGACTCATTTTCAAGGCATAAAATTCTTCAAATGGCCTACTCTCTGAAGGAATGAATGATTTTAAAACTCTTTGTCGGTGCATTTGGATGTTTAGCATAACCCGGAATTCACTAGATATGTATATAGGTATATAGATAGACCTTACCTTAAGTTAGGCGCAGTTTTTTGGTGGCCAAGAGCATTATATTCGTTGCAAATCTGTGTTCGAAGTGAAGCCATTGTCGACATGACTGTGATACTTCGACTGCAGATTTGTATCAAGGAAATCATCAGATGTCCTAGATTCGTAACGTTTCTTGATAAAATGTTTGGTAATCGGGGAGGGGCAAGGGTATCAGGGAAATGAAAAAACTAACGCTCTTGCCAACTAAGGCTAATATCAGCCTGCAACCATCCAAAGGGTGCTGTTCATTTGCGCCTACAGCATTTCGAATACTGGCATGAACTTGTATCCTGCAGACATTCAAAGGCGGTTTTTTAAAGGTTCAATTCAGCAGATTCAAATATCGCTCGAATAAAAGAATCGTGACTAAACATCATCTCAACCACATATCAAAACCATTAGGGTTAGAAGTTCTTAAGTACAGTTTGGAAGCTGATGAAATGGCATCACACTTAATCTTCGATTGAACAGACTGGCTATCCTTGGCAAATCTTCTTCTATGAAGATCTCAATAAAATTGAACCAGCTAACTTTCTTCACTTTGTTAATTTTGGCACCCTTGCTGGATCACTAGGTTTAAGTAATAACTGTCTTCCTTTTTGGCAGAAATCTTTCTTTTAAAATTATGTTGTAAAGAAAATTTGGTTAATATTGCCGCGTAATGGACACGCGTCTTGAAATTTTTCGCTCCAAAAATATTGCTAAGCACAATCCAATCCTGAAAGAAGCATAACTTAAGACTCTATCAGACAACCTTATACGAAATTCTTACCAAATAGAGTTTGTAGTACCGCCTACTAACAAATTTTGTTAGTATAGCCGTCTAATGGACACGCGCCTTGAAATTTGTCGCTCCAAAAATATTGCTACGCGTAAGCAAATCATGAAGTAACATGACTTAAGAATCTCTCTACCAAATAGAGTTTCTAGTACTAAAAGCCATTTGTTTTCCTACAGTTCGCAAACTTGAACATTCATTGAAAACGGTTCATACGGGTCATCAAGCCTAGTTTCTCCAACCATTGTGAGTGCGAAAAATGTTTGGACACGATTGGATGGAACTTACAGTTGAATGGCGATTTCGAACAGCAATTTTGAGAAGCTTCTTATGATAGTTTTTACTTTTGGATGTTTGTCAGATGTTCGCAAGAGGTGGTACAGCGAATACAATTTGTTGGGGATACACAGTTCGGATTTGAACTGGAGACCGCTCGCTCAGTAGCCCAACGATTTGAAAATCACACTAACTCATTTGACTCATTCTGAGAAATGTTTTAAATGCTTTGCTGAAAGATTCGAAAAATTTGAGGTCTCTTATTTCATACCTATTTACCCAAAACTCATCTTTAAAACTAAAATGTAGTCAAACTTTCAATCACTGTTCTCCAACATGAACCAAACTAAACAAAGGCAAGTCAGCCATCATTTTCTTCAAACTAAAACATGTTGAACCAATCGCATTAGTCACTACACTATCCCGTTCGATTGCGTTCGTCAAAAACTTATGTATATATTTTTATTTCATTTATCTATTTTCCATCTTCGTCTGGCTTATATTGTTTTGCTTTTTCTTGTTATAAAGAGACCTTCACGAAATACAAACGGAGAGACAAAGAAACTGCATTGCCAAAGTTTGGGGTGAAGGTCAAATTCATCGTATTGTCATATTTTTGCACGCGTACCTATCTAAACTCCTAATATTTATTTCCCTCATAAAACGACTGTTGATGAAGCACCAATTTAATCGAAGATACATACATACATAGGTATATGACGTTGACGTCTTCATTGACCTTTAGATACTTTTGGGTAAAACTATACGAGTATTTCTTAAGCGCGTGTTGTGTGATTTGAATTACATAAAAAATATTATATCCACGCACTAGCGAACTTCTTAGTTCATATTGCGCACTGCACTTGCTCAAAAAAAACAATTTATATTCAGCAGAAGCAAATTATTTTCTATCGAGTGGACCATCAGCTTTTGCAATATCATGTGAGAAGTCTGTATACATATACACAGCGAATTGTTGCTGGCGAGTAGGTGTAAAAGCTGTCTCTTTGTACGACGTTCATTAATATTATTGCGCGCGGATACCTTCCTCGTTTGTTTATCTTTTATTTTGGTGTGACGTTGTTAAAATTGTCTCTCGACAACAATAACATTTTTTACAGCACAAATAGGTTGTTTTGTTGTTTACAAAATTTGTATGTGCAAAGACGCATTAAGGTTGTTGCGGTGTAAATATTGTTTAGATGGATAGTGAACTTTAACTGGGCTGCGACTTTCGTAAAGTTAAAATGCTTTGCTTTGATAGTGCGGTTAAGTGGAATTTTCCATCAATGAGTGATGGAAAATTGTTTTGAGGAACTGTTGTTTGCATGCATTCACTAATTTTTTTTTATTAATTTGTATCCTACATTGAGTTCAAAAGAAAAACATTGCCAACGCGAAGAAAACCGAGTTTAATTGTTTATCTGTATTGACATCCAAAATGGCGGATCTAATTCGACCAGATGATTGTAAATTTGTTTCCTTCTCTATCAGGAACGTGCAGAATTTTGTTTGCCAAGGTGTTATGTAAGCACAGACTTTTGGCACTGGTTTCAAATTTCAACTGTTGATGCATCAAATTTCATTAATTTTCATTGTAATTTGGCGTGGTAACCGCTTTTCGTCACAAACTTGTCCAGAAACTACAACTCTGCCGTAGAGACTGATTCTGGCAGCTCTAAACAATGTGACAATGTGCAGGAAGTTCTGAAAAGGAATGTGTAGTTGCAACACAGGACTGCTGGGTTACTCGAGTTTAGAAGCCGAAACATTGTGTGAGATAAAATTGTTTCACAATTTATTCATCACCATCATCCAGCGAGGATAATGACGACTACGACTAGGTAGCGAGCTCACAATGGAATGACATTGGATGCTTATCATATGTCAAATCATGGTGTCGTTGTTGCTTACGATATATGCAAGACCATGTAGAGTGCACGGTGACTCTGCGTTGGCAGGTGGGTGAAGGAGTAAAGGTCGTGGTGGCGCCACTTTAAATGAAATGGTGAAATCAAGAGCGAGACACATCCAAATCTAGGTAATAATAAATTATGTGAAACACATTTCTTTGAGAGTGTGACGTGAGAATTTTCAAATAGGCTTTTATACCTAAAGCCTTTGATTGAAGTTCGTTAAGTTTAAACAACAGTGTGATGGGAGGGGATTTAATAATAAAAGAAAAAATATAAAAGAACTGAATAAAAAGTTCATATTCTAGTTTCTGTAATTATTAATATCACTTTCTTAAGCGGCTGGCGTTGGTTGGTGCTGCCATTAGCTATGAAGCAAACAGCAAGCGACATACTTCCGTTGTTGCATCTGCTTTTTTCCCCCGATGATTCTGTTACTGCACCCTTTCGGCTGCCTTGGAACTGGTGAGAGTGGTATTCATACCAAATTTGGTACGGATGGCTTCTTCATTGCTAAGAACTCCAGGCCTACTAGCCTAACATTGTTTCTATTTTAAAGCAGTTGAGCTGCACGGACTTTGAGGACTTTCCATCTAAAATGCAATATCTATACTTATTAGCGAAGAAAAATCTTGTGTTTTAAGAGCGCTCAGAAACCGATTTCATTGATATTGAAGATGCCTTTGATAAGGCTGCTTTTAACGGCATGTGGACTGTACAGCTTCCTTAGACGCCATGGTGTAGATGAATAACTTGCCACGTGTAGCCGAGCACTAATGGAGAATAGGAAGATAGTTGCAGATGTGGAATATATGATAAGACAAAGGTTAACGGGGCGTTCTTTCTCCACTGTTATGGTGTATGTTGGTCAACCCTCTACTGAATGTGTCTGGTCTCTTTAGTTCTTTCTGTTGGATCGAAAATTGATGTACTACAATTGGCACTTGTTGAAACCTTTTAAAGAAAGAGACTATCGAATAGTTTGTCTCATCTAGTACTAAATGGCGTCACATTGCAACTATCAAGAGAAGCTTAAGAAATATCTTCGGTAGCAAGCTTCTTTGGACCAAGCATGTCCAGACGAACACTTCTAAGGCATTGTTGGCTTTCTATTAGTTCAGGGATTAATTTGGCAAACATGGAGTTTGTCACTTAAAAGAATTTTGTGGAGCCACCAACAAAAAGGCCAATCCTATTTATCGTTAATTTCACTAAACTTCAAAGAACGGTTTGTTTATGTTGCATTGGAGCCTGCCCTAGACTGCTCGTAATGAACCTTTCACGCCTTGAAGGCCATTTTTCGTTCAAAAAGAAGTCGTTTTTAATATAATGTGTACTGAAGCTTCATCGATATGCCGCGATAACTACCCTACTGTCATATTCCTGTTCAGCTCTTTGTTCGAATTGACCGTCATCTCAGTTACATCCGTTGCTCATTAGTCTCTTTTCGGCTTTGTTTTTGTATCTTTTTTTTCATCTTTTTTGCATTGCACTTCCTCGAATCAACAACATTTCTAATTCAAAACAACTCGAATATTTGTAAATAGGTCGTGCTAAAATATTTGGTGAGACGAAAATAAGCTAATCCGTTGTTTGTTTTTCGCGTCAAATACTTAAAACTAGTTAGGTATCTTAATAAACACAATTTAATCAATTCAACAATCGTCGTATCGACATTCATCATCGTAGCGCTCTCCCGCAAGCGTCGCGTCGGTCGGCGTCATCATCAGCAATGCCAGTGGCAGTGACGCGGCGATGACAGCGAACAGCGACAACAACCAAACACACAAACAAAAGTTAAATGGCATTAATTAGCATTATTTATTCATTTCAGAAGTTCTCTCATTACGCTGCGCGTCCGTTCACTATAATATGTATATCGCCCACCATCGTCATCGTCATCATCGTCGTCGTTGCCGTCGTGTCGTGTACCTATTCATTTATTCAGAGTTTCCCTGCAATTCAATCCACCCATTTGACCATACATGTTCATGTGTGTTTGTTTTCATTAATACATAGATCAAAGCGAGGAGGAATACTCATATTGCTCATTTTGTAGCCATATTCGAAAGAAGTGTAGGTGTACCTACTTTGATTATGTTATGGATATAGCGGGTATAACAATCGCAGTGAAGGTACTTTTTTATGTTTTCCTATTTGGATTCCTAGTTTTTGACATTTTGAATACACATTTACATAGTTACATACATATGTGTAACCTATGTTTGTTTTTAAGTTGACTCTATTTGCAAAGGATGCAAAGGGAATTGGCAAGTTCGTTTGCTGCGAACATTTTTGTTTAAAGGGAATGAAAACTTTTACTAATTTCATTCACAAAGTAGGTATAGTTACAGTAGGTTTGTTTGGTTTGTTTGGATTGGTGCTGATGACGCAAAAAGTTTGAAAAATCAATCCGATAAAAGCGATGCATTGTAGCACCCAATTTTCCATTTTCTTATCTAATCCACTTGGCTGTTAATCCTTTCATCCGAATTTTTGACACAACAAAATGTCATTTCCATATTCCATTACAATCCGTCAAGTCCGATCAGACGTCAAAAGTAAAAGACGTCAAACTAATTTTTCGTTAATTACATTTTTCATCAAATTCGCTTTAATGCAAATGAGAAACAATTGTTATGAAATTTAAATTCCCTTCCTTTCCACCCGGGAGTGGATAGAATACTCTCGGAAAACTAGGATTTGTCATCCAGAAAATTTTCTACTTAAACGAATGGTATCGCTTTCAATCCGAAAAGCACAACAGAAGAACGACGCAAGTACATTTAAAGCCGCCATAAATGACAACGACGACAAACCAGCCAAACAAATGATAACAAGTGGCACGGGTTTTGGCGTGGCGGTGTACAGCTGGAGGCTGGGGTTTGGTAATGCTAAAAAGACTATAGACTGTAGCTGGCTATACCACACACCAAAAGAAGCACTCTACTACTACAAATATATACGAGTATTTCGTATTATTTTCAACGAAGAAACGTCTGCTTTAGTTCACTATTTGACTCGCTGTTCGGGTGTATGACGACAACGACGACGACGACCGACCAACGTTCACTCGCTTTTCTCCGGCGTCTATTGAATCGCAAAAGTGTTGAAAGGAGGGCAGCGACACAGAAAGGGAAGATTTAAATTTAAATTAAAAACTATGTATAGTATCTGTAGAGAAAAGAGAGAGAGAGAGAGAGCGAGAGAGAGAGGTAACTACACAGATACAGATACCTACTCGCAGTTAGCTGCCTTAGCTTCCGAGGAAATTTATGACAGAAGGGCGATAGATATAAATGGTTGCAGTAAATTTTAAGCAAAGCATACTTTTTCGTATGGCATGGCAATTGTAGCCGATGGGCTTTGTATTGGGGATGAGTAAAAAAAGGGTGCCAAGCTAAGCAGCAAAAAAAAAATCGGGAGAAATCTCGACGACGATGCACATGTAGTAGAATCTATAGATGATTATAATTGCGAAACGACGTCAAGACTTTGCGGACTCTGTTGCTATGACGGCGACGACGAATCGTAGTTGTTGCCTTGTGTAGTTAGCAAGAAAAGTCTTTGTTTATCGATTGTTATAAAGCAGAGCAACAACAAAAGCAATGCTTCGGATGATGCATTTTCGGAGAATGATTGGAACTTTAATATTTTGGGAATTGCTAGCTTGTGTAGTAGTTTGGCTAATAAATGAATTAATCTGAATTAAAAATGTTATTCTGCTGGATTTTGGAATGTACATATGTATATGGTATTTTTATTTACCGAAAATGTGTTTTTTGTTTACATACTAATTAAAAATTACTTTTTCTGAAGTTCTTAGAAGATCGTTACTGGCCTTGCGAGTAATTTAATTTTGCACAGAGGTAGGTAGTTTCGCGTAAAACTTTTTTGTAATTTTTTAAAAGTTGAGAGGCCATAAATTGTTGGAAAGAAATACCTAGATTGGTCTGGAATTTCAAGCTCAACTCTAAACGTTCCGATTAATAGCTTTACATTTAATATTAATAAAAAGTCATCCGACCAGTGACGTACAATTAAACAAACATATGCCATGACATAGTTAACTAATCTACATTTTTACACATTAAGTATTTACTTTCCTTCCTATCGGGTCGAAAAAATATAACATCGCATACACAATGGTTGACGACGCCAATGTCTTAGGCCCAGCATGAGCTTTTAATATCTAATATTGAAACCATTTACGTATCAGTTTTATCTCCTTTCCGGGTCATACTAAAACACCCAAAAGGATAATGGTAGTATCTAAATTAGGGTTGCTGTTGCTGGCACTTTCTATAAAGGCTTTCATGGATGACTGGTTTCGTATGAAGAAAAGATTATATTCAATGACATGCTTTCGGGTTTCAGACAGATTATACCGCGATGCTAGCAAACAAAACTCCGTATCCGGCATTAGGGTCATTGTGTCTTAAAACATAAGGAGGGTTTTATTTTCAAAACAGATACACATATTCTCTATTTTTTTTTCAAAAACATACTTGAGTACAATAGGTAAGCCTTAGGAGAACGAGAACGAGATCCCCACCGGCTCGATGTCAAATTTCCATCCTGCGATTTTTTACTAATATATGTACATACAAAGTTGGAATGACACTTATTTTCCAAATAGTTAATATTTGTATATTTTAGACAAAGCTGATGTTTAAACATCTTAGCTAGAGCACTTTTGTGGATTCGCTCAACTACTTTTGCTTTTTGGACTACATTCACATCTTGGTAGAGATCATAATGTGATCGGTCTATTGGACAATATCGCACACAGTACCAAATATTCATCGAAGCCTTTTTTTGCAAAGAGTTTGTTGTCCCCCCCCCCCCTTTCTTGCTTATCGTCATCGCTCAGCACCAAACAGCAGACGTAGAAGGATCAATGTTTTATTTGTGTAGCTTAAAGATAGTCCTACGAATACGAACTTGGTAACCCATTTGTTTCACCAAACCGAAGTAGCAGCGGTTTCCTAGGGTTAAGATGTACCAGATGGACCAGCTTTGCCGGGATCTCGAATCCGAAAATCGACATTCTATATAGAGCTCCTTCCTGATGATGAATACAATCAAATGCAGATTTAAAGTCGATGAAAAAATGGTGTGGCTCGACCTTAAATTCCATGGGAACATGGGTATGTGTCGATGAGTGTGATGCAGAAGAACTTCGTACGTTCATACAGTATGTTGGACAGGATATTTTTTGCGACATTAGGTAGCGATATGCCTCGATAGTTCTTGCATGTCGTAGAATCGCATTTCTTGTAGATGGGGGATATTGAGCTGATGTACTTGTTCATCGGGCATGTTTTTTTCCCACAAACCTTGTTGACGATATGCACCCTACCAAAATATCGCCACCATAATGAAAGATATCTGCTGGTCTGTGTTACCATTTTAAAGCTAAGCCAACCCCTGCTGTGCAGGACGACGATACTGGTTCTTCATTGACTGGATGTGGGTTATCTTTTCGCCCTCTCTCGGCATGATGCCCATTTAGCAGCCGCTGTACTTGGTCACTACTTGATCATCTCTACAATTCCCTTACTTCAGTGACCACGTTCCAATCAATATCGAAGAGCCTGCGTTAAGGAAGATGCACAATGACGCTGGCCTTGACATAAGAACAGCAAGCCTGTATTTCCGTTCGCAGGGACTCATTTCGATGTTCATTAAGAGTTAATTCGCCACCAATTCAAATATTCTGGCTTTATGGTGAAGGTCGCTATAGACCTGTGATTCAAATTTGTCGTAGCAGCTCATATAGGGATAACACCTAACTGGAACTTTTATCTGGTTGATTTTACCCTTAGGCTGAAAACATTACCGGGCCTGTGAGGAAAGCGGCAAGGCTAAAGTTTTCTTATGGCAGTTCGAATACTGAGCCGTAAAACGTTTGTCATAAGAAATCATGTACCTATCAGCTATCAAAACTCTTCCTAATATCTGGGTCACAACACAATGTTTGTTTATATTTTTTTTACATAGATTCAGCTTATCAGCTAGCTGTTCTTTTAAACCGGGTTTAAAGTCTGTATTTTAGTCTAAGTATATACCTATACACATATTTTCCTTTCCAAAAATATGTATTTTAAATTAGCAAATCAGTGACAGATCCATTAGACGCCACCATAGAACATAACCCATTTAGTCATAGTAGTCAATCTGTCTCTCTTCGCTCTCTGCACAGCCTGTCATCTGTTCTGATAAATGTCAACATAAATTAACGTTTAAACCATATCCACACGCTTCCATAAGTCAGACAAACAAAGTCGAACGTTAATTTATTCGCGGCATGCAAATTAACCGCCAACTTACAATCACCTAATGCCTTGCAATTTATTTGATTTTGTTTTTCTTTATTACGCTCGTGACAACTGTGACACGTGTACTCGATATGAGTTGACGCTAATACGTTTCTGATGTAATATGGTAAAAAAAAGGTGTGAGCTCAAATGTCCGACATACACGCGAATTCTCTTACTAGATCATCATTGGCAAGTGTGATGTCGAGTGGATTGCTATTAATTACCAATTAAAAAAATCCCAATTTACCCACCTGTCAATCTGGAAACTATAAAACTCTTAAATAAACTTTATTTTTATTTAATGAATCGGTGTGAATGTACAGAACAGATACATAAAAAGCAAACAATGAAGCAGCACAGCAACCTCCCTTTATACAACAGATACCGGTTTGGCAAGGTGTACCCCCTCCTACCAAAAATCCAAAAAAAGGCCATCAAACCGCCACTCGGCAACTGCAGAGAAGGCAAATTTCTTTATCCTCCAAGAAGTATATCACCATACACTGACAGTTGTTGCCGACGACACTTTGCTTGGCGTAATTTCGTCGTCGTCGCGTACTCCCCCTCAACTTTAATAGAAGTTACTTTTCCCTCTAAACGGCCTTGAAAACACCATCAACAATGAGAAACCAACCGAAAAAAACTTGCCACCGATAGCGAAAAAAGACTGAAATTCCACAATCGAGTGTTACGACATAGTGTGCTGCTGGGCACGCATACACTCTTCCACCAAACCACATATGAGACGACTACACGCCAACCATACAACGAGCCGAGATACGAGAGAGCAGCTGTCAAAGAGCTTTCTCGTTGCTGCTTTGTTATACGTATACCTTCTCAACCTTATACACCTGTTGTGTTTTTTTTTTCGTGTGCCCTACACTCGCGCTCACTGGAAACTGTGGTTGGAGGGGGCTTCGCTTAAGACCCCTATCTACACCGCTACTCAGCTGTGTACATATATTACACTAGCTGTAGCGGAGCGTGTAATCGCGCAATGACCGATAATGAACTTTGGATAAGGTCACTTTTGTTTCGCATAAGTTCATTCCCCCACTGCTAGTACTAGCGCTGTGTTTGTTCGCTTTGTGATTATTAGTATTGACAGTGAGAGTTTTTTTTTTCCTTAGTGGTGGGGATGGGGAGCAGCAGTTTGTCAAACTCATTTGATGGCCATGAAATTTATTTGGGGTGTGTGGATGATGTGGAATCAATGCCCTTCGAAATCATTTTCTTTCTGCTCCTTCGCGGGCCATACACATATTTGTATTGTACGTCTAGACACGTTTAATGGTAGTTGAAAAAAAATGTTGAGGTAGAGTAGGCTCTCGAAACCTCGAAACAATTTATTCAACTTTGCTGCGAATGATTCATGAGATAAACACACAATTTTAACGAATCTAAGGCGTAATCTGTGATAAACAAAGCATGAATCATGGAAATTTGAAAAAAAAAACAAGCAAGGTTCGGGAGCGTTGACATATTTGAAGTCCACAGCTTGTAAGCCCGATACAAATAAATTGAAGGTGGCGAAATGATGCAACTGGTTTTTGTTTTCAGCCGAGAAAGTGAAATGACATGGAAATGGCAACAATTTGACAACTTAACGAGTTATGCAATCAGGAAAGTGTCAAATAAAACTAAAAGCTTTTCATTTACTAACAAGAGTCTTTTGGATAGTCGCGCTTCATCAAATAAAAGCGGTTTTACGTGTGCCTTTTGCTGAAGGTTGTATTTTCGTTTGCGTTTGAGTCGACTTATCTGCTACCTTGACTATATGGCTGACAACAGACACACGTCTCATACTTACGGTATACGATTTAGACTAGGTGCGCATATGTGTTTTCCACAAGTACAAGAAGAATGTCAACCTTCGAGACGTGATATCAGTTGATGTGATAATTTTCCCTCAAAGTAAATAAAATCATTTTTGATTCGTCGCGGAGAGTAGATCTAAAAATAAGATCGCAGCTGAAATCATCACGATGAGTTTTGGTTGCAATCTGTCAAATTACTGATATTCAATAGGTACATATATATGTATATTCACAATGGTGTTTTCATCCTATAAATAATCCAAGAAGATACTTTGATATTCACCCCATTTTTTCGGACTTGAAGGCCCCATGTGAAAGCATTTATTGGAAAAGGTGGACAGACCCAGATTTTGTGTATCCCTGACAAATTCGTAAGATAGACCAGGCTGACCCCAACAAATATACGGGGAAAGTATTATATACATTTGATGTAAAAACAGAACAGAGCAGAAGAGGCAAAAAATGTACTGAATAAGCCATGTACACCTAAAGTAAAATCAGGAAAAATTCTACCAAAATGTCGTGAAAGCTTATCTACATTACTGTAAGGTCAACTTTTCTGAAATTTTTTTCAAAATCTTTTAAATTTCTTTCTGGTATAGATTTTCTTGCAAGTACGTTTCTACAAGGCAGCTTTAAACGATTTGAGATACCGGGCACTCTGCTCTCAGTTTTCCCATATGTGCAATGGCTTTCGGTCTTCGTTGTCTCCTCAAAAATGTAGGCCGGGATCGGCGTTATCATATATACTACTAATTGAACAGCTTCACATAAAAATTAAGATAAGAGTCCATTTTTATTGTCACAAAAAGTGATTATCCTGGGTCCTCAGGCCCCAGCTATACTTACTTATTTACTTAATTTACCGTAAGTTCTCCCAACCGTTGAAGAGTCTCAGCCTAAGACACGGCAGTCTTCCATCCTCTACGACCCTGGCAACGATGTTTGCAGTTATCCAGACTAAGCGCTCTGACATCCCCGATGGCTTGGTCTTTAAAACGGAGGTTCGGTTTTCCTCGTCATCTCGAACCTGGTGGCAGGGATTTGAAAATCCTCTTAGCTGGAGCATTATTGTTAATTCATTCGATGTGGGCTGGTTAATGAAGAGGTTTTGGCCTTTTAGACTACATCCACATCGTGGATATATTCGCGGTTGAATTCGTTCCCCGTTCTCACGCACAGGTCCAAATTTCCATCAACAAGTTTTTCTTTCGAAGGAGCCCAGTATTGCTCCCTGCTTATTGTCCAGTGCTCGGCTCCGTATAACAAAACTGCTAGGATAAGGGCATTCGATTTGTACTTCGAGTAAGGAGTTTTAAACCCATTTGTTTCCATAGTATAGCAGCGGTTTGCTACGGTAATTCTTTGTTGGATCCCCACTTAGTTGTCACTCCTTAACAACCTCGAAGTTGCTGCTATCGATAGAGACTGTTGTCCTAGACGGTGGACAGATGTTTGTAAACGTGTATTTTAGTATTGTCCTCAATCTCTTTCTGACAAACTAACTTTTATTCAGTAGCCGTGAAAAGGAGCACTTTGGTTCCCTTGCCAAAGAACATTATGAATGTTTTTCATGCCTGATACCTATTCGAAATTACAAATGAGACGAAAAGTATAACAACAAATCAATGAATAATTTATATAAATAATAAAATATTTCTAATGTTAGCCTAGCGTAGGAATATGATTTTAATAATAATAATTATTGAATTAATATTTGATTATTGAATTTAATTTAGTATTTTTCCCAGTCGCCCTTTCCGTTTAGAACATTAAGACATTCCTTTAACGAGAAAAGATTATTATTTAAACATTATCGCTGGGTATCCTGCAAGATGGGGAATACCGCCCGGAAATTAAATATGTTTTCTATTTGGTTGAAATAACACAAGATACATTTGGGATCAATATCAGTTCTGTGAGCCCTGTTACTAAGCTCAAATAATGCATAAAACTTTTGACTAGTAATGTCAGAAATGCAGTCATAAAGTTTCGTTCTCTAAGAATCGAGTAAAAAGAACGTCGTCTGGCGAGGCCAACTCATACCTGTCTTTAATGTGGGAATACCAAAAATTTATTGCTACTTCTGCCATAGAAAGTTTATCTTTTATGTGAGCTCGAAGGTTCAAAGAGTGTGTTATTGTGAAATCTTAGTACTCGAATTCAGTCACTACTTCTATATTCTAACCATTCAGGGCTCTAGTCGCGTAAAATGACATTAAGACATTTTTCTCTCTATCATGTCTGAAGAAATAGATAGATACGAAAACGTCAAAACGATCTCGTCTGATCGTTTTCATTTTATATGATGTGGCCTCAGGGTCCAAGTACGGTCATTTCCAGTAATTCGGATTGGACTTCTAGTGTTGATTTTGAGGTCCCACACATCACAAACATGTTTTAATTTGTCATCGCATTATAGGTTATAAATACTAACAAGGTCGTTCACATAAAGTGAACGAAAATAACACCAAAGGAATCTGGTCTTTGATATCATTTATAAAAAGTGAAAACATTAAGTGGCTCAAAATGCATCCAGTTTTCGTATATAATCCAGCAATTCGGAAGTAATTTTGGTTTGTCTGCACCTTAGGAGAGTGTTATTCTTAAGTTTAGGGTCGAAATAAAAATAAACATACGGCGCAAACGGCTCATATAGGACATTAATTCTAGTTTCTACAACTATTGTGTCTAAAAGTAAAATAGAGTTTAATGTAGATTCCAAATGCTAAATTTAGGAAGCCTTTCACAACAGTCCTTACTCATAGATGTTTGTCAGACGTTTGCAAAAAATGGGCAATGAAAAATACTGAATCTGGGAACTAAGTAGTCCAACGCACTAATTACTGAGCCAGTACAATTGAAAGACCTCACTTACGCTACATACTGAGCTGTAAATTGTTTAATGGGTAAGGTGGATGTTCGCAAAGTTTTATGACTAACGTTTGTTTCAAGCACGTATAAGAATGAAAAATGTTTGATTAAAACCTAAAACTAGTAATCACTAGTATCACTAATAAAAAAGATCAACAAAAAAAGCGTAACAGCTCCTTCGCTCTTATTGTGTGACATGTTTTTAAAATAATTTTTTTTTAACTCTTACACAAATCTTAAACGGATATCTTATCATGTCTATTTCAAAGGTTTCTATGCCAGACCGCAATCGACTTGATATAAATAGGTCCCCATTTTCATTGCAATCCACAAAATAAAGGCAAACTTCTTTCCAGTCCTCTCTGTCTCCTCTTCCAACATCCAATATGTATTCTTTTATTTTCACATGAAGTATCCCTTGTCAAGCTATTGACGAAAGGATATGCCCAAAGTGTTTTGATCATAACCGTAGACTCTCAAGTGCTTAAACACTGCCAATCGATTTAGTGGAAAATGCCTATTATGTGGATGCCAAGTGCCAAATACATTTGCCACAGAGAAGGCCTTCGACAAAATGTTTTGTTCATATACATATGAGTATGTATATATTTTTTTCCCACCAAACTCAGTCGAGCCGAGCCGATGCCCTTTCAATCCCCACAATCCACAATATTTAGGGTAGCAAAACTCACGCACACCCAAACGAAATCCGAAAGTACATCAAACGAACAATGGAGTCAGTCAAATATGCCAGAGCAACTCCACAAACATCCGAACACAAAGCCAGCGGCAGCGACCAAAGACACAGAGAGAGGTTGATTGAACCTTTGGGTGAATGAATTAATGAATGAATGATGTATCCGTACCGAATTCAGGAGGTCAAATAGAAGAACACATACACCATTCAATATTAAATTTAAGGGATGGCACTGTAGATCGTAGATGGTTACTTAATGTGACCCGCATTCGAGGAACAATATTTCCAGTGATTACAATAATTTGCGCACGGCTTTCTGGTCCTCGAAAAATTCAATTGGCTTTCGAAAATTTACCAGGTGTGTGTTTCTGTCCGGTTGCGGGGGTTGCGTGCGGAAAAATGTTTTACTCCACACGCGCTGGCTGAGTTTATGAAGTGATAAACGCTCCACACAGATACAGGCACACTCATTCGTGCGCCGCTCAATGTCAGTTTAATTAATTCGTGAGACGTGTTGTTGTTTTTTGCGGATGCAACTCGCTCAAGTCGAATGGATGTGTAATGCCGTAATGCGTGCGATTATAAATTCGTATTTTTTGTTTTTTTTTTGTTCGGGAAATAAACTTGATTTTTAAGCTCATTACTTGATGCGCCAGTATATGCATACATTGTAAGTCGAGGAGATACAAAAGGCCGGAATTTCACGTATTTTTCTCTGGTAATTGGCAGTGGCGGGTGCGACAATTTAAGTGAAATTGCCAATGAGAAACGGTGAAAACAAAAAAAAAAAAAAACACAACACAACTGACAAACGATTCGTATTTACCAATAATTGTTACAAGGGATTCGAGCAGATGCGAGTGGTTAAATATTTATGTTGGTCTGGTTTATTCGTCGGAGTAATGCCACTTTAAGAAGTCATATATGATATAAATGCACGTTTGCGTATGCTTTCGATTGATGCTAATTTTATTTATTTAAATTATTTTTAATATTCATTTTGTTTTGCTTTTAATTTTCATTTTTTCCTTCACTGGCACAGATGCAGTCGTGGATTCTTTTGGTCCCGTGTGTAAAGGATATTTTGCATAGTAAGAAATCACATATATTTTTTTTCGTGGCATTCTGTCTGCTTTCGCTCTGGGATATTTGTGGAGATAAAGAAAGGAGGTATAAATATTTTTCATACTAATCCTTGAAAATTTCGAAAACTTTACTGAATAAGTGTATTCACCTTCTGGTGAAAAATTGAAAAACGAGGTTAAGCTGAAAAACAATAAAAGGTCTCTGACAACAGTGTAACTTAAAAATTGATCTCGGAGTGATCAAAATATGGTAGGTACTTTGTCTACGACAGATCTTTGCGAGTTCTTCGTTAAAAAGAATAGAATTTGTACCAATTCTAACTTCTGGTATTCTGTTTAGCTATGCAGAGAAAGAAACTTTTCAATGTTTCTCTTTCTGGATCTGTATGGTGCTGTCCGAACAGGTAGTGATCAGGGCAGGGGACAACACGGAAAACTCCAGCGACTAAAATATGCGAACGGTATTGGCATCAATGGACGTTCCGAGCGTGCTTCAACGGCTTTTGAAGAACTTTTGGGAACTAATTGGAAATGTGATCTATCGACAAATATCTGTGCACCGCATCTTCCTCGGGTTAAACATTGACCTGACGAATGACATCCTAGTGAAGATCCCGCCATAACTACTTCGGTCGATACTCCTTCGATACTTCGGTTCGGCAAAAGATATGGGTTCAAAACTCCTAGCTGCCTAATATTTAAGCAAAGTTAATATTAACAGATATTTAGTTCTTTGTGCGAGGATGACGAATGGAGGAGAAGATACAACCGTCATCTGAACAAAATGTAGTACAAAAATCCAAAGCTTGTGGACTAAATTAGCTATATAAGGACCCTATTGGAGTCTATTAAGACTCAACATATTTCAACATTCTGGAAACTTGCAACGCACCTCGCACCAAAAGATATATATTTTGGATGTGTTTGTAAATTTCAAACATTGATGGATTGTCCACAAATTTATTCAAGGTCGCCAAGAACTCTGTGAAGTCGTTGCAATAAGTACTAAAGATTTACATAATACAATATCTGTCCTACAACTCTTGCATTGAAGGTGTGAACGAGTGTTAACGCAAAATATGAGGTTTTCGGTTAAAATAAGCAACATATGACATACTTTACATCAGTGTAATATAGTTAAGAAGTAAACTCCAGTAGGTTTTAGTACCGATGGACAAAAAATCGCATGGAAAGGGGGTTCATAGTCGACCTCTTGCAAGTTATTTCTATTAAAAATGTTATAACTTCTTAACTAAAGGAATCAAAGGATTATGAAAAATTATGGCGCCCTTAAATTAAATTCTTCAAAATATACTACAGTCGAATCCCTCTAAGTCAAACCTCCTTTAACTCGAATTTCCCTCTAACTCGAATTTTTCGACCCTATTTTTGCATTCCCTTCAATTTACCATAGAAAAGTCATCCTCTAAGTCGAAATCCCTCTTAGTCGAAAATCCCTCTAACTCGAACATATTCTTTCGATTCTTGACCTATTACAATTCCTCTAAGTCGAATTTTTCTTCTGAAGAAAACAGAATCAACAAAAAAAAGGTCTTCCTCCGGCAAGTGTTGCGTCGCGACGATACGTTGTGTTTCTACATATACATCTACATACTTCTGCTTAAAAAATTATTCCATTGAAAAAGGGGTAAAAAAGTGAAACATTTGCAGGTGCACAACACTTGTGTTGTTCGAGAGAAAAATATGCAGGTGCAAAAAAAAAACTAAAAATTTACAGGTACCCAACATTTGTGTTGTTGGGAAGCTAATTTGAAAACAATTATGATTTTTAACAGTAAAGTTCTCTTGCTTCATTGTACAGAAATCTTCTTCAAAACGAGTAGCTTGTACAGTCAATCGTAGATCGTTCGTTAATAAGTAAGTTTGTGTAGAAAGTTGCATGGTTTTTCGGTTAGCTTTATTAAAATTGTATTGTTTTCAAGGTACATTACGACAAGTTGAGACCGAAAATTGAATAAAAGCAAACAATTTAATTTTTAAAAGACTAGGTTTGTAATGCATGTGACCGAATTTCTTAGAGAATAATAACAATTTTTTAGATAAATGATGGCCAAGAGAAAACTAAAAACATTAGATCTTGCAACAAAGATCCATCTGGTTGAGGAAATTGAGAAGGGACTTCAGAAGAAAATGAAAATTGCTCAAGATTTTGGAATTCCCAGAAGTACTCTTTCGTCGATATGGGCTGAGAGAGAACAATTAAGGCTTCGACATGGTAGTGCTAGTGTTAGTGGCCGGGTAAAGAGAAACAAGGTGTGTCAATACGAAAACGTTGACAAGGCTGTTTTAAAATGGTTTGAAAGTGCACGTGGCAATAATTTACCAGTCAGTGGTCCAATCTTAAAAAAACAAGCTCTAAGATTTGCAAAGAGCTTACATTTTTCTAACTTCAAGGCAAGTGACGGTTGGCTGAGCAGATTTAAAACTAGGCACAGTATTCTTGGCAAAATTTTGTCTGGCGAAAGCGCTTCTGTTGATAAGACAAAAGCCAATGAATGGAAACAACAGCTCCGAGAAGTTGTCTCAGGATTCAAACCGGACGACATTTTCAATGTTGATGAAACTGGACTTTTTTTTAAATGTTTGCCGACACGTACATTGGCTTTTAAAGGGGAAAAATGTTTTGGAGGCAAGCACAGTAAAGAAAGAGTAACATGCCTTGTGGGATCTAATATGACTGGCTCAGAAAAGCTAAAGCTATTAATAATCGGAAAGAGCAAAAGTCCTCGCTGCTTTAAAAAAATAAAATCATTGCCGGTGGACTACGTAGCCAACCAACGATCTTGGATGACGGGAGATCTTTTTACGAGTTGGCTTTTGAAGCTGGATAAAAAGTTCGGAAGATCTAAACGCAAGGTATTGTTCTTAATCGATAACTGTCCAGCTCATCCAAAACAAATAAAGGACAAATTGAAGTTTATTAAGCTTGAGTACTTCCCTCCTAACATGACCTCAATAGTCCAGCCAATGGATAACGGCATAATTCAAAGTTTAAAAGTTAATTATAAGCGCCGTATACTTAACAAGATTTTAAGTGTTTGGGAAACTAATAAAGTGGACTACAAGATATCATTGCTGGACTGTGTGCGTGAAATTTCAAAGGCGTGGGTACAAGATGTAACACCGATGACAATTGCAAATTGTTTTAGAAAGGCTGGATTTAAAACTGAGACATGGGATGATGAAGACGAAATGCCGTTAAACTTAATGAGATGTACAAACGATGACGCCAATGGAATTGAAGGCATCTGGAACAGACTTATTGAAACAGAATATAATGTCGAAGGCGTGAATTTGTTGGATTATCTTGAAATCGATGACGGTATCGTAGCCACAGAAGTACTGGATCCTGAAACAATTGTGGAAGGAATAGTTCGTTCTGCTGATGTTGATGACGATGAGAGTGGAGCTGAAGAAGAGTATGGCGAAACAATAATCAACCATATGCCAGAAAAGAAAGATATTGAAAACGCAATTGAAATATTGCAAACTGCAATTGAAATGACCGAAGATGTCCCAGATGAGGTTCACTATTGCCTTTTTAAAATAGAATCATTTATTAAACAAGTGAACACTGCAACATCCCAAACAAAAATAACTGATTTTTTTAACTAATTTTGTTCAAAGTATACTTTTGTATTTGTTACATTACCTAAATAAATTCCTTAAAAAAATAAATACATACATAAATAGTTAATCCCTCTAACTCGAATATTTCCATAAATCCCTCTAAGTCGAACTAATTTTTATTTCCCGTGAAAATTCGACTTAGAGGGAGTCGACTGTATTTAGCTATTAATTAATGTACAATCTGAAACAGTCCCATTTCTGAAACGTCTACAAAGTCGTGACCCTTATTAAATACACTCTCTGGTAATTTGCGTAAAACTATAAAATAAAATGTATACCCTATCTATCGATAAAGTCTCAACCTCTACTCAAGCCAACTCGGTTCACACAACCCCATTTGAAGGTGTGAGAACTTTGTCCTATTAATTACCTCCCGTGTAAACCACATCAACCTAAGCCCATTTCTGGAATGGCGGTGTCGTGCTGTTTTACCACACAAATTACCATCAAAACTCTTCGCCCAGCGACGATTTCTATTTCACAAGCTATACGAGTCTCAAACCCATTCGTTTGGTTTCGAGTCGGAATTGCAGTGGATTTTCTTTCCACAAACGAAGCGACCAGTTTAGGCCAAATGTCGTCCAATTTAATTCGCGCGCACTCACAGTTCACACCGACCGGACCGAACTTAGGGCCAAGCAAGAGCCACCACAGCAAGCAGCAAACCAGGCAAAAAGTGTTGTTACAACTCACTAACCATCGCCGCGCCGGCCAGCCGTAGAGAGAGAGAGAGAGAGAGAGAGAGAGACTCTGTGGCAGTGGCACTGTGGCAGTAATAATATGCGTTATGAATTCGCAATTCAAATTACCATCGTCGTCATTTCATCCGACATATTCGACGACGACGACGACGACGACTACTATCATAGATAGAAACAACTACGACGACATATTCACTTGGTACGCGCGACGTTTCACAATCTATTATAACACAATTACTCGCTCGGTGGATTTGTTGCTGTTGCTCTATCGAGAGTGCTATATAATATGAACGCGCGTATCTCATGGATTAATATGATGATGATATGCACAAATATATTATGTATGTAGCCAGCGAGTACGCTGTACTACTACCGTACACCGTCATCCACGATTGCCATGTGAATGCTAATTCCGCGTATACAAGCTTTCAGGTGAGTGCTGGAGCTGGTATCGGGTCGCTTTTTGTGTGCCGTATGTATCTGTTCTATCTTGGTTACTTAGCTTAGCTACTGGACGACCCTGGTTGTTTGTTATTATTTTGCGCTTTTACTTGTTCGCGCTACAAGTGCAAGTAGGCACAGATTTCGAAGAGTGCTAATGTAAATGTAATCGCAACGAAAGAGGAGCACACGACCGACCAAGACAATAAAGCAAAGTTTTTGAAATAAGATTACGTAACGGATGTGTAGTATTTAGTGGTCGGGTCGGTTTTTTTTTAAATAAGAATGTGTAATTAACTTTTCCGCTGTTCAGAAGTGTAAGGAGCGATGCACTCAAGTAGATACGTACCTAGCTGTGGTCAAGTTAGTTTGACTTTCAATTTTAATGTTCTACTTTAGTTTTGCCAACATTCCGGCATCGGATTGCTTGTTCAACTTTTATACTGTTATACTGTGAATTTGATAGTAGAGGGACATATTTTTGGAAACATACATACCTACATGTAAGCGTTACTTGTGGTGAAGCCAAGGTCTGCATCGCAACCACAATATAATGCACTAGCTTCACCTTTTGCGGTCTATTACGACGATATGTTTCTTTTCTTTGGTTTGGATTTAAAGACTCTTCGTACTGGAGTGCTTTCTATATACATAGCTACCCTGGCCATATTATACTACTGAAGCGCAAATTTCTGACCCAGCCGATGTCGTCTAGCACTTAATCTTGCTTTCAAATTCATCAGTTGGTGCTTTGCCTTCTCCGCCGTCATTAAAATGCCAAAACTAGAGAAAACTCAATGATGTCAAATGTAAGGCAATGTTAGGTCTGAAGTTGCACCGGCATAAGCCCGATACACTTGGACCAAAATAAGTCCCATTATGATACCTCACGAATCTAGTAGAGTATCCATCCTACTCGTTCCTAATTGGATAGACAAATTATTCGATAGATCAATATACAAAGATCTTTAAGTTCATCGTGAAAAAAGCTCCTCGGAATGAGATCCCGCATTTTGGAGAAGTCTCCGCATGTACAGAGAAATTGGGGAGTTGTTTCCACCTCCTTAACGTTCATTTAGCTTCTGCAGAGATCGTTTGAACACACACTTTGTTCCAATCTAACCTAATATTAATATCAAAAAGTGAGACATCAGAAAATTCATTGAAGTAGTAGCTTCCAAGTGTTATGTTCCTCAAGTGACCGAGACAGTGACAGAGGAAGTGAGGTGTGTCCTCATGGACCTCTTTATCACTACATCCTCGATATATATCGTCATATTTGAGGTTTAATTCCATTGCGTGATTTCTTAGGAAGTTATGTCCTGTTAAGGCCCCGACCAATTTAGACAGAGATGACAAACTGAAGAAGTTGGATGGTTAATTAAAAATATAAAATATTTTATTCAAACTTTTTACTCTCTTTAAGATATACGTTTGAAAAAGAATTTCTGAAATTTTCAAAGGAAAAGTCCGCGTTGACATATAACTCGTGACAGGATCATCAGAAGTGAAAAAAAAATTGTGTTTTAGTTAAGAACATAAAATAGAATTTGGACGAAGGGGAAAAAAAAGTGAAAATTGGATTTTTGGCAGACCTTTTTAAAATGCTTATTATGGTAAAATTTGCTCAACATTTGAATGATTGAAAAAAAAAATCCTTCGTCCAAGTCCTCGTGAATTGTATCTCGAAGACCTGTGTAGAATTTCATCAAGATCGGTTGAGTGGTTTTCGAGAACTTTTGACAACCGAAATTGAAAACAAAGTTTCGAGAAAAACGCGTTTAAAATTTGGATAACCTCAAATAAACCTCGTGATTCAATTGAGTGCGCACCTTCCCAAGGCTGTATCTCCGAAAATTTTATTCGAAATGACTTGAAAACTTAGGATAAAATTCTAGATATGTTGTAGAAATTAATAAGACAATAAAAAAAATCCGATTTTGTATCCATGTAACCCCTTAAAGCACTTTTGGCTGCAAATTCCTTCACGCACGGGTCCAGAGGTGTTATATTAAGAAAATGTTCACCTAAGTTTGGTCTTAACTAGCTACTTTTGCCAGACTTTGCGATATTGTTTTTTTTTTTAACTATTTCCACACGTATTTTTATTTTATCTTTATCTTTTCCTTTCTACCTTCAATATCGTGTTCGAGCTCGTCGAGAACACATGCGCACGGACGCTCTATGCTGGGTATCATATCCTATTTGTTTTTATCTAGAGCTGGTAAGAGCTGAGTCTGCGAGGCTCTAGGTCAGTAGTTATGTGACTAAAATAAGAGGTAAGTAGGGGATAAGGGTTAATAACATAAATTTTATGAGTGAAAGAAGCAAAGCAAAATCGTTTGAAATATTCCTGAAACGACACCTAACAATGCTGAACTGCGGCAGTTAGGGCTAAGATTATCAAAACTGATTCCACCCATTTTGATTGGAACTCTGCCTGAACACACTTGGGTAAAAACAAGTTTAAAGCGTTTTCCTCTTGTGTTCTTATTCAGTGCATATAAAGCGTCCCGAAATACAAAACAAATTATTTAAACTTCACTGCACTTTGTAGATAGGCGAGGAGAATCAACAACTTAACTGCATTGGATGTAAATGTAATCTGACTAGAAGTGTTCAATTTAATCTTTCCAGGCTAAGATCATTGCATTGATGGAATGGTTTGCAGACAAAATGAAATAAAATGGAAAAGTGGCAATGTCCTATTGTTGGTAACGGAACAGTCCCATTGCGAATGTTGAGCGTGCCCCACATCCAGTAACGAGTCCAGTATTTTGTTTCCTGCAAGATATGCCGATACTATCTAGTACGTGCCTTTAACAGTCTCCAGCTTATAGATCGGTTACAACTTGATTTAGGAAGAACAAATTTGACATGCACAGCGAGTAGTATCCAAGAGTACAAAGTCCGCTAACCAGGTTGTTAACAATCTATCAGAACAATAAGAGTATCCTCTCTATCTTTTAAAAGACGGAGAAGTTGGGACACCGAAGCCATTTTTGAGTGTTGGAAGTTCTTTTGGACTATCTTTAGAATTTTTGCGTCATCAAGGTGTTGTCTAGATCATCCAATTCGAAAACGAGCCGAAAGGTTTAGTCAACAGAACTAGGGGATATCCTTCATGTCTGCATTTCATTACAATAACTTCGAGATTCACACTTGGCCTAGCAGGTGATCCTCGCCATAAATGACCATTGATCATAAGCATTTTCATTGCCAATGAAGTAGATTTTTTCAATTTTTAAAAATATCCTCGCGAAATTACTGATTTAGTAAATGAAAAACGAAGAGCGAGTAAAAGATGGCAGCTAAATACTTGGGAATGGCACTAGACTCAAAATTAATATGAAAATCGCATGTTAAGAAGAAACTCGAGGAGCTCGTTCTCAGACATAATCCATGAAGATTGGAAGATTTTCCAAACTTTGCATGCAAAACAAGCTGCTTTTAAATAAGTGCTTAAACCTGTATGGATGTATGGTACACAACTTTGGAGTTGTACCAAAGCAAGTAATGTTAAAATTTTACAGACTTTTTAAAATAAAGTTCTAAGAAAAATCGTAAATGGCCCGTGGTATATCAAGAACGCCGATATTAAAAGAGATCTAGGTATTACTACTGTTGTAAATAAAATACGAATTATGGCGCGTTAACAACACACTCGGCTTCTTGGCCATTGCAATGACGCTGTATTAGAAATTCTAGGATAATACCCTTTGAAATAGCACTATCAAATGTAACCACATTTTGTCGGTAAAGCAGGTGCTTCTGCTGGGATGTTTCCTTTCAAAAATGCTTGAACACTTTAAATTGAAACTGCTTGATAGGCATAAGTCCTGTTGTATTATAAAAGTATTTTGAAGAGAGGTGATTTTAGTGAGTAAGAATCTCACACTATTATTACATAGTGAAACATTTTCCTCCTACCCTAAAAAAAGCCTTTTGAGTGGGATCCGACGTTTCCATTATCTAAAACCGGGTATTCTATAAAGTGTGCTCAGCGGAGTATTTGGGCTCCTCCAGAAATATCTGAGTGCTCTGCCGAAAGATTGGAATTAAATATTAAACATCCATCAGACTAAGTCAGAGCTTATGAAACTTTATAGAACTTTTCATTATATTCGCAGAAATTTTTAATATAATAGACAATTTTTTCATGGTCATGAAAGTGCATGGATATGTGTACTGCCGGTGCTAAAGCCACGCCGTAACAACAACAAAAAATGTCAAAAAATGCAGTCTGTGTCTTCCACCAACTTTCACCTGACACAACACAAACTCCCTCCCTTAAAGATATCCCAAACGGAAACGTTAAAATTTATATTTATAAGAAACTATGCATATGTATTTACTTCGTCACGCAAAAGAAAGGTGGCTTTTTCGCAAAAAAAACTTGACTCGGCGACTTTGCTTCAGTGAAAGGTAAACAGCGAAGGATGTCAGCGGCCTGGTGAAATAAATGTGACCAACATTTCATGTTGTCTTTAAGGGAATAACCCTTAAAGTAACTAAGTTTTCTAATTTAATATAATTGAGAAATGTTTCTTGAGCTTCCGAAGTGCTCCGCGATGAATTTTTCACGGTTGATCTGGAGCGGTATGTTCAGTTCGCTATACTTTGTGTACCTACGTTAATTTTCTTTTTGTTTAACAGACAACTGTCAAAATCGAAAAGTAAATGACATGTATTATTCAATTACAAGTTATACCCATAAAAAACCCATAACCTGGTGTTGTTCCCCCAAGAAGTATTTTTCACATCACCTAGTCATTCCAACAGTTTTCCATTTTCTCAGTGTTCTTTCCCTAAAGACGCTGCTGCAAATATGTCACTAGCATCACCAATATCTGTGATTAAAGCCCCGCTATCGAATCTCAATATCCAATTGTATCGGAGATTGAGTCTATTTTTAAAGCGCTAAACTCCAACGAAATGGCACACAACAGCCAACTCAAAAATTAAATTACAAGCAATTTGGATTTTTTTTATCGTATCACTAGGTCTTATTCCATTGAATTGACTTTGTTTCGTTTGTTGATTGTATAATTAACCAAAAGAAAACAGGCATCGGTGGTGATGCGAGGAGAAGTCGTCCGTAAAGCAACAACCACTCCAGCTTAGGGGGAGGGTGAAAATTAATTTCCACCATTTAAATGGAAAACAGAAAACAAAGCCGAGAAATAATATACCCACTGCATATGCGGGTACGAGAAAAATAAGGCTGGTAAGACTATGAGTACGTGCATAAGGTCGATTACTAACTGCTACCTACTGCAATATAAATCGAACAAAAAACAAGCAAACTTCGATTTTCGTGTTTATATTTATTTCATTTGTCTTCGGCTTTGAGGGGAGATATTTTATATAGTCGATCAAATGTGTAGTGTCACTTAGCAGAGGGTGAGTGGTAGCAGATAAATATTACAGCGGCAGGGTGTGATAGATAGAGATACTTCAAAGAGAGATTTTAAATGCAGAGGGCGGGTGTAGATTCACTATTCAATTTTATATCGTGTGCATAAGTGCTTGCACAAATTGTGTTATGTATGGGCCGAAAAGGTTTCTCTAATAATGCATTAGGTTTATTTATTTGTTTATTTAATTTTCATCAAAATTAAATCGGTTGCGCTAAATTCCTGTGCGGATTCCTGTAGCGCGGTCGTGGCCTAACTGCTTCCGGCTACGAACTCATAAATTTGTTGAGTTCCCTTCACACTTTTATGAAAGAGAAGCCTCTACGCTACTGGGTTATCCCTTTGGGTTGATGCTGACAATTCTGCGGTTGGTGTTCATTCATTCAACATTTCGCAGGGCGATGTCCTGTTCAGCTCTTATTTTTCTCCTTTGAATCTTCTTTTCGAGAATCCGTCAATGCAAACGGGACCACAGTAGAAAAAGATGTATTCTTTTAATATTGAAACAACCAATTCGCTTTACGAAGAATCCATGCTTTAAATAAATCGAGCAGTACTTGTCTTATCAGCCTTACTGTAATATGCACTCATCGTCTGATAAAATGTCTTTTTGATATGTAACAGATCAAAGTAAAAGTTGAAAATTGTGACCTGATTCCGCCTCCCTTAACCACTGGAAATGTTATGTAGTGCGGTCCGCACCGCACCGTTGAAACCTCGCTGTATTCTTGCAAACATCTTCGAATTGATAAAAATAATGAACGTATTAGCATCTTAAAAATTGTCATCGTGCCTCCGATTTTCGCTTGTTTGTTTTCCTCTTCAGAGAGCTTTCTTTATCGTTACTCTACACAGGTGAAAATCAGGGATTTAAAGAAAAGACGTGGTTTCTCATAGTCTTCAAAATGGAATTATTTGGATTTTTCCCAAATTTTTGTCCTTAGTTGCCTTAACCCATTACTGCCAAAAACTATTTTTAGCCATTACAACATAAGAAACGACTTTTATGTTGGAAGCTTCAAAAATAATAATTGGGAGTGGGTGGATTTGGTGTCACTTACCACCAAAAACTGGTGAAAAATAAAATAACTATTTTTTAATGAAATACAAGTGAAGTTAACTAACTCTACCTCTGATAATCCGTTGAGATTTGCAATTTTGTTCGTATGGTGTGGCAAAGGGAGAACTCTCTAAAGTGATAATTGAGAGTGGTAACTTTATGTGCCATTGGACATTAATCGAAGGGGCGATCGAAGAGTATCAAGATTTAATAATCATGCAAATATATTAAAAGGATTTTCGGTGATCTTCATGCATTTGAAATTAACAAAGCATTAGATAAATTCCTTAAAATTTTAGAGTTCTATCAAATCTTCTCTGTTATCGTCCGGTTGATAGTGTGGAAGAGACACTATATCCGTAGAGGCGTTATCGAGCCTTAAAATTGAATGCATTCAGTTGATTATTTCCCGAATATTAATTTGTTCCTAAAGATATTATCTACTCTGCGGGTATCCACGTCTCCTGCCGGGCGAACATCTTATTCTTTTTCTATATATAAAAAGGAGTTTCACTTTTGTGTGAGACCTCATATCTAGAATACGGCTGGGTGGATTTTTATATTTTTTTATTAAATGTAAGGGCACCATTTGTAAATAGTTGAGAAAAAAAATGTTCAATGCTTTAGAAAAAAAATGTTGAAAATCCGTCCAACCGAAGTTTTTATAGCATTGACGAAATTGGAAGATTTGTGAGCCACTTTTTCATTTGGTAATGTCGGTGCAGCGAAATAAGGCCAAGTTGTATAAGAAAAACTTTGAAAATTGGCCTTATTTCACTTTTGGAAAGTGACCTCTGTCGAGAATAATTATACAACAAAGTTTTTCCAAAGTAATAAACTTTTTAATTTCAATGATTTTAACCAAAATATGTTCGCAGGGAAATGTTGCATTCGATATCACATCATCGAGGCTCTTATTGCGTAAGGCAAAAACCATCGAACGACGTCGTCTTGGCGATACTTCTTCTTCTTACAACTACCAATTTGCAGTGATCATCTTGGCGGTGAGAGAGATTATCGTTTCTTGTTGCTTCACATAAGAAAAATTTAATTTAAAATTGAGAAAATAAACATTATGTACTTTTCGCAATATTTTCAATGTCTGGTACTGGAGGTACCGTGTCATGCGATCTGAAACGTTAGCAAAAGACTTTGCGCATATCTTTGGGAATTTTAAGTCCAACTGAGCAGATCGACATTTGTTTCGGCCATTTGCTGGCACTCTTAAAGGTATTACAATAACCCTGCTATGGACCATTCCGGAACCTGAGAACTGAAATGGAACGTTGTGGGGGAATATTACTCTTATCGAATCGACTATAGAACCACATCCGGCAATACCAAGTATACCTAATAAAAAACGAATAGCGTTCTACTTGAATAGTCTTTAAAAACTCAATTGCATAAAAAGGCCGAAGTAAAGAAAATTCTGCAAAAATGTTGACATATCATACTGATAGAAGTTTTTTTTTGTTGAGATGTCACTTTTAGCAAGAAGTTACTTTCAAACTGTTCAAATTTTTGAAAATTTTCAATGACTCCCAGACAGATGCTATCATACAATTTCAAGCATTTTTCCAATTCATTTAGTGTTTGCCATCACGATCAAAAAGTCGTAAGACCAAGCAATAAGATATTTAGGTTTGGAATTGTAAAATCCATGGCCAATTGTATGTGGCTTGGATTGGAGTTGGTCATTAACAAAATAAATATTTCTACATAAATTAATACCAAGGGAAATCAAAAATATTATCCATACCAACATTAATAAATAAAATATTTAAGTTTATAATATTTTTTTTTTTTTTAAATTAGATTATTACTTTGAAATTAAAATAAAATTTTATTAAAAAAAAGGAAGACTTTTATATAGGGAATGTTGAGTTCCACGTCATTTATCGTGGTTAAAATATTATTTGTTTAAATAAAAATAATTATTTAAGGCGGAACAATTTAAAAATATTTACTGGCAAAACAACGTTTTCCGGGTAAGCTTTTTCTTGTACAAAAACGATTCTAAAAAACACAGGCAAAGAAGTGAGTTTGTTATGTCCCTTCTAAGTATCTGAAAGTCTAAGTAAAATTAAACAATGCGCATGGTTAATGAAAAAGCCAAATAATTTGTATATCAAGCAAAAGTAGTAATACTTATATGTAAGTCAGCTCTCAGAAAACATAGAAATAAGTTTTAGAGATTGAAAGGTGCGCAATATAAATATCTAGAATATATTTTATTAGGTAAATTTCGTCATTCATTATTTTAAATCAAATTTCTTGGTCTCTCGCACTGAAAATCAAATATTTGTATTTGCAGGATATTCCTTATGATTCAAAATTAGTTAAATACTTTTAGCCATTTGCTGTGCAAGCCCTTACCATAGTAAGAAAAATGTATGGAAATTATATTAAACCGCCTTACGAATGCAGTGACACAATGCTTGAGGACAGGGGAAGACAAAGAATAATTTGGTAGCTCCGAGCAAAGAGAATGTCATTATTTTTGTCTCCAACATCAACTTCAAGTACATAACTCGAAAGCAAAATTATTACAATACAAAATATTAAATAGGAATAAGTCGTTCAAATACAAAACTTTTGCCGGACGAATTGCCTAATATGACTACTTACTTGAAACTTATATGTAATCGACTACTTAAAAACAAACTACCAACTACGAATACCACGTGTATGTATTTATGGTTTTCCATTAACTAACAAATGCTACAGATGACTAAATGTAATTTATAAAATAAAACATCGCTACAAAGAAGAAGGGAACAACTAAACGAAAAGAATAGCTATTTCTTTAAAGTCTAAACTGTTGTAACTATTTTCAAAAAGAAAACATAAACAGCGAAAGCATTAAAACCTCATGATATTAATGAATGCGAAAAGGGGCAATGAAACGAAACTAGAGACGACCGACCGACCAACAACGATGGAACAATTATTGCCCTCATCCTCTCAACTGACTCCGTCACCATCACCGTCTCCGTTGCCTTTCGGCTTGGTTTGGATTGCATTCCACCAACGAAACACAGAGGAAAGAAAAAGAAGAAACTCAACGATAGGGTTTATTACTTTGTTCCGTAGCGCACAGCTCACTGTCGTGTATCTTCGTCCCACAAGGCGCACCCAAGACGGTTAACTAAAGTTAATAATGTTGAGCTTGAAAATCGATGACCTGCAAAAGCTAGCGGACGTAAATTGTATCATGAATTTGAATAATTACAGTGCTAATGGTTGTTAAGTGGATTTTTTGTTGTTGTTTGACAGGCTTTTTACCGCCTTCACCAACCATTTTAGTTTCTTTAATTTTTTTTTTTTTAATTCATTTTTGTACAGTTCTTTTTTTTTGCCAACGTTTTATAGATCCATATGAAGTCATAAAGCATAGGAGTATGGTCAGTGTCGGTATGTGTGTTTTGGGTCATTTTTTTTCCTCGGGGGCCGCTGGCGTCCACCGTTTTGTTAACAGAGCATGAAAGTTGATTGAGAGAATTTTAACGCGCGTGGTATGGTATATTGGTATTCTTGGTTGATGGTTGTTTTGACGGATAAGGTAAAGTGATTTGGTTTTATGACACACGTTCCATATCGTGGAACTCTTTCTCTTTTTTGTGTTACTTAATTTTCTCTTAAAAAGCAATTAATATAAATTATAATTAAATGGAAGGAATAAAATCAGTTCCGGGGGTGTGGTTATAATTTTCAGAAGCTAGCTACATAAATGGCAACAATAATGTAGGGTGACACGAACAGAAATTGCTGGTGAGTCTGATTGGTAATTTATGCCTGCTTTGGTTGTTGGTTTTCCAAACGAGGAATCTATAATGTGGTGTATCGCTTCTTTTAGTGCCCCAAAAGGAGTCGTAAATAAATATAATCATCTGTTAGCTGGTTTTTGTTTCTGTTTGCACAAATTCATATGAACAAACTCATTCGTCTTTGTAGGTATCTGGGTAGGTACTCATATAAATTTGCAACTACATATAAAGCAATAATTAAGAACCTTTGACGCCGAATTACGGCATCCTCCAACAAGTTTAAACCGCGAACGAGTTGTAGGTACCTCGATATACAGTGAAATCATTCGGTAATGGCAGCGGTATCAGTATTTTCCCATATAAAACAAATTTCGGGTTGGTTCACTTTCTGTATTTCAATAATAACTTAGTTTTACACCCTTAGCCGGAGAAAAAAGTGTGAATACGTTAATAAGTAACAATGCAAACAAGGATAAGAAAGTAGTAGGAATATTCTATGTAGAAAGAAAAGGCAACTGTGTCCTAGGTTTAAGACTGAAACGCAGGATTTTCAAATATGCGAATACAGTGCATTCAGGCAGGGCAAACATAAATCTTACGCCTAGTTTGTAAAGATCCATTCCCGCCTTTTAGTAAAGGAAGATGATGGTTTAGGCATACAGATATTAAATTATAGACCAAAGTGTGGCTGTATTTTTGAGACACACTTATAACTGACTCGTGTCTGTTTGTTCAATATTCTGGCGATTTGTATTTTTCAACAGAAGTTCGTTCGTAAAGGTTCAACGCAATTCAAGTACGCATCATAAGCCTTCAATAAGACATACCGTAATGGTGAGTGTCGATTTAAGAATGCTCTCGAGAGTTACAAGACAAGAGTCTGTTTATTTCAGAGCATTAACAACGAGAGTTATTTGATGAAGTAGCAGACTGTTGTTTGCAACGTATGTGGCTTTGGTTGTTGAAATTGATGTAAAAAATTAATGCAATCGAAAAAGGGAATGTTTCTGGATCCCGCTTGTTAAAATCCCGTTTTTTACAAATCCCGCAAAAAACGTTTTAAAACACCTTCTTCTAAATTCCCGGTTTCCTAAAATACTTTGTTTATACTGTTATAAATAATCTTTTCATATACCCAATTTCGCACCAACATTGAAATCATACGGGGGGTTGCAGGAGGGCAGCATGCTTCCTATGTTAAATTACCTGCACTCCGAATTTGGCAGCCGAGGGATTTTAAAAAGCAGGATATCGTACCCAACCCCAAAATCCCCGATTGCGACAAATAATACGTCTCTGATGACCAGTGCTGGTTTGTCGCGGATGTTAATCAACCCCAGATGCAATGCAAAGTATAAGGATGAGAATGGTAAAACATTGGGATAACTTAAAGGATTTGCATAAGGTGTTGGTTGATTTTAAAAAATCATTTGATAGGCTAACAAATGATCAAATGTGGCTGTTGCTGATACCTTCGTAACTAGATGGTCATGTCGCAAGGAAGCGATAACAAGAGCTGGTGTCATCGAAGAGTTCACAATCAAAATCGGTGTGCACCAGGTCTTACGTCCTGATTTTTAACTTTCTCGTATACATTAGTACACTAAAGAGAAAGTTATGGCGAACGTGCGGAAATTTCGAACTCAAACTGAGTATGCGGGTTTATATTACGACTATAGAGAAGTTTAAAAAAGTGGTTCCGCCAATGCCGTCCGTCGGTCTGTCTGTCTGTCCGGGCGTCGTATGGCGAAACGGTTCGATGGATTTGCTTCAAAGTTCGTGTATAAGGTTGTTGGGGTTACATCTCGGGGCATCTTTTTATTTTTTGCTTTATCTTTTTAAAGAACGGTACCTGCCATACAAATTTTTTTGTGGAAATCATTTATCACTATTTTTCTCGAAAGTGAATGCAAGGATTTCGGTCTTTTTTTGTACTAAGGATGTTAAGGATGGGGTCAAAAATTCTGCATACTCAGTTTTTGGAAAAAAAATCGACTAACGGTAGTGCCGTTTTTTGAGATAATCTAATTTTTTAATACCTAAAAATATAAATTTCTCACCATTAATTTTGGATACATTTTTCGATTCAAAACGCATCTCATGTGTCGAGAAAGTTTCGTATGACGCAGTCGTGCACTTAATATTTTTCTATTTTGTTGTTTTTTTTATTATAATGTTTATTATCTAAAAGAAAAAAAGAAAAAATTACCGAGTGTAAACGGCCGATACATAACCTAAAGCCTAGCTTCTCCTTTAATTGTGGGTAGAATGTAGATTGTGAAGTAGAGGTGGTATAATGCCTCCCAAATCACTGCGATAAGTGGGTCTATTGTGGTATCCTCTATTTAGAGGTCATCCATGATCCCGCTGTTGTTATAAAAGCGGCTAGCTCTTGGGTAAACTGGCAGCTATATCTGCTGCTTCAAGGTAGAAGTTGCCTAGATAGCGTTGACGAGTTCTTATTTAGCTGCTGCAATCGCAAGTACAATATGCAGATACTGTCTTGTGCTATCAGGTGTATATTGAGGTGAGTATTGTATGACTTCGGAGCTGCTTATGTCCATACTAGCGTATATGTGTAAAATGTACAAATATCAGTGATCTATGATGAACAATTTAGTAGACATCTTCTGTGGGGGAAAAATAAACCCTAAGCCGAAAATATAGAGTCTTCACCAGAGTTATTCGTCCGTCGCCTACATGCGGTTCGCAATGTTGGACGAAGTAAAAAAAGTATGAAGGCAAATTTACAGCAGCTGAGTTGAAGCTGCGCGTAACAACAGGAGTAAAAAACCTCGAACAAGAAGTTCCAAAATTCGGGGAAGCATTCATCAAAGAACCCTTCATGAAAAGAAGAGAGCAATACCATCTCAGTTGGTATTCCCATGTTCATAGAAAGAACCCTACGAACCTCGATACAAGGAAAATACCAATCAACGTTACTATACAGAAACGAAAGAAAGGTATGTCTCAAAACTTCTAGATCAAACAAAAGCAACAAAACCAATACGATAAGAAGAAATTTATTGTTCATTTTATCGAAATATGCTATCGTTCGTCAGAATTTAGTGCGCGTAGAAGAACCGGCGGACAACCCGCATTAGATGAGCTACTTTGACATATTTGGAGCTGAAGTCAGCAAGGAGTTTTTCAGGACTACTCATTGTTCTGGAAAGAGATGATGACGATGAATGAGCCCTTTTTTGGACTTACGCTAACTCTCACATGCCCAAAATAGGTTACTGGCACCAATGATTTTCATTATTTTGTTTCATTTACTCGTATGTTGATCAGCTTACAATTTTCAATACTTCTCCATTAAATGAATAGTATTATTTGAGTTTTTTTATTACTAATATCAATGTTAATTTCTGAATAAGAGACTAGTCTGAGTAGTATGCGGACTCTACCTCCCAGGTGCTAATCAAAAATTTGAGTCTGTTAACATACGCCGTATAATGAACAATTAAGGTAAAGGAGAAGAGCGAGCGGCTTCAGCAGCCCACTGGCAATCCAGGTGGGATAATAGTACAAAAGGCAGATGGACCTACAAGTTGATCCTGAACAACGAGACTTAGACAAAACGACCTCATGGGAATAACAACTACCACCTTACGCAGTTCCTGTCTTGCACCGTTTCGGACACGATATCTCGTCTTTGTGCCCAGAATGCTCAATCGAGGAGGAAGATACGAAGCACGCGATATTTCATTGCCGGCGTTTTTCGCAGTGGAGAATTAACCTGTCCCATCCATTATAACTCATAAACCGAATGTTGCAGTCGGAGGAAATTTGGATGGAAATAGGTACACTTGTGATAATTGGGCAAAACGAGCTAAGAATAATAGAAAAAATTAGACGAGCTGAAGAAGCAAATATTTACAAGAAAAATAACATAAATTGCTAACCAGCCCCGCGAGGTAATACCTAATGGCAGTCCCGGGGAGAGAGTGGTTGAAGGACGTAGTGGAGTGGATTAGAACGCAGACGCACTCCTGGCATCGAATATTCTAGTGTTGCAAATAGTGCTTGTTGGTGGCACGGGCTACCACATCTTTGGAAGGTTACCACATCCATTGGCGCAACTGAAAAAAAACCCACCTACCACAAACGGTGGTTCCAGTTTAGTGATACCATCAAAAAAGTACCGGAAAAATCACCCTTGAATACCAGCAACTTTAGAGAAGTTCAACTTCGTAAAAAGAAAAGACAGTACGCAGCCTAACTCACGGCTCAAGAAAATCGAAGAGTCTTGCGATGGAAACAACAACGGGAGGTTTTATAAAGGCGCTAAGCAAAAGCCTGTCGGCTTTAAGACCGAAACGTATTTTCCGCACCGTCAAACGAAATCCAGTCACCGAAGTTCAGGCAATAGCGGATATATTTGATCAGCTGCTAAACATGCAGGTAGAGTGATACGGCAGAAGACGTTCATAAAGAATAAGTTCCACCATCCAGTATATAGGAGACGTTGGCATAGCTATTTAAAATGCTTAAATACAGAGGAGATGTTTTGGCAGGGCACATACAGCAAATTATTAGTCAAGTATGTGTGCAGGACTGCATTCCTGATTATCAGCTCCATATAAGAACGATCGAGGCATATCCCTGCTAAATGTAACATATGTAAGATACCATCAACCGTACTATGTAAGCGACTCAAACCATTCTGCAACACACTTATTGGCACGGACCAGTTTAACTTTCAGGCCGGAAATTCAACTGTAGAACAAATTCTTCATGGCGAAGGCCCAATTCGGGGTACCGTCAAAACTGATCCAGCTGCGTCACGTGACCTAGCCTTAAAGTTAATAACGACAAGACTAAATAGGTATATCATCTTTTCACCGACTATGACAAAGTTTTTATTTTGTCCTTTATTCGATGCAGTTAATTAATTCATCTATCTCGGTGTAAACATGAAATCAGCTAATCAGCTGTTACTTCGGTTTGGCAAATCAAATAGGTTAAAAATTCCAAACTCAGACGACGTCTAAAGAGCCCTTCAATGAATGAAAGAGAAGATAGAACTACAAACTCTGTTAGCTGCACCCACATTCATGTGGCCATGTTCCTCAAAGCAACATATTTGCGTTTGCTGCGGGCTCTTAGAGTATTATTGCTCAGACATTTTATCTGCTTTATCAAACCGTTCATCCGATATGTCATAAATAATAATAAAAACATTTGTAAATGTGGATATGTATGTACCTATTCGGGTTTTTGTTTGATCGTAGGGTAGCTGTCACCTAGCTACATCCATATCTACCAATGGTGGTATGGCATCACATCGCAATCCATTTACCTACATACATACATACTAAAATGTTAATAATTTCGGAAAATTTGTCGACAGACGAGCTATTATCAATTTCCCATGGCCAACCACTAGGTGCCTATGTGACAACCTTAATGATTTCAAATTCGATACTTCAAATCTATAATGTTTCCATCTAGTGGTTTTTCTATTCAACTTACCTATTCGAAAAGATGCACAAAACATTCTGTAATCCCCCCCAAACAGAGAGTTGCATGCACGACCAGCGCAGTGCAGTAGCCACCGCCATCGGGCGTCATCATCTCATTTCCACTTAGCGCGCGCAACACAAATCCAAAAACACCGGAGATAATAATCGTAAAATTAAAAAAAACGCATCTAAATATGTACGTGTACAGCACAACACAACAACTAACAGAGGAACTCGTGGTGATAATAAAATAAAGAGCCAAACTCATCGCCACCGCTACCACCGGTCATGGAATAAAAATCCAACAACCGCCGAACATCCACACAAAGTACAGAAACAGATACAGACCGACCGACCGAACAAATGTCAGTCAGTCAGAATCAAAATTGGAATAATTCTGGGAGATTTGTGTTTTTTTTTGTTCGTATATTGTATATGAATACGTCCACAAGGGGGAAACCCGCCGATCCAACAGACCTACAAATACAAATCATTGGTACGCTGAAGGGTTTGATGAAGAGGCGGTGGGTTGTGATAGCGACAGAGGAATGGGAGGAGACAATACGCTGATGTGTATAGCACCAGCACGCGGGGGATATGATTGTCAGAGATGGGAACACGAACAGGAGTAGGACACCGACACAGGGAAATAAAAAATTCCATTGAATAAAAATTGTATTTCACATTCACATGAATGCCAGCCAAGCCAAGCCATCAGGCGCTGTTTGTTGGTCGGGCTCGGGACCTGGGCATACAAATCGGTGGAGGAGGACCAAGAAGTGTAGATGCAGATACACTGCATCGCATGCACCTACTCTCTAATAGTTGATGACATTTCGTATGCCGGCTGGAAGGAAAGTCGAATGTTTTTTTCTGTTTGTTAAATTTGTATTTCTCTTTGTTGTTTTTGTGTGTCAAACTGCACGATGATGAGATAAAGAAACAAATAGCTACATAAAATAGATACGAAACTATATGATGTACAATACAGGAGGATGAAGAGGAAAACCATAATGAAAATATGGTAAATGACCCTCAGTCGATATATCTACATCAGCAGCAGCACCAACCAGCATGAGAAGGGAACAAAAAGGAGAAAGATACATACCGACATACATCTCCTGAATTTACAACAAAAACAAAAACAACAACGTACAACTAATGGGATAATCTGAATCGTAAATGTGTGCAAACAGACAGGCAGGCAGGCAGGGTACAGAGATGCGCCGGATGAGATGATGATGAGGCTGCGGATGATGGCCAAAAGATATGAACCGATAGATGACCACCAAACCACCGAGCATGCCAAGGCACCACACACATATAAATAACACAACACAACACAACACAACACAAGCCAAGACAACAAGGGGCAATAGCCGAACGATTAACAGAACGACAGACAGTAGGCTGAGCTGAACTGAGTCTTCATCGTCATCGTCATCGTCATTGCCGTCGCGGTTCGACATTAAAGATAAAAAGATACGATATATGTAGGTAACTACATATATAAGATATGTGAGTACACAAACAACTTTCTGGTGTGACATATTGATGATTTGTGAATTGAACTTGCTAACTGTGCCGGTTCGGAGGAATTGAGTCAAGTTAGAGAAATGTGGTGGCACGATGCATGTTATTAGGTAAACGAGCGAAGCGATGCCAATGCCGATGAGCCATCATCTAGGGCGGTGCTAATTGATTCTGGAGTAGTTACGGTTTTGAACTGTGATTCTTGTTGTTTTATTTATTTTGTAGGGCGTTTATTTTTAAAGGTGCGAAATACTCTGACGATAGTTGAGATCTTACGACTATACGGAAATTGAAACTATGGAAAACAGAAAAAATAACTATACTAATAATACCTATTTGTATTATTTGTGTAGATTTATAGTTATTAATTGAAGTATTAGTATCAATTTCCTACTTTCTTTAAATTTTATTTTCTTTCAGTCGGTTTATCATATTAGAGAGGCTCATTTGTAGAGGTCTAGCTTGAACTGAATCGCAGTCACATTGAATTGAAGTGCTCGTTTCGCTTCCGTGCAAAAATACTTCTTCAGCTTCCCACTGAAAGCACCTGCTTATACTACCAGTATCTCTCATATACAGTAGTCTCTCGATAATGTGAACTAATTAAAACAAGGCGTTTTCGGATTTTAGAGGGATTCACATTACTGAAACTTTTTTTTAGTTCTAATAAACTGATTGAATCAACTTTCGTATCCATTTATAACAACACAAAATACTATCTTACAGCTGAGCTTCAATATTTATTAAGTTCAGAGGAAATAAATAAATAATATTTCAAAAAGTAAAAAAATAAAAAATATTTGAATTGGCTCGGTATCAATTCTTATTGAAATATTTAGTTATTTTGGACTGTCGAATAGCTTGACTTGATCTTTCTATTGCTACTTCCCTTAACTTTAGTAAGCTGGAGATCGTTACTGCGTCCAATTCATTTTGATCTGCATACTCAAGAAGCGTGTTTGTACATTGTATTGCTTGGGAGCGCAATATTTTAGGAGCAGTTGTACTGACTTCGTCGCTTTCATTTTCTGAACTGTCTTCATTCGGTTCAGGTTTCTACGATGACCCAGTCTCTAACTTCTTGTATTGAAATGTTGTGTTCTGTATCTATAATTCCAAGGAGATCATTCAATTTTTATTGAGCTGAGTTTCGGGCAGTGTCCTTCGTAATTAAATAAGTGGAATTAAATCTGTATCTTCCCAGTCATCTTCTTTTGGCAGTATACGTTTAAAGCACTTAGCAATTGAAGAAACGGGGAGCTGTTCCCAAGATAATTATAGGTTCATTACAGCATGTCTTAAGTCTAATTTGTTTATTCCAGTAGCAATGTCTTCACTTTCCGTTGCAATAATTGACTAAATTAATGGCATTTTGGTCCATGGGTTGGATCAAGGCAGTGATGTTTGGAGGAAAAAAAAAACTGTAATGTCACCATCAGAGCTTGTTAGCTTTTCTTTATTGCAGTGACAAGTTGGGTTGTCAAGAAGCAACAGTGCTTTTTTGACAAATTATTTTCTCGTCAATTTCGGTGCCATTATACGAACTGATCATCCAACATCACAACAAAAGCATGAGAATGAAATATGTACCTACACAGCTGGCAGGAGACAATCTCTGGATTGCAGCTGCATTCAAAACCTTGAAGTATGTCTAGACAAATAACAGTTAGTTAGTCCATAATATCGCACGAAAAAGTAACAAAAGAAAAAAGAGAAAAATAAAAACTTTTACAAAAGAAATTCATATTTTAGAGTTCGAAAATTTTGGAAGTTCACATTATAGAGATGACAATGTAAAGTTTTGGCGGTTCACACTTTAGAGAAATTCACATTATCGGTGATTCACATTATCGAGGGACTGCTGTATTACTAAAATGCCCGATTTATGTAATTTTTTATCACTTTTACCAGAAGTTCCGGCGATAGGTTTTCGCATTCTTAACGGATATTCTTCTGGGGTTTGTGACTTTAAAAAAAACTCCACAAAAAAATCGGACTAGGAAATTTAGACCTCAGACTTTTGGTTGGGGTTCGTGCAGTATTCGTCGTTGTTCCATCCTGTTGAAACCACATGTTTTCCAGTCCCAATTCTTTTAATTGACGAAGAAAAAATTCGCTGTGCATGGCTCTGTAGTACTCACCGTCCACAGAAGTTGTTGGCCAGCGGCCTTTTCACCTCCAGCGTGAACAGAACACCATCCAGTGTCTAGGGGGTTTATTAGCTCTTCATGGGTTATAAGAGGATTATCGGTGCCGCAGAAGTGATTATTTTACTTATTCACATATCACAGATATGGACATTTTTGATCTCGCGGGCGAGATTCAGAATGTCTCGAGCGTAGTTTACCGCATGGCGGTCAACAGCTAAGACCTGACGCACTTCTGGACTTTGTAAAGAAACATATTTTAGTCATACACTAAAATTATCTGTAACGACCGCCGATTAATGCAAAATTGCGTGGCACATCGTCCGGTCGACACTCCGGGGTATTTTGCGATATCTTCAGCCACAGCTGAGATATTCTCAGAAGAACAGCTGTTCCGGGGTCGGCCAGACCTGGCAGCATCTCGTGAGCCATATTCGTCTATGCGAGCGTCTAAACGTTTCCCAGTTGGTGTCGGACGACTGGGAAATCTGCCCCGAAATTACGCTGCGCCAGAAACCACCGACGAATTATTCCGCCAAAAATAATCAAAACAATTATTCCGTGTTCTCTTAACTTCACTAATGTCAATGCCATTTGCAAAAATTAAAGCATCTTCCGACAGGTTGATGACTTTGGCGCGAACATAATTTTGTTTTAAATTGAATCATATAAGATATAAGGTCTTAGTGGTTACGAGTATATCCCTGTCATGGATTCAGTATTACAAATGTTTAACAGTCCCTAGGCGCTCATTGTTATTGTGAAATAACTGAAATATTATTGCACAATATTACACCCCATAATCAATATTTCTACATTGAGCAATGAATATTAAACGGATTTTGATTGTACAATAATACCGAGCATATATAATAATGAGTCTAAAGGTGCAAAGGCAGGTAGTAAATTATTTTCTTGATATTTGTATACATTCAGTCTTACCTACTCTACGCAATGGTGCTGTTACTTTTATACATTTTGCATGCTGAAGCTGTCAAATCATCAATACACATAGATAGAGATTAGATTTACTTAAAATTATTTCAGATCATGCAGCTGCAGAGCTTCAGGCAGGTATCATTCTGGTTATGTCGTTTGTATGTAAGCTCACACTAGCCTTAAGCCTAGATATTAAGACTAAGTTTAGACATAGATTGAATATTCAAAGGGTTTTTAGTCCTTGCAAATTAGGCAATAAAAAGTATAGATTTTTTTTTCATTTTCTTCATCACACGCATAATTTTCTCCACGCATGGGTCAGAAATCCTTGTACCTACATCATTTCATCGCATGCAACCAATGTTTGCCAGTGACTCACATCGACTGATCTAACCTGAGCAGACAACGAGACAAGCAATAAGGAAAAACAAACTCAAATATGTCACCGTCAACAAATTAGCAAGTTGACAGTTTCTCTACGTTTTTTCAAGTCCCGCCCAGTTTTGGTAACCTCCCAAAAATATAGTCACCTTAAATGCATTATGTAACTCGTCTTTAAAATATTTCCTCTGCCAATCTATAATATCTGTGCCACTATGTTACGTAAAATAAACCATGAATATTTAACTACTTTTATACATTTTGTATTGCCTTGCATAAATACGGAACAAAAATCCTTTTTCATAATTAAATAAATGTCCTTGATTGAGACAATCGATTTGTTTACATCTGTTGCAACTGTGGGCACTGGATAGTGAAAGCAAGAAGAAAATGATAGCAACTATCAATATACATCTATGGATAGATATAGGTTTGTGTTAATATAATATACAAACATACTCGTACGTATGAAAGGACCTGAAATGAGAGGAAAAATAAAGAAAGGCATTGACTGTGTTTTTATGTGAGCGAAGGGTGTTTCAGGTAGCCATGGAGTGAGAGCAGTGGATGTAGGAAAATTACACTAGGGGAAATAAAGACGCATAAAGGGGGACAAAACAATAAGATTTGCGACTAAAAAGGAATGAAAATCGGAAAAAAGAATATCAGAGAGAAAACTGCCTTTATAATACATTTAGAAGGAAAATACAGCTGAGTTGAGTGTCTTAAAGTCATGATGGTAACACAGAAATTTAGTTACAAAAAACCTAGCTGCATATGCACTTCTTTCTTTCTTTGTGATTGACGTGTGACATGATGCTTTAATTGCCCCTCAAATATTGTGTAGCTACAGATGTCCCATATTTTGTGTGTGGACATTAAGGTCAAATGAGTAAATGACTAAGGCTTAAAAATTAAAAAGTATGAATGGTAAAGTATACAGTCTTGTTGTCTTGTCACCTACTTTTCCCAACAAAATGAGGGAAAAAGTAATTGATCTAAATTTAGCGTTCCTGGAAATGCTCCTTCTCTGATCATTTCAGGATTACATTTCCAATAGACTTGCAATAACCCAAATAACACCCTTTTAGTTAGTCTGTTAAGACTGACTGGAGTAAAGTAACCCCATAATGGCAATGTCGAATGCGATGCTCGTGAACGAAAAAGTCAATCTTCTAACTGACCTCTTTTGAAAAATTCTGCCCTAATAATCGGTCTCCCGAACGAACACACGCGTTTTGTTGGACTAAAAACCGTTAATCGTATCGAAACAGCAGTAAGAAGACAGAACCAAGAAACGCACAATACTATCATTCAAAGTTACCCGGCTGGTTCAAAAACAGAAGGAAGTGCTGGTGTCTTCTCAGAAGCACCAGCCGTATAGACTGACTGATCACTGCAGTTACTTTTCCAACTGAGATTTATGCGGTTAACCTAACGTGGAAGGGAAGAAGTTTGAATTTTCATCTCTAAATACATATATTCGGTTTTATATTCAATTTTGATGCAGTTTCGAATCAGTATGTAATTATCTGCATTTAATCATAAATTTAGTCAATGCATTAAAACCGTTTTGGAACATTAGAGATGAAATTTAAAATATATACCCAAGTAGATATTGTGCATGTGAAGGTTAACAAAGCTCTAAAATGCGAAATAAGTCACAGATTGCCTCTTGGAACTCAGGTTTATACAGAACACAGTTCTACTCTGCAGAGTTCCTGGGAACTTTGGAGTAGCAGGAAACAAACAAGTCGATGAATTGGCCAGATATGGCTCTGGAACCCACTACAAGCGGACGGTCAGGGGTTACGGTCTTTCAAAACCGCTAAGAGTTTCATAAATGATGGCACTACATTATTGGCTAAGGTACTATAGATAAACACTAGCGGTTTCTTAATAACCCGAAGGCTGTGGCTCAATACGGACACCAAAAGCTCAAAGTCGGGATATTAACCGGACACTGTATGGCTTAGCTAGGAGGAGTCTAGGAGTCCTCCTAGGCTAGGAGTCTTTGAAAGTGATTTATCTACAGAAACGTCGCTAATTATGCATGGGATCACGGTTCTTCGAAACCTTGAACGACATGACAGGGACACCTCTAATCAGACCTAAAAAACTAAAATTAAAATACATAAACAAAAAAAAAAGTGTTACTGGCCTATTGAAGACCATATGGTAAGACTGGGATACCACATAATACGCACTTCCGCAGTTGTACGTTCGCACTCACAATGGTTGGAGAAGCTCTTTAGGTGCTTTTAGGCCGTTTACACCTAATAAATTTGTGAATACACCCGCAGAATACGGGTATACCATCTAAATGACAAACATGCTGAAACACTTAAGAGTTATAAATATATGTCTGTGTTATAAATCGGCTCCTTTTTTCTTTTATTTTACAGATTGGCAATATGAAACTAGGACTTGGACGGTTCGTAGTATTATGATTTGATAGTCGGTGATGAGAATTTAAGCGGACTTTTGGCGCCACTCCTCCGAGCCAATAGAGGGTCTTATCACTGTAATCGCTTAGTTCGGACATTAAATACAACTGTTGCTGGTAAGTCCTGCTAAACAAAACAAACAGTCCTGCTAAACAAACCAATATATGCAGTAAATAGATAACCTAAATGGGAATAGGCAAATAACAATCACAAGGATTTAAGCTTATTTCCCTGTGTGGTTCATTCAATTGAAAGTAAATTCATTCCGTCAGGTTTGACAATTTGCTGAAAATTTGGTCAGAGGATTGTCGTCGAAACCGACCCGCCTGGGAATACACTTGTACTCGGAACCAGCGAACCCCCTAAAGCGGTACCATGCTAAAAATGAAGTCGTCCGAGGCTCTGAAAAGGGAAGTAGTTGAGGAATAGGCCCAGCCCTGGAATGTTGAGTAAACTCTATTAAACTTGTTAAAGGTTGCATGATGGTCAGAGCGCCATCAAAGTACAAACAACAAAAAGGTTTGATTTTCGGAGAGAAACTTCACAAAATTAATTTGGACAGACTGTCTGTTGAAGAACTTTATGGGGAAAGGAAGCTGATTTTTTTTAAACACAGCGAATGACGAAATCCACCTCATTGCACAACGTTGCTACATTCAAAATTTTACTTTGGTGTACGCAAAAATTCACCACATATCTCTAGTTAACGTTGAGTTTAGACAACTACAGTTGCCGTAGGATTAGGGCGAAACATATAAATGTGTTATTGCAATTCAATATAGGGATTGTAGTTTCAGAGCATAGGTATAAGTCAGGGCACCATATATTGTATGACGTGTGTTAGGTCTTCAGAAGGTCTGTTTTGTGGGCGAACTGTACACTTTAGTGATGGCTGCAAGCCTAATGGACAAATCAATTTTTAAGGGTCGTGTGCTGTCATCTGTCATTTATGACACTAAATACTATGTTAATGAGCACACATTTTGTTAGCATTCGTCAAGGTATTTGTCAGGATCAAGCCAGGCTTTATGATTTATCAGGCTTTTTCATATTTTTGACTGGGCACGGTTTATAAAGTCTAAATTAAAGAATGTAATAAGTATTGAATGAAAAAATCTATAACTCAAAATATTCCGTCGGCTTTTAGGTCAATAGTTGGTAGGCTTTAGAATTGCGTATACTTATAGTTTTTAATAACTTTGGCGCCGAATCCTCAATTTAATTAATTATCTTTTAAGTTTAAAATAAGGATAGTCGCTCTTTGCTTACAGGTAGTCTGATTTGATATTGATGGTAGGGCTACCAACGCTCAACGCTTAAAAGTTTCTGTATAAATTCTCCTTTTGTATGGCGCTTTGAAGCCCATTACTTCAAATATGTCCGCCTGCCACGAAATGAATGCTAAAGGATGCAACAGCATTCTGAAAATCTATTTTGATGCCCATTTTGCCTATAATTGGTAAATTATTCCATGTCCGAAACCTACTGCGGGCTCTCGGGCTAAAAGTGGGCTGGTGACTTGTTAAGTCTCAATTGGTTCCTGTATATGCATGTTAAATAAGCTCGCTGGTAGAGAATAACATTTAATCGATTAAGGACTTAATCAGAATTAAAGCTTAATGAATTTAATTTTAGAAAGCAAAATGTCATTGCTTTATGATTTCGAATTGAAAACCCGAAAAGCATTTACATAGATTATGAATATATATGTTTGTATGCATGCATTATATAAATTTCTATTATAACCCTTTCCAGTTGCCAAATAAAAATATAAAAAAAAACTGTTATTGGTACATTTTACACCAAGTAGATACTTAAATCTAAACCGGAACAAAGAGGCAAATTAATTAAACAGAAACAACTCAACAACAACAAAAGCTTAACCTATCATCACAGACACAAATACATTAACTGGTCCGTCCAGTGTATTTCGAAATTCGAAATCTGTCGCACTAACACATGTCTGAAAATTGAGATACAAATTCGCACACTAGCGCAAGTAAAATATTGGTTTCTCTTTCAATGCAAACGCAATTCTCTTTCATTGCCACCCCGAATTTTCTGAGTTTCAATATATCCCTTCCACCACACCGTCACACATATTTGGCTAGCTCTCGCTCTGTTTTGTAAAAACTCTCTGGATTTTCTCTTGAATTACATGCGAGAGATAACGCATTTTTTTTTACTCAGCCGTCGCCTTAACTTCGTTCAATAGCAAGAGCTAAACTGTCGTTATATTATCCGCTCCGCAGCCGAACATTTTTTTCAACTTATCGTCGTTTAAAGGTTTGAATTGAATTTTTTTTATCTGAGAAATTTATTTATGAGACAGGAGCGAGGGAATTGCTTCTGAATTAGAGAAGAGGCAGTAGAATGACATGGCAAGCAGCTACATTGTTATGAACAAGAAACAGAAACAAACACCGAGAATATCTAAAATAATTCACTCACTTATTTGCTCAGGCATTACTGCAACATACTAGCTAGGCACAGCGCTCCGATGGGACGAGGTGAGGAGAAGCACACATAAACGTCGAGTAATCGTAACCTAATTAGTGAAAGTAGTTTCACATGCCCATGGCATTTGTTGGTCGGTTCCGTTCTTGTTTGTTTGTTTGCTTGTTTTGTTGGTTATTTCAAAAGGAAAGTTTACCCATTCTGTTGTGCTTGTGATGTGCAGCAACATGCGTATATGTCGTATCTAGCGTATGCAAATTTCCATACAAACAACAGAAGAAAATATTATTAATGCCAACTTCCTATGGATTTCTAAAAAATACAAAAAAAAACCTATGTACAACCAAAAAAACGTCCTTGGGGATGAATACCAATTTTTGTTTTATTTTTTTTAATGCACACAAAAAAAATCACCTCGTTCACCCACCCCACGCCTAGCTCAAATTCAATCTGTAGATACATATTTGACTGAGCAATTCGTTGTTGAAGGTCTTTAGACTTGTGTGCATGTGTGTGTGTGTGTGAGTTTGTTGGTTTTATTGTGGGTTCTTTGGCTTGAATGACATAGATAGGTAGTATTAAGGTGATTTGTAAATTGTGTGACATATTTTATAACATATAATATTATGATTATAGGGTCTGGGCGAAGCATTATTCGAAATTGTTCAATTATCTAACTCCCAGATAAAAGCTTAAGGAGGATATTATTTTCTATAAGGTAACATATTGTGTACCACTACTTAACGTAACTAAATGAAAATTGTTACTTATAGGCAGTGGCTCTGCATGTAATAAAGTTGTTGAAAGTAATGATGGGAACTAATGAATGTCGCTTAAGTCGATGGGAGTTCCAGCATTTGGAATAAACACGCGATTTGTACACAAAGCTAGTGTGACAAGCCTTTCTTCACCTTGGTGACCGGTGGGTGTTTTTATCGTTTAGGTAGGTACCCACAACAAAAAAAGGAAAGGAAAGACCAACGAGTATGGAAGAAATTATAAGCTTTATTGTATTGGAGGCAGGCAAAATTGGAGCTCCAAAAGGAAAACAAAAAATTATGGGCAGTAAGATAGTACCTACTCGCCTAGACCTCCTGGTTTGGAATATCGGTTTCTTTGGAGGAAAGAGCATGAAAAGCACGCGATTGAGGAAATAGGTATGTAGGTGTAATTCCAGGAATAATGTTCGGAAGTTTTACCAGAATCGGTGTCAGAGAGAGCGAACCATTCTACATTGACGAATGCCAATAATTCCGACCAAAATGAAGTGAGCATAGAAATATTGAAACTGAAGTTCAATAAGTCTGCTGGCAGCATAAGACGACTAGGTAAACAGTATATACGCAACACATTTCCAAGATTTGGTCGGAAGGAAGTATGCCTGGTGAATGGAAACTCAGCATTAATTTCAAAGGCCCAGCCATCGCGTATGGCAGAGCGCCCCGAATCGCAGAGGATGGTTGCCGTGTCTCAGGCAGGGACTCTTTACGGGTCGGAGCCCGGTATGAAAGTAATAAAGTATTATGTGACTCGTGAAGCCGTTTGTCACAATCGTGTTAGATCCTATCAGTATTTTTATAGTCAAGGTAAATTAGACTATACAGAGCCATGTCTAGTTTTGGCATCCCTGATAACGACGGAGAAAGCCGGTAACGGCCTTAACGAGATCTTTGATGTCAAAAAAGGCAATCAAGCGCGCTGTCATGAGACTTTTTCAACACCAAGCTTAAAAGAACGGTGCAAAGTTCACAAGCCAACACATTTGGCTCTGCTATTACATTTGAACATGAACATACATTTGAACATGTTTCTATTCGCATGTTTCTATTCTTTCGCTATTTCGCTTGGTAGTAGGAAGGCCCTTTGCTAAGCATATAATTTCATGCTTGCTCTTATGTTTAACGAACCCTACATCGACCTTGTCAACAAATTGGGCATTGGCCGTTACAGATGGAACATGTGAGCAAATGCACACCAAAGCTCCATCCCGCAGAATCTTTGAATCTTAATAGAAAGGGACAACGCAATAGAGGAACGCCTCGACTCAGGTGGAAGTACTGAAGAGGCTCATTAATTTATTAAGAAATATATTAAAATAAAATACACATTAAATCTTGTCAAAATATTTTTATTGTTAACAGTATAAGAGAATAGAACTATTGTACTTATCTCATAAATTTTAAGTATTCCTGAATACAAAAAAACAGAATAGTCCGTTCGTCTACCTAAAAAAACAGGTTCAGCTGCCACCAACTCTTTTCTTTAACATGATACAAGCTGTTGTAAAAGATTATGTCCTTCCATGTATAACGTGCAATGTTAGGGAATACCTTTCTCTCGCGCATCCGAACAACATTTCTAGGAAAAATAAATTGCTACCTACTTAGAGTTTGCAGTGAAATTGAGTATTCTCCGGAAAGTGTTCAGGTTTTTCTTCTTAATTTCAAGTATCTTTTTCTCCAAGGATTGCAAATGATTTAAATGATAACCAAGACTTTAAATAAACTTCAGGGAGTAAATGTGAAATTTAAAACACTTCCATGGAAAGACCAATTCAATAACATACTTACCTGTTTTGGTTTTTAAACAAACTAACAAAACGTTAAATATCAAGGTTAAGAAAAAGTTAAGGCTTGATTAGGCAAGGACCGCAGCGTTCCATTCTCTAAGATCCAAAGCATAAAGGTTCGTTGTTTGATGTGTCTTTGGTAGTCTCGAACCTACACTTGCAACTCTTGTCCATTCGCTCGCTATTTAAGCAAAACACTTTTTATGATTCGAAATAAGCAAGCAAAGTACCAACTTAAAGTAGCTAGATTGAAATTACGATTCTTTAACACCGAAGTTTTTAAGCCATTACAATTTTTGAAGAAAGCTAGGTAGGGTTACCTACCCAGTAGTCAGCACTAAAGTCCAAATCCTGACTTTGAAGACCTGTACTTAATATAAATAAAAAGAACACGAAATTTAAATTTTTTTTAAAATAAACTCCCCTTAATAAACTTTAACGTAAAAAATTACAAAAGCATCACCTTTCAGTTATAATAAATAAAATTTTAAAATATATAAGTCACTTTTGTCCGGTGCTCAGCCCCAAAAATCCCCTACATTTTCAATAGGAAATGCTGTTATGTATTTCAGGTGAAGCTATAGCGCAAAAGCATCCTATGTTTTCAGTCTCAAATCTGTGCATTTTTCTTGTTAAAATATAGATTTTCTTTTTTTTTCATACTTGTTCTTTTCAAATTGTATGCAGTCTTGAGAGAATATTGCTCCAACTTTATTAAAACAGTTTGACGTTTCAGATTCTTTCAACTTAAAGACTAATGTATAAAGAGTCGGTTTGGTTTATCGAGCTTGCTGTTTTCCTGCTTTCGCAGCTAACAGTAGCTAACAATAAAAATGCAAAAAGTCGCTTCCGGTATGAAATTTCCCTAAATATATGGATGTCTTACAGTGCGATATGCATGAAAATCAGATAAAAAGAAACTGGGGTAGTGGGATCTACTATCACCCCAATGCAAGTTATATGTATCTAGTTAAAAGGATAATTTTTGATTTTAAGGTACAAACACTCTAAATGATATAACTTTGGAACTATTAGTTGATAACATTTTGTAGACTGAATTGCACAGAAAGTGATAAGAACAGTTTTTCTCATACTCTTTACTAACTCCAAATGATGTGTTGATTAACCTATCTAAAAGTATTTTAAAGTAGGTATTTGTCCAAACAACTCCCAAAACCTTTTAATTTTTCAAAAATTCGCCTAAAATACGAATTTTTTTTCCTCCCTGCCCAGATGGCTGATACTTCGACCTCAAAGGTCTATTGTTTTTAAAAAAAAAGGATGTTAGCCTAAAAGAGTCACTCGACTTCCGTAGGACAACGTCCTTAGTTGCTGAGTTTCTGAATTTTGCTGATGTACGGAGGGGTTTATTGAATATCATTGGTTTTAACCCATGAAGGGCCGGACAATCACAGAGGATATGTTCGGAAATTTCATCGTCCTCTAGACAAAACCGACATTAAGTCTCTAGGCACAAGTTCATTTTGGAGAAATTTTGCGAAAATACCAGTAGTCGGGGCTGAGTACCGAACCAAGCACTTAAAAACGTATCCCAATAGTCAGCCGTCTATTTATTGTCGAATTTGTTAATAAAGATGTTTCCTTGACTTTCCGCAATCAAAGACAAATGGTTGTTGATAAAGAAAATCCTACGCTAAGCTATCAAAACAGTAAACAAAATAAAAATGTGCATACATGTATTTCGAGCTCTACGCTTAATAAAAAACTAGGGGATTATTCACATCTGCATACGCATTGCATCTAACTGGCTTTTTCTATCAGTATTTAACATATCTGTAGTGTAAATATGTGTGCAACTTTTTTAAAAATGTTGATAGAATGAATGCCTATATTTTAATTGTGGTTAACATTTTTGCACATATGCACAACTATTCGGAGGCAAAAAGGTCAAGAAATGGCCGACTACTGGTTGAGGGCTGACTACTAGTTGGCTTATCCTACCTTGCTCGAGAAAAAAATTCCTTAACCGCTTTATGTGTAGGTAACTAAATGTGTTTTTAAAAAATTTTCTACATTCTAGATATAAAACATGCAATTCAATTCAAATTTTTAACCTAATTGCTATCAGACTTAGCGCAACTTTAATCTCTCCAGCACCATCAAATCAAAAGATATTGAGCTGCATACCTTTATATCTACATCTAAGCAATCCTAATCTACATAAACTATCATCAGCTGATTTACACCTGCCTTAGGCGCATCTATGCTTCGCTTTAACCTTATGTAACCGCACAGTGCACACACAACACCATTATCAAACCACCAAAGGAGAAGATAAAAAAACAACAACAACAAGAAATTACTTGATTTTTCTCCCTCTTTCTGCGGCACGGTTCGTCGGTCGTCGTTCATCGGGCTATCCTCTGTCAGAATGAAAAGTAAACCTGATTCAAGACCACTGCTGCTGTTGCAGAGCAGAGATACCGATTACCTAGAGTGCCTATCTCTGTGTGCATAATAATTGTATTGTGTACTGTGCCGTGTGCGGCTAGCTGCCGTTTGGCTTTCGCATACATATGTATGTATGTCTGCTATACCTGCTTGTGCCAACTAATTCACATCAATTAAAATTTGCCCAAGGTACCGTTACCGGTTTTGTTTTTTTCTTTTTACCTCACATATGGTTTTTGTGTATTATCTTTCTCTTGGCATTATATATTAAATATTGGCGCAAAATGCTCCTCTTTTAAAGATTGTTTTTTTATTTGATTATCCTTCTGGTCTCTCGAAACAGCCAACATGACCTTCTTATCCAAAACACAGCGCCAATTTAAGCAAAAAATAAATAAAAAAAAAACCCAAAACCGACAAAAGTATTTTGACCCCAATACCATTAAAAATAAAAAATGATCATGTCCACGTACTCTTGATCAAGTGAAGTCAGGACTTCAATAGAGTAACATTAAAGGCTCTCTTAGACGAGATCAGTAGAAGAATATTAAGAGCGAAATTTCTACGTTCTTTGTACACTTGATCTCAACTAAAAAAAAAGAGAAAAATCACCTGAAAATAAACACCCAGATTGGCAGAATGCTGAAGAGAAACAAAAAAAAAACAATTCTCACGAGGAAAAGAGCAACAAACAGCTGTTTGATATTATTTAAAACTTGCTCGCGAAGAGGAGAAACTACAACAACAAAATAATCGATGCAGGTATTTGTTCAGGTTTACATACATTTTTATGACCGTAACTTTATTTGTCGACCTTTTTCCTTATCCGTTTTTGTTTTTTTTTTTCGCTGCTCGCACTTGATTATTTTTTCAATGAAAATGTCTTAAAACGATACAAAGCGATCGTCGTCGGCGTCGTGCGCGCTCACTGAGAGATAATTTCGGGGAATGTCAGTTCATTATGGGTGATCCGATTCGTGATCTTTTAAACAACAGATAAACGAGTTTTTTTTTAGTAGGTAAATAGGTAGGTACATATCGATGCATATAATATTTTATATATTGTATTTTTGTTTTAATGACACGATTACAACATGCGACAATTATAATTACCATTGTCTCGCCTGCATTTGGTGTAATTTAGGGTTGAATTATCAGCGACACTTTTTGAAGATGATTTTAGTAAACCAACATGAAGTCAATTTTCGAAGAGGCAAATTATGTTTGAATTAAGTTAAGTGTCTCAACGTCATAATAGTTTTGCTCAGTTTGTTCCGCTAAAAAATTCAATTAAGTGATATCAGTCAAATTGAGGTGTTTTTATATTATACTAAAAGCTTCATATCTGAGAACTAAATATCAGCTTATGAAATGTCTTGAATCCCGAAAACTCCTTAATGACGGGTTTTGCAGCAACGGCTCTACTGGTGATTTGATGACATATCTAACCGAAAAGTGGAACCAATCTATTCACCATGGTGGATATAAGCTCCGCAATGAACTCAGGCAATGATACCAGCGCTGAGATTAAACGAAGAATAACTCTTGCTAGTCGCTGTATTGAGTAGCAAAGGCATCCGTCGAACAACTAAAGTGACCCTTTATAAGACCCTAATAATCGCAGCGGATGCGGCGAATCCTCTCCCTTTGAGAGGAAAATTCTTCGAGTAATTTTTGCTCCCGTCTGCATAGATGGAGGAGGAGATACAACGGCGAACTGTACGAGCTATAGCGACATCGACTTAGCCACAAGAGTGAAGGTCCAACGACTGCGGTGACACACGCAAGTGGAAGAGGACCTTAAGCATGCGAAACTGGAAACAGTTGGCCAAAGATCGTGCTGGCTAAAGACGCTTGTTGGTTGAGGCCTAGGTCCAACCCGGTATGTAGTGCCACCTTTGAAAGGAGATTTAGCCTGGGTTGATACTCAGAACATACGACCTGCCCAACTCAGTAGCTCAGTAATGTTAGCCGCACCCTTCGCTTCCAGGCATTTTAGTAGTTCATTCACCTCCAAGTTTCAGAGAAGGGGGAGAGAAAACCACCACCAGGTGACCCAGCCTGTATGTAATGCTTGTGCGTTAATTGATATCGATCAATCGTTCTAGATATAAAGTTTTAAAAATCAATCGTGATAAACTTATGGGGCAGGGATATTTTGGACTTGCGTGAGAGTACCGGTTTTAGGTATAAGCTTTTGGCTCCAAGATAGACGCTGGACTTTCCTTAATTCATTTTTGTGCACCTTGAGGGATTATTTGTAGGAGTCCAAGTCGGACTCTTCTCTTGTACATTTAGCTTGATTAAGGTGTTTTCTGCGGGTGACCCGGAGTAGACCTAAACCGCTGATGAAGGCTGATGTCAGATTTTCAATCATACTAATCGGATTCGGATCAATTAAACTATGGTATAATAGGACTCCGATATGGATGTTGCAGCCGACAACAACACTGTGTGCCAACAGGTCATATCTTCATTTGTATGCAACGCCATTTCTTGGATACTCACTTCCTGACATGAAAGACCTTTCCACCTCTCACTACACTCTGACATGACATATACCTTTTTACGTCTCACTCTCACAAGCAATGGGTGCCGTCGCTGTACAGTAAACTCGACCTGCATTGTTATCGCTATTAGTTTGCAGTTTTTCCACGCAGCAATTCTTTGCTTTGACTAAATGCGATATTTTTATACATTTTGTGCTCTGTGAAATCACTTTGCGAAAATAAATGTGGTTCTGGTTAGAAAGAGGAATGTTTTGCTAGTTTATGTGATGCTCAGCGTTTGCCTGAGGGGATCAATGAAAGCAAAATTGCGGTATGAGGGCAAATGGAGAAAACTCGGATGCAAATTGGGGTTGGTTTTCTTCGTTTCCTTTTGAAAGGCAAGAAAGCTGTTTATTTGGCGGTATGCAAGGATTGTTTTGTGTGTTCATTTCATTACATTCTACATAGGTACATACTTCGCTTTGAGACGAGTTTTTATGTTCCTTTGCAAGTTGTTGGAAAGTCAATGGGATACGAAAAAGGCGATAACTTATATTTTAATCATTCTTTGCATCCGTAGACGTCTCCTTGATGTGTATTATCCACTTGGTGCAATTTCTCAAGGATATGGCCTGGAACTCTTTGACTTCTTTTCAGTAGTAATATAATCGTCAGTGTGTACCTACCTCTCCGTCATTGATTTGAATGAATATCTACTCAGTGTATGCAGGGTTGAGGAAAAGGACTCGTATTCGACTCCTTAATTTAGATAAATGCTTTATAAGGCGAAGCTATATTTGAAATACATACATCAAATTGTGGAGAACTTTTGTGGTGAGTGGACATAATCCACCATTTAAGTGTTGGCAATAATATTTATAGTTCTTTATGAAGGGTTAGAATGCTAGCCGTACTTTAACGCTATTAAGGATGTTTTTTCATATATTATATTCGTATGCCTTCGATTTCTTTCCGGATTTTGTTTAGGCAGAGCTTCACCAGAACTACATTAGCGTCAATGACTCGGTAGGTGGTTGTTATAGAAACAGAGGCGTAAACTTGCTTGTTTCTCCGTATCTTAACCAAATTTTGCAAAACATCCTTTTTTGTTTTTATATGATACTTTAATAGACCATTGCAAGGAAGGCATACAAAGCTTGAAGCGCGTTGCTCTCTATCTTCTAAAAACAATTATAATCCAATCAAGGACATCCTGGGGTAAGCCAGCATCATCATTCATCGGATTTGGCAGGTACGAGTAGACCCCTTTTAAAGATAGACATTGCCTTCCCTTTTAGTTTTGATTGTTTTACCCCTATTCGACAAACTTCTGTTTCATCCGTTTTAATGCCAATCAGTTCATGGACAGACAATATGCCGTAAAGAAGAAATTTATATACAGTTTGCTTGCAGACTTCTTTTCTTTATAAAAAAAAACACGAAAGAAAAGAAACTATACTGTGTTTTGTTCTTGTAGCTCCAATGGAAAAATTCACTAATGTCAGAGGTTATGGAAGTATTTATTTTTTATACATTTTTTTTCCTAGACATGTCTTTCTCGAAGAGGGTGAATAAATTGTCCTCCGGCCATCGATACCATACAGAATGACAGCGTATTTCAATCAGTTAGGAACGTAATTTAAAATCAATTTCGTAGAAATGTACTTCCGTCATTCTTGGGTCCGGGTGGTGTTGCCACGCAATAGTGAGCTGGATTGGTGATATTTTGTCGCGACGAATCGCTCGTAAAAATGTAGAAAAACAAAATTCCTAATGAAGGAGAAAACAATTGTAAATTGAAATTGGGAAAGGAAAAAGGTAACGATACATAAATTTACTTGTGTTAGATTCTGAATTAAGATAGGGTGACGAAAAGAAGGTCTGAATTTTGAGAAAATGGAATCTATTTAAAGCGTATGACTGATTTTATTATGTTTTTTTTTTGAAGAAATTTGATAATTGAACTTGGCAATATTGCATACAAAGTGAGTAAATGAATGAGTCATGAAAGACCAATGGATATAATGAATCAGGTAAAAGTGAAAGTTAGGTTAGGTAAAGTTAGGCAAGGAGTGCTGATTACATAGGGGACCCATTTTACGTAGAAGGCAGAAAGGTCCATCGTATGAGTAAAGCCTTATAGTACATGATGGGGTGTGTGACTGCATGTACCAATAGATCTTGTCTAGTGTAATAAGAGTATCTCTGTCAATTGACTTGACATCTCCGTGCTCCCATACAGAATAGACCTTAATAAAATTTCCTTTAAAATCCGCTAGTTAACTTTTTAATAGACTATGAATATTTGAAATGAGTACATCACGACATACTAACATTTTGGAAGCTATCGACAAGGCTATGAGCGGACCACTTTTCCGCTTCTCTACTGATATGCCAGTGGGGTTCGCCGATTATCACTTCTGAAAATAAATAGTGCAGAAAATATCACTTCTTTAGCATAGTGGGGTGGAAATGGCATCCCAATCATGGGCTGGTATTGTTGCATTAACATAAGTCTTTCAGGAGTTTATAGGCCTACCTCACTTTCTTGCTTGTTAAGGAATGTTACCTCTTTAGAAGGATTGCTGGTTACATTCTTCGAAAAAGGCGATACCAACTGAGCCGTTCTTACTGCAATTTTTTCGAGATAGATTCTTTTACCTTAATACTTTCTCAGAATTAGCCTGCCACGTTAACCACCCCAGGTTTATCTGGTGCAAGATCATCCTAGCTATTTCAAATATTCGCCCTTGTAAATCACTTAATCACTTAAAATGAATGTCTGGAATAGGTCGTTGTATATCTGATAGTGGGCAGTACAGATACTTAAAAAATACTTGCGAGTTCATGGGTTGACATGACTACTGATCATTGTTATCGCAAAGGAAAATCAAGCGTACCAAATAAATAGCAGGAGAATGTACGTATTAAATAAATGTTGCCAGTGTAAAACCACCTGGATCATGCAAATGTATCAATAGTGATTAATCCGAAACAGGGAGGTCTGTCAACAAATTCTTTGAGCTGGATCCCGCAAATAGCTCAGACTGACCTGTGGGAAAGTTATGATTTCTCATTCCTGATCATAATTAGCGATTTGCTGGCCAGATCCAATTTACTGTTCGCAATGGGTTCCCCCATGGTAAGTTAGCTAATTCTTTTTGTTTTTAATTTAAAACGTCACCATTATTTCTAGCGACAAAGATATGAACTACCTAACCGTTGGTTTGGTGAAAACGCATTAATGTTGTTTCTTAAAACTTTTGTCACATTGTTGAGTTTAGAATTAAAACCGGCTTGACAGACACCAACATATGTACATTAAAAAATCTACTCTAATAATCACGAATGCTTAAATAAAAATCTTCACACTTTATACAAATCATGTACCAATAAAGAATTTAGTGCCCAGGTTAGTCACAAACGAGGAGTTAAAATTTAATGTATGGAAAGCCACGTTTAAGTCGTAACTATACAAGTAAAAATTTACATTTCGAAGCAGGTGTTTCCTGCTGTACAATGTGATGGTACCAAAGGTAGGTAGTTTAGTACACAAATGTACTGAATTAATAAGCATCGTCGATAACGACGCCCAATGCACAAAATACCATCGAAGAAAAAAATATAAATAAATTAAAACGTGTCTAGACGCAGACCATAATAACGATGAAGATTATAAATTTGACGATAAAGCACAAAACAACACGCAGACATGCGCAAATAAAGAGACGAGCAGCGCTGCCGGAATGACTCCTTTAGGAGCTTTTCGACCCATTGCTTAGACCTGGGCTCTCTAAAAATCAAAATGGATCCCCAAATTTAAAAATTTTATATTTCTAAAGAACAAAAATTATAGGTTAACGTATAATGCTAAGCAAAATGTACATTCTATTACAACTTGATAACAAACATTCATTGTATACATACCTACATAACAACCTCTCTATTTCGAGTACAAAATGCACTTCCCTAATCTATTGGTATTGGAGTTTTTAAAAGAATAATTTGTTTGCGTCTGGCTTTGATAAAATAAAAATAAAAATGAATAAGTAAGTTGCTTAACGATTGTTGCGAAGTTGCGGTAGTTTTTCTGCAACCAATTTGATTGTTTAAGATTTTTAATATTTTTGGTGGCTCCTCTTTCACTGAAATGGCTCCCCAAAATTTTAAATGGACTCCTCTTTCAAATTGAAAAACGACAGCCATGAGTAGTTGTTGAAAGTTCATCAAGACACTCCGCACTCATAGCCTTTTCTTTGCGTTAATATTATTGTTCTATTTTTAAATTCATTTTGAACTAAACATAATTATAATCTTGGATCTGCGGTGTTTTATTTATTTTAAAAAGTAATCCAACATGAAAAGTATAATATGAGGGGCTTTAGTCGGAAATCAAAATGCACAAACGTTTCTAGGGACGTTAAAACGAAATAACCTTACTGTGCGATTTCTCATGTTAATTGAATTCTACTCGTCAAACCCTTTGATTTGATGCCCATATGGGTCATGTAGAAATTTTAATAGTTGCCTCACAATATTTAATTGTTAATTAATTAATTAATTAATTAGAAAAATGTTATAAAAACGCATTAAAATGACACCCGGGTCAAAAAAAGAGCAATAAAACATAGTGCTGAAATACCAACTACGACTATCACACGGAAGTACTTACCTACTGATATCCGAAGGAACCGATATAATTTTGACAGATGTATGTAGGTATATTATTACCAATATCGACTAGATTCATTATTACGTTTGAATAATCGAAATAATAATGAAATAATAATTATTTCCAAATCGGAAAATAAACTTTCGTCACTCGAACTCATTTTAATATGTATCTAATTTTGCAAATTTTTTTGATGGAAATTATAGTAGATTGAAAGAAAGTACAAAGGTTACTTAATGAATACCTAGGTGAACTCGTTTATTAGTTGGATTGGCTAGTTATCGACATTTGTGTAGGTTCATACTCCAAAACCCAGTGCAACCACCCTAACCCTCCAAATTTAATACAAATTCAAGGCGATAAAAATTAAGTTCATTCTCGCCCAATCCAACCTCAACACCCCCATTTCATTTGCAAGGACTTCATCGTGGCTCATCGAAGCACAACCAACTCCTTTCATTTCAACGCAAACCTCTCTTCCTCAAAATGACGTCGACAGTTTAATGATTATCACGATGAATAAAAAGGAAATGGCGGACAAAAAATAAAACAGGATGGACCTTCCAAAGAACAATGTCAATACGAAGACGAAGACGAAGAAGATAACAGCGTGCGGCAAAATAAAGAGGAAAAATCATAAAAAATAAAATAAAATTAAAATAAAAGAAGCCACGCAAAATGAACTGAGAAAATTACAACGACTTGCCATTGCCACCATTCTCATCTCAGTTCCATTTTCACAGTCCACAGTCATAATTCCGCATATCCTTTTAGATATAGAAAAACACACGGTAAAGCGTGGTGTCGTCCTCCTGCTCTTCGTCTGCCTCTGCACCTCTCTTGACTGCTTCCTTCCTATTAAGTTTTCACGCTCTTCCTCACTGCTCCTGGCTGTGTAGTCTGAGCGTGTGTATGTATATTTCAGATATTCGCGTATGAGTAGTTGTTTCCCTCAAACAGGAACTGAAAGTGCAAATGGAAAATTACAGGATAAGATGACAGAGCGGAGAGGCGGTACAACGACTCAAATTCAAATCTATCGAACGAAAAGGAACTAAACGAAAACCATTTTTTCACCCTCGTGGAAGTCATAACGACAACGACCAACGACGTCGACGATGGTTGAATGAGAAAAGGTTCCTTCGTTCTTTTAGGCACTAACACAGCAAAATTCCTGTTGTTGCCTTCGAAGGACTCGGATTCTGGTTCTGGTTCTGGCTCTGTCGTTACTGAACAGACTAGGAAAAAAATGGAGCACAAAGTTAGATATAAAAATGTTCCAAAGAGAGTGAGCGAATAAATCGCTTTTATACATAGGGACAAGGGACGCCATCTGTCGCGTGCTTGTGTGTAGGTAAGCAAACAATCATCGCCGTCGTGTCGTTCTTGTGGTTCGTGGTGACAGAATAGCACCCGGTAGGTAGCACCAACAGCAATGGATGGGAACAGGATATAAAGAATGGATAAGCAACGATGATGATAGCATGTCAAAATGTATAGATTTCAATATACTGGGATTCAGAAAGGATTTATTATGCGGCCGGGTATTACAGCCGTAACATAGTCGGTGTGTCAATTCGAAAATATTGGATGGTGGTTTTACTTTTTGACGTGCCAGAGATTGTAGGTGTAGTGCAGGAAGTGCTTTATAATAATATAGGAATGAGATAAAAGGAAGTCTATAGACAAACATCTTCTACAAACTGTAGAAACCCATGTCTGGCCTAACTAACCATTCAACCAGACGACCGTCGAAAGACAAAAGTTACTCCTGAACGAATCAAACTGAAGTAAGTAATGTTATAGGTTATCTAATCGTTAGGAGGAATTTTTTGGAAGAAAACTTTTCTATATTCAAAAAAATTATGCACTTGAAATGACTATCAAAAAGGACTACAATAAATCGAAAATTAATAACGATGATTCCCTCGTAACTACTGATTTAAAGAAAATATTTTCATTGTGGCTGCTGATGAAATTCCAAGAAGACCAAAGTGATATTTATAATCGCACTTTTATAGAGATGGAACCCTGAATTGCATCTGTTTCCGATTGTTAAACAGTGTGCGTGACTCGGGTGTAAAACAAAAATGTCTAGGTATCTCGGGGCTACTCCGAGAAGTACGTTGCTAACTACCAAAGATCGAACAGTTTTGCTGTTCATGTAGATTCTGGTGGGTAAGCGATGTATTCCTCACAAAACTTTTGATGTACGTTGGTGTGAAAGCACTTATTTCGCGTGACGTTGAACCTCCAGCTTCGAAATAAAAAATGATAAGCAATTTGAGGTCGACTTTGACTGCTGATTTGTAATTAAAGAATAAAATTTCAATATACACATGTGGGGTGTCGATCACATGGGCATTCTTCTCCTTCTTTCATTTTGAATCAACAATGTTGTGATCAGGATTATAGGGATTACAATGCTCGTTTTTACTACATCACTACTGGTCCGCCTATGGATCTTCTACCACCAGTAAATAATGTGCCTGAGAAATGATTGTATATAATTTTGGACAAAGCTTAAGATCCCCCAAATTTATCGCCTGCTTATCTTGTTGGCAAATTTGTTAGAAACGCAAGCATATTGTATAGCGCATCTGTACCGAATATCGTCCGGTCCACTTTCTCTCTCAAAACATTCTGAAGGCATCACTGAGATTATTATGTTTATATAACCCTCCCTGGTTCTATGGGAGTGGGTTTTACTTCTTAGATGCATTCTAAGCCCTTAGAAACAGCGATTGATCTCAAGATCTCCACACGTCTGCGCTGATGACATTAAAGTATTACTTAACCGAAGTTGTATCTGTCCATCGTGTCGTTTTGTCCGAGTCGCACAGTTTTTGGCAGGGATCCTGAAACTTGCCATGGCTTTGAATAGCTCGTCCGCAGTAGCACCCTTGGTTCGACCACCCGCTTCTCGTGCTCTTTGTTTTTTATTTTGAAAATTCGATGCTCCTCTTTTTATCATCATCGCTCCGATCCTCATCTGTAGCATTAACTCATTATTAGTAATCTTTATATATTATGTTTATTCGTGTCACAAATTTATCTCGCTCTTTTTTCACATCTCACGTTCTAATTGGAATATTATCTACAGTTTCCTTGCGAACATCCTTGACTGAAAAAATATATGTATGCGTAATACACATTCGTTTGAATGTGTTTTTACGTTAAATTAAGTGACAATAAGAACCGACAATCAAGTTATTCCTTGTCTCAAACCACCTGGACCGTACCATTGTTGGTGCATTTATTTTCTGCGCGATTGTTGAACTCTGGAAGGTAGTATACAAAAATTATACCAGTGATCGTTATGTATCTTCTTGGAATTCCAGCATCAGGTTCGAGGCGAACCTTTGTTGCTAATGCAAGAGTGATTGGTCTGTGTAACTGGAATTATTGGGAATAGGGAAGAATGGAAAGGAACCGTGCCACTTGTCAGAACCCGATATGTCCTGTCTATTCTTTTGATCTGGTTTGCTTAGACATATATATGTAGTTATTGGTACCTAAGACTTCGAACACTTTCTATATTTTTTTCGTAAAGAAATATTCATTTACATTTAATTTAATTATAAAGTCTCCAAATTTGCGGGGTTCATACAGCAAGCTAAACGAAATTATGCGACTTATACTGGGCAAGATTTTGTTAACTTCTCATATACGGTCAATATTGTCAAACGATAATTTTATGTTGGTCTCTTGCCATATTGAATTCCGTTAACGTTCAACAACTGATAACCCCTTCATAGATTTACAAATCAAAAGAATCATTTACTTTTATTATTTCAGTGCGGTGAAATATTATTCCACCTCTCTTTGTCGCTTCGTTGGTTCTTTCCCTCGTAAATTCAAAGTATAAAATCTCTGTTTCGTCCCGTTTTCTGTTGCGCTAATCAAAGTGGCATTCGCCTACAAACATGGTCTGACTGAAATGCTTCCTCAAACTACGCTTACATGCCAACTCTGCCATACTTCCCGCGTAGATAAAAGGACTGCCATGCGCGCAAAATGTTTGCTGTTCGACTCCATTCGACCGAATACGTTTCTGAATCCATAAACTCTCAGATCTCACACTTTGCTTGGAGGAAGAGTGAGCCGGATCCTATATTCCGTGGTGCATTGTTGTTGTTGTTTTTGAACTTTGTAGCCACCAGCATCGGTACCACATACATTGCCACGGCTCACTTGGCGCGGAGCTCTTTTTTATTTTTATTTCTTGTTTCCTTTTCATTTCGTTTGTGTGTGGAGTACGGAGCATTGTTTCATAATATGGATGTGGGAAAACGGAAAAGCTTTTATGAAAATGTAATAAAAATGTTGAAGTTTTTGTTGTTGCCGGTGGTTTGGTGCCTGCCTGGTTATATCCTCCAACACCATCCTCTGATATGTGGGAGGGTAGGTACTTTGTATTTTTCTGGCGTTTTCTTATTTCCGGCAAGAGAACGAGTACATGTGAATGTTTGTAAATTCGAGCAAAAAGGACGATAAGAAAGGCGACTATGTGCGACGAAGAAGAAAGTGGAACTTCTAAGAGATGAGGCCGGAGTGGAAAAGGATGCCTTCCATTTTTCTAATCCTTTATGCAGGTGATTGATTAATTGTTACGAGAAAGTAATCTAGATTGTAGGTAGGTTGGATGGTTGGTTGGTAGGTAGGTACTCGAAAGGCCAAATAGGAAATATGAAAACGAGTAAATTAAACGGGGACGAATGTGGGGTTGGCATATGTTTCCCATCGATTTTCACTAAATTTAGATCAAAGTTAGCGAACATAAAATTGGATTTTGTCGACCGCAATCGCAAATTGCCGGCTTTAAAATGTAGGTCCATTCTATTTTTACCAAAATTAAAACATCGCACAAATAATGTTTGGAGAATCAAGGCTTTGTGCCAGTGTACGAGCTGTTAAGGACTAATATTTATTTATTTTATATTTTTAGTTTTTGTATGTGGAATCTTTGTAGTCTTTCTATGAGGTTCGTAACTAAAAGTCTAAACTCAAAGTTACCCGCCTAGGAGTCGCACTCTGCACGCACTCAATCAAATCCTTTACTTTAACCTTTTTTTGTAGCTTAGCTTTGTCGGAGATGGAATTTTAAGTTAGATAATCATTGGTAGGGCGTAAAGGTTGTGAGAACTTAAATAAAAAGCTGCAAAACATAATTTTGTTATATTAGTTGATAGCTATATAACTTTTCTTGGGTAAGCATAATCACATGGAACTACATATGTATGGAGCATTTTCTGCGCAATTAAATTCGGTCTTCAAAATATATTGTGTTTTTTTCCAGCTATGTGTAATAGCTGTGCAGTTATTGAATTTAGTGAAGTCATACCTCTAAATAGGAAATAAATGTTCACTTTAACTTGAGTTGGGGTGATAATAGACCCACTACTAAAGCATTTATTTTTCTTTTGAGCTTTAGGAATATTTATCTACCTAGGTATTTTTTTGTATCTGACTGGAAATTATTTTTATATGATATTTTTGTCGAATTGTGGAGAATTTTATTTACACGTATAGCAACATTTCTCTTGAATTTAAATTTAATTTAATTTAAAATAAACACAAATACTTTCTGTTTTCAGCGATCAAGCACAACCGGCAAAATTATACATCAGGATGCTTATCTTATCTACATTTAACGTTGCCTGTTTTCCTGGCTATGTTAATAAAGACTGATCTGAGAAGCACAGAATCATAGAATCATGTAAGTATATTATGCAAACGTTCACCATACAGTATAGGGCAGTCACGTTCACATTAAGGACATTGGTAAGAAATTCAAAACCTTATTTATTGCCATTTTCGTTAGCATTTATTCCCAAGCCGATGCCCTTATTATATGTAATATATAAAAATACAACCCATATTTTGAACCGAAAGTTTAAAATAAAATGTTTGTCCTATTAACCAATTCGATCACCAAAGAAAGCTGAATCTTCTTTTTAGACCTAAGAAAATGAAATAATCCTCAAAGAGCTTTTATTTTTTAAATTGCATTTAAATTGTTATTGTAAATTAAATCAATTATATTGAACGATTTTAAGGATAAAACAGCTTACTAAAAATTCAAAATTTTTCTAGCGCAACTGTCTCTGTTACCAGTTGTTGGTTTCTGAGCAATTTTCTACACTTTTTCCAAATTTGATTTTAAGCAAGAGTTCTTCAATGTCATTCTACAAAAGGTAGATAAGTTTGGCAGGTAGACATGTTTAGATATGACTCTGTACAACTCGGCCCTACAGATGCATTTGTATGCGGCTTTAAAATAGATAGAAATAGTGTGCGTATTTTGAATCTTTTTTGTTGTACAGGATCTGACGTAGTATGAGTACACGTGACCCCATCAATCCGGTTATAGGCTTGGGGTCTTATTGTTGACAATAGATTTCAGGCGATCATATATTACGGCATTGTAGAACTTATGTTTACGAGACTGCTGTCTAAATACGGTGGATGGAAGTTTTGAACTTTATCGTCAAAGTCTGCAGAAATGGTTTTTCCAATCGACTGCGAATTTCCTATTTTTGGGTTAAATAATGCCAAACGAAATAATGCGAAATTTGAAATTTGGCAACTACATAAGCCGACGACTGCACTATTTCAAAGCGAACACGCATCTCAGATACACAAGCACTTACAACACCAGCCAGCACAAAACGCCGCAAGACTATCATGCTAACGCTGACGCAACCAAAAACAGAACAAAAGAAAGCTGCGCCAAAAATTAACAGTGCCAGTGCACGTTCATCCCGACGCAACACAATGGATTTTGAGGCAATAAAAAAAGCAAAGTTTGTGATTAAGAAGCCCTTGACAGGGTCCGCCGCAATACCGACACTGGGTGAAGCCGCCACCACAAAGCCGAAACCGTATCCGTTCCTTGTTTACATAAACATGCACACCGAACAAATAAAGTTCATCAAAGAGGTTCGTACCTTTAAATAGTTATAGAAATTTGGTGAAACCAAGCAGGGGGCAATTATTATTATTACCAAGCAATGGTAATATTGGTAATATTTCCAAACTAGGAATTTCTTCTTATTTAAATTTTGTAATGGAAATAATGCCAATTTTTTGGAATTTTACTTTATTTCGTCTGGCGTTATTTCACTTCACCGTTTTCCTCTCAATTCAGGACGAATCGATGGGAATTTTATTGTTCGCTGATAATTCTTGTGCTTCGAACAACTCATTCACAAAATATACTTTTTTCGCGAGACAAATTATCCCCATTAACCCATCAATGCAGCTCAATCACGAAAATCTCTCCCGTGTTTATAGACTCTTCTCACTGTAGCTGGCTCTTCATATTAAATCAGCCATATTGTGTCCATCGATTGAAAATCGTATCCAAAACAATTCCATCATTGAAATTGTTTTCCCTCCATTTAAGTGAATCTCACTTGCCTGCTGCTGTTGCGCTGCTGCCTACCTAATGAAAATAAATACTTTCCCCCGCAGTTTATTTTGATATCATTTGCAGAACGCCAAACGTTATGCTTTTTAGAATATTCGCGTGTTGTTCATTTACCTGTGATTAAATTCATGCTCTTTCACTCACACCCGGCAGTCTGGCGCGCCCTGGCCCACCCAACCCAATTCGAACATCATAATTCAAGACCGCACATAGATATTCATTTGGGATCCTGCCTGCCACATACAGCAGTTGCGTTGTCTATGAACCGTAATCTGTAGTAGCAAACAGAGCGCCAGCAAACAGGTCAAAAGCGTATAAATACACATGCAAATAAAATGTAGCCCCATATCATCCATCCCCTCCCTCACCCGACGAAATCCAGCATTCACCCCTTTTCAATGTGCTGGATTCTCTTCTCTGTTGGTATCGTCGTTTTCGTTTCAACCCCCTCTATAGCGATTTCGAGTTGTAGGCATCCCTACAAATAGCATTCACAAATAATTGATGATGATGCCAGCAGTGCCTTATTCCCTACTCGCTTCGCTTCTGCCTTCTGTATCATTGGTAAAGGATCTCATCATGATGATGAAGGACTGTATGCATTTATGCCTGCCACCATCATCTCACCATCGTGCATTCGATCCGTTAAATCGAATATAATACGGTGTGAGCTTGAGCTCTGTTAACAGAGGTGGGTTGTTGTGGGCTGTACGCAGTTGGTGCTTGGTGGTGGTGTGCTATAACTCTTTATGAACTTCTAGGAGCACAAGTGCTGCTGTTGCTAGTGCATTCATCCTGTGATATACTGTTCATAGGATTTTAGTAGTCCAACGAATGCAAGTGTCGCATGTGTGTAATTTTGCAACAATCAGGATGGACTACGAGACATAACATTAAGGTGCGAGCTGTGCCTACAACAATTTGCATTTGGTGTTTACTTACGATGGCCGGAACGAATTTTTGGGACGACGACGGTCTGCGTTTGCAACTGCGAAGAACATACGGTCGAGTGTTTTATTGGGAAGTAAGGTTTGGTTTAAGTTGTTTCACAATTAGATGGAAGTGGCACTATTAGCCAGCATGTTTTCATCAGAATATTTTCGATACTCAGATTGACTTAGTGGCACCAGATTCATTCATGTGAGTAAAAATGGAGTACACCTAGATTTGCTTACAATAAGTGAGTTTTTTTTTTTAATTTTTATTTTGAAGTAAACAATTTCATTATTTTTACTGCCAACTGGTGAAGAATACCCACTTGGGCCACTGCAGCATTCAACTCGATGGCTTGGTTTTTCAAAAGTCTTCCTTATTGTCTCTAGTTTGTTGTCCATGGCATATTTTTTATTCGCTTCCAACAATCACACCCTTGTTTAACTCATAAAGTTTTAGTCTTCGGTTCATAGCTCATCATTGAAGTCACTAAGTATGGTTAAAATCTTGACGGCCACAAAACTTATTGTACGACCTTGGACAGTTAAAATATTTGAATGGATTCAAATATAGAACTAACTTCTAGTTCTAATTATTTTGTATTAATATTTAGTCATTGAACTGCATCATATTCTCAAAATTTTATTGAACCCTTCAATTCGACAATCTTCATCGTGTATTTTAACTGTAAGAAACTTCGTTTTACAGCGTCTACTAATTTTGCAACTGTTTTTTTTAAATACTTCTGATTGATATAAGACATATCATCTTCATTTCGACGGGTATCGATTTGCCCTCATACGTCTTGTAAATTCCCTAACTGCGGCTTAGAGTCTACCTTTCAGCTGCAGGGGCAATCCCGGTCACAGACGATACCGCCACTTCATCCACGCTTACACCATGATTAATGTCATCAACAATCGTCGCTTTACAGTTGATCATTGATACCTGGGAATAACTTATTCAATTTTTTAAATGTCTGCAATAATTCGAGATTGTCATTGAGACTTTATTGAGACAGCACAGATATTAGTGTTTTATTTTTGGACTCGCTCGCGGTTGTCTTAAATGTGGCGGAGTCTGGCAGTCCAAATTTTATCGGGCAGCTGGGGAAGTTTATCGGCAATTACCAATTGGGCGGGCGAAAGGGTATTCATGTTGAAACGGCGAAATATAGTGAGCACGAATTATCCATCAAGTTTATTTAAACGAGATACAGTGTTGCCAAATCAAACATCAATCCTTTATTTAAAAAAAACACTCTTTACTTGGTTTTGTCGTCATTTACTTCAAGACCTACCGGCACTGCATTTCAGCTTCTTTATTTCTGTGTTTAATAAAGTACACGTTTTCCCAAAACTTATGCATTTTCAGCTAACGTAAAACCTTCATAACATAAAACATTATTGAACTTTATTTGCCTTGCATTCACATCTGATGAGAGGACCTGACTTCAAGGCAATAGAACTGTCATCAATTTCCCTTGCAAAAAAGGTTAGAAGCACATTTTAAGCAGTAAAACGAGTTCCCACTTAACACATCCTGTTGAAAACGGATAAATATTTGTGACTTAAAAAAAGTTTTGTGTAGTTTATTCAGTACGTTGTCTATATTAAGCTCGGAATTCAGCTGTGTCTACGTCCAAGCGAGACCGGGTAGTTTCAACATAACCCCTCGTGCGTCCTGGCCATAGGAACTTTGTGGGTAATGCGAAAGCCGACAAGCTGTAGGTAGCCGTTTAGGTGGTCGAATCTGTAGAATAGTGACATATCCAGGAAAAAAAAATGGAAATCTTTGGACGTTTTCAAGTCTGTATCCCACCAAATAAATGCTGGTTGTTCCCCATCAAGGCTCTGTTTTTTCCGACACTTTTTCTTATTTAGCAATGATTTCCTGTCTTTCACTCCTATTCCAATTCACTCCTCAGCTGATGACAGTACCCTCAGCTTCTCATATTCGTTTCCATGTTCACGCCCTTCATTATCGGGCGTGGAGCAGAAACGACAAAGTGTGTTAAGTTTATTAAATTGATAGCATACTTAGGTGGAGTGGAATTTAATGCTTCCAAAACACAATGCTGTCTTCTGTCATTGAAGCGAAACCTCAATACTTTGCCATTATCCATGAGTGGTACTTGCACGCTGATATAGAAATGATTTCCATCCTCGGCATATGCGTTAGTGACAACCTTCGTTGGAATGACCACATATTCGACGTCGCCAAGAACGCTGCGAAATGTCTAGGCTTCCTCAGGCGATGCAAGAAATATTTTACCCCTTCTGATCTGGCTATAATTTATAGGGCGTTTAGTACAATTGGTCCGGTACACCAATTACATATTTGGAGCTACTTGACAGAATTCAAAAACATGGGATAAAACTTATCGGCGATCGAAATATTGCGAAATTGCTTGACCCTCTTAGTGTTCGTCGTAATGTCTCCTGCCTGTCGTTATTTTATCGATACTTCCATCGTAAGTGCTCGAACGAAATAGCTTCCTCCGCTTTAACCGTTATACCCACCATGCCGTGAATGCTCATTAGTTCACCCTGAAGCCAGTTTTTGGACGTATTGTGAAATATATATGCACTCGTTCCTCTGCCGCACAACACTAATGTGGAATGCTCTTCGTCACTCTGTTTTTTCTGACCACTACAACTTGCAAACATTTAAAATCAATGTGCATCGGTTTCTCATCCTTTCGTCTAATTCCATATTTCCTTAATACCCATGCTATTTTCCTTTTTACATTATAAGGGTGCTAACAATGCCGTTTGCATGTTAAAACACGGTAACATGGACATTTCCAGAAGGAATCAATATTCCGACTTAGAAATAAAGTTTCAGAGTACAACTTTGACATCTACTATCGTAGGTTAGGATCCAGGGGACAGGAATAGCAACATAACCTGCATAACTGTTTACTTTGCAACCCTCCACTTGAAGGGATCTTAGTAGTTCATTTATTATCAAGTTCTAGAGAAGAGCGGAAAGAACGCCACCTTGTGGGGTCCCTTCAAGTTTAAAATCCCACTTGTAAGTAGTTTAATCAACTCATTGGTTCATGGCACTAAAAACAATAATCCAAATTAAGTTACGCTTCATTAGGTACGCATTGAAATACTTTTGACAAATCCCTTTTTCTATCCCCATGTAACATATTTGTCTTTTGTCAACACTTTACAAAACAAAAAAAAAAACAACAACAATTTGTATTAGAAATAGGATTAAGCCCATTTCACTTCTAATTGCACACAAAGGATTAACACAAAAGTACTTGACATTGAATGCACACGTGTTTGAAGTAGGTCGCGTGTCACCGCATCAGGAACCAACACACCGAATAGATCTGCTGCATATACCGCCTGCCTGAATTTAAATTTGACATTTTGATTGGAAAAACGTACACACACACACACGCAGGCTTACGTCCGCACCAACGCTGTACATCGTCCTCTTCCTGTTACATTCATACATATTTATGCTATTGAGGTTTACAAAGAGGATTCTAGAGCTAGAGCTCTTTTTAATAAGAGAAATCGTGCATCACTTGTTTAAGACAGTTAAGAGAGAACATATATAGTGAGTAGCGCCAGCAGTAGCCCCATTCATTGCACGAGTATCGGAGTATGCGACGACTCGAAACGAAAACCCACCATAACGAACCAAGAAAAGGACTCGCTGAACTAAACAGGATAAAAAAAAGGAATAATAATTTGGATTAAATTTCACCCCTTTCATTAATTGTGAGCAAGTTATTTGAACAAGTGTTACTTAGACGGGCTCTTCTAAAGCAGCTAACACAAAAGGATATGCTGCGAATAATCGCCTCGTATCCTTAGAGTAATGTTTCTCGCTTGAAATAATATTCCTGTTGGTTGGGTTGGGTCGTTGATTTTGCTTTTGGGTATGAGTGCGAGGAGCCAAAGGAGAGGTCATGGCAATTGTGTTTGCTTTTGTTAGAGGTTGCCTGCTTGTCTGAAAGTGTGCGTGTGAATATCTATTGGGAAAACTGGATTTGAAGGACTCCGCCACTCTTTCTCACTGCGCCCTTCATTGTGGGGGTATATTCATATATATTTGTGTATTGTGTGTGTGTGTGTGTTTTGTTTTTGTTGTGCGTTTTATTATTATTTATGGGTTTCGAAAATGTTTGTGTGGTGCGTGCCGAAATAAATGATTTCGGATGATTCCATAAATGGTTACTTATGTCGTATCGTTGGTGAGATTGATGATTTATCATTTGGTGTGGATTGAAGATTGCCAACATGTAAATTGTTATTGATTAAGTAGATAATAAAATAATTAAAATGCGGAAAAGGGGTTTTGTATAATGAATTGAAGTAGATAACCGGAATAACACGCAGGATGTGTTCTTTAGATACATATGTATGGGCAAGGTCTTGACTTCATTACTTCAATTTATTGCATAGAGTATAGGTAGGTGCCTATATGTACATTTTCTTTGCAATAGAAATGTATTTAATGCTGGCTGTTTTAGAAATAAGATGTAGGTAGGTACCGAACATTTTTTTAAACAACCTTTCCGAAGGGTTTCCTATTTCTTTTCCATTTGTTTAAAAAACCTTTTTTTTTGTATCAGAATTGTTGTTTTTAAATGTTTCTGGTATTTTTCTTTGGTGTTTACAAACCTTGATTGATGAACCTATCGCCTGCACCTTAGGGTCGATATAGAAAGTAACGTGGTATGGTAACTCAAAAATGTAAGAAAACCAGCATTTGAGTGGCATCAGTAAGTGGAACTCGGTCTGAGGTTTTGATCAGGAGTGAAGGAATGATACGATGATTGGAAGTAGCAAAGAAGAATACAGAGAGTTACATGTGGTGTGATTAAGAAAAGTCAGATTAAACCTTTCATATTTTTGAAACAAATGTACGAAGTTAGCATAAAAGGAGAAAATTCGGCTCCCTTGAAACGGTCCAGTTTATCCGGCTTAGGGTCCGGCGGACCGTTCCGTTCTTGAGCAGATAGTGCATAGGTAAGGTGGTAAACAGATGATTCCAGCTACTTGGGGTATGCGGACTATATTGACATCATCGGGCGCTTCCATCGTACCATGCCTTTCAGAATCCTTACCCTACTATACGTGCCGAGTGCTCGACGAGCGAGAAAGGGGGTTAATATTAGGCTCTTTCGAAGAGTCTCGTGCGCGAGGAGAGCAAATGGGTAAAATATCCAACCGCGAACTCTATGAGGCGTACAAAGATATGGCTGTAGCCAAAAAACTTCGACTACATCGAGTGAATGGACAAAAGAGTCCCAGTCAAGAGAAGCTTCGAGACGACAAGGAACATCGAACCAAGCTATCGCGGATTCGAGGCACCGTGTCAAGGATCGCAGGATGAAAGGCTGCCATGTCTTAAGTACTAAGTCTAAGTACATAACTTAATCATCGCGACGACATCGTTTTGTCTTTGTTTGCACTTAAAAGATTAAAGAGATCGATAGAGACCGCGGCTCGAAACTATGCCGCATTTCATCCTTTACAAAGGATGGTCCCAGTAATCCAAACCAGCGCTTTCGTTTCCACTATGGATTATGCATTGGTTTTTATAATGGAGGTTAGAGCAGTTCACAGCAATCCGTAGTTAATTTCAAGGCCCTTGCTTAGTAACCGTTGCTACCGTTTCGTGAATAATTTACGAAATTGGTAAATACTCAGTATGGTCACATTTTAGGAACGCCTCACTAACCATAATCCATTGAAGGCCTTCTCGAACTAAACAAAATTAAATCTCAGATACATATTTAATTTTTTTTTACATTTTAATATGGCTGCCAGTTACTTAAAAACCTACACTATATTATGGAAACACTTTGAAACCTGGCCCGGCCATTAAGACAAACTCCATTCCTTCAGCTGTTCATTTGCGAGCCGAATGCCGCAAACAATAAAACAAATTAAGTTATTCTTGTCATTGTTCTTAGCCTCGATCTCTTCAAGTGAAGCATTCAACCTTGCCATAGGCAAAGCAAAGCCTGCAAGTACCTACATAAATATCTGCTAACAATGTTCGTTATTGTATGATAGATACCTGCTGGTGTACCTACGGCATTTCTTTTGAATACGTATCTTCTTTCCTCATATTTATGTGTTACTCAACCAGCGCAAAACAAATTAAATTTCAACTACTTTCACTTGAGAGAGCGCGCGAGCTAAGAAAATATGAAAATTACACCAAGTTGGCGTTAGTTTCGAGACCCCGTCGAACGCGGCAAGCAAAACGTAATAAAGGTATGCTTTTAAAGTTGGCTATTGCCTGCTACAATTATTATCGGCGAAGCGGCGCGGCGTTGTTTCTTCTTTGTATAGCCACCTCTGTGTTTGCTTCTGTTTTTTTGTTGAAAAATCTATAATTGTAGGATTATGAAATTTTTCAATTAAATTAGATAGAAGTCAAGCTGGAAAAAAGAAGGTTAACTGGGTATAGACTGAGAGTTGTACGTGTTTATGCAATCGATGTGCATTCTCAGACGAGAGTTGTCGCCAATGACGGATAGAATGCATGTACCTGTGCAATTAATATTTTGTTTTTAATTTTTTTATTTAAGTCGCAATGAAGCAAGAAAAAAACCCTTTACTTTGACCAATTAACTACCTACAAACCGACGAGGTTTGCATGTAGAAATCACTTAATGAGTACTTTAAACTCACTTGACTGCGGCCTTGTCCACTTGATCATGGGTTGGCGGAAATTGTTTTCGGCTTATTAGTTTTTTTTTTTCTGCGCGCTCAACAACAACAGTTCGACTTGAAATTCACAAGAGCATGACGATTGACGAATTTAATAAGTTGGTTTTGTTTTCAGCTTCGGTTTCTGTATCTGCGGGGAATGAGACATTTAATTTTAATTTTAAATTGTTTTGTTTGTGTTTTTAAATGTAGTTTTTATTATGATATAGGTTTTTTCTTTTTCATTTGGTGATTTGCTGGGGTATTCCTTGAATACATCATCGAACCCAGAAATTTGTTTACATGTTCTAAGCGACATTATTTATATAACTCTATCGGTAGGTACTTACTTTTTGCGGATGAAGTATGTATTTCCAAACTAGAGGATTTTGCCAACCAAAAGCTTGTAAAAGTTTGAAAAAAGGGGTAGTATAGTAATATAACAATTATTAGGCCAATCTTATCGATTGTTTGTTGGAATAAGCATTCACGCAATTGCGAACTATTATGTTTAAGTGGGAAGGCTTCACCCTGGAACACATGGTTCTGCTCTGATTATTCGTCAACCCCTTCATTTTTATTTATAACGGAATCAACCAGAAGGCCATCGATGACTGCACTGCACTACAATTATCCTCCGACCCTTGTCTAATGGAAATAAAAATTCTAAAATCCACTTTGCCATGTTTGAACTACCGTGATAAAGAATGCAGGCGCCTAGTATTCATTATCTCTAACCCTAAGCCTCTCCGCCTTTGCGAAGCATCTAAATGTGCAAAGCTGTCTGCGACGCTTGTGAAAATAGTAAGTAAAAGATCTTCAGTGAACTTAGTGACGTTGGAAGAAAATATCTTAAACGAAATAATTGCTCAAAATTAGGGACAGAGTAGGTCCATAAAACTGAGAAATTGCTACAGGTTCCAAGTTTTTGTTTTAAAAATATTTTCAACTGTCTATGGTAATCAAATCTGTTCATTAAAGTAAATTTGATTTAAAAAAATATCTTTTAGTCTAATTCAAAAATTTTACGGTTAATTGCTTAAAAATTTACGAATTGCCCCCTAAGGCTCCGATTTATCTTGAGCTCATTTTAATTAATAATTTACTGTCTGTTTGTTCTAACCTAACCCATTCCTTGACGGAAAGAAACCTAAGCTCCTCAAAGTGGGCTCCAAGTTTACGCCCCTCATCTTTATTTCAGTGGGGTAAAAACAATAGTTGAATTTAATGATTCCAAAACAGGAATATGGAATGCTTTTCTACACTCTACTTTAAAGCACACGTTTAAACATAAACGTCTGAGCTATATGTCATCACTCAGTTCTACTCTGGGTTCCTGGACACGTTGGAGTGGAAGGGAAGCAAAAAACGGACGAAATGGCCTGATACTGGCTCTGATATAAATCCACTACTAGTGGATGTGGAGTAAACGGAGAGAGACTTTTATTGACGGCGTCACCACACAACTGGCTGAGGAAACATGGAGCAACACCAGCGGTTGCGTCATTGTCTGTCATATATACTTACATGCACAAATGGGGTACTAACAATGGGCCAACTGGAACCTCAACTATTGCCCTCCTAACCTAACCTAAATGTCTGAGTATCTATCTACACTTTAAGAAGTAAAAAAAGCAGTAAACGACTTTCCTACAAGGGCACGTAGGACATGTAGGTCTTCCGATCGAAACACGTTAAACCTAATCAGTCATTATGCGATCGACGATCCCGTATCCGTACGGTGTTAGACCGAAAGGCCCGCTATTAACAGAATATTCACACTGAAGCACGGAAGCAGGGACATGGCCATACAATGGAATGTGTAGAAAAAGATGCAATGAAGAATATTATGGAGTATTATGACTAGTTTTCGAAATATGAAAAATAGCCGCCGCAGAATGCTGGCTCTCTAAAGGTCTCGTGTGTCATTTGAAAGGCGGCTTCAGTCGACTTCGAGTACAAAACTATGCATTTTAGATGTTGTATAACTTCCGTTTTATCAGGTTCATCTTGAGTAAAATGTTGAGCATTTTCGATTCGTGGTCCTATTTTTATCACCTTCCATTGCATAAGCTTAATAGACCTTCTTTCGACAGGCACACCTGTGTTTTGTTACAACGTTTAAGGCGACATAATTGATGCAATCTACCACTTAAGGGCTAGCTTCAAGGCCATATAGTTCGTATAGTTGTGGTGACAATTCTCAATGTTGGTCTTATTACGCCGAACCCTCTCAAAACTATTACAATTTCTAAAACACACACAACACCGAGAAGGCATGTCCTTCGTAATTTATTATTTATTAAAAAACAAAAACACCTAAAGACGAAAAATTACTTAACAGGAAATTGTTTTCCACTCGGAACTGCCCGCATTCTCTAAATCACACACAAACAACTGTATATCTATCTATCTATATATCGTGTGCGCCGACAACGTCGACCCATTCACATTCCTTTCCACTTAAAATGCGCTTACATCACGCACATCGAAAGTAAAGCGACACCACCAACCAAAGTACTTAACTATGTCCTCAATTACCCGATGGGGTGTAATAAAAACGCGATACTCGTGCGGTTGTAACTCGCTATGTGCGTACAACGATGAGCACCACCAGCACACAGCAAAGCACACATAGTGCGAAGGACAGATGGAAGGGACATAGGGCTTCACTGGGGGTGATTTCATCCCGGCAAAGGCAGACAGGAAAAAAATGAAAAAATAAATTATTAATCGAAGCTTTCACTTTTACAATGTAAATCTTTGGCCCCGAAAAGCCTATACAGGCTATACCCCATAGCCTACATGGCTCAATACGACGAATATCATCACTAGCGCTATTGGCGTGGTTCGTTCCGCATTTCGTTTTGAATTTCAATTAAGCCATGACCCAAAATGGGACAGCAAAATGACGATTCGGTGAAGGGACGAAGAAGTAAGTTAAGGGAGAAAAATGGCAACCGGCACAGAAGCATAGCAATTATTGTTACGAAGAGGGAAAGAGAGAACACAGAAAAAAAAGAAATATAAAGAAAAACGGGCCAAGTAGAACGAATATGGAAAGGCTATATGTACAAAATACAAAATGAACGAACGAACTCAACTCACACACAAATTGGGCTAAAATGAAAAATACGAGTATGAACCAAAATACAAAAGTAAAAGAAGGCCGAGCGGTGGAAAATAAATGGAAAGGAAATGGTATTTTATAAAAATGAAAATGCAAAGTGGGTATATTTCCACATCGCCTAGCCATCGACATCGACACCCAACACCACTTGTAGAATTTTTCCATGGATTTGTCCCGCAAGGACAATTTTTTGTTTCTTAAGCTCCCCGCCACTTCTCTCTGCCTATTTTTTTTTTATTTTTTTTTACACTTCTCTAGACAAATCGTCGTATGTATAGTCATCGTCGTCTCTTCATATGAATAAAACGCGAGCGATAGTCTTCTCAACGAGAACAACGGCTACGACTGCGATGAAGAAGACGAACGGAAAGGAATAAAGGACGAACATCAAAAAATAAAACAGAAATGCAAATTTGTTCCTGTTTTTTTTTGAAAACTTCTTCCAGCGAAAGGATAGCGCAAGCACACAAGAAGGGGGGTTTTGGACGACGAAAATTCGTGTTCTGCATGCCGAGTGGTTTCATTTGTGCTTATGATTCCGTTTCTTTTATTTCGGGCGGAGTTGTCTCTTCTGTCGTATTTTTTGCCATATTTTTTGATATTAGATTTTATTTGGAATAAAGGATGATATATTACTCCCTTATTTTACCGATAGCTTACGTTAGGGGATGGAGATAGAATGCCTGCCAAGGAGGGTTTCGATAGGGAAGTTCAGCTGGTGTTGGTTTGTTACAAGCCCAGAGGTGAATACTGATATTACGGCGCTGAAATTATGATTCTCCCAGAGCTTCTTGTTATTGGAATTTTCCCTAATGTATTTTTGAAGCCATCACTTGTGTGACTCCATACTCAAATAGTTCGTCCGATTTAGTGTTAGTTTTTTTCTCTTTCTCGTATTGCTCAGCATGGGGTTGCATTCTTTGCAAAGACTCTCTTTCTTTAAAAGATAAAAAAAATATGTTTGAGCTAGCTCATTCTTTAAGTTTTTAAATTTTTTTCCTCCATCTAAATACCTACACACTTCATTATAGTTGCCTTTTAACAAGATTATAAGTTAGCCCAGAATTTAGTGCTTCTAAAATACAACGCACTGCTAAAACCAAACGAGTTCTAGGTGTGTATATTAATGACATATTGATTGGAAAGGCCACATATTCCATCACTCCCACTAACTGTTCTACTTTTCTACTTTTGACGTAGCGGTGAATATAATGTCATTATGCTTGATATTTTAAAAGTATTGGGAATCTATGACACTCTCCGTCATTGGATTACAAATTATCAAATTCAAGTTCCTTTATGCTTTTTATACACTTTCCCAAGGATAAACTGATTTTGATACATACCGTAGTTTGTAACACCTCTTTACATTGATCGTAAGTCATTTAAAGTGAACAGGATCTAAAGGTATGACTGCCGGTCAGTCCGTCGCTGGCCTAGAGGCCTTTTATATATTAGCTAGAAATCTTTAATCTATAATTTTGGGACACGGGTAGGGTATCAAACAGTTCGCCCTAAACGGACCATAGCCTTTCCTTATGTTTATTAATGATCTCTCTGTCTATAACCTATAAACCACTTCAAGTCCTTATAGTAGCAATAAGTACGTATTCCCTTCAGAGCTGGCTGCAAGTCATAAGGCGTTTATTTTCTCACACTTATGAACACGCCCAAAAAATATGTGTTTTCTGAATGTTGTTTCAAAATTGGCAAATATACGTACGCTTGTAAATATGTATGGTTTATTATGGTCACTCTGCCATTGTTGGTCCTCATTGGTTGTAGTCTTCTGCCTGTCAATGTTTGGTTTTACATTCACTAAAGGTATTCAAAAGAAATAATCCGGTTTAAAATTACCCTCAGAAAATGGAACAAGCAATACGCGCCGTTTAGTGAAATAACTAATGTTTCGATAGTTTCCTGCTTTTGGAGAATATGGATAAATTGTAGCCTTTCATCCTTTCAGGGTCTCAGTCACGCTGCTTTCAGTTATCCGGCACCGGAAATGGCTTGGTATTAAAACAGAGGTCTTCCTCGGCTTTTTAAGTCTCATGGCTGTAATTTCTTGGGTCGAGCAGTATTGTTCATTCTCATACTTGTTCGTTTCAATTTAATTCGACCAAAATCATATCTAACAACCCATTCTTAATTCGCATCTTTAGAGCTAGTGAAATGAACTCTTCGAGTTTTAGAACTTTATGGTTAGCGGTTTGGGTTGTGCGCTGCTGAGTCAGTAAGTCAGGTAGAATGTTTTGTTATAGATAAGCTGCCTACATTTCAGCGCTATGTTTGGGGTTAACTCTTAAGTGCTCCTTATTCACTTTATAGAGATATTTAAGAAATCCCAAAAAATTAGTAACAAAATTATGAAAACGAATTAAGAATAATGAAAGGTTATGCTCTTCAGTCCTTAAATAAATAATGGAAAAATCCATTCAGAAGCTGAAGCGTCTACTCAATAAAGCTCTTGCAAAACTACATGCGATGACGATAATGTGCTCATGCCTAAAATCTTCCCCGCCAAAAGGAGATATAGACTTCTTACATTGGCCTTTCTGTGTTTTTTCTATATGGAGTCAATATTTTCTGTTGTTCCTTGTGGATGTGGGGTTGGTTTTCGGAACGTATGTATGCATTTATTTCCCGCGGTGACAAAACAACTCATAATCCGCCCTAATTTTACGGTGAAACCTGACACAAGGGTGTAGGTACTATGTTTATTTTTTTATCTTATTTAATACCATCTCTTCTAATTAACCCCACTTTGGCCCGTTTAAAAGACGAACGACAAGAGTTATAAAAAAAAAAGAATAAAAAATCCACCACTAAAGAAGTTCTTAACCCATTTGGTCATTGATCCCGTAGTAGCCTCTATTCCATCCCTACCGCCTGTTTAACAGGATATTTTCATTTAATTCATCTTCTTCTTCATCGTGTCGTTTTCGTTCTCTTTGCTACTCTCCTACTGTAAAAGCAAAAAAGGACACACAAAAAAATACTTTAGGGTAAACTTCTACTAACAACACACTCCTTCTGTGACTCCAACAGTGCTGATAAAAAAAAGGAAAATGGAATATAACCTGAGACCGGGAACAAAAGTATATCAGGATGAAAAAAAAATAAGGACATGGTAAACGCAGAATAAAGAATGAGAGGAAAACAAAAAAAAAAAAGGAAAAAAGTGGAATCTGGATGCAAGGGAAGCACCACACATACACACCATATAGAATGAAAATAATTGTTGCTGCTGCTACTTTTGTTCATAATGAGGGAATGATGATCATGACGGGAACGGGGGTACTGGGTAGGGCCGAGTCTGTTCTCTGAATGTATCTATCCTTCTGCACGTAGTCACGTTCACCGCTTTCACAAATGTTGGCAAAGTTGCCTTTTTTGTTGAATGCATTTTATCCGTGTGTGTAGGGCGAGAAAGACACAACGTTGACGGTGATGATGATGGCAATGGGCAAAGGCGTAGGATGTGTGCGCTTGTTGTTAGAAAAAGGATTGCAGAGCGAGAAAAATTATGCAAAAGATTCATAGTGTACGTACACCTACATACATGTTAGGGAGTCTATATGGATTGCTCGGATATGGGGTAAATATTGTTAATATATAGAGCAATGGGGATGAAACCACGAACAACTTAAACAGGCGTGATAGGGAGACACAACCACGAAGGGAAACATGAATTCAATGGTTGTATAAAGAGGAAACGGTTCTACCTCATTTGAGGGAATTCTTCCTCATTTTATTTTTTTATTTTATTTCACCCGAACTTAGTGGTTCGTGGGTGCTTGTCAATTTGTGTTTTAATAGCCAAAGGCGTGGATTATATTTCGATTTGTGGTCTAAAACTATCCTCTTTTTATGCATACACGCTACCCTATAATACTTGTAAATAATTTAAGTTATTTTTTCTATTCAAATGGCTCCCCAGGGTTTAGGGATAGGATCTACTTTAAGTCCTATCCCTATTTGACGTAGCGCTGGTCTTGATACTATGTCTATTTCGACTCATAGATAAAACAATGGCGTTTCCTGTGTATGCTCAAGATCATAGAATAAATTTATTTTACACACATGATACGTTCGGCCAGACCTGATATGAAGGCGCCGAAAAGGTGGACTGTCCTTCTATGCGGAGATTCAGTTGTTGAAACTAATTTATGTAAATCTTATTGCTTAACGTTAAGGGTTCAAGTTTAGGAAATAAATTCCGTCGGAAAAGCAAAACCAATCAACAAAACTATACAAAAACTTTTGAATAAAGCAAGTGCCTACAATCGTCTGCTGCAAAAGCCATAAACAGGACTTGTCTCTAAAGCTATCTTTATCCGTTTTTAAAGGAGTCTATGGTTCAAATCTATGCAGCAGAACTGACATTTTTAAGACCAATTTCTGCTGCTTCTATTTCTATACTCCTAAGCACACCCAATGCCAGCTATAGAATTTCTGCAAGTAATTGAACAGAGATTTGAGTATAAATTCTAGGCACTAACAGCCTCCAAACCACTGTTAGTACGAAGTTATATATTTGGCACAACTGGTGGGCACCTAAAATTTTATACCGAATTATAAATATTGTAGACCTAATTTTTGAGAAGCTTTTTATGATAAGTCATTCTCTTGGATATTTGTCTGACTTTCGCAAGTGATTTGAACCTGAGACCCCTCACTCAGCAGTCCAACACATTAACCACTGAACCGTTGCGCCAACTGTGGAATTAGTAAGACTAGAACAGATCTAAACCTAGTCTTATACGCAGAGCGGACCGCTTTAAATGAGCTTAAGTGTGATGAAAACATATTGCCATGTTCTAGCTTGATCACACTGTTCGGGATTTTTTCTTGCTGAGGTATAATGAATTAGCCCCAAATCTAGTATCGCAAGGAACACCCCACTATGGAAAATACTATTAAAAAAGTAAATTTTGTAGAGTTAAAGAGTTTTGCTGCACCCATTACCCTTATTTCTGCAGATACCTTATATTAGCGTCTAAAAAAGGTTGACCACTTTTCACCATATTCCCCTTGTACCATAACTTTTAAAACTCCGTAACAGCCCGCCACGACTGACACAAACGAGAAAAAACACAAAAAAAAATCTCTCCAATAGTCAGCCACTCAAATTTTTTGGCAAGCACTGCAACTATGTAACTTCGCAAGTCACATTCATTAAACAAACAAATTCTCATTCGAAAGGATAACACTGCTAGACACATATAACACCACCCAATGATAAAGTATCTTCAGCATAGTAGGATGGCGATGCCAATGAACATGTCTCCCGCAAAATTCCATAAAATTTATCACATGCAAACACAATCTACCATTAGAACTTGGGACAGGGATTTCATTCGATTTTATTTCGCCTGAAATCCTGCCATGTCCTAACGTGTGGGTCACACGGTTATACAACAGATACGTATATTTTTGTGCCCTGCTGAAATGGATACAAAATTTATTACCCTTTAGATATCGCTTTAATAAAGTCACCCTCAAAACACATTCGGTTAAATGGATTTTTACTCCTACATAACTTCACCCCCTTTCTCCTTCAGTGGGCTGATGTGCCAGACAAATACTGCTATTGACAGAACTCTCGATGCCGTGGGCCCAGATCTTGTTGAGCAGCGCAGAAAAGGGAACGAATAAAAGTCTCTTAGTCTAATTTAGGTTTAGATTTTATTACACACACACAAACGCACATTTACGGTAGAGAAAGCAAATCAAAACTTGCACCGGCTGAAGTTGTCCCTGTCAGTTACTATAGATACAGCATCAATACTTACCAAAAGACAGGTTTTTTTTTTGCCATAGATCTCTGCACCCCCAATTACGTCGAGTTTACGTATCTTCAATCACAACAATAGTTAATCTTCCTTTTTTGGTTCAGCTGCTAGTTTATCCCTATTGTAAGTGATAGAGTAGCCAGGGTGGGAACAGTACCGCACCGCACACACGTCCATAATAATACGTTTCACTGCATGAGAGGGAGTTTTTTTTTTTTTTTTTTGGATTTCATTTCATCTTTTTACGTTTTTTGTGCTTCTCTTTAGGCGGGCAACTTGAATGAGATACTTCGGTCTGTCTCTGTCTGTAGTCAGTCATCAGCCTTGTAAAGTTTTCGAAGGCTATTAACCTTCAGCGCGTCTAACTGTTTTAGATTATGCCTTGAACCCGAAGCGGGTGGGGTTTAATTTGTTTTGTTGTTATTGTCGATTTTTTTTCGGTCAGCAATTTGATACTCGGTCGGTCATTAATAGCTTGCGATGGAAATTAATGCCGTAAAACCTCTTCAGACAGGTAGGTATATCAGACTGAATATTAGAGCGATTGAATTGGAGAGAAATCATTTTTTTATTTTAGTTCTTAAGTTCTGCTGATATGATGGATATGGGATATTCATGAGAGAACTTTATAAAAAAAATCATTGTGGCCAATTCAAAGTTGGTTGTATCATGTACTAATCTAAACTAAACTATTCGAGTGCAAAGCAAATTGTTTGAGAAATTCCTATGCTTAATGAGACTTAGAAATGCTGTGCAGATTAAATGTAAACATCACAATAATGCATTCTATCGTATTATTTTGTTTTTGAAAGGGTAAAATCACAAGATACATATGCTTTGTCAAAACATCTTGTTCTATCATTCAATACATCAAATTGCACCACAGGCATTTCGTGTCTTCAAAGCATTCGGAGTTTGTGTCGTCGTTGACATGTCTCATTCTCTCTGCTTAAAAAATAAGTACTTCTCAGATAAAAATGGAAAAGCGAGAGAGTATCAAGCGAGGAACAACCAAACTGTCAATGTGGAACATTTACAACAAGAACAACATTTATTCTCATGCATATGTGTAGCCTGTGTTTTGGGGGTATGGAATTAAGGGCGGGTTGCTGTCACCCTTGCTATGTGTACACTCATTTTGCCATCTGCATTTTGTTTTCAGAGCTTTCACTTTGAAAACAACTCGTTCGAATGGAATAGAAGGGTTTGCATATTTGGCTTGACAAATTGTCGCTTCTCTCTAGATATAGTCTTGGATGGGGACGTGTGGCAGAACATCGAGGAGGTGCTGTGTCTTCCGTAAGAAAAACTTCTTATGGACATTGTGGCTTTAATTGGCTTAAGTTGTATGAAGACAGTTGGTTTATAAATCATGCTGCAACAAGGAGGGGATACTTTCCTGATGGGTTTGTGTGGGGAAAATAAAATAGCGTACATACGCTTGCATAAGAATGGTGGACTGAGATAAATGTTAACACTTAGTAAATATAGATAGAAGAAGCCGATCGAAGAAAAATCACAACTAATAACATTTTCGTAAAAAGTTTCTCCTTGAAGGTTAGGTTGCGCTTGGTACAACTTGACCACACTTTTGTTCTCATCAACCCATTGTGTTTGTAATGACCGCTTGAGCAACCCTGTAAAGATTATTTACTTTTTCAAGATTTTAAAGTGTTGGCGCTCTTAGCACCTGAATTCAGAAAATCCTAGGGCTTCAATCACTTTCAAGCCAATTTTTTTATACCACCATTAGCACATAACACTACACTCTCTAAGTATAAATTTGTTGCGCGACTAGGCTCCATCTACCGATCTTCATCTTATAAACTATGTCAAATAAAAATTAGTTTAATTAATTTACTTACTTATTTACTTGGCGTGGCGCTCCTAGGCCTTGCTCACTATACCCCTCCAGCCGGCACGATCTCTAGCCTGCCGTCTCCAATTTCGCACACACCTGGTCGCTCCATCGAAGATGAGGTCTACCTTTTCTTCTGACTCCTGGTTTGGCGTTGAAGACTTTTCGCGCTGCAGCGTTGATGTCCTTACAAAATTGAAAGATTTCATGAACGTCATTAATAAATAATATAAATAGCAACGGACTGCCCTGTTCTTATCCAAAAATATATCGTAGTTACCTTTTAAATAAGTAAAGGGTGATCCATTTCGAGGTTCCCTACTTTTTAAAAAAAAAAACACAGAAAATTCAAATTTAATGGAGAATGTTTATTATCATTTAAAAGAACGTTCTTTGGCATTTATTTTTTGAAGATTATGTCTATCAAATGTTGGCCATTGCTACGTCGCAGATGGTCCATCCGTTGAGTCCAATTTTCGATCACTCGTTCGAGCATTTCGACTGGTAACTGGCAAATGACACGCGTGATGTTTTCTTCCAAGGCCTGAATCGAAGCGGGTTTGTCTGCATAAGCTTTTGACTTTACATATCCCCACAGGAAAAAGTCTAACGGTGTGATATCACACGATCTTGGTGGCCAATCGACCGGCCCAAAACGTGAAGTTATGTGCTCACCGAAATGTTCTCTCAATAAGTCCATTGATTGATGCGATGTGTGGGATGTGTTTCTTGCTGAAACCAAATGTCGCCGAGATCACGAGCTTCAATTTCAGGCATCAAATAGTCGGTTATCATGGCACGATAACGGTCGCCATTGACCGTTGCGTTCGCACCGGCATAATTTTTAAAAAAATATGGACCGATGATTCCACCGGCCCACAAACCACACCAAACCGTTGCTTTTTCTGGATGAAGTGGCAGTTCTTCAATCTCTTCAGGTTGCTCTTCGTCCCAAATGCGGCAATTTTGTTTGTTTGTTTTCAGAACGTGAATTTTCATAATAAAGTTGAACCATTTGGAAACGTTGTTCACGCGTAAGTCTTTCCATTATGAAATGCCAAACAATACTAAACAAAAATAACATTACAGCATGACACAACTCACACGTGATCTGTCAAAAAAGGCTATTGAAAAAAGTATCTCTACTTGGATCACCCGTTAGTTGATCTCAATCAAAACCATTCAAATATTCATGCAAAGAAACAAAAATTGGTTTTCGAAAAGTTATAATATGTTGTCGTTGGTTTCATGCTTGAATTTGTACTTTGCTGTCATATGTATGTATGTGTATATAAGTTTTTGGGTTTGTTCTACCGGGTGATTTTTTAAGAGGTTTAGAACTTTTTTTTAAAAAAAAACACAAAAAATTCGAAAAAATGAATGAAATATTTATTTGAATCGATAGTTTGAACCTTGCAATTTAATGTTTAAAGATAATTTCATGCAAATGTTGACCGCGGCTGCGTCTCAGGTAGCCCATCCGCTGAGTCCAATTTTGGCATACTCTTTCACACATATCGGCCGGTATCTCACGAATGAATGCATGGATGTTGGCTTCCAGTGCGTCAATCGAAGCGGGCTTGTCCCTATACACATTAGCCTTGGCATACCCCCACAAAAAATAATCTAATGGTGTCAAATCGCACGATCTAGGCGGCCAATTGACCGGCCCGAAACGTGAAATTAACTGTTCACCAAACTCGCCTCGCAATTGCGCCATTGTTTCGCGTGCTGTATGGCATGTGGCACCGTCTTGTTGAAACCACATTTCATGCAAGTCAAGAACTTCCATTTCGGGCAAAAAAAAGTTTGTTATCATCGCTCGGTAGCGTTCACCATTGACAGTAACGCTGCGATTCGCATCATCTTTGAAGAAATATGGCCCAATAATGCCGCCGGCCCATAAACCGCACCAAACAGTAACTTTTTCGGGATGCATTGGTAGCTGTTGCAATGCTTCTGGCTGATCTTCACTCCAAATGCGGCAATTTTGCTTATTTACGTACCCATTCAACCAAAAATGAGCCTCATCGCTGAACACAATTTTTCGATAAAAAAGCGGATCCTCGGCCAGCTTTCCAAGAGCCCATTCACCAAAAATTCGGCGTTGTGGTAGGTCGGCTGGCTTTAGTTCTTACACCAGCTGTATCTTAAAAGGCTTTACGCCCAAATCCTTCCGCAAAATTTTCCACGTAGTGCTGTAACAAAGGCCTAACTGCTGGGAACGGCGCCGAATCGACATTTCGCGGTCTTCTGTCACACTAGCTGATACGGCCGCAATATTTTCTTCAATACGCACAGTACGTAAACGTGTTGGTGGTTTAATGTCCAACAAAGTAAATTTGGTGCGAAATTTGGTCACAATCTTCCGAATAGACTGCTCAGAAGGTCGAGAATGCCGTATCATAAAATGGAAGCAGCGCGCGATGAACATTTCGAACCGAGCACGAATTTTGATAGTAAAATTCAATAATTTGTTGTTCATTTGTAAGACGATCCATGGTTAAATTGCAAACCAAACTGAAGCTGTTTGACAGTGACACAAGGTACTAAACACACGTCAGCTGTCAAAACCAGTGTTGCCAAAACCAAACCAGCTAAAAAATCACCCTTTACTATCTATATAATAATAAATTTTTATTGAAAAACAATGGCGAAAACTCTATGGGCATTGACATTTGTTATCATCGCGTCATCCCCACAGTCTACTATCATCTTTAAATAAGTGCCCTTTGTCTATTTTAAATACTTCTCAATGGGCCTTTCTTTTATACATACATCCGTATTACCTTCGTAACTTGAAAAAAAGGTAAATAATTAAGCAATGCAAAATTTATTAGCCATATTCTTTTTTACAGACGAATCATAATTTTTATCGAAGTGCAACGACACACTCCACGCATCAACATCTGTTGTATTCCATAGGATGCTTTAAAGTCCCCAACTAAAAGCAAACAAATCACCTCGGCCACATGTTATTCCTAGTATTTATTAATGATCTGCCATGTGTACTAAAATATTTTGAATGTCTCCTATTTGCCGATGACCTAAAACTTTTTCGCCATGTTAAATCAAAATTTTACTGTAAGCTATTACAAAAAGACGTTACTGCAGTCGTTAATTGGTGTGACCTGAACAATCTATTCCTAAATATAGCTAAATGCGAATGCTTTACATTAACCAGATCGGGAGCGCCAATGCATTTTACATATTATATAAAGTCTAGCCTACTAAACCGAGTGGATTCCGAAAAAGACTTAGGCATTATTCTGGACTCTCCTTTTACTTGGAATGACCACATTGACTTCGTTGTCTCAAAAGCCAATTGCATGTAAGTTTTGTTAAACGTGACTCCAAGGAATTTACCAAACCCTATGCTCTAAAATCGCTCTTTATATCATTGGTCAGACCCAACCTAGAATACTGTAGTATAATTTGGAACCCATACTACAATATTCATTCTAAAAGAATCGAAAAGAACCAAAGAAGCTTCACTAGATTCGTGATATTTAAATTAAATTGTAATATTCATGTCGTCGAAAATATTTTTCAGTCTTGTTTATTAGGCTTAAGTCATTACAAAATGCGTTGTCCTAAATTGCTTTGTTTAATTAATTATCCTTTGCGGTCTTGTAATCTTCCTAGTTATTTTCTTTTTCACGAAGATCTTCTTAATACTAATTTCTTTCGAAATGAGCCTATTGCTCGCTGCGCTGCATCAAGGAAGTAAATTCAATTATACCGATGATTGATTTATTTTTGACTTGTAGTAAATTCAGTTTTTGAAACAAACTTCTTTCAATTTTAAGTTAAATTTGCTTAAGCTTTACTTCTCCAATTTATGTATAGAATGTTACCTGTTTATTATTTCTAGTGTATATATAAATTTTTAATTATATGGATGAAAATTAGTTTTATTAGTATATGAATAAATAAATAAATTTGCAGAGAAAAGAAATATTTAATTCGAGCTGTAGTAGTTAGTGATCTCGCGTAGCTAGCTGGGTTTTCAAATCATATTTAATATAAGCTTTGAGCTGTTAATCTTATGCATAATACTGTACATTCACTTAAACGTTATAACTATGAATAATAATAATTCTACGTTTTAACTAAATGCGGTTCGTATTTCACTCTACAAATTTGAATAACCCCTTAGAGGTTAGCCGTCCTAAAACTTGTAATTGCTTGTTGGCCAAATATCAAAATGTTCTGAAGCGGATGTGAAATTATTTATTATTTTCCGAAGATGCTATAATCAGAAACAAAAGACCATAACTTTCCGCCTTACTGGTCCACCTGTGGGTCCAGCAAAGCCCTGAGCAAAAATAAATTTTGGTTTCTTTTTTCATTGCCGCTGCCATTTTCTTCGCTCTGACGGAAAAGAAAAACATCCTAATAGATAAATATAAGAACAGAACACCCTATTAACACATCAACCCTTCATCTCTCTTCTGTAAGTGAATTGCATCACTCTGCACGACCAATAAATTTAAATTAAAAATCAAAGCGCCTTACCGCACACTATTGTTGCATTCAAATCAAAGTGATTATCCTAAAAAGGGGTGTCTGTGACACAACAGCAGAAAAACAATAAGCAACCCTTAAGAGCTTCCTCTAAATAAAATCAAAGGAAAACAGCAGCAACTCACCAACACCATCTCGCCATCGCAATTATCATCTTTATCATCAACGTCGTCGTCGTCGTTGTCATCGTCAGCGTCCTGATCAACCCCCTTAAATGGCACACAAAAAAAAAAAAACTCATAAAAACCTCGAAAATTCAACCCTTACTTTCTTCCATTCTGCAGTTAACTGAAATCAACGAACGCAAACAACCACCAAAGACCACTTGGTCGGATATGGTTACGTTTTATGGACGGACAGGACATTCGAGACAATTTTTGTGTAATCACTTTACAACAGTGGGTGCCTTTGCGAAACGGTTGTGTCGGTCGCGCCGGTACACACTCTGTGCAACTCCCCTCAGTGTACAAATGATGCCCTGAGTGTTTATTGTGCATAATTCTAATAAAAATTACAAGTGTGTTATTACAAGGGTTCCTTTGTGAACTTCGTGCGTGTGCAAGGATATGTGCGCTTTATAGTCGATTTGAAAGGGTCTGTAAATTTTAGCCGATTTTTATTTTATGAAGTCCTTAAAATTATGTTTGCATTTTGTAGAGGACGTGGAAGATTTACGAAAGGAAGTTGCTATACTTCGAATTTTATAAAGAGGTTGCTTTTCTTTATTCAAATCTTATGGGATTGGTCTTTTTTTTTTTTTGTAGAATAATATGAAATGGTATAATTTGCTTGTCGGTCAGTTGTTTTGGAATTACGAGAGTCCTTCCTGATAAGGCAATCAAAAAACTGACATCTCCAAGAAGAGATACCTTCAGGCTTTTTCACATCAGACCAGAAATAGTTAGGTCTTTCCTTGATCCATTGTTACATAGGGAAATGAAATATTCGCAACAAATTATGCAGCGTCAAAGTTGTTTCCCCCTCAAACGCATCTCCTCTATGTACACAAAACCGAAATACATATATTTACTTAAATACAAACAAACAAAATGCATAATCATCGTGATCCTTTAGCTGGCACTAGGCAAAATGTAAAAACTTTCAAAGCAAAACAAAAGTTAATAGTTGCACTCGGCGTCGGCAGGCAAACCTCGTCGTTGTCCTCGATCCTTGTACAGAATATAATGCAAATAAGGAAGTTTCCAAGTGCTGCGAGTATATGTGTGTTTGTAGTGTAGCCCCTATTATGCACCTTCAAACACGCTCACACGCATGGTCTTTCAAAAAGTCACTCCTTTTGCGAACAACCGACTGTCAGTTTAGTCAGTGCAGTGGGTAAGTGAATGCGGCACAAGAATCTGCCGGATATTTATCACTAAGGTAGTAGTACCGTCATCGCCTTCTTCGTCCCGATTGTGGAACTATAAAGTGTGCACAACAAAACGTATTTTAGCTGTTGGGGTAGCTTTGACTGCACAGCAATGATGCACTGGCACTCGGCGATGGAACGAACCACCATGAAACTACCATCGCTCACTCTCTTTTGCTCGGTATGCCTTTCTCTCTTGCTCTTGGCTTTTCACCTCTCTTTAACTCCTGCCTCCTCATATCTGCCCTTGGATAGCAGCAATGGCAAAGCATTGAGGAAACATTTCTCTGCAGCGCAATGCTCAGATATCCTTGTTCTCCGTGCATTTGGCGTATGTTGTAGCTGGCAGCGTGAAAAACATTTTAATTAAAGCTTTTAGTGAAATGAATGGAAAAAAGGCAAAGAGACGGATGGATGATGAATGATGGAAGAAGTGAATGTGGATTTTGTAAGGTTTCCTCGTTTTGCTGCCAGTGATGAGTAAGTTGATGAAAGCGCTCAAAGATTTGTTTTTAACTTTGCGGTCACCACTCAGGCCGACCCCGCACCATCAAAGGAAAAGGACTTGAAAGTTTTTTGTTTGATGTGATTAGAGGGGATGTATTGACGGTGTGCTTTGTAGTGGAGTAGTATAAAACAGCTCTTTACTGTCAATGAACGCGGTAACTGATTCGAGCGTCATTAGCCTAGATTTTATTTTAAAAAAAGGGGTGCGACAAATGTGCTTATGTTAAAAATGGAATTTCGTATAGAGGCAACCGCGTTGTCAGAAGGTCGTTTAATACGGGAAATCCTAATTATGGTGTTAGCAAAGCTATTTTTTGAGGCCGAATCCGGCATTTATTTGACGATTAAATTGCGCTTATTTAAACAGTTGCAACACTCTTTCATCACACATTTGAATCTTGCAGTCAAGAGTCATCTAAACCAAGGCAAAAATAATCAACTACGAACATTTAATTTATGCGGCATGGTTAGCCTTTTTATATGAATTGGGTCTCGGCGGCCTCAATTGATCCACTTTTGTACCCCCTACTCCCTACTACTCATATTTAATATTTGGTCGGATAGAAAGTATGACTGATTTATAGAACCTCCGTATCATCAAATAAGGAAAATATCTAAACTTTTTTAAGTAGAGAGCAAAGAGACATTCGACTCCCTACTACTTCTTATATCATTTTATCTGCCGTATTTTGCGACAGCTCGCACCATCTAAAAATTATGCGATTTGACTTAATCGGTGCACTTACTTACTTTTTTGGGTCCCGAGTCTTGAGACACAACAGTTTTTCCATCATAAACGTTCCCCGCGCAGTAGTTTGAGAGTGGAAAAAATGTATTTTTAGAAAGTTATATGTAGCCTTTTTAGTTTTTTGTCTAAGTACTCTTAGGTAACCCCGGCTTCAAAGTATTTTTTATATAATTATTTTATGTACTTATTTACAAGCCCTTAAAATAAAAAAAAAATTATTCAAGTTGCGAACCATATTTTCAATTAAATTTTAGATGTCTTTTTCCGAAGTTCCTTAAAATAAAAAAATTAATTTTATTGGGAGCTTCTTGACTAAGAAAACATAGGGATAGACTACAGTCCGCTTGGGCGAACAGTATGATTCCCTATCTACATCCCTATATGCCCCAAAGAAAAAAATGCGTTAAGAACATGATGGATGGAATTTTATTTCATTCTATGAAATTTATTACGAAAACCTATTTTTTGAAAAAAAAAAAAAAAAAAACGCTCCCAAAAAATGGGCATGGCCAAAAACGTTGTATAGGTGATATACTTAAAAAAATTTGCTTAATATTTTATTATACATTTTATTTCGTTTTCTAAGCAAACAGCTTTATATGACATTGCATTTCGTGGCAAACAACTTTATATGGCGAACTTGTGAAGGAGTTCAGTTTGTTAGGGTTCATATTTTGTTGGGGTTATAACCTTTTATTTCTTCCACTACAGCCTTATTTAAAAACAAGTGTTAAACACTTTACCATTTCGGAACCTAGGGGAGTATATTTTTCAAATTTCAGCGTCCAAGAATAAATTTAAAGGCCTCAAAAGTTGATAGGGACGGATGTACGGACGAACATTGCTAAATAGTCTAAGGTTTGGTCCTGATCATAAATATATATACTTTTAGGGCTCTACGACAAATATTAAGGGGTGTTTCAAACTATTTGTCAAAATTAATATACTCTAGGATAGGATATACAAAAATTTACAAATGAAAAATTTACAAACCAAGTACTAAAAAAAATGGTTCGCGTAGTGGCGTATGCCAACGTGCGAGTCAGTATGCCAACAGATAGTGAATGTATTCAATAGCAGTTCTTTATTCGATGTTGTGTAGTGAACTAAGGACTAATGATAATAATAATGTACAAAACCTACGTCCATATTTTGAAAGACTGCAACTTTTCTTTCGAGCAATACTATTTGTTAATTCAATGCAAATGCTTTATATATTTTTTAAAAATACATGTTTATACTGACAGCAAAAAAGTAAAATAATTATTTAATAAATTTGGCTTGATTAAAACCGCTGCTCCATTAAGAATATAATAAAATTCCTGTAAAGACAGAAAACTGATTTCAAAGCATAACATATCACATACATAATACATGACATACATAAAGTTAAGTTAAAATTTCAACTCTGGCTCTAAAAATAGGACTTTATATTTGGGTAAAATTCGTTGCTAAAATACTTAACATCAGCGATCATTTGCATGACAATTGACATCTCCGCTAATGTTTTGACAGTCAAGCTTAGTGAATATTTGTGAATACACTCTTGGCTGTTGATTTGAATTTTAGCAGCAACTGGAAATGCTTAATGAAAACCTTTACAATTCCGTGTGCTTAGGTGACTAGGATTCCATCACAATTTCGAAGATTAACCAGCCGTTAGTTGTCGAACAGTTGTTTTATTGTAGAACATTTGCAAATTGTTTCGATTGCGGGAATTTTAAATTTGCTTTAGCTGCATTCTCGAAAGAGTTTACGAATAGTATCTACCGAAACTATGAATCCGAGTAAAAATATAGATCAAAATGGCACAACGACAGAACTTAAATTGCAGGGAAAAAAAACTATTGGCCCATGGGGGGATCGAACCCACGACCTTCGCGTTATTAGCACGACGCTCTAACCAACTGAGCTAATGGGCCACTCGCTCAAACACTTGGATCAATTAAATTTGCTTCCATTGGGCGATTTGCTTTTCTTTGCTTCTAAATGCCGCAACATGCATGTATGCCACCCCAAATGTCAGACGTGACAAAAGCTTATCGAGAATGCCAACTCGAATCTCACGTATCTATGTAAATTTTCCGTCTGATTTTCCAAAGATTTTCTACTTTATTTTTTTGTTATTTAATTTTCCTCAGTTGTCGTGTTGACCAACCAATCAAAGATTTTATCGGCCGTCGGCGTTGACCGCGTGACAAAACCGATAAATTGGCGTTTGTTGATAAACGTTAACAAAAGCACACACACGCACACGCCTGGTTATTAGGTCTTGAGCTTGTGCGCTCGCCCCATCGACGCGACGTATTGGATGTGTATAGCACCCAAAAGCATTCAAAATATCTCGGGAAGCCGCATCGGTCTCTTGCTATGGATTCTTGCCTTTTAGCTTGTGGTGGTTCGTTTGGTGGCACTCTGTCACTCTTGTTGTTTTATGGAAGTTGCGGCGATGGCGGCAGGCGGCAGGCGGTAGCGTGCTTGTTTGGTGACGTGAAATGATTCTGTGATGAGTAATGGAAATTGTTCGGAACATTATACACATGTATTCGGATGAGGAGGACGGGCAGAGATTGAACTACTGACAAATGTGTTGTCTATTGGAATACAACAGGAGAAGAGGCGGGTGACTATTTTTTCGTTTCTTTTTTTTTCAAAGTGCTACAACAACTTACGGCAACGCGTCGGAGAAAAAAGAAACAAAGATTGATAAATGACCCAAAATATGCTTGATGTGTAAACGTATCATAGTGGTGCTGAGAATGTGGCACCAACATCTCGCCAAGTGGGTAGTTATACTTCAAAATGAGAAACCTGAACTGAATACGAAAACAGGAAGAGGATGTTTATGAAAACGCGTGCATAAAAGTGTTATACTACAACCGATGAGGGGAGATATTGGATTGGATTGGATTGGAGTGGAGTGCGGTTGGGTTGTCTTTTGTTTAGATTGATCGGAAGTTGTGTGGGACTTAAGATTAGATAACATGGCTTAAGTTCTATCTTGATATAATAAACAATAAAGTTGAGCGATGTCAGACAATTCAGGCCAACTGGGTGATGGTTTGTGAGAATTCGAATTTGAAGCTAAAGATTTTCAAAATTATCGGCGAACAACCACTTATCACGTCGTTATTCAATGGATATAGCTTTTATTTGGTTCTCTACAGATACTTCGGGGATCGGATCGGGAGTATGTAGTGATGACTTAAAAATGTAACATCATTTGTAATGCAGCTATGTAGCTAAATGTACTCTACACAGTGATTATTGTTGCACCCTATAAATTTGTTCACAAAGAAAACATTTAACAATGCCTGCCTCTCTCTCTCTGTAGAAAAGTCTTCAAAGGAAATTGAGCCGCTTTTGCAATCAACACACCTCATTTACAATTTAGGATTCTTTTACATATTTTGCACAGTAATAAGCTTAAAAATATGTTCATTGTCCTTTTGTCGCACAAAACATCAACAGGGGGTGATTTACGAAAAAAGAAAATTTAAATTCAGAAGTCTACAGGGGATAAATTAATTATGTCAAACTCTCAGTCCAAAATCGAAAAGAGATTTCTCATGCCTCTTCGGTTTTTTTTTTTTATTAAATTAATCAACAATTTTACGAGTAACAAAGCTAAAGCCTCAGACCAACAGCACGGGCATTATAATTTTGTCCTGCGGGAGAATCAAATTGACTTTAAGACAGTAAGAAGGCAATCGCGCGTAGTTCATATTCTTCTTACTTCGACTTGTTAATTTGGTATCATTGAAGTTAGTGTGAGGTGGTGTGACTGTTGTTTTTACTGCGCATGATTGTCATAGAGAAGAGCAAACAAAATCATATAGGGTATTTTATGTATGTATATGAACACATTTCGCTGGCAAGCATCCTTTAGTGAGAGGCAAGTTCGGTTTTAGGCGAAGAATCCATGTCACCAACAGAGAGTACCTACTACATACTAGATAGTAGATACCTTCATCGACTGATGGAAGTTTGGATGTGGAATTAGTTTCTGAATCTTCACGCTCTTTCTTTCTCTGTATGCGGTTATATGGTGGCTGCTATAGGAAAGCAGAAAGACGAAGGCAAATCATTTAATAAAATCATCCCTTAAGGATTTTATGTTTTTGCCGTTCAAAGGCAATGGAGAGACGGGGGCGATGCGATGTAGAGGAGTCACCAGTCACCAAGCACACAGTTCATGCTGCCTTTATAGGTTCATACTCAATACAACACCTTTTTTCGACTTTGTCGTCGTTGCCCCGTTGTCTTCGTGATAGTCCTACTCCTAGTCGTTGTCCTCGTCGTGTTGCTTAATTGAAGATTAATTAGGACAGCACCATGGTGGTTTGGCTAATAAAGTAGAAAGTTGCCGTTCCAAGAGTATTGGCATTGTGAGTCTTTATATTTTTTTTCCTTTAATATTATTGCTCGAGTTATTTAGGTCGGCCGCCGTCTAGGATGGGTGTAGTCGTTTGCCAACGATACCGAGGGATAGGAATCTCCTGTGTGTGGATTTGTGATTAAGTTTTTATTTTTTTTTTTATAGATTTTGTTTTGGGTGAATAATTTGGGAGGATTTAAGCTATGTGAAAGAACGTTTTCATCAAAGGAAATTATTATGCCAGAATTTAAAATTCCATGGTTCTAAGTTGAGTGTGCATTACGTTCTAATTAAGTTTTAGGGTGCAGTGGCTTAGGGGTTAAGTGCGATGGATCACTAAATGGGGGGTCACTGGTTCAAATCGCGGCCCATACCACTTTGCAAACATATGACAAATATCCAAGAGTCAGAAATGTCATAAGAAGCTTCTTAAAAATAAAAATTTCCGTTCGGAATCGAACGTTGAAAAATATTTCTTCGCACACGCAATGGTTGGAGAAGCTAGACTTTAGATCTTGTATGGGCTGTTGACGCCTAATATTATTTTTTTCTAAATAAATTTGAGAAAAATTTATTCGAGTCCTAAAATCCTATTGGGAAAAAAGTAGTTATTAGAAGTGTAGTTCATTTGCACTAATACTTGAATCAAGGGAACACGCATCTGTAAAGGCTGCTTAACCAATTATTAAACAACCTAAACAAAACGACACTATTTTCATTGACAATGTTTTAATTGGTAAGGTTTGCTCTAATTGGTCGGCAAAGCAGAGCGATCTCTTTCTCGCCACACTTTTAGTGGGAGATTAGCCTGTGTTGTGGCCTCCTAGTGGTCTTTTCTTCCTGATCGTGATCAGCCAATATTGTCCAGTCATCCCGATGTGCTTAAAAACCTGAAAAGATTACAGAGTGAGGTATCGGATAATTCTTTAATATCTTGAAAGATGAAGCTACAATCTTCTGCTCCTAAAGTGACAAAGATCTGGGCAGTGACAGTGAGGTGTCTGCTCGTGGGACTAATGGTAATGTATTTAAATGAAAACACTGCTGCAACCACTACGAAAAAATAGAGTAAGTGCTAGTTTTCACTAGAGTGCTTAAGTTTACACCTTTAAACATAAACACAGTAACAATTTGAAAAAAGCCTCTTCTTCAAAAAAACTTCCTCTTTTTTTTTCCTTTTCTTGATTTTTTGAACAGCAATCTCTCCTCTGTCTTCAGTCTACATTAGTCTTTTTTCACTAAATTGCAATACTCGAAGTCAATCAACTATGCGTGTACATAAATCGGTTTTTGACTCCTCTGCTCCCATTCCAACTCATACACACTACACGTACCTATTCCAGATACATCAAGCGTATTTCTCAAACAAAAGTAGAAAAAAAAAGAATCCCCACGCACAAACAATAAATAGTGTTGCTCATTGAGTTGTTTATCCATCCATTGACATCTAATACCTTTAAGTATTTATTACCGGAAAATGTACATACACCCGACACACTGGTACTCGTATAAAATTACTTACAGCCTGACGAGTCGAGTACCTATCTATAGTACATATGACGTTGTGTGTATGAACTCCCCCACGAAGTTTTCTCAAACGAAAAAAAATAAAAATAAAAATGGAAGAAGAAAAAATTATTTAAGCAGAGAAGAAGGAGAACAAAACATAGAGACTTCTCCACTTAGAAGCAGGACATTGACAGGCTTAGCACACAAGCAACAACCAACAGCAAACAAATAGAAAAGCCAAACCATTCTTCTTCCTTCCAATTACTCTAAAAATAGGATGGCAATGACGACGACGGCAAACAGCTATAGCAACAGCAACGACGACGCGACAAAAGACGCACACACGCCCGAGGGGACTACTACTAGCTTCCTTAACATTCATTCCATTCAACATTCCCATTCCTGATCCCTGCACCACCCCTTAGATGACGTGTATGCTTAAGATGTGCATCCAAATTGAATCAATACTCTTGTGTATATGTAGGTATATGGTGTAGCTAAATCTAAACGTATCTACCGCTCAAAGCACTGTTCAACGAGCGCACCCCACAATCTTGCATCCGATTAAGATTCTATAAGAAAATTAATTAAATCCGAATGCGAAGATAGTTCAAATCAATGGAATCTTCGGGGAGTACCGATAATAAATTATCGGACAAAAGGAACACACAAAAATGAGAAGGAAACAAGAAAAATGAGCAAGATAGGGGGGGTGATGGTAAAATTGAGACTAATGAGTTTGAAATAGGAATGGGGATGGGGATTGGGAATCGGGAGAGCCGTTTGCTGGAGAAATCGTATTTTTTTTTCTTTCTGAGAGAATTCTGCTTTGCTTTGCTACCCGAATGCCCTCCTTGTCTAATGACAGCTGATGTGTCACGTATGTTTTTGTTTGGTAAAATATATGTTGGGTTTTCAGTTTAAAGGTAATTAGAAGGATTCATTGGCTTGGAGGAGTAATCGTAACACATCCAATATGTATTTAAACCACTTAATGTTGCATAGTATACATTTTTAAAGGAGCCCTAGTCTGAAATTGGTTTCGCCTGGCCTTGTGTTTGCTGTATGCATACCCCATATGTGCATATTAAGCACCTTATCGTATCTCATAAAAAGTTAATATTAGTTAAGGCATTTCCTCCTATAGTTTAACCTTACACTAATAATACATTTTGTAAAATTATAATTATCCGATATGTTGATGCAAGCAAGTCGATAGGCTTCCGGGCAGCGATATGCGTTGTCTCTCCCTTCATCCACGTGGGTGGATGTGTGTTGAAAGCAACTAAAAACGCTTATTGACACTAGCAGATCTTTCGTTGTTCGACAATGAAACAGCGGGGTAAGAATGATAGTAATTTGTTATAATTATGTGTATTTATTTTTATTACTTAACGAGTGGAATTGAGTATGAACTTGAAGTAACTGAAGCAACGGAGTGCAGGTAATATTGATGCATGGGGTTTCTAATAGGGGTAAATGAAATAATGTCCAATGGATAAGTACATACATACATATATATCAATCTACATCGGCATCATCGTGAAGATTTTTATCGCACATAATATTGTTTGTTGAATAATTTATAGTTTTCAATGTTGCGATGTTGCTTTTAATGTTGCAAATGGAAACAAACTTATGCATATTACTTAAGGGGGATTTCTAAAGCTTAGTTTTTTTTAAAAATTAATAAAACACTCAAATTTGCATCAAATATTAATTTTTTTTTATTGTAATCGATAATGTCTGCGGCTCCGTTTTAAATGGTCCGTTCGGAACGTCTAATTTCGCGTAACTTTTTCGAGCATTTCGGCCTGTATTCCACGAATAACGCGTCTTATATTATCTTGTAAGGCTTTAATCGTGTTCGGCTTGTCCACATAGACTAACGACTTTACAAACCCCACAAGAAATAATCAAGAGGCGTTAAATCGCATGAACTTGGCGGCCAACTAAAAGTGCCATTTCGAGAGATAAGCTGCTCACCAAATTCATCGTCCGGCACAGTCTTGACGAACCACATGTCAACCAAGTTCAACTCAGCCAACTGGGACAAAAAAAGTCGCGTATCATGCCAGAAATGAGCCTCATTGCTGAACACAATTTTTCGATAAAACAGCGGTTTTTAAAATTTTTCATAGAGCACGAATTTTGATAATTAATTCCAATAATTTGCAATCGTTGCTTGTTTGTAGGTGATTCCATGATTAAATGGCAGAGCATACTAAAAACTTTTCACTTTGACAGATGACGTTTGGACGCCATTACTTACCAGAACTACCAACCTGAAAAACTTAACTCTTAAAGGTTTTTTTTATCTCGCTTTGAAAACTAACATTTCAGTTTCGATAACGTTCAATAGAAAATTACCTATAGCTTCTTAAATAATTCTATGAAAGTTTGGTTGAATTCGAAATGCGAACGTTTATCGATGGTTTGATCAATTTATACCTAGATGCTTTCACTTCTATTTCAGCCAAAGCCATTTTTTATTTCAGCTTTTCAACGTTATGTATAAGTTTCTGTGATAAGCACATGAAGCGGCTACAGAAACTTTTGCGAGCACGATTGCTTTCTGTTTTGATTTTATCGTGCTGCTCATAACTTAGCTAAAATTCAAAACACGATGCAATTTTTAATTGCAAGATGTCAGTATTCCGCATTGTTAAGCGCAAATTTCCTTGAAAACGAAAGAAAGTTTTCTCGATAATTATTTTAACCTTCAAAACAGTGTAACATCTATAAGTCTTCGCTAATAAAATTATGCAAGCCAGAAACAACTATGTTTTCAAATATGGTTTCAATTAATAAATTCCGAAAGTTTTATCCAAAAGGAAATTGAAACTGTACACTTTCTTTTTTTCTCGCGAAGCTATGGATTTTAGCGCGTTATCTTATTTTTTCTTAAATCCTTCTGCAAAAAGTTTTAAAGAAGCATTTACCTCTCGAAGCTTAAACATTTGTGCCTTAAGGAAGTTGAAATGTTTGTTGCAAAATAAATAACTCGGTAATCTTAAGTGTCCCTCTAGATGACAAGCCAGTCATCTTTCCTAGGCGCATTCATGTGTTACCAGCGTAGCAAATGTCATTCCTTTACAAAAACAAATAGGCAGCCTTAAAGCCCGTTTGATGATACTTCTCATCACTATCTAAATTCTACATAAATTTTATTATTTTCTTAATGCTCTGGTAAGAAATATTTGTTTTGCAACTTTCGTTCAATTTAATCCTTGACATAAGGAAATAAGGAAAAAAGTGTATTTATCTCGGTAAAGAGTTTTCGCAGAATACCGATTCCTCCTATACCCAGATATTAACTCAGCTTTCATTCCAAGCAAAAAGGAGGTCAATATCTTTAGTGTCAGTTCTATATGGACAACATTATCCATTTCACATTTTTAACGAAACAGCATTTTTTATTTTTTTAATATATTAAAAAAGTTCCTTTTTTTTCATTTCTGCCATTATTTTGCAGCGGGGCATCAGAATAAAAACACGTGCCAATTGACAGCATGCAGACTGTCAATTTTCTTTTATGATCGCAATATTGGCCAAACTATGGCAATGCTAATTTATAACAATGAACGCTAAATTTATAGGATTGCAGCATTTTAATCGACAAAATTGTATTTAATTTATTCAACACAAATTATTTACGTGAGTATAAGGGATATTTATTAGTTTTGTTTTTGTTATGCCAGAAAGAATTTGTAGTTACTTTAAAAAAAATATTTCTGAACAAGAAAAATTGAGTTTGTGCGCAAAACTTATGAAGCATTATGCACTTAATTACCCCCGTCATTATCAACCATCAGAGACGGTTTTCGCATAACATTTTATTTGCAAGATGCCGTTTCAAAAAGACTGAAGAAATGATTTCATCCGTTTAGGGGCATTAAAGAAGATCTAAGCAGCTTAATTATTGTTCGTCCGCTTCAGGGAAATTTGGACTTACAAGATCCAGTGTGTTTAACAATTGAAGCCGAATGACCTTTGTTTACTTCGAAATTTCTGAGAATGGTCCTAAAATCGACCATTCTTTGACAACAGATGAGGTGAATTTAGGGTCATTGTCGTTTTGAAAGATAAATGAATCCTTCAAGCCAAATTTTCTGGCACTGCTGAAGGTTTTTTTTTAAATGTTCACGTAATCACACCTGTTCGTAATAGATTCAATAAAGACTAAGTTGCCAACAGCAGATGCCTCCATGCATTCCCATACTATGAGGTTCATGTTTCACTGTTTTAGCCTTATTCGTTGAATCGTGGTGGGTATTTTGCTTCCTCCACAATTTTCACGTTCATCAGATCCAAAGATATTAAACTTACTTTCGTCAGAAAGAATAACGTCATTCAAGAAAGTTTTCTCGTAGTTTTCAAACACTTTTTCTGGTGCTTCTTCCATGATATCCAGCATCAAAAAGTAGGTACCTACTTGTTGAATGGTATAAGGATGACATGACTTTTTTTACGACCGATCGTAGTAATTTAATTCTCTCACGGTGCAATTTTCAGCAAATAGTTTCTCACTAAAGGGCTTTGACACTTTTTAAAAAAAAAATATTTAAAAATTTCGAAAAAAAACAAGACGCGGCTAATTTTTTAACAAGGAGCAAGGTAGCTGTATACCTACCGGTCAATAGATATTTATCAGTATCTTAACTCTTGAAAGAATGTTCTACTTTTCGGAACAAAATTTAAGTACAAATGTGGTTTTATTTTTTTTTGTTATGAGTAAACTGCTTGCTTTTGGGATAAACTGCGAATCCTATATAAGCAAACATTTTTAGGATTTTAAATTTCTCTCACGTCAGAAGCTATTAATAAAAGTGCTGCTTTCCATTATGCATTATTATGGTTTTATTTTTGAATACAATCTAGGTAGGTACGTATGCACCAAAAGACCCTGTGGTCGCCTTTTTCATAAAAACCACACCAGAATTCGTATACCTACAATGATAATTGAGTGTGAGAAAAAAAATATCAAACAAGAAACACAATGATACTCAATTGACATTTTAAATAATATCCAACAAGATGTGATAATTTAAACTGTTAGTCGCCACCGCTGATGACCGCCCCAGCCCCACCAACCCACAATCAACTTGATTACAATTAATCCACTTAAGCATATCCAAGCCAGAGCCTACAATTAACAGCAAATCAAAACTAATTAAAACAAATCTCCCCAAAGAACAGGAGGAGAGCTGCTGCAAAAAGCAAAACCATGAGAATAAGTAGAAACAAAAATAATGGAAAACAACCAGAAAGAAAAAAAAGCAACAACAACAACAACTTCATACCTTCACTTGTTCCGAAGATTAATCCCGTCCGACGGACACATATGGTTTTGAAATATGAAATGAATTTCAATCATGCTCTCTAAAAACAAAAAAAAAACTACACTGCAATTCGATGGTGTTGGTGTACGAACACACTGGCAAAAATCAATTGAATTGCAGCAGTATACGTGAGACTGCAAAAACGGAAATGCCAAGAGAAACAGTTTACTCTCTTTAAATTTGTTTTGGAAAAAAGAAGGAATTGTTTTAATAGCAAAAATGAAATTTTCCCAAACATTTGTTTTTTCCCAAAAACTTCATAAGAAGATTGGAAAACTTAACTTCAAATAAAACAATTTTATGAAACAGAAATTTGCAACTTTTCCGCATGACTCTCTTGGCACAAACACACTCAAGCTTTCTCTTCCACTACGCACGCAAATTTCTCAACCACTACAACTAAAAGTGATTGAAATTTCTGAAAATGCGGCCAACGAATCACTTTTTCATACCATAAAGTTTCAAGTCAGTCGCCAGCAAAACTCTTGCGAAGACGTTAGCCATGGAATTGAGTGGTTCCTGTGTTGGTTGCTTGTCGGAGAGAGGAAACACGAGGGTGATCCATTCGGTCACTGCCATTTTAGTTGTTTGAGTTTGAGTTGTTTTATTTTGTTGTTCGCTCTTTTTCAGTTGAATGGTTTTTGTTCTTCGTGCTTTTTTTTGAACTCATTAAATTCATAAACAAAGAAAAATACGGCAAAGAGAGGGAGAGATAAAAATATGTTATGTACTCTTTGTTGACGCGCGCTCCCTCTCCCTCTCCCTCTCTCTCTCACTCTCGCTCTATCTCTTCACTTTCGCCCGCTTTTTGTATTCTAATTTCTGTTAATTTTTTTAAGTAACATTTTGTCGTCTTTAATTGAAAGTATGTGCGTGCTTGCTGGCTTGAATGTGGGAATATCGCACTTAAAATTATATTGTCCGCTTTGTCTCTGGTTCCGTTGTTATTTGCCCGAGTTTTTATCGTTAATTTTCTTCGCCTGCTTTTGTGTTGAAAAATACATAAATCCAACAGTTTGTTGAGTGGGGGCGCGGAACGGTTACCCTATATAGTTTTATGCTTCAGAAATAAATGTTTGGAATTTAATGATTCTTCTACGAAAATGATGTTCCTTTATCGAATTCTTTCAATTACCTACAACTAGGAACGGGGGTTCTATGTGAAGATGTAATTTTTCGTTCACCAGATACTAAGATTCTTCATTCAATTTCATTGCAAAGTAGGTAGTATATTTTACGTTACGCTGCGTATTATTAATTTATACCGTATTTAGTCGCCACTCTAGGGTAAACACATACAGGCAAAGTTCTGTCAATTCGAAAAATTGAAGAGGGGCCATTGGATACTGGGAATTTCTCACGATTTAATTTCATTATCTCTCGCTTAATGTACATAACATATACCTATAGCTACATAGATACCTACCAAATGTATGTGGCAGACGACGCAAACAAAATGATGTTATAAATGGTTTATATGATTTTCGTTTTCGAAATTAATCGGATTTTGATGGAATTTTTCATTCTATTGAACTATCAAACGATAGCTACTTACAAATGGTCAACTAGTACCTACACACGATTGTGTAGAAAGGTTAGGTAGGTATCCAACATATGCCATAACAATCATTCATTTGAGTAGGTACATTTGTAGGTATGTACCTACATACCTATCTACTTACGCGCCTCTTAAGTAGAAGATAGTCCTTTGATGTGTGATTGTAAGCTGATTCTTTGAGTGGTGATAAGTGTAAAGCTGTGAAATTGTTTAAATGTTAATTTCGAACAAGTGGCGGTTTGATTTATTGGTTTTTAAAGTGTATACCTAGGTTGAGTGTAGGTGGCATTAAGTATTTACAAACTTTTCTCAATGTGTGTTATTTGAGTGCTATTACTTTGGTTGTACATAGCTTTATTTATGGAGATTTATTTTTTAATATAGGCAATTTGTGTCGCGTACCTATAGGAACATCCTCTACGATTTCGGGCACGCTCCTTCCAGTATCTTCTCCACCATTGGGTCATACCTATATTCTTTGAAGCTGTTTTCTCTCAAAAGAGTGTATTGCCTCTTTCCTGTCAAGATCAGTGTTTTACGAGTTAGGAGTTTTAAAACGCATACCAAAGTAACAACGGTTCTTAAGGTAGGTAATTACTCGACTGAAATCCTAAGATGTCATTCGTAGGTTTAGTGTTCACCGCGATGTAGGTAAAATCCTTAAGCATTTTGAAGATTCTGCTTTCAACTGTAACGTTTTCTCTTTATTGGTGGACAGCTGTTTGCTTGTTTGTTGAAAGCATGTACATGCCTAAATAGAGCGCAGACGATGGTATTGATATCCTCTGCATACTGCAGTAGTTGTACGGATCTTTTAAAGATAGTGTTTTCCGCGTTGATACCTGCCCTGGACACTATTTGATCAAGAATAATACTAAGGAAGTCATGTGGTAGCGCACCACCTTGCTGAAATCTGATGAAACTTTCAGATGAGCAACTACCGAACAGCACATTGCATCGCATTTTCTCTAGCTCAACTTGAAATTTGTTTGTTTTCTTATTTAACTTAGGCTTAACCTTTGGTATACGGTCGATCTGCACTGACAACACATTTACATATTACAGTTCCAGTAGATGGAACATAATGATTGTCCAGTCATTATTACACAGCAAGACCTCCTTGCTGGTAGGTGATTAGAACCGGCCGCTTTGTTCTTCTTATTGCTCTTATCCACTACTCCTTCGCGTGGGCGCCTAGGATTTCTTTGATGTTTTGAAGAGACTGCGTTCTAGTCTTAAAGCCAACAGTTCGGCTTTCCTATAAAACCTTAATAAACAGGGTGGGCCAAATACAAGTTTCTTTTATTTAAAAATGCAATAAAGTGAATGAAATTGAATGTTTCTCATGTATTATGGCCTTATTAGTAAATATTTCGATTAATTATGGAACATAACGTCGTTCAAGTCGCTGCCTCGGCTGGCTTCGCGGTAGCGCATTCTGTCACTCCATTTTTCCAAGACCTTGTTGATGGTTTCGGGCTGTAGCTTACAGATTGCTTGAATGATATTGGCCTTAAGTGCCTGAATCGTTTCCGGATTGTTGGCATAACATTAGTCCTTTATGGACAAAGAAAAAAATCTAAAGGGATTAAATCGCAGGCTCCGAATCGGCCAATTGATAATGCCAAGACGGCTGATAACACGTTTTGGAATTTTGTTGGTGCGCAAAATATCGATTGTGGCATTGGGTGTGTCTACAAATCCATGTATTCAATTTCAGTAAAAAAAACATAAGGAAAGGCTACAGTCCGCTTGGGGCGAACAGTATGATACCCTATCCTTATCCCTATGTACCCCAAAGAAAAAAAGCATTAGGAAGATGATGGATAGCATTTTATTTCATTCTATGAAATTTATAGAAAAAAAATTATTTTTTTCAAAAAAGCCCCCAAAAAGTGGGCGTGGCCAAAAACTTTGTATGGGCGATATATTGAGAAAAATATTGGCATAATATATATAGTTAAACATTTTTTTTCGATTTCTATGAAAATTTTCGAAGAAAACAGCATTTTAGTGAAAAACGCCCACAAAAAGTAGGCGTGGCAAACAACTTTATATGACAAATTAATAAAGGTGGGCAGTATATGTTCTAAATTTCAGCTTCCTAGCATAATTTTAAAGGCCTCAAAAGTTGATACGGACGGACGGACGGACGGACGGACATTGCTAAATAGTCTTAGATTTTGGTCCTGATCATAAATATATATACTTTTAGGGGTCTGCGACGAATATTAAGGGGTGTTACAAACTATGTGTCAAAATTAATATACCCTTAGGATAGGGTATAAAAAGTGTAACGCCTACCGTTGATCGAAACATTGCTCCCAGCCTTATTTTTGAAGAAACATGTTTCAATGATGCCACCGCAGCACAATCCGCACAAACGGTCACTCTATGTTGATGCAGTGGCACCGTGCGACGACTGGGACCATGAGTGTTGTCCACTAGAATACCAGTCTCACGAACTTTTTGCACACACTTACATACAGCAGGCGCGGTTGGTGCTTCATTCCGGCCAAAACTTCTTTTCAAAAAACGCCGAGTTTGGGCTACACATTTTCTCTCTGTCAAAATTTCAATCAGGAAACAGCTGTCAGTGTCAATCTAACCTGTGATTTAAGAAGAAACCACTAGATGGCTCACCCTTTAGAAGCATCAAAAAAGTGGTCACAGCCAACATTGCCTCGCTTCACACATAGTCGAATAGTGTCCTTAGCCTCGTCAGAAGGGGCGTGTTCACATATTTGGCTAATATTTTGGAATGTAGCTCTGATGCGGATCACAGCCTATCGGCTTTAAGTCAATTACTCTTGACCTAAGCTGATTTCCCACTAAGAATCGTTATTCCCAATATTTTATTATACCTTAAATAAATATCGCAATTATTATATCAACTGGATTGCGGTAATTTCAGACTTGTACCGTGTGAGGACAGTCTCAAGTTGATAATTGCACCTGGAGTTTAGTCCGCACATTTCACATACACATTCTCATGTGCATGTTTGTTTTCCGTTTGAGTGAAATTAGAATCCGTCTCAAAACAAATAGCATTTAAAGTGATCGAAAAGTTACCCTGACCTCAAAACCCAAGATCTACTCTGTAGCCTAAAACAGCGGGCGCGACTCATACTCCAATTAACATAAGGCAGGTGAATGACATAAAAGTTTGTCTTAAGTTTAAAAAAGAATATTGAGTGTCTTTGCCATAAATTCGCTAAAAGGACATTAGGACTATCGGTGTCCTTTTGTACGATTGATAATTAAGGTGCGCCACTTGTCACTTTTGTTTCGTTTAAATCAGGAGCAGCTAGAACCTAAAAAAACATGTTTAAATCTAAGGAGTGTTGACAAAATTTGCAAAAGATCGATTAATGTAAATAGCTTGAGTGTCAACCGATCTCGGAATCGACCAATATTGTCAGTTAAGTGCTGATGAATTGTCGACATCGACATAATTTAGTTGCATTTCAGTTCAACTTTGTGCCTAAAACTAGATGAGAATATCGATGGAAACCATAACCTATATAACATTAAAATTGTCGAAAAGTACAATTTGTCGTTGCTCTTTCTGTTGTTTTAAATTCCTTAGTCAAAACAAATTTCTATATAGTAAAATGTATTTGATAAAGGTCTAACCCAAGCTCCTTTATAAATTCTTGGCTACAACATCTATAAAATCTAGGTACGATGGTCGTACCAACAGCGCTTTTGGCAAAGACTTTGGAAGTTAGGCGGAAGGAAGTCTTTAATAAATGATAAATAAATTCTGCTAAGGATCATTTAACGAAGCATGTATCGCTTAATAATCCGTAGAAAAATTATTTTTTTTTCTGAACTAATGACACTTTATCAACATTCAACAACCTACACCACTCTACCACTAAGTTTTGTAGAAATATTCACCTAAAAGGTGATAGTAGCAAGTCGCGTCCTTCGTTCAACTTTTATTATTCCTCAACTCAAGTAGAATATTGAATATGGAATCTATGCAACTCAAGAACACACAAAATCTTTTGGAATATAATATAAACAAAAAAAGGCTATAGGTACATTATAGAGCTTACTAGGAGCTTGAAGCGATACAAATCGGCCATAAGAGGCGTGCTTCCTATCCGTTTTTATTTGCATAAATCTATTGCCAAGTTATACTCGTCTTCTACAAGAGTAACCCTTGAATCTTTTTCTTGAAAAATATTTTTTTTAAGGCAAAACAAAAAGCATGTAAAAGTTCCCTCCATAGCCCACACACCGGTTATTTTCCCCGTGGCTCCTTACAATCTTAGTAATTGAATTGGTAATATGTGTTGTGTTGCGTTGTGTATGGTTTGCTCGCTTTTGTGTTCTGTTCTGTCCTCCGCTCGTCGAACTAACCGCACATATAGCATACCATACCCATGCATCCAGAAACGCACACATTCAAGAGTACTGAGAATAGAGGATTCATGTCCTTCACACGAAGTCTCTTTAGTCTTCTTCTGCTGCTGCTGCTGCTGCTTGTTGTAATTTAAAACGACTCCTTTATTAAATTGGTTGAGTAAAATATTTAAAAAGGTCGATTTAGTCCTTTTCTTATTGTTGTTGTTGTTGTTATTCGTTCAAGCATTTTTTTTTTTCATATTGTTGTTGACTTTTGTATGTGCATAGATTTGAGAGAATAGCAAACGAAATTTGTATTCCTATGTAGGTATCCAACGAATACCGTGTACTGTGCAGACCGGGGCAGGCCAATTTGAATCCTTAGGAGGGTGGCTAAGCAGAGCATGGATAAGAGGGTGGAATATGTTTCTTTTACCGATAATGGTTGTGTTGTGATACACAAAGTAAACGTGTGTGTAAAACTCGAATGTGTACCCATACGTATACGATATAAGGTCGAAAGGGTGCCGTGTTTACAAATGGGATTTTCAGTTTCAGTTTGCCCTGTAAATTTTTATGATGGTCTCGATTGTAATCTTAATGAGGGCTGATGGTGATTTTAGTTGCCACCGCAATATTACGCACATGGGTAATGGAAATCGGCGTAAAAGGGAGTTGACTTCAAACGGAGAAGAGTCATAAAGAATAAGCAGACGTTCTACATTTACATATATTATGATACGTCCTTCTAAATGCTAATCGTTACACTTTGTTATGGATTTAGTTGGTACCTACCTATATAACGTTAAAATTGTCGAATAGTACAATTTGTCGTTGACTTTATCAGAACCTATTCCATCTTGGATAGGCTGTTGAATGTCATTAGGTTCCCAAACGACCTTTTCGAAAGTTGTTATGATTGAAGTAAAGTAACCTTGAAAGTAACATGTACCTATGTACATATATCGTCAGCATATTCAATAACCTTTTAAAAGCTATCAAAGGAGTAAGTAATTAATATACACAGATTCTTCATTGTTTCTTAATCGGTTCATATGAGTGAAATGGTACTGGAAAGGTCATATAAGAGGATAATCGTAATCTAAGATTTAAGTAGTAAGCAGCAGGGTGAGCCAAGTGAGCTGAGATTCCTCCTTGACATGGAAGCATCGCATGCGTAGATCACACGATCCGATATATAAAGTGCTAAGTTTTTTTCTGTTGCTGAGAATCGATACCGGGTCTCAGTTGCTGAGTATCGATACCGTCCTCAAAGATATCATTATCAAAGTCCGTATGGTAGGGAGCTACTTACAAAGATAATGGGCCTTAGAAAGTTTAAATTCGTGGTCCTGTTTTATAGAGTTTCCGCTTCTACTATTGCGTAAGCGATGACAAACTTAAGCTTTACATGAAATATGTTAGTGGTACCGCGGAAAGTATTTTTAGCGCACAAGTAGAGGGCTTAAAACCAAAAATTATGTTAGGAATGTTGCTTGCAATGTCATACTTGCCCAGAAGAAGAAAGTTGTGTCCCTTGTAGTACATGAAGGGATTTGTGACTAACAATGGCTTTTTGATCTGTTAATAAATCTGTTGAGGTCTGAAGGGGGTGACTCTTTCAGGTTCCAATCTGTTGAGGAACTGTGCTTCAATGCAGGATAAGTGCTGTGCGGTGGCATAAAATATGTTTCACTGATTCAATCTTCTCCTTATCCCTGCAGCTTCTGCAGAAGTTATTATTTAAAACTCCTAGCTATTTATCCATATTTACAATGATCCAGGAAGCATCCGGATTTGGTTCCTATTAAATAAAACTCTGGTCTTCCAACTCTTTAAAATCAGCACCGCATCAGTTTGGTCGGCCTCGGCTGTTTCGTTTTCCTCTATTCGGGCTTTTTTGGAAAACAAGCAGAGTTGTATTGATTAAAACCAAAAATTATGTTAGGAATGTTGCTTGCAATGTCATACTTGCCCAGAAGAAGAAAGTTGTGTCCCTTGTAGTACATGAAGGGATTTGTGACTAACAATGGCTTTTTGATCTGTTAATAAATCTGTTGAGGTCTGAAGGGGGTGACTCTTTCAGGTTCCAATCTGTTGAGGAACTGTGCTTCAATGCAGGATAAGTGCTGTGCGGTGGCATAAAATATGTTTCACTGATTCAATCTTCTCCTTATCCCTGCAGCTTCTGCAGAAGTTATTATTTAAAACTCCTAGCTATTTATCCATATTAACAAAGATCCAGGAAGCACTCGGATTTGGTTCCTATTAAATAAAACTCTGGTCTTCGAACTCTTTAAAATCAGCACCGCATCAGTTGGTCGGCCTCGGCTGTTTCGTTTCCTTCTATTTGGGCTTTTTTGGAAACCTAGCAGAAATGGATTGCTTCCTGACTGTCCACATAGACATAGACTGTCATTCAACTAGGTCAATTCTATTGCTAAAAGTGTCATCTCCAGGAGTGCCGGAGCAGCCCTCTAAATATCATAGATCTCAGTTTTAAAGAAATTGCATTAGTCCGTCAGTTGACGCAACTGTATGTATGTTCTCGTCCGTCTTCGAATCACCTGTAAAAGTGCTGTACAGTAAATTGTTCTGACATACCATAACTTTAAGTAGTGCAAGTATTCTGTTGAAAACCCGTTTTTTACTTTAGCAAATATATACGTTAATACTAAACGTCTTTTTACCATATTTTCAACCTCGATTTAAATGCACAATACACTCTACATGCACCTAATGTAAATTGAATACTTTTATATTTAAATATTGAATTGTAATTCTTATTCTATAGTACTTGTAAGAATTTGTTAATTCTTAATTTATTTCAGATTTACATATTTCTTTAGATGAAGGTGGCCTCCAACTAGAGCTCATACATGATGCCGCAGTTTTTTTTTAAAAGGGGCTAGCTCTTTTGGTAAGCTGGCAGCTTTGCCCGTTTATACCCTTTTAGATGCGTTTATACCCTTTTAGATGCAAAGTTCTATTACATGGATTGACGTCCGAAATACGGAGCTGCTTATGTCCATATCAGCATTTATGTATGTATGTATGTATTATGTATGTGCTCCTGCTCCAACTCCGTCATTTGTTTTAGATCTGTCTGTATAGCATACATAGGAATCCTCCGCAAATGTTGGTTTGTTTTGTTCCCGGTTTTCCAGTATTCCATCTAGAGTCATACCTAGATATTCGATTTCCGTTAAGAACTCTATTGTTTCAACAAAGAGTCTGTCTAGCTTCCTTCTTTGGAGCTTTGACTTTAAAGTCAACCTTTGTACACCATCCGGCAACTATGTTCAGGTCCCTCTGGAGGAGATTCGAGATTATGTCTTCCTGCTCCTTCTATATCGAGGAAGCAGCAAACCGCTACCTCTTTGTCTTTGAGAGATTTTTAAATTATCGTAGTGAGATTTTGTAGAATTGTGAAGGGTGTTCGTTTCAAATGCCCCATCTCTGACTTGTCTATCAAGGATCTTCTCCAAAGTTTTAAGAAAAAAGGAAGTGAGGGTTATTGGTCTATATGACTTTGACGGTCTACGCCCTGCCTTAACCTGTTTGATAAGTACAGGTAGCAGTTGCGGGATGAACTTTTACAGGGGCTTTGAAGGATTCATTCATTCATTCATACCTGCGTTGGTGTGCGGTTCAGCCCTGGCAGCTACCAAAACCTTTTTTTCTGGAATTGGAAAGAGTTTAGTATTAATCTTTGTACGGATACATACTTCCATGGTAAGTGGAATCGTAAAATAGCGGAATTATATTTTATTGTTTTTACAGCGGTTCATTTAGGTCCCACGAGTAATGCGAGAGGTTGGTCTGCATCCGCAGAGCTCCTATACGGCTGTAAGGCTATTTCAGGTTGATTATTGGCACGTAATGAAGTCCATGATTAGATCTAAGTTTTTATAATCACAATTGGCAGTGGCACCAGCAATGTGCCACTGCACGATTTATCGTATTTTTAAGATTTTTCGGATTAAAAATTATTCCACGATTTTTGAGATAAATAAGCACAAAATTTCACGATTTTTAAAATTTATTGGATAAAAAATTCATTTGCAATTTTCAAATAACTTCTAAAAATTTGAAGGTGAAGTATATAGAATCCGCCCGTCTGTAGTTCTGTTAAATGCTTATGCATAGCTTTTTTAGTAAATGTACTTGTACAATTTGTGTACAGTCATCGTATTTCCACGATTTTGAAAGCTAGAAATTCTGATCTGAAAACTTACTTAAGTTGTAAGAAACCTCCAACTGTCATTTTTACCTTAGAGTACTTTTTGTACTCATTGTCAGACAACTAATCCTTTGTGCCCTATTTAGATTCATAAGCTACGACTTAGTAGTATCCGATCGAGGTGTACATCCAGTGCACTTTGCTCTGTTCTGTGCCCCATTACGTTCTGAAAGCTTCCAGGTAACCGTTTGGTATTTCTCTCACTCTCTCTTTCAATGCCTTTCAATTCAGTTTGGATTTTAATAGAACACACAGGTATTTGCGCTTGGTTGCGAACTGAAGGCGAGTTACATTTTGGTTGGTACCTTATAATTCTAAGTTCTGTCTTGATAACGCTGTTTTCATAATGTCACTGACGGTAGAGAGACATTTCCCTGTTTTTAGTATAATTATGACATTCGTGTAGTTTTGTTAGTGACTATTGAACGTACAGTTTCCAGGAGCCACTCCTTACCAAATGATGAATTGCGGTTAGGCCAGACAAAATACCCTCTGGATCACTTCGCTTCCAGCAAATGGAAAGTTATCATCCGAAATAATAATCACCGTTCTATTAACTTGTGCCACATACAACGAAGAGCGTTTCACGGTTATTAGATGGCAGATTGCGACAAATAGTAAAACTATCTGATTTCCAGTGCGGGCTTATCCCTGGAAAATAAACAGATGCAATTCAAAGTCTGGGATATGATCGAAATTAAAGCAACACTTGAGGACGACATCAATCTTAATGGTGGATGGAAAATTTCCTCCCTCCCACAGAGGGACCTGAACATATTTTTAAGATTTTTCGGATTAAAAATTATTCCACGATTTTTGAGATAAATAAGCACAAAATTTCACGATTTTTAAAATTTATTGGATAAAAAATTCATTTGCAATTTTCAAATAACTTCTAAAAATTTGAAGGTGAAGTATATACAATCCGCCCGTCTGTAGTTCTGTTAAATGCTTATGCATAGCTTTTTTAGTAAATGTACTTGTACAATTTGTGTACAGTCATCGTATTTCCACGATTTTGAAAGCTAGAAATTCTGATCTGAAGACTTACTTAAGTTGTAAGAAAGCTCCAACTGTCATTTTTACCAAAGAGTACTTTTTGTACTCATTGTCAGACAACTAATCCTTTGCGCCCTATTTAGATTCATAAGCTCCGACTTAGTGGTATCCGATCGAGGTGTACATCCAGTGCACTTTGCTCTGTTCTGTGCCCCATTACGTTCTGAAAGTTTCCAGGTAACCGTTTGGTATTTCTCTCACTCTCTCTTTCAATGCCTTTCAATTCAGTTTGGATTTTAAAAGAACACACAGGTATTGGTTGCGAACTGAAGGCGAGTTACATTTTGGTTGATACCTTATAATTCTAAGTTCTGTCTTGATAACGCTGTTTTCATAATTTCACTAACGGTAGAGAGACATTTCCCTGTTTTTAGTATAATTATGACATTCGTGTAGTTTTGTTAGTGACTATTGAACGAACAGTTTCCAGGAGCCACTCCTTACCAAATGATGAATTGCGGTTAGGCCAGACAAAATACCCTCTGGATCACTTCGCTTCCAGCAAATGGAAAGTTATCCTCCGAAATAATAATCACCGTTCTATTAACTTGTGCCACATACAACGAAGAGCGTTTCACGGTTATTAGATGGCAGATTGCGACAAATAGTAAAACTATCTGATTTCCAATGCGGGCTTATCCCTGGCAAATAAACAGATGCAATTCAAAGTCTGAGATATGATCGAAATTAAAGCAACAATTGAGGACGACATCAATCTTAATGGTGGATGGAAAATTTCCTCCCATCTGAAAAGAAGGCATATTACCGAAACTGTTTGTCGAAGTCGTTTTACGGTTTTCAATGTTGGGCAAGGTAAAAAAAGTATGAAGCCAATTTACCAGCAGCTGAGATAAACAGAAGTAAAGAAGTATAATCAAATTAAAAATTCAAAGATCCAAAAACCCATTCCGAAAAAAAATTATCAATTGATTTTCAATTGATAGTGAAAAGGAGGACCCTACGAACTCCGTCAAAAAAGACAATATCGTCAATCAAAGGCCAGTACTTGATTGGCCATAGTGACAAAGTGATACGAAACTGAAATCTAAATACATAATTACGGTACAGTTAAAGCTGCCATTGCTACCCCAGCCGACATCCGGATCACTTTTCCCCAGTAAACTTTTGTCTTTGAATTTCAAAACGAAAGGAATGAAAAACCATTCGTTACCCTAAACTGTAATCCTTTCTTAAACAGGCTTGGGAGACAGCACGTCGAGATTTTAAGACCTTACATTGTATTGGTATCAAGCTCTCATTTTAAGTCACTTGTGTTAAATATTTTAAGAGTCCAATATCATCTCTTGCAGCAATCTCCTAAAGTCTACCATCATAACCTGTTTCCACTTCCACAAAGTCAAGATCAACTCCAAGAGGTACTCAAACCCAACCTGCGCGTCGAATTGGTTGTGATATATACACAAGTTGACGAACTTTTTTTTTTGCCACTGGTACTAGGTACTTAGTAGAGATATGCAGAGAAAAACAAGTCAAATTCACATTATAACAGTGATTTCTCCAAACGTCTTCAACCACCACACTTGTATATATGAGCCCATTTAATGTCTCTATTAAATTATATAAAAGAAATTGAAGGAAAACTACCATCAACAGACATTACTTCCGCTTAGCTGGATACGTTGATAGCCAGTTTCATAGCAAGTAGTCTACTTTTACACGGTACATTGGTAAGAAGCAAAATACAAGGCAAAGCAAAACCAAACAAAGCACATGAAATAGACGGAGACGCAGCAAAAAATAAGAAAAATAAAAAACTCACGAATGGCAAAAAGGAGAGTTCATTCAAAGAGGGCTCTGCTGAGTACTTGCTGACGCTGAGTCGTCGCAATGAGGTAATGTTAACTGACCCACTTACATGTGAGCAAGTCGAATAAAAACGTCTAACCAGAGCGCCAAATGGCAATTACAATACCCTCGCAGCGTTTCAAATCACAGCACGTTGAAAGATCACCGATCAGTGAAGTTGAAGTTATCGCGATGGGCGGCGAACACCCGCGCCGCCAATCGACCTAACAACAAGGCAGAAGCCAATAAGTCGCCAAACAACAGACAATCGGTCTTTGGGTGGCGAAAAAAAAGACTCCACGAGAACAAGATTGATCTCGGATCGTAGGTATGCCGGTCATCCCTTAACGTTGGAACTTGCCAATAGAATAACTTGGGCCTCTTGGAAGGACAAAAATGTGAACCAATACCGGTTTTTGAAATTACTTTTTCGGTTCCGATCAATCCCAAGAAACACCTGAAAGGCAGGACACAATTCTCCAGACAGACTTTGCTTAGTTCAGCAAAGCAACTGTATTCTATACAAAGCAATACAACAGAAGCCGGTCATTGTAGTTTGTCGTCGTGTAGTGGTGCTTAGCCGAACCGGTCGATAGCGGCGCGACGCGGTCGACACGGCAGCGATATGGTTAGCGAGCATATTTTTTACTTTTCATACTTACTTATGTGTGTTTGTTGACTTCTCTTTGCTTTATTAAACACTTTCTTGCCATGGGAGCTGATGATGATGATCCGGTGGAAGACAAGTACCAGTGGAAGTGGTAGAGGAGAGATCGCAAGTGTCGGTGATGATGATCTTGCCACGATCACCATGGGACACTTTTACTTTCGTTATGCTGCCGATTTCAGTTGCTGATTTTTGAACCTTTTCTTTTCCATATTTTGGGAAAAATTGAATAAAATATATTTTTATAAAGTGTTACTTGCTTTAATGACTGAAATTCAAATTAGTTTACAAGTTAAGGCTGCATAGCTTTTAACAAGTAATTAATAAATAAATTTGATGCGCTTTTGATTTGGTGGTAAAAAGTAAAGAAAAGTGTCATAGAAGAATGAAATGTAAATAAATACATGATTTCAATAGTAGATACGTTTAAGTTAAATAAACGAATATTTAATTATAGTCGAATTGTAAAAATTCAAAAACAAGAATATCAGTAGTACCACAAATATGCGATACTAAGATGCCGCTTCGGTTGTCAAGTGGGTGGTGAAGGCGATTATAAGAGAACACAAGCGTTCTCACTCTAGCCTCACACCATCAACTCCTACTACTCACCTCCACGTGGTGACTGCTGGATGCCTAGTACCTCAACTAGACTTGGAATTACCAACCCCTGTGGATGGTCGTTGGCGGCAGCTGTCGAGAGGTGGTGGGGTGGTTGGTGGTTCTGCAACCTGTTGCCTCGGATTCGGATAAGGACGGACTTACTGTTGATGACTCTGCAAAACAAACAAAGAACAACGACTTTCGGATCTGCACGGGGAATGTTAGGACCTTGAACAGACCACGTGCAGCCGTCTGACTAGACTGCTATAAAGCAGATATCACCGCCATCCAGGAAGTGCGATGGGATGGGCCGGGCAAAAGAAAGATGAAAAACTGTTATTATTACTACGGTAATTGCGAAAGGGAACGAAAACCGCGTCTATTTGGGTGCGGTTTTGTTGTAAGCGGCAGACTTTGACAAGAAGTCCTGAGCTTTCGAACGTGAATGAACGCTTTATAACTATCCGTATAAAAGGTAAATTCGTCAACATCAGACTTACTTATATACGCTCACGCCCTGACAGAGAAAAAGAACGATGCTACCAAAGAAAGTTTCAACGAGCTCCTCGGTAAAACCTACGAGCAATGTCCAAATTTTGACGTTAAAATTGTCCTAGGCGACTTTAAAGCCAAAATTGGGAAGGAGAACATCTTTGGTATCGGAAGACTTAGTCTACATGACACCATGTCTGGAAACAGACTTGGGCTAATCGATTTAGCTGCAGGACGTAACGTTACTATAGCAAGCACACGGTTTTCTCACCTCAATATTCACAAAGAAATATGGATGTCACCAGATCAGCAAACCTTCAACCAGATCGATCATGTTGCGATCGACGTAAGGCACTTCTGAGGTACTTTAGATGTCCGAACCTACCGAGCGGCAAACATATGTAGATTCGGACCACTATCTGGTTAAGGCCAAGGGTACGTCTACGGATATATCAGACGCCACAGCAACAGGAATTGCGGCAAGAAGCCACCAGAACCTTTGCCGATCGCGTATACCTTAAACTTTCCAGAACTTCTTCGTAGCCAGCATCAAGGGCTGAAGACCAGTAGCTTTGATGCCCTCCACCTCCACCACGAAACCTCTGGTTTGATGATGAGTAGCAGCAACCACATGCAGCAAAAAAACATGCCTACAAAGCGGCGCTGCATTGAAGGACGAGAGGAGCTCGTGAACACTAATTGTAAGAGCAAAAGAGAAGGGAAGAAGAAGCGCGCGATTGAGGAAATTGAGAGGATCTACTCCAGGAATAATGTTTGTAAGTTTTATCAAAAGGTAAAATGAGCGTGTCAAGGTAACAAGATTCGAACAAAAACCTGTAGAGATGAACAAGGAAAGATTTTAGTGAAGACACATTCGGAGGATATGTAAAAACCATTCCTGCAGACGACACAAATTCCGCTGTCAGGCAGAGCGAACCATTCAATATTGACGATGAAAGACAAGAACCCCGTTCACCCGACTATAATGAAGTAAGGACAGCAATATCTAAGCTAAGGCCGAACAAGGCTGCCAGGCCGGACGTCCTACCCGCCAATCTATTTAAGGCAGCAGGAGATGACTTGGTAGAGAGCATACACCAACTTATTTCTAATATTTTGTCGGGTGAATGTATGCCTGATGAATGGAACCTCAGCATAGTTTTCCCGGTTTACAAGAAAGGAGACCCTCTTAACTGCGCCAACTATAGAGGTGTCAGTCTCCTAAACATCGCATCTCGTCTGTCGTATTGTGTGAGCGACTGAAACCATTTGCCAACGATCTGATTTGACTCTATCAGTGAGGCCCGGTAAGTCAACAATTTAACAAATATTCACACTAAGCAGATCCTTGAGAAAACCCAAGAAGTCCAGATCGATACCCACCAGCTATCGATCGATTTTAAAGCCGCGTATGACAGCATCTATAAAGACGAGCTATACAAGGCCATTGTAGTTTTGGCATCCCTGCCAAACTCGTACATTTGTGCAGGATGACGATGGGGAAAGTTTGCTGCTGCATCAAGGTCGGTCGAGACCTTGATGTCAAAAAAAGGATTCAGGCATGGCGACGCGCTGTCATGTGACTTGTTTAACACCAGGCTTGAAAGAATTGTGCGGAAGTCAACACAAGAGGTACGATCTTTCAAAAGTCTGTTCAGTTGCTTGGATATGCCGACGATATTGATATCATTGGTAGAACACAGCGAGGTGTTACTCGGGTATTTGCGAGTATAGGAACAGAAGCGGGTAAAATGGGTTTAGCGGTAAACGAGGGCAAAAGAAAGTATATGCTGTCAAAAAAGGGACATCTAACATCGACGAATCGGCCAGAATGTCATAATGGATAACTTTGAGGTAGTATGGGATTTTGCCTACCTCGGCTCTGCTTTAACACATCTGAAAACAACATTTCATCAGAAATCAAACGAAGAATAACGCTTTGTAATACTTTTGGTCTTGTGCTTCAACGGTTCTGGAAAAGACGATTCAACGATGAACTTTACGAGCTAAATACAACGACATGAGATACCATGAGATACCTTGCCACCTTGAACTCAACCATCGAAAACCGGAAAACCCCTAGAATGATAATAATAATAATTTTCAATATCGCACCTGATTGTCTGATCCGAGGTTTAACCATGTTTTTTTTTATCATGCAATAACTTAATTTCTTCGGCAAACATCATTGACATTGTTAGCTGAATTTACCCTTCCTTCAAAACTCCAAAAACAAATCACTCCGATTCACAGTGTATATATAATTATTTATGTTTTATCCCCTGTACCTAAGAGTATAGTCTCGTGTCGTAAAACAATCAACAAAACCAATAGATACATACAATAGATATAAACGTACATATAACTTAAACAGCAAAAAAAAAAAAATATAAAAATAAATTAAGGTCATGATGGCATTATAACGACAACGTGACCTCATTAATCGAATGTAAACTATGTTACAAACTACAATTCGCGATAGATACAATACATCTATCTGCACAAAAGACATATACACATACTTTACATTTGAAAAGAAATTCTGCAAAGCACAACAAGATAATAACCACCAGCGGGAGCGGTTAACTTGCGAAAACTGCTCTCAAAAGAGCCACTATACCGGTAGATACTTTGCGGGCGGAAATAGGCGACGTTTTGCTGCTTAGGCAGTGGGCTAGAATGCGCCGCAGTCGGAGTCATTCCAACTCCCTCCCCTTGCCTTTCTTGCCTTCGTATAGTATATATCAACTTGAAGAGTTTATTTTTAACACAAAGTGACGTCATTTAGAGCTTGAAAAGCTACCCGGACGTTTCTTTGAATATTATTTCCTCTCTCTTTGGTGCAATTTAGTGTAATAAAATTGGCCAAGTTTCGTACACGTGTTTGACCTGCTCCTCGCTACCATTTGACATTCATAGGTATACATATACATATGCCAGCTATAAAAAGCTTTCATCCATCCGTAACTGTGGGTGGTTGGTTGGCGATGTTGCTAGTAGTGATGATGCACGGGTGGTGGTTCTGGTGGATATTTGTTTAAGATTTATGTGTGGGAACGCGAGCTTATCAGTGACGTTGCCGAAGAAGCAATGACGACGTCCACAAATTGCGTAGGCTCGGTTCTTCCATTCCAGAGTTACACCCGAATTCTGAAAATGAAGTGGGCGCTAGATATGTTTGTGTTTTTAAGTTCATTGTTTCGTATAATTCATCGATTATCGAGTTTCCGGAGAAAGAGAGACTCATTTGTGACGTCTTTGAATCCTGCAGACGTTATCGTTCTGTTTAAATAGCGGTGTCTCTATGACGTAAGACATAGCATGGATGAATAAAGCAATTATCTTTGAATGCTTTTCGCCTTCGACTTTGTAAATTATTTCGAATTTGCTGGAAACGAAAGCTACCTCAAGGACATATCTCCTATATACAGCTGTTGTAGAAATAATTGAATTGTAAATTATTAATGCTTTACAAAAATCTATCGGCGTTTAATAATATTTTACACTCATCGTACAGCGGTATTTTAGAGATGGAACCCTAGGTATGACAACAGAGCATAAAGTTTTCATGTACGGCTTGTCTCTTAAGAAGTGAAGTATTGGTGAACTTAGTCCGAAAATTCGTCAAATTAAGGGATAACTTTCATTATCAAGTGGTATCTTCCTTGACTCTGACGTGAGAGTTCAATCTTGCGAAGTAACTGTCGGTGTGATGGGAAACTTTTGGAGCAGCTCTGAGACTAAGAGATTCTCATAGCCTAGTTCCATTTGTTGGGTGGTTGGGTGTATAAGACCGTTACTAAGACCGATATGCAGATTCTAGAAGAATATTTCTACCATACCTTAGTAATCTATGCAACATCATTTCAAAGACCAAATGGTTTGACTTATTTTGCACTATTCGAAAGCAGCCTGAGGCTCTATTGTCCTCAATCTTGACCAAATTAATGGAGGTTTTATTTTTACAAGCACTCTTCTATTCTACTCCCCATATTGAATGCCTAAAACGGATCATGTTAAAAAAGCAAGATGACTGGGGCGCATCGTTATCGATGACCAAAATGAAAAAGTGGCCCAAATAAGTGGACACGAGTTTAAAAGGGTACAATGAGAAAAAAATAAACAAAAGGATGTGTTATACATATGTACAGGGTGTTTTTGTTAGAGGAATTGAAATAAAACACAAGAAAATTGTTTTAATGTCGCTTTATTTTATGCCATAAATGTTAAAATATGATTTCCGCGGCTGGTTCGAATAAAGACCAGTCTAGAGGTCCAATTTTCAACCACTTTTTCAATCATTTGGGCTGTATGTCGGCAATAACGCCACGAATGTTGGCTTCCAAGTCCCCTAACGTTTTTGGTTTGTTGGCGTAGGCGAGCGACTTCACATATCCCCAAAGAAAATAATCCAATGGTGCCAAATCACACGATCTTGGTGGCCAATTGACATGTCCATTCCGCGAAATTAGGCGCTCATCGAATGTTTCCTTTAATAAATCGATTGTGACGTGCGCTGTGTGGCATGTAGCGCCATCTTGTTGGAACCACATCTCATCCACATTCATGCCATCCAATTCGGGAACAAAATAGTCGGTTATCATGGCTCTATACCTGTCTCCATTAACGGTAACTGACTCTCCAGCATCATTTCGGAAGAAGTATGGCCCAATGACTCCACCAGCCCATAGAGCACACCAAACATTCAGTTTTTATGGATTTAATGGCGTTTCAAGGGTCTCATGTGGATTCTCTTCAACCCAAAATGAGCCTCATCACTGAACAAAATTTTGCGATGAAAATCAGCATCGATATCAATCTCATTTTCGGCCCATACACAATCACGACGCATTGTATGGTCTCGCGGCTTTAATTCTTGCACAAGCTGGATCTTCCAAAATCTTCCATAAAGTTAATGGACAAAGCTCCAATTGCTGTGCACGGTGGCGAATCGAGTCCTTCGGGTCCTCTTAAACACTTTGCTCTACAGCGGCAATTATTTCTTCGGTGCGCACTGTTCGACGTCTCTGCGTATGCGTATTATCACATAGAGTAAACGTAGTGCGAAAACGATCCATGGTTAACCGAATTAATTGCTCTGATGGACGATTATGTCGACCATAAAATGAACGGAGCTTCGGTAGGTTAGGCTAGGTTCGGCGAAAATATACTTCATTTGATAATGGAATTATATTGAAAAGAGTACAACGGATACAGTGAGTATTTAATATTTTTTTTTTACTTTCTATGCGAAATGGGGGTTGTTGAAATGTGAGTATTTTTATGTTAATTGAGGCCCGAAAGTCCCAAATTTTGAGAATACATATATACAAAGACAGAATTGCTAAAAAGTCGCCGAAACGGGGCCTCACCTAAAAACAGGACAGTGGTAACGCAGCTGGGCGTCTTAATGTTCACTGTTGAAAGAAGTCGTTAAGACTCAAGACCGACGACGCCATAAATCAATTGAATATTTTGCGCGATGCTGTTTTAGGCCACATTTCGGGCCTTTGTTAATAGTAACAGTAGCGAACATCATAATCAAAATAAGCTATTTGAAACGTTTTGTGTAGCGCAAATCATTTCCACATAATACCTACTAGAACCAGGAAGCACTCGATTAGCAATTATTCGGATTCGACAAATTCAATTTGTCAAACATTGAAGTATATTCTGGAGAAAAAATAAACAATAAAAATTCACGGAAATAACAAAATAGTTTTCCTTATAAAGGTTAAAGCGGATATATGAGCCTAAACACAGCATTAAATCTGCAACTTAATTCGACAACATCTTATCGTCAATACGCATTAAAAGGGTTGTTTTATAGATTTTAAATACGTCGGAAACGCCAAAATTAGTTAGGATTTGAAAATATCAACGAAATTCCAAACCTATGGATATAATATTTAAATAATTAAATAAATTAATACCGTTTCACTAATTGCCAAATACGATCCGACTAAAAAGCCCCTATGATAACGCAACCAAGTGTCGATTAGAAAACACATGCTACAAAAGCTATGTATCTATATCCATATATCTCTGGAGGGAAGCTATGATGATGATGAGCGTCGGACGGATCGAATAATTTGTAGCACCCCTGCTAAGTATTTCATTACAATTCATGCGAATACATAATGAAGAGAGTCAGGGAAAATTCTACGGTTCACATCATTAGTAGGGTGGGTGAGGTGAGTTTCAATGAATAAGGGACCGTGTTGTCGAAAAATCAATCTGCTACACGCACACCTTTTACAGTCGATCTGGTAGAGCTGTACATATACATATGTAGGTGGACACAATGTTGGGTGGTATCTGTTATTGATTAATATGGGAAATGCTTAAGGCCGGATTTTGAATACTCATACATGATGTTTTGAACAGGTATCTGGGTTTGTGTATGTTAATTGTTTTTTATTCCCAAAAATAAGTTTATATCATTTCAACAGATTTATTGTTAATTTCACTGAAAAGCTCATAGAGAGGAATAATGCATGCATGATGGAGTCCTTTTTTTTGAAAAACTGTTTTCAATTGTTCAATTAAATGTAGAACTGTCGTTAAAGTAAATGATTAGGGTTGAATTTCGAATAAGCTGATGGATACTTTTATTTTTCATTCAAATGTTGTGCTCTTTTTTGATAAAGTAAGGAAAGGATACACATATATATTTTATGACGACGGTTTTGAGATGAGAAATGTTTACGTTTTGAACAAATGAACGTACATACTATAGCGTCACTTGAACGTACACGTAATTTTACAATTAAGTTAAAAAGGACCACTTTTGTATCGGTTCATTAGGGATGTGATTCAATTTAATGACCTAATTATGAGCTATGACGTTTGTGGACAATTGTGTGACCCGATAAGGGTTACGATGAAAACTTTATCCTCAATCAGTCGATTTTCAGCTATTTGAGGTCAATTATTGTAAAAGAACATATATTCACGAATTGCAAATGTAGCACTGATATATGTAAATGAAATAGTCCAATCCTGGAGAAACCCCTAAGTGATAAAATTTATACTTAATAAACCCTAATGTTTCTGTAGCATAAGGTTTGTTGGGTAATTTATTAAAAATACCAGCTTAATACCCGTCCTAGCCCGTGATAAACGAAATTTATTTTTCTATCCAACTATTTTAAGTCAAAAAATATTTCTCTACCGCGGCCTACTTTATTGCTCTCGGATTGAAATGATAGATTGCTTTCATTGCTTTAATTTTTCTAACGCAATACTTCTTCTTCATTAATTATGTAAAATTCTCAAGTAAAGTTTTATTTATTACAAACTGATTTCCCACTAATTTACATTTTCAATTTCGTATTTATCTCCAGCGTATTACAAAATGTCGCACTTCCTATATTGAGGTGTGAAAATCAATAATGCCGTACCGTTTTTCAGGCGATTTCACTTGCGTTCCATTTAGCCTCAATTCTGCATTATTATAATAATGTTATCTGTACTTGAGTCTAGATGGCGCTATTTTAAAATAATCCCATTATATAATAGCTAAGATTGAATCTCTTATTAGCAGGTGTACACACCATCCATTAATTACATAGAAAATATAAGTTATAAAATTAAAATGAGTCGAACATTGATTAGAAAACCCATTATATAACATCGAACCATGGATCTATTTTTAGCAGGTAGACAAACTTTCTATTACTTGCATATAGATTATTATTGTTGACGTATCCATAAGTACTCCAATATAGATGGCGCTGTAAGCTTAAAGTACTTATAAGTCGCCTTGGCCCTGAAATTAACAATACAAAAATAAACACAGTGCAGAGGACAGAAATTTGACTTGGCTATTCTTTTATGAAGGATACTCATTTTATTTATGCTCTCATCTACATATTATATTTCAGTTTTGTTTGAATTGACTCTTTTTCTCATAATAAAGAGAAGTGTCATCTGACGATGTCATCAATGATTTTCATAATTGGTTCAGGAAATTTTCTTTACACAACCAGAGTAATTCCTGTATTTGAAAAACTTATTTCTTTTGAGACATAATTTAATAAATTTGGGTCCTTGTGAAAGTCACAAAAGAGGTATATGCTGTAGTGTAATATAAATAATAGCTTAAGTGTTTGGAAGGAGTGTATTTTAAACTACAAACACTGCTGAACTACAAAATAATGGAATGTGGGCTTAAAACGAATTCAAGGGACATCAATGGAAGTCAAACGTTTAGGTCGGTGGGACCGTAATAGACATAGAGGACTTTGCAAATAGATTGTTCTAAAATATTCTTATCATTGTTTTTGTCTAAGGCCCGTCCAAAGGCCCGTCCAGCGGCATTCCATTCGCTACGGTCCCACTATCCATTCTACTATCCATATCAAGCGCTTTGGCCGTCCACGATGGCTGATTGACACTACACTATTCTGCAATACCGCGGATGTTCATAACGATCGGTATTAACACGCACAGTAATGATAATGACCAGCGTTGAAGCTGACTTTTCCAAAAATGTATCTTTTTCTTTTGAAAAATTTATCAAATGTATCTTTATTTTAGACTGTTAAATGTATCAACTGTATCAAAACAAATAAATCGATTTTTACACTCTATCCCAATGGTATATTCATTTTGACACATAGTCTGTACCACCCCTTAATATTCGTCGTAGGCCCATAAAAGTATATATATTTATGATCAGGACCAAATCTTAGACTATTTAGCATTGTCCGTCCGTCCGTGCGCAATTTTTAGGCCTTTAAAATTAAGCTAGGAAGCTAACCTTCGGACCACATATTCCCCAGGGCTCCGAAATGATTAAGTGTAAACATTTTTTGAATACTGCCACGCCCACAAATTAGAAAAAACCGTTTGAAAGCTAAAGTTAGTTAGAACCTTAACAAGATATGTAGGCACTGCCCTCCTTTATAAGTTTGTCATATAAAGATTCTGCCACGCCTACTTTTTGTGAGCGTTTTTCACTAAAATGTTGCTTATCTTCGAAAATTCTCATAGAAACCGAAAAAAAGTTTAACAAGATATTTAGCCAATATCTTTTCTTTTTTTGTTGCGTTTTTTACAAAAATATTTTTTTTTTAAAATTTAATGAAATAAAATGCTATCCATCATCTTCTTAATGATTTTTTCTTTGGGGCATATAGGGATATGGATAGGGTATCATACTGTTCGCCCCAAGCGGACTGTAGCCTTTCCTTATGTTTTTAATTTTTTTAAGTTTGTCAGTTTTTTGAATGAGGACCGACGTCTCATACGCCTTAAATGGATAATGAGGATTACTAGAGTTTCTTGCGGTATATCCAAAAGGGTTGCCCATCTTGTTCTTGGAACCACAATTTCAATCCAAATATTTGTTTTGAAATATAATAACGTACTAAAGCTTCATACGCATGGTGATAATCATCAGTTTCGAAACTAATGTTTCCTTCGTGGTTGGAGGATCCGGATATTATTCGGGTCGAGTTATTGATATGACAAATCTACCAAATGACTTTTATTTTATGGTCGATATCAGAATTTTAAAATTATACTTACATACCTACTTATTCTTATCAATCAATGACTATTTGTTAACAGTAACATGCAGAAGAACTGGAACTGCAGCAACGAACTTGACTTAAAGAAATACAACTTTAAATCAAGTGGTGACGTGAAATATTGTGAGTGTTATGAAATCGAACACTTGATATAGCCAGATTTAAAAATTACTTAGAAAAAATAAAAAATATATGACAAAAGATAGAATTTGCAGAGTTTTGATGAATATTAAAAACGTATCAAATCGAACAAAAATCGAAAAAAAGTATCGATAAGTACCAAATTTTTGCCCGGAAGCAAAAATGTATCAAAATGGATCCAATTTTATCTTTGTGGCAACGCTGATAATGACCAACAAAGTACTCTAGAAAATTAGGCACTCCACTCTTATTTACAGGAACCAACATAGGCAATTTACCCCTCTTTTTCTAATATCGTCATAAAATTTTCAAGATTTTTCGTGACGGTTGAGTGGTTCCTGAGTTACAATTCTATAAATATAGCTGAAACTCGTTGAACTTATCGTTTAATTTTTAAGATCTCAGTACCTTTTGTGCCTGAGTTTTTAGGCAAAAGCGATATTGCGGTAAGACAACTTGGCTCTACTTTATACCCTATTCACATCGCACTGAAATGTAAATACGAAGTCCTGAAATATTCATTAAAATCACTAGGCTTCCCATACATTTTTCGGATTTAATACTTAAAACCTTGTAGTAGTGTGAGGTTTCCATAAACAAAAATATATAAATATTAAGCGTAAGCGGTCCTATATGGGCCGAAGCCTAGTGTGTTCGAAGATGACACGAATATAACGGACCCACAGTTACCTGTCGATTCCGAACGGAGTTAATTTTTAAGAATCTTTTCATGACAGTTCTCTCTTGGATGTTTGTCAGACGTTCGCAAGAGGTGCGACAGCGAATAAAAACTTTTAGGTGGTACAGGTCGGGGACAGCGACCTCACCCTTAGTGGTTCAAACCACTTAACCACTAAGCCACTATTTCCATGAAATCTTCTTAAAATCAGGTTGCAATCGTAAGTTTTCCGAAGCAAAGGCAGCGTTTATCACATAATACAAGTTTCATAAAGCAGTTGACCGATTTTCAGCTGTGTTACAAGTCTACTACGAGCCAGCTAAAAGTCAGCTTATCTTAACGACGATCACGTGAATTATACAAACATATAGGCATTATTAGCTGGACATGAAGTGACAATTTATACCCTTTAATTTTTCGACGAGGTTTCAAAATATTTTTGTATATACCTTAGATTTTGCAGTTTGAATAGGGTTTATGTATTTTTTGTATGGTTGGGTTAAAACGCATCTAAATTTATTTGAAATGCCTTCGCATGTTCACAGCACGACTGCTCAACAAAGTATAAAAACGGGTATGATGAAAAAATAGAAATATACTTTTTTTTGCTCAATTTCCTTACCCGATCTAAAAAAAACGGTTTTAAACCAAAAACATGGTTGGCCTAAGAACGAATAATCTAGAAAACTAAAGTCCATTTAGCAAGTTTGTAATTATTGTGTTTGGGATACATGAATTATTTGAAATAGACAAAGAGTTGCGTTTATGGAATTTGGGAGAAAAGTTTTTACAACGAACAAGTGAAAGGGTATGTTTACCAACTTGCACTATTAGAGCCAGCTTAAGACTTTAGCGAAGGCGAATCAGTACTTTGCAACATATAATGTATCTTCTATCAAAATGTTGTATAGTTCTACTATAAATTAAAATCAAACAATTTTAAGGAAGACTAGCCCTACCTTCTGTTTGTTTGTGTTGTAACTGAATACAGACCAATTTCTAAACTTGCGCGTACTTATTCCTTAATAAAATGTAATTATCTTGGTTTTTATTTCGAACCAAACTTAACTTGATTGAAATAACGCGGCGAATGTAGTCCTCCAAGTGGTCAATCGTTTCAGGCTTATCGGCGTAGACTAGCGACTCCACATATTCCCACAGAAAATAGTCAAGCGGCGTTAAATCGCACGTTCTTGGAGGCCAATTCATGGTTCAGTAACGTGAAACTATGCGGTTACCAAACGTTTCCATCAATAAACCAATTGTGGCACGAGCTGTGTGTCCATCATGGCTGTTCAATTGATAAACGAAAAAGTCAGTAGTCATGGCTCTATAGCGGTAACCATTGACTGTAACGTTCTGGCCAGCATCGTTTTTAAAGAAGTACGGACCAATTATTCCACCAACCCTAAGGCACACCAAACAGTCAGTTTTTGTGGATGTAACGGTGTCTATGTTGAGGATTATCACCACTCCAAATATGGCACCACTCCAAATTTGTTTATTGACGTATCCATTTTGTGTTTAGCAAATTAAAATGTGTAATCTTTAGATTTAAAGTAGATTAAGGGCAGATTAATCTAAATCTCGGTTTAATGCTCGGTAAAAACGTAACATTAGATGAATTCTATAAGATGCTCAATCAATCGAGCTCCTTTATATCATAGATTTCAAATAACTTTGACTTTATAGCGAACGGTTTCCAACTCACATAGTGTGGAAATATTATTAAGGGCATATCCATAGTATGCATTATATCAGGAATTAGCCTATTACCAGCAGCATTATAAAGCTTTTAAACTTAAATATGCAAAATTAAACTGAAGCACACTTTTTTGGGTTTCAGACCATTTCGCATTCTTTGTGTTTGTGTAAGAATTAAATGTTCTACTAATAGCTATTATACGTTTATTTTAGACTAACAACTTACACCTGCGCTAAGTTAAAGGTTGAACATTTAATATGTATACACCCGGCAGTTGCTTGTAACAAGTTCTCCAAGAAACAGCTCTGTAAATTTACCACAGATCGTAGTAGAGGGCTTCCTTGGTTAATGATTGAGTAGGTACTTAGCAACGTCAAAGATTATATATATGTCGCCCTGAAAGTTTAACAAATGTCTCAAATTTTTAATGAGATACCTATTTAATGTCAACCTTTTATTTTCCTCTCACACGCACAGTCGAGTTTCTAACATACATTTGTGGTGGCGTTCACACATCAAGAAGAAATCAATCAAACATTTTATCCTACATTTACGCCACGTGGTAAAGTCCGTCCAAACTAGACCCACAAAAATCCATAGCACCCAATACACGAAAGCTGGGCTTGTACGGACTACACGTCATCAACTAGCTTAGTGATAGGTTTTTAATTTAAATGAATTTGACGATTTTATAAACAAATCCATCAACAGTTTCACTTAATTTTTCTGTTTATTTCTTTTGAATTGTTAAAGCGATAATCAAGTATGTATTTCATATTGTAGGTTTTTCCCCGCTGATTCGAATTTTTTTTTTCACTCTATGAATACTTCAACAACAATGTATCGGTACTGTGCGCATGATCATCCATTATAGGGATCACTTTTGTGCGCATAAATTAGTTCATTGCCAAATGATTACGACGACGACACGACGCGCAGCTACAACAAACCAAAGTGTGATCATAATTTTCTTCCCATTGGTATTTATTTTGCACTTGTTTCATTCATTCGTTTTGCATGAAAGTGAGTTTGACATAAATTAAGAAAAGAATACAAACTGATGACGGCGCGCGTGCAATCTCAATCCGATTGCAAAAGTGTTTAAAAGCAATCCCAAGGCCATTGGCGGTTATTTTGTTTGTTGTTTGCATAAGCAAAACGCGTGGAAATGAATCCAAATATGTACGAAAACGAATACTACGAATGCCGGGAGATAGGTAAATATGTAGTAGGTATGTACATAATATTGTTTTTAGCGCGGCGATGCTTTGTTTAAACAACATTGACATTGACCTCCTATCACGGTGACAGCAGCTTCAATATTTTCAAATAGTGTAAATTAAAGATTTTGTTTTGTTGAAAATGCAAAAGATGTTTTGATGAGGGAATACATTCAGATTTTAGCTTTTATACTTTTCCCTTTAAACAGTAACTGAATAATAATAATAAGCTGCCGTTATGCTGTCTGGATCCAAGAGATATTACTGTTGGAAACGATCAGCAGCAACTGTAAATGCACCTCAGTTAATTGAGATCAACTGTAATTTATTTGTGCAGATTTATGTGGAAATTGATATATGCATATGTCACACAACCTATCTCAAAAAAAGAGCTAGCCGTTCCGAGAAAATTCTAAGAATAAATGAGAAATTGAGTTGGTGTTGCCTGTGTGTACGTTTTTGTGTTCCGCAGCTAATCCGAAAATATTAAGTAACTAACTGTTTGTTGATATGATGTTCAAGGGATGTCCGTTGTCCATTGGGACTTAGTGGAAGAGTTAGTATTGCCCCTAGCCTAAGACCCCAGTATATAGACGAATCACTTTTCGCGTGGTTTAAATGCGGGCTAGAATCCATTGAACGGTATTATATATGTATGTAGTTTTACTTCTTTGGAGGTGGTCAAAAATATGGTCAACGCGATTATTTGAGAACACAAGCGTTCTAACTTTAGCATAACACCATCAGCTCCTACTTCTCACTGGCACCGAAATTACCGGCCTGCTGTCCTGGGGTCAAAAACAGGGCCTGTCCCTCCAGGTTGGGAGCTGAGCCGTGGGGGTAACTTCCCGACCACGTCAAAAACATATAGTTATGGGAGAGACTATGGCAGCCTCGTATATAAATGTACCTCAAAGGAAAATAGACCCGGAACGCTAACGGACATGCGAGTGTGTACCTGGAATGTGCGGACACTCTAAACTCTAGGTGCTACTCAAAAACTTGAGTCTGTCCTCTCGCGGTACAAGGCCTACATTACCGCGATCCATGAGATACGATGGATAGAATCAGGAATTATGAAATGACAAAATTCCGACATTTAAGCCGAGAAATCGGCTTAGATCCAAAGTAATGGACTTCAAGCCGATAAGTGATCGCCTGGCTGTGATTCGCATCAGAGCTACATTCCAAAACATTAGCCTAATATGTGCACACGCCCCTACCGACGAGGCTGAGGACCCTATCATGGAGGAATTCTATGACCTCTTGGACGGAGCCTACGGAACCTTTCCAGAGTACGATGTCAAAATTATATTCGGAGACTTCAAGGCTAAAGTCAGCAAGGAAAACATCTTCGCGGATTAGTTGGTAAGGACAGCGTCCACGAAATGACAACAGATAACGGCTACCGACTAATTGACTTTGCAACAGCTTGCAATACGGTGATAAGTAGCACTAGGTTTCTGCGACTAAGGATCCACACAGCAACCTGGCGCTCTCCAGACGGTCGAACCGCCAACCAAATCGACCATGTGCTAATCGAATCGATCGATGATATCCAACATCTTGAACGTGCACACTTACCGAGGTGCAAACGTCGACTCTAACCATTTTCTTGTTGCAGCTAGATTCAGAGCTCGACTGTCCAACGAGAAGAAGCTGCGAACTGCCCAAAAGAAATTATTCGACGTTGGACGAAACTCCCCACTGTGCATTCACCTACCACAGACACCAACAACCAGTGGTCTCAGTATCGCGACATCATCAAGGCGGTAGCCGAAACTACCCTAGGATACCAGCCACCCCAGAGAAAAAGCCAGTGGTATGATGATGTATGCGTATACCGGAAAAAGGTGACAGAAGATGCACACATTAGAACGCTACAGAGGAAAACAAGGGCAGCAAAGGATGAGTACCGAGCCAGGAGACGGGAGGAGATGAAGATCCTGCGTAGAAAGAAAAGAGAGCACGCAGTCTCCCAGCTCAAGGAGATCGAAGAGTCCCGCGACTGAAACAATATCCGGAAGTTCTATAAGAAAGCCAAGCAACTGGCTGCTGGCTTTAAGACCGGAATGCAGGCTCTTCGTAACAGCGATGAAAACCTAGTCACCGACGCGCAGGGAATAGTCGATGTATTTAAGCAGCATTTCCAGCAGCTGATAAACAGACAAAATGTAGAGAGAGTGATGGGGCAAGAAAAGAACCCACGTCCAGTCAATGAAGAACCAGTTCCTCCGCCCAGTATAGAAGAGGTTGGCTTACCTATAAAAAATCTTCTGATGGTTTACCTGGAGAGCTTTTCAAAAACGGAGGTGAAGTTATGGTAGGGCGCATGCACCAAATCATCAACCAAGTTTGGGTGGAGGAAATCATGCCCGATGACTGGACCATCAGCTCCATATGTCCCATCTACAAAAAAGGCGATCCTATGTCTTGCAAGAACTATCGAGGCATATCCCTGCTTAATGTCGCATATAAGATCCTATCCAACGTACTGTGTGAACGTCTCAAACCTTTCTGCAACACACTAATCGGCACGTACCAGTGTGGGTTCCGGCCCGGCAGATCAACTGTAGACCAATTCTTCACACTAAGGTAAATACTGGAAAAGACCAACGAGTTTCAAGTCGACACACCATCTTTTCATCGACTTTAAAGCCGCATATGACGGCATTCATCGTCAGGAACTTTTTGTGGCGATGGCCGATTTCGGGATTCCGTCAAAACTGATTCAGATGTATGACACTAGATTATACGCGATGCAATATGCAGTTTAGCAGCAGCTCGTCTGAACGCTTTCAAACATGCACCGGATTTCGGCAAGGAGATGCGCTGTCGTGTGATTTCTTTAATCTTGTTCTTGAGCAGATAGTGCGCAGGGCAGGTGTCAACACGGAACGCACTATCTTCAACAGATCATACAAATGAGACCGGCAGTATGGTTTTCGCAACAACAGACCAGTGGTGATTTGATGACATACCTAACCGAAAAATGTAACAAATCTATTTACTGAATAGATGTGAAAGTTAGGTCGTTCTGCTTGATATTTTAAAGGAATTTGACAGAGTTTGGTATCAAGCTCTCTTGTCGAATATTCGTGCATTTGAGATCGATGAGACCCTTCTTCAATGGAAGGTACCTTTCGGATCGTTCAATACAAGTTGTTTTAGACGGTTTCAAGTCTGCAACTCGCCGAATAAATGCTGGTGTCCCCAAAGGCTCCGTTTTGTTTTTGCTCTCATTCTTATTTTCATCTGCTGTCTGTCGCTTTTAATCCAATCCATTTTCTCGCTGATGACTGTACCCTTAGCTTCGCATATTCGCTCTGGGATTCGTGTCCCTCATCTTCGGACGTGGAACTGGAACGGCAATGTATGTTAAGCTCATTAAATTCTGACCTTGATAGCATTTTTAAGTGGGGTAAAACCAATAAAGTCGAATTTAATGCTTCCAAAACACAATGCTGTCTACTGTCACTAAAGAGAAACCCCAATACTCTGCCATTATCCAGGGATGGGACTTTAATTGCTGAAACCGAAAGGCTTTCCATCCTCGGTATGTGCGTTAATGAGAAGCTTCGTTGGAATGACCAAATATTCGACGTCTCCAAGAACGATGCGAAATGTCTAGGCTTCCTTAAGCAATGCAAGAAATATTTCACCCCTTCTGATCTGTCTAGAATTTATTAGGCGTTTCTTCGCCCCAAACTTGAGAATAATGCTTATATCTGGTCTGGTGCACCAATTACATATTTGGCGCTTATAGATAGGATTCAAAAACTTGTTATTAAACTTATTGACGATAAAGACATTGCGAGATCGCTTGATCCCTTAGTCATCGTCGCAATGTATCCTCCCTATCGTTATTATATCGCTACTTCCACCACAAGTGCTCAAATGAAATAGTCCGTTTCATTCCACCCCTACAGCAATACTCGCCATGCTAGGAATGCACATCAGTTCACCCTCAAGCCTATATTTGGAAGGACAGTGAAATAAAGAGTGTTTTTTTTAGAGATTGGTTTTTCGAATAGAGATAAAACTGACATTTTGTGCCCAAATGTGGCAACTCCTATGTCATTTATGTTCAGTTTGGTTTGCCATTTTATCATGAACAGGTTTACAAATGAACAACGCTTGCAAATGGTGCAAATTTATTTCGAAAATAATGGTTCAGTTCGCGAAGTTTACCGCAAGCTCTGTTCATTTTATGGTCGACATAATCGTCCATCAGAGCAATTAATTTGGTTAACCATGGATAGTTTTCGCAACTCTTTCTATTTTACTCTATGTGATAATACGCATCCGCAGAGACATCGAACAGTGCGCACCGAAGAAATAATTGCCGCTGTAGAGCAAAGTGTTGAAGAGGACCCGAATCAATCGATTCGCCACTGTGCACAGCAATTGGGGCTTTGTCCATCAACTTTATGGAAGATTTTGCGCAAGATGTCTTCTTACGACCTTTCCAGATCTAGCTTGTGCAAGAATTAAGGCCCCGAGACCATGCAATGCGTTGTGATTATCAATGTGATATCGATGCTGATTTTCATCGCGAAATTTTGTTCAGTGATGAGGCTCATTTTGGGTTGAATGGCTACGTCAACAAGAAAAATTGCCGCAGTTGGAGTAAAGAGAATCCACATGAGACCCTTGAAACGCCATTAAATCCACGAAAACTGACTGTTTGGTGTGCTCTATGGGCTGGTGGAGTCATTGGGCCATACTTCTTCCGAAATGATGCTGGAGAGTCAGTTACCGTTAATGGAGACTGATATAGAGCCATGATAACCGACTATTTTGTTTTTGAATTGGATGGCATGAATGTGGATGAGATGTGGTTCCAACAAGACGGCACTACATGCCACACAGCGCACGTCACAATCGATTTATTGAAGGAAACATTCGATGAGCCCCTGATTTCGGGAATGGACCTGTCAAGTGGCCACCAAGATCGTGTGATTTGCCACCATTGGATTATTTTCTTTGGGGATATGTGAAGTCGCTCGCCTACGCCCACAAACCAGAAACGTTAGGGGACTTGGAAGCCAACATTCGTGGCGTTATTGCCAACATACAATCCAAATGCTTGAAAAAATGGTTGAAAATTGGACCTCTAGACTGGTCTTTATTCGAACCAGCCTCGGAAATCATATTTTAGCATTATTGGCATAAAATTATACTTCCAATTAAGCCAAATTGATGGACAATAACACGATTTTCTTGTGTTTTATTATAATTCTAAGTTCTATACCTCTAAAACAATAGCTCTACCACGCCCCGTTTTTCCTTCAAATTATAGTTTACAGACACTTAAAACCAACGTACATCGGTATCTCCTTTTTTCTAATCCTTCACTTCCCGAATGCCCGCACTCTGTTACTTCATTATGAGGGTATCCAAAATCCCTTTAGTGCGGGTAAATTATAAAAAGAAGAGAAAAATGAAAAAGATAATGTCTTCTATGACGACATCAACATGCCAATATCCGCAGCATGTTTGGAAGAGGCCAGGTAAGCGTTACCGAACTGCACATTTCACGAGTTATGCCTAGCATCACGCGACACAGATTAGGTTTGCAAGCTTTTTTATGCAGCTTTTAAATTGATAAAAAGATGGTATGTTATGACTCAGGGGGCTCTAGGTTTGGTTAAGGTCTTAAAAGTTGTTCAAAGTCAGTTGTTATTTTGAGCGTAAAATTAATTGCTTTACGCAGAGCAACCAAAAGGTGATAATCAGAAATGACTCTCTACAATTACTCAAAAGAGTAAGTTGTTAGGTAAGAGTAAAATAAAATTTGGCTCAATGTTTATTGCTTCAAAGTACTTATGTTGTTCGTGATCTCGATGATTAATCGTTTTGATGGATTTCGAATCTCTCTGACTGTCGTGTTCGATTCAATCGCGTTCTTCGGCAAACCCCCGGTACACATTCCTTAAGTAGACATCGTTGGCTGTGTGAATAAGCCCAAGTTACAATCGCCCCCAAAAAAAATTTTTGGCGATCCTACATTATGAATAACTGCCCCACATTCTTGGGTGATTGTTTGCACAGCCGACATCGTTTCGGCGATATATTAGCATGATACCTCGTCTTGCATATATTTACTACAGAATATTTTTCATTTACTATAATACAACAAATATACAACTTTTTTGATTCATATTCTCCTTTCAATAAAAACCCAAGAGTGATAACGGTCTTCAAAATCTTAAAATCTCTACGCATCTCGAAAGCCTAACGGCGGATAAAACTTTCAATTATTTGCTTTGGAAAGCCATGCAAGGCATAGAAAAGCCAACGTTGTAAGAGCCACCCATCCGGGAAAATAATGGGGAATTGGCGAAAGGTGCCGAAATATTTGACGAACACCTCGAAGAGACGTTTAAACCATTTGACGGTGAAGCTATTCCAACCAAGGTATTTGATAATTGTCAAATCAGATATGTATCGCTAGTCGAACTGTCATGAAATACGAAAACTTAAATTAAACTAGGGTCCTGGATATGAATTAATTACGGCACAGGTTCTTAAAGAGTTACCCAGAAAAGCACTAATTAAGTTTGCTTACCTCATAAACGCTTTGGTTAGGCTCGACTGCTTAGTAATTGTTATAATTTCGATAGCTGAGGTTATAATGGTTCCAAAACCTCCAACTGATAAGAAAAATCCTATAGAACAATATCGCGTTTACCATTATATTATATTGAAGATATTTAAAAAATTCATATTAAAGCGAACGGGACACTTTAAAATTGATGAAGTTTACAGACAACCAACGTAATTGAAAAAGCACTAGAGCAGAAAAAAAAAGTGTTCTAGCGTTTTTCTTGGCGCCTCTAAAGCCTTTGATAAGGTATGACTTACCGGATTAAAATATAAACTTAAATAGGCAATCCATTTTTTGAGATCCCGAGCTCTTATTTAGCGAATATACTCTTTCGTGTTAAACAAGGAAACGAGTACTCCGAATTCAAAGAAATCGCAGCGGGAGTTCCACAATGTAGCGTTCTTGGCCCGATTATACTATCGTAGACGTTTGTAGATGAAACGGCCATATTAGCCGGAGACAATTCGATTCCATCAGGGACAAATAAGTTGCAATGAGCAAAATTAAAATGGAAATCGCAGGTTAAGAAAAACGCGAGGATTTCGTTCTCAGACATAATTCAATGCATTGGCCGAATGGAAGATTGATGTATCTCATACTTAACAGAGAACATAAATAAATAAAAATTGCTTAACATAAATTTCATGATACAACTAATTACGGAGTTCCTTGCATTAATGTGGGTCTGGGTACACTATAGCATAAGAATATGTACGCCCACAAATTTTATCCCAATCTCATAAACATTAAATCGTTAACAGCTTGTTTACGTCTTAAATCGTATTTTAATGTCATCAACTTCAATACACGATATATGTATGTGCTCTGCTTTGCAGAAGGGTTGTGCCATCTCAGTTTCGATAGTGAAGGCAATTTTAATAATGACGTACGACATCATGGAGATAGATTTATGGTGTCGATCTTGTTAGCAGATATCGCTTTGTAGATTAAAATAAGAAAATAAATTCGAAAGGTCCTAAAGCCCAGCTTCTCCAACTATTGTGGGTACGAAGATATTTTTTTGACACGAATGGTCCCTTTCTTGGTCTACAGTCCGATGCTAATTCCCAATGGCATTTTATTTTTGAGAAGCTTCTCATGACAGTACTTACTCTTGGATGTTTGGCAGACTTTCGCAAGAGGTGAGGCAGCGAATACAAACTTTTAAGCGGTACGGGTCGTATATGAACAGTGGACCTTTTACTAAGTAGTGCAACGCCCTTCAAAACTAAGCTACTACACGCACTGATTTGTCAACTATCGTCTTAAAAGTTAAGAATAGATGGATGTTAAAAACGGCTTTTCTGAAGAAAGTTTCATTTAATAATTCTGTCCACCCAAACTTATGGCATCGAACTCAGAGCGACGCACTGGCCCCTGATTTAAATAATTCAAAACTATATCTTTAATTAGAACATAAATAATTTATTATACGTATTTAAACATCAATCTTTGGGTATCTCACTCTATTTTAAAATTATCATTTGGTTTGTGTACTTATCTTTTACTTTTCTCACACTTCATCTTCTCAGTCTAATGCATCAGCTAAAGCCGTAACAAATGCTGACTTTACCTTAAGTTTCTTATGCACTGATACACGTTTAAAATCCGACAAAAGTGAAAGCAAAAACATTCTATCTTCATCTGCGGACTCCGTGTTGCAGCGTTCGACTAGCTCAATAACTTTGGACTGCAAATCAATATCCGAATTAGCGCGCTTTCTCTTCAATGGCTCTGAAGCTTCGTAGTTTTGCTTTTTATATTCTGCAGCTTCTGGATTTGGTGTCGGTTCCTGAATCTCACAAATAGTGTAGTTTAAATGCTTTGCCGATGAGGTGAATCCGTAACCATTCCTCCATTCGACTTCACCTGTCTCTGATTCGGATGTTGTAAGACGCACAGACGGATAAAGGGCCTCACTGGCTACCATACCATCGTCATCGATTTGGACACTTGAATCTTCTGTTCCCTCTTGGTAGGTCAAATCGATGGTGGTGTCATTAATGAGCTTACAAAAGTCGGGCGAGTGATTGCCGTCCTCGTAGTTATCCATGCTGTTTCTGCACTTTAGGAGTCTGCAAGTTAAGGAAAGAGTTAGTAGCCAAATGCAAATGATTTTCTTAAGCCAAAACTAATCAGTGAAGGCCTATACGATATGTGGGAAGTGGTTCAAAGGATGTAGTTTTGGGAAATCACTCGATGGGAATCTATGAGGAAGTTGTATTCCCTTGATAAGGTGCAAAGGCCGCTATAAACTTTCTTGCGAATTTTTGGTCATAAATAGGAAACAACTTTCCAATATTATAGGTGGAATTATTTCCATTAAGTGACCGAAGTGTCGAGCGGATTCGATTTATGTTCAGGGATCATGACGTTGTTTATAAAGGTCGAATATGTAGATATCAAACATAAGACTAGGTCCAAGACCTTTATCTTTCGCCTCTTTCTAAAGCTGTCTAGGTCTATCCTTAATCTTGTCATAATTTTTTACAAGTTGATTTGTGTACCTAACAGGAGTTCTCCTCGACCGCCTTTGTTTAAAAAATCAGAAGCTATTTGGACTGAGAATGGAAGTTTGTAGTGGGGCCCTAGGTATGAAGATTCTATAAAAGACATTAATAGTCGCAATTCTACTTTATGGGTTTGAAGCATGGCCGAACAACGGCTTAAAAAAACGAATGCAGCCGCTTAATAATTACAGTAAATGGGAGCGACTCACGTAATTTGTCAAAAACGCGTTTAAAACAATATCTTAAAAAGAGAGGTGAATGACATTATTGAGGTGGATTTAGATTGCTAAAGTCAAATAAGTCGTTAGTTTTAGAATTCTATCGCAATTTCGATCTAAAAATATGAATAAAAATAAAACAGAATCATAAACTTACCGCGGAGTTTGAATGTACGGCACCAAAAACTGCATCTCCTGCACCAGATGGCTCTGCTTCTTATTTTCATTGATCATATTTTCCATTCGAAGTCGATGATCCTTTACCAATGCATCTCGGAGGGACTTCCAGCGTTTTCGAACTGTTCGCTCTAAAAAAAACGAATAAAAAACAAGAACTTCTGTCAAAACCGCATTCATGGATCCGTCGTATTCAAAGTCTAACTTACTTATTATGTTTTTGATGTCCTCGGATAAATTCTCATAGTTCGGGAATAGCACCTGGTGTATCTTTTCCCAGAGTAATTCCTTCTTAGTATTGTCAGTGTACTCGCTCAACGTTTTGTTGTACAGAAGTTCGTGCTTCTTAACCTCTCGTATTAGGGTAAGGGGATGAACAGTTGTTGTCTTATCGTACTCGATATCGCCAACTTCAGTGTGCGTCATCTTGAAATCGTAAGCACAAAATATTGCACTTATATAAAACAATAACTGTCAGAACTGCAAGCGAGAAAAAAAAGCGTCTCTCAGCAGAAACAACGTCCACACGTCCGAACTTCAAGCACAACTGAATCACTCTGCTGCGGCAAAAAACGTGAAACGCTAGCGCATTGGCATCATACTCGACCCGAACCCATACGGCACATGGCAACAAAAGCAACAACAGTGGCGTAGCGTTACTTTTGCCTGACATCGCATGCGACCGACAACGAGAAGCCACGCGGCGAAGACGGAAACGGTGAAGAGGGGAGAAAAAAACAACACGCCAAGCCATACACATTCCAAAAATCGATAATTCTCATTCACCGCCGGCACACCATCGGGGGGTAGTATTGGTGTGGCGTGAACGCTGCGTCGCTTCTGCACTCGCTTTACAGTTATGGCAATGACTGTTCTATACATGTGTGTGTGTGTTTGCGTGTACGGATGGTTGGATTTGGTAGAGCCGAGCGAGCAGCGATGGAATGGATGTTTCAGACATTGCAAACGTAGTTGCTGTGGCTGTTTTTGTTGTTGCCTGTAAGTTCCTCAGCGAAGGGTGATGCTGGGTAATGGTGGTTGTATGTAGGTAAACGGGGATGTATTTTTTTTTGTATTTGCTATATAGTTTTTTTTTGCAGTACGTCATGTGCGTGACTTTAAACGCGGCGCACAGGTAAGTCAAGCGATAAGAAACGTTGACGGTCGTTACCTGACAATGTGAGCTGTTCTAGTCGGGTTCGAGTAGCGTAGCTTGCTGCCGCTTAATTATTATTTTAATTCTTGGAAAGTCAGGAGATTGTTTATATCCCGTTACCTTATAATTCGCTTGCTATGTGTGGTACCTATAGTATGTAGATGTACTTGGGAGAATACCGAGGGGTTGTTTTGCAATTGCAAGTTCAAATGCAAGTGGTTATGTCCTAGTGCCAGGCGTGGCAGATTTTTTTTTTCTTCGAAGCCGACATTTATTTTCACTGAACATACAAAACTAATACCTACCTGCAAGATAATAGTTTGCGCTTATTTTTTGGGATAAAAGCATTTGTTTGGTAATGGAGTAATGTTTCGAAAGGAGTTATGTATATGTCTCTACATTATCCCCGGTTATTTCCACTAATTTACAGGTGTTAAAAAGTAGGTATCTAAATTTGATTGCAGAAATTGAATTAGTTCTCAGAATCGCAGTAAATCAAGTTAGGTACAGTATGATATGGGTTTTTAAAATATTGAATCGTAATTTTACGTGTTAAGAATGTGTAGTGATGCAAATTTGTGAAGGTTGAAGGTATAGGAAGATACATACTTAAATGAGATTATTTTATGTTAAAGAACAAAACAATGTTAATGGGCCGATGGGTAGAGTTCTATCTTCAACACTAATTAGGTGCGATTTGCAGGGTCTTTAGCCCCAAAAAAAAACCATATTTTAACAGTAATGTAAATCAAATGGGCACTACACGTCTAATAGACGTAGGTTATATTTCTAGGGTTAAAAACGTTCCAAAATACATATAAGCAGGCACCTAGCAATAATTATACTTAGTTATTCTTCGAGATTATTAAACTTTAGGAAACGAGTCTAGTTTGATTCACAATTGAATCAATGGTTATTTTTAGTCTTATAACACATTACAAAAAATTGCTTTTATTTCGGAAACATTTTTGCGTGTGGTTTTTTATGTATGTAACGGGTGATTTTTTAAGAGTTAAGTTTTTCAGGTTGGCAGCACTGGTTAGTAAAGACTTACAAACGAGCAACGATTGCAAATTATTGAAATTTATTACCAAAATTCGTGCTCTGTGAAAAAATGTGAAAATCCGCTGTTTTATCGAAAAATTGTGTTCAGCGATTAGGCTCATTTCTTGCTCAACGGATCGTATATAAGCAAAACTGTCGCATCTGGAGTGATGAACAGCCACATGCCATACAAGAATTATCGATTCATCCCGAAAAACGACAGTTTGGTGTGGTTTATGGCCTTGTGGCATCATCGGTCCATTTTTGTTCAAAGACGACTTGATCCGCGACTTTTTTATTTTGGATATGTGGTTTCATCAAGACGGTACCACATGCCACACAGCTCTTGAAACGATGGAAATGTTGAAGGATGAATTTGGTGAGCAGCTTATGTAAAGTCGTAAGTCTTTGTGAACAAGCCGAACACGATTGAAGCCTTACAGGATAACATAACATGCGTAATTCGTGGAATACAGGCCGAAATGCTCGAAAAAGTGACTCAAAATTGGACCTTCCGAATGGACCATTACAAACGGAGCCGCGGACAATATTTACATGAAGCTGTCTTTAAAACGTAAATGGCAAAGTCCTATTCATCGATTACAATAAACATTTTAAATATTTGATGCAAATATTCGATTGAGTGTTTTAATCTATTTTAAAAAAACTACGCTTAAAAAATCACCCTTTATAAGGTCAATTAAAATGGGCTTTTGTGCCATTGTGTTCGGGGACACAAATGATAAAGTTGGTAGGTAAATATTTAGCGGGTTTGTTGGTAAGCATAACTTCTACCGAACAATTAATTAATTTTGCACCACCTTGTAATAGGGGTAAGAACCCTAGAGTTCCAAGGCTAAGAATCGACACAACCTGGCGCTCCCTAAACTGTCGTCTAGTCAAATTACCTATGTGCTAATCGATGCGAGGCACGCATCGAACGTCTTGAAAAAAATAAATATAAGACGTAAGCGGTCCATCTAGGACCCAAAGCCTAGCTTCTCCAACCACTGTGTGTGCAAAGATATTTTTTTGACACGAATGAAAGGGACCTACAGTTTAATGCCGATTCCGAACGGCAATACATTTTTTGAGAAACTTCTCATGACAGTAATAACTCTTGGATGTTTGTTAGACGTTCGCATGAGGTGAGGCAGCGAATAAAAACGTTCAGGGGGTACAAGTCGGGATTTGAACCAGCGACGTCTCGCTTAGTGTTCCAACGAACTTAATCACTAAGCCACTGCACGCACATCGTCTTGAAGAGGTATAAATTTTCAGTTGGACACCTGGTGTAGCTTGAAGCCTTCAAGGTAAATTGTTTTGCCAAACCGAAGTAGTCACTGTTTCCTAGGGTAATTCTCCAGGGTAATCTCCACTTAGGTGTCATTTGCGGAGTTAATGTTAACCCCTAGGTAGGTAAACTCACTAACCACCTTGAAGTTTATGCTTTCAACAGTTACGTTTTGTCCTATCCGGCGGACAGATGCTTCCTTGTTTGTTAAAAGCATGTATTTGGTTTTGCTCGTTAACCTCAAGGCCAACTAAGCGCGCCTGTTCTTCAATTGCCGTATAAGCCTCTATCACGGCATGTTGCGTTGAGCTTACACCTGCCTTGCGCACTATCTGTTCCAGAATAACGTTGAAGAAGTCAGATGATAGCGCATCCCCTGCCGGAATCCGGTACATCTTTGGAACAGTCCAGATGGGCAGTTACCAAAATGCACATTGCACCGCGTATTCTCCAGCGTCACACGGCACAATTGGATCAGTTTTGCGTGGATCCCAAATTCAGCCATCGCCAAGTAGAGCTCCTGACGATGAATGCTATCGTATGCGGCTTTGAAGTCTATGAAAATATGATGTGTCTCGACTTGAAATTCGTTGGCCTTTTTCAGGATTTGTCTTAGTGTGAAAGCGCGTGCTGCAAAACGGCTTGAGTCGTTCACACAGAACGTTGGATAGCATCTTATATGCAACATTAAGTAAGGATATGCCTCGATAGTTCTTGCATGACATATGATAACCTTTCTCATTGATGGGGCTTATGGAGCTGATAGCTGATTAGCTACCAATAATTTGTGGATAATAGACCGGAAATTTTAAATGCATTGTGATTCCACCGTCGTTGCTATGCTCGTTACAATGCATTTAAAATTTCCCGTAAGCGCCACCTTAGGCGAGGCTTTCCTGTACTATGTTTTCACTACCACTGTAGCGTTGGGGTGCCTTCGTTCTACATCTCAAACGGTCAAGGGACATTTTTTAACCTGGTCATTGTCGCTGTACAGCTCGTAGAGTTAATCATTGAATCATCTCCTCCAGAACCCGTTAATGCAGTCGGGACCAAATATCTTACAAATAAATTCTTTCGAAACGACCAAAAATGTTTTCATTCGCCTTCGAAAGTCTCTATATTTTGAATCCATACAGCAGGACTAGGATGTTAAGGGTCTTATAAAAGAGTATCCTTATTTGTTCCGGAGACTACCTAGTTGTCTCAGCACAAAAAAAAAAGGATTATTCTTCGTTTGATGTCGAAAGACATGTGTGACTTAAAATATTTCCTTTCCTGTGCTGTCATATGCGGATTTTTAATTGATGAAAACGTGGTGATTATCGATTTGAATTTCTTGGGTTTTCTTCAGGATCTGCATAAAGGTGAATATTTTGACAACTGTGGACTTACCGGGCCTAAAATCGCACTAATAGAGTCCAATCAGGTCGTTGACAAATGGTTTTAGGCGCTCGCACAATACTGCAGACAAGTTCTTATTTGCGTAGTTAAGGAGACTGCTGCATACCTTATTGTTGTCGCAGGTTAAAAGGACTACGTAAAATAAAGCTATATAGGAGGCAACATAGTTTCGAAATTTGAAGGCAATTTCCAAGGGCTTAAACGCAGGGCAAAGGGCCAAAAAGCACAACAAAAAGCCAAATGACCATATCAGGCACCTTTGGGCAGCACTGATTGGTTATCATATTGACATTCCGCAGTTTTTAACTGGAAGTTGACAAATTGATGAGCAAAGTTGTCGGATGTGATAAACATATTTTGAAAACTTCAACGGCGATTAACAACCAAATAGTAAATATAAAGATTAGGCAGTTGTCAATTTTGTGTACTTAAAAGTATGAATAAAGTTGCAGTTGTCAATATGAATACCAGAATGCAATACTCAAAATCTTAGGTTAGGTTAGGTGATACAAAAGTCTTCACACAACACTAGGCATCGAAGTGGGCCCATCGCCATCCCTGCGGAACCGGGTTCTATATTCAAAACACTTTCCCTGTTGAAGCAACCAATTACCCTACAAAAGCCAAGAAGGCATTTGAAGTTTGTACCGTCTATATCCTCCAAGGCTTCGAAGAAGTATCTCCCTAACAAATTTCCTACGACTACGTGAGATTGTTTCGTATTCACACAATATCTGCGGTATATCCTCAAGAGCCTATAGATCACCACAGGATCTGCGGATCCTGACAGTCTTGCATGTTTTTGCAAGAGACAAAGAGGCAGGATTCCTACTAGTATTCTTAGCTTTTCCCTGCTGAGTTTTATAAACTTCCTGGAATTCTTACAGTCGAGAAGTGGCCATAGAGCTTTTGACACCGTGTGTCCCTTTTATTATGCAGAGGGAAGGTTTTATGTCCGCAACCTCACCATTATTGATTGCAATACCGCAGTGTCTATGGCACCCAGCACAGTCTCAATCGGTTCTGATTGCATAATGCCTAATTATATCGTTTTCTTCTCTGTTGCTTTCCACCATACTAGTGCGCCATATGTCAGTATGGGCCTCACCACCACTGTATACAGCCAGTGCACCATAGTCGGTCGTAAGCCCCAAGTTTTACCCACTTTTTAATTCTTTCCGTAACATTAAGATTCCAACTAAATTTTCTATCTAGAATTACGCCCAGATACTTCGGACTATCCGAAAGGGACAATTCTACTCCGTTGACTTTGGGAGCTTGAATTGCGGTATCTTCTATTTTCTGGAAAAAAACAACCTGTTCCGTTTTTAAAGAATTTGCCCTCAGACCGCAGCTTTCTGTCCAAGTACCGATCGCCCTCAGGGCGACCGCCATGACATCACTTAAGGTATTTAAATATTTTCCCTAGACAATTATGACCACGTCAAATGCATATGCCGTGGCACTAATACCCATTGTCCTAAGCTTTTTGAGGACGTTATTTATAACCACCACCCGCAAAAGTGGTGATATGACTATTCTCTGGGGGTTCCTCTGGTTACAGACACTCTGACTGAGCTTTGACCAATGGAACAGTTTACTTTCCTACTTGCAAGCATGTTACAAAGCCAGCTTGAAATGCCTTGTTCAATGTTTGCGTCCACTAGAGCGCTTCTAATGGGGCTGCACTCCACATTATTGAAGGCTACTTCTATTTCAAGAAAGCCCGTCATCGCAAACTCACCGAAGTGTAAACTGTTTTGCCCCTCAGGTATGCATGTTGTGACTCCGTCAAGAAACCAATGTTACTAATATGAATATCCAAGTTGATGTTCCAGTTGTGCCGTAACATTTAAGAGTCATCTGATAAAGTGGATCCAGGAAAGTGGGTTTCCACTAAAGTTTCCAGAACCTCTTGGCTGCTCTCTGCCCATTTTCCGTGTTTTTTTTTTAGGTAACTAGAAACGTTCGCTTCCTTTTAGAGCATTTTGCGCAACATCAAAGCCTCGTCTGTTACTGAGATGGATTAGCAGTATATTTTCTACGAAGCCCTTTTAGACTTTCTGACCAAGTATATAAATTGCTTTCTGCATTCGTTACTCATTCTACTGTTATAAATAATAGAGGGAGTCTTCATATATATGAAAAAAAATTGACATTACCGTTGTTAATATAATGGATAATCTTTAATAATCATTCAATTGAATAACGGGGACTTGTGTTTGGTTATGGTTTATAAAATACGATTCGAAAATGATTTTGAAATGTTTATTAAATTTTTTTTTTATTTAAATGTGTTTCTATTTTTTTTAAACATAATGTTTTAACTATTTGTCAACATTATTTTTTTTATTTTTGCTTTTCTTTAGATTCATTCTTCCTGTTTTTTTCTTTCGAAAAGAATGTATATAATTTTGAATATGATAATTAATACATACAATAATATATTTTCCTATTTTTTCTTTGAATTGGTTATTTTAAATTGTTAATTCTCTTTTTAATTTAATTCTCCAATATTGTTTCTTTTCAGACTTTTTAAATAATAATAATTTTAAGATAATTTAAAATTTCATAATTTTATATAATTTTATACATAAAATGAATTAACAATAAATTGTAAGTAAAATTTCATAAGTACGTTCCACGACAATGAAAGGTGTCATTCTTGTCTACAAAATATGTTAAGTGCTTTTTGTAGCTATTTTTAACAGTTCTGAAGTTATATCACTTAGAGTAGTTATACCTCGAAATCGGGCATTTTCATTTAAACTGGATATAATTTAGGCTATTTTCGTCCCATTCCCATTAATTAATGGCATACGGGATTTAAACAAAAGCTTAAAATGGCCTTTCCCAAGCAGTTATATGAGAGAGAAATGAATTCAAAGAAATAGCGACAGGAGTCCAACAAGGAAGCGTACTCCGTCCGATTCTATTTTTAATCTATACTCGAGATATTCCGAAGAAGGCACTACTGCTTAGTAGCTGTGAGTAATACGGTTAAATCAGCAACTAACAAGCTTAAACGGGCTATTGAAAGCGTTTTGAGTGGACAAAAACTTGGCGTATTGTCCGTAATGAAACAAAATCTACATTCGTTAATTTTACCGAAAGAAATATAAATACGCTACCCATTTTTATAGATCGGTACAAATTACATACGCAAATAAGGCTAAATATTTAGGAATGACATTAGATTCGAAATTTAAATAAAAATCGCACGTAAAAGAAAGGAAGGGCTTGTTATTAAATATAATTACATGCATTGGCTATTATTAAATATAATTACATGTTTAAATATAATTATATGTCGATTTGCTAAACTCAGCATGCAAAACAAACTGCTTTTGTACAAGCAAGTTCTAAAGCCGGTTTGGACGTATGTTATATATATCTGTGGTTGTACAAAAACAAGTAACCTAAATATTTAACAAATTTTTTAAAATAAAGTGCTAAGAAGAATTGTTAACATCCCGTGGTATATCCGAAACGGTGATATCCACCGTTACTTAACAATAAGTCGAAGATTTGCTATTTCATATTCTTAATTCCTTGTTCCAATGTTTTTTTTAAACATTTTCTAGGGCCATTTCTGAAAGAAATTGGACAAAATATGGAATATTTGAAAAGGTATTTAGTTTATACTTATGGAACTATAAGAACATTTGACGAATATTTTAAGCCGGTTAAATTGCATTTTAATATTGATTAATATAAAAAACACTTATAGAAGAAAAACTCGCTTATAAGAAACGCAATCCAAAACAGAGAGTCTTTGCCTTAGATTTCAGTTATAAGAAAATTATTTGTATACACAAATATTAAGTATGTCCAAGAACAAAAAACAACGCTTATAATAAACTTACTTTCGTCTTTTCAATTGACTTTTTTCAAAACTTTTTAATCAGCATAAAATTGCTTTTGAATGAAGTTGAAGAAAACTACGTGCTGATATACATATTAATTAAGGTACGATCAGATGGTCATCCAAACTTGTCATTCGGATGACACCCTGACGTCATTATGACGTGGAATTTATCCTAAAGTGGTTATCCCGTCTGAAAAAAACAAGTTTTCTGACGTCAGCATGCCATCTGGATGACAAGTTTGGATGACCGTCTGATCGTAAGTAGTTACATATTATGAAAAGTCCCTTCAAACATTTCCAAATTAATTAAGCCTGCACAATTTTATTATATTATATTTTCCTTATTTTTATATGATGCAATGATTTGTTTTATATGTATCTTCTTTGTTTTCAGGAACTTTCTTTCATATCTCTAAAATATCATAAAAATATCAATACTTTTTAAATAATAAAACTATCAATACATTCTAATAAAAAAGGATATTTTTTATTTTATTACATGGGTTAAAAACGAAAGAACCAAAACATATTATTTGGGAAAAACATACCCACTCATAATAAAAACAAAATTAACATAATTCATAAACCAGTCTATATTAAAATTAAATAAAAACTTCATAGGTTTTCAACTTTGTTTTAAAACTCTCCGATGGTAACAACAAAATTGCAAAAATATTTCAAGTGCCCAAGTGATTTCCAAAAACTATTCATCTCATTGCAGAGAATTACATTTTCAAGAGCATTAGTGCATAGATATAATACATTTTTTACAGCACTTACTGGTAAAACTGTTCGTTCCGCTGCAGTGCTACTATGAGGTTTCAAGTACAAAATTAACAAATATTAGCGTACACTCACCATCCAAGACCACTGTAGCCCACCATTTTACCATTTCATGGTAGTAAAAGACTGCGACTAGCGATTCCAAGAGAAGCGTCAATTATCGGCTTTGCAGACGACATGGCTGTGGTGGTTGTGGCAAAAACTATAAAAGAGGTCGAACTGCACTGCAATGAAACAGTTGCAACTATACGAAGATAGTTAGCTGAGGAGACGGAGGAGAGCACGAAGTAGTTTCCCAACCTTTTATAAAGTACGTTTATTGACGCTCGTCTAAACTTTAAAAATCATCTCGAGTATGTTTGCAAAAAGTGTTCAAATACTGTTAGCTCGCTTTCAAAGCTTATGAGTAACATCGGGGGCCCGAAACAAACCAAGACACTTCTTCTTGCAGGAGTTGCCAGTTCTATTCTGATGTATGCGGTCGAGTACAGCGTAGTACAGTTAAGTCCTACATTCGGGGAGTCAAATCTGTCCATCCGCTCTAAGGGTTGCGTATGCGTTTCGACCAGTTTCAAACGATGCTATACTCGTCGTATCTTTTATGGTACCGATATACTTGCTGAAGAAATGGTTAGATTAAAAAGCGAGCGAGTCCGGTTGATAACGATAATAGAAACGACGAAAGGAACCGTAGTATAGTAATCTGGCAATAACAATGGATCGAATCGACTAAGGGAAGATGGACCCAAAGGCTCATACCAGTGATGGATGTATACATTTTTATCTGACATAGTTATTAACGGGTCATGGCTGTTACAGTGAATATATCTTTAAACGCGGACAGGAAATCAGCGCAAACTGTACACATTGCGAAACCGTCTCTGAAAACGCGGAACACGTGTTATTCCATTGCCCACGATGTGAAGCCGAGAGAATCGCCCTACGGAACCAATTTGGAGAGCGGCCCACTCCGGATAATAGCTACATGCTTCAGAACGACGATAACTGAACCATTGTAAGTAACGCGGCGCTGCGTATACTCAACGATCTTAGACGCTTTGAACGCCACCTGATAGTTGCATGAATAGAGTAAGATAAGTCTTAATACCGACCCCCGCGAATTTATGCCTTAAGGATGTATCGCGGGGACCACAAATCGGCGCGTTCGGGATGTAAGGTCGTTTTAGCCGGTATGAAATGGCGCTGTGGAGTCGGAAAAAGAAATGAGAAATAAATACTTAACAGAGAAGTAAGAACACGGGCAGTCTCCGTGCTAAAAGAAAACTAAAGATCCCGCAATGAAAACAATATCCAGGTGTTTTATAAGAAAAGCAAGCGGCTGGCTCCAACCCAGCAGGGCTCTTTGAATTTGTGGCGGAAACCTTTAAGCTAAGTTAAAAAAATATAAGCTAAGGGAATTATATTGAGAGAGATCCAATATCCAGCATATCCAGCAGATTCAAGATGGTCACCATTTCGGGAAATTGGTGGGTCAATAAGAGAACCAGAGAAGAAATTTAACCTAACAGTTTAGAAGATTTCGGTACGGCTATTAAAAAGTCTATAAAACAAGTCCGCTAACTCTGAGTCACTTCGGAGTTAACATCAATTCTACAAACAACACCTTTAAGACCCACAGATTTAGCGAAGACTTACGCAAGCAAACCTCTGCTACTTCGCCTTCAGATGTACTGAGTTCAAAAATCCTTACTCATAAGATGAAGTGTTTTATCTATAAAACACTAGTCACGCCAGTTCCAAGAATATATAGCCTGCTGAGTGCTGGATGATAAGAAGAAAAAGGGGAGCAGATACCAAGTTATTTTAAGAGACAAATTCTTCGAAGAATATATAACCTTGGGCGCGCCTGAAGAAGAAAATACCACAGCTAACTCTATGGGCTGTCCCAAAATTTGGATGTTGTCCAAATAGCCAAACAATTTCGATTCAATTACCTTGACCGCAAGTTTCAGTAATTTAAATAGGAAAGAAAGTAATCAAACATAATAATTTTAATTGTTTATATATGAACATATGGAAGTATTTAGTTAAGAAAATTAAGAAAGCTATCTTAGGGCTGCAATAACTTATTAACAAAACAAAGTTTAGTATATATGTATATGCTCCGGTATATGCTATATGCTATCGGTATAATACTCTCTCAAATTTTAAATATTGAAATACTTGTGCAAACGCTCGAACTATCTATCCTCTTACAGCCTTGTTATCACTTCAAATTGTGTTTGAACTAACGAATTGTCAGAAAATTTTTTTAATAATATTAACCCAATCCTTTGACAATTTGCAAAGACCGATATTCGGAGCATTTACATATATGTATGGAGGGACCACAATGGCAGCTACCTTGCACTACCTTTGCACGCGACTGCTTCTACAGCTTTATACCTATTGTAAATATTCAAAATAATATAAATTTATAGGCCTCCTTGAAAGCAACTCAGATTTTGGAGGAATTCTGAAAACATTCGCTTCCGCATTATTTCACTTTCAATGTTCGTAATTATTTAACTTTGTGAAAGTAATATACATAGGTAGAGGACTAAGAATATAGTACAAACAGAGATTTGCATTTTATCCGACCTTTGGCAGCTGAAAACTTCCAAGGATTTTGGAAGAGATGTGTATTTTGGAGTCGGAAACGACAACGATAATTACAACGGTGATTACTTAAATTTTTTTATTGCAGTTTATTACGGGAGCAAGGCTGTACTGCTTACATTTATATGGTTATGTTAAATAAGGCTTATAGCAATTTGATCAATTTTGGTTGATCTATTAAGAAAACACTTATTTAGACAGATATTATTTAAGCTCAGTTGAGAAAAAGTGGTACACAAACTCAAGTAATATCAAATTAAAATGAATATTTACTATTTTGGGGTATTACTATTTATAGGTATAAGTATTTTCGTGACCTTTTCGAGATACTATTATAAAATTTTTGTTTGGTTATATTAGAGAAAACATAACTTCAACAAACGTCTAACAAAGAAGACATTAAACATATGTACTTAACACAAACAATGCAAACATCTACTGGAAAAGAGAAATTGCAACAGCTGATTAATGTGAGAGAAGAAAAGCTTTTCTTTTTGTATAATTGTTGTATTTTTAAATATTTGTGAACTACGATACGTGCAATGGTAAGCATTACTTTAAATCGTAGATTTATACCGGTTCTGGTACATAAATGCAAGCTTTGTGTTTTAAAATATTTCTTAAATACTATCACCCGTATTAATAAACACGAGTTAACGGTAAGTCATGAGTTATGTGTAAAATGTTATTAATAAAACAAATTTTTAAATAATATATATTTTAATATTTATACTTTAGGTTGAATGGATACGTCAATAAACAAAACTGCCGTATTTGGAGTGATGTTAATCCTCAGGTGTATGTTGAGACACCGTTACATCCACAAAAGCTGACTGATTGGTGTGCTTGATGGGTTGGTGGAATAATTGGTCCGTACTTAAAAACGATGCTGTCCAGAACGTTACAGTCAGTGGAACCATGATTACTGATTTTTCGTTCACCAATTGAACAACCATGTTGTGCAGGAGCTGTGGTTTCAGCAACATTGAAGGAAACGTTTGGTAACAGCATAGTTTCACGTTACGGACCTGTGAATTGGCCTCCAAGATCGTGCGATTAAACGCCGCTTGACTATTTTCTGTGGGGATATGTGAAGTCGCTGGTCGACACCGATAAGCCCGAAACGATTGACCTATTTGGAGGTCAACATTCGCCGCGTTATTGCCAACATACGGCCGCAAAAAAAATGTCATCGAAAATTGTACCTCCAGATTAGACTACGTCCGATCCAGCCGTGGCGGTCATATGCCGGAAATTATTAATTAATAATATTTAAATTATAATGCCAGAAGATTATCTTTCGAATAAAGTAAATATCATGTCAACTAAAAAAATTATCTTTGTTTTATTCCATTTCAAAGTTCTATTGACGAATGAAGGCTTACCCCTGGCAGTCAAATTTCGCACCGATAGGTTGCTATAGATTTTTACAGTTCCATTGGGTTTTGTATTGAAATATCAGGTGCAGCCGCAAATTGTTTCTTATATTTGATAATTAAAGAAGTTAGTACATAATTTTTTATAAATAGAAAACAGTATTAAATAAGCTAATGCAAAAGTGTAGTTACGAATGTAATACTAAGTTTTTATTTTTAATAGAAATTGCAATCTTAGAGCAGTCTTTCTGTTTTCTGAATTATACATCTTTTAAAATGCAATTATAAACATAATAATTAATACACTTTATTTAAATTAACTTTATTAAAGCCACCAACGTTTTGAAATAAAAGTAACAAACTGTTATGACAAATATTTGTTTACGTATTTCACACTTTGTTAAACTGATTTTTATGTGTGGTCTACCAGTTCAATTTATTCAAATTTCTCATATATATGACAATATGTATTTTGAAATGTGAATTGAACTATTTTTCAATAAGTTGGTTCCCTTTTCAAACATAAAATACTTTATTTACTAACATTAAAAACTGGTGTTTCTTTATGGAAATCCCATACAAATTAAACGACTGTCAAACTTGTATAGGTCGCTACATATTCATTTTTTGACAACCAGGTGTCGCAGGAAAACTTTTCCATTCGTCAATATATGGCTTAAAACATATTTTAATGTTAATAAATTTAGCTTCTATCAAATAAAGTTGATAGCAGTGCCTCTGTATTTGAGTATTGTCTTTAAATTCAAATGGATTCTTATTGGATTTGGTAATTGTCTATTAACTCAATTGGATTATGCAGTGATTTAGTTGGGTTTTGCTGTAAAAGAGTGATAACAGTTATGTTTGGGAACAGTGCACGAATTTAATTGGATGTAATTGGATTTATATAGGCTTGTTTTTGTTGGTAGGTTGGTGCAGAAAATTTAGAGGGCACGAATTTACCAGCAGCTTGCAATTCATATTCTATACACAATTAGTTTGCTGCTCAGGTATTACTACATCCTACAATGATTTTCTTACTTAAAATGAGTATGTGTTAAATAAATCAAACAAAATTTGTCAAATTGCTATTAGCAATTAAATTAGGTTACTTAACATAACCATAGAAATACAAAACCCCTGTAGGTACATCTGTTTACTCACATTTTTAGTTTTCGAGATAGCGTCAAGAAGGAACTCAAAGCTTTTGGTCCACCTCGCCTCATATAATCAAGTATTTTCCAAGGCATAATGAGGCATCCCTCCCTGTTGCACTTTTTGTCATCTTTTACTAATGGATGCACTCATAATCAAACCATGGGCTCTTTTTATGAGGTGGTTGTTAAGCAACGGTCGCAGATGAGTAATTAACCAGATAGTCAACTGACAGGAATGTTGGCTGTCAAGCCCTTTCCTTTGTATGTGCTTGAAAAAGGCGTAGAACTGCTTTTGGATAAGTTTTGCATGCAAATCAAATTATGAGGCAGCTTACACATAAAATAGCATTTCTGCGACACGGAATTTATTTTCGAAAAAACGTCATGTAGGTATCTTAATGTCAAACTCGGTTACAAACAAGATATCTTTGACAGTCAAAGGCACCCTCTGTGGTTCTCACGTATTCAAAGACATCAAATTTAAGTAAAAGAAGTTTTTGCGGTCATTTAAAAGAAAGCTTTGCGAGTTCAAGGCGTATGCAAAGTTGACTATATCTGGTTAATTACTTATCTGTCCCAACAGTGGTCTCGGCTACCTTGCCCCTTTATTACAGCCAGGCGATCGCTTATCGGTCTTAAATCAATAATTTTTGATTGTATCCGATTTCCCACGACGAATCCGCATTCTTTAATGGCAACTTTAATAAATTGCGAATGTTCCTCGTTTCTGCATATCTGAATTTATCAAACGTATCTCCAAGATCGCTATAGGAACACCCGATGTGTATAGCTTATGTACGCTCCAGGTGCATGTACTGAAATCAAAGTTCATTGTTTCGTGCACCAAAATTATGAAATTACCTGTGGAGAACACGTACCCGGAATTTGATTATTAAAAACGAGGGCACAATTTCTCCATACAAATGTACCGTTGTTTTCCATACTTCAGGAAGACTTTGCTAATCTGATATTTCCCGGATTCATTGATAGGAATGATAGTAGAGAAGTTCAGTTAGAGGGTCATATTCAAACTTATATTCTTACAAGTTGACAGGACTATTTATTTTCAACACTCTAGCTTTGTTCAATGAGGCTGTCCAGCTCAGTGCAAAGCATGTAAATTACAGGTTTTGATGTTCAATAAGAAAAATGTCTGTCCAGCTCATGCTTGCTTTTTGTTCAATGACTCTGCTCCAAGCAGATTGTTTGCACTTGCTTTCGAGGTAGAACAGATTTGTGAGAAACGTCAAAATCAGTTGTGATTGCAAATAAATTGTTTTGTCGTCGAAGTGAAAAGTTGTTTGTTGATTAACTAAATGGAACAAATCTTTTTTTCTCATTGAACAAAGCTTCTGACTAGTGTCAATTTATGAAATTAGTGCCAAATATGTCGAAGAAGCTCACATGTACATACCTACTACTCCCCACTATCATGGTAACCGTTCGGAGATTAATTTTCTCCGCAACGCAAATACAATCGGAAACTTATGTCGTTTTCGTTTGGTAGCCCGGAAGACTTCCTGAATCTTCTGATACTGTTCGTTTGCTACTAAAATTCACTTCTGACTTTAAATTCAGAATCAAAACCAGAAGCACTAAAGCAACCAAACACCAGAAACGTCAAAATCGATAAATGTAATTGTTGTTGCTGATGCATTTAATAATTCATAGATTAGGTGGAAATTATAACCAAATTTAATTAAACAAATAAAGAAATAATATTAGTTATAAGAACATTTTTTTTTTTCATCCTCTTCATCGTTATCACGACAAATACACTTCAAATTAAAATTTAATGTGTTTGCTTGTTCGTTTGGCATCCCGGATCTGAGAACTTTTCCGGATTACCAAACGAACACGACAATAATTTGCATTCACAGTATCCGTTTTCCAAACGTACTTGAACGCATTAATTTGACGGATTCATCTCTCAAACATATGTATGTTCGATTTTTCAATTAGGTAAAATAAAAATAAAATTTTCTTACTGCTAAGTGTCGTCTTTTCATTAGATTTTTGCCTAAAGAATTAATTTGTTAAGAAAAAATTAGCACAAAATATTAAAAAAATCATTTTATTGCTTACATTGATGATTTTATAAATTATTTCCGTGATGAATATATGTAAGTCGGAGACAATCGGAGTGAAAATGACATACGGCTGTCAAAAACTGATTTAAAAAACAGCTCATCGTGATGAAATGTATACTGACGGTATGCGTTACGTTTTCTCGGTCAAATGTTCTGAACAGGTGATTGGAACAATTACTATGAAGTAAAACTGTCCGATTCGTATAAAATCGGAGAATTTTCCTTGATAGGGGTGCGGACTATATTTGTGGGTACATACATCGTGTATTTTTATTTGGCCTATTTTGTTTGGACGTTTTGACGCAGTGCCTTACATTTCCCTTCACTTCACCTTCAACTACCTGTTAATATTGTAATGCAAACTGTTGAAGTTTGTAAGACAGTACACACCGGAAATTTATTGGCATTCGTTTCTCATGTAATCTTTATTAAACGAAGCACTAACCCGACTGTGGTCGTTGATGCTATTCTATACTAGGCATTACTTAAATGAATTGTGTACAAAATGTTGGTCAAAATTTGCTTACTTTCTTCCCATTTTGCCTTGATAAGAAAAAATAAATAACAATACACTTACAATTTTAAAAGAAAATATTTTATTACTTTACTTCTCATCATATTTACTCTATAATCACATAAAAAAATAACGTCCTCTATGAACCTTCAACAATGGCTTGTACTATCTTCATTTTAACCTTCAATTTATTTTTTGGCAAAACTTTTTTTAAGTCTGACAAAATCGAAAGTAAAAACATGCGATCCTCATCATCTTCGGTGTTCACAGCTTTTTTCTTATGGATATCGTAAAAGTTCATGTCAACAAGTACATTATTTTTGCCAGCCAATATTGGTGCCTTGAAAGTGGAATTTGATGGTTCTTCGCCATTGGATTGTGGCGAATAAGATTCTTTATTATTTCCGTTTACCTTTGGCGTAGATTGCCTATCAGTAAAAGAATATGATTTACTTGAATATGAACAGTTCTTCTTTGAACTTGAATTTGGAGCCTGATCAACATATGACATATGAGCCTCTACGCACTGCATGGGTGTAAAATTGCTTACATCTTCATCTTTTGACTCTTCGTAGTCTGGTTCAGATTTGATGGAAATAACATCATCTTCAGGTTTTTGCTCATTTTGTTTTTTCAATAAATTCTGCGTGTTAGTCCCGTTTTCCGATGAGTTGCTCTCAGAGGGGCATTCTGGCCTGCAAGAAAATTAAGAAAATATTTTAGATGACAAAAGAAAAAAAAATTAACAAATAAGAATTTTCAATTAGTGCTGGTTGAAAAAGTTTATTGCTTATGAACTGCCTTGGTTGAACTTATGTATGTTCTAGTTGCTGGCGTTTTATAAATGTATTTTGCTCAAGGAATAAGACGCACCAAAAAGTAGACGAGTTCTTACAAAAAAAATATACCAGAGGTGGTTATGTAAATTACAACAACGCGCTGAGTCTCGATATACCCATGCGCACACACTATACGCTAACGGCGCGCGCGAAGAGTGAAAAAAAGACAGCAGTGCGCAGTGAAAGGGCCAAGTTTTTTTTTATTGTACGTGGGTGCAGCGGCTGACTACTAAGCCAGGGGTCTCCGGTTCAAGTTCCACCCGTACCACTTGAAAGTTTTTATTTCCTGCCGCACTTCTTGCGAACATCTGACAAACATGCACTATCTGATTCCATCACCAGAGTTGTTAGCCTTTATCCTCGGACTGAAATCGTCATTGCGAGCGGTTTTAATATGCAAAATTTAAGTTGGCTTCCACATTCTGGTCAAACAGACAACAGCTAATGAAAACTATGTCGAGATATTTGTTGAGGTAAATAAGTTGACCCAGCTTATAAATAAGCCGACAATACACGACTTTATTGGTCAAAACGGCAACACTGTAGACTTGTTTCTTACCCCTTACCCTGCTAAATGCACTTTAAATCGGCCTTAAATTCGTCTCGGTTTCGCTCTTGCCTGACATGGTTCATTCTTTGTTAGTTCCTAGTTCTTACACATACAACAATTCATAGGACGCTGCTCGTTGTTTGTTTAATTTGGCCGGCCTTATTGCAAAAAGCAGTTGGCCTATATCAAAGGATAACGTTATAGCGTAGGGTGGATGATGTGGCAAGAAAACTATCTTCTTACACTTAACCAAAAAGCTGGCAGGTAAGCTCTACACAGCTCTACACGCTTGCGCGAAACAGAGACTCAAAAACTCTTGGGCAAATGTAACAACACCAGCAATTGATTGACCTTAGCGACGGAGTGATACGAAAACTGGAGGGCTGCAAATATATTTTGAGGCCAAACCGGTGAACTCCACCGGGGGACCGTGCAGAAGATCGAAAGGCCTATAATCATATAAATATATAGCGAAAGTAGCATTTTGGTCGAATCGCTTTAAAAATATATAGACGTGTCCAAAAACTTTGTATTGTAAATTTTAAATATGGCAGCTCTATGCACAGTGGTTCAATTCATGTAGAAAGAATAAGTTTGATGAGAGCGCGTGAGAGTAAACTGTTTCAATGCGATTTGAACGTGTTTATATGAGATTTAAATTCGGTTTTAAATTTATAAGACGAACGCGGATTGTGTACTGCAATAGGGTATAAAGTTGTATTTATAAAGCGATGAATCAATGCGCATTGAGCTGCCATATAAAAGGGGCAATAGCATCCTTGAAGACTGTCAACGCTGGATTATTATCATAAGTCTGTAAAAGCACAGATATAATTATCTATGTATGGCATACTTCTGGTTTAGCCTGTCACAATAAGTGGAGAAATTATCTTTTTTATTTGAAAGGAAAGAATTCGAAAAATATTGCAAACGTTTCGACTTTAACACATTATAAAATTTATTAAACCATTTTCTTCTTTGTTATTAAGATTACGAACACAAAGTACTAGAAAAACTGACGCCTGCTTTTTAGCTGCGAGCAGAAGAAAAATATTTCTTGTGTGCAGGCACAAAGCAGTCAATGTTTCAAACTTTCGCAGATTATCGCGTTTGCTAATTTCCCCGTATTTCTGCAAAAAAAAAAAAGAGTACTGGGTTTACCAAGATAAGCTGCAAACTAAATATTGACACTTAACGTTAAAAAAATCGGTATGTATTTGAATATTCGGAAGGGCTACGATTGATTCAAATATGGTATGGTAATGCGATTTGTGAATTATTTAACAATGACACATACAGTATTGTGCAAAACCTAAGCAACTTTTCCTACTCTCATGTAAAAAGTTGTCTCCCACTGTTAAAATACTTCCCGGTAAACTGTAAATATATTTATTTACATATTTGCATGTGTCCTCAAAATCACCCAAACAAAGTTTTTAATTTTCATTTATTAGCAGTGAAATAAAAAAAATAAATCAAAATCAGTTCAAAAAACAGCTGTGCAAAACCTAAGCAACTTCGAGTTTGCTAAAACAGTTCTTGTTATTACCACAAATTTAACGGCATTTTTAAAGTGGGTTTTTCCATGACGCAATGACTAAAGTAAATTTTGCTCAATTGTGGGTAGAGATTGCGATCGGGTCATTTCACAATCATTTTCAATATGGAGCGCGCTAAATATGATAAAACCTTCAAATTAAAAATAATTAACCTATATAAACAAAGTGTATCACAGTCAAAAATTGCAAAAATATTCGGAATTAATAAATCTATAGTTTCACGTTTGATTAAAAAATATAAAGCTACCGGTAGCTTAGAAAATAATAATGTAGGAGGAAGGCCGCGTAAAACAACTGTTCGGGAGGATAGGAAAATAACGAGATTAATCAAATCAAATCGCTTTATTTCCTCTCGGGAAATATTGTCGACTTTGAATTTGAAAGTTGACTCCAGTACGGTTCGTAGACGGGCTCTTGAAGCTGATCTTAAGAGTTATTCAGTGTTGAAGAAACCTATGCTTACGAGAAGCATGTACAGAAAAGGTTTATTGATAAAATTGTTTTTTGAATTGAAATAATATTTTCTTTAAAACACTTTATAGGTTGAATTTTGCTAAAAAATATATTAATTGGTCAGTCGGCAAGTGGAAAAGTGTGTTATTCAGTGACGAATGTAAATTTAACCTGTGGAACACTGATGGCATACAATAAGTTAGGCGTACGCCCAAGCAAAGACTTAATCCACGCTTCTGTAAAAGTACACTGAAGCATGGGGGTGGAAGTGTTATGATATGGACATGCTTTTCTGGTTATGGGGTTGGTCCTTTTCATAAAATGGGGGGCATAATGGATCGTTTTGTTTACAAGGATATTTTGGAAAATGTGATGCTGCCGTATGCCGAATGGAATATTCCACTTTCTTGGGTATTCCAACATGACAACGACCCGAAGCATACTTCCAAAATGGTCAAGGAGTGGCTAACAGACCATCGGATTGAAGTTCTTGATTGGCCTGCACAGTCGCCGGATTTGAATCCGATTGAAAATTTATTCGGGATTCTTAAACGTCGCGTTGGAACAATACGGTGCAAAAACCAAATGGAGTTGTTAAATTTATTGAAAATACAGTGGGAAAATATACCAGCAGCTATTATTTCTAATTTAATTGAGTCGATGCCTCATAGATGTGCTGAAGTCATAAAAAATAACGGATATTATACAAAATATTAAAAGAGTTGCTTAGGTTTTTCAGAGCTGTTTTTTGAACTGATTTTGAATTTTTTTTTTATTTACTGTTAATAAATGAAAATTAAAAACTTTGTTTAGGTCATTTTGAGGACACATCCAAATATGTAAATAAATATATTTACATTTTACCGGGAAGTATTTTTAAAAGTGGGAGACAACTTTTTACATGAGAGTAGGAAAAGTTGCTTAGGTTTTGCACAATACTGTAAATGTCGTCACTGACGAATCCATTTAATTTGTTGTATACGAAATAAATAAATATGTTGCAGTTACAAATCTTTAAACTCAGTACGAGTACTGCGACAGTCATACGAAACATTCTCGATACATGAGAATGTTATTTTGAACATTAAAAAAAAATAATGTGTAAACGGAACACGCATGACCTAAAACTTAGCTTCTCTAACCAACGAAACGAATGGAACATTCGAAATTTTTAACCTAATTGTCCAAAATACAAAAACAGATCAAAATCAAATTTAATTAAAATTTTAGAAAATCGTTATATGAAAAAAAAAAAACAATTGAAAAATTGAAAATTTAATTTAATTTTTAAAAATCGAAGTACGCAGATTTGGTTAACTTAACAGAATAAAAAAATAGAAACCAAGAAAAATTGCAACAGACGACGAAAGTCGTTGGAAACGTTACTTTAGTTTATATAAAATGCAGGCTTTCGATCCAGTGTTCACATACAATATTGGGCAAAACAAACGCAACTAATTTAGTTCGCATATATAAATGTAAATATTTTTCATTTTAATGCACTTTGTCAAAAAATAAAAATGCCGCTATTATCATTTGCTACATTTTGCTTTTGTTAAAATACATTTTGTGTTATAAAATTCTTCGTTACTCAGCTGAGCAATCTCTCAATCGTAATTTTGGGCAATTTAAGCAATTGATAGCACTTTTGATAAATTTTCATTCAAAACGACGATCTGCAACAATTCCAGTGTCAGAATAATGATAAATGCCCTTATTTTGTGCCCAATCCGTAGCACTGTTTGACTTTTGTCTTTCAAAATTACACTCAATATTTGTTCTGCATTTTTTGTTTATTTGAAATAGACACTAGTTTACAAATTTTTAAAAAAATAAAACGAAAACACCATTCCCGCATTTGAATAAAAATGTTTTGATCATACAAATCCTATACGTTTTGCTACATACTATGTGCACAACTATCTATTTTTCAACATTACCCAACATTTCAACAGAGCCTGGAATTATAAATCAAAACTTTTTATTGTTTAAGAAGGGTGTGGGATATCTTAAATAATTTGTTAATGATATCCATATTTATATATTTGCTAAGTTTCTTTGTATTTAAAAGAAAATAGTTTACTTGACAGTTCATCTTAATTAATATGACATTTTATACCGAGTATTACATCAGTTTAACCAACCTCAAAATAAAAATTAAAAAACATTGTATATCGTTTTTTCTTTTTTTGTGTTCACAAATACTGTGAAAAAAGAAACACGCCCAAAATGCAAATGGAAGTCCGTATGCCTCTGATATGCACTGAAGTTGTCGCACCAGTAGCCCTATAGAAATAAACGTATCCCCAATAGTATTGGGGAACCTACACTCTAATTATTTATTGGCTGTGGACTCGAAAACATATACTTTTTTTTATTTATGTACAGTTTTTTTTTCGAAGATTTGATTACTACTCGTTTTTTTTATCGAAAATTAAAACTAAATTTTAATGAATATGTATAAACGCGAATTAAAAAGTTCTAATAGTGAGATAAAAACAAACAAATAAAGCAAAAATAAAAACATATTAAAAAAAAACGTAGAATAGTGTATTTTTTCGTGGAAATATAATTGGAAACAAATAACTTAAATATGTACAACTTAAATTTAAAAAAATATATAATTCCTGATGGTCCGGGATGTAATTTTTTGATATAATTGCCCCGATTCATTTGACAGAATGTCATTACTTGTAAGGAAAGGATCTGCTTTACTCAAACGACATATCAGCGTATCTTCTTTAGCGGTTGCTTTCCTGGCCGGTTTTTTTCTTTTTGGGTTTTCAATACTGCCAGTTTCATTGTAAATCTTTATTTCAACGTAGACCACTTTTTTGGAGCATTGCAGGGAATTTTTAAAATGTAGGAATTTTACCGTAATATGGACAAAGTATTCAAAATTGTATAAAGTGTTTCTAATTAAATTTCCACAAAATTTTTTATCCCGATTTAAGCACTCCAGTACACTTGTCAAAAAAAGACCTTTGTGTTAACATATAACTGATCTACTTATGTGTAAAAAAAGAGCAAAGCGCCAGAAAATGAACGGTACATATTTTGTGCATATGCATTGTGTGCAACTTTGGTAAACAAAGCCTAAATGACAAAAATACGTTTTTTTTCAATGTTTCTAATTAGATTTCCACTGTATATATAAGTGAATACCTAACCAACAAAACAAAACATTTCTAAAATCTGTCCAGTTGTTATCTGTGTAGGTACTTGCAAAGGAATTGAACATTTATTGTTTTTCGATTAAATGTTGATCGAAAATGCCTCTAAAAAGTATATATATATATTTTCCACATACATGCATGTTTGGGGATAAATTATAGTTTCCGAGGCGATAAAATCTGCAAATCCAACAAAATTTCGATGGAATAGAAAGAATCCGTAAACGCCAACAAAATGCGCACCGATGAGACCTCACCGCACAAACTACGATGTACCTATTGATGCCCGCTGCAATGAGGTCATCTGCAATTTTCTTGGTGCCTTTTACGCAACCTTTACAAAACTAAACTTTTGGTACGATTGATTGCATATAAACAAAACGTGGTGCGTTTACAAATTCACACTTAAGCACAAGATAAAATGTAACAAGTCTTATTAGGAGAAGGGTTGAAAATTTATTTTTTAGTACGAAATCTCAATAATAAACGTAAGAAAAGGCTACAGTCAGTTTAGAGCCTTATCCTTACCCCGATAGCCGATCGGCGTGGCAAAAACTTTATACTGCAAAACTGTGAAGTAGGTCTACATATTTTGCTAAGGTTTTACTGTAGCTTTTATCCGGCATTTTCTACATTGTGGGCGTTTAAAAAAATCTTTACACTTAACCATTTTGGGAGCCTTGGGAGTTATATTCTCCAAATTTTAGCTTCAAATTTATAGGCCTCAGTAGTTGATACGGTCGTACAAAAAAAAAAAAAAAAAAAACATTAATATCTACGACGAATATTAAGACAAACTATTTCTCAAAATGGATATACCCGTACCTTAGAATGGGATATAATAAGTAGGTATCATTCAACAAATTAACAATATAAATGGAATTAACACCCTGCTATTTAAAAAAACGACCGACACTGTAATGGAAAAACCAAGAATATGAAAACTGTTGCCAAAGATTGTCATAGGTATAAGGGTTGCTTTTCGTCATCACATATAAGCGACGAAAACGATAAAACTATAGCAATGAAATAGTTACCTATAATAATAATAGTGGGTGCAGTGGCTTAGTGCGTTTGACCGCTAAGCGAGGGATCGCTGGTTCGAATTCCGGGTTTTTTAAAGTTATTATTCGCTGCCGCCCCTCGAACGTCTGTCAAAAAATGCAAGAGTAATACATGTCATAGAAGCTTCTCAAAAATAAAAATCGCCATTGGGAAACGACATTAAACTCCATTCGTTCCCTCCATTCGTGTCATAAATATATTTTCGCACACACAATATTAAGAGAAGCTATTCTTTATGTCCTGTATGAGCCGTTTACTCCTAATATTAATATATTTTAATGAAATCACAAATTAAGCGGTCTCCGTCTCACCGGTACAGTTTCAAATTGTGTTTTGGTGTTGAAATCAACAGCGAAACTTCTATTCAGAGTGTAGTAATTATTGTGAAAAATGTTAGTTAATTATATTTTATTTCATGAAAATCGTCTTTAAAAAGTAAAATTTATGGTAACCAGAGTTTTCACAGGCAATTTATCCAAGTCCAAATTCATAAATATAATAAATAGTGGTTGACTATAAGAACTTTTAATTAAAATCTGTTCGTAAGAACCGCAGATATAGCATGACAAAACATGTGGCGCCTGCCACAAATTAGTAATAGCATTACTTAGAATTAGCACTATGAAACTGTTGTCATGGGCGCCTGCCAGACGAAAAGCAAATACCCCGAGCGGAGCAAGTGTGCGATAGACGCCTGTCTGAAGAAAAGCAGCACATAGTACATTATCTCCTGTTCTTATGGACCGATTTTAATGAAACTTTTTAATCATTTAACATATTGGAAACCTCAGCCGCAAATACTTCTACTAAGGTGACTGGTGACGCGGACTAGCCACAAAATTAGTTGAATCGCCTGCAGAAAGAACGTTGAAATCCCTTTACTTTACTCTACCGGAATGTTGTCCAAAATGAAAAAAAAATGCAATCCTGTTCATTTTTATGCACTGAATTTAAATTCAAAACAATTATTTGGTGCTCTCTTATTGTTTGGGCGTTTGGAGAATGAAATACAAAGTTTTACCAAAATTTATTGAGTTGTAAGTCCAAATTGATAAAAATAATAAATAGTGGTTGACTATAAAAACGTTTAATTAAAATCTGTTCGTAAGAACCGCAGATATAGCATGACAAAACATGTGGCGCCTGTCACAAATTAGTAATAGCATTACTTAGAATTAGCACTATGAAACTGTTGTCATGGGCGCCTGCCAGACGAAAAGCAAATACCCCGAGCGGAGCAAGTGTGCGATAGACGCCTGTCTGAAGAAAAGCAGCACATAGTACATTATCTCCTGTTCTTATGGACCGATTTTAATGAAACTTTTTAATCATTTAACATATTGGAAACCTCAGCCGCAAATACTTCTACTAAGGTGACTGGTGACGCGGACTAGCCACAAAATTAGTTGAATCGCCTGCAGAAAGAACGTTGAAATCCCTTTACTTTACTCTACCGGAATGTTGTCCAAAATGAAAAAAAAATGCAATCCTGTTCATTTTTATGCACTGAATTTAAATTCAAAACAATTATTTGGTGCTCTCTTATTGTTTGGGCGTTTGGAGAATGAAATACAAAGTTTTACCAAAATTTATTGAGTTGTAAGTCCAAATTGATAAAAATAATAAATAGTGGTTGACTATAAAAACGTTTAATTAAAATCTGTTCGTAAGAACCGCAGATATAGCATGACAAAACATGTGGCGCCTGTCACAAATTAGTAATAGCATTACTTAGAATTAGCACTATGAAACTGTTGTCATGGGTGCCTGCCAGACGAAAAGTAAATACCCCGAGCGGAGCAAATGTGCCATAGACGCCTGTCTTAAAAAAAGCAGCACATACCCCGAACACAACATACTACATTATCTCCTGTTCTTATGGACCGATTTCAATGAAACTTTTTAAGCTATTAACTACACTTTTTAAGAGTAAAACGAAATTAATTTTTATGAATTTAGACTTACAACTTAAGAAATTTTGGTATCACTTCGCATGTTGTTCTCCAAACATTGAGGTGGGCTTCACCCAAACGATAAGAGAGCGCCAAAAAATGTTTTCCGATTTGAATTCAGTGCATGTTTTGTTGTGCATGCATTGGACAACATTCCGGTGAAGCAAAATTTCACCCATATAGTTTATTGTTTTAAGTTATACTCTAAAGAAATTGATATCTCTATTCTAATATTCTAAACTTACCTCTCTTGTGGTATAAACGGAACCATAAACGACAATGCAGTCATTTGTTTAGTTCTTAGTCTGCGTGGCGTGTCCTCCTGTTTAAGAATCCTTTCTAAACGATAGCGCAGGCACTTCCATCGACGAATAGCATTATTTCCTAAAAAAGAAAAACTGTTGAGAACAGGAGTTCAAGTGGACTCAGGTGTGTTGAATACTTACTCAATGTTCTTTTAGTTTCTTCATCAAATGCGTCAAAGCCCGGATACAAGACATTATGAACTTTATTCCACGCAGGTAAAGATTTTCTACTGCTACCGTATCCGGGAACAGCATAGTTGTAGAGGATTTCATGTTTTTGGACTTCTTCAATCAATCGAATCGAAGTTACGAAGCTCACTTGTGGTGTACGTTTGCGCGACATTTTTGTAATCTATATATGCAAGGGTAATTTATCACTTTAAAACAAAACAACGTCAAATATCTCTGCAAAAATTAGAAAATGCGTATTTTCTTTGTAATGCAGCAAAACTAAATTCTGATTAAGAGACATGCGCACTGAGCACGGAAAAAAGGCTTTGCCTTTACAAGCACACAACTGTTGTCAATTTCAAATTTCAACCGTAAAAAGAGCACAGCCACAGCATATATAAACAATATTTTTTCTCGCCTGCTGTAATGAGCGAGTATGAACTATAGATTCAAAATTAAATTCACGAGAGAACGAACGTTATACCTTATACGCCAGTGGTTTTCAACAAACTGGTGTGACACTGCTGCTGTTTCGATTTTCGTGTAGAATAGATATGTACGCGTTTCTCTACATTTCGTATTCGTTAACTATCTGCTTGGACCGGTAGAGGGATAGAGATAGAAACATACACACACATGCAATACGTACTTGTTTATTGAAAAATGTACAATTAGTGGAAGCAGGAGAACAGTATTCATTTCAACCCTTATCTGCGTTCGCTTAGGATAAAAAAGACCAAACAATATATATGGTACTAGCACCAACACACGCGCTTAGTTGTTTAAAATCCATTACTGCATTTTCCTTCGCATGTTTGTTCGAGAACGTGATCGTGTGTTTTGTTGTATCCCCGCTTGGCGCTTTCTGCTGGCATTTCTAACCTAAAAGAATTCAGCGGCTCGATTGGCTTTTGTAACTGACAGTTCAATTCAAATAAACGATTGTTCGAGAAGCATGATCGTGTGTTTTGTTGTATTCCCGCTTGGTGCTTTCTGCTGGTATTCCTAACCTAAAAGAATTCAGCGGCTCGATTGGCTTTTGTAACTGGCAGTTCAATTCAAATAAACATGAAAACGCAGAGTTGACGACACCGCCAGTCAGTTGCAGAACGTATTCAAGTATTTACACTCGGTTAACGCCTGGCAACGCGATCGCGATAAAGGGAATAAAAGTCATGTAGGTATGTACGTATGTATATCGTGGCTGGTAGATTTTAAATGAGCGGGAAAAGAATGATATATATATGTATGTATGTATTACACGGGCATTTCAAGATGATTCTTGGCGTGGCGTGGGTATTGAATAAAAAGTAAGCTATGGAAAATTTCAATGATGCCTTCCATGTGTACAGCCGTCATTTTAATGGTAAGGAAGAGCTGCAAGCAATCTCAAAAATGAGCTGACTTATAATGTGAGCTTTTTTTCCCTTGTAACGCTGTTGAGCGGGGAGTATTTTCTTTTGTTATGCACATTTTTTTATTGTACAAACGCTCTAAAGTAAATTTTTTGGTTTGGTAGGTAGGGTAGAATCGGCTATTCTCGAACAGTTTACCGACATTGAATAATGAACAGTCTGTAGAAAATGCTTACAATGGGCCTACACATTTAGTTTTGATTTCATTTGAAAGAAAAACTCAAATATTCTTAAACCTCATATAGTTGATTTTGTTAATTATTGCAATTTATTAACAAATGAAGTAAATGTGAAAACTAACCATTTTCCCCTATTTTCGAACACTTGTTTCCCAAAGCCGAACAACAGGTTTCCTCCTTTCGAACACTTTAATCATACCTATTGTTTTTAATGTTAATTTCAACTAGGTACATTCGAAGTAAAAACGAAATTAAGGTAACACTTTAGTGCTTGCACAGATTTTATTTTAAGAAAATAAGATTACCAATTCAAAAAGACTTAAAAAAGATAAATATTCGGTTAAGAAAATAACAAAAACAATTCATTTTATTTAAAAAAAAAGACTTAAAGACATCTCATCGTCATCGACATCGTCATTTCGTTATTACGTAGGAACAAAAATAATCACAGGTAATTCATTTTTTTAATAATAATTTAAAAAAAATTATGAACAAAAATCACACACATAGTCTTCCATCTGTGCTTCTTCAAATGTTTTTGTGGACAGTTTGGTACAGGACAAATGAAACCATCTGATGCAGTAGTCGCACCCGATATTCTTCAACGCTTCATCTTCTGTGTCCGTGTTAAGTTCATCCTCGCATTGTCCACATATTTCTTTGTTGCGAGAAATCATCTCCGAAATTTTAGGTTTTATCGATTTTTTTTTAGTTTGTTTATTTTTTCGTTGACTTTGGCGCAGGCTTTTGCGGTTGTTAATTTCTTGCCTTTTTTTCACTTTAATACGCTCTTGATTTAAATAAAATTCTTTTCATTTCCCAGAGGAAATGGACATTGGCGCCCTATCTTTAGGAAATAAAGTTTTCCCTTTTTTGTTATGGGATCAGGGTATTTCAAATGCTTGTCAAAGCTTGAAGATGGACTACTTATCGGAATATATGTTTCGGCACTGACTACTGCTGTACTCGTAGAACAACTTGGTCTATTTTCATTGGAAACTGTTTCACCTAAAATCAATACAATAAATATTTGCTTACTGTTTTACTTTTAGAGTTTAATATACAGAGGGTAACAGCTTAATTGATACAGGGCAGTTTAAAAGGTAGGTTTCAAAACTACCTACCTACAATGAATCATTTAAAATGTTACCCACTGGAAATCTACTTACAATTTTGAACATCATTTTAAATATTATCTATTGCTTCTTCTAACACATCATCATCTACAATGTCATCCTTATTTGCTTGAAGGAATGATGAGGTAGCGTCGATATCGTCCAGCATTTCTAAGTCAGATATGGAAGGGTTTTCCAAAATAGCAATGGCGGCTTCTTCTAATACATGTTCAATTTGTAATGATCTATCTTCCAATTGAAGTGGTTGAGGATCCGGAGGCGACAGAAGTTTTCTTCGAGTTTCTGTGATTGTTTTTATCAGATTTTCAAAGTTAATTTCATTTTCTTTTAGCTCATTTTGAATCGAAAACAAAACTTTCTCTGCAACATCCACTTCTTCAATAGTAACTGCTGTTTGATGTTCAACGGCACTATTGAGATTTTCCAAGTTATTTTGGATGCATTTCGTGTAGTCAACGTCATTGGGATTGAATGGGAATATCTCACATTTCTTAAATGCATTCTGTATTATAATGGAACGATCAGATTTATCCAGAACTAGTTTCAACAGTTTGCAAAAGTTCGTTTTTGTAACTGTTTTACCATGGTTTTCTGGTAAATTATATCAGTCTCTAACAGTTTTCCTATATTCACTTTTTAGCCCTTTAAAGGCTCCGACATCAGCAGGCTGCATAATGTGTGTTGTATTAGGTGGCAGCGAATACAAGATAATTTGGTTGTTGGAGCAGTAATCGCTAATGTGCATCGATATATACGACTTTTGCCCATCTACTAAGAGAAGTACTGGCCTTTTAATTTGGTGCTGATCGAGCCAATTTGAAAAATCGTTTGCGATGTATTCATAAAACGTTTCAGTCCTCATCCAACCTGTTTCTGAACGACCAACAACCCAGTCTTCAGGCATGTTGCTCACAACTTTAAAGGTCACTTTTTGGTAGGGAAATACTATAACGGGTGGCAATGTTTCACCACTCGCGCTGAAGACTAAAAGGACTGTCAAGTTATCTTTCTCATTAGCAAACTTAACTTAATTAATATTGCGATATCCTTTGGGTGCAATTACATTCCCAGTTTTTGGTGCAAGGCTAAATGATGTTTCGTCCCCATTGATAATACGTGTAGGGTCATCCAATATGTCTCTACAGTTTTCCTCTATTAAATGCGCCTCCAAGTTTCTGAACCATTTCCTTATTGTTTCTTCCTTTATAACGGCTCTGGCCTTACTTACAGTTTCGGGAGCACGTAAAGACAGTAATTCGCTATGCCTTTTCAGGAAATTATAGTACCATTTTTTCCCAGGTCTATCATTTTTGAAAGGAGTTTTTATTTTTTCGTCTTTAATTATCTTTTGCACAACATCTAATAGCTCATTTGATTTCTGGGGAAAACCACATTTGGCAATGTTTATAGGCCATTGAACGATCTTGTTTTCCTCTGACTTGGTAAGTACAGTTCCAGAACCTGGTTTTTTGAGCTCATCAATAGTTTTGCCCTTAATTCTGTCATGAAGCGTTGTGACTGGAACTCCATGTACCCTACTTGCTGCCCTTATACCAATTGACTCATTGCGGATATCTCTCAAAGCGGCTGCTAATGAAGCCTCAGTATATTTCTGTTTTTGAGTCATTATTTGAACCTATAAAATGAAAACCGTTAAAATATTGGGTGATCGAGAATAGGAAACCATAAAAGTGTCAGTTTCCTTATTCCGAACACCAACGAGTATGGTGTTCGAGAATAGGAACACTAATTTTTTATATGCGGTTTGTGATACAGAAAGAGAAACAAAATGTTTTCCAATAAGATAAGGTAGTAAACTGGCAAGATTTTTTTTTTTCATAGTTGCCTATTTGCGAACAGTTGTGTTCGGGTTAGGAAACTCGGTAAAAATTAGGTTCCTTTTCCCGAACAGCCCAAAAACACTAGTTAACTTCAATTTTAATGTACCTGCAAAACTTCATTAAATATTACAATTAATTGCACTAATATCATAAAAACACAGTTTAAATAACTTACCTGATCAATTTTGCATTAAAAACAACTTTTCCTAGACGTTCAAACAGATCTACCGCACTCACTGAAACCCATAAGCAAACTATGAATTTTGTTGACATAAGATACATTAGTATGAATGCTATAGTTATGGTAAGTGAAAAGGGAATATGCATATGTATAAGTGTGCAGAAACTGTAAATTAACGATAATATAACGGATTTTGCAAAAAATATTCGAGAACTGGGGATGTTCGGAAACAGGCGATTCTACCCTACATACCCTTTTGATAAGGAAATTTAGCGATTAGAGGAATTTTTGGAAACTTTAATATGAAGGAAAAACGGAGCGTGGTAGAACATTTCACTTTCGTGTAGAACGGCTGATGAACGCCTTGCTCTGTATACGTCCACACAGCGTTACCTTCGTGGACTCTTAAGAGTCATTTATTGACACTTTGAACGCCGTGACTAATTTTTTTAAAATTAACGAAATTGGACTCCTTTTAAAAATATGGGACGGTTTTCTCTATAATTTGACAAGACAAATTTAAATGTTCTTGGTCTTATAGTGCATTCGTCAAATACCGACGAAAATTCTAGGGATTCAACTCTTTTAATTGAATTACCTAATTTAACTCTATGTATAGAAGTGTATTTACCTGTGAAGTGATTAAACACACGGGAAACTGAACTGGCATTGAAAAATGCATAGATGGATTTATTTATCTACATATCTCTGTGGCATGATATCTGTTAGTGCTGTGATGTAGTGGGCTGTGCGTTGAATTGTTGTCGGTGCGGCGGATTGGTGTTTTTATACCCTATCCTAAGGGTATATTAATTTTGACACACAGTTTGTAACACCCCTTAATATTCGTCGTAGACCCATAAAAGTATATATATTTATGATCAGGACCAAATCCTAAGACTATTTAGCAATGTCCGTCCGTCCGTCCGTATCAACTTTTGAGGCCTATAAAGTTATGCTAGGAGGCCGAAATGGTAAAGTGTTAAAAGTTTTTAAATCCGCCCACTGCCACGGCTACAATTTAGAAAAAAACCGTTTTAAGGCTTAAGTTATAGAGATAAAGTTGTAAAATCCTCACAAGAAATACCTTTATAAATTTGTCATATAAAGTTTTTTGCCACGCCTACTTTTTGTGGGCGTTTTTCACTAAAATGCTGTTTTCTTTGAAAATTTTCATAGAAATCGAAAAAAAAATGTTTAACAATATATTTAGCCAATATTTTTTCCAATATATCGCCCATACAAAGTTTTTGGCCACGCCCACTTTTTGGGGGCGTTTTTTCAAAAAAATATTTTTTTTTCTATAAATTTCATAGAATGAAATAAAATGCTATCTATCATCTTTCTTATGAATTTTTTCTTTGGGGTACATAGGGATAAGGATAGGGTATCATACTGCTCGCCCCAAGCGGACTGTAGCCTTTCCTTATGTTTTTTTTTAAAGAATCTTACCAAATAACATTTCGCATTAATGTTAAGGATATTAAGATTTCACTGCTTAAAAGTATTTAGATCCAAATGAAACTAAAATGCTAACAGATCAAATACAATTTAATACGAATTACTAGAAATGATAGCGCAAGCGCTAGATTGTAATTTTTAAAGATATTTTCAAATTAAAGACATTGAAAAACTACAGTCCGCCTGGGCCTCCAAAAAGTTGGCGTTGCCCAAAAGTTTGTATGAGCGATATGTTGGAAAAAATATTGGCTAAATATATTGTTAAACATTTTTTTTTTCGTTTCTATGAACATTTATGTGACAAACTTATAAAGGAGTACAGTGCCTACATATCTTGAGAGGGTTGTAACACTCTATCTCTCTAACTTTAGCTTTAAAACGGTTTTTTCTAATCTGTGGGCAGTGGGCGTATTCAAAAAATGTTTACACTTAACCATTTCGGAGCCCTAGGGAATATGTGGTCCTATTTTCAGCTTCTTAGCTTAATGTAAAAGGCCTGAAAATTGCGTACGGACGGAAGGACGAAAGGACTCTTCTAAATACTCTTAGGATATGGTCCTAATCATGAATATATATACTTTTATAGGTCTACGACGAATATTAAGGGGTGTTACAAATTATCTGTCAAAATTAATATACCCTTAGGATAGGGTATAATAAAATTTAATTGTTTCAATGTACGTTTAGTATTTAGGAAATACTTTCGCATATTTTTATTTTGTCTTCAATAGACATTACATTTGTTGTCCTACTTGAATTTGAAATACAAGTTTCGCGTTAATTAATAATGGAGTTTTTCTTTAAGTTTTTATCGGTTTCCTTTTTTCAGGCGGGATTCTTTTTTTGGACTCTTTCTGAAATTTTGCAGAGGTAATACTGCATCTGATTGGGAACTGATTTGAATTGCTTGAATTATTTAAGGGGTGAAATGCAACTGCTTATTCCGTTTGACTACTTGTGGTGGAAACATACCGATAAATCAATGTCTGACTGGCGCAGGAAACTTTAAAGGAAACGCCTAAAAGAGAGAAGCGATTTCGCAATATCTCGATCGCCTTAAAGATTTATCAGACATATTTAAATCAGCTTTCAAGCTGCTTCAAATATGTATGTAATCGGTGCATCGGAACAAATATGAGCACTGTACTTAAGTTTGGGACGAATAAACGCCATTTAAGTTATTATATGAAATACTTCTCGCATCGCTTAGGGAAGCCAAGGCATTGCCTGCAGAGTGTTAGGGTTTTGCCTAAAATCATAAAATAATAGAAGGTATAAAATTCCCCAATTTTTTTTTTGCGTTCAAGATGTTAACATATGTACCTTGCCGTTCTAGTACAAAGAATAATTAGGAATAGACGAAAAAGGTAGTAGATCATTTTTTAAAAGTAAGAAGAGAGTAGGAGACAAAACGGAGCTTTGGTGAACACCGGAATTTATTTAGTGAGTTGCCGTCCATAACGACTTGAATTGTACGTTCCGAGAGGTATTTTCTAATCAATTGCTACCCCTACTCTGCAATAATATGTGCACATACGATTTATATGCTGGTGCAATGGCTTAATAACAAAAGGTTAAATACTGACCCGTACCACTTAAAAGTTTTATGCACAACCTCACCTCTTGCGAAAGTCTGACAAACAATCAAGAAACTATCATGAAAAACATCTCAAAAATAAAATTTGACATTTGAAATCGGCATTAAACTGATGGTACCTTTCATTCGTGTTAACATATATTTCTTTGCACACACAGTGGTTTGAGAAGCTAGATTTTAGTTTATGTATAGACCGTTTACAAATAATATATGTAAAGGGTGATTTTTGATGAGTTTTTTCAGGTTAGTAGTACTGGTTAGTAAAAGTGTCCCAACGTCTTTTGTCAAAGTGAACATTTTTCAGTATACCCTGCCATTTAATCATGGAAAGACTTACAAACGAGCAACGATTGCAAATTTGAAATTTATTATCAAAATAAGTGCTCTGTGAAAAATGTGAAAATCCGCTGTTTTATCGAAAAATTGTGTTCAGCTCATTTCTGGCTCAACATACACATGACATACAAGAATTACCGATGCATCCCGAAAAAAACGACAGTTTCGTTTGGTTTATGGGCTGGTGGCATAATCGGCACATTTTTCTTCAAAGAAGACCGTGGAAGAAACGTTACCGTCAACGGCGAACGATATCGAGCCATGGTACGCGACTTTTGTTTGCCACAGTTGGCTGACTTGAACTTGGTTGACATGTGGTTTCATCAAGACGGTGCTACATGCCACACAGCTCGTGAAATGTTGAAGGATGAATTTGGTGAGCAGCTTATCTCACGAAATGGCGCCGTGAGTTGGCCGCCAATATTGGCCGAAATGCTCGAAAAAGTGACGCAAAATTGGACCTTCCGAATTGACCATTTGAAACGGAGCCGCCGACAACATTTACATGAAGTTGTCCTTAAAACGTAAATGGCAAAGGCCTATTTATCGATTACAATAAAAATTTTGATTATTTGTACGATTTGAGTGTTTTACTCGATTTTTTAAAAAACCTACGCTTAAAAAATCACCCGTTATATTCATTTATTTTTATATGATTTTTACATGTATACAGGATGTACCTGCTATGGCTAAGTAGAGTCGGCAGCAAACAAATCGACAAATGAGAAGAAGGAATAATCACGCACAGTATATTTGTTTTTCTGTTGGATTTTGTTTTTTTTTTGCATGTTAAACACATTCCCCAGACAAACAAAAACCGATGGATCAGGGCCGCATGGTGCGTTCGCGCTTGACGTCTTCATCATCATCAACAATTGACATCCTTCAATATGCCTCCTTATTTGAATTGTATATTAACGGGTAGAGGGAACTTGAGCACAAAGTTAATGTGCAATTTTAAAAGTAGGTACCAGTAAATTAAATAAAATTAAAATAAAAATCGTTACTTAACTCAGAAATTCTATCTTATTTATACAAGTTTTTGGTTACATGAATGGCCCCAAAAATTCGATTTATTAATGAAAAATAGCTCCAATGAAAAACGAAAAATGGCCCCAAAAATGTGTCACGCCCCAATGAATGAATATTTCATTTTTTAGTTTGGGGCCAAAAATCATTATGAAAAATGACCGCAAACATTGGGAAAAAAAGCCACTTTTTCCCATTGAAAGTTATTTCAATTATAAAGAATCGTCGAATGCAATATGGTGGGGGGGGGGGCATGCTGCGCCCTGTAAGATTAAGTATGTGTGAAGTTGGGTATCGTGCAAAGATTTATTGGGTGTAAACAAAGTTTGCATATACTCAACCTCGCCTCTACTCCAAATTTAACAGTGAAACCAAGTAGGAGGAGTTGCATAACCATCACGAAATCATTAAGAATTTTAAAAAAATAATAAAGCATGGCGGCCCTTATTTTGCAGTAGTCATTCAAATAAGAATTTTCAATTAAAAGTGACACATTTTTCGGGGCCATTTTTCATTTTGAAATTGGGCCCCTTTTTTTCATTTTTGGTTTAGGGCCATTATTCACTTTTTTCCCAAAATTTGGGGTAATTTTTCAAAATGAATTTTGGCCCCAAACTAAAAAACGAAAAATGGCCCCTTCCCCGCTCCCAAACTCAAAACGTTCGTAAAAGAGAGCGACACAGAGAAGAAGTATATAATTTGTATACGTAGCATTGTATTTAATTTCGTTGACGAAAAGAAAACTGAAAAAGGGTGAATTCCTAAAAATGGAATAGGTTCTCTTTAACTGGTTCTTCGCAAACGGCGCTAAGGCAACACCCTAATCAGTGCATTAACATTGTAAATCTCACTTTAATGACTTTGCTCAGGTTACGTAGAAAAATATGAACGATCGATTTAACGAATGTTTTCGATTTTTTATTATATTGGACATCCACTGTATTTTCAAAATTAATTAATAAAATCATTATTAATAATCAACTCTGTATAAAAACAAGAAAAACATAATGTCAATAAACAGTATTTATTTCATTAATTGTATCAACTTTGGGACTGTCAGCGATGGGCCTGTACAAACTTTAGTTTAACTGACAGTTTGTTTTCAGGTAAAAGTCTTTTAAAATCTGGAAAAGTTGAGAGCAGGAACATTCGATCCTCGTCCTGGGCTTCAGCAGTGTTCTTTTTAAGTAATTCAGAAACGTTAAAATTCATAAGTACATCACTTTCATTGTTAAATTCTGTCGACCGATTGTCACTTTTCGGAGGCTCATGCTCAACAGTCGTAAGATCACTTGAATACTCAGTATCATTGCTATCACCAGAATCTTTATTGGAGATCATGGTTGTAGCCTTAGTATAGTCAGAGCTGAAAGAAATTAAGATAAAATTGGAAATATTAAAATTAAAGTATAAAATCAGGTTCTAGAGCTATGGGTAGCAACACCACAATTGTATAAATAAATATGTAATTTTTATCTTACGTGTAGTGCACAAAATTATGTGTAATTTTCGTCGAAAGTTATGTTGATGTAGATGTAGATGTAGATGTAGATGTAGCACTTGAAACATAAACATCTAAACTTCGTTAGATTCATACTGCTGGGATTCCCGTGCGAATGTAATATTTCTTCACTGCTCTAAGCTATTCTCTTTGCTCTTAGCACTTTGATACTTAGTACAAAAATACTTTAGTATTCAAAATACAAAAAAATCCCGAAATCATTGGAGGCAATTAATTCAGTTTAAGCAAACCTATATAGGTACTACCTACAAAATACCAACTTTTTCGTTACTGTTATTAGAAATTTGTTCAATATACTGAGTATGCAACATTCTTGCCCCTGTTTGAAGTATCAATAATTCAAAAATTCAAAAACTGACCAAAATCATATGTGATGTGACTTAACGCAAAATCACTACGTTATGATTCCTGAAGTTTTAGACATCGGAGTTTTGCAATTCTCCGATGATGATTTTTAGTTGGTTTACATGGCCACACAAGCCTACCACGCAGGATAAGTGGGATGCACAATACTAAAAAGTCTACTGCGAGGATGGGACAGCCACAGCACTACCAAACATATAAGAATACGTGACATGTATTTTGGTTGATAATGTCAAATTGTGATCTCACTCTTACATCTTTAAAATCAAATAGTGCAGATTTAACTGATTGATAACTCCAACACACTGTGAACTCATTAGTTAAACTCAATTCAATTTCTTATTAAAAATCATTTCTTAAAATTTATCTGCTGCGTAAAAACTGTCGAAAACTAACTAAGTTGATAACTTTGAAATAATTTTGCTCGACTGAAAAATAAAAGTGTTAAAAACATAATAAAAATTCTGGATAATTGTTCATTAATCCATTCATAAAATAAACTGTTTTTTCCTTAAGTAATCAAAAAAAAAATTGACGTGTTTAAATATGATATTTTACCTACACACATCACGACAAAGAAAAGTGTATAAAGCAAGAATAAATCCTTTAATAAATTTGGAAAATGCTTCATTTAAAAAAAATACAGGTTCTCAAAATCAAATATGTTGAAACTAATTGCCTTAGTAAGTGATTTGTTATTTTGTTATTTGAATATGTCAGATGTCAGCCGGAATGTAATAGATTTTAGTAGAATTGATGTCAGTGATGCCATTTTCAAGCTAATTTTTCAGGAAAACTGTAGTTAATTAATGTATTATTAATAAGAAAAGTTAACAATCGAATAAGGTTTTTTAGCAGTGTGCTATCTAACACTATGAGTTAACGAGCGAATAGAGTTTTAGTATCAATAAGGCTGTAGTGATTAGTGGTACGTTTTTGCTGCTGTTTATTGTTTTTGTTTTAATGTGGACGGCCCTTTTTTTAAGCTCGGGAAATTTTTCTGTGGCACCTATTACCTATTACCTATTACAGTTGATTTATAAAATAGGTACGTGTTTTCGACTCACCCATGCTTTATATGAGGATTCAAAAATGCCAAAGCCTTCATTTGCGGAGTTTGCAGTTTTCGGGGTTCGATATGCTTTTTTTGAAGTGCTTTGACTAAGCCACGCCGGATATTTTTCCATCGCCTGCGGACTTCTTTCTCTAAAATAAATAAGAAATTGTTTTAAGAAACGCTAATTTTGAAAAAAGAAATTGTTTTTACATACGTGCCTTTATTGTTTCGATTTTTCGGCTCGCAATTGTGGTAATTTCGACACATCGATTGGCAAATTTTAGTCCAAATGGATCTTCTTATTGCGCTCTTGTAATAGCCTTCTGAGTCTTTATTGTAGATGACTTCATATCTTTCAATTAGCTTTATTAATGTTATCGAATTGAAATCTACGTCAACTCTGTCCGACATTTAAACAATATAATACAATCGTAAACGCCACGTGCCAACAACGGGAAGACTTCAATCATAACTGAGGAAAATAAGTGCCTAGCTACACGTTCATGGGTATGATCGTCATGTCACACGAGATAAGTATATTTTATGTGAGTGACATTGGAAAGGGTAGATTGTACCAAGAACCTACCGAAAATCCACTCTCAAGTTGAATTCTCGGTGTGGGCATAAACGTTTTGGTTCCAAACCATATCACTTTTGACAGAAATATTCATTTGGTATTGGCGTTGGAAGAGTGAAGACCAAAAATAGGTACCAAAGAGCACAAAAATGCTCGACTTCCGTAGAGAAATAATTTTTGTTTAATATTTCAGCATCCCCGTTCTACTAAAATAGCTTTTATTCGAATGAGGCATTTAAAAAAAAAATTTAAATTGTAGATAGATAGGGAATGACTTTCATTGCCATGAACGTATAGCCAGGCTCGTATTTCTGCTCTGCCTGTGATGACGAAAGAGAACAGAACAATTACGTTTGTTTGAATATATTGTGTAACGTGCGGTGCCTTACTATTAGAGTCCGACTACATTCGGCCTAATTTACCACCTTCGACAAAAGATTCGGCTTCGGTGAAAAAAAGGCCGAAGCAGAATATTGAATTTTTCAACCGTTTTTCGGCTTTGGCCGAAGGAGATAAAAAAGTCGAAGTTCGAAAAAATGTACTTACACTACTTACTATTCCTGTTCTGTGTATATTTATCAAATTTCTGTCTACACACACGTAAACAACACTCACTCCTGTCATAATGGAAAAGACTTTATTCCACTTTTCTGCAATCATGTGGAATCGGCCAACTACATTTGCAGGAATGCAGGAAGTGGTTTTTATTATCAGTGCTACAGAATGTGAGGATTTGTCTTTTCGTCGATGATTATCACCAGAATTTGGAATGAAATATGAATTTAATATTTCTTTCATAACAAACACACTCTATCTCACTCTCACTAAACGAAATGATATTGTATGAGATATTTTTAATTTGCTGCTGGTTGGTTATTTTTTCTCTTGAATGTTCGTTTATTATTCCCCATGAACCCCGTGTGAATTTAATAGCTTTCTTTTGAACTCTTAAGCTAGGATTAGGTTGCATGCCAAGTGGTCAAATAATGACCAATTCTGACAGTAACGCTGTCAAAATAAGGGGATGTAGTATAATGAGCATTTCCTAAATGACCAAATATCTAAAATTCAATTTGGTGATGGCATTTCTGACAGTATGTAAAATCAATTCGTTCGCACTTTTGATATCCGGGTAAACAAGTTTTTATTTTGCGGAAATTGTTTAATATCTCAGTTTAATTTAGTGGTTTTATCATTTTGTTTATTTATAAATAGTTTTTCTGTTCTGATTTTTTGGCTGTGTATTTAATTAACTATTTGCGTTTGCTTTATATGTATTTTTCCTTTTATATGCGTTTGCTATTAATTCATATTTCAATGACCAAATGACCTATTATGTCATTTTTGTCATGTAGTTTATTATACAACCTTACAATGCTAACCACTCTGTCATTTGACAGCTAGTCTGGTCATTTACCTGTGGTCATTCATATGCACAATTGGCATGCAATCTAATCTTAACTTTAAGGTACGATCAGACGGTCATTCAAACTTGTAATCCGGATGACATGCTGATGGCAGAGAACTTGTGTATATCGGTTGTCATGTGACAGAGTGTCATCTGCTAGATAACACACGATCACACAGTGTCATCCGTTATGTCATCCGAGTACCGATCACACGAGATTATGTTAATGAGAAGAACATTTAATTAAATATATTTACAAAATAAAGAAAACATTGAGTTATATTCAATGCAGAAAAGAAAATAGATTTTTTGAATCGGTTTTTTTTTTTTGCCAAAGGACAAATTATACGTCATAGTGACGTCAGTATGTCATCCGGATGACAAGTTTAGTTTATCAGACGGTAGGTGCCTAGGTATCTAGTCCAGTAATAAATACTGGTAAAATAGAAAAAGTATGCTTTGAGGAACTTAGTTAAAAATATCATTAATAATGGACCACATTTGCCTTTCAATAAGATTATTGAATGCACATCGAGCTGTGCAATTGTTTACTGATCGGGAAAAATCTCCTTTAACATTTTTGTGGGGGAACTATTCATATCTGGTTAATACCCCCCACGTTCAAGACTGTTTATGGCTGGTTTACATGGCCACACAAGTCTACTATGCAGGATAAGTGGGATGCACAATACTAAAAAGTCTACTGCAAGGAAGGGACAGCACTACCAAACATTCAAAAATACGTGAAACGTATTTTGGTCGTTATGCGTGCGAGCACCCGAATGTAGACTGTTTGATCGTTGATCCTACTCTTACATATTCATTGACGGCAGAGATCTCTTTCTAATCTCGTGCAAAAATGCATGCGTGGCCATGTAAACCAGCAATAAAAGAGATAGCCTTTGCGACACGGTCAGAAGCTCCCATTTATAGACATCATGTATAATATGTAGGAAGGTCTGTATATGCGTTTCTTTGGGCCATTTTTTTATGAATTGTGATTAAAAAAGTGAGTTTGTCTAGATATAAGAAAAAGCTCCAATGATATTGAAAGTTATTTTAAAGAAGCCTGATATTAAACTAAACGTTAGCGGTAGCTTTTTAAAAAAATATTTATTTTTTATTTTTATATGACTTTAGTGGAATAGTTTCGATATAAAACTTAAAGCATGGCAAATTTCGTAGGGCAAAAATGACTGACCGCGGAATATTATCGTTTTAAAATATAAATATTATAGAAAAAGAATTCAATTAGATACTGATTTTATTGCCTTCGAATTTGTTTAAATAGTACCAAATTTCAGACATTAACTACTTACCTACATACACTAATTTTAAAATCCTTAGCACGCATTTAATAAAGCCTGTGCATTTATTGCCAATTGTTACAACCTCTTCCTTCTAATTTGCATTGATTTTACGTACATAGTATATAACATCTGTCTTAATATTTTCCGGTGTCACTTTTCAGCGCGTTGAAAAACTCAACCCACATCAATATCTCGAACAGACATACCTACAATACCTAAATGTAGAAGCACCTATCATCCCAGCCCCACATCGATCTCCTTCTAATCCTTTTCAATCGCAATATCTTGAAAAGCCGTCCACCAATTTATCATAACATACATTCTTCATTCCAAGCCAGGCAGGCGAAGATAGAATGAGGGAGAGAGAGGATGACACAACACAACACAAACCTAATCGGATGTGTGTATGAATTATACAACATAACCCCCTTTTCCCATATTATTGGCAAGGACTTTGCGCCATAGCAAACGGAATTACAGAGTGTAAATGCTATCCCATTAATCGGACTTGAGGACAATGAATAGCCCGGCAATTATTTCACTCAAACGGATTTGCTTGTCATTAATTATTTCTATTTTGTCAATGAAGTGAAATTGCACACATCAATTAAACGAAAGACAGAGCTTGCAAATGAAACAAACTAAAAAAAAATAATAGTTTGTCAACTTGTTGAAAATCTATTTATACACCCAACGCAACATAAAACGTTTGTTTTTTTTTGTTTTTTTTTATTTTTTTATAGGTACCCTTTTCTAACGAAATCCAACATTAGCCACCCCTATTTGAAAAGAGACAAAAGCAGGAAAATAAAGACTGTAAACTATCGTAAAATTAAATCACTCGAAACGAAATGAAAGACAATTTTATGATCATGTATCACTTAACTATATAAATTGTCGTTCTCGTTTTCAGATTTTCTCCCTTCTCGTCCGTGTTGTCCTTGCTGAAAATGGCACATACACACATTGTCATGCAGAACGAGAGAAAAAAGGAAACCGAAGAATTCGTCAAGAGTGGGGGGTTGCGTGTGCGTTGATGTTGATGTTGACATTGATGTGAATACGCAATTTAATGCTTAAAAACAAAAATTCTTCATCTACATAGATTTTAGATGGACAAAAGAAGAATTATTTCCTTTTTAAAAATAGTGAATTGTTATGAGTTAACTGTTGAAATTAAATTATATATTTTTTGTTTAAAGAGGTTAAAAACCAGCAAGCCTATGTATGTACCTACTAGGTACTGCAGAAGCTCGAAAAGTTAAACGCAATAAAGCACCCTAATTCTTCTGTTCCAAAGCACACCTACATCCCTTTAACATATATATTTATATACATATATATGTTATATCAGAGCACACTTGTGAGTTCCAACAAACATTTGACGCACCTTTCCTTCTTACCTTCAGCAACTTGTGTGACTAACATCTAGGTATGAATGATTTCATTATCCGCAGTCAAAATGCTGCCTTAGCAATTAAGTAATATAAAACGGACTACTTGGCGGAGTATTTTAAGTTTCTCATTAGGTTCACTTCGTATATCCGAAGATTTCCCACCAACAGCTGTAAGGGATCTGAAGCTTACAAAATATAACAAATTAAAAAGGTTGGTCTCATTCGGTGGCGTTCGTGTATTTTATTTAGATAAAGGCAATAATATGCCATATTATATGTGAGTTTTATATGCCATTTTCAACGAGAAATTTTTGTATCTTCTGTATCTATTATTGTACTATGCACTGTAGTAAAATCTTATAAAAAGAATGTGTTGGACTCGGTGCAGATTTTCGTTATTCATATGTTCCTTAATTCTGTACAGTTTTCGAGTTAAAGGTTTTTTTTGTCCAATTCTTTGCCGATTTTTGCATTGGCTATGTGTTAAAGGCGTTTGGAACTGTCCCACAAGGACTAATAGCTTTGTTTACCGTTAATCCATAAACACTGTTTTACAGCGATCGATTTATTTTAAAAACGTATTCGCCCAAACAGAAGAACAAGAATTAAGGGCTAAGCAAATGTATGTATGTATTAAAAGGTGATAATTGTTTTCGAGCTTGCAGTTTTTCTGCTTCCAAAAGGGTTCTTTCCTTGTTGTTTTGCAAGTCTTTCTTTCACAGATCAATGCAATTAAAAACTATCCAAGCAAAACCAAAGGGCCAGCGAACACGAGATGAATTCATCCAGGAATTCAACCGGAAAACCGGTTTACATCTTTACTTCAAGCGTACACGGGATGAAATATTTTGGTGTAACAAAATGTATACATGAAACTCTTTTCACTGTGTTTGATATTAAGTGGACTTAAAAATGTAGAAAGTAGGGTATGTATTAGCTATCCACTTCATTCCTCCATTCTAAACTTGGTGGACATCAACTCCACGAATGACATCTTGGTGGAGATCCGGTGAAGAATTACCCAAGGAAATCGTTGCTACTTCAGTTTAGCGAAACAAATGCGTTTAAAACTCCTACATCAAAGGAACCTCTATTCGGATGTAGTCCAAAAAGCCAAAAACTGTCGACTACACTGGCTGGGCCACATCGAGCGAATCGATCTCTTTCGATGTGGCCCGTTTTAAAGATCAAGCCCTCGCGGATTCCAGATTACTTGGTCTAGACAACTGAAAGCAGCGTGCCTGGGACCGCAGAGGATGGAAGGCAGCCGTGTCCCAGGCAGTGATCCTTCACGGGTCGGGAGCCGGAGAAGTAAAGTAGGTAAGTAAACTTGGTGAAAGGTTTTACCTACTTCATAAAAATAGGTAAAAAACGTGCAGGCATGAATATTATTAAACTGTTTGCTTCGCATCGGTTTTGTGCAAATTTTAATATAACTGTTGACGTTGCATGAAAACCACATCAAAACTTTTTATAACTCAGCCGAACTTGCAAACTGGCATTTTCCTGTGCAATTCTTTGATATCGGCTTTTTCGTGTGTTCTGCTCTTCTTTAGTCGTAACGATAGTCGTCTGAGCTGTATTTGCGTACTGAATAATAAAGTAGTAATAGCACTCCATTTGATATCTGATTATAACATTTCCTCAAAAATATTGTTTGCATTTAGTGTGATATTCTTGTGTGAACTTCCCCATTTAGCGTTACAAAATTTGCAACCAACGAACCTTAGGCAGTTGAACACGATATGCTTCGGGTTTTTTCATATCCGCACGTCATATTCTTGCGAGTTTGAGCGAAGCACGTATCGACAATATCTTCATGCATCTGTCTTCGGTATGAGACCATTCCTCCTCCCATCTCCCTTTTTCGGAGGCGTCCCCATTTTAAATTAAAAAACAAGTAATTATAGCTCTGTTCACCGTCAATTTATAAACGCTTTTTTACAGCGATCTATTGATTTTAAAGACGTATTCGTCCAAATTGAACGTGCATAGGGCATTGCTGAGCTAACAACTCCAGTCAATCGTAATCTTTAGCTACGAATTGGTTCGCCTACTTGGCAACATACCCGAAATCACCGAAAATTTCTTAAAAGGCTTCTCCGAAATACATATATTCCATGTGACTTTAAGATTTAAGACTTTCATCTACAATAACTCGCAGTGCATTGTAGAACTTCTGACTTTTACTCTAAAACTCCTTCTTATTCGACGTCTTTGCAAATGTCTTTTCAATTCTAGCCACTGTTTACCAGGTAATGTAATTATTTGCAGTGAACCATAAGTATTCATTTGTCATAACTATAGAAAAAAGGACAGGCCCAAGGACAGATTCCCGTGGAACGCTATTGATAATGGCTTCGATCAAAAGTTTTTTTTTTCTAATTTACACGTGCAAAAGGGATTGTTAGCACCCTTATAATGTTGAAAGTAACACAGCACGGGCATTAAGGAAATAGAGAATTAGAAGACAGGGTGAGAAACCGATGTGCATTGATTTTAAATGTTTGGAAATTGTAGTGGTCAGGAAAAAAAGAGTGAGGTAGAGCATTTCACATTCGTGATGTGTTGCAGAGGAACGAATCCTTATATTTCATAGTACGTCTGAATATAGGCTTTAGGGTGAACTGATGAGCATTCCTGGCATGGTGGATATTACGGTTGAAGTGTTGAAGGGGAGGAATGCAACTGGCTATTTGGTTTGAGCACTTGTTGTATCGATAGAACAACAATAGGCAGGAGACATTACAACGATGACTAAGAGGGTCAAGCACGTTTTTGAATTATGTCAATTAGCTCATGCACCGGACCAGATATGATCGTTGTACTCAAGTTTTGGGCGAATAAACGCCTTGTATATTGTAGACAGATCAGAAGGCGTAAAATATTTCTTGCATCGCTTTAGGAAGCCTAGACATTTCGGAGCGTTCTTTGCGACGTCGAATATGTGGTCATACCAACGGAGGTTGTCATTAACGCACATACCGAGGATGGAAAGCCTTTTGGTTTCAGCGATGCATGTGCCATTCAAGGATAATAACAGAGTATTGGGGTTTCGCTTCAATGACAGAAGGCATAATTGTGTTTTGGAAGCATTAAGTTTTACTCTGTTGGTTTTACCCCATTTAAGTATGATGTCAAGATCGAAATTTAACGAGCTTAACATACGTCGCCGTTCAACGAAGATGAGGGGCGTTGCCCACGAAACGTATATGTAAAGCTAAGGGTACTGTCATCGGCGAAGGAATGAATAGGATTAGAGGTAACAGAGAGTAGATCATTTATAAAAATGAGAAAGAGATTCGGAGACAAAACGGAGTCTGGGGAAAACCAGCATTTATATGGTAAGTTGCAGACTTGAAACCGACCAAAACACCAAAACACCAAAAAACCGAAAGTTCCGAAAGGAAATTTCTAATCCATTGAAGAAGGGTAACATCGATCCCAAATGCACGCATTTTCGACAAGAGAGCTTGATCCCAACTCTGTCAAATGCCTTTGAAATATCAAGCCCAACGAGCTTGCTTTCACCACCATGGCGAATAGATTTATTCCACTTTTCGATTAAATAAGTCATCAAATCACCAGTGGTCCTTTTGCTGCGAAAACCGTACTGCCCGTCATTGGGAAGTTTTCGGGATTCGAGATATTTCATAAGCTGACAGCTTATCAGCGTTTCCATGACCTCGGAAAGAAGGGACGTAAGTAAAATTGGTCGGTAGGAGAAGGGGGAGAAAGATTCGCCTTTGTTGGGACTGCCTGGACAAATGCTGTTTTCCATCTTCTCGGAAAGAGCCATGAAGAATAGGACAGATGGAAAAGCTTACGCAGTAGTTTTGTATTGTGTCACTCTCTGGCATAATGTATACAGAAGTATGTTGCTTCGATAAGGTGTGTTGAAAGCCTTCGTAATATCTAACGTTGTTATTCGTAACGTTGGAAAACTCTTTTTCTCTTTCTCTCTTTTCTTCGGTGTGTTTGTTTATTTTCATAAAAATAAGCAAGTACTTAATTTTGTTTTGGTTAACTTTCTTTCTAGCTAAAAACTTATTCCGACTAATTAACCTCAAATTGATTTTCCAGACATAACTCGAGGCAACTAAGTTGTTATTGAAATTTACATTTTATTAAATCGGTTGGAGATCGCTTAGGTTTAATCGACGAAAATTAATAAAATACCTACCTACCAAAAAGTTGCCAGTACAGCATACCTGTGGCCTTTGTTGCTCCAATATATCCATTGCATGTCCGTTGAAACTTTTTAAATGTTTTTCCAAACTTTGTTCATCAGTTGTAGTAATCAGAGCTTGAAAATTGATTTTGTACATAGCAATGGTGTGTTTTGCTATATGTTTGCCCCGAAGAATATCGGATTAGAAAGTAAGTGAAGTAGAAATTACCCTCCTTCTTTTATTTGAAGTATGTATTGATGCGGCAGATACTCTAGCAGAAAGAATTGAGGGGAAAATTGTAGAAAATAAAATAAAATCCAAGGAATGGACAAAACAAGAAACTATTTCTCTGTAGTAAGTAGGTAAGTATTTTACGGAGCTTGTATGGTTGTGTGTAGTAGCATATCCTTGAAGCAAACAACGCAAAATATAACACCACATTTGCCAATAACAAAGGATGCGAAGACATTTGGGTGGAAAGACATTCTTTATCGTCTTTTTTTAATCCTTTGATAGAAAGAAGCAGAAAAAAAACCAAGGAGAATGTGTACAGAGTCGTACAAGAGTTTGTTTGCAAATATGTTAGCAAGTAGAAATAATATTATTAATTTAATGTATCTGAGAATTAAGTACAGATACATGTAAATATAAAATAATAGTAATATATTTAAAGACAAATACGGGGATACTGACTTAACTAAAAGTATCCAGATGTTCGAAGATTTCGTTACACCTGCTTCATAATGAGTTTGGCTGTTAAGGCCTCAGTTATAAAATCACACGTAAAACACAACCAGAACAAATTGGTTTCCTGTTTTAAGCCACTTATACTGTACTCGAATGTTTTACTTTTCAAATGGTGTTTTTTTTAGAAGTTGAAATGAAATATGGAATTTTTTTAAATTGACATGAAATTTACTTCATTCGCAAGATAATTTAAATATGACTTCTGGCATATGACCGCCACGGCTGGAGCGGACGTAGTCTAATCTGGAGGTCCAATTTTCGATGACTGTTTCCAACATTTGTGGTCGTATATCAGCAATATCGCAGCGAATGCTTTTCTCCAAAGTGGTCAATCGTTTAGGGGTTATCGGCGTAGACTAGCGACTTCACATATTTCCACAGAAAATAATCAACCGCCGTTATTAACGTATCTACAAAAAGTGAGCTTCATCGCTAAATAAAATTCGCTATGAATATTGGGATCAACAGCAATATTATTTTGAGCCCATTTACCAAATCTACGCCTTGCTAGGTGATCCTGTGGATTCAATTCTCGCACGAGTTTGATTTTGTAAGCAAGCAAACCAATATCTTTCTGCAAAATCCGCCATAAAGTGGATGGACACATATCCAATTCCTGTGCACGATGGCGGATAGACTGATTTGGATCTTCCCCTATGCTACGCTGTACAGCAGCAAAGAATTCTTTTGAACGAACATGGTTTATCGAATTAATTGCTCTGATGGACGATTATGTTGATCGCAAAATGGAAGTAACGGGTGATCCAAGTAGAGATACTTTTTTCTATAGCCTTTTTTGACAGATCACGTGTGAGTCGTGTCATGCTGTCATGTTATTTTTGTTTAGTATTGTTTGGCATTTCATAATGGAAAGACTTACGCGTGAACAACGTTTACAAATTGTTCAACTTTATAATGAAAATTCACGTTCTGGATAATATTCGACCGAATAGACCACGTCCAGCACGCTGTGAAGAAAATATAGCGGCCGTAGCTGAGAGTGTAGAAGACCGTAAAGAGTCGATTCGGCGCCGTTCGCAGCAACTCGGACTGACGTATGGAACGACTTGGCGCATTTTACGTCAAGATCTTAAATTGAAAGCGTACAAAATACAGCTTGTGCAACAACTTAAGCCGCTCGACCTTCCCAAGCGACATAGCTTCGCTCTATGGGCTCTTGAAAAGTTCCAAGAAGATCCGACGTTTTCGAGGCAAATTTTGTTTAGTGATGAGGCCCATTTCTGGCTCAATGGGTATGTAAACAAACAAAATTGCCGCATTTGAGACGAAGAGCAACCTGAAGAGATTGAAGAACTGCCACTTCATCCAGAAAAAACAACGGTTTGGTGTGGTTTGTGGGCCGGTGGAATCATCGGTCCATATTTCTTTAAAAATTATGCCGGTGCGAACGTAACCGTAAATGGCGACCGTTATCGTGCCATGATAACCGACTATTTGATGCCTGAAATTGAAGCTCGTGATCTCGGCGACATTTGGTTTCAGCAAGTCGGCGCCACTTCCCACACATCGCATCAATCAATGGACTTATTGAGAGAACATTTCGGTGAGCACATAATTTCACGTTTTGGGCCGGTCGATTGGCCACCAAGATCGTGTTAGACACCGTTAGACTCTTTCCTGTGGGGATATGTAAAGTCAAAAGCTTATGCCGACAAACCCGCTTAGATTCAGGCCTTGGAGGAAAACATCACGCGTGTCATTCGCCAGTTACCAGTCGAAATTCTCGAACGAGTGATCGAAAATTGGACTCAACGGATGGACCATCTGCGACGTAGCAATGGCCAACATTTGATAGACATAATCTTCAAAAAATAAATGCCAAATAATGTTCTTTAAAATGATAATAAACATTCTCCATTAAATTTGAATTTTCTGTGTTTTTTTCTTTAAAAAAGTAGGGAACCTCGAAATGGATCACCCTTTACTACGCGATTCATATTTCGAACAGTACCATGCTTTTCAAAATAAATTTGCACATTTTGGAAGCATTGTTCAGGCGTCAGTCTATTTATGTTGAAATGCCGAACCAAACTAAAAATAAATCACTTGACAGCTGACAAAATAGCCGCCAGTTAAAATAGTGCTGCCAACCTAAAGTTGGCCTCTAAAAAATACCCTTTATTAGGTTCTTAAATGATGCTAATGAAATGCAAAACAAATTCATCATAAAACACATATTTTACGATCAAAAACCTGCCTCAGTTTCAGTCATATTTGAAAAGTGGAAAGGTAATAACATTGAAAGTATGCCGGTAGAAATGGTTTATTTCCCTTCTCAATCTCTGTCTTAAGATGTAGCAAGATGTACCAAATTTGCTGAACAGTTAGTTAAAGCGCGTTTGTTATCAGGTTCAAATTGCAAAAACTGCTGAATAAAAATGATACTGACAGTTTGCAATAGGTCAATTGCATAGTTTGACAAGAATAATAATTTTCTGAAGTTAGTATTGGGATAATAAAACTCCGTTTACAATAGACCTTTTGTCACTTAGAAAGATTGCAATGATCACTGAGAAAAAATGACGTGGTGACGAAAGAAACTATTTCTTAGAAATATTGTAAATGAATATTTGGAATTTTAGACAGTATATTCTACAGTGTGGATGCAGATAGTTTTTTCTTAAAGCAGCCATAAAACTTCTAAAATCGTACTATTTGGTAACAATCGAAAATATAATAATATATCTGCAGCTGCAGTTTATTTTATTTGCTTATCAAAAATACATACCACCTTTAAATGGAGAGATTCGATTTCCGGCGGATTTAATACCGATACCGGTGAAAACAATAAATGCAAACCTTATCATCTTACATTATCCAGCTACTTGACCACAGTTCGGTCAAATTAATCTAGCTGGATTCATATTCTATTACACAGAAATGTTTATTCCAATTTGTTCACATTCTTGCATTGAATAAAAGAATTTAAATGCAAACAACGCACCCCCACAAATAGAAAAGATGCCATTTTCGAAATCACAATAAATTGTATATCGTATTTTTATACCCTATCCTAAGGGTATATTAATTTTGACACATAGTTTGTAACACCCCTTAATATTCGTCGCAGACCCCTAAAAGTATATATATTTATAATTAGGACCAAAATCTAAGACTATTGAGCAATGTCCGTCCGTCCGTCCGTCCGTCCGTATCAACTTTTGAGGCCTTTAAAAATATGATAGGAAGCTGAAATTTGGAACATATACTCCCTAGGGTTCCGAAATGGTAAAGTGTTAAAATTTTTAAAATACGCCCACTGCCACGCCCACAATTTAGAAAAAACCGTTTTAAGGCTTAAGTTAGAGAGATAAAGTTGTACAACCTTCACAAGATATGTAGGTACTGCCCACCTTTATTAATTTGTCATATGAAGTTTTTTGCCACGCCTACTTTTTGTGGGAGTTTTTCACTAAAATGCTGTTTTCTTCGAAAATTTTCATAGAAATCGAAAAAAAATGTTTAACAATATATTATGCCAATATTTTTCTCAATATATCGCCCATACAAAGTTTTTGGCCACGCCCAACTTTTTGGGGGCGTTTTTTGAAAAAAATAATTTTTTTTCTATAAATTTATTAGAATGAAATAAAATGCTATCCATCATCTTCCTAATGATTTTTTCTTTGGGGTACATAGGGATAAGGATAGGGTATCATACTGTTTGCCCCAAGCGGACTGTAGCCTTTCCTTATGTTTTTTACTCATAATCAATTAATTAAATTGCGTTTAATAAACTTCAATGTATTCATTTAAAGTATGAATTGTGAGCAGAAGACCATATTATATATATATTAATTTTGACAGTTGTCATTATTATTATTTACATGCATATTACGTTTCTATGTGTGTTAAGGAGTTTGCTGCAATAAAGTATTTCAAAAGTAATTGAGTTTCCATGTTTATATCTGTTGCAGCGTTATCATACTAAAAAAAATAGAATCTGAAAATAAAATGTATTCGGGGTTTTACGATCAATTCTGAAAAGCCCATAATTACTTTTCACTTACACTCCGCATCTTCTTTTATTACTTTAATATAATAAACAGCTATATTTATTAATAAAATGCCTTATTTATTTTTGTGTTATCAATGATTCTACAGTTAAAGTATGGCAAAATGGATCGGAGATGAAAATTGTTGTCCCATTAACACTTGAGACACCTTGTGGTTAATAGTAAAAGCAGTCTCCAGATCACAAATTGTGATCTCGATAAATAGTTAGATCAAGTGCATTTTTTGTAATACATACAAATTCAAGATCTACATATATAGATCCTTTCTGATAACAAAAAACGGCTAAATTAATTTAAATATATACTAAATGATGGAATAAAAAAATTATAACAAATATTTTCGTGATTTTCGAAGTGTTTTCGTTAAGAATGTAAATTAGTTCGGTGTTATTTTAGTTATTACATATCCGAAGTGCCGGCTTGTTTTAACGCGGTTCGTCACTTTTCAGCAGGGTACAGAAACACACGTTCGCCAGCGAAAAAAAAAACAGAAAAAACATATAACGATTTCAAAAGCTTACATCATAGAGCTGTCAAATCTGGAAAATTCACAATGTTTTGTGGGTTTATTCACATTCGCGCATTGATGGATTGAGTTACTCAATACAAAGAATAAAAACCAATCGAAACGTTTCGATTTGTTTGCTTCCACAACCTCGCCATTGCAACCAGTTTTATTGAAACCTCACACGACAACGCGGTTTTGAAAAATTGGTATATTTAACTATGTTATACCTTTTAGTAGGAGAGCTTGTGAGCGATTTGAGTAACCACGGTACACAATAATATTAAAAAGTGTTCTATGTTTTTGGCTAAAGATTTTTTTGTAAAGTTTTTTTTTTCCTCAACTTTTCCCCTTCAGATAGTATTCACTTAGTTTAAATGTGACAAATATTTATTGTATGTTTAACCATTTTTGATTAGATTCATTTTACTACACATACATATAGATACATTCATTCCATTGACGTTTTTTTTTTGTTGAATTACATATATTTTTTCCGCTTGTCTTTCGTTTGGCCATGTTGTATATTATTTTATTCAGTATTTATGTACATCCTTAAGTTGCCAAATTTCATCTTTTGGTTGAAGACAATTGAGCCTTTTAAGTTGACCTTAATTTGCCCAATTTTTATGAACATTTTGCTATTTTTGGCTGAAGAAACAAACTGTGACAACTTAATTGCTTCCACATGAAAAGAAAAGAAAACCCAACAACATGCTCACTAGCCGATTATGCTATTCGTAACTTGTGAAATTTATCAAATGCATAAAAGATTTATATTAATCATTAAGTTTACTTTTTAAAACTCGAAAACAATTTCAATACACGCTAAACACCAGCGGAAAAGGACATTCAAATTCCAAATGTGTATTGGATAGCCAGTCCCTCTCCTACACAACGATTCAGTTTGCTACATGCAAACATCCGCTATAGCATCATGACCATGAGTGCGTGTGTCGTAATGCGAATAAAGGAAGAAAGGATCCACCGACTGTCGACAGGTCGACAGGACGAAAAAGGGGAATTTTGAGACACAAAGTAAAAGCCCAGCATGAAAAATGAGTTTCATGGAGTTCTAATGGATTCCAATTTTATGAATGGCAATGGTGGTCTCTTGGTTAGATAGGTAGGTATCCTTTTCGTTGTCGTTAGCCTGCTCTGCTAGTCAGAGTCACCCTCTTTGCTGTCCTCCTTGACTGTGTGTGCCATTTGTAGTTGTTGCTGTTGCTGTTGGGTTGGTTTTGTGTGTTTGTATGTATACAAGGAGTGAGCTATGGTAATATTTCCTTTGGAAAAAGCGGAACAAATAAAATACTTATTTGTGCGACGGAAGGCGAAAGAGGGGATACAATGCGGATGACAAAATGACATCTTTTAGCAAATAGGTATTTTTTGCGTGTTTCTATTTGACGTACAACCCCGTTTTGTGGGTGGATAATCAGTGTAAATGAAATTAAGCGAAATAAAACGGCAATGTGTGGTCGAAGGGATACACTGAATAATATATGTTCTCACAGATGTCTCCGTGTTTTCCCATCGTTAAAGACTTTTTTTCCTGCTAAATGTTGAAATTAGGTGTCTTCTCGCCGGCTTTTGGACGGTTTGAAATTGTGTTGCACGAGAAATTGCTCTGAATCACTCAATTAGCTTTCCATTTTTGTCTTAACCCTTTTAGTCCGGATTTATTTTTTTAAGATATGCAATCAGTAATTTAAGGAATTTGCAAGTTTGTGCACAAAAAATTACCTGGGTGTTGACAAATAAGTCGCACCACTTACCAAAGAACCCAAAACTTAATATTGATTCAAAGAGAGTTCCAAATTAAATTGTTCACTTGCAGCCTCTTTTTGCATAGTTTCCGTTAGAGATATCTTATTTCTTATAAGCGCAACTGCTGTATCGGCGTCGGGTATTGCCTTCAAAAAGTACATAAGTACTCTCTAATATAATCTCTTTCTTCCCGGCGATCTGTCGGATTTTATACTATGTACTTTTATCGCACTTCTTTTTCTGGGTTGTTCTGCAAGTGCAGAAGTTTGTTGGTGTATATTTGGATCTTTAACTTTTTCCAACGTTCAGTCGAAAATATCAATATTTATACTTTTTCCTTGCAGTTTTGGATTAAAAACAATTGTAGTACTTGTTGTGTAGTAGCTTAATTGTTAAATCCTTGAGTTTTCGACTACTAAGCGAGGGTAATAAAAGTTTTTCACTTCCTGCGAAAGTCACACAAACATCCAAGATTAAGAACAGTCATGGGAGCTTCCAAAAAAATTGCCGTCTACTGTTTTTTGAGACACTATCAGATCTGTGCCGTGCAAGCAACAAGAGAAGAAATATGCAGATACAAAATAGTGCTCCCACAGGCTCAACATATAGTACAAGTATTAGTAAACACATATTATATAAAACATACAAAATATGACTAAAAGAATACATACATGCTAACACAAATCGAAGGGTCTAATTATGTTAAAAAATATTAACTTTTATCTTACTAACATGCAAATCAATCATAAGATTATTTAAATTGTAAATTCTACTTATGCGGGTGATTTGCTCATTTCTGACGTAGTTGGTCCTATGAAAAGGACTAAATGAAAGATCCACACAGCGTAAGTTTTGAGGACCTTCATGGATCACGGAAGTTGAAGGCAATGAAAGACAGCAGATCAGGGATAAAAGCTGCTGTAACAAAACTATATCACTTATAAGTATTCGCTGAGAAAGTGGTATTATTTGGAGAAGTTTGATACGCTAAATGTAGGGAGGTAGGTTATAAGGATCATAGAAGTCCTCCTACGGCAAATAGAATGAAATTACATTGAATGACTTCTATCCGATTTGAATGGATATTGTAGTACGGACTCTAGACTTGTGAAGTATACTCTAGATGCGGACGGACAAAGAAATAAAGTAAGTATGAAAGAAGATTGCGTATTTACATCAAAATTATGTATACCTACCTCAAAAAATCGTTTTAAAAATGATCGTGTACTTAGGCATTGTATGCAAAATCATATTTTTCTTGCACGTCACGGAACCAATATACAAGTTCAAACTCGAATTGAAAATTCCTTCCACATAAAAAATTCTCTTTGGAAAGTCCTAAATTGTGTCTTTTACCCATTCACCCCTACTTGTGGGCGTGCTAGGCGACTATGAAGCATATGTCTTGTAGCAAATTGACTCTAGAATTCGTTTCATCTACTTGTAATGCAAGGTGACCAGATAAGAACGATAGGAAAACAAATTTAAATAAAACAACAATGGTGTGAGATATAAAATTGATTCTGGCTCTATTTTGAAGCTACATTAATGCCATTCTATATGGAATTGCACATCATTTAAAAATCGCACCGACTTTGCTGACATGCATTATGCGGTCGGTCTAATTTTTGATGATGTTGGCCTCGAGCTCGTCCAAAGTGGTTGACTATTTATCGTAGACTAAGGACGTAGACGTAGCTCCAGAGAAAATAATCAAGTGGTGTCCACCGAAGCTGAGTCGCTTGTATGGTATCTAGCGCCGTATTATTCGAACCACAGCTCGAATATAACGATGTTATCGAGCCCTGGCCACAAAAAGTCGGTTTACTTTAAATAGGACCATTGAAAGTAACGATGTCTTCTTAATCATTTCAAAAGATATGGTTCAATTATGCCGCAATGTCGTTAACCGCAGCAAACAGTCAATATTTGATAACGGCAACTTTCCTTGTTGATATACATAGCTGCTTAGGCAAAAACGAACCTCGTCCGAGAATACAATTTTTTGACCAAAATTTGGATGTCGGGCCATGAATCAATTCTTGCGTCAGCACAATCTTATATGTATGTTTCAATACCTTAATCTATCCGTAAAATAAGCCGGGTTGACTCTCTGGCAATAGCCCAATTTACCTTATCGACTCTGAATCGAAATTTTTGTGTCTTCGGTCGCTACGGCGATTGGATTACGGTCCTTCTTCTACCTACTCAAGCTCAAACGATGACAACGACCGAAATTTAATTTGCGTTTTTACAACTAACCTGGAATTGTGATAGTCAAATTTCTTTAAAAATGTCTGTACGTTTGGAAAGCGTGAACGGAGACATTATGAAGGAGCAATGAATATTTTTACAGCTGGGTGACATAACAATTGAAAAAGCTTTCATGACTTTCTGGTTAATTTATGTAGTGCTGTGTTCTGGATACCTCTGTAGACATCTGACAGTAATAAGTATTGTCAAAGACTTCCTCGATATCAAGGGTGTAATCAGTTGATTGTAATATCCTTGTCTCTGAGAGATTTTAAAACTCTTTACTAACACAATGAGTTCCCCCTTGTTTAATTAAAGCCTTGTCGGGTGCCTTTATGATTTTGTCTCATATAGAATCCGTTGCACAACAACTATTTCAGGATTGATATTCCCAGATTCCTATCCGTTGGGTCTTACCTGGCTGTCGATGAATATGGCGATACTTGCGGATATTGGTCATAAGCTACGCCATTCTAACAACAGATAATACCTACATTTGATTGAAAGCTTTCAGTTTAGACGCACTCTTAATTAAAATATTTAAGTATTTCCTCGCACAACAAAACCCAATTGCCCACTACGTCTACGGTTAAGGGGTCTTGAATTAAATGAGGACACATTAAAGTGTGTTGTCAATAGGCAAACACTATTTATCCGCAATCGCCATAGTCGATTGTTTCTCCGATTTACGAGAATTTATTTTAAAAATGATATTAATATTTTATTGCCCTCCGCCCAAACGTCTGCGCTTTATTTAGAAAATTAGTCCGCACTTTGTGTGGGTGGTTTTAAAAAAAATTAAGAGCATCTCTTTGCCACAATTTCATTTCATATACCACGACCGGCATGCCACCATTTACCACAGATGGAAACCGAACACAAATCCCGTGCAACGAGCCAGCACTTTACCAACACCGACAACGCGAACACCACCATCGGCAGAAAGGGTGATTGTTTGGTAGAAAATTACCATTTTGTTGATTAGATGCAATTTAGACTGGAAAATACATTAATTGTGGGATACAGCCACTTAAGAGTGGCAAAACCATTCTGGAACGGTTACAAAACCATTTGCAACGCTTGCACCCCGTTTACAACGGACACAAGTTCATCCCTCTAAACGCCCAAACTCACGCTATTTTTCTGTTTTTTGATAATATTTCATTCACCTTGTCCTGACGGCCACAAGCGCTACCATATGGCACGCCATTTTGAATGCATTTGCTCTTTGTCAACGGAGAATTATGTTAAAGGAGTTGATGGTGCGATACGAACACTGGGGTTGGTTTTATAGACACACATTTATATGTTACACAAGCTGTTTTCATGTAAGGTCAGTGCGATTTATTTGCGGGAGTTTATTTAGCCTCTTGTAATTTGGACCAATTGTTACCATCCACTTAATGCTAATGAAAATTGAGATATCTGAGTCAATAGACCCTTCTCTGCAAACCCACTTGAAACCCATTGTCCGACTTAAGGACAATATTCAAACTCGGCTTAACCGCCTCGCCGAGCGGCACCAACTTGTCGAATCTCAAAATCTTTGTGATGACACATTTTATTTCCAACATGGCAAATTTTTGCCCAATACAATTCCTCGGTCCAGCACTAAACGGAATACTCGAAAATAAACTGCATGTAAATGACGGTCCGGGCGAAATGCATTCGGTTCCGGAAATACATTGGGATCAATATTATTTCAGCGCCCGCTGGAAAGACACCTCCATCTAAACAAAAAAGGTGCAAATGTTGAAGATAAAAATCTTATCGAAACCTTTTACATACGGTAAACAAAATCATGCTTCAACTGTCTCCCAATCATCGGCACCGGAGGATATATTCGCATACTTTCCTTAATAACATACTATGTGTATTTCAAATCCTGCAAAACTTTGTAGTCAAAAGATTTGGTCTGATCTCTGCCTAGAACTTCACATATTTCATCGAAAAGTTTTTTCTGAACTTCTGGATGACGTGCGATTAGAGTAAGAGTGAAGCTGATGGCCGATGCCGTTGTGTCATGACCTCCGAACATAAAAGTGTCAATCTCTATCCGAATCGTTTCATTGGTAAGGGGTTTTCCCCTGACTGCGGACTGAAGAAGCACGTCCAGTAAGGCCATTCGTTTTTTTGATCCAATATCGTCGATTGCTGCAGAAAAAAAGGAAACAAAAAAAAGTTTGTCAACAGTTTAAGTGGTTGTTTATAAGATTTGCTAACACTTACAAGTTTCTTGTTTAATTTGCTGGGTAAGTGCATCTTTCAGGGCTGCATGTCGTGCCTCAACACTTTTCTTGTGAATGTATTTATCCTTGCAACGCATTGTGCCTGACGACGTTTAAGGTATGGACGGCATATGCCGGATAGGAGATCATTAGTTAAGTGCACTTTGCGAATCCTCTCAAACGTGATTTTTTTGATGCTGGTGGAAATAATAAGTGGGCTAACTTTTTTTATTTATTGAAAAGCTGTGCACACTTACTCGTTAAAAGCTCTAGTGAATTCGTTTGTAGAGTCAGTGTGGACATTCATTTTTGTTCCCATTGCGGTTTCTAAAAACCAACCAAAACATAAATATTAAAGAAATTGCCTAAAAATATATAAAAATTATTTTAGTATTTCCGTTTTTAAAGCATTTAATGGGTATATCGTTGAAAAGGGGGTTGTCTTAAAATTGTGTTAAATTACACTTTGTTCTTGGAAAGTTTTTGTATAAAATGTCCCAATTCGAAAAAGTTAAAAATTTAGTTATTTAGTTATTTGGTATGAAAAATTTGTAATAATGATAAAACAAATGCGATATGTTTTTCAAAAACGTTTACTCTTCGAACTTTCAAATCTGTCCTTCGACCGTTATTCATATTTATGCGACTCATCCAGTTATGACTTCCACACGTTTTTTTTAAACACAATCCAAGATATTGCAAAGTGGATTAATTCAAGAAAGTTGCATTGTTTTAAGGACCCCAACTAGCCAGAAACCAAAAATACTCTAGATTTCTAGATTTCCTACCGATGGAATGTCCAGTAATGAAAATAAATACCTAATGTTTCCAGAAAGTCAAGCAGTACTGAAAGCTGCTGGGCTCCCGAACTCGCTGGAGTGAAATGGAACTAAAAAGCGGGTTGAAATTTTGTAAAACAGACTCACTTGCAGTGCTGCCACCTTTGGATGATTGAGCGCAGTGTATTAAAAAAAAAAGTAGATTTGACTATAGCGCCGTAGATCTTAGAATATTGTCAACAAAAAAATGTTGAATCCTTTTTAAAAGAAATAAATGAATGATATTAGATACAGAGACGTTTTATTTTTAGCACTTTTCCTAATATTAATTATTACGAGCATAATGAAAATAATGACTTAACGTGCGATTAGACGATCATTTAAAAGTATCAGAGAACTTGTGTAATTCGGTCATCTGCCAGATGATACACAATCGCACAGTGTCATCCGTTAGGTGAAGTGTTTTCACATGAACTTTCAACGATGCAAACGTGTCATCCTATGTTCGATGACACTGTGGAAAATTGAGCGATGTCATCCGCGAGACCTTGTCATTCGGATGACACGTTCAATGATATGCCGGGTGGCAGGCGGTCAAACTGGATGACAACTTTAGTACAAATTCTAAGTTATAGTGACGTCAGCATGTCATCTAGGTGATACCTTCGGATGACCATCTGATCGCACCTTTACAATCTTTGGCTTTGCCTAGATCCTGTAACGTTGGAATTTTCATTTTTATTTATTCTTTTTGCCCTATGAGCTTGCAACTGAGCATGAGCAGCTCCAGTGCTACACATAAATATTATACCTTGGCCCTTCAGAACTAGTAACAAATCTTTCCTTATAAAAAAAAATTAAGCACAACAAAAGAAAACAGTTAGATCAAAACAGTTTCACTGTATCTAGTGTATAAAGTCAGAATAGTTAGTTTGATGTTTCCCAGCCGATAGCTACTAGCGAATGCAACTTAAAATTTTCGGTTGGTGCATTCAGACTTAACTATAGGTGTACGTTTGAAATCCAAAGCAAGGATAAAGGACTGATAAAGGACTGCAGTAGATCTACTCCGAAAGGAGTAGGGTGGCAGACATGCTTACTTATTTAAGCCTAAGGTGTAGAGATGATTTTTTTATTTTAATATTATGATGGGTTTTTGAAAAGATGACCATCAAACTCAAAATTTTGAAAAAAAAATTAAAAATAAATATTGAAGGCTGGTTTTTCCAGAATTGGAAAACCAAGCACTAAGCTCGCTGCTTGTTACTGCCCCTATTTATTCCTAGTCAAACACAGAAAACCATATAGTTCTAGGTCTTCTAGTTTTTGAGAAAATTAAGGAAAACTACTTTTTTATTAAGTTTGAATTTTTTGCTGTCTAAACGATATCAGGCACTTTCTATATCAACATTTAAATTGACAACAGTATCATGTGTGGCACGTTTCGCAGGTTCAAGGGAATTTTCGAACTTTGGCCTTATTTCATATTTAAAAACTGATATAAGTCCAATTTTTGAAGGTTGGCCTTATTTACTTCCGCAAAGTGAAATAACACCAAACTGGCTTAATTTAGCTTTAGACAGTGGAATTAGTTCTAATGGATGTTTTTTTAGAGGTTGGTTTTTCGAATAGAGATAAAACTTCCATTTTGTGGTCAAATCTGGTTTGCCATTTCATCGTGAATAGGTTGACAAATGAACAAAGCTTGCAAATGAGATTGATATCGATGCTGATTTTCATCGCAAAATTTTGTTCTGTGATGAATCTCATTTTGGGTTGAATGGCTACGTCAACAAGCAAAATTGCCGCATTTGGAATGAAGAGAATCCACATGAGACCCCTGAAACGCCATTACATCCACAAAAATTGACTGTTTGGTTTGCTCTATGGGCTGGTGGAGTAATTGGGCCATACTTCTTCTGAAATGATGCTGGAGAGTCAGTTACCGTTAATGGAGACCGATATAGAGCCATGATAACCGACTATTTTGTTCCCGAATTGGATGGCATGAATGTGGATGAGATATGGTTTCAACAAGACGGCGCTACATGCCACACAGCGCACGTCACAATCGATTTATTTAAGGAAACATTTTATGAGCGCGTAATTCCGCGGAATTGGCCACAAAGTTCGTGTGATTTGACACCATTGCATTATTTGCTTTGGGGATATGTGAAGTCGCTCGCCTACGCCAACAAACCAGAAACGTTAGGGGACCTGGAAGCCAACATTCGTGGCATTATTTCCGACATATAGCCCCAAATGCTTGAAAAAGTGGTCGAAATTTGGACCTCTAGACTTTTCTTTATTCGAACCAGCCGACCGTCCACATACCCGAAATCCGTCATATATCATATTTAAACATTAATGGTATAAAATTATCCTTCCAATAAAGCCAAATTGATGGACATTAAAACGTGTGTTTTATTTCAATTCGAAGTTCTATACCTCTAAGAAACAGCTCTTACATATGTATGTTAGTCCACATACATAAACAGTGTAACCCTCCCTGTTAGATTTGGAGTAGACGCTATGTAGGGTGCATTCAAACTTTGTTAATATTTAAAGATGATCAATTTGGCTAAGTGGTTCTTGTTGTCATATAGCCCAACTGAATACAAATAAGATCAAATTGGTTTTATTTACCAACATAATTTGATATTATTTCACCTTATCAAAGCCAAAAAATACAAATTTAATAAAAAGGTAGTTTCGTAAATTTCAAATTTCTCAAAAACTAGAAGACATAGAACAATATGTATTTCTGTGTTCGATTAGGGATTGATAGGGGCAGTAAATACATGAAAAAAATTTAGTGTTTTGTTTTCCAATCCTGAACAATCAGCCTACAATATTTATTTTTAAATTTTTTTTTTTTCAAAATTTTGAGTTTGATGGTAATTTTTTCAAAAACTATTGATCGAAATAACTGAATTTAGAAACAAATATGAAAGAACGAATTCCTGGCTTTCAAAACTGCTATTGCACTTTTTTATAAGTGTTGCCACTGTTTTCCATTTTAAGTTATTTTTTTTACATTGCCCCTGCCGCCTAAACAGGGCAAGATAGACCCCCCTCCCATACAAAAAAATGCTTGTATTTAACCCCTCTACCAAAAACAGTTTTCAATTGTTGACGCCAAAGTTATCGTACTCTCTCCTCTTGTTCTGCACAAAGATATCTAATGAAATCAAACCAATAAAATAATATCAATAAATTGGTAAGGGCCCTTAAACCAGCGATGAATTTTTTCGTTAAAATTAACGCAATAAAAATTATGGGCGTACTAATCTTAATTAAACGTACTTAATGTGAGTGCTACTCACCAGTAATAATATCCAACGATTCCAAATAAATAAATGGATAAACATTGAATTCCTTATCGGTGTCACTGTGTTTTCTCATCTGCAAGACCAAAACCTTACTCTGGTGATCAAAAATCTCAACAAATTGTTCAAGAATCTTGAAATGAAATGTTGGTGTGATGACTTCTCTTCGGCTGCGACATATAGAGTACTAAGAGATGTGCGTTTTACTGATTAGTATCGTTTCTACGATATTCGGGTCGGATACTAGAATTATCAGCCGATTAAATTCCCAAATTCGAAATACCCTTCCCCACCGAGACCTAAACTCAGATGCTTTCTCCAAAAAATCTACAAAATAATTATACAAACTTAGATAGCTAAAAATGCAGTACTTACTTCTCGGGGTAACTTTATACAGCTCGTATATACTCCCAATTAGGGGCATGGCTAATGGTCCGGGTATATTTGCAGTTAACTCATTTCTACGCTTCTGCAGAAAATACTGAACCTAGACTAACAGCACCAAAATCGCCACAATGCACTCCTACAGAATTATAATAACAACTGTGCGATGTTAGGTGCATGTTTCCATGTTTTGAAGCTTTCAGAGTTTCTAATCGGAACAAGTATTTTTAGACACGCAAACATTTTTGTGGTCGTATCGATAAATTAATCTCTTGAATAAAATTGTAGTAAGATTGTGCGATTGACACCATTTGCAATTAAATATTGAGATACTTTGCCTATCTTGGGGGCGAGGTCGTATCAATTCTGATAATAAGTGTATTTGCAGTTTACAATATTAAAATGTTCAAAATTAACCAATTAAATAGTATCCACTTTCATCTTTTAAAAATAGCATCACCTTTTTTTGTTATTACCTCGAAACAGTTTTAATTTACTAAGAGCCTCTTAGTCCCAAGATTTTTCACTCTTCAACATTCCAGACAGAGCCTCAAGACAAGACGCAAGTGTTTGGAATGAAGAATAACAAAACAACAAACGGCACACTTCACGTACTCCTAAGGCTAACACACATGTGCGCATACTCGCATGAAACCTGCTCCGTTGACGCCTTCACTAAGCATCAGGCATCTCGTTTTCCTTTCCTATATTCCAATGTTATCGCTTTATGGATACAAAAAAAAAACTTAAAGAACGAAGATTTTTGCGTGTCTTTAGTTGTTGTCTTTTTTTCCCCGTCTATAGATTGCTTAATTCTCTTAAGGGACTTTAAAAAAAAACATAAAAACAGCAACAACAACAACAACAAATATAAAGCAAGAAACAAAAAATAAACCCACTTTTCCAGTTGCGTTCCAGTTGAAAGAAAGCGGAAATATCGTTACATGGAACCAACTACTGCGCTATGAGAAGTATCTTCGATTGGAGTGTGCCATCTAAGCCAAGTGCTGCTTTATGGCCATCCACATGTTGAATTCATGCAGTGCAGCACGTAGGTAATGAGTGCCCTCCACCCGTACACGAACACATACGTTCGTATGCGGCAACCGGTGGCCGCGCGGCATGGCGCGTCGTTCGTCGGCAAACCAGGTTTAGACAGACGCAAAGAATTTTCCCCTCGTTGAGGAGTCAATTGGTAGGTGACCTCTTGATTATTATTACTCCAGCTAAATAAGAGGAAACATTTTTACAATGAATGGGTGAAGTTGAAGCAGCCCAGCAGTGCCGATTGCATGGTTCGTCGACAGTGATGGTTTAACTTGAGTTTAGTGCTAGTAATCAGCAATAAAATATATAAAAAAAAAAAACAACAAAATAAAGGCAATCACCTTCTTAATTAACTCTGGATGGATCTACTTACATATGTATACTAATGATGTAGTGAGACTAAACAGGAAGGTAGTTAAAGCTTAATGTTGATACCATGAATGGGCTAGGATTAGTTGAAGTTTGAAGGTATCTACTTATGTTTTTGATTCCAAAATAGCTTAAAAGTTAGGTCGAAGTAGGCGGTATGATAGTGATATGCGAGTGGGTAGACCACAGATGAGGAATTAACCAGATAGTCAACTCTGCAATCCCCTATCACTTTCAACCCGTAAAAAATATTTAATAATGGCCGCAAAATGCTGTCTCAATTTTCCTATCTGTGAATACGTGCAAGCCAGACACATGAAGTTACATCTAATTTACTTCATTACCCGCCAAAAAATTGTTGGGAGTTTTAAAACATCCAAATCGCAACGACAAAACAGCTGGTCACGGCGGATGTGTTGGGAAATAGGAAGTGCTGCGAAGTGTTGAGTTTATGTGATTCTACTTTTATAGATATTTTAATGTAAATGTTTATGAACAAACAAAAAATTAGTTACCCAATAAATACGAAGTTTTAAATTTATTTCGAATATTTTTTGCGGTTATAAGAAATAGTTCTCTATTTTTTATCTGCCGTAAAATAAACATTCTTGGGTTATACTTTTTCAATTTTGGTTAATAAAATGAGATAAAAAAACTGTGTACGTTTAGTCAGTGAAGTTTCTTAGCTGTTTGTTTTCGTAGGCGGCTTTGGAAATTTTTTATATAAGTTAATATGCTTTATTTTTTAATTTATAGTAAGTGATAGATAGAAGAAGGAGAACAGAAGGTAGCTGGAATGCACTGCATAAATATATTTTTGGTGCATTTTTCTATCGAAAATGCTTGGTAGTTGAGTACAACTCATGAATAAGCATGCACATTATTTTACATATATATGTATATTGAATTAATTAGCCATTTTTTTAACAGACGACTTTATTTGTTAAATTATAATATTTTGTAATTTTTTTTAATTTTTTTTTATGAAAATAAACAAAACAATTTTATACTACAACTACTAGTAAGTGATTGCAAATGTTGTTAAAAAAGTTTTTTCACGTACCAAAAATAATATTTGTAAGAATTTGGATCACGTTATATTAAAAAGCGTTATATTAAAAGCCTGTGCCCAATTGTGTAATGCAACGTTTCCACCGAGCACTAAACCGAGATTAAGGTTAATCTGCCCCTAATCGACTTTGAATCTCAAGATTGAACATCCAAATTTGAATCTGCTAAACACAAGATTAAAAATAAATATAGGTAATAAACTTCGTTTGCATGAAAATTCGGGTTGCCTCGCTGTACACTATACCCTACTCCCCTACTCTCAACATGTGTCATATCTTTTTTTGAATTGCAATTTTGTTTCTTCTAGCAACCCCAATATTCATTAAGCACTGACGGCGGTATTCTCTGTATATGCGACTTCTCCCGGCAAATGCAACCATTAAAACCTTGATATTGGTTTGAAGAATAAAATGGTGTGCTGATAATATTTTCATTTAATCTCGGTTTATTTTATGATGGAAACATAGCATAAAAGTACTTCAATGCTTCAATATAACCATCCATAACAAAATCCGTGTTTGTAAAGTTATACTTAAATATATAGTCAACCGAAAATGTATGATCAACTTACTTATTATATATAAGTCACATTAATCAATATTATTTTGATTATTTTTTTTTAAAATTAGAATAAATTGGTTCAAACATAGCTTTATTCTCAATATTATAATATTTTGTTATATTATTAGTTGTGTGGTAAGTATGTTTTTATAAATCCATATTCACCGCATATTGTCCATGTTTATTTTACACACCCAAATTGTGAGCTGTAATTTGCTGAAATTCATCAACTGTTCCCAACTTCTTGCTATAAAAATGACATTTCATGGCTGATTGCACGTAAAAGCTCATATAAGTGCAAATTTTGTGGGGCTTATCAGTTCGACTTAGCTTGTTGGCAAGGTGAGATATTCTCTCTCGAGTTGACTATCTGGTTAACTACTCATCTGTGGGGTAGACACTCTTATTTCCTTCTTTCATTTACACACTCTCGACTCGAGAAAAGTTTTTGCTGTAACACGGCAGACTCTTTCGAAAAAAAGCCTAATATAAACTCTCCTTTATTTAGGGTTATTTAAGGTATACCTTTTGTCCTTCGAGTTAGAACAAACTTGTCATTTGTACATGACATTTATTAACTGCCCCAGATAAATCTGAAAACAATACTTGTTTAAGGATACATCATTCGAGTTACATTTGAATATCGATATACTTTGGAAATGACATCTCTATGTTTGAAGATATATGTTAGATAACCGAGTTGTCAAAAAGTTCCAGAAATAAAAATTTGTGATTTCAAAATCAACAAGAACAGAAAATGGATATCAGAAGTTTTTGATTTTTGGAAGCAGAATCAAAAGTATTAAGGGCGCAAAATAAAGAAAATAAGACGATATTGACAAACAAAAGTAAGATAAGTGATCTATATATTTGATGCGGCGTAAGTTATCCTATTACAGATCCTATATTTGAAAAACTTAAAAATTTACCTACAGATTTAAAAATAACTTTCCCCCTAAGTAACATACATATGCATGTGAAAAAGATGACTAGACTCCTTGGGTAAACGTTGAGTAAATAAATAAAATAAAAGAACCCAATTCAAAGCACTTAGTTGCTAAAACGATATTTACGAAGAATACCTCGAAGCAATTTTTGCTCCTCTTCCTTTTTATCGTATGAAATAGGAGAAATAGCATACCTCGCTAGGGACGATTGCTTTCTGTGTAGACACATTCACACTATCTGCTGAGGAACAAATTGTAGAAGTTCAAGGTTGCGCATCTTCTTATGGACTTTCTAGCTTCACACGACACAGCTGGGTCCGTTTTGCCGGGATTCCGAGTCCCGATGGCCGCATTCTATAGAGCTACTGATGATAAATAAAATAATAAAATTATTCAAGTAATAAAGGGAGAAGGAATATTGTTGGGTTGGTGGTTCTAAATAAAACGACTGCTATTTAATGGAACTTGGGTATTTTGTACACAAATAGATCCATATCTCTAAATGAGTTTGAGTACTTCGAGCATGCTTCGAACTGAGCGTGCTTGAGTACTCTGATACACTTAACATTAAAATAACCGCTATTTAATAAACTGAATTATCTTTTGCGCCAGAAAAAGAAAACTTCACCAGCCTTTCGATCGTTTTAGAATTGTCTATATCTTTATTTCCAATTGATTCAATGTTTCTTTGCCTCGGACTGATAAGTCTATTATACATATTTGAGCTTGAAGGTTGCGCTCTGGGGGCCAATTCTGGTTCCGTGAAAACATAAAATCAAAATAATTTGACATTCTCACCCAAATTCAAATTCTTGTTCTACGAACCAAACATCAACAGTTTGAGTTGAATAATCATCCCAATCATTGAATCCGACGGATTATATGAGCGGGAGATCATTCGTTCACTTGTGCTATCACAATGTGTCACTAAAATCTCATTCGTTTAATTTTGGGAAGTTTACATAAAAAAGTTTTTATATACTAAAAAGGCCAGCATTTCTTGAAAATTAAATTTAATACTTGTTTTTAGATTTTTTTTATAATATAAGCGCACTAATGGGATGTTGGACACCCTTATAATGAAATTACATAGTCGCGGCATTAGGGAAGTGAAGGATTAAGAAGAAGGAGAAACCGATGCACATTGGTTTTTAATGTGTGTTAACTATAATGTGTAGGAAAAACAGAGAGTGGTAGAGCATTCCACATTCGTATTGTACAGTTAAGAAACGTATCGTTCTATTTCACTGTCCGTCCGAATATAGGCTTAAGGGTTAACTGATGTGCATTCCTAGCATGGCGAGTATTGCGGTTGAACTGCTGTAGGGGTGGAATGCAACGGGCTATTTCATTTGAGCACTTGTGGTGGAACTAGCGATAAAACAATGACAGGCAAGATACATTACGACGATGACAAAGAGAATCAAGTAATTTCGCAATGTCTCGATCGCCAAAAAGTTTTACCGCACGTTATTGAATCCTGTCAAGTAGCTCAAAATATGTTATTGGTGCACCAGACCAGTTATGAGCGTTGTACTCAAGATTAAGGCGAATAAACGCCTTGTAGAATTTAGCCAGATCAGAAGCGGTTAAATACATATATCTTTCATCGCTTAAGGAAGCCTAGACATTTCGCAGCGTTCTTGGCATCATCGAATATGTGGCCATTCCAACGAAGTTTGTCGTTAACGCACATACCGAGGACGGAAAGTCTTTCGGTTTCGGCGATGCAAGTGCCATCCAAGAATAATGGCAGAGTATTGGGATTTCGCTTTAATGACAGAAGACAGCATTGTGTTTTGGAACATTAAATTATACTCTATTGGTTTTACCCCACTATAGAATGCTGTTTCGCCGTTTACTGCAACTTTGCCACAGGCGAATTGTTTATTTTTTCCCATTATTCTGAATACCTCTTTAAATGCTCTAGGGCCGGGGTAAATCTTGGATAGTCTGTTCCGCAGTTCGCAACGTCTACACTGGAGTGCCCCCTTGTTACCCAGAGATTTTTCCCAGTATATTCGGGTATTGAAGAGATACCTTAATTTTAAGATCTCAACAGCACTGGTTTCCGGTGCCTGACTAAAAAAGGTTGTAAATGATTTTCTCTTGTTTCGAGCGGAGGGTTTTCAGCCTTGAAACCTTGGCAATTTACGATTTTATATTTGAAAGAAACAGAATTCACCCTAAAATCTGATATAAGATCCCTAACGTTTACCTTAGACATAATGATGGGAAGACAGAACTTACCCCTGATACATCTGGAGGTGACTAAATAAGAATTGGTGTTGTCTGCTGTTGGAACGTGGTTTCACTTGCTGGATTGAGGCTCAACTGCTTGCTGATGGTTCTGGTTCTGGTTCTGGAGGCTTGCTTCGGTCTGGTGGTTGGCTGACAATTGGTGGCTGGTTACTTGTAGAGAGGTGTTTGTTTGTGGCCTCTTGCTGGGCTGAATTTGTATATTCCTCAGAATGGCAAACTTGTTTTCTTCGGTTGGTGTTGAAGCCTCCATAACGGCGCTTGGGGGTTTATTGGTCATTGTGTGTCTCTTGCTTGGAACTTGCCAGTCTGTGTTGCGCTGGGATGTGGGCCCTGCATGTAGAAATGATGGATCATCTGAGGTGGAGGCTTGTGGACCAGGTGAAGTCGATGGGGGCGTTCAGCACGAAGCGGCAAAGTCTTCCATTAATTGGCTTGGACAATTAATTGCTTGGCGGCGGCCAACTGTGCTTTGTAAACTGAGGCGTTTGGTGTCGATTTATATTTCCCAGGGGTTTTTAATTTGTATTTGTCTATTTTGGTCCTCATGGTGAGACATGGAGTATACTTTTGGGCACGTGTTAAAAAAATCCACGAAAATCGGAGACATCCGCAGAGTTATACCGCGGAAAACTTGAAATGTCGGTGGAATATATTTAAGCATATGATATGATATTTTGTAATTATTAAAGCTTTAATCACTTAGATAAGCTTTTTTTTGTTTGTTTTGTATTTTTTTTTTCACTCGAGAGGTTAGAAAATTATTTTTCTGCGCAGGATAAAAAGGCATGCTCACTATCCGCCTGTCGCTCGAAGAATCCAATACAAATTGTGCAAAAATTGAAATTGTTTTCTGTTTTTAGTTAAAAGCAAGTAAACAAGAGTGAAATAATTTTGTAATCATTTCTAAAATTAATAGTACTGAAATGCTCAAGTTCAAGTAGTGAGTATGATTAACATGAGCAAAGTGAGAAGCAAAATGACTTAATTGCAACACGAGCACAAATTAGAGATCATTTAAACCCATTCAATTTGCCCAATTCAAAGTAAAAGTAAACTTTCAAATATTTGCTTAACGAAACCGGCAAATACGATCCGAATGCATTTCAATCGTCATCAGTGCGGTCTGTGTTGAGGCCAGCAGCAGCTATAAGACTCCTTGCAGGATGATGTCAAAACGGTGTAGGAAATTATTTTAATCTAGGACTAGCAAATACCATCACTTAGCAACTATTTTTAACAAATAATAAGAATTTATGGCCCTGTGTGCGTGAAGTGCGAAAGGAGGAGAAGATAGAACCGCGATCTCTATGGACTGTACCAAGATTTGGATGAAGTCCAGAAAGCCAAAACACGCCGACTACATTGGCTCGGCCACATCAAGCGATGAACAGTATTGCTCCAGCCAATAGGATCTTCGAATCGCAGCCCCCAGGTTCCAGACTACACGAAAGACCAAGTCATTGGGGATGCAAGAGCGCGTGGTCTGGATAACTGGATAACAGCGAGCCCGGGACCGTAGTGGATGGAAGGCTGCTCTGTCTCAGGCAGAGAATCCTTACAGGTCGGGAGCCCGTTAAGTAAAGTAAGTATGATAAGCATTATCGAATTGCATATATATACTATATATATGCAAGTAAAGGTTCCTCCATCTAACGTTTTTTTTTCAACTAGTGCTTATTTCGCGAATGGTAACACTTATCTCATGTCTGATTTGACAGATAATATATCGCTATACCGCCAAACGAATATGGTTGTCTATACGCTTGAACAACGCTGGGAAATATTGCGGCATAATTGGGCCATTTTTAATTTTTTTGTTTTTTCTTTTTAATTTAGTTTTAAATGAGCAAGGAGTGGGCGTTACAGTCAATGGCGATCGTTATCGGGCCATGTTGAACGAATTTTTGTTCACAAAAATTGAAGAGGAGGATATTGGTAACATTTGGTTTCCACAGGACGGCGATACGTGCGACACAGCCGAAGCTACACTCGATGTTTTGCGCCCTGTTTCAAAGGAAAAAAAGTTATTTGGCGGACCCTGTGACCCCCCTATGTCCACAATGGATACAAGCCAATATGACAAAACAGTATTTCCCGATATCTTAAATTTGCCCATAGCTATTAATTGTCACGTAAATTGAATTTCAACATTTTTCGAAATCTACTTTATTCAATTCCTTTGCCTGTTCAAGGTTTTGTTTTTCATTTAAGATGTCAGTCCTCAGAATGTTTTTTTTAATTTTGTACACGATAAATATTTTTTTTCTCACGGATTTTCTACTGTGAACCATTCAGCGAATAAACACCAGTCATTAAAAAAACAGTAACAAACGCAAAAAAAAACATCCAAATTCATTTGACCCAATTGCTCACGACGAAAAAAACTCGGTGTTTAGGTCATTAGTAGTGATCCGACTCCTTCGGTAATAAAGGCAGAGTTGCAGACGACTTAAAATCTACTACAAAAAGTCGTTTGAATTGTTATCCGACATTTGTCGGCTAAAAACTACAAGCATAATAGGAGTCGGAAACGGCGACGGTAATTGAGGTGAATATATGATAACACACAAATCATATTTTTAATTAATTTATTCTGTAAAATTGGCATTTAAGGAGTAAGCAGGATTACACTCTAAGCCGACAGTATGCAGATTTTTTTCTTCGATTGTGAGGAAAGCTGACAGCTAATACTCCTTCGGTTTCCTTATTAAAAATCTTAAATATACAAATTGGTTGCAGCGTAATTAACGCTCGATGAAGAAACAAAAATCTTTAAGAAACTAACTTACACATTTTAGCTAGACACAGACATATTGTTCTTAGGAAAACTCCATTACCTATGCCCATTCAAAGTTTAAACGACATGAATAGTGTTTGACATTAACAATGAATTAGGGACATCGATTATATTCGAAATAGAGATTTGCAAATGTTGTATGCAACGAAAATTAGTTATCAAGTTGTAAAAAAAGGAATTTTTGTTCTGATAAATTTAAAAATTCAGTGTTCAGGAAAGGAATCATCCCGGCAGCGCTGGTAGTAATTTGAACGCGTAAAAGTGCGGTTCGCTTTCTTTTTATTTGTTTGAAACTTAACATGACTACTACCATTTCGCCACGCCCACATGATGACGCTCACTAAAAAAAATTGTTTGCAGTTATCTTTAGGATACCCATGTTATCCCCAAAAACATCAAAGTTAATTTTTTACCCACATATTAATAATTTGGGCAGGAGATGGTTAAATTATCTTATTTTCATAATTAAGTCCCCCTAAATGGGTTCGGAAGGATTTCTGAAATTGGTACACATTTTTCGTAACGTTATATAGATAAAATAAAATACAAGTCCCAATTATATTATAATGCATACAACTACAATAACATACTTTATTGTAATAAATTTCATACTTAATACAATTTTCATTGAACGTAACAAAATACAAAATGTTTTGACAAACGAGATGAAAACAAAATAATAGTTTACATTCGAATGATTGTGAATATATAAAAATTTAAATTAATATTAGTTTACTCCTTACAGAGAAAATAAAACAGAACTATTAAAAACTAAGAAAAAAAAAATATTTTTAAATTACATATCTATTAGAATTATTAAGAAAGGGAACATCAACATAAAGAAAGAATAATATGAAAAAGGAAACTACGAAATCATACACACACAATAATCGGACATAAAATAAACAAAATAATTGTTTTTCTTTGTTTGTTTTGTTTTTCGGTGCTTTGTTTTTGTCTTTCGATTGAATAGGTAGGTTATTATTATATCACATAGGCTTTCTCATTTACGTGTTTTTTTTCTTTTTAATTTAGTCATTCGCACAGTACATTTTGAGTTCGGAATAGCCGCATGGACGACGGCAACACTCATGTATGGAGCCATTTGCTGCCAATGGTTGAAAGAAATCATCTGGCAGCAATTTGCTTATCAATGCTGATTCTTTATAGAGTTGTGGTGTTGTTGAACCTCCAATAGTTTCAGCTGAAAAATAGTTAGAAAAATATTTAGTATGGATTAGAAACACAATTGGTATTTGGGCGGAGAAAAAGACCAAATTTAAACAGAATACTTACGATATTTTTTTGAAAATGAATAAAATTTTCCACCACAAATCAATTGTAATGCATCCGATAATGAACTACTGCAATAAATTTTGAATTCGATATTCTGATGATCATTGCAGGAATACATTGGAAATCCACTAAATATCGACAATATGGTTGCGAAGACCAAGAAGAGATGAAGTGTCGCCAGAGTGTTGATCATCTATAAAAGAAACAAATAAAGAACATTATTAATACATGGAAATTTATATACAAATATATTTTGACAAAAATATTGGCGTTTTAGTTTAAATCGAGTTAGTCCATGTGGTTGTTTTAAAACAATAACTTTGAAAGGCGACATTCACTTTCTTTTCGGAGAACCCAAACTTGTGCACTCATGATCGATACATGTAGGTTAGGTTAGTTTAAGTTAAGACAGGGGTATAATGTAAGAGTTACCACACAACATTATGCCCCTAAGCGGGCCAATCGCGTTCCCTGGGGAACCGGTTGAGCGATACAGGTATGATGGTAAATAATCTAACTAAATAGATATAAAATATATTTGTCTAGCTACTTTTAGGCTATCTAAACAAAAATGTTCCCATCATTTGTTTGGTAAATAATACTTGAATAAATTAATAGAACAAGTTGGTGCAGTGGCATATAGACGAAGTACTAGACGAGGGGTTCCAGTCCAGTACCTCCTAGAGTAGGTATTTATTCGCTGGCCCACATCTTGCGAAAGTCTTACAAACATTCTGAATTTTCGGCATTACACAACAGTTCCCTTTAATTACTGCCAAGAAATATATCTTCGCACACACAATGGTTGTACATTGATGCGCATTATTTATTTTTATTAATACAAGATTGGTATGAAAAAATTCTTCTGAATGGGCATATGTACGTATTTATGTACCTGTAAATGTTTATTTTTTTTGTATAATTAAGAAAATAAGGGTTTTTTTGTTCCCTTATTTGATTTTAGAGGAAAGAAGGAGATGCCGATGCGCATTGGTTTTTAATGTCTATAGACTGTAAGGTGCAGAAAAAACGGAGCGTGGGAGAGCATTTCACAGACGTATAGAACGGCTGATGAACTAATCTTTATATTTCACTGTGCGTCCGAATAGTGGCTAAAGGGTGAGCTGATGAGCATTCCTGGCATTGCGGAATACTTATTGTGGAAATACCGATAAAACAATGATAGGTAGGTGACATTACGACGATGACTAAGAGATTCAAGTGATTTCGCGATGTGTCGAGCGCCAATAAGTTTTACCGTACGTTTTTGAATCCTATCAAGTAGCTCCAAATATGTAATTGGAGCACCGGACAAGATATGAGCATTATACTCAAGTTTCGTGCGAATAAACGCCTCAGATAGATCAGAAGGGAAAAAATAATTCTTACGTCGCTTAAGGAAGCCTTGACATTTCGCAGCGTTCTTGGCTACATCGAATAAGTGGTCATTCCAATGAAGGTTATCATTAACACACATACCGAGAATGGAAAGTCGTTCGGTTTCAGCGTATAGATAGCATTGTGTGATTTTTGGGACTGGCTGGACAAATGCTGTTTTCCATCCTCTCGGAAAGAGTCCAGAACAATAGGATATATAGAAAAGCTTACGCGTGGAAGAACACTTCTTCATAACGAAATACCATCTGGACCAGCAGATTTGTGTATCAACTTTTGATGGTAGGAAAATTTGACACGATTAACGTGGCTTTGTAAAACCGAAAACTCACCTCTTTTACCCTGATAGCCTCTTTGTAGCTCTAATCAAACCATGCGTTCACCTTTGTTTTCATACTCTTTATCCCGTTAGGATAAAGCGTTTCATACCCATTAAGTCAATAGACTTCAAGGATTTTCATTACTGAATTTAATTTCTAATCTCACTTTCGAACATTTCCTAAAGTTTATTCATGTTTTGCAGTTTCTGTTAACCGCAGATTTCAAGAACTTTTACTTAATGATAATCGTTTATATCACACTCGTGGTAAGGTCTATATACTCAGAGAAAAATGTTAATAATTCTAACAATTGATTCGACAAAAAAAAGTGGTTTGAAATATTCCCAACAACTCGTTTTCTTGATTGGAGAAGCCATAAATCCTTAATATTAAGTTTTACATTCATTTAAAGAATAAATTTGTTGCCGGAAGAATAGAGCTTTTTGTCAAAAATCGAAAACTCAATTTTTTGACAGTGTATGCGTAATCGATGTCTGAGTTTTTTTTACTCCGAGGTTTGTAGGTGCGTGCCGATATTTGATTTAAACAGTTTTACTTTTGAGCCAGTCAATAGGGAATAAAGTAGCTCAAAACCGTTTTTTATGACACTCAAAAGAGTAACAGAAACAGGATCGCTTCACAAAAACATATAACTCGGATTAATTGTTTTTGATTCTATTCAATTGGAATTTATCTTGCCAACAGTTAAATATTAATTGAACAACATTTAATAAGGAACAGGAAATTTAAAAATTCTAGGAAACCTGTCCATCAATCAGCTCTCCTATTCAATCGCGGAAAATATCACACAAATGCAACAATCAGATCTCAAGTCAACCCTTTAAGCGGATCTGTATTAAGTAGGATTTTTAATTATTCAGATTAATATCTCGACTAAGAAAGAATTTGTAAGCAATTTATAAAAGTTATTCTGTTCTATTTTTTAAAATATAACCGCAATTCTATCAAATGTAAGGTCAAGACCGAAATCGAGGTAGTACATCGAACTTGTTGTTGGCAAAGTAAATGCTGGGTAATCAAAACTTGTCTTAAAGCTCAAATTTCAATGTGCATATCTATAAAGTAAAAGATGCAGAAAGAAAGTGAAAGAGAATCCTAAGTACAAAAAGTTGAATGACATATGAAATAAATTTCATTGATATATTTTATGTATGATTAACCAAAAAACTGTGTTTTATTAAAGTTAAAATTGATAAAATAAGTAAAAAAAAATGAATATTTTGTCTGTTCATTCATGTCACCAATCTCGGCCATGAGAAAAAACAAAAGCAAAAAAGAGAAACACACTCTGTGTCTGGAATGTGTTGTAGAGGAAAAGAGATTTCCACATACGCCTAGCCAGGGCTGTTGTTGTTTTCGTCGCTAGTTACGTTATCATTTGGGCCACAACCAACAAACATGATTTGAGAAATCATTATGTAGGAGTGTTTTTATGGATCAATGACGATGACTTTTTAAATCCGCTCTGCGAAGGGTGATCTGCAGAGCTACTTACTTTTTTTTGTAAGTGTCATAGCTAGTGCAAGTTGGAGATAGACTATCTAAAACTGTCTTGATCATTTCCCATGGCACTTAAGCATGCGTCCATTGTTATTCGTACTTATCGCTTGTGTGTATGTTTTGTGATGTTTATTTTTACTTTCGTCTATTTATATTTTAAAATCTTGGGTAACAGTGTTAACCTTAACCGATATAAAGTACCCTTCCTACATACATATGTACATCCATACATATATTTAGTTTTTTGGAACGGAATGAAATTAAACAAAGTTTTGGTTATGTTATTTAATGGTGATTATTTATAGGCTTGTTATCAGTGACTCAACAGCTGGTGGTGACTTAAGGAACTAGCTCGGGTTAAAAGCCTACAGTAGGGCATGGTTGGTAGGTCTTTTTTTATCATTAATCTTTAACCCCTTTGATTAAACGAAATTGGGTAGTTTTCCATTCGTTTTGAGGCTTTGAGTTTTACCGGATTTGAATGGAAAGAAACTTAAGTATTTTAGAAGAATTTCACCCAAGAAAATGCTGAAAGGTATCATTTTGATTGCTATGAGTTAGATTATATTAGGTATTGTAGAACTCGAAAATTAAAGAAGATACTTTAATACGTTTTTGGCTTTAAACGTTTTTATAAAGTGCAATTAAGCCAGTGCATCTGATTTCAAAAGTAAGAAATAATCGGGGTGTTACTGAAGTATAATTTAAAATTTGTTGTGTTAAGTATTGCTGACTTGGAAACGGCAACCAACGCGACTGACTGCAACCACAGTCGACCAATAAAGTCATCGCTTTCGTTATTAATAAATTCGAGGTCCTTCACAGAAAATGTAATACATCATAACCCAACTACAGTTTAATAAATCCTTCCATGCCACCATCTCCTCTAGGATGATGGAGCTTTCATGAAAGACATCAATCCATTAAATGGAGTATACACCTTTCTAACCGGATATAATGATATCCTGTATTTTCTCAGACAGTCAAGCTGCACTTCCTAGGCACTTCCTTGCCTAGAATAAGTCTCTATAATCTTCAGCATGTCCCTAGACTGCCGATCGTCTATTGGGGAGATGGCGGAGCAGCTACACCGGCAAACAAACCTTAGGTAGACCAGTGGAATCATATGTCTGTTCTGACGAAAATGGATTCGAAATGCTGTAAGAAATTGATCTCTTTAAGCAGGCTAAATATTTCAATAGATGTTATTACTAGATACTGTCTCATAGGCAAAAGTGCAACAAGGTTTGGTACATTCTCATAACTGATAGCACAAAGCATGCGCTGCTTCCTCTTACATAGATCACAGTGGTATCAAACTTTGGTCTGAGATGAAATACTTACATTCTCAAAGACGAGCTTCTTCTTGTCTTAGATGACGGACTAGAATATTTCAATGCTCTTCTCCAGAAGAATTTTGCTTTTCGCCGACGAGATATAACTGTCTAACTTAACCCTACTCAAGAATCAAATGGACATAGTACATGATAAGTTTGTAGTACCACGATTTTCAAGAACTTCCTAGAATACAGTCAGGATGTGTAGGATTGGAATCGGAATATTTCACCGGAAAATTTTATTTTTTAATTTGAAGTCGATTAACGCCGCTTCAAGGATTCTAGAGTTAACATGTTTCAATGTAAACTTACCATAAGCCGCGCTGAATTGTCAATTTAAATTGTGGGATTCAAGAAAACTTGTTTTAAATCAAACTTTCGATTAGGGTCTATTTCAAAATAATATATTCATGATTTTGAAGACAGTCCTTAATAAGTTGTTACATAAACTTGTGATGCTGACATTTAACATACGTCATTCAAAACATGTTACATCACCTTTGCAACTCAGACTACAACTTATTTTTTACAATTTTAAATTTCCTTTAGCTAATCTCAATCTCTGTCGACCCGTCAGCCTTTCTATACAAAATGTCTGAGAAAAATTAAGCTTCATAGGAATAAAAAAAATGAAAAAAAAAAAACCAAAAAGATCATCTCATACACAATTCTATCTTTAGGCCTAGAGCCGAGTGAAAGCACGTGCCGGAAAGTTACTGACCTTCGTGCGGATTTATACTTTACTGATTAACAGGTCGAGGCTTTGATTACAAGCAGATGAAAGCGGTGATAACAACTCACTATTGCGAGTCTTTCGTATTCAATGTTTCTTTTTGTTTTTCTATATAAGAATCATAAAAGTATGAAAACATAAAGAAGAATATTTATACCTGAGATTCGGAAGATTATAAAATACAATAACACAATTCTCAGAAATTTTAATAAATAAGAAAAACAGGATTAAATGTCCTACCAAAATGGCGACCAGGTAGTGTTTGACAATAGGCAGATGTTACGATGCACCGTTGTTAGTGATGCAACAAAAATGCAATTACCCAAAGGTACCTATATCCATATGGATTTTAACACGGATTTAGGAACACATTTTTTCCTTTTGAGGCCATTTTTGAAATTACATTTTAGGGGGTACTTACACAAAGCTGGCATTAAGGAATTATTAGGAGTCGATCAATGGTAAAACGTTAACTAGTATCTACAGATCTGTTCGTTCTACTTCTCAGTAATAACTCAGTTTTCAATTTATATACCCAAAGAACAAAGCGAAACTTAATTTATTACTGTGCATATTTTTTTTCCTATAGAAGTTGCATCTCCGCTTTTAGCTTTTAGATAGTAAGCATGCCTTCTGCTAAGCTTTGCACAGCCTTAAACTTTAAAATTACAAGGAAATAGATATGTATAAAGAATGGATCTGTGATGTAGGACAACAATAATTATTTTGCTTTGTTATAACGTTTAACATGAACAAATATTAAAATAGTTATGATTTAAAAAAACCTACTCCTTCAGCACGAATATTAGAGGAGACGATGCTTAACCCGTTTTTGTCAAGTTTTTCGTCACACGTGTCTATTTCCTGCTTTAATTAAATATTATCCACACTTGAAACCCAAAATTTTGTATGATTGAACACATCCATACGCAGTTCAATCCTAAAACGCTTTAACTCGCATAACTATTTTAAAAAGACGTCGCCCATGTCGCCTGTCACTTTACTGTGCATTATGTGTTGATAACTTATGAAATCACAGAATCCGTCGTAGAAATTGCTGTTGAAAATTCGATTTGTTGGGTAATATTATTTTACAGGAATTTCGAATTTTTTAAGAAAAAATGTTCATTATATTTCTGCAGTAATTGTAGCTAAATTCCGAAATATCTAGATTCCATGATAGGAATTCGGGTATTCCTTAATTGTGGTTTTAAAATTTAGTTTAATTTGGTCTGACCACAACGTAAACAAACCATTTCACTTCGCAAATGTCAAAAGTTAGATAGACTCACTACCTATACAACTATTTAAAAAAAAGGTCATTGAGAATTGTTTTTCTTGTTAACTTATTCAATACTATTAATGCTGGTACTTGGCACACGATAAATCAATCGAGCGTAATTTTAGAGCTATGCAACTTTTGCCGAACGCATCAGATGATTAAAAAGAAAACCCAAAATCATTTAAGATTTTGCCCCACATTGTAATCGAAAACAATAACAACATCGTCGACAACAAAAACAGAGCGTAAAAAACGCATTGAGGTCACAATAACAACAATTTATTAGTAGGAAATAAAATTAAGGTCACTTCGAAATTGCCCTATTACGATAAATATTTTAAAAGAATAACAGTTCTTTTGCTTACCTCTGCTTTAAATAGTTTCCGTTCTCCAAATGAGTGAAATTTGCCAAAAGTTTTAAATCAGGTCCTTATGTATGCATTTGTTTAAAAAATATGTCCTTTATCGCAGTTTACAAAACAAAAAAATGATTTACACAGAACATCAACACAAACAAAAAATAATAATAATAATAATAATAGTAATAAAAAACTTGTACTGTGAGGAACTTTAGTCATAAAATTAGCACTTAAAATTTACATCTTTCCACGCTTAGTCGATTTTGTCTTATTATTTTATTTGAAACCGTTGTCTTTGTTTTATTAACGCGTACAGCGTACGATTCGTATGCTATATCCTTCTGCATTCACTTCCAATATATATATAGATATATATATTTTTTAATTTATCGGTTCTGTGTTGACAATTTTTGAAGTAACAACAAAAATGGCAGAGTGTATTACACTGACAACAATGCCCCGTCGCGATATCGTTTCATTCACATTTTACGAAACTATTTCTAAATTTAAACAAAAATAAAAAAAAAACTTCTTCTATTTTTAAGCACTACTGTGTCCCACGCACTTCTAGCAATTGAATACTGCATATAGCTGAGATATAAAATAAACTATTTTTTTTTTATTTCTCTCTTTTTTGGAAAATGATTTCCCACTTTCAGTCCGACTTGTTGCTTGTTTCACAGCCAAATGTCAAAAGAAACATAGCAGTACCGCCGCACAACACATCTCACTTATATTTTTCCCACACGATTTCCCCGAACTACACACCCTGCCGCCTTCACTGATTGACAGCCAGCATGATAATAGCCCATAGCACAGACACAGAGGCCATGCAGGCAGCAAGCAAAAACAGAGTTTTTTTATTTATATTGCAACAACAAAAATTCAAAATCTCTAAACACACTACTAGGAGGAATCCAGGCAGGCAGGCAGGCAGCATATAGTCCCTGGCGTCCCTACTCTATCATCTGACACTATAGCGAGCTGCTGCTATTTGCCTGCTAAAGATGATGGTGGTGGTGGTAGCGTTTATTTTACACTCACTCAAATGCTGATCAGTTCAGATCAACAATTTCCTTATCAATTCTTCTATACTACTTATGTTGTTTTTCCAAAATCCAATGGAATACATACGCGTGCAAGCAAATAATTCATATGCATATGTATAACAAACACAAGCATTGCAAGTCCGAAAAACAGATTGAACATTTCGAAGAGAAGGGGAAAAGGTCAAAAAGTTTTCAAAAATTCGAAATCACTGGGACCAGCACCAGACACAGATCCGTTCTATAAATAGTATCAGTTCTTATTTTTACACAAAAATTTCGTGAATAATTTTCTTTGTTTTTGTGGGGAAACGACAAAAAAAATGTACATATCTGTGCCGACGCGCCGCTGCTGTGATTACAAACGAGGGTTAGTGCAGCTTGGTCCCATCTGAGTTGAAAAATAAACAAATTGTTTTGGCGTGAACCAGAGAAGAAATCTTAAGTTCGCGCTTTGACTTGGTCAAGGTGCACGGATGTTTTTAGAAAGATAATGTCATCATCTATTGAATATGTTTTTTTTAATTTTTTTACGGTATCCAAGTCTTAATAGACTACTAGCTTACACAAATCAATCCTTGTCCCTATAAAGCATCAGTTTCCAAATAAGAGAGGAGGAATGATAAGATCCTGGACCATGTATTGGCCAATTTATTTCGTTTTCCCACAAACTTTGTTTTTCGATTTGGAACTTTTGAACCTCTTTGTCGAAGTGGAATCGGTTTCCTAGGGTAATTCTTCGCCGAATCTCCTCGAAGTTGTCGTTTGCGGAGTATTGGAGAGAATTTGCTGCTATCAATATTTACTTTTTGTCCTAGTAGTCTATCACAGCAAACCGGGTGCGTCCTATAGTCGCAGTAGCTGGACCGATCCGTTTGAGATAACGACTTCCACGTTGACCCTTGCTCTGCGCGCTCTATGCTCAAGAACAAGATTGAAGTAGCTCCTGACAAACTGCACACTGCACCGCCTATTCTCTAGCATCACGCGACACAGTTGGATCAGTTTTACCGAGATCCGAAAGGCAAGTCTATGGAAAGATGGTGTGTCTCGACTTAAAATTCGTTAAGGTGCGATCAGACGGTCATCCGGATGACATCCTGACACCTCTATGAATTATAATTTCGCTCCTTTAGGCTTTCCATGATTTGCTGTAGTGTAATATGGTCTACGGGCGATTGTGTGTTGCAGAAGCGCTGGAGACCGTCAGAACCGGTGGTCAAGTTGTTCTTAAGCTTTTTTATAGTTAATTCAACCTCGCAATAGGGGGGTGGTGATTATAGTGGTTCTCTTCATGCCCTATCAATCTCTCTACATGTTGTTCCTTTAGAAGCTGCTAGAACTATTTTCCCTTGTGCTGGTTCAATGTTTCGAAGAGCCTGCTTTACGGTCTAAAGCCAGCAGCTTGGCTTACTTTTTAAAACACCCGGAAATTGTATTTGTCACAAGACTTTTCGATCTTCTTGAGCTGGCAGACTGTGTACGTCAATAAACTCCCTTCTCCTGGCTCCGTACTCTTATCTTTTTAAAGCGTTTTTATGTATATTCATTTTATGTCATATTTTTCTTTTATGTTCGGCGATACATGGAATATTGGATGCTGAAGTGGCTGCTAAGGGGTCCAACTTCTTCTGTTCAGTTCGCAGCTTCATCTCATAGGATAGTCGAGCTCTTAACTGAAACAAGAAAGTGGTCGGAGTCGAAGTTTGCCCCTCGCAAAGCACACGTTTAAGATCTGCTGCGTTCCTCGAATCAATTAGCATTATGGCCATTCTGTATGGAGAGCGCCTGGCTGCTGTGTGGATCCTTAGCCTTGTGATGCTGATGACTTCTTCAATGATAACTTTAAGACCGTTTGAGTCCCCATTTCTTCTCGATTGAAAAGAACAACTTCAATTTCGAAGTACATAAACTAAAATATCATCCAAAAGCACGGTCAAAGGTTACCATTATACCTCTCCAAAACAAAATTTCATCATGATTCACTGTTATTAATTTAAATGCCTATTCAACGACAACACCCTCCAAAAATGTAGCGCTGTCGCTATTTTTAGAACTCAAATTCAGTTTATCCACTGACACTCACGAGACCGCTTAATTAATAAATGATTGATGTGGGACGGTGCATTACATAGTGGTGTACCGACAAACGCGTCGTCCACCCAATTGCAATGACCCCGACAACTCTTAAACAGTCATTGTGGTCTTCATTCCATTTATGATTTAGTTCGGCGACCTAAATACTATATTATTCGAGAAGAGTACTGGATATTAGAATTGTCGTTCATCGAAATGAGATGCATCTGACTAAAATGGAAGAACTGCTTTATAGTTTGTACTTCCCAAAATCAATTACTTATTAATGCGAATAAAATAAAGTGCATGACTGCGTCATGTGTAATGCAATTTTTTTAATTTTTAATCGCATCATAACTGTTTCTTAGGGCGTTCTTTCTAAATGGTTACTCACACATAAAATGGATATCATAACATATATATATGTATGCGACATTTAGCAGGGATATGCCTCGATGGCTCTTGCACGACTCTAAGGTGTAGATAAAAGAGATCCTGTCCAACGTACTGTGTGAACGTCTCAAAACCTTCTGAAAAACACTCTAAGGCATTCCGGCCAGACAGATCGACCGTAGACCAAACGAAAAGCCTGGAAAAAATTGAGACGCATCACTTCAAAGCCACATCGCATATCGCATTCATCGCGAGGAGCTCTTCATGGCGATGACCGAATTCGAGATACCGTCAAAACTGATCAAGCTTTGTTGCTGACCTTAGAAAACCCGCGCTGCAATGTCAGAAGTTCATAACTTTTTAAAACATGCACCGGATTTCGGCAAGGTGATGCGCTGACATGTGATTACTTCAATCTTGTTCTTGAGCCGAAAGTGTGCAGGGCAGCTTTCAACACAAACGTCGGATAATTAGACATTATCAGAAGTTAGTTGGTCTGAAAGTAAATTAGGAAAAAGAAAAGAAGTCGAGAAAAAGAAAGAACTTGATTCTGCATTTAAGTGCATAAATGGCATCACAATGGACCGATTTTGGTTTAAGTGTACCTCACCTAGACTATTGCTATAACTCCACTATTTTTCAAAGTTAAGGCGCCTAGCTTCAAGCATTTCTTGATCTCTGATCTAACATGTAATTTAATACATCGATAAGATTAGAACGAAAAAGACCGCTTTATCTGAAATCTTTAATATAACTTCCTTGTTCTTTTTCAACAAAAAAATTATATATCTCCCTCTTTTCTCAATTTTCACTTCGGCTCCATGTTTTTCAATTGCATTAGAAAAACCCCCCAAACAAATCATTCATTAGCTCATTTTTGTGTTAATTTTAACAACAACAATGCTACTACACACACAAATATTCTCAAACCAAAACATTACACAGTGATAACCTATCTATTGATAAATTTCGTTCGGGTCAAACAGCTGTGCTGTGGGATTTCAAGAATAAACAGGAAAACACGAATGAGACAAAGAGATATCCACAGTCAAGGCGGACACCGAGAATAACAATGGGTTCCGGCAAATACCTCAAGATCCCAGATTAACCAACTGAAGAAAACATCTGTAGCTGCCATAAAGGCAATGATTGCGAATTTAGTTTGTCAATTATTATGTATTCCATTTGCACTTTGGGAATTATGTACCTAACCGATACCGAATTTAATTTGTGTCTACTTTTGGAAAATGATTTTCGAATATAGTAGACGGATGTTTAGAAATTTTACGTTGTTTGCTTTACAAACACCGCGTATGTCTGGAATTTCAAAAACATACAGTCGTCTCGGAGACTGATCTTATATTTGAAGATGATATTACTAGTTTTTGAAAAACAACATAATATTGACAAGATGAATCAAGCTAATTCAATAGAGGGGATCTTGTGAGAATTTGATTATTTGCATATTTTTGGAGATAAATAATATCACAAACCTATGTACTATGTACCTATGTATGTGCTTGGAAAATAAATGCCATAGCCATAGACGGTTACTGTAAAGCTAAAGTCACCACTTTTTAAGGAATAATTTGTTCGGGAATGATTTCGTTTCATTATATGTTCATAAATTAATGCTTATGCCGATTCAGAACGGCAAATTTTTGTGAAGCTTCTCATGACAGTTCTTAGGGGGCGATTAGACGGTTATAAAAACTTGTCATCCGGATGACATACTGACGTCAGAAAACTTGTTTATTTCAGACGGGATGACCACTTTCGAATAAATTCTATGTCATAGTCACGCCAGAATGTTATCCAGTTGACAAGTTTGAATGACTCTTGGATATTTTTTAGACTTCCGCAAGAGGTGGGGCTGCGAATAAAAACATTCAAGTGGTACGGGGCATGATTGAACCTGGGACCAACGCACAGTATTTGTAAGTGGTGGGAAATTTACATTTTTGTGGGAATTTTGATGGTAAAAACCCGCCTCGTGGGAAAAAGGAAGAAAGTAGTTAGGAAATGCAATTTTGTGGGAATTTCCAAAAAGTTAAATATGCTGAAATAAAACTTGCAGCATTTCTGACCGAACATAACGTTGCATTATATACACTGGTACATTTGATTCCTGTTCCGGATTCAAAAATTATTGCGAATTTGTGTTTAAGGCAAAAAAAGTGTTCAAAAAAAATTTCAAATTTCATAGCAAAAGTTTAGACGGACAAATTGGTAAACGATTTAACAGAAAACAATTTTTCAGTATTAGCACATGAAAGTACGTATGTATGTGCTTCAAAAAATGTCTGCATCGTGGTCAAATATGTTAATTGAAATTTCGACTCGATAACGAAATTACTTCATATGGTGAAACTCAACGCTGTGGATTGTAATACCACTTTTCATTGTTTAATTAATTGGAAAATTGCTTATATGAAACAAAATTCAAAATTTCGGACGAATGGGAAGGGAAAAAAATATTTTTCGTTGGTAAAACCAGTCCAAATATATACTAATACTACCAACACACTTAACTACTAAACCACTACACCCACTGGTTTACTAATGCTGTATCTAAAACATACCTTCAAAAACTTGCCAACTTTGAGAGAAACTATGACCCAATCCAAAACAACAAAACTTTAATGTAATGGTGCTTTTTAACGAGGTAACACTCCTAAATGACAATGTCTTTACCTAAAAATGAAATTGCTGCCATTGTTGCCAAAAATTGTTTCCAAGGTTAAGTTATTTTGATAAATTATTTCATTAACAACTGTTTATATTCCCGGGCTTATAAAAATAAATATTTCGACTAATTTTATTTAGAAATAATACGTATAAGTTCCATATGTAGCCTAAGAATGTCAAACAAATTAAATTTTTATTTAAGACTCCGAATATTCCTTGTGGCTTGTCGTTACTCGGGAATAAAAAAATAATTATGTTCCATCGGCATCAACCAACTTAGTTTCATCCGAGTAGCAAAGAATCACAAACTTCACAATTGCAGTAATCTTTTACCGATCCTTGCGGATTATATTTTGGAATATAATACTTAGAGCTTTTTAAATTCTAGGAAGTCGATCTACTTCACATTTGTACAAAAACTCATATAGCGTTTTATGATAACAAACTTGTTAAAAGAAATACTAATGCATTAATTCGAAGAACATGATTTTTGTTCAAAATGACAGCAAATAGGCACATTGTGCGGCGATGTGCAAATTGTATTTCAAAATAAAACTTTAATTCGATTGAAACGTAATACACATAGTTTATTTAGTTCGCATAACTAAAAAAAAAACCCATCAGGCAGCAGGGACGCTAGTTATGTAGCAACCTTCAGTTTCAACCACAAAGTTATTAGTTAACGAGGTGGGGTCTATTTGGAGTCAAGTCCCCGTTGATGCTCTATTGTAAATACACCTACGTATTCTTGACTAGATCAACGTCGCTATAAAGCTTGTCATGTTAGTCAGTGAATATTCTTTTATACACTATATCATATATTGAACCGAATATCTGTCTTTCGTAAGATCCGAAGGTATATGATTCACACTGTAAGGCAGGTGGACCGGTATGGTGGGATCCTGTTTCTTAAGTATATAGCTGGTTAAATAAGAGAGGAGTTCATTTTTTAAATGTCCATAGACCATCTTCTAGAATTTCTAATAGAAACGCCGAAGCGAGAGATGTAGCCGTAGAAGATGACTATACTGTCAGTTTCAATTTGGCTCTGGCCGTTTTACGAAACATTTCGAAGTTTTTTACAACGAATTTGTTGTTACGTCCAACACCGAGAGATATTTTCAAAACCTTTAAGGCACATTTTTGAACAGATTAGAAGGAACTAAATTGTAGCCACTTATCAGCATCACAGAAATTGGTTCACCATTCAAAAACTATTCTATAATTCTACTTCCAGAAATAATAGTTCTCAAACCCTCAAGGGTACAACGATAATACGGTTTACAAACGTCGATCAAGAATGTCTGATCCCAGATCTCAAGCAAGACTAAAAACATTCATTCAAATATGACAGATGTATGTACATACTCGCCCAATCCTACTGTTTGTACTTGTTTTTCCACCACTTGACATGCGTAACCCAACCTAAATTTCAACTGTCAACTGTTGTCTTGGACGCATTTTGTACAGTCCCTTTAACGATTACAAAATGATTGTTGGCTCCTAGAATTACAACATCTATTTTCGTGTTGAAGCACACACAAAGGGGGTCATTGAAAGGTATAAACAGATTAAGTTAACCTCAAAACTTTAGAAAAATAAGTGAATCAGATTACTCTCCCGCCGAATGAAAAACGAAAAATAAAGTACCAGCCACAACAACAACAGTCCCAAGTCCAATACTACGAGTACATTACAAATCGAAAGCGTAACAATAATAATAGAAATTCTCTTCTCAACAGCAACTAGCACACTTATCACCCACAAATAAAACGAACAACAAAAATTAAATTCTAGAAAAAAAAAACATAAATCTCTGAATCAACTTTCAATTAATCTAAACAGCGCAGCGGAGCGCTGTGTTTTTCCGCGAGAAGTGTGTCTCATAGTATGCACTGTGCACTGATACTGAGCAAATATTTTCTGTCTCAAATTTCAATTTGTTAGTTTTTAATTATTATGAACAGAAAATAAATTGTGGGATTTAATTTATTTAAAAATTATTATTTTCAAACAAATTTAGAAAAACATTTTTTTACCGTTTTTTAACCAAAATTTTTTAGAAAATAGCAAACTTTTATTTGTAATTCAATTCATAACTTAGCTTGTTGAGTAGACGATCTGCGCTTGTAATTTCCACTCACCCGTATGTCTTCACTAACAATATTTTTTGTTTTACATAAAATATAAACGGTTTTTCTTTTATAAAAAGGGGGGGGGGGGCATGCCAAAAACTTCATATTGGGTGAAATCTAGAGGCGAATATTGTCGAAATATTATATGGGTACAATTTTTTTTCCTAAGAAAACTTTCGAAGATAGCACTATTTTTGTTAAAAAGAAGGGCTACCAAAAATAGGCGTAGCAACAAACTATCTACATATATATTTTGAAATGATCATAGCCCTCAATTCCATTAACTTTAGCTTTAAAACTGATTTTTCTAAAATAACAATGTTAGGAATGCATATCAGTTTACCCTGAAGCCTGTATTCGGTCGTACAGTGAAATACAAAGATTCGTTTCTTAACCGTACAACGCCAATGTCGAATGCTCTACCACGCTCTGTTTTTCCTACACATTATAGTGTACAGACATTTAAAACCAACGTGCATCGGTATCTCCTTTTTCTCCTAATGCCTGCACTGTGGTACATCATTATAAGAGTATCCAAAATCCCTTTAGTGCGCGTACATTAATATTATCTTAATATTTTTTATTATGATAGGAGGATCTATGACAATTATGTGTGAAACAAAATATAGGCATCAGTTCGCATCAGTGATGTTCCTGAGATGTTCAATTGTTGGGCACGACGACGAGTCGAGGTTGACGGGCGCGAATGCACAGGTGTTTTCAAATTTCCCACAGACCCAGTTTGCTGAAATTTGCGCACAATTTTATCGATTGTGGACACATTTGGTCGATAATGCTGACCCAAATCTCGAAGTGCACGAAATGCATTTTGATTTGAACGCCCATTTTCGTCAAAGGCTTCAACAATCTTAACGCGCTGCTCAATTGTGTTATTCTCCATGGTAGAATTTGTCAAACACTGAAACAAATAAATGTCAAATTAAGTTGGACAAAAACTAGACGTCAATGTGTGACTCACAATTAACATCGTGCATTATGGTTGGACCACCCTTTATATAGAAATGTCGAATAAAGACGCATCATATTTTGAATTCTATTTTAAGGTTACAAAAAGCCTTCTTGTACCGCTTTTTTTACTTCTCTTGTAAAATGTCCATTTAGTGTTACCACGTTTACGATATAAGCCGACGATATTGTGTTTGAAATTTGAAAATTTTCATTTCTTGTTTCGAAAAAGTCCTAATTGTTAGAATTAAATACTTCGTGCAAAATAAAATTTTTCTCGAGAAAATAAGAATGTCCATTTAATTAGGAGGGCCCTTGAATAGTGGAATTTAGGAAATGCAAATAAATTCAACAACAAAATATTTCTCCTTAAAAGAGTTAAAATAGTAAAAAATAAAATGGAATAAATTGTCTATTCATCACTCTTGAAATAGCCTTGGATCGATTTTAAGAAAATACTGACAATTGGGACGGAATCAAAATATGAATATATAATAAAATCTTTCTCCGATGCTTTTTCATCCTCTCCAATTTTAGATTTTTGTATTCAGCGGCTCTGGAATTAAGGCCCCTTAAGAAATGTGTATGTTTTTTATATACTTACTTTACTTAATGGGTTTCCGACCCTTGAAGAGTCACTGCCTGAGGCAAGGCAGCCTTCCATCCCCGGCGAACCCGGGCACGCTGCTTCTAATTTACCAGACCATTCGCTCTTGCATTTGCGATGGCTTAGTCTTTGAAACGGAGGTTCGGTCTTCCCTGTTATCTCAAACCTGGGCGCTCAAACGATTACTCCTGAGAGAATATATCCCTAACTTTCACAGCTCTACTATAATCGGTTTGGCCTGTCAGTCCGTCAGCAGTAAAAAATCAGGCAGTTAGGCCATTAAATAGTCATGTAATTAGGACAAATGTTTTTGTATGTATAAAGATAAGTGATTAATGGTCTTCTATCTAAATTGGTTCATTCATTTATCCATGCAAAAGTGGCCCAGCTTTATTTCAGTTCAAAAACCCAAATGAAGCCAATTTGGCATACCATATATCTGGGTTTCTACCTCTAGGTTCATAAGTTTAAATATTTTATTTTATAGATCTCGACGAAATAAACAGAAAAACATGATAACTAAAAAATCGACATTTAACCTAGCTTAGGAGATATCAAGGTTGGAAAGTCAATTTCTGAATTTGGAATCTTTATGATAAATACTTTTACTTTATTATTCCATGTTCCATTGCAACTATGATACTCTGATGTGACTCATAAATACATACACTGATGGACAAAATAATAAACACACCTTATTTTGCAGTACGTAATATCTTTAGTTCTTGATGTTAAGACATGCAACAAGCATCCCAACAAAAATGTAGAGTCATGTAGGACGATTCCAACTACTGTAAATTATATAACTTCAGAAATATTAGATAAACGTATAAAAACTACTGAATACATTTTGTAGACCTTATTTAATAACGCAAGAAATGTTAAGAACGTCGTGAGATTTCCAGAAACAAGTCATGAATCCTTAAGTAAATACAATTTCCTGCTCTCCATTTAAATTTTTTTTTGGTCCGACGCAGTTGATGGCTTGGAAATAATTTAAATATAAGGCACAGACTATTTTGTTAAAAAGTGATTAATTTAATTGAATAACATAAGAAAAATAGTATTTTAAGTCAAATACCTATTGACTTAAAATACTGTTGCCTCCCTTCACCGGAAAAAATATTCCAGTCCCATTGGAACTTGTTCCTTTAATTTGAAGGTATGTCTTTGATCAATCGGTCCGGTACAAAAAAGTATTGGTTATTGAAAGTATATTGAATAAAAAATAACGGGACCAGGTATACAAGAAAATCATGTACCAATCATAATAAGAGTTCATTGTTGGCATTTGAATAACTCTCATTGGAATTAATGTGTAGACATTGTTTGTTGAGATATCAATGATCAAAGAAAAATTTTGACAGAGATAGCTCTTGAAAATACATAAACATACAAATGAATGGGCCCCTTAACTAATGCAGGACATACTTAGCTTCTGCAATAATAGTGCGTGCGAAGCTATATTTTGTAGAGAATGACAGGTCCTACAATTTTTGCAGATTAAGAACGTCAAATTTAAGAAGCTTCTCATGACAATTTGGTAGACTTTAGTAAAGAAAGGCCGAACACAAAAATATTTGTCTAGTGCTGGAGGTTTCAAACTAGGGACGCCCGAACCCTATTCCCCATACTTCTGTATCCTATCATAATTTAAAAATGATTAATTGTCTTTTTGTCGCTAGTGAAATAAATATATGGCTTAGCCACAAATAAACTTAACAGCAACCGTCGTAATCCATTGCTGAAGCTAAAAATAATAGAGAAACAAAATTAACACTATCAAATGCAACGCAGCTCATTTCGAAAGGCGCCATACACCCCAACTGAGTGGTAAACAACTTTTTTTCTAGGTGAAAGCCTCAAATCTCAATCTCCGGACTGAACCCAGATATTGACTGACAGATATGTAGATTGTGGCGCTACTGCTCTGCTATCAGTACCAATTCTAAACGCAAAATAAAAAAAAAACGCTGCGCTTATCATAAGCAGATGCACCAAGACCCAAAACAGCAGATAAGCAAGCATTAACACATCATCAAACAAGGCGCACACTCCATGCACAGCATGCTCAGTCACGATGCATGTTAGACGATTTAGAACTTTGAGCTGTGCTCAAAAAAAGCGCACGCATCTTTCTTTTTCCACTCCAGCACATTTTTTTAGATTTTTTTTTTCAGTTTTGTTGACGCGCTCACTCCGACTCGATTAGGAGGCAATGTGCTGCTGTTAGTGCGTTGCCTCTGCTCATGTATCGCTATTTATAGGTGCAACGAAACGATAGCGATGTTATTTTTACTGAAACTAGATCATCACACTTGTCAATGAGTAATGAATGCCTGCTTTATTTTGATTCGTCGACTGGTCTTGCTCTGGTTTATGGGGTCGTCGTATGCCCCCACTCGCTCTGGTCACTCAGTCCAATATGTTGTTGACAACAATGTGAGTATCCACAGACCCCAGACAGTTCATTATGAAAATTTTGTTGTTTTCATTTTGCGGGTGTTTTTTTCTTAATTGACAGATAACAATTGAATTACGATTTTAATGGTTTGTTTTGAGTTTTCTGATTCAGATTCTGGTGGGTCGCTGCTGTTGCTATAGCTCGGTGTACCTACACGCGTTGCATGTTGACATTTAGCGATAGAAATCGGTGTGGAGAATTTTGATTTATGGTTAGTTATAGGTTTTTGTTTTTACAAAATTTGTACGTTGCACCACCACTACTCTACGCTGATCTATGCTTAAAGCTATAAATAGGCTTTGAGAGGTAAATTTCGCATTGTTCTCCGTTGGGGATTTGAACAGCACAGCCCGAGTCACAGGCAAAGATACGGCCCATGACTGGTCCCTGGAAGGTTTTTTTCTATTAAATTTTATCTTTTTTAATGCTTAAACGTTTTTTTTAAATTTCGTTGTTGGTTTTATGTCCTAAAACGTAAACAGATGGAAAACCACTATAGTGCGGCTTGATTTTGCGTTTTAAGTAAACATGACGAAATAAAATTAAAGTTCAATCTTTATTTTAATCATTTATATATGTTCGATGCTATAGTAATGCACTAACTTCGTGCGTAATTAAATTAATAGATTTAAGTGCTGTTTTGAAAAACAACTCGAATAAAGCTGACATTTTGATACATTGATTATTTTATACATACCTATTTACGAGCAAAACTGTTAGGATGTTTTGCGTTTCTATGGTTGTGTTTAGTGAAGTAAAAGCAATTTGACAAATACCATGCAGACACCTTACATTAATGTAATGAGTTTCCGCGTCTTTCGAAGGAAGAGCTCATATGTTCCGCCACCTGATGCGAGCAAAGGCGGGACAAATGCAGAGAAAGTGTTCTGTTGTGTCACCCCCCTCACCACAAGCAGGACATGTGTTGATATTACTCAAGCCCAACACATTTAGGTAGCAAAAGCTTCGTGGCCCGAAAGGACGCCTATAAGCAGCCTCTCTGAGTCTTTTCTTCTGAGAGATAGAAGGAAAGCCGCAGACTTTTAGGAAATGTCCGGGCACAGTGGGTCAATCCGTCTGCATCTACCATAGTCATGCCACCGATTTTTGTGTTCACGAGAAACCCAAGTATGGAAGACATGACAGCATCTTCTGAATCACGCCAGCAAGCTCATCGGAGATCTCATTTCCCTGAATACCAGACAAGATTTACAGTTTTCAGCCTACCGACCCAATTCAGAGAGAGAGTTGAGTTTGAACACTAACTTGCACGAGGTAAGAGGGTTAGGCAGACGCATGTTTACCCAAGTGGTAGTGAAGTTTAATATTTTCGCATTCCACAATGACTCCAGCACCAGACGCAATGATATTCAATCAAGAGGGGGAAGGTTCATTAAAGCATCTAAAAAAGATCCCTGTGCAGCCGAGACAGGCTGTTCTTTTAAGTTTGGCAAAAGAAGCAGTTACCCGTTTCTGTGAAAGTCTGTTCCACCAAACAACCGATGCGTATGAGAGGAGTCGTATAATCAAGGCGGTATAAATCCAAAATACCCTGTTCGGACATAAGCCCCATGTCTGGCCAAAAACGCTTTTACACTACCAGAAAGAAGACGGTTTTGGATTCAACATGCTTGGACTGTAGACGTTTTTATTATCAAGGAGTATTCCAGATATTTAGATATTTTATTAACTCAACAAAAGGTTACATGGCTCTAAACCGAATACAAAAAATTAGTTTTTTCCGGTTTCTCATCTAAAATCAAGTTTTCTTAAAACCTTCATACAAATAAATTCCAACGTCCAACAAAACTCGAAAAACTTTTTTTAAAAATACAGCGAAAGGAAACTTGACTCCAATTATATGTCGACACTTTCCAATATGTGGAGTTTTAGTTTGATTTTTTTTTTAATTTAAGTTTCAGATTACTTTCACACTCAGATTGAAGCGCAAAAGATGATGGAACAGAAGTTGAGTTGGCCTATGGCAATCCATGTTTAATATAAATATACCAACGCCGTGGACCGGACTTGCTGCACTCTGAAATTTGCAAAAAAGTTGTGAGGTACCCAAACCCATAAAAAGTGATTTAATGCCTGATAAGGTAATGAAGAGGTATATTCTTCTTTTGAACTAAAGAATATTATATACGCGATGTGATAATCACCATTTTCTAGGGCTGATATCACGCTCCAGAAGGCCTTTGGCTGATTCCTGATGACTCGTGTGGGTTTGTTGCATCATAATGGAACAACATGTTCATCCCTTAATCCTTAAAAAGTTTACCTTTAGTGTTGGCTGATATAATAAAAGCAATCGATGAATAACCAATATTTGCATCTGTTTTGTGCCCATAAGGATCAAAAGGAGTTCCTCAAAACTGGTTATGTAGAGATTTATGCATATTTACTCGTGGGCTTTTACTCATATCTCTTAATCGATAAGATTAATCATATTGACGGTGCTATATGGAGTTAAGGTTAGCGCGATAAAAATCAAGTTCGGCTTCCTGCTGTCGAAGTCAAGGTATCCTGCATGGAGGTGGGTGAGTCTTAGGATTGCTCCATAATTTGTTAATTTAGAATGGGTTCATCTTTAAATGAAACAGATTTCGGTATTATAAATTATGCAAGTTCTTTTTATTAATTTAATAAGTCGATCTTATGTGTGCTGTAATTTACAAAACATTGCAAATTGACAAACATGCAATTCCTTCTATAAAGATTTAAGGCTTCAATTCCTTGATCAAACTAACCACTCAGTCCACTGCTTCAACCAGACAGTTTTAACTTAATTCATTTTTCGAACATTAATCCGCTCAACATGTTCGCCTAATGAAATAAACACTACAGCGTCTTCTTCCAACAAGCGCAAGTTCTATTATTTACATATCTATTCCTACAGTGCCAAAACCGAAATGGACAACGACCATTAAACAAAACACTTTCGATAGAAGCCGACAACGAAACACCAAATCTCTGCGGCGTGTGTGTAACACGAAAGCCTCGATGTGTGTCACACCTACCCCAGAGAGATTGAGAATGTTGTGGCTCATGTATCCCCATATAAACCGCTCAATGACCCTCTTGAAAAATCCTTTATGCCCGAGCCTAACGACATCTCCAAAACGTGTGCTTCTATGCTACTAACATAGCACACAATACAATACACAAGAAGCCTTTTGGGAGGAAAAAGACCTAGACAGAGTCACACAGGAAATTCAACCACCCACAAGCAACCCCTTAAGGCACATTTCTGTAGACACTATAACCCGCCATTAGTTCAGCGCTTAAAATGCTGCCGCCTGAGTCAGAACCCAAACACATACAAATACATTCCTCCCGGTCTACATCGGAAAATTATCCGCCCTGTCATTTGCCGTTTTGTTTTGAAACTCTGTGCTGATTTATACTAGTTCTCTATAAAGAAATAATTAATTACCACCTAAGAAGGGTAGCTATGCGCGCCGCGCCCGTACCCTGTAAGAGCAAAAACAAATTTAACGAAAAGGAAAACTTTCTCCCTCAAGTGTAAATGTTACGATCACATTTCGGGACCACATTCTAGGTTAGCGTTAGTGGCAAAGAGCACAGAGGGGCTGACACAATAAATGAGTTCTTCTTGGGGAGGAATATAATACAATTTCGGGGATGTGTAAATAAGAGGATTGAACCGAGTGAGGAACTGGATATTGTCCTGATGAATGGATAGTGATTTCCTTTTTTTAGAATCTTAACAATAGGTAGGATATTAAGTTGGAATTGCAGGGAATTTACTTTCAGGCGAGAGAGAAAGAGAGAGATATGAGGTTACACACACACGCACACATTTAAAATGGCCCTTGAATCTAGAAATGAAACATGTTTCTTTTGTGCAAAAATTTGACATTTTTTCTGTTTGTAAATGTCAGAGCAAGTGAATGCCACGTCACGGTAGACAGTTAAGAGCGAATTATTAGGTACATAATGAATGTGTAATTTGCATTGGGCTAGGGCTTGAATTGAATATTAAAGCGCTTGTTATTATTTAATATTTCAAGAATCTGTGGTAAGGAATCGAAGTAGCAGTATCTGTCATGACAAATCTATTTTTACCTATGTATATATGAGATCTATTTCAACTCTCCGTATGAAGTACAAACAGACAAAGTTATTTTTTCTTCTTCAGTACCCAAATGTACCTTAAAGTAGGGATGCTCATTAAAAAAATGCATCGACGTTTTATTCGATTTAATGCATCGAATCCGATTTCCTTTGATTCTAATTCTTTGCTGATTCAATACCTGTGAAGCTTGCAAAAAAGGTCTTTCTGAAGGAACTGATGAACTGGCTACAGTAGTTAAATATTTTAAAAAGTTTTGGAAATTGGAGCTTGTAGTTGGACCATACTTTCAATGGATTTTCATTAAGGCGACCAACATGTGTCCTTAAGTAGACCGAAAGCTCATCACAAACACTTTGTTCACTTTTGTTCGCCTTCCAGTTTCGGTGCACTATTTAGTTTGTGAAAGGGCTGAAATCTTCCGATATTTTGTCACTAACCGAAACAGATTCAGCTGGATTTTCATTAAGGCATTTTTGGAATTTCATAAAGCAAATGCACAAGCCAACGGGTCTTCAAAATTAAGTTTTTTGAACCGCGGGTCCAACAAGATATTGATAGCTATGGAAGAAATTTGTTCAATAGCACCCGTCCGTTTTCTGATTTCTCCCAGAATGAGCTTGTGTACTTTTTCTACTAACATTTCTTTTGCTCTCATTTAATAGAGCTATGTATATGAAAGTGTAGTCAATTTCGGACGGTTTGTGTTTTTATGTGGATGGTGCCGAGTCGCCTATCACAGCATCGTATTCCCTCTTCGTATTTTTGCTGTTGCTAATGTGTTTTGTTGTCGAAAACAGCTTATTATAAATTACGGTACAACTTCTTCTGGTCGCTTCATTCTCATAATAGCATAAGAAATTAATTTTATTTGAAATTCGACACTTTTATTCGATACATCGAATGAAATACATCGATACATGTTTCGAATATTTACATTAGTGTTTTTCGATGTATTGATGTATTATGAGCATCCCTACCTTAAAGGCTATGGACTTTGCCAATAACAAATTAAATGCAAAGATTAAATTTGTGGTGCCTTTCTTTCCAATTTTTTGTTACTTATTCAAGAGGGTAAGGGACGACAAATTTAAGCTGTACATCAAATTTGTTGTTATCTATAGTGTAATACCATATGGGACAGAACTAATCTGTATTGCCTTCTTCATAACAAAGGCAGCATTTCATTTTATTCATTTATCAGTGATACTTAGTTGATAGGGCTGTTGTTGAAAGGGCTGATTTCCTAACATGCGCTAGAATTCAAACAATCTCAGCTCTTAATGGATTAAATTGACTGCGATTTGGAAGAGTAGGATTCTGGTCCAAAGTCCTTTCTGGCTACTGGGTTATCATTTTTATTACTTTTTTGTTATTCACAATTTGGTCTTGGTCTTTGAAAGGCGCGAAGTTCTGCCTAAAATACACTTGGGCTTTTGACCATTACTATTGAAATACCAGCTGCCACTCCCGATTCCATTTATACGTTACTTTATTACTTCTATATATAATTCTCACTGCGGTGTGTTTTAGTTACGAAGATAAAATATGTCTTGACTTGGCTTAAGATAAACATTATTTGTACCATCTCGTCGGAAAAGGAGGAGCCACTATCAGCTGAACGTAAAAGTATTAGTCCTGCCAGAAAAGTATTAGCCAGAAGACCAAAAATAAATAGTCGCGAAAGTATAGAGAAAGGGACAAGAGATGCACATATCTCTGGATTTAATATCTGTAAGAACCCCACGGAAGTCCATTTGTCACCTGCTATGCGACTGTCCAGCCCTGTAAAAGAACCTTCGTTGTGGGATTGTAGGGCTTAAGAAACATTTGGAACAGACGGTCTTAGTGAAGCCTTGACGTCGCCAAGGGGGCACCAATGTACCTAACCTTTCCTATGCAACATGCTTGGTGTATACTCTTATTATTTCTGCAGCAGCTGCAAAACGAGTTGGGATTTGGGAACTTAAGTTTCTTCTAGAATGATACTTTAAACAAAAATAAATATTAGGCGTAAACAGATTCTCAAACCATTGTGTGTACGAAGACAAATATATTTTTTTACAGGAATGGAAAGGCCGAACAGTTTACCCTTTAACAAACTACCTGAAGTCTCTCAGACTCTGGCGATATTGGTTTTTGGTTAGGTATAACTATACTTCACGCGTCATTGGACCAATTCATTTCGGAGCACTAGAACTCGTGGAGAACGCTCTAAGGGTTTATACTCTCTTTTGTCTGCATTTTATCATATTAAGCCACTTTATATCTCTTTATCTGCATTTTATCATATAAAGCCTGCGACCAAATGATCTTTGACGTAGAATATGTCATCAAATATATTCATATTTCTATTTATTTATTGTGCGAGTGGCGAAACTTAAAAAATTTTGCGATTCAGTCGATGTGGAGTACAAAAAATCTACATGGCTACTCTAAACCTCGCTACCGCCATGAAGTAGGTAATAGTTGTGATAAATAATAAAAAAATTTCCATCGAATTTTTATACTATTTGTACAGTAAAAATTTGTACACAATAGTGCAGTTAAATTAATTAAAAGTGACTCCGTCTCGGAAAACTCCATGTTTTCAATACAATAGCTCGACCAGCTCTGTTTGTTTCTGATGCTCTTTTTTTAATTCTCTTATTACCGGAGTGTCGAATAGATTTAGAAGTCTTTCCATCTTTTGATCTTCGTTGGGTCTGCCTCGACCAACCATAATATTGGAACATGTTGAAGCCAGCGCAAACTTCAATGCATCAAAGACCCGTTTTGACATCGAATCGTCTGATACCAATTTTTCGATTAATTTACCTTTTTGACCAAATGTGTAACCGGTGCAAAAATTCGTTCATGATAAGAAAATAGCATTGCTACTGACCAACGATAAGTGGAATGCTTTCAACACTTCAGAAAAAAAGCAATCCCTAATCCTACATTCTCTGTTTGCTGGACACTTGGGTGAGAGAGTGATCTCTTTATATTAATAAAACCAGTCTAAGTATTGTAACGTAAAGAGACTTTCTGTCCCACATAAAATGTCATTCCTTGAGTTCTTGCCAGCCAAAAATGCTCGAAGAAATCGGCTCTGATGGAAAATACGCATTCAAATAACATGATAATTTTAAACACGTAATATTAGGAACATAAACATTAAAAATACCAAATAAATGAATAAAACTATATTATGTGAAGCATTATTTTTGTGTACCGAAATTTGCTTCGCTATAAGTGGTCACGTTAGTCATATTTGCTTTTATCAAAATCTGAGTCTGAGTATAGTCTAGGTATAGCCTGTCCCGTCCACTGAGTTCAAACTCAAATTTAACGAATTTTTATTTCGCAGCCGCCATTCTACATGCATACACATCTACATGTGCATACAAATAAAGGAAATAAACTTGTTTGGACTTGTGTGCTTTAACGTACGGTTATGTTTTGAAAAGAAAAAAATAATTTCGTGTTATCGTGCACACAGTACTTTTTGTATAGAAATCCCCCATTCAAGTATTTTTTCAAATATTTTCTATTTTCTGCACACATTTTTTCAAACTTTTTAAGATATTTTTCATGAATCGCACATGCCATTTTATAGAGCGGTACTGTCCTTGGAAAGGTTCGAGCGAATAACAAGGTTCCTCAGATTTGATATCTCACACATTTGACCAAGTCGGCAGCAAGAAGGTAAGTTGGCTGCGCTTCGCTAAGTTTGGGGTTTGTTTCAGAATAATTTTACCCTATTCTTCTGATCATCAAAAATTTGACCATTGACGAGCAGTTGGTAACGACACGTGAAAGATGCAGTTTCCGACAGTATAAACACAGTAAACCAGTAGATTCTTTGACTTGGGGAATTATATTTTAGCACACAGCCAGGACAACAGCGAGTCAATAACATTGCGCACGATATGTTCATTAGTTTATCTTAACGATACCTCGATGGTGGGTACAATATTACAATCGACAATTTTTTTACTAGAACCTAGAACGACTATAATAGGCTCTACTAACCTGAATGCAAAGGATCAAAAGGAGATTCGAAAACCACTGCAGTCTGCGATTTATGTAACACCGCTATTTGTTCAAGGCGTACGGGTATGTGACGTTGTTATTTAGCAAATTCAGAGGATGAGGATAATGAAGAATTTGGTATTAACCTGTCACCAGCGCCATCTACCTCTTCTGAACACATTCTCCAGTTTAAATACTACTACTACTTACATTTTAATGAATTTTATTTTTTTAATAAAGTTATTCTCTGTTGACCTCCTATATGTATATATTAACATGATAAACAAGAGTTTCAACAAACACGGATTAAGGCCTAACTGGTTGAAGTCTTTTATTTGATTTGAAATTTATCACCATATTTACTATACAACTTTGTACTATATATGTATACCTATTGACCGTGATGATGATAATTCTGAAAGATTTTTTTAAAATCGGAAAGTAGTTCAAAAGATAGGCAGACATACCTACCTACATATGTACGTTCCATCAAATCAATTTAAAGACTTCAATAAATCGAATGCATTAAAAGGATAAAATAAATCAGTGAATGTAAAGGATTACAAAACAATTTCAGAGAATGTAAGTATTTAAAAAATTTTGTATTTCTTTTATTTCAAGTCATTTGACTGCTTCAAATGAATGCCTCACAAAAGACTTCAAAATAGATTGGGAATTTAATATTGAAGTCAAGTATTTAAGCGAAGTCTTAAACTTCAAAATTTAGTCTTTTTATTCAAATGACAGAATTTTACAATACTGTATCGATTTACGTAAAGCCTGATGAAACCAATTAACGACATACATAATTCGAGGTATAGCTTAATCTATATCAGCTATTCTTTGTTATACCCTACACCTAGGTAGGTATGTACATAGGTACCTGTCTATATTTTTATTATTTATAAATTCTTCGAAGAAAACATTAAATGTGATACGATGTTTTTAAACGAAAACGAATGAAAAAGAAAACCTGATTACCGACAATACAAAGTTCGACACATCTTAAGCGGAAATACCTACGACATCCAACTTAATAAAATTGTAGGTAGCGATTCCCATCTACAGAAAATGCAATACAAATCTAAACAACCTGTCAAATGAGTCTTTATAAAAACCCAAATACGAAATGTAGAACGAAATGTACCTACTTATCTCACTTCATCCACTATATAAATCCATAGTGGTAAGTAAATAAAAACCCAATTACGGGACAAAATCATGACTTCCCTCAACATAAACAGTTAATCCGACAAAAGAACGTCTTGTTGCGCGCAAAATGCCATTAAAAAGAACAACAACAACGGTAAGTAAAACAGAAAAACTAGAAAAGTGACGGTCATATGCGAAAACAATAAAACAAGCAACAGCAAAACATTACGCCTTCGATAATGAAACCATGTAATTACGTCCGACATTCTATACACTACACACCACACTTCTTGATGGCGATGGCGATGGCTATGTCGATGTCGTCTGTTCTGTTCAAATATATGCGCCTTTGTATTACTTTCTCTCTCTCCCTCTGTCGAATAATTCGGCCCGCGTGCTATTTCTCTCCAGCAAGTAGACGTCGCGAACAATCTAGAAAAGCGACAGCGGAAAGAAGCTCTCCTCATAACGGGCAGAGTTTCACCCGCAAGTGAATTCAGTTTGTCGTACATTTTACCATTTAAGCTAACAAAAAAAATACCGTCGGCAAAACGTTAGTTATTCGCTTGAATTTAAGAGAAACTCACACGCTCTTTCAGCACTAATGCAGAGCCTAATGAAAAATGTGCTAGTGTTAGTTTTGGGCGAACAAAAATTCCCACACTAATACGCAACAAAATACATGCGAACGGGAGTGAAAATAAAAACAAACAAACAAAAATTCATTCAATCAGAAGTAATGAAACAAACATGTTGGTTCGCCAAGGGAAGGAAGAGTCGTAGCCATGGTTGAAGATGATGTTATGTATGATTATGACCGACCATTGTAAGAAGACGCAGGGGGAGGAAAACAATGAGCAGGCAAAGAAGGAGAATTATTCAATTAAAGTGGAGGACGATTTTTACTCCACAGAGTTATATGTATTTCCGCGAAGCTATGCCTACCCGTTTGTTTGACATGCATTTTCGCTATTTAGCTCATCGGAAAGGCAAGGGCAGGAGGACACAGGTCCGCCGTCCTAGACTTGAATATTGCTAGTGGGCTTAATTTGGTTGTTGTTCTGCGCTTTCTTGTAATTGTGGGCGATTTCGACTAAATTAATGGAGGTAATTATTAAGTAGGTATGTATTTAGTTTCTAATTCATTTCAATACGCTTTTAAGACTGCTTCTGTCTATCATCACAAACTTTGTATGTACCTACGACAGATATGTAGCAGAATAGACAATTGGTAATACCTAGTCCGATTGAATAATTCAAATAAAAGAGAAGTTCTCAAATGTAATACCTACAACTTAATTCTTCAAAACGAAGAAAAGCTTTGTACTTGATTAATAGTAGGTAGTAGTGACCTGTGCTTAAAAAGCTTGCCACTCTCGAACCCTAGTTAACCTAATTGTTTTATTTAGTTGGACACTTTAAGGACGGGACTTGGTATTGAGCGATTTATTTGAGTTCTGTCCCTTCATTTCCAAAAGAAAATTTTCAAATTGTTGACAAATTGCTTCGTCACTTTCAATCTACGCAATTCAGTTGAAAGCTAAATTCACATCTGATAGGTTCTTATTATTGTTGGCATTTTAACATATCTTTCTTCTTCTCTCCATTTAACGACGAGATTATGATCAGGATTACAAGGATCATAACCCTCCCAGTTTACTGTATTCCTACTGGTCCGCCTGAGGGGTCCGCCGATTCGACCTCAAAAAATATCTGCAGCCATCCCGATTGAATCCCGTGAGCCCCGGACGCACAACTGCGGTGTAGAGCCTTTCTTTCACCTTGGGGGCATTTTTCGCTCACAGAAGATGGCAGAGTTTTCCTGCCACTTCATCCACCCTATGCTTACACGATGATTGATGTCGTCATCAACGGTATTGGACTTTTCACACTTGGGAACCATCACCTAATTGAAATGAATGTCTGGAATGGGTTTGCTAGGTTCAGAGAATGCGTCTACACAAACATCAAGTGCTCGTTGCAGGGAAGTCTGATCATCACTTATGATGGCTCAATCGTCAGCAAAGAATAACTGATTAGGGTCCGTCACTTTTCCCTCAACCAGATAAACTTGAGCAATTCGGCTTTTATTAAGCAATGTTAAGTTGGATTGCATCATTTTTAACTGGTATAACCAAAAAGTTTTTATTAATAATACATTTTCTAGATCCATAACACGCACTTCAGATGTACCCCAAAGCAGCCACTTTGGGCCGCTACTATTTAAAATCTTCATCGATGACATAATGTCGTCTATAAAGTTTTGTCAATGCTTAATGTATGCTGATGATTTTCAAATTGTTCTTAAAATAAAGTCATGAACATCATCATCATCATCAATATGATTTGAAAATTCAATCCAATTGGCAATGCTATTTCTTTCTCAAGAACTTCTCCAATAATTGTGTTCGACTACTACCTTGACCAAAGCCAAAGGACCTTCATGTCATTATGGATTTTGAGTTATCATTTATGGTCATTAAATCGACTATATTATATCTAAATCAAATTCACTTGTTGGTCAATGAAAAAGTAAAGATTTTTCTGATCCTCACACTTTTCATGTCACTAGTAAGATCCATTCTTAAATACGCCAATCTGATTTGGAATCCAACCTACAAAATTCACTCCGACCGCCAACATAATGTCTGCCAATCTTAGGTTAGATTCTTAGGTTAGGTTAGGTTGAAGTGGCTGTCGAAACTAAAGGGATCTGGGATAAAGCTTCGCCCTACTCGTTGAACCACTTTGAGATCACATCACATAGAAGGAGGCTGGATGGAGCAGATGGAACCACCTTTTCCTGGAGAGCGCAGGGCATGTACAAAGCTTATGAAGGATCGTTTCCTTCTCCCCTTCGTCCATACAACTTCTGCAAAAGTTGTTTGAGAATACACCAAGTCTTGTTGCATGTTTAGCTATATAAGACAGTGTCCAGTGATGACACCTATAGTAGTGCTAATTTTCCGTCTGCTTAGAGAGATAAAATTCTTAGAGCCTGAAACGCAGCTTAGGCCAGATCCGTTTTGTCGCTAGACATGTGATACCACTTGTCCAGCTAAAGTTTGTTTCCTTCATAGCAGCCAGCCTTACCGATAATTTACAAGTAGCGAATGGTATATAGCCGCTTGACCATCCGAGAAAATGCTGATATCTTCGAGGATAACACCTTCCTCTTTGGCCAAGATAAGACTCCTTTAATCGCCATTATTTCCGCCTGGATGTCTGCCAATCTTCAAGCTATCTAAGGCCACATTTCGACAGTAAAATTTCTAGGGAGTTAATAAAATTTAGCAGGAATAAACTTAGAACAATAATTGGAATTCTGACAGGGCTCTGTCTCATATTTAACATCTGCAAATTGTTTAGACTTTTCTGCCTTTTTGAATGTAAGTGAAATGGATCGTGATGGACCACTTCTGGTGCCATTATTGTGTGAAGGCTTTTTCACCACACCCCTGTTTGACCTAAGCTACCCCTACCCTTTTCTTGTTTCTTGTAGCTGCTTCCAAAAAATGAAAATTAAGTTAGATATTTACAACACAAACAAATTTTTTTTTAAATAACTATAATTTATTTTTTACTTATGTTGACAATCAATTTGACAGCAAGAAGTGAATGTGTAGCTTACATTAACAACACAAAGGGTTAAACCTGTTATTAGTAGGATTTTTACTTATCTCATTAAAATTTATGTTGGCTACTAAATAATATAACGTTCACTTACAAGTAAGGCCCAATATCTTAATATATTATTATACCATAAACTAATATGTAGGAATTATTAAATTTGAAAATTACATGATCTGTCTTATAAATAAAACTTTAACACCCGCATTAATAAACAAGAGTGAGGTGAGTTACCCTTAAGTCAATAATGGAGCATTTGGGATCGATGATACCCTTCTTCATTGGATAAGAAATTACCTTTCCGACCGTTCAATACAATTTGTTTCTTCCTTAAGCGATGCAAGAAATATTTCACCCCTTCTGATCTGGCTAGAAACTACAAGGCGTTTATTCGCCCAAAACTTGAGTACAACGCTCATATCTGGTCTGGTGCACCAATAACATATTTGGAGCTACTTGACAGGATCCAAAAACGTGCGGTAAAACTTATTGGCGATCAAGACATCTCGAAATCACTTGACTCTCTTAGTCATCGCCGTAATGTCTCCTGCCTGTCATTGTTTTATCGGTTTTTCCACCACAAGTACTCAAATGGCCTGTTGCAATCCAACCCTACTGCAATTCAACCGCAATACTCGCCATGCTAGGAATGCACATCAGTTTACCCTTAAGCCTGTTTTCGGATGTACTGTGAAATATAAAGATTCCTTTCTCAACCGTACAATACGAATGTGAAATGCTCTACCATGCTCTGTTTTTCCTGCACATTATAGTTTACAGACATTTAAGACCAACGTGCCTTAATGCCCGCATTGTGTCACTTCATCATAAGTCCCTTTAGTGCGCGTACATTATAAAAAAAAATATTGTAAAACACCTTTAAATGCGGGAACTCTGCAGCATGTTTTCCGTCTGAGCTTATTACTGTTAAATATACTAAAGTGTCTATACAAAGGAAAAACGAAAAAAAAAATATTAAGTGCCGCTTCACGCGGCAATATGTGTTTATATTAAGCACGGTACATTCCCACTCTGTTGCGGTGTCTCAATTTGATTAAAAATTAGACACTTTCACTTTCTACCAACTAAATATGAAGATGAATATGACCAAATGAATTGTATCACAACAGAATTTAGAAAATGAGAGTTACTTTGACCCAATTAAAAACATATGCCTACCTAATGTCTATTTGTTTTCCAAAAAAAAATTAATTGAGATCGGTGACTATTCAAAATATGTAGGCACTATGTACTTATATTTACGAACTTGGTAGGTTGAACAGCAAGACCTTGAGTCTGGTACTAACAACATATTCGTTGTTTTGCAATGTTTAGCAACAGCTACTATTATGTGTTTTATTGTTATGTTTTTTACATACACAACTTTATTCGTTTGAAAAGTTCAAGATCGTTCACGTCTAATTTGTTTACCATTATTTGTGTATCTCTCGATAATGTTTTATGCGAGTTTATTTTTAGAAATGTAAATTAATATTTTATATTTGAAAGTTCCAAAGTTCCCTAACACGATATGTGATTTATTATTAAATTTTAATGACGTTAATTGATTTGGCATTTTTTTTGTGTAGAGCTAAGGTGTCTAAGAAAGCAGCAGTTATTAATATGAGGAGGTGTCAATCGAGACACCTTTTATTCCAATTTTAATTCCACATATGACGGTGATCGAGATACATATTGTAAAATGACGATACCGAACGTTTGTTGCATCATGTGCCGGCTTTAACAGCACCACATCGCAATATAGACAGTTATAACATTGAAGCAGTTAGGGACTTTATGAACATCGGCTCAGGTGTAAAGTATATAATAAAATTACATAAAGAATCTCTTTTTTTTGGCCTGAAAAAAGTTATTTATATATTGAGATATTAGTGGTTAAGTGCGTTGGACTAAGCGAGGGGTCGCTGGTTCAAATCCCAGACCGTAGCAACTTTATGTTATTATTCGCTGTGCCATCGCTTGCGAACATCTGACAAACAACCAAGAGTAAGAAATGTCATGAAAAAATTCTCAAAATACAATTGACTTTCGGAATCGGCATTAAAAATATAGGTTCTTAGGTGCAGGGAAATAACTTCACGGGCAATAACTTCACTTAGAAAAAGTGAAGTTAACGCACACCATAGGTAGCAATATCCTCACCTTTTTGTGGGAAATAATTTCTCTTAACATTTTAAGAACCGTTTTGGACAGTTTGGACAAAAAAGAACATTTTATTATTCGATAATGGTCTTATTTCTCTCCCAAGTGGGACATAATTTCATAAAAAACATGTGTGGAATTATGTCCCATTTGACATATTTTGTTTTTTTTTTTTGCAAATACTGCACCTTTAGACGTTGAAGCAGCTTTGAATTACACGCCTGCCTGCTTGCCTGCTTGGTTTCACTGTTAGATTTGGAGTAGGCGCGAAGTTGCTGTTGTGGGTCCCTGCGCCTTTTAAGAGTTTGTCCAATTTGTAGAACTATTGTTCAAAATGCTGTTAAAGTTGTTTTGTAAATAAAAAGATACGTATTTGAGAATATCTTTGTTTCATAGTGTATTCATTTATATAAAATAATACAAAAAACTTATAAATAAATCTATTTCATATTTGCTCTCCAGTTATAATAGAGAAATTCCCAAATTATAGGTGGGAAATAACTTCACAAAATTTACGGTGCAGTTATTGGAATAACTTCCCAAAAAAAGTGATATTATTTCCCATGTGAGGTTATTTCCCGTGAAGTTATTTCTTTGCACCAGGCTTTAGGTTCTATATGGGGCGTTTACAGCTAATATTTTCTTTTATTTTTTTTTAAACCCTCATTATACCAATCGTGCTCTATTAGGACTAAGTAAACTGCCACCTAGCGCGCATAGTTTGAAACAGTAATGTGTCTGCAGTTCTGGCAGTTCTGGCAGTTGCTGTCATTTTGTATTGAATTTTGGGTATTTTCAAAACGATCTGCAATCAAATTCTAATTTACACAAAACTAATGTGTGTATTGAAAAAATTAATGCGTAAGTGCCTTTGACGAAAATAAATTAGGAATAATATGTGAATAAATTATAGTTTCACATTTATGTGATTATGTAAAAAATTATATGTTTTTATAGTTGGAATATTACAATTGAAAATACATTGGAGGATTAAAGGAACATTTGAAGGAAAACTCACGCCGTGCAGTAACTATAGACATAAAAAGACCTCGATGTATAAGATTCCGAGTCATATTCTATCAAACCGTAAGAAACTGATAATCATTTCCCAAAAACTTTAGGATATGCAATGTGGACCTCATTAATTTGGGTCGCCAGGACAACATAGCCTAAAATTGTATATTTGTGGGACAAAGTAGTGCCAATGGAGTAAACCCAACCAGCATACATCAAATGCTCGCCTTCTCCTAATGGTCAAACAGTGTCCTTTGATTCGAAACAATTCGTAGATGACCTCCAGTGCAAAAATGCAAATAATATACAATCTGGACAACCCTGATCTTTCAGTTATTTGATTGATAAACTGGTCATTCATATGCCCAATTGACATGAAATTTAATTGGTTCAGTTAATGTCAAAGCGGTTAATTAGTGTTGTTTGTTATAAATATACTTTAGTTTGGCTCGTGTAAGTTGTGATTTTTTTTATATTATAATATAATCCCAGAAGAAATCACATCCGGTAAAGAACTTACAACTTACAACTTAAAGTAGCAGCTGTTCTGGGATGTCTAGCTAGAGTGTATCCAAAACTCATTTTGGCATACCGAGCAAAAAAAGGGAATAGTTTAATTAAATCGGATACTCTTTCAAATCTCAATTAGACAGAATTTTTGTAGAAAACTTAAGAAATAAAAATCAATTTAAAGAATTTCAGAGGCCATCTAATGATAATTTCTTTTGAATTTTAATACGGCTCCACGTATTGCATTTAATTTCATTTTATTTAGACACAGGATCGATTTTCTACCCATTAATAATATTATAACTCTTTTAATTTTCTTAGATTAAAAGGTAAAATTGTATTAAAAAAAGAAGGGAGCAGTCGTTTTAACTTTTTAAACGTCTAACAATTTTGAGATCATCCACAAAAATAAGGCTCATTGAGTTGTAGATCGTTTATTAAATTAACGAACAATATTGGACCTAAATGGCTTCCTTGTGGGACGCCTGATGTTACTGCAAAATAATTAGATATATTCGAGTACATGCAAACTTGCTGACTACGTTCTGTTAGATACATAGTCAACCATTTAAGCATACCTATTTGAATGAAATCCTATGTTTTCTATTTTTTGGAATAAAATTTTGTGATGAACCCTATCAAACACCTTGGCAAAATCGGTGTGGATTTCGTCCACTTGGTAACGCCTTTCTACTGAATTTGAATTTAATTTGTGAAAAAAGTGAATTTATGCTAGAGGAAGTTGATCTACTCGACACAAAACCGTTTTGGAAGGAGGATATGGTATCATATAATATAAAACTCGGCAAAAGCATCACAGATAGTTGGTAGACTTGTATAAGTCCAACCTAAATATTGCATACTTTTAGGAACTCAATTAAATCCATTTAACTGCAAAAACATTAACTATTGGCTTTTAACTTGGATTCTATAGAGTAAATAGAATTTTTATAACAAAAATTATATATTTTTGTTTCCTTAAGAGAACTAAAAAAATTACTATAAAACTTTGACAAATCGAGATATAATATTAAATTAGTATTTATGTGACTCGCAATTGAAATTAGCTTTACGGATTGTTGTTGTATTTATAATGGAATGACATTATTGATTTGAAAAAGTTCACTTATGAAGGTGATGTGTAGTATTTGGAAAAATCAGAAAAATTTAGACAAACTTAGACCTTTATCAACAAATATTGAATTGCAAGTATTATTTACATTAAATGAAACAAGAAAATCTTCATTTGAGTCAAATTAATTAATTATTCGCAAGTTAAAATCCCCTTTTAAAATTATAATATAATTATAGGACTCTTTGGCGGAATTTAGTTCACTATCTTTATTACATCCAGAAACGTTCTATAGCTTGACCGTTACTTATCTAACGAACACTGTTGAGTTGCAATAAGTCAGAATAAGCCGAATCACATATAGAATTAAAGAAACTCCCTTAGCTGTCTGAGTGAGCAGACAGATATTGGATAAAATTAATGAACTTGATCAATCTGTTCATTACTTCTTTCAGAGTAGTTTTCCGCAAGGGGCTGTCTGATGCACTGATAAGATATTATACCTTCAATCTTATCTCTGATTGTCTTTACTAATCATTTTTCTTTGCCAATCGTCACTTGGGGCCCCGTCAGTTGAGAGCGACACTATTTTATTATAGCTTATGTAGCAAAAGTATCCTAAGGTCTCTTTTTTCGAATCCAGTTAAATAGGTAGGTAGATATATTCAAAAATATTTGTACCGCGGTACGTCTGTTGCTGAATTTCAAAGTTAACATGTAACCATGTTTTTCGTTTTTTGTCTGGCATTATATATTTTGTTTTAACGTAACACTTCTTCGTCATTAATTATGTAAAACAATTTATAAGTAAGCTTGTATTTATTACAAACTGATTTCTCCAGCCTATTACAAAATGTCGCACTTCCTTTATTAAGGTACACGGTATTATTATTATGATGTTATCAGTTCCTATTTGAGTCTAGATGACGCTATTTTTATGTATAACCTGGATTTATGTCACTATTATGGTTTTTTATGTTTCGAAAAGTATCCCATTATATAATACCAAGGAATAGATCCTTTATTAGCAGGTATACACACCATCCATTAATTACATTGAAAAAATGAGTTATTTCATTGAAAAGTATTGGAACAATGAATAGCAAACCGATTATATCATGGAACCATATATCTATTTTAAGCAGGTACACAAACGTCCTATTATTTATGTAGAAAAATCGATGGAAAACTGAATTGGTTCTGTTCACTTGAGAAACTCAAATCCCGGGGTGACGCTACCTTCACTCAACACGATGGTGATTAAAATTTTTTATCATTCTAATACCTGTGAATTATTCTAGACAACAAACTGTACTTCTGTAAATAAAACCCTGGAAGGCTGCCGTATCTCAGGCAGTGACCCGGGAGCCCGTTAAGTAAGTAAGTTAGTAAGTAGTAAATAAAACCCTATGCTCTAGATGGGGCCTTATGCTTAACTTAACGTATTGATTGTACTTGGCGATCATCAATAATATTTTGCTCTATAGCATCGTAGCCTAGTATAGGTCCTTTCAACCGACTTTACCAATTCTAAAACACTCAAACTATTGGAAGGCAACTGGAAATGCCGTCACTAGGGAAAGAAGCAGGCAGCACAACTGCAAAAACAACACTCATTGTAGCAATACGAACCGAGTTAAAAATCAGTGCCCATCTCCATCAGTTTGTTGGCCGATGAACTAGTCATATGTTTTACACCAGGCTATCCCATATTTTCACTCGATTTTTGAGACTATTCAAATTTAGAATAGTGGCCTTCGAAGAAAACGGCAAGGAAGGATGAAACGATATATAGCCGGCGCTACTTAAGGAATACAACTCCCTAAAGTCCACACCGATTGTTGCAATGCACACAATGCTGCAACTGATTTTAAAAAATATCTTTGTTAAATTTGTGACATCTAAAAAAGTTTTAAGACCCAAAGAGCCTGAGAAGTGGTGACAATTTCGCTAGTATACAGGATATCAACTCTCGCTCAACTTCGTTGTTCCGCTCGGAACACTATCTTGGTTGCACGCTATGTGGGATTGAGGAATGAAATTTTCTCTTGCTGAATTACAAGGCAGAGTGATATTACTTGCAATATCAGAGCGGATGAATTAACAAAACAAGGCACTGGAACTGATAAAGTTTCGGGGTATAATATGCGTTTCTACTAGTCCCTGCATTTAATTTTATATTCTGCCAACATTATGACATCTGTGACAACTTTTTTCACAGTATGTTTAGGTTATTTTGAAGTGGTAACTATTCCTACTATTATATTTGAAAACTATCTTCAGCTGCGGTAAATTTATTATTTTGGTTTTGTAGGCCTATAAGTTGTGTTACGAGCTAGAATTTTTTTTTTAAAGGATAACCACATTTTTTGTTAAGCGACATTAACTTTGTGTAGACATTTTTTTTTTTAAAGGATAACCATATTTTTTGTTAAGCGACATATTAACTTTGTGTACCGCATTAAAATATTTACTAAGGGCTTACCATGTTAGGTGAGGACAAAGCCACACTACAATGCTACTTTTCTGTAGGCGAATTCCATTGCTTTGAAGTTGGTTCTCCCAGGGATCGCAATGGGTTCATTATGGTTATCAGCATTGCTGTCATAACCCTGCTTACCTATTTCATTGCACACCTTTAGGTGTTTTATATATTCGGGTTTGTGTAATAGGTGAGTGTATATCATCAAGTTAAGATTTTTGTTACATTAAATTTTGTATTAAAATCGTGAAATTGTAATAAACAATGTTGTCAGCTTATCGTCAAAAATTACACTGAGGTTCTTAGTTTCTCAAAGTATTATTTGTTTGGTATCATTCAGACTGTAATTGAAAACTGGAGAATTAGTAATACGACTGAAAGATAATACTTGGCCCTTATGAAAATTCAATTTTAGATAATCCTTCCTATATACCTACCACAAGTTGTTTCAACACATTGTTGCGAATATAATTCTTAGAAATCCCTTTCGCATAACCACTACCCCATGAACTTTCACATTTAAATCAATCAGTATGTACACAAAGAAGTATTAAGTCACACCAAACATTCACTCGTAAACTTAATAACTTTTATGAATCGTACACCACCCTAACAAACGACCCTCCTTTATTCCATCCCCTTTTGATAGTTATTTAAGTGACTATTCACAATGTAAAATGTGCGACGCAGATACAATGAAAATCCTTGTATGTTTGTATCTCACCAGCATATCGCCTCGACATGCGAGGAACAGAAAATGTGCGTTTGGAATGACCTTCATGGTAATTTAACTATGTACCCCCCATAGTAACATCCTTTTTGTTATTTTTAGAGATAATTTCTCTATAAAGTAAATGACCAACTGTGATAGAACAACGATCATCACAATGATGATGAAAGGGACTCGATGCCATGGTTTAACCCCTCAGTTTGGGCGTGTAATTAAGTTTATTCTCGATTCCACGCAAATAATGTACCGGAACTACACTTCCTAGACGATACTTTTCACCTTTATGGTTTCCTAGCATCTATTTGCATATGGATTGTGGCAAAAAAAAAACCTCCCTCTATCCTCCCAAACAGGACAGCACAGAAGCGTATGTTAGTCGGATGATGTGGCAATATAATCTACCCAACCCCAAGCCGAACCTAACCCTCGCCAATTCCGGCTTCGGTTTGGTGCTTTGTTCAGTGGTTGTTGTGTGCGAAACATGCAAGTTCTGGCGCTGGCTGTTTAAAACGAGTTTCTCTTCTCATTCTATCATACGTCTACTACGGTCTATGCCTTGTGTTCTCATGGTGGAGAGATTTTGTGTTTGCTTTTAACTCGTTCTGCTTTGGAAAGTGGAAACATCTTAAATAAGGACGGGGGTAAAAGAGAACGAACGAAAAAAAAAAACCCACACAAAGTCTTTGCAAAATATGCTAATAAAATGGATTTACGAACATTGTCGTCAAGGGGGTTGACTTATTTTGCACGAGTTTTGTGTGTTGGCTTGATGGTGGTTTTTGGCTGGATAGAGAGTATATTATATGAAATATTTCAGTAATAAAGCAAAGACTTAGTAGATAATCACTCTTGCGAAGTCAGTGGTCAATAAGTTGTTTTTCATTCGATTAAAACATTTCGTCATGGGGCTTGCAATCAGGAAGTTTAAGTGAATGATTTTTGTATTGTAAAAATTTAGAAGCTACTCCACGCGGTTCGGCCTTTTAAAATCCTGTTAAAATACTTGTATACGCCGACTATATTGATATTATTGGTAAAACACAGGGAGTTGTCACTAGTGCGTCTTGTAGGAGTCATGGAAACGGAAGCGGAAAACAACAGTCCAGCGGGAGAAAAACAACATCGAACCCATCATCGATAGCCAGAACGTCACAATCAACAGTTGTAACTGTGAGATAGTAAAGAACTTTGTCGAACTCGGCTCTGCTGTCACATATGAAACGACATCTCTTTAGAAATCAGAAAAAGAATAACACTTGCTGTTTCTTTGAGCTGGGAAGACTCCAAACTGGGGTGCAACGCTGCAAAGGAAGGCCTCGCCTTTTTTTGCTACGCGGCTGAAAGCAGTTAGCCAAAGCCAGTTTATTTACTTTTTACTAGTCTCTAAGAAATTTGAATGAAAACCATTTAATAATATTTTCATTGTAGCACTTCACAAGGTTTTCCCATAACTTCCCCAACTGCCGACATTCTAATGGTAAACACAACACAACCGCACATAAATTCTCATGTTGTTACTTCCCTTATTAACTTCTAAGAACGCCCTTCAAAACTGTCATCAATTTCGTAAGCTAAAAAGTTGGTTACGAACCCATTTAGGCGGCTGTATAAGGACGATATCAGATTCATCCAACGTCCGTTGAACCGATGAATACGAAATTTTTTCTTTCATTCCTTACTCCTTGCATATTCACATCGTCGTCGAAATTCAACACGAAATCTCTTTTAATTTTTCTTTGTTACATAGTTTTGTTTTTTTTCTTGGCAAATAGTACTGTTTCAAGCATATATTGTCTTGCAGCCGCCTATAGAGGGCAATGAACTTAATATACAAGATTTCTATGTACAAAAATTAAGCAAATAATTGTAATAATTTTACTGACTTCGAAGGCAGTTTTGGTTAAAGTTTTGGTATGAAAGGTAAGGATATAGATTTTATTGATAGATTGATGCACTTGCATTCAAAAAATTTGAAAATCTCAAATGATTTATACGTCTTTAAGAGTATTGCTGTCATAAACATATAGACACTACATTTTTTGGCAGTTAATGAAATCTTTCAATTAATATAATTACACAACTCACTGGCTATACATCTCGGTCATAAGACCGATACCCGAAGGTTATCCGGTGGACTGCCTTAGATAAAGCCATTAATTCAAATAAACTAAGCAAAGGCCAAAGATCTGCCTGCATTTGCATTGGAGAATCCTAAAGGAAGAACAAGAAGCGGAGGAAGTAATGCGTATAAATGTGCGATCAGGCGGATAAAAAAACCTGGATAAATGGATAAATGGATAAAAAAACTTTTTAAGCATTTTTTATAATGATATTTCTAAGATAAAAAAGATTTGGCCATAGGCACCAGACTGAGAAAAGCACCTACCCCAAGCGGAGCAACAAATTTGGGTAGGCGGTACTTGCCGCCTGTGAAGCGAGCCATTCAGGTACTGTTTGCTTCGCAAAACACTGCTCTTTTAATTAAAAAAAACATGTAAAGATAATATAACTTTGCGGAAAAGCAATATATAAATAATGAGTCATAGAATACAACTTCTGGGTTTTTTTTTCTATTCAATTAAACTTTTTTCTTTAAAAGTTCAAAAGATCAAAAGAATTTTAGAAAAAATGCAAAAATTCGTGGCAAAACGCCACATTTGTATGGAGATTTCTGTGCTCTTCTAATACCCTATCCTAAGGGTATATTAATTTTGACATATAGTTTGTAACACCCCTTAATATTCGTCGTAGACCCATAAAAGTATATATATTTATGATCAGGACCAAATTCTAAGACTATCTAGCAATGTCCGTCCGTCCGTCCGTCCGTACGCAATTTTTAGGCCTTTAAATTTAAGCTAGGTAGCTGAAATTTGGACCACATATTCCCTAGGGCTCCGAAATGGTTAAGTGTAAAAATTTAATTAGAGAGATACAGTGTTACAGCCTTCACAAGATATGTCGGCACTACCCTCCTTTATAAGTTCGTCATATAAAGTTTTTGCCACGCCTACTTTTTGTGGGCATTTTTTAATAAAATGCTGTTTTCTTCGAAAATTTTCATAGAAAGCAAAACAAATGTTTAACAAGATATTTAGCCAATATTTTTTTCAACATATCGCTCATACAAAGTTTTTGGCCACGCCCACTTTTTGGAGGCGTTTTTTCAAAAAAGCATATTTTTAATAATAGAATGAAATTAAATGCTATCCATCATCTTCTTAATGCTTGTTTCTTTGGGGCATTAAGGGATATGGATAGGGTATTATACTGTTCGCCCTAAGCGGACTGTAGCCTTTCCTTTTGTTTCTATTTTAATTTGTTGACGTTATTTCGGGGAGCCTTCCAAGGATATCGTTATTTTCTCGGACAGTCAAGCTGCAATAAAGTTCTTGAAATCAGTCTCTGTCGACTCTATAGTAGCCCTAGACTGTCGATCTTCGTATTTTACAAAAAAATTACCTGGACGTCTGCACCTGCCTTAAGAAAAGTCTATGCTTCGGATTCATATAGCAGAACTGGGAATATGAAGGCCTTATGTAGGGCTTTCTTAGTTGTTCGGCAGAGGGAGAGGCATTACGACTTCGTTCCCATCTGGACGATTCGTTGATACTCGGTTTTCTGCCTGTAATAACAAAATATATACATAAGCAGCGACTACAGCAGCGGCGACTGCTTTCTCCATCGTCATCCTGCGCAAACAGACGGGTTTGATAGTAATGCTGAAACTAGATATGGTTGTATGTAGCTTTAAAACGCATAAGACAGTGGTAAGGGTTTTCTCCGGGATAGACTTACCGGGCCTAATAACCACACAGATATGGACGAATCAGGTCGTTGACAAATGATTTAAGGTACTTGCAAAACATATACCTACATTTTTCGATTTGACAGCTGTCTTAACGTCTTTGGCGTGTTTTTTGCTTAAGGAGTTGCTATCCTCATTTTATTTAGGTGGGATGTACGGAATTCTTAACCTTCATCATTAGGAATTTATTTCTTCTTCGGTCTTCACTTTAACAGAAACGTTAGCGTCGTCGAGATGCTAATCAACACCAGGTATTTTATCGCACCATCTGTAAAATATTATTAGCTGTTCAGCTAGAAAGTGGATTGAAAGAAAATCAGTTAGAGTCAATGTTTGTTTTAAATAAAAAATTTATTTAAAGTCGTATTTAATATTTATTAATTCCCAACTTCTTCATGCTTGCAACTAAAAACACCGCTACAAAAACAGAGCCCACCACGAGTCCAAAAACTAAAAATATATTTTTTTTGAAAATGTTATCCCTTTGGAATGGTTTATACTGATGTAGAAAAAAAAATTTAATGTAATATTCTTACAACATTTAACCCCCTAACGAGGTTAAAGAAGCCAGCTCTAAGAATAGAACTCCTTCCTTCCTGACACACAAAAACACACAGGAACAAAAAAAAACATACACAATTCCCATGGATACCTACAACCTACCGTAACGCTTTTGTTTCTCTTCTGTCAAACTAATGGGACAACTGAGATCATAATTTCTCTTTTCGTACATGCTAATGTAATTGCTGGGTTAGAATAGAACCCACAAATAAAACTAGCTATGAGCCACAAAAGAAATGTGTTACTTCACTTAACTAAATTATTACGAAGCACTCCGCCTCCAGCTGGGCACTAGCAGCACTACAGGCTAAAATCCTTTCGTCACGCAATGTGACTTTTGAAGTAGGACAGCCCAACCATACTACCCCAAACTACCCCCTGGTTCGGAATCCTCTCGCAAATTAAATACTGCAATTGATAGTCATCGTCTTTATGAATAACTAATTTATATGTTTATTACGGGAATACATTTTTGCCATCCAAAAGCCGACTGTTACCGTTATCCTAAATTGTAACAATCTCAGTGGAGAACGATAACGGAACGTTTTACCCCCTGCATTTGTGCTGACCTGTGCTGTGTTGTACTGTGCCTGTGAAGTGAATAAGTTAAGGCTTCTCTATCCTTCTACTAGGTCAGAGGTAAAATCGATTAAACCGGCACGAGAGAGTGTATATTCGTGTATTTTCTGTTATAGTCCTGGGGATCCTTTTACCGTGACTATCGACTTGTAGTTCTATAGCTACGTTTAGTACGAGGTGGTTGTGTGAATATGTATTATTTTAGTAACACACTCTACACATTTGAATGACAACGAAAGCAGGCAGGAAGCCAAATGATAGCAAGTAGATAGTTGCGTGATTCGGAATCGAGTATACACTTTAGTTTATAGCTTTATTTAAAAAGTTTGATAGCTCGAATTTATTTATGCAGTTTGACACTTTGTGGCGAGTCCTTGAAGTAATCGGGACATGTGCGGTTATTTTATTTGTTTATTCGTCAGGTGACACAATAAGCTTTAAAACAGAAGTAAAAGTGTGTAAAACGCATTCAATTTTAAGGCGCAATATGCAATTAACTTAAACTTAAGCGGCCCGATGGCATTTATAATGTCTGAAGATCTGTCAGCCTTTTTTGAATGGTGATTTGTGAAAAAGGGCATGGGCATGTAAATTAAAAAAAAAACTGTCTATGTGTACGCATAACGACAAAATCTCATTTCAAAGGATGAGGATTAACATCTTATGATAAGGATATTTCCCCGATATTATATGAAGGACTTATGCCCTATTCACAAATTTCTAGTTTTAATCCTATGAAAACTTAATATTTTAAAGAAATATTGGAAATTTTAATCTGAAAATTTTAAAAGTACCTATAGATGTTTCATCGGTCATTTGTACTATAAAGTATTTTCATGTAAACAAAGATACGTATGACACATAAAAAAAAACGAAGAAATTAATATATTGTTTTTTTTTTTTAAGATTTTTTGTAACAAAGCATTCACAATCCTTTGAAATCTAAAATATCGAATGCCTTTGCCTCCTTCACAATGAAATGTTGCACCATTATGAAATGTTGAATTTCCTAACATTTGAGCGTTTTAGCATCAAATTTTAGCTCTACTAATATACTTATGTTAGATAAATAAATGATCAAAACATTAAAATCAAAAAAAAATTTGCCTGATGCCCTTTTAACAAAATTCAAAACAAGAATTCACTAAAATGCATCTAAGCATTTGCTTAGTTATACAGGTTCGAAGTATTTAAGCAACCTCTACACAACGTTGCATAAATTCTTATTTATAAAACATTTTGCTACCCATATTAGTTAAACAGTGCTAGAGTTAGATAAAGTACCGAAAAGGCGACTTTCTATTACAATTAGTTGACCGAATTGGTAACCACAACTCAGCTGTTTGTGAAAAAACAAATTGAATGTATTTAGTTGAGACTCGGAAATTTCGTATTAAGCGTGTTTTTAATTAAAGTGTTTTTATACAATAAAATTGTTGTGCATTTATCGTCACAATACATAATTCAATCCGTCGGCAAATATCTACCGCAACTTTAACTTCGAACTGCACACGAATTATTCCTACACACAAATAAAAATAATTTTTCTTACTATTCAATATCATACACTTTAGAATCCGCATTGCTAATGGAATAGAACATTTGAAATAATTTGTACATTGCGATTGCAAAAAGTTTCGTCGATCACGTGGGTAGTAAGAAAATAGAAAAATAAAATTACATTTTTATACAAAAACACACTTAAGCGGGAACTAAATAACCTCCAACCGCGTTCAAGTTAGACAACGTTTAGAGGCAGTTTAAAGCGTGCATAACTTTAAGGTGCGATCAGACGGTCATCCAAACTTGTCATCCGGATGACATGCTGACGTCAGAAAACTAGTTTTATTCTCACTACTTAAGGATAAATTCTAAGTCAGGATGTCATTCGGATGACAAGTTTGGATGACCGTCTGATCGCACCTTTATACAGTCTTTCAAATACTCCTGTAACTAAGGCTGTGTATGTATGTATACTGCTGCTGGTTTCTCCGCTGCGCAGAGACAGATTCGATAGTAATATCTCTAAATAGCACTTATCGTAAAAGCCGACTAAGGGGGATACATATATCACATCTATGCAATTTTAACATCCTATTGCCTATTTCACCAGATTGCCTATTACTGCAGATTGTAAATTGCAATTGTGCTTTATAAAATTTGTAGAGACAATTATTTTTTATGTGCAAAATTTTAGATGTGAAACACAATTTATTGATTTTTAATTAATGGGCTTATTACAATTACAAAAACATTTTCTCAATATATTACTTTTGTGGGTCACTGTGTTATTGCAATAAGCCTTTCAGTTGTTATTTTCAATTTTGTAAGGTGGAGAAAAAGCTCACAGGTGGGCATAGCAAAACATTATAACATAGCTTAATGCATCTCTGCAGGTGTGTGTATGAGAGTCCGAAGTTTGACAACGACTGTAGATCGAACCGGTCGAACAAAATATCAGATTATAGGAATATTACTTTACACGTGTTAAGTAAACAAACAATTCGATAGGTCTAAGAACCCCGAGATCACATAGAAGCAACAACACCAATATTTGATTGGCATAAACGATTTTTTTTAAACTGAAACCGAACCGGCGAACAAACATAGGCGGACCAGTTGCAGTACAAATTGGAAACTTATTGTTGTTCGGAATGGCGTCGTCGGAAAATTAAATAGAAGATATCATGGTCCTAGTCTATCACAAAAAATTGCGCCCAATGTAAGGCAATTTTTGTTCTCTATTAAAGCTTCGCCCTAATTTTTATAATATATAAATTATTCGATGTGCACCTCTCATCAGGCTATTTTGATTTACTTTGAACAGAATAAATAAAATATGCATCATCCTTAATTCATCCGATGAAGGATTCAAAACTTAATAAATAACATAAAGATTTAAGCAAATAATAGAAAAGAGGGGGTAAACGCTTATAGTTATTCATCCCTTTCAGCGTTTTGTCCTCCTGTCCACCAAAAAGATCGTAAAGACCTTTATTTTCCAAGCCAAAACAATATATAATTTGGGCCTAGTGTCAAATAAGTTTTCTAATGTTGGAATTGGAGACAATTTCTTACATTCTTATTTGTGTTATCACCGTGTGTTCGTCGTCGAATTTTTATTTGCTACTGTCATCTTAGTTTAATTTTCTTAAATGAATCCAACTGTTTCTGAGGAAGATTCCACGTATTTACTTAATAATAATAGTGCCTTTTAATAACGTTTTTTCTGTAAAATTTAAAATGTTTGTTGATTATTTAACTCATCAGTTTGAAGATTGAACAAAAGCTGGATTTCCAACCAGAATCTCGAAAAATGTATACCGCTGATGGAATCATATTTTTTTTTACACCGGGGGTGCTCATTCAAAATAACATATATAAATTCGCGGTTTAAAACACTTCTTGAACTTGTTTATAAACGCACTTTAATGCACTCAATTTCCAAAATTCCTCCAACCCAATTTTTGTCTCAGTAAACTGTCATCTGTCTATAGTACTAATGGAGGAAGGGTTTGCTTACATTTTTGATAGCGCGCTCATTTTGAATGGTTTATCGGTTTCAAGAACCACTCCTTCATCAAAAGTTAGTAGGGTTTCAATCAGCTCTACCGTTGAGCGACTTTAGCAATTTGGCACTTCGTTTTTTATCACGTTGGCACAAAGAGATCACTTTCTTAAAATTTCATGAATTTAGCCCTGCTTCTGCACAAAATATTAAATCTTAAAATTTTGATTATTTTTTAGTTAATTTTTCAGATTAGTTCATTCGTCCCTGAGCGCACCAACTACCCCTAACACTAGTTAACCCATTTGTCCTAGCTATTCATTTGTGATGAGATTTCAACTATTTATAAGGCTCCAAAATTAGCAAAAATAGTGACTCACTGACAGATCATCAAAACTATGGAGCACTTCCAATCATCGCAGAACCTTGAAACTTAGCACAGTAACAGGGTTTGTGGAGAAACTACAGGAAAAAATCTAACATATGCGATTTTCCATCCAGGGGCGTGGTAGCCGCCCATTTTTCTTAACTCAGCCCCCGAAAGCGTACAATTATTATTTTTTACGCGAGGGTTGTTTTTAAAAAAAGCAAACGTAAAACAGAAAATATATTGTTTATTTTCCATTTAGTGGCGTGGTAACTGGTGTCGGTAGTTGTTCTTAAGGCAAACAAGGATCTGTATAAAACAGATTGTATTTTCCTCGAAAAGAATTTTGCAAAATTTTTGCAGAAAGTTTCAAGTATAAAGACGTAAATATTATTTGTAAAATGTTTAATAATTGCAATGCAAACTTGGCCTTTTTTTTCAGATCTCATTGTCAGTACTTTTTGTGGCTGAATTGTACGGCAAAAGCGATTTTTGTATAAGAGAACTTGGCTATTCTTTAACATTTTTTTTTATGATCTTTAATAAAATGCAACAAGTCGGATGTTTTTCCCGATATTCCTTCGAAAATTGTGAAAAACAGAAAAATGTTATGAGTTAATAAATTTCAAAGTGTTTGTTTAGTAAGATATATAAAGGCAAAACAAATTTTTTGGGTTTGTTATACTTTCAACGAAATCCAACTTTGTACAGTCAGTTCCTACAACAAGCAGTGAGGCACCGTCCAGTCAGCTGCAGTTTAAAAATCGGATTCGGGGAAAGATTTAGACTTCGAGGAACATTTCGATTCCGAGAAGGTACCTGACGATGAATCGTATGCGGTTTCGACTATAGAGAAAATCCCAAAGAAAAAGATGGAAGATGCTATAAAAAAGAGTTTGAACTCAAATATTCATGCCTGAAGAGGAATGAAGAAAGAAAAACGTGACATTTGCACAGTATGTATGCAGTTAAATAATCCTTTTTTCTGCGTCTTTTCAAGATTTGTAAACCGTTACCCTCGTTTCAATATGTCTCATTTTTAATTTTTGGTATGGGTGATTTATTAAACAAAACAATTCCTGTATATTTTAACATATATGGCAAGTTGAAGTTATTTTCGTTTTCATAAAACTTCTGTTAAGTGGATATAGTTACTTCTTTAAACTGGTGATTGCTGCTTTTGCATCTATCAAAGTTGACCTCAAAGCTTTCTTACATTGTCTTTATAATCTATATATTGGTTAAATACCGTAATGTAATACTTTGTTATACAGTTTTCGGAACATGCATTGCTTTTTTTTAGTATTTTATGGAACCTGGTTCCCGAGCAGGTTTCCAATTGTCAGTTTATAAAAAGAACAGTGAACGTGAAATTATAAAACGTTTTCCTTTTCAATAATAACCTTAAAAGAAGTTTTCCGCATTAAGATGGACATTTCGGAACATTTAAAATAAAAAAGAACACTCATTGATAGCAGAGCGTAGTTTCGATCTACGGACCTCTGGGTTATGGGCCCAGCACGCTTCCACTGCGCCACTCTGCTCTGATAAATTTATCTGTCCGAATCTCCTTTCACAGAATTGTTCTCATTGAGGTGGGCTTTATATTTTTTATGATGGGTATTACGGCCCACATCCTTATTGGGATGTAATGTAAATGAAAAACTAAAATTGCTTAATACATACAAAAAGGACATATTTTACCATATTTCATGGTCCCGTGCTAGGAAGGAAAAATAATAACCCTGGTCTTTCAAACTGATGATACCAAGTGAGGTGCAAAATATTGTCAGTGCATATGTTCCTGAGAATTGACGCGAGCAAAGGTAAAAAGATTGACAAGAACATTTGAACGGACATGTCGGGCAGTCTTGAGAAGACTATGAAGACTGCTATGGAGCACTACGATACTTCAGCAGGAATTTTACTGATGAAGACATCCAGAGCACGGGCAAGTCAAAGTTACATGATCTTCAGAAAACGCACCACCTCCTTCTGACGGAAACATGAATATGGGCGTCACTACAGCGATTTTGCTTCCTTCGCTAAATCACTGCTCGCAGAATCCAAAGGCATAAGTCTCGCCAAATTTACCCAAATTCAAGCAAAGAGTATGGACGCATGCATGATCATCTGGAAGAAATGTTTTCTTCGCCTTCTGATATGAACCACCAGGCTACCAACAATTTGGCAACGAGAAGTTCTGAAACCAACGTATAGATGATTATGGAAAGGTAGGAGGGATTGCACCAAGAAAGCGTCTAGAGTCCATTGCTTTTTATTGCTGTCTTTGATTAGCTGCTTGAAGGAAAAGTACATCAGTTATTCTTTGCTGACGTTGGAGCCATCAGAAACGAGGATCAAACTTCCCTACAACGAGCTTGACGTGTGACTGGATGTTTTAGACGCAAATGGGTAGCGCATAGCCCAAAAGAAGATAGAGTAAATGTACTGCACATTCACTTATCCACACCGACATACGGCAGGCATTTATTAGAATGATAAAGTGATTCTGAAGTGCGAAAAGTTCAAATATGTTGGATCTATGATGAACAGCGAGGCAACCTCAGATGACTTCAATTATCGTGTAGGAAGAGAAAGAAGCTGGGATTCTTAGCTGGATCAGTATTGTCCATTCCCTCTATGTGGCCGAGCCAATGTAGTTGACGTGGTTTGGCTTTTTGAACCTTAAACAGGTCGTAGAGTGCTCTGTTTCATCTTTTCCTCCATTCGCCTTCCTCGCACATATTCAACGCAGAATTTTATGGAGCTTATATTTGACCTTTCGAGTCAGCAGCTTTGAACCCATTTATTTTGCCAAACCGTAGTAGCAGCGGTTTCCTAGGGTAACTCTACGTTAAATCTCTGCTAAGGTGTCAAAGAACCCACCTCAAAACACTTGGAGCACGACCAGCTCATGTTCAAATGAATGAATCTACGAACCCTATCAAAAGGGTAGTGCCAATCAACGTTCCTATACAAGCGCAAAAAGACACTGACTTTTGAGCATTTGATCAGTGACGAACTGATATGAAATCTGGTATCTTTTGCAGAACCTTTTGAGGTCAAACCGGTGCGGCGACCCCCCCAACCAGTAGGGAAACAGTAAACATTTAATCATAACCTCATCGATTATAGTAAGGAAGAATAAGAATTCATACCTCAAGGAGCTACCCCAAGCTCCCCGGTATCAACTTTGAGGCCTGCCAAAATAGCACAAAACATGAAACAAAATATTTAAATTTCTTAAAATTTATTTGTACGAACAAACAATTACTAGCGTGATACATTGTTTTAACATGTTTTTTCTTAATTTTAAACAATAAAAAAGTGTTTAACCAATTGAAGTTTAAAAATGTATTTTAATCGACTGTTTTAAATTGAATTTATGCCAAGGAGACAAAAAAAGGATTTGTTTACTCATTCTGATCAAAGAACGGTGAAACATACCATTCTTGACCAATTGAAATCGAATTCATTTCTTTTTTCGCATAATTTTTCAATTCCATTTTCCATCTGAAGTAACTTTGTGAGAAAAATCATACCAACCTACGAGGTATGTACATGGTTTTTCTTACGAGTATTCTGGATAATGTGCTTAAAGTTTAAATGTCAAACTTGCCGATCTAATTAATTTCCATAATATTAAATAATAAAAAAAAAATTACTGTGGCCCATGAGGGGATCGAACCCGCGACCTTCGCGTTATTAGCACGACGCTCTAACCAACTGAGCTAATGGGCCAGATGTATGTTCACGAACAAACAATCTACACACACCACTCCATAGGGGTTGACAGAGTCCAGTTATAGCTCTGCGGGATCTAAAAATAGAACAATTTTAATAGTCCGCTATCTTGTTTTACTATCTGTAAGTAAGAATAATTTGTTTAGAAATACACACATCGAAAAATCTAAATAAGTGTAAATCACTTTTGTTTCGACGAATAAATATCGTGAAATCAAAAATATGAAAATCCATGAAAAAGCCTTCAGAGTGTCATGATAAGACGATAAATAGCTAACACTGATTGTGAGTGCATTGGCTTTGCACATTTTTGAAGCATTTTAATAGGTGAAAGACATTCAAGGCGAAAAGTAGGTAGGTATCTATTATGTTAAAATCATAAAATTTATATTAAGTTTGTATTCAACGAAGGCAATAGGGTGTGTCAACGTGAAATGATTAAGTTCATTTGGGGTTTTTTTCTTTGGCATTCTGTTTATTTACCATCGAGTGAATTTGAATATAATTTACGAAAAAGAATTGAGTTCGAAACTCAAACAACTATTTCTTAGAATTATTTTTAAGTTATTATTGCAGTTAGATGGCTCTAGACTCCTCTATATAATCATAATCTAATCAGTCAGAATATCGAATTCATTTCGTAAAACAGGTTTCAGTTTCAGTTTTTAATGCTTTTTATTTAATTAATTCAATTATTCTTACATGCTAGACAAAAATGCTTAAAACTAGCTTAACTAACTTAACTATGTTACTTAAATTATAACTTACTGGCCCTATACGGGCGCTCTAAGTTAAACTAAATTAATTACTAATGTCTTTCGACTTAACCTAACTTACATTTTAGATATTAAAATTAAATTACTAGAATAGAAGAAAAACTAAGAAAATTTAAAAAAAAAAACTTAGTAAATGAACTAACAGGTTCCATGCCATCAAGATCTCCAATAGTGGTGAATATATTAGCTCACTTGTTAGCATTTTAGCCAACTCGCTAACCAAACAGTAATCACGAAGCAGAGTGGCGCAGTGGAAGCGTGCTGGGCCCATAACCCAGAGGTCCGTAGATCGAAACTACGCTCTGCTATATGGAAGTGTGTGTTTTTTTTTGCGAATTGTTTCCTCTTATTGCGAAATGCGAATACCTACCTAAATAAGAGTATGTGTAATTCTGTGAACTCATCACTTTAATTACCCCAGGGATAGCGCGCCCCGAAACCAAATACTACCGGAATGCACTCTCAATATTTACGTTTAGATACCAATTTTAGGATTACATCTTTCCGCCAGCATTTCCAGAGCGAGTGGGGGGTAATAAATTTCCATTCGGAAAGCTCATAAATTACCCGAAAGTCAAAAGCTTTTGGTTATCATTTCGCCAGATTGAAAAAGTTTACAACCGGTGTGGGTAGGTAGGTGGCATGGCAGCGGCAGCGGCAGAGACAGAGACAGGGTAGATCAGTTGTGGGAGGCTATAGGGAAATAGGGTTGACAACGGCGACATATATGATGATGATGATGATGCTGCTACTGTGTGTAGTAGCTAGTAGGTACGGTGGCGACTTCAGCCACAGAGGGGGGCATACCAACAAAGTAGGTAGGTAAAATGTTTGGGATGTGTGGAACTCCCACGTCACAAGCAGTTGGCTTCAACGATGCTTCATTTATAACATTCGGCGGAGCATATACACACATACATACATAAATACATATTGTGTGTGTGGGTATTGTGCGGGGATATTCAAGGGAGGAAGTTGGATTCTGTTGTATAGGAATGTCGGCTTTTAAAGTATCGTAATGCTATCGTTTTTTCGCTTTGACAGCACAAGTAGGCAGGCAGGCAGGAATTATGTTGTTTGGGACTTTAATTGAGTTTTTGGGGAATTCACAATATTGGGAAATCACTCTGACATTCTCAGGAGAGGGTGTTTGACTTCTTGATCTGGATTATTGAAGTTGCAATTTCAGAAATTGTTTCAGAGGCTGTTGACTGAAATGTGTAGTTTGGTCATGAGGGTGCACATCTATCCTTTGACAAGGATTATGTTGTAGACCCAAGGTTTTGAGGCATAAAAATAAGCAATTACTTCGGTTTCTATATCGAAGGGTTTGTTTTATTTGTTTTCTGCATAGAAAGAAACTGAAACACGATTCGGAATAATGTCAAACTCGAAACCGAGCAACAGCGAGGTACCAGTTTTAAACTCTACGCAAAGATTTAATGCAGTAACAAGCTTCTTCTTTGTGGTAATTGTGTTTAGTGAAAAAAGACCGATTCGAAAACAGAATAAAAAAGTGTGTGTTATTCAATAAGGGACGTAACGAAAACAGAGAAGAGTAGGTTAAGCATTTACCATCATATAGGATAGAAATATTCCTTTATATGTATTCAGAAAAAGGTTCCACACGGAAATTCCTTCTGTTTAAAATAAGCATAAGGTAGATATTATCTCCAAGCTGCCATTGCAGTTCCTTATTATATTTTGTGCCTGAATGCATTGGCGTTGATAGCAAGACTATAAAGAAACAAACATCCGTATAATCATTAAGCCTTCTTTCCACAGCATGAGCTTTCTCCAACAAATAAAATTATACATATTTGAGAGCGTGTCCTTAAAATCCTTGACAAAATTATTTACAACGCTGTCCCGTACATTTGTATTCCCAATTACTTATCTAAAATGGTAATATTAACTACAGTAATTTCAAAGGCTTCTCAGCACTACAAAAATGGACTGTTGGCATTCCAATGCGAAATACTTCATCTCATGCCCCGCAGAAGGTCCTTTTACAGATTTACACCCAATTCCATTAAGGCTACTACTCCGAGAAATATGCTTTCGGGCAAAAGACGTCTGTCTATTCGTGTTTCCATTTTGCCTCTCTCCCCCATCATGAGTCTTTTTTTTTCGGGAGGAAGAAAAATTGTGTTTCATTCTCTTTAAAGAAAAAAGGGAAAAGAAAAATCTCTTCTATTTGAAGAGCAACCAAGCGCACTGTTGCTGTGTGCCTGTCTCTTCCTTGACAAAATAATACAAAAAAAAATCACCCATTCTGCTGCTACCATCCAACGTTCCAACGTACCAACGTACAACAAGCAATTGATAGAGATGTAGACAAATAGATAGTACAGGGATAACAGTCCCCATTTGCATTACTACACCATTGCTAGAGGGTGGTAGTGGTTTGGTGGAGCTCATGAAAATATGGCCAACGAGCGGAGGCGAGAGCAGAGTACGAAGATGCAACTGAATGAGCGAAAAATCTGTGTGTGTGTCCTCGATTTCCAACCGAGTTTGTTTCCACTTCTCTGTCGTTGTAGTCATCGTCGTCGTCGTCGTCGTCGTTATTTTGGCCCCCTTTGTACAAGGAAATTGTTGGATCCTTTCTGATGCTGAGGAGGAGACTGAGTGGGCGATTGGATGAGTGAGTAAGTTTGCCGGCAACAAGGGTTAAAAGGGTGGGAAATAATTATTTTCTTTTTAATGAATTTCATCTGGGGGCCAAACAGGAGCTTATACTTTACTGTTTTTTGTTTTTTTTTTTTCATTCGTTTTTTTCTTCTTCTTCTTTTTGCCGTTCTTTCTATCGTCCTTTTGTCGCCGCTATAGCTCCTGCACCATATAGAAGTCGGCTTCGAAATGAAATTGACTCCAGTATCGTGCTGGGGATACTTTCCCAACTAAAAGAAAATGTATTCTCCATATGCACCATTCCAACTGAACAGGGTACACTAGTAGCGGATTCAGTTTCAATACGACCTCCACTGGGAAGGATAAATAATAAAATGGAAAATGGGTAGAAGAAATAAAGAAAAAATAACCAAAATTGTTGGAGACACGTACATACGTGTACAACACTCCTACACTTCCGAAGGCAATTTTATTGATTTATTTTTTTCTCACGATAAAAAGGCTTTTTTCATCCTGATATCCTGATTTTCGGATCCACTTTATAAATTTACATCTTGATGGATTGGTCTAGGAGGACACTTTCAGTCCCCATATGAACTTTAAATGTCGCACGGTGGTGTGTGTGATGTATGTGCAACGATAATGTAAATGTTTTTATTCTTGGGAATTGGAAGGACACCTACCGATATGAAAGGACTTGAGGAAATGCTTTGCTTTGCCCTTTTACCGGTTAAATAAACGTGAAATGTCCCTGTTTCCATCGTAGTCGTCGTCGTTGACCTTTATGCGCTGCCATTTCGCATTCACTTCACCACGATGGATGGCGTAGCCGATACTGTTGTAAGGTTAAAAGTGTGCTCGTCGAATAGGAGTTTACCTTGTCAGCGGAGGAGATTTACTTATTAATTAGTTTATTAACGGTGTTTGTATTCGAGCAGAGGGGGAAAAGTTGTTGTTTTCTCCAAAGATAGGTATACCAAGCAAGCGTACGGTAGATAAGTACCTACAGGGGACAGGCGTTTTGGTTTTGCAGAAGATTTTTCAGAATAAAGTGACAGAGAACTTCACAGACAGTTTATTGATGTTTATGATAACGACAGTTGCGCATAGCGAATCGTTTGAAGGAGAAATCATTAGAGGTTGAACACGGAGGATGTATCCGGATATTGCTTCGAAATTTAAGGGAGTTTTACTTTGAATGCAATTAATTTACGAAATTCGTACGCATTTATATGGATATTTGTTGGTTTGCCAGAACTTACATAATTGCAAAACTTTGTTGGACTTGTTGTTGGAAGAAAAATTACCCACTGGATTGCAATTGACACGGTAAATTATTGCTACCTATGTATGTAGTTAACTACTAGGAGTGCTAATATCAATTCTATATATTTCATAGTAAGGACATAAAGGAATGTATTTGTGTTGGACTACTCATTTTAAAATCAATCTTAAATGAACTTTGTTAAAAAGTGTCGCAAAGTTGTCTAAGAGAGGGGTTTACTTTAATCCGTCCGAAAGTTTCTATTTTTGTGTTTGACTTAGAATAGCTGGAAAAAAGGTATTCATACACTTTATTCTGGGAAAAAATTGTATTTATTATATTCTTCTCTCCATTTAACGACGAGATTATGATCAGGATTGCAGAGATCAGAACTATCCCACTTCACTGCATTCCTACTACTAGGCGGCATGTGGGGTTCGCCGGTTCGACCTCAAAAAATATCTGCAGGCATCCCGATTTTGGATTACTTCATCATTGAGGCTAATCAAGTGCTGGTGTTTCTGCATTTGTGTGATCCAGTAGTTTTTAGGTCTGCCTCTCTTACTTGATTGTAAGGGAACGTTGATTGCCATTGCCTTTTTGATGGGGTTCGTGGGATCAATCCTTTTAACATGACCATACCAACTGCGTCGGTCGTGCTCGAATTTTTTCGAGATGGGTTCTTTAACGTGAAGGCTTCCTCGGATTCTGAAACTTCTAATTCGATCAAGCTTTGTTACTTCTGCTGTCAGGCTAAGCTGCTGCCAACTTGCCCTCATACTTTTTGTACATTGTCCAGCATTGTGAACCATATGTGAGCGCCACAACTGCGGTGTAGAGCCTTATTATAGAATATATCAAATAAAAAATAAAAAACTCAACTTTAAACTGTATTTTTTCATAAAAAAAAAACTTTTAACAAAATGAAAGTTTAGTCAAACATGGACTTTAGCTATGGGACAGACTTTAACTGAACAAAGATACCCCACGAAAAATTGCGGATTTGCACAGAAAAAAAATCGCAAGAACCTAGGCACCTCCAAATTTCCACTACAAAAAAATTGGCAATTTAATGTTGCTTCTTCAAAGCTTCAAGTTCGCTAACAAAATAAGCGTAGACACGCTATCAGTTAATGTTATATAACTAGCCAAAGAAATGAAAGAATACATACATACATAGAAATAGGGCTCAAGGGTTTGATTTAATTATTTTGCAACAAAAAAACTATACTCTGTCCAACAAAAATTGACATCCAGCGAATTTCCAATTGCATTTGACCTAGGACCTTGTTTTGATCTTTGACATTTCTTTTAATGTATGAAGAATACGTTAAAATGCAGTTACAAAATTGTAATAATTTTAAGGAAAAAAATATTTGGGTTTGTTTTGTTTGTTAAAAATGGCTTTAAATTCACCCAAAGACTTAAGTGCCGAGAAAAAAAGGAATTGTTGACTTGACAAAAAAATTTGAAAAAAATAAAACATTGAATGCGAATCAAGTAGGTGATATTTTTTCTGTGGGTAAACGAACAGTTTATAGACTTTTTAACGAAAATAGGCGACAACACGCCACCAAAGAAGAAAACCAAACTGATTTAAAAGAAAAGTAGATGATTTCGATAAGTGTGCCATTGGGCAAATTGTGCAACAGTTTTTTCCAAACAACGAACTAACGACGCTGGATAAAATTAGCAGGTCTTCTCTGCATACGGTTTTAAATTTGCGAATGAGTGTTCTTTTGGAAAGAACTTACATCTAACCCAACATAACATTCTTTCTGGTTTTTGCTGATTTAAAATAATTCGTCCGTAAACCCTGTAAGAGCTATTGTCAGAATCACTATCTTTCCTGTACTGCCAATTTATGTTAAACAGAGTATAGCGCAGATTATGAATGCTGCATTCAGGTTAAGGTAAACCTTTCTACTATGCTACTAGAACTGGTTACGAACTGATTTGTGTGGCAATACATTCATCCATCGGACGTAGAACGTAAACCGAAGGATAGGCATGATTTTTTTTTATTTCTCCTCACATTTAGCATTTTCACGTCATGTTGTTTGTTTTAAATGAGCCGGTTCAACCTTACGAGATGGAAAGCGACAACAACATTGTCAAGAAACTGCTTATTGGCCCTTTCAGATGACTGAAAGATGTTGAGCGCGAATGAACACCAACACCCCAGCCCACATAATTGAATTTATAAAACTAAATTACTTATGTAGAACCAACCAAGTAAATAAGCAAACACCCCCAGTCGCACCTAAAGTTTTTATTCTCTACTCTTGCGAAGGTCTGTAAAACTAAATTTTTTTCGTTCGGAATTGTAGGTTCATTTAATACGCCCCCGGAATAAGAATATCTTTGCAACTACAATTTTTGGCGAAGCTAGGCTTTAGGTCCCGTTTTCCACTAATATTTATTTGTTTTTATATTTCAAAAGTAGCGATACCATGCAAATCCTGCTTGCCTTATTAGAAGCTGTTTTTCTGTTACTAATTACTAACTATTACATTATGTATGTACACACTTAATAAATGAAACTTAACTTTGTCAACCACAATACAAATTTATTTGACCAAATCGTCGAACACGTACAAAAATGCCTACCAATCCGTTTTATTACTTACTCCCCCAAACTACTACTATACATAATCGTTCATCGGATCAAATTTTTAAATTACATTTTCCCATCATAAAATCGCTACAAACACAAAAAATTCAATCGGTCATAAAATCCGATAAAAGATAAACACAAAACCGAACAACGAAGCCATAAAAAAACAACGACGAAAATAGAAGAATGGGAAAATGAAAAACGATCGTGTGCCCTCTGTCACGACAGCAGCGGTATAAACTTTGTTATTATATCGCATCGCAATAACGCAACGACGAACTAGCATAAGTAAACACACATCGCGCTCACGCATACAAATGAAGGCACAGTGTCTGACTCTGGCTGATGCTAGAACTGGGGGGACACCGCACAGCTCTGCTCGCGGATGCAGCTATAAATCATGGAAAGCGATAGTCGCTTTGCCACCGCAATCACCGCCCACAACTCTAGGCTGCGCACACAATTTATTTTGTAATTTTGTCATCTGACAGGAGATTTTTGTTAATTTTGCACTCTCCTCTATTACTTTTGCTTCTTTTTTTGCAGAACAAGTTGACGAAAGAAAAGACGGACTTACGACACAAGTAGCGAGTAGTTTCTCATGCGCGCATAAATTTCTTAGACCACCGTCATCAGATCAGACTGGAAATCGACAGATGAAAATGAAAACAATAAAAACGATCGTCACGCCAATAAGAGTTGTTGCCGGTTCGATGACGTCTATCATTGTGACTCAATAGCGTATGATACGCGGATATTCTGTTTTGTGGAGAATTCATACCTAGTACATACTTTATTTATAAAAATAATGCAGGTAACCATGAACAACAACAATGTCAATTACTGTCCGTTAATTAATCAGAACCAATTCTTCACCAGGTGAGTTGGCACTATGTCAGTTGCATGTGAGTTAAGAGGGAAATAAATCAATAAACCTCCCACTAGAGACGTCACAGACGTCGTCAGTGGTATTCATATCATAACCCGCTCCAGCTTTAATGACTTTCTTGAGAATTTTATCGTTTGCGATACGAGTGGACGCCAACGCAACGAAACGCCATGTGAAGGTGGGGGAAATACATACATATGTATGTGTGTAATGATTGTCGTCGCAATTGAACCGTTTAATTGGAAAAAACGATTCCCAATATTTTGTTGTTCAATAAAGGCGTATAAACTATGCATGCTGATTGAAATGTGTTCATGATTACATATAGGTAGTTGTTTCCTTCAGATTTACATACATAAATAGGTAGATATGGTGCTATTTGATGATTGATATGCGATTGGAGTCTTTAGAATTGTATGATAGCTTGTCACAATGAATGACAGTGCTATTAATTGATGTTTGTACTTTTTGTAATTCCCTTACATATGAAATGGCATGGGGTTTCCAGTTCAAATACCTACATACATAATGGTATCTATGTAAGTCGGTACCTACCTTGACCTAGGTCAGACTTATGTTACAAGGACGAACGGGGGAACTAAGCTGGGAGGGTAATTCCTATTAGTCTAATTGGCGGACGTGCATAGCGTACAAAGCAAATTTGTTTGCGCACTAGATAAAAATTTAATTTAGAATTTATGGCATAGCGTTATTGCAATGACCGTGAAGCCGAGTCCGTTGTTTACGGGGAAATATTTTAATCTCGTCTTCGACTGTAGCCATACCTAAGTCTAGGTGGATATCACCGTTTCGGATATACCGTGGGGCGTTAACAATTCTTCGGAGTACTATATTTTAAAAAGTTTGTAAAATTTGTACGTTACTTATTTTGGTAGGTACAACCCCAAAGTTGTAAACCATACGTCCAAACCGGTTTTAGAACTTCCTTATATAAAAGTAACTTGTTTTGCATGTTGAGTTTAGCAAATTGACCAAGCAGCCAATGCTGCTTATATATTTAATAACGAGCTCTTTCCGTTTCTTCTTTACTCGCGATTTCCATTTAAGTTTTTCATCTAATGTCATTCCCAAATATTTAGATTCATTTGCGTACGGAATTTGTACGAAGTCTATAAAAATGTTGATATTGATAGCCCGTTGTAGATTGTTCGTTGCTGATTTTACCGTTTTACTTACGGCCAATAGAGCTGTATAATTCGCAAAAGTAGCTTTAGTTGTGCCATCTTCTTGCGGAATATCTCGAGTATAAATTAGAAAGAAGATCGGACCCAGAACGCTTCCTTGGGGAACTCCTGCCCCGATTTCTTTGAATTCAGAGTAATCGTTTCAGTGCTTAACACGGAAGAGTCTATCTACTAGATAAGAACTTAGTAGCTCATATAATTGCCTTGAATACACTAATTTTAGTTTCAATCCCGTATGCCATACTTTATCAAAGGCTTGCGAGGCGTCAAGAAAAACACTGAAACATATTTTTTCTATTTCATTAGTTATTCGATAAATCTGGTCGATTATAGACTGTTTAATTCTGAACCCGAATTGGTGGTCAGGTATTAAGCGTCGTTCTTCGATAATCGGATGTAATCACTTTAATAATTTTTTTTCAAATACTTTCAACATAATTGGCAAAAGCGATATACGACTTTTTGTCACATGGAGGTTTTCCCGGCTTTCGAACTATTTATTATGACCTCAGCTACTTTCCGTTGTCTGTATACGTACAATATAACCTAAACGCAGAATTTATATAGACGAACATGATAAGTGCTTTCCTAGGCAACTATTTAACGACCTGCCCCGTAGTCAAATCGTATCCAGGAGCTTTGTTCGTTTTCAATGTTTGTATTTCATAACACAGCTCAGCCGGCGATACACTTCTAATTTTAAAAATAATAAGTTATAATAAGTAATAATGCTTAAACTTTATTAAAGGTACTTAATTTTTTCTTTTTTTTTTTTTGAGGTTGCTACTATCCGATCAGACACAACTAATGGTCTATTGTGCTAACATGCACTTGACACCTTACATACCTATTTTTCCTATCTTTCGAAGAAAGATGAGAAAGAGCTTCATTGACGAAGAGCTTAGATGGTCTGCCTGCATCCATAGCAGTCGCGCCACCGAATCTTGTGTTCACGAGAAACTCAAGGTATCAATGGGAGACATGACTTCAGATGCAGGCAGACCCAATACAAGTTCGGGTCCTGAGAAAACTCCTTCTGAACCTTGCCTAGCAAGCTCGTCGGAGATATCATTTCCCTGGATGCCAGTGTGACCAGGGAGATAGACAAGATTCACTGTGTTCAGCCTTCCGACCAAATTCAGGGAAAGTTTATGTTCGAGCACTAACTTGGACGAAGTAAAAGGACATTATGGGTAAAATAGAACCAGTAAATTGAGTTTCTGTAACTCAATGATTGACGGATGAGCGACATCTATCCTTACCCAGCATAACAATCGAAAAGGCTATCAAATAGCAAGAATGAAAGTGAAAGCGAGCCAGACAAAATTTCGGTGGAGTCGTTGGAATAAAATTCACACCGGACTGCAATTTGAGGTTTCCCCAAACGATTTCGAAACTTCGTTGAAACTTTCACACCGAACAATGCCTAGGTTTTGTTTGACGTTTCAGTCAGCGTTCGAAAAATTAAAAGGAATTAACAATTATTGCGATCGAGTTGCCAGTCCAGTAGACTTGTAATGCACCTAAAAACTTGTAAGTTGTGGAACTTGTAGAATATGTCTGCTCGGAATGCAACCGATTTGAAGAGTTTTTATCGAAACCTCACACAACAATGAGGTTTGAAATCTGAAAAATGTATGGAAAACCTCCTGATTTTGATGGAGATTTCCGGAGTTTTCGGAAAACCTCATATTTCAGTGCGGTATGAATAGAGTAAAAGAAAAATCAGGTTTAACGAATCCGTAGGTGCATATCGACAAGAAGTAGATAAAAATCCACTGCTATTCTGATAAATATATGTAACAATAAAAATCATACCTAAAACTGGTTGTATGTTTACGAACAAAACGGTAAACATATCTCACATTAACATTCATTACAAATTGAATAAGTAGGTAGGTAGGTACCTATATCACCGACAATATCAACATCAACCTTTTGACACGTGTAAACAATAAAAATGTAACACACACCTCAGATGTAATAATTATACACACATAGGTGTAAGGACATAATATTCTCGCAGTCATTAAGGCAAAGCAACTTTATGGCCCTTTTTCCGGACATCAACTTGCAAACCCGCATACACACTTGACGTTGCCAATACACCTCGATGCAAAGCACACACACTGATAGACATCCTATCAAATTTTCATAACTGTTTCTGAGCTAATAATAAAAAAAAACACCAAAGAGTCCAATATAAATCTGATTCTCTTTGCTGTTAACCCACCGCTTTTGGTTTTTGTTTTGAGTTGAGTTGAGTGGAAGTGCAGGTTGATTCGCTGTTTGTATAAGAGAAGAGAGTATAAATTCAATGCAGGAGAACGTTATTTTGTTTGGGGCAATTTTTTTTCAGAATTCATCCGCCATCGCCAACCACATAGCGGTAGCATAGCCTGCTGCTGCCTGTTAGCCATATTGCCTGCCACGCCACACCACACATGTATCTATAGAGGTACTGCGTGTTAATATACGTAAATTGGTGCGCTCCTGTTGTATAGTGTATTTATTTGGTTTAAGAAGGGGCGCCATCTAACGAACGACACCAAAAGAAGGTGGAGGCAGGGAACACGAATGGCTTTAAGTGGATGTGGGTAGACAAATTATAATAATTTGAAGTTCGTTGAAGAAATGTTTATGATTATGAATTTTCTTGTTGCGCTTTCAAGTTGTTTGGTTTTCGAGTTCTTAATGATTTTTGACATTTGATTAAGCCGAGACTTAGGTGATGATAATGTGATGCAAGAAGACGCGTTAACTTGTTTGGCGGGGTGATAATGTACTTGCATGATTATCTACATGCTGTGAATGCGAGTATTTAAGGCATTAAGTATGATAGTAAACGATAATCGAGGAAGGGGAGATGAAGATGCAAGGGATAGATATTTACATCACAAAAGCCCGTTTTGAAGAAAACTCAAATTAATTTGGTTTAACAGAAACCATATCCACTAATGCTAATTTCCATGAAATCGCATTTGGGGTATGATCAGCTGCATATGGCGCCGAACTCGAAGGTCGTCCTGTCCTTAGTCGATGAGATGTTCACCAGTTGTTGTTGTTTTTGAGCACCGAATATGGTGATGTATTTATCTTATGCATTTTAATGTACACCGCCAGGTTCTATTTGCCTAATATGCTTGTTTTCATTAGGCTTGAAACTATCTTATTGATAAATTTACCGGATAAATGTTTTCATTAAAATTTGCGCAAACGGTTTGACAGTTTCGTGCTTTTTTGCCGTATAACATGGAACATATACAAAAAAACACTGGTCGAGAGGCACTGCTGCAGTGATCAAATGCATTACATAATGCGTACATCTAAGTTCATTCCCGCTTCGTTTAAATTTGGAAGAAGGGAAATCATTTCGAAACGCGAATCTGTATTGACACGTAGGTTAATAGTTGTAGTGTTGTAAAGGACCTAGCCAATCCCTTTCAAAAAGTAGGAAGTACTTGATATGATTTTTTTTTTAAATCATAAATATACATAACTCCTTTGCTTCAGTATAATCAGAAAAGTGACGGACCCTAAAGTGCATCAGTTATTCTTTGCTGACGATGGAGCCATCATAACTGATGATTAGACTTCCCTACAACGAACACTTGATGTTAGGGGGAATGGGTATCGTATTAAAAAAAGCCAGAGTATCTGTGCTGCCCATTCTCTAACCCAAGCCAAGCCCAAATATCTGGGATCAACGATCAACAGCGAAGCAACCATTGATCACACAAATGCAGAAACACCAGCATTTGATTGGCCTTAATGATGAAGTGATCCAAAATCGGGATGCCTGCAGATATTTTTTGAGGTCGAACCGGCGAACCCCACAGGCGTATCAGTACGAATGTAGTGAAGTGGGAGGGTTATGATCCCTGTAATCCTGATCGTAATCTCAATGTTAGATGGAGGGAGAAGAACCAGATCCAGAGATAGAACAAAAACTTAAATAGGATATGAACTGATTGGCGCGTTAACATGGCGAGTGGAGTGCTGGTTGGTATAGTCATCGCACCATATTGGTTTTCTTTAAAAAAATAAGGCTTAGTGTGTTACAGGAAACGATTTTCTATAAAAGGAAAATTTTTCGTTCCCTGATTGGAAGGTATGAAAGTGGAAGTAATTTGGATCTAGCCGTGCGTGGTGGGCAAGTTCCAGAAGTTTGAACTCAATAAATGGGCACTTAATGATATTGTATACCTTGTGTTCAAAATTAATTTTAGTACTGTCTTAGATAAATAAGCTCTTACAACTACGAACTTTGTGGATGAAATTCGAATATGTTGATTTCATTAAAAATAAATCCTAGGACCAGGACCTAAAGCTTATCTTTCCCAAACATTGTGTGTTCAAAGTTATATTTTTGACACGAACGGAGGGACCTGCAGTTTAATGCCGATTCCGAACGGCAATTTATTTTTGAAACTTATTTTCTCATGACATTTCTTACTCTTAGGTGCTCGTCAGACGTTCGCAAGAGGTAGGGCAGCGACTTAAAACTTTCAGGTGGTACAGGTTGGGATTTGAACCAGCGACCTCTCGCTTAGTGGTCTAACGCACTTAACCACCAAGCCACTGTACCCACCGACTTCATTGGCTTGGCCAAATCGAGCGAGGAGTAATCTCCCCAAGATGAAGATCGAATCCCAGCCTCCAGATTCGTGGCTATAAGGCAGGTTGAACTTCCGTTTTAAATGGTTTGATCTGATGGCAGCGAACATGCGATCGCAGAGGATATGGAGGGCTACCTTGTCTCCAGCAAAGACACTTCACTAGTCATAAACACGTGAGTGAAACAGGATTCCTAAAATTAAAAAAAAAATCGAATCGTTGTCAGACGTATACAACTTAGGGAGCCTCAAAAGGCAGCAAGAATTTAGACAGACAAAAGAGTGCAATGAATGACTTACGTTAAATTGTTTCAGTTTAATGTAACAAAGTCCAATTCTTATTTTGTATTATTTTCCAGTAGAATATTAGACTAATAGGTGCCTAGTAGATCTCAATGACTCAAGCAACCAATCTGTTAGTTCTTATTTATGAAAAAAATTGCCCATTTGCGGGTATTTTTTTTTAATTAAAAAAAGGCAAACCTACGTACAAAATTACTTATTCTATGACAATAATCAGAGTGATCCGCTTTCTCAAAGGTAACATTAAACTAAAACGTAAGGAAGACCATCAACAACTGGGCACACTTGATTAACTCTTAGCAAAAGAAAAAATCCTCATAGTAAATCATTTGGAAAATCGTTTGTCGTATTTATCTACCTACAAACCTATCCACAACATTAGAAAACCAATCAAAAGAAGAAGAAAGACAAGCAAAGTTTATTCAACAAAGTTCCATCATCAAAGGAAAACCCCGACCAACGTTACACCAGCGCAATCGGAGACGACTTCAAACGGTGTAACCAGTGAAAACGCCCGACAGACACCACAACATGACTTACACGCAAGAACTGGTGTATGTACCAATACGAGTACCTACTTGCCTCACAAGTTTACCACATTATTTCCGCTTTTGTTGTTGTTGTTTTTATTGTCGCGTCAAATCTATCCCCGATAACATCATCCAGCAGAAAGCTTCAAAGCAATCGTCGAGCACATACACATCAAAATCAAAACAAAATAATGCAGTTCAGCTCCAGGTTTTATCTGTGCGTCTGATAAAAGTCATCAAATCCAAAAGTATAGGTATATGTTACTAGAAGCCCGCGAACTCGTTTAGTCGGATACAAAAAAAAAAAAAAACATAAGAAGCTCCACGAGTTTGCGAACAAAGCAGCAGAATGTTTTTGCTCGTTTCGTTTGGAGTTAGGTAATGTTACTTGGCCCACTTTCGGTGGATGAATGATGATAGATAGATAGATAGATACTCTTCAATATCACAACAAATGCGTGTGGCTTTACTGTTTGCAATGAAAGTTAGTTTAGTTACAGAAATGGGGAACGGGAAATTAACAGCGCAAGGTCCCCTCAAATGACAGATGAGAATGACAAGTTTTTTGCTTAGTGTTAAACGAATGGAAAGGGTGTAGCTGGTAGTACAATCCTGTCTCACGCCAACACACGTTCGATTTCAGTATTGCCCCTCAGATACAAACCAAAGTATCTTAACTAGAGCTGCATTGATGGAGACTATAAAATAAGAAACTGTAGCCGTTCGTTTAATATGTGAAAAGTTATGCAACAAAAAGGCTACCTTTAACCATCCAAGTGCCGGCAGGGTGTATAAGAGGAAATTCAAACAAAAGCAAATAAAATTGGATGACATCAATACCGTATTTCCGCCGCGTGCACCCTCTTAACCGAGCCAGATAGTCGGTAGCAACTCGCTACTTGGTTCGACAACGAGCCACTTGCGTGTTCCAAGTGAGCGTTCCTATGAACGAACGACTGAAGTTGAAAATACTAACAGAGAATGGTTATTTTTTTGTCTGCTCCCTTAATCGAGAATGGCAATGTAGTTAAGTGATAACAGCAAAATCAACGCAGAGAGAAGATACTTTCTTGAGGTTATATTAAGTAAATATTTGAAACTGAAAGAGAATTTTCAGAAGCTCTTACATCACCCCATCACTACCACATACTTACATTTCGCTCTTTGCTTTGGAAGTAACTGAATTAGTGTTGGTGAGTCGTTGTTCGTGTTAGTGAGTTTATGTTTTCTTACCTTTCTTCAAATTCACATAGAGAAATGGCTTTGAATCTTTAGATAATTCGATTTCTCCTGTTTTTGCGCTATGTTAATAAAATCGTACTAAAGTTAAAGTTGGTAAGTGGCAAACTTGTTTCAGATTTTTGTAAACATTAAAAGGGCTGCTTAAGAGTACCTGTTCAATACTTCTGCTACTGCGACGACTATTAGATTAGATAAGAATATGTACTAATTTGATTGCAAAGTAGCCATCTTAATCTTATGGCAAAAACTGAAAAACTACTGCATTTGGCAGGGACTTATCAAAGTACAAAATAGGAAAGCTCTCTAAGGATGCAGAGACTTTTATTAGAAACTAATGATTAAGGTTCTTGGGCCTTAAAACAAATAATAAATGAATCAATATCCAAAGCCTAGCTTTTCCAACCACTGTATGTGCGAAGTTATATTCTTTTACATGAATGAATTAATTGATTTTTAAGAAGCATGACAGTTCTTACTCTTGGATGTTTGTCAGACGTCCGTAAAAGGTGGGGCAGCGAACAAAAACTTTCAGGTGGTACAGGTCGGGATTTGAACCAGCGACTTCTCGTTTAGTGGTCCAACCCACTTAACCACTAGGTCACTGCAGCCAATTCCTGCGCCTTAGGAGTATTTAACTTTAACAACATTTATTACGCTCCTTTTACACTAATTCGGTTCCATTCCTAGAGGCACTTATATGGTTTCCATATACACGACTTCTTAGAACTGAATGAAGTGTGAATGAGTATTCGGAGCTACGTAGTTGCAATAAGAAATACGCGCAGTTCTTATCGGTTCCCATTTATCGGCTAACTGACCTTACCAATTTTTAAAAATGGCTCAAAATGTCTATCGATTTTAAAAAGATTCCACCGAAGCTCTCTGGTTCTAAATTGTGTGCATACAATTTTCAAAAAAGCTTTCTCTTAATTTTTCGAAACTGCCGTCAAATTTTGTCGCATATAAGATCCTATCTAACGTACTGTGTGAATGTCTAAAACCATTCTGCTACACACTAATCGGAACGTAACAGTGTGGCTTCCGGCTCGGAATTTCAAGTCGAAACGCACCATCTATTCATCGACTTTAAAGCCGCATATGACAGTATTCATTGTCAAGAGCTCTTCATGGCGATGGCCGAATTCGGGATCCCGTCAAAACTGATCCAGCTGTGCCGCATGACCCTAGAAAACACGCGATGCAATGTGCAGTTTGGCAGCAGCTCATCTGAACTCTTTAAAACATGAACCGGATTTCGGCAAGGAGATGCGCTGTAGTGTGAATTCTTCAATCTTGTTCTTGAGCAGAAAGTGCGCAGGGCAGGTGTAAACACGGAAGGCACTATCTTTAACAGATCAGAACAACTGCTGGGGTATGCGGACGATATTGATATCATCGGACGCTCTCAGCGAGCCGTGGTGGAGGCATTCACGGCTATTGAAGAAGCTTATTCACCTTAAAATGAACTCCTTAACTAACTTCGAGTTCGAGTTCATCTACATCGGGGTAAACATCAACTCCACGAATGACATCTTAGTGGACACCGCTGTTACTTCGGTTTGGCAAAACAAATGGGTTCAAAACTCCTGACTCGAAGGACAAAGTGCATGCTCTACAGAACCTTTATCCTGCCAGTTCTGCTATACGGCGCCGAGTGCTGGAAGATAAGCAGGAAAGGAGAGTTAATACTGGGATCCTTTGAAAGAAAAATCCTTCGACGGATATTTGGTCCTGTGTGCGAGAAGGGCAAATGGAGGAGAAGATACAACCGCAAGCTCTATGAGCTGTACCAAGATGTGGATGTAGTCCAAAAAGCCAAAAACTGTCGACTACACTGGCTCGGCCACATCGAGCGAATGGAAAACAATGCTCCGGACAAAAGTATTTTCAATTCCCAGCCCCCAGGCTCGAGACGGCAAGAAAGACCGCAGAATTTGAAGAATAAGCCATCGCGGATGCCAGAGCGCTTGGGCAGCCCAGGATCGCAGAGAATGTAATCAGCCGTGTCACCATGGTGTCACCATCCGAATGTCTCTTAGCTAGAACACAATTGTTCATTCCGCAAACATGGCATATATTTTTAAAAAATATTTTTATCTCAAAGATATTTTAGCAAATACTTAACTGCTCGTCTTTGTTTTGTCCTTTTTTACTTCAATACTAGCTTAATTCGCCTGTTCTATAAATCGCCGTTAAAGTATTTATCACGCTGAGAGCGGCCGATGATGTCGATATCGTCCGCATATCTCAGTAGCTGTATGTAGAAAATAATAATGTTCCCAGAATAAACTTAAAGATTTGAGGCCAACCGCCAGTTGTCTTTTAGAATATATGGGACCTTTCCCTTTCCTTGAGCTGGGAGACTTCTTTTTACATAAGACTTTCTTTTCATCTTTCTTGTAAATGTGCACGTTCTATAAAAAATTTCCCTACTATTTAACGTACTATTTTTTCTGGAGTGATTGGCGATTCTGCTTCTGAGTTCTAAAAGACTCAGGCGCTTTAGGTTGACACAAGACACAAGCTTCGTAGGCACTCCAATCGTGCTGAGGTGAAACGTCCAACATTAAGTTCGACTTGCACTTGGTCGATTTGTTTGGCATCTGGAGAGCTCCAGCTTGCAGGGGCTGCTCCTCACCATATTACGACCTGCTGCAAAGTCAATTAGCCAGAAGCTGTTGTATATTATTGCTTACCACCAAAAATGTTTTCCTTACCTATTTTAGCGCTAAAGTATCAGAGTATTATTGTCATAGAAATTTTGTCGTCGTACTCCGGACAAGCTTCGTAGGCACAATACAGGAGGTCTTAAGCCCCTCAAGTGTGAAACGTGTACATAACTCAATTCTAAATTCTAAATTAGACGGTTTTAAGCTTTTACGGTATTTATGAATGCGGACTTTTATCAAACTTTTATCAAACCTTCAATCTTTTAACGTATATCTCGAAGCCAGATTTTTGCAATATGTAAACAGTTTTACCTCTTTACGGTAGAGCTGGTGTCTCTCTTAATAACCTCATGTCAGGACTATTATCACCGTTGACGACATAGCTGATCGAATCTGATCATCTTAGACAGAGCATTATAATAGTCTGTTCTTATCAAGCTGTGAATGTGATGATTAGAACATGTAGGTATGTACAAGTAACAAGTACTTTGCTACTAAATAAATATGTACATTATATAACCTTGAACATTATTCCTTTGTGTACCTACCTCCTAATTGGCTAACAAAAATGTTAATGTTGTTTTTCATTATTCATAGATTTTATAGATTTCTCAAAAATCTCAAACAAGAGAAATAAATAAACAAAACATTAAGTGTCCCCTTGCCATTCTTCTTCCAGATCCTTGAAAACAATAAGAGAGAACAATCAAATGTATTGACAGATTTCTACACGAATAAGCCCTTATAAATAACTTTTAAGTCACATCACATACCCATGTTGCCATACATCACGTCAACAGAAGGGTGGAAATCGACCGACACCCTAAACTGCACACTTAAAAGCTTCGAGTGCAAATTCCAGGGGTGTCAGTTTTATACCAATAACAATTTCGTCAAATCAATATTGAAAGCGAAATAGTCTCCTCAATTAAGGAATTATGTATATTAAAGCGGGACTAAAGCTGAACCCAAATACGGCAGAGAAACGAAAAGAACGAAACCAGCCAAGCAGTACCATCAGAGATTAATTTCATTGTTGTCGTCCTTTTGTGTGTTAAATTGGGTTCAGTTCATATACAGGTACAGGACCTACCGATTGCAGATGCAAAAACTCTTCTCTTCAAGACAAAAGAGATACATTCAAGTGATAACTTGACCCGGAATCAGTATCGTAAATCATTACGGTCTTGTGTGGTAGCGGCCGAGCCGTACGGTACCGTACCGTATTGAATGGATCTTTAGCTGGTGTGTACAACACACCGGTCCAAATGTTGTTGTGCATGGTTGCATAATTATCATAATGTCTCATAAAACTATAAAAAGACCGAAATGCTGTCTAGTGTGGAGAATTGAAGACCTAAAAGTCCATCCTGGTCCAACAACAGGCAAGCAACCGGTTTAAGCTGATTCTTGCAGCCGCACACACAAATTCTACACAAATTTTGTACAAATTCCAAAATCTGCTGCTGCTGGTGCCGTGGTGCTGCTGTTGGTTTTCGTTTGCTTCTCCTGGGGGAAAAGGGTTTATTTATAGTCCCGCACCTCTAATTCCCCCGCAAACAGACTGTGTGCCCTCTCGTACGTCTCTCTCTCGTTCTGCACTTACAAACCTACGTGCTGTGTGCATCTGCCGTCGCGTCGTCGTTTACTTGATGCAGCAGGGTACCCAGTCCAGTACCTGCATATACCCACCACGCCTTTCTCCCATCACATACTCTCCGGCCTGCTTCTGGTTCACTCAGTATAACGACATCTTGCTCTTGGAGTTGTAGTTGGAAGCTTGGGGCATACCCATTTCTTCTCTAGTGGATCGTTTGGATTCTGTTGTTGTTGTGTTTGTAGTTGGTGGTAGTGGTGTGATGCCCCCTCGCCCACTATTGGTCGAATAGACTGCGATGCGATTTACTTTTTTTCGGGTGTGCTACACTTTACCACATTGAAACTGTGCAACATTTGTGCGACGTGTGGAAACATTATGAAGACAGACAGATAGATAGATAGAAAGATAGATACACTACGAGTATCTATACCCTTGCACGTCAGAGCACATACCTATCCACATCCAACAATGAGGGAACTGAGATATAATGCGGTTTTTCGACGAACGTTTCATGTGTGTGCTATTGCCATGGCAGGCCAGGCCATGCCAAAGCCAATGCCACAGACTATGCCAGTGCCATGCCTCGAAATGTGGATAAGTGCCTGTGCATGGGGTCGTTATTATACTCACGTACTCACTCACTTCACAGTGTGAACCCTCACTCAGTGCATTTTCAATATTTTATTTATGAAGTTTTAGGGTTAATATTGAAATTGACGGCGTGGAAAGAAGTAGGATTGTATACGCAATCTGTGTGTTGCATACGTACGCGTAATACAGCCGTACTACAGGTTTTAAAGGCGACAGACCGTTTTTTCATTGAGGATATGAGGAATGAATTCAAATTGTGCTTATGGCGGGATAATTAAAAATCGACTAAGGAAATGGTAGGTACCTAGTTTTAATAAGTGAATGTTTTCAAACTAAAAAAGAGGTTATGACTACTTGACAGGTGTCAGCTGTCAGAAGTGATTGAATTTTGTAGTCAACGGGCTCAATTGGTGGTATAACTGTTAGCAATGATAGCTTTTGTTGGTGCGGAATATGCTTAACTGTGAGACTACAAAGAGTCCATATATAAACCTATTGTGCATTCTGTGCAAGTTTCTGGCAGTTTAAGAGGTCGTTTAAAAGAGGCAGTTTGAACGGGTTGATTCATGCTGCCCTTTGAGGATACCAGCTAAGTCTAAGTCATGCATATCAGGCAGCATTAATTGATGATTCAGTTTTTAATCCATTTACTACCAATTTCCCACTTCACACGCATTCCCTCACTTTTCTTTGTGGTGTGAGCTGTTTAGGTATGCACATCTTCGGAATTCTCTGAAAACAATTGAACGAGCCTACATGTAGAAGAGATTTTAAATAAAAAATAATATTCATCAAATTAATCCCCTCAAAGGACCTGAACGAAAAGTAAATTAAGTCACAGTCACCCCTTGAAAAAGCGGAAAACCTAACCAAATCTCCCCCGTTCTCCTTCCATGCATTACACAGACGTTAAATAAAAATCACCGTGCTACACAATATAATCCTCTCAAACACACCGAGAAGGGGTTCAAATCATTACAAAGGCAAATATCCAAGAACACTTAACACATTAGAAGTGGAAGGAGGACGTTAGCACGGAGAAAAAAGTCACCGCCAACACCCGCCCAACCCTTCTCGCAGTCGTTATAACGTGTGTGTGAAATCCCTCAGCGATTTCCTTCAGAAGACTCTCTCTCTCTTTTATCCTTTTGACGAACCGTACCGTACTCGTCGAGGGGATATTCAATGGTGTCTTGGTTTTGGTGTTCGGCACGGCTGTCTGCTTGGCGTTGGTGAAATTTCTCTTATCTGTGTGTGATGATGATCCTTCCTTTTTGCCGCGCTCTTCCACTTGAGATGTTAAATACAAAACACACGCAAAGGCAAAGTAACGAATTCATAATTAAAATATTTATTTTAACTCCACTCTCACTCCGTTCAGGTGATAGAAGGGTAGGAGCAATTTTCCCAGAATAGTAAACGTTTCTGTTCTGTGAGTTTTCCGGAATCTTCATGTGTCTTCCTCCCGCCTGTCCCAGGTGGATGTATGTATTTATTTTTATTATGACAAGAGTTGTGAAAAACACATGAAAATCTAAGACTGAAGAGCTCGCTTCATCTCAGAAAAGTATAAAATCTCAAAACGTATGGAGCAACAAGCTCTCTGAGGTAGGCAGACAGTCACATTATAGACTCTGTATGTAGGCCCCCACGTCAAACAATTTGCACCTTTCACCTCTCAACGACCCTCTTTTCATTGTCATCCTTCCTTCTCATAGTGCTTGTGGCCTAAGTAGGGCTTAAGTACGAACAAATAGTATCTAAGAAAGAACATTTTCAACTTTTTCTGGGCGAAGATTCAAATATCACTTTCTGTGGACCAACTTTTTGTCGATGGTGACTCCATTCCTCTCCAATTCTGCTGTGATATTAATTTTATGGCATATCTCCCAAAAAGAAAGAAAAAAAACAGCTAAGGAGGTTCGGTTGGAAACATCAACCTTCATGACACAAAGAAAATATGCGATGAGCTTTTAAGCTTGAAGGCACTTCATCGTTGTTCGTGACTTCTTTTCCGTATAAAACATCCCGACATATACCTACAAACTTACACCGAGCAAAGTCGGTTCTGTATAATATGTATATTCTTTGCCATGTGGTGTTAGTGCTGCATGGTGTTGTATCTGTATGGTATTCTGAAATGTCATGGATAGAGGGTGGTGGTTGATGGTGGAGTATATTTTTGTATTAGGTTTTTTTTCGTACGGAAATAATGGGGTTGCTTACACATGTTCACGTTTACAGAAGAGAATCAGAGGAGAGACTGAAAAACGAAACCTTACCGAACCCAAACTGAAACGTCCACGTCGTCCTTGTCATCCAGTTCGTGGTGGGGCATGGTAAATGGGAACCATAATTCCATGGCTTTTAAATTTTATTATAATTGGCCGCCTGCGAAATGCTGTTAGTAGTGTGTGAGCGAAGGAGCGCTTGTTGACTGGAGAATAGGCAAAACGGGTGGGTGGATTGGGTTGGTTGTTTGGTGTTTGGTGTTTGGAAGTAGTGATGAAGTCGGGTGAGAGAGATCATATTTAGTGCGACACTAATGATGGTTTCGTGAACAATTTTCGGGTTAATCATGGCAATGTTCCATTTTATGGCGCTGAGGGCAGGGTGTCTCTATTTGGTTTGACTTTGGAGTGAGGCATCTAATAAAAAATGCATTGAATATGAAAGCGAGGTTACGCGGGTGAGTTGAAAAGGAAATTTTATTACTTCAATCGATGTAGGCGGCTGGGTGTCAATTTGTTATATATTAAAGTTTCAAGTTATCGGGGAGAATAAAAATGGCACGTAAAGTTGGCTTTTTAGATGAGCAAGCCGGAATTAAATAATAAAATTAGCTGCTATGAAGTGGAATGCCTATCTGATTCTATGCAAAATCGTCACAATAGCACTACAATCGATAACTTATTCGCATATACAGAAGTATATGCCACGATAAAGTAAAGGCAAAAGTTGTCAATGATTAAAAAAAAAGAATAAACCTTCACTGAAGTCTCCTTGGCAATGGCTCTGTTAATCTGAAAGTACTTTCAAAAATAAACAGTGTTATAAGAGTATTTAGGTATGTTATAGAAAGTCATGTTTACACATACCTACAACATTTAACTTAATTTTAAACAATATATACCTGTGATAGGTACAATCAACTTCTTTAGAAAAGATAAGATTAAATATCTGGAAGATCCTACTCTGTGTTCTGGCAATGGCGGCTTCTACACAGTCAAGAGAACCCCTGCTTACCTGATTTTGGCAAACTTATTAAAAAGCTTAACATATCTGCTTTCGCCTTTCGTTTCGCAGAATAAATACCGAAATCCTTTCATCCATTATCATTTTCATTCTTAGTTATAATCAATAAAAAAAAATAAAAGAGTTGATGTCAATAGATTTGCCAACTCTTATAAGTCTACACATGATAAAAATTAATGACGACCCTTTTTTCGTATAAAAAAAATGTATGAAACCGAATTAAAAAATATTGAAGGATGGGAGTGTAAGATAATTAAAATTTGTAGTTGTATGCAATTTTGAATGAGAAATTTAAAAAATATATATACCACAATTTTCGTCAAACGCCACCTTAGCTCTATATTTTAAGTATTCAATAATTTAAAAAAAAATGTTAATACAGCAAGTTACAGGCATTTTAAGAACCATTTTGTTTCTCGATGTTCAATTTATCTGGCTGATAAGTTCTCACAATATCATGGTATTGATTTGCATGCAGAAAAGTAAGCAATTCCTGGCATACTCCAATATCATTGCTTTAAGCACAATTTCTATCACTTTTCGCTATTACCAACACCGATCTGAAACGTGACAAGTTTTGCAGCCATCCGTGAAAATGTGAGTTAATTCCTGTTTATACTAGCTTCGTAATCATTCGAGAACGAGTTGTCGATACCAAAACACTTATTTTCAAACGGACAATATCCTTAAGGGTCGCTGAGTCATTATAATATGGGCAGACTCAAATGCAAACCAATCGATCCATTTCTGGAGTTTAGTTAAACTCGCATTGATACTTACTACTTACTTACTTAGGCTATAGTTTCACTTGTGCGCGCTACCTAAGGCAAGGCCTTACTCTACTGCGTTGTACCTCCGGATTGGAGTCGAAGATTCTGCGTTGATGTTTAATTGCTCTATATGTCAAGCCACCTCAAACGCCCAATGCGCAGTTTTTTGACCAGAGTTCATCGTTGAATAGACTAAGCCCCTTACTATTCTTCAAAATTATAGCTGTCGATTGTGGCATTCTGGTCGATTCCTCGAAGTATACTTTGTCTTGCTTTCGTTTACTGTTAGACCCAAACGCACCAGTGACAGCTCGCTGTGTTCTACCAATAATATGAAGCAAGTAATTGAACATACTTTTGACAGATAGCACCTCGTGTGCTTGTGCGTTTTGCACAATTCTTTCAATTTATCAAGACAGTAGGCTCCATAGTTACCAAATGAACCTCGGCTCGCGTTCCCTTGACTGAGCTAAGCCAGCATAATGTCATGTCTATATTCCTAAAATTGTTGGTTTTGGTTATATATCCCCACCCTTCTTCTACTACCCACAAATTAGTTTGTGGTTCACTTTTTTATTTGAGATACCTGCACCCTAAAGATGGAAGGGCATCGGCATCATATCATCAGAAAATAATTGCATCCAAATGGGTATTAGTCTAAGGCTCGTTCATAAATATCACAAAGCTTTCTTCTTAGTATATTATAACACCACAAGCTTCATTTTACATCTAAATAATAAGAAAAACACTATGTACTTCAGTTCGAACCCCCTTTTTAAATTTTCCAGTTCATACTCTCGAGTTCAAAGCGATAATCAAATATTTGCCTTGGCAAAAGCAACCGCTCTATAAATTGTTACTTATTATTTCTCCCTAGAGAAGCAGGCTGAAGTGTTATTCTTTTGGCATCCGTTCAAAGTAGCCACAATAAATAGAACAAATCACAAAACAAAAAAATCTATAACGCAGTCAACTATTAGTGCGATATGATAACAGTATACACGCCATTATGTACTAGCGAATTAAGTGGTTTAAAATGTATTAAAGGAAAAGGGTAGTGACTGATATGATAACAGTATACACGCCATTATGTACTAGCGAATTAAGTGGTTTAAAATGTATTAAAGGAAAAGGGTAGTGACTGAAGGGGTGCAAAACGAATGTAACTGATCCAATACTTGTGATTTTTCAAATTTTCTTAGTTCCAATGAATCATCGGTTTTTATGTTTAATTTTATCTTAACAAGCACGAAGTCAGAGTCGGCAGATCCCTTTCCCCACCAACCCCATACAAAAAAGATATACCTTTTTATATGTACTTTATCTACTGCACAGGTGCTGAAGGGTATGTTAACCTCGGCTTAAGGCAAACAAACATCTGCTTTTGTCACAGAAAAGTATCTGACTGCCGCGGCGGCGGCTGCTGCTTGCTGCACTAAATGTATCTGCATTTATTTATTGTGTGTATCCTATAATCAGAATTCGGTGGCGCGGTGCGCATGTGTAGCTGCGGATCGGTCGTAGCAGCGAAACAAAATAAAAAAATAGGAGCAACACCGAGGAAGGGTAGCATCGGCATCCACGTGTTGTGTTGTGTTGTGTCTCGCGTGTGCTCCTCTGGTGCTGATAAAAATGAAGTCTTGAAATTACTTTACGGATCTGCCGCCGCGTTGCATGAAGTGGAAGCTTAAACAAAATACGAACATCTGGTGCGGTTGACTCGTGCCGGTCATTCACACCGTGCGACGCGTACGTTGTCGTGACATAGTAATACGATTTAAATTCTTAAGGTTATCGAACTAAAATTTGACAAACAATTTGGAGATGCGCGCAGCGGATGGATAACTATTTGTGACGAAAGAAGAAGCAGCGTTTTATTGGAATCAGTATCGTTCAAAACATCTGCTATTGATAGTTTTATTAATAACGTTTAAGATTAAATATAAGGGCGATGTGATTGGAGGTGTGAGTGACAGTGATGATGCCTGCGGTGATAATGATCGAATTTAGCAGCGCTTAGGAACAGCTTGCCACTTAAGAGGTTAGCTCTTCTAAAAGGGAAAATTGAGACAAAATCAAAATATGTACACATCTTGAAACATGTGTCTAATTATTTTTTATTCTTTATCGCCATTTTAAGTTTTAGAATGTTATGTTCAATGGTTCGGGAGATAATACCCTTTTCACACGAAAATCGAAATCTGAGGTTTCGCAAAAACTCATGAAACCTCCATCGAAATTAGGAGGTTTCCCATACATTTTCGAGATTTCCAAACCTTGATATTGTATGAGGTTTCGATGAAACCTCCTCAGAATCTGGTTTCAATGGTAAGGTTGTCAAAGCAAATGCACATTTTAACACATTCCACAAGTTACACAAGTGGTTGACAGATTTTCAACTGAGTTACAAGTCAACTGCAAGTCATCTAATAGTCAGCTTACCGGTTTCTTGAACGACGATCACGCGAATTATATGAAGTCATAGGTGTTAATAGCTTATACTGGACTTGCAGTGCACTTGCTATTTAAACGCAATAATTGATGGTTGACTGAAAGGCCAAACAAAACCCGGGTAGTGTTCGGTGTTAATTCTTTGATGCGATTTCGAAATCTGTTTGTGGAAACCTCAAATTTTAGTGCGGTGTGAATAGGGTATAAGGGGCTTCACATGAATTTTTATCAACGCCTCTAAAAAGATTGGGTGGATTATTGGTTAAGTGAGTTGGACGACTGAGCGAAGGGTCCTCGGTATTCAAATATAACTCGTATCACCAAAACCTTTTTTATTGGCTGCTCCAAAAAGGCAGGGAAGGTCATATCAAAATAATAAAAATAATAATTTTTATTGCACATCGACAGATTAAGACGAAAACCTGCTCTCTCTAAGTTTCATGACTGCAATTAGCGGGCAAGACTCTTATTTCTCCCAGTCAACATGGTTTCCTCAAAGGCAAATCAACTGCCACAAATCTTGTTGAATTCGTGTCCGTCGCCATTTCAGCATTGAAATCGATGTGATTCCGATTGATTTTAGCAAAACCTTTGGATAAAATATCGAATGAACTAATTGTCTATTTTTGATTTTGAACCGATTTTATGAAAAGGGATACCTTCTAATCTAGATAAACGATATTTTGTCGTTACACCGCACTTTTTACGGCTCTAATGAACCAATTTCAAGTATGCTGCGGAAAGTTAACTCAAACCTCACCACGTTCGACTTTAACTGCAGTACTTCCGCCTTAAATTTGATCTCCTTCAAAAATCTTAGTTTGTAAGTCTTAGTTTTAAAATTATCTTTAATTTGAGAATAAATGGAGGGTTGCCCCACCAAAATCCTTACTTGAATTTAATTTTACTTGTAGATCAGAGTTTAATCAGGCATTGCAAATTATTTTTCAGCTACTACTGAGAAATAGAAAAAACACTCGACAAATCGAAGCACTGCACAATTTAATGAAACTTAGCATATTCGCTCAAAATTTAACTAAAGTGTAACTAAATATTTACTTTCTAACTGGAGACGTACTCAAATGATTATCTCGTGCTACAATAACATTATCTTTGCATAACTTTTCTGAATTGGTAGATAAATCAGCTAGGGGCTTACTTGTTGTCATCGTTACAAAGGTATGTGCACATCGGGTGGATAATAATAATCGTATTACAAGTTACCTTTAATTTTAATGACATAAGTGTTTCCGTGCACCGGAAATTATCCCGTAATATCGGCTGTAATCACTTTGACTAATTAGGTGACTTTGGTTAATGGCGAGTTCACCTGTAACTAGAATAACTACGATTGATAACTCTTTGACGTTACATGCATTAACAAATCCCTACAAACATCAATGTTGAGACAATACAAATGACAATGAGAACATTTTAAATTATTGTCAAGTTTGAGCTCCTCACGTTTCCCGTGAATTGTTCGCTTAAACTAACAACGTGTCACTCATTCAATGTCAATTTATATCAATTTGTCTTTGCGGAATTCTTATACAAATGGACCGTTAAACAATTCAAGTTAACTATCAATATTTCAAAACCCAATCTATCGAATAACAATTCATTACCAAGCAGTCTGCTCAACTAGCGCTCGACTTGACTCGACATTCCTTTCTCTGTCTCTTTCTATCTTTCTTTCTTAAATGCATAATCGAAGCACAACAACATTTTATTTCCATCGTATAGCCAAAGCCAGCGCTTGCCTGTGTAAAATTCACAATGATAATTCCTTTGAGCGCACATCTATTTCATGTGCATGCAGATAGACATACAACATGCCTACAAACATTCATATGTACACATGTGTATGTATATGAAAACGTCAATGCTGGAGAAGAGCCTTTGTGGCTTATATGGCCGGCCAGGCAGAGCAGAGTAGCTCGCTTTTACTTCGCCGAACTATACATACATCCATGCCATACATATTTGCTTTTCCCTGGCTTTCAATTCCCGTCCTTATACATCCTCATTTTCAATTTATTCCGCTCTGACTACGAAATAAAAATAGGGTCATATTTTTATTTGTTTCCTTTCTGTCCTCACCCTTAGTCACCACTCTCCACTACACTCTTCGCCGTAGTCCTTAGCCTCACCACCACCACTCGCTCTCACGAAAAACTTCTTTCTCAGATATTCCTGCAGTCCATGTCCTGCTGCTGCCAACCACCCAAAACAGAGCCCACAGTGAGTCTTTTACCCTCCTTTTCTGTTTTTTTTTTCGAATGCCATCATGGGAAAGGACGTTGAATAGCGATAGAAGGGGCCGGCAGGAGGTGCCATAGAAACGGGATCGAGCGCCGACGGACTATTAAACAGGAAGTGTTTAATTTTTCCCTCCTTTAGTCCGTCTAAAATAAAGGTGGCTGGCGTGGGTGGCGGCGGCAAGAGGTATCATTGACCGAGTGCAGATAAATGGGACTCTAATTGTTTTTAATTACGCTTGGTTGTATTTATGCTATTGATGGGGCTTGAGGGTGGTATAATTGACTGTTTTAGTTGGCTTTTGAATGCAGGGGTATATCAAATTGCTGTTAAGTGGTTGGAATAGCAAATGTATAACATGCGTGTCCACTAGTTTTTTATGCTAGGTATTTGTTTTGCAAATTTTTAATTTTACGTCAAATTAACAGATCATTTAGAACTAAGGGCCCAGCTTCTATACAATCGCTCGTCTTAACTAAGACATTTTCTTGCTCTCTGTGGAAATGTCCCGCTTTTAGAACTATGTATCGCGAGGCGTTCCGCCGCGTCTCGATAGGAATGCAATGCGAATATAATATAATTTAAACATCAATATTGATCTGAAACGCAAAACCACAGCGACGTGTATTTGTACTCGTAAAGCTTTAATAACTCAAACTTACTCCATAGTTTCGTTGCGAAAATAAATATAACAACAGCGCAACACAAAACCTGCAGAGGTAACCAAAATTCCATAGTTGAATTCCGAAAAGCATAGACATTAAACATATAATAGGTATTCTCCGTAATACCTTTGCAACGATTTCTTAAATATTGATTTGCCCAATTGTCTAACACTGCTACCTTAACGGCTATTGTTTCAAGTAAGGGGTGTTATTATATGAAAGCCACCACGTCTTTAGTTGCAGAATTCGTTAACTACACCAATGAACGGAACTCTATTTGGAAGATACGTCGTCTTAAGCAATGAAGAGCCCGGCATTAACAAATGATGTGACCAGAGGTTTCGCCATCCTCAAGAATGAACCTACTTTTAGTCTGTGGACACAGATTCATTTTGTTATTATGGTATCCCAGGCCACATGGCCTGTGAGAAATTCCACCAGATTCTTAATGCAGCCCAATTGACTCTGCAATTGGGTTCAGGTCCTGAAAAAGTAGATACTAATCCAGTTCTAGCCAGCTCGTCTGCAGATTGAAATACCTTGGTGGTGGTACCCATCCAAATTTTGCCTAAAACTTGCTTGCCTAAGTTTTGCAAGGCATCGTAGCAGCTTTTTTACTGTCAAAGCGCTGCATGACTATCTGATATGTATTCAGGCGCCTTTAATTCCCTTTTTACAAATTATACTTGCGCAAATCTCGATTTTCACTTGGAATACCGTCGGGAACGTCCCCAAAAGTATCGATACTTTAGTAGAAAGACATCGGCTACAATTACAAATTCCATTTTCGATACGTTGGTAAATCAGATTAGGCTTCTTGGATCCAGGCCGGATCACCATTGGCCCATTTAGAATGTTCCAGTATTTCTACCTCGAATCGTTTTCAAAAACTGTATTCCCCAAAGAAGATTTAGTGAATCATGTCCTTGTTTGGGATTGAGTTTAGTAGCTTCATGTGAACTGCATGGTCTTCTGATTTTATATTAAATTCGCATTATCTTAATAGCGCATCTAAGCAGCCATCTGCCTAAGGCTACGGTTACAGTGGCTGCGTTTTCTGTCGAACAAATGCTGTAATGTACTCTTCAGAACTAAGAAAACTGTAGGTTCTTATAGATCTGTTGCTCGTCAGATCTACGGTTACGCATCCACTGTAACCGTAGCCTAATGAAGATCTGTAGAGACACGTAATACGCCGAAGCTGCTGTAGCTAATTTGCCGTTGTGTATTATTCTCAGACTAAGACCCCAAGTTCTGCTATACAGCCCACATGGCCATAGTTGCAAGCCCCGTGGCAGACTTGGCGTGAGAGTTCCAGATAAGTTTTTTTTATATCTAGGATAATCCCGAGATATTTGACTTCATTGGTAATGTTAACGAAATAATATTTGAAAGTACAGAGGGATATAGGTGTACTTACTACAAAAAAAACACCGCCAGTCCCAAACCCAAAACATGTAGTTTTAAGTTCCTATGAATTCACAGCAATAATTTGTACCTGCCCTTTTGTAGGCATTTAAGGATTCTAGCTGTAGTGTAGCCTGTAGTTATCGGTAGCCCCGATTCTGTAAATTGAGAAAAAAGCCAGAGCGTAGCAGCACTGCATCAAGGTCAAAAACATGGTGACTGGTAACAACAAGCTAGAGTAAAGCTGAAATTAATCGCCTTTTACAATCTAATGAAACGGATCACAAATTAATTAACTTGACGGAAGAGAACTGATTCAGAACTATTCAAAAAAGGCTTGTTCTTACTATCGATAACCTCACCACAGCTCGGTCTAATTTCTAAAGCTGAGTTTTTGGAGGGTGAATTGGAGTCAATGGCATGCGAGCTAAGAGCATTTGTAGCTATTAAAATGTCCGTGAATGGATGTTTGTACTTTTTCCAGAGTTGTAGATATGATTAATGCATTTTAGTTGCCACTTACGAATTAGTTTTAGAATTGGACATCATAGATTACTCTATGCTTCTCTGATGGGGATCTCCGTGATCGCTTGGTACAAACATTTTTTTCATGATTAATCGTTTACATGCATTTTTACTACACCAGTGATCGCTTAAACTCGCAGTGTGCTCTTTTTTTAAAAGTTAAATGTGTTGAAAATGCCTATATGCCTTTGATACGACAAGTCGACAATTGCTATATATCGGGGCGATTAAATTTTCTTAGCCTGTCCTGCACGGATAAAACTAAGCTATGTACATATGTAAAGTTAAAATTTTACATTCCATGCATAGTACCAGCAGTACATTGTAAAAAAGTCACCAAGACCCAAAACATATATGTCCCAGGCAACTCCTTGCTCGTTCCAACGTAAATGTATGTAGGTACCACCCGTTAAACAATTCATAAGTATGCCAGATTACTCCAAAGTCTGACAGCTTGCCAACTCACTTTCACCTCGACCTTTAGACGTACATAAGCTCATTATGAAATATTTTCACTGACATGTCTGAAATGCGGGTCAAGGACTCGCAAATAAGATTCAGTCAAGTTGTTTTCTATGAACGGTCAGACGTGACACGTCTATACACAAAGTTTGGTGGATGTTCCCAAATTGGAGGGCGTTAAACCTAAAAAGATTCAAGTCTACAGAAAATTGAAGGTAGTGTTCTTAAACAAACATCCTTTAAGCAAATGCTTTCCTCCGGTAGAAAGCCATGGCACAATAGGTGCACACAAGTCCCACCAACATTTGAAAATAAGGTCATTCCCTTAATTTCTACATCAGGAATGGAACGGTGTGCTATTCAGCACATTGAACGTGAGTTAAATACACTCTCCCCTTCGTCATCAAGCAACACGACGATGAGTTTCGGTTCACGTTATAGTCACATCCTTAACATAGAAAAGGAACTTCGACAGATCGAAAAAAAAAACATAAATAAATAAATTTCCAGTGCCATTCGTTCCCTTTCTTCTCTTCGCTTCGTACTTTCCTCTTACTTCTCCTTGTCGGAGACTGTGAAGAACGACGACGACGACGATGTCGTTTTTGCTCCCCGTCTGATTTTAGCTCCTTAATTTTTTATTTCAAATTGTGTATGGAGTAGGATTGTGTCCTGTCTATAGGATATCTGTAGATAGAGCTGCCGCTACCCATACTTCTGGGCTGTAGGTACATCAGTGAGGACCGAAAGAAGGAGATATCCTTCTAAAGTGGAATAGAGTTTGTGCGCTCTCTACAACTCATAGAAGGGAAAATAATTATCCCACGAAATTGCAAGCACAATTCTTGCTCAGGAATATTCTCCCGCACGCCATTCTTCCCCTATTTTTTTTTCCTCTTACACCACTTTTCTAGTTTTGTATATAATTTCAGTTAAATTCTAAAGTGTCGTTCAATGTACTTTTGGGGAACATTTGAAGCGGGGGGAAAATGATGAACATTGAGTTAGTTAGGTGAATGTCCTAGTTAAAATTTGACAGCTGTTGACGTATCTGTTTCAACTCGAGAATACCAACCAACCCACCAACTTCAAAAGTTCCTCAAACCAAATGTCCACATCCAATTAAAATGGAGAAAAAAAATTAATTCAAGGATATAATATCCCACCACTTTTGGAGGGTCCTAAAACCGTGTAAATTCCACAATATTAATATATTTTTAATGCCGGCCAAAGAGCCACATAAAAACTTGGTCAACAGGAACAGTAGCTGAAGGACATGGCATCCCAACCAGAACCAACCCCATCGGTACTAATTTGCCGTGCAAAGTAGCCAAGCCACGGCTGGCGCGGCTTTTCCTACTTGTATTGCGTTCCTTTTTTGTCGTTCTTTTTGTTATATTTTTATTTGCAATCCGTTTTATTAATTTTCGTCTTTGTCTTGTTGTGAAGGAGCAAAAGGTCCTTTTATTATGCCACGGTAATCTTTTTTGCCACCGCATCAGGCAAGCCAGCCAGCCAGCCAGCCACGTAGTCCTTGGTGGATTTTTGTTTTCTCCTGGAGTAATCTTTTTGAAAATCACTAGTGGCTATGGAATGGGTACAGGAGTTCCCATCTGAAGCATGGAATTGTGTTTAATGAATTTTTTATTAGCACTGAGGCTCATTCAGAGCAAAAGAAAACAATATTTGGAGAGATGTTAATAGAAGGTTCTTGTTTTGTTTCTTTTGTGTTGACTGTCAGAAGTCGACATTGTGATACAAGAATATCATAGATGACATTTAAGCAGTGCTTCTATCGGCCTTGAGTCAGATCGCAAAGATATTTGGTACGTGGTAAATTTAGTAATTTAAAGTGGATCTACCAGATGTTCTAAATTGGCCGAAGAGAGTGAGAGTGTCTAGAAAGCGCAAGTATGTATGCATTGGTGTGTATAAAACCGGCACTACTTTGGTATAAAAAATATAAATTTATACACATTGGAATTTAGAGTCAGTCAAGCAACACGACGGTGTTCATTTGACTAGATTATCTGTCAAATAGTAAAAAGATCACCGATGCTCATTTGGATATAAGACCACGTAACCACATTGGCCAAGTATAAATAATTAGTATTTGCTAAATTTTTAATAACTACAATACAAACTTGACGTTCTTTTTTAGATCTCACTACTTTTTGTGGCGTTCTTGTAAGGCAAAAGCGATTTTTCTATAAGAGAACTTGGCTATTCTTTAACATTTATGTTTTTGGTGTGATTTCAATACTCTTTGCAAAGATTTTTTTATGCATGGAAATTTTGCAAAATTTTTAAAATTGTAGGAATTTTGACCGAAAGAAACGTCCTTTTTCGAGAAAAATAAAATTTGTTATATATAGATCCTTGTTTGCGTTAATAACAACTACCGACATGTAACATTTCAGAACTATTCGATATATGGGCGGTTGCTACGCCTCTTTTTTGGAATTTACACAGCTTTTTATTTGTTTCGGTGTCTGTTCTTCAAATCATGCTTACGGGCTCCCAACCCGTGAAAAGTCCCTACCTGAGACACGGCAGCCTTCCATCTTCAGCGATTCCGGGCACGCTGCTTCCAGTTGTCCAGATCCAAGTCGAAGGATTTTTCTTTCAAAGGATCCCAGTATTAACTCTCCCTTACTGCTTATCGTCCTATGGAGTGCTGGACGAACAGCATAACTGGCAGGATAAGGGTTCTGTAGAGCATGCACTTTTTCCTTAGAGTCAGGAGTTTTGAACCCATTTGTTTTGCCAAACCGAAGTTGAAGCGGTTTCCTAGGGTAATTCTTCGACGGATCTCCACTAAGATGTCATTTGTGGAGTTTGATGTTTACCCCGAGGTAGATGAACTCCTTAACTACCTCGAAGTTGCTGCTATCAACAGTGACATTTTGTCCTAATCGGTGGAGAGATTATTGTTTGTTTGTTGATAGCATATATTTTGTCCTGTCCTCATTTACTGATGATGAAGCCAACTAGTTTCGCCTGTTCTTCAATAGCCGTGAAAGCCTCTATCACGCTGGGATCGACCGATGTTGTCCATATCGCCCGCATATCCCAGCAGCTAAACTGATCTGATGAAGATAGTGCCTTCCGTGTTGACACCTGCCTATCTGCTCCAGAACTAAATTTAAAGAATGTGGCCGGCCGGAAGCCACACTGGTACGTGCGGATTAGTGTATTGCAGAAAGGTTTGAGACGTGCACACAGTACGTTGGATAGGATCTTATATGCGACATTAAGCAGGGATATGCCTCGATAGTTTTTGCAAAACATAGGATCGCCTTTCTTGTAGATGGGACTTATTTAGCTGATGGTCCAGTTATCAGGCATGCTTTCCTCCACCCAAACTAGGTTGATGATTTGGTGCATGCTCTACCATAACATCACCTCCGTATTTGAAAAGCTCTGCAGGTAGACCATCAGAGACGGCGGCCTTGTTGTTCTTAAGTTTTTTTATAGCTAAGCCAACCTCTTCCATACTGGGCGGCGGGACTGGTTCTTCATTGATTGGACGTGGGTACTCTTCTTGCCCCATCACTCTCTCTACATTTTGCTTGTTAAGCAGCTGCTGGAAGTGCTGCTTAAATACATCTACTATTTCCTGCGCGTCGGTGACTAGGTTTCCATCGCTGTTGCGAAGAGCCTGCGTTCCGGTCTTAAAGCCAGTTGCTAGGCTTTCTTATAAAACTTCCGCATGTTGTTTCGGTCGCGAGACTCTTCGATCTCCTTGAGCTGGGAGACCGCGTGCTCACTTTTCTACGTAGGATCTTCTCAGGTACGGTCAATATATTTTAAAACTTGGCATGCAGTCGAATCTTACCTTTACGCTTTATTTGTTATTTGTTCGGGCCAGTGTTGTCAATTAGAAATTGCAAAATGTGGTAGTTCTTAAAAAGAAATATTGGTAGATTCAAAAAAATTGTGTTATTTGCATAAGCTATGAAAACTGTATACATTTTTCCTGTGTTGCACATTCCTTCACACAGAATTAATTTTTGGAGAAGTTCTCAAGTGAATGAGCGATCAATACTATAAAGAAGCCCAAGCGAAGGATCCCGCAACTCCGTCCGGATTACGGATAAAATCTTGCGGAATTTTTCTTAGTTTTTCAAACATATTGAAGACAAAATCTGCATTAGCTCATTTTCTTAATTTTAAAATATTAGTTTCTTATTCCAAAACGAATCTAATATAGGGACAAAGTTTCGTATTACCTAGTGAAGATAGAGATGTTTACCTCTCATTCGCACTTAAAAGCTCTTACAGGGTTTCCGTAGTATGATTGAATGAATTTATGATTGAAATTTTTATTTAAATTGTTTTATTTATAAAAAAATAAAACAAATTTATCTTTTTCCACACCACTAGAGGTAAGATAAAAGCCTTTAATTTCAAGGGTATCCCCAGTAGGCCTGATGTCTTTTAAATAAAAAACAAACAAAAATAAAAAAATGTTTCAGTAAGATTAATTTAGCTTTGAATTAAATAAACAAGTATAACAAAAATAAATAAAAATTCATCCATTAAATAATAATATTAAGAAAATATTTTTTCAACAATTTCTTTTTTTTTGTCGCCACTTAAGTCTTTGGATGATTTTGAAGCCATTTCTAACTACTATCTTACTATCTAAGCACAAAATACACGACTTAAAAATACAAATAGCAAAAAAAAAAATGTAAAATGAAAAGCTGACCTCGTGCTACGAAAACCTACGTAAATAATCTTTTTGCTTAAAGAAAACAGCTTACAATTCTGTAGCACATGTATTTTCCATACATTAAAAGAAATGAAAAAGATGAAAAACAATTTAAAACTTTTTTTTAAAGCTCTAAAACCAAAAGCTACTCAACAGAATCCCAATGAAAAAAGATAAACGAGTTACCAAACAGACATTGGTAACTCTAAATGCATACAATTAAATCAGATGTGCGTTGAACAAAATAAGTGGGATCTACGTCAGATGCAATTGGAAATTCACTGGCAGGTAAACAGGGGTTTTAATTTAGTATGGCGCAAAAATATGGCACGCTACTGATAAAAAAAAGCCAATTTATTTTGAACAGAGTATACAAATTTAGAATTCTTCAAATCGATAGTTTCAATATTATATAAAAACATTTTAAACCAGTTTGCATTTTCCGATGCAATATCCTTTTAATTCTCCCCTCTCACTTAATGGATTACCCCATTAACGCTCAAAGGACGCAATTTCCAAATTTGAGTTTGTATTGTCGCCATGTATTGTGATGAATTCGAAAAAAAACGTTAACCACTGCTTTCCAAGTTTTCGAGGGTGCTCCATACAATGATAACAGTTAAAATTTCTTCAGAAAAAATTTAACCCTTGAAAAATCAAAAAAAAAATACGCCAAAAACCTTGGACCGAATTACGGCATCAGTGAGCGTGTGAATAACTTCTATGCGTTACCGAACTATTGAATAAGCACACTGGGAATATGTTAAACGAAGCATTACGTATGAAACGCGCTTTGTGATTGTACTAGGAAAACTCTAGTACATTAAGTCTTGTACCAAGATAATGCCATTTTATGTTCTATCATTCGCGTTTTTATGTGAAATAGTGAGTTTAGTGTTTTGAAGAAGAGATAAAAAAAACTTTATCAATTAAAATGTATATTTTGTTTTAAAAGAGTTTGGGAAAATATTTTTCGCCCGATTTGGGTACACAACCATAAAATCGGCCATAATACTTTCCTGATTCATATTTATTATGTTTAAACTTATTCTGTAATTAATTTAAATTCGTATTTTTAAGAAACACTTTACAAAATCTAATAAAACCTACAACTTTTTTATTGTCACACGGTACCTTCAGATCTGTCGAAGGAAAAAACACACGATCACTGATAAGGAAATGCCAAACATTTTGCTTTGGATTTTGTCTGTATCTGCTGTAACTTTTCCAGAATTTGAGGCCCAAGTCCAAATGGACACTTTTACCCTTAAAGAATCTGCACCTTATTTTTCCTTTACAAAAAATAATTTGTTTTCAATAATCATTGTTTTAACTTTCATTCTTTTCTTCGGGTTGTGCGCTTTAGTTAAATGCCTGATGAATATGAGATTATCTGCAAAGTCCTATTTTATTTTTGATTTTTTTATGGCCGTATGGTGTCTATGCGGAACGAAGATTTCTCTGCTTTCTTTGCATACTCTTGGTTACAGCAAATCTAATCGTCAAGTGAGAACATATGTTGATTTCCAAGCTATCGATTTTGAAGATTATTTTTTCGCAATATTGGATAACACTATAACTCTCGAAACCTTAGTTTATATTAGTATTAAGTATTATTTATTTATATACTAAAGCTTACCTCAAGGGAGCTAACATTGAAAAAAATATAAATACAAAGCTCATTTTGGAGTTTGCAGAGTTTTGTTGAATATTTGGCATTAATGTTTTACAAGCTACAACAAAGCTTTCTTTAAATACTTTGGTAAATAGGAAACCAATTGGAGATATAGCCTTACCTTCTAGACTTTTATTCTTAGAATAAGTCTAAAATGCTCGCAATGGGCTCCTGTAACTAAAGATGAAGTGCCAAAGAACTTGGCTACCGTACTCCTTGATAATGTATTTTTTGAAACAGTGTTCCAATGAATTTTATATGCATTTTAGTTTAAAAAACTAAGAACAATCACAAGTTAACAAACTAAGAACATATTTTATTATCATAAAATTTGAAAGGCATTTTTCCAAAAAAAGGTTAGAGATAAAACGAAACTTTGCTTTTATCTTAAAATTCAAAAAAAAAATGGACATTGGACAGGAATTTTGACAGGGCTTTGTCTCCTGCGGAAAAATGCAAAAATACGCGGGATATCGGATCAGATATCTGCAGATACTGGGAGGAGCTGCATGCTGCATATCCAATTTCATATTAGTTCTCCATCATAAAAAGTGGATGCTACACCGAATTTAAGTCTACCTACAATCTATATAGACAATGAATAGACCTTACTTTCTTTTCTAAATTTGTTATTTTTTTTTAATGCAATGTTAACAACACCAACCACTACATCTTGTCGCTTGTACCCCAAAATCGTTTCGCAATCATTATTACAAATATATTGCTTCCAAGAATGACTTATGAGAGTTATTTTTCGAGAGCAATCTCAAATGGACATACGTAGAAAATTTTTATATTTAGTTGAATACAACAACCGAATAATATGCTTGGTTTGAACTAATATAAACTAGATGGCACTTGTAAACTTTTTAACGAAAGAATGGTTGTGTTCCTTCGTTTAGTTAGCCCTCTAGCGGTTGAAATGCATTGCATTTAACCATTTATGGTGATTGTACCAACTACTGTAATTTAAACATTTCAGCAGGTAATGCAACCATACACTTAAATTGAACTTAGACCAACTTTTGATTTCTAAATGTTGGCACTACTATTGTAGGGTATGTTATTTATTAGCAACCAATGGTATTAATACTCTATCATATTGCATTTACTCTTTACCAGATGGACCTAAAGGAGATTATTGATTAATGTTGTAATTATACGTTATTAGTTATACAATGAAAGGAGCAGGAGCATAGACTAATTATACATGTGTATCGGAATATAAAGGGAAAGTATTGGGTATAATAAGTGAATTGTTTTCTTCTGTCATTGCGATAATTGCTTGCAAGCCAGAAGGATCGTTGTTTTAATAAAGAGAAAGATAAACTAATAAAAAGAAATTAAGATAAAGGAAGAGTGCAGTTCTTATTCTAGTTATATGTATATGGGCTTTAGCAAAATTTTTAATTTTTATTCATTTAAATTTTTAGGCATTGTAAAATACTTCTGTGATAACTAATTACAGGCAGATGTTTATTTGTTTAATTTAAGTTGGTAAGCATTTTCAGAAAAACTAGACAAAATCGAAGATTTATCAAATGCATCTTCAACTGAATAAGGACCAGGATGAACGGATGACGCTTTTGGATTATCAATTGAAAAATTACTTTATATGACTATATAGCTGCGTTTTAGATGGCAGATTTAATAGTCGTTTTAGTACCGGTGACAGAAGGTGTCTATAACCTGGATTGTTTTGTCTTCTGTTAAGAATCCTACTGAATATATAGGAAAGGAAATTAGTTTTTGGGTATTTGAGCTTTCATAGTGTAATAAACGCAGAAGTGCAAAGGACCCATTTGGCTTTGGAGAAACTTCACCATTGTATCCATCCATTTTTTGAGAACTTATTATGTAGTGCTGTTTTTATGACCCTTTGTGTAGGTCAAGTATCCATATGAATAGATGGATCGAAGATGGGCTATTAAAGACCATTAAATTCTCAAAGAATTAAAATCTGGCTTTCTGATTGCAACAATGTCTTTCGTGTTGAGGTTGTGCCAATCGCTAAAGCGGCTCATGTTGCGTTCAAGTTGCCAATACCATGTAATCTCTTTTTTCTTACCATTTATCGACCCCGTGAACCCCATTTATGAATTACATAGGGTTCACCGGTTCAACAGATATCTGCTCCCAAGCTCTTTTCACTTCAAATGCATGTTGTTACATTTGTGTGATCCAAGAGATTCTAGGTCTGACTCTTTTTCGAGCTTGTATAGGAAAGCTGACTGTGATAGTCTTTTTAACAGGGCTTATAGGGTACCTCCTTTGAACATGGAAATACAAACTGAATCGGTTGTACAGAAACATTTTTTCGACATAGGTTCTTTGACTTTGGCTTCTTTATTTCAATTTATTATAATTTTTCCTCACACATTTTGTACATTGTCTAACATTCATCTCAAAATCTCAAACTTAAACAGCTCTTTGCGGTGAGGTTCGATCTTAGTGTCAACGGCAACACTGACTGAATGCTAAGAGGAAGATATTGTGAGTCGTGAACTCGAAGAAAACGGATCGGTTGCTTTACTTTTGCTAACTTTAAATAGATTCTGAAGTCATATTACTTTTTAAGTTACTTTATATTAAATCTTGTTTAACCTTTTTTTCAATGAAATAAAACTATTTGTCTATTTATATCAAGTTCGGTCATTCTTTTACACTAGTAACTGTACCAAAAGGATGATACCAATACCATGCTTACCCTTCCCTTCCGTTAGAACATCTTATAAGCTTTTGCTCTAACCTCCAAGAAACTCTCCCGATTTCTGGTATTTCGCTTTTCGTTTCTTTAGCACACAAGATTTTCAATCTCCTACAGCCATCATTTCTTCCAGGTCGTAGCTTCGAGCCTCGGACTGCTAAAGTTTCAACTCGCGATCGCCTTTGGCTATTCATTTTTTGTCTATCCGAAAAACACAGAAGTTAAATTTGATTCATAATTTCGTGCGTAATTTTCCATAATACTGAGTTAAGCGCTTTTGTTTTACACGTGCATGCTCCTGTTATTAATTGTTCCTTGGTTTTTCTTTTATGAAATCAGTAATCCACGGATTTACTTGAACATATATTTGAAATAACACTTGCGAAAAAGTTTTGGGATGATAAATGTGTTGCTAGGATCACCAGGTTTTAAAAGTGCCTCTAAGTGACTAAAGGTGCGATCAGACGGTCATCCAAACGTGTCATCCATCAAGTGACGTTTAATTTATCCTAAAGTGGTCTGAAATAAACAAGTTTTCTGACGTCAGCATGTCATCCGGATGACAACGTCGGATGACCGTCTGATCGCACCTTAAGTCGCATTTTACGACACAACATTTTTGGGGATTATGATGCACCTGCATAGGACGTTATGATTTTACCACATTCATAGCCAAACAAATAAAAGTAGTTTACGGAAATAATTCAATTCGATAAAGTTTTAGGGCTCATGGCATTTAAAGATAGTCTTATGTTCTTATAATGTAAACTAAATACAATACTACTGCAGTCGTATTAAAAAAATCACTATTCACTCCTTAACACACGTTTAATCTGGCATACGAATAGAGCAATTGACTGTATAAAAAATATAAGACCCATTTAACGGTTTCTTCAATAAATAAAGTACTATATAGTTAATGCACAATTTTTGCCGCGCAAACCACCACGTTTGTGGTGAATTTACTAAAAAGAAATTATAATAGTCATTTCCATATTTCGAAATGATATCGGCTCCAAATGTATCCAAATTCAGTGAGTTCAGTTATTAGCTAAGCTAACAAACATTTAATAATGAAAATAACAAGTCAGTACTACCTCATAGTTGTTAACTGCTTATTTATAAATAGAGGGAGATGTTTTTCTCTAAAAAAAAGCTAGCTAGCGTTAAAAATTCCAAAATGGCAACAGTGATAAGGAGTTGCAGCGGGAGTCCACGCACCCATTCCCACCAACACTACATTTTGAAAATGTCACAGCCAAACCTATGTTTTATTGAAACAAAGGACCCAATCTAGAGTTAGACAGCAATTTTTTTGTTCTCAATGAAACACGATAAAAGAGTGTAACTCACTCATAAATTTCATGAGTAGAGGCAACAGATAGTCATATCTATCACCGGTGTTTCGTTCCTTAAGAAGAAGCAATTTAACCCTACCAACACTCTCCTCTTCATTTATCTACATAAGATATCTAATCGACAGCTCTACTTCTCCTGTAATATTTACTTCGGTCTCAATAAAACAAATTCAAAGTAAACAACAATTGATAAAGTTTGTCAGTCTCGCTATAGCCGATACTCAATGAGTACGTAAGCGTACATAATTTTTATGTAATAATTAAAATTGTATAACATTAATCATTCGCTGGCTTATCAAAATCTTATCAGTTAATACGTGTTAACTTTGTGGTAAGCTCTTTAAAAACCAAAAAAAAAAACAAGTCTTGGCATATAAGTGAGGGTGGAGGACAAAAAATAATATTTTTCTTATCACTACAAACGCGTTATTATTTCAAAAACGTATTGAAGAAATAACGATTTCTGGGCCAAGAGGGCAAGCGTGCTAAATGTGCTAACGTCATTGCAATAATCTGCCCACTTTTGCGAAACATTCCTTCCTGAAATAAAAAGTCTCACTCTGGCTGAGAGAATGTGGAGTGAAACCAGTTTATGGCGTATTTCACCTTCAATTTTGCGGGATTGAATGAAATCAAACAAATTTTTGTTCGCACAATAAACAACAAACTATAACTTCCACTCCATACACATTCTTCATACGTATCCACTATCCACCCCATACGATGATAACCGACATGACATGCACAACAACAACGAAGTCAAAGCAAAGCACAAGCGAATGCCCTGCGTAGTTAGAGTAGAGAGTGTTTCAGAGACTTCAGACGAGCAGCTGGTTTGGTTGCTCTGGACGGCCACCACAGAGAGATCTTCAGAAACCGGCAAACAGCAAACAACATTCAAATTCAGTCAACGAACGAATGAGTTACTGAGAAGTTCCTCCAGTCTCCGCTGGCTAACAAGAATAATAAATAAAAAGAAAACAAGTCTCACTAGAGGTGATTTTTTTTCTCAAAATATAGTTGCGTACATACGTCATCAGTGATACTTTTCCGTGTTTACATTGTAATTAAGAATTACACGAAGTAATTTGTTTCTTTTTTTTGTTAGTGCATTAACGCATTTTTTTAATTTTCGCGTGTAAATCGCAGATTTGGGCGTAAACGTTTGGCATCTCGCGGTGGTGTTGTCATCGGTTTTCTAAAGAAACTCGTCGTCGGGGAATAAAAATTGCCAGACCGTTGCCACAAGGTATGTGCTAAGAGATACGTTTCAAAAACACAACGAAAACAAAACAAAACAACTCAACAGGTTCCGAGGATTTGAAAGAAAATTATCTTTTGATCCAAAGATGGGTTCCATCAATTGCAAGGAGTACAAAACCACCAATAATCCAGCGGCTGCGCAAGACAATGGTAAGTCAGCGAAAGGAGATGGTTGCATTTTTTTTTTTTTTCTTTTAATTTTTTAAATATCTACTCCTGTTGAATGACTCTGGATTGCATCCTAATAAGGTAAAGAGTGGTCTGGTTAGAATTGTTATTGATTTGTTTTGCTGCAGCAGTATCAGTATCTTAATGGGGAAAAGGGAATTTCCGAAATGACACACGCGAGCGTGTAACTTGTAGATAAGGGGCACACATGCTGGGCATGTTTGCAAAGATGTAAAATATACACTTTACAAATCTACTTGCTGTATGGGAGAAAAGTCTAGGAATGTAGGATTTCCGAATGATTCATGGGAATGGAAGCCATACGTTTAAAATGCTATGCGTAACGTTTAGGTAGGTATACAGACAGTCTAAATGACTTCATTATCAAAAATAGCTTATCTCTGATGACTGATGAAAAGATAAAGGCAATGCATCAGCAGTAATTTTGTTTGGCAATTTTTAACAAGTGATAGGTGAATAGGTACTAAAAATAGCATGTCGTTCATAACATATGTAGGTACATGTCTTATAGTTAGACATGCATTTTTTTTTGTATTCTATAACCAGTTTTTTTTATAATTTTAAGAGATGTGTATGCATGTTTTTGGATTTACATAATTAAGCGTTAATCAATGTCCGCGGGGCAATTATGAATGTTTTTTTTATATATATGAACTAGCGATGGGTTGCCTTTGCAAAAAATAAAATATTGCACTTAGTATTGGGGCTTGATCAGTCGACTTAACTGTAGGTACCTAAATATTTGTACATATCACAATCAATGAGTCGACATCAAATTTAAGTTTTAAAAGTAAGCATATTAATATATTTGGAGTAAAATAATCATATTATATTTAATTCAAAATGCGTTGGGAGATTCGCAAAAAAATGTCGTGTAGCTAAATGGGGTAGGTAAAAACATTTTTCTGATCCATCAACATTATGTTAGCATAAAACCCATGGAAGACGGGCAACCTTTCCTATTTTTCTTTTGGTAAAATCCTTTTTCAGACTATTACGCATTTTAAAAAATAATTAGCCAATACGGTCCAGTCGTGCTCAAGTTGCAGCATTTATTTTTAATTTATTCATCTGTATTCTAAACCAATAAAATAACTGACTGACTGAGCTGTGCGTATCCCAAAACCGCAAATGTTAGAGTTAAGCAACTTGGATATGGCCCTTTCCCATTTTGGGGACTTTTTGCATAATTTTGGAAAAGACGATAACGCATGGCCTGTTAATCAAATTAATTCGAAATTTTGTATGTTTACAGAGAAAAAAAAACTTATTTGATAGGAGTATCTTAACTTAACTTTTAAATTGCTAAACATTAAAATCTAAAAATTTTATATTGTGACGGCGATATGATCAGATATGAGGATTGTAAGCTTCCCATATGGCTACTTCAGCCGATTCAACCCTGAAAAAATGTCGACAGGCCTTCCGTTTTCGGAAAGTCAAACACTAGTGTTAGTTTATTACATTTGGGTGATGGACGAATTTTATGATCTGCCACTTTAAGAATGGGATAATCTTGATCATAAGCTCGTGGGATTTCATTAGCTTGAAAAAACACCACCCTAAACTGAATTGTAGAAATTATATCATTTTTGTGATGTTTTAAGTGAATACTCTTCGACAATGTCATTAATCAACTGTTATACTCAGTATGCAGTATATATATATAGGAATGGCCCCTTTCCTGATAACTAGGCTCCTGAAGAATTAAAATGGCTCGCCAAATTGGTAAAATGTTGGATTTGTAATAGGCAGAATTAAACTTTTAGACCTCACATACTTATTCCAAATTTTCATAGGTACATCTCTTTTTTAATGGATAGACTTATCTAAGAATAGATAGAATAACAATAATCACTGCAGGTCTATGACCTACGTTTTTCATACTACCAGCTTTGATGGTGTGAAAATTAACGTACCCACGTCTCACTAAACAACAAGACGAAAATTTTAAGGGGCCCAACTACAAACAACACATCTCCCCTAAGAATCGCATCTTAAGGTGCGACTGCCAAAAAAAAATAAACGCTACTTCAATGCCTCATGCACAGATGTATTCCAAACAAATATTAATTTAAAATGTTGTTAATACTCACACAGGTGGCTAGGAAGTTTTAGTTGAAACCTGAATCACCTTCCCTTTCCATTTCGTTGAGTATATTATAGACAAATACAAACTATAGTGAGTAATCATCTACACGGTATTGCTAAATTTTTTATTCGATAGTATTTCTAATTGCTTGCATGTACTCATGCCTCACGACTGCATTAGATCATTCGTTCTTCATCAGAATGCTGTTCGGCCTTAACCTTGTGTAATATAATAGATTTGACACTTGGAAAATATCAAATTGGAGGGCATTATAAGTCAAAATAACAAAACCTCTTCCGTAAAAGAAAAACTCACATGGGCTATGAATTTAAAATTCTTCTTAGTCAATACATTTAAATTCTTTATAAATTAGGTATAACCATTTCAGGGTTATCTCTTCTATTCGCTTTTAAATTCCTCCTTAAATTCCTTTTAGGTAACTATGAGAGGGAATCAGATATCAAAAATAAAACAAGTTTTTTCTCCCCACATTCTAATGTATGTATATTGTTGAATCAGATAAAGAAGAAACAATCCAGTGGATAAGGTGGTTTCTTGTTTCTGTGTTTTTTTTTTTTTGGTTTTCGTTCTAAAAGAACTCACTTAGACCATATTTGGTCCATTGTGGTACAGAAATCAATTGAAACAGGTTCAAGTTTTTATTGGTAACGTCAATTTCTATGCGAAGTAATGCGTTGAGAGATCTTTCTTTTTTCAATACCCTGAATTGTTAGATTTAAGAGGGCAAGTTTGAATGGATAATATAGTCTGCGTGAGGACAACAAACAATCTCTGTTTTGTTATGGAGGCTAATAAGAGAGAATGAGATAAATAAAATAATGTTTAATAGCCTTGTCTCTTCATCGGCATCAAAGGTGTTAGAAGCACTCAATCGAAAATAGCTTAATTTTATTCCTGTGTTAAGTAAAAAGCTTTAATATTTGTGACCGAGATGACTAGATCCATAACCAACCAAGCACGTGTTACGCTAGCAATGGATCCATAACTGATATTTAATTATAGTGGAAGCAGACTTTAATATTATATTGTTTTATAAGATTTGATTTTATGGTTTGTAAATGGAAGTTAGCTAGTTAAAGTTTTCTGGGAGCGAATTTTAAAATGTATAAGTTGGTAGGCAAATGACCTCATGCTCAGTGTATTTCTATTTGCTTGGCTGGATGTGGTACTTTCATATTTCTTCGAAAGATTTCGGATCATGATTTTTAATATTTTTACCAAAAATGTACTATTTAATCTAAATGCTGTGAAGTGTATCGATTTATTAAGACCCAAGCTTCACAGCACCACTCTTGCGAGTTAGTTGCAATCAAGCGCATAAATAAAATGACATTTTACATTTACATTTTCGAAGATTTGGCACCACTATTTTAACTGGCGGCCATTTTGTCAGCTGTCAAGTGATTTGTTTTTAGTTTGGTTTGGCATTGCCAGAATTGAAACCACAGGATCACCTAGAAAGGCGTATATTCGGTAAATGGGCCCAAAACAAGATTGCCGTTGATCCCAATTTTCATTAGCGAATTTTCTTTAGCGATGAAGCTCACTTTTGGTTGATTGGATTCGTATTTGGAGTGATGATAATCCTCAAGGGTATATTGCGACTCCGTTACATCCACAAAAACTGACTGTTTGGTGTGCTTTATGGGTTGGTGGAATAATTGGTCCGTGGTTCTTTAAAAACGATGCTGACCAAAACGTTGCAGTCAATGTTGATCGCTATAGAGCCATTATTACTGACTTCTTCGTTCATCAATTGAACAACCATGATGTGTAGGAGCTGTGGTTTCAACAAGAAGGCGCAACATGTCACACAGTTGATTTATTGAAGGAAACGTTTGGTAACCGCATAGTTTCACGTTATGGACGCGTAAATTGGCCTCCAAGATGATGCGATTTAACGCCGCTAGATATTTAAATTACAATGCCAGAAGATTTTATTTCGAATAAAGTAAATTTCATGTCAATTTAAAAAAAACATATATGTTTTATTCCATTTCAGAGTTCTATACCTCTAAAAAAACCCTTTACAAGGTGGCTTCCAAATGATTTAAAATCGGTGGAAAATCGGCTTCGTATTTTTTTTTTCTTTAACGCTAGGTAGTAAGGGCTTAAGTCTGATTCTTAATCTGGCTTTGGTCGGTAGCCATTTACCTGTTCACAAGTAACATTATTATGCGTAAACATAATATGCATAAATTTTCCTTTTGAAGAAACAAATTGGATTTGCCAAACGTATTCACATTTTAAATTTATAGCCCTATTATGGTTAGAGAGTCGAACGAAAAAACTTCCTAATGTGACTTATTTGTACTATGGTTTTCGAATTCAACAGCATTCATTCGCCTGAACTGTCAAATCTCTGACGAATGTAAGGTCAATTTCATTTAAATTATATTACTAGTCAAATGAAATAAATCGGCGACCATTGTCCATCATAGAACTGGGTCCATCATGTCGACTAATGCGAAAAATTCGACTCGCAAATTATTAGGGATATTAGTTTTGAATACCTTAAGCTCTTATTGATTACCTTAAAAGATTTATAATTTATGGCGAGGATTTGTTGGTCAAAGCCCGCCCCGTACCACCTTAAAGCTTTTATTAGGTGTCCCACCTCTTGCGAAAGTCTGACAAACATCCAGGTGTAAGAAATGTCACGAGAATCTTCTCCAAAATAAAATTTCCGTTCGGAAGCGACATTAAACTGTAGGTCCCTTCTTTGGTGTCAAAAATATTTATCTTCGTACAGAAGAGCTTAGGTTTTAAGTCCTGTATGAGGCGTTTACCTGATCTATATTTTCCATGATCATTATAGAAGGATCCTTCCACTTTTTTTTTTTAAAAAAAAAAGACAAATTGCAAGAAATGGATGGTCTCGTTAACTTCATCGTCTATGTGGCTTCTGCACAAATTATTTATATATACGACAAGCCTTGTAGCATGCAGCTACATGAGACAGCTTTCACATGAGTTTTTATTGATTTAAATTACGAATGATGTTGTTTTATGTATGGCAAACTCCTCATCCTTCGTAAATATTGAACTTTCTTCGACATCTCTTAAAAGATAACAAACACGCTGCAGTGATTCGGTAGAGCGTAAGTAGAGATTAAGTCTGTCTGAGAAAATACCTTCACCTACCATCCATCATTATACCACAGAATTTTCAACATTTTTCAGTAGTTTAGTTAAAAAATTATTAAAGTAAGCTGGAAAAAATCAATTTACTTTTTTCAAGTCGTAATATATAAGCGATCTTTACCCCAATAAGCTATAACTCAGTTGGTGTGCAAGTTTGTCCCATCACCAAACAATTTTTTGTCGTTGGAACGCTACGAATATCAACGTTGCAAACTTTTTTTTTAATTGACATATCTTAGTGTTTCGGCAATATTGTATTATATTTTAGAAATATTAGACACATACCGAATTAAAACTTTTTTTGTTTTATTTGCGGTCACTCTATGTGTTACAAGTTTTGCGCTCGTCGTAAAACGATATACAAAAACAAAATCCGATGCTTAAATTATAAGATAATGTTCAGTGAAAGTTGGCAAGTGAATGTATAATAAAAGGGTAGCGAGCAATTATTCACGTGTGTCGAGTTAATTAAAATGATTGCCCGCCGAGTTTATCGTGTGGTTTATTTGCTTATCTAGATATAGTTACTTGGGTGCTCCTAAACCAGAAAAAAGGGGTAATGTATTGTAATTCATTTTTCCGTGACCTCTGAAAGATAATTTGAAAAGCGTACTGAAATAATTGACAAATTTAATGAATTAATGCTTCTGATGGTCTTCTAGCTTTAGAACTCTGCCCATATATGTATGTATGTATACAGGTACTCTGCCATGTACCACCATAAAAACTAGGTTTTTGGATACTATATTTATTACCTTCCATACAGTTTAGGATCTAGTATTTGACACTTGCGAATCAAGATAGTTGTTCGTAATTTATTTGGCACCGCTTCTCTTAAAATATTTGCCAATGATGACTACGTATTTCCAAAAAAAATGTATGCATATTAACTTGTCTATTTGGTGCTTCTTTTTCATTAACGTGGAGTTTGTCAGAATATGAAATACGTGCAAAAAAAATTGCACCAAACTGTGCTGGACAATTTTATCATATAAAAGATTGCATTACGTTGAATACTTTATAGTTAAAATCCCGTACCTTTTTCATCTTTACTGTTATATTCTGAGCAGCTGAGGCTTATTAAACTCGCATAGTAACATTTTAATGGAAACCTTCCATAATCCATTGAAATGTTACTGAAACTTTTTCCAGGGAACACAAAATTGACTTTCCATAAAATACGCATTTGTAGGGGTTTGGTATTTAATTTTCAACTTCTTTATTTGTAGCAAAAAAGTTAAAGATATTTGATAGAAAAACTCCAACATTTTGTGGTAAAAATTTCGGAGACCGAGTGAAAATAGTTCACCTACAAGACTTGTATAAAGCCACTAAGTTGACACCTTATGGCTTATCATTAGGAGCTACAGTGGAAATTGGTTACAACGACAAATTCCTTAAGTCCCGTCTGGGATCCATATAATCGATTGTTTAAATTAAATATCGTTTGTACGATTAAGATATTGTGTAAACTGTAACGTTATTTTTTTTTAAATGTTACGGTTACAACAACCTATCACTTATAACGACCAAATATGTCAATTTATTGAATGTCGTTATAACCGACTTCAACTGTATTTTAAAAAATACTTAGATAGTGTACGCTCTCCTTGCCGACACCCCTTATAACCGGACAGATTTTAAAAAAAAACCGACAAAAAACATGACGCGGACCAGTGTTGTCACTTCAACCACAATGTGGTAGATCAACTACTATATGTGCTTAATTGTCTAATCTACCACTGTGATCGAAAATTCTACCACTATTTATTATTCTACCTTGACGGCTTTTCATACCCATAATTTTTTATTTTAAAAAAAAGTTAAACTCAAGGCCCTTCTTTCGCATTTGTCCTAACCATTTGTGACCTTTGCCTTTAAATAAAATGGAACTATACCTTCTGTATTGAAATTATAATCACTATTCCAAAATATATTGCTTCTGCAGCTCAGTGTGTGACTTAAATCCAGGTTTATCAATTCAACGACGGTATCAGGAATTTAACATATTAATGCAAATGTTTATTAGACTTCTGTTACCAAGATTATGAGTTTCGGTTAATGCAAGACTTAAAACCCCAGCATCAGAAGAATCGTATTTCAGCAAATTTAAATAAATTCCACGACTGGGTAATACAAAACTTTGTCTCTATAATAGATGCGTTTTTGAACCAAAAACTAGTATTTTAAATATAGGAAAAGGTGCGTGAGTTTGATCCAAATAGAATTGTGACGTCGAAAACCAATTTAATCTATTATCGCTTTGCCTGATTCTGAGATATATTTGCATTTTTGCATTCATGTTTTTTTGAGCGATTTTCGTAAAGGTTTCTTCAAATAACTCATATATACTTTGAAGCAAGTCTGTCGAACTGAGCAAAGTCTTCTGGATAAACGGAGGGATTTGCGGTACCCTACTTTTGGACTTTTTTATAGTCTTAATATTATCTAAAATTTCCTTCCAGAACTACAAAAAAAATTAATTTTGATTAATTAATCTTTAAGACTTGTTAACTGGCAACGTGTTACTGTTTGGGGGCAGAAGGTATCATTGGGCATTATTTTATTGTACCCATTAATTAAAAATAAAATTGGTACAATTTGCAGCTTTTACAGATATTTTTCAAATCTACTACCTTTTTTCTTCAAAACTACCCCCTTTTTTAAATTTCAAGTGACAACACTGACGCGGACACAAAATTTCATAACCACAGAAGATTTTTCCCCTCTGTTAAGCGGACAAAATATTACAGAAGCACTAAAAAATTAACCAAAACTTTGACCAATACGCAAATCGTTCACTGGTTAGATTAGAGTCCTTAGATAACAGAGCTTCCGCTAGGAAGCTAAATTTAGAACATATACTATACTTTCTATAATTTCCATCCTTACGAGGTTTTTTTAGCTGTATATATACTAGGTATAATGCTGTTCGAACCGGGCGGACTGTAGCTCAACTAAATTAGTACTTTTTTAAATGTTATTCATTGACAAATTTGTCGATACAATCAGTGTCGGCTTATGAGAGAGTTCATCGTACTTATAGTAAAATTTTAATTTGGGGGTAAGGGTTTGAAGCCAATAATTATGAACATTGATACTCTCCTTTAGTTAAATTTGTCGTTGTGTATGCAGCTACATTTCTGCTTTAATTAAATATGAAATAACTTCGTACCATAATCGGTTCTAATCATCTCATCGTTTCCTTGCGTGTAAATTGACCTTTTGATCCACTCCAATTCTCGAAAAAGGTAAAAACTACGTCTTTTTAAAAATATAAAAATAGTCAGAAGCCAAAACTTTTAATAGCACGCAATTCAATTGTAAGACCGGTAATTACCTCCATCAATTAACGTACAAACTTTTTTACACACTGAGGTCATTCAATTGAATCGCCGAATCGTTTATACTTAAAGTAGATCGATCACGCATAGCTCTGCCTGCAGCACATATTTAAGTTAACCTCCTCCTCGCTCTCTAGCCAAGGAAAATTCAATCAATAATAAAGCGATGGGAAACGTAGAAAAGGTGAAAAGCTTCTCTCTGTCTGTGTTTTGGTTTTATGTTTTCCATCTCAGTTAGATTGGAATAAAATTACAATCGACACGGATAAGTGGTCTCAGTGGGCGACAATTCTAAGAAAAAAATTTATAAGACCGCACCGCCATTCAGATAAGATTTAGATTTTTTCTATCAAGAAAAATCACAGGTAGGTAAAGCACAGTAAATCCCCAGTTAATTATTTTATTTATATTCACAATCGTAGTTTTGTGTTGTTCTCTCAAAAAATTGCACGTTCGCAAGTGTTGATTGTAATTGCAACTAAAATTGTTCACGGTCACGTTTCGAAAATATAGTGATTAATTGAAAGTTTGTGATGCTTTTATTTCTGAAGCAATGTAAAATATTTAAAATATGTTTTTATTACAGATTTTTTTTTGCCATACATAACAACGTATGTAGTTAGCAATTGGCCGTTCCTTGTTGGCTAATTGAAAGCAACAAATAAAAAAAAGGTGAAACAATGAGACACTGTAAAGACAGACAGGTTTTTTTTTGTTGTATTGTTGTTACTTGAAAAGTGGGTTATGTGCATGTCGATTGTCGACCACAAGTATTTCTGTTTTACCTCGCCTTGCGGGTAATTTCTACGATAGTCACTGCTCACAAGGTATTTTTTTATGTAATGTGTATTGTGACTAAGAGCAGTGACTGTACGTGTTTTATTAATGAATTAAAGTTCTGTTGCCTTGATTGCGCTTTGTTTTTTGATGATTCGAAGTTAGGTAGCGGGCTACTTAAATCCAATCCATAAAATTGCTATTATAATCAAGGTTACCTTATTATGTTTGTTACTGCTAATTTTGAAACTCATCAATACTTAATTATATGTATACGAGTATGACTACGTCCTACATTATGTGTTGTTATTCTTTCCTTTATAATTAAGATTTCAACTCCTCAGGGTTGTGTTATGCACTTGATGTGGCCTATGCGGTACATATTAACTTCCGCAATGCATATATGATTCTCTCGTCTCTATATGTACATTCATACGTGTTATCACATCCTTGAAGTCTAAGGTTTCCTACCTCTTTTCACTTTAGTTCAAAGTGCCAACCTAGACGACAGTTGCATTTTCTTTGAGCTCAATGGTACGTAGAGTAAATGAAATTAGAAAAATATTTACATACAAAATCCTCCTAGAAGCAATTACTACTCGTGTATTGAGTGCATCATAATAACATAATTTCAGAGAAGGAGCCTGACCTACTTGACACAATTCGCAGCAACTAACCAAACAGGTAATAACCTTTTGATATTTAGAACAAGCTGTGGAAGTCGCTCTTATGTATAATAATATACATAATATATGTATACATTATATTAAGAGTTTGTGGCCTTAAATGCATAGAAATTCTGCCTAAAGACTCATAATTCTCAATGCAGTCTTTCTCTTTAAGGTAATTTGTAAATTAACAAATAGTTGTGGATTTGTTTAGTGACTTTTCGGTATTTTGTACGTTACACTAGGGGTCCAAGGTTAAAATTTCTCCAGTATCACCTATGGTTATTAACTAAAGCCCGTTGGCTAAAACGAAACATAAATCTGATGCATTGCTAAGTTGAACATAACTTTAATGTGACACTAAAGTTTATGTAAGTTGCATGAACAAATTGATGTTAAATATAACAAGCAAGTTAAATTAACACTACTTAAACACCCTCCGTAACCAAAGGCATTGCTTGGATTTAAAAGTGTGGCAAAATATCTATAATTTTCGTATTGTTAGAAAATAATAAACTGTTACACTTTTATAGTTACAGTTACATAGTAGACAAGGTACTCAGGAAAGAATAAAGAAGCTAAGTATCTAAGCCATACCCATGATAGTCGCACCCATGCATTCTCAGGCATTATCTAGTGGGAAGCTAAAAAATAAGAAAACCATACAATGAAAATTTCCAGCAGTTCAAAGAACTCTTAGTGTTGCTGCAAAGGGTAATTTACGAACAAAACATGACGAAACGAAACTGGTATCCCACAAGGATATCGAAATACACATTGACAGTTAGGCCGCCCGTAGGGTCCTGAGATCATGTGTCATCAAAACCTAGCTGTTCTGGTAATGCCATTCAATGATTATGTGATTATGAACACAGAATCATGTTAGATTGTGCTGGGTTGGTTCACGAGGACTGTAATTAAGATGGTATTAAGCTGGTAAGAAAAGGGCCTACTTGTAAATACAAACCTCTGGAGTAAATATAAACCTACCGTTGTGTTTGTTGAGTTGGCTATAGATTACCCTAGGCTTTATGGCTCATTCTGGATAAAAAAAGAAGTTAAGAGATTTTAAATCTATATAGAGCTGAACTTTGAATGTTTGATCTAAAGGACACCAGTCCAATTTTTTGGAAAATTCAGAATATTGTTACGATTTTTCAATTTGTATTATTAGTTTGATGTAAATCTTATAAATTATACTAATGTAAAACTAGATTTGGAACACATTATTGAGTTTTCAAATGGCATCATCTTAAAATATAGATTTTGGACATAAGTCGTTTAGACCAGACTTCGTAGAATTGGCATCCTGTAAAGAAGCATTCCACAACGAAAGATATTACAAAGATTGTAGGAAATAAGCAGAAGAAAATATTTGGGAAACAACTGTAGGTTACAACCAATTGTTAAGTTCTTTTTGCAGGGAAATGGGATTGGTTGATGTTGGAGACTGTTTGACTTATTGCATAGATATCATAACCTTTCCTTACGCAACCAAAGTCAAGGTACAAAGAAGCGGAAATACGCCCAATAGAAATTTTTAACTGCGTAGATATTTTGAATAAGTCGTTCAAATTGAATAACATGTTTTTCTTTACCTTGAAACGTTTTGCATTTTTTCCTTTTAAGAAAGCAAAATAGTTAGTAATTAAATCCACAAGTTTTTGCATGTTAAAATTCAATGAGTTCAATTGCTGCATAGGATGAATTTTCAATATGTATCCGTCTAAAGTTAACAACACGTTGATGATCTACTTTCACATTCTGTCTCATTATAGTATGCAGCACAAGTCTCAATTATAATTGTTAAAACAGTATCTTCTCAATTTTAAACAGGTACTATAAACCAAAAAGGGAAGTTTTCATTTTAAAATTCCAGAAGCTTGGTTGCTTACATCTTTGGAATGAATTTGAAACTCATTATATGTATTCACAATTGTTCTGCTGAACCTATTAGATTGAAAAGTGGTGTCATCGAACAAGAGTCTTAAAGTCTGAAACTTAAAGCGTTTAGTGAATAAATCCTAAATCCAAACGGAACAGTGAGTAAAAACTCTAAAATCAAGTTAAAACCGAAAAGAACATCTTCTTCTGCCTGGTTTTAAGTGATCATTCCAACATCGATACTTAGTCATATGACTCATTTATTTATTATTTATTTAACTACACATTTGCCAAAAAAATCGAAAACGCTTTAAAAATTTAAATGATGCTGTCATTTAATATTGGAAAAAAACACATCGATAAACTACATGGATCTAAAGTAAAGAAGGCTTTATATGCGCTATCCCATTGGTATTGAAGTTTTTCAGGTCTTCAAGACGATCATACTGGAGTACTTCGATGATAGCCGTTTTATTCGACCACTCCATCATCAGCTAAACAGCAGAAGACAAGACCATGGTGTACTCCAAATACCAAGAAACTGCGACAATAAGGGTAGCCGAAAACTTAAATATCGCGTTCATTCAATAAATCAACGATTTACATAGATGTACTCAAGTGGGATTTTGCTTTAAACAAAACATGTACTCATTTGAATTAGTGCACCCACTTGAATGAATGCAATAGCAATAGTTCATTGGTTTCATGAGGTGAAGAGAATAAAAGTTCCTGATTGGAAAATTGAGCAGCTAATTCTTATGCTTTAACAATATAGAGAAGATACCATTATGTAAGTTAATTTTTGTTTCAAAATTCAAATACATAAATATAAATATTTTTTGAAAAGTAAAAGAAAAAAAATAATAAAAAGAAGTAATACATTATGTTTGCATTAACGAAATATGAAAATTTTTAGTTTTATTTATAAGAATAAAATCCTTTTCAATGCCAACGTACTACTAAATTACTTCATATCACTCTCCTATAATCGTTGGATTCATTAAAAATGAGTGGACTCAATGTATTCGGTGTACTCAGTGTAGTGTAGCCATTCTATGTGAGTAGACTGAACTAAACGTTTTGTTGGAAAATACTCACTCAGTAATCAAATATCTTGTTATTCATTTATTTTCTTTTTCAAGATGTGAGATCACTGAATAAGGTAGCCAAAATTTCTTCATTTTCTTTGCAAAATGCACTAGGAAAATTTTGCATCCTTTCAGAAGCGGGTTTCAGAAGATTAAAATTCATCGATCGGACGTTTTCGCAACAGTTTGGAACTTTTCTTTATTGACATTTGTATGCAAAGTTCTTGGTGAAAAGGCTTACAAGATTCAGCTCGAGCAACAATTGCATTGAGTTACTTGTTACTTTGCGTCTAAATTTCGGTAAATAGGCCCAAGATCAACTGGCATTGGATCATTTCGTCGTTACAATTTAATTAATACACAGTTTGGCCCGGTATGACGGAGTCATTGGACCATAATTAACGTAATTGACGCAAACGGTCATAAATACTGGAAAAACTTGTTTTTCGCATGCTATCGGATGTTGTGTTTAAAAACTAATAGCATAATGTATTCTCTCGACGGAACACAAATAAATGGCTTATGAATGAAATTTCATGTGTTTTATTTAAAATCAAGGAAATACCCTTGCTTTACCTAGTCCCAAAGATTCAAAAGTGCAAAAAACGTTTCAAAATTTTAAATAAGTTAATTTTTTATATCTGTACCGTATGTACATATTCGAATTTTTTATGGTGTTTTTCGAAATTATATAGAGAAAGAGGATTTTGTACGACGTAGTGAAAGTATGGACTTACTGCAGTTCGAAAGTGAAATCGGCTGGTAACAAAATAAAACCTAATCAAAACACATGAAAGCTCACATTTATTCGGGCAATATTTTTATTTTGTCCCTAACAATAATATTATTGTAGATCAAACATGTTAATAAATGTTGAAAGATTTAATTCAATGCGCAATTGTAGTGAGTTTAACGCATTATGGCTGGTTTACATGGCCACACAAGTCGACCACGAAGGATAAGTGGGATGCACAATGCTAAAAAGTCTACTGCCAGGAAAAGAGAGCACTACCAAACATTCAAAACGTACTTTGGTCGGTAATGTTAATTTACGTGGTAGCAGCCGAATGTAGACTGTTTGATCTCTGATCTCACTTTTACATATGTAAAATCATTGACGGCAGAAATCTCTCTCAAATCTCGTGCTTAAATGCGTGCGTGGCCAGGTAACCCAGCCATTAAAAATACAATAAATAATAATTCAACTTCAAAAAAATTACCATAGTTTATACACAATCATATTCCTCTATATGTACATTAAACCGATACCCACCGCCTCTTTGGCTTTTCTTTCTTCATCTCTAACTTGGCCTCTATTTCCGGTTCATCTTCTTTCTTGTTTGGTTTTAATTTCGGCTTCGAATCCTTCATCGAAGACCTTGGGCGACTAGTCTTTACTGTATGTGTTGATTTTTTAGGCTTTGGAACAGCAGGACCGTTGTTTCTTTGTAAAGAACTCCTTAAAGTCTGCCTGTTGGCGAAACTCGATATAGCTTGTCCGAAACGATCGAACGCCTGACCAAAGCGATCAGCGATCGTTGGACGTTCTTCTTCATCTTCGTCATCAACACCGTTGGGGTAGTAAACGAAGACCCCCGGTTGCTGGCCCAATTGCAGAATTTGACTTTCCAAATCTGGACTCAGTTGGGGTACTTGAGGCTGCTCCAGCTGATGACTGCTTTCATCTGGTTGTGGTCTATATAATGACGCAGCTTGGGACTGGTATTGCGATTCCGACTGAGGCTGAAATGGTGGGTGGTACGGTCCTGGCTGTGGTGGTTGAACAAGCGGTTGTAGCATTACCTGCGGTCGAGGTGTGTACTGCGAAGGAACTTGCAAACTTCCCTGTTCTTCTATTGGTTTCTGGTAACTTTGAGAAAGTTGCTTACGATTTGTGAAGCTTGGTCGATAGTCTGCTTCTGCTGTTTGGTAACTCTGAGGAAATTGTTCACGATTTGTAAAGGTTTGCTGGTGATGATTGGGTGGCGCTTCATAGCCAGGAAATGTACTCTGAACCAAGTCATTTGGATATGGAAATTCTGGTTTGTTTGGTTGGTGGTAATAGGGATATGTGGGATACTGTGGAGCATAAGCAGGATAATATGACGGATGCGAGTATGCGATATTGGATGACTCAGTGGTGGGATTTTTGGGCTTCTTGAAAATGTTCAAAAGTGCGGGCACGATTTTCTCCTCCGGCGATAGAGTTCTCAAGATGTGTCGTCCTGCAATGTGAGAAGCTTCAATAGATTGGATCAAACCGATTTCATTTTCAATGTTGTCCCTTTGTGCTGTGTAGTGTTGCAGAAGGTGGGTATTTTCCGTATTGTCAGCTGTCCCTTTACTTTCGGCGATTTGAACAGTGAGATCGCTATACATTTCTTGAAGCGTGGATAGTAGTTTCTTTGAACTTTCTACATCGTTCTTTTGTTGGTCAGATACTACTAGTTCTACGATGAAAATTACGAGGAGGCCAATCTAAGTGTGGGAATACTTTTAATTTGGAACGCACGATATTCTTCTACGTACTTACAAATGATATTCTCATGTTTGCGATAGTGATGGTCGCCTTTGGGGTGTCAAACGACGTCTGCCGTTTAATGTCGCTGCGAATGGTGTTTTATGGAAAATTTTAACAATGGAGTAGTTGTGCACTATCACATTTTGTACGGTTTAATGGAAGCAAGAAGTCATTAGTTTTTAAATAGTAGCCCGTGGGGTATATGCATTACCAAGCGGTCATTGCACTTTAAGTCTGTTCTATTGACATTTTATTGCGTAAAATAAAATTTATTTTTAAAACTTTCTCGCAAATTATACGTTATGTATTATATGTTAAACTTTAAGATCATCTCGTTCATTAAAAAATGTATATTTATTGCGTAACAAATGTCATTTCAGGTGACACCGGTTCGTATAAATTCCGTTCAGAGTTCGACATGGAGGATTTTGTGGAAAATGTTGTCTGCAATGACAACGATATCAAGGAGAATGAAATGAAACAACTGGACTTCAATGAGGACTCTAAAATTCTACTTATCAAACAATATGGTAAGCTTACAGCCATCGGCCCCAAATGCTCCCATTACGGAGCTCCTTTGCATACTGGCGTCCTCGGCGATGGTCATGTGCGTTGCCCTTGGCACGGTGCGTGCTTTAACATTCAAACCGGAGACATTGAGGACTTCCCTGGACTCGATTCCATTCCTTGTTTCAAGGTCAGAGTGGAAAAAGATGGCAAAGTCAAAGTACGAGCCCGTCGGACTGACCTAGAGAAATTCAAACGTGTCAAAGACATGACTTGTCGTTCCGAATCAGATGAACGTGCATTTGTTATCGTAGGTGGTGGCCCGTCGGCTGGAGTTTGCGCAGAGACACTTCGCCAAGAAGGCTACACTGGCCGCATTGTAATGATATGCAAGGAAAACAGCCAACCCTATGACCGTATAAAAGTTAACAAAGTTTTAGACTCTGAAATTTCGAAATTGCAATTCCGCGACTTGGACTTTTACAATAGCCACTCGATCGAAACTCTGCTGGGTGTAGAAGCTACAAATCTCGATACTGCTGCAAAGACTGTATCTTGTTCAAACGGATACTCCATTAAGTATGACAAGATTTACATTGCGACCGGAAGCAAGGCTATTAAGGCCCCAATTCCAGGCGCTGAGCTGGAAAACGTATTTACAATTCGTGACCATACCGATTCGGTTGCAATTAATGCACTGCTCACAGACGAGCTTCATGTTGTGTGTTTGGGTTCGAGTTTCATTGCCCTAGAAGCGGCTGCGGCTTTGGTGAAAAAGGTTAAAAGTGTAAGTATGATCAAGTACATCCGTTGAAGTTTTTCCCTAAAAAATATATCTTCCTTTCCTTTCCTTACAGGTAACATTAATTGCTCGCGAAGATGTTCCACTGAAACCTAGTTTTGGGCAAGAAATTGGTCAACGAATTCTAGAACTGTTCAGAGAAAATAAAGTAAACATGGTGATGAAAAGTGGCATAAAGGAAATTTTGGGAGCTGAAGGCAAGGTGACCGAGGTCGAACTTATCGATGGTACCAAATTACCCTGTGGAATGTGTATCATGGGCACTGGAGGTCGCTTATACACCGACTTTGTTAAGGGCTCCGGAGTGACAGTGAATCCCAACGGTTCTATTGATACCGACATTCATTTAATGACAAACATTCCAGACGTGTACGTAGGTGGTGATATTGCCAATGCCCCGGTCTATTCAATTGGAAACGAAAAGGCCAATATTGGTCACTACCAACTGGCGCAATACCATGGACGCATAGCTGCCATCAATATGGCTGGCAAGTCTGAAGAACTTCGGGCAGTGCCTTTCTTCTGGACACAGCTTTTCGGCAAGGGCTTCCGGTACTCAGGCTACGGAAAGCCAAGTGGAGTTAAAATAATTGGAGACCTACAGCAGCTCAAATTTGTTGCGTTTTTCCTAGACGGAGAGGATAATGTGATTTCAACAGTCTCATGTGGTCGTGATCCAGTTGTTGCACAGTATGCTGAATTATTATCGCTAGGCAAGAGTCTGCACAAAAATGATATAGAAGCCGAAGATCCATTTAGCTGGTCTCAGAATCTAACGCGAGCAGAAGCGAAGGTCTGCTGAGTGAGGTTTGCCTCCAAATGTGAGATATTTTCTTGAACGTAAACATCACAGCGCGACATCTTTTTAAATTATAAGTATTTCTTGGCATTTTTTTATTGTACATACATAAATATGCACCAAATTTCCGATGAGTTGTTTAATTGTAAAAATACATAATCTACTTTATCACATACGTATGTATACGGGTTGAAGTGTTTTATTTTTTTTTGTTATTATTATTTATTTTTATTGTTTATGTTGTAGAATAGGTGACGTGAAATAACGCCAAATTCTAAACATTGAGCATTATCTGCATTCCAAAATCGAACCGCCTGCCGAAAAAGCGTTGAAATCCCCTAATCCCGCGTAGCGAGCGGGTCACCAACGTACTGTTGCCAAAGGCGCCTTATTAAAAATTTGGCATTATTTCGTTTGGCAATATTTCACTGACCGGTATCAACTTGGCAATGCACATGGTTGTAACTACATACATACATCAACAAATCAAATGTGCTTTTATAAACTCCCCGTTGTTATTGTCTTGTTCAACCGGACTTAACTTGCAGATACCATGCTGGAGTAATTTCGACATATTTGGAGCAGACTTCAGTAAGGTTTCGGAACAAGTCAAATTTCTGAAAAGGAGATTATGGCGCATGGGTATTTTATTGGCCAACGGCATATTTCCCATCCCCGAAATTAGTTACAAACCCCCGGTTTGGTTCGTCAAGCTTACTTCCCGACAACGATAAAAGAATCTGGTTTCGAGATAGACAAGATTAGCCTCGGATACTAATTTGCCTGGCTAATTACCAATCTGAAATCCGTAGCAGGGGTTTCCTGGGTAATTCTTCGTTGAATATAAACCAAGGTGTCGTTTGCGTAGTTGATGTTAACCCCCGAAATAAGTGAACTCCTTAACCACCTCCAGTTTCTGGTTTATTTCATCAGTTTCTGCAGTTAATTTTCATCATTGCCGGTAGACACTGCAAGACCAACTGAACTCGCCTGTTTTTTTTTATTGCTGTAAAAAAGCCTCTATCACGGCACTTTCGGAGCAGAAGGTAACTTTAAAGTCGTCCGCATACCCAAGTAACTGTGCGGATCTGTTAAAGATACCTTCGCACTATCTGCTCCAGAATTAGATTAAAGAATTTAATCTCCTTGCCGGAATGGGTTTTTTAAACAGTTCGTATAAGCTGCTGCTAAACTGCACATTGCAGAGCGTATTCTCCAGCGACACGCGACAGAGTCAAGCTCCTGACGACTTGTATTAGTTATCTCACAGTTTTATTCCAGCGACCCATACATAGTTCAGTCATCTGCTCTTGATGTTCGATTGCTTCCGATAGCTAAAGCTGCTCCCCTCCCCAACCATTGAGCAACACCTTATCACCTTCGAAGTCCGCAATAGCGCTAGGGCTTAAAGACAATCTACTAGTTGTTAGTTTCAAAGCAGCATTACCTGTCGCCCAGTAAATTAATACAATGACATCTCCTATCATCTGAGCAGAAGCGTCAAGGACAATGGCACGTCAGGAAAGAAGTACATAATACATATACAATATTCCTTGTCAGTACTTCGCACGTGTTTACTATTGATTTCTACAATTTACTACAATGTATACTACCTCATCCGATGACATTCCCATGATATGAATACGAATAGGTTATGAAATAGTCTCTGAAAAACAATCCTTTTTCCTTCCTTCCTTCTTTCTACTGCAATAGACATTTTCTTCTTCGGATTTTAATCTTATCTTTGTCAATAAATAAACTTTAAATATTGCTTTGCCTTTTCATTTAGAAAACCTGCTTTTACAATCTTTACAACTTGCATAACCACTAAAAACATCTTGATAACTTTCTTTTATTCTACACAAACTCAAACAAAACAACTAATCCCAAATTTCTTTAACTTTTAGATGATTAAGTCGATCCTCTAAAGTAATGTGAGGCTTCATTTTGCTCAAAGCCTGCGCATCTTGCCATTGTTTCACCAAAGCTTCGCGTTTACCAAAAACTTTGGCATGTCCGCTGGACTCTTCCTGCAAAAATAAACAAGGTTGTTTTTAGTTTTTAGTTTCGCTCACTAACAAAAGGACACTGTTCACTTACTTGAGTAAGATATGGATGGCGGAGGATAAGCATAATTTGTTCCTGGCGGTCATACTCCCTGACCAATGTATCCATTGCCTTTCTGCTGACCGGCTTAACCAACCTTTTTTTTCCGCGAAATATGTGCCCAGGGACAGTTGCTTTGAAGAAGTTTATTATCGAAAGACGCATTTTCTTTGAAATTTAGTCCAATTCGAGTTTATTTTGATTCTGTAATATGAAATTCAAGTAAATGTAAGTGCTCAGTTTAATGTTGAACGGAGAGAAGTGACAGTGACAGGTAAGTTAAGTATGATTTCATTTTAACGTACAAGCGACATCTTTGGTTGAAATACTTCCTAGTGGGACTATGTAAAATGTTTTCTGCTCCATCTAGTCGGGTTTTTTGAAACTGGAATGTGTCTACTTCACATTTTTTTTAAAAATAATCAGTCGCAAACGAGTTGGAGCTACTATTTTTCAATGACTTTGTTGTGCGTTATTTAAAATAAAAAAAAACAAAATCAAATCAAATCAAATGAACACCCGTATTAATAAACGCGAGTTAACGATGAGTTATACTTAACAAAATAAATATTGTTAATAAAACAATTTACCTTCTGACTACATTTGCTAGCTATAGTTATATAACCAACTTAAGAGTGTAGTTTAGCTATGACTAAACTACAACAGGAAAAATTTCAAAATTGTTTTATTTTGTATCTGCAGAAAGTAAAATTCCCAAATTTTTTATTAAAAAAAAAAAAAATGGTTTATCGGCTATGTTCGATAATAATCAACCTAATAGAAAAAAAAATATATAGAATGTTGACAGTTTTTATTTTCTTAATTTGCAAAACAAACTTTTTGGTGGTTAAATTTAGTACGAAATATGATGAAATACCCATTCAAATTTATATAAATATTTTTCAAAAGATCTGTGCTATCGTTTACTATCGCTTTGTAAATAAATGCTTTCAATAAATGTCAAGTAGACACTTTCTAGATTGAAAAAAGGCACCCAGATGGAGCGAAAAGCAGTTTACCGGCTCCCAATATTCATATTTATATTTACTTCCTGTGCGGGGGTTACTAACCGAACATAACAGTTCAAAACAGCATTCAGGTGATGAACCTCCTCTTCCACCTTTTGTATCAACCTGAGTCTAGCTTGTCTGCAATGTTATAGTTTCGCACTGGAGATAAAATTGGATGTACATTTTCTGACTTTGTAGTATGTCAACGAGTTAAAGTATCCATTCGGTAAAGTGAGATCGAGGATGATACCTCCTGTTGCGCGGCCGTAACAAACGAAGCTAGGTGCGGACCAAATAGTGTTAATGGTAAAAGCAACGAGCAGTAGTCCAGAATCATATTGCACTTGCTACAACCAAAAAGTATTGCGGGCGTTTGAATCGTAGCAGATGACTGGGCCCATCCTCTGGACAAAACAGAATTCTATTAGTTCCGTCATCACCGTCTGAGGAACAGAATCATTGGGGGAATAAGTAGACGCAACAACGAAATTATCCAACCTGCTGTTATAAGCTATGTCTGCGGCAAACCTGACAACAAAATTGGCTGAGCATGGCTACTGAAAGAGATTTGACAAAATAAGCCAATCGTGGAGCAACTAACATTACCAAAACCACAGATGTAATTTTGAAACACGATAGATATTTTGTGGTGTGGTGACTAAACATCACTTTTTCGGCCTTATATGCGAAGATTACTACCTCTAGTAAGAGGAAATATTTGTCTAAAAGAGCAATTGCCAACTTTCGACAACCTGAGGAAACATTCCCTTCACCTAACAAGAAACGCTCTATCTAAAAAGTACAAACGTGTAATTGTAAAAATAAATACCAACGAAAGAACAGCAAATAACTTCGTCACCCGTTGTAATTTCCAGAACAGCTTTGAGTTTAGTCTCGTTCTCTCCAACCAGTAAGCAATGACTCACTCTGTTGTTGCACAAAATGAAATCATGCTGTGTGCATAAATTTCTGAAATTCCCACAAATCATTTTTTCCTCAAATTTTCCAATAAAACGCAAAAAACAATTCAAGTTAGAGAGCAACAAATTATTGCCTTTTAATTCTCTTACAACTAATTACATTCGTAACAAAAGTTCTAATATAGACAAGTAAATAGGAAAATGCCTTAATGCTGATGGCTAGAAACAGCCTGTGTTCCTTCCTCATTATTGCTGAAGTAATACCTTTCGATATTATGAATTATTTCAAACACAACCTCGACTGTAATCAGAATGATGATCATCCATTCCAGTCGGATGTGGTGTGCGTCGTTCAAATTGTGCGATATCAGTTCGGCTAGCTCCACGCAATGGTTAATTTTCTCGTTCATGACCTTTGTCCTGCGAGTAATGCTGAAATAGGAACATACCTGAATGTATAGTGTTTCCAATTCTTCCCGGTCCCAGTAGAAATCAGGAGTATCCAGCAAGTCCGAACTCAGATTGATCATGTGGCGAAGGGCAAATAGCTCTCCGGTCTTACGCAATGCTTCCGCTCGTGTGATTTTGATCCTACGCCCCTTCTTCAAGTCCTCTGTGAGGTATTCCATTCCGTCGATGTATCTTTCAAGCGTGGCCTCCCAAATACCCAGTTTGATTGATGCTGCCATCGCGTTGGAGAATGTGTACTTCTGCAAGAAATTTTGTTCGCCTCTGGTTAAAATGAATTTTCCATTTTTAAACACAGCTTGACTGTCATTTGGTTCAGGATTTTCTGCGTCCTTTTCGGCAACGTAGGTGTATGGCATGATTTCACTTTCACCCTTTACTAAAGCCTTTAGATAGCCATCCTTCTCGTAGTTTCTCAGGAACGAAAGAACATTGTTCGATTCGATTTCGTTGAAATTCCACATTACGACGGATCCATCGCGGAAAAAGAAGATATCCCTTGCTTCTCCGTTGACCATATATTTTGCAGTCACATAGAGAACGTCCTGTTCAACACCCAAATTATCTGTGGAGAAGAACTTCTTTGCAGCGTATAGATTCTGATCTTCCAAACCATGCAAAAGTCCCTCCAGATCGTACTCCTCAGCAGTGGAAAACGCAGATACGTTAAAAAATCCTTGTGCCGCAATTTCCTCCTCTTCATTGCGCTTCTTTCGGACGACACGCTTTTTCATTTGAAGTCCCGGTACAACCGAGCTCTGATGTAGACCCCGACATTGAGACAAAAATGGTGAAATTGGCTGCAAATTTCTTAAATTCCGAATTGCTGCGGGGTTGGACGTGATCGATAAAAATCCTCGTCGTCCACTACTTCCTGCGATGACAGTAACTCCTTTAAGGAACAAATTCCTAGTGAAGCTCATTTTCAGTGAATGGATAATTTACAAATGAAATGGTTTGGTGCAAAATGATTAAACATTTCCAAAGAACACGGCGAATGTATTACCCAACAGTTCGTGAGAAAAACCGAGGTCACTTCATAAAAGTGACAGCTGCACGTGCCGGTTAACGGCTTTTGGTTTTGTTTTGATTCAATAAATGTAAATAAAGGGCTTGAATTACAGATATTTCGCACACAAATGGTTTGCTTACCGTGAACTTTCCTAGATTAGTGTTTGGTTTGTACGAATTGCTGGCGAATTATTTTTATTTTTATAAAGAAATCAAAATCTATTCATTAATTTGTAACATTCACAATCTTCCATTTGCCGGCTGATCAAAACAAAAATGTTTCTCACAAGCGACAGATGCGCCAAGAGCTTTAGGTGGCCGCGCGGTAGAGATGGGAGAAAATGAGAACTTAATCATTAGTTTTAAGAAACTACGCAAAGTGTTATCGAATCAAAACAAACTTTAGTGAGAATTTATGTGAGTCAGAAAGAAAAGGATTGCAACAATAATTCGCCGAAAATCCACTTTCAAATTGAATTCCTGGTGTGGGCATGAACGTTTCAAGCTAAGATTAGATTGCATGCCAATTGTGCATATGAATTACCACAGGTAAATGACCAGACTAGCTGCCAAATGACAGAAGGGTTAGAATTGTTAGGTTGTATATTAGACTACGTGACATAATAGGTCATTTGGTCATTTAGGGCATTTATTATTTATTTTATAAATGGACTCAAAGGAAATAATAATCCGATTATTCGCAACTTTATTTACTTTGCCTGCCCCTCACACTTTAAGATTTGGTTTCATACAAAAAAGAGCTATAAACATAAAATATGAATTAAAAGCAAACAAAAAACATACAAAATGGAACAATGAAATGAACAAAACAAGTACATAAAACTAATAACAACAAAAGCAAACACAAATCGACGACAAATACACAACCAAATAATCAGACAGAAAACTTTTTTTTTGTTGTTATGGAATTAGGTATAAAAATTATTATCTAAATATTATAAATATGCCCAACTTTTTGTTGACCTTTTTTATATCAATATACCTACGTAGTATATATACATTGAAAACAAAATATAATATATAATTTTTATTACCACGTTAATTTGTATTGGTTTTTGAATGAGTTTGCCCACTTTGATCAAAGTCCTGCTTACGCTCTTGCTTACAATGGCAGATTCGTGTCGGGGTGTATTTTGTACACAGCTTTTGCGTCAAGCTCACATTTTTCGATACTAATGGGGCATAGGTACAAGAAACTATTATTTTGTTTTATTTGATTAGGGCACTGATTGAATTATGCTTTTCTACTTCTTGTTTTTAATTACGCACTGGATTCGTATCCTGCATATAAGTCGTAATTTTTTATTCCTAAATCTTTACCTTTACGCAAATAATGTTATGAATTTTTTCTTTAAAAAAATGGATTGAAGGTTGTAGAAGATGACTTCCCTAATAATTATTTAGTAATGTTTTTAAAAGTCCTAAAGTTACGAAATTTGTCATAAATGTTATGTTTTGGTTTACAGGAAAGATATGTGTTTTGATAATCTTCGCTTCATATGCGAAGTTTCTGATTTTTAAAAAAAGTGAAAAGTTTTCAGTACACTCCGCCATTTAATTATGGAAAGACTTACAAACGAGCAACGATTGCAAATTATTAAAATTTATTATCAAAATTCGTGCTCTGTGAAAAATGTGAAAATCCGCTGTTTTATTGTTTTCAGGGATGAGGCTCATTTCTGGCTCAACGGATACGTAAATAAGCAAAACGACAGTTTGGTGTGGTTTATGGGCTGGTCAAAGACGATCGTGGAAGAAACGTTACAGTCAACGGCGAACGATATCGAGCCATGATATGCGACTTTTTTTTTGCCCCGGTTGGCTGAGTTGAACTTGGTTGACATGTGGTTTCATCAAGACGGTGCCACATGCCACACAGCTCGTGAAACAATGGAAATGTTGAAGGATGAATTTGGTGAGCAGCTTATCTCTCGAAAGGGCTCTGTGAGTTGGCCGCCAAGATCATGCGATTTAACGCCTCTTGATTATTTCTTGTGGGGTTATGTAAAGTCGTTAGTCTATGTAGACAACCCGAACACGATTGAAGCCTTACAGGATAACATAACACGCGTAATTCGTGGAATACCGGTCTAAATGCTCGAGAAAGTGACGCAAAATTGGACCTTCCGAATGGAACATTTGAAACGGAGCCGCGGACAACATTTACATGAAAACGTAAATGGCAAAGGCCTATTTATCAATTATAATAAACATTTTGAATTTTTGATGCAAATTGATGCAAAAAACTGCTCCTAAAAGTTCACCCTTTATGTAGGAAGAGTGTTCGTGCACTTTTCCGTGAAGAAAATTAAAGTGTCCAATTTACAGAAAACGGGAAAAGATTATTCTATTTGAACTAAAATTACCCACACTTCCACGTAAAAAAATTCAAAACTAAATGGTTCAAAAATTTTAATCCGATTAAGGCTCATGAACATTTTTTGTTTGTTTTTGATTGGTTGTGACGAATACGTATTAAACAGAGACGTTTTTTAGACTTTAACGCGAAAGTGTTATTGAAATGTGAGAACAAAATGGGTTTTTGGATATTACATCTATAGAATCTATATGCAAACTAGAGTCCGACCGAAGGTAAATTTATTGACCGAAGCCGAACTTTGGCTTTTTAATCACTTTCGGTCAAAACCGAAGCCGAATGTTGTGCAACCTGAAATACCAAGGAAGCAGAAATAAATCATCCTTATTAATATGACCTGTATACATTTTATTAGATAAAATAACTCATAATCATAACAAAATATATTTTACAAAGTAACAGTATCAGAAAAATAGCCTATAAATGAATCCGTTTGATTGCCTGTGAATAACTACAAATGCAAACTAAAGTTCATTCAGATGCAATTTCCACTACAAAAACAATAAATGACTTCCTCGAAATCTCTCATGCGAAAAATTATCAGAAAAACGGTTGATCAATTCAATAATGGCTTCGGCTAAACTTGCGATTTTTTTTTCGCCGAAGCCGAATGTTTTGCCGGAGCTGGAAAGTTTGGACGAATGTTCGGTCGGACTCTAATGCTAACCCGTAAGTGTACATGGCAGTCCTTGAATTGAAACGTTTCAAGATTATTGTCCTTGTAAAACAAAGATCACAAACAAAATGAAAGCAAAAGCATGTGTGTACGTGTTGAAAAAAAGTAGCGAATGTACAAATGTTACACCAGCTTCTGTTTGGTCTCAGTTATGAGTTGTCTGAAATTGGAAAACCTGACGAAAAATGTTGAAGGCCGAACCCTACAGACCGTCAGTAGGGTCGCAGTGAAAGCTTAACCATCGTTACTGATCATAACCTCATCGGAAATAGAAAGGAAAACAGCCTTGACGGGAATTAAAAAAATATATGTTATATACATATGTATGTTCATATAACATCCCACAAAATGTTCCGATTATATTTATAAATAAATTTGATAAATGAGTTAAGTCCTTAATATGAAGGATTGTATACTTCCATTGGGCCTGCGTACATGAGATGAGCTCCTCCGGGGGAAACCCTGTTGTCATTGTTACTGGAACAAAATTTGTGGATACATAAACAAATTTTTGTTTGCGGTAGACATTTTGCAGATCTCAAAATTTAGGGAGTTGTGTATGGAATAGTTTCCACTTTAAACCTATGTCGTTTTCCTTTGGTAATCCGGAAGAGCTCTCCGATCCGGGATGCCAATCGAACAAGCAAACATGGCGGAATTCCAAAAAGTCAAAAAAATGTTCATTATGAATGCACACTGCTTTTCTGATGCCAGGTTATAAATTCTTTTTCAATGCTTTGCATTTGTTATGCATCATAATCATTCACGATGCTCTGTTTGCTTTTGTTTGGGGAGTGGATACGTTCACAATGCGTTTTAGAAACGTATGCATTGCATCGTAGTCAGCAGTTTGCATTTTGGAACACTTGATTAATCAGTAATGCAGAAGTACTGCGTTTTGGAATTCAGCCCATATTTCATTTGAATTTGAAGTGTATATGCCGCTGTATTTGTGAATATGTATTTCCAACCGCCTCACTGCCAATCTGATGACGAGAATGTTATTTCATTATTTTCTATACCTAGTTAATTATTTTGGTAATAACGTTCAGCTTATCTCGTCAAATTTAATGAATTATTAAATAAATGCATCAGCAACAAATATGACATTTATCGATTGTGACGTTTATGGAGTTTGAATGTGTTAGTGCTTTTGATTTTGATTCTGAATTAAGCGGATTTCTCTTTTTTCCGGGAGAGCAACTGTCATTTTATTACCAAACGAACAGTTTCAGAAGAGTCCGTAAGTCGTCCGGATTACCAAACGAAAACGACATTAGTGGAAGATTTTACTTTTTGTTTTTCATCCACCTTCGGGCAAAACTAGTGTTACTTTTCTCATTGCCCTAGATCTTCTATTTTCAACTCCCTTCCGACTTCCTCCTCATATAATCGAAACTCAGATAAAACATCTTACTAACTCATAGCACACACCTTAACAATTATGTATTCATTAACCGTTAATGGATGTGATTCAATCGCTCTAGATACCAAAGAGCTATGCGAGTTTTCATACACCTCAGAGGTCAAATGTATATGAACGTAACGCGTGACGTCACGTAGCTGGCGAAAACAACCTACGTGGCATTGAAGCACACGTTAATCCACACATTTAGACCAAATTCTAAACATATCTAAAACTTTACTGATGCCTATTCTATTCTCAGCTCTTTGCAGAATATCCAAAATTCAAATTCCCATCAACTTATCTAAACAATTACATTACAACGTCTTAATCTGCATAAACAAAATACATCCAGTGCCAGTGCCAGCGCCAAAAGCTTCCGAAAAACAATAAAACGCACAACAACGCCAACAGCAAATTTTTGGTACATAGTGTGTTGTGTTTATTTTGGATACTAAAAAATATAAAATATACAAATTTTATTTTTGGGATAACAAATGGTGCACAGAAAGGAGAAGGAAACTCTCGGGATATTTTTTCTATGTTTGTTCTTTTGAATGCGATATAAAATGTGTTTGTTTCTTAATTTTGGTTTTGTTTCTTCGTCGTCATTGCATCGTCGTCGTGTGGTCGTCATTTCGTCCAGCATCATTGCAGAGAGAGAGAGAGATAGAAAGAAAGAGATACTAAAAACAAATATTCTCTTCTTTTTAAAACACAGAGTAAAGTTACTAAAAAGAACTATTACATTAAGCCGACAATAAGAATAAGTCATAATAATAGTAATTAATAATCATATAAAAAATAAATGAAGGGAGACTGTTGTACAAATTATAAATAAAAATACATATATATATATATACCGCTACAAATGCATGAGATGTTAACACATATAATTCTATTTGTCATCCTTTCGTGTTCTACTATTTGTGTCTGACTAAGCTTCCGTCTCGGCGCCTTTCAACCTGAGACGGGCAAAATCCTCGAAGATGATGTCATCATCCTGGCCATTGTCGTCGCCGTCGAGCTGAATTAGATTTGTGGTTGGGACTTCGGCGGCGTTTTCCGACGCTCCTCCAGCTGCCTGCAAACTGCGCCTGGGCGATCGTTCGGAGATGATCGGGTCTAGGTCATCCTCGGGCTTGGGGTGCATAAGAATGAATGGCAGTTCGGCCACCAAGTCGCCGCCCAGAATTGGGCCACTGATAAAGAGTTTCACCTTGACCTTGTAGTGCACAATAATGCCGAGGCTTTCGCGTTGTGTTGGATCTGCGATGAGTGTACTGGACGCGAGGTTGGTGTCCTCGTGCTTTAGCTGTCCGTCGAGGGCGAGACCCCACTTGTCCTTGTTATTGGCCAGCAGCGGTGTCAATTGGAACACTTTGGAGAGCGTGAAGCCCGGTTGCACCTGCACACCCTCCTCTGACTCGGTGTCTGCAACCACGCACTTGTACTGAGCAGTGGAAAACAGACAGATGTCGGCGAACTGGCGGACCAGCACCTTGATTTTCTTGACGGTGCGGTTGGAATTGTTGGCAATGTGAACGTTGACAGAAATTGACTCACCGTGGTGGTAAAGCTCCTTGTCTAAGCTCGCCTCCAGATGAATCTTGTTTGGTTTCAGCATAAACTCCTTGCTCACCTCGATCGAGGGTTGTTCGCCCAACTTTGAGGGGGCGTACATGATCTTGCGAATAGCCAGCCGGACAGAGTTTCTTTTGTGCGGTTTGTCATCGACATTCTCCCCAACGAAAGCCTTCAGTTCGTAGTCCACACCGCATGGTTTTCCTGTATCGCCCGGAGCTGGCTGCAGAGACACCGATGCTGGACAATACGGCGGAACTTCGAAGTAGAATGGATATGCATTGGGACCCAGTTTCTTGATGAGGCGTTCTTGCAGCCGTGTAAGCGGTCGCTCCGACTCAATTATCGGGAAAATCTGTTCGCTCGCCAAGTACAGGTCTTTGCGAAACGTCAATCCCAACACGTCCAAGTCCTCTCGTCCGTACCGAAATGCTGCCAACACCTGACCGAACACCTTGCGGTCCTTAACATAGTCTGGCTCAATCAACACTACTCCGTCGATGGGGTCCACGTGTGTCACATGGTCTACAAAGTCTCGCTTACCCAGATACACGGTGATTTTGCCATTCGATGAACTTTTCTTGAATACCCGCGTCGCCTGACGCTTAGAACTGCCGTCATCGATGTCTGGATCGGGCGAAGGCTGCGGGGATCGATGTAGCGCTGAATTAATCATACTTCTTGTGTGTGAAATGTAAATGAATGTATATGTATAAATTTTCTCCTATTACTAAGTTATAATACTTGCGCGGTGTGCGTGAGTAATGAATGGAATTTCGTTAAAATCGTTTTCTTCTTCTTTTAATTTTTTTTGTTTGGTTTATCTTTGCGAATATATCTCTCGTTTTGTGTTTTTTTTTCGCTTCAAGTCAATAAAAATATGTACATCGGCGGGTTTTTTTTTGGGGCGGCTGCACGGCGCTGTTGAATATTTTTTTTTTTTTGTTTTTCCTTCGAATGTAAATATATGTTATCCGGTTAAGCGGGCGCGCACATTTCAATGTCTGCTGGATGCACAATAATTTCTAAGTGAAAAATTACATTCGAATGTTGGTTTTTATGATTAAAAAGGTCAAAATAATTGAATTGAAACAATGAACCTAAACGCCCAAATATTTATCTAAACTCATTTTTCTTACAAATGTCAGATTTTTTTGTGGTGACAAGTTATTTTGTGTGCCTGCTAAAATTTCTCTGTGGTGATGGAAGCGCCCATAGTGGTGATAAACTGCAAATGTCGAAATGTCAAACAAAAAAGTTGGTGTATGTTTTTTTAGTTTAGTTTGGAAAGAGAAAGGAAAACGTTTTGCGTGTTGTTATTTTTGCTCAGAAAATATGCAAAATTAAACAGAACATCATGGAAAATGTGTTATTTTGGAATTTGAAAAAGTTATATGACAATGAATTATACAGCTGTGTGATTCCAGTGGTAAATTTGTAATGGAAGAGAAGTGATTTAATTGGTGATGAAAAATAATTACTTTTTTCTAGGGAAGTCTACTGACGACGCTGTATCAGAATGATCGTCTAATAGCCACCCCGGAGCAGGAGTATCAGGTGTTGCTATTCCGAGGCGATGCGCACTACCACGAGAGAAAATTTCGTCTGGCGGCAACGCATTTGCATTCGGGACTGATGATGCGAAAGACTATGCTACGGCACAAGAATCCAAATTTGGCTGCAATTGAAAACAAATATGACCAGTTCACGGAGATAGAGATAAAGTATCGGCTAGCGGTCTGCTATCGCGAGTTGAACGAGTCGAATTTGGCAATATCTACATTGCAGTCGATTCCAACAAAATCTAGGTCGCCCAAAATAAATATGCTACTAGCAAAGTTGCAGCATCGTCAGTTGAGGAATTTGGCCGAGGCGATGATTTCCTACAAGGATGTGTTGCGCGACTGTCCCATGGCTCTGGAAGCAATCAGTTCCCTGTTGGAGATCGGGGTAGATGGCATCGAAGTCAATTCGTTGGTGTTGAATGGTGAGTGCCTTTGAATTTCTAATTTAAATGTTTGCCCACAAACAAAATGAGAACTTTTTAATTATAGTGAGTTCTACACCAAAACACGTCGAATGGCTTAGCAGCTGGATCAAGGGTCACGCACAAATGTATGTCCATAAGCACTTGGAAGCGTCTAAGACCTTCAAGGCGATCAATGACAACACAAAGCTCCACCAAAACGATCACATTCTAACGTTGATTGGAAAAGCTCTCTACTATCATGGTCACCATGCCCAGGCCCAACATTACCTCGAAACAGCAAATATGATCAGCCCCTATAGCGCAGACCACATAATGCCTCTCGCAGTGGTCTATGAGCGAAACAATAACCTGCCCGAGCTGGAGAAGTTAGCCTGCCAACACTCCAACATAAACGAATTCAGTTCGGAAAACTGGTTTGTAATGGCGCAAAGCTTGTCGGCCAACGGAAAGTACGACAAAGCGTCCTATTTTACGCATAAAGCGATCTCTGTTGATCCCACCAATGTGGAGGCGTATCTTCTGCGTGGTAAGATCTTCCTCCAGTTAAAGCGCTACAAGGAAGCAATTCATTACTATCGGACTGTTCAGAGTCTGGCCAATTTTCGGTTTGAAATATACAAAGGTCTTGCTGGGTGCTACATTGGTTTGAAGCGGTTGAAGGACGCCCAAACGATTTGCGCATTAGCGGCACGTTATTTTCGTAATTCTCCGAGAAGTTTTGTGGTGAGTTGTTTGGAATTTTGAAAGAAAAACAGTTTATAGAACTCGCAATTGCAGCTTCTTGCCAGTACTTTGTTGTACTCATCGAATGTGGTGACGAAACGACAGGCGAAGACTTTCGTAAGCCGTGCCCTGGAGATCGATCAGTACTACTTCCCAGCAGTGTCTGCCATGGCAGAAATCCTACAGTCCGAAGGAGAGACACAGGAGGCAATTAGATTGTTAAAAAAGCAATCGGCCAGTTACCCCAGCTGCAAACTGTTTACAATGTTGGGCGATATCTTGAGCACTGAGAAGGACTTGGATGGTGCTCTGGAGTACTATACAATCGCTTTGAGGTAAAACTCGATCATAAGCGATTGATATTGTTTTCAACTTTTGTCTTCCTTCTAGCATGGAGCCAACAAATCACCGTGCCCTGGAGGGGGTGAATGCACTAGGACAGTCGTCGGAGACGACAACGAAGCAAGACGAATGCTCTCTCGCAACCACATCACAGGATGAGGAATGGCCCATCGACTATGACGAACCATCAATCGAGGCTGTCGAGTTTTCCTCAGCTGCCGCTGTCAATCCCGACGGTGAATCAGAAAGCGATCCAATATGGTCTGACGTAGATGCAGAACTTACTGCCTAGGGCGGAGATCTGTTCTTTTTTGTTACAACTGTAATACGTAGTTCTAAATACTAATACACTTTAATATTCCTCCCAAAAGTTATTTTCTTAATTGGCAACACTTATCCCTGAACTAGCTGTCACTGTCAAATGGGGAAAGCAAACTTCGCATAACCTCAACCCATCAAAACATTTCTTGCTCGTTCAATCTTCAATCGATTTGTGAACAAGTTCCTCAAGATGTCCCGGTCTTTTCGTCCAAGAACTTCCGCCAGAGTTGTTTATAAAGTGAAGGAGCTCTTAGCGCCCGCAGAAGGCGAACGTTACTTGATTAATCGAAACCCCCGAAATTTGGAGAAACTTCGCATCGCCTATAAACCCAGCGGCTACCATCTCGAGAAACCAGGCAGGAGCTTCTGGCACAAGTTGGACATCAACGTATCTGGCAAGTATGTTTCTGCCGAAGTAAAACACTTCGAAAATGGACCTGTGCTCTCGGCCAGCACCGCTGAGTGGGCAATAAAGAAACAGCTCTACAGAACCAAGGATACAACTGCATTTACCAATCTCGCTCGAGTACTGGCCCAACGTTGTCTACAAGCAGGAATTTCCGAAGTGTCGTGCAACATAAAAGCCGTGCCCAACGGAAAGGTGGACAAGTTTCTTAAAATCATGGAAGAGAATGGCGTCACTTTAGAGGAGCCAGAGCGATTCAAAACCCCTCATCCCTGGGATGCTTACCGACAGCCCAAGTACTGGGAGACCACAGAATAAAAGAACACACAGATTGTGGGAATTTTCCGTATTTTTTTATTTTAAGTTAAATAAAATTTACATGATAACTGTTTAGCTTTCGTATTTTCCCTTGATGTCGTTCCAGAGTTTCTATAGTTAATGATAAAAGATTTTTATTACATAATGAATGCGGGAATATGAGGTGTTTTACTTACACCACGGTTAACCGAAGTAAAGATTGCGTCCGATGCGATGTCGAAGGTGCGTTCGAAGAAAAATGTCGAAGCCAGGATTACCACGGCAAAGGTGGAGCTCCTCTTGAAGATGCTGTTGTAGATGGCCTTCATTTTTGCGTATTTTTCGGGAGTTCTTCGATAGTTTTCTGCAGCAAGTCTGAGAATTTTCAGTTATGGTCCTGAAATTATTTGACAGCAGTCAAAGTGGCAGTGCATGTATGTTGAATGGCGCCCCCTGGTGTAGAGAATTTTAAGAAATAGGGGGTATATTATGCGTCCATTGTTAAACAGGATGACTCTCATACACCGTTTTATTCTACACATTAAAAGTCATATTTATTGATTGAAATCCTTATTTATAAAAGTATTAAAATAATCGAATAAATAACGATAATCGCTGTCAAATGATTTTGCAAGCGAAAACTGTCAAAAGTGGAAATTGTATGTCCCCTAGGAATACCTTAAACGCTAATGTGTTATTTATACGTCGTTGCCTATGCTGTATAACTTAAAAGCGTTCGGAGGTTGCTAAGTGCCCGCATAAATATTTATTTTGTACGGAATTGCAATTTTCTTTTTCTCTCACACTTAAATTCAACTACTTAATCATGCGGTGCAGAAGGGAAGGGGAAGGGTGCATGCGTGCATTACGTATCTCTTATACGAGCAAATCCGCCTGAAATTTTAGCAGAGGAAAACATTTATATATTTACAGATTTTTTTTTCATCTCTGCGACAATTGTTTTCATTTCACGCATGATGTATAATTTTACTTCAAAATAAATTCGGTATAGGAGAATCAAATTAGCATAGAAAAGGAATATGAGTAACAAGCGAAGAAAAATATTCGTATGCGTTATCTTTCGAATGACATTGGAAATTGACAGGAAAAACTTTAAAACTTTTTGTGTAAAATTTTTAACACAAGTGAATACGTTTTACTCTTTAAAGTATTTTATCTTTTTGATGATAAATAAATATAACGAGAGATGGAGAAACTTAAAAAAAAAATGTATTTGCAAAAAGTTTATTACACTAAGCTGTTATAAGGCATTCATATTATTTAAAAATTGTTTTTTTTTTATTTAAGTTTGCCCATTAGAGTACTGGAAATACAGGCATTCGTTAGCCCTCTTTCGCTTCTTCATATTAATAAATACTGCAAGTATGTTTGATCATTTTTTGTTTATTTTAATGACAAGCTTAAAAATAGTTCACATAATTAAAATAGATTGGAACACAAATGACATTTTGCTTCATGCATAATGCTACGTGCAGTTCCACCTTAATTTAAGCACTAATGCTGCATTGCCACCAAAAGATAAACCGAGATTATAGAAAAAATATTAACAATAAATCTCCGCGCGTTTCCACCGACTAAAAGAGAGATTGGGGTTTCTCTCAACCCGCTCTATGGTTCTCAAACTTGCGCACATAATGTCCACAATCTAGTTGTCAAATTGCTTCCTTGCTTTCAATTCCGTGCGACCAACGTCACTTTTGACACATAACATGTTGTATATTTTGTCATCAAAGTCTTTTCCCAGTGAAGCACTACCAAACATGCAAAAATACGTGACATGAATTTAAGTCGGTAATGTTAATTTGGAAATTAGAAAGCATTAGTTAAAACAAGAGACTGACCACTTATTAATATAATAATAATAATAAAATTATAACCACCCTATATCGGCTGTCAACTCACCTTAGCACAAGAACAATTCGCCCAAAAATACTGGTTCTTTGCTTGACAGTTGTTTGTTGATTTTCACACGTGCCGCTATAAGGATGTAAACAAATTCCTAGTTTCGTCTCAATTCAACTCATCGCTTCAACTAAATTATATACTTTTAAAATGTCTATTGATCTTCAAATCGGCCCAATCACAGAGCTCATAAACGACTTGGTTGCTCCTTCCCATCGCTGCAATGTGAACATTATACCAGACCACATAACAATGCTGCATGGCACTAAAACAAAAAAGCAACTAAGTAGGAAACGTAGATCAAACAAGAAAACCACCCTTAACCGGCGAGAATTCGCCCAACTTGGTCTAAATACTTTGCCAACGAAGAAGATAACATATGCTGACGTTCTGCCACTTAACAAACTGTGGAAGGGCTACATTAAAGAACATTTGAATCTAAGGAATGGTGAACGAATTCCCGAAGTTTTCGACCCCGGTTATGATGCATTCAGCAAGCTACTGGTGAAATCAGACTTGCATGGAGCTAAGATAGCAGTTACTAAGTCCAAATGTCCCAGTTTAGTAGGATTATCAGGGATTGTGGTGCTGGACACGAAGAATGTACTAAAGATCGTTGGAATGGACAACAAACTGAGGACAGTGCCAAAGAGTGAGTGTATTTTTGGCATGCAACTGGGAAATATCACTGTAACACTGTTTGGCAAGCATTTGAATATTCGATCGGCCGAGAGGTCTGTAAAGAAGATTAAGAATTTCATCGAACCAGATTTGTAGCTATTCAAATATATTTGTTATTTATAGAATGTTAATGTGATTTTTTTTTTCGAAGATTGATTGATTTCAAATGAAGAGGTCGAACGAAATATATTGTTTGTTTGCTCTCTGATTTTATATTAATTCGATTTGATTGGTAAATATCCACATACTAAATTAAGAAAAACCTAAAAATTGTTCAGAATGAGAATACATGTCTGTAAGTTGATCTGGCTGTTAGCTAGAAACAGGAAGTGTGCCAAATTTGAATATTTTAAATTTCTCAGCAGTTAATGTAGGAAATTGTTAACATGTAGAAAATAAAGATTACTTTTGTGTTCTAACTTGTTCTGACTGTTTTTTTTACTTTAATCAGCACAACATCTACGCACTTAGACCAGTATTAGTCCGTTTTGATACCACTGCAGACTAAAAAAAGCGTCTCCCTACTCGTTGAACCAATTGGAGCTTCTGAAGTACAAAAAGGCTTCGAGCGCTTTTTTGGAGAGAGCAGAGTATGTACAAAGCAGGTGGGGGATCGTTCCCTTCTGCACCAAGTCTTGTTGCATGTTTAATAAGAAAATGTCCAGTGATGACACCTGTAGTGCCAATGTCTCGTCTGCTTAGAGATAAAATCCTTAGAGCGTTTCAAATTCAGCTTAGGCCACTTTGTACGTAAGTATCGGTCTTATAACAGAGATGTATAGCCTGTGAGTAATGTGGGGTTGAAGGCCCTAGCTGTGAACGCTTTATACTTCTTTCCTGGATATTAGGTTCCCAGCTCAAATTTTGTTTATAATCGGAAACAGATATTTCGATTTTCCCTAGAAGCTTATGCAGTTAATAGAGAGAAGGTCAACATGTGGAATTTTATATTTTCTTGAGAAGAGGACTACTTCAGTCTTCCGAGGGTTGGCACACCGAACTTTATAAGTCACTAGCGTGTAAAGAGCAGTTTACAGACATTCCATCTCGCAGATAATCCACCCAGTTTTGAGTTGATAATCCTAGTTGCTTCATCTACCTTCAGAGCCGACAATTCATTTGCGATTACAAACGTTTTCATATTGTTAAGACCTCCTTCTATGTCCAGGGAGGGGACCATAGTGTACTCCTGATTATGCAAAGATTATTCAATGGAGCGTACCAGCGCAAGCCGTTTCTAACGATATTGCCTTACAGTATGCATGCTGTGCTGTAGACAGAAGTCTTGCATCGATGCTTGTTCGTTAATGCATATCAATGAATCGTTCTGGGGTTTTAAGAAGGAATGACGATATGCTTATGGGTCTGAGATCTTTCGGACTTGCGTGGGAGCAGTAACCAGCTTTGGATACGAAAACCACTTTAACTTCTATCCGCAGCAGCGGAATCAATGTAGGTATTTAGAATTATTTTTTGCACTGGCAGAACGATATCCGAGGTCTTTTGGAGCTCTACTAGTATAATGCCATCTGGTCCCGTTGATTTGTAAGTTTTGAAGATATTGCGAGTTAATTTGAGCGTTCGACATATTCAGCCTTACTAATAATCGAACACTAATGTCGACCATTAGTTGACTGCCAGTTTAAATTAAAATGTATAGCATATTTGAAATGGTACCAATAAATAATTTGACCTCCACCTTTACTAGTGCGAGGACTTTTTTTTGAATCTATTACATTTGCTGTCAAATCTATTTGTCAAAACATCTGATATTGTTTTCAAACAGAGTTACTTTGAAAATAAGGTGAAGAAATTAAGTAATTAAATATGAATTCAAGTCGGGACGAAAATATTTTTATGGATCTGATGCTAGTTAACGAATCGGCAATCTGTTGAAAAGGGGAAAATTATAAAAAACCAATTGACCCATTTTTAAAATATGACGATCAGGATTTCTTTGGGCACTATAGGTTTGTTTATTGTTGTTGGTGTATAGTAATCAGTAAACAGTTTAAAATTATTAATAGATTTAACAAACCGACAGTCCGCTATATTGCGGAAATCGTTCGAAAAGAACTTGCTCCATGGACGAATCGCGGAGGAGCACTTTCAGTGGAAACCACAGTATTCGTTGCAATACGATACTTAGGGAAAGGATATTATCAAAGCGATGTTGGTAAGCATACATAATTTACTAATAAAAAGGTAACATATGTCAATTGTTTTGTTTAAATTCAAATACAAACAAAAACACAACAGGTAAAGACAAAAGACGAAAACAAATGAAGCAACAAGTCGGTTCTGTGTGTCAGGATTTGAGTTCTGTCAATGTGACTTGTGTTGCCATCGTGCTTTAAGTGAATTAATTTTGTTCATACCTTTTGGTGCTTTTAATTTTTTCGAAATATATGTGACACTGTGCTTGGTTTTGTGTAGAAAACAAATGTTGCAACATATGCGGAAGGCCTACCAGAAGTTCTGATCATATTAAGTATGTTAAGAAATATCTTGGAAAATTTGGAACCCATTCGGAACGGAAAATGTACCTATTCTAAAGTAAATGTACACACTTCGAATTACTTCGATATACGTTCAGTTAAACACTAATTTGTACAAAAGGAAACTGTTTAACTTTTTTGCGAAAATTCACAATTTGTATCCTTTTCCTGTGCTAATTGGATTATTTCTTCATGCTTTGTATTTTTCATATACATTTTTATTTGATAAAGCCGAACAACAAAATTCGTATTTACTCCAAAATATATTACTATACGTTTATTTGATACAAAAATAAATGAATCCACGGCAACATTCCGTTGCAGAATGAATTATGACAGAATGAAAATCAGAGTTAATGTTAGACATAAACATGGCTTTCTGACCATTAACATTTAACCCTACAGTTAAGGATTATCCGACAACTAAATTTGTTTATTGGTACAGGGATTTAAGAAAGTGTACAGACTTTAAGTTAACTGCCAGACTAAATTTGATTATTAGTACGGCCGATTGAGTCTTGTGTTATTTATAACTGCGGTGTTGCCCTTATAATGTATATCTAGTAGCAGAATCTGATTTCTAAAGGCAGCTTGGCATTACGGGGAATTTTTCTTAGCCTTGAAGCCTCAGAAGCCTATTTTGCCACAGATGTGTCTCCAAGATAGGTACTTGGCTTTTCTTAATTTTATTTTGTATACTTTGAGAGAGATATAGGAGTTCCCAGTCGGACTATTCTCTCGTGATTAGCTTCGTTAAAGGGATATCTGAAGGTGAATCGGAGTAGATATAAATCCCTGGTCCACCAGTGCGGTCTTTTCTTTCCTCCTGCTCTGATGAGAGGGAGAGAAGAATACAACAATTTATTAGGAGCTGAGGTGATATTCTCAAAAATACTATGGAGCTCATGGGAACTACTCGGAGAGTTTAGAAGATCAGAGGTAATTAAACGTTTTATGCTGTTTTTATATTTCATCCAATTTGTTTTCATATAGCTTCTAGAGACTGGGTGCCGGAGAGGGTTATCATGATGATAAAACTGAAAATAACGCCAGAGAAGAAACAAGGCCGAAACCTTTCTGAAGTGTTGGACATTAATGCTACAATCGGGCACCTCTATCTACCACGGTATTATTTACGTCCTCCCACTCAGAAAACTGAGGAAGAAGTTCTTCCTCACTCAGAAAGACACTGTTCACACAGTCACCCGTTTCCATTCCTGAAATATTGTCATTCATCCCTTGTCCAATTCATCCCTTTTATATTGTCGCAGTATAATATGATGTCATCCAAAAATATCATACTTTGGGTCAGTGGCAGTGGAGTAAAGCCAGCTCAATAGGTAGTTGGTACTTCCGCATTTTCATCCATATATGTCACGTAGCCGGTTACCAGCATCGATTTGAGTAACGTGTTTCTACAAGGATAACTATTTGTTTAGTAGTAATTTTGGGCTTATTTATCCAGAAAATAACGGTCTGGCAGGTGCGTCACGAGCCGGATTTTTTAAAATGTAAAATATGGGCGAAAAATATTGTTTTAACAAGGCTAAAATTTTAGTATGTTTTAGATTATTTTAAAAATAATCGTCTGGCAGGGTTCTGGCGGACACAAGTGCTTGCCAGACGAGTGTTTTAATACTGGTTGAAGGCGTTTGGACATTGCATGGACCAATTTTCCGCAGAAATGTTGTTCGGTAAAGGTGCATGGTTGCAATTAAGACTCTTTAAGCTGATTAGTGGTGCCTAAACTTCTATTTGTACAAGCTCTTCCCAATACTCTAACTGAGGAGGTGTCTGTAATAGTTTGAGGCAACCAAAGCAACTTGTAGACCTTTAAAATATATCATCCAATTTGTACACTATAAACCTAATAAACCTTTCAAATAAATCATTACTGCCTTCCAAAAGTCATCTGCTTTAAATTTGCATTTTTTAGCGAATTTAATTTTTTGGGCTTATGAATGATATTTTAATTGCAATTCTGCCATATTAACCATGAGAGTGGAGTTCAAGGACACATCTTACCTGGTCCTGTTTTCCTTACACATTTGTAACTCTCTTACAAGGAAAATATGCTTTTATAGGACAGTTTAAATTCCTTATGGTACATAAAAAGTAACGTTGACAGGCGAACAACTTTTTCCGACTAATTCAGCAATTTCTCGATCTACTTGTACTTTTCCATTCATTTTAAATATCAATTTCCTGACTTTGAAAGTGTCTTGTTTTCCGTTTGAGACCATGATTGATAATCACGTCGAATAAATAAAAGTTGTTAGTGTCGAATGAATGTAGAAAATGAGCAACAAAAAATTCAAAAAATCGCGTGTTGCCAACAATTAACGGAGCTTCTTTCCTAATTGTCCAATTATTCGTTGAATGCGAAAAGTTGATGTTTCTGGTTTGTAATATGTTTGCAGAAATATATGAGATTTCATATTTGTTTTTATTAATTGTTTGAAATTACGAATTACCGATAATTCGTTGTATCCACATAATAATATTAAAAAAAAAGATAAATGTAGGAAATGTTTTCAAGTTTCTAAATCTGCCCTTAGATTTAGGTACCATGCGATAGTAGGTTTCGATGATCGAGTAGGATCGATGATCAAAGAAAAAAAAAATTGACTAAAGGAAATGGTCTCAGGTTTGTCTTTGTAGCTTTGACGCAAACTTATTAGGCTCTGGTGTCCCGTCGATCTCCAGATTATCTCCGAAGTTCTCCTGTATGAGCATAGCACTTCTCCGACCCATATGGTTGACCGTTGCGGTAGAATCTTATTGCTTTCTGCGGATCTCTGTGCAGACGGACCATCATTGTCATCCCGCTACTGCCGAAAACTCGAGGGAGGAAACCCTCTATTACAAAAGTGAGATCTTACCGCAACGGTCAACTATAAGGGACGGAGAAGTGCTATGCTCATACAGGAGAACTTCGGAGATAATCTGAAGTTCTACAGCTAAACTATTTTCCAAACAAGGCCCCAACCAAGGTTAAGATCTTTTGTTGGTTTTTGTAAATAAGGGGGAATTGCCAAAGCTGCTAGAGTACTCGCTTGGGTTCTACCGTACCCCTTGATAACTGGATTAGTTGGAACTTGGTTGGCATTTATAATGCCCTTTTACAAAGTATGTAAGTACAAAAGAGTAAAACGAGCGAAGGCACAAACGTCAATAAAAATAAACATTTTCCCAAACCTAAACGTACAATCAGAATCAGCCTTATATGCGATGCTTCCGTGAGATATAGTTTCTCAGTAAAGTAAAGTTTCGAAAACAAAAACTAACTGGAAATCACTCTTACATTTCTCTTCAGTCATGGCTTTTATGACATTTCGTTCACGCGCTCAAACAAGTTTGTACTGGCAATTGATTTGCTAAAAATACTTTACTTTGCTGAAAGTAACACTCCCATTATATTAGAAGTAAAATCGCACACATTTATGAAGTCGGAGGTGAAGCAACATTGGGAACTACTTTTAGGTACAGTTTCAATAAGTTTCCAATTTTCTTTTTACAGCACAGCAACATTTTTGGTAACATAACACAAATAGAAATTCCCGTATAACGTACCTCAAAACCAAAAACCATATTTACTTACATATATATGTATTTATAGTAAATATCATCCACCCAGAAAGCTGTCAAAAGTCCCAACTTAAGCTCGCTCAATTAGTTATTGTTGACTTGGCCAATGGACTGTACAAAAGCTGTAGAGACGATCCCCTCAGGCGGGCCGAAACTCCTACAGCAACAATTCAAAATGCAAACTTGCACAATCATTTTACCATTCCACCATATCGCGTTGTATAGTCCAAGCCTCAACCAAAATGCACTCCACATAGCACCTCTCAACAGGCTCTTCACCTCTTCTGCTCGCTTCCGTGCTGCCGCACGTCCCCTCTGCAGGACTGGGTTTCCATCACAACCGCCACCACCACCTGGCGAATATCAGCGAAGCCTTGAAGCTGGAGTGTTAAATTTTACATTTCGCCTGAGCTTCACCAAATCCGTCCAAAAAATTAAATATGAAATATGTTTCCAACTCTGCACCTTTTCGAGAATTTATTTTCCATTCTCCACCTCCATGTCTATTGTTCGGGAAGAGTTTTCCTGTTTTTCCACCTCTCACATTGGCCGCCGCCGGAAAATGAAATAAAAATTATTTTTGTTATGAAAAACACGAATTTCATTTATTCTGGGGAAAAAAAAAGAACGAATAGACACCGGCGAATGGTCGGAAGGGTAGGCAGGCGGCGCGGGGTATATCAGTACACTTACTGAATTTTCTATGGATTTTTTGAAAGGCTATTCTTTGTTTCCTGGAATAATCCACCTGCAACGCATTCATTGAAAAATAGTGCAATCAGTAATACTAGTACACCTGAAAAAAGTAAGAGGAATGGTTGCAGCTATAATCCTTCCATCCAACTATCCCTGTAACTATATGTGTATGTGTTTATGAGAAGTGTATATTTTGGGGGATGATTCTCGCGTCAGCCTTTGTTCAGAATTATCCTGGCACGCATTTAAATGGGTGTTATGAGGTTTATGCATCTGCACTATTAAAACAATTTCAGCCATACGTCCAGCTCCACTCGCATTTTCCGTAACATTATTTTGAATAATCCATTGGTTAATGGAGTGATTGGGAGGATAGGCGTACTCGTGTGTGCTTTGTTTGCTTGGTCGCTGGCGGCTGCCAAAATTGAGTACAAACGGTTGAGTTTTCGACCATCATCGATTGCTGAACGTCAGGGACTCTGTGCCGTTATTTCTTTTTTTTTTTTTGACATAAACAAAAAAAAAAAAAATTTTGAAAAGCAGAGGTTCTTTTTTGACATGAGACGATTAAAATGCTTCCAGGCAATTTGCCCATGAACATTCGCAGTAGCTCAGATGGAAGCGCGTAGTTAGGTTCGGTTGAATACCTACAGGTGGACGTGATGGTGCGTCCTTTTTTTGTTGTTGTTTGGAGCAACCGAGTTTTAAGGACAAAAATATTTATTGTTATTTCATGGTCAATTGTTCCGGGGGAACAATGAAAAGTTTTTGTTTAAAATTTTCTCGAACAGTAGATTGGGACACGAAGGTGGAGGCGGATGTGGGTTGAGCAAGTTCTGTGAAGTAGTTCCTTATGTGTTGTTCAACTTTGTTGTGTTTATATTTGAGAATAGTTTTTTTAAGTATGGGTTTGCAAGTGGAACTTGAGGCTGAAGGGGTGGGATGTGAGCTCTATCTAAGCAAACACACTTTTGTTTTGGTTAAGAAATCCAGTTTCGGGAGGTTCTTTAGAATTAATTGAAAATTCATAAAGTCATCTGTTTCCGAAGTGTATCTAATCAAATGTTTTACCTCTTAGAACTTTAGAGAGATTTGAATACTTTTTTTTTTTTTTAGTTTTGAAGAAGTACCCGTGTTGATGTTGAAGAAAAATGAAAAATATCGTCGTCTGGTCGAAATGCGGATATATTTAAGAAAGGAAATAAAAACTGAGATAGTAATTGTCCTGCGGAATGCATGGAAAGTGGCGTCTATCCAAGCAAAATGCATCCCCCGGTCGACTCTTAAAAAGTGGTCATTTACGGACTTGCAACTTCCTATTAAATATGTTAAGGAAAGTTTAATCGTCGCTTTTTGTGGTACAATAATGTCGGAATTCTGGTCAAATGAAAAATCGGCCTTCATCCAAAAAATAACTGGAATCCGATTCAATTACGGCATGCATTGAGGTCTTTATCTGCTATGACCTTAGACACATGGACACTTATATATTATATTTATAGCATTAAGGTTGCATTTCTCTAGTTGCGGAATGCAAATCTTTTTTGTTTAACTCTTGAAAGACTGCTCTAATACCATTAACAATAAAGAGACTGGTAAATCCCAAACTTGTAAACTCCCAGCGATTCTCCTTAATAAAAACAAAATATGGAACTAGCAAGTCAGGATTGCCACCGAACGAGCTATGAGAGCCATATGGGATTTAAATAACGGTATAAAGGTATGAGCGTGAAAATGATACACTGGTGGCATACCATAATAGATTTCTTATCACGTAAGCGGTTTTCGTCTGGTGGTCGACAGTTTTTGGACCTAAACCTCCGGAAGGGCTACAGAAGCTTCAAAGTATTGCTTGCCTGGCTAATATAGGCACGATGCTCACCAGTCTAGCTGCGGTGAACGTAAAATCAAAATCTCGATACCCAAAGGTCTAAATCTCAATGCCTTAAGATCTGCACTAGAATGTTTAATCTCTTCAAACAGTCTCCACTTGACTGTTTGAAGAGATTAAACAGGAAGAAGAGACGAAAAGTATATTCTGCAAAAGTGATGAGTAGCACATTTACCTCATAATTAGTTATTGACAGCTATAATATATTTGCTTGGTAAAGTCTTCTGAGCAATATGAATAGCTTCATCGTTAAACACACAAAAAACATCGAACCGAAAATAATTATAAACTATTAACGCTTTCATCATCTCGAAGTTTCTTCTATGAACAGAAACGTTTTGTAACTCGTTCACTGGGAAGTTCCACTAGGAGGCCAATCAAGGAGGAAACAACTCAGATTCCATTGAAATTTAATTTTAATTAATTAAAAGTTAATCTTTGCATTTTTGTACTGTATTTGCCATTTAATATATTTTTTTTTTCAGCCAATTTGGAAAACAATTTAAATAATTTTTCTTAACAATACCATTATTTTGATGAGAACTTGTTTATGAGTTAATAAAATGTTACTCATAACAAAAAAAATAATGTTGGATCAGTGAAGAACTAAAATTCGCTTACGTTTGTTTCAATTGGCAAAGAAGTAATTTTGAAAGACTGTGAACTAGTTTTGTGAGATTATCATCTAGGTTCCACATTTCACTTTCACTCGAAATAAAATCGAAATGAAATCGAAATGGATCGAAAAGGAATTTGTGTGTTTTCAAATTCATTTTAATCGATTTCGATTTAAAATGTTTCGAAATCGAACCAAAGTGAAATTGTTGTGTTCCACAATTAGATTTTGACGATTTCAAAATGATTTCAAGGAATTGAAGATTGCTCAAAGTAAAGTCCCGCAATTTGCAGAACAATTATGAATGGTTATTTATTTAGACGGTAGATATAAATATTTAATTCTACAATTAAAAACAATTGAATTTTCGTTTTCAGCTTTTATAACATACGCGCAGCCTCTCCAATTTCAAAGGCATTAGATGTATTTATCAGCCTTCGTATTCTTGTTTTTTCTTGTTTGTATTTAAACCTTTCAGTCTGCAACCTCGCAGCAGTTAACATAGCACTTATTAATTATACTTTAAAATGCGTGAACAACAAAATAATTTACGCAAAGTGATTTCGAAAAAAAATCGATTCGGTCGAAATATAAAACACTGAAAATGATTTCACTCGATTTGCAATATCGATTTCGATTTTATTCCACGCGATTTCTTAGAACGCTGCCGAATTTTTTTTAAATTCGTTTATCCCTAACCCCTTTATCCCCACCTCCGCCCCATCCGCTAGAACCTAAATCTCATTATTCCATCGACTTTCTTCCCGTTTACGATTTCTTGCTGCCCTTGTGGACAATATTTATAAAAAGAATAATAGAAAGAAATTACGAAAATCGGTTGAATGGTTTTCGAGTTATGGAAGGACATATAGACCTTGCATTTTATAGAAGAACTTGACCATGCCCACGGCTCCGCTCGCCTGTAATAATACACTTCAATAATATGTCACAATTACAACGGTAAAAACAATTTTTTTAAATCTGACGCGTATTTCAAAGTTAGCCCCTCGCACTCCTTCCCTCTTCACCCATTCCCCCTTTCCATTACCATATAAAACAAAATGGACAACAAAAAAAAAATACGAAAATCATTTGAATATTGCTGGTAGGAGTATGATTTTATGTCCCTTGGCTGACCGAAGCAGGAACATGTACCTGTTAAATTATTAATACAAATCGAGAAAAATGGAAGACCCCAGGATCACACGAATAAAAAAGGACCACCTTAAAGAAACTGTTTTGAGGTCGAAACGATAATGAACTTTAATAGTTGTAGTGAGATGGGTGTTTTTTTTAAATCCAATTCTTACTTAAAACAGTTATATCTGTAAAAATTCAAACTGTCAGTTTTATTTTTTTACTTAGAAGACCTTGCATGGTTCCAGATTAATGGAAATCGACCATCTAAGACGGTCTAGAACTTTACTGTTGACTGCTTTCGCACAACATTTTTGTTGCACGATGCAATTATATCCAACCCTCCCCATAAAATTATTGAAACGCCATTGTATGCATGGAGACTCCTCAATATTTTTGTAAAAAAGTGGAGTGTTATAAAGTTTGATTTTTTAAGAGTTAAGTTTTTCAGATTGGCAGCACTGGTTAGAAATGGCGTTCCAACGTCATCTGTCAAAGTGAAAAGTTTTCTTCAGTATAGGTTCTCTTCCATTTAACTATGCAAAGACTTACAAACGAGCAACGATTGCAAATTATTGAACTTTATTATCAAAATTCGTTCTCTGTAAAAAAAAGGTGAAAATCCGCTTTTTTATCGAAAATTTGTGTTCAGCGATGAGGCTCATTTCTGGCTCAACGGATACGTAAATAAGCAAAATTGTCACATCTAGAGTGATGAACAGCCACATGCCCTACAAGAATTACCGATGCATCCCGAAAAAACGAAAGTTTGGTCTGGTTTGTGGGCTGGTGGCATCATCGGTCCATTTTTCTTCAAAGACGACCGTGGAAGAAACGTTACCGTCAACGGCGAACGATATCGAGCCATGATACGCAGCTTTTTTTTACCCCAGTTGGCTGAGTTGAACTTGGTTGACATGTGGTTCATCAAGATGGTGCCACATGCCACACAGCTCGTGGAAATGTTGAAGGATGAATTTGGTGAGAAGCTTATCTCTCGAATCACCCGTTAGTTAACGGAATTTGTTATGATTTATAACTTTTCGTTCCTCGATTGAATAAAACGTATGTGGAAGGGATGTGATTTCTGTAGAACTGCGTGCCATGCCATAGAGCAAATGAGATTAACAGCTAATTAAAGAAAACAGAACGCATAATTTCCCGTCAGATTTTGTGATTAAAGGCCTCTTCTTTTTTCTCTTTGGGAAATCGCTGACACTAGTGACGTGCCGTGGGGCTTTTATTAGGATGTTCACTTAATTGTTTTCTCAGTATATGTATGCAGGTACCTACCTATTATTAGTTTTTTCGATGAACATTCCTCTTTTATACATACATATATAGATATGCTTTTGACGTAATGTTCGAAAGAGGAACCTTATGTTCGGAAAGGTATAGATACAAATGGATCTTATTTTAGAAATGTAAGAATAAGGACTAAACAGCATAAAACGATTTATGTCAAAATTGACCAAATGATACCATATTAAGATCTAATGTGTTCCTTTCATATTCCACATTTTTGTCGCTGCGATATCTCAAATGGTTAAAAATTTATAGCCAAATAATACCATTGCAAGCCATAAGCTGCCACAGAAATTTAAACTGAAAATACGTCTTCTGAAAAATAACAAGAAGTGACTTGATCGGTTGTGAAACTCTAGATTTTGTGTTGTTTTTGTTTAGAGTTCTCTTATGAAAAGCGCACCACATTTACAAGAGAATGAATCACACAAAAGGAGGATGAGAGGGAGAAAGTTGCGAGTTTCCAGCCACTAGTAAGTTGCTTTGGTTGGTAATAAAAACTTTTAAATTTTTGTTCGACAGGATAAATAGGTGGAATGAGCCACATTGACATTCGCTCACATATGCTTAAAAAAGTAATCGAAAAGAACACGCACTTCAAGTTGCAATATATCTAAACTAGCTGTCGTAGAACGTGTGGGAATACTTTTAGACCCATTGTTGGTAGTGTTAATAAGAATATATTGCAATAAACATCCTGGGTGCAGTGGCTTAGTGGTTAAGTGCGTTGGACCACTAAGCGAGGGGTCGCTGGTTCATACCCCGACCTGTACCACCTGAAAGTTTTTATTCGCTGCCCCACCTCTTTCGAACGTCTGACAAACATCCAAGAGTAAGAAATGTCATGAGAAGCTTCTCAAAAATAAATTGCCGTTCGGAATCGGCATTAAACTGTAGGTCCCTCCATTCGTGTCAAAAAAATATAACTTCGCACACACAATGGTTGGAGAAGCTAGGCTTTAGGTCCTGTATGGGCCTAATATTTTATTTTATTTTTTAAACATCCTTCAGCTCGAAGCTGGGGCTTATGGTTACCAATTTGGAATTGCTTAACCCTATTGCTGCATTCATGATCTGTTGATTTTGAAATATCAATGTCGAAGAAGCTGAGAGAAAAAACAATCAATATATTCAGACTAGTTTAAATTGAAATAAAGTGCGAAATTCTGAACTCAACTGAACTCTTTTCTGTCGTGTGATTTTTGTAATCTTGTTGCTGAGTATATATATAGATTGCATACTGAGGTATGCGAACGATATTAACATTCATCGGTTGCCCCAGCAAGCCTAGATATTTCGACGATTTCTATGAGCTGTACCAAGATGTGGATTTAGTCCAAAAAGCCAAAAAACCTTGACTACATTGGCTCGGCTACATCGAGCGAATAGAAAATAGAGCTATAGTCAAGAAAATCTTCGAATCCTAGCCCCACAGGTTCGAGACGACATGAGGGATCTTTATTGATTAGGTAGTGGATTGACTTCTTAGTTTAAAGATGAACCTTTTTATCTTCATATCTTTTGCCAAATCTATGATGGTAGGTTATATAGGCCGCCCAAATCCTTTTAGCTTTTTGAAGTATCTATACGTACTTTGATGCTTTCTCAACTCTTACGAATTCAATGCGGTGGTAACTTCTTTATAGTATTAAGTGATACCTGAAAAGTTTAACCGAGGAAACTGTTTGTTTAAAAGCCTCCCTTAAATTAATGCCGCCATCGAAGTCGAATTTTTCGTCTCATCTACAAGGGAACTCTTCTTCTTCAACATTTTTGTCGAACGAATTTCCTATAAGCATTTCTTCTTCTACGTGCGGCTATTTTAAAGATGGTTTTGACATTTTCAGATATTTAGTTGCATCTCTTGGCTAGCCTGATTCATATCAGCAGGTGAAGAAGGTATTTCCCCCAGTTCGCGAGACAGTCTACCACCTCCTTACACTTAGCTTGTATAAAAAAGATCGCTGAAATAAATTCCCCACATCGAGCGGACCGACTTTGAAGTAGTAGGTACATTGCTATCGCTATGACTTCTTGACGAAGTCGCTTTTTTATGACTTAAAAGTAAAAATCCTCAGTGCCCGGTGCCTTATCATCTGTTTCCGATCATATATCAAAAAGTGTCGAACCTTCGAGTTTTTCCAAGACTTATAATATTACAAGAAACAATTACTCGCAAGCATTCCCCACTACTTCTAAATATTTTAAGTAAAATATCCTCAATCAATAACACAATCCACACACACCCAAAATCTCTTGCGTAAAAAAGGTCTTAGGATGATTGACAGCCGAAAAAGTTTATGCCGCTGTACCTATAGAAAAGTACGCATAACTCTAGCCAAAGTGGATTAAGAAGAAAGGATGCCATCATCTCCATTACAATTATCGTCGCTATACTGAGTTGCACACACAGTGGCTTATCCTTCTTTTCTATTCATGTTCAATCATTAAAGATGGAACTGGAATTGATAGCTAGATATAATGCAAGAACAAAAAAGCATAGAAAAAGAAGGATACATCTCCCCCTCAAGCAAGGATTTGCACAAAAAAAGGAGTACTACTTCGCATTAACAAGCGTCGAGCATCTCATCATTATCAAGCGTTCTCTAGGGTACGCCAAACAAATGACGCCTCGTTAGTATATAAGCCCAACCACCGCCCTCGGAACAGACTTTGCGTGAAAGTATCTGTATTTCGGCCCTTCCCACCCCTTTAGATGGCAAAACAAAACCGAGACTAACGAAAGGGAAATCATTCTTGTTGCTATACATATCCAGAGATATGTATGTCCATAACTAGATACTACAAAGTAAATACGAGAGTTTTCCACTGCTTATGCTGTACCTACCTAGCCTATATTCTCTGTTTATTTTTGTTTTATCTTTTTTGTACATAACGCTGCTGCTCTCAGTTACTTGTTGTATATTGCGGCGGCGACGGCAATGGCGGAGGACTCTACTCGACTTTAGCGTGTACTAAGCTGGGTGTTCAAATACACACACTTTGCCTCTCGCCTTGGTGCCGAGTCTACGTGGTGGAACAGGGGACTATTAATATCCATCACTTGGCTTGAACGCGAGACGTCGGTCCATACCATACTCTTTGCACGCTACCTATGTGCTATGTGTAAAGTTGCTTTCATTCCAAGTGTACCTACACACTGTACAGCAGAGAGAAAGTCCTTTTTGATGAAGGCAGGCGAGCAAGTTTCCGGGAACGACATTGGGGTGGGTTTTAGTGTATTTGCATATTGACAGAGAAGCACTTCACTTTGGCGGACCCTCCAAACACACGGATTCAAATGAAAAGCAGCATCACCCATCACCTAACCAGACCGCATCGCATCGCATATCATCGTCATCACCCTTTGCATTAGCTTCATCATCCTCACGCGAGTTTTGATTTCTTTTGTTAAGCCCACGACAGCAGGAGCAGGAGTAGCAACGACGAAAATCCTTAAATTATTTGCACGGGTGGTGTGACGGGTGGTGTGCTGGAGAGTATCTAGATTTCATTTGATTTCCGAGTGCTTGAAAAACGGATATCGCCCCAGCGCACTCGTCGAGAGAATTCCTTTGTTTTCATTTTCATTTCAGGAACCAACTCAAGGGATTAGGATAGCAATGGGATGCGACGATGGGTTTCACCCCGAGTACATCACACTTTATGTAATAATAATACATGCATAGCTGGGCGCAATTCACGTACATACAACATACATACCTATAATGGCTGTGACTGGAACCGGATTTTTTCCATGATGGAGGGTTCGTCTCATTGTCAAGTGTGTACACCCTTAAAATTCATCTCTCTGTGCTGTGATTGCGACTATGAGTAAGTCCCTGGGGCAGAATTGAAAGAAGGGTGACGACGACGAGTACTTCATTTTGATTCTTTTTTTTTCTTTTCGTTTTGTTTTTTATTTACCTATTTCTTGCCCAAGGGTGGCTTAGAGAATACATATTGATACATATATATAACGTTGGGTGTGATGCTGTTATGTGCACATAGAAAGGACACAATATTCGGGCGTCCTATCCAAAGACAATAGGTTTATTCCGTCCAACGGATGTTAGGCTTTCGTCCTTTCTTTTTGTAGCAATGGTTAACGCACTTGGTCATTGTGTGGTGGCGGAAAAGAGTATTTGATTGAGTGCAATGTGATTAACGGACAGATAGATTGCTTTTATCCAGGTTATCCAAGTGGAAAATGGAGTTTCAGCTTCACCGATCATAGATATACTATGGTCCAATAGAATTTCGATTTCTACTAAGTTATTTCCTCATACGTTAGCGTCAATTATGGACTTTTGGACACCCAATATAGAGCAACGATGAACCTGCAACATTCAATTTCATTATAGGAAAGAAATAGATAGCGGCATTGGCCGCAGCTTTATCAGAAGATTTCCAGGCGGAGATACGAGAAAGGTCGGAGTAGGTCGGATTTCCGAAGATGATCATCCCAGATCACCGGTACCTTGAAGTAACGACGTTTCTTAACGAGTTAACTTTCCCAAGAGACAACGACGCTGTCATATTGACAATCAGCGGTTGTTAACTGGAAATAGTTATATTGATGAACAAAGTTGTCGATATGATGAACATATTTTGAAAACCTCAACAGCATTTAACAAGCAAATAGTCAATATGAAGAACAGACAGTTGTCCATTTTTTTTTACACACAATTGAATTTTTCAAAATGAATACCAATAATAGTGCTGCTTTCAAAATGTTCATATTGACAACCGCAGTTGTTAAATAGGCAATCGCAACTGTCAATATGAAAACTCGTATATTTTAACACAAAAATAAAAACGGTAAATTAAAAATTGAAAACAAAGCAGTATAGAACATATTCACATCTTTTCTTTTCTTATTTATAAAGATCTACCTTTTTCTTTTCAGCATTTTTATATAAAAATAATTTAAAAATAATATAACATTCCAAAGAAAAAACTAATTTTTGTATATTAAAAATGTTATCCAAAAATATTGACAATATTAATACATTTTTTAAATGCATCATTTGGGAGTACGTCTATTTTTAAAACAACAAAACAGCATTTTGTAAGTTAACTTTTATTAATAACTATTTAATTTGACATTCGAATATTTCAATTCGATAATCGAATCTATTCAATATTGGCAATTACCATTAATTAGGAAAATTAAATGATAATGAAAATTCAATATGAGAATTTAAATATTCAAATTGAACTGCGCAGAAAGTTGAAGAACGGAATTTCTTCATATTGTCAATATGACGTAGCTTTTTGTTCAGTGTACGTTGCTAATTTGAAAATTGTATTAATTAATTTTTGTGCACATTATATTATTATCAGTATAAAACTACAACCTTCAGGTAATATGATAAATTTCACGATTTACGCCAATCGATGGATGATGTAAATGTATCGGTGCTAGAAACCGTTTCTATTGATCACACTATTCTGTGCGATAAATATCTCAGAGATTTTAATTTTTCGACATCAACAAAGTTGTTCTCTTCTTATTTATCCGGCAAGCTGTTGAAATTAATGGTTATTTGTCAAATTGTCTCGCAAATGTAAAAGGTGCTTCCCAAGGATTAATCTTAAGTTCGTTATTGTTCTCCATGTTCACTACCGAAAAATATAAATAACCGTTAGCTATGTACCTACGCCGTTTATGTGCAATTTTATTTAGTTGCCCTCTCATTCTTATGGAACATTATATATCATTTGATAATCTCCTCAAGTTTGCACATAAGCTTTATTTTCTGACATTTTGTTCAGGTACTCGCCACACTGTCTCTTTAAAAGAATAACGCTCAGAACATAGATACTGGAGCTGCGAAAATAGCGGCGATACTATCATCGAGGATAGCGGGGATAAGAGTAATATGCTTTCTTATGACAACATTAAGACTTCATCATCTGTTCCGACACTCACTTACAATGGCTTCCAGCTGTCAGTTCTTCTGATAAAGCCAATCTGCTTGCTGCTCAGATCGTGCTTTATCTCCCCTTGTACTCGAGCGCCTACAATTTTCTTATAGGACCACTCGTACAGAGTACTTCAACATCTTAATATACAAAAATCCGTTCATCTTTCAGTTGTGTTTCTTCAAATGAGGGTAGCTTTTGGGGAATTAAATTTCTTATTTGATGTGTTGCTGTATTCTCCTTTTTTCATTACTTAGACTTACTACAGTCCAGGCTGGACCTGGGCCTCAACGAGTACGCCTCTCCAGTTAGCTCGGTCTTTGGCTAACCGCTTCCAGTTGCGCATTTCCAAGTTGATTGAGGTCTCTTTCCACTTGTGCGCGCCACTTAAGGGTACGAGGTCTTCCTCAGCGGCGTTGTCCCTCTAAACTATGAAACTAAAATATTCGTTGGCAAGTTAGATTTAATTAGGTGTATTCGATACTGGTTCACAAACTAAAACAGCAACTGCCGAAGCAGTGCTCCAAGATTCTTGAGAGTTATATATCCCAACGGTTCTTTAGCATCAAACTAGAAACAGCATACAAAACTTTAAAAGAAATTAAAGCTGGCGTATTTCTTCCAAGGAAGTCTACGGGGTCCAGTACTATACCTGTTATTTACCAACGATTAATAAATTAAACCAACTGTTTTGCCACAGGTCAGCATTGATTCTGATCTAACGGAGTTTAGCTTGCCTGGGTATAACTAAGTGCCATTATTCTTTTCTCATCGCGGTCTCGCCATTGATATACGTGGTGTTGAAGCCTACCAACTGCTACCTCAATACAGGTCAGTGTTCCAATTCGGAATTTAATTTTATTTGGCTAAAACTCATGTCCGTAGCAATTAATTCACTACCGTTTTATTTACAGAAGCCCTAACCAGGACAGGCATTCAACTTATAATGAGTTTGATGCACTGTCTGATTGCATTACTATAATTGTTACCCTTTATCCTCGTACTGAAATCGTCATTGCGGGCGATTTCAATATACACAATTCAAGTTTGCTTTGATATTCTGGACAGACAACACCCGAAGGAAGGTATGTCGAGATCTTTGCTGAGGTTAATAATCTGACTCAGATTGTAAATGAGCCGACACGGATTCCGGATATAAGCGGTCGAAACGCCAACACTCTGGACTTGTTTCTTACCTCTCACCCTGATAAATACACTTTAAATGTATTATCGCCTCTAGGAATGTCAGCCCATTTTATCATATCGGCGAATTTCTCGTACTCCAGCCACTCTGTTAAAGAACAAGTTCCAAAAAGAACCGTATAAACGGTTTCTTTAGGAGTTTTAACTGGTCGTTGTGCTTCCTCAACAACGACGTGGATGCCGCTGCCGATATGATTACAAATTTAATCAATAATCCCTAACAGGATAAAGTGTATCAGACCTAAGGAAAACGCGTGGTGTGACTTGAGCTGTAAAGAAGCTGTCAGCGCTAAAGAGGTAACATTTCGGTCATTAAAGGCCAACCCAACTGAGGAAAACCGAAAAAAATTCAAATGAGCCAGAAATGACTGCAATGCCCATATTAATCGTGTCAAATTCTCTTAAGACCAAAAGTTGGAGCAAAAAATACTACAAAGTCCCACCGGTAGTAAAAACTTTTGGTCGTTTGATAAGAATATTAAAAATTCGGCCTCGTCATCTATCCCGATACTCATTTCCAATGACACTCCAGCTGTCAGCTCTTCGGATAAAGCCAATCTGCTTGCTGATCATTCTGCAGCTAGCTCAACGCTCCCAGATTGTGCTTTATCTCCCCCAGTACTCGAACGCGTAGAACAATCCATGGGACAAATCCACTTCCGCACCCGTACTGTGGCAAAAGTACTTTAAGATCTCAACACTTATAAATCCGCTGGCCCAGATGGTATTTCCCCTATCGTTCTGAAGAGGTGTTCTTACATGCTGGCAAGACCACTGCGTAAGCTTTTCTATCTGTTCCATTCTTCAGGGCTCTTTCCGAGAAGATGGAAAACGGCATTTGTCCAGCCCGTCCCAAAAAAAGGTGAATCTTCCTTTCCCTCCTCCTACCGACCAATTGCACTTACGTCCCTTCTTTCCAAGGTCATGGAAACGCTGATAAACCGTCAGCTTATGAAATATCTTGAATCCCGAAAACTTCTTAATGGCCGGCAGTACGGTTTTCGCAGCAACAGATCCACTGGTGATTTGATGACATATCTAACCGAAAAGTGGAACCAATCTATTCACCATGGTACAGAGTTTGGCATCAAGCTCTCTTGTTGAAAATGCGTGCATTTGCGATCGATGTTACCCTTTTTCAATGGATTAGAAATTTCCTTTAGGAACGTTCAATTCAAGTTGTTTTGGACGGTTTCAAGTCTGCAACTCACCAAATAAATGCTGGTGTTACCCCCAAGGCTCCGTTTTGTCTCCGACTCTCTTCCTCATTTTTATAAATGATCCACTCTCTGATCTGAAACCGAACGACTTTCCATTCCGGTATGTGTGTTAATGACAACCTTCGTTGGAATGGCCACATATTCGCCAAGAACGCTGCGAAATGTCTAGGCTTCCTTAAGCGATGCAAGAAATGTCTCCTGACTGTCATAGTTTTATCGGTATTTCCACCACAAGTGCTCAAATGAAATAGCCAGTTGCATTCCATCCCTACAGCAATTCAACCGCTATACTCGCCATGCTAGGAATGCACATCAGTTTACCCTCAAGCCTGTTTTCGGACGTACAGTGAAATACAAGTACTCGTTTTTTAACCGTACAATACGAATGTGGAATGCTCTAATAGCATCTACTTTTGCAGATGTTACTACTATACTTGCTGTGGGAGAAACTGTTGTAAGTAGCAACAAAAAAGCTTCAAAAGACAGTAAATATGCTTTCCAATTATGATGATACTCTTGTTTATCCAATTTTAATCAATTATTGCATTATAAGCAAGTTCTAAAGCCAATATGGACCTACGGGATCCAGCTATGTGGTACATAAGAAACGCCGATCTACATAGAGATCTTACTGTTGAGGTGGTTGAGGATGAGATAAAAAATGTCACCCAATGACAAAGATCTAAGCTCCTTAATCACGCCAATTTAGAAATAAAACAGTTATTAAATACAGTCAATACGGGAAGAAGGTTAAGGCGGATAAAACTCCTTGACCTATAATCGTTAGCTGTAGTATCTAACATATTAAGAAATTAAGAAATAATTTCAAACTAAACAGTTAATAAATCCTACATTTGTCGATTTTTATCATAATTTTCAATAAACATACATATTTACAAGAACTCAAACAAAATTGCTAAGTCTAAAGACTAGGTGCAATGCCTTTAAAACAGACGCTAGTCAGTCTTCCGGAAGTTTTTTTTAGATCGGGTTAAAGTCCCTCACTATTGGAAAAGCATCCCTCGCCTAATAGCACGATGATATGACCTCCAGTAAACCCCCCAAACCGAAAAAAATCGGTCAACACCCAGGATGACAAAAATCTTCTCCAGGCCGATATTAATAGTTTCGACATTTGGTGTGCTAAGAACGGGCTAATTCTGAACCCATCTAAATTCCAACAGATAACATACTCAAGAAGTCGTATTCCCTCTAGTTTTCAATATACCTTATCTAAAAACATGCCTTGTCATGTTGACAGTTTTAAAGATCTTGGACTTTATTTTGACCCCAAACTCAAATTTATAGGGCATAATAACAACATTGTGAATAAATCAAATTCTATAAAGAGGTGGTCCAAAGAATTTGACGAGATCCCTATGTTACTCAGTCTTTGTCCGTCCGTCCGCATCTAGATCATGCTTCACAAGTCTGGAGATCGCATGGTAGCCATTCAACGTAATTTTATATAATATGTGTGGACTAATATTTGCACTAAGATGAGCCTGTGGGAGCACAAAAAGTGCCTTCAGATCTAATAGCTTTAAAACCATGTTTGAATCAACTACAAATGTGTTTAAATTCAACATAGCTGTGATACTTACAAACATTTTCATTAACATTGCTTAAGTAGTTGATTCAAACCTTTTAATCACGTCCGTATTTGAATTGACAATTTTAAGACCATGAAACATTTTTTTATTCCAACCAATGTTTTTTCTTTCGGTGAACCGCCATACGATTTCATATGTTTTAATCTTTTTTCATCGCGATTTGTGTGATATATCGTTCCTTAAATATGGAGCAACCAAATAATAGGTACTTACTACATTTTTGGGTTGTATCTGTTGTAACTTTTTCAGAATTTGAGTCCAAAGTCCTTTAACCCAGACGAGAACCGAATTTAAGCTACTCAGAAATATGTAAGTCTTTTGTATTCTCTTCTTGAACAGACGCACAAATGTTCCTAGAAAAAAATTGTTGTGGTTCAGACAGATCAAGTATTCTTTTTAGGAGTTTAAAAGGCTTGTTTTAACATAAAACAAATGTAGTCACATAAAAACTACACAAGACATTGAAGGTTGAGATTATAAACTACGCTAAAACGCGCCACGAAATGTAGGGTAAGCTGGTACCCCCCACCTAACTCTTTTTTTAACGTTGAAGCAGGCTAATTAATTAATTTTATTACATATGGTCAAACTATTTTTTTATTCTTAAAACTTTGGCATTTTAAGTTCAAATAAAAAAATGTATGCATGATTGTTTATATGCACTTCCAGTTATTATTCATTTATTGAAAAATATCGATTTGCACCAGTACCCTGCCAGCTTTGAACCAGTATCGGGCCACACTACATTTTCTTAGGAAAACTAGATTTAAAAAAGTGAAACTAAACACGGACGCTGAAACTAAACACGACTAAAAAATAATATTGGGGTTAAAAACAAATGCATACAAAATACATAAAAATGACTTGATAGTTTCAACCAAATTTAAATAAATAAACCGATTGAAACTTCTGTATAATGCTTAGTATTTGTTTTACTAGTTCTAACTAATGGTTGAAGCGATATTCCGAAAATATAGAACGTATAATGGGCCAGGGTAGGCTAACATAGGGTTTCCGTGAAACTTACGCTTTTTGGTGAATATTCTCAAAACGAGAGCTCCAGTATGTCTAATAAAGAATGTAAGTTATCTTTGGTTAGATACAAAGGATTCAACAGACTCTACTTATCTACGATATGTCCAATCGAATAGAAAGCCCCCGTATGAAAACTCCGCTGCCTTATAACATTTTAGAGCAAGCCATAGTTAAGCTGCAAGATTGTGCGGTGCAGCTCATAAGCCCACACTCAGTCCCACTGATATCAGCATAATGAAATTCCTAGGTATCGGAATAATCCCTCTTAAGACTCACTATAAACTATTGATAACTAGATAAATTAAGATAAATTCTTAATGGTTTCGGCATCTGTCCTTCTAGTCTTTTGATATGTTATAAGAATTTCTAAGGAGCGCGCTTATTCATACCTATATGTTCTACAATATATTGGCATTCATTATGATCTCATCCTTATTCTTTAATTGTGTTTTCGTCATCAGGATCTTAGCAATTTGTCTATAGAACCTATCTGATGAAGTTTATCTACGTATTCTGCGCTTGGACATAGCTTTTTAGAGGCTTAACTTATGCCGCCAAAACTAACCTACAGATTAAATTAGGAGGGCAGTTTTGCAGCAGAGGCAAATTTCACCCAGAGGCCGAAGGCAGAAGGCCCATTGTGAGTACCCTATTTATACGTGTAAGGACATGTGATCAACAAAACCACTTTGATCTGTTGAGGAATATTTTTATGTCTGATAGAGATAGCCTAGCGAAGTCGTCCAAGTTTTAGAAGAACCGTACTCTCATGCAGGATGAGCGGCGTTCCTGTAGAGCTGTGTTGTTCATAAGCCAATTGTGTGCGTGTGGTGACGCCGTTAATAAAAGTCTAAGCAGTATTAAAATGCGGTAGCACCTCTCCATCCGCTAATCGAGGGTTCATATCAGAGCCGTATCTGGCCAATTCGTCGGCTTTTTCGTTCCCTTCCACTCCAACGTGTCCAGGAACCCAGCAGGGTAGAACTGAGCGATGACGTATAGCCCTGAGTGCCAAGAGGCAATCTGTAACACATTTCGCATTAACAAGGTTGGAGCCGATTGCTTTAAGTGCTGCTTGACTGCCCACAGAGATGGTTATTTCCATTGCTGGTAGTTCCATCGATTAGATAGTCTGTGTCGCATAGATCTCAGCTTGGAGGACAATGCAGTGATCGGTCAGTCGAAACGACTTGTTGATAGCCAGTCTTTCAGAGAGTACGCCAGCTCCTGTACCTTTTTCTGTTTTTGAATCATCGGTATAGACGGATATACCTTTAATGTTGGTGCTGGGTGGGTTCCAGTCCTCTCTGTGGCGTATAGTGATTCTGAAAGTTTTCTCGAAGTCATATCTGTGTTTCTCGTAATCGGTAATTGACATGATTGTCCGCAATAACCAGGCTTCCTAGTTTTGTTCTCTCTTAATCTGAGAGCGGCTACCGTGTTCTTAGTGAATAGCTTAATAGGTTGCAGGTTAAATAGCGTTTCCGGTGTGGATTTAATTGCGCTTGTTTGGGTATAACAAACGATTCTCTGCACTTTGTTCAGGTTCTTAAGAAATGATTTGGTTCTAATCGCCTCCCACAGCCAGTGTACAATGTTCGGTTGTAAGCCCCAGTTTTTCCCAAAGGTTTTTCTACATGCATAAAAGGCATTTAGTCCTGTCTTCAGTATTCCTTTTCTAGTTCAATTTGGAGGTAATTGGCTTCGGTTGAAAGATTGAGGCGGACACCTTTAAGCTTCGGTGGGTCCTTCGGGAACCTTATATTTCCTGGTAAACAGAATAAGTTCAGTCTCTTTCGGATTACCCACAAGACCGTTGTGTTCCGTCCATTTGGATAGTTCTAGTAATGCAGATTCCATAATATCTCTAATGGTGGAATGGTACTTTCCTATTATAAGTACAACTATGTTATCCGCAAAAGCGACTATCTTAATACCTCTGCTGGCTGGGATATACGAATTTTGTTAATCGAGATGTTCCACAGTAGAGGAGATAGGACTCGCCCTTGCGGTGTTCCACGATTAACGTTTTTCTTAATCGCACAGCCCTCTAGGCTCCTGTTAATAATAAATCCTCAAGTAAGGATATAATGGTTCTAGTATTCAGGTTGTTGAATGCACCTTCTACGCGTCCAGAAAGGCCGCCAATGTAAATTCTTTGTTTCCAAGGGATTTCTCGATCGTTCTCGTTACCTCATGTAGCGCTGTTTCCACGGATTTGCATTTGACATATGCGATGATTCCTATAATAAATATATGAATTTAAACAAAATTTCTTTTGTGGCCGAGTAATACTAAATACTGAAATTTCAATTATAAACTTCTATCTAATAACCGGCCACCTTAAAATATTGATATTGATATTCCCCCCAACAAATAACGCTAAAACTTAAGATATAAGTTTAGTTCATCCACTCATTGTTGCAAACTTTAAAACGAACTTTCTGACATTAGTAGTAAGTATTTTGTGCATTTTTTTATGGCGGTTGGTATCTATAATATTTAAAGCAGCCAAATTTTACCACCGCTTTCTATAGGTCTGAAATAATAGACACCTCTCAATAAGATATTTTGTTTTGTTATTATTAAGCATTTAATGCAAAGTGGCCGGGTACTATTTACTGGCCGGGCACTGGTGCACACCCTAAGTGACGGTAATATTTTTGTCTTTTTTTTATGGTTCTCATATCCTTTTTATATTTCGAAACGATTTTCGTTGTTCAGTAGAGATGTTATTTCATCTCTTCATACATCCCTCCGAGGATAATTATATCAATTTAGGCCTTCACTCCACATAGCCGTCGGCAATTAGCCAAGGGGTGCGCGCGGTATCCTAATGCCAATCAATCAAAATACAGCTGTTTTCTATTCTTAAAAAAAAACACATAACACAAACCGATCCCAATCAAACATTTCCGCTAATTTACAATTGCGTTGCTTGCAAAACATTTTAATTGCACCTACTCGACCCAATTCTCATTTGAAAAGGAACACACAAATAAATACGAAATCCTTGCAGCGGAAGGAATCTCTCTCAATGTTTCATCTGTTATAACATTCATTGTTATACGCATTTCATTACTATTGTTGCGTAAGGAAAACACAAAAAAAACGAATCCGTATCCACCCTTGAGCTAGAAACGAGAAGACGGCGCTGCACAGCACCACTGTCTCAAACAAACGGAGGTAATTTCTGTTTTTCGCATTCTTAGGGATAAAAAAAAGTACTTAGACAGCTAAAGGCACGAAGAAGAGATCCCTAATCAAAGGAAAGGAAACAACACACACGTAGACCAAACTTTGCATTGCATAGAACTCCTTCTTGTTCGGTGTGTACTTACGCAAAACCAAAGAAAACGATTGACGTTCCAGAATCTTGTATTGCGTGATGCGGTACGCTAGTACTTTACTAGCACTTGAGATAAACAAAAAAAAGGAAAATCACACAAAAATATCTGATTTCCATTGTTTGATTGTATTTCGTTTGTGTGCGCTTTGAAATCGAGAACGGGGCACCCAACGGAAGGTAATCCTTTGAGAAGTTGAAGAACTTAGATTCTAATCAATCCTTTGCCTTTGGTCCCCGACAAACGAGATGTTGTTTAGACTGGTTCGCCTTCTTAAATCGCGTAATCCTGGCTTAGCACGTGATTTAACAAGCCGACATATGGCAGCAGGTAACCGGGGAGATCGCAATCATTGTGGATGGGACGTTATGATGACGATGGATGTGCAAAATGTAAGCTCCTAATCGAACCATAGAGAAGAGTTAATTGTTTGGAAGAAATTAATTTCCTTATATTCTTTTTGGAGCATAGACAAAGTAAATACTCTGTTTGACATTGTGTTGTCGTCGAGAAGTGTATAGACTTAAGTCTATACTTACTTACTTACTTTACGCTCTCAGATTAAGTAAATACTCTGTTTGACATTGTGTTGTCGTCGAGAAGTGTATAGACTTAAGTCTATAGACTTAAATTAAATGCTCTGCTTACTGTAGGTGTGAGATTAGGCAATAAAGGAAATGGTTTGCAACTTCTTGTTAGTCATTTTGCGGTCTGACCTACAATTCACACAAGAAATGTCGCAAAGATCCTCTGCAATGGATAAAATCGCAAGGAAATTCCAAGTTTTTCAGCCGATATGTTTGATAGAAACTTCTGATAAAAACATAGAATCAGCCATTACAAACCTCAACAACATTTATGAGGAATTTGAAGATAAAGAAGCGATGCAAGAAATAAAGGCAACAAATACCACAACAGAGTAAGCTCTTAACTGGATAGCACAAGAATTTGTATAGTTATAATCAAATGGGACTTCAGTGAATCGCTTCCTAACATTTTTATGATCTTACAATAATTTTAAAGTATGTGCGTAGGTATTTGTTGCTTCTTGCGAGAGAAGTTACTCAAAACTTAGATCAATCGAAAATATATTTACGATCCGCTATCCCACATTACAGAAATCGGGAAAAAAGTAGCAGTAACCACTTCAGTAATATTATGTATCGAAAACATGTTCACCTTATTATGTCGTTTTAATAAAATTTTAAATCATTATTTCTTCATTTTCTTTCCAAAATAAGAAGGCAAGGCTTAAAGAAGAAGCAATTTGGAACTACTTTTCACCATAATTAATTAAAATAAGGATGTAATAAAGCTTTAAGGACTATGTCATCGTTGGTCCTTATCGCTCTACTGCAATCTGCGGGTATAAACGTCTTTTATTAATTTAAGTTTGCTTCATGAAATGGTTGTTTGATCAAAAATGAATGTAACTATGCTGCAAATATTGTAGAATATACATTCTATTGTATTGTTTATGGTAATTTACCTTCGTAATAATAAAAAAATATTCGTCATAACAACGATTAACCGATTCCAAATGGCCAGTTTAGGGAATCTTACCTGAGATGGCTGAATTCCTAGTAAATATTGGCCTGCGCTATTTAGTAATATAGCTGGCATTATTATTATAGCAATATAAGTCGAGATACTTTTAATCGACTTCAAAGCCGATAGCCAAATTCAACTCTTTGCGTGACCCTAGAAAACCTACGGTGCTATGTGCACTTTGGCTTTCAAACATTTCCACAGATTTCGGCAAGTATAATTATCACATTTTTATACAACTTTTGGAGAAGTTACATGGACGAGTCGAGTTAAATTACAAGTCTCCTACGCATCGCCAAAAACCTTGGCTAAAAGAGAATGCATCACATGTTGTCTAGATCCTTGCGGTATCACAATATGCTGTCCATTTAATGCTCTATAAGTCTATCAGACAGTCACTTCTATACCTAAACTTACCTTTATCCTTAAACGATTTGTCAGGCCTTCGCATGAAGTAAGGTAGGATTTGAACATAGGACTACACACTTACTATAGTCACGGAGCCACAGCGCCCACCACCAATGGATTAATCTCACTTAATTTCCCCCACCACTGCCATTAACAAATTGACTCCGTCAAATGCATCGGCAAATAAGGATTCTTTTTCAATTACTGTTACTTGTTCTTGGCATCCCTTTCGAATTTCGCATTTAAGAAAAATCCTGCTATTCAGCGCATAAAAAAGTGCTTACAAAGCAGATTTTAACCTTTTGTCTATGATAAGACGACGACGACGACGCATCCATTGTTTCTGTGTGAATCCTTGCAGAAAGGACTAATAGTAGCTGGCTGCTTTCGATTTTTCCATTTTCTTTGTAGGTATGTATGTGCAACATTCTTGGGGATAGGGTGACAAAGTGTGCGCATGTACAGAAACAAACAAGAAAAATGTCGCATCGTCCTTTTTCCATTTTACTCGCTCCTCGTTGTCCTTGTCGACATGATGGCAAATTCGAGTGTATACCATGTATACCTACATGCTTGTGGTATAATACGAATCAAATGGTCGTCTGGCAGGCGGTTGAGGGGAGAACGGATGGTATACAGATAAAAGGAACAAATTTTCGCCATTTTGATTTTCAGATGCTTGTATAGGTGGTGCCTAATACGTAGGTATCATGTCTTGAGAGATTGTGAAGTGTGCAAGATGAGCGGTGTTATGTACAGTAGTTAGTCGTTTGGATCGGATGTGGGGATTTATCTTTCTAAAGTGAAAAGTTAAAACTTCTTAAGTGATTAAGTACACAAGACGCGTTTGGGAAAGTTCAAATGACACTGGCGACGAGAAGGTGGGTGTAAACAATTTGGGCTTAGTTTAGATTAAAATGCCATCAACTGCTTTTGCAAATTCAATTATGATTTGATTTTGCTTGTGGATTTTCTGCTAGGTTGGTGAAACGCCCTACAGCGTAGTTGGTGTGGTATGCAATGCGTCGGTCGTTCAAAAGTAGGGGTTTGGCTGGGCTTGACGGAGAGTTGTAATTATTTTGAAACAAAAATTGGTACCTACGTATGTAAATTAAAAAATTTAAGGGATTTTTTGAGTAGATATCTCTAAGTCTCAAAAGCTTCATATCATACATATATTATGATGTTGAATGGTCGACAAAAAAAAGAATTGTATAAATAAATCATATAAAAAGAACCAGACCCTGAACGAACCCTGACAGAACCCTGACGATAATAATCATTTTCAGAAAGTGGGATGAAAAAAGGCGAACGGCCTGCACCGATTGGGGATTCAGTTGATCCGATTAGTTTTCCACTTTTTGTCGATCATCAACTTATAGATGTGCACTTTTAGTATAAATAAAGACAGCCCAGAGTGGCGCCCTTTCAATTTTACGTAAATATGTAGGCTAAGTTACATAGGGAACTGTGCGACCAGCGTTGTTGCAAATTGATTTTTGAGATCTTGGAATTCTGATCTTAATTGTCGAATTTGCAAATAAGTCACAAGAACTTGAAAATAAATATATAGGTAAATGGATTCATAATTTCTACTAATAAAAAACAAAGCTGAAATTCCTTCTCAAGGACACAGCAAACGGCTGATCAAACAAATTGTTCATATTTTATTGGTTGATAAGTTCTTCTTGAGATTCGAGCAGCTAAGGCGCAATTGTATTCCAAACAACTTAATGTGTCACTTGGCGGTAAAATTTTATTGCAAAACTTGCGTACGTAACATTGGCTTGGGTAAACCGAAATGTCCTCGTCTAGATGGTATTAATCCTAATTTACTCAATCATCAGTTTGTATCCTCTCTCGCCAATAACAACATTCATCACTTACCTCAAATATTTCACAACTCTTCCTTCTCCGCTCATTGCAATTTTTTTTGTTTTACAGCTGTAAACTCCGTTGATGTACTCGAAGTATACTTAGCATCAAATCTAAGGGAATGTGACTTGATGACATATATCCAACGTTTTTAAAAATTGTTTTACCTATACTCCTTCCGTACCTTACTCATGCTTTTAATTCCATTTTGACCACTAGCTTGTTTCCCTCCCAGTGAAAATCCGCCAAAGTCATACCCGTTCCCAAAGCTTGCAAGGGCGAGCTTTTTATCTGGTTTTTGAAAAGATTTTACAAAAGCAAATTAACCATCACCTTTGTATGCATAATCTTCTGTCTTCAAGGCAATCTGGCTTTTGGCGGAAGCACAGCTGCATCACCGCAGTCATTGACGTTCCTGAAGGTGTAGGTACGGCATGCTGTCTTGGTCCTACTTGATTTTTCTAAGGCTGTTGACATGGTAGACCTCTCTATTTTAGCTTACAAACTATCATCGTTCTACAGATTTTCATCAAGTGCTGTAAAGCTCATGTCGCCCTACTTGAGTGGCAGAATGCAAGCAGTCGATATAAATGGTAATTTATCTGATTTCTTATCTACAGTCAGGGGTGTTCCACAGGGTTCCATATTGGGACCCCTTCTTTTCTCTCTGTATTAATGAACTTCCAGCCCTTATTAAACACCCTTCAATAAACATGTATGCTAATGACGTTAAATTGGTTCTGAGTTGTTCCTTGGGCTTAATCGAGAACGCCAAGAAATCAAATTGCCTTGCGATATCTAAAAGTATTTAGATTTGTCTTACTTTCCGTCTATATTTCTTAACAGCAATGACCATTAATAGGCACTTGACCTGGGACGACCATATTAATATAGCTTTTGGAAAGACTTTAGGTGTACTTTGACCATTGTGAGCCACCCAAACCTTCACTCCGTTTAAAACTCGGTGTCTTTTAGCTAAAGCACTCGCTGTACCAACCCTTGCATACGGTTGTGATGTTTATTACAATTGTAGCTGCGCCTCCAAACACAAACTTAATGTAGCATTTAACAGCATTATACGCTATGTATTTGGATTGCGATCGTGTTTCTAATTACTCTAGGTATTTGTAGAACATGTCTTTTGAACATCTTCTTAAGTTTCGTATTTTGAGGCCTCCTTTGCTGGCATTATTTTAACACATCGACCTGTATGTCTTTATGAAAAAATTAGTTTTACATCTTACAACAGATCTGCTCAGTTGATTCCTCCTCGGTATTCTTGTTTGACTTCGGAACGTCAATAGCTCTACCCGCATGTGGAACTCTTAACCGCGTCAAATTAGAAGAATAGATAGCACAACAAGATTTAGAAGCAAGCTGAAAGCACATCTTTCTTCTATTACATTGTAACTTTGTCCTTATCACACCTTTTTGTTATTATAATTGAAAAAAAAAGTTTAATTAATTCTCCTACTTTTTTATTGTATTTTACTGTGTTTAAGCAAATCATTAAAATATAAATAAATAACTAAAATAAATAAATTTTCTCCATAAAAAAAAGTTTATTGAATTCACTTGCCTCATAATTTTCGACCTTAATAAAGTTACCAAAAATACTTTGTTGGGAAATCTGTTAGAAGCTTCCAATGTCAAAATCAGCATGCAAAACAAACTGCATTTATACAAAAAATATATATAATATATATTAGGCGTAAACGGCCCATATAGGACCCAAAGCCAAGCTTCTCCAACCACTATGTGTGCGAAGATATACTTCTTGTCACGAATGAAAGGGACCTACAGCTTAATGCCAATTCTGAACGGCAATCAATTTTTATTTTAAGAAGCTTTTCATGACATTTCTTACTCTTGGATGTTTGTCAGAGGTGGGGCAGCGAATAAAAACTTTCAGGTGGTACAGGTCATGATTTGCACCAGCGCCCACTCGCTTAGTAGTCAAACTCACTTAAACACTTACCCACTGAACCCTTTGCTTTTATAGCAACAAGTGCTAAGACCTTCTTTTTGGATGTTTACAACTTTGGGGTTGTACCAAAGCAAGTAATTTAACATTTTAAAGAATTTTCAAAATAGAAAAATCGTAAAGTGCTGCGCAGTGGTATATCAGAAACGTCGATATTCACAGTGATTTAGGTATTACTACCGTGCAACAACACAGTAGATAAAAGATGACGCCCAAAACGAAAACAAATTTTAAAACCCCAAACTGTAAAGCGGTAACATGAGAGGCTTATTAGTTGAGTTCACTGCACCCCGGACTGCAGTAGTCAGCCTTTTAGTGCAAAATCTTACTTTAAAGACTTAATATAAATAAAAGGAACACATAATTTAAATAATTTGTATGATAAACTCTCTTTAATAAACTTTTACGTAAAACTACAACAAAAACACAAACTTTACTCTTTTAGTTATAATAAATAAAATTTTATAATATGTCACTTTTGTCTAGTGCTGACCCCAAAAATCCAGTAGTAAGCCCCTACATTTTCAACAGGAAATGCTATTATGTATTGCAGTGAAAATATAAAGAGGGAACATTTCTTATACATTCTTCCAACAACAAATTGGTTCTTTTATTGGTGCGCGCAAGTGTGTCGCATCCTATATTTTTAGCCTCAAAACTGTGTATTTTTCGTGTTAAAATATCGACGTTCTTTTGAGAGTTCTTCGCTGTTCTTTTAAAATTGGCTCCATTGGATTACATTCAAACATTTTGGATTCTTAGATTTCGAATTTTTTTTTTTGCTACTGGAGATAAACTTGAGGGCTTCAACTAGTGCTTATTTCGCGAATGGTAACACTTTGTTCATGTCTAATTTGACAGATAATTAGTTTTATCCTTCCGCTGAGCGACAATGATTGTGTATACGCTTGAACAATGCTGGGAAATATTGCGACATTACTTTGAAAATTATGGTAATGTTGCAGAATGTGTGCGAAAATTGCGTACGGATTTTGGAAGAAGAGAAGCACCGTCAGCTCCGTATGTTCGTTATCTTGTGAAAAAAGTGAAAGAAACTGGCATCCTCATCGATAAACCAAAGCGTGAAAAGAAAAAAACAGTGCGTACACCCGAGAAAATTGCTGCTTTGGTAGAAAGTGTGCGTGAAGCGCCATCAACATCAATTCACCGTCGTTCTCAACAATTGAACATTTCGGAGACATCATTGAGACGAATTTTGCATAAAGACCTTGGTATGACGCCATAAAAAGTGCAATTGGTTCAGGAGTTGAAGCCAACTGACCTTCCAATGCGTTTTCGCTTCGCTAAGTGGGCCTGCGATCGACTTAGAGAAGATGCCGATTTTGCCAAAAAAATTATGTTTTCAGATGAAGCTCATTTTGATCTTGGCGGGTATGTAAACAGCAAAATTGTCGCATTTGGGGCACAGAAAACCCGCACGCATACATTGAAAAGCCGATATACCCAAAGCGAGTCACTGTTTGGTGCGCATTTTGGTCCAGAGGCATACTTTTCTTTGAAAATGAGCAAGGAGTGGCCGTTACAGTCAATGGCGATAGTTATCGGGCCATGTTGAACGAATTTTTGTTCACAAAAATTGAAGAGGAGGATATTGGCAGCAATTGGTTTCAACAGTACGGCGCTACATGCCACACAGCCGAAGCTACACTCGATGTTTTGCGCCCTGTTTTTGATGATCGCTTTATCAGCCGCAGAGCTGATGTCGTTTGGCCACCGCGGCGCTGCGATTTGACACCGTTGGACTACTATTTGTGGGGTGCCGTAAAAGATAAGTGTTACGCCGACATGCCAGAGACAATTGATGCTTTAAAGGACAATATTCGTGAAGCCATTGGTGAAATACAGCTGCACACAATCGATAATGTGCTTAAAAATTGGACCAGCCGAGGCAGCCATTTGAATGAAATTATTTTCCATTACTAACCGGAAGGATTGTGCTTTCAAATAAAAAAATTAATTTGAGAAAATATCCAGCAGTTCTTTTTTATAGCATTTTCAAAAAAAAAGTTATTTAGCGGACCCTTTATATAAAGAGTCGATCATGGTTTTCGAGCAACAAGTCGCTTTCAGGCTGAAATTTCACTAAATACATACATGTCTTCTATCACCCGAATGAAAGTTATATCCAGTTAAATGGATGTTCGATCTTGAGGTATAACTACTCTAAATGCTATATATTTTCGCAACTATTAGACCTAGCTATAAAAACAGTTTACAACATTTATATACCGAATTGCACAGAAAATAATAAGAATTTCATGTGATTTTATTTAAGCAACAACAAATGGCTCCCCATTTAAAATTAATTTTTATTATAACCTCAAATGATTTTCTTACTTAAAATTTGTAGAAAATTTGTTGTGATGTGTTGATGTATCTTAACAGATTAGATAAGTATTTGTCCAAACAATAAATTAATATTTAAGAAAGTTTCTTTACTAACAAAACCGCTTAATTTATCCAAAAGCCTGAAATACCAACTCCTCAGACCCAAAACATCGTATGGCTACAACTTTTAAGAGATGTATGCAACAACTTTTAAGAGATGCCGACTGCAACGTAAATAAGTGTTATAAAATGTATAGTTACCTAATTGACTTGCATTACCAATTTTAATGATATTTGTCGGCTGTTGGGGCTGGGTACTGGACCAAACACTTAAAAACTAATTATTGTCAAATTTTCGTTCCAGTTTGCAATGTAAGGAGGGATTCGTATTGAGCACACTATGGACAAATAAAATTTCGACCGAAAAAGTAGAAAAATATTAAAAACCAGAAATTTTATACTTTCACATGTGGATGGTGGCGATGTCTGCAAATTCCGTTGCCTGCAAAAATCTTATTTTTTAACATCGGACGGTTCTAATCCTGAATTTTCACAAGGTATATGTTGTAGGGCTATTAACACTCGAGCGAAGACGAGAAGGTCAGCCAGGTTTATATAAAATTAAAAAAATTTAAAAAAAAAACAAAATAAAATAAAAGTTTATTTTCATTGTACCTACTTGTGGGCGAATTAATTAAGAAATGGAGGGTGTACATCAGTTGCGAGTTTGTATGGAAAAAGAAGCAACTTTGTATTATTATTATGTTAAGCCTTGAAATAGTAAATAAAGGATGTTTTTTTTAGAGGTAGAGAACTTTGAAATGGAATAAGACAAAGATGATTTTTTAAATTGCGATAAAATTTACTTTATCTGAAAGACAAAGACGTATAGACACGTAGTCTAATCTGGAGGTGCAATTTTCGATTACTTTTTCCAACATTTGTGGCCGTATATCGGCAATAACGTTGCGGATTTTGTCCTCCAAGTGGTCAATTGACTTCACATATCCCCACAGAAAATAGCCAAGCGGCGTTAAATCGCACGATCTTGAAGGCCAATTCAATAAATCAGTTTTGGCACGAGCTGTCTGTTGTTGTTGTGCCGTCTTGTTGAAACCACAGCTCCTGCACATCATGGTAAAAGTCAGTAATCATGGCTCTATAGCGGTCACCTATAACTGATACGTTATGGCCAGCATCGTTTTTAATGAAGTATGGACAAATTATTCCACCAACCCATAAAGCATACCAAACAGTTGTACAACAGCAATGACTTATTCTGTACGCACTGTACGACGTCTCCGTGGATACATATTATAATTTAGAGTAAACGTGGTGCGAAAACGTTCCATAGTTAAACAATTTAATTGCTCTGATGGACGATTATGTTGACCGTGAAATGGACGTAGTACGCGATACGTATTGTTCAGGCGTCAGTCTATTTATGTTGAAATGCTAACCAAACTAAAAATAAATCACTTGAAAGCAGACAAAATTAAGTTCTATACCTCTAAAATAAAAACACCCTTAACATAGTACAGAGCTTCTCAGTCAGGCATTCTTTATTGACACTGGCCTCAGGCTAAGGCATCCTAAGGCAAAGTAGAATTTTTTCTTTTGAGCTTCTGCTCGTTGGCCAGTCAAGGTGCAAAAATAAAGTGATCACGTTTGTCCCTTCAAGATGTTAAATGCAAACCTTGCATCAATATGCAATATTTTGTTGCGGCTCAAATAAATATCACAATTCAGCTTGCATAATTCCTGATCCTAATCCATCGTAAGGATGTCGCTGTACTGCGGCGACAGGACAAGTTGTGAAAATCATCTGGAGTATAGAGTATCCGCACATTCCAGGTACACACTCTGCCATTCGTTCACTTAACTTTTCATCCGCCACGAACTCTTTTCCAAAAGCCTAGCTTAGTGTTGGTGATGCCTATATACCTGGGATTTAAGTATCTCGAAATAGCAAATATAGAGATATCACTAGTTTGACTTAACTGGAACCTTGGCCTGTTACAAATAACGCGCCAATATTTTCCAAAAGTTTCAGATACTTAAGACCCCACATTAAGTTAGTTATTCGTGCCTACATATATTTTGTATTCGAAAATCACGAAATTACCTAATCATGTACACCTCGATGTGTCGTATTAGAACACTATTAAAATGTGCGTGCAATTGTTTGTTTTATCTAATAAGAAGTATTGCTTTATCATTGAATAAATAGTATATTCGCCGATAAAGCGTTTCTCGATTCTCGATTCTGTAGGAGTCACTTAACCTTTAACATTATGTGATCTTTCTAGCCAAGCGCAACCCCTTAACAGCAAAAGAGTGTTCCCGGTTTAAATAATTATAATATATAACCTAAGTACTGCACATCTAAAATTCAAAATCATCATGCACGCTGGAGAAGATACCTACAACTTCAGGTTGTAGCTTACCCATCAGATGAATAGATTCAGCATCAGCAGTGCAACTGCTGAGTGCTGAGAATATGTTGTGTTCGTGCCTTAGCAGAGTCACTAGTCACTTGACAAGTTGACAAATTGAAGCATTCCGTCGTTGGAGTACCCCACTCTATGCCATTCCCCGAGAATGATGCTTCACTGTCGTTGCATAAAAATATATATCCTACTTGGTGCACATCTTGAAATGCGAACAGATTTTGTCCTGTTTTGTGATTCCTTTTTGAATAGGAAATCACAAACACAGACTGAGAAAACAGAATAAAAACGAATAGCAATGCGGAACAAATGCTGAAAGGGATGCAAGTATGCCACTCCGAAGTTGGGGGTGGTGATTGCAATGTGGATTGGATAGGATAGAATACGATGTGTGAGGAGAAAGGACCACCTAATGAACGTAACGAAGAGTGAGTGGTGTATCGTCGCATCACATTACGCAAATCTCTAGACACAGCAAGTGCACATGAATGCGCTTCAAGAGTCCTTTCTCTTTTCTCCATCTCTTTCTCCGTTTCTCATTCCGCCAGATGACGATGATTATTATTATTTTCGCATCCTATTATTGCTGTAGAGCACCCCCAAGCCCGCCCACAACAACTACTCATCTAGAGAGTATTAATAAGGACATTTCTATCATTAAACCGACGACGACAATGACAACGATGATGAACAAGAGACTTGTCATTTCTCGTCGTGAACGAGTTAGAGAAAGAGAGAAAACTCTATAGTAGGTCCTGTCGTATTTATTCAACCGCATGCAGAAGCTGCGTGCTCCCTTTTTGTATTTCTCATTCTTTTGGCATTACGAGGAGTAATTGTAAAAGCTCATCCGTCGTAAGGATCAACAAATTAAAAAAAAAAAATATATATACATTCATATGTATGTATATAGAAAACCTAGTTGAATGGGGGAGGTTGATACTCGTCCTTCGTTTTTTTCCTTTTATTCCTCTGTGCTTGCCTCTTAGGAAAAATGTCGCATTTGCAGGATTAAGAGTGGAAAATTGCTGATTTTTCCTGAATGCGCGTTTTCCCCATCTACTCCTCGGTCCTTCTCACGATTTCAAGAATGAAAATGGCTGCCTAAGAAGAGGATGAAACTCTTGTGCCCGCCACCCATTATCGGAGAGCCTCCTGTTTCATTCGAATGGGTATTTTTCATTTTAATTATTTGAATATCCATTTTCCGACAAATAAATTAATCGTCTTGTTATTTAAAAGAGCCACCGAGGAAAGGCTCACAATAATGCGCCTCTAAGTCTATTGAATTGTTGACTGCATGCCGTATTTTACAAGAACTTGAGAGTGGTTCTCCTCTTAACCCTTCGCGGCAGCAGGATAATTGCGGCTCAGAGTATCAGTGTATGCAAATAATAAGAATCGTATACAGTGAGCTTGTTGAGCTAATCGAAAAGTGCTTACATTTTGAATAATATACGATATCGGTGTATCTTGTGGGCGACGCTGCTTTCCACGAAGTATAAGATTGATGATGATTGTTTGCAGATGGGATATCTATATTGCCTGTCGAAGTAGAAGTGGCCACTTTTTTATATTTCTTTTATTGGAAATTGAAATGGTTTACCATGGTTTGATGATTGGAAAGTGGTTGGGTCTTCGAAGTCTGGAGCAAGGTCAGAAAAAGTACAGTGGTCATGAAAAGTAACCTAATTGTTGCACTTTAAATCCAGGACGAGATGTGGTAACTCGTACCCACATTTCGATGGGCATGGGTTTGCTAATAGATTTGACATACATTTGTTAAAGTATGGATAACGGTTTAGTCACGAAAATTGGTCTAAATCAAAATACACATCAGCTATTATCAAATAGGGTATGTACGCCCTCACCGCTAAGACAAAAATAAAAGAGGGGGTGGGTTGGGGTAATAAAAAATTCCTCTCTCCATTTAACGACGAGATTATGATCAGAATAACAGGGATCATAACCCTCCCACTTCTCTGCATTCCTACTGGTCCGCCTGTAGGGTTCGCCGGTTCGACCTCAAAAGATATCTGCAGCCTTCCCGATTTTGGATCACTGCTGGTGTTTCTACATTTGTATGATCCAGGAGTTTTTAGGCCTGCCTCTTTTACGCGATTGAAAGGGAACGTTGATTTGCTATTGCCTTTTTGAACATGACAATACCAACTGAGTCGGCCGTGCTCCAATTTTTTCGAGATGAGTTCTTTGACGTGAAGGCTTTCTCGAATTTTGGAACTTCTAATTCGATCAAGCCTTGTTACTCTTGCTGTCATGCGAAGCATCTTCATTTCAGCTGCTGTCAACTTGCTCTCATACTTTTTGTACATTGTACAGCATTGTAAACCGTATGCGAACACTGGAGGCACAACTGCGGTGTAGAGCCTTCCGTTCAGCTTAGGGGACATTTTTCGGTCACAGAAGATGGCGGAGTTTTCCTGCCCTACGCTTACACGATGATTGATGTCGTCATCAACGGTTGCTTCGCTGTTAATCATTGATCCCAGGTATTTGAACTTTTCACATTTGGGAACCACCACCCCATTCAAATAAATGTCTGGAATGGGTTGGGTCAGAGAATAGGCAGTACAGATATTCTTTCCGTTTTGGCTAATACGATACTTATTCCATTCGAAAACATCTACCCAAACATCAAGTGCTCGTTGCTGGAAGTTTGATCATCACCTATGATAGCTCCATCGTCAGAAAAGAATAACTGATGCACTTTAGGGTCCGTCACTTTTCTCTCAAGCAGATAATCCAGGACCGTAATAAAGACCAAAAGACTTAAGACACTTCCCTGGTGAAAACCGACTTTTATTGGAAATTTATCGGTGACCCCTGCGGGACATCTGACTTTTGTCTTCGCTCCCTCGTACATGTCCATGATCATCTGTACGTGTGTACGTGTTTCAGGAACTCCATGTTGTCTTAGCGCTACCCATATCAGATCTCTTGGTTGTCTATCGGAAGCTTTTTCAAAATGAACCAGAGTCATATGCAGATCCTTTAAAGAATCACGATGCTTTTCCATTATGATCCTAATACTTTGGATTGCATCTGTGTGTGACATCAACTTAATTGAACGGTAATTATCACAGTTTCGAGCATTTCCCTTTCCTTTGTGCAAAAGAAGAAGTTAACTTTCCCTCCACTGGTTGGGCATTGGATCACCTCTCAGGAGTTTGGAGATAAGAATCATGAGCCATCTGAGCCCGATGTCTCCCATCTTTTTCCAAAACTCACTGGGTATCTCATCCGGCTCAACCGCTTTTCTCTTTTTGGAGTTCTTGACCGCTTTCCCAACTTCTTCGACTGTTATGTCGGTCTATTCCACTTCAATTAAATATTAATTGAGAATATTGGTAAAAAATTTCGGCACAAAATTATTCGAACTTAGTTTTAATTTAAAGAAACTTGTTAAATCATCTTTTACATTTCACAACTATCTATTATAATATAATCTTATAAAAGTTGCAACCTAATCATTACGTTATTCAGAGTTAAGTAAAATAAGCATTGACGTATTTGATTTGCATGAACGCTTATTCCACAAATACAACCGATTTCTTCTTTTCTACATTTAACGACGATATTACGATCAGGATTATAGGGATCATAACTCTCCCACTACACTGGTCCGCCTGTGGGGTTCGCCAAATACAACCGATTTATAGATCAGATTTGCCCAATCTTTGTCGAGTGATCTATTGGACTCTTTTGGATGACAAACCCCGAATTTTGCACTGTCATAAAGCTGACAATAATGTCTTCGTCTCGGCATGTGCTGTCGAAAGAAGCTATATTTTTTACTTCACGATATTTAGCTCACCTTGAGGAGGCCCTTTAAGAGTATTAATTCGTTCTTGCCTTTGTGCTTTGAGATTATGTTCGAAACTCAAAAAGTTCGGCAGAACTCCCATTTAGGTACCTTTTCGATACCTGATCTCCAGTCGTATCAACCCACGGACTCGCATGTGCTCTTACTGTGTAGCACCCGGTTGTTTAGATTTTTTTACTTATATATGATCAAGGAAGCCCCCTGCCATAATTTTTTTTTATGACATACCTACATAATTATTTACATATTGTAATCGATTATTCTTTTTGGATTCAAAACTAGATGAATTAAAATGTTTCTAGTTGAATTTGCTTGCGATACGCGCACAAAGTACCTATCTAATTTTATCGCATAAACATCCCTTCGATAAAAAAAAACCGTCTTTTCCATATACATAAATATATCTCAACATATGCGCATCATACAATATTATCCTCTTCATCTTATTTACTCACATGTCAGGATACAATTATAGCACCCTCGACAAATAATTACTTATAAAAAAAAATAAACAAGCCCGCCAACCCTCTTGCGCTTGATTTTCCAAAACAATTCAAGTCAAGAACTTAACTCGGCTTCCATGTTTATATTGTTCAGCCATTCGAATAAAAATACAACGCACAACCAGAAGTACTAGAGAAAAATATCCCTTTGTTCCGCTCAGATCCATTTCTATGAGAAAAACAAAAACACTTTACACGAAAGCGCACATCCTTGGTATATAATTAAAAGATTCTCCCTTAATTGAATGGCTGCCGTATCAAGTAAGAGGGATCGACACGTGCATTAACTTGTTTCGTAGTCCAAGAACGACACCCGCGGGCGACAAGACCCATTTCAAACATCCTGTGCCTGACCAGAACTTACTGCCAAATATTTCAAACACTTCCTCGGAAATTCATTCAATGTAACCTCTTTGTTTTCCCGTTATGTTTTTGTTTTATCCTCTTTGCCACTTCTGGGTTTGCTAAAAACTTTGTCATGCAATCGAAAAATGGTGGGATGTAGTAGGTATCCTCTCATATTCCACCAACACATATTCCTTTCGTGCATAGACAAAGCAAAAGGATCATCATGCTTGATGTCATTATCTGAACCGAAAAATAAAAAAAATAAAAAACACAACAAGTTAGTTTAAAATCAGGACATCGTCATGCTGCATTCAAATGCTTTAGTGCGACAGGACTAGATGATAAATACGCCCTGGTGGATGCACTCAGCTTTTATCCTTTTGTGTTGATGCTGATTCCAAATGCAACCGTTTCCCTTGTATCTATCCTCCTAGGTGGATTTTTCTTTATTGCGACAAAACAGGTATACCTACGAGTATTTGTGTTTTTGAGTTTGCGGTTGCATGCTCTCACAGAATGAACTGTAACTCGAGCATTGTCTATCTGAATGGGGCGATGGGGTGAGCAGGTGAGCGAAATCAAAAAAGTTTCCTCAAACAAACATACATATACATAGGTATAGTTAATCAGCTCTTCAAGATTGGGTGTAGCACATCATTAGGATATAATTTTTCTGTCTTAGGACGAGTGGAAGAGAGTTGACATTATACGATCCTGTATGGGAATTAAGTGCGGAGCAGCCAACTACTAATCATAGAGACGAATATGAATGCAAACTTTCATCCAAAAGAGTAATTAGTGTGGAACAAGAGGCTTAGTTCTGCAACAAGGACATGTTTCAGTGGGTTAAAACAAAGGGGTGAATGTGTCACGAAGAAGTTTTCATATTTAATTCCAGCTTATTTTTTACAGTCTTTCTGAGGTAGGTACCTACCATTATATTCCCTGGGAAATGTTCTAAAAAATACCTACTCAGTCTTACGAGGGTGCAATCGACATATATTTTGGCATCATTACCAACAGTTGTAAGGGCTTCGTCTGTTGTCATCTCCATTTCGAAGTGTCTTAAAAATTTAAGACCTCATCTACTTATCAGTCGCAATCTTATTTCAACATCTAGTACAAAGTCCAACATTTGCTATTTGAAGAACAAAATTTGCTCGGCTATTGTCCTACTCAATTCGAGGGTATACAAATGTCCCCACAAACAAACTCAAGTCAAGGGCCAATTACAGCAATTATTCCCATTAAGTGTCTCCTGATCGAAACCGAAATTCTGGAAATAAAAACCGCATTTTAATTACTTTGGAAAACTACGACAAAAAACTTTTTCAAAACTCTCTATTCAGTGTTGGTTGTTTTTTTTTTTTTAGATCGTTTTTAATTTTTTCTTTTTAAGTTATTCTCTCTCATTTTCGGAAAAATCATCGTGAAAAGAATTTTCATTTGAATACAAATTTACCGGCGACCAGTACCAGTACCATGGCCACCACGGCCACCAACCCCTACACACAGTTCTATACGTGCACAGCCTTAAAATACAAATTAAGGGGACACTTTGGGGGCAAGTACTTCAGAAATAAAGGTAAAAACTGAATTATGCCATTAGGAAATATTAATCGGAAAATAAATTGAAAGAGTCCACCCCCCCGCCGATAGAGAGAAAGAGACTACTCCAAGCGAAACCATTAAAAAATAAAAATAAAACGAGGAACTCCATTTTCCAAATATTGAATTCAAGTTGAGGTATACCGTACACCGTATACCACCATACCAGCCATCCACAGAGAGAACTCCACATTCAAGAGCCCGGTCCGAGGAGCAATTATGCACAGGGTTTCTTATTCCACTTTTATTTTTTTGTCCGACATTGTATGCGCGAGTATGACCGAATGCATTCGTCGTAATTAAAATTGAATTAAACGCTTAATGTCGTCATTTCTATAATTTTTATTCATGGAAGCATAAGCGACATCGACGTCGATTTATGTTTTGAAGGACATTTTCCTAACAGCTCTCTTTTAGCTGGGCGGAGGCGCATGAAAGTCGAATTTTTACAAGTTCATATCGCGGTGAGTCTTTTTTCGCATCGAAATAGTAGGTGCAGGTTTTTTTGTTTATTTTTTTGTTTGTTTAAATAAAAAATTAACATCAAAAGTGGGATTGATGAAAGCCAGACATAAGAGGAAAGGGTTCTTCTAAGGAAATTTCAGCTTGAATTGATGTTGTTGCTTAATCTATTGGATGAGAAGATGTTGGGGGTGGTTACACAGAAGCCGTTGATACTGTCCAAAAATAATATTACATATTTATACCTGAAGTAAAGAAATATGGTTGTCTTTCTCTAAAAATAGCAAATTATGGGGTAGAGAAGTAACAAGGTTCTTCTTGGAATTAAGAATCGCGTGAAAGTGAAAAATATGCATCTTCTTCAAAGCTACATGTGTATATACTTAAGTTGCAGATTGGTCAGCAGCAAAGGAAGTTCTATGGTAGGTGCCAAGAAACATCCATTTTTCAACTCCTTTTTCTTATATTTCTGGTCTTCCTCTTCGCTCGGAAGTTAGGTTTGGACCACTAAGCGATGGGTTGCTGGTTCAAATCTCACTTCGTTCAACCAAGTTTTTATTCGCGAAAGTCTGAAAAACATCCAAGAGTAAGAAATGGCATGAGAAGCTTCTCAAAAATTAAATTGTCATTCGGAATCGGCACCTACTATCGGGACCCCTACTGTGGGCCCCTCCATTCTTGTCAAAAATATATCTTCGCGTACACAATGTTTGGTAAAGTTAGACTTTCGGTCCTGTATGGGCCGTTTATGCCTAACATTTTTTTGTGTTTATATAGTGTGTGTGTGTGAATTTCCCTTTTTTTGTAAATTTTGTTCATTGTGTAAAATTCATGCCGGGGCTAAATGTAACATTTTTCCAGGGTATTTTTCCTTAACAAAGGGCTGGTTTTTCGGCAGACTTATTTTCAAAGTTGTAGGAGAAGCTTTGGTTTTAGTAAAAAGTGTAACTTTTAGCCCCACTCTCCCCTACCTATTCTGATTTTTGGTAAATATAGCGAAATTAAAAATTTGTCACTATATTGTTTTCAAAAACGAATTAAGGCCAATTTTTCGTGAAGTTAAAGTTGCTAAAGTTACTGAAACCACTTAGAGCTAAAAGGAACCCTCTTTTGGCGTGGTTCCGGGAAGAATACTTTTCGATATATCTTAAAAGTAGCAATAAAAATAGCGACAAATCTTTATTATTTTTTATGGCTCTTTTATGGCAAAAGGCATGTGTTGGTAGACTTAATTTTAAATCAATTTTAAATGCCCTTTCACTATGTTGTAAAATGGCGCATAGTTGTCCAAGAGAGGGTTACTTAGCTTGAATAACACACAAAGATCATGTCTATGAAAAAATTAATTAAAAACATTGTATATCTTTTTTTTAGTCGCTGGTTGAATTTCTAACTTAAAATACTTATTCGCTACCCCACCTCTTGCGAACATCTGATAAACATCCAAGAGTAGGAAATCTCATGAGAAGCTTCTCAAAAATCAAATTGTCGTTCGGAATCTGCAACTTAAGGTCCCTCATTAGTGTCAAATAAATATATCTTCGCACACATGGTTGGAGAAGCTAGGCTTTAGGTCCTGTATGGGCCGTTTACGCCTAATATTTACTTATATTCAATTTTAAATAAATAATAATATGATAAAATGTAAAAAGGTTTGTATTCATAAAAAACAAAACAAAATGAAGTCAAACATAGACTTCAGCTCTAGTTACCCCAAAATGACGATAAATTTCCAAATTTTTACAAAAAAAAACGATAATATTGTTTAAAAAATAAAATATTTTATATGAATTTAAAAGAAAACTTTTTAACTTCGTAAGAAGTAACAATTAAGTTGAACGTTTTGTTTTTCTCTTTCTCTTTCTCTTTTTTAAAAAAGTGGCTCATAAATGAGGTTATAAGATCATAGTTGAGCTTTAGAGAGTTACATAAGTCGAACTAGTGCCATCTCTACATGAGCTGCTTTCACGTTTTCGAAAGCCAGGACTACAGGGATCTCCAATACTTTTGTCAGGCTTTTGAAAAGAAGTTGGTGGCGGATGAATTCTTAATAGCCAATTTACAGCTTTCACATACCCGAAGTGACATACATATAGAGCATTTCGAATTTTTATCATTATTAAGTAAACTCGTGTGAGTTTTTTGTTCTTTGATTTTTCTGCCGGATTGCAAGATCGCCATTAAAAAATAATCTCCAGAGTTTTAGTTAACAGCGAATACGATATGTCGTATTCATGAACTACTTCTTAGGACTATTGTGCGATTATGATTAGGAGGGCGCTTCACGTCACATAAAATAAGTCTTATTTTAGGATAATTCAAATTATAAACCTTTTTTTAGGGAAATATATGGAAATTGAATCAACCTTATTTAGTTGTCTGTCTGTCTGTCTAATTCCCCTATGCGCCACTCTTTCAACTTTTTACCCGTGTAAACATTTGTATATCGAAGAAAAAGACGCGTCTTTTGTTTCCATTTATCACATTTGATAATGCGTTATTTTAACTGGGATGGTTTTTGAGTCCTCAACATGTTTTTAAAGAGAAAATAGTGGAATTTCAATATTCAGCTCTCGCTTTTAACATTTGAAAGAGCGAGGAATTGGGATCCTTTGATAATATTCTGTATTAATATTTATATCCTCCGGTTTTGGGTTGATAGTGTTGTTTTGGCTTGCGCCCGGGCATTACGCTTGTATTGGTGAATGCAAATTTATTTATCAAAATTCATGCTGCTAGCCAATTTTATGTATCTTTTAAATTGAACTGGGTTTAATTCTCTTACTAGAGTTTAGTTTGTTGAGAAAGTTGCGCTGTCGCTGTTGTTTTTATTTTATGTATACGGATTGTTCAGGAGCTTTTGATTTTATCAGCTTCTTCTTCTATAATATCCGACGATGTTATTACCAAGAGTGGGAGATCATAATTTTTCACTTTTTTGACTGCATTTCTAGAGATCGTCATTTGGCGTACGTTTGTTCTAATTAAACAAATTTCGTCAGGTCTTCCATTTTGACTTAGGCCAATTAAAATCTATTGGTGTTATTTTTATGTGATCTTAGGGTTATTAAATCTGTCTTTATGCTTTAGAATTTGCATCATTATTATTAATTAAAATCGTTTGACCTAAGTTTGAGTTTCTTTGAAGACTGAGTTTGAGTTTCTTCTAAGACTGAGAGGTACAGGAAAAACATTATGTCTACACTGGAAATTTTGGTGGCGCACGTCACCATAAAATGTGACTTTTTATATATTCGACAGTTTTAAAAAATTATGTAATAGGTATAAAAGTGACGGTTTTTAGAATCTATCTTCTACAAAATTTCTGGGTATTTGCTGATTTGCGAATTAAGAAATTTTAATTTGCGGATTTTATAAGAAAGCTAAGCAACTGGCTGCTGGGTTTAAAACTGAAACGCAAGCTCATCGAAACGGCAAAAGGAACTTTATAACCGACAGGCAAGGAATTTGTGAATGTAGTTGAGCAGCTGTTAACGATCGCTGTTAACCATCGAGTATAGGTCACAGACAGGGATGAAAAATTCAATACAATGTATATACAATTGAATTTAAAAATTGGTCTACATATCACAATAAACTGACACAAAGTAGTCCCCTTTAGGGCCCAAATCAGTCCTTTTTAAGGTTCAGGACCCCTGGCCCCCACTTTTTCAAATATTATCAAAATGGGCCGTTTTTCAGTTTAAGTCAGATTATATTCCTTATTGAACGAAAAATTAAATTAAAATTAAAAAGTACGAAACACTAATAAATATCTACAAAAAATAAAATGTACTGATCGCTGCCCTTTTTCTTTTAGAGTTGATAAACGCACCCGCGTTACATATTATTAAAAAGAAGGAGTGGAATTAGGCGAAGGAGAAGTTCACTTTTTTTTGTTGAAAGTCTAATTATTGAATTACTTGGGCTTTCAAACTCTTACTCAAAATTAATTATTTTTAAATGCACGAACCTGCTTTTTGTGAGTATCTAATCATAAAAATACTAAAATCCATTCATCCATTCGTTCCGTAGGTCCAGTCAAAAATATTACAACTTTGTTTTATTTATTAACTGATTAGTGATACGTTTTTGCCCCTGTTTTTGTTTTTTGCTTTATTAATATTTTGTGTGAAAGCCCCTTTTTTTAGACCGCGGGCCCGTTTTTGAGCCCCTTTTTTGAAATTTTCCAGCGGCAACACTGCCCCAGAATAGTAAAAAACGTGTCATGCTCTGGCAAACAGACTAAAACTGACAATTTAATTCATGTTTTAAAAAAATTAAAAAATTGTTGATTGTCTTTTGGGACGCAGAATTCTTTTTCATAACTGACTCTCGCAAGTTTTGCCGAGCTAAAAGGTTACTCAGTGAAGCATAATTTTCTTCACCCCTTTGAATGCATAGAAAAAAAGAAACAAGAAGGAAAGTGTACAAATAGGGAACGAAATAAGAGTTCATAAAACAATAGTTTGAGGAGTTGCAATTACTGAGTCAACAAGGCTAAGATTTTAGGTGTTGCTTTTATCGAGGACTTGCACGTATCGAGGTTTGCTTTTATTGATGTCGCACTGTAATTATATTTTGGGAAATATTCTGAGCGTCTGTATCCGATTCTTTATACCAACATATTTCCCATATATGTATGTAGGAAGAGATACCTATTTCGACCAAAAATGGTGACAAATGTCATTCTAAGCCAACATCTCTGTCCACGTCCTTTCTCGCTCTTTTATAAGTACCCACACCGGAAAAGTTTGAATCAGATTCCATGCCAACCACCATTTCAGAACTGCTCCCCTAAAACTCGAATGCTCCATACAAAGTCGGAACAGTTCCAGTTCGTCGTCGTCGTTGTCATGTGGTTTCGTGGTGGTTGATCAGGAGGCGAAGGAGTGGGAGACTTATTCTTTGTTGGCCGCTCGACGGGTGTTAGTGGACCCAGCTTATTCAGTCCCCGTGTAAATTTTCCACACAAAAGCATATACGTATCTATGTTCAGAGTCAGTGTTCACCTGAAATGCTATCTATCTACTTGGTGGCGTTCATTTTTTTGTTTCTGTATTTCTCTGCTATCTGTATATATATATATGTATGTATTCATGTACCTGAGTACTGAACACATTTGCTTGGTTAGATGTTCGTTCTTCGTATTCGCATCGCATCATAAAGTGTACCCACACTCCCTGTAAAGGCTATTAGGATATTTTGTGCTGTTTCTATCCCCCCACTGCCTCTGCTCGGTCACACAACACAACCCTTATCGGGTTCTTTTGATGCTTGGGCTCCCTCTGTGTGTCATATCTCCCATGGGTGAATAATAATGCTTAATATATACACACAGCGAGAGTCAAATACATAGATGTTGATGTCGACGTCGAGCAAGAGCACCACCAGATTAACGTATAGATACGTATCTGCGGCTCTGTATATATATACGACGTTGTTGGCGTACGTACCTTCATACCTACAGCCCCTGTAGTGTCCGCAATATCTGTGTGAGGTAATTGAATAGAGCCATTTTATTATAAAGACTACGAAGCAGGAGATGAAGGGTCCGCGTTGTCATAGCAACGCGGCACTTTACGTGTCGAAGTCTGGTGTTGGCTGCCATATTTGCTCTTTCTCGTCTCGTATCCACGTTTGCCGTTGTATAGCTGTAGCCACCCTACTGCCGTGCCACCTCTATGTGCTGTGTGCTTTGTGTGCTTAATGTTTTTGCCTTTTCCGAATTTTTCAAGGGAACGGAGGACTTTTTTTCCCTCTTCAATACTAGGTAGGTATGCTGTGGGGTTGGTTTCTTTTTCGTGTTTTATGCTGGCCCTAGGGGTTGGCGAAATGTACATAAGGGTGAGCTGTGTTGTGCAATGGCAGCGACGACGAAGATTTGACTGTATGTATGTATGTGGGTAGGTAGGTAGGTGGGTAGGTATAGAAGGAGATTATGTATACTTGAAAGTCGCGCGTATGTATTACGTACTTTTGTCACAATGGGTTAGAGAATTTTCACGCTTTCCTCAAAAGGGGAGGAAAAAACAAATTAATGCTTCATTGAGAGGCAAAAGCTGAAAATAAAAAACGACGAAAAAAAGTTTGTTGAAATGACGTTTTGAAGTTGGCACTTTGAAGATTTTTGTACATAGGGCAACAGCGCCAGTGACAGTGATGACAGCGACGACGACGACGCACGCCTTAATGGCATTTGCTTGGTTCGGAATTGAGATTAATTAAATTGGAAAGCAGTACCTAGGCAGACTAGCACTGCACTCTTCCTTCGTTTAATTCAATTTTCCAATTCAAAATTATTGTGCATGAGTAGGTAATCTAATTACATTTTGTTTTTCGATACAAGTATACATATGTAGGTGGGTGATCTTTGAAGTTTTCCCCAGAAAGTTAATCCTTGAGATAAATCCAGTTGATACTACTAATGCATAGAGAAGAATTTTTCTTTTGAAAATTGGTAGGCTGTTGTTGAACTTATTTTCCGTCGCAGAACGACGCCCTTGAAATAAAACACTATGTGTACACTATCACGTAGAATTATTCGCTTCCATGGAAAGGTAGGTTTTTTTTTTATAAAACGAAATGCAGACCCATCATATTTAAAAGTATTTGTATCTACCCATTCCATGTTTGTTTCTGAGATTTTTCTTAATACTAGCTAAATGCTCGTTTACCCCTTGGGAATTATTCTTCGGTTGAAAACGTAGAGGGAATTTTTTTTTTAGTTACTCCCTTCTTCAAATTAGCGCCCTTCTTCAAATAAATGTCTGCCCTAAAATATGCTTGCCAAAACCTGCTTACACTTTTTTGATACTCTTAGTCTTAAAAGAGGATCCTCGAGGATGTTACGATATGCGTTTCAGTTTAATTTCGTCTAGAGTAGGTACCAATATTCCAAGTTTCAAGTCGATCCGACTTATCTAATATTTTTTGTTTTCAACGAACGTACAAAATTCCAAGTGAATAACACTAATTGTGTTTCTAAAATCATTTTTTTCCAAACACCTTTCAAATAATTCCTTCTTGTTTATGAACATGTAAATTTTCAAATCAATCTGACTAACTTGTATCCTATCCCTTTGTGTTTTCCAATATTACACAAAAAGACCCTACAAAGAGGCAGGGTACTCATACCCAATAATGCTCGATTAGCGCGGCTTCAGAGTTAGGTAATGAAACCATAACACTACCATATTTGGTTTCGTTTTCCTTGGACATCATATTTGTAAAAATTAACTAAGCCAAAGAACTTTTTGTAACCATTTTTTTGTTCAGAATTTCTTTATAAATCGAAACGAAATGTATAACAAAACATAATGAAAGGCTACAGTCCGCTTGGGGCGAACAGTATGATACCCTATCCTTATCCCTATGTACCCCAAAGAAAGATGGATAGCATTTTATTTCATTCTATGAAATTTATAGGTAAAAAAAAAAAAAAATTTGAAAAAACGCCCCCAAAAAGTCTGCGTGGCCAAAAACTTTGTATGGGCGATATATTGGAAAAAATATTGGCTGAATATATTGTTAAAATTTTTTTTTCGATTTCTATGAAAATTTTCAAAGAAAACAGCATTTTAGTGAAAAACGCCCACAAAAAGTAGACGTAAGTGGGCGTGGCAAAAAACTTTATATGACAAATTTATAAAGGTGGGCAGTACCTACATATCTTGTGAAGGTTGAACAACTTTATCTCTCTAACTTAAGCCTTAAAAAATGTTAACACTTTACCGATTCGGAACCCTAGGGTGTTCCAAATTTCAGCTTCCTAGCATATCTTTAAAGACGGACGGACGGGCATTGCTAAATAGTCTAAGATGTTGGTCCTGATCATAAATATATATACTTTTATGGGTCTGCGACGAATATTAAGGGGTGTTACAAACACTATCCTAAGGGTATACAAAATATACCCTTAGGATAGGGTATACAAATATTTAGATACTATTCTGTAACATTTCACCTATACAAAGTTTTTAGTTGATGATGTATTTTTTTAATGAAATGATATATGTAGTGAGGCAAAATGACCTCGGGGCAAAAAGGACCAAACCAATTTGTAGCTTAGATTTTAACTTCATTTAATTTTCTATAGTCACAGCTAATTAAAAGGCTAAAGCATCCATTAGTTTCATTGACAAGGGACACTATGAGGACCAGCCGCATGTATTCATTATAGTGTGAGATTTTTACTCACCAAAAACACATCCCTTCAAAATCCTTTTTACTACCTATATAGTAGTTTTAATTTCCGTATTTATACACGTTTGGCAGTCATTGCGCTAGTTTAAATGTCGGATTCGTTTCATTTAGAATTTGTAGCATAGCGTTATTGCAATGACCATGAAGTCTAGTCCGTTGCTTACGGGCAAAAGTTCGTGTACGACGGTAGCCATATCTAAAATTTCGGTGGATATCACCGTTTCGGATATACCACGGGGCGTTAACAATTCTTCTTAGCACTTTATTGTATTATTTTAAACGTTTGTAAAATACTTATGTTACTTGTTTTGGTACAACCCAAAAGTGGTACACCATACGTCCCAACCCGGTTTTAGAACTTGCTTGTATAAAAGCATGCTGATTTTTGAAAATCTTTCAATCCGCCAATTCATTATATGTAAAAAAAAAGCTCCTCGCGTTTCTTCCTAACATATTAGTCGTCGCCAAGAACGCTGCGAAATGTGTAGTCTTCCTCAAGCGATGCATGAAATATTTCACCCCTTCTGATCTGGCTATAATTTATAAGGCGCTTATTCGCCCAAAACTGAAGTACAGCGCTCATATTTGGTCAGGTGCAATAACATATTAGGAACTACTTGATAAAATTCAAAAAGGCGCAATAAAAATTATTGGCAATCGAGATATCGCCAACTCGCTTGACGAAATATAAAGATTCCCATCTTAACCGTTCGATGCGAATGTGAAATGCTCTACCACGCTCTGTTTTTCCCTCACATTACAGTTTACAGACATTCAAAACATTTTCCTAAACCTTCACTTCTCTAATGCTCGCCCTGTGTTACTTCATTATAAGGGAGTACAAAGTCCCTTTAGTGTGCTCTTATTATAAAAAAAAAAGTGATTTCTACTTTAATTTTGCGTGTAGTGTTATTCCTCATTTATTTAGCCTCATTTGCGTACTGAACTTATACCGATTCTATAAAATGGGATGCGTATTTAAATTTCTGTGAGTAAAATAACCATGTATAGATTTTGTTTCATTGAGGCGAATTACATTGTTACTGATTCAACCGTATTACTCACGGCTGATATAGCTATATCATCCGCAAACGTTGCTACAGGTGTACTTTCTTCGAAATATCTCGCGTATAATAAAAAATAAAATCGGACCTAGAGCGCTTCCTTGTGGAACTCCTGCCGAGATTTCTTTGAATTCAGAGTTAAGCATGAACTTAACACGGAAGAGTTGTCCGCTACATAATACTATATATGTAACTATATAAAACTGTATCTCAGATAACTGCCTTGGCGATACCAATTTAAGCTTATGTTTCAATCCCGTATGCCATACTTTATCAAAAGTTTAGGAGAAGTCAAGAAAAACGATAGAACATTTGTTTTTCCTCTAGGGCTTTTTCTATTTCATTAATTATTCGATAAACCTGGTCGATTGTGGAGTGCCGAATTTATCGAATTAATCGTTTCAATAAACATTTTTTCGAATACCTTTGATATTAGTGGTTTGTTTTAGTTTGAAAACATATAAACCCAATGTTTGTGGAGGACATCCAGCCATGCGCCTTTATTCTTTGAAAACATTTTTGTTTACTTAATTGTTCGCTATTATTGTATTTACTGGATTTATAAAGGAAAAAACAATGTTAACAGTCTTATTTTCATAAAAATCGTTTTATTTCCTTAAAAGAAATAATTCGGATGAATTTTTTTTTTTGAAAGATAGTCCGATGTCCTTTGCAGTGGAGTATATAGCATTTTGCAAGGTGGGCGGAAGTTTGTAGTTCCATACATTTATCTTATAAAGATATTTTTAAAAAAAAACAGCTGCTATATATATATTATAATTGCACAGCCAACGAATGAACGGATTTTAGTATACACATTATGTTGATATTGTATTCCGAATATGTTCCCGTATATGTTTAATAAAATGTTTGATAATGAGTGCGAGACACCACGAAATTTGATTTTGAAATCGCAATAAAGTCCACTTCGGTTACGTCTAGAATAAGTTACGGACTAGAATAAGCTTAATATCAGTATCCTAAACATCGCATATAATTGTGAAATTGTCTTCCAGTAAAAATTCTAGGTCATAGTGACGTCAGTATGTCATCCGGATGACAAGTTTGGATAACCGTCTGATCGCACCTTTATACATTGCCTTACTATATGTCCCGATTTAACTGCGACAATATCGTATGTGTAGTGGCTTAGTAGTTAAGTGCATTGGACCAGTACCACCTGAATGCTTTAATTCGCTGCCCCACCTCTTGCGAATGTCTGAGAAACATCCAACAGTGAAAACTGTCATGAGAAGCTTCTTAAATATTAATTGGCGTTCAGAATCGGCATTTGTCTATAGGTCTCTTCTATTCGTGTCAAAAAATATATCTACCCACACACAGTGGTCGGTGAAGCTGGCTTTGGGTCCTATATGGTCCCTTTACGCGTAATATTTATTTTTTAAACATTTTGTCAGGAATATGCAGTTAAAATATAATGTGGACCGAAATAGAATCTCACGAAAACTCACTGGTCTGCAAAAACTGATTTGACACTCAGCATTTTGATCCCAACTATTAATCGCGTCCTCTAGTGTTCACTTTGTCTACCAACAACTTCTGCCTCGTTGGGTGGTTTTTTCTATAATTTACAAAAATAGTCTGCGGAGATGGGCAAATGCCCAGAGTGGCATTGCTTATAATTTGAAATTATTATCGACTTAAACTGTAGTAAATTTCACGAAAAAAAAGGTCCTCTCCGCTCAGTGTCACGTTTTTCCTTTTGCAGTTCTATACCGTGTCTGATTCATCTCTTATCTTGGCCCGCCAATTCTATAGTTTCTGCCGAATCCTGACCAGCGTTGCCACAAAGATAGAATTGAATCTATTTAGATACTTTTTTGCTTTCGTGAAAATATTTTGTACATAGATACGTTTTTCGAGATTTCGTCTTTTTGATACGTTTTTAAATTTTCATCAAAATTCTGCAAATTCTTTTTATTTTGCATATTTTTTCAATTTTTTCAAATCAATTTTTAAATCAGTATCAATAGTTCTTTTTCTTAACATTCAGAATTTTTCATGGATTGTACCTGTATGATCTGACCTGAAATTCTAGTTCTTCAATTCAAATTTGTTGCTCGGTATTTTACTATTACAGAAGCGGACTTAATGACGTACTTTTAATGAATTTAAAATGTTACAACGCCTTTGTTTAAGTGTGGGTATCTCATTGAGAGACACTTCAAACCTGATAAGGCTTTAAGACATTATTTTTTTTTTAATTTTACAATCTTTTATATATATTCTCAATATAAGTTTCATAAACTTTTTCTTTTGTTCTCCCCGGACAAGTCCACATTCCCTTGTGTTGAAACCTTTCTCTCGCCACCGCAACAACAAAAGCGCCAGCAGATTGGCTTCTTATCAACGCACGCACACACGCCAACAATTTGGTTTGACCTTTGGTGTGCCGAACTAAGTCCGCTTTGCAGAAAGCAGCGCTGGTCGTCCGGTCGTTTCGGTGCTATTTTGACATCGATACCGCTTTTATCGCTCTTTTTGTTGCAGCCGGAGCCGCATACTTTCCTTTGAGTAACCCGATATTGCCGCTGTTGGCAATGATTAGCCATAATGAAAAGGACACAGCGCATGCATCGGATATACACTATGGTGAATTCTTGCGCGAGGAGGGGATTTTCATTTCAAACTTTTTTTTTTTGCTTCTCAATATGACAGCTATTTTGCTAGACCACTCATGTTGACGCGCGGACTTTTACATCAGAAAACACGCACACATTCGTCTTCACATAGACAGGTTTCTCTTCTCGATTCTTTTCAATTGAGAGATCTCTAAGGGCTTTTATTTTATTTTATTTTTATTTAAGGATAATGAGTATATATGACAGGCGTCCTCTTTGGAATGCTCAATATGCCTATGCTTGAACGGAGTATGTGTGTACGAGTACCCTTGGCTAATCGTTCAGATTTTGATTTTATATGAATTTTTGATGTTGTCGTCGCGGAATACCTTAACAAAAAAAATTCAAACAACAAAAACAAAACGAGCGGATCTCCTTACGCTGACGGCGCAGATCAAACGAGCGGAAGTGTTTGTTGAATTAAATCGAGAACAGTCGGTTATGAATTGTTTTCGGATATTGGTTTCAAGATGCGAGCAGAGCCCTTACTACATCCAGTCAGTCTATATGCATAATGCAATGAACGAAGGATTATGACTGAAATCAAATATGAGAAATTATGTAGGAAGGGATGATTTGCTATTGGGAAACATGATTAATGTCGTCAACTATTGGTAGTGAAATGCAAATTCGAATTGAATTTGAATAAATTTAAAGTAATTCTAGTGAGACTTTGTATTTCTCTGTAACATATTTTGGAATCGTAGAGGAGTAAAATGAACCTAGAGTTCTTCTGGGCGATAGGTGGTATTAGGTCATAACTGGCTACCGACATGATTATTCGCCGCCCGCCATATCAATTCAATGCTTTCTTTAATGATATTTTAAATTGCCACAACATTTAGCTATGGTTAAAAAGGGCAAACTTGTGGTATCTACGGATAATATTTTACAGTTTTTTTTTCAATTGTATATCTGCGAAAATTGATCAAAAAGGTTTTTTAATTTTTAAATCTTGTCACAGTAGATGTTTTAATAGAAAGAACACTGATTAAAAACGCATATGCTTAGCTGAATACATTAGATCCGGATCAAAACATCTTGCTAGGTAAGGTTAGGTTAGGAGGGAGAAGGTTAGGTGAGTGCCATGTTTGTACATGTGATTAACAAAACCACTTCGATCTGTTGAGGAATAGTTTTATGTCTGATAGAGATAGCCTAGCGAAATCGTCCAAGCTTTCGAAGAACCGTACTCTCATGCAGGATGAGCGGCGTTCCTGTAGAGTTGGAAAGTGGCATAGAATATGTTCCGTGGACTCTTTTTCCTCTTCGTCGCTGGAGCTTCTGCTAAGGCCCTAGCCTTTTAGCCATGTTGCCGATGGAGTGTCGGGTTAATACCCCGACGAGTATATCAGAGCCGTATCTGGTCAATTCGTCCGCTTTTTCCTTCTCTTTCACTCCAACGTATCCAAGAACCCAGCAGAGTAGAACTGAGTGATGCAATCTGTAACACATTTCGCATAAACAAGGTTGGAGCTGTTTTTGAACCATCGCATAGATGGATAGATGGAGAATCCAAGTCCTCTCTTTCGGGTATAGTGATTCTGAAATTTTTCTCGAAGTCAAACCTGGGTTAATTTTAATTAATAAGTGGCATAAGTTTCTTCCGATCAAAGATTTCATGTATGCTTGAGTGTCCGCAATAGTTAGGCTTCCAAATTTTGTTCCCCTTAATCCGAGAGTGACTTTGTCTGGCACGTTCTTAGTAAATAGCTCAATGGGTTGCGTTTGCAGACCTAGTTGCGGTGTGGATTTAATTGCGCCTGTTATGCCCAGACAGGCAAAGGTTTTTCTACGAGCATAAAAGGCATTATGTCCTTTTTTCATGTTTTAAATAAATTACATATGGGGAGTTTGTCCAGTATAAAGAATTGAAATGTCATATTGTATATGTTTTCATAGTATTCATAGTCAGGAAAATAGGAAAATAAATGAATCATCAGATTGAAGAACGAACTAAGTCACATATAACGCAGGCGGCAGGTACCGCCCAAACACCTTCGTTGCTCCGCTCGATGGCTGCCCTTTTAGGCAGCCAAGCTAAAATCAGTTTTGGGCTAGGCCATTCATATTCCATTGTTTTCGTTTTTTACGAATATAATTAAAAATATTAAGTTAAATTAAAAACATTATAAAATAATTATGAACGTTATGTTGCCTTATTATTTGGAAAAATTTTCCACATTATTTAATATTTAAGTCCTTTAAAATTGACGAAATCTTTAGGAATTTAAAATCCGATTTCCCATGACTTATGAGGTCTTACTTCCACTTCAAAATGGAAATAAGGTCATATGTGGAATTATTTCGTATTCTTGCAATTATTCACCCTGATTTGGATTACTCTCTAGAATGGTTCTCATTTACATACAGACATTTATATACATAAATAATAACTTCAACGAAATTGTCCATATATTCAGATCAAGTTATATTCGACCAATCGCTCAATTGCTGAAAGCACTGCAATTTTGTACATTTGGATCAATGCATATCTCTTTCCTAAAGTTCCTAAATGATAATATAACTACTATATATACTATATATAACTACAAAAACCGCTTAATAGATTTTATATACCGAATTTATTGCACACAAAACGTGCACACTAATTCCATTTTATTACCCCAACGAAAAGTTACATGGCTTTATTATATAAAGCAATACTTTTGGCTTTTCATTTAAAATCATCTTAAGTATTACAAACTAAGTGTCAAAACTAATATACCCTTGGGCAGCAGGACTCTCATCATATGATGATCAGGAATCTTCGTATTAACTAATTTAATATTTAGGTACATAGTCTGTAAAGACCGGCTTTTTTCATAAATTTTGGTTTATTCGAAAAATCTCTGCACTTATTTCGGGACGCTAACAATTTTAGCCTTCTAGATAGTAGGTGCCTCTGGGGTTTATGAGTTGCACTACAAATCAAATCTAAAACATATCTTCGCACACACAATGGTTGGTGCACCTAGGTATAAATCCTACAATAATTATTTGAAACAATGGATTTATGTACATAAATTTACATTTCTTTACATTATGAACGAATAAACAATTCGAAAATCCGGATCAGTCGATGCCGGAATCAAAAGTAGTTTTGTCGCGAGCTCTACAAGTTGTGGATGTTGACGCATTGCGTAATCCCAGTATGTTTTAGGGGATATTTCAGTGAAGAGAAAACATTTCTTCGCCTGCATTAAACAAACGGGAAGACTCCAATTTATATGAATTAAGTAACTTAAAAAGATAGTCATACACTTCGCCTTTCTGCAGATCGTTCAACTTTTTGTCGAAATAAACTGGGTGCAAAAAGTACGCCTTCATTATAACATTGTTAAAGACTTTACTTTTACGAAAATAGCCAGGCACTTTGTCGGGTAAATCAAGGCATCCTATGACGGTGTCACCAGTGGAAAATTCACTTTCTGTACCATATCCTTAGGGTATATTAATTTTGACACATATTTTGTAACATCCGTTAATATTCGTCGTGGAACCCCTAAATGAGTATTCATTTATGATAATGGACCAAAACCTAAAACTATTTAGCAATGTCAGTCCGTCCGTCCTCTTAGGCCTTTAGATTTAAACTAGGAAGCTAAATTTTGGACCACATATTCCCTACAGTTTCGAAATAGATAATTGTAAATGCTTTTTGATACGCCTACTGCCACGCCTACAGTTCAGAAAAAACCGTTTTAAAAGAAAAATTTAGAGAGATAGAGTATTTTAAAAAATACTTTACAAGATATGTACGCACTGCCCTAATTCATAAGTTTGTCTTTTTGAACATTTTCATAGAAACCGGAAAAGAAAGTGTTTAACAAGAGATTTAGCCAATATTTTTTCCAATATACCCATACAAAGTTTTTACCGCCAGTTTTTGGGGGCATTTTTTCCAAAAAATTTTTTTTTATAAATTTCATAAAATGAAATAAAATACTATACATCATTAACGCTTTTCCTTTGAACCATATAGGGATATGGGTAGGGTATCATATTGTTCGCTCCCAGCGGACTGTAGACTTTCCTTATGTTTTTGCCACGAATTGATAAGTTTGCCGATTGGATCCATAGTTTCGTGCATTTTTCTGACCGAGGCCTATAAAATTTGTGTTTAATAGTAGTTGAGTCACATTTGGATCCGGTTTTTTCCAATATGGCATCTTCATCATCTGCAGCCACTATTTTCATGAATGTTAAATTGTCGATGAATGATTTGAGTGCGTTATGAGAGCTCGTAAAGCGAATCAGCAATACAATACTGATTTCTTGCCACCTAAATATCCCATGTGCGCATTGCTCGTTGTGGACATCAACTTATGGTGGCAATCTTTTACCCATACTTACCATAACCGTTCTCTTGCCAAAGCGGGTTGCTTTCAATATCGATTTCATATCGTAAGATTCAAGAAACAGCTTATTGTCGTTCAACGTCACCAGCATAGCGACCACGTTGTGTCGAGTTGAGTTCGAATTGATCCATCCATCTATCAGCAATGTCGTGTGACGGTTCATTTTTGCAATAAATCCCACGTTTCGCCGCTCAATTTTGTGGTGAGCTATCTTTTTGCGATTCTACATCGGTTATGTAGATAACATCGGCCGACTGAAAATCATGTAGTTTTGCCAACCCAGTTGCTAATGAAAGAGAATAATGATTTGACAAAGCAAAGGTCCGAGAAGTTTGAAATTTCTCGCACGATACAGGAACAAGAGGCAGGAACCTGCAAAATAAATAACCCGCGGACTAAAGTTAAGCATATCTCCAAGAAGGTCCGTTATATAGAATATGAACTTCTAACTAGATAGAACTTTTTTTGTTTTATGATCAGTATCAAGGGATCATAGTCGATTTCACCGCATCCGTTATAGGTTTTAAGGTGGTTTACCTGTGGACTGCGTTGTCTATAGTTGGCAAGCCGAAAGAAAGGTTACCTATTTAACCATAAATACATTTAAGGCCAAAACTATGAAAGTACTTCCAATTATTTTAAATAAAACTCAGAGTTCAGGTCCAAACATGGTCTCTAATGGAACTCAAATTGGCTGGACAACTTAATACGTAGTTAGGTAGAACCTGACGGATTTGTATAAAAAATCGCCTTCAATATAAAATTGAGAAACTCCTAAAAAAACTACCTACATATATGCACCACGTTGCACACTCACTCTATACAAATCGAAGACCTTTCCATTAGAATCGTAATGAATATTCCACATGCCACATACATATGTACAGTACGTAGGTATACGTACTCGCCCTACATGTAGGTATAGCTGAGCTGGTAACATTAAGAATGCTAATGCCATTAATGGATAAATAATAGATAAAGGACATTTCTGGCATCTCTAATGACCTCACAGGGATGCTATAAGAAAGTCCGGTGTGGTGGGTGTATCTTTACCGAAAATCCGTATCTCCTTCCTCCACCTCATTGTAGCGTGTAGGTATACCTAGGTACTTAGATCAAGAAAATCTATGCTCTAATAGAAAGCCTAAGCCCGAAGGATGACATTGTCAGTATAAGTGAACGAAAAGGGATAGGTATTCACATAAAGCCATTTATATTGGAATTTCTGTTATCTCTGTTTTGGTCAAAAGGACACACTACAGGAACATATCCACTGCCATCACTCATCCAAAGTTTACGAACAGAGAAGACTACGATAAACGTACATGGATCCTGATGTATATTCATATTTATATTTAGTTAGACCATATGCACACATGAGATGATGCTGGGCTCTCTTCTCGAAAAACATATCAAAAGGAGGGTTGTGTTGTGATTGTGCTGAAAATCCAAGGGTGTCATCGCTTCCTACCCTAGTCGATGTCTAGTTGTCGTTTCTGCTTCGGCGTTTGCAAGCAGCAGCAGTAGCGACGTCACCAACAGAACAGAGAAACATAAGGGTCCTGTATGTCGTATATATTTCGACATATGTATGTACGTACATATATGCATATATACATATGTTCAGGTAGCTGATGCCGCTGCCTAAGCACATACCTAATATTCCTCCTATGGGTATTGTGTGTGCTCTGTGTGTGCACATTTGGCCGGAATATTTCGTCGTCTCCTTTAATGGCGGTGCGATATGTCAACTGAATAATGCCCCGACACAAAGCTATGTATCTTCGGAGTGTAAATATGGGTGGGGCTTAATATTTACCCTTGCACTTATGCTGTTACCCTCGCCCGGCCAGACTGCTCTGGCTATGGCTAGGCTACAATACACACATCATCGTGATGACGAAACTACTGTGCTGTTTCATTAGTTGGTGAGAGGTGTCCGGCGAAGCGGCAGATGGTGTGGCGTGCAATAAGAGACAAAGTTGTTTAGACGACGATAACGAGGACTAAAGCAGGACACTCTCACACAGTGGGAAAAATGCAACTTGTCCTGCCCGTTGTTTGAGTGCTTTCAGCTGGTGGTGCTTCATCCGACTGGAATTTTGAGGTTATACCTACTCGTACCTACCTCATCACCCTGATTGTGGAGCTCTATACGGTCGGTCGTGCTATCCTTATTGTTGTTTGCTGTGTCATTATTATTTTGTATATCAGTCTTCTTGTTATTTTTCTCATTTCGTACCTATCTGCCATTTTTGTTGTTGTTGCTATTGTAGCTGTTAGTTGGCTCTTGTTGCTAAACTTCAACCCTTAGGTGATTTTGCTTGTTGACGCTGTCGTCGTCGGAGCCATCGTATTTCAAAAACTCTTATTCGTAAAAGAAAAAAAAATACAGTATAGGTACCTAGCCATAGACAATATCTACTTGAAGTCCTTTTCGTGCGGACATTGTCGTTATAATGCGCTGTCATGGTAGTACGTTCACAATGGGTTGCGCAAGTTATGACACAGGAGTGTATGAATTCAGATTTTATTGCTTTTAAATAAAATAATTATAAATGCTTATATTAGGAGAATTCTAAGGGAAGTAATTAAAAGTGGCACATTAAAGTCGCTTAATATATAGGTACAAGGAAATGGGGTTCCAGAAGCCTTGAGTATAATAAAAAACAGCTTGCTGGAACCGTCAAAGTCTCAGCGCTATTTAATTGAACATCAAATACAAAATTACATAGCACCGGCTAAAAAAAAAACAACTAAACATACTATTTAGATACCTAAGTACACTTAATGACTACTCTGATGCACTTGCTGGTTTCTGATCAGACCTTATGATTCTTGAAAAAGCTTGGTTACTTGTAAGTTGTCATGCGAAACTACCAATTTGCCATAGTTTTTGTAAGAAATAAATAAATTTTATACCTATGCGTACATTTTTGGGAACCTTCTGATGACATTTATTACTCTTGGATGTTTGCCAACTGCGGACTTAAACCTGAGACCCCTCGCTTAGTAGTCCAATTCATTTAACCATTTAGCCCCTGCACCCTTCTGGCTTTTGACCACAGAACGATTTCTTAAAAAAAAAATTATGAGTTATTGGAACTATTTTGTACGTACCTTGAAATTATTTAAAAATTCACAAAAATTCATTTAAACAGCAGCCCTGAAAAAAAATGTCTTAGCGGACAGGCAGCTGCTACCACGGCCATTCGCCTCAAAGCAACCTCTAAATGGACCGAAAATGTAATCGGCCACTCTGCAACACAATTAGAATCATCCTTCCTAGAAATACAAGCTACAATAAACAACAGTTTCATAAAAAACTTCCAGCTAACCATTCCGCCCAGATTCTTTTGGGAGTATGGTGCCTTGCTGGAGGGAAAATCGCTGCATTTCTACATAGACAGGTCAAAAACAAATGATTGGGTGGGTGGAGCCGTCTTCTCAGACAGACTAAATCTTAGTCTCTCTTTCCGTCATCCTAATCATTGTAGTGCTTTCCAATAGAAATTATGGCGATCAAGGAAGTCTTGTCCTAGCTAAAGAATATCCTGGGATCCGTTAAGGATATTCGAATCTTTTCGGACAATCAGGCGGCCACCAAGTGTCTCGATTATGTCTCTATTAACTCTTTAGTAGTCCTAGATTGCCGATCACCTCTAAAGGAGATGGCAGATTTGGCCTAAGCTGGATCTAAGACGGTCTTACAGTTTTATTACCCTCAATAGATCGCACATTACTGTTACAATTGGTGTCATCACTGGAAACTGTCTGATAGCCATACTTGGCGCTTATTCAAACGATTTTTTTAGGAGCTGTGTGGATGAGGAGGACCATCTTTACACATGCCCTGCTCTCTCCCGGTAACGAAATCTCCACCTAGGAGCTTAATTTTACAAGATCATTGTGAACGATCTTAACTCCACCGACCCAAAATTCAACGAGTAAGCAGGAACTTATCACAATGAACCTTACATATATCTAAGTGAGACGGACCTCCGACTCCGACTGACACTTCAACCTAATTTGTCTTACAGTCTTTACTTGTTTTTTATCATCGTGAAATCAGTCACTCAGAAAATAAAATTTGGAATACAGCAACAGATTTGTTGATGCGCGCTTTGGAAAATTAGAATGTATATGGAAACAAAATTTCTATTTGCGTTAGTCTGACATATTTCTAATGTTCTGCTATTTGTATGCACAATGGTGCCACCACTCCACAATCCGCACACTCTTGGTTACAGCAGTCATATTTTCGACTATGCGCACTGTCGCACTAACTTTTTGCAAAAACCGGCGTTCAGAAGGCGCGATGGGGGCTACATTTGGAAAAATTTTAGCTTACCTTGTTCAAGCGTAAAGCGACTCATTTCGTTCCGGAGGTCTATTACCGAATTTCTGTCAAGATTTCGAGCGGGTAACAGCTGGCAGTGTCATAATAACCTATGATTTAAACAGAAACCACTAGATGGCCCACCCTTTATATATCAAGCCAAAACTATACCCACAAACTATGGAAACAGCACCATCTGTGTCAGCTTAAAGCAATCGGCTCCGCGAAATACGATAGCACTCAGTTCTAACCTGCTAGGTTCCCAGACACGTCGGAATTTGCCTCTCTTGATAGGAGTCAATTGCGGGTGCTCGTCGGACACTGTATCATTGGCTGAAAAATGGCTAAAAACCAAAATCTTTGCAAAAGATTTATGCAAAAGCTGCAGAGATTAAGAAAAAATAGAGTCTGTGAAACTTCTCATATGCCAAAATAATATATTTATTTATTTTTTTTGTACAAAAATATAATCTGAAAATGAGAATTAACGCTTACCGCTTGAAATATGAGCTCGAATATGTATATAATTCAGTGCAATGGGGTTTTTGGAAAGTGCAAAAGTTGTAATTATACTGACAAATTTTAATTTTGTGAGAGATTTGCGAGAAATTTAGTAATCTACTGAGATTTCATATTAGAAACTTCACGTATGAAATCGGACACTTCAATCTATGGCTAAAACGAGGCACATTATATTTTGACATTCCATTAAGGGCGATTGACTTTTTTTTCGCTTACTATTTTATTTCTTCTTTTACGAATAAAAAAATACTAGTAGATAGGAGGAAGATTTTGACATAGTGTATAGAATTGCTGAAATGTTTGCTGAGAAAAGTGTATTCAAGCAGCGTAAAATAATGCAACGAATGAGTTATAGTAAGACAGCGGCAGATGGTGTGACGTGCAATAAGAGACAAAGTTGTTTAGACGACGATAACGAGGACTAAAGCAGGACACTCTCCTCTATAATCTATGAAGAACATAAATGCGAAAGAACTCTTTCCAAGAGGATATCTACTGATTTTTGGCAGAGCCTTATTGTTTTTTGAAGGAGGATTTATAATCTTTAATCAAAAGTTCTTCAAGTTGATTTTTATCGCCCACCGCGCGGTTTTACGAATTCTTAGGGATGTAAGGAAATGGATTATTAAATCATAATATCTCCTAGCAAAAACCGAATACTCGAATGAAACGGAAATACTTTCCATCCTCGAAATGTGAGTCAATAACAAACTTCGTTGGAAAGACCACACATTCAACATCGATTGTTCGTTTGCAATCCAAACATTAAATACTTCAATAAGATTTTTGGCTCTCTTGTAAACAACTATGTGTTAAACTTATCGCGTTTGTTCGCCAGCTCTCTATCTGGTCCGTTGCATCAATTATATAGTAATTATAGCTTATTTATTGGCGATCGAGACATTGCGAAATCGCCTGACCCTCTTAGTCATCGTCGTAATGTCTCCTGGCTACCGTTGTTTTGTCTCTATTCCCATCAAAAGTGCCTAAATGCAATAGGCATAACAACAATTCAACCGTAAAACTCGCCAAGCTAGGAATGCACTTAGACCTTAAGCCTATATTCGGGAGTACAGGGGTATACAAGTATACATACCCACTTGTTTTCGAATATAGGCAACTTCGTCAAAACAGATTTTTCTCGCTCAGGCTTTAAATATTATAAGAAATTAAATAATTTTTACATTTTTCTCTCAATGAAAGTAACGAAAACCTTGGGGCCAGTATTCGAAAGTTCGGATTAAGGAAATTATATATTTTTGGTTTCCTTTATCCGAACAGGATGATGCTTTATAGGATGAATGGGAAAATTATAGGCGGTCTTAAGCAGATGGGTCCATCTACCGGGCTTACAGAAAGTGAGTAACGCAAGGTCGTAGATTGGCTTATTATTATTATTATTGGCAAAAAATAGTTAGAGACTAAAATCGAATAATTCCATTCAAATATGATGGACCTGGCAGGAAGTGGTACTCATTTTTTTTAAAAAGGCATAAAGTCCATCTGCGGATATTTGAATCTTTATGTAAGGCCAGAGCAGTTGTAACTGAAGAAACTATTCGATGTCATGAAAATAAAAAAAAGCCAATATAACTGTTCCTAAAAAAAACAAACTCTGTCGAAAACAATCTTGTGGATTTTGTGAAGATGAGCTCGACACAGATTCCAGATGATGGCCTGAAAAATATAGGCTGTGATACTTTCGACAAGTGGTATACTTTGTACAATGAAATTTGATGAGGCTCAAAATAATGATTTTCTGTGCAACTTTTGCTCATAAATTTCAAAACTAAACTTGAAGACTGAATTACATTTTTTCCAATACGTTGTTATGATCACTGTGATTTATTTTATTTTTATTTTTATTTTTTAATGTTTATTTTCTTCTGGCAGTAGAAACAAACAAAATATATATTTTGATTCTTTGCAATGAAAATAGAACTGCACAAATGCGTTTTATTATTTTTTTTAAGTTTAATCTATACATGAAATCTTGTGTTCGAAATTAGGAAACCTTATGTTCGGCTTCAGGAATTTTACTGGGGAATTTGTTTTTTTTCCAATTTTTAATTATTTTTCTAAAAAAAACAGCTAAAGTTGCTAAACAAAAACCTTAAATTTATTAAACTATATTTCAGTTTGAGCAACTTATTAATTTTACATTACATATTTAGGTTGAACGCCCCCTCGCAGTGAACTATTACTTTAATTATGTAAGCCACTAAGTGTTCAACATTTTAAGTCAAATATGGGTTTAACTTCTCAATAAAAAAAACTTCTATGGTCCAAACATATCGAATCGAAAACCGATAAAGCGCTGTCGACATTCTGGCAGTGTAAAGGCGCTTTTGGTAAGATATGGGGCTTGTCTCCGTAACGGGTCCTTTGGATCTATACGGCCATGATAATACCGCTACTCTCATACGCATCAGTTGTTTGGTGGAACACTTTCGCGTAAACGTGTTACTGCTTCTTTTGCCAAACTCCAAAGAACGGCATGTCTCGACTGCACAGGGGCCTTCCCTAGCACCCCGGGCTCTGCTCTACATGCTTTGATGAATCTTTCCCCCCTTGATTTATATATCATGGGGTGTACGCTAAAAACCATATTTCGCTTAAAGAGAGGTGGGTTTTTGGTACCATGCGCACTCGAATTTTGAAGAACTACCACGTCAACTTTCCACGAGTAACGGAATGGCTTCGGTCAGACTCTGAAAACCATGGATTGAATGCCATCGTATTTTCATGGATGGCTCCAAAACCGGACAGGGGTCTGGTGCTCTTTGGTCTTTGTGGAACGCGATGATATACCACTTTACTACCCCTTGCGTAAACATGCATCTGCTTTTCAAGCGCGGAGATTTTTGCCATCCTAATGGCTATGCGCTTTATTGTGAACAACAGGTGGAGGGCTAGAGGCATTTGCATCTGCAGTGAAAGCCAAGCTGCATTAAAAGCGCTTCTAAGTCCTGTTGCCTCATCCAAGTTAGTGCTAGAACTCAAGCTTTCAGCATCTTTTCTTCTATCTCGGAGGAGAATCGACTGTAGGCTGCTTGTAGGCGTTCTTTCGGGCCACCAAGCTTTTGCTAAACACTTAAATGTGTTGGGCTTAAGCGATACCCCTACCTGTCCTGCTTGCGGTGAGGAGGATGACACAGCATAACAGTTTCTCTGCAGTTGTCCGGCCTATGCTCGCATCAGGTGGCGGATCTTCGGGGCTGACGTGGTGAGTGCCGAACATCTAAGCTCTTTATCACTGAAGCTCCTTCTCGTTTTTCTTCGAAAGACAGGAAAACTAAGTACATTAATGTAAAGTGTCTGAATGGTAGTACAATGGACCTGTAGTTGTGTCTGAGCGCTCCATCAGATAGTAGCAACCTCCGACAAAAAAAGAGTGTTCAACTACTGGGGACATGACCCTGGGCTATTACTTCTGCCCACCACTGTAACTCCATTGGCTTTATCTACCTTATAGCTTCGTCCTGAATATAGCACCAAGAAGAAGATTCTACCCAAAATCACCTCCACCCAATTTCCAGATAAATATATGTATGTACTCGTTCCTCCGGGAGCAGCAACAACAATAACAACAGCCAAAATGGTATATCACATCTTTCGTATTCTATGTGAGAAAATGATTTTTTTTTTGTCCTCTGACTCTACCCTACATAGACAGTGGGTGGATATTTTATTTGCAACCCCTAAAAATACAAAAGAATCCCAAATACAAAAAAAAAATCAACCGCCATCGTAGCGACACTATACGACAACGACGTCGACAAGGGATAATTTTGTCAAGAGCAACGCTATGTGGGCGTTATGTACAAGTTCATCTTCTCTGGCATGTTACGGTTCTTATTTTTATTCTTATTTACACTGAAATAAGCGTCCCCCACTACTGTCTCCACCATAGGTAGGTGTGGTGGTAGGTGCGGTATAAACCTATACACATCTGTTTCAGAGCTCGCACCCGCCTAAATACAAATGCTTTAAGTAAAAGTGAAAATGTTTCCCTAATTCCTGTGAACCTAATTTTTTATATATATATATTTTTTTTTTGCTTGAACTTCACGCTTGTTAAGGGAAAGCTTAGAAGAAAAAGCCTGTCGTAGGTAATGAATGGCGTAGATTTTGGGTTTGTGTAGGCCTTACGAATATTTTAATTATTAATTATTATTTTAAGCTAAATGTAATGTAAGCCTGCGCTTCGAGGTGTATGCAAAGATAAACAGTGGGACCCTTTCACATGTTGTGTTGTAGGTAGGTACACAAGGACAATGCATTGATTCCATATTTTACCGCATCAGGATGTTCGGAATGTTATTATTATTTTTCACATTATCATGCTTGGTCGAGCATAAAATATGCGGATTAGAATGGAAATGTGTTTTTATTCGTTTTGCAATATCAAAAAAAAAAAAAAAAAACTTTCTTTTCATGTTTACGACGCAATTGCGCAACAATAACACCGAGACGAATACATTTTTTTTTCTTTTTTAAGGTAGGGTAATACACACAGTGATTCATATAGATCTGTATGTATTCTGTTATTTTGATAAAAATGTGTTTTCTTAAAAACATGTATTTATGTAGCTATACGTTGTGTTACATAAGTGGTAAATCGAACAGATGTTGGAACAATTACTGAGAATTTGATTTTAATAGAAAATCGTTATACATATTTATATGAAATGAAAAGACGCTTTTAGTAGGTATCTAAGTGGAAAAAGCTATAAAGGTGTTTAATTAGGTCCGTGGAATTGATGGCATATGCCAGCTGAATCTTTGATAATATTCTCCTTCTGAATTAGGGGCACTTACTCCATATAGAATTCGACAACAAACCGACATGGAAGCTAAGCATTTTGCAAAAACTAATCCTATTTTGGTCCTAAAAAAGGCTGAATAATGTTTGCGGCTTAACCTTTAAGGGCTGATCTAAAGCTAAAATCAAGAGCTCTTAAAAGTTGCAGGAAAAGCGAATGGTGTACTTGACGCATATCATTTTTAGGTGTCAAAAAGACTACAAGTATTTTGTAATTTCGTATGATAGCTCAGAGCGATTGCCAAAGGGTCACCCATGCTGTAAGATCTCCGGAGAAAGGTTCCGAAACTAAATAACGCAGTCAACCCAATACTAGTATGGTGGCGCATTATAAATGGTGCCCGGGGGGAAATGGTTTCTATCTGCCTCTAATAAGCTCCTTCAGGTGCCTTTGCAGGGAAGGTCCGTGACATACTTGAATTTCAAAACTGGGACTTCAAAGATAACTATAGAGACCACGCTTTTCGTGTAGACAAATTGTATCTGAACTGTATCTTCGAAAGACTACAGTAAACGTGGAAACAAAAGGGATACAGTCTGGTATGTAAAAGGTCTGAACGATAAATATGTTAGTTAATAAAGTCACAGGATGGCTATCATCAGTTGACGGACACGCACCCGGTAAATTTACCCAGCGCGAGGCACCGCAAAGAAGTCGTTTGTAATCAAGTTCCCGACCCTTAGGAGTCAAGAGACTAGTAGTTCGGTAGAAACAATTTGCTGCTACATGAGGGCTTCCCCGACCTCAAATAGCAGCACGAAGCCCAAAATTCCAAGCCCAGAATTTCAAAGTCACAAAGGAGGGAAACACTTAAGAAGGGGTCTATTGCAAATGTCCGAAAATGTAAAATTCTGCAAAGAGAATAGTAGTAACGAACGAAGGGTGGATAGGACGTTACCATTACCGAAAAGAAATGATACATAGCTGGACTAACAACTATTCCTTGTTTTACGCAAATAGCTCATGTTAACCGTGAACTTGTATCTTAGCCAGCTTTCTTCATCCCCCTTTATAATTTGAGTTTGTAATCAAATCCAATTGCCATACAATTTTAGAAGTATCAGATGTACCTATGGATGGTGTTATAACTTTGTCATCTAACTTTGTCATTCCCAAACTTATAAGTCGTTTTATTGTTCAATATTGAACCTTACAATAATTAGAACAAGATGTCAAAAATTGCATAGCTAAGAAATTAATCGCAAACAGTATAATCGTCAAATTATTATTGTCAAACATTTGATCATAGAAGTTTTGGCATAGCCTGAGCAAACGAAATGTCCCCTCAAAAGATCGGTTATAAAGCATAATAGTCAAACGTTTGAAACAATCTTGGCCATTCAATATTCTGAAATTTTCATTTGGCAGATTCTGTTGTTTTGCGTGAAATTGTTAAATTTATCTGTGGAGATTTAAAATTAGACTATTGAAGTATAACACCAAACTCGCAAAAGAAATCAAAGGTAAGTAATGACCAGATCAGATAATTTTTTAAGGGCACAAACTTGGGTTTGCCCTCATAAAATATAAAAACGTGGTGACATTATTCCAAATACATTTTCTATCATTCTCAAGCTTATGGCGCTGACATTTCTTGACTAGACAAATGTTAATATGATGGCAATACTATTTATGAGCCAGCATTTTGTTCATGACGATAGACCTTGCCAATAGTCAGACTAATCTCGACTAGGTACTAGCTATTTGCAAGGTTGAGGCTTTAATAGAATCCTACTAATATACTATTTCACCTCATTAAGTAACCTTCGTACTTTCATTCAATCTACTACAATTACCATCAAAGTTGTTTTCAAGCAACACTAAACGTCAAAATTACTTTTGTAGTTCCAAAATAAGTTCGAGTGACGAAAGTTTATTAGCGATTTGGAAATAATTAATCAGTCTGCTTCATCATTTTGAAATTCCATTATTGTTTAGTTATTGTCAAACAAAATGATTAATCTTATCGGCTCCTTCGAATATCCGCAGGTATTACCGTGTGGTAGTAGTAGTAGTAGCTATTTCAGCACTTGGTATTATTGCCCTTGAGAACATTTTTCCAATTAAATTATTATTTAATTGATTAACTATTAAATCTTGTGAGACAATTATTAACATTTCTGCGTGACCACATTGATTGGGCTTCAAATGCAAATGTAAGGGTTTGACGACTTAATTAGAAAATGTAAGACCCACAGTAAAGTAATTTCGTCATAACGTCCCTAGAAACTTTCAGCTCTTCATATTATATATACTTGTCGAACCCTTTCATTTGATGACTTCCGAGGGGGTCTTTTTTTAAATATAAATAAAACAAGCAGATTCAATATTGTAATTATGTTTAGTTCAAAATAAATTTAAAAGTACAACAATAATATATATAAACGCTAAGAATTTTAATAGCTATGGGTTCGGTGTTACAATGACTTTAAACTACGAGCCAGTGCTATAATTTTTCAATTTTAAAGAGGAGCCCATTTGAACACCAAAAAAGTAAACATCTTTTAATGGTGGCAAAATAACGACTTCTTCCTTCGTTAATTTGGTTGCAGAAGAATTACCGCTCTACGAATAAATAAAAATCATTAAGCAACTTATCTTTCCACTTTTAATATTATTTTCTCAGAGGCAGACGCAAACAAAATATTCCTTGGAAAACTGCGATACCTATTCTTATTGCTATTCGAAATTTAAACCTCACCAACAACATTGTCAATGGATTAGGAAAGTGCATTTTGTAATCGATATAGAGATTTTATGTACGTATCTATGCAACGAATATTTTTAATCAAGTTGTAATAGAATGCAAATTTTGTTAGACACTTTGCATTAAAATGTTCTTAACCTATTACTTTTGTTCTTTGGAAAACTAAAATTTGTAAAATTTGGGCAGCCATTTTGATTTTTAGGGAGCCCAGCTCCAAGCTCCTTTATCGTCAAAAGCATGATCTTCATCGTCAGTCAGACCATGAGTCTAGACTTGTTGTAATTTATTTATATTTTGCGCCGCCAAGTGAAGTGGTACAGAACTAAAACTGTGTCCTTCAGACTTGGTTGCGATTTTAGCTTCTCAATCCTTCTCAACCCTTGGCGTTTCTTGAACCATACTATAACTCAAGTTATTTCTTTTAAGCAATAACAATAAATATTAGGAGTAAACGAACCATACAGGACCTAAAGCTGAGCCTCTCCAAACTTTTGTGGGTGTGACGATATATTTTTGACACGAATGGAGGGACCGTAAGTTTACTACCGACCCCGAACGGCAATTTTATTTTTGAAAAGCTTATTATGGACAGCTTTTACTCTTGGATGTTTGTCGGTCTTTCGAAACATATTAAAACTTTAAAATGGTACCGTGTGGGATTTGAACCAGCGGCCCCTCGCTTAGTGCTTTAACGCACTTTACCTTTTAGCCATTGTCCCCCCATTTTTTGAGCTGTCTAGGCAAAGGCATTTTCTTGGTAGTGTAAGGAGGGAACCCGGGGTCCAGTCAGAAGAAATTTTACCTCCCAGTTTAAAAAACCTTTGTAGCCGGCCAAAAGAACTCTTTAAATATGGTGGTGATGTTTTGGTAGGGAACGAAAAAACCATGTCCGATGACTGGACTGCCCCATCTAGAAGAAGGGCGATCCTATATCCTGCAAGAATTATCGAAGCATATCCCTGCTTAATGTCGCATCTAAGATCCTATCCAATGAATTGTGGGAATGACTCAAGCCATTTTACAATACACTAGCTCGAACGTATCAGTGTCGCTTCCGGCCCGGCAAATCGACAATAGACCAAATTTTCATTTTTCAAGACGGGACACACCATCTTCTAATCGGCTTCATAAAATAGCATTCATCGTGAAGAGCTGTACATGACATCCTCATGCAGAACTTGGAATAAGCAAAAACTTCGAAGTGATTGAGGTGTTTAACATGAGTGAACATTAGCTTTGTGGAGATTCAACTAAGATTTACTAAGAATTACCAAAGAATTTAAAGCTCGAAGGACGAAGTATAAGCTCTATAAAACACTAATCGTACTAGTTCTGCTCTATGGTGCTGAGTGCTGGCCAATTACCAAGGAAGGTAAGTAGACAATAAGTTCTTGAGAAAAAAATTCTGCTCAGAAAATATGACCCTGTGTGCGAGGAGGGTGAATGGAGGAGAAGATACAACCGTGAGTCTTTAAGCTGTACCAAGTATTTAAAAAAGCCAAAACAATAACAATAGGACATAGTGCTCCAGCCAAGAGAATCTTCGAGATCCGTTTTAAGGACCAATCTATCGAGGATGCCAGAGCACTTCGTCTGTAAGCAGCTTGCCCGGGACCGTAGAGGATGGAAAACTGCTGTGTTTCAGGCAAAAAGCGTGACGGGAGCCCGATAAGTAAGGTTAAGTACTTCTTCTTGCTATTCTGAAAATAAATTAAATTGGATTTAAAAAAAAAGTAGTAAAATTTTCAAAATTACGTTCGATCAAATCATTTTTTAAGGAGATTGAATAGTATTTGACACAGGAACTTCCTGTTTAATCGAATTGGGTGAATATTGTATTACGGAATCTAAACTTGTGAGTCATACTCCAGATGCGGACGGACGAAGCAATTGCAAAAAGACTGAGTAACGTAGGGGTCGTCAAGTTCTTTAGACCACCTCTTAAGAAAAGCCCAGCATGAAGTTTTAGTTAATGTTTATATGACCCATAAAGTTAAGTTTGGGGTCAAAAGAAACTCCGAGATCTTTAAGACTATCAACGTGAACGATAAACAACTAGAATAATGAAAACTGGAAGGAATACGTTTTCTTGAAAATGTCATGTGTTGACATTTAGAGGGGTTCAAAATTAACCCATTTTTATCACACCAATTGGCAAAGCTATTAATGTCCGCTTGAAGAAGATTTATGTCTTTCTGATTTTTGACAGATTAAAAAATGTCCATATTATCAGCATATATTAAAATATTGGTGGATTTTATACATGCCTTGGCATCATTAATAGCAAATATGAATGAAATAGGGCCTAAGTGACTTACCTGAGGAACTCCAGACTGAGCAGTAAAAGATTCAGAAAACGAACTTCTAAATTTGGGACGATATTCCCTACCCATAAGGTATGATTCATTTTATAAAACTAAGTGGGAAAGCATAGGCCCTGAGTTTAAATCAGATTATCTCACGGTACAGCTGGTCGAAAGCCTTAGAGAAGTCGGTACATGTACGCAAAAAATCATAACAAATTTGTAACTGTGGACAAAACCATGCTGTTTATTGCAAAGGACACTACGACGTAGATATATTAATTTTTCGCAGAATAGGTATTTGCTGAATAAGTTTAGGAATAAACGAAATCTTAAAAATTGGCCTGTAATTGGTGATATAACCAAGTTCACTGTTTTTAAATACAGGCGTGATAAAGGCACTTTTCCATAGCTTAGGGAATTTTCCCCAGCTAATGGATAAATCTTACAAATACTTAAGACACCTACTAAGGGCTTGACTGAATTTTTTAAGAACAATCGGTACAGTGCCATCGGTTTCAGATGAGTACCTAGTCATTTTTCAAATGGGAAACAAATTTCGAAATAGTTTCCAAATCGAAAGAAAAATTACTGAAAGCAATCTGGGAACAGCTATTTAAATAGATAAAATATTTATCATCGATGAGAGAAAGAGATCACTGAATAATCTAATAAAATAGTCCGCAAACATATTGCTAGGAACAAAGGAATCGGAAGTTTTACTATTATAGTAGGTAAAACCCATTCGACTTTTTCTTCGAATTAACAAACTTCCAGAAACGTGAGGGATCACTTATTCACTATAAATGTTAAAGGATACAATTTTAAACTCATTAAAAAGAATTAAATAATGATCGACGGAGACTTTTTAAATAGATTTTCCAAGCCCTGTTAGATCGATTTCGTATCGACTTAAGCTCTCTCGTATACCCAGGATGGGAAAGGTTTTCATTTCTAGATGACTTAATATGAGGTATGCATATAACTCTATCCATGCAGTCATTTATTAGTCAAATAAACGATTCAACTGCAACATCAATATCAGAGAAGTTGTTCAAATTTACTGGTAAATTATTAATTTGTTCAGAAAGCCTCTGAAAATTTGTTTTCCGAAAATCATAGGAAAGAGAACGGTCATAAATGTTTTTAAATAAAAATAACAATAGGAGAATATAATTGTTTTAAGCCCGCACACCTAACTCGTGGGTGTAGTGGCTTGGTTGGTCCACTAAGCGAGAGGTCGCTGATTCAAATCCAGACCTGTACCACCTGAAAGTTGTTATTCGCTGCCCCACCTCTTGCGAACGTCTGACAAACATCCAAGAGTAAGAAATGTTAAGAGACGCTTTTCAAAAATAAATTGCCGTTCGTGTCAAAAAATATAACTTAGCACACACAATGGTTGGAGAAGCTAGGCTTTAGGTCCTGTATGGGCCTAATATTTATTTTGTTCCACCTTACCCGTTTCTAACTATACCTAGTATCCACATACCTACCTATATCATCTTTTAATATCCTTACATCGTTTTCATATTTGAGGTAAACTCCTCAATATAATTTCAAAATCTGTCAACAACTTCATTGTCCAGAAAGTATAGACCTCGGTAAGTAACTAGGTATACTCCTACTGGAATCGAACTTTCGATTCCTTGGTTCCAGCAAAGTATCTATTTCAGTTGCCGATTTTATCGCACATCGATGAAATGGATACTTTTTAAATCAAATCGTTTGGGTTTTTCTGTTTATCCTGCAACTAATCGCTTGGAATGATCGATTTTGGTAAATATTTCGGAAATGAGATCACCCTCCTCTTCCTACTTTCCTCGGCAGCCAACATCTGTCGAATGTTCTTCACTTACCTATATTATCTAGGTATTTCCCTTCGAAGATGCCTAGGTACAAAGATTGATCTAAGATCTAAGATCTAAAAAAATTACTAGTTAACCTAAGGATCTTTAAGCAACATCTTCAGCCTCAAATTAAGCCGTGCATTCAGCAAATCCTTGCTTTCAATTTTCTACCGAGCGCACTTGAACCTCCGATTCACGCATGTCTGTCGGTATTTTTCCATCTTTTGTTGTATATTTTTCTGTATCTACCAATGGCGGACGGAGGTGTGGTTATCTTGGCGCTAAGAAAGAGAACAAAAGACAGCCAATGTCATACATGCCGCAATGGCGCAGTTTCATCTAACAACTGCCAGATGTCGCCGACAAGCTTCTGCCATAATTTGAAAGATGGCGTTAACGAGTACTAATAAATTTCGTTTGCAACCCTTAGAATTCATTTCCTTCTTCGTTCTAGGTTTAAACGAACGCAAATTGTTGCAGCCGCATTCGCATTCACTTATCACTTCCTGTGAAATGAGCAAAATAACTACAAAATCAATTCGCTTCAATCGAAATTAATTAAAATCAATCAAAAATCCGATGACTTGGCTTTGAATACGAAAAAGGAGTAGATACGTTTTTTTTTTTTTGCACGGAGCACCAAGACTGTGTATGTAATTTGATTAAGAACACTTTGTTCGCTCTCGCGTGGTGCTTTCGATCGAAATAACGACGTGACTACAATGTGAAGAGTGTTTCTCTTCATTACATTTTGACGCTAAGGCTGCTGGTCGTCGCAATACAGGCACGCACTTGAATTGGTGTTACTTGAGGTTAATTAGGAATTCTTTGAAATTTTATTGTTTCTTTTTGAATTTGAATTGAGAATTTATTGAATGCAAATTGAGCAGCAAAGTCATACGAAATGTGGGCTCCTTCACATGTTCGGTGGGTAAGACAGCAACAACTAGTGGAACAAATAAAATAATTTGACAAACGAAGCCAGATTTTTTTTCGGAATCGTTTAGAATGATTGAAAGACTTAGTCGAATTTTTTTATTATTCTAAACAACGACTCAACAAGGTTTTCGAAGCATCCCATTAAATTGAAGGGAGAATAGATTTGATTTGGCACAGCTAATAGACTTCTGGGTATTTGCACTAAGTATGTAGATACTCGCACAAGGACTAAAAGATCATTCTCTTTCGCATGAGCTCAATATAAGCTCTCACTTTCTGCAATCGGCGCCAGGTGTATTGAAAGAAGTGAAAGTATACAAATTAATTTTGACTTTTGATTCACAAATCCTAAACCCTTGTGTTGTCAAATCGGAATAATACCTAACTGTTCCAAGAGCGACGGATATACATTATCCTGGAGATGAAGTTTACATTGAGCTACTACCGATCTTTTATGCTTATGAAATATATACTTAGATTGTGTTTGCATTATATTTTTTGTCGGATGCGTTTACTTGAAACTTAGAGTACAGACTCTACCAGAGAATTAGTCTGACACGTAACTTAGCATATCCCCAAATTCGACCAATGAAGGGTTTCAAAGGCCTTTCTTCAGTTAAGTGACTTTTTCACAATAAACAAAATAATCGTACAAGAACCTTGATAACACAAGGGAAAAGTTGGCTGCATCTTAGGAGTACAAGGTTCCACCTTTTGCAAAATCTGGAACTTACATACGTGCATTAATGTAGCTGAGGTCATAGATGATAGCCCGACTATAGTTCGGGAAACTGTAGTGCTATAAGGTTGGCTTTAGGCGAGTATGGATAAAATTGAGGTTGTTCTTGCCTACACTATAGGTGAGTAAAGTGGTAGGAAAATGACCTGTTTCCAGCTCCTGAGTCAGAAACATGCAATTGGCGCCTGAGCGCCGTTTTGGAACTACACTTACGTGACCTAAAAAGAGAGAACATTGAGTCAAAGCTCAAAGCCACCCTGTTGTTTTGATAGTAGTTCAGAGAGCTCGTCAAAGAATGGTTTACATAGAATGCGTTGTCTATAGTTTTAGCTAAAGCCGTGCAACGGCATAGCATTCTTTTCCCCGGTATCCGCACAGCTGCGGCCCTCTAATCCTCTGCCCTCTCATTCCCCTCTATGTTCCTCTGGCCAGGAACCCAGAGGAGTGGATATTGAATCGATGACTGGTCCGAACCAATATCCCCTTACAGGCTTCAACTAATTTTGACTATAGGCAGACAAATGGAGATTCGTACTTTTATTACTGGCAGAGGCGCGAAGAATTTGATGTAGTAGTGCTACGGAGATTCTGTCATGGTTTCGTGCTGGATAGTCTCAAGGAAAAGGTTTAATTTTATCCTTAAACTTAGGCCTTTGACTTAGGAGTGCTGCACTATCTCATTTCAGAAAGAAAGAGACGAATGTTTTTAACTGAGCTGGTAAGTATGACTTAGAAGCTTCTAAGGATGAGTGCAGAGAGATGAGCACAAAAAGATTTCAAGCGGTACAAAAAGAAAACCAGGTTAACAGAAAAACTGTTTTGAACTGAAGTGCAGAAACCTGACGGAACCCTAAAAAATTCGAAAGAAGTGAAACATCAATTATTAATGGTCACCCACTTCCCTGGCTGTAGTGAAGTCACCGATAGTGGCATGCACAGAGCTGTTGTATAATTTGCAATCCTTTTTATAGTGTTCAATCTTCTCTAGTTGAACGGGTTCAAAAACGCTTCATTCGTCTTGCTCCTAGGAGATTTAATAGAAATCTGAGCTCCCAGTTTACAGAAGTAGTTGCTGAGTTGCAGAAGTAGTTAGGCCTGAATTTTCTCATTATAAGAACGATGAAATTATTTATATATTTTGTATATTATAATATTATTATTATAATTTTTTGCAGAATCTGATAATCTGCCTTGAGATGTAAGGGCAGTAAATCCCCAAGGGTGGAACTGATCCTGTAAATGCTTAAGAGTAGGGAAAATAATAGCTACGTTAGAACTTTGCAAGTTGTGCTCTTGGAATCTCTTGATTGGCTTTTTGTTGAGCAGCCTCTCCCAAACCCACCATTCTATCGAAATTGCTGCGATGGTTATATTATTGTCAACGAAAGTATCTTAATAAAACTTTTTGAGTGTATGCAATAGCGTTAAACATATTTAAGGGTTGGTGCTGTGCAGAGCCTGCTGTCAGTCATCCGACGAAGACGTAGAAAATGTTATTTACAACAAGCAGAAGCATACCTTAAACAAGATCCCCGGTTTTCTAGGACACTCACATTATCTAGTAAACTATAGTATTTGGGCATCACTATTTGCGCACACATCGCTCGGTAACAATTACAAATTTGATGTTGAGCTTAAATTTGTCGTTCCTTACTCACTAATGCAAAAGAAGATTCGAAAGAACGGTACCTCAATCTAGACATTTAATTTGTTATTGGTAAGGAATAGAGAGGCTAGAACTTCTAAGGTCATAAACATTGTCTACCAGTACAATATGCTTAGCAGAACCTGGGCTCTTAGCGCCACACTACTTCCTACATTTAGAGACATCCTATTAAGCGTTCGAAAAGAATATTAAGAATTCGGGTTCTTCATCTATCCTGACACTCATTTGCTATAACATTCCAGGTGTCAGCTCTTTAGATGAAGCCAATATGCTTGCTCCTCATTTTGCAGCCAGCTCAACGCTCCCAGATTGTGATTTATATCCCTCCTTACTCGAGCGCGTAGTAAATGCTTCTATGCGACCAATTGATTTTTGAACTCATACAGTGGCAAGAGTTCTTCAATATCTCAAAATACACAAATACGCTGGTTCTGAGGAGGTGTTTTTCCACGCTGGCAAGACCACTGCGTAAGCTTTCCATCTATCCCATTCTTCAGAGCCCTCTCCGAGAAGATTAAAAACAGCAATTGTCCAGCCAGTCCCATAAAAAGGCGAATCTTTCTTACCATCCTCCTGACGATCAATTGCATAGACGTCCCTTCTTTCCAAGATCGTGGAAACTTGATATTTAAAAAGCATTTGACAGAGTTTGGCATCGGGACGGCATAGTATGATGAGCTCATTAAATTCTAATTCTGATACTTAAGTGGGGTACAACTAACAGAAACGTTTAAAATCAATGTGCATCTGTTTCTCATCTTTTCGTGTAATTCCTTATTTCCTTAATGCCCGTGCTGTGTTACTAACAACATTATAAGGGTGCTTACAATTCCTTTTGCACGTGCAAATTATAAAACAAAAAAAGCGTCTTCACCAGGGTGCATTGAGTGAAGCTGCTACCGCTGCTATAGACGTTTTGTACTGTTTAGTGAGATTGTGACGATTTAGAATACAGTTACAGTTTTAAGTTTATTAAGCTGGTTTAATAGGAAATTTAAATGAAGGTTGAACGTCTGTGGATTTACACTGCAATTGTATGACCAATACTCGCATATGACAGTATAGTCTGTTGGCAAGCCGAAGATAAATCAACGAATATTAAGTTATTATTACTATTATTATCCAAATGTATTTGGACTTTGACTTTGCTCCTTTGGCGAGCAGGGAATGCGAATGAAATAAAATGAATTTTGGGACAGGTGCCGGCCTATTTTCAGAGGAAATAAATATACACTACTCCATCAGACTTCCTGATCAATGCAGTGTTTTCCAAATTAAGATTCTGTCAATCATGGAAGCGGCCCGTACTGTATCAATGTCGTCAATACCACGGAATGATATGGCCATTTTCATTGACACCCAAGCAGTCACTATGCAGTTAATGCTATTGAGATCAAATCCAAGCTGGTTCACCGCTGTCGTATAGTGCTTAAAGCTCTTGGCTCGCTGCATAAGGTATGGCAATGAGATGGCCAAACCAGTTCTGCAGTATGAAAGAACATCGTTGTCCAAGATGGTTGGTGCTTCAGAACACATTTCTTCCAAGACATTGGAGAAATTGACAAATTTCTCACTCTTTAATCTTTGCAGGTTTCTGGAAACATCAAGCCATCTGGATAGAATTGAGTAGCCACGAGCGGAGGGAAGTAACCACAAAGAAGCCTACAACACCGGCATATCCCCCCACTAAAGAGTATCACAATATGTCCACCACGAGCAGGAAGGAAACGATTCTTCCATGTCAACCCAATTAACCTAACCTAAGCTGGGTTTTGCGAAACAACGTCAGCCGAGTTTCGCTGGTAATAAAAGGTATTTTTTAAGCTAGCATTTACTCTGATATTGCTGCATTAGTGTTATTAGTCCTCAATTTGATGAAAGGAACAACATTTTCGACCAATTTTTCAAGCATTTGTGGCCATATGTCTTCAATAACACGAATATTGTGTCGATTGTTATTGGTTCATTAGGGTAGACTTTCGACTTTACGTATCCCCAAAGAAATTAATCAAGAAGCATCCAATCACAAGATCTTGGAATTCATTCATCATTACTTAAAGTTCGTCGAACGTTTCCTTCAATAATTTGAATGTTTCGTTTGCTGAATGGCAGGTGGCGCCATCCCAATGGAATTTCACATTTATGGGGGAACAAAAAAGTAAATAATCATGGCTCTATAGCGAATACCGTTTACCTTTACCGCAACACTCTGATTAGCCTGCAGACTGCACCAAAATAAATTTTTTCATATATTGCTCATTCGGCTTATTAAAATACCTATTAAGCCAAATCGGAGTATGAGGCATGATCACGGTTGCCATTTGAAAAAAAAATTTGTGTCCAAAGTTGGAAATTAAAAATTACGAACTTTAACCAAAAACTACCAAAATAATTTAAGTCCGAGACATCACATTTATTTTAGCATATTCTGGCTGACATAACAGGTGTTACAAATACTTTAAATTGAAGTATGCTTTCTTACATTGACGTATAAGTCACATCAGAATATAACAGTATTAAAAAAAATGTGTATGCCATGAGCACCTGCCCCACGCCGGCCATATAAGCTCTAATAGGACTAACACCCCTGCACATTTTCATAAAGAAAGTAACATATGCAACACTGCAAGGTTGAAACAAACTAAAGAGCAAACCATTGGTAAACACATCGAACTAATGGAACTGCTATCGGAAAACCCCGTACAATACATGATCTGCGCTGTAACAGATCGAACAGAAAAAACGCTATATAAAGGTTTCTCTACTGAAATCACAAACAGAGAAGCATGGGTTGGAAACAACCCACCTTAATGCCAAAACCGCCTAATGTGGTATACGGATGGTTCAAAAATGGTCTCTGGGGTGGGAACTGGCATCCAAGGACCAAACAAAAATGTCTCAACACGCATTGGAAAAAGCCCCAGTGTATTTCAGGCAGAGCTCCACGCCATTAAGGAATGCGCAAACCTAATTCACATCTCAGGTATTAAAAGCGCTAACATCCATTTATTCACGGATAGTCAAGCAGCTATTAAAGCTATTAGCTCGCCAATTATTGACTCCAAATCAGTACTACGATGCTTAAGACACTCCTGTACCAGGAACAATGGAAAAGGCCCGGAGACCGCTTTATAGGACCCGAGCCCTTCTGTCGAATAAACAAATCGGAAATTAAACATAATGAAAGGCTACAGTCCCCTTTGGCGAACAGTATGATACCCTATCCTTATCAGTATAAACCCCAAAGAAAAAACTTTTTTTTTTTTTAAAAAGCCCCAAAAAGTGGGCGTGGCCAAAAACTTGGTATGGGCGATATATTAGAAAAAATATTGGCTAAATATCTTGTTAAACATTTTTCTTCGGTTTCTAAGAAAATTTTCGAATAAAACAGTTTTTTAGTGAAAGACGCCCACAAAATGTAGGCGTGGCAAGAAACTTTATATGACAAACTTGTTAAGGTGGGCAGTACCTACATATCTTGTTAAGATTACAATACTCTATTTCTCTAACTTTAGCTTTAAAACAGTTTTTTCAAAATTGTGGGCGTGGAAGTGGGCGTATCAAAAATAATTTTACACCATTTCGGGACCCTAGGGAGTATATGTTCCAAATCTCAGCTTTCTAGCTTTAATTTAAAGGCCTATAGATTGGTGACGGACGGACGGACGGACATTGCTAAATAGTCTTAGGTTTTAGTCCTGATCCTAAATATATATACTTTTGTGGGTCTACGACGAATATTAAGGGGTGTTACAAACTATGAGTCAAAATTAATATACCCTTAGGATAGGGTATAAAAAGAAGGGAGCATAAAATGTGCATCTCTTATTGGGAAAGCATCCCAGGTCTTAGGCAGACCAAAAAGGTTATACAGACCTTCAGTAACGATTCCAAGAAGGTGCTTAATCTATCCAGGCATGATATAAAAATTCATGGCCTAACCGGCCATTACAGATTAAGATTTCACCTGCATAAACTAAAAATAGTCGACTCACCGGAGTGCCGACTTTTTTTGGAAGAAGACGAAACCGCAGAGCACATCCTATGCGAGTACCCGGCCCTATACGGAATATAAAGGACAACTTTTCTCAGAGAAGTAATATGCACTGATGCATACAACCGCCTTAACATCCTTAATGTATTATGTTGATCCCGACAGAAGATTGAAAGAAAGGAAAAACTCATACGAGTTTAGCTGATAGAAATTCGGATGCATCAAGGCAGTTTAAAAAACCCTTAGAGTACACAAAAGTAACGGAAACAGCTTTGGGTTGGCCTAAGTCAAAATCGTAGGCCTGACAAAATTTGTTAAAGTATATAGAACAAGAGTACCTACCGCGCAGGGGGATCTGGAGAGATGCATTAAAAGTGAAAAGTGGAAAACATATAAAAAAAGAAGTTGAAAAAATTAAAATCTTCTGAAAAATTCGTATATATAAAATATAAACCACCGCGACAGCACACCTCTCTCAACCAACCAAATTCCATTAAGAAAATTTTAAATTTAAATCAATTTACAAGAAACATAGAACTGGCTAGCAGCATGAATATTGCTAAATTTATTTGCATTAATACAAGCCTTAGGTAACCGGGCGCAAGCTGGACCAACACTACCAAACCAAAGCCAGGGATATATAGAATATGTTATTCTTATCAATAGATTAATTTCTGACTCTTTTAAATGTAAAAAGCAAGACCTGAATGCTGAGATTCCACTAATCTCTCTCTAAGAACATGTTGAGGACTCAAAAACCCCGCCAATTTCAACTACGCATTGTCGAATGTGATGAATTGGAACAAAAGACGCGTCTTTTTCTTCCATGTAAAAATGTTTACAAGAGTAAAAAGTTGCAAAAGTGGCTCTATACATATTCCATAGGAGAAGGAAACATACTGGATGGTGTCTACCTACAGTTGATTCAATTTCAATATATTTCCTGTAAACAGGTTTATAATTGGAGTAATTTGAAAATATGACTCATTTTATGAGGTGTAAAGCGAAGAGAGGCACAGAGCAAAGATGAATGTAGGCAAGACGTTTTGGCTCTTAAATGTCTAAAATGTCTCTATGACGCACCGTCACTGGTTGGGTCTACTATCATAGCATACCCATAGCAATTTATACCCAGTTAAAGTGATTTCTAGGTAAAACCTTCAATGCTGAAAAAGCATTTGAAATTAAATGCTGAAAAACGTGTTTTTTCGTTGTTCTTATTTAAGGCATCATCCTACATTTTGTGTTTAATTAAATTACGTCTATAAAATATGTTAAAATAGTCAATTTTACTCTTTTTTTATACTGTTAAGTTGTAGAAAATATTTTTTTTTTCAGATAACAATTTTTTAATATTTGAAATAAAATTAGTTTTAAAGGTTAAAAGGGTCCAATCTGCAAAATTAAATGAAATCGTTGGAGCCATTTTTGAACAAATTTTATTTTTCAAAACTTAAAAAGTGATTTAAATAACTTTAGTGTGTGGGCAAATGTTATCATTTTGTTTGTCGCGATTCTTATGTAGCGAGAAAGTCTCGTATGACGCAGTCGTGCACTTTATTCAATTTTGAGCCAACTTTTTAAAGTTTGTTAAAGTGAATACCTACTACTGAATAAAAATGACACTGACAGTTTGCAATCTGACAATTGGTTGGTGTTAAAGGAAAAACCCTGTACTATATATTTGTGTATTCCTTAGCTGTTTCTAAAACTGAAAACATTGCATGTTTGGAGTAGTTGCTCCAAAAGAAGAAAAAATTAGTCCGAGATAGAATGTTAAGTAAGAAAGTCATGCGTGAGAAGTAAAGATTTTGAGAAAAATGTACTTTTAATAAGAAGCTGCAAAAATAATATCAAATGGAGTATTTATCATTTTCTGCGCTGTTAAATTCGGTCTACAAAAGGTATTAAGCGGTATTTTGTAGCTATGTCTTTTAGTTTTGCACTTATTGCATTTTGAGTAGTTATAGACACTTCAAAATCGGAAATATTCATTTTAACTTGAGTTGAGGTGATGGTAGACCTCACTTCTGTACTTTTTTCTCGTCTAAGCCTTAGGAATGTCTATAATCTGCCGTGGCAATATAATGAGAATTATTAAATGCTGACAAATGACTGCGATCTATTTGTCTTGCTGCCACTGTATATATGGCTTTCACGTTTCCACAATGTAGTACAAAGCGATTGACCGCTTACCTTAAACCTGATCAAATTAGAAGTTCATGGTTTAAAGGGGCGCCCTATTAAGAACCACGACAAAAAAGCAATGTTAATCAAGGTTTCTACAAGCACGGAAGAGAGTATGAAAAGGTATTAGCGAGTCATTTAAAATTAAGAGGCTAGCTGACCCTATAAGCCAGATTCTGATGAATGTATACGTAGGACTTCCATATCTTAGGTCCTACTTAAGGTTATGCCTGGTAACCGCTTTGGGCGAAAAAAAAACCATCTCCAATGTTGTGTGTGTGTGATAAAAATGCTTATTTACCTGCTAACCCAGGAACAATCAAATTCCTAAGTCTGCTGCTGCTGGCCATTACTCTTCACAAAATATGAATCGCATAGGATCCCTTGCCTTACTTTTATTAGCAGTAAATTTCAAGTCTCATTACTTTTACAACCTTTCATTTGTAGGCACTTACAATATTATTAGAGTTTCAGAGCGTGCAAAGCTTGTGAATGCCACTCATGCCCTTGGCATTCGAATTACACGTACTTTACTCTGTAAATGCTTGTACTTCTAGGTAGATCCTCTAGGTACTCCCATTTATCGGATTGGATACATCTTTTCGTTCACAATAAAAACCAGTTCACTCTAATTAATCACCGTGTGCGTGCGCACCACAAACGGCCACCAAATTACGTATGCAACAGAGGTGTTAAAACGAACACGAAAAGCATTTAAATTCTCACCTGGAAGAGTCTGGTCGCAGTCTTGGCGACGACGGAACGGAGACCCAACAATATCACTCCCAACGATCATCCTCAGAACTGCTCGATCAGTTTCCCGAAAGCAACCCACACCATGGCGCACACATCTATTTCCATGTAATTGCCATTAAAACAGAGGACAACGCCAACCACCAAATCAGTTCTTTTCTTTATCACTGCCAAGAGATACAGCAACTACATATCTGCTGGATTGGATACTCTAGGCCAGGTCTCATGATCATGACACCGCAGCTGACGACAGCAACGACGATGCGACATGTGTAATTGAGGCCACTGGCGGAGTCGCAGTCAAACGGGTGCTGCTAGCTGATGTTTGGTGATGGTGAATGGGTTCTTTTTCTTTCTGTTTCGGTTGCATTTCTAGGAAGTGATTTCGTGGTGACACCGAGGTGAGCATTCAGTTCATGTACCTGTGCTACTGTACGCGTGCGCGTGCGCGTACGTAGTCGTCGATGATGTTCAACGGTTCACTTGAAATTGGATAAATAAATTTGGAAATTTCGTGGTTTACGTGTGAAAGGGGTCGTGGACTGTTTTTGTGAATGAAATTACGAATTCCATTTTTTTTTTCGATTCTTGGGAGCGAGGGTGTTGCGGCTATTGTTCGAGGTTGTTAATCATAAAATTTTATTGTTCTCCAGAGGAAGTCATCTCCGAGGTTGTTGTACTCAATCATCAAGTGGACGACGAGTTGGAAAATGCATTTAAATGCAGACTTGCGAGAGCATCAGTAATAAATTTGGAATTATCCTTGTTATGACAAAGGTTCTTAGAGGACTAGATTGGCGCCACACGAACAATTTACAACAGCGTGAGTTTGTGGAATAACATAGGTAGGTTGGTACCTATTTTCATTGTTTCCGGACATAGGTACCTACCTAAATTCGACTTATTTGCGTTTCCTTTAAAACTTATTATGAATGGAATTTTGGGCTCATCTTAATATGAAAATGCTTAATTTAGTTTATGTGAGGCTTAGTTCTGGAAAATTCGTAGTCTCGAGTGTTACGAAAACTGTGCTTTTAAAGGAAAAGTCCTTTGCAGTATTTGACGTTAAACGCTTCAGAATAACGGCAGTTACGTCAATAAAGATAATCACGTTTCCAGACCTGGTGGGTTATAGCCTACGCTATCCAGTTGTGCTATCCAATTTTTCCAAACTAACGAGATTACTCATATTATTTGTCAAGGAGCTTATATATTGGCCAGCTGCATAAACTGTCCATCCATGCGGCGTACCAAGCGTCCTTTTAAGCAGCTAATCCAAGGCCTGTAGTACCAGGTTTTATCTTGGACTCAAAGTCCGAATTTTTGGGGCTCAGTAATCTGCTTATAAGATATGAACGCTGACAATTAGAAGTTCATCCGCCAGCCCACACCATAGCTCAGTATTGAAGATCCTTGGGGTTGCAGGTTTTTATAGGAATAACTCGTAAAATTGAAACATTCATTTTTGCAACTGATTCCAAAGCAATGCAATATGTCTACTGCTCCACAAGCTCAAATAGCAAACAGAGTAGAAAAAATATAGGATAGTTTCTACACATTGAATAAGTAGATAGTAGCGTCTGCGGTGAAGACAAAACATTATATGGCTGTTCAAGAAGCTATCTCCTTCAAAACTAATACGTTTTTCCTATTGCATTGATTTGTGTGATGAATAATACTGAAAACCATGGATGAGCCCTATTTAGACTGATGGATCAAAATATATGTAAACTGTGTTTTCCAGTTCGTAATATGCCTCGACATAAAAATCACTAGTGTTAAATTCTCAATCTTGTGGTTACCCACTGGAAAACAGAGATGAATGAGAAGAAGTGTTCGAAACGATAGTCAGAAGAATTTTAATAAAAAAATTGGAAAAGTATGGAATTAAAGGAGTGGAGCTGGAGTGGCTTAGGAGTTACTTTTCGAATAGAACACAGAGCAGTTAAATTTCATGCCTGTTGAGGTGGCGGTACCTCTATGTGCACTTCTGGGAAGTTTTCTGTTTATACTTTATATTAACGATATGGAGAAAGTCAAACTTTATTATTCATATCGGGGTCTTCAGTCGACTATTGCATAGATAAAGTGCATATCGACCTAAAAACAATGAAAATTACATAAGAATGATTAAGTTAAAACTTAACGCAAACAAGACTAAATCTATACTAATTAATGGAATTTCCAATAAAGACATTGTTGTAAATGGTGAAGGAGGGCGAATGGAGGAGAAGATACAACTGCGAACTCTATGAGCTGTACCAAGATGTGGATGTAAGTAGTCCAAAAAGCCAAAACACGCCGACTACATTGGCACGGCCACATCGAGCGAATGGACAATAATGCTCCAGCCAAGGAAGACCGAACCTCCGCTTCAAAGACCAAGACATCGCGGATGCCAGAGCGCTTGGTCTGGATAACTGGAAGCAGCGTGCCCGGGACCGGGCAACTGGAAGCAGCGTGCTCTGTCTCCGGCAAAGACTCTTCACTGGTCGGAAGCCCGTTAACGGGACGGAGAATTGCAGTTAAACTATCGATAAATAAATATTAGGCGCAAACGGCCCATACAGGATCCAAAGCCTAGCTTCTCCAAACTATTATGTGTGCGAAGATATATTTTTTTGAAACGAATTGAAGGGTCCTACAGTTTAATGCCGATTCCGAACGGCTATTTATTTTTGAAAAGCTTCTCATGACATTTCTTACTCTTGGATGTTTGTCAGAAGTACGCAAGAGTGGGGCAGCAAATAAGAACTATCAGGTTACGCACTTAACCACTAAGCCACTGCATCTACTATCGATAAATAGAATAATTTAAATTTATTACGTACTGATAAAGCGGCATTTCGAATATCTTTCTAAATTCCGATTAAATGCCAATTTATATTTGTGCAGCTTTTCACTACAGCTTTTGTCAATTTAGATGTTTGTCAGACTTCCGCGAGAGGCGCAGCGAATAAAACAATTAAATAAAAAAAAAAACTTTTACACTTACAATATTTTTTTGTAGAGTGTATGGTATGCCAAAACGCTATTTCTTTCCCGGTTGATGCAAATATTTACCTTACATCCTATGTATATTCGCAACCGGCTTTATTACATGTAACGTCCAGTTAATTCAGAAGACAGATTTGTTCAAGCACATCTTTTCTTCCCCTTGGTTTCTGGTACTGAGGAAACGAGCAAGATCGGCCGGATATCTAATTTCACGACCGGATATCTGAACACCACTCAGAGCTGCAGTCTTCCGACCGTATTCTAAGAGTTCTTGGGCTGAATCACTAACTTAGAAGTAGTTAAAGCATTGAGCAAGCCCTAATTGTAATTTCACTAAAGCACCTCAACTCTGAAAGGTCTTAGAACCCTTTTGTGAAAATGATATTGCATACCTCCCCTATCATACCTCCTACCCGAAACCATTCTTGAACTTGGGGCGACTTTTAAATTTTAACGCAGCCAAAGTTCGGTCTCATTGAATTAGATGACTATTGAACCTACAGTACGTGTTGTACCAAAAACCACTACTTTTAAAACGAGAACTGTCATGATACGTATATCAAGCGTTGCATTATGTCATAGTCAATTTCATCAGAATTTCGGTTGTCATCACCAAATGTTAACCACTGGTCTAGGATGTCCATTATATCTTCATCTGTGAGAGAACAAGCCCATTTCCTAAAAGAATCGTTCATATTGCAAATTAATATATCGTTATGAGGACATAATTTCCATATAAATATAATGGGACAAATTCACGGAAAGGGTTAATACATTTTGTAGATCTAAAGAAATGTTAAAAATGTCATTTTATTTTACAACCTTTTTCAGTTAATGTTAAGTTGCGACAAAAGTTAAGCCGCTTATTCCTAGAACGCTAGTTTTGAGGGTATTTTCCCTTGGAAAAGAAGATCCATGCAGCACAACCACAAAAATTTGTGCTTGACGTAAAAATCCACTAAAGAAAAGAAGTCAGCTAATACAGATGATAGCTGGAAGGCGGTTGGACAAGACAAGAAATGGGGAAATACGGGAAATTGGGCACATTTCTTGGACGTTACGAAAAAGCTTCCACTACGAAAAGAAAACATCCCTTACTACATGTCGTGAAGTGTAGTAGCACCAAGAATTCTTTTGGTGAAGACGTCCTAAGCATGTGCAAGTTATACGGTCTAATCGTATTTAATACCATCTTTTTTAAAGAAAGCTGGCACCTGATCACTTATGGCAGTGGTGATAATGAGTCCTAGATAGACTTCCATTTGATGGACGGTTTCATGAAGAGGCGATTAACTGGCAGCACCGTCTCCTGACAGCATATTTATGGAGGACAAGAGCAAGCAAAGTGTATGGAGAGCCTTTATCCTGATCTGGAAGAAATATCTTTTTCCCCTTCTCGACAGATTTTATACTGACCGAAATCTCTTCCCTTTGACCAGAAAAAAAATTTAACCATCCATTTAAAACCGAAAACGTCCGAATTCCTTAAGGGAAATGAAAATGGTTAGTCTGAGAAATATCATGTTCATATAAAGTAAATTTAGAACTATTTCTATACTACATGAACATGCGTTTTGCTCAGAAAAGTCCAAACTGAATTGGAAAACTTTATTTTTAAATTAAAAACAATCTTTTCTAAAACGCTATAAAATGGGCGGTCGCAAAACTTTGTATGGATGATATATTAGAAAAAATATTGGCGAAATATCTTGTTACATATATTTCTTTCTATTTTCTATGAAAATTTTCGAAGAAAACAACATTTTGGTAAAAAATAACATCCATAAAAAGTAGGTGTCGCAAAAAATATTTTATCACAAATTCTTAGAGGAGGTTATGGTACATATAGTTTGCTAAGTTTCTAAACATTTATCTCTTTAACATTAGCTTTAAACATTTTTTTTTTCTAAATTTTGAGCGCGGCAAATATGTTCCAAATTTCAGCTTTAAAAGTTGTTACAGATGGGCGGAAATTGTTAAATCGACTTTAAATTTGAATACTGGTCATCAATAAAATTATTATTAATAGAAAGATCAAGATTTTTTTGTCAGTCGAAAGTTAACAAAATACAAAAGAAAATGCAAGCTAATTCATTGCTGTCACAAAGATCGTAAAGCTCTTGGCTCACAGCACATTGTTTGCCTCTGCTCGGTTCCTGGAAACAGGGATATAACCGGCAATTATATGGCCAACGAGCTAGCAAGAAAAGAATCCGAAATGGATCATGGCCGGGCACTTCAGGTGATCAAACTACCTTCTCTGCAATCTCAGAGAACGAGTAGAATCAAAAATCTAAATGAAAGCCAGTATCTGGGAGAAATCTATAACCATTTGGAAAATGTGGCCAGCATATAATAAAAACCGGACTTATAAGCTTTTACAGAACGACTGAGGATTGTTGTCTAAGCTGGTAAGTGCTTTAACTGATCATAATTTCCTTTACATTAATTTAAAGGATGCGGCGACTATGTAGAGCCAGCAGTTCCACGAGGAAACACCTCGCTATCCTTGCCACTGCCCGCGTCATTGATGAATTATCATAAATCTCACATTCCAATCTTTACAGGTTTCTGGAGGCGGCTTGACGAAATTGAGTTGTCATGAGCGGAAGGAAAGAACCACAAGGGATGCCGCAATACCGGCTTATCCCCCACTGAAGGCTATCAGAATGGGTTCACAGTGACATGAGTGTGGCAAGAAGGAGACAGATCTCTGAAGAGTGCCAAAACTTGCATCGGAAGTGTAGTTTTTAACAAATATTTAGTACTATTTAAACAACGGTTCAAAAATGGGGTTTCTTTGATTTATTTATTTGAATTATTAGAGTTTTACAATTTTTTTGTGTATACATATATTTATATTATTTTTTTTTAAATTTTAATTTATTTACCCATAAAACAACTAAGTATCATTAATAAAAAATATAATGTGGTAAATTGCTCTAAGAAATTAACTCACGACCTTTTCTGCTTCCCTGTTTCATATCAATTCGTCACTGACAACAATCTAATTTTAGTTTTTATGCATTCGTGTGATCCAGCAGTTTTTTGGCCTGCTCTCCTCGTCCTTTGTTTAGCTTTTTGGATTTTTTGTCTTCCGGCTATATCTAACTTCCATTTTAGTATTTAAGATTATTAATAATAAGAACAATTAAAACTAAGAAAAATGGTTTTAATAAATAACTTAGTAACCGAAAGTTGCTGGAAAGTGGATTGGCATTGTATATTGACTTTCTATTCTATGCCAAATATTTTTTTTGAATATGGATCAAGGTTTCTCCAATATTTGAACTTCCAGCTTGACTAAAATTTGTTATAGCTGATCTTAATTTGCTCTCATAATTTTTATATAGGGTGTTTGTTTTGCTCAACTCAGAACCTATTACCAAAGCAATTATCATATTGTAAACTGTCAGTATTATTTTTATTGAGTTATATTTTATCGTAATGAAATTAACAACGTTACACAATTTTAGAAATTGGTTTCAAAATGACAGTTTTATGAACCAAACGTTTATTATCAATCACACGACATTATCAATCATCATAGACATCAACCGTTTTGACCCAATGGTTGGTTTTGCAAGATGCAGTGGCACTGACACGCATAATAAGATTGCGTACTGAAGAGATTGTTGTCGTTAGGAGCGTTGAAGAACATCCAAATTTATAGATTCTGCGTTGCTTATAATAGGTTGGGGTTTGTCCGTTCACTTTACGAAAAGATCTTCTTTTAAAGGCTAACAATAATCCATAACGATCAAAGCAGTTAAAGGTTGTCCATAAGTGTTATTTAATTGTCATCGATGAACAAACATGGACATACCATTTCAGGCCTCGTGAAAATTGCCTTTACAAAAGTATGGAACTGGTGTCAAGATAAAGATCTAACAGTTAACCCCTCAAAAATAATAATTGTTACCTTCACCCGAAAAAGGAATCACATCCTTCCAACCTTATCACTAAACAACTGAAAGTAAAATATCTCGGCATCACACTTGATCATGAGCTTACTTTGAATGCTCATCTAGAACGTACCCTTGATAAAGCGACTGCTATATTATGAGTATGCTCCACACTCTTCGATAAGGAAATACGTCATTCTGGTTTACGGATAGTTTAAAAATGTCAACTGGTGTAGAAGCAGGCATCAGCGGACTCAACTGGAAAATATCAGTTCCCCTAGGACATAAGACATCACTCTCTTCCAACCAGAAGTTTCCGCCATCGAACTATGCGTAAGAGAATGCTTAAGGCATAATCTCAGAAGATCAAATAGTCAACAGTCAAGCAGCACTCAAAGCTCTTAAATCGTATAAATTCAACTCTCGACTTGTTTGGAACTGTCTACCTATTCTTAAACAACTCACCTCCTAGGACACTAAGGAATTCCCGCTTTATTGGTCCAGAGCCCTTCTGTGGACTACCCACCAGTAATATCAAATTTGAACTTAATACATAGGAACACAAAATGCGCATATGTCATTGGCCTTGCCAACAAAAAACGCGGTCTTCAGTTCCTGTCTATGAGCAAGCGTGATGCTAAGATAGCAACTGACTTCCTAACATGTCACTGCGCCCTGAACCATCATCTCATGAAAATGGGGAAAAGTTCTACAGATCTGTATAGACTCTGCCTCAAACAACCAGAAAAGGCAGAACACAATCATCCAAAAGATGACAAAGGACTCACCTTACCTCATTATATTGTCAGGTTCATCAAAGACCTGGGATTGTCGGCAGACCAAGTCACATATTGAACATTCATAGAAAACACAAAAGATATTTTTTTGGTCGAATACTAATCAGCCCACATCTTTAAAAAAAAAATGCTGTACAAAATTAAGCTCGCGCAACAGTTAAAGCCGAATGACATCGTTTGCGTCTAAATATCGGTGATGGGCACAAAATCAAATGCCATCGGGTCCATTGTTTAACAAATGAGACTAATAAGCGTGTACGGTCGACGGTATTAGCTATAGAGTCATGGGATATGACTTGCTCGATTGAATGGTATGAATGTAGTTTCAGCGGAAGCGGAATGGCGCTACGTGCCAAAGAGAAAAACGAAACAACCAACTAATTGCACGAAAAATTCGCTCTACGCATAGTTGGAGCTCTTGTTTATTTTCTTTGCTGATACGTCAAGTCGCTAGGCTGCGCGGATAAACCAACAACAACCGCTCCAGCTCGTCGCTGCAACCAGAGTGATTGCGGAGTCCAGCTCGGAGCCCAGCTCGGAGTCCAGCTCGTCGCTGCAACCACTCCAACTTCCAGCTTGCAACTTAATTCGTTGCATTTTGAATTCCCATTCTGATGTGTTTCACCTTTAAAGTCTCTTTCGTCTAACAACAACCGTTCCAGCTCATAGCTGCAACCACTCGGTCTTCCAGCTCGCGACTGAATCCGTTGCATTTTATGTACCCATCTTCAAAGTGTATTTTCTTTCCCGAGTTCCAGGTGCGAAAAGAGAAAATTTCATTTCCGGGTGTAGACCTTTAATTACTCGATAATGGTAAAAAAATCATCGAATAAAGTCATAAATATACTCTTTCCCAACTACCTTCACAATCGCAAGTATCTTCGAATTCAATTTTCGGCTCCGCACATGATAAACCTAAAATTGGCTCCCCTGTGGAACGCATTTACACGTCGCCCTGCTCCATGCAGAGTCCCAAACGATCATTCAAACTTTACACACATCTCAATTTTCCTGTCGGCCATCAATCAAGCCCCGTGACTACTACTGATTGCCACCGTTTATCCAACCGTATTTTTTTTATTTTCATTTCGTTTTTGTTTTTCGTCCAGCAGAGCACCAAGTGCTGCTTCCTTCTTCTTGTCTTCGTGCGTCTCTCACTCAATGGTATGGTATCTCCTGCGCGCTGCAGTGGAATTCTTTTCCTTGCGTCTTCTGCTGGGAACAGTGAGCTCCGATCGTTACTCACCAAATCCCGAATCGTGACGAATTGTTTTTCCCTCATTCCGATACCGGATTAGATGGCGATGAAGAGACACATTGATTTTCCAGCGTGCGATTCAAAATCACGTCATTGACAGCCGCCGCTCTTGGACCGCAATTATAATAGAGCAACCAGAAACATTGTGTCACCGGCCAGAACGATTACGCGCCAGCCGCTCCGCTCGGACATGACATCTCTCTGTGGTGTGTGCGGATTGGAAAATTTCTTGTGACACTCAATCGGAATGGAACATTCGATGTTTTTTGTTTGTTTTACGCATAATTGTAATAAATCTGAGAAAAATTGCCTCCATGGCATTGTTGGTAAATTGCGGCAGTTATCTCTACCGCTGCGGCTGTCGAAATTGCACCACGCTCGGTGACAGAGTGTCACCTGAAAGATTTCTCATCTACATAAGGCAATTTGACGCAAGTAATTGCTGGACAAGCAAATGAGCGCAAAAGGGAAATTCCTTATCCATCCGTTGTGTTCTTGACATTGCGCAGCCACATGCACAAACCATGCATACGTAGAGTATAGAGCCGATGCCGAAGCCGAAGCCGATGTTCCTGCTGGATGTGTGTATTATTGTAATAATAATGCCGAAAACAAGCAGAGCTTAATGGACCGTAAAACTGTCCAAGCATTATATTTCTGCTGTACGGTTGATTGTATGAAATGCCCCCAAAACAATTTTCGACCGAAAATGGGGGAAGCCGTAACCGTTGTCCTTGTTTCGTCGTTGTTGAAGTCATCGCTATATAGAGAGCATGGACCAGCAGCAATAGCACCGCCAGCACCGGTTAAATCATCTGTAAAAAAGGAGCGGGTCGGGCGAGAAAATTAAATTGGCCAGTGCTGGAATTGAGCACTATGATGGCTAGGGTTGGTGCTGATGACGACATGAACGCATATCCTGAAGCCTGAGTAAAGTAAAGTCTGGTGCTGGATAGTAATTTCTACTCGTTTTCTTTCTTGCTTTGCCTTAACAAACAGAAGCAGACGCGAAAAACTTGCAGCACGTACGATATAGAAGGATGTGAATCTGATGACCCTCATTCATGGAGTAGATTATTGCTGCCCGCACATAACAAACAAACAGGAAAATGCGAGGAGGTGAAATAAAACAGATTCGCATTGTTTTCGCATTGAAAAGAAAAAAATTGCAACTTTTTTGGGAACAACGCTGACGAAGCAGGGGCGATGATGGTTAACCTTCAAAAAAGTTTCGAATACTGTGCAATTCGATTTATTGTCAAATGACGAGGACGAACATGTGTATATGTATTGTGCACTTTGTTTGATTTAGATACAATTTTCGCTCTTCAAGTCAATCGCAAACCGTTCGTTTTTCAATCACAAGGGGGAATTTGTTTAGGTGCGTTCTTTATTTTTGATGTCCTCACTTACATACCTACCACTCTACGTTGATGTTTTTATGACCATAATTTTCATAGTTGAAATATGTCCTTCTGCTGCGCGGTAGCTCTGTCGTTCATCAAAATGCATAACTTGCTCCTGTGCGTGTATTCGCATGCAAAAAGGAAAGTTTCCCTTGAAGTGTGTACCAGTTCACCGCGTAACCGGAGAGAAAACATGAAATTACGAACTGAAAATTAATGTTATGCCACCACCACTCCCCCGCCCCTCGCACAACTGCTGTATGAAAAACTTATTCATTATTATAGGTAGGAGGACTGCGACTTTTTGTTTATGACATTCGTTTGCCAGAATTTAACTACTTGATTATAAGGTCCTTAAATCCTTTCGTTTTCTTCTTCGACTATAGTTTCACTTCACCCCGAAAGTAGTACCGTACCTACTATTCATATTTACATTTTATCGTTTCTAATTTTACAAGGAATTATTGCGAGGCATTAACAAATGGTGACATCTCCGCGATGGTACCGTACCGTATACCGCGCGCGTTGAGGTCGACCCCTTCTCAAATATGGTGAGCGCGCTCCAGAAAAGACTTTCCACCCACAATGACAGTATATTAATTTTAATTCTCGTGCAATTATCCAAAGCAAAGAGTTGGATAATATAATTTGGTTGTTGGGGGAGGCCCATCAGCATTTGCCTGGATACCCACAGCCGCCAATCGTTGCATGTTTGGCCTGATTGTCCTTTTTGGAGGTATCCTGCGGGGTACAGTAATTGTGTTCATTTTCTCTCCGTATATATATATATATGTTTGTTTTTTATTTTTATTATTTTACGATTTTGCTGTACTCGGAGGTTTGTTTTTTATTTATTTTTTTTTGTCATATTTGACGCTGTTGGAAATTTTATGGGACAAATTTGGAGGCGTTGTCGTGATTTTAGCTGTTTATTTGTGCTTGGAAAGGAGGAAGTTTATCAGCAGTTGGATTTAAGGAGTGATATTTTAATTTTCTGAAGGTGAAGTTTGATCAAGGAATAATAGGTGATTTAAGTCGTGGGCGTTCAAGGTTTGTTGCCGAATTAAGGGCCCTTGTTCGTTAGTTGAATTTTATTACATTTGACCGCTTTATGTATTTTGCGGAGCCGGGGACAATAGTCGCTCAATTAGTCATACAGAATTTTTTCGCCAACTTTGTGGTACTTTGTCCAATCCATAGAAATAGAAATATTATTTCGAGGAACGAATCTTCTTAATTTGTTGCTGTTATAAAGATAACTATTGCAGCTCTTTTATTTTCTAGAATTAATGACCAAGACCTTTATCCTTTTCATTTGTCGTAAAATTGAGTATTGGTTTCAGTACTAGTTATGGCGCCATTAAGATGATATGGTTCAAAAGAATGGATATTTTATGGGCCAGTAGCTATGAGATTTACTCCGTAACGGATAATAACAACGCTATAACGCTTTAAAAGAGCAGGAACGTCAATGGAATAATTGAGATTACATTAATAGGTAATGTAAGATTTGTACTCCTGACCTCTGCTCAATTCCTCGACCTCTCGGAACTATGATTCTTATATGATTGCTCGCTTATGTGTCTTCGATTCCTTTTGCTCTTTGATTTTAACTTCATCTTTTCTTTTATCGACGAGAAAATGAGAGGGTTACGACTTCTATCAGAATTGTTATAGGAGTCGTAACCCTCTCACTTTACTGTATTCATACTGATCAGCCTCTGGAGTTCGCTGAATATTAAGAGGCCTCCCGGTTTTGCATTACTTCGTGCCTAATGACAGTCAAATACTGCTGTTGTTACATTATCTCAATATCCATTGCTTTCGCGCTGTAGAGGAACTTTGATTGACATTGCTCTTTTCACAGGGTTCTTATGGTCCTTTTACCATGACAATTACCAACTGAGCCGTTCATGCTCCAATTTATTCGAGACGATTTCCTTTTTGACGTAAGGGCTTCCTAGGATTTTCGAACTTCTAGTCCGATCAAGCTTCGTCCGCTGTCAGTCTCATACTTTGTTGTACATTGTCTAACGTTGCGAACCGTATGTGAACGAGAGGGTACTCTCGTCGTCTACTTTAGCTTTGCACTTAGGAATGCCTTTTTATGTTAAATGCATATCTGGATTAGTCAAAGTGCATCAGAAGAAAGATCGAAACATTCTTCATGGCTCGGATATTCGAATAAAGACAAGTCTAGAGGTCTAATTTTCAACTACTTTTTCAAGCATTTGGGGCTATATGTGGGCAATAACGCCACGAATGTTGGCTTCCAAGTTCCCTAACGTTTCTGGTTTATTGGCGTAGGCGAGCGCCTTTCGCATATCCCCAAAGAAAATAATCCAATGGTGCCAATTCACACGATCTTGGTGGCAAATTGACAGGTGCATTCCGCGAAATTATGCGCTCATCGAATGTTTCCTTCAATAAATCGATTGTGACGTGCGCTGGGTGGCATGTAGCGCTGTCTTGTTGGAACCACATCTCATCTACATTCATGCCATCCAATTCGGGAACAAAATAGGCGGTTATCAGTCGGTTATCACCGCACCGGTCTTCATTAACGGTAACTGACTCTCAAGCATCATTTCGGAAGAAGTATGGCCCAATGACTCCACCGGCCCATATAGCACACCAAACAGTCAGTTTTTGTGGATGTAATGTCGTTTCAAGGGTCTCATGTGGATTCTCTTCACTCCAAATGCGGCAATTTTGCTTGTTGACGTAGCTATTCAACCCAAAATGAGCCCCATCACTGAACAAAATTTTGCGATGAAAATCAGCATCGATATCAATCCAAAATCACGACGCTTTGCATGGTTCCGTGCGCTTTAATTCTTGCACAAGCTGGATCTTTTAAGATCGTAAGAAGAAATCTTTGCGCAAAATCTTCCATAAAGTTGATGGGCAGAGCTCCAATTGCTGTGCACGGTGGCGAATCGATTCATTCGGATCCTCTTCAACACTTTGCTCTTCAGCGGCAATTGTTTCTTCGTTCGACGTCTCTGGAGATGCGTATTACCGCATAGAATAAACGTAGTGCGAAAACGATCCATGGTTAACCGAATTAATTGCTCTGATGGACGATTATGTCAACCATAAAATGAACGGATCTTGCGGTAAACTTCGCAAACTGAACTTTTCGTAATAAATTTGCAAGATTTGCAAGCGTTGTTCATTTGTCAACCTGTTCATGATGAAATGGAAAACCAAACTGAACATAAATGACATTAGAGTTGCCATATTTGACCACAAAATGTCAGTTTTATATCTATTCAAAAAACCAACCTCTAAAAAAAACCATTTATATAGACGCAATATCACAAGTTTGGCCTTTAATTTTCCAACGAACCATTATTTTTTGAATATTATCGTAGTCGATTTTTGTGCTCATTGAATGGTCAATGGGGTCTTTTATAAACAAGGTCAGATGGGTTTCGGAAATCAGGCATACGTCAATATCACTTGTGCGAGTCGACCTGTAACTCGTCGATCTTTTACAAAGGCCGTTCGCATTCCATGTATTAGTTTTTAGAATTTTTGCGTCTCTCATATTTATTTAGTATGATGTGTGCTTCGAAATTTATGTTCGAGCTCGTCTAATTTTTGAAACATTAGTTTGTTCAACCGACTCTGTTCCTTTAGTCTAGCAAGAATTGCGGAGAAAACTTGAGCCACTGAATCAGGCGATGTTTCGCTTTGCTGGTTCGCTTGCAACGCGGCTTCAGCGTATGTCTGCGGTCGAATATTTGATGACTTTTTAATAATTTTTCTGGCTAGGTCCAGGATTCGACGACTTTCTAATTATAAGTCTTTTTATAAACTTATGTTTTTTTTCCTGTACGCCTTATGAGTTTGTTATGAAGGTACGATCAGACGTTCATCCAAACTTGTCATCCGGATGACATGCTGACGTCGGAAAACTTGTTTTTTTCAGACGGGATAACCACATTAGGATAAATTCTACGTCATAATGACGTCATGGTGTAATCCGGATGACAAGTTTGGATGACCGTCTGATCGCACTTTTAGATTTTGTATCTCTTTAGCTACTTCGCAGCCGCGATAGTTTGGCGGGTGATTTCTGTTGCAATTTATTTGACGAAACGCGATTCCTTATTGTAATGCGCGTTAGTGTTAATGTACCCTTGGCAATGCTTGCACTAAGGGACGCGCCTAGTCCTTTGTCGCACCGGTTCAATTTTGACTACAATATTCAGTTTATTTTTAATATAATATATTTTACCAATATTCTTCGACTTTTTAAAGCTTAACATGAATAGCGAAAGTCCACGCTTGACTACAATGTCTTAATCTCGCTCTTTTTTTTGCTTTTTTGAAAAGCAGCTACCCTTCTGCGTTGATCTTCTTGGCAGCACGAAGAATGCAGACCTTGGGCAATTACTCGATGTGGCCTTTCAGAATAATTTGCATACGTGTACCATTAAATTTTCTCGGCACTTTTGGGCGACTACGCGGTACGTTTTGGGATCGGTAACGTCTATTTTCCATTTATTAGTACTCATTGATGTGACATTGAATGCGGATTGTGAAACTTCCTTGAGCAGACTATATAGGTTTCTGTAATCCGTGACTCCAATTACGTTTATTGGGGACGGAAGGAATACCCTGTCTTTTTGTCGTTGATATCGTGTTAGTTGTTTAAGGTTTTTTTATGTTTAATATCTTCAACGATCTCGATTACGGGTGAGGAACCGACCTTCTTTTTTGTTTGGGAATCTGTTCGCGATCTAGCTCTTCTTGGTTTTCAAACTAATCGCGATGAACTGGAGTAATTGTTTTAACTTCAGACTCTTTTTGAGTTGAGGCGCTTTGTTCTCGACTTTGAGCTGATCGATTTAGATTTGTAGCTGTTGGTAGAGTTCTTCTATTTTACTAAGCTTAATGCGGAACTCATTATTTTCCTCCTCCTCGAAGCTTTTACATTTCTTTGAATCTCGGGTTACGCGAGCAGGATCCTGCTGCGCCGTTGGATTTATTTTGGTGTTTGTTTTTGTCACAGATAACGTTGGTGGTGATCTAGTAAACCTTAATAGCTGTTACTAGTTCTAGAAGTGTCAATTAATTGCAAAAAATGGTTCTCACCAGAATCCGTAGGCCTGCCACGGAAGAGTGTTAATTTTTCAGTTAAGCTGGGCTGGGGTATTTAGTTGTTTAGTTTTGTTCAATGCATATTTTGTACACGCTACAACTCGGTATACGGAGGGAGGATTTTAGTCGCCTCTTACGACAGGCATGCCTACCTCCATTCTCTCTAAAACATCAAATGCTTCTTTCAGAAAAATTTGACTTTAATCGCCATCCTTAACTTCGTCGATTGTGTTGCGAATATTATAATTTTGCTTTGCTTTTTCTTATTCTGCATAAATATCCTTGTCCTTGCCTTTCTCCAGATTGCTTTGCAGTCTTTAACTATAGGCTCGATGAAACTGGCCATCAAACTGGTAGTCAATATGGGTTTCACTGCCGACACTGCTATAAGTGTTTGGTATTTAGCGGATTTTAAAACTGTGTGACTTCATACACTATGCTTTGGATTTGAGAGATATCAAACTGCCACTGGACTTTAAAATTGCCAATACGTCGTATGTATGTTTCTGAAGCATACACGATGTCAAATCACTTTTTAGCCATCTTTCTTCCAGCTTATCAACGTTCCAAATCGCGGTCGATCAGTTTCGAAAATTTTCTGTAACTAGGCGAAATTTTGGTTTTTGTCCCAAAAAATCCACTGTAACTAATTTATAAGAATTTACATCCTATTGCATGGAGAGAGTTGATTTTAATAAATTGTATGAAATCTCCAAATGGATCTTGAAATTAACGCAAAATGTGAGGTTTGTTTAAATCGATGATTGTTAAAGCAATATCACCCGTATTAATAAACTTGAGTTAACGATGAGTTACCATTAAGTGATGAGTTAAGTGTAAAATGTTATTAATAAAAAAATTTGAGGCTTTGAGTTAACTTAACTTACCATCGTAGGTGGTTTAGCGATGGACTGTGAAAATTGTTTTTTTTTTATTTGTACAGAAATTTCTCACGTCTCTTTCATTCATTTTTTTTGTACAATTCTCCATTTTTATTGTCGATTGTAAGACGAAATAACATTCATTTATCTACATTTAATTTGAGAAATGCTCTAGAGACAACGAAAATTAATAGTAAAAATACTGATTGTAATGGAATAGTAATAGATTTACGCAAAGTGAACGTTAGAATAATTATTCCATACACTTTTTCATTAATAAGAAATTTTAACTCGTGAGTTAACTCTGATTCCATCGCTTAGTTAGAGTTAGACTTAGAGGATTACTGTATTTGTGATTTTTTTTAAGTTTTTACATATAACAGGTATAAAAAACAGTGTACCCATTATTTTACTTATTTTACAACTTATTTTTACATAGATTAAACAAACCGAAATTCGGTCGCAAGATCATCATTTTGTACTTGAATGTAGCAAAAAATATTTAATTTATTGCCTCGACTCTAGTGTCAATAAAGGTGATTATTATTGATTTATGCCCTCGTGATATTTATGCAAAAATCGTACTGTTTTAGGATGACAGTGAGCTGATTTATTCATATTGTGAATGGTGTGAAGAAACCTAGATACAGATCAATCTTATGAGGTGTGAATTGAAGAGGTTTTTAAGAGACGTAAAAACCTTACCTCTTTAATTCATTGATGGTGAATTAATAGAAAGTGTGTCTTTCTGCAGGCGGCAGGTATTTTGGTTTCGTCAGGCAGGCGCCTATGGAGACACGCTGTGCTGCATTAAGTTTTTTCTACCATGGATCCATAAGATCCATTGGACCTTTTAGCCTTTTTCCATCACTCACCAAAATCATAATACCCACTTTGGGTTTTATCGTGTCTTGTATTTTTACGTTGCAATTGTCATTCAGTTTTTTTTCAATCTTGGATTTCAATTTCACTGACTAGTCTTTGTCATTACACCGATTTGCAATGCTTCTCTTATTTTTATTGATCATGCTGTTTACATATACATATATTTGTCGGATTTATGTTTGATAATATTTCTTTTCTTGTTTCTTTTGATTTCTGATTCTTTTTTGGGGTAGACAAGAACAGAAGGTTCGCGTCCGCTCTTCTTCAGAACTTCTGAGACAAGTTCACTTTCTGTCACACTTTTTGTATTCATATTCATTTCGTTTCTTATTTCATTCATTGACATTGAAGTACATATATTTGAGACTTTCGATTAGAAGATTTAGAAGTCCATATAAGTCCATAATCGTTTGCATTTCTTCTTTCAATTAACTATTTTCTTTGTTCTCACTTTCTTTATCAGTCAGTTTGTTTATGTTCATAACTTCTTCCGTTAGCATATAAAAAATTTGTATTTAGCACTTCAATAATTTTTTCAAATGTTGACTGTTGCAAGCTATCGTATTGCTTTATCATTTTGCCCGGTATTACAACACAATCACTGCACCTGTAACCAAGGTTTCGATATTTTTTAACAACGCAACATCATATTCCCTCAATTGGCCCTCGCAGCACCCACGATGAAAGAACCTTTTGCAGAATCCGCTACACGGTACAATGTAACTATCTCCGCGGCTAAATCCTTTATTTTCCGCCGAAATTTCATTTCTTTCATTTGCTTGAAATGAAATAGTTTTGTGGTAACTCCAATAAAACCACAAAAATTCGCACAAATAAAATTGTGCAACTATTTTATTTTAATTATTATATTGGTTCCCGTCACATCGAGTGAATGATCAGAATGTTCTTCTGCCCTTACTAACTTTATTTAACGGTCTTCAGGAACATGAAGATTATCTACCTATCACAAGGCGGCCTTCCATCCTCTACAATCCCAATTTTCCCGACCATGTGCTCTGGCATTCGCAATGGCTTGGTCTTTAACACGAATGTTCGGTGTTCCTTGTAGTCTTGAACTGGCGGTCTGGGATTCGAAAATTCTGTAGCACTATTGTCCATTCGCTCAATGGGGCCTAGTCAATGTAGTCCAGGTTTTTGGTATTTTGGACTACATCCACATCTTGGTACAACACATAGAGTTCGAGTCTGTATCTGCTCCTCCATTCGCCCTCACAGGACCAAACATTTCTTCTGATCAATAATATTCACACGTGACCTAAGCATACATATGTATATAGTAAATGCAATTTGAAAAATTCAATTAACGCAGTTAAAAAATGCATTCAATTGACAAATCATACCCAACCAGTGTACGTTATTACTGCATAAGCACAGCCTAAGAATCATAAAACTAAATTGGCGCTATTTCCATCCAGATGTAAGCACATCTTAACCGACCACTTATTGGATACAGATATCTTTAATTTCATGTCAATTCAATAGCGTTTCTCCAACCATTCAATCCGACGACAGATGTCGCTGATTTCTCTGCTCCTTCAAACACTCCAACACTTTCTGTGTTTGACATCTTACAACATCGGTCGTTCGTTCGCCTCCACCTCCGGCCACCCCCTCCGCCATCACAGCATCGTCAACAGTCATTCCGCATGTCAAAGCGTTTGTCTACACAAACAGAAACCGTAAACAAAAACCAAACTGAACAAAAAAATAAAAAAAAAAATAAAAAGTGAACAAAACACCAAACCATCTCAAAATTCCTCACTAATTCTCACTTCTCGTCGCTCGTTTGGAAATTGAAAACAGCAACAGCATTGCGATTGCGTTCGGAATGGATTTTTTTTGCTGTCTTCTGCTTCTTCGATTGATCGCAAATTGATTTTGTACTTAGTGCGCAGCGCGAATCTGTGCGCGCATCACGCGGCTGCGCAACCATGTCAGAGCGAAAATCGTTGACCAAAAATGGACAATAATGTCTCTCCTGCTCCTTGTGTGCTCACAGCAAATGGTTTACAATGTCATTGTACGGTTGTTGTTGCTACATTATCGACGCTACAGCTTGGCGCAGCGCGGCGAACAACTTTCGTGTTGAGATCTTAATTTAAGAAAAGCACATGCCGTTGACTATATGGTCGCCACCGGCATTGGCATCAGCATCGGCATCGGCACCGGTATAGTGTGTTGTCTATGCCGCCGTGTCCGTCTTAGTGATTACTCGACTCGAAATTGCTTTGTGGAGCGCGATGTGATGCCTACGCTTAGTTATTTAAGTCAATTACTCCATTTTTATCAGAGAGCACTACCATGCCATGCCGATGCGAAGACCAAAGTGGAAGCTGTAGGGTGGGAAACCACAGTTAAGCGGTATGGGATTTTATTTTTCCAATGCACATGTGGGAAAGTGAGATGCTACAAATGCGGAGGAGAAGATGCTTGAACAGGGGCGCATTCTCATATTGAAACGGGGTGAGCAAAGAACTTTATGCTAAATTTGTTCGTATAAGGGATGATGTAGTTATTTTTTGTTTGCAAATCAATCTTAACCTTTAAATTTCGATTTAAATTAAGACAACGTTCCAAATTGATATATATTTATTAAGGACCCCTGACAGACCTCAATAAAAAAGCCTCAACAAATGGGGGCTGCTAACATCTTAATCATTCATTCCATCTTCCGCTTTCGATTGAGTGGAATTTATTTCTGAAGTACAATCTCAAAGCCGACTCACAGAACACCTTCAAACAAACTCTTCCTCAAGCTGTTTACCTCTTTTTTTTTGCGGCGTAACTTTCCTGCCAACACTTACTCGAGTGTGTTTTCAACATTCTTACCAAGACATGTTCTCACCGCACCGCCACTGCCGCTCCTCGTAACCTAACAACAACGGGACGGCTTCAAAGGCAGACCTTTGAAAAAGTTTACACTTTTCCCATATCGTTCGTACCTACGTCGAGTATAGAGTGTGCAGCAATTTTCGGCACCTTTTACAAAGCGACGACTGCGGCAGAGCTTGCTAGTTAGATATGAAGGACTCTAGTCTTACAAATTCAAACCCGCCCTCGCCACCATACTCAAGGGTGATAATCAGCCGGGTGTACAGTACAGTCGACAAAGCCGCAAAAAAAAAACCTAAAAGGATGTGTTTTTTTTTTCTTTTTGCAAAGACGAGTGCGCTTGTTGATTTCACGCCGCCCAACATACGAATAGATGAACACCGCATTTCTCTTTGATGTGCATATAGTGTTGTACATTCACTCGCTGAAAAGCAGGCTATTGGCACTTGTTGGGTGCAAGAAGACTCCTTCGGGGGCCATTCAGAGATGAAAGGCGAAGAAGAACTGCCGCTTCTCGCTATCATTGTTGGTCGAGTGGGCGGACCGGCATTCTTTTAGTTTGGGCCTCAAAAAAATAAAAGAAAACAGAAATCATCTCTAAAGCGCTTGATTCGAGTAAATTTTGAGAAGATAACACACAGCAAAAGAGTTTAGTCCTTAAATGAGATTGAATGGGTTCGCAATTTGGGGGATAAGGATGTAAGTGAAGTGATATGGTACTTGCCACTTTTAAGGGAAAATATTTTTAGCTTTTAAGTGTAGATACAAACATAAGTATATTAATTGTTCGAGGGTTCATATTTATTAGCTAGATAAACGAGTTTAAGGAACATTATATCGATGTGGTCGCATACAGTTTCCCTGTATTGCAGTGGTTATGGGGAATATAAATCTCATATTAATTTTTGTTACGATAGGACTGGTGAGACGAGGGGAGGGGTATTTGAAGATTTCTAACTTAGCCAAACAGAATAAAGAAAGTCTCATAGCAATAAAATTATTAAAATATTGACGAACCTGAAGGGAATCATTTCATGTGGCAACCGCAGTTTACAGTGTGTTGTCTTCCAGCCGTCTTTGAACGGAAAATTGCATCCTGAAGTTAAAGGGAACAGGAGTACAAGTACGAAACTTTTCCGTTTTTAGATATCCTTATTTGTTCTAATAAGTGGTATCAGATTATCAGACAGCTATAGCCCGAAGATAAGATAATGAACTTTGCAGCAGCTTGTAGTACGGTGATAAGTAGCACTAGGTTTCCGCGACTAAGGATCCACACAGAAACCTGGCGCTCTCCAGACAGTCGAACCGCCAACCAAATCGACCATGTGCTAATCGATGCATCCAACATATTGAACGTGCACACTTACCGAGGGGCAAACTTTCAGTCTAACCATTGTCTTGTTGTAGTTAGATTCAGAGCTCGACTGTCCAACGAGAAGAAGCTGCGAACTGCTCAAAAGAAGAAATTCGAATATGGACGCCTTAGCACATCTGGAGTCGCCAGAGCCTACAAAGAGCGCCTAAATGAGAAACTCCCCACCGTGCATTCACCTACCACAGACGCCAACAACCAGTCGTCCCAGTATCGCGACATCACCAGAGAAAAACCCCGTGGTATGATGATGTATGCGTATACCGGAAGTGACAGTGGAAGGTGACAGGAGATGCACACATTAAAACGCTGCAGAGGAAAACAAGGGCAGCAAGGGATGAGTACCGAGCTAGGAGAAGGGAGGACAAGAAAATCCTGACAAGAAGAAAAGAGAGCACGCAGTCTCCCAGCTCAAGGAGATCGAAGAGTCCCGCGACCGAAACAACATCGGGAAGTTTTATAAGAAAGCCAAGCAACTGGCTGCTGGCTTTCAGACCGGAATGCGGGCTCTTCGTAACAGCGATGGAAACCTAGTCACCGACGCACAGGAAATAGTAGATGTATTTAAGCAGCATTTCCAGCAGCTGCTAAACGGACAAAATGATGGGCAGAGTGATTGGGCAAGAAGAGAAGCCACGTCCAGTCAATGAAGAACCAGTCCCTCCGCCCAGTATAGAAGAGGTTGGCTCTGGTGGTCTACCTGCAGAGCTTTTCAAATACGGAGGTGATGAGCTGTACCAAGATATGGATGTAGTCCGAAAAGCCAAAACTCGTCGACTACATTGGCTCGGCCACATCGAGCGAATGGACAACAACGCTCCAGCCAAGAGGATCTTCGAATCCCAGCTCTCAGGTTCGAGACGACAAGGAAGACCGAACTTCCGTTTTAAAGACAACTGGAAGCAGCGTGCTCAGGATCGCCGAGGATGAAAGGCTGCCGTATCTCAGTCAGGTACTCTTCACGGGTCGGGAGCCCGTTAAGTAAGTAAGTATAGCCCGAAGAATCTTGCCATCCATTATGAGGTCCTTAATAAAGATGCCGACAGACCCACAACAAATTCAGGTCCTGAGAAAAGTTTTTCCTGAACCTTGACTAGCAATTCATCGAATTTAAAGGTTTTTATGTCAGATTCAGAATGCCCAGCACTAACTAAGATGGTGCTGAAGGATTAAGTAAGGCCTTAAGTGCTGCTTATTCAACCAAACAACCGATGCATAGGATTGGCCTGATCGTTGTCGTGTAGATCCACAGCACTCTTTTGGGTGAAAAACGCTATGTTTTGCCAAACTCATCATGGCACTACTACGAAGCTTCGGATGTCTTTGTTTTGACATGCTTGGTCTAAAGAAGCTTGCTTTCGATTTTAACTGCAAAATATTTAGCTACCCGCTGATACCTCCAATGTGAGCACTTTTGAGTACTTTTCTACTATACAACATTGCTCAGATCCACGTGACAAGTGATTATTGCACTTCGTGTCGTCTAGCGAGCTGCACATGCTGTCAGAAGTCGCATTGTAAAAGGCAGCCATAATATCAATTTAAATGACCAACGTCGATCTGCTAATAAAATTATCGCAAATAAATTCTATCGGTTCTAGGCGACTTGAAGAACGAAAAAGATGTGCTAGCATGTTTCGCAGCCTTATTATTAAGGCCATATGACTGTTGTTGCTCTTCCATTGTTACAGTAAGTGGAGTTATTTTTGAGCAAGTGAGTGGAATAATTGTCACAAGGACAATGGGTTTTAAGCAAGAAACCGAAAATTCCACCTTTTGTTTCCGTAAAGGCACCATCGGGTTTCTTAAGTGTTTTTAGTTTGGAAGAACAAGGTCTATACAAGGAGTACACCGATAAGCCAAGATAACTGTTTAGAATCTGCGTATGCCCAGATGCTTTCGTGCTCCAGAAGTAAAGCGGTCTCAGGTTGATTTTAGCAGCATATTCTTGATAAAATAAATGTCCAAGGGTAGCAAATGGAGAACAATTTCCAACTCTGCTCTTTGGTACTTCTCATTGCACGTGCCGTCACATACTATCTGTTGTAAGTTTGTGATTATTTTTTCCAGGTGAATAACTTTATCTGTGAATTCCCACCAAACAAATCCTCCGTATGACGATATGAGTAGCTGCCGCAGCTATACATCGATAGAATGAATTAAAATTTCCTTGCTTCCTTATTGTTACAGCTGTTGCTTTTTCAAAAACATTTTTTGATTGAAAATTGTCTTTCGACCAAGTATTAGAAAATATTTTGTCCTCTCTACGAAGTCATCTATTACTGCCTTAAATAATTCAGTGGGTATATTGCCTAGCCCAATTGAGACATTGTCCGACTTCTTTACAGAAAGTTCTTTCCATACCTCAGCACCGATTCAGAAAGTACTGAGTGCTGAAACTACGTCCAATTTAAAATTAGTTACTTGAGTTCGCCCCTGTACTTATTCGATACCCCACCTTTTGGAAAGGCCTAGAAAATATGCAAGATTAAGAACTTACGAAATATATTTGGCAATGATTGGACAAGTTAGGCCTTAGGTTCTGTATTAGGGTAGCCTCCAACCATTTTTATTTTTTTAGTTCTTCGAGTAAGTGACGCCATGTCGCTTTTATTATTTGTACATTGAACAAAAAAAAACAAACAAAACTCTTTAAACCTCAAATTTTTTAATATTCAAAACCAAATATTAAAGTATCCTCTCAATTGAAAGTGTCAACAACTTAAATCCTCTAATATTGGGGGTAGATACCTATTATGTTGTAAAAGATTTAATACTTATTCCCTTTTCTATTGGAGAAAAAAAAAGCATGAACTTAAAATTCGTCAACCTCAATAAAGTTACATAATTTCCATTCATTGTCCATAACCACATCATCTCCAATCAAACAACCCCCTCCGTCAACCTAACCACCGAGGTAATCAGTACGACCGAGGTGATTTAATGCCATTATCATCGAAAGGAATATCCACCCATTCAACACTACAGCAGCCACGACCACCCCACTTAGTCGAGCGCATTAACTTTGTTAAGCAAAACTTTTCGCTCGGATACGGATCACATTCGTAAAGATTCTGGGATTCCCTGTGGCTTTCCCCGGATACACAGAACGCACAACTCAAGGCGACCAAGAAAACCAGACCCAAACTGAACAACAAGACAAAAAAAAAAAAATAATGCCAATGAAACCGCAAATTTACTATAAATTATCCCCCAAAATCACATCCTTCTTGTAATTTGTTACCGCATTGTAGGTAGTCGCTCCCCGTGCGCCCTCTCTCCGTCCGTCTTCATGCTGAAGTTGCTGATGTTGCGGGAAGTTTTTTGTCAAACGCACTCTCCGTGTGTGTGCGATTATTTCCGAATCTTGTCTACAAATTTTTAATGCGAGTTCATTGGGTGTTTTGTGTGGCGACGACAAGCGCGCCGTTGAGAAGGCCAAAGACGCATCGAACAACTTACACAACCCACAGGGGGGCTGTTTTTTTGTTTGTGAAATTATTGCCGACTACAGAATCGCGGTTCATAAATTCCCAGCAGGTGGCGGTTAACTTAGTACGGTGCTGGATATGTGGCGAAAAGTTGTACTCATCGGACACTTTATGTTGTCGTCGTTATCGTTTCGCGAAGACGAACTGGTCGCCGCAAGTGACATTGAAATTGAGACTCAAATCGAATCCCCAAAGTTCCACTTGAGTGTGTGCAATCATATTTTGCCCATTAACTGACGTGAATGACAATAAATTCATCATTTCTACGGATAGGGAGTCAACGCCCAGTGTAGCGCAGCAGCAGAATGAGTGGGTCGGGTTTGGTTGACTGACTGGCTGGCTGACTGGGAAACGTAATGCCAAACCTAACCGAGCATTTGCGTTTGAAGAACCCATTGATTTGTAAACGAGGCATTTCCACACCTACAACGACCACAATAACGACGGGGATTGCGCGCGGGTATCTGACGGTGCGTAACTGCGACTTAGGCAGTCTCATAAATTCGATTTGACGAGGCAGGAGGAGGTTTAACATATAAATACATTACTTAGGTACTTATTTATTTATTTTTTTTTTCCTAAAGGCGGCGAAACGCGACACATAGGAAAATTGGGAAAACAATTGGGAGTCATCAATGACGTGCTGAAGTCCGCTTTATGTGAATAGTTTTTGTGGCCATTTAAGCAGCTCATTTCGGATTTTGAAAGAAATTGGATACAATTTTTTTTTTTAAATTGGCATTAAATATAGGAGATCGAACATGCGTAAACTATGAAGTTTACTTGGTTGACTTTGTAGCGACGAAACTACAAAAGCTTAACAAACATGCAAAACTTACAAAAAAATCTAATAACTCCCTCCATAAACACCAGATATTTCAATTTTCTTAATGCAAAAGGTTCCTCAGCCCATGGCTTAATTATGGTTTTTTTTATAGCTTTTAGCAGAAACAACCTAAAATGTAGATCCTTAATAGGAATTAAAAGAATTATGTAGTATTGTTACTTTAAAAAACTCAGTTACTTTTTTGGACTTAGATAAGTCCATCGAAGATGAAAAAGAAAAGGAACAGGATGATGGAATATTGTCATCAGGAAATAAAAAAATCATCGTCCGCACCAAAGGTAACGTAGCTGCTTAAAACGAATTTTTTGTATTGTCATATAAATTTCTACAATATCTCGAGAATATTATCCCAAATTTGCATGTCATTCCGAATAAAAGTTTTGGAGATACAGCCTTGGGAAGGTGCGCACTCAATTGAATTACGAGGTTTATTTGAGGTTATCCAAACTTTAAACGCGTTTTTCTCGAAACCGTATTTCCAAAGTCGTTTGTCAAAAGTTCTCGAAAAATACTCAACCGATCTTGATGAAATTTTATACAGTCCTAGAGATACAATTCACGAGGACTTGGACGAAGGATTTCTTTTTTTCTTCAATCACAACTCTATAAAAAATATTGTTTAGAAAATTTTACCAAAATTTGCATTTTTTTGTAAAAAGGTCTGCCAAAAATCCAATTTTCCCTTTTTTGTTTTCTTCTTCCAAATTCTAGTTTATGGTCTTAACTAAAGCACGAATTTTGTTTTCACTTCATTTGATCCTGTCACGAGTTCTAATGTCAACGCGGACGCACCATTTTCCGAGGGGTCACCGGAAATGAGACGTCACAATGGTGGAGTTTTGAATATTTTTCTTTAAAAATTTTAGAAATTCTTTTTCAAATGTATATCTTTAAGTCAGTAAAAATTTTGAATAAAATATTTTATTTTTTATGTAAAAAAATAAACCCCGAATGTAACCCCTTAAAATGCTCATGACACAAGCTTGAGCGTTAATAGAGCCTATATACTTAGCCTAGCCTTTGGCGACAGTGAGTGAAGCCCACCGGCTGCCTAATGTTTTTCTTACATGGATTTCCCTGTAGGAGTAGCACTTAATTAATATTCGACTAATCTCCTAAGAATGCAGATTCTGATCCATCCCTAGCCAGCTCGTCTGCAGATCCCTTGCCTGGAATACCTTGGTGGCCAGGTACCCATCCAAGTTTGACTTTGTTGTGTTTTTATAGGTTTTGCAAGGCATGGTAGCAGCGCTTCACTGTGACATAATTTACAGTGTTTGATTATAGTGCTGCTGTATTATCCGAGAAGATGCGAGTTGAGGCACCTTTAACTCCTTTTCGAGAAATTAAATTTGCAAATCTCAAAGGTATGGATTTCTCCCTGAAATTCAACTTTGGTGTTGAGTCCAAAGACACCAGCTCCAACTCCAGTTTCTACATTTTTGATCCGTCGGTATACCAGATAAGACATCTCGGATTAGTATCAGAACACCATTTTCTCACTAGGAGCGGTCTAATATTTAAACCTTAAATATAGATTCCCAAACAAGTATTCCCTAACCATAATATCAGGGATGCAAAAAAACGTGTCAATGTTTGGGATTTCTTTAAGTATTTGCAGGTGACCCACATGGTTTACCGGATTAAACTTATATTCGAGTTGCAACTTAATAGCCCTTCTAGCAGCTGTCTTCGAAACGCAGATCTATATTGGTGAGAGCTCAACAATGGCCCCGACTGCAGTTGTTGGGCAGGCATGCAATACGCTGCAGCTTATTTGCCGTTGTTCGCTCAATTACTTTGGGTCACCAGACGACGGCCGCATACGAGATGATGGTTCTGACCCCAAGTTCTGCTATACAAGCGTCAACTGGTCCACATGGCTCTAGTTTCGCGTTCGGTGGTGGACTTTATATGAGAACTTTATTTAAGTTTTTTATCTATGATGATACCAAGATATATGACTTCATTGGAGTAACTCATCCTGGTGCCTTTTATAGTGATGAGTTCCGGGCTAATCAATTTTGTTTCTCGTGAAAGGCGCTATAATGGTTTTGCTAGGGGTTTATGGAAAGTCCTTCCTCTTCGCACAATTCCACGACTAGTAGTGATACTTCCTGCATCTCACTGGCGCTGTGTTAAAATAGTATTAATTTTATACCAAAGGCCAGAGTTGCGGTTTGGCCCCTATTTAAGCCTAAAGCCCACTGACCTTTACTTTTTCAAAAATTTTCAAAATTGGCCCTGGATTTTATTCTTTATTGAACAAAAAATAACAAATAATAACAAAATAAACAATAAATGGTTCTTCCTCCATTTGTGCTATCAACGCTAAGTACTCTGACGGTGGCTTATTTGCATTCGTTGTTGCAGCTGATTCTGCTGCAACTGGAAATGTTTTTAGTGCTGACGTTAATGTTCTGAAATCCCCTACCGGATTAATGTTGACACCGTAAGATTGAGGCCTCTTTCACACACGACGGTTTTCTCCGTACGGTTTTTATCCGCGCGGCATTGATAGTAAACTAATAAAAATAATGAAAGCTTTCACAATGGACGGAGACGGTTTTTTCCGGTACGGACGGTTAAAAACAGCCGTCTCAATGACTGAAATATACGGCGACCGTGCCGTTGCCGTCTTATCAGTGGTCATGTGACTTTGCGCACGCTTTCGCACAAGACGATATTTATTCGTCTGCCGTCCGTTGTAGTGTTCACTTGTCACAAATATTTTCCATATGTCTGTGTCAAAAATTTAACCAAACGTAGACGGTTAACGGAAAAAACCGTCATGTGTGAAATCAACATCCGTACGTATAAAAAACGTACGGTTTTCTTCCGTACGGAAAAAACCGTCGTGTGTGAAAGAGGCCTAAGACTGCCGTTTCTTAAACTTATGCCACCAAGAATGGTATAATTAGAACACTTAACGTCCAGTCTGCTTATTTACTTGCGAACGTTGATTCCCTTTCAAGCTGGATCATCGAAACTTTCGATTGGTTTCTATGACAATTTAGCTAAGGGGAGTAGCCGATTTTTATTCGATATTATCAAATTTGCCAGTTATTAGGAGCTTATTGCAACTTTTCATCTAATGTCTGCATTTAGGAAAAATTTTATTTCAGAGAAATAACACATTTTCAAGGTATGCATCGGCGACGCAACAAATTTATTGACAAAATGCTACAATCTTCTGCTTCATTTCATGAATTTGATATTTGACTGAACCAATCTCTTTCCATTTCCTTACCCATTGCAAGTGACATTCGCACATAGACGAACATTTTCCCATAACTACGAAGCTCGAATACTAAAATCTCGACAAATATATCCCTTCTTCAATCCTGTGGTGAACCATCAGCAACAGCAACTACACCAGCATCAACATGCAGTACCAATCAATTAACCCCAAGACCATATCCAAATGAATGATGAATAGAAATGGTAGGCCCGAAAATCGGACTAAGGACGAAATAGCACACCCATTGCAGAGGAAAAGAAAAACCTTCCACCACACAGTATCCTTGTGCATGGCCTGAAGAATTGAAATTCGTGATATAAATTCTGCTGCGTTAGCTGGAATAACCCCACAGAATCGGCAGAATGTACCGCACGCATCACATCACAGATCATGTCACTAAAACGGGGGTGCCGCTTATTCATGCGTACTAAACGCTTCACTAAGTTTTTGCATCCATCTCTGCGGCGGTGGCGACGACGACGACAGGACGAAAAAAAAGCACCAGCCGCCTCCGTCTATCGTCGTCGATAAAGATACATTTAAGCATTCGATAGTTAGTTATTCTTTGTGGCGGCAGCGTCCTCTATACGCAATCCAGAGCCTGCTAGCGACACATACGCGAAATTGAGTGAGTCGTCAATCGGTCATTCGTCCTGGTCGTCATCCATCCTGCTGATGCTATTGAATTTGAATTCCTTTAGGCGTAATAGTGGTCCGTTCGTTGCTGGTCGGTCTCGATTTTGTGGAGTTAATTCGCCAGTGAATTAGGCACAGGAAATGCAATCAACTACACTGACCATGAGGGGATGATACCCAAAACCCCAAACCCCAAACCAACGCCACCACACTCTCATCGCATAATAATTGCAGGGGTAGTGTATGGTTGAACTCTTCGCAGGCGAAAGATTCCCATTGTTTAGCGAATTGCATGATGTGGACTACCTTCCATCGACGCACCGGCTTGGCAAATGGAAATCGACTAAGTCCAGCCGCATCCTCGGCTCCCAAGGAAGAAAAAGCGGAAAATTAATCATCCAAAGTGGTGGGTATCAGATGCATGAATAGGGGGCCGAGCTAGAATCCCATGTCAATAATTGACAATTCTAATGGATCAATTCATTAGTATTGCGCACTACAATGCACACAGCGACAGGAATTGGATCTGTTATCGGGGGTAAGGCGAGGGTGTAAAAAAAAAAAACAGAAAAGAAAAAAGGAGCATCGACATGTGACGCTTGGTCAGGCATTTAACACTCAATTTGTTTTGAAATTTATTACAAGTGACAATTCTTCGAAATTAGTAGCCTCGGCTGGCTTTTTTTTATTTATTTATGTTGAGTTCGATTATTGCCCTGATGGCGATGGCATTGAAGAGAGTATCAATATTCGTAAAGTGCATACATGACTGAGCAGAAAATTGATGAAGGGTGATGTTGAGTCAACGGCGACAGTGTGTTTGAAAAGAGGGAAAAGGTCATTCTTAATTCATTATTCCAAATTGGAATTAAATATTTGTAATACATTCTTCTTTCTGATTGATCAGCAACACTGAAGACACTTTGGAGTCAATCGCATGTTTTTTCTTTTTTATCGCGAAAAGGAAATTAATTTCTCGAAGACACTGCATGCATTCAATTTGTTAAATATTTCATTTCATTGCTTAAATGACCCCAACAGAACGAATGCATTCAATGATTCCCACGGATAAAAAACTTCAAATTGTTACAGACCGAGAGCCCGCAGTAAATCTTTTACTTCAAAAAGTATGGTGACCGAATTTTCCGATTCAGGCTGTATTGTCCATTAAAACCTTTTCGTCGCGCATAAGAGAATAAACATCTTCTCTCAGTGGTTCTATAAGGAATTTTGCCTTTCAAATCCATTTTGCAAAACCGAAAAGTACTGCTACATATTCTAGGGAAATTTTGCGTTTGATCTTCTGTATTTTATGTTCATGAACTCCTGAACTACCTCGAAGTTGCTGCTGTCAATAGTGACGTTTTGTCATAAGCGGTAAATAGATCTTCGTGTGATTTTAATGGTATTTAAATATAAAGTCTTTCAGCAAAGCCAACTATATTGGAGATTGTGTGAGTGAGGTAGTATAATGCATGCCAGATCACTGCGGCCATAAGTGATCATCTCATCTATAATGCCGCAGTTTATTATAAAATCGGCTAGTTCTTAATATAAGCGGCTACCAGATGAGCTTGCAGCTGTATCCGCTGCTTCCAGGTAGAATTTACCTAGATAGCATTGAACTGTTCTTATTAAGCAGTTGCAAAGAATTGTACACAGTTTGGCCTTCGGCCATGGCTTAATTTTGTCGTGGCAAGAAAGGCATAGAAAGCAAACCATCCCTTGGTATGAAGCAACAAATTTAAGAGGACAGTTACTGTCAGCTTTGTTCATTTCTGTTAGTAAGCATTGCTTGACCAGTTTGATTTGCTGCGCAGAGAGGGATTCTTCTGGATGCATTTCATGCATAATAGCGACCTTACATTGGGTTAGTTGACCCTTGTAGGAGAAAACTACCGATGTCGATGTTTGTTCGGCTTCCTGCTTTTATTTTCCTCCTCTCTAGGAGCCTGAGAGAGTTTTACTCGAGACAGGTAAACTTCTTAACATGTCCCCGCGTGCACTTGTTGTTTCGGAATCCCTTTGTGCCTTATTTACCACATCTGCGCTGGATATAGTATTTATTTTTTGGGATGTTGATCCCTCATTGAATTGTCGGTAGAACTGCTTCTTTTGGAGGTGCAGGGCTTGTCGATATCTTTATCTTGACTCTATGCTTTTTCAAGCATGATATGTATTTTCCTGAATAGTTTTTCTTGGCTTCTTCGGTGTCATGCCACCCATGATCCGGGCTCCAATTCGTCTTCTTCGGGCTACAAAAAAGTAGAAGAATTTTTCTTTAGTTCCTCTCCAGCTCTGCAGTGATCGCTTCATGTTCTAGACCCCTGAGCGTTATGGTTCGTGGTTTGGCTAGAGTTGATACTTATGCAAAATTTACCGGAGGTTCAACTTACTTCGCCTTTTGTTTAACATCGATCAAAGCATAACCATACATTTTATAGTTTTCTTAATAAAATCTTAAATGCAGGGAAACTTAATAAAAGTCTTCACGACAGCTACATCGCCGTTTCTCAAAAACTTAATGCTAGGAACATTTAATGGTGTGTAAGCCCGAATGGTCAAATAAGCCCGAAGGTATTAAAAAAAGGAGCCCAAAACCAAAAGAAGGATCCTAAACGCACAAATTACATTTTCTAAAAGTACAAAATATTGTGACAAATATTATAATTAATTAAGGAAAAATTTTTGGTTTACAAACAAATGCTTATATGTTTACACGTAGATGAGAGATGCTTTCCGATTGAGGGTGTTTGTTTCATTTTTCGTCATCCAGTCTCCCTGCGAATAAGAATTTGAATTACTCGCTTTAGAAACCCATCAATTATTAAACTAATGGAATTTGGGATAGAGTTTATAAGATAAAGCAAAATCCAACTTATTAGCCGAAAATCTAGAAGAAACTTTTAAACCCTTTGATGCTGAACTGCACTGGAATACAAAAAAACTAAACCTATACATGGAGTCGATTTAGTTACAGAGCAGGCACTTAAAAATTTGCTTAGGAAAGCACTACCCAAGTTTGTTTTGCTCATTACTCGTTTCACGACAATTAAGAGTAGCAGAAGTCATAGAAGTTCTAAAATGAACGACCCGATTACATTCAATTATCGAAGAGCGACGATTGATACCAGATCTCCAAAACGGGCTCACAATCAAGCACTCCCCAATCGACCAGATTGATTATTCGATGAAATCAACGTGTTCTAGCCTTTTTCTTGACATCTGCCAAGCCTTTGATAAAGTACGGCAATTATGTTTATGAAATATATATTAAATTTCTATCTAGCGGACAGATACTCCGAATTCAATGAAATCACGGCAGTAGTTCTTTTGTGGAACTTTTTTTTTTCTAGGACTAAGTTACTACATAATGGCCAATTGGAAAAGGAAAATACTATTAAGATTTAAAAATTCGACCGTAACTTGCCGAACATACTGTTCGAATTTACTTTAATGTCAACGCAAACAATTAAATGCACCGCAGTTTAATCAAAGTCAAGTCCATTACAATTGCTGCAGCACTAACATCTACTGGTATTGGTATCCAACGACAGCAGAAGACGGTCCGTCCCTTTTTTCAAATCGACAACTAATTTCCATCAAACTGTTTGCGTGCCGTAGGCGGCACAGCGCAACGCGGCGGTTCTTATTTTCATCCGAACTAGGCATTTAAATTGTGCGCCCTTCACAACGCGCATATCGATGATTCCACATAATTTATTCCTCTGCCAATTGTGTACTTTTATAATCGAAGAGTTAGTTTGTCGCTTATCTGGTGATGAGATCGAATTCGATGGATCGTTGCATGCGCGATCGACCATATGGAACCGATCAATTTGTTCGATAGTCCTCTGAACTGGTGGTGGTGGTGATCTGTCCCTAACTGGGCAAGGGTACCTGCAGCAGCAACAACTGTGCTGCATTTTTTGCATTCGTTGTATTGTGTTCGGTGCCTTGATGGTGTCCCTAATTTATTCGGATCGAAATTTCTTCTGTCGCAACCGTCACCCCCGGCTTGACCTGAAATATAATTTGCGTTTAAAGGAATACGAAAAATCTTTGAATAGCCATTAAAGACGGACTTCCGAACGCAAAGTTATTGCGGTCGGTTGCAGTTGAGTGGGTATCATTGACGCACTCGGTCTGTTGAGTGTGAAAAAAGTTGCATGTATGAATGTTAATACTTAAAACACGCACACCAGATGGTGCTGGTCTTCTATTTAAAGGTGTGGGGAATTCCAACAATAGTTCCATAAAATGACATTTTAAGTGCATTAAAAAAAACAGGTGAATGTATTGTAGCATCAAAGTAATTTAATTTACTTAGACGCTGCGGTCTGCATAAGGGTGCCAATATCCTGTCTATATTTTGATGATCAGATGTGGTTTTATTTCCATGATACCTTAGATATAATGCCCAACTTTCCACTGGCTACTATGGGTCTTTTTCATTCTTATATGCAGTGTACAAAATATTTAGATGCAATCTAAGAAGTTCTGCTGGTAAATCCACACTCTTGGGAGGCAGGCTCTACGGATTCTTAGGAGAAACATTTACCTATTGCAATCATTTGACATTATATGTAGTAAAAGGGTGTCTAGATCGCAACCATCTGGAGATATACTAAATACATTCGAAATCAAAAGGAAGTCCTACGATGCTAGAAGGCTTTCCACGCTTACAGCGGTATTCAACGAAAAGTGAAAGCGTTGAGGAGGATAATAAATTGCGCAAAGCTTAATAAAATAGATCTGCATTACCAATTGCTACTCCAGATAAACGTCGAGAATAAGAGAAACTCATACCCAGAAGCACGTTGAAGATAAAACGCTAAGAAGATACTTTAAAGATGAAGATGGGTTTGAGCCAAAACTGATTCGACAAAGAGAAGACCAAACAAGAGTTCTTAAAGAAAGTATAAATCGTGTTGTATATTGTTAAAAGGAAGCATATTGCGTTAAGAAAACTTGCCGACTTGCGCAGAAAATCACCAGGCAAACAATCGCTGCTGCGAAGTAGCTTAAAACAAAATTTAAGGACAAACCCTATAGAAAATTTTGTTGAAAGATGAAAAATGTCTACGAAAGTGTCGAAACAGCCATGCGAAAGATAGGGACCAGAGGCTTAGGAAATCCGCGAGAAAGAAAACTTGTTAATGAAAAGTCGACGCACATTATGATATTGACAAATGCTTGATATCTGCTGAAACCAAACTTACGACAGAAACAAGGGCAAACATGAAGGAGATAGGACTTTGAACGCATATATCCCTCTGAAGTAATGTTTTTCCGCCATTTCACTGTCCACCAAGCACAGAACAGAAATTGAGCTTTGATTCATATTGATTCATATTATGATACTGCGTCTATTTTATTAACTGCCTCCAAGAAAAAAAAACTAAAAAATTATGATATTATGAGAATCTTTGTCTTACTGGAACGGATTTTTTTTATCTATGCGGTTTTTAATTGGAAAAAAAGCACACCTTCTTGGATTTTAAATAAATTACATCAAAAAGCCGCTTCTGACCACTAGTCAGCCAATCTATAGCCTGCGACTTTCTATTAAAAAGGAGGGCCAGTTCAGGCTATCTGATTCAACAACTAACTGGAACGCTTTTAGAAAATACTAAAAAAATAAAATTGATCTTCTGTCGGACTCTGAATACTTCCAAAAGTATAATAAAAGCTAAATACGAAATAAATAGGCAACGACGGGGCGTCAAAGAAAAAGACAACAAATTTGGCGACCTTTAAACCTTTTAATGGTCAATATTTTATTGAAAATACAGTTTCAAGAGCGATACTGGACAGTTCCAAAATAAAATTAGTATCACTTGTTGAATTACACTACGAAATACGAAAACTAAGGTTAAAAAAGAGCTGCTGGATACGACTTGATTACAGGGCATGGATATGAGTTGCATAGGAGAACACTGAAGTTACCATTATATCACAACCGGGGAAACTACCATCTAACATTAAATCGTAAACCAATTTTATGTTTAATCTGAGGTTCAGCATAAGGCACTCATCAATCGAGCAGGGGTGGAATCGGCTAAAGTGATAGTTAACACCTGACAGTTTATGGAGTATGTCAACTTACATGGAGCAAAAATTATAACTTTTCTTGTCAACTATCAACTATCTCCCCAACTAAAAATATATAAAATGCACTAGGGAAGAATAAATATGTTCTAGCGTTTTTCTTGACATCTCCCAATCTTTTGATGGCGTAAGCGTAGGCGATTGAAACATAAGCAATTTCAAGGCATTTATATGAGAAACAAATGTGGCTTTTCCTTGGACCCGAAAAATGTTTTTGTGCTGTCGGACCAGTTTTTTCTTTCCATTCACCCAGAAATCAGACTAATTTTAATAAATTTCCACACGTACTTGCGCTAACACCAAAAAATTTGACATTTCTCTCGCGTCACATTTTGCGGAGTTGTTCAGTTCTGATTATTATATTAAATAACATTCTTTTCAACCAAATTATATAAGTTACTAGTTAATTGATTTGCTTCAAAGGCAATCACATCCTTCTTTGTCATTATTCAATGCATTTGCAACTACGATCAGAAAAGTGTATAATGGCAGCTAAATGGATTGCTAAATGAAGAAAACAAAATTAATAATAAGATATTTCAACAATAGAGGGCACTACTTATGCAACATTTGATATTATTATCTCTATTTAAGAAACGAAATAAGGTCAATTTATCGTTATTTCACTAAAGACAACGAAATATGAAAATAAAACCGGAAGTACCTATTCCTCCTCCTTTTTAACTTTCTCGTATACATATGATATATTTATTTTTAATTTCTTTTTTGTTTATACATTATATACGCATTACATTATCATTACATTATACGCGCACTAAAGGGTCTTTTAATGCCCTTATAATGAAGTATACGAAATAAACAGTTATTGCGATCGTGTGGCAATTTCGAACTCAAACTGAGTATGCGGATGATGTCGCCGTTCTTTTGGCGGTTCAAAACTAGGATCTCAGGCGCAGAGATCCCTGGATTTGATCGATGTTTGGTGCGCTTTCAGTGAATCCTCTTAAAACCAAGGTTCTGTTTATGTGCTCGTGCTTAAGGTGTCACCATCCCAATCTCTGATGAAGTCAAATATCTGGTTGTAATCCTCTATAAAAAAAAAACTTCTATGGTCCAAACACGTTGAATCGAAAACCGATATAGCACTGTCGACTTTCTGGTACTGTAAGGGCGCTTTTAGTAAGACATGGGGCTTGTCCCGAAAATGGCCATTTGGATCTACACGGCCATGATTAGACCGCTCTTAAATAATTTTGTTATGTGATCTAATGTTAAATAGCATGCTAAGCATACATAACGAACCTCCGGTGGTACAATGACGTACATAAGTACAAAAGATACACTTTTTTTTTGTTTAATATACGCGCACTAAAGGGATTTTTGATACCCTTATAATGAAGTAACACAGTGCGGGCATTAGAAAAGTGAAGGATTAGGAAAAGGGAGATACCGATGTACGTTGGTTTTAAATGTCTGTAAACTGTAATGTGAGGGAAAAACAGAGCGTAGTGGAGCATTCCACATTCGCGTTGTACGGTTAAGAAACTAATCCTTGTATTTCACTGTATGTCCGAATACAGGTATTGCAAGTATTGCGGTTGAATTGCTGTAGGGGTGGGATGCAACTGGCAATTTCATTTGAGCACTTGTGGTGGAAATACCGATAAAACAATGACAAGCAGGAGCCATTACGACGATGACTAAGAGAGTCAAGTGATTTCGCGATGTCTCGATCGCCAATAAGTTTTACCGCACGTTTTTGGATCCTGTCAAGTAGCTCCAAATATGTTATTGGAGCACCGGACCAGTTATACTCAAGTTTGGGGCGAATAAACGAACAAATGTTTGCCAGATCAGAAGGAGTGAAATATTTCTTGCATCGCTTAATGAAGCCTAGACATTTCGCAGCGTTCTTGGCGACATCGAATATGTGGTCATTCCAACGAAGGTTGTCATTGACACACATACCGAGAATGGGAAGTCGTTCGGTTTCAGCGATGCAAGTGCCATCCATGGATAATGGCAGAGAATTAGGGTTTCGCTTCAATGACAGCAGACAGCATTGCGTTTAAATTCCCCTCTGTTGATTTATTCCATTTAAGTATGCTGTAACTCTCTGAGTTAAGTTACTGTTATACAGTTTTCAATATTATTATAATAATATAATATATACTAATATGTATTATTACTCAATGCCAAAAACTATGTTTGATTTCGAATAAATGTTAAATTGCGTTTCCTGAAGAATCAACATTTTTGCATTTACGCCGTTGTACAACCGGCGGTTCGATAATATTTATACTCATTCATAACGTTCTTGCGATTGGTTTTTTTACCATTATACATTGATTATATTAGGTACCTACTAAAATCTCTTTATTTATTTTTCTAACATTTAATTTTTTTATTTGCTGTTAATGTATATTAATTTTTATTATGGGAAAGAGTATAAAGTTGAAATTGAAATTTAAACTTTTTTGGCCGCTTGGTTTTTATTTAGTTATTTTATTTTCAATAGATAAGTGCATTCCTTTCACATACCCGTAGCGGAACAACCAAGTCCCGTGAGTGGCATTAAAATCCATAAGCGAGCGAAGCGGAAGTAAACGAGACTTAAATCGTAAAAAAAAATACTGTATTTTCGTATGATTTAAGGATCTCTGCGCAAATTTATAAGTACATACTTCCAATTTGAAGTTGTGGAGGTATAGATTTCATTTATAAAAGACACGTGTCTAACGTAATAGTGCCAATTTTACGATCTTAAAAACAAGCCAAGCATAAAAATACGAATTCTATATGTGATATTTTTAATAGTGCAATATTCAAATACAGCTAAATATCTGGGTATAACTCTAGATGCTAAACTGTGCTGGAAAGCACATTTAAAGAAAAGAAAAAAGAGATGTATTGAACATGGAATACAATAAAATGTATTTGTTAATTGAATGATACTAAACGTCACCTCTTATCGCGAAGCAAATTTCGGTACACAAAAATAATACTTCACATATCTGTAGTTTTATTCTTTTACTTGGTATTATTAAAAGTTTATGTACCTTAATCTAATACGTTCTTAGATTTTAATTTGACGCGTTTTTTGAATGCGTACTTTCCGTCAGAGCCGACTTCTCCGAGCATTTTTGGCTGGCAACAACTTGAAAAGCATTATGCTCATCGTTGGGCAGGAGCAACGCTATTTTCTTTTTATGACTGAATTTTTTCACCGGTTGCATATTTTGTCAAAAAGGTAAATTAATCGAAAAATTCAGTATCGGACGATTCCATGTCAAAACGGAACTTTGCGAAGGCTTCAACATGTTCAATTCTTATGGTCAATAGAGATGGTCAAATTGAACAATCCAATTCTAAATATATTCGACACACCGCTATTAAGAGAATTGAAAACAGAGTATCAGAAATAGCTAACACTCAATATACTCGTACTTTGAGTACAATAAAATGGTCGTTAGTACTCGTTCTTTCGTTCAATTGCGTTCAGGACAGCTGTTTCTGTATTTTTATGCAGCGATTCAAGTGATTCTAAATAAACATTGAGGTTTTCCGAGACGGAGTCGCTTTCAATTGATTTAACTGTACTATCGAAGAGTGCTGCCTACTTGATCGCGGAAGCGAGTTTTGCAGTGTCCATGCAAATTTTTTGTATTCAACAACGACTGAATCGCAAAATTGTTTAAGTTTGACTACTAGCACAGTGAATAAATAGAAAAAGTGAATATATTTGACGACATATTCTACGTCGAAGGGCACTTGGTCGCAGGCTTAAAGTGGTAAAATGCAGATAAAGAGATTTTTTCGTTTTCCTGCGAATTTATCCTGCTGTGATTCCGGTATATTTCCGTGTACGGACGCTTAGCTATGGTACACCGGTACACAGTTCCTAATTTCGGTACTGTACCGGTCTTTCCGGTACAGGTGCTCATCTTAATGATACTCTTGTTTATCCAATTATAGTCAATTATTGCTTTAAAAGCAAGTTCTAAAGCCAAAACGGACCTACGGGATCCAGCCAAGGGTGATGCACTTCCAAAATATACATACAACCAATTCAAACATTCCAAAACAAAATAATACGAAACATCATCAATGCTCCGTGGTACATATGAAACGTCGATCCACATAGAGATCTTACTGTTGAGGTGGTTGAGGATGAAATAAAACAGGTCGCTCAAAGACACAGATCTAGGCTCCTAATCACGTCAATGTAGAAATAATACAGTCATGAAATAACGCCAATACCTAAAATATTTAGCTATAGTATCTAACATATTAAGAAATTAAGAAATAATTTCAAAATTAACCAAAAAAAATATATTGCTAATAATTAGTAGCCTTTATTTTTTAGATCTTAGTACTTTTTGTGGCTGACTTGTAGGTAAGGCAGGAGCGATTTTTGTAAAAGAGAACTTGGCTTTTCTTTCAAATTTATGTTTTTGGTGTGATTTCAATATATCAGGCATAGATTTTTTTCTTTATTTAAAATGAGCAACGTTTTAAAACTATAGGACTGCTATGTAAAATTGAAGACTAGGACCAACCGCATTGTGGATAAATACCAAGAAACAATGAAAGCATGTTTATATACGGTAATGTACTGTCAATGCGTAGTCAAACCACAATAAACTTATATTCAAAATGTCACATCAAATTTGTTGTGTTCCTGTTGTTCCCCTAAATCGCTATGCTTGAAAAAAAGAATTTTAAGAAACATTTGAAAAATTTGCCCAATAGCATGTCTCCTACTTCATTTAGAAATTTCCAACCATTGCGGTTGGCCCTTAAGTTCTATAGGTACTGAGTTAGACAAAATGATCCCACCCGTCCCCTAAATAGAAAAAATAAACAATATTATTTAGAAGTAGTGAGTTAATATTTTCGCAAATTTTGGCGCGCCCTGTGATATACTATACTACTGTATCCGAAGATTTGACAAAATTTTGTGGTTCGGCTTAAGTAGACAAACATAGATCATACCAGGAAAATGTCAAACTTTGATGGCAGTGACAGATGTGACGCGAAAACTAAGATCCAATCATGGGCTGGATTATGGTGTTACTCGTTCCATGCAATAAAACTCGCTGGGGGCCAATAAATAGCTCCCACCAGCGAATCCACTAAGTAGTATAGTAATTATAGTAAATAAGTATACTTATAGCACTTAGTGGTCTACCACACCAAGCGATGGATGCAGAGCTGGAAAGGCATCATCACTTTTCCGGAGTTCAAAGAAGACGTTCACAGCAGAAAACACGTAAGTCGAAAACTTCTTGCCAAACCGTTTCCTAATAAAACTGAAGCAAATATTTAACCGAGTAGAAAGGGCACTCACAGGACACTGCATAAGATAGCACAAGACAGTACCGGCAGATTGTAAAATTAAAACGAAGAGACATGGAAACACTTACTTTGCGATTGCAACTGCTTAATTAGAACACGTCAACTCTATCTAGGTAAATTGTACATTTAAGCTGCGGATGTATCTGCTAGCTTACCCAAAGCTAAATAACGAACATCATAAACGGCCTACTTGTGGCCGCAGTGATCTGGGTAGTATTATACACCTTTACTCACACAATTTACAACAAGGGGTGTTACTCATGTTAAATAAAAAATCCTGAAAAACTTGTGACTCTAGTTTTGTTATAAGAGTTGTTAGTGAAGTGCCAAATTTTCTAGAGAACTTAGCTCTGAAATTAAAACTGCGTCCCGTACAATTAAAATTAAGTTATAAAAGTCATCGTATAGGTAGTAAATAAAATATGACATTGATTTTCCTTTGGGGCTAGTAAATATTTAACATACAAATTATATCCCTACCCAAACATTGCTCAACCTTCTTAGAGATTTTCATAAAAACTATGTATTATAAGGTCAAAAATTAGGTGGCAAGATTTGCAATTTACATTCAAAGACATTTTTCATATATTCCTAGTACCATGCCTAGCAGCATAGGTACTGCACTCAGTGAGCTACATTCAATAAATCCATCAAAATGTGGATCAACCTTCAATTGCATTGAAAATCCGCAATTTAAATGCCAACTATGACAGCCATACTGGCATATCGCCACCAATTACTCCCCGTCCATTCGACTTAAAACTGACAAAAGCCTGTCAATTTATGTCAAATTCCCTCAATCCATTTCATTTTGAACTTTAGCCTTTTAAAAAATTCACGAAAATTACCAACATACATTCCAAGACCGTGCCGTGACTGACTTCGTTTTGACACATAGCATGCACACACTAATCTCGGCGTCAAACTGGGCCAAAAATGTGTCATAACACCACGCCAGCAGCAACAATATGCTCTCTTTATAAATACACATTAAGTTAGAAAAAAGAAAAAAAAGAAAGAATAACTATTCGAAAATAAACCCTGACAAGTTAATTCGGTCATCAGTCAGAAAATTGATTCGCCCGTCTGTTCACCCTCGTTGTACCTAAAAAGGAAAAGTATCATGACACAAAATAATTTGCTATTAAACCGTCAGAGACATTATCGCCGCACAGTCATCGAAACAACGCCCTTTACGCAGAGTATTATAACGTAGATTCGTAGAGTAAAGGAGATACCTTTTCCTATTCCAACAACCACCACCGGGACATGTTTGGCTTGACTATTAGTATCAATCTTCTGTTTTCAATTAGTCAGAAAGACAAATGTATGATACCGTTAATACAAGTCATTTGACATATGTGACCTGTGACAGAGTTGTCTTAACTTGAATCGATATCCGCACGGATAGCATTGGTATAGAAACCACCCCCTCATGTCGTCGAATGGGTAGGGTGAGGAGTCCTTCCGGTGCGTTAGATACGAAACGCGCACAAATACACTAGAAGTGATTCCAAGGACAAGACGCCAGCAAAACAATTTCGACAAAATTTCTCAAAGCAATTGATGATCGGCGGAGAAGAGCATTGGAATTATTGCTTTATCCTTTTTGGCTGATTGCCTCTATTTGGACTTGAATATTATGTGATGTGTGTGTGTGTGTGTGTGTGCGGCTTCTTTTTTATGTTTTGTATTTATCCCTTATTTGCTGAATTAAATGACCCTTATACTTGATAACTTCGATGTTGTACAATCACTTAGAATTGTAGTTTAGGGTTTTTTTTGTTGTCAAATGGTGTTGGTCTCTAAGGCGAATAGATGAAATGTAATAAACGGAAAGAAATGCGGGATAAAGGATCTGGAAATCGCAAGTATTGAGGAATGTTGTTTTGTTTCAAGGACCATAAACCTTGGGACTTGGCAATTCTAAAGTTTAAATGATATGACTTTTGTGGAAAAATGTTGTTTGATTGGCACATAGTTCCGCACTTAATCAGAGGAGATTCAATTCAAGGACGTTGTTATGTGTGATAAAATTTAGAATTGCAAATAGTACTGTGATCTATGAAACCCTTATATGGACATAAAGGTCTGGGCAGACCCTTTCCATTTCTCATTTCATATCTATGTTCTGCGATTTCATACAAATTTCTAGGAGAATAACACAGTTCTGAAATTCGCTCAAAAGCCTGGAACATGGTGCGAAGGGTTTTAGTTGAAAAAGCTTGTAAAATCCTTAAAAGGAAAAAAAACGGTTACATTATCGGGCTACTAGTTTGATAACTTGCAATCTGCGCTATAGGGTAGACTAAATAATAAGATCTTTTAGAAACCAAATTCTTCGACGAATATTTGGTATAGCTGCGAGCTTTACCAAAATGTGGATGTTGTCAAAAAGTCAAACACGTGAACTGCGTTAGCTCGGCCACATAGAGTAATGTCAAAATAATCTTTGAATCTTTTAAATTAAGGTAATTATTAATCTTCATATTTTTTTACGAATAAACGTAGAAATTAAGATAAAGCCAATGTTTGCCTTCCAATAGCTCAAATCACGAAATAATAGAGAATACTGTTAAATACTTTACGGAAAGCCATCTAAAACCAGCTTCAAATGCTAACAAACAATCGAGTAAATAACGAGAAGCCGTCAGAAACGTTGCAACGGATTTGCTGGGTTTGATGAAGATTACCGATAAGCACTAATGGTAAAACAACGTGCCTAAAAAGCGTCGCTAAAAGGCTGTTGGGCCGAAAAGCAGGAGATGACTTGGTATAGATAGCATTCAATAAGTCATTTCCGAGATTTGTTCGGCAGAAAGTATGTCTGATAAATAAAACCTCAGTATCCTTTGTCCAATTCACAAGAAGGGGTAGCCTCTGAACTGCGTCAACTATACATAACATTAACATAGCGTATCTTGTCTGTCGTATTGTGGGAGTACATGTAACCATTTTTGGATCTGATTGGGTCCTATCGGTGCAGCTTAGGCCCGGTAAGTTCACAATTCATAGGCCAAATATTCATACTTCGTCAGACCCCGGAAAAACCCCAAAAAGTCGATACGCACTACCTTTTTATCGATTTTAAAGCCGCATATGAAGCATCTGCAGAAGTAATGAATTTACAGAGTCATGTCTAGTTGTGGCATCCCAGCCAAACTGTACCGTTTGTGCATGGTGACGATGGAGAATGTTCGCTGCAGAATGAAAGTCAGTAATGAATTAATAGCTTTCTCAAATACGAGTGTTGTGATTTTCTAAGAAAATTAATATAAAAAAAGCCATCCCACTTATCCGAAAAACTTTCTTTAAATCTTTCAACTCGTAAAATATCAGTAATGCCCTCTACGTGGGTACACCTAGGGCGTCACTGATATCGGTACACCTGTTTAACTTCGCGTAGCCATTAGTCTATACAACCGTTTACAACTTGCTACCAGGCCCAATGTTAGACCCAAAGATTTTCACTCAGCAATAATATTTCACTATTGCTAATTAGTTAAAAAAATTATTTCATATCAATTCATCTTTTCGTAAATTTGTAAATGTTTATAGTCGTAATTATACGTATGGCTAACATTTCTAGCGGTCAAACGGTAAACACAAAAAGAAAGTAGGTTACAGCCGGAGCTTTCATTAGTCGTAATAGGAAGTCCTGGGTTAATTAGTGTTGTTCATTTACTAAGTTGAGAAAAGGATAAAACAGATAAAAAGGTAAGTTGACTTTTAACACTCAAGAGGTCTTTAAAGAGAAGACTGAGATGGGTGAAACAACTAAGCCACAGAATTCACCCAAGATCATTAAGTACAGCTGTTATCGATCAGTCAACGTTTTTCAATCGATAATTACTGTTCTATCAGACTTGTCACACACGATGAAGATCGTTGAGCGAGTAGGTATTAGACGGCCAATTGCGACAAATTTGACGGCTGTCTGATGACCAGTGTAGATTTGTATTTTGGATTGTATTGATTTAATTTTCCGTAAAGTATTTGCATTTAGTGTTGGTTTATTTTGAAAAAGCGTTCTATAGACAACCAAAAGATTTTATATAGGAAGCGAAGACATTCAAGATGCCCTTCTTCAGTCACCGTAGAGTTCCCAATCGGCTATATGAACAATCGCCAAAAAATTATTAATCGAGCAAGAATATGGGGCAGTTATTCATAATGAAGGATCTCCAAAATAAAAAAATTATCAGCTGAAAGGAAGATGCATGGCACCACGCCTTCAGGTCAAAGAACTAATAGCGAAAGAATTGGTACACGACTGGCTTATTTGGTATTGCCATGTTCAAAGGAGATACCATACGAACCCCTTCAAAGGCGCAATGCCAATCAAAGGTCCTATACAAGCGCGAAGAAAAGACAGGCCTAAAAACTAATGGATCACACTAATGCAGCAACACCAATATTGATAATATTGACTGGCCTCAGTGACGAAGTGATACGAAACCGGGATGCCTGAAGATATTTTTCTGATGCTGACGAATCGGTAGAGATGCATTGAAGTAGGAGGATTATGATCCCTATAATTTTTAACATTACCTCGTCGATACAAGGAAAGAAGAACAAGAAAAAGTTCAGGGTAGTGCCACTGAAGGTGTGTTTTGCATTCCTCTTTCTCAAAGTATCTTCAGCTTATATACAGAAGTCAGTTAGTGTAACTACCAAAAAGGAAACGAGCATTCCTGCCATCCCCGAGCGCTCCCCCATACATATAGACAGGTGAGCTTATAGGCTCTTATAGGTTGTCTTAGGAATATATAATTTTGCCATGAAGCTAGTGCTCCAAGTTTTTAAGATTAACTTGTACATTGTAAATTCTGCCTAATAAATAATAATAATAATAATATCAATGCTGACGCTTCCAATTTTCGTCAGGTGGTTGACGAAATTTTTAAATACATATTACCATCAGGTTCTGGATACCCAATCCGTTTACAAATTATTAACATACGGGAAAAATAAAATTTTTTGGTTTCGCGGGTCCAACGCTCTCAGATTGTACTTTGACTCCCCCTGTACTCGAGCGCTTAGAACTTTCAGCGGGACTAATTCACTTTCGCACTTGTACATTGGCAAGAGTACTTCAAGATCTCAACATACATAAAACTGCTGGACCACATGGTATTTCCCCTATCATTCTGAAGAGGTGTTCTTCCACGCTGGCAAAAGCACTGCGTAGGCTTTTCTATCTGTCCTATTCTTCAGGGCTCTTCCCGAGAAGATGGAAAACAGCATTTCTCCAGCCAGTCCCATAAAAAGGTTAATAATCAGCGAAACTACCATACTCTGCCATTATCCATGGATGGCACTTGCAATGCTGATACCCAAAGGCTTCCATCCTCGGTACGTGCGTTAAAAGACAAACTTCGTTGGAATGACCACATATTCGACGCTGCCAAACATCTAGGCTTCCTCAAGCGATGCAAGAAATATTTTACCCCTTCTGATCTGCCTAGAATTTACAAGGCGTTTATTTGCCCCAAACTTGAGTATAATGCTCATATCTTGTCTGATGCACCAATTACATATTTGGAGCTACTGGACAGGATTCAAAAACGTGCGATTAAACTTATTAGTGATAGAAATATCGCGAAATCGCTTAACTCTCTTTTGCTACGTCTCCACCGAACACTAAAGCGAGATAAAGAGTAATCTGTCCTCAATATACCTTAAATCATAAGACTTACTATACAAATTTTAATCTGCTAAAAACAAGATTAAAAAATTTGTTTGCATGTAAGTATCGGTTTGTGAACACACTAAATACCAATTTTCCATACCTGAATATGTTCAAAGTGACGCTGGTTGCTGAGAATTTAGGGCGAGGAAGCAATTTCACAACCAGATGTTGGACATTTTGTGCGCAAATTTGAGAGCCCGAGAGCGGGTTGGGAGAAAACCCCTATGTTAACCTCCTTTTTTTTCGGTGGAGAAGCTAAACGATTATTTTTTAATCTTTTGTACTTAAGCTCGGTTTAGTGTTCGGTGGAGACGTAGCATTAGTCATCTTTGCAATGTCTCCTGCCTATCGTTATTTTACTTTTACCATAAGTGCTCAAACTAAATAGTCAGTTGGTTCAACCGCAATATTCGCCATGATAGGAATGCACATTATCCTATATATTATAGTTTACAGACATATAAAACCAACATGCATCGGTATCTCCTTTTTCGTAATCCTTCTCTTGCCTAATGCCCGCACTGTGTTTTTTCATTATAAGGGCATTAAAAATCCCATCAGTGCGCGTAAAAAAATAAACAAAAAAATAGTTTAGCAACACTTCCTTCCCCCAAAATATCGTTGAAAGAAATCTCACACCTGCTTATACTCGAACTGAAGTTTATTTTAAATTTCCACGTTATTTGACATGGATCCCGACTCGGATTAGGTTATATTCGCAAAACTTTCCACTTTTGCAGACCAAACAAAATAACGAATTCCCTTCCAGTTCAAAAGTGGGTAAAAAAGAAACGACTTCCTCTTCCACTTAGACAAATTAACACTTCCAGTAGTACCCTCTTTATTTACACGCGGCCAATATAATTAATAAGCCGTGCTAGTGGCTAATTGCTCTCGACACCCATTGCTCTTCTTAGTCTCTGTTTATCTGCAAAAAGTCTCCGTGGTAATCTTGGATTTGAATTCTCTAATAAATTGATAATCTAGAGCAATTTACACGAATGCCCGCTACGTCTAATTTGCGCCCCGCAATTCAGACCGATTCAATTGTCAGATAGTATCCAACTTCAAGTCAAACTAATTAATAATGGCTGCGGTGCGGTGCTGGTGCTGGTGCTAGTGGTGATGGCGGCAATGCAGCAATGGTTGTTTGGATTAGTTTTTACTTTGAACCCTTTTCCGGTTCACAAGTCATCCTTCGTCTTGACTATCTGTCAGTTAATGGCTTTACCCAAACATTTGCAATTGACAGGCGGGAAATTTATAGATCTCAACATGTTGTGTGCTCCCATTTCACCTAGCAGCATGCTATGAGAAAAGGCTCTTTTTTTACGACCAAAGTGCGTGACAACTTTAAAAATTACCCAAAAACCTGGACGGAGAAAAAAAAGGAACACAACAAACATTTATTGCTCGCGTCACCGCAAAATTTCGACAACTCTTTCATTCCGTTTGCCATAAACAAGCACCAAGTCCTGCGCCACTCCCTCTGTGTTCATTAGTACTCTAACACAGTCAAGTCAAGGAAGGGACTCTACGTCTTAGGCTTCGCTGCTGTTAAATAAAACCGCGCTCTTGACATACAGCCAATTAATTTCATAATTTTATTGCCATATAAAAAACTCGAAGAGAGTCGAGTTGAGTGCGCGTAGCGTAGCGTAGGTTAAGTTAGATATAGGTAGTTGTTGGTTAGTGACAAGGCTCTCTACAGTCAGTCAGTGAGATAGACACTCACGCAACCAGCAATCCACCACCCATGAAACCAACCAGGTGAGCCAGCACCACACCAACCAGCTCAACTCCCCGCATCAGGGTGGAAATTGGAACTTGGAACTTGGAACGAGTGAAAGGGTTAAAAGGTGACGATAGCATGAAAATGTATGTGTCCATGTTCACGTCGCGTAGCGGGGGAGGGACGCACCGATACGCGGTCTAATAAAAATCAACATTTGGCCGTGAGGAGACATTAATCTATGCAGCCTTTGCCAGGATGGAAAGGGTTGTCTCTGTGAATGTGTTTGTGCGCGGTCGAATTTTAATGGATGATTTTTCATTGAGTGCACTTTGGGTGATGATTTGTGGGCTTTTCACGGTGGGATGAATGGTGGTTTGGAGTTGGTGGGAGCGAGTCATGCTCGATTAGCTGCCGAGCATAAGTATTCTCGTTTGGTTTGTTTTTTTTTTTTGTTTTATTTTTATTTTCATTTTATTATTTGTTAACCATCCGGAAATGGGAGAATAAATCAGGCAGCGATCTGTGACACGTTGTTGGAAACGGAAGGAGAACTAACTGATTACATATATCGATAAAGTTGAGAAAAAGAGGAAAAAATTCAAATTAGAAAGTCGTTTTCTTTGAGTGAGTGAGTCGATCGATTATTGTGTGATGGGAATGACTCTTTTTATTGAAGTCGATGTTATACATGACATGACATAACGCCCAAGATGCAGTCAAGGCGTATTCTAAAGATCACTCGACGGCAAGCAATTTGCTTGACTCGATTAGTGAATTAGTCTGTCACATAGCAACATGAGTAGTATTTCAGTTTACCCTACCATCCAATTATGTCATCTTAGTATTTTTGTTTTAATTAAGTAGCCAAGGCTATATTCCCTAACGAATTCCTGTACCGGCAATGAGTTATACGATCTCTATACTATGTTCATTTCACATTTTAATTTTCCACTCACCCTTACTATTACGGATTTCAATAAACTATCTCCATTTCAAAGCTCTTACATGGTTGCCGTACTGAGCACTATAAATTGGCATAATACTCCCACAACTGCTAGCTCCCAAAAGGTCTAAGAAACCTTCAATTCTGAAAGCTCCATAAAAAAAACAAAGAAAAATATATTATAATTTCCATCAACAGACAAATGGTAACTCTGGAAAGTGCACAATAAGCGAGAGGAAAATTTGCGATCCGTCTCCTCAAAGACAGGTCACGGTGGAATGTACGTGGGCTTATGGAATATTACGAAAACAATTTCAATGTTCTGTTTTTTATTTCACTGGCAATTTTATAAGTTGAGTGCCATGCAAACACCAGCAGGTACCAACGTGTTGGAAAAAACTCCTCATGTACTGAAAATATAAATTGAACAGAGGTATAAATTGAATTGAATGTAGTCCTAGAGGGAATCAGGCCTGTTACGCTCCTGAGAGTACCACAATTGCCATGGAGAAAGTGGCGGTCATATTTATTCAAAATAACATATAAGCAGCACCATTCGATAGCAAGGTATTCAGACCCAAAAGTCCTTTATCATATCTCTTGATACCTTTGGAAAAGCCCCTAGATATCCTCATCCTGTAATGATGTATTACGTGGGTTCAACGATAACGAGGAATGTCACTGGTCTATCCCAACTCGTGCTTAAAGGTGGTACCATCCCTAACTCCATAGAAGTCAATTATCTGGAAGTTCAAGCATTTTGAATCGAAAACCGAGTGTAGATGCACTTTTGGCAAGACATGGGGCTTGACTGCGAAAAGGGTCCTTTGAATCTATACGGCCATGATTAGACCACTCCTTTTATACGCTTCGGTTGTTTTATGGAACAAGCTTTCGATGAAGCGTGTTACTGATTCTTTTGCCGTTCCTAAGAACGCCATGTCTGGGCTGCACAGGGGCCTTTCTTTAGCACGCCGGGCTCTGCTCTCTTGCTTAAAGAGAGGTGGATTTTGGTACCATACGCACTGGAATTTTGGAGAATTGGCTCGAGATGCAATGACACCAGAAATCCTTCTGCGGCAAAACTACCAACTACCAAAAACTAAATCGGTCAAAATCGCTGTTAAACACTCGTACCTCGTCCAAGTTGGTGCTCGAACTCAAGCTTTCTCTGAATTTGGTCGGAAGGCTGAGCACAGTGAATCTTGTCTGGGTCCCAGGTCACATTGGCATCAAGGGAATTGCGATCTCCAATGAGCTTGCACGAACATATTTTGGGTCTGCATGCATCTGTAGTCATGTCTTCCATTGAGGCTATGGTAGATGCAGACAGACCAATCTACTGCGCTCAGTCATTTGCAAAAGGTCTGCGTCTTTTTTGTTTTTTTTTAGAGAATCGATTGCAGGCTGCTTGAAGACGTTGTCAGCCTTTGCCCGCATCAGGTGGCGGATTTTCGGGGCTGCCGTGGTGAGAGTGTCTAACATCTAAGCTCTTCATCACTCAAGCTCCTTCTCAAATTTCTTTGAAAGACGGAAAAACTATGTACATTAATGTAAGGTGTCTGTATGGTAGCACAATGAACCATTAGTTAAGTCTAAGTGCTTCATCAAAAGGTAAGTCTCACTTAAGTTGGGACTTATGTCCCTGCGCCTCTACAAAACCCAGTTTTCAATTTTCGGCGCCAAAGGTATCGCAATTTCCCCCTAAGTTACAACAACGATAACCAAGCACGCCATCCAGCAGTGCCTTGAATATCTTACCTTTACTTCCTTTTGGACCATTCTTATAATTCAATTCTGGCTTCACTTTTAAGTGAATACTAGTATCATGCCATTCCGAACCTCTATTACAACGCAGACGCCCTGCACTTAAATTTTATAAAGTTTCAAGTAACCCTTTCGTTTTTAGGTAAACAATTTCAGTAGACTTTTTGGAATCATAAAGACTGCCCAAGCAATATACAGATTGTTTGTAATTTTAGAGACCGAGTCCATTTCAAAATCGGAATGAACACCGCAGAACGTATTTATCGCCAATGAAGTATCAAGAAAGCTGTTGCCAAAGAACGAAAGATAACATTACTAAGTAAAATGTTGAGAGTGCACTGGAATGCAACTGCATTAATTGTGTATTTAATATGCTTTACAATAGGTATATTAATTCTATGTACAAACTGCTGAATTTAGAGAGCTATAACTCAACTCATACAGAGCGAAGTATGAGTCTGGGTTATGGGCATAGAAGATTCGTCTATTGCAAAGTAACTAAATCATAACAAAATATATATGTTCCACAAAAAAAACCTCACACCATCACAAGGTCTATCAAATACATAAATAAACGCGGCCTTTAGTGTTAAATATTTATGTATTATATAAACCCACACGGTCTGTAAATATACCGTCACTTTCCAAATCATAGTCTCTTAGAAAACATAACATATGAATTTTAGAACCTTTAATAGATCCATATATTTTCCTAATCTTTAAAAGGACAGAATAGAAAAAAGAATCGAAACCCCAAATGAGGGTATCACAAATGCGTCACGTGGTTTGAAGTGCGTTAGCTCTAAAGCCTAGCCTTAATTTACTATTATAAAAAATCAACATATCCTTAGTAGTTTAGGTTAAAACAGGGGTGCGATGTAAAAATCACACAACACTGGCCCATCGCGATCCATGGGGAACCGGCTTAAAAATCGAAGCACATAAAACATTTTCCGTAAAACACACCAATTTCCCTACAAAAGCCGGAAAGGACTTTAAAGTTTGTACCGTCTATTTCCTCCAAAGCTTCGAAGAAGTATTTCCCTAAGGATTTCCTACGACTACGCGAGATTGCTTCACATTCACACAATATGTGCGGTATATCCTCAACAGCCAGCAGATCACCACTGAATCTGCAGATGTCTGTATCTAACAGTCCGAGTCTCTTTGCATGTTTTCGCAAGAGGCAATGCCCTGTCTACTCCTACTAGTATTTTTAGATTATCCCTACTAAATTTCATAAACCTCCTGGACCTCTTACAGTCGAGAGGCGGCCATAGAGCTTTTGACACCTTGTGTCCCTTAAGACTTGACCACTTTATGTTGGTAGTCCTCAGGGTTATTCCCTCAATCGAACCCTTTATTATGCAGAGGGGAGGTTTTATGTCAGCAGCCTCACCACTGTTGAGAAGCCCTCCTATTCTTGCTATGCTCATCCGCCTGCTCATTTCCTGCAATACCGCAGTGTCGTGTCACCCAGCACAGTCTCACTCTGTTCTGATTGCATAATGCCTTAAGCATTGTGCGACAGTTCCTGACTATATCAGAATTGATGTTAGTTGATTCCATTGCCTTAAGTGCGGCCTGGCTTTCGATAGCAATATTTCGTCCGGATACCGACCTCATCCGCATTTGCTCAGCCGCCTTGAGAACAGCTATGTATAACCTCCGATTGAAAGACGCTGCTTGTTCCCGGTAGTCTTATAGATTCCCTCCGTTCTGGATCTTTTGAGAAGATCACAGACCCTGTTCCCTCTGTCGTTTTCGAACCTTCTGTAAAGATTGCAATTTCATTTGTTTTGATAACTGCATCTCTTTGCCAATCTTCCCTTTCCGGATATATTACATCATACGGAATGTCGAAGTCGACTAAGGGGTGGATTTCATCCGTTATGATTGGATTTCCTGGTAGTAGCTTCGAAAGGACCGTACTATGTCCGAAGCTATTCCTCTTAAAGTGACTGAAAAAAGTCAGTCGTACTCGCGGTGAGCGGTGTTAGGTTCAGAAACGTGTCGTAGAAACATGTAGCTTTTGTTAAATTATATATATAGTCTTTTAATGATAACAAATTTGAGCACTTCGGTAACGTTTAAATGTTTCGCGACAATTTGCTTTCTTAAATTTACCTCAACAAAACCCTTCTCAAACTTTAAGTTGGCCGCAAACAGCTCATCTCCAGTTCGAGTCGGTCGTCGGAAAGTACATGTGTGTGCGCCTTCATTCAAATGACATTCCTCGGTTCGGTTGAGTGAATCTATAGGAACAACCCCGTGAATAAATGTTGCCATTTAAAATTCCTCTCAACACCCGAGAGCTCGTCGGCATTAGCTTTGTGTTTCGCTCGCAGTCGTTCCAGAGACGCACAGCCAAGATAATTGTCTTCTATGCATTTGGATGAGAACTTTAGTTTGAGACCTCATCTACCACCATAAATACCGCAAAGAAGACAACAACGAAAAGAAAAATAAAAACAAAACTTTCAAACCAAAACATTAATCGCCGATAAGGACATGTTGCTACTATTCCAATTCCAATTCCAATGTCCAATTCCGATGCGAAACGGTAGCCAACCGAAAAACGACTACAAAACTCAGCGATTTCACAAATTTACACGAGGTTAACCAAACCAGTTGCATTCCGAGTGATGCGCGGTTCCAGCTCCAGGTTCCACAGCGCATCGGAATGCGTATCCAGCGAGGAGAGCCTAACACACGACCATTTTTCAGCCGCGAGAGCACACATAATGAGATGATTTCACGAATCTGTCCGCGGCAACATGGGAAATGGACATCTACTTTGGCCCTTTTTATTGCCCTCCTCCAACTCTTCGGACGGGCCACGTCCTTGGACCTCTTATTTGTCTTATTCACGGCAATTCGGTGATTCGTTGTCGTTGAATTGGACGTCGCGTCGCGTCTCCCATGCGGCAGCGGCGGTAGTGGTGGCAGTGGCAGTTGTGCCCGTCTGGGCTATTATCACATGGTTCCTTAAGTGGCCTTTGGCGATTTTGGCTCAGCGAATCTCCTCCTGTTGGGTTAGGAAATCGTCGTAAAGTTTGGCAAAGTGTCAGGAAAATCAATTACGCGAATGTCGGCTGTCCAATTGTTGTTCGCGACCTTAAAGTCTTTGGAAGACGTACGCTCGCGCGGTGTTTTGTGCGCGAAATCGAAATTGCTGACCGTTCGGATTGTTATTTGATTTCGAACAACAGAGCCACTTATCAAACTGACACCTAACACCGTCTGCGAATTCTCAGCCTGGAGAATTCAATTCTCTGTGCGAAGATTTATGCCTCCCCAAATGGAGGAAATTAAAATGGAAAATCAATTCGAATTTGAATTTGCGTTGACAATTTGAATATTGGAAGGAAGGAACGAATGTCCATAGGTATGTATATATAATTAAGTTGGACCTAGGAACAAAGCGAGATGATTCTAATGTAAGGTTAAATGTTTGGGTATGAGGTGTATCGATTGGGTTTCAACAACTTACAAATTTCAATTTTTTATCTTGAAGAACCCACTAACCACGGGGGTTGTTGATGTTATTTCAGTCTATTAAATGGCTGGATAGGATGATCAGTAGATGGGGGTAGAATGCGTGAGACGCAGGCCCTTGACCGCAAGAATGATGCTCAAGCTCTCTTTATGAGTATTGAAATGCCCAACAAAGTTGTGGCTTATTGCTGCGAACAAGGTTTATTGGTTAAGAATGTCATTCATGACGATGTTCGCTATATGAGAACGCACACCTTATACGAAGTGGCTTCGGCACTCAACCAATATTATCCACAATATAACTTAACAGAATAGAAAGATTGGCAGTAGACTGTTGGTGCTGCCGACTTGTGATAGACAAGACAAGGTTGGCATTTAGCCTGTACATCTTCTAAATATGTTGGTAAAATGTAACAATAGAAAAAAATACTAAAATTAATGAGTTAAGGTACATGCAACAACATGCTCAAAAAGTGTCGTTGCACAAAATGATGAGGGCGGCTCGTGAGCTCTATGAGCTGCTCCTCATAGGAAAAGCTCGCGATCGGTGAAACACAGAAGTTCTCCAAGAATAATGTTCAGAAGTTAAAATAATGTGATCCGAACAAAGACCTGTAAATAATTTCTCAAGAACACTTAACTGTGAAACCTTAAATTCCATTTAACTATTTATATAAGTATCAAGAACTCCGTCCACCCCACCAAAATGAAGTGAGGTTAGCAATATGTTAATTAAAATCCATTAATGCTGCTGGGCCGTATTCCCGCCAAATTCTTTCGTTTGTGCAGGATAACGCTACTGCATCCAGGTCGACAAAGACGAGGCGTTGGATGTCAAAAATAGAATTAGACAAGGCGACGCGCTGAAAAGGACATCTCTTCAGAAAACAAATGCTTGCCATTCGCTGTTTCATTGCGCCGAGAAAGCAGCTATGAAGTTCAGACCTTTCCCAGTTCTACTCTATGCATCTGAAGCATGGACTCTTTCTAAAGCGTAAGGAATAAGTTCAAAATAGTCTCATCAGAACTCCTTGAATTAATTAAACCCGCGCTGTTTAAAATTTCTAAATTTTCGAATTTTATAAGATTTGACCTGGCTTGATAACCCATACTGAATGTATATGGTATAATGCAATTCTGTCGTCTTCTCGTGTTCTCGCTTTTTGCTTGAAAGTCACTCACTAGTTAATTGTAACACATCATTCTTATTTGATTTAATCTGGGTACAGTGACTTAGTGGTTAAGTGCGTTTACCTGCTAAGCGAGGGATAGCTGGTTCAAATCCGACCCGTACAGCCTAAGAATTATTTTTTTTGCTGCTACAATCTGTCAAACATCCAAGAGTAAGAACAATTTTTGCTTCTTAAAAACAAATGGCTGTTCGGAATTCTATAAATTGAAGGTCCCTTCCATTCAATATATCTTCACATCCACAATGAAGAAAAAAAAATTGCATCATTATTAATTTAACTCGGGTGAGTTTCTACTTTCTTTGATACTTCTGTCAACATAATATATTGAGAATGTTAAGAAGGAACACCTCAAAAACTGTTTGCTGGGTTGTGCAAACCCATGAGCCAGAGTTTCGATCTTTTTTGTTTAAAGCGATCATTCTGACGTCGTATTCATCAACTGCGCTTTAGGATTATTGCGCGATTTGGAATTACGAGGCACGGGATGAACAAGCAACCTAAGAGTGAGAGGAAGAAAAAAATTATTATGACTGCCCTAAAAATGTTGGTACGGCACGTCGGTCGCTGCTTTGCAACCTGCTAACTAAAACCTTTTCAGAGACATGTTTAGTTAATTTTGTCCAAAGAAGAAGCTTCTTAACTGAACATTCCTAACCATGTGCCAATCGATGCGAAACACAAAACTAACATCTTGAACGTGCACATTTTGCAAACGTAAACTCTGATCACTTTCTTTCTGCAGAGTGTCCAACAAGAAGAATCTGCGAGTGGACCCCAGTGCCTACAAAGAACGATTAAGTGAGAAACTCTCAACTAGGCATTAACCCGCCACAGACGTGGTTCCAGTAAAGCGACATCATCAGGAGGTAGCTGAAGCGAACCCTACCTTATTAGCGATCGAAGAAACTCCCGGAGGTTTTATAAAAAAAACTAAGTAACTCGCGGCTGGCTTTTGCTTCGAAGCTTCGAAGGAACCCATTTTAACCGACGCACAGGGAATAGAAGATGTATTTTAGCAGCATTTACAGCAGCTGCTTAACGGACATCATGTAGAGTGAGGCAAGAAAATAACCCACGTCCCGTTAATGAAGAACCAGTCTCGCCATCCATTATTGAAGAAGCTTTAAAAGCTTAAGAATCAAATCACCAACCAAGATAAGTGAATGAATACTGAATTGGACTATCGGCTCCATATTTCCCATTCGCCAAAAATAAGAGCGATCCTTTTTTTTGCAAGAACTATTGCCATTCCCCTTCTAAATGTCGCACATGGGAAGGTACTGTGTGAACGTCTTAAGCCATTCTGCAACACACTCTATTTGGGACGTCCCAGTGTTCAACACATCACTCCAGCTACTGGGTAATGCGTAAAATAATGATATCGTCCGTCGGTCTCTCCCAGCGTGTCGTGATAGAGGCCTTCACGGCTATTGAAGAAGAGATTAATCTATTTGGCAACTTAGTGGAGATCCGAGGAAGAATTACTCTAGGAAACCGCTGCTACTTTGGTTTAGCGACACAAATGGGTTCTAAACTCCTAACTTGAAGGACAAAGTGTTTGCTCTATTGAACAATTATTCTCCCAGTTCCGTTATACGGCGCCGACGATAGGTAGGAAAGGAGAGTTAATTTTAGGACCCTTTTGAAAAATATTTGGTCTTCTAAGGGTGAATGACGAATGAAGGAGAAGATACAGCGGCGAACTCTGTGGGCTATACCAAGATATAGATGCAGTCCAAAAAACCAAAAAAACCGTCGACTACATTGGCTTTGGCGTATGAACCGAAGTCCGAATGGACAATAATGCCAAGAGGATTCGAATCCCAACCCCCCGTTCGAGACTACAAGGAAGACCGAACATCCATTTAAAAAACCAAACCATCACGGATGCCAGAGCGCTTGGTCTGGATAACAGGAAGCAGCGTGCCCCGGATTTCAGACGATGGAAGGCTTAAATTTCTCAGGCCGGGACTCTAGAGATAAGCTGAAAATTAAAATTTTATTAAAATACTTTTAAATTAAATAATTTAGCTACGTGTTGTTGTTTATTGGAAGCTTCTGGTTCAAGTCTCACATACAATCATTTTAATTAATTTTAGGTAGTTATTAAAAATGCAAGTGTCCCGCCAGCTATATTCATTTTTCCGTGCAACTTTTCCAATTTGTCTTTCCGTAAGAACCTTTTATTACGAAAATTAATTTAAAAGTTCTCAGTGATGCGCTTAGCGATGAAGAGCATATAATTTGTTTTAACATACAAAAATGGTTCCGGTTTCTCTACTCCTACTTATTAGTTTCCTTCCAAATGTCATAATGGCTGTGCGTGATTACTAAAAGTGAACCTACTCACACCTACTCATCCATCTTTAAATCTGTCGAGAGAATTGTATTCGTATATTTTAAAGTATACCAAGCTCTAGCTCCCTTTATTTTGTAATAAATCAAGATTGATTTTTGGACTTTGAGTACAAGATATGCAAGTTTTGTGCGGTATATCCTCAACAGCCAGCAGATCACCACAGAATCTGCAGATGTCTGTATCTGACTGTCCGAGTCTCTTTGCATGTTTTCGCAAGAGGCAATGCCCTGTCAGGATTCCTACTAGTGTTCTTAGCTTATCCCTGCTAAGTTTTATAAACTTCCTGGAACTCTGACAGTCGAGAAGTGACTTTACCACCTTAGTTTAGTAGTCCTTGGGGTTATTTCCTCAATCGAACCCTTCATTATGCAGAGGGGAGGTTTTATGTCAGCAACTCTATTCTTTCAAACTCATTGCCTTCAATACCGCAGTGTCCTGGCACCCAGCACAGTCTCACTCGCTTCTGATTGATGCCTTGATTCCTTGAGCATTGTGTGACCCTGTTCCCTCAGTCGTGTTCGTGCCATCTGAAAAAAATGCAATTTCGTTTGATTTGATGACTGCAGTTCTTGGCCAATCTTCGCTTTCCGGATATATTACATTTACGGAATGTCGCAGCCCACTAAGGCGGGGATTTCTTCCGTAGCTTCAAAAGGACCGCACTATGTCCGAAGTTATTTCTCTTAAAGTGACCCAAAAAAGTGAGTCATAAGTGAGTCAAGCGGTGTTAGGTTCAAAAAGGTGACCAATTCCGCCGTAGGGTTGGTTCAGAGCGCACCCGTAATGGCTATACTGGTTGCTTTCCACCAAACTAGTATGTAAAACTGGCCTTACCACCACCACCGCAGGTCTAAAGACCCAAATTTGTCCCACTGTCCATTTGCAGATAAAAAGAGCATTATAAGGCTTTTTTTATTTTTTCCCGCAACATTAAGGTTCCAGTTCAATTTTCTATCTGAAATTACGCTCAGATACTTCGCATCATCCGAAACGTATAATTCTACTCCGTTGAGTTTTGGGTGCTTGAATTGAGGGTTCTTCTATTTTCCGGTAAAAAGAACCAGTTCCGTTTTGGAAGGGTTTGCATTGAGACTTGAGTTTTAAAGAAAAAAGTGCGTCATTTTTTGGTGAATGCCTTGAAAATATAGAAAGTCAGCGTTTGATAGTCCTTTACCGGAAAATTTACTTACTTATTCCATCTCAATTGAGTCTAGAGAAATTTTCCAAAACCAATAAATAAAAACATGTTTTTGTGATTTTTTTTAATATATAATTTTTATTTACTTTTTCTTTTGTCTCTGTGTTTTTTTGTTCAGTTTTTGTTGGTTTTTTTTTTTGCTTTTATATTTTTATTTAAAATAACAAATTTACAGATCTCCGTTTTATTTTGTATGTGTATACCATTTACATACTGTATTTTTATATATATATATATATATGCCTTCTTGTTTGTTTGTTTTAATTTTTGTTTAGTGTAATTTTGTTTTTTTTAATTGTTTCTAATATTCTTTGTTTTTATACATTACAATATATTTTTTATATATATTTACGGCATAGTGATTTGTTTGTTTTTTTTTATTATAATTAAAATTTATTTTTAAATAAAACTTAATTACATACTAGATTTCTGTTTACTTATATATTTATATACACAAGCAGTGTTGTTTTTTTTATTTATTTGTTTTTACTTTAAATATCTAAATATTTAAATATTCACAATGAAATTAGACAGAAAAAAAAAACATATTATATATAGCAATGCAAGTAGTGCTAATTAACTATGAATAATATTGCTTTTAATATTTTATATATATAATGTATTTAAATATAGTTATTAATTTTTTTGTTGAGTGTGGGTGATTTAAATTGTTTTGTGTTTTTTTTTTTACATAGGCATGCGGTTGGTTTTGTTTTTCTTTAATGTTAAATGCAAATTGTTTGTAATTTTATATAATTTGTCTTTGATTAAATTTATCATTATGAGGAAAGGAGAATGAAGATTATATACACACTTTAAGTTATGGAATTTAAACTAAATATTGTATTTGTTTTTTTTACATGTATAAACTTAAGTTTGTTACATTTTTAAAAAGAGAAGAATATAAACAATTGAGGAAACATAATTGTTAATTTTTGCTTGTTACTGTATCACACATTGTTTTCAAGTTTTTTTTTTTATTAAACTTACGTTTTAGTAGGTTGTTTTGTTTTAACAATTCACTTGGCTTTAATTGCTCATTTTTAGTTTATTGTGATAGAATTTTTTATTTCAAGGAGAAAATTTAGGATAGAATTAATTGTATGAACGAAAGGAAGCTTTAAATTGTTTTGTTTTTTTTTCTATTCCACATTCGATGCCCAACTGATATGTTAGTGATGTAGTGTGTAGTATATTTTAGCTTAGTGGTAGTAACATTAGTATGCCACATATGCAAATAATTTTATTAATACTGTCACTCTTCACGCGTAATGGCTATTTTTTTGTTTTAGTTTTCTTTTCTTTTTGAAGGCATTCATTTAAAATTTGTCTCAATTGTTTTGCAAAATGAAATATAAAAATTTACTTAAAGAATAATAGGAAAAGTTACTGATACACTTAATAAAAAAAATTAAACAAACAAAAAAAACTCTCTTTGGTTACTTCACTGATTTGCATAAATACTACAAAACGATGGGGTTTATGTTGAAAATGGGGGCCGAATTTCAGTATGCGAGAAGGAAAAATGAATGAAAGCCTTGGATTTTGCGAAGAAGTAGGATGGGCTTTGTGTCTAACTAGTGACCAAAAGAGCTGCCAGAGAGCAGACCACCTAGTATTTTTGAACAGAAGTAGGTAGATATTTGATGGTTGTTTGGCCAATAAAGTTTAGCAAAGAAAGAAGTATTAACCTATTCATGGCCTAAGTAGCGCAGTTTCAATGATGTATGATCGGCAAGGCCAATCTGTTACTGGGGAATATAAGTTGCACTGCAGAGTATTATTTCTTCTGCACGAACAAAACAATTAATATTATTAATGGTTAGGTATATCTATTGCACAGCCAGTCTCTGTCATGTGACTGACAGTTACCAGATTGCTAGGTTCAGATTTGAAGATCCAGCTTTGAAACGCTTTCAAAAGATTTATAATAATCGTGAATCAATAGACAACCGCAGTTCACGAAGATATATTTTTGACACATACGGAAGAGACCTACAGCTTCATGGGTTCCGGAGACGTTATAATAGAGTCGGTCTAAAACATGACTGAAATGATGGAACATTATATCAGGATGCTCTGAAGTTAAGTTAAGTGTATAATATTTTCCAAAAACTAAGTCGCGTTTTAATGGACTACTTTTTGCGTATAATAAAAATGATCAGACGACATTTATGTCCGAAGAAAGTGCTGGAGACAAAAACTTATTTTTGAATATTTGGATGTATTAACAGAACGGCTAGACCAAGGTTTTTATAAAAAAGTGAGTCAGCAATATGTTTTAAGGTACTTGGATTTGATGCCCCAACAACTTTGACGGAGAGGACATGCAAATAACACCTCCGCGACAGATGACAGAATTGTCGACTCTAAGCAGTACTAATTAAAAAGTGGATAGGTGATTCGGGACCTCAACTATCTTTCAGTGCGCAACTTGAAAGTAAAAGCCAAAGACCACGCTAAATGGAGGCGTCCACCACAATTTCCTAAAATACTGAACACATAAGACCTTTTCAACTCTTCCTTTTAATATTTAACAAATTTTTGTTTTTAAAGTTACTGCAAAATTTGTTTCAATTGTTTTGCGCTTTAAAAATTGCTTCCATCCGCAACATTTCTGCACCCTCAAATCCACCCCTGTAGACAGTAATAAACTCTAGGACACCCAAAATTGCATAAAAATTGCCTTGCAACTTTAAATAATTATATAAATGTAGGTAGGTAGGTACTCACCCACTGGTTAGGGAGCACCGCTGGTTTAACTCACTCTCCGATCGGATTGTTTTTTTTTTAATTGATAAAATTTCATGTTTGTTTTTTTTTTACTTTAATTTCTATTTAGTTTGATTTTTTTTGTTTTTATTTTTTTTTATTATTTTACAGTTTAAAACCTAAAAAATATTTTACTTCTTTCTTTTTTCGCCTACTTGTTTTGTATCTACAAAATGCTATGCGGTCCTATGTACACATGTGTCATTGTTGGGGGCGCCCTCTATGTCTATACGGTTTGCTTGTGTTGATGAATTGGATAAGTCTTACGAGTTAAGGTGTGTGTGTAGGGAAGATGGTGGTTGCGTTGGGGGACCCTGTGTTGGCTGGATTACAATTCGGTGTGTCACACATCATCGAGATCTATTATGGACGACTTGTCATTGTCGTCCGCGGCATACAAATGTCACTGATCCGATTGTGGCGATTGCTTCCCAGATCTCCCATGCAGATGATGATGATGATGCAGTGGACTCTCTTCCATCGAACTATTGACACCCAAGTTGCTGCCGTTGTGCTGCACTTCCAGCCCATTGACCATTTTCTCGATATTCTTCAGCTCTGATGGAGAACTTGACCGCTGCTTCAGCAGTGATGGCGGTGTTGTCGGTGACATGGATATCGGTCGCGTTGGCGGTGAATTCGAGGAGGCACGTTGATGTCTTGATGGGCTTGAACTAAGGCTGCGCGGTCCATTGTCTCCACTGATGCTAGGCCCTTCGCCGGAACTGCCGCCCCCTGTTCCGCTGCACCTTTGATTGTTCGAGCCAGGCGTAACGGCATCGAATGCTGAGCCGAGACTGCCAGGCAGGTTGTACGGTGCGAATCGATGGCCTTTCAGGCCCTGTAATGGGGACACCGGCGAATGTCCTGAATAGTGACCGAATAAGGCGGGATGTTGAGCGGCCAACGCCAGCTGAGCATTGAATAAAAGTCCCGGATTGAGGCCGGGATTCATGGCAGCCGCAGCGGCTGGATTGTGTAGCAACGACAACGGAGGTGGTGGATACAATCCATGCGGATAGAGATAAGGCAATAGATGAGGCGATGGATGTATCGGTGGACCAACTGATATATTCGGTGCCGGGTATGAGCCACCGGCAGCGCCATGCGCTTCTTTGGGACTTCCCGATGATGTGGGTCGGAACGCGCCACCCGTACTGCCGCCAACACTTTCCGAACAACTGGAATCGCTGCCGTCACGCTCCATGTCGTCCGATTGGAGACGGCGTCGTATTGCATCTTCGTTTGAATGGTCGCCAGCACCGGCCAGGTGGTTGAACCAAGCTGCAAGGGCTTTAAATTGGTTAGAAAAATTTGTTGTAATATCTGAAGTAAGAGAAATATGTGGTTTTGTTTGTATTAGAGAGGGACAATGAGTATGGGGGTAGTGGTTGAATAGGTTTAGGGTTGTGTCATTTGAAATTGCACAGCTATGCAGGAAATAGCTGTGGCAGTAAATGAGCTGTGCTCCTCTAATACTATATCGTTTTAGAATGACCAAAGTTTTTTCGTATTTGGATTAAGGCTCGATTTGAAAACATACTTAAGCTGTGATAATTGCGGCGAGGCTAGAGGCGAGGAGAGAGACGCAAACAAACACATGTTAAGCATTTTCATAAGAAAGCATGTATCTCTTATCACCGCTATCCTCGCAGCTCTTATCAAACAACGCAAATTCCTGTAAATCCTAAAAAATACCCAAACACCTTTTCAACCACTAATTAAATACAACTTATCATCTTAGAAATGTCAATCATACCTGAGTGTTGATGCGCATGCATCTGCTGCAGCGAATGACTTAAAGGCAATAGCGGACTTTGTGGCGGTCCCACCACATCCAGTAGCTTATCATCATCGTCCTGATTGTCATGCGGATGCGCACGACCGGTGTGTCCCAAGTGCAGCGGCGCTCTACTACTACTCACGTGTGTCGGATTCAATTTATCCGAGTCGGATCCGCGATTCGACATTAACGCCTGCCTGTAACAACAATTGGTATGGGAGTTTGTTCATTAGAATATCCAATGTTCGCACAGATGAAAGTGAAAGTGAAAGTTAAAGAACAAAACAAAACAAAATAAAAAATTGCATATCTATGATCTCCGGAGCAACTGTCTTAATTGATATAAGTCGTCTGTGTGAATTTAACCCCATCAAAGTGATTTTTTCCCGCCCCACTTAGGCGGCCCCAGCCAAAAGGACGACGAAAACCAAACAAAAGATACTTTTTCCTACTTTCGCTAAGTCTCTGCTAATTACTTCGAATGTGGTTGTCGTTTCTCTGGCGATTTGTTTCCTGTCGTCTCTGTGTCATTATTTGATCACCCAAAGGACCACTTGGGAACCCTTTCCATCGGGCCGAGGGCTAATTTATTATATACCAACCCTTTTTTTCCAAAGCCTTGCCATCATCGTGTGTTGCAGCAAGTAAAACATCAAACATAGATTGTTACAATAATCCTGATAAATTCTTTGTGGTTTCATGGTCCCCCTTTGGTTTTTGGTGTATTATTATGATTATAATGCCCAATGATATGGTATTAGATGTTAAGTTACTCGCAGCACACCACGGGGATTTGGAAGGATAACATTTCAATATCGGTATAAGAAATAGGTATTTGAATACGGAGAACTGAGAGCAATCATTGTCAAATTTCCTTTGTCAAAGTGTGTAAGTAAGTAGTGTAGTGCAATTATCACGGTGTGGTGTGTACTTTAGTTGTTGTTGTTGTTTTTTTGGTTCTTTTTTTATGGACGTAATTAAGCATCACCTCAGAGGAAATAGTGTTGGGGAAAGGATTTTCCGGTGTTTTGGCTTGTGAGGAACATTTTTCACCGTCTACCGCTTCTGTAGGTTCTCGCAAAAAGTTTTGCAGTTTTTTTTTCTCCCCGATTTGTTATTCAACTCTTTGCTGCGGAATAACTGAAGTGTTTTTGACTCTTTGCTGTTTGCTGGTGGTATACAATTGATTCTTTTTCCTGGCTAAGGGTAGATTGTTGCTAGCCCTCAGGGCATATTTTGATCGTTTAAAAATTGCTTGCTGGGTTGGGTGATTTTTTTTTCGCAGTTCAATTGTGAGAAATTGTAATGGTACATATTTTTTAAATTTAAAAAAAAAAAAAAAAAGTTTCACAATCAAAGACGAAGTCGAGGAGCGGCGGGTGATGTGGCGGAATATATTTTGTTTTGGTTTTGTTGGTTTTGGGGGGAACAATTTAAATGTTCGGAAGTTTTATATTGGCACTTTGTAAAGATTTGCAATTGAATCGAGTTTAGACAAAGTGGCTAAATTGCCAGAGGATGAATTTAACAGATATATTCAATGAAACACGGTGAGGTACCGTATGGTTCTTTAGTGGGACATGTTCTTTTTTACGGTTTGGACTAGATGCAATGGGTTAGTGTCATGACAAATGACATGTCTATGCCTAAGTGTGGCGCATAAATTGGTGCATTATAGAACATATCCAAATGTAATCAGTGTTTCGTGTTGTAAGGCACATGAAAGATTGCACATAGGAAGGCAGAGCAGATGTGCGCAAATTAAAGAATTTTTTTTTAAATTTTGTTTACTATAGAAGATAAATAAAATATTGTAGCTCACTCAAACTGAGTTTTATTACTTGAGATGTTCGAGATGTCCGCGAAGAAAGGCTTTACCGGAATACAGATGTGTCAAAAAGTGTCGAAAAGTTGAATTGACAAGTTTAAGAGATTTCTTAAATTCCGAAGATCACTCTTAGTAGTTCATTTAACCCAAAACAACAGATGTTTGTCACAATTATAATCGAAGAACAGCGAATGTAATGGTCAACCTAATCCCGCTACAAGCCCACAAAAGAAAGTTTTAATATTTTCGAGAAAGTGCGGTGATAATAATGGTGTCTACAACTGCTGATTTTAAAAAAGCAACTTTAGAAATAACTTTTATTGTATTTAGCTTAGAGTCTAGCTTCATATCTGCGTTCTAATAAATTGCGTTTAACGTTGAAGCAAGTAATTGCTTAGGCGTAGTTAAGGTTATGCCGGGAGCAATTCCCGCTAACGAAATGAAACGAAAACCAATCCTTGCAGTTCAAAACAAGTGACTGCCTGAAGTCAATCGTCTCATCAAAGAAATGGGCATTCCGCTTTGCAATTTGTTTTACTCTTGTTCCTGACGACTTTTTTACATATTGCCTAATGTCTCCGCTGGCTTCACTCACTAGTGTACGAAGATGCCTGTCATGTGCTTCTAGAAACGATAATAAGGCGTCGATTTTATCTCTTGAATCTGAGTTGATGTTGATGGCTCTAGTTATAAAGCTGGTGGTGATTTCGCAAGATGCCTTTTCACCAACTTGGAAGTTCTTAGATAATCTCGTGTAGTTGACCAGATAAGGACCAAAACTGAATATAAAGGTTTGATTGAAAGATGCTATACTTTACCCCGAGTTCATTTTATTTGCACCTAGAAAAGAATTGCGCCCGTCGGTAAATAAATGATCGATAGCCAATGACAATGTGTAGGAATTGATGGGGCTGGCTGTTAGCAAATAACGGCGTGATTTCAAAAATGGTAAAACTTTTCAAAAAAATTTAAGAGCCGATCTACTGAATTCTACTCATATCTTTTGCCAACACACGTACTTTTGATCTGCTTACATAGGATTTTTTTATTGACTTTCATCGCAAAACATTCCACAGCGTTGTTAAGTCAAAAATTGACATAACACAGACTTTAAAATAATTTCTCACGTCATTCTGCTCCACACTCGCAATGTAATCCGCTTTTTAACATGAAATAGTGAATCATTCCCGGCGCACGGCTGCTCTAATTATATGGGCCACAAATGTCGAATAGAAAAGATAATACGATGTCTACCAAAGAAAACCGTTTATGTTGTCTGTAATTTTCTAAATTTAAAAATAAATTCCATTGCTGCCACGCCCCCGTTCTGGCCTTTGATCTAAAATTCATATGTGCGACTTTTAACACTCCTCCACTGCGACGGCAAATTACCCCCCGGGGCGGGCGGGCTATAACCACCGCAATAATACGCAACAGAAAAGAATGTGGATGGAATTCCATTAGAAGATAATTGACTACATCTATATAAATACTACCATCTACACCTCCGTCGAAAACTACCCCCTTCGTCAACAGGCGGCGCGCCAGCGGCTTGTTTGTCTATCTGTGGTTAACCTTTATTTCTCTTCCTACAGACAATATAACATGTTCGAAAGGGTAACGAAGCAATAAATTTACTCACAAATAAGCAAGACACAAGAGCTTACATGGCATTTCATTTCTATGTCATTGGACTGACAACCTAATCTTCCATTTAACATCAAATCTTTTGGTTTGGTAGCTTGTTATTGTCGCCGCGTCGATCCGCCACTGACAATGCCATCCTGACTTGTTCTAACAAGCTAATAGCATTAGAATATGCTGCTGAAAAATAAGCCCGCAAGTAGAGTGGCATAAGATTCCAAACACAGGCCATGCGTTAAGGAAGGAATTTCTAATTTGATTGATTGATTTTAATTTCCTGCATTATCATGATCCCATCCTTAATCTAGTGGAACTCCTAGACTGAGTTGTAGTAGCGCTGAGATTTACCCAAGTCAAACAATGCATAAAAGGAAAGCAAATAGCACAAGTCAAAGTCAAAGTCACCCCAGACGCACGTCTCGAATAAAAAAACAATTTACTCCGAGATTACCGGAAATCCGATACACCCCGGCACGGTCGGCGTATGGAGGGTAAAATTCCCATCATACTCGGACACATCCATTTCGTTCTCGTCCTCGTCATCATCATCGTCACAAATCCCCATTTGGACAAACAGCAGATTGATAGTCTACAATTTTTGTGGCGAGTTGAAACCCCAAAATGACATATCAATTTGACATTTGTTGTAGGTAGTATTTTTTTTTCCTCTCTTACAAGGGGATGATGACGATGATAACTTCTATCGTCATCCGGTCCAGAGGGTGGGGTTGTTGTATGAAGTATGACAAAGTCAAAACCGGAATCGCTTGACAGCGTAGCACAAAGTGTCAGTGTCATTTGGAGAAATGTCAGTTAGCTTCTGTAGTACTACCACTGCCAGTTCGGGTGACACCTACACGCGGACAGTGGGTGTTTTAACGATTGAGTGAGTACACACAAATAGAACAGAAGTCGGAAAATTGACTCCCACAAAAAGCTAGTCAGATACAGTGTGCTACTAGACAATGGGGGTTTTTCTGTGTCGTCGTCGTCGAATAAGCGATTCTGCTCACGACTTTGTACTTTCAGTTCGCTGATTAGTGTGTGGCAGCATTGTTTCTGACGTGCTGCAACCAAAAGGAGTAAGGGATGCTATTTTCAAATGGAGTGTGGGTTTTTTGTGTTTTTTTTTCTGAATACGGTTTTTGCATTTGACTTTTTGGTTAAGGTTTTTTCTTGTTTGTGTCAAAAGTGCTTTCTGAATAAACAATTCGAAAGAGACAATTGTCAGCTAAGAATGTTATTCTGGCCTGAGTAGACACAGAAACACAGTTGAAATTCCTCAAAAATTGTATTGAAAGGATGCATTCATCTAGCAAGCAACAAATATTTTTTTACAGATTTTAGGCGTTGGGAAATAGGATATACTAAAAGAGAAGTAACACCGCAAAAACATATTTGAAACTCATGAAATGAAGCTTAGGTACTTGAAAAATTATTTTCTTAACTTTCATTACTGAAATAGTAAAATATTTCATATACACCTTCGTAAAAGAAGGGCAAATATTTTGTTAAATCATATTTTAAGTCCCAAAATAATTTAATTAAATTAAGGCTCGGTCTGATAACCTGATAATATATGGAAACCACAATTCAGGGTCTACCAAAAATGGACCTTGGCCCTTCCTTAATCAAGTCGTAGAATTAAAGGTACCCTTAACTGTTTGAGCAATGACTAAAAATCCCTGTATATAGTTTGAATATTAAAAGTGGAATCAGTGAAAAAAATTTGTGCAATATTTTGTGCAGTTCCAACAATAATATTTTGATAGACGCAGGAACATAACTGGAACATTAGTCCATAAAAATAATGTATGAAATTATGTCTCATTTTACACACAATTTTTGTCGACCTCACACGCATCACGGCATTAATTAGAATAAGGAGTGTTGTGAAAAGTTGTTTGAAAAACCATATAGCTTGCGCAATATATATGCCAGCGTAAAATTAGAATGTTGCGACTTGTATTGTCTAAATATTTTGTCATACATTTTTTTTTTTGCAAACAAATGTTTCGACGAAATCAACATTTTGTAAATGGCTTAGTGCTTAATTCCATCAACTTTAGGTTTTAAACAGTTTTTTCTCAATTTTTAGATTACTTTCCCTTTCCTCCAGGTTGCGTTCATTTTTATTTGCTCAGTTATTTTGCGCAGTAAATTGCACATATGTATTGCTGATATCTTGATTTTCAGTTTATATATGGAAAACATACTTCAACCTTTCTACCATTTATAACTTTCGCTTTTTTTCTGAATCTTTAGATCCGAAAAAAAAACAAATAACTAAGAATTTATTGATACTCACTTTTTCTCCCGCTTTCCCGCGCCGGTATCACGAAAGCCTTTCGCAAACGGATTGTTATCGATTTTCAATTGAGTTATCTGCAAATTTTAACAGCAAAAGTTAGAAACATTTCCAATAATCCGCGTTACGTTCTCTCAAAACTTACCTTTTCATTTTGATATGCAGTGACGGCTATAAACTCTGTTTCCTTAAACACATACGTCCTAAATGTTGAATAAGGTAGCTTCAGGATGTCATTGGCTCGTACCAGATGAAATCTTGGCTGATACTTATGCATCGAGTTGAGTATAGTCTGGAAAAAAAAATTCAAAAAAACCCTCACTCATTTAGTACGTTCAACCGACTCTGTAAGATGACAAAAAAATATATATATACGCTAAATTTCCAATCTACCCCACTCAATGTCAAACAATAAAGCGATCAAATGCAGGACAAAACAATAAAAAAAAACAGCAACCCCCCATGGCTACCCAGAGACCACCCACATTTGTCTCCTTTTAAAAAATGTTGTTCGTACAATTTTTTTTTTGTTTTTTGTTAATTTTTTCTCTTAAGGCTAACATGATTAACATCATAAATAAGTTTCAAAATTACACCCATTTCCAGTTATTTATCACTTAATTATCCTTTATTTTGAATTCGGCGAGACCAAGAGAGAGAGAGAGAGAGAGCGAGCGAGAGATGAAGCGATTTTTATCTCTCTTGGTCGGAATAATTAACGAATCGGTCGTATATTTTGTGTTTTTGCTTCGACATCTTTCGTCGTTTTGGAGTGTACTTCTCGCGCTTGGTGGTGGCTTGAAAATCTTGTTAATCTTGTTTTACGGTAATTAGTGGTGGTAGTAGCAGCATCAGCGCGGTCCTTATGTTTTCTATTCTCCTGAGCAGCCGGTGTGTGTGGTAGATATAGCCTACGCCGCCTTGTGCGTGACTACCACTGCGCCTAGTCTACCTAGAAGCCAGGCTCAAATGTTGCTCATGGTATCTCGTTTAATCTCCTTAATTGGTGATAAAAATCTCCTAAAAGGCCGAGAAGAAACAAAACCGTTGAAAGAAGAAACAAAGTGAATTGGGAGACTCCGCCGTGTATTATTTCGACGATTCCAATTCCGGGTGAGGCGGTGGATGACAATAATATTCATGGGGGCTTAAATAAAATCCAGTAGACCTCACACATGCAATTTTCCTTCCTTTAGCTGGAATGGCTGTCATTTGTCTTCGACACATTTTCGATTAGTGTGCCTCTTTTTTTGGAAATTTTAATATTTTTTCGATCCAATGCGCAGCGCTGACTGGGTGTATGTGTGTGTGTGATCTTTTAAATATTTATCTGTAGAGTTAATCACCTTCATTAAGACGCGAGAAATATCCGTCTTATACGACGTGATTAGCCTTCAGCGCTCTCGAACACTGGAGCAAGGGAACTTGAGAAAAGACCCAAGCCCAGCCATACCTGAAGAAACACAAAATGTATATATTTATAGATCTGGTTCTGGCCTGGCCTGAGAGATTCGTTAATGAGATGCGATGCTTTAAAGAAAGAGAGTGAGAAAGAGAGAGAGGTAGAGTGGTTGGGATGGTTGAACCTTTGTTCGAATTTTGTTTATTTATTTTTTTTTTTTTGGTTATTAGTATCAATTTTGCTGACTAGCACCAGATAACAATACTATTAAGGTGGCATCTGGAAGTGAGAATGTAGCGCGGTGTCTCTCCGGTTAAGTGGTATGGCTTTGGCGCTTTTGGGGAGGTCCTCACCTTCAAGCAAGCGAGAGTGTGTGCAGTGTCATGAGACAAAAATGTTTGTTTCGTTTTCAATTTGCAAGGAATTCTGCGAAGGCGATCTGTAGACGACAGTGAACTAATAGCCTAATTAGATGGAGCACAAATCGATTAATAATAATGGGAATGAGAGTCCAGCTGAGTTGGTGTCGACGTTGTTATTGTCTTCGCCGTTTAAGTTGTCGTCGTAGTCGTCATCGTCTTTGGTGGGAACGGTGGATGTGAGTCAAAAATAGATATGGACTCGTTCTAAGAATTGAAATCTTGCTGAGTTGTGAGCCCTTAAATCGATGTGAGGTTTTTTTGTTAAACATAGCAGCTAACATTTGATGAACAATTTGAATGAAAAAATAGAAATAATTTTTTGGGTGGCTTCTAAAGACATGTTTTTGCTAGAGGGGCTAGTTTTATAAATAATTATCAACCAAAGAACGGTGTGAAGAGTTCAGATTGTATTATACCTTTTTTTCAAAGAGTGTTGGCCTTTAACAAGAGGCCAGCCTTGGGCTGCTATAGAGAAGACCTCACCATCATGCCGAAAGTTCGGTGGGAGGGGACGGCCGACAGACAAATGACAAGACAAAAACTGTATTAAACATTATTACAGTGATTACTAAAGGCAACGACTCTTTGGATAAGGAATTGTTGTAAGCGGCAGACTTCTGCAAAAGGTTTTGAGTTTTTGGCACGTGAGTAAACTCGTGAATAATAATCCTTATCAATGGTAAATTTGTTAATATCAGCCTAATATACGCTTATCCCCAACAGACAAAAATTAAAATGGCTTAAAGAGCGCCTCTACGAGTGCAAAAAAGGAATCATATAGGCTTTCTTTGAGTTCTCCAGAATTGTAAGAGGAACAAAACCAGAGACCTGTGGAGATGAAACCTAATGTTAAACTTTTAAACGGCGAAGACGATAGAAGTTCCGTATGCCCGATGGTTGGAACGTCAGCATCGTGTGCATACGGTTTACAAGAAAGGAGCCGCTTAAATCTGCACAACATGAAGTGTTATCAGTCTTCTAAATATCGCGTATTTTGCGAGCGACTAGCGACATCAACCTGATCAAAATACTGCGTTTGTGATGGCTGGGACATGTAGAAAAAATTAACATTGGCCCTACAGCCGGCAGAAACTCTAACGATATTTGGAGGGGGCTTATTGCTTGAGGAGACCATCCAAACTGTGCTGCGTATAGAGGTATCAGTCTTCTACATATCGCCGACATATGGACTGAAATAAGTAGTTCTTCAAATCTCGGGAACTTATTAAGTATTTCTGAATTCTGCTTTTATCTTTTGATGTGATTCTCTGTTAAGAAAACAATGTGCCTTGCTCGAATAGAACCAATAGTCAAACTTCTAGTTCATGCTTCGATATTACACGAATACTTTGAATATTCAATTTCTTAAACCAACCATAACCTAGCAAATTGAAGAGAAAAAAACGTAGACTGCAATAGCACTTCATAGGTAGTTAACAAACATAGGTACATATATCAAATTATGAATGGTTTGAATTTGTTAACAAAGTTGCAAAACATATGTATCTCTGTCCCTTCTCCAATGCTTTGTGATAGAAAACCAATTCGATTTTCACTTCAAATTGGCACTGACTAATCAGTTTCTTTTTTTGATTTGCTTTATTTATTTTTATTTATTTTTTTTGTAGAGAAACCAATCAATGGAATTCTCGCTGGCGACTGGCGCCAAATAGGTACCCACCCCATCAAACAATCTCAGACATTTCCAAATGAGGAACAAGAAACAAGCCAAAGACTTCACCAAAGCACCATAACACATAACTGCCATGTGATTTATTAATTCCTTCAGTAATAATTCCCAAACGAGGAGTTGTCGGCTGTCTGCTCTCCTTCACTCTGTATTGCCTCTGGGGTAACAACTTTTCTTTTTCTAAAACTGACTTCTACAAATTAAGACAAATCAACTGGATGTACCCTTGCGCCACCCGCCGGCTGCCTAGGATGACCATATAATGAGGAAAAAAAAAATTGAATAAAACAAAAAAATAAAAAAAAATCCTATCTCTCGTCCAAAGGAGGAGGTGTGCACACGCAGAAAACAAAGTTAATACATCATCAATCATCGGTCGAGTAGCAGCGCAGCAGTCAGATGGTGCTAGCACGCCAACTCAACAGGTAAAACGAAAGCCCATGTGTCAGTCCGTCAAGTGCCTTAACGAATTGTGAAAAGCCCGTTTTGACCTCCCATTCCCACCCTCCCCTACTCCTTCCACATGCAGATGCAATAAATAATCAAGGCTGCTGTCTGTCTATTAAAACTAATTACTCGACGAAATAAATAAAAAAAAAATAAAACTCATATGAAATGAAAATGAAAAATCAAATGAAATTAAATCATCTGAGCATCACGCCGTTTTGTTTGCCATCAGACTCGCCACTAACACTCTTGGCTGAGACTATGTACGCGGCGGCATTGTGGGGGGCAGGCAGCGAGGTAAAAACGGACTCTTTATGGCCGAGTCTCTCTGTAATTAAGTTGACGCCACACTGCGTGTCTGAATGACCACCAGACATACTTTTGTAGCTGGTGCCCTTTTTTTTCTTGTGTTTTTTGAAAATTTTGGGAAAATATAATCTAGAACCATTTTCTCTGCTGCTGCTAATTAAAATGCTTTATTGTTTTATTAATTCTTGTTTTGGACAAACTACTATGGCACAAGAGATGGTGTCTAATCGTGGGCCCCTCTTTACATACCAAAAAAGAGGCCATTATCCCATGTATCTATTTCGTATCTTTCTCCTCGAATCGGTTGTGTATCGTTTTGTTTTCCGTTTTCGAAATGAAAGACGATTTTTTGATTCGTTTTAACGACCTTACGGACGGGTTTATGTCTGTAGATTTGGTTTTATGCAGATGTGTAGAGAGGTAGGCAGCTAGGTAGGTAGGTATATCTGTGTATAAAAATATAGCAGCGCGAGATGACTGGCAATAATCGTAAAAAAAACTTCTTACGATGTAACCTTCTTGATGAGTGTGAGAAATTTATTTCAGGATGCTGGTGCGATCAGCAGGGATACCTCAATCTTAGTCTTTGTTTAGATTGGGAAGATTTGGCCGCGCAAATTAGAGTATCTGAATGTTGTCGTCTGAAATTGGAATCGGATTGGAGTTTTATTAGGTGGAGCTGCTGTGACAAAAAAGCTTTAAGAGGCCTCACAGTTTTTTTTATGGGTTAAGGTTTACTGCTATACGGCAGTTAAATGTGACGCCAGGAAACACAATTTTGTTGTTCAGTTAGATCAGCGTGAGATCAATTGTAGTGGTGTTGGGTGGGCATGAAGAAAACATTGGTGTGAACTAAGTTGGCTCTCTCTATTCGTCAAACATTTCAGAACTTGTGTCAGTTTCAACGTTTTCATACTAAATGAATTTTTCTAATTTTTACAAAATTGGTAGTATTCTACTTAGCCCAATGGCAACGCGAAATATACAGTTACATTTTCGCATTTCATCATTCGTTTCATTTCGAGTCGCGATGGATAGATAGTAGCACCGTTGTTCCCTCCTCGCTGTCATAATTCATACATCAAACAGATAACACTCTCAACAGAGGTACACGCACCAACACCAGATCTGGCATCTTTTAGTGCAACGCAACCGATTTGTCATTGTGAGCCTTTCTATGAAACGTTCATTTGTGCGCAAGGTGCGTACTCGGTGTGAGTGTGCTTTTGGCAAGACTATCTACTCACTTGTAACTCGCATTACCAGGAACGAGAAACAAATACGCCGAGGAGTCGAGCTCGTAAGCACCCAAGAAAGTGTCGATGAAAAGATACTGCGATGCGAACATACCTGCCGCCTGGTTAACTCGCCACCACCCATGTTATTGTGACAACCACACGTTATTTATCAACAGATATTAAAACAGCAAAAAACACCGAAGGTCCTCCAGGTGTGTGTGGGCTTTGCCCAGCTGCAGTTCCCAACAACTACAACTTTAATCCTCTTCGCAATTGCTTTCATTTTAATTTGGCTTCTCCCCACATGGGGTTTACAATATTCCTTGGACGTGCAAGAGATGTGTTTAAAAACTGCGCACATACCAAACACACATACCACCCCATGTTGGGCGTCGTCGTCTTCGACGTCGTCAACACTGCATAAAATTATGAGCGTTTTATAGTCCCACACACAGCAACTTGGTCTCGGATTTGATCTCAGATGCATCACATAAGCAGATTGAATTGCACAGAGGGAATTTGTTTTATAAATTTTGACGATTATCGCCGCAACAAGGACGTAGGTGAAGGATGATGTATCGCTTTGAATTGGAAATTATTCATCTGTTTGGATGATAATGTCAATAGTTCGGCGTTTTAAATTGTTGCAGAAAGGCCAAGTCATTCTGTTTGATCTTCGTGGATGAAAGTGTCGTAGATCCATGAAATCTGTTTGCAAGTAAATTGAAATGCTATCGCTGGAAATATTTCGCAGCCTTGAAGACGAGAAACCGTCATATTGAAACGGCTTCTTCAACCTGCGTGAAAACTAAAATCTGGGATATTGGGGGTCTTGAAAACCTCACAACACATTGCGTTTATATATATGACTTATCGAAGGCTGAACACTCTGATGATAGGGCTGGTGGTTTTAGAATGATATAGGAAGGTGGTCATTTCTAATCGTCATTCATGTTACAAATGAACATTGCTTCTGCCGTTCAGCCGAAAATGTAAAATTTTCTAAATTATCATCAAAATCAAAGAAAACGGCTTCGGTTTATAGGCGTCACGAAATGCATTCCCCACTCTAGAATAAGACTTTAAATATAAGCCAATGGCAATGGATAAGATTTTCTGACGTCGTTTCTGTCGTTTTTCTTTACTCACCCTAATGATAAAAACAGATCACCAGAGTGACATTGACACCAACTTTGAAGCCACGACGTATGTTTTAGAATCGATGACGTTTAATGGGGTGGCACATCGACTTCAAAAGCGACTTCAAGTACTACTTTACTGTTATAAGTAATTGTAATAAGATTGACTCTACTTAAAACGTGGAATTTGTTGCTCCTGTCAACACCGATATCATGATCTGTTTTTGCGTGCGATCCCCTTCAATAAAATTCACAACCAACTCAAGCTGCCATCTAGCGTCAATAGCGACATTAAATCAAAGCTTGTTGTAGACCTCCATATTTTTCAACAACAACAAATTTAACACAATTTTCTTGTTAACCTTACTAAATTTGAGTGCAATGCCAAGCATTTCGCGCTTAAACCCGAATAACATTTGAATTGGCAATGACAGGGACAGCTCAACTGTCACATATTGATATTTGATTTATTGGAAAATCTCAAAATATAGGTTCAGGTTGTGCATCAAGGAGTCCCTCACTGTGATACTATTCTACAATCTAAAATAAATAAATAGGATTTTGTTCTAGTATAAGCCCGAGTTGTTGCTGGCTGCTACTGTTTGTGCACGTCAATCACGTTCATAAATTTATTGCTAAAACAATAATTGCCACAGCACACCATACCACTCGGCACTTCGGTTCGGGTTAATTTATTAGTTTTTCTCACTTTGACATATGGCAAACACATTCTCGAAGCCGCAAAACGCACACAATTACTCCAACAAGAATGAAATATTTGACGTTGCATTGTCAATGCTCGCGGCAATCAGACGTCAAAATACGTGTTCATCACAATCTCATTGTATTTAGTAGGTAACTTTTGCAATTTGCTCAAACTCACACTCATACAGACAACAAATGAAACAACAACAAGATGAAACCCTTCCAATTAATTTTAAAGAGAGAAAAACGCGTTCAAGAATCATTGAAGAATCGCTGAAATTATGTGACAATATTTTAACGATGGCAATGTATCAATTGACATTGCACGTCAGCAAGGGGCTGCGTTCACGCGCAATTGACATTCAGCGTGTAATGGCGATGGTTTGTTTGTTTGTTTGTTGCTGTTCGTCAAAAGTAATTTTGACCATGTATCTCTGGGCAGTATAGCAAAATGGCTGCATAAAGTGTTTGTTGTGTTGTGTCGTCCCATCGCTTGCGGACCGCATCCGCGGTCGCCCCCTCATCCACAATATTGCCAGTGTTGTAATTTCAGTTTTTGCTGCTTGTTCGTGTGCTGTGTGTCATCGTTCGATTTGCTGCTGCAGTAAAACGCGTGTAGCGACGTCGTGAAAATTTGCAATAAAGCAACCAACGAGCCAGAGCAGTGTGGAAATCGTGTTAACACCGCGCACAAGGGGCCAGCGTTAACTAGGTGTTGACTGTTGGTCTGGTCGATTGGGTGGGGTGCGCGGTACTGCAATAATAAAACTCGGTATTCTTCAGACACCTGACGGAATGTTGAACAAATGTTGAAACATTTTCTGCTTCTGTATTTTTTTTTTGTGCACTTTGTCTTCACGTTTGAAAGGGAAATTATACGAGATTTCGACAGAATTGATACTTTTATCGAAATGTCATTCAGGAAATAAGTACGTAGGTAGATATATTTTGAGCGATGATATTTTTATGACAAGATCATAATATGTATTATCATTTTGCTGTGATGATGATGATGATGGTGATAGTGGTCATCATTACCATTACCCCTTTGTGTGCGCGCTGGCCCGTACCAATGCAGTGTGTACGATGCGATGTGCGATGCCAAACAAGGATAATAAATGTTTATTGGTCAATAATTTTCTGTTAAGTGTAATCAATATAGTCAGCCAGAGAGACGCTATGGGGCTATGTCTGCAGAGCTGTCATTTTAGTGTGCAGATGCGGTACGTGGTTGTTTATAGCATTTTTGATGCATGCTTATTTGACGGAGCTGCGTACATGTATGTGAGGAGACGTCTTGCATGCCACTTCTCGGAAGCCCAAATGGGTACTTTATTGCCGGCTCATATATCAGGATATGAAGGCGAAAAAAAACAACAACGAATGAGTGTGATAAAAGGAGCCAAAAGGTCTGGTGCATATTCTTTTTGTTTACTTGTGGAATAAAAGGCTTTTAAATAGACGCAAATTGACTTCAATTGGCTGACAACTAAACACAAAATTCAATTCGAGTTAGACCATTTATTCGTTTGTGTTAATCGATATACATATTTCTTTGTCTAAATTTTTACTGATGGTAATAATTTAAAACAGCCCGACTTGAACTAGTTTTTAAACAGTAAATAGTTATCAATTTCAGTAAAAAGGATTTCTTTTAGCAATTAAAAGCGTTCAACCGGTTAAAAGACTTCAACTTAAGATTCTGGATAGTAAATTTTAAAACAGCAAAAACTTCAAAACACTTAGAAGACTTTAACGAATCAAACGACTTTAAACAGTCAAAGTTGGTAAAAAGAATCCTACCAATCAAAAGGCTTCAGAGCAATTAAACGATCAAGCTGTGTCCCATGATCCTCGAAAACACGCGGTGGAATATGCAGTTTTGCAGCCCAACTCTTTTAATTATGCAGCGAATTTCGTGCCAGCAGATGAGCTGTCGTTTAATTTATGTAATCTTGTTTGAGAAGATGTTGCGCATTGAAACGACATTAAATACCGAACATCCGTTTGAAGACCAAGCCATCGCGAACGCTAGAACGTTTAGTCTAGAAAACTGGAAGCAGGGTGCTCATGATAGCCGATATTAAAGCCTGCCGCGTCTCAGATAGGCATTCCTCACTCTGCTGCTTCACGTTCGAAAATGAAAAGTTCTTCGATGACAAAACTTAAGGTTTACCTACTATTCTAAGAAAAAAACTGATCATCTTGGGAATCTTAAAATACTTTACTGACAGGTGCACATTTTATGTGTTCGATCTTTCTCAACACCGATGAGGACATGTAGTCCCAATTACAAATGCAACATATTCTCTGCATCAAATTGAAAGAAACAAACATAGCCGCCCTCCATATTCATGAGACTCGAATTAAATGCAGTTCGTTATCGTTACCATTCGATATGGCCTATCAAGATCCATAAAATGCGTAAAGTAGATCACATCTTCGGTGGCTAGGAAGTTGCATAGATTTGATCACTATACGTTCCGCTTTAATTGATCATGTCTACCCACCACAGTACCACACAGGCAAGTGTAAAACATCACATTCTAAACACACCAACCGTCGTCTTTGGGTCCGGCTAGATTCTCATTAAAATTACACAACAACCTTGATGCTCTAATTTATAGTCGAAAACACAATTTTACCTTCTATGATCTGCTGCCTAAGTGTGTATTTGATTACAGAAACATAAATTAACAAACGAACAATGCCGGTGGTGATACATTAAAACTGATAAAAATTGTGTTGCTACTGTATAGAAAAACTGATCCCAGATACATTTATTGATTTTGTTTCCCCCGCTTCCCCTTTCGATTGTCACACAATGCAAATTAGCTGACGGAATAGGGTACCGAACCAGTTTACTACCGACCATGTTGTTTTTTTTTTTTTTGTTCTTCTTCTTTTGTTGGTTGAATAATTTATCCCTGCGCGTTGATTAGAAATATATTTCTTAAAATTTTATTTAAAAAAAAAAAATATATATATAAAAAAAATTAACCTGAGAGGCACTTGGGTGGCAAATGATTTCAATTTATCACAAGAAATGTGTTTTTATTTTTCAGTAAGACAAAAAAAAGGTTCATTCTAATACGAAACAAGTCTTCTTCTCTCTTATGGTGCTGGATGCTTTGCATAATTAAATAATTAACGAAATGTCTTTGTTTTAATATAAGAAAAGAAAGAAAAAATTGTTTAATTATTATCAGCGGAACTTTTCAAACAATGACAAGTCAGTTTGTTGTGTGTGAGAGGTTTTCAAATTTATTGCAAAGTGATTCAGAACTTTTGAAAGGCATTAGAACGTGGTTTAAGTGTCAGAAGTGGGTCGAAACGCGTTAAATTTATGGAGTTATTTTTTTTTCTTAAAGCAGTGAGTACAAGCGCTTTAGATTTTAATGGAATTTATCGGGTAATGGCTGTTTGGAAAATATGCAAATAAGAGGGGTCCAACATTGGAATTGTGAGTTTATCCAAAAAGATATTTTTTTTAAATATGCAGTTAGTTCTTAAATGGGATCATTGAGTCACGTTACATGATTTGCTTGCGTGCTACTGAAGTTCTACGAACAGCAGGGCTTCGTGCGTGAAATTATATACAAACGATTATACGAATTCACCATTAATTGAATATAATGCCAGCTTTTGGGAGGCCATAAAAACGGTTCTTTTTTAAATGTGCGGCCAGCTAAATGTTGGTACATTTTATATAGGACATTTTTTTTTTGTAAAGTAAGTGATATAAATACGAACCAATCCATCCAGTGACATCGTGGTACCACGAAACACGTTACAGATGAGACCGGTTAAACAGGCTGCAACTGGAAGCCAGCCAGAGATCTGAATAATAAGAAACAGATCTGATGCTGTTAAATGAAACTTTCTAAGAATTAGCGGTAAGCCAGAATCCAAGTTATTGAAACATGAATAGTGGAGGCAGAGACAACTACTTATGTCGAGAAGTTGAATTCTTAGCATGAAAAATTTTTATGCAATTTTGGAATTCCAAAGTCTACTTTTAGGCGTAAGTTGCGATTGAAATGGCAAAATGGGAAGGACAAAAATGCAAGGACTATTTTTGCTGTGTTCGGTGATTTTTGGAGAGTCATGGATAAAATTGCTACTCTTTTGAAGGTTTTTAAACAACTTTTGAGTCTCTTTCGATGGCACTCATAGCTACAGCAGAAATAGAAGAAAGAGATTACAATCAGACTTTGAAAGAAGGCAAAGTAAGAGTATCAGACGAAATAAATCACAGATTTTTACAAATTCAGAACACCTAAGATAATAATGAAACTGAAAAATATTTTGGAACATGGTTTAGCACCACAAGAACCGCTTATTTTCCTGGTTTTAGGAAAGGGTTGCCGATCCCAGCCAACTAACTGAAGTTAAATGCAAAATATTTACCCGCGACCTTTAAAACGATTAACTTAATGTATAGACGCGAATGGTTTTAGCGAAGAATTCCAGGCCAATTTAGGAGCAGGCTGTTCGACAGGTTATCAAATGTTCATTCTCAGAATCATATTCAACAAAAAGCACGATATAATGCGTTTTTTTTTTGTCGCATTCTGTGTCGCACATCTGTGCAGATACAATATCAGCTGTCAGAGACGAAGAAAATACTTCGAGTTGGTTTCAAGCAAACATGGGGGTTTACTTATTGCACTCTAAAAAAAATCTATGTAGGTTTTGGTAGATTCTATCACTTAACTCTTTAAACAATTTCATCACATTGGAGGCAGGTTCACTAGCTACAACAATCCCTAAAACTCAAAGTCGATTATATTTTAAAAATTATCTCTGTCAATTTGCTCGTGGGAAGTATATAGAAAAGTGGTAACACTATGCTGCACGACAAGTTGGTCCAACAAATGGATAGACCTAGCTCATGCCTGTGGAATTAGTTTGGGCGTCTTATATTAGTTGATTGAATCAGTAATTCTATGTATCTAAGCTATAGACAGTAATTTGTAATTTGAAAGAGACGCGCCGGAATCACTCCATCGACCTATGCATATATACAGAAGCTGAACCGGGACCGGGACAGCTTTCGCGATTTTAAAAGTGGGGATGAAATGCCCATTATGATGAACTAATCCCACTAAATTAATTTTCTGTGGCATCCGAATTCCCGAAATCAACGTAGACATCTTTGTATTATTAAAAATCATCATCTAACATAATCAGTTTGCATTCTAGATGAAGTCTTAAATCACAAATTTGTCCCATTTTTACCCAACCCATACCCAAGTTCTAATTAATCATTTCATTGCCACTGTTGCGCCACTTGATTGTGTGCAGGTTGCAGGTACACTTCCATTACCGATACGGAAGTTATTTCTTCCCAAAACAAAAACCGGTCGGTCCCTCGCTCCTTTGTTGTCGCATGTTGTGCTCCTTTTACTGCGCCACTTCAATTATTTAATTTCGTTTAGTAAATTCCGTTTCCTTATCGAAATTTGACAATTTCGTTTTTGTTTTATTTCTGTGTCCCTGTCTTAAGTTGGACTTGAAAGCCAAGCCGCTTCACTTTACGGCTCCCATTATCATCATCGTTCGCAGTCTGCTGACGTAGCCCAAAGAGGGTAACTAATTTCTGGAGAGATAAGCCACCACCATCATTGCCTTACCTGTGTGTGAACAGAGAATGGAAATACGGTCATCATCCAGAAGCTAAATGCCTTCTTTTTCATCGCCTTATGTCTGACCTGGAAGATACATGGTAACTGCGCCGCCGCGCGTTAGTAAAACGAATTGATTGTCGTTGTCGTCGTCGTCATCGTCGCTGGAGGTTACCCAGGAAAGTATATCTATCTCTCTTGCTCACTTTGTAAATTCCTTTATACAATGTCGCCATCATTCTTATTGCGAGAGTTGAGGGGAGGATGCAGCACATAAAATGACTTTTTTAAACGTTACACTGCCTGAGTGTCACTGCGTGGAATGAGTTTCCGCTGATAAGAGATGCATCCCAGGTTGGTCGCATCTTAGCCGACTGTTGCCACCTTGAAGTACCCGGTCCGGCACACATATACCTACAACAACACCCAACACACAGTGGTAGAATAAGTAAGTTACAATGATAAAGGTGTTCACATTCGATTCGATAGCACCTTTTGAGATCGAGCGACATGACCGCCACCATCATCGGCGTTACCTTGCAGTGCAGACTCTTTCTGGTTGTTCTATCAAAATGAGGACCGCCGCCGCCGATGCCGCCACAGACACCACAGCTACATAAGCACTAAAGTGGATAACATTAGCCGCACTGCCACTGTAGCGCGCTGTTCCCGATGCTGATGCTGGTGGTGTTGCTCCTGTTCGACTGCGGTAATGATGTGTAATCGTCCTTCACATTCTCCTCCTTCACCACCTTCACCATCGCTGCCTGTGTCTGCGTCTGCGGTGATGTTGATGTTGATGATGATGAAGCGACAGAAAGCGCCCGGTAGCCGCTGGACGCGGACATAAATCGATAACACCTTGAGTATTTTTTCATGTTCGGAGGCGAACCATTAAGAGATTTCTTTTGGTGTTTCATTTGGAGTTTTTATTTTATTTTATTTTATTTTCTTTTCTTTCCTTGTTCCTTGCCCCACACCCACTCAATACACGGATGTTGATAACTTTGCATACTTGTGGTATCCGGAATCACAGCGCCATTGAGCTTCCAGACTGCTGAGTTAGTTTGCGACAGCATCTGAGCTTCAAAACGGTCAGCGAGCAAAGAGGCAAAATAAAAATGATTTTAAGGATCACTTAAGCGATATCTGGAATGATTCCTTCGCCATCTCTTTGCCACTTTGCCACTCTGCCGTCAGGTTTGACTCTTTGGGGCCGACAAATTTATTTTCTCAACATTTCGTTTGCAAGGGAAGCGAACACCAACAAGAACAAGGACTCTGTGTGTAAGAAGCCGTTAAACAAAAAATAAACAAAAATATAAGCATTATTTTTCGGTTGAAGGTTTAATTATGTTATAACCTTTAGCGAGGTTATATGTATCTACTGTTGTTTTTTTCATCTTTCTTTTTGGCATTTTAAAGTGTGTTAAACAGAGACCAAGGTGGTAGGACGCGAGAATTTGTAATGAGCGTGTTGATGGTTGTTTCTTTTGGGAAAAATTGAATATGTTAAATATTTAAAGCGGTTATAGGTCTTCATGTGTCGTAGGAAACGATAAAAAATGCAGGATAGATAGCATCCAATTCATATTAGTGCAAGTGCGCTTGGGGATGATGAACGCTATCTCCATTGTTGAATTACTTGGAGTAACCCTTTGCTCAAAGAAATAAATAAAACAGGTCCAACAAGGTTTTCTTGTGGTACCTTAAAGTATTCCATGTTTTTATTGTTTCTACTTCTCAAAGCTTTTGGCATGACAAAAATATAGGCGGTAACAGTATAAATTTGTGTCAACGTACCATTCATTCTAATGATGGTATAGTTTTATTTAAATGATCTTGAGGTATCTGGAGGTAAAAATTGCCTAATTTTCCTCAAGTCAGTTTACAAGAAATTAGGTTTTACGACAAACACTATTTATAAGGGTTATACTGATCTATACCGTTCCTAAAAAATAAATATTAGGCATAAACGGCCCACACAGGACCCGAAGCCTAGCTTCTCGAACTATGCAGTGTGTGCGAAGATATATTTTTTGACACGAATGGTCTCAGTTTTTAATGCCGATTCCGAACGGAAATTAATTTTTGAGAAGCTTCTCATGACTTTTCTTACTCTTGGATGTTGGTCAGAGGTTCGCAAGAGGTGGGGCAGCGAACAAAAACTTTCAGATGGTACAGGTCGGAATTTTACCCAGCGATCTATTGCTTAGTGGTCCAACGCACTTAGCCACGGAGCCACTGCACCCACTATTTCATTTCTTCATGGCAAAAGAAATTATCATCTTAAAAAAGTAATAAATAAACATAACAGACCCTAATTCAGATTGCCAATCGCAACTCTTTTAGCGCTATTTGTTTAACTTGTTTATGTTTTGCTATTGACCTTCCACAACCATCTGCTGAACCACAAATATTAGAAGTTAGATACGAACAAAAAATTATATTCGTTAACCTCCAAACGCAGTCCCCGTTTTCAGTACAATTTGTTTAAAATTCTCATCCCACAACAAAAACAAAAATAAAACGAATGCAGCCCCACCAAGTACAGCTCAAAGCAAAGCCTTTTTAGGACTCAACACAACTAATCAGCATATTAAAGACAATTCCATAAGCATTTAGTAAAATTGCAAATCACCGTCAATCTTTATTTCGAATTGTCATTTTCTCTGCTAATGACATTCACATCTAATCGATTAAAATGATTGAGAACTAACATTTAAGTCGCCGTTGTTTTTTTTTTGTCTCTCTTTGTGTATTTGAGAACTCGTCCCAGTTTAAGTAGATGTCGCCTTCTCCCATAAATGGCAAACTGTGTTCTGGGTTTTTGGTAAAAACAAGTTGCCCGATCGCAATTTTGGCAAAAGCCAGTTTCCAGAGTCGTTGTCGCATCGTTGAATATATTTCCTTTTTATTAATCGGCGCTGCGCGAAGCAGTGACTCACTAAAATAAATAAATACTACTCCACTCAAGTAAGGTAGCCGCTTCCCGCGTTCAATGCGCATGTTGTCTCCCGCTCGCCCTCTTCAAAATGAACAAAATAAACGACAGAAAATTGAAATCTCAGCTAATGAACAACAACAAAAACAAGATGCTGGTGATGTTGATTGTGATGATAACGATGATGTTGATGTCTGATGATTTGTATGCAAATGTTGCATACACACAATCGATTATTGATTGCGGCGAGTGAATATGTTTCGCGGCAAAGATTTTCAATTAGGGATTCGCCAGCAAGGATATAATTTAAATGGCTGATGGTTCTTTGTTTGGCCGAGTTTATTTGCAAATTTGCATACCAGCTACCGGTCTACCGGTGTCACTTTCTTCTACAAAGATTGAAGTTTGCCGCCACTTAAGTGATTTGGGGTTAATGAATACACAGAAGCTTTAATTTTTGGGGGACATTTCATTCATAAAATTGATTGCGGGTGCTTGTTTTTGTCAGACTTTTATCGATTTGCTAAATTTACGTTCACAGTTCGGGAACAGAGAAAGGAGGATGAACAGAGAGAGATAGTGCTTGGTTCAATGTCATTGGGAAGTGCCTATCAAATGCACTTAACGAAGTCGTCGCTGTTGACACAAAAATGTGATCGTGACAAACAAACAGCAGCGATCCTCCACAGATGTTGAATCATAAAAGATTAAACAGTTCATCCGAGAAATGATTTTGAGATGATTTTAGCTAGTGGGGATCACATATCCAAAGATCTTTTTTAAAATTGATATATCTGTAATTGATAATTATGTCACTGTAAAATTAAATTGATTTTTTAAGACAGTTGGCGGTTGTCGGTATATAAAGATGTTAAATATTTTGAAAGTTAAATTCCAATAACACAGGATAGAATTTTAAAGGATTCTTCTTGGTTTTAAGGTCCAAATTTGTTTCCGATCGAATGTATCTTCTTATTCTATTGAAACAATATGGAATTTGTCAGTGTCAATTTTACCACAGCTTTTCGCGATCGTTGATAAAAATTGTTTACCATACCACGATCGTTATGGAAAATAGAACGAAATCAACGATCTTTGGACAATACAAGATTGAGAATTTAACTTCTTTGGCAACATCTGCGTCTTTTAGTCGCCATCAGTTTCAGTGTCAATGTTGTTTGGTCAATATGAACTTTACACGATCATAGTGATGATCATCGTCAAATTAATTAAACTTACTTAAAATTTTATTAACTTATTAGAGATCAGTGATTGTTAAATTATTATGGCCAATAGACGCGCGACTAAAAGTTGTTTCACAAAATTCGGTAAACTTTCTCGAGATCAATGATCGTGAAATCATGAATTGATTTCTAAAGTGCTTTCATCGATGTCATTAATGTCAAGACATCATCACTATCTCACAATACAAATCAAAATGTTTCCATTTATTCGCTTTTAACAAAAAAACAAAAACTACGTACGTATAAAAGACTTATCGGCGATCTTGCACTAATCACATGTCACGAACAGATCGACGATAATGTTTTATCACTCCCAGCGACATCGATCTTTAGATACCCCGCAGTTGCCTCGTAAACCCATTTAAAACCCATCCGTATCTCCCGTGCTTTGTTGACCACCCTGGGAACTTCATCGGCCTTATACATATTCAAAAGTCTTCGCAGAGAGCTATCTCACCATAGGCCGATCCAATTCATTGACTTTGGAAATCCCATTAAAGCTGTTGTATGTAAATTCCGTGTGATTCTGGCCACCTATGATGTTCCCAATTCCACACACGTATGTCAATAGCGTCATTGCTTCCTTTCACCCAGTGACATGCGACTACCAAGATACACACACACACATACCTACGGTGAGATCAGTGTGGAATGGTTACAGCTTTTCAATGTAAGTTGTGCCTACCGTTTTTGTCGCCACTTGCTAAGCACATCGATAAATTTCTATCGTTTATTTCATTTATTTATATTCCGGTTTGGGCGCAAAAACAGAAGGGCTCCACACACACCATTCACATGATCCCACGATCTCTAACTCGGGCTCTCGCTTCAACAACATGTTTCTTGACACACACACAGCATCCGATTGATCTTGCTGACCGATATCATTTGTTTAACAAAATGTGGAGCTACTTGAGGGTCACATCGTCACATGGCCAAAACGACGATGACGACAACGACTGACGACAACTGATGACACCCCCTCGTGGCTGAAAGGAAACACCAAAGAGCACAACGCGTCACAAAACATTGACTGACTGCACCGTTGACATTGCTCTGTGCTGCTGCTGCTTCTGCTGTTCGATGCGATGCCAATGATGCCGCCACCGCCGCTGCAGCGACTTCTGCTGATGATGATATGATAATGTTGCCTTGACGATAATGATGCCAATGGGGAACAATTTTATCACCATTGTCTTCGATGGCTTCAGATGCGGATTGGCTTTTTCCTGGCGTCGTCGTCGCCGGTCGTTCTCTATAGGACATTTACATTTTTATCGAACTCTCTGCGAGAGATATCCGAAAGAGTTAAATAAATCCCAACAATGCAAATGACTTTGGGAAGCCACAACACAACAGAAGACAAGACGGCCCGCAACGGAACGGATAAGTATTCTCACCGATAATTTATAGTAATGTGTTTAGACTGCGCGCAAGTGGAAAGCACAAAAATCGCCAGCGCTGATTGTCTCGCTGCTTAATTAAGCAAAATTAAGTGCGTTCTTTGTAATGATAAATCGATAAGATCAGGATGTTAGCTGCTGCTCCTGAAATGGGACATCATAATACGGCAATAATCGTTTTGGAAAGGTCAATTTGGGTAGACATTTCCAAAGCTATTGACATTGTGGCGCCAAAAATGCCTCAAGGATGATGCATCGTGATCTAAGTTATTGCCATAGAGTACGTATTTTGAGCAAGCTTAGCACTAGCTTTAATAATAATTTTTGTTTTGTTCTATTTACTGTCTATCTTACCTGCTCATCATCTATAGGGGACCTCCGTGTAAAATAGCCGCATTCAAGTGCAGGCATTAGTCGGTTCTGTAAATGAAATGGGGTCAGACATGAAAACATTGTCAAGATAGTTGCGTTTAGACGCTTTTAGACTCTTTTTTTTTGTATCGAAGCCAAGACTAGGCACCTCAATGAGGCTGAATAATACCTTATAACAGAACCGACACCGATAATCATAAGAAGATAATCTGAGAAAACTTCTGAAGGGGAAGTGTGCTATCTATGACTTAAGTTAAAGTAACTAAAATTGGAATTTGATTAGTCCAAAAAATATCGCTCCTCCATTTGTAGAGAAAAACTAAGCGCCCCTCATACCAACAGACATGCTAAATCGCTGCCACCGAATTGCGTATCGACGACACACCTAAAGTCGCTCTGTAAATCCTTAACGTAATCTCATTAACAGTGATTACTGTCAATAAAGTAGCCTCGTTTTCTTGCCACTTTGCCACTTTATCATCTGAAAATCGCAGAAACACATTACCGTGTACCTGATACCCCTACTGCGCCCATAAAGACCACATTACCCGCGAACACATTCGCTAATGGTTGTGATTATTGGAAATCCATAAAAAAACGAAAACAATTAGGAGACAATTACTAAACCTATATCCTCATCACGGGACAAGGAAGGGTAATTAGACTCTGATATCGTGGACGGACACATATTTTTCGGGTGCGTCAAGGTGAAGATGCGTGTGCGGCCATTAGTCACTATCGACTGTCACTTATCGTTCTGTCAATTTTACGATCTGACCAAAGGCGAAAGAAAAATAGCCAAAAAGCAAAACCAAATGGCCATGAACGACGACCCGACCGACCCACCAAATGATTCACAGATACACACTGCATACTAATTCATGAGAAATTCGGATCTACTGATTACAACACTGCACACCAATTAAAAAGGGAAAAACAAATTAATTCGCCTAATGAAGACGCCCGTGGTAGGTAGGTAAGGTATGTCAATAAATTCGTCGACGGATTTCCGTACCCCAAAAGACCGGATGCATCGACAAAAACCTCATAATTGACTAATTGAATAGCTAACCACTTACGTGCGACCATTAAGCTAGTCTGGTGCAGCATAATTTTGATATTTATTTTTTTTGGTTAAACGATGACGCGTGTGTGGTCAGAGCGATGGTTTTTGCGAATTGAAACGATTTCTAACAATTAACCAGTTCGTCTGAGGGGACAACGCGAAGATCCACTTTGTCATAAAAATCACTCAGATTCAGATTGAAATTCGAATTCAGATTCAGAGCGTGAGAAGCAAATTGAATATAATCGCGCTTGCGAGCAGCAGGTAGATTTTGGTGGAAGAAACTAAATTGAGGTTTTCTCGTGTTAATTTGAGAAATCTTCGAGAGGTATCGAGAGCTGAATTGTATGGCCATGGGCACCCTGCAGCGTTCGGCAAATGTATCTATAGGTAGACATGACGCGCCGATAAGGCGACAAGATGAAAAAACAAAACAACAGCGATCACGAATTAAAAGATTAAAATTTATGTTGTTGTGGATGGTTTATTTTTTTTTGTTTTTTTGAATTTAGTATTTTTTTTTCTGCTTGCTTTCTTAATTAGTGCATTAATTAATTAAGTGGGATGGTTTAACATCAAATGCGTTTCTCAGGAAACTGTGAGATACTCGCAAAAAGTATGATATCTTCGCCTTTCAAAGTGCATAAATCATGGAACCTGGGAAAGCTCTTCACAAATTGAAGCAACTACTAGAGTAACCTAGAAATAATTTTTTATCTATATCAACGCAACACTTCAGTATCAACATGCTGTGGTCAAGTGATAAGTGGCAAATCTGTGCACTTGCTGTGTAAAAATATCTCGGATGTTAATTAGAAAATTCCGAAAAAACGAAGATAGCCACCAAAGTAATTCTATGTACATGTGCTTTGTTAATTGCCTGCCTGCTTAGCTTTGCCGATGCCACTTTATACCCTTGCCGAATTCATTCGCAAATTTGTTGGTCGGCACCATCATTATTTGTGGCCACCCAATTGAATGTGCTTTCGATTTCGTAAATCGGATAGAATTGTGCGGGCCCCCAAAGTAAATTACAGCAGAACCCTTATGGGCCGCCGCCATTCAACCATCAATTACGGGACTAAGCACACAAAAGACCACGGAAAACAATTAAGTGAGCGCTCACAATTACAAAAACACGCATACACATATACACATGTACATATGTATGGCGCGCAGCAATGCACATTTGAGTCTGTAATTATTGTAAATTTCACCTCCTCCACGTATCAAGTGGGCGCTCGCGATTTAGTAATAATAGTAATTATAAAGTAATTATTATGGCAGTACAATGGCTCTACATGGGTAGTTGAATAGCGAATTGGTACGCGCCACACTAAAACGTTCCAAGCCGCATGCATTGCTCTTCTTTGAATTTGAAGGTGAAGCGGATGCAATTTGCAAAGAACTTATTGTAACTTGACACTGTGAAAAATTTAATTCGAAGCTATAATGGAGCTTGGCACAAAAACAAACAACAAATTTAAATTGGGCTTGTCGAGCTGGTAATGCGTACCTTAAGGCGGAAATGTTGAGGGAGTTAATCTCGGATAACACCGAATTCGGAGGACAGACTTCTGTTTTATTGGATAGCTGTAGCCGTCCGGCGCATTATAGAAATAATATAATGTAATAGGGGTTGTGATTTTGTGTCCTTGTCCTAATAGAATTTTATGATCAGGACATTTTATAACATAATAGCAGCGTTGAGAGTATATAGTCAAGCTTTTAGTATCAAATGAAACGTTCCACTTTGCGTAGTCGAACACAAGCAATACTGAGCTCCAGGTGGACCATTAAAACCTTAAGATATACATAGTATCTTATATTTCAACGATCAAGATTTGCTCAAAATCAGGTACAAATTCAATTCGCTTACAGATGGGATTACTAAGAGACTTTTGATCCAATTCTAGTAAGACAAGTGTGACGTTTGAAGGCTTTTTATTCGCACCCGCCCCTGATGTAGTACTTTTGTCAATTTCTAGAAATTGATATGCGGTTGTCCCGTTGAACTTATAACTTATAAAACAAATAGTCCCTTGGTCAAGTTTTGATGTGATAATTTGTATAAAATCGTCGAAACGACATGATTATATCCGCTTAGTAGTTGCTATTTGGAGCTTGTTAAATGAGCATTGGATCAAATTTAGATTCGCATACCTGCATATGCAACGGAACTGTTGGCATGACAAAAAGTCTTTGCAGAATATAAATTTTGACCTAAGCGTTGCATAGCTATTGCTGGTTGTTAAAGTTCGCTACTTGCTGGACCCAGATGAGGGTATCAGGGTTCTTTAAATTCGATTTTTAAATAAAATTTAAAGCCTAATTAATTGAAGCTCTAAGACTCTCAAAAAATAGGAGCACGGCGCCGGGGTTTACGGAGTATAGATTCCCTTGGCAATCCTCAAACCAAACCAATTTAAAAAAAAACACGGTTTCAAAAACATTACATATTTGTGATATAACTTTTGACTCGCCCAATGCTACCTTTAAGATATTTTGTGTGATTTTCTTAGAGCCGCAGTTAGACGAAGTTGATTACGTTACACGTTACAGTTTTCTGCAAAATATCTTCCGTCTTAGCCATTTAAGGCTGGACATTTACATAATATGTTCTTTAAGACAAAGTCAGCGCTTCGGAGATTTGATCATTTTCATTTTATTTAGGTGACAACTTAAACGTGGTGACCTGTGAGATAGCCTACTATGTTTTAGACTAAGACATTGAAGGGCTGAATGGCAGACTTGGCCTGTCTTAGGCCTGAGCTGCGTTTTCCATTATAAAACACATTTCGAATGCGAATCTTCCTAGATGCAACTATATAAACTGACCGCCGGTTTGGGAGTAAAGCAAAAGCATTTAATGGAGATTCAAACCCATTTTTCGATCATATGCTTCCACGTTATCGTCATAACCCTCATTTCGAGGAGCCTATGTACTATAGTATGTTTATGTTCCTAGAGCTGCGTTTTTGACTGCTTCACTGTCCATAAGTATATGCATTTTTGCTGCTCTTATACCAGGTTGAGGATACCAGTGTAATGACATTTTACCAATATTCAGATGGCAGTTCTGTTTGCAATTAATAAATTTTATTTGTAATTTGCATTTTTCATTACAAAAGCAAACGATGACATGAATGTATGAGGCTTGTCCCTAGATTGCGCTATCCACAAAATTTATATAAACTCATTAGTTCTGAATTATAGACCGAAATGATTTATTTTTTTCTCAGAAGAATTTTGGATGGAAATAGCTTTGTCTTTGGCCTCTGCCTGAATTATTCGTTTAAAATCCCCGACAATATTTCTTCGAATGGGCAGCAGGAAAGATGACGCAACTTCCACAAGCATACATATATGGTGCACCTTATCATTCACAATTCATAATGTTCAAGCCTCATGAATCATCCGAGTTCAAAAGACCATCATAGCTGATCCTATTTGCTACGGGTCAAAGACTCATAAGCATCAGAAGGTACGCCACGGTAGAGCAACTTTGATTTGATTTAAACGCTTCTCCTCTGTACCTACTCCGTTATGAAATTGATTAATCAATTTTAAAATAAAAGCCACTCCAATCTGAAAATCGAATAAGCAAATTCAAAACTCATCGTGGGGTGGAAATACTCCTATATGTGGTAGGAGCTGTTTGGCAGCAAAATCGAGAGAAAAAAAATAATCAAACCAAAATAATAACTCCATCTAAAGAGATACAATAATAGATACAGAAGACGACAACGACAACGACGACGACAACTCTTTAACGACACACAAAAGTCAAAGCCAAGCAAAGGGCAATAAAACCAAAATGAAAAAGTATCTTCTAACTGTCTCCTCCCACTTGGGAATCCAGACTGCAACAAGCATGTGCTAGTTGTCGTCACATACAGTGTGCATAGACAAGCCCCACTTCTCTATTGTGATCCAAAAGTCAAAACTATACAAGTAATCCGTTCCGTAGCGCCTGGATGATTCACGCTGCCGGAGTACACCATCAGACATACATAGGTACACAGACACATACCGCATTTTGTCTTCTTTAGTTTTGTGAACAAAATTTCGTATTCCTATTTATTGATAAGGATCTGGCAATCCAATTTGTATCCTGCCAATGGGGAACCAAAAGGGTTCTTCTCTTCCAATAAACAAGAAAATAAAACGAAAAATTCAAATAAAAAAAAAACACTGAACCAAGCAAAATTAACTAACCGGTGGTGGCGGTGAAAAAGTGAAAAAGAAGAACTCGAAGAATAAGGAATAACTAAACCTGTGCCCAGGACGCTGGCGCAAAGCTGGTGGAGGTGGAACGGTGTAGATTGGAGATGGAGACCGAAAGGACAGCAGAATCCTAACAAACCACAACCTGTCCCCAGATATTTGTTATATGACGACGATGATGCGAGTGAGCGGCCTCCACTTCTCGGCCACAGCTTCTGGGTCCAATGCTGCTACTTTTACTGCTGCTGCTGCTTCTTCTTTTTCTGACGATGATGATGATGATGTGAGTGTGGTTTGGTGTGGTGGATGCTTGCTCAAGGAGATTTTAAAGGGTGGCCTTGTTAGCCCCGAGACGATGAAAACAACGAATAAGAAAAGTTATCTGCAATGTGTTGTCTCTTCGGAAACTGGCGACGAAGCTCTAAAAATGTTCACAAGATTGGTTCGCGTTATTCGTCTCTTTGTTTTAGGGACTTCTCTCCGTTTGTTCTCCTTTCTTTTCCTCGATTCTGAATAAGTAAACGACGACAGCCACAAAGAGGCAACGAGCATCGGGCACCGGGCATCACAATGGTTGTGGCTGCATATGAAAAGGGAAATACGCGCCGCGATTTAAAGTTAAGATTTGAATTTGGTTCGTTTAAAGCGCTGAGCGAGATAGTCGCCAAACAGCGGGACAGAGGGAGAGAAAGAACCTGCACTGGCGCCTGCGGTCTTCATCGGATTCCCTTTGAGGTAGGCAGGAGAACAAATCTTATGAGAAATGAATGATATCGCTGTGCTGGATGCTGCTCTGGTCGACAGACAGACCACGAAGACGACGGCACGGCGAATTTTTATTTTATTCATACATTTTGTATGCATGCTCGCATACCTGTGGACCGTGGACTGGACTAAACTGGTCGCATTGCGGCTCGCCAACTAGTGCTGCGGTGGTGGGTCATTTGTGGTCCTACATACCTACACATGTTGTGTAAACGATGTAAGTAAGGCGACTATTTGGTTTAATATCCGATATACCGCCCAGGAGAAGAAGCCGCTGTTGCCGTCGCCACACCGCGCTGCTGCGTTGGGCGCCACTTAAAGCGGAGCGATGTATCTCTGTCGATCGTTTGTGTGTGCGCGTGCGCGTGCGCGCATGTTTGCTATCCGTGAGCACATCTCATTTTGTTTTCGCGAGATTTGCAACAATCCAATTACATGAATGGTCTTTGACATGAATCCGGGAACGACCAAGACGACGACGTGGATAGTGAATAGTGAATATGCTGGGTGTTCATTCGTCTTTGCCGCCACCGTTTGCTTTGTGTTATCGCTGCCGTCTGTCGTCGTTGTTGGAGTCAGAGTCTTCTCTGAACACACATTTTACAGCCAATGTTTGGGCAATGAACGAAACCATGACATGTACTCTTTAATGATACCTAATTAGCTAGTCCCTCTATCAATATCGCATTTGTTTCCCATTGCCATTCTCATTCCAACTCAACGGTTTGGTTCCGTTGGTAGAAGCCGCATCGCATCTATACCCATCCATATCCATGCCAGTGCTAATGATTTGTCGTGGTACGACCACCCCATGTGTTGGGAGATTTGGCGAAAGGCGTGGATTCTGGAAAAGCACGACATTTGTCAAGTGAAAGGTGCAGTCCGATTGGCAAAGGCAAACATTCAGTTGACTAGTCGTGCCAAACTTGACGCAGGAGAGTGTGAAGAACGAACTGTGATGAACTTTCTTGGTAAGGTTTGTTTCTTTCGTTTCTAGAAATGTCTATTCATGTCCGTAACTATTCTATTCATGGGATGAAAAGTTAAATGAGTATTTTAAGAGTTCTTGAGCATTTATTTGCTTCTAAGATTTGAACAGTTGAACATTGATTGATATTATATACCTAAATATTAAGCGAAAACGAAAAACTTGACATTAAAAGTGTACAAGCTTTCCGTTTAATTTGCATGCAGATTTTTATATAAGTGCTCATAAATAGCTGACTTTACGTTTGAGGAGAAATTGAGAAACTCTCTCGGAGTTAATATCTTGTTGGTTACTCATCTGTGAAGTGGAATGATGACGTCCACGTATTTTACCGATGGAAGTGTACCAGAGGAATCGTCTAATTTTATTTATTTTCTTTAGGATTTCAATGACGTTCTCTCAAGCAAATTGTCTTGCCTATGTAGATACTTAAATAATTATTAATTTCATTTTTGCCAAAATTGTTACCAGCAGTTTAGTTGGCAATTATTTGAAAATTCGACTTTTTGCTATCTGATATAAGTATCATGCGATAAATACAGATATTTTTAAGTTTTGTATGTTAAAATAACATAACAAATTTCCTGAGTAGTCGACGAGTTGATTGTTTGATGTTTTTATCATTATCGTGTTGCTCGCATTATATTTACCTTATAGCATGCAAGAAATATATCACATTTTTTTAGATAATATTAATTTAGCAATAGAAGATTGATACGTAGCGCATGAGAACTACTAGCCATGGTTCATTTACATTGCCATATTTGCAGTTACATAAAAAAAATATGACGAATGTAACGCATGTAGCATAAGAGAGGTTATACATTTTAAAATCGCATGTAATAAACGCAGAGCTTCAAAACAAGCAGAAAATACCGAAAATACCTTGAGTTATCAGCGTTTAGAGAACAAGAAGATAGCCTGGCAAGTGAACTATTCCACTCGATTGGGAGTGAAGCAACACAAGGAGCTGCGAAACTGCGAAACTGCGAAACTCACATCGCTGCAGATAATTTATGAATTTCTGAACAGCCGGACAAATGCGACCTCACTCTGGAGTTGCAAATTCAGCAGGTATCTTAATAGTATCTAAGTTTAATTCTATTTCTTTACGAATCAATTATCCTAAGGCCTTCAAAAAGATATAAATTGAAGTTTTGACAAAAGATTCTGTTAATAAAATATGTCAAACCTATCAAAGATTCCCCTCGTGTCACAAAATTACATCGATTGAGGTTAAGTAACCTCTAAAGAGCATACACATCCTCGCATTTACCACTTAAACTAATCAGAACCTTTAAAAATCTGCGCAAACATTTTAGAAAACAAAAATCCCATAAAAATATGCCAATTTCCATATTCTAACACTTTCACACCGCACACTGTGCCTTATTAAGACTGCTGCTGCTGCACTGAAATTCAAAGTTAAACACTTAACTTTTGCATTGCGAGCAGAATTTTGTTGTTTAACTTCAGCTTAGCTGCAAAACGCTTTTACTGCCAATCCGCCCCTCGAGAACTACTTGACGCCATATTTTTTTTCCCATTGCTCTTATCCACACGTTGCAGTGTGTGATATTCCACACACTTTTGCATTTGAATTCCTGTAAAATGGTGGATGACTCTGCTGGAAATGGGACTTGGACGATTTTAAAACAAAAAAAAACCGCTTAGTGTCACTCGTCACTCTGTATGCAAATGTCACACGCATCGAACTGGTGGAAAACAAATATGACACTTGGTCTCGTGCAAAATTTTGAAAGCAAATGCAACAAGAGTGCAGAAGACAGACAGACATCTTGGATGGATATCTACCGCTATATAAGCAGATACGAGTATACCATATAAAGACGGAATAAGTGCACTAATGGCGAATGGATAGGAGGTAGTATGTGACTGTGCATCAAGTTATTCGACGTTGTCGTCGCTCTGTATGCAAATGGCAACGATTTTCTGTTTTTTTTTTTTTTCGACAGAAGCAGCAACGCAACGCACATCTACTACTTCTATGTATATGCATGCAGCAGTGCAGAGGGTTGTCGTCGCTGCTGGTGTCAAGTTACACTTGACAGTGCATTGGAGGACAAGAAAAGCAGAACAGGCAGTGCTTTAAAGCGCCACTAACAGAACACCGACCATCTTGGCAGTTTTAGAGGCAGTACCGGCATCGTCGAAGTCGCGTCACACCATCATCATCGTCACCGTCATCATCTTGGTCGTCGTTGCTGTTGAACACAGTCAAGAAAAAAATGGCTTCGCTCAAAAACTCGGCAGCAAAAAAGAAAGGAATACAACAAAATATACCCAAGAGGCAGAGTGCGATAATTAACACACGGATAAAAATGCAAATACCTACGTAAGGAGAAGGAATACAGCAAGAAGTACTTCGAACGAAGCAGGAGAGGGACACCACACTGCTGTGCAGTGTGTGCGAGGCGAGTGCATTGTGCAACAAGGAAAAAAACAAACATGGAAGCTAAGCCATTAGGTCTTATTCGCGCACTGAATAGAAGCGGACCGAGGCACGGAAAACAGCAGCAGCAAAAAATTGAATAACAAAAAAACAACAACACAACGCATACTAATTAAGTGCGCTAAGCCAGTCAGCCTGCCAGCCACTCCCTCTCTAGTCGGACGCATATTATGGCACCTTAATCCACTTTCGCTGCGACCTCAAACTTCAGTAGTAAAATAGCCAAAAGGATTATAGCTAACTTCCCGCCACGACAAAACAATAACTCATTCAGATTCAATCTCATTAGCCAGTCCGGGGAAGAAAAAAAAATGACGATAGGAAACCTCCAGGCAGGTGCTGCGCTGCGCTGCGAAACAAAACAACGATGAAGACACTTCAAATTGACAGATACAATTGTATCTCGCCCAACAGTAAACAAATTGGAGAAGGGTAGCGCGCTACCAGCCAGAACTACCCTCATAAAAGGTTCTCACAGCTTTTTTGTTTGGTGTTGTTTTGCTCCAGAAGCGTTGAATGATTCTAAACTGTTACAATAGGGAAAAGCCATGGAAGACAGTTAGCAGCAATTCATAAAAGTATTCAAAACTTTATTGTTGCGATAATTGCATACCTTCGGGGTCTGTTAGCTGAGTTACTCTAAATATGTCTATCTCTTTTGTTCCTTCTGTTTTCACTGATATGCTGAGGCGCCACCCTAAGATGAAATTGCTATAAGTTGATTCTTAAGTGGATATTATATTTGGATGCGAACAGACTGTACGGCAAGAAAGTCTGTTTAATATTTGTCGTGAATAGGGCAGTTTTGACACAGCACAGTAAATATTAATGGCCATTCTCATTCTATTACTTCCATTTTCCATGCCTTTCAAACGTCATTAAACTTCTGCAATAGAATGAAACTTCGTAGAATTTACGATAGTGCGAGCTATGCAGATGATTTTTGCAGCAATCAATGTCAAGTTGAATGAAAGGTTTTCTTCAGTGCCAATTCAAGTGAATGTGAAAATACCAAATGGACTGTTAGTGAGCAACAATCGGATTGTAATTCAAATGACATTTAACTGTCAGTGAGCGACAATCTAATTGTAAAATTTGCTTATAGATGATCAAAATCTTTACGAATTGGACCAACAACTCATTGCGGTCTTGTAATATAAGATACTTGAGTTCGTGCAATTTCAGATATTTGACACGTCTTTGCAACTTCTTTTCAGCTTGTAGTTCAGCCTCAAATAAAAGTATTGCAAACGTTATTTATTTATTTTTATTTTTTTTTCAATTCCATTCCCAAGTTACTTTTGCAATACAAAAATAAGTTCTGGTCATTTTAATGAAGGAATACTAAAAAGTCCTTTTACAACTTTTATCATGAGAAGAACCCGCCTGTTTCAGCCTCCACAAGTTAAAACAATTCCATCCCTCCAGCTGTCGAACACACTGTAGGTATAACCACTCCCATTCATCAACCACTCACACCATAGCATTAGAAAATAAAAAAAAACGAAGCTAGCTAGCTATGTTTTACAATGCTTGCTGAAATATTTCTAGAAATAGCTCTCACCAACCACTCCACCCTTTTCACGTACTACACACAACCCTTCGACCTATGCGAAGAGAATCCCTTTTGAATGTGCATTTGCCTCATCAAAACGGACGTCGCCGTTTTACCGTTTTAATAATAGATTCACTGTTATTAAACGTGCAGAAAAACTTTTGCAACAACCCCCAGCTGAGCGCTGGCGCTGCTACCTTCTTCCTGTCATAGGTACTGTCGACAATTGCATTTAATTGGACATTTATTTCACTTTACATCTTATTAAGGTTCGCGCATATTACACTGCAATTTAAGTAAAAGATATCCCAACCATTTTGCACACAAAACACCTCGCAGCACAATACCGTCAGGTTACGTTGATAAGGGTCATCATCATCAGAGTCATGGATAGTAGTACCTAGTAGTCTTGACTTGCAATTGCCCAGAAACTTTAAAGTTTTTGAATTTTTAATGTCAAAAGTTTGAAGTATAAATTTTGCCACACTTACGTGCAAATAACACATTCCACACCACCTGTCAATGTGTGTTGTGGTCGTGGTACTGCTACCTGTGTGACAATTACATGACAATTAAGTTGGGTGCAACAAGCAAATTCCGTTAGTTTTATAATATCTCATGTCAAACTAGGTGGAATGTGACAGATCATCGAGGTATTTCTTTTTTTTTTATGTATATATATTTTACAACTTGTGTGTCACATGTTGATAGATATTCTCGATAAATTCCATTAGTGTTGTGTTTCACAGGCTGTGTTGACATGATTTTAGCGTGTCAAATTGCTATTCCATGACTCTTTTGAATGGATTAAGCATGACAACTATGTCAGTAGGAATCATCTAAAAAGGAATCGCACACAAAATATGTATAGAAAAGAAGAAAAAAAAAACACAAACAACGGCAATACCTAATGAATGTCATTAATGTGCGTTGTCGTGGTTTTTTGTGTTCTGTCAAAGTTTAGACACAAGGTGGTAGCCACTTAAGCTTAATCATGTGTAAATGTCTTCAATAAATATAAATAAAAAGGAGTGGGTGTAATGTGTAGTAAACTGTGAACACATCCCACTGTATTTTGTTTTTTTGTTTTTTCCGGGGAAGTCGGTTTTGGGTTGTTTATGGGCATCGTTTATGAATTGGTTTATATGTTGTTGGTTTGTTTTTTTCTAAATAGGGAGCAGTAAAAAAGTAATTTACAATTTCTTTTTTTTCGAAGGGAAAACGTTTTTTTTTGTAGACAATTGTTCGAGTGAACACACCTAATTCGGAGAGAAAGAGACGTTGGTTAAGTAGTTTTTGTTGCTGCTACTGTGGAAGTGGAAGTTCTGACAGAAGCCAAAATCCAACAAGTGTGTCAAAAGATCAAGTTTCGCTGATGTCAATTAATTGTTTTGTTGGGCATGAGATATTGCTTTTCCTATTTTTTTTATTTGTATAGTTTGTTGAGGTGTACATTTCTATCATGATGTAGTTTACGACAATGAACAAATTCGACTCAACATATTCATCATTGAATGTTCCTGTGCCATTAAGACACCGCTTCTGCCGGAATACAATCATCGGTAAATGATTCCGTTTAAAATGAGCAAAAACAGTCGATTTCACGCTGTTCACACGAATTTGGAATGTCACAGTCAACATTGTAGAGAGAGAAGATAACTAGAAGCTCTGATGGGAGAGTCTGACAAACAACTGTCATGAGAAGCTTCTTAAATTTTGCGTTCAATATTTATCTTCGCACACACAATGGCACATATCTACATCCTGTAGGTCCTTTAATACCTAAAACTGTTTTTCTTTATAGAAACTCTCCCTCTTTCCAGACTATGTGCCACACCAAGAAAGACCAGAATAAGCAGCATTACAAAATGTTACACAAACCAGATTTTTGTTCAGGTAAACTTCAGCTCTGGAGACATGAGATCATAAATAACCTTCAAGGTGCCCATAGATCTAGTCGAAACTTCTAGAAATAAGAGGAAGAATGCGTGATTCGTTGGAAAATAATGAAGCACTCCCAATCAAACAGTATGTTCTTCCAAATTTTAAGCGGTAGCAATAATACCTCCGCTTGGATCTTGACCGGAGTAAGAATAAAGTTTTATCTAATAGGAGTATATAACGCACATTATAGTGGCTCTATATGAATACACTCATAACATTCTCGGACACAAATTAAATTTACGAGCGCTTTCTGTACATATTCAAACCACTTTACCTCATCGATGGTAAGTATCTTTACGTAATGCAATTTGTAAACTTGTCGTAAGCCAATTCCCGTGCTATATGCGCCTTTACCACACAGTCACAGTGATGATAATCACTTCATTGATCAATTTCCCAACAAAATTACCACCCAATTGCATTAGAAACTTGTTTACAGTAACACAGAATTGGTAAATCATTGGAGTATCTCAATTCAGTATCTAGCTATCTATGCGCACACACACACACTTGTCTTATCCATCCTCTGGCTAGGTAGGTACGTATTAATAATCGTTTGTCCAACAAGAGACGAAGAAGACAAACTTTTTAATTAATTTCGATTACCATAAGCATCAACTAATCCTGCCACCTGTATTCAAAATCCCACACACACACGAGATTTTAAATTTTCTACAAATATATTCTCTCATCGTGTCGGTCTGATCTCCAGTATCAAAGTGAATATGAAAATCCGAAAATTATTGACCATTAGATACTTGGTTGTGCCGTGTTTTCGAAATGATCTTTATCCGATCATAGCCGCAATGTCGCCGTTGCCGTTGCCGCCGCCGCCGCGGATTACTGTCATTCGCAAGAGTTGTTTTCTAGCACAAACACTCGAAATTAGACGGTATTAAGTCTTTGTAACTCTGGCGGGTCGCTTAGATCTTATGATCGCTTTGAGCTTTAAAATGAAATCTTCCAAAAGAAGAATACCCACCTTTTGTGCGGTGCGGTCTGATGACCAAGATGACAGTAGTGATGCTCAGCCAGCAGCAGCGGCTTATTAACCATTATTGTCACACAGTTCCCATTGTTCAAACACACACGCACATTCTTTTATTATTTTCTATTTTCTATAGAATTTCGTTTACCTTATATTTCGGTGGTTAAAGGACAGATTGTGATCGAAAACGTGTCCACCGCGATACATATATTCCCCGATAGATGAGAATAGACGACGTGAGTAAAAGAAACAGACGTGACGAGCGCAGTTAGCGCCATGTAATTTGTCCATTAACCATTTATTCCACCAAAATAAAGGTGCGTGATCATAAAGCGAATGAGTGAGTCGAGATATTATAGATATCTACTCCTTTTCCGTGTGTGTGCACCAGTGTCTATATCTATCTAGATACACTTCATATTTACACACATTTTTTTGTTTTGTTCTCTTCAAATTAATCAACTGATTGCATACTAATTTGCGTAAGTGTCTCGCAGGAGAGATGCATGGCGCCTACCGAACACGACACACAGCACAGCAAAATACCTGCCTGAAAAATACTACAGGAAAAGATGTATTCATTTTGGATGCGCGCACGTCAGCTGCACCAGCACACACACTATACGTCTGTGTTTTCCAAATAATTCATTAATATTTTCGGATAATTATGACTTTGGGGTACAAAATAGCCCTTCGAACGACCCTGCTATAATAATCACTGTGTCATAAAAAAAAAAAAAAAAAAAACAACCTCCGATCGTAGTCGTCGTCGTCGTCGCTGAGATGCGCCTTAAGGCTGTATATTATGATGTGTTATACGTGTGTGGCAGTGTACGGCACCCTCTGGCTGTCTTTAACAAGCCATACGGAAAACAAACATTGGTAATTTGAAAACAACAAACTAATAATAATAAATCCAAGGCTTGTTAGTTTGAGAATGCTCGCAGAAATGCATGGTAAAGTTACAGATACAGATTCACATACAAGCGACCAACAACAAAAAGTATAAATAATGATTTAAATGGCCGTTAATCATTTAAACACCCTCTGCGATAGAGAGAGAGAGCAAGCGATTACCCTCTAAAATGGGAAATAAAAGGATCAGTAGGCTGGCTCGAAGGTGTTTAGCCAAAAAAAAAAACAATGAAAGGAATGGTACGACGACGTTCAGGCTTAGACAGTCGACGAGACAGAAGGTTTGAAGTTAATTGATGCAGTTAACGAGTGGGATTGTTATTTAGTTTGAGTTGTATCTTTTATGGCATGGTCCCTGGGAATTTCGGTGGAGGTGGAACGACTGTTCGGTGAAAATTTTGATACGGTTTTCATGAGAAAGTGCCTGCCTGATTGGTTTTTCGAAATGCTGTAGACACGATTCAACTGATTGACGGAGTTTTTGTTGGTTTTCATTTTCGAAAAAGAAAAAATTCAAATTTCAAGGAAGTAAGTCGCATGCAACTAATATCATCCAAAAAAGAGTTTCACCCACGACCATGAAAATCGTGGCATATCTTTCAATAACAAATATAATACATTTGGCAAAATAAGAAATTAATTTTCTCCCATGATATAACTGAAACATGCGAAATTTATCTCATGATAGATCTGTGGCTACAACTTTACTTTGTAAGTTTGATTCAATTCACTTACAATTAGTAAAAGAAGAATATTAACAGTGGATACCATAGCATACCGCATAAAATTTATCTCAAGCTAAATCTAGTTAAATCGTTTAGAAATTAAAACTATATTCGATTGATCCCTTAAACGAAAAGACCCAACATCACACTGTTTGTGCGATTAAATTCAGTGACCGGATTTCCACCTGCAAGAAATCTTGCAACTGTTATTTGTGACGATATAAAAAGAATTTTCTGATATATATTTCATGCTAGAATTGAATTAGTCTAACCAAATTAGGCGAACAATTTGTTTAGCAAGTATTTCTCTAATTAAAATTTCACACCGCATTTTAAGTTGAGATGCATTTTAGTTTCCGCTAGTCCAAACCTATGAATTGGGGATGGATTTTTTGTTATGTATTCCCCAGCGCCTAATAAAACAATCTTCAGTTGCAATATTTGCATTTTTCATGTACCTACATAAAATATGTTCAAATCTCTTAAAAATAAATCTATCTGCGAAACATTAGCGCCACCACTAAAACGATGAACTTAGTGGGCAAATAAAAAACAAAAAAAAACACAATCACCCTCTGCCCCATTCAGGCCAACAAACGTCAGCATTTGTAAATATTTACAGCACGCACAAAATAAGCAGACGTCAGACAGCCCAGTGACAACGGTTGCATGTTCTTTTTGTTTTTGTTTTTTTTTTTCCTAGTTAGCCACTGAATGAGGGCATTGTTCCTGAAGACCGAAGCGGAAGCAAACAGCAGCCACTCTATCTCCAAATCGTATCGGATTCATTTTTTGACAGCAAATATTTCTCTTCTTCCATCGTCGTCTCTAATTCCATTCAAAAAATGTCTGTGTATATTTGTTTAAAGTCTCAAAGTCTTTTAAACGCTCGTATATGGGTCTTAAGGTGACAAGACAACACCTTTAATTCAGCTACTGCCGCAGCGCTACCATAGCCAGCTGTTGTATTTAAAACGCGCTGTTTGTGTCTCCTTCTGCAACTTAAAGGTGTATACATAATAATAAGTTCTCTGTGATATTCACCGAATCTTTCATGCTTGGTTTGACAAACAAGTAGCTAGGAAATTAAGACAAATACCATTTAAGAGATGTCAACACAGCGCCCATCTACCACTTTTAAACATTTCAAGGAGTCACCGACTGTGCCTTCTTCCAAGAGATGAATTTATAATCAAATACGTCGCAGTGAGACTGGCGCCGGTGTAGATTGTTTTTTGTTTGACTTATAGGATTAAGCTGCAGTTTCCGCTTAACCGAGTTCAAGTGAGGTCTTTCAATGTAAAAAAAAAGTAAGATTTTCAGTTTTTTTTTTACTAGCTATTATTGTTTTGTTTTATTTTCTTGCTGGGTTTGCAAATGGCCGTGAAAGCGGAAAGCGAATTGCGTTTGGAATGGATACAAGCATACATTATTGGCGAAGAAAGCGGAAACATTTTTGGAATTCTTCACCATGGCTCTGTTTTTTGAACTTAAAATCGTTTTCAAGTTATAACTGGCAGGCAGACAAAATACTTTGTTGACTTTTTATAAATTGGTCTTGTCAACCTGTCACCTTACATGTCAAAAATCGTACAAAATTTGATTCATTCAACAAAACTTAAATCACCAACTGACGTTTCGATAAATAACAACTGCTACGAAATTTGCAAAAGTCAATCAATATAGTGAGAAAAACTCATGAAAGGAGGTTCTTTGAATAAATAAACTACGCGGATGATAAAAAGAACGACTGCAACGATCATCACATTCATTAGAAATGTCACTGTCAAAATAACAACTTAACATACAAGTGACAGCTGACAAATTTCAACTGTCATCATGACTGTCAAACTAATTTTGCATTGAAAAGGTACTTTCCTAGAGACCAGTTAACCTGTCAAGATCGGCCAAAGTACGAAACAGAAAAAGTGTTTAAAAGTTACTTGTTAGGTAGACAAATAAACTGGAGAACACTTCACTGCATACCAACTGGTTCGCCTGAAAGTAAAAGCTTTATTTCTCTGTACAAAATGCATAAAAAGTTTGCTGTAAGCCAATATTTCTAGTTCGAAAAGTCAAAAAGATGGAGCGGTAATCCGTGTTTGACTCAACCATAATGCACGATGTTAATTGTGAGTCACACATTGACGTCTAGTTTTTGTCCAACTTAATTTGACATTTCTTTGTTTCAGTGTTTGATAAATTAAACCATGGAGAGGTACACAATTGAACAGCGCGTTAAAATTGTTGAAGACTTTTAAGAAAATGGGCGTTCAAATCAAAATGCATTCACTTCGTGATTTTTTGGTTAGCATAATCGACCAAATGTGTTCACAATCGGTATAATTGTGCGCAAATTTCAGCAAACTGGGTCTGTAGGAAATGTCAAAACACCTATGCATGCTCGCCCAGTTTGTTCTACCGTGAATGGTGTTCTTGTGGCCAGAAATTGAGGATATGGACCTGTGTTTCCAACAGGATGGTGCCATTTGCCACACAGCAAACGAAACAATGGCCCTTTTGCGCAAGAAATGCAATGGCCACGATCATGTGATTTGAAACCGCTGGACTTCAATAAGCCAAAAAACAATTCAAGAGCTAAAAATTGCCAAAAAAATTGATCAGAGTCATTGAAAATATGGACCATCCGATATATACATAATTGTCATAGATCCTTCTATCATAATAAAAAATATTAAGATAATTCTCTTTTATTTAAATTATTTGAAGCAAAATGTAGGTATCTATTTTAAGAATCCAACGGACTTTGAAAGAATTTGACTTACCAAGTCAGAATAAATCTAGGATGAGGCTGTGAGCCAATTGAACCATACACAACATTTTTACGTTTGGATATTCACGAATGTGATGTTAAAATTTTGTACTGCTTAAATAAATACTAAACATTCTTTTGAATTTTGAATTAATTCAGGATCTGATCGCGCAAGCTGTTCGAGTTCACTAAACAACGATGTCATTGGTCTATGATTCTACAAATGACAACTTTCCTCAAGTAATCACTGATAAATCTCAACGATATATGGTAGACTTCGAACTAAGAACGATCTCACATATTATACATAGAGTGCAGTTGTCATAACAATTAGGTCAAACATAACCATTATCCCCTGCATCAAGTAGGTACCTACCCTACAAGCAACCACTTTCTGGTAAAATTGTTGAAAACAAATGTTAAATTACCTATACTAAAGTTATGCCACAGACCTCATTAACAAGCCCTTAAACCATCTGCCTCTGCTCTCAAGATCACCCTTTCTCCCAATCAGATTGCTATCGACTGTTTAAAGATCACTCATTTAACTGAATACCCCTATCAATGCGTACACAATGTCGTCCCACCTTCTTCGGCTCGTCGATATCTATCCGTCTTCGGGTCTCTGCCTTCTTGTTTATCTCAAAACATCATCTAATCTTGACATAGGACAAAGAGTGCCCTTCACTCGACAGATGAAGACAAATTTATTATCCTCACTCCCTCCTCACTAAAAATAAAGGTACGTTGCACTGATCCATTATAATATGTGTTGTGCGCTCATTTCGATCGCATTAAGATACCAGAGCTCACCAGATCTCAGACTCACCGCGCGTCGTCGCGTCGTTTTCTAAGATCTTCCGAAACGCCGAAATGCACAGGTATATGTAGTATATTTCAGGACAATAGACAAACAAAGGGCGGACAACAAGAAAACACAAAATGCTAGCGCCTTAAAAATATCCTGCTGTGCGGTTGACAGCCGAACACATAGACGAAGACGGATGATTTCAAATAGAAACAGGCAGCCACTACAAAATGGTTTTAGGCTTCAATGAACCAATTCAGGCTAATCGCAAAATTATCATCCACCAGACCAAACCGCATACTCTAAACTAAATTGCAATGCCGACACGACTATGAAAAAGGACAACAAAGCGAACAAAAGCTTATCTGCCGAGAGCAACAAAAGATAAGACATAACTAAACACCCTCTTATTAGACAGGTAGTAGGTGGATCGACGACAATAATGCTGCAGAAGACAGTAGCCGGTGGCGGCTAAGTAGAAGGATGAGGAGTTGCGTTGACAAAGAACAACAATGCGGTTGGAATCTATTTTCCGGCGAATAGATTTTTTCTTTCAGCAAAAGGATAATACGTACTCGGCGGCATCAAATAGAGGTCATAATCTGGTTGTGGGTAATCAACACATTATGCGACGCCTGATGTGTAACTGGATTGAGGTGTTTCGGTGTTTCGTGCGTTTGTAGGTGAAAAGTGTTTCCTAAGGTTTGACATTCCGCAGAAACGTGACCACTCCTCTTCCTTCTCCTTCCTACCACGCAGCCATCGTGACAAAAATCTAATTTACATAATATTTTTAGCGCTCTTTGCCTACCTACGAGCGGCGACTGTAGTTGGTGTTTGTTAAACATGAATCTAATTATCCTGGTTAAAATGTAATAAAAACCAACTATGGCCCATTAATTTTACCCAAGGGTGGGGGCTCAAGTCAATGACGTCTGTGGGTGTTGAAAAATTTTAGCACCGGAGCACAAAGCACGGAGAAAAAAAATATTACTATGAGCAACGAAAATGTAATTTTATTTCGTGTTCATTGCCATGTAATTTCGACTTGAGAGGGGGAGGGCCGTGGGGGACTTTCTTTCACAGATAAGGATATTTTCTACCTAGAAATGGGGAAGAAAACCGACTGGTGATAATCTTCGGGTGGAGTTTAATGGGTCGTCGTCGACGCCGTCGTGAGTTTGGTGGTTAATTTTATATTTCCCATTTGAGATGAACAAGGTAGGCTGGTACGCATCTTCCTATGAAGTAGAAAAATGTATTTCCTACCGAAATTCAAACAGGCGAAAGGATTTTTTGCAACGAGGAATGTAATATCTTGCATTCCATAGGAAATTTGAACAGAATTTCAAATTATTTTCTTACTTTTATGATCCAGAGCTGAAGTGACTACGTTTCGTAGGTTAGATTTGCTTTTGCGGTATTCAGGACGGTGCGCCATTGTATTTTATTGGAATACTAGCTGGGTTTTTTTTAGGCATTAACCTCCAATGGAACTAGATACATATAGTTGAAATTTGAAGAAATGTCTAGGGAAGTATGCAACAATATAATACGAACGCGCGATCTGGATGTGGTATGGAATGGAAAACTGAGCTATATCTACACAATTTATAAAAAATCATTTATCCCTACAGAACGAGCAACGGAAAACAAGAAACGCTATATTTCTTTAATAGAAATTCGACGATGGATTTAAGGGAAGAAAACGCGGAAAAAGAAGGAATTTTCCCTACTGAAAAAGCATCTTAGCTAATACGAATATGTTTCAATTGATTTAAGAAAATACTATTCTGAGTATTTTGAGCTATCGCCTTTTTGTTCCATTTAGATGCTGAGCTACATCAAATTTAATACAGAAATTTATCGAAACTTGTTATTGCAGTTAAAATAGTTCTAAAGTAGAATTATTGATTTTTGAGGGGTATAGCTTTGGTTGGGGTGATACTAGACACTTCCAGCTGTACCGACCGAAGTGCTATTATTAAATGTTACATCCTAGTTCGGGACGCCCTAAATTATAAGTTCTTTTTTATTTTGGGGAAACTAACTGCATGTGTGTGGGTGCAGTGGCTTAGTGGTTAAGTGCGTTGGACCACTAAGCGAGAGGTCGCTGGTTCAAATCCCGACCTGTACCTGAACGTTTTTATTCGCTGGCCCACCTCTTGCGAACGTCTGACAAACATCCAAGAGTAATAAATGTCATGAGAAACTTCTCAAAAATAAATTGCCATTCGGAATCGGCATTAAACAGTAGGTCCCTGCATTCGTGTCAAAAAATATAACTTCGCACACACAATGGTTGGAGAAGCCAGGCTTTAGGTCCTGTATGGGCCGTTTACGCCTAATATATATAACTGCATGCGTACTGGAATACGGGTCGTCCTTGTTTATGTGACTGACAGTCATCATAATTAAGAAACGGTCTCCTGGAGCTATAAGAAAGAAGCATGGTATGGTTGGTGGGTATGTTGTCACCGAATGCAAGTTAAAGCCGGTCAAAGTGGAAGTGGTAGAACCACTTTAATTGTAATAGCTTTTAAAGAGGTTTCGGTTTAATACATTTTAACGAGACTGGAACTGTTAAAAACCACTTGCGATTGACACTTCGTCTAGTACTTCGTTGACAATTTATTTTTGAAGTGACCCCATTCCTGAAATTTTGACGTTTGTAGCATAATGTGGCAAAGATCTTAAAGAACTCTCAATAAGAAAGACAGAACATTTAATGGATAAATTCATCTCTTTGTTAGTCCATGTCTTGGGTGTTCATTGTAAAAATTTGGCCACTCAAATGCGCATTCAAATGTGGTAGTCGCCAACGGCTTCGCATTATTTCTGTCCAAATCTCTCATTTATTTACTGCTAATGGAGGCGGAGGAGGGCTTTTCCCAAACCAATATGTACTCCAGTTTCATCTCAGTGCCGAAACATGTCGCAAACACTTTCGTGTCCTTTAGATGTTAACCTTTCTTCTGACGCCCCCTTCTACTGCACGTCTTTTCCACTTTTGTGCGATACGTGTCCTTAAGCAAAACAACAAAGTTTTAATAATTCAAAGACACTACAAACTGTAACTATACAATTCCTCGCAAGAGTACGAGTGGAAATAAATTACCCTTGCCACCATCTTTTGGATGGGTATCCTGGGGTCACTTTCCCAAAATTCCATCCCGAAAACGACATGATCTAAGTAAGTAAGTAAGTAAGTATCCCCCAAGAGTACACGAGTAGTTCTTTGATTTTCTATTTGAATTGTTTCTCAAAATGGCATAATGTACGCTCGTGTGTTGTACGTCGTTCGCCTGGGATACATGTCCTTTTTCGGGACACACGTCCGCACAAATACACACGTAAGTACCACCACATATGTTTAGGTCAGCCAACCGTGTTTCCATTTTAATTGTGTCATCTTGTATTCCCGTCGATGCAGATGATGGGGTGAGTGGCTATAGAAGGTGGGTGAGTTCGGTTAGTATCCGAGACTAAAACATGTTCTAGCCAAATATAAGTGGCCAGGTACAATACTCCCCTTGTACTCGTATAACGTCGTCGTCGTCGTCGTTGTTGCTTGCGCATGAAGAACTTTCCAAGTGAGTATAGAGCATTTCACTTTGTAACTGCAGAAGAGCGCTCCGATGCCATGAAAGGACACACACGTATGTTAAGTGCGGACCAAAATTAACGATGAGATATTCCTGGGTATCCTTTGAATTACACGCCTCGTAAAGATCAAAAAAGATGCTGCTCATATGAGTTTCACTATTATGTAGTTGGCAATCGATGTAGGCTAAGGATGTCCTTTTCTTGATTGAGTAACGTACATCATCTTCAAGGAGCCCGTTCTAATTTTATATAGGCATCAACTCGGATCCCTTATTACTTATCCTGTTAACAGGCATTAAATTGATACAATGGCGGTGTGGTACGCATTCCAGTTCGATAGATACATCGATAGAGATAAGTATCGGCAGAGAATTAACCGCAGATAGCTACGAGTACATCTGCTTACTTTTTTGCCAATGCAAAAGAAAATGTTGTACATATATAGCTAGAAAACCGGATGAAGGGAAAGCATGTACCTACAACTACAACAAAAAATACTATTGCCTATTGCCTAGGGTTGATGTATGCCGGTTTCAACAGGATTATCCAATTGAGGATTAAATACACAGAGGCAGGAGAATTGAAATCTCATTAAGACGCAGCCATACGGTTTTGTATTTTAAGTACCGTATCGATTGCTTTCCTCACTTAAGGATAATTTCGAGATGCTTTGCTTAGATGAATGATTTATTGGGTTTTTTTTTTGTTTTGTTCTTTCATACAATTTTATTATCAATGCAATTTTTCTTCTATACGCGCGGTATAGTTATTGACCTGAATGTGTGCGTGAGTACTCGCGAACACAACACAATGTCTGCCATGGAAAGGGAAGTTCAACGCACATGGGTTGGCCTTCGTGTATTATATTTTTTTTTTAACATATTCGTTTCGTTTTTTTATTCTTAAAGGGGTGCGAGAAAAATAAAACTGGAATATGGAACACGAACAATAATATACACACTCTTCCCCTGGCAAGTCCTTTCGTATCTATATATGAAATGCAAGCGGGATGAAGGAAAAACAAAAATTATAAAAAAAATATGGCTGACTTTCGTTTTTATTAATGGTTGTTGCTTTTGATTGTCTCTCAGGCTTGGTGTTAGTACTTACGCACTGGTTAAGTGTGCTATGTGATTGCGTTCTATTTGTGGAACAGGGTGACACTGAGTGTTCAAAAGATAAGTAATGTGGGCTCTGTAGATAAGTTTGAGATGGTTTTGTTTTATTAGAACGGAACAACTTAGAAATATAAAATATGATTTATATGAATTTAGTTTTTAAACCTTTTAACTCCGAAATGTGTATTCTAAGGATACGATTAGAGGTAGAATGACCCGAAACGACCAATACTCCAGACCATTATTTTCAATCAAAGCATGTAGTAGATGCTTGGCTCATGAAAGAGAAGTATTACGTGCTTTAACATTCGATGCCGACAGGATTCTAATGCGTCAAAATTTGTAGAAACTTTTGTAATTTGTGTGAAAACTTTTAAACACAAAATCCTTTTTTTCAATTTGTTGATTTAAGTTGATATTTAAAATATATGACCGAAGCGGTTAACCACGTCGGCTCCACAGTTTTGTTGAATTTGGCAAGCATCAGGTTTCTAGTATGGCAAAGTGCTGAGCGGTGACATAGAGAGTGTGGAATGTCCTCATGCAGGTATTCTGTACTGAGTCTCATGTTGTTTGTATGGTAACTCAGCTTGTTATTTCCATTCAAAAGAGGATACGAACTTTTTGCTTATTTGGAAAATGTTAACACAATTAACGTTGCTGTAAAGTGACCAAATGTTCCTGACATCGGAGTCAAATGCTCGCGATCTTTTGTTTGATTCTTTGATTCTTTGCTGTCCCAATCGCCTATCTTATACAACAGGGTGTTTCATTACAGAGTTATATGCTGTACTGCACGCCAAGAACCGTAAGCTCTTAATGACATTTACCTACAAGCTTAAATCCTTAAAATTGCAACCTGTTAAGCAATCCTGTCAATGCCAGGATATCAGCTTGGAAAACGCTACTGTAGTTTGGAAGTCTGAAAAATTTCGGAATAAAATCCTGCAACAATGCTAGTATCCATATTCTGGTGCTTGTGTCTCGTGTTTGATTCTAATTTCAATCATCTTTTCTAGAAAAGACGTGACAAAATATAAATATATAAACAGAACAATTTACCTTTAGGAAAGCCACTCATTACAAATAATATTATATTAATTAGCTTTTTAAGAAGTGTACAAATGGGGCGGTATGCTGAATCAATAAACACCGTTTACAGAACCTAGATTTCTACAATGCGAACTATTAAAAGGTGAACTTTCTCGCAAGCAATTATAGCATTAAAGCATTATATTAAATTGATCTAACATATAATCTTAAACAAAAACTGAGTAAAAAAATATGATTTAAACAGCGCGAAATTGACAATAACAACAGTTTACCGCGAATTAAAAAATTCTTGCCGCGAAGTGTCAGACTTTTTTTATAATCCACATAATACAGAAGCAATCCACAAATCCACGAATGAAAAATTCGTTCGAACATAACCTAAGAATTGCCACATATTGCTGCTAACATTGCTCAGATTCGCGTGTATCTGCGACCAGAAAAAGTTGTCATGTGAATTAAATCTTAGAATTTATGAATATTCCTTTGTTTGCAAATTGCTCTCATATAAATAGTCCTTAATGTCATACAAAAGTTAAAAAAAGTTGTTCTGTTGTTGTACAAACTAAAAGAAATATTTCTTATTATCCATGGACAATTACTAAGATTTTATGGAAATTTAACTAAGAAATCCACAAACTTCATTGATGCCGGTCATAATTAAATTTCCGCAACAAGATTTATTTGAATTTCAGGAAAACTAAAATCTACACTCATCTCACTAACCATTCATCCTTGTCTTGTGCTGTCCAAGTGCATATTTCAATAAAATTTTCTCCCAACATTAGCCAAGGACTTGCAAATTAAAGTCAACCTTCACAGTCGTTCTCATCCCCACTGAAACAAAAATAGAGATGATTTACCCCTTTCGACACTTGATGCGGCGCGCAATGAATAAAAATACAACAACAGCAACAAAACCCTTCAACGATGCCAAAGGAAACCCTGGGAAACTTGTGGTGAGCTCTAGCTCTCCAATTTGCATCCCATCGAGATATCTCGGACCGGACATAAAACACAAACAACCAAACGTACACAACAAGAAATTAAATGGTTGCTACATCTCCCCAAGATGACGCATCATCATCGTGGGCCCTGATTGTGGTGGGGGCCAAAGTGCACTTAATAATCTCCTCCTGTGTTCTCTCCGTTTGCGTTTGCGTTTGGACTATTTTTATTTTTTGTTGTTGTTTTAATTTGCTTAAAGATACATAGATACAACGCGGGCAAGCGGTGTCCCGTGTGTTTCCCATATTTCCACAAAGCTAATTCCACGTTTGATCTTAAGCCGCGGCCTCCTCTGTCGAGATAGCTTGACCGACCGCCACTCAGCGGCAGCAGCGCCGCATTTAAGAGATCGAATATGAGTAAAGCGGACCGCGCGACGATAAAAATGAAATAAGATGAAAGTAATGTACTTACTTACAAATTTATTTATTGATGATCATCGGTTGGCGGCGATTGCGCTGCATGCGGACCCGACGAGCACCCGACCGGCCGACCCGCGGTAGGTATCCATATCTATAAGTTGGTAAATGTATCTTTTTGCGTTTTTTATTGGAGCGACTTTGGCTGATTGCGCGCGTCGGCCGCATGGAAATATGTTGATCGGCGCGCGAAGGTGCCATTCGCACTGTTCTCCCCCTCTGCTTATGGATAATGTGCCTTTCAAATCAGCCGCCAACGATCGGCTGGTTGCTTCTCTTTCGCACAAGGAGAAGAATTCTGGACCTGACATGCGAGTGGGCTGGCAGGCAGGCAGCCCGCTTTCCCACTGTTATAATGTTGATATTGGCGGATCGCGCAATCTATCGATTTATTTACGGCGGCGAGCAACGTGTGTGTTCTAGCTGGCCGGCTGCCTCAAGAGTCATCGGCACGACATAAAATTTGCTTTATCCCCATAAAGAATATACATACATAGTGTAGTACCCAATACTCCCTTGCGTCCGTTTCGATTTCGGATCGAAAGGATTAGACTGGGTAAATGTCACTTTTAAGTGTCAGACTTTGGAGTGTGATTGGGTGGCTCCGCCTATTCTAGCGCTTATGGCATGAACATTTTCCAAATTACACATATTTCGTAACCCATGGATCAAACAAAAACCGAGGGGACTTTGACCGCACACAACAGCAGTTGGAGTTGGAGATGTGTGTGACCTATAATATGGTGTATGCCCTCTCTTAGTATCGCGCCCATCGATAATGAGTGTAATTTACAATTTTCTATTTTATTCTGCCTTCGGTTTGTGAAATCTCCCACCTGACGGTGGTTAAGATACGAATAAATATTACAAACATATTTTTTATATATATTTATTTTTTTTTTTGTTTAAGAAAATAAGGGTGCTATGTATCGAGTATATTTTGTGGTCAGACATAGTGTGTGAGTTCACATGTCAGGGGTTGGTGAACAGGGTGGTTTTTGAAAAAATAGTTTTCCTTGAGCAACTCCTTCATATTTAATCAGAGTTTCAGTTTAAGTAGGATTTTTTTTAGAAACTAGACTTCAGGCAAAATACTAATTTGTTGGTCATTGTTGAGAAAACTTCTTACGCCGGATTATAGGCTTGTTTGTGTTTCTTGTTTGGACTATAATAAAAGGTTGTCAACAAACTTGGAATGTACCTTTACGGGAAGTCATTTTTAATTCGCTTAAACTACTAAACCGCGAGGCGAAAGAGGTTGTTAAGCTTTAAACAGAAACTTGGGACATTCCCAAGAAAGGCAAAGTTATTTTTTCGTAGAACTAACGTCTTCATTTATTAAAAGAAGGCGTTTCTATGAATTTAAAGTATCTATCTATTTAGGTTTTATAAATATCATTTTCAGCATTTGATTGCAGGTTTTAGTCTAAATTCTAGTGACAAACTTTAAAATTGAAAGAAGAACTTAACTGCTATTAAACAAAAAGACATTGCTTATTTATTTCTTGTATGTACTTTTTCTTATATTTGCTATATAATTACATCCCCGCGGAATATACATCTCTTGCATAGATTCGACTTAAACAAACGAACTGTTTGGATTTACCGAAATGGTTTTGAACTAAAAACAGATCTTCTTAATAAGCTTTCATCCGACGATAGCTAAACAAAGATAAATTGAATAGCTTTAACTTTCAAATTTTTTAGCATTGTGTGAAATTAAGTCAAGTCGATTTTGAGGTCGATTGTAGTTTGGAACAATATCTAATTCGATTCTACCCTTTTCAGTTGACCGCTAGAAGTATAAATTAACCCCAATTTGAATTATCGATTACCGTCGGAAAATCAGAGTTACTTTCGGCACGCAATTCAGACGATATAGCAACATACGTTTTATATAAATTTGGACTTGCGTAAAGGCTTTGCGATTTTAATAGATCTTACTATATATATCCAAGTAGGAGAGTTCTGAAAATATTCCCAAACTTAGGTAGCGTTAAATACGGTGAAGTTTTTTTTTTTGCCTAGCAATGAGTGCAAATTTTTACAAATATGGTGAGGGTTCGCGGATTGAGTGACGTTTTAAAAAATTTTCAAGCTGGTTCCGATGTTTTTATGTGCATACTTCCTTACCTAGTTAGTTTTATGTACCATTTGTATTGCTTTTACCACCGATTATTATGAAAAATTTACGAATTAAGTTGTCAGCATCCATAAAGTTGCTTTATCATTGACGGAAGAGGAAATAGCTAGAATTTGCAAGAATTAAAACTAGATATGACATTTTTAATAATTTGGAAGGCTTACTAATAAAATGTGGTTAGCATTCATACTCATCAAATTCTGAGAGTGGGAGCTCTAGAGAAACCTGAGTTGTCCGCTTATTTAGTTGGGAAATTGACTTTGCATACCTTGAACCCGCAACAAAATTTTAATATTGCCCGCCAAAACCTCTCTCGTACTTTCGATCTGTGAATACTTATTTGGTGGTATTTATGAAAATGGATGAGATTGCTATATATACAGTTCGTATGTAGGTTAGTGCAAATTATATAAGTATAGACAGCTGAGTTTACGTTTGAGGGCGAATTGAGACTCTCTCGGAGTTGACTATCCGGTGAATTACTCATCTGTGACTGTAACAATCGAACCCCTATCCTTAAGAAAAAAAAAATGCTGTCTAGCATTAGTGTAGCCATCGGCACGTTGTAATTTATTTGCTGATATGAATGAATGTCTATGTCGCAAAGATCGCTCAGAACTTGGTACGAGTGTTCTCCGAGAATCTGTTTTCTCAACCTTACATGTGCTCAGAAGGCGTGTTGTGCATTCCTCTTCTTTAATATTTCTTCAGATTCTACAGAAGTTGTTGCATGGTACTCCCTCTGTTGGTATGCCTAAAGAATGTCCTTAGTACTGTCGCGAATAGACTGAATTGGATAGACTCTCTGACATCGGCCGGTTTAACAATTTTACGCTTGAGGATGTTTCGTACGTAGTCTGACACTTTAAGGGCTGGCCAAATTCCCTCGTTGTTAAACAATTATAGTGAGTACAAAAGAAAAAAACATAATATGCTATAAAGCAAAGTTTACTTGAGCGCTACAGCTTGGCTGCGTGCGTCTAAGTTGGGATTTTCCTGTACGTACGACTGCTTATAAGTTTATTCATTTAATCCAAAATTCATTCCAGAAGAATTACACGAAAAATAAAATTTGGACTATGCCGAAAAGCCACACCGGTCCTAAATATATTTAACCCTTTAACAGTCAAGTATATGACATCACTTTAAAGATGACCACGAGAGACGGATTTTTCCGAAGGTTTTGGTATCAAATAGAAAAACTTTGCCTTGTCATGACCTAACCACATTAATTTTAGCATCTTTTTAAAATGCTTGAATTCACGTCAATTCGATAAACCTTTTCGTCAGGAAAAAAAACGGAAATTAGTTTTCAGGAAAATTTCATCCCATTCATTTCCTATATTGATGACAGCCAAGACCGTATAAAGTGGTTTTAAAGAAGCGGCTAATCGACTCTACAGAGGCAGATGAAGACCTAGCCTTTAGGTGTCGCACAAATTTGGAAATGGACCTCAATCAACTAGGAATATATAACTGGAGTAAATTATCCAACCTTTATTTTCTCCAACGAATTTACCTGTCTGAAGCCAAAAATAGCAATGGACAAAAAAGGAACAAAAAAAAATAGCTACATGACGCTCTTCTCCACACTTATGTTATATTGACATTGAGATCATTAGTTGAATATCGTATAAAAAAAAATTATAATTCCATATTAACATATTTGATTTAATAAATTATTCACTAAGCGAAATTTTATGCAGTGTCTTAACGATTAACACGTTGAGTGCCACGCCCATAACCCATTATTAACATATATTCGACTTTCATTTAAAAAATTTGTTTAAAACAAATCTGAGAGCAAGACTCTTGACAAAAACATACAATAAAGGCGCACACACACTTGACATTGAATATAGGAAATAAATTACTACCCCAAGACTATCTACTAATAAAAATAAATCAATTTTTTTTTATTTCTACATAATGTTGTTTCAAAAACTAGTTAATTCGAGCCAATAAATAATTTTCTCAAAGTGAATTTTTTCACAAAAAAATTAAATTAAAATAAAATTACGTAAAAAATCGATTTTTGAAGACGACACACACTCACATTTTTGTGATAAGAAGAACAAAATTTTTCGGATAAAATCAAATTGAGAAAATTTCTTATATAAAAGTGGCTGGTTCTGTTTTTCAAAAATGAAAATGTTTTAAAATTTTCAATAAACAGATAAAACGTACAGTACTTACAAATCCATGTTTATCACTAATATTATTTGTTAGTTTCAATTTGTGAAATGAGACGACTTTTTGCATCCATTGCTCACCGGTGGTGGGTGAGTCCGGATGGATGTACATTCGTTTTGGCATTTCTGGATCGGCTTTGCCAGCAACCATCCAACGACTGTAATGGGACAAGCAGGGACACGAATCAAATTAAATATATAAACCTAACCTTTGGTGTAACTCACCTATTATGAAACTTATATCGATAGTCATCGGCCGCCACAATATCCAGCAATAGTATATACTTCGCCTTTGCATCCAGTCCCGACACCCGAAATTTCATTTGCGGAAACATTTGTCTGAAAGAAAAAAAGAAAAATATTTATACATGTAGGTAGATAAGCATAATGTATCTTAAAGAATCTAACAAATCCCATATATAGTCCCATTCCCATCGAAGTGGGTACTCGCCTTGCTCAATTGATTGTTTTCCATGGGCGGTTGCGGGCATTTCCCACCCATATAATTATCATAATATTGGCCCCCATTTCGCTCTCTCCCATCTGAAGCGCCAGACTTCATTTGTCCAATTTGTGGCGATGGGGAAAACTCCATCGCAACAACAAATATTAAAATTATAACTTTGGACCAACAATCACTCAATCTTAAACCAACAACGCGTACAACATGATCGCGGCAGCAGTGTCCAGGTCATGAATCAAATTTAACGAACGAACGTCGTCTACGGTCCATTCGTCCGTCCGTCTTCTAAACGGAGGAATCCGTATACAAGACAAAAGTAAAAAAAAAATAAATCGAATCGCGATGAGTCCAGGGCGCGCACACACAGAAGAAAAGTGAGTGATACCCGGCTAATCCTCCTCTTTACCTCTCTTAGATACATATATAGGTATACGAAAATATGTAGGTATGTATGTAAGTAGGTAGTACTCTCTGCCATTATGAAAAATTCTTTACTTCAATATTATTGAAGACTTGGCGCCAGTTAGCTCCCCATTTCATTTTTCCCGTACAACCGCGAGAGATTTTTTGACGACGACGAAGACGCGGATGACGACGATGAGGGCAATGTTGTGAATTGGAGAGGAAGCTACCTAACTACCTATTACCAATCTGGCTTACCTGTAGCAGTCTCGCTATATCTCTTTCTCTCTCTCAAGTTGGATTGAAGGATGTGATGATGATGCTAATGATGGTGGAGTGGAAAGAAGGTGAGTAGCTGGCGCAGCCACACGCGCGACGACGACCAGAAGAAGTTGAACTTCTTTTTTCTGCAGCCGTCCAGTCCAGTATGGCCTCATTTCCACAGACGCCAGACAACGACAATGACTCCAAGCCAGCGAGAGATGAGCTCGAATCGAAATTTGCTCGCTCGTTTAGCAAATCGAAGGGTAACCCACCTTTAACACGTCGCGAGCTCTCTCTGACACGACTGTGTATTTGTCTCACCACACCACCACCACTAGCACCAGCATCCAGCAGCAGCAGCCTGCAGAGGATGCACTCCCTGTTTGATGAAGGTATCTTTTTAACACTACTTACGAAGAAGATACACTTGGGGCTCGCAAAAAGATACTTTTCTTTTTTTTTCGTCCTATTCTGTGCTGTGCTTTTTTGAGCCACACGAAATTTTGGGCCAAAAAACTTCAAGACTTCATTCCTATCGTGTATGACTATGTGCTTGTTACCAATTCGAAGGAGGAATGTGTGATACAGCGCGAAGTCCAACTCGAGCCGGCCGGCGCGGAGGAGATAATCATTTTCTGAAATGTCTTGTCTTACATTGAGGAATGAGTGTAGAGTGAGGGTTTCTTAGTTGTTTCCTTTTTTTCGACGGAACAGAAAATATCTCTGTCGATCACGACAATGATGATGATGATGATGCTGATGATGGGTCTGCGCGCTCTGGTGCTGGCTGATGGCTGATGGCCCATCAATATGGCGACAGCGCTGGAAACATTGTCAGGAATAAAACCTTACGAAAAAGAGCGAAGAACAGAAAGAGTTTTATGAGCGTAGAAGTTGATAATTCGATGATGTGGTATAATGCGGACGTTTATTCATTAATTATTGGTTATGCTGCTAAGAAATTGCAAATATTTCCTGTGGAGTTGGGCCTTTTTGCTCTGCCAAGAGATGGGGATATCATTTTTATGTCCCAGAAGTGATGGAGAAGGTCCTTTCTACAGAAGTGGATTTTTTTTCTGAAGATCGATGAGTATTTTTGCCTGCATGGACACATTTTTTCACAGTTGGAGTTGGTTGGCATATAGTGGTGGTAAAGATAACCACATTGAGTTTTGAGCTAAGACAATGATGGAGTTGATTCTTCAAAAATTCTATCAAAAAAAAACTGATAGTGATTCAGCAAGTACTGATTAAGTTGGTTGATGTTTGACCAAGGTTTGTAAGTTCACAAATTATCTGCTTTAAATTTCTCGACTTACAAGAGTAAGCGGAATTATTAGAGAATTAATCCAATGGAACAGACCTCAATTTTTGTGACCAACATGCAGTAAATATTTCCTTAACAAAAAATGTTCTAAATTCTGAGACTACCAAGCAGTAATGGGTAGTAATAATTACTTTCATTACATTTAAATAAATATTGATTTGCGGCAGTAATTGAAATGGATCTGAAGTTGAGAACTTACGGCCTGTAGTCTTAATAACATTTTTGTAACAGCAATTTGAATTACCGGGTAATTGTTATGTAATTAAATTAATTTCCAAATGCAAAGCAACCGAATTTTGTTAAAAAAAAAAAGTATTATTAATTTAATACCCATTACAGCTATCTTTACTTTGCGTAAATGTGAATTTATGTGGTAATTTCACTGAGTGCTTCAAATTACCTACTTCTGCAATTAAATAAAAATATTTTTGTCAACCACTATTTGTCTGCATTCAAATGACCATCTCATGGATTGGTATATCTTTCAAATCCGCTTTAATCACCATCCTAGCCTCCTTATCTGCGATCCTATCGCACCCAAAGTTCATTTCACATTACATACAATAATTACTCATATTCAACTCCGCAGCATCAGCAGACAGGTTAGGATACTTTTGTATGAAGAAAGAAAGGTCAAACAGATATTATACTCCTCCGAAATGTTCATAATATAAACCATAAGGCACACATGTCTTGCTATTATACTGGCGATGCGATGTTGTTTGACAAGCACTTATCTCAATGAATGGCGATCGTGTGATTTACGATCTCGTCGACAGAGAGTGGCGATAAAATTTTGGTTGATTAGAGGCAATAAATAATCCATTTCTGGACAGAATAGTGACAATTTTAATGAATTGGTCTTCAAAGAATATAAACATAATGTACGCTGGCATGCAATGATGAGTGTGTCTGTGTGTTTTTTTTTTATTTTTTTTTTTGGTTTCTTTGTGCGCGATAGATCTTTGTTTGTGTCATGCGAGATTATAATTAGTGTGATAACAGTGATTCGTTGGCGGCAGTGTAGTTAAGTGTGGGGATCAGAGGGCTGCTATTAAAATCGTTGTTGACAAACTATGTTATAGGCTCAATGGAAGTAGGTATACAGCTGTGGTACATATTAGGCAGAGCCTTTGATATTACCAAATTGATCAGAGTACAAAGAACAGCGGGTATAACCCTTGAACCTGATTCTTTATCTCATGCCTCGTACCATCCTTAACATTGGCCTTCCAATAGGTGTTTTAACTTGTTTTAGCTCCATCTTAGGAGCTTTTATTAAGATCTAAATGACATTGAAACTTCTGAATTAGCTTAACGAGTAGGGAGGAATTTTTTTCTAAGTGTGGCAGTCCTATCCTGTGAGCCACTTTTACAAAATCTTATCTAACCTACCCGTTAACCTGCATCACCATGGGAACCTATAGGGAAGTTAAAATCTGAGATTTTTACGGCCTAGACCCTAAGCTAAATCATTTATTCACTATCTAGTTGCTTGGAACCAAATCTAACCTGAAAGAAATTCTAGAATTGTTTTTCCGTAGGATTCTATAGCAGGAATGGGTGTCCCTATTTTGTTATAAAAGGCGCGAAAAATATATCTAAGGTTGGCATTGTAGTAGGAGCGATTGTATTCTTTAGTTCTTAACCTATCACAATCCTTTCTTCATCCTTAGACAAAAGATGCACAAGTCGTTTCAATTAAGGAGGCATTTAAGTTAATGGAAAATTAAACCACATCCAATAAAATGTAGCTTTATTTGGTGACAGCTAGGCTTTAATTAGGGTCCCTGATTTACCTGTGACTTCATCCAAGCATGTCAAGGACTGCAGAAAGATACTGAATAAACGTGGCGCCGCTTATTCCGAATATAAGTACATCATTTTACCTCAAACGTCATGTGCAGGTGGAATAATTTGACAAAATGCGTCATTTTCAGGATATTTTTGTCGGAATCCCATAAACCCAGAACAAAATACCTGTAGAACTCCTGCATACACTTCAATTGATAGTGGAACTGTGCTTTACTTTCTCCTACATTACTTTTTAAGTCTTCTAAGTAGGAAGTGGTCTCAAATAAGAGCTTTAATGCTAATTGAAGGAATCAGTCACATTAACCAAACTCTATTAATAGGAAGGTTTGAGGACTTTTTTATTTAATTTTTTTATAAATTAAAAGCTTAAGTTACTTGAAACTTTTTGTATCAATCATCGTTTAAGAACTCGCATGAATATTTTCAGTATTTGATAAGGACAGCTTTTTTAAGCTGCAAAAAGTTGCTGGATAGTACAACAACTATTACAATGAAAAATTTGTACGTTTTTCACCACCTGTATACTTGTAGGGCCCTACGGGAATAACAAGGCCATTTTTGCAATCTGAAAAATGATAGCAAAAGGCAAACTCACAAATATCACTGTAGCCTGCAAGTCTAAAAGAACATAAAAGGTTTTGCTATTTCAATTATTATTTCCATAGCGGAAAAGAGATATTCATCTAGTGATTGCATTTTATATATTCAGCGAGATCACAGTAACCTCATGTCAATACGGTAGCAGTAGACGCAACCCACAACTTCCCAGTGGCACTGATTTCATTCGATATATGTTAAAAACAATTTAAAAAAAATCTCTATCTTTGTATTCCACAACAGCGACGACTCGTTCGTTCTGCAACTTGAAACAACGATTTTATTGCAAAGCATATTGGAATAAAAATAATAAAAATGTTGATTAACTACCACCCAGAAGGACATTTTAGAGCCTCAAAAGTTATAAATGAAAAAAAAAAAAACACACACATGACTACCACAAAGGCTCAGCAACAACTAATTGCAATGTCCATAATCCCATAGCACTGATATTTTATTCCGCGTCCATAATAGTTACAAGCAAAACAAAATTGTAAGCAAACAAACGCAAAATACAAAAAAAAACCAATTACATCGAAAGTGACAGCTTTATGCGTGGTGTGCATCCCCAGACCAGACCACCCGACGCAGTATTCCACACGGAACCAGCTATATCCATATCCCTCCCACCATCAACCTTTCGCCATCATCAACTGTCAAATCGTCGACCACCATAGAGGTGAGGGCATTTTAATCACATTTCAACAATTACTCGCGCGATTGGCATTTAAAAATCGCGCGCATATAAAATTGTATGCGTGTCGTTGTAGGTAGGCACTCGCATTGTATTGTATTTGGGGGGGTTGTGTCAAAACATGGCACGCAAACGCTTCGCCATTTATATAGTAGACAATATGCATGATGTATCTACTCCAAGCCACCAATCGTCAAACTGGGCACAGGCAGAAGCATATCTCTAGCTTGATGATAGTTCATATTTATTTGTGGAACGTGATTGGAATTAACAATCGGTGCTCAAATTATGAGTGCGCGATAGCAATTATTATAAGATGGACAAAATGAGTATTCCAGCAATGGACAAATGGGAGAATAATGGCAATTTGGGAAGATGTGACGAGGTGGTGCACGGAATCCAAAATGAGATGCAGTGTGGGAGTTTATCTATGCATGGTTTGGATGGAAGCGATATGAAGGTCGTTGGAAGCTTTTCATTTGGATTTGATGTCCTTGGGTGGTTTAATAACACTTGACGCGGTTTTCAAACGACGCGACATCCAATATATTCAATTCAGTGCGAAGTTTTATATGAATTCCTGTTTGTTTTCCTTCAAAATTGGTACAAATTGGTAAGTATCTTTTACTCTTATACTCTGTGTCCTGTAAAGCGTTCCTAAGCAAACACTATTAAAGGATGTAAAACAGGAAATCAATTGATAGGCAGCTGTTTTTAGTATATTGGATAAAAATTTAGCCAGCATGAATCCGGTTTGACAGAAAAAACGTTGTTAATAAATACATAACTTTATTAATAAAATTGCTTATCTTTCTGCTTTCAAGTCGCTACGTAATTTATTCCAATTCTTCAGTTAAAATTGTCAAATCAGTATTTTTTTGTAATTGGATTTTGACCACCACATCTCGGTAAAACACTCATTCACTATGTGTTTGAAATTTAGGTTGGGATCTAGAATTCTTCCTAGAATTCTTCCGTTTATTAAAGGAAGGGTAAAATCGGGTATGTATACTTTCTCTAGTCTAAACTAAGGAGGATCTTATTGTACTTGATCTTAAACCTGAGAATTTTGTTCCTTGATGAAAATAATGCACTCGCAAAAGTTGGTATTCAATTCAAGTTCCAGTGACTCTGCAGCAGACTCTGTCTTTGCTAAGAGTCATTGATAGTTTCGACGGATTGGCACTTATGTATCCATGACTTTTCTGAGCCGCTCTGATAAATTGCTAGTTTGTTTCAAGACAGTCACTGTAAGGCCGACAGTATTTTCTGGTAGCTGCCAGTACGTTCAAGGTAGCTCTAGTAAACAACTCCGCACTTTTCACCTCACTTTTAGACCTACAGAAAGACTGACAGACGAAATTGTGAACTTTGAACTCAAAATTGTATTTGTCTAATTCTGCAAACTATGATCTCAGATTTTCTATATGAGTCTCAACTCCTTTTGCGGGAATCGGGGACTTAATATTAACACCTAAGAAACTAAAATAAAGCCAACCGGAAGAATTGGATTAATAATTCTTATCCCACCGAAGTTGTCGCAGTGATTTTGGATTTATCTTCTTCGTTACTTTTTTATACGGATTTCTTCTTCAAGTTTGTTTCGATTGTCAAATTCGACAAAAAATGCTGCTATTTGGATAGTCAGGAATCACACTAATACATAATGTAAAGGGCGGGCCATATAGTGATTTCTTTTTAACCATAGGTTAATATTGATAACTGTTAGCCGCTCGAAATCTTGACAGTGGAACAAAATGAGCAGCTTTACGCGTTACGCTTGAACAACGTTGGTCAATATTGGAAACTTATTTCCAACAACACTCATGGTCCCCTTCGTAGTACGCAAAGACGAAAATTTTGCTGCTGAGCCGAGAGTGTGAGTCTTCGAAAATGAGGCTGAGAACAACGTTTCGATCACCGCTGGGCGGTACAGATCCATGTTAACCGTGCCATGTCGGAAGACCTCTGGTTCATGCAGGCTGGGCCACACAGCCCATAAACGAGTTTTTGCGCACCAAATTCCCAAATCGTGTTATCTTTTTTTGTGGGGAACTGTGAAGGAACGATATTATGTCAACAATCCGGAAACGATTCACTTAAGGCTAATATCATCCAAACAATCCGTGCGCGACAGCCCGAAACCATCAATAAGGTCTGGAAAATTAGAGTGAAAGAATGCCCTACTGCGAAGCCAGCCACTTAAACAACGTTTTGCTCCATAATTAATGGGAATGGTTGCTCTACTAATAAAACCATAATACATGGGAAAATTCTAATTTTGTTCACTTTATTGCATTTTTAAAAAGAAACTCTAATTTTGTCCACCCTACAAGCCATTGCAGTTTATATTATCAGATTCATACAAAAAAGGAACAGGCGTCTCAACGAGTCTACGCTGACAAACTTTTTCCAAATATCTTTCAAAGAATGCAGCTTTAAATGTTTACAAATGTCAAGATAAGTTTGCTGGTAGTAGTAGTTTTTAGTAGAGAGCCTTACCCCAGTGTGATAAATACGAAAGAACAATAAAACAGGCTTTGACTTAAAGAAAAAAAACCACACACACAAAATGTTTCTTTTAAAACAGCTAAAGCAGGGACAAAAATATGCTCAATATTTTATGATTTTTAGTTTAGTTATGCAATCACCTCGACCCATCATCTGTTCCCATCATTATATGTTTATCTGGAAAATCCATCTCATCGTGGCCCATCACAATCCTTCTTTATGTATGCATGTCCATGTTCCCATGCTGAACTAATAGCCATTATTGGCTCATTAGGAGAGGCGTTCCATCCGCGTATACACACGTATAGTGTTTACAAATCTATTTTCCTGGCAACCTTAATCGAATTTTAATAACTTCATATAGGTATGCGAACGTCCATAATACTTTTATAGGAAAGCCATTTAAGCCAATTTACGCTGTGTAGTATTTTTCTCGAATTGTCTGACTTGATGACCACCCTGATGCAGCGATAAATACACATTTTGTTATGTTTCTCGTCATACAAACCAACAACGGTCAAGATAGAGATCTCTAACGGCAGGAAGACGAACAAAGAGCCAGCGAAGGCGTACACCATTCCTTCAACCTGCTATCGATAAATTTTATTATTATTTATTATTAAAGTTGGCTGTCGCCATCTCTGTTTCTCCTTTGCCGCAGTTATACAAGGGAAAACACACAAATGTCACACTACTGTTTGTTTTTCGATTCCATGCTTCATTATTACCTGCTTCGATATCTTATCTGTTCTCTGCATCATCCTCTCTAACAAACTATCTAACAAACATTCGCCGGCTGCCTTTAGAAATCGATGAGCAGGAGGATCATGATGATGACAGGCGCTAGCACAATATAATATATGAATGCGAATACACCTGTCGGGTTAATTAACGATACACAACGCATCGAGAAATTACAAAAAAAAGGAAAAGAAATAAGAAAACGAACAACAAAAATGTTGCCTTCCGTCCATAATTTGTACAAAAATCAAATCCAATTAAAATGCCAACTAAAAGAAAGATACACCCCGAGAGATGGATGCAATCGCACTCGACGACGACGACGTTGTGTATTTATTATTTGTCAAATAAATTTCCATTTCATTGTCGATTGGCACATCTCTGACGAGGAAGGCTCCACAACTACTACTACCACCACCTGTCTCTCGATTATATTCAATAAAACTTATGCCAATTTCACAATCAAAATTGTTATCAAAAGTAAAATATGTAATAAAAATTTACATACAAAAACATGGTAATCGGTGGATCACCCCTGCATACCTATTCGTCAGTTGCATTCATATAAACGAGTACATAGGCGGATTCGGATGGAAGACGAAGAACGACACCCCTTAGTGATCGGTTTATCGTGATAAATGTGTCGCAGGGCAACAGCGGAGTCAATTCTTGTTCTGTGCAAGCCAGTGACGGACAAGGTGGTCACTCTTGAGGTACTCCACAACAGCAACAACAAAAAAAAAAACAACAAAAAATTCACAGAGAAAACCTCATTCAAAAAAGGGGATGGCAATGTTATCAAATCGCTTAAAAGTTGTGAAGTGCCGTGTCAAATTGGACGAAGATGAATTTTGATGTGAGGATTGTTAGTGGGGAAAATGGCGTCGTCGCACAAAAACTCTTTTGGAATTAATGTAGAAAAACAGTTGAAATGTCAGTTTTGGATAACTTTAACGAATTCAGACAAACGAATTCAGCGGACTCGACTGGCAGGTGAAGGTGATTTTTTTCTGCTTGCAAAATTTTTTATTTATTTATTTTTTTGTTTGCTAAGGAATTTCCGTTGTTTGAAACGTGTGAATAAGTTGATTGATTAATGGGAGTGAAGGGTGAATTTGTTGTTTATTTTTACGATAGGAAGTGGTCACAATCTACATTGGGTCGAATCTACATTGTGTGTAATTTTCTTACAATTTTGGGGAGTTTCTTCGGTACACCATAAGGAAAATCACATAAAGAGGCGCACTTTTGGAATCAATTGACGCATAGCAACAAAAATATTGTAAATTCCAATCAAAGATGTGATGGTTTGTCACCTAATAAATATATTAAAAATGCCTTCAACTCAGCAAACTGGTCGTGCTCCGTCATTTCTAGTTACATACTCCAAAAACAGAAGCTTCGACATAGTCGAAGGATCTTAAACCTACAACGTCCTCAGAGGCCTTTTCTTTGCCCTCTTTTGTGGAATATTATACATGATAATGTTTTCGGGCGGCTAATAGGTACGTGCAAGACTATAGGCTTTGCAGAAGCTATTTCTAGAAGCAAAGCTCGGCTGTATACGGCAAAAATTGACTTTGGCGGCAAGCAGAAAACCGAAGCAGTTCTTATCCCCAGGTGTAAGATCATGGAATGAATATATGCCATGGGAGGCAAAGCCATTCGATAAAAACAAGCAATTAGGTGGAAAGATGTAATGATCGCTAATAGGCTCATATTTAAGGCGCTCGTTAGGGATAATAATTCAAGTATGGGGGTATCAAGATGTAGTCGCATAATTCTGCTATCCGTCTAAAGTAAGAAGCTCGGTTCTTTTGTGTACGTTTGCGGCGTGGGCTGACGCTTTGACGAAATGAAGTTAGTGAAGATGATGTAGAAAAACCCAAGTTTAATAAGAAGAAAAAAGCAGTCTCATAAAACCAAAACCACGGGGATAACGCCAACAAAGTTAGACGAACAATCCAATTTATCCCAAACATAGAACAGCTGAGTCAGGGATCAATCTGTGACATTTATATAATGTCACAGATAGAAATGCATACTATTTTCGACAACTAAAACGCTTTAAAAGGTGAGGCACAAGTTTAGTAAATTGCATTATTAAGTCCACACAACATGATGGGTCCTGGATTTTTGCCAAAGCCAGAGCTTTGTCCCATAGAGAACATTAAGCAAAGGAGTAGAGCTCTCCATCACGTAATAAAAATCCCTGTTAAAGATTTATAAAAATAAACATCTTTGCAACACTGTATCCATAATATCTTGCCAAATCAAACACAATTTCACAATGGACATCATCCAACTAAACATAATATAAAGATGTGTATCTACTATCAAATTCAGACTCTCATCCTAGACCGCCTCCACTCATACATGCACACAATCTCCACCATCTTTAGATTCATTTCTTCCTTCTTCTTTTTTTTTTTTTGTTTGTTATTGCTGCGTTGTATTCCTTCGATCACCAATTGCCCTCGCATATTACATGAATATTAAAACAACAACAAAAACAACAACATAATACCACATCATCATCCTCCAAAGAGACACCGAACATAATGCATCCGCATGTTCGCGATAAATCCTGCGAACCGCGCACCATCACACTGGCACACGCACTCGTGCTGCTCCTCGTGCACTCTGTGCTCAGATGCTCGCTGTGGTAGGTACTTAGCTTGGCATCGTGTATCCGTGATGTTTCTTCCACGTAGGTCTACATGGATGTCTGCAGCACCTCCATGTCCATCTTGTGCCGTTTTAGATACTTTACAACGATTAAAAATTTTCGCTGCAAGTTGTCTTCCTCGCAGGGCACGTCTTTCAGTTTCAACATGTGGCCTAGGTGTGCTCGTATCCTTTTTTTTCGTTCGTCTCAATGTCGTCGTCCTTTCCTCCCCACATACGAGTGTATTTTGTTTTTTTTTTAACATGTAACTCGTGTGTGGGTTTCAAGTATCGCGATATGTTTAGAATTTGTTCTGAGTTATGAACAACACATTTCATTGAGTTTCGTTCGATTTACAAGTTCCTTTGAATGATGATCGTTATGATGTTTGGCGGTTCGTATCTATGTGCCTTATCTACAGACATATGTATGTATAGAAATTTAGAGCGGTTGCCCTAAGCTCCAATCGACAAACAGCATTCAAAAGTAAATACATAGTGTGTGGGTGGTTCAGCTGAAATTTCGCTCGTTCGTTTTTTCTTGTATCTATCTATCTATAATATTTCTATCTATCCAAACATACACAAGAGTATCTTGTGAGAGTAACTTTTATGTACAGAAAATACAATTTTGTCATGCGCATGGATGGATTTTCTACGTCTCATAATTATGTCGAATGGCAGAAAAGATGACCACCACTTGAGCAGCGAATGTATGTGTGCATAGGTAGGTGTATCAGTAAATGACATTAATTTACCACCCAGGAGTTGTTTTGAGGGTGGGCGTATTGGAATAATTAGAGGACGATGCGAATGGGGTATACGAAACAAAATGACGACGACGACGAATGGGCGAATCGTGAAATTTATACAACAACAAAGAGAAAAAAAGAAGAGAAATGGTTTGACAAAGATTTTAAATGATTTGGGGGCCGCTTCTCTACAACAGTTTGACATCCATTTTTTGGCTTTAAGAAGATTTTATTTACGAAAGCGATTTAGAGCAGCGGAGCTCTATGACTACAATATGCTACCAGATAAATCATGTAAAAACCTGTTATATACGTAGATACATTATATTTGACGAAGTTGTGTCTTAAAGGATATAGGTACGTACGTATGATAATCCCGTATCGTTTTGGACATGTTAGTAAGTGTCATAGGCTTAATGTATTTATACAATTCTCAAGCATTAGATTTCAATCCCAGGCAGACTAAACCGGGGACCTATGGCCCTTATGGATGCAGTGGCTTAGTGGTTAAGTGCGTTGGACCACTAAGCGAGAGGTCGGAAAGCTTTTATTCGCTGCTTCACCTATTGCGAACGTCTGACAAACAACCAAAAGTAAGAACTGTCATGAGAAGCTTCTCAAAAATTAGTTGCCGTTCGGAATCGGCATTAAACTGTAGGTCCCTTCCATTCGTGTCAAAAATACATATTCGCACACACAGTGGTTGATGAAGCTAGGCTTTTGGTCCTGTATGGGCCGTTTAGGCGTAAAATTTAAAAGGCTAATTCAGGAAAGCCTTAGTTCACGTCAAATTTAGAAAAATTAAACCAAAACAAGAGTAGAGGGGCTGTGTTGAAAATGCTTTCTTAAATAGTGGTTTTAAAAAATACCTTTTATTCAGAATTGAGATAGTTTATATGAAACAGCTATGTGAGACAATACACGACTTTAAGAGAAAGAAAAGAGTTTTTCATTGAAATTGGGGGTGACTTTGACAATGCCTTTTGATATTAGTCATGTGCAGCTACGCTAGACTACCTGCATGGTATTGAGGAATCACTTGTTACGTGCGGGGATCGAACGCGAGCAATGTTGAGAAACAAAATGTAGGTTGCAGATGATAGGGGTAAAAATGGGGGCATTCCGGTGCATGGTAGACGCACATACCATGATCTAATCACAGGCTTATGCAGATGATCTCGCTGTTGTTTGGCGAATATTTGTGCGAAAGCGCAAGCAGCTTTAGACATGATCGACGATTGGTGTAGGTGAATGGCAGAATATTTTTAAAACTAAGGTTGTTCGACGGGACTGTGTCCACTAGTACTAAAAGGTGACACATTTCATTTTTTACGAAAGGTTCCAAAAACTGTCAGGGTTCAGGGTTTGGAATGTGACACAGTAAGGCTTTTGTCTTCATTAGGCATACATACATATATGCATCGGTCTTCAAAGTGGTAATCTACGCTTTTCTTATGTCTATGCATTATACTGTGAAGAACAGCTGCGGTCGAAACATATGCCGCAGTTAAGATCTTGCTCAATCTTTAAACCACTTCTAAGATAGTGCTTCTATTCAAAAACTCTTTAACTTTGGTCGGAATGCTTGGGATAACAGGAAATAAACTAAAGGTTCGAAGGAAGTTTTCTCAGTCCCTAAAGCAGGCTCCGGGGCTCTAGGTCCTGACGTAGTAAATGCCAAACATCTAAGCTAAAACATCTTATTGCTGAAGTAAAAGTACATATCTGCCAGAAAGTTACTGAGTCTGAGTGCTTCAGCGGACGTAACTACAATGCTTTCATAAAAAAATTATAATTTCATCTTAGTATGACCACAAATAGGCTTAATGCCACCATTATTCCACTTTAAAGTTAGTTACCTACCTACCTAAATGCAGGACAATATTCAGCCTTGAAATCATTTCGGCATTTCATCATGTGGGTACGGCACCCCAAAAACAGCATTTTTAGATTTCTTCATCTTCTACCGGAAATAGCATTTTTGCCAAAAATTAAATTCAATCAAATTCGTTTGTCAAATTTAAACAGAAAACCAAAAACAACATATCGGAAGAAACCATTCTGCCATGCCAAACCGAAGCCGTTCTCGATCTTATTAAGACAATTTATTCATAATGTACGACACATCCTCTTTAAAATAAAAATTAAAACGCTAGACTAAGCGCAAAATGCAAAAATAAAAAAAAATAAAAAAACAACAACAAGAAAACACCAACAAATTAAATGATGGACACAAAATCAAATGACCGACAATACTTGCCAGCCAGCCGACCAACCAAAATCAACATCATCATTCGATTTAAGGCAGTTGCCCGTCTCCCGCGTGTGCAAAACAACAACAAAAAAAACTTCAGTGTCCTGCCAAACACTATACATTCATTTATACATACGCTTCCACTCTCGATCTCATCTGTCATACATCGGTCGTGGACATCGTGCGCGCATCAACATCAGCACATCATGGTCAATCTTTTTTCGCTCGCGGAACATGACAATCATTGCCAATTGTAGTTCTTCAACTCTTTTGCCTGCGTGTTGTTCCTCTTCCTCTTTTGTCTGAGCTTTTATTTTCACAAAATACTCGGTAATAATGAAATCAGACAAAGCGCTTAACTCTGCAGAATGGGTCAGCGATATTATTAGCCATAGTATGTGGAGAACAAAAAAAAAAAAAAACAAAACACATATGTATGTACTCAGATTCACCACCATCATATCGTAGTCGTCGTCGTCGTCATCATAATCATCATCATCATCATTATCATCATCATCATCATCATCGACGGACAACACAGGCATCAAATAATTATAACCATAAGAATATGGCCCAAAGGATTTACCTGATGCTGGCGCTGAGCGGAAAACATACAAAAACAAACACACGGCTCCATTATTGACGATCAGTTAAACAAACACAAGCGCATACACTGTAGGTAACTCAACATTTTGTTGTTGCACTATGCGGTTGGCAAAGGGCGAGAAGAAAGCCACAAAACGGAATTAAAAGCGAGTCAATAAGAGTAAAAACGTGCAGCAACCGGCAGAGACGCTGACGACGCGCAGGTCGAAGAAGCCAAGAGGTGAAGGTTTGCTGATGCCTTTTGGCGTACTAAGATGTTGACGGTGGTCAGAGTTTGGCAAAACGCAAGATGAGTATGATGTTCGAATGAAAAATTGGAAATTTTACACCTGTCAGCCGAGTATTGATAGTTTGTGGTAAAGAGAGCGTTAAAATTGACCTCAATTAGGATCTGCTAACTTTAAAAGAAAATGATATGCCAATTATTGCAAGGATGAGTAGGGTAGATGTTGTTGACACCAATAATGGTGTCTTACTTTTCGAGTTATGTCAGTTCGGGAAATTCCTGTTTTTAAAAGTAACTAAATATTTGGGTAGCAAATTTAGTTAAGCACTGTGCATTCTGTTCTTAACCTATTACTTTTGTTCTTTGCACATCCAAAATTTGGGGAGCCATTTTAATTTTTAGGGACCCCAGTTCTAAGCAATGGGGCCAAAAGCTCCTTAAGGCGTCAATCCGGCAGCGCTGGTTGGCACCATGTCACAGATGAGTAAGTAACCAGATAGACAACTCAACATAGGTACCGCTGTCCCTTTGAACCGCAAATTTTAAAAAATGGCCGCAATATTCTCTCTTAAATATCCTATCTGTGAATACGTGTTGTGTGCTGTTGATTGTCAAAAATTAGGAGTTTGAACACCAGTTTGACCTTAATGATACCTACATGACAAACGTAACTGTAGTGCTTTAATGTAAAAAGTTAAGGACGAGGACCATTGTAGTGTCCTCATAGAAGTTAGGAGAATTGTTTGTCCAAGGTCGAAAACATACTAGAGCTGCAAGTATAGCGGCGATTCGAGCATCGAGGACAGTGGTGATAAGAGATAAATGTTTTTTTATTACAACCGGTTTACGCCTCAGTATGCGCGCTGCCACATGTGTTTGTTTTCGCCGCTCACCTCGGCTCTACTTCTGACCATTTACTTATGCGCAAGAATGAATTTAGTTGATCAAAATCTCTAAAATCATTTACACAATAACAGCATTCGTTATGTTGATTTAACCCAGCTACATTATTCTTGTTTTGCCATAAAAAAATGTATGTCCAAAGAGAAAGTTCGGAATGCGTGCGATTATTTTGCAATTTTCCATTTAAACTCAATTTTGGTTGCCCTCAATCAGTTTATTTCCGCTTAACGCACATACCTACTCTGGCTGCGTTTGCGTCGTCAAGAACCTCTTATTAATTACGTTGGACGGCTTAATCTCGAAAGTCATATACTGGCGCCATTTCGCCGTTAGACCCATCAATATCTAAAAATCAATAAAACCTCCACCTGAGGTCAATGCAAACAAAGCCCGTATAACGAACCGCCCCAACCCATTCGCATATGGGCAACCGATATCTATAGATTTCTCTTCTTCCAAGGATAACACCCAAAAGCAAAACAAATGCCAAAACCAATAATTACATCGTTTCGAACCTAAAAAGGCGCAGATGCTGTGCGAAACAGCCCCCGGGGGCTTCTCGAACACAGATAATTTCCGTCCCTAGCCAACCTTCGTGTGAGAATCTTTTTACTCGACGTCTTCGTCGTCATCCATCGTTCCACCATCTCTATATTCCTATAATCATCAACAAAATAAACACACTAATCGATCACTCTCTTAACGAGGAGATCCCCTGCTAATAAGGTGTTGATCTTGTTCGATGTTCGACGAAGATGATGATGATGATGATGATGCTGATCGGTTTCACATGTGAGTGAGCGAGTGAGTAAGAGTAAGTAACTCGTGTAATTAATGGTGCCAATAACGACTGTGATAATAGCCGTATCTCAGACTAGCATCTCCTCATCGTATATTTGACTCAATTTTATCGCTGGAACCCACTAACCGATCAAACAATTACATAAATATGAGAAACTGCTCTAGCTGGAACTTGCTTTATGAGTATGTCATGTGCGTGTGTGTGTGTGTGTTGCAGCGGCTATTTGTTGACTGCTGGATAAACAAACGGAGGAGCATTAGTGCCAACACTTTAATTGAAGATGCAGAACCGGTCGAGCATGCTTAGAGAGACATCAGCCAGAAGCCGCAGCAGCAGCAGCAGCAGCGGCACCCGACGACTAGGCCGACGAGAACGGCGACGTCGGCGGCTGCAAAGGCTACTCACGCAAATCTAATGTTATATAGAATATTTAAGTTTGAAAAATTGATCACGCACGGCACGATCTGGTCTGAGCCTAGCGTTTGGCGTAAATGCAATTAAATTAATATGTCAGATTTATCATTAGGAAGAGACGTCAGGCATCAGTTCTATAATAAATAGTCTGATGAGTTACAGTGTCATCCAGATGACACAATAAGGTTGTAGTATATGTTATGTACAAAGTACTGTGAGGCAGAGCAATTCCGATAGGATATTTTCTTTTGTCTAACAATAAAGAAGGAAAGTGGTAAGTTGCCATTAAACATCTCCCCTTATGAAGATAATAGAACGAAAGGAGTAGTAGCAAGCTCAGTTTGTCAAGTAAGTGTGGTAACTCTAAAAGAAAAGACCCAGGCTAATAGTAGAATGCATCGGAAGAAAGAACATACCTACAGCCGAAGTCAGTCGAAGCCACAAATTGGGAAGCTTTATATCATTATAGTTGTGATAGTTATGGTATTACACTTTTATAGCACGTAAGCTGGAAATTCAAAATTCTGAAGCCTGGCTCTTCAGGACATTCAGGCATGCTTGACATTTATAGTCAAACCTATTCCACCCTAACCGACTATGATAAGCTCGAGTATGACTTTGACAAAACGTTTACAAATAAGACATACCCATATATACTACCTATATACTTTTAGCCCTACTGACAGACTGCAGATCTAAGCGGTTAATAAGGCTATTCTTACACACCTAGAGATGGAACTACTAGCAATGAAATTGACCATATGTGTGGACAGTCAAACATCAGTCATCAGGCAACGGCATCACGTAGTTGTACCAATACCGCTAACCTGTGGTCCGCCATCTATAGTAAGAGGTTCTGTAGCATGAATGTTCTGTAATATGAACCAGACCTGCGTGCTTTTTGTCTACGACTTATGCAGAATCTGCATGGATGAAAGGAAGATTTAAAAGGTGGAAGGTCCAATCGGACACTGCCCAGTAATCAAGGAAGGCATCTTATCCTGCATGGGAGCGAAATCCTTCAACAAATTGGACGACTCGGAAGAAACACCGCTATCATACGTTAACAGATATATTAACAGACCGAACTGGGTTTGTTAATCACATATCCTAATCATATAATACAAGTCCCATTGTGTGCCTCTCTTGGCTATTGGGTAATTTTATATGCTCCTAATGTTCTCCCTGCAACAACCCAGATCTTCCCTTTTTTACTATGTAGGTAAGTATTTCCTTTCAGAAGACCTATAGGAAATATAGGATGACTTTTCAACTATGTGACCCACTGCTTCCCTTCATCTCACATTTTTCTTAAAGAAAAGAGATTGGCCCAGTACTCGAGGAAGGGAGCTTATACTACATGGGAGCGAGATCCTTCGATAACATGGGCTGCAAATCGGAAGAGACACCGCTATCACACGTTAACAGATATATTAACAGACCGAACTGGGTTTGGACATATCCTAATCATATAATACAAGTCCCACTGTGTGCCTCTCTTGGCTATTGGGTAATTTTATATGCTCCTAATGTTCTCCCTGCAACAACCAAGATCTTCCCTATTTCTACTATGCAGGTATTTCCCTTCGGAAGACCTATAGGAAATATAGGATGATTTTTCTACTCTGACCCACTGCACTCCTCGCGTTGCCTTCATCACACATTTTTCTTAAAGAAAAGAGATAGATATGTACATATGTAAATAGATACATAAAAAGTGTTGGAAGTTTAACACCTGCAACACAATCCGTTCAAATTCACTTCTATAATCACTTCTGAGACTCACTGCACTTGTCACATACACATCAGCAGCAATTTTCTCGTGTCGCTGACATTTTAACGAGATTTGTTCTCAGCGCGTTTAATTATATGTATTGAACAATTAATTTGCTGGTCAAGTCTACATCGTTCCTACAAGCTATACAGCTAAAAGCCGCCTCTGTGTGCCGTCCTGTCGCTCTATACGCCGTACATCACCCGCATTTCAACTAACTGCATTACTCTGTAAGCCGATGCTACACTGAACATGCAATGATTAATTGCATTTCACACAGATGTGCTTGCTTGCTTGCATCTCTCGTCTGGAGCTGAGGATGGGGGTTTCCTCCGTAGCGTGGTGTTCCAATTCATTTCACAAAACCCAAACCAGATACCAGATAATACACACGCCACAGTGCAACCAAACGACCGATGCAACGAGTGAACGAAGTTCAGCGCAAACAAAACAGTCATTAGCACGTAATTCAACAACATCACTACCTCACCTTCTCACCATATCACCACACCGACATCGACAACGGTGTCGTCAAAGTACAACCATCACCACTACCACTACCACCGCCACATGAACATCGTCATAATCAGGTAACCACCAAACAACAGATTATTATATTACCGTGCCATAAAAGTAATAATAATAGAACTGAACCAAAGCAAAACCTTGTGCCTATGTTAGCTGCTGCTGCTGCTGCTCTCTGTTGCTTCTCGCGCGTCTGTCGTGTTCGACACTCTCACTACTCGTGTTTTCGCCATGTACCACTGGCACTGGCGCTAGCGAGTAATAATTCTCACCTAGGGCGCTCCTGGTGCGGTGGCGAGGCGACCTAAACCTCTCACCTTTACCTGGGCCCGTAGATTCCAACACATATGTTCGCCATTTCAGCAACAGCAGCAGCACCTTAACAGCTGAATGAGAGATCTTGCCAGGGCACACTGGGCTGTAGTTGATTACCACCACCTTCCTTTCTTGCTAATCATTCATTCATAGTCGAAGCACCATTATGTCCCCCCCTCACCACACCCGTAGAATAGTTCCAGATTTTGATTCCGTTCCGCTGCAAGCTGCGATACATTTTCTGAGGACGTCTTTTTATTTCGTATGGCAGTGCCCTTTCACCACCACAAACACATATGAAGCCTTTCTTCATAATTTGTTTTTTTTTCCATCTTCCATTTGTCCTGCTTGCTTCTTTTAATTAATTAAAAGCACGTTTTTAGATTTAACACCATTAAAACCAGCAATTTAGAGTGTTGGTACCGTTGGTGATGGGCTGAGGCAAAAGTGACGAGGGAAATTCCCTGTACACATGCATGCATAAATATAATACATACACACATGTGGTTGTTGTTTTTGTTGTTGTTTTTTTTAGTACTAAAGTAAGAAGAAAATATAAAAATGTAAAACAAAAGCTCACGCATACCCCTACATGGGTGTGATTTTTTCGCACTACAGTGTAAACAGTATGGTAGTTACAGTTTGAGGTTAATTGTTGTTTTATATATATTTTGGCATGTAAATAGGGTTGCCATTGCAGCAGAATTTTTAGGAGTTTACATTGTCAGATTTAGGTGCAAGTCGCAATTTATTAAAGGGTAGCGTAAAAATTTGTACTTCAAAGGATTTGGCTTTGATATATTGATATATTTATTGGCAGCATGAAAAAATACTGAAACTGGGTTTAAATTTTTACGATTTTTACTGCTTATATTAGTCCATGCTTAATATTTTTTCTAGGAAAACGCATTACTTATTTGAAGGTGGCCCGTAAGTAATATCAAACTAAGGGTAAGGTTTGAATTCCTCTTTTCTTATGCAGTCAGGAGTCACTAATTTAAGCTAGAATCCAAGTTTTCTATTGGTAATATCCAATTACAGTCGACATAAGGGTAGCCACAGGGGCTAATGCTTTGATATGTTCGGTCTGAACAAAAGAAACCTACAAATTGCTTGTGTCAGTTAGATGCTTTGGAATGTTTGTCAGAATTTTGCACGAAGGTGGTAAAACCCTATAGGTAGTATTTGGTTGGATTGGAACTTAATCAGCCTTGCATTGTAATTCAAGGTATTGAAGCACTTTAATTTTACTCTGAGATTGATACATAACTATACCCTACATTAGGGCAAATGGAAAAATTAGCACTTAAAAAATCAGCACGTTCAATCGACAGTTTTTTCGAAGTCATATTTTGACACTAAATTTGCGTCATTGTCCATGTGAAGCCTGTGTTGCTAATATTCGAACATTTTTCGAGTCCATAATATATTCATTGTCTGTTTCCGCTAATATCGAGAAGTTGTTATAGGAGCTGAGGCCAAAGCGGCACTTAGGTTATACAAAATTTGTTTCTCCATTTTAAAGTGATTTCACATCGCTTACTCAACGACGGCTCTGTTAGAATTAACTTAGTTAACAATAAGAAGAGACCCACTCTTCTTAAGTATCTTACATAGGCTAGGATGGATCCGAGCCAGGTCAGCAATATGATCACAGAATGTTTTAATATTCTTGTCACGAATATTTCACATCATTGCATTGGGGGAAAAGAGAAGATGACTATACTGACTATGTATGTAAGTGAATTATTCCTCGTGAGTTTTATATTTTAAGTATATAAATACGCCTGATTTGCACCTACTAAATCTAGCGCCTTTCTGAATGCGATTGAGTAATATGCATTTCTCACTTCAGCATAATTCAATTTTAATTTAAGTTATCCAAAAACTGTCTAGATCTAGAGTTCAATGTTCATTCTGATAAAGGTACCTTAATTATAACCTACATACCATTTAAAAACAGCATGCGTCTTGGTGAAGCGCGAATTGCGGAGCTGTTAGGTAAACTCACTTAAGGACACAAGTTTAGAACCGGCACCGGGTGACCGACAATACTATACAATATCAGCAATGGAAGGCATAAGTTTTATAACCGGAATGGTCAATCGTGATCAGATACATTCTCCCCTTATACGAGTTGCTAATGGTCGAATTCAGTTCTACTCGACTACACTGATTCCGCCAGTCGATTCTTCATCGGACGTTTCAAGTTTCCCTGTCTCTCACCACAAGTGTTCACACATACTCGTTGCTATCTCTCTCTCTCTCTTTCTCCGGCCACCACACCATGAAGAATCACCTCCATAACATTGTGACTGTTTAACTGATTTCTTGATCCAGTGTTCGGTTGGTCTGCGGGGAGCTGCGGGGCAACATATCGCATATGTGCATGCAATCATGCATTATATTATAGCCGCGTACTGTGCGACATGCAAATGTATGCTGGTTTTGCTTTCAATTTCTTATTCTCATTCTACGTCAAGTGAATGAAAAGATATGATTTCCTTTTTTATTTTCTCACCCCCGCAAGACTGGAGTTTTTTTTTGTTTTTTTTTTGCCTTCATCATCCTTGCATTATTTTTTTTTTTTTTTTAATTTCTTTTCTTCGAAAGCAAACGGACGAAGGTGTTGAGTGAAAATGATTACACATTTGCACAATTTAAAGATTATACGTGTCATAAAGCGAGTATGAGATACACACATGTGCAGAGATACAAAGTTACACGGCATAAATTTAGATACAATACAAAAACACGAACAAAAATAAAGAACAAAACATGCAAAAATGACACCAAACAGCAAGGCGCGACTCGATGATGACTTGACGACCTGACGACGACTTGGCGACTCTTATCCGTGACATGTATGAAACGCCAGGCAAATTCATAATTAATTAAACGGATGGGAATCATAGCAACACCTCGTCGTCTAACACCTGCAACAATAAAACAAAAACAAACAGAAACAGAAACACTGAACAGTGAGCAGAAAAAAAAGAAAGGAGGAAAATCAATGGAAATTCACTGTCAATGGCGGCAGCGATGGTGATGGTGGTGGTGCTTGCTAGTGGGATTTTCCCGCATCCCGCTCGAGCACACAATGCGCTCAGCTTACTTATAAAAGCGGGAAAAACAAACAAAAGCCCACGGAAAGTGTGAATAATGCGGACATTAAAAACTCGGCACACAAGTTGCGGTGTTTTGCACGCATTAACACTATACGCGCCACTGTATGGATATGGAGAAGCAAGAAAAAAAAAGAAATATACACAAAGTATCTAAACATTGGCAATATGACTGATGATAGTGATGTTGGTGGAGGCGGTGATGGCAGGACGGTGGCAGAGGGTGTGAGTTACGCACTGCAGCACGAAAGTTGACGTATGAGATGTTCGAGCGAAGAACATGTTCAACGCGGGTGCGTTTTGAAGTTTTCGCACGTCGACCGGACAGTGCCGTGCCAGTGCGTGCTAAAGCAGCCCACAAGTCATACAATCTGTCAGTCAGTCATCCGATACATGCGAATAGAATACAAACATACCTACACACACAATATTATGTGTGTGCCAAAACAAATTTATCTAAGAAAATAAAAAAAATAAAAATAGTAAAAATGCTTTACTCTGTGCTATTGCCGCCGGACTGTCTAGTTTAATTATGATTATGGTGTTTGACTAATCGGGGTCGTTTCTTGTTGCTGTTGCACAGTGTGCAGTGGACTCGTAGTCGTACTCGACTCGTATGTCACAGATGTGTGGAAAGTAGGTGGTCCGTTGCACGATGGTGCAACTTACTGAAACGATTTATATCTGCTAAGAGCTGCAGTTGGAATGTATTTCAAAGTGCGAAATAGGAGTAACTAACTTGTCGGCGAAGTCTGATGAATAAATATTGCTATTGGCGCGAATAGGTGAACGGTGTCACCTACTTTCAAAGTGATGATTATGCAAAATGAAAGGGGTCCTTTCTGACTACCTACATATGTTTGAAAGGTGATTAGGGAAATGGTTCTACTTGGTACCTACCAAGGATGGGCAATGTCAAGTGCAATACAAAGTGCTACTAGCTCAAGGCCTTTTAAATTCCTAAATATTAGTTTTAAAAAAATATAACATTTGTTTATTTTGGAGGCTTATGACATAAATATGTATGGTGGCTGGCTAAGGATGTGCCTTGGAGATGGTTGCGCAGATATGTTCCTAATAAGAATGCCTCTTCTAAAAGGGAATGGTTTACCCTTTAAATATGATTTATTAAGTTTCTGCCTGAAATGTCGATTTAATTCCGCATGAATGGGAAGCTAACTTGCAACGGACAAGGAGCCTCAAACAACAAACGTTTCTTCCAGAAAATCTGCCTACGGGAGGAAGTATTAATCACATTTCCTCTACATCATTTCCTAGAATCAGAAAATTCAACTTCAATTGAATTCAGCTTTCAGCAAGGAATCTACAAACTATAGACTGAGCAAGCCTAAGATGAGTGGATGGGCCGAGAACTGATGAAGGCATTGCACCCTTCAATCGTTCAACTTAATCTCGAAAAGATACAATAGGTATAGCAAGCTCAAGTCTGAGCTCATGTGGGAATGGCTAAAAAGACAAATAAAATTAGGCATGAATAACAGAGTTACAGCCTATTGAAAGGAGGAAGCGGTCTCTTTAGCAAGACATGTTGCAGCGGACCCTGAATATGGGAGCCCTTGAAGAACCTTTCGACTTACTTCATCACACTAACTGGCTTGTCTTTCGTCCAACAGACAGGAAAGCCCCACACGAACTTCCAGTCCAAGGTTGGTATATATCTATAGACGACTAATTCGAATTAGCACACCAATTTGCCTCTTCAACAGCTGCAAATAAGTATTTGCATAGCTCGCTCCTTCAAAAGAAGTTGTTTCCTTTTAAATAAAAATTCAATTCATCCACACAAGGACGTGAGAAAATTCACACATAGATAAGGACGCTCACTCTCGCAGAAAGCTGAAAAAAGGCATTTACATTTCAAAAGGATCTTCAGAACACTGCAAAGCGCACAAAAGGAGCAACCGAGCTTCTTTTTTTTTCCAATTTTCCCCAAAAAGGCGGCCTCAACTTGTTCCTTCAACAAAGAAAGAAATGTATGTACGTCGTAGTGGAAAGCGGGTTTTTTTCAAGGCATATGAGGATGAGAAGATTTTCTTTCGCAATTGGCCGTCAATATACCTACTACCACTTCGGGGTTGCCCTCTGACAGATTTTCGTTTCTTCTTCTTCTTCTTCGTATTGTGGTTCTATGCTTTTTGTGGTGTGGAACTTTTCAGTCGAGAAGAAGCGGAGAAGGGGCAACTACAAAGGCAAACGTTCGCATATATGCCTACATTTTGCGTATTAAATTTCTTTAAATCCCTTTTTGGCACTAAAAGCAACCAACAACTTTCAACGACGAGTTCCATAGAAACATTGTATGTGGAAGCGGAACTCTTCTTTCTTTTTTTGTTGTTAGTTCTTCGGTCTTTTTTATCCGCCACCGCACACCATCGATTGGATATAATATTGCTAACCAAAGTTTTTCCATAGAAATATGCGCCTATACATGTAACAAAAGTAAGAAAAAAAATAAAATCTTTCTCAAGAGTATTCGAAACGACACAACGTCAACGACGACGCAAAAGAAAATGTGCTTCAACTGATTAAAGGTGGCGATGAGGGGGGGATATTCGGCATACCCTCTCTGCAGACACTTAAGCGCACTTTGGTGAGTATCCGTTTGACACCCTTTTTAGTGGCGGCGGCGGCGACGGCGGCATAATATACCTACCTCTCTGTGTGACGAACTTCTTTGACAATTTTCCTCTGCTACCGCTGCGGTGGCTTCGGGAAAACAACAATCCTATTATAGAGGAAAACAGAGAAAATACAACGCAAAAAAGAAGAAGACGAACATAAAAAATAAATAAATAAATAAATAAATCTACCATCAATGGATGTGCGGTGAGCAGCGCAACATAGTCATAGGCAACGACACGAGGAAATCATGTTCTCTTAAGCCGCTGCTGGATATTTATTCGCGACACCCCCGATGTGGATGAGTGTATGTTAAATACTTCGGAGTGATACTTTGAAGTGACAGATACGTGTTATTGTCGTTTAAATGGATTTCGTCAAGCAGCTACAAGAAACGAGAGTAGGCGACGAAGGGGGTTTATTGAGAAAGTCGGACTTTATGCACCCGTTAACCCGGTGCGAATGGTTGCATTTGCATGTTGAAAATGTTCAATTGAGAGGATTAGATGTGAATGAATGTGGTAATTCGTTTAAAATGATTAAACATGTAACGAAGCGAGCTAGTTTAGACTCTGTTGGTGACAAAAGCTTCGAGATTGCCCAATATATTAGATATTGGGTACTTGAAAACCTGAAAAGGTTTTCTAAAGACAGTGTTCCACAATGTGATGATGTTTGAGGACCTTCGAGTAATTTTAAAATCTCAAAACGTCTTTCTGCATTCCTAATAAAACGATATCATGGCTTTAAGTGATCTGGATCCTGTTTGTCCATATTAATGTTAACAGCGTTTTTTCCTGACTTTATTTCCCAACAAAAATGTTGGTTAAAAGTAAGTTAACGTTAAAAGTTAATTTCTCATGATTTAAATCCTTGTTTCAGTCAATCTGTGTTTTTGTTTCTGGCGGATACAAAAAAGGGTTTGACGTGGCCCGTCGTTGACGTCGTCTCGGTACTTAGGTAAAACATGATACCAGACACTGCTCTTATGACGACAGACACAACAAATTGGGATAGTTGATGTGGACTGATTAGCACTGATTGCAGGGCAGTAAGGGCTAAAATGCAGCCCAACAAATTTCTTACGTTTAAACAAATTAATTTAATGCTACATTTTTCCTTAATGTGCCACAAATAAAATTTCACGTAATTTATGGTTCAGTTGTCTGGTTGGAGGCGGTTAAGACCAAATCCTGAATTAAGAACCTGTTTAAGAACCAATTAAATTCACACCGCAACTAGGTCTGGAAACGCTATTGAACCTGTAACCCATTGAGCTATTCACTAAGAACGTGGCAGCCAAAGCCGCTCTCTAATTAAGAGAGAACAAAAAGACTGGAAGACTGGCAATTGCGGACACTCAAGCATACATGAAGGGACTCATGGCACTTGCTAATTAGGAGAAATCCAGGTTTGACTTCGAGAAAAATTTCAGAATCACTATACCCGAAAGACAGGACTGGGACTCACACAGTTGTCTTCTCAGAAACACTTGCCACCAGTTAACCAGTCGTTTCGACTGACTGATCACTGCAATGTCTTTCAAGCTGAGATATACGCGGTTAAGAAAGCAGCACAGACTCTACTATCGACTATCAATGGAAATAACAATCTGTGTGGACAGTCAAGCAGCACTTAAAGCAATCGGCCCCAACCTTGTAACTGCGAAGTGTGTTACAGATTACCTCTTGGCACTCAGGGCTATACGTCATTACTCAGTTCTAGGAATAGCCAGACGAATTGGAAAGATACGGCTCTGATATGAACCCACTACTAGCGGACGGAGAGGTGCTACCGCTTTCAACTTTTATAGACGGCTTCAACAAACAACTGGGTTAGGCATAATGGAGCAACATTCATAACATGAAGTCTGTGATGTTGACACCAAAAGATAAAAGTTCCTAATCTTTCTTAAAAGAAGTCAAATCCGGATGCTCGTCGCATCATTAAAAACATGGCTAAAAGGCTAGGGCTCTTTGCATATGACTTCTGCAGAAGCCTCAGGGACGAAGAGGAAAAAGAGAACCTGGAACATCTTCTATGCCTCTGCCCACCTTTCCTACAAAAATGCCCTCCTAGCCTAAGCTAACATAGAAAGTCGAACAATTCTCGCTCTCACATTAACACCCATTTTCTTTGATGTCCTTGCAAAGGACTTATGATTTGGTTTATGTATTTTCAGAAACTACCTACTTAACTTTCTAAGACTTCAGTACTAAGTCATAAACAGCACTTATGTAAATTATAAAACCACCAATAAACGTCCGGTAAGATAAAAACACATTAAGTTCGTCACTGATAATTATTTTTACCTCAAATATCTTTCGAGCTTTATTTCAATATTTCATAAACTGTAAAATTTTCAATTCGTATGTCTGACGTCCTGCTTTTTCTTTCTTCATTTCCATATTCCTTACTTGCTTCTTCAAGCTCCAAAAAACGAAATTTTTATGATCAAATTTGCGCACCTTAAAATAACATAAAAAATAAAATAAAATAAAAACTACTAATATACTCGCTGCTCCGAAACATCACACCATTTCCCAATAACACTCCCAACCGCACTCGCACTGACTATTCCCAATAAAATAAGAAAAAAAAACCCAAAACACCCAAAAGGAGATTCTTTTTTAACATGTAAAAACGAAACAAAAACGCATTTGGAATATTAAATCAGAGTATACGAACGGCCGCCGAATCAAATATGAATTGTTTCATAATTTTTTGTCGCATTTATATGTTCATTTCGTTGTGAATAATTTTTTTTCTTTTTTTTTTTTTGGCGGCACTACACCACTGCACAGACACCACGCTATTGATACTCGTACAGGAGTTTATTTTAAAAAAAATAATCGTGATATGCCTCATAAAAGGTGAGGACGATGTGATCATAGTTTTAAATGCACTCATGAGGTGTCTCAGTCATTTTCATTTTCAGATACGCTAATGTATATATTTATAACAATAAAACTTGTTTGTATGTTTTACTTTTGATAAAGTAAATAAATTTTGTATTCCAAGTGCAGACTCTTTGCTTTGCCGTATAGTATGTGAGTATTCTATACGTGGGGACACTCTCAAGCTTTGGTGTTGGTGCATCCTTATTGTTTGTGGTATTCTTGCATAGGCTGTAGAGCTATATATATATTTTTTTGGAACTCATTCTAGGAAAATATATGTAGAAAAAGCGTACGTGGGCGGGCGGATCGTTTATTTTTGGACAGGCACCATTTAGAATTTTAGGAATTCTTACATAAAATGAATTTGATCACTGATCGTGTTCAGACACAATGAATTTGTAAGCCTGTAATAGGTTATGGTAGATCATGCTATTGAAACTTCGGATTTTCTGATCTTTGATGAAATAGAGCTTTCAGTCTTTCTGGAGGGAGGACACAACATTTTTCTTTAAATTTAAAGTTTTTAGCAGGTAGCAAAGTTTAAGAAGATTATTGTCAACCAACTGGTATACAATATATGCATTATCATTATAATCAGCACTCAATATGGTGCATAAAATTTCTTACAAGAACTTTTTTTATCAAACCATACTTGTGAACTTTCTAAAGCTCAAACTGTCTAGACATTTGGTTGGTCTGTTCATAATTCTATTCACAGGAATAATCGACGATGATCTTGCCAACGAACACACTATAGGTAAGTATTCGCCAATTTAATTACATCTCTAATACAGAGTATTTGTAGTTGAATAATGTAATTGCAGTTACAAATTGTAACTAGATTCCATTTATCAAAATTGAAAATGTTATTCAATGCCAATAATCGATTATGGTGTAATAAGAAATAATAAAATTTACATGCAGAACTTGCTACCATTTGAAACAACTTCAACCCTGGACGATTGCATGGTCCTACAGATCTCTTTTAATTTCGTCTATGATTATTTAAACACCAAACAAATTATGCGATGGTCGATTGTTAAGGACAGCGATCGTTTAAATGATCTTTTTGTGATCAACACAACTTTCAATCAGATATTTATTGAAGGCCAGGTTTTTTTCCAACGAAACACATGAAAGTCATGACAGTCGGCGGATACATAACAGTATCTGATCTTGTATGATTCCAATTACGATCATCAAAAGTCAAAGAAGCTACGACAAGTCGTTTATTGATTGCAGAATAACTTCTCTGTTATCAGAAGCCACATGGAACACCAGATGTAGTGTACATGAGATATCTAAAGATGACTTTGTACCTTCCCTCTTCGAAATTTTGTCAAAATGTCTTTGTCATATTCTAAAGCGCACGGAGTTCCTTTGAGAAATACAGGTTCGTTAGAGGAAAAGAAGGATTTGCATTGGTTTGGGAAACGAACATGATCGCTGTCACAGTGAAAATATCTTATGCTTAAATTGCCTTTAGGTGGCACTCGCCCGTGCAAGAGAGTTATGCACGACCTACATTTGGACGCTATTTGAGATTGCTTAGTTACAGTATGCCTAAGGATCTTTAAAAAAAAATTAGGTATTCATTAATGTTACAATGTTGGAACAACCAGTATCTGCAGCTCTCAAATTACTAGTTGCAAGTGACGCAAAGCACCATTTTTAACTCTCCATTATCTAAAACAACTTGTCGTCTCCTATTCTCCTATTCATGTCAAGCTTGCACACATACACGAACCAACCGCACCGTAAACCGCGAGAACTATAACTGAATTTAACACGTCCAAAGCATTCGCCTCTCGATACCTTAACCAACATATGTATGTACCTACTGTGTATATTCATTATCAAAATCGTCATATCAAAGGCATAGCGCCTGCTTAATATGCAAACTTGACACTGCTGCCAAAAATAACAAAATAAAAAACTTAAATATTTGTTATGCAAATTCGCTCGCAAGTCTCCAAAAATTATGGTTACATTCAATTTAATAACAAAACCAATAAAACAGCCAGTCAAAGCAGACAATAACAAAACGAAATAAAACCACATTACACCGTTCCGTAAACGGTCTAAGTAGCCTCATTAGAAATTTTCTTCAATTAGCGCGTGAGCGCACTCGTCGTCATCGTCGTCACTATGGTTACTTGCTAGATACACGAAGCGAAGAACCCTTTAGGGTCTCATTCGGGCAGTCAATTAATTAAACCGTGACCACCAGGCAAGGCAGTGCAAGTATCCGGAAATGTAGCTACTAGTACAATACGAGTACCTGCCATAAGGTTGTGGACACTACACTATATATACTGCAGCTAATTAGAAATGCCAGGTTGATAGTGCGCTGCCGCTGCTGCGTTGTTTCGATTAGTTTTTGGACGCGCAACGGCAACCTTAATGTCTTGAAGGGCAGCACACTCTTGTTGTGTCTAATTAGGATCGAGGCTAACGGGGGTTTTGTATCAGTTTGCATAAATTGGTTCCGCTCAAGTGTAAATGAGTGGCTGGGACAGTTTCAGTTGAAGACATTACAAGAATAAAAAAAAATCTGACGATTAGTTAATCCTTTCACGGGATAGGATTAGCCAAAACTCGTGCTGGCTGAGTCCGACCTTCATCATCGTTAGGCATGCCAGCCTAGATAAAGGGACCGAAATCAATACCTTTCGGTCAATTTCTGAGAGCAATCGTCGGCGCGGCCCAACATTAAGATTGACATCTTACAAAGCGTCGGCAATCAATTGAATCAGTGGTTCAATTAATTTCGGGGGAAAGCGTCCTCGTCTTCCTCCTGACAAATGGGCGCTCCACCACATTCGATCTGCCAAATTCTTCTTACTACTCTCAAGCTATCTATAAAGTTGGTGGTGGTGTTTTATCTGGTGTGTATCTCTCTGTCCAGAGTGAGAGAGCACAAGCAGCAAATGCGCGAACGGATAAAATGTAAAAGACTGCGCTTAGCGCTTCCTTTGATCTGTCGGTGGTAATCTAGGAAATGTTTGTCAAAATCGTCGGACCGTTTTCATTGTTTTTGACATTTTTCCCTCTTGTTGTTGTTGTTGTTATATGGTGTTCTTGTTGGTTTTTTTTTTAATTTTTTGCTACTGCTGATTCTCCTTCTCCCTGCTGTTTGCGTTTTCGTTTTGCATTAGGTATCTGTTCCTGCTGGTGCGAGTGCTATTCCTGTTTGGCATAGGTACACAGGGGAAACATTGTAGGCCTCGTCCAACTCTTCTTGGCCCTATCTGTCCTTCGTCTGTTTCGCTGGTCTGTGCTGAAGAGGAGGCGAACAAGCAAAAGAAAACGATGGACAATCAAAAATATTTTTGATATTTCTGGCGCCAAATAGGCGGGTCATGTTCAGATTCCTGTTGTTGTTGGTTGGATGGGTATTCGTTTATTTTTTTTTTCGCTTCAGTGTTGTTCTTTAATTTTAAATTTTTTTTTTTTGTCGAAAGCGAGAGTTGTGCTCGTTTAAAAGGATTGCAAATTAAACATTCATAGTTGCAGTCAGTTTTTTGGTAAAATTTTTAAAGAGAACGAGAACATGTTCTCCTCTTCTGGTGGGATATATTTTGGTTCTCTTTTTTTCTTGAAACTCTACGTTTTTTCATTTCTATAATTTTTTACTTTGTTTTACTACTAAATTTAAGACAACTTTCCACCACACAATATGTGTTTTGCAATTTTTCAATAATTTTCCATTGCGGCGGTCAGCGGCACTAGATTTTTTTAGATTTTAAGATACGACTAGGTCTGCATAGTTTAAGTTTTTAAATAACCGATAAAGAATACCTGTATATTAAAATCAAATAATAACTTAAGCCCAGTTTTTCAGTGCTGAGTTAAGTTTGAGTCATATCAGAGCAAGTACTTATAGATGGATTAATCAAGAGTTGAAGCAGTGTTTCATGGTGGCTGGTTTTGTTTCACTGCTAACATTCACTGCTGCCTTATAGATTTAGTTGCAAAAACAAGCTATCGAAATCCATCAGTACTGACATATTCTTTGACAGTTCTTCTTAATTTTTGGCATAAAAGCAAGTTTCTACGGCGCCATTTTGTTGATTATTGTGATTGTGTATCAGTGAAATCGCCGTGCTATAGGGCGTTCCATATCGGCGGAATGTGCAAAAGTCAAATCCATCATAAGATTCCATTGTCAAACGTCAAGACCTGGCGAATTGCCCTTAACGAGACCAAGTCGGCGCATGTCAATTTCACGTACAAAAGGATAAACAACTTACCTGTCTTTATTAACTCGTTACAAATACCATACGCAAACGAGGCGAAGTATCTAGGAATGACCCTAGACGCAAAACTTAAGTGGAAGCCACACGTTAAGAAAAAGCGCGACGAGCTCGCAATCAGACTTAGAGAAATGTATTGGCTACTCGGAAGATATTCGAAGACAAGCGTATACAACAAACTGCTCCTGTATAAGCAATTGCTAAAACCTTCTTGGACATACGGTATACAACTTTGGGGTTGTACCAAACCATGCAATATGGCTACAATACAAACATTCCAAAACGAAACGCTAAGAGCAATCGTGAATGCTCCATGGTATATAAGGAATAGTGATATTCACAAAGATCTAGGAATTGCTACCGTGAGTAACGAATTAACAAATTTTGCTCGCAAACTTCGTACTCGCATTCATGGTCACTGCAATAATGAAATAATTCGTACCCTGGACATGACATACCTTGAGCGCCGACTAAAAAAAACAAGACCGTTCGACCTAGCGCCATAAGGAAAAACCGCATGTATTGACGGTATTAGTAGGTGCGTTCGCTGGAAAGTTACCTACCAAACGCGATTAACACTACAGTGTTAAGGTAATTTAGTCGTAGTCATCACTAAAATGAAAAAATGAGAGGAACAAATTTCTTACTACTATGAGCGCTCGCGACCGGATCTCATAGTGCCTCTCTGAGGGGTGAGGTTTAGCCCGTAGGCAGACTAGATTACCATTGTATCTTCTGAAGAGTACTAACCTCCAGGCGCAACCAAAAAAAAAAAAAAAAGTGACAACTGATGAGCTTTGTCTCGACAAGTTGCACAAGTTGAACTATTTCACATTGAAAGCCCTCTGCGTTCGAGACTAAATTAACGACTCCGAATAAATGACACAGATCCTGGGAATCAAATGTGTAAGTACTTCCAACAAAGATCACCATTCTCATATATTAGAGGAATAATATAGATGTGAAATTTTGTCTTCCGATAGGTACTCATGTTTGCATGGTTTTAAAAAAGATTATACACAATCAAACGTTGTCAGTACATGTATTTTTGTGAATTCAAGAATATTAGAGTTCGCCATTCTTCGCCATCTTCATACTTAAAATATATGTCAGTGTAACTAAGAAACAAACAGATCTTCAAAGTTAAAGACTTCAAGATGGAACTTTCTTTTTCGAGGAAGAATCTCCATGCCACTTCTCGAAATATTGTGGTCGATGTCTCTCTTAAACCGCCCCCTGAAAATCACCATAAATAAAAATTCTCATGCAACATTCCCACATTCCAATTGCATTACACAAGGTGCCAACATTTACACACCGCTCGCAACCCTTTGACATTTCAAATCTAAACATCTTCATGCACATAGTGAACTCAGCCAAACACAACAAATATGATTCAAATTTTCCGCTATGCATCTGTCAAATGCGTTCTGACACCACCTCTTCTATGCCATGCTGTACTTTGCCACTCTTGGTACTGACAGATTTTTCCGCCAGTCGGCCGTCATCATTCGCTTTGCTCAACTCATGCTGTGATTGTAGCGCAAAATTTCGCGCCGCATAATGTTGTACATGTGTTGTAAATTGCTCCCGCGCTACCCCCTCGTTTTGTCAAGTCACAGTCAGAACGGACGTAACTCGTTAAATTCATGTCGGATTAATCAACTTAAATGGATAATCTGTTCACCTATTGGAAAGACGCGACTTCTCTGTCCCTCTTCTCACCTCTTCCGGCCGTGCACTACTAAATGTTTTTTTTCTTTACCCAAATCAACTTTAGAAAAGAGGAGGCCAGACTCGTAAAAAACTGCAAAATGCTGTCAATTATGCATGAAGCATGAGTAGGTCCTCAGTACAATACTGCTCGCCTGTAAAGTAGACAACGACAAACACACCCTTTGGTAGTCTACCAAATCTAGACGGATAAAAGTACAACAAACGTCCAAATCGAAACCAGTTATTGTGTCGTGTGATTTGTGTTCGTTCGTTCCATGCAATTGTCACTTTGACAGTTCTCAAAAATCACCCGAAATAAAAAACAAACCCAACATCGACAAAACCGATAATTAGTGTTTAATAATGGGGGGCAGCCAACTGACCAGAAGCGCTCTGCCCTCCTTTATGGGTCACGAGCAAGGGGTCGGCGCCGGCCGGCGGCGGGTGCTTGCTATAGGGTGCAGGCCAATGTATGTGCACATAAATTTTCAATTAATGTCCTTTCATTATTTTGAGTCGTGGCTAGTTCCAATGATGGAGTCGAGTCTCTGCGTTGACAGATGTTTATTCCCCCACAGAAGTCACATGCAATGGATGTGGGAGAAAGTCCAGATTTTTTAAGACTCTACTCCCACCCCTGCTGAATGTGGACATGGCATCCGCTCCGACGATGTAGCCGTAGCAATTAAAGTGGGCGAAAGTGATGGCGAGCGATTGATGGGGTTAGGGAGGGTACTACAACGACTACACCAACAGAGGGCTTCTTTAATAGGTGAACTATTATTATTGGTAGTGCAGCAGAGTGGCGTGGATTGAATGTGATGAAATTCATTTAAAATTGTTATCATTAGACATTGCTGGGGTGGCACACTGTCAACTGAAGACGAAAGACCGCGAAGACGTGCGTCAGACAAAGTGCTGGCCAATTGAAGCAATGTTTCGACGCATAAATCACCGAATAAATAATGCAAATTGGCGATATTCTTAAATGTTGCTAGGGCGGTCTAGAGAGATTATAATAACAAATGAAGAGTTCTTGCCGTTTGACGGTGATTATGGGGTGTGTGTCATTAAGTCCGGAGGCAGTGATTACACATTCAACGAGAAATTCCAATGAATGATGGGGGTGCAATTCTACAAATGGGGAATAGGTTCAGCGTCAGTAGAAGTCTTGCGAAGTTACTATGTAGGAAATGGTTACCTTATGACATGCGATGTGGTGGGAGTTGTATAGAAGTGTTATTTTGCTAAATATCTTTTTTAACAGGTTTAGAATTTTTTTTTAATTTAGATTGATAAACAGAGTGGCAAGAAGAACTCAACTCGAGTTGTGGAACCTGAGAGTAGTCGGTAATAGTGTTAAAATGCGTATTTAAGTATAAATCGAGGGAATTATTGTGGGTTTTTGTGCACATGGACTTGTCAGAAGAAGGACCATGCTTTATTAACGAACTTAAGCGAGTAGTTAACAAGGTAGCTAAAGGCGATCTTGAAGCTTTTGAACCACTATCTGATAACGCCAATGCAGGCATAAAACTTGTGACGTGTCCTAATCACCGTGTCTTAGAGGCTATGACTTCCACACTAGGTTCTGTAAGAACCAACAAGGTGGTAAATGCAAGTCGTTTTAAGGCTTGCAAAAAGTTCTTTTGTGTTCTTTGAAAAGGATGTTCCAATGATTTAATTTCTAAATGGCAATGTAAGGTTTCCTTGTATATCGTCATGTTAATCCCATTTACATGGAAGGACAACAGTTTTTGTTAAATTGAGTGATTCTCTGTTCAGTTGAGATTTACAAATTTGGCCAAATTCATGGTTTTATAATACACACCTTTCATTTGATGCTGCCATGGAAGCTGTTGTTCCCGATCGCCTATCTTATATAACGCATTGGGATTTGGCTTAGATGAAGTAATATACCAGCTTGTCAGTTGTTTCAATCAGTGGCACCGAGTACACGGTAACTAGCTATCTATTGCCGAAACCGATTTGATTGCGATGTTATTTTATGCAGCTTCCAAGAAGTGTCCTATTGCGTATCTCTTTCAGTGGTAGCGAAACAGTTGAACTTCACCTTTTGCTAAGTCACAGCGATATATCAGCGAACTATGAAGCTGTACCGAGAAATTTGTCCGCTTATGAGAAACTGAATTAAATGAATGACATTTAACAAAGTCCTTAATTTAGTTGAGCTACAGTCTACATTTTAGGTGCTTCAGTTAATTTTTGTCCTCTTAAGAGAAAGCGAAAATCTTCTGGTGTCGGTAAATAGGGAGTATGCTTTGCTTGGCAAAGTAACTTATACACAAGGCGATACAAAAACAAGGCTAATGCAAGACCAGCCAAACCAATGCGGCATCGCCGGGCACTAAGGACTTCCTATATCCTCTCTATACCTTCACTTATAGTATAACCGGACATTGTATGATAGGCAGTCATGCGCAGGAATTCCCCTAATTCGATTTCTGTTAAGGCTGCAGTGACACGGCATGGGAAGAAAGAATCATACACTTCCTGGGTGCATGTCCCGGACCTATCGACCTAACACTGGCTGCATTAGGCCAATAGGTGCTTTATGATCTAAAAAATGCATACATTGCTGACATCCAAAAATTTTATTGTGTAAGCAATTTACATTTGCCCTCTCCACAAATTGCATCAAAATGGACCTATATTGGTCTATGTGTAGGTGTTCCGCTCCGAAGCCACTCAATAAAACCAACCATGTTAAGTTGTTTGCCAAGCCTACTTTTTGAAAGATTTTTTTACTTCAGAAAATGTCCCTCCAACTTTGGGTAAAAGGAAAACAGTCGCCATAAGTAGCTTTTTCAAATGTGTCTTTTTAATAAAAGAAAAAAAAACATCACGCTTTTGCTTTAAAACTAGAACAAAGAATGAAATTTTTAATTGATTTTTGCTCTTGAATCTGTTGAAGATTTATAAACTTATTAACAAAATGATCTAAGTCCTATTTGACCTTTATTTCGATTAAGCACAGTCATGACTTACAACCTATCAATTTTTTTTTAAAATAACATAAACATCTTAAACCATTATAACCTACACACTGTCAAAATGTATTTACTTAACTCGATACTAATTAACCTCATCAAAATTCACTCAACGTAAGTTTCACGTTGATAATTTAATATGAAGACTTGAAACTCTAAAAACGTATCTGACAGCGACTAACCCCCAAAGCATCCAAATATGGTGGGAAATCGCGCATCGAGCACAACGCACATCTATCATCGAAATGATATATCATTTTGAATTTGCTTGGATTCTAAAAATTATATCCATTAAACCCGCAGTCGCACACCTAAATTTTGTATGATTTTAAGAAGCTCAATCATCGAAACGAAAAGAAAACAACCACCACTTGTCCTCCTCCAGGGCACCAATTAAAAAAAAAAAAAAACCGAAAAATCAACAAAAATTTAAACTTCATTAAGCACACACAGCCAAGAGCGTTAGGCTTTCTCGCTGAACAAGAAATTTTCCCACGAAGATTCGAAATCATTATCTACAGATAAGGACATGCATTTACTACGAAAGATGATCTGCTTCTTGTGGCTTCTTTTCGTGCAAGATACACATACCTATCGCATTGTCTAGGCTATAGGCAATTGCAGTGTGGTGTCTACGTCTTTCGCCCCCGTATCCACTTAAGTAATTCTAAGACAGCTACTTAAGCACACATGCTGCCATGGAAGCCTCTTAAAGGAGAAAGGAAGGAGGATTGAAACCCCCTTCAGGCGGGTGCGAGGCTTTTCTAGCCGAAACTCATTTACTAGATAGCACCGGAGAGAAATCAAAAAAGGAACGCATCATCTAAATGAATTCTTCTTACACATTGAAACTTGAACGCATTATATGTAGGTAGTACGTTTATAGTGAAGAAATGTTCATCCCCCCCCATCAACCGCCCAGAAGGGCATTGTGTTGAGATTGAGAGCTTTTCATTTTTATTTCGAGTATTTAATAGCTCTGTGTGTATCTATGTAGAGATATTTTCTTTTCAAAAATCGTAATTGAACGTATTAAATGTTCTTTTCTCTTACATTACACTTGGAGGGTGGCAGATTGGTTGGCAGAAGTGGAGAGTTCTAAAAATATTCCTTAATTCAGTTAACTCGCAAGTATCTCTATGTAGTTAGTACATTCCATGCTGCAATTTGCTGGAACAACAAGTGTGTTTTTTACTTCCACTAAAAAGTTATTTTTATTTTATTTTCCTTTTTTTTCACTCTCCCTTTACGGGTCTGTGCAAAGTCTATAGTCTGGTTGGTGTTCCTCGAAACACACTCTACGCCGGCCAGCGATGATGATGGTGGCTAGGCGAAGCGAGTCCTCTAGTCGCTTTTAACCTCCTCGTCTAGGTACCTACCTATCTACTACCTACTGGCAGCAATGGTGGTGGCTGCTCTGCCCATGGTATAGTAGGTGCTACTATGCACTTATTCCAATTGAGTTCAACGTGTGCGCCCCGGATCCAAATGATGATGAAAATGTATGCGAAGCAGTAACTAGTGAAAAACAATTTTTGTGAAACTTTCATAACACTTTCTCATCAGCCATAGATATCTACATATATATATATGCATACCTTCTCTTTGCCATACCACACTTCGAGTGGGTGATGAAAAGGATGGTGGAAAGGATGATTATTATTATTTTTTCACTTACTGTTGCTCTATTACAATTTTTGCGAGCGCGCACACCAATATCCCAGTAGGAACACCCTATAATAACTGGTAATAAAATCAGCATAGAAAGGTGATTTGTTTGCCGTTCGAAACCGACCGGATTCGCGCACTGTTTCGTGGTATCCGAATCGGGATTGTAACGATATCTGCAGGATGTTCGTGTGTGTGTACAAAGTGTGAATAGGTGCTGCGAATGAAAGGTGTTTGCGTGATGTCTTGTTTTTCGGATGGAATAGGCTTAGAGAGTACCTAGGTATATTCCTGTGTTTCAATTGTACTTTTTTTTTTGTTGAAGAAGAAGCATTGAATTATTTTGGTAGGTGAATGTGTGAAATGTGTTGTTTATGACGGGACTTGAACAGGATGCGGAATGCGGAATGTGAGAACAAAGGTTGTAATTTTTTGTTGCGTAGAAATGGTTTGGTAGCAATAATGATTTGTAGTCACGTCAAAGCTCATTTAGCAAAACACTTATGAGAAATTTCGCGCAATAAACATACGAGTATGTTACTGGCAATTAGGTTTGAATAAAGTGCGTGTCCACTCATAAAGATAGGCAGGGAATCAAAGATATAGAAAAAACACTTCAATTGTCTACGATTTCAATTGTTTGAGGAGCTTTGTTGCGATGCAGGCAACATTTGGGTCTATTTAAAGACTAGCATTACATTACATAAACGGATATTCGTGCACTTAATCAAGCGTTTATGTGGACAGTTACAAGCGCTGCAGCGCAAAACTAGAGCAATGAGGGAAGAATATCGAGGAGATGAAAATCTTACCAAACGGATATATGTACCTACAAGCTCTAGGAAATCGAAAAATACCGCGGTCCAAACAATATCCGGATGTTTTAGAAGAAAGCCAAACAACAGTCGGCTGGCTTTAAACTGGAACGCAAGCTCTTCGGAATAGTGATAGACACCTTATCTCTAAAGTGCAGGAAATTGGAGTGGTTCTCAAGCTCCATTTGCAGCAGCTGTAGAGCAAGAAGAGAACCCGTGTCCAGTCAGTGAAGAATATATTCCTCCTCAGATTATAAAAGAGGTTGATACGGCTATTAAAAATCTAGAAAACAACAAGTCCGCTGGCCCTGGAACTCTGCTGCCGGCATTCACAATGGTTGAATTAGCTGTTTATGCCTTATATTTATTTAATTTTTTTTAATTGGCGCAAATCAGTGTGGTTTCTAGCCCGGCATATCGGAAATTGACCAAACTTTTAAACTACGACAAATTCTAGGAAAAATCATTGAATTTAAAATCAATCCTATGTACTATCTTCTCGATGACTTTAATATGAGTACATTCATCGGGAATTCGGTATCCTGGCAAAACTGATCTATCGAACACGCAGTCTAATGTGTAGTTTGACAGCAACTCTTCTGATGCATCCCAAAACAAATAACTTTACTCGATGACAACTTTTTTTAATGAATCTTCAAGAAGCTACAAAAATTGTGTGTTCCTCGTCCTCACCTAACCAAAAAATAATCTTTACTGCCGTCGCTGGAACGTGATCATTTTTTGTTTCCGGTCCAGATTGTTTCGAAGCAGATAACCGAAAAGTGGCAACGATTTTTGAAAAGTAAAGGAACTTTCTCTTGAATTTGATATGTAACTGAGCAATATTTTTTTTTCCGAAGATTTTTGAAAGAAATAAGATGTTAAATAGAGCAAAGTTCTACTTGATCGTTTATAGAGCTACAATGCGTAACTATCATCGAAATTTGAATTGTAATTTTTAATAAATATTTAATAAATCAACCTTCCAAATATCGCAAAAAAAACAAAAATCTTAATCAAAAAGCAGAATTGCCGAGTCTATAAAGAACAGCCAGGAATATATGAATTTTGTAATATATTGATGAGGCACGCTGTCATACTTTAAACAAAAAATTAGCACTTACGGGATTTGAAGCCCCTGAATTTACTGATGCAGTGCAGCAAAGGGCCCCAAGTTTAAATCCCAAGTCCCTTAAAGTTGTGCCAAAAAAATATACTTTATGACTGAAGAAGCTATAGGCTTGAGGCTACGTTAACGCCCAGAATTTATATATTTTGTTTAATCAATATATGCGCAAGAAGACTGTACAACACCTTGCCCTGATATTGTAGGCATCTCTGATAAAAGACTTTACAGAAAACGACGCCCCAGTTATATCCAAAAAAATATCTGTACATCTACCTTGAATACGACACACTACATGTGTTGACAATTTTTAAAATTTTTTTTACATAACTGCCATCAATCCATCCTAATCATTGTCTTGTTTTTCCATTACCAAGTGATGAAGTCTAAAATTCAAAAAATTAAAATCTTTGCAAACATTTCAAACTTTGCAATGTAAACGCCAAAAAGAAATTCAATTAATTCTATCAACCTCTTTGACACTATCTCAAATGCCGGCGCCGGCGCCGCTGCCCAACCATATCCTTCGTAGTGCAATAACATGACACTATATTCCTTTCATCTGAAACAACAAAAAATGTTAACAAAAAGACGCGTTGCTCCAACTCAGACCGAAACGCAAAATGCTGCTGTCCGCGCTATCAGAGTCCAAATATTTATTTATTTGTTTCACATTAACAAATTGAATTTTGTCACTGATTAAAGAAATAAAAACCGAGAGATACATAGACCTACCCATGATACCCAGAAGGTACATGCGCTACATTAAAACAAAAACCAAAAAAAAAAAAATTGCTTAACACTATACACTGAAGAGTAAACAGTCCGTGTTTGTAAACCAACAAATTAAGTAGCATATCTGTGTGTTTATTTTTGCAGTGTTATCTGCCAAAAAAATAAATCAGATTCTTCTTCTCTTCGAGTTAAATATTTACATATATATTGGGTTTTATTTTTATTCTTGTTGTTTAATTTGTTTAAAACGTGTTTTTCTTTTTTAAATTAAAAAGGAAAAAGTTGTATTTTGTATGGTTTATTTTTTTTTTATTATTATTTGAAACTCCATTTTGAGCTACTCACACGCACACTCTGGCTTTGCTGGCAAATGTGCGACAACGTCATTTAATTGAGCCTCATTGTGCTTCACATTTTAACAACAAAAGTAATTATCTTCCCTTTTTTCCACCATTCGCTTACTTTTTTTTATGAATTTTAATAGCTATGCGCATTGTATAGTGGAAGTCATATAATGTTTTAACTGCCTTTGGGCTACCATATGGAGATCAACGCCGATGGTGATAATTAATAGAAGATAACACTAGTACAGCACTATAATTCAACTCCTGTGTAGCCACATAGAAAGAATGTGTCACGAGACATAACAAGTTTTTGCTGTAAATTTTTTTTTTTAATTTTGTTTAGTGGATGTGGAGTGAATTGTGTTCAGCGGGAATAAATTCGCATGCATGTCACTTTTAGAATCTATCTTTTATACATGAAGTGGGTATGTTGAATGGCAGCAGTTGCATCTATAAGATATGTATGTGATGATTAGTCAGAACATCGTCGCTGGAATGCGATTAATGGGAAATTGATTTATATATTACATATTGCAATATGTGGATATAACCCTTCTGATCTAAGCAATTATAGTCCTGATATAATTAGAGGGATATTTTTTCCATCGGGCGTTACGATTCAGTGTGAAGACTTCTTTTCAGACTTCTGGAAAATTGCGCATCCCTCGAAAATGTCATCTTTAGATGCGTTGCCCAAGAGTACCCGAAAGGGCCATTTGGCCCTCTGCGTTTTGACCCTTGGCCCTGCGCCACTTTGAAATCTCGAAATTCTACTAGATTTGGATTTACATTGCCTTCTAAAAAATCTTATTTTTACAAATTATTAAGGTTTTCTTATAAAACATAGAGAGTTTTTTTGAGAAGGCGTTCGGTTTTTTGAATTTCGTCTACCCGCATAAAAATAAGTGAGCACAGCAATATATAAACTAAATCCCAACTAGGCGGCTGGACTGTCTTCCCGTGAATATGCGCAGCTATACCCTTTTAAGAATGTAACCCCTCGGCCTTCTTTTCAACGCACTAAATACTAAATAGAATATTTTAAGAATTCTACCATTAAAAAACAAGTTAAACAAATACTATACCATCCAAAAGCATGAGCGATCATTCAATTATGAACAACTTTTAAGATTCTCGTTCAGGTCCGGCGGGTTTATCCCTTCACGAGTAATTTTCAAATGCATATTATAGTTGGCGTACAAAAATATTCAAAGTTTTAGCTGTGACTTCCAATTATGGCCTACTTAGATTTCTTTAAATTTTTTATTTTCTTTTTCAATGATAGCGGGGAATGAGGGGGATCCAGTAGGAATACAGATGCAATAAAAATGGCATGTAGTCATTTATTCCTGATCATTACCTTCGGCGGAAATAAGAAAGAAGAAGATGCGAAAATAAAAGCTGCCTTAACGTATCAGAAGATCCATAGTTGTGCCTGCTTAGTTGCGTTTTACTTAATTTTAGGTCGCTCTTTATACCATGAGTACAAGAGCATATATAACTTTTCAAATTTTCTGCTCGGAATCGACATATATTTGTAGATTCCTTCTATTCGTGTTAAAAATATGTCTTCACACACACAATGGTTCAAAAGCTAAATTTTACGTTACGTAAGTGCCAATAACACTCAAAATAATTATTTAAGGCATAATAAATATATTTTCTAAATTAGAAATTTGTAAAGGGTGATTTTTTAGCTGGTTTGGTTTTGGCAACACTGGTTTTGACAGCTGACGTGTGTTTAGTACCTTGTGTCACTGTCAAACAGCTTCAGTTTGGTTTGCAATTTAACCATGGATCGTCTTACAAATGAACAACGCTTGCAAATTATTGAATTTTACTATCAAAATTCGTGCTCGGTTCGAAATGTTCATCGCGCGCTGCTTCCATTTTATGATCGGCATTCTCGACCTTCTGAGCAGTCTATTCGGAAGATTGTGACCAAATTTCGCACCAAATTTACTTTGTTGGACATTAAACCACCAACACGTTTACGTACTGTGCGTATTGAAGAAAATATTGCGGCCGTATCAGCTAGTGTGCCAGAAGACCGCGAAATGTCGATTCGGCGCCGTTGCCAGCAGTTAGGCCTTTGTTACAGCACTACGTGGAAAATTTTGCGGAAGGATTTGGGCGTAAAGCCTTTTAAGATACAGCTGGTGCAAGAACTAAAGCCAGCCGACCTACCACAACGCCGAATTTTTGGTGAATGAGCTCTTGGAAAGCTGGCCGAGGATCCGCTTTTTTATCGAAAAATTGTGTTCAGCGATGAGGCTCATTTTTGGTTGAATGGGTACGTAAATAAGCAAAATTGCCGCATTTGGAGTGAAGATCAGCCAGAAGCATTGCAACAGCTACCAATGCATCCCGAAAAAGCCACTGTTTGGTGCGGTTTATGGGCCGGCGGCATTATTGGGCCATATTTCTTCAAAGATGATGCGAATCGCAGCGTTACTGTCAATGGTGAACGCTACGGAGCGATGATAACAATCTTTTTTTTGCCCGAAATGGAAGTTCTTGACTTGCATGATATGTGGTTTCAACAAGACGGTGCCACATGCCACACAGCACGCGAAACAATGGCGCAATTGCGAGGCGAGTTTGGTGAACAGTTAATTTCACGTTTCGGGCCGGTCAATTGGCCGCCTAGATCGTGCGATTTGACACCATTAGATTATTTTTTGTGGGGGTATGCCAAGGCTAATGTGTATAGGGACAAGCCCGCTTCGATTGACGCACTGGAAGCCAACATCCATGCATTCATTCGTGAGATACCGGCCGATATGTGTGAAAGAGTATGCCAAAATTGGACTCAGCGGATGGGCTACCTGAGACGCAGCCGCGGTCAACATTTGCATGAAATTATCTTTAAACATTAAATTGCAAGGTTCAAACTATCGATTCAAATAAATATTTCATTCATTTTTTCGAATTTTTTGTGTTTTTTTTTTAAAAAAAGTTCTAAACCTCTTAAAAAATCACCCTTTATAAAGATTAGAGAAACATACATTTTCTGTGCAAAATTAAGTTAAAGAAGATTACGAAACATCTTCGATGGAGAAATGACATTATTATTTTAATTCACAATCTTCGAAAATCAAAGTTAAACAACGAAAATAGCTAGTTTTTTTTAACTCTTGCAGAGCGAATATACAAACATACATTTATTTGCTCAAGTCATGCGAGATTTCATTAATTTTTAATTCACATTGGAATCACTGGAAATGAAATCAAAAACTTTAAAAACATTATTGCCTTCCTTTTTCTGACTATTTTCTACTTGTAATTTGGCATTTGGTTCCGGAATATGTTGTTAAACTTAAATTATTATTAATTACAGGTCAAATGAACACCTTTAAACTTTATGTCAAAAACACAGAAAAAAACAAATCTCAATCTTTGGAGAGGTTTTTGAGAAAATATTATAAATTTAAGAAAATCGTTGATGAAAAACATCCAGATTTATTTATACAAAATATTGTTAATTTATTTTAAATATTTTATTTTATTAAATTTTTATATTCGAAAACATGGCACTGTATTAAAAAAAAAAACAAACCAAAATCGAGAATTTGTGCTTCAAAAATCAATTGTTCTATTAAAAGTTTTGATCTCGATTTGGGTTAAACGGAAAGGACCAGGTGAACAAGAATGTCCAGAACTTTTAAAACTGTTGCTTTTGCTTTGCCCAGTAATGCAGCGATGAAAGTAAGTTCTTTTAGTAAATTAAGTTCAAACAGACTGAACACAAAAACCGTTGAAAATATAATATTAGCCAAAGAGCCAACAGATTCCAAAAAGAATTGCTGGGAGCGCTCAGAACCTAAAACATAATGTTTTTATATTTATTTTTTATTTTATATCACATTCTAGATCTACTGCGCTGTATTTACCTAAGCCGATACCGTGCTTCTTTTGCATTGATTTTGCGTTACCATGTATTAGATGAATATAAGAAAACTATAATTGTACTTAATCTAGATTAAACCTAAACTCTATATTTGTTTACGAACGAATTTTATTCTGTAAAAACGTGGCTAATACCCTCTACACGAATGCAGCACAACAAAATCTGTAGTAACGAACACACTGAACATTTTTCTAACTAAATTTGGGAGAAAGTATTTAAATTAATCTGTTTTTCTTCGGTGAAAACACTTAATTTAGAAAATTTTGATTTGCCTTTAATTTCGGCTTATTCTCAATTAGTTAATCTTTACAATGATAATGACGAACGTCACAAAATGGTCACAAGAGTTTCCGTGAAATACTAAATCCGATTCAGATTAAAAGTAAAAGTAAACTAAATGTGTTAAATAAAATGTCAATGTTAACTATAAATGTATTAATCTGATAAGCACACGATTTAGAATTACTGTGTAGATTTCGTACATAAAGACAAAATAAGAAGTTTGATAAGTCAAAATGAACGAAGCGATATGACAACCAATTGCTGTAAGTTGTGTGCACGAATTTTTTACCCGAAGAGCGGTTTTCGAAGGCAAAACTTGGATTTAGAATCTTTTGTCTCTAATTGGTTTCAAGCATACGTCTACCTTGATTTCGTTTAAACGGCGTTTATCTTGGAAAAGGGTAATGATAGATGTCAACAATTAAGGACGACAATTAACATTTTATTTTGATCAAAAGTTAGAACCAATACGCCAAGGTTGTTGGAATGCTTTACAAACATCTGGATATTAAAAATAGTGCGACACAAACGTTTTAAGCCAAAATACGTGCGACTCATGTAGGAAATTAAACTAGAGAACAAAACGTTTGGATTCTTAAAAAAAAAAAGGATCCGCATTGACTAACGACAATGATTTGCTGACTTTTTAAGCAATTAGAGCTTGAATTTGAGTTTCTAGGTTAATACCGAATAAATAAAGGTTGTACCTTTTTTAAACAACAACACAATTTTTCCAACATGTAAAAAAAAATCGAGTTTTATACAAATTTTACTCAAAAATCGGGAACAACAACATCGATGCAACATTAATGAATAGAACCATCCTCAATCTGTTTGCCAGAGAGACAAAAGAGTTGATATATTTAAAATCGTTTTACAAAATGTATTGCCTTTAAAGTTTTATTTTTATTCGAAGATAAATAAAGAAGGGACAAAAATCCTTCAAACATATATCTTCAAATATATCTATTTGAATATAATTTCTGGTTCTCAGATTTAAACATTTAAACTCATGTGATAAAGCAGTGTTAAAGCTAATCAAGACTTCACGTATCGGTACGTTAGTGATATTTTCTATTTTGCAATATTGTTTGTTACGCGTCTTACGCTGGCGACAACCCAAATGAGAAAAGCGGAAGGCAACCAGACGAATTGTAAATCGAATACAGACACATTAAACCAGAAATTGCACTTAAAGATGATAAATCTCGCGGCTTTTTGAAACTATTCTAAGAAGATGTAACCAAGAAATCTACGTATTTCATTTGAAAATATGCGCACTCCATCACTATACAAAAACGTAAATAATTTGGTATCACGAAACAAAGTTTGTAGATTTTCCATGCAGAATCTTTTTTGTGGCTCTCGCTTTAAGCCAATTAGAAAAAAAAAGTTTCTAGATTGATCGAAATTTTTTGGAACAGTGACATATAAGTTTTTAACGAGGTCTTGTCGTTCAAAAGTCCTTCGAATTAAACCATTTTGTTTTTCCTTTTGATATAATATATGGAAATTCAAAATTTGTGCATCACATACAATTTTTCTATAGCTACAGGCCAACAAAACACACAAATAGAAGGTATTTTCAAGTATACATCCCTGTTGTAGATCGCTGTCTTAATTAATCTCAACAAATAGTTTAGGTGACTAATGTAATGGTAAAGGCAGATCATATTCTCAGAGTCAACATATGAGGTGTCAATTATAAGAAAAATCATTTCGCGAAGTAGTGAAAAAAAAAATACGACAATTTCTTGAAACTCATGCACAGTGTTATTACTGACAATGTCCTTCAATATAAGCTGGTGTTCACGATTTTGAAAATATCATAATAGACGCGTAAAATGCAAGCCCGAACACGCCAAGCCGCGACGAAGGCGTTTACATGTGTTTTCCCAGTTAATATAAATACAATGGACCTCTTATTTCTTATTGTTAAGAAATGAAATGTAAATATTTAATTCTTGGTGCTATTCTTTCGAATTCTATTTTCCAGAAGTACATAAGGGACGACAAATTTAAGCTCTACATAAAATTTGTTATTAACACCGCGCAATGACATCAGATCAGTTTCTGTCTCTACAGAATTAATCCTCCCATACTAAATTTTTTAATAATCCTTTTTGAATCTTAACTACCAATCTAACATCTTTTGCCGAATCATACTTCAATTGTCTCCCTTTATCGCAAAAAGAAACAACATGGCGGCTGTTAAGAGTCAAATTTTCTAACTCGAAAACCAGAATTGTTAAAATGATATAATGTGCAATGAAAATGTTCAGAGGTGTACAAAAACTCGTCGCCATTTTGTTGAATAAGTATCTGCCAACGATTGGCACATTTACCAAAATAAACAAAACTTTTTTGATTTATTTTTTACCTGCTTTCAATAATTACTTAATTATTTTGCAGGAAAAATCAATATGGAGTCTTTGAATAGAATACAAATCGAAGGTAGATCAATCAAAGAAGCTAGCATTAGGAGAGAAGGGAGAATCCTGGTCTGGTCCCAAAATAAAAAACAATTTTTCATCAGCTCGAAACAGGGGTTTATTATGAACCCAAAAGATTTGATACAATGGACCCATTTCTTCCCCATTAAATATGTTCCGTTAAGTGTCACCTCAGACAATTTTCAATTCCAGTAAGTAGAAACTAAATTGTTATGAGTCCTCCGACGTCTAAGACAGATAAATTATGCACGTTCAGAACAATTCATGTAGGTTTTAAGACCGTCAACCATTTAGTCGAATTTACATTTTTGACACGAACACCATAACAGCCAAAAATCTAGCTTCTTGGAAAAATTTGAAGTTTGTGGCTCACTGTTAAGAAAATATCTCTTTTTCATGATAATAAATTAATTCCCCTTTAAGTTTGTTCAACTTTTAATTTTAAAGACTTAAAATCAAAACTAAGAACAAATCTTGACTAATTTATAGGTAAATAGTTCTGTTTGACATTTCACCCTAGGTACTTATCTTGATTTGTTGAAATGCACACATGTACTTAGGTTACCATCCAGAAGATGCATATAATTATAAATAATATTTAAATGTTAATATAACAAAATAAGTGACACGGCATTGAGTAAACGCATATTTTATTCACAGCTGTCAGCAAGAACACACACAAAATTGAATGTGTGATTTGAAACACGTTTTATACTGGATTTAATTTGATTTTCCGCATAATCTCTGTTCACTTATGATTACCAAAATTATAGACCATCTGCAATCTTAGTCTAGGACTTAATCCATTTATTTGTGAAAAATGTCACTTGAGACGTTTGTGGCAGTGTTTTTAATAAATTTTGACAAGCAACGCTGTCTGCTAAATGTTTGAATGATTTTATTTTCTGAGCCATACAAATGATGCACTATAAATTATTTGCAAAAGGTGGTGTTCCTTTGCTCGAAGAAAAAAGATGACTGCTAAATCTTCACAATAAATGGAGAATTGTCTCATTTCAATAAAAAACGAAAAGTATTCGTAACTTCGCGTAAAAAGATGAAAAAAGTCACCCAAATAAATTAAATTTTTTTTCTGTTTTCAAAACACTTTAATTTTAACAACAAATTGCATTCCCTCATCAGCCGAACAAATGGGTAATAAATTATTAACATAAGTAGGTACGTTCGTTAAAATTTTGACCACTTTTTCTAATACTTTAACGGATCTGTACACCAGCGTACCTGTAAATTCTGACGTTTCAGACTACATTTTATTTGCCTATCTAGTGTTGTTTATAAAACTTGTTTTTACGCAAAATAAAAGTAACTAAAAGTTCATTCTGCCGCTAAGAGAAGTTAATTTAGAGTTACCGTCGGGATTTTGACAAAACATTTTAACCACATTTTTATTTCAATTTCAACCACAAAGCTCGTTGGTAAGAATGTGGCTTGATAATAAGGCACGATTTTAAAATGATTCAGGTGCTCATTTGCCAGGCTAGAACATGTATTTTCTATAACAAGAATATCAACAGTAAAGTCTGCATCTAAAATGTCACTTAAAAGTTTTACCCAAAAAAATTAGTACAGAATGGAAAAAAGGACATTTTTTTTACATTCTATGGTTTCTTAAGACAACGATTGTAGTTTGAAGTGCATAAAAAAGCATGTATGGAATTATGACACATCGTTGAATTAAAATATTTAATTTAAGTTGCCGAAAGTTAATGAAGTTCAAATGATTATTCCAAAATTCTTCTTTTTTTATTGGGAATTTAATTAAAGTTCTATCAACAGTCAGATTTACCCCAACCTTTGAATGAACAGAGATTCTTATTATCTGAACGTCTAACAATTTAAACTGAAGCTCATGTCGTACTTGAACGAACTATTTTTTTTCAGTACCGTCAACTGGTTAAGTTGGCAATAACTAAATTAAATAAAATAAATTGCACGAATGTCAATGTTTTGCTACAAATCTTTAAAACAAAACTACATATTAATTAAATTTACATATATAAGGAATGAGATTGATCTACTGGAAATCACCAACAGGGAACCGAAAGCTTGAGGAAACAATGAAATTAAGGAATATATTGGGCCAACTGCAATGAACTTCAGTGAGATTCAAACCAAAGTCCAAACCAATTTCTATCAAACGGTAAGTTACTCATAATATCTTTTAAATAGTCTTGCTTTAGTAAGGAAAAAATAGTGGGAAATAAATATTACCATTTTCGCTTCTTACAATGGATCAGGAAACATAACCTATTACCAAATTCAATGACGATAATGATTAAAGAATTAGTATTAGCTGTCATATTGTCGTACATGTCCCGTTTCATTGCCATTATACGTTAGCCAACGGGAATTAACGAAACAGAGCAAAACATACAATATTTGAATATTACCATTTCCTTATGATGGCGTAAGTTCATCAAAGTCTATTGTGGTTGACCCTTATGGCATTAACCAACCAATTTAGCTTATCCAACTGTGTACTGTTTGTGCGAAGTTATGTTTTTGCACGAACGCAAAAGATCTTAAATAAGAAAATTATGATGCCATATTTCTGATCACAATCTCGTCTTAAATAAGAAATAAGAAATAAAACCTCATGTGTAATGCAAATTTAACAAAATGTAAGTTATACCTACTCTGGGATTATTGTAAAACTTTCGCCAGAAACGAAGCATGCGTAAGCGTCGTACGTAGGTTAAGGTACCTTACTTTATAATCTAATAAGTGCTGATTTTAATAATTGAGTCTGATTTTTGTTCGGCCGCAACGTTAAAATTGGAAGTTATAATATTTAATTGAGAAAAATTGTATTCACATGTCTGTCGACTTAAACTTTAACTGAATGCCAGCTGAAGGCAGAAAAAAAAATTGCAGACATTAACAGCTCTTACATGAAGTGAATTCTAAAGCTAAAGTCATGCTAATATCTAATAAGCAACTGTAAAGATAAATTTACAATTTTAGCTATTTGAAATCAAAAGAAAGATAGACACCCGATTGATTTTATAACCAACAAATTTGGTTAAAAGTGAACAAGTATTTTCAACGAATTGGTTTCTAGTTTTGTCGATTATCTTTCGAATTTTCGAAAAGCGCTTCTTTGTAAATGCGCACTTTTAAATAATCAAGGTATACATATTGCGCAATTTGAAAAATAGGTTACATAGAAATAACTTTTTTTTAACATAACCTGCTGGTGACTCTTTAACCCTTTTTTTGTACAAATTTTATTTTGACTTCTGAATTTTACGCGGGTCGGTACCTAACTAAGTCAAAGGTACTTTATGTAGCTAATAATTAAGCTTTTGGAATATATTTGGATATATATTTCCTATCATATCTAAAATTAAAACGTCGAATTTTTGGCAGCTGTCACAGTTCTACCAACGGCTAGTATGTGAACTGACTTTTAGTTAAACCTACGTTTGGCAAGATAACAAATCTTTTCCACCCTACACACGTGTAAACTTATATAGTTTACAATAATTTAGATGTTACCACAATAGAACACGCAGGCGGTGAAACGTACAAACAGACTTTAGTTAATAAAGTGAAAATGTCCTTGTTATTTCCACAGAATGCCAATATGCAGAAATTTTTGACACACAGTTAGGGTTAAATTTTATTTTTTTTCCAAAAGGCAACCATAATAAACAAACCTCATTTCATAAATCCGATTTCTTTTAAAGCCTTAATGAATTTTCGAAGAAAACTATCAAATTAACCCCGTTCTTCGTCCGTTTTTTATGGTTTTTCATTTCTAAAATATCGACCACAAACGGCACATGTCAAATACCTCTTATTCGTCATTATCCAAATGTCAAAAGAATAATTATACAAATATTAACACTCCCTCACTTTACCGACGGCAAATGTAAATTTAAAAAAAAAACTATATAAATATGTATTTGAACAAAACTCACCTTCCACTCTTTGTTATCACCATCTCTGTGCCCAGCTTGTGGAATTTCTCCCACAAATCCTTGCCCTCCAAAGTCACCTTGGGATCGTCGACAACACCATCATCTTCGGGTTGTAGCGCCCGCAGCGGTCTCATCGCTGGATGCAGCTGATGCGCTGCCACTGATGCCAGCACAACGTCTTCGGCTGTTGTATACGGTGTCCCCAATGGATGATGCGCGTGCGGATGATGCGGTGGGAATTTATGCAACAAACCGCCCGGATACAGACTAGGATGAGGACCAGCCGGACTGCCGGCCAGGGCAGCTAACGCAGCGGCCGGGAAATACGGTTGCTGCGGCAAGTGGCCCAACGCAGGATGTCCCGGTACCGGTGAATGATGCGAATGGTGCGGATGGTGTCCTAGGCTCGAGGCGGCTGCCGCAGCGGCCAGCGCTTGATGCGTTGGTAAGCTGTTGTTGTTATTATTATTATTACTATTGCTATTATTGGTGGAATTGCTATTACTACTATTGTTGTTATTATTATTATTATTACTAGTTGAGTTGTTGTTATTGTTATTATTAATAGCGCTGCCAGTAACGTTCGGCGACAGCTGAGGTTGCTGTCCGCCGACAGGTGAGGAGGATTGTCCACCGCACTGTAGCTGCTGTTGGGCGGCAGCAAGTGACGTGGGCGTTAGTGACGTTTGATGCTGTTGTAGAATGGGCGATGTTGGTGAAATAGAAGCCGCAGCGGCCGTCGCTGATTGCTGCTGTTGATTACCCGCCGTCAACAGCGATGACACGCTGAAGTCAGTGGGTCGAGAAAGCTGCAGGAATGGATGATATGCCATCCCATTTGCGAACCTACTGATTGGATCTTCAGATTGGTGAATGAATTCTTGAACGTCGTATCTCATTACATTACAATTTAAGACACCAAAGTCGAACACTACAAAAATTCACCTCTCTATCTATCTCTTTCGATGGTGTTTTTTTTTTTTTTGTTTTAATTTTTTTGCAGATTTTTATTTATTTAATATATTATTTCTGTTAAAGTTACGCGGTATTTTTTTTATTTTTTTTCGTTTCTTTCTTTAACACAACACGACAGCACTGAGAGGATTGCACTTGGATTGAATCTGGATGACACTTATAATTATTGACGTTAGGCCAAGAGCTGCCAACATTTCATTTACTATTTTGCACACCGTTTTGTATTATTTTTTTTTCCTGGAATCGCAATTGAGGGTTAAACATCGACGAATGTACAACCAACCGACAAAATACTCACAACAAAACGTTTACCTTTCTCGACAAGAACACATTTAACCATTTAACAGAGTGAAGGTGTCAAAAGCTTTCAAAAAACAATTATGCGAGAAACTTTTCTTCTTTCTTTCTTTTTTATTTTGCTGTGCGTTTTTTTGCTGCCCCAACATATACAACACAGGAAACCCCCCTTCGGACTATATTTATACTAACAACGAGGTGGCGAAGAAAGAAAGGAAGCAGGGAAAAAACAACAAACGTCGGCAGAAAAAAGGTAAACACACACGATACGAACTTAACGCCGGTCGCTTACGAACTGGTTAATACATACAATCTCCAATACAATGCAACCCCCTTGTTTTCACAAATAATCCACCACTACAACGACGGTGAGCGCGCACACATCCACCCCGTCATACTCACCATATTCAAGAAAAATAAAACTAAAGCGAAAATGAGAAAATTCCAATAAGACCAACACCACCACCACGACGATGATGACGACGACGACGACGGCGACGGCATACAAAAAAGTGTTTCAGGCAATTACACTAACCCCAGTCCGATAGATGGAGCCCAAAACAACCGATATACGAAACCTACTACCACTACACAAGCTCTGTTACTAGCTCTTTCTCACTCTGGCTAAGGATGGAAACGGCGACACGACACAGTTGTCACACACAAGCGAAAAAAACCAACAAGCAAATCGAACAAGAAACCACTCAAGAGAATTCTAATAAGACTTGACACCCAGCCGCCACGGATTATCCCCACTCACACATTCTCACCTCGATAGTGTCAAACAGCGATTTGTGTAGAGTTGTATAGTGGCACCGTTCTTGCCGCCTAAGACAGAGCGAGAGAATGGCGACTGGTGGGAAAAAAAAACAACAGCACACAAAAACAAGAAAGACTACTTGTGCCTGACCATTTTGTACCTTGCTCGATGTGCCTATGTGTGCGGCGACAAGTTTAACCACAGTTGCACGCACACACTGGTGTTGTTGGCAAACCCAACCAACCGGTCGACAGAGATCGAGAATATGGGTTAAAAAGAGAAACAAAACCAGCAGCAGTCCCAAGAATAGATACAAAAATGGTGACCAACCGGGTTTGGTTTAGCACCCCTCCCTCACCAAAAACAGTGCACACACACTGCCATTTGTAGTGTCACATGAAATCCGCTCCTGCCAAAAGAAGTGTGCGAGATGGCAATAGAGTCGGCGACGAGATGCAATGAAGATTGTCGTTGTCGTTGTCGTTGTCGTTGTCGCCGTCCCGTGTCGTATTCTTATGCTGCTACTGCTGCTGGTGTCGTTGGCGTTTCTGGTGTCATCGTTTGGTGCGGCGCAAATATGGCTAACTTTGGCATTTTGCATAAACATTGCCATGGGTGTGTATGTGTGACTGGAACCCTATGTCACTCGCTCTTTCGTTCGACGAAACTTTGTCACCAGTGCGAAATGGGGTGGGATAATAATGTTTTGTCAGAGAGGTGCGCTGTCGTCATTATTTTGTGACAAAATTTATAGCCGTCGGCGAATGATGTTTTTTTCTTTGTTGGCTCTCCTTTTCACCTCGTGCATCGTGGTGAATTTTCTGCAATTTTAATTAAAGTGTCTGCACTGGTAGTGGCAACTATAGCACTTGAATTAAGCATCCTTGCGGAATTATTTATCTCTGAATATTTATAAAATTCACTTTTTTCCATGTCCTTTCTCCCTTCCTACTCAGTGGGGAGTTTTTTTTTCTCCATCGGTTGGTTGGTAGGAAGGTATCTGTGAAACTATATACATCGCTCTTTGTGTATTCAGTGAATTTTGCTGGTTGGTTTTTTTTTTGTTTCTGCTCTCTCTTTAGTACTTTTGGAAGTGTCGTGTTTACTATCGCACCTACGGTGTTGATCTGGTGTTTGACTAGCGCCTATTCCGCCCCATATTCTTTTAGCTGCCCCAATCACCCAAACCTACATCACTACCACTACCGCAGAGGAGTTGAGTTGATGCACTTATACACTCCGAATGGAGTTCATTCTTCCCATATCGGCGGGTGCCATGGTAGTGGTGGTAATAGAATTTGTAATCATTCATCCATTCGGGGCGTCGCTGTATTTGTGTTTGAGTGTGTTTGTGTGTGGTGAGCGATCTGTCAAAGCGTGTGTGTTGGGCAAGCGTTTTGTTCGTGTGAAAATTCCTCCCTTAATCGGTGTCATCTTTTGCACATGAAATCCAAAAGATAAGTAAAAGAGAGAGGGAGGAGCGAACGGGGGTAAACGTAAACTAAAATGAAAATCCAGCAAAATGTCTGCACACCCAACTGTCAAAGTGTGAGAATTTGTGAAAGAAGACGGCGCGACGCTGTTGGTGTTTGTTTGCGATGCTGCTGCTGCTGCTGCTATGTTTGTCGCTGTTCGGCTCACACACACAAGAGGTGTCATATAAAGTTTTGTCTTTTGCTGTGTTTTTTTTCGCATGATATTCCATCGGGCCGAACGCTGAAGAGGTGAAAGACCAAGATCAGATCCTTTTTGGGTTTTGTGTCCTTCTCGGACATCTTTCGACGTCGTCGTCGTCGTCTCTTTCTCGAGCCAACTAACTCTACATCTACCATACATTTACAATAAGGACTCAAGGGCCAAATCTAGCTAAACAACGACAGGCGACGACAACGACACCAAGCATGGAGACGGCCGACAATGAAGAGGACGATGACGATGACGACAACGACGACGACGATGACGATGACGATTGACTGGTACTGAAGTGGTGTGAATTGTGTGTACTTTAAGCCACTCCTTCGTTTTTGTGTGCCGTGCACGGGTACGGTTTACTATGCGACCGATTGGCAACCCTCAGCCAATCACTTGAGTAAATATCTGGGTTTTTTTCCGTTGTTTTTTGTTCTCCTCTTTGTTGTGTGTGCCTCTTCCTTTGGTGTTGGGCGATGGTGTTGCTATATGCTGTGCGGGCTGTTTTCCTATTCTTTTGTGTGACCGTTCGTCTTATTTTTTTCGCGTTTTTTTTTTGCTGGTCATCCTGTTTTGTGTGTGCTGTTTTTTTTTCGTGTATCTTGAGCTCATTGTCTTTCTTCACATGTGTGAGAGGAGGAATTTGCTGGGATTCTTTTTTTCGGGTCGTTTTTCTTGTTTCTCCTTTGGCTGTGTGTTTAATTGTTTGTAAATTCTTTTGTAGATGGCGTAGTGGAATGCCCCGGATGGTGGGGGAGAGCGCAGAGGAATATGATGGTGTAAATGCCGATAGAGTCGAATGGACCTGGCCAAGTCCAAGTGGTGTCTGAAAAAGGTTTTTATTTTTGCACTCGAATTGCTGTGATTGGAAATGTTCCATGACTGGAGTGAGAGGTGGATTTTCGCTCAGCACTTTGAATGAGGAAAGAGAATTTGAAATTGGGTTGATTAGGGATACCTACGATTCGTTTGTAAGGAAAAAAATTAATTTGTTGGTTTTTGAAAGGAAATAACTGCGTGGAGTAGACAAATGTATCTACTTGTCAGTCCGTCAAATTGTGAACGGACTTGGTCAAGTTTGATATCATGTGCCCAAAGTGTCTGCTTAAATTAATTAAAAAAAACGGAGATAGTTAGGTGCCTCTGTTATGAACTTTGTAGTTTCTCAGGCTTAAATCCTCTGCAGTTCCGGGCATAGGTATTACTTCCAAATTTGCCAGACTTAGCGCTCTGACATCCGCGATAATTTCGTCCTTAAAACGAAAGTTCGGTCTTCCTTGTCGTTTCGAAACTGGGGGCTGGATTCGAAGAAGGCTGGACCACTATTATTTTTAAAACTACTACTGTTTTGGACTCGCAACTTGGTACAGCTCGTGAAGTCCGTGGTTGTGTTTTCTTCTTTGTTCGCCCTTCTCGAAAACAGGAGTAAATATCGTCGAAAATGTTTCTCTCGATTTTCCGGTACTCGACGCCGTATAACAAACACAACAAGGATAAGTGTTCTGTGGGGCATACATTTTGTCTTTGGGTAAGGACTTTAAAACCATTTTTTTTGCCAAAATCAAGGTAGCAACGGTTTTCTAGGTTAGGTAGTAATTAGACGGATCTCCACTAAGATGTCATTCGTAGAGTTAATGTTTACCTAGCCGCGGGGTGAATGAAATTGTAAACCACCTCAAAGTTGCTGCTACTAATAGTAACGTTTTGTCAATATCGTCAGCATACCCCAGTAGCTGGATTGATTTGTTGAAGATGGTGCTTTCCGCGCTGACACCTGCAAATTCGTTGATCTTTTCCAGGATTTTGCGTTGTGTTGCAAAACAGCTTAAGTTGTTTAAACTGTACGTTAGATAGGATCTAATATCCGACATTAAAAAGGGATATGCTTAGCTTGGATATATTTTTGGACTCAGTGAGTCAATGGCTGGGTTCTAAAACAAAGAATGGGCGGCTGTACGTTTTACACGAAAAATGTGCATCAATATAGTTTTTATCTAGCAGCTTAATTTTTTAGCTTTCATTTATTAAAGCAAACTCAATATAAAAGTATTACCGTTTATGAATTTTGCTTAAGTTCACAGGTTGGTAGGTGGCCCGCGTCAAAGACAACAATTCCAACAAAACTGCATCATAACGCACACATATCCAACAAGCTACATATCATTAAGAGTTAGTACAGTTCTTGAGACAAATTGAGTGGGGTTTTCGTTCAGTTTTGATATAAGGTTAATCTCACTTAAGTCTATTATGATTTGTTTAATTTATATTGATTTAAGGCACTAAAAGGGCCAGCCATAAAAGACTTTCACGAGCTTAAGCTAGCTTAATGAAATATCTTAATACTCGTAAACAGTATGGGATTATGCTCAGTTTCGTCAAATTTTCGTTGACTTGACTGGGCTTACGAAAGTGTAAATTAAATGAGACGTTCAGTATTGAACCAGAATTGACACCAACAATTTTTATTTTTAGCTGACCTAACCTTCTGTTTCGCTTGTTGTGTTCGATCTTAAAAAAATGGTTCGGCGAGCCTTCTAGCTTCGAATAATTCACAAAATCTAATCGAATGCTGATCTTGTTACATTTTTCTTATACTTTAAAAAAAAAAAATCGGTGAACTAGACACGCATGTATGCTTACTGCGCAGTATACAATTTTAATTGAGTTGCTAGACTCAGTTGAATATTAAAATTACCTAGATATGACATCCTCCCTTTAGTCGCCTTTAACGACAAACTCGATAAGCTTATTGGAAGTGACGCTGGAGGAATATTCTTATAAATCCAATCTCATTACAGAAAAGCTTCCTTTACGCATTTAAAAGGTGCATTGTTCATTCAATGTCAAATCGTTAAGGAGACTTTTTACTACAGAATGTCAGTTATTGTTCTTGAGTGAAATTTGTAAATCACACAAGAATGCAGGATGCGCAGTTATAGCCATATACTCTCAGTTGGCTTGCACAATCAATCCCTTCCTTCATAAAACTGATGTTCAAAAAAACATTCTAAGAAACAACGAACTCTTACCTTAAGAAAGAGTTCTTCTTTTCAACAAAAGATGTGCAAAATAAACATATTTCCCAAACGGGTGCGGTGACTTAGTATTTAAGTGTGTTGGACTACTAAGCGAAGGGTCTCAGATCTCAGGCACACAATTACGGATGTAAAAATTGATGAGTAGCGGAGAGTTGGGCTAAAAGTAACACTTTTAAATAACACCGATGCTCCTCCTAAAATTTTGAAATAAGTAAAGTACATTCGTACAAAAATAAATAAACGAAGAACATAACTCTTCATTCAATAACATAAATTCTTACTATACAAAATTTTTATTTCAAAAAAGTAGTTTTCAGGTCAGATTTTAATACGTTACAACTTACCCCTGAAAATTGTTACATTTAGCAACGGCATACAGTCTTCCGTCTAAAACGGAAGACCAAAAAACAAAACTTGCAAACACGCTGTTTTTTGGCACCTTCACTGACATCCAATCTGTATCAAAATTAAGTAGATACGCGAGCAGTTATAGAGTAGACCAATGTTGTAAAGTCGTTGGAAATTTACCTTTTTGTGGGAATTTTGATGGTAAAAAACCGTCAAGTTGAAAAAGGGAGAAAGTAGCTCGCAAGTGCAGTTTTATGGGATATTCCAAAAAAAAGGATATAATACTGGCAGCATTTATGGCCGAACATAACCTTGTAATTGCATTATATGTGTATACTATGGAACATTTGATATCTCTATTAAAAAAAATTGTTCCGGATTCGAAAATAATTGCGTTCAAAAAATCTGTTCATTTCATTTTCATTTCAGAAAACAAATTTACCGTATTAGTAGATGAAAGTATGTGCTTCTAAAAATTACTGCATTGTGGTCAAATACGTTAATTCAAATTTCGAGCCAATAACTAAATTACTTCATATGGCGCAACTCAACGCTGTCGGTTGTTGTACCTACCGATTAAAATTATGGGCATTTCGGACTAATAAGAAGAGAAAAAATGTAAAAAAAATGTCTTCAAAGACATTCCAACACTGGAGGAGACGAACATTTCTCTATTTCACGCGATTCTTAATTCTAAGAGAAGCACTGTTTTTTTAACTTCTAGCCCCGCTCTCCCCTACTGCAAAAAGATACGATTCAAATCACTAATTGAAGAAAACAGATAACAAATTATTGAAAGATGTAAGCGATCATGGTGGACTAACATTTTACAGAGAGGTATGTGAACCAAAATATTTGGGAAAAGTGAGTTTTTACGATACCAGGCGAGGAAAGGGTCGATTCCCAACATTTTGCGAGATTTTATGATAGCGTTCAATATTACTCAATATTGTCTTCTATCCGGATGACGTTCACCAATATTTTATTAGGGCCTTAATTTGGTATTATATTGGTCAACTGAATAGATCTGGGTACCAGATTTACCCAATTTGCATTCGTCTAAAACATAAATTTAATTCATAATAAGTTAAATAAAAATGGTTAACAAATATTGGTTGAGCAAGCCTTTGATTGGACTCAGTAATAAATCACACGAAACTTTTAGAAACGAACCGTAGCGCGTATGCTGTACATTTTGGAAAGTCTTGATACTTTTTCCTGATATAATTTTTTTATCAAAGGCGCCACTATATTTAGAACCTATTTCCTTCTTTAAATTAAAATTAATTAATTAAAAAAAAATACTACACGTTTCAGTTTAATGAAAAAGTAGCATTGGTGAAACGCAGATTTAGATCTGCTTCGTAATACCTTAAAAAAAACGATGGACGATGCATTGCTTCTAACTTTGTAAGCAAATTGCATGTGTTTATTTTGAACCCATTTTTGAGTTCATTAATCTCACCCTTATTTGACATGCCTGCAAAGTGACCGCGGGTGATGTCGCTATTGCTGTCTCAGAAGAACCTTAACACTTACATTTAAAAAATATTTGCGTCAATACGCCTTTAACAAGCTAATCAATTGGTCGGTTTGATGTGGTCTGGGTGCTAACCCTTGCAAAAACATGGAAATATAAAAATTCATTTCCATATATGTATCCTTCCTATAATTCGATAATCTTAATTTTTCCCTAGGGTTAGGTTGGAACCCTTATATCCAAGACGGGTCATTTAACCTTACTTTTCTCTCTGGCTATATAGGTATGCCGAACATAAGAACGATTCTTATACATATATGGCGTGATAGATTGGTAAGCAGTCAGAAAAAAACATAAGGAAAGGCTACAGTCCGCTTGGGCGAACAGTATGAAACCCTATTCATACCCACATCTGCCTTAAAAAATGCGTTAAGAACATGGTCCACAAAAATGGGTGTAACCAAAAACCTTGCATGGGTGATATTTTGGAAAAAAATATTGGCTAAATATCTAACTTTTTGTTTTGATTTCTATGAAAATTTTCGAGGAAAGCAGAGTTTTAGTGAAAAACGCCCACAAAAAGTAGGCATGGCAAAAAAAAAAAACAGATGAAGGAGGGTAGTGCCTATATCTCCCTAACTTAAGCTTAAATGTAAAGGCCTAAAAAATGCGCACGGACGGACGGACGGACATTTTTAAATCGTCCTAGGTTTTGGAGGTCCTGATTTTAAATATATATACTTCTAGGGGTCTACGACGAATATTAAGAAGTGTTACAAAATGAATATACTCTTAGGATAGGGTATAATTAGCTTGCTTCATCAGAGCGCTTCGACTCTTTCTATGCTGCAAGTCTGGACAATAGCACTACAATATGTGTTACAAGTGGACACTGTCTCATAGACAAGCATACATCAAGGTTGCACTACATTGGAGTTAAATAATCTAGAGTTTAGGTAACATAAACATTCTAAACAGCATCGGGTTGAATTACTGTGCGAAGTCCTAAGAAAGACGTTTGGAACGTCATATTGGGAAGAATTACGTGACATATGTCTGTATGTTGGACTCTTGATCTAGGACTAAATGAATTGTGTTAAAGACAGGTTTGTGAGCTTTTGTTTAGGTATCAATTCCAATATAAAGAAAATAAAAATTGTCAGTTTTACTGGAAATCAGAGTGATTCGAACACATTCCATTTACCTATTATCTTATTTTATTATTATTTCAAAGTCCGTCGAAACTGAAAGCTGAACCTTTTCGAAACCCCACCTCATGCGAAAGTCTGACAAAAACCGAATAGGTACGTAGTAAGAAGTGACATAAGAATAACGTTCCTTCCATTTGCGCAAAAAAAAAATACCTATAACTTTGCACAGATAATGGTTGCCCAATTTTCATTTCATTTGCTTGTGTGTTTTGCCTAAGCGCTTCGTGTCTTAGCGGATAGAAACTATCGCAGATGCCAGTTAGTCTTCTTTTGTCGACAATAATCGACGCTGTAAATAGTTGCATAAAATCTTGCTGCTGCTGTAGGTATTAAACACAAAAAGTCAAATTTGAAGGTATAAAACTTGTAGTTATGTTAACAACTCCTAGACCATTCTATTTAATACATAATTCAACATGGGCCTCAACAGGTTTAAACATTTCTCCGGAGTAGTTAAATGTACAACCAATCCATCACTTTGCATTCTCATCTAAAGCCAAATTTGACTGCTTGCAAGACACTCACGACAGTCGGCACCCCTTAGCCGATAATCATTACCAATAAGTACAATCTCATGTAACCTACCACCACCTCGTAAAGACATATTATCATCCATGAAAATCTACCTCTTTCAATTATGCATTCACAATCCATAACAACTGCTTCGCTTACAATAGCGCGCTAAGCTGCCTTCATCACGATGACAGACAGGCAAAATATAGAAAAAATAAAAAATAAAAAAAATAAAAAAAATAAAAAAAATAAAAACATATTATCAACTCCACACTTTTCCACACACGACAAATAGAGAAATAATATCGCAAATTAAATCCAACAATCCGCCAGATATGTATAACTTGACAGCCCGCAGGTAGCTAATTGCATTCACCAGCACTGCCCCCGCACCCTACCATCCCTTCGTCCTATATACGAGTATATGATGAGGGCATATAACGCGTCGCGGCGTCGGCGGTGTAACTATAGGTGGCAAGTATCCGCATCAAAACACATTCCCCAACGTCCTAGCGTTAAATATGTGCAACTGATTTATTAATTGCTCTTTGTTTTTCGCATGTCGAGCTGCACTTAAGCGTGAAACTCATTTTGCAATGAAACGAACGCAGAACAAAAAGAACTTCTTATCAACTGGCTGATAATTTCAATTTTAAACGTGAAGGATAAAACCAAGCACCCCCAACTCGGCGACAAATGGAATCAGATCCATTTCAATACCCCCGTCCTCCCACGCCCATCCATTTCCATGGAATGGTGCGATGGTGCGATGCGGCGGTGGTGGCCTCAAGGGTAAGTAATTGATTCTCGTTGATTCCTGAAGTATCTATACGAAATTTTCTCGGAATGGGATTAAAACACGTCCATCATCGGATGGAGAGGGAAACGAAAACAATAAAAGATAAAACAGCTTTATGTGCTGTTTGCGTATGCTGTGTGTGCGTGTGGTAAGCCCTTGGCGTGGCGATGGCGAGCGAGTGAAAGCAAAACCACCCCCGACAAAGTCGCACACAAAACCGAGTACTCTCTCTCTCCAAATCTCCATAATATCCATCTACATTTCGACTCGATTGAAAGGAGTTGCTCTGAAAGTTGACTTTTTAAATTGATACGCAGCGATATCCTCGGTGGAAGGAAGCGACGTTCGTCGCCTCTCGAAAAAATAACCGTCTTCGGGCACCGCAAAAGTGTTATTTCGTTTTATAGCCGAGCGAGAACTCCCCCACTCGAGTGGTGTGCGTTACGCAATCCGTATACCGTATCTGCGGGTGATGGAATATTGAGCCAGGATAAAAAGGACTTTACTCCAAATCTCATTTCATTTATATATTCCCCGGGTAGGTTTCGTGGATTTTTTCTCTCCCACCTGCCCCTTCTTGGTTCTTTTATTTCTCATTCAAAGCAATTACTAAGAGGACTCCTTCAGCTCTAGCTTCAATTGAGAATTCTTCGTCCTTTTCGTCTGTGCTCCATATCTTGTTTCTTGCTTTTCTTTCTTTCTGTGACTTGGTGTGTGGTTCTGGTTATATGGAGCCAAAAGTCACCCCGAAAGTGTCCAAACAGAAAAGGACACAAATCCGACTAACGTGACTCTTTGAATTGCAAAATTTTGTTTTTTTTTCTTCTTCCTCAAGGGAGGATGATAGGCTCTTAGGGGGGAGTTCTGGCTGTCGTGGGTGTTCTGGACAAGTTATTTCGTCCTTTTTTCTCCGTGCTTGATAAATCGATTTATCTTTCCATTTTTCGTGTGCGCCACACTATTGTCCAAGATGAGATGGTACACCATCTCCGCGTCGACCTTTTGTGCTGATATTTCCTTTCGTCCGCTATCTGTGTGTGTGTTTTTGTTTTTTTTTTTTTGCGAGAGGGTTGGGGACTATGGAGGGTTGAATGAAATAAGAAATTCTTTCTTTTATATATTTTCTTGTCATTTTATTGGAATTGGGCTACCAGGAGTATTATAGTTTTGCTTTGGATATAGTAGTGTTCGCCATCTTTCCTTGTCGTCTAGAGAGGAAGAAAATCGATTATATGACTTTTTTTTATGGTGTCGAGGAACGGCAGGGTGATGGAAGGAAGAACGAATTTGGCAATTGTAAAAGGAGGTTTCTTTTTATTTTTATAGCACATGTAGTTTCAGGAGCATGTTGTTCGGGCGAGGATTTAGACAAAATTCAGATATAGGCAAATTTATTTGTTCATTACTCTTATACGTCGGGCTTTCCAGCATAAGGGTCTGGCATGAGGTTGTAACGTTAATACGCTCACGTTCCCACTTAAGTGTCATTGATGAAGAAGCTTTTTTCCATCGGGCGGAGGGCGCATCTATATATTTTAGTCAAATCCTTTTGAGATATTTTCCCGGGAAAAATTACTGTCTAAGAAAATTAAGGGTAATGACTCGTGGAGAGGCAAGTATAGGTATGCCGGGATATATTTAACGCCTCTTTCACAAAGGAAATTTGATGGTAAGACACACCTAACTTAAACTCGATCGATGCATTTAATTTCATTCGTTCGTTATCGACCTACCTGTGTCTAGGTTCGGCTGTGAAGCATTTAGCAAGGTTAAAAACGGCAGTCCCAAACCCTTCTGGTGTACCTATTGTGCAATAATTTTAAACAACAATTACATAAGACAGTGTCGATTTTCGAAAAAATAACCCTGGCAAAACTACAAGCTGCAAAAAACAAATTATTGTTTGGGTGTATAGTGTAATGCCCAATAATTGGATCTGTGTTTTTCCAACACATTCGGCAACAGGCTTGCAAAATTCAATAGGCTTTGAATTTAGTTGCTGTTTGCTGTATTTAACGAAATATTGGCGTGAAACTAATTAGATAATGCAAGCATCTGGTTATACAAGTCAAATAAGAATGAAGACAAAATTTTGTAAGTTTAAATAGATTTTGGCGTTCGACTGTACACTAAATTCACTAGTAATCCGCAAACTACTGTGTGCTATTGAAGTTTAGGTATGCCCAAATCGAAAGTAAAAATAGATTTATTAACAATTTTTTATTCTAAAATTTAAATCTTTGTATGCTGACCTACCAAAGAGAGAAAAATTAGTTAGTACTCTACTCTATACTATTAAAGCGGAGATCCTGCCGTCGGTATTTTTTAAATCAAATTATAGCATCATCAAATATTCAAGGAAATCTTCCTTTCGCCACAACTTAGTCGTAATACAAATTAGAAGCCGAAATTTAAGGTAAGAAATAGACTCCTCTGCGGATAAATTGCAAAAGTATTTCAAAACTTTGTACGTGCTGAACATTTGACCACATTGCCATCAGATTAGCAACACCTCGCTAATTTTGATCGGATTAGGTAGTTGATTACCAACAAAACGGTTAAGCTTTTATGGTGGTTTATCTATTGCTGAGGCTTAGCGGCAAAACGGGGTGGTTCCTGTGTACCGAGATCGACCGCAAACAAAATTAATTCTGTATTTGTTCCATTTGTCGCTCGTTGCTTGTTATCATCAAGAATATCTACTATAGGCAAACCGATACTCCAGTGACAATGATACTCAACGCTACGCTTTACTAGATAACAAAATCTTGGTTTAAAGTATCCGATTTGCGTGTACACAATTTTGTTAATAAAACATTTGATGCCGAGGCATTAAGTTTATGGCGCTCTTGAAGTCGGTAGCCATTTGAAGGTACTTGGAGACTGTGTCATCGAAAGGCAGTTTTAATACGAAAAATGAAAGTTAATACGTTTTATATAGTTTAAATTTTCAATAGCGTTGTTGACTGAATTTTTTTTGTACACCAATCCCTCAAAAAATTTCGTGAGAAGAAAATTCCGTTCTATTCGGTTTCTGTAAGGTTTTTATACATGCCCTCCTGATCGACTCACACTTGTGTGCGGCAATCGAATACGGGCCGTGCCGAATCGAACCGAAGTAGCGTGGAACCAGCGATTTCGTCGCTTTCATTTTACAACCTCGTGTGTAAAAACTGACACATCTGAAAACATTTATGATTAAAAAACAAGGGTTTATATTTGAGTTAAGCGACTCTTATTCACCAGAAATACATATCTACCTAGCTTACGAGGTTTCGAAAGAAAGCCCACTTCATGGATCAATCGAGCTGAATTTCATTAATTTTGTGGCTGTCTTTCCTCGGTGTTGCTATTTCTGTTAACAGGCAAATTCCCAGTAATTATTGCCTGAGCTCGTCAATTAATTTAATGTTACCGGAGAGGATCATTGACTGTTTTTTTTACGACATGTGGTTCTTGAAAAACCCTGTGGTCGATGTGGCACATCGCACTGTCAAATTTGAAATACAGAGTGCATTGCCTCACATTTGTTTTTGTCTACGTCAGTTGCGCAAGTAGAACAACTCTTTACTTTTGACACGCGATTTGTGTTTAATAGCAATTATTTGTTTAAAGTTTGACCTTCTATTACCACTTTTAAATCTGAATAATTTAAGCACACGACGGATTCTTGTAAAGGTATGTAGCTTGAGTGAAATATAAAGGAGTCCAGAAACGACAGAAGCTATAAAATACTAGTTTGCCAGGAGAATGTAAGATTCAACTTCTTTTCGGACTATATAACTAATCTATGCTGAATTTACCAAAAATATTTAAGCTTTGAAGACACTACTTAGAGCGTTTATTTTATTACAAAAATAACAAGCCCATTGAAGGTGATGGAGTAGGCATTCGACAGCCGGTTTTAGCGCAGGTTTATTGCGGGTAAATCATTCAAAAAGAAATGTAATCATTTTATTGGTAATATGTCTAGACAACAAGAAGATCGAGAAACCTGTGTAGGGAAAGGCTAGCAGAATTGGGGTTAATTGAGTTTGAAAGAGAATCCTATATCCTATGGTTTTAAAATTAAGACTCCAAAATATTTGTGTTTTATATTTAAACCTTTTTTATGCGTAAGACATACTTTACACAAATTGCGGTCAAGAAGAAAAATATAAAAATATGAGAAATAATTTCATTCAAATAATTTAATTCTCGTTCCCTCCCGCTATACGAAATAGAATGAAATTTATTTTCTTCTACCAAAACAAGCTGTGTATATACCTGCATATCAGCTTGATTTCCTAAAAGAAAGGACAACATTTGTAGTTATAGAAGCCGAACCTACACTTTAAATATAAGGCTTTGCCTGGGAACTTGCCTTCATATAAAAGTTTGACTTGAAATGTACATTACTCCACAACAATTACTTAGGTACTTAGGATGAACAATTAAGAGTGCGTGCCGGATTTACTGTAAAATTGCCAATCAAAACCGTTTAACATCAGGTATGCGGATGGACTTTAATTAGTTCCTTTAGTAAAAGTGAGGGACCCCAGAAAGTTCATAAACTATTCCATGTTGGCGAAAGTGCTATTATTCAGTCCTTTAATTCTCAAAACATACGGCCGATGCGAAATTGTCATCTGGTTTTATGTGTTGTTTGTTTCTGAAAAACATATTGATGTTTTATTTATTGAATTACAGGAACAAAGCTGTAACGCCAGTTCAAGGCTGATTTTACGGACTCCAGCCGTATGCGAATTATAGGAACTACGAATGGGAAAAGTCATGTCTGTGGCTTGATACGACTTGAGATTAGCGGTGTCTTAACAGAAAGATCAAAAACAAAAAAAAATGGCAGATTTAGGAATTCCGAAACCACACAAATATAACAGCATCACCATTTGATTGGGCCCGATGATTTATTTAATGTCCATAACACCGTCGGAAAAAAGAAGAAGAAGCTAGTATGTGGTCTGTAAGCATTTGTTAAGGTCCTTTTCATTGCAAACATTAACAACAAAATCTATCTCGTGGAAAATAATTATAGTTCAATAGGTACTAAACCCTCGACCAGTGTATACTAAACAATTTTAAGTTATCGTGTACTTGGGCACTCAGCGCCCTTAAAGGTAAGTATTAAAGAAATTGCATTGATCAAGGAGATACAAACTTTTTTTTTATTTATATCCAAATTATATGCCTACTTACTTGTATGCGCTAAAAATTTGTTTCTTTCTTGCATGTCATCGACCAATATGCATGTTAAGCTTCGATTTGAAAATTCCATTTGGGCACTCAGTGCCCAGTACACGGGTCGAGGGTTAGTAGGTACCTTCTATCTACTGTTTTTTTTAATATTGTGAATAAAACTGAGAAAGTGTTCACAATATTTAGTGAAAGAACAGACAGAACTTTAAAAACTCGGATTTTATAATTAAATATTTAGAAAATATTGCACGTCAAGGGTTTGGCTATCTTTTATTTAGAAGATAATTGAAACAATTTTTTTTTTACAATAACAGTTTGACAGAAAAGTGGCTTCGTTTGGAAATTTTAATTAAAGTACATACCACGCTGGTTGTTGTCAAAGTGGAACTATAATATTTATAGTGAGTGTGAGTGAGCATTTTTAACGCATGCTGTTATTATTTATTTATATACTTTATTTATAGGTCGGCGCAGTGGTACTGTATTAAATGCGTTTGACTATTTACCGATGGATCCCAAGTTCAGTTCAGACCGAAAAGTTTTCAACCCCATTTTTTTGTCTAGCCATAATATGTTATGAACTGTTCCCAACGTGAAATAAGTAAATAAAACTAAATGACTCTTGGGTTAAACTTTTTAAATTAGTCTTGCGTGATCGGCAGGAAATTATATAGGTAAAAATTAAACTGGGAAGATAGTGTTGATGTTGAATGTTGTTATACGAAGAAACGTGTTAGCGCAAATAGGTTCCAGTTGGTCTAGAGGTTCCAGTCCTGTTTAACACTTTTCATCTATAGTAGATACTCAATTTGAAGAAACAAAGCTTTATGCCAGCTACGAGTCACTTCCGCCGGTTCCTAAAGTGGCACACTTTTTTACATGGTGGCTGGCAATATTTTTATAGATGTTCCTATCTTTATACAGAAATTATGAGGAGGAAAATTTATTGTAACAAGATTATAAGATTTAAGAGTAGGTATGTTCGAAACGTTGATTCGCATTATTTTGGTAATCGAAAAGAATTTTTTGAATTGATTCAATCTTAAAGCAGAGTGTTAAGTAATAAACAGCATTGAAAATTAAAAAGTTAAGAATCATTCTTATTCTTTGTTAATACAAAACGGTATCTACCTAATACAGATGTGTGTGATGCCAATATTTTTACTAATTATCTTAGTTGAGCAAAATTCGCTGCCAAAACGCGGCAAAACAAATATACAAAATATAAATTAAAAATATATCTTAAGTTCTATAGAGTATGTAAAAGTTAAGTGAAATCTTGAAATTTTAAAAACCGTTAATTCCTTCAATATTGCAAACTCATGGGGCAATGATGGCAACTCTGGCACTTAACTTAACATAGCAGATATATCAAGATGCCTTGCTTGACTGAATAAAGGAAAAAGTTAAATAACAAAGAAATGATGTGGTGCACTTTTTCTTACTTTAACCAAAGCTTTTGGTATGATAAATCAGAGTATTCTATGAACCCACCTAAACTCGCGTGTATGGTATGGCCAGACCGACATTTTTTGATTTCTTTTCTTTTTGCATTTTTACAATTTTATTTAATTTTTGTGGTGCGAGTATAAAACGGTAAAACAAGTTAAAGATTACAAGTTGCGGTGTTTCTTGTGCAACCTGTTTTTTATTGGCCGAAGTCGGAAAAAGAGATAAGTCTTGGGACCCGTTATCCTTTAATTTTATATCTATTCTTGTGGGGCAAATCAAAGCCTTACTATTGGTTACGATGAAGTTAGTTTATTCAATTGAGCTGCCGGTATAAACCGTGATGTTCATTTATTACGGGTTTAGTTCAGGGTCATAAGCTCAAGCACGACATTTTGCTGCTTTTTAACTGCCTAAATACTGAAATAGTTTAAAGTGCGTATCTAGGTGTTGCAACAGATCAGCATTTAAGATGGACTGATTGAATATAAAACAGTAGGCACGTCTCTTTAATAATTCGTTGTTTTTACCGTATAAGAAAATGTTGTCCTAAGATAACTTTAAAATCAATGTAAGTATCACCGATTACTTATTTCATTCTAAGTTGGAATATGGTATTTGTTGCTGGGAATGGGGGCGCTTTGTTAACAGACTACAACAATTGATTGTCCTTCATTCAAACAGTGTGTCGTAAGGGGAAAAAAGATTAAAGGTAATTCTGTTGAGAGATGATTAATATTCTAAGTCCAATTGTTTATTTATATAGATAAGAATAATTACTTGTTTAATAAACTCTCCAAAGACATTCGAAACATTTGAGCTCGATTAGTGTTTTTGAAATAGTTAATACTTCTTGTTTTTATTTGCGATATGTGAAAAAGCTGAATAATGAAAAATACCGAAAATCCAAAATATAAAAAGAGTTCTTTACATGTAGTTTCTCAATCACCACAAAAAAATTTTGTAATGACTAAGCAGCTTTAAGCAAAATAGGTATGATGATTCTTAAACGCCGGCTCTGATGGTTTTAAAAATGCAACAGAAAATTTGGTATACGTTTACTGACGTTTAAGTGGAAAAAAGAGCTAGAGTCGCGATTCTCCAGCTAAAATTCGAATTGGCTGCCAGTATTAAAAAGGCAGACAGACATAGACCAATATTTGGTCCGTTGTGATTTGTTATTGTAATGTTATAATTTGGACACAACTGCATTGCTTTGAAAGATTTTGTTTAAATTAAAATATGATACTTTTAATGAGAAAAATGATCTTAGATCTGCTGCTAGAATTTAACTCCACAGATTTACAAAAAATCGTTTAGTTATAATCGATAAAGAAAAACAATTCTCCTGTTTATAAGAAGCATTTTTAACAGTTTCATAATATCCACTAATTTTTGAAACTTAACGTTACTGCTTTAATACAACCGATGAATGCATAATGTGGAAATCTTCTCCGCTATTAAAAATTTATGCCGTCATTTTGATCGTTAAATCTGGAGATAACATCTCAAGTTCTTCGAATGTGCTGGAACACAATTTTATATACCTATATTCATTACAAAATTATTCATTCTTAGAGAACGTTGGAGTGAAAACCGTAACAGCGTCGAAGAAGAGTCCTTACAATGCTTGCTGGCAAGAGTAGATAATGAGGTAACCTTTCTTAACTTTTACTTTTGAATAATTATGTGTTTCTTCTAACAAGAACTACACGGAGTTGTAATTCGTAAATGCTTACGTGAAGAAAAGTTAAACCTGAAAGAGAATCTGATTCTGGTGATTTGGTTTTTTTTTTTACAAAAAATTATGACTGATAAAGGAGCTGTTAATTTCGAAATTACTTTTCGTTAGATCCATTGATTGGGCTGTGGGTGCAGTGGCTTAGTGGACGGACCACTAAACGAGGGGTCGCTGGTTCACATCCCGGCCCGTACAACCTTGAAGTTTTTATTCGCTGCCCCACCTCTTGGGAACGTCTGACAAACATCCAAGAGTAAGAAATGTCATGAGAAGCTTCTAAAAAAAAATTGCAATTCGGCATCGGCATTAAACTGTAGGTCTCTCCATTCGTGTCAAAAATATAACTAAGCACACACAATAGTTGGAGAAGCTAGGCTTTAGGTCCTGTATCGGCCGTTTACGCCTAATATTTATTTATTTTCTACATTGGGCTACATAAAACGAAAGAGCAGAAAGTTCTCAAAAGTGTTCGAGCATCTGCGTTCCAAAATGTACTGCGCAAAGCTAAGGAGTATAAAATAACTTTGTCTTTTTATTTTATACCATTTTCTATCTATAAACAATCCTTTTTTAGGTCCTGCAACTTGAAAAGCCTTGATTTCGTATTTGTTTAAGTTAACGAGCGTTGAATGTATATAAATTCCCAAAAAAGCCATCCATGTAAGTACCTACGTACTTTTTTCAATAACTACGTAGGTATAGCACTTTATTCAGAGATTTTAAGGTAGGTAAAGAAAAAATAGTATGACATTAAGTTTAGTCCGTTATCTACATCTTAAAACGGTTAGATAAGTACTATTATTCTCAAACCCTTTCATTTTATACCAACTGCAGATGCCCAACAGTTTTAAAAGAAGCAGAAAATTATTCTATAACAATCCGAACGATTTTAAATTAAAAACATGCACATCCACGCTTTGCATTAGTTCTCCTTGTTACCTACCAGTTGCCAAAATTAGATTAAAACAATCCTCTGTTCAATAGATATGCAAATTAATTCGAACAGATAGATACACATCAAACAAAAAAAAAGAATATATACATAGGTACCAAACTCCAATCAACGCCAATAAATCCGAATGTTGTGAGTATTTTGTCGGCAACGATTAAGCAGATTTACTGATAAACATTCCGGGCAAATTTTTACCTTTTTCACACTTTCTTATTAAATTAGATTATAAATTCAGATAGGTTAAATGATCCACAACTAGTTTTCGGATTTAATATTTAAATCCTCACTTTCAATATCGGTTCGCACAAAAGTGACGTTTTTTAGTTTTGCACTCACGAATCTTCGAAATGAAAATTTCACGCGCGACCGTTGATTGTAAAATATTAAAATCAATTTTGAAATCCTTTAAAAAAAATGTGTAGATTAGGTATAGATTCTCAATTAGATACACAACACGGATGTGTCAAAATAAAGGCCGTCGCCGAACACAGCAGCGCAGCGAGAAAGAACAACAAACCAAATACGAACAGAAAAAAATATCACAAAACCCGTCACTCGACACAGACTTTGTCGCATGAAACCGAATTCGCTTATGTAAAACACCAGCGTGGCCGATGATAATGGAGGCGAGATGCGCTGCTCCAACATTCAGAACCGCAAAACAAAAACAAGAGAAAAATCCCCCAAACACGCTAGCACCAGCACCAGTACTCGCACTAGGCTGTGTTGTGTAGTAAGTCGTGGATAATGATCTGTCAGTTTGGTGGAAAATCTGGTCTCGTCCTCGTCGCAGCAGCCAGCACTGACACCAACCATACAAAATGACGGCGGAGACGCAAACGATGCAAACCTAGTACTACTACCACACTACCTTCTTTCTGTATCTACTTCTTCTTTTGCTGCTGCTGCCTAATCTGCTTGCGAAAGTATCTCGCGAAAATACTAACACGTAAAGTGAGTACAGTGGCACGTTCGCGTCTCGTAACGTACGGCGCCCACAAGTTTTTCACTCGCGTGTTAGTTAGTTAGTTTCGTGTTGGCCTGGCCTGGCAGAGCAGAGACGACACGAAACAAGGCGAAGGCAACTCATGCTCATGCTGTATGTATGTATGTATCTGCAGCGCGGCGGCAATGAGAGAAAGATTAGAGATACACATTCCTCGGCGATGTGGTGAGTATGAGTAGAACGATGAGTTGAAATTCGAGTAGGGGAAGGTCATCGGCATATGACGATGAATTCCACCTCGTGCAGAGTTGTCCCCGCTTTTTGGGACGACTCCGAAAAAGATGTCTGCCGAGTGCTGAACTCGCCGGCTGGTTGGTGTGAGTGGGAGGTGTGTGTGTGGTGAGTTGGCGGGTGTCAGTCAAGGGTTAGTTTTGATTATATTTTACTGCCACGGTGCTGTGGTTAAATGAGGAATAATGTCCGTAATCCAATAAAAGGTAATCTACCTACACTTTTGGGAAGTTTCAGTCAAAGTTGTTATTTTAGAATAATTTTAATGAGATTTAAGTTTTAACGAAGGTTTAGGTAGGTTGTTGATGTAATATAATGAGCTAAATGCTTGTAGACTGTTGAATAGGTAGGTAGGTACCTAAATATCAGAATGAAAGTGAACGATCGATGCATTCAAATTCATACATCTGCGCGGATTCGAATAATTCCTAACAAAATTCAAATTAAAAGTAGGTATCAAGTTATAAATATTTAATTGTATTCTATTTAATCTTAAATACAACATAATATTATACACAATTGTAATTTTCAGTATTACTTAGACGTCTGCCGAGAATTGACAACAATTTAGTAATTGCAAACGATGTGTCTAAACATAGGTAACTACCTATCGAGTTTTATCTGTATTTTATCACGTTTTGCAAAAACTGCAGTAATGTGGAATTTGTCACACCGTTACCGCTACAACCTAGCTTAAGAAGAATATTTTGGAGGTAGGGTAGAGGCAATAGTATTCGGAAAATGCTTGTGTCTGAACACTGCATCGTTTATTTGGGAAAAGAGGAGAGGTGTGCAAAAAGGACCAAACCAATTTGCGGCTTAGACTTAGCACCACAAATTAAAAAGATAATTTGCGATCGCATCCATTAATTTCATCGACATAAAAAATTATAAAATTATGAAAACTAACAATTTCTTGAAAATCGCACAGTTTCTGAAATACATTTTTATTTTCATAAAAACTAGGAAGACTTTCCCTGTACTATCAAAATGTAAGGGGACTCCGCTCAAAAACCACTCAACTTTACTTAAACTCGCAAGTCAAGTTCTTGCACATGACATCTTCGCCTTCATTGAAACATGGCTTAATGCCAGTCATAGAAGTGATCGTCATATAAATGATTTTAATGCGATGGGAGGAGGTGTCTTGATTCCAAGAGCTATAACTCCTTGATAACATTGATATATTTTGAATTTCAGCAAACTAGCTGTATAAAAAACTTTAAAAATCGAATTCTCGTTTAAGTCTTTTCTTCCGACGCAGTAAGTATTGTAGTTGTAGAATCTCACTGCAGCATTACTAACGTAGACAAATAATATTTTCCCCTGGATATTTAGACATTTGTACGAAAATATGATTCGTATGATCGTTCGCACTCTTTTGACTTTCGGAGAGCAAATTTTCATAGGCTTTCTCTCTCATTTCAAATATTGACGATGCAGTAGAATACTTTTATACTTTCATGAAAGACTTTATAATTAATTCCTGTAAAATTAATCAGAAATGGGCAAATATCGCATCCCTGGTACAATACTACTAGTCAAATCCTTGGTCCCCATCTAAAGAACTTGTTTTAAATGTGCATAAGTACAGGCAAATTCCCCAATTTATGGAAAAGTATGTATATGACACCTGTATTTAAAAGGGTGGAGGGGTGATGTAACTAATTACAGACCACCCTTAAAGCTTTCGTGTATTCCAAAGCTTTATGAGCAAATTGTCTGTAGCGAACAGCATGGGTTTTTACAAAACCGTTCCACTGTCACAACTTTGTTGTTTCATGAGCACTTGTTCAAACTTGTTCGTTAGAAAATAATAATGAAGTCGATTGCATATACACTGACTTCTCTAAGGCTTTTTACCAGTGATCCCATGAAATGATCGAATTTAAGCTCAGTGCCTTTGGTTTTCCACAGCTTTTTGTCAATCTATTAACTCATGTCTTAAGCAAAGGGATTAGCGAGTTATATTTAGAGGTTCGTTATCAGAAAATTTCCCTGCTCAGTTGGGTGTTCCCAAGGAAGTAATTTGGGATCCATATTGTGTATACTAGCTATTAACGATGACATATGACATGTTCAGGAAAGCGCATTCCTTCCAGCTTTCATTATTCTTTATCTCATCAATTTCATTATGAATAAGTCAAATTCTATGCTAGGCTTCATAAAGAGGTGGTCCAAAGAATTTGATGGGCCCTACGTTACTCAGGCTGTGTACAATTGCTTCGTCCGTCCGCATCTTGAGTATGCTTCACAAGTTGAAGCCATTTACCGGACTTTATTCGATTTGCCCTCAGAGGTCTTCCATTTTAAGTTCGGTATAACCTTCTCCCCTACAGTCAACTTATCAAACTTCTACAAATGATACGCCTTTCTCAACGTAGAGCTAATGGTGATATGGTTTTTTTTACAGCAGCTTATATCTGGTCGTGTTGATGCACCTGATTTGCTGTCTTCAATTCACTTTAATTTTCGTGGAGGTGCTCACAACTTACGATGTGTAAATTTTTCTATTCAGTCCTTATCATAGGACGATTTATGGTAGGAATGAACCGGGTTGGTCGAAGTTCCGCAAGTATTGCTGCCGTTGAAGCTTCCGTCGCAAACGAACAAAATAGTCCATTGCGTTCCTACGAGTTGAGCATCGACTTGAGGATCTTAGCTGCACCCTTATGAAGTTAAATCAAGAACTAAAGCCACTCTATCGAATGAAGTGAGGTACGTTTTCGCATTAGGCTCTAGAAATGTTCGAAGAAGATGACAAATTTCGGCAAAAAATTATCTTCAGTCGTCGGCGTCGACGAAAAACAGAATACGCGTTATGGGGTGAAAACCCTCATGTGCTTCAAGAAGCATCTTCATCCACCAAAAATTACTATATCTTATCAAATATTTTTATGGTTAAGTAGACAATAATAAAATGGGGTTTCAACACACGGTGCCACAACTCAGACAGTGAATGGAACAATCGCCTTTTTGAAAACTTAATTCGATGATCGTGTTATATCGATAAATAGTCTTCTCCGTCTAGATCGGGTTATTTAAAACCTCAAGCCTAGGTCTACGATAAATCATATGTCTCTGCCGGGCTCCGTTAGAGGAGCTCAGAGCCGATATTGAACACGAGAGAGGGGCGGCTTCCATCTAAAAGTGTGGCCGAGTCATCCAAAAGTGGGTTCAACGAATCGACCACTGCAAACGCGCCAGTAAGGGACATATAAACGACGTCGAACTCCATCCATAACCGTTTTGATGATACCCTAAACTAATAATATAATTGTCGTGATATCTCAAATGGTTTGTGTTACCCTCACAAGGAATGGAAACAAATCCCACATAATCAAACAGGGTACACACCCAGTGGCATTTCAACTTTTTAATGATGAAATACGTTTTAGAATAATTTTTGGTGTTCTTCGAAAATTCTTTTTTCGAAATTGACAAATCAGTTGATAATTTATTTTGCTGCAAGGACATAGGTATTTGATGAGCAGACGCTATGTCAAAAGAAAATTTCTCAAATAACTGCACTACCGGTATCAACCTCTACTGTCAAACGAAGTGAACAAAAGTACATTTTATTTTCGTTAATCAAAAGCTTTCTCAGTAACGCGAACGAGAAGCTAAAAATAATAATTGGTATAACTTCAGTTGGGGTGATTGTTGACCCACTACTGTTGCATTATTTATATAATATGTTTATATATATTGGACGAAAACCAAGCTTTGTGAATATTCTCATATCTACTAAAGTACTTTTTTATTAACTTGAAGGCCCTGACTTACCTACATGTGATGTGGACATATAATTAGGATTAGTATATACTGGCAAACGACTGTGTGCTATTTTTCCGAACAGAACTGTAAGCCACAGCCCCTCAGCGCAGAAAGCTATATACGCTACTGGATTGAAACAGGTTTTTATTCTTAACAGTGTGTTCCGGTTTGGGATATACTGATATTGCATGTTATAAAAAACAGCTCCCATTGAAATACAGGGTGTTTAAAAAAAATTCCTTTGGACAACCTACAACAATTAAAAGCCTCCATAACATTGAACTCTAGACAATTGTTTGGCTTTAATAAATGTTTTAAGTAGTTGATATTTTCAGTATATTCCTTAAACACTAAATTTTTAAATAGGTATTTTTGGCCCTACAGGTTCTTAGTGTATTAATCTTCAATTAATCTTCATCTATGTATTTATTACCCTGTAAGTATATTATCTTATGTTGCGTTAATTTGGGTTTGCGAGGGAGATCAATCTACTCCATGCAACACTTAGGTCGCTGTGGACTCATTGTGATACCCTTCAGTGGGGAATAAGTCGTTTTCGTGGCCTCCCGTGGCATCATTATCAATTCTTTTAAAATTTAACAAGATCCGCGACGAGAATGCTATTCTAATCTCTGCTGCTAACCACCGCAAAAATAATCAGAGAGCTTCGATTAAAAGATTTTGTCATAGAATCTGATAATGACAAAAGCTGTTACCTAAATTAGAGCTTAAGCAAACATTCTCGTTTTCTCATGAATAGGGCTCTCACTTTTAAGCGCAGGAAAGAGCTGTACTCCGTTTTCTTCAAGTCGGGATCTGTTAACGTAAAGAAGGCAGCGAATGGAAAAAGCTTTCATATTGATAGCTCTGAAGATCTGCTGGCTGCTGCTGCGTTGCAATGATGTCAATAAGGTGTCGTAATTATTTAATTGAATTCAGAGTATTACATTTTCTGGTATTCTCCTCTTTTTCCTTCACATATTCCCAATTTACATACATTTACCTTCTCCTGTGATTGTTTAGGGTGCATTTTTATTTGCGTTCAATTTGTTTTTGTTGCTGTTACATATTTCCATTATGAATGCCCTAAATTCCTCATCAAACGGTCGATACAGTGTGAATTAAAAACCAACTTCCAATATGTTAAATGCGTGTGTGTCATTTAAATGCGCGTAGTCTACATGTTGTTAAGTTGGATTTTTTAAAGTACCTACATATTTAATGGTTCTGGGATTGATGTAATTTGTGTTAGAGAGCCTTGGTTCAAACCAGATATCTCTGATTCACTCTACAGAATACCTGGCTATAGTCTGTTCAGAAGTGTTGATTACGAACGCAGTGGGCGACGGTGTAGCAACTTATTGAAGAAAAAGTGTGGCCATTTGTGTCCTCTTCAAAGCTGTTGATCGACGGTACAAAACTCAGCAGATCTAAATATCCGCTAGGACTGAAAATAAGTTCCTTACACTGTTAAAAATGTTGGGTTACTTTTTAATAAAACTCTTAAATTACAACTATATGCAGGTAATGCACAAAATAATCAATTTTAATATTTCATAAATATTCATATAAACATTCAAATATTTTGGTAATAAATTTGTTGTTTTGTAATGGAAAACATATTAAAATTTAATCCAAAGTATTCAAATTCAATATTTTTGTATTAAATACACTGAAAGGTTCAGTAATCTAATTCCTGACGAGAATTAACAATTCTGTGGTAAATTTGGGAAGCCTTTGCTGACGTACAATAGACCAGTAGGTCTAAGTGCTTGTTGTCTTCGGATAACCCCTTCGTAAAAGTAAAATACAATACACAAAAACAGAGAATTTCTCATTGAAATAATAATGTACCATTATCCAGTCTCAGTAGTCTAGGATTTAAATCAAATTTGTTTTAATCAAATTTGTATTACTTGCGTGTTCGTGTAATATATATAAGTATAAGTATAAGTATTTGACAAACTATTTGATTTACGGAAAATGGAACTAAAATGTTTTAATATTTCAGTGTCGGAACACTCTGAAAATGTAAAAAAGTAAATTAATATTAAGCATTATTTGTTAATACAGGACCTTAAGCCTAGCTTTTGCAACAATTTTTTGTGCAAAGATATAAACAATAACCCTCAGTGTATTGCCGATTCCGAACGTCAATTTTATTTTTGTTAAGCCTCCCATGACAGTTCTAACTCTTGGATACTTGTCGCAAGTGAAGTGGGGCAGTAAATAAAAACCTGAGAGTCGTAAAACAGAGATCAAATAAAACAATATGAACAAAAAGAGTGACAGGTCTAAAAACAAAAATGTAACAACTACAGCTGTGTGTCCTGCTCAGCACAGGAGATAATTTAAAGAAACGAGAAAAGGAATGAACGACAAAAGCCCTGGGGAAGGCCAGCATTTATTTGGTGAGTTGCAGACGGGCCGAAATGTAATTTCTAATCCATTGAAGAAAGGCAGATATCATCGATTTCGAAAAACTTACGCTGCAGAACCCAGCGTTAAAGACCTCTTCAGAACGAAAGAGGAAATGCCATTCAGACCAGTGGATTTGGGCATGTTAAGAATCTGTAGCCACTATACTAACGAGGCAAATGTAAATTAGTGTAGAAGTAGATGACATTCTCAATGTTTCTTACCTTCCTAACCGGGCAACTTTGTATGTATGTTAGTAGGTAGGTACCTAGTAGGTATTATTTGCCTTAACATTTGAGATTTGATTTGCATTGGTCCACTAACAATCTGGGTTAAATTATTAACCACAGCTTCCATCTCGACATACCTTCCTTCGGATGTTGCCTGTCCAGAATGTCAAAGCAAAATTGAATTGTGCATATTAAAATCGAATCGGGACAAGGAAAAAAAGAATCCCTTAATTAAATTCAATTTGTGGAATTTCAAACACATGGCTTTTCGATCTCCCTAAATATTTGTGTGTTTTTAAAATAAGCGTTCCCAAATCGCCACATAGAAAAAGCGTTTTTTTTAAAAATTCGAGCGAATCTATATATTAAATACGGATAAAATGTATAAAAAGGTGATTTTGTATGCCTATCTACTAATTCTAACTGTTACATAAACAATTGCCATTCCTTTTTCTTTAATATATACCTATAGGTGGGTAGATACTTAAATGTACCGGAAAGTTAAAACAACGAATTTAATTTGGAAAATAACGGATTCAATTCGGAAGAAAAACGAATTCAATTTGCGGATACCTTCCTACACGAATTTAAATTTAAAATGCCCACCGAATGAATGAACTATCTTCCTAAATAGCTACTTTTAAATTTTCAACAAGTGATCCTCAATAAAGCTAATGCCATGCCTAACTAGATATAGCTACCTATTATGTAGATCCAGAAATACCTACAAATTTTCTAAAATAAATATATAAACATATCTATCTTAGAAGATAAATGCGTAGATCATATTAATTTGAATTGATTTCTATTTCAAAATCACAGCATTACGGTTGGTATCAATAATGCGCTTCAATAAATGTTTTTCCAATTGGACGCAACTGCAAGCTGCTTACAGTTCCCCAAAAAACCTCATAGCACCGGACTACCTATGTACCTACGTATCAACAACTTTTTCAGAACCAACTGATTCTGTAAGTGTAGATATATTTTCTTATTATCACCTATTTGACAGGTCAGTAATTCAACATTAGTGTAATTGACAGAATTCTTGGCACTCAGGAAAATCTGCACAAATTACCTAGGTACCGCCCCATTTTTTGTAACATCTCATCTCATATAGAATTCTCCACTTAAATGTAACGCAAATCCACCACACTGCTTTTATTTACCAAACGCGATTCCCCTCTCTCACAGGCTGGTTTCGGAGTAACACTTGAGATGACATTTCGGAAACCATTTCGAATAGCAAGCAAACAAGAAAAAAAAACTGCCACCTTTATCCAAGGATTGCTGTGTGTGTGTAAATGGCAACCAGATGCAGCGAAGAGGGGACCATAAGTAAGCAAATAAAGAGACGAAAAGAAAACCAAAGAGAATAACGAAAGAAAATGAAAAATTTTCGTGATGGACGACTGCAAAGTGCGATCGTATTTCAAGGCGGAGTCAGAAAACTTATTTGTGGGGATATTTTCTTCATCATCATTCCCCGTCAAAAATAAAAATAAAAATCCGAATAAAAATATCTGGCTTTATGGATAGATTTTTGTATCCGTTGACGTCGGTCGTTTTGTTTTTTGTTTTCGTTTTTTTTTGTGCCCTTTTTGTCGATGTCCGCGAGTTGTTTTTCTTGTGGCGCGATGATGGTACAGACAGGGTCCTCTGCGTGATTGGTTTGGAAATTTAAGTGAATTATATGCTTGGATACGATATTCTCCTCCTCCCACAACTGGCTGACTTTTTGGGGAACGTCATTCATTTTAGAAAACACATTTGCTCGCGGTAGCGCAACTGATTGACTTTTGTTCTGTGTGAATTACGAAAATGTTCTCAGATAAATCAAATTTAGGCATTTGGGTGAAGGAAATGTCACACAAACTACGTATGTAGGTATGTATCGTGTCGTGTGTCAAAATTAGTATTTTTATTTTAAAATGTGGGTGGAGACGGAGTGGAGTGTTGGTGGTGTCTTAATGGCTGGGTAATCATAATCACTTTGGAATGAGAATGATATTTTTTTTTTATTTATTCTGATGAAGCTAATTGAATGTAATCACTTTGATCGTGTTTGTGATCGTTCTGGTTGACAGTTCAGGGGTAGGTAGGTATGTTGGCAGTAAAACCATTTGCTGATGTGAAAAAATCAAAGGAAATTATTGTTTGCCTGAAATTTTATGATAAAAATTTCAAACGATCATCATCAAATGTTTACCCAACAAAATGGACGTTCGGATTAGGTATATGTTGCGTTTTTCGATTTTAAACTTTTGTTCACAACTTAAAGATGAAGATACCTAACCACCTACCTGCAATTTTGATAATAGATATTTCAAAGCAAGATGATAATATTTCGAAGGTACTGACCTATCTTTCTACCTATGTTCCTGCATAAGTTTTAATCTGTCAACAGAATTTTACTTGTGCACATAAATTCAGTACATTCACTGAAGCACTTTGATTCAGAAACTTGTCCACATAACTTTCAGACAGACAGATATTTTCTATACATTATTTTTTTATCCAAGAAGCCTAGATGTCCAATCCCCAAAATATCAACACCTAAGGCCTGGAGCCTGTCGGCTCAAAGGTGGGTTATTTATCTATAGGAAATGCTGCGCGATGTCTATATCTTCTCCGTAACATCGCAGATGGTTTTATCACTTAAGCTAAGCATATTACTGTGCCATGTCAAAAAAAAACCTCAAATTAAGACACACCTTTCGCCTCAGATTACAGTTGTACAGATTATAACAAACTTCTAAAGTATAGGCTAAGAACAAGACTTAAAGTAACATCTCTAACATTTTCCAATACAAAAGGTATTTGGAAAATTAATGTAAGCATTCCAGACAGCTATCGCGCAATTCCACAAAAACGAACGGAATGAACGAAAGGCCACAACGAGTTGTTACCAGAGGATTCCCGTTGTTCATGCTTAGCTTCGAGAAATCCGCAAACATAGACAAAATAGGGTATCCTGCCATGTTGTCAGCCTTTTAATGCAATTTCTGACTTTGAAGACCTGTAATTAATATAAATAAAAGGAAAAGAACATTTATATTATTTATACAATAAACTCTCATTAACAAACTTAAACGTAAAAAATAACAAGAACACAAACTGCACTAAATGCTACTAAATGAAATTTTAAAATAAGTCACTGTTTTCCAGTGCTCAGCCCCAAAAATCCAATAGTTAGCCGTTTCAGAACCAGTAGTTTGGCTTTAGTGCTTACCACAGCTGTTCCTCGGCTATGGTCAACTTACTTGTGGAAATAAAGCAAGATTATTCGATTTTTCAAAAGTTGAACCATGAAATTCTGCTTTGGAAACTCAAACATTTTTCGAGCTCAGTGCCAGAGCAGTTTATATGATAAAAAGTTTTCTTTCTGGAAGGTTGCAAATGAACACATGGAAATCATTTTTAATTAAAAACGATCACACAGGGCGTTCCTCAGGGATCAATATTAGGACCTATCTTATTTTGCATTTTAATAAATGACGTTCCAAATGCTTGTAAACATACATCTGTTCATATATGTGCAGACGATGTGCAACTTCATGCTGCAAGGTCGTTTCATAACATCGGCGCTTTTCAATGAAGAATTAGAGCGAATTCACAGATGGTCTGCAGTGAATGGACTACAACTCAATCCAAACAAGTCGCAAGTAATCCCCGTATGTTACAAACAGTTCCACCTTCAGCTTCTGCCGGATGTTTGGCTTAATGATAATAAAATAAAAGTAGTCGAAAGAGTTACTAGTCTAGGCTTTGTTATTAACCGTGGCCTATCCAGCTATAATCACATTAACATTGTCGTTGGACGTATCTACGGATGTCTTCGTAAATTATGGCTTTCAGCCGACTTACGCTAATAATGGCCTTAGTACTATCTCTCATTCGATTTTGCTGAGGTTGTCTACAGCACAATCGACTCTTTATCGCAACGTTAACTGCTAGCTAGACCACTCTTGGGAGCTACTTGGATGTATATTTCTTCACAAAATAATAAACAATAAGTACCTGATATGCATATATGTTCACCCGGCTTAACTTTTCTCGGTCAAACAGAACTTTAAATATTATCTCTTTTCGATACGTGCACCTTAATTCCTCACGTCTATTCTTCATTGAAGCTATCGAAATGGAACTCTTTACCTACTCGGATTAAAACAATCACAAATTTTGCAAGTTTTAAAAGTAAGTTTCTTTATCGTCATCAGCTATCGCCTATGCATATATCACAATTGTTCAACCCCCTTTCCTTTCTGCCTTCCTAAAATCAGTCCCTACAATTGTCTTCCCAGTCTAAACTGATTATTTTTTGTAATTTAGTTTTAAGTGATTTGAATTGATATAAAATATGTCTTAATGTACACACCATTAAATAAATGAGCCCCTACATTTTCGATAGGAAATGTTATTATGTATTGCAGTGAAAATATAAAGAGGGAAGATTTTGGACTTCCTCCTACATTCTTACAACAAAATCTGTGCCTTTAATCTGTGCATTTTGAGTGTTAAAATCGACTTTATTTTTGTTCTTTCAAAATTGGCTCCATTGGCTTATATTCAAACATTCTGGATTTTTAAATGCGGGAGATAAACTTCAGGGCTTAACTAATATATAAAGAGTCAATCATGGTTTTCGAGCAACAAGTCGCTTTAAGTACGCAATTTTCTTAGGTACTTATGCATATGGTCCCCAAGGCGATATGTATGAAAATCCGACAAAAAGAAAATAGTATGGTTGTGGGGTCTACTTTCACCCCAATGGAAGTTATAGGTATCTAGTTAAAGGAAAAAAGAACTACTCTAAATGTTATAACTTCGGATCTATTAGACATAGCTCCAAAAACAGTTTACAACATTTTGAAGACCGAATTCCACACAAAATTATAAGAATTTCATGTGAATTTATTATCGCAACAAAAAGTTACATAGCTCTAAAGCTCCCCATTTAAAATCAATTTTTCATAAAACCTCAAATCATTTTCTTACTTAAAATTTATAGAAAATTTGTTATGATGTGTTGATGTATCTAAACAGATTTGAAAGTAACTAATTATTTCTACAAACAACAAATTAATATTTGAGAAAGTTTTTTTTACTAACAAATCCGCTTAATCCAATATCCGCCTGAAATACCAACTCCTTAGACCCAAAACATCGTATGGCGGACTACTGGAGAAGGGAATACCAGAACTCAGAATCCTGTATGCAACAACTTTTAGGGAAGGCCGACTACTGGTTAAATGGCAATAAATTGATCTGAAATGAGTGCATTTAGTACCTATTTTAATGATATTGGAGAAATTTATGAAAAATACCCATAGTCGGCCGTTGGGGTAGAGTACTGGACCAAATAATTTTAACAATAGTCAGCCCCCTAATTATTGTCTATTTTGTTAATAAAAAATTTTGAAATGAGAATTGAGAAAAATGTTCTAAATAAAGAAAATCCTACATATAAGGCTTTGCATTCATTATGTCGAAATAGTAATTCAATATATTTTTTGTAATAAGTTTTATAAAAAAATGTTAGTTTATGGCAATACCCTCCCGACTTTAGCATTATTGCCTACAAGCACAATTTTAAGAACGTACTTCGGACAGGTTTCGCATGGTCCATCCATTATTACTGGGTTAAAGCCAAGCGATCATTTATAATTTTTTGAATTCATTAACTTAAGCCGATTTCCACTACGAATCCGCATTCCTTATACGCCTTAGGACAGACTAAACTTTTAAACATTGAGTATAGGATGTCCGCCCATCCAGGTAAACATTTCCGTTGATGTAACGAGTCTAGCTGCAGTAATTGAGGGAAATTAGTTACTTACATTATCCGTATCCTAGAGTGCAAAGCCAGGACAAGAATAACTAACTTTAAAACTAACTGGAACTGTGGAATGCCATCGTTGATTTCATCCGAATATAGTACTCATCCGCTGTCGTTCGGAAAAAGGAGAAAGGCATACTCTGATCCAAATACTCTGATTCTGAGACAAAAAAAATTATTCCATTAAATTAATTTTGCCGACATTTTGGGTCATCTGGCCAATATGAGTATTGTAGCTGGTAAATTTGTATTTAAATTATTTAAAAAGGGAAAAGACATTTAAAAGAAGCAGAATGTGATAAACTATGCGCGATTAAGCTACGTATCTTAACTCTCTCTCTATCTCTCTAAATTCTTCTATTATTTGTTTTCTATTTTTTAAATAATATAAGTCCTCTAAGCCCAGAATCTCAGGTATCAAAGAAACCAAAATATATCGACAGAATGTCTATGAGAAGCTTAGCGACAGAGTGTCATTCAGACGGGCCGTCGCACTTTTTGCTAGTACAAAAGGTTTTGTTCCTTGTAGTCGGCGCTCAGGATTTATCTGGCCTAATCTTTGTAATACTGAGCCATTGCAGTGGCCAAGAAGGCGAGTGCGTTGTACAATAGTATCCGTTTCTTGTGGTATATCGCGAGTGTTTAACAGAAATAAAATTGGGCCAAGAACTCTTTCTTGTGGTACTCCTGCAGCGATTTCTTTGATTATTTATTATATTAATCTCGTATGACATGCCTTATCAAAGGATTGGGAGACATCATCTCCTCTAGTGATTTTCCAATTTCGTTGGTTATTAATTGTAGAGTTCTTCGATAATCGGACGTAATCATTTCAATATGAGTTTTTCAAATATATTCGATATTATTGGTATATACATACAAGCAATATTGTCCATGGAATTTTTTTATCTTTTGGGGGTCTTACTGGCTTGGGAACCATTATAACTTCAGCTATATTCTTCTGTCGATGAACAGCTGTCGAATAGATGCGGTTAGGAGATAATTAAACTTAATTAGTGCTTTCCTGGGCAGCTCTTAAGAACCTGTCCCGCAATTAGATCATATCAAGGAGCCTTGAACTTGTCTTAGCCACACTTTTCAGATACAGTATTTCCTACTAAAGCTTCATCGTCAAATGGTTTAAACATCTCTTCAAGGTGTTCGACATATATTTCTCCTTGTCTCTTTTTATCCGCCATTAGGCTTTCGAAATACGAAGGGATTTCACGATTTTTAAAGTCCGAATCTCTCTTTTAAGTTTGCTGGAAATATTATACAAAATTGTTTTATCCTCGTTCTTATCTTATCCTCGGGTTTACTTTACTCAATCATTAATTATTATTATGGGGATATTTTATTTCGCTATTTGTGGTTACTCTCTTTTATGAGTAGCATTCCTCTACGCTAAATTTTGTAAGGCTTCGAAGCGAAGCGATACCTTTAGATCGAATTTATTTATGCACTCTTTTCTAAGTGAGTCCCAATTTTGTTTTTGTGCTAGTCAGCTTGGTGGACCCTCATTTTCGCGTAAACCACTCCTAATAATTGTTAGAATTACGGGCGAGTGGTCAGAAGAGAGATCAAATCTTTCTTCAATTTTGACAGAGTTTTCCGATACTCCTTTTACGATAAAGAAATCTATGAGGTCTGGTGTTTTTGAATACTTCAAACTCGTCGATTTTATACAGCAGCCCTTTCGCGTTCCATGTTACATGATAAGTTTTTACCGGTACATTTAACTCAACGCGGTTCCTTTTGGAAATATCCGTGCGTGGGGTTATAGCATTGGCAACGCTTACACTGAGAGACGAGCCTTGTTCTTTTGCGCAGAGATAGGTCAGCCACTCCGTAGTCAGCCCTCAGTCAGTAGTCGGCCATTTATTGCACATTTTGGCTCCGAATAGAATATAGTCTTTCTATTAACAATGTTATAATTCGTGATTTTGTTTACCCAACTAGTGAAGGATTTTCTTTATTAAGAACATTTTTCTCATCTGATTTCTGATTTTTTTTTTGTGGTCTATTTGGTTTTGGGCGTTTTGTCACAAAACCGATATGCAATATGACAAGTGCAACTTTTTAGAGGTTCAATAAAAAACAAATACATGAGCCTTAGATTATAGATTCAACTAAAAAATTAAAATAATTTGAAGCACAATACTAGTCTCTTTGATATAGATTTACAATTTAGAAAATCGGATAAAACACACAGTTCGTCTTTATGCAAGAACAATACACTTGCCAGTTGACAGTAAGACTCTAGTCCCAGGCAGAGAGCTCGACACTTCCTCATATTTAAGAGCGGAATGTAAATTATGAATCCGTTTTCATAAATCGACACTAACACTTCACCTTTGCTGCATCCTGGTAAGTTAAAATCTTCATTGGGTATGTAGATGGAAGTTCAATGACAGTTGGGAATGGTTCGAATGCAGATGGTTTCAGAAAACTATTAGCATAAATATTAATAAAAGAAAGAGCTTTCCTATAGAAATCCTGTTGAGACTCAGAAGTCTTAGGTTTAATTTTAGTTTTTTTTTCTTTTTATATTGATATTGATTGATACAGACAGGTCTATGTCGTGAAGTAGTTATTACAAGCAACAGAAATTTTCGGTCACAAAAAGTGATCTTATCACTTAAGTGCAAGTGTTAGATATAAAATGTCTTAAAATAAACTAATATAATCCAAACACAAGCACAAATAAGATGGTCTAAGACACTATTACGCAAACATATTTTTCAATGTAGGCTTACTAACATGCAAACAGAAAGCTGGTAACCGAGGCTGATTGTGGCAAGTGCGTCATAACAGGGGTAAATAGGGGCTGCCCTCAAGGTGGTGTTATATCTCCCCTCTTATGGTGTATGGTGGTAGACGCGGTTCTTTCCGTCGACTTTAACCTAGGGGTTGTATACTCTCAGGCGCAGTGATCCCTAGATTTGATCGATGTTTGGTGCACTAGAAATGGACTTTCAGTGAATCCTCTCAAAACCATGGTTGTTCTCTTTACGAGACGGAGGAACGTCACTGGTCTGTCCCAACTCGTGCTTAAAGGTGTCACCATCCCTATCTCCGATGAAATAAAATATCTGGAAGTAATCCTCGATAAAAACTGTATAAATGGTCCTAGCATGTTTAATTGAAAACCGTTGAGGCACTGTCGACTTTCTGGCAGTGTTGAGGCGCTTTTGGTAAGACTTATCTCCGAAAAGGGTCCTTTGGATCTATTTGGCCATGACTAGACCACTCCCCTCATACGCATCGGTTGTTTGCTGGAACAGGCTTTCGCTGAAACGTGTTACTGCTTCTATTGCCAAACTCCAAAGAACAGCATGTCTCGGCTGCACAGGGGCCTTCCCTAGCACCTCGGGTTCTGCTTTAGATGCTTCGATGAACCTTTCCCCCTTTGATATATATACTGCAAACCATCTCTCGCTTAAAGAGAGGTAGACGTCTATTTTTCGACGTAACTTGTTACGGCTTTTTAATTTCATTTTCCTCCATTGTTGAAAATTGTCACAAAAAACTAAAAAGTAGCGTTCAAATTTTTTATGTCATCGAACCGTCGGGAAATTCCTCGAGAAATTCAAAATAAATCCGTTATTTGAGAAAATAAAAATTTGGTACAAAATAAGTTCTCCTCACAAAAGCCGGGTCTGGGGGCAATTACTCCGCTTCGTCCTCCCCCACCCCCTGTCGATGTATCTGGTTGTAATGAAGAATATTGAAAACTGGAAGGAAAACATGGTGGAAAATCAAAAGCCCTGAGATTAAATTCGATTATCTATAGGTATATACAGTCGACTTTATTATTATTTACTAAAAAAAACTCAAATGGCAAAAACTGAACTCCAATGATTTACTTGCAGTCATTAAAAAGTTCGTACACCAAACTTCTTCGGGTATTTGCGTATGTTTTGAGAGTTAGAAATTGGTGGCTAAATTGAGTTTTGGAACGAGGTCCCTTAACGGCTTCCGAACTAGACGACTCTCTTCTTCGAATAGTCTACTTGGTCCAACAAAACGCGTTTTCGAAAGAAATAAAGTCACTTCAAACTAATCGCGATATGAAAGGGTAAATTAAGTGGCTAAGTCCATTCATTCAGGAAACGAACGGTGTCATTCTATTGAAAGTAGGAGGACGCTTGAAACATGCTAACATCCCGGAGAATTGAAAGCACTCATTGCTCCTATCTAAAGGGTGCAATTTTACTCAAATACTGGTTAGGCATCTGCATCGGACAAACTACCGCGCTGGGCCAAAGGCACTGGTAGCGTTAATGAGAAATTGATTTTGGATCATCAACGGGCGGGAAATTGATCGTCAAATAGTCCGGAGTTGCATTCATAGCGTTAAATATCGACCGAAGCTTTTGGAACAAGTAATGGGAGATTTACCTTTGGAGAGATTAACCCCTTCACGTCCTTTTCTCTGTTGTGGTGTAGATTTCTGCGGTCCTTTTTATACTCACTACAAAATTAGAGGCAAAATTCCTTATAAAACGTATGTCACAGTTTTCGTTTGTTTCTCGTCGAAGGCAGTTCATTTGGAGGCTGTATCTGATTTGTCAGTCGACGTCTTTATCGCAGCACTAAAGCGAATGATAGGTCTAAGAGGTCTTCCTCGAGAGATCCATTGCGATAACGCATCTAACTTTGTAGGGACAGAGTCTAAGCTATTGGAATTGCGCAACATGTTGTTCAAAAGTTCTTCTCAGCAAAATATCAACTACTTTTGTACTAATAGTGGCATCAATTTTCAGGGCACCTCACTTTGGTGGAATTTGGGAAGCAGCCGTAAAGGTAGCAAAAGATCATATCTATCGGAGCCTGAGCTGTGCGAAGCTAACGTTTGAGGGGTTGTCCACAGCCCTGGTGGAAATAGATGCGATTATGAATTCGCGTCCAATCACCTCGATGTCATCCGATCCAAGCGATCTCGAAGCTATTACGCCAGCACATCTGTTCATCGGGTCATCTCTCAAGGCGGTTCCTAAGGCAGCAGTAGAGGCACCAAACTCTTGTATTTCATTTCACTCGCTATATGGATTCGCTACTTTATCGTTTCGTTGTTTCAATCAAAGATTGAACTCCTTTCGCTTAGAAAAAGTCGTAGTTTTGGCAATCGGTCAAATTCAGACAACCAGGACCTTCCTATTCTCAGTCGAGGTCAAATAGAGGTCTCGAGTTTGGCGGTCGAAAAAAATATTCGAACGTTCAACAGTCAGCTAACGAATTACTTGCAGCTTAAATATCAGTTGACCAGTTTTTAAAGTAGAGGTTTTTTCGAATATATAAAATTAGTCAAAGTATGAAGCAAGTAGGGGATCATGTTCCATTTGTTTGTTCATACATTTTATAGATCGCATCGTTTCATTTATGCAATCCCTTCGCTATACCTTAACGCTAATTCAAATGGCAAATAAAAATATAAACAAAACAAACTTTCGGTTAGTAATTATTTTCAAAATGACCGCTCTAGTGGAGTTGTGGAAGGTTGAGACACTTTAATGACAGCCTGTCAGATCATGCAATTTGTTTTCGTATGAAGAAATCGGACTGCGTTCATTCATCTTTGCATTTCACTTGGGTGTATTGTTTTTTTTATGCTTTTCTGCCCTCCGCATCCTGTTATTAGTTGCGTTATTGAATGGATGCGGCGACACATTAGACACGGAAATTTTTCGCTTGACTAACAGGGCATGCTGTCGCCCTCTATATTGATGGCACGCAATTAAACCACAAACAAAGTAGCAAAATAGGCAGATTCTTAAAAAAAAATATAGGCAGTGTGACGTCGGTCGTGTTAAAATTTAATTTATTGTTGCATGCGGTAGATGAAGTGAGTAATTTGTTTAAGCGATCGTGTGGAACCTACTTCTTGTGAAATAGCAATGAGTTGGAGATACTTATATTAAATGAGGTTTCGACTCGACATGGACGGTGTGAAACACTTGAACAATTTGAGGTGAAAGGATGGGAGATACATTTATGTACCTGTAAGTGCTACTACATTTATTTCTGGATAATTTAAGCAGGGGTCAGATGGTGCTCCTGATGGTGAAACTGTGATGGTTGCTGTGCGAAAACTTTCTCCATAGTAGGTAACTAACCTACCTAACCTGTTTGATGTTCATACAATTTCAATTTCAATTTATTCATATTTTCTATTTAGTAATTTCATTTAAAGCAATTTTTCTTCAAGATTTTTATGTTGCTTACTTTTATTTGGGCATTTCTATTTTAATGCTAGTCCAAAGAAAACAATCTACTAGGATACAGTTTTGTTATACTTATTTCGATGGCTATACGCTGCCTTGATTGGCTTTTACCTCCAAACCGTCTTGCGGGTTTCCAAAACTAACAAACCAAAATTACAGAATATTTCAGAATCTATTAATCGGAATTAATTATTGTTGTCTCAAAAACATATGTTGGTTAAAATCTGCCCCACAACTATTATTCTTGATTTAAGAGAGTGGAATTTTGTTATATAAGAACCGAAATTCTTATATTAGAGAAAGAAGTTGTTGATAAGTCTAAAACAAAATTGTGGCCCCAACAATTGAAGTTGTTGATTATGACTAATATGATGATCCAGGTGTTCAATATTTATCAAAAATACAGTTGTTGCCTCGATTGCTTTGGTTAAAGAGGTCAAGGAAAGTCTCCGTGTCGCTGTTGTCGACCATGGTAATCCAAATCGGAGACTTAACAGCGACCAATGGCTACTTATGGAATTAAGAATCCTGGATGGTGTCAACGACGCCATCCTGAAGGCAGACGGCAGGGTTCCACTTTTAACACAGCTGACTATCTTCAAAGGATTCAAGATCATTGAGTGTGACAATAAGAGCATTCAAAGAGATTATAAACTACACAAGACCGAACAGGCACATAAACGTTCAAGGCCCATACATACCCACGGAGAGAATCGAACGCAACTTGCGGTTCCTTAACTCGGAGCTTCACAGCAAGGAGTGGAAGATCATCGAAGTGGGTGAACATAAGGACAATGGCACAGAAGTCCTGATGCTTCTCAGCCATAAATCGCTGCCGTACGCAAGAATATTTTCAAGGTTCGCGTTGGCATTACGCAGTGTAAGATACGACTTGTGGCGGCAACGCCGAACAGGGAGAGTGGGGAAGCGACTGGCCGTCATGAAGATACTACAAGTAAATATTCACTGTAGTAAGGCGGCAGCGCCAACCTTATGAACACTAAGAAGGTAGATGTCGCCCTTATTCAAGAACCGTGGACAATACCGGGACAAATAAAAGGGTTGAACTCTAGAGACCTGGTGGTGTATAAGATTAACTCGCTGTCTAAGCTGGTTGGTGCTTTAACTGATCATAATTTTCTGAAAGGCCACATGATGAAACTAAATCTCAAGAATGAAGACATTTGTAGAGGCTGCGGCGATAAAGAGGATACTCCTCACTATCTCGGTCATTGCCCGGGCCTCTGTCACTTGAGGAATAGAACACTTGGAAGTTTATTCTCCCAAGACATTGAAAAATTATCAGATGTCTCACTCTCTAATCTTTGCAGGTTTTTGGAGACATCGTGATGGCTTGACAAAATTGAGTAACCACGAGCGGATGGAAAGAACCTTAAAGAAGGCCACAATACCGGCGTATCCCTCCTTTTTAAGGGCATCACAATGACCTAAGTGTGGCAGGGAAGGAACTATTCCTTCATGCCAAGCCATATAACCTAACCTGCCTCGATTGCTTACCATTGAAAAACAGATGTTATTGAGGGCAATAAAAAAGATTTACTAAAAAATAAAACAAACCTGAAAAAATCTTAGGGTTGAAACTTCAAATTTATATTTTTAATTAAAAGTTCAAGATTATTTTTTTTTTCATTTCAGCATCACATTTGATTTGAATAATTTTATCTTTTAAAACATTTTTTTGGAATTTACATATTATTTGAAAACGAAGATTTTATTTACATATATATTGATAATTCGCTGGAGTCTTATGTTGACATTTTAAATTTTGAAATAAATCATTTAAAAGTTGGAATGTACCCGCACAATTAGAGCAAATATGTGAGCTGAAATGAGTAGCATTCTCTAATTTAATAATTATGTTTTGTGTTTTCGGAAATTTTTCATCCGCACAAATCTCATAAATATATATCACACATATTTGCTTTGAGATTATTCAAAGTTAAAAACAAAGAAAATTTTTATTACTTAGACTATAGCTGTAACATAATATAACACTTTAGGTCGTAACTTTGAAGTTTCCAATACTGCAAGACTCTTAAGCTCATCTTCTTTATACCCTTTCCTAAGTGTATATTAATTTTGACACATAGTTTGTAACACCTCTTGATATTTGTCGTAGACCCATAAAAGTATACATATTATGATCAGGACCAAATCCTAAGACTATTTAGCAATGTCCGTCCGTAAAATTTGTAGGCCTTTAAAACTAAGCTAGGAAGCATTTGAAATTTGGAACACATACTCCCTAGGGCTCCGAAATGGTAAGTATACAAAATTTTTAAATACGCCCACTGCCACGCCCACAATTTAGAAAAAGCTAAAGTTAGAGAGATAGAGTGTTACAATCTTCATAAGATATGTTGGCACTGCCCTGCCACCATATAAAGTTTTTTGTCACGCCTACTTTTTGTGGCCGTTTTTTACTAAAATGCTGTTTTCTTCGAAAATTTTCATAGAAAGCGAAAGAAAAATGTTTAACAAGATATTTAGCCAATATTTTTTTTTCAACATATCGCCCATACAAAGTTTTTGACCACGCCCACTTTTTGGGGCGTTTTTTAAGAAAATCATTTTTTTAAATTAATAGAATGAAATGAAATGCTATCCATCATCTTCTTAATGCTTTTTCTTTGGGGCGTATAGGGATGCGGATAGGGTATCATACTGTTCGCCCCAAGCGGACTGTAGCCATTCCTTATGTTTATTATGTTTTTGTTTGAAATTGTTCAAACTCACCAAATAGATTTTCCTGTCGTTTTGGCCATCAGTACTTGCCGGCTTACATTTTACGTTGATTCTGAGTGGAAGTATCAATGTATAAAGCAAGTTCAAAAATAATTATATCTTGAATCTGTAAGTAAAGAAATCAACTTGAAACCATAGCAAGAGTTTGGTCATTTGCATGATACAAATTCACATTAAATGTACAGTAAAATAAAATAGATGATGCAGTAAGTAATTAAGGTTATACTCTTTTAAATCTTCGCTCCTTAATAACATTAAAAATAAAACTTAACTTGGGTGTTCTTACATCGGAGATTGTATCATTCCTTTACTTTGTTGGATAGAAGTTCTCTTTTATTAAATATTTCATCAATTTTTTCATTCAGATTGGACATTCTCCTATCGCATTTATGACTTCCATGGAAATATTCCAATTTTGATAAAGGTCGAAGATGTTAGCGTTCATATTAATTACAATGAGTACTTCTTCACCATTTTTTAAAATACTTTTTATTAAAAACCACTAAAATTGCAAGAACGCGTTTAATCTTTCGCAAAATTATATAAACTATTTGAATCAATTGGAAAATGTTGAAAATGCATAGTTGTTGATTTAAGTTTTCAATATTTGTTTGTAAAATAAAAACTCATGTCTTAAAATGTATCAACAACGAATTGTTAATCTCGCAACAATTTTTATTTCTCTGAGTGTGCAACTAAAAAAAGACTGCAACTAAGAAAGTTCCCTTTTATATAGGAGATATTTGAATATTTTAACAAAGCGTAGATATACGCAAACGCAGGGTATTAAAGGATCCTTAATGATTTACCTATATACATAAATTATATAATCATAAGAAAATTTAGAGCAATATGCATTAAAACAAAGGCTTATGTAACAATTATGTGTATATTTAAATATTTTCATAACTTCATTCGATTCTGGTCTAAACAGAGTTAGTGAACCCTCATTTAGTAAATGGAGACAAATAGTATTTATCCAGCAGACTATCATCGATATTGGAGTCATTCAAAGACCTCACTAGTGGGTTTGGGTGGTATCGTAATTGTCCAATCTTTTTTAATAAGAAGATGTATTTGGTATTTCATAAGCGGTTTAATCTGGGTTACTTCGTATACCGTTTTGTTAGAAAACCATTTTTTTCTGGTTGTCTAAGGATTCCGGAGCAAAATTTCAAAATTTTTCTTTCGAAAATCTCAATTTCTTTTGCCACAGTAACCCACTTGTAGGAATTTTGTACATAAGAATCTTAGTTGTTCCTAACATGAATTTTGAACAAAGTAATATTGTTTAACGAAAAACTTATACCTCACATTTTTGTTTGGAGCAAAGTCACCTAAAAGTAAAAAAATGTGCATGAGCAAGAAATAAAATAACAATGAATATCTCAACAAACAAGTAAGATACATATATGCATACTTAATTTAAACATACATACTTAGACTGCGCTACAGTCTTAACTAATAAGCCTCTCCAAATTGCGTGGTCTTCGACTAACGGCCTCCAGTTGCGTACCCGATGTTGGTTGAGGTCCGCTTCTACTTGTGTGCGACACCTACGGTCTAAGCCGAGGTCTTCCTCTGCTGCGTTGTCCCTCCGGATTAAATTCGAAGATTCGGTGGGCTAGAGAATTAGTGTTCATTCGCTCTACATATCATTTGACCAGCATCATGTCGCTGTACAGCTTGTAGAGTTCTTCGATAAATCATCTCCTCCAACGGGAAAAAATATCTTACGAAGAATTTGTATATCAAATTAACAGAGGATATCTTTATCCGATTTAGTCCATGCTTCGGAACCATAGAGTCATAAGGAACTTGTATAAAGTATTCTCAATTGTTCGGGAGAGGGCTTTACTATATACGAGTATAGTTCCCATATCAGCCCAAGAAAAAAACGATTGACAAGTTTTATTCTTCGTGTGATTTCTGACGATATGTCGTTTTTAGATGTGATAACAGCAAAGTCCCTTTACTATCTCAATGCTAAAATTGTCCATTGCCACATTCTGGCCGATTTGTCGATTTTGCGTATGTCTTCCTCTTGACAGCATACACTTTATTTTGCCTTTGTTTATTGCTAAACCATTACCATTTCCGCTTCAGTTTCTTTACTTGCAAACGAGCCAGTGACAGCTCGCTGTGTTCTTCCAATAAAATAAATATCTTCGGCGTATGCAAGAACATCTGAAAGATCGTACCTATTGTGTTGGCTTGTGCGTTATGCACAATTCGTTGAAGTATGATGTTAAACAAATCGACAGCGCGTCGCTTGCCTAAATCCTATTCTGAGATATAAGGTCTCGGTTAGGTGGTTTCCGACCTTAATGCAGAAGCGAGCTTTCTACACCATCATTTTCCACAAATGGGCAAGTTTGGCAGGGATGCCAAAAGCAGTCATGGCTCTGTATAGCTCTTTAATGGAGCTTTAAATCGAACACGATACTGAGGTTCCATTCATTAGGCATACATTCAATTATTGGAAATAAGTTAGTGTACGCTACCAAGTCATCTTAAATAGTCCAGCGGGTTCTGCCCACAGCCTGGATTTGTGACGTCCTTGAAGTGAAGCAGTCTGCAAAATGGTTTTTCAATATCCTCAGCACCGATGTCAAAAAATTCAGTAAATACAGCATTTTCTTCACGGTGAAGTTTACGACCAAAAGACATTTAGAAATAATTAAAATTTATTACCAAAAGTCCTAGTCGGTTACAGCAATTTCATCGCAAAATCATTTTCTTTCATGAAGTGCATTTTTGGGTAAACGGTTTGGAAATCGATATTCTAATTTTTGCTTTGAGTTTGGACAACTTGAGTTACATCTCGTATGTAAAATCCGTACATGGCAACACGCCGCCTTATCTAAATTCTTTATTGGCACGGAATGTCTCGATTTACCAAAAGCACAAAAGTATTCCAAATTAAACATGTTTTTGTAGATCGTATACGGTCATATGAGGATTTACAACCCATGAAGAAACAGTGAGTATCGATCTAAACTTCTTGGGTTTTATTCCGGATCTTCAATAGTGTGAATAGTTGGTCTAACTGCCCTTAAAACCTCACTGATAGGGTCAAATTAGACCGTTGACATATGCTTTCAGCCGCATCAGAAACACTTTCACCAGCCCAAATCTTTGAAATGAGTTGGTGAATGTTCTCTACCATGTCATATCTCAGTTCAGTGGTAAGACATCCAGCGACGTTGGACTTTAATTTACGAACTTTAATGGACGAACTAATAAATTTACGATATAAGATTTTGTGGATCGTCATCACTCACAAAACTCATTTTGCCTAGTGTGCTAGAAAATTCCAAATGATTTTTCATTTGCGTAGAAAATTTCGACTCATGATCGTTCAATTTGGAGGTAAGCTTTATTGGCATTGCATGGAGGAAACTATTTCCAAATCTACCTCAATTAACAAACTTCAAATGAACCACCCACTCGTAATCGACCTCAACCATAATTACAAACCAAATTTCGAAAAGAAAAAAACATGCTCCATTAAACTCATAATGCAACAACTTCCTACTTTCTTGTTTCTTCCCTAAATGCTCTCATAAATTCATAAATTCTTAATCTCAACCGAAATTCATCACACACAATAAATTACTGGCTTGTTTGGTGGCCAGGCCACCACCACAGAGTCAACCCCCAACCACCATCGGTGGCCCTCTTGAGGCTGTAGTTTTTCAATTAAACCAAAATGAAATAAATTTTTCGAGTTCAAATTCTTAGCAGCGCGGCGCATCATGCCAATGAACATTGACGTCGAGATCACTTAAAACCAGTGCTCTGGGTTGGAAATCGACGTTGGCAGAAAAAAAACAAAAAAAAAAAAACAAATAAAAAAAAAATTAAAGGAATAAATACGTCCAAATCTAATTGGAGACCACCATCACGCTACTACTACGTTGGGAAATATTATGTGAAACCCAAAAAGCAACTCGAAAGTGGCGCGCTGGTGGGCCGGCCGGTCATATACGTCCGTTGATCTCTCGCTCTCGCACTACATCGCAAAGTACAAGTACTTTGCTGTATTTACTTGTTTGAGGTACCTTAAGACTGGACCGCTTTGAGGACCGCAATAACGACATCGACGCCAACGTCGAGTCGTCGACGGACGAAACTGAATATCGTGGGTGAGCTTAAGCTGAAGCGTGCGCTCCCGCTCTCTCTCTCTCTCTCTCTTTCTCTCACTGGCTGGCTGTCTGCTTAAAAACGTCAATCACTCAATTAAAGCCAATTATTATGATGGAACGTGATTTCCCAGGCCGACCAGGAAAACAAAACAAACTAACAAAAAGAAAACAGCGAAAAACCTACTCGAGAGAGGGATAATAGTGCAACCGAACCCCCTTGCGTTGTCCGAGTGACCATTAAGGCCATTACACCATAATCCCCGCGTATATGAGGAGTACGAGTACTTTACAGCTAGCTACAAGCGATGCAATTAGAAAACGAAAAAATGGAAAATTTTGAAAATTGAAGAGAAACGAGATCACATGAACTGAACAATCTAATCGGGGTGGTGGTAAGTTGCATTGTTTTCGTCTTCGTTGAGAGACGTTCGCTCGTTCGGTGGTCATCATCAGTTGCCTGCGCAATTTGATTGCACATCATCATCGCTGTCGTTGTCGTTGTCGTCGGTCTGCTGGCTTTCTCCTCTGGGTGCGCAGAACGCCCTCTCTTGCCTAACGCGACAGCCAGCGCTTTGTCGTTTCGTGTGACTTTGTGTGTGACATCGCTCCTCTTCCCATGGACACGGACGTGGTAATTTGCATGCATTCCCGTCCATGATGTACGCCTATATGTAATCATTTACGCTTTTATCTAACACACGCAGCCATATACCATGTATGTATATGTTTGCGGCGCTGGGGAGAGTGGGTTTGCGGTCAAAAAAAAAAAAAACGAACAAAAATTACGTTGCGATCGCATCTCTTGCGATGCGTGCAAAAGACATCGATGCTCAGTTGACTTGAAAGTGATTATTACCATAATTGCATACTCAGTTGGGTGGGTGATCTATCATTCGACAGAGAGCGGAAGGAATTGCTGCTGCAGAACTGGGCGTTAGCCTATGGGGAAACCACATGCAAAGCTTGGAAATAGTTTCACCACTTTCGTCATCGCGGCAGTTGTAGCATTGTCTTGACAAAGTATAGTTAGGCTGTTGCGAAATTGAGTTCCCTAAGGTGGCACTAATATATGGCAACTTATGTCAACTGCAACGCAATTGGAAAGAGGCTGGACTCTCACTCGAGTGAGAATCAGACTAAAGGTTTCATGTGATTGTTATGCTTATGACTATTGGCAAACTACCAGGTGTACTTATATTTGAGTAAGCCTTGTAAGCGAAATAAGTAGAAAGTTTAATCAAATCCTTCTGAGCTAACGCTGTTTTGGAGATCTTTATGGGAGTTGTAAAAATTTTCAAATATTTCACTGTCTTTTTACCGCCTATTCGACTTCTTCTTTCTTTCTTTCTTAGATAACTATTTGAATAAATGAAGTTTTCTCGAGTTTGTTATTAATAAATTCGAAAAAGATTGGTGTTACTTTTGTGATTCTTTAACAGCACGTACAAGCTGCTTTAATTTATTTTCTCTGTTTGATCTTCCTTTAACGACACTGGTGATCCCCAGTCGTGTCAACCCACAGACTCTATAGCACGCACTTGCGAGGAAGTATTTAGATGTTATAATGTGTTGCAAGGCTCACATTTGTCACCTTTTACGACTTGCTGGGAGCTAACTATTTTTCCAATCACCTACCAACATAGCAGGGATGGAAAATTCGATGCAATTCAGTTTTATCAAGTACAAAAGTACAATTTATTTTCTATTGTACATCGTTGGAATTTGTAAATTGTTAATCATAAACTTTTAAGAAGACATAAGAAAGAGAGTGGACGGGGAAAATCCTTTCTTTAATTACATTACATTAATTACATACACCTGAAGCTCTTGCTTAAACAAATTATAATTCGATATTAAAATTTATTTTCCATTTTTCTTTGCAAACGAAAAAAAATTTTATTATACTTACCAACTGCCCAAAAATTAAGCAGCTAACATACTATCTTCTCTCCCTTTAACGACGAGATTATGATCAGGATTACAGGGATCATAACCCTCCCACTTCACTGCATTCCTACTGGTCCGCCTGTGGGGTTTGCCGGTTCGACCTCAAAAGATATCTGCAGGCATCCCGATTTTGGATCACTATATCATTGAGGCCAATCAAATGCTGGTGTTTCTGCATTTGTGTGATCTAGGAGTTTTTAGGCCTGCCTCGTTGACTGCCATTGCCTATTTGACGGGGTCCGTAGGATCCCTCCTTTGAACATGACAATACCAACTGATTCGGTCGTGCTCCAATTTTTTCGATATGGGTTCTTTGACGCGAAGGCTTCCTCGGATTCTGGAACTTCTAATTTGATCAAGCTTTGTTACTCCTGCTGTCATGCGAAGCATCTTCATCTCAGCTGCTGTCAATTCGCCTTCATACTGGTTGCACATTGTCCAGCATTGTGAACGGTATGTGAGCACCGGATGCACAACTGCGGTGTAGAGCCTTCCTTTCAGCTTAGAGGACATTTTTCGTTTACAGAAAATGTCAGAGATTTCCTGACACTTTATCCACCCTACGCTCACACGATGATTGTTGTCGTCATCAACGGTTACTTCGCTGTTGATCATTGATCCCAGATATCAAATAAATGTCGGGAATGGGTTGGCTTGGGTCAGATAATGGGCAGTACCGATACTCTGTCTTTTTTGGCTAATATGATACCCATTCCTAAAACATCTACCCAAACATCAAATGCTCGTTGCAGGGAAGTTTGATCATAACTTATGATGGCTCCATCGTCAGCAAAGAATAACTGAATAATCCCTCAAGCAGATAATCCAGGACCGTAATAAAGAGCAAAGGACTTAAAACACTTCCCTGGTGAAAACCGACTTTAATTGAGAATTCATCGGTGACCCCTGCGGAACATCTGACTTTTGTCTTCGCTCCCGCATGTGCATGTACATGTCCATGATCATCATGTCCAGCATCTATCGAATGCTTTTTCAAAATCAACCAGAATCAGATGCAGATCCTTTAAGAAATCACGATGCTTTTCCATTATGATCCATATACTTTGGATTGCAACTGTGGTTGATTTACCCGCGACAAATCCGCACTGGTTATCGTATTGTTTGTCTTAGGCGACCATCTAATACCCGCTCAACGATCTTCATGGTGTGTCACATCAACTTGATTGAACGGTAATTATCAAAGTTTCGAATATATCCCTTTCCTTTGTGGAAAGGAAGAAGATAACTTTACCTCCACTGGTTGGGCATTGGATAACCTCTCATGAGTTTGGTGATAAGAATCATGATGTGTACCATCTGAGCCCGATGTCTATCATCTTTGTCCAGAACTCACTGGGTATCTCATCCGGCCCAACCGCTTTTCTCTTCTTGGAGTTCTTGACCGCTTTTCCAACTTCTTCGACTGTTATGTCAGTCACTTCTTCATTGTTGGGGGTGGCTCCTGGAAAATATAACCGGGGAAATTGTTTGTTTAAAAGTTGCTCGCAATACTCTGTGCTTGTACTTGCCACCTGTGTACAAGTTTTTCGTCGTCCACAAGTAGTTGGCCTTGAGCATTGTTAACGAAATTCGGCGAACGAATTTCCTGAGAATTTCTTCTTTTCTGTGCGGCAATCTTGAAAATTGTTGTTCCCTTGTTCGTGTTTTGTCGAAGCTCATGGGTTACCTGGTTCCTATCAGCAGGCGAAGAAGAAACCTCCTCCAACTCCTGATACAGACTTTCCATACACTTAACTTGAATTTGGGCACACTTTTCCTTCGCGATACTTTTGCAACGTCTGTATTCCACTTCAAGATGAGCTTTTTCAGATGTCCATAATGCTAGGTTAAGCGAGTTTGTTTGTTCAACAAGTGCATGCTCCTGATATAAGTTCTTGATTGTTCTTACTTTTATGACACCGGTGATCTCCAGTCGTGTCAACCCACGGATTTGCATGCACACTTGTAGGGCTGTTTAAAGGTGTTAAATATGTTGCTAGGCTCACCTGGATGTTTAAATTGCCTAGATGTGATTCCTCCGCTTTAGTCGCCTTTTACGACGAGCACTGGCGGACGCTGCAGGGATATTTTTTCTTCCCGTCCCTGCACGGGGCATATATATTATATACATAAATTATAAATTATATCGATGTCAGCTAAATAACTAACCAAATCACTTGTCCATCGTTCGATTGCGCAGAAAGAAGATTCAAAAGCACAAAATTTAAACAAAAGCGATTTAATGGGTAGAGGTAAAGGAAACAAAAATGCACACTCCGTATCATCGAAGCTGCGAATTTGTTTCTGTGTCTTTTTAAATTTAAGGATCTTCCTTAGAGAAAGTTAAAAAGATCTGCGAAAAAGTATTGCCAAATGAATTCGTTCACGCTTTATCAACATCTAAATTGTGTTCCCTGTGAATTTTATTTCAAAAAATTTAATTTAATTTAATAAAAATTTAATTTTAAAATGCAACATAGGAGATTTCATAATCAACAAAGAAACGTAACCGCTTTTTCGAAAATTTGGAACACTAATATTTCTTTATGATGTAGCTCAATTTTACAGCCTTGGAGACCTTAAACCAGTTTCTAGTTTCTGCACCCAGTCCACTCTCACAAGACCAATGTCATCTAGTTTATGATGGGCCAATAGATGGTATCCTAACAAATTTAACAAATTATTATTATTTAGTTACGTTTCTCTGTCTCTATAGTACAGCACCCAACATAATCTGTTATTTTATACCTATATGCTATTGCCGTATTGTAATTGTTTTCGCACAATTTCGCACATTTTCTTTATCAGATGCAGTGGTACTGAGACTTTAGAGAATATCTAAATTTATCGAATAAACGTCATTCACAACAGCTTTATATTTGGCCGTCCACTTATGGAACATTTCTTGCAAATAGTTTGAAGTCTTCCAAATGGCAAAATGACTATGTCAATAAGTTAAATTGTCGCACTTAGAGGGAAGTTAGTTGACGTATGATTCTGGAAACGCCGTTACAACATGAAAATATACAATTTGGTGCTGTCTGGAACATATATATTTCCAATACTTAAGTTAATCACTATTTTCAACTGAGTCCCTATTGTTTCAATTAATAATTCCCATTTTTCATAACCAATAAAATGCCCTTTAAACGAAAGAAGGGTCCAAAAAACAAAATCGCTTTTTATATACCCACATAACTCTGCCATTAGCAGTAGTCAGTTAGTTTCTTAAACTCCCCTTAGTTAATGCGATCATTGGTTGCTGAGCTATCAGTGACCACAGACAAACGACTAATTTTTCATTCAAAGTCGGATGTCTCAGCAACGACGTAGAGCGACTTAAAACAAACGAAGGTACAATTTTTTCTTTTCATGGCTCTGCAGCAAGATCTCAAAACTAGAAACTCGGAGCATTAAAATACGTTTTATTGTATCTTGAAGAGACAAATTTTGACAAAGATAGGGCTCTTCAGAAAACAAAAAATTGCATGTTCGTTTAATCATCTTGAGTTTTTATTTTACACATAATATGCAACATATTGTTTCTGTAAAATATAGATATGTTTTACATTAAAATATGTTTGCTGCATGGGGTAGCGTTTAAAAAGTTTTAGGTGGTTCGGAGTGGATTTGAAAATGGGAGCCCTCGATTAGTAGGCCAACGCACTTAACCACTTAGCCACTAAATCGCTCTGAAGACGATCAGCAACTGGGCAAAGAACTGTGGTCTCTATGTAAATCCTTCCAAAACGGAACTGTTACTTTTTAACAGGAAATACAAGATACCGCAATTTAAGCTTCCGAAACTCAATGGAGTAGAATTGTCCCTTTCAGACAGTGCGAAGTATCTAGGCGTAATTATGGACAAGAAACTGAATTGAAATCTTAATGTAGCGGAAAGAATAAAAAAATCATATAATGCTCTTTTTATCTGCAAAAGAACGGTGGGGAAAACTTGGGGCTTAAAACCTGCGGTGGTGGTAGTAAGTGCGGTACCTACATGCGGCGCACTAGTATGGTTGAAAGCAACCGAAAAATAAAATGATCTGCTGTTCAGAGAACGGCTAGTATAGCCATTACCTACGGGTGCGCTCCGAACCACTCAAATGACAGCTCTGGACACATAATAGTTTCGGACAAGGTATGATGCTAGCGGAACTACTCCCAGGCAATCCACTTTTAGCGGATCATTTCTTTGTCGACTTTGAAATTCCGTATGATATAACATATCCGAAGAGGAAGGATTGGCAAAGAAACGCAATAATCAGATCGAAACAAATTGCGATTCTTTCGAAAATAACGGAAGGAATGGATTCTGGTATCTTCTTAGAGGATCCAGAGCTGAGAGTGTCTATACGACTGCCGGACACAAGCAGTGTCTTCCAATCAGAGGTTCTGGCTATCCTGAGGTCGACTGATGCGGATGAGATCGGTATCCGGAGGAGATATCGCCATCTACATCGATAGCCAGGCCGCACTCAAGGCAATGGAAGCAATCAACATCGAATCTGATACAGTTAGGAGCTGTCTTACAATGCTTAAAGCATTATGCAGTCAGAACCGAGTGAACAATTGGGTATGCCAATCTAAAGTCGGTAGACGTGAGGGACACAGGGTATAAGGCTCTTTGGCCACTTTTCGATAGTAAAAGATCTATGGAATTATTAAAAGTGAGCAGGGTTGATGGGAATTCTGACAGGGCACTGTCTTCTGCGGAAACATGCAAAGAGGCGCTTAGTAGAACAACGTTTTTGGAGAAATACTTCTTTAAAAACTTATAGGAAATAGATGCCATGGACTTCAGTGGCCTTTTAGGTTCTTGCAGGCAAATAGGTTGCTTTACCAGGGAAATTGTTTATGTTGTTTTCTGACTTTTGAATTTTGAATTCAGCTTGTTCCCCAGGCTGAATGATGGTGCTGTATGATGGTTTTCGTTTTCACCTCACCGCTGTTTAACCTAACCTAACCTAAGTCACTGCAACTCACCCTCCACCGCCATGCCCTTGCAAAAATCAAAAACGCCACGATAAAAGGACGAAAACGTTAAACACGATACATGTAAATAAAACATTATACGAAATTTTGCATATGTGCCTTTCTCGCGGCATCACTTTGACTGGGTTCCCCGACATGAGGGCTTAAGTAAAAATTTACTAATTAACAATTTTTCATTGGTTTAACTTCACAACTTTTAATCAAGTTCAAGTTTAAATCAGAAGAAAACAAATTATAAATATAAAATACCGCGAAAAATCGCATACGAAGTGCTCCGCCAGGTATTTTTCCCGAAATGTGCTTTGTAACGAAAAAAGATTGGGAGCCGCTGGATACATGGAACGCTGGTTCCAACAATAGTTTGATGGAAGTCTCTGCATATTCACTCCATATTGTTTCTATCACAAACAAAAAACATTTAAACCGCCTCAAGCAAAATGGAAACATTGATAGCATATAAAATTTATTTAAATCACTTAAAGTTTAACAAAAATTGATTTTCCCAAGAACGGCTCTTAGAATTCGCCTTTGATGCCGGATTTGTGGATAAATTCAACTTAGACTTTGGGCGGAGAGGCAGTAATATTAGTTGCCCCGTTGTAGATAATACCTAGAAGCCGAGGACGTGCTGTTGCTAAGCAATCACAGTGACACAAAATGTACCTGCTGTTTCTTCGCCTTCGTGGCACATTCGACAAGTTTCTTCTTGAACAATTCCCATAGCCATGGGATGTTTTTACTCAGCGGTAATTGTGTGTAATTGCCCTTTGGATAGTTGAAGGAGTTGCTTAGTTCTTTTTGGAGAAGGGAATTGTAGAAAATATTACGGCTGTACCTTCAGTTTTCCTCCAGTAATGAAGTGAGCCAGTCAGTTTTTGATGCGGAGTTTAATGGGCCTGATAGGCACGCCACAGAATGGTCTAGGCATTGTGAATGGTGCCGCAGATCCTTTTCTGGCTAGTTCACCATCCTTTTCATTCCATCGGAACCACTATATCCAGGCAAACAAATTAATTGGACTCTATTGTTCCTAGCTAGTGTTGTGAGTAGATGGAGACAGTCCCAAACTAGTTTAGAAATGATTTCAAAGGCGGAAATTAACGCCCTTTTCTGCCGCTTTGCTGTCAGATTGAATATATGTCAGTGTCGTTCCAGTTTGAATTCTCTCTGATTCAGAGCTCTATTGCATGTATTTCAGCCTGAAATACGAAGCTATTCTCTTCCATGCTGGTATAGAGTGAAAATTCTGTGGTAGTCTCTTCGTAGACTCCCGCTCCAACTCCGTCATCTGTCTTGGAACCATCCGTATATCAGAATAGTGAGTTCCTAAAAGATGTGGGTTTATTTTGTACCCAGTTTTGTCGTTCTGGGAATTTAAACTTGAAGTTGTGGTTACTAAAGTTGTATCGAAAAGGACATCTGTCGGTCGGTGTGTGTAAAGCATAATACATTTTTTAACCCTAGAAAGATAACCATATTGTAACAGTAATGTAAAACAAATGGGCAGTTATCTTTCTAGGGTTAATAAAATGACATTTTAGCCGACATTTTAGCCCAAAAACTCTTTATTACAAATTTTGAAGCCAATCTGTCGAAACGTTCCGCCATACGACTTCCGGAAAGATCGACGGACAGCATTGGCGTACTTTTTTGAACTTGTTTAGAGTCAAAATATCATCCCTCATACTCAGTTTTAGTTCGAAATGTTCGCACTTTCGCAAAATACTTATGTTTACGAAAAATTTGAAACCAAAATCACCGTGTAAGCCGTCAAACTAAATTGTTATCATATTTTAGATTTAAAAAGCATTAAAAAGGAAATAGTAGTATCTTTAATATTAATATTCAATTACGGTCATAGTCTGACCAAAACCTAACTGTCACACTTAACGGTTAACCCTGCCCCAACTAGGGAAGTCATAAAAGAAAATAAACAAAATAAACAAGAAGTCAAACCTCACCCTGGCGATAAAATTCAAAGTCTAAAGTAAAATCGAATAACACCCGCCGTAATGGCATTGAAATGTTTACCAGTGTTTAATAGGAAATGCTTTTTTTACATCTCATAGCTTCCCAAGCCACTATACGCCTACCGGTCCGCCCGTACAGTTCTGTGGCTTCACTTCTTTACCGAGGCCATCGTGAATTTATCGTGAATATGCTCGAAGATGTGGAAGTCCACTTCTGGAACTCTCGCTGGTACGTGTTGATAAGTGAGTCACACGAAGGTTTGAAACGTTCACGTACCTTGTGGGAATATATTTATAGCTAAATAAGATCTTATGGGTTAGCTTCTCATGTAATTTGGGCATGCGCACAACTCAAATATCAGCCTCTCTGGCTTGGATAGATATTTTGTAGCATACACTTATATTGGTCGTAAGGTAGTCCCTAAAGACAAGTTCACTTTTTAATTAATATAGTTTTTTCCACAAATGGATGATCGTTTTTAACAATTCTCCCATAAAATGCAAGTAATGTTGTTTCTGACATTATTTCCTTATGAAGAAAATATCAAAACAAAATGTGTTGCAAGTGTGCTTTTTAACATTTCGTACATAGGTACAAAGTTTTTGCTTAAACTTGAGACACCCTGTTTTCTTTGCTAAAAATAAAATGTTTAAGTCTAGGGCCAACAATGCCTAACATCAACCACAAATCGTAACCCCTTGTAATCTAAAAGACTGCCATACGCCATACCTAGTGCTATGAAACAAATTGGCAGAGATTAATCGCCTCAAAAGTGAAACCCTAATTTAAACTTCAACTTCAACTCATCAAGACCACAAAAAAACAAAACTGCTTACAATCCACTTTTAAGTTTAAAAATGTGGAAAATAGTTTACGTACTATTAGTACCGCTACAATGACATACTCACGCCTCCACCAGCACCACCCCAAAACCCATACAGCAATCGCATGAGTTCTGTTTTGTTCGCCAAACAAAACTCTAAGGATAAAAGTGTGTGATCGCTCGCCAGCTAATTAAGGCACTTGAACAAAATACAATACGTGTGCAACATTTTAGATTCATCCTTCTGCCGCAGAGTTGCCTGATGCCGAGAGTTACTGAGAGTATTTGCGTTTCCTGCGCGACAACACTCCTCCACTCATGTAGAGGCCAGAATTAGGCTTATTACTCTGCTACCTATGCAGTTGCTGAGTGTACACTGTTCTGTGGTACCTTGGCAAGTTTGCAATTTTTTATTTTAATGGAGGTGTACCATTGAACATGCGAGTGCTTGGTCGCACATAAACACGCACTCGCGCTAATGCACACACTGAATATGGTTGCGACAAAAACAACGAGGCAAACGATATGCCAGTGTACGAATTGTAAACCTAATTAAAGGGTTACTAGCGGCGGTAACGCTAAGGGCGGGTTATGCGGACTACGACGTCGTACACATTCGGGTGGTAGGTATTCCATATTCCTCTCGTTGTTCAATTGCGACGGGTCCTGAAAAACACATTATCCTAACAAATACCAGCGCAGTGCCAGGAAATCATAGTTCAAGAGTCCTGTCGCAGCTTAACACACGTCTCTCGTTGGAGACGGAAAGTGCGGGAGCAGCGGAGAGACGCTTATGACTTGTTTTTTTTTTTTTTTGTTTTTATGATGACGAATGTCACGGGGTGTGTTTTTCTCTGTCGAACATGGCTGGTGTGACTACACACAGATTTTTAGCGGCTGAAAAACAACAGTCACTTTGAGAAATGGCGGCGGGGGAACATTGAGTAGGTAATTTTATATATTTTTTTTTTCTTTTCTGTTTTTGTGTCGAAGAGTTGCAGAAAAAGAGGAAGGAAGTAACTACCCAGGCTTGCACTTACGAGACGAAAGCAGAAAGGCGCAGTAAACGCTTAAACGCACGGCTTACTGATTAGCCTATTAGGGCACAACTCTCGGATATCGAAACACTCAACGTAGTAAGTGTGTCTGTGTGTGTGGTTGCTAGGACTAGGCTAATGAACGACACAAAAATCCATTAAACACTTAAAAAAAACCAAATAGAAAATCCTTTTTCTATTCAGATTGGTACGCGTCAAACTCTCAGCATTCAATATCCATTCATGTCACTCGCAGATGTGGAGAGCTTTTTTTAATTTTTTTTTAGGGAACCAAGCCGGAAGGGTAAATTGATCCTCTTGTCTAAGCACAACGAGAGAAATACACCGACGAGGACGCGAACAAAATGACGGAGACAAAGTAAAGTAGAGACGAAGATAAAGGGTCGCCTCTTGACAAACACTTCCTAGCTAATTATAGCAGCCGCAGAAAGTAATCAGTAGGAGCTAATTCTAAACCATCGTAGCGTCGTCCTTTTGCTCAGGTGTCCGTATGTTGTGTATTCAAATTTTTATTGTGGCCTGATGAATGGAGAAGCTAACTAGACTCAAGGGTATTTTGTTTCATGCCGCCGAAGACAGCAAAAAAGAACTAATGACAGAGATGAAGATATCTAAAATTGATTTTCGAGGCGCTGTCAGACGCGATCACATTGAGAGAGAAAGATTTATAATTTGCATCCTTTGCTCTATTTTCGGTAGACCTATTTTCGAGCTTTGAAGTCGAGCTGCTCATCTTCGACAACGACACATTGGACTTTTATCGGATGTGATGCGCCTCTTTAAAAAGATAAAGAAAGGGAGGGAGACAATGGAATCGGAGGCTACTGAGGGTGTATTGGTGAAAAGGGTAATTCGATATCCTTGTGGTGGATGTGGATTCTCTCAATTTTGAGAGAAACCATCAGAACAAAAGTGATGAATGCGAAACCGGAATTGGTGATTCGTAAATGATACGCCCGCGTTTTGAGATTGAAATTCGGAATAGAATGAATGCTTGAAGATAGGGGTTTGATCATGTGCCCCGGGATGAATGTCAATTCGATTAGAGTAGTGGGTATGTCAACGTTCGATGGAGGCAAAGGCAACTTTGCGGATTAAGTTACAATGGCAGCAATTTGTTTGCGTCCTTGAGGCTATTCCACTTACTTTAACCATTGCGCCTTCTGTCAAGATCATCAACTGATTGTTTATCTTCGTAGCTACACCTCACAAATTGCCACAGCTCATCCTTGCTGCTAGCGGCACATCATCAATAAACACCTTAATAAATGTGCTGTCATTAGCAAGACGCCGGCACCGCCACCGCTGACTGCCGTCACTCGCTCGCAATAAGATGTCAATTTTATTATCGCCGTCGCTGTCGTCAAAGTTCCGGCTCGGTTTGCCGTCAAAGTGACGAAGGGATCGCGTGATTATTGAATACATGTTGTCGTCGTCGTCGTAGTCGTAGTCGTAGTCGATGCCCATCATAATCAACAATTAGCCAAATCGAATCTTCTCAACCTCTGGCACTGGCACAGTAGTACATATTATAGTTAGATCGTACGTACATACGTACCTAATGAAGTACATACACACATCTTCCACTCGCGCAAAGCGACATTAATTATATAAGAGCACATTATCGGAACGAATCGTACGAGTTCTGCATGAGCGGATTTCTAATTACTCGTCGCTCCAAATGGCATTTTTTGCTCCGGGCTATCGGCAATCTCGACAGAAGCTCGCTGTTTGCTGCTTCTTCCTTCTTTTTTTTTGTTCCTTCATTCTTGAAGTTGAAAATGAGATGCGAATGCGTTGACGGTGACTTTAACTTTTGTTTGTGTGTTGAATGTTTTGTCGCGCATCATTGTTTTTATGTCGCAGACGCGCATCATCATCATCTCCAGCTTCTGTGGCTGGTTCAGATGGCCGGTGCGGCGCGGCGCGGCCAGAGGCCACACGAGATAACATCAACGCTATTAAAATCACTGAATGTGACATTTCGTACGCTAACATGCGGCGCACGGTGCAGCCTCCTATCTTCTATACCTACCTACCTACATACCTATATGTACTTCATAATTTCCTCGTCCTTTGCTGTCAGGGGGAGGCGGTTGAGGCGAGATGTCGAAACTCTTTCCAAACTTATAAATATCAAATTTTTGAAATTATTCAGTGGATGCTGGCTGATGGCTGCCGTGTGTGCGATCCGTACGATCATCCTTATTGAAAGTATTCATAGACATTGACGTTTTGGCTTTGCAAGAAAAGGAGAATAACAAACAAAAAAAAAGATTCAATCACGACCCACGACGACGACGACAAAGCACAAACCCGAGCTCATCCAAGCAAGGAGCAATGCCAATTGTTACAATGACAGGATATCTATCCGCCGCCGCTACCTTCTTCACGAATTAAGAATAAAAATGGCTTAATATAAATCTTTCAGATACTTTTTCGTTGGTTGTTATTAGGTATTTTTTGTTTTTTTTTTTTGTTTTTACGTTTTTGTTCTGCGGCTTTGCAGCGCTGTGCTGTGACTCTCTGGCTGATTTAGCACGAAAAAGAGAGGCGCGCATTTACCAGAAATAGCGTGCCTTTCTCGCCCTGCATGTGGCGTTCTGTATATCTGTTGGCCCACCACCTTGCACCAGATACATCCAACAGTGTACCTTTAACACACACTCACTCACTCACTCACACAAACACACCAATCGAACGCTGTTGCATTTTTAAAGCCTAAGCGCCGGCGCCAGACGCCCTGTTTCAATCGATTGGTTGGCGAATTCTTTTCGCTAACGTGGCGCACAAATTTCGTTCTTTTACTACTGCTGTTGGGTCGGATGGTGTGCGCTTGATGTTGGCTAAGGCTGATGCCGGCTTTCGGAGGCCCAATTATGTCTGTCTGGCTTTTCCCTTGAACACAGGGTTCAAAAAGAAGATGGAAATGGAATTTCTTCTTCTCATTTACTCGACTACTCAGGCTCACTCAGAGTGAGGTGAATTTTGTGGAAGTAATTTAAATTTTGCAGGATGTTGCAGCAAGAACAATTGCTTGGTGTAATGTGGTAGTGATTAGCTGTCAGTGTTTAAATGTGCCTACTACTGGAATGGTTGAAGGAATTCAATAAAATGGCATCAACAGATTGAGATTCAGCGCAATTGAGCCGAAAGTGCAAATGATCCTGAATTCCTGATTGAATTACCAATAGCTAAGTCAGCATACGCATTGCAAATATATAGAAAATGCATATGAGATATACTTATAATGCAAATTAAATTATCTACCCTGAAACCCCTCCATGCATGCCACCAGTGTATTTCTAACCGGAAAGGCTTTCATTTGCCTTATAAGTGCGTATTTGCATGTTCCTCTCGCTTTATGTTGATTTGGGTACCGTCCCGATGAAAACTTTACTTCGTTCCAAAAGTCACTACTCGAGTATTTATTCACGGTTTTTTCTGGAAAGAAAGTTGCCAATGTCGGAATTCAGTCTGTTCTTGTAAGTTTTCACTTTCCTTAAGCTACTGACCAAAAAATTCTGGTGATTGACGTGAGTAGTTCCTTCTGTTTGCTGTATGGCATTTTAATCATGAGTCTGTCGAGTGCAAAGAAGGTAAGAGCGTATCATTCCTTATTTTCATTTGTTGCCAAGTGGTGAATTTGAATTTGGACTTGCACCCACATTTATCTCGCTGACTAGAAATCTGACAAAGTTCAACGAGTTGTGATGACTTGCAGGCCTTTACTGTCATTAGGCCTTATTAAAGAATCTATTCAAGAATCACGGAGAAAACGCTTGCAACGCGTCTTCGGCATATGTCTTTCGTCGAATATTTGACGACTTTTCATTAATTATTTTCGTTTTTCGGGATTGTTTGGACAATTCTTTAACCTTTAATCGAGAATTCGTCGACTTTTATGGGTTTTTCCCGTGATTTTTTTTTCTATCAGGTAAAAGTAGATTGACTCGTCGATAATTTTACAGCCTTTTATTTTAAGGTCTTTTTAAATGTGTATCTTGCAGCATGAAGATGCAAACCTTGGGTTATTACTCGATGTGGCCCTTCCGTCTTATTTTCGTACATTTTTCGTTGCATTTTTTAAGATTAAACTTTTGAGAAACTGCGCGGTGGCTTTCGGGATCGGTAACGTTAATTTTGCACACATTATTTGTGGCAGCCACAATTTACTTGAAAAGGCTGTATAAGTTTGCAGTATACGAGCTGTACCAATATGTGGATGTAGTCCAAAAAGACAAGACTACATCGGCTCAGCTAGATCGAACGAATGGACAATTATGATTCAGGCAGGTGGATCTTTGAATCCCAGCCCCACGATCGAGATGACAAGGACCTTCGTTTTAAAGAACAACCCATTCGCAGATGCCAGATGCTGTCTTTTCTCGGCCTATACAGGCCGAAAAGCTTAGCTCCAACAATTGTGTTCTTTGATATACGTTTGACACATTATGAAAGGGACCTACAGTTTAATACCGATTCCGAAGGCCAATTTGTTTCTGATAAGCTTCTCATCATGGATGTTTAAGAGACTTCTGCAAAAGGTGGGACAACGAATTAAAGCTTTTAGATGTTTCGGCTCGGATTTGAACCGGTGTCCCCTTTCACAGAGCCACAGCATCCATGTTTTTCACGAAGTTAGGTTGGGATAGGTTAAAGTAGCTGTGGTAGAAGTAGAAGAAGCCTCCCAAATGGACCTTCCTTTTTCTAGCGAGAGCAGCGTGGGATCATTTCCTTCTTCTGCAAAAGTTGTTCGAGAATGCACCAAGTCATGTTGCATGATTGCCTATAAGACAGTGTCCAGTGACGCTAATGCGTCTTGTCTTGTGATACCACTTGTCCACCTAATTTTTGTTTCCTCTATAGCATCCAGCCTTAGCGATAATTTGCAAGTAGCGAATGGTATGACTAACTCTTCTTTATCAGGTGAGAGAGGTATCGTGCTTCCCAATTTGACGAGTTCACCAGCCCTACAATTCCCCGGAATGCCTCTGTAGATCCGGTACCAAGGAAAGCTGAATGTTGAACTGCTCCGACATCTTCTGGAGATGATCGACGGTCAAGGGCTACTATAGAGATTACAGAGACGTTTGACTGTTTAGGAAAATGCCGATACCCTTCGAGAATGGTCCTCTTTAGTCAAGATAAGACTTCTTTAATCACCATTATTTCCGCCTGCAACCCACTACAATAATCAGGAATAGGGAAAGGGAGACTAGGATTTAGTTTGCCAGAGAATACACCACACCCTACCCCATCATTGCTTTTTGGGTATCCGTAGGTGTAAAAGTGGATCGCCGTATTCTCCAAGAATGCATCCTCTTCCCAGAATGATCGAGTTGGAATGGTGACATCATCATTCCGAATTGAAGTTGATGTAATCGATTTTGCTAGGGATATTCCCTATTATATTTAGCATGGAATGACGTTGTTGCCTGTCGGTCCAATGTGACGTAGCTTTGCGACGCCCAGCTGCCGTTTGTCTTCTGAAAACATCGAGGGGGGTCGGGTGAAACAGAATGTCCAAAGCAGCGGAGGGAGTTGGCTGATGACTTTTAACTATCGTTGCTGATGACATCGAAAGATGTCTGTCATTCGCGAAGAGACAACTTTGGGCTTTTCCTTTGAGACGTGGTTGGTTTAAGGGCTCTTAGCTTGAAGCCCTGTTCTACACCGTATTCTAAAAGTGAAGAAAAAAAGTGTTCTTCTTTTTTATTTAATCAAACAGATTGATCAATATTATAGGAATCACAACCCTCATAATTAACACATACCTACTAGTCCAGCCCCAGTCGGTTTCGTATCACTTTGTCACCAAGGTGCTGTCACATCAGATGCTGGTGATGCTGCAAAGAATAACGCTATCCTTTAACTGAAAGGCCATTAGATCGCCTTTCATAAATCACTAATTCTCAATATAGAACAACCGCTTTTGGCGTTTTAGAGTATTTGTTCGACTTTTATGTTGGTAACTATTTCAAAGTTACCACTACTAACTTATAGCCAAGGACACTGGAGCCTTATTTACAATCCGTTGTATGAGTTCTTTCATAATTTTACTCACACAGAGATCGGCCTGTAGTTGGCATAGATCTCAATTATTTTGGCATTTCTAAAGGATTATGTGGCTAATTGCTAGTCGATTTAAGAGGACCGGGTTTAATACTTTCAGCTGAATTAGCATCTGCATATCGTTGTGGTGTGTGGTGGAATGCATTTATAAACATTTTCGTGTCAAGTTAGTTCGACCACTTATATTTTGATGACTTCCTTTTTTGGTTTAGCACACTGCTGATTCATGGTTGGCTGTATCGATCCCGCCATTAGAACGATTTATGAAAGAATACTTCCGTATTCCAATACCAATACTTCCGTATTGGTTTTGCACTTGGTACCTGGAATTGTAGTCGGCACCGATGATCCCATAATTTTTTTCTTTGATGTGATCATTCCTGTTAGGTTAGATTAGATTAGATTTAAGGGTGGAGGTAGTATAGTGTTCCCCATATCAATGCCATATTGTGATATCCTGCATTTAGAGCTCATCCATGAAGCCGCAGTTAGTTATAAAAGCGACCAGCTTTTTGGGTGAGTTGACAGCTATATCCGCTGCTTCAAGGTATAACTTACCTAGATAACGTTAACGGATTTGTTTAAGGCAGTTGCAATCACATAATATGTGTTTTGCTGTTCCTTCGTCCTCGTGGCACAATCAGCAAGTGTTGTCTTGTGCTATACCCATAGTCATCAGGTGTTTTTTGACACGGCAGTGCTCCGTGAGGAAGCCTGTGACTAGTCGAATCTGACTTCAACTGCTGTCAGAGAGAATGTGAATTTATTTGTTATGAATCTTTTTAGATTTTTTTTAGAGCTGCTTATATACATACCAGCGTATTGGTTAGTATTAGTGGGAAGACCGTATGCTCCCGCTCCAACTCTGTCATTTGTTTTGGATTCATCCGTAAACCATACATAGGAATCCTTGGCAAATGTTGGTTTGTTATGTTCCTAGCTTAAGCGTTCTGGGAATGTAACCTTGCAGTTGTGTTGAAAGTTATAACGTGGCACACATTTGTCCGTTAGATGTATTCCATGTACTTCGTGTTTTTTGAGTTCCTGCAAGATCACAGGATGGACTAGATTTGAATTTGTTTCATCCTCTGTGATGAGCGTGTAGGCATTTACCATAGCTTCTTTCATCAGTTCTAGATGAAGTTGCATACGTGGCAATCCATACTGTCATTTTGGGGTTGAGTCCTCAGTTTTTAACAAGTACATTTTTGGTGGTCCACAGTGAGATCCTGGCCTTGTCGATAGTCTTGGTAAGGTGAGAGTTCCATGTAAGTTTTTTTTATCGAGTGTGACTCCCAGATAGTAAATTTCCTAAGAGAACTATATTTATCAGTATCTCCTGTTACGTTAAACGATGTTTCTGCAGTGACTCTTTATTTTGTCGCGATTAAGGTTTTTTGGACACAGTGTGTCCGCAGCATGATGTGAAATGAACAGCATAGCTGGTTAAGATGTTCAACCTTGGAACTTTTGTAGATAACTACAGCTTTAAATGCTAAATGAACTCTTAGCGAGTTAAAATTTGAACCAGAATTCTCTTAACAATTAAACGTATGGAATCATCTGCAAAAAATACCGTCAGATGTCACAAATTGTCTACAAGTTTGTTCTCACATTGCTATAATCGTCACAAAAATAACCTAATCCAACACCCAATGGCATTCATCATCGAAGCACTCTAAAATCTCTCGAATTAAAGCAGGGTGCTTTTTAAAACTTTAGAACATCACCTTCCATGTCACGTTACGTAAAAGAAACTATATACATCCTATACCAAGTAACCTACCTGGTGGCTAATTCAAAACCTCCCCACCGTATAATTCCATTATTTTCAATTATTACGCATGCTACCCACAAAAATATGTGCAAAAAACATAATAAAAAAAATGGAAATTTCATCCTTGAGAAAGGATAAGAAAGGACCCAATTGAAAAGTTGCTTTGGTGACACAAAACAAGAGCCAAGAAGAGGGTTAACCCAACTAGATAATAATTCCACCTCCAACTCTAACAGTCCTTTTGCCGCCGCCGCCGTCGCCGCCCGCCCGTTCGCATTCAAATATCCTTTGATAAGTCAGCGGAAAAGCTATAAACCAGAACGAAGCCTTTTCTATTTTCCACGAGAATAAGTGCCGAGCGCGCACACCCATCTACCCGAGAGGGCTCTAACTCGTCAGCTATATATGACTATGGCTATGTATCCATGTTCCATGTCGTTCTTTCATCCAAGTGTGCGCGCTAAATTTTCCTTGGTTTTAATTTTTTTTTTATTTTCCAAGTACTTGGGTGGATTTTAGGGGGGTACCGCTGATAAAATGGTGCATGTTTTATTAATTAAGGTATTTATACAAACACGGCGGTCTTAAGTCTGTAAAGTCATGCGCTCGCCTTACGCGAACGACCATCATCGTCACTAGTTGATTATAAATTCACATACTACTGTCTCTCGTTCTCGTTCTCTTTCTCTGCCTCTCTGTCTTTTCGAGGAATAAAAAATGTCCTTTGTCAGGTGAATTTGACTTACAAGTGGAGTAAGCGAAAAAATGCCGCCACAAAAGCGAAAAGGATTCGCTAGAGAGGTAGGAAGGTATGGCTGTTGGAGAAAATTTTATAAATAAAGAGATTCCTTTCATCTTTTGGGGTAGGTAAAGCTTGTGTGTGGAGTCCATTGAGTGTGGTAATCAATCAAGAGCTAAAGAAAGCTACTTAAGGTGTTAGAAGATAATTTTTATCCTTAGTCATCGATTAATTCGAAAGGATTCTTCAAAGCAAAGTTTTGCCTTTGTGCTATAAGGACACAAGATTGGCAATAAGAGTTCTTATTCAAATACTGATTTATCGGATGAATAATGTTAGATAGATTTAGCTCGTCGTATACTCGTTACGAAGTTATTTAATGGATAAATGTATTACTTAAATTTAATTTAAATTTGATACCTTTGGCGACATAACTACGGCCTCATCCGAACTTGTGCATTGTAACATGGAAGATGCATACCTACCAACTAAATTGCTACTTACTTACTATTCTTGCTCCCGACCCTTGAAGAGTCTCTGCCTGAGACAAGGCAGCCTTCCAGTTATCCGTACAAGGTACTCTGGTATCCGCGCTAGCCAGGGGTTAGGTCTTCCTTAGCGCCTCGAATTTAGGGGGCCGAAGATCCTCATTGGCTCGATAAGGCCCGGTAATTATTTTTCAATTAATATCTAAATATAATTCTGTAACAAATAGTATGGCGTATTGCAAGACGCATGGAGGTTACTTTTTTTTTAAATTGGCGGCTTCGGCAATGAATTTCGGTTATATATATAATACTAAATATATACGAAAAAACTTTGCAACCTGCTAATGATGCTGTGGTGGACATTAGGCCGTAGTATACAGAGGACCTGTACAGAAGATGGGGTGATGAAAATGTTTATGATAACTTCACACTTTCCTTTTCACTGGCCAGCAGTCAGGTACTTGCTTTAAGAGTTAAAAAAAATTTCTGACAGGTCTGCAAATGGCCTGCTTATATTTATAAATGCCACGGGTAAGCCCTTAGGTTTTTCTTAGGTTCCAGGGTATGGGAGTTATAATCCCCAGGGCACTAAAAAGGATCCAAGTGATTATAATTTATCCAAGTGTGACGGGAGACCTCACTCTTCAACCCATTAACTTAACCTCACCTTACCTAACCTACGCTTTTTCTTAAATAGTAAAATGTAAATAATGTAACGTTTGCATGTTCTTCAATATTCGTTACAGCCTTAATCAGAGGCGATGGTGTAAATACATATATCGGTTAAGATCTTATATGCTACATACAGTTCTGTCATCTCATCAGACAGGCTTGGGCTCTTAGAGACCTTCTCTACCTGCTATTTTAGCTGCAATCAAAAATAAAGGGTGATTTTTTAAGAGTTAAGTTGTTCAGGTTGGCAGCATGGTTAGTAATGGCGTCCAAACGTCATCTGTCAAAGTGAAAAGTTTTCAATATACTCTGCCATTTAATCATGGAAATTATCGAAATTCTTGGGCTGCGAGAAATGTGAAAATTTGCTCATTTCTGGCTCAACGGATACGAAAATAAGTAAAAATGTCGCATCTGGAGTGATGAACAGCCACATGCCATACAAGAATAACCGATGGATGCATCCCAAAAAAAAAACAGTTTGGTGTGGTTTATGGGCTGGTTGCATCATCGGTCAATTTTTGTTCAAAGACGACCGTGGAAGAAACGTTACCGTCAGCGGCGAACGATATCGAGCCATGATACGCGACTTATTTTTTGCCCCAGTTGGCTGAGTGAAACAATGGAAATGTTAAAGGATGAATTTGGTGAGCAGTTTATCTCTCGAAATGGCCCTGTTAGTTGGCCGCCAATATCATGCGATTTAACGCCTCTTGATTGTTTCTTGTGGGGTTATGTAAATACGTTTATCTATGTGGACAAGCCGAACACGATTGAAGCTTTACAGGATAACATAACACGCGTAATTCGCCGAATACAGGCCGAGATGCTCGAAAAAGTGACGCAAAATTGGACCTTCCGAATGGACCATTTGAAACGAAGCCGCGGACAAAATTTACATGTTGTCTTTAAAACGTAAATGGCGAAGGACTATTTATTTGAGGGTTTTATTCGATTCTTAAAAAAAATACGCTTGAAAAATCAGCCTTTAAATAAAACAAACAATAAGGGAGCTATGTGATAAGAACTTTTGCTATAAAGTGATTGAAAAGGCGAACAATTTTGTTTGGAGTGACAGTTTCCAAATGTGATTTTAACAGTTAGTTATATGTTATTTCACCTAAAAAACTTTAAAAAGTAAAGAAATTTTATTATTTTAATAATTTTTAAGCAACAGTCATGTCCGAATTAAGCTGCCAGGTACTGGAGAATCCATTTTATTTTAGTCATAAAAACCGAACAAACTATTATTTTTAATAAAAATAGAGATTGTTTTTTTTGAAGACTAATAAAATTTAAATTATCAACACTCATTGTAAAATCTAATTAACTCATTTTGAGCGATGATAACCTAGAAGCCATTGTCGAAACACCACAATGTACCACAAAAAGTCGCTGATTATTAACTTTTTTATGCCTCAGATTTATTAATGTTGCACACATGCTGTTCCAGTAGGACGGCGCCACATGCCACACAGTGCCCGATACAATTAATTTACTGAAAGAAACATTTCAAAAGCGATTAATTTCACACTTAAGTATTTTATTGAGGAAGTGGAAGTCGCACGTCTACACCGCGGCTCGCCGAAGAGTGTGTGAAAGTTAGACATCCAGAAGAGGATGTCTACGATTTAAAATTATATTTAGACATTAATATCATATATTTTTCTGTGTTTTAGTTAAAGTTTTCGGCCTCAAAAAAAAAAAAAAAAAACATATATAAATATTATTAATTTAGGAACTGTACACCATAGAACTGCTCCGTTCTAATGTAGACTAAAATTAATTCAAGGTCCACACGGTACACACACAGGGTTCCACCGTCGCTTGTCGCCTTTTTAGGCTACGGTTGCAAGGGATGCGTTTTTTAAATTCTAAAAAAGAGTTTTATCTCACGAAAACCCTATGTGTGGAGGTAATTTTTTCTACAACGTATTTTGGGCTTAATTTCCATACTAAATTTGGAAATTTTGTCAATAAAAAGATTTTTCAGGCGAAATTTCCATTTTACTTTTTGGCTATTTTCCCTAATATTTGGCGTATTGTCCTAACATTCTGCCATATTACTCCGAAATTATTTCGGTTCTTTCAAAGCAAAACACTTTTTTCCATAATATCCATTATTGTAATTTCAGGGAGCCGCCCAAGATTAACTGGAATGAGCCAACCGCCCGCGCCATTTGCGAAACATTGTCCTCCGCGAACACACCTTTACCGGTAACTTAGTCTCCTTTTGCCTAACGAATATACCAATCCATGGAAAAAGAATGATTTTACAATTCTTCTTTCCATTTAACGATGAGATTATGATCAGGATTACAGGGATCATAACGCTCCCACTTCACTGCATCCCGATTTTGGATCACTTCATCATTGAGGCCAATCAAATGCTGGTGTTTCTGCTTTAAGCCTGCCTCTCTTACGCGATTGTAAGGGAATGTTGATTGTCATTGCGTTTTTGAAGGGGTTCGTAGGATCCCTCCTTTGAACATGACAATACCAACTGAGTCGGTCGTGCTCCAATTTTTCGAGATGGGTTCTTTGTCGTGAAGGCTTCCTCGGGTTCTGAAACTTCTAATTCGTTTAAGCTTTGTTACTCCTGCTATCATGTGAAGCATCTTCATCTCAGCTGCTATCAATTTGCCCTCATACTTTTTGCACATTGTCCAGCATTGTGAACCTTATGTGAGCTCCGGACGCACAACTGCGGTGCCTTCCTTTCAGCTTAGGGGACATTTTTCGGTCGCAGAAGATGGCAGAATTTTCCTGCCAGTTCATTCACCCTACGCTTACACGATGATTGATGTCGTCATCAACGGTTGCTTCGCTGTTGATCGTTGATCCCAGATATTTGAACTTACCACCTATTCAAATAAATGTCGGGAATGGGTTGGCTTGGGTCAGAGAATGGGTAGTACAGATACTCAGTTTTTTTTTTGGCTAATACGATTCCCATTCTCCTCTAAAGTATCTACATCATTCTAAAGAATTATTTTACAATTATTTCATAAGGTTTGGTTTATTGTTTCAGATTGTGCGTCAACGCCAAATATCAGCCTAATTAGTGGCACGTAAATTCTATCGCCCGCCATTGCTTTCAAAATACAAGCGCTACAAACGTGAGCAACATATTATTCAAGAGGGCCCTTCAACGTTAAAACCAAAGACAAACCTTCTCCGAAACCTAGTGTGGGTTTTTGACTTTGATAGACAAAATTACCAAAGACACGAGGGGGTCAAAGTAGAAACATTTACATTTGATACGCTGACCTGACAGAGTCGATGAGATTGTGATACAAAATATGAGGTGACAGTTATTTTATTTTTGCGAAAGTAGTTGGCTTTGTTTTATAATAATGTGTAATATTTCACAAGAGAGATGTGTAATATTTCATATAATCTGTCAATAGGGTTCCAAATATGACGACAAAACATGAGGAACATTCTTCTAGCTGACATTTTTGATTGAATTTGAATTTAACAAAACTAAATTTGGTAATATGACGCGTTCTGCCTGCCAAGATTGAAATAAGATTGGCGCTTATTTCGCCCGGCATAGGTATAAAGTTTCAACTTACAAGTTCAATCTTATCGCTAAAAGAGGTTAACTGTAACACTACAAGCTTTATACAGTCCCACATGTGACTAGGTATAACTACACCGTCGTCTCACTTTAATCACACGAAACCTTATCGCCGACACTTACGATTGAGCAGACTAATTCAATTGGCCATTCTTTTGTCTGAATATATGCATTCATCTAATGCCAGCCGATGCATTTGAGGCATATCGCACCGCAACCTACACAAAAGGAACCATTCTAAGTGTATTATTTTCTAGGAAAAATCTCATCCATCCCAGCACATGTGAATTGGTTGGTTTGCTCCTTTTTTAGCTTCTCACAGAGGCGTGCAATATTTTTTCGCAGAAATCTGTCATCGGCTGAAAGCGTCCGTGAAAAAAAAGCAAAAAAAAAATAACACAGAGCGCCGGCCAAGTGCAGCAGTTCACGTTATTATTTGGAATATTTTGTCGCCACCGCCGACGCCGCCACAGCCACTGCCGCCAGAATCGTCATATCAAATTTTGAAAATCAACGTTTGTCGGTTATCATCTAAGAGGAGAGTATTTTTAGCGGAACAAGAGCAAAAAACCAGTGAAAAAAAAACAAACCGCTGAAGAGCCGACGAATAAAGGGAAGCGCCATCCAACCCCATTAACCAGAACAAGAGCAGTCACAGCAGCGAGCTCCATTCCTTTCCTTCAACGCACACATCATTTAGGAACTTGAGTTTTTCATAATGCGAATGGATGCTGGCGGTAGTCGTAGTGGCTGTGGCTGTGGCACTCTTGGCAGAAATCATCTTAGAGATTTATATTCATAATATATCTGTTCTGAATCCAGGCGCTTTCCTTTGCCCGGCTTTGAATCGCATGCGTTTTGTGTGCGTGGACACAATAAAAACAAAGTGGAAGAGACGCCAAACGGGGGCAGAACAAAACGCTCGAGCCATTTAAAAATTAAGAAGTTGTCAAGAATCGCATTAACCGCAGCGCAGCGCGAAGGCTGGTTAGTAGCCCCGAAAATCGTTTCCTATTGCGCGGTTCTTCATTTTGGGTTTTTTTTTGTTTGTTTATGACAGGACAGATGATTGTGCGTCGTTTATTGTGATGTTATACTTCTGCTGCTCCGCCAGTCGCTGGTGGTCTTAAAGGGTACTCAAGCCCTAAAAATGCCCAAATTGGGTCATAAATATTTGGGTCGAATTGTTAATCAATTTTTATCTGACGTGGCAGGTTTTCAGTGTTTTTTTAAGGTATCTGATCTTAGTCCTGGATTTAGTGGTGGAAATAGTTAGGGTTGGGGACGGTAGTTGGACTTTAAGTCCAATTTCAGTTCAATTTCTGATTTCACCATTCGAAGGAAATGTTCTTCAATTCGGTTTTTTCTATACTATGAAACTACTCATACCTTTTCGTTCACCAATCCAGAGAAAACCTAATCCGCTCCGATAATTACACACTTTCCGCCCTTTTTTCGAGTGCTCTCATAATGGCATTACCAGCAGTGCCTACCTGTACTTTGTGCAAATGGAATAAATCACATCTTCCAATTTTTGCATATTACTAACGACTGACTGCGTTTCTTGTTCTGTTTTCTTCAAGAGCGGATATCGATTACAAGCCAATAGAAATATTCTCCCAACAAAGCACCGGATTAAGGTTAACAATTGTAGAATATGGCGCCGCAACATATATGTTTGGGAAGCTACCTATATGCATCTTAAGACAATGGTAACAAAAAAAAAATACTCTCACTGTGATAGTGATACTTTTGTGCACCTGGGAAGCATAGACAGATCATAGAAACTGCCAACAGGGATTAAATGTCCTTCAAGAGTAATCAAGACGTGTTTGTCTGTTTCTGTCAGAATTATTTTGTGCACAACTAAACTTTTCGTCCGATAATTGCTCAATGGCTTATCCTCTGCGCACCCTCACAGCTCAGCCCGAAATCCTTATCGCAAAGGACATTAATTTATTTCCTCTATTTGTGTGTGGTACAAGAGAAATTATATTTAGACCATAAATTTTATTGCAGGAAATTCCATTGATCAATCACTTAAAATGGGACAACAACCGAATGTGACGATGACGACGCATATGCAACTGAAACGATGAGGAGGAGGAGGAGACGGAGGAGGGTGAGTGTTTATAAGTGTTGTTTAGTCACCCTTAAGTTATAATGTGGCGATTGCCACTTGAAATTTTCGGTATCAACATCAATAAATCCTTCGAAAGAAAAGCAACACACAAAAAATAAATTTGCCTCAACTAGGGGTGTGGAATGGATAGTGCATTGGGTTCGATAATATTTTGACATTTTCAATAAAATTTTATTTTCTTAAATTAATTTGATTTGGAAATGGCTTGGGTTTTTGTACGGATTTGGCTACGGATTACCGTTCAAAGTTGAGAGATTTTAATGGTTTTTAATATTATTTTTCCGAGCACGCTGGTTCCAGTTGTCCAGACCAAGCGCTCTGGCATCCGCGATGGCTTGGTCTTTAAAACGGAGGTTCGGTCTTCCTTGTCGTTTCGAACCTGGGGGCTGGGATTCAAAGATCCTTTTGGCTGTAGCGTTGTTGTCCATTCGCTCGATGTGGCCGAGCCAAGGAAGTTTTGGCTTTTCGGACTACATCCACATCTTGGTACAGCTCATAGAGTTCGCGGTTGTATCTTCTCCTCCATTCGCCCTCCTCGCACACAGGACCAAATATCCGTCGAAGGATTTTTCTTTCAAAGGACCCCAGTATTAACTCTCCTTTCCTGCTTATCGTCCAGCATTCGGCGCCGTATAGCGGAACTGGCAGGATAAGGGTTCTGTAGAGCATGCACTTTGTCCTTCGATTTAGGAGGTTCTACCCCGAGGTAGATGAACTCCTTAACTAACTCGAAGTTGCTGCTATCAACAGTGACATTTTGTCCTAGTCGGTGGACAGATGATTGTTTGTTTGTTGAGAGCATATATTTAGTCTTGTCCTCATTAACTTCAAGGCGAACCAGTTTCGCCTGTTCTTCCGTGAAAGCCTCTATCACGGCACGCTGGGATTGACCGATGATATCTATATCGTCCGCATACACCAGCAGTTGGACTGATCTGTTGAAGATAGTGCCTTCCGTGTTGACACCTGCCCTGCGCACTGTCTGCTCAAGAACAAGATTAAAGAAATCACATGACAACGCATGTTGGCGTCTGTGGATGGTTAATGCACTTTGGAGAGTTTCTCACTTAGGCGCTCTTTGTAGGCTCTGGCGACTCCAGATGTGCTAAGGCATTCAATGTCGAATTTCTTCTTGTTGGACAGTCGGCTCTGTATCTAGCTGCAACTGGTTGGCGGTTCGACCGTCTGGAGAGCGCCAGGTTGCTGTGTGGATCCTTAGTCGCGGAAACCTAGTGCTACTTATCACCGTATTACAAGCTGCTGCAAAGTCAATTAGTCGGTAGCCATTATCTGTTGTCGTTTCGTGGAGGCTGTGCTTACCAACTAATCCGCTGAAGATGTTTTCTTGCCGACTTTAGCATTGATGGCCCCGAGTACAATTTTGACATCGTACTACGGACATGCTCCGTAGGCTCCGTTTAAGAGGTCATAGAATTCCTCCTTGATAGAATGCTTGAAGTCCATTACTTTGGATCTAAGCCGATTTCCCCCTACGAATCCGCATCCTAAAACGTGCAATCTTTTGTTACAACTGTAATATATGCCGCAATTTTGACTTTTCATAGTGCCTGATCCTATCCATCGTATCTCCTGGATCACGGTAATGTCGGCCTTGTACCGCGAGAGGACAGACTCAAGTTTTTGAGTAGCACCTGCAGTGTAGACTGTCCGCACATTCCAGGTACACACTCGCATGTCCGTTAACGTTCCGAGTCTATTTTGCCTTTGAGGTACATTCATATCCGAGGCTGCCATAGACTCTCCCATAGACTCTGTGCTCTTGGTCTTCCGACCAAATTCAGAGAATCTTTTCTGTGTACCAGGTCACACTGGCATCCAGTGAAATGAGAGCTCGGATAAGCGAAGCCTTTTACAGCTTTATTTGCTGAAAACTCTTCCTTAGAGTAAATTTGTATGTATTCGCCTGAGCTAAGGGCGGGGTTTGGTGACATATTAAAGGCTTTTGATTCTGCAGTATTTTACCGTAACTGTAAAGTTCTTCGCTAAAAGTTGTATGTAATCTCCTGTCCTAGGGAGCGGGTGTTTTCAGATTGCCTTACTTGGCTGGTTGTCTTTGATCTAAGATTACATACTACGGATTGTAGCCATATTACATTAAAGTGCCTGTGCATAGATAGAAAATTAAACAGATAATTACAATTCTGAAGGCCATCTTCTTCATAGGTCCCATACAGGACCTTAAGACTACCTACTCCAACCATTGTAGGTGCAAAGATATATTTGTTGACTTACTAACCTAATGAATAAGGCTGGTTTCGAACGGCAACTAAATTTTTGAGAAGCTTCTCAGACAGTTTTTACCCTTGGATGTTTGTCAGACTTTCGGCAGAGGTCGGAAAGCGAATAAACCCGAAGATGGTCATATTTTTATTTTGATTAAAAATTCGACAACTCATCATTGTGTCCAAATGCATAGGCTTATTACAATATTTGATCAAACGAGAGTAAAAATACAATGTCCGAAGCAATCAAATGCCTCAATTAATGCAAGTACCTCATTCTGAACATTTACAAATTGCTTGTAGTATGTACCTATCTATACACAGCAAATGACTGAGAACTAAATAAACAGCACACTTAAGGTAGCTTCAAATTATGTTCTTCAAAACTATAGTGTCACTACTTTCTGTCAAAATATCCCACCGCTCTCAATCATCGGACAGCGACTGAAAAGAGTTCACCCACACTAGTAATCTCTTTTTACTTCTTTTCAAATTTCTACTGACAAACAAATTTTTCGCAAACAAAAAATAATGCGCACTCAACGAAATCAAAATTGGATTATCCTTCTGTTGGAAATCCTTTCTCCTACAACATAATTCTCCCGGCCAACTGACCTAGCTAATTGGTTAAGTAGGCAAGAAAAGAGTACGAAAACAGTTTTTCGCAAGCATTCCTCCTCGCCTTTGTCGGGCACTGGCGTAGAGATAAAAGATAGATTCAGGTAAATCAGGTATACAATCTAAAATCTAAATTGATCCTAGCATCCTTAATATTTTTTTTTGTGTTTTTTTTTTATTTTTATTATACCTTCTTTAGACCACAAACATATGTCGTTGTTGTCATTGTCGTCGTTGCCGTCGTTGTCGTCGGTGCTCTTTCTGGCTTCTGTGTTTTGTGTCATCTTGAATGCGTAATTGCCCGTATCACGCATAGATCGCAAGGAAGATGTGTGTTTTGTACGTGTATTGTGCGACAATAGCCCAACCGACAACGCCGGGTACAGCATCACGCATGGATTAATGATAATTATCCTTTTGTTATGTGTTGGGTGTATCAGTATCTGAAATGTACTCGAGAATAAGTTGTCGTTGTCGGTTGTCTGATGTGCCCTGTGGAGGTAAATTTAATTGAATGGAAACAAGAGTTGACAATAATAGTATCCTGGACGCACATACATGCACATTTGAACTCAATAAACAGTTTAACTACAAAGATCGCATCTAAAGTGTGTCACAAAACACAAAAGCAGCACAACTTCAGATACAATGATGCATGTCCCTGGGATGGATAAACACTTTATCCTGCAATCAAAACTAGCTATACCTACATATATGTATGCACGAAAGGAAACAACTATTCCTGATGCTGAGGAGAGAGTGTACGATACGATGGCTATATAAATTAAATGTACCTAATACCTACATACACATTGCTGCTTAGGAAAAGTGTTTCTGGTTCCTTTCTGTGTGCGTTTGGCAAAGTTCCTGTCACTTTTTTGTTTCTGTGCGATGCGATCCCACTGAGCAACGAGAAGCGAACTTCCTTGGGGAAAATAAAAATGTGCATTTCCAATCTCACAGTTGACTCTCTCCGGGTGTTGATGGGTTATTTTGTTTTTTCATAAAAGAAATACTTGCTATCGCTGTCAGGATAAAAACAAACCAGTTCTGTCAGTAAAATGTGCAATCAAATGGAATCAGTGGGTGGGTTCTCCTTGATAAAATTCCATTAAAACTGACATTTTGAAAGCTAAATGAAGCTGCATAGCACACAACATACAAGTCGGTGCACAATGGAATTAGATAATATCGTTTGTACCGATGAAACTGGTATTGATTTTTTGATTTTCAAAAGCATTTCTCTCTGATTTGGAGACCATTGGCCAGCTCCCAGAGACCATTGGCAAACTGCTGTTGCCCTAAATTCCGTCATGTATTCAAAAATTATGTTTAGTTCTGAATAAAATGTATACAAAGCTTTTCATAGCTTACATAAAAACGACGAATAGCAAACGCATTCAAAGAATAAGGAAAGTGGGTATACACAATGTTTGCAACAAAACAAAACGAAGTCGGAAAAGGCTTAGGTCTACACTTACATCTTTGTGGTACCCCATCCCCAAATTCAAATCAAGAAGAAACTTTAATGCTTACTTAAATGGGTTCAAACTCTTGACCTGAACACTTAAGCGCCCCATCCTTTACGGTCCTGGGCACACTTGTATCAATTATCCAAATCAAGCTGGCTAACATCTGCGATGGATTGGTATTTTGTCGTCTCGTACCTGAAAGCTGTAGTTGAAAGATTCTCTTGGCTGCAGAAGTTTGTCCATTCGTCCATATTCGCTCTCTCCGCAAACACATATGTCTACGGGATATCTATTCCTCGATGAATTTTTATCTCAAAAGAGTTTCGTATGTGCATACGATTTAAAAAAAATCCATTCTCTTTCCCAAACCGAGGTAGTTTTGAAAAGAGAATTTTTCATTAAATCTCCATTAAAGTGTCGTTTACAGAGATTATGTTCACTCCCAAATTAAAGAAACTTCTTAACTTCCGCGACTTAGCTGCTATCACTGGTGACATTTAGTCCCAGTCGGTGGAGTGTTTGATTTCCTTAAGCTGGGATGTTGCTAATGCGCTCTTCGTTCTAGACCAGTTTTCGTTCTTCTTGCTTCTCTTGGTTCGATACTGTTTTTAGTTTTTCTGTCACCATTGTCATACCATGGACATGTTTCTGTGTTGGTTGATTAGGTACGGTGGTCTCGGCACCTCCTTGATGATGAAGTTAACTGTTGAGCTCTGAATTTAGCCATTACATGAAGTTGATCGAAGCCAAAGTTTGCCCCTCGGAATGAGTGCACGTTTAAGATGTTAGATGCGTTGCTTGTATCAATTAGCACTTGAGCGATTTGATGGGAGATTCGACCATCTGGGGAGCGGCAGGTCTGTTGCTTTTGTCTGTGGTATGTCGTGAAGGCTATGCTTACCAGCTATTCCGCCCAAGATGCTTCACTTGCCGATTTTAGCTTAGTACTATTTTAACATCATATTGCGTAGCCTATAGAAACCGTAATTGAGATAATAAAACTCCATCTATATTTGGTCTTCAGCATACATTAAGCTGATGTTGTAAATCGTGCCTTGATTGCGGATTACAGCCAATTCCCACTTTACTGGGATCCTCTGAAAGAAAAATCCTTCGATTTTTGTACTGTGTAAGAGGAGAGCGAATGGGGGAGAAGATGCAACCGCGAACTCTATGGGTTGTACTAAGATGTGGATGTAGTCCAAAAAGCCAAGAAACTTCGACTACATCGACTCTTCACGGGTCACGGGAGCCCGTTAAGTAAGAAAGCAATTCCCACTACGAATCCGCATTCTAACATATGCATCACGTTAACAACGCAGAGCTATTGGTTAGGTTTGGTTGATTCGATTATGATATAGGCGGTGTTGCTGTTTCCTCATGGTTCAACACATTGTTCAAAGAATGGGGTTCAAATAGACCGCATGGCTCTATGGCCTTAGTAAATTTAGCTTTCTTTATCACAAAAACAACTACCACTCCCAGTCTTAAGTTGGATTAAAAAAAGACTGGAGGCAAAAGATAGCGATACTCATTGACAACCAAGCTGCCATCATCTGGCTATCGCTTCAGTCAATATGATCTCAAAACAAGTGATCGCATGCCGCAAACGTGATAAATTGCTGGCAATCGCTTATGAACACGTAAATACAAGCTTGCCATACAAGATGCAGAACAAGGCCGCTCACTTCCGGAACCAACTCACATGTTGCTAGGAAAAATCTTCTCAAAATTCTTAACGAAAGTCATTCTACCTATCATAAACAGTGAGAATATAGAAGAGGTAATAAAATAAATTTTTACAAAACCTTTAAACGTATAAATATCTTTAATGACATTTAAAAATTTGTCAACCAAAGGACAATGGACCACATATGGCTTTATTTCCATTTTTAAGTGGAAATAAGACTGCATGAGTCATGTTGTCTTATTTCAATGACTACCGCGAAATGAGGCCCGCCGAGATTTATTTTGTTTTTTAAAATTCTTAATGATTTCGTGATGGTAATGGGGCGTTATTTCCATTTTCACATGGGAACAGAACCGTATAGCGCTATGTCACGTCACCTCGATGGATGCATTCAATTGGTTGAAATCTTTCAAAGTCATTCAAGTCATAAATCAATCGACAAGCTTTAATTCAAAAACTTCAAATGACTGTTCAAAGATTGTTGAAAATGCTTAAATAGTTATTTCACAATCATTTCATCAATAATGTAACAATTGAAAGTCGCCTATTTTGGTATGACTTAAATAAATGAATTTTTTACTGGTATTATGTCCTTCTTCTCAATTGCAACACATCTGCCTTCTGCTTTTGACTTCCTTCCAACCAACAACACCTACGCCCCTTAAACTTTAGTATCTGTCAGTTAATTGCCTTCTCGATGTCCACTTCCAAGCAAAATTTATAGTCCATTGACATTTCTTTCATTTATTGCCTTCCGTCACAGCAAAAACACACAGAGCCAGACGACAGATTCTTAATGGAAAGTGCCACCGGCCGATAGTCCGAGAACCAACTATTCATAGTGATTTGTTACTGCTACTCAAAGGGACACTAAAAATAGCAACAAAAAAAAAAACAAAAAGCAAGCAAATCACCAACGCCGGTCGAAGGGGCATCTCTAGTCTACACGAATGCATAAATGTGGTGTGAATAGAAAGTTTGCTTGGTTTGATGCCAAATTTTTCTCCCTTCCCTTTACCATGGAATGCAGCAGCGCACATTTAAGAAGTATCTAATACTTGTCATACAAGGGATGTTCATGCTAGCCAAACACAACAATTGAGAATTCAGATTGTTTTCCCAATCTGACTTGGGGTTGCATTGCAATTCGAGGGGTTGACGCTGTGCGATGACTATCTCTCCACTATTTGGCCGCTAAATAAACCATAACCAACGGGACAATTGATGTCATTTTATAATTGTCACCCACCGAATAATTCTCAGGCAGGGAGTCTCACCGAGGGGAAAGGAAAGGAAAGGATGACAAAGTTTTGGAACTTGATGTCATCCGGCACGTGATCGAATTTCGCATCGAAACTTCCTTCCTTCCTGCTAAAGTCGCAACGCGCACACGACGCGATACCATACAACGAAACGCATTAGTCGTTCGTATATTCACACGACTTACACATGTTGGCGACGACACGACGACGGACCCTCGAGATGCGACACCCCCCATGGCGCAATGTTTTGAATATTTATCTTGAATTAGGACAAATTCACGGGTTTCCTTTGAAAATCATTTTAAATGAATTCGATCAATAAAACGAGTCGCCGAAGTCGGATTTAATCTGTCAGCGCCTTTGTGGTGGTCAAGCCGCGAATTGTCGACTGACGCGCGCACACCCAGCGCACATTCGTCATACAGTTAGTTCCTCCTTGGCGGCGCGGCTGCTGGGTGGATTTAGTTCTTTGTCTCTGTCTTGTTTTAATGGCAATTAATCTTTGTATCTCATCACTTAATTGGGGGTAATTAAAAGTAATGATTACTCATGAGCTTGGTATAATTTGTTTCATTGGATTTCATTGAGTGTGAGGTATATGGTTTGTCGTTTGCCGTTTGCCGTTTACATAATGAAAGAAGTCATGAGAGGCGGTAAAGTACGACTTATGGGGGGTGGTGAGAGCCGACGAAGCTTTAAAGTGTGTATATCATAAACGTTTTAGGACTTGTTCTAAATGTTTGTTGGTGTATCCTAATAGTCGATAATGGATTAATAATTAATAAAGAAGTTGGACAGGAACGCGGAATTACTTCCAAAGCAGATAATTTCCAGCATCCCTAAATGCGCTGGAGTCAAGAGCCATTAAGTCCGAGCTAGTTTAAAGCTGTTGCTTCCATTACATGCGCAAAACGGAGTAAGACTGTTCCGGACACCGTTAAAAAGAGGGTAATGTCACAAGGTATCTGCTATTGGATTTCGCCGGTTTAACATAAAATATAGGTTTAATTGTTATATTAATAATAATCAAAAGACGGTGTTGCATTTTTGGGATCAAATAGTTTTTATTGAACATGGCAGTGCAATCAAACTTTTTCGATGGATTCAACCAAAAATGAAAAATGGCCCCAAAAATTTATATGGGAAACAACAACACGAAAATTTCTGTGATTTGGGGCCATTTTTCATATTTTTGGGGCCATATTTCATTTTGTTTGGGTCCATTTTTTGTTTGGGTGTAAAAAAAGTTTGCATATACCCAACCTCGCGTCTATTCCAAATCTAACAGTGAAAACAAGCAGGGGGGTTGCCATCACGAAATCATTAAGAATTTAAAAAATAATAATAAAGCTTGGCGGCCTTTATTTTGCAGTAGTTAGTCAAATAAGATTTTCATTGGAGTTATTTTTCACGTGACACATTTTACGGGCCATTTTCATATTTTTGGGCTCATTTTTCATCTTGAGATTTTTTTTTAATTTTTGGGGCCATTGTTCACTTTTGGTATTAGGCCATTGTTCACATTTTTTCCCAAAGATTGGGGTCATTTTTCATAATGAATTTTGGCCCCAAACTAAAAAATGGCCCCAAAAAATGAAATATGGCCCCAAATCACACAAATTTTCGTGTTGTTGTTTCCCATATAAATTTTTGGGGCCATTTTTTATTTTTGGTTTGTGGCCATTACTCATTGGGCCCAAAATAAATGTAGCCACAGACAATACATCGAAGCCATTTTGTTGCCTTCCTTCTCTTTACAAAACTAACTTGAGAAATAAATGCATCTTCTCAATTAGCTCGATAATTCTTCCGGTTAAAATAGTTTTTACTTTCTGATGAATGAGGTTCATCTGCACATTGAATTTTTTTCTATGAGGAATGTTGCTTCTCTTTAAACAAATAAATAATTATAATGTAAAGCCTAACTTCTTTAACAAGTGTGTGTGCGAAGGTATATATTTTTTTACACTTAGGACCTGCAGTTGAAAGCACGGAAAGGAACGGAAATTCTGATCCTCCGCACATTAGCTCGGAATTCTTCGGATTTCCGCGGAAAAAAGTATTTATATAGACTAGCTTCATCAAGTTTTTGTGTGGTTTTCTTTTCTTTCCGTCAGACGAAGAATTTGTGGTGTTGTGTGTAGTTTAATCAATTTATTTATTATGAAGAGAATAATTTATCAAGAGAAGATGTGGTTACCACCAAATGTATGTGTATTGATGGATAGGTCTTCATTCATCACATAGAACTACGTGACAATGTCACGTCAATATATCTTTGAAGTTGGACAATAATGGCTGAAGTCACAAAATTCAGGTTTTTAGAAAGCTAGAAATCTGTCTTAAGCCCTTACGTTGAAGATATTGATGTTGATTTTGATTTGATTTTATTTCGTATAGAAAAAAAATCACTTCAATAAATAGTGCGGAAAAAATTGCTCTGCGAGGATTTCAAGCAATTCCATTCCGATCCGAGAAGTGTGCGAACCCCAAATAAATTGCATGCCCTTAAAAATGTCAATTTCTTTCCGATACTTTCCGTTCCGCGATAGTGTTCCATGCAAAAAACATCTTCAAACTTACCATCATGTTCGGCTAGCGACTGGCTTTGGTATGCCTTATACCGATATTACAATTTTTTTTAGATCAAAGCACGTGAACAACAAATATGTAAAACTAAAAGTTGCTTAAAAGCATGAGCTGGAAATATATTTAGACAAACTTAAAAAGGTGAATACATGAATTTTAGGAGAAAACGGCCCACACAGGACCTAAAGCCTAACTTTTCCAACTAATGTGGTGCGAAGATATATTTTGTTGACACGAGTGGGCTAGACCAAGCGGGACCAGACGGCAATAATATTTATGACATTTCATGTCAGTTTTTACTCTTGGTTGTGTGTCAAATTTTCACAAGAGGGTGGGATGGCGAATAAAAACGTTTAGGTGGCACGGGTCCCTAAAATTAAAGTTCTTGAGTACCTTCTGCAATAATCCAAATGTTAATATTAACGCGTAATAGTGTGTTAAATATGGAGCACCGAGCAATTAAAACTAACACAACTACTGTGCGCCATATAACCAATATCGGGATTTTTCACCATATATATGAATTATCTCAAACATTATAAACTATTTAATGTGGGTGCTGTGGCTTAGTGCGTTGGACTACTAATCGAAAATATATCTTCGCATACGCAGTGATTATAGAAGCTAGACTTTTGGTCCTGTATGGGCCGTTTACGCCTAATATTTATTTATTTCATGGCACAAAATGATATTTGAAGAATACACAACAAAACATTAAATCATTTTTAAAAATTGTATATAAAACACTTAGCAAAACTAAACCAAAACGTTTAATAGAATATTTCAAAATCTACCACAAGCTCTACTGAACACATTTGTTGAGCCAGATTGAAAACGTTAAAATGATCGATACCCTGTTTGAAAATAAATGAAATGAATGCATAGTGGGAAGTGTATGATTTTCGTGTTGTGAGTTATTCAGGACTATCACAAGTTCCCTTCGGAGAAATCCCCGAATGAAAAATTCCGCTACGAATTCCGAAAAAAGCAATCAAAAGATCCGAAGGGATTCGAAAAAAGCATTGCCTGATTGAAAAAATTAGTTTCCATTTTTGAAGTCAGCTGATTCACAATTATTACTCGAAACAATAGAAAGAAAAATCCCTGAACTTTAAAAAAAAATCCCTTAATTTTCCCAAAACAATTTTGTTACCTATTTTTATTTTCTAGTAAAAATTGAATTTTTGTGACTTAAATGAGTTCTTCTAGATTTGTAACATTGACTAAATTAAAAAATAAGTTATATGTAATGAACAATTTAACTGTCGCATATAATAAAATATTTTTGCCTTCAAATTAAAAATTCCCAAAAAAGGATTTTTGTTACCTGGTCCCTGTAATAACCCATCTGTCAAATTAAAATTAAAAAACTAGTTTGTCGCGCATATTTTCGTTTTTTAAGTGAAAAAAAATAATAATAATAATTAATGGAATCAATTGCAATTGCTATCGTTTCAATTCATAGACAAAAATGAAAATACAAAGAAGGTGACTAAGCGACGCATGTAACATCCAAATGTAACTCTGAAAGTTATTCTTGCAATTATTTAAATTTGTTCATGCCATTGGTATCTTTCGCAGATTTAGAAGAAATTTCAATCATTCAACGACTCCGTCAAATACGTGCTTCAAGAACTTGAAGCGTAGCTGGAGCCAGGCGTGTTAGCATCTTCTATTACTATTACCCCAAACTGTCGATTTAGTGCGGCGCTGAGACTTATAGCTGAGACTTGCAGCCCAATCAACGTTATTCATGAATTTAAAGAATTTAAAACATGTAGTATTAAATATAATTGAATAAAATTATTTTTAAAAGAACGTAGATTTTGTTGAAGTAACTATTATTGTTAGTCTACGACAGAAAAAACTTGTCGTAGAGAAGGACAAAACAATTCAGTTTTTTTCGGGTGTGGTGATACCAAATTCTACGAATTTCGAATTTCGTAGCAGAATTTCCACTACGAAGGGAACTTGTAATAGATTTTTCGGGAATCGTAGACATTTTTCTATTACGATGCACATATCTCGTGATAGGGGTGATTGTGTAAGCATTTTATAATTCCAAGGACGGTCAGCGATATCACTTTCAGGTAGGTAGAAAGTCAATTTTGGGTGCTTAAAATTTGGGTTCCAAATTTCAACACTAATGTTATAACTTTTCCTTTATTCCTTCAGCACTTAAGTATCTAAATATAATTAGTAGGTATGTACATATAAATGAACAATAGTCCAAATTGTCTTCAACGTTCATCGCTGTGTCAAAGCCTTTAATAGGGTAGCCCCGCAATTCTAACAAAGAACTTGCTTCGGGGAATAGATCAAATCAGACACATTTAAAATCCACAATATGTCACGCTTCCTTTCATAAATCTTTGTTCTTCACATCGTTTCGTCTTCCATCAGTTCAAATCAATATCGCATCATCTTTAACTTAAAGAGAGAAAAAAACACTTTCATTTGCCCGGAAAGTGCCATTACAGTTTTTGATTTAAGACATCCTTTCTGGTCTCAGTTGCAGTTGAGTGCAGAGCACCTATCTACTTGTGGCAGACATCGTTCCCAATCAGCCCCAAAGGGTGCTTTCGTCCCCACACCCAATCCTTCGAACACACGCACTCATTTGTTAACACATCATACGGGCGAACGGGCTTTGGTGCTCTTCAAATAGAGGAAATCAAAGATGTTTATATTTATTTGCCATTTTGTTTGTATACGCCTACCGGTCACCTATAAATATCAGATAAACGGCTTGACGACGACTCCTTATTATCTTTATCATCATCATCATCGTCATCATCGTCATCATCGTCTTCTTCTCCTTGGCGCTGGATGTACACAATCCACAATCTTGAGACCAATAAAAAGGAGAACCCCATGATGAGTCTTTGCCATCATCTTCATCTTGGACGGTCCTCGTTTATCTGCGACGACATAAGAAATTAGTGATACGCACTGAAAGTACCTCATCGCTCCTCATAGCTGGGTGCTGGTTAATTGCCACGTCTGCCGCAAGGCAAAGAACAAAAAAACCACACGTTTTCCACAGTATTCGCCCTCCTTGCCTTGTCTATACATATGCTGTGCTGCCATCCCTGGCGTCATATTTTATAGTGATACACTTTCACTCCGTCCACCGGCGGCGTCACCGTCGCCATCGTCTTCGGTGTCGGCAAAAAAATGGGTGGTGGCAGGCAGCAGTGACGGCCTCACCAAACTCCCAGGTAACTACTCAAAAATTAATTGACATTTAGTAAACATGCTAAGTCGTATGTCTTTGGCAATTTATCCTTGTGTTGCCTGCAGCCCCGATAGATGGCACACATGCAACGAATATGAATGGCGTCGAGGCAGTCGCTTTATGCTTAGCCATAGCCACACACGATCTCACGATTCACTAGTAAGTGCTTGTCTATCCGGGAAAAGCATCAGCTTCGTGTGTTGCGCTCGCGCGCGCGCACTCTTCCGTGCCGTGTCTGTGTCTAATGCTGCGGATGTCTAATTAATGGTCACCTGTGCTTTGAGAACTTAGTTACTTTGTTACATTATTACCCCGGAGGTATTTATGGAGTTAGATGCCATAGCAAAACTGTTTTTCTAATGACATTCGATTGGCCGCACCAAGCTGGCCAAGAGGCCAAGTGTTCTTTTGTCTTGTGGCGAACGCGAATTCACTTTCAGTAGCACAAAATGTGGCAATTAATAGCCAGAGATACGGCTCGTAGATAGCAAGGTATACATACATACATATATCTGGGTTCTGAATCTGAAATGGTTTCAAGTTGGGTTTGGTGCAATGCAAAATGGGAGATAAATCGATGAGTTATCGTGGGTAAGTATAAGTGGCAGTGCAGTAAACTAATTTCTGCTATCAAGGGTGATTGTTGAGGGAAGGGATGTGAGTCATGCGAATTAAGAAGACAGTTAATGGAAAATATCAAGAGCGATATGGAGCCAAGAAAACATAATATATAAGTATTTATAAGGCATGTATAGAGAAACAATCTAAATAAAATATAAAATAAATATTATACTTTGTGTGCGGGTAAGGGGAGGTTAAACATGATTTACCAACAACGTTACAACCTATGAGTTGAGTATCTAACAGGGAATTGCACGGGATTTAAATAAAAAAATGAAAACAAAATTGGAATCAAAATTGGAACATTTTTTCACTTCAACGAGCCATTATGCTCGGCTACTAAGATTAGATGAGAGTAGATTCGATTTTCAATTTTCCGATAAATATATTTGTATAAACCTATAAAAATATAGGCATTTTGCTGCGTTTTATCCAGACCAAACGCTGTATGGCATCTTCGATGGCTTGGCCTTTCAAACTCTGGTTCGGTCTTACGTGTCGTCCCGAGCGCCCTACTTTACAGTCGATAAAAATACTCGACTTAAAATAGTGTAAAGATTTGTTCTGCATTCGATCTGGAGGGGCTGACAGCGATCGTGCGAAAATTTCGAACTCAAAGTGAGTATGAGGGATGATATTACGACTATAGAGAAGTCTAAAAGTGGGTCTGCCAATGCTGTCCGTCGGTCTGCCTGTGTGCCTGTCTGTCTGCCTGTCCGGGCGCCGTATGGCGAAACGATTCAACGGTTTTGCCTCAAAGGTCACATATAAGGTTTTTGGGATTACAATCGTTTAATTTTTTTAATATTTGCTTTATCGTTTGAAATAACGGTACTTGCCATTCAATTTTTTATGGTGAGAATCACTTATCACCATTTTTTTAGAAAATGCTTCCAAGGATTTTGTCTTTTTTTTTGTATTTATTAAGGATACATACTCCGTTTTTTGCACAAAAAAATCGAATAACGGTATTATATAAAACCACTTGTCTTACGAAATAGTTATGTTTGATGTTTATTTTAGGTTTTGCAAGGGAAATGGTATCTTATTAATAGGAAAAAGTCAGAGTAGGTACTGCTCATTTGTTTGGCTCTTTGACCATCTGGAGAGCGCCAATTCGCTTTGTGGATTCGTAGTCTCGAAAACCGAGTTCCGCCTTATCACCGTCTAGCGAAATGTTGCAAAGTCTGTTTTCGTCTGTGTCATTTGTCTTACCGATTTTAGCGGTAAATTTCCCGAGAAGGATTTTTACGTCGTGGATAAAGATCATAAAACTCCTTCTTCATCGGTAGGGGCGTGAGCACATATAATGCTGATATTGTAAAACATGCCTTGGATGCGGATAACAGTCGGGTGATCACTTATCGGGATCTTTTAATATTATCCATAGTTTCTCACGACTAAGCCGCATCCTAACATTTCCCTCTCGTGCATCCTTTTGTGTTCATAAAATTCGTTTGCACATGTCGCTTGTTTTCCACTGTAATATGATAGTGCCTTATGACGCTCAAAGACAGATTCCAGTTTTTTTTAAAGCAGCAATAGTACGTTTCAAGTGCAACCTCTTAAATCACAATCCATTGTCATCCCGGGTGTGATCTCGAAAGAATGCGGGTTTATATCCGAGGCGCTGTCACTGGTCTGTTAAGGGCTCATCCTCCACCCTCTCTTTTTCAACACCCTGAAAAGTGGTGAAAACCTTTAATAACCAATCTAGTGAATTCATCCGACGTACGTTCTCTGTCTGAGGGGGTCATATTGACTTCTTGGACTTATTCAGCCAATCACCCTAGACAGAGTAATTTTAAGTGTTGCAATTTTCTTTCTCTCCAATACTCACGTTTATAAGGTTAGCAAGTCAAGTTAGGTGAACCAGACCAGTAAAGTTTCGTCATGTTTATAAAGATCAGTGGCCTCACTATTCTACAACACCCAAGGTGAAAAAAAAAATATCAGGACTAAACGGGATCCTGTAGCTCATTTATAGCTTAGCTAGCCTATCTTCTCCAACCACAGTGTGTGCGAAGATATATTTTTTGTGCCGAATGGAAGGGAGCAACAGTTTAATGCCGATTCCGAACGCCAGTTAATTTTTGAGAAGCTTCTCATGACAGCACTCACTCTTGGAGCATTTCCTCTGTGAATGACTTTTTTTTTACCAAGCTGCTGGCGTGGTGACTGTTGAACATCTAAGCTTCTCATCACCTTATCTTTTTAAAAAAGACGGATAAATTCCTAAAGTTAAAGAAAGTATCTATCCGAAAGGACATAGATCTGTTTCTGCTTCGAGAGATTCAGCGGGTGTACAAAGCTGACGCCATAAACACCATATAAAGGGCGTTTGTTTCAGAGGTACAGAACTTTGAAATAGAATAAAACAAAGATGATTTTTTAAATTGATATGAAATTTACTTTTTTCGAAAGATTATCTTCTGGCATTCTAATTTCAAATGACCGACACGGCTGGCTCGGACGTAATCTAATTTGGAGTTCTAATTTTCGATTACTTTTTCCAAAATTTGTGGCGGTATATCGGCAATAACGCGGCGAATGTTGTCCTCCAAGTGGTCAATCGTTTCGGGCTTATCCGCGTAGTGCAGCGACTTCACATATTCCCACAGAAAATAGTCCAGCGGCGTTAAATCGCACGATTTTGGAGGCCAATTCACGGTTCCGTAACGTGAAACTATATGCGGTTACGAAACGTTTCCTTGAATAAATCAAATCACAGCACGAGCTGTGTGACATTGTTGCGCCGTCCTGTTGAAACCACAGCTCCTGCACATCATGGTTGTTCAATTGATGAACGAAAAAGTCAGTAACCATGGCTCTATATCGGTCACCATTGACTGTAACCTTCTAGCCAGAATCGTTTTTAAAGAAGTACGGACCAATTATTCCACCAACCCACAAAGCACATCAAGCAGTCAGTTTTTGTGGATGTAACGGTGTATCAACATTCACTTGAGGATTATCATAACTCCATAGCCGGCAGTTTTGTTCATTGACGTATCCATTCAACCATCAAAAGTGAGCATCATCGCTAAACAAAATGCGCCTTTGAAAATTGGGCTCTATGTTGACCGTAAAATGGACGTAGTGCTCGATACGTATTTCGAACAGAAATAAATTTGCACAATTTGGAAGCGTTGTTCAGGCGTCAGTCTATCCATGTTGAAATGCAGAACCAAACTAAAAATAAATCACTTGACTGCTAACAAAATGGCCACCAGTTAAAGTAGTGTTGCCAACTTAAAGTTCTATACATCTAAAAAAAACTTAAGGAAAGGCTATAGTCCGCTTGGTGCGAACAGTATGATACCTTATCCATATCCCTTTATGCCCCAAAGAAAAAAACACCAAGAAGAGGATGGATAGCATTTTATTTCATTCTTTTAAATTTAAAGAAAATATCTATATTTTGAAAAAAAAACCCAAAAAGTGGGCGTGGCCAAAAACTTTGTATGTGCGATATATTGGAAAATATAATATTGTATGGCCTGAAAAATTCTGTGAAATAAATGGGTTATAGTATGGGCAGAGTTGCCAAAAAGTACTCGATAGGGTCATTTGGCCCTCTGTTTCGCGCTTAGGCTATTGGCCACGGGCCAACTTTTTAAGACTGCGCACAGCTTTAGAGTTGCGTATAAGATCTTGTCTGCCGTTTTGTACGAGCGCCTGAAACCATTTGTCAAAGACCTAATTCACCTGACCCGACCCTATCCGTGTGGTAGTCCACAATTGTTTTTCCAGGAGTCTATTCAGCGATGAAGTCTACGAGCTGTACAGCGACATTGACTTGGTCGAAAGACTGCGCCTTTGGCGTTTGAGTTGGCTGAGACACCTAAAGGGAATGAACGCCAACGCGCGGCGAACATTTGACTCCAATCCGGGCGAACTACATAGTAGAGCAAAGCCTTGCCTTAGGTAACGCGCACGAGTGGAAGGGACCTCAACGAACTTGGAGTGGACAACTGGAAGATTAGCCAAAGACTGCGCAAATTGGAGAGGCCTATTGGTAGAGGCCCAGGTCCACCCCGGATCGTAGCGCCGCCTAAGTAAGCAAGTAACATTGGTTTGTTACGATAGTTATATATCAACGACCACAGCAACGAAGGCGGAAGCACTTTGCATTTCGACTTTCCGGTTAAGTTTCGATAAAGAATTGGTGGCGAAATGAATTATTGTTTTTATTTACGAAGTTTTCCAATTTCAGACAAAAAGACAGGATCAATTTAAACATTCAACGAAAAGTGGACCTTACTTTTAGCAAATGGCCCCCAATTATTTTTTCTTCGTGGCAACGCTGAGTATGGGTCGCAACTTTTTGTTAAACGGCCGGGAAATGAAACAACATAGATAACTTTTTATATAAAATCATAATATTTATGTCCTGCGAAAGGAGAGTTTATCAACAAATTAAGTTCCTTTTTTCCTCAAATATTTCCTAAAAATGCATCTAGATATTTTAATATTACGACCACGCAGATGTGAGTCGCACATCAGAATATAAACACTTTATTCTTTGGAGGGCTTTTAATTTCGGTCAGCGAAATGCCCTCTCTCACAATCACGTCGTTTAGTCCGCGTTTATCTTGATATTTATCTCATCATTTCCCTCTCGACCAATTATTACTATTATACTGCTCTTAAACAAAGCAATTAAAAAAAATTAGTAGACCATCATCGGTTGTTTTCGCCGCTTGACCATGTATGTATGTAGGTAAGTACTTTCGGTATAGTATACCTTCCTACTTTGAAGTGACTACCTCTTTTGAATTTAAGAAATTCAAGCACTTGCAATGCTGTTTTGTCGGGTTCATTCCTTTTTATGATCATTTTTAGCAACAAAAAATAAAACCAAGCCAATATGTTAATGAACAATACGTAAACAAAAGCGGCACTTATGATCCTAATTAGATTGTCGACGCTTTTAAGTGACCGCCTCCGTGTAATTGTTTGTTAAGCTAAGGACGCCGGCCATTTTTTACCTCATCCCAATTGAATGTGATGGACTGAATTCTACATAATGAGCGAGCAACAGCTGAAAACTAATATGGATGGGAATCGGAACTTCTGTGCAAACTTTTCTTTGAATATGAAAAATAAAAGTCAATCGAAGATTGTATCTTGCCTTACAAGAGTCAGAGTTACTTATAGTCAGCGAAGTTGATGGCGACGACGCTGCCAGTCAATGTGGTGACGATTCTATCTACAAAGTGTCTTCGTTGATTGCATCGCGTCGTTGCATAGGTAGTTACTTGGACTTTTCCATTTAACGTACGTCGACAAACTTCCCTTCGTCAAAAGGAATTTACATCACTTTCCCCCGCATTCACCGAGCATCGTGCCCATCGGTTTAATTAGCTGCATTTCTTACCGCACAATGTGTGTCCAAGTTAACATCTTTCCTCCCAGATAACGTCTACCGCGATGCTGCTGCTGCTGCACATAACCAACCTGACTTATGTAGATGTGCGAGTATTTAAAAACAAGGACAACCGAAGACGAGGCGAACAAAAGAATCAGAATCATAGCAACAATAACAACAACAACAACAACGAAACCTAAATAAATCGCGCCCTCTGAACCTGAAGCGGCCAAAACCTCTTCGATGTCGGAAGAAACCTGTTGGCCACAAAACATCTCTTACATCTTCCGTTTGCATACATCCATTTATGTGTGTGTGCTTGTGTGCAACGTGTTCTCCACTATTGTTCTCCGGCTGGCGCCATGCCATCAATGCAGCCGCCAGGTTTTGGGCACCGCGAAAACCGCCAAGCAGACGAAATTAAGAAAACGACAATGACGACTGAGACTGAAACTGCGATTGCGACGGTGCGGCGTGGCGTGGCGCATCCGGGACGCTCGATGGGATATACACATACAACTCCGCCGCGAACGCGCGCGCGCTCGACGAGAATCTCATCGTGTATCTGCGCAGAGGATTGACGATGTCATGCCAAGGCAAAAGCCGGCCAAAAGTCGGACATGTACGTTTATACCCTCAATCACTGGGTGCCCGTCGATGTTGCTGCTGCTGCTGCTGCGCCAATGGGCGACAATAATCCCAGTTAAAAGGCAGAAATCCCTGATTCTCGACAAAGATCTCTGCGGCATCATCGGGAGAAAACAAATTTGGATCCGTCGGATTGCCAAAACAAGTTAACATAAACATTTAAAATATTATCTGCTCCATCGATCGGTTGCGGAGCGACATTTTCGGGACTTTTGCCACAAGAAGATGTCGCTTGATAAAGTTGCTATCGGTATCAGTGGGCCCGCAAAAAAAAAAAAAAACGATTGGACAATAGTTTAAGCAAAAGGGTATTTAAGGTTCGGATTCGATCGCACTCGGATTGACACTAATTGAAGAGGCACACACAGGTGGAAGTTATTTGGTGCGGTGAGCCGATGGGCTTTAGCTTTTTTGTGTGAATGACTTTATCAGAGATGGAGATGGTATGGATTAAGGGGCAGAGTATCCGATTGAAAATGACACTATATTCCCCAGTTACTGAGGTATCAACTCATTTTAGGGAAGAAAACCTCACTTAACTTTAAATCAAGTTTAAAGGACTTCTTCTTCTAGACTTTAAATCGTTCGCGTGGCGATACCCAAATCGATCCTATTAATGCGAAACTCAAACTCCGATAATGAGGAAAGTTCACGATACGATTCATGTGCACTGGACTCCCCTTTTGGTGTGCTATCCTGGCCATTACTTTTGCCGTCTGTTTGGTGTTCATTTCATTCTTGCGTCGAAGTGTATACATATATTTCTTGGGTTCTGTGTATCGCATAAGCAAGGCCAACAAGCATCCTTCTTGGCTTATCAAATGATCACTCAATTGTGCTGTTGAGTGGAAAAATGTTCACTGGCGTCAGTGAATTATCGATGATAGTCGATGACTAATGCTGGTATGATGACCGACGGCCGGAGTCTTAGCTGAACATTTTTGTTTCTTTGGAGCAACTGGCGCTTCTAACAGACGCCGCATAACAAGTCACTCATGGTGACGGGGTCTTGTTTTTGGATTTGAACATTGACAGAGGAGTCATTGTGGGAATTAATGAGTTGAAATTTTACGGACCGATATTGGGCAAAACTTCTTTGAAAATGTAGGTTGTTGATCTCAGTCGTTGCAGATTTGTGTTTATCTTGGGATGAGTTTTCTCATTTCAGTTTAGCTAGTATGAATCGTAACGTGTAACGTAGATGCATAGGTACGCACCGTAGATCTACGTATGTACTCTCAAAGCAAGTTGACAACCTCGTGAAATGGGATGCTTTGATTTATCTCCTACTCAAAGGCGCCGCATTTCAGTTTTTCGAAAATTGGGGCAGTGAAGGACTGAGCCCCTATGCCCACATCAAGCTTTCGAGGAAAAGTAAATATCACAAATGGTATATTTGAGCTGCATAGGATATTTTCCTAGAATGGCATAATTTGTTCTAATTGAAAGTCACTTTCTGTTTAAGAAGAAAGAGTTTTTGGCAGTTTTAAAAGCTTAGCACTGCACGAGAACTATCCAACGAATCTTGTCGAGAATCTGAAGAATGTCATCACGTTTTACCGAATGGTATACAGCCTGATCTCAAGAACTTTCTTAATTCGCTCGGAAGACTGAAGCCACTGAGTATCATGTGGGTTTCAGGTCATACTGAAATCGCCGGAAGTAAAATTTACGAAGAACTTGGTCATCAAGATTCAGAGAAAATTTTCTTAGGAACTGTGATGGATCAATCCGCATCTCTTGTAAGAGCTTCCACTGATGATTCGGCCTCCTTTGTATATTCACGTTCGAAGACTAGTTCGATGAAATGGGTGTACTAAGTCAAAATCCTCAATCAAAGAGCATTTGCTTGAAGAAAGCCAAAAACAAACATTTCTAAACACTCAAATTAATTTAAAATTTTTTTTAGAAAGCCGGTTAAATTAAAGTAAATAAGTACGGGTCTAAAAATACAGTAGTTGATTAGTTGATTAGGAGTTTTGCAGCAGATAAAAATATTCCGACTGAGAGGCTACTTTCAGCTTGGGCGGACTCTTTGATATCTTTTCAAATGCATAATGGTTCAATGTTAGTAAAAAAACGTCCCAAACGGCAGGACACTACATATAGTAGACATAATACTTACTTTCTTAACGAGCTCCCGACCTATGAAGAGTCTCTGCCTGAGACAGAGCAGCCTTCCATCCTCTACGGTCCTGGGCACGCTGCTTCCAGTTATCCATACAAAGCGCTCAAACATCCGCTATGGCTTGGTCTTTGAATCGGAGGTTAGGTCTTTCTTGTCGTCTCGAACCTGGGGGCTGGGATTCGAAGATCCTCTTGGCTGGAGCATTATTGTGTTTTGGCTTTCTGGGCTTTCATCGCGATCAAACGACGTCGTCTTGCCGATACTTCTTCTTCGCGAGAGGGCATCGTTATTTGTTGCTTCAGATAAGAAAATCAACTGTGAAATTTGCAATCGTCTCATAGTTGGGAGTCAATTTTATGTGAATTCCTTAAGATTAAAATATTTTTAAAATTAAATTGAGAAACATATATTTTTAAAATAAAAAAATCATTATGAACTCCTTGAAAATTACGTACTTTTCGAAATCTTTTCAATGTCTGGTATCTCCAAATTCACCGTGTCATGCGATCTGAAACGTTCTTCCCAATAGCAAAATACTTTGCACATATCTTGGAGAATTTTAAGTCTAGCTTAGCTTTTATGAACCTAATTTGAAACCCAAGGAATGAAATTGAACGCTGCGGAGGATTGTTACTCTTATTAAATTGATCCGGCAATCCAAGTCTTACTTATGAAAAACGAATAGCGTTATACTTTAAAGTCTCTAATAACTCAACTGAATTACTAGGCCAAAATAAAAAAAAATTCTGCAGAAACGTTGACATATCATACTGACAAAAGTTTTTAAGTTTTTGAGATATAATATTTCTTTTTTTTTTTGGATTTCATTAAATGTTACAATTCTTTAAAACAAAATCCATAGAAAAATTAAAGTTAAATACTAACAATTTTTGGAAGTAGGTATCATTCTATACCACTTGAGTTGAATGATCCATCAATTAAGTAAACAAATATTTTTATTATGTTATGTGGGGTATAATAGTACAATATTATACCAAACACAGAAAAAAAAGAGGAAAAAGATAAACATGAATTTCAAGCTGAATTTAATATTAATTTGAGCGTATCCGTATCAAAAAGCCATTTTTTGACTTCTTTAAAGAATAAAGTGGGTTGAACAATTGATCTAATTTGAAATGGTAATTTATTAAAGAGCCTAGGTACCGCCGCAGCATAGGATTTCAAAAAATGTGTTTTTTTAGTAACTGGAGTTTACAGTTACCAAGTTATTTATTCTTAACCTGTAAGTTCTCGAACTTCTGAGATTAGAACTATAGCCGCTTCGCATGAAAAAACTTTTAAAACCTTAAGATGTAGGGACAGATGATTTATAGGCAATACTCGAAGACTATGGAAAAGAGGCCAACTATTCGTAAATCTGTTAACTCCGCAAATAATTCTTATAAGGTGTTTTTGGGCGATGTTAAGTACCTGGGTTGTGCTATGGTAAGTTCCACCCCAACTTGCTATACCGTATTGAAATTTAAAGTGAGCTAGCCCGTAGTATATCATTAACATTATCATATTATATTATTAGATAACATATATTTTTTTAGCTCCTCTACGTGCGCTTTCCAGTTTAAGATTTTATCTATTAAAACACCTAAACATTTAGAATTTTCTACACATCCAATTTGAAAACAATTTGGACTACATACAGATTCTTTAAGATAATTATTCTTATCACACGTGCGAATAGATAAAGACAATTTTGTGCAGGCAGCGGATTGGAAAAATATGTTACAATCATTAGGGCAAGGACCTCTTAAATTACAAATCATAAATTTTTTTTTATTGGTAATAAGTAGTTCATGTTTGGCAAACGATTGGCGTAGTATTTGTAAGTCAGTAAATAAGCTATAATTTTTATACGTAAATGATATATCATCAGCAAGTTGTGTGCAAATAAAGAGTTCACGTAAATTAAAAATAAAATTGGCCCCAAGACTGAACCTTGGGAAATTCCAATACTAATCTTTAATTCATCGCTGTAGGTTCCATCAAGTTTCACTCGTTGAGTTCTTCCTGATAAATATGATGTATTACTCGTCTCAAACCAGCTTTGTATAATTTATGTAATGGTATATTATAATTAACCATATCGAATGCTTTAGTCATATCTATAAATAGAGCTCTACAAGTACTGTTATTATTGAAACCCTCATTGATATGATGACATTTTACAAGAAGTTACTTTTAAACTGTTCAAATTTGGGATAGTGTTTGCCATCACTGTCAAAAAGTGGTATGACCAAACGATGAGATATGGCCAATTGCATGTGACCTTCTCACAAGTTGGTCACTAACAAAATTTATATATCTACATAAATTAATACCAGGGGAAATCAAAATTATTGTCCATATCATAAACATTTGTCAGCTAGATTCATTAAGACCTAACGACGGCCTAAGGCATAGAAAAATGCTTGCAGCTTAAGATCAATGAAAGTGAAGTGAGATGAAGCTGCGCTTACGACTGATCGAATAGGCGTTTGTCCGACGTTGGCAATGACGGACGCCTTGCAACAAAGAAAGATGGAACAAAGTTTTTGAGTTTCCTAGCTAAGGACTTTCGTCCACAGAATTAAACCATAGTTCTTAAGCGTACATAGCTGATCTGAGTATAAAGGTAAGGCAGCTCGTAATTCTTGAACTATGCGCCAACTAGGTTTGGTCTTCCCAGAACGAACAGAAGTTGTAGTGAAGTTATGCAGTAAACTAAGGATCAAATCATGCTTGACATCCTTTGCATATTCTCCACTTCAACTCCTTGTTAATAGATGTCATTTTCAATAGATAAGGAGAGATTTTCTCGCAATTTATCTCGAGATTGATGTTCTGTTTCGAACAGCAATTTGAATTTCATTTTAAGGATTTGACGATATAAGATTCGTGAATTTTCAAAATCGATAAACAGATACTTAAACCAAAAATCGACATCATAAAGTAACAACAACGGAGATTCGTTTGCATTCTACCTTCTCACCTCATCGGATACAATTTCAGTAGGCAGGTAATGGTATCTCTACCCGGACAACCTTCCTCACACCACACGTTTGAATTTATTTAAATTTGAAAATTAAATTAAATCAGAAAAACAAAAAACCAAAAAAAAAAAAAATACGATAAACAGAAAATGTGAACTCATCCACTGAATATAAAATTAAACTCTTCTCTCGTTGTGGAGGAGGCGAGCAGCGAGAAAGACGACATTGACTTACGGGTTACACCCTTATCATGTTGAAAATTTGTTTAACTGCGTCAGAGTCGAGTCATTTATGCAAATAAGCACGAATGTCATCATCAGTGGCAGTGGCATACCGACTCGGCACGGATTATCCTCCCGCTGACGAGGACGACGGAAACGACTGCTACGACCGACGACCGACGACGACGTGGTGGTGAAAGGTAAATTGAAACTTCAAATTAACGAATTTGCGCGTTCAGAGGCGGATACATGTTTGTTTTTTTTTTTTTGCCAATGAAACACGCAAAAAACGAAAAACAACTTCCAGAGCGAGAGTTTTATCACCCAAATGTCTAGAAGGATATTTTATTTTAAAGTCCTAATTTAAGGACGCACGCATAAAGAGTTGAAAGTCAAAATCGAAATTCCGAAAACGAGTCTCAAGGGATATAAAATATTTGACATGTGGTTACTAAAGGCTATCGGCCACTGATATCTCCAATAAATGTGGACCATAACAGATTGCAATAAAATTGGACCGCAAAAAATTCCATTCGAACAAAATGAATCCAGTTAAGATTGCTTTCCCTGATTTGGCATGGTTGAAGGTCCATATCTAATCCGGACCGGGTACACATGTCAGGGGATATGTAGATCCACCCTTCAAATTGTCGGGGTTGTGGGTGGCTGTAGCTGTAGCTGTATCTGTGGCTTTGGCTTTGACTGTGGCCGTGGTTGTGGCCAGTGCACAGCATAACACCACCGAGAATAATGAAGCATTTTAAATGCGTTTCGTTACACTCGGTGCAAATTAAATATTTGCCAGGATACAAGGGGCGACGAATTGCATTCGCAATGGCTTGACAATTTACTTTAGATTTGACATCCACCAGCAGCATCGTAAATTTCTACCCAATAAATGACGAAATGAAATGACACCAATTTCAAAATATGACAGCCATCGAAATCGAAATGAATCAAAATAAAGCAGAGTGAATCAAAATGAATGTAAAAGTCCATAAATAAATAAATAAATAAAAGAGTGTCTCTTTCTCCCCCGTTGGTGTGAAGTACAATCATGACACAAAAGTTGGCTGGTCGGTTGACTTTGGCTGGTTGGCTGAGTTCGATGGGGCTCTGCTCCGCTCCGCCGTCGACTCGAGGATAAAAACATACATACACTCGCTCGCGCGCAGGAGAATTAAATAAATAAATCGCGAAAAGCGACAAATATCACGAGGGGTGAAAATGAATTAAATTAAACGATCTAAAGCCACCACCCAAATGTGGCCGCAAAACTTCTCGTCCTTGCTGCTTGTGCTGGGACTGGTGCTGGTGCTCTCTGTTCATGGTACACCGAATCGTATTCACGATTCTATGACAGTCTGCTGCCACTGATTACTGTGGTGTATCGGCGTGTGGATGGGTATTTAAATGACAAGGTTTTTTTTATTTTCATTTGTTTTGTTGTTTTAAATGTTTTTAAAGTATTAAAAGTCAGAGAGGGTGGATGGGCGGTTGATTTATACCAACGATAGGGGTGGTTGGTGATATGACATATTTATTGGTTTTACGAAATTATTTTCGTCGTCTTCTTAATTCCGGGGCCAGAGTATACATATTGACAGAGTGTAAATATTAGATTAGTGTAAGGAAATGTTGCTAAGATTAGGGCAATAAGGAGGTGGAGACAATTTGGGAAAGCAATAAGTTCCATTTATCGTGAATTGAAGGGGAAAGTTGGCATGTTCGTTTCTTAAAACAAATCGAAGGAAGTAAGATCATCCTCTATTCACTCTTTAGAGATATTTTGCATACAACAAACAATAAAATTTGAGTATTTGTTTCAATCAGGCTTACGTATGGGACTGGGTTTCCGTTCGTGAGGTGTCCCTACCTAAGAGTTATTCTGAGAAATGTCTTGGTCTTTTAAACGGAGGTACGGTCTTTCTTGTCTGAGGACTCTTACCTGATGACTGACTGGACGAGATGTTGATGTATTACCCTTCTGGAGGATCTGATGAAGATAGTACAAGTCATTCACACTTGCCCTGTGCACTTTCTGTTCCAAAACGGTATTAAAGGATTCACATGAAAGCGCATAACCTTGCCGAAACCCGGTTAATGTTCGAAAGAGTTCGGCTGCATCGCTCTTACAGCGAACTCGGCAGCTTGTAAGACACTTACAAGACACTTACACTGACTTGGTCTCTCCCTGGATTTCGAACTTTTGGTATATTGTCGATTGGTTAAGTCGAAGGTTAGGTTAGGTTGAAGTGGGAGTCGGTGAGGCCGGCTTACTTTCACCAAAAACAGGTCCGTTGTGATATTACGTGGATCTGTTACTACTCACTCCTTAAAACATTTAGAGCTCTTGATGTAGCGAAAGAGATTTTTATATCTCATCCATTTTTGATCCATCGGTGTAGAAGTGCATCGATTTATCTTCCGCGAGATCACTTTCGTTCTAGAATGATCTGGATGGAATTTTGACTAGACAATTTTTTCAAACTGAGGGTGTGGGGTAATCTATATTTCTAGAAAGATTAAGAATAGCATAATGGCCAAATCATTTCGCGGTTCACTGGGTTGTTGCTTTAAAGCGAATGGCCGAGTTAGTAGCTAATTGTCTGCTTCAGATGTTAAGTGGTTTTAAATGAAACAGGATGTCGAGTGCTGCCAAGGGAGTAGTACGAAATGCACCAATCATGCATAGACAAGCTGATCGCTGAACTTAGCTGAGTTTGTTGCGATTTGTCGCAATGTCTAAGGCAGTTCAGCAGACCATCATACCGTACATGAGTAAAGGTCTTACAGCCGAGATATATTTCCAATGTGTAATGCGGGGCTGAAGATCTCATTTATTACCAATTGCTTTCTTGCAAGAAAAAGAGCAACTGTTGCTTTTTAAACTCTTTCTTGGAGATGAAGTTTATAGCTTATTTTTGTTAAACCCTGATATTTTGCTCCGTCAGAGAAGACTAGTCCATTTACTTCAATAGAGGAAGGAAAAATAAAAATTCTAGTAAAAAGAACAACTTCGCTTTTGTGGGGGTAAACCCCCAACCCGCAACGGTCTGTCCAACTTATAATCATTCTAAAGGAGTTATTTTAAGGCATTGAGATGCTATGCTGAGACGACAATAGTAACGCCATCTGCATAGGTTATCGCTCTACAGCTCTCCCCTTTAGAGGTATAAGCAGCTCGTTTACCACTAAGTTCCAGAGAAGGGCAAAAGGGCTCACACTTGAATAAATGCTACAAATGCTTTTTATAAATGCTGATATTCTCTTCGCCTTGTGTCCATCAGTATTTCAAAAAGCCTATATTTCGAATTTAATGCCAGCCGCCATAAGTTGTTCGCGTTTATACATAGGTGGTAAGTAAAATGAAATGACAAGGCGCTCAAACGTTTATTTTTTTTCTCTTCGGTTCAAAGCTGCTTTTTGTTGAATTTGTCACGCTTTAAAAGAGTTGTCATCGATTAGCATCGATTAGGAGGCGGTGAATTACTATTATTAGATTTAATTTGACTTAGAGGGGAGTATCTTTTTCCATCAGAATAATCGAAAGTAAAAGAATTCCTTGAAAGGTTTGGTCAAAAAGAGTGATTGTTTATGCAGAATATGTTGCTACTACCAATGGGATCTGTGGAGCAAAATTTTGACTTCTACGTACTTTTGGCGAGGAGGTGTCCAACAGAATACGTCAAGTTTCATTCTGAAAGCTTCCACCAATCATGGCTCTAAATGTTTGTGACACTTCTCTCAATATGTCCACAAATTAATATGATTTGATTGATTTGGGAACGCGTGAATTTAAAATGTGAGATGGTTTGTATTTGGATTTTTGAATGTGAAAAAAAGAATGTAGATCTTGGCTGTCAACTCAGTCATAAACCTTACCTTAAAGGTCACCTTCCCTGATGGTGTTTTTAATGGAACGAAAGCGATGTATTCCAGAGGACTCAGAAGGATCGTGGCCTCTCTGATATTCTCAATACTCTTACAGCCCTTCCAAGAAACATTGACTTCATCACATTTCGACCTCAGGTCGACAGAAACTCCCAAGTCACCAGTCCCTCTAGAACGAGATCTAGAAAGATGGTGTTTTCCCGAAGGATAGACCGATCAACTTACACACAAATGGATCAAAGACTGATGTAGGGGTGGGGTGGTATTTTCTCTAATAGAATTTAACATAGCCACTATTTTTGTCTACGATATGTAAGTATTGCCTTGGCCTAAGAGAAACAGGATATTAGCCTTTCATATCCGTATTTTCTCCGACAGCGAAGCTACAATAAAATCACGGGAAGCATGATTCCACCATGTCACTACTGGGCACTGTCTCATAGGCAAGTAGAAACAAGGCTTGATGTTAACTCAAACGATATCTGCAGAATCTGCATGGACTCTCTCTCTCTCTCTAATGAATACATTTGGGAGCTTTATTCCAAGTGATTTTAATTATATTCAAATATTGCTTTAGGTAGGATAGAAACCCTCCTAGATATCGCTAGACGAGTTACCATTTGCGTTTGATTTTATTTACTGTCACCTATGTGACAGCATCCAATACAAACTCCCAAAACTGTGATGGAAATGTCTTGGAGATCACAAGGCGCCAAGAGATGTGTTTGGATTTGCCAATTCTTCCGAAATGCCAACGAATGTCTCGACAGCACTCCATATCAGAAAATTTAATTCAATATTGCTTACAAATAAAACTACATATTCGTACAAAAAATATGTATGCATGTTGTGCATATCCAATAAACATTCACCATCCACCATCCACCTCCCCCTCTTGTCCGGTAGCAATGCAAATATAGTTTAAGCACTCTCAAGCGATTCAGTTCACCTGAAAGATTTGTTTGCTTTCACAGATTGACCTGTCAGTTGAAGAAATGCTTTTCATTGTTTTAAAATATTCACCCAGTGCTTGTTAAAAAGTGAAACACAATTAACAGTCCACCTAACGAGTGTGTATACCTATCTCCTGCCAATTTATGTTTTCATAATTTGTATCCCTCTTTCCACTTATGTAGCCCATTCTTATCCTTCACCCAATTGAAGTACCTATACTGTTTTGCGTTTCATTTTTTGCACCCCCTCCTCAGGCGAATGCATATTCAAATCCAGAACGGACAAACAAACAATTTCTGAAGTGTTGCGTTGTCAAAGAAATTGCTTCTTCCTGCCGGCATGTCACCTATGTCCTGCTATGTGCGCTGTGTTGTCCTCTGGAATGAAACTCATATTTGTTTTTCATTTTCATACATCGCAAAGTTTTATTTCACTTAGTTTTGAATGCATTTCCAGAGAGAGTTTGTTTCTTTTGTGACAAATACCAACAGAGAGGCACAAATAATACACACACGTATCCCTGTGGGAAAAACACAGGATTCAACAAGGAGGACCATCTCGTTAACTCTCTTTTACTCACTCAGTTTAGCTTATAGGGTTTTCCTCGAAGAAAGAGTGTTTGCTAAGCTTTTCTTTTTAAGTCCTTTGTCGAGCGATACAGTGTCAAGAACCTCTTAAAATGGACACCCTATTAGTAGACCGGAATCTGTCTCATGTCATCAGCACACAATGCGCATATTCTAATGGAGGGGCTTTGCGACGTCCATAAAATAATAGATGTCATTGCTGTTGTGCAAACGCGAGGTGGGGGTTAAATGATGTGTGCATAGATGTACCTACATATATAGATGTGCCTGATGCAACGTCTACGTAAGGACATGTAATGTATATACAATTCACCCGTGTCGGTGTGAATAATTAACAGCATTCAAATGAGGTTGCGATAACGGAAAGCAATTCCACCATAAAAGTGTCTTGATTGAAAGAGGGTGAAAGATCAAGCTTCGACTTGGCGTTGGCATTTGTGCGGAACAACGAATGTCGAATTAAGCAGCGATTGCTCATCTCGAAATATTTATCTTATTGAAGGAGTTTAAAGTGCGGCTTGAGAAATCGAGGTGCGGGTGATAAGTTCTTCCAAATTACAAACTTTAAAATGTGGGTTCAGTTTGTAAAGTCTTTTAGTTTGGTTTTAAAATTCCTTAAAACTTAACTTTAATAAATACTATACAAGGTTTGTTGCTTTATTTAAAAGTATTAAATTAAATGCGCGATCGAGCGAAGTAGAGAAGTGCTGCTCCAGGAATAGTGTTCGGAAGTCTTCCAAAAGATAAAAAGAACGTGACAAGGCAGCAAAACCCGAACAGAATCCTGTAGAGATGAACAAGGAAACATTGTAGTGGAGTCAAAGTCGGTGCTGAGGATATGGCAAAACCATTTCTACAGACTGCTAAACGGCGAAGATGAAAGGCGATAAAAGACAAGAATTCCGTCTACCCGATCGAAATAACGTCATATCTAAGCTAAAGTCGAACAAAGCTGCACGGCCGGAAGGACTACCCGCCGAACTATTTAAAGCAGCAGGGGATGACGTCGTAGAGAGCAATTCACAACAAAATTTGTCGGATTAACGTATGCCTAATCGTTTGCCCAGTTCACAGGAAAGGGGACCCTCTAAACTGCGCCAATTATAGAGGTATCAGTGCGCCACCCACCACCTTTCTATCGGTTGTCAAAAAAGGATTCAGGCAAGCCGACGCGCTGTCATGGAATTCTTTAACATCATATTTGAAAGAATTGTGCATAACTCACAAGCCAACACAGCACAGCGAGCTGTCACTGGTGCATTTGTGAATATAGGAACTGAAGCGGCAAAAATGGGTTTAGCGGTAAACGAGGGCAAACCAAAGTATATGCTGTCAACAAGAAGGGACACCCAACATCGACGAATCGGAAAAAATTTTACAATCGAGTTTGTAAACTCTCCCGAACAACTAACGAAACTCTATATACGACCCTCATAATCCCAGAACTCTAAGAGCTGTATAGCGACATCGACCTGGTCAAAAAACTGTGCATTAGGCGTTTGGGGTGGCTGGGACATGAAGAGCGAATGAACACCAACGCTCAAGCCCGCAGAATCTTCGACTCCAATCCGAAGGGATTGCCCTCTAAATTGCAATTTATTTTTGAGAAGCTTCTCATGACATTTCTTACTCTTGGATGTTTGTCAGACGTTCGCAAGAGGTGGGGCAGCGAATAAAAACGTTCAGGTGGTACGGGTCGGGATTTGAACCGTCGACCTCTCGCTTAGTGGTCCAACGCACTTAACCACTAAGCCACTGCACCCACAAAATAATGCATATGACTAACCCAAAAATCACATGAAGAAGTCAAATGTTTTCTGGGAATGCTGATTATATTTGGTAACAACCACTTACCATTGGGACTCTGGTCAAATGTTTTCTGGGAATGTGTGGTGTATCTACCTATAAAACTATAGGGTCATGTTTATTGAAATTATGCGCTTTTGATCTTATGCGTTACCTCAGATCTAAGTTCCTCCAACATCTACCAATGGAACAATATGGACTGAATGTAAACAGTGCCTATGTATGAAGCCATTTTTTTTTAACTTCTGACTCGCTGTCTATGGTGACCTCTTAGGTATCCCATTAGATCTTTGATATCGTGCATTGATAGTTTTATTCTATTATTAGCACCGTTTTTGATAGGTTTGGTGTCCTTTTTGGGCTGTCTGAGAACTGAGATGTTTTCCCAAGATACACCGGTTGTGTTCCCAGTATTTTTATAACCGAATTTACCGCTGATTTATTTATTGCACAGAAAGGTTCGCGTCCTATAAAAGCAGTTTCCGAGCCTTTTCTGGCAGGATAATCGTGTTCGGTAACACACCATATTTTGGTTTTGTTTTTGACACGTAGTTTTTGGAGCGTTTCAAAAACAGTGTGATAGTCAGTGTTGGAGTCCATAATGGGAGAGCTAAAGGCTTTTGTACCTGCTGAGTTGTATATTAAGTTTGTGCATTCTTTTATGGCATGTAGCTTTTCCTGAAATACACTTGGACTTTTTCCCGTAGGTCTTGAGACATTTTTATTTGGTCCATGAATACGGACAAACAAATGTTTCTGCGAAAATCAATTCGTACAACCTGGACAAAGAAAAAAGGTGAGTCATTTATTATCAACCTGAAAAATTTCCTCCTTAATAACACCAAAGAATTAGAGGATGAAGAGTGCAGCACACAAGACATTTGGAATTCTCTACAACGATCCTGCTTACAGAAAGCTAAATTACTGCTTGGAGCCTCGAAGTCTCAGTACCAGCACGGCAAGCAAGGAGCAATAAAGGAAAAGTAAGTTGCTTTCAAAGCTTGGTCACAGTGCCCCTCTAATAATATGGTTGAAAAAGCTCGCCTTGAAATGGAATACAGAAATTGCAAAAGTATCGCGAAAGAAAAGTGTGCCCAAATTCAAGCTAAGTGTTTCAGGAGTTGGAGGAAGTATGCGAGCAACTTTTAAACGACCAGTTTCCCCGGCTATATTTTCCAGGAGCCGCCCCGACAATGAAGAAGTGACCGAAATAACAGTCGAAGAAGTTGGAAAAGCGGTCAAGAACTCCAAGAAAAGAAAAGCGGTTGGGCCGGATGAGATACCCAGTGAGTTCTGGACAAAGATGGTAGACATCGGGCTCAGATGGTACACATCATGATTCTTATCTCCAAACTCATGAGAGGTGATCCGGTGCCCAATCAGTGGAGGGAAAGTTATCTTCTTCCTTTGCACAAAGCAAAGGGAGATACTGGAAACTGTGATAATTACCGTTCAATTAAGTTGATGTCACACACCATGAAGATCGTTGACCGGGCATTAGATGGCCGTCTAAGACAAATAATACGGCTGTGTGACGACCAGTGCGGGTTTGTCGTGGAAAAATCACCTTCAGATGCAATCCAAGGTATAAGGATCATAATGTAAAATCATCGTGATTCCTTAAAGGATCTGCATATGATTCTGGTTGATTTTGAAAAAGCATTCGATAGACAACCAAAAGGAGTGTGTAAGGAGGATTTCCTGAAACCTACGTATCGATGATCATGGACATGTACATGCGGGAGCGAAGACAAAATTCAGATGTCTCGCAGGGGTCACCGATGAATTCCCAATTAAAGTCGGTGTTCACCAGGTAAGTGTCTTAAGTCCTTTGCCCCTTATTACGGTCCTAGATTATATACTTGAGGGAAAAGTGACGGACCCTAAAGTGCATCAGTTATTCTTTGCTGACAATGGAGCCATCATAAGTGATGATCAGACTTCCCTGCAACGAGCACTTGATGTTTGGGTAGATGCTTTAGATGAGAAAAAAGAGTATCTGTACTGCCCATTCTCTGACCCAAGCCAACCCATTCCAGACATTTATTTGAATGGGGTGCTGGTTCCCAAGTTTGAAAAGCTTAAATATTTGGGATTTATGATCAACAGCGAAGCAACAATCGTCAATCATCGTGTAAGCGTAGGGTAGATGAAGTGGCAGGAAAACTCTGTCATCTTCTGTAAACGAAAAATGTCCTCTAAGCTGAAAGGAAGGCTCTACACCGCAGTTGTGCGTCGGGCGCTCACATACGGTTCATAATGCTGGACAATGTACAAAAAGTATGAGAGCAAGTTGACTGCAGCTGAGATGAAGATGCTTCACATGACAGCAGGAGTAACAAAGCTTGATCGAATTATAAGTTCCAAAATCCGAGGAAGCCTTTACGTCGAAGAAACCATCTCAAAAAAATTGGAGAACGACCGGCTCAGTTCAATACCATGACATTACCATGTTCAAAGGAGATATTCTACGAACCCTGTAAAAAAGGCAACGGCAATCAACGTTCCCTTACAATCGCGTAAGAGAGGCAGGCCTAAAAACTCCTGGATCACACAAATGCAGAAACACCAGCATTTATGGAAATTTGATTTAGATTTGCATTTCTTCTCTTGTAAATGGAACTATATAACGATATAAGAACGACATAAGAGTTGCTGATTGAATCGTAGTAGTTAGCAGAAAGCTATTGTTGCCAAAGCATCCACAGGGTCCTTCTACAGAATTATATTCTTATAATTACGGCCAATGTTAAGTAGCTGAAATCTATGGGGAGTTATTTTAGTGTCTTCTGAATTAGTCAGACAAACACGAAGATAACTCGAGTTGTTCACATGTCCATTTCACACTCTTGCGAAAAGCAGATGCTGTGAGTGGAACACAGTGTTTTTCGTATACCACGGATATAAGTGTTGAGTTTTCTGAAACGTTGGCTGGAGCTACTTGTCTCTTTATTGTATGCACTATCATCATTAGGTTGAACTTACCCTTGAAAATCAGCGATGACAGTCGTAAAGAAGTGAAAATTTCCCACAGAAAAACTAAGTACGCTCCACCATCATTTATTTTATTCAGTTCATTCGTGAAATTCCTCCAACCTCTTCTTGGCTACACACATCACGAAAGGGAGGAGTAATCGCCATCGATCGCAACGTGATCAATTTACTTGGCGCCATGCGAACATTGAGGTGCGGAAAGCGACCACTACAACACACAGACTCATCGAACCGCCGAATGGGTACCTAATCTGTGAGATTAAAATCTCATTAACTACTCTCCCAACTGTCACCGCACACACAGAATATTTCGGCGCTAAAGTGCGCCGCCAGTAGTCAATCTCCCCAGTTAACCGTTTCCAAAATTGATCCCATCACGAACCCAAGCGATGCGGCGACAACACAACTGTATATCGTAGTCACAATTCGCATAGCACCGCACCGCGTCATCATCGCCATCGTCTTTGCTCTTGAAAGTGTGAGGATATGGACCTCATTATCCCAGCCACACACGGCGCCGAATCGCAGCTTCCTCCATCACGGAAAGTATCATTACCTTACGGGCTAAAGCAAACACAGCACAACCGAACTTAATAATTTTCGAAAATGTATTAATTAGACACTGACAGACGCGCACCGTAAATCATGCCGCCGACCAACACGACCATCGACGCTTGGCTGGGGTGCCTGTGCTGTACTCCCCTGTGCGTTTCATCAGCTGTCCCACCTTTCTAATGCCCAATTGGGGAACCCACAATGATTATGCCAAAGGTATCATCAATAACTTTAATGTTCTTGTTGATTTTTGGTCGACGCAGAACGACCAGAAAAAAAGATGAGCGGTCCGGGTCCAAAACGCATCCCTCATACCTCAAAGCGAAAACATAAAACCATTACTTGGGTGCTTCAAGACAAAAAGAAATCCATGAAAAAAAGATCTATCTACATATATCTATCTGATGTGGTGGAGTCTGTATAGAGGAGCAACACGATGGGCGAAACCTTCCAGATATGTTGGGCAATTATCTGCGGGAGGTCTTGTTAGCAATGCGAGGCGGGAAAGCAAAACAACCAACAAAACGACGAAGACGATGACGACGACGACGACGATGATGATAACTGCAAGAACAACCTGCGCGGAGACGGCGACGACGACGGCGGCGGCATCTTACGTGTTCGTACAAAACGCTATATGTGTTCTCTTTAAGCTTGGCCCGGCTCCAGCGTCCGACTGGCAACCATACTGAAAGGAACCCCCAAATCGAATTAATTTCGTGTGGAGCTGGAGTCGGGAGTAAAACCTCCACCAACAACAACAACTGCATGGTGGCATGCGATAATCAGCGAGAAGTGAATTCTTTCATCTCTCATAAATGCTTCCTCTCGAGGAAATTGGGATGTTGTTGGCTCATTTGGCTTGCGCAGACTCACTCCGCCAGTGAGATGAGACGATCACTTTTGGCAGGAACACCATTAACGTGAAGTACTTGCAGTACATTACGCTAGAGGAATTAGCCCGAATGGAACGCATTCTTTAGCGAAGAGGTCTTAATTACTTACTCGAAGTTGAAGATGAATTTTGGAATTGTATCTATGTATCTCTGTAATGGTTGTGTTTGTATAGTTTTAATTGATTCAGTGCGGCTATTAAATTGGATGCCTTGGAAAATGTCCCAATTGAATTTTTACTTTAATCGATATTTGGCGATGGTCAATACCACATTTATGTGGAAAAGTGTTTTGAATTTTTGTCGTCGATGATGATAAATTCGACCGAAATCATTGATCCTTTTTTAATTTTTATATTTATTTTTTTATTGATTTGTATATGGAACAGTACAGACCTAACTAGTTCGACCGAATGCCTGTCATTTTGTCAGGCCACCATGCAAGGCATATAAGTTATCTAGGCTTAAGCGATACAACTATCTACGAATCTTTTGGAGAAGGGACGGTACCGCGGTGAGTTTCTTCTTCGTAATATAATTAACGAGTGTGTGTTGTATGTGTGACTGAACTAATTAACTTAAGAGAGAAGACGCCGTTAACATAATAAACTTAGAGTGTCTGTTAGGAAGAATACAATAGGGTGACGGTAGGTAGGCAGGTAGGTTGGTGGATGCCCCTGTGACTTCAGTCACGGCTCACTTACACCATCAATTGGGTCCATTGTGACCTTGCCTCGAACTTAGAAACACCTGGAAATAGAACAAGAGAAAAAACCGCTGGTATGTGCTCAAAGTAACGATCTCTTAGAACCAACGCGATTTCTATACAAATCTGAGGTCTTTTAGCTCGTAAGCCTTATGCTATTTAAGGATGGGCGTTCGCATGGCAGGTGACGAATAGACTCTATTTCTTCAACGTCCCTGCAGCTTCTGCAGTAGTCGACAACTTTCTGCATTAGCTCACAGCCCTTGACTTCACCATATCTGATTTCATGGCTTTTATGGCCGCTTGACCGTCAGAGTAGATGGTGATCGTCCTGTTGGCAATACAGTGCTTCAGAGTCCGTATCCGTATACCCATGCAATCCACCCTTTGAACTTTGGTGAGGTTAGAAAGAAGATATTTATTTTTCAGGGCTTTCCAACAAACGACTACACCGTATGTCAGGATGGGTCTTACAACAGTTGTGTACAACCAGTGTACCATGTGTGGCTTATGCCCCCATTTTCTGCCGAATGTTTTGCGACAGCCACATAATGCCACGTACGCCCGTTTAACGCGGTCGTCTACATTCTCTCTCCTGTTAAGTTTGGAGTCTAAGATAACACCCAGGTATCTTGCTGGACTGGACATCTTTAGATCATTCCCGCACATCCTTGGTGCCTTGAATATCGGAATGATCCTTTTCCTAGTAAGCAGCAGGTCTTCTGTCTTGGATGGATTTACTCCCAGCCCTCGGTCCACGGTCCCAATTACCGACAATATGGAGCGCAAAGCTGAGTCGTTCGCTGAGGATTGAGGGAAATCTGCCTGAGACCAGTATTATTACGTCGTCCGCATATGCATTCATGATGAAGCCTTCCTTCTCTAGTTGCTTTAGAACACATCCATTACCAGGATCCATATGAGCGGTTAAAGGATACCTCCTTGTGGTGTTCCCCTACTGACTTTCCGTACGATACATATATCACCTAGGTAACCCTTAATCTTACGTGCACCTAGCATGATCCCGATTCAGTCGCATAAATTGCTATCCAGATGAGCATTTCTCAGGCTGTGCATGATTGCTTCTGCTTTGATGTTGTTAGATGATCCTTCTATGTCTATGAATGCACATAGGTATACTCCTTTTGTTCTAAGGATTTTTCTACCACTGATACTACGTTATGCAGTGCAGTGTCAATGGATCTACTTTTCATGTACGCATGCTGTGATTTTGATAGGTAATTATCGCCAGTCACATCTCTGACATGTCTGTCAATACAATAGGGTGACACTTTACTGTGATATTATCCTCTGACAAACTGTGAATATCCTGCCTTTGCTCGAACCAGCCTCTAGACTTAAGGTGCTGCCATGGTGAGTATTGAACATCTAAGCTCTAAGTAAGACCAAGCACTGACGAGCTAGCAAGAATGGATCCAAAATGGATCTCGACCGGGAACTTCACTCAATCAAACCGCCAATCTGAAATCTCAGATTCCAAAATTTGGAAAATAATTTTAAATTTAAATTAATCAAGTAAAATCAGTAGCAAAATGGATAGTGTATGCATGTTTGAATATATTTAATAATCAGGATAAAGTATCCCCCGGCAGGAAAAACGCGTATTATTAGGAGGAACTGCAGAAGATATAATGGATCTTCCAGATCCAACGTGAGTTTTGAAATACAATCATAATCTATTAAAAGCTTTAATAAATCTTCTAAGTTTGTTAAGTGCTTTCGTCAATAACTTATAATTTTAATATATTTTGAATGTTTTGGGTGTTTTGAAAACGGAGCTTAATACTAACCCGAAGTCATCTTCACTATCTCCGAAAGTAAATTTAGCAGCTTGCTTAGGATTCTTTAGCGGAGAATCTTTTGCATCTTTTGCAGAGGTGCTAAAGTCTGTGTTGGACATTTTAGAAAGAAGCTGGCTTTCGTTGCAAATGAATGATTTAGCCAAGAGATATTTTTATGACAACTGGAATCCGAAAAGTGGTAATGTGCGTTGATGGAACGTATAATGCCATCAAAACTCCATAACAAAATAGACATTTGTAGTATAATCGTAAGGGATATTTCATCCTCTAAGAATAACCAATATTTTTGATACCTGATGATCAGATATGCGACCTATGGATAAGATGTGTGGATGCAACGAATCCAGGCTCCAACCAGGACTGATTAATAAAATATTTTATGGAAATAAATACCTAGAATACTTAAATACGCAATGAATTAGCTGCGTATATAAAATGTCAAAGATTGTATAAGGGAGTGTTCCTGGTACGTTTTCTACGATGGTGTGAAACGCATTCACTTTGCCGACCGGCGACCGTTTCACTTTGAAAGTATTCTGCGATGACGATTTATGAATTTGAGTGAAACGTTCCCCCCGGCGGATTCCACGATACGGCTGATTAGCTCTGCCTTTGCCGGCGTCTCTGTCATTAAAGAACAGAACACTTGGAGATGCCACGACTTAAGGGAAGGAACACAAGCGAGGCCACAACACTGGCTTATCCTCCTTGGTTTGTTTTCGAATGCCTCGGTAAAAAATATTATGTATACATACAACAAAAATAGTCAGATAGGGATTTTTTTTTGACAAATGAATGAAAATACACTTGGTAATTTTGATTAAAAGTCAGATGGGTGTCTAAGCACTTTTCTAAGAACTAAAACTTTTCTTATAAAACAAACTCGGGTTAGTTACACCAGTTATAATTTAAGAACGGATTTACCAATTTTTATGATCTTTGATTTGTTGGATTTGTCTCAAAAATTCACACAACAAAAATTATGAATAAACATCTGTTCTCCGGCTTTTTCGATGATAACTCGAGAACCGATTGATTGATTTCGAAGATTTTTTTCGTTCGCATCGGCCTTTAAAGTTTTATCACTTGAAAAATAATACAGAATTACAAAAAAGTTATATCTGCATACAAATCCTTTACATGTCCGAAAAAAAGGAACAAAGTAAACATGGCTGCTGGTTGACAGCTCATTTAGTTGCGCTGTCATTAATTGCGTGCTTACCAATTTTAAATTAGTCTTCGACAATTATTACAATCGAATTCGATTCAATTATTTCACTTCAAACCGTTTTTTCCGAATTCATCAGTGAAAAATGATTTTAAATAGATGAGTTCAGTATGATGAAGTACATATTGCGAACGGCTATGTGTGCGCATCCATAATTAATACAATCGGTAATTTTGGACTGTGCGTTAGATTTCACAGACCGATTCGTTCGTAATTCTGTGGAAATCTATTTTCTATTGTGATTTTCAAACGGTAAGAAGCTTTGGGGTGCAGTGGCTTAGCGGTTAACTGCGTTAGACTACACTGAAAAAATGTTTACTTTTTTGATATTTTTCCAATATCAAATTTTATATCATATCAATATGAAACGCTGGTTTAATGATAATAAAAATATCATATCAACATTATTAAGTTCAAGTGTATATTAATTCATGTAAAATTAACAGTCTTCTTTCAATTGTAATATTTAAATAAAACTTGTATTTTCATATTTAAATATCAAATTAACATTTCTATATTATTGTAATAAGCAAATTCTTATTAAAAGCGGGCATTTCACATTATTTCATTTCTCGCTTCATTTTCATCGCAAATGAATATTGTTCAGCAAAGTGTTGCAGTGAAAGACAATATAAAAATTAGATATTTTTATTAAATGTAATGGGAAATTTAAATAATCGAGAAAAATTATGCAATAAATATTTACTGGAAGAATGGAACCTATGAAACACATTCAAGGATAGGTAAGTTAGTCTATATTATAAGAAAGGGCTAATGTTTTAGACTCCAAAATCTGTATTATAATTATTGGCTGTGCGAATAATAAAATAAATAAGAGCTACAATCGCCTAAAACCAAAAAATGAATAATCGCCCAAGAATATGGATCAAGGATCGTCCAAAAAATTATGAACATTTACCCAAAAGGCAGATGAACAATTTGCCGAAATATTTGAATCGTTTATCAAGACGGAATCACCCAAAAACCGAAAATGAACCCATTTTTTGGGATTTCAACTTCCTTCCGCACTTCGGACACTATATTCAAACAGTTATTAAATGTTTAATTAGTTATGTATTTATAGGCATATGTAGGAGGGGGGGGGGTTATCCTGCCCACTGAAAGCCTTTGCTTGGGGTCACTGTTGGATTTTTATTTAGCTTCTGACTTAATGCGATTGGACTTCACTTCGACCTAAAACATCTTTTGTGCCAAATGTCAGAAATATTGGTTAGGAGAGTAGCGCGTCTACTTTAAATGAAAGTCTACCCAGACTAAAGTCGATCATATCGCAAACGGTATTGCTTACTCTTAAGCACCTAGACAATGGTTCGTTGGCACCATAATTTGTTCTGTGGTACGGAATGTTAAAACACAATCCGTTTCTTAGCATTCTCGCAGTAATATGAAGTCTATTAAGCCCAAAATATCGGAACAATCAAATTGATTAGCTAATACGTCACATAGCCTCAGAGAACTTTCTTCGAATGTTAAGAGGCAAGATTCCAAATAATTTGTATCTGGTTCCATAGGAAGGCATATCTATATTCCAGTGATACTTTAATACTAATACTCTTGTATATCGTTTTTGTATTCTCTCGATTCTTAAAGTGTGAACTTCATACAAAGGACTCCAAATAGTATTGCAATATTCAAACAAACGCATAACATAAGACATTGATAATCAATAAGAGAAGAAGGTGGCCAAGGCGGCTTCCTTGCGGCACACCAGATATGACAATGACAGATGAAGAGAGAAAGTTATTTATACGAACATACTGAATACTGCCGTTTAAGTATGCGTTTATTGAGTTTTAGTGTGAAAACCAATTCTATTTAAATTCATAAGTAATATGTCACGATTTACACGATCGAATGATTTGGAGAAGTCTGAATATACAACATCAAATTGATACCCTTTCTCAAGACCATTTAATACGTAATTCGAAAAAATTGTAAGGTTGGTGCTAGTGGATCTATTAGTAACAAACCCATATTAACAGGGAGCAATAGTGCTTTTAAGAATTTGAATTAATCTTACATAAATCAGTTTTTCAAACAATTTTAGAATAGTAGTACCTAATCTTACAAACAGGACGATAGTTGGATACTTCCTGCCTTCTACCTGATTTATAAATTGGTGTATAATTAGAACGGCTCCACCTATTTAAGAACTTACCACTTTCAAGGGAACGATTGAAATTTAAAATATTTATATAATTTAAAAAATGTAAACGAAAAACAGTTGTACTTACTGTACATATACACATATGCCAATAATAGCATAAGGCTCACCTAAAACACCAGCTGACGTTAAACAATTTTGTCTCAGTTCATCTAAGCACTTTATTTCGTTATATACCATTTCCTGGTCTACATGCTTGTGATCATTTTTATTTTTTGTTTTACAGCATGTGTAATCTTTTTTATTTCAACACGTGCGAAATGTAATAACTTTTTTTATTTGTCTTCGATTTTATTTTACATAATTGTTTTTCACATATAACGTACAATCACATAGTTTTAAATTATTTCGAATTCTTATTCTAAATTGTCCATTATTTACTTGCCCGAATGTCTCAAAAGACCAAACGAACGTAACGAACTATACTTATCAAAGAACTTAATAATGTTTACAACGTGAAAACTGTACCTCTTTCAGCATTATTATAAAAATGAACAATCGCCCAAACCCAATTTTGGGCAAATATTCATTTATTATTTTTTGGGTGATTCTTCATTATGAACAATTGCCCCAAATTGCAGTGCGAATAATCGCCCAAGGTTAAAATGAACAAACTTCCAATGGTTTTTTGGGCGATTAGGGTTTTTTTTTTAGTTTTGGGCGATTGTAACTAAGGGGATCAGTGCAAGTGGGAACTGCGAATCAAGTTCGATCGCGACAGTTCTTCCATAACTTCTTGCGAGTATTTGCGAGTGCAATTAATTGAAGGTTTAAACAGGTTTCCATTTACTCGCGACAGTTCTTGCTGCTTATCGAAATAGTTTCGAATATATTGCGCTCGCCGCTGGTTGACTTCTTTGTTTATATCCTATCCTAAGGGTATATTAAATTTGACACATAGTTTGTAACACCCCTTATTATTCGTCGTAGACCCTCTATGTATTTATTATTAGCATAAAAATCTAAGACTTTTTAGCAATATCCGTCACAAATTTTTAGGCCTTTAAATGAAAGCTAGGAAGCTGAAATTTTTAACATGTACCTACTTCCTAGGTAGAGTGTAAAATACGCCCACAATTAAGAAAAAATGTTTTTATTACGATTGGTTGATTTGTCTGCAGCTTGCCACCAGAGTATATTGCCATACCGCAATTTTAAGTAAACCACACAATTTCTTGCGACATTAAAGGCTCTCCTGTGTAAATTGCGGCATTTATTGCAGAAAAAATTGCAAGAATTCATATGATAATGTAAACGTTACTGCAAGAAACTTCTGTAAGACTTCCGCGAGTTTACTTGGAAATGGAAACGCGACCTATCAGTGAAACCATGTCCCCCATTTTCCATAGCCTATGCTAAAAAATATGTCTTTGCACACATACTGGTTGGAGAAGTAAGACTTTAGGTCCTGCATGGACCGTTTACGCTGAATATTTCTTTTTATTTTTAAGTTACTGTCGAAGATTTGTGATTGAGCGCACATCGATAATTGCTTCATTATGTAATTTTGAATTGTGTGATTAATTTTCCAGTGTTACTTACAATTTCGCGACCCAGAAGATCCAATCTTTCACACTTAAAAAAAAAGACATTTCATTTGTAAATTTAAATTTATTACCTACTACTTTTATTTTGTTATTTCGATTCGCTTTAATAAAAGCATATGCCTAGCTGCCACGTGAATAACATACATATACATTTCCATGTAATTAAAATACATTTCAAGACACAACATTGTCTAAATTTTTCATTAAGAAATACGATTATTATCAAATTAACGTACGCGGTTTTCAATTTGATAATGACTATGAAAGAACACACCGTCGGCTTAGAGTATAAACCTACCAACTCCATAAATGCAATTTTACAGGAATAGGAGAAAACTACACAAAAACGCCTTTTGTCTCTTTGAAAACAAAATCAAAATAAGATTCTTTTCTAAAGAATAAAACAATTTAAATATTCTTCAACCAGTGACGTGAAATAACGCCAAACGAAAAAAAATTGGCATTACATTACAAAATTGAAATAAGACCAAATTCCTAGTTTGGCTTTACTTCGTTTTAAAACCTGAAAAAAGCCAATTTGGCCTTATTTCGTTTTTAAAATTCTAATTCTTAATGATTTCGTGATGCTTATAAAATATGGGGGGCATGCTGTCCCCCTGCAATCCCCCTGGTTGGTTACACTATTAGATTTGGAGTAGGCACGAGCTTGGCCAACCCAACTTCGCATTCGATTTTTTTGGGTTTATTTCCATTAATTTTTTTGACATTCGTTTTGCACCTTTTCGTTACGTCACCTACACAACCTAGTTCTGATAGGACTAGCAACTCAGTTTGAAAGTTAAAGACTCAACTCCGATCTGCGATCATGCGATTTAGACCACTTTTACCTCGAATTAAATGTTAATTTTTTTATCAGATCATTTTTTTATATGTTTGATTAATGTGATTTATTTTTTTTTAAATTTAATTTAAATTTAATTGATAATCTTAATTCCAGCACTGTAAATTTATTTTTATTTCGACATTATCTATATCTTCTTGAAGTTTTATCGTAAGCATGTTTTTATTAATTTAACCGCCATTTGTAGATGTTCTTTCCCGAATTGTCGATTATCTTGTCCAAATTGTCAACACTGTTAAATGTTAGCCAATTTTGGCGGTATTTAAATGTGTTGGGTGTGTTATAAGACTAGGCATCCTCTTCATATAATGGCCAATCATCACGGGAATTCAACGTTCATCAATAATTTTGGCAAAATTTTAGTTTATCGAAACACTCTCCAAAATCAATCATTTTTTGTAATCCTCATTTTCATCCACTGAAATCAAATCCGGAAAAAATGTCTGGTGCTCTCTTCGCATTTGGGCGTGGCCTGCCCCCAAAATTTAGAAAACTCTTTAACATGAACGGTTCCTAAGTTATAAGGCCCCAAAATTAGCAAAAATAGTAACAACTGACACACTAACTCGAGTCATGGATGTGCAGACAAACAAACGGACTTTATATTTATTAAAGTAGTATGATATTAACGGTTTTCCAATTGGGACTTCAGAACTTTGAACTTTCGCTCTAAACAATTGGCCAAATTGTCAATGTCAAAAAATTCAGTAAAAACGGAATTTAGTTTACTAACGAAGAACGTATACCAATAATAAAAATTTATTATCAGATTGTGCTCTAGAAATGTTTGGAATCTTCAGTGATGAAGAGCATTTTTGGCTAAACGGCTTCATTAAAAAAAAAGAATATGCGTTATTGACCAGGTAAAAAACCTAATATGCTTCAATCACTTCATCCACAAAAATAACTGTATGATTTAGTTTTCATGCCGATGGTGTCATTGGGCTAATGAAAATTACCGTCACGTTACGGTCAATGGAAATCGGTACAGAGACATGTTGGAACGTTAAACGATATTAATAATATGAGGTTTCTACAAGACGTTGCCGAAAGTCACACAGCGGGTGTAACAACCAACTAATAACCGACTAAAAAAGCTGCATGGTCGATTACTGCTGCAATTGATAACAACACTTGTTAAGAGCTTCTATAAAGCTTTTTAAGAAAGGAACTCGTTACTAAAGTCTTAATTGACATAACTACTTCATTTAAGCCATTGTGGGTGCAGTGGCTTAGTGGTTAAGTGCGTTGGACCACTAAGCGAGCGGTCGCTGGTTCAAATTCCGACCTGTACCACCTGAAAGTTTTTATTCGCTGCACCACTTCTTGCGAACGTCTGACAAACATCCAATAGTAAGAACTGTCATGAGAAGCTTTTCAAAAATGTATTGCCGTTCGGAATCGGCATTAACCTGTAGGTCCCTTCCATTCGTGTCAAAAAAATATATTTTCGCACACACAGTGGCTGGAGGTGCTAGGCTTTGGGTCCTGTATGGACCTAATATTTATTTATTTAGACCGAAAATACTTTAAACTTTATACACAGTTTCAGCGAAGCGTTCACCATTGTAGTAAAGAGCGATTAGAAGTTTAATATACATTTTTTAACCATATATGGCGAATAAAATGTATTCAAAAGGTCTTTGTGCTTAGTTTTACAATGAAGCATATAGAAAAAAGCTGTTTAAAGTGGAAAAATAAATAGTGGTAGGATTTCCGAGCACAGTGGCAGATGTCTACATCTACATCTACTACATTGTGGTAAAAGTTACAACACTGGCCAGACCTACAACGATTTCACTCGGTTCTGACTGCATAATGCTTTGAAGTCTCTATACTTTGCCCTAATGAAATATTTCTATAAGGGTTTTTTTAATGAGCTTGAAAGTTCTAAATGAAATCATTCTAGAGGCTGCAAAGAAGCATTCATTGCGTAAACTAGAAGTTATATTCCATATCAAAGCTGAAATGTTAGTTGTGTGCAAAGTTGATGATGACAATGATCATTTAACAACTGCGTTCATCAATAGCAATTTGAATTAAATACTAAACTTATTGGTAAATGATAGAAGACTATCTGATTCTAGAGCCTATAAAGTAAAAGTAAATAAGTATAGGTAACGAAAAAAAATATTGATAGTTGTTTCCATGCTATTAAAATAGCTTTAAACTGTATATAAAGACGACGTATCCAATTCTATAACCTAACTTTAATGGTACACATAAGTCTCTACGATACAAGTAGAGTATCAGCCACGGAAGGCTATACATTCAATCCTGTCAAAAGTTCCTTCTTCACCCTAACGAAGGTATTTACGAAGGGCCATAAATTTCCTAGCAAAACGTTGCCAATCTTATTGTAATCCCTTAAAACTATTGTGCAAAACTGTAACTTATACTTAACAAGAGTGTTTACTACTCAAAATCGAAAGTCCCCCGCTAAGACCCCCTCGAAAATTCAGCCAATCCAACAAAACTAGGCAGCCATTTTTCAGTCCGTTGACTTGCCAATATTAGGTCGCCTGTCGACGAATAAATAATATTTTGCTCCCGAAAAAAAAACACCACATGTAGATATTATAAAGGTAAAAGTTATATGTAACCCTTTCTTTATAGAGAGTGACGTTCCGTGTTCCCCATCAGCGATTCGGTCGGAAATCATTCTGTCCATCATAATCATATTCTCATTAAATTTCACTTTTTAACCACCGTGAAGTGTATATAATTTTTCCAGTCATTACCGTGAACACTGCCCCACTGCATACCAATGTAGTTAGTTATAGCTGCCATTGAAAAGCCGAACCTAAACCAAATAAATTTCAATTCAGAGCCAATTCCAACTGCGCCGCCACCACATTGATGTGTGAGAAACAACAATGGAAGCAGCCGAACCGCTTTGTCGCGTCGCGCTGTTGCTGCTGCATGCACCAACCAACATGCACCGTGGCTCCACCATAAGAGCAGGGGCACCCCCACCTATTGTGCGATGCATTAGCATAAAATTGAGAAAAAATAAAGGTTTTTCCATGCGCCGCCCATTTTCTTGTACCCTTTTGGACGCTCGACGCTCGCAATTGGCTGCAGGATAGTGTCGCGCTGGTGGTCACGTTGCCTTGCCCCGGCCACAATCACATACTATACTCTTATCCAGTCGGCATTGGCATTAATTGATTCCGCAAAGGTGTGAGCCGGTGTGCAAGAAATATGTCTTCTCCCTTTCCATTGCTTCGGGGGTCGGTTCTCGCCGATGCATGGTGCTTGGTTCTTGGTAATGTCTTCTGACAGGTCTCCCAAATCACAGTCAAAGGAGTTAAGGTTGGTGTTCCCTTTTGCAATTTTGATTCCAAGATGCTTATCTTTCTTTCTCTCTTTCGCTGTTGTCCGTCGTCCATTTGTGGGGCGGCCGCAGCAAAAAAGTGCAGAAGTCTTGGTCTCGCCAAGTCACCCACTGCGCGAGAACTCCTACTGCTGGGGCACCAAAACAGTGGTACCTAGATGTGTTCAGCTAACACACAGCACCCAACACACAGTGCCATAATGCCAGTGCCAGTGCAGCCCATGCCACTGTCACGACTTTATCGATGGAAAATCGCCTCTTGTGTTGGAAAAGTCATGCTTTTCATACCCCCAAAGATGTTTTGCTGCACATCAGGGATCACCTTGTTTAGCTGTAGCAACAGGGCTTGGTTTTCTGTTTCTTCTTTTTTTTATTTATTTTTTCCTGCGATGCCCACTTTCCTATCGTTCGGCAATTACTAGTGCTCCTCACCATGCCGAGTGGAGGCTGTTGTTTCAAAATCAGGATTCCGAAGCATCAGAGATTTAGTGGCGATAATGCAGCCAGCAGCCGCTTGAGGGAGGCAAAATAAGTGTTTTTGCAACAACATAACTCTGAACCTTAAGAGAAACCTCTGTTTCTGATGCTGTTGCTGCTTGGCTTGAGTTTGTGTTTTTTCCCTCCCCGGGTGGAATCTGCCATTAGAAAGGAAGTTAGGATAGAAGTGCTTTTTGCCAGCTATCTTAGCACTTGCGCGAAAGGGGACTGATTGGAATCGGAGTAATGCTTTGTTTGGTCACAGCTCACTGGAATTTGTGATGATGTTACACTTATTAATCGGGAGCTGCGATATGCTCCTCCTTATAAGTGAACACATTTTTCTCTTGTGCAAAGAGTATGGAATATAACATTTTTATTCTCACGTTGACGTAGAAATGACACTTTTATTGAAAGTGCGAAGTTCCTTGTAAAAATTGTAACAAAAAATTTATAGAAAACAATTTGATTGATGTGCATTGAGAAAGAGAGAGAGAGTGAAAAAGAAAAGAAATAAAATCTTGAATTGAAATTAGAGTTGGCATTTTTGTCAGGATACAAGACCAGATCAAGACCTGAACAGAAACCTGTAAAGATGAACAAGGAAACATTGTAGTGTGGACACAGTCGATGCTGAGGATATGGAAAAACCATTTCTGCAAACTGGAAAAATTCCGATGTCAGGCGTAGATAGATAGATATAAAGTCGGGAAAGCCTACAAGGGGCTCTGGCACTACGGCTCCTTATAGAGCCTATGGTGCCTTCCCTGGATGAAAAGATAAATATAGTTTTACCTCGTGGGTTACAACTTGAGTTAATTCTAGCGCACTGGTGAATGGCAAAGACTTTTGCTTGGAATATAGATGAGTTCTTGCCAAGGCTGACTGAAAAGTTCGCTTGAGGTGACTCTATAGATTCCAGATCCAGTCCCTGACTTCATTTTGGATCCGTCCGTATACCAGACGAGATCATGTTGTGATGGCTTAGGTTTATATTTTTACCAGTCCTCCCTTGGAGGGACAACGATAGAAAAGTTTTTTATGGAAGCCGTATTTCGGTAGCATGTCTTCAAGTATCGAACCGAACATGTCTTCAAGAAGTCCGTCCACCTGACTAAAATGAAGTGAGGATGGCAATATCTAAGCTTAAGTCAAACAAGGCTGCCGGGCGGCACGGCCTATTCGCCAAACTATTTTGGGCAGCAGGAAAGAACTTGGTTGAGAGCACAAACCAACATATTTCTAAAAATTTGGTCGGATGAAAGAATGCCTCAGAACCGTTTGCCTGGTTCACAAGAAAGAAGACCCTGTAGAGATAGCAGATATCCTAAGCATCGCATATAAGATCTTGTCTTCCGTATTGTGTGAGCATCTGAAACCAATGGGAATGTGTCCCAATGGGAATGAATCTTCAGGCGAAAATCCATGCCATTGAGATCTGCGCAAATTTGATTTCCCTTGCAAAACCTAGCCAAACACAACAAAGTCAAAATTGGCTGGGTACCTGGTCACCAACGTTAATACCATTTCCAGTTTATGCTTTCGATACAGGCAATGTCGATGATAGTGGTCACTTGGATTTATCTCACAGCAGAAGCAACATCAATTGGTAACAACAAAAATACGGTAATCGTGAAAGCCGCACTACGCAGCGGCTTTAAGTGGGTGTAATTGCTCTTCGTGCATGACACTCGGAACAAAGACTTAGCCTATTGACGTTACCGCTTAAGTGGAAATGCGCCTCATCGCAATTGATGAGTTTCGCCACAAAATCGTGTGGCTTGACACTAATTAACACGCAGGCATTATCTGTTTGCATACTGCAACTGTTTAGTTCACAAATGTCAAATGATTGAGGTTCGTCGCCATTTGCAAAAATCATAACATCTTCCTATAGGGTGATTCATTTTGAGCCACCAGAATGGTTAGGTTAGATTTGTTGTATTTGTGCGAAATCTTCCTAGAAATGACGCAATTCGTCAGGTTTTTCCACCTAGACTCTGCCCTCGCCGCCAAGTGTAGTGAAATTAAGCCCTTTACAAAACCTAAGAGGGTGTACGCTCCCTTCGCATAGGACACGGGAAGGGAGGAGCCATGTCCGCCAGCTTTTCGGTTCTCTCATTCACGTATTTGTTCGTATATGTTCCAGAAACCCAGATAGTGATTGTAAGCCGGCGGCTCGCCTTGGCCAGTATATCACTCCTCGATGAGTTTGGACGTTGTAATGGTTGAGATGGGGGACTTCATCGCAGCCTGGATGACGACGAAGATAGCTGTGTTGTTTTTGGTTGACATACTAAATATTTAGCAGTATTTTTCAGGACCTTCAGCTTTAGGACCTCCGCCTGGTAGACGCTGGATAATTTAGGTAGCCGGAAGGATAAGGACGTATGTAATTAGTCTGAAAAGACGCCCGCAACAAGTTCACAGATGGTTAGAGTGAAATCTTTGATAACAGTGTCCGCCTCCCATTCCGATCTGGATGGGAATACTGCAGAGAAAGTTTGGAAGTCTGGAAGTTAAATGCTTGTGTGTAATGCTGTCAGTATATATTCATCGTATGCTCCTGGGCAATGCCCGCAAGGTCTTGCAAGCCAAAAGCTGGCTACTCGCAGTCCTACTGCGCTACAAGATACATATAATTTATTTAATATGCAGTTCCAGTGGATCCAGAATCAATCGGGCATGCCCGTACGGCTTCCCTGGCCCCGATTGCAGCAGTTGTCTGGGTTCTGCTTAGCTTGGTGATGTTATAAGCTTTACTTACATATCTCCATGACTGCAAGACATGGCTAAGTAGGATACAACCGCTGTACAATCATATCCTCGCTTTAACCTCTTGGTGTACATGTTGCCGTCTCAAAGTAGCATCTTCTTTCTTAATAAAAGACGGGCTGAAGTGTGCTTTGTATAGGGGTGCTAAGGATTGAAATTAAGATTAATTAAGCCTGGGTTTCGGCTGATCTTATGGCATTTTTTTTAAATTTTAGGCAATCTTTGTAAGGTTGTTAGATCTTGTGCCGATAGCAGATGTTGAAGATATCTTTAGGTATCCTCATGAGAATAGTTAGGTCTTCGTTCTACCATGGAGGGAGTGTTTTTTTGCCGTAACTAACTGGATACGACATCTTTAAAGCAACGCCCATGACCTTCTCTAAGGTCTGAGCTGTAGTGTCAAGTTCGGCAAAATATTTAGTTAAGAGTTCAGCACTTGACCAAATTCCTTCCAGTCAATCCTTCTTGGGTTTTTTTAGCGAATGGGAACATCATTCTTGATATTTAAATTGAAGGGAATCCACTGGTGGTTCGAGAAGGATTTGGGGATGGAGACTCTCCAATTTTGAACACTGAAACTTTAATTGTTTGTCTTGAGAGTAGTATCTAACAGGGTACCATTCACGGGTTGCAATGTGCTAACGAACGCCTTCAGTTTTTCTGACGGAGACGGCCTATCATTCGCCAAGTACGCCGAGGATATGCAGATAGTTTGCTTTAGAGCGTTAACCAATTTAACACAGCTAATGTATTTTTTAACTAAAATGCATGCACCTAGGCTTTTTACGTGTGTTGTGTATGTAAAAAAGTTGTATTTGTTGTCTAGTAGAGCTGTCGATTTTCTAACCCAGGGTTCCTGTAAGATGCCGATGTCAATGCCTTCCTGAGTTTGTAATCAGCTTCTTCAAGTGTACTCAGGAACTCCGCGTGGAAGGATAGGCAGGAAGGATAGGCTTTTTTTTTTGTAGATCTTCCGGCTTAATGACTGCCCAGACATCCGTCGGCATTCATTATAGCTAACCAAATGCGGGCCCTTGGATTCGTGGGGATTTCCTTGGCTTGGATGCCCTCCCAGGCAGCACTAACCTTAGCGATGCACGAGCCAAGAAAAACCTCAGGAAATTGGTCCACGCACGCACAGCACCCGCCTCTTCATTCAATGACAATCTTGTCAAGTATGTGAAGGGCTAGCTTGTACTTGGACTAAGAGATCGATCCAAGAGATTTTTTGATTTTTGGCTTTTGAATACCTGGCCTTTGGTTGCCGCGATTGTAGAAGTCGTCGACAAATCTTAGTTCTAAGAGATTTAATCATGCATTTAAGTTGAATTCTATTCGGAAATTAACACAAAATCTATACAAATAAAATAACGATAAGCTCACCCCAAACACAACAACTATCACCGCATTGTTTCCACCAACCCCCTTCAATAGATAGATTTAAATTTGATTATTTGATGAGAAAAAGGGATACCCACCACTGCAGCATGCTGTGTGTGTGTGCAAATAAGAATCAAAATCAAAACCAGAAAAGGACAAGCAAAGAACTTAATTCTCACATTGTGTATTCCTTGTTCGTTCGATTTGTTTATCAGACTTAAAATCAACGCTAAATTAAGAACGTTTATTCAACTAATGATGTCTTCAAATGTACATAGAAACATGTATAGTTCATTCCCTGGTATCAATAGCCTCTAAGGATGAGTCCTTTCCTTAATTTTTTTCTGTTGTTGTTTTTGTTTTTTTTTGGTTCACTTTTCGTTTGGTAAACAAATCTTAACTCTCGGTAGGACATAGGCATCAGAGCATCATCTCATACACAATAGAGACAGAAGGCATGGAGCAAATGTACATATTCTCGGCTGCAATTATCCTGATTATGCTGAAAGGCCCGAAGGGGGGTGGCAAGTTTCCCACACACAAATTTGCCCACACCGACCGCAATCAGCCAAAGAAAAACAGAATAAAATATCTATTCACTTGTTTTTCGATATAGAGAGAAACTCTTGAAGCAACCAAACCTTCCACCATCACAGCAAATCACAGTGGACGCTTCTTCTTGCTCGATGAATAGATGGATACTTGTGGGTGTCTATTGTGTTAAAGTTGGTAAGTATTGCGCTACCACTGCCACCACACCGCGCCGCACCGCCCAAGGAAAGTATCTCGAGGGGATCTGTTTGTAGGTAGGTTAGGTACATACATACGAATGTATATATATATACATTATCTCTATCTGTGTCTTAGGGGAGTTGTTGGTTTACTCAATAGCTTAACTAAGTCGATTATCCTTGGGATATTTGATTTGTTGTTTCGGAAATCCTGCCCCTCCTGTGCCATCTCTTAGACTCAAACTTCATTAGGAATCGTTATCAAGTCATGATATCTTTTGGTATTCCAAGTATCGTGTATACCAAAACGATAGAAACGTTAAAAAAAATCGAAAGCAAATCAATGAGATAGCAACTTAAAAACGGGACTGGAATTGATAGCTTGAATAACGAGGGAGTCTGTTTTTGTTTTCCCTTAGTTTACCGTCAGATAGAAAAGTGGACGTTCATTTAGGAGAGATATCGCAACTGTCAAAAATTGTAGCCGGTTTGAGTCAGCAACTTTTTTTTTGTGAATTTCTAATTGCATCTGCCAGTCGTCGTCGTTTGAGTGGAGAGCAATGACACAAGCTTCGTTTTGCTCTAGGTTAGAATGAAAAGCATAGAATTTGTTGTGTTACTTTGACTTTTTCCAAAAGCAAGGCATAGAAAGTGTCACTAAGGACAATTTAATTGCAATTTGCCAGGACCAACAAATATGCATTCCGTAGCTGCATTCTCCCGCTTCGATTCAACGCTCACAATGGTTAATATCTTTTTAATAACCTTAACTGTCGTTTGGCAATAAAATTATTTGCTCCCCTAATATGTTTGGCTTGATTTAAGCAACCGGTCGTTTTTATGCATTTATCACACTACACCGTCCGCATCGGCAATATGTATGTGTATGTACCTGCGAATTTGCTCTATGCGCGCAGGACACGATAGAGCAGACATTTTTACACCCTTTTCCGTAACTAATTGGCTTGCGTGATGCACCTATTTATTTGTGTATTAAAGTATAATGCGCATTCCTAGCCCATCTGTCTGTGCGACCGCAAAATGCATGTTATTCTCTGGTGTGTCCTCCACCTTGGGAGATGCATGTTTGAGAACTAAGAACATCGGAGTTAAGAAACCCCGAGAAGGTCCTTGAGCTGTGTAGTGTCATGTGTGAATGTGGTTACAGCCGCGTCTGTTCCCCCATACCTACAACATCCCGAAAACATATGCTATCATCGAAAAGGATGCAGAGAAAAGGACACACACGCCGGTTCTTTGGATCTATTATAAATACGTAGGTATACTATGTATGTATATATGTAGCGTAGCCCCCGAAAATTTAATTGATACATATCCTCACATGCCAATTCGATGTCAGCCCAGGCCGCTTGCATGGGACACCAGTAATTTATGACATCGCTCGTTTATTTAATTAGAGTCTGCCTCTCTCGGGTTATGTTTTGCTATATGGATATGGATATGGATTGGCAAAGGATCCTCGACGAAGGCATTGAAACGAGTTTTGATTTCAATTGATTTTATAATGAGGTTTAAACCACCCCCGCGGGTCTTGGTCTCATGACATGAACGATGTACCTATACAATTGTGCACACTCGATACGCGCTGTTAATTCGTAATAAATTTTACAATTTTGTCAAAACAAAACAACCCTCGAGATGGATTCGATTCGAGTTGCAATGATGTCACTTTCCTCTGAATCTCTCTCTTTGTGTGTGGTGCGCAATTTCGATTAATGATGACATGAATACCAACAGTGCTCTACCTCTGGCTATAGATTAAAATCCTTTGTGTGCTGTTCCATTCCATCCCCCACTTAGTCTCGTTTGTTGTCGATGATGGGTAGGTAGGTACTGTAAAGTTGCGGATCGGGGTGAAGGTGATTCTACTCACCCCCGCACATTTGTGAGGAATGCGAATAGGAATCCATTAATGTAATTTTCCAGGGGTCAGCGTCATTAATCGGCATTGATTGGAAATAAAAGGCTGTTTTTGTTCGAATTTAGACTGACGGTTGTATTTAGAAAGGCGCACACGGTTGACATTAACAAAAAAAAAAAAAAGTTCAATACTAATAATTTCAAAAGAACTCGGGCATCTGACATGATCAAAGTGAAGCCATTAACATTTTGGAAAGCGGAAAGGATGATTATTTTTCTTCTAAGAAATTACAAAAACGAGGGAGGGACAAGGGAGCTAAGACAATATATGAATTTGTTGGGCTCGAGAAGAATGTGGAGAGAAGTAAAGGTCCCCTCAATACCCAGTTAAAACTCCTGATAACCTTAACTTGTTGAAGTCGTTTGGCTCTAAAGGATTGAGCAAAATATGATCAAAATGTGTCGTTACAAGTAAAAAGTTGCTAGGGAAATAGTTTGTCATAGACAAAACTTAGGTAGGTAGGTTAATCTGCCGTGTTCATGTAACATTAACATTTGGTTTGAGTTTCAGACCGGCCAAGGATGGCCTAGCTATAAACATATTTCAAACAACAAAATGTTTGTGATATTTCATTGTTTGACTATATGTCCGCACTAAAAGGCCACTGAAGACCTATCGGAATATCTGTTTGTTCGACTGCGATATTAAAATCAAGCAATTTTTAGGTTAAGTTGTCATCTGTCTTATAAAGGTTGCTTTTTTTAGAGGTATAGAACTTTAAGCTGGCAACACTATTTTAACTGGCGGCCATTTTGTCAACTGTCAAGTGATCTATTTTTAGTTTGGTTTGGCATTTCACCGTGAATAGACTGACGCCTAAACAACACTTTTGAACTGTGCAAATTTATTTTGAAAATCATGGTACTGTTCGAAACACGTATCGCGTCAACATAATAGTCCATGAGAGCAATTAATTCAGTTAACTATGGAAAGTTTTCGCACCACGTTCAGTCGTAGGAGCGTAGCGTAGAAGAAGACCCGAATCAGTCCATCCGCCACCGTGCACAGGAATTGGATATGTGTCCATCCACTTTATGGGAGATTGTGCGGAAAGATCTTAGTCTGCGGGCTTATAAAATCCAACTCGTGCAAGAATTGAAGCGACAGGATCACCTAGTAAGGCGTAGATTCGGTGAATCAGTGCCACAATTGATTTATTGAACGAAACGTTTGGTGAAATGGTAACCGCATGACTCTAGACGCTAAACTGCGTTAGAAAGCGCATATTAAGAAAAAGAGAGGTGAGTTGAATATGCGCATACAGTGAAATGTATTGGATTATTGGGTGATATTCATCTCTGTGCAACTACAATATGCTATTGCTCTATACAGGCAAGTTCTAAACCGATATGGACCTACGGGATCTAGTTGTGGGCATGCACTTGCCAAACAAATTTACAAAAAAATCAAAGTCTCTCAAAATAAAGAACTAAGGAACGTAGTTGATACGCAACATAGATCTCTATATAGAGATCTAAATATTGAATGGGTAAAGATGAAGTTAAAAAAGTTGCTCAAAGACAAAGAAGTAGGCTTCTCAACCATGTTAACATAGAAATAACAGAACTGTGAAATACTGACAATGTAATTAGGAGATTAAGGCGGGTAAAACGTCTTAATCTATAAAAGTAAGCTAAGGCCAAGAAATTATTTTCAACCACAGTTTAGAGATCCGTCAAAGGACGGATTTTTCTTTTCAATTTTGAAAATTACATATAACAAAAATAAAATTAAATAAATTAGTCAATCGACTATGTGCAATAGCATTCGGGATGACAAAAGTCATTCCCTCCGGGGAGGTTTTGTAGATCGGGTTGAAGTCCCTCACTGTTGTAGAAGTATACCTCGCGTACTATATCTGCAATGTCTTTCGCTGTTTTTCCTCCCAGCGAATTACTTAACACAACAAAAAAAAGGCTCTAGGCGCAATATAGCACAACTGACATTATCTCAATTATCGAAGCAGGAGTTCTTAACCCATTTGTTTTGCAAAATCGAAGTAGCTGCGGTTGGTTGAATCTTCACTAAGGTGTCACTTGCGGTGTTTATCCCGAAAAAGTTGAACTCCTAAGCTAGCTTAACGTTGGAGCAATCAATAGTGACATTTTGTTCAAGGCGGTCGACAGATGCTTGTTTTCTTTTCGATAGCAATAATCTTATCCTCATTTACCTCAAGACTAACAGGCATTAAGATCAGCAAGAAATAAGATCTCGAATGAGCTTGCTGGGCAAGGTTCAGAAGAAGTTTTCTTAGGGTCTACCTCCATTGATGCTTGGGTTTCTTGTGAACACAATATTTGGTTGCACGTAGGCGTTCTTTGGGGCCACTAAGCTTTTGCTAAGCACTTAAATGTGTTGGGCCTAAAAGACCACTACCTGTCCTGCTTGTGGTGAGGAAGATGACACAACAGAACACTTCCTCTGAAGTTGTCGTGGCTGACGTGGTGAGTGCCGAACATCTAAGCTTACTGAAGCTGAGAAGGAGATCAAGATGATCTGTTGAAGTTCAGTTTCCAAAACCTACTTGGAGCTACAATTTCCATTTTTAACTTTCTTGTATACATTAACATCTTGCGATCGTGCGGAATTTTCAAAATCAAACTGGGTATGAGCGATGATATGACGACTATGAAAAGTCCAAAAAAGTGGGTCCGCCAATGCCGTCGGTCGGTCTGTCTGGTTGTTTGTCCGGGCGCCGTAAGGGGAAATGGTTCGACGGATTTGCTTCAAAGTTCGTATATACGATTTTTGCGGTAACATCTCGGGGCATCTGTTTATTTTTTGCTTTATCGTTTGAAATAACGGTTACTGCAATACATTTTTTTTTGTGAAAATCACTTATCACTACTTTTCTAGAAAATGAGTCCAAGGATATTGGGTTTTTATTGTACTATCGATACTTGGGATGGGGCCAAAAATACTGCATGCTCAGTTTTTGGGAAAAAAAATGATTAATGGTAATTTATAAAACCGCCAATATCTCGAAAACTAATAGAGGGAACTCCAAAAAAAACTTAATGTTACTTTTATACTATAAAGTTGAACAAATTTGCATACTTCGATTTTTGAAATAATCCTTTTTTTAATTTTTTTTTTCATATGCCTAACGATTATTTTAAATTTAAATTAAATACGTTTTCTCAAAAACGGCTCCAACAATTTTGATAAATTTGTGTATTCTGAACAATTATGTTAAATATGTCTAATATGCGAAATTACATTAGGTGCTGTTTTTGAAAAAAATCAAATTTTTCAAAACCTCAGAAGTGGTTTAAATAAATTTGGTATGTGATCAAATGTTACAATTCTTTTTGAGGCGATGTAAAAATGCGGATCAGGTAGCGAGAAAGTTTCGTATGACACAGTCGTGCACATGTTTTATATTTGCAGTACGACCCTCTAAATTACAGCCTGTTGAATATAAATAAAAAGTTTTGATTTTTGTTATCCCTTAATTGTTTCCCCTACTGTACAAATTTATATGCTTTTAAACCGAAAATTGCAAGCCAATATTTGATGTTGTTTTGGGAACTTAATTCTTAGAAGAGCTTACAGGTTTGAGCAGTGATGAAGATGTAAAAAAATATTTCACAAGGAATCAAAAGTATTAAAAGCCAAACTAAACTTAAGAGGCACTAAACGTTTTTAAGACAAAGTATTTTGCCACACTTCAACATTCTAGAATCAAAATATTCTCATCTATGTGAGTACAAAAAAGTTATTTTTTCTGAAATGAGAAATATTTATGAAGTTGGACTAGCCGAAAACGTTTTTCTGGAAGACAAAAATTAAGCTGGATTTAGTTGTATAAATAGAAAAAAACAATATAGGTGAACGAATGTGTGCAAAAAGCAGAGAGCTTTCAGATGCACGATAAAATATTTATCGTTTCGTTCGAGTTTTGATTTTCATTTTCTCACAAAATATCAATTATTTGATTTATCACCCATATCGTGCGGACGTAGGTGCTTTCTAGCACATTTAATGGTATTTCCATTTCCACAAATAATTCAAAATGGAACAAAATAATTAAAAATAAAAAAATAATCGCAGCAAAAGGCCTTAAACCTCCAAATTATTTAATTTCTATGTACATACAGTATTGTGCAAAACCTAAGCAACTTTTCCTACTCTCATGTAAAAAGTTGTCTCCCACTTTTAAAAATACTTCCCGGTAAACTGTAAATATATTTATTTACATATTTGCATGTGTCCTCACAATCACCCAAACAAAGTTTTTAATTTTCATTTATTATTAGTAAATAAAAAAAATAAATCAAAATTAGTTCAAAAAACAGCTGTGCAAAAATATTCGGAATTAATAAATTTATAGTTTCACGTTTGATTAAAAAATATAAATAGATAAATATAATAAATAGAAAATTATAATGTAGGAGGAAGGCCGCGTAAAACAACTGTTCGGAAAATAACGAGATTAATCAAATCAAATCCATTTATTTCCTCTCGGGAAATATTGTCGACTTTGAATTTGAACGTTGACTCCAGTACGGTTCATAGACGGGCTCTTGAAGCTGATCTTAAAAGTTATTCAGTGTTGAAGAAACCTATGCTTACGAAGAAGCATGCACAGAAAAGGTTTATTGATAAAATTGTTTTTTGAATTGAAATAATCTTTTCTTTAAAACACTTTATAGGTTAAATTTTGCTAAAAAATATATTAATTGGTCAGTCGGCAAGCGGAAAAGTGTGTTATTTAGTGATGAATGTAAACGCTGATGGCATACAATACGTAAGACTTAATCCACGCTTTTGTAAAAGTACACTAAAGCATGGGGGTGGAAGTGTTATGATATGGACATGCTTTTCTGGTTATGGTGTTGGTCCTTTTCATGAAATAGGGGGCATAATGGATCGTTTTGTTTACAAGGATATTTTGGAAAATGTGATGCTGCCGTATGCCGAATGGAATATTCCACTTTCTTGGGTATTCCAACATGACAACGACCCGAAGCATACTTCAAAAATGGTCAAGGAGTGGCTAACAGACCATCGGATTGAAGTTCTTGATTGGCCTGCACAGTCGCCGGATTTGAATCCAATTGAAAATTTATTCGGGATTCTTAAACGTCGAGTTGAAACAATACGGTGCAAAAACCAACTGGAGTTGATAAATTTATTGAAAATACAGTGGGAAAACATACCAGCAGCTATTATTTCTAATTTAATTGAGTCGATGCCTCGTAGATTTGCTGAAGTCATAAAAAATAACGGATATAATACAAAATATTAAAAGAGTTGCTTAGGTTTTGCACAGCTGTTTTTTGAACTGATTTTGATTTATTTTTTTTATTTACTGATAAATAAATGAAAATTAAAAACTTTGTTTCGGTGATTTTGAGGATAAATGCAAATATGTAAATAAATATATTTACAGTTTACCGGGAAGTATTTTTAAAAGTGGGAGACAACTTTTTACATGAGAGTAGGAGAAGTTGCTTAGGTTTTGCACAATACTGTACCTACAGATTTATGTTTGGTATGTAAGAAATTTTTAAAAAAGTTCCATTATTTGAATATTTAATCTAAATTTAAAACAAAAATTAAAAAAATGTTTTTCGCACACTCCTCTTAAAAATGAGTCACGGTCTTCTTTTTTTTCGGCTGCAACGCTGCTGCTGCTGTGTGTTAATGAGAACCTTCGTTGGAATGACCACAGATGCATCGCTGTCGGAATGGCTCCTTTGTTGGGCACTGGGCTCCCTAAAAATTAAAATGTAATAAATAAACTGCATTTTAATGCTTAATGCAAAAAAATATTTGCCTTCTGTTTAAACTTGATAACAAATATTCATTGCATACATAATTTGCTCATCTCTATTTCGAGTATAAAACACATTTCCAAAATCCTTTTGCAATGTCAAACACTGTTTATGGTTGGTTTACATGGTCACACAAACCTACCACGCAGCACTACCAAACATGTATGTATAATGCGAGTTATTTGGTCGGTAATGTTAATCTGCGTGGTAGCGGCCAAATGCAAACTGTTTGATTTGTGATCTCCTTTGTTCTAAATTGCTTGCTCAGATAAAACACGATAATATGCTACTACCTTTAATCACTGAAGTAATTTGATTTTATATAAAATGGAAACTATAATACATCTGCTATCTATTCTGGAAGGAAATATGTTTGACAGCTAGAATTTAGGGTGCCTATAGGTAAGTACGACCAAAAATGCTGCCTCCCAATATCACTTTAACGCCTCTCTTTCTAATCTCGTGCGAAAATTGCATAGCTAATGCAGTTTTTCTAAGAACAATCTGTTTGTGTCTGGCTAAAATGGATAAGTAAGTTGCTTAACGATTTTTATTTCTGCGTAAAGCGTTAGTTATGCTACAACCAATTTGATTTTTTTATTAAAAAAATTAATAAGTAAACCGATTGAATTTGCGCAGACAGGAATAACACCACCGACCAAAAAAAATCCGATATCAACATCTTCATGGGTTAATCTATTCACGACAAGTTATAAGACGTTTATTTGCCCCAAACTTAAGTACAACGCTCAACGCTGGTACTGAGCTCCAATTTCATATTTGGAGCTCCTTGACAGGATTCAAAAACGTGCAGTAAAATTAATTAGCGGTCGAGACAACGCGAAATCACTTGACTCTCTTGGTCATCGTCGCAATGTCTGGTATTGTTTTATCGGTATTTTCACAACGAGTGCTCAAACAAAATAACCAGACGCATTTCACCCCGTGAACAATTCAACCGCAATACCCGCTATGCCAGGAATCAGTTCACCCTTAAACTAATACTCCGAAGTACAGTGAAATATAAAGATTCGTACACGTATGTGAAATGGTCTCCATCGTTTTTCCTACACATTACAGTTTACAGACATTCAAAACCAATGTGCATCGGCATCTTCTGCTTTCCTCTAATCCTAAAATTTCCTTCATTCCCGCACTGTGTTTATTTATCGTATTCGTTACGCTACGCTTATTTGTATCGTTATTAACTTAAGTGAACTTGTCGCACAGAGTCACGCTCATCCAGTATCTACTTACAATTATTTTATGTTTTACCCATTACATGACTAATTGGGGAAATAGATCAGGACTTTTAGTCAAAATCTTCTCAGATTCACAAAATATTGACTCTACCATATTGTTATTTTATGAATAATTTACCTACGCTAACATTACCTCCTCTCAGTAATATCAGTTCCTATCCCCATTCCTATCTTTGATTTCTTGTAAAATGCTTTTCCTCTCTTATAACACAAAAACATAGATACTTTACTTTCACACAAACCACCGTCGATTATTCCAACCGGACCTTGTGAAAGGAACATACTTTCCGTGACAATTTTCTGGAGCAGAAAATCGCAAATGCCATCCGTTTGCCGAGAAAAAACTTCTTCCTCCAGTCATTGTTTCAAATGACCAATTAAAGCAGAACAGTAAAACAAAACCAAAAAAATATATCCTTCCATCCTGATGGTAAAAGGAAAACGGAAGGTTTGTAGGTTTTTTTGTTTTCTTTTCTTTTTTCGAAAGACCTACATACCTTGACGATTGTGTTTTTTTTTTAGAACTAATTTAACTTATTCAAGGTTTTTTTTTTTAATGCGTTGTGTCATAATGGCTGTTCGGTCAAAGTTCCCTTTGCGAATGAGACATTCTCATTCCAGCATCTTCATTTCGTCCACACCTTGGTCGGGTCGTCGAGTCTCGTCTCTGGTCATCATGTGGCTTTAACTACAACAGAAATCGCTTCGCTTCGGTCTTCTATCAGATAAGCTTCACGTGACCGTGTCGAACATAAATGCGCTCTCCTGCCATATCACTTGTAACATTTTGTTATACGTGCAACATCAACAAATGTTTCTCCATCAGGACAGAGATAAACCGAATTTAATAACAGGCTGGCTCCGGGCACTGGGGTAGATCCGTTCGGGAGATCAACGAGCGGCAACTACCGAAAATTTGTGAGGTGAAGAAATGACAACTTTTAGAGCTGCACGCTGACATTTAGCATTTAGTGTAGAAACAACGGCCGCGGAGGATTCCACGGATCTGCAGCGTTTGCTTTCTTCTTCTTTATTTTCTTCTGTAGGTGGTCTTGATTTATACGACGGGGTAAATATAAAGTGGCGCCACCGCGGCACCGGGCCACTGCTCCACTTGTTCCACATCAGGTATACCAGCGACGACGCGTACGACTAACAACAATGCCAATAACCCACCAATGTTCGTGCAGAATTCGTTCCAGGAATGGCCACGGTTTCACGGTGGATCTGGATTTTGGTTTTTTATTTTTTTTAAGGAATACATGTCGGGATATGTATGCAACGCGCCGCGCCGACCACGAAACAATCCAATGAAACATTAAGATTTGTAGTAATGATTAGAGGAATGTTTTTGTTTGCTTTTGCAGTTAAATATTTGGCTAAGAGAGTACAAAAGAACAAGAGAGAGCGAGAGAGAGCAAGTCGCGTCGATTCAAGTTGTCATCTAGTGGAATTCGAACAATGCTGACAGTTAGTTGCTCTCCTAACAATATCACACTTTGGCTGTTGCTGAAAGGTGAATTGGACTCTAATTAGTAAAATAAAATTCATCTTTTCAATCGTAGAAACGGATCCTGCAGAGATGGGCCTTTCAAATTTTGGTTGTTTTGAAATCCTTGAAGGGAGCAGAAGAGTATGTTGAACTGATATATTCTACAATTATATTATATATTAACTTTATGCAGAGAGAATATTTGGACCAAATTCTTTAATACTGTAGTCTGCCAGACTGGAGACTACCAAGGATTTTAGACCTATAAAACTAACTTCTTTTATTTTGAAAACCTGAAACGAGCATTTCAACTCGATCGACTAAACAGCATTTGTCGATTCAGGCAAAAAATAAACACAAAAATTGGTGACCTAACGATCACTGCTTCGAGAGGAACGTCATAACGGCGAATACATCACTTTTCTTTACTACGGGTTCTCGTCATTAAGTCATGAAATTCCAAAAACAGAGGGTTAATTTATGCAAACGGTGTTTTACTGCTTGCAACAGGCAAATTTCAATCAACGAAAAAATTCCCAAAACATACAATGGTTCAAATCATTAGCTATTGAAGGGATATTTGTGAAGGTGTCGAATAGTGTGAAATATCTGGAAACAATTCCCGAACGATTGTTAATGGGAGAGTATAAAAGGGAACAAATGCCTTTTACAACTTTTTTTTTTATTACTTGTGTGTTAATACACGTCAAATATGTCGAATGGTTGAATTTAGAAACAACAACTTGTGTTTGCCACCACGAACAATGATGGCTGGAATTAGGGCTGTTTTACGGCTGATCATCAGCAGTGACGATGCGTCATAGAGACATTTTAGACACTGTCTACTCAAAAAATAAAGGAAAAAAAACACAAAGCTTAAAATAACATTAAAAGAAAGATTTGTTGAAAACGCATTTCCGACTTATCTTCTAAACTCCTTTTTCCACTGTCTCCCTTGGCTTCACGTCACATGTAATAACTCTTTTTTTAGATCATTCAAATTTTTTCAACTTCTTCTTCTATAATATCCTTTCAAGTTTTAACTTTTTAAATGCATATCCTCAGATCCCCCTATGCGGAAGGTACTCTTGTTCTACTTAAATAAATTTTGTCAGGCCTCCCATTTTTATGATCTAGAGATTTTGAAGGCTGTGAGTTTCATCATTTTGACGTAGTATTTAATAACTGCACAGAATTATTGCGCGATTAGGATTAAGAGGGCACGGGTGATCAAGCAACCTAAGAGTGTGAGGCACTGGAAAATCATTATGTCTACCCTAGAAATTTCGGTGCCGCACGTCACTGATCATAAGACTCCTTTTTGTGTGCTGCTGGTCTATTTGGTGATTATTCCATTTGAAAAACACTTTACCCTATCAGGAGTCGATCATACACTAGACCTGCGATATCGTCATGAAAGCACAGAAACTTTCTCTTGCTCTCTGGAATCCGCGATAGCTTATTTTTTGAAGCGCCCGGAACCTCGGGCTGGGACTCGAACATCCTCTTGGCTGGAACACTATTATCCTTTCGCTCGATGTGACCGACCAAATCTAGTCAACGAGTATTGTCTTTTTGAACTACATCTACGTACACCTCACGACGTCGAAGAATTTATTTTTAGAGCACTTGGTGCCGTGTTGCTTGCTTCTATGCATGAGAGCTGTTAGTCCAACAATTTTTACTTGTTGCCAGCAGCACTGGCAATATAAGCGTTTCTATGTATATAGAATTCATTTTTTCTTTCGAGTCAGGAGTTAACTGACATTTTGCAACTGTGAGTTAATTTTATTCCCCATTGAAGGTGGTTTAACCATGGTTTAGCAGGCAAATGTAATTTATTTTTGATTCCTACTGAAATTTCTTACTTTTCTTTGTACGTTGTTGTAGTTTGCACTTTTAAATCTAAACAACATTCATTTGTTTACATTAAATTTGAGAAATGCTCTAAAGACAAAGAAAATTTTACTGATAATAACAATAGATTTCCGTAGATTTTATTACTGAAGGTCAGAATTTGTATTAATAAGAAATGTTATTACACACACTGCGTGTTGTTAAGGGCCACATGACTTAGCATGATCACTTTTAACGGAATCCCGAATTTGGGCATGAATGAAACACTCCCTAGTTCAATATTATTGAGAAATATATCAAAATCCGTCTGAAGGATCGTTAATTGTTGGACAATAAAAAACCGTATTAGGGACTGCTTTAAACTGACTAAACAAATCATCTCATAATGTGCGTTAATTCAACATTCTTTTAGACCCCAGTATTTTAATGCATTTCTATTGGTCCGCCTGTGGGTTTCGCCGGTTGTATCCTTGAGTCTTTCGTCTTTCGCCCTTGCATGGGAACGTTGATTTACATTGCCTCTTGGACTGGGTTTCGTAGGGTCCAAGGCTAATACCAAATTATCTATATGCCGGTTGTGCTTCAGCTTTCTTGGATCTCTGAAGTTCTAATTTTTTGAAGTTCTGTTATTAATGCTGTATACGAAGTATTGTTATTGAAGCTGCATTTCATTTGCTGTCAATTTGCTAATTCGGATGAACCACTGCTGTGCAGAGCTGTTCTTTTGGTTGAAGATGAAAACTTAACCGTCCTTGATGTTTGTTTTGCTTTTAATCGTAGATACTAGATATTGCCACATCTTTCCACTTGCGAATGTCTTTTCCACATGAAAAAAAGTCGGATGACAGTATAAAATATTTAAACAAACATCAAGTAGGTACTTGTTGATGGAAAATATACCAACTTTGAATACACCGACTTTGAAAACTCTTTAGTGATAGTGATTCCGTCTTTATGTCCGAATGCCCTAAATTAGCTCTGTAGGTTAGCCGTAGGGAATCCCGCAAAATATTTATTCTCAACTTTATCGATGTTTCTATAGAAGGTATTTTTTATGTTAAGAATAAATTCTTTGCCTTTTTCTTTGTCCAAATGGTAGCAATTGATTTCAGCTAAAACTAGTTTAGTTAAGTTTTCTTCTAAAAGCTAACTTTAAAAAATTTAAGAGCAATCATTTTCAAAAATCATAATGTCCAACTTATAAAGAATGCAATACTAACCTTTATACAATTCATTAATCCCTTTAAACAGCAAACCTGTTCTTTCTAGCTGCTTGCCTAGTGACAAATGAAACATTCGGCGGTATGAATTTAATAAGTGATTCAGAAGTGATTAAGTTCTTTTAAAGGTAAAAAAAAAATATTTAAATTGAATTCTACAAGCTTTACCACTTACATTATTTTACTGTACCTACTTAAACATTGAAAAGCTTTGCTTTTTTTATCATTACTTTTTATCTATATCTAATAGGACCGTAGGCAAGAGAGGAGTTTTTGGTGCTGAACCCCCTATGGCTCCGATATACATAATTATTCTCTTTGGTTGGCACCGTTTGGCACCTAGGGGAAATATGGATGTAGGCAACATTTTTCTTGAAAAACCCTTCAATATTGATGGTAAGGTATGGAGGATTTTACAGGCAGGAGGAACTGACATCAGCACTTCTCTGAAAAACTATGGCGTTGGCAGCACTGTAAATGATGAGAAGACGAAGTTAGTAACGATTATTTTGAGTGATGAATAAACAATCATTGTGGTCTAGGACATAAGCCAAGTGGACGTCTTTTTTTTGTGCCCATTTCATCTATCTTTTATGGTAAGAAATCCAACTGTTATATTTTAATTATATAACTTTTGACATTAAATGTGCTATGTAGTGCACCTTCAATCTTTTTAAAATCATTAATAATCAATATTTTATCCTGAGCGGAGGATTTAACACTTTTGCTGATGGATTGGCAAAGTGTCAAATCCTCCTTTATGAGTTCTTGACAGTGAATCATCTTCTGACGAAGGTGTAATTAGTCATCAGGATGATTCTGATACCTTTCAAGTGTATAACGATGAAGAAGAGTCTCCATATGTCATATGTAACCTCTTGAAACTCCAATTGCAGTTTAATTAATGACTTCGTGCTTGTGAAATTCGGGATTTTACTACGTAGGTATTATTCAGAGTGCGGGTGATACCAGTTCTTTGCTTTACACAAATAAATATTATCGCCGCCAAAGGTTCCAAAACTGCTTCTTCGAACCACTTTTAGAGTAGACATAGGGTTTGTGTAGATTTGGCAGTACGTTTTTCCAGTGTATACACCGCAAATCTTATCACAGTACTTAATATCAAATAATAGTAAAATATCATATTATATGATGTAATGGCAAAGGTTGTACGTACATGTTGAATTCGACCCGTATCACCTCATAGTCTAAAAAACATCTTACAATAATAACAGTCAGGAGATGTTTCTCAAAAATAAAATTGACGTTTGAAATTGTCATTCAATTGTAGGTCCCTTCTATACGTGTCCAAAGAAGCTAGGCCTTCGGTCCTGTATTTATTTATTTTTTATTTTAAATGTTGAATTGAAATATATAAAAAAGAAACTACATATATAATTATACATTAATAATATATAATAAAAATATACAATATTGCACTTGTCGAGCCGAGTGTTTAACCATTGGCAAATTTTGTTCTGTTAGTAACTTAATAATTTTAATAAGTAGATAATTTAAAATGCCCATATTTAGCTAATAATTAATTTACTATAAACTACAAGTGCATGCAATTCAGTCGCAGCAATCTTAAATTAGCTTACAACTATTATTTTTATGATCAATTGGCAAAAGGCATTTAGCAAAATGTTAACTTAACATCTTCTAAAATGTCCCTTAGAAATCGGTTTGTGTTTCAACTACTATAAAGTACACTTATGGACATTTTAATAATTGATTGTAAGAGAAACTGATAAACACGTTGGTGCACATCTCGGCTACTGAACTTTAACAGTAGAAAGAAAAGAATGTAATAGATTGTAGTACTTCATTGTAATACGAAACGATTTTTATTTGTTATACAGTGAACATTGTTAAATGGTATGGATTTCGAACGTGTCTTTGTAAATGGTCCATTTCGAGGTTCCCTACTTTTTTAAAGAAAAAAACACAGAAAATTCAAATTTAATGGAAAATGTTTATTATCATTTGAAAGAACATTCTTTGGCATTTATTTTTTGAAGATTATGTCTATCAAATGTTGGCCGTTGCTATGTCGCAGATGGTCCATCCGTTGAGTCCAATTTTCGATCACTCGTTCGAGCATTTCGACTGGTAACTGGCGAATGACACGCGTGATGTTTTCCTCCAAGGCCTGAATCGAAGCGGGTTTGTCGGCATAAGCTTTTGACCTTACATATCCCCACAGGAAAACGTCTAACGGTGTGATATCACACGATTTTGGTGGCCAATCGACCGGCCCAAAACGTGCAATTATGTGCTCACCGAAATGTTCTCTCAATAAGTCCATTGATTGATGCGTTGTGTGGGAAGTGGCGCCGTCTTGCTGAAACCAAATGTCGCCGAGATCACGAGCTTCAATTTCAGGCATCAAATAGTCGGTTATCATGGCACGATAACGGTCGCCATTGACGGTTACGTTCGCACCGGCATAATTTTTAAAGAAATATGGACCGATGATTCCACCAGCCCACAAACCACACCAAACCGTTGTTTTTTCTGGATGAAGTGGCAGTTCTTCAATCTCTTCAGGTTGCTCTTCGTCCCAAATGCGGCAATTTTGTTTGTTTACATACCCATTGAGCCAGAAATGGGCCTCATCGCTAAACAAAATTTGCCTCGAAAACGTCGGATCTTCTTGGAACTTTTCAAGAGCCCATAGAGCGAAGCGATGTCGCTTGGGAAGGTCGAGCGGCTTCAGTTGTTGCACAAGCTGTATTTTGTACGCTTTCAATTTAAGATCTTGACGTAAAATGCGCCAAGTCGTTCCATACGTCAGTCCGATTTGCTGCGAACGGCGCCGAATCGACTCTCTACGGTCTTCGTGTACACTCTCAGCTACGGCCGCTATATTTTCTTCACAGCGTGCTGGACGTGGTCTATTCGGTCGAATATTATCCAATAATGAATGCTGGGTCTCAAAATGGGTGATGGTGTTGCGAATAGTACGCTCAGTAGGCCAATCGGCCATAAGTTGAGCGAAGTGCACGAAACACATTCCTTATAGAACGTGAATTTTCATAATAAAGTTGAACAATTTGTAAACGTTGTTCACGCGTAAGTCTTTCCATTATGAAATGCCAAACAATACTAAACAAAAATAACATGACAGCATGACACGACTCACACGTGATCTGTCAAAAAAGGCTATTGAAAAAAGTATCTCTACTTGGATCACCCGTTAGTAAAAATAGTAAGTGGCCATTGTGTTCAATTCTAAAAGCGGGTGGCAAGTTTTAATAAAAAGGTTTTTTTTTGTGTATATGAAAAGAGAAATATGAATAGAGAAAAGGGAGCAACACGGACTACTGGACATCATGTTTACTTTTATCTGTATGTATTTAATGTTATTTATGTATTTAAATTTATGTATTTAATGTATTTAAATTTATTTTAAGTTACGGTTATAATATTAAATGTGACCTAGTCGGCTTTAGTTTTGAGCGCCTTATTTCAAAAGAAGAGTCAAGCAACTGCCAAGGAATATCGTTTCTAAGTTTGATCACAATATTTTGTACGCGAATCATTTTAAAGCGTTTTCCAAACTACATGTAACGAAAGTAAGTTTCGTGCTGGTTTCTGCAAACAAACTCTACAGTTGATAGCATGGGAGATTTTAATTAATACTTTCTTGGTGGCGGCTTTTTATATCATCGACAGAAGTGTCTATCGTCCTAAGTTAAGCGTTCTGCGAGTTTCAAATTAAGTTTTAAGGGTGATTGAAAATATGTACGGAAAGGTATAGCACTGGTTTTGAAGTAAAGCAAATATGTGTTTAAAGACAATATTTCTGGATGATCTGATTGGATTTCTACCCGGAGGAATTTGTTTTTGCGATTTTCATATAAAACGCTGACGAAAAACTTGAGATTCAAATGCAACAGTACGAGTACGAGTACAATTAAGTAAATCACGTTCTTTAAAAAACTAACAACTTTTGTTGTGGTCGGAAAGGTAAGTAATGCTAAGCCCTCAAACCAGGTGGGACCAGGACAGCAGACTAGGTGTTTGTTGTATTAATCGAATTTTCACCCGAAAACTCCTAGAATTTGTTCTTATCTTCGGGCTCCAGGCTCCGGGCTCCGGGCTACGGGCTCAGGCTCCCCGAAATTTCTCCGGGTCGCAGTTTAACATAATGGGTCTTACTGACAATAAACGACTAAGCTCTCTATTAGCAAGTAGTCAACTTAAATTTAATTGTACAGATTAAGAAAAAAATCTAAAAATAACAGATTTTACCCTTGTGTTGTTAATGTGTAGCTTTTCAATTCCTTCTGTCGAATTGAATGTCTACAAAAGTCAAAAATAAATTATACCTACCTAATAACCGTCGAATATTTTATTTTTTGGAGGCAGCTACTGCCAGAAAACTAAAGGTATATACAAAAAAGGGTAGTTTAGGTTCAACAGGGGTGTGGTGAAAAAGCCATCACATAACACTAACCCCAAAACTGACATCGCGATCCTTTAGAATCCATTTAAATTTACACTCAAAAAAGAAAAAAAACGTAAACAATTTGCAGATACCTACTTGTATCCGATAATCCGAGCCTCATTGCGTGTTTCCGCAGGAGACCGTAGCCTGTTAGGATAGCTATTGCTATTGTTCTAAGCTTATCCCTGCTTAATTTTATTATCGATGTAGATGGCGATATCTCTTCCGGCATAAGAACCGACACACTTAGACAGGTATTGGTCCGTTGTGGTATCACGATAAGGTAAGATAAGGCTTCTCCCTACTTGTTGAACCAATTTGAGCTTCTGGCGAGGCGAAGTAGACCGTTGGTGTCAATGTTTGTGAGATCACAGTGTCTTCGTAGAAAGAGGCTCCGAGATGGATCTTTCTTTTTCTGGAGATAGCAGGGCGTGTACAAAGCAGAGATCGTTTCCTCCTCCTCTTGGTCCATTCAACTTCTGCAAAAATCGTTATAAGACAATGCCCAGTGATGATACATTTAGTAGTGCTAATGTTCCGTCCGCTTGGAGAGAGTTAAAGTTTTTAAAGTGTTTGTTTCCTTTGCTGTTTTTACAAGTAGCCAATGGTATACCTATCTCTCATTTATCAGGTAAGAGAAATAACTTAGTTCCTAGTTTGGCGAGTTAATCAGCATTGCAGTTCCCAGGAATGTTCCGTGCCCCCGCACCAAGCAGAGGTGAATGTTGAACTACTCCGAAACCTCCAGAAGTGACGATATGCAGTCTAGGGCTACTGTAGAGTTTACAGAGACTGATCCCAAGCACTTGATTGCTGCTTCACTGTCTGTAAAAATGCTGATATTATTCGAGGATATCACGTACCTCTTTAGTAAGACTATTTAATCGCCATTATTTCCACCTGGAACACGTTACAATGATCAAGAAGGAGAGACTAAGATTTAGTTGTAAACATTTCATGCAAATCCACCGAGCGGTTTTTCAATAACAGTAAATATATGACATAAACATAATCGAAAAGTATTCGTCGGAATCTCTTGAAATTACTTTGAAAAATAATTCTACCCTAACCCCTTAAGTGGTGGAATAAAGAATTATATCTACCAATTAACTGAAACATAGCGCGAAAAATCACAACTTGCAAGCCACGTTGGAAAAAAAAATATCAACGTGCGAACCGAGCCTAAGCTAAGCAAAATAATAATAATAATCGATCTACCTACATGCATATACCTACCTATTATATTGGGCGCATCTTAAAAGCATTCTTCTCTCGATTATTTATGTAAGTATGTATGTGTGCAAAATTCACAATTGTTCACAATTGTTCACAATTGAAAAAATTGTAGAGTTGTTCAATTGAGAAATTTTCTTGCGAAGAAATGAGTTAAGAGCATAATGGAATTTTGATATTATATACAAATTCAATTGAACCTGTCACTTTGTAGGTAAATACGCCAGACACTGAGTCACTGATAAGTTAAGTGACCAAGCAAATTATATGCATAATGTATGTATGTGCCGAGTGCCGAACTATACTATGACGCAGCCGCTTTATAAATGATTCACAAACTGCAACAGAATGTGAATGCGAATGCAAATGGAAAAACCGAGGCATGTTAATTCAAAAGCTGACATAATTAAAAATTCTATTGTTGTCGACGTATCCAAAATGTTCTCTAATTTCGACTATAATCGATTTCAATCACCTATGACCTACATACAACCGTCCGGCTATCATAACATCTTGATAAATACCGGCACCGAGTCTTATCACTCGCATTGTACAAACACAGCCGCGATATCCAACGCTTATTGATATCACAACTCTCGCTCTTTCATTCTCCCCTACCCTTTACTCGTGTTGTTATTTATAACACAATATACTACTTCTACACGCAACTATCCCATGAATCCGTCAACGTCGTTGTCGTCGGTGCACACTAACGCTCGCGCCCGATAAGATATCATCAGTCCCGCAGTTTTGTGTACTTTCCTCTTCTCACTACACATAGTTTGGTTTTTCTTTCAGTCCGACTTGGGTGTAGCTTTACTATATACCCTTCATTCCCGAGGCCTACGGATTTTTGCAGTTTTATTTTTTTGCTGGCGAAAAAAAAAATCAAAAGAAAGATAAAACTTGAAGTAAACAACAACAACAACATTGGCACATATGTGCTGCGCCCAATGCGATAAGCCAGCTGACGAACGTACTCATACTGACTATGTATCCGAATTCAGTTGAAAGGCGCAACAAAACAATAATGAACTGTTTTCGGGACCGCGGCGGAAGTCGTAAAGACCTCACAGATCCACAGCACTATACGGAAGAGACCCGGAAGCAACGTCTGTCCAAGAGTTCCAGCCAGCGAGATGTCCGCCAGTGCGATGGCAGTTGTGTGCAAAAAATTCAAGAATTAACCAAGAAAATCGCTTTCCTCGAGAAACAGTGTGCCGATGATAAATCCTACAAAAAGGGCCTCGAGACAAAAGTTGTCGAACTGACTAAGAAACTGGAAGAACTGCTGCCAGCAACACCAGAAAGAAATCGCAAACACACCAGCTCCACGTCGAGGTTAGTTTCAAAGTTGAAACTATCTAACTGGTGGAAACAACGACCTACTATTGACACTCTCAAGCAAAATAACATATTCCATGGTAAGTACTGCGATGGGGATTTAGAAGCAGAATCAGTGAGTGCTCCTCTTCTTTTAGATGAACCCTGTTTCGACACTGAACTAGAATTGACTTTAAAACACGAAGTCTATACAACTATCCCGAAAATCGTCGTGGATTGTGTCGACCTTATCGAGGAGCAATTCAAAAAGTCCACCCATCCAGTCGAAGGGCTTTACCGCACATCCGGTGACTATACAAAAATTCAAGCACTGCGATTTAGCATCGACTCGAACGATTATGAATCATTGAAAAAGGTGACTGACATCCACACTCTGACAGGACTGTTGAAGCTGTTTCTTCGCGAAATCAAAAGTCCGCTCGTGAAGACGACCGAAATAAAGACTTTCATTGGACAATCCAATCAGTGGTGTACGATGATGGCACTTCGCAAATAATTGAAAACTTACTGAATACTTTCCTTCTCGTATTCTAGTACTCAAGCCGATGACGAAGAAGGTCGAAATACTCCAGAATTTAGTAAAAATGCTGCCAGAAACCAATCGTGACACCTTGAACTACATCTTCTCGCATTTCCATCGGCTGACAAAAGTTCCATTACAAAATGTTTCCTCAGAAGTGCTGGCTATATCCATAACGCCGTCGATCTTCCACACGGTAACTGGCGAAGTGCGCTATCAGGACATTCATATCGTGCTTAAGGAAAGTGAAGTGTACGCCGATTGCTTGAAGCTTCTTATCGATCATAGTAGTAAAATTTTCGAGTGAGTGCTGCCAAGTTTGCCCATTTATTGATTGCAAATAGTTTGTTCTTCTTTCTTTATAAATATTTTTACAGTTGGAAAAGTTCTTCATAAATTGTTTTCCAGGTCACACTACCATGAGCGTAGACGAAATCGAATGGGTAGAAGTTTCAAGCGGAGTTTATCCCAGCCGTGTATGGTGGTGTCAAGAGTCTTTTCCTTTGTTTAAATCGACTTACTAAATACCTACCTATGTATCTTTATAGATTTGTGTGTTGTGTTTTTGTGATGTAAATATTCGTATATTGTGGTATTAAATAATAAATTAATTTTAGAGGATTTTTAGGATTTTACTTGGGCATTTTTAAGGATGGATAGTTTGGTCATGCGATAGATGGTCATGCGAAGATATACTTTCGTAACGAACGAAATATCACATCTGAAAATTTGAGAAGATTCTCTTGACAGGGTTTGAATCTTGCACTCCTCGTTAAATTATTACGACACTGAGTTTGGACAACGGTGTGAGACGGTAAGTCCAGATGGCCATGATTGTTGTCTCTCAATTTATAAGAGGCGATCCAAAGAGTAATCCCTTTGGGATGCGCCCTGATCCCGGGTAAATAAATCATAGATGCGGTTTAACATTGATGATTATGAGGATATCTATGAGAGAGCAAATTATTGTTTGCGAAATATCTGGAGCGTAGATAAGAAATGGGAACGGACTTAGAATGCTTTCTTGTTGAAAAAGTCTTCACTTTTCCTAGTTCGGATATAAAAGGAGCATTCAATACGAACATGTTAGAAAAATGAATTTTAAATGAACCTTGAATGGAACCTTTTTTTTATTTTAAATTATTTAAGGTGTCAAAACTTTTTGCGACATTTTACAAGACAATTTCAACATTTCTTAAGTTATTCGATTAGGTCTACAAAATCTATTAAGCGATTTTTGAAGCAATGTCTAGTAGTTCTGAAGTTATATCATTTGGAGCAGTTATACCTCAAAACCAAAAATTTTAACTTTTAAAGCCTATAAATTGGGTAGATGTGAATGTAGACCCCTTCATCATTAGGGGGGGACTAGATTATTAGAATTTAATTTTTTGTGTGGACAACCTGATACACATGCTACCTTAAATGTTGGGATATTACGTACACGAAATCACCGCGCTTCTATTTATTTTGCCACCACTGTATATTAGGGTGTGTCGTGTTTATATTTTCTCGAAATTCTAAAGTTTTATAAAATATAATTTCTTCCTTTTATAAAAAAATAAACCATCTAACTTATAATGTAACAAATTGTATACAAAATATATGATACTATAACTGCATAGTTTTTAACTGCACAAAGTCTGGTGGAATACTTCGTGCAGTAGTAGGTTATAGACAGTGTTATATGGATGAGTCGCCAGCGTCATATTTTGTTTAACTTGAGTTTTCGCCGCGGTGGAGGATTTCGCAATTTCCTAAAGCGTACACCCAGAAAATCGTATTAGCATTAATTACTCAAAGCAATTGAAGGAACCACCACTTTTAATAGTTTTTATATGTATTTTTAAATAGCTGTATCTTTTTGAAAAAGTCCCACCAAAAAGTAGATAAAATATAAAGCATTTACGATCATTAATGTTTTGGTTTTAATATTTGTCGGCAAAACATTTTCGTGAAAAATTATATTTATTATATTTACAAGAAAGGGTTTTTTTTATAGATATATAATTTAAGTTTTTAGAACTGCCTTTCGCATTACTGTGCCATTATTTTCTGCATAGATTTTTATGATCAATTAAAAAATGATCATTTCGTATTTAACCAACTGGAAAAAAAAGCACGTGGACCTTTAAAAATTATAAATTTGTGTCTCGGCCTATTACCGATGACACCATTTTTTTCGGTGCAAGTATTTTTCACAAAGCTGTCTCTTTGAAAAACTTTAAAAAATCGCTTGTTTCTATAATTTTTTTGAGTAATGAAAACAAACCTCTCTTGCGCCACCTGTAAATATTATTTTGTTGACTTTATTTTATAAGATATCTACGTAAATTTTAACATTTTTAAGGGGTAAAAGGGACAGTCCTATGGAATTAGTCGCGTGCATTGCGTCGAGGGAAATCACGAAGTTAACTATTTAGGCGGAAGGAGGTTTTTTATGGTTTTCAAGCATAAATCGGCCGATACTGCTTCAATTTCACGTTCGATATTCGTACGAAGTTCATCAATCGTCGCTAGCTTGTTGGCATAGACCATAGACTTGACGTAGCCCCACAGGAAATAGTTTAACGGCGTCAAATCGCACGACCGAGGCGGCCAAGCGACTGGACCATTTCGTGATATAACACGTTCTCCAAACTTGGTTTCCAATAAATTGATTGTGACATTCGCTGTGTGGCTAGTGGCGCCGTCCTGTTGGAACCACATGTCCTCCAAGTCCATATTATCCAATTTGGGGCCAAAAACATTCGGTTATCATTGAACGGTAGTGATTCCCATTCACAGTAACGTTCCGGTCTTGATCATCACGGAAGAAGTACGGCCCAATGACGCCGCCGGCCCATAAACCACACCAAACCGTAATTTTTTCGGGATGCAATGATGACTCATGGAGTACGTGTGGATTGCTGCCTGACCAATACCGCATATTTTGTTTATTGACGAAGCCATTCAGCCAGAAATGAGCCTCATCGCTGAAGATGATTTTTCGATGAAAATCCGAATCATTTTCAAGTTGTTGCTCAGCCCAATTCACGAACATACGACGCTTCTGGTGGTCAAGCGGCCTCAGTTCTTGCGTCAATTTAATCTTGTAAGCATGTAGGCCAAGATCTTTTCGCAAAATTCGCCACAACAACGTCACTGAGATGCCCAACGCTTGAGAACGATGTGTGAGAGACACATTTGGGCTTTCTTCAACTGTAGCCTCAGCGGCAGCAATATTCTCCACACTACGGGCACTTCTTTGTCTCACTGGCACGGGAACATTTTGTACTGTGCCTATGGATTAACATTTTTCCACTAGACGCTCAATTTTTGATCTGCTAGGACGATTATGACGACCATAAATTGGACGTAGCGCTTTTAACGTTGAAGCCACTGACTCCGAATTTCGGTAGTAAATTTTAATAATTTCGACTCATTGTTGGCTCGTATATCTTTCCATCATGAAATGGCAAACCTTACTGAAGAGAAATGTCAAAAAAAGCGGCAAGAAATATGGCGTCGTTTGCTGTCCCTGTTGAAAAACCCTGTACATACAATTTTTTGGTTTTCTAAAAAAATGTATGATGAAAACAAAATATTGTTAAAAAACCTCCTCAAAAAGTAGGCATGTCAAAAAGCTTTATATGACAAACTTGTGGAGGAGTTCAGTGTCTACATATTTTCATAAACCTTCACCCTTCATCTGTTTAACTACAGCTTTAAACCTTTTTTTTTTCTAAATTGGGGCGTGGTAGTAGGGGTATTTGAAGAATTTTAACAAATTTCAGCTTTCTAGCATAAATTTAAAGGCCTCAAAAGTTGATACGGATTGAAAGACGGACGGACATTTTAATTAGACTTAAGTTTTGGTCCGGACTAAATATATATAATTTTAGCGGTCTATGACTAATATTGGGGGTGTTATAAACTATTTTCCAAATTAATATACCCTTAGGATAAGGTTTATAAAATATGCCTTTTTGGGGTGGGTCGCCAAACCAATTTTCGTGTCGCCAAATGAAATTTCAAATCGCCACATTTGACAAAAAAAGCGGCAAGAAATATGGCGTCGCTTGCTGTCCCTGTTGAAAAACCCTGTACATACAATTTTTTGGTTTTCTAAAAAAATGTATGATGAAAACAAAATATTGTTAAAAAACCTCCTAAAAAGTAGGCATGCCAAAAAGCTTTATATGACAAACTTGTGGAGGAGTTCAGTGTCTACATATTTTCATAAACCTTCACCCTTCATCTGTTTAACTACAGCTTTAAACCTTTTTTTTTTCTAAATTGGGGCGTGGTAGTAGGGGTATTTGAAGAATTTTAACAAATTTCAGCTTTCTAGCATAAATTTAAAGGCCTCAAAAGTTGATACGGATTGAAAGACGGACGGACATTGCTAATTAGACTTAAGTTTTGGTCCGGACTAAATATATATAATTTTAGCGGTCTATGACTAATATTGGGGGTGTTATAAACTATTTTCCAAATTAATATACCCTTAGGATAAGGTTTATAAAATATGCCTTTTTGGGGTGGGTCGCCAAACCAATTTTCGTGTCGCCAAATGAAATTTCAAATCGCCACATTTGACAAAAAAAGCGGCAAGAAATATGGCGTCGTTTGCTGTCCCTGTTGAAAAACCCTGTACATACAATTTTTTGGTTTTCTAAAAAAATGTATGATGAAAACAAAATATTGTTAAAAAACCTCCTCAAAAAGTAGGCATGTCAAAAAGCTTTATATGACAAACTTGTGGAGGAGTTCAGTGTCTACATATTTTCATAAACCTTCACCCTTCATCTGTTTAACTACAGCTTTAAACCTTTTTTTTCTAAATTGGGGCGTGGTAGTAGGGGTATTTGAAGAATTTTAACAAATTTCAGCTTTCTAGCATAAATTTAAAGGCCTCAAAAGTTGATACGGATTGAAAGACGGACGGACATTTTAATTAGACTTAAGTTTTGGTCCGGACTAAATATATATAATTTTAGCGGTCTATGACTAATATTGGGGGTGTTATAAACTATTTTCCAAATTAATATACCCTTAGGATAAGGTTTATAAAATATGCCTTTTTGGGGTGGGTCGCCAAACCAATTTTCGTGTCGCCAAATGAAATTTCAAATCGCCACATTTGACAAAAAAAACGGCAAGAAATATGGCGTCGTTTGCTGTCCCTGTTGAAAAACCCTGTACATACAATTTTTTGGTTTTCTAAAAAAATGTATGATGAAAACAAAATATTGTTAAAAAACCTCCTCAAAAAGTAGGCATGCCAAAAAGCTTTATATGACAAACTTGTGGAGGAGTTCAGTGTCTACATATTTTCATAAACCTTCACCCTTCATCTGTTTAACTACAGCTTTAAACCATTTTTTTTTTTCTAAATTGGGGGCGTGGCAGTAGGGGTAATTGAAGAATTTTAACAAATTTCAGCTTCCTAGCATAAATTTAAAGGCCTCAAAAGTTGATACGGATTGAAAGACGGACGGACATTGCTAATTAGACTTAAGTTTTGGTCCGGACTAAATATATATAATTTTAGCGGTCTATGACTAATATGCCTTTTGGGGTGGGTCGCCAAACCGATTTTCGTGTCGCCAAATGAAATTTCAAATCGCCACATTTGACACTGACTGGCCTGGTTGTCATAAGACACTCGCAACGTCGCTATTCTCATTCTCACATCTCCACTATTTTTGTCGATGGCTTTACTAAGTTTGAATGATGTCTTGATCCAAACTTACATCTGTCGCATTTTTTTGTTTTTGCGCATTTTATATAAGGATATTTGCGGCTACTCAGGAAATAGTATCATGCGAATGCGAGTAAGTATTACAAAACCGCAGGAAATTCCTAGTATTGCATTATAGTTTGCTTGTCGTACAGCGTCTTCTATTTAACCTTAATTAGTAAGTAAATCAGCCTGAAACAAAAGAAATCCGCCATGGTTGAAAAATTTGCAAGGATTTCGTTGACTTTTGTTGTTGAAGTCCATGAAGGGATTCCACCTTTTAAAACCAAAACAGCGTTTTTCTATTTAAAAAATCTATTTATTTCCTGCAATTAAAAACTCAGTCTTAATATAAAACTCTTTTTTCAAAAATCAAATTAATCCCGCTCTTCGATTTTAATACCATTTCCGACATCAAAACTAGCTCCTCATCTGGATATCTGAGTCGAATCGTCGTTTTCATCACAGTTTTAGAAGTGAGAATCTTCATAATAAGCATCGCATACTTCCTTCCAATACAAGAATGGGGTCCACCAGAAAATGGTAGAAATGCAAATGGTGAAATTTCAGGTGCATCCTTTGCAAATCTCTCTGGATTAAAGAGATACGGTTCATAAAAATATTTCTCATCATGCGCGAGACCGAACATGTTGATCCACAGTGTAGTTCCTTTACACAGATTAAATTTGCCAATTTTGATGTCTTGTGTCACCTGTCGGCCGGTTAAAGGAACAATTGTATAAAAACGAAGACATTCCTTTATAAACATGTCTAAATATTCCAGTTCGTTCACATTTAATTCGTCGTCTGCGCAAGAGGAGATCTCATTGTAAAGCCTCTCCTGGCAATTGGGATACTTAGCCAGGCAGTAAAAAACGAAACCCATTGCCGCTGTGGTAGTATCGACTCCCTGTAATAGTGAAATGTTTTAAAATATATTCATAGTTTTTATGTGTAAGTTTGCAAATTAAATTCGTTTTTTTTGCACTTTGAAATTCTTGATTAAACTTTCAGCTTTTGAATTCTTAGCTTTAATCTAAAGTTTTAAAACTTAATTGCATTTGGAAATAAGAAACTAATTAAATTTGCAAGGCTTCGAACTTGAAGTTAAAATGCTGAAAGAAGCCTATAGAGTGGAGGGTAAACCTACCGCAAATAGAAATGTATTCACTTCATCCTTAATGTCCTTGAAAGGTAGTGGCTGACCATCTATATCGGTTGTCAAAAGAATATCCAAAAGAGTGCGATTGTATTTTCCAGGTGGTTGTTTGCCGTTAGACCTGAGGTTTTCAGCTTGTTCTTTGATGACTTCATCTGTCATGCCATGAATGATACTGACCGACCTTAAGAGATGTTTATATGACGATGTGCGGTGGTAAACGAAATCCGAAAAGAGAAGTGGATTCACCATACGTTTGAAAAGGAGGTGACTTGTTCTGTAAAATCAAGAGTTTAGGAAATAGTTTGTAATACAGTAAGGCGTTAACGGATGCATTTTCTCACTAATAATAACATTTTAAGGTAACGTTTATGGTGTTTGAATGTGCTAGTGCTTCTGATTCTGATTATGAGTTGAAAACCAGAAGCAAATTTCTCTTCTTTCCAGGAGAGAAACTGTCATTTAAGTACCAAACGAACACTTTCAGAAGAGTCTGGAAGTCTTCCGGATTACTAATCGAAAACGACATTAGTAAGATAAATTATAAACGAAAATCTCTTGATCCAGTCAAGATTAAGAGCAGCTTAATTATAATCCCTATTAAGTGTTCAGTGGAAACGTAGGTACCTATAATAAAACTCACTCGTGAAAAGCCTGTGTATACGGCGATAGTTCATCCTCTTGGGTTTTTAGATTCTTTCCCATTGATGTATCTGCAAAATCACGGTACTTTTATAAATTGTAAGCAATCAAACACTACACCAACCACAAATGGTGTCCAAAATGCATGGAAATACGAAGTCACCAACTTCGACTTCTTTTCTTTGCAATACTTTATCCACAAATATACTCGCATGATGATGAATTCTGCCCGTAAAACTTGCCAACAAATTTGGATGAAAAGCCGGTCCTAGGGCTCGTCGATGGGTGTGCCAGTGCTTTCCTTAAATAAGATATCAAATATAAGTAAATAACATTTCTTAAAGCACATATTTCTTACCTTCACTGATCAGCAATCCATTTCCAATCAAAGTGCTTAACAATTGAAATGTATCTGCCCTCACAAGGGATGGTTCATTTAGAGCTTCTCGCGTCTCTTCAGAACTGTACAAAAATACCCACAATTGTGTTCCCAGCCAAATACGAAACGTACTGTGATAGGTATGGCGCAACTTGTCAACCAAAACGAATAAAGCTGTGAATAGGATTGCAAATGCAATAGTTTATAGAGAGAGAAAATAAGTACATACCTAGATTCTATTACTTTACCTTCTGGTTTGATTTGAGACATAAACTGGATACTGCCTACAAAAGGTATAGTCCATGGTCCAGGAATTCGACTGCCACAGCGAATGATATGAACTTTTCTTTGGATAATGTAAACACAAATAATTACTGCGATGAAAATGAAAACCAGCCCCATTGTCGATTTGAATTCTACTGAATAATTAGCAGCGATAGACTGACTTGAGTAGGTATCGAAGTAATCAGCATACATAAGAACATATTTCTAGATAAATGTATAGATGTGTCTACTTAGTGCAATATAATCTAGGTCTTGTCGGTTGCTGTCGACGGATTAGAACCTCGCAGTAAATTGCGATAAGTAACCGTTTCATCGATTAGCATACACAAATTGGCTATTTCTTTGTTTATACTTACATATTTATCGATTGTGATTGCACAAATCCGATTAGATCATATTTTAATCGATAAATTATGATGGTTAGGGTAGTTGCGAACTTTAGAAACAATTATAACAAAGGCACCAAACTGAGCGAAATACTTATGAAATTTATATAATAAAAGAACCTGTTATTGTATTCTGTAGATATATCACTGAAAAAGGTGCAACTAAAAGGTTAATTAAGCAGGTACTATAACTTTATCGGCAAAGAGAGAAAAAGAAACTAGTATGTCTGCTCTTGTTCGAAATTAAAGAATATCTCTACATTAAAACCTTGTATTAACCACCATCGAAGCTGGATATCACACATATTAGAAAAGACACTACCTACAGTGAAGTGGAACAGTCTTTTAGGCCTCCTTCAGTTTTTTGTTACAGCAACGTACACAAATGGTTCAGCCTGTTGGAAAGGCATCAGTCGAGTTCGTTTACGCCTGTTGTAGACGCTTGTTACAGACACCGGTCCAGGCGAGTCGTCGCCTTAGATTCACGTTGCTCTGTCCAATGTGACTCCGCTTTTTAAGAATCATCCGTAAGAAAGGCCTATCTCTGTCTCCATGTACTTGTCTCTGTATTAATTGCACTCCGGGAAGTTATGACCTGCATACCATAATTTAAGTACACAGAACTTCATCTGAAGAACACGTGAAGCCTTTTCCTTTTGGTGAGTACGTGTCACGTTTCAAGAGGCACCCACGATCCACGGAATATTCATATCAACCGTCATTTCGTTCTCCTTATTTACAGTCCTGAAAAAAAAGTCGGCAAATTAATCGGTCGAAAATTCTCCCATCAAATAGACAAATCGTGAAAATACTACAGCTGCGAAAACTATAAGCTCTATAAGATATGAAAGTACTCGAAAATACAGAAACACATCGGCATCACTAGCTTGGCTACATCGAGCTAGTGAACTTCGAATCCTGGTCTTCACATTGAAGACGACTAAGAAGATGAATTTCCGCTCTGTTCAAAACCATTTTAAATCCTTTCTTATGCCGGTCTTCCACTACCCGCATCAAACTCATTCAACGTTGTATCCAATTATTTATATAACTCAACTCACGTTGCTAGCGGCATAAGGAAGCATTGGACAACGTAATTCGGTTCAAGTTTTGCAAACAAAAAAAATTCCATTGCATCATCTTCGGTAAGATTGTGCATACAGGTATGCGTTGATTTTCTCGTATTGCGCAAGTGATTTGGTTAGTGACATGCACCGAACCAAGCAACGTTCAACACAATCAACTACAGTCAGCTGTATCACACCTCAAGTTGTTTCATTAGATAGTTAAAGTGATTTTAAGCAAGATCTCCGCAGAAAATAAAATCTAAAGGACTATTTACATGAGAGCGAAGTGCTCATTTAACTGTATTTATGAATTGAAAAATTGTATTGGTTCTACCACAGAAGTATTATATTTAATTGCTCTAACATAAAATCTAAAAAAAACTGTGTCTAAATTGATTTAAACAGCGAAATTTACAATCACAACAATTTAACCTGAATTAAAAAATTCGTGTCGCGTAATGTCACACTATATTGGCAATTCACACAATACGGGCGCGGTCCAAAAATCCACGAATGAAAAATTCGTTCGAGCGTAACCTTAAAATTGACACATCTTGCCGCTAACATTTTCAAATCAAATTCGCGGGTATTTGCGACCCAAAAAAGTTGTCATGTGAATGAAATGTCAGAATTTACGAATATTCCCTTGTTCGCAGTTGGCAATTCGCTCTCATATGAATAGTCCTGAAGTGACTGCGGCGATAATAATTTTGTGCGCAAATAAATACTTGAAAAAAGGAAAACAAGGTTTTGGGTCTATGATTTTAATTTAAGTCGCAGTAATGAGAAGTGACAGGACGTGATTGGCCAACTCAGATGGCGGCTCTTCAACTCCCTGCATTCAAACCAAAGAAGAATTAAAAATGGTGAGCAATGCGTTGAACAGATAATGTGTTGCACAGTGTTTTGCAATCGTTGCTCTACCTCATTCACGATCTCCACCAAGCAATACGAGCTCTTCCACTACTTTTACACTTGTCAAAAAACAACATCCAACCACCTCCAATGCGTTGGTTGATAGACTTCGTCCTACATATCTAAGAATTGAGTGTTTTGATGAAGTAAATAATAAATTGGACACTTTTTTAAGTAACACATATCGACTACGAAAATGTTTTATTTTTATTTTTAGCTTCTCCATTTATTTATTTTTTTTTCTCTTTTCCAGCAGAGTTGGGTGTATGTATATTCTTTTTGTTTTTCTCATTTAAATACAAAACATTTTATAATTTTTTTTTTGTTTTATTGTTTTCGTTTAATAATTATAATATTATTTAATAATAATTCGTTTCATCATCTGGCGTACTGTTTAAAAATTAAACAAAAAACGTCAATTTATCCTCAGTTTACAATAAAATAATTAATAATTATAATAATAATAATACATCATCATGTGCAACAATAAAAAAAAAACTGTTTTCCTCTCAATTAAATATTTGTAAAAAAAATCAAATTTGTTGCTTCTTTTACTTTTAATAATTTTATTTTTTGTTTCTAATAAAAAAAACAATCTCATATGGCTACGTTTTCTAAACAAAAATAATGCAAATGTTTTTCATATTTTCGTTTCATGTACATTTATGTATATAATATTTATTATTATTATGTTTTTTTTTTTTTTTGTTTATCAAAAATCACAATTGGTGCTGCTTACAAACTAATTGTAATAATTATAAATTTTAAAAATAAAATAAAAAAAAATAAATGGTGAATATGGTAAAAGTATATGTAAAATATTATTTTTAATTCGTCAATTTTAAGTAAGCAACAAAATGCGTTTTAGAAACATATACAATTTTGTTTGTATGTTTAAACAATATTTTAAGTTAATTTTTAAACTTTTTCCTTCGATATATTTATATTTTGTTATTTATTGAATCTCTAAGGACATTTAAAGCTACAAAAATGTATGCGATGCTATATATGTATGTATGTATATATATATTTTTTTTTATGTATGTAAAGGGTGTTTCTAGGGTCTGTTTAGATTTACATATTCGTATTTTGTTTTTTTTTCTGATGATCTAGACTAGTAAGTAGCCTGGGTTCAGTTGTTATTAAATTTCGCCAAGCCCTAAAAACGTTACAGGTGTCTCGAGTGGTTTTCAACGCGATATCGAGACATTTATTTTGGGCTTTCCTTTTGCAAGAAAAGGCCATGAGATCGACTCACGAGACACATTTGTGTAGAGGCCATTCACGATCGAAAGAAAAAAATGTCGTTTTATGCTACATGTGGCCGAGAATTTGGATTTCTCCGACAAGCTCGGTTCGAAGACTTCGAACTCAACATTTTGAGGTACAATTTATACTCATTGTTTACCTCAGCAGCGTTCTCTTTGAATTTGGTAGTCCTTACCTGCAAACAGTTGCGACAATCTAGGCTCTGAGGTGCATTCCGCGCCCTTTAGAAGAGGCAAGGAGACCTAAAACTCCGCGATTGCTTTGTCCGAGGACAGCTCTGATCATTGTGCAGAGGTTTTTGTTGTTCAGATCCATTTCAAGGAATAGCGCCGCTTAAGTAAATAAGTAAGATGACCATTTTCTGGAATTATAAAAATGGAATCATGCTTACTACTGGCCTAAGAAGTTCACAAATTTCTAACTAAATACCAACTTTCAATGAGGTTTTTTTTATGGAAATATTTTATTTTGTGGTCAGTCGCTCGCAGAAGAGCTTAGGCGGGGCAAGGACTTCGTTGGATTGAAAGGGCACGTTTATGTATTTGAATTGAGATCATGTTGTCAGCTTGTCGAGCAGTCAAGGCAAACACTTTGAAGAGTGATATAATTTGCAATAACAAAGGTTTCGTTGAAGGATGACCTTCATTGTTTCACCGAAAAACGAAGAAAATAACTTATGCTATATTCATGTACCACTAGCACTCTGAAAAGTGGGATGCTTGTGGAATTACATGGGGATTTCTTAAAATTTACAAAACTTGTAGGAATAGCAGAAGATTGATTGGGTGTTGTAAAAAATGTTTTACCATGTCAGCAGTCATTCGGAAACAGAGCGTAGAAGTAAAAAGAGCCAATTATTGGTTAAAGTAATAAATTTCAGAGGCTTCAAATACGCTCAGTTAAGAGATTAGATGGCGACTTGCCCTGTTCAGGACCTGAAGTCAGTTAGGTCAGGTTAGGACAAAAACACTGTTTACAGGGAAAATTCAGCCTACAGAGGACTGCTGCTCATGTGACTGAATCAAGCGAAAGAAGTGCATCTTGAAATACACATAGCGAAATAACCATACAGTCAATTGGACTTTTGGCCAAGGTCAGGGTAAAAGCGACACTTCCGAAAAAGCAAACAAATCAGTTGGAGATCAGCTACAGAAAACTCTTAGCTCCATTGACCCTAAAAGCCACAGGCATAACTCTTATCATCTCTCAACAAAATGTGCGAGATTTATTGGAGAGTAATCCCCAATAGAGACCAAGATCATCCGCGTTAATTTCTATTACGTTATAAGTTGGTATATTTGTAAGTGCTATTATTTTACAGAACCAAACCTCCCACAACAGCCTGCAAAACATTCCCTAAGAAAAATCGAAAAATTCGTAAAACATAAAACCCATGTAACTCAAAACTTAAAATGTAGCCCAATGTTTATCGGTAGAGGGCTACAAACAATATTCCTAAAATAAACTAACAAATGGTTATTGTCACAAATATTGTGTAAAATATTTTCCTGTTGTACTCTTCTGAAGATGACAGAAAACCCAGACTTGTCCGTCAATACCATACCACTTCCCTAGTCCAAACCGCTCCTTAATTTACTCTAAAACTGACTCTAGAAACCCCAATTATTTTTTCTCTTCTCATATTTAAAACAGACACTTGTAATCCTAAATTTAATTATGTATTTATTATATTTTTTTTATTTTGTATGCTTTTTTTTGATTTTTTTGTTTTGTCAGGTGAAACAACTTTATACGTATTACAGCCAAGTGGATTTTATCCCTATGGAGCGTTGTATATATAAATATATGTAAGATTATTTTTTTTAAATTCTTAAAAGCAAGAAAAGAAAATAACAAAGAGAAAGTTTTGAATTTTGTTCTTGGGTGGATTCGAAGCGAATCGAAAGGTTTTGGGGCTTTGGTAAAAAAAATAAAAGCGTAAACGAAAAAGAAAATTATGGGAGGATATAAAAAAGAAAATTTCCGACCAGTTACTTTCTCTGTTGTTGTTGTTGTTTTCTTTTTTTTCGTATCAAAAATCAAAATAAAAAAAAATTTCTTTAAAAATTTAACTGTCATGTTTTACGCGGTGGTGTAGGAGGCGGTGGCCTCATGTCTTTGGGAATGTTTTCGTAGGCTGAAAAATGATTGGAGTGAGCAATTTGAGTAAGCCGAGCCTAGGGGACAGCTGCTTACCTGTTTGATGGTGGTGATGATGTTGGTTGGCAGCATTCGATGCTGCTACAGCCGCAGCTGATGAATCGTTGTTTTGTTTGTTGGCGATCATGTTTACCTCGTTGACTGGATATCTCATTGGCTGTTTTGGTGCTGGTTGTGGTGGTAAATTTTGTTGTTGCTGTTGTTGTTGTTTTAATAAATTTGGTGTATTGTCATTTTTATTGCCCAAACTTAGGCTGGAAATTGCTGGCGGTAATGGAGATCTCTGGCAATCGTTGCCAATTTCACCTGTATACCTGCGAGCGGGAAGAGGATGGAAATTTTGTATTAGTTTAACTATCTGGGTCAAAGAAGATTGTTTTAATTTGTATGTTGCAAGGTGGGGTGTTAAACAATGGATACATTTTCACTAAAAGGGGTTCATCAACTTCCAAAGAAATATATTGTTTAGCAAAGAAAATGTGCAGACTGTTGTCCATAAATAAATCTGTTATGTTGATTAGTCGATAGATTGACGAGAAAACGACATTTCTAGGAACTAGTAGACTCTTACTTTCAAAGCAATTAGTTGGACGTAAAGAAGGCATAAGTTGAGGACTCTATTCAAATCCTGACTGCCGAGATCGCTGGCCTACCTTCAAGTCCCGATTAGGGAGTGTTTTTCGAATTAAATGAATAAATAATAATCCAGTACCAGTGGCAATTCTAGACTTCACTCATTTTTTTGTGGTGGTGGCAAACACAAGTTATAATTCAAAAATATAAGTAAGTTTTGGCAGCGTAGAAGGCAAGACGTGAAATCAGTTAGTGAAAAGAAAATCTCATACCTGTCAACACTTATTAAATCATCGTTGATGACTTTTAAGTGACAGGCCATCAATTTTTCATTTTCAGCTGGTGGAAATTTCAACCGAACGGATGAAAAGTCGAATAAAAAGTACAAATCTTAATTTATAGCTCCGATTTAATCCACCCTTCCTTTCCACTCAAATGTTTCTTTGAACATTCTACAAACGCATAACAAATACTCACTTAATATTCGTATATTCTCTGCCCACTTGTAAGCTCTGCTCTTCGGCCCGCTTCCTTTGTATCAAAGTTTGAATGTAGTGCTGGACAGCATAGTATACAAATTTGTATTGTGCTTCAGTTTGTACTAGACCAGAACGTTGCGAACGAACCATCTGGATTGTGCGTTGAATGTCAATTTCTGTATCCAACCCTGCAAAATAGAAACCAGTTTCGCATTGGTGATAAGCCACAAAGAAAAGAAAGCTGAACTTACCTTCTCTATCGATTTGATCCAGAATCATGTCGATGACAATAAAAGTTCCTGTACGACCAATACCAGCCGAACAGTGGACACAAATCGGTCCCTGAAAAAAAAATTGTTATTAGAACGCAATAAATCACATGACTGTGTGATGTTGTATCTTACAGGTTTGTCTCCTGCCTGAGTCAACTGGCTCTGTTTTGTGTTGACATCTTGTAGAAAATTCAAAACACAACCTGGATCAGCGGGCACGCCATGATCGGGCCACACTTGGAAATGATAATGAAAGATGCGACGTTCCGGCTTACCACGCCACGAGAACAAAAATTCCCGTAACGTATAATCACTAGTGGAACTCTCCGTTAAGCAAGTAATCTTGGCATATCCCCATTCCTTGGTGTTACCTTCACTGGGCCAATATTTTGCGCATTTGTTTTTGCCTAAATAAAAAATAATTAATAAATAGAAAAAGAAAAAAAACAGATCCTCTAATGGTATAACTTACTTCTTTCAAACTCTTTGGTGGTCATAACAATAACACGAGTGTTCTCTTGCCAAATCATGTTCCAGAAATCCTGGATCGTATTTTGTAAACATCCCTGAGTGGCGATGTATGTCTTGAACATCTCACGTTCGTCCTTTTTGGACGATGTTAACGATTCGCTGCGCTTATGCTTGTGCATCGTATCGGATTTCTTATTACAGGTGGTACAGTTACTGTACGGCAGAATTGCCGATTTCATGGCACATTGTACGCATGTCTTATTCAATATTTGACAATTTTGACAGTTCTTTTGCATTTGTGCGGCGGTACATGCCGGACACGATGAGAACGTGTTCAGGCTTTCCGATGACGAACTCATACTGTTCAAATCACCGTCGGTGGGTAGGCGAATGTAATTGGCATTTATGTATTCGGCGCCGGCAATGCTGCGATCTACATCACCAAGTTTCACTCGAGTGTGGTCATCTGAAGCGAGAACAAATACATTCAAATAAGTTCTACAGAAAAAGGGAAGGCGGCAATTTTTTCAACTTACATGGAAGAATGTTCTTGTAACGATTTTTGTTGCGATTTTCGTTTTTGTAGCCTTCACGACGCGAGAAAGTATCCCTGCTGTCTTGCTGTTGTAGCGATTCAAACTCCTCCCAGAAGCCACCCTTTAAATAGAAACAAATAAAAGGTTAATTTTAAATTCACATCGGCAACAAAAAAAAAACGTTCACGTCTCCTTATTAAACTAAAATAAAAAATATATATATACAATAATAAGAACACACCTTAACCAACTGGTCCACCCTTGCATTGATGCCGGCTGCAACGATACGGGTCGCATTGAAGGGCTGCCTCAAGTGGACCACCGTTCCGCACGTCTCCACCATGGGATTCCGCTTATAATGTTCGATTAATTCACTTAACGTAGCAAAGGGTTCACCACCGCCAACATCGTATTTCTTATCCTTAAAAAATGAAGAGAAGAAAAAAGCACATCCAATTAAGTACATTATGCCAAATTACACACACCCAAACACAATTTGAATATTTGCTCGTACATTTCGAGCGTTATATGCACAACATAAAGATACAGAGTGACTGTCTATACTGCGCACTGACGCATACATTGTTCGCGAACGGACTTATGTCTCCCTCAAGGTCAGCTGAACGTGAATGGCGAACAACGGGGACACAGCTCCACAGCACACTGATAGACTGATAGACAGATAGACAGACACTCGATTCACAACTTTTCCACTTAAGGAAACACAACTTGGAAGGTAAAACTATAAAACGAGTTAAAAATAAAACCTCAATATGTACTTACATGCCATCGGATCATTACATGCGTTACTTTGTCATCTGCCCGCACGGATAGTACAAAATCTCCTGGTTTGCTCTGAGATTCCCTCACCAGAAATGAACCATTCTTTCCGCGTTCCAAAATCAGTTTTTCAGCTTCCTTACCGGATAGGTTCCCGTGAAACCATCTGCACAAAGAGAGACACAGCAGCAGTTTAGTAAATTATAAATTACGTAGGTATATATGCCAAACACTAGAGAATTATTTTTAAACTATATATATTTTTTTTTAAGAGAGGAGCAACTTTAGAACAACATTCGCGGTGCACAAGATCGCGGCGTCGATTGATCGCAGTTACACCAGCTCAAAGGTGTTTTTCCGCGCGCTGATCGGTTAAAACGGAGAAAATTAGTTGCAATTGCAAGTCAGTTCGGTTTGGTATCTCTGTCCGTCTACCCGCTCCGCATTTGGTGGCGATTGACTTGGGGACTTACTAAATCAGTCAGCAGTGTATGCATAGAGTAAACAAAAACAATAACAAATCAACGAGCGAGAGAGAACTTGTTTTAAAACAACAACACAATTAGGTTTTGCATTTTGCATACTACTTTTTCGTCAGCCACTGTTTAAGTGATGAGAGTTATTTATTAGATGACTTAATGTGTGACATAGAGGTGTAGATAGGAGGGAGACTCAATCTATTGCCGGTCAGTCATTAACTTTAGTCATTTTGGATTGTGCTCCGTGAATACCAATCAGCTGTGGCTGGAGGGGCGGCGGTTGTCCAAAAATGCCTGGGGAAGCAATTTTGCTGCTAGCAATGGACTAGGAAGTCATAGATTGTTGTTTTATTGCACGAAGATGACAGATAAGCGCCCAAAATTCAAAGAATATGATTGTTATTTTTGTGTTTTTGAGTTGTAATGACGCAGGTTGTGGCAGTAACACGCACCCGAGTAGAATTCCGAGAAAATTCCATTGAATATCAATAAGCCTCCTCATCCGCATTAAGTCACTGGCGGACCAGAGATAATGAGGAATTATTATTACAGAGATTCGTTCGTAATAAAACATTGAATTGCATCTTTCATATTCAGTGCATAACTTGATTGGAAGAGCATTTGAATCATTCAGAAGAGGGGGGAAGTTATGTCAAAGACGCAACTTCAAACTGTCTATGAATGAATTAGGTGGTAAATCTCTGACCCAGTTGCACTCTGTGCTTACCCTAATTTTGTTTGAAGACAATTCGTGTAGCACAGAATCGGAACAAACGTGAATGTTTTCGTCATCTTTGAATTTTAACACAAACAGCTATCACGGTCAACTGACTGCTTAATACGCCACTAAAAACGTGAGTTCACTCCCAAGTTCTACGAGATTGGCCACAAAAGTGTAACATCTTTAATGAGTTGATTTATAATCGGTCTTCGTTTAATTGTTGCCGGAAGCTTATCTAATGAACGTGTTCACGGATCCAGTAACTTTATATCAGTCATTCTAACAACACGTGGATTTTGGTGGATTACATTGCGAATCTTGCACGAAAGACGACAGTGCTTCCCAGAGCGTCATGTGCCTTTTGGAAATGTAATTACAATGGAAACCCCACATACAACTTCGTGCTACACAATGTATTCTCCAAGATTTGTAGGGGTTCCGCTCGGAATTAACTGCATACGAATACTGCACATTATCAAAACAAAAGAACCTATCTGTCACATTTGTTTAAACAAAATTACAGCGCCGCACAATGTTGTGGTGTTCCTTTTGTTTAGACAGCCATTAAATGGAATTGAAATTGCAGTTATTTACACTAAATTGTTCTAAAGATAAATGAAGTCAAAGAAAATAGGCCCCCATACTGAGTTAAGTGCAGTAGCAGTGATTTTTTTTTTCAAACTCATTATGTCTACGTGCTGTCAATTAGGCTAGACATGTAGCCGACAATTTAACGTTGAAAAATGTTAAAATTCGTTTATGAGCGAGGCAAATATGTACAATGTTTGACCAAGTTCACACAGTCTACATATATGGGTATAGATTTTCAATGCTAAAAAATGAGTCAAAAGCACGTAGAAAAATATGTACTTTTCACATATCCACTGGAATACATTACGAAAATGAAGAACCCTAATAATAATAACAACAAATTCGTTTCCAATTAGCACTGAATATTAGAGATACCGAGTCGAGTAGTATGTATGTAGTATGTATCTGCAATGTCAACTGGAAGGTACTTGTTGTTAAGCAATATGCTAGCGGCATGTGAGTAATATTAGTGACTTTAACGAGGGACATAATATTTTTGTGTTTTTTAAATATGGCTAATGAAATAAATACACTTCGCGGACACGGACACGGACACGGACACACGAATGATGTCAATAAACGAATTATAAATATTTTTTCATTTGCGTTGACATCCTAATAAAGTCCGAAAATTATACTTGTCATATGGGCTATTGGGGGTGGTCTGGCAAAGGGCGCAGCCACGTGCGTTACTGGGTTTCTAGGGCGTTCAAGCAAAACAAATAAACTATTTATCGATAATGACTTTACAATGGATGTACAATGTGCGTCGCGTACAAATAATGTTAATTTAAAAATATAATAATGAGAGGAAATTTGGTATAATGGACCCATTGTGGGAGGTGTTAATTGGATGGAATAGTTGTTTATTTTTTTCTAAGGAATTTAAATGAATTTGCTGAGATATTAAATATGTTCTTTTACCAGCTTAAAATGCTGAGTAATGAAGCTAACTCTAGCTCTCTGCGTCGCACTTCGACTTGTACCTTATCGCAAAAAGCTCAAAAAGGTGTGACAATTAACGCATCAAAATTAGATACACAGCTGTCTGCGAAATGTTGAAGACGGTGAACAGCATGCAAAACTATAAAAATCAGAGCGATTTACTAAAGCAAGCTAGGAGAAGTCTATATAAAATAGATTTTGTTTTGCTAAAAAAAGTGCTTTTTGTAGACTTAAAGTGGTAAATCGTATTACCAGTCAGACAAGCTGCATTTTAAAGCAGAAGCTTCAATTTTTAGATACACTCACAAACCTCAATAATTAACGCTTTAATTAGCGCTTGAGTCTGGCGATCAAGCAATTAATGTCAATTTATGGCTGATTAATTTATGACCATACATCCAATTATTGCAATAAAACAGATCTCAGCTTGTAGTTAATGAAAGCTATATATCCTAAAGCTATGGATCCTATAAATCTGGCGCCCTTAATACCTCTTAAACAAATGTTTAACTTAGTGCAGATCTCAATGGCATCAATCTGGCCAAAAAAAATATTATTTTTTGGGAGACGAACTAGCATACAAATGAGGTGTAACAACATTGATGAACATGGCCAGAACTCAACTAGGTTTTCCTCTCAATCATAGACGAACCTCCTCTAAGTGAATCTTTGTGAAACAGTTTCAATGAGGAGCAATGACTAACAGCCCAGTTGTTTGAAAAGCTCATCTTATCGGAACTAATTAAAGTAAAATTAACAAACACAATTAAGGTTATATTTAATAAGGTAAAACCAAGTCGAATTTCCTGTCGATTAAAGCAAATTAGAGCGGCGAATAAATGTACCCGTATAGCACTCAATACTAGATGCGCAATGCTGGCGTTAATGACAACAATTACACTGACAATGACCCGCATTAAACCAGGCATCAACTTGTCAATTTATGCGTCTCAAAGACAATGCATTATACATTAAGGTCGTGGCTCATAAAGAATTTCGAGGACACCAAATGAAAGAAAGGATGGAATCAAAGTTTGTCGTTTTATTTAAACTTTGCTCTTTTAATACACGATAAAGTTATATAACTCCTTTGTGCGTGAGAAAAAGCTTTTTTTCTGCTTTATTTAGCTTGAACTAACATAGCTAGCAAACTTCAGTTGCAACCGCTAAATACTTCCGGTGCCAAATTTAAAAGTCATATAAAATTTGTCAGTCATCCAATTTCGAGGAAGAGTAACACTATATTCGAATATTTGAACCCAGTGAATCGATTGATTTTATTGGAAAAAGACGATGAGAATTTCTTTAATAAATTTAAGGCAACTAAGGCTTGACACAAACATTCGGCACTTAAATAAATCAACTCGATCATAAATGACGCATCGATAGTCAGAATAAATTTGTAAGCCAATGTTTCTTTGAAAGACAATCTACACCTCCGAGCGGAGGTCTTTGATATACTAAGATGAGTATGAATGTACTCAAGACATATACCACGCCCAAAACTAATTTATACTTGCTGGATTGGGTTTATATAGGAACAGAGGAAAGGATAACGAAATTAGGTAATGAAGACAGAGCAACGTGGCAAAAAACCTTGATAATAGATTCGTTTTCAACTTGAAAATATAATCTAATCGGTTTTAAAAAGAAATATATTTGACGAAACTTCTCAGCTCCTTGTAATTGGTACAAAATAGGACTTTTGAGTTGATACCGATTTTAAAAGTACGAAGTGTAGAGTTTCATATCCTACATAGATTCTTTACTAATGAGACGAGGTATACCTTGATAGTTATGGCCCGAATAAATTTTCCTTTTTTTATTTAAATTATTTCTTAATACTTCACTTTCACTAAAATCCGTAAAAAGATGATGGCATTGCGGGGCTTATTGTGGAAATACTGAGAAAATAAGGATAGATAAGAAGCATTGCGACCATAACTGAAAATCAATCGACTTTGCCATGATTATTGAATATTGGAAAACATAAACTCTCAGTTTGCTCAACAAAGATGAACGTATTCTTTTGTTATTGTTTTCCTTTTTTTTTTTTAAATTATAAAAGAGAATTTTAAATATAAATAAATTCAGAAGCCCCTCGCAGTTATTTTTTTTTTAGACATTTTCAGGTTTTATTTTTTTTTTAACTGAAAATATGAAATATTTCTCCACTCCCTTTACACTCACGAAACAAATCATATTAAAACAATAAAATACAAATTTTACAGAACTAATAATACTAACGGATAGAAAAGCAATGTTCTCCGTAGTTCCGCTAACGCAGTCGATATAATGATCTGCGCCGCTGGCAGCATCAACAACGGTGTAGTTAATACACCTCCAGTTAAATCTTTAACAACCAACTGACTCATCTGATTGTGTTCTTCATCTGAATCCAAGGAACTTTCACTATTATTCTGACTAGTCCTTTTTTCATCACTTTTAACTGTTCTACTTTTGCACTCCATTGAATGTTTGTTTTTCAGTTTATTCTGCATAAAATGTACCGTACTGATACTATTGGTTATTTTTCCAATGTATTTGTTAAACATCGCATTCAGTTGTTAGCACTAGAATATTTTGAAACCCTTTACTTTTTGGCTCCTGCCTTGGTATTATTGGTACCGGTTTTCTCGACAATGACGATCTTCGTTAAATGCTCAAACACAAACCCTGAAGACATGGTGGTTCACTAGTATTGTGTAGTTTATTTGGCTCGAAAATTAATAAGTCTTATTGGACAATGGCACGAGAGTTGCTATAAGCAAAAGGAACTTTGATAGAACAACGCACTGTTTTTTTTTCTAAACGCGATATATCAAATCAACTTCTTTTACTTGTGAGACAGTGCTACCTTGCGCGCGATCTTCCGTGTAAATGGTTTCGTATTAAATGTGCGACTAAGCTGAAAGCACCCAAAATGTTATTGTTTTATTGGATCGCCGCGATTCCCCTAACCCTCAATAGTCGGTGAGAGGACGAGAATGAGAACGAGAACGAGAACAAAAAAAAACACAGCTTACACAGCAGCAAGCAGCACATTTTGGATGGAGCAGCAGCAAAAGGCGTGGAGAGAGAAAAAAAAAATTAAAAAACATGACACCTGTCATCGTCCAGTGCAAAGCTTAGCAAAACCTCCAGCCCCAACTGGTGGCATAGCATTAGCAACATGTAAAAAAGCTTTCTTGTCGGTGAAATGCGCAAATTACGAGTATAAACAGATTCCAGATACAAGTACATGCGAGATACGCGTATCATGGCGGCTGTCGCTGTTTAATGACTTTTTTGGGATACGTGCTCCGCATTCAGTATTACAGCGACTTACGTAGGTTCGACGCGATTAATTGACCACCAAAATCAAAATCCTAAAATAAAAAATAAAACATTTATCGGTGTATAGCAACACCAGTAGTGAATGTAGCCAACCGTGCCGCTGACCGCCACCAGCAACCACAAGCCGGTGCTGATCAAGTTCATATCCCAAAACTGCATCGTAAAACATGTGGTAGGAAAAAATTAAATCGCACTCGCAGCTTAGCGAGGTGACAAAGGCTTGGCCAAACTAAATCTAAATCATTTCACAACACTTTGCACTTGTTTTTGTTTGTTTGCGTTTTTTTTTTTTTGATGGTGTCTCGTGACTGAGTCATTATACATATTATCTCGCGGGTAAAAAACAAACCGGAAATTTCATAAAGAATCCTTTATATGAGCTGAGCGCACCACCAATAGAGAAGCGAAAAAAATCCTGTTGTAGAGCGCTGACCTTTTTTGATAACAATTTCCGCAAGCGGAATTTATTTTTATCTGCTCCGATTCAATCGGAATCGAGACTTTGTGTCTCGTTGAATGCGTCAATATTGCAGCAGGAAGGTTCTAAGAATAACTTTGGATGACATAAAAATATGCAAAGTTGGATAAATTTAGATTTCAGCTCAGTGTTTTGTTTTTTTTTAGCTCTGCAGCAGGTTTACCCGAACTAAAAAGAGTTGAAAAAGGGATTCAAAGAACCGCTAACGAGTAACAAGATTTTTTTATGCGATTTATGGTTCCGGTTTTATTTGGTGTAAATTGACGCATGAACGATCAATTTTGGCTACTGCAGCGTAAATCTAATTTTAAAATTTGATGATTGATTGAATCAGCTTGGAAATGATGTGGACTGCGTTCTGTGAGTCACACAACTGGTGATGAATTTTACCTGTAAATGACATTGTGTATTTAGTAGGGTTAAAATGTTAATATGTGCGCGAGTCATATTCCAAAACCCACGCAAAATCTTTGAGATTTGCCATATTCAATGTAAGCTACAAAGCAGCGTTGCTACTGTCTGGCGCTGGTCAACAACCCACATTAAAGCAGATTCTGTATGCAAAGGCGAAGGAAATAAAAGCGGAGCGCCTAAGCAGTTGCATTTGTATTTGTCGAGGGTTGCCAAGTTACGGTGGGTATCACTTTGAATAAATCCACGGCATCTTTGAAGGCAAAATGAATGCATTTTAATATGTTCTTTTAAGTAACATCTATATCGGAGCTCTTTTTGAAAACAGTAGACAGAAATGGTCAATAACGAATTTTTATAAACCACTTCCAAAGAATGCATGTACTCACTGTCTAATCGCAATCTAATCTTTACAGGTTTCTGAGACAGTGAATTTCATTTATTAATTTAGTTGAATGCTTACACATTAAGACATGGAATATTCTTATAGACTTAAATCAAAATCAGTATTTTCTCTTCACATGGTGATGTAGTACTACTTGCAAAGGGCAAGTTTCTACCGACGTTAAGCGACCTTTTGGAGAACTTGTTAAAATCGCTTAATATATGGGCAAAGCAATGCGGAAGAATGAGCTTCTTCTGTTTACGAATGAAAGGACTATACCTCCATTTAAACTGAGAGTGCGAGATATCTGGGAATGATCCTTGATAAAAAAAACTCAATTGGAAGCTAAATGACAGTGAAAGAGTGAAGAAAGCAGCTAATGCCCTCTGCGCATGTAACCGCATTTTTGGCAGGAGGTGATACTCACATATGGCAGCATAGTCTGGTGGCAAGCGTTAAGCAAAGCGACCAATCTTAAGTCAATGACAAAAAGACTAGCATGTATGGGGAGAACCAGTGCGTTAAGAACTACACTAACTGCTGGAAGGCAGGCAATTCTTAACTTAACACCTCTGGACCTATACATGGAGAAATTCCCGAGCAGAAATGAATGGGATACGAATGAACCCACGAAAAGTAAATCGTTATCCATCTACACAGATGGATCTATGATGGACTGTGGAACCGGTGCCGGAATATTCTTGGAAGAATTAAAGCTACTTCCTGACAACAGCATTGTCTTTCAATCAGAGGTACTGGCGTTCGCGCGTAAGGTATCATTCTTGGCAATACCATTAAATGATATTACCATTTTTATTGACGTCACGCAAAGCTATAACAGCAGTTTCTGCTATTGAAATAAAATCCAAGCTACTTCACCGCTGTCGTGAAGACTTTAAGGCATTCTGCTCGCAGCACGCCTTAAATCTCGATTAGGTCCCTGGACATAGTGACAATGAGAAGGCTGACTAATTAGCGAGGTATGGGTCTGCAATGGACCATGATCGAACACTTCAGTCGAATAAACCACCACTCTGCGATCTTAGAAATGAGTGGAGAACAATATCCGTATGAAATCTAACAACAGGTGAAAAGAACTAGCTACCTGTGAAGTATTAAAGAAGCTCTGGCCGGAATACAACAGTGGCCGAACCATCAAACTTCGATAGTTTGATAGGTCATCACTGTCTAAGCTTCGGGACATAACTTCCTAAGAAATCACGCAATGAAATTAAACCTCAAAGATGACGACATATAGAGGATGCTGTGATGAAGAGGTCCATGAGGACGCAACTCACCTCCTCTGTCACTGTCCGAGTCTCGGTCACTTAAGGAACAGAACACTTGGAAGCTACTACTTCCATGAACTTTCTGATGTCTCACTTTTTGATCTTAATAGGTTTCGGAGGATATCAGGTTGGCTGGACGGCGTCAAGTAAAGGGACACGAAGCCTAACCATCTCTAACACTAAAGGCTAACCCCCCACAAAAAGGCATCACAATGGGTCCATGAGGACCTGCTCTCCCGACCTGTAAACCTAGCCTAACCTTTTCTTTTCACGTGGGTACTAATTTATTTTCATCATTATTGGATTGATTCAACTATGAGTTTTGAGCCGCACATCTGGGAATTACCCAGCCAGATAAATTCAAATAAAGTCTTGGTCCGAAATATATATGTAGCAATGAACATTAAGTTATGAGACTGATGAATAAATTTCAATTTGTTTAAACGATAACTTGTCTAATGGGTCTGAATAAATAACCAAGTTCCTAAGATTGATTTGAAACACTGTCAAGAGATTCAAGTTGCATCAGAGCTACAGTCTCCTGAAAGGACTGTCTGTGCAGCTATAATTTATTCTGAAGTTGAATTGCATCAATAAATGCAAACTGAGTGAACATAACAGTCTATTTTCTTTGCATTATCGTTATCCTTCTCCATATTGAGGAGGAAATAGAACCCCCGAAGGGTATCCGAAGGCTGTAATAGTGTCGAAGTGGGGTTAAACAGTTGTTATTTACCTTCATTAACTTATGTATAAAGTCTGCAAACGGCGATATCTAAACAACTATGTGTCCACTTACTAGGACGAAACAAAGCTGTTAATAGCAGCAACTTCTAGTTGGTGAAGGAGTTCATCTACCGTGGTGTGAACATTTGCTCTTCTAATTATATATTAGTGGAGATTCCACGAAGGTTTACCCTAGGAAACCGTTGCTGCTTCGTCATGGCAGAACAAATGGGACTGACTCGAAGGGCAAAATATATGTTCTACAGAACCGTATTCAACAACTGCGCGAAATGCTGGAGGATAAGCAGGAGAGGGCAGTTAGTATTGCGCTCTTTTGAAAGAAAACTTCTTTGACTGGTATTTGGTCCTGTGTGCGAGGAGGGCGAATGGCAAAAAGTGGTCCAGCAAAGAGGATCTTAAATTCCCAGCCCTTCATGATCGAGTCGACAAGCAAGACCGAATTTATGTTTTAAAGACAAAGCTATTACGAATTCCAGTGCGCTTGGTCTGGAAAATTTAGATGTAGCGTGCCCTGGATCCCCCTTTTTTTAAGGCAGAGATTCTTCACGAGTAGAAAGCCCATTCACAAATTGTTCCAAAGTATGTCGAAAGTCTTCGAACAGTCCAGTAGCAACATCGAGAGAACGTGTCTTAAGGTCAAGTTTAAAATCAGGTGAATACCACAGTCTATGAAAAAGACGTGATGTGAAAAATTCAATTGGTTCTATTACTGCAGATATCAAATAGGACTCGAACGAATTCAATATGCACGGAGTGCGAATGTTCTCTATTTCTTCTCTGTGATATGCAAAATCCCACAAACGTCAACCACATTAGCCATTAATTTGTCGAAGACAGTAGAGTGGTTAGTGCATTAGTCTACCAGTCGAGGGGTCTCCGGGTAAAAGCTGCTTGTATCTAGTAAATTGAAAGTCTGGCAAATATCCAGAAGTGTGAAGAAGTTGTTGATACATTCTATTAGTATACACAGGATTTAGGCACTGCTCCTTTGTCCAATTATGGTCCCTTGATATTTCGTTTTTTAGGCTCCTTTTCAAGAAGATCCTCCATAAGAAAGCGTAGAAGTTAGCTATCAAGGATTTATGGACAACTGGCCCGTATACAGAGTTGCATCTTCTTCAACACAAGAGTAAAGCTTGCCAGAATGGACGGACAAAATCAAATATATAAACATATATCCGGGAAACTACTTTCAACATTGCCCAAGTTGTAATGAATGACAACACTCGACTTTGAGCATGGGGTTATGATCAGGATTGTAACCTGAGTACAACACAGGCCGGATCGAAAGAAATAAGAACAAGAACCTTGATGTTAGGCCTCTCGGTTTCGAATAACTGAGGTGAAATGTTGTCGGCAATTACTTCCTTGTTACACAATCATATTTTTCTCCCATCAAGACACAGATAAAAAAATAGGCCACCATAAAATCGTAACATTTAATCAGCTAGAAAACCCACTGACCGATTTAAATACATCTTTCCAATTTAAACATTCTTTAGGTTGGCAGCCGGCAGTTCTAGCATCCTTCAATAGAAAGTGAAAGGTATCACTTTCACACTTCTATCCAATGTCGATCGATGCTTCTGTCCTCAGCTCGCATCTTAAACGAGAATTAGAAAGTTGCAATGGCACAAGCAAATCGCTTTAATTATCCAGTTGTCGCCATAACAAATTATGATTTAACAATCTACCACATAATCGTTTCCAAGAATTTCATCTAACAAAGTGCGTGTGCACTGCTCTCTCGTGTACACCGTCAAAGCGGCTTTGCACTGTTACTCTACTCAGATAGTATGGGCAAAACGATCGGAAATCCGCCAATGCTACCAGTAACTAGACTATTATGACAAACGAAGAAAGAAAAAAAAACAGAAACAAAATCCCCTACATTTGTGGTTGTTAATGGATTAAGATAACACAGCTGCCGCACGCTTTGCATACAAATTACTTTGATTAAAAAAAAAAGAGTCAAACCAACTGAGACTGCAAAGAAGAAACCCTCTTTCGTGCGTCTGCCCCAGCAGCAGAGTGTCGAATTGATTTAGGAAGCACTTCGAAAGCTCAATGTCAGAGCACAGTTGAAAACCCCGGTATTTGGCTTCTATTTTTTTCTTTCGAAATTAAATTCTTACATTACACGCTGCGTCGTGCATTCTAAGCAGGCTACTGTTGCTGCTGGTGTGGGGTTGGCGATCGATTGGATTTACTTAATCGTGACAAACTGCACATACTCACTTTGCTGGTTCATCTGTGAGGATTATTTTTACAATTTTCACGATTTTTGTGTTCTCAAACCTGTGACGGCGACGCAAATGTGCAAAGATTCATTCTAAGCCGCAGATATTATGCGGTGTGGGGAACTCCTTAAATTTGTGGTCACCGCTTGCGACTGTAAATGAGGGTGACATCTTGTTTTCTTGCCTGAGAAACTAATTAAAAGCTATTTGGCTGGTCTCCAGAGGCCGAGAGTATTCTATTGGGACTTGGTATTCCGTAAGCGTTTTTTGTCGATTTTTTTTTCTTTTTTATTTTTATTTTATTTTTTGTTTCATTCGTATTTCATTGCCAAGTTGAAGTATTAAAGTCTCGGACATGCTAACACAGCTAGAAGTAGCTCATATTCGAAAGGAACGTTTAACCGAAGGTGTAACCGAGTAGCAGCATTACAAGTTTGTAAAATAAGCAGAGCGGCAAGTAGTCATGAGGTCGGCTTGATCAATTTGTAGTAAGAAAATGGAGCTCTAATGACCTTAATAAGGTTGTTCCCCATTCAATGAACCGGAATAAGTATATTTTTTTCATTATGGTTGGTTTGTGTAGGTGTTTGATGAAAGCTGTTTGTTATTGCCTTTTAAGGAAATAAATTTAGTAATTAGCTTTGTGTGCCTAATAAAGGAATTTTTTCATTATAAATCGGCCGTCAGTAGATTTATTCACACTCGATCAAAAGTTATGCCACAATTATGACTACGACTAAACCGTTCGAGTCTAATAACTGATAGACAGGACTTTAAAACAATCAGTTCAGAACAGGACTTCTCGTCCTCAGCTTGAGATCTACGGCCAGTCCGTCCAAGAGATTGAACTACCAAGAACAATAAAATAAAACAAACGTGTGTGCCTCAAGCAAAAAAAAAATTGCATGAAGAAGACGAGGAAGAGGAGGTTTTTTTTTTCGTTGTTGCATCTACTTATTGTCTATCTGTATTGCCCACAAGAAAGCCTTCTCTCTCCACTGTTTTGGTGCATGGTGGTCGACTCTCTGCTGGTATCTACGTGCAGACCAATGCTGATAATGTCGCTGTTATTTCTATTCTATCGATCCAGCGTGGGTAAATGTTTTTTCGAAAGCGCCGGTGGCGTTGAACATGTTTTAATATTAGTTTACTAGAAATGAACTCTCGGTGAAAACTCTTTAAACGGAGGTTGTCCTCTTTACGAGAAAGAGGAAATTGACCTGGTTGTCTCAACTAGTACTAAAATGCATCAGGTAAGAGTTATATTGGAAACCTAAAGTCTTCTATTAAACCTTGATAGTAAGCTCATTCCGACCAAAAGAGGCTTTCTGCCAGTGCAATGGAGTTTTCAGCACCTGAACCTGTATTGAGTATAACAGCATCCCTAATAAGATCCTCCAATGATGACTGGATCTAAATGATTGGATGACTGGATCTAAACCAAACTATGTGGAAGTTTTTTTCGATCACTAAGGTGAAAAGACTGCAGGTGCTAAGTAGCAATTTTGACGTGCCACCACGCTTTTGCTAGGCTTAAAAATAAAATAAATATTAGGCGTAAATTGGCGAAGACACCGTGGAGTATTTGTTGATTTATAGATTTTATTATCTGTTTTTGGCAATTTTTAAATAGTCATGTATTCTATGTTTTTTTTTCCCCGAGGGTAGGTGGAAAATCTTTCATGCGATACTATGAGAACCGACCACACGTGCTCATAATAGTGTGAGATACATACTCACTAAAAACACCTCCCTTCAAATTACTTTATACTACAACTAGTTTATTTTCTATCTAGTAGCTTAGATTTAACAATATATTCGCGTTTACCAGGCAGCTTCTCATCGGAGGCAACTGCTTTCGTCTATCTGTCTATGTATGATATGAACAAATGCACCTCGTTGTCAGTTCTTCGAGTTTATGCTAAATTTCGTAAAACACCACGATTATTCGGTCGTTTATGGTATCAGATTTTCTAAGATAATAAAGCAAAAGTCGGGAGACGACTAAACAGACGTTTGCAGACAAAAAAAAATGAAGACTTATTTTCTTTTGAAGGAGGCCAATATTTGGAGCTACTGGACATGCTACCATTTGCATTCCACCCTTACAGCAGTTTAACCGCAATACTAATGCTAGAAATACACACCAGTTAACCCTTGAGCCTATATTCGGACGAACTGTGAAATACAAGGATACGTTTCCTAACCATATAATACGAATGCAGAATGCTCTACCACGCTCTGTTTTTCCTTCACATTATAGTTTACAGACATTTAAAAGCAACCTGCATCGGTATCTCCTTTTTCCTAATCCTTCATTTCCTTAGTAACCGCACTGTGTTACTTCATTCACAAGGGTATCCACAATCCCTCTAGTGCGCGTAAATTATAAAAACAAATATAAGCACCGCGTTTTAGATCATTGATCATGCTTTGCTAAACAAGTTTACTGGTAGTGCACGAGCTCGTGTTGCTCGTGGGAAAAAAGTATAGATTGGTTTGCATCGAGTTGAGCAATGACTTAAAAATAAGGCTAACCCAATGCCATGCTTAACATCTTAAATTCTGCAGACTGTCATTTATTAACTAATCTTTTCTTTTTTTTATCCTGGCGGCGCTTTTTTTCATATAAAAAAGGAATCCATCTAAAATCTTTAATGTTTAGTATTTATTTTCAATAAAATTAGCAACGTGGCGGGCAATTTATTTTGAAATCGTGGATCATGTTTACAGAATATGTACCTACTTGCTCCTAAATAAAATTTTCCAAGAATTAAAGTAAACAGAATAAATTAAGGGTGGTTGGGTGCTGTAGAGAAGGGTAACTAACGATCGGTGTCGACTTGGCGATGATCATCAGCATATCCATTGTGCTTATTTGACCTCTCCGCGGTAACCAACGGATATCGCCGGATACGGGACTTGCTAAACTTATAAGCGCGAGTGTTGGACAAGAAAAAAGTAGCACCAACATAATGCTCTGTCTAGGATCACTGGCTAATGAGTCTCAGAAGTCTATATGAGTGCCTCAGAAAGAATATTTTGGCACAATTCGGTTGGCGAATATTAATGAGCGGCATTCTACGGCGTTGTTGGAACCTATTTGTTAGAACATTATTAAGTATAAGTTGTTTGATTGGCTTCAGAGAAGTCGAGTTAAAATTAACTAAAGTGGCGCCACATTCAGTCTACAGTTGCATAAATTTATGTTCATTATATAGTAGAAGTCGCTTCTTAAGACAGTCAAATGAGTCGTTATAAACAAGGCCGCTATGAGCAACGTCTAATAGGTACAGGTAGACCATTACTCCCATGGCAGATATGGATGTTATGCTGACACAAGGTGTTCAAAACTGCACAGGAGTAGATAGCTGTCTATACCGACGCGACGATTCCAAGATTGACTACGGTTCTTTGCAGCAGCTTGTAATAAGGTGATGACACTAGGGGTTTCCGCGACTAAGGATCCAAACAGCTATCTGGCGCTTTGCAGAAGATCGAACCGATAACAAAATCGACCATGTGCTAATCGATGCGAGGCACGAATCTTATATCTTGAACGTGCACACTCACCGAGGGGCAAACGTCTACTCTGACCATTTTTTTGTTACAGCTTTATTCAGATCACGACTTTCCAATGAGAAGAAGCTGGGAAGTCCTCAAAAGAAGAAATTCGACGTTGGACACTCACCGAGGAGCAAACGTCTACTCTGACCATTTTTTTGTTACAGCTTTATTCAGATCACGACTTTCCAATGAGAAGAAGCTGGGAAGTCCTCAAAAGAAGAAATTCGACGTTGGACACCTGCACCGCTAGATTAGCAAAAAAAAACAAAGAGCCCCTAAATGAGAGATTTTCCAGTGCGCATTCACACTACCACAGACACTAACAACCAGTGGTCCCAGTATCGCGATATCATCAAAGATGTAGTCGAAACCACCCTTGGCTACCAGCCACTCCCGAGAAAAAGCCTGTGGTATGCATATACTGGAAAAAAGTGATAGAAGATGCACAGATCAAAACGCTGCAGCAGAAAACAAGGGCAGCAAGATAAGCATAAGAGTACCGAGCCAGGAGAAGATAGAAGAAGAAGATCCTGCGTAGAAAGAAAAGATAAAACGCAGTCTCCCAGCTAAAGGAGATCGAAATCAAGTGAAAATGTTGTCTACCGATTAGTGTGTTGCAGACGGGTTTGAGACGTTCACTCAGTACGATGGAAAGGATCTTATAAGCAAACATTTAACAGGGACATGCCTCGATAGTTCTCTCTTGATTGATTGATGATTTGGAGCATGCGCACGTGCCTACCAAAACATCACCTCCGCATTTGAAAAGCTCTGCAGGTAGACCATCAGAGCCGGTAGCCTTGCTGTTCTTAAGCTTTTTTATAGCTGAGCCAACCTCTTCTATACTGCGTGGCGAGAATGGTTCTTCATTGACTCGACGATGGTTCACTTCTTGCTTCATCGCTCTCTCTCTCCATTATGCCCGTTTAGCAGCTGCTGTATATGGTGCTTAAATACATCCTATTCGCAGCGCGTCGGTGACTAGGTTTTCTTCTCTCTTTCCAAGAACATTTTTAATTTTAAAACCAGAAGACAGATAGATTTTTTATAAATCTTACAGACTTCAAGCGTGTAGGATCGCCTTTTCTCCTGGTTTGGTACTTTTCCTTCCTTTGCACATTGCAGGCCTTATTTTTTAGATATTCATTTGAGAAAAGCCGAATGCAAAGTTTTCTTTAGTTGGCTCTTCGTGCACGAATGTTTTCTCTGTTTGTTTTATTGTGCCTATGCTTTTTCCGTTATTTAGCTGTAAACTTATTGGTGTGAGTTCGTGAGATCTCCTAACTGTGCTGTATCTCCGCCAGAGTTTATGTGCACCACTCTTCCAACTGATTGCCTCTCCAAACGCAGTTGCAGCATTATACTTTCGATGACATCGCTTGGTGTATCACGCTTTGCAAGACATTTCTTTCCGTCGAAAACATCCATCATTTCGTTAAAGCTTGTTGTGCATTGTGGATTTCGCATCAAAAAAGACGGGTCGTCTAGGTGCTGGTGCTTTGACGGAAAATATGTCAAATCTAAATTGAATACAATATGTTTTCCACTGGTCCACTCTTTTACATTGGGGATTCAGCGTAAGCGGCTATCATTCTTTTGGATTTGTGCGATCACTTTGGCATTCCGTTTCGAGCAGCAGATCTATATCTAAATCGATTGTGATTCCTAAATCAGATCAAGCAATTTTAAAGGCGCAGCATAGGCTGAGCCTGCCAATTCTTATCACAGAGTTCATCTATTTCATTATGGATCATTAATGAGTACATGAGTATCGATTTGCTAACTGTTGCCATTCGATCTGTAATTGGTTGAATGGATTCTTTTTGGCATTTCCCGAATATAACTCTGGGTACTTCAAATTAAGCGGCACCACTACCGCGTCCCGCTTGTGTTAAGAAGGATGGCATGGCAGTACTTTCTATGTAGTTGTCCTGATTTTGTTCGCATCAGGTGGCGGATTTTGGGGGTTGAACTAGTGAGTATTAGTTGAACCAACCCCGTCAATTTCCTTCTGCTCGTGAACAAAGCAGAACAACCACAGTTTTAAGAGGTTTTGCCAAAATTCAATTCTGGTACATAATCGATCATGTCCAACGCCGCACAATTATTTGCTAGTTCTGATCCAACCAAAAGCAACAGCAGCAGCATCAGCGCTTATGCTGTAGAGAATAAAATCTTTGAGGGCGATTAACAGAGAAATATATTCATACGCACCTTCTCCCTAACATTGCTCGGATTCTTATATGAAATGTCATTAAAAGTCGCATTGTCAGAGTCATCCTCAATTTCAACTAGAATTTCCAGTGCCCCGTTGGTGACAAGCCTCGTTAGTGCAACTTGAGCACACTTCGAAGAGTCGTGAAGCAGGGAAAATGGTGAAGAATACAAAAACAATATACAACATAACAAAAAAGAAAGGCAAACTTTTGTTGTGTACCCTAACCATGAATACGCCTGGTTAGGGACAATTCTGTGCTGTTGAGCATCGATGTAAACAAGTTTCTCTCCATAACGGAAGCTTATTATCAGTAAAAATTATCAAAGTTTAACCGCAGCAGAAAACCACAATGAAAACCTCAATCAAGTATAACATTAAACCCTGCAGTTTATGATTGAATTAAATCTCTGACTAGTTCCCAGTGACACATTCCCAACACACATGCGTCACTTTAATCTGTACCATACCCAGTAACTCAACCGATCCTCCCAGATGGCAAAGATAAACCTACTTTTTGACTCATCGGCAGAGTCAAACGCTTATCTTTCGCAGAAACCAAGCATAAAATTCCAAATTCAAACAGCCCTCGTCGCTACCATGTGCCTTCTTATCGCCAATTTGTCATAAATAACCAATTTTATCGACTCACAGTGCCTTAGGACAATTTCATTTAAGCTTTGCAAATGCTTATCACTAACCATCGGTTAGACTACCTGCCTGCCCTTTTCAAATTCAAGTGCATCGCGATAAACAAGATTTTCACGCCGGTGGAATTCCCATCGAATAAACAAAAAAAAATACACTCACCTCTCAGTCGTTGGCTCGGCGCATATGAGTGGCTGTTTCAGTTCGATAGCCTGGCCATTTTTCTCCTTGAGATCACCATTCTCCATATAGTACTGAACCAGCTCCGGCAGAGTGGCAAACTTTTCGCCTAAAAAATAAAACCCAGCAGAAATAACTTATGAGTTTCCATTTAAAGCCAATGCCAACTTACCTCCGTACAGATCAAAGAAATCACCATTGTTCTGGATTTTTATATGGGTAACCTCTTGTCCACGCCTCACGGACAAAGTAAACGCACCCGGATTCGATGATGACAGTCTGGCCAAGAATGAACCGTCGAATCCTTGCTCCTGTAGCAAATTCTCAGCCTCTATCCCAGATATCGTTGGATGGAACCATCTGAAAAGAATTTGCATTTTCTCATACAGCGTGTGGGCATTTCATTTTTTTTTTTTTTATATCGTTACTCGTTCTGAGTGTTGATAGATATATAGATGTGGGAATATGTATATGGGAACGTGTGAATGTGGGAGAGATGGTCGACAAGAAGTGAAGAGGAAACAAAAAATTCTTTCATCTAGCAAAAAGGGGGATACAACATTTTGGGGTGAAACGTCAAGCAACAAAAAGTCTGACCTAATTCTGTTGCATGGCACAAAGGCCATAGAAATTGCCAATTTGGCGAATTTAAAATGCTCACGAATGAAGAAATTATACAGCACATGGTTGGGGATTAATTTTACAATTAACATACCTTCTGGATGTCATTTTTTAAATGGATTTGTTGGTAGTAAATATCGATAGATTTCTTCACCCGACACAACTTTTTCCACTTTTGACTTTAGTGTCAAAATATGTAAGAGGTGACACTTTGGCGAAAAATTGCAGGTAGTTGGGCAACTCAGAAAAGTACTAAGATCGTAGTAGAAAGTTAATAAGTTTTCATGAATTTGGCAATTTAGAATTGTTTAAGAAATGTTTTGACAGACATGGTAATTTCCTTAGATATTTTTTATATTTCGTTTATATAATTATGGTCATTTTATCGATATTTTATTTTTTAATCAGAAAGTGTAGCATAATGATACCAAAGTGAGAACGCTGATTGGAAATGTGGATGGCAGGGTTTTTGTTTCGCGTGAAAGCGTCTAACCACATTAAGTTGATGGCCAGGTGATAATGAAAGTGTTCAGGCAGTAGAGAAATATATTTTATATATTATTTTAATGGCGTTACGTTTTGAAATTAATGATTTGTAATTTCAGCAATATTTAAAATCAATTTATTGTCTTTATATTGGTACATATTTGAGTCGGTGTAGCTTTCCAATTTCCAATACGAAACGCGACCAGTATTTCATTGGTGACATTCGCACATTATCCTTGGTAATTTTTAATAAGTGTATGAAAAGGATATCTTATTCTACTGGTTTAAAAACCAAATTTTAAGACAAATTGGACCATCAACGATTGAAATCGCAGTAGCTTTTAAATTAAAAAATAAGAATGAAAATTTATTTAGTAGTTATTATTATTTGAAAACACAAATCTCAAAATATTTTTTATTAATCGAATCATTTCTTAAACATGAAGATAATGTGGAAATGGACGAATTCAATAATTTATTGAAAAAAGTTTTAAATACATATTGAAACATAAGTTTTCCTTGTTGTCGTAAAAGAAATTCAAGTTAATCTTCTTAAAATGAATGGTTTAAAAACCAATTGAATAATTGAAAAAAAAACAGACCGCTGACTTGTAACTCATTTGAAAAATCAAAAACTGCAAAACAAATAAGAAAAAAAAATCTATTATTTTGACAAACAAAACATAAAAAATGAATTAAATAAGTATTAGTCGTCATTGTATTGTGTGAGCGACGATATATTTTTTGACAGAATTGCGAGGGACGTATATCTATCTATCTACAATTTATTACTCTTTTTTAAAAAATGTGTGTTTACAATATTTATACAATTGTTTTTCTTAAGTCTAGGATAAATCTAATATTCTGCGAGCACTGATGGGGCTCTGCGTTGTGCAAATGATAGTTTATTATTACATTTTTATTTTAAAAATTATTTTTGAAATTTATTTACATTTTTTGATTGATTATTTGTCGTACAGCGTGAGTGGCGCCGACGGTCATTGGTGTGGTTTGGCGAGGGACGTATAACGACGATTCCGGTCGGCAGTTTAATTTTGAGAAGCGTCATAACTCTTGGATGATTATCAGAATTTTGCAAACGAAGGCGACTAAAAACTTTAGGATGGTGTGGGTCGAATTTAAACAATGCACGAAAACACTGAGCAACTGTGCCAACCACAACACAACATAACAACTGCCATATCAAAAATTAAATTGACTATTTAACAAAAGAAAACTTTATAAAAAATTTTGGTAAATATGTTGTAAAGGGAGGTTTAGCTCTACAATTTTGATGTAAATTTAGTATGTTTTAAAGTGCCTTATGAATTCAAATGTATTGTGATGTAGGAATTGCACGTTATTCAAGTGCTGGTTTGTTAGTCTTATTTTATTTTTATAAAAAAAACTTTTTTTTAAATTCCCTTTTTTTTTATTTCCATTAGTTGCTATTGTCATTACAGCACGATAAGAATACATTCCAAGATAAATTTTAACCATTTCTAACAGTTATTTGTTTCAGTTTTGTTTCGAAATTTTGTTTAAATTGTTCTGTCTTCAGTGTTAATAAAGTGGTTTAATTTAATATTGATATGCAAATATTTTAATTTTATATTGTGATGTTGTGGAGATTTACGCAATGTTGTAAGTTGACTATATGCGTACGATTGTAATTTTGCGACAAATTCTTTTGACGCCTTTTAAAAGAGTTTGTGTAAATTATTGTTTTGTTTGAATTTAGGTGTGATAAATTCAACGTAAGTGTGATAAATTATATATCCCAGTGATGTATTATCAATTTACAACTACTTTAGTTTACAGACGAAATCTGTGAAGTGAGCTTACTAACTTTGTCATAAACTATTTCACAATACAAAATTGACATTTGATTTTCAATATCGTAAGCTCACCACTAGGCTTACCAATACTTTACAGTCTTTATGATTCCCTTATTTGGTTATATGTAATCATATTTGCACTATAATGCTCCTTATATTAAGTGAATTTGAAGACATGTTTGTTGTTGGAGACCTAACTTTAAAAGTGTTAAACTAACATAAAATCAGCCCAGAGAGGTGCTGACCAAAGCAAAACTAGTATGCACAAATCGGTTTCTTATGGAAAAATAATTTTATTTTATATTCTATTTTAAATTCGAAAATTTCAAAAAATATACATTTCAATACAAAAACATACTTATACGGGCTAGTGCCCGCGCTTAGCTTATACATCATTCGTGGAGCGGCGTATTAATTTTATAAAAACATTTTTTGCACTATATTAACCCTGCATAAATGTATAACACTCCTTATAATCCGCTTATAAAATAATGATTTATGTTTGTAATTCTTTGTCTAAACGCACCTTTTGGAGTGAAGACATTGAACGCTTCTACTATGTAGATTTCCCCTCCATTGACATGACATAACTCAGCTGTCTGACAGTTTTTTTAACCGAATTCTATTTCGCGGACAAAAATCTTGAATTTTTAAAGAGTTTGCAGCAACTCCTGCACATAATTAACAATGAAAAAGGCACCAATAAACCGCAACACAATCCTCGACAAACTTCACAGAGGCGCTGTGTATACCTGTATCGGAGTGACACTTTACGGAACATTTCTGCTGGGTATGCGCATTCATCGCTATTTGACCGTCGTTCGACCAGAAAAGCAACTTCAGGATTTAAAGATGATTGCAGAGGGATCACATGAGAATATCGATAAGGCTCCCGAGTTGAAATACTAAGTTAAAATCCACTGTTACGCTTCTCTAGTTTTAGTTGTTTTCCGTAATAAATCTTCGAAGAAAATACAAGTCGTTTTTGGTTTTCTACAAATAGTGCACTTTATTTTTGTTAACATAAAAACGATTTAGAGTAAATTCATAATCAAGTCTTCAAGTTTTTTGCTATTTATCTGTGATTTGACGTCGGCTGGTGCAGGCGTTGTACTCAGCCAGTACTCTGATGCAGCAATGTAAGCGGCCACTGCAGCGCCCACAAGGCATGCTTTCGTGGTTGAGCTCTGAAATATGACGCATGTGGCAATGCAGAGTCCGAGGTAGGTCAGGAACCTGGTCATGTTGACATACTGTTCACGCTGCTCCAGAGAATCATCCATGCACTTTCCTTCTATTAGCGAGTAACCTTCGGCGCATTCTTTGCACATATCTGGGCCGTCTCCATCACATCCAACGCAGGATCTATCACACTCGAGGCAGCTATATGAGCCGTCATTGTTGACACAAAACTGTTGACCAGTGCAGATATTCCGACTCTGCAAACATTCGTTCAGGTCATGGCAACCGCTGTTGGCGTCCATTTTCCACCCAGGTTTGCATTTAAGGCAACCCTTGGGTCCTGCCGAAGTGCAACCATCCTCTGCGCACGCATCGTGGCATTTTGAGCACAGCAATTTGGATTCATCTTTAAAAGCAGTGTAGTATGTAACTGCACACTCTCTACAGTCTTCTCCGGTGTACCCCGGGTTGCATGAACACTTTCCGTTCCCTTTTCTGGTGCCTGCGCCCTTGCACTTGCCATTTCTAGTGCAATCTTTACACTTCTCGCAATTCTGTCCGAAGTGTTCAGGCGGACAGCAAACCTTTAACTCCTCGATACAGAGACGTTCGAACAAACCATCTTTCCAGTGTGCGGCGATAATGGGAGCGTGCAAATCCCGATACTTGTAGCACTGATCCTGTCCACGGATGACCTCGGTGCACACATTTGACATCACAAGTTGGAGCAATGCTGCATCATCCAGCCCACTGACGTCCTTTTCTTTGGCACTCTTTAAAGAATCAACGAATACGGTGCACGACTTGCACGGGGGTAGTTCGATATGCTTTTGTGCGTCTTCTTCGCTGCCGTCGGGAGTAGATGTCGCCGGAACGGTGTGCATAAGAAAAATTACGTAAAATACTATGTAAAATTGACAACCTTTCATTTTGAGCAGTGATATATAATTTTTAAATAAATTTTCTTAACTTTTGTTTAGGTCAAGACGGAAGTTGTGCAAATTTAGAGTGAGATGAGGATGTTGTCTGCGAAAAATCAATAAAAATATGAGTTGGGGTCGATTTATGTGGGAATGGAACGGGAAATGGCGAGCGAATTCAATCATTTTGGTGGAAAATTTTAAATTTGGTAGTTAAAAGACATGTTTTTGTGGAGATTTTCTAATGTCAGCGTCAGTTTCCGATTTCAAAATCATATGAACAGTACGAAATGTGTAATGCAATATGGTATTCAATTAAGTTAATGCTGCTTGTTTGCGATACACAGCAATCTTTATCCTCTGTTTTCTGTTATAATCGTGTTTTAGACAGAATTATGTCAAATGTTCTTACAAAATCGATTCTCAGCCAATCTGCCTTTAATTCTGAATTTTTTCAACCTTTCAGATATAACTTCACTGAAAACGAATTATAATCAAAACACGATAAATATGTAAGAAAAGGAAGCCACATGAGTAGTGAAGACCGGAGAACAGTATTTGATCTATTAACCAATTTGTACTTGGAGAATGACCTACGCCATTGAGAATTTTGTTGCATATAATAAAGTGAAATTAAATCCGCAGTCTAAGCGTTTCTTCTTTCAATTTATTTATGTTAAGTTATTCTTTATTAGCTCACCAGTGAGCACACTAGCAAACATATAACAACGCATTAATTACTTACTCACTTCCTTAACGGGCTGCCAACCAGTGAATATCTGCCGAATCACGGAGGCCTTCCTTCGATTCTTGGCATGCCTCCAATTATCCAGACCAAGGGATCTGCGTCTTGATGACTTTTCTCCTTTAAAAACTTTCATTGTTCTTTTGTTTTTAATCGACGATGGGTTCGAGGATTATAGAAATCATAATCCAAACGAGTATAGGGTTCGCCGTTTTGTCCTTAAAAAATATCAAATAACATCCCGTTTTCGTATTGTCAATCGCTTTCGTTACAAATTCTAATTTTTTTCTATCGAATCGTTATTTTCGCTTCTTCCGTTTCCACATCTCTATATCTATAATTCGCCGCGTTTCATATCATTTCATTTTCACTACATTCAAATCGCAACCACCTTCACTGTGGGCTGTCAAAAAACGCCATCCTCCCTTTTAACAAAAAAATTCCACGCAAAAAATGTCGGCTCTGAATTTAACTGTTCGCGTCCATCCTGTCGTTTTATTCCAAGTTGTAGATGCATACGAGCGTCGAAATGCTGATTCCCATCGTGTAATTGGCACTTTACTTGGTAAGAAACCGTCCACTTTCAATTCCTTCCAAAGATTTATAACTCGTTTTCCGTCCACGTAGGTTCGATCGACAAAGGCGTCGTAGAAGTAACAAATTGCTTCTGTGTGCCACACAAGGAGCACGATGATCAAGTGGAAGCCGAACTCAGCTACGCCATGGACTTGTACGACCTGAATCGTAAAGTTAACAGCAACGAGAATGTTGTTGGTGAGTATAGAACCATAACATAACCTCAAAGCAAGTCAATTAATGATTTTCATTGTCCACTTGCAGGTTGGTGGGCCACAGGCAACGAGGTGACCAATCACAGTTCGGTGATTCACGAGTACTACGCCCGCGAATGCAACAACCCGGTGCATCTCACAGTAGACACTTCCCTCTCGGGTGGTCGAATGGGACTGAAGGCGTACGTCTGCATTCAATTGGGAGTACCCGGCGGCAAGACCGGATGCATGTTTACTCCGATCAATGTCGATGTAACATGCTACGAGCCAGAGGTTTTCGGCTTGAAACTCTTGCAAAAGACAATCAGTGTGTCTAGCCCGAATCGCCCAAAGACCGTGTCACCGATGTTGGACTTGGCTCAGATCTCTGAGGCCTCCACCAAGTTGCAGGGATTGTTGGACTTGATTCTGAAGTACGTTGAGGATGTCATTGCACGCAAACAGTTGCCAGATAATGCTGTTGGTCGTTCGCTATTGGATTTGATCCATTCCGTGCCAAATATGAGCCACGAACAATTCACACAGATGTTCAACGCAAACATTCGCGATCTGTTGATGGTGGTAACTTTGTCGCAGTTGATCAAGACGCAGTTGCAGCTAAACGAGAAGCTCACCTTTATGCCGACAAATTGAACAGGGTTTTGTGTAAGTAGGAGGAAAGTCATTGATAAATAAATGTGAATGTTTCGAGGAGGAAATTGTTTCTTATTTTTAATCGGCGGAAGTTTGTTTGCTGTGTGGGCTAGGAGCTCTCGGCTCTTATTAAGCCGGTGCGATGTTTGTTCCTGCGAAAGTTTCAATGGAACAACTGATTTTGGGTCGTCAGTAAGTGAAAGTGATCGGAAGATTGCGAAATAACTAGTGAACTTGTCAAAGAAAAGAAGACTCGCATACATCGTTACGAAAAAGTAATTGCCTGACAAAATCCGGACTTCCGAAATCCGATGAATCGCGATCCCGTTTCGTTCCATCCACACATCACTCACATAGGCCTAAGTTTTCTCAAAGAATATGGAATAAGAAAAAGAAAAAAGTAAAAAAATTTGCTAGATGTAGAACCTAAGCCATTAAAAAACTTCAGGGATAACGCGGTGCGAACTCGCAGTATTTCTCGACAACGCAGGTTGCAAAACACTTTCTGAATTATATTATATTATTTTCTGCCGAAGACGCGGTTGCATGCGTAAAATGCATTAGTTGCTTTCCGTTATTCTTCACTTAAATTTAACCTCAAATCAATATGTTGGTGCACTTCTTCACAGCTGGTGGTTTATATTGTGGTATGTTTCTTATTTTTGTGGACAACACAAGTTTAATTTTTTTTTTTGGTTGACCAAAAGGCCACATTGTTCTGTCCACAAGTTAAGTGTCCGTAGTAAACTTTAAAAGTGTTAACTTCTTTTATGGAGTCAGATGAAATAGACCTGTTCCCCATAGGCTTACTTCAGCATATCACATGGAGTTCGCTCGATGCTACGCGACAGCTCGCCTTCGAAAGAGTGTTTGCACAGGGCTAACCACAATCAAAAAACTGACTGTTGTAGTCGAAGAAATTGAGAATTTCGATTGTCGTAATTTTGGATAAATAACTTCTCGAGTTTGATGTTTATCGTTTCTTCTTTTCCTTCCTATGTTGTGTTTGATGAATCGTGAAGTAGGAGGTTCTTTCCCCCCTCTGTCATAGTCGTAAGCGTTTTATAATCTGTTTTTTTTTCGGTTATTGTGCTAACACAAACTTTTCGCCAAATGGGCTTTGAGGGTCTATATACAGAAATCCAGTAATGGATCCAAAATAATGCACAGATAACAATCTTCTACTTGTTTATCCAAGAAAACAGTCCGACTCGCATAAGATTGATTTAACCCACATCATCTTGTTTGTTAAGTTGGGTTAAATGGCAGAGATTGCTGGCAGTCCAAGTCCAGAAGATAACAGCAGATACCATATGTTGCAAAGTATGATGTAGTTGCATCTGCTGACGAATATTGAGACTTCTCAGCAAACAGTTGACCAAAATGATTCACAAGCTAGCGAAAGTTCGCACAGTTGCTGCATAAATAACTGAAACTTCTCCACTTTAAATTATCTTCAAAAAGTGAAAAAAAAAAAACAGTTTTGATTCTACAAAAGATGGGATGTTCCGTCTCCAAATCTACAATACCATGGTCATGATGACAGCAAGACAAAGCAACTAATAAATTACAAAGTGAGAGTGTTCTCCCCGGCCGGTTACACATCAAATTGTTCGCTGCTCCACTTTTTGCGAAGTCAGACAACAACTTCCTAAAAACCGAACCAAAAAGTTCTACAGTGCGAAAGAACATCGCTGTCCAAGCTGGTTGGTGATTTAACTGATCATAATTTTTTAAGAAACTACATGATGAAAATAAATCTTAAGAATGACGACATTTGTAGAGGTTGCGGCGAAGAAGAGCTCCACGAGGACACCCCTCACCTTCTCTGTCACTGCCCGGTCTTTTTCGCTTGAGGAACAGAACACTTGGAAGTTTCTTCTTCTAAGACTTTGTGGAATTGCCAGATGACTCACTCTCTAATTTTTGCAGGTTTCTGGAGACATGAGGATCGCTTAATAAAATTGAGTAACCACTAGCAGAGGGAAAGAACCACAATAATGTCACATCACCAGCGTATCCGCCACTGACAGCAAGACAAAGCAACTGATAAATTACAAAGTGAGAGTGTTCTCCCCGGCCGGTTACACATCAAATTGTTCGCTGCTCCACTTTTTGCGAAGTCAGACAACAACTTACTTACTAGCTCCACGGGCTCTGGACCCGTGAAGAGTTGTTGTCTGAGACACGGCTCTATGTGGCCGAGCCAATGTAGTCACCATATCTTGGCACAATTTTAAAAATTCGTAGTTTAGCCGAAAAATGCAAAGGATAGGACAAATTCAAACACGACGTGTCTTTACCTACGACAAATTACAAAATAAAGGGTGATCCAAGTAGAGATACTTTTATAATAGCCTTTTTTGACAGATCACGTGTGAGTCGTGTCATGCTGTCATGTTATTTTTGTTTAGAATTGTTTGGCATTTCATAATGGAAAGACTTACGCGTGAACAACGCTTACAAATTGTTCAACTTTATTATGAAAATTCACGTTCTGTGAGGATTGTGTTTCGTGCACTTCGCTCAACTTATGGTCAACATAATCGGCCTACTGAGCGTACTATTCGCAACACCATCACCCATTTTGACCCAGCATTCATTATTGGATAATATTCGACCGAATAGACCACGTCCAGCACGCTGTAAAGAAAATATAGCGGCCGTAGCTGAGAGTGTAGACGAAGACCGTAGAGAGTCGATTCGGCGCCGTTCGCAGCAACTCGGACTGACGTATGGAACGACTTGGCGCATTTTACGTCAAGATCTTAAATTGAAAGCGTACAAAATACAGCTTGTGCAACAACTGAAGCCGCTCGACCTTCCCAAGCGACATCGCTTCGCTCTATGGGCTCTTGAAAAGTTCCAAGAAGATCCGACGTTTTCGAGGCAAATTTTGTTTAGCGATGAGGCCCATTTCTGGCTCAATGGGTACGTAAACAAACAAAATTGCCGCATTTGGGACGAAGAGCAACCTGAAGAGATTGAAGAACTGCCACTTCATCCAGAAAAAACAACGGTTTGGTGTGGTTTTTGTGCCGGTGGAATCATCGGTCCATATTTCTTTAAAAATTATGCCGGTGCGAACGTAACCGTCAATGGCGACCGTTATCGTGCCATGATAACCGACTATTTGATGTCTGAAATTGAAGCTCGTGATCTCGGCAACATTTGGTTTCAGCAAGACGGCGCCACTTCCCACACATCGCATCAATAAATGGACTTTTTGAGAGAACATTTCGGTGAGCACATAATTTCAAGTTTTGGGCCGGTCGATTGGCCACCAAGATCGTGTGATATCACACCGTTAGACTTTTTCCTGTGGGGATATGTAAAGTCAAAAGCTTATGCCGACAAACCCGCTTCGATTCAGGCCTTGGAGGAAAACATCACACGTGTCATTCGCCAGTTACCAGTCGAAATGCTCGAACGAGTGATCGAAAATTGGACTCAACGGATGGACCATCTGCGACGTAGCAACGGCCAACATTTGATAGACATAATCTTCAAAAAATAAATGCCAAAGAATGTTCATTCAAATGATAATAAACATTCTCCATTAAATTTGAATTTTCTATGTTTTTTTCTTTAAAAAAGTAGGGAACCTCGAAATGGATCACCCTTTATTACGACGACTGGAAGTTAAAAATCAAGTTTTAAAAGTCGGAAACAATATTGCTCCAAACTTCTGCCTGGTGGAAAGGGGTCAATGCGATTTTCGGGGGATATGCGCTACTTAGACGGGATCTACTCTGACGTTTTGAAACACAATCTTGTTTCATGATTGGGCAAGATGGCTAGAACGGGCAGAGCATCCGAAATAAATCCAACATAATTCTGTGGATGTACACGGCAATTGTACGACCGATACTCACATATGGCAGTAAAGTCTGGTGGCAAGCCGCAGACAAATCAACCACTCTTAAGTTATTGACGAAAATACAGAGACTAGCATGCATAGGGACAATTGGTGCAATAAGAACGACACCAACCGCTGGTTTGGAAGTGATTCTAAATTTGCTACCCTTAAATCTATACTTCCACGAATCAGCTGCCAAATAGTCAGCTGGAACCTCGGTCTCGTAGGGTTCGCACAGATTCTAAAAATGTATGTAGGAGACAGCGTTAGCTGCGACTACATAATACCCTACATGGACTTTGACAGACCATTCTCCTGCTTCTTTCCTAGCTGGGAAGAATGGCTGTCCAAGCTTTAACTGGTCATACTTTTTTAAGAAACCAGATGAATGAAACTAAATCCCAATGAATGACGATATTTGTAGAGGCTGCGGCGATGAAGAGCTGCACGGGGACACCCCTCACCGTCTCTGTCTCTACCCGGGTCCTTGTCACTTGAGGAACAGAAGACTTGGAAGTTTCTTCTTCAAGACCTTCCTCCTGCCCTCTAATCCTTGTAGGTTTCTGGAGACATGAGGATGGCTTGAAAAAATTGAGTAACCACTAGCGGAGGGAAAGAACCACAATAAGGCCACATCACCATGAAGAGCTACGGGTCGACAAGGACCCGAGTGCGGCAGGAACGAAACTATTCTTACAAGTCAATCCATCTAACCTAACCAAACCCCCTCCCTATCTTATTTTTGCTCACTCGTACACGTCCGTGATAATGTTTACGTAGGTTTCATGAACTCCTATGTAAAGTTTTATAACACTAAACGCACCCTTGCCCTCTAGCTTCAATCACAACACCTTTATTTAGCCCCAATGAACAACGAAATCAATGGAAAGTAAGTTCATTCGCGTTTGTTAAGGGTATAACAGACTACAGACTTAACCACCCAATAAAAACTTTCAATGTAATATCAAGAAAGTAGGTAAGAGGCGATAACATTGAATACATGTTGAAACGCGGATTCACGCTCGTCTAGTTCGACCGTCTCCTTCTCGCGCAGTGTCTGCTGATAATGGTATGGCAAAAGTTAAAGACGACGCGACGTATCAATGCAATGAGTCCAACGCACAATAAAACACTCGATACGAACAGCTACACCCGAGTTTCCTAAATTATGCAATCTTCCAGATCACATAATGTAATCCCATGGATACAATTTCAACATAAGACAGACTCGCAGTAAACGGCAGCGACGGGCAGCGGAAACAAAATTGTCATTCATTCGATACCCTTCAGAGTCAACGGCTCTGCGCTGCATTGTTTGTCTTCACTTTCTCTCTTTCCTCCCGCCCTCGTCCAAAGGTATTCGGTTTAAGCAATGGAATAATTACTAAGCAGTGCTCCCGAAACAACAATTTCCAGGCGAACTATCATTATTATTGATTCTCTCTACAATAGGTCGTGGTTTTCCTAGTCAAAGCACGTCTTTGACTGCTCAGCGAAGCATCATCAGCATCGATTTGCAATCGTTTTGATGGATTCCATCAGCATCGCATTAATGTGGGACGAGTTATTACCTCCTAACATGGCTATAATGGAAATTTATCGGCCATAGAATCGGAACTGGCTGATATGCTTGGACATAGGGAAGGGATGATAGAAACAGCATAGTTTTGAGTTGCATAACACGCTGTTGCATAGCAACGACCTTGACCAGAGAGCTAAGCGCGATTCCATGATAGATGGGATGCGATGCTATTGTTTGTGCAATGATGCCTATTGGCGGTCACGATTTGGATTAGAATCGCTTTGCGAACCCTTTGAAACAATGTGCGCGATTATCACACACTCGGATTGTTAACGAATTAGCATCAGAAGAGGGTGTTGAATCGCTTCGTAATAAGATAAACATTTTAATAGCTTTTAATTTAATGCAGTGATGCCTTTTGGATAAGAATCTGATATTCATAGCAAGTTCCTTTTATTGTAACTACACACATTATGGTTCCTGGTTTGGTATGACTTCGCAAATGAACAGTGATCCAGTTGTAAGCACAAAGACAGTCTAATGTGTCTCGATAAACTTTTGTATAATATTGGCAATTAACCGGGATACGAACAACTATATGTATGTCCAGTTTGACAGCTGCATTGTTAATAAAATTAAGTGAACGGATTTAGATGGTTATTGAGTTGTTTTGTCGATGATGGCTTGATTATTTACTGTAATTCCCAAAATAGGGAGAGCCTATACTGAAACTTACAGCAAATACCTGTCCCAGTTTGAATAATGTCTGGCAGCCCTTCGTTGCAGTCTTTATAGTAATTGATTGACTTTTCTTAGCGAGCAATTACGTTGAAAAAATTCAAACCCCCGCCTAACGATAACGATAAGTGGTAAAGTGCGTTGGACCACTAAGCGAGATCCCGACCTGTACCAACTGAAAGTTTTTTATTCCCTGTCCCACCTCTTGCGAACGTCAGACAAACATCCAAGAGTAAGAACTGTCATGAGAGGCTTCTCAAAAATTAATTGCCGTTCGGAATCGGCATTAAACTGTAGGTCAATTCCATTCGTGTCAAAAAAAAATTGTTGGGGTAGTTTACGCCTTATGTTTATTTTTTATTTTATTTTACCTAACGATAAGCTAAGTATGTTCTGTAACTATAGTTCTGTCGCAACGATGATAAGTAAGGTAGTTCGGAAAATAGTCAAAAAGTAGGCCTAAGGATTCCTTTAAGAAAACACAATTTGCGCTCATCCGCCGTTTCGAAATAACTACCCACAGAACCTTTTTGAAGAGAAGGTATGATAGGATGATAGAGCGCAAAAAATATGTAATATTGTTCAGTTTAACACAACATTTTGTTTTTTTTATTTAATGAAGCATACAAAACAGACAAAGCGCTACATAAAGTTGCTGGTGCAACTTTTGCGGGTCAGGCCCTCAGGGTATATCAAGGTAGGGCTTTCCATTAATTCTCGGTAACTAGGGTAAAAATTGGAGATAGACCCTAACTCTAAAACGATTTTTTTCTTAGAATATGCCCACAAATCATATCCCAAAGTATTAAGCAGTAAATCGGTAACACCCTGTATATAGATCAATTCTGCCTGAAAGTGACGCAATTCCGGCAACTTTGCTAACGTATTCAAAGGAAATCTCTACTTTACTACTTGCAGGAGTTAGACCCCACCTATTATGTGGTGCTGAGTCAAGTGGAAAACTCTTTTAGCACGAAGTTACGGTCACTAACACTGCTAACGTTCCAAATAACAGCAACCAAGTAGTTCTAAAATGATCATTTCATGAACCTTGCGCAACATTACTATAGGCTCTGGCTGGATAAACTTAGTTACCTTCCCAGAAAGTTCGATTACCAACAGTAACTTTTTATTGAATATATTGAATCTGTCCTTATCAGCGACTAATGGTAACTTATTACAATTTTATGCGTTAACGACTCATACAGGACCTAAAACAAAGCTTCTCTAATTTAGGCGGATAGCGAATAGAAAATTTGGGAAGCTCTTTATGAGAGTTCTTACTCTTGGATTTTTGTAAACCTTGCAGAAGAGGTAAAATAAAAAGATACAATTTTTTTGCAGGTGCCACTGGCGCACTTACCATTGAAACTGAAATCCCTTGCTTGGTAGTCCACCGCACTAACCCCTAACTGTGCCACTGTACCTATTGAGAGAGACGGAATCAAAATGGTTGCATATGCGGATGAAGTGGTTTACTAGTATCGGGAATTTTTCATTAAATGTGAAATGATGGAAAATCCCTTGGGTAAGATAAGCGCCAGTGCAAAGTAGCTAGGAATCACTTTGGACCCTAAACTTAACTGGAAGTTAAATATCCAACAACGGATGCTAAAAGCAAGTATAACTTTTTATGCCTGCAATAAAACTTTTTGGCGGGAAGTAGAGACTCCAACCAAAATTATCTTCTGGATGCATACAGTCCGTAGTACATCCTATCCTAACTTATGGGTCTCTACTTTGGTGGCCCGCCTTAAGTAAAGCCTATTACATTACCAAATAAAGCAGAGTCCAAAGAACAGTCGGAATTGTCATCTCAGAACAGGAAGCACTTAACTTAACTGGATTTTGAAAAGTCCCCCCTCTAGATCTGCATATTAAAACTATAGTATCGTGAGGTGCAGTTAGACTAAGGGAATCTGGATGCTGGTCCACAACACCCAGCAAAATTCTACTGTCACTTTCTAGTGGTGACCCGAGACCAACTAATTATATAATACCAACACTAAATTCCCACAAAACTTTTGCTGTTAGCTTCACATTCAGGTTGGATGGGGGCGGACAACGTAAGAAAATAATTCTAAGTATCTATCTTTACAGACGGTTCTAAAATAGACTGTGGAGTTAATGCCAGCGTTTTCTGAACTCAACCAGATATATACAAATCTTTCCGCCTCTCCAACGTTTTCAGGGTCTTCCAGGCAAAAGTCCTTGCTATTAGGAAGGTGAAACATAGAGGAACAATGAAGAGCTTGCCATACATGGCTCTGCTTTCAATGTATCACTGGCGGAGGAAGTCAATCCGCTTTTAGAATACGTGAAGATTGATATATTCCTGCATTTTTCCTCACTAGCTGAGTCTAGGTGGTCGAGCTTGACAAACTGTGTCATATCAAGGTATATGTAGGCTGGTGGCTTAAGATGTACAGGTTTCTGCCCGATAGGTACGCCAAACTTGGAATCCCCCATAATATCTTTAGTCTGGACGTTAACGATGGTGAAACAGTATCTCATCTTCTTTGTTAATCCCCAGCTTTAGCGAAAACTGAATTTCGTACACTGGGCAAACATTTCTTTGGCAGTTTTTGGGTGACCGGGCATTGAGTGACATTGAAAAGTTTTACTGCCTTGAAATATCTTCTCATTTTGTTTCCTTCTTTCTAATTTCGCGTGATATTTAAAATTAAAAACCATGAAAAACTTTCACTAGCAAAATTGAATGCCTAATACTGATAAAAGTGTGTGTAAGGAACACAACCAACACTGAACTAGTTGTTAACTGCGTGCGTGAGTTAACCTGTGACATATTGGTCAGGGCTCTTAGGACAACTAAAGATCAGTTATTCACACTACGCAGTTTATACAGACCAGTTCGTTCGATAAGATAAGCTATAAATCAATCGAAGTAAAAACAATTGACACACCCATGCGAGCTATTAATACAAAATGACTAAACGGGTTTATTAGCAACTTGCCACATTTTTAATGTATCTCCTTGAACAGATTTTGCCCCAAAGGCGATGACATTGTACGATTGCCAGATGTCACACATTTGGATGGAGAGTAGCTCTTTTTCAAATTTTCATTTGTACTCTTTATGTCTATTACATATTTATATTTCTTTCAAGTTGTGGAGTGCATATTTTCTTCTTAATTGACAAAAACTTGAAGGCAATCGATTAAAATGTAGTTCGACTTATTATTAAATACACATGTTAAAAAACTACCCTGCATTGCACAATTTTCATAATGCATTTCTTTCCTCGGTTTAATTTGTTACTTTATCATCTAACTTAATTAATTTTGTTTTTTTGTTGGAAGTTTTGTATATTAAGGTAGGTCTGTCTGCAGCCGGAAGAATCATTCCATCAAATATTGGATATCTCAGACCCAACACAGTTTCAGGTCTTGAGAAAACTTTTTCCGAACCTTGATGAGAAAGTTAGTCGTAGATCTTATTTTATCATCATTCCAGTAGGACTTGGAACCCTGAAAGGTTGTAAGACTATCCGTGAAAACGCGATTACATATACTTTTGCTTGAACAAATCGAAACCATTAAACTAGGAGAAAGTCGACTTTAACATTTTTAAGCAGTTGGAGTCGTAGAAACGTTTCCGAGCAGTATCGTCGAAAAGTTCCCTAGGCCTAATCCGGCAGAAAGTGTAGTGACATTATCAGAATAAGCAAGTGCTTAGACACATTATGCACCATAACAATGAAACGCAGCTTTGTGAGCAAACCCTGTTTACTCCTGTCATTACATATTGGTCGCAATTCGCATCAGCAACCATCGTCTTGCTTTCAGATGCACGTCACCACTGATTATGCTAAGCCATGCCATCAAACGGAGCTTAATTACATGAATAATATTTATAATCCCTTATAATGTCTGCGCAGCTTGTCCCGTATCTAAAAAATTGCATGTTGGCAACCCTTTAAATACCTTATTGCTGCTATTACATCTTTATTCTATGGACGTATCACATTTCCGTAGATGGACAACTAAATTATGTTCTTACAATGAATGTTGTGCTGTTGGCCCAACATCCTTGAACTTGAAATTGTTTCTTATACATCTATTCTGAATAGCTATAAAAATTTGATTTATATTGGATGGAATAAATTAAATTTGAAATGTTGGCGGTATTTCCTTGAAGGCGAGGATAATAATTAAGGGGAGTTTGTTTTTTTTGTTTTTTGTTGAAATAGATTTTGCAATGCTCTTTATTATAGAAGGAGGTCTAAATATCGAGCTTTTAAACATCTGATATTGCAGGCATGAAACAGATGATAGTCCGTCTTGAAGAGTACTGGGGCAAATGGTGTTTGGAAGTGAACCTTGCAAAATCGTTTCCGAAATGGTGTAATACTATCAAAACATGGATCTTCAAAGGGAATAGCCTCACATTACACCTATATTGGTGTACTTCTTACTCCGAAAATTAAATTCACAAGGCATGTGGAGAAAAGAAATAACGCTGCGAAGAGCAACATGGCGTTGCTTTTTAAGCAAAATAAAGTGCACGACTGCGTCATACGAAACTTTCTCGGTAAATGAGATGCGTTTTTGAATCGCAAAATAATCGAAAATTAATGGTGACAAATTTATTTAAATCATTAATATTAGTATTTTTGGTCCCATCCCAAGTATCCATAGTCGAAGGTGGGAATTTCTACTCACTAAACTTACATCTAAGGTATGTCAAAAAAACACTTTTCAAATACAGTGAAACTAGGTTACCACATCAACTTACCAAAATCTTATTGGGAAAACAACTTTTTTGGGTGAAAGAATTAAATAATATTGGAATCCGGACTGGTTTATACTGGGATCAGAATATGCCGCTGAAAATGGGCTGGAACATTAAAAACCGGAGGATTTTCAAGTTTCTGGATTACTCGAAAGGACTACAATATTTCATCGATATCAGGAAAATTTCGTGGATTTTTAAAGCCAGATGCGATTTGACATTGATATGTTCCATGTGTAATATGAGAGAAGAAGAAGGATATTCAACATTTCATAGGCAGATGCCACGTACTAAGGGAGTTTATAGTGAGATACTTCGAAAAGGCAACTTTGAGTGAAGGTGACACAGAAAACAACTTGAATTTGAATTGAATGGGAAGAGACAATTATGGTCTTTATGAGATTTAAACAAGATGTATAGTACAAAAGGCTGTGTCCATACGATCTTGGAATCCCATCAACAGTTTTGAGACGATAGAGATGGAGGGAACAATGCAAAGCACTTGTTTCCCGAATTTCGGCTTATTTTTCGAAGAGATAATGCTAAGTATTGATGTATAATAATAACCCTTCCATTTTACTCATATTAAGGTGCGCCTTTAACTTTTGAGTGAATCGGTTTGGTAAAGTGACACTAAATCTTGAAAACAGTTTTTTGAAGTCAGATATATTCTATAACAAGGGGGAGTGTTGGCGCATAAGTGGCGGGGTCAATGGTATGGAACATAATTTTAAAGAATGTCTGGATAACTGGAAACACCGCTGAGGATTGTCTCAGGCAGCCACACTCCATGGGTCAGGAGCCCGTTAAATTAACAAGCATAGCAATGTGGTTACGGATAGGAATAATTGCTGAGATATGTACAAATGCACCACTGAACTTTTCACATGCTAATAGAAAACTCCACCGCTGGAAGGATAAGCATCAGCATTTTGTTGCCTACAGGCCGTTATTAGCTTTAGCTTATGGACTTTAACTTTAAGTACACATTTATATATACATAATTTTTGATGGCAATTGCCTGCTTTTCAAAAAAATTATTTTGACATTAAAAGACTCTCACAGCCGACTTAGCTAGCACCAAACCTAACCCTAAGTACTACTGCAACATCTTTACTGACCTTGCTGCAATTATTAATAACAGACGTTGGCCACCCACCTCCGTTGACCTCTATACCAACACATATCGGTATGATTATGAAATTCATCAGAACAATAGAAATGAATGGCAGATAATGTAATACCGCTCATGTTGATTGGCGTCTTGCCCAGAAGTATTTTCGCATCGAGCAACAGCATTGTATTCCCCTCTCTCAGCAGCAATGAAATGCAGCAGTGCATTTCCTCATCTCCTATACTGCAACTACAACTGCAACTGCATCCGAAAGAGGAGAACAAAAAATGAAGAGAGTTACTTGGTTATGCCCTTATGAGCTTCTATTTGCTCCCCTGAATGTGGGTATAAATATCTTTTGCAACTCCATTCCAGACATCAGAAACAGTTCTGCTCTTCAACTAGTTACCAATCTAATTTGAAACCTCTCCATTTATTGTCATCATGAAATTCCTTGTAAGCCTTTGGCGAAAGAACAAACAATTTATATATAACAATAATAATATTTAGTTAACAATATTATTTGTTTTTTAATTACAGAGTGCCTGTGTTATTGTTCTTCTGATCGGCGCTGCTGTCTGTTCTCCCGCAACTCCAGAGGGCGAGAGTAAAAAGACAGAGAAACGTGGAATATATGGAGGATTCGGATACGGTGGATTCGGTGGACATGGTTTTGGATACGGCGGCTACGGACATGGTGGCTATGGGCATGGATATGGACATGGAATCGGCTTTGGTTACCCAATTGGACATGTACCGTACTATGGACACGGGCATGGGCATGGATATGGTGGCTATCCATATGGATTCGGAGGATATCCTCATTTCCATTAGAGGAGGAGAATTAGTAGCTTAGAAACAGTATTTTTTTTATATACCTATTTAATAACTTTGTACAGTGTAAACTTTTTGTGACAAAAAAGGAGGTTTTTTTTTTAAATAATGGTGTTTTGTTGTGTAGTTTTCCACGGGAAAGAAATACTTTCAGCTAATTTTTATTATCTGTTGGCAGTGCTCATCTGTTCAAGAAAGCGGAGATTGCTTTCAAAATAATATTTATTTATTTTTGCGAGTAATTTCATCTGACATTCCACCGACGCAAACACAATTGATCAGAACTCAAACTTAGTGATCGATTGGCTTGTGCTATATGGCGGATCAAGATTAAGCCTCTACGAAACGACAACAGATAACATTTATTTAACCGATTTATTGAGCACAAAATTTCCAATCTTAAGGATAATTAACCTATCCTAAGAATCCACACAGCACAGTAAAACCGACAACGAAATCGACCATGTGCTGATCGAAGGCATGCATCTTATATCTTAAACGTACACATGACTACGACCACGTTCTTGCTGCTGCTAGATTTAGAGCTCGGTTGTCCAATGAAAATAAAAGAAACTGTGAACCGGTCAGAAGCAGACATTGGAGGCCTTGCACACCAGAGTCTACAGAGAGAAACTCTCTACTGTGTATTCACCTACCACGCAAGCCAACAGAAAGTGATTCCAGTATAGAAACATCATGAGGGGTATCCAAAATTTCTTTAGGTTACCAGCATGATTATGTATGCGTATGTGCAACGTGTATTGTGGACAAATGTGACAGAAGCTGCAAACATAAAAGCGCTACAACGAAAAACGGGGCCAAACTTTAAGACTAAGGCATATCCTGAAAAGACCAACAAATTTCAAGACGAATCACACAATCTATTTATCGACTTTAACCTCATCACCCCTATAATAATATTTTTTTTAAAACATACCAGTCACCTTTGGCAATTAGAAGTATTTTAATATCAAGTGTAGGAGTCCATATTGGTACAATAATTTTTAGATAGCACTAGGTGTTATAGTCACTGCCGTTATTTGTATCTCAGTTGGCCATTGTATATATGTAGTTACTTAAATTCCTCCCAGCGAAAAAGTGATTATAGGTACTGTAAAAAGGTAAAATTAAAACTGCTAATTTAAAAATTTTGAATATTAGTTTTTATCTTATTTAAATATTATACGATATTCGAATCAAATCAACAAAAAAATGGGTGCTATTGGCATAGGTCTGAAATGGTTAAATCCGCATATGACAACATACATCATCAGGAGCTCTCATATGGCGATATACGAATTTGGAATCCCGCGAACCTGATCCAGTTGTTTCGCATGATACTTGAGTGCATGCGGTGCTGCAGTTTGGAAGCAGCTTATCTGCACTCTTCCGAATTCCGAAAGTAATTAAAATGAAAATAATTTCGAGGCAAGGAAAGTAACACATATGATGTGATCGCATGAATTTTACCAACTTTATTAAGTAAATTTTTTTTGTACTTTAGAGAAACTTATCCGTCCAATATATTTTGTTGTCAAACAAAATATGAAGCACTACAATTAAATAAAAAATCCAAAATTAATATCGAATTTAAATATGTCAATTATGGAATGAACACAAACGACCTTGTCAAAGCGTCACACAACCTACTTTTTTTCTCATACTGCAACAAATCATGTGCCTACAATACGCCCTAATCTGTCTAATTACACGGTAATTTGCAAAAGTTTACATCTCTTAAAGAAGCCATCAAATTCCTTACCACATCGACTGCATAATAATTGGCGATTCCTCGATGATTTGGAAACATTTGCATTGGATTACCTTCGCTAAATTAAAATGTGACATTGCTCTGTGACAAAAACAGTGAAAGCAAAATTTTCATGACGAATTCTATTATAATTCGGCCACACCCCACTCCACTGTCAAATTGATATTGAATAAAATTATACAGTAATTGCATTTCTATCAATGATGTCCGGAAAGTGTTTTGCCGCTTTGCAATGCAATAACTAATAGACGCGCATATTTTGAACTGAATATGACAACATACTCAGTTGCCCATACGGAATACTTTATGGCTTGTTACATGCTCTCGATTATCGGTACAGGATCGAAAGAAGAAGAAGAAGAAAAACCCAAAAATAAAAACAAAAACTAAAGTAATTTCTCCATTATTTTACGAAAATAATCAAAATTATATCACAAACACACAAATCGAAGTAAGTCGATTACTATGTAATGCATGTGTAGATAAATCTCTCAACGCATAGACGTGCTTGGATTTTTGAAGGATTGGCTACTGTGGAACAGCACAAGAATTGTCATTTAATAGACCTCAATTTAATGGCCCGGTCACACAATAACTGATAGCTAAGAAGAGGGGTTAACGAACACCACCTTGTTAGATTGAAACCGTCCGGTGGGAAAAGTGAAAATGTTTCAAATGAATAAATAATTTTATTAATAATATATTTTGACGAACATATAAAGTTACATATATATGTAATTATTAATGATTAGAAATACCCTCACACATAGAATGGTGATAGCTTGGGTTTTTGCTTTCGTCTCAGGAATTTAAATTTTGAATTTTGTACTTTGCGCCAGGGGCGTCAGCAGTGGGCAAATTATATTAAAGGAAATGTGCAAGGGTAACAAAAATGTAACTATAATCGCAGAAAATACTTTAAACAATTCTATTTAACTACTCAAGGTCATAGCCAGAAAGGAGTTTCAAAAGGGGATTTGCTAGTTCAAAATTGGACAATTGTTGGTGTATGAAACCCTTTTTATCTGTACCGTATACTTAAGTATGCAAAAGTTATTGCAATCGAGGTAAAATTTTTGAACTCAAACTGTCAACCTCGGGGTTAAAAGCAACTTTAAAAATTCAGCTTAGACGAGATTACTCACGGAAACTGCAACGACTTGAGTAATGCAAACCGAAGAATTACTTCAAACGAATAATGGGGTCATAACTCCTTACCCGAACGATAAAGTGTAAGATTTGGTAGAACTAAAAATATAAAGCCGCAGTTAGAGCCATATGTAAAACGAAACTGGGCGAAAACATTTGTTTTACTTTTTGAGGAACTTTAACTTAATTATTAGCCCATACCAATAAGCGAAAAGAAATTTCCAGGAAAGCAACAAAATTGAAAAGTAAAAATTGGTGGAACCTTGAAACGGTAACATCATATTAACTATTGGCTTCCTTTTTGTGTTCTCACTGATATGTGTAGCAGAACGTAAAAAAATAAACGATTTTCTGTAAAAAATAGTTTGGTTCTAATGCGCACTCTTTTTAAATTTTGTTTGTTTAAAGTGTTTTGTTTCGGTTGCGTTTGATATATGGCAATAAGTAGGGCCTTGTTTGGATTTTTTTTATTATTGTTCTGCTATTTTCGAGGAGATCGAAGGGCCTGGCGGTCGAAGCAACATTCAGAGGATTTATAAGAAAGTCAAGAAACTGGCTCCTCACTTAAAGTCCGAAACGCTTCTACAAGATAGGGCTTGCAAGAACTATCAAGCTAAATGTCTTATAAAAGATCCTACCAAACGCATGATATGAACGTCTTAAACCCTTTTGCAACACACTAATCGGCACTTACAAGTGTAGCTACCGGCCCGTCAGATCGACCGTAAGCCAAATTTCAATTTCAGCAAATTCATCGTAGGAGCTCTACATAGCGATGGCCGAATTTTACATTCGGTCGTTAGAGAAGACGCTGTGCAATTCAGCCAGCAGCTGATCTGAACTTATCCAAACTTGTACCGAATTTTGGTAAGGTAATGCGCTATCATGTATCAGCCAGGTATCAACTCGAAAGGCACGGCTATTGAAGAACAGGCGAAGTGTCGATCACATTGACGCGGCCACCCCCAAGACCAAACATCCGTTTTAAATACCAAGCAAACGCGGCTGACAGAGCGTTTGGTCTGCATAGCTGAAAGCGCGACACTGATCGCAGCGGATAGAAATCTATCGTGTCTTAGGGACTCGGGAGCCCTTTAAGCAAAGTAGGTACTATTTTCGTATGCTATAACTGGGGTCTTAATATAAATCAGAAAAATCCGGAAGAGCTCTCTGATCCGTGATCTGAATAAGTGCCAATTGAACAAGCAAACATATTCAATTTGAATTTGAAGTGTAAATGCCGCTGTATTTGTGTATATGTATTTCCAACCGCCTCTCTACCAATCTGATGACGATATATGTGCACCTAATATTATTTCATCATTTGTTAGTTAAATATGGGAATAACTTTCAACTAATCTTGTCAAAATTGAAGAATTATTATATGCATCAGCTTCTTCCTTTTATTCTTAATTCAACGCCAAAAGCAAATTTCCCTTCTTTTCAGGAGAGGAACTGTCTTCAAAATTTCACGTTTAACTGTGTCTCAAAATAATCTTTCGCCCTTTTTCAAGACGTTTGTTGCCAAACCTAACATTAAACTATCTTCGCATTCAAAAGAACTAAGTAAAAATTCAGGTCTTAATGCTTCTGCAATAGGCGTAACTTAAAAAGGGTTTATCAATATAAATATCTTATCTATGGATACACTCAATATACTTTACCTAGATATCTAATCCAAAAGTTTTCTTTTTGAAATTGTTTTCTTATTTTTAAGGCAATTTTAACTACAAAACCCAAACTTTCATAGGTAAATAAATACCACAATAAATATATCAAGGGGTAAAAGGCATGAGTGCTCTTAACTCTTTACTACATATGAAAAAAAAAAAAAAATGTCGGACTCACTTTTTATACACTTTTTTAAAGTTATTTGTGAAACAAAATTTCTTAAACATAGAAAAACAAAATTAAATATGGCGTTGTATGCGGCAGAGGGTTAAATAATTTGTTCTTAGAGCTTCAGCTACCAACAATTTTGGGTAGTAAAATTTCGAAAATAGTGCTCTCAATCTGACAGATTCTCGAGGGCACTCTCAAATAAAAAGGCACCATAAATCGGGCCCCTAAAGGTTTTACCACTCCCTCGGCTAGAGTTGTGTGGAGCCTTACTACTTACCCATTTGCTAAATAAAATAAGGATGCCTTTACAGGAACCAAACATTAAGGTATTCGCCTAGACCACCATGGAAATGGTCAGTTTTAATTGGGAATAGAATGTCGGAGATGTTATCATCGATACCCATCATCATCACAATCATCGAGCCATGTTCAATCAGCTTCTAACCCTGCAGATGCTGTTACACGAGGTATGTTACCGTCCACTCTATCGAGTACTCATATGGTGGAAGGACCACAGTGCCTAAGTGAAGATCGAGATGAATGGACTTTGTCGAAATACCGGAAGGAAGACGTGGACGTTACCCAACTGGTAGAAAGGAAGGTATCTCCCTCACAGGTACTTCTCACATATATAAACATCGTACAGTTGCTGGAAGAACTTTTGTATAACTCCTCTAACTGGATACGATTGGTACGCGTAGCATTAAAATATTATCGTATATTCGTCGAATATGAACATAGAAAGCAACTATTTACATGCTGGCGCATCACTTTTATTCGCAATAGTCAAACAAAAATTCTACATTCTTGGATGCAGAAATCTAGCGCGGAAGGTTGTGCATGATTGCCAGCGTCGCCAGCGTCAAATCACTATTAGTCAACTAATTGCTAATCTTCCTTGTGAACGTAATCGATCGATCTTCGCGACCATTCAGCAGAGTTGGCTGCGATTATGCCGGACCAATCATTATTCGTCTTAAACTAGGAAGGAACCCCAGATTCGTCAAGGCATACATAGCCCTATTCGTATGCCTCGTTCCAAAGCTATACATATGGAGCTCGTTGGAGACTTATCATCATTCAGTTTTCTTCAGGCATTAGATCGTTTTGTCTTACGATGTGGGAAGCCGTATGAAATTTGGAGCGACAACGGATTATTCGACGGAATTCGACATTGCTATGTGCCGAGAATCCATCAGTACTTCTTAGACGTGTCACCATCTTATGTAATTAAATGACGTAATTTTTAGCGCCAACAATCAGCATCTATCCTCTTCTGATTTCATCCACCGACTCTAGGTTGCTCGGTTGGCGCATATACACAATACACAATATAATGTTGTTCGAACACTTTTTGAATGTATGTCATGCTTCGCCATTAAGTTGTTTTCTGCTAAATTTTGAGCACATCTAAATTGATGTCAGTAATTGTAAAAATTCAAAAGTTTAACACGCTTTGTATCATCTGCGACAAAGAAAAACCGAATGTTTTCGAACAAATAGAGAAAGGGTAGCTCGCCATTATAATTTTCTGGTGATTCACTCACTTCTTACTAAAAACTATTTTCTGAGCAGAAAACATCTCGTGAAAACATTTCCGGGGTAACCTTACCTGTCGTTATTTACATGAAGAAAAAAAATATGAGAAATGAGAACAATTAAAGCTAATTCTAGCTTTCACGACTGTTTAGACCTTAGAGATGAATCATTGCATTAAATGACGCAGTCCTAAACGCATAGATGAGTGCACTGCATAATATGCATATGTAGATTTACATTGGATATAGGTACACATTTGCCACTTAGTGCCTCCACTGATCATCGCAATCATTGGTAGCGGTAGATCGGTCAATCGATGTCTTCAAGAAGCATAAGTTACCACTCATGATCGCATGTCTCCACGCGTTTAGAATTCTAATTAGGGATGAGTATGACGCGTGTATTGTGATCGCGCCGTCTGAGGTGGTGGGAGTCCAACATTGGCGGCACCTGCTGTTGGAGTGCAAATTACTTGCTACACACACATGCAACACATCCGCTTTATAAATACACCAACAACTTAGGAAGTGTGCCCCATTCATTCAGAAAACGTCGCGAAATCGGTCTCAGTCTGTGCTGCGTTTAGGGTTTACAATAAAAATGAAAGTAAAAGTTGGTTTAGCCATTTTGGCTGTGTTGGCATTAACGGTGCGTGAAAGTGATGGCGCTGAAAAAGCGAAATCCAAGGAAGACGACAAAATGTCGGCGTTAGTGACTGTAAAAGGCGACGTAAAGACTACGAAAGAAAGCAGCCAAGCTAAGGATGAGAAATCAGGCAAACACAAGCGTGGAATATTTCACTATGGATCATATGGCAGTGGTTTAGGATGGCCCAGCAATTACGCCTCAGTTTATGGATATAATCTTCAATTGCCCGCGCATGGACTACAATCTTTGCGTGGTTATCCAGCTGTACATGGATATCCATCTATTCATGGATATCCCGCTATTCATGGATATCCGTCTGTTCATGGAATACCAACGGGTTATGGTGTCCCCGTTTTGAATGGAGTGCAGGCTGTTCAAGGCGTGCAGGGTATTCATGAACTTCATGGAGTTCAAACAGTTCCTGGAGTACAAACTCTACATGGAGTGCATGGAATTCCAGCGATTCATGGTGTGCAAGCAGTTCATGGGGTTGAAGGAGTTTCTGGAGTGCAAGCTGGCTATGGAGTTCATGGAATACCATCAGTTCACGGGGTACACGGTATTCATGCAGTGCAAGCCGTTCATGGAGTACAACCAGTTCATGGAGTACAACCAGTGCATGGAGTGCAAGCCGTTCATGGAGTACAAGCGGTTCATAGAGTGCCATCAATTCACGGAGTCCAAGGTTTCCAAACCGTTCATGGTTTACAAGCAGGAGTACCAACACATCAGGATCCATGGCAATTGAAAACACATACCTCGGCACATGGAACACCGTTTATTTTAAAGCCAGGCGGTGCCGTTGTTTCATCCTTTAATGCGAACTATCCACACCATCACTATTTGCAAGTTCCGTCAAATGCTGCATATCCCGCCGTGACTGGTGTTGCTGCAGCTATACCAGTGACTCCGGCTATTCCAGCGGTACCAGTTGCCCCTGCGCATCCAGCTCCCCCATCGATCCCATCAATCGCTATTGCGCCAGCTCCACCAGCTATTCCTTTGGCACCAGCGCCTCCATCACCACCACAGACACCGGCTATTCCTGCCATTCCCTCTCAGCCAAACTTCCCACCGTTATTCCTTCAAGTCATTCCATCTAGACCATCTTCACAGGTACCAATTGGTCCCGCCGTGCCTCCATCACAATTCTTCCCCAACATTGGAGTCCTCCCTCTCCAACCCTCGAATCCAGCTCCACCACACCGCCCACAAAGACCCTCCGGTGGAAGTGCAGAAGCCGCACCACAGATTCCATCGGGATTATCTCCAGCTCAACCTCCTCTTCCACCACTCCCACCATCACCGACTCAGCAGCCGTGGAGACCAATATTCCCACAGCATCCTCTGCAGCCACAGCACCCTCAGCAACCTCAGCATCCGCAACATCCACAACAACCTCAACAACCTCAACAGCCTCAACAGCCTCAACAGCCTCAACAGCCCCAACAGCCTCAACAACCGCAACAACCACCAGCAACAGTGGCCACAATTCCCGACTTTAACAGACCTTCCATAACACTCTTACCGCCTTTCGTTAGCCGACCTCAAGGCGGTGAAGCCCTATCGCCAGGACAAATCCCTAGCAATTATCCACAGAATATTCCACAAGGTAAGTCTTAAGTATAAATTCAGAATAAAATCCATGTTTCTATGTTGGCCTAAAGTTCCCAAATCTATGTGTAAAAAAGGTTATCATTACGGTTTAGGTGAGCGCATCCAGCCCAGTCTACTCGAGGGTCTTACCGACGAGGAGATTCAACGAGCCATTGCGCAGGCAAATTACCAAGTTCAACTGCAGCAAAATAGCAACCGAGGATACGAGTACTAAAGAGTCCTCAACGCGCGCCAAAATAAACTTAGTGATACGATATATCATTACTGTAATATTTATTTATAATTAAAGTAAGAATAATAAAACAATAGGAAATTTTTGCCTCTTTTGCTATGTTTGTTTACATTTCAAAGACTTGTTTTATTTTTTCGAAGCAGCAAACATACTCGAAGCCGATGTTCATATTTATTTATTTCCTATTCAGCTTAGTACGTGTGCTGTCAATTTTCAAAAATATAATAGAAAATTAATGCAAATAGAAGTATATAATCAGCATTTCCGCAGACACTTGGAGTAGTATTAAAGTAGCTACGGACGTCGGTCAAAAATTGTTCGCATTGCAAGTAAGATGAAAGTTTACCTTGAAGTCCTTTGTTATACACCCGCTGAATTTTAGTTTCTCTCCTTTAATGTGTAAGCATGTATTTATTTAGTAGTAATTTTTTCAAATTTTTATTAAGAAAAGGAAATTTAAAGTAATGTACAAAAGCTGTACCTACTGCTTTAGTAGGAATCTATTTAAAAAAAGTTCTGCTGGAAGGGATTCCCCTGGAAATTGTTCCCATCTTGAAACGCCGAAGTAAAGTCAAACTGCTGTCCTCCAAATGGGAAAAATCCATTCTGAGGGTTACTTGGCTGTCCTATTTGTTGTTGTTGTTGCGAGCCATCGTTGCCATTTGACGGTGCTCCTGAAAATGTAAAAGAGATTAGATAGCTTATAATTTATTTAAATTGACAAAAAAAAAACATTGTATTTGGATAAGGTTACTCAACACGAAACTGTTGGAATTCCACGACGAAGTGTGCTTGGGCTTACTTTTTTTTCCTTTTGTACGCAATCGATTTAGAGTTACATGAAAAAAATAAGCAAGCAATGGACACAGCTATCAATCTCAAGACTAGGAACAACATTTTAAGTAAACCGCATCGGTACTACTGGGGCAATAAGAACCATTCCCACAGTCGGATTGGAAGGGCTACTGATAGCTCTGTATGATATCAAATCGAAGCTAGTAAGTTGCTGTCACGAAGTGCTTTGTATTTGTCCCTTTTTTTTCATTTGATTAAAAAAAGCTCAGAATTGCATCTTTTGGTTTTTTTATAATTTTCACGTGCAAAAGGGATTGTTGGCATCCTTAAAATGTGTTCCTACATCATGGGTGTTACGGAAATAAGAAATTAGACGAAAAAGATGAGAAACCGATGCACATTGATCTTAAATGTTTGCAAGTTGTAGTGGTCAAGAAATACAAAGTGAGACAGAGCATTCCACATTCGTGTTGTGCGGCAGAGGCACGAATCTTTATATTTCACAGTACTTCCGAATACAGGCTTTAGGGTGACCTGATGAGCATTCCGTGAATGGTGGGTATTACGGTTAAAGTGTTGAAGGGGAGGAATGCAGCTGGCTATTTCGTTCGAGCATTTGCGATGGAAGTATCGATAAATATGTGCACCGGAATAGATATAAGCGTTGTATTCAAGTTTTGGGAGATTAAACGCCTTATAAATTCAAGCAGGGGTAAAATATATCTTGCATCGCTTGAGGAAGCCTAGACATTTCGCAGCTTTCTTGGCGACGTCAATGTCAGAATTTAATGGCTTGATATACTTTGCCGTTTATGCTCTACCCCCGAAGATGAGGGACGTGAACCTAGAAACGAATATAAGAAGCCCAGGGTACTGTCATCAGCGAAGGAATGAATTGGATTAGAAGTGACAGACAGGAGATCATTGATAAAAATTAGAAAGTGAGTCGTACACAAAACAGAGCTTTGGGGAACACCAGCATTTATGTGGTGACTTGCACACTTTATTTCAAAACAACTTGAAAGGTAATTTCTAATCCATTAAAGAAAGGTATCATCAATTTCAAAAGCAAGCGTTTTCGACAAAAGAGCTTGATGCCAAACTCTTTCAAATGCTTTTGAAATATCAAGCGCAACGATCTTACTGTCACAATCGCGGTGAATAGATTGGTTCCCTTTTCGTTTAAAATACATTATTATTTTTTTTTAATAATACAAAAATTTAAAGCTAGGTATTATTATAAATTTTTCTTATAGTACAAACAAAAATTTTAAATAATCAAAAAGCTTATAGTTTGTTGTTTGAAAAAATAAATTCAAAATATTTAAAGGAACAGCAATTTAAAAAAAAATTTAACTACAGTGGAGCATCCCTAAGATGAATTTCAAGGGACAGTAAATAAATTCAACTTACAGAATATATCAAAAATCATATAAATATTATTTATTTATTTAAATAAAATTATCCGTTTTGTAAGTATGACCATATATTTCTTTCCCTTTTCATTGGAATGTAAGTTATAATTGTATGGCGTGGCATTTCGAATATCTTCGAGCATAAAAAAGTAAATATTTAATTTATATTTCCAAAAATAAAAACATTATCATGATTTTCAACAGTTTTCTCCACCAAACTACTTTTTTCAACAGTTTTGGATGGAAAAATTGCAATTCAAACTAATTGCTAAGTTATGTTAAAAATAATAAACTTTAGCTATTCAAACATGAGTTAAACCATAATTTAACGTTGTTAGCATTGCGTAGTAAAAGTTTTAGTATAACAAAAATACCTGAAACTAACGTAAAACTTTTCAACCATTCTCTCAAACCATTTCATAATTTTGTGTTAACTTGTGGCAACAACTTATTCAACTTATGACTTATTCAACTACAGAACAATTGTCAGGTATTTCCTTTTGCAACGATCTAATTCCATGTGCGTGTGTTATCTACAATAATGAATATATCGCAACATTTTTGCACGTTTGTCTTGTTACAGACAGTCTTCTGGCTTGCTTCTTCAAGTGACGGTTTAAAGATAGGATCCCATTCTATAGTTCCACTTCTTTGTGGGGGTTTACATACCAAATTTATTAGCATTAGCTGCCATCCGTGCAGCCCGAAGTTTTGGCTGGAAAACACAGTAAGGAAACCAAATGCTGAATGAAGTACATTTCCTTTGATGTGGACTTATAAAAAAATGGAACGACTGGTTTTGTTTAATAAAAAATTAATATATTTTATTTGAAAAAAGGGTTTTAGTTTCTACAGACTGCGGTGTTCCCCCTCAGCAAAACTTTCGTAAAATATCAAATGAAAGAATTCTACATAATGACGACGAAGATTTCTCTACGTTCTAATAGCGAGCATCAAAGGCAAATTGCTTAGCGACAATTTGTTCAGAGCTTAGGTTATTAAGTTATAATTATGCAAAAAAGTTGAGAACAGTTCAATATTATACACCATGCAGTCTTTGTCCAAAGAAAGACGTCTAATATTCCTTTCCAAAATGTCCAATTCAAGACTACGATTGCTGGGGCTTGGAGTTATTATTTGATTTCTAATGCCACAATAAATATAACTTAGCAAAAAAGGGTTCATAATGCATATTTCTGTTTGCCAAACACTATTTAAAGTATCATCTGGCACTGACAGACCCGCAATGAATATATTTCAATTAACGACACATACTTGTATAATTAAGAGAAAAAAAACAATTTAAATATATGCATTTCTCTATATTGACTTCCGGAAGTAGTCGTTCTCAAAAGCCAAACATTACTTGTCTTCGGTGTTTGTCTTTCCCCACAGAAAAGTGCCTTAAATAAACCATATTTAACCACCGCGATTACATTCAATTACAAATGATTTTTTTCACATTGCCTAATTCGTTGACCAACAACAAGCACTACATACCTATCCGTATATGTTTAACGAAGCAGCACCATCAACAAAGTGATTAATTGCCTTCGCAAAATTGCAAATAGTTGGCACAAACTATGTATGATTTACTCAAGCATTCAATGATCACAACTTCAACACGAAAACCAGTTCAATTAAAATCTTACTAACCATAAACCAGGTGCACTGTTTAATGGGTTACTCCACGATACGAGTTATACGCCCAAAGCCCAATAAACTACAAACTTACCACCACCCTGCTGGGAAAAATCAAAGACATTGTTGTCAGCACCAGCAAACTGTCGTGGATCGAATATTGCATTCTGTGCTTGATTTATCTGCTGTGGTTGAAAGTTTGGAAAACCATTTGGCTGAGGTTGCTGACTTCCGTCCCCAGCTGATGGTTGTTCTCCTTGTGACTGTGGTTCAAATTGTTGTTGCAAGTTGTTGTCAGATGGGCCTAATGCAAAATTCGGTGGAAGTCCATTGCCTTCGGGTCCAGTTTGAGCACTTGGTTGTGCATTGGGGGCACCTGAACTTGGTGGTGCACCTGAACCAGATGGGTCGAATGAGAAGTTTGGTGGTAGTCCTTGTGATCCTTCGGCTGATGGACTCGGTTGCGGTGGTGCTGGACCAAATTGTGAAGAGAAATTTGGTGGAAGCCCTTGTGGCGAGTTTTGTTCTGAGGCTGCTGGTCCTTGCGAGGTGTCATCACCTGAACCTGTTGGCGGTTGTGCAGACTGTCCGGGTCCAAGGAAATCTTGTGGAGATTCTTGTGGTTGAGATCCATCACCACCAGAACCTGATGGTGGGGGCGGAGGTGGTCCAGCTTCAGGTAGTTGACTTCCGCTTTGAGGTATATTACTTCCTGGACCTGTGGGCGGTAGTGAGGATCCAAATTGAGAATTACTTGAAATAGTTTGAGGCTGAAGTGATCCCAGCTGAGAAAATTGTGGGAAAAATCCATTTTGAATGCCGAATGGGAAATTATTTATTGGGAACCTTGGGCCACCTTGCGGTCCAGCCTGTGCTCCTAAAGGAGGCGCTGGGCCAAATGGCAATTGACGGAAACCTTGAACTCCAAATGGGAAATTTTGTGGGAATCCTTGGAAAGATCCTTGTTGTGTTGTGGGTCCAAATGCAAATGAAGGGGATAGTGGAGGTGATTGCTGAGGTGGGCCTTGCTGCGGTGGTGGCCCTTGCTGTGGTGGTGGCCCTTGCTGAGGAGGTGGCCCTTCTTGAGGTGGCGGTCCCTGTTGTGGTGGTGGCCCCTCTTGTGGTGGTAGTCCTTGTTGTGGTGGCGGCCCCTGTTCCGTTGGTGGTCCTTGTTCTGGTGGTGGTCCTTGTTCTGGTGGTGGTCCCTGTTGTTGAGGAGGTCCTTGTGGTGGACCTTCTTGCGGTGGTGGTCCTTGTGGCGATGGATCCTGTGGGGGTGGTGGTACTTGCGGAGTCGATGGTCCCTCTTGTGTCGATGGGGCGCCTGCAGGAGGAGGACCTGCAGGAGGTGGCCCATTACTTGGTGCCGCTGGTGCAGCTGGAGTTGTCGTACGATTTTGATTAAAATTCCTGGCTAATGCCTGTTGAAATATCAGTTTCTTAAAGAGCACTCCCAGCAGCAATGTACGCTTTTCGCGGTCACCCTGATTGGGATCCGAGTCAAAGCCAATGGGCGAGCTCTGACACCACGTCGTCGCCAGCAGTAAAGTGACAATTCCGTACTTTAGCCAAAACATTATTTGAAACTAATTTTACTGTATTTTTTTTTGCCGATTGTCCGACTAAGTTAACGCTCCGTAAGGAGTCAGCGATTGAACTGTTACACTTTTCGGTCTTTGGCACAAAATGCAAACGTTTTTGCAAACAAGTTTGTTGCGAGTCAGTTGCAACGTTTCGGGGTGATTGTGAGTGTGCCTTGTGGTCCAGATTGTGTATTAAGTACGTAAATCGTGGTCGGGTGTAACTAAAGCGTTCCGAATGAATGGCGCTTGAAGCCAATGTTATGTGTTGGTATGGATTGTGGCTTTGTTGGATTATACTTTCCACTCTTACTTCTCAACATTTGCTGGGTGGTGTCAGGTGGATCTTGTGAAATTAATGATATTTGATATAGTTCAACAGATTTTGAAAGTAAGAAAAGTTGTTGTACATGCAATGTTGCCACAGCGATAGTAGTTGAACAGATGAACTTCAAAAAAGGGAAAGATAATTTGTTTATGAATATGAAGTATCATATCGGATACTATCAAACAGAGCGACACTTTATAATTATACGATAAAGATCCTTCTCTAGCTCGTGTCTTAAATTTTTCTAAAACCTTGTAAGTTTCAAGAACTTTAAATGTTTATTTTAAACATTAATTTATTCCAATGTACAATTTTTACCGGAAGCGGATATTAATTGAGCGGCAACTACAGCATAACTAATTCATTCTTGAAGAACATTTATTTATTTTAAAAAAGGTGTGGGCGTATTGTTTAACTATAAAAGGTGAGTTGAGTTCATAGTTAAACAATGCGCCAAATCATTTTTTGAAACAAATGCTCTTTAGTATTCGTATAAACTATTTATTTGCAAAATGCAGGTCATTTTTTTCGACCCTCATATTTTTTGTATACTTGCGCTGATGGACCAAAATATTCGCATGTTGTGTTTTCCAGTACGTAATCTCCCTAGATATAAGGCAACATGTACATCGAGGTTTCCCAACAAAAAAGTAAAGCCTAATAGAACGATACTCCAGTTTTCCAGGTTTCCGACGGTATGACGGTGGTGTCTATTTTTAGGCCAATTCAAGCTGTAGACTCTTATATCGCAAAATTTCTGATTTTGAGGTATAACTACTCAAATTATTATTACTTCAGCAATATCTGATACAGCAACTAAAATCACTCAATACATTTTTTTGTCCTAATTTTATTAACGCAGGAAATGTTAAAAATGTCGTGTGATTTTATAAACCCAGCAAAACCAAGCAAAACCCAGTTGTCATAACAATAAAAATTGAAAAAAGAAACTACGTTTTGTGAAGATCAATAAAGGTATTTTTCGATCATGTTTGTGTGAGAATTAATAACTCATCATATTAATTGTCCTTTCCTTTATGCTCAAACTAGTATTACCATTGAGAAATCGAAAAATTTTGTTTGAGCATATCCACCCAAGTTTCGAAAGTTGAATAGATCCATTTCTACACCGATGGATCAAAAACTGGATTGGTTTTGGCGTTTTCTCTGATAGACTAAATCTTAGTCTCTCGTTTCGTCTACCCAATCATTGCAGTGTGTTCCAGGCGGAAGTGGATAAAAAAATGAGGATGAGGATTAAAAAAAACATTATTTTCGCTGAAAAGAAATGGGATATCCGCTAGAGATATCCAAATCTTCTCTGACGGCCAAGCGGTCTTAAAATCACTAGATTTAGTTTCTATAAACCCTATAGCAGCCCTAGACTGTCAAACCTATCTTAAGAAGATTTCGAAGCAGTTCAACCTATGCTGGGTGTCGGAACAGGCCGAACTTACAAAACATGGAACCACACTGCCTGATGTTTCACCTGATAAAGGCATTCCAATTACTACGTGGAAACTAACGCTTAAATTAAAAGCTATCGAGTTAACCAACTTTACGTGGGAAAGTGGGACAACTTGTCTAGCGACAAATCGAACTAACTCTAAGTGGTGTGTACAGTTTATCTTCACTCTAATATTAGTAAAAACGTTCGAAAAGCAATTACTGTTATTGCTATCTAGAGAACCATTTAATCTTATATTTCAACGCAATTCCTTTCACAATAAAGTTCATCCATCACCTAAAACTGCAAAAACAAAAATCGAAAAAATAGAAAATAAATAAACCAAAAAATCGCCCGCAATTTACTTTCATTTTCTTGTTACCTGTTACCTTGGATTCTGTGACTAACTTGCAAGCGATCATTTGATAAGAACCACTCTAATATAGGTTCATTTAAATGTTAAATTCATATAATGACAATTAATTAAAATTTATTACTGTAGTTATGCACACTTTTCTTGCAGAAACTCATAAGCATACTCGAAGACCAATAACATAATCGCCCCACCCGGACCCAATCGCATTATCTTTGGTACAATTCCCTTATACAGCGCCCTGAATCCCTCCTCTCGGTGTACAGTGATTATGGATCCAAATGTAGATTTGTATTTTATAACGCCTGGTTGTGGCTGTGGACCTTGAATTCTACTCTTTGCCACATCAAATGGGATATTAACGAAGCAGGCTATCGTGCCGGAAGTGAAACCAATTGCGACTTTCCGTAGGAATTCTTTTGTCTGATCTTCGTACGCGGGAACATAGTTTCGAACACTGTGATAGAAGCCAAAGTATATCATATTGAAGGTACCATTACGACCCATGGTGGCAGTTACTCCTTTGTTGAGACCGCGGAAACCCAAACCGTCTTTGCGTATGATATCCCTGGTGACAGCCCAAGTGCCGGGCGCTTCCTTCATGCGTGAATGGTCGGCTTGTTGGGCTACTTTAACCACTTCGAAGGGGTTCACGGCAATGGCTTCGATTAGACCAGCTGTTAGACCGGCTAACGAGAAGGTCTATGAAATAAAAATATTGGGTTATGAGGGGAGATTACTTTAGAATTGAACTTACCAATGGTGTTGGTGTAGGTGAACCAAACAAGAAAAGTGGCTTAACTTGTTCAAAGCAAACAAATTTGATGGCTCGTTTGGGTGTTTCAGCAATCACCGGTGGAAGGATGCCTTTCCAGAAGGACATTAGACCTTCGTTTCGGTACATTTTGCCAAAGCAGTCAAAGACACCTTTGTACTGATTCTGTAATGAAAGGGATGAATAAAATAATACCAATTGCCAATAGACTATGTTTCAGTTTTTTTGAAAATGACTGAATTTCAAATAAGGATTAAACACACTTACACAGGATTAACACACTTCCGTTGGAGTTAGTAGAAAACCAATTTTGAGTTTGGTTTATCATGATTTTATTATTATGTTGTCTAAAAATAGACGCTCACATATTTAACAATTATTTTCAAAAGGTATGAATAGGCAATTTCAAACTAAAAAATAATATTTAAAAAGGAGGCCCTAGAACTTATTTAACTTATTCCCCAAAAGTCCAGTTCCTACTCGGAATCATCCCATAAACTAAAGTGACAAAATCTAAAAGCTTAGAACAAGAATAAAACGCATAGAAATATCACACAATTTTAAAGGCTTTAAAATCATACCACCCAGGTATCGTTTTCAGTTATGCATTTGCATTCTGTTGGAAACCATGCCGCGTAGCTTTTCCCCATTTTTTCTAACTTTATCTTATCTCACTTATCACAGAGCCACTGCACCTAGGGTCATAAAACATAACATTTTGACTGCAACTGAATCAAAACATCAACTTTACTTAAAACTCTTATTCTGGCAGTTCTGCTATACGGGGCCAAGATCTGGACAATAAGCAGGATGGGAGTGTTAATATTGAGCTCTTTTGAAAGAAGCAATTCTTTACGAATGTTTCACCCGGTGTGTCCACCCAAGGTAATATTTTTCTTGTGAACCTATTTTTTTTAAGAATTATCTAATCGGTCAGGGCATAGGCGAACCGAATAGTTGTATGCGTGTATGAGCTTCATTATGATAATTATCCAAGCTGCTCGTTTCGAATATAAAATAAAGATTCTCATGGATGCACGCTAGGTATACAAAATTTATCTCTGAGTAAACAAATCAAATTTCCATTAGTCCACATTAATTATGTCATCGGCTTTAAGCGTTCCATATTTTCTTGGATCCTTTATACTTGGTGACTTAACACTGTGACAATTTATTATGTTTGCGTATATTGTAAGATTCCTAAAGATGTTAAAGACATGTAAAATATGGTTAAACCTTTATTTCCTATTTTGTATCTATTAATTAATTTGTTAAAAATAAAATAAATTTTGGACATAAAATGTCATTTTTCTGAGGGAACACTGTGTAAATTGAGTACAATCATATTTGATTTTAAGTTGTGCAAATTGCATACTTGATTTAAATAGGCAAAGTAATTTTAAATAAAGCCAAATTTTAACATTTAAAGTACACTTAACGTTGTATTCTTTGTAGCAGTTATTCATTACTGACGATGGATCAAACATCCCTGCCACTAGCACATGATGCTTAGGTGAATGTTTGGGAGGAAGACTTTACTAAATAAGAACGCATCTCGAAAAAATCGAACAAAACCGACTTCGAATTATAAAAAGACTATAGAGAGTTTCCATTATAGACCGTAAGCCGCAAGCAAGTTTCGAGAGTGAATTCAAAAGTTTGGGCCGTGTTTTTTTGTGTGGTCAAACTGCCACCGTAACCGTCACTACCGATGACAAAAAAACCTGCCAGACTTATGAAAATAAATGAAAACATCTTAAATTTGCATTGCAAAATAGTACGCTAACTGCCCTAGAAGATAAAATTTATAATTTAATAAAGTGCACGAATTATTGATGCTCATAATACATCGATACATCTAAAAACATCGATGTTACTTTTCGAAACATCGAATAAATCCGATGCATCGTATGCTTTCGATGTTTACCGATGCCTCGATGTTTTTCATTCGAAGTATCGAATAAAAGTATGCTCGGTAAAAGGGGCCGAATTTCAAATTAAATTCATTTCATATGCTCTCATCTCTTTCGTTTTCTCAACTTCAATAAGAATGAAGCGACCGGACCTTACCTTATTATACCGTAATTAATAATAAGATGTTTTCGCAAACCAAACACATAAACAACAACAAAAATACGACGAGGGAATATGATGCGCGACTTTCGCACCTTCGACACAAAAACACAAACGCTAAAAAACTGACTATATTTTTATATGTGTCTATTAAATGAGAGCAAGAGAAATGTTGGTAATAAAAGTACACAAGCTCATTCTGGGAGAAACAAGTTTCTTCCTTAGCTATCGCTACCTTGTTGGGCCCGCGGTTTAAAAAACTTAATTTTAAAGAACCGTTTGCTTGTGCGTATGCAATTCAAAAAATTAAGGACCTTCTTAATGAAAATTCAGCTGAATCTGATTCGAATAGTTCCGACAAAATATCAGAAGATTTCAGCCTTTGGAGCAACCATCACAAACTAGTTCACAGAAACTGGAAAGCGAACGAAAGTGAAGAAAGTGTTTGTGATGAGCTTTCGGTCTACTTAAGGGCACCTCTTGGTCGCCCTAGTGAAAATCCATTGTAAGTATGCTCCAACTACAAGCTCCAATTTCCAAAACTTTTTAAAATTGCATACAAATATTTAACTATTGTAGCCAGTTCCCCAGTTCCTTCAGAAAGACTTCTTTCGAAAGCTTCACAGGTATTGAATCAGGAAAGAAGGAAAGCTGGTATATTAAATATCCCTATGGTGTCTAATTTTGTAATTCCTATTTTAAGCTCATATAAAACAATATATGTTCTTAGACTATGCATCGAAAACATCGATGTTTTTCATTGAAACATATGTACATTGATGAAACATTCCGATAAAACAATAAATTCGAATAAAACATCGATGTATTTTTTTAATGAGCATCCCTAGCACGAATACATCCCTCAAACAAAATGGAATCAGTTGAAAACATTCCAAATTTATTTAAATCAGTTAATCTAAATCTATCGATTTTTATGTAATCTTGCATATTGGATCAATATATAAAAACGAATTTAATTTAAATTTAAGAAAATCGTTATATTTTTTTTTCAAAATGTTAAGATTGGATCAGAATGGTTGGACTCAATAAAATGAAAGCTTATTGAAATTTTTGAGATATCTGCATTTTTTCCAAAAAAAAATTGAATATGAGCTGTATTATTGTCCTCATGCCAAGTATTCAAAATGCAAAGGAGACCAAGTTCATGGGAAGGGTTTTTGACGAAGTTAGTAATTAGTGTTATTTTTTTAAATGCATGTCAGGCACCGCTTTTTAAAATGATGAAAAAAAAATATTAGGCTTAAATGGCCGATACATTACCTAAAGCCTAGCTTCTCCAACCATTGTGGTACGAAGATATATTTTTCACACGAATGAAAGGGACCTACAGTTTAATGCCGATTCCAAACGAATTTTTATTCTTTTGAGAAGCTTCTCATGTCAATTCTTTCTCTTGGATGTTTGTCAGACTTTCGCAAGAAGTGTTCCGGCAGACTTCGCGCCGAACCTTTTAACCAAATGACAGACAAACAGCATTGGCGAACCCACTTTTGTTAATTTCTCTATAGTCGTTATATCATACTAAGTTTTAGTTAGAAATTTCTTCAAGAGTACAATAAATTTCTCTGTAGTAAACGAGAAAGTTGAAAATACAATAAGAGTAAATAGATTATGAAGAAAATAATTTTAACGATTGTATTTCTTTCAAAATGTATGGGCTGTATATTTTTGGCAATTTGACCATACAAAAAAAAACCTTCCAAACTCATTAGCTCACATGAAATAGATGACGATTTGTAAAACTAATTTCCCTATTACTAATGGCATTTGACCCAAAGGCCTCCAAAAATAATTTGAACGAATATTTGTAACCGACAACAAATTTACTATTTGTCTTTATATCTACAAATTGAGTGGATGAGTAGAGCAGAGTAGAAAATACATAAATCGTACTGATACGATGAGAGTTTAATAAATGTATGTAGGTAATTTTTTGAGACAGATTCATTTTTCATTCGGCGGTACATTTGCTTTTGCTAAAGAACTTTGGAAAATACATTTCGTGACAAGTTTTTTTGTAAATTTTATCGACAGTAGAAACAGGTTTAATTAATAACTTAAGTTACTAACTCTTGGGAAAATACATTTCGGCACAAACCTTTAAAATCTGTTTGACAACAAAAATATTCCACTGAAACTCTCATTTAAGATTAAGTTCTAAATCAAATCATATTTATTTTTATCACCCGATAAGGCAGGTCAAGCCAAACTATCGACATCTGGCATGCATACTGCCTAATCAATAGGTCTAAATGTCAAAAAAATATACGCCAAAAGTCAAACAATTGAGAACGATCAAGCATATTATAATGTTAGTGTCAATTTATACAACAAATTTAATTTATTAATAGAGAGTCCGACTCTGCCTTAAAGAGCATCTGTCAAGTGGCATTTAGAATGATTCTTTCCTCGTAATTTTTCACACTTAACAACAACTTTATGTAGTCAAAACGTTTGACTTCTTAAGACCTAACGTTGATTACTTTGAGTAAACTTTTTATATCTCGAAATTAGTTTACTATTCTTTATTGCGATAAGATATTCATGCAATTAAATAAATAACAGGTCCCTAATCAGTTTTGTTTAGCGTAAGCAACAGACCGTAACATATTTATTAAAATGTGCTAAAAAACCAATTGCAAATATTTAGCGAACAGAACTGCAAATGAAGGTACGATAAAACAAAAATAAAAAATAAAACACTTTAAAGTATGTAGTATCAAGGTCAATAGGGGCACGAGTCGTATCGAAACATCAACTCGATGCACGCACAGAAAAAAAACAAAATGAATTAAATTCTAAAATAAACGAACACAAAACTAAATGGGTTTTGACACAATTAACATATAGTGTCTGTCCAGGCAGATACAGACAAAATGTTTATGACTACGCTTGATGATGTTACGTCATCTGTCATTGCTCCGTCTTGAGACATAAATGAGGCTTGCATAATTAGACTTACCTCCGCCAGTGTTTTGGTATTTTGCAACTGCATTCGAGTCTTGACTACATCCAAAGGTTGCATGATGCAAACTTCAACAAATCCAGCTGATCCACCGGCTACCACTTGTAAAGCGGCCCTTTTCAGAGGTGGAATTTCCTTTTTTGTCTCAGCCATTTCCTTGTTTTTTGTTTAATGTTTACAACTGAAAGCACGTTTTGTAATGTAAATAATGAATGACGTCAGGTGGTTAATCACACTTACATGTGTCTTTCTATTCTAATCAAAATCAAATAGGTTTTGTGTGTGGGCATAGAGAACCGAACTGCCTACAATTCAAACGAAGACTAGGTACTTTGGAATGTATTCGTCCGTTCGAGGGTGGAATTTGTTTGTGTATCTGTTTTGTTTGCTGGCGAAGCATGGGAGTATTTTTGTTTTCTCATTTCTCGGATACGAGTTGTTATCAAAAATAAACCAAATTTATGGATCTTATAGGGAGCGGGAATAGGTAGTGGAGATGGAGCACATTGTAGGGATTGGGATGTTGTAAGATTTTGGATGAGTAGTTCGAGTGGGAAATTTCATCATATTCATATGTACTTTATACTAACTACTACGTCTGTCCATCCGTAGATCAGAAATTTAACTGATTTGTTGATAGATTGTTGTTGTTGATGTCCATTTATGTTATAAAGCTATACTCTTTGTATTTTAATCTTTCTATTTGGAGCTATAACTTCTGAACTATTGACAGACAGACTCAAATAAAGGTCAGGCTCAGACAAGTATGCTGCAATTCCACCCACACTTAAATTAAACTCAAAATAAATCCCGAGATATACCATACAAATCTAAATTCGATAGATGCAAGATTACAAAACATGTGTTCGCGTACTTTTGCGTAGTGATAAATAATAAGTATTACAACCTCAAAAGTGAGGGTATTTAGGGTGACAAGGACTGTCGGAAGTGGTGGGGCGGCTAATAAAAATTATAGATTGTACTTGGCCGAATTTAAACCCCCTCCCTTAAAAGTTCAACGTACTAACAACGGAGCTTCTTCACCCACTTGTAAATGAGTACGTAAAATTAATTTTGATATAAACTAAAGGTTTGCATGAAATGGTTTATTTGTAAACACACTGCACAAAGATCATCAATTGTTAAGAATGTATGGCTGGCTACAGAAAATTCGAGACAAGTTATTGATCACTAGTATTTTACTGTGCTCGAAGTACACTCTGAATAGTTTTGGTGACTAACTAACTGGCAAACTAGAAGCAGACGCTTTAGTTCTAGCTCAATTCAAACTAAAACTAATATGATCATCTTAATGAGCTTTACAGTTATGGCATTTAATAAGGTTTGTACTTAATTTACTGTATTTAGCTTAACGGGCTCATGGATCGGTGACTCTTTTTGAGTTAACTGCTTTACTGGAATACCAGTTTACATTTATTCCCATCCTGTTATTACTTTTAAATTAAGAAAAAATATATTTTATGTAGCACATTTTTTAAGAACCCACTTAAATGTGTTGTTGTTCATACACATATTTCGTATAATTTCGCACACCACTCCGCTTTCCTGATATAAGATTTCAAAATATATACCAAGAACAAAATACATTTCCAGTTTAAAGAAAGCTTTTGGTAAGCTTCTTGGTAAATTTTTTAAGCATTTAAAGATCAGTACGTTCTCGAAAGGAACATTGAATGCCAAACTTTGATTTTGCGAGAGATTTGCCTCTCTTTGCACATACACCAATCCAAATATGCAGGATTATTGTCTTGCTAAGATTAAATATGAAATTGTTCCGCGAGTAATAAAGAATATTATAAAATAATATTTTTTTTTCCAAAGAAAAAAACACTGCGTTATGAATTTCGTAGAGAGATTTCTTAGCAAATCAGTGAATAGATACGCACCTAATCGATTTGTATTTTTAAAATTTAAATTTTTAAGCCATAAGAATAAAGAAGAATGATGAATTAATAAAAAAATATAGCTTAACAATGACAGTTTCGTTGGTGCTTTTGATGAGCAATCAGACAAAATATGAAAAGGCACATCAGACCAGATAAGAACAAAATCGACGTTCAGCATAACCGATTTGAGGATAGGGATATGTCTTGCAGAAGTGACGTGAACCTCTCACCAAGATTGTGCGATTTGACCCCGTTTGAATTTTTCTTTGGTGGATATCTAAAGTTACTAGTTGCCAATAAGCTGCAATCGACCAATGACTTTAACACAGACCATCGCTGAAATTTAGCCGGATTTATGCCGCAAAGCCTTTGCAAATGTAATCGCCAGGATCCGTGCCATTCCTGCTAAGCCGCAGCGAACCTTTGTACCATGCCATATTCCATACATAATGGGATACATTGGCTCTTTAAATACAAAAGGGAATAAAACACAGCTTGTTTTATTCCCTTTCAACATCCACCCGCCCTTATTGGAAAACCCGGTATTTTGCCAAACCGAAGTAGCGTCATAAAGATCAAATTTTTGCAGTTAATGTTTTTTCATACACAACAGTTTTCCTGCAGCAACTATTGTTTCGTCATAAAAGCTTCGATTAGTCGGAGTGAAATTTTATTTGTTTTCTTTCGTCCTCAATGTCCTTAATGTTGCATCGGTCTATAAAAATTCCTAATGCATTAGCAATTCCCAATTTAATATTAAAAGATGCTTTAATATTGGTTCGCTACAACTGAATTATGGTGAAGTTCATCAAGCTATTAAAACACTCAAGCCTAACCCTTATTGTGATGTTGATGGTATACCAAAAACTATTCTGAAGTATTGTACTTAATTTTTTTTGTACTCCGTTGTTGAATACTTTTAATCGTTCCCTTGGCGATGGAGCATTTCTTAATGAATGAAAGACGTCATTTCTCGTTCCAATTCACAAGTTTGGTTCTAAGAATACAGTTGGAAACAACCGCGGTAGTTTTGTGCTATAGGGTAAAGGCGGGTGAAATGGCGTACTTTAATTATCTCCTAAACTAATTTTATCTACATATACATATATTTACTTCGGTTTATCGCGAGAACTCAAATGACGAAGAAATTTATGTTTCAAGAAAAAAGTAAAAAAAATAAAACAATTCGAGTGCAGTTTTTTCTTTTATTTCTTATTTTTACCGCTGCCTGCCGTTATAATGGAGTGAAGACCTTATGTTTCGACCGGCATGAATAAAGTGCAATAAATAAACACGATAATTTTGTTTTACGCAGGAACATTTAAAACTTTGTCGAAAGGTTGAAATGGCGCCCTTTTTGATTGTGATATTGCGCACGTACCATTTCCCTCTCTATGAAAGCTTTTTAGATACCAATTTACATTACTTCCTTCCAACACGTTCTACTTATTATGATCGTCCTGAAAAAGTTCAAAGGCTAAATATATTTAATTATAAAATTCAGTGGAGATTTTCTCATGATTACAAGACAAGATGCCTCTGATTCTCGATATTTATTCTTTAAAATCGTGGCGCCGAATACATTACATATTATGTTTGTAAGAGACTTACTATGTTTTCATAAAAGATATCCTATTCTGCCCTCGATGGTGTCGATTTTTTCACCATCCAGATCCCGACACCACCTCAAAATCTTCATAGAACTATCTGCGGCCACAATGAACGTTTATAATAATATTGATAAATTTTAAAAACAAATTATTGTACTTAATAAATTTGTGACGAATCATTAGCAATCTGTTTTTGTTTTTTTTTTTAATAAAGGGTGATTTTTTAAGAGGTTTAGAACTTTTTTTAAAAAAAAAACACAAAAAATTCGAAAAAATGAATGAAATATTTATTTGAATCGATAGTTTGAACCTTGCAACTTAATGTTTAAAGATAATTTCATGCAAATGTTGACCGCGGCTGTGTCTCAGGTAGCCCATCCGCTGAGTCCAATTTTGGCATACTCTTTCACACATATCGGCCGGTATCTCACGAATGAATGCATGGATGTTGGCTTCCAGTGCGTCAATCGAAGCGGGCTTGTCCCTATACACATTAGCCTTGGCATACCCCCACAAAAAATAATCTAATAATTGACCGGCCCGAAACGTGAAATTAACTGTTCACCAAACTCGCCTCGCAATTGCGCCATTGTTTCGCGTGCTGTGTGGCATGTGGCACCGTCTTGTTGAAACCACATATCATGCAAGTCAAGAACTTCCATTTCGGGCAAAAAAAAGTTTGTTATCATCGCTCGGTATGGTTCACCATTGACAGTAACGCTGCGATTCGCATCATCTTTGAAGAAATATGGCCCAATAATGCCGCCGGCCCATAAACCGCACCAAACAGTGGCTTTTTCGGGATGCATTGGTAGCTGTTGCAATGCTTCTGGCTGATCTTCACTCCAAATGCGGCAATTTTGCTTATTTACGTACCCATTCAACCAAAAATGAGCCTCATCGCTGAACACCATTTTTCGATAAAAAAGCGGATCCTCGGCCAGCTTTCCAAGAGCCCATTCACCAAAAATTCGGCGTTGTGGTAGGTCGGCTGGCTTTAGTTCTTGCACCAGCTGTATCTTAAAAGGCTTTACGCCCAAATCCTTCCGCAAAATTTTCCACGTAGTGCTGTAACAAAGGCCTAACTGCTGGGAACGGCGCCGAATCGACATTTCGCGGTCTTCTGTAACACTAGCTGATACGGCCGCAATATTTTCTTCAATACGCACAGTACGTAAACGTGTTGGTGGTTTAATGTCCAACAAAGTAAATTTGGTGCGAAATTTGGTCACAATCTTCCGAATAGACTGCTCAGAAGGTCGAGAATGCCGATCATAAAATGGAAGCAGCGCGCGATGAACATTTCGAACCGAGCACGAATTTTGATAGTAAAATTCAATAATTTGCAAGCGTTGTTCATTTGTAAGACGATCCATGGTTAAATTGCAAACCAAACTGAAGCTGTTTGACAGTGACACAAGGTACTAAACACACGTCAGCTGTCAAAACCAGTGTTGCCAAAACCAAACCAGCTAAAAAATCACCCTTTATATACATCAAATATCTGTTAACCATAAGTAGCTTGTAGATAAATAAATAAAATAAAATTATTCGAACCGATGAACTAAATGCAGTTGCTTTTAAAATGTGCAAAAATATGGCACATCCGAATCTAAAACAATATAATACAAATCAGTAAAGAAAATAATCGATTGCCTACATTAATTGATTACGGTGCTTGAATTATAAGATAAGCGGGTTAAAACAAATAAAGCTGTTACAAAGATTAGCAGATATGTATACCGACATATGATTAGCAATATTTTCGTTTTGTTGGTTCAGTTATAACTAGTGAAGATAACATCACTATCACATAATAAAAATTGGTACTCACTAATGTACAATTGTTTTTAATAACAAACTTCGAACATATCACTAGACATTTTCTAATCGATTACCAGTATTCTAGAAGTAGGGGTTTCATAGCACATCTAAAATCAACTATAGTAATCTATAGAGCATTTAACAGAAATACTTTTACTAGTTCGAATAGTAGGAAATCTTCTCCTTGTCTAACTATATTTTTAGATTAATTGGGTTGACTAGGAAGATCAACTTCAGTGGAGGATAAGCCGGTGATTCCGTCCCTCCGCTCATGGCTACTCAATTCCGAAAGCCATCCAGATGTCCCAGAAACCTGCAAAGACCAGAAAGTGAGACATCTGACGATTCTTCGATGTTTCGGAAGAAGAAGTGATGTGTGTCCTCGTGGAGCTTCTCGTCGCCACAGCCTCTACAAATGTCGTCATCTTTATTTCATCATGTATTTAGGAAATTATGGCCAGTTACCAGCTTACGATGCTCTGCCGTTCTGTAGTAGTTTGTTAGTTCGGTTTGTATGATATTCTGGCCATAGTTTCGGTGAAATATCACAAGTGGTTAGTGGTTTCCACCTATTATTCTAATCCTCTATTTCACTTGTTCTCTGATATTGGAGAGTAATTCATCTGAAAATAGACCGGTACATGTTTCACAATCCATCTTCGATCCATCTGTGTATATATGCTCGGAAGGAACAGGAGAATGGTCTGTCAAAATCCTTGCTTGGTGACATGTAGTCGGAGCTAACGTTGTCTCCTACGCACATTCTCAGAATATGTACGTGCCATAAGAGCCCCGTATTCCAGCTGACTGTTTGGCTTATGCCAAAGGCTCTACTGGCAGCTGATTCGTGCAAGTATAGATCCAATGGTAGCAAATTTAGAATCACTTTCAAACCAACGGTTGGTGTCGTTCTTATTACACCGGTTGTCCCTTTGCATGCTAGTCTCTGTATTTTCGTCAATAACTTAAGATTGGTTGATTTGACTGCGGCTTTTCATCAGATTATAGGTAGTGCCATAACACTCTATCACCGATTTAAACTGAAACGGCCTGATTTAGTAGCCCAATTTTTGCCAGACTCGAAGAAAATGTGTCTAAATCTCATCTGTCGAGAGAATCATATCATATAACCTTTGGAAAGCGATAGAGGCAGAGGGTCTTTGATAATGAAAAGTAGCGTGATACAACATGTGTAAAATAGAAATTCCTAGCTTTTGATATGGTATCTAATTATTGTCCTCATTTGATTTTTGTATCACTGCTGGTGTCTTCTCTGCAAAGCCGAAATTTTAACTCGACAGGTAAGTCATTTGGCATTTGGCTTTCGGACTCTAGACCTAATAGATTTTTATATCGGAGGTGCCTAAAAGCTCTTTTAAAGTTAAGGAGTGTTTCGATATCTCTTCTGACCACTGTCCAGTCTTTCTTACTATAAGCGGCTGCTTTCGGAAATGAGCTCGTCCAACCAGAAGCCATATCAACTAGAACACGAAGTCAATCAATGTATTCAAGTCTTTCAAAGCTAAAAATTGCGAAATTCCTTCATCGTACTGTACACCCAAAGTTTTGCTGTATCAAAATGGTAACTTCTTAAAGGAAGGTTTTGAAAAGAGATGTTAATGGCCCGTGGTATATCAAAAGCAGCGATTACTTCTTAGGATAGGATGAGACTGCATTGCCATTTCTGGCAGTATTCGCTTTCAAAATACGGTCATTTGACTGCGAAATGTGTTTGGCTAGGTAGCGTCAACATAACATTCGAACATTTTCCTGCGAACAACAGACTCGCCAATGGGTGAACGATATTAAATGCTCTCCCTCTGTCGATAACATAGTTACTGTAAAAACCAAGAAACAAACTCAACAATCTAACTGAACACACTCCAGGCCGACAGAGGGCAGATTAATTTTTGTTGACATTTCTTCATTCGCATGTCATTCGTCGAGATCGAGGAGCTCTCACCGACCGATTTATCTGTCAAAACTAGCCAGTGAGCCACACACAAGAAAATTTAGTCCAAGAACTCAACGACGACTTTCGACCTCTTTTGCGTGAAGAAAATTCAACAAAATTCCATTTAAAACATCAGCTACATTTGACACGATTGCGAATAAACCAAAAAAGCATCCAAATCATAGATAACACCTCCTCCCAATTGGGTTCGCGCTACACGATTTCATTGCAAAACATCAATCATCGCCCGCAGAAGCACCACCATCAAACCTAATTCCCAGCAGCAGCAGCAGCAAAAGAGAGAAATTCCAAGGAAAAGTGATTCACATAAACACAAATAAAAATTAATATGATAAAAAATCGCCGAAACAATTGAAACCTCTCGCAGAAGGAATCACAGTGCTCCGCAAAACATCGAAGATGATGTAAATTTATGCAAAAATCCGAAAAGAAAGAAATATTTTTTCTTAATTGTGTGTGCCCGCTGTGCGGGGGGAAATGAAGTGTTGCAATGGGGTCACAAACCTTGGAGATACTTCGCCAAGGCGTGTGGGCCTCTCTAACTGGAGGCTGGTTCTATGATCCGCATCAGGATATATTTTGCAATACTGTGCACTTGTATCTGTGGCTGTTTTTGTTGTGCACCCCCTTTGTAGCGTATTTGGTGAGAAAGTTTATTCCTTTCTTCTTTGTTTAGAAGACGATCACGGTGTGTGCTGGTGACTAATACCCTCTTGTCTTGAATTTGCAGTATTTTCCAAAAACCCTGATAACATGGGGAACTTACTGTTTCACAACGACCCTTATCATAACCGTGCTGAAGATGGCAAACATGGCCTTGCATCGATTGTACGACAAGGCGCAGGCTATGTCCGAGTCCAATTTGAAGAATCCATTTTTTAAGGGCGCCAAGAGCATTGAGCGGTAATTTGGGTTTAATTTGAATGCGAAAAGTGACTTACGTGTTGTGTTTTTATTATTATCTTGTAGAGAGGAGGAATGTGGAATTGAAATGCAGGTTCTGGGCAACGATGTCCCCTCGCGGACATCGGTAGAGCAGGCCAACGCAGCTAGTGACGAGAACAGCATTCTATCGATGGAGAATGTCAACAGTACCATTGGTGAGTTGCCCAAGAACAATTTCTCTTTAACAAATATAAGTATAGCCTTTAATCCTTTCAGACCTTAAAGTGGACGTTCATAGAAAGAACAGCTCGGAATCAATCGAAAGCATATCGTTCTATGCATCCTCAATACTGCCAGCAGCTACAAGTAGTCACCAAGCCACCACCTACTACAAAGATCCATCGATATCCAAGTCTCACGGAATCGCTATCCAACCCCACCATTCGTGTTCGTCACGCGGCGCGGTGGCGAAAAGCAAATCAGAGCTGAACACAAAATACCTCGCCGTGTACCCAGAGCACGAGGACCAACCAAAAGCACAAGACTCATGTTCCTCGTTAAGTCATCATCGCAACAAGAGCGACGAGCACAAGCCGGTGTCGGTGGAAGACGGCGTAGTGGCCGGGGCCTCCGCATGTGGCAATCGTCGGAGAAGGGGTCAGGGACGTTTGCAACGCCAAAGCAGCTTAGACGCTGCCGCCGAATCAACGATTCTATCCCGCATCGAGAGAATACCTCGCGAATCGCAAAAACTGAACAGCAATCCCTGCCACAACCACAACTCAACAGCAATCAAATCAACGAGACTCCAAAGGCATCGAAGCTCCGAAACACACGACGAACGACAGAAGCATAACAGTCGGCATTTGTTCCTCCCGATCCACCACGAGCAGCAGCAGTCGTCCTGGGTGCTGGGCTCATCCTCAGACATGTACCTGGAGGACAACTGCTACACAAAGTCCGATCTAGGTATTGAAAAAATAGATTCGCACACGAGAACAGCAAATCGCAACAAAGTTGGTTACCTCATGATGCAGCATCCGCATCCCCTGCATGGTTTGCATCACCACCAACCGACTCCCATGCGAAAGGACTCTAACAGCACAATGTCGGCGTTGCAGTTGCCTGTAACAGCGCCCGGATCCATTAATCCAAAGCAAAACAGCATTAAAAAAAGAAGACATTCCAATGCGACGTCCCTGTATAAGGCGTCGCAACTAAGCAACAGCGGCATGGCACCGTCTACTACCGGGTCGACGGTGCGACGAATCAAAAGCGCTGCGCTTGAGATATCTTGCCCACATCCTTCTGTGTCGAATTTAACCCCTCACCCGAACAGTGTTGAGGCGATATCGGGACAGCAGATTAAAAATCCGCTTTCGGCTCTTCTCCCCCCTCCAAGTAAGTGCCTTGTGCGGAATCCTCATCTCAATCTTTGTCCAAAGTTTGGAAGCTTTACCAACTCGAACGCGGCGATCATGGAGCCAGTCTACCCAATTGTCGAGCAGGCCGATGAAAAAACTTCGTTGGACCTTGACAGTTTGGAAAAGATCGACGTGGACGAGGAAGATAACGGCGAAGATATGGAAGGCGGCGAGGAAGAAGAAGAGGAGGAAGGCGATGATTATATAATCCACAATGAAGGTGGCGTTAATAAAAGCGACGACCAGGAACACTGCGAATACGAAGAGGAGGACGAGGAAATAGAAGTTGCCGGAGCAATGGCAAATCCTCCGCAGCAGAGAAAACGTTGCTCGACAACCGAATCAGAATCCGAGGTGGAGCACCCACGTACCCACTCAACGGATTCTGAGACCGACAATAATGGTTCGAGATCACCGCTGCTGACCAAGTCCATGGCCAACGGAAGCAGCAAACAAGCAAAGCCACTCGTCAGTATTCGGCAGCACATCATCGACATGAACCGCCACAAAAGCGGTGAAGGCGACTCGGGCTGTCCATCCAGTGATTGCGAGCAAGTAAGTGCCAGTTCCAAGGACATGCTGCTCTCGATCGATGTAAAAAATCCTGCTCCAATGGAGCAAATTCAACTGCAGGTCGATCAAATCGAACCCCATCATGACGAGAAATCGCCATCGTTGGCGACGTCAACGACGACGACAATGACGACGTCGCCTACGGCGGCGGGAAAGGAAGTTACAAAGAATCTTGGTGCTATTCCAAAAGTTGTCAAATACAGGGAAATCAACGAAACCAGCCCGTGCCCCGATGGCGGTGCAGAAGGCGGGGAGGACCTCAACCAGCGAAAATTGCCGAGTCGAACGTCCTCGTCAACCTCATCGAGAAGTCTCAGTGAGGAGAGCTTCTCGAAGGACATCTATACGACAATATACAAGGAACATTGGGTGATGTACGGCCCCAGCGGAAGCGGACAAGCTGGCGGCAATGCGCCTGCATCCACTTCATCGCACCACCACCACCATCATCACCACTATCCTTATTCCACGAATGATACTCAGGCGGGTATTGGCATAGCTGGAGGCGGATACAACTTCGACGGAGAGTACATGCTGCCACTTTCCCACTCAATGAAGTATATGCGCGAGAAAATGCGCAGGTCCTCAAAACAGAACTCGGATCCGGGTGGCAACTCCTCCATGGGGCAGCTAGAGGAGTTTCCTCCGGCGGCGTTGATGCCGCAAAACCGCACGACTGCGGTCTCTGCCACGCTTTCGATTCAGGGATTGATTAGCGATTTCGAAAACTCCTCCGTGGCCGCGGTGGACCACAATCGCACTCGATGTGGTAATGCCGCGATCCTAAACGTAGATGAGAGTTACTGTGATTACTGGCGGCCGGCTTGCAGCCTTTCAACGACGGTGGAAAAGGCTGCTCAGCCCAAACGCTTCTACAAATATCGACTGAACTTTCTGGGTGGTCATCGGGAGCTAAAGATCGAAATGGACCGCCTGCAGCTGTTGGCCCTCTTCGACCGCGACCTGAACTGGATTCATGTGATTCTCGCCATTGTGTTGTCCACCAGCGTGTCGTTCTTTGGGGCCACCATACTTCAGCTCGAATACTACCGAGATTTATGTGCATTTCTCTTCTGCGCTGTGATAGCGGGCAGTCAGTATTCCTTAGTGAAAAGTGTCCAGCCAGATGCCGCATCGCCAATTCATGGGTTTAACAAGACTGTCGCTTACTCTCGAGCTATTTACTTCACCCTTTGTTCAGCTTTGCTGCTGCTTTTTCATCATATGCTGCAATGCGACGCGGAGACCATAATCGCTACACTCATTCACAAGAAAATCACATTCTTCGGGATAACATTCGTGCCAGAGGTACTGCTGGCCACGTTTCTCGACATTATGTGCATTGTCCTGCTCTGTTTCCCCATCATCTTCAGCCTGGGTCTGTTTCCGCAGATAAATACCTTCTGCATGTACTTTCTGGAGCAGGTCGACATGCACATCTTTGGAGGAAATGCTGACAGCAGTCTACTTGGTGCGTTTCTGTGCGTGATACGTTCCATGCTAGGTGTGATGCTTCTCTACGGACCGCTGTATGCGGCATTAGACGAGAAAAAGGGCACACAGTTCATCCTGTTCTCTATCTTCTGTGGCATGCTGATTCCACTCGGCTATCATCTCTCCCGTTCGGCTAGTGATTTTAGCCACCTGTGGGCGCTGATCAAGACAAGTATCGTCAGCACGTATCGCGACGATGAAGATGAACTCAGTGGCAGTAACAAAGTCACTACCACTAACCCAACCACAGAAAAGGGTGCGTCGAGTGGTGAGCAGATTGAAATGTCATCCATGAAAGGGAAAAACGCCGAAGGTGAGAACTCTGCGAAGAATACATCAAACCCTGTTGAGAGTCCCGCCGCCGCCGAAGAAGACAAAACATCAACAGCGACCACTACAAACCCGGACGTGTCCACTCTAACAGGGCCAGAGTCTGAATCGCCCGATCCGCTGCCAAAGAAACTCCAACACACCGTCAACACCCGACTAAAAAACGATGTTGTAGTCACCAGCTTGCTGGCGGTTATCATGTTCGGACTGCATTGCAGCACCGTTTTCACCGTTCTTCAGCCGGATCTCAATGTCGTACTGTACTCATTTGCCGGTGTTCTCGGCCTCCTTCTGCACTATGTGATACCACAGATGCGCAAACACATGCCATGGTTGTGCTTCGCCCGTCCTATTCTGCGCCAGAACGAATTCGGCCAGTTCGAGGTATCGGATGCCGCCAAGGTGATGTGGTTCGAGAAGTTGTACATCTATCTGTGCATGGTGGAGCGCAATGTGCTGTTTCCGTTGATAGCCATATCAGCGCTTACCGCTGATTCGCAAACCATAGCTCAGAAATTCGGCGTGGGATGGGGCACATTCATCATCGCCGTGTGTTCGTTAAAATGTACGTAAAATGCGAAAAATGCGTTCGCACATTTACTGATTCTCTCCCCTTTTTTTTGACAGTTGTTCGGAACGCTTATTCGGACGCAACGAATCAGTACCTAATTGTTATATTTACGGTGCTGTTCTTTAAAGTTGATTTTGTCTTTGCCAGCGAAACGTTTCTCATAGATTACTTCTTTGTGTCGTTAGCCTTTCGGAAATGCTGTGATTTTTTATTAAAGGTTAGTTAGTGTGTCACTGGTTTCACTATTTGATTCTGATGTTCACCGTTTTTGTCTTTGCAGCTCCAATTCATTGTAACGTACATAGCCCCCTGGCAAATCACATGGGGCTCTGCATTTCATGCTTTTGCCCAGCCTTTCAGTGTTCCGCACTCGGCGATGCTCTTTCTGCAGGCTGGAGTCAGTGCAATACTATCGACACCGTTGAATCCGTTCCTTGGAAGTGCGATCTTTCTTACATCCTATGTCCGGCCGATCAAGTTCTGGGAGCGAGACTACAATACGCGTCGCATAGACCATTCCAATACTAGGTTAAGTTCACAGCTGGAGCGTGATCTTGGAGCCGATGACAACAACTTAAACAGCATTTTCTACGAGCATTTGACGCGATCACTGCAGCACTCGCTGTGCGGCGATTTACTGATGGGGAGATGGGGGAATGTCAATCAGGGAGATTGTTTTGGTAAGTATGTTGCAGTTTTCCTCTAAATCACTGTCATAAACCGCTGCCTTAGTTTTAGCTTCGGATTATTTGAATTGTTTGGTTCACATAATCGAACTGGGCAATGGACTTTGCACATTCCAAATGCGTGGTCTTGAGTTTCGGGGCACATACTGCCAGCAGCGAGAGGTTGAAGCCATCACCGAGGGTGTAGAGGACAATGATGGTTGTTGTTGCTGTGATCCTGGACATTTGCCACGAATGCTGAGTGCAAATGCAATGTTTTCCACCCGCTGGCTAGCGTGGCAGGTAGTTGCAGCGCAGTACGTCCTCGAGGGCTATTCCATTTCAGACAATTTGGCCAGTGCAACTCTGCAAGTATTTGAGTATCGGAAGGTCCTGATTACTTATTACATTAAGGTAACCAACGCATCTCCGCTGTGTCACTGCTTCTTCACCAATATTTCTTCCGTTTCAGAGCATAATCTACTACGTGTTGAAGAATCCAAAAGTGGATCGGTGGTTATCGGCGTCTGGCCCCATTCAAGACTCTCTTACCGACACCCTGAACAGGCAATTTGTCGACTTGGACCCTATTTTTAACTACAATCTGGACGAGGACTTTGATCTGCGTGCGTTGGGGATTACTCGATCGAGTTTCTGTTCGGTGTACCTCGGTTGGATACAGTTTTGCTGCGATAAAAAGAAGGAAGCTGCTGCTCAGCCAAAGGAAGCGCCGCCTTTAAGTAAGGAAACTATCAATCTGGAGCCAAAACCCAAAAATCCCACCCAAGAACAGCCGCAACAGCAAATGCCGCCGAACAGATTTCCGACAATAACCAGAGATTCATCGATCGTGTCTCTGTGTCTTGCACTGGGCCTGCTCGCCCGACGATCTTTGGCAACAGCCAGTCATAGTTCTCTGACGGGAGTTGAGTTTTTTCTGCACGGTCTGCATGCCTTGTTCAAGGGTGATTTTCGGATAACATCGCCACGAGATGAATGGGTGTTTGCTGACATGGAGCTGCTGCATGCGGTAGTCGCTCCAGCAGTCAAAATGGCACTCAAACTACAACAGGACCATATTTTAAATCCTGACGAATATTTGGAACCGCTTGCTTTGCACGAAGCGATCACATCCTATTCCAAGGATTTGGTGATTTCACACGAAGCAGACCCAGTGTGGCGGAGTGCAGTGTTGCGAGGTGCTCCAAATCTTCTTGCGCTTCGACATGTCATGGAAGATGGCTCCGATGAGTATCGAATTATTCGACTTACGAAGCGCTTTCTTAGCTTTCGTGTGATCAAACTGAATCGGGAGTGTGTTCGAGGTCTCTGGGCCGGGCAGCAACAGGAGTTGATATATTTAAGAAATCGCAATCCTGAGCGCGGCAGCATTCAAAACGCAAAGCAAGCGTTGCGGAATATTATTAATTCGTCCTGTGATCAGCCAATTGGCTACCCCATTTACGTGTCGCCTCTGACGACCTCTTACGCAGATACCAATGACCAGCTTTGTAGTGTGATTGGCGGTCCCATCACACTGGAGTCCATAAAGACAAATGTGATCGATTGGTGGCAGCGTGTAAGAGAGCGTTGCCGACAAGGCTGCAGTAGTGGTAGTGCGACAGTCGAAACAGCAGGAGATATATTTCCCGACATCCCTTCGATGTGTTTCTATTCTGCCAACCCGGTTAATAACCCCGGTGGCGGTAATATTACTTACGGAAGCCAGAGTTTAGCCGGAGCGGCAACGAGAACCGGGTTAGTGGGCATGCACAAGCCAACTAGCACAACTCTGCTGGCTGGCTTGCTAAATCGTGAACGTGAAAATCAGGAGAACGTTGTCGCTCCAGTACGAGAGCATCGGATCGTGCGTAAGGGGCACGTACAAAGGCGTGGAGATCGCGAGCGAAGGGCAACCCTTCCCACTACCAGTGGAATGGCAACAGGTGGTGCTGGATCCAGCGAGCTTAACGATTCCATGGGCGGAAGTAGTACAACGTCCGAGCTGCGCCGAACAGATTTTTCAGAAAGTAGCCAGTATACGAAGATGTCGACGTCATCAGGAAATCTAGGAATCGGCAACATTATCACAACCCCCGGAGACTATCCGCGCAAGTCGAAGGGACCAATAAACCTCACCCGAACCGAGATCAAATCCGAAGACAGTATTACCTCGCCAATTGAACTCAACAAAAAGGTCATCATTGTCGATGGCATGGAGGTAAGTCAAACTTGTTTCAACCAAAATCCAGATGAATCAGATTTTTCTGCAGATTTACGACTGCCTTGACATGGGTCGTCGCATCGACGTGGTCTGGCCAAACGAAAAAATGCGCGCAAACGGAGGACGTCTCTCGTGGAATGACTGGTCGCCCCAAGAGGGCATGGTCGGCTATGTGGTCCACTACTGGTCGCCCAATCACGCCGACCAGCGATTTCGTTCGCACGTCAATCGAACGCTGTACCTGATCGAAATCGGCGAGCATTACGTACCTGTAGGAGAACGCGGCATCAAGGAATACAATCAAATCATCGACAGCAAGGAGAGCATCAGCCGCTCGTCCACAATCACCAATGCCATCGAACTAGAGTCCGCAGCAGCCGAAGCCACGGGCACACTGACAACAGCCAATAGCGCCGAACCAATAGTAACTATTGATCAAGAGACAAGCATGAGCGAATCAATGACTGAATTAACAACTAGCGAAGTATGACAAGTAATGGTATACTATTTCTCGCCCTCTCCCGAGGAAGATCGATCCTGTTTTCCCTTCTGGTGGCGACGTTTCTCAATGAATTAATTCTCCGTTTCTCTCTTTCTCTCTCTCTCTCTCAATCTTTCTATTGCTCCCTCTGTACAGTAAATTACATCCACACAACGCATACGCATATATAATATATAAATATATATATATATATATTTACAAGTACCCACAACATATATATAGTATATATATTTGTAGATCAAACAGAATTATTGTTTAAAATTGATATCAATTGATTATGGTTATTATTACAAATAGTATATGTAAATATATATATTATGGATAAGCTCTCATGTTGCCTTAAACGATTAGACTGATTTTCTATATTTTATCGGATTCATTGTCATTTTAGAGAAATCAAAGCAAAATAAAACAAAAAAAATTTAGCTTAGAAACAAAAATACATAAATTAAAATAAAACAAAAAAAAACAAAAACGACAAAAACTTTTGCATATAGAAAAAGGAAGCACCACCACCACCATTTTCTTCTTCATAAAAAAAAACAAAACAAAACTGAACAAAATACTGTAAAATGTATATGTAAATAGCAAAATTTTAAGTATAAATCTGTCACTCTTAGTAAAATTAATTTTTGTTTTGTTAAATAATTGAAATCCCTTTCCATTAAAAGTTTCTTATTAAAAAAAAACAAAACAAATAAAGTTCGACTCCCTCTTTTTCTCTCTTTCTCTCAACCTATATACCAAAATGAGAACACACACTAATTGAATTATGTAAGTTTTCACTGTTAATAATTAAAAAATAAAACAATATTCATAAAAATTTTAAAGTAATGCTGAATTAAAATTTAAACAAAAAATAACACCTATACATAAAAATAGAAAATAAAGAAAAACATTTATTGTAATCTAGTGTATTTATTTTTAATTTAAAAAGAATAGACAAAAATAAAGCGAAATTAAAATGTTATATGTATAGAGAAAAAAACAAACAAATACTACAAGTGTTAAAACTGTAAATAGGAACAAGAACAAATTGCAAATACAAAAAAAAATAAAAAACAAATAAATCAGCAAAAAAAATCTATTTAAGGATATTTCTCGTAAATGAATTCAATAAAAATTAATATAAACAAAAAAAAAATTAATTACAAAGCGGTCGTGTTTTATTGTTCACGGAAGTGAATTGAATATCCCTTAATAAGAGAATAAGAGCGAGTTCAAAAACGCCAGTTGTTCTACCTTAGAGCAACAGATGAGTTATTATACAGATAGTCGAGCACGAGCAAGAGGAATTTCGCCCTCTCTTTTTTATTTCCTTAAAAAAGGCGTACAACTGTATATGTATAAGATTTTGCATGCAAATCAAATTGAGCCAGCTCACGCACACAAGCGCGGTACGGCGCTATGGAATCCATTTGTCAAACTGGGCTTCAACCACCATATATGTTGAAGTCAACAGATCCCTCTGTGATTCACATGTATTCAGAGATACGAAATGTAAATTCAAATGGAGCCATTATAAAAAATTTTTGCGGGTTTAGGGGACAGGGGATATATAAATGGGCTATCTGTAAATTACTCATTTGTGCTTAAAACGATCGCAGAACTTGTTTAATGCGCTTCTGAGTAATCTGCACGGCAACGACTATGTTTTTACGTTTAAAAATTTAATTTTCCTTGCTGATGCTTTTAATAAATCTTCAGTTTTGACGAGAATAGCTGAAAATTATTACCAAATTTAATAAAACTAATAAAGAAATAATACAAGTTATATTTAAAAACATATAATATTATTTTTATCCGGCAATAAGGCGGTTAGAAATACAGATACACAAATAATACAACGATAAATACACCTCAACGGTAATGTGTTTGCTTGTTCGATCGGCATCGAAGAGCTCTTCCGGATTACTAATCGAAAACAAAATATGTAAGACAGTTTGCCTGCGGCACATCTGCAGGAAAAATTCATTTTTGTATAATCGTCATATTCGATTAATGTCATTTTTGTTGCAGATGGATTTAATAATTCTTCTATTTTGATAATATTTAACGAAAATTATTACCAAATTTAATTGAACAAATATAGAAGAAGATGAAGATATAATATTATTTTTCTTCCATCTTCATCATAGCCATCAGTTTGCCAGTAAGGCGGTTAGAAATACAGTCAAAACTCGATTATAGGGGATTCGTTTAATCCGAAGAATCTATTAGTAGGGATTTTGTATGGAAAATTTGTTTAATATTCTTTACTCTATTAATCGGCATTCACTCTAATATCCATAATAGAAACAAAAATATTATGCAAGATATTAAACCAAAATATTGCATGTGACCATAATCTGTGTATGGGTGATATACCTACTACAAAAAATATTGGCTAAATATATTGTTCGATTTCTATAGAAATACCCTCAAATGGTTGTGGGCGTGGTAGGGGGCGTATTTAAAAAATGTTAACTCTTTACCATTTCGAAACCCTAGGGAATATATGTTCCGAATTTCAGCCTCCTAGCATAAATTTAAAGGCCTCAATAGTTGATACGGACAGACGGACTAACATTGTTAAATAGTCTTAGGTTTTGGTTCTGATCATAAATATATATAGCTATATATTTATATATTGATAGTATACGACGATAATAAAGAGGATTTACACAATGTTTCAATGTTTTCGGGTTGTGCTCTAGATTGCTTCTGGATGATTTTGTTCGGTTTTACGTGGATTTAAGTGACGGGTCGTGAATAATGGCATCTCCTTCCACGATTGCTTTTAAATGATCACGTCTTAAGTGTGCTTACACCAAAGAGATTATACAAATTCTAGCAGATTCAGAAATTGGCTTAATTTTTTTAAGTTACATACTCAACATAAAAAACTCTTTATGGGCTATTTTTAAGTCGTAGAATTTTGTTACCACTGATAATCAGAAGAATGTTTGGCACAATTTACTTTGTCCAAAAAATCATATTTGTTTAACCATATCGTCATTTCTTAATTTCTTCACAGCAAGATCCCCTTGACGAGGTTTCAGAAATTATGCGCAATGCAGCGCATTTTACTGTCAGCGAAATCAGAAACTGGCTCGACGAAATTATTAAGATGTTAAATAACCCTACTGAATCTGACCTTGAGATTGAAGCTCTTTCTGATGAGTCTCGAGTTGTAACAATAACGAAAATTTCAAGTGAAGAGGCAGTTAAAGCCAATTTTTGAGATTTTTGAGTGAAAATCTACTAAAAAAAACCAATAATCAAATCTTTACGGCGTCAATACTGCATTACTTTTTTTAATTTTAATGATATTGTTTCTAAGTTCTTAACCGTGATTTTTTTAGTTAAAAACTTAAACATGTTTTGGATACCCATAAAGTTTCTATTTTTGTTATTCGTCGAATTGTTAACTGTCTGAATAATTGTTTGTTGTTTTTTTTTTTTTTGGTTTTTTGTGAGATAAAAATAAAAAAGCCGAAAAAATCTATTAACCGCGATTATCCGTGATGATCTCAATCCCGACCATTCCGAACCAACTGGAAATGACATTAGTATGACGTATGTAAATACAGGGTGAATATGGCAATGTTATTGTTAAAGTCAAATTTTCTCCCAAAATCAATCAAAGCGGAAAGTATAGTATCGGGACGTGTCAACCCTGTTCTTGTTTTGGATACCCACAAAGTTTCTATTTTTGTTATTCGTCGAATTGTTAACTTCCTGAATAATTGTTTGTTGTTTTTTTTTTTTTTTTGGTTTTTTGTGAGATAAAAATAAAAAAGCCGAAAAAATCTATTAACCGCGATTATCCGTGATGATCTCAATCCCGACCATTCCGAACCAACTGGAAATGACATTAGTATGACGTATGTAAATACAGGGTGAATATGGCAATGTTATTGTTAAAGTCAAATTTTCTCCCAAAATCAATCAAAGCGGAAAGTATAGTATCGGGACGTGTCAACCCTGTTTTTGTAAGGCAAACATTTTTCGAAATAAAGTAAAGGAATAGTTGCAGTCGTGAACAAGTCTAAGATTAGAACAGAAAATCACAAGTTATTGAGCCCATACACCATACAAACTTGTACGCGTAAACAAGTTTATTTGTTTGTGCATGCGGAATGAAGGTGTATAAAGGTTGTTTGTGTTTGCGCGATTTAATATACTTTTTGATATTTCCCTGGTTGCGCATACATATTTGTTTTGTGTGTTTATAAGAATAGACCTAGTCAAATCTTACTTTTAGTCAGATTTAAACATAATCCCAATTTAAACTATTCTACATGTTCTTGTTTATTTTATTATTAATTATTTATCAACAAATTTGCAAATAAACAAACTTATTGTACATGTCTCACATTCGTGATAAATATATGTTTTCACCCAAAATGGTTGGAGACCCTAGGCTTGAGGTCCTGTATTTTCAGATGAAACCTAATGATAAGGACAAATAATGCATGGTATTTGTTGTTATAGATCAATGACGCCTACGTGGTGGACTGATGTTTATTTGGCTGTTGATAACTTAAATCTAATCTTGTCTTCATTTACTTTAAAACCAACTAGCTTTGTCTCAAAAGCAGTGAAAGGATACTTGAAACACATTAGGAGCGGACGGATTTGAAAATCTTGCCTTCCTGTTGACGTCAGCCATGCGCTCTTTCTGCCAATATCTGGTGCATGTTTAGAAAATACTTCAAAATTTAAACCTAGATAGTTCTTGTAAAACATAGCGCCGCTTTACTTGTAGATGATGCTTATGAAGCTGTTAGTAACCCATACTAGAAGACATGAACCTTACTTAAATATGATCAACAATTTTAAGGGGTTCCACTAATATGCACCCGCGGACTTGCTGCTTTTTTAATATTGCTTTGGAATAACTGAATTTACTTCATGTTTTTCTTTTTCTTTGACGTGATGTGGGTTCTTTGCTCGTGCTACATTGTTTTTGAACAATAAATACATATTTCTTATCTTCTTTCCTGGTTAAGCCTAAATTTATTGAATCTATTTAAAAATCAAAACGAACAAATGTCTACGGGGAATCAATTGGCGGCCAAAAAGGTGTTAGTTCAGCCAGCTTAACCTCGAATAGAAGATCACAGTACTGCTGCAGAAGATCTAAAAAAAAAAAAACAATCTTTACTCCTCTGATATGGGCTTCTTAATTTCCACTCACAATTTGGATTCCTTTTCCACTCATCCAGCAATTTTTGTTTGCAATTTATCTCCTTCACAATGAGCGCCCTCTTGAACTTTGTCACGCTTTCATTTAGATTCGACCAACTTTTAACAATCGACGATGGTGTAGCCTTCAACTTTGCTTTGAACTCCTTCAGTTTGGGACACACTTCGCCGTTCAGGAGGAACATACCAAAGTAACTAAAATGAATACATAAATGTATTTGCCGTTTAAGAAAAAAATAATAAAGCAATTTACCAACAAGCCTTCTCACTCAGAGGCATCTCTATTTCAGCGAGTGGAATTTCCCAGGCTGCCTTTCCAAAGGTCGCGTCTACAAAACAATATACTTTGCCCTCGTCCTCGTTGTATTTCGGCAGCGGATCTTCCTTAATTAAACGAACATTGCAGAGTCGGGGCACGTAGAGCAATAGCCATTCTGGTTCAATCGCCGTGATGCCTCTGATAAAGAGCTTTGTGGAATCACCATTTTGCGTCTCATATGCTTCTTGGTATATCACCCACTCCGGCTGTTTCTTCTTGAGCACAGAGGAGGAGTGCATAAACACGGGCTCCACCATATCGAGGCAGTTGTAAGCGTATTTCATCTTTCTTTTTTCGTCCTTGTCGCTGATTTCTGAAAGTGGGACTTTGCGGGCTACACGATCGCCCATTCCAGCGAGCAGAATCTGCCGCAAAAACTTCGCCTGCTTGTCTGTTGGTGGCACCATTTCCGGATCCACGCAGAGATTGACGTTGGTCATGTTTAAATTGATCTCATTCGTGAGTTGCACGCGCAATTTTCGAACTTCTGTGACGGCTTTGTGACGCAGGCCATTCTCGTTGCAAAATGTTTGAAGTTCTCCCTTTGATCCCGCGTATTCGGCGGCTCCTACAGCTCGCAAAAGTACCATGGGATCGCCGAGCAGTTCAAAGTTGCCCGTAGAGGCCCAGGATTGGCGCCGTCGTTGCCATTTGTTCATGGCTATTCCGCCACCTTCCTTTTCCTTGTCGGAACCCACTTCAATGAGAAGTTCCTGAACGGACAACGATGCCACCAGGCACACCGTGTACGGCAACATATTCTGCTGGTGGCTTAAAGCCAGCATTTTGCCGAAGCGTGGCGCCACTGGAAACCGCGATATAACCTGCCCAAGTCGGGTTACTGGAGCGACACTCTTGGCATCATCTGGATTTTGCTTCGGTCCCAAGGCTCCTAAAACAATGAGCCTGCTCTCGGCTGCCTGAAGCTGTTCACTGTCAGGAGGAGAGGGAAACGGGAAGTTGATGACCCTGTCAATCCCCATGCAGCGCATTTGCATCATCAGGTCGTCAACGGGCTTCTTTTGTATGTCGGGTGTGCCAAATGCCTCGAACTCGTCATTGTACACTGCGCTGGAGTAAAGGCGATAGCAATGACCTGCACTTGTTCGCCCAGCGCGTCCAGCTCTCTGATCGGCCGAAGCTTTGCTGGTGAACGCCACAATGAATGCACTCACGCCGGTGATTTTGTCATAGAGACGAGTTTTCTGTCGACCAGAGTCAACAACGTATTTGATGTTCGGGATGGTCAGTGAGGTTTCTGCTACGTTCGTGCTGACAATACAGAGCCTGCACCCTTCTGGCGGGGGCTGGAAGATTCTACTCTGTTTCTCGGAGGAAAGTAAAGAGTACAGCGGCAGAACCCAAAGTGGCTGCGATGTAGTGGCGCCGCACTCATCGTCATCGTCTTCAGAATCGTTATCGTTCTCCGCTTCGGAGTTCGCCAGATCTTGATCGTCCTCTAAAAGGTCTGCTTCAGTGTCGTCACCCGGCAGCTTGTAGTCGTCCAGGTTGATCTTTGGCAGAGCAATTTGAGAGAGGAACTTCTTCTTAGATTTTTTTACGTTTTTTATTGCCTTTTTGATGTCAAATTCGTCGTCATCTTCTTCCTCCTCCTTCTCCTCTTTTTTGGGATCATTTGATTCTTCTTTTACAGCAGCTTGTTCCTGGCGTTTATAGGGAAACATTCTCCTCAATTTCCTGACTAAATAATTGACTTCTTGTTGCCCGGTGACAAAGATTAGAATTCCACCTTCTGGCAGCTTCGAGTGGATTTTCAAAGTCTTCTTGAACGCTTCGTCAACGTAGTTGTCGGCTGTGGTCTTTTGAAAATGAATTGTTACAGGAAACTGACGTGCTTCCACTTTCAGAAGTGGTGGAGGCAGCTTGAATAGTTTTGCATTCTCTAAGAAATCCTCAACTCTGAGAGTGGCCGACATGATTATCAGCTTTAGAGGATTTCCTTTCTTTACTCTCAGGGGAACAATGCGTGACAAGAGCCCAATAAGAATATCGGTGTAGGCACTCCTCTCGTGAGCTTCGTCCAGAATGATCACCGAGTACTTGAGTAGCATGAAATCTGACTCAATTTCCTTAAGGAGAACACCGTCGGTCATGAATTTTACCTTTGTTTGATCAGTGACGTTTCCTTCGAAGCGAATCAAATAAGAAACCTGTTTCTCGCTAAGGTTCATCTCGCGGGCAACACGTTTAGACATCGAAATTGCAGCCACACGCCGTGGCTCTGTGATCCCGATGAGTTTGTGCTCAGCATAGCCAGATTCGTACAAAAACTGTGGGATTTGTGTGGTCTTGCCGGAGCCAGTCTCGCCGGCAACAATGATGATTGAGTTCTCGTTGATTGTCTCCATGATAACCTGCTCTTCGGCAAGGATTGGGAGTTTCAGACGGGCTGCTTGAATATCTGGATCGCGGTTTAAGGCGACATATGTGGCAGGTTTGGAGGAAACCTGCAATTTCTCGACGGGTTTCTTTTCTTCTTTTACTATTTCTTTAACAGGTTGTGGTTCTGGAATCTCTACATCAGCATCATCTTCATCAGATGAAGATTCCTCCATCTCTAATCCGATAATATTGTGGTTGACCTTCTTCGACTTTGTCTCACCATCACTGTCACTTTCTTCCTCATCGTTGTACCCCTTCAACAGTTCCATACGTTTACGTTTGCTTATTCCAGCTACACTGCTGACCCTTCCGGCAGCAGCTTCCTGTTGCTTCTGATCCCTCTTTCGCTTTTGCTTCTCCAGCAGTTCATCTAAGTTACCCAAGTTCCTTAGACCAATCGTCTGAATTTGACTAATGGATTGGTACAAGCTGAGCTCCTCTTGGGGGATGCTTACCTTCTTCAAACCTTCAATTATCGAAGCTCTCTAGAAATGGCCACTATAAAGTAACATATTTATTCACGCAACCGTATTCTTACCTCTTCTTTCTTTTGCTTTTTACTGACAATCGTTTCCAAGCGTTTTCTCTGCTTTTTGGTCAAAATTTTCGTGTGATGAATAACTTCGATCTTGGTTTTAGTTTTCCGCTTTTTGGAAGGCAGTACCAAGGGATTCGCTTCATCGTATCCTGCACTTGTTGCAACCGAATCACCTAGTTCGAGTTTGATCTGAAATGGTTATTGAAATTAATTTTTTTTTAAGAATTCCCAACAAAATGTTTACCTTTTTAAGTTCAGAATTATCGATGACGGTTTTATGATTTTGCCGAGCTCGAGCATTGTGCACCTTTTTACCCATTTTACGAATTAAAGTGTATTAAATGTTAATAAATAGACTTTTAGTTTGTTTTCATGTGAACATTTTCACGTGTGTGATTAGAAATGTCAACCGGACAATTTTGACAGCTTGAGCGATGTTTTATAGAAGTGCGTTCGATAATCAACTTTTGAACTGTATTGCCGACAAATGGGTAAGTGATATTAAAAAGAACAAAATATATATTTTTTAATATTCATGAGATAGAATGATTTTAGAAATACTTTAATTTTTTTAAACATTTGATTGCCATTTCAGGGCTCTAATCAGGTAAGATACGATCGCATGACATCTTTTCGACGTCTTTGTCTTCATCTTTTCCTTAAGATATGATAGAAAAGGTCGTTTTTCTCAAACATCAGGGAGGGATTTTTTGCTTATCATCAAAGCACTTTCTTTCTTTAAATGGCTTCTAACTGTTTTTTATTTGCCATACAAAATTGTATTTTAGAAATTTTAGTAGTGTATAGTAGTAGTTCTGGACCATTTTCATTCTATCATTTCAACTTTTCCGCGCAACTCTAAATTGATCAAAGCCAATTTTCATGGCTCATGCAACAAGCAATTAGAGCAGCTCTGACAGGCGTATTTAGATATATCAAATGAAAATCTAAGTGAAATGACACGAGAAATGTCAACGATTTTGGTGGTAGAATCTCTTTTAAACCTTGTTTTTCCTTTTCATAGTTGCTGAAAAATATGAAATTTCAGAACAGCTTCTTCAAAGCCCACTTAGAACTTGCTTATATTTTTTTTTGTTTACGATTCATGCTTCTCTATCCTATTCCAGCGTAAATTATATATAAAATAGCCTTATTCACAAACGTGTAATAGAAGTTGTTTTAAATTACAAAACTTGAAAATTTCATTTTGTTTCATTAGTTAACATAAAGTTAGTTTTGCGAAGCAAAGAGTACAACACCAAAATAATCCAACGCATAAAAGATAAAATAATCCGAAACAAAAATTTAAAAATCATTTGGGTGCCAGGACAAGCTGGAATACCTGGCAATGAGATAGCAGATAAGACTGCAAAAGAAGTCCTTTCAGAACCACTTATCCAATTCCACGTTTTCAATAAAAAAATATGCGAGGAATATGCTCTCGCAGTTCCTTAATACTGTTTATAAAATAATCATTAAATATATTTGCAATTTTGGATCCATTCTCGTGTTTCACTCCTTTAAAAAATATATTCGTTATTTTTCTCTTTTGAAAGAAACATTTTATTTTTATGAATTTCGAGTCCAAAATTATCCCATCTTTCAAGGAGATTAGCGTGGACGAACATAGAGACACTTGATTTTGTTTGTTTTGGGAAGATAAGCGCTAGTCGATTCTCAAATTAATAGTAAAACCTAAAATATCACGTAAAAGTACTATTCTATATATTAAGTATACCAAAGTATACGAGAAATCATTGCGGAGTACAGCAAATCAATTCCATCTACATTTTTTATATGATTAAGTGCGTTAGACTACTAAGCGAGGGGTCCCGGATTTGAACCCGTCCTGTAGCACCTAAAAAGTTTTATTCGTTGCCCCAATTCTTGAAAAAGTCTTACAAACATGCAAAAGTAAGTACTGTCATAAGAAGTCTCTTAATCCGCATTAAAATTTAGATTACATCCCTTTTTGTCAAAAAATATATTTGTTTGGTGAAGCTAGGTTTTAGGTCCTGTATGTGCCGTTTACTCATAATTTTTATATATAAATATACACTAGCTGGCGGTCATTTTCGTTCCACCCAAATTCATTAATGGCTCGTACAATTTGGTTTATTCTTTGGTAAATTCTTTATTCAAAATCCTATTAAGTGAAATGAAAATAATTGAAATATAACAATGTCGATGTGTTTCAAACAACCATTTTTTCCGCTGAAGTGCCTTATGGTGCAAAACATTTTTTATTCTATTATCAAGCACACGTTCAAAGCGGAAGGTTTGTCGACACCTGAGCACGCCACATACAATTGAGCATGTGGAAAAAATGGGAATTCAAGATTGATTGAACATACAGCGATTGTCCTTGCGACTTGTTAATTATCCTAAAAAATAAGCGGAATCCGAAGAACGAGAAAATTTCGTTACAAAATGTTGGTTCATTGAGGTTGTGCAACAAAATTTGCATTTCAAATTGTGTGGAATGTTTGACAAATTAGACGAGCTCGAACAAAAATTTCGAAGTACACATCATACTAAATAAATATTAAAGACGCGAAAATTCTAAAATTTTAAATTAATTAATTAATTTAAAATTACGGGCGAAACCCCTCTGACGAAGGAAACAAGCACAAACATGAAAGGATATAGTTTCTATCAAGCGTATCACCCTTCGGAAAGGGCTGGAGGTAGAGCGGCCTTGATTATAAAAGACATCATTGACCATTTAATAAGCACAAAAATCGAACATGATCATATTCAAACAATAACGGTGGGTGTGAAAACGAAAGGCCAAACTGATCACATTTCCTCTATATATATCCCTCCAAGGAAAAAGATGGACAAAAAAGATTTTATTAGTATCTTTGACTCACTAGCACGAAATTTTATTATCGGCGATGACTTTAAGGAAAACATACCTTTTGGGAAAGGGATATCCGAAACCCATATTAAACTTCAAGAATGTTTCGATCTTTCTTCTGACCACTCGCCTGTCATCCGGACAATTAGTGGCAGCATATTAAAAAATGTGAGCCAACCCAAATTACTAAAATTAAAAGTGCATCGCTGTCTGAGCTGTGTTATGAAATACAAAAATTGAAAACTAACACAGCTCCTGGATACGATTTGATTATGGAGCAGATCTTTAACTAGTTGCCTAGGAAAGCACTAATTTTGTTCGTCTATGTAAAGATTCTGCATTGAGGTTATTGTACGTCCGAAGACAATGGAAAGTAGCTGAGACCATAATGGTTCCAAAGCCGGGAAAATCTCCAAGTTACTAATCAAATCAAAAGTATTTGAAAAAATGTTATTAAAGCGATTACACCCGATTTACGAAGAGCGCCGATTAATACTTGACCATCAATTCTGGTTCAGAACTAAACACTCTACAATCGAACAGGTTTATCGAATAACCAATGAAATAGAAAAAGCCCTAGAGAAGAAAAAAATATGTTCCACTGTTTTTCTTGACGTCTCGCAAGCCTTTGATAAAGTATGGCATACGGGATTTAAACGTAAACTAAAATTATTATTTCCAAGGCAGTTCGATGAGATACTAAGTTCTTAGCTAGCGGACAGACTCTTCCGTATTAAGTTCGGAAACGATTACTCTGAATTCAAAGACATCGAGGCAGGAGTTCCGCAAAAAAGCTTCCTGGGTCCGATTCTCTTTTTAATTCAAACTTGAGATATTCCGCAAGAAGATGGCACAACTGTAGCCACGTTTGCGGATGATAAAGCTATATTGGACGTGACTAATCCGGTTGAATCACCAACGAGTAAGCTTCATCGTGTTTTTTCCTTAATGAAACAAAATCTACGCACTACGTAAATATGCTGCCCATTTTTGAGTCTCCGTAAACATTCCGTACGCATATGAAGCTAAATATTTGGGATTGACATTAGATACGAAACTAAAATGGAAATCGCACGTAAAGACGAATGGGAAAAGCTTGTTATTAAATATAATCAAATGTATGGTCGCATGTATATAAGGCCGCTTGTTCGACTTGCCAAACTCAGCATGCAAAACAAGCTGCTCTTATAAAAACTTACAACCAAATTCTAAAACCGGTTTTGGACGTAGGGTATACAACTTTGGGGTTGTACAAAAACATGTAACATACAAATTTTACAAACTTTTCAGAATAACCTAAACTACGAAAAATTGTTGACACCCCGTGGAATATCCGAAACGGTGATATCCTCCGAGACTTAGCTATGGCTACCGTCGAAGACGAGATAAAAACATTCTCCCGTAAGCAACTGACTCGGCTTTATGGTCATTGCAATAACGCTATGCTACAAATTCTAAATGAAACGAATCTAGTGCGCCGACTACAACGGAAAAAACAGTTTGAACTAGGGCAGTAACCGGGAGCAATTGTCAGTATTGGTATTTACTTCCGCTGGGAGGCTGCCTCCCAAACACGTAAAAAAAAACGATAATTTAAACTACTAGACAGGATAAGACTTAGTTGTAGTAAAATAAGTATTTTTAAGGGAGGTGTTTTTGGTGAGTAAGAAGCGCACACTATTAAAAGCACGTGCAGTCGGTCCTCATTATATCTCAGTGAAGATTTCCAAATATCATCGCAAAAAAATTGTGAAGCAGTAAGCCCGTGACTTGGTTTGCATCCATCACGGAATCGACGGATTTGTTTGAATATAACTCACCGGCGATTTGATTTTTAATTACGAAAATTCAAATGATTGACATGCTTTTTTTTCGTAGCCAAAATCGCTTGTGTTTGCGCTCAACCAATCATAGTCCACATAATTGTAAGCGATATTCGGGAAAACATTTGTGATGAGCTCTCTGGCATCGTTATAAAGTGGCAAAAATTCGCTAGAAATTCAATCAGGTCGAACGATTCGATCACCATCAAACAAATTAACCGCTATCCCAGAAGTGGCGATGCCAAAGCAAACGAAAGTCGTTGCCAAAATCAGTGAAATTGTTTCCGAACAAATGTACTAAAAACCGGATGTCCCCAAATTTTGTTTGAAATTTTAAGGAATTTTCCTCCATAGGCCAATACGAATCCATCGCGTCGGGTTTAAAACTCCTGATTCGAAGGACAGAATGTATTGTCTATCGAACTCTTAACTTACCAGTTCTGCTATATGGCGTCGAGAGCTGGACGAAAAGCAGGAATAGTTATCTGGTCCCGTTTGCGAGAAGGGCAGATGGAGTAGAAGATATAACCTCCAACTCTATGAGCTGAACCAAGATGTGGGTGTATCCCAAAAAGCTAGAAAACTTAGCTCGTTTTTTTAGATTTTTGCACGGTTCGTGCACATCGAGCGAATAGACAATAGCTAAGGGGATCTTTGAATCCAAGGTTCCAAGGTTTTATTTTTGTCACGGCACTAGAAATATACACATTTGTAATCAACTGCAACCAAAGGATATTATTTGAGTGCTAAATATGTATTTCTCAAATCGCCATTTCCAATTATCTTCGCTAAGAGTAGTTTTCCATAATTTGAACAGCCTTTTTAATTATTTTTCCACCTCAATTTATGTCCGGCAACATTCTCTGTTCATCAGAAAAACTGTAATTCCACAATACATTTCTTGTCCATTGGGCAATTGCCAAACGGTTCTCCACTGTATGAGGTTTGTGGTTCAACCAAAGCAGTTCTTTGCGAATTAAAAAAAATCTACTGCTCTCCATCAAAAAGGGAAACTTTAGTACAATTAATCGATGACTTAGTGCACGAAACACAGCTGTCAATTGTACCAATCAATGCTTCGAGCTTAGATGTGGAAGAATTGACAAAACCCAATAGGCAGCACATCATTAATTTTGAGTTACAAAAGTTGTGGATTTCACAATTTGTTTACTGTACACATTTCTGTTCAAATTGGAATTTCCCAAAACTTTGCAATCGACAAACGTAAAAACCCAATTCGAATGAAAACCATTCAAATAAATTTCCCATCATTCCTACCAACTGCAACTGTCCACATAAATAAGCATAAAAAAAAATAACAACAAAAAAATCTTCTCGTCCTTCGCAATCGCAATCCTGACAACGAAAATAATCCCTCTTCATTTTCGAACACAATCCACATCCACTGCCACTTCCACTTCCGTTTCCCCTTTTTTTGTATCACACTTTCGCCCTCGACCGCCGTTTTAATCAACAAACTCAACTCAACGCATACGCACCAGCGACATTCATAAAATTCGAAAACAGTTTGTAGAGAAAAATTCTCGAATAACGAACATTTCGAAGATTCGAACTTAATATCGGTCGGCGGAGTTTTTATTTAGATTTTAAGGTAGACATTAATCGGAACGTTTTAGTGTATCGCAGTATCGTGTACAGTTGAAGAACCAAAGTGCAAAAGCAAACCAACAAAATCACCAAAAACAAGTTGAAATCAGTTTTTCAGTTTTCAAAATCACATCCGCAAAGCTCGGTTGTGGTTTACCATGTAAAATCAAAAAAAAAAAAACACAAAAAAATCAAATCAATTTGAAATACATCTTCGAACCGAACTTACATTTAGAACAACGTAAATTCGTTCCTTTTTTTTGCTTTCGTTTCGTACACACATCCGCAGTGGGTATCGGTATAGAGAGAGTACTAGCAGCAGCAAGATACTTTATTTTAGGGGTGTGCCTGGTAGTTTCGATTTTTTTCTCTCGACGCGAACACAACTCATCTCAATCGGTCGTCGGAGTTTCTTTCTAAATTTTTATTTATTTAAACAAAAAAATATATATCATAACAAAAAATATTTATTATCGTGCGTTTCAAGTGAATAAAAAGTGCATAAAAATATACAAATAAGAGAAAATAAACTGCAAAAATATATAAAAATGTCGTCATCTGCGAGGCACTTTGTTACGTGCCTGATTGGCTTTGCGTTCGTAAGCAGTTTACAGGTAAGTTTTAGCACTAATTCTTTATAATGTCAAGTGGACCTAATTAGAATTCTAACAAGTCGGAGGAAGTATACGCTTTTCTTAATGGGCTACAAAAGGGACCAACGCAAAAAAAAAAATGCATAGAACCAAATATGACCGTGTTACTACGCATGTTTCTCGGGTTATGGCAGAAGGTTCTTACCTATTGTTTGTGTATTTGACAATTGTGTAAAAAATAAAACGGTAGCCTTAAATTGGAAAAAAAATAAGTAAGAAATTCCAGAACTAGTCAGTCGAAGGATATCGATCTTTGAACAAGAAAAGAAGAAGAAGAAGCAGAAAATCGACACTTTAAGGAATTCCCCACACAAAACGCCATCACCCATACATGCATTCAATGATTCACCGCACTCACTTATACATTACACATTAGCAGCAGCATTTTCTTGTTGAAAGGCAGCAACCCCCCGCAACACACATTCAGCAGCACCCCAAATCCTACGCCACCATCCCCCGTCGTTGTAGTCGTCGGTGAGGCGAGAGAGAGGTTACAACAGAGAACAAAAACGGGCCACCAACCACTCACTGTGTATACAGGTACACCTCTCAGGCAATAGTAGAAGTAGTATGTGGCAGTAGCAGCACCTTGTGCTGGGAAAAAGCCTGCCAGCTATTTATTTTGGACCTATAGATACTCGTACTGGTTGTGAGGACCGTTTTTGAAAACATTTCATTAAAATCCTACACACTGTGGTGGTTGGGTTGCTTGCTGCTGTTTAGTCGTATTTTCCTCTCTTTACCTCATCCTGAAATACCTTTCAACGAACGACCGAACGAACGAACGAAAAGACTACGGCGACGATAAGACGAGCGAGCGAAGCGATACACCATGAGAGAGCAGCGAATTTCATTTTCCAAAAGGATACCTACCTAGAGAAGTTCATTGGATGGCTGCATGAGTAGAGTAGGTTGTAGGCGATATATAGAAGTTTTTTTTTTCCACTTTTTATTTTACTCTTCTCAGCGTATAGATACTCAATTAGTCGAGATAATTGAATTTCAGAGATATTTAATGGGATGTATGCTAATGACTGTAAATTCCATTACACTCGTTTGTAATGAATTTAATTGCATTGCCTATTGCCTAGAAGTACGTTAAATTTGGGCAGAGTAAACGCCCCTTTTATGATAAAAGATAAAAGATACTTTAGGGACTAGGACTCCGCTTTACTTCATTCCACTTTTAAACAAATACACGAACAAGCAGTAGTTCTGGTTCTGGCTCTGGTAGTTCTGTGCTGTCAGTTCCATTCGTTGTTCTATGGCAAACGAGCAAGCGAACGAGGGAGTGTGAGGAAGGACACCCATTAATTGGCAGGGATATTCCCATATTGCTTGTAGCCAATGTGCTTGCGCACTCTTGCATAACTTCGTTTGGTGAGTCACCCAAGTCACTACTCTACCCAGAGCCTGGCTATGATATTTCATTAGTCATACACAAAGCAAGCAGACTTTTTTGTTGTTGCCGAATTCCCTTCATCCACACTCTCTCTCAGTCATATCCGCTTTTTATATTCTCCTTTCTCTTGGGAGGAATTTCTGTTTTCCAAAGTCTCTGACAGGGGTCTGTTTCTGTGTGCAGAACAAAGGACGTTTAGACGGCATGTCTTTGTTTTTTTTTTTTTTTTTTTTTCGTTCAATCAAAAAGTAAATGTCAAAATGAAAAGAAGAGACAAAGGAGTTTGGAGCATACCGAGGGGTTGAATGGGTTTAAATCGAGAGAAGAAAATTCGTCAAGTTTTCGGGCAAAAAAAGTTGGATTAGAAAAACCAGCTTCAACTCGCGTCTTTTTTTTTCATATACAGAGCAACGACCTAAGTCACGAAATTGGTTTAATGAATCCTTTTTGTGTAACCATAACGACGTTGAAGGGACTAACAGAGGAAACAAAAATCCCCCATTTCGCCATGAACATGAATTTGTAATGGGCTTTATCGATTACTTTGTATCTACGTCAATCGCTGACGAACAGCTTGTGTGTCCAAAACATTTAATATCTCCTGAACGTACGTAGGTAGATAGGTACCTGCTTAAGCTTAACTACTATCCTCAAGGAGCAGTGATTAGAATCTTTATTTTTATCTTGAATTTCATGGTAATTTACCTTGGAGGACGATTTGTTTTATGGTTATGTGAGCAATTAGATTCTGCTTGATGTATTATACCTACCAGCCAAAAGGGTTTTTTTTTCTTTCGATTTTTTGAGGTCTAAAAATAATTTAACTTAGCTGATTTGTAGTTGTTTTGGTTTTTTTTTTTGGCAAACAAAAAAACAGAGATGCTACCACACCCAGTCTCACGTGGGCTATATATATTGAGAAAAAAAAATTCAGGACACTTTACGTGCCAGTACATGTGGTTGGAAATATTCAAAAAAAAAAAAAAAAAAACAAAATGCTCATGGCTTAAGTTGGTTGTTTCTTTTTTGTGGGTAGCATGGGTAACTTTTTACTAGGGAGGCTGGGACCAGCCATTAGATAAACATTTTCTTTTTGTACGATCCTTCTGCATGTGTCAATAGATGATAGATTGGTTAAGTTATTGGATGACTTTCGAGGAAGTATTTCAGCGACATGTCATTCACTTCAGGCTTATATATATTTTCTTTTGTAAATTTGTATGTAATGGGAAAGGCGATTGTCTTAGAAGTTCTTATCTTTCACTTTTTCCAAAGTTGGGGATTATATTTTTTGGGAAATATTTTGGCTTTAGTGTGTGAACCAATTAAACTTCAGTCCTTATTTGCTGGATGTAATCCGCTTGTTCCGATTGCTCTTTTCGGCTAGCAAATACGTTTTTTAAGCTCGTGTGGATGTTCTGTTCTTCAGGAATTTTTCCGAGGAGATAGAAAACAAAATTTGTCATACCTATCTTATAAGTGGTGAATCTTTCTCCTATTTTAGAACTCTCAATACAAGTTGTTTTGGATAAATGCTGTTGTTCTCTCAAGGCTGGTGAGTGAGTCGGAGCACTTTCTCATTTTTATATCTTTTGTGTTTATCTTATAATCCTATATACTCCTTCGCTGATGGAAGTACCCTAAGCTTCTCATATTCTTTTTCGGGTTTACGTAATACATATTCGGGCGTGGAACTAAAACGGCGACGTGGATAAAGCTCATTTTATTCTGACCTTCATAGCCTATTTAAAGAAGGGGAAACCAATAGAGCGGAATTTACTGCTTTTAAAAATGGCGTATTCATCGCTTTGCTGAAACCGAAAGAATCTCCTTTCTCGGTATGTGCGTTTATGACTAATGGCCACATATTCTGTGACGCCTAGAACGCAGCGAAATGTATAAGATTCATTCTACGAGATGCAAAATATATTTTACTCCTCCTGATCTGGCTGCAATTGATAAGAATTCTATTCGCCCCTAACTTGAGTAAACGCAAATTTCACGTAATGCACGTTGTTCATCAAAAATGTCAGTGTTTTCAAGGAGTATACCGTTTCACTTCTTTCCAAATTTAAATTCTGTTTGCTTCATAAAAGTCAAAATGTCATTCTTGAAATCTCTGATACATAGGGTCATACATTAAGACCCACCTTGAATTTATGTATTCATTTTATTTTTCACACTTTAAGAGGATTGTAACTTACGTAGTAACCTAATTAATGTATGTTAATGCGAACATTCATTGGAATCACAATAAACATTCAATATGTTGACCCTGGTGTAGGTTGATCAAATATGTTGCCGACCAAACTCGCCTCGCAATTGCGCCATTGTTTCGCGTGCTGTGTGGCATGTGGCACCGTCTTGTTGAAACCACATATCATGCAAGTCAAGAACTTCCATTTCGGGCAAAAAAAAGTTTGTTATCATCGCTCGGTAGCGTTCACCATTTACAGTAACGCTGCGATTCGCATCATCTTTGAAGAAATATGGCCCAATAATGCCGCCGGCCCATAAACCGCACCAAACAGTGGCTTTTTCGGGATGCATTGGTAGCTGTTGCAATGCTTCTGGCTGATCTTCACTCCAAATGCGGCAATTTTGTTTATTTACGTACCCATTCAACCAAAAATGAGCCTCATCGCTGAACACAATTTTTCGATAAAAAAGCGGATCCTCGGCCAGCTTTCCAAGAGCCCATTCACCAAAAATTCGGCGTTGTGGTAGGTCGGCTGGCTTTAGTTCTTGCACCAGCTGTATCTTAAAAGGCTTTACGCCCAAATCCTTCCGCATTTTCCACGTAGTGCTGTAACAAAGGCCTAACTGCTGGGAACGGCGCCGAATCGACATTTCGCGGTCTTCTGTCACACTAGCTGATACGGCCGCAATATTTTCTTCAATGCGCGATGAACATTTCGAACCGAGCACGAATTTTGATAGTAAAATTCAATAATTTGCAAGCGTTGTTCATTTGTAAGACGATCCATGGTTAAATTGCAAACCAAACTGAAGCTGTTTGACAGTGACACAAGATACTAAACACACGTCAGCTGTCAAAACCAGTGTTGCCAAAACCAAACCAGCTAAAAAATCACCCTTTAGCATGTGAAATCAGCCTTTATTGGGTTTCGGCTTGGAGGTACACTATAATGTGACTTTTTAAATGTAATTCCGAAGTAAATAGTTCGCAAGCAGGTGTCTAAACGAAGGATACGATCCTCAACAGATCCGTCCAGATAAAGGCGTTTGTAGAACTTGGGTAGCTTTTTCATATTAAACGCTTTCTTAGCGATTGAAGAACAGGTGAGCCAAAAAGTTTGCTTAGTCCGTAAGGAAACAAGCACCAAAAGTACTGTAGGCAACCGTTTCTACTTCAGTTTGGCAAAGAATATGGGTTTAAAACTTATTAGTTGAAATACAAAGAGCAAGCTCTATAAAACACTGATACTCTCCGTTCATGCTGAGAGGAAAGGAGAGCAGATACTGAACTCTTGGATACGCAAGAAGGTCAAATGAAGGAGATGATATAACGCGAATTTTATGAAGTTCTGTCCAAGATGTGGATGTAGTCTCACGTTCAGCTTATTGGCTCGCCCATAGCGAAGTATAATTTTTGAGCCAAACGGGTTTTTGAGTCACATCCCAAGAAGGCCAAATCTTAATGTCAGATACCATAGGGGATAAGAATTTGGACTCACTCTGGAATATGAAATATAAAGAATGTTTCTCTCACCGCAATCACAAGTTGTTGATTTTTTATATAATGGACGAAAGCAATTCATTTAATAATCAACACTTGACCAATACACTCGATCTACCCTTTCTTAAAAGAGTTCAACGAATTTTTGGGGCTAAGTAGTCTGATGGGAGAACAAGTAAAAACTCTATTGGAATGCAATGTACTTGTGGGCGCTTATAAAAAAAATACTCGACATTCAGACCGAACTTAACCTGTGGCGCCGTGCGTGCTGGTCGCTGGTCTAGAATCGAGTTCCAATAGGGGCTCGTTTTTCGAATTTAATTAACAAATGAAAGAACACACGTGCCATGAAACAGATGTAATTCCAGCCATCAGTTATCGTGATGCCAATCATAAGTTGTTTTTTTTTCATTCGAAAATAGATTTCTTACGTTTGCTTTTATTAATGGGTGGCGTGATTGGTGGATTGGACCACACACAAATACATAGAAATCTAGACCGTCGACACCCACTTGTCATAAATTTAGATCAAGGACTTCATCTTTTAGCTCTCAAATACAAATATATACATATCTGAAGTGCCAAGACCAACGTTCTGTCAAACATCAGAAAAATGTTTTGATTTATTGCTTCGTCAAAGCGCTTTTCAAGTGACGGTTTCTTTCTGCAATTTCCAATAAGGCTTCAAAGAGAGTAAAACTGTACGATGTGCTATGCTGAAAGATATGCAAATGCTGGAATACTTTCTTTGAAAACACGACTCGGTAATTTGTTTGTTTGTAAGCGCACAGTTTTTTTCCCCCATTTTATGCAGCGCAGCATAATGTAGCTTAATTATATTTGTCCCCTACTGTGTCAATCATAAACATTATAAGAATCTTAACCACTTTAAAATTATAAAGAAATGATATTACTTCGAAAGTAATAAAAATTAATTCAGCTAAAATATGAAAATAAAAATTATGCTTCACTATTGCGAAACTCGCTTGTCTCACCTAAAACATGTAAAGAGAGGTATTCTGTCCGATTGATATAAGAAGACATTTAATCAGAAAAACAATTTCAACTTTCGAGGGAATTTTCGCTTCCAAGAAACAATTTCTTCCAAAAAAATTAACAGCAACTACCTCAATTACCATATAATTATTGCGGGGGAAATAAAAAAAATTGCATCTTGTTTGAAGGCACAGTATTTCTACATTACAAATTTAAGTTTCTTATTGCAAATTACTTCACACATTGTTGGACGGAAATGTACAACAATTGAGGCATTGACCATTTGGCCTAAAATTATTAGCTCTATGGTTATTTAGTTTTAGTAACTATATCCGTTTAACATAGTATAATAACTTATATAGTTTTTCGCATTGCTCATAATTTCCAACTCTTTTATAATGAATTATCCTTATTCTTGCTATAATGCTAATAGTCGTTAAAAAACATATGAACATATTGTAACCCTTTGACTGGTATTTGAAAAGTTAAGAACTTTATCTCTTTAACTAATCTTTCTTTATTCATTTGGCTTAATTTTCCTCTCAGATATTGTAACTATTTGATTGTAACGTTATTATGCAAAATAATCCACAAGTAAACTCTTATTTATTACAAACTGATTTCCCACTAATTCAGAATTTCAATCTCTTATTTATATCCCCAATATAACAAAATGTCGCACTCCCTTTATTAAGTATGAAAATCTATAACGTCTTGCCGCTTTTAGGCCCCTTTACTCGCGCTGTATTTAGCCTCGATTCTGATGAGTCCAGATGGCGCTAATTTTTTATGTAGAACCTTAATTTATGTCACAACTATTATGCTTTTTAAAGTTCTCAAACTTAAAGTCTTTTTGATTTCGTATTCCAGCACACATGATCTACTTACATGTATTTCAAATTTGAGCTTTCTATGCTTTACAGTTATCGAGTATTTTTCATTCTATCATAAACTGAATTCACCACAATTTCGATTTTTTATTATAATTACAGTTGGAGTACTGAATAATATATAAACCATTATCTACTCCAATTAAGATGGCACTTTACTTTACATGTAAATTGGTTTTATGTCACAAGTATTATGATACCTAGATGGCACTGTAAAAGATGCTGAAAGTAAGGAAAAAAATATTTCTGCACCTTTTTAGGTCTTGATCTACTTATATTTTAAGCTTAATAGGCCTTACAGTTTCCATATAATTTTGGGTCCGACAGAAACCCAGTGCAGAGGACAGAAAATTGGATCGGCTATTATTATGGAAAATATGTAGCTACTTTTCAAACTGGGAAATATAAACGCTTGACTGGTTGTTCGAAGAGCTTCAAATTGTCACATTTTTGGGAAGCTTCTTGTGACATTTCTTATTCTTGGATGCTTATCAGACTTTAGCGAATAAAAACTTGTTATTTATTTGTTATTAATTGTTCATTCTTTTGTCTTACAACGCAAAAATAAAACAATACTTTGGGAAAAACCGGCGATATTTTTAAAAACAGAACGCATTCAAATACTAGAAATCGAAATTTTAATGGGAAACATCTGGCACTAACTAACATTTAACCCATGACCTGGGCACTCAGTGCCCAAAGGATTTTTCAAATCCAATTTTAACATGCATATTGGTCTATGACATGCAAACAAGATATAATTTTTTAGGGCATTCTATGCCCAAGTACCTACACGAAAATTTGTATTATTATTTGAAGTAGGTATACATAATTTAAATTTAAATAAAAAAATAATTTATTTCTCTTTGATCTTATAAAGGGTGATCCATTTCGAGGTTCCCTACTTTTTTAAAGAAAAAAACATAGAAAATTCAAATTTAATGGAGAATGTTTATTATCATTTGAATGAACATTCTTTGGCATTTATTTTTTGAAGATTATGTCTATCAAATGTTGGCCGTTGCTACGTCGCAGATGGTCCATCCGTTGAGTCCAATTTTCGATCACTCGTTCGAGCATTTCGACTGGTAACTGGCGAATGACACGCATGATGTTTTCCTCCAAGGCCTGAATCGAAGCGGGTTTGTCGGCATAAGCTTTTGACTTTACATATCCCCACAGGAAAAAGTCTAACGGTGTGATATCACACGATCTTGGTGGCCAATCCACCGGCCCAAAACGTGAAATTATGTGCTCACCGAAATGTTCTCTCAATAAGTCCATTGATTGATGCGATGTGTGGGAAGTTGCGCCGTCTTGCTGAAACCAAATGTCGCCGAGATCACGAGCTCAATTTCAGGCATCAAATAGTCGGTTATCATGGCACGATAACGGTCGCCATTGACGAACGTAAGCACCGGCATAATTTTTAAAGAAATATGGACCGATGATTCCACCGGCCCACAAACCACACCGAACCGTTGTTTTTTCTGGATGAAGTGGCAGTTCTTCAATCTCTTCAGGTTGCTCTTCGTCCCAAATGCGGCAATTTTGTTTGTTTACATACCCATTGAGCCAGAAATGGGCCTCATCGCTAAACAAAATTTGCCTCGAAAACGTCGGATCTTCTTGGAACTTTTCAAGAGCCCATAGAGCGAAGCGATGTCGCTTGGGAAGGTCGAGCGGCTTCAGTTGTTGCACAAGCTGTATTTTGTACGCTTTCAATTTAAGATCTTGACGTAAAATGCGCCAAGTCGTTCCATACGTCAGTCCGAGTTGCTGCGAACGGCGCCGAATCGACTCTCTACGGTCTTCGTGTACACTCTCAGCTACGGCCGCTATATTTTCTTCACAGCGTGCTGGACGTAGTCTATTCGGTCGAATATTATCCAATAATGAATGCTGGGTCTCAAAATGGGTGATGGTGTTGCGAATAGTATGCTCAGTAGGCCGATTATGTTGACCATAAGTTGAGCGAAACACATTCCTCACAGAACGTGAATTTTCAAAATAAAGTTGAACAATTTGTAAACGTTGTTCACGCGTAAGTCTTTCCATTATGAAATGCCAAACAATACTAAACAAAAATAACATGACAGCATGACACGACTCACACGTGATCTGTCAAAAAAGGCTATTGAAAAAAGTATCTCTACTTGGATCACCCGTTATAAAAAAAATATCAATTTTCTTCCATACTTACTTTAACATTTCACAGAAATGGAAATCCGCCCAGTAGAAGTGTATACTCTCGACGTTCCGTTTATGCAGAGCTTTAGCATTTAATATGGGGCCTCTTATAGGAATGTGTTTTTTCCAATCGTGGTGTCTTGAGACTCCTCAATTGTGGGCTCTTTTACCTTCTTTTTGAACATATGATCGACTTTGAAATTTTGTCATTAACTGCGATTGTTTGAAGGGCTCTCCTGTACCGCACTAACAATAATCTTTATTTTTTCAACTATAAACCGGCACTCCCGTACTACGTTCATTTTGCACAATTAGTTAACTTGTAACACTCTTAAACAAAACTTAACTTAACTTAACTCAATATCGACCGATTTATAATAAAACAGAATTTTATTCTAAATGAATTGCAGAAAACAAAGAAAGCAACGACAGAAAGGCATCGACGATTTTCATAAACCTAGGAAGTGTACAACAAGCCTATATGAGATGTATAAATGGAAATACGTAGAATTATTGTATTCACTTACTTCCACTTCAAAGTATTAGATATGTGCATCAGATGGGCATCCCAATTAACAAAACTTTGGTTAGTTTATGGTCCGGCTAAATCATTGAATCGTATTTTGTCAAACATGACCGTGAGAACAAAGTTACAGTCAATGGCGCCCGCTATAGTTAAATGATTTCGTCATAGTTAACAGATTTTTGTTTGAACAGAACAGAACTTGGAAGACATCTGATTCCAGCAAGACGGCGCTGCATGCCACACATCACGCACATCAATAGATCATTTGAGAAATGAGTACGATAAGGAATTTATGGGTGTACGTAAAATCACTCGTTTATTCCGTTAAGACAGCGTTAATATTACACGTATTATTAGCTAGAGATACAACCTAATATGCTCTAAAAATTTGACTCCTCGTGTCCTTAAATCGTAGTCACGGCCAACATTTACAAGAAATATTCTTTAAAAATTAAATTGCAAACATAAACTTAAATACAAATTTTACAGTCTTTGTTTTTTCGACAATTAAAAACCAAAAGCTTAAAAAAATCACAAATATTTTTAGGTGTTTATATTAATGGTCACATTTATCGGATTCATACAAATGCAGAAAATCGTTTTCTTTCTTTTAATGTGTTCATGTTTTTTTTTCAAGCCAAATGACTCTTTTTGAGAGTGCCGTTATAACCTATAATATAAAATTTACATTTTTGCGTTTCAATTTAATAGGCCACAACAAAATATCAACTTTTCCATTAAACAGCACGTAAATCAAAGTATACTCGTGCGTTCCTACGGTACCTCTTCACAGTTCCGCTCTGTTCTTGTAGGGTTTGCTATAAGGAATCCATAATGTTCGCAACTTGACACATTTCTCCTGCATTTACAACCCACAAAACACCTCCTCCATCTGTTCCGATTCATACCCTCGTGGCACTCAGCAACTCACATCGAAAAAAAAAAAATAAATATTCTCGTACACACCTGTTTCCTGCAGCATTTATGGAACTTTTGTTTTTACGGTTCGTGTGGGATTAAGATCTAGTTTCCTTATTATTCATTAATTTCATACGACCCAGACATCTTATGCGCTGTTTTTGTGTTTAACGTTCAACCCGCGTACTACTTCCACGTCGTTGATTTTAGCAGTTTCTTTTTCTCCACTGACACACTATTCTGCATTCAATACAATGTGCTGTTTCAAATAACTACTAAAATAAAAATCCTATAGATATGTACAACTTTGGTTAAGGTTGTTTGTCGAAAATTCTAGCAAAACAAAACCAAATATTAATTAATAATATGAATAGAAGAAGGTGCATGAATGGAAACTCCTTAATTAAAGAAAGAAAACTGAAAAACTAATAACTAAATGAGCATCACGAAAGGCAAAGGAATTAACCATGAAAGAAAATTTAGCCTTAACATATATCTTAAATTTAAGCTTTCAAAATGTGTATAGTTTGCTCAACGTCAACGGAATATACGGTTGAAAGTTTTTTTTTTGTTGAGATGGATATTTATATTTCTGCAGCAAATGGTGAAATGGTGCCGTTCCAACCCAACTTCAAATGCGAGTATAATAAGTAAAATGGTGCAATTATATTAAATGTCAGCTGATAAATAAACTAATTACAAATATGGCAGAATAATCTGGCATCAAGCCGAAGACAGTGCAGCCAATCTTAAAGAAATGACACACATCCATTTTTAAGAGCTTCCTGCCATTCACCTTGAGAAGACAGTGTCCAAAATATATGCTTGTTACAGGGTTTTTTTTTTTTGGGGTATAGAACTTCGAATTGAAATAAAACACAAGAAAATCGTTTTAATGTCCAAAGATTTAGGGTATGTGGCCGCCGCGGCTGGTACGAATAAAGACAAGTCTAGAGGTCCAATTTTCAATCACTTTTTCAAGCATTTGGGGCTGTATGTCGGCAATAACGCCACGAATGTTGGCTTCCAAGTCCCCTAACGTTTCTGGTTTGTTGGTGTAGGTGAGCGACTTCACATGTCCCCAAAGAAAATAATCCAATGGTGTCAAATCACACGATCTTGGTGGCCAATTTACAGGTCCATTCTCCGAAATTATGCACTCATCGACTGTTTCCTTCAATAAATCGATTGTGACATGCGCTATGTGGCATGTAGCGCCGTCTTGTTGGAACTACATCTCATCCACATTCATGCCATCCAATTCGAGAACAAAATATTCGGTTATCATAGCTCCATACTGGTCTACATTAACGGTAACTGACTTTCCAGCATCATTTCGGAAGAAGTGTGGCCCAAGACTCCACCAGCCCATAGAGCACACCAAACAGTCAGTTTTTGTGGATGTAATGGCGTTTCAAGGGTCTCATGTGGATTCCTTTCACTCCAAATGCGGCAATTTCGATTGTTAACGTAGCCATTCAACCAAAAATGAGCCTCATCACTGAACAAAATTTTGCGATGAAAATCAGCATCGATATCAATCTCATTTTCGGCCCATACACCAAAATCACGACGCATTGCATGGTCTAGCGGCTTTAATTCTTACACAAGCTGGATCTTGTAAGGTCGTAAGAAGAGATCTTTGCGCAAAATCTTCCATAAAGTTGATGGACAAAGCTCCAATTGCTGTGCACGGTGGCGAATCGATTCATTCGGTTCCTCTTCAACACTTTGCTCTACAGCGGCAATTGTTTCTTCGGTACGCACTGTTCGACGTCTCTGCGGATGCGTAGTGCGAGAACGATCCATGGTTAACCGAATTAATTGGTCTGATGGACGATTATGTCGACCATAAAATTAATGGAGCTTGCGGTAAACTTCGCGAACTGAACCATTATTTTCGAAATAAATTTGCACTATTTGCAAGCGTTGTTCATTTGTCAACCTATTCATGATGAAATAGCAAACCAAATTGAACCTCTAAAAAAACACCCTTTATTACCCTAAGTCAAGGTCTCTGAACAGTCGCTTTAACTTCAAGTAAATTGGTGGTGCTAAATCTATTTCAGAGTAATTTAGTTTTATTATTTTAATATTATCCCCATAAGTCCCACTTTGTAACCCAACACAGTGTAGTCCTTACTTGCAGCTTCAGCGTGATTCTATATAATGGTGGTAGCCCTGTCTATAAAAGGTAGCGAGATGAGTCTTTTCAGGTAGAACCTGATCAGTTATCCGCGGTTTGTGGAACCTTGATGTGGAACTATGATGTGGAACTATGATGTATTCGATTGCATCATATAAGAAGATTGGAGAAAAATAAGCTTTTACAGCCCGTCTTCAGCCTTGAAGTCTATTTTGCCTCATTTGTTGTAGATTGTCGCGATTTATAGCCATTTTTTGCGTTTGTGCAATACTTTTTCTGACTGTAATGATGCCACGAAAATGATAAGATTTCTCCGATTGTCACTAGCACTACTAGGAATATGTCAGTAATAAGTGGAAATCGGCATTCAACTGTAGGTCCCTTCCAATAATATGTCAAATTATGTATGTCTCTTCGTACACACAGGAGTGCTTGACTTTGTAAGTGCGGTTTACGCCTAATATTTATTTTGTTATTTCCTGTAAATGCATGAATCCAAATGAGTAAGCTTACAAGACTTGCGAGTGGCTGCTACCAGATAAAATTTGTTTTTGTTTCAAGTGTAAATTGGATACTTTGAGTATATATATAAAATACAATAACATACTAAGCTTTTTCCTTAATAGTCAAGTCATGATACTTTTGAGAAATGCTAATATCTTAGAAACGGATCTTAAAAATAAAAAACACAATAAACATACACAAAAATGTTTAACTTACTCATTTGCCCATTCTGCGTGAATGTGTTTGCGTTTATTTAGCTAATTTCCGATCTCATTTTGTAGTAATGAGATAGTTTAGCTAATGAGGAAATGTCTGGGAAATGAGATACTTTGCGTTATTGTTTGTAATTTTCCATTCAAATCCATTCGATGAAATGATGATGATGGGGATTTTCTTTTCTTTTTCTGCAACAAAATGCAAAAACTTGCATTTGAATTCTTTGTTTAAGATGAATTTGAGATTATTTGAGTGGGATGCAGTAAGTTATGCCCGAAGTTATAACTAAATTTCGATTTATAAATCCATATCATACGCTTCAATGAAGGTTCCTGTACATATATTTAAAGTAGTGAACTGAACTTAAATTAAGATGTAGGAATAAACCCATTTAAAATTTTTGTAAACGAATGCGAAACAAATGATCGACGTTTCATGTTTATAAGTTACTGCGGACAGAATAAATATATCTTTGATATGTTTTTGGGTGTCCTGTTATCGGTTATTGATTTTATGTAGTTACTGACTATCTTTATATCTTCGTCGTATGCTTTTCGTTTGAAGGATTTTCACTATCAATGATATTACTAGTGAGAACAAGAATTGCTAACAGAGCATAGGTTGCAAGTTTGGGAACAACCAGTTCAATTCTTGACATTGCAAGCTTGGAGAAGGCTTTTATATACCTCCTTGGTAGTTCTCTCAAATTGTCTTAGCATTAGGCTTCTTGTGGCATTCATGTCAAAAGTAGGTTTTAATTTTGATTTTTTTCCACCATTGGTTTTAAGAAAATTAGAGAACTAAGAGCTTTTTTGACACTTGAGTTCTTTCAGTCAGATAGTTTTTAATAAGGGGTTAATAATAAATATATAAATATATATAGAGTGTAGTATATGAGTAGAGGATCCGTGGTTGGTAAATTCTTTTCTTGAATTTGGTGTTTTCCCAAATGTTTAAAACTTTTTTGGTTCAGTGCCCGACTGGATTCCAGTATGTGTTCTGGAGTTTTCGTGGACTCATTGCAGAATCATCAGAGACCTTCATCTGATATCGCCATCTTCCTTAGGTGTTCCCTGAGTTTGCAATGCCCCGTTAGGAAACCAGTTAGAATGCGAAGGTTATTTTTACTAAGCCTGATGCAGGCTTTAAATCTTTTGAGGTTATAATCTCCTAAGAACTTTTTGGCTTGACTTAGACCTTGGAGATCTCTAAAGGTTGTAGACCTTTTTTCCTTTTCCGATTTCCTGAATTCTTCGCGTAGGGTGTGTTCCCCTATCCCCCAGAATGGTTCAGGTCGTATGAAGGGTATTGTAGCCCCTTTTCTCGCTAGAGAGTCTGCCGCCTCATTACCAATAATGCCCACATGGCCTGGTATCCAGCAGACAGATACTCTATTTTTCTTGCCCCATTTGTTGAGACTTTGTAGGCATAACCCATGTAATAAGGGGTTAGAGGCAATAGTCTTTGCAGCTAGGCTCGTTAAACTATATATTAATATGTAATTTTTAATTATTTGTTAATAAATAATAATAATAATAAGGGGTAGAATCATTTCAGGAAACTAAGTGTGCATATTGTCTAGCTCATCTGGATCTAATCTGATATGATACCCTGAACTGCTGTCAGTGTTCGCAGTTGAGCTTGAGAAGTTCGTTAACTAAAAACATGTGTTTAAATTGTTTTGTATTTAACACACACGGCTAGGCTTACGCAAAATTTTGTGCGAAATATATAGAAAGGATACCAAAACTCCATATTAATATATTTTAAGCGCAAATTAGTTTCTTTTAATATTTATGCCATGTAATGAAAATTCTGAAAGAGTGATTCTTTAGGCGTAGTTTTTTTTTAAAATTTAATAATATACTCAAATTTGCATGAAATATTCAAAATTTTTATTGTAATCGATAAATAGGCCTTGCCATTTACTTTTTAACGACAACTTCATGTAAATGTTGTCCGCGGCTCCGTTTCAAATGGTCCATTCGGAAGGTCCAATTTTGCGTCACTTTTTCGGGCATTTCGCCCTGTATTCCACGAATTACGCGTAAGGCTTTAACCGTGTTCGGCTTGTCCACATAGACTAACGACTTTACATTACATGTAAAGTTAGACTTTATAGACTTTACATCAAGTGGACTTAAATCGCATGATCTTGGCGGCCAACTCACAGGGCCATTTCGAGAGATAAGCTGCTCACCAAATTCATCCTTCAACATATTCATTGTTTCACGAGCTGTGTGGCATGTGGCACCGTCTTGATGAAACCACATGTCAACCAAGTTCAACTCAGCCCACTGGGGCAAACAAAGTCGCGTATCATGGCTCTATATCGTTCGCCGTTGACGGTAACGTTTCTTCCACGGCCGTATTTGAAGATGATGCCACCAGCCCATTTACCACACCAAACTGTCATTTCTTTCAGATGTGACAGTTTTGCTTATTTACGTATCCGTTGAGCCAGAAATGAGCCTCATCGCTGAACACAATTTTTCTAGAAAAACAGCGGATTTTCACATTTTTCACAGAGCACGAATTTTGGTAATAAATTCCAATAATTTGCAATCGTTGCTCGTTTCTAAGACTTTCCATGATTAAATAGCCAAGTATACTGAAAACTTTTCACTTTGAAAGATGACGTTTGGGCGCAATTACTAGCCAGTGCTGCCAACCTGAAAAACATAACTCTTAAAAAATCACCCTTCACATAGCTATTTATTTTGTTATTGTATTGTAGTACCTATTACAGTAAACCTAAAAATACAATATGGCAAAATGAACTACATTTTCCACCACTACCAGCATATTCCTTGAATCTGCTGAATCGATAATGTTGTGAGCATTATTTGTTGCTGGCAGAGTATATCCGCATAGCAAAAAGTTTTGCTGCAGACACAAAAGACAAATGCTTTCTGTATCCCTTGTTCTATATTTAACTTCCTAACCTCACAGCATAAAGCCTATACAATAACAAACCTTTTGCTCTCTGATAATTTCAGAGAGTCATGTTTCCAAAGTATTTCAATTTGCAGTAATTCATGAGCTGAATGGTCTGTATCTCGGTATATAATGGAATAAGTGTACCTTAGCAAACGAAACGGAGTCATTACAAATGGTTGGCTTTTACATATAGTGTAGTATGTTATTTGTTATTGTCGTATATTAAATGTATTTAAGGGGTTTGCTTTTCTTTGAGTATCAATTAAAAAAAAACAAATTTCTAACATCCTTCCATGATTCGTTCTTTAAAAAAAAACCGCAAAAAATGCCTTTCCTATTTTATCGTTTCAATTATGCAAAGTAATTTGCGAATATGCTAATCCGAGATATGCGAAAAAGAAATTTATAAAAAATACTAAAGCATTCCGAGGTCACAATGAACGTGATTTTCATTTTGTTTTTTTTTGTGCGTAAACACCAAAGAATGTCAACTAAATTTTTGATCCGGTCTCCTCGTCCTATTGAGATTCAAAGATTATTCATGAAAACCTTGGTGAAACAATAGAATCCACTTTTATGATGGACATTCCTTTGTAGCCCGAGATTCCCTAGGAATTTCACTTAGAAAAAAAGTCTATCCAATGACAGAAACATCACCATTAGTAGTAAAGTAGGAGAGATAGTCCTAGTCTCTTCAAAATTTCATCATCATTCAAAAACGCAAAAAAAAAAAAAAAAAAACATCCACCAGAAACTTAACATAATTAAAATATCTTTGCATTGTTCATCTTCGCCATTCCGATACACATACATACACATACATACGTAGCTATAGCTGTACAAGCAAACACACCCACAATAGAAGCATTTCTTTTCTATTTTCTCCATAATTACACATTCTTTGTGTGTGGCAGAAGAATATGTTATTATGAAACGAATGAAACACATCACTGGAGCATTGAAGATAAGGAGATCAAGCCAACGACGACGATGGGTAGAGAAAAGGACACGCACAAACAATGTGTGGCTCTGTGTGTGGTGGTCGTGGATGGGTGGGTGGGTGTTTGGGCGATAGCAATGGAACCCACTGACAAAACTGGAAATGTAGGACATAGTGCAGTTGAATGGTGTAGTCTTTCGCAGTCCTATCTGCATTGGTGGGGTCCCTTTTCATTTTGTTCTCATTCTTGTTCTGTATAGATACATACATATATTTTAGCGTTTTTTTTTAATTTTTACGAGCTGCCAAATCCTATGCTAATAACAAAAAATAATAATAATGCATCATCAGGAGGAGTTTTGTTAAATTAAAATGTATATATGCAAATGATGTGTGGGTGGGTGGGTGGGTGGGTGTCCTTTTCTCGGTCCAGGCCCACCACTAAACAATACACTCGCAGAGATACAGAAATCCCACTTCAGTCGCACACTCATAGCATAGTGACTCGATGAAAACATCGTACTTGAAGCTATATATTAAATCCTTGAGATACCACTCGAGGATGCTAAAAGTTTTGTGTGTACTGTGTGCACCGCCTCCACTGGGAAATATTAAGCCTGCTTACACGTCTGTGCGCCTTTATTACTGTGTGTGTCATAGAGTTGGAGGCAAGTCATGCTGAAAGATGATTGAAATTAAATTGTTGCACCATAAGGTTTTGTTGTTTTGTTTGTACTTCGTATTTGGCGAATGACTAGGATAAAGGACTTGATTTGTAGGTCAAAGCGTTGTTTCCTTAATATGTCAGCAATATTAAAACCACCCATCTCTCCAGTCTCTATATACGGAAAAGCAAAAGAGGAAATGCTTGTAATTACAAATCTGAAGTAAGTCTTTGCGCTGCGTTTTTAATCAGTGCTACTTTGGCACTGTCGACGACGACGACTATGACGCTGACGATGATGACGACAACGACGTAATAAGCAGCAAACACGGTGAGCGAGGACTTTGTTTTACTGCTGCTTACATCCTATTCAAGGCAACTACGGCAAATTTCAATGGTAGCAGGTAACTTTGAGGATAAGTTTTCTCGCGCAAAGAGGTTTAATTGTACACTGGCCTACAATGAGTTTCAAATTAACAACGACATTCCGTTGCGAACGTTGTCGTTGGCATCGTCGTCCTCATCTCAGAAGGATATTCCTTTCGTCCTTCTTATTGTTTTTATGTTATTTTTATTTTTGTTTCAGGGGGATTCGTTGTTGGTAAGCTCGGAGAGAGAAAACAAGTTCTGGAAAACTTGTGACTTTGACTTTTCGAACTGATTAGAAAGTTGCCAGCGGAATGGGATTAATTAAGGTATTAGCAACTGAATGGTGGAACAAAACACAAATTGGCTTCACTTTGACAATTAAGTGTACTTTTTTGTTTTGCTACACCAACTATCTGCTGATGAAGGTTGTTGAACAAAGAACTTGTATGTTTTTGAACGAGGTGCGTCATGTTTAAGAGTTTTAGTTAGAGAAATAAGTTTTTCTATTGATTTGAAGCAATTTACAATCGCTTGAGTGAAAACGGTTTCTTTTGGTTAAATCTGCTCTAGTAAATCTGTTAAGATAAATCGCGTGCCTTAGATTCACGGGTCGATGGACGAAACATAGCCAGTCTCGAAATCGCATCTCATTGTTCCATTCGTTAATGACTTCCTGTTAGCTTGGCTTTACTTGAAGTTTGACCCTGCTTTCGTTTAACTGCAATTGATTTACTAAATTTAGATACAAGGCACCGACTTATAGAGTGATCTAATTTAAGCTTCCAAATTCTTTAAACAAAAGAGTTTCGGCAAACAAGTTTTATTCTGCGTCATACGTTTTGGCAGTGAATTTTGCTTACGAAAAGTATCTTTACTCTTGAAGTAGTACGCAGATAGTAGTTTAAAAACTCTTGAATGTTTAAAACAAACCCTCCCCAAGCTTATTTATTTCTCCATAACATTTTCTTTCTTTTGACACACGATTTTTTTAAAATTAGTTAGGCCTGAGAGCTGCGAAAGGGATGTATACTATTGAATTTACTAACTCGAGGATGCTTGCATAGTAAAAGTTGACCCCTGATAAATGAATATCTTAGCTGTAATAGTAAGCCCAGCATTTAACATAACAAAGTTAAAGTTGGATGGGTTCCTGTTCATCAAGGTAATGCATGCAACGAATCTGCAGACAAGCTGGATCAAAACCCTACTGCAGAGTCAATTCGTCTGCTGCTTTAAGACTAATTAAAGATTGGAAACAACACAGGCTGAACCTCTGGGAAAGTGTCTCGGGATTAAGACAATCCAAAAGATTAATTAAGCCCTACAAGGAAATTCTACTATTAAGTAAGGAGAATATAAGGAAGCTGGTGGGATTCCTCACTGGCCATTACGGCCTGAGATATCATCTTAACAATATTAACTTGTGCCCAGAGATGAATGTCAATTTTGTCTAGAGTGTCCGGCCCTTCATAAAGACTTTCGTACGTCAGCAGAATTCGGAAACTCTGCAACTAAGGATGTTTTGTTTTGGCATTCAGTGCTAGTGAAGTCACACGTCTCTTAAGCTAACATCCACTTGTGATACAATAGACCCTTTAGGTCGCAGTATCAGGCATGTGGGCAGGGTTTCATGAAAAAATCCCCATCACTGGTCCACTCATCCACTGTTTTCGTTTTTGAGGTGTAATATAATTCAGTTTCTGGAAGATTCATCGCTAGCAGGTCGCAGCATCGAAAACATAAAGTAATCTGTCAGTCAGCTATGTTAAAATCTAACGGATAATCGTTATAAGGATCACTTCTTATCCGAAAGCGAAAGTATATAACAACTTGGGTTTTGTAGCTCACCTGTATGATTTGTGATCATTGTGCCTTATGGTAGCTAGTAATTCAACAACGAGTTCGTAGTCCTGGTCTCCCAAATTCACTCACAGCAGCAATATTTTTGGCTGAACGTGCATCGTGCAAATGATGCAACAAGTTTTCATGCACTCCAAAACAATCACTCAGCAAAATGGTTTTTACACTGTTCTTCTCGGTTGAATCGGTTTCGATCATATTTCATCTTTCAATGGAAGAGGTCAATTTGCAGTTGTATCCTTCGACAGAAGTCGTAATTAAAAACCTTAAAAAATGAAGGAAAAAAATACCCAGTTTGTCTTATCCGAAAAGAAAAGAATTTCTCTCACTAACGACAAATACAAATAAATTGCCCTTTTATATGATTGCTACGAGTTTATCCTAAAAATTTAATACACAAACATATGTGAATATGTGCAAGTTTGGCTGCAATTTTTAAATTGCAAATTTACAACCCGAACACAAATGATGGAGAACCCTGAATGAGCCAGCTTCACTGCATATTTTTCCTTTCAATATTTTCTATAACGAAAAACACCCGAAGCAAATATTTTCCGTATTCTCCTCAATAGAGCTTTGGTAGTTTGCAAATTGCTGCAACCATTCAATTCCCATGGATTCGTGATAGACAAAAATATTTACTCAAATATTAATCAATAATGCAAACACCACTTGTAGCTTTGTAGCTGTGTGGATAGATGTGCTCATAAATGGGTATTATTTTCTTCCTAGAGTACAAAAGTTTAGTGTTGTATAAATACAAGTTCATAGTATTTTATAGATCATAAATTCGAAACCAGAGTGATAAAAGTTATTTGAAAAGAAAAAGAATAATTGTAGTAATGTCACAGACAAGATGCAGAAGGAAATAGGCTGAATAATATACAGTACACTATGGAATTTATGATTATAAATTATACTTATTTTCAAATATTTCGAATTAGTTTGAAATGACATTCAATGTTCCAATGGAATCAAGTCAAAGTCTGAATGTAGACGAGAAGCGTCCATCCCTATAAGTGCTGGCATTAGCGATGGCTTGATCTTTGAAACGGAGGTTCGGTTTTCTTTGTCGTCTCAAAGCTGGGGACTAGGACTCGAAGATTCTCTTGGCTGAAACACAATTGTGCATTCGATCAATGTGCCTGAGCCAATGTAGTCGACGTGTTTTGGTTTTGTGGAACTGCGTCCACATCCCAGTATAGCTCGTAGAGTACGCGGTTGCATATTGTTATTCGCCCTCCTTGCACACAGAACATTTGATAGGATCGTATAAATTGGTTAGGAAAACATGTTTGGCGGATTAGGCTATGGCTTCAGTGGATGCGGATTCTGACGAACAACAGCTCCATAAGAACCTTCAATTTTCTTTGTTCTGAAGTGTACGTCAGAGCAGTTGCTCGTCAGAATACGCATCCACTGTAACCGTAGCTTTAGTCAGTAAGCACTGCCTCCACGATACGACAATAGACAAAGGCTACCGCATCGAACACGTTCTAATCCATGAAAGGCATACATTCCGAGGAAAACGTCGACTCTGGCCACTTTGTAGCGGCTTAATTCAAAGCTGGGCTGTATAACAGACGGACGTAAATGCATTTATAAATCGGCATGACTTTCGATGCCTCAGTTCTAAAATTATGAACCCACTCAAGAAGTCCACATAGTTTCACAATCTTAAAAACACAGTAGATCATAAGTCCTCAAGTCGTTAAACTTACAAAGTGTATCAGCAACAGTGGCCGAGTAAAACGTGCTACATAATTGAGGATTTTGAAGTGTCTTTTCACAGACAGATGACCCACTCCCAACTTTGTTGCTCCACTCCGTGTAGGTGATTTTCTTCAGTTTGGCGCCTATAGAATAGCCGTATGCCACAAAAAATACTACTCTCATCGAAATATTATTACAAAAACTGTTGCCAAGGCGAAAATCTGATGAAAACCGCATACCCCGAGAGGAACAATGAAGTCTAATCTTCGAGCGGACTTGTGATCTGAAGACTTATGACCTTGCAACGCGGATAACAGTAAGGTGATCGCTTATCATCCTTTCGCTTATTCGTAATCCAATAACATCCTTTTATGTTACATTTTTTGTTTGAGTGAAATAATGAATTTGTTTACAAAAAAGTGCGTATACGACCGAGTGACCGCAACAAGGGCGGAACACTAGCTATTGCGCCATAACGAAAAATCTGTGGCCCAATATTGACAAAATATAAGTTCCTGGTCCCTTTTAACAGAAGTCAAATCCGGGTACTCTCAGTGTATTAACCGGAAACTCTATCATTGGAAACATGGCTAAAAGACTTTTAGTCTTCGCAAATAATTTTTCATATACCATATGTAATAACATCTCATATACCACTGCCCAGCTATACAAGAATCGGCTGGGGTACCTACCTCTATCAGATATAAAACGATTTATAAACAGATCAAAATGGTTTGTTAGTCGCATGTCCTAACATGTAATACTATTGTATTCGCAATGGGCCTTCATGGCTCAGCCCTCCTACTAAGCTAATCTAAACCAACCTAATTGCTTAATTACTCATATCTTTCTCAACTTGACATAATGTTATAGGTCTTTGTCAATTTTCACAGAGCTACAACATACTGTCAATGTAAAAAAAACTAAGTTATACTAAAAACAACTGAAAAATTCACCATAGAACTAGTTTGGTTTCATTTTGCCCTGATCTTCATTAAAAATGATGACTGATGAAGATTATTGAAATCTGCGAATCAATTTCGCAAAGTATTCAGACGACATTTTTCATTTCGATCCCTACGCCGTCTTGCCCTCCAATAAATCAATTCACACTCCCTACAGACTTGAGAACTTTTAACAGCATCGTCCTTCCCAATAGCATTTTGGATTTCCTCCCCTTTGGCAGCTCTAAGCTTCAGCTTTTCATAGAACAAATGTCAAGTAGACTTATCGTATCAATTGTCATCCTCATTGTACAGCAGGTTCGACTACATCCGTACATCCGCATACAAACATCTATTAAATAACCCAGTTCCCTTCAAACAAGTATTTTATTTCCAATAAGTAGCTTTCTCCTATTGACATGCGAATATTCAATACGTATGTACTCGTATACTTCAAACCCGCAAGCATAACAGAAAATTAATCAAGGATTTAAATCAATCCACTTTTTATTTTCAATATCTCTATTGGTTTCTCTCTATTACAGTTGAAAATAATCGCACCGCAATTGTGCGCTCTTTCCTCTTTGCTCATTCTAGGCTGCCTCACCCCGATGGGAACCACAAATTGCAGTCCTCTGCGAAGCTGGACAAGTATTTCAACCACAATTCCTATCCGAAGAAGGTCGTTGGGTAACGGACTTAAGCAAGAAGACACCAAGCTCAACATGTCTCCGAGATAAAATGGATCTCTTGGATTACTGCAAAAAGGTTCGTATACGATTGCTACTTGTACACATCACAAAACGGTACACGCAGGATATACTCGCATGCACACAGAAAAAGAACACAGGATACATAAATAAGTATCTGCTCTGGAATATAAGTAGAATGTAAATATTTCCTCTCTCTCACATGTTGACTCCTAATGATGCGCGCTGCTATCCCAATATAGAATTTTAAATTAGCTCAGTTCAAGGCTGTTCCTTATGCCTTATGCACATCTTTGCGTTTTATTCTTTTTCCTTTACATTCCTTGTTTCGTCATTTATTCAGGGGGTGGGGGGTAATTTTTTTTTATCCTATGTCGTCCTATAATGATGAAAATGATGGAAATGTTGATCATAATGATGATGATGATGTTGATGATGACGACGACGACGACGACGACGAGGACGACGACAACGACAACGATGCTAGTAGAGGAAGAGGATATGATGATGTTGGCCCCGGAAAATACACTCTAGAATTATTTTTGTTCTTCTTATGTCGCAGGGAGTGAAGGAAAAACCCATCCAAAATGAACGGAACGAAAAGAAATTTGTTGAAAAGGACATTATTAGCAAGAGAATTGCCCTAGCGGCGTAATATGTATGCAAAATGATAATACGAAAAACAGCAACAAGAACATAAAAGTCCTCAGTTTCATTGGGTTTGCGTGGTTTCCGACGCCGCTAGCGGGTTGGAGCCGGGGACGAAAAATCAATACTCGTGCATTGTGTTACGCATGAGGTATTTAATTCATTGCACCAGTGATTTAGAATATAACCTTGGATGCCAGCTATAATATGCATCATCACAGAGAAATGGCATTAGATGAAGATGAGCTTAATGGGTGGTGGTACTTTTGCGAGTATATGCCTGACTGCCTGCCTGCACTGTGTATTGTGTTATGTAATTAATAATTAATTATAGATTCATTTGGAATAACTTTGTACATATTTCGCATGTGAATTGAATAGGTTTACCCAAATCGTGATATCACCAATATTGTCGAGTCATCACACTATCAAAAGATCGGAGGATGGTGTCGCCAGGGAGCTATGAACTCCGCTAAATGCAAGGGGGTACATCGATGGATAAAGCCATTCAGATGCTTGGGTAAGTTTTTAGAATGTCAAATATGATAATTTTTAATTAACAATTAAACTCTTAGATATTATCGAGTTCTCATTTTGTTTAAGGTTTCCTTTTTGTGTTTTGCCTAGTATCCTGTTCCGCTTTAACATGTTCCTTCTTCTACACATATGTGACAAAGTTTGACGTCATGATTTCGGTTTTTTTTTTATTCAATAAAGGAAATCAAATGTGTAGTGGCTGGAAAACACATCGGTTGTTTTTTTCTCTTTAATGGATGTCTTGCGTTCTTGTTCACCATTGGGGATTGCACCTGCACATTCCAGATCACAAGCCAACGCACTACACTTAGTGCACATAGTCAATTTTATAAATTGATTTATATTCAAACGAAGGCGAAAAAATAAAACTTTGTACTCATATTTTTAGCTTTTGCTTGGGGGAATTGTGACAGTCAAGAAAATATGTCACACAAGCAAAAATGTTTAACTTTGTCAAATTACTGAGACAACTACATATGTTCTAAAGTCAGTGTTGCGACATCTCAGTACAGTTTTTGAACTCTTAGCAAATTTAATATAACTTTTCTTACAAGCAGCTTCCATGGTGATACATGGTCTTGGATATTTACAGATCGAAACAAAAGGTCTTTAATATGCTTATTAGAAATCCATGCTTCTTGCAGAGATTTTTCGTCATTAAGGCCATCCAGTAAATAAAGGGTGATTTTTTAGCTGGTTTGGTTTTGGCAACACTGGTTTTGACAGCTGACGTGTGTTTAGTACCTTGTGTCACTGTCAAACAGCTTCAGTTTGGTTTGCAATTTAACCATGGATCGTCTTACAAATGAACAACGCTTGCAAATTATTGAATTTTACTATCAAAATTCGTGCTCGGTTCGAAATGTTCATCGCGCGCTGCTTCCATTTTATGATCGGCATTCTCGACCTTCTGAGCAGTCTATTCGGAAGATTGTGACCAAATTTCGCACCAAATTTACTTTGTTGGACATTAAACCACCAACACGTTTACGTACTGTGCGTATTGAAGAAAATATTGCGGCCGTATCAGCTAGTGTGACAGAAGACCGCGAAATGTCGATTCGGCGCCGTTCCCAGCAGTTAGGCCTTTGTTACAGCACTACGTGGAAAATTTTGCGGAAGGATTTGGGCGTAAAGCCTTTTAAGATACAGCTGGTGCAAGAACTAAAGCCAGCCGACCTACCACAACGCCGAATTTTTGGTGAATAGGCTCTTGGAAAGCTGGCCGAGGATCCGCTTTTTTATCGAAAAATTGTGTTCAGCGATGAGGCTCATTTTTGGTTGAATGGGTACGTAAATAAGCAAAATTGCCGCATTTGGAGTGAAGATCAGCCAGAAGCATTGCAATAGCTACCAATGCATCCCGAAAAAGCCACTGTTTGGTGCGGTTTATGGGCCGGCGGCATTATTGGGCCATATTTCTTCAAAGATGATGCGAATCGCAGCGTTACTGTCAATGGTGAACGCTACCGAGCGATGATAACAAACTTTTTTTTGCCCGAAATGGAAGTTCTTGACTTGCATGATATGTGGTTTCAACAAGACGGTGCCACATGCCACACAGCACGCGAAACAATGGCGCAATTGCGAGGCGAGTTTGGTGAACAGTTAATTTCACGTTTCGGGCCGGTCAATTGGCCGCCTAGATCGTGCGATTTGACACCATTAGATTATTTTTTGTGGGGGTATGCCAAGGCTAATGTGTATAGGGACAAGCCCGCTTCGATTGACGCACTGGAAGCCAACATCCATGCATTCATTCGTGAGATACCGGCCGATATGTGTGAAAGAGTATGCCAAAATTGGACTCAGCGGATGGGCTACCTGAGACGCAGCCGCGGTCAACATTGGCATGAAATTATCTTTAAACATTAAATTGCAAGGTTAAAACTATCGATTCAAATAAATATTTCATTCATTTTTTCGAATTTTTTGTGTTTTTTTTTAAAAAAAAGTTCTAAACCTCTTAAAAAATCACCCGATATAACCTCCATATTGGTGCTAGAATGCCGATATGAGCTAGCTTAACTTGCTTAAGTTTACCCTGATTTCGTACTAGGTTTTTATTCTTTTATGAAAATGAAAATGCCGATGAGTTCGCCAGGCAAGGTTCAGTTCTACACTATTCACTTGCGGAACCAGTTCAAATTGCGCTCGCGGCAGGGAACGCAACAAAATAGTCTGACTTATCAAAGTCAATCTTAAATGAAAAAGGCTGTCAAACTGTCAAACTTAACAGATTTCGCGCCAGCTAGGACCGGACAGAAAATCTTAAAGACATCTATAAATTAAATCAAATAAGCTGTGGTAACAAAAAGACACATAGTGATACTTGGGTTTATCTAAACCGCAACACCTACGTTCGTTCCATGGCGAACATCCAAAGCTTCTCAAATTTGTAATTCGGAATCGGCATAAAAATGTAGGTCGCTCCATTCATGCTAAAAATATGTCTTCGCACAGACAATGGTTGCTATGGTCTAGGCCCTATATATCTTTCTTATTTTTGTTTTAACCAACACGTTTGAGTTTTTAAAAAATAGGTTTGAAGGGCTCCCGACCTTCAGAGGCTCCCTGCAGCCTTCTATTCTTTGCGGTCATGAGCACACTACTTCCAGTTAGTTTGACGAAATGCTCTGGCTTCCGCAATAACCTCGTTTTCCTTATATAGGCGCTGACATTTGAAAATCATCTTGGTTCATATACAGTCAACGTGTTTTTGTCTTTTGGTTTTGACTACATCCACATCTTAGTACAGCTCATAGAGTTAGCCCACTTTCCCTACCTCGCTTACTTCAACACCTTGCCGAAATGCAGTGCATATTTGATAAAGTTCAGATTAGCTGTTACTACCCTAGAATACATTTGTAAAAATCACACATAAATTCTGGTTCGATAAGCACGACTATCTTTTCAAACTTATTTTATTTTACGTTTTCACTTATCACTAAAGAACCATTAAAACTAAACTGATATAATAACAATTAAAGTACTTGTCCGAAAATGTATTTCCAACCCGTAGTTTTGAAACTGCACTCACAACAATCGATGCACTTTACAATCGAGGTTTTTTTTTCTCAACAGCTGAAGTCAAAACCAACATTATATACTTTCAAAACATGTATGGAAAACTCTTTTAAAGCGAATTACGCACAGTTTTCCTCTCTCCCAGTGCTAAAAAAAAAAGATTTTCAGAGAGTAGTTTTAACAAAAAAAAAATCCAACTTCAGTAAAAGTTCCTAATCACTTTACATTATGTTTGATGGAAATGTACCATTCGACGAATTGCATTTTTTTCTTGTTCGTAAAAGTTGGTCTTTCATCGGAGTCATCAGAATAAGAAAAAACTTCTTTGCAGTATGAAAGGGAATAGTTGCTTTTCTTTTAGGGTGCTTCCACACTCAATAGAACTAAAACTGAACTAGAAGAACAAAATTGGAGCGGAATCAGCTTAGATGATTGGTGACAATCACTTTTGACTATCACCAACCGTTTGTTTTGTGTGATGTGATCATAAAATAATCAATTGAATTCAGCAAAATTGATTGTTTTCGTGCTTGTTTTTAGGCAAAATTATTTAGTTGCATCGACAAAAAAAAAGGAAAGGCTCTTCGCTTGGGGCGAACAGTATGATACCCTATATAAATCCCTATATGACCCTAAGAAAAAAACATTAAGAACATGATTGATAACATTTTCTTTCATTCTATGAAATTTATAAAAAAAATATTTTAAAAAAAAAAAACCGTCATTTTCTTAACCACATATTGTTAAGAAAAACGCCTTCAAAAGGGAGGGGTGAAAAAATGTGGACGAACGGATGGACGAACATAGTCTTAGGTTTTGGTCCTGATCATAAATATGTAGGGTGTTTTTTTTTTAGCGGCAAATAAATCTACAATGAAATAAAATAGAGATGATTTTTTTAAATTGACATAAAATTTACTTTGTTAGAAAGATAATCTTCTGGAATTATTATTGGAATATGATTTCTGGCTCGGACGTAGCCTAATCTGGAGGTCCAATTTTCCATGACTTTTTCCAACATTTGTGGACGTATATCGGCAATAACGCGGCGAATGTTGTCCTCCAAGTGGTCAATTGTTTCGGGTTTATCGTCGTAGACTAAGGACTTCACATGTCCCCAGAACAGACAATAGTCAAGCGGCGTTAAATTGCACGATCTTGGAGGCTAATTCACGGGTCCGTAACGTGAAATTATGCGGTTACCAAAAGTTTCCTTACCGAAGTTTCCGACCAATTATTCAATCAACCCGTAGAGCACACCAAACAGTCAGTTTTTGGGGATGTAACCGTGTCCCAACATACACTTGAGGATTATTATCACTCCAAATACGGCAGTTTTGTTTATTGATATATCCATTCAACCAAATGTGAGCTTTATTGTTAAACAAAATCCGCAGATGGGTATTTCGAACAGAAAAATGATTTTTAAATAAATTTGCACAATTTAGAAGCTTCGTTCAGGCGTCAGTCTATTCATTCATGTTGAAATGCCAAATCAAACGAAAAATAAATCACTTGACAGCTGACAAAATGGGCGCCAGTTAAAATAGTGCTGCCAACTTAAAGTTCTACACCTCTAAGACAAACACCCTTTTAAAGGGTCTACGACGAATGTTAAGGGGTGCTGCAAACTATGTGTCAAAATTAATATACCCTTGGGATAGGAAATAAACAGTGTGCATACAAGTAGTCGAAGTCTTCGAAGTCATGACTTTTCAGTTAATGGGATTGAAGTGATGCAATAGATCCATATCCTCAAGATTTTATTAAATAATTTTAATGAATTCACTCTGTTATTGCAATCTACTACAACGCTGTTCTTATTAATGGGTCAGGCACATAGGTAATAATTCAATTTAAACAAGCAATCGAGTTTGGCACGCAAACGCATACATACTCGAATGAGAGTGCCACAAAACACAAAATAAAGCACTTGAAACATGCAAACGATGACTATATTCGTATTTATTTTTCATCCATTCATTGGCCTTAAAGTGCAAGGTCAACAGGCGTAATCATGGGTAAAACTAATTTAATCAAATTTAACAATCAATTTAAAGCTCTCTCTCGTGTTTGGTTTGGTTAGTTCGGTTTTTGTTTTTCATTTTTCTTCAGGTGAAGTTCATTCATAAATTTTAGACATTCAAAATTAGAGAAAAGATTCATCAGCTTTCGACTCAATTTGTTATCGCTCAATAAATATGCCAACACTTTCTTAGATCTTAGTCACAAGTTATGAACATAGATTTTTTGCAAATGTTTATTTGTTTGTTTGTTTAACTACATATTGTCATCCCCGTTTATGTACCCTCTGCTTTACTGCACAACACGCTTATTTACGGAATTGTCATCAATGTTCCTCGCAAAAAGACGCAAAAAATGAATAAAAGATTTTGATTTCGCAGATTATCTTTATTTCTCTTACAAAAAGTTTCTCTCTTCGTGAGCGAATTTATCCCCACCACAGCAATTTTGAAAACCTTTTCAATTCTTACGGAAAAAAGGGAACAGACAAAATTGTTCTAAAAAAGACACAAAAAAAAGTAGGCGTACATGGCCAACATGTTAAGGTTTTAACCCATTATCTCTTTAACTTAAGCTTAAAAAATTCTTTTTTTAATTGTGGGGGTGACAGGGCATTTTCAGTTGCATTCCGTCTGCTGACCTTTAGGAACGGATTGTAGTGCCCCCATAATGATCATAATTTAAAAGAAATGTTGTCAAGAAAAGTTGTTGGCTTTTAATCTAAACAATTCTCGGCACGGTAGATGGCGGTTTTTTAACTGCCCCCAGCTCAATGTCGGTTCCCGAACTTCTATTGTCTGCAGGGGGAGTTGTGGCTATCCGTGATTCTAGATACTATGAAACCGATAAATTCAAGACTATTGCAATCCTTATAGACAGTCAAGCATCAGTCAAAGCACTGCAATCTACAACAATAACAACTGATCTGCTGCCGACAGGGCGAAATACTGAATTTTCATTGTCGTTATGAAGAGGCCATACTGGCAAAACCACTGCGTAAGCTTTTCTATCTGTCCTATTCTTCAGGCCACTTTCCGACAAAATGGAATTTAACATTTCTTCAGCTTGTACCAAAAAAGGCTACCAATTCCACTTAAGTCCCTTCTTTCCAAGTCCAAGGTCATGGAAACATCCAAGTCAGCTCATGAATCCCGTTAACTTCTTAATGACCGGCAATACGGTTTTGCGCACTGATGAGTTGTTGACATATCTAACCGAAAAGTGGAACCAAATGGTGAAAGTGAGATCTTTATGCATTTGACAGAGTGTGTCAATAATAAGCTCTTCTGTAGAAAATTCGTGATTTGGATGACATGATACCTACTTTAATGGTGAATCAGAAATTACTATTCAATACAATTTATTTTGATAGGCTTCAAGTTTGCAACTGATCAAATAAATGCTGGTGCTCCTCAAGGCTCTGTTTTGTCTCCGACTCTCTTTCTCATTTTTATCGATGACCTCCTGTCTGTCACTTCTAATCCAATCCATTCCTTCGCTGATGGCAGTATCGTTAGCTTCGCATATTCGTTTCATAATTCACGCATTCTTAAGTGGGGTGAAACCAATAGAGTAGAATTTAGTGCTTCCAAAACACAATGCTGCATTCTGCCATTAAAGCGAATCCCCAATACCCTGCCATTATCCATGGATTGCACTTGCATCGCCGAAACCGATAGGCTTTCCATCCTCGGTATGTGTGTTAATTACAACCTTCGTTGGAATGAACACATATTCGATGTCGCCAAGAACTCTGCTTATGTCTATGCTCCCTCAAGCGATGCAAAAAATATTTCACCCCTTCTGATCTTGCTAGAATCAGAAGATAGAAGAATAGAACCCCACACATGAGTATAACGCTCATATTTCTGTCCGGCGCTCCAATTACATATTTGGAGCTACTTGACAGGATTCAAAAACTGCGTTAAAACTTATTGGCTATCGAGACATCGTTGTTTAATAGTTATTTTCACCATAAGTGCTCGAACGAAATAGCCAGTTGCATTCCTACCTACAGTAATTTAACCGCAATACACTACATGCTATGAATGCACATCAGTTCACCCCTCAGCCTATATTCGGACGGACGGTGAAAGTATTCGTTTCTAAATCATATAATACGGATGCGGAATGCTCTACCACGCTCTATTTTACCTTCACATTATAGTTTACTATCATTTAAGACCAACAACATTTAAGCATCGGTTGCTCCCTTTCTCTAATCCTTCATTTAAGCATTCTAAATTAAAGTTTATATGTCTCTGAAAAAATGTTAGATATGGTGAGGCAAAAAGTATTTGGATCGCTCTTAAGATTTGTAGTATCTTCCCGCAGATGACATAGATAGATCAGCATAGCTTATGGTCCGCGATATGAATATGTACTTTGAAAATACTCTACAAAATAGTTATGTAGCACTCAGGGCCGCCTTATTGGAAAGAAACGAAGCATTACGATACCTTCTCCCTCCCATTTCTATTTTTCAAAAAAAAAAAATGTCTTAAATATGTTCCGCAAATTTAATGAATCGCATTCAATTATTTTTCGGTGAAATTCTGGTGAACTGAAAGCTCCCCCACCCAAATCTCTAAAATTTCCATTAAAAACAAAACTCAATTAGAATGGCTGCGCCGAAACAAAATCGCCATTTAAACACGCTTGTCGCTTTTTAAGTGTCCCTCATTTGGAAGAAAAGAAGGAAGAAACAGTCCATTAAAACGATGGTCTCTCTTAAATAAATAAAAAATAAACTGTTCTCTTGTCAAAATTTTCCAACAGAACCACTGAACAAGAGCAATCATGGAACAAAAGTAAAAAATTATGAACTATTTTCATAGAGTGCTGCCACTTTCTTGACACTTTAGTTCCAACAACATTTAGTTTTGTGTTCTCTTCCTTTTATTTTAAAAAAAAAAAATAAAAGAAAAATAAAACTAAAAGAAATTTCTTTTCATTCGCTTTCTCCTTGTAATGAACACAATTGCAATCAAAGTCGTCCTTGATTGGTAGGTGTCCATTTTGCGCTGCTATTTCAATTGTTTATGATTGCAATCAGACACAAAAAAAGTGTTCACGGTTTCTTAAGCGCTCAATAGGTGGGAAGTAGACAACTTGAAAACTATAGTACTTGAGGAGGGAAGACATTTTGGAAAACAACAAAAAGTTGCAATATTCATACGACGAAGAAGCTGATGACGTGAGCCGATTTTAAGTTCAGATTAACATAGTTTTCTATATGCGATGCATTTAGCATTAGGTAGATAGAATGTGGCAGAAGTGTAAGGTAAAATTGGCGACGCAATGTTATAAATGAATGTGTCGAAAATATTCTTTTAATACCGACCCCCAAAATTCCTGGCATATAGTCCATTTGTTCATTTCGTCGATTTTGAATTTATTCTTCAACTAAATACTTTGAAAAATCGAAAATTTAATTTTTCAATGCAAAACTTCGGCACCTTTTCACAGAAGGCCCCTTCCAATCCGATGCTCTATTGGTGCCCGAGGGATGTCTCTTTGATCACATTCACAACGCATCTCGTTGCTGGCCATTCGTCAGGTGGAACCAGACTGGAGCTGCTGCTTGCCAAGAACGCGGCATGCAAATGAGAAGCTTCGCAATGCTATTACCATGCGGTATCTCCCTATTTTCAGGAGTAGAATTCGTGTGCTGTCCCAAGCACTTTAAAGGTGAGCAAAGATTTAAATATCCCAAATCAGTGGCACAGAGTCAACATGACTTATTTGATTCAGAAGAAATCCGAGTAAAGAAGACCGACTTGCCTGCCGTTGTCCCCGACGAAATTGTTCCAACTGAAGACGACGATTCGAATTATTCAAAAGACTCAGCCGACGATGATGATGATGAGATAATGAATGATGACGAAGACGATGACATGGTTGCCGATGAAGCTTCCGAGACCGATGCTACCGCCGATGAAGGGAATGCTGAGTACGACTCAAATGAAGAGCTCGAAAATTACGAGGACTTGGACGATCAGAACGACGAAGCTTGGGACTCTGCTGCGAATCCGAAACCGAAAACAACTGAAACCTCGAAAGTAGCCTCTTCGTCTGAAGCCTCCGCGCAGATTGTCATCGCTAAGCCAGCAGCCGATTCTGTTCCACTTCCACCACAGCAACCATCGTCGACAAGTCAACCAACAGCCGACCCCTACTTTACTCACTTTGATCCACACTACGAGCATCAGAGCTACAAAGTAAGTCAGAAAGTAAGTGATCACTTTTCCATTTCAATTTCACGATATGACATATTCTAAAACAAGGAAGCCCAACAGCGCCTTGAGGAAAACCACCGCGAGAAGGTCACCCGTGTGATGAAAGATTGGTCCGACCTTGAGGAGAAGTACCAGGACATGCGACTGGCCGACCCAAAAGCGGCCCAAAGCTTCAAACAACGCATGACAGCCCGTTTCCAGGTTTGTACTTGTTTGCCTTTTGGAGTTTTATGTTTTCTGTTTGGTAGTCTGGCCGCTGGTAGGTAGGGTCACGTTGTGTTACGTTATGTTGTCCTTTTTTATATCTTGGTGTTCATGTGGACTCTATGGGAATGTAATTTTAGACTTCTGTTCAGGCACTCGAGGAAGAAGGTAACGCAGAAAAGCACCAACTGGCCGCCATGCATCAGCAGCGAGTGTTAGCGCACATCAATCAGAGGAAACGTGAAGCCATGACTTGCTACACTCAAGCACTCACTGAGCAACCACCAAATGTAATTAGCAGGCAATGTTTTTAAACGGTTTACTTAACGCTTTTGTCCCTAGGCTCACCATGTCGAGAAATGCTTGCAGAAACTTTTGCGAGCCCTCCACAAAGACCGTGCACATGCTTTGGCCCATTATCGTCACCTTTTGAATTCAGGCGGTCCAGGTGGACTGGAAGCCGCTGCATCAGAAAGGCCACGCACATTGGAACGTCTCATCGATATCGATCGTGCCGTAAACCAGTCTATGACTATGCTCAAGCGGTACCCAGACCTTTCGTCTAAGATCTCCCAACTCATGAACGACTACATCTTGGCATTAAGGAGCAAAGACGATATTCCTGGATCAGCGTTGGGCATGAGCGAAGAAGCTGAAGCAGCTATTTTGGACAAATACCGTATCGAGGTTGAACGCAAGGTCTCCGAAAAGGAACGACAGCGATTGGCTGAAAAGCAGAGGAAAGAGCAGCGCGCTGCTGAGCGAGAGAAACTAAGAGAGGAAAAGCTCCGAATGGAGGCTAAGAAACTCGATGAACTGGTGAAGACTCAGGCCGATCAGGAAATGCAAGCTAAAGAGGCTAAGGACACCATCACAGTTGTTGATCCAACAAAGATGTCACACAGCGAGAAGGAAACCACGCCAGAGGAATACAGTGACGCCACAGCTAGGTAAGTTAACGGTTAATATAAAGGTTGCAAAAAAAGGTTAATGTTGTTTTGGTTATTTGTAGCACCAAAACACAAACTGTATTACCAACAGTTGATGATGAAGCCCTTCAACGTGCCGTAGAAGATGTGGCCGCAGCAGTTGCCCATCAAGAGGCCGAGCCACAGATGCAGCACTTTATGACTCACGACTTGGGTCATAGGGAATCGGTACGTTAGGAATAAATAAAGAAATGAAGATTTTATATTGTTATAACAATTTGTTTATTCTTGCAGGGCTTCTCTCTTCGTAGAGAATTCCATACGCATTCCCCAAGGGAAGGCCGAAATGTATACTTCACATTATCATTTGCTGGTATCGCATTAATGGCAGCAGTATTTGTCGGTGTCGCAGTGGCCAAATGGAGAACCTCACGCTCACCTCATGCGCAAGGTTTTATTGAAGTCGATCAAGTAAGTCAAAATCAAGAGCGATCTCATTTAGATGCTTGGAACTTGTCTAATATAAAGTTACTGGCATTTCTAAGTGAAGGTTTTTGAAATTCCCTTAGTGTTAGAATGTGACCCTTTTAGTGAAGGAACGAACTGCATATCTTGCTAAGCGTTTGGATTGCATTATTTTGTGAGAGTTTTTTAAAGATATGTAAATATATCTCGAGGAAATATAGAAAAAAGGGGTATTTCTATTTTTGTGTATAGTTCATATTATACATATATTCCAACTGCCGAAAGTATACTTTTTTTAATAAATATTTGACATTAATAATTTTTAAGAATTTACCTACTATATTTATGTGTTTACTTAATAAATTACGTCCAAGTAAAATAAACCATATTTAACTTTAAACAAAAATAAATCATATTAATGTTACAATATGGCAACACTGACCGCGATGACAGAAAAATGTTTGTCATTAAATACACAAGCAAAAAAGTTAAAAACGCAGGCACGCACGCAATAGATTGTGAGGCTCGGAGACTTAAGGGTCCATACTTTTCTCAAATAAAGTCCAGATTTGTTGAATTGGATTTGCAAACGATTTTTTGGCCATCTTATTTGCAACGACTTTTTTTATACAAACATTGAAAATATCCCGGAAACATTTCGTAAGAATTGTAAAAGTTAATCCAATTTAAGAATAAGTTAAGTGAGTTTAACTTTAAGTCATAATTGAATAGAATGAATCAAAGAAACATGGCATCAATCAAAATTAATAAATATAGGCGCTCGTTTTTATTTATGTTTTGTTGGTGTCAGCTGTCAAAATTCCTTGCTGAATGGCCCATTTGATTTACTTTGAATTTTCATCATACAGGTTCTTATTCGTGGGTAACGGTCTTCAATCATATAAAATTCATTTACTAGATCAGTTTTGCAGAGTACTAGCGGTTAAATATCGGATGTGACTGCTGGATCTTTCTTGCTTACTTTGTTCTTTTGTTTAAATGAGTGAAAACTAACGAAACGATATTCAAAAGCTCATTCCCTTATTTCAGCCTTACATCTTCTTCGATGGCACTATTACTTGTTCACGAAGTCAACAATGTTAATAAGTGCTTTACTCCTTCGTTAAGTTTAGATCATCTTTCCGTCTTATGGTTGGCTTACATGGCCAGGCATGCAATTTCTGCATGAGATAGAGAGACATAGATCGATCAGTTTTTAAGTTGTTAGAGTGAGATACACACTAAATTCGGTTGCTTCCACGTAAAGTAACATTATCGACCAAAAGACGCGCCACGCATTTTTGCATTTAATTTTAGAATTAAACATCTCACTTATCTTGCGTGGTAGGTTTGCGTTGTAATGTAAACTCACCATTAATGAGGTAACCCCCCAGATGCATTTTTAACAAATGCCGTCTAGTCTATTCGAATAAAATTTAGTCTTCGAAGTTAACATTTTAAATAACAGGAGCTCTTAAAGTTAAACAAGCTCTTTTTATAGTGTATTATCAAATACTGCGAACTATTTAGCATAATTGATATACGATGTTTTTGAGCTACTTCTTTAAAATGTTAACAAAAAACAAATAAATTTGTATTTTAATCTTGTTTTTGATTGTTTAAATATAGTTCAAGGTGCGCAAATGCACTCATTCAGATAAACAATTTAGCAAAAGAAAACAAAATGGTCCCCATGTACTATTGAGAGACGAGAATTGTGTTATTTATCAAACATAAGAAAAGGACTAGATTCACTGACTACTTAGATAGATACTAGAAACAAGATCAAACATCTTCTTGGTAATGCATTATATTAGTCTCTGTTATAACCAGAAAATGACATTACCAATTAACTCAAAGACACAAAATAAGTTTTAATTGATTTCTCATTTAGTACTTTGGACGAGAAATGATGTTGATCTAGTCTTGAATCATTTGCCGAACTATATATTGGCCATTCAATTCTTTATCATTACGGACCTACCATTTGAAAATATGTTTATCTCTCGCTGTTATGTATTTTCTTAACTGACCATATTCAATTGAATATATTTGTATTTTTGTACTAACCAAAACTGTAATTTATAATTGCCACCACAACTTTAAATTACATTCAAATTACTTTTCAGCTACAAATTGAATTACATTTCACTTACCATATATATACATATATATTCCTATATATATATAATGTAATTGTAACTGATATATCTATTAAAATTAGTCAATAATTTACATGTTTGCGATACATGTGTATGCGATTCAAATTTCAGCTTCATAAATCTGTAAAAAATATTTTTTTTGTTTCAGACCGCAGCATTGCCAGTCACACCAGAAGAAAAACATGTCGCGAACATGCAAATCAACGGTTATGAAAATCCAACATACAAATATTTCGAAGTTAAGGAATAAGCATGGTTTTAGAAAACAAATCGTCAGTTCGGATTTTTCATAAAAAAAAAACAGAAAACCAAAAAAGTTATATTTTCATTCTTTGTTGTTCTTGTTTAGGATTATGTGTATCAAAAAAAAAGTATAAATTAAGAAAAAAAAAACACTAAAACCAAAAAAAAAAAAAACTCAAAACACACTCAATAAATATTATTTTTGTTTTTAAGTTTAAACAAATCAAAAAATAAAAACAAAAACAAAAAAGTTATTCTCATTTTAAGTTATAGCAACTACCTAAGAGAAAACAATAATAGCATAATAATTTATTTACTTAATTATTATTTTTTTAAAAAAAAGTATATCCTTGCTGTGAATTTGAAAAAACCAAAAATTGTATTAAAATATTTTATTTCATTCCATCGTTTTTCTAGTCATACTAGTTCTAGTTTTTGTTTACATTGATTTTCTATTTATATTTTTTGTGATAAATATTGATCTCAAAATTATATATAATTTTTTTTAAAACTATTCAACTCTTTCCCAATTGAAATAAAAAAACAAAAACAAAATGCAGACAGAACGTCATTTCGAAAGTGGAGAAAAGTTAAGAAGGAAAAAATACAGAAATCAAGGATAATAAGTTAATATTTAAACATAGATATTATAATTATGTAATAAATAAATAATTAAAAAAACATGAAATGCTAGGCTATAGGAAGAAAAATACATAACAGACATACTTATAAGTCATTTTCCTTATTGGTTTTTACATGTAAAAAATAAAATATATATACATAAACAAGAAAAAACTATAAAACAAATTGAAAAAAAAATGGATTTTTTTTCGTCAAAATCACTCTCTCCACCACACAACATTCCAGTGTGCATTGTCCTCCCCAAATGATTATGATTAAATGTGTGTGTATATTGTATGTGTATCCTTGTGGTTTCCCCTCTCCCAACAAAATAAAATAATATATACCACGATAATAAATAATTAATATATAAAGTTTTTTTTTAACTAGGAAAACAAGTATAAGCATACATTTTTAATAAAAACAAAAACTTAATTAAATGTAATTTAACTAACAACAATGCAATTTTTTTATTAATCACACTCTTTTCGCAAAAAAACAAAATGAATCACACAACAGCAAACAATAATTCAATTGGGAATGTACTTTTTTACTAATAAGATTATTTAATGTGATTTTATGTTCGTTTGATTATAAACAAGCTATACATACATACGTACATGACATGTTTTTATGATATAAGAGTACATGTAAGTTTTCGGTTTTTATCGAATTTTTGACATAACAAAAAAAACTTAAAACACATTAGCACGATTTGAAAGTTTTTGACATATTATACTCATATCTGACAGTTAAACATTTTGACGAATTGTACTCGTGCGAATTGTACTCGTGTTACGCATTATATTTGGGCGAGTTTGCTTTGGATGCAGGAATGGGTGCCAAATAATTGTAAACCTTAAGTTCAGTGTTTTTCGATGAACAAAAGTCGATGGGGGAAATTGTCAAAACTGCGTTTGGGGTTATAAACTCTGACATTTTTGACTGTTCTTACTTCAGCAAATTGTTTAACAATGAGCATTCAATCGAGTTAAAATTATATTGAAAATTATTGTAGAATATTATCATAGCTTTGTTTCATTTACTGAATGAAAACAAAGCCAGCGGATATCAATCTCTAATACGATAGTGGAGCTAGTGTTGCGATTGCTTAACGGATTAGTAACCAAGGAAAATGGATAGAACTTTGCGAAATAATCGATGCCATATTTTTGACGTAAGGAGTGCAAATATGGTATTAAATAGTCCGCCCAAGCCAAAATCGGTTTATAATAATTTATAAAAGACTATCACTTCAAAATTGTATTTTTACAACTAATCGATCCAGCGATGATGCTCAATAAAAAATTACTCGTCGAACAATTGCTTAGCTGCTTGCCATTGAAATGGACTGCTTGTCTTCAGAATGAGTTCATGATGAAAATCATTGCTCTACACATTCATTCAATCTGAAAGGACTTTCTGCAATTAACTTGGCAGAGGTTTTGTAGTGCCCATGCCCTTGCGTGGTCTAGGCTCCAGAGAGTTCTGCATGCTGACCTTAACGCGAAACTAGATATACTGACTGAAACCTTAGCGAACCCTTACCCACTTCCCAGACTGTGGTGAACTCAGATGGCATCTATTCTGCATAGAGGTATAAACGTAGTTACCTACTGGTTTCAGTCCTCTGAATATGCATCTCAAAACAATAAGGGTTTGAAGCTCGGGCTTTCGAGAGTGGAAGCATAGGAAGCTGACGAGACGGCATATGATAAAACAAGATTTGCTATCCTTGAAAAACTCTTCCTTCATGAAGATGTCCTTAATAAAATTAAACTAGGCAATCTTTTCCGCTTTGCTAAAATCACTGGCAGGTTCAGAAATGTAAGGCTCCAAGTAAACAAACAGTTCTGTGGCTAATTTGGGCAGCCTTGCTGAAGTGGACCACTAAATCTTAGAGCTCGTTGTCTGCGGATGACCCCTTTCAAACATACATAACAATACAGTAGGAGTATACAAAGTGGCCGCTTTATAAGCTTGGTATCAATCAATAACCCAATCACACCCCAAACACCCATTAAACTCGCATAAAATAAATCGTAACATTTGTGCTGTGTGGCGTTATACAAAAATCCAAAAATATAACAAACAAAAAATCAGAAAACACAAAACACAATAAAAGTTATAAACAAATAAAATTAATAAAAACTTAACAAACAAACAAAAAAAATACTTATATACAATACAGAATATTTATTGAATGCTTTTTAAAACCAAAAACAAAAATAAAATAACAAAAAAAAAACATTAAACAAAATAATAAAAACAACATGTAATTGTCTTATTCACATTATTTTTATATACCAAAATTAAGGATAGAAAAACAAAAAACATAATGTAATAACAAAAAAACAACACTAAAAACATATTTACAATGCTGCCCTCCAAGTTTTTTCAACAAACAAAATAAAAAAACCAAAAAAAAAAATCAACAAACCTTTAGAATCTCTCATATATTTATATATATTTTATGTATTAATAAATATATATAGATATTACCTTTCCTAAGCCCTGAGCTGCTAAATCACGAAACAAAAAAAGAAGAAAAACAAAAAATCATGTTAGTTGCACCACAAAAAAAAAACCATAACACAAAGCAAACATTAATCGTAGTGTGGCTATACCCCTCAATGAATATGGAATGAATAAAAAAAAATTAATAAAAAAAAACATTGCTCGTTAACAATATCCCCGCCGCTAAGACTCCTTAATCCCTGATAAGAACAAAAATTAAACAACATAACTTATCCTTTGTTTGCAAATTTCTCTTTCATTTCGTTTTTAGTGGAGACAAAAATTAATCAATATTTCTATTTTATTTTATTTTATTCTTTCTTCTTTAAAAAAAATCTAAATAAATATTCAAAATTTAAATAAGATCATAAAAAACAATTTAATTCATAATTAATAACAAAGAAAAAAAAACAACAACAATGATCATATTATATGAAAAAAAAAGTAATAAATAAATCATTGAAAAATCAATTCGTCCTCTTTTATGAAAATAAGCTTAAATAAATAATAAAAAAAAAAAACAAAACGTTAAGAGTATAAGAGCGTTTATCATATAGTTTAGCACAATATATTTTATAAAGAGAAAACAAAACAAAAAACATGAAAAAAAAATTAAAAAGAAACAACAAAAAAATAATGTAATGTAATCATATGTTCTTTTTATATATATAATGATTATATATATATAAATATAAATAAAATATATTTATCTGCTCGATCTATGCATTTTTCTTTTGTATATTTATGCAAAATGCATATAAATAAAAAAAACAAATCACTATTCGTTTTCATATATATATTTCTTTACAAAAATTAAAAACAAAAACAAAAAACTGGATTTATATATAAATATATATATATATATATAATCTGAAAGAAAACACAACAACAACAACAACAAAATGATAATGATGATGATGATGACATATAAACTAATATATAAGTAATTTCATTATATTTTGCAATTTATATTTAGAAGTTTAACAAAACAACAAAAACAAAAAACAACATATTATAAAATGAAAAACTCAACTCAAGAAAATGTATTACACAATGGATGCGCATTGCTTTCTCAAAATACAGAAAAAATAGTATATAAACCAAATTATTAACAAAATGAAAGATAAATGAATTATAAGAAAAGAAAAGAAAAACCAAAACATAACGGCAACTCGATTATTTGTTTCTGATATTATTTTATATTTAAACACTCATAAACAATATTTGTGTATGTACATTCAAATAAATAATTAAGCAAACCTGTGCTGATTAAAGAAATAAACAATAAAAGAAAAACTCTACAGAAATGGCTATTTATTTGCGATTTATTTGAAGGAAATAATTAAAATCGGTCGTTTCAGTTTGCGCACTTTGACTTGTCTCAGTTTCAAACACGTCGATGTGCTCACCAAAGTCATCATGAATGAGACTCAATAGCCATTTTTTCGGTCAACGGTACGGTCAAGTCCGTTTATAATATTGTACATCGCTGGCTTTTATCTTCCTCGTACACATTAGTATACTAAAGAGAAAGTTAATGCGATCGTGCGCAAATTTCGAACTCAAACTGAGTATGAGGGATGATATTACGACTATAGAGAAGTGGGTCCGCCAATGCCGTCCGTCGGTCTGTCTGTCTATCCGGGCGCCGTATGGCGAAACGGTTCGACGGATTTGCTTCAATGGTTTTTGGGGTTACATCTCGGGGCTATTTTATTTTTTGCTTTATATTTTAAAATAACGATACCTGCCATATAATTTTTTATAACTATTTTTCTCGAAAGTGGTCTTTTTTTGTACTAAGGACATTTGGGATAGGGTCAAACTCAAACTCAGTATAAGGGATGATAAAATCGATTAACGGTAATTTTTAAACTGGCAATATCTCGAAAGCTGTTTTTGTATACCTAAAGATAACCAATTTTTTTTTCATACAATGATTTTGTTAAATTTAAATTAAATTCATTTTTTCTAATACGGCTCTAACGATTTTGATATTTTTTTTATTTCGAACAATTATGTTAAAAAGAGTCGAATGTTGCGAAATTACTTAAAAATCGTGGGTGCCGTTTTTGAGAAAATCTAATTTTTCAAAACCTAAAAAGTGATTTAAATAAATTTGGTATGTGACCGAATGTTACCATTCTTTTTGAGCCGATTTAAATATACACATCATGTAGCGAGAAAGTTTCGTATGACGCAGTCGAGCACTTAATTTGTTTATAATTTGCAAGTAAAAGGTATTGTTCTAGTCTATGGATGTATATCTACAGATGGATGGTAAATGTATACTTGTCCGTTTTGAGAAAAAGAAATGTTCGTGAAATATTTGGTCCCGTATGCGTTGATGGGTTGAAGAATTCGGATGAGCCCTGTGAGCTGTACAGCAACAGGGACCTGGTCAAAAAACTGCGCATTGGACTTTTGAGATGACTTGGGCATGTAGAGCGAATGAACACCAAGTGTACAGCCTGAATTTAATCCGAAGTGACTAAACAGTAAATGAAGATCTCGTTGATGCGCAAAACTGAAAGGAGACATCAACCAACTTGAAGAGCACAACCGCGCTAATTGAGACCCAGGTCCCCCCGGACTATAGCGCCGCCTAAATAAGTAATCAAGGGATAAACATGAAGGCGATTAAAGCGAGATTTTTGAAAATTTTTACGAGCGAGGGATTACCCGTTAACATTAGCTATCTCTAGAGCTACTCAGTCGATTTTTACAGTTCTTTCAGCTTTGTGACCTCCTTTGGATCAATAGTGATTGCTGACGGATATTACTAAACGCGGGGCATAATCAGGTATTAAATAAAATATAAAATTTGAAATTAACTATCTCATTTGAAATGTGTAACTGTGCAGCGCGTAATTTACCGCTCCCCTATAATTCGGTTATTTGCTTCTTACTGTAATAGAGTGTTAGTATATGTCTCGCACCAATACAGTATCGTCGGCCTTAAGGGCCTACGTTTGATTGCCGTAGGAACCTGATCTTGTAACATTCGCTGTTCGTTCCGATGCAGACCTTGTTTTTTGAAAGAATATATATGTATATCATCATTATCCATTTTTATGGTGGCAATGTATAATGTTCATTCAGTTTTTTTTACGCACATTTCCATACCAAAAGCTGCCGTTAGAGATGTTGGAAAGAGAAGATTTATTTTCCGCTAGGGCATTCCGCGTTTAGATAAAGATACTCGTGTACGTAGTATTTCGCATGTGCTATACAAGATGTACGATCTTATATTGAACGGTGGTTGGCCAGTTGTGTCTGTTTTATTCTCCAGTCAGCTGTCAGCTTTCGCATTACTACTAACTTGTAGGAAGAAAAGAACAGAAGATATCATCCCAGTTTGGGGTCCTGGATTTAGATGCTTTATCTGCAAGCTACGTATGTTTTCTCCTCCTCCATGTACAATTTTGTCTGGACTCTAGGCATCGTCCTTTGAAGTGCGGATATCTCATTGATCCACCTGTAGACCGTATTCCTACTTCTAATAAAGTAGCTTATATATAAGATTTATGCTAATATCAGTCTAATCTTTTATTTATCAGAATTTGCTGCGTGTTTAACTATCTCGATCACAGAATTTAAATTTAAAAGTTATTCTTTAAGTCTGTAAACGTTATTTATGTTGTAAGTGCAAAATGATGAATTGGTGCTCGCTGATCGTGTTTTCTTCAGAAATTCTAGTTTTCTCTGTTATTGCGCATGTCAATCGCGATGTAAATGTGTTGCCTATATTCGCTATTTTGAGCGATTCTTGCAGCAATTTCGAGTACTTGCTAGACACTGTATGATGTCGTAACTTTACAACGTCGTTTATTCTTATTGCGAAGAGAAAATATCGAAGCAGTACTCTTCCGCTTTGTTGGTGAGCGTCTTAGTCTAATTTCTTTCAGTTATTTACTTTTCACTAGTCACAAGTCAGGACTCATCCATCACGTTTTCTTGCTAAATTTTAAGCAGGTAAACAAGTTGACAAAGTTACCAAGCTATAGTACAAGTTAGCAAAAGTGGTGAAAAAAAACTTCAGAAACCATGCCGTCGATTTAATTGTATTCAAAGAAATTAGTGAAACAGTTTGTCCTTCAGCGGGTCATAAAAAATCGAAGGTCTACCAAATTGAAAAAAGAAAAAACCGAATCAATTTAATTACTCTATCCAACAAGCTACACTTAAGTGGCACACCATTGAAATGGCCTGTCGCCGTGCTAATACAACCCCGGCACGGTACCCACCTTCCGATTTTATAATTTTCCTCAAGCTCCCTTCCCAATGTCAATGACTTTCCTGCAAATTTATTCGCACAACGTCAACTTGAACTTGCACAACGTTTCACTTGCGCTTTCAATTTCCTATAACAGCTCTTGATACGTTTGAGAACCTGTAGTACCCTAAAGAGTTACCATTTTACGACTACTTAGAATAAAATTTCAAAATTTTTACTACATCCTCTTCTAAAATGAAGAGGTCTTGATTCTTTAAAAACTTGAGTGTATTTGGAGAGAAGTGATTTTTCACTACTTCATCGGCGAGTAATTGCTTGCGATGACACTGATTTCTGTTTTTTGTTTTTTGTTTTTCCTATCGACATAAGCTAATCCAAGTTCAAGACGTTGTGTGTAATGTTTTATTGATTTAACGGGAATTAATTGTTTTATTATAACAGATTTGCGGTGTTGGTTTTTACGTGGCTTATTCTTTACGTTTCCCCGCATTTTTTAACGTTCATCACTCATATTAGAACCATTCAGTCAATAAATTAATAAATCAATCCAATTTTTTTTTACCCAAGACCTAAGCAAACATTGACTATTCATCGATCAACTAGATACAATAAGTTCTTGAAGTAGGTTTATGGCGCTTAAAGGTAGATTGATAGCGTTGAGTGCGAGAGTAGGGATAGCTTAAGTCATCAGTGATCTGAGGTGAAATCAAGTGAAGAGCTTTAAAAGGGGGAAACTGCAACTTTCGCTAATAGTGTTTTGTTTTGAAGCAGTTCGTTCTTTTCGAAAATGTTTTTTCAAAAATGAAAGCACGTTACCATTCGTGCATTTGGTGTTTGGAGCATTAATTAAACATAAATCACTTTCTATCAAATGAGCACAAAAAAATGGAGAAAAAACATTAAAAGCTCTACAATCTTAAATCGTTGGTACTAAACCCACTTTCATGAAATGCATTTTTAAATACCCTTCATTCTGTGAGGATGTTATTGAGAAATGATATTTTCATAACATGAACCACTGAATCAGCTTTCAAAATATCTGTATAAACATTTTGGAGGTCATACACGATCGAGCCGAGGCAGTTTTGATAGTTTTCGCCGATAACCGCGCAAATCTAAAAAACAGACAGAACTACATACTTGGATCGCTTCAGCCAAGCCATTAGCTCTTTAGTGGCAAAAAAAAGAGGCTATTTTTGTGGGTCCAGACACAAGAGAGTTTATACAAAATAAAGATCAGATTAACAGAAAACTTACTCGGTAACAATTAGACTCCAGTTCCAATCGTTTGTCTCTTTTAAGGGAGACCTTAAGGGTATTTTGTTTACAAACGGAAGTAGATGGTTCTAAAGTTAAATTATTTTTTTATACATTTCATACAGTTTTCTTGATTCTATAAACTCTAACGAATACGAATTACATGATTAAATATCCGAAAAAAAATCAAACACATTTTATTTTAAAAGTTTGTGCGATATCGCTTTATTGTGCGACATCGCTTTATGTAAAGGGTGGTCCAACGAAAACGCACATGTTATAAAACAAAAATTTTTCGGAGAATTATCTAAATATTTTTTATTATGATAAATCTATGACAATTATATGTGAAACAAAATATTGGTCAAATGATCGCCACGGCTTTGGTGGCTTACCTCTATTCGATGATCCATATTTTCAATATCTCTGAGACATAATTGAAGTTCAATGTCTTTAGCTCTTGAATTGTTCTTGGCTTATTGACGTACATTTGTTCTTGTAAATATCCCCTAAGAAAGATGTCCAACGTTGTCAAATCACATGACTAATTAACATCGCCACGACGTAAGATAACACGGCCATTTAGTTTCTCGTGCTAAAGAGCCATTGTTTCGTTGGCAAGTGAGGCAAGTGGCACCATCGTCCAGGTCCATATCCTCAATTTATTTCCACTTCAAGTCCGTTATCATCTTGCGATAGAGAACATCATTCACGGTAACCTCATTTTCGAAGAAGTACGGAGCGATGACGCCGCCAGCCCATAAAATGCACCAAACGGTCACTCTTTGTGGATGCATTTGTTTTTCAACAATCACTCATTTCCTACCGACTCAGTTCTCTGAAATTTGCGCACAATTCTACCGATTGTGAAAACACATTTGGTCTTGTCATCTAACAGTATAATAATCGCTATATTTCTCTCCCCGCCGAATCCAGGTTGACGTACTTATTTTCTGAAAATTAAAAACCACGTTAGTTGATCGATGGTAGATTTCGCATTTCTGGTTGATTTCGTCAGGAATTTGTGCACTCAATTTGAGCAGTAACTGAAGCAAGATTATTTTATTCTTGTGGTCTTTCAAACTTAAGTTTAAATGAATGCCAAGAATTGGCATAAGCTTGGCAGCCTTTTACGTGTGATACTAAAAAATGTACAACATCTGAAATTGCATGGATGTTGTCGTCGCTCGTAGCTGCTTAATACTCCCCACTCCAATGTGTTTTTGGACTATATTGAAAATATAGAAACAAGATGCAAACAAAAATATCCGCTTCAATTCAAAAATTTTATATTTTGACAAAATAAGACGTAGAATTGCCAGGAGAATTGCAAAACATAAGACCTGACTTGTTGTGTTGTGAACAAAAATGTTGCACTAAAAGAATTACTGGGTTTTGCTATTTTTGAAAAACCTGGTTCCGGGTCTGAATTTTATAGATAATTTTATCATTAAATGTGTAACTATGTACAATTTCATTGTCGTAACGTGTTTGCTGATGAACAACATGGTTTTTGTCCAAAAATGTCATTGTGACAAATTTAATTGAATTGAACATCCCAGTGCAATGAGAACATAGTGAAAGGCTTACAAACATATGTCTTTTATGCGGACTTTAGTAAAGCGTTTGATAAAGTGAATCATGTTATTCTGTTAAAAAAACTTAAATTATATTGATTCCCTAAATGGACTTCTTTTTATTTAAGTAATCGGACCAGAATATAGTTGTTTATTCTGGTGTCCCTCAAGGTAGTCACTTTGGCTCATTTTTGTTCCTTATTTGTTGTTTATTATTGACCTATGTCTACGTGTTAGTTATGCTAAGATTTTACTTTTATCTGGAAACTGTAAGCTGTTTTATTCATATTGCGGCCCACAAGGATATATCTTCATGCAGAATTATATTGATGTTATGTGTAAATAATGAAAACTATGTGTTCCTAAATCTTAAAAATGTAAATTCATGAGATTCACGAGACATCACAACCTTAATCAACCTACTTATGTATTTTATTAATAACGAAGTAGTTGAAAGTGTAGATCGCTTAAAGATCTTGGAGTTATCTTTGACAAGAAGCTGGACTTTAACTTGCGTTTAGATTTTATAGTGAGCAAGTCAAAGAGCCGATTGGGAGTCATAAAACGATTTTCAAAAAAAATTCAAAGACCCTTATGTAACAAAAAGACTTTATTGTTCTCTTGTGTGGTGTCCTGGGTATGAATCTGGGATATCAAGAATTGAAAGCATACAGCGGTTTCTTCATTTTACATTGCGTGATTTACTGTGGAACCCAGAAATTCGACTTCCACCCTATACAAGCCGCTTAAAGTTACTAAATCTAAAACGAAGAGAGATATCTAACCTTTATTTTTTGTGTTCTGACCGGTAGCATAAACTCCACCTATGTTCTTAAGTCACTCAAAACTAACACCAGACCGAGATCAACAAGGGACCCGGATTTTTTTACCAGAGTACGTCCAGATGTAAACAAAAAAGCATATGCTGGATTTTAAGCTTACAAAAGATAAAGTAACAAAAAATATTAAGAAAAATGTAACATATTTCTATTTGTTTTGTACTTAAAATGTCAATATTGAATAATTGTGACTGAATGTTTATAATTAAATAAATAAATAGAATATGAACCCATGGAGGTAACAATTCACTCTCAAAATAATAACACGCCCACTTTGAAAGATGCAGCTCAAATGAATAGGTATTTACATTTGAGTCGCTTATTATAATAGTGATGTACATCCATATATCTTAAATTATAGTTATAGTTATAATAAGAGACACATTTATTGAAATAATGTGGAATAATTAAGTCCCGATATTTATTATAAAATACCTATTTAATTTAGATAAGCTTCTCATAAGATGTTTTACTCTTTGATACCTGTCACATTTTCACAAAAGATCTGGCAACGTATAAAAACTTTCAAGTGGTACAGGTCGGATTATAACCGGAGACCCAACGCGCGTAACTACTAAGCTACTACATACATTTATTTTTTTAATAATTCCATGGTGACACGGTGATCTTTGTCACTAAATTTCCCGGTAAACAATCAATGAAGCTAAGCGGGGATTTCTGCAAATCGATAAAGTAGCTGCATATTGGTATACCTATCTTCAAAATAGTCGCATAGAGAAGGTGAAATGCTTAGAAAATTCGTTAGCCGAAATTCATTTAAAATGCTCTAGGCACTCCATGTGAATACGAAGAAAAAACTACACAGTTGGCGGCATTATTGTGAAACACTTACCCACTCCTTACCATGAAGATGCAACCGACATTACAGTCGAAGAAATAAGAAAAGGGAGACAAGATATTCTCCGATATTTGTAAAAGGATCGGAGACCTCATGTCCAGTTGGCCCATGATTCTTATCTTTAAGCTCATGAAAGCCGAATCAGTGCGTAGTCAATGGAGAGAAATTTGTCTTCTTCCTGCTATCTTCTGTGACCGATAAATTCACCCTAAGCTGAAAGGCTACGGTCGTTGGTGTACAAAAGTATGAAAACAAATTGACAACAGGCGAGATGAGAATTCTTCGTATGATAGCAGGAATAGCAAAGCTTTATCAAATTAAAGGTTAAAAGATCCAAGGAATTCTTCATGCTAAAGAACCATTTAAAGTTAGTGTCTTCGAAAATTGTGCCTTTAAAAACTACGCAACTAAACGTTGATTCCTGTGTATCGTAAAATAGTTCCATATATCCGGCTTTCCTATACATACTTATAAAATGTAACGGTCTTTATAACGGTTATCAATGATCAATAAATTAATAAATTAGTAAATAATCAAATAAATCATCGATATTAATGTAATACGAATATGAAATAATAAAATGTGTACCTATTGTGAACACTGACGATCAAAATGCAACTGTGAATAGGTGTTTTACTTGACATTTACAATTTAATACGAGAATACATCTGTTCAGAATAGATTTAAAATAGGAAAGAAACTTAGACAAGTGATTTTAAATCACGATAACACAAAGTCATAAAATTTACTTATGTATTGATATTAGACCACTGTAAAAGGGTATTTGTTAGAAAAAATCTTTTCTATCTGCTGACTCACAAAAAATCACCGACCCACACAGAAATACAAAAAAAGAAAACTACGTAGGGACATTGTGCAAATGCAAATAAATGTCGCACTATCGAAGCGCAAAATCAAATTAATTAAGAACTGACAATTTAATCAAATGTCAACAAACAACAGTATTTCCTACATTTCTCTTCCACAGACGCCAGTTCAAATAACATTGCAAAAACTACTTCTAAACTATTCGACTATCTTTCTAGCAAATAAAATTGTCATTGCTATTTAATTTGTGTCCCGTTTTTACTTTGTCACACAAATCAAATCAGTTCAGCGCCTTCCCCACTTGTACACTTGTCTCCAAGAAGAACATTACACCACATATTTAGGCCTCCGCTCCACAAATTGTTGCCCCTTCACAGGAAAACCTGAATCAAACAAACCATCACCATATCTCGTTTCTTATTTAAACGAAAAACCAAAATAAATAAATAATGTCATCGTAATCAATATAAAACGATCGAATTGATAAAATTATTTTTCGCTGCACAAATGCACATTGCACACATGACAGATACAAATATCTACCAATGCGCTAGTATCTTACTTGTTGAGCAAATATTGACAGTTGACAGTTAACAAAAATAATCAAAGAAAAAAAAAATAAGTAGAGCTTCGTTTTGGTCATTATAAAAATTAAATAACAACAATTTGCTCCCCTTATGGATGTGTTTTTTATATAGAAAAAAAAAACAAATTCATATACAATTTTTATATGTATTTATTTATATAATTGTAACTTTGTAAGGCCTCGGAGGTTTAAGATAACAACGTTTTTTTTTGCTAGTGTGGCTGATAACTTGCCCTGTACACTGTGTAAAGGTGCGCATGTGAAGGTGTATTTTTTTTTTTACTGATAACAAGATTGACTATAAGGTATTATTTTTATTATCGACGACGTCCTTCCTATCACAGGTATCAATCGATTTTAATACCTTATGACTTTAATATTCACGATGTTAGGATCAGTTTGGTGGAACTGACGATAGTGGTCCGATATCATTAGCGTTGATCGCAGTTTTTTTTGTTTTGTTTTTTGTTTTTTGGGTTTCTTGTATTTTAAGTTTAACCTAAATTTTTTGCGCCATTTACGGGAACGCCAGACGAAGCACGTCTACGGGAAATAGAAAACAAAAAACATATTCTCTTGTATTAATGTGTAATTCGATTTCGAAAATCAAAAGAATAGCAAATCGCTGCGGAATTTACGGGTAAAAGGGTTTTGTGAAAAACAAAAAAATAAAAAAAAAAAGAAGAAGAAATAATGACGCATTACAACCCTAATTGTGGATATTATGAAGAATACAATGTTTATAATAGTTATGCAAATAATAACAACGTATACACGCAGGAGTATCATATGCAACCGGATTATGAATATAAATATGAGTAAGTTTTTGTAGAAATGAAAATGTTTATGAAACTTTGGTAATTCGAATAAACATTTTTGCGAATATTTAAAAGCCGTCGGTAAATTCATAATCTAAGAACAGACTGACTGAGACTTTCTGTTGTACTAAGTAGAAATGTTGATTTGAAAATTGTTTTTTTTGCGGTCTTGAAACGATTTTTTCTAGTTGAAGTGCAAATGTTTATTATAGAGGCGAGTGATTTCAGGCTCAAATGTAAACAGCAACAATGCCCCAATACCTTTGGTCAAACCCTGACAAAAAGTAAGAAGTTTAAAGTGTCGTGAGAAGTGTTAAAAGCCTGAATATAATTGTAGATTTCATTGCTTCAAAAGAATTAGTTGGAGGAGTTTGGTTGTAGGCCTTGTATTGGACGGCAATACCGTTTATGGATGAGTATTTATGGGAATTTTCATAAATGCATCATAAAGATACTTGAGTGCTTCCTTTGTTTTAAATCTTTGACATTGTGGTATTGTGATTCACTATCTAGTAATTCCGAAAGATTCTCAGTAGAGGAACCTGCTTATACCACCAAAAAATGCAGTTAATCTGACTGTACTAATTCAAATAGTTTTACCATTTAGTTATTTTAATTAGTTAATTAGTTTAAGTTTGAATCAGAGTTTGGCAAATCTACCAAGAAGCCAGGGAGTTTGATAATATCTAATAACGAGCTCTTCCCGCTCAAGTTAATTCCCTGCTCCGCTCGGGGTAGGAGCTTTCCATCAATCAGGCACCTATGTCAACAGATCTTGGGGACACGCGTTTCGCGGGATTGATATATTTCAGGAGTATAGATCTCCACTTCTTGGGTTTCCTCAAAAATCGGACATAATGTGAATATTTGGTCTGTTGTGGACTTACCAGGCCTTAAACCTCCACTGTTTGTACATAATCACATTGTTGAGACTTGATTTCAGGTGCTCACATAATACGACAGACATGTGATGTTTAAAAGGCTGATGCCGCCATAGCTGGCGCAGATTTTATGGTCTACCCTCTGTCGAATCGTTAAACGATTCCATTCATTCTTTTTTCCGATCAAAACTTAAATATGTATTGGTGTATACTCAGTGCCTAGATATTTTCTTTTGCTTTTAATAGTTCGTACCATGAACATCCGCCCCATTAGCCAACAGCCTTGTATGTTAAGGTTTTGCAATCTTCACATAATTTTGGTCAAGTGGATGGAATTTTTGGCTTTCGTCGTCAATGTTAAATGGCTCTATCTGCCTGACAGCGGAATTTGTGTCGAATTCTTAGTTTAGCATACTGCGGAAATGGTTTTGAATATTCCTTTCGCCATCTGTTACCAGGTTTCCATGTTCGGATCATGTTCCCCTGAAACGTTTTTTTTTTAACTAATGATAAAACTTTCAAAAATTATTCCTTGAGAAGCACCCACATAGCGATACCAGGGGTCGTGTTCCAATTTTTCGCAGATGGGTTCTTTGTCAATAATGCTTCTTCGGATGCTTAAACTTCCCAAAACATCCGTATATAAACTTAATACGAACCACTGCGGTGCAGAGCAGCGATACACCTGTAGTACGGTTACGGAAGATAGCAACGTTTTGGTTGCTTCGCTGTTAATCATAGTCCCGCAGAGGTGAAGTCTTTGGACATTGGAATTCCCTTTTCCATTCAAAAAGTCAGAATTAGAGAAACAGCAGTTCCGATACCCTGTCTTATTGTGTCCGTGATCATATCTATAGTCATACCCTGATGAAAACGTTCAAGTTAATATGCACCTCCAAGTAGGTACATTCTGTAAACCATGGGCTTAAAATTCTTTCTAATTGCCAGCTTCAGAATGAGTAGCTTAATAAGTTGCACAGAGCATTTTATTTAGAGCCAAAACACATCTGTTATTTTCATTATAAAATAGACGGGTTATTCATGAAGCCATTTTTTAATTCACCGTTACATGAAAAGCTTTGTTTCACGGTCAATGGTTCTACCCAAAAGCAACTAAAATCATATGTCGACTTTCTCATCTAGTTAAAAACATTTTTGACATAGTGCTTTAAAACGTGCGATTTTGTAAAATGTTAATTCTGATTCTAAAGATATGAATATTTTTTTGATGCGATTGGAAGGGCCTTTCGGTAAATGTTGGTTCCAAACGGTAATTTTCTGAGAAGTTTTTACTCTTGGACTTTTGTCAGACTTTCGCAAGAGGTGGGGGATCGAAGAAAAACTTTTAAGTGGTAGAAGACGTGTAACCTCTCGCTTAGGAGTCAAAAACACCACCATTAACGATTCTCCCGATCTTACATTCAGAGTCACTTAAGTAGATCTGTTTGTGAAGCTAATTTTTCAAAAAAGCCGTTGGAATTAACAATGGTTCATTTATTATAGTTAGTTCAGCGAACAACGATTGGAAACAAATATCGCCGCCAATGACATAAAAACGGTTTTATGCCATTTGTGGCCAACATGAATGTCAACACTATTTAGATTGAGTGTTGGAGGTGGTATCCCAGATCACTGCGGCCTCATATTGGCCTATTTTGATATCCTCCATTTAGAGCTCATCAATGATGCCGCAGTTAGTTATAAAGGCGACTATATCTTTTTGTTCTGCTGTTTCCTCGTCCTCGTTGCACAATCTACAGGTACTGACTTGAGCTATTCCCATAGTCATCAGGTGTTTCTAGACACGGCTGTGCCCCGAAATGAAACCTGTGGCTAGCCGAATCTGACTTGTAACTTTTTCTCTTACAGCCAGGTTTTGACACAGCTTTCTATAGTGTTCTTAGGTAGTCCTCAGAATTGTCTTGGCATCTTGAATTGGGATGTACTTCCTGTTCTTGCTAATTCGTCTGCTTTTTCATTGCCTTCATGTCCACTGTGACCTGGCACCCAAATCCAGTGTAGCGGGAGTAAAAGACAATCCCAGACTTGTTTTGATGTTATTTCGAAGGCGTTAATTGCAAGTAGAGCTGACCTGCTATCAGAGAGAATGTAAATGATTTTATTCGTAATGAATCTGTTTAGACTCTCTCGGATGCAAAGTTCTATTGCATTGATTTCTGTCTGAAATACTGATTTTCAAGTTAAAAATGTATCGTATTCGTATTGGATTTAGTTAAAATTAAGTCTCTGTTTTGGAAATTTTCAAAACGAGCTGATCCATTAACGAATGGTCATTAAAGCATCGTTCAAAAGCGCGATATATAGCTCACTTGAAGCCCATGCTACCTTTAAATCGAATGTTCTTTATTTTCTGTTTTTTTTCACCACTACCTACTAAGGTTAGAACGTTTGGAATTTAAGAACATTATCATTCTTCGCACCATGAGAAATTAACAGCAAAGCGTCCATAGTCGCAATTGTTGATGTCACTCGTAGATACCCACCCTCAGCTCTTTCAATTGACCTAAAATTTCAGAATCCCAATAAGCAGATGCTCTGTCTAGTTTCACCAGGTGATACTAAAAAACCCAGCAGTACTGCAACTTCAAGTGCACCACGACAGCAGCAACATGCGTCGACCCACTATTCAGATGAGAGTTTCTTCTGTTCCTGCACATAAGTCGATGTAATTCAATTGTCATTCGATGGTTATTAACTACGAAACGATTGCGTATTTCCTTCGAAAAAAAAACAATATATTTGTAGGTACATAGGTACAAAACCGGAACACAATCACTGCGCCGCGCCGCCGACATGGCTCTGAAGATGCCCCATTAACAACTACCAAATGCGAATCGAATGCTAACAAAAGCTGTGCACACAAATCGTACCCGAAAAACGGAAAGGCTCTCTAGGCCTCTTTTTACACCTTTACCTGTGTATCGGATAGTAGTGCCGGTAGGACATCGAAAAGAGATTTCATTGTGGTATTGTATGCTGTGTGCAAAGGTCAGGGTTTCGATGCCAAGAGAGACAGCCAGACGAAATGACGACCTTTATTTGTCGCATATGGATGGATATGTGTTTGTGTGCATTATTATTTCCTGTTACCGGATGCAACTTCCTAACAATCCTCAAAAATGGTAGATAAAATAAGTATCTTTTGCACTCCCCTCAGCTATTTACCGGACAGCTATAGCAATTGAATCTTGACAAATGGGTTTTGCGTTATTTTGTGTTTTGTTCTCCCTCCGACTTTGTATGTTTGTATGCTGTTCATCTCGATTGCAATTTGTTTCGTATAAAAGTCCTCCTGTAGAGCTATTTAGTATTGGGATGTGATTCCCTGTGCCGTTTGTGTACATGAGATGCATTAGAGTATCGCAGTGAGTAATTGCCTATTTAGAGGATTTTTTTCTTTTCTAAATTTCATTTACCTCGACACCTTTCCATTGTGCGGTGAATGTACATAGGTGCATACAGGGTGTTATTAATGGGAGTGGAAATTAAATAGTTTTAGTAATTTGAAAGAATTCCCAATTCAACATTTTTGCATTTAAAAAAAATGAATTTTTTTTTTTTTTTTTGGTATTGAAACCGGTTTGAGTGTGGATTAGGTGCCGTCGTAGAAAGAGTGGTACTTGTGTTATGAATGATCAATTATTTAAAATAAAACACAATAATTCAAAAGGGTTTTTGTTATTTTAAAAAAGAAATGAATTTAAAAAAAAAAAAATTAAAAAAGAAGACTCTAGGGAACAGTAACCTTTCAGTATTTGAAAGATGGCAGCGAATAATAGAACTAACGTCTACTGTTGGAAGTTGGTGTGCTTGACTTATTAGTGACACTTCTACGACTGAGGTCCTTATTTAGGATTTGTTCTTTTAATTGGTAGTTAATGAAACTTCAGTTGGCTACCATTCAAGCATATCCCCATGCCTGTTGCGAAAAGTCAGCAATTGTAAAAGCAAATCAGCTTACTTTACTTTACACAGCAATGTCTCCTTAAATAGAACACTAAGACTCGGCTGATCAATTACATTTTTACAACATTTTAAAATATATTGTTTGTTCCTTGTGTGACACGAATGTATAGACAAATCGCTTTTGCCGTCGGACAACGCAACTACAATTAAGCAAACCACAAAATAAGTCCTATGGTGCGTTTTTTGTGATTCAAAAATATGTAAAACGAGATCAGTCGATCTCTAGAAGATGAAGGAGAACATCCCTAGTTGATGGAGAACTCGCACCTGGATCCTCATCGAACCACTTTTCGCATTATCCACTCGTAACTAGAAAATCGCGAAGCTGGAAGAGCAAATGGGTGCCTATTCTTCTGATATTAAAGTTATTAATCAGGAATCCCGTGCTCCTTTGGCAAAGACCTACGGCATGATAAGATTTGGTTGGGAAAGGATCAACTTGTCTATAACCTTGAGTATATAAAAATAACGAATTGAAGAAAGACAAGCTGCCTCCCCTCACCCTTTAGACGCTGGACCGCAGCCTTGGATCCGGGAGCATCGGTGTCCTTTCCATCTACGAATAGTAAATATGGTAAAAGATATCAAATCAACTGAGAGACTTCAACTAGTTAACAGACTTCACTGCAGTTAAAAGACCTCAACCAGCCAAACTTCAATAAATCGAATGCATTCAAAAGACAAAATTAATGTGAAGGATTGTAAGAAGAATCCAAAGAATGCATGCATTCAAAAAGTATTACATTATTTTTGCTTGAAGTCCTTTAACTGCTTAAAATTACTGTCTTACAAAAGCCTTTAATATAGATTGGGAATTCAATATTGATGTCGAAATATTTAAGCGAAGTCTTAAGATTTTAAAATTTAGTATTTTTGACTGCAATACTTAAATGATTGCACAATTTTACAACTCTGATGTCTATGAAGTTAGCGAGGTCCAAACATACGCTTGCTTCTGGATGAGCGGAGCACTTCGCAGCACTCCCTTCAGTCGCCTTCAGCAGGGCTTAAAATAACATCAGCTCAAAGTCGAGAATAAGACACTGAAAGTTTATGAGCTCAAAAAACAGGTCTAAAAACTTCACGGACGAAGAAGAGAAATACGCAACCAACCAAAAGAGTAAAAGCCAGTTCCAAAGTAGCATCTCTAAATTGTAATATGTGAAAGGAACGTTACGGTTTTCGAAAACTACCCCGCAATTTCTCAAAACTGAATTCTGAGAAAATAAGAGGATCAGAGACAAACACAAGTTGAAAGGGCCATTTCGACTAGATGCCTGCATTTTTCGAAATTTTTTTTTGTGAAAGGTCCCAAAATATCGGCGCAGTTAATCGTTAAAAAAAGATAAGCCCAAAAAACCGACCGAGATGAGTAAATCTTAGTCAGGCGTGGACTTCCGCTGTTAAGTGGCAAAGACTAGTACACTTACACTAGTTTTGCCAAGGCTACAATCACACTAAGGCGTAGCGGTTATCGAAACAGATAATGGTCAAAAAACTGCGCATTGAACTATCGCGGCTGCAAAATAACTTTATAACAGGCGTGATATACTCAAAAAATATCGTTACCGATCGCAATAAGATCGGATCAAATTATTTACCTCAGCATATCGGGTGTTGTCTATCCAGAATGTCAAAGCCAACCAGAATTGTGCACATTGAAATCTCCCATAGCAAAGATTTTTTTGTTATAATTAATTAAATTTTTTCAGAATCGCATAGAGCGGCACCAATTTTATTGAAAGCACAAGTGCCAAAGGATGTGAGTAATTTTAGACGTTTGGAAAACATTGAACAGAACACTACAGGGAGGCCCGTCACATTATAGAGTATAGTGAACCCTACTCTGGGTTCTTGTTATTAATGAAATACTCATAAAAAATCAAAAATAGAGCGATTACCTAATCGCGTAATTAAAAATTATTAAGACTTTGTTGTACTGCGAACTGTTGAAAACAAAACTCTCTAAGCACACGTAGGTTAGGTTAGGTTAGGTTAAACAGGGGTGTGTTAAAAGGAAATCCGCCACATAACACTAGGCATCAAAACGGGCCCATCGTGATCCCTGGGGGGAACCAGCTGAATTCACAATTCGAAGAGACCAAAAAGGCCCTTGAAGTCTTTGCCATCTATTTATTAACTCTATAGGGGTATCCCTATTTCCTATCGAAGAGTGGCCATAGAGCCTTAGATACCCTTTGTTCCTCAAGACTTTTCCACCTTAGATTAGATTAATGTTGGTTTCTCCAATCATGCCCTTTATTATGCAGAGGGGGTTTGATGTCTGCAACCTCACTGTCAATAAGCAGCCCTCCTATTCTTGCAAGCTCATCCGCTCTAAGGACACGTAACAGGTGTACAAAACGCAAAATTATTGTTGTTCACAAATAAAAGGAACATACCACAATTCAAACTACGAGCCATTAAAGGGATGCATACCCCTAAAAATGGCGGATAATGGCAAGAACAACGACCAATCAAAATACAATGACAACATAGATACAAAGACTAGCATGTAGAACTAGTGCAATAAGAACAGCTCCAATGTCTTGGTTGGAAGCGATTCCTAATCTCCTACGCATGGATCCGGACTCTCATGGGCATGTACGGATTTCAAATAAATATGTTTTCTTTGACTGGCCATTCTCTTGATGGAATGGGATTCGAGTAAACTCACGATTGGTACAACTCTTTGAGAAACCATGCAATGAAATTAAATTTCAACGATGAAGATGTTTGTAGAGGCTGACGAAGAGACTCACGAAAATAACCCTCTATGTCTATATTTTTAGTCTTCTTTACTGGGATCTAAGGACGATGGGCTGGCTGGACAACATTGAGTGACAATTGAAAAATTATGAACGAAGAACATGCAGGCCAGCCATAATATCGGCTATGACCCACGATGTGACTATGTCACATTTGCGATGGTGGAGTCTCTGCACTTGCAAAACTTGCCTCAGCATAAAGATTTTTTGATCTAAATTTTAAGCTAAAAATCTGAGGTATGTAGGCTAATAAAACACATAAAAAAATTGTCGAGCAAAATATTTAAAATCACTTCCAAGTTAATTACCAACCACCACCAGCAAAAATCATGCCGGCAAGTGCTTACACTTGATCCAAATAACATTTTAAAACCCAACACTTTGCTAAGTAACCCTCATTGTTAGGCACTCTTTGCACATGTACGAGAACATTTAATCCTTTTTTTTCTGTTATTATTGAACAAATATCAATTTTCGCTTTTCATGATTTTTATGTGCGGATGTCACGATATCCACTTACAAAAAATTTACTTTATAAGACCCCAAAATTGTCCTGGCATGAGTGCCGCACCACATGCATGTGGCGTATTCTAGATCCATTTATTTTTTTATATATAGGTAAATATTTTTTTCACTCGTTAGAAAAGAAGAAGATACCACCGAGTCGAGGAAAAAAAAAATAAAAATTATCAAAAAAACGCTCCTTGACATGCCAGTGCCATTTGCAAAAGTTCTCATCGTCTGAAGTACACGTTGGGCTTGTGCACCGTCATTTCCCGCGCCGTTACGGATTAAAAGCCACCAACAATTTTTTATTTCTGAATTCATATTTCTGGCAGCGACCCCTTAATGTTAATTGGGCGGGTGAGAGAGTCACTACAACTATTATAGTAGCAGATAGTAGCGCGATACTTGTAAAAGTAATAAAAATAATAAACAAAAAAAAAGGTTCGTAGATATACCTGCTGCGGTCTTCCTCGTTTGGCCGTACCAAGACGAGTTAAACACGGAAATTCCCTTCACCTTCTCGTATGGCAACATATGTGAGCTAAGCAGAGTGTTTTCGACTTATAGCAAAACACAAAAACACAGCTTAAGAGTATTTCTATAATTGACATCCTATTTTTGCAAAACAGCTCAGTAGCAATACCTGTGCGTATCAGCCTCGGCCAGAGGTTCACATATCCGTTCCTTCGTTCGTTCGTTTGTCCGTCTGTCTGTATGTCATTCCCAGCAAATAGAGAGAATAAAAGTGGGAAAACATTTTCGTAAATTCCATTATGGAAACAGTATTAGGTGAGGATTATCCGAAGGTATGATTCGAAACCAATTACAAGCGAGATCGATTCTTTGTGGAATCGTTTTTGTGGATGATCCACTGTTTTTTTGTTTTTGTTTTTTTGCTGTTTCAGTGTACAACTGATCCTTCAGCAAATTGGAAAGAATGTCAGAGGTGACAGAGTGGAAATAATATTGGACGGATTTGGTTGAATGAATGCGGTGGCGGGAGCGTTGCGGCACAAGAATGCAATTTTGTGTGAATAAGTAGTTTGACAAGTTTTGTTCAGCGAGTTGATGTTTATTCAGGAGTTGTTATTTTGGATTATTGTATAGTACATATTTGGCAAGCATGAGTAGAATTCCACAATTACAACTAATATTGTCAAAATATATGAATGAAACGCTACGAGGACCATCTTAACCTGTCAAACATTCGGAAGAAAGGTAATACATAATATGTGAATGGAAGTGTTTGGCGACAAAGAAATGAGGCACAACTAAAGTGAATGACAAAACGAAGCGGAGCTAATTTTTGCCAAACCTTTGCGCTATTGTATCATTAAAGTATTTAGCAACAGCGGTTTCTATAATTATAAAAGGCCTTTATCGGTCCACAACCATCCAAAGGTTTTCCAGCCAGACTGAATTTGAATGACCACACCTTATGCTGATACTCGGAAAAGTTGGTTGACGGTCCGTAGTAGGTGGTAGTAGAGCTGGGTAGCTGCTCGAACTTCGCGGAAAACCGTATTTGCTAATTTTATTTTACTCCATGGTATGTTTAGGCTTTTTCTTAAACACCTGACACTGCTTTAATAAATCGTTTAGTACAAATGGCACTGGTGTTGTTTTGACTGCGGGAGAACTATCCTACCACCTGTTAAAAAAGCGGTGATACCTTAGCTTCGGCTGCGTTAATAGTCAAAGTCGACTTTCTGAAAGTTCATGTATGGTTTCGGTCATGATTTGAATCAAGAGGAAGACTGTATTCTACCAAATTTGCAAGCTTCTAAGACCTGTCAGGGTTTATTTGAAGGTTCATTCAAGCTGTGTGTTAATGTTGTTTCTTTTAAGCATATTTTATAGCTGGTGGTGGAGTCAAAGTATATGTGTCTGTAGCGAGACACATCTAACTGGATCTAAGCTCCGTCGAAAGACTAGAAATAATAGTTTTTGTCTGTATTTGTGCTCATACTAGAATTTCTGAATATAAGATCTATGATGAACTTTTAAATTTTTATGAATTTTTCTATGAACTTGTGCTGCGACTGCCGGCGTTCTTTTTGAAGGATTCCATATATCACTGCGTCCACTACACGATCAAACTAATTCAGGCGGGTGCCTGTCCGAGACCTACTTTGTACTTCGTTCCGAAAGTTAAAATTATTCCAAAGTTATTTTCGAATCGATTTTTTGGAACATTCCACTTTCGAAACTAATAGAGTAACATTTGCGACATTCGGTTAATTTTCTTCAAGATTTGAAGTATGTGTGAAATGTGCTACTGAAAACGATCGACCTTGGTCGAAATGCTGGATATAGTGCGAAGGTTAGCAAGTTTGTTTGGTTTTGAAACTCCAGCATTCGTGCATCAGTTATACCTTTAAATTCAAAGGGATAATGTCGATGTCGCCGGATAGCGAAGCGGTACGGATATGTGGAAGCTAAAGCCTTCCGTCTTAACGTCTGACATGAAGCTTAGATAGCTGCATTCGCAGTAAATCTGAAAAAACATTATTGATTTTTTAAGTAACTAGACTATGTCTGGGGCTCCACGTGGCTGTAATAATATCAGTAACTGCTTTGCAATCAATGCTTTGCAGCAAATATAAAAGCAATACTAAATAATTTGTAAGATCAGCCGAGTAGTTCCAGACATCTTTCCAATTCACCCCTTTACCTGTCCCCTACTTAGGTAACCGATACCGATTTGAAAGGTTGTACAACGTTGAAAGACTTTAAATAGATCTATTATTAGTTCTGCGGGGGAGTACTAACTTAAAAGCATAAGTTTAAAGCTCCCATTATGTATCCGAGGAAAGTATTCCTTAATGGAAACTTGTATGGACTTTAGAATCTTAAAATTGCAATTTTAACTTAATTTAAATCGGCGGAACTTCTGCTTTGAATAGTTTGTCTGCCTGAAAACGGAATTGGAATTGGAAGTCTAAGACGTTTTAACAATTTGCAGAAATGCTTTCTACTACCCTACAAATTACCCTAAGAATGATAATTTTCCAAATATTTTAGCTCAGTTAATTTAGAGTTAACTTTGTGTAAACCTAAAGATCTAACCACGGCAATCTTACTGAACTAAACGTAAAACGAAATTGCAAATACAAAACCCAACCGTAAATACGTTTTTAAGCAACCCAACCCCAAAAAAAGAGCTTGAAAAATATGTTTTTTTAAGCAAATTTAGAGAATTAGCATACGGTAAACAGTTATTTAGTCTAGTTTAGTAAAATAATTGACCTTTTTTCCATATGAAAACTGGAGTTTAATTTGAAGAAATGTGATAAGGAAAAAGTGGTAGGTTGTATGGCGAATGTAAATATGCAAACACTAATTATTTTGACTTTGTCACGTGTTAAAATTATTAACTATTAACAAAATAAGTGTCTACTGCGGCTTAGGGCGCTAAGCAGATCTTGACTGAATTAAAACCTTACCGGTGGTCTGCTATGAATAACAAAGAATAGAAATGATGTTTAACCCTTAGCTCGTTTTTAAACCCTATCATAAGGGTATACAAATTTTGACACATAGTTTGTAACACCTCATACTATTTGTCGTTGACCCCTAAGAGTATGTATATTTATGATCAGGACCAAATCTAAGACTATTTAGCAATGTCCGTCCTTCCGTATCAACTTTCGAGGCCTTTTAATTAATTATTGCTAGGAAGCTGATATTTGGTAAAGCGTTAACATTTTTCAAATCCGCCCACTGTCACGTTTATAATTTAGAAAAAAACCGTTTTAAAGCTGCAGTTTTAGAGAGATGAAGAGTTCAAACCCGAACAAAATATGTAAACACTAAACTCCTTCACAAGTTCGCCATACAAAGTTTTTGGCCACGACCACTTTTTGGGGGCTTTTTTTTTCAAAAAATATTTTTTTTTTATAAATTTCATGGAATGAAATAAAATGCTATCCATCATGTTCTTAACGCTTTTTTCTTAGCGGCATTTTGGGATATGGATAGGTTATCATACTGTTCGCTACAAGCGGGCATTTCCTTATGTTTCTCGTAATATTTGTAATAATGAGATTCCGCTTTTCATGAGCTTATCCATTTCTTAAGGCGTTTTTTTTAGAACTTACACCTTAAAGTGAAATGTGATAGTTCACTGTTGAATGTTTTAGTGTCATAAATAGGAAAGACCTGGGATGAACTTAATCCTTCAAACTTCAAAATGGGAAAATTAAATGTTTGTTAATTTTATAGGGCATTCTTCTCGTCTCATTCCATCTGTCGATTGAAACCAACAAACAACAAAATCCTACTCAGACCGAGCTGAATTTGTGTCCTCGATGGCGTTGTGCATTGACGAGATCGCTGGTCTAAGTGAATTTTCGATTCCTGATGAGTAAAAGTGTTTTTCGATTTAAAAATCAATGTATAGACCATTCGTGGGAAGCCGTGAAACAGCTGTAATTCCAGCCTTCATTGTCCGTGGAGGCAATCACAAGTTGTTAGTGTTTCATTCAATTATTAGATATGTAATTGACGGAAGCTTGGAGTATATAATAGCTTAAAATGTATATTTATTAGGTACATAGCTTTCGATTGGACATTGGTGTCTCCGATTGGCAGCCTAGTTGTGAGAAATTTAATATCTGCAATGGATACTCCGATTAATACTAAATCAAACATGTACCCCTTCTATGTATTCTTATCTCAAACAACAAGAGAGAAAGAGAACTAAAACGACCTAAAAGGCTCAAAAAAAATATACCAAGTCCAATTCTATGAATTCAAGTGCCCCAACATTAATTAAAACTCTCACTTGGTCTGATATATATGTACATATTTATTTTGTTGCTGTCCTAATCTTTAGGCCTTTTAATAATGTTCACCATAGAATACTATCACTGATTGATCAATTGATTTCTTGTTAAACAAATCCGATAAAAAATATTCCACCAAAGCGCCCATTCATGTGTGAAATCTGCTAGGTGTGTTGGGTCTGTTGGTTTTGATTAGATTGTACCAGGTGATGTGATGTTATACGCGGTTGCAATGTCAGAATTGAAATACATACGTAACCAGTTAGCACTAAACACTGAATTTTTTAAACTTTTCCTTGTAGAGAAATTAGAACAACCAGCTACCGAAATAAGCGAGATATGATATCTGCAACAGATGACAGATTTAGGTGGTGGTTTGACGTTCGTATGGGCTTGGCATTAAAAGAAGTTGCAATCGTCAGGTGGAGCTAGACATGAAGTTGATATGATATTGTATTTTTAAACAATTTAAAGTGGATGAATTTAAATAGTGTCTACCAATTTGAGAAGAGAACACTTTTTTATTAGTTAAATACTTCTGTTTAAACAAAAAGGTAATTATTTTCAAGTCTTTAGTTGGGTGCAACCGCTATTGTTTTATATAGATTTAAATGAAGCAACAACTTATCACTAACTAATGCACCAAACCATTTGCAAAATTTTCGAAGTGATATGCGAAAAGTTTTTAGAGCAATAAGGCTGATTACCTATTTACTTGGTAGAATCCATTTGGACTTCCAAAAATCAAAAATGTTCACCATCGTTGACACTAACTTTTCATTATAATCAAAATGTGAAAATGTTTTTGTAATGTGATGCCAAGTAAAGGGTGTTTTTTTTAGAGACATAGAACTGTGAAATGGAATAAAACAAAGCAGATTTTTTTAAATTGACATGAAATTTACATGATTTCTGGCATATGATCGCCACGGCTGAATCGGACATAGTCTAGTCTGGAGGTCTAATTTTCCGCAAAATCTTCCATAAAGTGAATGGAAACATATCCAATTCCTTTGCACGATTCCGGATAGACTGATTCGGGTTATGTTGACCGTAAAGTGGACGTAGTATTCGCGATACGTATTTCGAACAGAACCATTATTTTCAAAATAAATTTGCACAATTTGGAAGCGTTGTTCAGGCGTCAGTCTATTTAAGTTGAAAACCAAAAATAACCAAGCTAAAAATAAATTACTTGATAGATGACAAAATGGCCGCCAGTTAAAATAAAACTTAAAGTTTTTTACCTCTAAAATAAACACCCTTTACAAATGTAGAATGTTTTTAGATGAACAGAATTCGTTAGTTTGATTGCAATGGAACAACAAATAATTGAGTACGTGTTTCAGTATATTTTGATTTTTGATGCACAGAGAAAATAAAAAATATTTTTTTCAACAAATTGCATTTTCCAACAGAGGGAATAAACTGTCAGTTTCAAAACAAGAGCTTTTAGACAGGTTCATTAGCAATTTGTTCAAGACGTACCTCTCAACCATTTAATGGGAAGGAAGTACAATTTTTTTAAAAGCTTTTACTAGCTAAGTTGAGTTTTGATTGAGGGGCTCAGCAAAAGGATTCAGGTTCCATTTAATGAGTTTTAGAGATTTTTCTGGCCAGTTTGTCTACTTTTTTATTACGGCTAATACCCTCATATCCACGAACTCACCACAGTTAGGTCTTGTTTGTAAGGCTAAGTTTCTAGAATAACTCTAAGCTTAGTGAAAATAAGCCCAAATAGGTAAATTTCATAAAGCTCATACAGGATCTAAAACCTGGCTTCCCCAACCGTTGTGTGTGCGAAGACATATTTTTTGAAACGGAAGGGACCTTCTGTTTAATGCTGATTCCGTACGGCAATTTATTTTTAAGATGCTTCTAATAAAAGGCAACAAATAAAAACGTTCAGGTGGTACCGAGCGGATTTAAACTTGAATGATAGCTATAACTAGCCCTTTAAGCCTAGAGTCTGTGGATTTCCTCGATGACTTTTAGCATGCTTCATTTCGACCCAGCCCGCGTTCTGTAAATCGACCAAGAGAAAATGTAAAGCGAACGACTGGGTCGACTGAAACAAAAACTAAGGAGTGTTAATTGGTTTCTCTTATTCAATGCTTACAAAATGGATGACGTACACTACCTCTTCAGCGTGCAAACGCTTACAACATTTTGCTATCGTAATCCTTTTCCTCCATTTTCCATCTCCACGTTAAACCAAGAGCAAGAACTAACTTCGTGCTTACTTTATTAATTGCAGAAACATTTTCAATAGCAACACCGGTCAAAAGGGTACTTTCCAGAGACGTGCACTTCCTGAACATTTGTTAAAACTATAAAAATGTTACCAACATTGTTTGAATCAATTTGTTTAACTAACTCATTCTAGCGCAAGCAACAAAACACAGAATAAACATTTATTGTTTATCGATCTAAACCAGGCCAGTGATGCATTGCAAACAACTAACAAAAAAATAAACATACACACGTGATAGTCACATAGTACCTACGTAAAATATTATTGACTTTTGTTTCAAGTGCGATAAGATTTACTTTTAAATTAAGAAAGAGCATTTGATTTATTACACAATTACCTTACCTTAAGTACATTTTACTTGCCTACAGCATAAGTATATTTCTTTACTTCATTTTTTTTTAAACAAAACTAGTATGTATGTATTTATATTGTTTCTTATTTGAAGTAGTTTTCAATTTCTTTATTTGTGACAACAACAACAACAAAAATAAATAATAGAAATTGTTTTAGTTTTGATTTTATCTGTCGATGAGATTAATTAAAAAACGTTTTATGTTGACAAAATACTTAGAATTTCAAAATATACAAGTTTTTGAAGAGCTCGCAGAAGTGATAAGAGTATTGTCTAATTAATTGGACTTATTTGAACTAAGAAATGTGCATCGACTTGAACTACATCGTACAGTGGTGCGTGAGCTACTTTGTCTTTCTATCACATGGCGTATTTTGTTTTCTGTTCTTAAAACAATTTTAATATGTAAAACAATGAACCGGATATAATGTCCTATAAATGGTAGCAGAGAGGTAGAATCAGATTTAGTCAATTCGAAATGAAGTTTTTAAAATAACCGTCCCTATCTCCTTTTGAGATGCAAAATTACAACACAAAGTAAAATCCATGCACGCTGCTTTCAGTTATCTAAACCATGTGATCCGTTCGGTCATTTTTTGTCGTCTCGAACCTGGCTGGATTATTCTTTTGGCTGGAACACTTTTGTCCACCCGCTCGATGTGGCAGAACCAATGTAGTTTACTTATTTATGATTTCAGACTACATTCGGTTTTGATCCATGTCACTCCAAAAGATCTCAGACCCTTATCATATTATTATTATTATCATTTCTCCTTAAAACTCTAGAAAGATTGATAGATATCCATATTCGTACCAACATTATTGCAAAGGCAGATCTGTAGAAACAGCCCTACACACGTTAGTACGTTCAATTGAATATTCCCTTCACCACAAGGAGTATACAATGGTAACCTTCCTCGATATAGAAGGCGCTTTTAACTACGTCAACACATCTGCGATCTCAACTGCACTGTCGGATCTGAAAGTGGATGACACACTTGGCGAGTTCATTAATCAACTACTAACCAGTAGAATTATTAACTCAAAGCTGGATGTGACTTCCGCCAGAAGATCTGACAGCAGGGGAACCCCGCAAGGTGGAGTCCTATACCCACTTCTTTGGAATCTTGTGGTGAACAAACTGCTTGTTATCCTGGAAGGAGAGAGCTGCAAAGTGATTGCCTATGCAGATGACGTTGCTATTGCCGTGTCGGGGAAGCACCTTTACACCTTAAAAGAACTCCTACAAAATGCTCTCAGTCCTCCTCCTTAGGCATACCAGTTTCCACATGCAAACTCTTGTTTAAACTGGATGCAATAGAAAAAACTAACCACAGATGGACAAATGGTACTAACTACTTGTCTGACAACGAAGCAGATTTGGCCTAGGCTGGATCTAAGATGCTCAAGGAGCTTGATTACCCTTAATCGATCGCACATTAGTGCTACAATTGGTGTCATAACTGGACACTGTCTGTTAGGTAGGCATGCAACAAGTCTTGGCGCCTGTTCCAACGACTTCTGTAGGAGCTGTATGGATGAGAAGGAGGAGGAGACTACTCTATACCTTCTTTGAGCATGCCCTGCTCTCTCCCGGAAGCGAAATCTCCATATGGGGGCCTTCTTCAAAATGATCTTAATGATCTAAACTCAACCGACCCAAAATGTCTCTCACGCTTTATAAGCACCTCAAAATGGTTCAACGTGTAGACAGAAACTTCAGATCCACGTGGTATCACAATGGACCTTATATAGGTCTTAGTGAGTCGGACTTCTATCCGACTGCCACTTCAACCTAACCTAACCTAACCTAGTTTTTGATCTCCTTTCCTACTTATCGTCCAACACTCACCACAATAGAGCAGAACCGGCAGGATCAGTTCAGAACTTACACTTGCACGAATTTTGAACCCATTTGCTAACATTTGATAACTGCAGTATAGCTGTACGGAACTGTTGAAGATAGTGCCATTAATGCAAAAACCCACCCTGAGTCTTATCTACTAGAGAACGACATTCAGGGAAGTAACATGAAAGCACATTTGTTTATCAAAATCCATTGCATGCTTGGAATACTTTCGCCACGTGTTTGGTTGATGATGTGATGTATGCAGCTTAGCAAAACATCACTGCCACATAATTTTCCAATTGATGATGAGAACTTTCAAACCTATTTTTCAGCTTTTAAATAGTTTTGCCCAACTTTTGCTAATGGACGATGGGCATATTCACCCTACACAAATAGTTTGAGCATCCTCTATGCTTGCCTCAAGGCAATTCCTTAAAATCAAACGTTTTTACTGCTCAAAATCAGATAATATTGCAACAGTATGCATGGTTGTGATGATTTTATTCACAATTTTGGGGATCGGCTGTGATTGTGATTGTGTCAAACAATTCGAATTTCTTTGAATGGCGATGATTTAGAGTATATCACTTGGCTTCGCAATCCATTTCAAACCGCACATTAGAAAAGCATTTTGTGACAGATGAGACAAGGGATCACATCGCCAAAATATTGATTTTCCAAAATCAACTTTTTGAGCTGCCTATGCAGATTAGTTTTTTTCGGAAGCGCTCTTTTCAAGATATTCAGAATATATTGACATATATCCATCAAAATCGTCAAGTTCACGTGTTGTTTTAACGTTAACTCCAAATCATGGCATTTACGTCAAATTTTCCATAAATATTTTAAAATGTTTTGTTAAGAATTGTTTTGCGTACGTGCCTACGATTTTTACTGTACATATATGAAATACAAATATCACTCCCAACTAATAAAATAAGCTTTGTCAAAAGAGGACGTCTTTCGATAGTGCTTAAAATGGATTCTGAATTAAAATGGAAATGAATTGATGGCCAACTTATTTTTGACGAAAATTTAAATATTTTAAAAACTAAAAGCGGTTGAGTATAACTGATAACAGTAAATAAAAGATAATTTGCATATCGTGTCAAAAAAATATAAAAATGCGAGCGGTTGGTTTTATGCAGTAGATTGCTTAACTTTTAAATGCGATTTCTCAAAAGCGTAAAAATCAATATTATTTTTGAGCTGCCTATGCAGCTTAGTTTTTTCGGAGGCGCTCTTTTCAAGATATTCAGAATATATTGACATATATCATGAAATACAAATATCACTCCCAACTAATAAAATAAGCTTTGTCAAAAGAGGACGTCTTTCGATAGTGCTTAAAATGGATTCTGAATTAAAATGGAAATGAATTGATGGCCAACTTATTTTTGACGAAAATTTAAATATTTTAAAAACTAAAAGCGGTTGAGTATAACTGATAACAGTAAATAAAAGATAATTTGCATATCGTGTCAAAAAAATATAAAAATGCGAGCGGTTGGTTTTATGCAGTAGATTGCTTAACTTTTAAATGCGATTTCTCAAAAGCGTAAAAATCAATATTAGGGCGACAATATGTAAACAAAATAATGCGAATCATAGTTAATGCTCCTTTTTATGCATTAGAATATTGCATTTTTGATGTTCTGATGTTCTTAATGAAAAGTTTGCTAAAATAATACTTTTAAACTCTTTAGTAAATAAATTCGGTTTATAAATATAACAGTAGTAATAATATTTGAAGAAATTCGAAACAACATGATTGGATTTACTAGTTCATTTTAAAATAACTAACTGAATGCCCGGCCTAGTCCGTGTTAATAAAAACTAGTTTTACCGTGTTTTCACGTTTTTAAAGGCTTACTATATTATATTTTGATTGAAATATCAAATCTCTTATTTTGTATAGAAACTGTAAATATTGCGTGGAAAACTGTATATTAAGTCGATAGCTTTTTATTGATATTAGCTCAGTTGAGACCTAGGAACTTGGTCGTAATAAATCAAAGGTCCCTATAGAGAATGTCGTTATAAGCTAAAATGACTGAATGGCAAATTTAATATAAAACCATGTTTTTTGTTTACAAGTTTTATTTGGCAGTGGTGTAACCATCCCTAATCTTCTAAAAACAAAAAAATCTTGAATCTGCACTATATTTTTCAATTATATATATAAAATTAAAGTTAATACATATATCTGTTCTCACTGAACCTTCAGCATTTTAAATGATTTTGAATTACGTGCCGACATTATTGATAAGATCTAAATCTCAAAATTTCGAAATGATTAACACTTGGCCTCAGCGCATTTTACTTCCATTCTAATTTACTATTAAAAGTATTAATATTGCATATGTTCTTCTCTGTATTTTTTTAGAGAGAGCATTAATAACCTATTGTTATTAATTGACTCCTATTTGAAATAATAAAAGGTTATTCTCTTTAACTAACCTTTATTTACTCATTTGGTTTAATTTTCTTCTCGAATATTGTACTTGTATACTTGTATCGTAGTACAATTATTGTGCAAAATAATTCACAAGTAATTTGACAAACTGTTTTCCCACTCATTTTCAATAACAATATTTTATTTATCTCCAACTTATTACAAAATTTCGCACTTCCATTATTACTATATGAAAATCAATAATGTCGTGCCGCTTTTCAGGTGCCTTTAATCGCACTACATTCTTTATTATAATTACGGTTGGAGTACTGAATTATCTATTAACTGTCATCTTCCTCAATATAGGTGACGTTATATTCTATGTGTAACTTCGATTTATGTCACAACTATTACGATTCTTGAGTAATACATTCTCCAATGAACATGGCGCTGTATACTTAAAGTGCTTATAAGTAGCCTCAGCCTTAAACTAATAAAAAAGAATAAAAATATATTCCTCTCCCTTTTTTATGTTAAGGACAGAAAATTGACTTGGCTGTTATTATATGGAGAAAGCTCCCAAAATTTATAAAAACTTTTTTAACGTTATTTATTTGTATAACAATGCTAGTTAACTAGCTTTTAAATAATTACTTAAATTATTGGTTAAGCATATACAAAATTATATTTTAAAAGGTTCAGCAAAAGTATTTATAAAATTATTATTAAAATATTGGAACATTTATTAAATAGAATCAACAAATTTTTAAATTAAACATATTTCTGAACAATCTTTGTGGAACATAAAAATCGAGACCAGACAAAAGGTACATCAATTCAATTTGGCCTTCAACCAATTTAAATACAAAGCCGAAACACTGCTCAAGGCTAGGTAAATCATTAAGCTGAATTCGATTAAGAATAGGGGTTTGGGTGTTTTTTCGATGCGACCAATGTGAGATTTGTAGTGTGGTGCCCATGCTTATTCAATTATTGGCCTTAAGAATGAAGTAAACAATTGCTTCACAACATAAGTATCATTAAATAGCTTGGATTTCTTCTTTAATCTAAATTGAGTATATAAGCGGTGTAAAAAATCGGACCCAAAAGACTGCCTTGTGGTACACCAGAATTAATTGTGAAATAATTTCATGAAACATTAAATACGATTGAATATGATCTGTTCAATGGATACAACTCTACCCAACGTATAAATTAATCCCTATTTTTCAACTTTTAATATAAGACGCGATGAGACAGTTTATCAAAAGATTTGCTGAAATCTCTTTGCTTTTTTAACTTGAATGAATAAACTCACGATTGTGAATGTTCCAGCAACAGGATGGTCGTTAAACGACCTTTTTAAAATCATTGTTGATTTAGAGCAACAATTTATTTTATTTGAAACTGAGGATATAGTCATAAGACAGCTTTCAATTATTACGGTATAGCCGAATGTTATGCGATTGAGCTATTATTTTGAATGTCATATTTTGTTTTCCTTTTTTAACGAGACGTATTTCAAGCCTCAAAGCGGAAATGACAAGTTATTAACACACTTTTCTAGCACAATAGGTGGCCATCTGGCCCTGATATATGATTGTCATCAAGATTAGATATAAACCTTGATATAGTTTCGATGCTTACATCAAAATTTATATCAGTCAATTGGAATTAATTCAAATGATAAAATAGTTTTTCGTTTTCGTCAAGATTATCACAGTTAAAGGAAGTCAGCAAATAAATTGGCTATTACTAATGGGTTATCACTAGACGATAACATTTGCGGTCATTTGATTGCTGTATAAAATTATTAAATTGTCTTGGACTCATTTTTAGATCTTCTTAATTGCCTTTGCTTAGGCACTAATCCGACTTCTAAGTTCACATTATAAATTTGAACTGGTAGACTCGTCAAGAGTTATTTTCGAATTGTTTTAATATAACCCTTTCTAACCAATGCTATTTTCGGCGATTTGGAAAGGAGTACTTTTAGTCGAATATATGTATCATTGGCCATATTGAAATTGAAAACAAAAATCATGGAATGGCCGGAACGTAAGGCATCATTCAATAAAACTGAGGAGAATTTTTAACGTCCTAGTTCATTCAAAAAAAAGATGTAAAATTAAGCAATTATTTAAACAATTGCGTGATAGTACCTTTTTTAACGATTTATCGGTTACCCAGTAATTCTACAACATTTAATTACACATAATCAAGAAACAAATCAAAATTAATATATTAACAACGAATCTTGATTGAAAAGGAAGCCTATATAATAGAAAAGCTAGAGACCGATTTGAGGTAACGTGTTTTTACAAGTATAAAAATTTGTTGACATCTCGTTAAAAGTCGTTCGACTGATCATGTACCCTTTTATGTACCGCAAGAAATTTAAACTGTCCTATTTTAAGAGAGAGAGAAAAATATTTTCAGATGTGTACTTGAACTCCACTTCCAGTATTTTGAATAAGAATGGTTAATATGGCAAAATTGTAAGTAAAATATAATTTATTAGGAAAAAGAATAAAATTCTCCATTTTAAAGGTTTATTTAGGCAGTGTAATAATATGTTGAGAAGATGAAGCAAATTGGTAAGTCTTTTGTATGGTGTAGGCCGCATGCGAAATTTGACTATAAAAATACTCATACAACTGTTTAGCACGGAAGAAAGCTCTGTGATGGTTTAGGGCTGTATGCCTAGCGCTGGAGTGGGTAATCTTCATTTTGTGGATAGTAAATGGACAGATTTATCAATCTCAACATTCTAAAAAAAAATGTCAAGCAAAGCGCACATAAATTGTATATTTTAGACTTTTACACATTTTACCAAGGCAACGATCCCAAGCACTGTATCGGGAGTAGCAAAGCTTTGGTTGACCCACTTTTGATTGAGCACTTTTGGGAAGAACTTGCAAGAAGAGTGTACTTAAACTAGAAGTTGAAGCATGCCTAATCAGCTTAAATAGGCTTAATTACGACCATAGAACTCTATCGAACCCCAGGTTTGCGAAAAATTAGTCCAATCATTGACCAAACGCTTTCAGGCAGTACTACAAGCTTAATGGCACTCTAAACAAGTACTAAACGTTTGTTATATTTGTTTTTAATATGCTTTAAGTGAGTTGGGCAGTTTTGTCCGATTATTCATTGGGGCTTTTTGTAGGAAGTGTTTTAAGTTTTTAAAACTGACCTTCGATTTACCATGCGATTTTTGGTTACTGAACTACCGATGATCAACGAAAAAAACATGATTTTCCATACAAAGTGGGATATGCCAGACATTTATTGACGTAGAGAGACCTAAAACATATTTCACTGCAGCTGTTGGGACAAGCTACCAAAATTCCGGGACCCTCCGAATGCCCGCCAGACCGATATTTTCTTAATTAGTAAGTCCAAAATTACTAGTCAACAAATTTGTCGGAGCCCATTAGTCGAAGCGGTAGCTATACACTCGTCTCCCAGATGATTATTTTTACGGACTAAAACATATTAAAATAATATCCTTTTAAAAGCAAGTACTTTTTCCCCCATTTTTTACATTTTCAAAATTCCGGGACCCTCCGAATGCCCGCCAGACCGATATTTTCTTGATTAGTAAGTCCAAAATTACTAGTCAACAAATTTGCATCCTTCTAAAAACACGTTTCTCAAATCGTTCACTAGCTCTTGTAATATAAATCGATATAAAATGATTTTATTTAATTCACAAAGGTATAATTAATTAGCAGCGTTAGAAGTCACTCAAGTAGTGCACAGAGTAAAGCTCTATTGTAATCTTTCTTGCTCCACATGGAGTCTGAAGTTTACTAAAATATTATTGCCTTGTTCGAATTCCAAATTGACAAATTGTAATATTTTATTTTTTTCTTTATTTGAGGCTCACTGTCGACGCATTGTTGGTGTTATGCTGCGAGATTTTAATTTAATTTAATAAGATTTTGGTTGGGTTATATGTATGTTCTATGTAATGCTTTGTACCATATTAATAAAATGCCCGCGAAGTTGCCGCCGACCTTGAAGTGCGATTTATTTGTTCTATTCGTTTATATGTTACCATCATTGCCAGGAATTTTCTAATACTTTATTCCACTGTGGACAAAAATTCAGAATCTACAATTTGGTTAAAGGACTTGGCGACATAATACAGCTTTATTTTCTAAATTTATGTACTGTTACAATTAAAGATTGAATCGTCTGGGATTGCTTTATAAAACAATATGAATTTATTAAAGTTAATAACGGGCTTGGCGGCACTTTTATTTTAGTACATTTTACTCACACAATCTCTTTGTGATGCGCGATTTGTTTCGCAAAGTGTTTGCATTTACACTGCGATTTGAAATCTTATACTGCAGTACTGCATTAGGAATTCACGAATTTTTGGACTTAATATGTTATTTAAAAATATAAGACAAAATAAAATTGTTGTTTCTATCGTGATGAACTTTAAAAATTAGTATTAGAATGATCACGACGTCAGAAATTAGAACAATTGCATAGAACTATAGGTTAAGCTTGGCCCCGCATATGAACAAATTAAGGTTTTTTGAGTGAGCATACTTCCCACTATGATTTTAATAACATTTCAATAAAGATAAATATTTGAAGTATTCTCGCTAAAGTTAATTTTACAAAACGATCGTGTCAAACGCAATCTCAAGCAGTCACCATTGCTTAATACTCTTTCCAAGTCATTAGAATGAGTTTACTAGTATTCACAAACCAACACACTGCACACCTACACAGATTTACTGTTTATTACCTTCCTTCAATGAGTTCCGCTCAAGTGCAGAAAAACCAAGAACACAAAAAAAATAAAAGGAAGGTACATTCTACTAATAATAATGACAACCAAACCACTAACTATTCGATAGCACTTACGTGCAATGTTCAAATAATAAACGTCACGTCGTCGTCTTTTGGAGGGCATAAATAATGCGTGCTCTCTCTCCTCTGTTCTATCACAATTCTTGTTCGAAGGATTAAATTCATTTTCGCTACTGACAAACAGTAAAAAACAAAACAAAAATCCAATAATGGATTCAGCGCATAGCCTACATCTGCTCGTATGGATTGAGGATAGATACCCTAAATAACAATGAAGTCGTCCTTAGTGCAGGAGGAAAAAAAAAGTAAAAAAAAGGATTCACTCTAGCAATAATAATAATAATAATAAACCAGGAGCCTATAATGCCACACGAAAAACAACAAAAGAAACACAAAATCCAACACATAAAATACAAAACCGGGATACACATTCCCAAATAAGGGGCGTGCCCACATCGCTCTGGAGCTGAAGTACACAAAAGTGCCTTCTTATGTAACAGAAAGCCTCAAACTCTACAGCCAACCCTTGTCCTTGTTCCCGCACTCAATGTATTCTGTTTCGACTCAAAAGGACTCTTCAAACTATCTACACTCAAGTTCATGCGCCTGCCTACGAATACACTTACACGAATAACCTCTTCACACACCACTCCAGCAACGGACACTCTGATTGGTTCAGCGTTCCGTCGTCATCATCGCATCTTCCCTTGTAATCCCCGAGTACCTAAGCAGGCCTTAAACAATGGCCGGGGTACAAGTAGAAGCCTCTCTCCATGAAGAGCCCCTTGTTGGTTGGTTGGTTTTTCTTGCGCGTGCGGATGTGTGTGTGTTTTTGGCTGTCTGTCTGACTGTGTAGTTTGTTGTATCCTTGTTCGCTTAGAGAGGCTAACCACTCGTTAGACTACAGTGCTATAAGTGGCTTCGTTTCGTTGGCGGGGTTGAGTCGAGAACATGAAGATGATAGTGATGGCGTATCGTACTCAAAAATAAATAATGGTAATGTTTTCTCCCTGTTTCTGATTTTTGTTGTTTTTTTTTTTTGGAACTTATGTATACGTGTGTGTGAGTGTGTGTTAAGAGGAGGACATTCGAGAGGCCGCCAGAAGGACATGAGAAGCCACTTATCGTGTGCTGGGCTGTTTTAGTTCTTGATGACACTTCAGTTCAGTTAAAAGCGGAAAAATATTTATCTCCTCGTCGATCCTCGTCGTCGGAAGTTCATTGAGAGCATACACGCAATAAATTTCGTTGGCTAACTCGCGCGTGACCGACTGTCTACCTACAACTATAATTCCTATTCGTTTATCGTGTTTGGATTTTTATTTTTTTAAGATACGACAAGTGTTTGAGTTTTAAGCTTTTTATTTTACTTATTGGCTCGCGTGCCTAGTGAATGTGGATTTTAACAAAATATTTCGATTAAGATTCGAATATTTTTTCTAAAAAAAACTTCAAAGTGGCTGAGAAACGTAAGCGGTCTTCGTCGACTTCGCGGTCGCCGATTGAAACCGTTGGCAAGGACGAACTGAGAATACCCTCGTTTGGACATACCATGGGCAGCTTGATGCACCATCCTGCAGCGGCGGCGGCAGCAGCAGCAGCGCCATTTTTAACTTGGTCTCCGATACTTTTGCCGCCGTGGGGACACGCCCTACTACCAGCAGCATTTTATCCGGCGGCGTTAAGGAATGCTTTACCAGGGTAAGCACGAGCTTTAGTAGGTCAATATTGGATAAGCAAGTTCATTTTTCTGTCCTCAATAAAAAGGTTTCGTTGGCATTTAATGCGCCAGAATAAAAACTTTAAAAAGTGTTTTAGTAAATAATTTAGTCGCAGACTTACAAAAGTTGATAAAAGTGTTTTAATAACGAAGTAGCCAATGACATTTGTGGAATGTTTCTCGTTTGAAATGATTTTTAACATCCCAGAAGAGTGCGGAAAAGTCTTAAAATGTAAGTCCGATCCTTGTTATAGTTGTTGGTGAAATGACTTTTGGAATAAATGTCTTATTCCTCTTTTGACGAGGATGACTGGACACGACAAAGCAATGCAAACTTGTCTCTCACCGCAAAACTTCAATTTTGATCTTACTTCTCAAATTCAAAATAATTGACAATTAGGAACTTAAAACAGATAATAAACCTATTTTTTATTGGTTAACGTAAAGAAATGATAGAGAGATCCATACTCTTTTACTTTGCTACATCCTTTTGTTCCGCCCGTAGGATTCATCAGAAAGCTCTTATCTTTTTAAAACTTACTATTTCTTATTAAGTAGATTTACTTTAGTTGCATTTCAATAGTAAATGGTTGTCCATAAGCAATAGCCCAAAAAAATAGAACAGTGAAAGCGGGATAACACCGGCGGAATAATTTGCAAAACGAAATTGCAGCTACATGTCTTATTATGAATGTACCTATAATCAAAAGACTCTAAAGGCTTGTTATCCTAACAAAAACTTGACGTAGTATCATTTTACGTTTAACGGTAACAAAGTAAATAGGGCGTGTTCAGAGAATCTTAACCCGGCCATTCCACTAGTTGTGTATCTAGAAAATTCTAGATTATCAATTCTGGGTTTTTTTCAAACATTAAAGTTTCAAAAAAACTAACTTTTTTTTATGTTTTTTCACCGTCTGTTAAAAACTGACTGAGAAAACTAAAGAAAACTCAGTTCTTGCAATGCATATATGACTCATTAAAGTAGAACCTTAACCGGCAAACAATCGTTCTAAAATGTTCTCAGACAGATAAGTGTTACTTTTGCTCTTAAACTGTTCCAAATTGTGTTTTTCAGGATAGGTGAATCTCTTAAGTGAACTTCAAAGTTTGATTGTTGCTTGTAAGGATGTTGTTTTAGTATAAGTAAAGATGGATTGTACCAAGTTTAGAACATTCACATAATAGTTTGTTGGACTTCCGTGGTATTTAAACCGAGAATCCCTCAAGGTACATACATATAAAAACGAAATATAGGTATTCCAGCCAATTGTTTTACCTAAAATTGGTTTATAAAAATATTTCTTTTCAACTATGTATTAGTATTTTCAACTATGCATTACTTTAATGAGACATGTTGACACTTCGTCCTAATACAGTGGTCCAGCGGCTATAGAGAGATGTGTTTTGTGGTAAAAATAAGCACTTGTTTGCTCGTTGCTTACCGAGTCGAGTGGGAATTATAATCTTCCACTAGTCAAAACGCTTACCAAAGGTCTGGCCGCTGAAACATTTACTGTGGTAACCACTGAGTAACCCACAAATAATTACAAATGATTTTACTATGCTGAAGTCAAACAAAAGCACTAATTATAATTCGAATTTCGTATCATTTTTATACCTCTCTTATCTAATTTGCGCAGTGATAGCGCATTTCTAAGAAGACTTTTGCTCTTCCAGTTTAGTAACTTTCAGCGTTCATGTCTCATCGGTTTCGTCAAATATTCGCTAACTTCTGTTAGCTTATGAAAAGTGTAAATAGAATGAGTCATTCAGTACGAAAGTTTGGCATCTGCGACTTCTTCTTTCAAACATATATTTTTGTCATAATAGTTTTCCATTCCAATGCAACATGTATTCATTTTAATTTGGAAGTTAATATCAGTGGGGTTAGTATCATGTCCGTAGCTTCTAAAGAATCTTACCGGATCTCAATCTCAGCCGATTTCAAATATTTCAACATAAAACTTAAACAAAAATATCCAATCAGCTTTGCGTTTGCGAAACATTGTAAAGAGTCATTAGCAATCAACAAATTCTTTAAATAAATCTTTCTTAAAGAAGCAACTATCGACATCGTTGAAATAAAATTTCACTACTTTGACTTATGAAAACAATCTCCTTAGATTCCAAACATCTTCACATATTTGTGGCTTATTTAAAGTCATTGAGGACCCTATATTGGTTTAATTATGGAATTGGGTTACATCGATCTTATTATTGAAAGTGTCTTTGACTTAAAATACAAACTCTGGATTCAAGGCGAACAATTTTAACTTGTGATATTTTATGGGCAACTGTCAGTAGTGAGTGTCGGCTAATTGTTTGTACTTGTATGCTCCTTCGGAATCTATATCTAGATTTTTGTCAGAGTGAGCCTATCTAACAAATCAGTTGATTTTGCAATTATTGCTTCATTCTTGAACATATTTTCTTAAGCCCTACCCATCTTTGGAGAAACACTAAACCATCTTTTGATTACACCAATCCAGGATTTCTTCCCGGTGTCTAACGGACCCTTTAATGTATTTATAATGCGTTTTGTAGTTTTAAAAAAATTCCCCAAAGTTTAGTTTCACCGATGCTGAAAGGGTTAAATATTAAATTTAACAAGCAAAACATTAGACACAGAATCAAGTGAAAAATTAACAAGGTTGGTATCTGTATTTTTGGACAGAGTCAAGGCTTTTACACTATTATTATGTATGCAGTGACAGGTGTACTTTTTTCACAAACAAATAATACCCAAAAGTTACCTACTGTACCTATTCACAGATGCAATACAAGCCTCAAGTCTCGTCTCAGTTACCAAACAAAACAAACAACGTTATCCCTAATTTTTACCTCACTTTAAATATTCCCAAACATTAAAATGGTTATTGAAAGTAATAAGACTGATACTGTTCCGAAATCAGTGTCATAACTCAGTTCATCTTATCTTAATTTAAACGTACCTTTCGATCTCTTCATTACTCACTTTTTGTAGTTTATGACGAACTTGTTTTGTCTTGTTTGTGTATGAGTAATGAGAATTAGCAAACAGACAAACCGAAAATTCGATTTCTTCTCACTACCTACCACATCTGAACGTAGTTTCGTTTTGCGAAATGTTTATCTTTATTTAAACCGATTTTCATTTTTTTCAACAAAACATAACTTCCTTCAACATTTACTCAATCCCATCTTCGTAATTTAAAATAAATCTACCTTCTGCAGCCTAAACTGGCAAAGTCCACATCCGGAAGCATTTAATGAATTTCTCGCACGATCCGATTAAAACTGAGAAAAAAATCCTCACAAATCTGTGAAAAGCCTTAAAAATCTTTTTCCCAAAAATTAAATTAACTTCCTTCGACTTCGTTTGTTTATGCAAATCATCGGATCATCTCGAATGTTTTCCAGTTCAGGGATAACAATTATTATAATATATTTGCAAAATGACTTTACACACACACATAAACAATATGAGTACGATTTTCCCGCTCAGCACAGCAAGTGCGAATAATCCCCTTAAAATGTGACCTCAAACAAATATATCAACACCAAAAAAATAGCACTCATGCTGATGGGATGGGAAAATCCTTGTCTGTGCAATTTTACCTGAACACAAGGTGCGTGCATATCACGGTAGAATTTAAAACACATGTTTTAGATTGCTTTGGGTTTTCCTCCCAAATTTCCATCCATATGGGTCACGCCACGCTGTCTGTTGGAAATTCTAGAATTCCCCAGTTTTAGTACGCAGTCTGTGTTCGACAGGATAATCGCCGCGATGAAAACGCGAGGCTTCTGGGAAGCCTATGCATACAAAATGTTGCTCACGCATTATAATCGAAGAGGTTCGAAGATTTATACAACTCACGGCGAGGCAGGATTCGTTTTTATTATTTTCAATGTTAATGGGATTTCCCTCTCACATCTGGCCCGTTTTTGGTTGCACCTCCTTTCAACCTTTTTTATCAATGAACATCCCTATACTATGTGCAACATTATCGATATCTTGCTAAACGCTAGTGATAGCATGTTGTTTAATTGTTCTCTGAATGTTCATTCATTTGCAGCCTTTTCGATACTAAAGTTCCTTCATCGCAGAGGTCATCAGGATTTCACATATCGGATATATTGAACTTAGATGGTGCCGACTTAAAAGTGAATGGCGGCGGAGGTGTTGCTGGTGGCGGTGCTAGTGTAGTTCCACCAACGGAACCCATCGCGGCAGCACTTGTTAATAACAACAATAATAGCACGAGCAACAATAACAACAATGTGAATTCAAACTCAACGGACGGTAGCGGCGATTCAACAGATACGCCAAGCAACAACAATACCTGCAGCAATAATAACGAAAGTGTGAATGTGAATGGCAGCAGGAGTCATGGTTCGGCGGTGGCGGCCGCAGCGGCAGCCGCACACCACTTGATTAATGCTAGTGGTCAATATCTGCCGGTGAATGCTAGTTTTGGAGAAGATATTCCACCCTATCATCTGACACATCCGATGCTGCATCCAGGACGACCGTGGAAGGAAAATGATATTTATGGTGAGTTGAATTCATAAAAATGTAATTATTTTATTAAGAGACTCTAATTGGGAAGAAAGTGTTAGTGAAGTTGCATAGAAGGAACAAAGTGCCTTTAGTTATTTAGTACTTGTAGATGTTGAATTCTTAAAGTTTCCCTTTGCTTTTGCCATAGTGTATGTTTTTGTGGGAATTAAGTGAGTTAACCATATGAAAGGAACCAATCATTCTTAGATATCTTATTTATATTCGGGTGAATTTAAAATTTTTAGAAATTTGTTTGTCTATAGTGCACGCAGTACAAACTTGTTGCAATCTTGTTTTGGAGATTTCTGAGAATATTAATGCTACAAAAACTTGCCATCATCTAACACTAGTATAAGAAGACGTCATTGAACAGTCATTCATATAGACTCTAGCTCTGTTTTCCAAAAGCTCTAGCCCTTAATATTTTATAAGATGGGTAAGGTAAAGTTAGTCATGCATGCACTACCACCCAGAAGCTAAGAAAAGGACATTGTGAATATCAAAGTAGGTGTTAGTGTGCCTAACAAAACCATCTCCAATAAGTCAACAATTTGCCATAAACAGGATAAGCGTGGTGTTTTGAGTAATGGGCAGTAGCATAAAAGAAGCTCCCTCTCGATTGAAGTGCTGAGCCGACAGTAGTTGTCTCAATACATTTGTTAACTTATAATTTGATATTAACTTTAAGGCTATCGCAACTTTTTGTTCGCAATTTTAAAAACTGTGAAAAATGACGAAATTTATACTTAAAAGTCATAATTCAAGACAACTCTGTCCGGGTCATACGGGCATCCAGGGTAATGAAAGATCTGATGCTCGTGCCACGTAGGGCAAAGGTTGGTCCACAGTCTGTTGTCAATCGGTCCACATAAGTGAAGTGAGCGTCATGCAGATATTCAAAGCTTTTGATCGTTCAAACCCCAGCTAACTAGGCCTAAAAAGAAGTAACTTAAGTTCTGTGAGGACTGAAAAGAAGTAACTTACGTTAACTGGCCTTGCCCCGGGTTTCAGTCCGCTCAGTAAGCATGTCAAAACTATCAGAGTGCTACGAAAAATGAAAAAACGGCATCAGTCTTTATTACAAGGTGGCGCAAAAGTAATCCTATAAATATAAATAAATTTTGCGATTGGCCCCTAATGTCAGTTCTGTTTTGACATTTGTGTAGTAATCACATGCGAAATACACGGTAATAAACAATGTTACGCTACACTGCTCCAGAACGCGGAATATTGGTGACTCTTTATTTGAGCAATAATCAGTCGGTGACTTTGGCACAACGTGAATTTCGTCGCAGATTTCCGTCCAACGCCTACTAGTGAAACACTGCGACGTTTAGCCGCTCGCCTCGAAGAGACTGGCACAACACGAGATGCTGCCAGGCGTGGCAGACCCCGGAGTAGCCGTTCTGCAGAGAATATTGCTGCTGTAGCCGAAAATGTCATGAAAGCGCCGTCGACATCGACCAGACCACGTGCCACACAAATGGGTATCAGTCGACGGTCCTTACAGCGAATTTTGGTACAAGATTTAAAGATGTTTCCGTACAAAGTTCAGACGGTGCATCAGCTATTAGCTGCTGACCGCCAATCGCGTCTAACATACTCTCAAGCCATCCTTAATCACCACCAAGAGGAAGATGATTTTTCATCAAAAATAATCATGAGTGATGAGGCCCATTTCCATCTTAGCGGGTACGTAAATAAGCAAAATTTACGCTTCTGGGGCACTGAAAATCCGCGTGTAACCCACAAAGAGCCATTACACCCGCTGAAAGTCACTGTATGGTGTGCTGTTTTCGCTGGAGGAGTCATCGGACCTTTTTTCTTCGAAGACGTCGCGGGCAAAACGGTTACTGTGAATGGTGAGCGCTACAGAGCAATGATCAACGAGTTCTTTTTGCCGCAACTTGATGAATTGGGATTGGAAAACATATGGTTCCAACAGGACGGTGCAACGGCACACACTGCACTGGCCACAACCGTTATGCTGAAGGATGCATTTCCCGGGCGCATAATCTCCCGTTTTGGCGATTTGCACTGGCCAGCAAGATCGCCTGATTTGACCGCTCCAGACTTCTTTTTGTGGGGCTTTTTGAAGTCGCGGGTTTATGTCAACAAGCCTCAGACTCTTGCAGCTCTTAAAGACAATATCCGTCAAGAATGTGAGGACCTATCGCCGGAAGTTTTGGCCAAAGTGATGGAAAATGCCATAAAAAGGGCTCAAATGGGAAATCAACTGTGGCGACGGCCATTTACATGACATCATATTCTCGACTTGATGTAAGTAAAATTAAAAGACCAAATAAAAATAATCCACAAGAAGAATCAAAGGTTTTCTTTTTTTTTTAAATTACAGCCAAAAAACATCGGAAGGTTATTTTTGCGCCACCTTGAATGTAAATGTACGGCTTTAGCAAGCAGCAGACTGGCTATCCTTGGCAAACACACTCTCCGACAATCTCAATCAGATTCAACTAGCCAACTTTCTTCGCTTTGCCATATGCACCGGCAGGTTCAGTAATTAAATTCCGATGTGATCTAACAGTTCTTCAGTACAACGGACCACTAGGACTAAGTGCTTTTTAGAATACATTACGATACAACTGCGTAAAAAAAAAACTCAAAGTGTAAAGCGAAACTGGACTGAAAGTGTGAACCTAGTGTTGTCCTAGAACAGTGTTGACACATTTTTTTTAAACCGCGTGACACCGATTCGTTTAGATTTTTTTGTTGGTACTAATAGGTTCTAATACGTTCCGTTCGGTTCACAATTGTCTGCGGCAAACGCAAATACAAAAAAAAACTTTAACAACTTTTAGGGTTTAAGCGTTTTGCTAAAGTAGAGATATATTTTGTACAAAATTGACAACTATTTTCTTTTTAACAAGATCTTTTAAGCAATCTTTTAAAGTTTCGCCAGAGTAGATTTTGTTAACTTTCATTTCGATAGGCAAACAATAATTGCCAGTTTCTATCTGTAGATCCCAGCAGGTCGGATTAGATAAGATTTCATAACGTGACCACGTCAGTGTACTGGCATTTCGAAGAAATTAAATCATAAAACTGGTTATGTCCCACTCAGAGCGGATAGTATTTTTTGCTGACCAGATTAAATCATGTTTATGGAAACTTATGAAGAGATAGACTAATTATTTGGTTGGCCACTTATATTTCAAGAACATTTAAAACGATTACAACAACTGTAGCACTGATTTAAGGCGATTCAAATGCATTTTCAAAATTAGCTTTATTTCCCTTTCACTGACACATTAGGGGAGAACTTAAATTTGCCATCATTCCCTTTGCTTCTTTTTTTTGTCAATGTTGACAATTGTCGCGCACATACCACCAGTGAGCGACAATAATAATGCAATAGAACCAGCAAAGAACAATAAAAACGTCGGACATACAGACCGGAAGGATGGCATATTAGATCACACCTCTATTTGAGGTTTACACTAGGGGTTCGTCCGGAATTCACATTGTGTCATTGTTCGAAACACATATAGTTATTGGCTCTGTGTGTGTATTTGTGTGCGTGTACGGCCTTGTTTAGGAGGGTTGCAAAGGTGGACGAGTGACAAATCAGGATATAAAACATGTAAAATTGTAAAGGACGAGCTCATTCATCAGGGAATCGAATTGAATTGAGAAAGTGCCAGTGCCAGTACCAGTAGAGTAGAGCATTTTAAGGACATTATAGGTGTAAACGGAAACAACCCATGATGGGATAATATAATGCTAAACTGATTGACGACTATGCCCGACTTTTGTCTTGTATGCGGAAATTAAGGGTGTGTACCTAGAAACCCCGAAACAATTTTCCACGTTAACCTTCTTTTATAGCAATACGTTTGCCTATTCATCTCATTAATTGTAAGTTAAAAAGTTATACAGCAAAATTTGTTTAGTTTGGTATCGATCCGGGAATGAGGCAGATGTTTTTTTTTTCTTTTTTCGTTTCTTGTTTGTAGTTTTGTGTTTGGTGTGTTTTTGTGTGTCATTTGTGTTTCACTATGGGAGGATTAATTACTATACCACAACCGTGTGGGGCTTTGGTAACCCTTCTGCTGATGAGTTTGGTCGATCAAGAAGCACACAATATTTAATAAATGTATATAGGGAAGTGGAGTGAAAAAAGGAATAAATATAGAGTTTCAGACTGCCATTAAGACTTTTTGCTTAAGAAGGTTACATTTTTACGAAGACCACTACAGTAGGTTGCAAACGTCACTAACAACAAGCTTTACTTCTTCATTTAAGAAACTTTAATTTGACTCCAAATATATGCCTAAGCTAACAATCTTTCTTTCTTCTTTTGCAGGCATTCAACAAACAACCAGTCCAGACAGCACTTCCCCAGTCACATCCGAAGTCTCGTATACGTACATCGGTTCCAACTGCCAAACATCGCCAGCCCTATCGTCCGACTACAAGACCTACAGTCGATCAGCGGACGAGTCCACCGATCAACTGCAAAACCTCTCCAATCCGAACGGCAACATCAACAAAAGCAGCGATGACAGCATCATCGAGGACGGCATTGATGAAGATATCATCGACGATGATAATGACCACGACTCTTCGGGTGCGGCCGGTCACGATCCTTCTGTACCGCATAAAAAACGCAAGCGACGAGTTCTTTTCACCAAAGCCCAAACCTACGAGCTGGAGCGACGGTTCCGCCAGCAAAAGTATCTAACGGCCCCCGAACGCGAGCATCTAGCCAGTCTAATACACCTCACCCCAACTCAAGTAAAAATTTGGTTTCAAAATCACCGGTACAAGACGAAACGAGCCCAGAACGAAAAAGGCGTCTATGATATGAACGGCGCCATGCATCCACATCCGCACCATCCATCGACATTGCCCTCCCCTCGACGCGTTGCCGTACCTGTGCTCGTTCGCAATGGAAAATCCTGTCTAGATGGCAAGCCTCAGGAATGCGTCAGTTCATCAATGCCACCCACTCACCATCACCTAGTTCTCTCTGCCAACGGACCCTATCAGCATGGGCTCCTGCCGCCCACGCATCGGGCATGGTGGCCTTAATGGTACTAGAAGCTGTCATTTAATTGATAACAGCAAAAATACACAAAAAACACACACACAAAACGGGACACAAGTAGTGCGACTCGAATATTGGACAATAAATTTTTTTTTAGAAATTGATTTGTGAAATTGGTGCAATAATAGACTCAAAATTTTCTCAAAAGAAAAATTGTAAGAATTGGAAAAAGTTGGAAAAAAAATATGCACTGCAAAATGGCTGCCGCCGGTTGGCGCCAAATAATATTAAAAAAAAAAACAAACGTGTAGAAAATGCGAGTATAAAAAATATATTTATTCATTTTAATTGTTCTTCTGTAAATATGAATTAAAAGAAAACCTTCCTGCAGTTAATGTGTAAATATAAATATTTTCTTTGTAATTATGTACAAATTGAGAAGTGGTGATTTTTTCATTTCTGTAAAATTGTAAAAATAAAATTATAAAAAAAATGTTCACCAATTTATTAAAATAGCACAATGATTATTATGTAATTAGTTTTTAAATTGTGTACAGTTTTAACAAAAATGAAAAATAATAAAAACAAATATAGATAATTTATTTAAAAAAAATTATATCGAATAGTTCTTTTTCTTTTTTGAAGAAAGCGAGGAAGTTTTTATAAACATTTTTACAAATAAAGGGATTGTGGATAACGTCATAATGGTGTGATGGTGGTCGGAGATATTTTTCTAATCTCCGATGACATACCGAGGGACGTAATTTTTTCTGTCTTTAATCAACATTATGGCGACAGCTACAAACAAACTATGTGTTGAATTTTATTGTAAATCCGCAAGTAGGCTTCAGACATGCTTTCTTGTAAATGGCGGGTGCAAAGGATGAAACGGATTTTTTTTTTCATAAGCACTAATGCTAAACGGCCCATATAGGTCAACTGAGAGGATTTTTTGCTCTCGCGCCGTCCCTTTTTTATTTGCTTCAAAAAGGCGTAGAAACGTGTCTGTTTATGTTTTTGCATGCAAATCAAATTGAGCCAGCTCACGCCCACAATTGCAGTACTGCGCCGTGGAAATTTTGGAAAAAATGTCATGTAGGTATCATAAATGTCAAACTGGGCTTCAAAAACAACATTTTTGACAATCAACAGCGCCGTCTGTGATTTACACGTATTCACAGATAGGAAATTTAAGAGAGTATTTTGCGGCAATTTCTTAAAATTTTTGTGGGTTCAAGGGGACTATCTAGTTTATTACACATCAGTATAGTTCTTACTCTTGGATGTATGTCAGATGTTCGCAAGAGATAGGGCAGCGAATAAAAACTTTTTAGGTGGAACAGGTCGGGATTTGAACCAGCAACCTCTCGCTTAGTAGCCCAATGCACTTAACCACTAAGTCACTGATTGTGCTTATAAAACGATTATAAATGACATTTAGCCAAGACTTGGTCGCCAATAAGCTGCACCACGCATTTTACGTCAAAAATTAAATTCGTATACTCGTACTATTGTCCAGTAGTATTTAAGCATCGCTTCGGGAAGTCTACTTTTCTACATTTCGCAGCGTTCTTGGTGACTTTGAGTATGTGGTCATTCGAACGATGGTTATTATTAACGCACATACTGATCATTGAAAGTGTTTCGTTGCCTTCAATTGATAATGTCAAAGTAAATGGATTTCGCTCCAATAGTATAGTATTTCAGAGACATTTAAATACAACCCATCAATATGTTGTAAAGGTCGAAATTTAATTCTTTTATCAAATGTCTTATACTAAACGCTTTACAAAGAATTACCCGTATATCTGTGGCCGCGAAAACCGTACTGTCGTTCATCAAGAAGTTTTCGGAACCCTGGATTTATTAGTACAAGGTGGCGCGATGTCCTATGGCTATAATTTTTTTATGAATAAAAAACGTTGGTTCTGCTTTTGGATTATGTTTATTTGAGGTATTAAATTTATTTCCGTTTAGTTGAGAAAATGATATTGGCTTAATGGCCGCGGCTCGAATTGAATTTACGCTGAGAGGTAAGTAACATGGCAAGTTGTAGTATAAAGTATTTTGGAGTGTTTTTTTAGTTACTAAGATTTTCACACGGGCGGTCCTTATTATGTCTTATGGAAGGTTTTTCATCTACTATCTACAATAATATAATTAACTATGTTCATGATAAATATGAATTCAAATAAATTCATCATGAAGAATATTTAAGTTGTTTATTTAACACAGCGAAATTGTGGCTTAAAGGGCGGCTTTTAAAACCCATATAGTACGTAAACCTCTATATAAGTGCAAATAACATGTGTAGCATTTTGTAGTTGGTCTACAAACCCGTTGCAACTTCCGTCATGTTTATTCGCGATATTCTTAATTATTATATTAATTCACCGGAATTGATTTTTCTTTTAAATATATACATATGCTCCCCAAAGGTCACTGCGGGTTAGAAGCATATTTTATACAGATTGGCACAGAACCAATTGGTAATAAAGAGCCAATTACGGGGTGCATAAGCACAATTAATGAATTTTGCAGCGAAATTAATTTTTGCTTGTCGCGAGCAGATTTTACAAAGTCCATTTATTCATTAACTTTAAATTAGTTAAATTAATATTTATTTGAAATAGTCTATAAGATGAAGATCGGTAGATGAAGCTTAGTCGCGCAACAAACAACCGTTGCGTTAAGCGATACTGAGAACGTTTGTGTTTTGCTGAACGATGTAACGATTAAACAAAATAAAGAATCTCGGAGATTTGAATATCTATGGCTTGGTTTGGTCCCTGGGCATCTCTTTAGATGACCAGTTTATTATTGTCGGAGAGGTCAATGTATCTAGGTGCAATCTTAAAAGAAAACGAACGAGTGAGTTAATTCATTCAATACATGTAACAGCGACATCAGCAGAAAGAAGGGACTAAAACCCAAAATAATTCTGTAAATGTATACGGCAATTGCACGGTCGATACTCTGGTAGCACGGTGCAAATTTTTTCCATTCTTAAGATATTTTCGAACAAAAGTATGCATATGGACAACCGGTGAAACAGGAACTACACGAAACCGTTGTTTGGAAGTGAGTTTTTACTTGCATGAATCAGCTGCCAAGAGCGCCTTGAGAATTAGCCAAATAGTCAGCTGGAACTAACGTCTCTTAGTGGCAGATTCCGAGAACATACATATCACCCTACTACTACTACTTTGGCAGACCATTCTCCTGCTTCTCCCGAGCCTGAAAATATGGAACATGCATGAACCCACGAAAATCCATATACACAGATGGATCGAAGACGAATTGTGGAACAGGTGCCGGTCTATTCTCAGAGGAATTAAATATACACAACTCCATCAGACTCCCTAATCATATTAGAATTTTCCAACCTGAGATTCTGGAAATCGCAGAAGCCGTCCGTACTATATTAATGTCGGCAATACCACGGAATGATAGATATTAACATATTCATTAACAGACACCCGGCTATAAAAACAGGTAATGCCTGGTCCATCGCTGTTGCAGAGACTCTGAAATCTCATAGAACGACTTGAATACAGGATCAATCTTAACCACTTGTGATGTTGATATCATGGAAACTATGGCCAGAAACTGAATTAATAAACTTTGACAGTAAAACAGAGCATCGCTGTCTAAACTGGTAGGTGCCCGAACTAGACATAATATCATATGAAATCAAATGATGAAATTAAATCCCAAGAATGACGACATTTGTGGATGCGGCGGCGACGAGGAGCTCCATAAGGAGACATTGAAGAATTGTTTGATATCTTACTCTCTAATCTTTACAGATTTCTGGAGTCATCGGGATGGCTTGACACAATTGAGAAGCCACGTGCGGAAAAAAGGGCCCACAAGGGAGGCCCCAACTACGGCTAAGTTTTGAAATATTTTTTTAAAATATTAAATAGGTAATTCTGCATTAACTGTGTTAGAGTTAATATTTTAAATGTTTGACTCGAAATTTTCCTGAAACTAATATTTTTAATTATAAAAAACAAGCAATAATTCTTTATTTACTTTCATTTTTAAACTAGACAATATCTAGAGCCACTGACAGCCAAGGGTAATTACCACCAGTGCTGTATTCTGAAAAATCTTTGATGCCACCCGAAATCAGAAATATCTTAAATGCCGTCCAGAATGGCAATATAGTAAAGGAAATTCTTACCTAAGACTAGGTAACCTAGATGGGGGAACTGAACCAACTAAAAATAAATAAATAAATATTAGGCCTTTTTAACATAATTGGAAGCCACCTACAGTTTCCATTCCGAACGGCAATTTATTTTTGAGAAACTATTAGTTATTATTCTTGGATGTTTGTCAGACGTGGGACAGTCAAGGTGGGCCAGCGAATATAAACTGTCAGCTAGTACAGGTCGGATTTGAACCGGAGACCCCTTAACAACTCATCCAACTGGGTGTACAGAACTGGAGCAGCTAAAGAAGTTTCTTGGTTAGACAAACTGTAAAAACGTCATATTCAACGTAAATAACGAACGAATATGATTCAGCGTTATTTCATGCTGGTGCATTCTAAATGGTAATAACCCCGCTGCAGGGGTTATAGTGATTTTCTCTAAAAGGTTTATCAAACCGAATTAGCATATGGAAACAAAAATATATGACTCCCAAAAATTATACCTAAAATAACTAATGCACTTTGAACGCGCCCAACCAAGTGACGTATATCACGCCTGACATTATGCCAATAAATTGATGTATAAAGTTCAAGTACAGTCATAATTTTTAACCAGTTTTCAATAAAACAAACATCAAATCATTTATCCACCTCAAAACATTATATTGATCCTAATCAAGCTTTCAAATTGTCTTATCGCGAAGCCAGATAAACCAAGAATGAGCGTAAAAGAGAGTGCCCAAGCCCAACCATCAACAGCACTTACAAATTCATCATCTTTTTATTAATTCCCAGCTCCTTGGCCATAAAACAAACCAAACAAAAAAAATATTGAAAAAAAAAAAAAATTAAATATTTATCATAGATTGGCCCCCGAAAAAATATGATATACGACCGTAGGTCTGAGTACACGGCAGCCATAAACATTAAGTCCCAACAACACTCTATTGCCATTGTTGGAGCATTATTATGATTATTGGCCTAAAGGGTGAAATGACTGACAGTCGATGACTTTTGTGTGTTGTACTTGCTGCTGCTGTTTTAGAGTTTATCTACACTACATTTTGTTTGTGCTATCGAAACTAATGTACATATATCTACAAATAGCTATTACACCTCAACAACAATCGTTATCTGGTCAAATATCATGTGCGGCGCGGTAAATGCGCGCTGGTCGTTTATTTATTTAGTTACTGTGCTCTATAAAAATGTTTTTTTTTTTTCTTTTTTTTTCATCTGCAACTACCTAGACTTGAGTGAGTGAGGGGTTGGGGCTGACGAAGCAAATAGGGCTGTAATCAGTACGTGAATAGATAACACAACAAAGTGGGTACAGCATAATTGTTGGATAGGAGGAGTCACGGCATAGCAGAAATGGTTGTGGCTGATTCGATTCGTTGGCAAATATAGAGCATACTAGTTAAAATTCAATTAGAGAGAGATAGAGAAATTCGTCAAATCGCGAAGATGCAGGGTAGAATTGAAATGGAAGCCTCCTTAGCAAAGCGAACGAAAGATAACAAATTGACGAGGTCAGTACAGGAAATGGAATTCAATTAATTGATAGATTAGGCGCAAATTGCAAATTGAATTGTTTTACAGCAGTTCTACTAGGATAGTATAGGCTCTCATATTCTATAAATTAATATTAGATAGAGACACTCTTGTTGTTCTCATCGGGAGATGAATTGCGTAAGTTCGTCGGTTCTCGTCATAATTAGGCTCTTTACTTTTTCGGACGAGGTTATGATCAGATCAGAAATGAGTAATCGTAAGCATAACTTTCCCGCATCCCTGCTAATACACCTGTGGAATTCTCCAGTTTGATCTAAAAAAAATGTTTCGGCAGACCTCCCTTGTCTACCCAGAGAATGTTTCTAGGCTAATCTGGATGTTCTGCCCTTTATTTGCATTTTACTACAAGCGCTATTTATTGGGGGCTGCGCTAAAGGGATATTCTCTTCTATCTCGTCCCCGCACGGAAGAAAAGTTTTCGTAATGATTTTTCGAAAATAAAAGTATCTATGTGGCGATATTTGCCTGTATGACCTAAGCGCTTTCCCTGAGCGAAGCAGGTACCTGCCGCTTGCGGAAAGACAGTTAAAATTTGTTTCCCCGCTCATAAAGCCATATTGGCCTTATGTCTCTTTATTATTTGTTCTAGCTATAGTCTGCAACTGTCTCGCGGTTAGCAATGATCAAAACCGGGCACTGTAGCATAGCTGACTTATGAGCTGGCAAGAAAATGGGAGACTTCAAAATTCGGGAGAAGACATAACCCTTAGATCCCTTTATTCAGACAATAACTAGCCCGTTTAAAAATAAGGCATGTGCCACGAGCTTGTGAAGATAGGGAACACATTCGCCCCGACATTTTTGATGTCAAGCACCAAAAATAAATTTAGATGTGAATTAAGGCAATTCCAAGCGTATGCTGTCAACAAAAAGGAATAATAGACAGCAATGACTATAAGGTACTTAGCAACTATATTGACCTCGGCTCTGCTGTAAGCCCTGAGAACGCCAACATAATTAATGGATTAATGGTATTAGAACACCGTCATACCAGGTTAGGTTAGGTTAGTCGGGCTGTCGATAGGGAGCAAACTCCTTATGAATACACTTGTGGACCCATTGTGATACCCTTCAGTGGAGGGGATAAGCCTTTGCTGTGTTTCCTTCCTTACGTTGGTTATTACCCAATGTTGTCAACCCATCCCGATGTCTCCAGGAACCTAAAAAGATTAGAGATAGAGACATCTGACAATTCTATTATGTCTTTGAAGAACAAACTTCCAAGCGTTCTGCTCCTCAAGTGGCAGAGGCTCGTGCAGTGGCAGAGATAGTGAGATGCGTCCTCGTGTAGCTTCTCGTCATCGCAGCCCCTTCAAATGTCGTCATTCTTAAGAAGTTGTGGCCAGTTAGAGCACCAATTAGCTTAGACAGTGATGCTCTGTCATATTGTAAGAGCTTGGTTGTACGGCTCTTGCCGTGATATATCACAAGTGGTTAAAGATTTCCATGTATTATTGGCCTTCATTCTGATCTTGTATTTCACTCGTTCTCGATCATGATCTATTTCGGATCTATTTTTTGCTAGCTCGTCGGCCATCTCATTGCCGGTTATGTCCCTGTGTCCATGAACCCAGCAAAGACATACCTTGTGCTGTGAGCCAAGAGCCCTAAGCTTTATGCGACTTATTTAATTTCAGTAGCTTGGATTTAATTTCAGTAGCATTAACTGCCTTAATGGCCGCTTGACTATCAATGAAAATGGTAATATCATTAATATCATTAATCCATATAATTCATCGATACATCTGTGTTTATGGATATAGATTTCATTTTCGTGAGTTCATTCATTTTTCATTCCTCCCTGCTCGGAAAGGAGCAGGAGAATTGTCTATTAAAGTCCATGTAGAGAATCATGTATTCTGAGCTAACGTTTCAGAATATGTGCTAGCCCTACGAGACCTGGGTTCCAGCTGACTATTTGGCTGATGCTCAAGGCGCTGCTTCGTGCATGCATAGATCCAAGGGTAGCAAATTTAGAATCACTTTCAAACCAACAGTTGGTGTCGTTCTCATTGCGACAGTTGTCCCTAGACTCTGTATTTTCGTCAATAACTTAAGATTGGTTGATTTCTTAGCGGCTTGCCACCAGACTATACTGCCATATGTGAGTATCGGTCGTACAATTGCCGTCACATTAAAATCCATAGATTTTTTGTAGTATAAAAATATATATTAGGCTAATACGCCCCATACAGGGCGTTTAACCTAGCTTTTCCAACCATTGTATGTGCTCATGACAGTTCTTACTCTTGAATGGTTTTTAGGCTTGTGCAAGATGTTGTGCAGCGAATAAAAACCTTAAGGTGGTACCTATTTTCCGTGAAGTTATTTCTCTGCATCACCATTCACGATTCTCAGTACTGAAAGAGTCTTTCAAGGAATTAATTTCTAATGTAAAAAGTCAGGGTTTTCATTACTACTGCTGAGTCCCTTTTTTTGAATAAAATCTCTGCATCTTATGACAAACTAGACTATGCCCGCGGCTCCAAACTGAATTTTAAAATATACGGCCAAGTAGCTCCAGAGATAACGCTCTACCCAACCCTCCCCACCCCCCAATTTTAAAGTCAGTTCCGAAAATAAGTTAGTTTCGAAATTAACACCCGTCCCCTTTTTACCTGATCAAATCTCGATTATAACCCAAAACCCAAAGAGCCAGTACAGGAAAGTCTTTTCCACAAGCGAAAAGAGACATCAACCGACTTGGGGTGCCCCAAAGACGTCCCTCACTAGAGTGGTTTATTGGTATAGGCCCTACAGATCTACTCTTCCAACTTACTTTCAACATCATTTTAACTACTAAATCAACAGTCTCACAACAGTCTAAGGCTAAACGACGACACATTAAAAACATTCTCCATCCAACAATCAGACCCATTTAAAAGACAATATTACTTTCGCCACACTTGGGGTGACACCGTACAGACGTTATTCAAACGTAGGAGGGTGTTAATATACCGAAATTCATCCCAATCATCCCTTTACTGTTTTTATGTTGTTTGCCTTGTTAGCAGCGATTTAATCGAGTTCATAGTCAATATGTTCCTGCCGGGCCAATTCAGATCTTATTAGAAGATTGAAATGTTATGCGGATATAAATGTATTTTACCACCAACTGAGAGCGAGAATGGGGCGGCAACAGCAGCATACGTTCGCTTTCACACGCCGGCCGCTGCCACTGCCGCCGACGACGTCGAGGGGTGGTTGGTGCGGTTGTGTTTAACTCGATGCCTGGCAGCATTCGCGCGTCTAACTCATGAAAAGATAATAAAATTCGACAACCACCAATGTTATTAACTACTTAGCTTAAATTTTATTCATCGCCAAGAGTCAATTGCCGAGCGCCATCAATCAAGTTGAGTTTAATTTTAAAAACATCGCGTATCCTTTTGCCTCGCCTTTGATTAATGCGGGACGATACTGTGTATGCATGTACCTATGCGTTGTGTTTTTAATATGTTGACTTTTATTCATGAGGGGATTATAGTAAGGCTTAAAAGCAAAAGGCGAATGTCCTACAACAGGACACGAAAGAAAGGCGAGATTTGCTTTTTAATTTTGTGCGGTTTGGTGTATGGATTAAGTAATTTTAAGTCCCGTTTAACAACTGTGTTTGGTTTTAATTGAACTTGGTCAGAATGGGGTGGGGGCTTGTCGAAAGGAATGAATACATTTTTTGGTTTACCGATTGTTTTATGCATGGGTAATGAAACAGCTATCAATCTTAATTAGGATCAGCGGAAAAGAGGTATTTTGCGAGAAAGGGGTGATTTTTTTTGTTAACTTTTATTACACTTAATTAAAACTTAGAATTTGATTGGTCAGGTGTTCCATTATGGAGACAAACACGGTTACGTTAACGTGTACGTATTACCCCTAAAGTGTACATCAGGTGTTCTGAGTTCGAAAATTATACTTCCCAGTTATGTAGAAAAAAAACAGCCCGGTAAAGGGTTCCAACAAAAAGAACGGCATACCGAAATGGAAGCAGGGCAAATAAATATTATTCATCGTTAATCGAAGTTCATCGATGTGCGCAGTGCAAATTGAAGACATAACTTCAGCTATTAGGAATCCTTTCCATAGGACTAACAAAATCATTTCGATCTATTTTTTTAATATTTTTAGATCTGATAGGGATGTCTCTTCCGAGTCGCACAAGCTGATGAAAAATCGAGCTCCCATGCAATGAGCTCTGAGTATGAGCTCGGCAATAGCAGAAGACATTCAGTTTTCTCTTCAATATTGCAGCTTCTACAAAAGGCATAAGTAAAAACTCCTAGCCTTTGAGCCATGTTTTGAATGGTGGAGTCCAACGTGTCCGGAAAACCAGCAGAGTATAACTGAACTATGGCGTATTTTTCTGGGATCCGAAAGGTATTCATTAATGCATTTCGCACTTATCATATTCGAGATGAACGCTTTGAACGCTGCCTGACTTTCCAAACAAATGGTTGGGCTATCTGATTAAAGATATCAAGTATGTATGCAGTAAAACGCAGTCTGAGAGCACTTTTGGCTACCACGTTCTTCGTAGAAGTGTGGATTTTATCGAACCTGTAATACCCACACAAGCCTCTGTACCTTGTTTAGGTACACTTAAGACATAATTAAGTGTTAACTGCCTCCTATCAAACTACTGGACCATAAGTTAGAATGGCTCTCAGAATCGCAGTCTGCAAGCCCATGTCTTTCAAAAAACTTTCCCGTAGGTGTACAACGAACTTTCTTAATTTTAAAAGGAGGATGTATGGTGGATAAGCAACTTTCTGGTAGTTAACCGATCCTATTTTGGTATGCAAAACAAGTCGGCCTACAACTTTTGACTCCAAGGACTAAATGTAAATGAATACATAAAGAAAGGCTACAATCCGCTGGGGGCGAACAGTTTTATACACTACTCATATCCCTATAAATGGCGTAGTTGTGAAGGAGTTTACTATATATATATTTTGTTATAGTTCTAACCCCTTATCTCTTCAACTACAGCTTTAAAAGGGTTTTTTTTTAATTATGGGCGAGCCAGTGGGCGTATTTAAGAAATGTTAACACTTTACCATTTCGGGACCCTAGGGAGTACATGATTAAAATTTTAAGCTTCCTAGCATAAATTTAAAGGCTTCAACACTTCAGACTATTAAACGTCGAGGACGACCAAAATTACGCTGTCAGGAAAAACGAAAGATTCAATTTGGACAAAGAAAGCCAAAATTTCCGTCCACTCGACGAAAACGAAGTGAGGATAGTAATATCTTAATAGGACGGCCTCCCAGCCGAGCTATTTAAAGATCCCTAAGATTTGGTCGAAAGAAAGTACGCCTGATGAATGGAACCTCAGCATCGTTAGTCCGGTATACAAGAAAGAAGACCACCTAAACTGCGCCAACTACAGAGCTTCACATCGCTTACAAGATCCTGTCTGCCGTACTGCATGAACGCCTGAAACCATATGTCAACTAACTGATTGGACCCTATCAGTGCGGTTCGATACCCACCATCTGTTTATCGATTTTAAGTCCGCATTTGACAGCATCTATAGAGATGAGGTATATAGACCCATGTCTGGTTTTGGCACCTCTGCCAAACTCGTCAGATTGTGCTGAATGACAATGGAGAATTCTCGCGGCTCCATGGTGATGCACTGTTATGTAACGTCTTTAACATCATACTTGAGAAAATTCCGCGAAACTCACAAGCCAACACCAGCGGCACAATCTTCCACAAGTCTGTTCATTTACTTGCATATGCAGATGACATTGACATAATTGGTAGAATACAACGAGCTGTCGCTGGTGCGTTTGCTTGTATAGAAACAGAAGCAGCTGACATGGGTTTAGCGGTTAACGAAGGCAAAACCAAATATATGCTGCCGATCAGAAGCGACTACAGCATCGACGAATTGGACAGAACGTCACAATCGACAGGTATAACTTCGAGGAAGTAAAGGACTTTATCTACCTTGGTTCCGCTATAAACTCTGTAAATAACATCACGGCAGAGCTCAAGCGAAGAATTACACTTGCAAATCACTGTTTCTTCCGCCTAAGAAGCCAATTGAAAAGTAAGGCCTTGTCAAGAAACACCAAGGAGAAGCATGAACATTAGCGAAGGCGGAAGAAGATATCCTTGGGCGTTTTGATCGCAAAATTCTTCGTGTGATTTTCGATCCCATTTGCGTTGATGGGATCTGGAGAAAGGAGATATAAAAGCGAACTCTAAAAGCTGTACAACGACATTGACCTGGTCAGAAAAGTGCGGATCAGCCTTCTGAGATGGCTAGGACATGTAGAGCGAATAGACAACAATGCTCCGGCTCGAAGAGTCTTCGACTCCAACCCAGAGGGACAACGATGCAGAGGAAGACCGCGCCTTAGTTGGCGCGCACAAGTGAAAGGCGACCTCAACCAACTTCGAGTGCGCAACTGGAGTCAGTAAGCCAAGAACTTAAAAAGGCGAACTGGTTGAGGACCAGGTCCACCCCGGACTGTAGCGCCATCTAAGTAAGTAAGTAAAAGTTGATGCGGACGGACTGAAAGACGGACATTGCTAGATAGTATAAGGTTTTGGTCCTGATCATAAATATATATACATACTACGACGAATATTAAGAGGTGTTATAAACTATGTGCCAAAATGTATATACCCTTAGAATAGGGTATAATTAATAATAGGCGTAAACGCCCCAAACGGAATCTGTAGCCTAGCTTCTGCAACTATTGTGTGTGCGAATGGATTTTTGGCACGAATGGGTGGACCTACAGTTTAATGCCGATTCCAAACGCAATTTTATTTTTCAGAAGCTTATACTCTTGGACGTTTGTCGGACTTCCTAAAGAGGTGGGAGCGGGAATGAAACTTTAAGGTGGTAAGAGTTATAATTTGAATCAGCCACTCCTCACTTAGAGAAGAACGAACAGGGGAGAAGGTACAAATGCGAACTCTTTGAAATATACCAAAACGTGGATTCAGCCCAACTGCATTGGCTCGCTCATATCGAAGGAATGGATACAAATATAAATATTAAAAGAAAGTCTCCACTTTAAATCTACGAATTCAAGTTGGAAATGTGTTTTCACAGTATTATCACCTCCCAACCCAAAAATCGTTCTTAATTTCATTTTTATAATGCAATTTTTATCTCCCAACTAACCGATTACGTATCGCTTAAAAAAATTGATTTAGTGTTTGCAATGTACACATTTCATGGCTAACGAAAAATATCATGCAAATGAAAAAGAAATATTTCCCTGATCCATAACCTAGACAAGGCCAAACAAAGAAATCATTGCCTTCCCATGGATAGATATGCGCCGCACGAATTTTGCCATCGCAAAGGATTCAGGCCATTAAGTTCCGGAAGCGTCTACAAGAACTTCAGTTTCTTTTGTATCAAACACAAATAACCAAACTGACACGAAGAGAGAGAGAGATCGAGCGAGAGAGAAAAAGATAAAGAGAGTGCAATGACACAGTCGTTTGCCTAACCGCTGTCATCGCTGTATAGTACAACAACCCGTCAACCCTTCCGCCCAATAAATTAGCAATTTTAATAAATGTTGTTTTTTTTTAAATGAAAAATTTTAAAATACGTTATCTCACCCACAGGCTATCTGGGGTTTTTCAAGTGCGCACTAATTTCCTCGGCTTCCGTTTGCCATTTATCCTTGGGCAGAAGTTTTGTCATCGCACGCAACCCCTTTTTTACCCAAACCATTTCAAAATCATAGCAAATCCATGTCAAGGAATACCAGAATGCGGGGTTTCTTCCTTTTAAATAATTGGATAATGGGTGATTTTAAATCGTTGATTTTAAATTTTTGCGTGTCATGTGAGTGTTGTGTTTCCGGCTGCTCTTGAATCCTTTTCTTCTTTTCATTTTTGCTAGAAAATTTTCATTAAGTTAAGTGATGGTCGTCGGTCGTAACGGACCGGGTTTTTTATTACGCTAAGAGGGGGGTGATTGGTTTTTATTCTTGTCAATTGAATTTATGGAGTGGGAATGGGAATGGGAATGGGATTGGGATAAAGGATGCGAACGAGAATAAATCGATCCCCTTATACTTGGGATACTCTCTTTGGGTAATTCAATCTTCCGCACTAAGGATTTTTAGTGCTGTTTTGTTGTCGTCAGAAGTCAGTTTGCAAATTGTTACACTTTGTGATTTATTGAAGTTTATCGAGAATAAAAAAACAAACAAAAAAATGCTGTCATTTGCATTGATTTGGTAAATTTAGCTAAGTTGATTCGCTTAAATAATGTACAGAAGCCAATATGAAGGTAGAACACATCCGGGTATGTTATACCGGATACGATGTACTAAAAAATATTGAAGAAGTCAATTTGACTAGAAATCGTACGTATGTATGCATTTATGGGAATCGGTTTTCTGCAGCCAAACTTATAACCATGGACAACTGCTGGCAACACTGCAATTAGACCAAGACTATTGCTTTTAAATATTATGATAGTTTTAAAATGATAATTTCGAACTTTCAACTTTATTTATTTATTGTCCCAATTTTAAGTAATACCACATTTTTGCTTTGTTATTCAACTTTCTCATACAGGCACCTATGTTATAAAGATGAAATCATAACAAAACTAGTCGCTTTTTAAACAGTAACTAGCTGCCGCAGGTGTCTGTTTTCACCGCTCTACTTGAATCTCGCAAAATAGTGTCACTATGTCATCAAACCATCATCTTTAAGTCACTTGTAAAGTATTTTAGATGCTCGAACGAGCAACGCAGAATCGGATAACTAGGTACCTTCTAGGTAAGTATACGTACACCTCAGACCCCACACAACAAGGGCGAAATATTGTGAGAAAATTTAACTTACCACTGTAACAAATCGCAAAAAGCCACCAGAACTTCTGCCGACAGCATATCCCTTGATCTCTTAAGAAGTCCTTTGCAGCCAACTGTTGAAGACTAGTGCCATAGATACCGCGAAGCAGTGTTGCCACGAAGAAAAAAATATTTGGGGCCTTTCTGAGGGCCATTTGTTAAGAAGTAAGGGCAGCTTTTTGTTAAAAGTTTAAATTCATGCTGTCTTTTTGTCTGAAATTGAAAAATTTTATAAATAAAAACAATGATTCATTTTGTAACCAAATAGTTATAGAAACTAAACCAGATATTTTAAATCCATCGTTGCTGTGCTCGTTGATATGAGCGCGACATTCGCTCTCAGCTGAAACGCTCAAGGGACAGTGTTTTTTTACCAAGACCCCTATTCCGGTTCTATGATAAAATGTAATGATAAGTTTTTTGTCATGACACTTTTTATACTACTTTTGATTAATACATTTAATTTTAGTCAGCAAGTTTATTCTCTTTGCAGCTGTGATAAAATCAGAAGAGTTTTAGCTGTGTTATTAAAATATCATTTGGAACGTTTTTTCTTTATATTAGCAAATAGAGGATATCCAAAGAATATTTGAAGTAAACTTAATTAAATATATATACATATTTAAGTACGCCTATTTTCTTTTACTTTAATTTAAAGACACAAACAAATTTGAAAATGAGTTTGAATGAGTTTTATATTTGTATATGCCCAAAGAAGCCCATGAAGTCCATGGTAAAGAAGGTAGGGAGATGCTACTCCAGAAATAATGTTCGGAAGATGTACGAGAAAAGTTAAAAGACGTGCCGGCGGAAAAAGACGCGGAAGTCAGTGCCGAGGATATGGAAAAACTATTTGTGCAAACTATCAAACAGCCAAGACGACATAAATTCCGCTGCCTGAAAGATCGAACTATGCATACGATCACAATGAAATGCGGGGTTTCTGGGCCGGACAGTCTACCTTTGGAACTTGGTAAGAAACAATCCGCAACTCTTTTATAATATTATGTCGAAGAGGGACGAATGGAACCTCAGACAACCGTAGGGACATCGCAAAAAAGATATTCACTTCGATTACCGTTGTTGGCAGTCGCACACCTTTGTCGGATCTTGAGTAGTGTCGGATTTCTTCAACATCGTGATTATTCGATTGGGTTGTTTGTTTACCATCTTAAAACACCTATCTAAGCACTTACACAACACAATTTATTTGTTTCTTTTGTAATTACAAAGTATACAAATATACAATAGTATACGAAGGACGACATTGCATAGTTTTACTGAATAAACCCACAAACACGACTGCAATCAACTAGTCAACAACCTGTCAGGACTAAAATTGGTAACGACAAAAGAATCATGATATGGGTTTGGAAAATTAGTGCATTTTTAATTTGGAAACTACAACGCTAATCCGGATGATCATCCACCCTATATCTCCTAGACCCAACTATATTGCATTGACCAAATATTCACACTGCGGCAGATTCTGGAGAAAACCCAAGAATACATCCGATACAAAGTCATATCTAATTTTGGAATTTTGCATAACTCACTTGCGTACGCTGACGGAATTGGTAGAACAGAACGGGACAACTAAGCAGACTCTATATAAGACCTGCATAATCTCAATCTAGCTCTATGGATCCTGAAGCATAGATGATGGATCTTTCTTAAGCGGATGAAGATATGCTTGCTCATTTCAAGAGATAATTTTTTCATATGACTTTGAAACCGAAACAATTTCTCTGGTAAAATATCCAATTTTTGTTTGCAAAATCAAAGAAGGCCTTTAAAATTGATAGGGTTTCGAAAATGATCTCCCTAAACAAATTCTTCTACAATATATTGCCTCGCATTCATCCACAGTATGTCTATTATGTTCTCAACCGCCTGCAGAATCTACATATATTTGTTTCTGATAATCTGAGTCTCTCTGTGTTTCCTGGAGGAGACAGCGTCCTAAGTTTATCCCTGCTTAATTCTTTCAATATTATTTTTGGTGGTATAGCACCTTAGGGTTCGTCGTTTCTACATCAAAAGCATTGGCAGGTCCTCAGTTTTGGATCACTTTTATGATCACGTCATAACGTCGTTATTCGATGATTTTAAATTTAAGTGATAAGGAAACTGCTGTTGCTGATCGACGGCTGATGAACTTGGTAAATTAGGAACCACTTGCTTCAAAAAGTTGAACTCAGAAAACAAACCTAGTGGAATCATTTGCCTAACTGGCCCTAAAAATCTTTTAAGGATCTATCTCCCGACCTATATATGCAGACTGTTCATTGGCACTTCAACATATGTTATCACTCAACACAGAGCTTCTCAAGAGAGCATGCAACAAGGCTTGGCACACTTTCAATGGATATATAGCTCCTCTGTACATGATTTGTTCCTTCCAAAAAAAAAAAACAAAAAGCTTGTATGATAATCAAAGTGATCTTGCTAAAAATGAAATTAGTTCTTAGTGTACTTCACTCGTCAGAGGCTGCATGGATTTTTTTGGACATTTTTCCTAAATCCTTTTGCTATTATAACGGATTAAGTGTTGGCCGAATTATGTCGGTTTGTGCTGCCATCCATTTTTTTAAGTGCATTCTTCTTTTATTGGTTTCCGTTTTGAAATTGTTCGTCTGTTCGTCTTACGAATTCCATAAGTGAGTCCGGAAAAAAGTGATATTTTAAAAAACCTAATAAACAAACTGCAACCATATTACTTTTTAAATTCCTTCTTTCCCATTTATATCAACAGCATAAATAAATTTAAGGTAAATAGATTTTGAACTCTTAACTCAAATTTCTATTCCAAAATTCGCAAACATTGATTCGATCGCATATTGTTGTTCGCTCTTATAAAATATTTTATAACTTACTGGGCTTCATTTATACCAATATGTCATAATTTCATTATTTTTAAATTTATTCATTTATTCATCAATTAAAGAACAAATTCTCTTATAGGCTAATAGATAACATTGCTTATTTTTAAGTTACATTTATAACGGGTGATCCAAGTAGAGATACTTTTTTCAATAACCTTTTTTGACAGATCACGTGTGAGTCGTGTCATGCTGTCATGTTATTTTTGTTTAGTATTGTTTGGCATTTCATAATGGAAAGACTTACGCGTGAACAACGTTTACAAATTGTTCAACTTTATTATGAAAATTCACGTTCTGTGAGGAATGTGTTTCGTGCACTTCGCTCAACTTATGGTCAACATAATCGGCCTACTGAGCGTACTATTCGCAACACCATCACCCATTTTGAGACTCAGCATTCATTTTTGGATAATATTCGACAGAATAGACCACGTCCAGCACGCTGTGAAGAAAATATAGCGGCCGTGGCTGAGAGTGTATACGAAGACCGTAGAGAGTCGATTCGGCGCCGTTCGCAGCAACTCGGACTGACGTATGGAACGACTTGGCGCATTTTACGTCAAGATCTTAAATTGACAGCGTACAAAATACAGCTTGTGCAACAACTGAAGCCGCTCGACCTTCCCAAGCGACATCGCTTCGCTCTATGGGCTCTTGAAAAGTTCCAAGAAGATCCGACGTTTTCGAGGCAAATTTTGTTTAGCGATGAGGCCCATTTCTGGCTCAATGGGTATGTAAATCAACAAAATTGCCGCATTTGGGACGAAGAGCAACCTGAAGAGATTGAAGAACTGCCACTTCATCCGGAAAAACAACGGTTTGGTGTGGTTTGTGGGCCGGTGGAATCATCGGTCCATATTTCTTTAAAAATTATGCCGGTGCGAACGTAACCGTCAATGGCGACCGTTATCGTGCCATGATAACCGACTATTTGATGCCTGAAATTGAAGCTCGTGATCTCGGCGACATTTGGTTTCAGCAAGACGGCGCCACTTCCCACATATCGCATCAATCAATGGACTTATTGAGAGAACATTTCGGTGAGTACATAATTTCAGGTTTTGGGCCGGTCGATTGGCCACCAAGATCGTGTGATATCACACCGTTAGACTTTTTCCTGTGGGGATATGTAAAGTCAAAAGCTTATGCCGACAAACCCGCTTCGATTCAGGCCTTGGAGGAAAACATCACTCGTGTCATTCGCCAGTTACCAGTCGAAATGCTCGAACGAGTGATGTTTCCATTGGACTCAACGGATGGACCATCTGCGACGTAGCAACGGCCAACATTTGATAGACATAATCTTCAAAAAATAAGTGCCAAAGAATGTTCTTTCAAATTATAAAACATTCTCCATTAAATTTGAATTTTCTGTGTTTTTTTCTTTAAAAAAGTAGGGAACCTCGAAATGGATCACCCTTTATATAGATAAAAATAAACATACATCAAGTAGAACTAAGTACATTTAGGACACACATTTTAAAAGTTTCTCTTGTGCAATTACTAAAGATGGCTATACTAGTACAAACTGAATAAGATTCCATGATAAGAGAAATCGGTTTATTATGACCATAATTTGATCTGTGAAATTGCTTGTAAAATTGAAGATATTCACTAGAATATAATTATTATGGAACACCATAATAAATTAATGCCAAAAGAGGTGCACATTTAATATGATAATATAGTATATCTCTGACGAACATTATCGCGAAATATAAACGATGATTTTCCAGAGAAGTTTTGTATCGAGAATGATACTTTAATCTTTTTTTTTGCACTACATAAGCCAAAGAAGTAATATCTATCTGATAATCGTAATGGAGAGATCTTACGATAATAAGACATTACTTCACATTTAGAAATGTTTAAATGTAAAAAAGTTTAATCTATTAAACCAATTTGTTTAAATCTTCATTTAATAAAGATACAGAGCTTTATACTACTACGAGTTTATTTAAAAGGACAACCCATTGGCAAAATCGGTAAATATAACATCGGCTTAAAGATTGGATTCTAAATTATTTATAATATAACTAGTCGTTAATGAAAGATTAGTAGACGTAGATCTACTAAGTCTTTTAATTGAAAACTACCTTTTCTTTTAAATAACTTAGGTAGAGCAGACATTTTGCAGATTGGTCTGTAGTTACTTATTTCCCCGATTTAAAATCGGTGTTATAAAAGACAGTTCCCAACAACCTTTTTAAAGCGATAAGTTAAAATGGCTTAGCTAAGGATGACGCACATTAACAATAAAATTTGTGGGATTCCATCGGGATCTGCCATTTTGTTGGTATCTAAATATAGTAAAGCAGATTCTACTTCAGAAGGAAGTAAGACGACAGACCCTATGTGTACACTGGTAGGGACATTAGGTAAATTAGCATAAGAAGAAGTGTTAGTAGCGCACACAGACTTAAAATGAACAGCGAAGAGATTACAAATTACTTGATCATCACTCGTTGATTGATTTCGACACTTCATACAGCTTGGAAACTCATTGCATTTGCGCTTATATTTAATTTATTTCCAATAGTTAACACTATTTTTAATTAGCTTACTAAAAAAATAAAAAAAAAATTACATAAGTCCTGCTACAAGCCCAAGGAAAGTGTTTTAAAAATATTAAAAAAAAATCAGTCAATATCTCAAGTATTTGTGTATCCATTTCTCACTTTTTAGGCACATCAATGGCATAACACATAATTTCCAATGACGTCAGTGACAATTCCAAGCAATACTCTGACGGTTTCACTTTCAATCCCAAGCCATAACTCAACGCAGTCTATACCCTCATAATTAAAATCCGTTCAAGGACATTTCTCAACGGATTAAGTGCTTTGTTCGTCTTTCACCAGCGTCATGTCAGATCCACACAATGATATATGTTCAAGACTTCCTATTTTCGATGGCAATTCCATCCTACAATCATTCCATGGTTAAAGTTGCCGGACAATTGATTTTTTTATTATCAATTTTTTTCATATACAAAATTTATTTACTATTTCCGGATCGAGCTGACCGACAAACAAATGGGAAAAAAAGAAGAATCAAATAATTTCTCTCTTCATAGTTTGATGATTTTCCGGTATCAGACAGAGTTTTTTATGGAAAATAAAAAAACAAAATACATACTCTCATACAATTAACAATAGCAAAAGGAAGTGAAAATAAAAAGAAAATCCTAACAAATGTAACAATAATACGAGTTTTACTTTTACTGACTCTTTTCCGATGTGGTGCCTCCTTGGGATGGTGGACACTGCAGAAAAGGAACCAACTACGACCGGCAGACGAACGGACGGCGACAACTCGGTATGTTGTAGGCTAGAAGTCAATCAATGACATCCCCTTCTATTGTATCTAATAGTAGACAATAAAGGGCTCTTATGGGAAGTTACATTGTGCACACAGATAGTGTGCACACACGTATGTAGTGTAAGTATAAGGGAAACGATCGAAGGAAGAATAAATATTTTACTGCGCAAAGGCGATTAGGTCTGTTGTGTTTGTAGAGAGTTTGGTCATCATGATGAGCCCTGAGGCGCAATAAATCTTACAAAATCAATTTTTTTTTTTTTTTTGTAATTTACTAAGTCCTCGGATTGAATGACTGAAATACTGAAGTCAGCAAATTAAGAGTGTATTATGCTGTTTTTTTACTTGAATAAAAAAAAAAAACCCCGAAGACAAATGGGAAGAGTGACGAGGATAAAAATGCGGATGCAAGAAGAGAAATTAAATTAAGCATGAGATTGCTTAATCGGTGTCAAAACGAAGGGGTTTTACTGGGAATGATGCATTGAGGGTTGTAACGTGAATCATTTGTTGACTGTTGTAATGACAGAGAGAATAAGTTGTAGTTAATTAATTGAGATTGAAGAAAACGAAATGTGACAGGAAGTTCTTCCGTTCGTTTCATTTCTGGATTTATGACTGAACTCTTTAAGAGCACTCGTTTTCAATAAAATAAAATTAGTTATGATTAAAGAGGTGTCCGACAAGTGATGGTTTCCTACACAATACAAGAATCAGTTGATTTTGTTTACATATTAGTTCAGAAGCTTGGTTGAGAGGTTTAGAATAGGTCTCCACGAGGTTTACTTAGGTAAAAATAGCTTCACAATTGAATGCCATTGGATAGGGCCACGCATTCACCTTGTCAATTGCTTAAATTAATAGTCGGTTTGTAGTCGATTCTCCTAATAGATTCCCTTTATGATATACTTTATGTCAACTACGCAGGGCATGTTTACAGCTGGTTCAATCTAAAGTTTCCTTTTTTAACACAACGATGTAAATTCATAGTTGTGGTACTTGCACCTGAAGAGATACGTTTAGCCAATTCATCAGCTCAATCATACAAACCGCACACCGAAATTTTTAGGAATACAAAATCCGCAAATTAAAAACCGGCTGCTGGAGACACCAAATCTGAAAAGGGCAAATACGTTGACTACCGCTAAAGCGATGGAGCAACCAGCTCAAGCGTGAGATCCAACAAAAGAAAGAAACATCACAACCTGTAAGCTGCATTCAACGGTTTAACCGCGTCTAAATCAAATAAATTTTAAATTATTTAAATACAACTCATAGAAACTTACGTAAATGCTCTGAAAAACAATGTACAATTTATTTCGATTTTAGCATTTAACTATATTGCTAACTTTCTCACAGCACTCACCACATCACTCTTGAAAATCCACCACCTGATGCGATCAATGAAAGAGGAAGTGTTCTGCTGCCTTATCCTCCTCATCACCAGCGGGACAGGAAGCTTGGTGGCCCGAAAGGACGTTTACAAGCAGCCTGCAGTCGATTCTCCTGAGAGATAGAAGGAAACACGCAAACTTTTTGCAAATTTCCAGGCTTCTAAATCTTGCCTAGAAATTTCATTGCACTAACGTCCCTTCTTTCCAAGGTAATGGAAACGCTGATAAATCGTCAGCTTATGAAATATCTTGAATACCGAAAACTTCTTAATGACCGGCAGTACGGTTTTCGCAGCAACAGATCCATGGTGATTTGATGACATATCTAACCGAAAAGTGGAACCAATCTATTCACCGTGGTGATGAAAGTAAGGTCGTTGCGCTTGATATTTCAAAGGCATTTGACAGAGTTTGTCATCAGGCTCTTTTGTCGAATACCTTTCTTAAATGGATTAGAAATTACCTTTCGGACCGTTCAATTCAAGTCGTTTTGGACGATTTCAAGTCTGCAACTCACCAAATCCCAAGGCTCAGTTCTTTCTCCGACTCTCTTTCTCATTTTAATGATCTCCTGTCTCCTGTCTGTCACTTCTAATCCAATTCATTCCTTCGCTGATGACAGTACCCTTAGCTTCGCATATTCGTTTTATGGTTCACGTCCCTCATTTCGGGCGTGGAGCTAGAATGGCAACGTATGTTAAGCCCATTAAATTCTGATCTTGACAGCATTATTAAGTGGGGCAAAAACTAACAGAGTAGATATTCATGCTTCCAAAACACAATGCTGTCTACAGTCACTAAAGCGAAACACTCACAATCTGCCATTATCCATGAATGGAACCGAAAGGCTTTCCACCCTCGGTATGTGCGTTAATGACAAATTTCGTTGGAATGACCACATATTCGATGTCGCCAAGAACGCTGCGAAATATATGGGCTTCCTTAAGCGATGCAAGAAATATTTCACCCCTTCTGATCTAAAACTTGAGTACAACGCTCATATCTGGTCTGGTGCACCAATAATATATTTGGAGCTACTTGACAGGATTCAAAAACGTGCGGTAAGACTTACGAGCGATCGAGTCATCGTCGTAATGTCTCCTGCCAGTTGCATTCCACCCCTACAGCAATTCAACCGCAATACTCGCCATGCTAGAAATGCACATCAGTTTACCCTCAAGCCTGTATTTGGACGTACAGTGAAACATAAGGATTCGTTTCTTAACCGTACAATACGAATGTGGAATGCTCTACCCCGCTCTGTTTTTCCTACACATTATAAATTCCAAATATAATTATTAAAAATAATTTGGATCATAGCAAACCCGTCCATGATACATTGCCTGCACAAAGCGCTTGTATAGTCCATTTGAGCATTTATAAATACAAAGAACAAAACCTGATTTGTGACCTTTCACCTAAAAGACCACGGAGATAGCACAATGTCGACAGCTAATGTCTTGAACATGACTTTGCACTTACAAAGTGTCCTGTCATTGTTCACCGATGGTCAAGCGAACTGAATTCCTTCATTTCCTTTGACCACTGCAAATCTATTGGTGGCCATCTTAGCGCACTCTCATCCTTTTTTCGCTGACACATTGTTTTTACTTAAGTATTTCTATAAATCATTTCGTATATTACACATTCTCACCCTTCTGCCCCGGCTCCGGCGACATTGTGTATCTTTTTTATCTATAGTTTCCACTAAGATGAGCACACACTTAAGCTATTATGCGGAATAGTGGTCATAAATAGATACACAATTGTCAACACGAATGTGCATATTGTTCCAGAGCACATCTGAGATACTCGATCCGGTACTAGCACCAACCCCGCATATTGCCACACCAAGTAGAGCATGAAAGCATAAATCATAAATTGAATGAGCTTCTTCTATTCTATACTGGTAGCTGGTGACCTTACCCGCCTGTTCACTGTTATGGAATCTTTATTTTTCTTTGTAAGGACGATCTTGACCAAATGATGTGTTAACTTTTTAGATGGCATAGTGGCGGTTCAAAGTTGGGGAGGCAGATATGCAAACTAAGTGCAATGAAGTGAGTCGTTTTTGAATGAAGATGGCGAACAGCACATTTTTATTTACCATGTGCATACGTACTCTTGCTGAGGGCAACACTTTTGTACGTTCAGTATTCTCATAACACTTTCCTATTCGGTGTATTTCTGTACAGTTTTATATGTTAGAATAACAAGAAATTTGAGAAAATAGCTTTTGTGAAAAACTGTTCAACTACACCAAAGCTTAGGTGTATTCGAACAATAATTTTTGTAATAGCTTAGTATACTTAAAAAACTACAACGATGTCCGATAAACTAAAATGTGGTTCAAGAGGTATACAATCTCAAAATAAAAATAAGCTACGAAACTTTCTCTGTACATGAGATGCATTTTGAATGGCTTCAAAAAGAATGGTACCATTTGATCACATACAAAATGTTTTCAAAAACGGCTTTAACGAGTTTGATTTAATTTGCAAATTGGACAATTTTAACCTAAATTCACAAAGGGAAACACTCTTTCGATATCTCCAAACAATTCACTTAAGGTTTTAGTTTTTCTGTATTATTTAAAAAAAAACACAGGTTGCTAAATAGAAAACGGTTCTAACGATTTTGGTTGGTTTTTATGTATTTGGATACTTATTTTTTTAATTTTTGAAGTTTCGAAAAACTGTTCTTAAGAATATCGTTCATATTTCAAAAACAAATAGAGGGAATCGAAAAAATTTTAAATGTATAGATATGTTCCGTGGTTCCAATTTGTAGAAGTAGCTATCCACAACACCTCCCCATACAATTTCTTCTCCAATATGGTTTTTATAACCTATCCGAAGCGCATATTAATTTTGCCACATAGTTTGTAACTATTGCAATTATTGCATCTATTTATATCCCTCGAAGGGAAAAGCTGGTGAAAATTGTGGCGATTTTAATGCAAAACACACCTTCTGGGGCTCTAGATGTATTACATCAAAATGTATATTCCTATAGGAAGCCGGTATGGAATTCGGGGTAGACTTTTTCTCGACAGGTAAACCAACGAATTGGCCGTCGGATTCGGACCTTATAGACCTTTTATATCCAGTCATTCTGACTATTAGCGGCTGCCTAAGGTAAAAGGACGGTCCACCCAGACTAACTTGCTTAAAAACTAACTGGGACTCTTCTAGAAAAGACTGCGCAAATAAAATCGATCTTAAGGTATCACTTTAAACACCTTTTGAACTTCAGGACGAAGTCGATCAGATAATCGGAGTCATACAAAGCACCGCCTGGTATAATAACGGATAACAAAAGCAAAAATCGAAATAAAATATCCTCGGGAAATAATCGAATTAGTAAATGAATAAAGAAAAGCGCGTGAAAAATGGGAAAAATCTCGTGGTCCGCAGCATAAAACGATATTAAATAATCTATGCACCACACTAAATAAAAGATTTGGGACTTTAAAATTCGCGAAGTATCTTCATTTATTGAAGGTTTCACTGCGGATTAGAGTTCAAACTACTCGCTATGAAAAGCGCCTTCTCTCAGAAAAGATAATGGCGAATGGGCGACATGTTTGCCGAACACTTAGAAAAAATGTTTAAGCTTTTTGATGGCCAAGAGCTAATTGAAGATACGGTCTTAGCTGGGATACCTAACAACTTTAAAATTAAAGGTGTATCACTGGGTGAACTGTACTACGAAATGCAAAAATTGAAAACGAACAGAGCTCCTGGATACGATTTGATTAATCATGTTCGTCTATCTAATAAATGCTGCGTTTAGGTTATTGTACGTCCGAGAACAATGGAAAGTAGCTGAGGTCATAATGGTTTCAAAGCCGGAAAATCTCCAAGTTATCAATTGCACTTTATTTGAAAAAATGTTATTAAAGCGATTACATCCGTTTATCGAAGAGGGCCGATTAATACTTGCCCATTAATTCTGGTTCAGAACTAAACACTCTACAATCCCATATCGAACCAGGTTTATCGAATAACCAATGAAATAGAAAAACCCTAGAGGAGAAAAAAATATGTTCCAGTGTTTTTCTTGACGTCTCGCAAGCCTTTGATAAAGTATGGCAAACGGGATTGAAACATAAACTAAATTTAGTATTTCCAAGGCAGTTATATGAGCTATTAAATTCTTACCCAGCTTCCGTGTTAACCACCTTGACGAATATTCCAATTTCAAAGAAATCGCGACAGGAGTTCCACAAGGAAGCGTCATGGGTCCGATTCTCTCTGGCCGTCAGTCATACGGTTGAATCAGAAACAATTAAGATTCAACGGGCTATCAACAGGGTTTTTAAGAGGACAAAGACCTGGCGTATTAATGTATTAATGGCTTAATGAAACAAAATCAACGCACGTTAATTTTACTTACAAAAATGTAAATACGCTACCCACATTATGTACGCAAATGAAGCTACATATTTGGGAATGACATTAGATGCGAAACTAAAATGGAAATCACATGTAAAGGAGAAACGGGAAGAGCTCGTTATTAAATATAATCAAATGCATTGGCTGCTTGGTCGATTTGCCAAACTCAGCATGCAAAACAAGCTTCTTTTATGTAATCAAGTTTTGAAACCGGTTTGGACGTGTGTTATACAACTTTGGTGTAGAAGCAAATAACATCAAAATTTTACAAACTCTTTAAAACAAATTGATAAGAAGAATTGTAAACGAACCCTGGTATATCCGAAATAGAGATATCCACAGAGATTTGGACGTGGCAACCGATGTGAAGCTAGGCACCTGAAGCGAGGCACCTGCTTAAACGCTAATTTAAATTATTAAATCTAAACTGCTAGCTAGAAAAAAACCTAGTTGTAGTACAAAGTAAATTGAAGGGAGTTTTTTGGTTTAGGTATTTAGTGAGTAAGAATCACACACAAATACCTAGCGTCTTATGGAAGATTTTCCACCTACCCTCGGAAAATAAATGTCGTAGACCAATAAAAGTATAAATATGAATGAACAGCGTTAAAAGCTAATACTAAACAATATCTGTCCGTCCGTACACACCTTTGAGGTCTATAAATTTAAGCTAGGAACCTGAAATTTGGAACATATACTCTCGAGGGTCATGGTTAAGTGTAAATATTTTATAAAACGCCCACTGCTGCGCAAAAATGTAGGAAAAACTCTTTAAAAGATAAAATTGAAGAGATAAAAACTAAAACCTTAATAAAAAAATGCGACCTGACCTACTTCACAAGTTTCCGATAAGAAATTTCTTGCCGCGCCTACTTTTTGTGTTTTTTTTACCAAAAGAACTCAAAATCAGAGAACAGAAGCTGATATGAGCTGATCAGGTTATCGTAGAGTTCATCGTTGAATCGTTAGATAAAATAAATTTAAATAAATAAAATAAAAATGGAATCATAAGGTTTCGCTATACGGCTTCTAGACAGAATTGCGCGACGCGGAATTGAGAAATTGAGCTTATTAATAATATCTTTTACGGAGTCCAAACAAATAACGCGACATACACATACAACGACTAGATATTTTAGTTTCATTTAGCTTATTATTCTCTCATTTAGCTGGTCATTTAGCTTATTTATTCTTTACGTCAATTGCTGAGATGTCAGACTTTAAAAATCAGTCCTTTGTCTTTGATCGTAGATATCTCACCCCAAAGCATAATTAATGTTAGGGCAGTTTTAAAAACTTAATTAAAATTGCTTCAAGGTCCTGTCATCATTTTATGATACAAGATTTTATTTTGGAGCTTAATGTTTATTTAAATTAAAAGACTTATTTTGCCAGGATTGTTTTACAGAATAACCCTGCAAAAGAACTCCGCAAACTTTTAAATTAATACATTAAACCGTTTTCCTGGACTAATTTATCGAAGTTTCAAACAAATTTTCTTTTTTTATTAGTTTTCGTGGTTGGCGTTGCGCCACTAAGCAAGGCCGCTATCTCTAATCCCGCCCCGTACCACCTAAAAAGTTTTTATTCGCTGCCCCACCTCTCGCGAAAGTCTGACAAACATCCAAACGTAAGCATTGTCATAACAAGCTTCTCAAAAATATATTGCCGTTCGGAATCGGCATTGAACTTCCATTCGTGTAAAAAAAATGAAGCTAAGCTTTAGGCCTCGACGGGACCGACTAAATTAATTCCTTATATCTAAAATTTGTTAGAAGTTATAAGTAAACGAAACAACTTTTGTTAAGAAAATCAAAAAAAGAATAAGACAACGATCTTTGAGTACATAACAAACATACTACACAAAAAATTTTATATTTTGCTTTATTGCTAATTAATAACGTCATGAATTTTAGTTTGTTTTTGTTGTTGAGTGCTTTCACTTAGGTTCGATGTGGACATTGGAGCGCTTATACATTCCACATTCACACTTTCTTTGTTTTCTCCAATTTGATCAACATCTTTTCGATTACAGAAGCTACAAATGTGGCATAATCCAGAACTTCTACACTTATAAGATTGTCATCAAAGTGCACATCAAAGTAGTTAATGCCTTTTGAGATCCTTTATTTCGTCGAAATTTGTAAGTACATACAATAAAAATTCTAACCGAAAGTTCAATTTAGTCGTGTCCGCTTTAAGTAGTATTTATTTTTAAAGGATTGTCCAAGCGGTTTTATGTTTATCAAATGCATCAAAATTCAAAGGCATGAACAGAAGATCATCAGGCAACACATACAGTGGTGATCAGATAAATAGCACACATTTGGCAGTACCCAAATTACATTGCCAGTTGCAAAAAAATACTTACGTAGGTAGATATACCTAAAGTTAACAGGAGAAAAGCTTGTACAGTAGTCGGGTCTACTAGCACCCCTTCTCAAATTGTAGAAACTGAATATGTTCGATTTTGAGGTATAACTACTCTAAATTAAATCGATTTTCCAAAATATATATATTAGTTGTTATAGTTTTACAGTAGCATTTTCAGCACTCGGTTTAACTTGAGTTGGGGTGATAATAGGCAAAACTACTATACCACTTTTTTCTCGTCTGAGCTTGAGGAATAGGAAAGGACTATCTATTCTTGTATGTTTATATTATAGCTAATAGTATTACCTTCTTTGTTTAATTGAATTTGGTTATCATTTTCAGCTAATCTCGTCAAAATTTAAAAATAATTAGATCAGCAACCAAAATGATATTTATCGATTATGTGTTATCTATCTTCTTTCCAGGAGAGGAACTGTCATTTAAGTACCAAACGAACGCTTTCAGAAGAGTCCGGAAGTCATCCGGATTACCAATCGAAAACGACTTTAGTGTTGCAAGAAAATTAACAACTCAGTTTGGTGTTCTGTTGTTTGCACAAACTTCTGTGAGAAGTATCAAATATGAGAGGGGCTTTATTTGTCGTGTAATACCGTTTTTATTCGAAATGTTTAATAACATGAACATTTTCATTGATAGCACAATTCTCACTTAAAAACCGTCAGTGCGCCAAAAAAATAAAAATGATTTCTTTTAAATTTCTCAGAAGATTGGAGACTGCCAACCTCATTGACAATGAAGCGTGTGATTTTTTTTCTGTTCTGATAAAGTTTTGTTCATTATACCAGCTACTACATAGTTGGGTTTGGTTCAATAGAAAAGTCCTACTGCAGGAATGAAAATAAAAAACTTCAAAAGGAAATGATTCTGTTCAATAAATACAATGTTGGATCGCAACCAACATAGTTCGTAATCCAACTTTGAAAACTTCTCTATCCCACGACCTTCATTTCCTGACCTTAAAAGCAATTCCCATATTACCATGTGACTTCGCGATTCCCACGACGCGACGCTTACAGTGATTGCCTTTTGGCCCCCTCTTTATCTATTACATTTGATCTCTCAATTATAAATTGATGATAACTGCCCACAACAAAAGGCTTGTATTTACATATTTAAAATAAAGTTACATCAGAGCCATTAGGTTACAAACAAGCAAACCATTCATTCATACATTCATCCCTCACTTATGTGGGAAGGTGTAAAATAACAAACAATTCTCGTACCTCGGCGCTGACATAATTGCTAACTGCACACACGCACTCTATGCAAATGAGCACTAATTTCAAGCAAAGTCATTTGGATGCGTTGCCCTTCGTCCTCCTGATTCCGGAATGACTGGTATCATCCCGCCAGGCCGCCACACCGTGCACCATGCAACAAGGGAAATTCAATTTAAAAACCCAGCTGGCACGTGTCCATACACACAAGACACAAGCCACCAAATGCATTTGTGTTGTTGCTCACTTTTGTCGGAGGCCCTGCGATCGAGTGCGGGTGGTGTTTTTTTTCCTTTGAGTCCTGTATTGTCCTTTTGTTTTGCTTTTGTTATGCGAACGCATCAAACTATTGTTTGGGGTAGCAGCACTTAATTCGTATAAAAGGGCGTGTGATTGACTTAATTGACTTGGAATGGAAGTTACATCAATGAAAGGATACTTTGACAAGCGGGGGAAAGAGCCTAGTGTAGCGTGCGAGTTTGGGTGCAGTTTGGTGTTTCTTTAGAATTTTAATGGGCGCCGCGCCGAAGGAAGACTGAGAAATAGCAACCACATAAGTGGCTTATGTTGATAGCTTTATTAGATTTTGATAAAATTGTTAGAACAGGAAGTTATTTGACACGACATAGAAAGTGGCTTTCTTAATATGTATATAGAGAGCGTTTTTAATTGAATTATCTTGAGAATTAGTACATATATCTACACACTACACAAATCTCGAAAAAATCCAATTAAATGGGAAGTTGAAGGCATTCTTGTATATACATTTTAAATGACAAAACATTCATTTATTAGAAATATGTACGAAGGTAACTATTAAAGATATCAAAATTCAACTGAGTCCTTCTTCAGCTCAGAACAAATTCAATTGGCTATTTCTATGGATTTCTTTTAAATTGCATACGAGTATATACTAATTTAAGTATATTCAGCACTTAAGGACTGTTCACATGAGAGCGAACTGCGAATAGGCGAATCGCGAATAAATCAATTTTAATGTATTTATGAATAGAAAATGTCTACTGGTTCTACCACAAAAGCTTGATATTTAATTGATCTAATATATTATCTAAAAAAACGGAGTCTAAATTGATTTAAATAGCAATAGTTACAATAACAAAAAATTTCCCGCGAATTGAAAAATTCTTGCCGCAAACTGTCACTTTTTATTTACAATCCACATAATACAGACGCGATCCACAAATCCGCGAATGAAAAATTCGTTCGACATAACCTTAAAATTGACAGATCTTGCTGCTAACATTTACAAATCAGATTCGCGGGTACCTGCGACCAAAAAAAGTTCTCATGTGAAAGAAATGTCAGAATTTACGAATATTCGCCGGTTCGCAGTTCGCGGTTCGCTCTCATGTGAATGATCCTTTACCAAGCGAAATTTCGTGCAATCGTAGTTCCATTCGCTGTAAGATTATTTACAATTCACATATTCAAAACATCATTTGAAAACGTTAACTATATACTTCAAACTTTTTTAAACATTAAATGTAGAACAAATTTTTTCCGCGATTGGCATGTTTATGCCAAGTTAAAATAAAACTAAGGGACCTTCTCTAGTTTTCTAGCTTTCATTTAAATGCATTATTCAACAAAGCAGTGGAATAGTTGTTAAATTTTAATTTCTATCAGTGGAAGGCCACTGGTATAGGTTTTAAGGTAAGAGTTGATCATTGAAAGCAAAAATGACAGATGAAAATCGAATATATCAGTAGAACGATTGAGTTCCAAATTGTAGAAACGAATATCAGCTGTTTATTGAAATCGATTTCAATCAGTGAATAATAAAAATAGGTTTAAAGAAAAGTTTAAATCAGAATTAAGTAATTTAGTTCGTAGAAAAATTCTTAAAACCAATATTGTTTGCCCAGTCGTCTTAAATTACGAAAACAAAATGTTCAATGATGGATTTCAATGATAGCTAGCCCCTAAGTTGCATTCTATTTAATATTTATAATACAAAAATTAATGGAAAACGGTGAGGCGCATCTTCTATCCAGGCTGTCGTTAAATTGTATCAGAAATTAAGGATGTCTGTCAATTGTTAATTTTGGCCGTTTACATTTTAAGTGGATGGTATTTTTTTTGGTTCCGAAGCATAGACTCTTTCTAAGCGGATGAAGATATTCTTGGTCGTTTCGAGAGAAAAATTCTTCGGGAGATATTTGGTCCCGTATGCATTGACGGGTTATGGAGGAGACGATTCAACGATGAACTCTACGAGCTGCACAGCGACACCGACCTGGTCAAAAAACGTCGCATTGGGCATTTGAGATGGCTGGAACATGTAGAGCGAATGAAGAGCAACGCTCCAGCTCGCAGAATCTTCGACTCTAATCCGGAGTATTGGAAGTCCTCGCTTCAGGTGGCGCGCCCAAGTAGAAGCGGACCTTAACCAACTTGGAGTGCGCAACTGGAGGCAGTAAGCTAATGACCGCGCTAATTGGAGAGGCTTATTAGTTGAGGTCTAGGTCCACCCCGGACTGTAGCGCCGGCTAAGAGAGAGCATATTTGTTGGCATTGTTATTATGACCCTTCACAGTCAGCTTTCGACCAGTAGTAAAATTACTGACTAGATTTGTTAAAAAAACCTGAGTTACGCAATCGAAAATATCGGGAGTAATATAAATGAAAACCAAAAACAAAAATTCAGAGTTGGTTGTAAATGAGTAGAAATTGAAGTAAATTTGGTTGAAATAAGTTTCATTGTGCAGCTTTTCGAACCAGCTGCAAACTTTTTTAATTTTAAAAACATCTGCATGGCCGATTGTGTTTGCATAGGTATGTACTAAAATATTTTGTTATTAAAAAATTATTTTCTTTGCTTAAAGTTGTTATTTTCGTATTGAGATCTATTTATTCCCTTTAAACCGAAATGTATTTTTCATTTCTATACCCTTTTCACACCTATCACAAGTCAGCTTACAGATTATCAGTACAATGATAGCGTGAACTATTCGAAGATTTTAGACATTCTTAGCTTATAGTAGACTTTAAACTTGATCGCAATAATTGTTTATTCTTTGTAAATTTCGATTGAAATGACCAGCCATATTTATTAGATTACCTTAAAACACCTCTCAGAGGTTGCTTAGTTAATCATCGCGCAAGTATTTACGCAACCTTTAGGTAACTTTGCTGATATTCTGATTTATAAACGATTTTCCTCTGTGTTTTAACTAAACGAGGTTTGTATATTAATAAGTAAGGACACTTACCAAACTATTACCAAAAACATAAGATTCTACTACATTTTGCTTTAAGGGTGCAGAAATTCAGCTGCTTTTGACAGATTTTTTTTTTATTTATATTGAAATATTTTGAGTAGCATGATGGACTCCCAAAACAAAGGAAAAAGATCAGAAATAATGAAATGTATTACAATGGCATACATATAAAAAATCCATTATACGATTTGTATTGTCTCGGGTTACTTTGTTGAAGAAGTTAATTAAATCGATATCCTTTACAAAAGCCGCGAAATAAAATGGAATTTTTATATCTTTTTATAAGTTTTTACAACTATTTTGTTTTAATGAAAATGCGAAAATGACATTTGCAATCAAAAACTAATTTTACATTTACCTCACACAGCATCTAAACGCAAATTTTGGCGTTTAGGTTACGCATCGCTTAAGCAACTTTGCTTATGTTTTATAAATAATGTTTTGCTGCGTAAGGGCAGTTTAAGTTTTGCGGCCGGCCTTTAAATATATTTATAAATAAGGCTGGCAGTGTTCGGTGTCAACGTTGATAACGTCGTCAAGGACAACGGCGATAACAAACATTCTTTCGTATGGCTCTTTGCACAGCTCCTATTTCTAACCTTAGAAAACAGAAAAACAATTTCCTAAAAAATAACTGTAAAAGTTAATACAATTTTTCTCAAACTTATTTATAAAAAATTAAGAATAAACTTTATGGTGCATTTACATGGCCACTCATGCAATGGTTGCAGAGGAAGATATTATTATCAATGAAATTAGGGTTAATTTAAGTAAACAAACAGCAAAAAGATAAAATGTCAAAGATTAGCCGCCGTACACAGGCGGATTTTCCCAAAAACAAGGCCAAAAATTATTTTTTCGCTTTTGATACCTAATTTTGGCATAAATACACAACAAAGAGATAGTATTAAATAAAAAACGTATTTACTTGTAAATTTAATTTTTTTTTTATTAATATTAATAGATATATAGTTTAATTCCTAAATTAAATTTTATTGTATTAAAAAAAAAACTATGTTTTTAATCACATTTGCAGAAACTAACTTTCCTTGTTCTCGAAGTTGCATTTGAGCAGGGTAGCATAACTCTTCGGGTTTAAATTCGGAATGTAGCCTTTCAGTTTTTCTCCTTTTGGATCTTTAACTTAACACTACAAAATCCGGTTGCGGCCGGCCAACAAATCCATGGGATCGGCATGGAAATGCAATTTCAAATTCCAGCCAAGTTTTGTTCTTACTAAAAGCTTTTTGATTCCTTGAGGAGGCTAACTATCAACTTTTATATTCATATGTAAACTTATTTAACTTTTGTTTTGTCTCCTCTGAGGCATCAATTTTAGGTAAGTCTTTTATTTTTTCTGCCAAAAAAATAATATTTTGCTTTAAATTCAGTTGATAAAAAAGCTTCTCAAGAATTCAGTTAGCTGATTTCTTGACAAAAATAATAAAAATAAATAACTTGATTGTGAGCCTGTAGCAAAATAGAAAATACATGCGATATCTGAGAAGATCGCAAAATATCGCACCTTTTTATGATTGTCTCTTAGAAAGCAAATACTAAGGTAAATTTTAAGATAATTTATATAACAGGACTCCGCCGGAAACGGAAACTTTTCCTTTATTGAACTAAAAAGTATGATCTTTTTCTTTGTTCCAAAAATACTTAATTTCAACATATTTAAGACCTTCATAAAACTAAAATCTGCTACAAAATGTTGTATAACAACTATTCTACTTACCCAAGGAAGACGAAATTCGTTATTTGCTCCGACAGCCTCTCAACGTTAACCGCAGTTATGAACTATAACAATGATACCCCGGTTATTATTGGTATCCGTGACAAATTAATAAAAAATAGAGGTAAAATTAAACTTCTATGGATCCCCGGACACGCGGGTATAAAGGGCAATGAAGTAGCCGCTTACCCACTACATCTTCAATAAAAAGGACATTAAAAGTTATATTATAGCCTTCTGGCTCGTACAACACCAAAGAGATTGGAAAACCTTTACCCATCAATATAAGTCAATCAATCCCGACGCAAAACCACCGAGGTTGCCTATAAATTGCACCCACAAAATGATAAGAACCTTTATTAGATTACGACTTACACATGACCACCTCATCACCAAAAACACCCGCCCCACTTGCCACATTTGCAGTTTTAACCAGATACTCTCCGCCCAGCACATAATCCACGAATGTTCTCCCTCTTCCCCTCTACAAAAATTGCTTTCATCTCCCACTGAATTTAATGTCAAAATAGTTTATAATCTTCTTTCATCTCTCCAATTAGAAAACAAAATCGAATATTTAGCCAAATTTATTTTATAAAATTAGCCGAAAGCCCTGGTAACTAGTGCTATTTATGTAATTATATTTACAGCATAATTGTATTATCTGTCAATAAAGCTTAATAATAATAATAATATTATACTTACCACTAGCAACAGATTCCATACTATATTATTTTTATAATTTCACACAGAAAATTTTTAAAAATAAAGCAGATCGATAACTTATAAAACACTAAACTTCTTAATGCACGAGATTCACAAAAGCTTATACTTCAAACTTATCAGCTTTCGAAATGATAATTTTAACTCAATTTGCGCCTTAAGTTATTGGCAAAGTAAGTGACGTGGGGTACCAAAATCGTGTGGTTTCCCTTTAGCAAAATCGCTGTCCTAACTTTTCCTGTCAGTTTTGTCGTATTTTGGCCCACATTTTATCTTAAAAAGCGATATACATTTTTTATGAGCGCCCAACGCAATTTTGGGCAACATGTCCTTTAATTTTGTGTTAATTTTGTTTGTTTTAATATATTTTAACGTAAAAAACGGCTCCAAGCATTTTTAACGTAAGAAACGGAAAGCATTAATTATAACTAATTATAAAAGTCATTGTGAAGTAGGGACATGTTTCATATGAAAAAACCATTAATCGAGTTTTATTTTCAGCGATGTTTGGGCTACTTTCTGGGCAACGATATTGGATTACAATCTTTCAAGTTTTGAGCGCTTAAAGCAAACCAAATTATGGCTATTTACGGAGAGTTTAACATTTTGAAACCCATTTTAAAACCCACATTTTTAAATTCTTCTCTTTCTAACGTCGGGTGAATTTTGTTTGAGCATACCTTGTATACTTACATCATTGGTTGTACCAAAGCAAGTATTATTAAAATTTAATAGACTTTCCAAAATAAAATTCGAAGAAAAAACGTAAATGAGTCGTAGTATATCAAAAACGTCGATATTCACAAAGATCTAGGTACATATTACTAGGGTGGAAGATGATATACAGAATTTCGCTCGCAAACAAAGCTCTCGCCTTCTTGGCCAAAACTATATATTAATAAATCCTACATAAGTTATAAGCTCTCCTACGAAAGTTAAATATATTAGAAGACTGCACATCGGTTAAGATTGGGGTCAAAATAAACTCCAAGATCATTGAAACTGTCAACATGTACTGAAAACTACATTTTACTAGGACTACCTTCTTATTTATTGCGAATAGCTAGATATTATCCATTTATATCGGAATTTATACAAAGGGTGATCTATTTCGAGGTTCCCTACTTTTTTAAAGAAACAAACACAGAAAATTCAAATTTAATGGAGAATGTTTATTATCATTTGAAAGAACATTCGTTGGCATTTATTTTTTGAAGATTATGTCTATCAAATGTTGGCCGTTGCTACGTCGCAGATGGTCCATCCGTTGAGTCCAATGGAAACATCACTCGTTCGAGCATTTCGACTGGTAACTGGCGAATGACACGAGTGATGTTTTCCTTCAAGGCCTGAATCGAAGCGGTTTTGTCGGCATAAGCTTTTGACTTTACATATCCCCACAGGAAAAAGTCTAACGGTGTGATATCACACGATCTTGGTGGCTCACCGAAATGTTCTCTCAATAAGTCCATTGATTGATGCGAAGTGTGGGAAGTTGCGCCGTCTTGCTGAAACCAAATGTCGCCGAGATCACGAGCTCAATTTCAGGCATCAAATAGTCGGTTATCATGGCACGATAACGGTCGCCATTGACGGTTACGTTCGCACCGGCATAATTTTTAAAGAAATATGGACCGATGATTCCACCGGCCCACAAACCACACCAAACCGTTGTTTTTTCTGGATGAAGTGGCAGTTCTTCAATCTCTTCAGGTTGCTCTTCGTCCCAAATGCGGCAATTTTGTTTGTTTACATACCCATTGAGCCAGAAATGGGCCTCATCGCTAAACAAAATTTGCTTCGAAAACGTCAGATCTTCTTGGAACTTTTCAAGAGCCCATAGAGCGAAGCGATGTCGCTTGGAAAGGTCGAGCGGCTTCAGTTGTTGCACAAGCTGTATTTTTTACGCTTTCAATTTAAGATCTTGACGTAAAATGCGCCAAGTCGTTCCATACGTCAGTCAGATTTGCTGAATGCTGGGTCTCAAAATGGGTGATGGTGTTGCGAATAGTACGCTCAGTAGGCCGATTATGTTGACCATAAGTTGAGCGAAGTGCACGAAACACATTCCACACAGAACGTGAATTTTCATAATAAAGTTGAACAATTTGTAAACGTTGTTCACGCGTAAGTCTTTCCATTATGAAATGCCAAACAATACTAAACGAAAATAACATGACAGCATGACACGTATCACACGTGATCTGTCAAAAAAGGTTATTGAAAAAAGTATCTCTACTTGGATCACCCGTTACCTGGATCAGCGGATGCTAACAAAACAAACATTAACTAAGCATTTGACTTTGACTGCGACTCAAAATAAATATAAGCTTCTTTATTTATTCGAATATTAAAATGACACATTTCATTTGGAATTATCAATGAGTTTGAGAATGGCAACATCGATCGTAAATGAAACTTATTTTCTTATTAGCTTTTGGACACCTGGTGGTAAATAGTAAAACAAGTTTCCTTATCAGAAATTGTGAACTGGATAGATAGATAGATCGTATGTGCTTTTTTAAATCTATTCATATTCAAGATCCATATCGATCATTAATCGATCACTAATAATTAAGAAAAAGGCTTACTGTTGCAAGTAACCCTAATTGACACTTTATTTTTTGTTATGTTTTAAGGATAAGAGTTTGTAACGTTTTATGTTAAAATCAAACCATTTTAAAAGCCTTATAACATGTAAATCAACAAAATCTAGTTGCATTGGTAGCTTTTTGGTTAGGTAATCTGAAAGAACTCTCTGATCCGGAAATTGTATTTAAATTTGTATGTAGGGTTAATGCATGAGGAAAGGGATATAAGCAATCGTTCCACCAACCAGTGAAGAGTCTCCACCTAATGCACCACCTGTGGTCCCGGCCAGCACGCTGTTTAATTTTTTTTTAGATCAAGCACTCTGATATTCTTAAAAAGGAAGTACGGTCTTTCTTGTAACCTTGTCCCATCAAGGAGCTGGGATTCGGAGACTCTCTCTACTCTCTGCCCTTTCGCTCAATGCAGCCGAGCCAATACGTGACACGTATTTTATTCGGCTATGTTAATTTGCGTGTTTGCAGACGAATGTAGACTGTTTGATTGATCTGTGATCTCACTCTTACATTTTTAAAATAATCGACGGCAGAGAAACCTCTCTCTCTCTCTTGCTTGTTTTTATGTTGATAACTTATGTACATTTTTTCTTGTTTTCTCTTAGTTTACGGACCATGTATGAACAAGATAGTCAGCTCTGCATTTTCCCTATCACTTTTAACCCGCAAAAATATTTAAAAATTACCACGAAATCCTCTCTCAATTTTCCTATCTCTGAATACATGTAAGCCAGACACATGAAGTTAGATCCAATTTGCTTAGTTACCCGCCAAAAAAACATTTCCAAATGGCAACGAAAACCAGCTGGTTGCGGCGGATGTGTTGGAAAATAGGAACTTTTATAGCTATTTTAATGTAAATTCTTATGATGAAATAAGAAATAAGTTACACAATTTAATTTAATTCGAATATTTTTTGCGGTTATAAGAAATAGTTCTCTATTTTGTATCTGCTTTTAAATATACACACTTGGGTTATATTGAATTAATTAGCCACTCTTTCCAACAGATGACTCTATTTGTCAAGTTATAATGTTATGCAAATTTTTATTTTTGAAAATAAACAAAACAATTTACTACTAACACTTGTTAGTGATTGCAAATGTTGTAAAAAAAGTGTTTTTATGTATCAAATTAATTGTAGGAATTTGAAAAGGGTTGAAACCAGTGCCTAATTGTGTAAAGTACTTAACTGCTTCAATATAACCATTTGTTAACCGAAAATGTATGATCAACTTACTTATTATATATTAGTCACGTTAATCAATATTATTTTGAATATTTTTCATTAAAAATTAGAATAAATTGGTTAAAACATAGCTTTATTAGTTGTGTGGTAAGTATGTTTGTATAAACCCATATTCAATTGTGAGGTGTAATCAGCTCAAAAAGAACAAATCACCGAATGTCTAGAGTCTCACGAACACGACACAGTTGAATCAATCCCATGTAGAGTTCCAACCTATAAAAGTATGAATATTAAATTCTTAAAGGGTTTTGTTGCTCGGTAAAACCTGCGGATGTTGTTTCGATCGCGGGGTATATTATAATTTTAGTTCCTTGTATCTCTGTTTTTGAATTCGCAAAAAATTAAAATAAACTTTTACCGTATTCAAATATAGCGGCGTTTAACAAATGTTAGAAAAAATGTGGCGTTCCATAACGCAAAATCGTAAACCTTATAAAACTCTACTAATTTCGGCACTCCGGTTCCATGTCCATCACTACTTAATTAACCCAACCTTTACGCTCATATGTCATTGCCTACTATTCCCATTTTTTCTATGCGATAAACAAAAAACAAACAATCATCTCAGTTCTAACAAGATTATCTCATCTCATTATTATCCTAAAAGAATGGAAATCAGGAAATCTCTTATCATTTTTACTCCGCCATATTACCACCCACTTTGTCCTAAACTCATCTTATATTCTATTAGACCTGATACCAACCAACCACAAACTAACACTGTCAACAATGAACGAGAAAGGAAAAAAAAAAGGAGAACAAGAATCTTAATTAGAAAAAGGTTCATAAATCTGTGTCCCAACTGAACAGAAAGGAGAGTGCCACAGAGTGGTAGCAAGGGAGAAAAGAAAAGCGTTAAAGAAGAAATTAATAAAGTCATAACCTGCCAACGCCTTAATACCCTGGCAACGAAAATACAAATTTAATGAAAACAAATTATCACCCTCCCATCCTTAGTCTATGTGTTGCTCTTGGTCCTGCGTAGTCCTCCTCCTGCTCCTTTTTTTTTTGTATACGAGTACATATTTACTTTGAGTAGTAGTGATCGTCATCGTGGCAATAGTGGGTGCAACCCTCTTATACATTTTTTTTCTTTCACTTATAGATATCATGCCTGTATGCCTACTCCTGTGGGTGGGTGGGTGTTAGTGGTTGGTTAAGATATTGGATTCCTTTCGGTGTAAGTTGCTGCTTCACCCTCCCTAGTTTGCGTCGTCCTTTCTAAGTGTAATATGCATGTAATTTGTGTGTTCTACGGTGTAAACAACGTTAACTGATTTTTCATTTCTACAACAAGGGTGATGATGCAATATCAAAAAAAAAAAAGGACGACAATGAGACGCTTATACGCACGTGTATGCCTTGTATTCATGGGCATTTGAAATGGCCCATCAAATTATAACCACCACCAACCGCGTCGTACAGACGGTCTGTCATTTATTAGAGAATCGCTGAGAAGACGAAGTCAATTTTCACATCACTTTGTACCAACAAACATAATCGACTTGTGTGGACGTTTGTATTCGAAAAGGGGGAGTATTTTTTGCACCCGCAAATCGTGATTGTTGTTAGGGGTTGCAAGCCAGTCAGCATAGTATGTATGCAAAACGACGAATATATCGGAGTAGACAAAATGGGGAGGCGTTTTTTAATGCGATACTACTAAGTTGGGGATGAGAGAACTTTTGAAAGCACAATGAAGGGAGTGGATTTGACAGTATCGGTTGGAATTTTAGGAGCTTTGTTAAAGACAGATCATCTGTAATCTATCTATATACTAACTTTATAATACCCTATTTAATATGCAACGTCTATTAGGCCCTGCCGGTAAATGCATCTGGGAAAACAATATATTTGGTCGTGTTCGGAATTCTTTGGTTTGCTGGAATTCTTGCTCTTTTCGACATATCAAGTCGATATTGATTTATTTTTTTGTTTATTTACATAAACTTCTTAAAAGTGACATGACAAAATGCCTGTCCTGTAATTTGATTCTTCTTCAAATTAATGCTACAATTGATTCAATAGAACGTAGTAATAACCGTTTTTTTTACTATCGGAAATGATCTATACAGATTAGCTGATGATAATAAAACACTCCGGATCATCAAACACTGACACCATTCTATAAGCTTTGCCCAGCCTAACCTAGCAATGAACGACTATACTGCAGTCAATTTGTCAAATAAATGTACCTTTATATATTCGAAGGCTCCTTTCTTTTTGGATTAATAATGATTTTACAATTTAAGTATGGCAGCATAAATTCTAGATGAAAATTATTTTTCCTATTAACTCTTGGGGCAGCATCTGGTGGTAAATAGTAAAACAAGTTTCCAGATCACAAACCTTGATCTCGATAAATAGTTAGATCATATGTATTACTTGTAGTGCATATGAATCATTTCTGATAATCAAAAATGGTTTATGTATTTTACTGACATTGAATGGTAACAAACAACAAAAGTATATTATTGTCATACAGTCGGACGTTTCTTATTATATTATATAAATTCTTAAAAATATCTTACTTTACTCTATATATGTATGGGGATTTGATAATACGAATGAATATACATATGTAAAATCGAATAAAGGATTCAATCTATTCACCGTTGTGGTGAAAATAAGATTGTTTGTCATTGAAAATGCGTGTATTCGGAATCGATGATATTTACCTTTCTTGAATAAATTTGAAATTACCTTTCAATTCAATTGTTTTGGACGGTTTCAAGACTGAAACTCACCAAATAAATGCTGGTGTCCCCCAAGGTGTTGTTTTGTCTCTGACTTTATCTCTTATTTTTATCAATGGTCTCCTGACTGTCACTTCCAATCCAATTTAATTTATTCCTTCGCTGATCACAGCACCCTCAGCTTCTCATAACTGTTTCCAGATTTAGTTCCCTCATATTCGGGCGTGGAGCTAGAACGGCAAGGTATGTTAAGCTCACTAAATTCTCATCACAGCATACTTAAGTTGGGTAAAACCTGTAGAGTAGAATTTAAAGCTTCCAAAAAGCAAAGCTGTCTTATTATCACTCAACAAAATTAAATTTGCATATCAATCTGGTAAATCTACGATAGCAGTTTTACATCATCTAGTTAAGAAGATCGAAGGTTCGCTAAACTCCAAAGAATTAGCTTTCTGTTCCTTTCTAGACATCGCTGGGCCCTTCGACAACACGTCGTACTCCTTCATTGCAAGAGCCGCCTATTACAAAGGAATAAACAAACTAACTATAAAAATGATACAATCAATGCTGAGCAGCAGATTCATGTCTACTAAACTTAGACCAACATCTATCACAATCGAAGCAGTCAAAGGTTGTCTACAAGGGGGCATTTTATCTCCCGTCATTGATAAACTTCTAGACGACCTAAACAATTCAGGATTTGGCACACAGGGCTTTGCCGACGACCTAGTGTTCATGTTACGAGGCAAACATGGACCTAGTCTATAAGATCTCATGAAAATCGCCTTCACAAGTATGGAACTTGTGTCAAGACAAAGGTCTAAATGTTAAACCCTCTATTCCTTCAAATCTTGAATTATTTCCTTTAACCGGAAACGAAATTCATCCTTCCAACCCTAATATCATTCTCAATAGATGAAAAATATCTCGGCATCACACTTGATCATAAGCTTGTTTGGAATGCTCATCTACAATGCACCCTAAATAAAGCGACTGGCTTAGTACCAACTCTTACTACTTAGTCCAAACTCTTTCATAAAAATTGGGTTTACGTCCAAAAATAACCAAACCATAGTCTTACCAATCATCACGTATTCAGCTCTAGTGTGGTGGGAAAAGGTAAACCAAATATCTTCCCAGAAAGCACTTCAAAGGATACAAAGACTGCCGGAATCATTCACGAATTAAGAAGTGTGGTGCTGCAAGCGCAATAAAACTCCACTTCGAGAAAAAATTTGTAGTAAGTAAAGTAAGTAAATGAAAAACTTAAACAATGTGATCTCACAGCACACCTAAAAGTCTTACAACTCCTCAAAGATTATACATAGCCCTTCAATTCAAGTCACCGTCCTCATGCCCACAAAAGTCAACTTTCATCGACAATTTAACATTACAATACCACACCGTTCCAAGTGAAAAACCGGAGGCCCTAGGCTAGACAGGTTCCACTCAGACTGGTATACGGATGGCTCAAAAATGCCTATGGGAGTAGGAGCAGGTATAGACTGGTATACGGATGGCTCAAAAATGCCTATGGGAGTAGGAGCAGGTATATGCGGACCCAACGGAAAAATGTCTGCTCCTCTAGGCCACACAACATCAATCATCCGAGCAGAAGCTTACGCCATCGAACTATGCGCAAGCGAATGCTTAAGGCGAAATCTCAGAAGATCAAACATCTACGTTCTCTTCGACAGTCAAGCAGCACTCAAAGCTCTTAACTCCTACAAGTTCAACTTTCTAATTGTTTGAATCTGTCTAAAACAACTCACCTCCCACAACAGAGTGAATCTCTACTGCGTCCCAGGAAACGAGGGAATTCTTGGTAATGAAGCTATAAGCAAACGTGACACTAAAGTCGAAAAAAGCAATCATCCTAAAGATGTTAAATGCTTCAACAAAGGGCTCACCAAACCTCAGGACATTGTCAAACCATCGGCCTCAACAATCGCAAGGTTCATCAAAGACCTAGGATTTCCGCCAACCCAAAACACTTATTAATCACTCATAGGGAACACAAAAGATCTTTATTTTGTCGCAGTGCCAATCAGCCCAAATCTTAATAATACAAAAAAATTATTTATTATTGAAGCGAAACCACAATACTCTTGACCCTCTTAGCCGTAGTCGCAATGTCTTCTGCCCATCAGTTCATCTTTAAGCCTATATTCAGATGTACAGCGTGGCTCTACCACGTAATTTCAATTATTTTTTCACAAGTTAAATAGCTCCTTATATAACAAATAATCAATCCATTCAATGTGGATTCGAAAATATATTTTATAACTCAAATTTAAGGGACCTACAGTTTAATGCCGATTCCGAACGTCAATTTATTTTTTGAGAAGTTTCTTATATCAGCTCTACTCTTGGATGTTTTTCAAACTTTCGCAAGCAGTGGGGCAGCGAATACAAACGTTTAGATGGTACGGGTTGGATTTGAACCGAGGACCCCTCGCTCAGTAACAACGCACCAACGTACTTAACCACTAAGCCACTGCACCCACAGCTCATAATATATTCTTTATAACAATAAAATAGCTTATGTATTACAAAACAAAAACTTTAATTTAACTGCGCACAATATCACAATATCGATTGCATTTGTGAACCTCATAAGGCTATGGGTGTGATGCCCACATACAAAAATCTCACAAAAATCGAGTTCCCCTCATCTTTGCGGGTATTGCGACTGAAAAATGATTTTTCAAGAAATCAAAATTAGTCAAGCTCCATTATGATTTCAATTGTATACAAACCAATTTTAGTTTCCGCCGACGAAATGTCTTAGTTGTATTTTTGAATTTTGAAGACTGACTGGCTACCTTTGGACCCGTCAAACCTTAGTTTCTTACTGAACGGGAAAAGCCAGTCTTCTATTCTCGCGGTGGCTGGGTCTTTGAAAGAGAGGTTCGGTCTTCCTTGTCGCCACGAACTACATCCACATCTTGGTACAGCTGATAGAGTTCGCGGTTGTATCTTCTCCTCCATTCGCCCACCTCGTAGACAGGAATAAATAGAATTTTCTTTCGAACGAGCCCCGTATTTACTCTCTTCTCCTGCTTATCGTCCAGCACTCGGTGCCGTATTGCAGTACTGGCAGGATAAGGGTTCTGTAGAGCTTGCACATTGTCCTTCGAGTCAGGTATTTTGAACCCATTTGCTTCGCCAAACCGAAGTAGCAGCGGTTTCCTAGGGTTATTCTTCGCCAGATTTTTACTAAGATGTCTTTCGTAGAGTTGATGTTTTCGCCGAGGTAAAAGAATTCATTAAGTTCCTCATTTATTTCAAGGCTAACTTATTTCTCATATTTTCAATAGCCGCGATAGAGGCACGCTGGCAGCGACTGATGATGTCAATATCAACCTCATACTCGAGTAGCTGAACTGATATGTTGAAGAAAATGCTTGCGTGTTGACATTTGCTCTGCGCACTATCTTCTCAAGAGCAGGCAAAATATCACTCCTCGAGGTAGAGTGATGGTTTTGTAATAATACAGGGAATAATTGTGGGATTTTTGTGTGTGTGGAAAGCAGACTAACACTTTTGTGTCTGTTTTTTCAGTTCGCAGGTGTTGCAATCACTTATATTCAAAAATTCATTCAGCTCCCTTAATTTTTCACAACAAGAAAAAAACATTTTCAAAAACACATCAAATTTCATATGATTTGTTTTCATTTTTTTTTTTATTTACGATTCCTTAATTTTTTATCACATCAACTTAATTACAACTTATTATCTTAAAAATTATTATATTATATTTCTTATTTTTTTTTCTATTACAATTTTTATATCTACAATTTCCCTTCTTTTCTTTACTTATTTCGTTTTCATTTTATTATTTCATTTGTGTTTTATAAAACTTATAAATACCGAAAATCAAAGTTATAATCATTCATTTATGTATATGATATATTTATGTATAAAAAAAAATACATATTTTTTTTTCAAACTTGATAATAATCCAAAATAAACGAAAAAAATAATCAAGGAAAACCCACTCTATTAACGTATTATTATTATTATTTTTTTTTGTCTTAAATTGCAAATATGTATCTTTTAATTATAATAATTAGTAAATGTATTTTGTATGTATATATATATGTGTGTTTTTGCTGTTAAGTTCGATTAAATCTACAACCTTACAATTAATAATTATATTCATAATAATTCGAATAAAAAAAAGAAGAAAAACAAACAAACAAAAATCCACCAAAATAAAAACTGGGCAAACAAGTGTACACTCGTTAGTTCATACATATATATTCTTTTTGATACATTTTTTAAAGATACTTTTTTTGTTTTGTCGGTAATGAAAAATCAGGAAGACTTGTAATTTAAAATTGTAAATTTTGTAATTTTCTTTTTATAAAAAAAAATTATTTAAATTCATTCTTTACTTAACCGATATTATTGCAGAGGTATTTTTTTCTTTTCTTTTCTTTTGGAGCATTGTATGAGGTGGAGTGTTTCTTCTTTTTTGTTGTTGTTTTTTTTTTTGTTTTTTGTTTTTGTATATTTAGGAACAATATTGCTTAAAACTTTTTTTTGTTAATATCGTATGTTTCCTTTTATATCTTTTGCTTTGTGATTTAATAAATCAGATTGCACCTCTTCAAGTCCATTTATGAATAATATCTGTGTAAAGTTTAGTTTTTTTTTATTAAGTATCTTTTTTTTTTATTTTTAAGAAAAAAAAATGTATATGTATAATATATAAGGGAATTTTTTAATTGGAAAGGAAAAGTGTAAAAAAAATTATAATAAAATATATAAAAAAGAACGTGGTTGGCTTGTGAATATGGAATCACTTTTACGTTGCAGGGATGTTTGTACTTAATATTTTGAGTACATTTTCAACGACGTCTACTTTATTGACTCTTACATATTGATTGAATGGACGATAATACCGAAGTAATACCATTAGAGAATTCGAGAAAAAAAGAAAGACATGTAAAAGTATAAAGCTATCGCGGATAGAAAAGCGCATGATTTAAAGAACTTCTATAAGTGAGGATTTTCGGGATTGAAGAACTTGGAGGAGTATCGCCTATTCGAGCTTTTTCCTCGGTCAGAAGACCTTCAACGATAATGAAAGCGTAGTAAAGGTACATAATCGCTGGTTTACATGGCCCTTAATTCTACCACGCAGGATAAGTGGCATGCACAATACTTAATAGTCTACTGCAAGGAAGGGAGAGCACTACAAAAAATGCAAAAATACGTGACACGTATTTTGGTAGGTAATGCTAATTTGCGTGGTAGCTGCCGTATGTAGACTGTTTGATCTGTGATCTCACTCTTACTTCTTTAAAATCATTGAAACCGATCTCTCTCTCTCTCTCTCTAATCTCGTGTAAAAATTGCATGCGTGGCCATGTAAGGCAGCCATTATATTCGGCTTACTCGAAAATGAAACACAACTGGTTTGAATAGTAAAGTTGATTTGATTTTAATTGAGTTATAATTTGAGATAATTTAGCCAATTGCCTTTTGTCTTAAATAACTATATCTCAATTATTTTTTTTAAGTCTGCGCAACTGATGCAGGAATTTCAACGCAGAAAAGCATCAAACAATTTACAGGCGCTTTCAATGCATTGGCATGAACTGTTTTGAGCATCAGCATCAAAATTTGTGCTGTAAGGTCGCATCAATAAGCATTTTGTTAGCGTTTTTTGAATTTTCTCTATGTCAAGCGTTATCTGCGTGTACGCGATATGTGTCGCATTTCGCAGTTTTTATTTATTGCGCGACTAACCCTGCAATACGCACACACCTGACCATCTCAAGGGACCAATTTAATAAAGTTTTGAAATTATGTTCTATACCGAGTCAATAGACGTACGTACAGAATTTTTCTCCTCTTAAAACCTCTAACCGCAGTTAATGCTTCACCAATCATGCCAAACTTTCATTAAGGCAAACATTTTTGGCACACAGCATCACTGTAAATTCTAGAAAGGCATTATATTCGTTTTCATAGGATAAGTAGTACTGGCGATTCATAAAAAAACCCAAAGTAGCAAGATGTACTACACCCCATTTGTTGAAGTTTATTACTGCTACGACTCTATCCAGTTCCAAACTGTGGAAATCAAGAAAAAGTTTAGTTCCTTAAGTTCATTTTAGGAAATGATCTTTGTCTGGCCTAACTAGTGGCGGAAACGCATTGTTTTCAAAACATAATATCTCTCTTTATGAAGCAACACGTCCATGGGTTCCCAATGAAATAAAGATGGTACGATGGTCACATAACTTCAGAACTATTGGACATAGCTACAGAAACCGCTTAATAAATTTTGTAGAGCTAATTTAATAACGCAAAAATATAAGAAAAGTCGTGTGATTTCAGAAGTCCCAACACCTATACAATATTTGACGTTAGAATTCAACATGCGTTTCTTCAGAAAAAGTTGTAAAAATCCTTAAAAACAGTCTGTCTTCCATTGGCAGTGTGTTATGAATTTCTTGAATTCCATTGACAGCTACTGTTTTAAAAGTACACAAAGCACAAATACAAAATGCCTCTCCTTTAATCTAACACTGAAAAAGAAAGGATGAGCTCTTAATCATTTTTTCCTTTAAGATTTAATTTTTTCAATTTGTCTCTTTGGTGACCAAATAAAGTCGCAAAAATTAGTTAAATAAGGCCGGATTAGGTTCTACGAAACTTCTACGTGGTTTTTAGCCATATCAATATTTGAAAAATGTTACGCATCCCAAATATCGGCATCTACAGTTGTGGTCATTTTTCGTATTTTGGATACGTGGAATGTGTGACATTTCTGAAATATTGACGCAGTTTAAGAACCACGCAAAACTCTCGTATAACCCAGACGTACACTTTACAGTTTAGCGATGTGATATACTAGTTGTGAGCATTTTTTGGTCGCTTGTTGCGTAAATTGGCAAAGAGTAAACGTCCATTGAATTGGGAATCCAAAACGTATCAAGTGGAATCACATATCGCCATCCCACGCTCCTTAATCTGTTTCTTAAAATAATAAAACTTGTTTTACAAATCAATTAAATTTCTTTTATAAAAATTCCTTTCTAATGAAATAACATTTCAATCTGTCTCAATTTAAACTTTCATTTTTTTTTTTTACAATTTTTGTTGTTGTCATGCTAAGGTAAACCAAATAAGAAAAAAAAAAAACTAAAAATTTCACATATTCATTTTCTTTGTCGTTTTTTACACATTAAATTATGGTTTTTTCTTAAATAAAAAAAAAAAAAAAAAAAAAAAACTGAGAAAAAAACACACAGAAAAAATAAAATAAGAAAACAAAATTCACTTAATTTTCGAGTTTTACAATAGTTGTCCGTGAAACTTGGCTGTATGGCGTACTAAAGCTAAATGACTTTTAAATACATTGCAGCACAGATTGCATAGGTATGTTTGTTGGTTTTGCATTCTCATAAGATATCTGTTCTCTTCTAAAATAGCCTGAAATATATACATTTATATATTTATAGGGATTTGATTTTTCTTTTTAATTTTTTGATTTAAATGCTCAACTAAACTGAATTGCACTGCTGCTAGTCAAATATATTTCTCATTTTGTCGTTTGTATTGCTAGTTTTGTAAATATATTGTTGTTGTAATGTAAGCATGTATGTGTGGCTCTGTGTGTATGTGTTTGTGTTTTGTGTGGCAGCGAAGAACAGTTATAAAAAAATTATGCGCAAAGGACCAAGCAATGTATAACTAACTATCTAGATAAAGCAGTGCAATAAAAATAAAGAAGAAGTTAAAAGGTGGGAAAGGATAGTTAGAGGCTCTAGCTGCAAAATGATTGTCTGAGGAGACTATAGAGACTCTTGAACCGTCAGACTTTTGGGAAAAAGGACAAAGTTAAGGAATAAAGAAGAAGTCGAAATCGAAACAGAAAACTACAATTTTTAAAAGTAGGCAAACTCTGGATCGCAGAGAGGAGTAAGATGTGGCACGCGGCCCGTTTGGGTTGTAAACTGTGCAAGGTATTATGATATGTTTGGCGTTAAATGGGCAAAGAACGAAAATAAATTACGCGAAAATATAAGGGAAGAAAAATCCTGCCAATCGTTGTTTGTTCTTTAAGCTACAAAAGCACTTCCACAACCAACCAAAACAGTAGCATGGACTTGACAGAAGGCAGCTTAAAGTTAATTTGGGTGTTTCGAAGAAGGATCCTTCGTGTGATATTGAATTCATTTAAGGTTGTTTTAATCTAATACAAATAAAATTATGAACAACACAAATGCAGTAACTTCAACTTATTCTCAAAGTTACGAATTCATCGACAGAGATGGCTGTAACACGTAAAGCGTATGAACAACAACCACCAGGACTGTCGAGTCTTCGAGTACATTGCAGCAAGCGAAGACCCACATGAGGAGGCTTTTTTAATGGCCGGACAGTGAATAAGAGATTCTTTTAAACCAGCCAGACATTAAGCCAGTTATTTGTGACCAGGTTCATGCTTCGCTGCCATTAGACCATATCTTTCTAGATATACTAGTTTGACAGCCATCTGAGGTTGACCTTCTCTGGATAAGCGTTGTTTGCTGTGACATTTGGTTCGTGCAAGCCTAAAGATAAAAGATGTAAAGGACTGCTTGAGCGACTGTAGTGCATATGTTCGTCTTTCTTTGAACGTTGTTTGGAACCTTTAGTTCATGTATGGTTAATGGGTTAATGGGACAAGAGAATCCTCGCACCATTAGATGAATCCAAATAGAACAGTAGGCTGGGTAATAACAAAGAATGTGTGGGTCATAAAGCATAAAGAATCTACATCTTTTGCTTGTTAGGTGAAAAAACTTATAAAGGAAACAAGGACTTCTTCTCTCTCATCAAACAGGCACTTGAGTGTGTGCAGCTTCTTTTACTGCTTGCGGACTGCTTCGCGAGGGATATACAACGACAAAAGTGATTACATTTCAGTTTGCCAAGAATTGAAGTTTCCGAATCCGAAAGGAACTAAAGTTTTGAATTAGAATCAGTCACAATACAGTTTGCCTGGGTCATAAGACTGATACTAACGAGAGGCTTGTGTGTTTAGTGGACAGCCTTAGATAAAGCGACAAAATATGATAAACAAAGCAAAGTCCAAGAATCAGCTTGCTGGTGCATTAGCGAAGTACTTCCAACTATTCCTATCGCCGCACTGTACATTCGGACCTAAAGTAAGTTTTTCGAATGCATTAACCCACTTCTACATTAACATGTGGTATCACAAAGTACCAAATATCGGTTTGGTAACAGCCATTTCTACCGAAATTGAAGCTAACCATGTGACTCTTTACATGCGACTTTCTGTGGCTATAGCAATAATTAATATGAAATAATTTCGAGACATCACATATGTGCCTATTGTGTGTAAAAGTATCCTAATCATAACCTATGGAAAGATCAAAGAAAAAAGATACCACGATAGAGATAGATGAAGCAATGAAATAACATGAAGTTTGCAAACTAAGCAAAATACATATAACTTACGGCGTAAGGGAGATTCAAAACGCGTAGCCCATCAAAGGGATCGAAATCGGTGTTAATAACATTTTAACTCGTCATATAAGCCACAGTTTCGTTGTTAAAGAAGCCTATTTATATCACAAGACGTCACATATCCAAACAGTAAATCTACTAGAAAGCCATAAATATGCTAGTTACAGTTACGCTCATACGCGGAAGTAGTATTGAATGACTCACGCACTAAAATCACAGTCAGTGCTTAATATTTTAAGACATTTTGTATGCACTACATACCTATAACATGGACGGATAGCAGAACTCGTATGTCTCAAGATCCTAAAATCCTAATTTAGACATAAAGCCTTCGAGCCAGCTCAACCCTTTTCACAAATCGACTATGTATGGAAACGACAAGGAGTTTAACCTGTATATCGTTAACTTAAAACAACACTAGCAAGATGTGTCTGCCGAGGTTGTCATTCTGTGCCTAAAAATCTAGTAGGCGATATGGCTATTGAGATATTAAGATAAAACTATAAAAAAAGATAGTGAAATGTTGTATACCGAAGAATTGAAGTACACTGTTCTTCAATTAAACGACGAACGGGATTTCTCTAACTGCAGACAACATAATTAGCCACAATATGCGATTGGTAATTACGGCAGAAGTGAGTCCACATTTAGTACCGCAACCAACATACTCTTTGCAACCGATAATAATTAATCAGGCTGACTGATTTGTTGCTGTGGCGCCAAAAAACAGAGAAAAATCACTCTCCTACTTATTAGCAAAACTTCCTCCAGTTATATTCAGCAGCAACGCAACTCCTAATCATAGAAGAAAAGATGAAACGGATGTAATGTCCGATACCTTTGGACAGAGCCCCGATACATGCAGGCTAATTGTTACTCGTAGGACAAAAGACAGATCAAGCAATGGTATGATCAAGCCAGAGTTAGGCACCTCGAAATTGCATTAAAATTTGTTAAGCTTTTGTTAATTGCTATATCTTATCAACTAGACACTATTGAAAGTATTCTAAATAAGCTGCTCAATTCAACCCTCTCTTGGCGTCCAAAGCAGACCCTTTTATTTAAATTCGTTTCGTTTTTTTGTTTTTGTTTTTCGATAGAAAGAAGAAAATCAGGGAATTGGCGCAAGCGCAAGCAATTTTTTTTGTTTAGATATTTATATACTTCTACTATTGATACTTGAATATTAGCAAATTCCTGGCATCGGACAGAATCGAATTGTGCCCGTTTTGTAACAGTACCTGCATGAATCTCCGCTCGGGGTGCTTGTAGAATATATGATCCCTCAGTTCGTTTTCATTTGTAAAAATTACACCGCAGTCATGGCATTTAAGATCTTCGCCGCCGTCGATTTGTTCGTGTTGTTGGTCTTGTTGTTGTTGAGCATTGCCATTGGTATTGTTGTTATTGTTGATCAAAGTTGCCTGCACGACTGTTGTCTGTATTGGAATTTAATTTGTAATTTTTTTTTTGGTTGGTTATTTAGTGTGCAAATAACGAACTTTTACATGGCTGCCAAGTTCAGTGCCACCACCACCACCACCACCACCACCAGAAGTTTGTTGCTGTTGTGGCATATGATTGATTTGAATTGTAGCACCACCAATATGCTGCTGATGTTGTGTCGGTAATTCAATCTTAATTGTTTGAACATTTGAATGATTTAATTGCTGCTGCTGCTGCTGTTGTTGATTCTTCTTCTTTGGCGGACGACCACCTATATACGAGAGGAAGAGACAAAATGTTAGAAAATGTCCTTCTTATTTATCTTAAGGTCAATAAAATGTGCATCAAAATGAATTTGTGTGTGTGTATGTGTAGGTGCGTGCATAGATGAAAGTAATAACAAAATTTTATTCATACGTTGCCCTGGTGTGTGATGTTGTATCGACAGTGGCTGCCCAATCATTTGAATCGGCTGATGGAGCTGATGTTGCTGCTGTTGTTTTTTAGAACGCTTAGGCGGCGGCAGTTCACTGTGAGAATGGCGAGTAAGAAGATGTTTCGATAAGTGTTGTTTAACGGCGAATGCTTGGTTACAATTAGCTACCGGACATGTAATGTACCTTTCAAAGTAGAGTACATTGCAAAAATTTATGTTTCAAACAATTTTTTACACAATTCGCTTTTTTTATAGTAAAAAAAAATAACAATTATTTTGCATGTACATCAATAAACTACGATCGAACAGAAGCACAAATGTACACGAAAACATACAGAGAGAAGGAAAAGAGAGTACTATGTGTATTCATCTGGCGACAGACTCACCTCCCTTCGATGTGGCGTTGAACGTGCTTTTTGAGCAGCACCTCCTGATTGAAAGAACTGGGGCACATGTCACACTTGAATTTGAATTCGTCATGCATTTTGTTGTGTTGGTCGAGGTGTGCTTGTTGCAGGAATTTCTCATCGCACTTCTGACACTCATACGGGAAGGCCAAGCCGTGAGACTTCATGTGCGTATGCAGTTGCGATTGCTGTTTGAAAGTTTTCTCTGGGCACCGGGGGCAATAGTAGCCGGTGATGCCGGCATGTGCTTGCAGGTGCTGATTCAATGAGGTGACTTGGGTAAACTTCTTCGGGCATTGATTGCAACAATACTGTTGTACTTTGTGATGCGTCTTCATGTGGTTGTTTAGATTTGTTACCTGCGAATAAATTTAACAAAATAGAAATTATTAGTGGCGAAGGAACGATACACATCAACGTAGGTCCGAGTTTGTATGGATTTTCAATTTTGAAGTTAAAAACTTTATTTTATTCAAAAGTCAATCTTCCATTTAAATGCTATAAAGATTGTCCGGTTAGTAAGGCATCTTCGAAAAATGCTATTGCTGTCAGAATTACTGGCAAGTCAGGTATATGCAAAGAATGTAACAATCCCAGTCCTGCTCTATGGTTTCGAGGCATGAACCCTTTCTAAAGCGGATAAAAATACCGTTGGTTGTTTTGAAAGAAAATGTTTTCGTTAGTTTAGTTATTTGGTCCCTCCCGTGCGTTATAGGGTTATGGAAGAAACGCTTCAATGATGAACTTTACGAACTGCACAGTGACATCGACCTGGAGAAAAAGTTGCGCATTGAGCATTTAAGATGGCTGAAATTAGAGATATGTAGGGTGAACGACCATCCACTCTCTAGCCCGCAGAATCTTGGACTCTAAACCGGAAAGACAACGCGGTTGAGCCAGACTTCGTCTTATGTGTCGCACACTTTTAAAAGGGAAACTTCTTGGAGTGCACAACTAGAGGCAGTTAGCCAAAGACCGCATTGTTTGAAGAGCCTTATTAGTTGATGCTCCGGTTCACCCCGGAATGTAGTGCGGCCTGATTAAGTAAGTGAGCGCCCCCAATGTTCGAAGATGATGGAAAGATGCCATGTATCAGACAAGGGCCTCTTCTAAGTAAAGTCGAACAAACCGAGCATGAGCCCTCTTCATTAAAATGGATGTCCACCTAAAACGAAACCATACTCGATTAGCAACTGCCCTTTAACATTCGTATTAGCAATTTTATTTTTATAAACGTTTGCAAACTGGCAATATCTACCACGGTTTCAACATCAAATAGTCGGTTATCATGGCACGATAACGGTCGCCATTGACGGCTACGTTCGCACCGGCATAATTTTTAAAGAAATATGGACCGATGATTCCACCGGCCCACAAACCACACCAAACCGTTGTTTTTTCTGGATGAAGTGGCAGTTCTTCAATCTCTTCAGGTTGCTCTTCGTTCCAAATGCGGCAATTTTGTTTGTTTACATACCCATTGAGCCAGAAATGGGCCTCATCGCTAAACAAAATTTGCCTCGAAAACGTCGGATCTTCTTGGAACTTTTCAAGAGCCCATAGAGCGAAGCGATGTCGCTTGGGAAGGTCGAGCGGCTTCAGTTGTTGCACAAGCTGTATTTTGTACGCTTTCAATTTAAGATCTTGACGTAAAATGCGCCAAGTCGTTCCATACGTCAGTCCGAGTTGCTGCGAACGGCGCCGAATCGACTCTCTACGGTCTTCGTATACACTCTCAGCTACGGCCGCTATATTTTCTTCACAGCGTGCTGGACGTGGTCTATTCGGTCGAATATTATCCAAAAATGAATGCTGGGTCTCAAAATGGGTGATGGTGTTGCGAATAGTACGCTCAGTAGGCCGATTATGTTGACCATAAGTTGAGCGAAGTGCACGAAACACATTCCTCACAGAACGTGAATTTTCATAATAAAGTTGAACAATCTGTAAACGTTGTTCACGCGTAAGTCTTTCCATTATGAAATGACAAACAATACTAAGCAAAAATAACATGACAGCATGACACGACTCACACGTGATCTGTCAAAAAAGGCTATTGAAAAAAGTATCTCTACTTGGATCACCCGTTAGTTGCTCAACGATGAACCAACGAAGAATTAAGAAAGTTGAACAGATAATGTGATGCTGGCATTAGTCTTTTTGAGTATCCTTTGGTTTCGTGTTTCCGCAGCTATTTATTACATTATCTACATATGTATATGTACTCCAAATCTAATTTTTCTATGTGTTACAGTTTCCGAGTACAGTATGGGTTAAATAAAATAGCCTCAGCCTTGAAACTAAGAAAGCACCTTTTTGGGCTATAATTTTGCATCTGACTGAGATGCCGTCCAGAGAACAGCAAATTGGCATAGCTATTATTAAATGGGAACATAGATGCGACAATACATTTCAATTTCAGCCAAATGAATTAAATCAAGCGTCTATCGAGCGGCCTCCTTGGATACGAAGTGTTCATATTCTGTCTTTAACAATTCTTCTAAATTCTGCTAATGCCTTTCTCCTTCTGATTCCTTCCTTAACTACCATGCGGCGTATTAAAAGAAGTGTTTACCTTTGTCAGATAAAAACAGCGTGCAATAATCTTGAGTCTTTATTCCTCGAAACTGGTTTTTAACTATCCATGGTTCTTTGATAAAGACCATATCCTTGAAGAGACGGAGAAGAAGCGTCGCCGAAGCGTTTTTTTGGGGTGTTGGAGGTTAATCTGCAGCATTTTTCCTAAAATTACGCAATTCCACCACGGTATTATTCAAGTCATCCGATTCAGAAGACGTCGCAAGGAGTCTCGCCCAGAAGGACTCTGTACAGACTGTGTTATCTGTTTCCATTTCTGACATATTGTCATTAATGACGAAGCGTGGGCCACTGTTTCAGTGGCAGAATCGGATTCAATTTGTGCTATTTTGACCAGTTGTAAACATAACCAGTTGTTCGATTGAATATGGGGCGATCAGAAAAGAAAAAAAATACGAGCCCTTAATTGATTTGATGTATGGTTAATGTTCCATCTTAATTCAGATTCCAACACTCGGTTATATGGAAAAAAAAAACTCCCACTTACTTGCGCAAAAGATCGTCCACATTCCGGTTCGATGCATACAAACGGGCGCTCTCCTGTGTGCAGTCGTCGGTGATTGTTCAAATTTGTTATCTAGAAAAAAAAAACTCTCTTAGGACTATTCAAAAACGCCAACAGAATTCAAAACTAACCTGCGTAAATGTTTTGCCGCAATCGATGCAAACATAAGGCCTATCATTTGTGTGTATACGCTCGTGATTGCGTAAATTCGCCGCTTGTGTGAAGCCTGTCCAAAAATAAGAACATTCATCAAAATCTCCCTGAAACCACCATATACCTTCTAACTTACCCTTATGGCAAAATGTGCAGACATACTTCCTTTCGGCCGAATGGTTTCGTATGTGTGTCAGTAGCGATGATTTTCTCGAAAACGTCTTCGAACATAGCGGGCATGAGCCCTCTTCATTAAAAAGGATGTCCACCTAAAACGAAACCATATTCGATTAGCAATTGTCATTTAAAGTCTATTCTCATAAAGATAAAAGCAAAACTGTTTAAAAAATAAAACAAATAAATAAATTGCAATAAATACGTCTATGGTTTGAATGGTTTTCTCCAAATCAAATGACATTGTTTCGGTTTTTTTCACGCCGTTTTGATTGGACATAGAACCACTTAGTTGTTGGCTATTTATCTAAATTGAACAGAGAATGGAAATCGCATTAGGATTCTACAATTTCGTAGACGGTTCGTGTCTACAAACTTACATCTCCGGCTTGGTGACTTTCTGATGAGTTGTTTGTTGTTGACTGCTGTTGCTGTCCAGATTGTTGCTGTTGCTGCTGTTGTTGGGGCTGTTGCTGCTGCACTTGGATTGTGGTGCCACCGTTTGTCGTCACTGTTGTTGGAGTAGTTGTGTTGTTGTTGGCCGCACTTGCTGTTGTAGTTGGCAGATCTTGTCTGATTGTTTGATAAAAGTTCGCTGTTAGTCCGTTTGTGGTCAAATGCTCCGAACATTTGACGCAAGTTGGAAGATTATAGCCAGGCACCTGAAACAACTAAAGTGCGCAGAACATGAGTTGTAAAATTTATACTATTTATATGCGTACAAGAACCAACAAGAAGAAGACGAAGCAACAATGAAATAAAAAAAGAGATAAGTGCATAGATCAATCTGTAGATGGAGGTGGGGCAAGATAATTAGAACGGAGTGGAAGTCAACTGGCAGTTTTTGAGCAGAACTTTGTCCACAAAGAAAAGTGTTCTAAACCGACAGTAAGTCGACATATCGGAGCTGATAGAACTTTCTTCCCCAAAATGCGGATCAAGTGACCCTTCCTTCAGTGGTCCAACGCACTTAACCACTAAGCTACGGCACCCACGGGGCTTAGTTCAAGCTACGAAAAAATTAAAAGAACTTACTAACTAAAAATTAGACACTATGACTTAAAAACTAAGATGGCGATGACTACAATGGGATGAAGATACAAATGATGACAATGTAAGACAATAAGAAAGTTTGTACAACTTATTATTCAGCAACTCAAAATTGTTGGTCTAAATATAGACGTTTGAAGCATTCATGTGTTAAAGTAAGTGCAAGCAAACAGTCCTAACACAACTATATATCAACTCAAAGAAAAAACAAGAATACTTGGCCTGATCTGCACTAAGTCGTGGAAATAGGATGCGCATGGTACATTTTTAGCTGATAAGTTTAATAAATCCTTAAACTGAAACAAAATTATCTGCCAGAAAGGACCCCCAGAACACAGCTATGAATAAAGCCCAAGCGCTTATAGGAGGGTCTACATAGCATAATCATTCCATTTTTCTCACTGGACTAAGAACAGCGATCAAATGATCCAACGAAAACTCAAAGCTTTATGGAGCTTCACCACCGCCACCTTTAAAACCGCTCTAACTTACTTCGAATTCACATAATATGGTCTCCTAGCTACTTAGGAAATCCGGGAAATAAAACCAACAAACAACTGAAATGAACATGAACATATCTTAAACGTATAAAATGGTTTTAAAGGATATACGATGTGTTTGAATAGCTCATTTTCCTTTTTGAGACAGCATAAAACAACTTTAAAGCAAATGACTATAAAGAATCATTGGCATTCCTTCATTACAAGAGATTCTAGACAAAACCATGCCTCTAGATAAATCACTACTTTTTTTCCTTTTAAATAATCCTTCTAAGCCAATATAAACTCCAAGTCTAACATTTATTTTACATACTCTTAAACCTAATCATATTAATAAATACCACAATTGAATATAAAATTTCCAAAATGGCATCTGGCATTTTTTGACATATTCACTTTTTCATACAAATGTATTCATGAAAAAGCGCAACTTTGGTATTAAGTTTACCATTAATGGGGTATTTATTTGAAGACATAATTTTGAAAACGCCACATGTCTACAAGATTTAGCACAGAAATTATAATAAAATTTCTCAAGAAAATTTCGTTCCATTTAAAGTAAAAGACACTTGTAGTATCATACATACCAAGTCGGACTGATTTAGCTTATATTGAAAAGGTTTTGTATTATTTGAAAATTGCAGACATTGCAAATGTAAAACAATACAATTTACAGACTTTTATGAGAAAGTATTCGAATGGCCAACTGCAAACAAACAAGAGATTCATAATAAAAGTTTCACAACATTAACATGGTTTTATAGCTATTTTTTTAAATCAATAACGTGAGTTTCGAAAAGGTCACTTATCATATATAAAATATTAATGATATAAAATATATAAATGGCAAACATTTCTGTAAGTTTTCATTACTAATTGACCCCAAAATATAATCCAAAAAAGAATGATAAATAATTAATTTCCTTTCGTTAATATCTGAGCGGAAAACACTTTAATTTGCTGATCTCTTTGAGGCGCTTTTCAAATTCATCTATACAGTTTTCATAGTTGTGAATTGTTTGTAAAACGTTGTAGGGTAGAGTGGGTCACTTTCTACCCTGGGTCATTTTTTACTTTTTCGTGTTCGGATCAAGTTTAATTTTAAGTAGCACGAATTTGCACATACGATTTATTCGATAAAAAAACTATTCAAAACCTAAATGCGAGCAGACAGATATTTAGAACAAAATTATTGATTTAATAAGTTTGTTCCAACACCGAATCACAAACTAATATCTGACTAGAATGACATATTTGGGAAATCTCCTAGACACCTTAAAGTAGACATCAAAGAATACAATACTTCTTTGTAGAATATGACCATAAATTGTCCATAAGTCGAACAATAATTCGATATAGTATATGTCTATAGTCTGCGAGACGTTAGTGAATGCTTCAACATAAGTTAATAAGTCCCAAAAGACTAAAATTGGGAATTAATTCCTTGCGGCAAAAAAAACGCATAGTAAGCAAAATGCTTAAAATTACTTCATACAAACCTTTCATTTTTATTTATTTCCTATTCATAAGCACCCGCGTCCACAGAACGAAGGCACGAACTAAAGGCTAAATTAAACTGAAAACGACAAGGCAAATGCAAGGCAACTGAGACTGTGAGAGAATTTTACGAATTGCGCATGTCTCTGATTTTTAGTCCGCAAAAAAATCCTCTGACTGTTTTGACTATCAGAAACAAGTTTGCTGATTGTTCGAAATCGTGTCGGAACAGCCTTATGATAGTTTGAGTTTGCGTTTGTGTCGTGTTGGAACTGCGCATACTCCTGACAGTTTGCTGATAGTTTGAGCTCCTGTTGGAACAAACCTAATATATACACTTTTTGCACTGAAATGACAGGAAAATATAGATGTATGATTGCGTCCATCGAAATGCAGCTACTTTTAGTTTGGTTTGGGATTTGATACACTTATCTTTATTTGAGTGATACCATAGCAACGTGTATTTTGGGATTTTTGGAAGGATTTATTTGTTTTGTTATTGAATTTTGAGGAATTTTTTGATTAAACCTGAGAAAGTTTTAAAATCCCATTTTGTGCAGTTGTGGTGGATAAACGGTTTTTTAGTTATTTCTTTTAGATTTAGTGTCCTTCTAACCAATTCGCTCGCCAAAGTCATTTGGCATAATAAAAAAAATTGTATAGCGGCCTTATTATTAATGCCGATTTAACTGATTGATAACTCTTACACACTGTTAACTCATTAGTTAAACTCAATTTCTTATTAATTATCATTTTTAAGGATTTATCTGCTGCGTAAAAAATGTCAAAAACTAACTCAATGATGTAGGTTTGGGTTTTTTTGCAATTTTTGTTTATTTAAGTGCTGCAACAGTATAAAAACAAAGAAAATCTGTATTTATCCATACAAATAATAAACCGTTTTTTCCTTAAGTAATCAAAAAAATGGCTTATGTCTTGATAAACTTTCTTAATAATATAAACATGTTTGAAGATGATATTGTACCTACATCACGCCAAAGAAAAGTGTATAAAACAAGAAAAAATCCTTTTACGAATTTGGAAAATGCTGTATTAAAAATAAAATACAGGTTCCCAAAACGAAATACGTTGAAACTAATTGCCCTAGTAAGGGAAGACATTGATGGGAATAAAAACGGCGGACGCATTCCTATGGATGTACAGGTGATGGCTGCTATAAGTACTGGGGTTGTAATTTCCTTAATTAATAATTTGGTATAATTATTTACTATATTAGAAATTTGTAAATTTGTTGTTTGCATATGTCAGATGTCAGCCAGAATGTAATAGAATTTAGCACAATTTATATCAGTGATGCCATTTTCTAGCAAATTTTTCAGGAAAACTGACAGTTAGTTATTGTATGGAGAACCATTCATTATTAATAAGAAAAGTTAACAAACGGATAAGTTTTTTATCTGTGTGCTATCTAACACATGAGCTAACGAGCCAGTAGGGTTTTATTATTAACAAGGCTCTAAGTGTTTCAGAATACTTAGTTAGATTTTGTTCCATTTCCATTTTTTTTCTGACTTACTTGAAATTTAGAATATCGACGGCTTAGTGTGTAAACCTGCTAACTCCTTAAATGAGAACTTTATAGGAGGAGGAAAAAAAACTACGCCAAAACACTTTTTGCACCTTTGAAAAATAAAATTAAGAATATGATTTGTGTGTTGTCAAAAGAAATTAAATATTTTTCGACCTATTTACATTAGGTTTTTGTGTATGCTCTTCTTAGTTTTGATAGGGTAAGTAGTTGAGTTTAAAGTTAAGGACTCAACTAACTGTCTTATTCATCATGGAATTTGGAACACTTTTACTTCGAATATTGTTTTGGTCCTTATATCACACGATGCGTCTTCATTTTACATTTCTAATAGTGTTATAATATCAGATATTACAAAAATGGAGTTAGGCGGCATTTTCACATTTTCTTCAAAAAATGTTTTAAAGAATATAACTTTGATTGATTCCAAGATTTTTTTTTTGAACTGGGAACACTTATTCGAGGTAGCGACGATAGCAATGCAGCGAAACACCATTAAACAAAGTTTATGTATTGTTTTGAATTGAAAAATTATTTTTGTATAAATGTCATAGAATTAAAAAAAAAACAATCCTTTTTTATAATAACATAACCAAAGCTTGTTGAAAGGCTAGTTGATTTAATATTTATGGACTGTTAGTGAAATGTCAAATCCATACATTTCAATAAGAAAACAACTTTTAAAAAATTAAAGTGCAAAATAAATGAAGTAAACATTTGCCTTTTCCATAGAAACATGTTAACAAGAGAGTGACAGTTAATTTCAAAAACTGTCATATGATAGTCGCGTGTGTGACTGGACTAAATAAATCGGGTTGATTAGCAAGGGACTAGTTGACGATTTGAAACTTAAACGTACCCAAACTTACGAAAAAGTTAGGGAAAGGTTTTGTACAAAATAGAAGTAAATTTTCAAATATGACAGCTTTTTTATATCATTTGTTCGCAGTGGTGACTGGTTAAAAAAATGTATGAACATGAACAAATTGTTAATTTATTACCAACAGTCGTATTCTACCACAGATCCAATACAATTTTTCTTATTTATTTAATATTTTTACACAATGCAGTTTAATGTTATCAAAGTTTTAACCTACCAAGTGGTGCTATGGACCAAGTTTAAAATATGTGACTAATTTTGTATTCACAAAACAACAAGTATTTTAATAATTAAAATTCCGAATCATGCAAACAGAAAAACTTAAATTTTAAATTAACTGGCAAAGGCCATGCTGTCAGATTTTATTCAGGCGCTTTAACAACGTTATCAAATTTTAGAAATTTGTTTCAAAATTATTTTTTTATGCGCAAAAATAGGCACTTGCTCCATATTACGTCGAACATAGTCGAAGAAGTTCAAGACCAAGTGGTCTTTGTCCCTCTACTTTATGGAAAATTGTACGCAAAGATTATCGAAACGCCGTAATATCCTGAGAAATGGACTGTTTGGTGGGGTCTGTGGGATAGTGAAACAATTGGACCCCATTTTCCAACAGAAAATAAAGCTAATCAGCTGGTTACGGTCAACGGCACTCTCTGTAGAGTAATGAATTCTTGTGCCTCAATTGAATGAAATGAATGTGGAAAGATGTGATTCCAGCAAAATGGAAACGCATAATTTCGCTCAATGGACCTCTAAATTGGACTCCAATTCTCTTTACTTCTTGATTACAATGGACGCATTGGAAGCCAACATTCTTCTTGTTACTGAGGAAATACGTTCACAAATACTTGAAAGTTTTTGAAAATGTTGTCTCTGATTGTCATCCCGAAGTTGTGTTATAAACTAATTGTAGAATATATGCTCTCGATTGAACAAAAACATATTGCTAATTAATGAAATGTCCTTTCGAATCAATTTCAGTACCGGCTTAAAAAACATTTTTTTATTACTACCTGTCGCTGCCACCATTGGCTGAAATGTGAAACAGATAATTGTCTCGAGTTACATTTTGCAGCTTAAGTTAGGTATGAAACAAAAAACAAACAAAATGTTCAATATAAGAAATTATGGACAATTTTACTACTCTATACGAGGTGTTACCAACATAATATTTAATGTGTGTGTGTGTATACGATTCGTGGATATATTCAAAGAAAAAAATGGTAAGTAAATTAAACAGTTAATTACACATATTTTTTAGGAAAGTGACCTGCATTAAAAAAAATTTACTTGGGTAAGAAAACCGTAAGTGGCTTCAAAATTTATTATTTATTTATAATAATTTAAGCGCAGTTCCAAAGAACATTATTTCTTCTTATAAAAACAAAGCCCTACATAAAGTTTCTGATGCTACTATTAACGGAGTTGTTTGCATTAATGTGGGTCAGGGTACACAAAGTAGGACTTTCCTCAAACCCTCGGTTAACTGGAGAAAAAACTTAACATTAAAGTATTGAACATTAAGTCGGAAACACCCTGTATTACGAATGCTATTCAATTTTAAGGAAAATAAACAACAGAGACAAAACATAAAATGCGTTGACCATTTTCCTTATACGTCTATGAAGTTTTTGTCTACATCTGATGTTTTGCGAACAATAAAACGGTGCATGAAATACGTTAAGTAATTATTTTCTTACATGACTTTAGAGTGTTGGACTGTTTTCTGTTGGCCTACAATTCTTATTGCCTAGATGCAATTCAAATTTGCATCTTCGTTGCTCGATTAGATGAAAAAATTAAGATCGAGTTCACATTTAAATAATTTCAGAGAACGAAAACATTCAAAAATCCAGCATTTGTACAATAAAAGACAAAAACGGTTGCTTTTGAGGAGTCTTAACAATAGTGAAAACTCAGAGGCGTTCATTTAGAAATGGTGAGTATCCACGAATGGAAAACTAACTTTTGGAATGGTTCCTCCAGCAGCACGAAACGTGGCTTATAATTAAAAGCTGAAAACAAAAACATACACAAAAAGTTTTCGACAGGAGACCGCTTTCTAAATTTAAAAATAGATTCTCAAGACATCTGGAGAAAAGTTAACTTCAAAAGCTAAATTGATGGAGCACTTCAAAGAGTGACTGGCAGAAATAATTGAGCGGCAGCAACTTTTTCTGGACGCAGTTTTTAATATACATAAATGAAACAGAACTGGAAAGTGTTGCCGCACCTATGGCACTCTGAAGAAGCAACAGCTACAGGGTCGAACCAGTTTCAAGGAACGCTTTATGCTCTAAGGCATCAGGACATTCAAAAACAAACGATTACAAGTCAACTATGGGCATAGTAAATCTACTTGGATGGCCAAGAGTGCTTTTTTTTTGATAATGCAACAAGCATTGACATCCAATTGGCTGCTCTTCTGAGAGATCTATTTTTTAAAAGGTTAAACTTATTTATCTAGGAAATTTGTACAAATGCATGTTTTGATTTTGTCTTTTTTCTAGCAAAAATTCAACTAATTTAAGTTTTTTTTTTTTTAAGTCAGCTGAAGTAAAAAAATTTAACTAAATAAACTCAATCAAGATGGGCAAGATGAGACAATTATCAACATCCGTGGAAGCGAAATGGATGACAAAGACAAAGATGCCGGTATAGTTCAAAAGACCAAACATGACGACGTAATTCAAAAACTGCATTAAATAGGCAGAAGAAAATAGTAAATTTATACTACTGCAGTTGCAAATAGGTAAAAATAAACTATTATTTATAGAAAAAACACTAGAACATCGAATTTAGGATACAATTCCCCCAATAATGGAAACAAAATTCGTGACTAAACAGAACGCCATAGTAAACTGAATACATAGAATACGAAACAGATTGCTGTCTTGACCAACTGTAGTACCATCCCCAATAAACTCATCACCAACCAAAACTGATGTGATCTACGCACAAGACCCTCATTTATTTTTAAAGGAAAACTCAAGCAGTGCGGAATGTCCTACTGGATTCAGGGGAGACAGTGATTTAGCGACATACACACATATTCCAATAACATATACACAACTTAATTAAATAAATACAAATTACAATAAAAAACAAAACACACAACTGTCCCGCTGATTTCGCTTACCGGCAAACCAGATTCTCATCAACAAAACAGAAGAAAAAACAACAAATTAGCATGCACCCTATGAAATTCTAGCCCCAACCAAGACTCCACACTCCACCACCACATTCGCGCGCTCTTTTTCGACGTTTCTCTGTTCTCTCGTTGTTTTCGACTTTTTTTTATAGAGGAGCATTTATTTTTTTTTTTATGAATACCAAACAAAAATTCCACTTATTTAACAACAACGAAACGAAAAGCAAAAAAAAAAAAAAAAAAAAGTTAAATAAAAAGCAAAACAATGAAGTTGCCGCCACCGCTGAGTTCCTAGTTGGGCTGGGCGGGCTCACAGATCACACTCAATGCGCGCCACCACACGTCGCCCCGCACTTGTTGTATCGTGTGTTGTGGAAAAATCGATAAAATAAACATTAAGATGGATTTCTTGTCGACATTATTCCTCGACTCGCTTCAAGTTGCAAAATTTTCTAAGATTGAATTTAGATTTTTCGTACCGCTGCTGGTTGAAAACATAATCTGCAGATACTCTCCATGGCCTCGTCGACCAAAATAATAATACCACATTGAGGATCTCCGCGGAGGGAGATGAGTTCTTTTTTTTTTGTCTAAAATACTTTTTTCTTGGTTTTGAATTTTTTTTCTTAACTTTTTTTTGACAAAACAAAAACGAAACACTTATTAATACTTTCCAATTATACGTGCACACGATTAGCAGCGCGCTCGATACTTGGAGAACATTGGAAATTAATTTCGCACTTATTGGGACAAGGGATTTAGTTTATTGTTTAGGAATTGATGAAAATATTGAATTTTTTTTTTCTTTTTTTTTTTTGTTAGTTGGTTCGAGAGTCCGCTTCGGTGAGGGATTTCTGATTTAAATAGACATTTTGTTTCTTTTCAACGCACTCGAATTGAGATGAGGTTTTGTTTTCTTTTGGTTGGAGAGAGATGGCTGTAGGTGTTGAAGTTGTTTAGCGCTGGCTGGCGGAGGTGCGTAGGAAAGTTTAGCGAGTTGTTCTTAGGGGGTGATTACATTGATGTCGAAAGATATATTTTGTTTAACAGCGAGCATATTCTTCGCGCGCGAGTTGGATATTCCAATGAAAGTAAAATAAAATTTGTTCGGTTACATTTTAAACTAGAAACTTTTCAAATTAGGTAAATTTTCGATCTGTGGCGCTGTGAAGTGATTCATTTTTATTATATCAAATAAAGAAACACCGTAAACATTTATTTATTTTCAAAAGTCTTTTAAGACGGAACGTGGCAAACACCGAACGCACTAAAATGTAATCTTATATACTTGTGATGCGCATCTAGTAAAATAAATATAATTATAAAATTTTAGTTATAGTTTAATGCTGTTTCTGAGCTGCAAATTTGGGTAGTTCTTCATTGCATGTTAGTACTCTTGCAGCGCAAAACTGAAGAACAAATAATCATATGTTTTTGATGGTTAAAAAACAAATTAATGAACTCATATTTTAAATTTGAAACGATATAGGAGGATGATTGTGTTAATATTGAAATCGTGTTATCGCATTGCAGAACCATTGGCACCAGCCAGTAGTGGCATGTAGCATTGAAATGGAATAAGCACACTACAGCTCCAGCAAGCTCCAGAATAGTTTATTTCTGGTTAATGCGAAACTAAAACCAAAGCTTAATCTTAGCTAATTGTGCGTTTTAAATAAAATGTCACAATAAACAGCTTTCCACTGCCGATGAGGTTTTGATATGATGTGAGGAATCACAACAATTCCACTTTTCTGCGGATTCCTACAGGAGATCACAGAAAACTTAATTTTAGGCCTGCAATAGACCTTCAACATCTTCTTTGCCTTGATTTGAACTCAACGAACAAAGCACGTTTTAAATCAATAGTAGGTAAATATGAATTATTATTATTATTAGTATTTTTTTTTTAAATTTATATGCATATCTTGAAAACATTCTTAAGAAATATGTTTTATTATAATTACTTTTCTGGGATATAATCCAAATTAAACTTTCTACGTTTCGTAGCATTCTAAATTTAGTTTAAAATGTTTTTACTTATCTGTAGTCATAGCAGTGATAGAGTTAAAAAAAAATTCGAAATTTAAAACGACAAATCTTGTTGAAACATTTTCAAACTGATTAAAGGCGACGCAATTTTATACCGTGATATGTCCGCGGCTTCCGCAATCGCAGAAGTTGACTATCTTTTATATCTCCACTCGTTTATTGTTTAATAAAAGTTTTTACTACTATTAGAAGAACTTAGTTCGACTGCGTTCCAACTGGTGAAATATTGACCAAAAATGATCATTATTACTTAAACCCTACCTTAAGAGTTCTGATTGTCTTTTTACATCATTGCCAATTGGATAAAAACATATTGTTTGACCGGAAAATGTATTAAAAAAAAGTTAATGAAATAAATAAACCCTTTTTTATAAGCCAGCGACGAGTTTTTGTGCAAATATGTGCCTTGCTATGTGTGTCATAGAAATACGCTTACCAACGACAGAACAGAAGCGCTTATATACACTTTTGACAGTAATTCACATTTCTTATCGTCACCAACTTGTCAAAGCGTCCCGCAGAGATAACCATTCATTATCACATTTTTATTTTTTTTAAAAACCGACAGTGCTAAAAAGCCAGTTAAATTACTCGTTACTTTTTTACAAGAAATAAAGTCGCCCCCACCCTCAACACAATGAACAGCTCTCTCTGTTTCTCTCTCGCTCGGCAGCATTATTTTTTTTTCTACGTTCCTGCTGGGCTACAACGACTACCCACAAAAACACACTAACAATTAATTTCTCACGTCGTCCTCGTTGCGCATGGTCTGCGTTCGCTCTTTTTCTTCTTCGATTCGATGATGGTGGTATACTTCTTCTCCTTTCAACTTATGCGCCGTCCGATGGCAAGATGTTTTTAATTTTAACTCATGCTGGCCGTTCCATCTGCCATGATATTCCGCAGCCGCTGATTGTACCCTCGCGGATTTTCATGGATTGGAGTGATTGCTCGTTCGTCGTTGTGTACGGAGGAGAACGTTTGTTTACTTGCTGCGTCGGTTGCAACTTAACTTTTTTTTTTGGGATTTTTTCTCAGTTTTTCCTTCTTTCTCCACACAATTTCTAATTTAATTCAATTTCAATCGAAGTCTAATGTGGATGCAAAAAAGAAATACATACCAAAGAAACGTCAGTGCAGTGAAATAGAAATTGTAATCCAATTAAAACGTTTTTAATTAGAACGCGCAGAGCAGATCCACAAAAGAGCTGAAAAGAAGTTTGCCTCGTCGAGAGTGTTCATTCAATCGTTTTTTTGTGTGTTCAAAGTGTGAAGAAAAAAAAATAATAGAAAAGAAAAATCATAAATAATAGTACATTGATGGAGCACACACTAGGGTTCCGTTATGCACTGTGACGACTGCAAAACATGCCAATAGAAGAAGACGCAGACTACGACGACGACGAGGAGGAAAGTGCTTAGACTTGGTTTCGGTTTAAATCTGACTCTGTGCTGGGGCTGGCTGTGGTTCGGTTTGGTCAATAGATAGAAAAAAAAACCCAAGAGAAAAGGCGGAAGAAAGAAAATAGGAAACAGTTATAATACATTTGGAAACGGTGAGTAGCTTTGACCAGTTTTTTTTATGCTCGTATGTATTTTTTCTTGTGTGTCATTGATTTTCATTTGGGAAGATTGGGTGGTGGTGTTAAGCCCCATGTTACCGCCCCCCACAAGAATGCACATTTTCTTGCATTTTGCTTGGAATGTGCATCACTCTCGCTTAATTGATGCGAATTACTATTAATTAACGATGTGGTCATCTCGAAATGCTATTCTAATTGCTTTCTGCTGCCTCCGTGGACAAAATGTGACAAAATGACACAACGACACCATAATGACGGCGACAAGAACACCACACACGCCGCATAATGATGGGCCTGGCCCTGGTTGCTGCTCATTGATCCCCGGCTGGTTGCTGCTGCTGGTGGAGGAGGAGGCAAAGAAGAAACACAAAATTGGTTTTTGGTGCTGAAATTAGAATATCAACCAAAAATTTCTTCGTGTTTTTTTTTTTGTTTTTTCATCGAAAATAGAAAACAAAGCAAGCGTGAAGAGAAAAAGAAATACCAATGAGGAAAGCAAAAAAGGAAAGAAAGAACTATAAATCAAGAAAAACAACATAACTTGCATACACAATTAGACAGCAGCCAGTCGAGTCGAACGAACGTATCGTCGTCGGGTCGATCCAAGTGGAGTCGAGTGTATATTTATTCAGCTTTGAGTTGTTGTTGTTATTTACTATTTATTGTTGTTTGTGGATGGATAGGTAACAGGAATGCATTGGCAATTGAAACACATATTGAATTTTATAAACAAAAACATTTTGAGTGGAAATTGACGTTTTTCTTTTTAAGCGGATTGGTGAGGGGTTGACGATGGACAAAATGAAAAATGCGACGGTTTTTGAGTGTGTTTTATTGCAACTGTCACACAAAAAATTAGTTTTTTTCAGAGGAAAATTAAACATTAGATAGAAAGTGAGAACCTGAATAAAGGTGATATAGACTGTGGACAAATATTCTTCTGTTCCGGTAACATAATTGTTGTCCTGTGTTGCCATAGGTCAGGGTTCGCAGAGAAGCATATATTATGTGATGAGAGGATTGGATAGTTTGCTCTAATTACCATAATGGATGGAGTTGCCATGTGTGTTGGAAATATAAAAGTGACAAATGATAAGTAGCATTTAAATTGGACTAAGAAAAATGAAGTTATGTATTATGGTCTGACCACTTGCAACTGATAAATATATTAGCAAATAATTTGGCACATATACAATGGTTGAAATGTATGTCATGTGAGTAATTCAACTAACCAGAAGTTCTACAAAAAATTGTCGGCATTGTCCTTATAGGGGCTCTTTTTTTCTAACAGGAGAGTGTAACCATTATCGAATGAAATCGTGTTAAAACATGTTTTTTACGCATTTTTTCAAAGTGGTCTTGGGTTTTTTTGCTTTTTGAACAAATAAATAAATTTGTTTCTTGTTGCCAACCTGGAAAGTGGTATGACTTTGAATCGAAAACTTAAAATGACAGAACTTTTGAAAACCAACATTAAAAGCTTTCAATTTATACATTACATACATTACGTTACCAATAGCTAGTGCGTTTTAGCAAGAGGAATCAATTTTAAATTTGGAACAGTACCACCTGTCTGTAAATCATTCCGGATTGAGAACTGTCATAAGAAGCTTCTCAAATTTATCGTTCGAAATCGGAATTAATTTGTAGGTCATTTTAATTGGTTTCAATAATATTTACATTTGCAGAATGTTTGTTTATTAAAAATATTTACTTGCTTGTTCTTCAAACTCCTCTATACGTCAAGTGAGGTTTTTAATTGAGCTCATAGTGCCTAGGCCAATAATGCGCGCTATTTGCTCCAAATTTAATTTAATTAAATAAATTGCCGTTTTTTTCAGACTGCCACATTTTTTCACTCAACACATGTACGTGCTCCTATTAATTTTGCTTGATCTTATTTTTAAGACACCGGTGATCTTCAGTCATGTCAAACCACAGTAGCATTTAAATTTAATGTTAAAATTTCATAGATGTGATATCTGGGGCGCTGCAGGGATATTCTGACATATACATATATCTTAACAATGGATTTTTGCTCTACCTAATAGTGGTGTAGTATTGCTCTCAACCATCAACAACAACTTAAGAAACATAAATAATTTTTTTTTAAGAATCAATATTTAATTATTGCCATAGTTTTGTCTTTAATAATAATTTTTCTAAAAAGAGGTAGCTAGTTACTTCACTATAAAATCCTATCACATGAGTTGAGCCGATTGATTAAGTATAATCAAGTAAAACTATTGTTACAAATCAATATAAGATGTTAAGAACGATTGTTATTTTAATTTCTTTTCGTTTCAACTGTTGGCAACACTACCTCTATTGATCTTCGAATGAAGCGGCACTACCTTGCCACCAACTCCAATTCCAATTGTCGATCGTTTACATTTCGTCGAATCGTCGCATCTGCCTGCACCATGTTTCACGTTCCATTCCGTTGCTGTGCGGTGCCCCTCTTTTTAACAACGTACCGCTCTAGATTTTGTTGTTGGTTTTTTTCTGGCCCATTCCTTTACGTTTACCCGTTCACCACCTCAATTTAGTTCCACAGAAGCAACGCAGTTCGATGGAGATGTGCGCTCCTGTGTAGATCGTCGCGTTTCTTGTTGGCGTGCATTAATTTTTATTTTTTTTTTATTTTTTGCTATTTCTTTTGGTATTTCCATCGAAATACTTTGCATAATTTTGTTTCGTGCGTGTTCATTTATTTGTTTACTAATCCCTGCCCACGATAACTAGTAAAAGCTTTGACTAAGGTCATGTGATGACGGATAAATAATATGTTGCCACCACCCGTTTGCCATAAACAATAGATTTACTATTCTAATATTTACTCAGTGAGTAATCATCATCGTCGTAACCAGATAACCGACATTTTGAAAAATCAAAACTGCTGCATTGCAGCGCCATCAAGCCCAGAATTTGGGTTACAGACTAGAGAAGGGCTCCTCCTTTGCTACTACAGCACGAAAAGTGTGGGGAGTGGAAAACGAATCCCCCTGGAGAAAGGAATAAGAAAAAGAAGAAAATACACGAGAAACTCCCTTTTTATTTTTCTGTTGAACTCGAACATTTTATTGTGTGTGGTGTTTTTTTTTTAATTATTTGTCTTATTTTTCTGTGAAGTGATAGAGTGAGAAAATTATATACGTTATTATTGTTATTACTTGTTGCACATTTAAGCTTAGTTACTAAGTTACTTTGTACAGTATACACGTCTTGTTCTGCACAAAAGATGCATGCATGCAACAACATCTACTGCGAGACAGATTTTCACTTTTAATCTCGGCTCGGACAGACACTGACACACTAAACCACGACGACGACAAGGAAATTTCACTCTGTGCACCCAACAAAAATTTCCCTTCTGTGATACTTTTTTTTTTGTTGTTTGTTAAGAGAGGAGGAGGCAGCAAGCACACTCTATATTCCACTTGTAACACTTGTTAAAATTTTTGAATTTTACACACCGAATCACTACCACTCAGAGGAGGAGGAGGGTTTTTTTTTGAGCACAAAGCAATAATAAAAGAAATATCGAACAAAAAAATGATTAAATTAAAATCCCTGTTTCGCAGAGGACAAGGTCCCTCTGGATCAAAGCGCAGTGGTGGCGGAGGAGCAGCATCATCCTCCTCAAGCCTGGACCAGGACAGTCTACCTCCGCAGCAGACTAGAAAGAAACAAACCAACGAACTGGTCGACTATGCCAATAGGCCAGACAACCCAGCATACAATTACAACTACAAGGACAATCAGAATAACTATCGCACTGGCAGCGGTGGACGCAAGAAGAACAACAATAACAACGCGCAGGCGGCTTCAAATGTGATGCCTCCAGTAGTGGCGTCGTCAGCACCTGGGGCAGGAGGAGCAGTTGTTCAATCACAGGCGGCAGCTAATGTGGCAGCAGTAGCAGCTAATAATAATTTCAATAATGTTGACAATGCCAACGACAGGAACAAGGATTACAAGCTAAATAACTATTTGGCAGCTGAAAACGATCATTTAGAGGTGAGTTTCATTTTTATTGCTGGTGGTTTGTTGTGCAATGTCCTAGCATTGAATTGGACTGTTTTTTTGTTTGTAATTTTCAGGCTAACACAATGCAAGAACTTCAGACGCAGCTTGACAGGCTGGGTAGGGAGAATCTATTACTGGAAGCAAAAATTCAGGAACTTATGCCGTATCAGGGGGAAGTGCTGAAGCTGAGGAATGAACTGCTTAAAATGCAGGTAATTACAGAGAAAGAAAGTTGCAAGAGATGTCTAAATAGAACGAGGTCAAAGATCATATTTTTATGACCAATTTTTTTATTCAGTAAAGCTGATGTAAGTTACCCCAATTAAGTGTTAAGCAGGCACCTTTCTACGGTTACTCACAGTTATTGGGAATCTTTAACTTATAAAATCAACATAAAAATGTACATTTGTTTGTGGAACCGATCATTTGTATTCCTCTCGTCAGCACTCTGAAATGCTTGCCACTTCTGTTACTAATGTTCCTTTTTCTTTGTTTTTATCGAATTATCGCTCAAAGTTCGCCATACTATTGTATCCTATCGGCGAAATTCGGGTTCTCTACTTTGAAGGAGCAACTTTCAAACCGTATACCCTACTGAGACGCCCAAAGCGTATATTTAAGGAATAAATTGTTCACTCTGCTTCCTCAATAGTGAAGCATGAAATCCTTTGCCCCTTTAACAATAAAGTAATCAGGGTAAAAGTGGAAAGTTTTCGATCACATAAGACAAATATGCTGAAAATATTTGCCATATCTATATTCATCGTGTCAAAAGTGATGTAAAAATATAATACATACAGTGTTCCATTCGGGCAGTATACATCCGTAAACAACATTAAGTTGATTTTACTCATGCATTTACAAGGACATTCCAGCTGTCCTCTTTAGACAAACACCCCTATTACGGTTGTCAATTTCAAATTAGTATGGTTCTGATTTGAATGGATGTCCGTTCACAACAGAACAAAAGAAAAATCAAATTCACATCAACCGTAATATTTTTGCTGAAAACTTTGCAACTATCTTAACGCAGTCAGCAAATCTCTAGTTCACTTGTTCAATGTCTGCTCAACGTTGGACCTAAAGGGATTCATTTACGATTTTGGAAAAAAAATGTTTTAGATATTTGACAGTCCGAAGACAGGACTTGTTCTCAGAGGCACTTGATAAAAACCAGTCTTGTCGACTGACTGATCACTGCAGTGTCTTTCAAGTTGAGATCTATGCTCTAAGCAAAACAGACTATCCTATCGATGGAAATAACCATCTGTGTGGACAGTCGAGCAGCACCTAAAGCAATCGGTTCCAACATTTTAAACCGGAAATAAGTTACAGACTGTCTTTTGGCACTCGGGGAAAATCTTCATCACTCACTTCGACAACTGTCAAACTATTGGTCAGATTGCAAAATGCAACTTATTCAGAGTAATCGTTCCAAAAATATGGTTCTGAGTAAATGAAATTATAAGACACGCGATGCAGTCGACAGCTATTCCCCTATAGTGAGGGGTTTATTGGATCCGCTCAGATGTTGACGAAGTTTCAGATTGAACGCTGCAACGTCGTTCAGAACAACTTGGTCGCAATTGAAGCCGAATGACCATCGTTTGCGTCGAAATCTGGGTGAATGGGCCTAAAATCAATTGACATTGGTTCCCCTCTTTTATTGAAAAATAGGTATGCCAATAAGCAAAATTGTCACGGTTGGAGCGTGGATAATCCCGAAACGACCAACGTTACATACACTGCTGTGACTTGAATCTGTGGGCTGGGGGAAAATCCATATATTAAAAAAAAATAAGGCTTATCAGCGTGAATTCGCTATAGACCGTGATTAATAATGTGTTCGTTCCTCTATTGTACAGTTTTTTTTTAACCGGGTCGATTTCTTTTATGCCTACGATAGAGGTTTTTTTAGAGCTTTAAATTGATGGATAAATGCCTCAATCAAACACTCAATTCACATTTTACCCCAGAATCATGTTACCTTTCCTGCCTTTCGATAGAAAATAATTCTCTGTGTTGCAACCTGGCGGGCAAAATGAAACCTTGGCGCCGTGAATACCATTTGGCCACCAATATTGTACGACAAACTTTTGACTATTACAGAGTTGACTTTTGTAGATTCAATTTAGTTGAGGTCTGACTATCCGCTCAACTATCAGCTGAACACTGAAAATATTTCAGAACATGTTTCTTCTGCGGTCTTACAACAACTATGCAAATAGAAACTTCAAAAAAATTGTGCTTATCCGGATCTAACAAGATTCAAATAACTTTGTTAGACACAGGTCCTACTATGTACAATAAGTGTACTTGCAATGAGTTCTTCGGCTTCTGCTACATTCAAGGTGACTATGAAGTCGATCCAAGGTGAATAGCAAGTCGGTGTTAACATACCTGTTGCTAATTTATCCAAAAAATTAAGGAGACGCCAGTACCAGCTACATCCTTACTCCGGGACAAATGCCCCTACCAAAAGAGGTTTAAAGCTACGTAAAATAAATTTTCTTACTCTAAGCATCCAACGTTATTCTTTCGTCGAAAAAAAAGGGAACTCAAAACCCAAATACAAATAGCCACTAATTTAACTGCAACGCACATCCCCAAACAAATTGAATTGCTGCCTCATTGGCTCTTGGCACATTCTTGGCTGCGTCATGGCATTAACTAACACACAACTTATTGTCTATCAATACCATTTTCTGTATCTGATTTTCTTTCCTCGCATGTCCCGCCTGTCACCTTTGAAGCACATGTCCAATAGTCTTGTGGTGGTCCACATTCAGGGTCTTTCTCTTTGTCTAGCGGTACCACCTCAATCCGCGATCGCGGTAACTTCACCCTCTAGGGGTTTGAAGTGAAATCAATCGGAAAACCACAATGAACGAAGCGAACACAATAAATAAATAATTTGATTGCGGGATTTGGACTAGAGAAAAAAAAACTATTTAAAACATATACAGAGAGAATGACGACGATGAGGATTGTTGTTTCTTTATTAATCGCTCTCTATCTATCTTCCCAACAGAATATGCAAGAGAAGAGTAATATCGAAATGCAAAAGCTTAAATATGAAAACGAATCTTTACGTAATCGATTGCGGGACGTTGTAAACTCACCCCTGTCCGACGCGGAGAAGCACCAGATAATTCAAGATTCCCAGCGGTTGCACAGTTCGGCACCAGCATCTATAGCGCTGCCCAACGTAAGAACTTCTCTCCTTCTCTCTCTCTCCCTCACTCTAGGGTAAGATGTTACTGACACAATTTTTGTTGTTTTGTTCTTGACAGGCAAACGAAAATGATGGAACGCCGTGCGTTACACCAGACTGGGATAAGAATTCATCGTCCAGTGAAATATCAGTAGCCTGTTTACAGGATAAAATTATTCAGGTTGGCTTTTGTTTGTTTATTTTCCCTGTGAGTTAGTTGACATTTTGCTTGTCTTTTGACAGATGGAAGAGACACATTATTCCACGAATGAGGAGCTTCAGGCAACAATCCAAGAGTTGGCGGATTTGCAAACTCAACTAACAGAACTGCAGTCGGACAATGAGCGGTTGGCGGACGAGAAAGATGTTCTCTTTCAATCGCTCTGTCGCCAAACGGAGAAACTGAAGGATTCTCGAACTCAAATCACTACTCTGCAGGAATTGCTGATGCGCGAATCTACTCAGGTTGAGGTTGGCGCTAGCGAAAGGGAAAACAAACTCTTGGATTTGATAAAGAATTCGCAGGAGGAACGAGAAAACATTCTGGTAAAGCAGGAGGAATTGAATTCGGAACTGAATGAGCTGCGTCAATCGGTAGAGACCGCCAGCAATGACAACAGCCGATTTAGGGAGCGCATTTGCCTGCTGGACTCAACCGTGGACGCGGCCAATGCGGAACGGAAGCAAATCGAAAATGAACTACAACAAGCCAAAGAGGAATCATCACAGAAGAGCATCGAAATAAGCCGACTGACAACACTGTTAGAGAATGCTCGGGCCAAGATCGAAGAACTCGAGCAGGACTTGGCGCGGGGCGAGAAGACTGATTTGACTGATCTGTTGGATGCAGCACGCAAGGAAAAGGATCAGTTGGAAGCGAGGGTGGCGTCATTGCAGGAGCAACTCTCTCATAGTCAGAATGATGTGCGCAAACTTAAAGATCAGCTATCGGCGTTGACGAAAGAGTATTGGGTTGCGAAGAATAACGCCAAATGTGCGTTGTTCGATCTGGAGTACAAACACAAAACTCTGCAACAGGAAAAGGATAAATTGAGTGCGGACTATCAGCAGCTGCAGGACAGTACGGCAGAGTTGCAAGTGCAGTGCAAGTGCCACCTCGAAGACAAGGCACAATTGCAGAATCTACTCAGTGAAGCACAGAAACACTTGGGTGACGCAGAAAGGACGCTGAGCGAGAAAGAGGAACAGTTGCAAAAGGAGATTAAGATAAGAAAACAAGAGGTGAGTTGTTGAGACGAAAAAAGTGCTAAAGATTTGCTAAAAATTTCATTTCAGGCTGAAGAATGGCAGCAATTCCAATCGGATTTGTTGATGACTGTCCGTGTGGCAAATGATTTTAAGACTGAAGCGTTATGTGCGCGTGAGCAATTGGTATTGGATAACAAGACGCAGCGAGAAAAGATTCGCATGTTGGAGCAGCAGGTTGAGAAACTTACCAAACGTAAGCAACCAAAAAGTTGGAAGTTCAAAATGGTGAAATAAAATTGAGTGCATTCTTTCAGAAATTTCATCGACAGACACGACACAGCAGTCACTTTTGACAACTGTGCAGCAGGAGATGGCTTCGCGGCGAAGTAAAATCGCCCTGGCAAAGCAGGATTCACGGTTATCAGTGAAGACACTAATCGAGACTATCGAGAACAATAAACAAGTGAGCGATAAACAAAATTTGCATCCTCCGTGGATATTTACAAATTTAGCTTTTTGCATTTTTTTTAATTGCAGACCAAATCCGAAGAATCAGAGTCCCGTTACAGCTCCACATCGAGTCTAAATAGTGCGAATTCTGATCTCACCCATGTGACAAACACTAACATTCCAACGGACTGGTCGGAAAATGTAGGTTCATCAGCGGCTCGGCCTTTTGAAGTAGTGGTGAATAAATCTCTTTTATTGCAGGTCCGCATTCAGCCAGTTCCCGTACTAAGTACGACCACCACAACTCCTACGCCGACGGCGACAACAACAACGACGACGACAACAAACCTGAACACGACAAACATCAGTACCAAAGGACCGTTGCGAGAGCAACAGCAACCAACCATTGTTCCCAGTAATATGCATTTCAATAGTATTAATAGTGTCTCAAAGTCATCGCTGTTGGGCGGAGGAAATGGTGGCGGTAGTGGCGGCATCGGGAACGGTGGTGGCAGTGTAGTCGACAAAAAAGACCAATTGATAATTTCGCGGACCGAGAGCAGCAGTCGGTTTTTGACGGCTGGCGAACGTAAGGACCCGTTGAATATGCTCGTAAAAAATGGCGGCTCGAAGAGGAATGCTCTGCTTAAGTGGTGTCAAAATAAGACGGTGGGCTACCGAAATATTGATATAACGAACTTTAGCTCGTCGTGGAATGATGGATTGGCATTCTGTGCGATCTTACATTCCTACTTGCCGGACAAAATTCCCTATGATACGCTGAGTCAGGCGAACAAACGGAGGAATTTTTCACTGGCATTTGCTGCGGCGGAGTCGGTGGGAATCCCAACCACTTTGGTAAGTAATTTATGCAACAATAGTAGGAAGGATTTATGTTTGCTTAACAGAAAGTCTGATTTTGATGTTAAAACTATTAGTTGAGATAGCTTTAACTTAGACAGTGGGTCTAGTTGGAAGGAAAATCAACACTTCCAGTTACAACATGATTGTGTTTGCAACATTAAAATCGTGTGTATTTAATATTTGACAGCTATAATTGCAGGATGCTTTTGCTGCATCAATGTGTTCAGCCAGTAATGTAGCAACATTGCTCATTTCGTTAGCGTTTATAAATTCACTCGATGCTTCCGTAAAAACATAAAAAAAACATAACAATATCATCATACACTACTCGTATTTTTGATCAGTAAAAGTTTGAGTTTTCGCATGTTAAAAAGGTCATTGCTTTTTTTTTTTTTTTTGTCTGTCAAAACTCTTATGTTTCGTTTATGTTTCGTCGTCAATTAGTTTTCAAACCACCGCATGTAGAACATTTCGTCTAGTCTATCTTACTAGGAATCTGGCAAATTTACTGCAGGGAATATTGACTGACAAGATTCAACCTTAAGTAGGTTGGTTAGTTTATTTTTGTCAAAGCTTATTTACAAAACATTCTTCACTTTGGTTCGATTTCGAAAAATTTGAAATAGAAATCGATTAAAGTGAAATGTAGAACACACAAATTAATTTCCGATCGATTTCGATTTCATTTCGAGTGAAAGTGAAATGTGGAACCTAGCTGTAAATTCAGTCTTCGTAAAGTGATTCGAGTGTTAAAGAATATTTGAAAATAAAATGTTGGTTCTAAATAAAAAAAAACTGCGTTTAGAATTTCATAAAGGAAATTTCTCAATATTTTTTTTTTAATTTTATGCGGTTTTTATGTTAAATTTTATGCAAACGACATCAATTCTTACGAATTTTGATATTTGCAGTAAACATCTTCATAACGACATATTTCTTGGCAATCATTTTAAAATTCCGTGACAAAACTCGGAATACGATGGTTTATGTGATAGAGGGTGAATATGGGAAATAATTAGCTTTACAACAATACATGTTGTCTGTTGTTGTGTTGCGAGCGAACATATCTTTTTTCGTAGAATTTATATTAACAAAATAGTAAGACTAAAAAAAATATAACAATGTAATACCGTTCACCTGTATATGTAACCCAGTTTTATTGAAGACCGCTATTGAGTGTGTACCTCAACTAGTGATAAGAGTTAATAGTATAGAACAAAACCACTCTATAATATACCATCAACGGCGTCCAAAGCGTGTTGATTTTTTACAACTGTAAGTTAAAAAGATTCCTTCCATACAAATCGTTCTGACCGATGTAAATGACTTTAGTTCTGGCTTCTGGCTCCCTGGATTTAATTAGTAATCGTATGATTTAATAGGTTCAAATTGTGTTTATACCGAAGAGATTTAAAGCATCACACTTTGATTACTTCAGACTAATCAGTGTATCCTAAATTTTCTTAAAGACTCTAGAAGGATTTAGCGTAACGACACAATTATTGGCACCCCATCTACGACATTGATTTTCTAAGTAACCCTTTGTTTATTTTAAACTTGCATAATTTTTCCCACATTTCTGTATCTTTGGAACAACTTTGTGACTGCCAACAGTTGTTCGTTTTGGCTGCCAATTATTGTATCTTCCGACCGTTTCTGGCTGTAGATTAAAAAAAATGCCAAAAATAAAATATCTTACTCTTTTGAAGAATGTTTTATTGCATCACAGCTCTTCCTCGTCAGCAACTGAGAGTGATGTGTTTCACATCGTAATGATGCATGGGGAGAGGAAAGATTTTCTGAATTATCGTACAAAAAACGAGATAATCCCCCCTATCTTGGTATCCGTTCCAAAAGGAAAACTCGGATTTTATACGTATCGGACAATTTTCCTTCATGGTAATTGTTTCCATCACCTATTCGCAACATATCTCCGACAAAACGTAACGCATACCGGCAGTATACATTTCAACGCGATGAGCTGCGTTTTTTACATCAGTTTTTGACAGCCACCTGTCAGTTTCTCTCCGACTGTCTCCGATATATATTCATCGCGGAAATAAGAAGTACGTTCGGAAAACAGACTTGCTTACATTTTTTAACTGCTTATCCGAAAATCGGAAAAAATTCCGCGATCAATTGCTGTCGGAGGAGATCGGACAAAAAATGATGTGCAACTATCACAAATGTGATTTCATCGCACTGCAACGCAGATCATTAGTTGCGCGTTTTTTTGCTGTCGGAACAATGTTCCGAAGAATACCTCGAAGCAAAAATCCTCCGAATCGTAAGAAATCGGAGAATTTTCCGTTCCGACGGATACCTCGCAAGGGCCGACTGTGTAAATGTAAATGAAGTCTCCGATTATATTTGCGTTGCGGAGAAAATTCTTCTCCGAACGGATAGCATGATAGGGGGGAATAAGAAATATAATAAAAATAATAAGACTCAATTTAGAACGAATCGGTTGTAATTTCTAATCCCGTTTCTTTTGCTTTTCTAATTTTTTTTTCTTTTCCATTACAGAACATCAACGACATGTGTCAAATAGAGCGACCCGACTGGACGCAAGTGATGAGCTATATCACAGCAATCTACAAGCATTTCGAGACCTAAAACTGCATTTGGCACCGATGCAATGCAATGCAACTATCATTATCCAACACTGCAACTAAAAAAACACCAACAACAAATTATCTAATTACATATATTTTTTTTTTTATTATCATTAATATTTTTTGTATATATAATTATTAATGTGTCTTATTTATTCGCTAAGGAAACAAATTTATATAATATATATGTACACAGTGACGGAAAGACGTAGAGAAAAGCATTACACACATCAAAAAAGCGAGCGAGAATAAGAGAGAGAGAGGAACAATTACACACACGATACATTTATTACGCAGTTTTTACTAAGCCACTAATTATTGTAACCGCTATTAGCAATAGCAAACAGCATAACATTTGTTAAAAAAAAAAGAAACAAACAAAAAATTTAAAATATTTTTTTAAGCTTCGTAATGTGATTACAAAAAGAAAAAAAAATTAATAATTTGAGTACGAGAAGGAGGCGAAATTAAGTGATATATGGGATGAATAGGGGGGGAAGAGTAATAAAATAAACAATTTAAAGTTGAATTTGTTGTCTTATTTGCCACTTCTCATGGCGTCTAACTCGTTTTGGATGCCCTCAAATTGGTTGTAAAGATTCAGCAATTCATCATGATTCATTTCCCAGTTAATGTCCTCACCAGCGGCTGTTTTGAGTTGGAGTACAGCAAGGGCGGTCTTCTCCTTTTGTTGACAATGCGAAGAAATTTGTACGTTCAACTTCCAGGCCACATCTTCGATTTCATTTGACTCGTATTTGCCTTCCTGGAGGTTGTCTAGAATTGGCTTTGTGTTCTTAATCCAAAGCTTTATGATGGCGTCCACTTTGTCTTCATTTAGTTTCAGCTTGTCGCGGAGTTCCATTTGCAGTTTTGTCGGTTTGATGATAAAGGTGGAAGTTCGCTTGAGAATGTAAGAGAAAGTTTTGATAAGTAGAAGGAAATCAGCCCGTGGTACTCCGACGAGTTTTTCTAATTCTTCGAGGGCGTTTTCAGGCTCATCATGATCTTCACTGGGGCTCATGTTGCGATGGACATAGTCGAGAACTGTACAGAAGACATCGTAGTTAAGAGAGTTGATAATTTTGATGCCCTCGCGAGCTCTACAAACGAATAGTAAGAAATCATGCTGATATCGTATGGTATGCATATGTAATGTTCATGTTGAAAGACTTACCTTTCTGTGATTTTGATCCAATTAATACTCATTTTGTTTGGAATGTTTTCAAAGGAATAATATGCGTAGAGACAATTTTCTCCACAACAAAACGCTACACAGAGAAGTTATGTCGTTCACACCGCAATATTGGAATGTTTTGCTGAGCTTCTGGACTAAACTTCAATGGAGTGGCTATATCTGCGCATGTAAATCGAGTCCATATAGTTTTATATATTATGCAGAGGAGTGTATGTGTTTTTTTTAAAGCAATATTCAGCATTAAATTTTATAAATTTCTTTGTTTTGTTTTCATATACTTCACTTATTTGCTGTCAGCTGTCAATAAAGAGTTCACAATGAAGACATATGTTTTGTTATTAAATTAAATGTCAAATACACACCATTGTGAATTAAAATACAACTCTACAGTTAAGTTGATTTCACCGGCTTTGGAAGGGAAAATTGTAAAAAATTTTATTTGTTTGTCTACTTAAATCCCTTAAAATGGCATCAGAAGTGGGGAAAGTAGTCGCGGAATTGGATGAATATATTGCTCTTAGTAAAAACCGCTTAAAAGCAATATTATCGGCTTTGAATTGGAGCGAAGAAGATACGCTTGCGGTAAGTCAAAGTGTTCATAAACAAACTTGACCTAGTTATTCAAATAAAATGTATATGTATAAAAATCTCAAATCTTTTGTTATAAACAATTCAAGGGTATTCATGACAAAGGTCCTGAGCCAGAGGAGGAAGAAACCGATGTAAATGATCCACTGCTGCCGGAGAGCTTCGAATGTGAAAATTCCATTGTTATTGGTAAGTGTAGTTTCATTCTAAAACACACACATGTCGATATTGAATGAGGACGCTATTGTTAGCATTGTAGTTGCATGCCATTGAAGTGCTGCGCTTTGAACTAAGTTTTGGCGTTTCTTTTCCAGTTGAATTGGGAGGAACAATATGGCACTAGAGGATGTTTCTCGTGATATGTTTTCGAGAATAAAATTCGCTGGTAGATCTCTTCTCAAGTTATACTTGTACTGCGAATTATATTTAGGAGTCTGTGCTCTGAATAAGTCTTGGTAGTAATATCGACCGCCACATTCTCCAGTCTAGTTTCTTTCAAACATTTGTTCAATTATTCAGATACCTTAGGGTATTATTACGTAGTGCTGATACAAGCTTTGTTTTATTTAGGTTGTGGATCCTTTCATTTAATAAATGTAGGACGCAGTGCACTAAAGCTATGCCGACCTATACTCCCATTGCCAAGTGGTTTGATGGCTGCTTAATGAGGTTATTCAGTTCATGGATTTTTAATTCGTCGGTCAATATTCTCACAATTTTGTTTTTTCCAACTTCTATTCAATATTAAAATTCCGCAATCAAATACATTCAGATCACTTACTCCTCTTTTATATTTCAGAAAAAGATCAACTACAGGCCATCGTCAAATCCGACAATGTGTCGATCCCAACAAAGTTCTCCGACATCCAATTGAACTATAGCCGTGAGCAGAAGCTTGCACTCTACAACTATGTGATAAGCAATACTGCTCAAAGCTCAGATTCAGAGACAAAACTCTCGTAAGTCTGCCTGCAATATGTTTGTCTCATATTTTTAATGCGCTCTCCTACAGCGTTTCAAATAAAAAGCAAACAGCCGTCCCAAATGTGGTCAAGAGTAGTGTTAAAGTTAGAAAGCGCCGAAATCAAAAGAAAAAAACAGAAAAACTTATAACATTAGAGTATGCGCACAAAGTGGCCGAATTCAAAATGCAGTTAATCACTGCGCCCAACAAGCCATTAAAACCGATCATAATTGGATCAGGTAGAAACGTGCAATGCCACCTAGATAGCGACCATTTATTCAAGAATCCTGGCGCTGTCGGTATATATATAAACACTAGATCTACGAGTGTAAATAAAAGTATGGGCAAAGTTAATCGCAGTCCAATAAGTGGAAGGCAATATAACAGCTGTGAAAGTCTAAATCGGTCATCGAATGCGCATACAAAAGTTTTTCATGGTACTGGAAGTGATGGAGGAGTGAGCAATAAAAGCATGAGACAAAGCAGGGAAAGAAACGTGTCAGGGAGTGAACGTAGAAAGTACAGAAGTGAAAGTATCGAAGGAAGAGGTCAACGCAGGAAAAGGACGGTAGTAAAAGATCGACTTCGGAGGCGTCGAAGCTTGGCAAGGTGGCGAAAAGAGAGATCGAGTCGAAGATGAGGAAGAAGAAACTCTTTCGGAGTCGAAAGAAGAAGTCAAAGCTTATCGGGGAGGTCGAATAAAGATAGATCACATCGACGCGAAAGCACTGGGAGTACGCGATTCAAAAGGGATCGATCAAGCCGAAGCGAGCAAAGTTCTTGTTCATTAAAATACCACTTTAGAGTCAACAGAAGTGATAGTTTGGACAGTAAAAGTCACTGCAGCGAGCTAGGTAAGGGATCACTGAGGCGCAGACGTGGGGACAGGACAAATCGAAGTAGAGACAGATCATCTTCAGGAAGAAATCATTCCAGAGTCAACAGAAGTAAAAGTTCGGACAGTAAAAGTCGCAGCAACCTACAAAAGTCGGATAACGATCGATCACAGAGCCGGAAACGTAATGACAAGGTGTATCAAAGTAAAGAAAGAATATCTCATGGAAGAAGCTTGGGCAGGAGAAGTCTCAACAGACCACGGGAGCCACATAAAGGAAGACGCGAAAGTACTATTAGTCTGCGCATTGAAAGGGACAGATCGGGTCAAAGTGAGAAAAGTTCGTGTACCGGAAAAAATCCCTCCAGAGTCAACAGAAGTAAAAGTTTGGACAGAAGAAGTCGCAGCTGCAGAAATGCGGTCAGTGCAAATCAAAGAAAAAGCAGATCATCTTTGGGAAGAAATCATTCAAGAGTCAACAAAAGTAAAAGTTCGGACAGTAAAAGTCACAGCAATATACGAAAGTCGGATAACGATCGATCACAGAGCCGCAAACGTAAAGACAAGGCGTATCAAAGTAAAGAAAGAATATCTCAAGGAAGAAGCTTAGGCAGGAGAAGTCGAAGCAGACCACAGAAGCCACATAAAGGAAGACGCGAAAGTACTATAAGTCTGCGCATTGAAAGGGACAAATCGAGTCAAAGTGAGAAAAGTTCACTGAGGCGCTGGGGTGGGGACAGGACAAATCGAAGTAGAGACAGATCATCTTCGGGAAGAAATCATTCCAGAGTCAACAAAAGTAAAAGTTCGGACAGTAAAAGTCACAGCAACATACGAAAGGCGGATAGCGATCGATCACAGAGCCGCAAACGTAAAGACAAGGCGTATCAAAGTAAAGAAAGAATATTTCAAGGAAGAAGCTTGGGCAGGAGAAGTCGCAGCAGACCACGGGAGCCACATAAAGGAAGACGCGAAAGTACTATTAGTCTGCGCATTTATAGGGACAGATCGGGTCAAAGTGAGAAAAGTTCGTGTACCGGAAAAAATCCCTCCAGATTCAACAGAAGTAAAAGTTTGGACAGTAGAAGTCGCAGGAGCAGAAATGCGGTCAGTGCAAATCAAAGAAAAAGCAGATCATCTTCAGGAAGAAATCATTCCAGAGTCAACAGAAGTAAAAGTTCGGACAGTAAAAGTCACAGCAACATACGAAAGGCGGATAGCGATCGATCACAGAGCCGCAAACGTAAAGACAAGGCGTATCAAAGTAAAGAAAGAATATTTCAAGGAAGAAGCTTAAGCAGGAGAAGTCGCAGCAGACCACGGGAGCGGCATAGAGGAAGACGCGAAAGTACTATAAGTCTGCTCATTGAAAGGGACAAATCGAGTCAAAGTCAGAAAAGTTCGTGTACCGGAAAAAATCCCTCCAGATTCAACAGAAGTAAAAGTTTGGACAGTAGAAGTCGCAGGAGCAGAAATGCGGTCAGTGCAAATCAAAGAAAAAGCAGATCATCTTCGGGAAGAAATCATTCCAGAGTCAACAAAAGTAAAAGTTCGGACAGTAAAAGTCACAGCAACATACGAAAGGCGGATAGCGATCGATCACAGAGCCGGAAACGTAATGACAAGGCGTATCAAAGTAAAGAAAGAATATCTCAAGGAAGAAGCTTGGGCAGGGGAAGTCGAAGCAGACCACAGGAGCCGCATAAAGGAAGACGCGAAAGTACTATTAGTCTGCGCATTGATAGAGACAGATCGGGTCAAAGTGAGAAAAGTTCGTATACCGGAAAAAATCCCTCCAGAGTCAACAGAAGTAAAAGTTTCGACAGTAGAAGTCGCAGCAGCAGAAATGCGGGCAGTGCAAATCAAAGAAAAAGCAAATCATCTTCGGGAAGAAATCATTACAGAGTCAACAGAAGTAAAAGTTCGGACAGTAAAAGTCACAGCAACATACGAAAGGCGGATAGCGATCGATCACAGAGCCGCAAACGTAAGGACAAGGCGTATCAAAGAAAAGAAAGAATATCTCAAGGAAGAAGCTTGGGCAGGGGAAGTCGAAGCAGACCACAGGAGCCGCATAAAAGAAGACGCGAAAGTACTATAAGTCTGCGCATTGATAGAGACAGATCGGGTCAAAGTGAGAAAAGTTCGTATACCGGAAAAAATCCCTCCAGAGTCAACAGAAGTAAAAGTTTCGACAGTAGAAGTCGCAGCAGCAGAAATGCGGGCAGTGCAAATCAAAGAAAAAGCAGATCATCTTCGGGAAGAAATCATTCCAGAGTCAATGGAAGCAAAAGTATGGAAAAAAATAGTTACACCAAACCATTGGAGTCCGTTAAAGGTAGATCTCAGAGTCGTGAAACCAGTGGAATTGTGGACATTGAAAGGGATAGATCGAGACAAAGAAACAAAAGCCAAAGTGTAAAAAGATTAACAGAGAGCATGCCACAGGTGCTGGATAAATATAGATCACAGAGGCGCGAAAGTATCTCAGATAGAAGAATTCAAAATAAAGTTATGGAACGCGCTGGCACAGCTAGTCAAACGAGAGAACATTTTAAAACAGAAGAAAGCGAATACTCTGACAGAAGGAGTCAAAGCTGGAAAGACGCTGCGAAACAAGCTGGGCACGATGACCACAGATCACAACGCAGTAGAAGTTGGAGCAGGAATTACAGGCGAACATGGATATGTGGAAGTCAAAGCAAAACCGTCAAACGCAAGTTATTTTATTCGGATAAAGGAAAAGCAAGAGTTGAAAGAAGTCAAAGCAGCAAAGACGAACGCGAATGGAGACGAAGAAAAAGTCGAAGCAAGACCACGAAACCGATGTCATTTGATTCAAATAAAGGTAACGTAGAGGGCAAAAGGAGAAAAAGCAGAACTAGCTCGCCTTCAGTTAAAAATAGAAAAAGTCAAAAGAAAAACAAAACACTAAACCGAAGTCTTCCGACTGAGCGTGAATGTAGAAGCAGAAGAAGTCAAAGCGAGAACGTCAACTCAAAGTCAATTAAATCGGATAGCGCCACCAGTCTGCCTCAAACCAAAGATGGGGAAAGCCGCGTTGAAAGAAATCTTAATAAAAATTGGGTAAATCCTTTTAAAGGAAAGAAGGAAAGCATTGGTAGCAGAGCTGACAGTATGAAAGCGCAATATCAACATAGTCAATATCACAGTTATCGAAGGAACCCATATACGGATTGGAACTATAGAAGTAAAGGCAAAACAAATGGCAGTAGAACAAGATGTTATCAAAAATCCTACCCTCGAAGAGGTCAAAGTAGTGATCAGAGAATTGTTACTAGGTGCAGTAGGAGCACAAATAATCAGAGTAGGAACAAAGAAAACGGTTCTAGTCGTGATAGCAGCAGTGCATTAAGTAATAGTTCATCGAGTAGTAGCTCATCAAGTGGTAGTTCATCAAGCACAGACACTGGATATCAAAACAGATACCGGCAAAACACGAGTAGTAACAGAAGTAGCTCTGGTAGTAGTAGTAGCAGCAGCAGCTCTAGTAGGAGTAGTAGCAGCAGCAGCAGCAGTAGTTCCAGTAGTTCCAGTAGCAGCAGCAGTAGTAGTTCCAGTAGCAGCAGCGGTAATAGTTCCAGCAGCAGCAGCGGTAATAGTTCCAGCAGCAGCAGCGGTAAAAGTTCTAGCAGCAGCGGTAATAATTCCAGTAGCAGCAGTAGCTCAAGGAGCGGCAGCTATGATAAGAAATATAATGTAAAGAAAACAAAAATTCAAACCAAAGTAACTAAAAAACCACACAAAATTACTTCTAGCAGCAACAGTGATACAAATGAAAAGCAAGATCAAAGTAAGGAGAGGCAACTCCGAAAAAGTCGAAGTAGAGTTAGAAGACTTCAATGTAGGGATTTTCAGAGCAGCGACATACTGTTGTGCCAAACCCAAAAGAAAACTATCAACCCACAGAGCCCCACTGAATTCCGAAGTCGCAGCAAATCCCGCACAAGGGGCAAAGAAAATCAAGAAACGGACAGTAGTTCCCTTACCAGGCGTACCCTTAGGCAACAAAATAGTCACATTAATCATGGAAATTTGGAAGGTAAGAGTAAACGGGCCCAACGAAGCTGCACCAAGTCACCGAACAGAGATATATTAATTCAAGTAAGCAAGGATAATCAAGAAAGTCTAAATAAGAACAATGAAACGCAGCAAAGCCAAACCAAAAGAATGTTTAAAAAACGCCCTATCACCTGCAGCAACTCGCAAAGTAAAGATCGAAAGAAGAGTAAAAGAACTGTTCAATGAGTCACAGAATTAAAGCAAGCAAACTTTTATATTTTGCTTAATTTTTAAAAATTAATTTGTAACAACAAATGTGTGCTGCTCGCATGTCTGAAGAGTTTTTTTTTTTTTCTTTTTTTAATTTATAATTTGAACAATGATCTAAGTATTAAGCTAAGCTAATTTAAGTTTAAAAATAAACTATGCCAAGTGTGTGGAGAATACTTCATCTGAGTCGAGTGGGAGAAATTCCCATTAAAAACTAAAAGATTCGCCGCATCCACATGTGCCCTTGATATTTGGGTTGTTAAAGACAAACTCGCTGGACAGCTTGTTTTCTACGTAATCCATTTCGGTTCCTGTAAATAGAATAAAGTTTAAAAAATTTTATGATATGAAAGTTGGATGGTTGTTTTTATAGCGAGTTTTTTGTTTTGTTTTTTTCAGAAGGTTGAAATGGCAAACAATTCGATGTTCCCAGAGATAAAAGAAAAAATAAAAAAAAAGTTCTTTGAAGTGATACTACTTCAAGAAGGTGAGTTGCACAATATTATTTCGGGGCAAAAGAAAACATCATAGTGGCAACCAAAAGGTTTAGATCGCAAAAACGAATTGCGAAACTTTTTCGAATTTCAACTTTTTTTGAGAAGATGTTCGGTTCCAGGTCGGATAAAGCCCACATAATATGTCATTCGCAAGTCATATGCGATGAACATTCTATTAGCTTAAGAATGGTATTCCGCAGGACTCTGTTCTTTGCAGATCTTCAATGGATTACCAAGAGCGTTCGGTGATATTGCAGTTTGCTGATATCAAGCAATTACTTCGTTTAATTACTTTAGGAACATTTAAGAAAATCTAAAAAGATTAAGGCAGGGATTTGTTTTTCACAAGTTAATAATCATCAAGAAATTTAAATTATTGACTTCACGAATGTTGCGAAATGATGTACCAAGTTCTACGCATTTCATTAAGTCTCATGACTATGAACGATTTTGGAGGTATACTTTTTTAAATAAGTAAGTGCTTTAAATAATTCACATGGTACACATATTTATATTGTAAACAACTACAGTTTCAAATAAGTACATTACAATTAGCCAACATAGTAGAACAAGATTATGATCTGAATTATAGAGATTATATAACCTCCCACTTCCGTTGTTGTTATTGTTGCATGTGTGAGAAAGGAGATCAAACACTATACGCTGTTGTTAAAGATCCCAACAATTTTAACTTTTCGAACTTGGGAATGATTTATTGATTCAAAGGAGAGAATGGCCAGTGCAGATACCACACATTTTTTGGGCTATTACGATACCCATTTCATTACAAATTATATTTTTATACTCGATAAAAATATTACTGAGTACTCATTCCGTATGTCGATTATCGCCAGAGGATAGCGTTTCGACGATATTATTGCGTCACGTAACGTAAAAAATCGAATACCATCTAGCTGATAGCGTTTCGACGATTTAATATTTGCTTCACGTAACATAGGTATCTATTGCACTGCCGCACCGCAACAATCCAATTACATAGAATACATGTTTTTCTTTCTTAAAAAATCAAAAGTGAGCTGTTTGCGTGCGCACACGAGCGTGCGTTTCCTTATCCTGAATATCATATAAATACAAAGATTTTTTTTATTCATATTCTCCTCTCTATATGAAACCAAATTAACCGCGGCAAAAAGAAATCTTATCCGGCGGTGTTGCCAGTGGGTTTGTTGTTTACAATTTTACTATCTCAACCATTTTCAGTCATTCGAACTGATTTGAAAAGTTAAATTCAAAAAAAAAAAAAGTTTGGGAATAATAAAAGCCAGAAAACATACAGGCTACAGTCCTTGGGGCAAACAGTATGATACCCTTTCCATAACCCTCCCCATGAAAAAGGCATAGAAAATACGATTTGGTTTTCTATCGTAGATCTCTTGGTGGTTTATCGAAAGCTGTGGTTGATTTTCCGCGCCAAACCAGCATTAACAGATAGCCAAGGTGTTAGTCGCAATCAGCCGTCTTATACCCGTTTAACGAGCTTCATGGTATATAACATCAGCTTTATATAACGGTAATTATCATAGCGTGCTGTGCGTATCTCCCTCTGTGTAAAGGAAATTTTTCCTCCTTTGATTAAGAATCTTTCGAAGCTCAGAGTGCAACTCGTACGGCTGAATCGCTTTTTAGAGTATTTGAACGCTGTTATGTCGGTTCATATTCAATGGCGATATGACAGGATCTACAGAGACAAGCTTAAGAGAGCCTTCAACATTCTTGCCAAACTCGTCAATTTGTACAGGTTGATAATGGAGAAAGCCCGATGCAGCATCAAGGTCGGTAACGATTTAAGCGAGACAATTCATATCAAAAAAGGATTTAGACATGTGAAAGGAAACTCTATATAAGTTATCTAATATACACGGAGAATTCCAATTCTGCTCTATGAATCTGAGCATTTAATGCATTTACAGACATGACTGGCTATTGAATTCACCATGGACATATTTGTTTGAGAAAGTTTTTCTGATAACTAGAACGTCCGCATTAGAAACTGAATCTAGTGACAACTTAATAAACATTTGAGTTCAAAATAATACAAGTTTTAAAACTAAACTTACAATTAGTATTATTTTGAAATATGGATTTGTTTATGCGACACAAAAGCCACATATCGGTTTGGAACCGCTTTGCAATATTATTTGCAACAGAGTAAACATTTCCAAAATGCTATGGGAATTTCACAAGAGCTTTGTTACGTAACACGACAGCAAGGACATTTCACCACCCTTCCAGAAGTTTTTTTATATTGCAATATATACATATGTACATGCACTCTAACCACTATTTAAAAAAAATCCCTTCTCCTTACCTAATAACGACAATTGCGCTTTCCTATCAATGTAAACTTTGACACCATCTTGAACGACTTCCTCATCCAGCTTATCTGCAAGAAAAATTTAGACTGTGAGACTACTGTGTCAAATCATCTTACCTCAATTCCGGGTAAATCTACCTTTTTCCTTTGCATAATCTAGTGTGTACGATAGTCCATTACAGCCGCGCTGCTTAACTCCTACTTTGAGACCAGTCTAAGACGAATTTTAAGCAGTGATTTGATTCTTTTCTAAGAGATATACTTACATATTCAGGTTGTTTTGAGAGTAATTCCTTTATACGTTGTACGGCTGATGGGGTCTATAAATAAAAATAAATGTTCCACAAACAATGTATAGGAGCTGCGGAGATAGCGAAAAGATCTACTGAAATTTAATTTACCAATGTGAGAGCAGCGCGTGTTGGCAACAGTTTTCTACCCTTTAGCGCACGTACTGTAGCTGTAGCGACCACTTTTGTTGCCATATTTAGGGAAAATAATTTTGATTTATTGTATAATTTAGAGAATCTTTGCTTTGCAATAAGAAATTTTGTTCCTATGATTTTTATTTTATTACAACAAAACAGTCAGCTGGGTTAGATGGAAATTGACAGCTTGCTACGTTGCGTTATGTAAGAAGAAAAAAATGTTGCGCTGTGTTCACAATAGATGAGTGATAAAACACATTAAGTCTTGTGAACGACCCTGACAATGTGCAATGAATTGGATTTTTGGATTTCATGCAACCCTGGTTTATTTAAAAAATATTATGCGTAAACGGCACATACAGGACCTAAAGCCTAGCTTCTCCAACCATTGTGTGTGCGAAGTTATATTTTTGACACGAATGGAGGGACCTAAAGCTGAATGCCAATTCCGAACAGCTATTTATTTTTGAGAAGCTTTTACTCTTGGATGTTTGTCAGACGTTCGTAAGAGGTGGGGCAGCGAATAAAAATCTTGTGTTAGTAGATTTTAAATCTTAATATATAAAGTAGATTGAGTGCAGATTAATCTTAATCTAGGATTAGTGTTCGGTGGAAACGTAGCAAAAGTCTATTATGGGCCACGCATACAATTTTCACACGCGATTAAGGAGAGATAGGTTCCTCTGCCGTCAATAATCAAGGTTTTCGTATTCTATCAGCCGTCAATGCCGTCAATGATCAAGGTTTTCGTATTCTATCAGCCAGCAAAATTATCGAATTTCTTCAAATATTATTAATTGAAACTATGAATCAAATATTCAAGATTCAACATCCCAGCTAAAACAAAATGGTTTTGGTATTCCTTTCTGCTCATGTTCACTGATTCCTTATCTTTATGTATGTATATTATTCTTCAGTTGTGATAAATTTATTTAAGAATTGAAAATTTAAAAAATAAGTTTAGTATGAGTATGCAACAAGACTGCGCCACTAGCCACACAGCGGGTGTAACAATCAACTTTTTGAAAACTCAATTCAATGAATGCGTTATATCGAGAAATGGTCCTGTCGATAAACAATGAATCGACTCTAATAAAATTTTCGAGACCTCTCAAATGGTTTGCGTTTTTTTTTTAAAAAAAAAAAGGCTTTTCAAGTCCTTATTGGAAAATTCGTTATTTATCGAATGCAGTATATGACTTGCTTTAAAGTGAAGTTTAGTTGACACAGTAACTATGTCCTAGTTTTTAAAAATCAAATAAAAATTGTTAATTAGTTGTTCCTAGAACGGTAAATATTTATGAAAAGATTTCTGGAAATGGCCTTACGGCTTTCGAAACTAGGGGTATGCAAGTAGTTTATTTTAATGGTTATCATTACTTTCATTAAGTTTGTGGTAGACTTTAGGGAATCATCTGTCCGACGCTCGTCACATATCGGACAAAATATCATCTCTCAGAATAACATAAAAACCTTATACTGCAATACTGTGCAAAAGTTACGAGTGACTTTATTTAGTGCTTATAAAAATACAACCTTTTTCAAGTTATAATAGTTGAAGACGAGTGAGTATTAGAGCAATTTTTTGTATTCAATACTTATTCTTTAAAGCAAAATTCTAATCGGTTCCTTTTTTAGGTCTAACTTCGACAACCGACCCACTTCGATTTCAAATTCAAATATTTACAATCCGATTCAACAGCAATCGCACACTACGTTACGTCAATCCACTTCACGTAACTTTCACTGACAGAATTGTTGGCGTTGTCACTTATGACAGTTATTTTCCCCAAGCCAAGTGACTTCTGCTTCTCCAAATTTGAGCATTTTTTTCGTTTTCTCCCCTAAAAACGGTGATGTTGGTGCACCGTACACGTTTCTCTCACACTGTTTATGTGCTGCAAACAAGAAAAGTGAATTTGTTCTGTAATTAAATTGTTTAAACTTTTGTCCACTTGTCATCGTCGCCACCCGCCCTGATAATTGCAGCTATGCCAATCGAATTTGAGTTGTAGAAGCGCGAAAAGACAACTTCACTGCGTTTCGTTGGTGCCACAGACGTATAGCCAGAGGCGGTCAGGAAACAAACATTTGGGAGATTCTTAGGAAAATGGACAATGAAAACGAAGTACTCTGCGAGAAAATCATCAACGAAATTAATGCAGTTTTTCTCAAGGACTCTGACTTGTGAGTTCAATTGTTTAATTGTTATTATGTGTGTGCATGTGTGCGTGTCGATTGTTTGCCTGCCATTGTCAGCCATTCATCTATCCGTCAATCGTGGCCCCAGTGGGGATGGGAACTGGGAAGTAGCGCTGCGATTTAGCAAGGAATTAGCCTAGTTTCTGTGATGGAAATAAGAGCAGATGTCGGTGTGTCCACTGCACTGTGTTTTTGTTGTTTTCCGTTTTGCTTTGGCCGCAGGCAGTGGTTTTGGTGGTGGCTGTTTTGTGTGGGATGTCGTTGCTGCTGTGGTGGTAGAATTTTGCAGGGATTTATATTTATTTTTATCTTTATTTTTGTTTTGCTGTTTCGTTGTTTCATGGCAGCGCTGCAAATTTTCGACGCAATTTCTGCAAATGCTGACGAATTTGTTGGAGAGGGGACATTCTCAATGGACAACGTTAGAGGTCAGAGCGACAGATAGTCTGCATATGCATTTGGAAGTTGACGCGGTCATGGTATTGTGCAAGGTGTTGTTTTGTTTGTTTTGATATTTGATGCTTCCGATAGTTGGGTAGCCTTGAATGGGTCACTTTTTTGCTTTAGAGGAACAGGATGGGCGCTGAGGAAAAAGAAACAAGGCTATCTTTGTCGCATGCTATCACTATCACACGTGAAGAAAGTAATAGTTGGGTGATAGCTCAAAACAATACAGATGATGTTTTTAAAATACGACGAAAATAGCAAGGCTGAAACTTTAAAGACTAATTAAGAAATTTTTTTTTCATGAGTAGTCCAATTAAAAAGCTGTATACTGTTCCATAAAATTGATTTCTGCGAACTGACTTGTTAAATAAGAATGAAAGAGATTCAGCCCTCAGAAGCGCATAGTTTCGTTGTCTTTAGAAGAATATTGATTTCTTTGTCTTACATTAGTTGACTTTATAGTTCGTTCGAAGGACATTTTTGCTAAAAATGTAATGTGGCAACTTTAGGAGAGATGTGGGATACATGGCTACTGTCAATCTTCTTTGAGTAATTTTCTTCTTCACACAATGAAACGTTTTACTGCGATTGCATTCTTTTCTGGCGAATTTTATTGTTCATTTCTGATCTTTCTAAGAAATAGCTTTAGTATTGTGCTCTGCGAGTGTTAGTAATATACATAGATGCAAGCCTTGGCCGAAAGTCATTCGTTTTAGTTTTCCAAACTATTTCAGCAGTTTTATTTTAAATGTTATTTTTGAATTTATCCCAAAAGTGGGTGATCAGGGCCCCATGACAGCAAAGCAATCAGAACCAGTCTCTGCGGCATTAATGAGGATACACACCAAAAATGCCGGGAAAAAAGCCCGAGTTAACAGCTGTTTACAACTCTCATATCCCGCAGAAGAAAAAGGTTCCGTGGTAGATCTGTGTGGAACGCAAAAGGATTTTGAGAAGGCTTCTGAATACCAATTCTTGGGGCGATTAACATCTTTACATATCGAAACTAAAAGATTAAGATGCTTATTCGGAAATCGAAGAATGCTTCATAAAGAGATTTCTGTGAAAGGATCAAAATCCTTAGAGTGCCATTAGAAGTTAGTTAACGTTTTAAAGCGGACTAATTTCCCGCTTCGAAAACCCGATGGTTCCTTCAAGGAATCAAAAAAGAAATCGTTCAGTATCACAAAACGTGCATTTTAAGTGCTAGCTTTGCACTGGCGTTTTTCATACCAAAATTTAGCCTAACATAATTTCCGGGAGGTGCACACGCACAAAATTTTCTTGATGGCCTATTCACTTTCTGAATTGTTACATGCCTAGCAGCGAGGAAAATACTGCGAGATTGATCCTCAGAACCTTGTTGACTGGGGTAAACACCGGCTACCCCCAAGGCAGCGTTCTCCACTGTTATGATGATTGGTGTTCCACTTTCTGCTTACCAAAGCTCAAAGGTTTTTATTTCTGTATTCCTTGATATAGATAGTGACTCAAATAACGTGGAAGTGTGTGTGTAAGAATGGGTTATATGAAAAACTAAAAAGATCATCAGTTCATTAATATGAAAATAAATAAGTGCACCGATCAGACCGTATGGGTTAACATATTATGGAGCTACAAGTTAGAAAACTATAATAGGAAAATAGGTAACGCTACCAAAAATTGCCGGATCTACTATCACAGGTGCACATGCACAACATTCATTGGCTCACGTAACATACCCAACTATTATAGGGTTGGACATTAACATAAAATCAGTTCATTCGTTACGGTGATTGACTTAAACCGTGATGAGCTGTAAGGTATCCTACGAAGTTTTAGATATGCCGATTCATCACCTTTTTTTTCCAGTATGAAAGACACTTCGCTTTGCTAAGAGCATTGGCATGTTCAAAGATTTACGCTTCGATATAATTTTTCCTAATTTTGGCAGCTTTGATGAATTACAATTCAAGTAAATTGTCGGTATATACGTATGATTGTGAAATCAGTGACAGCCCTCATGCTAGAAGCCTAAATGTGCAAATTTTTAAATTTTGAGTTAATTAGTTGGTTTGATTAACATTTGGTAGTTCCACGTTAAACCAAAATCTAGAATGTCGTGAAAACAATGAAGCCATAATATTTTACATGTTTCAGAAACCATACCTTCTCATTCTACAAGAGAAAATAACATTGAAATGTGATTTCCCAATATTTTCATTTTTGATAATTCATGTTTCTGGCCTAAGGATGACTATCTGTACCAGAAAGCTTTAGTACGGCGACTGGTCAGAGATGGATAACTTGGTTAGCCACGGGTTATTTAAGGCCTTATGACTTGACTTAGCTCCAGCTTGGATAGAAAGAGATTTAATTATATTTCGAATCTGAATAGACCCCGCAGACTATTTTCATCCCTTCTGAATACTGCCTTCTCAAAAAATATGTTCGGAGATTGAAATTGCTGAAGTCCATTTTCAACACTAGAATTTACTACATCAAGCCCTGTAACCTGTAGTAACACCGCATGCGGACACGGGTTTCTCTGTTTGATACAAACAATTAAGTCCCTTGTCGCTTGAAGTTCCTTCAGCCTTGCTTATCATCAGCATTGTCCAAACGTAAAAGTGAAACTCAGTGAATTTGTGTGAAATAATCTAAGTTCATTCATTTATCTATTCATCCATCCGTCAACCTAACCTGAATGCTTCCTCTTGCAGATCATCGTTTGAAATAATTCCTACAATCTTGAATCAAAACAAGTCACCCGTCATTCACGTGGATCACAATCTCGGCCTAGAGTCATGGTGTGCCAAACATGTTTATGATTATGCCCACAAAATGATAGTTTCGTTGAAGCTGTCCAATCGATATCTCTACAATGATTCTATCGTTAAGTATGTCAACATAGCGCTGCTAATTAATCCTGATGTGACATCGTTTTGGCACGTTCGCCGTCAGCTGGTTCAGAAGAGTAAACTGAAAGTGCACAAAGAGTTTCAGTATGCGGCTTTGATACTGACCAAAAAGCCGAAATCAAGTGAAGCTTTCGCCTACCGAAGATGGCTGTTCTCGTTCGAGAGTAAGATGTCGCTGTTTTTTTTTTACTGCTTGATTAAAAAATTGTTTTTTTTTTCAGGTATCGAATCGATTGATTGGTCTTTCGAGATTGGCATCTGTGATCGCTGCGCGGACAAAAGCTCAAGCAACTACCATGCTTGGTCGCATCGACAATGGGTGCTGCAGAAGGCGCCACATCTTTGCAGAACCGAGATAATGCTGACAGAAAAGTTCATGCGAAAGCACATTAGCGATTATAGTTGCTATCAATATCGCCAGGTGGTGCTTTATAAGCTCTTCGAGCTTAGCTACTACGACAGTGATGAGATGATCAGTAGCCTAACGTACATAAAGGACCTTATCAATTTTTATCTTATAAACGGAGTGCGATCTGCGGAGGACGTTCTAGCCACGCTTCTGCCGAGCTGCGATTTGCAAGCAATCGGTGAGGAGAAACTGAAATCTTTTCTCTTCTGCTGCAATTTAGCCGCATACGACATAAAGCTGTGCGACGATCAGAAAAATATGTTCGGCCCCCGCGAATCGTTCGAGAATCACCGCCGTGCGGTGCTTAAATTTATCGTTGACCACTGTGTGAAGCTGAACAGCACTAGTGATTTCTACCAACAACCGGTGTCAAAGGTCTCCAAGTATGACTACTCTTCGAATGCATTTCTGTCGGCGTTGAAAAAATCCGAGGGTATGATGGGTGAGCGCCACCGTCGATGGTGCAACCTTTTCCTTGGGTTTGATTATAGCAACTGATAGGATTGTCGTTCTTCTTCCTCTTCTTCGCGAAAACAGTGCACGTTTCCTTATTTTTAAAAATTGCCCGTACTCGTCTGCAACAATATTCTTCCAGTCTTGTTGTTTATTAAAAGTTACGCCTCTACAAAGTATTTTCTTTTATTATTAATTGTTTTTTTTTTTCTCTTTATAAAACAACTTTCATTGCCAATTTCCAAAATGATATTCGTTAAGTAGAGAAATTGTAGTTATTAAACAAACAAAAAAAAAACAACAAAATGAATTGTACGTTATTTAAAATAGCGGATATTACCTCGTATATATTACATAAAGTAAAATTTAATTTTAATAATGTTAAACAAAAAAAACAAAAACAAGTAAAATGGTAAAAAATAAAAAAATTGAGTTATGTTATTAAATGATGCGAAAAAGATCTGTTCGTTACCTGTTTTTTTTTTTGCAACTTTACCTTAGTGTTAGCTTCACTAATGAATTGAATATTTGTCGAAAGCCTGGCATTTACCGATTTAATTATTCGGAAAACATAGAATTAAACGACCGCCAACCCTAAGCTTTTCCGCAGCTACATACTACATCTTTGCATTCACTGTAGAGCACGATGACTTCATCATGAAGTCAGACAAATCATACATCTTCGTTGGTGCTAGTGGTTGTTTGCTTTCAATCAACTTGTAAATTTTGTAACCAAATTCCGAATAATATAATTATTTTCCAAAGTGAGAAACCAAAATAAACAGATAGAAAGTTTAAACCAAATTTGGGTAGCAATATGGCTTTGCGTAAAGTTTGTTGTTTTGTTGCAAAATATTAAGACAGCTTCAAAGGAAATTGAAATTACTTTCTTACGCCACCGAAAATGGTCAAGCACGTAGCTAAGTTTTAACGTATTTAGCTTTTCATTTGATGACTGTTTTTGTTGTCAGATGCGTTGGACACATGTTGGGTGAATTAATTTTGTGGCATGATTTTTTCATAAAGATCGAAAGATAAATATTAAATATCAAAGGAATTTGGTGCACCTGTAGCCAAAGTCATAGAACGACTTTGATAGTTTGAATAACAACCGGCATCTTGTACTTGCCAGTTCAACGTTGTTTTTTCCATTAAAGACATCAGTACTTCAGACTGTCAGACTGTTTTTTTAATTTTTTACACAATACAAATTTTTTTTTATGGATTTTCCACTGTTGAACCATTCAACGAATAAACACAAGTGATTAAAAAAAAACAAAATAACTCAAAACAAAAAAGGTCTTGAGGCGACTTAAAATCTACTACAAAAAGTCGTTTACATTTTTATCCGACTTTTGTCGACTGAAAACGACAAACAGATATAAAGATAATTTAGTCCTCAGTGGATGTGATTGTCCCTTTGGATGGCTATGGTTAAAGTCTCTTTTTTTGTTTTGAATTTCACGTCACGTCAATCTTCAAATATGCCAATCGCACAAAAAATAATTGCGCTTCGATTCGTTTTTACTTTGGGCGATTATTCGATACAGAGTGTAGTTTTTGCTTTCGTTCGTTTATGGACTTAGGGCTAATTATTTTTACAATCTAAGATCCAAATATTTTAGCGATTATTTATATCAAATTTTGGGGTTATGTCTATACATTTTTGGCGAACTTTAAAGGAGTAGGGAGTGAGTAGACCACAAAATCATCTTGCGTTACCGTTGAAACGTTTCAAAATGTCTCTTAAATATTCACTTTTAAGAAAAAAAAAAACGTAGGATTTGAAGAAGAGACACCGAAACAAATAAAACACTGTGTATATTCCAAAAAAGAGGCGTAGCAACCGCCCATATATGGAACTCATTCTACAGTTATAAAATTTTACACATCGGTAGTTGTTTTTAAAGCAAACAAGGATCTATATAAAATAAATTCTATTTTTCTCGAAAAAGGGCGTTTACGTTCGGTCAAAATTCCTGCAATTTTAAAATTTTGCAAAATTTCCATGTATAATAAAATCTTTGCAAAAAGTATTGAAATCCCAACAAAAACATAAATGTTGAAGAATAGCCAAGTTATCTTATACAAAAACTGCTTTTGCCTTGCAATTCAGCCACAAAAAGTACTAAGATCTAAAAATGCCAAGTTTGTATTGTAATTATTAAAAATTTCGCAGATAGTATTTATATTTTTATCCTATATGTAGATATATCGATTGAAAATGTTATACCTTCTTTCTTCAGTAAAATGTTAGCCGGGATAATTCTACCAATTCAATCGTTCCCGCCAGTTACATCCGTAAATGTCAATGGCACAGGATGCAACTTGACACCAGACGTAAGTTCTTGGCGAACGGTCGAAATTCCGGTTGAACGAACTTCCGTTTAGTGCACTTTGCATTCTTCCGAAATTGCAAGTTTATTATTTAGACATGGAAGCAATTATAAGTAGGTCAACACATTCGTTTAGTCATGTAAGCAAGTGTAAATTTAAATTTAGAATAAATAACATTCAATTAGTCTTAAGACCGCTTCGACGAAGTGAACAGCATTGTCTCATTTTCGCGTACAAAAATTGAAACAGACAAGAGTTGATCTAGATTAACTGGGAACCGATTTGGTGAAAAACAAATTCACTTGACATAAATCTAACCAGAAGCCACCTTCTTGAATAAGTTCACTTTTAATTATTTACAATGCTAATTAAATAGTGTTTACGTACTTGTTTAGAGTATATTATTGGTTACATATCTATACAACTGTACATTAAAAGGTTTACAAAAAATATTTATACTATTATTATTTAAAAGATAAACAAATTATTAAACGGAGAAAACCGTCCATAGTTGGTACGAAAGTGAGATACATATGTATATAAAAAGTATTTAACATATATCTAAACGATCTTTGGTGACCATACTTGGCATATTCAATTATTAGCCTTACAAATGTAGTAAATAATTGCTTTACTACATAAGGGACGTTAAATTTCTTGGATTTCCTTTTAATCCAACCGAGTATGGAATTAGCTTTATTACAAATTAAGTTTATATGCATTTTAAGCTCGAGCTTACGATCTTAAAAAATACCGAGAACTGACCCATTGTCAACGTTAGAGAGCAACTCCCCATTTAAGCTCTAACCATAGGGCACTATTGAGCTATTTTGTGTAAAATTAAATTTTACACTTCCTAATATTTAGTACAAATAATTATTCACACACCATGTGTAACAATCATCACAGTTGGCAAGCAGTCTTAAAAATAGTAACATCGTCAGCTGGCATGAAACAAGTCCAATGATAGACACTAAATCATTTAATAAATAAATAAAAATCGGACCCAAATGACTGTCTTGTGGAACTTCAAAGTTGTGACTGTGAAATAATTCTATGAATTGAATACGATTGCATAAGATCTGTTTAATAAATATGGCTCAAACCCATGTAAGAAACTTAACCTAAACCCCATTTGTTTCAACTTTAAAAGTAAGACGCGATGGGAAAGTTTATAAAACTCTTTGTTGAAGTCTGTGAGAGCAAAATCTGTTTGTTTTTTTTTAGCTTGAATGGGTCAACACATGTGTAGGTTTAAGAAGTAGAATGACCCTTGCAAGATCCATGTTGATTTGGAGCAACAATTGATTTGATGTAAAATGTAAGGATTGACTCATATGTCAAATTCAAATAATTTTGGAACTGTCGAAAGTCTTGCAATTGGACGGTAATTTCCAATATCATCTTTTTTGACCAGACAAATAAAAGACATCTTTCAAGCCTCAGGAAATTTACATGTAAACAGAGAATGGCTAAACAAAATAGAAAACGACAAGTTAACAACATAATTGGTGGTTGCCATCTGGCCTTGATACAATACACTTTTATGACACCAATCGCTAATATCACAATTTTAAAACAGTTTTTCTTCCTATTCTATTTCCGACAAATTTTTCATAAATTTAAAGTAAGAAAATCATTTGTCGGGAGTAAAGATTTAAATGAGAAGCCATAAAATATAATTTTTGTTATTTATTTAGAACTGTGCATCTAATTATTTATTGGGTAAATAAAATTAAATATTCCAATTAACATTATCTGCATAGTCAAATTTGGTCTACAAAATGTATTCAGCGGTTTTTAAATTATATCTAATATTTCTAAAGTTATACAATGTACAATAGTTGTACCTCAAAATCAAACAAAATTTTCCAAATTGCTTTTAGCTAACTTAACCCAGAGTTGGAACTACAAAACATCTGGACAGTTCCCAGTGTATGTAGGTCCATCGATCCAAAGAAATGAAATGAAAGACGGATTATGAACAAACATTTAACATATTCACAAAAATATATACCCAACGTTTGCATTGAAGAGAAAGGAAAAAGTTTCGAAAAGAGTTTCGAAAATCGACCTTTTCTAATACAATAAAATATATTTTTTATTTTGGAAAAGGTCGCTTGTAATAGAAGGTCGTCGCTTGATCACTTTTCAAAAGTGTGAGACTAAAGAATTCGCATGCACCCTTGCGTGATAGCATTAATATGTTAAAATATGTTGCTACGTTCACCTTGTTTCGATTGATTTTGCAGCCTTCACATCGAACCAATGAACTGACATGATCTCCGGAAAAATCATGCAGCAGTGACGAAATACCAAATGCGTAGCTACTAGTTTTACGGTTTTAGCGAAGAGCTTTGTTCTGTATGTGGGTACAACGTAGTTAAAGGTGGTAGGGTAAAGTACCCAATTACTACCCAATTTCCCTTAAGAAAAATTCTGACTTTGAGACGATTGCAATAATAAACGCTATCATATTTCTTAATTATTTTTACAGTGTATTCAAGATTTTTTATTTTAAGATCATGTGGTTAAATTGGTTTGTTTCTTAATATCATTAAGATAAAAAAATTTAACAACAAACAAATTAATAGACAAATTCCTAAATCGAGCCCTCTTTTTCCTCTCTGTTAAATCGAGCTCTGTCGATTCCTTAAACGAGCCCCCGTTATATTCAAACCTGTAATTGGATAAATGTAAACATTTTAATTGAAATCAAACATTTTATCATACATTTAAATAGTTAATTTATTGATCAAAACATATCACGTAAAGTAATAAAGTTAAATAAACAAACGGTTCCCCCGTAAATGTTCATTAAAAACACTGTATTAATGCCCAAAAATATATAAAATCGGTTAAATACGTACTCAATAATAATAATAAAATCAATACTTGATTATCATTAAATATTCGTACAACTTTTAAGAATCCGGTAGGTAAAAACTGTTTGATTCTTAAGAAGAAATAGGGTACTTTACCCTATGACGCTAAGCTAACATTTGTCGTTTCTGAATCGGGTTAAGGTCAAGATCACAGAAATATAACTCTGCACTTACAGATCGTTGCAGAAACTAAGTTTAGGGGTCTGTATTAGGCGACTTATCCCATTACATTTATGTAATTCTTAAAAAAAAAACTAACCTCAAAATGATGCTATTTTATCATTTTATTTTAACCGATTCTATATTCGTGTAGGTATGGAGTATTCGCTTAACAATTTTATATTCCCAAAAAAGTTTCAGATGCCTCCCATGATGCGATGCGAATACAAAACACATCTTAAATATTAGTGAATGCATTCTAACTGGCAAGCCAACCGCAGACATAATCCCAACAGTATTATTTCTTGCACATGTCGGGTCAACAAAACCAATTTGGCAACTGCATCAGTCGCATAAATCATACGTTTTACAACAAAAAAAAAAAAGAATGAAGAAACACTGCAAACCAATGCAGTCTCATTAAAACTCCCCAACTCCCAAGCCAATATCGATTGATGATGACTTTTGAAAGAGGCGCACTAAACTGCGACAATCTGGCACCCGATGGGTTCCATATCCAGGCGGAGTTTATCCACCCAATTGTAATCACCACCCAAATACAATCCGCCTCCGATTTGATTTTTACATTTCTATCAATAGCAGTCCTCATCGCCGTTCTCGTCGTCGTCGTCGTCGAGCTCTTGACACTGGCACTTGTGTTTGTTTATATTTACATTCCCAAGCTGACAATAGACAGCAAAAGTCAATTGGTGGGAGTGAGATAAAAAACGACGAAAAGTGCTACAAAGTAAAAAAAAAAAAACAAATTACAAAGGAAGCCCAAAACAACAACAACTTTTGTCTTTCAAAATATGTTAAATAACAGACCAACGGTTAAATTGATTTTCTATTCTGATATACGCTAAACCGGTGCCGGTGCTACTCACACTGCTCTTCTGCTGGGTCGCGTGAATTGTTTGTTCTTTTTTTTGGTGTAGCGAAGTAGTGTGTTGTGTAATTTGGTGACAGTAGCTCGTAAATGGATTACTTGCAAGTGACCAAGAGTCCGGAGACGAGGACTTCCCACGTAATTCGATCTCATTCCACGGATGTGCATAGGAATCAAGGTTGCGTCTTCCAATAGTATTGTTGTTCCTGATCTGTGTTGTGTGTACTAATAGATGTTTCCACGCTCAGATGGTAGCGGTAATTCCAGCTATCCTCGTCCGCGATGCTACACCGATCCGGGATGGAATAGGCATCAGCAACAAACGCATCCGGGAGCACTTACTTCGCTGGTGCGTCAAACGCTGAACGTTACATCAGCCTCCGTAGGGATTACCGCCAATAGAAGGTAAGTAATGTGGGGGGGGGGGGGGGTGGAATGTGCATTGGGGATATCTCGTGTATGACACAAAATTCTAATTTACTTAATGTAGTAGTGACATCATGTAGGCGAAAGGGATTCTTATACACAACCTATGTTTTGGTGTTTCAGTAGGAATTAAGCTACCTACTTTGCGTCATGGTTAACATTCCAAGGACGATAGTGGTTGTTGTTGGCTTTGCTTTTTTTGTAGTCTAACGAGCGCGCACCTACAAGAATTTTTTTTCATATTCTACGTCCTTGAGAATCCACTGTTGTCCTGGAGGTGGGCGGTAGTGTGGGATTTCGTGCGGTTTGTTTTGAAAAGCCGTTTGTCGTGTGTCGTGGTGGGATGCAAATGATGGTAGGTAATCGGGACAAAATTAGATATTGTCAATAGAGATGAGGTGTGCCTTATGTATTATCTACATACTGAAATTTAGGGTTGGACCTAAGCCTTTAATTGTTCGACAAATTTAAGTAGAGAGGGAAATTAAGTTGAATTTTCAATGAGAGATATTTTTTGTCAAAGGCGCATATTTAAATCACTCCACTCTTTCATGCATTTCGATTCTAAGATCTAAGCTTCTCTTCTTTCGCCTTTTTCTTTGCTGTTATTCCTTGGATTAGTTGTCTTTTGTGCATTGTTCCCTCCCTTTCAATCACCATTGACACCATTAATAGACTGATTGCAATAAAATGCCCAACATTGTTTGCCAGTTCATTGGGCAATAACCCAGCAGGCAGCTATAACATGAAATAAATAAATATACCCTATCATATATAATCAGGAATTTGCAATCCAAGGTTGATTTGCTGCTTGCTTCAATGAGCCATCAGAGCCAGAACATGTCTTATGGTAGGTAAGCGAAAGGATTATCTTTATTTTGAATAAAATCCACAATTTTTTTTTAACTTTATTTAATCTGTAAATAAAAAATTGTCATTCAGTTGAACCTGAAAAGCTGCTCTTGCGTTCAATAGCACGTGATATAGACTCAGATGATACAACCTCAAGTATTCCTGTTTTAATTGCGTTTACTTACAAAAGACCGTCAAGTGTTATATACTCTGCATTGTTTTTGTCCACTCCTACCATGAATGAAAGTTCGAATTTCGAAAAAAAAAACACTCTCACTACATATAAATTTGCCCACACAACACTTCACCTTCTTCAGTTTGCGCATGACCCAGAAGTTGGCAAAGAATAATAGGGTTGACAAGTTATATGAAATTTCTATTTGCTGTTTAATAAAGGTCTATTATTTAATAGTCATTATGAAAAAAAGCTCAAATTTTGGGCTTTATTTCATTTTTATATTGGGATTTTATTTCATAATGAAATTAAGACACAATTTTGGGGACAAGAATTTCAGATCTTTTATTATTCTTTCTGTTAACAAGCATGGAAAGACTGGTTGCTGGTGCGCAAAGTGGCTTAGAGTATCCCATCTTATTTCTGAAAGGAAAAGTTCTCATCAGCGAGGAGAGTCCTGTGAGATAACGCTCCAGAACTTTCAGCAGAACGATAGTAGCAGATGCCGATTTATGCCGATTTGTAGAGTAAATAGGGGCTGCACACAAGGCCGTGTTCTGTCTCCACTATTATAATGCGTGATGGACGACTGTTTGCTAATTTTACTCAGCCCGTTTGGTCGTTACGAGCAGATTTATGGTTGTTATTTCTGTCGGTTCAAGCCCAGCGATCATAGATCAAGGGGAGGCGACATGATCGATGATTGGTGTCTTTACGAGATATGAAAATCTACTATTGAACAAAAAGACGTCACATTGCAAATATCAAGGCAGGCTAAATACGTTTGAGTTTTAGCAGAGTTTTGGTAGTGCAGGGGTGCCTAAAAACATAAAGTTAATCTTACAAAATAGTCCAATAGATTTAAACGAAAATGATGAGACAAATCTTGTCATATGAGTACGTTTCTGGTAAAATAACTTGGAAGTGGAATCTCCTAACTTTTTGTTATTTTTGGGGTTTTGATGCCATTTATTGCTTAACGTAACGCAACTTCAAAACCTGTCATGGTTCAGCTGCTGGTGCTTTCGTGGAATGTGATAACGTACTCCTATTATTCTATATATTCCTCCTTATATATATTATTATATTCATCGGTCGTCCAAGCGGAGATGTTATTCCTTGCATTATATTGTGATCTGTTCTTCATTGCTCACCTGTTACTGCTTTAGCTCAAAAACACCTTGAATCCGTTCGACCTTTTGAGTGTCGGGTCATATTGGAATCAAGGAAAATGAGATCTCCGACGAACTTGATCGTCAAAGTTCGGAGTAGGTTTGCTGATGACCTCAACATGAGTTGATGACTGAGTCTCATGGGTCTATAGACACGGTATTCGATGGCACTATTCTTCGAGCTGCAGAAAGACCAAACTCGTTCCACCGAATATATGTGGAAAGTCGGCGATATTTTTTGCTATCACCACCGAGGAAAGACTGCCGGCACGGAATAGGCATTCTGACGGACAACCACACTTATACAAAGTACCTTATTGCGCTAGGCTTTTGCGACACTGCGAGGCATTTTCAGACACCTTAAACGTTAAATTATACGTTTAATTCTACAGTAAAAGGAATTATCAATCTGAAAGTACAATGGACCAGTTTCTAAGTTTCTTCTGATGTAAGAACGTTGACTATAAATGCTCGAAAAAGTGCTCGGAAACTTTGTCTCCCTGATGACATTCTTACGCACGTGCTGGCCCAAAGTTATATTTAAAAACATAGTTGACTTTCAAAAACGCCCTTTTCCTAATAGAGCAACACATTACCCGCTAATTGGGACCCAGGCATTTCCATACTTCGCTGACAGTCGTATGTTTTTTTCTCCTTCCTTTGAATAGTCTCCTTCAACATAATCTCCAATTCTTTCTTATTGCTTTGCAGTCCGTTATTTTCTGATTTTTAATCCCATCCAGGCATACAAATTGCATCTACATGAAATATAAAAAACATAAGAACGTACATATGAATATATTTTATTAATGCAAAGTAACATGGCAACCCTACAAAAGAGCAGTCATGCGAATTATTTCCCCAAAACTCAAAAAAAGGAAAACCTTCCCCAACCCCGTACCTTGGCCTCATTTATTTTGGAATAGGAAATGTTGTTGTCCCCCTCATTTGAGCATTTTTAAGAATTCCCGTAGACCTGCTGTTCTACTATAAAACCAGCCAGAGTCACCCTCTTCATATTCCTTGTATGGCAAAAAAAATACTGCCTTATGAAACATACGCAATTGTATTGACAGCGCAGAGAAAAAAAGCTGGTATCAGAACAACAATGTTCTTAGCCATGTTCAACAAGGGTTGAACGATAGACGATGCCCCTACAATCCTACATAACATTCAGAGAGCGCACAGTTCGTCAACATTCACGGTTCTCTTCCACTCCGATTCAGTAGTCTATATACGCGCCGAGTTTTCGAAAACTTATAGTCTTAGTTTAGGTTTTTCCCTTTTCTTCTCCAAGTTTTCGCTCTGTGATTTTGTGTTTTGCAAAAATGTGACAGTTCTGGAATATAACAATAAAAAAAATTACTTTGTATTTAGTAAACTTTAACAACCAAATTGTTTAAACAAAACAAAAAAAAATGGTTGTCTTCCATTAGTGACAAAATGTACGTTGCATAAAAAGACTTCTTCCAAGATTCACAGTCTGATAAACAATTATTTGTTCGTTTTTTGTATACGTGAATCTTTGGATTTTCCAAGGACACGAGGTTAGTTGGTAAATTTTATAAAATCACATAAATTATGATTTGACATCTAATGTATATGTGTGCCAAAAGGGCGGTGTTCCGGTTGAACAACCATCAAGTTCATCTATATAAATATTTTATTGATTAATGAAATTGGCGTAAAAAAAATCAGCAGATTTCATCTCACTCTTCAGTAGTGTTATCGATTTCACGTCTTTTTTTTTTGTTGTTCTGTGCAAAACTTTATGCGAGAATTCTTTGAGGAAATTCTAATTTGATAAAATTATATTCGTTCCTAATAGAAAGAAGGACCATACCTTCATTAACAAATGGGAAACACACCCTCTTTTTTTTTGCAGTGTTTGACAGGAACAGAAAATATGTCATTACAAGGTTACGTCACAAATTGAGTAGGGATATGGATGTAAAGATTTTTTTTTTGTTTGCCTTGTTGAGTAGAAGAGGAGGCGAAAATATAATCACTTACTATGCTCACTTAATAGTTTTTTTCAGTTAAAGAAGTGGCAAGTTCAAGTTGATTGTGTAATGGGTGCTTATATTTTTTTTGACAGGACATTTGTCAACGTGGCGGCCACGTTACAAAAAATATTACGCATTAAACAAATTTAAATTACTTAATCAAAGGTTAACGACCACTGATGCTCCAAATGATTGAACGAAATTTTCAAAGCTATATTTTGATCTCGGTGTGTTTCTGAATCTTTGGTTAAAGTACAATTTTTCCAGAAAATTTTATTAACATAATGTTTTAATTTAAATATTCCTGAAATATACATCAGTGCTAACAGGATTTTCCGAAATAAAACTGATCACAACATTAGATGGATAAAAATGGCAAATTGGTATTAAGCGTGTTCAGCAGCCGATTCTTACATGCAACCTAGTTTTTTTTTAAGATATTTTTTTTAATTTTGTGTTTAGCAGATTAAAATTTGTGTGGCAAATCTTAAGATTTAAAGTATATTAAGTTTTGTGTTTACGAAAACAAATTCGTAGGAAAAATAATTAAATCATAGTTATTGATATTTCTTAAAAGTAGTAGGTACCTACGCGGCGACTTTAAAGTAGTAGGTACCATAATCACTTCGCAAAAATGTTTCGAAAAAAAAAAACTAATGTAGCAAGGGAGGGAATGATAGCGTATCTCCTGCTGGAATACGGTACATGTTTGGAACAGTTGCTGTCAAATTGTCCATTGCAACGCGTGTTCTCAAAGTCACGCGTCACAATTGGATCAGTTTTTCCGAGCTTTGGAGTCAATGAAAAGATGGTGTGCCTGGCCTTGAAATTAGTTGGTCTATTGTCAATTGGACGGGCCGAAAACTACAAAGTGCCGATAAATGTTTTGCAGAACGGCTTAAGTTGTTCACACAGATCTTTAGATAGTTTTTTTAAATGTGACATCGATTATTCCGACAGGACAACTTTCTTGTGGATTAGCATATGGAGCTAATGGTCTAGTCATTCTAGTCATTAGACATGTTTTCATGCTGTCGCCATCTCTACATATGAAGCTGATTGTAAACTTTTGTCCCACCTAACTGTTAGTAGAATAAATACAATGCTGTCAAATCAACCTTTCTTGCACAGATGATTTGCCAAGATAGTTCTTGCTTAGAAATATACTTATGAAAACTTTTGTTATAGGCGCCTGCGTAACGATCATATCTGTTGGCCCGCTATGTGCTTTTCGTCAGGCAACGCGCCTATGGCAACAGTACCTGGGTGGGACATAAGTGCATACTCAGATTTTGAACTTATGTCCCACCGAATTGGGGTTATGTCCCGTTGAGTTACGTTTAGGTTAGGTTAAGACAGGGTGTGAGGTAAGAGTCAACCCACAACACTAGGCACCAAAGCGGGTCCATCGCAATCCCTGGGGAACCTGTTGAATTTTTACCCAAACAGCAGACAAAAAACCTAAACACTTTCCCTTTTAAAGCATCCAATTACCCCACAAAATCCACGGCGTCCTTTGAAGTTTGTACCGTCTATTTCCACCAAAGCTTCGAAGAAGTGTCTGCCCAAGAATTTCCTACGATTACGCGAGATTAGATTGCCACGCAATCGCACAATACGTGCGGTATATCCTCAAAAGCCTGCAGATCACCGCAAAATCTGCAGATGTCTGCATCTGAAGAGGCAATGCCCTGTCTTAGCTTATCCCTGCAAAGTTTTATAAACTTCCAGGAACTCTTACAGTCGAGAAGTGGCTATAGAGCTTTTGACACCGTGTGTTTCCCTAAAGACTTGACCACCTTAGGGTTATTTCCTCAATAAAACCTCAGGAGGTTTTTTGTCAGCAACCTCACCACTATTGTTAATCAAGCGGTGTTAGGTTCAGAAAGGTTTTGAATGCTGCCGTAGGGGTGGTACGGAGCGCACCCGCAATGGCTATACAAGCCGTTCTATGAACCACCGCTAATTTGCCACATATCGTTTTATCTGTTGCTTTCCACCATACTCAGTATGGGCTTCACCACCACTGTATTCAGCCAGTGCACCATAGTAAGTCGTAAGCCCCAAGTTTTTCTTACTGTTCTTTTGCAAATGAAAAGAGCATTATAAGCCTTTTTAATTCTTTCCGCAACATTATAATTCCAACTCAATTTTCTATTTAGAATTACACCCAGATACTTCGCACTATCCGAAGTTCTATTCCGTTGAGTTTTGGGAGCTTGAATTGCGGTATCTTGTATTTTCTGGTAAAAAGAAGCAGTTCCGTTTTTGAAAAGTTTGCCCTGCGACCGCAATTTTCTTTTTAAGTGTCGATCGTCTTCAGGACTACCTTCATGATATCACTATTTAAATATTTTCCCTGCACCCCGTTGAGTTCTGTCCCTGCGCCGAATTTGAAGCTTTTAAAACATACTGCTGCCTTTTGTCATATCGGTGAAATGAAAAGATTTTTTATTTTCGGTATCTATGTTAATGGCTACCTTCAAAGACCACGAATTCGATGTCGCCAAGAACGCTGCGAAATATCTAGATTTTTTCGAAGAAATGTTTCTATCCTTCTGCTACAGCTACAGATTATAAGGGATTTATTTGCCCCCAAACTTGAGGGTAACGCTCATATCTGGTCAGGTACATCAGTTACATATTTGGGGGTACTTGATAGTATTCAAGAATATGCGAGTTAACTATTTTGAAAATCGCTTGAGGCATGCCAAGAATACTCATCAGTTTAGGAGGTACAACACGAATGTGAAATGCTCTACCACACTCTGTTTATCCTCACCATTTTACAAACATTTCAAACCAAAGTGCATTGCTTTCTCACCCTTTTTTCTTATACGTTGCCTTAATGCCCGTGTTGAACTACTATTACACGGAAATTCTATTGTGCACTTACCACTCATTTGTTAATTAATTGAAAAATAGTAATTAACTTATTTCGGAGGAATTTTCCTCCCCCAAAATAATACTTACTCATCTATTACTTTTATTTTAGATCCACATCATTCTAAGAACATTGACAGTGAAACGTCATAAAACAAATCGTCGTACAATGCCTAATTAGATTAGTTTCGAAGAGTGGACATACTCGTAAAAGAGATTCAAATCTCATTCAACGCACATGAGTGTGGTGTCCCCTCATTCGCAATTTCATCATAATTCAGTAGAATGTGTCACATTTTCCTAAGACACGTCAGTCATTCGAAAAGGCTTACAGCTATGTGCAAATGTATTTAGGGATTTATTGTTGTGTTTTTTTTTCTGCTGTTTGGTTAGTTCAACTGGGTGAAATCTAATGTAAGAGAGTATGTATGAATAAAATATAAATACTTTGAGGGGTATACAGAACAATTAGACGGCCAAAGATGGTATTGCCACAGTCGCAGTTAGAAAAACAAAATGTGATCATCTAAATATATGATACAAGAAGTACCTAGTAAATTTTTTTAATTAAAATCATTACCTTACCAGTGAGCTGTTTTATCTGTTAATAAAGCGGTAAAGGCGCGATCAGACGGTCATTTAAACTTGTCATCCGGATGACATCCTGACGTCACTATGACGTGGAATTTGTATTGGATGACAACTTTAGTACAAATTTTACGTCATATCGACGTCAGGATGTCATTCAGATGACAAGTTTAAATGACCGCCTGATCGCAATTTAAGGGCAACAAGTGCTGGAGGTATTGAGGGGCCACCACTGTAGCCAGTGTTTCGTAACTGACTTTACTAGTAAAGTAGGGAAACAAAAACTACCTTGCTTCATTTTGAAAATGTAGGCTTTGAATCTACAACTAATTCAGTTTTCTTTAAAGCAAAATTGATTTAAATTTGAATTTGCAAAGGCTGTTGGATGTAAGACATCTTTATACTTTCTCTGTTTTTGTATTTAGAGCGGGGTTTACCGATTCTTCCTTCATATCTGCCTCTTGTGACGCCCATATAAATCAGCTTGTGGAAAATGGCAGGATGATTAGCCTGAAGAGGATTGCTGTTATATATCCTCGCTTGCCAGCTTTGGGAAACTTTTACGTAGGCTGTTTTTAGATGAAGCAATTCCGTAACTTGTATTAATTTTTTGGCAATTTTTTTAGCAATTTTATAGTAAAATAGCGCGCAGGTGAGGTATCAACATAGAAGGCGCTATTTTTATTCGACCCGCCGATATCGTTGATAGGTGCGGAGCTAATTAGTATTCAAGAATAAGAGGGCAAGATTAAATATATTCTATCAACAAACAAAATGTTCAACGCTGAGAACAAAACGGCGCTCTTGATACAAGCAAATTCGAGGTAATTAAAGAGTATCTGCCCGCCTAGGTTATACATATCTCTGCCGAAGAAATTCCCGAAGAGAAAAAGCTTCCACATTCTTTTAGCAAAACAAATTGTTTTAAAACTCCTAACTAGAAAGATAAACAAAAATTGCATTATATAGTTGAGAACAAGGGTTTGCCTTGCCATGTCACCATGAATCGTTTCACGCTTGCTGAACGTGCCGAAATTATCAAAAAATATTATCGAAATTCAGGTTCAGTTATAAATACGCAACGTGAATTTTGTCATAATGTTGCTCGTCGTCATGGCTTTAGTGCGCAGGCAATTCGTCGCACCGTGGAGTTTGTGCATGAAAATACTCTTTTAGACCTTAAATCACCAACCATGCAGAGATTGGTAGATCGAAGAAAACCCAGAAATGTGGATTTGGCTGAATTGGACTTAATTTGCGATTGGATTTGGGCATACATCCATATAAGATTGTGTTGACGCAAGAATTGAAGCCAGACAAACATAGCAGCCAACACCGTGAATTCCATAATAGAGCGCTGAAAATTTTGGACGGAGATATCAATTTTTGAAATTTCATTGCCATCAATGGTCTTAGGTATAGAGTGATATTAATCGAGTTTCTGTGGCCAGAGATTGATAACATCGATACATCAATTGGCCGCCGCTATCGTGCGACTAGACACCACTTAAATATTTTTTCTAAGGCTCCGTGTAGTCCTTAGCCTATTCTAACAAGACAACCACTTTCAACAACCACTGGGCCGACGTTTAAGCCGCTATTGCCGAAATAACGCTGCTTGTATTGAACCGAGCTATCAAAAATTGGACATACCCCTTGTAGAACTGCCAGCAAAGCTAAGGCGGCCATTTAAATGAAGTTCTAATCACATAAAGGCATGAATTCAGCTTTAAATAAGGCCAGAGTCACACCGTCGTTGTTTTAATTAAATTTCTTTTCCTATCAGATCATCTAAATATTTCAGGAACTCCTTGCTGTCTTAAAATAAATGGAAATGGTCTACATTTTAAAGCCGATTCCAAACGGCAATTTATTTTTGGGCTGCTTCTTCTGACGATTTTTACTCTGACTTTTGCAAAAAGTGGAGCGGGGAATAAAACGTTAAGGTGGCACGGGCGAGTTGTCTTAGCATTCCTCAAAACAGTGACGAATGGGCGGACTGGCTAGATATTTACACAACCTTAAGTCAATAGCTGATGTAGAGAGTAAAGTTAATAACCAGTAGAACGTCTTGCCATCATAGGGGCTAAGAGTCAATCTCATGTTATAAATTAATGCAATGTCTCTGTTTTAATAACTACATTCGAATCTCTGCGTCACATTAAGTATTATTGCTGCCAAGACATGCAACCAGTCTCAATCTCAATCAATAGCACCATTGATAACCCTTGTAGCGCCACGATTACGCTATCAAATAAAACCAATTAAACAAGTATTTTTTGCTAGTATTCCTTGACTGGAAACTGACAACTAATTAAAATAGAAAAAAAATGCACTGCTTTGCTTTCAAAAAAAAGATCACAACAAACAGTTCCGTATTAAAAGAAGCTCTTAAGTTTTTTTTTGTATTTTCTAGATCACCGCTTCGTCATTCTGCAAGATTATCTGATGATGCCAGATTTAAAGACGCTAGGTAAGTACCCATCCAAAAGCCACTTAAAAGAATATTATTTTCAAAATCTCAATTTTATGAGCAAGGTCGGCCTTGCTAAGAAAATAAAATCTGTTGCTCAAAATCTTTTGATGACAAATGGAAATTCCTCCTCCCTAAGAGAATCGCCTACAGAGGGGTTGATTTACACCTCATACGAGTAAAATACTAGCAACAACCGCCCTAAATTACGGCACATTAAATGTATTCATGTCGTCAGACAGAGTCCTACAAATCGATTTAACTATACGACGGCATTGGAATGGCATAATAAAAAGTAAAAAGTCATACATGTGTAAGCTTACTCGCGAGTAGATATAAAGATAGGTATATGTTAACATTGAGAAATTAATGTTTGGTCTATTCACATGTATTTTGTGTTCTTCTATTATTTCTGTTTTTTCTTTGGTGTATCTATTATAGTTTGTTGTCTCATTGGATTTAAGGTAAAATTCATTTTGAAATCGCTGTGCGTATGGTTTTGTGGATTTGGCGCTGAGCACCTTTAGATTCTAGGAAATATATAAGTTGAAAAGTTGTGTTATGTTTTCTAAACAAATTAATGGAAATTTTGTGTTTTGTGGAAATTCACATTTATGTAGATAGGCTACATTCAGCGTATCGACTTTATCTATAGTTTGGAAGAGATGTTTTTTTTTTAAAAAAAAAGTTCAAATGCTGTTTTCCATTTCTGTGTTGTTAAATTGCCTTATAAAAATCAATTTCCTTTTTTTGTGGAAGCGATAATGATCAGCTGCAGCAGGATCCATCGTACTCTCTACTGGTGCGCATGTGAACTTTGGCAGGACTACATAGACCAACAGCCGAAAATAATTTTTTAAAGTGGAAGTATAACCGGCACTTATAAGCGTGAAGCGTGAAGCGACATCAACAAAAGTCTAATTTTGTTTATTTCCGGTAATAGTAAACATACCCAGGCATCATTTTCAATTGATGCCAGACGTTTTAGACGGATCTTAAGGGGTCCTCAGATGGTCTTTATTGTTCCAAAAAATAATTGTTTATTCGAAGTATTTACGCCGCGGTTCACGATTTAAAGAAAATATTGCAAAATTGTAAAAACATTATTAATAAATATAGTGTAATAAACTGGCTGCTGGCTTTAAGACCGAAACGCAGGCACTTCGCAACAGCGATGGAAACCTAGTCACCGACGCGCAGGGAATAGTAGATGTATTTAGCAGCATTTCCAGCAGCTGCTAAACGGACAAAATGTGGAGAGAGGGATCGGGCAAGAAGAGAACCCACGTCCAATCAATGAAGAACCACTTCCACCGCCCTGTATAGAAGAGGTTGGCTTAGCTATAAAAAAGCTAAAGAACAACAAGGTCGCCGACTCTGATGGTCCACCTGCAGAGCTTTTCAAAGACGGTGTGATGTTATGGTAGGGCGTATGCACCAAATCATCGACCAAGTTTGGGTGGAGGAAAGCATGCCTGATGACTCGACCATCAGCTCCATGTGTCCCATCTACAAGAAGGACGATCCCATATCTTGCAAGAACTATCGAGGCATATCCCTTCGTGTGACTTCTTTAAATTGTTCTTGAACAGAAAGTGCATCTTTGATATCTTCAAAAGCTCGCTTTAGCTAGTGGGATTTGCTGACGATGTTGATATCGTCGCACGCTCCTAACTTGCCATGATATAGCCTTTTACTGCTATTAAAGAACAGGCGAAGTTGGTGTGGAAGTGGTCGAGGACAATACTAAATATATGCTATCAACAAACAAATAAGTATATGTCCACTCCCTAAGACTGTCGATAGCAGCAATATCGAAGTGGTTTAGGAGTTAATTTATCTTTTGGTTAGGCACACAATGGTTTCAAAACTCCTGAACGCTTATCTTGAAATTTCTGATACCTGGCAGAGAACCGCCGTTTTAAAGACCCGCTGCTTGTAGGTAATCATGCTTTCATTTAAAATATCATACGTAACATCGTTCCTCAATCACATTCAACTCTTTTGGTAAGTATGTATGATAACCTGGAATAGATGTCATTATATAGCGCTATTAATGACATACGTAGTTAAATTGGTTAGGAAAATGTGCACAAAATTAAAAATATATATACTTAACTTTACTTAAAAGATAAATAAATATATAAATCTCTTAAACGATTTCGAACGCTATAAATACAGGAATTTAGCAAGTCCTAAGAAATTTGTGTTCATAATTAAACCAAACCGATACTGAACTAAGAGTTAATTAGATAATATCGCTTGCATGACCTGCCGATGTTCATATAAAGTAACACATTCGACACTAAATTATTTGGTAAGCTAAAACGCCTTCACAGAAACCTACCCATAGCGCGCTTTTGTACCAAAGCCATTTTTTCTTAATTTAAGTAACGTATTCGATATCTTATATCTTTATATATTAAAGAAAGATCCAATCCTTAAAAATACAACCACATTGTTTTGATAGCAAATAATACTAATAAATACGCCACACGTCAAAGGTTAAAAGTTGCAACTTAAGCGATTGACGTAGGTAACAACGAATGTGATACGATACTCTCTGAAAGCACTGTCTAAGATAAATTTTATGTTTAAAATTGCGATGTGTCATATATCCATATCTACATATATTTACATATATCCATAGTGCCATAGAATATATTAGCAGATTCTTTCGAGTTAAATTTCGAAGATTTTTTTTGTTAATTTTGAATCTTATATCACGGCTAAAACTTTTCGATTGTTGTTTCTAACTTTGATCCAATGTAACGATAGACATCTCCACTTAATTGCATTCCTATTGATTCGTTAATGTGGTTTCTGGTTAGTACGTTCATCCTCAAAACAGTTTGGCAGCCCTTTCGAGTTTTTTTAATGTTTTTTTATTTGAATAAACCGGAATCTTTAATGCCAACCTTTCTTCGCCTTTTGCATGATATATATTCCCTTTTTTGACTCTGCAATGTCAAATTGGATGAGTAGGTCTTAAGGGATATAAGGCTCATAGAACCTAAGGCTTAGCACCTCCAACCATTCTAATTCCGAACGGCAAATTTGAGAAGGATTATACTTATTCCTTGACGTTCGTTAGACTTTCGCAAGAAAAACAAATTTTAGGTTTTTGCTGGGCTAGATTTGAACCGGTAATCGCTCGCTAGGTAGGTTCTTCACTAAACCAAAATTGAAAATATAATGCAATTATTGTACTGTTTACGTGTAATTTTATATTTCAATAAGCTAGTCTGAGCTTATCTTGGCTAAGACCCTAGATGTCATTAAAAGGAATAGCACGTATGCTGTAAGAGTACATTTGAGGTATTGTCAACATGACGAGGTGAATTTAACCGTTGCAACATAGCTTCGATTAACTACTTTCAAGGTTTTTTTTTTTGCATTACTGCAAAAAATTTACATAAAGCCATTTCTCATAGGTAACAGTTTTTGTCTATTTCTATTACTATTGGTTCAAACTTCAGAGTGTTCAGCTTGCTGCGACTTTTATTTCGCAGGTCTATAGGGTACTTCTGCACTAAGCCAGGGTGTTGAAGATGAGCCTTTAGAAGGACAACGGCATCAATTACATCCCCGAAATGGGCTACTGCTTCAATAATATCCGGTTCTCTCTGTCCTAGAGGTTCCAGAAAAGAATGCCCAACTACGTAAAAAAAACGATCAACTGATTTGGTTAAAGACATATTCAATATTGCAATCGTGAAAGTCTTTTGCAGCCAGAATCATGTGCTGAATACCAGTGGCTAGCAAAACGTAGAGAAATATATTAGCTTCTTAGGAGGACAAAACAGAGCACCAGAAGCGCGCTATCGTGGAAATAGAGAGGTGCTACCCCAGAAATAATATTCGAAAGATTAGCCAAATAGTAAAAACAAACGAAACAGAAACCTGTAGAGCTGCACAAAAACATTTTGTAGTAGAGTCACACTCGGTGCTAAGGATATGTGAAATTTCTGCAGACTGTTAAAAGGCTAAGACGAAACAAATTCCTGTCTGACAGGCAGATTGAACCATTAAATACTGACTGCTTCTAAGTCTTTTCACTTTAACTGAAGTTTGTTGTTTTAATTGACTCCAGTTGTTATGATAAACATAGAGAACAAGTCGCCTATATTATATTAACTGTAAGATTTTTACTGCTTTTAAGTATTTTTAACTACAGACTTCAAAGTTTAACTTATATTTTGTTTGATTTTTTTTTTTTTTAAAAACACACCCAAAAAGTTTGCGTGCCAAAAACTTTATATGGGCGATATATTGAAAATAATATTGGGTAAACATTTCTTTTCAGTTTCTATGAACATTTTCGAGGAAAACGGCATTTTAGCAATAAATGCCCACAAACCTTATTAGTGGCAAAAAACTTTATATGGCAAACTTATGAAGGAGGGCAGTGCCTACATATCTTGTGAAGGTTTTAACACTCTATCTCTCTAACTTTTGCTTTAAAATGGTTTTTCCTAAATTGTGGGCGTGGCAGTGGGCGTATTTTAAGAAATTTAACACTTTAGCATTTCGGAGCACTACGGAGTGTATGTTCCAAATTTCAGCTTACTAGCATAAATTTAAGGCCTCAAAAGTTGATACGGAAGGAAGGACGGACATTGCTAAATAGTCTTGGGATTTGGTCCTTTGGTACCTTTTAGGGGTCTACGACGAATAAAAAGAGGTGTTATAAACTATGTCAAAATTAATATACCCTTAGGATAGGGTATACAAATATAACTCCATTTGTTTTAAGTAAAGAAAGAAAAGTAAATAAATTGAAATTTATTTAACATCATTTAAAGAATACAAAAAAAATATATATATTAATCCAGCCGAGCCTACTTCAAGCCGATCCTCATCATTACTTAACATCTGTTTGTCATTCTTAAAGAACTAACCGTCGTACACTTCAGTTGTTGGCACTACCAATATTGTAGCGTTATTTTGACGGTGCCAACATGAACAAGTCCCATATGAACATGTTGTTGTTTGTTTTTTGATACTGTTATTGGCCCTTGTCTTAATTAATATACTAACAAATAAATTGAATATTTTATTATAAATTAATAATAATTTATATATTGTTATTTGAAATAGCTGAAGTTTTATACTTTTTTAGAGAATTTCAGAAAAAGCCTGTACTGAACAAATTGGAAGTCTTTATGAAAATTCCTCAGATTAAACACTAAAAAAACCGAATTGGCGACCGAGATATTGCGAATTCGCTTGATCCTCTTGGTCATCGTCGTAATGTCTCCTCCCTGTCGTTGTTCTATCGATACTACCATCACAAGTGCTCAAACGAAATAGCCAGTTGCATTCCTCCCCTTTAACACTTCAACCGTAATACCCGCCATGCCAGGAATGCTCATCAGTTCACCCTAAAGCCTATATTCGTACTGTGAAATATAAGGATTCGTTCCTATGCCGCACAACGCGAATATAGAATGTTCTACCTCACTCTGTTTTTCCTGACCATTACAATTTGCAAATATTTAAAATCAATATGCATCGGTTTCTCACCCTGTCTTCTAATTCCTTCCTTATTTCCTTAATGCCACTGTTGTGTTACTTTCAACACTATAAGGGTGCTAACAATCTCTTTTGGGCGTGCAAATAATATAAAAAAAAGAACAGTAGGAAAATGTTGCCATAATAAATTCGTATATTATGGCAATTGGAAATTTTTTTTTTTTTTAAATACTAACTGAAACGTTAAAAATCGCTGTTGAATAAAGAGGTCACAACTACTGTATCCAAAAAAAATTATGTCAACTACTGTATCCGTTACGCTAGTACTTTTAGTTATGTTTCCAAAGACGCATTTTATATTTTAGGTTTGTATGGTCTTAAGTTATTTCTTGTTATAGTTTTCTGTCTGCTATCATCTGTTTGAAATATCGATAATAATTGTAAATTTCAACATAAGTCAAAATTTTAGCTTTTTAGCTCAAGTCTTTGATGATGATGATCGAAACCATTTAAATGGCTTTATTTAGGATTAAATAATTCTTATAATATTCCTTTTTTTGGGTCGAAACAATATTATTCTTATCCGAATACGCAATGTATCAAGCATGTTTGCCCAGCCAAATCTATACTCAGACATTATTACTACTACTACTACTACTCCACAATAAGTTAGGCTTTGCATTTGTTGTAAAACTTTTCTTGGTTATTATATACATAGGCTTAGGCGTAATGACTTGTAGCCCATTTGAGTCAGTGATTCGCTAATGCAATTAAAAAGTTAAATAAATCTAGGTCTAAAGAGAAAGCACACCTTCCAAACTGCCACAAAAATGTAGAGACCCAAAACGCAGAAAGATGAACACAAAATTTTCGTAAGCACTCCTTATCTATCCAGTGCCAAACAATGCTAAGTTTGGCCTTGTAAAAGGTCACATGTGCAATAGGTTTTAAAATAAATCTGAAATGGTTTTCCAAGTGCTTTAAGTACATGACCTTTCAAAGGCAACAATTGCTCATTCTATCATGGATTCCACTTAAATAAATGTGAGAAGGTTATGGTTGTACCCCAAGCTTTGAAAGTAAATCAAACAAATGTTACACCCCTTTTTCTCATGTTTAATATTGAAGTAACCACTTGTGTAAATAAAACCCCTAAATTCGTTTTGCAAATCCTTGGAGACACATAAATTCTTTAACAAAAATGAATAAATCACTTCAGATTCCCACACGTATCTTGAAATCATTTTTCGGAAGCAGGGAAAGCAGGGAAAGCACGACGATTTACCATAGTATACTATTTGACACTGTTTCTCTCGACCTACTAATCGTAATTGCATATCTCATCTCGTATCTCATCCTCTGGCTGTGATCCGGTATAATCCGACGCCAACCTGTAGCTAGCCGAAATCGATTCTATGTCTATCCGCACTCATGTGCTATAAGTGTAATGAAATGAAAATTTTGTGGCTCAAATGAGGTCAATTAGTTCTACTACTAAACTGACACTGGTATACTCTCGTCCGATAGATGTGATATGAATACAAGTATGTATGAACATCGCGTGTCGCGATACAGGGTATTCGTCCGAACCTACATATAGGGGGTGCATTTCGTAGACGTCACACCTCATTACATATTTTTTTTTATATATTTGGTATTGACCAGGAAATTCCATTCCATTCGAACTGCCAAACAAGCTAACTGATACTTTCAAATGTGACACTTTGACAGTCACGTGTGCGACAGCAACACACAATTACACTGTTCAATTATTAATAATAACAGCAACAAAAATAAAAAATGATTGCATTACTCGTTTCAGTTACAACAACCAAGAAGTAAAGTTGTACAGGGTTTTTTTTTCTCATCTACGCCCCGACAAAAGATTTTTCGGTTTAGTTTAGTTTTGTCGGTCGAATCGGTACGGATTGAATTTTACGTTTGCGATTTTTTGCGTGTTCTTCGTCGTTCTCGACTTTTGTTGTGTTGTGCCTATGTACACACTTCGTCGTACTCGTCATCGTCATGTATACATTCGTAGATGGGAATTTTTGCAGAGAGGAACTTTACAAAAATAAAAAAACGAAAAAAAATCTTAGTCGCAAAGACGCTGTCATGCGGTGGTGTGATAGTGTACATTAGCGTGTGTTTTTTTTTGTTTTTTGCATTTTCTTTTGTCTAAAATTCGCGGGCTTGAGAGGTATTCTACTGGAATATCTGTCTATTTAGATATTTCGAAGTCCGCTCCGAAAAGGTTTTTCGCGCGCAGTAATTGACACGCAAAGCAACCGCTGATGTGTGTTTTTGGTGTAAACAAAGTTCGTTGAGATTTATCTATTACAAAAGTATCTACAGTGAGTTTAAATGGAAGTGTATCGGTTACACACGGTGTATGATTGTAGTTGACAGTGGTCCAGTGAATAGAGTTTTTTTTTGTTATTTTATTTTGTTGTGGTTTTTAACGGAAAATGTGAACCGTTAGGAGACAATAGTGGGAATGAAGAAGATTTTTCGTCTTATTTTGTGAGAGTGGCTTGTAAATGTATACCAATACCTACAAAACATTCGAAGAAATTCATTTTAAAATAAATTGTTGAAAATAAAAAGTGTTAATCACTTTTTGCTGTTAAAGAGAAGGTCATTACCGCTTTTGTTAAGGCGAGAGGTAGAGAATGGATTATAGTTTAATGGGAGAGAACGCTGTGCTGCCAAGGTTATCTTCCGTATAAATTTGCCACTATTTTAAATGACTTGTATTTTTAACGCATTTGTTGCCGGTTGAGTGTTTAAGTGGTTCGTGTGGATGTTGTACAGGGTTTGCTATTATTTTTTTAGTTTGTTGGCAAAAATAACACTAACACCAAAGAATATTAGGAATGAGATGGCTTGACTATTTTCTTAAAAGGTCGTTACCTTTGCTGTAAATAATGCAATTTGCTTTTAAAAGCTTTTATTCCCTGCCCCATCTGTTGCGAATATCTTGCAAACATCCATAAAAAAAAATTTTCATGTAGGTCCATTCCTTCGTGTAAAAAATTGTTTCTCGTATCGCCTCACACTCAACGGTTGGAAAAGCTAGGCCTTAGGTCCGATATTGCCTAATATTTATTTTATATTACTATTATTCGATACTTTATGAAAAAGTTAAGGTTACAGCATTCTTACCGCCACTCAAAGTATTATCGAAACATCGCTAGAGCCGTTTTTGAGAAAAATGTATCTTTCATTGCGAATAAACTTTATATTTCTAGTGTTCAGCTCTGGCGACTAAGCTTCGCACATTCTTATACGAATGGTTTGAGTAGCTAGATAAGGATAAGTAAATAATTTAGTTAAAGTGGTTGGAAGCATAAGACCGGACACACTTCTTAGTGTTACTTACTCCGTTTTGATAATACCTTGATCCCTAGGAGAAAGTTCCTATGTACTAGTTAAACTAATTGGAGCTTCTAACGAAGCGAAGGATCACTCTGATCCAAGAAGGGGCTTTCTTTTTCTGGAGAGAGTGGACACATATACAAAGTAATAAGTAATAACCAGTGGCGTGCGGCACATAATGATTCTACCTATGCATTTCACTCTTATAGCATGCCTGTTGAAAGTGAGCACCCTGTGCATTCAAAATCAAAATCGGTCAAAAGTCCTAAGGGGCAAGGTCCTAAAGAACAAACTTTTTTCAAAGCAGTTTAATGACATAAAGGGTGTTTTTTTAGAGTTTGGTTTTTCGAATAGAGATACATTCAAAACTGACATTTTGTGGTCAAATCTGGCAACTCTAATGGCATTTATGTTCAGTTTGGTTTGCCATTTCATCATGAACAGGTTGACAAATGAACAACGCTTGCAAATCGTGCAAATTTATTTCCAAAATAATGGTTCAGTTCATCGCAAAATTTTGTTCAGTGATAAGGCTCATTTTGGTTTGAATGGCTACGTCAACAAGCAAAATTTCCGCATTTGGAGTGAAGAGAATCCACATGAGACCCTTAATAATTTCGCGGAATTGACCTGTCAATTGGCCACCAAGATCGTGTGATTTGACACCATTGGACTATTTTCTTGGAATCTTGGGGACTTGGAAGGCAACATTGGTGGTGTTATTGCCGACATACAGCCCCAAATGTTTGAAAAAGTGGTTGAAAATTGGACCTCTAGACTTGTTTTTATTCGAATCAGGCGCGGCGGCCACATTCCCGAAATCATATTTAAACATTAATGGTATATTTTCCTTTAATAAAGCTTCAATAAAGCTTCTTGTATTTTATTTCAATTCGAAGTTCTATACCTCTCTGTACAAACTCTTTAACATCCGCAATATCCAATATTTTTCTTAATACTTTAAATGCATTTAGACAGCTTTAAGAACGTCTAGATCAGACAAAAATAACACCAACAGCTTTTTATTTCCCTCAGTTAAAATGGACAGCCTGATGAAATTTGTTGAAGTGAGGCAGGTGATATCCACAGGGGGCCAGTAGAGATGCAGTCAAAATAGTGGAAAGTTATGATCTTTCACTCTTCATCGTAACAATCTAAAAGATTCACTAAATTGGCTACTAGCATAAATATTGCCAATTTGATTTGCATTTCAGGAGGGAGCAAGTAGGGAGGGATTCGGGGAAACCAAATCCAGAATAAAGTAAAGAATAATGTTTGTTTGTCTAATTATTACGAGTGGATCCAAATTTCTTGCTCGTTTTAATGTTAAAAGCAAAATCTCAATGTTGCCATTCCACTGTCAGATGGCTATTTCCTTCGAGGACTTAAAAACAATTCCAATTTCCCAAATGTGATGAATGGAAACATAAGACGTGTGTCTAATGTCGTGTGTCTTATGTTTACAAAGTAAAAGTGGCTAGAGTGACTCTATACTAAATGCATATGGGGCATTAGTGTGTTTTATGCTACGTTTCCACCGAGCACTAAACCGAGATTAAGATTAATATGCCCTTAATCTACTTTAAATCTTAAGATTTACCATACAAATTTTTATCTGCTAAACATAAGATTAAAAAATATTCTTGAAAGAAACTAGGTTTGCACGTAAGAATCGCCTTGTGAACACACTAAATACCAATTTACCATACCTGGATATGTCTGAAGTGACGTTGGTTGCTGAGAATTGAGAGAGAGAAAGTAATTTGACAACATGCGTTCAGCCCGCTTATAGGGATCAAGTTCTGGCCAGATCTGTTCAGTCACTAGACATGCCATTCCACTTGTCCACCTAAAGTTTTTTCTTTGAATTGCAGCCAACCCTAGCAGCAACTTTCAACTCGCGATTGATATATTTACTTTAATCACAATTTTTAGGTGTGAGAGATGTATTGTAGGCGAGTTTATTAGATTCGCAGAAACTTCCTTATGCCCAACAAAGGTGCATATTAAACTGCTCTGTTATCTCCCCAAGAGACGATCGGCAGTCTAGAGCCATGATTCCAACGGCTAAATTGCAGTTTGATTGTTTGAGAATAAATACGGAACATGCTACGATTGTCGGGGAGACTAAGTTTTGTCTGCCATAGAAGACTCCTCCACCCATCCTATCACTAGTTCCATGAAAGTTTCCTCATCCCAGAATGACCATGACGGTTTTTTTTCACTATACCCAATATTTTTTGGGTATGGTGACGTCGATTTTTCTAGAGGTGTATAGTCGGCGAGCAATGTTAGGTTGAAGGCCCCATTTTTGTTCTCAATGGCTTTGGGGAAGGTAAGAGTAGTACTTTAGCTTTTTTTTAAACTTTCTGGGTAAAAGACTTCAAATTTTTTCTCTCAAATTAGACCCAAAATATTTAGCTTTGTCAGAGAAAGTCAAGGTTGACAAAGTGCACTAGATCCGTTTTGCGGGGTTAGCTGCTGTTAGCTTGTTGAGGGCATATATTGAAAAAGTTATTTTACAGTGCTGAGGTGTTTTCCTGAGACGTTAATAGCAACATCATCGTTATAAGCTCTTGATCGAGATGATTTTTCTCTCAATTCTGATTTTTACACTTTCAGGCATTCTGTATAGAAGTCTCAATCGGACTCTTGTACCTTTGGTTTGATTGAAGAGTTTTCTAAAGGGAATGAACTCAAATCTGTGGTCCTAATCTGAGGGTAAGAAGGGGACTGCGCTTTATTGAAGACAAAGGCACAACACAACAAGGATTTCGTCTTTTGAATTGGAGGATTAAATAACATTGTGGTGAAGGTATCTGCTTGTCTCAAAAATTCAGCAGTTAGTACAGATTACGCTCCAGCACTAAAAAAAATGGCGTCGGTCTCTTTTCTTCTCCGTCTCTCTGAAGATTTTTTTTTTGTTATTGAAGGTGAAAATCTCGAAAGACACAATGGGGTTAGAAACCCCATCATATCCAATTAAAGAAAGATCGACAAATGATTTTATTTTCAACGTTCAGTTGCGTTTGAGAAGTATTATAATTTAAATACGGGTTCGCATATCGTTTATTTTTTGTTTAGATTATAAGGTCGTGAGGTTTTGACGAATTGCGTATTTTTTAATTACATCCGTTACAAGATCAATTTGTAAATCACGATGCAAGTCATTATTTCTAATATACCATGGGGCAGTAACTATTCTCCGGAGGACTTTGTTTTGAAATGTTTAAATTATTTGTACAATACCATACTTATGTCCAAACAGGTTTTAGTATCTGATTATATAATAAAATTTCATTCTCAGTGGACATTTCCGAATTATGTCCTAGCAACCAATAAAGTTTTTTATATTTATTATTTAACTCTTCTACTTTCTTTTTCACATTTCAGTTTAGAATCTAAGTTCATACTTAGCTGTACTAGATACTTAGCTGTATTAGAATAAGGAACTACTCGACTCAAATAAGGAACTAACGACAAGAACATTCGTTTTTTCTTATTGGTAAAATTGATATGGGTGGACTTTGATTCATTAAGTTTGATTCGCCATCGTTGCTCCCAATCACATATCTCATTGACTGAACTTTGTAGTTTTTCTGTTGCTTTAGCCACGCATTTATCAGTTGATAGAAGTGCAGTGTCGTCTGCAAATGTGGCTATCATCGTATCATTCGAATGAGGTATATCGCTTGTATACAATAAATACAGGGTTGGTCCCAGAACACTTCCCTGTGGAACTCCTGCTTGTAACTCTTTGAGTTCAGAATATGCTGAACCATAGCGAACTCTAAAGAATCTATTTGAAATATAAGATTTAAGTATCTCATAGTACTGTCTAGGTAGATCTCTATGAAGTTTATCAAAAGCCTGTGCAACGTCTAAGAATAATGTAGAACAAATATGTTTTTCTTCTAATGATTTCGCTATGATATTAGTTATACGAAGATAGGCAATATATTGCCTTTATCCAAGAACCGTGGAAAAGTTCAAGTCTGTCTATTGCCATTGATGTAGGTAGATGCCGAGGTATGGTTCATCTTCTTTCATAGAAAGGAACGAGATTGATGTGAAGTGACCGAATTCGAATCAGGATTTGGTTAGCGCCATTCGAGCAAGGGATTCCTATATTGAAGCAGCTAATTTTCTGCCTCGCAATCCTAACACTCATAGCTTTGTTTTTGTAATGAAATGTGATAAATGCGACACCTTACCACCATTAAGAACGCAGTTGTTTTTTATACTCTCATTATTTTAAAACCTTCACCAGACAGATGTGCCGCGCCAGAAACAATGAAGCCCGAAATCATTTTGAATTAAATCAATTCTCTAGGGATGATTTGTATTTTATCAAGGTTTATTTAATTCGCAACTTTTTTTCACCAGATAACCATGTTAATACAAATTTAATAAGGAACAAATAACAGATGTTCAGCTTATTCAACATGATACTAAATTGTACTGCCGATTGTACTACAATATGTAGATACTTTGTATATGATGGCCTTCAACTTAAAGAACAAAAGATAAATCCAGATTAAAGTCTCTCTATTCTTATCAGGCTCTAGATGATTCGTATTTTCTAGTTGCTTACACCTATTATTTGACTTTATAACAGATATGGCCCTTAAAAGTGTTGTACATGCAAGGTTTTGTCACAAAAAACAAAAATACATCAGTGCTAATTTGAAAAGAAGGCGTACAAATCTTAAATCAAACAAAAGTTTTGTTGATGCTTATTGTTTGCACATTTAGCGCACTTATTAACAATTTTTTTTTTGTATCTAAATCACTTTTTAAGTGATAAGTCGTGCGTGGTTCTCTTTTGTTTGTGTAACAGATTTTGTATTTTTTTATAATTTGCACATTCCTTCTACAGATTTGTGTGATTCGTTTTAATGATTTTGTTGTTGTTTTTAAATATTTACATTATTTAAAATTAATTGTTTTTCTGCCTTATATGCGTTTTAAATTTCTTCAGTTAATTTCTCTCACATTTGTTCACGACAATCAGAAAATGAATGAAGCTGTCATAGAGGGGCCGGTCACGTTTAATCTGTACATGTAAAAGATACTCGTAAATGAATGACATTTAGTCAACGAAAGTAATACTTTTACGTAATTCTAAAAATAAATAAAATTTTAGTTCGAGTACTCGCAATATTATTTTTAAAAACATTCACAACGTAGCCTTGGTCTCTACTCTATGCTTGTTTAGAATTTTATTTAAAAAAAAAATTTGAACAACAAAAATGTGGTATTTTTGGTTTTTATTGGAAAGTCGACCTGAATTTTGTTGTTTTTATTTTGGCAAGCAAATGAATTTGATAAGAAATTAATTTTAAATGTTTTTTTTTCTATCATAACGTCATTGTAATAGAAAAGTAGGTGTAATCTCAAATAAATTTGTTTTTAAAATATAAATAATAAAACGCCCTTTATATGGTTTCGGGTTAATGATAATGTGTTGAATAATTATTGTCTATTAAACGTGTTAGAGATTAAGTGCAGGAAATAGAATCTCAATACATACATCTATGTACATACATAGATACATGAGCCGACTGCCCGGATCAACATTCTATATATTCAGATGTATTTGTTGTGTTTGACTTCAAAAAGGGGGCAGACATCAGCAAAACGAAATCATTTATTTTCTTGACTTAGTAGAAAAGTATTTTAGCAATCATGCGATGAGAAGTAAAATCGTCCATAGAAAACATTTCTCGCAAACAAAATGATTTTGGAAATAGTCATGCTATAGTCTTTGGTAGACAAACCACCCACTTGTTAGAACGAGGTGTTTGTTGTCGCATTTTGGTGGTAAGAGGAGTGGAAGGCGTTTGCTTATCTATATCACTATCTTTTCGGACAGCGAATTCGTTAAAAAAGCTTGCTATGCTGTCTTTAATTGCTTTCAAAATTGGTTGGGAAAATGTCTTTTCACTAACGATAAATGGGCGTAATGTATTAAATGGTTCAAATAGTATCTGGTTAGAGGTGAATATCTTTAAACTATGTTTCTTAAAGCTATCAGTTCAAAGCGCAGCTTTTGTGAGTAGACAAAATGGTTGTTGTTCCTTTTGGTCAATACTATTGCTAATACTAAGGCTTAACTGCTTCAGTTTTTGTTTGAAACATACAACATGACTGGCAAAGTTATTCATCCTTTAGAACCTTTCACTGCAGGGACGCTGAAGAAATTGAACCTGTTCGTCACCTGCTATGCGAATGCTCAGCCTTAAATAGCAGAAGGCTTACGACTCTCGGCAGATACTTGTATAATGAGCTGGAGGATTAAGGCAAAGTCCTCAGATTTGTGAACAAATCGGGTTGGTTCTAAGAGAGCGACACTTTGAGCATATACCAGCGGGTTTTCTTTCGGTCTATTTTCAGGTGTTTTTTAAAGGTACACATATTGACACAATGAACCCAATTGCTGGTCTACGTGAGCCGTGGCTGATCACCTATCACCACCAATCTATATAAAAACATATGTTTGTGCCAATGAAACCCAAGAATTCGATTGATATTTGTACGATTATAGCAAACTGTCAAACTTACGTTTTATGCTTAACTCAGCAGCAATTATTAAAGCTGTGTGCCGAGTAAAAAAGTTGAGATTAACTCTCAAGTAACTCTCAAAAGTTAGTAGACACATTGCGATCCCAATAGTTAGTGTGTTTAACTACTCAGAACTTTCCCAGTACTACCATCATTTCCCTGCCAAAGTCTATAAAATATCCAAGAGCACATTATAGTTACATAACTTGTTATGGGAAAGTTTTCTCGTTGGGACATAAAATGGTAGGTATACTCCAATTGTGCTCAAAATATGTGTATCTTCGCACAGAAGGTATAATTTAGGTCCTATATTTAGCGAAATGACAGAGCCGCTTTAACGTGTTCGTGAATCAAATTAAGTAGATTGCTGAACGCATCAGTGTTATACTAGGGAAGCAGGCAAAGAAGATTATGTACTTCGAGCCAAGCCGGGATGAAGTAGCGCGATGCAGATTGTTTTGTGCCATGAACGGATCCATGCGACTTTCCGGTTCGAACATCATTGCCTCCAGAAGTGTGAGGGAATGCTCTTTTAGTTAGTAAAAATATGAGACAGCGTAAAAGACCGCGTATTCCACCATTACATTGCACGTGATTTATCAGATGGTTATTACCCGCTGGCAAAACCACTGCGAAGCTTTTCTATCTATTTTTTGGAAATCAGCATTTGTCCAGTCCGTCCCTAAAAGGCGTATATTTCTATCCCTTTTTCTACTGATCGATTGGACTTACGTGCCTTCTATAGAAACGCTGATAAATCGTCACCATTTGGTATATCTTATCCATGAATCGCATTTGCGTTGCTAAAACCGAAAGTCTGTCCATTCATGGAATGACCATATATTCAATGTCGCGAAATAGGCTTCCTCAAGCCATGTCAGAAAGTTCACGCCTGCTGATCTGGCAACAATTTATAATTCTTCCCAAACGCTTACCTGTACCGATGCTCCAATTACTTATTTGAAGTTACTTGACATGATTCGAAATCTTGTGCTAAAAGTTGCTTTTGGCAATCAAAACATTGCGAAATCGTTTGACTCTCTTAGTCATCTTCCACCATAAGTGCTCAAACGAAATAACCAGTTCCATTCTACTCCTTGAACCACACTACCCGTTATTCTGGGAAAGCGCATCAGTTCACCCGCAAGCCAATATTCCGTCTATAATATTCCTATTTCTGGCTCTTCACCAGACAATGACACTCTAGGTAATTAAAGTGTTCGCCCATCTTTTTTGAGCAGTAACATTTCAGTTAAATTTTTCATCTAAGAATAATGCCGCTGTATTTTGTGTTGTCGGATAAAGTCAGCTCAGGCCCTTCCCAACTGTGCATTCTGAAGGCGGGTGTTTTATATTTCCTAGTGGCAGAACTAGGTTGAAGTTGAAGTCCAGGGTCTTTAGCCCACTTGCCGAGAACTCTCAGAGCAGCTTCCATGATTTCATTCAATTGGCCTCGGACAGTGAAACCTACATCATTCACATTAGCCTAGATTAACCAATTCCACCTAAATTTGGAATATAGTGCGTAAAATCGGGACCTACAAGGTTGTATTGAGTTGGGTTTCATAATGTTATGTACTTCTTCTGCTTTATAAGCTTAATTTTATACACGCGGATTTAACCCCTTTTTACATGCTTATTTTATGATGTTTTTGAAGAACCACTCCCGTGAAATACCTTGGGAAGCTTGTTAACTTTTTTGCACACCATTTCATAAAAACACAAGAAATTTCGGAAAGTAATAGATCTGCCTATGATTATTTCACTGTCACTCTTTATGACCCACTCCCAAAATATCTCCCACATCTTATCAAACTACGGCAATCAAAATGTATGTGCATACATATGTATCTATTAGTCACTCTTTTGTAGAATCGTAAACTTCTTCACATATGTGACGCCAAGAACTAAAGCTAAACTAAAAACCAAAGCAAGGCCAATGCCACAAGCACCTGGCTGCCAAAAAAAATCACTTGCGCGTAGCCCTATCTCGTAAAGATATCTCTGTCACATGCGAACTAATGGCATTTCGAATCATTAGTCTTAGTTTGTAGAACGTAAAGTTTGCAAATTAATGTTTGTTTTGATCAATGCGAATCACCACAGGTGTTGCTCTGGCTACAGAACCCCAGTATATCCCCGCCTTAACTATCAATTATAAATTAATTACTCATAATTGGATTTTGGAACCTCTGATAAGAAATTTTGTGGAACATTACGCGTATTGCAGGTGTTTTTGTTTCGTATCGCTTTCCAATAATTGCAGTTCCCCTTTCGAATGCCTTAAGCTTCCAAAAATGTTCTTTGTGATTAGATACTCGAGAAACTTTTGACTGAACGAAAAATCTTCTTCTTCTTCTACTGAAGCCGCTATAGGTCGGTAATTAGTGTGTACAGATATACCTACCTACATATTGAACGGAGAAGATAAAAATATTTTTTCGCCTGACAAAATTACATAACGGCAAAAGGCAACTACAACGTCAACGTCGACGTCGACGACGCGACAGACCGGTGTGAACCAAATGAAATGTGAATTAGAATAGCAACGTTCAGTTTACCGCTCGAAACGATCGGCGGCAGACACGCGCGTTTTATCGGTCGCACAAATCTGCGAATGAGAATTCGATATTTGCAACAAAATATTTTCTCAAATCAGTGACAAGTGAGTGTGTGGTGTAAACATGGCGCGCAAAGGAAATGAAAGTGATTCGCCATCATCGGCAAAGAGTGCAACAAGCACAGAATTAACGCCCCCAAGCGTTAGCGCTGAGAGTCTGTCTAAGTGCAAGAGTGAAGTGGATCTAGTGAAAAATAAAAGTAACCTCTATTTAATAAAGTCGTATAGTTTTATTGACAAAACGTCAAAGACCAGCAGTAAGAAGATGCACAGCGGAAAGCATAGTGAGGTTACTGACCTCGACGATATGTGTCAGCTGTTGATGTATGACAAGAAAAAGTCATCGAAAGTGAAATCGAAATCGGGCACGGAATCGGATTGCGATGAATCGTTGTTAAGGAAAAAGAGCGGCAGGGAAGGCAGTGGGGGGCAGTTTCAGCGTCCAAAATCACTGCCGGCATCGGGCAATATAAAACGGGAATCTTTTTTGAGACAGAGTTTTCAGAGTATTCGTAGGAGTTTTACAAAGAAGCAATCGGCTTTAAATGGTGGCACTACGATGAGTTCGTCGTCAAGTGGTGGCAGCGACAGGATGCATTTGGAGAGTGATTTTGAAGGGGAGGAGCTGGTGAATGGTGCTGGTGGTGGAGTGAGAACGCGTAGTAATCTGAGCGATTTGAAGGAGGAAGACGAAAGTCGGATTTCAAGATCGACCAGTGTGAGAACGGTGGCGGCGTTAGAAAGGTGAGTTGGGGTATTTTGGCGGGAAATTTTTGTATTCCGTTATTTCGTTATATTTTGAATATTACAACCTCTCTCTGCAGTCGCTCTCTGTAAGTTTAATTTGAGTTTTAGCTGTTCTTTGAAATTTTTGAAACATGAAAGTGGGGTTTGAAATCTCGAAATAAAGTTAGCGTTAGTAAATGTCGAACAATAAGTTAAATTAATACGTTAAATACCATAAATGTTAATGGTCTTCCTTAGTTTTTCAACCACAGATGAGTGGCCCCTTGAACCTGACATTTTTTTTAATGGCCTCTCATATTTTCTCTCCCAGAATACATGCGAGCTAGAGAAGTCTGTTTGGTGATATTTACGAATTGTACAAGATCAGCTATTGAAAGTGGCATTGTATATTTGCAAATTATAAGGGTAAAAGCAGCTGAGTTTACGTTTGGTTTCAAACTTAACTCAAAGTTTAGTAGCTGGTTCATTAGTCAACAGTGTTTTCAATTTTGACTATTTGAGTCAAAAAGTTACAGAATGGAAACACTGTTGTGAAGTATTTGACCTATAATCAGAAATCTGAATGAAGTGGAATTCCCAAACTTTTTCAACAATAGTTTATCGTTATCGTTAACTAACGATGGGGTGTTTGTCTCTTGCGATAACAAAATTCGTGTTCGTAAAGTCAAACGTAACTTTTCGAATCGCTAAGCTGGGTATATATTCGTTAAAACGTAGTAACAAATTTAGTATCTCAGAAATTATGAAAATCGAGAGTGTCCGCTAAGCACTCTTAGTTTATTTATTATGCGAATTAAATTTTTGCGAAACGAAATAATTAAAGTGCAATAAAATGCTGCGTCTAAACATCCAACAAAGAAATAACTTAGTAGTTATTTCTTTATTATGAATATCTTATTTGAAGATCTTGATTTGTAGTCAATTATTCATACGTAAGGCAATAAAAACTTCCAATGAGCCGCATAACGATGCTAAGCCGATAAATATGTAAAAGATTAAAGTACGATGTGGGTACGTGATGTTAATTTTGATGTGTACACTTCTATTGAACGCAATGCACTGGAATACTTCCACCTGATGAAGGCAAAGAATTAAATCTTTTAGTACAATAACAGTTGATACCAAACTTTAGAGGGTGTGCATTTCACTGCAATTAAAGAGTGTATCTTTATTTTTTGCTCATATAAAACTATGAATTTGGGCCATAATTTGATAATAACAGATAATAGCTTACTTGCTCAGGGTCTAGTACGAACCATGTAGAACATAAATGCGGACCTACAACATATGAAATTTATAGCACATTAAATGTGTGAATGCTAGAAAGTATGACAAGACAATTTAACGGACACAGATTTAGACCATATAAAACCTAACAATTAACTACTGGCTGATTTTCAATATAAATGTTATAAGGATAAGCCTCCCCGGCACAGCCTTTTCGAAAATAACAAAAATACTTGCAAAAAAATTGCTTAAGGATTTAACAAGCAGGGAGCTGATACAATACAATTTGTATATAAATATAAACTGAATTCTAAAGTTGATATAAGAAAATTTGTAAAGCTAAAATTGTTGACATTTTGGAGAAGTTGAGTATTGAAACAGGCTATGAAACTTTATCGAAAGCGGCCAACCTCATCAAGATATATTTTAGATGATTTATCTTGATGTTTATGTATGGTCTGAGTGTACTACTTTTATTCACAATACCACTTTGATTGATAAACACTTTTGAAACCCTAATGACATTTTTGACATAGTACTCAGGTTAGGCCTTCGGAAAAAGTCATAAAAATCAGTTTCCAAACATCAACCAAATATAACCAGTAAGGACATCCTTGTTTGCCTGAGCAACATTTTCGACGTTGCCCTATCTGAAAAATGTACGTTTACATATGCAAACCTTTACCGCAGCCGATGGAATACTGACTGCGTTGACATTAATGTCAATCCATCGTCAAACCTCCGTTAATAGAAGAAAATTGCGTCAAGGGTCGTAAAATGCACTTGTTTGTGTAATACATAGATACATTCCTGGGTATACATTTTCCAATCTGTTTCCATATTAATCACATAAGTTGTGGTATATTTAATTAAGAAATTTTGTCGACAGGTCTCCATTTTCGGTTAATTCATCAAAAGATGGTGTTGTTATACTCACATGGAAACGTTAAAATTGCCAAGATATAATATCTCTCTCTAAGTTGCTTTCAATGACTAAAGGTATTTATTGGAGATTGGCACAATGGTAATATAGCAATAATTTAACGCTGCTTAGACGAGAGCTGTTTACAATGAAGTGTGTGCAATATAATCCTGAGGCCAAGAATGGCCCTGGTAGGACATGTGACTAACAAAACCATTTTGTTCTGTAATTGATCTGATAAGGGTGTCTTCTCCAAGTCACATGCAAGGTAAGCGGCGTTCTTGGAGAGCTAAGCAGTAACATAAGCGATGTTACTCATCGATGCCGAACTCATCTCTTTGCTAGGTTAAAGGCAGGTATATCCTGCATGGCAACCAGCCGTAAGACTTAATCAGAGCCTTATTATGCCAGCCGGTCTGCTGTCTCGTCTAACATGTCTAAGAACACAACAGAGCAGTACTGCGTGATGGCAGATTTCTCAGAGTGTCTAATTATCGCATTAAAGTTGATTGAGTGGATTCCTACTCGTGTTCCTGTTCTTTTTCCTTCCTCCGTCTTCTAAACGTCAGCAAAGATAGCTAAATCATTGATGCCAGCACTGGAACTATTTATGGCCGAGAAGAACACCAAAAATAAAAAGCTAATAGCTTAATAAGTTGCTTAAAATTCATTTATACATTTTTATATTCATTTGTTTTGAACAGTAACAAAAAATTTAAGCCAATAACATTCCACGCATTGCCTTTCTTCAACTTCTTACTCTTGAATATTTGTCAGGTTTTCGCAAGAGTTGGGGCAGCCAATTAAAACTTTTAGGTGACACGGGTCGAAGCCAGTAAGCGATTTGACAACCAGAAAACCTTTATGTTAATCTAATCAATTTTTTTGGTGGAAACGCTTCAAGATTTATTTCTAATCTTTTTCCTATAATCTCGGTCATTAGGCACTTAACTCACCTTTAGTTTATGTGGCACAACAGGCCAACAGATAATCGAGTCTTAAACTTTGCAAGACAAACAATATCAAAAGGTTTGCCTTTCTTTTGAAACTTAAAAAAAAAACGAAATTTAAAAGGATCTTTGAAGTACTTCCTGGTTTTTTTTTGCTGTCCAACTCATACCCCATGGCGGTATGCACACTAAAGACTTAGGACTATTCCAACCCACAGAAAACTATCTCACATAAATTATTTTTTTCACACTTTACGTCAACACAGTTATTTATAACCCTGATTTTGTTGTTGTTGTTATTTTAGTTCGCTCTCTGTATTGCCCCAATATTTGTTTACCACCTTTGTTATCGGAGTAAATTCTAAGCGAAATGACGCCAAATCAGCTGTTACGTGAGTGGTTTTTATCGCGCCCACAACCTTGGCACATTTCAATTTAACCGCCACTGGCATTGAAGTTATATTGAACTATAGCTTTGCCCGTGCTTATTCTTCTTATATCTGAGAATAGCTTTTTAATTGAAAAGGGAAAATAGATACTTGTCATACAAGGAGTGAATACATTTTTTTCGTATAAGTATTTTTGTCCATTTGAAATTCTTTTCATTTCATTATTAATGTGTCCCTTCGCTCCACTTGAATTCCTTTTACAAAAATAAAATCAATAACTTTCTTAAAATAAACTATCTCCCTTCCATTTGAAAAATTAAAAATAAGGCCACACATTAAATGGGAGATAATTATCTGCCATCAGGATACCATTTTAAAAAAATTACCTTACATTGTTTGGGTACTTTGGAAGAAGGATTACTATTATATTTTTTAGCAACGCTCACGCCATTATGTTTCAAGGAGTGGGCATTTAAGTGTAGTAAATCTTTCCGCAGACTAGCCACTGTGATTTGTTACCATTAAGGAGTAGGTACGGAAACGGAAATGCATGCATGTTTGTGTTTAATGAATGTTTTTGGCTACGTGCAGGAAGGAATAAAGTTGCTAGCGGATATTATGCAGCATTTTTAAATACTTTGAAAGAAGTTACATAAGAAAATATATCTCTGTTTTTTCTTTTTTTTCTGGAGAGAATATTTCTTTTGTGCTTGTTTTTATGCCTCTGCTATGCTATCTATCTTGTTGAGACTTTATAAAACAATTCACATTAAGATATGATTGTTTTCGAACACTCGTAAACGTGTTATTAATAAATAAACAATCACAAAAAAAAAACAGAATCGCTACATTTTGGCGTACAGCAAAATGTTTCATACCCTATTAGCTGAACTGATGTGCTTTGCTAAGAAAATATTTGTTATATTGAAAAAGCGAAAAAGCCTGTGTTTCGATCTTAATAAAACCTCATGTTGTTATATTTGTCAAATCCCTTCGATGTCCTACGCTTCTCCCTTCTCCTAGCTCGATACTGTTCTGTTGCTGGTTATTGTCATCTGTGGTAGGTGAATGGACACTAGAGAGTTTTTCACTCAGGCGTTCTTTGTAGTCTTTGGCTTCTTGGTGTCAATGTTGATAATGAATGATAAAAAAACCCATTAAATCTTCTATTCAACCTAAATCCAAGCTCGTTCGCTACTGCCGAGAAACTTTAAGTCCGGCAATGAATGGACCAACAAACTGGCAGGAGGGAGTCTAATATAAAATAAGAAAATACTACCACTTTGTTATCTAAGAAAGCGTTATCTCTGTTGAGAGGCACACTTATACCCAATTCACACCGCACTGAAATCTGAGTTTCCATTAAAAGATTTCGAAATCTCGTTAAAGCTTTCACACCGAACACTTCCTGGGTTTTGTTTGACGTTTCAGTCAGCCATTGAAAAATAAAAGCGAATAAACAATTATTGCGTTCAAGTTGCAAATGCACTGCAAGTCCACTATAAGCTGAAAATGCCTAAATGCTCATTTAATTCAAGAAATCGGTAAGCTGAATCTTAGGTGACTTGCAGTTGACTTGTTACAGGGTTGAATATCTGTCAACTGCTTTGTGGAACTTGTAGAATGTTTAAAAAGTTGCGTTTGGTTCAACTATTGAAACCGGATTCTGAGAAGGTTTTATCTAAACCTCATACAACAACGAGATTTGAAAATCTGAAAAATGTATGGGAAACCTCCTGATTTCGATGGAGGTTTCAGGAGTTTTTGCGAAACCTCAGATTCTAATACGGTGTGAAAAGGTTATGAAGTTCTAAGAATTCGAGTAATAGATCAAAATCACAGCGATCGAGGCTGCGGTGGCAAACAGAATACACCGCAATTTTTTCTGTCACATGAGGAACAAAACACGTGGATATTATTCCTCCCAATAATAGAATTAACTCAAAATTTTGAATCAATTGCAAATAATCATTTTAAAAAGACGGTGTTCAAGATTTACGCTGTGTTTGGCCAAGCATGGCAGAGAGGATGGGCTTTGGAAATCTGAAGGTCCGATCACACGGTCATCCGATGATATCCTGACGTCACTATGACATAGAATTTATCCTAAAGTGGTCATCGCGTCTTAAATAAACAAGTTTTCTGACGTCAGCATGTCATCCGGATGACTGTCTGATCGCAACTTTATTGATTGAATATAAACAAGAATCGGTTGTATTTAAAAGTTATGGCCTCAACAGCGACAGTGCAGTACGGTATAGCTTGTGAGCATACTGTAAATGCGCACGTATACCAAACAATTGTATAAAGCAGTCCTAATTCTCCCTTTCCTTTGTTCAAAGAATGAAGTTTTTCGCCTTTCATGAGGAACGATTTGGTTCGCCTAACAAATTGATTGTGCATTTCTCCTTCTCTGTGCCCTTGTTGGAGTTGTTTTATCGCAACAAGAAGGGCATCCTGGTTTATATAAGCAAGCGAAGAAGATATTCCAGCTCACGATATTTATTAAATCGTTGATAGTTTCCTGTTAATGCTTCGAGCGGTAATTTATATCTAGGTTTAACAAAGTATCTGCAGGGAATCCCACATATCTTGGGCACTGTAAGTTATACGATGTTATTACAAAGATAGATTCACATTTGGGTAACTAACGCTTTGCTTTTATCTTTGTCCATGTTCAACCAATTGATATTCCACGCACTTTTGTTTGTTTTTTTTATATTTTTATCCTCCCTGAACATTTCTCTCAGGAGAAGGCGGTGTTAGCTGGTGATTGCTTCTCCGAAGATCACTTTGCTATCATCAACTCTAGGCTCCATGAAACTGGCCATCAAAATGTGTTTAATTACGGATACTGCTATGTGTGCAGGCTTTGTTTGACAAACATGGTATTTATCACGATTAGAATCTATGATTTACACGCACTTGTTTAGGAAGTCTTCAACAGAAGAATTGCTAGTGCCGTATCCTAGACCTCTATGGCAGTCTTCATGGGCTTCCCTGCATGTCCGTTCAAATCACCGACGGGTTGTTTGTGATGTAATTGTGAAAACTTAGTCATCTTCTTCCGAATGCTCGCACCCAACCTGTGACGCATAATGCACCGAAAATCACCCCGATTACCATTGTCGTTTCCAATTCAAAAACATACGACTCTTCCTGACTCCTATTATGCTTGTCGTTTTCATCCGACAAACGTCAGATGAAAATTCGAACAACTTTTTGTAGTAGATTTTAAGTCTGCCTTTATTACCGAAGGAGTCGGATCACTACTAATATAAAAAAGATAGATAAAATAGACCGGACTTTTTATATATATATACATTATTTTTGAAAATACATAATTATTATAATAATCAACTTAGTGCTTATTTCGCGAATGGTAACACTTAGCTCATGTCTGATTTGACAGATAATTAGTTTTATCCTTCCGCTGAACGAATATGGTATATAAGCTTGAACAACGCTGGGAAATATTGCGACATAACTGGCAAACTAAAGAGTCCCCCACCTAACGTTTTTTTTTCAACTAGTGCTTATTTCACGAATGGTAACACTTAGCTCATACCGCTATACCGCTGAACGAATATGGTTGTGTATACGCTTGAACAACGCTGGTATTATTCTAATTGGGCCATTTTTCATTTTTTTTTTAAATGAGCAAGGAGTGGCCGTTACAGTTAATGGCGATCGTTATCGGGCCATGTTGAACGAATTTTTGTTCACAAAAATTGAAGAGGAGGATATTGAAACATTTGGTTTAAACAGGACGGCGCTACGTGCCACATAGCCGAAGCTACACTCGATGTTTTGCGCCCTGTTTCAAAAAAAAAAAAAAGTTATTTGGCGGACCCATATAAAGTTAACGAAGGTCAACTCTGATCATGGATTGGCTGGGTCCGTCAGCATCAACTGAAAATACAATAATAAAAACACACATGAGCCCGTGTTGGTTCATTTAGTAACGCGGATGAATATTAAAAATTAAGTTTACTTAAACGATAATGAACGATATGATGTACATGAGTGCTGCTACAATGCGTACGCAGAACACGAAGCAGGAATTCGCACATCTTCGTGTAAGTGCCTGACAAGTGGAAATCCAGCGAGTCGACAAATCGTGAAGTTGTAAGGCACTAACCAACTCACCGGCGAGCAATAGGGAGGAAACACCGCATCCCTATTCCCACTCAGATGATTGGAATCTCTCACTCCATATACATCTACACTTAGGGCTACAACCCTTTAAAAGAAAACTAAAACAGCACATATCCGCTAAATCTCTCGCCCAAAATACGCGAACCGACTAGAACATACCAGAATAACACATAAATGCTTGATCAAACATATTAGCAAGTACTTATATAATTTAAGTTATATAATTAATAGATAAACCTATATAAATAAATGAAACAAATGCCTCAGTGATTTAACTTACCCTTTTTTCCCCCCATTCTGGTGAATTAAAATATTAATTTATTAATTGCTTAAACACTACATTGCATCGCACATACCATCTACAACTGCGTGACATCGACTAAACATCAATAGCGCTAGCCTACTATGAATTAATTATTCCCTACACAGTTGGCAAAGGTTACTTTGTTATTTTTATTTTTTGCAACTGAGTGCATTGATTTTGTTTACGTCCCACAAAGGTCGGTAGATATTTCTTGTTAAAAGATCTCTTAGATCACTAATGACTTAAAAACCCATCTGTTTTGTGTTGAGCAATTTTGGTCCCGTAAGGTAGCCGACTGGGTCAAAGATGGTGGTAGATTATGTATTTCTGTGTGTTTTTTTTTTCAGTCACTTGTGTTTATTCGTTGAATGGTTCAACAGTGGAAAATCATTGAGAACAACAAAAAAATTTTGACTTTAAAATTTTAAAAAAAGGTCTGAGGTACTGCCGTCTTTAATGAAAAAAAGCGTTGAACTGGCAAAGGGATTGAATAAAGTAGATTTCAAAAACTTTTGGAATTAAATTTCCGTGACAATTGATAGCTACGGGACTCCAACAAGAGATGGTAAAGGATGAATATATAAGTTTTGCATTTTATTTGAAAAAAAAAATCGTTTTCTTTAGTTTTGGTCCGATTTAAAACATAAGGTTAAACAAAAGTCAGTGCACAACAAAAAGCAGTATCCAGCTACTTGAAGAGGCATATTTAAGATACCGTGAAATTCTGCTTTGTCATAAAAAATAATTTGGGCTGCAATATCTTTCTCAGTCATATTGGCTTGTGGAGATACATATAAGCAGTTCGATAGTGCTTATCATCTGATGAAAATATTTGCTTAGTGTTGGTTCCGTTAGTCCTAGAATAAAATCATTTCCCACCGGTTTTGCCATCCTCCTACAGGTAGTCTTAAAGCTCCTGCTAGCCTTAACACAGTCGGCACTGATGACAATCGAAATGCATTCGGAACGTATTTGCCGGATTCGTCAAGCAAATATAGTTTACTCTTAATTTTAAATTGGGCAAATCGAATGGGTTCAAATGATCTCTAATTTGTGCTTGTGTTGCAATTTAGTCGTTTTTCTTCTCACTTTGTTTAAGTTCATCATCCTGACTACTTGAACTATAGAACATTTCAATGCTTTTCATTTTAGAAATGATTTGAAACTTAAAATTGTTCCACTTTTGTTTACTTGTATGTAGTTGCTTTCGAACTAAAAACAGACAACAATTTGACACATAAAGACGAGTGATGCCAATCTTTCTCAAAGATTCTACATCATTCAAGTCGAGTGCAAATCTACTACAAGTTCCTCGAGTCGGGAGCGTTGAGTAATAGAGTCAAAAATCTGACACGTCAAGATCCGACATATGTCGGTTCGACAACCGACGATGGTAATCGAGATCACTATTTCAACTTCACATTGTATCATTAGTTTGAGAGACATCTATAGGCCACTGGACTTTGAAATAGCCAAAACTTTTTTTATATAATTTAATGTTTACAGTTAATATGTGTAATTTAACAAAATAAAGTTGAGAAAATTTCATATTGAAATATGTATATGTATATTATTTTCCAAGCGTCATAATGGTAAATGCATACCGACCTCGTTGTTTTTTCTAAGTCATTAAATTCGTTTATGCAAAAGAATTCAATGTCACCAAAGCAATTCACTCTCAGTGATCTTAAACAATAGATAACCTAGGCCCACCTTTTTGCAAATTGCCAAAAATTCAGACCCGCTTGTACAACACCTCTATCTATTCATCGAAACAATCTCTTACACAACGAATCCGTGTCCTTAAACTCCCACTCGTCGCCAATATTTCAATTCGCAATACCTCGCACGTAAACGCAATACACATTAACAATTAATTTAACAGACTCCATTCTGTATTCTGCTACCGTTGATATAATACCTATGCTATATGTATTTATATACATATATGTATTTATTATAATCCATACGCATACTTATTAAGACTCTCGCGCGCTGATCAAATGCAAAGCACGAATCAACAAACACACAACCATAGTAATAAATGTCAAAAACAAACGAAAAAATTCAGATCTACAGAGACCGGTCGATAGACCATGTGTTTGCTGAAATAATATATTTATGTATGCTATAGTATGTACTTTTGCAAATTTAGAAAAAAAAAAACATAAATCTCTAAACACCAACCAGATGAATAAGCAATCATTACCCACCTTTCCATGTACATAGCTAATAGTTCGCAACGTCCAAAAAGTACTTTACAAAATCTGTGTTCTTTCTGTTTGCGAATGAGTTTCTTCTTCTTTTTTTTCGCCTCAGGAAAAAATTCAAATTAGTATTTGATTAATAATTTTGTATCCGCAAATTATTAGATTTATCAATTTTACGCGTTCACAGTATTTAGTTTCTTTCTTATGGGAATGCAAATATGTTTTGGGTTAATTGGTGGTTTCAATTCAAATTATCCATTTGTCTCCAGAGGCACAGTTCACAGAGATATAGCTGGGAAGAGAACCACTCTCACGTACACACAGTGGATTTAAAAGAGGAAATTGTAATTCAAATGTGTATGTTGTATATATACAGCAGTATCTTATGGGTTAGATTTTAAAGTACAGTAAGGCGAATAAGTTTGGGTCGTTTTGAAATTTTTGCAAAATACATACATATAAGGGATTTTTTGGGGGATACCACAGTTTCCGAGGCTATAAGATTTGTAGATGCAACTTTATAGCAAACCTTACTTTTCATGGTGAAAATATTGTTGCTTGAACTTCTCAACATACATATGTAAAATATTGACAAAAGAGTAACGACATCTCATAGAGATTTCATACTAAAAATTCGAATTTCAAACTTCGATATCTCCTAAATTAGGCGGCAACGAGACTGTTCTTACAACTTGTGATTATCAAATTGAGATCTAAAAAATTGCGTTTTCAGATCTTGTCGTTTCGGAAACTATAGTACTGCCCTTTTTGTTTTAAAATTCGCTTAAAAAAATGGCATCATATAAAGCAATTCCAAAAACCCAAAACTATATATGGCAAGAAAAACTGTCAAACTTTCAGCCAACTGATCTTACGATTAAAGAACGTCTTATCTATAAAAGCCTATTTTACTACCATATCATATGTATGATTCTTATGGATCATTTCAACAGACTTCTACATGGGAATGATCGCCATGTCGCACGAGATAGGTGGATTTTATGTGAGTCAGAAAAAAGGCTATATTCCACCAAGAATCCACCGAAAATCCACTTTATAGGTGAATTCTCGGTGTGGGTATGAGAACCGTTTCGGTTCCAAACCATATCACTTTTGACAGAAATCTTCATTTGGTATTTGCGTTGGAAGAGTGAAGACCAAAAAACAGGTACCAGAAAGCACAAAAATATTCGACTTACCAAGAGAAATAATTTTTTGGCTTAGATTTCCGCGTTATCCATCTGTTAAAATTGCTTTCTTTCTTATGACGCTTTTTTGTGTGTGTCGCCACCACCTTCATGGGAATGAAATTTATTCCCCTGAACTTCGTGGCTCTTGCCTTATCACTAAGCTAGTTTTCACTTTCTTTCACTACTTGCCTGGTATAAACTTTTTGTTTGTAAAATTAATAATTTTTATCGACGATTTCTGCAAGAAAAATAAAGGAAAGGAACATTTTTTAGGTTATATTTTACAAGGTGGGCCAAATACAAGGTTCTTCTTTGGTTGTTGGCATAACATCGGTCCTTCACGGTTCCCCACAAACAAGTCTAAAGTCCTCGCAGCTCCAAGGCGGCCAGTTGACATTGCCAAGACGGCTAATTACACGATCTAGGAATTTGGTGCCCAAAAGATCGATTGTGGCATGGCGCATCCTTCATGAACTAGAGGTCGTCAAAATCCATGTCTTAAATTTCAGTAAAAAACATGGGTCTATAACGCCCTCCGTTGTTTCCAGCCTCATATTCTTAGAAAAAGGGTTTAATGATGCCACAGCAGCCACATTAACCGTACGACGACGGGGACCAAGAGTGTTGTCCACTAGCCTACCAGTCTTACAAACTTTTTGCACAAACTTGCGTCCAGCAGGCGCGTTGGGTGCTTTATTTCGGCCAAACTTCTTTTTACTGTTTGGGCTATTTTCAGCACTCACTTTGGAAATAAGTTTTCGATATTTTGCAACGTTGTTCAAGCGTAAAGCGTCACATTTCGTTCCCCGGAGGTATGATACTAACTATCAAGCAGGAAACAGCTATCAGTGTCAAAATGCCCTATGATTTAAAAAAACCACTAATAATCAACTAGCTTCGAACTATAATGAATCTATTAGAGCTAGCGGAATTTTCGATACGCATACACACCTCCAATGAAACATTTTGATAGAAACAATGTGTCAGTGGGGCTTTGTCAGATTGTGTAGAAACAACGAGTTATGTGGTTAACCAAAATGCTAACCCCAGGCATTTGTTTCGCTTTAGATTGGCAATATCGTAAAGTCGATCGCAACGCCAAAGTAGACCTACTCTCTACTATGGTCACGCGTTTTACAATATTCAATGATTATTTGTTTTATAATTAAGCTTAACAGCTTTTCATACAAATATTGATGTTTTTAAATGTAAGTTAATTAGGTGATTGTGAGGAAAATGTAGTGTAGGTACCTTTTTGTGTGATGTTACAAATGAAATGAGGAAAAACAATTTAATAAAAATATTTAATTATTATTTATATTCTGTTATTTACTTTTGTTTCCTACATATACATATATGTCAACTCGCGCACAAATTTGCTGTTGTTGTTCGCGCGCTCTGACATGATAAATCGTAAGGGCAGTGTGAAGCGCACCAAGGTTTGTTGATGCGCGACCGTCCGACCGCGTGAATTGGGTATAGATGTTTATTAAATGTTTTCGATTTCAAAAGCATGTCATAAAGATGTCATTAACAGTTTTTTAAATATTTAAAAAATGTTTTGTTGGTCTGGACGCACCTTAAAGAAGATAAATTAATATCAATCGACTTTTTATTCCTCATTATGTGTGTGAATAAATGGCTCTAGGAAAATAATTCCCAAAATAAAAATGAAATAAGTCCCCACGCCCCTGCTTAGTTTCGGTGTTAGATTTTTACTACGCGCGAGGTTGCCCATATGCTAACTTTGTTAATATCCAATAAATCTTTGCATATACCCAACCTCGCATCTACTCCAAATCTAACAGTGAAACCAAGCAAGGGGTTGCGTCTTATTCCATTCGACGATTCTTAATAATTGAAATAACATAAATAACTTTATGTCATTATTAAATAAAGCCCAATTTTTGGTCCTTATTTCATTTTTATTTTTGGACTTTATTTCTTGGAGCCTTATTCCCTAGAGCCTGAATAAATATTAGGTATATATTCTGTTTAGTGAAATATATTTGAATAAATAAATACTCCATTTTGATATAAATAATAAATGTCCTCAAGCATACTACTGTCAATTTGATTATATTTAATTAAATTAATTTAATTAATTTAAGTTCTAAGTAATTTTCTAGTCAGATGAAGTATGAAATAGAACTACTAACTGATGATTAAGCAAATTCTGTAATTTAACAACAAGACACGATAGGAACTAATTTTAGGGCATTCATGTCGCTCAGTATTTGATAAATAACTTGAACTTTACTTAGAAATTGTGAAACAAATCTTACAAATTTCAAGTATCTTGAATGAAGAACCGTTTAATTCTCTTGTAAAGTCTTTTATGATTTAGTATATGTTTACCCTGTGATTAGGGGTTGTAGAATAGGGTATTCCTTGACCGGTATCAACATGGCAATGATCAGCGGTGTAACTATATCACACATCAATTTTGAGATTTTATCTCCCCGTTGTTACTGCTGGGTACTGGTGTTGTTCCACCGGACTTAGATAGGCAACCAATGGCAATACTATGAATGGCTGATTGAGTCTCAGAAAGTCGAAGTACGGCGGATAAATTCACAAGATTGAATATACGGCAAAGCCAAAGTTTGTAATTTTGGGTGCAATAAGTACGCTGAGGTTAGTAAAAAGGTCTGGAAAAGAGATGATGGCCGATTCTCGAAGAGCGTTACTGGCACGGGATTACTGACTAGGGTCGAAGACAGGGTCTAGCCCTCCAGGTCGGGGTTTGTGCCGTCGGACTTACTTCCGGACCACGTTAAGTGAATCTAGTTTTGAAAGAGGCGGGATTAACCACGGATACTAATATATATCAAATGGCAACAAGACTGGCATGAGAGTATGTACTTCAATGCTAAAGTCGGAAAGAAAATGTCTATGGCGGGTAGGTTAGCAAGCGCAGCATTCACGGAACGACAACAGATAAAGGTTGTCAACTAATTGATTTTGGACCAGGTTGTAATACGGTGATAAGTAGCACGAGGTTTCCAAGGCTAAGGATTTACACAGAAGCCATACGGTCGAACCGCCAACCAATTTCAGCTCGACTGTCCAACGAGAAGAAGCTGTGAACAGGTCAAAAGAAGAAATTCGAAATTTTGACACTTAAGTAGCGAAATCGTCTGAGTAAGAAATTATTCACTATACCATTGACAGACTAGATGCAGCCGAAACCATCCTATTTTACGAGTCTCACCCGAGAAATAGACCGTGATTGGAGGGTGTATGCATTTTTCCGGAAAAAGGTGCAACAAGAGTAGCAGGGAAGAAGCCAAAAGAAGATTGGAAATATGTTGCATGAGAACAAGCAACTGGAACCTGAATTGAAGACTGAAATGCTGGCTTTTCCAAACACATTTTGTCGAAGATACAACTAAGAACACTATGAGTAAAAGAACGTAGGTACGTCTAGGATTTCGCACTAAGATTTCAAACTTAAGAAAACACTATTTTCTGTCGAAGTAATAAGAAAACGTTTTAAAACCGCAATAGGTTTCACGTATGCATCTACTTTACACACAACAAAAGTAGAGACCTTATTTAATAGACATAACTTTGCCCTGCTCATACACTTAACGTTTTTGAAATTTTTTCACAAAATTACTTTGCAATTTTATTGCTTTTATCACATACTGTATTTGCAATTTTTTTTGTCTATCTGCTTATACAGCTGGAGAATTATTTCTATCCAAACCTTCTCAGTCGACTATTGCGGGCGTTATAGCTTGACGACGACAATCATGACGGCGGAGATGGTGATGTTTGATCATCATCATCATCATTCCAGCCTATCTTTTGCTCTCACTCAGTTTTGCTTTAGCAAAAATGGCTCAGTAGACCGAACGACTCAATACGCACTGTACAGATGCGCAACTTGCAAAATTTTTTATTTTGAATTTTTAATTTAATAATTTTTTTCCCATCAATCGAATATTCAAATTAATTTGTGAAACGTGCAATTGCAATCTCCCGGGAAGTGCTGTTAAATTCGATTGATAACGAAATAAAACATTAACGCAAAACAAATTCGACTCTCTCTCTCTCCCCGATTGGCTCGTAAATGGTAACATTTGATCTTTGATTTGTTTTATTTAAATGAAATACCTACTAATAGTGACGAGAGATGCGACTAACGACTAGTTGGCGAAAAATTATCACAAAACTATACGATCGCTTCCAGTTGAATGTATTTTAAATAATTTGTTCTAGTTTTGTTTGAATTCAGTCCGGTAACGGATGGTGGTGATGTGTGAACTCCAGCAAAGTGTTTCTAGAGATAAAAATATATAACACCAACCAACTTAACTAAGTAGACATTCAGTGGAAATTAAGTTTGATTAAAATAATACAGTAATGCGCTCGCGAAATGGAAGTGCCCGAAGAAACTAATGGGTAAATCAAATTCATGTTGTTACTTGTTTGTGTTTTAAAATTGAATAAAAACGATGTGGGTTAGGTAGCTAACTCTGAAGTGGTTACGTCGCGCCGCTACGTTTGAGTGCATACTAAAGTGTCATTTAAATTTTCTGTACAATTTTTCAATGAATTGTTCTATAAGGTCTCAAAAAATAGATAGATTTTATAATTGCTTACAAGTGACGTCTAAAATCATACAATAAACATATTTATTAGATCATCCACTTTTAGAGACGAAGGGGACCGTTGAAATTAGACAGCATTATGATGTCATTTAAAAAAAACACAATAATTATGACTGACTGATGGTTTAGAAAATTTGTATAGCATATTGAAGTGATGGTTTTTTTTTCAAAGTTCGTACATATATTTGGAGCTGAAAAATTTTGTTTAAGGCGAAGACATGCGGAAAACCGGTTCATCTCTTTGTTCATCTTTTCCGATAAAAAATTATATAAAAAAAAAACAGCGACAGCTTCTGAATTTAAATAATAAATTTGTTTTTGATTATCACTTTAATTTTCGTGTAAACAACCGGTGGTCTAGCCAAATAAAAGCCGGTTAGATAACGTCAGATTGAGATAATGAGTCTAACAATAAGTAGATAATTATACCTACAGTGCCGGACAAAAAGCAAGTGACTAGAAATAAAATACAAAGCATTTTTGCTTTGAGTTTGGATAGTATAGATCTGCCATTTGAGGCCAAAATTTCGCGTTTAGACTATCAAATTTTGTTAGACTATCCAGTGCGTTATGGTTTCTCATAGAGCCATATTTTGCGTAACGCATCTCTTTGTTTGGGATCAGTACTAGGTCGAAAAGATATTCATATCTAGTTAGGTGTAGCTAAATCTGCTGCTACGGTGCAGGAGATAACAGAAAACAAGCGTCATCTATCGGAAGTATAGCGCAAATGTCACGTTTTCTATCTTTTAATATTTTATCATTTCAATGCCATTTAAGAAGCCTCTTATGACAGTTCTTACTTTTGGACGTTTAAGTTACGGACGCGAATAATAACATGTGGTACGTGGCAGATAACAAAATTATCCGGATACGATTGGCGGAGCGGAGTTCGTCAACATTACTCATTGAGCACCTCAAAATATCTACTGTTTTGTAGTGGCCGGAATCCTCTCTATTGAATAAGTCAATCCAATACCCGCTTATTTCTTCAGAACTTACCGTTTATTTCAATTATATTAATGATCTGGTGGTAATTCGTTTCTCAATAAAGTAAAATTGGATCAGATCTTCAGGGGTTAATTTTTTATGGTGCTGTTTTACTTTCAATCAAAGCGAAAACCTCGGAGACGGGACTCGATCTTAGACCAGCGGCTTTACCTGACATAATTTTCTCTAAAACACGTCTAAAACCGTATAAGTTTGCCACTAGAAACTTTATCCTTGTTCACTTCTTCATCTTTCTTCGCACAAGAACCTTGTCTTGTAAGTATTGTTGGAATTATGAATATCTGTCAGTAAAATTTTACTTGTATGTTGAGAGGCTTGTATGAATGGCCGATTCTAAACAGTAATTTATTTTTGAGAAGCTTTTCATGACAGTTCTTAATCTTGGATGTTTGTCTGACGTTCGCAAGAGTTGGGGCAGCGAAAATAACTTTCAGGTGGTACGGGTTGGTTTTGAACCGGAGACTTCTCGCTTAGTATCCAACGCACTTAACTAAGCACCCACCCCACTTATTTATAGATAGATACGAATATTTTAATGTGAAGTGGTACCTTGAAGGCCCTCTTTTTGTGATTTCAAAAGTCGTGCTATAGAAGCTGATTTCAATTAAAGCTACACCTATAATTATTCTTCGAGGTGCAAGTTCTTATACGCCCGCCTCTGTGTTACGAAAGTTTTTAAGTTTTTTTAATGTGAAGAAGATACAAAACATTTAACTATCTTTCTTTATTCAAAGATAAACAAACGACCTATTTGCTCTCTCATTTTTCTCTTTCTCTCTTCGCCAAACCTTTAAAACCCTCTTTTTTTAATGTAGACCAAATAGACCCAAAAATCAAAAAGTGTTAATTTATTTGTACTTTAACGGTGTAGCGGTTTATTAATCAAGTTTAAACCAATTTATGATAGTTGGCGGATGAACTAGTTAAATGTTTACTTAAGAACGATAAATTGGGATTCCAACCATTATTTTTGTGGAAAAAACCATGGATTTAGTACTCTTACTCATTTCTTTGGTTAAATCTATCTCAAAACGAAAAACCTATTCAGATTTGATTAATTTTATGGCAACTTATATTTAGGCTTTGTACGCGGAAAAGTGTAGAAAAAAAATTGTAGAAAATGCTTTATGCCAACCAATTCGTTAAACCTTCATTAGATATCCCACATCCCAAAAGAGAAAACAGAAATGGAGTGGGAATTATTGGCTATAATCCGCACTTTTCATCCTTCTTACCATCAAACTCACGTCACGTATGACAAAAATCGTAGCGTAACGATTTTCTTAAATTTAAAAAATTCGATTTTCTCACTTTTTGAAAACAATGTGCATATGCAACATTCTCTCTCTTCTTTTCTAACTAGTGCTGGGGCTGGAAATTTGAATGTATTCCTAAATTTCTTGAGCCTGGTGCTAGAGCACTTATAAAATGGACACATCGTTTTTCCTTTAAACAAAGGAAAAACGAACCGAATCGATCTTATTAAGCTTTGAATTAATGTATACTCAAATACAATAAGAAAGTAATCATTCAAACTCCACATAAATCACACAAAGCTGAAATAGGCGTTTTGTTGCAATTCATGTTGCAACATTGTAGTTATTTTTCGAAAGGCTCAAAGTACAGTCCACGCAACTTTTGACTTTCATAATTTTAAAAAACTAAAGGGTGTTTGTTACTGACTAAAGTTTTTAATGTCGTCATTAACTAAAGTTAAATAATGTCGTCACAAATCTATATGCCTTATTTTGCTTTCATAATGACGAATTTTGAAAATGTTAGTTATTTAGTTACAACACTTTTTCCATATAGTACGTAGGTACGTGCAAATAACTCACCGGGCAAGATAAATAACACATTCAATATTATATTAGATTTTCATTTAGCAAAAGCAGAAGAGTCACTCGACGTCGCCGAAAACGTTTCAAAAAGTCGTTTGATCGTTTCAGTGACTCCATATGCATGACATAATTAAATTGAACAATATTTGCAAATGTCATCACTCTGTGCAGTGCAGCTACATTTACATAATATGTCAAGTCAAGCATTTTTATTTGCTATTGTGTGATATCCAGACACGATACACAAATAAAGTGCACAGCTGAAATGAGTCGTTCGATGCTTTTTTTGAATCTCATTATAGCAAAATAATTCGCATAAATTAGAAAATTCGGTTACAAACTTAACTCGTTTGTGAGTCAGGTTAGGTTAGGTTATGTTTAGCTGAGTGAGTGAGAAAAAATTCTGTAGCCTTTTAGCATCCTCTTATGTTCCAAATATTTCTTGCTGCAATCTGCAATGCTCTCACATTAAAACAATGCTTCTGTAAAACATTTAATTACTCATTATATCATCTCAATACCTGCACTAATCTGTCTCTGCCTTCCATATTGCTTCTTGAAATAACAGAGTCAGGACGGAATGTAAATAATCCTTCTCAGTCGAGACCTATTCGGGCTTAGGTACAATTTAATTTAATTTTTTATATTTGTTACGTTATTCCTGCGTTGACGTTAAGACCACAGCCTTGGTCTTATGTTGAGAATTTTCAAATTGCATTCCAGAATGGGTGGCGCTTAGAAAACGAGGAGTTATTGGAACCTACGTACAGATGTTTAGTGGCTTGTACTAGGGATCGAAGATAAAAAATAAATGTCCTTCTAGAGTCACTAAAGAGTTCCCAAACAGGATTGGTGTGAAAGAGGGACTCGATTATCTGCTTAAAATAAGTGAAGGATCCTAACGTACATCAGTTATTCTTTGCTCACGACGGCGTCATTATAAGATAGGATCAAGCTTTCATTCAACGATCTATTGATAATAGAGGAAATGAGTATCGAATTAGAGAAAATAAGACAATTCTCTGACCCACTTCGACCTATATCAGACATTTATTTGAAAAGTTCAAATTTCTGGGATCTCTGATCGAGAGCCAAGCAACCGTTGATGATGACATCAATCATCGTGTAAGCTTAGGATATATAAAGTGGCAGGAAAACTCTGTCATCATCTGTGACCGTAAAATGTCGCCTAAACTAAATGGAAGGCTCTTCACCCCACGGTTATTGTTTAGTTGTTAAGTAAAAAATTAAGAATGTACACGAAGTCTTACGCAAAATTATTAGTTTTAGAACATAGAGGGCGCTCAACCGTTTGTGGGGTGTCAAATCGATCATTTTGTAATATTTTATCTTTCTTGAAATGACGTTTTAAGGTTCTTCTTTAACCAGCATTCATCGAGAACAAACGTGTTCAATTATTAATGGCTCTTTTCTATTTACAAGACATATTTTAGAAATAGTCTGCCTTAAATCGCCAATCATTTCCGTTCAGGCTCCTGAAGTGGACATCTAAGCCTTATATCATGCTTACCTATGAGACAGGATCCAGCATTAACCAGTTCTGTTTCGCAGCTAGAAATGTGATTCTACTTGTCCACCTAAAGTTTATTCCTTCCGGGACAGACAACCTAATCAAAAGTTTACAATAAGCGACTAATATAACTAAATCACATTTTTATGTGATTGAGTTAAAGTTGTATGTTAAACTGCCTCGCCATCTCATCAAGACACAATCTACAGCCTAGTGTCACTATGGAGTTTATGGATACTTATTCCAAAAACTCGATTGTAGCTTGATTGTCTGAAAAAAATACGGGCATACATTAAGCTTCTCTTTAACTATTGCCGCCTGGAACACGATGCAATGGTCAGTAAGACGGAAGGAAGGACTAAGTTTAGTCTGTCTGAGAAGACACTTGACCTAGAATGACCCTAGGATGGATGCATGGCCAAGTCGAACAGCTGTTTAAGCTGCCGCCGCGAGAGGTGTCAGATGAAAAAGAATGTCCAGAGCAGCGAAGCAAGTCAAGCGAAGTGCTCCGCTGATAAACAGGCTGGTCTTTGAATTTGCTAAATTTAAAATTTCTCTGTCGGAATGTTATATGTAATGAGAAACATGGGTTTGTTAGAAATAGGTCCACTCGCACAAATCTGCTATGTTTCTTGCGTGTGTGTTAAAATTCCTTAGAGAATAGTAGAAAGTCAATTGTGTGACTGACTTCTCTAAGGCTTTCGACCAGCTATCCCATGAGTCCCATGCCTTTAAACTCAAGGCTTATGGTTTCCCACCTGGTTTCGTAAAATGGATCAACTCATACCTTAAGAGTAGGGAATATAGAGTCAAATTCAGCAGTTCAACCTCAATACTTGCCATGCTGGGAATGCACATCAGTTCACTCTTAAGCCTCGGGCGGACAGTGAAATACAAAGATTCATTTCTGAACCGTAGAATACGAATGTGGAATGCTCTAATCCGCTCTGCTTTTCCAACAAATTATAATTTACAAACATTTTAAACTTCCTAATGCCCATACTGTAGTTACTTAATTAGGGTATCCCTTCAGTGTGCGTTCATTATAAAAAATCATTCAATGCTCAGTCTGGAGTTCCTCAAGAAATCACTTTGGCCTAATTTTGTTAATTCTCGCTATTAATGATGTTAAAGCATGTTTTAAAAGCAGCAATATCGTGATACGCTGATGACATGAACATTTTTAAATCTGTCACGCAGGATGACAGAAATCTTCTTCAGGCTATTTCTGACTTTCTCAAGAACACGTATTCCCTCTAGTTTTCAATATATTTAAAGAATCTCAACACATGCTTTGTCAAGACAGTTTTAAAGATCTTGGAATTTATTTTGACCCCAAACTTAACTTCATGGGGCATAAACATAAACAACATTGTGAACAAATTAAATTCTATGCTAGGCTTCATAAAGAGGTGGTGCAAAGAATTTGACAACCCCTATGTTACTCAGTCTTTGTACAATTGCTTCGTCCGTCCGCATCTAGAGTATGCTTTTCAAGTCTGAAGTCCGTACTACAATATTCATTCAAATCATATAGAAGCCGTTCAACGTAATTTTATTCGATTTGTCCTAAGCGGACTTCTATGGAATGATCCTTATAACCTACCTCACTACAGCGTCAGCGTATCAAACTTCTCCAAATGATACCACTTTCTCAGGGAAGACTTAATAGTGATATAGTTTTCTTACAGCAGCTTTTATCCGGGCATATAACTTCCGTGGAGGTACCGATAACTTTAGCTGTGTGAAACTTTTATTTAGTAATTTTCATGGGAAAATTAACTACGGTAGGAATGAGCAAGAGTAGAATTTATAATTTAAATAATCATATAATCATAATAATCAATTTATAGCTATGAGTCGTTTTATCTAGGACAGTCCATCAGACTACTCCATACGTTAGCTAGTAAGTTAGTTGACTTATTCATCTTTTCCGAAATAGGGATCCCGGGGTTTGTATCTTTTTGTCAAAATTTCATCAGTTCGGCAAATGCAGAGAAGAAAAAGTATTTCGTTTCGTAAAATCATTTACAATTTATCACATATTTTTATCAAGTGGCATATATTAACCATTTTTTCTTTCTTTTCTTTCTAGGTAAGTGCTAATATCAACATGTATTATATTGAAACTTTGGGACTATGCTTTGTGAGTATACAGTTTAAAAATTATTAATTAATTGATTTTGTACACGTCGTGGGCACTTAGCTTGTCTTATTTAGCAAAGTGAAATATTTAAGTAGAGTAGGCTATAGGCAATCTGAACGAACTGCGCAGATGGAACTCTGTAACCCTAACCTGGGTACCCTTCACAAAAGTAAGCGCTTACGTCTACAGCACACCGAGTACTGGCATGATTTGTCATTATGCAGGCATTCGAAACTGTTAGCTGATTAACGGTCCCAAACTGAGCAGATAAAAAAATCAGCTTTGACTGAGAAGATGTGACTTAAAAGCGTGACTTTCAACGAGCATCTAAAAAAGATAAGAGTTAGAAGCTCAGGCCTATGCGAGTGTTGTCTGGAAGATGATGAAACGACATCTCACGTCATCTGTGACAGCCCCGCTTTTGCCAGAACCAGACTGGCTACTCTCGGCAAACACTTTCAGTACGAAGACGTTTTAAATAAAATGAACTAGCTAACCTCCTTCGCTTCCCCAAAACCAGTGGAAGGTTAAGTACCTCGAATTCCGATGTGCACTAGTTGTTCTGTTGTAATTTTAGGCAGCCTTGCTGGAGTACAATGGACCGTTAGGTCTAGGTGCTAGCTCATTCTTGGGCTATAACTATAACTTGTCTATACTCTAATAATTCTAAACCAATACAAAAAATAGTCCAAGAATTCTCCCCTAAATGTTATAATCCGTTCAGATGGCTGACGAGATGACGTCGAGACACTCTGTTGTGTTTCTTCTATTTGTCTTATTCGTTTTTCCTCTTCTTAAAAAACACCAACAGATGATTGGCTTAGCTTTGTACTTGAGTAGATGTGTTACAGTCGCACTCACACATTGGGAAAGATGGAAACAGATTTAAATTAGCAATGCATTTATATTGCTAAAAGAGTTTGGATACAAGTTTCTATTGCAATTCACAACCAAAAACAGTTTGAAGTATGAATTCCTGAATGTTTTTCTGCGGGCTTACAAAGCTGCGTTTGTCTTCTTGTTTGCGATCCTCAAAATTGAGCTTGAAATCCGAAATAACCTCCATATTTTGCTGTCACGGCTATTTGTAGGTCAACTTCAACCGCACTCGGTGGTTGAATGGCGGGGATAGTCATTCTTCAATAGATTCACAACAATCTAGATACTGTCTAGAAGGAGTGCATAACTCAGTCGTTCGCTGAAGGTTGAGGTTAATTTCCCTGGAACGAGAATTATCATGGGTCGTTAATTCATGAGCCCGAAAAACAGTTTCGCTAATATATCCAATTATTCAAAACTTATGATTGCGTATTACTTTGTTACTTTACCACCTACCTAATATTACAGTTACAGAAAATACGACATAAGTTCAAAGAATGTTTTCAATTGTAAATATTTTTAAGAAAGAATTTGTCATAACTAAAGGAAACTACAACTAATTACTCACGAGGGCCTGCGTGCGTCAAATCAAGTTCAAGTTCGCATCATGAATAAGACATTTACTAATCAAATGCGAGAGTCATGCGAAACAAGCTTTGCTATCGTTAAAAATTAAACTTTTTGTGGGAATATTATCACTTGGCTGCAAGCATTCATTATCTACATACTTGTGCATTATTTATCCGACAACGAAGTGTTGCCAATTCGATATTCAAACCCAAACCTCTTAATCTTCCGAATGTCGTTAAATTTATTATTGCGCTATTGTTCCAAGTTTCACGATGCCTATCACTAGGAAGAACGACCAACGGAAGTGCTTGAATGTTAACTTGTTTTGCATTTTTCGTAAAACACAGAAAACACAACTCTAAAGCTGGATTGACGATTGCATGGTAAGACATCATTTCCCAACTGTATTTTTTTTTTTTCTGCTTGTCATTAATTATAAAATGCAAATTAATGTTGTATGTACGGCTACCGCAACATCGTCTACCGATGCCGATGCCGACGCCACCGCCACATCCGGTCTATGTCGGTATCGCCTTTTAGGTTACTCACCTTCACAGAGGAAGGGGTCTGTCGCACTTCAAGATTGGATACCATCCACCACTATGAATGGCATAGAAACAACTATGCAATTTGCAATTGAAAAAAAAATACACTATTGTCGCCGGACTGTCTGCCCGCCCTAGGTTGGCTATTATCTTGATACAACAACATGCCATTGTAATCGCTCTCGAATTACTTTAAAATGTCAATAAGCCGACGCAATCTCACACACACATATGTGTATATACCCTACACACATACACACTTGTAAGAGCATTGACTCTGAAAGCCTTCGCGTAATTGCATTCAAGTGTTTACGATCCCACGAAGACGGAAAATTATACTCCAATGTTTCTTTCTGTATTGATCAAAGTTGGATCAAACTTTCATCATGTGAACTTTCAATATTAAAGGTGTCTGTCCGTGTTTTTAATGGACTCCTCGAATGGAATCCCTTTCAACACGATTCTCAGGAGTTAGTTGTTTACACGTCGTCGTAGGAGAATTATTACGTATCGAATTTGTGCCAAAAATAAAACAAAAAAAAAACCTGTTCCTAAAAAATCGTTTCTTAAAAAAAAAACCAAAATCAATTTCGACAGAGGAATTTCTTATATTTTTTTTCTTTGAAATTCATGAAAATTTATTTGAATTCTAAATAAACAAACAATTGTTGGTAAATGTTGACATTTGCACGGGGTATTTACATTCAAATTTTGTTTTCTTTTCTTCGTTATTTAGGGATTTTAAAACACAAAGTTGTATGTTTTGAAAATAGCTTGGGGTGTTTTGTGTTTATTTTTAGAAAGCATCGCACAACCAGACGGTTACAATTTGTGTCGCATGATGTTCAGTCTTGTAAACGTCCTTCACTGAGTGCAATCAACTTGAAAGTGTGTTTGTGTTTTTAAAAACTATAGTCAAATGAATAAATTTATTTTTATACAAATTGTTTATATGACATTTAAAATTGTCACCTATTTGTTGTTGTCGTGTTCGCAATAAGATTTCTATTGGGCTAGTCTCACCGAAGAATAATGCACAAAATTGCACAATGAGAGGATTGTCAGATTTTTGGCTAAACATCAAAGAATGTTGTAAGTCCTTATTACATAATGCGTATGGTGTTCGCTATTAGAATTTGTACAAGGAAGTATGTACCTTCGAACGGCTTTAAAAGGAAAGCAACGAAAATAATTTTCAGTTTTTCATTTTATCACAGACAGTCACAGTTTGATGTGATATGTTTTATTTTATTATAAAAAAGTGTATTAAATACTTAGGCACATAGGTCCATCATAGGCACATATAAGTAATAAGTAGGGCCCAGATTTTTATGCTTTGATATTAATTTTAAGTATGCACTTCAAAATAAAAATTTCCTTGAAACTATGCATTTTAAAAGTTACCGAATATCAGAGAAGAACAATAATATGATACGGAGTATCGCTGTACCCTCGCGATGACTTATTGGTTAAAACGAGGTGTTTTATCAAAAACTTAGTTCTGTCCCAGACGCTATGCAGACGTCTGTTTCGACCTGTCATTTTAAAATTAACTAGATTTGTCTGTTCTGTAATTGCCTTGAAATTCTCTATGCGATCCAGAATGTCAATCTCAGTAGCCGTTGAATATAGTGCATTCCGTGTGTACACTATCTGCAGTTCAGATGATCGTTACGCAACATAGCTGATCCGTTTTCGTCCATTGTCATTTCCATATACAACTTCAGATGACGAATACTATCATGTGTGGTTAACAAATTTGCTTAAATTATTATGTGAATCTCGGAGCTGAAATTCGTTAATATTTTCACTGATTTAGAGCAGCGTGAAGATATGTCATGGTTGATCTGCCGGGCCTGAAGTAGAAGTACTACGTGCCAAATGCGCTTACCATTGAATGCCAGCACGAAACTATATCCTTGCCTTACTTCGTAGTAAACTCCTTGTCCGTTTGTCTACTGTGGTAAGTCTTTTATTATCTTACTGTCGTTCCGTTTTCCCGAAAATATCACCCTTCAGCAGTATTCACTCATCCAACATTTTACTGATAATGTTTTCAGGACTTACACCTGTCGACAGTTTTCAATGTTTGCCACCCTTGCGATCATATTTTATATTTAAAGATCGTGTGGTACGCATCTTCTGTTGTGGAGTCACCAGCCTGCAGAAGATCCCACTCGATATACACAACGTGGTCCTTGGCTTGCGCTTTGCTACTCCTTTTCGCACTTCTACCTTCTTCTGGTGTATATATTTTGTTTCAGTCACCAGGACGTCGATGGGAATCACTATCGCAACAATAAAAGCTGCTTATCTAAGGGCCCCTCTTCTTTGTGTCGAACCCTGCCTGTTTTGCTTTTTCGAACTCGAAGTAGAGCTGAATGTACTTGTTTCTCTCTTCTCTACCATCCATGATATTTCATCCAGTAAAGGGCATTGCATAGCTTGGTTTATATTTTTCTGAGCGTCTTCAGTCTTTCTGGCTTGAATTAAAACCGATCTGATGGTTTGCGTAGCTTTCAAGAAAGAATTTATTTGGAATATTAAGACAACCTTTGCTATGCCTTCTATTGCAGATAGGTGTCTCTCAATCTAAACGGCTATATCGAAACCGAATTTCAGCAGTTTACCTGTTGTGTCCAGCATACACGGGGTTTGTACGCCCTCTGAGTACAAACCCCTGAGTTTAATTTTTCCTTACTCATTAACACAAATCGCTATACCTTCTAGCTCTTATGGAAAACCCATCGTTGAGGCAGCTGTTATTTAGAAGTCGAAAAGAGCTCAACTCTTCCTCACTAAATTATGACTTCGCGTATGGGGTGTAAGCTGCTATTTTCTCTAATATACCAGTTGCTTCTATCAGTTTTAGTTAACTGTATACTCTCCTTAAAACTAAAGGAAGAATTGAGATTACATTTTTTTATTTACTTATAAAATTTACAGTACGATTTTCACGATGTGAATGTACGATTGTGATTATGTATCGATCATCAACTTACGATACAACAAATTATACGAGATTATTATATATTTAAATCATTAAATATTCATCCAATTCTTCATACCATAGTATTCGGAATATAAAACTGAATACATAAGTTTAGTACTTAAAGTATCTACGTTTGGAGATTTTAAATCAGGTTGGTAATCATGCATTCCTTTCGTTACTCACGAAATACCGATAACCATTCCTGTAGAATCACCCCATTTCCTCCTTAGTCAACAAAGTTTTCTCTCAAAATTTAAAAAAAAATCGTTCACTTTAAATCAAGAACAATTTCGTTTTCACACGAACATAAGAATTACCTTCACTTGAGTTACGCATTATGCATACTGAATGACTTTCCTTCTGTCTCAACACACAATTCTTACAACTCTTGGGCTCGGTGGCGGTGTCTAGAGGGTGTCAGTGAACTTAACAATCACCCAGATCATGTTACCGCATGTTTCGCAAAGTATCATTATTCGCAGTGAAATTTGCAAAACAAAATTAATTTGTATAATTAAAAATAAAACACCATATCCACAGATTTAATTACATTTTTATGTAATTATGTAATTAACCCTACTCTAGTAGGTTTTCAAATGACTTTAGTTATGGGTCAAGGCCTTTGTGCAATCGCAATTAAGTGCGACTATTTTTTAATTTACGTTTTGTTTTTTGAAAACAAAAAAAAAATTTTAACGCTCATTGTGAATCAAACATCTGGATAACATTTTGTTGCATTCTTTACAATTTTTTTTTAGGACAACACTTTCAGTTTCACACAGTCCTCGCCTAAAATATAATACAATCTCAATTTTTTATTTTACATACGGCTTCCATTTTGGTTGTTGCGAATACCCGTTCTTTTTCTTTTTTTGTGTTTTTTTTTTGCTTAAGTTTCTTTCTTTTTAATGATACACAAAGAAAAATGTGCGGAATGGGTGTTTCTGTCCCAGATACAGATAAACACATTTTGTGCTGAAGAGACGAATGAAATTTGAGGATGTTCTAGATACTAAAAGAAAATTTTCTGTAATTATAAAACTTTTGATTATGAAAAGACTTTGAAGGGGGCATTATTTTGGGACATGTTACGAATTGACTTTTGGACAGCTTGTCTTTAGAGAGTTAGTGCAAGTCCGTGGTTGCCACGAGAGGAAATCATCACCAGCACGCTATATGCGGTTAGGAATAAAAATTGCAAATCTAAGAACGACTAGTGTCATAAAAGTAACCAGGTCTTGATTGACCCACCTGTTCAAACTTTATAAGGTCAAACCGGCGAACAGCACAGACGAACCAGTAAGGATGAAATAAAAATAGAAAAGTTGTACTCCTCCATTTCCGATCAAGGAAGAAGAAGCGATTGTACAGGCTATAAGATTACTGTGTCTCTGATTGCTGTGTACACATGTCATCGGTGATGTGGATGTGTGGCCAAAAGAAATTGGATATTTTTTTAGACAGATAACGCTCGATGGTCAAAGAAATATTGACCAATGATGCCACTTTCTCTGGATGCATTGCGACTTGGTAGATCTAGTCTGGGTTGTTATCGTCAAATATTCGTCAATTTTGCTTATTTACTAACCCATTGATCTAGAAAAGGGCCTCTTCGTAAGATGGGTAATGCTATATCGCGCCCAAAATGCTGGTCGAACAGAAGACCCACTTTCATAAAAAAATTTAATAATATGCACATGTTGTTGGACGCTTTAACTCTCCATGTCGATTTCGCAAGACAGACTAAATAAATGACAGCTAATTTAACAGATGTAGCTTCAGCTAGTAAGCTAAGATTTGGAACATGTACTAACTAGGGTCCCGACATGGTTAAGTGTCTGCCATGCCCACAATGTAGAAATAACCGTTTTAAAGGTAAAATTGAAGAGATAAAGAGTTAGAACCTTAACATATGTAGTTACTGACCTCCTTCACAAGTTTGCTATATAGAGTTTTTTTTTCCGTAGGTGGACAATTTTACTTGGGACACTATCAGGACCGACCGTACATGCTTATAATAGTGTGAGATTCTTACTCACTAAAAACACCTCCATTCAAATTACTTTATACTACAACTAGGTTGTTTTCTAATTGCAATAATCTGCAATGACGTCTGTTGCTTACGGAGAAATGATTTTATTTCATCTTCGGCGGTTGCCACATCACTATTTCGGATATACCAGGGTTCGTTTACAATTCTTCTTAGCATTTTGAAAAGTTTGTAAAATTTTGATGTTATTTGCTTTGGTACAACCCCGAAGTGGTATACCTTGCGTTCAAACCGGGTTCAGAACTTGCTTGTATAAAAACAGCTTGTTTTGCATGCTGAGTTTTGCAAACCGACCAAACCAGCCAATGCATTTGATTATGTATATTTAATAACGAGCTCTTCCCGTTTCTTTTTTACGTGCGAATTCCATTTTAGTTTCGCATCTAGTGTCATTCCCAAATATTTAGCTTCATTTGCGTACGGAATTTGTATACGGAGTCTATAAAAATGGATAACGTATTTACATTTCTGTGCGTAAAATTAACGTGCGTAGACAATTAACGACAATACGTCAAGTCTTTGTCCACTCAAAACCACTGTTGATAGCCCGTTGCTGATCCAACCATATTACTCACGGCCAATACTCACGTTTTTTTTCAAGCCAATTTTGTGTGGGCATTTTTTAAAAATATGTTTTTTTTTCTTCTCAAATAGAAACGGAAAAAAATATGTAACAAGATATTTGGCATATTAATTTTTTATATATTTCATGGAAAGAAATAAAATGCCATCCATCATCATTTTACAACTTTTTTCTTGTGTGCATAGCATATAGTGATTCGGATTGGGTATCATACTGTTCGTCCCAAGCACAAAACAAAAATGTTTGTTCCCGTATTTGACGAATTGTTTATGTGAATTGGTGCCAAATCGAGAGCAGTGTCATCGCCCTTGACAGCCGTAAGATAAAGCACATTAATTTGTGGAATCATTGGCATATTACGCTCTATCAAAGGACCTTAGTAGTAGTTAAACGTTTTGCCGTGTCTTTTATGGTTTTATAAAGTGTTGCCGTACTTCATATAAATTCTCAACAGAAAAAATAAAATCCGCTGTCAAATACTTTGACGTCGACATTCTTCAGCGCAACGCAATGACTCTAATTTGTTTACTAAAAATCTATGTTTTGCAAACGAATTTTCGATCACTGTTCCTTTTCTACCCTCATATAACAAAATTCAGTGTAAACTGCATTATTTAATATTAAATTTAAATGTTTGCCTTTCCGAGGCGGACCAACGTCTAAATTTATTTGAAAGGTCAACTGCTTAATCGACGGAATTCTTAAACGCCACATCGTTGGCATCATTCCAAACAAATTAATTACTTTCCCCAACGAGTAGATATATGTATGGAAACATGATATGACTTCCTTCCTTCTCAAACGGTCACTGTCAAAAATATAAACATACATATATTCTGTATCAAAACCAATAGGGGTCAATTAACTTTTCAATTAACTTCGACTCTAAATTGACAAATCAGGAAATGCGGGACATTTCATGTCATTTTAAGAAACAATTATTCTCGTACCTTCACAAATGTCAAGCAATTATACCATATACTGACTGCACTTGCCCACCTTGCTTAAATATAACCGTCCTCGCGCCGAGTCGTTGGGTAGAGCCTGTACTTAATCCAGCGTTAACCTCTCTTGGCCAGAAATTATTTGTTTGTTTTGGTCAGTCATCAGGGGTTTATTTCCATTCTAATTTAATTAACTTTATGTCATTCGGTTGATCAGATGTTGTTTATTTTTTTTCTTGCCGTGTCGCCAAAATACGACTTCCATTGCATTGTAATGTCGCATATGGGGTCATAAAGCACCCAGCTAAGGGATGTTTTAGGGCGAGTATATAGCAGCTATTAGCCTCATAATTCAAAACATGCAGTGCGGAGACACAGTAAAGCGGTAATTGCAATACAATTAAAGGGGTAAATGAAAAAACGACGCCGCGTCGTCTTGTTGTCGTCGCCATTATTATTGGTGTTGTTTATGTTGTTTCTTTTTTTAGATTTATGTTCTGCTTTTGCAGATAGTAAAAGTGGACGTGCAAGTTTTACGAGTTAAGCCATAAATTCATTTTGTTGTAATAATGGTGTGCATAAGGGGCGGTTTGTTGTTGATGAAAGGGATTTCTTGGTGAAACAGTGGCGCGCGAAAATAATGCGACACCTTTGCAAAATTTTTATGAACGAAAATAAATTTGGTTTAATTTAAATTGGTTTTTATTTGCATAAATAAGTAAAATGATCAACAAATGTCTAAAGAATAAACAATTTACGAATTTTACTTTGTCAAACTCAAATACTAAAAGAGAACCTAAAAAGTTATTAATTATCAAACTAATTTCATAGCAAAGGCGAAAGCTTTAGGCAACCGTTGAAAATATTAATTTAGACATGAAATCTGTCCTATATGCTAAGCAAAACATTACTGTCTTTTGCACTGGCCCCGAGTGCTGTCAATCTGACTGTTAAATCGTTAAAGCGAAAAAAAAACATTCTGAATAACAAAATAAACAGAGAGGCCATCCTCTCTGGCGTTTGTATACCGGTAAGTGTATGTTACACGAAGCCGGTCCTTTAGACGTATAGCTAAAAGGATGGACGTTATTAACTGAGCGACACTTAAAATAATTCTCGGACAGTCTTTCACTGTCTTAAATATAGCGGAAATATATTTTTTTCATCTCAGGGAACCTTAACCTTAACATTTCCACTATTTTATTAATGTGCAAAAAATAAACTAGAAACATAATATTGGGAAATGTAGAATTTTGTACCGTAGTATCCATAAAAAATTTATAGAAAAACTGGAAATATATATTATATATATTAGAACCCTTAACATAGAGAGACATTATAAGAGACCTTACCCAGTTTTTCTTTTAATTAAGTATACTGCCGATGTGCTTATGTTCTTAAACCTTCTTCACTTACCGATTTTGGTGGGACTTCTATAATTTTAAAAACAAAAAACCATTCAATGTGATTGTGAAAACAATGGGAAATAATAATGCAGGGACCATAAATCAGCTGATACAAGAAGAAAATAAAGTTACTTCTGGCCGGGTCGTAATAAGCGAAGGACAGACTTTTTATTTATATTACATAAACAGTTTTCCACATTTAATTCTGTGTAAAAATCAAACTTATAATACTTCTAAGACAATCTCTCAGTCGATATAATTTGTTGGTAGCATACGGTGAAACATTTGCTGTCACAGTTTCTGTATAGCTAAAGTTGGTACTGGATAGGACTTGCACCTAAAACCTCTCGCTTCGAAGTCCAACTATCCATTTTGTATTCCTTAATTGAGTCTAAAACATATAAGAGTTTTCATTTTAAGTCCCGATTTGCGGCTTATTTTTCGGAAGGCGTCAAATCAGGGGATCGTGGGGGCCAAAAGATATGACCACCTTTTCACATTATTCATATAATAATAATTTCAACACGTTATTGCGGTGTTTCATGCTCCATAATCAATTGTTATAGACGACTCTGCACGGCCGTCAAATGCCAACTGCCAAATTTCATTCACACAAAAAAGGCAACCAAATAAACTCGATCTGGAATAAAAGATTGGTACTACTCCAATTATTACATTTAAAATATTTAAAGTTTTAATTAAGTTCATTCACTGCAAAGAAATAATTATATGATTTTGAGCAAAATACAGTGTGCGAATATAAATTTTTTGACACGAATGGAACTGTGGGTTGAAAAAGTGCCGATTCCAAACGGCAATTAATTTTTGAGATGTTTCTCATGACATATCTTTCTCTTGGATGTCGGTCAGATGTTCGTCAGAGGTGCAGCAGTGAATACAATCTTTAAGGTGGTACAGGTCCGGATTTGAACCAACGACATCTCGCTTAGTTGACCACTAAGAAACTGCACGCACAATACCTTACATTTTTTTTATGAGGCTTTCCAAATAAGGTTTTTGTTTATATTGTATGTTCACTTTAGTATTGAATTTTTTAGCTGTGTTTTCTTTTTCTCAAATGAGCTTGGAATAAGAGACGCTTAGTGCATATTTTGCTGTTTCAGATAATTCCGACATAAACTGGGATACAAATGGTAGGAGAACTACAATATGGGACCTAAAAGGGTTGTTAAAAGGAACAATTACATATATTATCTTCGTTACAAAAAAACAATAATAATCCTCCGATAATTTATGCACCTTTAAAGTTTAAAGTATTGAATGCCACAAATAACGCCTGTCTTTACTATCCAAATACAGTTGTTTTGTGCTTTAAACTGAGTTTGAAACTGTACAGCATTAATTTTTAAATTCCTTTCATTTCTTTCTTCTATGTTTAAAAAAATTCTTCGTCTAATTCAAATAATAGAATGCACAAAAAAATAGTGATAAGTGCACTTTAAACAATTTAACACCGAACAGAATGGAAAGATTTGGAAAATATTTTCTATGTTGACAGCAAAAAAGCTGATGAATTCTCGAAGAATCCAAATACAGGTGTCGAACTTTTTAATCTATACAATTTTAATTAATCAACAAACTTTGACTTTAAATGTTCAGACAGAAATAAACCTTAACTTTATGAGCCGCTGCAAGCAAAATAAAGTAAAATATGTCTATAACTTCCCTGCAGTGTGCGCTGTACTGCTTGGAATACGTAAATTATATTTCTCCAGAAGCTTTTTTTTAGATAGACATTACATATGGAAATCTAGTCTGGAAAATAGCTTTCCATTTCGTAACAATTTTGAAGGCATAAATATTGTATGCTTCTTGCTTTCTTTATTTTTTAATGTAACTTTGGAGTTATCCTCCTTAAACTGAACTATATGTTCTTTTGTTAACTCTAATGCTCTTACAAAAAGATTATGTATGAATAACTTTCAAACCCGCTCTTTAACTGGCGCCCGGCTGTTATAAAACCGCATTTAAATACCCGAAAATAATAATATAATAATAAAAAAAAACATTTCTGTTGTCGTACCGTGCATCTTTTACTTCTTTATTTGCTTACCTGAAGTATGTAAAAAATATAAAGTTCGCCGCATCATCTTGCAGGAAAGTTTTGCAATCTTTGAAAAAATGAATAAATCGTTTGGCTGCGAATATTCTGTTACTTTAAATTCTGCAGACCAGGTCCTGATATACGCAATATTATGTTAGTTGGTGCTCTGGTTTAGGGGCTATTTCATATTTCATTTTTTTGACAAGTCAGTTATACCAATCATTGAACATTTCTGTCAGTGAAAGGCCACTGGTACAGGTTTTGAGGTAAGAGTTGATCATTGAAAGAAAACTGACAAATAAGAATAGAGAGAGAATGTGTTCCAAATTGTAGAAACGAATAACAGCTGTTCATTGAAATCGATTTCAATCAGTGAAATAATAAAAATAAATTGAAAGAAAACTTTAAATCAGAATAAGACAAAACAATATTTGCATAGTCCTCCTAAAATACGAAAACAAAATTTTCAATGATAGCTATAGTTAGCCCCTTAATGTGACCAGGGCAATGTCTTTCAGGTACAAAAAATTGTTTGTGACCAAGGCAACGTGCTACAGGTAGACACATTTTTATAAACCCCACAGAAATTCACTGCCCTTTTAAAACTAAGCTTAGTAAAAATAGATTTAAAAACATTATGTGTATGTTCACCTAATTAGTAGCACGTACATTATTTCACTTACCACTGTCAATTTTCTGGACTCTGCATCTAATCGAAACGCATTAAACCATTGCGAATTTTTTCCAAGCCGACCACTTGTGCTTCTTCTTTAACGCGACTGCTTAACCTTCTCTTTTTGCTTATGCTTTGCCTCCACCGATACCGAAGACCGAACGTTATTCTTCTTACAATTCTCAAACATTCGTTAGCTATGCACAAGCACACATCACGTCACGTATACAAGAAAACGAATTCATTTCGTTGTTGCTGAAGAAACCAATGCTCGCAGAAATCCAACTTTCCGGTGTGGGTTTCCATTTTATGGTGTTGAACCCGCCATCAGTCGTGCAACAGCGTTCATGCACGTAGCAACAGCTGTTTCTCCTTTTCTATATCGTGCTGCATTCCTCTCATACTGGTTGTTAATAAATAAATAAATAAAATATGAAAGAACCGCAATTTTTTGTTTAAAAAAAAAATTTAGTGTGTGTTGTTCATTGGCCATAGTGTGCTTTTGGTTTGCTTGTGTTTGTGTTGTTGATACAAAATATAAAATAAATTCAAAAGAAAATAATCGAGAAAGAAAAAAAAATTTGCTATTCCCTGTGATAATAGTTAAATGCATAGCAACAGTATGTTGTGTTTTGTTCAAGGAATCACCGGGATGAATCCTGATGGAAGAAAACTCAGTATTGATAAAGCTAAATCGCCACGCAAGAGGCATATGGTTAAAGCAAGGTAAATGGGAACATAACATATGTTTTGTATATGTTTGTTATTTCTTTGAAATTATGTATTCTCAGAGTGTTACATTTAGAAGTAAAAAAAGGAAGAAGAATTACTTAATGATTTTTATGTGAAATTGTTAAGAAATATTTTTATGCAGGAAGATTTTTGCTAATAAAAAAAACTACATTTTAACATTTTGATTTGTTGAAACTTTTAGTTGCAAAACTATGAATTTTTCGTTAACTATTGGACAACTGAACTAAAGATACATTTAGATTGTTGACAAAAGGTCAAACTGACTTATTGTCAAACAATTTAATGTTTAGCGCCCGGAAGCATATTCTTTTAGAATACTTGTTGTGTAGCAAATCATCTTTGGTATAAAGGTGCCTCCGTGGTTATACATTCAATTAGGATGCGGTGCAATGCAATTGCACCTAGCAGTCATGAAGGCCCATTGAAAATACACGTAAGGACATGTGACTAACAAAACCACTTCGACCTGTTGATAAATCTTTTTATATCTGATAGGGTTATTCCTGCAAAGTTGTGCAGGATAAGCGGTGTTCTTATAAAGCTTAGCAGTGGCATAGGAGATGTTCCACAGATTATATTTTCACTAGCTATGTTTACAATGACACAGTGTCAGGCACCCGGATTTGGCTACTATTAAGAAAGACTAGGGACTCTGATGTTTTGGGGGTTAATATTAAGCCACAGACTTTAACTTCAACTTTAGTACAAAAACAAAAATTATCTTAAGTGCATCACTTGTAAGGCATAGTGTCTTGCACAGAATTGAGTAAGACTAAATTTGTTCCTCAAAGCCCCATTATGTATAAACCAAATTAAACTATCGCGGTTACAGTAAAGGCTGCAGAGTCTCTGGCTCTGTATGGCTCTGTAGTACTTAATTGCAATACATGACGGTCTTATCTGTTGACATTCCGAATTTTTTTAAGGATATTTTTCTCATGCATTTGAGTGACGATTTGGTATACTTACGTTTTATGGCCTTCCCAATTTGGGTGTATTTAAGAAGTCTGGGCATCCAAAAGTACTAAGTATGTAGGTGGCTGATTCAAAAATGGACGACTAGAATACGAATGTGTCTGATATAAATAAAAACTTCTGGAAATTATTTAATAAATATTTATAGGAGGATGAAGAGGAGGCGGCAGGTAAAGTCTTACTTGGAAATGGCTTAACCTTTTGACCATTTAAATTATAAGAGAAGTAATATAATATTCAAACCACAGCCCCGGTTTCCCGGTTTCGTATCATTTCGTGACTGTTCCAAGATTTTTTGATTCAAGAGTTTTAAGGCAAGTTTTCCTTTCGCGCTTATATTGTTCGTTTGAACATAGAACTTTTCGGAATAGGTTCTTAAACGTGAATGCTTTTCGATATAATACGATATCCATCCCCTCCAAAACATAGACCTAAACATCAAGGGCTCGTTGCAGGAATTTTTGATTCTTGTTTATGATTACTCTATCTGATTTGCTTTAGGGTCTTTAGGGTGGTGCATCACTTTTCTTTCAAGCAGATATTCGAGGACAGCAGCAATATGCACCAATTGCTTCAGTTTTAAGTTTCTAATGTATTATTGGATTCACCGTAATGTGAAGCTATCGAATTCCTCGGAGGGGTTGCAGACCAAAAGCAAGTATGTGGTCAACTAGTAACATTGTGTTCAGCCCGTTATTTGGGTGTCTTTAGTACAACCACCAAAGTGAAGCAAAGTTTAATCCCTATATGAGTTGGTTGAAGCTCAAACCGCATCGGCTATTGCTTATTTATTAAAACTCATCCAAGAAACATTTATTAGCAACATTCTATCATTAATTAACTGAAATTCAGTAGTGTATTTGTGTGGGCAATAAGGCTCCATCTATTGGACATAAAAGTAATTCAAAAGCAAACATAAAACCTAAGGGTTTAGTTAGTTATAATCGGATTCAAGAACACATCTGTTGTTGCTCTTTCTCTCATCTAGCGTTGATCGAAACCCCTCTTAACAAAAAAAAGAAAAAACCATCAATAAAGACATTGTTCAAATACATTTGCATCTATGTACACAATTTATGCGCTTCTCCCTGAACTCAATTCAGTTCGCATTTACAAGATCTCCCCTATTATTGTTCGCGTATGTTTTTGTTTCAGCATTTTAATGAGGACACTTCACTTTCCTCCAGCTTTGCTTCAGCGTTGTCTGCTGTTTTTCTTGCATAAAAACTCGTCAAGCAGCCGCACACGACTTGGGGTACTTGTCTTTATTACCATTTTTTTTTTGTTCTGAAGTTCTTGCAGAGCTCACCTCGTTTTTTTACGTCTTTCTTATTATAATTTTTTTTCTTTAATTTATGCAGCTCTGTGTAATTTAATACTCTAATTTGGAAATCATAAATATTGCACTGCACATGCACATTTGGCGCGCGCAATATACATAGTTCGATGAATAAAAAGAGCAAACAGAAAAAAAATGAGTATGCTATGCATAAAATTGCAAGTGCATTTGTCTATCGAAATTGGGTTAACTGCGAATCTTTTTGAGCAGCAGTTTAATTTGTGTGAGAAGTAAACATTGCCTCATGCGACGCCCGAACGAAACCAGTGTGGGATGTGTTCATTAGTGAATGGGAATTATATTGTCGTCAAAGCCGCAAAAATTAAGAGAAATAAATAAATTTTTGCCAAATTTGATGGAAAGTTTGTGTTGCGTTGCCGGTTGTGGTAAAATGTTTTGTCATATGGCAAAGTGACATTGAAAGGGAATTATTGCATTTTTTTTCTGTTAATTATAGCCGAACCTTGAATTTTATGATTTTTTTTTTGATGGATTTTATGCAATCGATAATTAGTCAGTGAAAAAGTATCTCACTAAAGCGTGACTGACTGAGGTCGAAAAAATGGACCAGCACAATCAAAATGTTTTATAGACCGCAAATTGGTGATGGAATTGAGGGTAAATTGAAGATGATTTACGAAAAAAAATTATGTCCATTTCAACATAAATTCGTCAGAGAGTGTATGACCCCTTCAAATTCAATTTGCATAGCAGATTTTCATAAAAGAAAAACATACAAAAAAGCTACAGTTCGCTAGGGGGAACTTTTGGTACCCTATCCATATTTCTATCACCCTAGGCGTGGCAATATCGTATTGTGTTTCTTCCTAGCTAATGATGGTCAGGGCTAGATCGGCATAATTTTTTATGCTAAGCACAAATAAGTATGTTTATGGAATTTAGAACATTAATCGATGAACCGCTTAAAGTGGGAGGGTTATGATCCCTGTAATCCTGATCATAATCTCGTCGTTAAATGGAGAGAAGAAGAACGTTATGCGAAACCTTGAAACCTTAAAAACATTAGAAGAAAGAAAGCTTTCATATAAAAAAGGACACCAATCTTAACCCATAACTTCCCAGAGTACTATTTGCGAAGCGGTTACTAGAGCCCCTCATTTAATCAATTTCGTCTTTTAAAGGCAAAGGCAAATGTTTTACTATTGGAACACTTGAAAGACACCGGTTAGAAATACTCCTTTGGCTTTACTGGAATTAATGGACTTTATATGATAGATTTATGGATTCTGGGCGATCTATAGTTTAGAAAAAATAGATTTGATGAAGTGAAAAAAAATTATGTCCATTTCAACATAAATTCGTCAGAGAGTGTATGACCCCTTCAAATTCAATTTGCATAGCAGATTTTCATAAAAGAAAAACATACAAAAAAGCTACAGTTCGCTAGGGGGAACTTTTGGTACCCTATCCATATTTCTATCACCCTAGGCGTGGCAATATCGTATTGTGTTTCTTCCTAGCTAATGATGGTCAGGGCTAGATCGGCATAATTTTTTATGCTAAGCACAAATAAGTATGTTTATGGAATTTAGAACATTAATCGATGAACCGCTTAAAGTGGGAGGGTTATGATCCCTGTAATCCTGATCATAATCTCGTCGTTAAATGGAGAGAAGAAGAACGTTATGCGAAACCTTGAAACCTTAAAAAAATTAGAAGAAAGAAAGCTTTCATATAAAAAAGGACACCAATCTTAACCCATAACTTCCCAGAGTACTATTTGCGAAGCGGTTACTAGAGCCCCTCATTTAATCAATTTCGTCTTTTAAAGGCAAAGGCAAATGTTTTACTATTGGAACACTTGAAAGACACCGGTTAGAAATACTCCTTTGGCTTTACTGGAATTAATGGACTTTATATGATAGATTTATGGATTCTGGGCGATCTATAGTTTAGAAAAAATAGATTTGATGAAGTGAAAAAAAATTATGTCCATTTCAACATAAATTCGTCAGAGAGTGTATGACCCCTTCAAATTCAATTTGCATAGCAGATTTTCATAAAAGAAAAACATACAAAAAGCTACAGTTCGCTAGGGGGAACTTTTGGTACCCTATCCATATTTCTATCACCCTAGGCGTGGCAATATCGTATTGTGTTTCTTCCTAGCTAATGATGGTCAGGGCTAGATCGGCATAATTTTTTATGCTAAGCACAAATAAGTATGTTTATGGAATTTAGAACATTAATCGATGAACCGCTTAAAGTGGGAGGGTTATGATCCCTGTAATCCTGATCATAATTTCGTCGTTAAATGGAGAGAAGAAGAACATTAATGCGAAACCTTGAAATTTTAAAAAAATTAGAAGAAAGAAAGCTTCCATATAAAAAAGGACATCAATCTTAACCCATAACTTCCCAGAGTACTATTTGCGAAGCGGTTACTAGAGCCCCTCATTTAATCAATTTCGTCTTTTAAAGGCAAAGGCAAATGTTTTACTATTGGAACACTTGAAAGACACCGGTTAGAAATACTCCTTTGGCTTTACTGGAATTAATGGACTTTATATGATAGATTTATGGATTCTGGGCGATCTATAGTTTAGAAAAAATAGATTTGATGAAGTGAAATCAACAGATTAAGCACACATATTTTTTATTTCTTTAAGGTGGAAGTGCAAAATACAAGAGAAATGAACAATTATTTCGACTGCCATTGAAGTTATAGATTTGCTGTGCAGAAAGTTAACTTGAAGTGAATTTATAAGCATAAAATTCAAATTCTGACTTTTTGTGACCTACTCAAAGGAGATTACAAAGCTGAGTTGCGAATGTGCAATCGAAATACAAAAACTCCAGAAAACAAATCCAGCTCACCTTGATTAATGTTTATTATTAAATTGTTTTTTGATCGAGAAAGCTTTAAAACAAAAACAAATTGAACCCCTTAGTACGACACAACAGTGCAACACACAGGCAATTGACTAATTCTAACCGTTTCCTTTCCGAAGTGGCGCACTCTTCAACATGGCACGTGGCAATATTTGTTGTTATCTTTAATAGCATCTACCATATTGTTCTATATTTCTGACATCTAAACATTTCACCAGGATTCTAAAGTCCGAACGTAGAACTCTGACTCATGTACATGGACATCCATTTTGACGTAAAACCTATTGCCACCATTGTCTAGAATCTAGATGTATGTATTTCTTCTTTTTTTTTTAAATAAAATTATCAAAGTCATGGCAGTCCATAAATAAATCTCCCACTCAACTGTAGCGCCCTACTAGAAGTATCAACAGCGGTGCTACCCCAACGATGATTATTTAAATTGATTTTCATTTCATGCAATTGTGTGTCTGACATTTCGACGTGACCCCTTCTATAGAGCCGGGGCGACGCGGAAGAATTTACGACCAGTTCTTGTGCAAATCGCATTTGGATTTTGAGTAACGTATACAAATCCGATTAAGGGTCGTCTTCGTCTACTATCGATTGTCGCATAAACGAATGGATACATTATGGTTTCCATAATTTTTAAGATTATGCCATAAGCAAAAAACATATGCACGTACGATACACGGACCCGCCAAATAGATTCATAGTTACCGCTAGATAGAAAGAACATTTACCCAATGTTTTATGGATTTGGTTAATTTTGATTGTAAAAGTTAGCAAACTTTCTCCTCGCGAAAGATGGTCGATGGTCATCAGCATATTTTTGTTTTTTTCTTTTTTTTTAATTGGATGTTGCAAAAAGTAAACCATCGAACTTTGCACTAAGATCAGAAATAGCAAATAAAAGAAAATCTGCCTGATAAAAGTAGAAAGAATATACCTATCCCATTATGTTATGATGAGGTGTTGCTTTCTAGTTTTTTGCCTGCAAATCGAATGAATACCGGAAAACCGGTAATGGGCTTTTTTTATGCCGCTTCTTGCTAACAGAGATACTTAAGCCATTGTGTGTTTATATTTATGCTCTCAAAACAGCTTAACAGTCTGTGTTTTTTTTTCAGGCGATGAGTAATAATAATTTTAATTTTCCTCTTCCTAAGTTGGAAATTGATTGAAAAGATTTGCAGTCGCAGTAAATTGACCTAATTCCCAAATTGAATGATAATATTGTTGCGGCTTTAATTGAAGATAAGTCAATATTTCTCGGTTTGATGAAATTTTCATACCTCTTTGGTTATAGCCAAATGCCTTTATGTAGGTTAAGTTTTGTTCTTCTGTGCTTGAATGTTCACGTGCATAAAAGAACTACATTGTGGCGTATCGGCAAAAATATTTTAGTGAAAATGGACAAATACAGCATGCAATGTATTGTTAGTCGTAAGTGTATAAATTAAAGTGCGGTGGTTAGTTTATTAACTACGAATAAGAATAATAAATGGAACTAAGTCCGTCGACTTAATTTATTGCAACAATATAAACATTTTCTGCATTTTTGATAGCAGATTTTCAGCAAGTATTTCTGGAAATCGATTACACAAGAACGAGTTCGGAAAGCTACGTGGGGACTACAACCACGAACCACTCACTGGCTATATATCTCGGTTGTAAGAACGATTGGTGGACTGCGACGTCGTAAGCAAGGTCCAAAGATCAGCTTGTTTATGCTTAAGTGGAGCACTTCGCACCACTCCCTCAGCTGCATTGGACATTCTGTTCAATCTAATACCTCTGGGTATTTTTAGCAGACAGATAGCTGCTACCCCAACAGCAGTTTGATAAAAACTTCCATCTTAACCCCCAGATCCTTATGGAAGGATGGTTCCTTGCTAGAGGAAGAATCGTTTTACTTCTACACAGACAGGTCAAATACAAATGATGGGGTGGGTGGAGGCGTCTTCTCAGACAGAATAAATCTTAGTCTCTCCTTCCGTACATTCTTTATTCCGTAAAGGATATTCGAATCTTTTTGGACATTCGAGCGGCCCTCAAGTATCTGGATTCTGTCTCTGTTAACTCGTTAGTAGCCCTAAATTGCCGATCATCTCTAAAGCAGATGACTGGAAGCCGGATGCGTATATGTAAAGGGTGATTTTTTAGCTGGTTTGGTTTTGGCAACACTGGTTTTGACAGCTGACGTGTGGTTAGTACCTTGTGTCACTGTCAAACAGCTTCAGTTTGGTTTGCAATTTAACCATGGATTGTCTTACAAATGAACAACGCTTGCAAATTATTGAATTTTACTATCAAAATTCGTGCTCGGTTCGAAATGTTCATCGCGCGCTGCTTCCATTTTATGATCGGCATTCTCGACCTTCTGAGCAGTCTATTCGGAAGATTGTGACCAAATTTCGCACCAAATTTACTTTGTTGGACATTAAACCACCAACACGTTTACGTACTGTGCGTATTGAAGAAAATATTGCGGCCGTATCAGCTAGTGTGACAGAAGACCGCGAAATGTCGATTCGGCGCCGTTCCCAGCAGTTAGGCCTTTGTTACAGCACTACGTGGAAAATTTTGCGGAAGGATTTTGGGCGTAAAGCCTTTTAAGATACAGCTGGTGCAAGAACTAAAGCCAGCCGACCTACCACAACGCCGAATTTTTGGTGAATGGGCTCTTGGAAAGCTGGCCGAGGATCCGCTTTTTTATCGAAAAATTGTGTTCAGCGATGAGGCTCATTTTTGGTTGAATGGGTACGTAAATAAGCAAAATTGCCGCATTTGGAGTGAAGATCAGCCAGAAGCATTGCAACAGCTACCAATGCATCCCGAAAAAGCCACTGTTTGGTGCGGTTTATGGGCCGGCGGCATTATTGGGCCATATTTCTTCAAAGATGATGCGAATCGCAGCGTTACTGTCAATGGTGAACGCTACCGAGCGATGATAACAAACTTTTTTTTGCCCGAAATGGAAGTTCTTGACTTGCATGATATGTGCTTCGATTGACGCACTGGAAGCCAACATCCATGCATTCATTCGTGAGATACCGGCCGATATGTGTGAAAGAGTATGCCAAAATTGGACTCAGCGGATGGGCTACCTGAGACGCAGCCGCGGTCAACATTTGCATGAAATTATCTTTAAACATTAAATTGCAAGGTTCAAACTATCGATTCAAATAAATATTTCATTCATTTTTTCGAATTTTTTGTGTGTTTTTTTTAAAAAAAGTTCTAAACCTCTTAAAAAATCACCCTTTAGACATGCCGCCAAACTTGGAACTACCCTCTCAATCTTGCCTGAAAAAGGCTCCTAAGACATAACAATTGCCATATGCAAACTCTTGTTAAAACCGGACGCAATAGAAAAAACGAACCACAGATGGACAGGTGGCACTACTTGTCTGACAACGAAGCAGATTTGGCCTAAGAGTTTGATTGCCCTCAATAAATTATACATTAGTGCTGCAATTGGTGTCATTACTGGACACTGTCTGATAAGCAGGCATGCAACAAGGCTTGGCGCTTATTCAAACGACTTTTGTAGGAGCTGTACGGATGAGGAGGTGGAAGAGACAACTCTACACCTTCTTTGCGCATGCCCTGCTCTCTCCCGGAAACAAAATCTCCATCTAGGAGTTTACTTCTACAATGAGCTTAACGATCTAAGTCGACCAACCCAAAATGTCTTTCACGCATTATAAGCAGCTCAAAATGGTTCAACGAGTAGGCAGGAACTTGGTATCACGTGGTATCACAATGGAGCTTACATATCCGACTGCCACTTTAGAATAACCTAACCTAGTTGTATTTCTTTTAGCATTCCCCTCAAAATCATCCTCTAGGTCGAACTACCTAATAGTCGAAACTCCCTCTAACTCTAAGAAATTTTGGTATCCCATGAAAATTCGACTTATAGGGAAGTCCATTGTAGTTTTTATGTCGTCCCTTTGACTAACACATCCTGTATTAGCTTTCGCTATAGTTCATAGTAATTCACGATGAAATAAGAACATAAAGAGGGAGTCTTGTGGAATTATGACATCATGTGTTTTTCTCACATATACCAATTTTGTTGTTGTTGTTGTGGTTGGTTTGTGTTGAAGACCTACTTTTGTTGGTCTTCCAAGGAATCGCGATGGGCTTATTATGGCGCAAATTGTTTGTTGTTTTGTCACAATACATATTGTCGGCTTCAAGTGTAAACCTGCTAACTCTTTAAATAACAATTTTATAGGAGAAGCAAAAAACAACACCGAAACGTTTGCGTCTTTGTGTGTTGTCATATTGTTTTCCTTTTTTCTACATAATAAAAGAAATTAAATTCTTTTCATAAAGTTTTTGTGTAGTTTAGTTTAAAAGGTTAAGACCTAACCGTCTTTTTCATCATGCGATTTGGACCACTTTTACTTCGAATTTAATTTTTTTATCAGAGAATTGGTTTTCATTGGACCTTTCTAATGGTGTAATAATCTCAAATGTAACAAAAATGACTTACAGTCTTTTTATATATTAGCGCGTTACTGATTCCTATCCTTCGAAATTAAAACTCATATGGGTTGTACCTTTTCCGACAAGTTCAGATCCTGGGCACGCTAAAATAACCAAACACACGATGTGTGCGAGTCACACTCACTAATGAAACATGGCTTTGAATATTTAATTCATTCGAATCTAAAAAATTAAGCTGATATTTAATATCACCCGAAATCTAGGTAACCTCTTTATTTAGTCGTAACATTTTGTAGCTTTAGCCACATGTGTTATTCCATAAAATCTTTCAGCAAAACAATTTCAAATTACTTACTGTTTTGTGAATTGATTAAAATCCACATCCATTTCGAAATTGCATGACACCCTGTTTGTGGCACCAATTAGCACATTCGACACGAAACGCCCTAAAGCTAAAGAAGAAAGTTAAACAGCAACTTTCATTTGATAAAAACAAACAAAATTTTCTATTTATTAGCGTATCTACAAATAAAGAAAATAAATTATGATCCACTTGATAATTGGTTCCGGTTGTTTTTTGTTTACTGAGCACATCCACTTCAGTTTTAACCTTGACCTTTCCACCTGCCACAAATCGATTGCACCATATAAACCACAAATATGTGAGTAAAAAGGCTATTTGCAATTTCATATACAATTCATATGTATGTATATTGTCGCATATGTTAAATAAAATTGTATCTCATGGATGCTGTACGACTGAGATATCAATTTCGCATCTGCCGTCAGTTGTGCGGTTTTTCTTTTGCAACACTTTGAAAGGTGCGGTTGTTTCGTGTTTCAACCGCGCGGTGTGCTGCTCTAAACTAGTTGCTCGAGTTTATTGAACTGACATCCACTCCATTTTACCATCATTCGTTACCACCAGCACCACTTTAGATCTTTCAATGAAATATAACAATGAGCAAAGATTTTGACTTCTTCATTAAGCGGCTTTGGTCGTAGCTGTTGTGGGTAGATAAAATTGATTATTATTGTCAGACCACCCATCCATGCAACCAATCGAACAGAGCAGTTTTAATTGGTTAAAAATGGATAAAAATATTTCCGTTTGTATCACCCTGCATGACATATTTTTTTTAAGTTCCCTTAAAGTATACCCTAAATGTTATGTAGAAAAATAATTCAATAGCGCCATCTTTATTTGACGGCGTTCATTACTACGTTTAACCATCAATCATACTTAAAAGCTTTTTAGGGTAAAACATGACGTGAAAGGCCACCGAGTCTCATAAGTTTTTATTATTACACCTCCTAGATAAGATTAGCAGCTATTGCTTGTTTAAGATATTATATTATTGATGCTTAATTGTTTTCAATTGATTGCAATAAACTATGTATGTATAGTTGGTGGTGGTCTGCTGTTAAGTGCACGCGGTGTGTGTGTTAATCTGGACTCGTGATTAGTCACGAAGAGCTTGTAGGTAACCTTATGACTGTTATTTTTTTAAGAGTTACAATTAAAATTTATACATTTTGTTTATCGATCAATACGAGTTTTACATGACGTTACGCGTTCTGTTTACCTCAGTCTCATGATCATGAAGAAAGCAGTGTAATGATATCTGAACAATGCTTTAAAAAGACTCTGACTAGGACACCTCCTATTGATAGTAAACATAATTAACCTTATTCATATGTTTTACTAAAAACGTTCCGTTATTTAAGTATCCTTTGTTTAAAAACATACTTAACGAGTTGCCGACCTATATAGAGACGCTGCCTGAGACACAGCAGCCTTCCATCCTCTACGGTTCTGGGCACGCTGCGAAGTTGATGTTGACTTGAGGTATTTAACCTCGTATACCACCTCGAAATGTCTGCTTTCAACATATTTTAGTAGCTATACGAATCTGAAAAAGATGATTTTGTGTTTACACCCTGCGCACTATCTGCTCCAGAATAAAATGTAGATACTCTGACGATGAATAATGATCAAATGCGGTTTTGAAGTCTATAAAAAAAATAGTGCTTCTCGACTTAGTTAGAACTTAAGTCTTTTTGATCCGGGATCGATCGATTTGGCGGGTAGTTCCACTCTTTTACCACCTCGAAATTTCTGCTTTCAACATATTCCAGTAGCTATACGAATCTGAAAATGATAGAGCCCTCTGTGTTAACACCTGCCCTGCGCACTATCTGCTCCATAATAAAATTAAAGAAGCCACATTATACCATATCCTCTGACGATGAACAATGATCATATGTGGCTCTGAAGTTTATAAAAAAATATGTGCGTCTCGACTGGAAATTAGTAAGTCTTTTCGATCCGGGATCGATCCACACTGATAGTGTGAGGCAGACAGAACGTTGGATAGGATCTTATATTAAGCAGGAATATGTATATGTGGTTCTTTTAAAACGTAGGATTTGTCTTCTATTTCTGAAATTTTTTAAATGCACACTTAAAGGAGTGGAACCAATGACGAAATCCGTTGAGGATCTCAAGTAGCTTCTATTAAGTCCACGCAAATAGGTATGTACATATTTAAAGATTTTCACAGTTTCACGTTCTACTTCAACTTTTAGAGACCTTTAAAGCGCCCCGATCTTGCCAGACAATCATCAAAGAGTATTACCTGACATGAGCTTCTCAAATTAGAATCAACATGCTCTTTAGGAATCAACACAAAAACATCGACGTTAAGTTCTATAGCGTGTTAGTTAGTATGTATCTATAAAACATATATACCTGCGAAGAACCACAGCCGACATTTACTACAAATATCATGACGTACTACATCCACAAGACTTCTTTGAGTCGAAGAAAACTATTTTCATGAAAACGCTGTCGAGTAAAACTGTGCGTCATGTTTTAGATTCCGTTGTTAATGGCATACGACGATGCCTTCTTTCATACGCACGCTCTTTAACGTATTGCATATCGTAGATATCTAAAAATATCCGCCCATTTTGTATTTTTTTGTTTCATTTCCGTCGTTGCTGTCATTTACGCCGACAAAACGCATTTACATCTTTTTACACTTGAAATGTCAAACAAAATGTCTTATTTTTCGCTCATCAACAAACTTTTGACAGAAGAAAAACAGGAAATTGTTTTCTTTTTCAACAAATTGCATCGTGCATACCCAAAAAGAGAAGAAAAAAATTACACCTGCCTCTTTTTGTTTTTAAATATAAATATTTTATGCTTTTGGTCAAATGTCACCTGATTACATTCTCAGACGAATACTAATGGGATTTGTGCCAATTACGCACTTTCGACGACTTTCAAAACAAACAATAATTTAAATTCAACGGCATATCACCCGCGAAAGCATTTTTTTTTTTTGGAAATTGTACGATAGTAACATTTGCTAAAAATAATATCAATTTATAATATATAAAATATATATGTAAATATTTTGGATTTTTTTATTTTAATTCCCATTATCAACTTCAACATAAGAGATGGCTCTTTTGCTCTCTGGGGTCAATGGAAATCTTTACAGATGAGATAATCGTGAGCTCTTTTGTTTGTTTACTCCTCCATCTCACTCGAGAAGATTTTATTGAATTTCTGACGGGCGACGACGCCATTCGCTTTTGTTGTTGTCGCCGTTGTTGAAGGCTCTGTCTATTTATGAGCAAAAATACGAGTTCAATCAATCTTTGGTTGATTGAGGAAGAAGAACATTGAAGTTTTTGGTCCGTTTACTCTGTCATTGTATACTTAATTTTGCAATTTCTATTGGAGTGTTTTAATTAAATTTGTTTTTGTTTTTGATTTCCTTGCAGATCGACAAGTAGCGTTAGCACTCTTTCACATTCAGCACCTGGCTCTCCCATGGCACCATTGCAGGGACACTCAGAAACGCAAAGTGTAAACTGTTTAAATACTATTGGAAAAAGTTCTAGTCCGTTTATAACACAGCCGATTGCGAGTAGCACAATATCGAACATAATTGGATCCAAAGCAGATAATAAGTAAGTACTGATAGTAACTGATTTATTTATGGGTGAATTATCTGAATTAGTATTTTTGTAAAGAAACTTAAGCGATAATATATTTAGAGGAAAATCTCTCCACGTGTGTGTTCATCGACCCGCACGAATCATAATCTGTTTAAAACAATTTTAAAAAGTAATCTGAAAAATAAACTAGGAAGGAATATACTATACCGAACGAAAGCTTAGCTTCTCCAACCATTGTGTGTGCAAAGATATATTTTTGACACGAATGAAAGGGAACGAACGGAAATTTATTTTTGAGAAGCTTCTCATGACATTTCTACTCTTGGATGTTTGTCAGGCTTTCGCAAAAGGTTTGGCAGCAAATAAAAAAGTAAGGGTGATTGTGGTCGGTATTTAAAGTTGAAGACTAAGTCATTGCACCCACAATTGCATATAGTTGGAATAATACAGAAGTTCATCGATCACTTCTTCACATTTGTCTGCCCCATTTCAAAACTCTCTTGAATGAAGTGTATCAGTAACCGGCAGGCCACCGAACTCTTTTTCCAACTTTGCAGCAGGCTAATCCCATATGGCCAAACTATCTTTTTATTCTTAAAACTTTGACATTTTAAGTTCAATGGATGCATACGAAATACATAAAAATGAAATGATAGTTCTAACCGACTTTAAAAACAACATAAAAATTTAAATAAATGATCTCTTGAAGCTTTTATGTAAAGCTTAGTATTTGTTCTACAAAATCGTTGACTCGACGGTTTAATTCCGAAAGTATGGAACATAAAATGGAACAGGATAGGCTTTACGTAAACCCTCCGATTTCTGTTGAATATTCTCAAAACGAGAGCTCCAGTATGTGTAACAAATAATGTAGTTTAACTTTGGTTAGACATAAAGGATTCAATAGACTCTGCTTAAACAATAAGTCCGATGGAAAAGAAAGCAACCTTTTGCAAACTGCGCTGCCTTCGAACATATAAGAGCAAGCTATAGTTAATCTGCAAGATTGCTTGGTAGAACTCATAAGCCCACACTTAGTCCCACCGATATCAGGGTAATGGAATTTCGAAGTATCGGAATAATCCCTCAAGAATCAAGATCAACTATGGATAACAAAATAAATTAGGAGCGCGTTAAGATGTAAAATATTCATATCTATGTAGGATTTTACCTTTGGGTTTGACGACCACTTTGGATAAAACTTTATTAAAACAACTCTTCTTTTTAATTTATTTTTATTATATACCTAGTTCATTTTGGATACAATTTCCACATGGTTTCTTTTACAAATACCAAGTGCGATCTCGTCGGCTTGGCTGCTGCTGGTCGACTATGTGGCGAGGCAAAACTCTGTGTTCGTTATCGTCTTTGTTTGTCTGTCTATACTGTGTGGGTTCGTTCGTGAAGTCAACCGTTTCGTCCTTTCGTTTATTGTTAATTATTTAAAGTGATGTGCCTAAATCAATGTGCTACTATTATTCATTATGATCTGATCCTTATTTTTTAATTGTATTTTCCTCATAAAGATATTCGCAACTTGTTTATAAAAAGAACCTACATACATATCTGATAAAGTTTATCTAGGTATGTTGCGCTTAGGCTTAGCTTTTTAGTGGCTAAACTTACGCTGTCAAAATCTTCTAAAGTAAGTTCGATTTAATTAGTTGGCTATAATAATTGTAAGCTATTTTCTTTAGTTGAATTTTAACCAAATATTTTTTTTAACTGGGTACTGAAAATTCAATTTTAAACATATATCTAGTATCCGAGCACTCTGGACGGACAATAGTACACCTCACAAAAAATGGGTTCTTATAACCGACCACCTTAAAATATTGATATATAAAACATTATGATTAATAACACAATTCTATTAATAATATATATAAAAAAGTATTCATTTCCCAACAAATAACGCTAAAACTAAAGATTTAAGTTTGGTCCAATCCAATAATTTTTCCAAACACTAAGATGCGTAGATTGCGCATTTCTTATGTCGTTTGGTATAATGGTAGAAAGCAGCCAAATTTTACCAACGTTTCCATAAGTTTAATTAGTTGTTCTCGATAGGACTTTACATACGTGCCTTCTCAGCCCAAGGAAATAGCGATTGACAAGCTTTATTCTTCGTATTGGTAATCGCAAAGCCGAGTAGGGTTCCCAACTTTGATCGATGCATCGAATTACCGGTTTAAGGAAGGGAATAAATCCATTTGAGAGAACTTTTGAGAAAACTTTAATTTTTACGTCATATCTTAATATCTTTTTCAAAGCGAGTTCAGTTTCTTTTTAGGAGGCCCACTCAGCTTAGCAAAGAAACACGGTTACCACGAGAGCAATCAATCTTAGAACTCGTTCTGAAAATCACTTTGTCTCTTGCAACTTTCACTTGATTAAACGCAAACCCTTGCGCGTAGAGAAACTTTTTGCTCTCTAAATATTCCTTAGGCTAATTTATAAAAGCTGTCAAACCCTTGTGATTAATGAGATAATTTTTGGTACTATTTTTGCATAGCGTAAAAAGTGCGTCTATAAAGTGCGTCACTTTTCGCTGTTCTCATAATTTAATGTTAGTAAATTTTTACCAGACATAACATTTCTATTTGGCCAAAAAATCATTAAAACTAAATAAATTTTGATTGAAAATTAAAGAAATGATCATCTACTGATTGTTTATTATATTTCTTTGATTATATTCCAACATAACATTTGAAAATTTGTTTGACAGCTAGCCCCAAATTTCGTGGCGTAATCCTTCGATGGAGTCCCATTGGATTTAATGCTCCCATGTGTTTAGCTCTAATATGACGTTACAAGTGCAGTCCCACAGAAGGACTCTGGGTCCATGTGCCTTTTTCGTTGTGAGAAAAAGTACGATATGCTCGTCTGAAAGGAAGGCAGGAGCACAAAGTGCTAAAAAGGTGGACGAATTCGAAGCCTAAAGACGAGTTAGATAAAGTCCCTTATAACATTTTTTCGATGCAAGGTGCTTCTTTTTGTTGATAGCATATGCTTTGTTTTGAACTCGTTTTACGCTAGAACTATTTATGCCGCTTTGCTTGTCTCTATAGATGCTGTCAAATGCGGCCTAAAATTGTGTTAATTGTAAAGTAACCGGGCCTTAAATCGCACCGATTGGGTCCAATTTGACAAGTTTTAGGCGGTCGCGTAATAAGGCCTTATACGCGATGTTTAAGAGACTAAATAACACAATGACTGTGCAAAAAGAAATAATAAATTCGGACGAAAAGTACCAGAGATAGATCCTTCTCCCATTGCTAAGTTCCAGGATAACAGGTGAAGAGGTTTAAGATCAGTTTGAAAAGAATAAGATGTGAATTGGGAGAAAAGAAAATAATTTACCCCCCAAAAAAAAAGAATCATTCTTCTTTGATTCAAACATGGTCATCAAACTATAAGTTGACACGAAAGTTTCCCCAGTAAATTTTCATACTATCTATTTTTGTTCATAAATTTATTATTTAAATAATAACCTATGAATTTATATTTCAGTGTAAAAAATACATTAATAGTTTATATCATATGTACATTTTTGTTGGAAATGTTATTTATTTTGGAAGTAAATATTTATTTACGAGCAATGCACGCGCCCTAACGTCACCTGTCCAACCACATGATGCATGGCTTAGATCTGTAGGATAGTAATCATTAAAAGTCAACTGACTTCAATCATTTATGTGCTCTGAGAAAAAATGAAGCAAATTTTAATTCCCATCAATCAGACCTAAACTAATTGACTCACGAATGTGACACATCATACTTAAGTGATTGACCGTGTAAGGGCCACTTAAGGGTATGTCTACATTTCCGTGCACACCACTAGCTAGCACCTACTGTACTCTCCTCGAAGACAGATACGAAGAAGCAATGATTTGTCGTGCGATTGTTATCAGCAGCACCATCTTTAATCTTTTTTACACATATTTTCAATTTAAATGACTTAAAAAACAAGCAAATATTACACCTATGTCACCAAAAAGTCAGTGACTCCTTGACAAAACAAACATACCTGTCAATGACTTATTATATCAACACTACTTTCCAAAAGCCACAGCGAGAACCAACAAAAAACAAATATTTTCTAAAACATTTCAACTGTCACCTTGTTCCACATTAGATCCCTCTGCTCCTCTATAAGTGGGACATGTCCTTCCTTAAGAATCATTTGTGTGCACAACTCTAGGCGGTGGCCTGTAAACACAGTTATTGCCGACAGTGGTATAGTTCACGAGAGATTATGTTGACATTTATTCCCATTTGAAAACCGAAAGAAGTATAAATATTGATTTTGAAGCACTTGAAGGGCCTAAGCTCTTTCTGTGATGTGATGATAGGTGAATGAAATGTCATTGAAAAACGGTAGCTAAAGAAAATAAACATTTAAAATGTCGTGGGCAGGTATTTATTCTTGATTGAAGAAATCATAATAAGGTAAAGTGTTTATCTGAAATGCATCAGGGCTGTAGAAAAAACTTATATATACAATTATTGCAGTCATAAATCATAATTCAATCAATGTTGGAGTTTTATTGAATTCACAAAATTAAATTTGAAGCCACTACCTTCACTGCATTCGCCCGTTTAAATGTCCCAGAATGCATTTCATACTTTGAAGTTCATTAAATTCCTTTTGCCTAGCCAAACTGGAGATTAAAATTGTTTTTCTATTGTTATTTGAGACGTTTATAGGAAAACAGAAACCCTTCGACTTGTTTGCATTCCAGAACAACCGTGTAAACGACATGCACATTGAAGTAATCATTTGAGGTAAGTCATTTGAATTGAAACCTTAACTTCAACGAATGAAACACGTTCAAGCAGGCTCAAACACTTCACTTTATAGTATTGAATGCGTTCACTGAATTCAAAAACTGCATTATTATACTGATTCGCCTATGGAGTACGGTGGGGATTTCGTCACGCAGTGTAGGATCACCAGTCGACTAAAGCCAATACATTTATAAATATTTAAGTATGTATAACACGCGCGCACTTATGTTTGGCGATGAGATGCCGAATGTCTGTAAACGGGTATTGCGGTTGAAATGTTCATAAGATGGAATGCAGCAGGCTATTTTTTTTTTGATAATTTTTGATGAAAATACTAATAAAACAATCACAAACAGATGACATTGCGAAGAAGACACATAAAGTTAAGCGGTTCCGTGATGTCTCGATCGCCAATACATTTTATCGAAATTTTTAAATCCTTTGAGTAGAGCTTAACATGGAATTGGTGCATTGGACCAGATAACGCTTCATAAATTACTGTGGGATCAAAATAAGGGGTGAAATATTTCATAGAATCCTAAACATTTTATAAAGAATCCTCCATATTTTGCAGCGTTCAAGGCGACATCGAATATGTGATCATTCCAACGAAGGTTGTCATCAACACGCATCCCCGCGATTGGAAAGTTTTTCAACTTCCGCTATGCAAGTGCTATTTATGAAAAATGAATATTCAGGTTTCGCTTCGATGACAGCAGACAGTAAAGTGTGGTGTCAAAGAAAAATCGCTTTTTCGAAAAACCGATGAATCGTGTTAGGTGTGCAAGAAAAACAAAGGTAGTTCGGAACGGGGGTTGATAAAAAACGGAGTTTCATCAAAATCGTAGCTACGAGGTTAATTTAGCAAGGGGATGATAAGTTTCCGTTCCAGTTGGGACGGGCTGGACAAATGTTTTTTTTTTCTATCTTTCAGAAAGAGCACTGAAGAATAGGACAGTTAGTAAAGCTTACGCAGTGGTTTTGTCAGCGTGGAAGAACAGCTCTTCAAGACAATTGGAATGATCTCGAAGAACTTTTGTCACTGGAGAACTCGCAAGTGGATTCATCCCATATTAACCGCGCCCAAGTACAAGAGAATATATTAGTAAAGAACAATCTGGCAGCGTTAAGTTGGCTGAAAATTGTGCAACAATCAGATTGCCTTTATCATTTGTATATCAGTTTGGTATAGATCACCAGGCCGAACTTTTAATTTTTCTTACTAATGATTTTTTGGTATTGTTTGCCTCAACTTTTGGTCGATTTGACACGATTAATATGGGCGGTTATTTCGTCGTTCTGTTTTCTTCGGATGATTTATCATTCTACGACTGAAAGTTTATCTCTTTCACCTTGAAAGTTTCTTTGCACGCGTTGTCCTTAGAGTTGATATCCTGCTAACTTTTACAAATTATTATCTCTGGATTTACATGGAAGGATCAACTTTTTTCTCTCTTTCATCGGCTTTAACGACAAGACCTACAGTTATGAATGTACATTTGAACATATTTTAAGCACACTGGAATCAAGTGGTTAGAGCTTTTATAGAACATTCAAAAGAATTGTTAAATAAAAATAATTTATAATTTGCAATCGTTTAAATCTCTAAAGCTTGTGATAATAAAAAAATCAGTTATGGCTATTTTAAACAACACTAGCGTTTTTATCATGGGATAAACTTTTGACATTACTTTTTATACGTTATTCCGGATCGCGACATTGTTTTGATAACAAGCAAATGCATAGTGCAGTACCAGAGGTGGCAGAAACTACACTTTCTTGGAATAACCACTTATGTTACGTCTGCTACGTAACAGATGTAGTTAACGTAACAAAAAAGTAGTAGACGTGCCGCTGGCTGTCAAAATATAGTCAAGTAAAAGATGTCAGTTGAATCAAACGTAAAATTAACAATCTTTTTCGCTAAAATATATGGCCTCATCCTTGTTGATCAGAAATATGTTCAGAATGCTTAAATGCAAGTAAAGAAATATTTATTTTTATCGCTTCTATACCTTGTACCTAAAGTATTTTGGTAAACATTTAACTTCAGAACAGTAAAACCAAAACAAAGTGCTTGGTTCTCAGCTTGGAGTAACAATATAATTTATTAAAGATCTAGGAACATTTGCAACATTAAATAAAAAACTAAGGGAGAATGGTGATAGCATCGAAGGCAAAGATGATTATGAAACTTTGTTGCCAAAGACATACTGAATTTTAATGTCCAGGTATAATTCATATAATACGTTTGCTCAGTATCCTTGCATCAACTGCGCCAATTTAATGGGTTTTTTTCCTTGTTAATTTGTGCATGCCAAAAGTATTAACAGGCCTAGCTGTGAAATGAGCGATACTTTTTGCACTTTTCTGATTTTAATTTAAGATCAATGGTTTTGCTCATATTTCTTTCATCGTGACTTAAGAGTTATAAATTACAGAGTTTGCATTTAGATGCTTGTTTTTATTAAATTCTATTTTAAATGTTATGTTTTCTACATGTAACAAATTAAGGTAGAAAATGAAATCAATCGGGTGCGTGCGTAGTCAATCAAGTAGATAACCTCACGTAAACTACTCTGCCATCTCTGCGGAGTACCCATACTATTTTAAAACTACATTAATGACACAGTAGCGGTAAATACAGTCGTAATAAATATAGCTTTGTTTGAAATGAGTCGCATCTAATCAATCTGTATAGTGAAAGAGAACTATAAATATTGTTTGTGTTCAATAAGAGAGGTGATGTTATGAACACATTTATTTTAAACAAGAACCATTTTATGGTTATCATATGGCTTCTAGATAAGGCCGATATCTTAACCATCACATCGACCGTATATATTTACCGAAGCGGCTATGAGGTTGTTCACCAGTTTAATCTTCTTTGTTGTTTCTGTTCCTTGGTACTGACTTCCCTCAAATGTTATATCCCGTTCTTCTTTCACCATTGTCTTGTTCGCGAAGCATATCTGTCTTTGTTTATTTTGTTAGGTGTACCTCTTCAAGTTAAATTATTCCAGAGAATGTCTTAAGATTTATAAATACATGTTGCTATTTCGCGAAAACAAAAATGCACGTTTTGGTTTCCTTAAATGGTGTACTATTATAGAAAAAACACGTACTCTAAACTCTACGTGACACAATTCTTTGGCTTTCTAAATAATTAGAAAAAAAAAACCTCCTACGGATTTTCCATGCAAATTGGGTTTCTCCTAAATAAACTTCCGTTAGCCCAATTAATAATTTAAATCCAATGTCCGCTCTTGTTTGTATATGATAAGAAATCTCATTGTTTACTTTTGTTTCGAATTTAATTTCATGAGATGGTTACACGCAATTTGTCACATGGCACTGTAAATCGCTGGCAAAGACCGGATTCCTATCTTTCACTATAAACACCTGCCATTGCAAACAATAAATAAATAAATAAATAAATATAACTTCCAGCTGTGGATTTAGCTGATAAGATTAATGTCTCGAGCTAGCTCTTATCTAATTTTCTTTTATACTATTGTTTGTGACAAAAGAGAGACGTTACGTCAAAATGTTTTGGATTCTTCACTACCTCAATTTATTTTTTACACATCGAATGGTTGTGCGAATATTCCTAATTGGTCCAATTTGAAATACACAATTGATGTGAAAAAGAAGGCATTTACAGCCGAACACTGCGATTAAAAATTGATATTTACAATAATTTAAACCGTCGCCCCACTGTAGTATTTTTTTCAGCCGTAATCTTTGCGATTAAAACAAACTAAAATCATCTTAGCAATGGATTAACGATAGCTTCCAGCTGTGGAAATAACAGCTTAGACAAGTGAATCTACATTTTGGGGTCTCAAATTTTTTATAAACATAAAATATTGCTTTTTAAATAGGTATAGGTGCCATCCCGATGCTCATTGAGATACTACGTCACTGTAACTTACTTACTTAACGGGCTAGCGTAGCGACCTGTGAAGAGTCTCTAACTGAGACAAGGCAGCCTTCCCTCCTCTCCGATTTGCTGCTTTAAATTTTTTAGACCAAGAGCTCTGACATGGGGGATTCGAAGATTCTCTTGGCTGGCGAATTATTGTTCGTTCGCTCGATATTACCGAGAAAATGTAGTCCTCTTAGCTTTTTAGACTTAATCGCTATACTTCCTGCAAATCGTCGACAGTACTCGGCGCCCTATAGCGGAATTGGCACGTTAAAGGTTCCGTATCGCGTTTGGTCTTTCGAGTCAGAAGCTACGAACCAATTTGTTTTGCCAAAACAAATTAGCAAAAGTTTTCTAGGCTAATTCTTTGACGTTCTTTGTCATTCTTAGATTTAATGTTTAATCCTAGGCAGATAAACTCTTTAAACGCCTTGAAGTTTAATTAAGCCCGTGTTTTTTATTCTATTCATCGAGACTTCCTTAGAAGATTCGAATATGTGTCTTCCTAGAACTAGTCCCGGAGAGCGTTCATATGGTGTGAAATGAGAGTTACTTTTTCAATAGGAATTTTGAGCTGAACCTTGCCTGGATAGCTCATCGGCATGTTCCTTTTTACAAACGTTTCTATGCCGTTCCAGCGAAGCCAGCTAATCTCGGTATTCTACCAGTAATATTGAGATTATATTGACTAATAAGTAGTCGATAGCTGCGTGGCTGTCAATATGTCAATATATGTAAGATGCTGTTTCATGCATAAAATGCATTTTCTACCTTTGAAACTCTCAAATTCGCTCATTTGGGTACTTACGGTCTGTAGTGAGATTGTTTTCAGTTTGCTTATGGTTGATAGAAATTTACCTGTTGCAAGCATTAAAACACCGTCTGCTCCAGACATAATAGGTATGATAAGGTATAATCCAAAAAATATATTTGCCTTCTATTTATACTCTTTAACAAATATTCGTTGCATTCATAATTTGCACACATCTATTGCGAGTATAAAATATATTTCCAAAATCCATTGTCAATGTCAAAAACTGTTTATGGTTGGTTGGTTTACATGTTCACACAATCCTACCACGTAGGATGAGCAGGAGGCGCAATAGTCTACTGGAAGAAAGGGACAGCACTACCAAAACATGTAAAAATGCGAGACACGTATTTTGGTCGATAATGTTATTAACTTGTATAGAGAATTCATAAGGGAACTAATTTATGTTTTAGGTGAACTCAGGCATATGTCTTTCGTTGTTGCATGCCGACATTAAAACCAATAATCTCTAACACACCACTCATATGCCCGAGCTACCACTTAATGTTTCTTGTTACTACTAAAGTACACTCGTGCTGATATTCTCGTCGGTTGTTACGAATTAAACATTTCTGGGTTTACATTCGGCCATCCGACTTTACACTGTCCTCAGTGTGATTATTATTCTCCACCCTCGAAGAAAATCATTTCATCTTCACCACGGAAGGAATCGTTTCATCCTCACCACGGAAGGAATCGTTTCATCTTCACCACGGAAGGAATCGTTTCATCTTCACCACGGAAGGAATCGTTTCATCTTCACCACGGAAGGAATCGTTTCATCTTCGCCACGGAAGGAATCGCTTCATCTTCACCGTGAAAGGAATCTTTCATGGTTCTACATAGGACACTCTTAAAGTTCAACCAAAGTAATGGGTGCGCCTTTGTATGTATGTATGTAGTGGGAAACTTACCGTATTTCAATTAACCTTCTGCTTCCTGTCAGCAGAATCTCCGGGCAAAGATATGTAATGTATAGCTATACCCATCAAGTTTCGGCCAACAGCCTGAAATTCATTAACTCAGTTTTTTTTTTGCTAACCAAAGCAATCTAGTCGCCTTTTGCTTTTATTTTCGAATTATAAAAGAGATATAAAGAAAATAATTTGTATATCAAAACTTTAGAATTCAAACAAATAATAATATTTTTTTTTTATTTCATTTCATCTATCTAGTAGGCTCTGAGCAAACTTCAAAACCATAATACAAAAAAAAGACCAGTTGCTGTCATAATTTTATACTGCGACTGCAATAAATTAAAAGTGTAAAAGCAGTTGAATGTTAAATTCAAAATAATAGTTTGTTTCTGTTGGATTTGTTTAGTTGTCGTTATCGGATATCGCGTTATCTTGTTGTTCTTCTTCTGGTAGTTCTTCCCAATCAGATAATCTAAAGTCGCGAAGTTTTCCCCACGGTTTAATATGATCGGCGGAATGTATTGATTCGTACCGTCTCGAGTTTACGTTTGTTGATGCTGTATCCGCTATTACGTATCGGTCGTTTGGGAGAATTTGCTTAACCTCGTACGGCCCTTTAAATCGCGGCAAGAGCTTTCGTGATTGTCCAGTAGAAGGATGTTCTGCTTTGATAAGGACTAAGTCCCCAACTGTATAAGTTTGTGGACTTCGATGGACGGCATTAAATTTTCCCGCTTGTGCAGATTGTAGCTGCTCCGTTCGTTGCAAAGCCTTTTCGCGGATCTCGTAAAGGGGAATATTTTCCTCATTATCATCGGAGTCATCTTCCTGCAGAACGATATGGAGGTGATTCGCGAGACAGTTTCTTGGCTTGAAATCGAACATTAGTTCTTGAGGACTACGGTTAGTTACTCTATGCTTCAAGGAATTTAGACCCCATTGCACTGCTGACAAGTGTTCTTGCCAATCCCTTCCGTCCTGTCTTTTCGTCATGCTGGAGATTGCGGTACCCACTGTTCGGAAATACCTCTCGATCTGCCCGTTTGCTCTTGGCGTTCGCACTGCATTAAGAATATGACGAATTCCATTATCTTTGCAGAAGGTTTCAAACATTTTGGAAGTGAATGCAGTACCTCTATCGCTAATTATCTGTGAGGGATTTCCGAAAAACTGTGCTATTTCCTCCAATGTCCGCACAGCAGCATTAGCGGATGTATTTCTTACAGCGCGCAGTATTATAAACTTCGTGAATGCATCTATTACCCCTAGGATGTAAATATTTCCTTTTGTGCTCTTGGGCAATGGTCCTAAATGGTCTATATGTAGTGTATGAAATGGAGTCGGGTGCTTGCTAATGGGATGTATCTTATAGCGTGTCTCATCTTTAGATTTTTTATTGTATAGGCATGAAATGCAGCTGTTTAAGTATTTTAAAACTGTGTGGCGCATTCTGGGAAACCAATATCTTTTGCGTATCTCTTCCAAAGTTCTATCCAGGCCACAATGACCAATGTCATCATGTGAAGACTTGATTATTCGCCAACGAACTCCTTGCGGTACACAAAAACGATGGCCATTCGAAGTTTTTCTATAGATACGTCCGGATTTAATTATATAATTGTTTTCAATGTCTTTTCTTTTGGGATTGTTTATATTTGAACTAGACAGAGTATTACAAATCTCAGCGAGCTGACTGTCCTGTAACTGCATTGTTGAGACCCAATCATTTTCTTGCATTCCGATTATATTTACATTTAAACCAACTTCTTCGACTTCCACAGATGCGCCTGTAGGATTTCGGCTGAGCGCATCAGCGTGTAACATTTGAGATGCAGGTCTATATTCCAATGTGAAATCGAAGTCCTGTATTTTCAACCACCACCTAGCTATCCGAGGAACAAGGTCTCTTTTATTTTGTGTAAGCTTAAGTGAATTGCAGTCGGTGTATATGGTGAATTTCTTACCTAGCAAGTAATATCGAAATCGTTGAAGGCTTTCCACAACGGCCAGTGCTTCCAGCTCGTAACTGTGGTACTTTTTTTCCAATTCGGTTGTCGCTCGACTGAAAAAGGAAACTGCTTTTCTCTCGCTTCCTTCCTCGAGTTGGATAAGAACGCCAGCGAGACCAGAAGAACAGGCATCGGTGTGAAGCTGATGGTTTCTTAAGGGATTATATATTGTTAGAATCGGTGATGTAGATAATTTCATTTTGAGCTGATCAAATGCTGCTTGCTCAATTGGTGTCCAAATAAAGGCTGCCTCCCTTTTCAGAAGCGCATTAAGAGGTGCAGCGATAGTGGCATAATTCTGAATAAATCGTCGGAAATAACCCGACAACCCTAGGAACTGCTTTACATGCTTTGTTTCGCTAGGAACTGGAAATGATTTGACTGCTTCCGCTTTTGCAGTTCCCGGTTTTATGCCTTCTGCACTGATTTCGTGTCCCAGGAAAGTTATTGTATTTGAAAAAAAACTACATTTCTTTAAGTTAAGGGTCAGGTTGGCTTCTCTTAATACTTCTAGCAGATTTTTAAGAATTGCGAAGACAGTTTTTATGGTTTTCGCAAATATAACAATGTCGTCCATGTAAATAGATATGTTACCGCTAGGTAACTTACGAGTTATCATGCTCATAAGTCGAAGGAATACAGCTGGTGCGTTGGTTAATCCAAAAGGGACTCTTTTATATTGGTACTGACCTTGGGGAGTTACAAAAGCAGTTAAATGTCTTGAACTTTCAGTCACCGGAATTTGATGGTAGCCACTTAATAAGTCCAGTATAATAAAGACACGGGCATTAGCCATAGAATTAATTAATTCTTCTATGTTAGGTGTCGGGAAGTTCTCTCGAACTGTTATTGAGTTAATTTGTCTATAATCGACGACCATCCTGTACGTACCATTTTTCTTCTTAATCAGCAATGCCGGACTAGCGTATTCTGAATTAGATTCTTCAATGATGTCGTGTTCTAGGAGTTCGCTGACTATAGAGTTCAGCTGCTCTACTTCATGGTATGCCACTCGATAAGGCTTGTAGCGAATTATTTTATTCTCCTTAAGTGTAATTGCCATTGTGGCTTTATTTGTTTTTCCTAGTTCTTTGAGGTTTAGGGCTACGCAGTCTCTGTAGTTATTTAAGATGGTAATTAATTCTTCTTTGTCAGCATCTGTATGTAGAAAGTTGCCTATTTGAATGTCATTTAAACTAATTACTGAACGATTTGCAGTGTTTTGTTTATTTGAAGGCAATTCCACTGTTTCTAGTCAAAGGTTTGAATTCGAAGTGTCGTCATCTGTGTTCTTTATTAGGAGACTACCATATCTTTTAATCAGGCATACTTTAGGAGAATCAAGGAAATTGCGGCCAAGGATCATAGGGACGTCTTGTGCTGAATTATCGACAACAAGTATTTCTACTGGCATTGTGACTTCACCGACACAAACACTTTTTGTCATTTTCCCTAGTGCTTGAGCTGAGCCCTGTCCGAATCCATTCAACTTGGTTTTGCACGGCTGCATTTCCCAGCCATTTTTAGTCACCTCTGCCATAATAAGAGTGGTACAGTCACTTCCTAGATCTAGGAATGATTTAACCGGCTTGCTATCTACCACTACGACTTTCACGAGTCCACTGTCATCGCCGGACTGAAGTACGCGACGGATTTTTCTAGCGGGTTCATCTGGAGAATTGTAAGTTCTGGTGGGAGCTTGTCGGCGCTCAGCCTTGCAGTCGTAAGCAATGTGTCCTAACTTGTTGCAGTTATAACACTTTGTGTTGGACAAATCGTAGTTTTGCCTACGGAAATTGTTCGCTCTGAGGATACTCGAAGAATGAGTTTGTCTTGCGGGATAGGGAGCAATTGGTTTTGAAGCTGGTCGGGTGGAATTAAAATACCTGTGTTCAAATTTATCGCGGATCTCATATTGAGTCTCTACCATTTTGTGTGCTTTGATTTTTTTCAGAAGTTCAGTGATATTGGAGCTACTACTCGCTGTTAAATAATTTCGAAGCTCTCTATCGCGCAGCCCTGAGATTGCGTATTTTATAATTGTGTCGTTACTGAAGCTAGCTTTCTGAGCAATATTTGCAATATCGTAGATATAATTCTCATAACTTTCGTTTGCCTCTTTTCGTCTAAGCATTAATTGGGAAATAATTTCGCACTCGTCAATAGAATTGGGAAAATCAGACACTAACTTTATCTTAAATTCCTCCCATCCATTTAATTGATTTTGATTAATGGTAAACCACTTACGTGCTCCTTCTTCAAGGCGAAGTGATGCGTACAGAAATGTTGAGCGATCGTCCCAATTGTAAAGATGGCGCGCGTTGTTGATTGACTCGACCCATTGCGATGAACTTAAACCAAGTATCGATGATGGATTAAATGGGGGAACGATGTTTTTAATTTCTTCTGGTGATAATCGAATCGAAGGTTGAGATAAATTTCTTGATGTAACTGACTCTTCGATGGTGTTGCTTTCTGAAAGTCTGTTAATGGTGACTTCTCTGCACAAATTTTCGTTTTGCTCCTTTAGAGCAGCTATTTCGCGTCGTAATTGCTCGATTTCTTTTGCAGTTGCTTCTGCATCTGAACTTTTCTTTGAACTTCGCTTCTCCATTTTAAGTTTACGCGAACTTTTAATATTAATTTTTCTTACTAACTCTTTAAGGACCGACCGCAAACTCTCGACGTTAATATTCAAAAAATAGAGGCTTCGAGAATGATTTCTACACACGCCTATATTCCTTTCTTCTTTTTTTTTTTGTGCAAGCGAGAAAAAAGAGAACAACAATACAACGATGCCTTTACTTGAACGCAATTTTTTTGATGAACTATGTGTGTAGCTTTGGCTTGTTCACTCTATTGATTTAATGAAAAAAACGGAGTGAGGCAGCAGGATATAATTACACGATACGTACGAGACGACCCTCGTGGTATATGAATATACATTTTTTTTTTTTCAACTTAAAACTATGCAAATATTACCTTACCAGATCACTTCATATAAAATTAAAATACCACTATGACACTTGGGCGATCCCACTTCTGATTTTATTAACTTGTATAGAGAATTCATAAGGGAACTAATTTATGTTTTAGGTGAACTCAGGCATATGTCTTTCGTTGTTGCATGCCGACATTAAAACCAATAATCTCTAACACACCACTCATATGCCCGAGCTACCACTTAATGTTTCTTGTTACTACTAAAGTACACTCGTGCTGATATTCTCGTCGGTTGTTACGAATTAAACATTTCTGGGTTTACAATGTGAATTTGTGTGGTAGCAGCCAAATCCAGACTATTCTGTTTTCACACTTGTCCTTAATTGCTTGCTCAGATTAAATATGATATAAGCTACTATCTTTATTCACTGATTTGATTTAAAATGGAAACTATACCTCTGCTATCTATTCTGGGCAACCGGCTTCATCGGTGTATGCAATTAAAAAGCGCTATTCTAAAACGAGGAAATTGATTTGACAGCTTGAATTTATGGCGGCTATAGGTAGGAAAGTACGACCGAAAATGCTCAACGTCTTTTCACTCGGCAGAGGAAACGAACTTTCTCTAATCTTACAAACTAACCATTATGCCATTTAAATTTCGAATGTAATACCTACAGTTTTTCTAAGAACAATTTGTTTGTGTCTGGCTAAAATGGAAATTGAAATTGAAAAACGACAACACTGGTTCCCTCCTATTTAAACGTGTGTGCTCTATTTCCACTGCAAGCAAATGTATTTTGGGCATAAGTAATTGATAAATGTTGGAACTCTGCAGTGCCCTCTATGAATGAATGAATGAAACTTTATTGAGACTTTCTTTTTTTGTTTTACAATAGTAGGCACGTATTATTTTTTAATAATAATCCTAAAATACATTGCTGACTTAGAATTGGTCTAGCTAAAACAAGTATACATTTGGATTTATTGTGAAAAATAACTTTATTATATAAAGTGTGTTATAGAAAATAATAGTGCTTGCTCATGGCACAGTCTTGGTGTACTTCACGTAACTAAAACTAAATAACAACAAGAGGGAGAGAGATGGTAAGCAAGAATGGCACTACCACTTAAGGTTGTCATGTCATCTTGCTACCATTTCTCTTTACAGTGAGTAACTTTTACAATTATGAAGGTGAATCCTAATTTTGTTAGGTCTGTCTGCAGTGCCCTCTACATTGCACACGTTTTGACATTGTCGAATGCTTCCTCATTGTGTCGGAACGTTGGGAATAGTGTGTTCTTTGTCTTTTTGTGACTTTTCTATAGTTGTAAAGACGTTGTCTACAGATTTTTCTACTCTCCTATAACAAGAAGTCTCCCTATTTGAAATAAATTTGAATTATGTTTCTTTTATGTTCATTCCTCGTTCAAGTAATGTAACTTAAGTCTTTAGTTGTGCCCCAATTTCTACTCAGACCGCTCAGTCAATACTCTTTAAACGATAAAAGAAAAGAAAAACTAAAATAGCACTGCCTCTGCTATAAATTATAAGAGAATACCAAACGTCGACTATCAAACTAATCTTCAGTCCTTCAGTCAGCTAATCCTTAGAGTTTTATGTAAATCCTGATAAAAGAAAAACAAAACATTTCATATATGTGTAAATTTATTAATAAATTAAAAGTTCCTAGCCATCCATGCCTTCATATTTAATCAGTCACATGTTTTCTGTTTTATCAAAATATAGAACCTAATCGATTTAGAGCTTTTAAGAAGCGACATTTTTTCGGGATTACTAATTTCTACCCCTGCCGTAGCTGACCGAGCCATAATTTTCATATGCCATGAATCACCTACGAATATGAGTCATGAACTTTGTAAACATTGATTAGTATTTGTCAAACTGCAAATAAATTGTATGCTCTCCAATCAACAAGATCGCTGTTTTATCTACTACTGGTTGGTTGGTGATAGTTACTTATTGGATTTGGTATCCTTTTAGCAGATAATTTATGACTGTGTACATCGACTTTGATTGGGAATTCTGTAGTGGCTCCGGCGGGGCATCTTTGATCACCATTTTAACTTCAGCTACCTTTTAATTGGCGCGTAACGTAAAACAATATGGAATATAGGAACGTGATAAGTGGTTTCCTAGGCAGCTCTAATCGGTCTTCTTATTCCCTATTTCCGACAGTGTTATATTTATGAACGAGGTACAATTTTACTGATTCTCTTATGGAAGAAAAAGCTAAGGAAAATAAATAAGTGTTGTAGGTCATTGGCCACCAGCCTAGCAACGCTTGCAAGCATTCTGTTAATAAGGTATTGTGTTCTAGGATTATTGAAACTGGTCAAATCTTTCTAGAAATGACGCTGTTCATCAAATGTTCCACCTGGGCTTAGCCATTGAGTAAAGTGCAATAAGATCTCTCTCTTTATGAAACCCAGCTGGGGTTCGCTTGTACCCTCAATGTTGCTTGAAGCGACGACCAGTCTGAACGAGTATTCTGCTGTAATCCTCGACAAGCTTGGATGAGGTCGTGGTTCAATTAAGAGTCTAAAAAATCTCAGATCGACTATGGACATATATTGTTATTTTTATGTTCAGTTAATTGCCAATTACCAGGACTTCAGACATTGGATGTATAAAGTTGGCGAAAGGGATTGGATAGATTTAGTACTGACGAAAATTTCGTGCATCATTCCACAGTCCATGGGGAAATCCTTCAAAGAAATACATTTAGGTAAGGTGTAGTCAGTGGAATTATGTAGTAAGCCACTGAATTTAGTGTCCTCATGTGCCACTTTACGTAAGAAAACTATTCGTAAATGTCAGAATGACTAGGGGATATGGTTTATCAGGAAACAACTTCTCAAAATGGCCGCGAGCCAAGACAATAGCGAGGCGGGCCTACTAGTTTCAGATAATTTATTACTCTAGCTAATCAATCGCTGGTGATATTACTTTAACTTTTCCTTTCTTATCGCATTTTCTGTAACCTCAATAAAGTAAATACCGAAAAATCCACAGCATATATAGTTACTAAGGTAATGTTTTATTTTATTAATCACGCGTGGATTCTCAGTACCTCATATGGGGCATGTTACTAATGCCTACCCCTATCGAAACTGACCTAGCCATAATTTTCATATCCAATGAATCACCTGCGAACTTGAGGTTTGTAATTTATAAACATTGATTAGTCATTGTTTGTCAAACTTTACACATGCTCCACAATCAACGAGATGTGTACTTTATCTAACAATATAGGTAATTAGTAATAGATAGATTTTTTTCATTAATATTGTCATCGGGTTAGATGCCAGTTCAGTATGACTAACTAATATCAAGTCGCAGCTGACGCAGGTTTTATGGGACAACTGATTGCGTAAATCTAGAGCACTGGTGAGGAGTATTTATTTGATGAATAGTCTTCTTTGGTTTTACCAAGACTTAAGCTCTAAATCGACTGCTCTTAACTGACTGAACCTTAAACGATACAAGCACGAAATAACTCGGGACGCGAGACATTAAAAGTTAACATTTTGAAATGGAAAGTCAAAGCTAAAATGATTAACCTGCAGAAACCTTACATCTATCTACATTTTGTTCAGTTTGCATGTTGTATATGAGTAAGCCACGTATACTTCTGATTAATCGATTGATTATTCGATTTTTATAGAAGGCAAAGAGGGGCGAATCTCTACCCTTTCCGTACTCTGATTAACTAACAAAATGGCTGCGTTTACATCGAGAGAGATGAGAGATTTTACAAGACGACATATTTAGAGCTAAAATTAACATGTATGTATGCTTGTCGCTGAGCTGAGTAGTGCAGTCAATGGTGCAGAAAATGGTAATCACAAAACTTGAAGAAAATTCGGTCCTCTACACTATTAACTACTTTGTCGCTGTGGTTGAATGTGGTTGGCCACTTAATTTTATTGAATTAAAAATTGGAACTAAAGGATCGCCAAACGGGTTTTCGCAAGCAAAGTAAGGCTTCTTATAGAGATGATTTAAAAATATTTCGATTGCCTAATAAATTAAAAATTATTACATGGCAAGTTTTGACTATGCCAACGTCAAAAACCTGCTGTGGGGAAACTATGAACCGAACGATTTCGGCGAATCTCTATTCAATTATATAATTAATAACAACCTGACAATATGCTATTAAGGTAACAACCTTTATCTTTCCGAGTACGGATAGCTTGAGCGTTTGGAAATAAATTATACACCCCTTTTCTGAAACCCGTCTCTTTTGAGAACGTTGAATGGACTGAATCAGCTGCAAAATCTCCAAGGCTTTAACTGAAATTTCTGTTAATTGTTGTCAGCGATCGTACTCCAATACTACCCAGGTAAATTTTAAGTCCTGTAATTTAAATTCAAAATTTTCTTAAGCTAAGACTGAGAAATAATTAACTTTGTCGCATATGCGGAGGATATGGTGATACTGGTATCAGGAAAGTGGTGATACGACTTCTTTTCACATATGTTTCAATAATATGGTGGTCCTTACCTGAACTTAGTAAAGATTATTCTATGCCGAATCAGTCAGGCAGTCGAGATTAAAATCTGCTCAGATTACGTAACGAAATGGAGAAGGTGGTCTATTGTACCCCCTACTTATACCTTGGAAAAGTTTGCTCCCTCTTCCGGAGCCCCCTCACAGCTTAATTCTCCAGGAATTATGTTGGAATGCTTCTGCTCTGGCTTTATCCTTGGCAAGTAAAATCTACTCAGAGCACATCATCCGGTCCAGTTCCTTTTATGAATCTGAGAATGAGCAGTGGATGCGTAGTGGGTAAATCCTTTTCTTGTTTTTGGTGTTTTCCCAAATATTTTAACCTTTTTTTTGGGTCTGTGCCCCACAGGATTCCAGTTTATGTTCTGGAGTTTCTGGAAGCTCATTGCAGAATCTGCAGAGACCTTCATCTGATATCCCTACCTTCCTTAGGCGCTCCTTGAGTTTACAATGCCCACTTAGGATGCGTAGGTTTTTTTTTGCCGAGACTAATAGATGCTTTAAATATTTCGAGATTATAATCTCCTAAGAATTTTTTGGCTTGTCTCTTGGAGATCCCAAAATATTGTAGCCCTTTTCTTTTTTCCGGTTTCCTGAATTCTTCGCGTAGGGTGTGTTCCTCTATCGCGTAGAATGGTTCGGGTCGTATGAAGGGTGCTGCTGTCCCTTTTCTTGCTCTAGAGTCCGCCAAGTCGTTACCAATAATGCCCACATGGCCTAACATCCAGCAGGCAGATAATCTATTTTTTATAAGTTTGGTATTAATGAAAAAGGAGTCCAATGCTTTAATAGCTATGCTTGACTATCTGACATTATTGCTTATTAAACAGTTTCTGTAATTCTTTTCGAGATTGACTCGATCACATCTTTTTATGTTTTGCCCATGGATTCATAGTGTTTTGCTCTTAGCCCAAACACTTCTACACCAGTTCCTTCATCAATTCTCAAGCCGTCTTTATACCTCCTTATCATGTGGTTGTCCATAGATTGTGGATTCATCGCTCAATTCTTTCATGTTGCTGAGCTGCTTTAAGAAATTCTTTTCAAAGTTGTATTTCCTAGTGCTGTCATATCTTGGAATAGCCAAGAGTGTAAGTTTTCCGAATAGAGCATCATATTCTTTCAAAACTAATTCAATTTCCCCCTTTACAGTTCCTTATTTTGCTATTCTTAGAATAGTTTTGTTCGTTTTGTCCTCTGAGACAATGACGTCCAGGTGAGTTAATCCAGCAGCAGTTGGGCATGTACGCATTGAGCCAGTCTTTGCACTTTATTAAGAGATTCTCTCGTTGTGACGAGACATGTTCGTTATGCCCATGCCACTGCCACAATCTGTGTTAAAAAGTTGACTAAAATAGTATTTTTCTGAACCCTTCTACATTTGCCTTAAAACTTAAATCACTACAGTATTGATTGATAACAGATAGGCAGAGCTACGTAAATTGTACAAACGCATTTTTCCAATATTATTTGCATATATCATTATCTACTTTCCATTTAATCCTCCTTCATCCAAAAGCGAAATTAATATGTAATCCATGGCAATATCCATTTTATATAGGTTAACGACGCTGCGCAATGTCAAATGGATTGGCCAATATTTCGCAAATTCATCAATGATATCGGTCTAATTTTACCACAAACAAAAAAAAAACACAAAACAAATATTAAAAGTCTTTAATATCGATATCAACTGTTAAAACCAAATACGAAATGCCCACCTGTTCAATTTGCGAAAAAAAGAAATACTAGTCCTGTAAAGTAAGATATAAGAAACGCCTTATCTACCACCTCCCTTTGCTCTCCGCATTCACTGTGATTAGAACGATATGCTTTATTCCCAGAAATTTGCTTCAGTATTAGCAGTATTAGTTAATTTTATGTTTTATTGGTTTCTGATAGTATTTATGTATAGTCTCGCCTTATCGCCAGCAAAAAGATACCCACACGCATCTCGCTCCCTGCTGTGCGCCTACGAGCCAGTTTGTGATATTGAGTGGAGTCTTATCGGCGATTTCGCCCCGATAATATTAGGAGCAAAAACAATCCGGCTATTGTAACAGTTGACTGTTGTCTTTGAATCGTGTCGGTTGAGACTGGGTGAGCGTCATCCAAAAAAGTTTTAAAAACTTTTTCGTCCCGTGAACGTGATTTAAGTTCAATTTATTTTGAGGCGGACTATGGTATACGACTCGCTTTTAAATTTAGTTGAAGGCGCGAAAAGTGTGTTCCATCCGACGGAACAAAATATGGTGCGATTTGAGAAATATGTTTACGAAAATTATGTTACGGACAATGAAACTGAATCGGATTTATCGCGGTTTGGATCAGTTGAGTAAGTAAAAAAATTAAATTATGTCATAAATTTAAAAAAAAATTCACCACTATCGAGGTTGAAATTACATTATTCCAATGATTAAATGGACTATATGTTTAGAACATTGAAATACGTACTGAATGAGTCTGGAAAAAAAATCTTACACCCAATACCAGAGTGGTTGGTAGAGCCATGCGACCCGAAATGTGTGAATCGTTCGTTTGCCACAATTATTTGTTGATGAATCCTTATCGATGATCATGCCTTTAAGTAAAAGCAACATAACATGACTTTTCACTTAAAACTATGTATTTCAATTGAAAACAATTGAAATGTTCCAAAGAGAATTGGTAGTTTGTACCTAGTAGGGAAGTTGAGCGATCGTAATCGTGATCGGAACAAAGCATTTAGTTAATGAATCTACACACTAGTGATGTGAACAAATTAAAATTTATATATGTGCTTAAAATACGGGAATACTTTTCTGTCCTTACATAGCCTATGCTATGATAATTTAAGTCCTTAACTTCCATTGGATTAGGTTCACACAACCAAAACTCTACATTCGGATAAATTAACTACAATATACCGCTGCTTTAACCCGGTCTTGTAAATGATCAAGGATTAAAATGTTTGTTCGCGTACCGTTCTTGTACCAAAACCAATTTAGATTTTCAAAAAGTAGAAGTAAAATTCTTTGATAGACCAAAGTTTCGAACGCCTGAAACATCAAAAAGTTAGCCACTTTTTAACATTAAAAATAAACATTTATTAACGTTAGTCAGACAGAGAAGACAAAGAAAATACGCGATGGACTTAGACCGAAAGCTTTATTTACCTTAAAGCTGGCAAATTGTTGAAAGCTCTGTACTTCTTAACCCAGTTGCGCCAAAAACTTCGATTTTAACAGTCGTCTCGGAATAAGAGAGAATGGACAAACAATTTCAAACCTGGGGAAAACTAATATGCTGATATAAACATTGAAAATATGAAAGGATAAATAGATGTGCTTGACGTTTAATGAACATTCGCCATCTTTAAATTGTTGCGCAAAAAAATTTCTTTGCGGGAATAAAAATGGCAGCTAAAACTAAGCGCATAAGTTTAATACAATTTAAGTGATTTTTATTCAATAAATAGTTTGCGGCTGCAAAATTTTGATATAAATAGTCATTCTGCTCTTAAAGGTTGCAAAACTGGAAAATGGAATTTTTCATTTCCACCATACTCCCGCTCCCTATCAAAATCATACCACTCGTAAGCTAGTATGAGCTTTTGGTGAATCGAAGAATATTAATTTCATTCTAGAGGTAGGCTGCAAGATGTATCTTTTTATGTCCATTTTATCTAGTCGAACTAAGTTGCAGAGGCCTCAAGGGATTCTTAATGATAATGATTGATGGAAGTTTATTTTTATGGAATTTCTACTGAATACTAAAATAAGCTTAAAATATAAAACAACTCAAGGGCAATTGAATCATCAGTTTGAAGAAGGAACTTAGACCCATCATTTTCCAAAATTTGATGCAAATTTTATAAATGAAGTCTGTTCAATATGAATGATGCCTTACATTCATCTCGAAAATAAGTGAATTTTATTTGAAAAAATCTGAGAACATGCGTACACGCACCTATTTTATTTTCAAAACTGATGACGTCGGATAGATTTACACCCTACTTCAAATTGGTGTTTCAGTAATACTCTCTGTGTTTTCTTTATGTGACTATTTTGATTACACGAAAATTCTATTGTGACGACCGTTGCACCGTATGTCGACGTCCAGTTATATATATATGTAGGTATATGTAGCATGCAACAGTATGACACATCAATCGGGCAATTATGTACTTGTTAAAATGAAAGCCAGATAGCAAGAGATATTATTTCTATTGTTGTCCCACATGTCACGTGTATCGACACTTGTTTTGTAATCTCCTACTTATGTACGTCACTTATTTTACTAAATAGTACCTACTCGTATCTAAGGGTTAGAATACTACCATTTGCTGTAGCTGTTGCTATCAATCTTTGCTATTAGCCAAAATTTACTTTACTTCCATTAGAATATTTATTTCCTAATGACCGGAAAATAATAATCATTTTTACCATTATAAGTCCAAAAATCAGTCCATAAAAAGTTAATGTAATAAAATAAAACGATATAAACATAAACAAAGTCTGTCGAATAACTATCGAATTGTCGATAATAACTACTGACTTCATATAGATAAAAGTAATGTTTTCCTATAAAAAAAAAAAAATCACAAACACACGTTCCTGAATGTTGAAACTCCCTTTTTGAAAAGTTAAATCAAAATTTTATAAGTAAGGGCACAATCTTGACATTCATGATTAAAAAAGCTTATTGGATTTGCAGTGTTATCTATCTTCCGGGAAATATATACAAACTTTTTTAGGTGTGCCACAATTGGAAAACAAAAATGTTCATGAGCATAATAGTAACATCGTGCACGTGCATTTTCTGGCAGAATAGGATTATGTCTGTTGTAGTTTTGAACCATGTAGTTAATCTTTTCACCCATGACAGGACGTTAGTACTGCATTTAAATGTTGTCGGTTTCTTTTCTTTAAGCAGTCAAAATAACAAAAACTACAATAAGTGTGAGCGTACCTTAATGACGGACTATGTATCACCACTAAGCACTTGTGGGAAACACTTCTAAAACAAAGCGTACACTCTATCACATTTGCAAACAATTAATGAATCATTAAATTAGACCCACGTTGTACAATTAATGAAAACGAAAAGCAATATTTGCTCAGGCAATAAATAAGATGAAGTAAAGGGCTAATTACAGTAAGGCCCTTTGGTAATGAACTTTAACATTGTTATCGTGTCACCAAGATCATACGAAATCTATAGCAGTTTCCTTGTTTGATTTGAACTCGAACCACAGTTCTTTTGGAAAGCAGTTAATTCATTTTGGATTAAAATTTATAATTAAAGCCAAAAGTACTTACACATTCAAACACTTTAAGCGTGATAATCGATATATGTCAATTCTTTGTCGCATTCCCTTTTTTAATTCTTGAATTTGATCAGATAAGCTGAAAGTTATTAACAAGTTTAATTAAACAAACAGATTTAATTTTACAACATATGTATATTTCAACTGTTTATTCGATTCGATTCTGAAAATCGGTTGTTGGTATTGACATGTTCCAACAATGGATCCTACAAGCCCTATCAATCTACGTTCCTATATATGAGTGAAGGAAAGGCAGGCCCAATAACTTAAGGATAAAAAGGCGGTAATCCGAAACAAACAAACGTTTTAACGTTAGCAGACAGGCGACTAGGCATTCCTAATAAACGGTGAACAGTGGTGTCTGTGCCAATTTATTTGTTGAGTACTCTTCCGGCTACCGCCAGGCGTTCCAGTCGAATAATACACGTTCAGACATGTTCAGAGTTGTCAAAAGTTGCTTAATGTATTCAATGTTAGACTGGTTTAGGTTCCAGCGCATAGGATTCCTAGTGTAAGCCAACATCAGGTGCAGAAAGATAACAAGCCTTTTCGATTCCTTGAGAAAGTCTTAATAAAAAGTGTTGCGAAACTAAAACCTTTTTTGAATTCCACAGTTTGGATCTTACTATCTTTTCATAATCAAAATAGGTTGTGTTTGCAAAGCTTCACATAGTGCTTCCATGCGGTTTTTAACACACCTACCTTCCAATCTCTAGCTTAAGGTAACAACAAGTTTGTTAAGAAACAAACCTAGCATTCAATCATCACGATATATGTTATGTATGTGTTCATATAAATCCGACCACTTAACAGTAATTAAAATGCGCACCTTACTCACTCTAGAGTGGCAAAAACACTGAATGAATCTTTATTAGCTCATAAACATCTACTTTAATTATCTTTTAACAGGCAAAACCACAAATCTTCATTAATTTCAACTATGACATACTAATTCGTTTTTGTTGTTTTCATTTTTAGATCACTTAGACAAAGCAGCTCGACACCGTTACCCTCAGTGCCATCCGCGGCCAATCTTCGCAGTCTAAGTCCAAACTCCAAAGTCACCATCGTGGCGAAAAATGAGATTCCAGAAAAGGAGAAGAAGAGAAAAGAGCTCTCCAGCTCGAGACTTAAGAAGTTCCATCGGCATTTCCAGCAAGTCTCAAAAGATGAAAAAGTTATTAATTGTAAGAGAAGATGGACATTTTTTCTTTTTAATGTAAACAGATTTAACAAGTTTTTTTTTTCATTTGTAGACTTTTCGTGCGCACTAGTCAGTGATATCCTACTGCAAGGACACTTGTACATAACAGATAACCATTTTGCATTTTACTCAAATGTATTCGGTTACGTTACAAAGGTAAGACAAATAGAAATAAAAAAAAAAAATGTCAACATTTAAACAAAACCTATTTTTTTGTGCAGGTTGTCATTCCAACATCATCGGTAACGAAAATCTCCAAAGAGAAGACCGCAAAAATCATACCTAACGCTGTTGGTGTGGCTACCGCTGATGAGCGCCACGTATTCGGTAGCTTTATAAGTCGAGAATCAGCCTTCCGACTGATGTGCAGCGTATGCCCGCCCCTTGCACCAATACAATTAATTCCAAAAGCCCTTCCTGACGTCGAAATATCTGAAGAATGCTCGATAGAAGACGACAGTAGTTGCTCAATCAGCGGCAATGAGAGTCCACCGCAACCCCTTGATTCGGGAGCAACTACGGGTACGACGACTTCGGATGCTAGTCAGACGTTGTTACGTCGAACGAATAAGGCTGGTGATCCTGACGGCGCAAAGGGCGATCTAGTGGATAAGCGTCACTCAGGTATGTTTGATGGTCTCACCTTAAAATTTTTCGTAACTAATTCAATGTCTTTTCTTTTTTTTTGCAGAACCTCCAAATGCCAAAAACATGCTAAATACCACCGGAGGAATTCGTGCTACTTTGCCACCTACATCATTAAACACAACAAATTCAACGTCTCCCACACCAAGTAAGCAACAACCACAATCTTCTGCTGCAACAACCAGTTCTTCAATACCAGCAGCGGCACTAGTCGTTGGTAATGTGGTCCTGGGTCCGTCATCTTCATTTACATCAACCTCCTCAACCTCATCATCATCATCTGTGGTGACGGGTCAGGCATCATCCTCATCGTCATCACCAAACACAGTGGTGTCGTCCTCAGCAACAGCATTCAAAGCATTTTCACAGAGTGCAATTGTACGCTTGAAGTTTCCCACAGAATTTCACATTGTTTACTTGGGCGTAGTGCTTTCAATTGTCTTAGCTATATTCTCGGGATTCCTATTGTATAGAATATTAGATATCGAGGCCAAAACTAGTTTATATCGGTCACCAGTAGAATTTAATTGGGTAAGTTTTTTTTTATTTATTTTTTTTTTAAACATTTCTTAATGTTTAATTTTTTTTAAAACAGGGCTCTGGAAACGATGCTGACATCTTTGCAGAAGCCCTTCGATGGCAGAAGGAACTGCAGACAAAAAGCACTGAAGAAGCTCAGAATATATTGCATACAAATTTACAACAAATTGCCAAGGTAAGTTGGTCAAGGCATTAATGATATTGCTTACATCATTAGATGTACATATTGAACCTTAACGTATCAAAACCGTGATATGTAGTATCTATTGGGGTGTAAGGCCTGTGTTGTTTTGTTATCGGCAACAAGTATACCACATTGGCGTCTATTGCGGCATGATGTAGTAGATATGGGAACAAGTTTGGGGATTACGTCATTCGTTGAACATTCTGAGAAAATTTAATCACATAAGCACAAAGGGGTTAAGGAGTCATCCTAATTTACAAGTGATACGAATACGATACATGCCAAGAGTTTTTTTTTTAGAGCTTGTATACTTTCCTAGGAATTTCTGCAATAAATCAAAACAGATTTGATTCAATTTTTTTCTTGTGCCTGGGAAAGAAGTGAACGCATGCTGAAGCAATAACTTAGATAGTATGAAGACATAATTTTCCGTATCCTCTTCCATATGATTTATAAACTATTAGGCCCGCGTAAATAAAGACCACAATTCCACTTTAAGACGCCTCAATGATTGTTTCGGAATGCATTATAATGCATCGCAAACATTACTTCCAAATATCTTCCCGGAGAAGTCCATTACAAATTTCTTGATTGCTTAATTATCGTCTTCTCAATTTGCTTGGAAGATTACCTATGTTTGCTTTCTGTCGCCGAATATTGCAAACTCTATTTATCGGATGGCGATGCAGTGATACTTATTCTTATCTCGTGTCTGTTACTTTTTCTATTATGTGCCTGCTGTTGTAGTCCACAACTACATTCACTTCTAAATGTAGTATACAAAAATAAACAAAAGCTTCATCAGTTCTGCTACTTTCTATTCCTTGAAAATATATCCAGCTCAGTTTAGAAGAATAGTTTTCGCACATCAGGCTCCTGAGGAAGCACTTACAAAGTTTTAAATTTTAAATTTCAAATGGAACTGATGTCAACTGCTTACTTTCTGTCATAAATAGTTGCGTATTAACCTTAAAAAGCATAAATTGGGCATTCGACAAAACATTGCCGGTACAAAGCTAAACCAAAACTTAAATCAAAAAATGTTGTTAATACTAATCATCAACTGTTACTAGTTAATACATTATGTTTTATTTGAAACAGGTGCTTTATATCAATATATGAATTTTGCGACCTATAGTTTCAAAGGCGTTGCACTCAGATGTGGTGGCTTGGGATCATCAGTGGATTGCCACATGCACATCTGAAATTGTTCATTAAATTTGTCAATGTTTTTTGTTTAAAGTAAGAAGTTGCTCTTACCTTTTCGGTAGGTGGCGTAATGAATTAGATTTCATAATAACACGAAAACACAACATAAATGCGAATTAATAAAATCGACCCAACAAGTTTAGGACGAATAAAAATAGAGAACTGATAAATATTTTGCTTAATACTTTCTGCGAAATTCCGAGAAGTGACTTATGCTTATTTAGTTAAAATTTAACGTGGCCGCTTAGGAAATTCCCATTTATTAAATTCAATTGTAAACACCTGCTAAAAAGCCTAGTACCCCCATCAATCAAAGCACACTGGCAATGAGCTCTTCCGAACAACTGATAATGGCGCTCATGTCATCACGAGATTCCCTTTCCTAGATAATATTAGTCACCTTGTTAAACGTCATTTGTAGGTATACCCTGCCAGAGTGACTCAAAAAATCAATCGTTCCCATGGGGTAGCCATCCAATCAAGTAGGTACACGACCGTAGTTATCTCTTACATTTAAACTGAAGAGATATACATCAAATACAGACAAGACGCCTTTATTTTTCGACGAACATATTCTATCTCTATCGGTTTCAACAAAACTATGCTAATTCCGTAGTATTATCTTAATAACTCTATAAATAAAGATAAGATAAGTAAATTAAACAGCTGTCTTTCACCACAGGTGCCACGTGCGCTTGCGGCGGTTAACAATATCTTTTTATGTAAAGCACAAATTCTGATTGCAATGTCTACGTTTCTAAGCTGATTAACAATAACAGGTGCTTTTGCGAATTTATGTTTGCATTTGATAGCAGGCCAGGCTTTATGAACTTGAAAACATTTTTGCTTTTTCGCAGCTCTGTCTCTCACCAAAAGTAGGTTAAATGATTGCCGACAGATACGAGAATAAAGTGTGCAAACACAATAACCTTAACAACTTCCGCTGCAAAATGAGCAAAACAAGGGAAATCAATTCTGTTGTTGTTCATTCCATATAGGTACTTCAAAGTGATCTTCCATCTTTATGATGTCTTAAAAAGTTTAACCTAGGTTGTGTTTGTTTTATGTTGGAGGCAATTATACCACGACGTATTGCACACTTGTCTCGACGATCAACACGCAGACGATAAATAATTATTGTAATATGTATTTTCGAAATTGATGTTCAAACGAGTGGAATTGTAGTTTTCTACCTTCTATTAGGACAGGTTCAATGAGACAAAACAAATGTAAAACAAAACACTTTTTGAAATTTACTAAATTACATCAATTATTACTCGGTACAGCAATTGAAGAAGAAGAAATTGGAGTTGTTTTATTTGTTTTGTGTCGTGCAATTTGATCTCAAAACAACGAAAACTAAGCATTTTTTGGGCGATAACTAACATCACTTATAGCGCCATGAACAACGAAAAACAGTTTGACCCAGCTACATTTGAAACGCGGTTACATATTGGTGCTCCATCAGGTGCAATCATCCTCTTTATCTGCACATGCCGCCCTCTCTCTAATAAAATAAGGCTACACGTTAGGAGAATCTGTCTATAATGATCTTGAAGATCTTGTCAATCTGTGTGATATTACTAGTTTCGCTCTCATGACTGCTGCCACATAAACATAACCTAACCTGAACAGCTTCAAGTTATTGATTTTTTATGGGAGCCTTTTCTGATTTAGGACCATTTTTATTATTAAGTCTTTTATTTTGTTTCGCACTAACTATAAATTAACAAAAAAACATTTAAATTTTCTTCCAGGTCCGGCGAAGCCTAGAGACCCTATCCATGTTAATCCATGACAGAAGCTCATCATCGTCCTCCGCTTATGAGGCTGAAGGAGGATTGGATCGAGATGATACTGACTGAAACAGCTTAAAGCTACATAAAATCTTATCTTTAACAAAACATCAGCAACCAACTTAGAACAAAAATTTAAAAAACAAAAAAAAAAAACTACAACATATACATAAATATTAAATATTTAAACTGCATTTTCGCTTAAAACAATTAAATCCGATCTATGCAATACATATATAAACACATATATATCCAAGTATTTAATAGGATTAAAATAAAAACATGCATTTTCAAAAAGCTTAAAAATAAACAAATCTAAAACTATTGCTAAATGAAAACAAAACATATACGTTGCTCCAATTTAAATACAAGAAATGGGTAAATTTAAACTTGAAAAAAAAGAACAGATTTAGACCATCCTAGTAGAATTAAGTTGAAATATGTATGTAGGTATTTTGGATGTGTATTTTGTAGGTTAAAACAATTTTGTGTTTTTTTTTATTATATTTTTCTTTTAACGGGGCGCAATTACAGTGATCAATTTATAATTTAGTTTTATTGTATATGTCTTCTTTAACGAAAATTAATAAGAAAGAAGTAGAACTACTGGGACATGGTGCAATGTCGAGTGTTTGTAACGTTTAGTCGCGCAATTTGTCAAAAAAAAATAAATAAGTTACAGAGAACCTTTTTTGTTTAGATAAAAACAAATGTTGCTCCGTTTTTATATTGTGATATTAAGTAATAAAATTTAATTTTTCTTTTATTTGAATGTTTATTTTATTTTTTAGTACTTAAATGCATGGAGTAGAATTGAATACTTTGTGTTTCGTTTTTAGCCAAAAGAACAGTCTATCTGTTTAGCTCTTATTCTATGTTAGCTGTACTACCTACCTGGTAGCTACATTTTCTAAGAAACTCTGGAAAAAATAATTGGAAGGCTGCGGAGAGGTTAGCTATTATTGACACCGCTGGACCCGTAGTCTCTTCAAGATATCATCCTAGTGGTTCCGAATTATTGTTTGTAATGTTTTCCGTTCTACAAACTGTGTGTAACTTAAACTTAGCCCAGTGGTTCGCAGGTTGGACTTCTGACCGTGGGGTTGTCAGTTTCCAAATATCCACAGGTATTCACAAACTCGCATGTGTGATTTTGTCTAACACATTTTGTAGCGAGTGTCTTGTATAAAAAAAAAACACTTTTATAAACCAAAAGTTCGGTTTTATCACCAGGTTCTCATGAAATCTAGTAGGTATTCATCACTATTGTTTATCTTGTTTACTCCTAATCTGAACGGTTAACGTGCACGTTGACGTAGCAAACTGCTCAACGTGAGAAAAAAAGACAGCGAATCTGTTAGACTGATTTCATGTCAGAAATTGTTTCATGTGTGTTTGTCAAAAATACATCTACGGACTACTACTCCCACGGCCCGCCCAACTGTCTACGAAAATTTGTCTCTGTTTGTTAGTAAAATTTCTGACTTTTTTTTATCAGGCGTTCATGAAATGCAGAAAGGGAGGTACCTAATAGGAGTTTCATTGTTCATACCCATTGCATGAAATGGAAAATGTTTTACATATTTTTATTCTCTTTTTCTATCGGTTTGTTTCGTTCTCGTTTACAGTGGTCACCAATTATGATTGCGCTTAATATTAATAGAAAATAAATATCCAAGATTGATTTTAGAAACGACATTGGCAATTGTATAATGTAAGTACATATGTCAGTCTATTAATTTCCACAAAAATTCAAACATTAGTTTGTTTATTACTCATTGTTTCTTAACATCTTACCAAATTTTTGATTTAATGAGATTTAGTTTAACTTTATGCTTCTGTAAAACCAGAAATTATATTCTCAGGCCAAGTGAAACTTAAAAAAAATGAGAACACAAATTTGTAAAATAAACGCATTTTATTTATAAGAACAAATGTATATTAAAAAAAAACAAAATAGAACAGCATGGAACATTATTATTATTGGCATGTGTATTTTAAAGAAATATATGTAGTCCATAAGACTTACTTAAGTTAAGATAATTATTCAAAAAAATGAGGACCGATTGAATAAATGAAAAAGATAATTTAACAAGAGATTTCGGACTTTTATTTCCTGTGTTTGCAGGTTGCAAAGGTGTTAATTTATTCAGTTGATCATCATCATCGTCATCATATGATTTTTAAAATTTAAATTAAATTTCTCTTCCGATTCTCTCATTCAAAAAATCGTACCTACCAAGTTAACTTTTTGAGTAGTGACAGGTTGTACTCTGAGTTTTTTAATATCTGCATAAAATGATGGACAAAAATGTAGACACACGTTGTTTCCACGTGGACCATCGTGGATTTCCAATAAAATAAAAATGGTATTATGAAGGAATATACTTTCACCCCAACACAAGTGATAGACTAAATGAAAATAAAAACAATAGTTTTTCAGCTTTTCATTTCAAATGCATTTTTCTCAGTGGAAGAATTGGATACTCCGTTCCAGAAGCGGTAGTAGGTACTACCAATTTATATGTTATTTTAGTAAGGGACCATCCATATGAGTGTGAGCGAACGAATAGACAAACTGCAGACAAATATTGTTTTAATGTTATAACAAACGTTATGCTACTTATACCAAACTATACTAAGGTCGACGTAAAAGCCTTATAAACTGCATAAACGGCGGAAATTGTTCGACTTCTAAATGATCTGTGAGATTTTGTGTTGATTACGCAGGCCTCATTCTGCGACTAATAAACATAAAAGCGTATGTCAGTTTTTGCCACTTTATAAGAGACGCTTAAGTCTAAGGAAATTATTGAATGTCTGTTTCAGGATTCTTTCATTTTATTTCGATTTTCCGATAAAAGAATTTAAAAATTTGTACAGGCATATTCATTTTTTAAAAACTTAAAATATTTGCAATAAAAATTACTCTACAATAGAAATAATGAAACACTTTTTTTCATAACATCATACCATCTGATTATTTAGACCTCGCGGTCTAGTTTTATTTTTGGATCGCGACCTTATTTCACGGATCCTTTAAAAACGTTTCCTGATACTACTCATAACGATTTAAGCTTCACATAATTAACTAAGTTCTACCAGAGAATATAAAATAACCAATTACATCAAAATGAAATTGAAGACAAAAAGCTTTTTCTAAAATAACAAAAAAATGAGCTGACTGAAAAAATATTTAGAGAAAGCCTTTTCTCTGTACAATGCCCGTGTACATTGCTAAGATCGCCGTCTTTTAAGGTTCACCGCATGACGACAGATTATGGCAGCTATGTAAATGTCGGGACTAGTTAGCCTGTAGTGGAAGGCAGGTCATCATAATCGTTCGCCCAGTCAGCATCACAGAAATCAACAATGTTATTTCTGTCCGATTTGGAAAACTCCAATTTAGCATCAGCTGTTCCGTATTTTGAATACCGTAAAATTCGTTTTCCAGCTGTCCAGTGCGGTTTTCCAAAATTGTTATTAAAAACGGGAAACGCTACTAACAGCGAGACTTACGTCCGGTCTCGACACCTGTGCAGCAAACATAACTGCTTCTTGGTATGGAATATTTGACATTTCGCGTTGTTCTTATTCTGATTGTAGACACATAAGTTTTGTTAGCTTTTGATTGAAATCGATTGGAGTACTAACGGAATTACAGTCTTAGCCAGTAACCCTGTTATATAGAATTATTAACTCAAAGCTGGGTGTGACCTTCGCCAGGAGATCAGTCAGAAGGGAAACCCCGCAAGGTGGGGTCCTATCCCCACTTACTTGCTTGTTAGCCTGGAAGGAGAGGGCTGAAGGCAGAGTGATCGCCTATGCAGATGATGTTGATATTGCCTTATCGGGGAAGCACTTAGATACCGTAAAAGAACTTCTACAAAACGCTCTTAACAACGTAACAAGATGGGCTGATAGTTGTAGGCGTCAACCCACACAGAACAAAACTTGTCCTCTTTACTAGGATATAAAAAATCACACAGCTTAGCCATAGATTGCCAATCATCTCTAAAGGAGAGGAGGAGATCTGAGAGCTTCTTCTACAATGATCTTAACGATCTAAACTCGACCGACCCAAAATGTCTTTCACGCTTTATAAACAGTTCAAAATTGTTCAGTGAGTAAAACATAGATCTCCTTTTTAAGAATTAGATTTAATTCTTTCGTCAACGAACCACTGACCATTTACTTGGTACGCAGAAAACATTGTTACACGGATATTACTTGAAACTAATGTAAAAGGACCATCCAATAAGAGGTGTCTTTTGAAATAAATAAATTGAAGTACAAATTTATAGCCCAACAAATAGAACAGCACCACACAAGGGCCAATTTTGCAATATATCTTTTGGAATGCATAATAATTTTTTGTTAAAGTGCTTAGACAGGTGAAAAAACTCTTGATGATGACCAAAACGGTACGAACTTTACGAAACGTATTCCGGATATTTTTACAATTTTCGTAGTTAATTATCACTATTTCAACAACTGCGAGTGTGTATCGTTCTATAATACAGTTTCAGATCAGGGTCTTGGATTGCTTTTCAAGCAGCTACATTCATAGTATTTGCCAGCACAAAAGTGCTACCACAGGCTCAAAGCACAAAAAATCTTACGAAAGGTGTTTGCTACGTTAAATGTCTTCTATTTTATTAAAGTAAAAGATTAAATATTTTACAACAATTGCACAATGACTGAGAAATTATATTTCCAACCAACTACATAGTTTCTACTTACCAAAAGTCATCGCATTGGTTGTTAAATGTTGGCAAATCACTGCAGACAATCCTGATAATGAGTAACGCGCTTCGTCAGGCGAATCTTACGATCACCATCACCATCACTAAGGAATACTTACTTTTCTATAATCAAAACAAAAAAAACACACACACACACAAACCAACATATTTCTGCTAAATATTGTAAATAGTATGTATAATAATAATATTCAATACATTGTTGTTTGTTTGTTTTGTTTATAATTGTATACAATACATAAATTAGTAACTAGCGTTTATATAAAAATTACAATTACGACTTGTATTTCTGGTTGTATATTTGAATTTTTTTGTTTCTATTTTATTTTTTTATTCTAAAATTCAATTTCATTTCTTTAATTTTACGTACACGTCTTTATTGTTTTGTTTATTAATAATAATTATATTTTAATGACTCATATTTCTATTTGTTCAAAATAAGAAAGCAAAGTTTAATTACTTCTTTTTTTCACGTTTACTATATATAAATCGTATCTATATATTTTTTACTTATTTGTAAGAAAAAATTGTGTATGATGCGTTGTGATTTTTAGCTTTCAAATCATGTTCAATAATTTTTTTTTTTTTTCGTTAGAAATACACAAAAGGGAAGAAGAGTAAGAACAAAATGCGATTATTATGCGTTTTACTGTTTGTCAAAAGATTTTACGTTCACGATACAGTCTAATTGACAAATTTTTCTATTACTATTTCTATTCCGTTTTTCTTTTTATTTTTTGTTATTTTTCATTTTTAATAAAATTTATCAAGTGTATTTATATGTCTTTGCTTATGAAAATATCGAGGATAAAACACATTAAAATTATGAGTTTGTGTACGGACAGTACACGTATGTTTTTGTTTTTTTTTTTACACTAATATACCTGATCGTGATTTTGAGGCACTTCCAAACAAGCGCAAAAGTGTCACTGTCACGGACATTTTTGTAAGTCCAGCAATATATTTTCTGCCGTTGATTGCACTTTTGTTTTTATATGTCGCTAGGATACGCATTAATAATAATTTATCTTTGTCGGAATTTTGAACATTGCTGGGCAACATCTTTTACGTTGTTTTGGAGGAACCTTAATAATTGTTTTATAATTAATTTTTTTTTTACTTATTTGGTTTTTATTTCGAGTCTTTTTCTAAATTTAGCCGAGATATCTGTTTTATTTTTACTTAAATGGGACAAACCTTAGTTAGAGAGGATAATGACAATGACGAAAGGAATTGTTTTTGACACGTTTTAAGTTTCCATGGGTTGTAGCTTTGTGTATAAATCTCTGTTTGGAACCAAAAATGTATGTAATTTGCTGTACATCTAAATGTATAGTGTAGAACATTTTCTTTTTGCCAAGCTTACCTTCCGGTTTGAAGGTTTTTTTATGAATAATAGAACTCAGACACTGACTTGTAGGAGAACTCTTTTTGGGTCTAAAGATCAAACGAAATTAGGCGTTATATATAATTTCAATAGATTTTTCGAAATAAATTTGGGCTTTAACGTTTTTAGGAAGAGTTTAAGAATACACCCCGTTCTACTTGTTTTATCGTAAAAGTTATTCGAATATTTATTTTTAAACGGATTGATGTAAGTTGTAAGTGTCATAGGCTTAGGATTAGATGAAACCTAAATATTGCGAGTTGGAACGTTGAAAATATGAGTGGTAGAAGCTACGAGAAACTACGAAAGAGAGATGATGGCTTGAAGGCGATTTAGCATCTTGTGTGTTCAAGAAACGAAATGTCGTATACAGGAAATTTGAACTGACATGTCGTGAAGTCTAGTGAAGGCATCTAGTCACTTAGTGGCCAGTTTCGTGAAGTCTACAGTTTAAGATTGCAAAATGATCTTTGGAGAAACGATGATCAAATCACTGTTAGGAGCTTCAAAGGACTCCAGGAGAACAAAAATATAAGTTGTAAGTGTCAAATTCAGACCTGACAAACCAATACTTCGCGTTTAGTTCTTTTAAAAATTGTTTTCAGTCAATTTTTTTTTGTTATGTACCATGAAAGTATGGTAATACAATTTTTCGAATATTTATTTAAATATAAAACTAAATAAAAATAGTCCCATGTTTTCGTAATTTCTGAAAAATCGTTGACGCAAATATAATATTTTTTGCTAAAAGACGGGTTGCTTTTGATTGCAGAATGTACTGCTGAGTACTTTTTGATGCAGTCAATCACGTTTGCCAAATATCGAGTAGCTTGCCACACATAACAGTTCTGCAAGAAGCAAATCCTTGCTTCGATCTGTGATCTAGACTTATATAACATCGGTGGGTGCTGCTGGCAAAACATAGGTACAAACTTTATTAAATGACACACCCTCCTTTGATAGGAGAAAAACGTATGAATTGAACATATAATGAAATAGAGAAAGGCATTAACCATTTCATTTATTAAAAATGTGCTCCTTGAACTCTTTATAACTTTGGTAGATTAATATTTACTACAATAAGCAATTTCCCTATAAAAGGTTAAGGGAATTCTACTGCACAACTTCGGGATTTTTTTTTCATTACTTTTAAGTAGTCAATAGAAAATCATTAAATATTCTTTGAGTGCATATTTTGTGGCACAAACACAAGATATGAGTAAAAACAAATACGTTTTCCTAACTTAAAATGGGTTAGTTCAGAATACCAAACTCATATTTATTTAGTGTATTCTAGTCCTGGAGAAAATCAACTCCAGTGGAAAGCAATACGATTCTAACTATATAAGGTTTCTTCCAACACGAGGTAAAATTATCAGCAAAATGTTAGGAGCATGCGCAGAAAGCTCGCTCTCTTGTTGCTTACCAAAACAAGTTAGGTTTGGTTGGTGGTCTTTGATGATGATGGTGAATAGAATAAATTAAGTTGGAGCATGTGCACTAATAACCACAAACCAGTCGGCAACTAGTTTGTATTGTAATTCGGTGTTGGAACAAACATATTATTAACCGCAAAACATATATTACTAAAGGAAACCAAAGCAAAAATGAGCGTAAACAAAGCTTAGCAAACCTTTGGCTTGACCCAAACCATCAACTGACTGAACAGTTTAAGGAATTCATACTTAAGTAACAACCTTTGTGTCATTATTCTTTTCAAATCTAAGGCACAACAAAATGAGATTAATATGAATGGGAAAAAAATTAAACAAAAAATATAAATATATTGTGCGTGGGAGATTGTTTTTTTTAACATTGTACGCCTATATAATTATTTTTTGACTAGGTTGCGCCATTTTATATAGATAAAGAGAACTAGAGAGTATTCTGTCATGAGTAAGTAACACAAAAGAGAGGGTAGCGGGGTCGGTTATAAAAAGTTAATTATTACTTTACTATACTGTTGCCAATAGAAAAATGTCTTTACTTAGTAGAGCATAATACGAGACGAATAATTGAGAGAAAAAGTACTCATATTCTCTTGCTTAACTTATCATTTCGCGATACTTGAGCTTATGCTTCGTCAGCATATCAGTGACAGTGACCAGTTTCTTTATCGACATAATATTTGTGAGTTCCTGCAGCTGTGGTAGGTATGACACGCAAATATGATGAAGCGTTGCCAATTCCCGACCTAGAAAAAAAAACAAGTAAAATTCATATCCATTGAAAATAGTTTATTCCAATTTACCCGTGTCTGAGCAGAGGTTATTGCTGTTTTGCTCAATGAACATTCCTGGTGGTGGATTCGGATCAGTCACCGATGATAGCTGGTCCAAAAACACAATCATTCGTTCCTTGTTTTTAAGTATGAAGGGATTCACAACCTCCATATAGGGCTCCTGGTAGAAGAAACAAATGAATACCCAAGGCCATAATTGGAAAAATTCGATAATTACCTTGCCGCCAAACTCAATTAGATTGGCCAAATTTTGCAAACACTTGGCGACCATAATCAACGACCTCGTTGCAGCTGTTGGTGGAGTTTCGTTTACCAACCCAAATTGACGTGGATTTAACAGGGACGGACACAACAGCCGTAGGAATATGAATCCTGATACGACTCTGGTTCGCACCAAACGCTCTGTTGGCCATTTTGTCACTACCGCCTTTTGCAAACAGTTGCAGATGTATCGAACCGTACGTGGACACGCATCCGGCGATGTGAAGATCGACTGAGTGACGAGATCCAGAATCTGTAGCAGGAACTCAGCATTGGAACATGCATCATCATTTACGTCCATTTTGGTTGGATTCAGTTCGGCTGACTGCTTACTCTCGAGAATCCGTTGCACTGTGTCGGACACGGCCGACTGCAAGAATCCATGGCATTCTGTCCGCATGTACAGATCCATTAAAGTGGTGGCCAGCGAAGCACCGCGAAACAGTGTAGTTGTCTCATTTTCTCGAGCGATTTCCGCTTGGCACAGGATTCGTATTAGTTCAGTTTCACGTTTCTCGTGGCGGAAAACTCGCAACAATGATGTTGCCAGTGGCACACGGTCGTTGTGGCAGCGTTCAGCAAGCGCTTTAACCGCGAAGAGTTCGGGTTCGAGCAGCAATTGCTGCAGAGGACTGTACTCCTCGCAGGGCATTATCAAATCGTCGAGATATCTCATGCGGAGGCGAAGCGAACCCCATTCACCCATTGGAGTCATGCCAGTAAGCTGATACCATTCCTCAGTTTCCTGGCCATTCTTCAAACTTGCTAAATCAATTGTCAGTTCAGCTACTTCCGAGTCCTTTCCTCGCTTACCACGGCTTAGCAAGGTTATCGTAAGAGTGACTACATCAGGTGGGACGTCGTCGAGCACGAATTCCTCTTCCCAAACTGGATCTGGTGCTATTTTCACACGTGTCTTGCCCACTTTTACTTGATTTAATGAAATCGTACAATAGGGATGTGGCACAAGTTTAAATGGCAGACGATGTGCTTCGAGCACATGTAAATTCAAGCATCGCAGTTCCCTTAGCCGCGGAACTTTCTTCTGAGCACGGCTTAACTGAGAGCCACACTGAGCCTTCAACGCATTGATCCACTCAACGTAACTTTCTTGACTAGGGGCGCATAGGTAAGTAACCGTGGCCAGACATGGCAGCGCTCGTTCCACAATCTGGAAACAATATGGTCGTTCCCACAGCGAATCATGGCACTGATACAAGTACGCGCAGGATAAATCAATCAATCCCTTCGGTTTCGTCTTCTTTGGGTTGTCATAGAAGCAGAGGTGTGTCTCGGAACCTTCGATAATCAAAGCAAAGTACAATTGCTTCCACTTGGCAGTCTTGTCCGATTTTTTATTCAAATGGCCGTGCTGTTTGATTCCCTTGATCTTTTTCAATCCAATCTGATCTCGACATTCACGCAAAGTTGCGTAAATCTTTTCGGCCGCCTTCTCAACGACAAACTGCTGGTTGAATTCTGGCTGACTGCCATTGACCACCTAAAAAGCAAACATAAATCACTCAAGATCTATGGAAACAAATATTTAGTTTACCGGATGGTTAAGAGTATGACCCTCGACAATCTGCTCCTTGCGATAGCGATTAATTACTGCGTCAAGACACTCAAAGGTGCGACCTCCCATCAAATACCGCACGCCCTTCTTTTCAATTCGAAATCTCTGGATTTGATTGTTGATGTGGAAGAAGAGTGAATAGTCACCAGGCGAGTTGTCACTTGGGCGAACTAGAAAACTTCCAGGACCAGCTAAAATACAAACCGTCAGATTCGAAATGCAACAAATAAACACACAAGTTTACCCTTAACCAACATGTCGACCGCTTCGTTTTTAGTGCAATTCGGATGAAACCATGGGAACACGGTATTAGGATCAATTGAAGCGTCTAGATCGTCAACCAACTCACGGAAAATCATACCCTGCTCGCCAGTGCGATGAGCAGTGACCCACAACCATCCGTCACCCATGTCGTTGTGCAGAAAAAATATATCGCCCTTTTGAAAACTCAGCTCGTCTGTGTCAGGCATTTTGGTGTACGGCAAAATGGCAACCACGCGCTTCTTGTCGTTTACTGGTTCTGGGGGAGCAACTGGTATGACAAGACGTTCCCTTTTCAATAGATCACTGCACGAAGTGTAGTAGCCGACAAGATCACTCAGTGAGATGAACTGCCTGCCGCCGATGTAAAAGTCGCCACAAACTGCAGTGATTCTAAAAAAAAAATTGAAATTACAGTTTTAATATCGTTATTTTTGCATTACTGCATTCTTCTTGCAGCCACAGTTGAATTTACTCACCTAAAATGATTAATACCAGTGCGTCCCAAATAACTAAGCACATAGGAGCCCGGTTTCCTGTCACTCTCGCGAACTACACAAATAGAAATAACCAAAATCAATTTCATTCACAAACACAATACCCAACATTTCTTACCCAAGTAGCTTCCCAATTTTCCAGTACCCCTCAGTCGGGACTCGGCCGAGTATCGGTCCAATCGCCCATGGTACCATTCACTTTCAGGCGGTGCTATAATAGCCGGTCGTTCACCTACAAAGAAAAACGAAAAACCGACACAATTTTCTATTAATTATCAAATTTCCAAACGAAGCGCAACCTAATGCAAAATGTGACAAACAAATTCGAAAGAAATTCGAAAGTGTTACATCATTATTTATGTTTCCTTCGTTTGTATTTGTTATTGAACCAATTCTGGTGATGCACTTACACTTGCCGCCACTGGAATCGCATGTTCCTGTACTGCCAGTGCTTCTAATAGACATTTGCAGGTGTTGTGCCCCAAAATGTGATTTCTTTTCTTAGATCTGTCGTGATGATGATGATGACGATACTTTGCGCGAGACAAACAACTATTAGAATACGCGTATCGAATTTCCCCACAAACTGCCGTGTTCTGCTGCTGCTGCGGGTGTCGCTATTACTACTGATGCGATTATTATTGGCATTCGGTTTCAATGGAAATTGGACAATCGATTCATAAGGGGGCAAGGCAAGGCGCACAGGCCAACAAGAAAGTAAGCGCAAAAGCAATCGAATTACACACAAGGCTGTCGCTGTGAATGGTGCTTGCTAGCTTAGCTATTAGCTGGTCGTTATTGTTGATGTTCTTTTCTGTATGACAAAGAACGAGCACGATAGTAGGAATGGAATGACATCGGCCACTAGCCCCAGAGCACTTCGTCGAGAATTAATATTTTGAATTGTGTTTTTTTTTTCCGGGATCTCTCTTTCGATGCTGCACCAACAGCCGTATTGTCTTTCCCCGATTTGATTTAATGATATTTTGTAATGATGTGTGTAATATAATTAACAAAGAAACTTTAAATACACACTTTGTGGATGCTAATGAAGATGACTTGGGGACAGAGACAAGCAGCGCACAGTGGCAGAAAAACAACAGAACATAGAGAGCGAGAGGGCAAATTATAAATGAACGTTTCTGAGATTTCGATGGAGAGATTCACACACTAAGAGATGACTCATGATATGGAAATTAAGAACTAATGGAAAATAACATACAGAATGCTTCTAAGGCCGTTTGATCACAACAGATAGCACCCTATGACGATCTTGAAAGAAACGAGAGATCTGTCAGGGGATGAGAGGTTTTTCTTAAAAAAGTAATTAATAATTGAGAAAATTATGGATGAAAAAAAAAGATTTGAAAATCACGAACAACCTAAGATTTATTTCCAAATGTTCTTGGTATGTATGAAAAAAATGTGTAAAATGTGAAATGGTACAGTAGGTAGACCTTTAAGGCAGAAAAAAATTAAATCAAAATATTTTCTTAGTTTGAAGATTCATTGGAATATATTCATGTTCATTTTGACGGTCATGTGGTGTTTTTTGTTAGAAGCCTGTATAAGACATTTATTTAATGGTCTGAATAAATGCCGCTTGCTCCATATTCGATGGTTGTTGTAATGTGGCCTTTGAATGTCAAAACTACCACCACTATCTGACTGAATATTTAGGTCGACAAAAGAGGAAGCTTGTACCCCTGCTTTTGCAACAGATGTGTAATTGGTCTCAATATTCACTAATAGATATGTGACACTCTAATAAGAGATGACAAAACTCGCCTTGAATTGAACTACAGAATTTGCAGAAGTCTCACAAAGAGCAATAAAGCCTAAATTCAAAAATGTGTATGAAGAGTGGGCTGGATCGTGAATCTGCTGATATGAACCCTACAAATCGCGAAACAGTAATAAGCACATACCTTAAATTCATTGAAAATACTCTTTCATCTGATAAACAGTGCCGGCTTGTTGCGGTGAAATCAATCACAGATGTAGTCCAATGTGGAAGTATCTTAATGGAAAAACAATGTAAAAAACATCTGATACGGGTAGAGTTCTGACTGACAGATGATTATGAACATTTACGAGGAAGCAAAGGAAAGACTAAGATGCCCCGCGAGAGTCACCGAAGAGCCTTGTTTGGGTAGGTATTTAAGATGGGAATGGGTAGCGTTCTTCCTTCCATTTATCGAAAATAGTAGTCTGCTTGTTTTGTTTTTTGGTTCGATCTCAAAAAAATTCGAAAGGCATCCTGGAGTATCAAAAAATCACTGAATCGCATAAAATGCTAGTGTTGTTACGCTTGTGAGATTCCGGGTTTTTGAGACCAACTTCAAATTTTTTACTTAACATGTATGCTGTTGTAATTTTTTGTCTACCTTTCTTTTACGACACCAGTGATCGCCCCTCGTTTTTTGACTCTTATGGACACTTATTATAAAGATATTATAATGTGTTGCTGGGCTCAAGTCAATGTTAAAATTGCATAGATGTAATATTTTATCTTTAGTCGCCATTTATTCCACTTTGCGTTGTAGAGATATTCTTATCTCCACCGGAATGGGTAGCCGTAGTAGTTGAAAACAGAGAGCGTATCTGTCGGGCCATTCTCTGACCCATTCCGACCTCTCCCAGAAATTTATTTTAATGGAAAATCGTTAAGGTCAAACATTCAATCCCCACAGGTGGGTAAAGAAGAAATAGAAAAAATGTACATTAGTCGTGTAAATTCATTTTAAATCCAAACTTTTTGACTTAAAGCGAATAACTTTTTTGTTCGGAATGTCAAAATATTATGCTCGTTGTGCAAAGAAGAAATTTGACTTTGGATGTCTAAGAACATCTGGAATTTGAAGATTCTAGCAATCAAGTTCGGAAGTTTTTTTTAAGAAAGACCCGGAACACTTTAAAGTGTTTGGATTTTAGATCGGAATGCAAGATTATCAGAACGCTTTTGAAACATTTTTCGCTTAACGAAAACGCATATGCAGTATGATTTTCCCCTTCTCACTCGGCACCCCGAATTCGATACAACTCATAGGACTTTTATCAATGTCTTTAAAGACAAAATCGGGGTCGCAGTGACACCGATGGCATAAGTTTCCTTCCGCAATAATCAACGATCCTGAAGTCTTTGCTTATTTAACTAGTGAGGCAAACAAATTTAAAGCTTTAAGCAATTTAAAATTGAATTTTAAGACCTGACAGCACAACGCAGTTGTTACGCATTTTTCGAAAGTCCTAACGAATGTCTATAATTTGGCGACGTATTGAAATCCATGAATAATCACTTATTGAATCGCAGAGGTTGTATTACTTTCGCAACAGTTTACAGGGGAAAGCTTTTCAAGTATTTACTTTTTGCTTTCAAAATAGTCAATGACGAATCCTATGCTTGGTTTCGTTAACTTAATGGGCTAATTTTCTGAGCTTACAGAAAGTGTATATGAAATAGGTCATTCAGCAAGAAAATTTAGAAATTTAGCACCAACAAAAAAGAAATAAAAGCTAATCGCCTATATTTCTCTTTAAATGACTTTGACGTTTTGAAAGAGTGGTTGTATTCCTTTTACGATTTCTAAAAAAAAATATTTGACTAAAAAATTGCGAACATTTTAAAAGTGCAACTTAGGTATTATTATTATGCCTATTATTGGGGAATTCTAGGGGGAAACACTTAATTCTTTTTGGTGAACTTAAGAAGGTACTGGTATTGTCAACAAACGGTAATGCGATTACTTTTTGGGCTTTCCATTGGTCCTGAAAAACAGTTTCAGAATGGCCACTTTTTTCAGCTATCGCATTATATTTGTCGTTCCATTCGTCCAGACATTTTTTTTTATTTATGATTTGAGGTGTGATCAGCAGTCAAATATTTGGTCAAATGTGGCTAAGAACTTCTTAAATTGCTAACGTTTGCTAGCATACAGCCTGATCAGTATAATTCAAACGACCGTATGTTATATATGACCAAAAGTGACAAAGTTGATGTTGAAAAATTTTGTAATCCAATCTTTCAGAGTAATCAGGAAAAAATTACCTACGCCACCGTACGTCCATTTCAAAGGGCGAGTTATATAGTCAAATTTACTCCAAAAACAAAATGGTCTTATGGTCATTTGAATAGAAAATGCTGTAATCCTTGTATGGTTTTACAAATGACAAGATGGCATACAGTCTAATATTAGGTCTGGATTTAGATATCCCAACCAGACCTCAATTAAAAAAAACAAGGACGGTTCCTACCACCTGCTCTTATTTTTAATAATCATCACAATAGTATATCATAATAGTCATCACAACTTTCAAAGTACGTACGGTGAGCTACATTGGTGAATATTGCTGTTGAACGAATACAAATCTAAGACGCCATTTAACAGAACACTTGTTGACTTCAAAGAATATTAGACTGGATTATGAGATATCGAGGAATATATCAATAAGAACCTCTCTGTTGGATTTATGTGCACACCGAAATGTTCTCTCAATAAGTCCATTGATTGATGCGATGTGTGGGAAGTGACGCGGTCTTGCTGAAACCAAATGTCGCCGAGATCACGAGCTTCAATTTCAGGCATCAAATAGGCGGTTATCATGGCACGATAACGGTCGCCATTGAGGTTACGTTCGCACCGGCATAATTTTTAAAGAAATATGGACCGATGATTCCACCGGTCTACAAACCACACCAAACCGTTGTTTTTTCTGGATGAAGTGGCAGTTCTTCAATCTCTTCAAGTTGCTCTTCCTCCCAAATGCGGCAATTTTGTTTGTTTACATACCCATTGAGCCAGAAATTGGCCTCATCGCTAAACAAAATTTGCCTCGAAAACGTCGGATCTTCTTGGAACTTTTCAAGAGCCCATAGAGCGAAGCGATGTCGCTTGGGAAGGTCGAGCGGCTTCAGTTGTTGCACAAGCTGTATTTTGTACGCTTTCAATTTAAGATCTTGACGTAAAATGCGCCAAGTCGTTCCATACGTCAGTCCGAGTTGCTGCGAACTGCGCCGAATCGACTCTCTACGGTCTTCGTGTACACTCTCAGCTACGGCCGCTATATTTTCTTCACAGCGTGCTGGACGTGGTCTATTCGGTCGAATATTATCCAATAATGAATGCTGGGTCTCAAAATGGGTGATGGTGTTGCGAATAGTACGCTCAGTAGGCCGATTATCTTGACCATAAGTTGAGCGAAGTGCACGAAACACAATTCCACAGAACAAACTCACAGAACGTGAATTTTCATAATAAAGTTGAACAATTTGTAAACGTTGTTCACGCGTAAGTCTTTCCATTATGAAATGCCAAAAAATACTAAACAAAAATAACATGACAACATGACACGACTCACACGTGATCTGTCAAAAAAGGCTATTGAAAAAAGTATCTCTACTTGGATCACCCGTTACAATGACTGCAGATGCTAGACTTAAGGACCTATATGGTCTCTTAACGCCCAATATTTATTTATTTTTGGAAAATGTGGAGCTTCAAGTTCCAACCCCGTGCTACTTCAGCAACCATTGAAATGAACTCTAATGAGCGTCTTCCGAGCAGAAGCCATTGAAAAATATTGTCTTTACTTTCTACCCACAAATTAACAGGTTACTATAATAGTAATTTTATTATGGACAATTTTAAACTAAAAAAATACTCTTTATTCCATTAAATTCAGATACATTTAGTCTTAGGCGCGGAAAAGGGGTAATTGGCATCAACTAGCCTTTGCTTTACTAGCATCATCTCTGTTGCAGACTTTTCATTTACAAATTGAGCGGCTTGCCAATGCATACTTTAGTTTAGCAAATTAATAGAAATTAATATGCATATAAAAATAAATCAACAAAAAAAACAATTAAGTAAATGTAAAAGAGACGTGGGAATGTACTAGTTCATCATAAAAATTCGCTTATTTTATACGCACCGTTATAAAGCAGTCATCTATTCATTGCCAAAAAACAAAACCCCAACCGCCCACCATCTACCCTATGTCCCTCCAATCGTCTCTAATGAACGCAAGCAAACACAACAAGTAATGTGTTTCTCTTTTTTTATTTTCTTATTTCTTTCTGCGCCCACCTTCTTCGTCATTATCGTTTTATTTTTTGCTGAATGTGTCAATTTTGTTTATGTTTTATTTCCCCCAATTATTTCCGCAGAGAGAAACAACTTACTTCTTTAATGGACTAAATTAAATTTGTCATCATCATCAGTCATCGTCACCCATTCGCTTCAATCAATAAAAACTGTTAAATAAATAGATAAAAAGGAAAAAAAAAAACACTCACCATTTGACATGTTGGGTCCATCGAATTCATCCTGATCGAGTTCGTGAGCCAAATCGCCTAGGTCAATGCCACCGCCGGCAACTGCAATTCCACCAACACCTCCGCCCAGTCCCCCTAGGCCACCCAAACCACCCATACCGCCGTCCTCCGATCCAGTCGATGGCGACCCAAGTTTATCCTTTTGGATTACGTCAATATTGCCCATACGCAGGAGATCAGCCATTGTGCAGAGAACCGACGACCTCCTTCTTCTGGCACCCGTTCAATGCGAAGCAACAATTCCCTTTCGTTTTTCTTTCTCGAAATTAAAAATAAAACAAAAAACCTTTTCCAATGGATGGTAAGGAGACGAAGTTTTTACGAGCACCGGAAGCACTCCAACAGAGGCAGCACCCAAACGACGGAGACGACAAACAGACCGCAACGCAAAACTGCGACAGAGCAAATTCCTTGTTGGGTTCGGTGGGGTGTTGATGACTCAAAACCGACTTCGTGAGCTGCACGCGCTGATAACCTTTTACGGAAAAATACACAGGAAGCGACACTTTTATTAGAATTTTCTTTTTCCTTTTGTTGGGTTTCTTTTCTCGTTTCTTTAAGATTTTCTTTCGATTTCGATTTTGATTTACATGCACATCACTCCATTATCTATGAAACACACACACAAAAGCCAGTCAAGAAAACATGAAGAAAAAGTTTTTTTTTTTGTATTCACTTTTGACTTTCTGCGAGTTGTATGATTAATTCAATTGTTTTGCAGCTTTTTTTATGTGGTATATCTCCATTTTTTATGAGAAAATATAAAATTTTCCCAACTTCAAATCGACCGACGATGTGAAAAACAAAAATCACTACAAACACTCATACAGCCGAACAAAAAAGGAAGAAAAACTATCAGCTACGGACAATACGAAACGAACGGCACACCGAACACAGTAGTAGACAGACAGAGCAGAGCGATTTTTCTACATTTTCATTTCACGTACCCTTTTTGCGTTGCTATTTCGTTTTGATTTGCTCTGTCTGGCTAAATGGCAGTGGCTGACCGACACCGCTATTGTTCTGTAGGGTTGTCACGGTCTTTCAAATGTTTACAGTGATTGTGTAACTACTTGTACTACTCTTACTGTAAAGGTTTTTATTTTAACATTTTTGATTCAAAGTGTACCAGACTGTCATTCGGGAAAAGAAGGAAAGGAAACTTGAACTATCTTATCGACAATTTTAAATCAAAATGTATGGTATAAACAGATTAGAAAAGCAACATCAACTATGACATCCCCTGCGCGTTTTAGGAACAATGGATTTTAATAAATATATACCTAGGAAGGAAATGTACACAAGAGAAGAATTTTCAGATTTTTCAACTTTCTAAAGTTTTTTTTTTTCAGTGAAGTATTTGTTTGTTTATATGATTTGGTTTAACATTTTAACATTCAGATAGAATTTTTACCCATTAGCTTTATACAGGGTGATTTTTTAAGAGGTTTAGAACTTTATTTAAAAAAAAAAAACACAAAAAATTCGAAAAAATGAATGAAATATTTATTTGAATCGATAGTTTGAACCTTGCAATTTAATGTTTAAAGATAATTTCATGCAAATGTTGACCGCGGCTGCGTCTCAGGTAGCACATCCGCTGAGTCCAATTTTGGCATACTCTTTCACACATATCGGCCGGTATCTCACGAATGAATGCATGGATGTTGGCTTCCAGTGCGTCAATCGAAGCGGGCTTGTCCCTATACACATTAGCCTTGGCATACCCCCACAAAAAATAATCTAATGGTGTCAAATCGCACGATCTAGGCGGCCAATTGACCGGCCCGAAACGTGAAATTAACTGTTCACCAAACTCGCCTCGCAATTGCGCCATTGTTTCGCGTGCTGTGTGGCATGTGGCACCGTCTTGTTGAAACCACATATCATGCAAGTCAAGAACTTCCATTTCGGGCAAAAAAAAGTTTGTTATCATCGCTCGGTAGCGTTCACCATTGACAGTAACGCTGCGATTCGCATCATCTTTGAAGAAATATGGCCCAATAAAACAGTGGCTTTTTCGGGATGCATTGGTAGCTGTTGCAATGCTTCTGGCTGATCTTCACTCCAAATGCGGCAATTTTGCTTATTTACGTACCCATTCAACCAAAAATGAGCCTCATCGCTGAACACAATTTTTCGATAAAAAAGCGGATCCTCGGCCAGCTTTCCAAGAGCCCATTCACCAAAAATTCGGCGTTGTGGTAGGTCGGCTGGCTTTAGTTCTTGCACCAGCTGTATCTTAAAAGGCTTTACGCCCAAATCCTTCCGCAAAATTTTCCACGTAGTGCTGTAACAAAGGCCTAACTGCTGGGAACGGCGCCGAATCGACATTTCGCGGTCTTCTGTCACACTAGCTGATACGGCCGCAATATTTTCTTCAATACGCACAGTACGTAAACGTGTTGGTGGTTTAATGTCCAACAAAGTAAATTTGGTGCGAAATTTGGTCACAATCTTCCGAATAGACTGCTCAGAAGGTCGAGAATGCCGATCATAAAATGGAAGCAGCGCGCGATGAACATTTCGAACCGAGCACGAATTTTTATAGTAAAATTCAATAATTTGCAAGCGTTGTTCATTTGTAAGACGATCCATGGTTAAATTGCAAGCCAAACTGAAGCTGTTTGACAGTGACACAAGGTACTAAACACACGTCAGCTGTCAAAACCAGTGTTGCCAAAACCAAACCAGCTAAAAAATCACCCTTTAATATAATATATAACTGAAGCCTTAGCAATTATTTTTTGTATTTTATTTGAAAGAAAAAACTCTTTAATAAACCGCAATGTGCATATAACAATACATTAGTTTACTTTTTTCCGTTACAAAAGAAAAGCCAACGAAATAAAAAAAATATATACATGCAAAACGTAAATTAAAGTTTTCCATTGTGGTTCCCTAATTCGCATTGTTGCGACTTGTTGTTTACTTTAGCAACTCGCCCTAAGATCACAGATGAGTAATTTACCAGAAAGTCGCCATCAAACGTCGTCCATTTTCGTAAATACCACCAAAACAAATGCTAAAACTCGTTTGGTTAAAAGAACACCGATTTCGACAGTAATAACTTTAAGTTGGCCCAAAAAATCGATTTTTTTTATTCCTGATAAATTTTGTTGATCTTGAAATATTATCTCCCCTTTGCTTTCGACAATGACATAAAAATTCAGAAAATTGTTCTCAACTGGAAATTTGAAAGCTACACCGATTCTAGCAACATTGTTACAGAAATACACCCATGTTGCTAAATCAAAATCTGAAATTACAAAACGAAAATACCATAACTTTCATGTCTTCACAGACAGGAAATTAGATTTGGCACCACATTTAATGGTGAATATTTCGATCAAACACTTCCTTTATGTTGATAGTGTTCGTTTGATGTCGACTTTCATTCAACCATTCACAATGTTGTGACTGTTCCAACTGCTGTCAAGAACTGTTCCAACTACTGTCCAATACTGTTTCAACTGCTGTCAGTACTATTCCAGCTTTTTTGCAAGTACATAGCGAATTGGGTGAATAAAAATCGACATGATATTCGTGTCAAAAGAAGAATAGAAAACAAAGATCAAAATGTTTCTGCTATACAAAATAGGGGAAAGATTTTGATCTTATAAAAGCGCATGTTCAAATTCTTTGCAGAAATATTAAAAAAATAATTCAACAACCATATTTTTTATGACCCCTAGGCCCTTGGTATCGTTTACGTGAAAAAAACGTGAAATCTCAGCACCTGAACTCCCAGCAATAATAGTTCTGTCTCCCTTTTCTAAAATCGAAATTTCAAACATAAACAAAATTTTGCAAAGCAGCTGTTTTAAAAGTGACGGCAAGCAAACTATACAAAAAATATTCGGCTTTTCTCCTCGCTTATCCCATAAAAAACTTTGCTTTCGACAATGTCGACAACATTTAATAAGAACCTCACTGGCTACATCAACATCGAAGATTGTCGCAAATTAGTTAAATTCTTCGTCGATATGCGACGATACAATACCGCTTTGTTTTGGGCAGAAAAAGTATCCCTGATGAGTGAACATGAACCGCGAGATATCTACATGCAAGCCAATTGCATGTTTTTGCTAAAGGAATACCAACGCGCGGTGTATACCATCAAACTCCACGGGTTGGAGAAATCAAACATTATGTGTTTCTATCTCATCCTCGAATGCCTATACGAATCCAAGGAATATAACGAAGCCATCACGCTTATGAACACCATCGATTTTGACTTCCTCTCCTCTTCGTTCATCTCTAAATCCTGTATTGGAGACAACAGCAGCATCTGGTCGGATGAGGTCAACAAGAACAACGTTTTGGCGTCCATCATCTTCTTCAAGGGAAAAATTTACGAAGCAATGGACAATCGAGGACTAGCAGTTGATTACTATGTGCAGGCGCTTCACAAGTCCGTCTTTTGCTTTGAAGCGTTGGATGCTCTCACTCAACATGACATGCTGATGGCAAGTGAAGAGAATGAGCTTCTTCAGCATTTACCGTTCTTTCAGCAGTGTACCGAAGCAGAGTCTAAACTGGTTTCAGCTCTCTACTCAAGCAAATTAAAGAAGTATTACGAAACAGATGGAACCGACATAAGTCCAGAGAACCTGGCAAATAGTCGGTTTAACAAATTTAAGTCTATCAGAGACCTCACTGGTAAAATTATGAAAACTTTACCACACGAAGTGCAGCTGAACAAGACAAAGATTTCGAATCTGGTTGCTCCAGGTCCAGCAGCGAACATTCTATCACCAGCAAACAAACTACTGGAGGATCTAAAAAATGTTCAAACGTCGTTCTTCAACAACAGCCTTTCGAAGGTTTACCCAGCCGAAGCCGACACGAATCGATTAAATTTCAGCAATCTAAATGCATCTAAGGATATGGATGAAGCCAACTCAATTGCACTGTCAGCCTGCCTGACCAGGATCGAAAAGAGCACTGACATCCTTGCCGGAAATGCTCTAAAGCTCTTCTATAACTGTGAATACAAGCAGTGTCTCCATGTACTTAATGAACTACTCAAAATCGACCCTCACCACCGTGACGGTCTGACTGTTCAAATCGGTTGTTTGGTGGAGCTTAAGGACTGCAGTAAACTTTTCTATTTGGCGCATAAACTTGTGGATAACTATCCAGATAAGGCAATCTCTTGGTACGCTGTTGGGTGCTACTACGATTTGATCGGTAAAAGTGACCCAGCAAGAAGGTATCTCCTCAAAGCCACTTCACTGGACCGCCTATACGGACCAGCTTGGCTGGCATATGGTCATTCCTTTGCGAAGGAGAACGAACATGATCAAGCGATGGCAGCATACTTTAAAGCCACTCAATTGATGCGCGGTTGCCATCTTCCCTTGCTGTACATTGGAGTCGAATGTGGAATGACAAAGAATCTAGAACTGGCCGAACAATTCTTCTATAAGGCTTTGTTTGTCGCCCCACTTGATGTATTTATACTTCACGAGCTAGGAATTATAAAATACGAATACCAATGCTATGAGAGTGCAGAAGATATATTCCGCGCCACTGTCGAGATCGTCACAACGCGCTCCAACCGTAACATGGAAGACATCTCTCCCAAGTGGGAGTCATTGTTCAACAACCTTGGACATTGCTGCAGAAAGAACAAGAAATACGAAGAAGCACTAAAGCATCATCAGTTCGCTTTACTTCTAAAACCACAGTCATCCCACACATACACAGCAATTGGATTCATCTACGCTCTGATGGGAAACTTGGAAGAAGCCATCGTACATTGCCACAAGAGTTTGGCTCTCAACAGGGACTGCGTGGTTACTTCAACAATCCTAAAGACTTGCATTGAGGACCATATGGAGAGTCAGTATGTATCAGAAGGGTCGGAAGATGAGGGGACGTTCTTTAATGACACCACGCAAAAGATTACATGAAATGTTTTTACGCTTAAGATGATAATAATTGTACAATCTGTAAGTTGCTGAGTTTTTTTTTTTGTAAAATAAAAAATTGAGAAAATGAGCGTAATTGTTTTATGGAATTCAATTTTTGACTGATTAGAAATGTTTGAATTTACAGCTCTGAAAATAAAGAAAAAAAAAAACAGACCATATAATTAGAAATTTAGATACTTGCAGTTGGTCTGACTGACTTAGCAAAGCACAGTAAAAGGACTAAAAGTGTGAGAGCGTTGCCTCCGAACTCTGTAGACTGGAGAATTTTTAGATATAACCGGTTTTTTGTGCTTTATAAAATTGATTTGAAAATTTTCAATAATTTGTAAGGTTTATAACAAAAACATGAACATAAAAAACATGAAGTACTTGTTTATTTTTAATTAACTCTTAAAGGGTTTGTCACAATGTGCCGCTCCTCACTTTTTTTATTTTTAAACCTAACATTTTTTTAAAATTAAAAAAAAGGAGAGTCTTGAAGCAATAATAATTGAAAATAATAATAACGTCTTAGGAGCAATAATTGCCAAGTTGCTAAGACTATCAGAGGGAAAGCATATTTAAAAATTTTGCCCATTTGCCTGTCTTAGGTGAAGAAGGTGTGAGGTTGTGAACCTAAGCTGCACAGAAAATTACAGTGCACGAGTAAAATCTCAGCTCTCTAATAACCACATACTCCAATCTACATAAGCACAGCTAAGTAACGAACTAGTCAACTCCGAAAGAATCTATCAATTTGCCCCCAAGCATAAACTCAGATGTTTTTATCCACATAATTTGTACTTATAAAGGAGTTCACGTGTAAATCAAAAGCTTGCACAGTTATAAAAAGTTATTAATATTTTTTTTTTTCATTTTCAAATATGAGGTGGTACAATTCTCCACCTGAAATGAGGTGTTGCTTCAACTGAATTGCAATACTGTATGATATGAAAAGCATTAGCTGTAATATAATAAATAATAAAATAAAATACGTTGCGTGCAACAAATTTGTGGACGATTAGTCATGCTCTATATGTATTGCCTCATGTATGAGTAAAACCCAGTATGAGTAAGATATTTGCATGCTTTTAAAGAGTAGAACTAAATATACTCATGGCAGAAGAATGAATGTGCAAATTTTCCAATTTTGAGTTAATTGGTTAGTCTGATTTACCTTTGGTGGTTCTATGTTATGCCAAAATCTAGAATTTCATGTGTACAAGAAAGCATAATATTTTAAAATGTTTCAAAAACCATTCTATTTCTACGAGAGCATTTAACATTCAAACGTGATTTCCCAACATTTTCATATTTGCACATTCAGGTTTCTGACCTAAAGGAACGATATCAAACCATTTCTTTTTCAATAACGTGCAAAATTTTAAATCAATTGACTAACAGAGCGTGGGTATTGCAGAAGTATTTTTGTTTTTTGTTTGACCCTAACCCTTACGAGTTTAATTTAATATTAGAATAGATATTAATTAACCAATAATTCATTTTAAAAGTTGATGTATCGGAACTGACGAATTGTATGAAAAAGGAATTAAAATAAACACATTACTTGTTAAACGCAATAGCCAGTTGCATTCCACCCCTACAGCAGATCAACCGCAATACTCGCCATGCTATGAATGCACATCAGTACCGTGCTTAAAGGTACGGAAACGCACGCTCGCGAGAGTGCATATGTGAATCGTTTTTTGGACTCGCGGGCACACGCGAGTCCAAAGGCTTTAAGCCTATATTCAGGCGGACAGTGAAATACAAGGATTCGTTTATTAACCGAACAATACCAATGTGAATTCTCTCACACTCTCTTTTTTTCCTACGCATTAGAATTTACAGACATTCAAAATTAACGTGCATCGGTATCTCCTTTTCCCTATCCTTCATTTGACTTATGCCCGCACTGTGTTACTTCATTATAAAGGTTTAGTGCGCGTACGTTATAAAAAAAAATACTTACTTGCTGTGGTTGATGAGGAAATTTAGTGTCTGTTTATTTATTGTTGAGATTGTAGCTGTGACTGTGATTGCTGAGTTGGGGAACAATTTCATAAAAATTACGTGTGAATGTTGGATTTTCTTAAAAACAATTTCACTTTCTATGATTTTCTTTTTCGAATTTAATGTTTAAGGTACCCAATTATTATAATTAACAAATATATATATTCTATTTGTATTTTTTAAGTCTTTATTTTATTTGTCATTTTGAAATTAAAAGGTACACACCGACATTCGAAACAAAATAGATTGTACTCTCTTGCTATGGGACACTTCCCATAGCCGCACAGATTTGAAATAACGGGCTTAAATGTGAGTAAACGTAGGTAAAATAAAATAAATATTAGGCGTAAACCTGTATGGGCCAGGACCTAAAGCCTAGCTTATCCAACCATTGTGTGTGCGAAGTTATATTTTTGACACGAATGGCGGGACCTACAGTTTAATGCTGATTCCGAACGGCAATTTATTTTTGAGAAGCTTCTCATGACATTTCTTACACTTGGATGTTTGTCAGACGTTCGCAAGAGGTGAGACAGCGAATAAAAACTTTCAGGTGGTACAGGTCGGGATTTGAACCTCTCGCTTAGTGCTCCAACGCACTTAACCACTAAGCCGCTGCACCAGTAAACGTAGGTACGCGGTCGAAAATCGTCTAAGTGCCTGTATGATTTGAAAGAGTCGGGTATTTTTGAGTGAAAAACGAAAACGTTTATTGTGCTCAATGATTAATATCCTTTATTCTAATAGCATTCCATAATTCCAATTGACACATTTATCCAGCTAGATAATCATTTTGAGCACATATTCAAATTATGGACAGCAGTTTTAAGAACATAATCACACTGCAATATGTTGCGTGCGAGATATTTTAACCAAATTGCTTAAAAAAAATCCACCTAATTCACCAACATTTACTTACAGCATTATCAACTACATAAAAAAAGTTCGATTGTTTAATTTGTTATGTGAACCGAACAAACGACAACAACAAAAAACATACTCATAACTAATTTATATTACTTTCTCCTTTATTACACTAAAAAATAAGTTACTGACTAGGAATTCATACATAAACAATGGTTTTGTTTCCTCATAACTTTCTTTTGGATACTGCATCGATAAATTCAATTTCATGCATTTTGTTTTGTTTGCTTTGTTTACTTTACAAATATACTCTATTAAGTTCAGTGTTTTTTTAAGTTTTTTTTTCAGATATTAATGCTAAACAGTACTATTTTATAAATAAACAGACACATAGAATGTGACAAGGACATTAAAAAAAAAAAACACAATACACGATACAATACAAACTATAGAAATACAAAATAATAATAATTATTGTTGTTGCTGGCTGCTGCTGCTAAACTTAGAATTAAAAACTGTTCGCGTTTTTATGGCAAAACTTGGGCGATATTGACCAATCTTTGGTTTTCACTGAATTTGTTTGTGTGTTTCTTTGGGGGCTTACACGTTTAAACGTGTTTCATACGCAATACTAGACTAGATTAGGAACCACATTTGTACATCTCTAAACAATAGACGATCTAAAACTGACACAGGGACTTAGTAATAAAATAAAATAAAAAATCATCTTACAAAGTTACATGCACTGCATTTGTTGTGCTTGCAACGCTGCAGTGTGTGTTTGCGTTCTGTTTGTGTTGTACAAAATAATAAATTAGTTTAAGCCGGTTAGTGCAGTGACTAGCTCTGATTGGTGTGGCCATTCACCTTGGGTAAATGACAATGGCACGGCGGTGTGCAGCTGCTGTGGGCTCCACAGGTGCTACCTGTGACTTCCAGTTTTCGAGTAAGGGTCTTCCAGTACTCGATTTGTGCATTCAATAGGTCGATCTTTCGCTTTCGCTCTTCGATTGCCAGATTGAGGAGGAACTCATTTTTGTTCGTCGCACATTCGGGCGGTGTGCGGATCGATGGACTCGACGATGAGTTTGTATTTCCGTTGAGATGATTGTTGTTCGATTTTCGTCCCTGTATGTGTATGTTGCGCATCACGATGTCAGGTGTGGGCTGTGTGGGCGGCCGACTGAAGATCTCATCGTCCTCCTCCTCCAAACACACTTCGGGGATGTCTTTGTTGCTAAGGCAATCGTCATCGTCGTCCATGTCGCCATTATGAACTGACGACGATTGATCATTGTCACTGATATCTTCAGACTTAATGACAATCACATCGTTGTCGAATGTACTGGCCATCTGTAAACAGAAAAAGATAAAGATTTCGAGATAGAAGTGCTATCTGAAGATTTTTGTTTACCTTGGTATCATTGTCAAACTCGATTTTCGAAGGCTGCCGCCCGCTGTAAGGTGTGCCGCTGGGCGAACCATTTGACGAAAGGTACTGATTGATGGATTCCTGTTGTGACAATGCTTCCAGAATGTCCATGAATGACTTTGAATTCTTGCCATCATTGCAAAGGTCCTTCTTTAGTAGCAGTTTCATGTTCTTGTACAACTGACGCAGTTGTTTGGCCGATCTCTGATGGTAAACCCGACAGTTGAACTCCTTCGCTATCACACGCCACACTTCATCTTTTTTTCGATTCGACTCTGCATCCGTTCGCTTATTTTCTATTACATCCTTATATTGTGCGGCGAATCCAAGAACCATGTTTCTTTCCCTCTGGGTGTAGCGAGGAGTCTTCTCCATTTTAATACGCTTTCGGTGTGACGTCTTGAGGCTAAAACAGTTGTAAAAATGTATTTATATTTATTTTGAATGAAATTTTCGATTTAAGTCGCTGTCTTCTCGACGGTGAAAACCTCAGACTGATTCTGAGTAATTCTTTCCCCCACAAAGATAACAGAAATAACCCACAATAGCAACCACAACGACGACGACGCACGAGAACAACTATTGAAACGAGCGTAAGCACAAGATAAGCGTACACATAAGCGCGCGTTTGCCCCCTTCTCCTGCCTACCTGTGATCGAATATCTAATCTCAAATTGAAGATTACAAAAATACAGGCAACAGCACCACTGGCACACATGGCCATGCCAGTGTCGTCGTTTAAGTTAAAAGCTTAAGTCGAGTTTGAGAACACTGTGGTTGCGCGCGCTAGTGTGTTCAAGTGAGCAAACACTCGCGCGAACAGTAAATAAATGGAAAACATTTTTTGACTGATAAGGTTTATTATCTCAGAGCAGCAGCAAGCTTTTAAACTAATGAATCTACGGGCAGCGCCTGAAATTATTACGATAAAGCTATGATTAGTTTGTGCATTGTTTTATCGGTTTCCATGAACCTAACCAAACCGAACCTTGTATTACGTTCATATATTTTGGTAGGTAGAATTTTCGGTGAGATTGTCAACAGGGTTTATCACATTTGGGGATAGTATTTTTTATTTAGAAGCAGGCTTATCATGTGCTTTTAGATATTGTATATAGTATTTACTTATGCTTACGTCGAAAGAATCTGCTCTGCTATCTGTGATGAATAAGTCGCAGTATGGGAAGCGAGTAATTTACTGGCTTTAAAAATATGTTTAGCAAAGTGTCTTCTTTTTGTCTGTACAATATTGTGGAAGTATATTTAAGTAAGTCACTGGTGTGAGATGACAAGACCTAACTATAAAACAAAGCTGTGACTCTTATTCGTGTGAGACATTAAAATGCAAGAGGAGCTTATCATTTTCACCAAGCCGCCCTCTGACTTCGATTCAAACAAAGCGAGGACTTTTTGAATTACCTAAATTAACAAATTAAATTAAAAAAATTCTTCGGTCTATCATTCAGAACGAATGGAGGAGAAGATGCAACTTCAAGAGTCGTTAGCCGTTAAGTAAGTAAGTAGTAAATTAACGAATGATAGGTCATTATAACTATGGAGTACATAAATTAAATGCAGAATCTTTATTTGCCACAGTGTAGGGAATTTACAGCGTTTACAAAGGGGAAAATATAACCTTTGTGATTTTCTTTAATCCATAAGTGTGGACCTAGCTTCGAAAGTCAAACTGACTGTTTTTTTGAAAGACTGTTTTTTTTTAGATGTATAGAACTTTATGTTGGAAACACTATTTCATGTCACAATTGATTTATTGAAGAAAAAGTTTGGTAAGCGCATATTTTCACACTACGGACCCGTGAATTGGCCTCCAAAATCGAGCGATTTAAAGCCAGAAATCATATTTAAATTATAATATCAAAGGATTACCTTTCGAATAAAGTAAATTCATATCAAATTATAAAACAAATAATCTTTGGTTTATTCCATTTCATAGTTTTATACCTTTAACAAAAACAACCTTTATATGTTGGTGTAGTGACAGCCAAACTGAACTTTAGACCTAATACCTTATCATTTAACCACTTATAAGTTAGTGATTTAACTCAAGAACTCTTCGAAGACTAAACACTCTGAGTCTTTGTTGGGTTCCGAGTCATACTGGATTCACGGGAAATGTGATCTGCGACGAACTTGCTCTTAAGTTTTTATAGATGCCAGAGTCTTCTCCGGACCTTCCTCTGCAACCCAAAAGTCAGTAGTTTTCTCGAAAGCAGTACCACAAAGTGATTTGTTTTGTAAATGCGTTTGCGCTCTCTTGGAGTATTAGTATGCTGAGCTGAGCTGCATCCGTAGATTTTCGGATATAACCGATGAAATATGTACGCTGAGGTTGTAGTTTTTTTTCCCTAAATACTCACACTTTTTCTTTTGCAGAAGCAGCAACTGAATATGTCTCGACAAGAATAATAGACCTAAAATATAACGTACGTAAAATATCAAAAGAATATTTTTTTTAAAGAATTAGAGTCAGTTGTAATTTTGTGTTCGGTCAGTGGAGATGTTTTTACGAGCGAAAAGGAGAATGAAATTATTTTAGCGTTATTATTATTTTGTTTATTTTTATTTTATTTTTTATTTGATTCTGTGTTATTTTGTCAAATTTAATAAATTAAAATTAAACGCGAATTTAATGCAAATGTCTTTATATTTTATTACGTATTATTTTCATAAATGTGTCTATCTGTTTCTCAGTGAAAACAAAGTACTTGTTTATTTCTATATTTGCGAGTATTGTGCTTACCTACATAAACATATGGTTTGAAAATAATTCTATTGGAATACTTCCATAGTAATTCTATTGTGAGACCAGTTGTACTGAAGAAGTTCTACAGCAGTACTGCTGAAGTTATCATAAGTAATAATATCATGCAACCACTAACTAACCGACTATCTGTACAATTACTCATCTGTGGTCTTAGTACTCAAAAATGCAGCGAAATGCTGGTTTGTCTGCAAATTGGTTGTATATCTACGACATGGCTATTCGAATCTGTTACGAACTGGAGCAGGCACATAAGTTAGCACATAAATAGCAAGTTAGTTGAACCTGATTTATGCGAACGCATGAGTTGTGGCTTTCGCAGAGCACCTCTATGTACAGTTTCTATTTTCTCTCAAGATACCTACGACTTCTGTTCGGCCTTGTTCACTTTGATAGAAGCGTAAAATCAGTGAATATAAACGAATACAGAGTTTTTAGGCGCTTCTTATGTTTTGTTTTAATTTTCATTGTACCCCAAAAGAGCGATTGTGTCAGGCCTTGAATTGCGAGATTTCCTATCGTAATTGGAATGAGCATTATGATTTTGGAAAATGTATTTTTTTTGCAAAGTCTAATGCAAACAATTATTAAAAAAAAGATTTAGGTAGGTGATGAAAAAGCAAGATTTTTTAAAGAATAAATTAATAAATATTAGGCGTAAACAGCCCATACAGGATATTCTGGGAGGGACCTATGCAGATTACGAACGGCAAACATTTGTCGAGAAACTTCTCATGTCAATGTCTTACTCTTGGATGTTTGTCAAACTTTCACAAGAGGTGGGGCAGTGAATAAAAACTTTCTAATGGTGCGGGTCGGATATGATATTTTACTTGCAATAAAAAAAATGTTAAGACATTTAGTTAGTGCAAATTTTTTGTTTTATCATTTTTCTTTCATTTTCACTTATGAATGAATTTTGATAGTAAAGCCCCCTTAAACTACGAATTCAACGTACTTTTCATGTAATCCCGTTTCTCATTTCCATCATTGTTAAATGGTACCCCAAGAGAAGTTTTAAACATGTAGGTTGTTGCACCGTATTGAAATAAAAAAAATTAAGCATTATGAATCGTCGTCAAGTAATGTTTCACCTAAGTTTTAAAAAACAACAAACATAAGCTTACGCCCGCTTGATGTATATTGTTCACATCGCTATTGATATCCCTATGTGCAACCCAGAAAAAACCAATGGAAACATGATAGATGACATTTTATTTCTTTTTATAAAAAAAAAAAACAGCATTTCTGTAAAAAAAACGCCCACAAAAATGGGATGTTTTTAAAAACTTTGTATGTAATAAACATTCATAAATGGTTTACTAAGGACAAAAAAGTCACTATATGGGAAACTTGCTCATTGTCTACATATGTTGTCAACTTTAGCTTTAATGGTCCAGTGACAGACGGACATTGCTTAATTGTCACAACTTTTGCCACTAATCCCACGTACATATACTTAGGTATTTTGGGATGAAGTGTCAGCATTAATGTATCCATGAGATAGGGTATAAAACTTCATGCACGTAAACGTACGTTTAGCTGCTTGTGAAAAATGTAGTTCATGTTCCAACGCACAAGGTCTTTGTTGCTAGACGGTTTCCCCTTTAAATGGTATAATCCGTTTATAACCGTTAGCGTTTGGCGGCAACAATTTATGTATATTTTTTTTTACAATAGGTTTGGCACTGCTTAAATAAAACTTATGTGTTTATTTACACAATAAATTTAAAGAGAGCGCACGTGTTGGCTTCAAAATTCTAAAACTATTTGAATAAAAATTAAACTTTTGTTTTGGATTTTTTAAGATACTGACTCCTTATTCTGACTTTGTCTTTCGTATTCAATCCAAAAATTTGTATTTCTTTTGAACCGCTTAATTGTCCAGGCAATGAAGCTGGGAGATTAGAAGTTAAATCTGTTTAAATTTGTTTTATTTCTATTTCACTTTTACTAAGATTATTTTCTTTTCAGCATTACAGACTCTGAGATGTCATTCAAGTTGAATTTTCAAAGGTCTATACGAATTTGGCTAGAAGAAGAAACCTTTTCACATGTATAAGAACACACACAGGAAGCCACATTGAACGTGCTGCCACTTTAGTATTTAACAATATTAATAGTTCTTGCAGTCAATTGGCATGTGTAAGGTGATTTCTATTCAACTATGTAGCACATTTCCAAGAACTAACACGGAATTTAGATAAAAATATTCAAGCTCCCTGCTAAATAAAATTTCTTAAACAACATTCCTTTTGCTTTTGAATTCAGTTCAAAAAGAACACATAAACATTAGATACCAATACCGATACAGCATCAACAACAACAACAACAACTCAAAGCTATAACGTATATTTAAGAAAAATGTCTTAATTCGGATAAAAACGGAAAATAAATATTTTCCAATATTTAAGTTGCCGTTGCAGCCGATGATGTTGGTGAGTAATCGAAACAGAAAATGTTTTTCCATTCTATAAATAAACACAATTCCCCACTCAATGACGAGTATTAGACAACAATTTTGAGAGGCGATGTTTCCAAATAGAATTTGATGATTGTCTTTGGTTTTTTTGTGATCCATTTTTTTTAAACAAAGTCCGTCAAAAAATGCACTTCCAGGCTCTGGCTAATCCTTGAACTAAATTTAATATGAGTTCACTTACTCGTTGATGGTAAAGAACAAATAACTCTGATATATTCGTCCTCTTCAGGGAGACACAATTACCCGCACGAGAACGCGAGAGAACAAACAACAAGAAAAAAAAAACTAGATCAATTCACAGATACAGCGTCGAGCAACTGATGCGAGTGGAACCAGCTAACAAGCGCGGATGGTTGGCGGCTCTCGGCTACTTGGCATATTTCCTCATCTCACATATCGAAAACTAAAATTAAATCACATTGCCGTCGTAAACACAGAACGAACTCCTTCTCGCGTTCGCGATCTCTTTCTCCTGTGTTGCGTAGTACGGTAGTTTGGGTACCGAGCAGTACACCGAATATAAGAAATCCTCACCACCCGCCCGCAGATCCGCTTAATCTCAAGATCTATCTACAAGCAACGCCGTCGGATTCAAATCTAAACATTCATAAATTTGGGTAAAAATAAACTTAGAAAATAGATTCGTGGCGGTGGATTGCTTTTCGATTTCATCGTCGGCAGTGCCGTGTTCGGAACGGGTGTTGTGCTTTTTTCAAAACACACAGACAAAGCAAGTACAGCGTGTTTTAGATCTAGTACGAGACTATCTGAACATGCATGCACTGCGCTTACCCTTTGCACTTGGGTTGGTTCAACGGGGTGAGAGGGAGTTTTTGTTTGGCGGAAAACTGAGAATTTGTGTTCGTTTTTCTTTTTTCTTGTCGATTTTTTTTTTTTCATTTCGATGATGATTGGATATATTTTCGGCTTCGACAGAAGCATGTCGTTATGGCAGTGTCTTGAGAAATTCTTATTACGCACAGATTTGGGAGGGGTATGTGAGGAAATAGTTGCGACTTTTGGGTTACGGAGGTGAGTTATCACATAAGACTTAAATTATTTCAAAAGACAAATTGATACTAAAAGTATAGCTAAGTCATTGACCGTGAAAGGTAACCTTTTAAAACAACACTCAGTGATATCTTGGATTGACTCATACATTAAAGTGCGAGTTCCTGGTTCATAAGACGTTGATCGTAGGTTGAAATCTGCAACTTATTTTCTATTCTTACTGTGTAGTGCGCACAGTACTTTTCTTAAAGTTCAAAAAGAAAGTTTATGCTGAAAATAAGAAGCGACACCCAAAATCGACGAATCGGTCAGAATTTCAAATTGACAGCTATAACATCAAGGGAGTTTTTTGTTTTTTTTTTTGTTTAAGCTTCTGACTCGCCGATGCGACAGGGACTGCACTTCGACCTAAAAGATCTTTTGTGCTAAATGTCAGAGAGCAGCGCCTCTATTTTCCTAATGTAGCTGATGATGCGATCAGCAGAAAGACTTTTAATAGCATCAGTGGTAATTACTTGTTTAGAAAAGTTGTCCTTATTCCGTAAAGGGCCGGGCACTCGCATATGATGTGCCCTGGGGTTTCGTCTTCTTCAAAACAAAGCCTCCGGTGAGTCGTCTATTTGTAGTTTATGGAAATGATATCTTAATCTGTGATGGCCATTTAAGTATCCAATAAGATTTTTTAAATCACGTCTAGATAGATTAAGTATCTTCTTGGCATCGTCTCTGAAGGGCTGTATAACCGTTTTGGACTGCCTAAGAGCTGGGATGTTTTCCCAATAGGAGATGGACATGTTCTGTTCCCTGCTTTTTAGCTTTGAAAAGCTTCGTCAGCTTTTTTATTTCTCCTTAATTTGCTCGTGTCCGGGAACCCACCAGACTTTGGTGTTATTCCTGGTACTGAGTGCCTGAAAGGTTTGAAAGTAGTGTAGTACTGATTTGGAGTCAAGGAAGCTAAGGGCTTTTATAGCTGCTTGACTGTCCGTGAACGTATAGATGTTGGCGTCTTTAATACCTAAGTGTGAATTAGGTTTGTGCATTCCTTAATGGCATGGAGCTCTGCCTGAAATACACTGAGACTGGAAATTTACCCATGGGTATTGAGACATTTTTGTTTGGACCGTAGATACCAGCTCCAACCCCAGAGCCCATTTTTAAACCCATCTGTATACCACTTTAGGCGGTTTTGGCTATAAGGTGGGTTGTTGCCAACCCATGCTTCTCTGTTTCTGATTTTAGTAGAGAAACCTTTGTTGAAGTAAAGTGTGTTTGTTGTTCGATCTGTTACCAAGCAGATCATATCTAAATCGGGGATTTCCGATAGCAATTGCTTTAGTTCTAAATTTTTACTAATGGTTTGCTCTTTTGTTTGTTTCAAACTTGCAGTGTTTCATATTGCCACTTTTTTATGAAAATTTGGAGGGGTGTTAATCCTATTAGAGCTTCTATGGTCGCCGTGTGACAGGTCCACATGGGGAGATATCATTATCATTAGGTTTGTTTATCGCGGACATTTGGGTGGTTTTCTTCCACCATATAATAGAAGCGTAGGTTCAAGATAGTAAGGGATTTTGTCTACTTTGGCATTTCTGTCACATCATTCTGGCTCTTTAGAAACCAAAAGAAGAATAACGCTTATCCATCGCTGTTCTCTTTATGCTGAGAAGGCAACTTTGTCTTAAGGGCTCTCCTTCGCAACTAGAGAAACTGGGGAGAGACGATTCAACGATGAACTCTACAAGCTCTACAGCGAACAAAAACTACCCATTGGTCGTTTAAGATGGCTGAGACATGCAGAGCGAATGAACACAAACACCAAAAACCTCGCCAACGCTACAAAGTGCAAATCAGTATTATATTCGTCATAAGGGTGTATAAGGATGTCGCTCATAAACAGTTTTAATATCGTCAACAATCTCAAATCGCGATCCTCTAAGAGGTAAGTTGATCAACTAGAAACTGGGTGGAAGATTTGTCAAAAAAGCTATCATTATAGAGGGTACTGCGAAATCAGAAAGTGATGTCGTATTTACTCTTCTTTGGAATATCGTGATGAATGAACTACTGAAAGGAGGGGTCTGAACTGCTTCAGCTTGCTTTGGACATCCCAGAAAAGCAACTCAATAAATTAATTAAAGAAACTCATACAATTCACTCTTAACAAACTTAAAATGTTGGCAGATCGTCAATAAAATCTAGGAAATACAAAATTCGAAATATTTGTTTTTTTTTAAGCTGAACCTAATATTTAAGAAAGTTTTTAAATTCGATTTTGGCAAAGATGCTCTTGGAAATATCTCGAATGTTGTCACTCACTGGCTACCTAAAAGACTCCGCCAAAAGAATGAGGGATAAATTGTGAAAAGTGTGATAGATGTTTTTCAACATTAAAAGAATCCGTGACATCAAGAATAGTAAATTTTATGACTATATTCTATAAGCTGCCAAAGATGCCATTTCAAATAGTTACAAAATATTACAAACACATTAAAAACAAAACAGAATATGTGACTATAAATAAAATCTAAGGTATTTTCAAGTAACAGAACTGGAATTACCTTCAAGGACAATAGATCATTATTTGAAGAAAACTATACAAACTGTCTTATCAGGGTTCAATATACAATTTGTTTTGACCAATTGAATTTATATTTAAATTTATTCTTACAAACATTATTTTCCATAAGTGCTGAATATATTACTACATCCTCAGCAATAAAATATGAGTTTTACAGCTCCTGGGATGGCCACAAGGACCCAAGTGTGGGAGGAAAACAAACTATTCCTTTATGCCAACCCTTCTAACCTTACCTAACCCACAGCTTCTGACTATGCTTTAAATTCCGCTTTTGAACAATGAAAATAAAAGTGGGCCAAAAGCCTTTCGGAGCACCAGCATGCACTGATTACGGAGTACTTCAATACAGATGAATCACGATGTAATTTTCAGACCGACATAAAAACCTTTTTTTTCGCACGTGAAAAATTCTATCTCCGATAAATTTTCTTAAAAATTGAAGTAAAAAATCAATTTTTTTAAGGTTTTGAGAAAAATTATTTTAAAGGAGAAGCCAAAAAAACATAATTTTGTTTCATAAATTTAGAGCCATGTAGCTTTTTGTTAGTTTAAATGTATTAAGAGGTTTTTGCAGCTACATCTAATATTTCTCAAGTTATTATAGAGAATCGAAAATATTCACTTTAACTAACATTTCGGATAATATCAACATTTCAGCCCAAATGCCTAACGTTGCAAAGCAACTTAAGTCAGCTGCATGTTTACTTCCTGTCAAAGTGTCCCTCTCATAATATAGATAATAAAAATATAAGTCTCATGAAGAAGAAGAGCGCCCATATTCAAGAAAAGTGTATGGAGAGCTTTTACCTGTGAGCTGGAAGAAATATATTCCTCGCGTGCTGATATCAACCAGACTTCTCACGAGTTACGACAAAAATAAACAGAGAAGCGAAAATGTCAGGACATTTATTCGCCGAAGTTCAATACTCAAGTCCAGTTTCTAGTGGATGATGACAAAACATTACATTGATGGCGGCAGGATTGCGAAGGACCTTTAAGCGAACAGTTTCCTCGTTTCCTTCATTTGTAGCCAGGCTACATACTATGAAGATCGTTTAGCGGTGCCTGCAACAATCTTTTGCCTGGATGGATATTTTGTATTGGAGTGGTTATCGTATGAGCCCAAAAAAGACAAAGTCTCTCTACTGCTCATTCTCCGACCCAATTCTGCCTATTCCAGAAATTTATTTGAATATGGGATCTAAAATCCGCAGCGAAGCAGCCGTGGATGACGACATCAATCATCTGGCAAGCGTAGGGTGAATGATGTGGCAGGAGAACTCAGTCATCTTTTGAAAACGAAAAATGAGCCTTAAAAAGCGTATTTAACAGCGAAAGCCCATTTAAAGGAGAATTTGTTTAATTTGCTTGAAGGGAAATTTTAGTGAATAGCTGAACGTCACTCTATTTGATCTTGAACACTTCCTTTAAGAACGTAAATAATTTCTTTACTTAACCCTTATCTTGTACACATGGATAAAATTGCCCAAATCTCACCTTTTCAGGGCATATTTCGGGTGTTTTTAAATATTTTTATTTGAAATTTCTTGACTTTTTTTTTTTTAGGTAATAAATACAACGGCAATATACTTTTATCATATATCTTCATATATTATTTATTATGACACGATTTTTGCCAATAGCATTCGTTGTATATTCGTGGGTCAAAATTTCCCAATATAATATTTTCAACTTTTGTTGTGAATAATGGCTTTATTTTTTGAATAACATTGCATACATTAGAGTTAATGGGATTTCTAACAAACCTATGTTGGGCTACTTTTGCTGGCTGGTATTTTTTGGTCCCGCAGAAAGCCCTGTTAGAGAATTTGTAGAATCACTGCTAGGGAATGCAAGCTTTTACAGCTACAATTAGTTTTCGAAAGTTTCAAAAAATATCGATGGTTATACGTTGCGATAAAAAGTGTGCCAGGAATGAACGACCAGCTCGAAATAATATCGCCACAAAATGGAATTCCAGAAATAGAGGAAAATTTAATAAACAGGAAACATTCAACTCAGATGAGTACGGACGACTTTTTGGTAACATATCACCGAAGATGTTAATTCAAGAAATAAAATTTCATCTATCCAGGAAAATAATGAGAGCTATGAGCTCTAAAAAATACTAAAACAAGTTTGCCTTGAGCCTGTAATACAATGCCTACAACAATGTACTCAAAGAGTACTAGTTGGATCGTGTTAAGGACCCAAGTTACTCGCAAGTTTACACCTAAACTGAGGGTCCGGACCAAATCAAGACTATCGTGTAGTTATAGAACTCATAGAATGTAGACACATTCATTATTTTATTAAAGAGGTTATGATGAGAATTATTGGGACAATAACCCAGCCTCTTCTATGCATTGGTCCGCCTGTGAGGTTCGCCAGTTTGACTTCGAATTTGCACTATCCAATCAAATGCTGGTGTGGATGCATCTGTGCGGAAGGTTTGGGCCTACCTCTTTTTCGGGGTTGTATAGGAACGTTTTTGACATTGCCTTTTCGGGTTCGTAGAAAATTTCAAATTCTTGCTCGATAAACAAATTTTAAAAACGTGCAAAAAAAAATATCAATTGGAGAAGTGGTCCGGAGCTGAAAAGCTGTTCCATAAGACATTGAAGTAAATTCTGTTGAGTTTTATGTTGGTTCCACTCGTTACGGCTCAAGTAGAGAGATCCTGCAGCTCGTTCTAAAATCTTATTTTTATTCATTCTAGAATCTTTTCGAAAACAGAAAACACCAACAACGGATCAGTCTGTAATCAGATGTACATACCATATATATATCTGTAAATAGAAAGCTGTATGTTATGCAATTGAAAAAATTTAAGTCGCTATTTTCGCAGAAAGTCAGACAACATTTATTGCAATTGTTAACTCCAATCGAAGATCCTAACAACATCTGAATGTTCTTAGCTAATTAATTGCTCAAAGAAACCCGAAGCAGCATTTCCAGCTGCAGCTGCTAAATCACATGAAAAAACAAGGCATGTATTCGGTAAACGTCCAAATAAGAAAATAGAAGTTCATCATATAAGAACAAAAGAAGTTCAGAATTAGTTCGTCTATTAAAAAAAAAGATCTAGGGTCCTCTAAAAAAGAGTGGGTGAAATAAAGCATGTTATGTTAATCATATAAAAACACGCATTGGACAACACGCTATGCTAATTTCAGGTTTGTGACAGGTACGTGTACTATATTGACATCATAGGCCTTTTCTGTGTGCCCTTTTAAGGTTAAAGGGACGTGTTTGTAAACAAACATGCATCTACCGTCTGCTAATGGCAGCAACTTCGAGATCGTTATTAAGTTTGGTTTCTAAAAACTCCTAGAAAGTCTTATTCTGTCAGTCGCGCCTTACGGGAATGGCTGACACGTCACACGTCAGTATAAGAGCTCTGATATGGAAACACAAGTTTGGTATCGCTCCTATTCTCACATCTTGTATCGTACTGCAATATTTCGAAATCAAAAAAACTAACGCTTTGAGCTGCACTAAAATGAAGTACAAGAAGCAAAAACACAGCGAATGGACGATAACGCTCTGGGCTAGTCCATTCCAGGACAATCCAGTACCAAACCGAGCAGTTGGAAGACTCCAGTGTTACAGGCGATATCAACTTCTGATCAGGAGTTATTAAGACAGAGCTAGCGTTTTTAATCTTCTTAATTAAATTTTAAATCTAAACCAAGACTATGCTGAAGTCACTATCACAGCGTGCAGGCCGACATTTCGTTCATATCGCCTTGTTAATAGCCCTGGAAAGAGAATATAAAGGATATATAATGTGGAAACGGTATGTTCGACTGGCTGACGTAAAAAAAAAACATGCGACATCTTTTTAAAAAAGCAGTTTTTCCCTACCCTTCTGCGTAAACCGGATCGATGTTTTGGTTACAGATCTTCAATCGATCTACCTTACCGACAATACATACAGACCGAACTTGTTAGCACACAAATTTGAAAGCAAAGACTTGCGATAAAAGTATGAAAGCAACAAATTGAAAACATTCACTCACCACCCTATGGCCCACGTCCAGGTAGTATAAAAAAGAGATGTATGTCCATAATCTTACTGAACAATCTCAGCAAATCCGATTTGCACACACAAATTCAATTCCACAAAAGTCCAGCGAAGGAATACCTTTTTCCAATTTAACAACTGCACAGCTTATAGCTTATCCAGCGTCTCATCAACTCAAACCTACCCCACACCAAGACTAACAAAACGACTAATCCTTCATTTCACAAACCACTCCTTTTTCCAGATGATATGCCATCACGAAACATAGCCCCCACAGGAAACTCTCCGTATCATTACCATTTCCCATCTCAAGTCGAACAAAAATGTGGCTTCGAGATCTCCTCCTGTGTGTCGTTCATTAGCACACACCAACACTATGCACTCGCACACTGAATCACTGTTTCGTAGTATAGCAAGCACTCTGTTCGACGACATTAATCCGAGACTATTTTTAGAAGAGCATTTTCCACAGATTTTCGTCGTTTCTTCTGCTCGTTAAACGAGACCGAGAATGCGTCTTTTGACTGACCTGCCCCGGTCGCCCCCTTGGCAAACCAAAGTCATCGCATTATCTTCCATGGTTCGTTGTCACTCGTCCGTCTCTTGCTAGTAACAAATTTCAAAACTAATCGATATCCAGCCAGAGACAAGCACTAGGATTAGTGTGCGACTCAAATAGGGCTGCTCTTGTGTAGGGTTGCTTGACACTCGAACTACCACCCCTCGAGTGGAAGGAAAAAAAAACAACACACAATCGTCGCGTTTCTCGTCGTCAGAGTGACAGAGACAGAAGCAGGCAAACAGCGCACATAAAAAAGTTTTCAAAGGGAAAATCGTCCAAACTTGATAATTTTCCACATCTATTTCTTGCGTTTTGCCTTTGTTTATACATTTTGCACATAAATAATTATTTGTTTACCTGTTGCGAGTTATTTTCCGCACTGTCGCCACCAATTTTAAAACCACAATACACTACTTTTAGCACACTGGATAAGGATTTAAATTTTTTTTTATTAATAGCACTTAGTTCTCGACATTGTCGGGAAGGCGAATTGCGCGAAGGAAAACTCTTTTACTAGCTCAAGATGTGCTTTTCCTCTACGACTAGAGAAGAAACTCGGATCAATTTTCATCCCTTGTTTTCGTTTGACAGCTGCTGTCTGTCTAGACTTTTCCTTTTATCGTACCGACTGCACAGATGGGGCAGAGAGCAGATAGAAGATTACTGCGAACATGACGATGTCGGCCATGTTTTTTTCTCACCATTCGTCTGCCTTATCGACAATTGTAGTTGTCAAAAAGTTCTTTTCCGGTTTAATTCACTAAGAAGAAGGTACGAAAATTTCGCTTCTAAAAATAAATTTCATCGCATCGCTGTGAAAATGGCATAAAATCGCCAAAAAAATGTGACAAACAATTGTAGAAATGTTTTCGCTACTATAATAGTGGAATATTTTTCAGTGTTTATTATGTGATTTTAGTGAGAAATTGTTTGATGAAGACAAAAAAAATCTAATCTGTTGTTTTGCAATTTGCAGAAATTAAACACAAAATGGGACGATACTCGCGTGAGCCTGAGAATGCCACCAAGTCGTGCAAATCCCGTGGACCAAATCTACGAGTTCATTTCAAGGTGAGTTAAGACTTCAAAAAGGAATACTGAAAGAAGTGCCGCCTGTTTTTTTTCTCTGGGGAAAGGAAATGTGTTGACATTTTTTTTAGGTTCAGTGTTGTGGGGAGTGGGAACCGAAGTCGTGTGTTTTGTGCTCGCACTTTAAAATCAGTGGATGGGACATCAAATGTTGTTCCATTCATATTTGCAATTGTGCTAGAGGAAAAGCGGAGCATCAGCTGGAAGTCGATGCCCCTCTGCTGACTTGCATCTAGGACTTTGCTACATTTTTTTTTAATGAAATCTTCGAATGGTGAGTGGAGTGGAGATACGGGGTTCCCAGTAGCAGGTGCTGTGGCTGTTGCTATTAGCTTTTGGACGAAATAAAGATTATTGAACAACAATTTGGCGTGTTGTAGACAGACACAACATTACTAAGTAATGCAACAACTGTTACCGAGACGGCTTGTCGTTGAGATGGAATTTAAGGATTAAGTGTTTCAACGAACTGCCCTGTGTTTGCTGAAGTTGGTAGATTCCGATTATTAAATTATTATTAAGCTCATCATTCCACATAAGCAGTTGTCGGAACTAATACCCCTTCTCTCGCCTCGCTCTTTCCTATAAGATTTCTTAAAGCGCACCTAAATCGATGACCTGGGTATCAAATTCATCCAGCCCAGAACGTTTTTGCAAAAGTGCTAGAGTAAACCAAGCGAAGCATCAGCAAGCTAACGAAGTAATCCTTTCATTTGCTTTCTAGAACTTTAGCTACAGTTCCCTTTTTTATATAAATATTTAGCCTAGTATTTGCCACAGTCACTCAACGACCGCACCTAAAATCGGTGTCCTGGACACTTATCCAGTTCAGGACATCTTTGCAAAAGTGCCAAATCAAAACAAGCGAAGCATCAGCAAGTAAACAAAACACTCTTTGTGTTTGCTTTCTAGAACTTAAGCTACAGTTTCTTTCTTCTTTGTATTCAGATTTCTTGTCCAGCATTCCTAGTTTGGGAGAGCAATCCCGGCAGCACTTAAAATCGGTGTCCTGGACACTTATCCAGTTCAGGACATCTTTGCAAAAGTGCCAGATCAATACAAGCGAAGCATCAGCAAGTAAACAAAACACTCCTTGTGTTTGCTTTCTAGAACTTTAGCTACAGTTCCCTACTTCGTCTCAAGATTCCTTGTCCTAGTTTTACGACAGCACTCCCTACAATCACTGACTGCCCGCATTTAAAATCGGTGTCCTGGATAAATAAACTAGTCTAGGACATCTTTGCAAAAGTGCCAGATTAATACAAGCGAAGCATCAGCAAGTAAACAAAACACTCCTTGTGTTTGCTTTCTAGAACTTTAGCTACAGTTCCCTACTTCGTCTCAAGATTCCTTGTCCTAGTTTTACGACAGCACTCCCTACAATCACTGACTGCCCGCATTTAAAATCGGTGTCCTGGATATAAACTAGTCTAGGACATCTTTGCAAAAGTGCCAGATTAATACAAGCGAAGCATCAGCAAGTAAACAAAACACTCCTTGTGTTTGCTTTCTAGAACTTTAGCTACACTCAATCCATTCTTCTTCAATTCGTATTCTAATGTACTTTCACATTCATTTACTTATACATATTTGTTTTTATTTTCTCTTGCAGAACACCCACGAGACTGCCCAAGCCATCAAGCGCATGCCACTCCGTCGTGCTCAGCGTTACTTGAAAGCTGTCGTCGAGAAGCAAGAGTGCGTTCCATTCCGTCGCTTCAACGGTGGTGTTGGCCGTTGTGCCCAAGCAAAACAATGGAAGACCACCCAAGGTCGTTGGCCCAAAAAATCCGCTGAATTCCTTCTTCAGTTGCTCCGCAATGCCGAAGCCAACGCTGACTACAAAGGACTCGATGTTGATCGTCTGGTCGTTGATCACATTCAAGTGAATCGTGCTCAGTGCCTGCGTCGTCGCACATACCGTGCTCACGGTCGTATCAATCCTTACATGTCGTCGCCCTGCCACGTTGAGGTCATCCTCACCGAAAAGGAAGAGGTTGTCGCCAAGGCACCCGAAGACGAGCCAGCTAAGAAGAAGCTCTCCAAGAAGAAGATCCAACGGCAAAAGGAGAAGATGATGAGGAGCGAATAGACGTCGTTTCGTTAATTTGATAAGGGAGTTTTTTTTTGTCGCTAAGGGTTCAATAAAACTTGTACAGTAATTGGACTTTTTTTTAAAAAAAAAAATTCAACTTGTCTCCTTTTTATTTGTGTTTTTAGTCGAACTGTAAACACGGTATAGTAATAGTTTGCGTAAGGGAAGCAATGTGTATTAAATGACATTGGGAAAACGTGATAACAATTGAAATTTGCTTGGGAGGGAAGAAAAGAAAGAGGTCGGTAGGTAAGCAGTGTGACCTTAACTAGGTTTGATGAATTCAAAATAGGTAGCCGATACTGATTCCAACACGTGCATGATAGTTTTTTTTTTTTTTTGAACGATCATCTTTTAAATCTCGAAAGTGTTCAATCGGGAAAAGAAAGCTATACATAAAAAATGGAATGTTGCTCTTGCTGGTTCTTAAATGCTTAAATATTGTACTCAACTAAATGTGGCTTAGGAGAGCACTTTTGATAGCTCATAAAACACGAAATCAAGTAATTTTCTGATATCTGCTTTAATAATCAGTGCAGCTCAGGTTTATTTAATGGCGTCACTAAGCAAGTACTATTTACGGATGATTCTAATAAATGATAATTTAAATAATTATTCATAATCCTTATTTTTGGAATTTATTTCAACTCTGAAATATTTTATTTTATGTTTCCAATCAACATATGACTCCAAATGGATATTTTCCTGTGAACCCTTACTTTTTTTATTATTAAAAAAGATTAAAGATTGAAATTTGAACTTATGGGATGTTAAAGCCACAGTAAAATAAAATAAACAATATTCAAATTTTTCAATTGTATGTTCTACCGGTACGATGCAGGCAGAGAAGAGCCAGCATCTTGTTTAAACCTTGCCTTCTCAGTAGACGGAGCAGCCATTGCAAGAATAACTATCACAACAACATTCATACGCAGCAAAAAGTTAGTCCTGGAGATGCATTAATCAAGTGGGTTGTAAATGTTTGGATATCCGGTTGCAGAGAAAGTTGGGCACTTCCGGTTGGTATCATGTACGAACATTTTAAGGTGCTGTCGTTGGTTTTTTTTTCTAAATTTATGAAAATAACGATTTTGACAGTTGTTGTGTTTTGTTGGGCAAAAAAAATATTTTTTTCTCTTGAACTCTCCCATCCTCTTGTACTTACACTAATTTAAGGGGTGTAGCTGTCAGTTGATTTGATTGAATAATGATTGTATGAAAAATAACTCTTCTTTTTTTCCTTTCTGTTGTTGTGACTGCGAGAGAAACGAATATAATAATAATCAGAATTTCTAGGGCTGCTAGTACTGCTACTAATTTTGATTGCGCCTCGTCACATTTCTCTACTGAGATAAGTTCGAAAGAATTCACTTCGCTTCACACTCGCTACCGAGGTGTGCCATCGCCAAGAAAAAATACAAATATAAACAGACCCATCTTGCAAGTCACGGCGAGAGGAGGTTCTTGGAAAATACACATAAATAGTCATAACTTCTACAGTCCCTGACTTCAGAAGAGTTACAGAACATGAAAGTTTGAAATGTATTAAGATGGTTCGCAAATGAGCTACTGATTTAAATGGCAAAAATATATTCATTGAATGTTTCAAGAGACAAACTGTCTAAAAATTGAAATCTCCAAAATGTCAAAAATTGTGTTTTAAGAAGAAGTTTTATCAATGATGATGGTATCCCTTATCCTTTTATGGGAGGGGATTTTCTACAAACACTATTTACTTGGAATACAACTGAACACATAACGTCGGCTATTATTTACAAGGACGTATGTGAATAGAAAATTCCAAAAATTCAGCTTCGCTTAAGCTTAAATAAGTTAGAAGAGTGTCTTCCTACTTATTTGGTGCTCTCATAAAATTGTTAGCTAGGTAGGTAGGTAAAGTGGTTGCTCCCTAATGCGCAGGAAAAGTTGAGCGCGATTAGCGCTTAGGCGCTGTTTTGTTGCTACCACTGACTGGAATTTTGAAAAAGGAATGTAGATTGGAGGTATAACTCAAAACCAACATGTGGTATTAAGGAAAGAAATTATGTTGTTAAAGTTTATAATCGAGATGTCCTCGAGGTTATCAGAGAAATGCTTACTCAGTGTACAATATCTGATTTTGATACACGGTTTCACTCTCGTTAACGTTCAGACAACTGCGACAGAATGTATTATGGGGGATTCCAAGGGATCCGCGTGCGTTCCTATCGGCCTAGCGATGTTCACACGCGTTCTACGTGTAAAATTCTGTGTTTTTAATTTATTGTAAGTGGGCCACATCTTCCTTAATATGACACAGTTTGTCAAGCTCGACTACATATACTCAGCTAGTGAGGAAAAATGTAGGAATAAAAGAGCTAACTTCACTTCACAATTTCAGATGAGTCAAATAAATATAATTTTAATATTAATGCATTTGATTTACGTCAAGTAATAAACCAATTAATACTAATAAGTATATATTGTTTTTGTTGCTGTCATGTACCCAATATGAATGTTACATGGTCGAATTTCAACCATTGAGTGAACCATAGTTCATTTAAAACAGTTTTCGTTTTAGTTACTTTATTCACAGAAGCAACTATGATTGTTAATGCAGTCAATGGTTTGAACTAATGGTAAAAAAAAACTGATAGCAGTCATTTACCTAAATTGGTCAAGAGAGATTAATCTTTCGAAATATCGAGATCTGTTCAAATCGATGTTTCGGCAGATCTAAATAAATAAAAATTGATTTCTTTTTCAAACGAAAACAACATAAATGGTTGTGTTTAATAAACCTGAGCAACTTATGCAATTTATACTCAAAGGCCTACGCTTACTTGTAAAAGAGAGCGGCACCAAAAAAGCAGAATGTTATTTCTCCACAAAGAAACTTACAATATTTTATTTAACATATTATGTCATTTCCCTTACTTTTTTTAGTCTGAATTATAAAAGCCGTTTGTTATTATCATAAATAATCTATATAGATCTTGAGTTGGTACGCAGTACAACAAATGTACATGATCTAAATATTTATCGAGACCATGATTTGTGATCTGGAAACTTGTTTCACTATTTACCACCAGGTGCCCCAAGTGTTAATAGGAAGAAAATGTTCATCTACGATCCATGTTGCCAAATTTAAACTGTAAAATCATTGATAATGCAAAAAAGAGTAATTTTTATATTCGAATAAATAAAGATACAGCTTCAATTTTAATTGATATTGAAGTGGTAGTAGAAGACTCACAGTGAAAGTAAATTCTTATTATTCGCTTTTCAGAATTGGTCGTCAATAAAACATTAAAATAAATTTTAATTTTAGATGCTTTTTTTAGTATGATAAAAATGGATACTCAAAAATTCATTCAATATTATGCCACCTATAGATCTAATGATTGAAATGTTTACGATTGCACAAATATTTTTGTAAGCTGAAGATAAGGAAGTACGGTGAGATATACTGGATGCAGTATAGGCGTTCATTGCTATTTGAGGCTGGGCAAAGGTATTAGGATGCTGCATAATGCTCATCCATACAGATTATTTTCGATTATACAAAAACGGTTAAGGACTGTCAAAATGGCTGTTTAGAAGATAAATTTTGTCGCGAATAAGTCGTTAATAATAAAGAGTGGACAACTTTGGAAAAAAAATTAGGGCGAGCAGGGTAAAAAGTAGTTTATTTTAAAATAAACACGAAGAAACAATTGGGTTCAATATTTTTACACCTTTTGAAATAGAGTGTCAACTTTTAGCGGTTTGTTTGTATGTTTGTGCGACTTCACTTTTATTCAAAATGTTTAAAATTATATGTGAGTAGAAAAGTAGATTAGATTAGATGTTTTCAACAGTTTCGTTTTTTTATTTGTTGATATTTTAGACATTGATGTCGTCGGCGCAAAGAGGTAAAAAGCCTATGAGGTGATTGGTATGGTTCTATGACGATGATGAAGTTGTGGGTATGCCTAATAATGGTGATCAGTCTGAAGATGAGAATGAATGGGCAGATTACGGTTTGGATAATTTAGTTAATGCAACTCAAATCCATGGTACTCATCACAAATCGTCCTCTTTTCTGGGAAATGGCTGTATATCTAAGAAAAATGCATGTCCATTTCGTTGTTTAACGAGCGATTTTACATTAAGGTATCTTAGTCCCTGTAATGGCAATTGACCTCATGTATTTAAAGGTTAAAATAAGGAAAATGCTGAGGTTTATCGTTGAAAAAATGCTGTTGTATCACAAGAAATCAAAATCAAAAGAGGCGCATATTAATTGCAACAAACATTTTATAACTATTATAAAATATCTGTTGCAAGCAACACCAGCAAGAGAAGTAAGTCAACTAGATTTTAATTTGCTACTGTTCTCTCACCAGACAATAATTTGGTTGTCAAACAAATATTTTTAGCATCCATATTATTTTTTTTTTGACAGCTCAAGTCAGAAGCGACATGATGCCAGGATCTTTATTCAAAATTATGGAAAATCATCGATACAGACGTACTATAACCACTGCATGTTTCGTATCATGCATGTTTTTCTTCGGTCTTTCGCTTTCAACTAAGACAATCGATTCGTTTTGAAAATGTGTTAGAATTTACGTTAAATCATTGAGGACATAAAGATTTGGATTGTACAGCCCATACCGCCCGGATTCTTATTTATTTGATGCTGTATGAGTATGGTGGAAATTGTCAAACAAAACCAACGATAGCAAGCGTGAGATGTCAGACAAAGACATTTCGGCCTTCTAAAAAACAAATTATGGGAATACATAGAAAAATGTCGTGTAAGCTGAGACTCAATCAATCTTCATAGACTATAGCAATAAACAGAAGCTAATTTGAAACGCCTTGACATTCAATTTGACCACAGCGGGTGTAGTAGACTAATGTTTGGAGGCTCGTCATCGTTCCTTGATTGCGGTGCACTAGTTAATGGCCCGACATTAGAGTTCTGAAAAAATCAAGTTATAGTCAAACATTGCACACAGACTTGAAAGCTGGTTCACCGGTACTATGTTTTTAAATCTTCCTTTTCAAGGCTTGAGAATTGCCTCCAATTGTAATACCTTTCAATAGATGCTCCCTTTCTTGGCTATTACAAAACTTGAATAATTTCATCAAATTTCACCCACAAACCCATATTATTCCCTTGCATGTGGGTGGTTGCTAGTGGTGGCGTGGCCGCCACTCGTATTGGATTCGCAGTATGTATATTCATAAGACCTCTTCTCGTATCTATTGTATTTAAATTCCGTGTATCTCAAAAGAAGATGACGACGAGGGGACGTAAGAGCAGTCAGTAGCAGCGTCATACTAGGAGCGAGCGGCGTCAGTTCAGCATTGGATTTGATTTGTGTTTCGCTTGAACGTTTAGTTGTTTTGTGTTTTTTTTTTTTGCTTTCCTTTTTTTTCAACTTTTGTTATTGTTGTTGTTGGGATTGGATGGGATTGTGTAAATTAGTTTAAGTGTTGTCAGTGTAGCAGCATTGTGCTTGGATAAAAATTAATGTGATGGTGCCGCACAAACGCGGATGTTCAACGAATAATAGAATTGAATGTCTCTTCTACAATCGAGTTATGATATTAGATTAAAATGTAAAAAAAGAACAAGCACAACCTCTGGACAGTAGGGTTTGGAAAATTGCATCAACGAATATGAAGCCATATATTTCTTATGTTATTGGCATTTTTTCACTCTGAGTTTGGCGATTTTATAACTATATAATTTATTTATACCTACAGCCATGCAATGCCATAAAAATATTAGCTCTTTAGTTGGTAAGTTAACAGCGCCAATCTTTTCGAAGCGATAGGATATTATTTTAATATATGTATGTACCTGCTTGATGCTTACAATATTAAATGAAACAAGTTTTTATTTGCAGTGTAGGACGCTCGTGGTGAAGCGCACGTTTGCTTGTTCATTCACGGCAAAGTGTTTAAGTACAATGTCAGGAGAAATCAAAAGCGTCACATTAGCCTTTTGACATGTGCCAACTTCTAGCGCTGTTTCAACAACTTAATTTTATTAAACAAAATAATAATTAATACAAAAAATTGAACATATCACGACAAGAAATCGTATATTTCTTGCACTTACCCCTGTCACAACAATGTTTCATATAACGTTTCATTGACAAAGTTTTCCGTTGTTGACGATGTTGATTCTGATTTTTGAATAAACTGCGTCAATACCTACACGTAAAATGAAACAAACAAGTTATATATATGAGTTATATAAGTTATATATTTACAAAATCAATAAATAAATGACTCGAATAGGTCCTTAATAAATTTAACACGACGTTTTTCAGTGCAATGAAAATTATACTTGTCTAATAAAATTTGTTTCTAATCCATTTAGAAGTATCCAACTAGAAGACGGTTGGGAACATCTAGGTTGAAGTGGCAAACTTAGACCAGAAATTGGTCCGTTGTGATACTAGGAACTACTTATTCTGACCTTATTTCGGTTTATATCTCAGAAAAAGCGGTTTATTAAATTATTGGCTTATCCCAACTATTTGTATATTCTATCCTAAGACTTATTCGGTTTCATTAGGTACCGCCTATATTCCATTGATTTAAGTTGGTGCCGTTTGTTGTGATCCGATAAGAACGGGGAAAGTAAGAAACTTATAAAAACCGCGTCGCCCCGAGTCTGAATTGTGTCAGACTTAATGTTCGCCATTTTTTATGTCGTGGTTGGGCAAACCAAACTGTTATGAGATTTAAATCAATTCTACAAAAGTATGTTGTAAGGCAGACACATTGATGTCGTGACTTGAGACTGGACTGAAATTATGCCATATGGAGACGGCTTGTGACGAATGTCTTCGACACGAATCGGGTTCATATGGTTTCAGTAAGGCATGAACTCGTGCCTGGGATAAAGTTTCTTATTTTCGAGCACATTTACGTGAATTACGAATCAGTAATATTATTATATTATATATTGTGAGAGCTAGAAAGGTATATCCCTTCTTAATCCCGCATAACAGATTCTAAGCACTATACGGTTTAAAAAACTCTCTTCCGGCCCGGCAGATCAATAGTAAAAACGTAAACAAATCATTGAAAAACCAACAAATTTAAAGTCAAGACTCACCATAAAATTCAAAGCTGCATGGGCTTAATAATATAGCTGACGATGAGCTTGCTTTTGCGATTCCCGATTTTGGAATCTCGGCAAAATTGATCCAGCTGTAGCGCATTCGAAAACAAGCGAAAACAAGAATGTGCGATTTGGAAATAGCTCTTCCGCGCTATAATGTGACTTCTTTAGTCTTATACTGGAGAGGACGATAGCATAAATAGCATAAATTTGTTGTGTTTTAGGAATTCATCTAGCTCGGAGCCAACACAAACAGAGACAACAATAACTAAATGGAATTTCAAAAATAACGCTGGGAAACCACTAGGAAAACAAGAAGATCCAAGGCTTTTAACCGAAAAGACGAAGTGTTCACAAAATAATTCCAAGTTTTAACTTAAGTCTCAAAATGGAACTAACACTGAAAATGTGATCTGTTTTATTTTCTTACTTACTCGTATACATTTGCATACTAAAGAGAAAGTTATTGCGATCTTGCGAAAATTTCGAACTCAACCTAAGTATGAAGGGTAATATTACGAGTTACGGCTATAGAGAAGTCCAACAAAGTGAGTCCGCCAATGCCGTCCGTCTGTCTGTCTGTCCGGGCGCCGTATGGCAAAACGGGTCGATGGATTTGCTTCAATGAACGTATCGTCCACATTAAAGAACTTGTCCATAAGTACAGGAAAATTCCCCAATTTGTGGAAAAATGCGTATGTCACACCTGTATTTAAAAAGGGTGTAAGGGGTGATATAACTAATTATAGACCAAGCTCAAAGCTTTCGTGTATTCCAAAGCTTTTTAAGCAAATTGTCTGTGAAAAATTAATATTTCTGTGTCGCAATGTAATTCGTAATGAACACTATGGGTTTGTACAAAACCGTTCCACTGTTACAAATTTGTTATGTTTTCTGAACACTTGTTCAAACTCCTTAGAAAATTATAATGAAGTCGATTGCATATACATAGACTTCTCTAAGATCAGTTTTCCCATGAAATAATCGAATTTAAGCTCTGTGCTTATTGTTTTTCACAGCTTTTTGTCAATTGGATTAACTCATATCTTAAGTTCAGAGACTATCGAGTCAAATTTAGGGGTTCGTTACCAGCATCTTTCACTGCTCACTCGGGTGTTCCTCAAGGAAGTCATTTGGGACCCATATTGTTTATACTAGCTATTAACGATGTTAAATCATGTATTAAATATAGCCATACTTTAATATATGCCGATGATATGAACATTTTTAAATCTGTCAACAACCAGGTTGACATTAACAGTTTCGCTACTTGGTGTGCTATGAATGGTCTAATCCTTAACCCATCTAAATGTCAACATATGACATTTTCAAGAAAGCGCATTGCTTCCAGCTTTCATTATTCTTTATCTGACCATATGCTTTCCAATGTTGATAGTTTTAATTATCTTGGAGTTTATTTTGAACCCAAACTTACCTTTATAGGACATATAAATTTCATTGTTTACAAGTCAAATTCTATGCTAGGCCAAAGAGATGGTTCAAAGAATTTGATGACCCCTACGTTACGCAGGCATTGTACAATTCCTTCGTCCGTCCACATCTTGAGTATGCTTCACAAGTTTGGACTCCGTACTACACTATTCACTCAAATCGAATTGAAGCCATTCAACGTAGCTTTATTCGATTTGCTACAAATTTTAATAATAGTGATATGATTTTCTTACAGCAGCTTACATCTGGTAATATTGATGCACCTGATTTGCTGTCTTCAATTCACTTTAACTTACGGGGAGGTGCTCACAACTTACGATCCTGATGGACTGAATAATGGCAGGAATGAAGCTATTAGCATGAGTAGAATTTATAATTTAAATGATCATGTGATTGATCTACATGTTAGTAAGCTGAAACTGAAAAATATTCTGCGTACTCATGTTAGGTAATTTTGCGTCCGTTGTGTTTGTGTTAGCTCTTTATACTATTTATTTATATAATATTTATGTTATATTTGTTTAATATATGTATATACTAACACTTGCACTAAGTGATGAGCCTGTGGGTGCACTTTTTGTGCCGACAAATTTCTGCTCGTGATAGTTGCTTGCATTAAGCACTCCACGACACAGATCTGATAGTGTAATATAAGGTTTTTGGGGTTACATCTCGCGGCTTTTTTTATATAAAACGTTTTAGGTGAAAATCACTTATCACTAATTTTCTCAATTTGGATACTTCAGATGAGGACAAAAATACTGCATACTCAGTTTTTTGAAAAAAAATCGAATGTAACATGCGCATCTCACAAACAAATAAGGGAAATTCCTAAAAATGTTATTATATTTGTATGATGTTAAGTTGAACAAATCTGCGTACTTCAATTTTTTAAATATTTTTTTTCATATAACGATTTTCTAAGTTTAAATTAAATTCGTTAACTTCAATGGTTTCACTTCGTTTGAGGTAATTTAAATGCTAAGGATGGCGGAATTGGGGGTTACGTTCCTAGCAAATTATGTGAATACTACTCTGGTTTAGAAGTTAAGCATACAAACTTTTTTCAAGCACATTTTTTTTTATAAATTTCCTTTAAAACGCATAAGTAGACAATTTCAGGAAATGAACAAAAGAAATTGAATATTTAAAGAGATACGAGAAAGGATCCCTTTTTTTTTAAATATAGTACAGGGTGTTGTCGATTGAATTTTTAAAACTTTAGTACATGATTTCTGGACATAATCCTTTCATTATCAACTGTAGAGATTTTTGCAATTTTTTCATATTGTTACTTTTTGACACAGGTTTTCGCAACTATCATAATATATATGGGTTTGTGCGCAATGAATACATTTTTTATTATTAAAAGGTTCATAAAAGAGAGCAAACAATGCATATGTTAAGTATACATTTTTTTGAGGAATGTTACCAGCAAAGTTAAAATTATGCATAAGTAAGAAAGTGGCAAGTGCATCAAAAATTGTATATCTCGAAATTGAACTAAGACATTGGCATATTGAACGTCACAACAACAAGTTGCAACGACGGAGTTATTTGCATTTACATGAGTCAGGATACACCAAACTGGGGCTTTCGTGAACTCCTCGGCTAAACCCAGTTATACCGAACCCTTACTCTAGAACGATCCTAAGAATTTGAAAATTAAGTTGGTAACACCCTGTATATCGCTTACTTTTAATTTCCAAAAAAAAAAAAAAAAAAATATAGTCTTTTCGTGTAATATATCCAGTATAATATCGCGCTTGAAGTTTTTATATTTACCATATGTTTTTTTACTTAAAGCACATCGGGCAAATCAAACGATTGAGCAATAGTTAGTGAACAAATGCAAGTAGCGTTCTCAATCATTAAAGAGGCTGCCTTGGCTTAAGCAGAGTTTTCCACAAAATTTGTTGCCATCATACTCTAAGTTTCTTTACTTTCCAGTTTGGATTCGGCGTTAAGGTTTTCTGTAGTCGTTCCATTTTTAATTTGGTGGAAATTAAGTGACATGAAAATGCTAACCTTTTTTAAATGAGACAGTGTTGAAATGTTTCAATTTATGAAATTAATAATTTCTATATATTTTGTAAGCTTGTCGCAAGAACTCCTCTTTCCCTTTTCCCACAAGCGGTTTTTTTAGCATCGGAATTGGCACGAAATGAGAACACAAATTTTCTCGAGTAAACGTTATTGAAATATATAAAAGCAGATAATAGAACTATTCGAATATTCGGTTTGCAGCTTTTGATGATATTGTTCTCAGTGGTAAAGTAATTCAAAACTAATGATTTTTTTAAGAAACGTAAAGTGGTACAGTTAGTTTCCTAAAAAATTAAATAGTGGCTCGTCAGTTATATAAGACTCAGCGAGAGGCCTCAGATTAAAATAAGCCTAATGGCAAACAAACTATGTTGGGAATGCCCCAGTTTTTTCTACATTCATAGTTGCTAAAATAACTATACATACAATTAATTTATGTTGTTAGCTTTTATTTTTAAAATGAATAAGCAGAAGCCGGAACAAGTTTTTTCGCTCTCTACATTTGTAATATACACATTTATGTGTACCTACATACCAAAAGCCAGTATAAATAATTCGACTTCCACACCCGGTAACCCACAAAAAAAAATTAAAATGGCTGCAGAATACTCTCTTAAATTTCCCATCCGTGAAGTGTAAATACTTTTGACTGTAAATTATATGGTGTTTGAAGCCCATTTTAATATTATTAACTAAGAGACATTTTATCCAAAATGGATGCCGTGGTACAGTAATGCAGTTCTGTGCGTGAGTTTGCTCAATCAAATTTGGATGTGCAAAAAAGGTATTCAAATGCAATTCTCACCCTTTTTCAAGCAAATAACTATCTCTATAATTTAATAACTTATCTGTTGCAACAGATATTAATATGATGTATTAATTATCATATGCACAGTAAAATGTTTATATATAAAATTCGTGATTATATATGCCGTCTGTAGCGACATTTCTAAAGCTGCAACAAAGTTTAAAGACATTGATTGAATTAATTTCTAGGCGTTTAGACAGGATACAATTCTGTTTGAAAGTGTGATGTATTGAAGAAGAATATTGGCACTACATTATATATTGATACTACTCACTGCCTCATAAACAAGTTATCTAATTTAACTAGTATTTAGGGCATTTTTCACAGCGGCCCAAGTATTGTTTTAAGTCTAATCGTATTTGCTGACAACCTTCTCTACCTAACGTATACTGCCCTAAATCAACTCTCAAAATTGACTTGTTGTTCTTCGATTTAATGAAAATTTAAATATACAGTAGAGGGCCGATATAGTGAACTAATAAAAACAAGGCCTGTTCACTATATCGAAATTGTTCACTATTTCGAGCGAGCGTTTTTATATGTTTACCAAAGCTGAATTTAATATAAATAGAATTTTTTTATTAATATAACAGTTTAAGATAAAAAAAATGTATAAGTCTTTATTTCAAAACACCTCAATTACAAAAGAAAAATAATCATTAAAAGCCATAGCGATAAAGATATTATTTTGATATAAATAAAAAAATTTTAATAATGATAGAATTAAATTTTTCAAAAATAATTTGTCGGGCAAGCATTTTTATTTCTGATTACAATTCTGAAAGGAAAGGGGTTTTAGTTTAGAGAAAGTTATCTTTTGCTTTTCGGTTCTTCTTGTCGGTGTTTTGACCCGTCATTTATTGCCGTATATGCCGTCCATTTGTCTGTCGATAAATTGTATGGTGAAACGGTTCGGAGGATTTGTTTAAAAGTTCGTATTTGAAGGTCCAGATCCAGACAGACTGAGAACTCCAGACTGAGCAGAAAGGGATTCAGAAAACAATCCTCTAAATTTGACGCGATAATATCTACCCATAACGTATGAATTAATCCGTTTTATAAAACCAGGTGGGAAACCATACGCTCTGAGTTTAAATCTGATTATCTCATGGAACAGCTGGTCGAAAGCCTTAGAGAAGCCGGTTTTTTTGTAATCGACTCTATATTATTGTTTTCTAAGGAACAAGAACATGCACGCAAAAAACATAACAAATTTGTAACAGCGGACCTATTTCTTAGAAATCCATGTTGTTCGTTGGCATTTAGACATAGTTATTCATTTTTCGCAGACTATTTGCTCAAAAAGTTTAGAAATTCATCGGTGATTGGTGATATTACCACGTTCACTCTTTTTAAACTTCTAAAAAGAAATCTAAATGTACTTGACACTTTTCCGTATCTAGATTTATGTAATTTTGAGAAAAAACTTTTTTGACAACTTCTTGGTCTTTAGACGAAAGTGTTTTTTATCGAATTAAGAAAATATGGCTACTAAACCAGTTATTAAAAAAATGCGTATAGGTGGCACGATAATTAGAAATACGTTTTTTTCCATATGCCAAACTTCTCGAAAATGAATTACGCTTAAACCTAAAGTATTGGCGTTATAATAAACAATCTATTCGACTTATTTGTAAAATATTTGATATCTATGTTATTGTTTTACAATCATCCCGGCTCTCCAAAATACAAACGGAGATCGTTAGAGTCGTTCTTAAATAAATAAATTTTTCCTCAAAATACAAGAGAAAACATAAAATTTAACAGATATTATATATATTTGTATTATATTTCTTAAATATTTGGGTACGAAGGAATTCAAGTAAAACATTATGTTTTTCAGGTGGAGATGGAGATAGCTGCCATTATCCAGGCTGTAGCCAAACTGAGAAGGCACTGCATTGCCAACAGGACGATCACCATCTACTCTGATAGTCAAGCGGCCATAAAAGCCATGAACTCAGATGTGGTGAAGTCAAGGGCTGTGAGCCAATGCCGGAAGTCGTTAGACGAGTTATCAGCTGTCAACACAGTAACCCTGTGCTGGGTGCCAGGACACTCTGATATTCCGGGAAGCAAGATCAAGGTCAGAAATGAATGCATCACTGGCACTTGACTCAGTAAGAACACCGCTTAGCACCATCGCACGCAAAATCAACACCGAGTCCTTGAGTAGAACTAACCTACGTTGGACACAACTCGATACGTGCAAACATACAAAAGAGCTATGGCCAGCTGTCAACAAAACGAGATCAAAATTCATTATCGAGTTAAACCGCAAGGATATCCGAGTACTTACAGGAGTCCTTACGGGTCACTGCGCTGTGGGTCTGCATGCGGAAAGGTTGGGCATACTGCACGACGACTACTGCAGAAGCTGCAGGGACTTTGAAGAAATAGAGTCTGTTCGTCACCTGCTTTGCGAATGCCCAGCCTTAAACAGCATAAGGCTTACGACCCTACGCAGATATTTTTATGATGAGCTGGAGGATGTGGGCAAAGTCGAGCTAAAAGACCTACTCAGATTTGTATACAAATCGGGTTGGTTTTAAGAGAGCGTCACTTTGTGCACATACCAGCGGGTGTCAGATGGACACAATGGACCCAACTGCTGGTCTAAGTGAGCCGTGACTGAGGTCACAGGGGCATCCACCAACCTACCTACCTACCTTATGATTTTTGGTATAAAACGTAACGTGGCTTAAACAGCTATTTTAATACAGACGAAACAAATTGACATTGAAGTTAATGAAGACTTGACGATATATATGCTATAATATCAACAAGCCGTAGTTGCAAATTTAACATGGTTTTGTAGTAAACCTACCTCGGGGTAAATATTAACTCTAGTGCTGCTTTCTAAAAAAGTAATACTGAGAAATGCTTAAGGCGCTTTTTTCTTGGGTGTTAATAAATTCAGTGCTGCCAACCTATTATTTTTACTATCGCCTGGCTAGCGAGGATTGCGCACTATGTTAAAGCGTACACAAGGAAATAACTTCAGAAAACAATTAGGGGAACTTGCAATTTTTATAGTTTTTATTGTGTGTTTTTGTGCTGAAAATACAACACAATTAACGATTTTAAAACTGTCTTAAAATTTACTGTGCTACTATCAATAATGAAAGAAAATCGGATATCTCTGCAACGAATTTAAGTGGAAACACCAAATATATACCAAATCGAAGCTGTTCTTCGGTCGGACCTGATTGAAGCTCTTCTGTGATACCAATTCCGCCTGTTCTTAGGACTCTGCCCAATTTAGCTATGTTGTAGGTTTCACTTAGGGCAATCCACCATACCTGAAAGTGAGAATAAAACGTACCACGACTGTGTACATCCAGAAACCATTTTTTACTCATACAAATTTTCATCGCACCCTTTGTTCGATGTTTAACTTTGAGTTTTGAGTCTAGAGTGACGCCTTGGTACTTTGATGATAGAGGATAAGGATAGACCCGTGCAGAGTCTCTGTCTGAGACACAACAGCCTTTTTTCATCTACGGTCCCAGGCACGGACTGATGTGGCCGAGCCAATGTAGTCGACGTGTGTTTTTTTTTTAACTACATCCACATTTTGGTACAGCTCATAGAGTTCTTCTCCATTCGCCCTCCTCGTACACAGGGCCATATATTCTTCGAAGAATTTTTCTCTCAAAGAATTTAGTATCTGCTTACCTTTCCTGATTTTCGTCCAGCACTGAGCACCATAAAGCAGAACTGTCAGGATCAATGTTTGATTGAGCTTACACTTCGTCTTTAAGGATAGAGGATAAGGATAGACCCGTGCAGAGTCTCTGCCTGAGACACAACAGCCTTTTTTCATCTACGGTCCCAGGCACGGACTGATGTGGCCGAGCCAATGTAGTCGACGTGTGTTTTTTTTTTAACTACATCCACATTTTGGTACAGCTCATAGAGTTCTTCTCCATTCGCCCTCCTCGTACACAGGGCCATATATTCTTCGAAGAATTTTTCTCTCAAAGAATTTAGTATCTGCTTACCTTTCCTGATTTTCGTCCAGCACTGAGCACCATAAAGCAGAACTGTCAGGATCAATGTTTGATTGAGCTTACACTTCGTCTTTCGCGATAGAAGCTTTGAACGCATTTGCCCCACCGAAAAAGCAGCGGTTTTCTAGGGTAATTCTTCGTTGAATCTCCACTAAGTGAGTTTGCCAAGTTGAAGTTAACCCTTAAGTAGGTAACTTCTTCTAACCACTTCGAAGTTTCTGCTTTCAACAGTTGCCTTCTGTTCTGATATTTGAAGGTGGGTATTTGACTACATTTTCCTGATACTGATACAATCATGGCAACCGCGTTAATTTCTCATAATTCATAAGAGTGTCGACTGATAAGGCTACCTAGTTTAGCCTGAATGATCCTTATTTTTACCATGGATACGATCCATGTGCCTAGGAACTCTTGTACACCCAACTCGACAAGAAATTTTTTGGGAAAGATTCAGTATGGACATATGGAAAGCACCTGAACTCTGCGATTGACAAATTAGTGTAGATTGGACAAAGAATTACCCAAATTGCAATGTTCTGAACCCCAGTTTTTAAACAACTGAGATCGCACATCGCAAATTTTGCGACTTGAAAATGAAGATATGGAATAATTTATTTAGATGTTGCAAAGCGCATATAAGAATAAGTCAGGCCCTCTTTTAATTGCTAAAAAAATATACCCTCCATCATCTCTACTTCCATTCTAATCACACAATGTATAATTTTTTCCATGTCCAGTAGCACTTGCTTCTCAGCTGCCACTGTTTCGGTCGAATCAATTGAAGCACAATCGACTAAAACATTGTTGTTTTTTCCCCATTTCGTCTTTGTATTAATCCAAATAGAGGGCATACTAGTGTTGTGATTTGTTGCAGAGTCGTTGAATTAATTTCGTGTATCTCCCAGCGTAACCGCTGTTGTATACTACTCTCAGTTTCGCCAAGACCGCCGAGAGAATTACTAATCCCTAACAAACCGACAAAAATAAAAACGATCTTATTCTTACAACGAAAGTTATTTTGCTTTTCAATTTTTCACACAAATAGCATTGCAAGTGCAACACATTATGCGAATTACTCATATTCACATCGGTATACTATTGTTTACACAAAATCAAATTTAATGCTTTTCCCTAACTCAGATCGAGTCATGCTAGTAGATCCACTTAATAAATTCTAAGTCCGCATAATAGACTTAGCAGAAAAAAAAATAAAAAAAAAGTAATAATAATAAAAAATAATCCCTTTAACAAGCTCTGTGCGACTTGCGTTTAGTGTATGCATAGTATCTGTCTATCTGTTTGTTCGGTAGTGGTAATACTACTTCAATTAATCATTTTGATTTCGATTTAGGAGTGTTTCGCTGTTGTTTGATATTTTTTGATATCTAAAGAAAAGAAAGAAAGGAGAAAAATAAAAGTTCATTAATCGTGTGTCGTCATTGTCTCGTCCATTTATGAAAGATTTAGAATTACAATTTGAATGGAAAATACCCGCTGGATATACAACTGTCACAATTGTTGTCGGGATACATCTGATATTGTAAAATTGGATTACTTAAAAGGTAAGCCAGCCTTTCTGACGCATGTTTGATTGTTAATTTGTTTTCTTTTCAAAAATTTGCAATAAAAATACTTAAATATAAATACCAGAATCAGTTGAGAACTGGTTGAACTAGGTACTTAATGTGCAGAAAATGCAATTTGATTTGCTTGCGGTGTGAACGAACCTTTAGTGTTTTACGGTATGAAATTAATTAATGTTCCAAGCATTCAAGAATATTTTGAAAAACAAAAGGGGGAAGTCGATTCTTAAGAGCATATCGCAATAGCAGCGTGTAACCTTGAGTTTGCTGTTCATTGACACAGTAATCGTAAGTGGGATGGTGCCTCCACTCTCACTCGAATGCATAGTGTTCTAGTGCCCCTTAAGCGAAGGATGTTGTCACTCAAAAAATTAACTGAAGCATCTCGTTCGTCGACCCTAAATATTCATTAAGGCTGCATGATCGGTTGTGGGCAGATTACTTGATTTTGATTCTTTTTTTTTTAAAGGATCGTTCAGTTTTTTTTATGTGTTCATATAATCTCGGCGTTAAGATTTTATGCAACGGGCACAGCAATATTTGCATACTTGTATTGTTCTAGCTAATGACAAGTTAAATATCTATATTTGTTTGTCCAACCCTCTGTGGGAAATATATGGTTTTAATTTTTTGCGACCTGGCCCTTAGTATATCTAAATGTTTTCAATAAAAAAAAGAGAGTTTAAAAACCTTCATTTAAGGTTTAAAAATGGATTCATTCCCAATACAAGAATCTCTAACTTTGTAATATGTAGTGAAGCAATAAAGCTCATTATGTAAACAAACAAATTTCGATCATCAGAAACCACCTGCAGTATACGTTAACCGGCGACTTAAGCTATTTTTCATCTTTTTTAAAACTTCTGCCATTCTTCATCTGTTATCTGTTATCTGTCACCCTTAAACTTTCAGCTGCCAAATGTCATGTTTGACCTATTACGCTATTGCGCTTACGCTTACATGTCTCGCCATATATAGTTTACTACAGCAACAACATGATGAATGACCAATGACATCTGACAAATAACAGTTGATAGGTCAAACATGACAATTGACAGCTGGAAGTTTAAGGGTGACAGATAACAGATGAAGAATGGCAGAAGTTTTAAAAAATATGGAAAATAGCTTAAGTCGTCGGTTAACGAAAATTCAGGTGGTTTCTGATGATCAAAATTTTGGTTCGCTCATTACAAAAAAAAAGGTACAACAGGAGATGAACATTGGTTACCGAATATGAAAAACCTCGCGATAAAATAGATTGAAAAGTTTTTTCACTCTTCCTTAGGCGAGTTATTTAAGACAAATACGAACATTTTGGAGCTATTTTGAATGCAATATGCTTCTGATCTCGTGTTGGTGAATGTTATTCTTAAGGATATTTTTGTTTATTATATATATCTCACCATAAACACAATAAAATGATCGTCGTTATTGATGAAAGTCCAATGGTAACAAATAATTTATTAAAAAATTATTATTTTCGATTATATCGAATAATCTATTTTCGGGATTTATATCGAATAATCTATTTTCGGGTGTTGGTACGGCGGGAAGCTCACCTCACCATTAGGTTTAAGATTCTAGGTTGGTAACTAATCACGATGGAAGCATTTCCATAAAGAAACCATTTAATTCTTCATTCTCGAGAAATTCGCCAATATATTACAAAGGTATGACAAACCTTAATCGACAGTGCATTTATCATATGAGGAGGGCTGTTTATTCGCTTGAATTGATGGAGTGTTACAATTCACGTGATGATGAAATCACCCCATTCAGACTAAAATGAAAATGGCCCTAAAACTGTTGGAGAAAGAAATTGAGAAATTAATTTGAACATTAATTTGAAGGTTTTCGAGAAAACAATTCGTCAAGTTTCCAAGTCCAACATTTCAATTTAGCCGCCATTTTGGTTAACCATAAAATAACTAATAAAACCACATAAAGGGTGTTTTCTTAGAGGTTGGTTTTTCGAATAGAAATAAAACTAACATTTTGTGGTCAAATATGGCAACTCTAATGTCATTTATGTGCAGTTTGGTTTGCCATTTTATCATGAACAGGTTGAAAAATGAACAACGCTTGCAAATCGTGCAAATTTATTTATTTCGTGCAGTTCGCGAAGTTTACCGCAATCTCCGTTCATTTTATGGTCGACATAATCGTCCATCAGAGCAATTAATTCGGTTAATCATGGATCGTTTCCGCACTACTTTTATTCTATGTGATAATACGCATCCGCAGAAACGTCGAACAGTGCGCACCGAAGAAACAATTGCCTCTGTAGAATGAATCGATTCGCCACCGTGCACAGCAATTGGAACTTTGTCCATCAACTTTATGGAAGATTTTGCGCAAAGATCTCTTCTTACGACCTTACAAGATCTAGCTTGTTCAAGAATTAAAGCCACGAGATCATGCAATGCGTCGTAATTTTTGTGTATGCATCGCAAAATGTTGTTCAGTAATGAGGCTCATTTTGGGTTGAATGGCTACGTCAACAAGCAAAATTGCCGCATTTGGAGTGAAGAGAATCCACATGAAACCCTTGAAACGCCATTACATCTACAAAAACTGACTGTTTGGTGTGTTCTATGGGCTGGTGGAGTCATTGGGCCATACTTCTTCCGAAATGATGCTGGAGAGTCATTTACCGTTAATGGAGACCGGTATAGAGCCATGATAACCGACTATTTTGTTCCCGAATTGGATGGCATGAATGTGGATGAGATGCGGTTCCAACAAGAAGGCGCCTACGCCAACAAACCAGAAAGGTTAGGGGACTTGGAAGCCAACATTCGTGGCGGTATTGCCGACATACAGCCCCCAAATGCTTGAAAAAGTGGTTGAAAATTGGACCTCTAGACTTTTCTTTACTCGAACCAGCCGCGGCAACCACATGCCCAAAATCATATTTAAACCTTAATGGCATAGAATTATCCTTTCAAATGAAGCCAAATTTTCTTGTGTTTTATATCAATTCGAAGTTCGGTACCTCTAAAAAAACACCCTGTATTTTGACGTTAAAATAACCGAATATTAATTTGTAGTTCAGACACCGAAGTTGACGTCATTAATTGATTTTAGGAATGAACAAAAATTTATAGGCAAAGAAAAATATTTTCAAACAAAAAAATCTGGTTATTCGGCCTAGTTTTTGAATTTTCAATGGTTACATTTTTTCCGTCAAAAAAAGGAAACATTTTAAATTTAGATGCCAAACTTGTGTTAGAGGGTTAAGCAGATATGTCAGATATTTGGGTAAGAGTTTTGGGCAAGAGGTATTATTATTTCTAAATAAATATATATAGTGCTGTCTTGATTTCCTAAATGGTAATCAAACTTTTACTTTTACTACCTTTTCAATTAAATGAAGGCTTAAATAGGCAAAAAGTGATGAATAATTTCATCAAAAGAACTTGAGGTGGTGGATGGCTAAAAGTTATGTTTTAAAGAATTTCATCTAAGTGTAGTCGGAGAATCTAAAACAAGCTCAAGCTTATATCAAAATTTTAACACGAAAACAAGTTCAACCTGCCATAATAAGTCAAGCTGTTCGGATAAGTCAAATTAAATCAATCAAATCAAAAACAAATATAATCAAGCTAGGGGTTCCATCCTGATTAAAATTCTAGAGAACCTAGGTCTGAGACAAAGTCAAAGATAACAACTCGCATTGCTTTCCTCAGAATTCGATAAAAAGGCGCAAATTGTTCAAATTAAAATAATCTTGTTTTTAGGCTTTCTACGTCTAAGATATCGTCTTAACTTACAATTTCAGATTTATGGAAATCCCACTGCCTTTATTTACTTCTTACAAAATGCATATATGCACCAATTAAATTTAATTTTGTTTCGATCACATGCAAATTTTTCCTATCATTATTATTATTCATCGAAATCAATTATTGTTTAGCTTTAATTTTGTTGTAATCTTAAACTAATTAATATGGATGCTTCTTTCTTTATTACTATTCCAATAAAACAGTACCGAAGTATACATAGTTTTTTTAATTGTTAAGATACAGCGAGATACAATGTGACACGATTAGATATTAGAACTTGTCACACTGATGCCCAGTTTCACAATGCAAGTTTAAACTCAATTAATTGTTTAAACGAAAGTGCTTTTAATTTTTTTTAATTCCATTCCGATTAAACTACACAATTCTCTCAATCCCCAGTGACGATGTCTTAAGCTGTGTAACGATTTGTTGTCAATATTCATATAATACTTATTTTTGTTAATATTTTCGGGAGCGGAATGTAATCACATCAAATATCCACACATGTATCTTCAAGTTATGAAAAATGGTTGAAAACGTCACAAAATAATTGAAGGCTCTAAAGTTTTCATTTAAGGGGTTACATGGGTTTCACAGCTTCAAGAAATTGATTTTTTGTATTGTCTCATTAATTTCTACAAAATCTCGAGAATATTATCCTAAATTTGTAAATCAGTCCGAATAAAAGTTTCAGAGATACTGCCTTGGGAAGGTCAATCACGAGGTTTATTTGAGTTTATCCAAACTTTAAACGCGTTTTTCTCGAAACTGTGTTTTCAACGTCGGTTGTCAAAAGTTCTCTTGATGAAATTTTACACTGCTCTTCGAGATACAATTCACGAGGACTTGGACGAAGGACTTTCTTTTTCAATCACAACTATTAATTAAAAAAAAATTTTGAGAAAATTTTATCAAAATTTGCCTTTTTTTGTAAAAACGTCTGCGAAAAATCGATCTTTTTTTGCCCCCCCTTCGTGCAAATTCCAGTTTATGGTCCAACTAAAACACGAATTTTTTGTTTTTCACTTCTGATGGTCCTGTCACGAGTTCTACTGTTAACACGGACGCACCTTTTTTTCGAAGGGTCACCGGAAATGACGGCACAATTGATTATTTTCCTTTGAAAATTTTAGAAATTCTTTTTCAAATGTATATCTTTAAGACAGTTGAAAGTTTGAATAAAAATTTTATTTTTTATATAAAAATTTGTTGAAAACTACCTGCCAACTCTGTGTGAACCGATGGAATCAGCAAAATATTTCGATGTCAGTGGTGCAAAAAGACTCTCGATTAATCTAACTAAGACTGAGATGCCTATAGAGAGGGGTTTAGTGAGATTGTGCTAGGTTAATGCACTCTACCACAGACTCCAACAACTTCATCACAGACATCATCAAATAGAAAAAGGCGTGCGGACGCCAAAAAAACTAAAACACAAATTTTTTGTTTTTCACTTCTGATGATCCTGTTCACGAGGGTCACCGGAAATGACGTCACAATGGTGGAGTTTTGATTATTTTCCTTTGAAAATTTCAGAAATTCTTTTTCAAATGTTAAGAGATCAACAAATAGAAAAAGGCATGCGGACGCCAAAAATGTGTGACACAAGCTCCACACGCTGCAGATGTGTACTGAAAGTCCAGTTCAAGAAGACCAAAGTGTCTCACGATCTTAAGAATTTTCGCAGGTTCAGTAAGCAGGCAAGGCAACTGGCTATTGTCCTTAAGACTGCAACGCACGCTCTTCGAATAAGCGAAGAAAATCTTGTCACCTCGGACGTCGGTTTTTCTTTATAAGTGAATGTAAATAACTAAATAACAGTATTTTAAAAGTGCTGAAAGGCTTTTCTACAGTATGGGCGAAAAGAACTGAATAATAAGTTCTTCTTAAGTGTAATTGCTTTAGTCTTAAATCTGAATTTTAACACTGACGGCGTTTAAATTGAGTGACTTTAAATATATTTAAATTTTACATTAAATATATTTAGTTAATAAATTATGGACAGCAACAATACTTCAAAATTAAACGACCTTATGATATATTTATACAAAAATTGCAGCGTATTTCCATTGGGACTTAATAACTTTGAAACCAATGACCAAGCGTTGAAGCTTCATTATCATCTCTAGTGATGAAGCGCATTTTTGGTTCAACGTCTTCATCAACAAACAGAATTATGCGTTATTGGTCAGATGAAAACTTGTATGTGCTCCTAGAAACACAGTCTCTTCAACTAAATATAACTGTATTGTGTGGTTTTCATGCCGGTGGTGCCAATGCCATTGGGCCATTTTTGTTCGTTAAAAAAAAAAACCACCGTCACGTTACAGTCAATGGAGAAAGTTACAGAGACATATTGCAACGCTATATCATTGGTCAATTGCATGGACTAGACATAAATGGCATGTGGTTCCAACAAGACGGTGCCACAAAGCACACAGTGGGTGTTACAATCGACTTATTGAAAACGCAATTCTATGAACATGTTATATTGAGAAATGATCCTTAATATCTCCAGAAATTTTGTATAAGCCCGCTTCGTTAGATGGGCTCACAGGTAATATTGAAAGAGAGATAGCAGCCGATGTGTGGCCGATTCATCCAAAATTTGAGTTCAATGAATCGACCGCTGCAAACGTGCCCGTGATGGCCATATAAACGATGTCGAATTCTATTCCATTGTTATAATTGAACTTCAAATAAATATTTTTTTTTTGAAATTGTCGAGTTATCTCAAATGGTTTCCGTTTTATTTAAAAAAAAATTGTACCTGGTGACAAAAGGTAGGTAGAATATAGGCAGGTAGAACAGTATCCATATCCCTGTATAACCCAAACAAAAAAAGCTCTAAGAACATGATGGATGGTATTTTATTTCATTCTATGAAATTTATAAAAAAAATTGAAGAAAACAGCATTTTGTTAAGAAAACGTCAAAAAAAAGTAGGCGTGGCAACAACTTAATATGGCAACAATATATAGGCGCATGGAAAAAAATTAACACTTTACCATTTCTGGACCGATGGAAGTCCAGGATGTAGAAGTAGATGTATCAGCTTCCTACACACATTGTTAAATCGTCTAAGGTTTAAGGGTATTACAAACTATGTGTAAAAATTAATATACCCTTAGGATAAAGAGTTTAGAGATTATTATGCCTTATGACACCGCGGACATATGAAGGATTTTCTTCTACATATCAGTATCAATTTTAACATAAATATTGTTTTCTATTACGTAAAGATTATTTAGCGATTTTCACGCTTTCTAATAGTATCCGTGAATTATTTATAAGAACATTGTCAATGCTTTAAAAAAGTCGGTGCAAATCGAGTTAACTGGCTTCTAAGGTAAAAGTCTATAACAAACGATCAAGTTTGTAAACTCACAAATCGATGTTGAAACTCGAATATATGGTTGCGAACTTTAGTGTACATTTTTTCGTAACAAAAGCCACGAAAAGTTAAGAAATTAGTTAAACTTCAGCCATAGGTTTTTCTGGATCCGGATTTTTGTACTGCAGTGATGCAAGAATCTTTCCAACAATCCACATGCTCACCGCGGGCCAAAGTCTTATTAAATATGGCAGTCAAGCGCTCTGACCTAGGCTAGACTTACACGTTCATCATTAGAAACATTATTATAATACATATTTCATAAAATTCCTATCGACTTCTGTCCCATATTTTAGGAATAGTGCATAAAAAAGGTATTTATTTAAAAATAAAATCAGCCTCGTAATATAAAGTAGCAAAACTCCTAAAATAAGCTACTCGATGAGAAAATGAAATGATTAAAGAATTAATCAGTATTGTTAATGCAAGCTGGTTCCTTTCTTTGGTACAAACTAAATTGTATGTCTCAGGTCACAGTGGACATGAAGGCAATGAAAAAGCAGACGAACTAGAACAGAATCCGCTGAACAATACAAAAAGTAATATCAAAACATGGCTAGAAGAGAAAAAGTTACATTCTGGATCTGGACCGAAGGAAACAGACATGCAAAAATCTTCATGCCAAACAGTTCCCACAATAAAACGAAACAACTACAGCAACTACAACTACTGCCGTGGCAAAAAATACCTAATGACTATGGGAATAGTACAAGACATTACTTGCAGATTGTGCAACGAGGACGAAGACACAGCGAAACATATTCTATGTGATTGCAACTGCTTAATACGTTATCTTGGAAAATTCTACCTTGAAGCTGCAAATATAGCTGCCAACTGCGACTTAAAGGTTAAGTCCTAAATGGAGGAAATCACAATTAGCCATCGTGAGGTTGCAGTGATCTGGGATAAAATACACTACCTCCAACCCCCAATCTAATCTAAACACATTTTTTTATGGACGTTCCTTCTCGTTTTACTGTGTGCAAGTGCGTAACAAAACATGTTAAAAATGTTATCGCATGTAAACGCTTTTTTGCAATGTTGAAGATAGTTCTCCTCAACATATCTATTCAGCTATTGGTTTCAAAACATTGGCATCAATGCTTGCTTTTTTGTATTTGTCCTTTAAGTGAATGAGGGCAAGACTATATACGAGTATTTATATGCTTTAAACATATGTATAAGCAAAAATCTATGGAGCAATTCCATTCATCGTTGCTATGTCTGCCAAGGACCGCCCTGCGGAAATAGGCAATCGCGGGTTCATCAAACTCGCGTACATAGTATATTTCGCGCCATTTGATGTTTTATCAATTTAAATAACCATTCAAATATTACTCATGCAATGATTTTCTAAAAGAAACATCTCCAACGATTTTGTTTTGTGTTTATATTATGAATACCTACATCTTTGGTGGGAAAAATAATACTCTATACTCCGCTTTGTTTTTTCTTCTCTGAAACCAAATATTGAAAAATGGCTTTTCAAACACTCGCTAATCTCATATGTATATGTGTTAAGCGATACCCATACACAATATTTTATTTTCTCAAATATTAACATTTGAATTAATTTATTTTTTAATGCGATTTGAAAACGCATAAAGTGAGATAAAGTTCCATACAATCCATTCGTGCACTTTATTTATGAAAAAAAAATCCCCTATCAAACAATCTAAAACAATTTACCTAAAATGCTTGCCATTTTTAGAGCTACCCTCGTGCGCGGATCATTGGTCAATTAAAAGAGCCTTTATCATTCATCCAGCATTCATCAAGCAACTTATCCACTTAAGTGGATCAGAGCGCTAAACAAACGCAATAAAATGTTGTATATTTTCGTCCATGAACGGAGATTTTTTTCCCCAGTCTACTAGTCTATAGTTCTATGTGTTCCGTCATGTTATACGCAATTGCGCGTATTAGATGACCGATTGGATATTTAAGATGAATTAATTAGAGCAAGTTCATTAGCCCAGATTAAAATTGCTAATTGCATTTGGCATGTGTCAAAGCTTTTCTTCACTCCGTTGTCCATTAATTCTATGAAAGTGCAACCGGCCCATTATAAATTACACCCACGGATCTGTCATCGTTCAGCATAACTTGCTTGGACTAAATATCTCTGACGTAGTATGTATTTGCATTTACTAACGATTTATTCTGACACTATCTATTGCAATTTGCCGCAAACTGGTACAAAGCAGTTTATGTAGTGCGTAATTTTTTTGCAAAATACATTTTTCTTCTCATTGATTCTCGTCTGGCAAAACAACAACAAATAGTTACAAAGCCATTCTCTGTCCCTTTCGCTCACTCTCTTTAGTCTTATCCGAGGTAGCAATTAATTCCTTCGCTCTTCTAATCAGGCATACAATTATTTGCACTTGGATTACCCAATTGAATATTAAATAAGAAAAAAAACAAAAACAAACAAATATCTTTGCAAAATACGGGTTGCGATTAACTTAAACTTAAGTATCTTATTTAACTTCCCTAAACACGCCAACAACAACAATGTCTATGAAAACAACAACGCAGAGAATGGCGCAGCTGTATTGCGATTTAGCGCCAACATTTAAATTTTATCATTCCTCTTGGATCATAAATCCTTTCTTTATATGTACATATTTGTCCTAAACTCGACTTGACAGCTCGCCAGAAAGGGGAGAAGTGTGAATCACCTTAAAGCTGTAAATAAATTTTTGTAAGAAAAAAACAATTTTTTTATCTTTTAGTCGACCATTACACGTGGTTAACTGGGACAAACAAAAAATTGACCTTGTGCAAATTTAGCTTAGATTGGCATTGTAGCAGGCAATACGATGACACAGGATGCTTTTGACATCCTCTCTGTGCCGAAACCGAGCCGAACCGAACCGACCGACCGGCTATATGACATAAACAAAAGACCATTCACGTTATGTGGGCGGAAGTGACAAAGAGAAGCACTTTCGTTTTTGTTTTTTCGTGGGTTGTTGCGACGAGCGCCGCGCCGGCTTGTATTCAGAGAAGCGCTGCAACAATTAATCGCAATTACAAAGTTCGTATATAGAAACAGAAACAGATACAAGGAGATTCAGAAGAGTGAAGCGCGCCGCACACAGTGCTTTCATGTTTCATTATTAATTGGCATTGAAGCCAATTGTTTATGTTGCCCGAGCGAGTCCAGAAAACCGAAACACAAAATACAGAAACCAGTACTCACTGGCTAGAACCTGTCACATGGAAATGTACAATGAGTCGGAATTTTATTTTAGACCAGAAGAAATTGTGTCTGGAATCAAATTTCATCAGATGTGTTTAAGATAAGGGAAGATGAATGGAAATGGATTTGTCATCAATACACACTTTGAGCACGTGAAGGCATATCAATTAGTCATACATTTGAAATAGAGCATCTGGCATCTCATCTCAATCACCCAGCCAACCCAGCATCAAAGTATTAATCAATTAAGGTTCGTACAAATATGGCAGATTTACTATAAATTATGGCTTCGAGGTGTATATAGAATGCATGTAATGAAAACACTTTCCACTTAAAATACGTCCTCCATATAGACGGAGTTTAATAATCTGTTCACTGCTGCTATTTTAAAGAAGTATGGAATAACTGTACATTTAAAAGACGCAAATATTATCCCATGGGTAGTTTAAACATTAAGAATTCGGACTGGTCATCTGTTCCGACGCTCATTTCAAGGACTCTACAAATGAAGCCAATCTGTTTGTTGCTTAGTTTGCTTCCACATTGTGCTTTATCTCTACCTGTACTCGACCGATTAGAATTCTCTATGGGACTAATCCATTCAGTACAGTGGCAAGAGTGCTTTAAGATCCCAATATACAAAAATCCGCTGGTCCATATGGTCCTCTCGTTTTGAAGAGAAGTTATTCTGCGCTGACAAGACCAATGCGTAGGCTTTCCAAAAACCTTTTTTTAAATTTTGAAAACTTCAGCTGCAGTGAGGATGACCTGTGGTCATTTTCCATTGTTCATTTCCAAAGTTTAATATTACTTACTTAATTAACGGCCGACCCGTGAAGAGTATCTACCTTAGACAGAGCCGCCTTACATCCTCTACGATCCCGGGCACGCTGCTTCCAGTTATCCAGACCAAGCGCTCTGGCGTTCGCGATGGCTTGGTCCTTAAAACGGAGGTTCGGTCTTCATTGTCGTATCGAACGCGGGGGCTGGGATTCGAAGACCCTCTTGGCTGGAGCATTATTTTCCATTCGCTCGATGTGGCCGAGCCAATGTAGCCCGCGTGTTTTGGCTTTCTGGACTAAATCCACATCTTGGTACAGCTTATAGAGTTCGCGGTTGTATGTTCTCCTCCATTAACCCTCCTCGCACATAGGTCCATACATTTTTCGAAGAACTTTTCTCTCAAAAGAGTTAAGTATTTGCACCATAGAGCAGAACTATCAGGATCAGTGTTTTATAGAGCTTACACTTCGTCTTTCGCGTTAGAAGCTTTGAACGCATTTGCCAAACTGAAGAAACAGCGGTTTCCTAGGGTAATTCTTCGTTGAATCCCCACTAAGGTGACGTTTTCGGGGTCCATGGTTAACCCGAGGTAGGTAAACTTCCTAACCACCTCAATTTTTCTGCTTTCAACAGTTACGTTTTGTCCTAGCCGGTGTACAGATGTTTCCTTATTTGTTGAAAGCATGTATTTGGTTTTGTCCTCGTTAATTTCATACAAAAGCCTCTATAACGGCACGTTGGGAGCGGCTGATGATGTCGAGTTCGTTCGCATACGCGTATAGATCTGTTAAAGATAGTGCCTTCCGTGTTTGCACCTGCCCTGCGCACTATCTGTTACTGAATAAGGTTAAATAAGTCACATGATAGCGTTTAATTTTATTATAAAAAAATCCCAAAGTTTACCTTTATAGCCTTGAAGGCTGCTGGAAATAATGCTTAGATAAAGATTTTGAAGATTACCTATGTTTACCTATCTTCAATAAGCACTGAAAACTCAAATTCAATACGATTCAATGGGGAACCTGGGTCTCCCTTTGTCTATTTATATTTAGGTAGTCCTGAGTCGGCAATCTCATCCTCCAAAAGTACGATTCAGTAGTTATTTTTTTTAAAGTCCAAAATTGTTTTCTTACGTACGCAATAACAAAGAAAAGACACAAAGCTCATAGAAATACATTACGAATTGTTGCAATTCTTTAAAAAGTCGCACCACTCTAGTAATATCAACGACAGATAATATTATGTTTTAAAAAGAGATGGGATAACATCCGCTCAACATTCAGAATGCGATCGCAAGTATGATTGTGCTATTTCATAGAAAAAACATACATATAGTATATATAACTTTGTGCACTTCCTGTTCGTATAACAAAATTGGACGAGTTCGCAGTTGCCTGGCAAATTGTAAACAAACAATTTTTCATTCAAACAATTTATTTTACTTTGTTTCACAGCAACAAACATCTTCCAGAAACACATTAGTTTCGATTACAAACTTGATATTGACTTACATCCGGCTGATTAAATTAATGTATTTAAATTCATTGGAGCTGTCATAAGCAATATTGTGATCAACGCATCCAGTTGTCCCGTTGATAAAAGAAAAATAAACAAAAGTTCATTAATGAATCGGATCACTGATATTGTTTCAGGCAGCAACACATTATTATTCTTCGGCTTGAGGTGGAGATACATTTTTCAAAGAAACTTATATTCTGTCTTATCTGCAATGTTCGTGTAGTAAAACCCTAACGTTGCAGTGTAGTTATAATAAAAATGGCAATTTCATATTCATATTCGTTCTTATGAAAAAAGCTTACAATAGAGGAACTCATACCAACACCTAAGACAGAAAATGTAGCAATATTATGACTAATGTCAGACGAAGGAAATTAATAAATCAACTTAAGAGATAAGTAGCACTGCTATACCAAAATAGGGTTAGCTAGGAAACATTTTCGCTTAGCGAAGAATTTGAAGTATAATATAGCATTGGAGATAGAACAATAGCTCGCATTTGTTTACACTGAGTTCAAAAATCCTTTGGGTACACTATGAGTGGAATTATATTAACAATGATAGATTGTACTTTGGCCCGATGTTTTAGTATATTGTGTGTTCTACTTTGAACTTAAAAGGTTTACTTTAATTTCTTCAATGAATTATGTTGTGACTTTGCACTGCCAACGTTAGGGATACCGAATTTGAATTTCTTGAAATTGTCATCTTTAATAAGATAGAAATGGAAGTTTTCCGAACGATGAATTTTATTGGGTTGGGTACGATATCATCCTTTTTTAAATCCGGTAAATATCGGTTGCTGTCCCCACCCGCAACCCCATGCATGGTTTCATTCATGGTTAGATTATGCAATAGGTGCGAAGTTGAGTAAATGCAAAGATTATTTATAACAGTGTAAACAAAGCATTTAAAGACACCGGTGTTTTAAAACTATTTTAGCGGGAAAACGGGATTTTAAAAAGCAGGATCCCGATACACTCCCATTTGAGTTGTGTATGTATAAGCATTAATACGTGTTTTTACATGTATTATGCATATTGACACGTGCGATAAGGGGGCTCTTACTAAAATTATCATTTTATAAAGTGAAATTACGATGAGCGGTCTTAAATGAATTGAGCTGAAATACAACGTCTAAATAACCGACTTAAAATGAAACTTAAGGTGCTTAAAACCTGCTTAAAACCTACTTGCAATCACTAAAAAACTGGGTATTTTCGCAACACCTCATCCACCCCAAGGATCCAAGCAGGTACCATTTTTATTTAAAAAAACAGAGCAAAACAGGCAAATACGAAGTGAGATATTACTCCAAAAATTGTATATACTAACTTTGAAGCAAATCCGTCGGAAAGTTTCGCCATGCGGCTCCCAAAAAGACAGACCGACGGCCTTTTAAGACCCGGTAAGTCCACAATTGAACAAATGTTCACTTTACGACATTTCATGAAGATAACCCAAGAAATGCAGGTCGAAACTCAACATCGATTTTAAAGCTGTATATGAAAGCATCTAAAAAACGAACTAAACACCGCCATGCCTAATATAAGCATCCCTGCCAAGCTCAAAGAGAAACCTCATTTAATTTTGATAACACTTAACCGAGACCTTTGATTTAAAAAAAAATATCTATAGGCAAGGGAAGGCACTTTCATGCGTCTTCTTTAACATTTTACTTGAAAGAATTGCACAAAACTCACAAGCCAATTGGTAGAACACGGCAAGCTGTTACTGGTGCCTTTACAAGTACAGGCTGAGAAGCGGCCACAAGAGGAGGTGTACCTTAACCAATTCGGATTATAAATAAAAGGAAAATTTGATAATATAGGGTCCGCCAAATAACTTTTTGAAGCGAGCGCAAAACATCGAGTGTAGCTTCGGCTTTGTGGCACGTAGCGCCGTCCTGTTGCAACCAAATGTTGCCAATATCCTCCTCTTCAATTTTTGTGAACAAAAATTCGTTCAACATGGCCCGATAACGATCGCCATTGACTGTAACGGCCACTCCTTGTTGTTCAAGCGTATACACAACCATATTCGTTCAGCGGAAAGATAAAACTAGTTATCTGTCAAATCAGACAAGAGCTAAGTGTTACCATTCGCGAAATAAGCACTAGTTGAAAAAAAAACGTTAGATGGCGCATCCTATATAAATGAAAGTTTTAAATTCTGCTGGAAAAAGTGATAGAAATGTCAAACAAAACATTTTGTTTTGATTTTAGTGCGTTATGGAAATATATAACTACCTACCTATCACAATATGACATCAACATTGAACACTTTATTAGCACAGCAATGATCATAAGATCTTATGTTTCACCAATCGATTTACTTCAGCAAGTATAATTAGGGGAAACTATTCTGCTATTGAGTTAGTTTTTCGTATTTACATTGTTAGATATGGTACATCTCACTACTTACCTACGTCAAGGCTTATCATAATTATATTTTGTGATGCCAACAAAAACAAAAAATCCGTCAAAAGTCAGGCAAGCGAAAACAAAGTAAAGTGTGGAATCCCATGACATCCTAATAAACATGATCAGATAACGCCTGATCATAAACAAACTCTTACCAACGCGTTTAACCATTTTGTATACATATTTGCTTTTACGTTTGATTTATAATTTTCGCAATTAGTCATTCCCGAAAAGATGAGGTTTATCGCATTTGACGCTTGAAGATGTTTTCCAAACAAAATTTTACTCACATGCTGAACGCCTTTTTGTAACAATTTGGGTTTCTTTTCTTTCGTTTGAATAGAATTGAATGCCATCACGTTCGAGGGCACTTTCGTCAAGTACCAACGTCTATATTGCTAATAACTAAAATTGTTGAATAAAAATAAAACAATAATACACACTTCTATTTATATATGCTAATGTGTATATTCAAAATGTTTAGAGTTAAAAACCCATTCCCCGTTGATAATATCTTAACAACCCTGTCAAATTGAAGCAAACAAGAAAAAATAACGACAAACTCTGATTGATTTGGGACTGTGAAATATGATCATGATGATGTTATTATTTTATTCGAGCCTCCAATTTCATGCTTAGTCACTACCATTAATAACTCAACCATAGCAATAGTCCTTCAGATGATAATTCACATGCTCAATTAAAGCTTGAGATCGAACGAATTTGAGAGCGGTTCTTTCTTTTCTTTAAGGAAAAACCTGATGATGAACAGAAAAATAATAGATTTGTTAGAACTTAAGTTGAAAAAATCACCTTTTTTTTTAAATTATGAACTACTTTAAATTATTCTTTGGGAATAAATATTGTTGGTACTTTTTTTTTTGCTAACAATTGCACTCCAGTTGTTATTTGTCATGAATATGTATATATGGGTTATGACTTTATACATTGTCTTCAAATTCTACGTAACTTGTAATGGGAACATGGAAAATGGAAGCATTGGCTCCTCTCTATATATAAATTCCGAAAACATACTTTTGAATATTTTATTCAAAGATAATTGGCAACTTTTGCTAGGTGTTTCTTTAAAGAAATATATATAATGTTTTGTTAAAAACGAACTGCTTTGATCGGCATCGTTGTCTTGAAGCCAGGTATTGGTATTTGAACCCTCGATCTGTTTACTGTAAAATTTTAAGTTATCGTATACGTGGGAACTCAGTGATCTATAAAGTAAGTATGGCAGAAGATTGCATTTTTTGAATCAAATCAAAGAGTAACTAAAGAAACAATAAAAATGTTTGAGCATTGTACGCCCTAAGAAATCATATCTTTCTTGCATGTCAAAAACCAATATAAAGGGTGTTTTTTTTTTGATGTACAGAACTTAAAGTTGACAAACACTATTTTAACTGGCCATTTTGTCAGCTGTCAAGTGATTTATTTTTAGTTTGGTTTAGCATTTCAACATGAACAGACTGACGAAAATTTATTTTGAAAATCATGGTTCTGTTCGAGATACGTATTTGTGAATTTTGTTTAGCGATGAAGCTCACTTCTGGTTGAACGAAACGATTGACCACTTGGGGGACAACATTCGCCACGTTATTGCCGATATACGGCCACAAAGGTTGAAAAAAGCCATCGAAAATTTTTGGTTGAGGGTTAAGATTCTAGTTACAGGAGCACAATTGTTCTTTTCTTGGGCGAGGGAATGTAGTTAACATAGTTAAGGTTCTTAAATAGTCTAATTATTGCTTTCGAAATAATCTAGTATTTTTGGTTTTCGAAAAAGTGATATTCTTGGTTCTGTTTCGTCGGATTTTCGAAAGGTTTAAGTTTTTAATATTTAAAAACGGACAGACGCAGATTAATTTAAAAATAACAATGAAAGTGATCAAAATTTTATTCGGCGTCGTTGTGATCAGCTTTGATTTAATTCATGATTTATGATCAGATTTAATTTTTTCCGAATTTCGTTCAAATCTGACCGAAATCTCTTCACTTTGACCGGAGAAAATTAAGCCATCCGATTATACGCATTTTTGACCGAAATATTTATTTGCTTTAAAGCAAATGTATAACTATTTTAACAGCACACTTAACAAATACGCCTTGCTTTGGAGTTCTATTGTAAATAAAATATCCATTAAAGCAGAGCCGCAGTATCTACAGTCATGTAGAACCGGAAAGTCAAACCGATTTTGTCAGTCAGTTAGCAAAATACGTATTAAGTACCAATTGTGAAATACAGTTCTATTTCAATGAAACCAACGTCTATCCTCGATAAGAGTTAAAACTCCAAAATTCTATTCTAGTCGATCTTTCGATACTGCCACGTAAGATGTTAGCCTAGTATGTACTGCTATATGTGATTAAATTTTGTCTGTCTTCTTTACTTTCTGCAGTCCAAAAACAGAGCATAAATGAGGAAATGCAAATTGATAGCCTCACAATTGGCAACGAACAAAGTACAGAAACATTCTGGTGCGAAGTTGCTACATCGATTTTGGTTTGAGGCCGACGTAAAAATGGTCAACTTAATATTATTGATAACATTGAAATACGACTTGAACGAGTTATAAAATGGTTAAAATGGAAATTCAGTTCCTTTTATAATTTTTTATTTATATGACTGGATTTTTAGTAAAAAATTCTGATTTTTAGCTTTGCCCGGACCTCTCGGACCTATCGGTTCATAATACTTTGACACTATGCTGGTCTCTCTATGTAGGACTTGTAAAGGAATGTTGATTGCCTTTTTGACGGAGTTTGAATGGTCTCTCATTTGAACATGACAAAGGACTTAAAACACTGTATTGGTACTCACCGACTTTGAGTGGTAACTCTTCAGTGACTCCAGAGGTTTTGCTTCCTCCTTCATGAACATGATTATCTGTTTGATTTGAGCAACTCCTCATTGGCTTTGTATTTAAAATTGTATAAATGGTTTATTAAATGCTGCTCGTGTGTGTAAAGTATTTTTTTTTTTTTTGACTAATTACTATATACAAACTTTGTATGGTGAATTTCTAGGCAACATCAATTGCAGACACCTGCTTCTTACCAGTTAAATCATGGGCGTAAGCAATGGCCCATGTTCATACCAACTTTTATTTTTGTTAAGGAATTAGTTATAAAATTAAATAATTAAAGATTATAAATGTCATCGCAACAGATTTGTTTGTGATGCAAAGGTTGCTTTTTTTGCGCAGTACATACATTTACACTGCGATTTGAAACGTTATACATTGTATCACTACATTAATATTGCATTAAGAAACGCTTGTCGTTGCAGTACTACATTTAGGAATTCAGCCCTTGTATCGGCACATGAATGAGTTAAACCCCCCCGCCCCTTCCCACTGATCAAAATCCTGCATACGCCCTTGAGTTAAATAAATTACTAAATCTGTTTAGTCAAATAAATTTAACCTTTTTTTTTCATTGTAACGGGTGATCCAAGTAGAGATACTTTTTTCAATAGCCTTTTTTGACAGATCACGTGTGAGTCGTGTCATGCTGTCATGTTATTTTTGTTTAGTATTGTTTGGCATTTCATAATGGAAAGACTTACGCGTGAACAACGTTTACAAATTGTTCAACTTTATTATGAAAATTCACGTTCTGTGATGAATGTGTTTCGTGCACTTCGCTCAACTTAACAAAATACAGCTTGTGCAACAACTGAAGCCGCTCGACCTTCCCAAGCGACATCGCTTCGCTCTATGGGCTCTTGAAAAGTTCCAAGAAGATCCGACGTTTTCGAGGCAAATTTTGTTTAGCGATGAGGCCCATTTCTGGCTCAATGGGTATGTAAACAAACAAAATTGCCGCATTTCAGCAAGACGGCGCCACTTCCCACACATCGCATCAATCAATGGACTTATTGAGAGCACATAATTTCACGTTTTGGGCCGGTCAATTGGCCACCAAAATCGTGTGATATCGCACCGTTAGACTTTTTCCTGTGGGGATATGTAAAGTCAAAAGCTTATGCCGACAAACCCGCTTCGATTCAGGCCTTGGAGGAAAACATAACGCGTGTCATTCGCCAGTTACCAGTCGAAATGCTCGAACGAGTGATCGAAAATTGGACTCAACGGATAGACAATCTGCGACGTAGCAACGGCCAACATTTGATAGACATAATCTTCAAAAAATAAATGCCAAAGAATGTTCTTTCAAATGATAATAAACATTCTCCATTAAATTTGAATTTTCTGTGTTTTTTTCTTTAAAAAAGTAGGGAACTTCGAAATGGATCACCCTTTATTTTATTACAAACAATCGGGATGCGAAAAAAATTATCATTCAAAAACACTCGTCAATACTAAGCGGGTCTTTAGTAATAATCACATTTAGTGCATGCTTAAATAAAAATCTTCACACTTTATAAAAATCATGTACAACCGAAGGGATAAAATTTAATGTATGGAAAGCCATGTTTAAGTCGTAACTTTACAAGTATAAATTGACATTTCGAAGCAGGTGTTACCTGTTGTGCAATAAGATGGTACCTAAACTAGGTATTTTAGTACACTTAGTTAATTAGCAATAAATTTAAATACATGTAGGATTTGGAAGGATTGATAAGGATAGCGATAATGATGACGACGACGACGAACAAACATTCCCACGCACAAAATACCATTGAAGAAGAAAATATATACAAATTACAACATGTCTAGAGGAAGACCATACTAACGATGAAGATCATCAATTTGAAGATAAAGGACACAACACAGTTGAAAGAGCATCAACACACACGGTCATTGTCACTCCGCACTTATAGCTATTGAAATTCTTTGCGATTATATTTTTTTTCCAATTTTAAATTCATTCTCAACTAAACATAATTTAAATATTAAATATTGAATCTGCGGTTTTTTATTTATTTTAAAAAATAATCCTCCACATAATTACATAAGTATTAATAGTTCGTAAGTCATAAAAAAAAAATTCTACAAGTATACAAGTAATATGAAGAGCTTTTTTTTTTAAGCCGATGCTGTAGGGACTGCACTTCGACCTAAAAGATCTTTTGTGCTAAATGTCAGAAATATTGCATAGGAAAGTAGCTGATGACGCGATCAGCAGAAATATTCTTAATACCATTAGTGCTCATTACTTCTCCAAGAAGTAATTAAAGGCGCATTCTTTAATGGCATTGAGCTCTGCCCGAAATACACTGTGACTGAAGATTTCCCATGAGTATTGAGACAGTTTTGTTTGGACCGTTGATACCAGCTCCCACCCCAGAGGCCATTTTGAACCATCATTATACCAGATTAGGCCGTTTTCGCTATAAGTTGGGTTGTCGCCAACCCATGTTTCTCTGTTCAGTAGAGAAGCACAGTGTTTTTGTTCCAGTAAGTCCTCAATTGACCAACTATTTACCCCATGGCAGGTCCTGGAGAAAACCCAATAAGTTCAGATCGATACTCACCACATTTTTTAGCGATTTAAAAGCCGCATATAACTGCATCTATTGAGACGATTTAGAAAGAGACATTATCGAGTATTGGCATTTCTTCCGTTTGTAAAAGATGATGATGAAAAAATCTCGCTACTGTCACAAGGCCGGTAACGACCTACACGAGAGCCAACTCACGTGGTATGATTTTTCAAAAGTTTGTTTTATGACCTATATAAGACCTGTAAGACACTCTTCCCAACATCTGAGGAAACCGATATAAAACATTAATAATCCCCTTTAATGGACCTAAGGCGTTGACGGAATCTGGGACGACATCGACCTCGTAAGAAACTGCGCACTATGAATTAAAGATCTAATATTTTGTTTCGGGGTACATTGTACGGAACGGAATTTTGCCACATTTACACAAGGGAATATAAAAGTAAAGTTATTATTAATACGTTTGTGTTTTATTACGTGTAATACATTTTCTTCACCAAAGATGATCTCTCACTAGATCTTTGTTAATTGTACTATTGTGGACTTAAAGACTATTAACAATTAGGTTAACTCTATTGTCTATTTATGTCATAAAAAAACCAAATTCAATTTGACAGATGTCAAGTTTATTTAAACAAGGTCAAATTCAACCACAATTCTATACCAGAATCTATAACAAAGAAAAAATATTGAATGCATGACAAATTACTTACGTAATACAACAACAATAATTTGACGAAATTTGGATCATAACTATTATCCACTTCAAGCGTTACATAAATAAGTGAATTTAATAAGACCAAAAGCAAAACCCCATCAACTGCGCCAAAACTTCTTCTTTTGTTTACTCTCGCATATTATGCTACTGGAATTAGGATTTAGAATTCAAAGTGTACTCCGCGTGTCAGACCGGACAGACACATAAACCACCACCCGAAGTGACGCTAATGCAAATATTATTTCTTTTTTTGTTCACTATTTCAGAAAAATGGAAAAAAAATTTACGTAAATTTCTTGTTTATTCTCCTTGCACATGTTTAACTATGATCCCTGGTTTCAAGTGTTAATCATATTTTGTTTAATTGTATACAAAGATTAATAGAATTATCAAGAAACACTCGGTCAAACAAAAACAATTGTACTTGGTATCTTGTGTAATTTTCTTTGCATTTTCTAGGCAGGATTTATATGACAAGATAACGTATGCGCAGCCGAAGATGACTTAGATGTCATTGATTATAAATAATAGAGATTATAATAAAGTCAGATATCTACAAAAGATAGGTACCTACTATTACATACGCACTGTTCTGCTCTCTTTTTTTCTCTCTCGCTCTCTTAATAAAAGAATTCCAGATTAGCCGTGCAAATATAGTGGATTTCATCTTGCATTCTTTGACTTTGTTAATCCAAAGATAATTATCACAACCCTAGAGATTGAGAACTGGATATAAATAACAGCCCCGACGGGAAAGGAGTACATTTCCAAGTGGTTTTTTGAGCTGCTAGCTCTTAAAACTCGTTCGTTTTTTTTATTCGTATCTACTCCTTGCAGAGTTAAATTTTGGATTACATTTTGGTGTGTTCCTAAGCCAGGTTAGTGTTGAAGAATTAAACAAAAATATATATGTTCTACACGAGTGCATAAAGCTTAACCGTAATCGATGCATTAATATGTTATAGTTTTTTTAAACAAAAAAATTAAAAACAGTGTTCTTATAATATACATTTTTTTGTGACTTTCGATAAATAATTCAACGACCTGGTGCGTATTTGTTATTATTTTAAAATAAAATCGTGTAATATGAAATAAGGAGTTGAAACAGGAATTTGTTTTTATTTTGTGCGAACAGTAATAGTCTGGTTTTGTGAGTTAATTTACATAATTTGTAAGGTGGATAGTGACATTAATTGAATTCCATGGAAGTCCCCATAAGCAGATGTATTACGCAACATCTGTACCGCGCCGGCCAGATTATTGGCTCAGAAAAATGACTAATCAAAATTACATTTCCGATATATGTTTTTATTTGGGGGTAAAAAGAGTTGTTTGTTTAAAAATTATCTAATAAAACCGAATCTGCATATTTGTGAACCTTTCAAGTCAAGTGTTCCGTGCAATTCAATGTTCGTTTTTTAAGTACATGTTGACTTACACGTTGAAGACAAGTAAAAATCTCATCTACTTCGAATACAACTGATCATTTAAGAGCTCATTTAATTCGAAGAATTTCTGGAATTTGGCCTACGTCTTCGTTAAGAAGAACTTCAAACATATCATATTAGTCGTTTGGTCATTTTTTTCAAAGAATTGGGCAGTTAAAATTTCAAAGATAGAACAAGTGCATAAATCCTAATCACCAAAGCCTTAGGCTAGCTCTTTTGCAAGGCTCAATTTACAAATTTTTAGCCAAAAACAGCTATGGTAGAAAATTCAACTTTGTTGATATAAATACTTCTGCCACCCTTTTTCTATCTTTGAATTAACTTATATAATTTACATATGTATGTACATATATGTGTGTGTGCATTATACTGCAATTAAATAGACATTTTTGTTATAGCGTTCAAGTCCGCCTTAGTACCACTTAAAGTTTTTATTTCTTGTCCGTAAAAAATAACTGTCATGCGAAGCTTCTCAAATTTAGATTCCTTCCACTCGTGTCAGATATATATCTCCGTACACTCAATGGTTGCAGAAGCTAGGATTAAGCTCCTGTATGGGCCGTTAACACCTACTCTTTTTTATTTTTGCCTTCATATGACTTTATCAATACAGAAAAGCATTAAACTCTTACACTACATTAGTCAGTCACATAAGCGTTATACAAGCTACTCAATTAAGCTTGAGCTATAGTCTTCCCAGTCAGGCAGGAATGAGCACAAAATAAGTTAATACCAATATATATAGCGTTTTGGCATCGCACTCCATATTGTGCACACTACCCTCACTTATAATCAAAAAACTTCTTTTTGACTAAAAAAGCAAGAGCAAAATTATCTACTTTAGTCATTTTTTATCGCATAAATCAGCTTAAGAATATATGTGACAAGCCATGACTGATACAACTGAATCATGAGCTTTCTCGAATTGAGGGGGCGATGGGAGTCAATCGCTCTTAAATTACTCAAAGAGGGGTTAATGTTACTATCAAATCTCAGACTTTGCAAGTCTATTGGGGATTCCTTTTCGTCAAGCTTTTACAAAAGCCATGGGATGGTGAACTTCCAATCTGTTGACATGCTACATGCCTGTACATGACACAAAACGAAAAGGACCAATAAAATATTACTGCCAAAATAGTATACTATGTTAATCCATACTATAATACGGAAATGCACGCTAACGAGCGCTGTGAGTGTAGTAGCTTTTCAATTAGAAATTTTAAAAGCGCACACGTTCGTTAGATCTTCAATACCAAAATTTTTATTTTGTGTCACGCACACGAACGTGCGGTTTCATAAAAACTGCGTGTGCGCACACCAGAGGACATTCACGAAAATGCTCATTGCTCATGCTTTAATTCACGATTTTACGTAGTATGCAAACTATATTTTTATTCCTAAATCTTTGTCATTTTAAGTAGAAAGAAGAAACAGTTTTGTCGTTTTATTCTTGTTTTTTAAATATAGATTTTCAGCAGTATCAGGCCACAAAAATTCATTATTCGGCCTACTTTGCAGCAATACCCGGCCACCTTATATTTTCTTAAAGAAAAAACTAGATTAAGAACTTGAAACTAAATACAGCCGCTAATTTTCGACTAAACTCTTAAAAAATATATATATTGAAGTTAACACCCTATTCAGCATCAAAATTAGAAGGTTTCCCGTACATTTTTCAGATTTCAAAACCTCCCCATAATAATTTTGCAAAGGTGTTGTTGTCGAAGCAAACGCACTTCTAAACACTTCCTACAAGTTACACCAAGCAGTTGGCAAATTTTCAACTGTGTTACAAGTGTTCTCTGTGAATGCTTTAAAGAGGTTTCGAAATCTTTTTGAGGAAACCTCAGATTTCAGTGCGGTGTTTATAGGGCATAAGGGTTATATGAAAAAGCTGTAGTTTGTAATACACGTATATACGCCTTGAATCAATAGCTCTAGTATATGTATATAATAAAATATGTGATGTTCCTTTGATTTGATAAAAAGGCATTAGAATGTAGGTTCGCACACAAAATGGTTGGAGAAGCGAGCTTGCTTTTTCTTACCCCGTACAGAATACCTGCCTGTTGAAAACAAACCCCACTGGGCGCAGTTTTTTTTTTACTTCAGTCCTACATCCATTAGGATACTCTTTCGGTTACACAATTTAAATTCTATTCTGATTCAATTTCATCATTGGTGACAATTTTTATTTACGCAGTTCATGCCATCGGTACAAAAAATGTTTTAAATAAAAGCAACATTTTGGACTTGGCTAACAAACACATTCCACCACTGACAACCACCTCGCCTATATTTTGTGTAACACGTCAGAATTCACCACGCACCTGCTAATTAAAGATCTCCGTTATGCATCCCTGACATTTATTTACAAACCTTAGCATGCCGGAATTAAACTCTCTCCCCTCATCAGCAGTCGCAAACGCAAATATAACTTTGTACAATTTTTTTCGAGTAAGGGCTAAGTGATAGTTTAAATATTTTCATCAAACGAAAGCACATGTCGTCTCCACTCTACTATTTGCATCGTTTTCGGCAAATCTGACTCACTCTTTGCGTGCTAATTAAAGAAATCCTTTTTTTTTGTAACCAAGATAAAAACAAAATATTGCAAAATTATTACTTTTCTGAAATTGAATTATCACTCTTCGAGCAAAAGCAAACATGAATCGCAATTCCAATTGCAACTAAAATAAAAGTAGGTTCATTGAGCCGACTGCAGCAGTTCTCGAAACCATATAAAAGCATCTCAAACCAACACAAGTCAAATATTTGAAAAAAAAACGCCCAACTATGCAATCGCCTCAGTAACAATGTTTTGTTTTTTTTTTTGTCACATCACAGTGATCAGTCGCTAACAAGTATTGCTGCTGGTTGAACGATTTAATTGATCATGATCACCTACTAAATTTTTCGACAAAAATATTCTCACACACACGAATATATTTTTTTCGCAATACACTATAATCACATACAATCACAGCTTCAGCATTCAATTTATGTATTGTAATTCTATAACAGCTGCTGGTATTTGTGCGCGCGCGCCGCATTGCTACTCACCTGCATATGAGTGTATCTCGAACAAGTGATAGTGAACGACCGAAAAGGCACGAATCGATTTTCAACGATAAATTCAGCGGCGATCCGACAAAGCTCAGTTTCATTGAAGCTTTTCCCGCGGTTAGATCTCGACCACTCGAATTCTGACGTTCGATACAAGTGTCTGTATCTGTAGAGAAGCAAAGCATCTAGCAGATAATTTTTTTTCTTGCTTTTGTGAATTTTGGAAAAAAAACGAATTTTCTTGTGTTTAGATTGAAAATAAAAGAATAACATATTATCAAACCATACGAACTCTGATCGAATAGTTTAAACAGACCGGCATTGTGTGATACATGTAAAACGGTTTTATGTTTGCGATAAAGCTAGCGCAACAATATTTAAAATTTTCTAAGTGCAAACGCGGGACTAAAAAAGACGAAATCGGTCTTATATAGCAGTAGCTAGTGGTAAATTTGGGTTTTTTGAAATACAAAACAAAAAGTGGTGATACAATAATTTTTTATCTGACAAAGCGAAGAAGCAATCACATTTCGGAGAGTCGAGTAAGTGAGATTTGAATTACTTTTTTTAAGTGAAATTCGTGAAGGCACTTAATTAAACTTAACTTAATAAAAAATCGCATATGAAGAATATTCTATGCGTTCGAAGTTTTTCACTGGCTTTCAATTAGTCGGCAAATCAAATAAGTTTGGGTCTATTTAAAGACATCTTTTTTTTTGAAGGAATAAATTTGTAATATTCTTGGAGCTAAATTAAATCTTGATAAGTGAACTTAATTTTCGGGAGATTTTTGTTCTGACCCAATCCGAAATAAATATTTGGACTCTTATTTTCACACATTTTTCACATCTAAAAAAATCTCTTGATTATAGTTTTCGGTCGTTTGATGCTTGATTAGTTGGAAAATGAGATATTTATTTTTATTCCAAACTTGTAGAGAAATAGTTGTTGTTTATAAGAGATCGAAGATAACTCTTAACCTTTCGAAAGATCTCAATGTTGCTCGCAGTTATTGATATTTTGAAATGGGATCATTTCAATCTTCGGTTGCTTTTCGCTCTTGCCCAGAGAGAAACATTTATTTTGTTTTTCTTTTTTTAGTCAGTCTCTGAAATATATAAGCGAGAGCAAAATATAAATAACAATAGGTAAGCCATTGTCACGTAAATATTGTCGCCAGTGGATAAGGAACTGAGGATTAGTGATATTTATGGATTCACGTTGATTTTTCACGCCGTTTCCAAGGGGGCAACTAACTGTAAATTCTTTGATTTAAACGAGAACAAATTACATTGTTTTAAGAATCCCTAAGTATGTCTCAATCATAATTCTTAAAATCTAGCATTCTTCATTAATACTCTTGAACTTTTCGATTTTTTTTCAACGAATGTGGTTTTGTGTTGATTATTTTAACTTTTCTTTTACCCGAAAAAGTGAACCGTCAGGGTTTTATGCCGAACTAAAAAATAACTCTGACAAGTTGATTAAATACAAATATACCACGGAGCAAGGCCTAAATGCTATTCCCGACTGGGGCATCTCTCAGTGAGTAGCCAAATGGAAATAAAGGTTAATATGTTGTTATGTTCGAGCTCTATTGAAGAATTGAGTAGAATTGTGGGGAAATTGGTGGGAGTTGAAATTTTGTGAAAAATGGAAAAGTTTTAAAATCACCACGCTTCGTGAGAAAAGTGAAGATTAAGTCTTGAATTACTCCTACATCTTAGTGATTTTATACATTTGTTGCCTTTTTGAAACTACTGTAATAATGTACAGTTAAACAATTTACTACGAAAAATTGTATGGCTGGTTTCCTACAGCCAAAAAAAATAGATCAACTTTAATTGATTCAATGAAAAGTTAAATTTTGGGAATAAAAAAAGTTCGTGTACAAAATGCTACGTTTCCGCAAAAATAAATCATTAAAAATAAATCTGAAAGAGTGCCTTTCCACCGAAAAGTACATGATTAATATCGAGGTTTTCTTTATAACTGCTTTCCAATTTGGACAAAAGTCCAACAAAAGTCCAAAAGTGTTTTATTGTTTAAACATGCAGAAATAGTTTATTCGCACATTATTTTGTTTACCATATTAAAATTTGTATGATAAATCTTAAGATTTGAGGAAGATTTAGAGCTGCTAAATTTGAATCTCGGTTTAGTGATCGGTGGAAACGTAGCAAAGGGCTAAGTCATTTATATAAAATGCATTTTCAGCTTTCTGCCTTTAAATTTTTTAACTTTATCTCAATCAAACTCAAATATTTAATCCGCATTTCCTTACCACGGTGCTAGTGAATCTTGTTATATAAAAACACAGACACAGTTGGCAATGTGAAGTGAAACAATGCAAATTCCTTTTAAGACATGCGAAACAGCCAATTAGTTAGTAATTAATCTCGCAATATTAGTCGCCGGCGGTAGGACAATCCAAACAGTGGTTGATTCACAATGCTTGTGAACGAATCAAAACGATCAAAATTGTATACAGTAGTTCATTTATTGAACATTGGTGTCAAACTAAAATTCTTTTAATGCCTTTTTTTTTGTCTCGAGTATGACAGTGGGCGACAGTTATAGTATATAAATAGTTCACAATAGTTCTACGCGTCAGATTTTGATAAAGTTGTCAAGTTGTGTGCTTGTTCCTGCGCTCGAAATGTGGAAATACATGCATTTTTTCTAATTGAAAATTGGAATATAGCATAAACAACGATATTACAGAACTGAAAGTCTATAAACCAGGCATTTGCTCGAGATGTTAATTTTGATGTATTTTGGAACATATTTTATAAAGTTTAAACTTATTTCAAATATTTTAGGAAACACTAAAATGATTCAATTTAATTTTAGGCAATCCTCCTTAAAGTATTTTGAGCAATCATAATTCAATTCAGTACATCGAATTTAAGACCCCGTTCCTATGCAAAACTGATTTAGTTTTTAAGTTACCTGCTTGGAATAAGAAAATAAAAACAAAAACAAGCAGAACCTTTTTGGTTCGCACTATTTCTTTCGATTAAATTTCAGCGATTAAAGTACACATGGTTTAACATTAAGACAAATTGATCACTTTTTGACGTACTATCATCTCAAGAGAGACCACAACATGGAGATAAATTAATGATACTTCTGCTCAAATAATGGAATGTTTGGGGAGCTTATAAATGTTTGTTTTTTATATCTGTTAGTTCCAAATATTCATACATATATATTTGTTTAGAAACTTGATCCTAGGATCTTCCTTTTAACTAAACAAATTTGTTATGAAATGTATCTGGCAAGGAAGTGTGACAATTATATTGTCAGAAAAATATTGCAAAAGGTTTATTGTGACTCAGATATGTTAAAAGATAACTTAGAATCTTCACTTCTCTTGAAATTTGAGACTGTTTATTTGTTAAATTAATGCCTTAATATTTTTGTTGAAACGAAACTAGCTGTATAGTTTTAACATTTCATGACTGTTCATTTATTTATTTAATTAAACACGAACAAGATGAAAAGTTATCAAAATAAAAGTTTATCCTACGTAGTCAGACTCTTAAATTTGGTTTGGATTTTTAGGAAATGATTTTTTAAATAAAAATAAATAATATTTTTTTTAAAGATTATTTATTGCAATTTCCAAAGGTTTAAGTATTTTTCAGCGCAGCCAGCTAGTCTCACTTATACTCTTACTCTCTTCGAATTGAATGGATTATACGTTAAAAAAAACTCTCGGTTCGAGGGGTCGAGATAAAAGTTTTTATTCGCTGCCCCAACTCTTGCTAAAGTCTGACAAAAATGTAAGAACAAGAACTGTCATGAGAAGCTTCTCAAAAATTAATAAAACTGTAGGTCCCTTCCATTCGTATCAAAAAATACACAAATTTTCGCACACACAATGGTTGGAGAAGTTAGGCTTGAGGTGCTAATATTTATTTTTCTTAGCAGAGATTCAAAGAACCTTCTATGTCTTGACAAATTTCCCGCGTGAAATATTTAATGTGACATAAAACTTAACTTGCGTAGGCATATCGATTTAACTGGAAACATTGCTAATGATAGCCCTCAACAGAGCAGTAGATACATTCCTTTCGCACAATAACTGTGTGGCCACTTCAAAATAATGTATAGAATACTTCGTTATACTAGTAAACACGTAGATGTCATTGATCTCAACATCTTAAAAAAATTACAAAATATACGGACATATCCTGGAAAATCAAGACTCATTTTAGTTATTTATAGCAAAAAAAGTGTTTCCACAGATGTATACAATTAGTTGACAAAAGCACTTGAAGACAAATCAAAATTTTGCTTGGTTAAAATAACCACCGGCTTTGCTGAAAGGAAAGTTGTCAAACAAAAACTTGAGAAGTCAAGTTTTCAAGACGATTGCCATATTCTCTTCTCTCGCAGTTATTATCAGAATTATCGGGACTATAACCCTGCACCCTACTGTAGCCCTACTGGTACTCTTGTCGGATTCAGAACAATAAAATAAGTTAAGCTACTCTTACTAACAGATAAACAGGAAAAATACAAAGTCACTCAAGCTAAAAGGAATTCAAAGTTCTTCATCAAATATGATATCTAATAAAAACGACGTTAAAAATCTGCTCAACCCCTGTCGAAACGGAATGCAAGAATAGATATAAGGACACACCTTGAGTTTCACACACACAGCAAAAATCATTGTAAACAAATGACTCAATTTGTTGACCTCAATGCGCTATTGCAATTTAACTAGTAATTTGCGTCAGGATATTCCAATTATATAAACAACATTTAAGTCATTAATCATACGTTGTTTTTTTTATTGAAGTTTAAAAAAATAAATATAATATATGAATAATTTTTGTAGGAATGTAATGTGTAATTGTAAACCAGTTTTCAAAAGATTGTAATTTAAATACGTACTCTAGAATTAATTTCTAATTAATTATTATTTTTTCCTTTAAAACGTAAATCTTCATTTAATAACAACACACATAATTGATTTTACCTAGAATTGTTTACACCTTTTAAATTAAATATTCATAAATTGAATACGTGCGATAAGATTAAATTATGTCACTCCTAAGTCAATTCTAAGACACTTCAGCTTTCCGTGTTTGACGGGTCCGAGCACGCGCATGCATACCAAGCGATCTGGCAGTCACGATTGCTTGGTTTGGGTTTCCTTGGCAACTCCAACATTTGGGCTTGGATTTGAAAATCCTTTGGACAGGAGCAGCTTTGTCCATTCACCTATTTATGGATAATAGAGTTTACGTTGTACTTTCTCATTCATTTACCCTCCTCGAATACAACACCAAATTTGGTGGTAGATGATGGATCACCTCTATCATCTACCTTCGGCTCTTCTTCAGCTATACCCTTCTTGGCGTTTATGACTTTGATCCGAGCAATGCTGTGCTCAACCTGGCCATCATCTTTGACCAGCTTGAAGTGCCAAAGGATTTCCTCTGACCTGTCTTTAAAAGCCTTCAATTCTTTTTTTGACGGCTTTTATGAAAAGGCCAAGCTACTTTTCCGGGCTTGGTACCCATACCCACGCCTTGTCGATGTCGGCTTTCCTGACACATCTCAGCAGATTGTCCTCGTAGTCAAAATCCAAAGTCTTACAAGACGTTATCCTCATTGCTTTCTCAATTATTTTTTCCCCATTTTTAAACACTAATTCTTGTTTTAACAACCGATAAGTTAAACTGATTCACTTTAGCAAGATGTGAGTACGCGGACCGCCTTTTTGTTTTTGGCGTTACTATTCTCAGCGGAGTCGTCGGATGTGATTCTCCTACCGCGGAACCTTTCAATTTGCCCTGCAATCAACGTCACATTTGTAATTAGAGGAGTGGAGTTCCTGCCTACTACCTTTTACCCTTTCCTCAGTGTTTCCCTGTACTAGTAGAGGCCTCAGAATATTTGAAATCCGCAAGAAATCCAGACTGTTTTTTGTTTTTTTGCCTTCCTGGGCTTCGCGCCGGCGCATTTGAATTTGGCAGAATACTACCTTATTCTCCTTCATACTTTGCACTATTGCCTTGTCTATTGCTAGGCTACCTACCGCCTTCTTAGATTTCTCGAAGCTCCCTTCAGTCAGGGTTCTGTCGGCATTCTTACGGTTGCGGTTGCTCTCCTTATTGTATTTTTTTTTGTGCAATTAGCCCCAATTACGTCGTAGTACCTCACGCTAGGTGTCGTAAGACTACAGCCTTTAGAATTGACGACAATGTGATGTGAAATTCTAATGTCATAATATTTCAATCTAGCTAAGGTGCGACGTTAGAATGATTTGTTTGGTCGTCGTATGTCTTTCATATTTTATCTTGTGTCAACTCTAAAAATTCGAAATGTTTCATAAAAAAAAGAAACGCCTAGATCGAAGCTTCATCACTTGGACATATTAAAATAATTAACATTGTAAAAATATTTATTTTCACTGACTTTCTGTTTCTTGTACGTAAAATATCTGCCAGTGTATTAAGTGAGGACCGCAAAGTGCTTGCCTAGTAAATCGTCCACTCAAACACAATTAAATTCCTAGATATACAACACATTTTAACTTAATACCCAGAGACTTGTCTTCCATTTCAAATCCCAATTTAAATTGTGCAAACAAATTAACAAAAAAATTTTATCTGAAATAAAACCTTTTAATAGCTTAATTAACTAAAACAGTACATAGTTCCCTTGCACAATTTATTCCAGCAAATCTATCGCATTGAGTTGGCATAATAACTGTCACAATTGTAAATACAACCACAAAACGCTTTAAACACAAATGTATGAAAGTAGAAAAAATGTTTATTAAAAAGAGCACTTGTGTTAAACAAAACAAGTCACTGATCTTGTATTTCCGCAAAATTTATCAAAAGCACTGACACTCACAATGTTTGCGAATACATTTTTTGTTGTGTTAAAATGCAATACATAAGCATTTACATATATAAGGCAAGGGCAGTTTCGACAATTCCTTAAATCATTGATTATGATTTGTTAGTAGGGGTGTACTTTTGCCTAACATTTTTTTACCCCAATTTTTTGACTTTTTAAACTTTACCAGTCTATTTCCGTCACAGAACCCGAATAACTTCATTCGTGAAGTTTGTATGTTTGTCTGATTTATTTATTGGTTGCTCTACAAAATGCTACAAAAGGTGCTTATTCTTTCCTGATCACTGAACTTAATTTATTTTTGATAACATAAAAAAAGCAAATTTAAGCGGAAAATATAAAATTAGCCTCAGAATAATTCAGACTTATGATATAAGAAGCTATAATACCTAATTAACACGCGCAGCATATGTATGCAGATGCTGAGAATTATTATAATGGATGCGGTTGAATGACTTGGCTGTATGAACGAGTGGGACTGTTAATGTTTTATTTTAACCCCGGGTGGAGTATGAAATGTTTCGGTTAGCATGACGTCACATGTGTAGGTAATTCATAAAAAAAATTCAATATTCAAAGTTCCACGTGAGCTCTTGGGTAGGCGCGGTTGGAAGATTTTTTAGTAGATACAAGTATGGATACATCCCGAAAATATTTCCCATTCGGCAATCTGATTAATAGCCAATTAAGACATAAAACCCTATAAATATTTGTTCGAATCTAACCGCGCGGACCACAGAACCGTGCAGCTATCATAACTAGACAGTAGAAAACTTGTAAAGTGATTAGTTATCTTCCTGAAACCTGAAATTGCAGTAATTTGTTGTCCTCAAGTTTACATTCCCAACGTACTTTCTTCTACATTACTGACTGGGAAAACTACCAAGCCAGCTTTGGGTGTGTCGATTAGCCTATCAAAAAGCGGACAATACTTTTCAATAGCCCATGATGGCGATAAAACAAAAGTTCAGGTATTTAAATTTCTCTGGAAACGATATCGCTGAAGACTGAATGTCATCAAGTGCAAAAAATTATGTTTAATAGTTGTACGTGGTTCAACCTTGAAACTTGGCATTAGATAGGAGATATCTGAATCAGTTCTCACTTAACCAATTTTACAAAGAAAATTTACATAAGATTAATCAAGAAGCAATTTTTAACAAATGTTGCGCCAAAAGAAAGGTACTTTTATAAAGCAGTAACGAATAGGAAATGTTTTTATAGAGGACTCTTCGGCTTAAACATGCGAGAGTTCTCATACGACTACGCCAGTGTGCTTTTCGTACAGATCCTTTTTGGGGGGTAAAAAAGCAAATCTTAATTAATATTGCGTCAAAGGAATACACATATTTTTCTAGAGCTAGGTGGCTAACTGATGAGATATACAAGGAAGTTCTTAGAGTAGTAAGAGTAAGTCAACGATTGTGTCAAATAACCACATGAGATAGTTTCGCATACTTCCGCGCGCTGATATGGTACAAATTGAAGACCATACCTATTCCAAATTTTTAATAGCAGAAAAATTTTGTGTAAAAGGGAATTTCCTCGTAGTGCAATTATCTCGAGGCAGTCACAATAATTACAAATTAATCACCTACTAAATAATAATTTTAAAGTGATTTTGCAGATAACTTGAATTTATAAATACAAATTCAGTTCAAAATAGGTCGCACTTCTGTCTATAATTGCATCGGGCACGTTTTATGATAATTGTATCACATTATTAAATTGATTGCTCTATTGGAGTACTGCGAGCATTTACTGTTTTTCTTTTGTGTAACATCTTTCTTAATCATATTTTCCCAACGTGTCTCAGCGTCAGTTTGTTATTTGATCGGACGTAGATCAGTGTGACTTCAATTTCAAATAATTAAGAAGACATTTTTGTTGCAAATATTTTATTCTATTCTATTAGGTGTAAAGTCACGTGTAAGCTTTTTTTTGATTTCCGCAAAAATAAAGACGTGAGAATATATCTGTAAAATTATTTGATAAGTTTTATTCATACGTCAAGTGATTTAGTGAATTTTCTTGCAGAATAGTTTAAAACAAAAGATGTAAATTTCGAAAGCTGTAGCAAACCAATAAAAGGTCTTGAAAGTTTGCAAGAAGTTGGGAAATTTGTTTATGTTGACCCTAAGATGTCATAACAAATTATAGGGTATTTGTGTTTTTGTTCCAATTATTTTTGTATACTCACGTGTTTTCGGATGACAGCTTTACCGTTAGCTAATGTATGTTGCCTAGCACGGCTAGCAACCCATGAGAACAACTCCCATGAGATGATATCGATAGAAATGTATTAGCGAGAAATTAGGGGAATTAAAATATTTTTGAAGCTGTGATCCTAACCATCTCAACAATTTTATTTTGAATAGTCAAAATTGATTGCTTTTGGGAAGCCGAGGCATTGAAAGGTGTAAAAATAATTGCATCGAATCCATTAGGGGTAGGTCGGTGTGTTATTCACTCTTATAAAGTTGTTTTTAGTGTCATAAAATGTTTTGACAGATATTTTTATAATAGAAACTTTTACATTTTCGTACTTTTGGAACATATTTAGCTTAAATAATTCTCAAAAGGGAAAGTTTGTTGTGTAAACAATTTATTGCCCGTCTAAGGTAACGATTGGACTTCGATAAAGCGCTTAGAGGCTATTTTCGGTTAGAAATTGGTCTAACAGAAACTGTTATCTAAACATTACTGATATAGAAGAAAGTTTAAAAAATAAATAAAAATATTTTACTTTTTCACCTTCACGGTCTTATTCGCTGCCCCACTACTTGCGAGAGTAAAGTCCTGAGAAGCTTCTCAGAAATAAAATCGGCATTCAATTTGGGTCCCTCGCAAAGTTTTAAGAAACTAAACTAAGGCCATTTACGATTAATATTTTTATTTTATAGTTACTGTGAATTTGTATTTACATTTAAATTTTTGATAATCTACATAAGAACTAAAACTGAATTAATTCAAGTAAATTTCTTCAGAACTTTGTTAAGGATCGTCTTCATCTTGAAACACCGAAAATAAGTTATTTGCCAAAACAATACATGTTTTTTTTTTTTTTTATTCAATAAGGATATCCAAACGACAGTAATGGTTTCAGACAGAAATCCAATTTTTCGTGTAGTTGTTTGACAAACTAGATGGCGTTTATCTATCTTGTGCATCGTTGTTCTCGGTTAAGTTTTGAACCTGGAAATGACGAGTCACAAGACTAACACGCTGACTTCTACACCGTCACCACCCAATATACCAATAACTTTTCAATACTTGAGCATCTACGACAACTGGAGTAATATATTTAAAATACCAAAACTAGTTTCAACATAAAGTGCTTGCATAAAGTACATAAATTTATTACTTTAATATGTTAAATGAAAATTTATTGCTTCTTAAAAAAACCTTCAATCGGCAGCTGTCGAACTAAGTAAATGTAGTTGTTGTGATATAATTAATAGCTTGATAGAGATGACTTGTATCGAAGGAAATTTACTACGCACATTAATTTCGGAAACCAAATCGCAGAGTCTAAGCCCTCTAAAAAGACTGTGGGTTTAAATTCCAGAGGCAGTATGAAATATTTTAAGCCATAAAAATGGTCTACTCTGGCGAATTCAGCTAGTGGTTAAAGTATTTGGTTTGACTTTTGTGGTTAAAGTCAACTTTTAAGTGTAGTGACTTATAGGTAAATAGATCTTTCCATTATTTAAAGACTATTTCTGGTATACCCCAAGAGTCTATACTAGGACCCTTAATATTTTAGTCATTTATACGAAATTAAACAAAATGAAAGAAGTGCAGCTTATACCTCTATACGGATTGCTTTAAGTTCTAATACTTGAATCTTGCTATAAGATGTCCCCTTTCTCTCGCGATATATCTTGCTTAGGAAAGAAGATGCGGCAGAGATCTCCCCCTACTTCTTTCCTACAGCAAAAATTTTCATTATCCTTTTTCAGTGCGTAAATATGCGCGCATAAAACATTTTTTTGACGTGAAATAAAACATTCCGACTTTAAGTCCCTTAGATTGTTTGTTACATCAGCTTTCATCATAATATTTCGAAGGAAAAATAGTTATTTTAATTATAAAAAAAGTTGCATCCTCGACACACCTAAATTTATCACAAAAACAATCTCAGATGTCAAATTCTCTTCCAGCCATAAATGATCATCGACGCTAAATGGCAAATCATCTCAATCGAATATTTATTGTGTCATCACTACATTTGATTAATCCTGTTTGTTTCCTGCCAACATTACTATGATTTCACTATAAGATGCGTCACGAAATTAACCTCAAGTATTTAACCTAATTGATAGATAGAATACTTTTAGATCGCTTCCATTAATGTCTTCAGTATTTCAATTAATACCAACGCCAACCAGATTCGGTCGGTTTTTATCAAAGCCTATTAACCGAACAGAACATACATCTTTTGCGACTACTGGCCTGGCCACTGTTCATCTGGATTAGAGGATGTATCGTTGATATGTCACGCGAGAGAAAGGGGACATCATCGGCATGCCAAACAAATTATGTTAATGAAATGTAATAAATGTCAATTTGACAATTCGTGACCATGAAACAAAGCACGGGCTAATTATTACAAAAAAAAAACTATTTTTGGCTCGCGTCACGTGTCTATCAATGAAGATTCTATTTTTTCCAAAATTTATTGCTCTACAGGTTTAGTCACTAAGTACATGTAGGTACATACTAATAGTATAACTTGTAACAAAAAAAAATGTAAATACTTTTATGCATGAACAAATAATTTAATGAGAAAACAACCACAACGCTTTTATGAACTTGTTTACAACTTTTTTTTTATTTCGACTCACAGAAAATAAATAAAACAAAGTTAAGTATGTATCTAAATGAAGAATGAGGTTCTTGTTGTTTACTATCTACTTTTTCATAAAAAAAAGAATAAAAATTCTTGGGAATGATTAATTTATTAAGGAATTTTATTAACTTTGTTGTTTATGTTACTACATATTTGGATTAAGTCACACACAAACAACGAAAACCAGTATGCAATCTTCTTTATCTAATACGCAAAAATTCAAACCACAATTGCGAATCTATCGACGACTTAATAGCTAGTCGCCGGCTGTTGAAAATAATCGATGTTTAGTTCAAGTTTCCTTTATGGGAATGCTTCCGATTTACCTTGCACTTGCACTTGCAGTTTTGTCTAACTTCAAGGGAAACGGGAAACTTGTCGCCTGCAACATGGAGCGACAATAAATTGCGGTGCTAGTTAGAGTAACACTTAATATTTGTTCAGGTTGACAGATGAGTGGGAGGACATATTCAAATTATGTTGCAAGTGGCGCCCATTCGATTTATTGATTGTCGTTGGAATGCAATGGAAATTTACACATGGAACTCTCGTGGAAGAATGTGTTCGAAGCAAGCGTTGGGTTCGATTGCACGTGAATATTATGTTGCTTTGACTTCATAAGTGGATAACATGTCATATTTGTATTCAACAAGTTTGTTCAATAAGAAAATAACAAAATATAGTTTTCTGAATGGTTGGATATCATTCCTCTGTGATTGTCCTGCCATTTCTCGAACAATGAACTATTTTCTGACGTCGTAAGTGCTAAACATCTTAACCCCAATGCGAATTGCACCAAAAACCCCTTTTTTACAACGGGAAATGGCCTTTCATGATACAAATATCTTAAAACAATCAAATTCCATTTACAATTCCCATCCAAAAAAATAAATAGCGTATTTACATTTCTGTAAGCAAAATGAACGTGCATAGATTTGCTCCCATTGAAGACAATGAGGACATGGTCGATAGCCCCTTGGAGCCTCTTCGTATATAGCTGTATTATCCGCAAACGAAATTACAGCTTATTGCGGAATATCCTGAGTGAATATTATAAATAGGTTCGGACCAAGAACGCTTCTATGTGGAACTAGTGGCGCAATTTTTCGAAGTAATATTCGGAGTATACCTTTTCGTGTTTATAACGAACAAGTATAAACCAAAATCTGAATTGAACTAAGGAAAGGATAATTGTACCTCATACTTCAATCCCTTATGCCATACTTTATCAAAGGCCTGGAAGACGTAAAGGAAAACACAAAGACAAGTTTTAGGAGGATTTCCCGACCTTTGAACCATTATGACTTCGACTACTTTCCATTGAAGTAGAACGGGCAAAAATAAAAACACTGAAACAGAACATCACAAGCCAGTGAAAACTGTCTCACCATTAACGATGTTTGCTATGTGCGTTGTCCACTTACATAAAAATAACATCTTCTCGGCGAAATGCTCATGCTAAGTTTCACACGTCCGACAGTTTTCGGTTCACACATGCATGTTTGTATTTAGTCACTTTACCATGAGTGCCAATCTTATATAACCTTGGTATTTATTTACAAAACACTAAACACATTCATAGTAAAAAACAAAAGGTTCTATTAAGATTTAGAGCAACAGAAAACCCAATTAGACGTAAATAATAAAGCGCCAAATTATCACTCTTCATTAGCAGGGTACTTTTTTTTGGAAGATACAAATATAGAATCTACCCTGTCAGACAAACAATTTACAAGTTATAACAGAACGGTTTAGGCTATACTTTTACTCGATTATTTTAAAAGCTTGATGGCCAAGCGCAAGCGTAATTGATGATCCACCTAGCCATAAGCCTCCTTGACACCAAGTTAATTGTCTCTTTATTGACAAAGGTCAGTAATACAACTCCCTAACTGTTCGTAACCCCGCAATCATTTCTAAGAATAGATCCTTAATCCATTCTATTGATTGCTTCATTGAATGAAACAAAAAGCATCCAAAACAATGCCAATTAAGACCTCAATTAACACAAATCATTTATGAGGCAGACTCCAAACGTAATGTAAACATCACAAAACAATTTAATTTTCGCCCAATTACCTACGTTCAGATTCTCTTCCCCTCGCCCTTCCTCTTACCCGCCTAAATTTCAAGACTAGATTTATTCGTATCTTTCCCACTTTCAAAACAAACAAAAATAAAATTCAACCGAGAAGAGACAATCAAAAAAAAAAACGAAAAAAAAAATATTAATAACAAAATTGTGTAGCAACAATTGGAACGTGACTCACATTGACTTATCTGCTAGAAGCAGCAGAAATTCATTCACTTGACGGGGTGTTAGTGTAGAACATAAACACGGCTTAAGTTACTACCTACTACAAAATGTTTGTTTTTCTGCATATCAAAGTGTTTACTTTGTCATAATTCTCATGGCAGAAGAACAATGACAGATGGTGCATTATCACGACAATTGAACTTATCAGCAGTTTTCCTACTGAATAAATACACTTGATTTCATTCAATGTCGATTTCTAAACATAATTATGTTAGCCTATTTGTTTTGTTTGATGATCTAAAATTAATGTTTTGTTTGTTTTTTTTTTTTTACAGATCGGTAAAAGTTACCCAAACCTCTGAAGACAAATATCCGTCAACCCACAAGGAATTAGGACACTCTAAGTCTAACTTCAGTTAAGAAAAGAAAAAAAACCAAAGGGTTTTTTTCTATTTAAAACAAATCAATTTTTAAAACTTTTCCTCGTCTGGACCAAGCGAGAATAGAAACAACAACTCGTACTCATAGAATGGTAGAAGGTGATTCTGGTATAAAAACATCTGAAAGTGAGTATATTTTTTATGTTTTAAAGTAATATTTAAAAAATATTATTAAAACAGCTACTAGCCCGTATAAATGAAATTAGTTTTACTATCCAACTAAATATTAACTGATTTAATTCAGAAAATATTTTTTGTTAAAAATTATTGCATAGAAAATAAAAATATTTCGTGGGAAACTATATTTAAAGTAAATACTCCGATTGATATCAACTCAGTGGAAACCTACGATCTTGTTCGTATATAAACAAAAGGTCCTAAAGAATGTCGTTTCAGCGATTTTGACTGAATTTCAAATTGAACACATAACCTTGTTTTTTATTTCTTCTCTGTCAGTACATATTTTGTTCTAACGTATTACTTCTTAGTCGTTAATTGTGTAAAATAATTCACAAGTAAAGTTTTTTTTACTACAAACTGATTTCCCACTTATTTACATTTTTAATATCGTGTTTATCTCTGGCCGATTATAAAATGTCGCACTTCCTTTACTAAGGTGTACAAATAAATAATGTGGTGCCGCTTTTCAGGCGCTTTTACTCGGGGTGCATCTTACACCTGGATTTTGTATTATTATAATAACCTTATCTCTACTAGAGTCTAGATGGAACTATTTTAAAATAATCCCATTATAAAATATATAAGATTGGATTTTTATAAGCAGGTATACACACCATCCAATAATTACATAGGTTATTATTGTTGAGGTATCCATGACACTACTCCAATATAGATGGCACTGGAACCTTAAATAGCTTTTTACGCCATGATCTACCTACATATATTCCAAATTTCAGCTTAGTAGGCCTTCCAGTTTCCGAGTAATTTTGGGTCCGACTGAAACTTAGTGCAGAGGACAGAACATTGACTTGGCTATGGTTGATTTGTAGAAAAAAATATTTCGACTTCGACAACTTCCGCTTTTTTTTATTTAACATTTTATTGAAATCGGTCTTAACCCTTGGGTCTTAAGAGCCCAAAATTAAAAATATAAATGTTTCCTCGTGGGACTCCTTGTCCCCGAAACCTGTAGTCGCCGTCGTTGAGATTTAGTTTCATTCCGCGGTTTCTTAGCAAATTTTGGGCAATGAAAGCACCACCAGCTTAGACAGCTCGTATTGTAGAAGTTTATTATTTCTACTTTTAGTTCACTCTTTTCATTCTGATCGTGCATTCTATACATTTTCCAAAACAAAATAACAAATGTGCCAACTGAGTGGCAAAGTTCCGCCTATAATTTTCCTTTGTGCCGCATAATATAATTGTTTCTATAATGGTAACAGTCTAATGGGGGTGCAGTGGCAGAGGCTTAGTGGTAAAGTGCATTGGACCTCTAAGCGAGAGGTCCAACGCATCCCAACTTGTACCACCTGAAAGTTTTTATTCGCTGATGGGGATTGAAAAGGCCTCATGTGTTATGAAGAGATTGTATTCAAGTATCGTGAAAAGGCCCTAAAATAAGGAATATGCCTTGAAGTCCCTCATGAGTCGAATTTAGGAAAAGGATATGAACATGTGTTACATTATTCTCTAATCAAGCAATTATATAGATTTACAAGCCCCACCTCCCTTACTTTAGTCACTGCTCCTAACATGTTTTTTTTTTTTACATCTCGCTTATTGAAATTGGGTAGTGTTGGAAGCACAAGGCACATCTTTACTCTCAAAATAATATATTGTTGTTTATATTTGCTTGAAAAATAAAAGTTCTTATAGAACAAATATGTGAAGTTCTTAAAAATAAAAAATGATTTTCTCTCTTCACTTTCAGACTGTAATGTAAAGGACGACCTACAACCACAGGGCATTGCAGCCATTAGCAATAACAATCACTCAATACTTACACCATACTCAATAACCTCGGGCATTAAGGATAAGGATTATCAGATCGGTAGCAAAGATGGCTACGACATCACACCAGCACCCATTTACAAGAATGATTTAGAGCGTGGCAACGGTGTGAACGCCATCAGTAATGCTACTGGTGGTGGTGGGGGTGGAGCCGCCGGAGGGGGCGGTGGTGGATCCGAAATCGGTATTCGTGCCGATTTCGAACAAGCGATTGAATTAACCGGCTACGGCAAGTTCCACTATATACTATTGGCGATATGTGGTCTTGTGAGTACCAGCGAAGAGATGGATGTCATCTCGATGTCCTTCATCCTTCCATCGGCACAATGCGATCTCGATCTAAACACCCAAACGAAAGGATGGTTGAATTCGATTATTTTCATCGGTATGATGGTTGGCGCGTACTTCTGGGGCAGTATAGCCGATTCGATGGGCCGTCGAAAGGTGCTGATTGTGATCTCGTTCATGAATGGATTCTGCATAGTTGCATCATCCTTCTCGCAGAACTACGAATGGTTTATGCTGTTTCGATTTCTCAATGGTGCTGCGTAAGTATATTTTCTTTTCATTTTTCCAAAGCTATTTTCGCGATTGCTCCGTAACGTAATGACCTCTGAAGGTGTTAATTGGCTATTAGCATCATCGGACTTTCAAAAAGTTAGACACATGCTATAAGAGGAGTGCTAATTGGGTGATTAATCTCTCAACTCTGCCGTTTACATTGCTGACGAAGATTGACGGAGAATCGATGAGTAAACAGCATGTTCCGAGTGCGAAGCTTGACTTGTAACAAGCTGTTAACGAGGCAAAATTCCATTTTATTTGTGGAGACGAGTTCGGTTTGTTTATCCGCTAATTTGTAGCCAGTCTTAGCGGGTGATTTATTTTGGTAATTCAGCAGTTATGATATTATCGAATTAACTGCGCATGAGGCTTGCGATCCTTAACGGTTCGATGAAGCAAGGTGTGTGCTAAATTTGGCACGATGAGGATTATGACGCAAATAAATACAAAAGATTTGATTTGCAATTTATATAACGACGGCTAAGACGGGGTTTTCCACATAATGTTTCAATGCCGGGACTTTGGGAAGGGCTCATGTGATCTTTTCAAATGTTTAAGGCACCTTGATCTTCTACATAAAATTGTAAGAAATTAAAACCGATAATTTAACACCTAAATATGTGTTGGTTTACTTAAGATTAAACTACTCAGCTTTCAGCTTTTGTCTCTGCACAATCATAAAAAATTCATATCAGCCTTTCTTTCTCTCTACAGCCTCGGTGGTAGCGGTCCCGTCATCTGGTCCTACTTTGCTGAATTTCAACCAAAGGCCAAACGAGGCTCGATGCTAAGTTTCATGGCGGCTTTCTGGACCTTCGGCAATCTGTTCGTAGCCGGGCTGGCCTGGTTAATTATCCCGACTGGTATAGAACTCCGTACGGAATACTTTACGTACAATTCATGGCGTATCTTCTTGGTCGTCTGTTCGGTGCCATCCTTTATTGTGGCCTTCCTGCTATTCTACCTGCCAGAATCACCGAAATTCCTTCTGTCCAAGGGCAAACACGATCGCGCTCTAGCCATTTTCCGTGGAATCTTTGTCACAAATACAAAGAAGCCTGCTGCAATGTATCCAGTCAAGGAACTGCTGCTTGATGAAAAACTCCAACAAGAAATTGCAGCCAATAAGGCCTCACTCAAGGGCAAATACAGTAAAATGCTGAGCGGTATGGTGGAGCACAGCAAACAGTTATTCCGTTCGCCAATTCTTAAGTTCACAGTTGTGTCAATTGTCATCAATTTCACATTCCACATTGGTTACTATGGTCTTATGATGTGGTTCCCCGAATTGTTCAATCGATTTGACGAATATGGAAATGCTCATCCAGGCGAGCAGGCGGGAGTGTGTACCGTTACAAGCTACGTTGTAAACCAAGGCACCCACGCCGCAGATGGAGTCTGTTCATCGCACATTCCAAGTGCAGTCTTCATGGAGTCACTGATATCGTTGGCGTCTGCACTACCCGCCAATTTGATCGCTATCCTCGGTATGGATCGCCTGGGTAGAAAGTTTTTCCTGATTTTCGGTACAATGACAGCCGGTGTCTGCTCAGCAGCTATGTACTTTGTATTTAGTAAAACCCAAAACTTGATTGTGTCCGCTGTGTTTAGCGGTGCCATTTCAGCGGCTAACGCAGCCTTGGATTGCCTCATCACTGAGGTCTTCCCAACGAATTTGAGGTAAGTTTACGATTTTTGACTCAATTGAATTTTCATGGATTTTTGGCTTTTTCTCTTCCAACAGAGCAACTGGCGTAGCCATCTCAATGGTGGCAGCTCGTTTAGGCGGTATTGTCGGTAACGTTGTCATCGCAACACTTCTCGATACTTATTGTCCAGCGCCAACTTTCATTGTCGCAGCTCTACTCATTGGCGGTGGTCTTATGTGCCTCCTGCTACCCAACACTACACGAACATCGCTTAATTAATAGTGCAGTTTCGTTAAGCCCAAAAATTGCTGTAAATTAACAAAAAAACAAAAAAAAAAAACGAAAAGTCGGCAGATCAAAGAATTTATAAATTTTTACATTTTTACGTGCGCATTTCTCGGTATTCTGCAAATGGAATGCGCGCATTTAAAACGTTACCGCAAAGGTATTAATTTATTGAAATTGTGTATTACCTCTACGATAATGTTTAATAATTATATTTACTCAGTTTTCCTTTAATTACATTTTTTGTTTTTGTTTTGCCTTTATTATTTGTATTAGTTTTCGACGTCGATAGATAAGTTTTTAAGTGAGAAATACATTTTTATTTCTCTGTTTTAATTTTATTATTATTATTATTTTTTATTTTTTTTTTTGTTAGTTCAGAATGTATATATGTATAAGTAAACAAATGTTTTTTGTCTAGAATTTATAATTATACGATAAAAAGATACACAACAAAATAAAATAAACACTATTGATTAAAATAAAAAGATGTGCGTTTTTTTTAATATATCTATTATTTAATAGTTTCGGTTTTATAATTTATACACGAGTTTAGTAGACAGTGGTTTCCCGAAGGCATACCATCGAAAGCAGCTACCAAAAAAACTAAGGCTTACAGGCAAACGATTATATTTTATCTCTCCGGATATCATTCTTTCATTAATAGCACTTTATTCTGAACATTTTTTAATATATTATTTAATGTTATAGTGTAGGAGAGCTAGTGAACGATTTGAGCAACGTGTTTTTAGAAGGATACGATCTGTATCGGATTTTTGAAATTGCAAAAATGAGCCAAAAAAAAACGTGCTTTTAAAAGGCAACAATTTTTGTATGATTTAGTTTACGTATGGAAGTTCTTAAAAATAATCGTCTGGCAGGGTTCTTGGTGGTTGCAAGTGCTTGCCAGATGAGTGTATAGCTAATCCCTATGTTGAGATACGCAATTAGCGCTGGAGCGCCGTTTTGATGCCACCACTCATGTTGCCTTATGGTATGGTAAAGGTTTTAGGTACTCAGATCCACCCTGTGGTTTTAAAAAATATTATGATATCGTTGTCCGAGATATCTGTGAGGACATCAACGAATGGTCTACCCAACACCCTTCGCCTAACCTCGGTCAGTGCTGGGCAGCCGCAAAGGGGTTGAAAAACCGTTTCACTCTCATTGGCGTCATTGCAGCTGCGACAATAGGTATGCCGAGCCTGGCAGCGTGGGTACCTACCGCCCAGTGACCTGTCCTTACAGCTAATTTACTAGCGACATCCACCCTTTTTCTATTTATGAAGCTCTGTGTTCTAGATTTGTTGTAGTGAGGTCAGGTCTTCCTGGAAGTGGCGCAGTTCATCAGATTCCTCCACCTAGACTACGCCTTCGCCATGAAGTATGAGGAGATTTCTCCCTTCACGTAACCCAGCGAGGGGAGAACTTCCACCACGAAGGATTCCGGAAGAGAGGAGCCTATTCTGGCCAGCTTTCTCATTCCCCTCTATGTTCCTGTACCCAGATGAGAGAGATTCTAAACCGGCGTCCTGCCCTAGACAGTATCTCCTCGCACTCCTCGACAAGCTTAGACGTACTCCTGGTTGAGGTTAGGGCCTTTGATTTTTGTTGTGGTGTTATTTAAGAGTATCTTGCCTGCTTCCCTAATCGCAAGGACCTCCGCCTGGAAGACGCTAGACGAGTTCGTCAGCCGGAAGGATGAGGATGTGTGTAGTACGTCTGAAAAGACACCCGCTCCCACTCCACAGTCCATTTTGGACCCGTCGGTGAAGATGGATATAGCAGTGTCAATGACAGTGCCTGCCTCCCAATCTGACCTAGATGAGAAGGCAGAAGTGAAAGTTTTCTGGAACTTGAGTTTGGGTGTTGTGCAGTCAGTGGATAGTACTTTTACATTCCTCGGTATAAAATCGAGTATGTTACAGTGCCCGTAGGGTCTTTCGAAACAACGGCCAGCTACTTACAGTCTTACGGCGATTGAATTGATATGCAGTTCAAGTGGAAGGATGTCCAGAATTACATTGAGCGCGTAGGGCAGCTTGAAATGCATGCTAACTGGTCAGGTTATGTTTTTGGTGCCCTTTTAGTGATACGAAATAAACCGCTATTACTATAGCCCTTGGACAGTCCCACTTTCTTCTAGAACTACCCATATATATTTATATATATATATGAACTTAAGGAGTTCTTAAGCTTTAGATTTCTCAGTTTACTGCTTGTAAAGACTGCATAATGTCAGTTGATAATCGTTCTTAGTTGCAGAGTTTCTGAATTCTGCTGATGTACGGACATGCACAGAAGATATGTTCGGAAGTCTCATCGTCCTCTAGACAGAATCGACATTCAGTTTCGGGGCACAAGTTCATTTTGATAAGATGATATCTCAGGCCGTAATGGCCTGACAGGAATCCCACCAGCTTCCTAAAATTCTCGTTACTTAATAGTAGAATTTCCCTGCAGGAGTTAGTTTAGTTTAGTTAATATTTGGGTTTTCTTGAACTCGGGACACTTTCCCAGTGGTTCAGTGGTTCAGACGAAGTTGTTGTTGTAAGAACGCAGATTCTGATCCATCTCTAACCAACTCGTCTGCAGATTCGTTGCCTGCAATACCTTGGTGACAAGGAACCCAGCCAGTTTGAATTTGTTATGTTTGCTAGGTTTTGCAAGCAGCACTTCACTGTCACAGAATTCACAGTGTTAGATGATAGTGCCTGTAGTGCTGCTTGACTATCCCTTAAAATAGGTTTTCTCAATAGCTTCAAATTGTAGCATTAGTCTGCATGTAGCGATTGCTTTCGATATCACTCACAGTGCTTCCATGCTTCGCAAGTTCATCGGGATTGCAGTTCCCTGGAATTCGAATCTCGAATCCATCAGCACCCAAACTAAATGAAACTGAATGAAACTGTTCCGATATCTTACAAAGAGAAAATCGGCAGTCTAGGACTACTATTGAATTTAAAGAAACTGAGTCTTGAGACTCTTAACGCCACTTGAAACTTCGGGAACATTTTTTTTCCCCGAAGGTAGATGGAAAATCTTCTATGAGCCACTATAAGGACCGGCCGTATGTGCTGATAATAGTGTAAGATTCTTACTCATATTGCACCTCCCTTCAAAATCGTTTAAACTACAACTAAGTTTTATCCTATCTATTTAGTAATTTGAATTTTCGTTTTTTTACGCGTTTGGCAGGCAACCCCTAACACCGCCAATTCACTTCTTCTTGTAGTTTTGTTAAGAATTTTTGTCTGCGTTTCTAAGTGCATAAATTATGTCAATAGCAGCTAAATCAAGGTCCTATGAAAAAGATTAGACGAATAGAGAAGGAAAGTAGAATAAAAAGCAAAATACACCCGAGTGATAATGCTGCGAATTTGTTTCTGTTTTTTTTTTTTTTTTTTTTTTTTTTAATTCAAAATATCTTCAGAGAAAAAGTAAAGTAAAGTTTACGAATTCCGACCAAGGAGGTATTCATAGTTAACTCTCGATAGGGAAATATGTTTATCCAGGAATGCTATACTCCTTCTGAATATTCGATGCAGCGTTCCAGCGTTCTCCCGGATTTTCCTTTGCAAAACGCCTGTTAAGACGTATATTGATCTTTATACATATTACCAATAATTATCTGTGATCTTCTTTTTTTTAGATTTTATTAATAGTATTTCCTTTTTTTGGAAAAAAGTTGCTGTGGATATAGAATAAGACTTTTTTTTTATTTTTGTAGTACAAACATCGAGATCACACTAAGGCGTATACGTACTATTTTAAACATTCACATTTCGATTTCTTCTCACACCGAATGTAAGCAGCAAATTGTAGGTCCGCGAGGTTATAGTCTATGAGTTGGCAGCTGATGCCAGTACGAACACAGCTAGTCATCTAAAAAAAAATATTAGGCGTAAACGGCCCATACAGGACCTAAAGCCTAGATTCTCCAACCATTGTGTGTGTGAAGTTATATTTTTGACACAAATGGTTTAATGCCGATTCCGAACGGCAATTTATTTTGACATGACATTTCTTACTCTTCGATGTTTGTCAGACATTCGCAAGAGATGGGGCAGTGAATAAAAACATTCAGGTGATACAGGTCGGGATTTGAACCAGCGACCTCTCCCTTAGTGGTCCAACGCACTTAACCACTGCACCCACAGCTAGTCATCTATTTATTAAAAAAAAAAGGATTTCGCGAGCCCAAGTTCATTCCAATTCAAACAAGTCTTGCGCTTGAATTTAGTGCCCAAAGTCTCAAACACATCAAATTGAAAATAAGTTGAAGTGACAAAAAACATTGCGAGCCTGTTTCACTCTTTGTTTACTTTTATTAAACAGGACTATAGTTTGAGTAGTTTATTAGTACTATTAGTGCTTTATTTGAGAGACAGAGAACTTTGAATTGGCAACAATGTTTTCTGTAACAGTCGATTATATCGGCTGTTAAAACCAATTTTATTTATTTTGTTTACCCCTTTTCAGTCACCACAATTAGCAACTTTTCCGCGGTAGTACAACTTGAAAATAACAATTTTTATTTGTTTGGTCCACTTTAGTATAGAAACTCAAACCTCTTTGGTTTGATGTTTGTTAGAGTACTTCAGTACCGTATGGAAGCGATGCCACCTCTAAAAAAATTTCTGGAATATAATTTGCAAAACAAATGAATAAGATGAGAAAAACTGGAGTAAATTATAAGAACGAAACTACATAACTTTTTACAAGGTAAAACGCAGTCAAATGTAACCACGTTCGTAAGATCAGTCGAGTACTTATCGCATCGAGAAAATTTATTGCTACTTTTTTTTGTGTAGGCTCGCCTTTAAAATTTTTCCATTGTTATTAACTAAACTAAATGTAACCGAACAATGAAGAGGATTAACCCTAGAAAGATAACCTACGTTTATTAGACGTGTACTGCTTATTTGATTTACATTACTGTTAAAATATTGTTATGAGTTAAAGATCACGGATCCATTCGTTGACAAAGCTTTCGATTCAACCGTGACAAACTTATCGAGGACTGCAGGAAGACAGCATTTTTACTCAATGACTAAATCTAGGTGGTCATAATAAAGGGTCATTAAGTTTTCAGTTTTAAAAGTAAAGCAAAAAAACAGCGATACATTTTTGATAAAAATTGTATTTCATTATAAAGTTTGGACTTTGTTAAGGTAATTTTTAACCACTTTTTTGCACATTTCAGGCGGTATCTCGGCCATAACTTGAGTACTGTTGGCTTTCAATGCGTCTAGAGTTCGGGATTATTCGCGTAAACATGGTCTTTTACGTAGCCCCACAGAAAAAATCTAACGGTTTCAAATCGCATGATCTTAGTGCCCAATTGATGTCGCAAAAACGTGAAATTACGCGACCAGGAAACTTTTTAATGAAACCGTAATTGGTCGTGTTGTGTGGCTTGTTGCCCATAATTTTAACTTTATACGCAGCAATATTTTCGAATGAGCGTGCATAACGATAATGCACTTGCTTCAAATTTCTTAACAATTTTACCGATTATGATGACAATAATCATCGCGTAATGCGCGAAAAGCGGCTACGTTTGAATCACCACTTTTGTAGTAAGTTGTGAGATTTGTATGTAAGTTTATCGTAAATAGCAAACATTCAACTAGTATTATAACGCTTTAAATGACAGCTGAGTTTGACAAGCGCAAATGCCAGCATAAATGACCATGCATGCATGTACTGTCTCTCGCAGTTGCCTGGAAGCTAAAGAGATCTGGTTTCATCTCCTACTTCGCACACTAGGGAAAGCAATTCTTTGATGACCTCGCAACACAGTGTGCTTAATATGCAGTGAAATCATATTATGTTAATGTCCTCAAGTCCATTATTTAGAAAAATTTATTTTAATAATGAGATGGATTTAAAAAGTGAAGTAGCTTTCTTAATTTTTCGAAAAATTTAATTAGATCTAATTCGATGGTTCCCTTATGGAACCCGATTATAAAAATTCGTTTAAATGCAAAGTCCGAAAAGTCGACATTCATACTTTGGGATAATGTTTGTAAATACTCACGTATTACATAAAATGTGCGATATTACTGTCGTTTATATCTATTCGCGTTCTCAGAATTAATTCTCGAGAATATATTTTGTTTTACGAGCAATTTTAATAAAACAAACTACGGTCGTGATGATCCGGTCTCTTGTTTCATCAGGTAAGCTAATTTTGTTTTTAGAAAGTTAGACTTCATTAATGTTCACGTATTTAATGTACTAAATTACTTTGTACTTTATTCTTCCGCATTTTCGGTAACATTTTTTTACAAAAACCTTCTGTCCCGCCAAATCCCAACTAATCTTTTGACAACAAACGAATTATCTCTAGCAAGTTTAGGATCGCTTTTCCGCAATTAATAGTCCGAAAAGAAATTCACAATATGTTATTATTTTAAAGGGGTCGATTATTATCGAAAACATCAAATGCGCTGTAACGATTGTTACTTGTTATATAGTAATTAGTGGTAATTTATAACAAGAATAATGTTTAATTTAAAATATATAGCTCTAGTTTATATTATCTCCATTGGCTATTTTCAATCATATGTAAATATCTACATACCATTAATTTTAATATAACAAATTATTAATCTTTATATGTATGTATATCCAGTTTTGTGTTATTTGATAAGTTCGCAAGTGGAGTGATAATATCCTTTTAAATTTATGGCATTCAGTTATGGGCTGGTATAAGTGGCGATAAGGAATAAGCGAAGGCAAAAGAGAGTATATGTGGTCAACAAGAGGGCACACCCAAAATCGAAGAATTGCATAGAATGGCACAATCGTAAACTATAGCTTTGTTTCAGGGCAAGAGCAAATAAAAAAGCAAGTAAGGGACTATCCCGTCTCTGCTAAAAAAGAATAACGCTTACCAATCGCTGTGTCTTCGGGCAACAATGCAGTAGAAAATCGATATTAGAACTATGACTTATATTGAGCTCGAAATGAGATCACAAGATAACTATACTTTGTCCAACATAAATTGGCAGTACAGGAAAGATAGGGATGTTTGCTTTCATTCGCACTCTTTTATTTTCCGTAAGGTGCTATTCTAACAAAAGATCTTACAGGGTTTCCGTACTAAGGATTTTAAATCAGCAAAAACCTGAAAGAATATAATGTTGTGTTACCATGCTTTTTTGAAATTTTCATTTTAATTGTTTTATTTATAAAAATTTAAATTTATGTTATGATGTCAGTTCTTTCCAAAAGAATACTCTTTCGCGGACGATGGGAAAATTTAAAACCCAGTTTAATTTATAAAACCGTATGCAGGGAAGACCTGCTAATTTTAGTGATGTTTACCTTATGCAGTATTTTATCCAGCGTCGTAAGTTCGTTATTTGGAAAAAACTGATGCACAATTTGCCTGATGGCACACTTATCGAAATCATTTACTTTACTTTTGAGACCAGTATGGTTTTTCTTCTTTGGTGGAGAGTTGTGGCCTTTGGTATTGTTTTCGTTGAGAACTCTGTAAACTGTTCGTTTGCGCACAGAAAAAATATCAGCTACTTGCTTAACAGCTTCTGTTTTATTTTTCAAATTTTCATGAATTCTTTTTTGTAACTGCATTTTAACGCATTTTCCACACATTAAAAGAAATGCAAAAGATCAAAACAAGATCCCACGATAACACTTACCATTAAGAACTTGTTTTTAAAGCTATAAAACCAAAACTCTGAATTCACATCAATTAAATAAAGAAAAAAAAAACTCGGATGTGCGTTGAATAAGATGTGGTGAATTTACGTCAGTTGCAATTAGAAATTCACTAGAGGGTAAACACTTTATGATGGGTTTCTTTCAATATAGTATGATAGAAAAATATGGCACGCTACTGATTTTTAAAAAGCTTCCCCATAAGACGTGTACTGCCAATTTATGTTGGACAGAGTATAGCTATGTTTCTACCTAAAGATAAAAACAAATTAAAGCGTTGCTAACCAAAAGATTAGTTATAAAACTAAATAATTAGCAGTTCTGCAACTGCACCGTTTAAACAGTTCATTTGAAAATAATCGTTTTCTTATGGGTCATTGCATTAACAGAGTTTGTATGGCCTATAACTTTTGGTGGAGTGGATAGACAGCAGCACATAATCTTAACGCTTGAGCAGACATACAAACCCATTCAAGATCGAGATTCGACTAAATCAGGTAATACATGCATAAAACAGAATAGGAGAGAAATTATTGGCTCTTGTTTTTATTTTACTCACGTCACGCCCTGTTTCACGCCAGAGTAATTGTACGTGCTCTTAAAAAAACACGAATAGACGTCGAAAGCAAATTATAAAAGGTAAACATCACCGAAGGTACTATCAGACATGGTGACGTCAGAAAACTTGTTTATTTCAGACGGGATGACCACTTCAGAATAAATTCTACGTCATAGTGACGTCAGGGTGTCATCCGAATAACAAGTTTGGATGACCGTCTGATCGTACCTTGAGATCGAATTGAAAATCTTGGTCAATTAACGTTTTAGTAAACAAAGGAGTTTTGCATAGATTTTAAAATTGGACTTGAAATTTGGGTAACTCAAAGCTCTAAATACTGAAATCAATTTAATTATATTAGGCGCCGGAGTTCCCATATTTTGGCTTCAAAGTTTAATTATTGAATTCCTTGGCCTTTCAAACACAATTTGGTCCACCAAAATCCGTTCAGCCGTTCGCTGTGTAGGTCCGGTCAAAAGAATTTCAACGTTGTTTTATATTATTAGTGATAGTGATAGTTTTGGCTCTTCAACAAATTTTTGTCTTGGTTTTATTTTAAACTGTTCGGTTCTTTTTCTCAAACGTCTCTATGGCGCAACGGTCACTGATTATAAATAGATAAACATAATAAACAAATATCCGAAATCGTAGTTTTTCTTAAATATCTCGACTCTACCGCCACTTAGCGATGCTCCAATTTTATTTTTATTTACGAAATTAATTTTGTGAATCTGAACAAAATCGCACCATAAATGCGAAAAATTAAGTATCACGACTTTAGCTCCACCTATCAGGATTAAAATTAAGAGAAACCTTACTGTTTGGTGTCAATCGGTCCAGCAGACTGGCATCGGTTTAGACTGGCATACCCGAAGCAAACTTTTTAATTTTTAAGATCAAAAAAGACTTAGTTGGTTTCTGTAAATAAGAATGATGGGTAACACTTTTGTTGTTCTATTTCGAAATTTTGTTTTGATCTTTATATTTTAATATCTCGCATTATGAAATTTGAACCCCTACCTGAATCCGCTCTTGAGCCCTTCACCACAATAATTAAATCCGGCAAATCTAAGATTAACCTCACACATTCGATTCGCATTCACTTACTGTTGGCATCATTAAATCCGATGGATACACTGTACTACCGATAACAATTTATGTTTTTCAAAATCAGCTGTTTTGTAATTTTTAAACAAATCACAGCTCCTGCAAATTGACAACAGAATTTTGTTTTATTAAAATGAATAATATTGCTTATTTTTTGGAAGATTGGTAGAAATCTGCTAACAAATTTAAGAGCATCTGCTGAAGATGCATCTTTTTATTTTTGTATAATGAATTTTAATTTCAGTTTCATTAAAAACTTTCGTCTTCTTCTTAAGCGTTCGCGACCTCTTTGTAGAAGATATCTTGAATATTTATTTGCTTCTCCAATTTCTTTCTTCGTTTAATTCGACAGGCCGTTTTCTTGAACTTACTACATCGCTGGGAGGGTCTTCAAGAGTGTTGACTTGTGAATCTCTGATGACATCTTTCGACAATTTGGGGAGGGGGGGGCACCATTGGAGGTAGTTCTTCTCCAAATAAACAAACACCTATCTAGTATGCTCTCAATAGATTCGTTCAATTCGATCAACTCAATCACTTCTTCTTCATAAACTTTTATTGGGTTCACTGCCAGTTGCCTTAAGCTCCTTATTGTTGAAAAGGTAACGAATTAGAAAGGGAAACTATTTATTAGGGATAAAAAGTGAATGAGGCGATTGTCAGGCTGGTATGGTTTTCTTTAGTCAATAAAGAGATAAGAAATTAAGATAAAAGAAGAGTGCAGTTTTATTTCTAGTTATAGGAGTCATATTTTTTTTAGGCTACGGTTATAATGGATGCTCTGACGAGCAACAGCTCCATAAGAACCTACAGTTTTTTTTGTTGCTCTAATGTCCACTTCAGAACAAAGAAAACTGTCAACTGTTCTGAGCAGTTGTTCGTCAGAATACGAATCAACTGTAACCGTAGCCTTAAATGGGATTTCTGTTCACTCCAAAGCTGCATTTAATTTTGTTTATAAAATAGCAAATCAATACATACGGATAATGTACTTCCTTTTTACACTCTACAAGAAATAGTAGGTGGCGGGACAGACTTCCCAAAAATTTTTTCGGGGGCCTCTTTGTGTTGTTTCTCGCGGTATCTGGAAACTGCTTGCTTTTTGCCACAAATTCCCTAAATTGGTCTTTGATTTTTGTTATATTTCTAAATTTAACTGACTATTTTAATGAACTCGATTAGTTATAAAAAAAAACATTTATACATTTTGTTAAGACATTTTATTAACAAACCGCGCAGAACAGAAATCAGCAGAAATCCGGTACTATTTTTCCGTGGATCTAAAATGTCAAAATTTGCATTGAGAGTTTCGATCCCATCGCTTTTAATGATCAAGTGAAAAAATAATTTACATTACCGAAGTGATAATGTTCACTGTGGATACTTTTAACTATACACATGTTCAAATTTCGGGGATATGTTCCCCCCGTCGGATTAAATGATAAGGGTGCTTGATGAAAACCGTGAGAACATCAAAAATACCCCGCAAAATTTCAGAGCAGTTCGTCACTAACTGTATTTTCAATTTTGCGAGCACAACCACACGTATAAAATTTTGGACTTACATTTTTTTTATTTCGATTTCAGTAGCCCAGCGAATGTTATAATAATTAAATAGAATAAAAAAATAAACTAAACATTAAATAACAACATGAAACATGATTGATTTTTCAAAATATTTTTATTTGCTTTTTTCTCCGAAAAATATTGTTTTTTGTTGTTTTTTTTTTTTTTTCTTTCTTTCTTTTTCTTCTCGTTTGTTTTATATATTGCTAAAATTAATAATATATATTATATATAATATAAACTAAGAAAATGGGGAGCAAACACAACAATGTAATAATAATAATATTAATTATAATAATAATAATATATGTATGTATGTAAAAAATAAAAAAAAAAAAATTGTAAAATTTAGTTTAATAAAATTTTGTTTGCTATACAATAGTTTTTATTTTAACTCGTTCATCACATAATAACTTTGTTGATAAGGAAATCAAATTTTGAATAATGCAATTCTAATAGGTTAAACATGTAAATTATTTAAAACGCGGCGCTTTAGATTTACCTACTTGTAATTTATGTTTACTTAATGATTAAGTGTGGATGAAATACCCTTCTAGTTAATTTATTTTTGATGATGATGATGATGAAGAGAGAAAGGACGTTTATTTGTTGGTTTTTTTTTTTTTTTTTTATATTTTATTTTGTTAATTTGATTTGTTCATTATATAGATCATTTGTTTTGTTTCCACAGAAGAACGATATAATATATATATACGTATATAATTAAATTTTCTCTTTTTTTTCTACTCAAATTAGTTCTAGTACTAGTTAGTTTTTTGTTTTGTTTTTTTTTCTTGATTCATAACATATATTTGTCTCATTTTGTTTTGTGTTATTCATAATATAGTATTTCCAAATGAAAACCCAAAAAAGTGTTGTTGTTGTTTATTATAAGTTTTCTTACATTTAGAGTTTTAAATTTATTTTGTCTAAAGTTTATATTTACAAGGTTAACCCACAGCACAGTGCCCCCATTAAATGGGCGGGTATGCATGCGTAAGGTTGATTTCTCTAAATCAAAAGAAGAACAGACAAATTTATGAAATCTTCGTGTAAGAGAAGATGGGTCACTATGAATTGAATTTGTATTTTTCTATTTATTTTTGTTTGTTTTCGGTTATTTGCACACACACACATCAGAATTTATTTAGCTCACTAATGAAATTTGTTGTTTGTTGTTTTTTTGTTATTACTTAAGCGCGTTGTTTCGGTTTTAAAGTGGCATGCTATCTGGTAGTAGAAGATGATGTTGTAGTGCTTTAAAAAAAAGCAGGCTTATCAATCCAAGTAGTCCCACCATTCCTTTTCGTAGCCTTCGTGAACGTGATCCAAAAGCACTTTTCGTCGTTTCTCGCAATACCTGGAAGTAAAATGTTTATTATTATTATATATGAGATTCCAAGAGGAACTTTTGGTAAAAGTTAAATGTTGTTAGTTATGTTGATTGTGATGTGATGAATTTTGATTGAAGGAATTTTTCTTGAGACGATGTGGTGCAACTAGTTTTACACAGAGACTGACACACTATTGAAATATTTGAAATTTGTTTTTCAATACCTCTTGTAGGCGTGCAGATTAAGAAATGCATTCACTATTTTCAATGCAGATGAATGTTAGCTAAGGTTGTATAGTTGTGAATCTTAGTTTGTTCACATATGTTAATTTCCAGAAAGCAAAAACGAAACCAAAAAACAAAACGAACCGCATCTTTTCGCGTTCAAATTACGACTCGCCGTTTACCTGTCGTTCTAGTCGAAACTTAAGGTAGGTTCGGAAGTCAGATCAGCCCCACTGGTTGGTACATGACCTGCTTTCTCCAAAAAAAATTAATCGTCATCTCGGAACCTTCTAGTGTCAAGCGATCTTACAAACACGGATATCAAACCTCTACTTCGGTTCGTCAGAAGCTAGGACTTCAACGAGTAGGATCTTTATCCTGTCAATTTATCCACAGAACTTTACTGCAAATCTATTGGTCCGCCTGTGGGGTTTCCCGTGAACTTGTCGTTAAAACGCTATTACGCTTGTAATTCAAAATCGACGAATTTGTTGGTATCTTCGGAATGCAGTAGTTTAAAAGCAGATTTCCTGTTAGATGTTCGAAATTAAAAACGCAACAAAACATCAATCCACCATACATCGAATCTACTAATAAGTGATAATGTGGAAGCTATTTTCAAAAGTTCACCTAGAAGGTCAACAAATCATCCCAGCCTCGTAAGCTAAAAGTCCATCGATCAATTTTTTGTTTTGGTAGAATACTCAGGTCGGCTATTAACACTCCGCAAAATGAAGTCTAAATCGCGGCATTTATAAGCGATTAAATTGGAATATCAAACAAAAATTCTATTATTAGAGCCAAACATACATTTCGCGCAGGATAGTATACAAAAAATTATGCTGAACACCTTAGAAAAAAATTCTGCTTACTAGGCAGAAAGCTGATTTTTGAATAGAATTGCTCATATATACTTGTCACCTTTGCTTAACGAATAGTAACCAGAACAAAGCTATTGTAATAGCCAAGATCAATCGTGAATTATGCGTAGCAACCTAATTTTTCGATCAATTAATAACAAATAGGATTGCCTAATGTCGCTCGTTCAATGTAAATTAAATTCAAAAAATTATTTTGATTCATTCGCCAAAGAAAAGAAACGTGGTTGCCATGTTAATAACGTTTTGAAACCAATAAATGTCGCCGACTAAATGAAGAATTAAAAAATTTGAGCAACGCGTTGAACAGATAATGTGTTGCATCAACACGATGCGCAGCTATATCCAACGAGTAACAAGAGCTCGTCCACTACCCGTACCCTTGTTGAACAACACGTTGAGCAACGATAAAAAAAACCATCTCGTCAATGCGTTGAACATGAAATTATTTTAGTTGAGTATGATGATGAAGAAATTAATTAAGTTCGTTGCCTATTTGTATAGATGGGACGTACGAAAGTAGCTTTTCCATATACGCGCCCTGTACATACAGTTGATAAACTTTGTGGTTAAGTGCGTTGGACCACTAAGCGAGGGGTCGCTAGTTCAAATCCCAACCCGTACCACCCGAACATTTTTATTCGCCGCCCCGCCTCGTGCGAACGTCTGGCAAACATCCAAGAGTAAGAAATGTTATGAGACAGACTGGCATTAAACTGCAGGTCCCTTCAATTCGTGTCAAAAAATATATCTTCGGTTAGAAAAGCTGGGCGCCTTGGGTCCTGTATGGGCCTAATATTTACTTATTTTATTTTCAAAAGGAAAATACAAAAAGTTTTTTTAACTATGAACTCAACAGAATAAAAAAACATAAAAGCTCCAGCTGCGTTTTTAATTTTGTGTAAAATAGGCGCCAACAGAATGACATTTCACTCTCGTCAAGGTTTTTGTACCCTCCGGACATCCCACGAGATGACTTGTTCCTCTATGACCAAAATTAAATTTAAACCACTTTGGTAGTGCTTGACCTTTTATTTTTCTTCCGCTTTCGGAAGAACTACAAGGTAAGCTAAGTTGAAGGACGACCTCAATAAATCAGCTATCAGCACGCAATTTCTTCGCACTTTAGACCTAGTGGTTCATTATACATCACCAAGCGAAGAAGAATTTGACTAACAAATAGACATTCCCAGATAAATTACGTTACGGTTTTAACAGTCTCAAAGAACTCACAAAGTCAGCAGTTTTTAAACTCGATGGTTTGACAAGACTCTATAGGGTCTTAAGCTAAGCTACTTTTACCAAGCCATTTCAAATGTCTCCCAGCGAGAGACAAGGGACTTTGATCTTTTGTTGTCAATATTTTGCCATAGACTTCGGGTTACATGCTAAATGTTTAATGACACTTAGAGGTGTTGAAAGGCGATAGCACCTGTCCCTCCACCAGTAGTGGGTTCAGATCAGACCGGATATCGTCAGTTGATTAGCTTTTTGTTCCCTTACACCTAAACGTGTCCGGGAACCCAGCAGAGTAGAACTGAGTGATGTCGTATAGCCCCGAGTGCCAAAAGGCAATCTGTAACGGAATTCGCATTTACAATCGATAGGATAGTGATGTTTTCTTAACCGCATAGATCTCTGCTCAAAAAGTGACAAGAGTCCCTTACGATCAAAGATTTCAAGTTTGCTTCAGTGTAACCTAATCTTCCTCGAAGTTACCTTACAAATTTTAATACAGTTAAAACAAGAAACTAGGTATGATGTTCAACAGCATCGGTTTTACTTCTTTTTTTTGTGTAGTTATTAGAAATAGATCTTCTAGAGACATTACTTCTATTCGTAATCCATTCGATCAATAGGTGGGCCATGTCTACCAAACAAGCATCTAAGATGCGCGAAGAAAGATCGTAAGAGTCGAGATGCAACATGTCTTTATTTGTTTTATTTTATGCTATTAATACTCTGGTTGCTTATATGTTGATTACTGAACACCTAAGCTCTTCATTACTGAGGTCGCTTTAGGAATTGTTAAATGCGGGAAAATTAAAACAGGTTTTTAGCCAACGCCAATGGGAAATAGATAAGATAGAAATAAACACATCATGTCTGCAAATTATGCGCAACAAAAGAGAAAACAACATATCCAGATATTTGTGGTTGCACTGTTTCTGGATCTGTCTGAGCAGTGACCTGATTTCATTTGCACAAATTTGTGTTAATATTTCCCTAAATATGAGTGAATATTTTCCCAAAATTGTACTACGAAAATTTTGTTTTCACAAAAATAAATTTCTTTCGTTTAGTAGATAAAAGAAAATCCGATAATTGGTTACTGGCGCGTAGACGTTAAATGTATCACGGCTGCTGTTGATGCTTTTGTTGTACGTATGCAAAAAGCTGATATACATATATTTGACTATCAATTTAATGTTCGGAAGGTCATGATGAGGTGATAAATATGTAGTCGCTATGTACATATAAATAATTTTATTTATTAGGGAACACATTTCTATAGCAGATGGGCAAAAAAAAATACTGAACGCATGAAATCGGTTTACAAGGTTAAGCTAAAACCGTTTGTTGACTTTAAGAACTGATACATACATATTTATCTGATTAACAGTTTCAGTAATTCGGATCAAATAACCTTCGAATATAAACTAGAGACAGTTATGCTAAGGCACGCTGGTCCAAATTATAATTTCTCTTAGCGCAAAACATTCCCATCGATATGAGTACAAATTCAACAATCTTTCATGCTTAACCCTATCATAATTTTAAAATGAAAGCTACCTCCTTTAAGCACAGTTTAGAACTTAGTGGACATCCTTCAACCAGTCCTAAGTGTACGTAGTGTATCCGCTTTCAATCTAAATAAACATTTTCACTCACCTGTATTTATCTTGAACTTTCTGCTTGATGTCTGCCAAATTTTCTGATGTTATATCACGTTCCAGGTATTCAGAGAGTTTCTCAGTGGCACTCTCCAGATCTTTTTGGTTATCTTCGAAAATCATGAACTGATTGTTCTTTTTGAGATAGTACGCGAACACGTACGTGTACATTAAGGTCTGACGGCATTGGCATAGAATATCGACAGCTTTTTTAAGAAATTGCACCTGAAAAAAAAGTTTTCCCTTTGGAATTCAGTGTTTCTGTGTTGGGAGACGAATTTAAAATATTACCTCAATCCATGACATGTTGTGCTGTTGCATCTCTTCCATCTTGTGCTTGACGGAGGCGTAAAGTTTGTTTTCGAACCTCAATGATTGCATGTGGTTCATGTAGCGATTGTAATAATGCAGATACCTTAAGCGAAACCAACCATTAACAATACACTTAGAAAGAATTCACATTCAAATACCTCGCTAAAAATGACCTCAATTTTTCCTGCGCATCTCTGGCCGCCTTTGCCTCGTCCTCATCGAACCTATTACAATTGTACCACGACGAGCCGTGTGGTTCCCACGATCCCAAACACACCCAACAAAACTCATGCTTACAATTTTGATTCTTACACACCATGTGATTGCAACCGCCATCTTTCTCGATCGTCACGTTACACTTGGGGCACTCCTTTGTGTTTGCTGCAATCCAATTGGACGTTTCTGAGTCGTCATCACATTTCTTTATCCACTTCTTCAGTAATCTGCACTGCACTGGATCGTGCCAATTCTCGCCGCAATCGAAGCAGAATGTATGTCCACACTTGCAGCGCACAGGACGTGCATCTACATAGGTGACTTTGAGGGCATACGTGCAATTCGCGGACGGACACCAGCGCAACAAACGATTGCATTCCACAAAATTATTCGTAATAAGGTGTTGGTATTTGACTTTGACCCGACGATCGGTTACTAATTTGGTGACGGTCACATCATCGACCAATATATCACAGCCATGGGCTGCACACGCAATCGACTGGCCATTCCCTTCGGCCACGATTTTCGTTGTGAGATACTCGCCCCAGCAGGTCTTGCAAAAACGATGGCCACATTCTAGTCCTGTCATTGACTGTCGAAGATAAACAAAATCAGATTTTCTTTCTCAGATACTTAAATGAAAACGCGACACTTACGCTCGGTGGCAGCAATGTAAAGCAGATTTCACATTCCTCAGCTACAGAGCTCGATATTTGTTGCTGCAAATAAATGAAAGAAAAGTCATTGGTTGAGAAATATGCATATTATGTGTGCAGCAGAAATAATAAAAATAATAAACTTACTTTTGGTTTGTTCACTAAATTTGATTTTATAAAAGGATTGATAACGTGCGCCTCCCTGAAGAAATCCTCTTGATTGCCATCAAAGTACCTTTCCATAAGACGTTCTTTGTCCCACTTGTAGTGATTTAATAAAATTCGCGTTATGGTCATTGGTAGCTGCAAGTAAATAGTGACGATTAAAATATTTTACAAGATTGAGCATATAAGGCAGGGGGAATTTATGGCGGAACATTTGAACCCATATTAAAATCGGGTATATAATAATAAATAATTTTTAAACATAAATGTGTTCAGCAAAGTTGAGGACCTACACTGTATAAAAAGTGAAACCAGAGCCTTACGAGGCAAACGTCATGTACAAAAGTGCAAAAAACCAGTGCTAACGGCATGGCCTGGCAAACATTCTGGAAACACCACAGGAGTTTTTGCTCAGAAAAATTGTGTCCAAGGAATTGGCTGTTCCGGGGTACATACAGGAAATAAAGAGAATCTATACATAAAGTATTAAACTCTTACTACAACCTCACTTTCCGGGATATACCCCCGAGTCTTAGCAGTCACCAAGAGATATATTGTGCATCGACAGTTCCTAAATGAATTATAACAAAGGGCCTTGTGTGCGAGGAGAGCAAATGGAGGGTAAGGTACAACCGCGAACTCTACGAGCTGTACCAAGATGGAGATAAGGTAAAGCTACGATAGGAAAACGATACGGCTGAATTCCTTAATGTCAAAAAAGTGCGCATCGTACTTAACTGATGCTTTGAAGACGATCAGCAACTGGGCAAAAAGCTGTGGTCTCAATGCAAACCGTTTCAAAACGAAACAAACGTATAATGTTCTTTTTATCTGCTAAAGAACAATGGGAAAAACTTGGGACTTAAAATCTCCTATGGCGCACTAACTATATACGGTGGTCGTAAGTTCCGTACTTAAATATGGCTGACTAATATGATGGAATGCAACCAAAAAGAAAACGATATACGATATACGAACACCCTGTATAGCCATTACGGGTGCGCTCCGAACCACCCCAACGGCAGTTCTGGAAACCCTTCTCCATCTTACACCGCTTGATCTACAGATTGGAAAGAGGTTCGGATTATCGGACACCTGCATGCTACTGAGGACATAGCACAAACACATACGTAGGCGAAGAAAATTTTTGGAGAAATAATTCTTTATAAACTTAGAGGAAATAGATGGCATGGACTTCAAGGGGCGTTTAGGTTTCCTGCCTTTTGAATTCTGAATTCAGCTATTTCCCCCAGGGATCGCGATGGGCCCGTTTTGGTACCTAGTATTTGTGTGGTGGATTTCGTTTTCACCACACCCCTGTTTAACCTGTTTTTTTACTGCAAAGCATGCGTTATAAAAGTTATACATTGTATCACTACCTTAATGTTGCGTAAAGAAACGCTTAACGTTGCAGTACGGCATTTAGGAATTCAGCCTACGTAATGAAGAGTATAACACATGCCTTCACAAACTCACTTAAAGTAAGCTGCGCAAGGCAAAGTTACGAGGAGGAATTCCATCGTCTCTAAAGAAACCACACAGTATCTTTGCGGAAGTCAAGAATTATACGGCCTCAAATAATTAACCAGCCTTGATTTCAAACGTCGGGCATATCATGAGGATGTGGGAAGGATACGGATAAAATCTGCAAAAATGCGAAATAAGGAACTGTAAAGGAGAAAACATAGACTCTTGTCTCATAAAAGAAAGCAGATTGGATAATTCTACAAATACATATTCTTGGTAGTTCCGCAGTTAAGTTCAAACGCTCATATTAACTCTAAGGTTAAAAACAACTGCTTTGCTCGCTGCATTACTTTTAAAACCTTACAAAGCAGCAGGACAAAACCAACTGAAGTTCAAAAAAATTCCAAAATCATTCCTTCCAACCATCCTGAAGAGTTGCATAGATCTGCCACTATTCCGCTACTATTGATAGAAAGAAGTCAATGAGCATTCCTAGTGTATTCCCTGCGTAATAATGAGTGCACAGTGCCTGCATTCTTGAACAAATGAGGCATTTTAAACAATGTCGAAAAATCTGCGTAAATTAAACAGTAGTTGAGCTGATTAAGCTAAACTACAAACAGGCTGGGTCATATGCAAGAAGATCGCTCTCAGTAAAGGCACTCTACAAGGTCAACACCCTGTTCTCTGGGACTTGGTGGTAAATATACTGCTGATAAGCCTGGAAGCGGAGTGCTGCAAAGTGATCATTAATGCGGGTGATTGCACATTCAGGAACATTCCCGGGAATTACTTGCCAAATACGGAATCAATAAAGGAACCTCTAAAAAATATGATTAAGGTATACCAATCCCTACTTGTAATATGTGACTAAGAAAACAACCCTATGGTGGACAAGTGAAACCACATGAAACCACACGCTTTAAAAACTTGATCTATCTGAGCAGGCTGAACATTTGCAATGCAATAGATGTTATTACCACTGGTCTAATAGGTATTTTTTTGTAACGGGCTCCCGACCCGTGAAGAATCTCGGCCTGAGACAGAGCAGGACGTCCACATCATGGTACAGCTCATAGAGTTCGCGGTAGTATTTCTTCTCCATGCGCTCTCCTCACACACAGGGCCATAAATTCTTCGAAGAATTTTTCTCGCAAAAGAATTAAGTATCTGCTCTTCTTTCCTGTTCATCTTCCACGGCTCATCACAATAGAGCAGAACTTTTTACTTATAAACAACTTTTGCAGAATTTGCACTTACAAAGAGTAGGGAAAAACTATCACCCATCTCTTGCTCTGTCCGGAAAGAAGAAAGCTCCATCTTGAAGACTACTTTGCACCTGTCAATAGCGTCTGCATACCCCAGTAACTGAAGGGGCATCTGCCCTGCGTACTATGGGCTCAAGAACAAGATTGAAGATGTCACAGATGACCGAGCATATTTTTGCCGAAATCCGTTGCATGACAAACTTTACTTTTAACCGGGAACGGGGCCAGTGTTTCCGGGATCCCGAATTCCACCATCGCATTGTAGAATTCCTGGCGATAAACAACTCGTTGACTTTTCCAGGATTAGACTTAGTGTGAAGATTCAGTCTACTTATGACGTTTAATGTATTGTCGACAAGTTTGAGACGTTCACTCAATACATCTACGTTATAAGATATTTAAAAGACATAGGATCGCTTTTCTTGTAGATGAAGCAAATCGACCTGATGGTGCAACTGCCAACCTTGGTTAGGGAAGGTTGAAGTGGCAGTTCTGACTTACTTAAGACCTAAGTAAAGTTCATTCTGATACCACGTGGATCTGAAAATTCTGACTAATCGTTGAAACATTTTGAACTGCTTATGAAGCGTGGGAGATATTTTGGGACGGTCATGTTTAGATCGTTGAAATCATTGTAGAAAAAGGATTCCAAACAGCAATTTCTTATCTGAGAGAGAGGGCATGTGCAAAGAAGGTGGAGAGTAGTCTCATTTCCCTCCTAATGCAAGCAGCTCCTACAAAAGCCATTTGAATAAACGCAAAGCTTGGTTGCATGTCTGCTTATCAGACAGTGTCCAGTGATGACACCAATTGTTGCACTAACATATCCAGCTTAGGCAGTAGTGCCGCCTGTCCATCAAAGACTGGTTTTTTCTATTGCATCCAGATTTAACATGAGTTTGCAGGTAGAAACTGGTATGCCTAAGACGCCCTTTCATGCAAGATTCAGAGAATAGCTAGAAGGTTGCCAAGCCAACGTTTGGGCCTCGTAAAGTTTGCAAGCTAGCACATTTATAATTTGATTAGCGATACGACTGCCTGAAAAGAGCCAGTTTGGTGTGGGTTTACTTAGGCTAGGAAGCCAGTGCGCTACTTTTCACCGCGTAGCAGGTTCTTGCATAATCAACAAACACTTGCTTCTCAAAAAATCTAAGGACATTTTCGTGTTAGCAAATACTTTTACTTTTTTTTACTAAACGTCAGTTTATATGTTAAATTGATGATTCGACCGAAATTGGACCGAATAACGTGGTACAAGTCAAAGCTGTTAAAGCTCCGTGTGTTAGCTACGAAATGAGTCCAATATCAAATTGAATAACCACTCTCTTATGATTTCTGACAAAAGACATCCTACATATCCTACTCTTTTGTTTTAGGTTCGAACAGATTCAACTACTGCTTTTGGTTCTTAATTGAACATTTGTTCCTCTTCGAGAAGCTCATTGCGCTACTAAACAACACTTTAATGAACTTTTTTGCGCTAGTAGCACGCATTGGTAGGCAACCCTATTGTACCCCTTCTCTAGATTGGCTAAGTGGATGACCTTGATTGCTAGGGCAGCAAATTTCAATCTTAGATTATTTCCAACATGATAACCCCGGAAATAATCTATACAGCAACCAACCACTTCCACCACCATTGCAACCCTACATCACCAGCAAAAATAGAATTAACCAAGTGTTCTTTCTGGCTTTTGCAAATCTGTCGAAATTCAACACAATAACGACGAAGAGGACGCAACACAAAAAAGCGCCCATGTAACAGTCAGGCAAAACGATTGTCGCGCGCTCGCAACAACAAGAGCTGAAAATTCATTCTAAAAATAAAGAAAATGAAATTAAAATCGATTTACGAGTACGAAAAAAAGTTGCGAACAAACCCAAAAATAAACAAAAGAACCCACAACTGCAACTTTCAAGGGAAATGACACACGGCTGCCAGAGGAGCATCATCTCATTACAATAAATTACAAAAATCTACTCATCAAATGGGAGAAATGGGAGGGAAGGGTACTCACGTTAACGACGACGTTCACGTCATTGATGCAATCGATCATGTGCTGGACTATCTGGTCTGTGGTCAGCACCTCGTACTGGTACTCCTCGGGCTCCTGTTGGCGTTCCTTCGAATTGGGCACGTCCACTTCCATGGCAAAGTCATCATCGCCGTCGTCGCCGCTCGACACATTGCCAGAGTCGACATTGTCATTGTCGAACACATCATCGTCAGAGTCCATGGCTCGTTTTGTATTCTCTATGCCTGCTGCTGCTTCTACTTCTGCCTCCTCTGAGGGCTTCCTTCGACTGTCTTAGTGGCAAAGTGTGACTGCTGCTCTAATTAATTAATATGCTATGCTGCCTGCCTGGTTGGTTGATTGTTTTAGTTTTTCCGTTTTTATTTTTTTGTTTGCTCCTCCTTCACACTCTTGTATTTTGTGTAATGCACTTGACTTGATTTTAGTGGGTTTTTTTTGTTCGTCGTTCGTCGTTTGTGTGTACAACAAAAGAGGGTATTTCGTCACTTGACCTTGTTCGTAAGTTTTTCTCTTTTTGCGTTCCCTTCAAATTCACTGAATTTTCCCGTTCAAAAATCGTTTTATTGTGGATGATTTTCTTTATTTAAACAAACTTAATAGAGATTTTTACGAGACTATCTTTCGTCGCAGGTGATAACAATTCGAAGAAAAAAATAAACGAAAACAAAATTCAGTATAAATCGAGCTTTTGGTGGGGGCACGATTAGTTGGAATTGGAAGTTTCCCTCTGCGATGTCGACGGGTCTGCTGCTTCTGCTCTCGTTTTCCTCTGACTACACAACGAAAACGAAATGTCAAAAACAATACAATGCGCTGTATTGGAACAGCATCTCTTTTTGGCACACACTTATTGGATCGGCAGTAGTTGCATTCGCTGTGATTGCCGTCTCGCTCTCGCTATGATTTATCTATTTTCGCAGTCGAATTCTAATTGGATAGTTTTCACTAAAAAAATGTCCGCGCGGATCCAAAGGGAGGAAAAATCCAATAAATTTCTGGTTCGAAGGCAGAAAAACAAAATGTCTATCAGTTTTTTGTTTGACAATTGCACTGCACTTGGCAGTTTTGTTTGTAGTGCAGCCTGCGCGACAAAAATCACCACAATTGAAACAAAGGGGAGAACTCTGTTCACCAAGGGCTTCGAATCGACGTTCCGACGTAGTTGCTGACCTCTGGGGATTTTCCTTGGCTTTTCACTTGTGTACGAGAAAAATTTTTCTCTTCGTATCGAAAAAATGTTTCCACGAAATCTCTTGTCGTTTTAATTGGCAAGAAAATTAGGATTATTAAAAAACGCTAGATTGAAATATTTTGTCGAATAACGGAAAAATGTCTGCCATTAGAAATTTTTTGTTTTTTTTTATTCACACACACTCTAGATGGTTTTCTTTTTGATTTGATTTTCTCTTCACTGGATTGCAGCACCACTGATATTTAAAACGAAACACAACCGAATAACAAAAACAAAAATATTCGAGCGAGTGTTGCTAATATATTTCTGGTGTAGCCTGTCCTTTTCACTTCTTTGTTTAATATAGAAGTGCGATGTAGATGCACAGAGTAAAAATTGAAAATGGTTGGACGAAGGTTGTCTGACTGCCGTGAGAATAGACAATGCAGAAATGATATCTAATCGGAAGTGTGTTCGCGAGGTAAGTAGCTTTCAAAATTCAATCTGTGCTTGCTAAAACTTTTTTACAAAGTTGGTATACAATTTTGTAAAACTGATCTACATAAGCCAAGATTTTTTGAATGGAATCATGGACCTTTGAATGCTTAAAATAAGGAATTGTTGCTGGTTCAACAAAATAAAAATGCGCAGAAAACTTCGTAGCGAGGTTATATATTAACTACAACATTTATAAAGTTATTGCAGGCGATTGTCATATTTTCCCGATACCTAGAGAAAGGGAGATACCAATGAACGTCGGTCCAGATATAGGCGTTATATTCAAGTTTGAGTCGAATAAACGCATTATAAATTCTAGCCAGATCAGATGGGGTGATATATTCCTGGATCGAGGTAGCCCAGACGTTTCGCAGTGTTTTTGGTGCCATTCATGGATAATGGCAGAGTATTGGGGTTTTGCTTTAATGAATGAAGACATCATTGTGTTTTTGAAGATAGAGTAGAACTTAAGGCATTACATCACTTAAGAATGCTGTTAAGGTGAGAATTTAATGAGTTTAACATATGTTGCCTTCCATCTGCACGCCCAATGATGAGGGACGTACCAGCTGCCGAAAATGTATTTTTTTTAAAGGGTGTGCAATGAGTACCAGTCAAACTATAAAGACTTAACTACATCAAAACTAAAGTGAAGGAAAATGCCAATAAATTCGTTTGTACTACTTCATCATATAGTAAACCCTGTATATTTTCCCAATTTAAATTTTTGTGTGTGGCTGAAAGCTTAAACATGTTCCAGCTATACAAAGCTCTTTCAAGCAATACAGTACAAAAAATACATTACAGACCACCATATCACGATCAAATCACATAATTCCCTCAAGATTTTCAATAAAAGCTAACAAAAAAGCAATTCAAATTGAAATCAATCACTTTGTGCTTTTTTAAGGAATTTATTTTGTTTCACCTAAATAATAAAATTTCTAATATATTTTCACTCCCTCCATTTCAAAAATTGTCAATGTAAGAAATAAGCTTATTAGCTTAACTAATGCAGATTTTACTCATATTCCCCTGCATTCATAAATGTCATACTAAGCCAAATCTGCGTTACCCTCGTTAAAATTTATTTCCTGCAGATCTGCCGCAGGCAAACTGTTCTACATAGTGTTCATAAACGTCAAAACATTGTCGTTTTCGTGCAGAAGTAGAAAAAAGCCGCTTAGACGAAGAGGGTAAAAGTTAGAAGCTAAGAGTTTGGATTTTATAAGCAATGTAAATTGAAATATATTATATTAAAAAAAAAATAGCAAATTAAAAGACATAATTTGTCGTTCTTTAAGAACATTTTTGTTTGTTCCCCTTTTTATTAAACAATTGTAATTTACTTCAAACAAAATCAAATTAAACATAAAATATTCGCATCAAAATATTGATTTATTAACGCTTTTGAACGAGAAATCTTACTAAAGCATACCTGCTGAGATGACGTTAAGTAAATGCTTTCAGAAACGCATTCAAAAAATTCGGCGATCTAATAAATTTAGAAAAACTAACGTTTTTGAATTCGCCCGTCATATAAATATGCATGCGTTTTTGATGTTTTTACTTTTGTTTTACTACCACAGTTCAGGCGTAGTTGGGAAAGAGTGAAAAATATTTATAAATAAAACAGATTGATACACATTTAGCATACCATTTAAAACCACAGACAGAGTAGGTTGTGCTAAGAAAAGGTCAAAAATATTTGTAAGTTTTTTTTATAGGAACAAATTTAAGTGCACAAGCCAATTGGGTTATGAGTAGAATTGAAGAAGTACGCTTATATTTATGTGAATTTTTGTTCAACTTTGTGTAAAACGCATTTAAGCAAAAGTTGGAAAAAAATCTGAATGATTTGTATTTACTTAAAGACTTACATATGATTTAGAAGTTCTATACTTGTCTCTTATACTTCGCCTCAATCCTTACATATTTGATTCCACCTCAGTATAACATTCTTTAAAACATAACTCTAATCGTATTTTTTTTCAAAATTTATAATTTTATTGACTTTTTAATTTTTCTGCTGACACTAAATAGAAAGATATTTATTATGCATAGTGAAATATATATATATATTCGCACATAGGAAGAGGATTTACTTACATACGTATACTGTGTATACACTAATTCCTCTCTTCCTCATAGTTTTAATTTCTAGTTTTAAGTTAGGTTAAGATTTTCTTCGTTATTTTTTTTTTATTTCCTTGCATATATGTATATTTTCAAAGGTGACTACAGTCACTATTCAACTTTATATAAGGCTCCTGAGCAAGAGCAGTTAAACTACATGTCTTAATAGTCTACTGACAGCCATGTGGCTCACTGTATCTCTTTATTGAAAATAGCAGGCAACACTTGACAGCCGCATTTGTACTTATATATATAATAGACAAAACACACTGTAAAACTTACTGAAGTCTCAATAAAATTCAATTCAATTGTGCATAATGACCTATTAATCATTCGCCCAAAATATGAAAAAAATCTAAACTAAAACAACTTGAATGTTTTTTTTTACTGTTTACCCTCTTCGATAAACACACAGAACAAGAAAAAAGTAACCGCTAAAAAACCTTTGCTGAAGTTTTCCCATTTTCGTGATTGCTATGGAAAAATCTTTTACTCATGAATGAGAATTTAAGGGAAAAATGTAGTGTCACAACAGCATAGATCAGAGTACGTTCAGTGAAATTAAATTTCTGAATACTGCCACTGAAGAGAGATTATTTTCTTATCAACACTTGCTCCATCTATTTATCAAGTGAGTTAAAGTTTGGCAGTTATTTTTAAAAATTGTCGTTAGGTTTACTAACATCTCCGTTTCTTTCTTATCGATACTATAAAATATGTATGTATTTTCATATTAGCTGGATTTTATTATAGCCCCTGAACCGATCCAAATGAATTAAAGGTTGCAAACTATGGAGCAGAGCAGGTATATCTAGCGATGACGATGTTAGGATGGTTTTAATTTTTGCTGTTAAAAGATTCCTGCCTAATTAAAGACGGTATTGAGTGCTTACATACCTACTACCTAGTAAATTTAGGTATCTGTTATTAAATTTATACAAATCAAATGCAAGAAAGTAATAAACTTGTAACAGAATTTATTCACTTCTCTTCGTCCTAATTCATTCATTTACTTCATTAAAATTGAAGATATGTATGTATGTAGTAGGTAATAGCCAAATTCATGAATTTAAACGGAACCATAGGTTGAATATGGTAACTGTGTAGTATATATTAACTATGAAGGTTCAACTCCATCTCAAATCTATTATAAAATAACCGCAAACAAATCACGAGAACTTTAACGTTCTGGGTCAATCTAACACGCCCGCCCCCGACCGCGTTCCATGGCAATACACATTCGCCTGTTTATGCCGGCAACGAAATCACCATCTCCTGTCGTGTTCGTCCATACTTGCTGTTGCTATTGCTACAGCCAGCAGCTATAGCAGCGGGGCCTCGCAAGAGACTATGGATATTTTGTAATTTGGAAATAGGAGGAGAGCCACAACAGACACAACACACACTAACAAAGGATGAAAAAAGAAAGAAAATACAACACGCTTGTGTGATCCCCTCTCTTGCTCGAAACCGAACCGAACAACGGCAACAAAATTAAAACGATTCCCAAGAACTGGGTGGAATTTTGGTACCTGGGTGTTGGGTGTGTGCAGGATAGGAAGTGGGGCGTGGGGTCACTGATTGGATTATGGCGGGAAGAATGGGTGTACGGTTGGATGAATGTCTACCGGAAACAGACGCAGTGTGGGGGGTATGAATGGGTGAAAAGGTATTTTGGTGTACCTACGATACGATACGAGACTAGGAACCTTTTGGGTGAATTTTAGTTCAGCAGCACGCATCCATTGCGTCGCCGCTTTCACTGTTTGTTTTTGCAAATTTGCATGACAGTGAGTGTGGCTCTTGTTGGGACATAATGTACATATCTACATAATAATATGTATTTGCATTTAAGCAAACGTTGCACCTGGTTAATGGGGTGACATTTGTTTAGAGATGATCTGTGTTTTTTTTCGTTGTGTGGTTACTGTTTACGATCAAGTGCATGGGAGGCATGCTGGAGGTATGGACTTACCTCTGTTGTGTTATAGCTGGTAATACATAAATATTTGGGGTAGGGCACTGTCTCCTATTCATGTAGGTACACTCATGGCTGTCGAATACTTATTATAGAAAACCTTATTTTCTGCTTAATTTCAGAACAATAAGAAGGTATGTACGTATGTACATAGGCATACGCTTGTGAAGGCTACGCTTTCTTTACAGTTCCACAAAGATTGTAGGTAGGTATGTATACCTAATGTACCTACCTATCACTAAAAAAAGGTGGGTACCCACGTACGTGGAGTGAAAAACTACCTGGTCACGAACGGAGTTTAATGAATGTTGTTAGCTTTTGTTTTACAAAAAAAAAAAAAAAAAACTTTGGTTAGTACGTAGGTACATACCTGGGTGCGGTAGGTATAGAACTTTTAGCAACAGTTTTATCGAATGTTTAAAACAATTGCGTTAAGCAGAGAAATACATAGATTTTAAATTCATTGTTTCTTTAACAACGCAGGCAGATTATTCTCACGGGTAGGTTGCTTTATATACTTAATAATAAGAAAACAAAATATTATACCTTTTCACAGCTAAACAGATCAGATGGTTGTTATTTCAGGAGACCCTTCAGGCCTATCGAACGTTTTGGTTTGGTTAAAACATTAAATGCGCAATCTACGAAGTTCGGTAATAGGTCACTTGTCACGTTAAGTAACATAAGTGTCCGGTTACTAGAACCTTTTTTGGGAGCTGGTCTAGTGTCCGGCCAGAGCGGCTAAGGCCAAAACATTTTCTCATTGAGTCGATATTCGGGTTACCAACAGCAGTACAGGCTAGGCCCGAGGTTTTAAAAATTGATTTTGTCCTTAATTGAATGGCAGTGGGCGTATTAAAATACTTACACTTTAACATTTCGGACACTGGAGAGTATGCCCGGTACCAATAACAAATTTGATGCTGAGCTTAAATTTGTCGTTCCATGCGCACTTATGCAAAAGTAAATTTGAAAGAAAGGGACCACAAATTTTAATTTTGTTGTTGGTAAAGCTCTATGAGTTTCAAAATTCAGCTTTCTTGCTCAAAATTGTAGGGCTTAAAATCGAATGACGGACGGTATGACAAACTACATGTCAAAATTGTTATCCCTTTTGGATAATGTATAAAAAGAGACCATACAACTTATTCTTATATATCAAATAGCTATTCTGATAGCATAATCATCTATTGTAGCAATCAAACCAGATTTAATGTTGAAGATATAAGTCGCTGTGATGCAGATTGCTTTAAGACCGCACAGAATAGTAACCCGTTGTTGGAAGAAGCGTCTTGACAATTATTCTTTGATTGTTCCTATTTTTTCGATATATCTGCCTCAAAGTTAGGTATAAGGACAACATTCGAAACTTTATTTATCATACAGGGCCTATAGCAATTTTGATGATGTTCAGAAGGCAAAAACACAATTTAAGAAATAGTATCAAAAAAAGTATCACATGTATAGTAAAATATGGTTATGAATATTTAACATCTTAACAATCTCCTTAAAGATCCTGAGACCGTTTTTAATGCCAGAAGGGCTGGAGTGAAGGTTAAAAAACGTTAAGAGTAATAACTTAAAAAATGTTAGCCTTGAACGTAGATTAGCTTGTTGATTTTCTTTACCATGGTGAAGTTGCTAGTCACCCCAGCGGCAGGGCACATTTTGCTAGACATTAGACATTGTTGTACATTGTGACTAACAATGAAAAAATGAGCCAGGACTTATATTTTAAACCTTAACTACCTGGCTCGTATTTCAGTCACATAACTACATACCTGTAGTATCTCAGAATCCTCTCTTGATAAAAACAAATATGACATAAGAATGTATACTAACCATTGGGGCGCACGCGCACTTGTTACCTCGGCGATCGAGCTGTGTCAATCGTTCAAATTTAATGATCGAATCATACAATCGAATCATTTTTTCTAAAAATGATAATTTTTTAAATGAATACTTGCATGATTCGATCATTAAATTTGAACGATTGGCACAGCTCGATCGCCGAGGTAACAAGTGCGCGTGCGCCCCAATGACAGATACGAGTCTAGTATTGCTCCATTCAATTTTAATACAATCAGAAATCTCAATCATCCTTCATTGAGTTTAGTTTAATGTAAGAGATAGATAGATTGTAAGAGTGAATACAGCCAAATAAATGCATAACTTTGAAACACATTTTTTGCAGAACTATACTTGTTTCGCTCTTTCTTGTTGTTTATGTATCACCAGCGGGAAAGGCATTGCCTCTGTGAATGATTGATGTGAGGTTGTGTTGTTCCATTCTTTCTTAACCGGCTAATCGAAATAAATAAACAAGCCAGATGCGTAACAAAAGTATTGACTCTGCGAACAATTGATATATGGTAATGTGATTGCAATAACCAACACATTATTGTGATCGGGTCAAAAAGATCGAATTAATCACGATTGACACAGCTCTACTCGGCGAGCTCCAATTCGATATTATAGGTAGAGAGGAGAAGGTGCAATGACGCGTGAAGTTTAAAAATGCGCTTGCAAATATATAGTTATAAACAAAAACAAAATCGCTTGGGAGACTCCCAGTGTTCGTGTTCTAAGTCGAAATCTTTTCGCATCGAAAAAAAGTAAGGCGCAGTAGTAGGTCTCACGAAACTTTTGCGTGGTTCTTAAACCACAACAAAATTTCAAAAATGTTGTGCATTCCAGATATCGGCATCTAAAGTTTTGTTGAGTTCTGTATACATAGAACGTGTGCAAGGTTAGGTAGTTAAGGGTCAAATGAGCCAACATTACAGCTAATGCAAAATTCAGAAAATAAGGCAAAACAAAATAACCCCTTTTTACGGTAGAGGGATAGGGTTAAGTGTTTTAATAAAAGCTATGTTTTATCGGCAATAAACTGTACGTCCCTTCTATTCCTGTCAAAAAATATATCTCCGCACACATAGTGGTTGGAGAAGCTAGGCTTTGGGTCCTGGGTTTGGGCTTGGGTTTATGCCTAATATTTATTTATTTTATGTTTTTTCTGTACAGGATCCATAATTGATTTTAGTTTTTGTTTTTTTTTAACTATCTCGTATACTAAAGAAAAAAGCTCTTGCGATCGTGTGGAAATTTCGAACTCAAACTGGGTATTACGAGTTACTAGAGAGACGAGAAATCCAACAAAAGTGGGTTTGTCAGATAATTGTTTGTCATAAAGAAAAAAATTGCACACAAATCTCGCATAGGTTTTTTTTTGAAATTGAACTTCAGTCGTATATACTTTATATATTTTTTTTTGTGCGCATCATCAATTTAAATTGTGAATGTTTAGCAAGAAATTGTTTAATTAATCTCCAGATACCAAAGAGCTAAGCCACAGATTTATTTGAATTACTCGCGTTAGTACTTGAAGCATAACCCGGGAGCCCAGCTAATAACACCTTCAACAGTATGCGCATGATATTAGAAAAGCCAACCACTTGGGCTAATATAATTCAACAAAAATTAGCTGCAAGTGCATGCATTTATTCCAGACGCTGTTTCTATTTATTTTTTCTATTGAAAAGTCGTAAACAATCTTCTCAGAATTATTTGGTATAAGGCAATACTATAGTCTTTTGAACTGCAGCTGCGGACCCACTGCAGCACTCTATAGCTGAGATACATATATATGTATGTAATGTACATAATAAATGGCAACATATACGCTCCAAATTGCAATACATCATCGTTATGCGGTGAAACAGAAAAAGAAACTGTATAGGTACCTATAATATAATATAAACGTTCGTTAAATTTTGCAACGTTTACAAAAACATTATTAATAGTTGTGGTGCCTGGTACCCTCGGTCGAGGAACGGAGAGAGGCACGACACGAAACGTAAGCTTGGCGGTTTACTTGCACGCCACCCACATCCACCTACGCATCCTCCTCCCACAATGCCTGAATTCCACGCTAGAAAATAAAATAAAAAAAACCTTGGAATTACATAAATGTTGGTACATATATGTGTGCGTGGAGTATATGTATACAAAATATATAATGCTGAGTTCATTACTTTTGTTTTTTGTTGTTCTTTCGACAAAGTCTTACTCTGTTAGTAGAATGTACGTATGTAGGAGTGGGAGAGGGTGCCCGTACCCATTTATTTTTTTTACGATATGCAACCCAAATCATTCATCATCTCCATGATGGTCTTACTTAGAGTGCTGATGGATGCAGTCACGGTAAGCAGGGGCAGGGGCACGGGCTCTATGTAACTGAAGCTGTGCTACCGCAGTGAAATCGCACACACCCTGTTATTGTTCAGCTCATACTTTGATAGCGATGTGTTCTGTTTTTCTTTTCTCTTTTATGAACGGGTGATTCAGAAAATTGCAAAAGAGAGATAGAGAGGAGATGCAAGCGAAGAAAGCAAGCAATATTAATTTTAAGCAGGAACAGGAATGGCGTGCGGGAAATGGTGAAACTTTGTTAAATCAAATTTTGATAAGAAAGTTACGAGCAAAACAAGTTTTTTGTTATTCATTTATTTTTTGTTCATTTTCTGAATGAAATGGAAGTTTTACATGAGATACCTAGTTTCGCTGTTAAAAGTGCATAGTGAAACTGAAATGTCAGACAATAAACATCGTTATGGGCATTTAGAATGTTATTTATTTAAGATGTCAACAAAAAACTGCAAAGCTATAATAATATGCTAAGTTTGTATTTAGGCACAATCAAAAGAGAGCGATAAAAAACATAGTTATAATTTATTCAATTTAATTCAAGTTATTCACAGAGCGATGACCTATACATGAAAATCTAAACTTACCTCTACAAAACAAGCGTTGTTTAATGGAATAGGTAGTTAGTTAACGATTATTATTATCATCTCAGATATCACTGATGATCCGCTGGCAATTCGTTGTTTGGATTAAAATTTTTATCGTTGCTGTCATATTCCAATGCATTTATGTCGTTTACGCTATTGGTTTACGCCATAGCCGCCATTTATTCCGCATAAGTCCAAATCAGCGGATTATTTCAAAAGAACAGGGTGGGCCTAATACAAGTTTCTTTTTAAAAATGCAATAAAATGAACAAAATTAGATTTTTCCAATGTATTCTGGCTTTATTAGTAGGAATGTGTCCATAAATTATAAAACACAACGTCGTTCAAGTGACTGACTTCACAGTAGCGCTTCCGTCACTCGAATTTTGCAAGACCTTGTTGAAAGTGTCGGGCTGTAGCCCACGGATTGCTTGAATGATATCGGCCTTAAGTGCTTGAATCGTTTTCGAATTGTTGGCATGACGACAGAGGTCGTCCAAATCCATGTCTTCAATTTCAGTAAAAAAAAAATCGGCGCTCTGTAACACCCCCCGTTGACTGAAACGTTGTTCCCATCCTTATTTTCAAAGAAAAATGACCCAATGATGCTACCACTCCACAATTCTTTTCTGTGCGTACCGTACGACGACGGGGCCCATGAGTGTTGTCCACTAGGATACCAGTCTCAAGAACTTTTGCACAAACGTACAGCAGGCGCGGTACCCAATGTTTTGGGCTACACAGCACGCATTTTGAAAATAAGTTTTCAATATTTTTCAACTATGTTCAAGCGTAAAGCGACTCATTTTGTTCCGCGGAGGCATGATACTGACTTTCTGTCAAGATTTCGAGCGGAAAACAGCTGTCAGTGCCAAATTACCTATAATTTAAAAAGAAACAACTGGATGGACCACCCTTTAAAATTATTCAAGTTCCAAATAAACTAAATACAGTGAATAGTGTTGCAATGTTCGTATGGCAAAAGCGACAAAGAAGATGTTTTTGCAAAAATATAGCTGAAACTCATAAGAATCAGGTCAAAATCCCATCCCTTAGATTTACCAGACTCAAAGCACAAGAACAAATATTTTGTGATAGAAAATAATTTAATAGCATTCCCAGATTTTGAATGTACATACTTCAGACTTAGCAAAGAAGAAATTCTCTATTTATTTACTAATGAAGTAAAAGACAAACTTCAATTTCGTGAGTGCAAATTCTTTGTCAGTGCGAGTGACTTTAAGACTTACTTCGACACTGCGATATCTCTTGCGAAAGGTGAGTATCAAAAGGGTGTTGGCAACGATTTTATTTAGGGTCTTGGCCAATCAACCCTCAGTATAATCCTTAAGGAAATGCTTGCAATTATGGAAGAATGTATATGACCATTACAAAGAAGAAGAAAATAATTGTGTAGAAATGTTATTTTATCCAAAGTCTAGAATTGCATGCGGCTTAAGATGTGTCGATGGCAATCACAAAAGCATTGTGGCTCCGCAATAAAAAATACAACATGTGTATTACAACAGGAAATTTTTTTTTAGCTTAAATACTGTGACTGTATGTTGAAAGTAGATAGTTTCTTCATGTTCAATGTAAGATGTTATAGTTCATCTTAATAAAATTTTAGGTTTCTGATTATCAAATGCGTATAAGGTTTGTGAAAGCCCGACACGATTGAGCTAGTTATGACTTGTTCATTTGGAATTCGAGTGAGTTTCGTTGAATTCGTCAAAGAAATTATGACCGACTGTTAGGATAGTACCGATCTATTTTTCATTTAAGAAACATTTGAATTTGGGAGGTGATGCTGGGTACAACATTGAACAATTTTCGATAACAGCGTTCAGATTAGCACACGGTGGAAGTATTGAAAGCTAATTTAATACAAAACATTCAAAGACAAGAAACATAATTGAAAGAACCATTGGAGTTTTACAAAACCCTTTCCGCTGTATTCTGGGTTCAAGGCAATTGCACTTTACTCAGCGAAGAGCAATACAGTTTGTGAATGTTTGTGCAGAAGTTTGGTGTGAAACTTCAGTAGGTACCACTTCACTAGTCACCAAAAGAACAAGATCTTTTCTTATTGGAAAATGTATCACGTCCAGATCTAGATACGGATAAGTATTGTTGTGCTTTTAATGAAAATAAAGTTCCTGTGTAAGAAATCAACTACTAAACTCAATATTTTAACGTTGTTGAACGTTTTATTATTATCTATAAAATTTAATATCTATGACAAATTTATGTTATCACTTAGATCGGATGAATCAGTAGGATTCAGTTTGGGTTCCTCAATCTCAAGTTGCTTTTTCCGATTTCTAGATTCATAATTGCTAATTATGTTTTCTTTAATTTTCTTTGCGCTCCAAGTTCCAGTTCCAAGTTATATTCCAGTTATAATTGGAAGAGGACAAATTTCCTTTGATATCTGCAGCATCTCAAAGGCTCCTTTACTTCAGTCTACAAAGCCTCCTGCATTTGTGTTTACCTCCAACATTTCTTCGAAATAGTTTGAGTTTGTGGGCTTTGATAATCTTGTAGCACTTAAACGGGTTTTCTGTGTTAAGTCATCAGTTGCTTCTGAAAAATCTTCAAATGTTAAGTTAATGACATAATGAAATATTATAGTAAAGAAAAAAACTCTTTTAGGATTTGATTTAAGGAGATCCGAAGAAAAGAAAATGGTATGGTAGTGGGGTCTATTATGACCTCAAAGCAAGATATCCCAGTTAAAGTAAAAATTTCCCATTTTGAGGTATAACTACTCAAAATGACATAAACCACTTAATATATTTTGTAGACGTAATTAAATAGTGCATGATATGTTAAAGAGGTCGTGTAATTTCATATGCCTCTAAAAAAGTTATAACATCATAAGAAACAATAAAAAATGTATGTTTTTTAGCTTCATTTCTAATGAATTTTTCTTAAAACGTTTACTCTACAAAAATTGTGTTGTGTCGAAAAATTCATAGATAATTGTGTGTTCTGTACTCTTTGCCCTTAGTTTTTGGGGATTGTAAGGTTATTTAACATCTGGATAATAAATCAGTCGCCTTTTTCTTTAGGTAGGTAGGTTAGGTACCTACTTAATCCTGGAAGTAGCTACATGCTTCGTTAAGTCGACGACGCACATTGTCCTTTTGTATATCTGTAAAAATTTAATTTTAAAGGACAGTGCAGCCTCGTTAATCAGGACACCTAAAATAAGTGGGATACTGTGGGACAATGTGAGAGAAAAACTATAGTTTTAAGTAACATGGTCTTTTATTATTACACACAAATACAAAATTGTAGTCGACAACAACATACTTTATAACTAAAAAAAAAACAACGTACGTTCTAAGATTTAGGTAGTCCGTATAAGATTTTAGGAAACTGCAAGGTAATTTTCGAGAAAATGTTTCATAACGCCACCTATCGGAACAATAATGTCTTGAGTACTCATGTTTTCTCAGTATTGCAGTGGAAAAGTGCTGGATACGATATCACCAGATTAGCCGGGGTCCGGATTAAATAGTTGTTATTTATGCTAAATAATATTAAACAATCGACTTTCAAAATATTTAGTGCACAGGTTATGTGCACGACCACTGTGCAAAGCGCAGTCGTCGATTTGATGAAGCATGCCCTTAACGTACAAAAAATAAGTATGTACTCCCAGAGTTAACTGTTTTTCGCAGAAACTTTTGTTTGGTTATGTACTTTTCTTCTTCTTCCCACAAATATTTTCTTCAGGTTGAGGCCTTGTTTCTGAGTGCACAATTTGTATTTTTATCTCCCAAAAGAACCTTTGGTGGTTTTACATATTTACCCAATAACATAATATACATGCATCTCTTTATGTAGATAGAGATTATGTAGTTAGATACAGTCAAACAGGGTTACTGGAAAGCCCGTTTAATGGACTTTTAAATTCACACGCTTTATTGAAGCATACTTATTTTAAAAACTCCACTTCGACTTCGCTTAAATGAAAAATAAAAAAAATATATATAAAAAAAATAATAAAATTTGAGGAAACCTTGAATACGTTTATTTAATTCACAATTTTTATGTGCTTATGCTTTACCATTCTCTATTTGTTATTTGTTTTGAATGTCAAACGATTTGGTTCTGCTCGTCAAAGCATTTGCTTACATTGCAATGCCATTGAACTTTTTATTATTCAAAATAATGACAGAATTCAAAAACGCGCGATAAAGATTATCGACATATTGCGAATCAGCTTGACTCTTTTAGTCATCATCGTCATGTCTCTTGCCTGTCTTGTTTTATCGAACTTTCCATAGTAAGTGCTCGATTGAAATTGTCAGTTGCATTCCTTTCCTTAAACACTTCAACCGTAATACCCCATGCAAGAAATACTCATCAGTTCGGCCTAAGGCCTGTATTCGGACGTACTGTGAAATATAAGGATTCGTTCCTCTGCCGCACATCACGAATGCTTTACTGCACTCAGTTTTTCCTAACCAGTGCAATTTGCAAACATTTAAATTTCGTAGAATTTATAATTTCCTTAATTCCCGTGCTGTTTAAGGTGCGATCAGACGGTCATCCGAACGTGTCACCCTGATGACATGCTGACGTCAAAGAACTTGTGTAATTCGGTTGTCATCTGCATGTCATCTGCGAGCGTGTCATCCGATAGCTCATTCAAGTATACGTTCTTTTACATGAACTCTCAACGATGCAAAAGTGTCATCCGATGTTAGATGGCACTGTGGATAATCCAGCGATGTCATCGGTGGGACCTTGTCGTTCGGATGAAACGTTTAATGACATGCAAGATGACAGGCGATCTCACTGGGTGATGACATTTACAATGCCGAGGAGTCTGGGTTGATGTTTAAGGCTTTGCCAACGCGATCTTTGGTGAACTGATTAGAAAACCTTCACTTCGCACTTAAAAACAAAATGTACTTGCTTCAAGCCTTTAATATGATAAAAAGAGCCTGTTCGATGGAGAACACATCAATTATTATTAGGTACCTACCTCCTTTTTGTTTTTTTTTTTTTGAAAACCTGTATGTACATTGGACAGGCCCAATGAGGAAAACTATTTAGATGTGGATAAGGATCTTCCCTGATTATGATATGATGATGGACGAAGGCATTATAAATGAAGTAGAATTCCAGTCCGCCGATTCTGTTGACGGAGATGACCATAATTCAATTTTCAAAATTTTGGATAATGGCATCGAATTCAAAAAACCAGCAATTCGATGCTCTTTGCATTGTAAGGCATTGAATATATTTTTTTTTAATTTTTTGCGAGGGTAGGTGGAAATTTTCCATAAAACATTATGAGGACGGCCGCACGTGACAATAATAGTGTGAGATTCTTACTCACTAAAAACACCTTCCTTCAAAATCCTTTTTACGGCAACTAGGTTATACCATATCTAGTAGTTTTAATTTCCGTTTTTTACGCGTTTGGCAGGCAGCCTACCAGCGGAAGTACCTGCTAATACCGCCAATTGCTCGCGGTTACATCTTATTGCGCTAATTCAAATGGTTTTATCCATTGTACTCGGCGCACTAGATTCGTTTCATTTAGAATTTGTAGCATGGCATAATTGCAATGACCAGGAAGCCTAGTCCGTTGCTTACAGGCAATTGTTTTTAACTCGTCTTCGACGGTAGCAATACCTACCCTTAGGTGGATATCACCGTTTCGGTTATACCACGGATATAACTTTATTTTGAAAAGTTTGTAAAAATTGTATGTTACTTGTTTTATTACAACGCCCAAGTTGTATACCATAGGTCCAACAGGTTTTAGAACTTGTTTGTATAAAAGCAGTTTGTTTTGAATGCTGAGTTTGGCAAATCGACCAAGCAGCCAATGCATTTGATTATATTTAATAACGATCTCTTCCCGTTTCTTCTTTACGTGCGATTTCCATTTAATTATCGCATCTAATGTCATTCCCAAATATCAAGCTTCTTTTGCGTACGGAATTTGTACGGAGTCTATAAAAGTGGATAGCATATTCACTTTTCTGTAAGTAAAATTAACGTGGGTATATTTTGTTTCGTTGAGTACAATACGCCAAGTTGCTGTCCACTCAAAAACGCTTTTAATTGTCCGTTGGAGCTCGTTCGTTGCTGATTTAACTTACGGCCAATATAGCTGTATCATCCGCAAACTTAGCTACAGTTGTGCCATCTTCTTGTGGAATATCTCGATTATAAATTAAAAAGAGGATCAGACCCAAAACGCTTCATTGGAGAACACATGCCTTGATTTCTTTGAATTCAGAGTAATCGTTTCCGTGCTTAACATGGAAGAGTCTGTCCGCTAGATAAGAACATAGTAGCTCATATAACTGCCTTTGAAATACTATTTATTTTTAGTTTATGTTTCAATCCCGTATGCCATATGTATTATAATGAATACATTTTAAAGCCAAAATTTGATTGAGTACCTACATTCATAAATTGTGGGTGCAGTGCCTTAGTGGTTAAGTGCGTTGGACCACTAAGCGTGGAGTTGCTGGTTCAAATCCCGGCGCGTACCCTCAAAAAAGTTTTTATTCCCTGCCTCACCAACTGACAAACATCCAACCAAGACTAAGAAATGCCATTAGAAGCTTTTCAAAAATAAAATAATTGCATAGAAAATTTGTTCTAATTTTGTATTCCTAAAATTCCTAACTAAACTGGTAGGTACCTATATCCCTAAAATTGAGCCATTACAAAAAATATTTTGTAAACTCCATTTTGCCTACCTTAACTTACATATGTAGGTATCTTCGAAGCTCTTTTTATAACCGTAAATAAATTTTAGGGGGAAGTTTAATGAAGTTGATAGGTGTTGCCTAGATACCTACCCATCCAATTTTAGCAACTTTCCAGTGGCTACTCCAGAAATGCTTCCCATATATGTATGTGTGTAGATAGGTATGTTTTTATAAATAACTATACATAATTTTAATTAATAAAAACTTCAAACATTTTTATTTTTTTTTTAGCCAAAGGCACTTCCTCACCGCTGTTAATCAGCAGTTCCAGATTGGTGGCAATGGAAACATCACAAACGATCGAAGAAAGAAAGTGGTGGTGGACTCACAATCAGCACATTATCATTTATTCGGCTGTAGGGAATACTACCCATAGACTATGTACGTACCTAGATGGGTTAACATTGGTTTAAACCGTCTAATCTAACCCCAAACACAAGTAAGCAATAAGCAAAACGCCGCATAATTCACCACTTAAACAACATGTACACAAAGTCTATATACACCACTATGAAAGTATGAAATCTAAATGGAGTGAGCTCTCTCTCTGTCTCTCTCGACTTGCTCCCAGCTCGCAGTGTGGTGGCAGTTCAATGGAACGGAAGTTCGTATGTACATATCAACACTGTACACTATATACTCGAGCAGTACATTATATACACAGATATTTTTGATAGTAAATTGAAATTAATGACCTGAAAATATTCTTTTTGGAATGTTCGCCCTCTCATTCACTCGGCTGGAAACCTTAAAGACAAAACAAAAAAAAATTGAGAGAAAAAAAAACCAAGGAGAAAACAAAACAAAATCAAAAATTAGGTACACAACCGCATACGGATGGAGTGCGGTTAGGAGGATTAGATACCCGCCTGTGGCTTTTAGCTGTATCGTGAGAGAGATAAGTTAGCGCGCTAGCTGGATGGCTCGCTCTGTTTGCCGCCTGTCGAAAGGCTAAGAGGCCCCGGTTAATTCAAGCGTGCTGCGTTGTCGTCGCTGTCTGCTGGTGTGTATCACGTGTAAAATTGTGAATGGATGGAATGAAGATTGATGATGAGTGGAAACCAAGCAGCCGACAACGGGGGGAGTACGGGCAATTGGATTTCAATGAAAGTAGGTTTGTTTTGTCGGATGGGTATGGGAATTTACAGGGTACATATTCGGTATTGCAATGTATTTCTGCTGTCATACGTTTTTTCCCCAACGAATAATCGACGCCATCTTTTTGTTACCGTTACTTAAAAGGTACCTAGGTAATCTTATTTAATATTTTCAGTAATAATGATACGGAGGTAGGTTAACCATTACCCCTTGCACATACGTACGTACAAAATAGAAATAGAAATAGTAGGTACCTACCTACCCTATCTAATTTAGCGATAACAAGAAAAAATAAAACACATTAAGTACCTAGCTACATATTCTTTTGTAGATAGGATTAGTTGTGTATATCATGCTTCGAAGTAGGTACATATGTTTGTACACCTACATACAGTGGTGGCCAATAAAGAGAAACTCTTCTTTCAATACATACTACTTATAAATATAAGATATATGAACAAATTCTTATAGTTAAGACGAGAAAAACCTGGTATTGTAGTGAGGTTAACCATTATCCCAACTCAAGTTGTATCAAGTTAAGTAAAAATGTGCGAGTATGAGGTATAACTATGTACTATATATGATAAAACTTAATTACAAAGGACCGAAAAGGTTTTAAGAAAAATTGATCTTATATTTATGAATACCTAGTATGTACCTATTGAAAGAAGAGTTGATCTTATTATATTGACAACCACTGTTGTATGTATGTACCTATTATGTACATTTTTGGTATGCAAATAACTAAGGTTTCAAAATTTATCTAGACATGAAAAGGAACCTACAAAGTTTAAGGTAGGGTAATAAAAGGGAAAAATTCAGCTCAAATTGCAACTTGGTACCCAGGGGTTATACAAGGGAGATATGGGGAGTTGAGGTGTTCAAACATACATACATATATCCATTGGATGGTCTAAAACAAAAAACACTAAGCCTCATCCATAACGATATGATCGCTACTTGACACCTGCTGCTTCAGCCAGAAACCATTGAAATCATAAATCAATCGCAAATCTTTGAAACTTATGACATGGCAGGAATTGAACAAATGTCACTTTGTGACAAAAATGTACAGAAGCAATTTACAAAATTTTAATATAGCTGATTTTATTGAAAATCGAAGTTAAATTTAAGATTGGATTAGATCTCGTGCGTTACCAACCCCGCGAAGACAATTTGGAGCAAATGTTGCACCTCTCTTCACCACATATCGGTCATAATATCCACAGCAATGACGCCTATGCAATAACAGAAATCAAAAGCTTTGTATGTACTATTGAGTGAGATAAGTTTAATAAATTATTTTATTTTCTGAAAAGACAGTTTGCGCCTCAAAATAACAATAATAAATAATAACGAAAGAATAAGGCCCGGTACATTTTTAAAATTTTTCTACCTAAGAGTTTTACCTTTAAACCAACGATTTAAGAGTTGGCAACGCAGCAAAACATTTATTCATGTAGAGAAAGACGGACAAATTCAGCAAAATATTTCAAAGCAAAGGCCTCCATTTGTCAAGAAAAATACCAAATTAATGACTTTATTTGACGAAGACATCATTAAAATCCAATATTTTGATATATTCGTTACGCATTTGACGGATCATTTTCAATCGTTTCCGTTGTATACTGCACTTAATTCTGAAGAAGAATTCTGCACTTAACTGTTCGATACATATGCTTTAATTGTTAATGTTTCCCCTTATTAAGTATTTATAGATAAGTGAAGTTCAGTTTTGAAGACGACATGTTAATGACTCCTGTGAAGTAACAAAAACCAATAACTGTGTAGGTACTATCGTCTTCTACTTTTGTCGTTACCTGTCTAAAAATACGATATGCTCTTCAAACAGTTAAAGGAAGAACAAAGTCAAACAGGCTTTTACGCCACAAGATGGGTTTAACCATGAATGCGTACCTCGGATGATAACGCTTATGAAAGAGTAACCAAGCAATGTTTTTCAACCCATATGCATACATATTTGAATTATCTACTCTTTTTCATGTTAATCCAAAAACAAATTCTATCTTCGTCCTTGGAAATAGTAGATGTTTTTTTTAGGTTCTTTTATAGTTTTCTGCTTATTCATAAAACATTCTGCTACTCATATTAGTTATACCGTGCTTGCGTCAGATAAAGTACCAAAAAGGCGAAATCTATTACAATTAGTTGTCCGAATTGGTAAACACAACTCAGCTGTTTGTAGAACAACAAATTGAATGTATTTCGTTGAGACTCGGAAATATCGTCTAAAGCACAACAACAAGCAAACGAGGTAAACGTTTTTTAATACAATTTAAGAAGTTGTGTCGTATCCCTGCCACACAAATTATTTTTCTTATGTGCATTATTGGTTGCATATAGACTTCAAAATCCTCATTAAAAATTACATAGAACATTTTAAATAATTTTTACATTGCAAAAAATTTCGGCATACACAAATTCGATCAAGTGGGTAGTAAGAGAAGGAAAAAAGTAATATGAGATTTCCATGCAAAAACACACTTAAGCGGGCACTAAACAACCTCCAAACGCGTTTAAGTTAGACAACCTCTGTGCAATGTTGCATAAGTTTTATAAATAACGTTTTTGCGTTTAGAGACATTTAAAATACGTTTATAAATAAGCCTGTTGGTACTTAACTCAAAGTCATCAGCAAACCTTTCTTTGACAGTTATACACTCACATTGTACTGTATTTTTATTTTTTTAACTTTCTCGTATACATTAGTATACTAAAGAGAAAGTTATTGCGATCGTGCGGAAATTTCGAACTCAAACTGAGTCCAAAAAAGTGGGTCCGCCAATACCGTCCGTCGTTCTGTCTGCCTGTCTGTCTGGCGTCGTATGGCGAAACGGTTCGACGGATTTGCTTCAAAGTTCGTAAATAAAGTTTTTGGAGTTACATCTCGGGGCATTCTTTTATTTTCTGCTTTATCGTTTGAAATAACGGTACCTGCCATACAATTTTTTTGGTGAAAATCACTTTTCACTATTTTTCTAGAAAATGGTTCCAAGGATTTTGGTTTTTTTTTATTATGGATACCTGGGATGGGGCCAAAAACATTGCATACTCAGTTTTTGGAAAAAAAATCTATTAACGGTAATTTATAAAACCGCCAATATCTCGAAAACTAACAAAGCTAACTCCAAAAAATTTTACTATTTTTTTTGTACTATAAAGTATAAATAAAATTTGCATACGTCGATTTTTGAAATAATTTTCTTAAATTTAAATTAAATTCGTTTTCTCAAAAACTGCTCTAACGATTTAGATAAATTTTTGTATTTTAAAAAAATATGTTAAATGTATCCAATGTGCGAAATTACATTAAAATCGTAAGTGCCGTTTTTGAAAAAATCTAATTTTTTAAAACCTAAAAAGTATTTAAATAAATTTGTCACCATTTATTTTTGATTCATTTTGCGAGAAAGTTTCGTATGACGCAGTCATGCGCTTTATTTTGTAGATGGATAGATGTTTGTTGACTGAGACCCAGAGACCTTTGCCAGCTCTTTAATATCCTCAGAAACCTCTATCACCATGGCTTTGAAGTTGACATCGTTTACAGCCTTTATATTGGGTGGACTTTAAGAGATAGTATTCAAGCGAAACTGGGTGGCGAAATTAGTTCTTTGAAAGGACTGAGTTATCTGCTTGCTCTAAACTTAACATTGAAGAATATGCTCCAGAATGTGTAGGTATATGTCTACATACCTGTGTTAGTTATCTAGGTACATTCGATTTCACTTTTCTGAACTACAATTTATTAAAAAATAAGTTATGCTCCGCTTGCGTGTTAAAATAATTTTAAGATACCTCTACTAATCCGGAAAACTACCATTACAAAGCTATCAGAATTTTTAAAATCGGCTAAGTAGCTCCACAAAGTCTTAACTTTATTAAATAAGTATTCACCTTTTTTTTGTTAGGAAAACCTACTTTTATTTAACAATATGCTAACGAAACGTTGTTGCGGATACGGCTAATACCAAATAATAATTATGTATTTACATAAGAATGTTTTTTTTTTCTGAGTGCAATCGATCATCGAAAAATAAAGTACATACTCACGTTCCATAACATTTTAAATTCCTTTGCAAACACACATATAGTATTGTATAAGTTGCACCGCTGGTTGTAATTCCACCCACATCGTTTGCTTGGCAAAAGATTTTGCCTGAGAGAAAATTTAGACAGCTAAATTGATTTCACAGGAAAAAGGTCAACTGAAGAAGTGAAACAACTTTTCTTATGAAAGACACAGAATGCGGTGAATTCATTCAGAAAATGTTACGCATCCCTTCTGTTGTTTGCTTGATTTGTTAAGTATTGTTACGTTGACACGTGCCTATCGTAGTTTGTAATGCCCGTTAATATTCGTCGTGGACCCGTAAAAGCTAAGCTAAGTGGCTGCAGTGGCTTAGTGGTTAAGTGCGTTGGACCACTAAAGGAATCACCTGAAAGTTTTTATTCGCTGCCGTACGTCTTGCGAACGTCTCACAAACATCCAAGAGTAAAAACTGTCATCAGAAGCTTAGCCCTTTGCTTAACATTTTCTTCGGGTCCCGTTAGTTAGTTAGTTTAAGTATTGTGTTTTCGTTGAAAATTTCCTTAGAAAACAAAAAAAATGATGAGAAGAAATTAAGACAATATATTTCTCAATATTGCACCCATACAAAGTGTTAAGCCACGCCCACGTTTTTAATTCTAATAATTAGAAAATATTCTCTTAAACATTTGACCAAAACAACGTTCTTGGCCATGTCAACTTTTTGAAGGCGTTTTTCAAATATGCTGCTTTCTTATGAATTTAACGTACAAAATGAAATTTCAGGGGGAGGAATACGGATACTGTTCGCCCATAGCGGATTATAACCTTTCCTTGCGTTTTGTTCTGCTTCTGCCTGTTGAATAGATTTAACCAGCAACGGAACACATAATTTCCGAATGCAACTCTTTTTTTGGGGGTCAGCGCATAAATTTTAGTTCAATATGGTGATCAAAGAGAACAGACGCAACTGTTTCAATCACTTTAATTAAGTAAAATTATTATAAACAATTTGGTCATATGATATGAATTAAACAACAGAAATAGTGATGTGTTAAAAAAAATTAGAACAAAGCAAAAGTAAGGTTGGAATTTATCATATTGCTAGGTAAACAACAAGATTTACCAAAAATATGGTACTCGACCTATTGTACTATTTGGAGACTTTGATCTGTTTTATATCGGATGGGAATCTTCTGAGGATGAATCTCATTTTATACCCTCTATCCACTCTGCACAACAAAAGCTTTTGATGCTTGATAATATTTTATCTTTTGACTTACAGCAAACTAGCTGTATAAAAAACTTTAAAAATCGAGTTCTCGATTTAGTCTTTTCTTCCGACGCTGTTAGAATTGTAGTTGTAGAATCTCACTCCAGTGTTACTAACATAGACAAATATCATCCTCCCCTGGATGTTTTTATTGACATAGGCGGACATATGTACGAAAATTTCCCATTCCTGGTACACTAAAGAATTAAAATCTATATGAAATCAACGTAACAAGGCTTGGAAGATATTTATAAAAAGTCTTTGTCAATCTGATTTTGAAAAGTATTTAACTTTTTTTTATGATTTTAAAATACTATCATTTTCATGTGTTATATATTGTTACCCATTTATCGGGGTTTTAAAGACAGTTTTACTTTGGTAAACAACAGACTCGCGTTCTTGGCCGTTGCAATGACTCTGTATTACAAATTTTAGAGCAGAGAAATCATGTCTACAAAGGATAAAACCTTTTGAATTAGCATAATAAGATTTTTTTTCCCGAGGGTAGGTGGAAAATCTTCCATGTGCTCATAATAGCGTGAGATTCTTACTCACTAAAAACACCTCCCTTCAAAATTTTGGAGCAGGAATGAGCCAACTACTCGCATTTATAACTTAAACATCCATGTGATTGATTTGCATGTTAGTACATTTAAATTGAAAATGGTATATGTATGTCTTCGACTTTTTTGCATTTTTTGTGTTTGCATGTTTGTTTTATATATTTATACGCTAGCAGCAGCACTAAATGATGAGCTTGTGGGAGCAATTTTGTTGCAGAAAGTTTCTGCTCGAGACAGCTGCTTGCAATAACCATACCCACGACACATATCTGTCAGTGTTTTCAAAACATCCCTAATAGTTGCATCAGAAACTTCACAGCTTTAGGGCATTATTTTTAGAAGAAATATTTTATTTGTATAATTTTTACATCTGTTTTTAAATTATGTCAATATCTAACCTGATTTTTGAGAACCTTTTGTGAACCTAATAACTATTAACAGAAAATGAGTTTATAACATTGCGAAGAAACCCATCGGTTTTATGATAAAACCTGGATGTGGAAACCTGGATCAAAAAGTAATAACATGTTATGAAAATATCGAAAAAATATCTCCCTCTTACGTGAGCTGTGCTTCGGTGTGTTTAATAAATGGTTTTCAGGACTTGTGTCAAAGATCTAGAAAAGAGATGATGGTGGATGAACCCCTTAATATGCCAATTTCAGTTCTTCAAATCTCCGAAAAGGATTACTGGCAAGAGAATGGATTGCTATCGAATGATAATAGTGAGTGCCTGGACTTCTTAGGTTGTAGGTTGTCACGGGCGCATGAGTCAGGGTGATTTTTCCAACACTTCAACAAAATCTAATTTTGGTCGAGTTCATAAAGGTAAAAATACTACAATCCTGCTAATGTCGCGTTCATTATAGTAAAAAGTCAGCATTTTCATTGCAAGAGTTCGGCAGTACTTGTGTTCATAAAACAAAATTAACAGTCAGCATGCTGTCGATTCGGCACGTGTTTTTGTTTCGTTGCCGCGCAGGAAGAAAATGTCAGGAGAGAAAGAACAATTTTTGTGATCAAATATTAATTTTGCATTTTAAATGTCAAATGAATATTCTTTTTTTTACATAGGCATGATCAAGAACAAAAAAGCTAGTCTGATGCTGACACGAAATTGCTGATATCATATCGGCTTGGAATGGAATCCGAGTTCATATCTGGGCGGAGAAAGAAGTCGCTGTTGTGGGGAAAACTTCTAAACTCAAAACTAAAAAGTTTCCTACCAACGCCAACGTATTAAAAAGAGAAATAAGCAGAGCGAAGGGACATCTCTTTATGGGATTACATCGAGGAATTTGACGTGGTGTATGGAACTCGCCATAATGACATAATATCGAAACACGAGATGAGCTTCTGGCAGAAGTCTTCGGACAAAGCGATGGGAGTGAAAGAGAAGGAGAGGAAGTGCAAGAGACTCATAGAAAGAAGGCAAACAAAATTTAAAAAAATCTAACACCGAAATTTTAGAATTTTTAGAAAAGCAAGCTGAGGAAGATGAGCGGCGTCAAAAAGAAAGGGGCCACTTTCCAAAGAAAGTTAATTTTTTTTTTCAGAGGTAGTTTGTGGCTTCAGTAGAACATAGTCAAAATGTGGAAGTAAGGAAACCTCCCTAAATCGTAAAAAAACATTTTTAATTTTTTTGTTTTAACCCCACTTTTCAAGCAAACAAATTTTTTTTTCATGAAAAACATATAAACTTTCAATCAGATGGAATAAATATTGATGAACACAATATGGCAACAGTACCTGGGTGGCCCGCTTCGGAGGCTTAAGGGATTTCAACCCTCTTCCCGCATGCGGCAAAACTTCAAAAATTCCTCGGGTTTAATCAAAAAATTCCCCAAAATTGAACAAAAAAAGAAAAATTTCCTACAAAAATCAAAAAACAAACTCCGATATTCAATCACTGAAACAAAGAGAAGTGTAAAAAATCCCAAAACAAACCAAAGAAAGAGGAGCTGCATTTCGATGAACGCAACCATACATCCATATTTTCCTGTCATTTCAGTGCAAAAAGTGTAAATTTTAAACCAATAATTTTATTATAAATATCCATTTCCTCACATTCAGATATTGGATTTATTATTATACTCTATCCTAAGGGTATATTAATTTTGACACATAGTTTGTAACACCCCTTAATATTCGTCGTAGACCCGTAAAGGTATATATATTTATGATCAGGATCGAATCTTAAGACTATCTATCAATATCCGTCCGTCCGTCCGTACACAATTTTTAGGCCTTTAAAATTAAGCTAGGAAGCTGAAATTTGGACCACATATTCCCAAGGGCTCCGAAATGGTTAAGTGTAAATATAAAATGTAATTTTGAATACGCCCACTGCCACGTCCACAATTTAGAAAAAAAGTTTTAAAGCTAAAGTTAAAGAGATACAGTATTACAACCTTCACAAGATATGTAGGCACTGCCCTCCTTTATAATTTTGTCATATAAAGTTTTTTGCCACGCCTACGTTTTTTAATAAAATGCTGTTTTCTTCGTTTTCTTCTTGTTTAACGAGATATTTAGCAAATATTTTTTCCAACATATCGCCCATACAAAAATTTTGGCCACCCCCACTTTTTGGAAGCGTTTTTTAAAAAAAACATTTTTTTTAATAATAGAATGAAATAAAATGCTATCCATCATCTTCTTAATGCTTTTTTCTTTGGGGCATATAGAGATATGGATAGGGTATCATACTGGTCGCCCGAAGCGGACTGTAGCCTTTCCTTATGTTTTTTAACATTTTTTCTATCGAATAAATGTATTCGTATGTGCAAATTCGTGCTACCTCTTTGGAAAGTTGAGCCAAAAGAAAACAGTACAAATTATATATAATAAAATATGCATATATTTAAACATTGCGATTCTGTTTCTCTTGGCTTTACCTTCATTAGCAGCATAACCTGATTGATGCTCCTTCAAAAAGTTAGTTCCTCCTAGTTATACGTTTGCGTTCATAAATGTATTCAATGAATATTTTTTGCATGACATGGGCAACATAATTTACAATTATAAACTCACACTTTAAGATAGACAGGAAGTTATAATTTGCTAAAGATGTGCTAATGAATAAGAGAAACGTATCCAAAATTTTAAGCCTGCACTCTTTCCATGGAGCAAACGCCGACTCTGACCATTTTCTTATTACGGCTTTATTTAGAGCTCAATTGACGAAATAGAAGAAGCTGCGAACCGCCCAGAAGAAGGAATTCAACGTGAGTAGGCATCGAGTAACGCCAGGAAAGAAACTCCTTACTTTGCAATCATTAAACCAAATGTTAGGCATTAACAGCTCTTAGAGGTCTAAAGCCTAGCTTGTCCAACACATTGTGTTGTGTCGATATTTTTGTGTCGATTCGGGACAGAACATTTGAGAAGCTACTCACGACAAGTCAGCTTTTTGCAAGAAGTAAGAAAAACTAATTTAATTTTGCCACTGTGGTCACCACAAACGCCAAAAACCAGTGGTCCGAGTATTGGAACATAGATAATATCATAAAAGAGACTGCCGAAAACAACCGTCAGTTACCAGCCACTTCAGGGAAACAGCCCGCAGCGTGATGATGTACGCGTATACCGCAAAAGGTAGCTGCAGGGGAAGTGTACACTCGCGATCTTAACAACATCCTGGGGTTTTATAAGAAGGCCAACCAAGCAATGTTGGAGCCACCGCGGATGCCATAACCCTTCTACTACAAATTACACACACAGCTACAAACGACTACAAACTATATGGGTCAGGCATGGGAGGCTGCCTTTTTCTCATGCAGAGTAATTAATAAGCTTTCTATGTATACAATTTTTTTTTTTGTTATTTAGGTATCTATTTATCTGATTGTTTATTTACAAACCGCCCTATTAGTAAAAATTCCTTTACTCACCTATAACTGAGCGATGAAATAAGAGCTAAAGTTTCTTATTAATAACAATAAAGTTTATGAAATAACTACTCTGACGTTTAAACTTTATGCAAATCTGTTACTATTCTATTACAATCAGACAATTTTTTTACAGAGCAAATCATTAAAATATATGTAAAAGAATGAACGTTCTTTCACTTTAATAGTAGAAAGTAGACAATAAAGAGAAGTGAAAAATGTCTGTAGGAACAGAAAAGGAATTTAAGAAACCATCGCCCAACAACCTGCGATGGTGAGTTAAGGTAACTCGCACTTGAAAAAAGTCAATTAGCACCAAATTTGTATTATTAATAAGATGTTACACTGAACTCATGACTTAAGGGTAGCTCATCGTTATTTAAAACCGATTATAATATACATATATTTATATTTATTATTTATACACTATTTTTGTTACTATGCAAACAAAACTCCTTTTATATTGAACATTCAAATTTAAATTCCGCATACATCCTACATAAACTAGTCGTATTACTTTTTTCCTTGAAAAGTCTATGTATACCTAACGATAAAATAGTACTCCTTAGCTTTTTTTGTAAAGACTGTATAATCTGTCAAAAAATACATTTTGTATGTATGTATACCCAATAGAGCCATTTATTATAAATGACATCTGTCAAATGCTTTCTATGAGATATAATTTTACGTATCTACAAAATAACAAACTTACGTAAACATTACATGTATCTATCAAACAAAAAGTGTGGAATGAGAGAATAAAAATTCATTGTGCAATCTATTAAATCAGTGGAATTTTGACCTTTGGCTAAATTCTAAGAAACAAACAAAGATAGATCTACCCAAATGGCGTAAAAGGTCATTGAAGGGTACATTACTTTTATTATTGAAGGTTTGTATGTATGTGTTATGAAGAATAACACGCAAGAACTTATATTTGAACGCATATGTATTTACACACACCCGTAAATTGCTTATATATGTATCAACATTTTAACCTATTAGAATTCTAATTTTAAATACTCTATGTATGTATTATATGTACTGACAATTTTTTTTTTGTTTACTCCACTCTGACTGTGAATAAGTTACTTGGGCTAAACCAAACTGCACTTTATTACCGTTTCAGACCCTCACGAATTTAAATTTTACGTCATGCATAAAATAAAAAAAAAAGTCATAAAAGGTGATTCAACTGATTAGTCAGCTGCAATATAAAGAAACGTTTTATTTATACATACATATTTAATTTATCTCTGTGATTATCTGTTTTTTTTTTTTGTTTTAAATAAAAAGTGAAAATACATTTCAAGTCGACGTGACGTGTTGAGATTAAGAACTTAGAAAGTCTCCAGAAGCAAAACATATTGTGTAGCAATTGACTTTCATAAGATACTATAATCACCACTGCGAACACAAAAACTACGAACATTATCTATGAATACATACAAACATAGTTTATGTACATATATACCTACATTTTTAAATGTATAGATAAACACAGCGGGGTGGAACTCGTCATTGTAGTAAATTTTGAAAATAATTTATTTACGTCTTTATTCATACACACATTTTTAAAAAAAATAATTATAAACCCTAAACTCGGACTGACTTTAGTAATAACATTCAGCAGTGTTTTTATACCCTATCCTAAGGGTATATTAATTTTGACAAATAGTTTGAAACACCCCTTAATATTCGCCGTAGACCCATAAAAGTATATATATTTATGATCAGGACCAAATCCTAAGACTATCTAGCAATGTCCGTCCGTCCGTCCGTATGCAATTTTTAGGCCTTTCAAATTAAGATAGAAAGCTAAAATTTGGACCACATATTCCCTAGGGCTCCGAAATGGTTAAGTGTAAACATTTTTTTTAATACGCCCACTGCCACGCCCAAAATTTAGAAAAAACCGTTTTAAAGCTAAAGTTAGAAAGATAGAGTGTTACAACCTTCACAAGATATGTAGGCACTGCCCTCCTTTATAAGTTCGTCATATAAAGTTTTTTGTCACGTCTACTTTTTGTGGGCGTTTTTTTACTAAAATGCTGTTTTCTTCGAAAATTTTCATAGAAAGCGAAAAAAAATGTTTAACAAGATATTTACCCTATATTTTTTCCAACATATCGACCATACAAAGTTTTTGGTCACGCCCACTTTTTGGGGGCGTTTTTTTTTTCAAAAAAACTTTTTTTTTTAATTAATAGAATGAAATAAAATGCTAGCCATCATTTTCTTAATGCTTTTTTCTTTGGGGCATATAGGGATATGGATAGGGTACCATACTGTTCGCCCCAGCAGACTGTAGCCTTTCCTTATGTTTTTTATTAAAGTGAAAAAAGATTCAAATTTTTAAGATCCAGTGAATATTGTTTCTACAAAAAATAAAACCATGAACAAATTTTTAATCTTCCAAAAGTATTAAAAATTACATAGTTTAGAATGAATTTAGAAATATGATGAAAGCAGTACTCAAGATTTGTGGAATTCCCTATAGCAATTTTCATTAGACATAGCTTAATCACTACTCGGATCTTTAAAGCCGCACTCACAGTACAACATTGTAACATTGTGGTGGACAGTGGTAGTTATATTTCAAATAAAATATAAGCGAAGGCTATAGCCCGCTTGTGGCAAACAGTATCGATACCCATTGTAACATTGTGGTGGACAGTGGTAGTTATATTTCAAATAAAATATAAGCGAAGGCTATAGCCCGCTTGTGGCAAACAGTGTGATACCCTATCCATATACCTATATGACCCTAATAAAAAGGCCATTTTTCCATTATTATTCAAATTTTGTGAAGAAAACAACATTTTGATAAAAAACACGCACAAAAAGTAGGCGTGGCAAAAAACTCTATATGGTAAACCTGTGATGGAGTCTACACATTAGAGTCTACACATTTCGTTACAACTATTTTTTCTATTCAACTACAGCTTTAAAACGGTTTTTCCCAGACTGTGGGCGTGGCAGTAGGCGTATTAAGAAACATTTACACTTTATCATTTCAGGTCCCTAGGGAGTATATGATCCAAATTTCAGCTTCCTAGCTTAAATTTAAAGGCATCAAAAGTTGATAGGGGCGGACTGACGGATATTGTTAAATCGTTTTAGGTTTTGATTCTGTTCAAACTTCAACAAACAAACAATCATCTGTCCACCGACATGGACAAAATGTCACTGTTGATAGCAGCAACTTCGAGGTAGTTAAGGAGTTCATCTACCTCGGGGTAAACATCAACTTCACAAATGACATCTTAATGGAGAATTACCCTAGGAAACCGCTGCTACTTCGGTTTGGCAAAACAAATGGGTTCAAAACTCCCAACTCGAAGGACAAAGTGCATGCTCTACAGAACCCTTATCCTGCCAGTTCTGCTATACGGCGCCGAGTGCTGGACGATAAGCAGGAAAGGAGAGTTAATACTGGGATCCTTTGAATGAAAAATCCTTCGACGGATATTTGGTCCTGTGTGCGAGGAGGGCGAATGGAGGAGAAGATACAACCGCGAACTCTATTAGCTGTACCAAGATGTTGATGTAGTCCGAAAAGCTAAAACTCGTCGACTACATTGGCTCGGCTACATCGAGCGAATGGACAACAACGCTCCAGCCAAGAGGATCTTCGAATCCCAGCCCCCAGGTTCGAGACGACAAGGAAGACCGAACCTCCGTTTTAAAGACCAAGCCATCGCGGATGACGGAACGCTTGGTCTGGACAACTGTAAGGAGCGTGCTCGGGATCGCAGAGGGTGGAAGGCTGCCGTATCTCATTCAGGGACTCTTCACGGGTCGGGAGCCCTTTAAGTAAGTAAGTCTGTTCAAACTTATAAGATCCTTAGGATAGGGTATTAAAAACCTCAGTTAAGGATTGGTCTAAGTTTCGCTCTAGTAAATAATAGAGATGATATATGTAGCTCGCCTTGAGTTGGAATACTGACGTTAAAAACGGTTCGCCAAGAAGAAGTCTCGCCCAAATTGGTGAGCTGGAAGAACCCAGAACCAAACCACTCACGTTCTTTTACATTAACCATTGTGAAGCACTTATAAAGACGTAACAGACATTACAGTCGAAGAAGATTGAAAAGCGGTCAAATTTTTCAAAAAAGCTAAAAGCTGTTTGGTCGAACGTATCTCGTTCCCTAAGTTTTAGAAAAACATGGAAAATATCCGGTTCAGTCTCCAGATGATTTTTATCTTCAAACTCATGAGAGGCGCTATCAGTTGAGGGACAATTATTTTCTTCATTTGCACAAAGCGAAGGGAGATATGCGAAACTGTGATAATTAACATTCTACCAAGCTGATGTCACATACTAAGACGATAGTTGAATGGTTATTAAATGGTCGATAACGGCATATATTACTGGTATCTGATAGAATCCAAAATAAATGAAAAAACATAGCATTTTCCTTTGTGTTGCATGTTGTGTTGTTGATGATTTTGTTCAAGCAGTCGATAGATCTGATATGGGTGACATAGACATGTACGAAGAAGCAAAGACAGGATTAAGATACCTCTCTGGAGTCACCGAAGAGTTAGTTCGCTTAAGTGCAATGAGCAATCGATGTTTTGGAGGGGAATGATTATCGGTTGTAGCAAAGAATATACAGATACCAAGAAGATGCATCTCATATAAATGTTCGTACTGAAGATTTTTGTATGGCGGGTTCCAACATTTAAACCCGCCCTCACAGCTTTTGCTATTGCTTTGCTTCATCAAGAACTTTTAAATTCTTTGCTCAGTGAACTTCATGAGCCAGTCCAACGAGAAACATCACACACAACGGCAAAGTCATCCAAATGATAGCACGACGGAGATACTTCTTTATGCCTATCCATTTAGGAAAACTCAAATATACCAACAGAATATCCTGTATAACTTGTTTTTGCTGAACGACGACACGAGCATTGCATAGAGAAAAACATTCTCTCAATTCTGTTACTAGAGAAAGAGCTTTTTCTGTTCAATTTCATTTTTAAAGGCTTGTAGCCTAAAAAAAAGATAGATTATCTGCCCATTCTCTGACCCAATCCGACCTATTTTACACATTATTTCAAATGGGAAAGCCGCTTTCATGTGCGAAAAGTTCGAGTCAAAAGCGAAGTAACCGTTAATGACGACAAATGCCCCCCTATTACCGAAAAATTTGCCCCAAATTTAAAGAAGAAGAAGAAAAAAAAAAACAATAGCCCAGATGAAGATGCTTCAAAACGGGAATTTGATAATTGAGAAGATAATTAGCTAATTATTTTATCTGTGCACCTTTTTCCGTCGTCCGTTGGAAAAGTAAAATGTAAACCAATTTCTTTAGGTTTTCTGAATAATATCAAGGAAAGAAGAACTAAAAAGAACTGAACTTTTTGAAGAAAATTAAATTCTTAAATCTGTCAAATTTCGGAATATCGACAATATAATTCGAGAATAAATATTTTCAAACCACCACGCCAAATTTGATATCACGATGCCTATTCAAAGGAATGGCCATGTTAAAGATGCCGTTCTCGTAGTCGTAAGCTGATGATTTATATGTACTTTACTTATCGATCCATTATTATTTAGATTTTTGCTGAATAAAAATTAAAGTCACGTTTACATTTTCACAGTAAATAATTGCTAACACATGTTACTATGTGAAGAAATCTATAAATGGCGATACAAGTACATATATACATAATAAACATTTTGAACGGGGATCTCCCATGCCATGCCTTAACAAAGATGGTTTCTTATAGCTAATAAATATACATTTTTGCTTAAACTTTGTTTATTTCTTTACATTCTCATCGTCATTGACATTTTATGACGTCTGGCAATGCGTCTTTGTGAGTTTCTTGAATGCTGAATGCCTCCAGCATTAGTCAAAACGCATATAAAGACATATTCCAAGCAATCACATAAAAATTCGTACAGACATAGAAAATAAGAACGATTACATCATGTTTAGAAAGAGAATCAAAACATATCTATGAAATTGTCTCATCTCACTGCAAACCACACAAAGCCAAAAAAATGTAAACGCCTCCTACGTTCTTCCAGCCAAAGGTTAAAGTCTAACTAAAATCTAATTTTAGGTTAAAATCGAAAATAAAAAGTATGATAAGATTATTAATACAGCTTTACTCGATTCATCTTTTGCGTAAGGATATTCTCTCGTTCTCATTATTAACTCAAGTGGGTAAATATTTATTCCAAGCAAAATGATCGATGCCATAAAGGCTTTAATGTGGAACGGAAACCAAAAACAAAAAAGATATTAGTGAGTCGTTAATTTATTATACATATAATGTTGGCAGGCGCCCGTCTATATATTAAGTGAGATTATTTATAGAACAGAGTTATGGACCTATTAAGTAAATATGCACAAAAGCCCCTAACAAAGAACATGTTTAATGTATCGAGATAAGCATGAACACAGATATGCATTTCAGAGGGCGTAAAGTTTCTCAAATGATGTTACGTATGCAAGTTTATTAAGTTTTCTTGGAACTTAAAAATTAATTTTATATTTATTGTGGCGTTTTCCAATCGCGTAAAATGAAAACAAACGAATGGATTCGTTTTGATCACAATTGATCTTTTAGATAAGAGGTAAATTAAGCAACAAAAAAAAATGAACAGAGTTCTTAAATATATTAAACAGATAAAATGGAGGTCTTACTAAATTAATTTGCCCGACTTCTTCATTGTTATATAAAAAACAACATTTTAAAAATTAAAGTACGCAAATTTGTTCAACTTAACAGTAAGTATAAAGTTTTTTTGGAATTCATTCTATTGGTTTACGAGATATTGGCGGTTTTATAAATGGCCGGGAATCGACATTTTTTCAGATTACTGATTAAGCTTCCTATAGCTTAAATTTAAAGGCTCTTAAAAATTTAATACGGACGGACGTACTTATATGGGTCTACGACGAATACGATCTTCAAAGAAAATCCGAGGAACCGTTTTCGCTACATGGCTCGACACATAGATAGACCGAAGGACGGCATTGTCACTTTGTTGGACTTATACTTCTCTGTATTCGTATTATCATCCTCATCCATCATATTCAGTTTGAGTACGAAATGTCAGCGCAATTGCAGTAACTTTCTCTTTAGCATACCAAGGTATACGAAAGAGTAAAATATAAGGATACGATTCAATTCATAAGACTGGATTCGAATTAATCATTTAAGTCATTTAAGTCAATCAATGCACTTAATTTGTTAGTCGTTTGATGTGTTTGAATAACTATGTTTTTTTTTTACTTCAATGACATAAATGCATACTGAGTTCGGTGACTTTAAGGAATTCAACAAATTGAGTGTGTTGTTAAAGATGGTGACTCGAATCATTTAAATCTATTTATTATTCCTCGAGTTTCAAGTCGAGACACACAATCTCTTTATCAACTTTATGGGCGCATATGACAGCATTATAGTCAGGAGCTTTTTGTAGCGATGACCGAAGTCGAGATTCCGTCAAAACTGATCCAGATGTGTCGCATGGTACTACATAGATAACACGGTGCAATGTGCAGTTTGGAATCAGCTCATCTGAACTATTTCAAACATGCAGCGAATTTCGGTAAGGAGATGCGCTGTCGTGTGATTTCTTCAGTCTTGTTCTTGAGCAGATAATGCGCAGGGCAGGTGCCAACACGGAAGGCACTATCTTCAACAGATCAGTCCAACTGCTGGGGAATGCGGACGATATAGACATCATCGGTCGATCCCAGCGTGCCGTGATAGAGGCTTTAACGGCTATTGAAGAACAGGCGAAACTAGTTGGCCTTGAAGTTAGTTGTCCACCGACTAGGACAAAATGTCACTGTTGATAGCAGCATTTTCGAGGTAGATAAGGAGTTCATCTCGCCTCGGGGTAAACATCAACTCCACACATCCGTCGAAGAATTACCCTAGGAAACCGCTGCTACTTCGGGTTGGAAAAACAAATGGGTTCAAAACTCCTGACTCGAAGGACAAAGTGCATGCACTTATCCTGCCAGTTCTGCTACACTGCGCCGAGTGCTGGACGATAAGCAGGAAAAGAGAGTTAATGCTGGGATCCTTTGAAAGAAAAATCTTTCGACGGATATTTGGTCCTGTGTGCGTGGAGGGCGAACGGAGAAGAAGATACAACTGCGAACTCGATGAGCTGTACCAAAATGTGGATGCAGTCCAAAAAGCCAAAACTCGTCGACTACATTGGCTCGGCCACATCGAGCCAATGGACTACAACGCACGAGCCAAGAGGATCTTCGAATCCCAGCCCCCAGGTTCGAGACGACAAGGAAGACCAAACCTCCGTTTTAAAGCGCAAGCCATCTCGGATGCCAGACAACTGGAAGCAGCGTGCCCGGGATCGCAGAGGATGGAAGGCTGACGTGTCTCAGGCAGGGACTCTTCACGGGTCGGCAGCCCGTAAAGTAAGTAAGTATTATTCCTTGTAACTTAGCATTCAGATTGATGACAATTAAGGTTTAAATCCTGACTTCAAAATTAAAAACCGAATTATTTTACACTTTTACTTCTAAATACTTCTACCAAATATTGAACGTCCATCTCTCCACAAGTCGTACGGCGATACTGTTCGTAGGACTTGCTTTAAATTTTGGTCTAGAGTTTTCAGGGTAACATATTGACTTATTCCATCTTGAAAATTCTACTTTTAAGCCTTTAGTTGTCAAATTTCGGGAAATTTCACTTTGAATTGAATCCGAAATATAAATATTTCTCTTTTCATTCAAGAAGAATGAAGCCTGGAAAAATTGCTGGAAATTTCATGAAAATGCACTTTAAATGAGTACGGTCCTTAAAAACGCTGGTTGGTCAAATTTGGAGATATCTAAAATATTCAAAATTTTAAGTAAATCCCAAAAAATATGTATATTTTTCCCTTTAGGGCTACAAGTGTTACCCCAAAAACTTGAAATACAAAATTTTGAAATTTTCTGAAATATGTTTTCAATCATTTTGTATTCCATCACTATGTAAAATTGCCTAAAGACAACAACATTATCAATTACATATTTTATCGCATTTTATTTTTAAAATTGGCGATGATGTAAAAGCTAGTGCGTTGGCTTTTGACCGTGGAGGAGTGTTACCACTGAAAAATTTAAGAAAGAGACCAATAAAAGAGTTCCGGCTGAAAGAAAAGGAGACCGATAAAAACTTAAAGAATAACAGCATTGTTTATTAACGCCAAACTTGTATTTCAAATTCAAGTATGACCGCAAACATAACGTCTTTGCAAGACAGAATAAAAATATAATTTGCTTATATTTGAGTAATCTGAGATCATCACCTTCCATATGCTTTCTTCTTCTCTCTATGTATGTCTCTCGCTCTCGGTCTTTCTTATTAGTGACGATCACGTTTGACTCATCACGATTATATTATTTACATTTTTTATTGCGGTAACACAAATATTTATTGTGATCATTTCCTCCTATATGACTAGTCTTCCTTTGTAATTTTATAAATAAACTTAATTTTTATGTTTCCGTATTAAATGCCAACCAAAAATGCGATCATTAGCTCTATTTCTTCTACAGAAATTGGAAAATGACGCTCATTGTCAACTGTCTTTCTAAGCTGAGTAATAGTTCTTAGAACAGACCGCCTTTTACTCTTATTACAATTGTCAGAAGCACATAAGTAGGTAACTTTGCTTTACAACAGATGTTTTTTTTATTACTTTGTTGTTGTTGATCTGTATTTCTACATCCAAGAAAACAAAGATTACACCTATACTCCCAGGCTCACCTACCTTTTATTATTCTGTTATTGATAGTCTATTGTTTTGTTGATATTGTAGCACCATCAAAAATTCGCAGACTCATCTCCCTTATAAATATTACTTTATTAATTTAATTCATTTAATTAACATCATACGCTTTACGTCAGTACACTAAATGGTATTTTAACAACGTTTTTCAAACAATTTCCAATGTGATTCCAACCACGAGGAAATCTCACACCTTTGTGTTTATAAATATTATTGGAGTTAATATAGGGTGCGACAACATCACTTTTTTTGGAATTACTTGACATGCTGTAGGGGTTGTAGCGGGCGAGAGTGGTCTTTTGTGTTGCTTCCTTCAAGGTCTATTGCCATCATGCAATCCAGCGCGCCTACTGAAAAGAATTTAATGTAGACCTGTCCCGATGTCTATATCGTCCCGGAAATCGATTGTTACACGGTTTAGTACGTTCAGAAAAATCGGGAGTGTGACGAGGAACTTTGAGCCCTTCGGCCGATCTGATTACCTAGAAAATTGAGGGGCGTCATCTACCTGATAACATTTTCAAAATGGTAACACAAATCTCACATTTTTATTCCCGATTGACTGTCAGTACTAAAACTTATACTTGGAAAACACTGCTTTAGAAAGGAAGAACAATTGAGAAAGGTGATAGACGATAAATTCGGATGGATAGCAGTGCTAGTTAGTCGTCGTCTCACTTCTTCTTGCAAATTCTAGTCAGGTCTGTATATATATATACATATATATATTTTAATTATTTTTTTTTATTTCTTAAAAGGAAATCCAAATCCCAGAAGCACTTATACTAATCAGGTAATGGTCCATTATGCTTCCTTTTTTTGGTTAAAGGTTCGGGAAACTAGATGTTTATCGTTTCTAATTAGTAATGGGTGGCGTGCATCGAAACCGAAAGAACGAACCAATCATTTGCGATAAGGTGACGATCAATAAAAGGGATCATTACTTTCCCACTTTTAATGCATTGACATAAAAAAATAAGTCGACAGACCTCTCAGATTAAAAAAAACTAACGAAAATTGACGAAATCGAGCATAATCCCATTATGCTGATACTATTTTAAAGACTATTATGGTTGGCTCTTCAGTAAAGCTTTTTTGAAAAAGGACTATTATTATATGTTTTGCGTTGCTGTTCTAAGACCAATGGCAAATTGATTAACCTGTTATCATTATTCTCGTGAAAATTCCTAGTTTCGTCGGTTGTCCAAACATTAACCATGTACATGCACATTCTAATTGACCTCTTAGAGTAAATAGCAGTATGTAAGTATGTACAAAATTCAACTACTTTGACATCTTAATGGTTTAGTTATTTTAAACCTTACTGCGAGTCAATGGGCCTTACTAATAATCACATTTAGTGAATGCATACATAGAAATCTTCACACTTTATACAAATCATGTACGAATAAAGAATTTAGTGCCCAGGTTAGTCACACCCGATGGGATAAAATTTAATGTATGAAAAGTCATGTTTAAGTCGTGACTTTACAAGTATAAATTGACATTTCGAAGCAGGTAGTGCCTGTTGTGCAATATGATGGTACCTTAAATAGGTATTTTAGTACACAAATGAGTGCCAGGTTAATAAGTAATAAATTTAAATACATGTAGGATTCGAAAGGAACGATAACGAACGAACAAACATACCTACCAATGCACAAAATCCATCGAAAAAAAAATTCTTTGCGCTTATAGTAAATTTTAAAATTCATTTTGAACTATACATAATTATAATATTGAGTCTTATTTATTTTAAAAATATTCCCCCACATAAATATGCCTAAACATATACATATATTAATAGTTCAGAACTCATCGAATGAAAGGGTTCGACAAGTATACCTTATATAAAGAGCTTCAGTTGGAAATCAAAATGCACACAAGTTTCAAGGGACGTTATGACGAGATAACCTTACCGTGGGGTTTCTCATGTTTATAAAATTCTTCTCGTCAAACCCTTTCATTTGATGCCCAAATCAATGACGCACGTAGAAATGTTAATAATTGGCAGCAAGATAAGACTATAACGTAATGAAAAAAAAAATACTTTAAAACCGCATTAAAAGGACACCCGGGTATCAAGAGCAACAATAGTGCTTAAATACCTATTACTACTACCACACTTTAGTACCTACTGATATCCGAAGGAACCAATGTAATTTTGACAGATGTACTAAATTATTACCAATCCCGACTAGATTCATTATTTCGTTTAAAATTAACAATGCAGATTGATTAATTATTTCATAATCGGCAAACAAACTTTCGTTTCAACTCATTTTAATATTTAATTTTGCAATTCTTTTTTTTTTTTTTTTTTGAGAACTACAAAAGTGATTTTGACAAATGAAATTGTAGTACATTGAAGGAAAATACGAATGTTATTTAATGAATTATATCACTCGGTAAATTGATTTTCGCGCCACCTTCCACGATTTTTCATACCCGAATCCCAGGATAAGATTTGTGTCAGCTGTTTGTCATCACACAAATTCGTATTTAAATTTGAAATTGGAAGTGTGCGCAAAACATTTATTTTGTCAGTTTTAAGTTTAGGTATTAGTTACTTTGATATATGAATGCCGCAAAAAAATGTATAAATATATGAAACAAGCAAAATATTTAGGAAAAACCAAAAGATGTTACTAAAATCCTACCTTAAAACATTGTATCTAGGTGAAATAATACAAGACAACAAAAGCCAGGATGGTGGAATTCTATTTAAGATTTATCTGGAACACATAGTAGAATATTTTAAGGAGACTTTTAGACCACAACGAGAAGGGGAACAATTTGTGGATGCGGGTTGGGTTTATTCTCTAGGCATCTCCTCATTAACGTCTAAACAGGAAGTTCTGGGATATGTAATTCAAACGAAAAACATAAGGAAAGGCTACAGTCCCCTGGGGGCGAACAGTATGATACCCTATTCATAACCCCAAAAAATTAAGCGTGGCCAACAAGTTTGTATGGGCGATATGTTGGAAAAAATATTGGGTAAATATCTTGTTAAACATTTTTTTTTCGCTTTCTACGAAAATTTTCGAAGATAACAGAAGATAACAGAATTTTAATAAAAACTTTATATGACAAACTTATAAAGGAGGGCAGTGCCTACATATTTTGTGAAGGTTGTAACACTCTATCTCTCTAACTTTAGCTTTAAAACGGTTTTTTTGTAAATTGTGGGCGTGGCAGTGGGCGTATTAAAAAAAATTTTACACTTAAACATTTCGGAGCCCTAGGGAATATGTGGTCCAAATTTCGGCTTCCTAGCTTAATTTTAAAGGCCTAAAAATTGCGTACGGACGGACGGACGGACATTGCTAGATAGTCTTAGGATTTGGTCCTGATCATAAATATATATACTTTTATGGGTCTACGACGAATATTAAGGGGTGTGTCAAAATTAATATACCCTTAGGATAGGGTATACAAATAAACGAAAGGCCTCATGAGATTAAACTAATAAAGCTGTCTTTGGAAGTGACTAAATGGAAATGTGTGTATTCTTGCAAAGCCGGCGTTGGAGAAAAATTCAAACATATAGCAGCTTGTCTAATCTCCATTCATAGGTAATATCTATTTTAATTAAAATGTTGGCAACATAATAATATGTTTTTTTATTTAATAGAAACCCTTATCTATATTCGGTTAGTTGCACAGAATTGAGTCAGAGCTGGGGAAAGTCAGGACGTGAATATGCTGGATTTGTTGGAATATAAACTCCCGTCCTGAAGAAGTGAAAGAAGTGTGCTTAAAAGCACAATTCAAATTTGAGATGTTTACTTTTCGAAGCACAAATTTCCATACGATTTGACAGATATTGGCGCGACTTATCCTGGTATTAGGTTTCCGCTAAAATCCGCTAGACGCGGTATGACCGAGTGTCAATTGGTGAAATCGTTTATTATTAGGATTCTGTTAACCCTCACTACTATACTTTAACCTTGGAAGTTGCTTGTAGGCGACATTTATGTCTCATTATTAGTAAGGCCCAATTAGTTTATCTTTACTATCCATGTGACAACAGTTGTTTTAACTGTAAGGTCTACTCAACAGTTTTTTTTTACGGAAGAGAATAAGCAATACGAATACCGTAAATAAACTTGCACGCTTTCATTTGTTTAGATATGGTATCTAATACATAATGTACAATGGTAGATGATGATGCCTTGAGAGTTATTTAAAAGGATTTAAATACATATGTAGAAGATACCCAATTATATTGGCTCGCTTCCAATTCTTAAACATAGTTTACTACCCACATAGGTATATGCTTGATATCGAAATAGAAAAGATCATAACAAAGTAGTACAATCACCATTCCGGACAATCTCTATATAAATGTATTTTTAGATTTCACTTCACAACACAACAAAAATTGTATTCGCAATATTTTTGCAACCTTTGATTCATGGTCGAAATCTTACATAAATCGATGTGGCAAAGTCACGATAAATGCGCTGATCTGAGCAGCAGATTAATTACAAAATCAATTCTATGAAAAACTAGTTTCCCCCTCGTCGTCACGTGCACGCAAGGTCATCACCAAAACAATTAAGATAAATTGTATATGACCACTTTAAATTGTTTTTTTTTAGGTACGTAACGTACATATGCATCTATTATATTGTTGTATATACCTTGAGCAAAATGTAAACTGTCTGTTTTATATGTATACTAATTTAATTGACTAACCATCCTAACCCCTATATGGAGCACCTACATATGTAGATACATTTTTTTTCTAAAATAATATAGTAGGTAGTTCGTATTGTAACTTAAATTTGAAAGGCAAAATTTGGCAACCCTGACATTCCATCTGTGCCTGTAGATAGTTGAAAATTTTCTCAAATTCTTTTATTATTATTTATGTATGTATGTGCTACATGAATGTTTTTTTTTTTTTATTCTGCACTGCACGACCTCAATATGCAACAGCAGCCGAAACACAACAACAAAACTCGAAGCCATTAACTATACACGACCAACAAATAATAATAAAAAAAAACCTGAATATTTATTATATTATAAATAATAACTGTAGTTGGCAAAAATTGGGTATATATTTGGTTTTTTTTTTCTCTCTCTTTTCATAGATTTTCTAAGCTTTCCCATTTACGGCTCGCTTCGTACGTGCTCGTTTCTAGTTTTTCTTAGATTTCTTTTACTGATTGGAAGTATATAATATAAAACGAAAAATAAACAACAAGATAGATAAGCTTTACATATGTTTGTATGTACGGAATGTTTAACTGGCACATTCCGTGCCATAATTCCAAATAAGAGAGGGGGGGGGGGGACAACAACATCAACATGGTACCACTTTGTTAGCCCGACACGCACACAAAAAAGAAAAGAATTATTTATTTATTATGTTCGTACATAATATTGGTTATTTGAATAGCATAGCAATAAGGGATACATACCTAGAAAGATACGAAAATTTGCTCATACAAGTACGTGTGTGGAAGTGCATAAAATGTAAGTTTGTTCTTGAAAAGTCATTAAGGGAATTATGTACTTTTGAAGACGTCAAATAAAATGATCTTAGAAAAATCGATGAATTAGAAATTGATTTTTAGGTTCCTATCTGAAATGAAATTTGAATGAAATAAAAGTATAATTTTATGATGGATTTTTATATGGGTTTTCGGTTAAATGATGGGCGTAGTCAAATAACTTTGTATGAGAAATTTTTTAAAGAAGGACGGTAAGCTAAATTATTTAGTAATGATCGACGCCGTAAATTTAGTTAACTTTAGCGTTGAAACAGTTTTGTTTGCATAAAATTGATCACATAAATTCATCCCGAGCTTTTGCTTTATGTGGGTGCAGCGGTTTAGTGGTTTAATCCGTCCCGTTCCACTTAATAAGTTTTTATTCGTTGCCCCACCTCTTGCGAAAGTCTGACAAACATCCAAGAGCATGAAAAACTTCTTGCCTACTACATTGCAGTTTAGAATCGACATTAAACTGTATGTCCCTTCCTGTATGTTTGTTTCGCATTAATAATGGGTGACGTGCATCGCTGTTCCCCGTTGGGTATTGACTAACCTCTACACCATCGACATCTACATATATGTATTATATAGGTATATTAACTTCTATATTTATGAAGCCGTGCTTGAGGACATGTTTGTCGGAAAAAGACTGCTAGAACGGTGTTTCAGATTTTTACGGTTTGGATTTACTTAAAACTTGGATTATGTTTGCATTCGGGATTACAGTGTTCGTTGATCAGTGTACCGTTATTAGATGGGACAATTTTGGTACTTATTCGAAAAAATAAATTAGCTTTAGAAAACAATTATTTAAGAAATAACATTTATTTTTGGCATACAAAGCCATAGGTATATGGCTTTTAATTTTTGTACTAAATTTACGGGAGAAATAAACAGTTCTAAGGACGGATTTCAGTTGAATTCGATGCATAGTTGTAGCTTTATTTGAAAACCAACTGTTTAATAACGTAACATTACTTTTTAAAATTATATTATGTAAATGTTGGCCATGACTACGTCTGGGTGGTCCATTCGGAAGGTCCAATTTTGGGCGACTCATTCGAGCATAGCGACTGGTATCTCGCGAATAACATCAGTAATGTTAGCTCCCAAAGCGTCAATCGTAGCTGGCTTATTCCTGAAGACCTGAGACTTTACATACCCCCAGAGAAAATGGTCCAAATGTGTGATATCGCACGTTTAAGGCGGCCAGTTTGCCGTAGCAAAACGTTAAATTAAGTGTTCACCAAAATAATTTCTCAACAAGCCCATTGTTTCACGTGTTGTATGGCTCGTAGCGCCGTCTTGTTAAAACCAGAGCTCATCGAGACCATGTGCTTGAAGAAAGCACATAGTCTGTAAACTTGGCGCGATAACGGTTACCATTGACGGTAACATTCTTAAATTAACATTACTGATGTTATTTCTTCAAAACCCAGGCCCAATAATTCCACCAGCCCATAAACCACATCAAACCGTTGTATTTAATTGATGTAATGGTAGCTCTTGGTACTCTTCGTGATGCTCATCAATCCAAAATTCAGTCAGAAATGGGATACATCACTGAACAAAATTTCACGATAAAACATATGATTTTCATTAAGTTTTTCCTCAGCTCATTCACTGAAAATACGACGCAAATTGAAGTCGCCTTCCTTTCCATGATGACTTGCTAAACGATACTGAACAAAAATGACAATGCAGTTTGATAGGAGTCATGGTGAACTGTCAAAAAAAGCCTATTGAAATTCAAATTTCACGATGAATAACCCTAAGTTAATGGAAAGCAATACTTTGTGGTTGTTGGCATTCTTTGAAGTCTCCCAAAATAATTTAAGGACTATAATATATTTTAAGCAGATTTTAAGGAATACATCCAATGACAAAGTGTCATTCTTTTAACTACAAGACATTTGATAAGTAATTATTCACAATGGACTTCAAAATAGACTGGCAATTCACTATTGAAGTCAAAAAAAAAACGTCAAGTCTTTAGAAAGTACAGAAACACTTATTAAAAATTTTAATTCAAGATCTCAATAAATATACACAAATCCGGTGAAAGCAAGATCGTTGCGCTTGATATTTTAAAGTTTTAAAATTGACAAAGTTTGGCATCGATTTCTTTTGTCGAATATGCGTGCATTTGGAATTGATGATGTATTTCTTCAATGAATTAGAAATAACCTTTCAGACCGTTCAATTCAGGTTGTTTTGGACGGATTGGAGTGTGAAATTCCCAAAATAAATACTGCTGTCTCCCAAGGCTCTGTTTTGTTTCGGACTCTCTTTCAGATTTTTATCAATAACATCCTATCTGTCATTTCTAATCCAATCCATCCCTTCGCTGCGCTGATGACAGTATCCCGAATCTGGGACGGCAAAGTATCTTAAGCTCATTAAATTCTGACCTGGACAGCATTCTTAAGTCGAATTTAATGCACCCACAACACAACGTTGTCTTTTGTCATTAAACCCTGTAATGCGAAACCCCAATAGGTACTTTGGCATTATCCATGAATGACACTTGCATCGCTGAAACCGAAAGGCTTTCCATTATCGGTATGTGCGTTAAAGACAACCTTCATTGTTCATGTGGTTCAAAATGACCACATATTCGATACATGAAATATGTTACCCCTTCAGCTCTGGCTAGAATTTATAAGTCGTTTATTCGCCCAAAACTTGAGAACCACACTTATTGGCGATCGAGCCATCGCAAAATCGCTTGACCCTCTCAGTCATCGCCGCAATGTCTCCTGCCTATGGTTTTATAGTTACATATGTACTTTTGTTATAAGTGCTCGAACGAAATAGCCAACTTAGCTAGACACTCCTGTCCCTCTTCCAAACAGAGAAATTAAATAACGGTAGAATTGGGTGAGGTGTGTAAATAAAATACAATCGGCTGACTGTAAAATTCAAGGCCCACCAAATACCTTTTTTTCCGCTTCATGAATAGAAATGATACTTTCCTAGCGAAGCAAAGGTATTCAGACGGTATTTGTATTATATAAATGGTTCGGATTAAAGGTGCTTTGGATTAGCGAGACATTGCTGCGCCTTGTTTTTCTTTTGGTTCCGAGATTTGGTTCGAATGAGTTCCTAGTATATACAGAGATATGTATCTTTTTACATCCAAACCATAAAGGATATTCGTCCGAATTGTTAAGAATGAAAAAAAACCCTCTCTATTAAAATGTCATTTACCCATTTAAGTAGATTTTAATACTTTTCTATGTGTTTTATTGTCCGGTCCTTGTCTCTACCATTGCATGTTAAAATAAAAATTGTTTGTCCATGTCTGATGGCAACATTTTTAAGTAGCGAAGTTAATGACTCTTTTACTATTAGGTACCGCATATATTCGTATCGAAGGCCTTGGCTTTGCTAGGTAAAATATTTTAATAAACTGACAGACATCTTATAAGCCCTCAGTTTTTCTTTTTTGTTTCAACTTTCACAATTAACCCATAAATTAACAAAAAACATCTGGCACCTCCATTAATCGTTAAGTTTTCATTGAATCCTTGATTGAAGAAATCACCATTGATCCCTTGAATTATGGAAATGAAATGGAGTTGGAACCAAACCTTACCCAAACAAGCCAATGAATATTTATCCAACGTACTGCAGCATACATATGTTTGTTCATAGATATAATATACATCCATACATAAGGTGAATCTTATGAGCGCCTTCGACAAAAAGGAACGTTCGTGCCCAGGAGCAAAACAAGCCAACAAATAAAAAAAAGTTTCTGCAAAAAAATCAACTCAAGAAACAACACTCTAATTTCTCATCTAAATTTTTTGTTGTTGTTGTTGTGAATTTTTCTTTTTTTTTTTCTTCTATCTGTTACCTTTCAGATATATGTATGTATAACCAACTTTATTTGTTACTATGTGCATACAAAATATATACAGTGTGTATGTATCCCCACAGAAATACCTTTTCAGATCATTTTAGTGTTTTACCCAGGACGTAACAACACGGAATTTGGAAGGGAAGCGTAAAGTGGAGCGGTTGGGGTAAGGTAAGTTTGGGTAAGGTAAGGAGTACCTACCCAAAGAAAATCGTGACTGAATGCAACTAGCTATACGTTCACCTGGATGCGAAACAGGTATCTATATCTATTCGTATAGATACTCCAAATATTTGAGATTCTAATGGCGTATTGAAAAGAAACTTTCTCATTCCAAAGCGACATCAAAGATGAAAAAAAGAAAAAAAAACTAAACATGAAATATGTATGCGAATATAAAATTGCGTATAAAGCAGCTTTACGTCATTTATGGCCGCATTGAGCACATAACGTACATAGAAAATTACAGATAGATACGCCGTGTTCGTATCTATGTATCTATGTATATAAACATGATACTGATACCCTATGAACAGTGCTGTGTATATATATGTATGGATGTGTAGTTATATGTATGCAATACCACGGCCATGGTGTGTACAATTTATGTGCATTCATGCATTTTTAGTATAGTTTTTTTGTTTTACTTAAATTTATCATTTAAGCTGCCCACTGTTCTTTTTTAGATACACATTATATACTATATGCATGCGCCCAGATGTTTCTTTTTGTTAATATATACATCAATTCATAATTAAGTTTATCGAGGATTGAGGTTAGGATTGGATATCTATCGATTCGATACAGAAAAGAAAATTATAAAGGGAAGTCGTTATTGGATACATCGGAAGCCCACCTAACAGGGTGATCCAAATCAGCGTTGCGATTTTTTCAATCCGTAGAATGTACTACATAATTCTCTAATTATACAAGGTACAATTTTATAAATTGATAATTGATTTTTTTGGCTTCGATCTATTTCACTCATACGCCTACAAAAATTGGAAAAGTCTTAAAGAATTTAGTTTCACGTTTGCTTTGTATGAAAGAGGTGTGCTCGTAAACCAGATTGACCAAGAATAGATTTAACTTTGCTTGCAATAATTCTCACATATACCTACATACCTATACCTACAGCAGATCTTTGTTCAAATTAAATTGCATATATTTTTCTGACATTTACAAAATGGTGGCAATACTTAGTAAATGTCAGATCTGTGTGTCAAAGAATCGTTCGAAAATAGATGAAGAGAGAAATTTAGACCCGAAATAACCCTTTGTAGATCGACGGTACTTATAAGTACCTACCAGCAACTAAATCATCAAATATATTAAATACAGAAATGTTGTTGGCCCTAAAATAATAGCGAGACTCTTAGCTACCCTTAGAAGCAATGGATTGTAAATTTATTTAAAATTTCCATAACCATTCATGCAAAAAAAACAATACTGGTTAAAAAAAAACGGCAATACTGCTTCGGTAAGGGATAGGGGGGAGATTTCACAGATGCTGGTTTTTGACATCTGTGACTTTGCGAAGCATTAACGACAATGATCCAAATATTTAGTAGTAGAGTTTAAGAAAACGAGAGGATTGATTAATACAGAGATAACAAACGTTTTTTTTTAATATACCTACTATACTATAATTCATTAAGTAAAACAGTGCGGGAATTAAGGAAGTGGAGTGGCATTCCTAGCATGGCGCGTATTGGATTGAATTGCTGTAGGGGTGGAATGCAACTGGCTGTTTCATTTGAGCACTTGTGGTGGAAGAACCGATAAAACAATTACAGGCAGGAGACATTACGACGATGACTAAGAGTGTTAAGTGATTTCGCAATAAGTTTCACCACACGTTTTTGAATCCTGTCAAGTAGCTCCAAATATGTTATTGCTACACCAGACCAGATATGAGCGTTGTACTCGAGTTTTGGGCAAATAAACGCCTTCTAGATTCTAGCCAGATCAGAAGGGGAGAAATATTTTTTGCGTTCTTGACGACAGCTAATATGTGATCATTCCAACGAAGTTTGTCGTTAACGCACATACCGAGGATAGAAAGTAAAGATGTAAAGGGTACTGATGTAGCCGGATACCGGATATTCGGCATGTATTCGGCCGAACGAATTGCACTCCATGACACATAAATTCATGTCTTATCCTGCATAAAAAGTATCAAAAATAACGTTATTCATATAGCTATCGCACTTGCCAATGAGTTGGACATTTATTTTAAAACCGTTCGGATTGAACGTGTAGTGATCCCCGGGCTTGGTGGTCAGCTAATAATAAAAAATTCCCAATTTTATTAAAATTTGTCAAGATTTATCTTTCTTCTCCGTGCAGAAGCGTATACAGCGAAAGACTTTTTCCGGAAGCAAGCGTAGTTTACGAAAAGAAACGAAGTCTCTTATGCACCGAATAGCAAAAAAGGGCCGGATACTAACCGGATATTCGTTATATCTCTAATGGAAAGTTTTTCGGTTTCGTCGATGCAAGTGCCATCCATGGACGATGGCAGAGTATTGGGGTTTCGCTTTAATGATAGAAGATAGCATTGTGTTTTGGAAGCATTAAATTCTACTCTATAGGTTTAACCCACTTAATAATGTTGCCAAGGTCAGAATAGCCGAAGCTGAAGCTAATGTCATCAGCGAAGTAATGAATTGAATTAGAAGTGACAGACAGGATATCATTGATGAAAATGAGAAAGAGAGTCGGAGGCCAAACGGAGCCTGGGGGGGGGCACCAGCATTTATTTGATGAGTTACAGACTTGAAACCGTTTAAAACAATTTGTATTTAAAGGTAATTTCTAATCCATTAAAGAAGAGTATCATCGTTCCCAAATGCCAAACTCTGTCAAATGCTTTTGAAATATCAACCTTACTTTCACGACCACGGTGAATAGAATGGTTCCACTTTTCGGCTGGATATGTCAGATATGTTAAATATAAGAAGTTCGGAAAGAGTCATGAAAAATAGGATACATAAAAAAACTTACGGAGTGGTTTTGCCAGCGTGGAAGAACACCTTTTCAGAACGATATGGGAAATACCATCTGGACCAGCGGATTTATATTTGTTGAGAGCTGGAAGTTCTTTTGCCACTGTACGAGTGCGGATATGCATTAATCCCATTGAATGTTCTACGCGCTCGATTACAGATGGAGTCAATGCACAATCTGGGAGCGTTGATGAGCAGCAAGCAGATTGGCTTTGTCTGAAGTGCTCACAGCTGGAATGTCATTGTACATGAGTGTCGGAACAGATGAAGAGGCCCAAAGTATCATTCTATTATGTATATGTATTGCTATAAGCGATATATAGAGACGTAAGGCAATAAAAATAGAAAATTGGTAGGATTTAAAAAAAAATATCTTTAGGTACTATACCTTTCAAACATTTGTGTTTGATTAACAGTATGGGCCAATGATTATAAATTTATAAAACGGAACCAAATATGTTTGAAAAATGAAAAACCAAGTTGTAATCTTTAGCTAAATCTTTTTTTTTTCTAATAAAATCAGCGTTTAACCTAATTTTTTTTTTAACTTTTGATGATTAATTTTCACTTATGCGTCTGTATACTATATATATAGACTTGACTATGCCCACGGTGTAATAATAAGTAACCTATACGGATCCGTAGGGTGTCATTACTACAATGGAAAGAGGAATTTTTAAAATTGGCTGAGTACCTCCAAAAATAGCAGTCCCTTCCAACTGTCTCTCCACTGGGGAAAACTAAACTGATGATCTCTGGGTGTATACCTCAAAGAGTAACGAATTGAATTGATCAAATAAATTTTTGATATAGGTATTTGATTCTTAAATTTGAATATTAAATAACAATTTACCCAAACTCTGCAATATAAAAGCAAATAACTACCAAAGAAAAAATGTAACTTTTTGTTGTCGTAAACACTAAGGGATAAAAATCTACACCCAAGAAACATAACAATTGTATCCGTATGAAAAAGATTCATACTTATACCCCTCACTACATGTTTATCTTATCAAACAAGCAATTGATACATATTTATGAGCCAATAACATACATATTTGTTCTCTAACAGAGATTCGCAAAAATCTATCCATGTACATAAGATATAAATAAATAATATTAAAAAAATGTATTATAGCTACATATGTGGACTGACCATAGGAAATAATGTGTGGTGGGCCATCTGCTCGTTTCTCGATCAAATTGTTTGATGTGTTTCATACATTGTTGCACATTTCTGTATTCCCGAGCTCTACCAATTCTAATAGCTTAATTTATGATAAAATATTTATGATATTCTTTATTATAAGCACCTTAAAGTAATATTTTTTATAACTCACTACTACAGCCTATGAATTAATAGGCTGTGATTTATTTCGTAATTTTTTGCTGCATTACTGCATATATGTCCTTTTAATAGTAGTATTAAATATGGTGCTGCATATTTGTAAAAAAATTAATACCCATATGCGTGGGTTGCACGATTTATGAACCGAAAAATATCAGGTTATTGCGAAAACTGCAGAAAATATCCATTGAAATCACATAAATCTTTCAGATTTCGAGAGAGATACAAAACAACTTTATGTTGCAAGAGTAACTTTAGTCGTTACTTTTGCAACATACATCCACAGCCGATCCTATACACTCAAATTCGATCATAATTTGACATATTACAAAGAAAGGCATATGTTTCGGCGATGACATCAACAGTCGATTCTCAACCTTAACACTCAAATTCATTTAGGGCCAAATATATACTTTAATTTGAAATGTGTAGATACTTTTCTGTGTAGCCAAGACAACGAATGCTTCCATGTCCAATCACATACTTCACATAACAAAAAATCCAAAAAGGTTGCAATATAAGGGTAATACCCTGGACCCTTGAAATATTTCAAAATTCACACTATCATTCTTGGCTAATCAAAAGATTGCCTTAGTCCGAATGCTTGATGCCAGTAAAGACAGTGATTAAGGAGTAACTACTCGTTACTTAACAAATACATACGATTTGCTACAACACTATTACAGTGGGTATAGTAACTTAATGGCTATGTGCATAGAACTTATAAACGAAAGATCACCGGTTAAAATCCGACCCGTTCTTCCTAAAAGATTTTATTCGCCGTTCCATGTCTGCCAATCCTTCAATAGTAGGAACTGGCAAGAGAAGCCTCTCATAATAAATTTTCGTTCGGAATCGCCAATAAATAGACTTTCGCAAATACAATGGTTGGAGAAGCTAAGCTTTGGGTCCTTTACGGGCCATTGACGACTAATATTTGGCGCGTTTGTACATGGCAAAAGTTAAACTCATACAATTTCAAAATGCTAGCGTAAGATATTGCGCAAACTGAAGAAAATAATGTGTCGTCGTCCATTTACAAGCCTAAAGCAGAGAATATCATACCAATTAGAGCTGCGCCGACATCAAGGAATTTCTAAGAGATTTCATACCAACGAGATGAGATGAGACTGCATGACAAATGGTTATGACATTTCCTGCAGTTTCCGCTTGTCGAAATTTTCATTTGACAGCGAAAAGGTACAATTGGCATGCAATATAATCTAAGCTTTAGAAATGGATTTTTATGATTTTACATCTCATAAAATTTATTTAGTGTTTCCAAATTTTGTGACTCAAAAAATGAACAAACCTTCAACATCGTTTGTAAAAGAGCATAAAAAAGCAATAATCATTATAAAAAGGGAAAACTCTGCTATCATCTAGGAAAATGTCCCCTAAGCTGATAAGAAGGCTCAACACCACAGTTTTTCGTCTAGCGCAAACAAACGGTTAATAATATTGGACAATGTATAAAAAGTATGAGGGCAAATTGACAGCTGTTGGCACAAAGATGCTTGCATGATAGTAAGAGTAACAAACCTTGATCGGATTAGAAGCCCTCAAGCCAAAGAACGCATTTCTAAAAAATTATGGGCCAAGTTCGATAAGGGACTCTACAAATCCCGTCACAAAGGCGTTGACAATCAACTTTCCTTTACAAGGGCGAAAGAGAGTCATGCCTTAAAAATCCACAAAATGCATTTAATTGGCCTCAGTGGCGAAATGAAGCAGATATATTTAGAGGTCAATCTCGCGAAAACTCACAGCCTAAACGGTAAGAATGCAATGATGTGGGAGGGAGGGTTGTGAAGTTAGAGAAAAAGATAATAAGTCAAGAAATAACAAAAAAGCTGTCAGAAAAATAAAGGTTGCTGAAAAAAAAATATTCCATTTTAACAAAGTTTAACTTAAAATTTTGAAATACATTTTTAATAAATTAATTTATAATTTACGGTTAAATACAGAAATCTACTTGTGAACTCGTAAAAAAAAAAATTAAGAGACCTACGAACACCGTTTCCTTCCCAAAACCTACGTAAACAACAATTTTATTTTACTTAAGAACTGACATCGTAAGTCGTTTGGCCCCGCGCCAGTTACATACGTTTGACCTTCTTAAATCTAATCCAATCATAATCGGCGCATTTGAAAAGCGTCCCCATTCAGAACCTACCTTAACTAAGCTAGTCCGGTTTCATGGAGTTATGGTACGTAATTGAATTGAATAAAAAAAATCCCATAAATCAACACGATGATTCATCTGAAATGGAATTTGACATAAAATCTTAACCAATGGCACCTGTAAATATTTGTTTTAGAGGAAAAATATAATCCGCAGTGTGTACCCAGATACAAGTACCTATCTCTGTTAGGTGTCTACTTGTAACTTGTAATGTACCACACTTCAAATACCTACCTACCTTCACTGATCACAGATGATGGCTTTGAAGGTCTCCTCCAATTGCTGAAGATAAAACAAATAGAAATATAAGTGCAGGTACCGTATATATGTATATACGTCGTAAATAGTTATGTACATAAATTTAAAGTTTTGTTGCTGCCTCTTGCGTAGAACAGCGTAGCGTGCAACAATAATGGAGAAGCCAAGGAAAGTGGCACTTTTCTCTTGCGACGCGTTGCGGACGTTGTTTATCTTTTTTCAATCACCTCTCCTCTCTCGCTCTCACTCAAGCGGGTGCGTGTGTCATTGCCCGTAGAATACCTACATATATAGTCGCAATCGTAATCGTAATCATTCCCATTATCCCATGTGGACATTTTGAATTCTTGGATGAGAAAGTTTGACAATGCCGCATGTTTTGTATCTAATACCAAATACCACTAGTTGCAGTTGCAGATAAAACACTGTGCGCAAAAAATATACACATACAAACATCCGTTGAATGTATATAAAACATACATACTTACAGCAAAATATTTGCTAAAACGATAAAAACGAAAAATAAAAATCTAATTGAGGAACCTCCCGCCGCCCAGCCTCAGCATGGGGTAAATGTATAGATTGCCATAGTGACCCCCCCGATAGCAGGCGAGACACACAACTTCGGTTGTCAAGATGAGATGATGTATATCAGTTTTCTAACATCAAAGAACTGTTGGCAACATAATATTGAGTAGATGATGTCGATGAGGGGCGAAGGAAGAAGTGCATAGCACATTAGGTGCTTCGTGATTCGCAATGAAGGGGATGATTGGGCGAAGGGACGGATCGAATACATGATGGCATCATGTACCTACCATGTTCTCGTCGTCGAATCGACAAGGGTAGCGGTAAAGTGATAAGAGAACTTCAACATTATACTGCTGCTATGCTAGTTTCGATGATAAGAAAACAAATTAATAAGGGGTACCAAATGGAAGGGGGCAAAGCCAATTTTGTGTACACCTAACTACTTTTTTAGTGAAGGCAAGCGACATTTCGATTTCTGGTGCTTCTATTGCTGCTAGTTTTTCTCTCCCTCTCTTTCTCTCTGTGTCTTTCTCTTGCGTGCTTCATTCGGTATCTGGCGCCTTGCTTTCCCCGCCGCCTCTGCCAACATTCCATTCTTCATACTGTGCGCTCGGGTTTCATGCTGGGAATTTGCCGATTCCGTTGGCATTGCCTTGCCTGGGTATAGACATAGTCTCTTGCAGGGCCTCTGTTAAATACTTTGCTTGTTCGTACGATAATTTTTAGTGTACTCTTTGGGTATGTGTGTGTGCTCGTTTGTACTACCGTTGTTGTTGCTCTTTGTTTTTTTTGTTTTATTTTTTTTTTTTTTTCGTTGAATGGTGAGTGTTTTTGTTGTTCCTCTCTTTTACGGGGTATTGCTGTGGTGGAGCTGTTTATGTTATTTGAAATACCGCAGCAATAACAAAATGTGTAAGAATACGCTCCTTGTTGTTTGCATGGCCAATGCCTTTTTGCTTAGCTTTTCGCTTTGTTATTTCATGCTTTCCATGCCTCTGTGATCCAATCCAATTCAATCCAATCCAACCCAAGGCAAGACCCCTTCCCATTTTATTGCACTATCAATAAACTATTGTTTTACACATATAAATAGCCGGAGTGTGGGAAGTGTTGTTGGTGTATCCGGCATAAAATATTTTTTTAGTCAATTATGCTATTCATGACGGCGATGTGTTACGTTTTTAATCCATATATATATTTTATTTCTTATTGCGGGCGTAGCGGGTAGGTAGGTATTAATTGGAAAATAGGTAGGTAGGTATGCACCTACCTACGCACAAACATACGTATGTATGTTTCTTTGTACCTATAAGAACCTACATAGGTACATAGATACATGCTCTCAGTTGTTTGTAAAGCTGAGTGAAGACAAGGACGATGGATAGACCCATACGTACATAGGTAGGTAGATAGTTTTAATAAAACTGTCGATCTCCTTTCTTGTGATCTGGCCAAATGTTTGGAGCAGCAATGTCAGCTCATGCTTTGACGGTTGTGGTTGGGCAATGAAAATCGACATAGGTAAGCGATCTCAGCCGTAAAATTTAAGATAATACGATAGTCGAACTTGAAAAGGATTTAGTTTCTGCAAGAACGTTTGACGTGACTTTTTAAAATGATATTTCAACTAAAATGGCTTTTACACCTTCCAACGGACCTGGAAGTAAAATATTGAACTGGGCTTAACATACGTCTCGATTTGACCAGGATACTTCAAGTTTGTTCCGGTCAGATTTAACTATAACTCGTCGTTTCATTTTTTGGAAAAAAAAGGTTGCGATTAGAAAGTGGGCGTGACTAAAAACTGTATATGAGCAGAATGTTGCGAATTGTATTGTCTAAATATTTTGTTATACCTAAATATTTTATTTTTTTATTTTCTAAGAACATTTTCGAACAAAACAACATTTTGTTAAAAATGGCATGGCAAAACTTGGTATAGAAAATTTGTTAAAGGTCTTACATATTTTGTGAAGGTCTTAGTGCTTTATTCCAATAAAGTCTTAAAAAAGTGGCCCACTGCCACGGGCGTATCAAAAAAAATATACATTCTACCATTTTAGGACATAAGAGAGTAGGTATATATTCCAAATTTCAGCTTCCTAGCTTTAATTTAAATGCCTAAAAATTGTTAAAAGACGGACGGACAAACATTGCCAAATTTTGTTGCTGATCATAAATGTATATACATACATATATTCTTGAAGAGGTCTACGACGAATAGTAAGGGTGTTACAAACTATGTGTCAAAATTAATATACCGTTAGGATGGGGTATAAAAGGGTTACCTTTAGTTAAGGATTAACTCGCATCTTAAGCTCAGAGACTATCCAGTCAAATTAAGAGCGTTATCAGAATCTTTCACTGCTCAATCGGGTGTTCCCCAAGGAAGTCATTTGGGACCCATATTATTTATACTAGCTATTAACGATGTTAAATCATGTATCAAACATAGCGATATTTTAATATATGCCGATGATATGTAAATTTTTAAATCTGTCAACAACCACGATGACAGAAATCTTCTCCAGAATGACATAATAATTTCACTACTTGGTGTGCTATGAATGGTTTAGTTCTTAACCCATCTAAATGCCAACATATGACATTTTCAAGAAAGCACATTGCTTCCAGCTTTCATTATTCTTTATCTAATCATATGCTTTCCAATGTTGTAAGTTTTAAGGATCTTGGAGTTTATTTTTACCCCAAACTTACCTTTATAGGACATATAAATTTCATTGTGAACAAGTCAAATTCTATGCTAGGCTTTATAAAGAGGCGGTCCAAAGAATTTGATGACCCTGCGTTGAGTATGCTTCACAAGTTTGGACTCCGTACTACTACATTCACTCAAATCGAATTAAAGCCATTCAACGCAGCTTTATTCGATTTGCTCTCAGAGGTCTTCCATGGGAAGATCCGTATAACCTTTCCCGCTTAAGTCAACGTATCAAACTTCTACCAATGATACCCATTTTCCAACGTAAAGTTAATAGTGATATGGTTTTCTTCAGCAGCTTATATCTGGTAATATTGATGCACCTGATTTGCTGTCTTCAATTCAGGTGCTCACAACTTACGATGTGTAAATTTATTATTCAGTCCTTATCATAGGGCGAATTATGGCAGGAATGAAGCTATTAGTCGCATGAGTAGAATTTATAATTTAAGTGATCATATGATTGATCTGAATATACTAACATGCTGAAACTTAAAAATATTCTGCGTACTCATGTTCTATTGCCTTAGTTAATTTTGCGTCCGTTGTGTTTGTGTTAGGCCATTATACTTATATGTCTGTTATATTTGTTTAATATATGTATATACTACACTTGCACTAAGTGATGAGCCTGTTGGAGCACTTTTTGTGCCGGCAAATTTCTGCTCGCGATAGTTGCTTGCATTAAGCACTCCACGGCACAGATCTGATAGTGTTTAAAAAAAAAAAACAGTGGCAGGCCAAATCAGGTCGTTGACAAACTGTACAAGGCTCTCGCACGATATAACAGATCTTATATGCAGTTTAGATCTCATGTGTTGTTTAGAGAATCTGAGAAACGATGGTTTCATCTGTTTTTCGCACCAAATCTTGAATACAAGTTGATGTATCAAGTAACCTGTAGGCCGTCCATCCGTAGTTTATATATTGTTAGATTTATTTCATTTTACACTGGTAGACGAAATTTTTGGCTTTCTTTGTAAAATGTTTTATGGTTTGCTCTGCTTGCCACCGGAATTTTTGCTATCTTATCCGTTTATCAGTCTGAAAAATTTATCGTTATGTAATGAAACTTGGAACTGTAGATGCAAACAAAGTTAAGGAACATGAAAAATTAATTTTTGTCAGATTTACTTGAAACTTAGTAGAATCTATCCACAGTAGAAATATTGAAAAGTGCAGTTTTAAATTTGGGGTGAAGGTTTAAGGGCATTTTCATGATATTAAAAAACTTGCATGTTTGTAGAAAACCAAAAAAAAAAATAGTTTATATAGGTAATCCAGCAATTTGTTTTATATTATTTCCTTTTCATTTCCTTTCAAGTCGTATAAACTTAGTATTAAATGGACTCCCACATCTGTTACATGCCATTTTGTTATTATAAAACAAATATTTACGCAAAATATTTCAAGACAAAAAAATTTCACATTAGGTCTGTTTTGATACTTGAAGATTCGTGAAAATAATACATAATAACACGAAATCCTGTTTGCAAACTCAAAATAGATGTATCTGACAAAGGGAATCAACGAGCATTTTATTATGTACACAAATTTCTATTGGTATAGATAGGGTACAAACTGTAAGGGCACTGTGTGAACAGCTGGTTACATTAAAGGTGCTTTTCAACTATGGCAAAAAATATGTACAAGAATAGTGCCGCACCTAAGTTTGAGGATAGCACAGAAACATACAATAAAATTGAAAAGTAGACAACAATTTTAGCCCATTTTTTTTTGATAGAAATATTTTTATGTAAGTTTGTGCTTTTAATCTTAATCTTAACATCTACAATTTCTAAGTTTTGTATTATTGCATTCCCATGTGTACTTTGCTGTTTAAGCTTATTATTATTTTTCACATCGAATACCCGTTTTCTGTCGTGGTGTACGCAACGACCCTTATTCGCAGAATTGTTTATTGACATTTTCTATACAAATCGTCAGTTGAGAATTACAATTATATACAACCTAGTAATTTTCAGCTGAAGAAATGTAGTTTGTAAACATTGTTTCTAGTTTTCCTATTTTGTAGAGAATTTGCTCGCTCTATGTTAAATCTCTACAAGTTAGAAATAATAGTTTTTTAATTTTTTTTGCAGTTCATTTATAGAAAAAAAAACATCTGTCATTGTTTTGGGTCAGTTGTAGTCTTTATTTAGTAGTTTTCACAAAGAAAATAACTCTAAAATAGTATCTGCCATTAATCAAAGCGAAAAAACAGTGTCGAGTAAGCAGTAACAATTTTACTGTCAGAATTTTTGGCAATAACCAAACCTTTTTATCAATTTTTCTCTTATCTATGTCAACCTCGTCGGCCGAACTGTCACTTTTTCAAAGAAAACATTGACGTGATTTTAGAAACACACCTGTTTTAGCAACATAATCTCTGGCTCAAATGCCACAGTTAAATATGAAAATTGTAATCTTGCTATCTTCGATTTAGAAATACTCAACCTTTAAGCAGTTACTTATTTGCAAAACAGCTTGTGAAGTGATATTTCCCAATGCTATTTTGTCCACCCAAAAAACTAGGAACTAGGAGATAAGTTAAGATAAGGAGAAGTGGCTTCGTCAGTGGCTTCCATCACTGGGCTTCGTAATGAGAAATACCCTCCTGCACTTTAACTCGAATGCGGAAACTAACTGCGTCATTTCTTCTTTTTGAAGTATTTTTCCAAACAAATTTCTTGTGAAGGTTTTTGATCCAAAGAGAGATATTGAGGTAATGTTACATTTCCTAAAAATGGCTTGTGAAAAAGCGTTGCAAGCCCACTTTAATCACTTTAATTTGAAATCAAAGGACTTTTAAAATTACGAATATTCGAGAGTTTGAAATATCAAATGGTTTGAAATTTTCGAGAGAAAAAAGTATGAAAGTTCAATTTATTGAGTAATAATCAATTATTAGTTATTAATTGCGAATTTTCAGCAATCGTTAAGTGTTAACCCTTTTTAGGACTCATAACTAGCACTAACTTTTAATCTGTAACCAACGAAAACTGAAACTAAACTAACGCAACGTAAGTGTGTGTCAAACTACATGATCATTTCAATACAGCGTTACCAGATAATTTTATCCAAATCTCCTAAAGCCAGGGCGAAAACTGCGAAATCTAAAAAAAAACAGCGATAGATTAAGATAGAAAGATAGATTATTTGGCTTTATAAATAAATATTTACATTATTTTTGTAGCACAGTTCAATTGGTTGTAATTTCTGAAAAATTACCAAGTAGCTTTAAAGAAAAACTATAGGAAAACCTTCATATATAGAGAAAAAAATAAATTAATAACTAAACAAATAAATAAATATATATGTAATATGTATTTAAAAATAAAGTATATTTAATATTCTCTAATACTATAATTATAGGAACAACAATTAATAAGTAAATAAAGAAATTAACATATTACCAAATAAATAAATTATAATTATAAAGAAGAATAAATATTTAAATAAAATAAGCATTTAGTAGGTGGACTAACAATTAAATATATTAATTAACTTATGATATAAAAAAAAAAAATCAAAAAAAAATCAATTAACTTGTAATTAATGTACCTAATAAATAAATAAATTAGTCAAATTGATACAAATATTTTGAACAGATACATATATAAATTTTGAATATGTAGTGTGATAGTTGACTAGATTCATTCTGCCAATCTGGACAACACCGGCTCGTTCAAATAGAACAATTGTTTAAAAATCCCTCGGTAGACACATCATTTTTAAAATTTTTTTTTAACAATTTGTAACTTTTTAATGTGAGACTTTGCACAATTTCCCCAAACGGGACACCAATAGCATTGTGTGCTTCGAAAATAGTTTAAAAAAAAAATATATTCTGTTTGCTTAGAAGTGACCTGAGGTTTATCAAAGGAACAAGCATTTTAATTCCAATATTTACTTTTCCTAAAATATTTTGAATGTGAATGGCGAAGATTAATTTCTGGTCTACGTACACCCCGAGAATCAACCAGAATCAACTTACGGTATATAACAATTATCAAGTTTAAGAGTGCCATTTGGAAAAAAAGAGAGCCTGTTGTAAATATTGTTATATATTGTCCAAGCCTGGTGATTTTCGATTTTTAAGATTGAAAATTATGAATACAATGTCCCCTGTGGAAACAAATGAAAACTGACGGTTTCATAGCTTATTTTCGACAGTTGTGTCTAGAATGGATTGGGTGTAACTATGCCAAATATTATGGTTTTGTAGAAACGTATCTGCTAACAATTCACAGCAGTTCACTTCAAAACTTGAAATAAGACTATTTTTGTTTTTTAATATTTTTACAACGTTCCAAGTAAACTTAGTTTTTTATTCCAAGAGGAATTTCTATAATCCACCACAATTTTAACTTTTATTACGCAAGTTAGCATCATATTTATTTCATTGCAGACACTTGCTAAACTATCCTTCTGCCAATACCTTCTGTACCAGTTTGTGATTTTTATAAATTTTAATATTTGACGGGGAAGTAAAATTGCAAGTTTAGAGGGTTCTTTCAGTGGAAGTGATGCACGAATACTTGATGCACATCCCAATTCGCCCTACTAAAATCTAAGTATTGCAATTATTTAACATTGGACTGAACAATATTATAGACGTTATTAAAGTTGGCTTATTCATCAAAAAAAAATCTAAGATTGACTGAGAAAATCTGCTAGAGCCTGGTATATAGGTAGGACTAGAAGGTTACATAATTGTTAAGTTATGCCTCATTGATAAGTCTTTCTGAACATTTCCCCAAGAATTAGCTCTTAAACAACCCCAGATAGATACATAGATACTTCCAATGATGAAATAATCACCCATCAATAATTTTCGCAGGTCACTGTACTACCACTATAGCACCAAGTCAGGTTTACTATCAGAACTATTTTCAGAACATTTGCTCTATAAACGTATTGATTTTTATAGATAATAGTTTTAGTAAGAAATTAACTGTAAAATACTTTAAAATATTAACAATAATATCTAATACTAAAATTTTCTTTTGTCCGAAATAAAACCATCTTAATTTTGTTATTACATTTTTTACGAGGTACATACCCTTACATTTACTTTTTGCTCGTTGAATTAATTTTAAAAGCTGTCCAAACTTGTTTCCTAGGGGTACCTATATTAATTTTGACACATATTATGTAAAACCCTTAATATTCGTCGTAGACCCCAAAATCTAAGACTATTTAGGAATGTCCATCGGTCCGTATCAACTTTTAAGGCCTTTAAAATTAAGCTAGGAAGCTACAACCTTTACAACATTTGTCGGCACTGTCCTCCTTTATAAGTTTATTACATAAAGTTTTTACCACGCCTACTTTTTGTGGGCGTTTTTCACTAAAATGCTGTTTACTTAGAACATTTTTATAGAAAACGAAAACAAATGTTTAACAAAATATTTAGCCAATATTTTTTCCAACATATCGCTCATACAAAGTTTTTGAACACGCACACTCTTTTGGGTTTTTTTTTTTTAATTTAATAGAATGAAATAAAATGCCGGTCAAGAGGTGAATTTAAATTGTTTGTTCTACCAATGTTTTATGTAACTTATGTATTAAAAAAGAATTAAATTGCTATTTTAAAAACTTGTTAAATTTTGTAATAACTGCTGAAATTTGAAAAATTCGAAAAATCAGCTGCACGCGATTTTCACCATCATATCCCGATGAGATCGCAGAAAACTGCTCAATCTGTTAACGCTATTTCAATAACAATTGCTCGTGCAACGATAATACAAGTTTGAACTTGTCTCAAAATGTACCTCTATGCAATCTATATGACTTTGAATTCTCGAGTGTTTGACGCATATATATGTAATATGTATTTAAAAATAAAGTATATTTAATATTCTCTAATACTATAATTATAGGAACAACAATTAATAAGTAAATAAAGAAATTAACATATTACCAAATAAATAAATTATAATTATAAAGAAGAATAAATATTTAAATAAAATAAGCATTTAGTAGGTGGACTAACAATTAAATATATTAATTAACTTATGATATAAAAAAAAAAAATCAAAAAAAAATCAATTAACTTGTAATTAATGTACCTAATAAATAAATAAATTAGTCAAATTGATACAAATATTTTGAACAGATACATATATAAATTTTGAATATGTAGTGTGATAGTTGACTAGATTCATTCTGCCAATCTGGACAACACCGGCTCGTTCAAATAGAACAATTGTTTAAAAATCCCTCGGTAGACACATCATTTTTAAAATTTTTTTTTAACAATTTGTAACTTTTTAATGTGAGACTTTGCACAATTTCCCCAAACGGGACACCAATAGCATTGTGTGCTTCGAAAATAGTTTAAAAAAAAAATATATTCTGTTTGCTTAGAAGTGACCTGAGGTTTATCAAAGGAACAAGCATTTTAATTCCAATATTTACTTTTCCTAAAATATTTTGAATGTGAATGGCGAAGATTAATTTCTGGTCTACGTACACCCCGAGAATCAACCAGAATCAACTTACGGTATATAACAATTATCAAGTTTAAGAGTGCCATTTGGAAAAAAAGAGAGCCTGTTGTAAATATTGTTATATATTGTCCAAGCCTGGTGATTTTCGATTTTTAAGATTGAAAATTATGAATACAATGTCCCCTGTGGAAACAAATGAAAACTGACGGTTTCATAGCTTATTTTCGACAGTTGTGTCTAGAATGGATTGGGTGTAACTATGCCAAATATTATGGTTTTGTAGAAACGTATCTGCTAACAATTCACAGCAGTTCACTTCAAAACTTGAAATAAGACTATTTTTGTTTTTTAATATTTTTACAACGTTCCAAGTAAACTTAGTTTTTTATTCCAAGAGGAATTTCTATAATCCACCACAATTTTAACTTTTATTACGCAAGTTAGCATCATATTTATTTCATTGCAGACACTTGCTAAACTATCCTTCTGCCAATACCTTCTGTACCAGTTTGTGATTTTTATAAATTTTAATATTTGACGGGGAAGTAAAATTGCAAGTTTAGAGGGTTCTTTCAGTGGAAGTGATGCACGAATACTTGATGCACATCCCAATTCGCCCTACTAAAATCTAAGTATTGCAATTATTTAACATTGGACTGAACAATATTATAGACGTTATTAAAGTTGGCTTATTCATCAAAAAAAAATCTAAGATTGACTGAGAAAATCTGCTAGAGCCTGGTATATAGGTAGGACTAGAAGGTTACATAATTGTTAAGTTATGCCTCATTGATAAGTCTTTCTGAACATTTCCCCAAGAATTAGCTCTTAAACAACCCCAGATAGATACATAGATACTTCCAATGATGAAATAATCACCCATCAATAATTTTCGCAGGTCACTGTACTACCACTATAGCACCAAGTCAGGTTTACTATCAGAACTATTTTCAGAACATTTGCTCTATAAACGTATTGATTTTTATAGATAATAGTTTTAGTAAGAAATTAACTGTAAAATACTTTAAAATATTAACAATAATATCTAATACTAAAATTTTCTTTTGTCCGAAATAAAACCATCTTAATTTTGTTATTACATTTTTTACGAGGTACATACCCTTACATTTACTTTTTGCTCGTTGAATTAATTTTAAAAGCTGTCCAAACTTGTTTCCTAGGGGTACCTATATTAATTTTGACACATATTATGTAAAACCCTTAATATTCGTCGTAGACCCCAAAATCTAAGACTATTTAGCAATGTCCATCGGTCCGTATCAACTTTTAAGGCCTTTAAAATTAAGCTAGGAAGCTACAACCTTTACAACATTTGTCGGCACTGTCCTCCTTTATAAGTTTATTACATAAAGTTTTTACCACGCCTACTTTTTGTGGGCGTTTTTCACTAAAATGCTGTTTACTTAGAACATTTTTATAGAAAACGAAAACAAATGTTTAACAAAATATTTAGCCAATATTTTTTCCAACATATCGCTCATACAAAGTTTTTGAACACGCACACTCTTTTGGGTTTTTTTTTTTTAATTTAATAGAATGAAATAAAATGCCGGTCAAGAGGTGAATTTAAATTGTTTGTTCTACCAATGTTTTATGTAACTTATGTATTAAAAAAGAATTAAATTGCTATTTTAAAAACTTGTTAAATTTTGTAATAACTGCTGAAATTTGAAAAATTCGAAAAATCAGCTGCACGCGATTTTCACCATCATATCCCGATGAGATCGCAGAAAACTGCTCAATCTGTTAACGCTATTTCAATAACAATTGCTCGTGCAACGATAATACAAGTTTGAACTTGTCTCAAAATGTACCTCTATGCAATCTATATGACTTTGAATTCTCGAGTGTTTGACGCATATGTGTACATTTTTTTTCGAAATAAATATAAAGAGATTTTCTAGGGAACTCTAGATAACTTTGAATTATGGAAAGGTTCGAATTATTGCTGGTTTGAATTAACAAGAGGCAATTTTTTTTGGTTTATTTCTTAAAAGATCGACCAAACTAGTTCGACGGAATATCTCTACAATTCTGCGGGCGCCTAGTATGCATTCTGATGGCCCAATACGCTTTGGTTAAGCAACTAAGCATACTACACCTATGTAATACAACTGTTTGTAATGCTAGTGGAAATTGCGGAGCATTTTTCTGTGCTGCCTTTGCTCGAACCAGGCTGTAGGTGCTGACTTGGTGAGTGCTGAACATCCAAGCTCCTTATCACTAAAGTGGTAGGGTGAAAGTAAATATAAGGGTACTTTAAAAGTCAATGACCTTGGTTGGGGTGAAAGTAGGGGTCTACTCAAATCATACCAGTTTTTTTTCGTTAAAAACCCAGGAATCACGTCCTAATAGACTTTCCTTTTTTCCTTTCCTTCTTATCTAAGGATATTATGTACTGGAAAATACATTGTGCGTATATTTTTGTACATCTTTTTTTGTCTTTTTCCTTATCTTAAATGAAAATTCGGTAAGCCCTTTTGCAGTTCTCATACCAGCACCTTGCACAGCAGACTACTGAAATTGAGAAGCATGTCGACAGTTACAGGATTATATGTATTTACTTATTGCAAATCCCACAATTGTTAAGAGCCGGACATATTCTATCTATGTGTGTAGATTTAGAAACGCATCTCTGCCGTAATATGCTCAATCAGCACTGTAACACGATCATCAACGCAAACATCATTTTGCATCACTGGGTATGAGCGAAAGCAATACGTTAATTTTTGCAAAGTTAAGTAAAATGATACGCAAACAAATGAAAAAAACACAAAGAAAATGTGAAAAAAATATGAGCATCAGTTATTGGGTTGCTCCGCTAATTGTATCTATACGAACGTCTTCATCTACACACGTCCTAGTTGTCGGGCAGGCGCTTTTTTCCATTATTTTTTTATATTTACGTATCTACCTAGGTATGTTCCTTCTGTATCTTTCGTTCCTTAGAACGCATAGTATATTGTTTGCGCTTACTCATGAACGCCACAGCGGCAAGTAGGACTTATCAAATTTTTGAGTAATTAATGGCACGTGAAATTGGGTAATAACTTTAGTTTGAAATTGCGGCCCGCCCTACAGTGTTTTAGCCCTCACGTCTGATTTTCTTTTTTAAATATTTTTGAGTTTTTATTTCTTTGATCACATTTTCAACTTAAGAGTAAAACCACCCTCTTTGTATGTCATCTTTAACAGATGGTTTCTATATTTTCCTACAGTGGAATTCCATAACAAAATGGCTATATCCAGCACAGATGTTTATGCGTTCGTATCCCGATTACTTATTTTGTTTAATTGATCCGGATCGATTCTCAATTTAGAATAGATTTTTTAGCTTCCGTTTTTATTTTAAAAAAAACAAACTTCATATCTACTCATGTAGATATATAGTTGGTTTTGAGTAATTAATACCTAAACTTTACCCCATCCCTTGTAATTCATGTAATTGATGAAATATTTATTTCCCCAGAAGTTCATTGGTACAGCTTTAATTACCGCTTGAAACTTTATTAATTTGTTGTGTTCCACAGCTTCGTAGTGCAGTGCAGTAACTAATTTCTAAATTACTTTCTAGCAGTCATTTATCATTGGAGTAGATATTTGACGTACATACATACATTGCACGCAATCATAAGAACTGTAGAAAATCCCTCTAGTTGTAATTCCCCTTAATATTTTATAGTGAAGTGACACATGCATCTTACATTTGAAAATAAAACAAAAAATAATTAAATTAGGAACATATACCGACCAAACCTACACATATGTATGTATACATAATATTCTTAGTATTGAATTTATCTTTTCAGTTTTTATTTTTATCGTTTTGACTCATCCGCAAATATTTGATTTATTTAATAGTGTTGTCGTTGAGAATTTTTGGTTAAAAGACAACATGGTAGTTCTTCATTCAGACACTAGTGCCAAACAAATGACATCATATACAGCTGTTAAACTCTATGTATTCCTTATATACAACGTAAAATTCGTGCGATTAAAATGAAATAGTATCTGGCTGTGTGTATCTTTAAATTTAACATGAAACAATGAAAGTGGAACCTACATTTTGACCTAAAGTGTGTTGTTTTTTTTTTGCTTTTCGTTTCTAGGTATTCAACATTTGAGACATCGTGTGTATGTAGGTAATCCTATCCCTTTGCTGTAAGAGGATAAACATCGCATCACAATGGCCATTTTCAACTGCAGATTACTATCCAAAGCTGAACGAACAATAGAGAGAGATCGATATTGTTAAAAATTAATTTATCATTGAACCCAAGTACATAATGTAAATATTTCATTGATCTCCATGTAGATTACTTTGCGCCGCGCAGACGAAGCGTACATATGTATGTATATTGACTGGAAAAGATATTTTAGTCATAAAAATTCGAAATTACTCAGCAAAGTGTGTGTATCCTTCGTGTGGCAGTATACCCTTTTGGGGGAGTAGGTATGTTATCTGTAGATATATAGTAAATAGATAGGTAGTAGGCCACGCAAAGTTTATAAGTATTTATAAATAAGCGAATTCCAACTAGAATTTATTTGGAAAAGGTAAAAGGTATTTAGTGGTAGATATTTTTCTGTAAAAAAATATGGAAGTGAGGTCACCAAGAATGTTCAATACGAGTACGGGTTTAAAAAAGGTATGGTGGCGGATGAGCCTTCAATGGGTCAATGGCAGCGCTGCATTCCCGTAGCGGATTACCGACAATTTCTACGAATACAATTTGGATCTGACTCTCCCGGTTGGAAAAACGTTCCTACCATGTAGACGTATATAAATACGTTATAAAAAAGATACCAACCTCGTATATGGACGCCCTCTCTCACGATCAGAAAGCACATGGAAGGAATGTACACTTTTTACCCGTGCGGTGCTTGAAAATGTAATAAATTCTCGGTATACAGCAGATATTACCGCGGTTAGGTTTAGGAATACGGAAAAGACGAACATGCAACATTTATTTGTGCATAGGTATTCGTCGTGGGAAATCGGCTACAATTAGTTAAAGTCAGCATTCAAGGGGCGTTTTGCAACATTTAAAACGTGCACACTTCTCGACTGTCTCGAAGTTGTGAACCAACAGTTTGGACTGTCAACTTACCATCCATAAATGCGAATACTATTAGAAAGCAGTATCGAAATCGCAGTATAATAATAGGGTAGCCGAGACCAACGTAGGTTACCAACCTAAAAAAATAGTTCGTGGTAAACGTAATGATTGTGTCTATCGGAAAATGCTAACAGAACCTTCAGAACCAAAATGTCAAACCACTTAACCACGTCGGCAAATGGAATGAAGAAGGAAGATACCCGATTAAAAGGTCCTATTAAACGTACTGTTTTAACCACTTAAGCCGTTTTTTAACAAAATAGTCGGCATGATACGTCTTCTATACCAGAATATCGAAAAAACGACCAAATATTCACTCTAATTGTAAGGCAAATCCGAATTTCCAATCGACTTCAAAGCCGCATATAGGTGTCGTTAAGATCTCAATACGCCGAGTTTTCCTTCGTCTGGGTTAACATACTCTCCAAACGACACGACGAGGACGATTGAGTGAGAAAATAGCCCAAAAGTCAAAACCCGTTGAATCCTATATTGGTTCGGCCACATCAAAAGAATGGGCGCTCCAGCCAAGAGGATCTTCGAATCCCAGCCAACAGGTTTGTAACGACAAGGAAAAGCGAAACTTATTTTATAAGGCCAGGCAGAAGCCAGAGAGGTTATTACAAAATCTAATTTCACAAAACCGATTAGTCTACGATCTATTAGTTTTGCTGTTTTTGTCGCCTTTGCTATCCCCTCTTTTACCATCTTGATAAAAAATCCTTAGTTTGTTGACCCAATACTTTAATGTTCGTATATCCTATCTTCATCGGCTTTAAAATATAGTTTTATTTTTTGAAACAAAATGGAGTTTAAACAACCCAAAGAAAAAAATATTTTTTTTAAATATTACTCAAGCTAAGTGTTATAAAGTTTTCTAAGTAAATATAATATGTCATTTTAACTTTTAAATTGCATGGAACATTTTAGCAGATAAAGGATTTTGTTAAAAAAAAACTCCCAAAGAAGTGGGCATGGCAAACAGAAATATATGTATCAAAAATATTACTTATCATTTCTTTTCATACAAATCCTACCGGCATTGCTTTATATTTTTCGGTTCCCTTATTTTTTTTATTATCTCAGTTGTTAAGAAAAGTTTTAAAAGTACAGTTTTATTATAAAGTACACACATACATAATGGTACATACATGTTGTATATAAATATAACCAGCTGCTTAAATAAATGAATTACATGCATTTTTCAGCTTAAGGGTTAGTATCTTAACATTGAACTTTGTAGATAGTATTAAGGAAGCGATTTTTTAACAAAGATTTGAAGGTTACGAATGGACGACAACGAGGATGGACAACGTTGTCCACCTGATTCTAACCTTACATTCGAGGTTAGAGCGATATAGTTTCAGCTTGCATTTTTAACTTTTAGTTTTAAATGCATGTTTTTTGTCATTCTCGATTACCAGAACCAACGTTGGCGTACATATTTATCTTCAAGTTTTAATGTCGTTCCATTACATCGTCATTGTTCGATGAAAACTCCCTAATTAAATTGTGTCTTCGTTTAGAGATGTTTGCCTTTAAAGTTTCTAATTAACATGAAGATGTTTAGAGAGTGTTTATTCTATATAATTTGGATATAGGGGCACGTGGGACTTAGGGACTTTTCACAGAACATAGATTGTGTATTCATCAGAGTTTGGAGAAAAATGGACTTAGGGATTTTATACTGAACGACGACGATTTATGTTCCTTGTGCTTAGGTACCTATATCTAATTGGTGAGGTATGTACCAATTACCTACCTTGGAGGTAGATAACAGTTGACCATATAGCATTTCGGTAGGCTGTATAAATCGTTTTTCAATTCGATGAACAGCAAATAAAGTAGGTGCGTACCTATACCTACATATTGGTAGAAATACTCCAACGCGGTAGGAGGAGATTAGATAGTTCAAGGCAGTAGTTATAAGGAACAACTTTTTAGGCGAACGAGTGAATGCCAGGGAATAAAGTTTGCTGATGCATAATCGAATGTAGGGAACTAGTAAGGCTTTAACAAGTCTCTATCTCGTATTAACAGGAGTAAAAATTGCGAATAACCAAAGTTTGCGAAGACCGCCATAAATTCGTCCCACTGTGTAGTTAATTTGGCTTCCTGGGGATAGAGCGATGTTAATCTTAAAAACGAGGTTGGTTACCATCCACGAACTGCAGTTGTGGAACGTTGAGGTAAATCGGCGGAAAAGGTTTGGTATTGCGATTAAATCAACTGGGATTTAGCCAGATTGAGGGACGGATGACAGATAAGATCTTACCCTGCAAGCGAGATTCTCAACTAGGCCTATGGGTCTGGTTAAATACATTTGTGCATCATCCGCATAGACATGAAGGTTTTAATTCGAGCAAATGTTCGGATGATCATTAGTGAATATTCAAACAGAATAGAGACCAGTTTAGAGCCCTGATTCACTCCTGCAATTTTAGTTCTCATGTGAGATTATTTATCACCAACCTCAACCCTTTGAAATGATTACTTAAGTAATTACTGATTAGGCGAACCTAACTTTCATAAAATTCGAAATACGTTTTTAATTTCTCAGTAAGTATGTAGATTAATGTGATAAAATCCAATTCGGAGCTGATCCTTATGTCATCAAGGATTTTAACCATACCCGTAGAACAACTGTGGTTGTTGTGGGTTATGTTGCTCCAGGTGACTTGAAATCGGTTTAGTAAAGACTTTTTCCAAAACTCTTGGTAGGCTAAGGTAAGGCTCTTGGTAAGACTTCGTAGTCTAACGACTTACGACCGCGTCTGAGACAACAATAAATTTAAGGACTGGCAACGGTTCAAAAGAATACTGAAGGATGAAGAAAAGAGACTTTTGTGTTTGATCATTGATATCTCAACAAACTAATTGCGCAGAAATTTCAAGGACAAAAAACAAAAACATAATTCAAATTCTTACAAGCCCCTGTCATTTTTAAGTTTTCGATTCAAAATATTTTTTAAACCCTCCTTTTGAGAGATATTGCCTTATAAATACAACTCCTTAAAAAGATAAAGAGCGCGTAGTTACATAATAATGAACATACCATATAATATATTGTACTCTCTCTAACGAAAACCTCTGATAACCGGACAGATTAGAAATAACAACGAAAAATTGATGTTGTTCCGGAGAAATATTTCTCTTATAATCAGAATCCCTAATAGCGGGACGCTAACACAAAATTTCATAGCCGCAGAAGATTTTTGCTCTTTCTTAGGCGGACCAGATACTTACCTATCTGGAGCAGTTAGGTAAGTTTAGGTTTGGAGGGAAGTTTTGCACCAGACGTACACTTCACCTAGAGGCAGTGAAGGCCCATTGTGAATACACCTTTTGTACATGTATGGACATGTGGCTTACAAAACCACTTTGATCTGTTGAAAAATAGTTTTATGTCTGATAAACGTAGCCTAGCTAAGTCGTCCAGACTTTCGAAGAATCGTGCTCTCATGCAGGATGAGTTCCTGTAGAGCTGGACAGTGGCATAGAAGATGTTCCACGGACTCTATTTTCTTCTCGTCTCCGCAGCTTCTGCAGAAGTCATTTGTAAAGAGCCCTAGCCTTTTAGCCATGTTTCCTATGATGCAGTGCCCGGTTAATACACCGTGGGGCTTGACTTCTGTTAAGAGACCCCAGAGACTTTGATCTTTTGGTGTAAACAACAAGGAAAAAGACTACGATTTATGACGCAACCGCTGTTGTTGCTTCATTGTTCCTTCCGGCGGTGACGCCGTCAATAAAAGTCTTAGGAGTGTTGAAAGACAGTTGAACCTTTCCGCTAGTCGAGGTTTCATATCAGAGCCACAACTGGCCAATTCGTCCGCTTTTTGGGTTCTTTCCACCCAAACGTGTCCTGAACCCAGCACAGTAGGACTGAGTGATGACGTATAGCCCTGACTGCCAAGAGGCAATTTGGAACGCACTTCGCATTTACAAGGTTATCTGGAGCAGATAAAAAACATAAATTGAACCAAAACTTCAGTCAAAACGCATATCATTTATTGGTTAGCTTAGAGGCCTTTAACTTCGAGTTAGGGAGCTGAAATTTGGAACATTATACTGCCTAGAGTCACGAAATTGTTAAGTGTACATTCGGCTTCCCCGGATTCGTTCCCTGTACATATCATACTATTAGACCCGGCCGGACTGTAGCTCAACTAGATTATTTAAAATATCATTTATAAAGTTCTGTTTATCATAACCGGACACCTCTCATAAGCGGACAAATTTATCGGTACCTACCAAGAGCGTTCGCTTATGAGAGAGTTCACCTTATCTATATATTTATATTCATGCACGTTCAGGTAGATAGGTACATAACATTTTATATTTCTCTGATCGTATAAATGTACAAATATCTAGGTATGTACCTACTTACAATCGCAATCTTATGCGTTTAGTTGCATTCCTACGTTTCAATGAGCTTATCAAATTTACAAATCAATTTCCTACCCACCTGCTGAAAGCCCTCAACAGCAACTTCAAGTCCAACTACATATATACCTATTATGTATCTAAGTATCACCTTGCTAAATTTTAGATAACAATGTACATATAACAAAGGTTAGGTTTATAAATAAACTAGGTACCTATACCTACTTCCGAGAAAAGTAAATGTATACACTATTTATTTTATTTCCCATCTACATTAAGTTTCTGCATACATACCTACATCAATATGACTTTCCAAACGGCAAGTGGCTTAGTAATTTCAACTCACCCTGCATAGTCTCCTCGGCGAACGAAACAAACACCGTCAGCGTCACCCTGCGGGCTCTTAACCATTCTTTTTTTTCACTCTCTCATCAATAAATTTTCCCGTTCACCCTTTCCGTTACGATACGACGCCATTGCTTTTCCCATTCCACCCACAAATTGAATTAAAATTTTGTTTTTGCAATTAGCTCTCTTCATCTCCAACCACGAACAAAAAGTGAGTCATCAGTATGTACCTATGCAGTTTCCCCATGCTGCTTCCTAGACAACGCACAAGGACCAAAAATTCAAAGCTTCTTTCTACACAAAAGAAAAAAAGACTCCCAAATAAATTGCGGCTAGATCAAAATACGATTCCATACATTATTTGAATTCGAACACAAAAATATGTAATCAATCATGCCAGAAGGAGAGAGAGCAGTCATAAGAAAGAGCCATAAACAATTAAAAAAAAAAGAAATGAACAACAAACAAAAAAAAAACGACGGGAAAAATAAGTATAACAACTTTTTATTAAGGCCACCACCAATATTTCGTTTCGAAGCGGGGCCTCGCAAGAGACTATCCAATATTCGTCATATGAATAATGTGCTATTTCGATTTCTTTCTCTCTTTCTTGTGCTTCCTCCTCTCGCTCCCCCAGCTCCATTCAACACAGCTGCACACTACTTTACTTCAATCAAATTTCAAAGAAAAAACAACAAAATTCCCACCATCCAACAACAACGTTCTCTATATACGTCCTAAGGGAAATTTTCCCACCATTATATACTTCGGGGTTTGTCGCATTCGCGCGCATTGACTAACCTCTGGAAGCTCTCTCTCCTTCGTACGCACCATACGGCCACAGTACATAGTATATACCAACACAAGCATACAATCGTTTTGGGAAACACAACGAGGCTCCTGCTCGCACAGAATCAAACGGCGATCACACTCTCTTATGTAAAGCGAAGACGGCAAGAGCTCGGTGGTCCGTTAATTCTCAAATTTAACGTCGACCAACAACACAAGAAAATTTAAAATTCAAAACGTAAACAAATTACCCAGCAGGCCGTGTGATAAAGAAAAAAAATAAAAGAATAAAAAAATCGCAAAACTCATTCCAAAAGTGAATACAAAAAATAGTGTGTGCATTCCAAAAGTGAATATTACCCCTTCGTCGCCGTTCTGTAACCAATAAGAAGGGAAAGAAAGTCAAAATGTGTGTTTTCTGAATGAATTTAGTTGACAAATCGATTAAAATCTGCCCCCAAGAAACTCTCCAAATAGGATTACTCTGTACCCTCGAGACAAATGGCAGCCAGTGATGTCACAATAACCGCTGTCTATGGCCCCAACAACCAGCCACTGCCCGTTGCGGGGAATACCCTTGGCAGCGGTTACCAAATCACAGTCAAGCAGGAGCGTCACGATGAGGCGGAAATTCAGGAATTGGCCGCCAAGATGCTGGAAACACAAAAGGCAAACATGGCCAAGCAGCAGCAACAAGCCGCCCAGATGCAAAATCGCGTCATTGCGGGCGGCGCTGTTCCGCCCATGGCAAATGGGCAATCAAATATACTAAACTATCTGACCCGTGCAAAGGGTACGACGCCGACACCAGGCGCCGTCGCTTCTGCGAACGGACAGACCAATGGCAATGCAAAAAATCCCGCGACAACAAATGGCACCGCTCCGCCCGAAAGCGAGAAGAAACCCTGCGACGAGGAGTCGCAAAAGGGCCACTTTGGCTGGGCGACATTCGGCAAGACATACATTCCGTACATCTACCGCCAAACTGAAAAGTACTGCGCCGTGCGAATGGTCGAGTTTAAATTGCTCGGCAAATATTTGAACTGCCTGCATCCGGACATATACAGTAGCTGTACATGCGTCCGGAGCTACTACATAACGGAGGCGGAAAGCCGGCTGTTCAATGAAATAAACCACAAACATTGTGACGGTGAGTTCGGACGCGAATTATTCACCCTTAAGGATTTGGTGGTGCGGCTCAGTGACGCCACCAAGTTTTTCCAGTTCCTTGATATCTGCTATCGGAAGTTGATCTCCGGCAGCAAGACACCCTCCGAAAAGTGCGGATTCATCCGCATCAACAAAGAGTCTGTCGTCCCATACACGGTGCGCAACAACGAGCAAGTTGTTCCGCTCTTCTACTTTGAGGGCGAAACGGAGAACCTCAAACAAAAGGCTGACTACCTGTCCGGGTGGGACTTGGCTTACTTGAAATTCTGCTGTAAAGTTCAAGGCATTCGCAATGAGCTGTTCTCCAGCGAATCAGTGGCTGTGATTAGTTTGACAGATATAAAGAGTTACTTTCCCAATGGAACGGAATTCGAGGATTATTGGCCCAGCAAGGTAGTGGATTCTAATCTTCTTCTGGCTCCGCAAAGATCATCGGGTCCAAATAACTCGGTCAATTGGACGCGACAACCCTCAGCACCTCCACCAAAAATAATCACTCCTGCAGCTGTGAACAAACAACAAACGCAGCAGCAGCAACAACAACAGCAGCAGCAGCAGCACCAACAACAACAGCAGCAGCAGCAGCAACATTCACAACAGATGGCAGCGAAGCGGGGAGCTGCGTACTCGCAGATGGCGGCAAATACGGCGGCCACAGCACAGAGGATACATGCTGCTTCTTTGGCCACTCAGGTGAGCAATTGCGCACGAGAGCTTGTCCCTAAAGAGAGGAACTAATGCTGGTTTTATTTTGTCTTCCTTTTCTCTCTCTCTCTCTCTCTCTCTCTATCTGACGCACTCTGCAGGTACTGAACGGAACGTGGATGGCACAATCGCAGAACAGTCTTCCGATAATGCACGCACAAATGTTGGCAACACAGGTGAGAGTAAGTAGATGTTGGGATTAGAAATTCCACATTGCATTTTTATTTTTTATTATAGTGCGAGATTTCTTAATTGAATTAGCGTAATTGTGTGTGGCGGAGAAATGGGAATAATGTGCATGCTTTCAGGTGATAGTTTGTTGTTGTTGATATAGAGCCGTGAGTTTTTTTTTCCAACATTGACACAACAAACTGAACAAAAACTTTACGAGCGAGATTATCTCACTTATTAAAAACAAAAAAAGGTCTGCAAGAAGTTTAGCTGACAGTCAAGTGGACACCTTGATCTTTGAATGAACCACTTTTATGGTTGTAACATTAATGTTTTCAGAAATGGGTTTTTATGTCTCGATAGTTGATAAAAAAAAGATCCACGCCAAATATGGTACACTGGACCATGATACGGCTCATTTATTAATTTGCGTAGGCAAAGATGGGGTTCAACTACGGGGAACGTTCTTATACCTATAGCATATATTAAAAAGGTTAAGAAGTTGCTTTACCACAGAGAGCTTTCACGATAAACTTTCAAATTAAAACATAAAAGTAGAGATATAATTACGTAGATAGAGGAAAAGGAGTTAAAACTGAAAACAGTCTACGCAATTCTCGAGACTGAGCAAGACAAATAAATTAGTTAGTTCGATAGATGCATTGAAAAAAATAAAGGAATGTTCTATCCGTCTACCTAGCAAATGCGGACTGATATTGTTTTGCAAGAAATGGAAATGATGAATAGAAATCTTTAGGGGGGCGTGAACCTGGGCTTTAACCAATTCCAATGAGATTCTAAATTTTCAGATTCCAACTTGTATGAGGTAAGCTTTTCATACATTTCGTTGTACCACTGGATTAGAGTCCAAGATTAAGAAGGCCATTCGGGTTTATAGTTCGACGTTAAAAAATCTCTTCTAGAAATTCTAAATTCTCACGTAAACGTGACCAATTATGTTGCACTGAATTCTCTCGCAAAGGGTATCTTCATCTAGATCGAAACTGGGATAGTCAAAGACTTATAGTCTTCTTAGCTGTTCGGGAGAGGAACTAACCACAAAATTGGCGTTTCGAGAGCTAGTTATTCTTCGTTTGATAGAGGTTGATTGAGCCGAGGTAGAAAAAGTTTCCTATAAGTTTCTATTTTGACTACACCTACACCGACGAGCGAGTCTGGCAGGTAGAAAAAATAGATCAGGCTCTAGTTCGTCTTTCATATGCGGCTTTAACATTAGTGAATCTTACTAGCACTGATGCCTCTTCAGTGGGCCCAGTAGTTTCCTTTTTCTGTCACAAAGCCGAAGTCATATAAACTTTCCCAATTTTCATTAACTTAATCCATTCTAATGTCAGTCTTCCTCTTGGGTTATTAACTACTTATGGGCAAAACTATTTTGCACCAATCATAACCAAATAAAGATATCTATTAAGTCATTGTTGGTTTTCTGGCAGTGCAAGAGTTTCTTTGGTAACACCTGGGATTTGTGACCCAAAAAAGCCTATTGGACGACAATGACGGCCATTGGTTGTTTGGTGTAATAATCATTGATTATTTCAACCATATGTTGAGGTTGCATTGGGATCTTCTCTAACACTCCTTCATATTTTGAAAATGGCAGCAACCCTGAAGTATTTGTTTTTAGATACAAATCGCGCTGAAGTTTCTCTAACTCTGCGCGAAAACTATCACTGATAGATACGCCATCTGTTGCATTAATATCAAATTGTCTGTCTTAAAATATCAGACTTGACTTTCATCAAGTTCAATAATGGGTTTGGCAGAATCGCAGACCGGAATGTGATGTAATCGCAGATTTTACGGGTTTCGTGGAATGCCACATTTCACCTTGTTACGCATATATGTATCGGTCTCCCAAGCGTGGATCCCTCCTAATTGTTATGCATTAGATAGAAAGAAGAGGTGGAGTGGTCAATATATATGTGTCTGTGGTGACAGCCAAGCTGCACTTAAGGCCTTACATAATTACTTAACCAATTCTAACAACTTCAGGTCGGAAGACTGAACGCCGTTGATGCGTTCCTATAAAGACAATATTTTATGTAACAATTTTTCGCTATCCCTATCGAGAAAAGACTGTAGGCGCCGCCTAGTAGCAATTTTATTATAGGAATTACTATATTGACAGGCCCACATGCTTGCAAAACAGTTAAATGTGGGAGAAAAAAAACAACGTAGGCTCTATAATTGCTGACCTACCACGATGGCCACAAAAAAAAAATAATAGCAACCTCCGTACCCCATGCAACTTTTTTTTTTTAAAAAAAAATCTGCTTTTTTAAGAACTTATAGTGGGACATAAAAAACACACTGTTCGCCCCTAACGGACTGTAGCCTCTCCTTATTTTTTTACTCTGCCTTTAATCTATAAAGTGAACATTATCATTTGGTATATTTTTGTTGTTATCTAAATGGAACCAACTCCATTCAATGTTAGTAGCAACACGTTACTGCAGCAAAAGCAACTGCAACATTGAGAATAAATAGACGACATCACATTGTTCACATTCGCACCCTAAAAGCAATTCAGCTTCTTTATTTAAGAAAATTAACTTAAAGTGACATAAGTTTGATTTATATTGAATCAAAAATTACTCTATCGCTTTCGCAACAAAAATTATTCAAATGAAACCGTAGAATAAATAAAGTATAATCAACGAGTAAGGTAGTTTCCAGCTAAGTTCTCTGCCACCACCGCCACTAACATAGAAAATTCCTTAGATATAATTCTAAAAAAATATCAACTGGGTAAAGTGATATACAACAAGAACGTCAATACATCGTAGACTATTTAAATATTTTATGCAATCAACGCTTGTTTATTAAAGTTTTCAAAAGTTTTAGATTTATTTTATGTTTGACAAGTCCACAAAATTCATCTTTAAAAAAAGAAATTTGTCAAATGTGGGAATAAAAATAAAATCAAACCTACCTAACCTACAAGTTGTTTCAGTTTTCCTATATAGACTAAAATAACTAAATTTTTATGGTTGACAAGGGTGCAAAAACTTTCTGTATATTGCATATTGGCTCTTTTTACATTTTTTACTTTAGTATGTAGTACTAACAACGATTCTCTCCCGTATGTACAGACAAAGGGGAAAAATAAATCAGCAGGAAAAACCCACTCGTAGAATAACTCCAAACCGTAGTTATAGTTCTATTAGCATCTACATTCAATTTAAAATCAAAAATTAACGACACTAACTTATATTTTGTTTAATCAAAGTTTCTCTTTGATGACTTCCAGGCTCAACAGCAGCAGCAGCAACAACAACAACAACAACAGCAGCAGCAGCAAAATCATCCGTCTGTAAGGCCCAACTACCGCGTGCCAACCGATAATCTTATGCTATCAAATCGTCAGCCACCATATACCTATAATAATGGAGCAATATCAATGCAACCAGTCAGTAATCATAGTCAGAGCAATGCGCCTCCACCGCTAGTACGTGCCGGAGCCCAAAATGCCGCCCACCAAATGTAAGTAGGATTCCAAAACCAAAACAAAACCTCAAGAAATTGAATTTGTTATTTATTTTTTTTTTTAATTGTACCACTTCCTTCTGTTAGTTTTGAATATTTTTTTTTTCTCGAGTAAAATTTTTGTTGAAACAAAAAATTTTATAATAAATGCCGCTATGGTTTAATTTTGAAATTAATTGGAATGCTATTACATTTGTTGTGTTTCCCGTTCATTTTTTTTTCTCTGTGTTCCATTCAATTGATTTCGAAATTAAATTTAAAATATTTTTTCCAAAACGGTGGTTGTGCACGCATTTTTAATTAAATTTTATTTAGACATGTTTTTTTTTTTTTTTTAAATGTGTAAGCGCTCTCAAACTTATATAAGTAACCAGTATCAGTAATTTATTTGTATGTTGAGTTTTTTGTAAGCAGAAAATCCCTTTTTGTTGTTTATTATCAAGAAGATATATTTGTTTCTAGTTTTGAATATGTATTGTGTTTAAAATTTTTGTTAAAAACAATTGTTAGTTTAAAAAAGTGCAGTGCAAGTTGGGCTACCAAACAGAAGATTACACAAAGATGTTTATATAGGATAGGATTTGTAGTGTCAAAAAGTTGCATCTAAAATGTTATCTAAGCAGCAAACAATTGAGACTAATATTTGTCACAAATAGCACGAAGATCCACCACATGAGTTTGTCCTATAAAAACTAGGTACTAATTATAAGTTGTGTAAGCTGGAAAATATCCCAATTAATATTGCGCAGAATAGATACGAATTACACCACACTGTTGGTTTAAACTCAGTCAATTAATTTAATATGCCACTCGGATTTAATCTTAAACGACATTCTTAGTAAATGCTAAAATTATAATATTTACACCAGAATGATTCGGGACGACGAATCTTCCTTCTTTACGAGTGAGAAATTCAAAAAGCTCTGTATTCTAGGGTATGACCTACGGCATCCTTGAAAAATAGAATTAGGTGAGCGTTTTGTTTACCGAATGGTAAAGCTAATCCAAACGTAAATAGAAGGAAAATACAAACTCTACTTTCTGGTTGCAAAGTGTAACAAAGCGAGTCACGTTTAATCGCATAAATCGCCGAATGCACATACAAACATTGCAAGCTTGCACTACATATCGACAAATCGTTATCACATTAGTGTCGTTAAATGCACATAAAAAGCAAATGTTTTATCGCGTCTAAGGCATTTGCACAAGTAAACCAACTACAGATTACTAATAGTTTCCTCAGAATTTATTAAATAATTTTCAAAGCCTTGGTAGTCTTAACAAAATATCTGAACGCTGCATCAACGCTGACAAGTTGTCAATATAAAGTTTATTGCCACCCTCACATTTGAGGGTTTTTTTTATGAAAATAAAGAAAATTTATAACAAAATATTTAAACAACATATCCTCCTTAATATTTTACAAAAAACAAAGTTTTTGAACTTATTGTTAAGAGTAGTGTTTGTTTACAATAGAAAGTTACAATAGGAGGAAACGGAATAAAAAGCATAAAAATAAATACATGATACTGAGTCATTTATACACTCCTTGGCATAGTTTCTGTTGTTATAATAGTAAACTGTTGATTTCTGTAGGAAATGATAGCTGTCGTTAAAAATTGTTTTGTTGTTTTTTTGCAAACAATCGTACATTTCGAGAACAAAAAATCAATTCTGTGTAAAACATGCCGTCGCCGTAAAACATAATTTAAGTCACATCTCAAGTCCTAACATGAATATAAATATGTTGTTAGACTTTATTTCTTGTCTTATACATAGACAATAAACTTTATGTTTCCAATGTCTGTGAAAACATTCAGATTAAAGGCTAAACTGTCAAAATTAATTAAAAGCTTATGTCAAAAATCAACGAAGTGTTCTAAACTTCTGTCGATTACTTATGTTGCCCATAGATAACGTAATCATCTGTCAATGTTAAGCTGTTTTTCAAAACAAAAAATCCAATTATCCGTCGTTCAGGGTCTTCAAAAACAACATTGAAATTTTTTAAATGAAAATTATGTATGTATGTATATAAATCACTATTCAACCTTAAAAATCAGAGCACCGAGGAGTGTTAAACAATAAGCGAAAATTACAACTCAGCTTGTATAATTATGGATTTTACGCGAACGTGTTTTCATTAAAATTCGCAGATGCTGGGTACGCGAACAAACCCGTTTTTCCAAACTGACATGTTTATCCCAAGTTTGAACTTCATTTTCCGCCGGGTCAGTTGTCAAACTATTTCTAATACGTATCTGTATCGTTAGGTTTAGTTTACTTTATTTTGTAGATATAAACACCCAAACTCAAGTAGAGTTATAAAATGTCCGTCTGCGTAAAAACGGATAAACTTCAGAATTACGTATTTTTATAATTTTTGTTTGGATCGTGTCAATTGCACGCACAATCATTTTTTTTGTCAAATAAAAGGCATTTATTTTAAATATTTATTTAAAAAAAAATCATTCAAAATTAATTTCTGCTTTGCTTTTATTTATGGTCCAACTTAATTATTCTTAAAAAGGGATTTTCTTTTCTGTTTTCATTTCTGCCCAAACAAGAGTATATATGTAATATTCATGTGTATATGTAGCTGTTGCATGCTTTTCCTATCTAATCCCGTACTGCTTTTTTAAATCTAAGAATATAATAAACTCTTTAAATGTCAGGATGGAATATGGAATACATTTGAATTATATTAACCACTAAGCCCTTTAATATTATACAAAAAAAAAAAACATCATCCTAGATACATTATATATAAATGCGTGTACAAACATTATGGACGGTTAAAAGTTTTGGTATAATGTAATTTTTTGTCGGAAATTTGCCGATGTCAACCCGACACTCGGGGGTTATGTAAATATTAATTTGTATTTCTTAATTAAAAAAAAAAAAACAAGCAAAACGCGGAAGAGAAATGTTGCAAAATAAAGCAAACAAGAAACCAATCCACATACATTTTGTATATAATGTTTCTAGGTCGAATTGTACTAGTGTCGAGCAAACAATGCAGCAACAACGTGCCAATATTATAAATCATTCGCCTTCGCCTTCGATTCGCTTACATCATCCACCTCCCTATCCACAACCACAATCTCCTTCTGCCGTGGTTTCAATGTCTCCTCAATCTCTTACAAATATGCATTCAGCATATCAGCAACAACAGCAGCAACACGCCGCTATGTCAATGCCCAGTCCCAATTCGGCGGTAAATAAACAGCAGCCTCCCAATTTTAGTGCAACGATCGCTCCCGATTTTCAGAACTTGGCAATCTGGAATCAATTGAACGATACCCAAAGGCATTTGCTTACGAATCAGTTGAAGAACAGCGCTAACAACAATTCGCCATTGTGTGCAAATAGGAATTCGAAAAATGGTTTCTCGAAACCTTCAATTCCACCATTGATACCAATGGCAGCTCTTGAGAACAATCGACAGGGGGGAGGAATGGCAGCGCCAAAGCGATCGGCTGAGTCGATTGCAGACTTTGAACGCAAAATGACCGATGAAATGAAATTGGTCTTCAATAAGGTGCTCTCCAATCCCGACCTCTCGACGTTCATTCAGACGAAGAGCTCAACGACATACGTCTCACTTATTTCACCGCCAATTTCGCCAGCTACTAATCAGCCGATAAACCCTCCTGTGACCAACAATTTTAATGGCATGCAGCATCACAACTTGCCAATCTTTCACAATTCCTCATTAACCATTGTGCCGAATCCAAATACAAGTAGCAATACAAACCCCCCACCTCCTCCTTCCCAAAATCATCCCCCAAACCATCAGCAGCAGCAACAACAACGGCAGACAAATATGTCAGTCGTTGCGGCACCGCGTCAAAAAAGCGTGATTTGTTCGACCAGTACTATTCCATTCTGCACAACCACCCCGTCTCCATCTCCAACACGAACACCAATCAACAACATCTCAGGTACTACAACGGAAGTAATTGATTTATCTTCCCCTCGAAGGTCATCGCTTCAAGCAGCAACAGCCTATCTGCAGCAACAGCAGCAAGTCGCCGCCGCCCAGCAACATCACCAGCGTGCCCAACAACTGCAGCAGCAGCAGAATGGACGGGGCAACCAGTCAAATGGAAGTAGTAACTCAGCCACAATGCATCTTCAAAGGCACGCGGCAGCAGCTCAACAGGTCGTCGGGCTAGATACATCGAATAAACTGCATATCATTCCGGAAATAGCATCAGGCAATGTACACATCCCGCCCTATAAGGTTCAGAAGGTCTATGTGGACAATGTGGTGGTGCCGTGCATAAATATGCAGGCGTATACCGATTCGGATCAGCTTATGACCCTGGCCGACTTCCGCGAATCATTTTTCCCCACTGTACCACTGGAGCACTGCAAGCGGCTAATCGAGGCACTCGGCGTGGAACTTTACAAGGGCAATAGGTAAGTCTTGCTAAATTTCTCTTTACTCCTTTTTTTCGCAGTTAACTAACCAGCTTATTCTTTTTCAGACGCCAAATTCAAGTTCTTCTCGAATCTGGTCGATCACAGTCCGAGAACATTCCTCTGGTTAAGGTTCGCGACGTGAAGAAGTATATGCCCCAACTAACGTTCATGATTCGAAATCAAGAACAACCGCCAACAAAGCGGACCCGAGTAAGCTAGGAAACGGGGTGGGGAGCACAACATAAACATACCAACTACCAGCACCCTATCAATATGTTGTACTCCCAGAGCCAGCCAGTATCTGCATCGAAACCATCATCAGCATTGTCCTCCATCTCAGCAGCCAAGTCCGCCGCCGTGTCTGAAGCAGCTGTTTCGTACAATGGTTCCACTATGCTTAGTCCTCCACTAACAGCCTCGTGCACAAACCCATTCAGCTCATTCGATTGGCTTTCGGCGGTCACTCCACCCTCGGTCGACAGCAGCAGTGTGTCCACGAGTAATGGAACTAGTATTGCTGAGCAAAGGGCGGCAGCAGCAGCGGCGGCCGCTGCTGTGGCTTATAATTCCTGTCGATTCGGCCAACACCCGTCGCCGGCTGGACCCCCCGACTTTCTATCGATGTTCAGCAGCAGCGCCTGTGGTCCACCCGCAATAACAGCTGGCGCCAATAGCCATGGTTTTAATGCAGAAACGACTGGCATACCTTCACATCATCACCGACAAAACCCCCAACACCATCATCACCATCGCCATAGTTCTCGAAATCAAAACGCCTCTGGCGTTGATTCGTCAACGATCTCTTCAGCGATTGTGTCGTCGTCGTCTTCATCAACGTCTTCACTATCGCTGACGCCCACATCCATGACCTCTTCGCCGGCTGTTCCATCGCCACATAAAATCAACCCGCTGTTCAATCCGCCGGCGTATCACCTTCAGCCACCTGGTCATGGCTTGCCATCGCCCACAATCTACCCGCCAACACCGCCACCTTCGGCCCCATGGATTCATCCTTGGTACACTGGTGACACTTTTTGAAAACCACCACGCTCGAATAAACCCCAAAAAAAAACATCTCTACTTCTTGTTGTCGTTGTTACTAGAATTTAGAAATATTAACATAAATCCTAGCGCATAATTAGAATTTTTTTTGTTTTTTTTTTTTTATTTTTATTTTTGTTTTCAATTAACACATTTCAATCGAGAAGAAACACCAAAAAGGGATTCAAATGCCCCCACCCCTCGCTTCCAAAAGAAACAAAAACAATTTGTTGGTTTTGTAAATCAAACGAGTAAATTAAAAATCGCATTCAATTGAACTGAACACAATATTTCCTAAGCAAACAACTTAATATTAAAATTAGAAAGCTAACGTAAGATATTTTTAATGCGTAAGGAGGTTCAAAGGACTTAAAAGAAATCACAAAACAAAAAAATAAGGGGGCGCCCAACGAGAGCGTTCTTGGAAGAAATAAAATTTCTTTTTCTCGTTTGGCACCTCCCATTTCAACTTTGTCTCGTTCATTTTCATTTAAATGTAAAATAAATAAAAAAAAAATTTGCAAAAGAAAGAACGAAGATCAAGAAAAAAATTATTATTTAAATTTAAATTTAAATTTTAAATAAATAGATGAAATTTTGTTTTTGAACAAAAAACTTAGAAGTAAAACTCTATACAAACATTTTGTATTTGTATCCGTTTTAAGGATTTTTTACGTGAATATAATTTAGAAAAAAAATTGTTGTTTTCTATCTCGTTGTTCTCTCCTTATTTTCTCAATTAAGCTTTAGTTTTTCTTTCTATGTATGTAAATTTTTCTGTCGACAAACTATAAACAAAAAGAAATTTAATTTATTTATATTTGGATATTAATATGTTAAACTGTTAAATAGATACGTACATAATGTATATATATTTTATTATTTATTTTCATTACGACAAAATGATAAATAAACAAACAGAATTGAAAGAAATAACATAACAAACAAAAGGAAAACACGAAAATCAAAGACTAGACATTTAGAAACATTAATAAGAAAACAAAAGCAAAATAAAATCAAATAAATGATAACAAAACGAAGTTATAAAATCTACGGTATTTTATTTTAAAACTTGGTCGAATGACGAAACGGAACTTGCTGCACGGTCGATAAATAAACTAAAATTGTGATCGCATGTGTTTGGATAAAATGTCGGACTCAATCATTTATCTCTCGTCGGATAAAGACTGTTTATGAATGTATCTTTCTTTTTTATATAAATGAATTAAGAAAATCACTAACAGGCTTCACGGTGTAATTAGAAAATTGTTCTTATACGATCTTTGATGTCTTTCATATTCCCATTAGAAAGGGAAGTCAATATGATTCGAGTTTAACTTATAGGATTTGCTTCATTTAAACTTCAATCAGCTTCATTCAACAATTAGTCATAAGATAGAAAAGGCTGAAAATTATTCTATATACTCTGTCCAACATAAATTGGCAGTACAGGGAAGATAGGGATGTTTGCACTTTTATGTTTTCCGCAAGGTGCTTTTCTAACAAAAGCTCTTACATGGTTTCTTATGTTGGGTTACCAATAATAAATTATAAAAAATAAAACAAATTTATGTTTTGATGTCAGTTCTTTCCAAAAGAACACTCTTTCGCTAATTTTGGTGATGTTTGTATTGCGTCCTACCTCATGCAGTATTTTATCTAACGTCGAAAGTTTGTTATTTTAAAATAACTGATGCACAAATTTAATAATGGCACACTTATCGAAATCATCTACTTTACTTTTGAGAACAGTTTGGTTTTTTTTCTTTGATGACGAGTTGTGGCCTTTGGTACTATTTTCGTTGAGAAGTCTAAAATGTTTTCACTTAAGTCTTTGGATGATTTTGAAGCCGTTTCTAATAAATTGCATAAAACTTAAAAAAAAATAGAAAAATAGATATAACATCAAAAAACTGAACACTCGCCACGAAAACCTACACAAATAATCATTTTCTTTAAAGGAAAAAAAGCTTAGTATTTTGTAACTGCATTTTAACGTATCCAAACATTAAAAGAAACCCCAAAGATCAAAACAAGAACTCCACGATAACACTAATCATTAAGAACTTTTTTCAAAGCTCTAAAACCTAAAGCTCTTCAACAGAAACCCAAGGAAAAAAGTGAAACGAGTCACCAAAATTGACATAGGTAACTCTGATGGGCGTTGAATAGCAGCAGCCACAGCCAATCAGATGTGCGCTGAATAACACGTGTTGAATCTACGTCAGATGCAATTGGAAATTCACTGGCGGGTAACACTTTTCATGGGGGTTTCTTTAAATTTAGTATGGCGCAAATATATTGCACGGTACTAATTTTTTAAAATTTGTTGGACAGAATATAGTACTTTATAGTCCATAACGGCACTGTGCAAGCTTTTAGTAAAATAAATGATTTTTCATTTATATGGTGTTTGATTATAAATTATGTCATTTTCGTTTTGATAATCCGGAAGAGATCTCCGATCCGGGATGCCAATCGAACAAGCAAACACATTACATTTGAATTTGAAGTGTATTCGTCGCTGTATTTGTGTATATGTATATGGATGGAAGACAATTGGCTACATGAAATATGGTCCCAAACCAAAAATGAAACATGGTCCCAAAAATTTATATGGAAAACTACATCACGAAAATTTCTGGGAATTGGGGCCATATTTAATTTTGAAAAATGGCCCCAATTTTTAATTTTTCAGTTTGATGTCAAATTTCATTATGCAAAATGACCTCAAATTTTTCAAAAATAAATGAAAATTGCGCCAAACGAAAAATTAAAATGGCCTAAAAAGCGGAGCAAAGAATTTGTGTGATCGGTACCTGCCGACTGTGAATAGAGGGTTGAAATTCCTTAATCCCGCGTTGGTCCATCCAAGGGGGCTAACTATGCACTCCGACAGCGAATTCAGGCTTAATATTTAAAGAAACTTTCGTATTAATCTGTCAAAAGATGTTAAATGTTGGAATACTTTATTTTAAATCTTGTGGTTTGTTTGACTGCCCTAACTGCAAGAAAAATATAAAAAATCACACTGTTTTTCGCTGTCATTTATTTTTATTTTTTTCCACCGCTGACAAATTAATTCGCCATCAAAACATTATCGCATCTCAAGTTGATAAAATAACATTCGCATTTGCATATGCGCGAATGTTATAGAGCAAAGAGCCCAGGTACTGTTGTCATAGGCGCCTGCCTGACGAAAAGCATATACCCCGAGCGGTGCGACGAAGTTCCGTGAGCGGTACCTGTCGCCTGCGGAAAGAGGGTTGTAATCCCTTAATCGCGCGTAGCGGGACACCCAGGTACTGTTGCCATAGGCGCTTTCCTGACAAAAAGAAGTCTTCCGGATTATAAAATGAAAACGACATTAGACTGTTGGTTTAGATTATTTAAGGCATTTTTGTTAATAGTTTGAAAGGTGAATTATGGACATGTGAGTGCACACAAAACGAATATCAAAAAAACTTATAAAATAATTCGCAAAACAGAACAGAAAATAAGTACATAATTCAATACACAAACCAAATTCACTAGGGCTGACAGTAATCATAATTTAGCATTAAAAGCATGCTATATGTTTTGATGTTTTCGGGTCCAAAATCATGTTATTTTTTATATAAAAAAAAGTTGTTTTATATTTTAATCGCTTTGTAAAGTAAAAAACAGTCAAACCTCACTCTCGAAATTCTTTCTATATTTATTTTTAAATTGTTAATAATAATGTCGCTTCGATTGGTAATCCGGAAGACTACCGGACTCTTCTGAAAGTGTTCGTTTGGTACTTAAATGACAGCTCCTCTCCTGATTGCTGATGCATTAAATAATCCTTCAATTTTGTCGAGATTAACTGAAAGTTATATTCAAATTTAAATTAACACTAATACGCACATACCCAATCATTGACGACATTTCTCGCGTGTCACTGCGATATTTACATTTTACGGTGATGCTCAGTTTTTATGATATCTGTTGTATAAAATTATTCTCAAAATGAACTACGTAATCACATCAGATTCTGTCTCTTGTTCAAATCAGTTTACAATAAGAAGCAGTGGATAGAGAACGTGCGAACATATTCGAAAATGTCTCGTTTTATTTCCAAGTTGCAGAGTTCTCTGTCGACTGACAGTCAAGGGCTGATATTTAAGGTAAGTTTTTAAAGAATTTAATAATACTTTTTTATTTGCATGAAATAAAACTTAAAATATTGTATTTATAAGGCAAAAATGTTAAATGTATACCCAAACAGTGCTTTGAAATTTTATTTACGCCTGATAAATCAGGTAAAAACTGTATCTGTTTTTTTTTTTCGATGAAAATGTTTTTATCTATTTATTTGTTTTGTGCAAAGCTTAAAGAGGTATCTCCGTCGCTCGTAGTGCCTATCGTCTGGATGACTGTGTTGTATCTCGTTGGACTGGTTTATAAAGTTCTCTGAGCAAAGGATTTAAAAGTTCTAGATAAAGCAAAGCAATAAAACGCTGTGAGAGCGGGTTTCATATCTTTCAATCTTTGGCATTACCCAGCACCTCCCCATTTACACAGCGAAAAAATTGGAAATAGTCATTATTTGAAATTTTGGCATGCAGTCTAATCTCACCTTTGGTTAATCCTAATCACATTCGTGGCTTTATATTTGCCCCGATCTAAACGGCTGCCAAACACAGAGTATCTTGAAAACCAGTTGTTGTTTTGGCAAAATTGTTTCTGACTATCAATGGAAATCGACCTTTTATTCAAACCAGTTCAGCTGTCTCCTGTGTCGCTTTAATGTCAACATTTTGCGGCGCTGAACAACGCTATTTAATCTATCTAATTACTAACAAGCAAAGATAGTCACCTCCGTTTTTATTAGTACTTTTAGCTGAAAAAGTTGCTTAAAAAAAACAAAATGAAATATTTCTGCAGAGCCTGAGGGAACCAATACATTTTGCAGCGTTCTTGGCGACATAAAATATGTGCTCATTCAAAAGATGGTTGTCGTAATGCACATACCGATAATATAAAAAGTCATTTATGCTTCGCTTAAGCCTGGAAACGAATATGAGAAGCTAAGGGTCATCAGAAAAAAAAATATAGGATTAGAAGTAACAGACAGGAGATTATATATTAATGTTAGAAAGAAAGTCGGGAGCAAAACCGCCTTAAATATCAAGTTTTCAAACTTTTCGGTTAGATATTTCATCAAATTGTATCAGTTGCTGCGAAAACCATAACGCGGTCATTAAAAAACTTAATGGATTCAAACTATAAGCAGACGAATTATCAGTGTTTCCCCGACGTAAGTGCAATTGAACAGTCGAACTAGAGAGACATATCTTCTCGAAAAGAGCTTACGCAGTGGTTTTCCCAGGGCGGAAGAAATACAATTCAGAATGATAAGGGAGATATTTTAAGATCTCGAAGTACTCTAGCTAAAGGGAGCGTTGAGCTGGCTGTCAATTATAAATGGAAGCGGCTTGGCTTTATACATATATAGAGCCCACAGCTGGAATGTTTTTATAAATTAGTGTCGTCATTGATGACGAGATCGAATTCTCATTATTCTTGACAAACGATAGTAAGTAAAATTGTAAAATTTTTGTAAAATTTGTTTACTTAACTTTGGCTCGTAGAAGAATTTGACTGGATTTATTTGGGTATTGCATTCTTTTCTCTCTCGTTTGTACAAAATTTGGTTTGTTTTCAGATCGCCTTTAACACCTACTTTTAAATCCGGATCGAGGCATGATATTTATAATTATCGTCCAATTTGCAAAATTTCGACCATACCATAGCTGTTTGAAAAACTGATTTATGAGAAACTTACTCCTCTCTTAAAAAGATACATCTCTCCGTATCAACATGGATTTGTGGCTGGTAGATAACCACCAGAAATCTCTCAATATTTTGTCACACGGTCTTGAATGTCCTTGTGGCTGGTAGATCTTCCACTAAAAATCTCTCAATATTTTGTCACACGGTCTTGAATGTCATTGAGAAAGGGTTACAGTGTGACGTAATTTATACGGATTTTGCAAGGGCTTTTGACAGTGTAAACCACGTCTTACTAATTTCCAAACTTAATACGTTTGGATTTCATTCCAATATTCTTGAATGGATTCGCTCTTATCTTACGGATCGTATTCAATATTTTCGCATTAAGGACGTACTGTCATCACCAGTGTATGTTACGTCTGGAGTCCCACAGGAAAGTCATGTGGGTCCTTTGCTTTTTCTTCTGTTTATTAATGAAATTCCTGATCTATTTGTGAACTCCCATTGTTAAATATTTGCCGATGATTTGAAAGTGTTCTGACCTATTCAGTCTGGGTATGATTGCATCTTTTTACAGGAAGATCTTGGAAGACTTTTTAGGTGGTGTAAGAATAATGACCTTCGACTCAATGTTTCTAAGTGTCAAAGCCTTTCGTTTTGTCGTAACCTCTCCCCAGTTTCATTTACGTACGTGATCAACTCTCCTTTATCCATTATCTCCTTAAAAAAAAGACCTGGGAGTAATATTTGACAAAAAACTTGATTTCTGTAAGCATGTTGACTTTTTGGTTGCTAAAGACAATTCAATGTTGGGTTTTATATTGCGAAATTCTAGGGACTTTTAGGATCCTCATACTCTTAAATGTCTGTTCTTTGCATTTGTCAGGTCTAATCTTGAATATTGCAGTATTGTATGGAATCCTTGTTATGAGGTACATTCTATTAGAATTGAAAAGATCCAAAAACGTTTTACTAGCGTTGCATTTCGGAAACTCCGCTCGAGTATTGAATTGCTTACGTATGAGAAGAACTATCCGCGCTTTATTTTTAGGTTTGATACTCCTTATTGAGTAAGAAATAAAGTATTTTATACCAAACAGAAAAATGTTTGCTATCATATCGATAGCAGCACCCACGTCGCTGTCGAGGCAGCACAGTGATCAGTGAAAACTTCTTAGCTTAGAACCGTGTATCTAAAAAAAATATATTTGACCGTATGGACATGCACGTACAGCTTAAGCTTTTTATTAAGCAACAAGGGAAAGTCTTAGACTCTAATTGAAATTTTGTTAAATAGCTTACAAGCAATATTTATCTGAGAAGCAAAGGATAGCTCTTGTTTGTTTGACCTATCCAAACTAAAGTGAGCGAGCATTTAAACTTTTGTCATTAGATATATTTTAAAAAAGTTTTCCGACTACTCAATAGTTTAGTTATTCTTGTCTCGGCCAAAGTGTTTTTAGACATGATTTGACTAAACTACTTACTAGTTCTAGTACTAAATAAAGATCTGCAAGATTTAATATCTTCAGGGATCTCAGTCAAACCGATTTTGTGAAGAGGTTTAAACCTACCTAAGGTTCATCTATAATGTAGTCGTCGCTCCCGAAATTAAAAGTTGGATCGTCAACAAATGACTTCAACTTTTTCCAATGGCTGCCACTGCACTAACTTCAACCCCACAATGGGGATATCTCTATCAAAATATTCAGCAAGCTCCAGCTGTTTTTCATCGGCCAACTCAACTCCATATTTTTGTTTCAAATAACTAAATACTTATAAATACCAAACATAGAAGACCACATATGTAAGTATTTTGTCAATTTATAATTTCTGCTAATAAAATAAAATGTTCGGATACCGCACCCCCTACACGGTTTTAAGGTTAAGAGACTGTAAAGTGCTTCCCTTTTTAGTTTTAGTTCTTTAACATTTTGGTTAGAATACGAGAAATTCGCCAATATAATGGTCTAGCGAATTTCTGAAATTATTATTTCAACTTTTTTTTTCCCAAAATTCAAATGTGCTGCAACATTAGCCCGACTATTAGTAGTGCTTATTCACTGTCCGAAATAGAAAGCTCAGCAAAAGCTCTTAATCTGTCAAATCAAAATTAAAATAGTTTGATCTTTGTTGGTTTGATTTGATTTTGAAGAACGACGAAAATACTTTCGGTTTCAGTTTTGCTTTTATTTTAAGTTTAAGTTTTAGTTTTTTGTTGAATTTTGTAGTGGAAGGGTTAGTAAATTTTTGTTTCTAAAAATACATTTATTTTTCGTATTATCAATTGTCAAATAAAACTAAAAAACGATGTCTTTTTCTCCTCTGTACAGATGAAAAAATATTTGTTTTTGTTTGTGGTGATTCCACTAATCACCGTTTGTTGTTCGGCATATTTTTGTACAAAGGAGGACAAGTGTACTCAAGACGATCCAATTTCCAATGCAGCCCGCTATGACTTTTACCGTATGTACTACGTTCATCTCGATACCGAGAAACAGGTCGAAGTCTTCCAGAAACTAGAGGAAGTTAGCGATAGTTGTACTTTTTATGGACATGCACGTACAACTGGCCAAAAGCTGACTATAATGGTCGCCGCGCACAAGGTCGCCGATTTTGTTGACCTTCTCAACACGTACGAAGTACAGCACCGCGTGTTGGTATGTATAATATTAGCTTTGTTATCAGTTTAAACAAAAGCAACCAAAAAATTTCTCTGTCTCTTTAGACATACAACTTCCAGGAGAAGATCGATAAGAATCTAAAGCAAGTGCTCCCCAAGGGTGTAAATCTTAGAAAATTCGATTGGGCGCATTATTTCCATTTGGAAACAATATACGAGTGGTTGGAGAAATTGGCTCAACAGTATGAAGAGGTTACTCTCTTGGATATGGGCACCAGCACCCAAGGACTTCCCATTAAGGGTATTAAATTGGCTCGCAATGCCAACAACAAAGCTATCTTCATTGAAAGCGGTATTCACGCTCGCGAATGGATTGCTCCAGCTACGGCTACGTACATCATTAACCAACTATTGACGTCCACGGATTCTAGAATCCAGAATTTGGCAAACAACTACAATTGGATTATATTTCCATCGGTAAATCCAGATGGATACAAATACTCATTTGAAAGCGATCGCATGTGGAGAAAGAATCGCCAGTTGTTTGGTGTCTGTCGTGGTGTCGATCTCAACCGTAACTATCCATTCCATTGGAACGAAACCGGATCTAGTCCAGATCCTTGCCGATATGATTTCTCTGGCACTTCAGGCGCAAGTGAGGTGGAGACACAACGTCTGATTAAATTCGTCGCAGACAATGCGAAACCATTAAAAATTAAAACCTACATCGCTCTGCATTCGTTTTCGCAGTTGATTATGTTTCCTTACGGATTCACACCCGAACATGTAAGCAATTACGACGATCTTAAGGCAATTGGAGAGAAGGCCAGTGAAGCTATAAAGCAAACACACGGCCGGATCTACAAAAGTGGAAGTCTCTATGAGACAATTTATCCGTCCAGTGGCGGCAGCAAGGATTGGGCCCATGCTACCCTTGACATACCAATAACGTACACGTTTGAGTTGCGAGGTCCGCCAGACAGTGAAGATCTATTCATTCTTCCAGCTGAGGAAATTTTGCCTACCGGAGAAGAGGCATTTGCAGCTATTCGGACAATTGTGGAAGAAGCCAATGCAAGGGGTTACTACAACTAAATAAATGGATTTTTGGATTTTTATTTTTAATATTTTTTAATAAAAATGATGTAAAAGAAATTTATTTTCTACTTCCATGTGTTTGTATTTTGTTTGTTTGTAGATGTGTTGCAGTTTGACCAATGTCAAATTGTCTCATTAATTCAACAAATGAAATCATTCATTAATTCAAAGTAATGAAGGTTTTATGGCTTGTAAAGGGGCGCATTTAAGAATTTTCAATTTTACAAAAGTCTATGTTACATTAAATTAATGCGTTCAGCGTTTCATTAGATAGTTTTATTTTTACTTTGACCCATACCCTATTTGGACCCAAATAGGTAATAATTTAAGAACTCAATGAAGCGTATTCGTTGTAAGATATACATGGCCATCCTCTCCGACTGACTCTGCAAACAGGCAGTCCAAGCCCTTAATAGTTATCTTAAATCTTATTCCCTACAATTGTGCAGAACTTGACATTTCGCGCCCGTGTAAATGCTTAAAAGCGTCTGCAAAAACAAAAACACTCAAATGTTTGCCTTTGATGTTTTCAATTGGTAATAATCAATCTCCGATTCGGGTTACTGAACATCTTATTTAGAAGTTAATATGTTTTTAAACATAGATCTGTTCCTTAATCAGGTTACATAAGCTACGATTTTTGTCGTACTTGACGTGAGTTGGATCGTAAAGGGGGTGAATGGTGGGTTGTATCGTATATATATCGATAAACCCTGGCCCATCTGGAAATGGCTTTCAAATGTCGATTTTTTGTATTTATAAAGAAATTCTATTAAAAAGGATTTACATTGCCGCCTATAAAGCCTTATTTTGACAAATTATTTATTTATTTTTATAAAACGTATACAATGCTGTATAGACAGGTTAGGTTGCATACATTTTTTTTTGTTAAAGCGTACGACAGAATTATGTGGATATAGCAGTATCTTAACTGCCGAAGATGACTCGAAAAAAACATAAGGCTACAGTCCGCCTGGGGCGAACAGTATAATACCCTATCCGTAACCCTATATGCCGCAAAAAAAATCGTTAAGAAGATGATGGATAGCATTTTATTTCATTCTATAAAATTTATAAATAAAAAAAACAAACGCCCCCAAAAAGTGGGCGTGGCCAAAAACTTGGACGGGCGATATATTGGAAAAAATATTGGCTAAATATCTTGTTAAACATTTTTTTCGGTTTCTATGAAAATTTTCGAATAAAACAGCATTTTAGTGCATTTTAGTGACAAACTTGAAAAGGTGGGCAGTACCTACATATCTTGTTAAGATTACCACACACTATTTGTCTAACTTAAAACGTTTTTTTTCTAAATTGTGGGCGTAGCAGTGGGCGTATCAAAAATAATTTTACACTCTACCATTTCGGGTCCCTAGGGAGTATATGTTCCAAATTTCAGCTTTCTAGCTTTAATTTAAAGGCCTATAAATTGGTGACGGACGGACATTGCTAAATAGTCTTGGGTTTTAGTTCTGATCATAAATATATTTACTTTTATGAGTCTACGACGAATGTTAAGGGGTGTTACAAACTATGAGTCAAAATTAATATACCCTTAGGATAGGGTATAAAAAACTTATAACAATTCATTTCCAAAATTTGGTCGGAAAAATGTATGCCTTATGAATGGAACCTCTGCATCATTTGTCCGTTTCACAAGAAAGAAGACACTCCAAATTGTGGCAACGATAGAGTTATCAGTCTTCCGTATTATATCAGTGCCTGAAACTATTTGTAATTATCAGTGCGGTTTCAAGCCCGGGAAGTAAACATTTGACCAAATACTCACATTACTTCAGATCCGGAAAAAAACCCGAAGAAGTTCAGATCGATACTCTTTTTTTTATCCATTTTAAGGTCACATATGTCACCACAGTAAGGGACGTTGTTTACCTTTGCTCTGCTATCACATCTGACAACTACATCTCTTCAGAAATCAAACGAAGGATAACGGTTGCCTATCGTCGTTTTTTTCTGCGGGTAAGGCAACAATTTAGACTCCCCAACAAGTAAAAGACCCTGTAATTCCAGTCCTGCTCTATGGATCTGAAGTATAGAACTTTTTTCAAGTGGAAGAAGATATTCTTTAAGAGCATTTCTTTCTATTTTATCGCAAGATATTTGGTACCGCATGCATTGATGGGTTCTGGAGAAGTCGATTCAACGATAATCTCTACGAGCTTTACGGCGAAATAGCCCTAGTAGAAAATAAAACACCGCCCCTTAGGCTTTTCAGATGGATTGGGCGAATGAACTCCAGCCCGCAAAATCTTCGACTCTAGTCCGGGGGTAAAAGGTAGTATAGGAAAATATCTCCCTAGCAGGCGCGCACAAGTGCTAAGCTAAAGACCGCGCTTATTGGTTGAGGTCCAGGTCCACCCTGGACCGTATCGCCGATCGAATAATATGCTACATTTTGCATTTTTATGATTTTTATATCTAAGTAACGACATTGAGTCTGAAGTGCAACGACGGGATATATAAAAATATCCCTGTATAGCAGTCCCCCATATATAGCAATTGTGAATAAAGCCGGTCAAAGGGGAGATATTATATCTAGTCAATTTTTAAATCCATGTGAGCTTAGCAACCCGCAATGTCATATATCGAATATCAGATCTGCAATGCCTTCCCTGCATTAGTATGAAAAAATAATATGCCTGTCTTTTTAATGATCGAATTTTATAAGAGTTATACTGATAATAAGATCTTAATGCTACTGCGCAAGTGAACATGCGTGGGCCGACAAAACTGGTGATCACCGGTGTCGCAATGGAAGATCAAACATGCAACTAACGTAAAAAAGTTGTGATCCCTCTTTCCTGAACACAACCTCGTGGACAGAAGGAAAGAAGAAGGGAACGATATTGAGCAAAAATTAGCAAGGAGCTATTATAATGAATTTTCGCATGTACTACATATTTGAAGAATTTGACTCAGGTTAATGTTAACCCATTGCAATGAAAGTAGTCTCGTCGTTTTCTATTCAGTCCCTCTATAACCCTAAAAATTTTGCTGAAAACCTGAAAAGACAGTTAATAGGGATTTCGGATAGATGTGTAAGGTGATGGAAAAAATGATTGCTTAATGTTCTTTTCCTTAGTCAGCTGAAGCAAGAGCAGTGGAAGGTAAGGAAGGGAAGGTTATCCTTGTGTGTTTGCTCAGCAGGTTCTCATCAGTAATATGCATTTTCAACTTGTGGTTCTTTCTATCATCGAAATAGATTTTCTGCTGTTTTGAAGGATTTGTGCATTCAAGGCTTATCATACTGTGGCCACATCTTCTTGAATGTTTCACTTATGGGAAACACCTGCTTTTGACGATTTGTCCGCCATTGAGGCTCATTTGGCGACCTATCCACCTGCAAATATCTCCGCCTAGAAGACTTTTCTGTAATTAGAGAGTCGAAATATGCTGTTTAGTCGTAGTGATTCGCGGTCAAACGACCAAGGATAAGGAAAGGGCCTTGCTACATAGTTGCCTTCTCAGCTTAAAGAAACAGCGTTATTCTTCGTTTGATTTTTGAAGAGATGTTGTTTTCAGACGTGATAGTAGAGCCGACATAGACAAAGTCCCTTACTAACTCAAAATTGTAGCTCTCACGAAAATCACATTCTGAGACTTATAAGGCTGCATGTGCTAACTGCTATTGTGAACGATTTAATTTTCACGTTTTAACGAGAATGTTATTGCAATAGTGCGGAAATTTCAAACTCAAACTGAGTATGAGGTATGATACAACAACTAAGTATAGTAAAGTCCAAAAAGTGTCTGTCTGTCTGTCTGGGAGCCGTATGGCGAAACGGTTTAATGGATTTGCTTCAAAGTTGGTAGGTATATAGAGTTATTTGGTTAACATCTTGCGACATTTTGCTTTGTCTTTTTAAATAAAATTACCTGCCATTCAATACTTACCACTATAAAATCTTGTTATTACAATAACTTATAAAAAGAATTCAACAAAATTTTACTATTTTTTTATAAATACTATTAAAAGGAACAATTCTGCGTATTTCAATTTTTGAAATAAATTGTTTTTTTTCACATAACGATTTTGCTAAATTCAAATTAAATTCGTTTTCTCAAAAACGGCCCTAAAGAGTTTTTGTTTTTCTTGCATTTTGTACAATTAGGTTGAATGTGTCCAACGTGCAAAGTTAAATGAGTTTCCGATAATTTGAGGGATAGCTGTTAGATTGATTATTGGAACTACACCGCCAGCACGATGGTATGTAACAGAATTTTAAACTGCGGAGGAAAAATACTTAAGGTAACCTGGTACGGACGATTTTTCCTGCAAGAGGAGTCGGCTGATTTTGTAGCACTTTCTATACTACAACAGAAGTTACAACAACCGTGGATTTATATACAAGTATTTTATAAGCATTCACTAAAGTCTTGTCTATAAGCTTTGCGATTACTTTTTAAGACCGTTTTACCATTACTGCTAAGTAAGAGTTTAATATGTTTCTTAGCTTCTATAAAAGTTGTAATTGTTTTTGTTTGTTGGACCGGTAGCAGATCTCTGGAGTTAAGCTATTTGATACTGCCTCAGACTACCCAAGGTTCTTGAAAGAGGGCAATATCAATATCGCTACTCCTTATTGAAAAGACAAGACTTGCGCTGGTCACCTTCCTGTGATGACGATTTAACTGTTTGATCTGCATGACGGCCAGTAGTTCTTCCCAAACTTCCCTTTACTGAAACGAAGGGTCTAATTTTTCACCGGGTAATTCCGAGTCGTACCCCAAACCCTTTGTTCCCTAACAGTGGCAGATCTATTTAGAAGTAAACATTGTAGATCTGCTTGCGGACCAGTAAGGATGCAGTAAAGTGGGAGGGGGATATTTACGGTCCCTATAATTCTGATCTTAACCTCGTCTAAATAAATAAATGAAGTACTTTGATTTAAACCGTTTTTTGACCAATAAGTCTTAATCTGAACTGTTTTTGACCCTCCTCTACATTTATGTTTTTGCCTTGAATGGTCTTCGTAATGAAACCAACTTTAGCCCACCTGGCTAAAAAAACTTAACAAACCCACAAACCACATAAATTATCCCAGAACTCATATAACACTTTTCACCTCTTCGTTAAGTTGAGTAAACTGGATTGCGCGCATGTTTCAAAAACACTTCCATAAAAACTCATGAAATGTTTTTTTTATGAATGACTTTTGGAAAATTCTCTGTACACAGTCATCTCTGACAGGTGGTGGGAATATTATATTCCAATATACAGGAAGAAAAGCTCGCGCTCTCTCTGTCTTTCTCGCTCTCTCGCGGTTGTGTCTTCTTTTATCCTGTGACAATCCAACTCTTCTCCATATTATCGAGTTATTCGAAATCGACGACCGAAAGACATTTTTGTCCTTTCCCGTGTGAAATTTTCCGGAAAATACGTGCGGAAATCTTTGAATATTTTTATTAAAAACTTTGCAAATAGTCTCCTCTATCTTTGAGAAATCAATTCAAGTGCAAGTGACAGTAAAAATCAGTGAGAAAAGTGAGAAAATTCTTTGTTGAAAATTGGTGTGCAAATTCCTATACCGAAAGAGTCCAACTACCCCGGAGAGATTACCACCTCCCCCCGAAAAATACATAAATCCTACCCCATGTCGGAATCGTACTGAGGAAGGGTAGTGTACTCTTGTATACCACTGCGAGAGGGGGTGGATGATTTTTCTTCTTCTTCTCTTCCCATGAATTCCTTTCTTATTTTTGTGAATCGTGAATTGTGAAAAAAATAAATACAACAAGAAAGTATCTATGGAAAGAGTGGTATATGAAACTTAAAAGAATGCAAAAGATAAAGTGAAGTACTGCAGGATTATCCTGGCTTCATGTGTTCTCCTCTTAACCCAAATGTGAGTTCTTAAGGACAACGACGGCGACGACGACGAAGACGACAAAAACGAGAACGACAACAGTTTTGTTGTTTGAAGAAAAGTATCTACACTACACTCCATATCGTACTACCACCGAACGAACGAATACTCGAACATAGCCGTAACTTTTAGTGTAAACCTTGTTCCTAGAACTCTTGTAGTTCAAAAAGCCTAAGCATTATACAAAAATTCATCTAGATTGTAAATTTTGAGCCTTAAAAAACACACAACCAATAAAATGGAACGAATGTGGCGCAAAGTTAATCACAGTTTAACTGGGCGCACATCCAAGTCAACGGCTACTATTCAGTCGACAGACACTACCTCATCGGCTGGCTTTGGTGAGGGACAGATTGTGGTGGCTGTTGCCAATAGTAGCAGTAATGCTGGCACTGGAAATCTGCCATCGAGTACAGCTACTGGACGTCGCCTGGCAGCCAGTGGTGTTCAAGTCCAGACGGTTATAACTCCAAATCAGCAGCAAAAGTCTCTAAGCCAACATGTCTTGATCAATAGCACGGCCTCGTCGGAGAGACGACGACGCCGAAGGAGGAAGAGTCGTCCGCGACGTAGTGGAGACATGTAAGTGTGGTGGTTGTTTGTAATAAATGATGTTCCAGTTGGTATTTTTTTATTTTATTTATTTTTGCTTGCGAATTATGTTTCAGTGGGATACTAAAATGTTGATTGCAGAAATGTAGTAGGAGCCTTTTTTATACTTTTTTTTAGACATGTTCCTTCAGCACTGAAGGACTCTAAATTGTCTATAAAATGTTGTATTTACTCTTTGCAGCTGTGTCCCTTTTGGAGATTTATTCCTTTAATATGAACACAAATAGCGCATAACGAAAGGTTTACTAAGGTCTTTTCTTAAGTATAATAAATTCTTCGTACTTTTCATAGGAATCCCATTGACCTTGTCTCGGCTCTCTCTACTTAACCCAAGTGCGTAATATGGTTATAAAACGGCGATTCCTGCGAACGATTGTAGAAGGGAAATTCCTTTAACAGATATCAAAGGATATTTACAATTACTTTCCTGACGATCAGACCTTCGTATAATAATTAGCTAAGTAGCTACCAATACAAGTTCATATTCTTTGCTCCAGGAAAATAAACTTAACCGGTAGGTACGCATACAGGGTGTCCCACTTTAGCAGTATAATCCTTTAAGGGCATATTTTTGAAGTTCCGCCGAAAAAAAAAATTATGTGGAAGCGTGAGTCTATACACACACCATTTCGAGTTACAGCGGATGACCTCTTATTTAGAGGTACAAACATGATTTTGACATTTTGGAAAGATGATTTAGTAGTGCATACAAGTCGTGTTCAGGGCAGACAGGTGGTATTGATAGTGAATTCTATAACATACGTGTGTACTTCCGTATAAATGTAGTATACAACAATCCAAAACTTGATATGCAATGTTCTTATTGATCGTAGGGCTACATTTTTGATCTAGTGGTGTATTGCCGTCTGGTTACGGAAACGCAAGCAAATTAAAAAAGCGCACGCGTCCGTGAGATGTTCGCTGTCTAAATTTGTATTTTGTCTCACGCACGCGAGTGTGCGTTTCATAACAACTCACATTGTGGGCGCACACCAATATACGTTGACGAAAAGTTTCACTCGTGTACGTGGGATATATATGAGACGATTTTTGGACTCGCGTGGAACACGCGAAAGGCTTTTACAAAAAGGAAATGAAAATAGATAAGGACGGGTAAATTTCATAGGGTGAATGCCTTGCCAGCATCATCGAACGATCTTCTGTGTGTAGAACCGATAATTAGCCTTGCCTTGGTCACAGATCGAGGTTGACGTTTTTAGCAGGTATGCTTCTTGAAGAAATATCCTGCATTTAGCTTTATATTCGTTTTTGTGGCATTGTATTCAGCTAGTTTTTATTTCTTTTGTCTTGCATTTCGGACGGAATCTTTCCACTCATAGTTGTCGACTAAAAATAAACATTTTTTTCCTTCCACATATTTATAAATAGCGCCGCATGAAATTCCCAATTCAATTAACAAATCTTTGATTTAGGTATTAAGGATTCCCAATAGAATGTAATTCCATTCACAAAACAATTTTAAGTTGAAATTGCATAGTCATAAATCTCTTCAACAAAATCCAAGAATTTGCAACCAACAACCACACATAAGATATTTATTGTGGCAGTGCAACACTCGAATTGCACAGAAAACGCCAATCCAATTCATTATTTCTGCAAATTCGAATATTAAAAACGACTAACGAGCAGTACTCACGTCTCACGTGCGCACCACCAGGGTTTTGCCAAAACTCAGCTATGTGCGCGTCTGGTAGCAAAATATTATTCGCACGCGCACCCTAATTTTAAAAACTGAGATCGCACGCGAGTGAAAATGAGACGTGAGCTGTTTGCGTGCGTTTCCGTACCCTGATTGTCGTAGCTTGCTCTGACATGCTACCGTTATATTTTCTGCTAATAAAAGAGGGCAATTGAAATTCTCTTCGACAATGGAAGAACACAAAATGGTATATTCTTTCCTTGATCGTTGAAGATTTTGAAATCCAAAATACGACAGTGGTATAGAGTGTGAATTAATATATTTTTGTTATCAGTGAAGCTTCGAAAATCTTTCATTCAAGTTAAATTGAAAACAAAATTAACATTGCATAAAAATGTCGACTAATAAAAACAAACCATTACTCAAGCACATCGAAATAGCGTCTCTTCAATTTAAAAAACCTGAAATAGCTGCAAATGTGTAAAGAAAACAATAGTCATGGCACTCTTACTTTGAGCAACCCCGACCGTATCGGTATTTTATCTATTTGATCATGATATTATTAACATCAAACGTTTCAATCGCAGCAGAAAGCTTTGTATATTAGCACTTTAAAGATTAAGTTTTATTATTATATATAACAGCAGCCGAAAAAATTGTTTGTGTCTTATAATAAAAACGTACATGGTACCCTAAAAAATATAAATCAATCTTAGCCTAACTTATATATGCCCTTTTTAATAGTTATATCTATAAATTTAAGCCACGGCCCATTTAAACCTAAATATCTAAAACTAACGTATACAAATCTTTAGGGAACTTCATATACAAGCCACAACAATTGCTGGCGCTGTTTTACTACATATTTTATATTGCCCTGACGGACTTTTATATTGAAGACCACACATAAACACAAAAATGAACCGGAGACGCTTCTCAGCGTGTGACGTCTTGGTTGTAGTTGAGTCGCTTGTCCACAGTTTCCCCGTCAACGTGGAAGGTAAGCATAACCGTCGATCTATACTGGAAGAATGTTTTTGGCCGACAAAGCCGTTAAGGCGCACCCTCTACGGCATCTATAGTTGGGGTAATAAGCCCCGAAGATTAGGTTATTCAATGATCAGGTTATTCAATCTTATAAAATTTGGACTATAATATTATGCCCCAAGGCTGGACCTCTTTAACACTGGAATATTTTCCATTTTACTTGTCACATTGTAGGGGCGAAAGCAGCACGGTCTCTGGAATCATCAGCATAGATATTGGTCTCACCCAAATCCAGTGTGTCTGATCACATTTTGATGCTCAAAAACATGCACTGTGTCGTCGAAGCCCCTAGCTTGGCTCGGTCTGAATTGTTTCTCTTCATTAGGTATTTTTTTTTTCTTACTTCAGATCTTTCAAACTACAAAAATTGAAAGTATGTGTTTCGAGTTATTAAAATAGAAGTAAAGAGATTTGTTGAGTTTCTTGCTGATAATTCCTTACTATGATTTACATTGTGATATTCGAAGGAGTTTTGGGTATCTTAGCAAATGGCAGCTATAATTGTAATAAATTGAAAAAATTATTCTTTACTAAAATCATTAAACTTGTTTCTAAGTCTACACTGAAAAAGTGTGCTGTTTTTGTCATAGGCTTTTAAACAATTGAACTTTATTTGCAAAAAATCGCTCTTCAGCTATTTCTTATTTTCTGTCATTTTATGTTTGATTTTAATCTATAATTTTCATCCTGTCAAAATGTGTTGTAATTTAATATCTCGTTTTCCTTAACCACAAAATTACATACCTACTGTTGAGCTTTACATAAAATATATTCACATGAGATTTTCTGATAACTGCAAATAGTGTATACATATTTAAATTGCTTTGTTTATCGAATGGCAGTTATTGTATTTATGTGTGGTGGGTATGAGCAATGCACCTTCGCTAATAATTTGTTAATTAAATGAATTAAAACCACAACTTGTTGTTGTTTGTTATAAATTGCCTTCCATTCGCCTGTGTTAAATGTTTCTATGTGCAGTTGATAGCTAACCCCTTTTTAAATGTTGTTTAGTCAATTTTTATTATTTGTAGTTTCCAACGTGATTGTGTAGCTCTTTAACTTGAGGGCGGTTGATTTTTCATTTATTTCCTTGTACACGTTTCTTAGATACTGGGTGATTCTCTCTTATTTGACGAAATATTTTCATCACACAAAATCATCATTTCAAGGGAACGTGCGCGTAAAAGTAGTGGAAATCTACCTTTCAACTCTGTTTCTGCAGGGGGCAAGTACCGCTTACCGGGCTGCCACTCTACGCCTATAGCAGTAGATCTACTGCGTTTTGGCCTAAACGAAAGTCTACTGTGCAGCAAAACAAATCTACTCCTCTTTTTAGAATTTTTGAAAACGATAAATTTCTTCATAACTTGGCGAGTCCTTTTTCCAAAGTTTGCTTTGAACACATCCACCTAGGACTTCAAACGCACATCTATAGTTTACTATGAATGCACCCACCGAAAATTTCAGATAATATTCGCTAGTAGCTATCGGGTGGAAAGCATCAAACTGACACTAAATACTTAAAGCGTCGACTACCGCATACAAGTAGTGTCTTCCAGGTAATGCTGTCTTTAGGGCGGCTGGGCTATTGCAGATGAGATCGGTATCCGAAAGAGATATCGCCATCTACATCGATAGGCAGGCCCCGCACTCAAGGCAATACAATCAACCAACATCAATTCCAAAGTATTATGCAATCAGAACCGAGTGATACTGTGCTGGGTGTCAGGACACTTCGGCATTGAGGGAAATGAGCCGCGGCTGAACTTGCAAGATTAGGAGGGCTGCGAAGTTGCGGACATCAAACCTTCCCTCTGCATGATAAGAGGCGCTATTGAAGGAAAAAAGATGTAGGTCTGCCAATCTAAGGGGGTCTTAAGGGACACATACTACCTAAGGCCACTATTCGTCAGTAAAAGTTCTATGGAGTTTAATATAATTAGGCAGGGATGAGCTTCTTTCGTCTTCCGTTCTTCTTTCGTCTCCTGCGGAAACCCGCAAAGAGGCTCGGATTATCGGCGGTTATTAGTTTTTTGGTTTTGGCATGTAAAAGTTAATGTTCTACTCACACAAAACGATTTCTAAACCTAGTTAAAGCATTCACAGCGAACTCTACCTGGGTGTTTTGTTTGAATTTTTAAAAAAATAAAAGCGAATAAATAGTTATTGCGCTCAAATTGCAAGTGCACTGCAAGTCCGAAACACCTTGAAGAGACGTTTAAACCATTTGACGGTGAAGCGTTGGTTGAAGACACTGTTCCTACCATAGTATCTTACAATTTTCGAATTAGAAGAGTATCGCTGGTCGAACTCTGTTTTGAAATACAAAAACTTAAATTAAACAAGGCTCCTAGGTATGACCTAATTACGGGACAGGTCCTTAAAGAGCTGCCCAGAAAAGCACTACTAAAATTTTTTTATCTTATAAACTAATTCTCTAATTCTATTAGACTTTTGTACATCACCCGGCAATGGAAGATAGCTGAGGTGATAATGGTTCCTAAGCCAGGTAAACCTCCAAATGAGAAAAAATCCTATAGACCAATATCGCTTCTGCCAATAATGTCGAATATATTTGAAAAACTCATATCGAAGCAATTACATCCGATCATCAAAGAACGCCAATTAATACCGGATAGAGAACTAAGCACTCTACAATTGACCAGGTTTATAGAATTACTAACGAAATTAAAAAAGCACTAGAGGAAAAAAAAAATTGTTCTAGCGTTTTCCTTGACGTCTCTCAGGTCTTCGACAAAGTATGACATACGGGATTAAAATATAAACTAAACAAAGCTCTCCCAAGGTAATTATATGAGATCCTAAGCTCTTATTTAGATGACAGACTCTTTCGTGTTAAACACGGGCACGAGTACTCCGGAATCAAAGAAATCGCGGCGGGAGTTCCACAAGGAAGTGTTCTGGGACCGATTTTATTCCTATTATACACTCGCGATGTCCCGAGGATACGATCGTAGCAACTTTCGCGGATGATACGGCTATTCTAGCGACAAATAAGCTTCAACGATCTATCGACAGAATATGCTTGTGGACAAAAACTTGGCGTATTGTCTGTCCTCAACGAGACAAAATTCACACACGTTAATTTTACGTGTGTGGAATGTAAGCAATCTACCCTTTTATATTGACTCGGTACAAATTCCGTACGCAAACGAGGCTAAATAAAAAAAAAAAAAGCTGCTTTTATACAAGCAAGTTCTAAAGCCAGGATAAAACCATTTGAATTAGTGCAATAAAATGTAACCGCATGTTGTTGTCGGTATAAGCAGGTGCTTCCGCTGGGAAGTTTCCAGCCAAACGTAAAACATGATGGTGCATCACCTTGTCTTAATGCGATATATATTGTGTATTAATTCAGATAAGCTACTGCCGAATATTGCATCGCGTTTTTTCTATGTTCACTCGAAGCAGATGGACTAGTTTTGACAGGATTTCGAATCCGGCCATCGCCATAAAGTTGCTGAAATTTGAGCTGCGATGAATTCTATAATATAAAGCTTTGAAGTCTATGAAAAGTTGGTGCTTCTCGACTTAAAATTCGTTGATCTTTTCCGGTATTTGCCTTAGAGAGAAAATTTAGTCTACGGTCGATCTGTAGCCGGGACTGAAGCCACATTGGTACGTGTCCGTTAGGGTGTTTAATAACGGAGTCGGACAGAATCCCGAAAGCCGAAAATCACGAAAATCCCGAAAAGCAGCTACAATATCGAAAATCCAAATCCCGAAAGTGAAACAAAAAAATTTTGAAAGCGTGTCGGGATCCCGCTTTTTTAAATCCCGTTTTTTTACAAATTCCGCTAAATACTTTGTTTAAACTGTTATAGATTATCCTTTCGGGATTATTTTCTCGGGATTTTGGCTTTTCGGGATTTTCGAGATTTCGGTTTTCGGGATTGTGTTCCCAACCCATTTCAGAAGGGTTTATGACATTCACACAGTACGTTGGATAGAATCTTATGTGGGACATTTAGCAGGAATATGCCTTGATTTTTTTGGCAAGACAAAGGATGGGGCGCTCCTCCTGTGCATCGATTTCCATAATTGATTTGGTTGGCGGAACGACCGTTTAGAGATCACCAGATTGCACTACATATGTGGTTGCTGTGTTTGTGTGTCGTTAAATAGTTTTTTGGAATAAAATCGCTTGCCACCCTGCTCTAAGTTTATTTCCAGTCATGATTTGGTATTAAACGATTTAAATAATTCTTATTTTAAACGGAGTTAACCCGTTTTATTTTTTAAGTTCACATATTAGTAAGCTTATTTTTTAGTGGGAGTTTTTGTGATAATGTTGAAATGCTCACAAATGTTTGTCATATCCAGAAATGTGCTTGATCTTTTTTAAGTGGTTGATCGTTTAAGCTGCTTGATCCGTGAGAGTTTTTAAAGAAACAAATTATTAATTTTATATTTTACACGAATGTAGGGTTTAAGAAGTCTGAAATGTTTGTATATGTTTTGTACGTTAGTATGTGTGATATATATGCATTAGTGTAATAAACAAACCCTCCCAAACGTGCTTGTTTAAGGCCCTGATTTATTAGGCAGTTCATTGTTTTATGAATTAATCATTTGCAAAATAAAAAAAAACTCCGTTTTATTAAATATTTCGACCCCGTAAATTTAATTATTTAATCATTTTTAACCATTTTATTAGCTCAAACGTCCCTCGCCAGGCTATCTTCCACCACCCATCTACTCCCGGTTTGTTGACATACCCTACTTGTATGTTCATTTTAAAATTTGTTTCGTTCATGGCCTCCATCGTTGTCCTGTATCGTTTTCATTATTTTTTTGTGGCGCCACAAGCACACACATACACGCACACACGTGAATATATGTACTTAAAAATGAAAGTCTCTCTGTGCCGTAATTACCTCAAAGTCCTTTAATCTACCCGGAGAATCCTAAGCTAAGCAAATAAACAAACACACCCTGCCGAACGCCCCAAAATTACACCCACCTATCCAGCGGCACAAACTTTTGGTCTCATTACTAATGGGCCAACATGCAATTCATGGACCATGACTCGAACACATTAAAATTCACTCACATTCGAGAGGAGTTGGGGATAGGTAGCAAGTAGCAAACTCCTTTGAAGTGGACAGAGCCACTAGTTTTGTGCTGTGCATTTGGGCTTGGTGTCATCTGCCAATGGATGGTGTCGGCAGTGTTTAAATTAAAAACAGACAAACATTATGGCATTTCTCCACTTTGCTCTGCATATAAGTTCCCTCATTATTTATTTAATCGATGTAGAGGCAGGACAGCGACTACTACGCTCCCGGAGCGGAGTGAAAAACCGAAAGTGATGCATCACTTTTGGCATTTTTCTCGGAGGAGACTGACTTTCCGGTTTGGCAACAGTCCAAATGATGAAGAGATTCCCAGCCTCTCCGTTGGGAAACGAGTCATAAAACTATTAAAAAAAGCCGAAGTGATTCAGTTATCTGTAGACACCATCGATTTGGGTGAAGCAACGTACAATATAGTCTTGCCATTGACTCACTGCGCCATCATCAAGATCATTGTACAGCCCCTTCCGCTGCCTCTCCAGCCTTTCGTCATTAGACGAAACCGATTTAATATTATTAGAATGGCAACGTGAACTCTTTCCATTGGAGAAGTAGAATTAAGTTCACCACCAGAAAGACGCAGAACAGAGCAGCATTGTTGGCGGAGCCAAGCACAGTATAAGGACAAGTCTTTGGGTCCTCTTTTGATTGTTATTGTCGTTGAGATGCTCTATTGTTGAACGGATGAGTTACCCTCTTTAGCCTGTTTAACCTTGTATATGCTTCATATGTTGGGGCCAAGAATGGGTCGATGAATTAGTTTGGGAAGCTTTTGTTAGTTTGTGCTGCGTCAGACTGAAGGATATCATTTCGAAAACGAGGTGTGTTTTGTTGTTCGAATGCAAGTGGGTAGGATACTACGGGCGGAGTGTTCGATTAAAGAAATTAAATCGATTGGCAAGGGGGTAAGTTCAAGGGTGACTATTGAACTTTTGTACTACCTTACTCATTTAAGTTGGCATTGGCAAAACGGACAAAAAGGAAACAACTTTAACAAGGTAATCGAAACGTGGAGATTTTTTGTATGGCTCCCGTTTCATTTAGTACAGATTTTCTTGGTTTCAATGTATCAATTCAGTGATGTTTGCAAATTTCTTTGTTATTGGTAGGTACACTACCATCGAAAAGTGTTTACCCATTTTTTTTTCTATTCACAGGGAGCACCATCATTTTATTTTTATTTAAACTAGAGTGGATCCAATTTCAGACTTAAGACAAAGTTTAGACTAAGGTAGTGTTCGATCAAAAGCAATCTGATTGAGGGCAGAATCGTATTATTGGGAAACCAGAATTTTATCGCTTTCGTTCTTATTTTTGGCATTCGAAGAATTGTGTATTTTGCAACTAATTTCCTACCGGTTTTTAGTTCAGATTAAATTTTCGAGCAAATTATTTACAAATTGATGGTTTTGACTTTTTCAAATACACATTTTTTCGGGTCTATGTCGGGTTTCAACTTTCAAGTTTGTATTGATGGTGGTTGCAGTCGGTGGGGCTAAGTGTCACAGTAGACGAGCTTAGCGAGTGCTTCCCAACGCTGGCATTCTAAATTATGTTTTTAAAACTCCATCTGGGTAACAAAAAAACGCCCATAAAAAGAGACTTGGTAAACAAGTTTAAAGAACATCAAAACCATTTTCTTTAACCTTCATTTTGAAGGCTTTTAAGCCTGAGACCTATAGTGTAATGCCAATTCCGAACGGAAATATTATTTTTTGCGAAGCTTCTCATAAGATTTCTTACTCTTGGATGTTTGTCAGACCGTCGCGAGAGGTGGAGCAGCGAGTAAAATCTTTTAAGATGGTACGTGCGGGATTGGAACCAGCGTCCTTTCACTCAGTGGTCCAACGCACTTAACCACGTTGCAGTGTTAAAGCAGCAGTCCGCTTTTGATCATTTTGATCTCTTGATATATATAAATTTGTTTTCAATTTCGGTCCCTCTATAATTTGATACCTTAGTCGAAATCTCGTTGATTTTTAGCTCAGTTTAACCCTAAAAAGATGTGAAATATAACTACTTACCACTAGCGTTGAAATCTAGTGCACTGTTCTATTGATTCCATTGATTCTATTGATTGATTCCTATTAATGATGTGCGACCATACGCCATATAGATCATACGTAGGTATTTCGGAAAATACGGGTTAAAGTGCGATCAGACGGTCATCCAAACTTGTCATCCGGATGATATCCTGAGGTCACTGTGACGTCAAATTTGTACTAAAGTTGTCATTCAGTACAAATTCTACGTTATACTGACATCAGGATGTCATTCGGATCGCAGCTTTATTCGGATTCTTACATACAAAAAAAAAACGAAAAAAAAACTTTAATTTGCTTCAACCATCCCCAAACCAGGGGCGGTTAAAACAGATATTGGGGTCAATTAAAACATGTGCAAATAATACAAAATATTACATTGTTTCATATTTTATTAATATTTTATTTCAAATAATGGCTTTGTTTGACAATATTTATCACTTCAATCTTCTATAAAAAAACAATAACATTATCTTTAAACAGAACAAAAATAAAAAAATAAAAGCTTTAATTCATTCAATAATAATAAAAAAAACTAAACGACCTGAGTCTTGATTTTCTCCTTCGGCGCCAGATGCATCTCCCTTCCAAATGAATCATAAAAGTGGGCAGTGATTTAAACCATGATTCTGCGCCGCATTGCACCTGCCTTCACCTCGCCCTAAGCATCTTTATACTTATGTTGACAATTCCATTTCCCCTCAGAAGACTTCCTTAAAAAAATTAATTAATTAAAGTAACGGAAACAACACTGACACATATACTAGTCACCATGTTGTATTCTAAAGTCTTTAATGCACAGAAAAAAACACCATCTCACATGAACTGAACAGGAACCACAGTAAAAAGAGAAATAACCGAACAAAAATACTTACTTTTGTATGTCTAAAAACAAAAGAACCTCCATTCACAACTGAACCGCGCGCCGAACGAAGCAAGACTTTTATTCTTCTAAGGACTTGTTTCTGCTCCATGTGAGTGTTTGGCATACAAAATACAAGATTTTCTGAATTTTACTGGTCGACCTACCATTTTTATTTTTGATCAAATACGTCATAGGAAAAAAAAAGTCGACCAGTGAAAACCAGCATACCCCGTATTTTTATACCATTTGTTGATCCCCTAATACTCATAAGCGCTGCGGGTAAGGGTTTCGAGATAGTTGTGTTTCAACCTTCCTGTATTTCAACCGTAACTACGCTGCTTCCAGTTATCCAGACCAAGCGCTTTGGCATCCGCGATGGCTGAGGCCTTAAAACGGAGGTTCGGTCTTCCTTGTCGTCTCGAAACTGGGGGCTAGGATCCGAAGATACTTTCAGCTGACTCGGCCACATCGACTGAATGGACAAAAACATTCGGTCGATGTGGCCCAGGCAATTTATTCGACGAGTTTTGTCTTTCTGGACTACATCCACATCTTGGTACATCTCATAGATTTAGCGGTTGAATCTTTTCCTCTATTCGCCCACCTCGCACACAGGACTAAATATCAACCCAAGAATTTTTCTTTCGAAGAAGCTTAACATTAACTCTCCTTTCCTGCTTATCGTCTAGCACTCTTCGCCGTATAACAGAATTGGCAGAATAAGGGTTCTATAGAGCATGCACTTTGTCCTTCAAGGAAGTAGCAGCAGTTTCTTAGGGTAATTCTTTGTTGGATTTCCACTAGTATATCATTCGTAGATTTAATGTTAAAACCGAGGAATATGGACTCCTTAACAACCTCGAAGTTGCTTCCTTCAACAGTGTCATTTTGTCCTATTCGGTGGACAGATGTTTGTTTGTTGATAGCATATATGTGGTGTTGTTCTAATTTTACTTCAAAGCCAACTAACTTCGCCTATCCTCAATAGCCGTAAAAGCCTCTACTACAGCACATTGGGAGCGATTATATAACTCGATGGTCATGCAATACATAAGATCGCTTTTCTTGTAGATGGGGCATATGTAAGCTGATGATCCAGCCATCGGGCATGCTTTCCTCCACCCAACCTTGATTTATGATTTGCTGCATGCGCCTTTCATCTCCGTATTTGAAAAGCATGTGCAGGTAGACCATCACAGCCGAACGCATTGCTGTTCTTAAGCTTTTTAAAGCTAAGCCAACTTCTTGTATACTGGGTGGCTGTTGCTGTACTGGTTCTTCATTGGCTGGACGTCAGTTCTCTTCTTGCCCCATCACTCTCTCTCTCTTCATGATGCCCGTTCAGCAGCAGCTTGAAATTCTGCTTAACGTCTACTACGTCTACTATTCCCTGCGCGTCGGTTATTAGGTTTCTTTGACTGTTTCGAAGAGCCTGCGTTCCGGTCCTGAAGCCAGCAGCCAATTCTTATTCTTATAAAACCTCCGGATGTTGTTTCGATCGCGAGACTCTTCAACCTTCTTGACCAGGGGGACTGCGTACTCTCTTTTCTTTCTACGCAGGGTCTTTTTCTCCTCTCTTCTCTTAACTCGGTACTCTTCCCTTGCTGCTCTTGTTTTTCGCTGCAGCGTTCTAAATTGTGCATCTTCTGTCATCTTTTTCCGGTTAACACTGGACCTCTACGGTTTGGATGATGTCGCGATACTGGGACCACTGGTTGTTAGCGTCTGTGGTAGGTGAATGCAGCGTTGATAGTCAGGGGCTCTTTGCAGTCTCTGACTATTCCATGTGTGCTATGGCGTCCAACGTCGAATTTCTTCTTATGGACAGTACGCCACAGCTGCCAGCTGCCACAAAAAAATGGTCAGAGTCCATACGCGTGCCTCGAATCGATGAGCACATGGTCGAAAAGATTGGCGGTTCGACCGTCTGGAGATGGGGAGCCCCGGGTTGATGTGTGGATTATTAGCCGTGGAAACCTAGTGCTACTTATCACCGTATTACAAGCTGCTGCAAAGTCAATAAGTCGGTAGCCGTTATCTTTTGCCGTTTTGTGAGTGCTCCGCTTACCAACTACCCCCCAAAGATATTTTCCATTGCGACTTCAGCATTGAAATATCCGAGTTCAATTTTGACATTCTACTCCGTCCATTAGGTAATATTCCTCCTTGGTAGAGTCCTCAGTCTTAAACACGTTGTTGTTGAATAAAATGTTTTCTATATGTAGGTACCAGCTAAGTACCATCATAGTTTATTTTTTAGTACTTACAAGATCAAATAAGGCCATAATGAGTGATCTATAAATATATAAATTCCCTTAAATAAACGTGCTAGTTACACATAACTTAAACGTGCACGTACAATAGGGGGCTATATTAATTTTATATTTTTTTTCAACCAGCTCAATTTTGTGAACAAAATGTCCAATAGATGGTGATATTTCTCAATTTTAAGCGATTTGAGTTTATTTTTAAATGTTTTCACAATTTGACTGCACCACACTGCTTATAAAGGGTGATCCATTTCGAGGTTCCCTACTTTTTTAAAGAAAAAAACACAGAAAATTCAAATTTAATGGAGAATGTTTATTATCATTTGAAAGAACATTCTTTGGCATTTTTTTTTTGAAGATTATGTCTACCAAATGTTGGCCGTTGCTACGTCGCAGATGGTCCATCCGTTGAGTCCAATTTTCGATCACTCGATCGAGCATTTCGACTGGTAACTGGCGAATGACACGCGTGATGTTTTCCTCCAAGGCCTGAATCGAAGCGGGTTTGTCGCTTGATGATGATGATGATTCCACCGGCCCACAAACCACACCAAACCGTTGTTTCTTTTGGATGAAGTGGCAGTTTTTCAATCTCTTCAGGTTGCTCTTCGTCCCAAATGCGGCAATTTTGTTTGTTTACATACCCATTGAGGCAGAAATGGGCCTCATCGCTAAACAAAATTTGCCTCGAAAACGTCGGATCTTCTTGGAACTTTTCAAGAGCCCATAGAGCCAAGCGATGTCGCTTGGGAAGGTCGAGCGGCTTTAGTTGTTGCACAAGCTGTATTTTGTACGCTTTCAATTTAAGATCTTGACGTAAAATGAGCCAAGTCGTTCCATACGTCAGTCCGAGTTGCTGCGAACGGCGCCGAATCGACTCTCTACGGTCTTCGTGTACACTCTCAGCTACGGCCGCTATATTTTCTTCACAGCGTGCTGGACGTGGTCAATTCCGTCGAATATTATCCAATAATGAATGCTTGGTCTCAAAATGGGTGATGGTGTTGCGAATAGTACGCTCAGTAGGCCGATTATGTTGACCATAATTTGAGCGAAGTGCACGAAACACATTCCTCACAGAACGTGAATTTTCATAATAAAGTTGAACAATTTGTAAACGTTGTTCACGCGTAAGTCTTTCCATTATGAAATGCCAAACAATACTAAACAAAAATAACATGACAGCATGACACGACTCACACGTGATCTGTCAAAAAAGGCTATTGAAAAAAGTATATCTACTTGGATCACCCGTTATTTATATTATTTCTAAATCATGTGTTCAGCATTTTTGTGGTAAACAATTTTATTTTAAATTTCGTAATTCAAAAGGCTACGTGTACACCAAAATAGGTAATAGGTTTCCTGTTTCAAGCAGCTCTCTGACTCTGTCAACACTTGGTTGTCAAATTGCTTTTTCGTTTTTTCCATTTGTTTAAGAAAAGGTCGTTAAACTGCCGTGAGTTAGTACAAAATGTTTTCCTCAAACCTAATATTGCATGCAAATCTTGTTGCAAGTTCTAAAATCTGCCACGTGGATGTTTAATTTGATTTTTTTAACCAATTTTCGAATACTTTTCAAAAGCGGATGGTCATGGGACGTCCGTCATATTACATACAAATTCTTATGAGCATTCTTAATCAACTTTGGCAATGAAATCCTTAATATTTTACCTTCCATAAGCGGCAAAAGGTGTCATTGAACTTCAAACCTTCCAATCGAATTAGAATTGATTTTATGTGAATATGCAACAACCCGGATTTCCATGCAAAAACAAATAAATTATTAAATCGAATTGACAATTCACATGCATATATGCACGAGGTGATTTCGTCTCTGTTTTGAAACTGTCATGTGTCATTAAACACAAAAGTGTAGTATGTGCATATACCGGCAATTTCACATTCGTTTCAAAAACGTATGCGAACAAAAATCCATATTTCGCGACAGGGCCAGGCACAAACGCTACCTTAAACATCTATGTACTAGGAAGTCCCATCCCAAGGCATTCTAATTCTCTTTCAAACTACAAATTCCATACATATCACATTACGTTCACCATCACACCCTTGACAGTCAACTTTGTCACCTTGTAATAGCCGCTCAATCGAAACCCTTCCACCGACAAAACATGCGCTTTCGTCCTTTCACTACCACTATGAGGCCAATTCGCAAGAACAAACACACAACCTATGACAACTGATTCCTAAACCGCACAGCAAGCGTTCCACATCAGTGCAAACTTTTTGTTCCACTTGGGCTCCATACATTCTTATTTTGGTTTCTGCATCAATGAACTTCCGGTTGCCATCGGAAGCGTACTTCTATTGACTTTCATTCGAGTAAAATGGAAGTAAAATCGTCCCAGACAAAGCACATGCGAATACCATGCCAATGCAGCGAAGAACGTCTCATGACACTTAATAAGCTTAAAAAAGTATTTGATATTTTTGTTTTTGGACTTTTGGATGCAGATATAAAAAATCAATAAAATCCCGAGGAAAACACTATCTCATGATTGTCTTATTCTCGCATCCTTAGGTCCTCTGGCGGCGTCGGATTTGGTCACCAGCAAACGGATTCAACGAACCAGCATCAGCATCATCACCAGCAAATATACCAGCCGCTTCAGCAGCAGCAGCAGCAGCAACAGTCATCAACTTCCAGTGCCCTCATGATGGGGGTAAGCACAAGTGGCGGCGGGTGCTATCCCCCCATTGTGGCGCCCAACAACCAACAGCAAGACATATCGTTGAGACAGCGTGCCGTTGCCAAGCTGCGTATGTTCAATTTTCACTTAAACTGGGACCTCCACATGACTCAGTGCAAACCGTGTGGGTAAGTTTAAGTATATCAAATATTTACTACACTCAATTCGAAACAGTTTGCCTCTCAATCGTCCTTCTTTTATTATTTCCACTTCAATATTCGCTCGCTCCTGTTACACTTTCGAAATCGCTTCTTCTCGTTCTCGTCCTTCTTCCATCACCTGGCTATCTTTTGCCTTCGGCTTCTGGCCCATATTCCATTCATTAGAATCGGTTACTCTAAACACACACCCACACTTTGAGAAGGAGAATGCTGGCTTTTGTGGCAGACGTAACCCATATATCTGGTTCCTGCACCTTTGTCATTGTTTCAATATAAAATTTACATCTCAAGTGGTGCTTGTGATTATTCAAAGCCTTCTCCCTCTTCCCACTTAAACACACATACCATCGTCTTTTCAAACTCACATACTCGCAACTAAATCGAATAAAATTATTCGCGCAAGAATAATGCAGCAGGAGAAAGAGGGCGACATATTGTTTGGTGTTTATCCTTTTAAGGCGTCAGTCTTCACACCTCCTTTTCAATGGTATTGGTGTAATTGAAGTGGGAAATTAATTTTTCGTGTACTCGTCCTACTCAAGCCTTTTCCCTCAATTCCTCCCTGTGAACGTACATGAACCCTTTTTAATTTGGTATTTTCCATTCTCTTTATTTGCTGCTCTTCCGACAGTCCCCGATCGGGAGGTGGAAATATAATTACTCGTCGATTGTGCAGGAATCGCCGTCGGGAAGACAACGAATTATACCGTTCAAATAGTTTTAAATTTGAACGCTTCGAAAGGAAGGAATGCAACGACGAACTCACAGATACTCTTCAAAAGAAGGTAAGTGATAGATGATTAAGCTTTAATTTTTTTTTATTTACTTATTTTATGTGATTTATTGTGTTTATTTTTGCTGATACGGGAAAAGTTCGGGATTGGATTTTCCAAACTGTTATACGGGAAAATTGCCAAGAGAGAGCAAACAATTTGTTTATTTTTAAGAGAATACAGCTTAACGAAGGAGAGACACACTCTAAGCTCCATCGAAATCGATGTATGGAAAAGCTTGGAGCTTTTTGTAGTTTATATAGTTTCTAGGAGATGGCAGTAATTGTTTATTTTTAGTAAACAGAAAAATGTTGCTTATTTTACGTGGAGTTGCAATGTTGGCACTGGTACCAACAGTACCGATGGAATCGTAGTGATTATCGCAAGGTTACACGTTTAACCCTTATTTTGTAATTACAAAAATAACCGGTGTTTGTGGGTCAACTTTGCCCAATCGATTTTTTTTAATAATTACACATAATTTATAGAAAAACTAAATGTCAAACAATTTTATATAGAAATATTAAAAAATTAGGGAAATACCCCATATAAATGTTCTGATTGGGCAATTGTAAACCCTGTGTACATGAAAAGGGAAAAATATTTAAATGAAACCTTTTTGAAACTTTTTTTTATCTAGGTTGTTTCTTTTGTTTTTCAGAGGTTTGCGTTTTAAGTTATCAATTAAGTGGCACGGTAGTGCCCGGCCAAGTTCTTTAGCAACTTTGGCAAGAATCCCTTCTTTTCACGAACCAACTCAGGCCATTTTGACCCCTGTAACTTAACTTACAACAAAGCCAGAGACATGACATTTTCAGCTGTTTAATATAAGCAGTTCCTGAGTTATAAGTCGCTGACCAGTGACACTGACCGACCGATCATCAAAACTATGGAGCACTTCCAATCTTCGTATAAACTTGAAACTTGGCACAGTAATAGGGTTTGCGGAGAAAACCCAGGAAAAAACATTTGTTATTTTTCATCCAGGGGGCGTGCCAGCCGCCCACGTCTCTTAACTCAGTCTCAAAAGACCCACAATTATTATTTTTCACAGGAGGGTCGCCTCTTAAAAACAAACACGGGAAAAAATAAAATATTGTTTATTTTCATTGGAGTGAGGGGGCGTGGTAGCCGCCCCCTTTCTTTAACTTTGCAGCCAAACGACTTAGAGCTAGAGGATTTGAAGAACAGACACCGAAACAAATAAAATACTGTGTATTGTAAAAAAGAGAAGTGGCAACCGCCCGTATATCGAACGCATACTACAGTAGTTTTTTTAAATTTTACATCAAAGTAGCTCTTTTTAAGGCAAACAAGCATCTATATAATACAAATTGTACTTTCGAATTCGATCGAAAAAAGGCGTTTACGTTCGGTCAAAATTCCTACAATTTTAAAATTTTGCAAAATTTCCATGTACCTACAAAAAATCATTGCAAAATGTATTAAAATCACACTAAAAACATAAATTTTGGAGAATGGCCAAATTCTCTTATACTGAGATTTGAAAATGAACGCCAAGTTTGTATTGTATTTGTTAAAAATTTCACAAATAGTATTTATATTTTTACACTTGGCAAGTTTTTAGAACAAAATCATCTTCAGTGATGAATCGGCGTCGCTGGAGGAACTCAGAGCCAACATTGAACGAGATTAGCGGTCGTTTAAATGGTTTTCGTTTTATTTAATTTCAAGCCCTTATTTGAAAACCCGAGAAATTACATAGGTACATTACTAACGTCAAAATATTTATAATTTTTTATTTAATTTATTTTCTTTTTCAATCTTAAAGCTTTCTTTACTAACTTAAAATTACTGAAGGCTTTATGCTAGAATAAAGTATTTTCTAGAAGACAAGTAAGAAGACAAGTCTCTAAGGTATCATAAACGATAGAGTGCATTTAATGTAATACGTAAAGCAATAACAAATTTCATGTAAAAACTGTTGGACGGATGAATAGCATGAAATAAGAAAACCCCGAAAGCAGACAATAACATATTAATTAATCAATTAATTTATTTCGTCACAATTTAAGTCAAAAAGTCATCTTTTAATCTTCTTGTTAAAGAATATTTTGAGCCCCTTGAAGTCCATTCTATCTATTTCCTCTAGTTTTCAAAGTTTATTTGCCTAAAAATTTTCTTCGGCTACCCGCTATTTCCTCACATTTACACGGTATATGTGTTATGTCCTCGGTATCCTCAGATCTCCGCAGAATCTGCATAAATCTGTATCTGAACTTATTTGGCGTGTTTCCGCAAGAGAAAATGCCCTGTCAGCAACACATACTTCAATTAAACGATTCGAAGAAATCTGTACTTTTCTTTAAGTTGATTTTCTGCTGCAATTATGTCATAAGTAGGTTGAAGTTAAATGTAAATCTTTTTAAGTTGATTTTTTAGCTTTCCACAATGACAATGACATATTGTATTGAAAACACAGTATCAGTGACTTACGTTACCATGGTATATGTTCCATATTCACTCATAAGTGGAAACGAATCCTTCTTAGGTATGTTATTTACAATTGCTCGAAGCCGAGATACTATAAGGTAAATGACAAATCAAACTTTAGTTGTTGAGTGCGTTGGACTACTTCGCGAGGGGTCCTCGGCAGTGTTGTCACTGAGGAGCTTAAAAATGTGGTAGATTAACAGAAAAAAAGTGGTAGATTTACAATTTTATTGCAGCTTAAATAAAGCTGAGCGATGTGCTTACAACAATCAATTAATTAATTATAAAAGAAAAACTAGGTAATTCTATTGTTTAATGGTTTGGATTTCAAAGCCAAAGCCAAATGACGTAAACGCAATCTGTTGCAAATTGCTTTACATTTTCGAACTTTTTCGATAAATTAAGCCCTAATAAGACGTTGTAGATAAATATGCTTCTCGTAAATCATAGTTCGGTTAACAAGATGGGAAGGTGACTCCACGTACAAAATTGAGCTTTGGGGAATGAGTGAATGAGGGAGTATATTAGTACTATAAACAATTCCAAAAAACGAGAATACCGCAATTCAGTATGTCAAGAACCCGTAGCGTTGCTCGACGGATTTGGTTTTAAGTTCGTATTTAGAGTTTAATCCTAAATTTAAATCCTGCAGCATTTTTGCTTGCTATTTTCGTATTTTAGAAACCAGAGATGGGTGTAAGAAATTATGTACCCAATATTTTCAAAGAACGTATACTTCATGAAAATACTAATATCTTAGAATCAACCAATTTTGATTTTATACTCTATTCGACAAACTTACCTAGTTTTTGCTAGCTCTATAATGTAGAGAGAACGTTTCGTGCTTCCCAGTTTTGAATTTTTTGCATTAACTGAAGCATAATCGTCACAACCCAAATCTTGTGAAAGTTTGTTATATGGCCAATTCAACGACGTGGAATCGACAAATCTGGATTTTCATGCACTCATTGAGCTACAGAAACAATAGATTACATTGTTCTCTTAACCTATATTGCACAATTTACAGAGTTATGGTGTATTACTACCTTGCTACTGACAATGAGAATAACAATTTTTTAAGCAAATGACAATCGAAAATAAATACAGTGAAGGAAAAGCTACTAAAAACCTTTATTCACTACTATCATTCATGGTTCTGAAAATTCATTCTGAAGGCATTAAACTGTACCTTCATGTCAAAAAATATATCTTCGTACCCACAATGGTTGGAGTAGCTAAGCTGAAGCTCTTATTTTTGTTTCAGCATTTCGTCAATTAAGAAAGTTAATTTCGTATAGATTAGGTTTTAGACGGTATGCCCATATGACAGTATGACATTGATATTAAAAACACTAAGACAATTTAGCAATATCCGATCGTCCGTAAACAATGTTTAGTCCTTCCAATTTAAGCTAGGAAGCTGAAATTTGGAGCATAAACTTTGGATGCGAAATATTTAAAAGTAAATATTTTTTATAATGCTCCAACTTGTGATCATAAAACCGCATAAAATATGTCTCTCAAAGTATTTCTTTATGCTTCATTTAAAGACCTTTAAATACAAAAAAACAGCGCCACACCGGCATTTTTTTTGTTGGCTTGGCGTATGTAGAGGTACAGTTACAGGGTTATGACCCCTCAATCTGAAATTACTGCTCATGCTGAGTAATTACAACACTTAGTTCGGAAAAAGTCATATCGATGTGGTCCGTGAGAGGGTGGCACACGTCTATAGTTTTAGCCCGGAAGAATGACAAATCGTCTGAATAGTCTAGTGCGTACGTACCGCAGTGTCCTCATCAACCCGATTATTTTGCGATAAGAGGATTGCAGTGACGAGACGAAGACGAGATTTAGGCAAACACATAAATAGATTTTATTCGCTTGTCTAAATTCCCTTTGTTTTCATGGACTTGAAGTTCTTCCCTTCGGGAGACAAGTAAGCAATTTAGTAATTACCCTTAAATTGAATTACTGCTCTGTAACAATGACTTGGACATTTGCGCAAAACACTCAAGGTAATTCATTTTCAACGTCCGATGACTGGGATAAATCAATATTACCTAAGCCTTCAGGGATTTCCAGGATATTTGAAAAGGAAAACCGTCGACAAAACGATAAATAAACAAAGCAAAGTTGACATAAAGGTGTGAGCAGGACCTTAATTGTTTTATTGCACTCATGGGTAGATTTCGTCCCGAAAATTGATCAAATAAAAACCTTAATTTAACATCACCCCCAATTCACACCTGGGTTCGGTTCGATGAAAAATTCTCCAATTACGAACCAACCACATGTGACGAAGTTGAGTGAGCGTCTGAAATGAGATTGAATTAAATAAATTGTTTCCCGCACCTTCGTGTGGCGCTGGCTAATCCAAAAAAGAAATAGGAGAACAAAAATTGAAGAGTCTAATTAAGGATGCACATACATTAAAGTTGTGTAATTACTCCGCAATCTGCGGCGCACAATACGTCGATTCTAATGACTCTTCAAGACGGACGGATGTGTTTGCCCTCTGCTCTCGTGCAATGCAATTACCATAACCACAATTGACTTCCCCATCTATGGCGTGGCAGAACCAAGAAGGAAAAGACTCCCATAAGTCGATTACCATCACTTTAGGATGCAAGGGAGGTCGCCCGCATAGGGAAAACATCCAGGACGATGACGATATGATAAGGAATGTGTTCCGTGAGTTGGTTAATCAATCAAAACAAAAAGTAGAAGTAGTGGTTGTATTTTTAAAATTTCATAATCTCTTCCTTCTTCTCTTCCGCTTCGCACTCCTGCTATGGGGGAGAAAACGATTCTCATCTTAGGCTCCCCAGCCAGCCACAATGCTCTCATTCCTATTCGCCTTCTTATCCGTCAATTGTCAGAAGTTGTTGCACGGCATGGGAATGGGAATGAGAATGGGATTTTTTTCTGTTCTTGCCTGTCCGGGTAGCCTTTCTAAAAACTGGCAGACAAACATTTATCACGAAGAAAGAAGAAACTTTGTTTCGTGCTTCCTTGTTCTATATTTTCACTTAGATCCTTTTTTTCTCTCTACAGCTGCTTCTGCTCCTAAGTATCATTACGATGTGTTTTTGTGTATGCACATTCCAATGGGAATAGGATGAGAAACAGAAAAACAAAACAAAAAATTCCCATTCCATGGATAATGGTGCAAGAGTAGGAGGACGAGGATGAACCTACCACCAGGCGCGCAATATTCTAAGCATATTCGTGTACAACTCAACTCCAATTAGCCTCAGGTTGAGTTTCTGATGCCATTGACACGAAGATGCATTATCCCAAGAGGATAGCCAGTTTGCTCGTACCACACACCTTACTGTACATCTCGTCTTTGGTTTCATAACAAATGTGATAGGTGACATTGAGCCAATTCTTTTAAAATGGCGACGAGGCGGCGGTGGCAACTCACCTACGTGTCATGTGTAGTTGTCAAAATATTTCATTCGAGTACTTCCTTATGCGGGATTATAGTTTTTATCTCTGAATATCTAAGAAGCGGGTGGGAAATATCATCCCTCGCTTGAAAGAAACTTTGAAACAGGTGTCCGAGATCCCAGGAAGGGTTTTCTCGGTTCTCTGTTTTGTTTGTTTGCTTTTTCTTGTCGGGCGTTATAATTTTCTTAATGGTGCAATTGAAGAAGCGCGCTACATTTCAACTTGTTATCCCGTAATGGTAAAACGAGCAATACAGCAATGACGGTCTCATCAGGTTGTGTACAGAAGAGGAGTCTACATCAAGATTAATCCGGGAATATCATGGGTAATTTTCTTTTATTACTGTTGTATTATTTGGAAAACACTGTATCTGGAGTGATGTTAATAACATCCCTGGGGGCGGATAGAGAACAGGCCGAGGTGTTGACTGGGTATGGGTTTTTTAGGGACAACAACGGTTTTTCTTTTTATATATCGTATGAGATCGGATTACTTGAAAGTGTTTCTGGGAAATTGAGTCGAAAGTGTCAATGTTTAGACGTACTCGTGTTCGTTTGTTTGCCATTACTTTTTGAATGTTGGTCCAAACGTTTTTTTTGTTTTTGCTTTCAGCTCTAGTTGTGAAGACAGGCTCCTACTTATTTTTAGGTATTTCTAATTTCTCTATATAAATGTGTTGTATGTGTTTATTAAAAAGGCTAACGAAAAACATGTGTTTCATGGTGGTGGGCGGGTGAAACACAGCACGTTAGTTGCGGCATCTAAGCCACTGGTGTTCAGCACTTTATGCTAGCTGCAAAGAGCTTTTCGAGAGGTTGAAGGATACATTGAACTGTTGTGATTGCAACTGTTCAAAATTAAATCTCCTCACAGTATTTCCCCGTTGTTGTTGTCAGAGATATCCGTAGACGTACCTTGGCTGAAACTAGTTGATGCACCAAGGTTTTGTTTATAACACCACTCAGCCTCTGCAATCCACATTTTTACAAGAGCATAACCCCCAAATCACAAAGGTCTGAGCTTAGTCGACCAACAGATTTTTCGCAGCGGTGTAGCGAACACTCTTTTGAGCTAAAGGCTTGCTGTGACCAAAACTTGCACGGTGTGACTACCCGAAAAGTCCTTGCATGCAAGCGACGATTGCTTCAAGTGATTTGCATACAAACGCTTGCGTCAGAATCACTTGCACAGTGTGTGAAAGCGCTTGTTCATGAAGCGTTTGCGTGCAAGCAAATCACTTGCAGCAAGCGCTTGCATGTGAGCGAAAACGTAATTTACGACCGAGCGACTTGTTATATAGATTCCTTGTGAAATGCGGGAACATAGTCCACTACCTCTTAGGTAAACATTCATCTATCGTCCAAGCGGAGATATTCTAATGGTGATCCATCATACTGCGAACAACAGGTGGAGGGCAAGCCAAGCCTCACTTAAAGCGTTGCTCAACCCCCTTACCTCGTCTAAGATAGTGCTTGAACTCAAGCTTTCCCTTTACTCCCTAAACTTGGTCTAAGCACAGTCACGAATAAGGGAAAACTAAGTACATTAAAGATTTTAGTTTATGTTGGCCGAGAAATTCGAAACACTTGAGAAAGTGTGTTGTAATTAACATTATTTGCAAGGTGTTTACTCTTTCTTTTACGCTGATTGGCACACGCAGTGGTGTATTTTGTTTCTGGACAAAGGGTCACAGTTTTTAACAGAAAAAATCGAATTGTGTGCAAAATTACGGAAAAATTTGCTCCCAAATCTCACATCAGTGTTGCGTAGTACATATTTTCAGCACCACGGTAACAAAACGGTCGCGCCCAAATTGTTCTTCGATAAGCCGCATTTTTTGCCTCAAATGCTGCATATTCGTGGTGCTTTCAATTGCCTCGCTTCCAATAATTCCGCTTCTTCTTCAAGTATAATAATATCGCCACAAATTTTCTCACTTTCCATTTCGCATATATTTTCGTTGAAACAAGCGCTTGCAGCAAGTACTTGCGCTTGCATTAGGTGACTACCCGAAAAGTGCTCCCAGCAAGTTTGCTTGCATGGAAGCAAAAAGTCGCTCGCAGCAAGCACTTTCCTCGCATGGTGTTCCTGCTCGCTGCAAGCACCTCCACGAAAATATAAAAATTTTAATTCTCGGAATGCTTGCTGCAAGCACTTTAAAATTCGAACGCATCATGAAGATAACAACATCGGACATGGTTGGATTAAACAAATTCTTCACAATTGCAAAATTACGAGCAGAAGGTACATCATTTAAATTCTGGCCCAATGACATTAGAAATTGTAACGGAGTTATAACCAACTTGTTCCAAGAAGTAGTTCATGTTAAATCTTAAAAAGTATACTTATGTTGGATTTCAATGAAAATTGTATTGAATAGTAGTAAGACCAAAGTCGGACTAGTAAAGTGTCGGTCTGACTTAAGTTGAAAAATTTTATGTTGATGATAAGTTAACAATGATGCTCAGGTTAGGGTAGGTAAGGTTAATGTGGCAGCCGGTAAGTCCGACTCACTTATAGACCTAAAAGAGGTCCGTTGTGATACCACATGGATCTAAACTTTGACTACCTTACACGTTAAACCATTTGGAGCTCTGGATATAGCGAAAGAGGTCTTTAAAGTCAATAGATCTTCAAAAATGTCATCGAAGAATGCACCTAGTTGGCCCTTACGTTTCTGGCAGAGAGCAGGACAAGTGCAAAAAAGGTGTAAGATTGTCTCCTCTTTTCTTTTTGAGACGTTCGCAAGAGGTGGGACAGCGAATAAAAAACTTTCAGGTGGTAAAGGCCGGGATTTGAACTACTTCTACATCTCCTTAAGACAGGATCGGCATTATAGATGCTCAGGTTGTAAAGAGAACATTTCGTTCAGCTATGGCAGCAAAAATTGGTATATCTTTTCTTGCCATGTAAAATCTTGAATTCATTTTGGATTTTGGATTTGGATTTGGATTTTTATTTTGTTTTCTTCTGCTGGTTCAATAATTACCCCAAAGTCATTTATAACAACTAGAATAAAGTCCACTGAAAAAGATTCTGATGTAACGCAAAACAACATTTTAACCCGTACACGCACTTAAACCCAATTAAGCAACTAAAAGTTCCTACAAATATCAAAAACCCCAATTCTCGATTTTCGTGGAAAAAATGGCATCATCACCACTTAATGTTGTCTTCGTCTTTGTAATTCATGTCATGAAGTGGTAAATTGCGTCTGCTTAGTACATCGCATTAAATTCAACCATTTTGCTCATCTCCCCCGACTACGAACTTCCGCCTCCTTGCAAACGATTCACACGCCGTTTTTCGAAAATTGCCATTTAACTAATTCCGCGCACACAATACTCCAGTCTATTCAGCGCTTTGGTAAAACTTACTTGGAATGGGGTGGCTTCCCTTCTTTATTGTGACACTGCTGCAGACTCAGACTCCCCCTTTGAATGATGGGGTTGTAATTTTCATTTTCATTTTCATTTCCATTATTATTTTTTTTATCTTCTCCCCCAATGGCGCAGGAAATTTTCGTTTTAGTTCTTTTTTCTTTTACTGTAAAAAAAATGAATCAAATAGAAAAATCACCACAAAAAAAAAAGAACACGATGCTCCTCAGCAAAATGTATTTATGTCCCCAGCTTTGCGTGGACATGAACTCATTGAAAAAAGGCCATGCCACAACAAAAGAGCATCCACGCAGTCCAGCAAAAGAAAAAAACACTCAAATCCCTGACAATCCCCGTATAAGTCAGAGTCCGACATTGTCAACGGGTGACTTCACAGAGGCAACACCGGGGGAATGGTTCTAAATGTTGTGCCATTTTTTTATGCGTTTCCAGCCCCCTCGAAAATGATGTCCTACGGTCCACGGTGGACCTGGTCGAGAAGTAGTTTAAATAAAATTCCACTAAATAACCAGATTTTTGGTGGATGATGGACCAAAAATAGAATTACCGGTGAATAAATTCAATAAATCATTTTTTTTGCCGTGCACATCCCAAATTTTTGAGTCCGAAACGATGTTTGGTTGGGTTCTGGGCTTTGTGGGATTATGATTGCCATTTATTGTTATTGGCGTATCGATGGAGTAATTTTCACCAGAGGAAATTGCTTTTGAGGTTACTTATTTGTATTTTTCTATTTTTAAATTGAGTGCAAATAAATTGTAGGCAAATATCTTTGACAGGTAAATTGACAGATACATGTGGATTTTTAGACACAACATGGCGTGAAGCTGAAATGTGTTGAAGGTTAGCCAAATTGTGTTGATAGAGATTAGGAAGAGCTTTGGCAGTAAGTGGATATGAAGTAATAGGGAATGTTTATCATAAAAGAAACACTTAAAAATTGATTATTTTTCTTGGTTCGAACATGTCAATTCAAATTTAAATATTGTTTTTGGAAAATTGGGAGTGGAAGGCATGGTGGTTTGGTTTATATTATATCTGTAGGTATTTATACATTTAAAGTTTTTAAGTTTTCTTAGCTTAAACAGTTTTCATCAATTTTAACACTGAAGCTTGAGAACCGATTTAGTTCTTGTCTTCAGATCTTAAACTTGTAATTGTTCATCCAGAGGTAGTATTTTTTAAGAACAAATGGTGTTCTCCATTTAGGTGGCGTGGTTGGCAATGCCGATGCACATTGGTTTTGAACGTCTGTAAACTGTAATGTGCAGGAAAAACGAAGCGTGGGAGAGCATTCCACACACGTGTAGACCGGCTGATAAAAGAATCTTTGTATTACACTGTACGTCCGAATATTGGCTTAAGGGTGAGCTGATAAAGCATTCCTGGCATGCAAGAGACATTATGACGTTGACTAAGAGAGTCAAGCGATTTCGCGATGTCTCTATCACCAATAAGTTTAGTCGCACGTTTTTGAATCCTATCCAGTAGCTCCAATTATGTTATCGGTGCACCAGACCAGATCAGAAGGTTGAAATATGGTATCATCGATCCCAAATGCACGCATTATCGAAAAAAGAGCTTGGTGCCAAACTTTGTCAAATGCTTTTGAAATATCAAGCGCAGCGACCTTGCTTTCACCACCGAGATGAATAGATTGGTTCCATTATTCGGTTAGATATGTCATCAAATATCAGAAGACCTGTTGCCAAGAAAATTATAGTGCCGGTCATTAAGAAGTTTATATTTCATGAGCAAACGATTTATCAGCGGTTCCATGGCCCTAGAAAGAAGGGATGTAAGGGCAATTGGTCGGTATTGCAGTCATTTCTGGCTCGTTTAAAGATTTTTCGGTTTTTTTCAGATGGGTTGGCCTTGTATGACCGAAAGCTCACCTGTTTACCCTGATAGCCTCTTTGCAGCTCAAGTCATACCATGCGTTCACCTTTGGTTTGATAGTTTTTATCCTGTTAGGGATAAAGCGTTTCATACCTGGGTGAATCATATTTGTAATCACATCGGCAACAGCATCCACGTTCTTGTCGAGGAAGCACATCCACCAGTTAAAAGATAGTATTTGAGGAAAAACACGAGAGTAAATAGACAAAAAACTGTGTGTAAATATTCTAAAAAGCGTGTCATGGCAATTGCCTATATATCTAATTCAAGTCAAAGAAAAATTAGTCAGTAAGTAAATTAGGAATGTTTACTTGAAATTTAATCGATCAATTTAATAAAGCAATTCAAGTAAATTTTTTATACTTGAAGTCAATAAATGTAATATTCGTTTTTTGCCGACTTTATTATATTATTAATGTCAGCGTAACTCGTACAGCTCCAAACATTTAAAAAAGTGCAAGAGGGACAAAACATTTTATTTAGTTTTCAACTACCAGTCAACAAAGTAACGGGTGATCCAAGTAGAGATACCTTTTTCAATAGCCTTTTTTGACAGATCACGTGTGAGTCGTGTCATGCTGTCATGTTATTTTTGTTTAGTATTGTTTGGCATTTCATAATGGAAAGACTTACGCGTGAACAACGTTTACAAATTGTTCAACTTTATTATGAAAATTCACGTTCTGTGAGGAATGTGTTTCGTGCACTTCGCTCAAATTATGGTCAACATAATCGGCCTACTGAGCGTACTATTCGCAACACCATCACCCATTTTGAGACCCAGCATTCATTATTGGATAATATTCGACCGAATAGACCACGTCCAGCACGCTGTGAAGAAAATATAGCGGCCGTAGCTGAGAGTGTACACGAAGACCGTAGAGAGTCGATTCGGCGCCGTTCGCAGCAACTCGGACTGACGTATGGAACGACTTGGCGCATTTTACGTCAAGATCTTAAATTGAAAGCGTACAAAATACAGCTTGTGCAACAACTGAAGCCGCTCGACCTTCCCAAGCGACATCGCTTCGCTCTATGGGCTCTTGAAAAGTTCCAAGAAGATCCGACGTTTTCGAGGCAAATTTTGTTTAGCGATGAGGCCCATTTCTGGCTCAATGGGTATGTAAACAAACAAAATTGCCGCATTTGGGACGAAGAGTCCAACCTGAAGAGATTGAAGAACTGACACTTCATCCAGAAAAAACAACGGTTTGGTGTGGTTTGTGGGCCGGTGGAATCATCGGTGATCGAAAGTGATCGAAAATTGGCCTCAACGGATGGACCATCTGCGACGTAGCAACGGCCAACATTTGATAGACATAATCTTCAAAAAATAAATGAATAATTTCTGTGTTTTTTTCTTTAAAAAAGTTGGGAACCTCGAAATGGATCACCCTTTATTTATGTATATTTTTGGCCCAAGGATTCATTGAAATGAGAAGTAAAACCAACCATATTGTACTTCATAGAAGGAGTTGGGCGTTCTTTTTTTTTTGTAAAAAAAATTCAGCTTTTTTGGGGGAAACAATGACACAAGCATTTTAGTAACAAAAATTAAAAGATATCAAATTTACGAGCTGTTGGATTACATTTTTTCAAAATTCAACTTTTGAACCCTGATATTTTTTCTTAAATTGCACCCTAATAATGTTATGCTACGTTTCCACGAAGTGTTGAACCGAGATTAAAACTAAACTACCACACAAATTTTAATCCGTTAAACACTAGCTTGAAAAATAATCTAGAAAATACTAGATTTTCATGTAAGAATCGGCTTTTGGACACACTTAATACGAATTAACCTTACCTGGATATATTAGAAGTGTCGTTGCTGGCTGAGAATTGAGGACGGGGAAGCAATTTGACAACCAGATGTTGGACATTTTGTGCGCAAATTTGACAGCCAGATCTAATTTTTTTCGGTGGAAATAGTTACACAGCACGGGCATTAAGGAAATGGGGAATTAGATAAAAAATGATAAACCGATGCACATTGATTTTAAATGTTTTTGCAAACTATAACGGTTACGAAAAAAAGAGTGCCGTAGAACATCTCATATATTCGAGTTGTGCAGAAAACGAAAAAATCTTTATATATCACAGTATTTCCGAATACTGGATTTAGGGTAAACTGATGAGCATTAAAATGTGGTAGGGGGGGAATGCAACTCGCTATTTTGTCCGAGCATTTAATTTGTTTTTCATAACTAATAACGATTTTTCCCGGTGAAGTGAAATATAGCCAAACGAAATAAGGCAAAATTCCAAATTTGGTATTATTTCACTTTCAGAAACGAAACGAGGTTAAATTGCTTTATTTCACTATGCAAAACGAAATAAAGTCAACTTTTATAACTTTCAGTTAACAATTTTATTTTCTTTATATTAGGGTATAACCCTAATATTCTATTATTGTGTACGAAAATTAAAACAAAATTTCATTTTTTGAAACGATATAAAGTAAAAATTGGAATTTGGTCTTATTTCGATTTTGAAATGGAAATAATGCCCAGAATTATTTCGATTGTCTATTTTTTGAGATAAAGCATTATTTTGAACGAAGCATAATTTATAAACTTTTTGTTGGCACTTAATACATACTCTTGACAGCAATCTCATTTGTCGATCTATGATTAGTCTTAAATTATGGAAAAGAAAGTTTACTGCGATTGATACAGTGCCTGCCGATCTACTGGCGGAGCCGAATCGTATATTCCTCTTGTAGTGTTTTTCTTAAATATTTTGACATCCACTGACGATTGACAGTGTCGATTTAAGATTCTTTTCCAACAATGAGTTTTGTTCTCAATCCATCTTAGTTACGAAAACTCTTACAACTAGGCAACGAGGAGCTAAAAATCATCAACAGATTTGTTTTCTTCCAAAATTGCACAGAAGTAGATGACCAATTGACCTTAGCATTTAAAAAAAAGTCAGCATACATCTGTCGCTATTTGCAACCCCATTTAGCACAAACATGCCACAGTCATTAAAAAAAATCGGTTAAAAGCCTACAATATTTGTTATAAGCATTTCTCATACATATTTTTAAATATTTATAAAACGCAATCTTTTACCTAACTAATAACTTACAATTAAATATTTAGTATTTTATTTGTATTGCCCAGGATCGTACAATGCTGTTTTCAATTTTCAAAGGGTATTCCATTTGAAGATTTTGGGGAGTGCAAGAGGAGCCGCCGTAAAAGTAAAAAGTAAACATTTTTAAAAAACATATTGGTTGCAGCGCAACGTAACTAACAAAAAAATAAATATAAATATTAGGCGTAAACGGCCCATACAGGACCTAAAGCCTAGCTTCTCCAACCATTGTGTGTGCGAAGTTATATTTTTGACACGAATGGAGGGACCTACAGCTTAATGCCGGTTCCAAACGGAAATTTATTTCTGAGAAGCTTCTCATGACATTTCTTACTCTTGGTTGTTTATCAGACGTTCGCAAGAGGTGGGGCAGCGACTAAAAACTTTCAGGTGGTACAGGTCGGGATTTGAACCAGCAACCTCTCGCTTAGTAGTCCAACGCACTTAACCACTGCACCAGCGTAACTAACGCTCTACGGATAAATAGAAATCCTTACATACTTATCCATTTTCCAAATTAAGAAACAAACAAGTTTTCTTAGTAAAACTGCAATACCTTGAGTAGAAATGTTCTTACTCAATCAATTTGTAAATTTTTTTTAGCATTATGCATTAAAGTGTTCACAACTTGTTACCCTTATTCCTTGCAAATCTAAGATTTTAAAAATTTGGGGAGTCCAAAAGCCATAGGCTCCTAAAGAAGCCATTCCGACAGCGCTGCCCAGGATTAGTTAAAAAAAACATAAGGAAAGGCTACAGTCCGCTTGGGGCGAACAGTATGATACCCTATCCTATCCTTATCCCTATGTACCCCAAAGAAAAAATTCATAAGGAAAATGAAAGATAGCATTTTATTTCATTCTATGAAATTTATAGAAAAAAAAATATTTTATTTTGAAAAAACGCCCCCAAAAAGTGGGCGTGGCCAAAAACTTTGTATGGGCGATATATTGGAAAAAATATTTGCTAAATATATTGTTAAACATTTTTTTTCGATTTCTATGAAAATTTTCAAAGAAAACAGCATTTTAGTGAAAAACGCCCACAAAAAGTAGGCGTGGCAAAAAACTTTATATGACAAATTTATAAAGGTAGGCAGTACCTACATATCTTGTGAAGGTTTTACAACTTTATCTCTCTAACTTAAGCCTTAAAACGGTTTTTTCTAAATTGTGGGCGTGGCAGTGGGCGGATTTAAAAACTTTTAACACTTTACCATTTCGGGACCCTAGGGAGTATATGCTCCAAATTTCAGCCTCCTAGCATGACTTTAAAGGCCTCAAAAGTTGATACGGACGGACGGACGGACGGACGGACGGACGGACATTGCTAAATAGTCTTAGGATTTGGTCCTGATCATAAATATATATACTTTTATGGGTCTACGACGAATATTAAGGGGTGTTACAAACTATGTGTCAAAATTAATATACCCTTAGGATAGGGTATAAAAACCAAAAACTTTAAAGCAATGTGACTTAAAATTATCGCAAACCAAAAAAATGCAATTAAATTCACAGAACTTGCAAAAACCTCTAATTGTTATTCTTACAAAAGAGTCCTTTAAACTCCACCACATAAAAGCAAGAACGAGGAACCCTGCTTTCAATTATTTATGCAAAAACTCTTTTCATTTGTTTAATTTAAAGTCGGATTAATTATTCAGTCCAATTCATTTAATTGCTTGACTATGAATATCCGCCACACAGTGTTAATGAAAAATCTCCACTTAGTTGATGGCCATGGCACTCCCTCCAAACGGGGTGACATTTTTGAGTCTGTTGACATTTCAATTTTTTTTTTTTTTTGTGTCATTATATATTTTTTATTTTGTTTACTTCTTTTGACGTCATTGTCATTTATCTAGCCAGAGAGACCACAATAAAATATAAATATTCACAAAACTGGATGATGGCAAACTAGAAATGAGCAACGAAGAGAGGAAAACAACACATTTAGCATATCAAAGGACGAAGACATTAATCCTTGAAAAATCCCCTCAATACAATAAAAAAGAAAAGAAAATATGTGTCCGATAGAAAAACACTTTTTTTTTGGTTAAATATGTGTCCTTGGAATGGGTGCCAACGCCAAAGATTGTCACAACCAGAAAAATCACAGCAGGCGGTCGAATTATCACCATCTTTTTCGACGCACAAAAAAGAAAACTTTACAAAAAGAGCTGCAAATTCAAAGCAAGGAAAATTCCTCATCAAACAAAACCAAAAAAAAAACCACCTGCAGTTCATGGTGCTCTTGACTCACTCCCCCCTTTTGGAACAACAAAAGGGCGAAAAATCCTTCACAGACGACAGACACTACCACGACGACGACGGCAACGGCGATGAAGTAGAAGTATAAAGTACGACATTGTAGACAAATATATACACACTGCACCGACCGAGTCTGGAGAAGGAGCTCATAAATATTTTATGGAAAACATCATACTTAGAAGCAAATCCTTTTTCTCGATTTATTTTTTTTTCTTTGCTATTTACTAAGTAGAAGAAAGATTTTTGAGGTATAAAGGGAGCAGAATAGAAATCCTTGCAGAAGGAACTCTAAATTATTATTTAACTTTTAGTTTCTCAATCAATACAAGGACAACCAAGAAACCAGCCAGGTGGTATGGGTCATCAAATTGTTAGGAAGACGATGTCTAAGGACAACTGGTGTCTATCGGTTAAAGATGGTTTATTACTGAGACAAGCAACTTTTTAAAAGCGTCGCGGGTTGCAGCTTAAATAGGGTTTAGTCCTTATTTAAGAGAATATATATTATTTATTGTTTAAGAAATTTAAAAACAAAAAAAAAAGTTTTCATGGGTGAACAGAGGGATTGTTACCCTTAGGATCGTCTGTCTCGGCGAGCATTTTGTAAACTCTTGGCAATGTAGTAAATATTTTGATATATTTGGAATGCACGGGGATGGTTGTCCTGAGTTACCAAATGTATTTTGCGTATACTCATACTCAATTTGAAAACTTCTGCCTTTTTTAGTGGAACGTTGTTATATTATGTTTAGTCTTCTCTTTGGTTTTTTTTTTACGGAACGTACTTCACGTCGCTAAGCCCTGGGCTCTATTGCATTAACGACTTGCGCGACCTATCATGCATTTTTAGAATTTGTTGTTACCCCAGCTGTGCAAGAAAGTGACTTAGCTTATAATATTGAAATTCAAATTGTTAAAAGCTGTTTTTGTTGTTATCATAAATTTCTGCATTTGTATACGGGGTTACCAAGTTAAGACGCATTTATAATCATTTGAGCGGAGATTCTGATTCAAGTTATAGTTCGTCAAAGTGGGATACGGCAAATTCTAAGATGTAGATATTTACTTACTTGGCAAGCGTTATTCTTCTCTTGATTTCTGAAGAGATGTCCTTTTCAGATTTCAGATGTGATAGCAGAGGCGAGGAAGTCAAAGGCTCTTACTAACTATTGTGACTGTCGTTTGTGACGTTCTGGCCAAATCAAAGAAGTTGAATGTCCCTTATTGTTGACAGCAGATAGTTTATTTTGGCATCGTGTACCACTGGATCCATTTTTGTCGAATTTTTTTAAATACTTGCAAACGAGCCAGCGACAGATCGCTGTGCAAGTAATTGAACAGACTTTCGTACCTCGTGTTTTCGCTTGTGAGTTTTGCACAATTCTTTCAAGTATAGTGTTAAAGAGGTCACAGGATAGCACGTCGCCTTGCCTTAATCCGTTTTTGACATGAAAGGGTTCGGTTAAGTCGTCATCGACCCTAGTGCAATTTTCTCCATCCTCATCCTATACGAATGTACAGTTTCTTTCAAGAGATGATGTCATAAGCTGCAGAAGTATGAATATTTGGTCAATTAGGGAATTATCAGGCCTTGAAGTTCATATAAGATCTTGTTCAGCGTATTTTGTGAACGTTTTAAGTCCTTCCAAATGCGGCTTCAGACCTAGAAAATCTACGATCGACCAAATCTTCACATTGCACCCGATCCTGGATAAAACATAAGAATTTAACATCGATACCCACCACCTGTTCATCGATTTTAAAGCAGCGTACAACAGTATAGATAGGGACGAACTATATCGTACCATGTCCAGCTTTGGCATTCCTGCTATCGATACTGATAAGTCTTCTTAGGATGGCTTTTGAGAATGCTCGCAGTACCGTCAAAATTGGTAGGGAATAAACCGAAAACTTTGACACCACCAGAGGGTTAAGGTAAGGTGACGCACTGTCGTGCAGCTATTTCAATATTGTGCTTGAAAACGTAGTACGCAACACCCAGGCCAGTACATCAGGCACTATCCTTAATAAATCAACACAATTAAAGTGGAGTCAGCAGCAAGCATTATGGGGCTGATTATAAATGAGGACAAGACGAAGTATCGGGTTTAACAATAAGAGCGCTACAAATGTTTTTTTTAAATAAAACAACAACGGTCTTGGATATCAATGAAATTCTTTATTCCTGTGAAAGTACGTTCGATGCCATTATGTATGGAACTCGATTTCTTTTACATGGCTACGACGGGCACGCTTGCAGAAGTCCAGATGCTGAACCCAATTTTCGACGATTTTCAAGCATAAATCGGCCGATACTGCTGCAATTTCACGTTCGATATTCGTACGAAGTTCATCAATCGTCGCTGGCTTATTGGCATAGTCCATGTCATTCAAATGGGGCCAAAAATATTCGGTTATCATTGAACGGTAGCGATTCCCATTCACAGTAACCTGCCGGTCTTGATCATCACGGAAGAAGCCCAATGACGCCGCCGGCTCATAAACCACACCAAACCGTACTTTTTTCGGGATACAATGATGACTCATGGAGTACGTGTGGATTGCTGCCTAACCAATATCGCAGAACATTTTGTACTGTGCCTGTAGATTTAAATTTTTCCACTAGACGCTCAATTGTTGATCTGCTAGGCCGATTATGACGACCATAAATTGGACGTAGCGCTCTTAACGTTGAGGCCACTGACTCCGAATTTCGGTAGTAAATTTTAATAATTTTGACTCGTTGTTGGCTCGTATATCCTTCCATCATGAAATGGCAAACCTTATTGAAGATAAATGTCAAAAGAGCGGCAAGAAATATGGCGTCGTTTGCTGTCCCTGTCGCTTTACATTTGTAGCGTCCCTGTTGAAAAACCCTGTATAAGCTTTCAACAAAAAAAGTCCAATTTCACCATTGACTTGGTCAGAACGTGACAATTGAAAGTTGAGTTGAGTTGAGGTTTGAGGTAGTTGTAGTGAATTTGTCTACCTGGGCACGGCTGTAAAAAAACATCAGCGCGGAAATCAAACGTAGAATTATTCTTGCTAATCACTGTTTCTTTGATCGAAATAAGCAATTAAGAATAAAGCTCTATCGAGAAGAGCCAAGGATACGCTATACAAAACACTCATCATCCCGATCCTGCTATATGATGCAGAAGCATGGATGAAAGCTCCACTGCTGTATTCGAGAGAAAAGTAATACGAAATATTTATGGTCCCGTATGCGTTGACTAAGCAAACAATGTTTGGCCAAGAAGATACAACAACGAGTTATGCGTGCAGTATAGCGACATAAGCCTAGTTAAAAAAATCCGTATCCAGCGGTTAAGATGGCTGGGCCATACAGAGCAGATGAATATTGACGATCCGGCGAGTAAAGTCCTCGACGCCTTAACAGAGGGAAAAAGACACCAAGGAAGACCTCATCTCCGATGGAGCGACCAGGGAGAAGGAGACCTCCAACTGCTTCGAGTGCGAAACTGGAGACGGCAGGCTAGGAATCGAGCCGGCTTGAGGGGCATATTAATTAAGGTCCAGGAGCACAATCCTTTCAGCGCCATCTTAAGTAAGTAAGTCCGACCTTCACTGATAAGCGTTTACCTTAAGGATTTGGTTTTATTTTTTTGCGAACCGACTTTATCTGGGAAATGAGTTGGTGTATGCTCTCTGGTGTGACCTATAGACCGTCCGGACAAGCCTCTATAAGTCAATGTTAAATAATTTGCTTCTGCCTGACACCGGATTTTGTGTCGTTTTCGCTGTTTAGCAGTCTACGGAATTGTTTTTTCATATCCTCAGCACCGACTGTGACTTTACTTCAAAGTTTCCTTGTTCATCTCCACAGTTGGATTTGTGATCGTCACTTTCCTTTTATCTTATCATACATCCGATCATTATTCCTGGAGTAGCAGCTCTTTTTTTTCCTCCAAAGAAGCTAATTTTCTTCACTTCTGGTTTGCTCGTAAAGCTCACGAGCCTCTCTAGTCCTTCTGTGCAGCGCCGAATTCAATTTTTCTCAAAAATGTTAATTCATCAAAATGTAATTCGTTTCAGGAATTATTTCTCTGGTAAATTCTCTATGAATTTTTTTAAAAAAATTAATGTATGTATAGCAAATGTTTTGAAAAAAATGCATTTAAAATGAAAAGCTGATGCTACTAACATTTTTTGTGTAATTAAATCAGGTCTACAAAATATGTAAAGTAGTTTTTCTAGCTATATCTAATATTTTTGAAGTTTTATTATTTAGAGTAGTTATACTTCAAAATAGTAATTATTGACTTCAACTTGATATAAATTGAGTTGGGGTGATGATAGAATCCTCTACTGTACCACATATTTCGGATCTAATCTTTAGTAATATCTATCCATATGCGAATTTTTTCAATAAAACAACCAAATATATAGACAAATCAATTTTGCTCTCAGCTATATATGTATATGTTTGCGAAGTTTTTTCTGGTGTCTCGGCATCTATGCCACTGGTCTTCAGAACTTGATTATGGCTACAAAGGACTTGTCGAGAGTTAAGATCGGACCTAAATAGATGCCCGTTAGTGGGTTTTTTATGTTTTGCAGGGTCGTTATCAGTAAATCTGTCCTTATCCAAGGCTTAGTTGTTGTCTGAGCACTTCGTGCGCGAAATAAGCACTAGTTGAAAAAAAAACGTTAGATGGCGGACCCTATATAATGGCATCACCAAACTTCTGACCAATTAAAGGTCGTAATTAAAAAAATTAAATACAATTAACCTCTAAACCGCTCACCTATAAAAGTTCACCTGAGTCCTGTAAAAGTTTACACAATTTTCTAAAACTCAAAGATCAAAAATCAATACTTCTTCTCTTCTTCTCTCACAGAGAAGATGTGAAACCAGCTCTACCTCCATACTAATTGCAGTTAATTTCCTTCGCAGTCGTCGTCCTTTTAACTATTCGTCTCCCTATTTGCGTTTTCACTTAACTCACGACATCTCCATTAAAGAAAATTACTTCCAGTTGCAACCCTAGTAACCTTTCTCCAATCGCTTTGTTACTTTGTAACTTTCTCTACGCCAACTGCAAATGGATTCAATTAATTGACGACGATGTAATCAAAGACAGCAATAGCCATCAGTTAAGATAAAAATATTTCCAATCATTCGTTTCTTCTTCCATTACTTCTCAATATTCGCTCGCACCTACATCAGTACAAGAGGTCTAGTTTCCTCATCCGCATTGTCAAGGGAATCGCGAGGAACTATATACGCATACGGTTGTGGAAGGAAATAAAGAATTTGCGTGCCTAGACCGAATCAATTAAACTGGCAGCACTACGTTAGGCATATTTATTGGCATTCCGACAAAAAATTACCGTTTAATGTTCATTGCCAGTTGTTGCGAATCCACTAAAACACCTTGTAAACGATGTCATAAAATTTGTGTTGCTTTCCATGACAACAATGCACGCTCTCTGACAAAAAGGATGCTAATTTTGCAAAATCGAGCTCCTTTTCAATTGATACGGGCATGAGCAGCCAGCGACACTGCTGGGAGCAAACCGAATATCAATGGATAATGGTAAGCCACAGGATATTTTAAAATTCACCGAAGAGATATACATCAATCGCATTCCCATGCGGGGTTTCTTGAATTTCCATATAAATCACAAGTGCTGGATGGACGAGAACGCACGTCTCACGAAATCGCATATGGAGATGGCGTAAGGATACAATTATTTGTCATGAAACTCAATTTGCTGCCGCAGACTTGTTACGTTACGGAATGGTTGCGAATATATTTGTCTGTTAGGGACTTTTGAAAAAAGATGAAAAATTCTCGAACAGACGGAATCGAAAAAGTAACGTTAGGAAGGGGAAGGGTCTTGGCTTCTGAAAATTGAATAGTTGTCATTGACTTTTGGCATTCGCATTCGATTGATCTTCTTCTTGTGTAATTTTAACTTTCAATAGTTTTTTTTTGTAAGTCGAAGTCTTGTAATATTAGAAATGCGTTTATTTATGTATCTACGAATGGAGGTGGGCATAATAAAAAATAGGAAATAAAATAAAAATGGAACCTACTTTATATTCTATTTATACTCTATACAACCCTAGATTTCGCTTAATTGTCTTTTTGTATTTACAATTGTCTCTTGGGCAGGGGGGAATACTAGCTTAAGAGCATTGGAATCATCTTAGACATTTTAAGAGTTTGCAGAAATGGTTTTGCAAGCACCAACCTACAAATTCGCCTAAGAATAATTTTCGAAGTATTTAAGCTCAGTTAAGTTAAAGTTAACTTTGTATAAACCTAAAGATCTAACCACGGCAATCTTACTAAACTAAACTGAGACAATGGTTTTCAAACTGTGCCAATGTTATGATTCAACGTTTTTTTTTTATATAATTTGCACGTGCAAAAAGGATTGTTAGCACCCTTATAATGTTATAGTAACACAGCACGGGCGTTAAGGAAATGAGGGATTAGAAGAAAGAATGAGAAACCATTGATTTTAAATATTTGAAAATTGTAATGGTCAGGAAAAACAGAGTGAGGCAGAGCATTCCACATTCGTGCTGTACGGCAGAGGAACGAATCCTTAAATTTCACAGTTCGACCAAATATAGGCTTTAGGGTGAACTGATGAGCATTCCTAGCGTGGCGAGTATTACGGTTGAAGTGTTGAAGGCTATTTCGTTTGAGCTCTTGTGATGGTAGTATCGATAGAACAACGATAGGCAGGAGACATTACGACGATGACTAAGAGGGTCAAGCGAATTCGCAATATCTCGGTCGCCAATAAGTTTTATCGCGCGTTTTTGATTTCTGTTAAGTAGCTCCAAATATGTAATTGGTGCACCGGACCAGATATGAGCGTTGTACTCAAGTTTTGGGCGAATAAACGCCTTGTAGATTCTAGCCCGATCAGAAGGGATAAAATATTTCTTGCATCACTTGAGGAAGCCTAGACACTTCGCAGCGTTCTTGGCGACGTCGAGTATGTGGTCATTCCAACGAAGGTTGTCATTAACACACATACCGAGAATGGAAAGTCTTTCGGATTCAGCGATGCAAGCGCCATTCATGGATAATGGCAGAGTATTGAGGTTTCGCTTTAGTGACAGAAGACAGCATTGTGTTTTGGAAGCATTAAATTCCACTCTATTGGTTTTACCCCACTCAAGAATGCTGTCAAGATCGGAATTTAATGAGCTTAACATACGTTGCCGTTCCAGTTCGACGCCCGAAGATGAGGGGCGTTGCCCAGAAAACGAATATGTAAAGCTGAGGGTACTGTCATCGGCGAAGGAATGAATAGGATTAGAAGTAACAGAGAGTAGATCATTTATAAAAATGAGAAAGAGAGTCGGAGACAAAAGGGAGCCTTGGGGAACACCAGCATTTATTTGGTAAGTTGCCGACTTGAAACCGTCCAAAACAACTTGAATTGAACAGTCCGAAAGGTACTTTCTAATCCATTGAATAAAGGTATCATCGATTCCAAAAATCGTTATGACTCAAACGAGAAAGAGTGGGTTTTATGGCGAATATAAATATGGAAACACTAATTATTTTGACTTGTTCACGTGCCAAAATTATTATTTCTTAACAAAATAAGTGGCTACTCCTGTTTAGGGCGCCAAGCAGCTCTTGACTGATTTAAAATCTAGATCATTTTTTCAAAAGACTTAAAGGAATCAGATTCTTAAGGCGTTCTTAGATTCTACCTTCACAACTAAGAAAAGAAAGAACCCGAATGAAATGCAATGCACTTGTGGGTGCTCAGAAAAATGCTGGACTGTCTATTGAAATCGATAAACAACAAAATTCTACTCAGACCGAGCTGAACTTGTGGCTAGTGTATGCGCTTGCTTGACGAGATCGTTGGGCTAAGTGAAGTTTTGATTCCTGATTGGTAAAAGTGTTTTTCAAATTAATGACCAACATATAGACCAGCCGTGGCAAGCCGTAATTCAAACGTAATGCAAACTGTAATGCCAGCCTTCATTGTTCGTGATGGCAGCTTTTTAACTTTCGGAACCCTTAAAGAATATAAAGAGCTTTGATACGATGCCGACCGAAAAATTTGAGATTTGCAAGAGCTGCAGCAGTGAATAAAGACTTCCTATGCAGTTCTAACCCTTGAGCCACTCCATTCAGGTCATTAAGCAAAGGTTAAAAAGGAGTAAGATTGCTGTAATTTTTATTGCATTTTTGAAGAGGGAGGAGGGGAGCATGGTGACTGATGTAATCGCGCCTCTTATCATTCCCGAATCCGAATCTTTGGATGGGATAAGATGTGAATAAATGTTGCAATCATATTTCAAAATTCTCGTCTTGGAACGGAATCAGCTGAGATGACTGATGTAACCAATATCAGCCTGCTCCTAAAAAATTTATGGAGAAGAGGAGTCACTAAGGGGAGCAGCAGTGTGAGGTGACTAATGCAATTAAAACTCAAACCACTGTCAAATTATTCTTTTCCAACCATTTGGACTTAGTAATGAATTTCATGATGACCTTCGTGGCTCGAAAAGGTATTCACCTTAAAAATGTCATGCTCAATCTGTCAGGTGCGTGTCACTCGCACAGAAAGATTGTACTGGTTTTCCCTTCCTCGAAACTGCATCTTTTCCAGAAGCCGTTGCCTGCTTAACTGGAAGTGGCCAGAACGTAGCTTATATTTTTCCTTCAAATGGAGAGTATCTGATTGGTTCTGATTGAACTACGTCCAGGCTAGTCTGACCGTGCGCTCTGTAGTACATGGAAATAATGTTCACAAAGATTTCACACCTGTAGGCAATCTCATTGCATTGCTTTACCATCTGAGGTCTTACTGTCTGTGATTCCAGAGTTTTGTTTGCTGCTCGACTGATTTTAAAGTCCACGAAAGTTTTACCATCTTTGGATTCCATAGCGAGTCTTCAAGCTGCTTTTTGAGCAACAACTTCCGACTAAAATACAGGTAGTCCATTGGTTCCAAACCCGGCAATTTGAAAAAATGTCCGCTACCCTTGACATCTTGTGCTAATCCCTTTTTACCTTAGTAGTCGAATTATGTAGCATTAAACTCCTATCCTAATAGGATCGGTTTACGATGACAGTGTAAAGCTAATACCCCGAGCGGAGCAATGAAGTTGCATGAGCGGTACCTACTGCCTGCGGAAAGAGTGTAGCGTACTTATGACATAGGCGCCTGCCTGACGAAAATAATGAGCTGTGAAGTTTATATCTTTTAATTCTGAGCAGCAACAGTACCTGTGATTAAGGGATTTCAACATAATCTTTTTGAACTAATGTCCCAGTTAGGTGGCATTGTGTCATTCCTCTATTCTGTATGAACCCCAGGGCTGTTGTGTGCATATGCATGCTGATCTTTGGACGCATCCATGCCGTTTGCAAACTTCTATGTACTGAAACTTCCAACTTGGAGCCTATAACCTTTTTAAGTGACGTGAAATAACGCCAAACGAAATAAAGCGAAATTCGAAAAATTTAGCATTATTTCCATTCCAAAATCGAACCGCCTTTTTAGAGCAATAATAAATGGTAACCGTTGAAAATTTGTATATTCCCAGAATATATCTCATTCATTGCCATATTGAATTTGATCTCGACAAAAATTTAGCTTTGACTTTCAATCAAAGGTTTACTTGAAATACCATCAGACTTGCTCTAGGAATGGGTTGGTGGTTTAAGGCTACACAAAAAGTCTAAAGAGATAAACTAATAATTCTTGCAAAACAAAACAAAAGCGAACATATGCGGCAACTTTAGACGCACTTCTTAACAAGATCGGTGTAACGCTTTCAACTAGATCATTTGGTTTCATACCACAGCGCTTAGGTTCGCAGCGATAATTCTGAATCCTTTCTTTGACAAATATAAGGCTTATATTTTCAATGTGGAGCTCAGGCATACCTATAACCACTATTTTATTCTATATCAACGAATTTGTAAACTATTTAACAATTTCAAAAAAGTCCTCTTCTCCCGTACCAGGTACATGAAGCATTTTAATACTTGCACTTTGAACTGAGATATTGTAACATACTAAAAGCTTTTAAATAAAGATTTTTATTCCTTTTTTTTTTCTTTGAACAACTATTTGGAAAGCATCCGAACCTCCCTAATCTGTATCAAAAAGGCGCCTACTAATCTACCTTTATTCCACCCTCAATACCAGGCAAACTAAAAATGACCTCCCCCATAAAATAATATTTCAAATTTTTAAGCATGGCTTTCTGCCAAATTGTCTCTAGCCCCATTTGCACTTATTTCTGTTGCATCATCCCAATTAAATAACCGCAAAAGCAGAAGTTAAAAAAAAACACCCAACCAATTCGAAATACCTTACCCAGCAACAAAATGTGACACCCTTTCCAAAGAAATAATCGTAAAGAACATGTACTTCTAAAGAGCACTGCCAAAAAAAAACCTGTCAAGATAAAGCAGCCATATATGATGACTCCATATAATATATACGGTCAGATGAATGGAAGTCAAAAGATGAAAAAAAATAAGTACTCTTTTCAAGGATTCTCTCCTTACAAACAAAACAAGAGATTTCTCGTGCCGAATTCTAATATCTCTTGCACATTCACATGTCAGATGTTCTCAAGCTCCCCCCAGGCCCCAGCTATGCCGTCTTTAATTAACTTCTCATTGCCGGCCGGTCTCCTGAGCTTTTGCCAGAACATTAAAACAGCAACAGAAGCACAACTACATATGGATATGTGGAGCTCATGGAGTGTAATAAGATTCCGCAATAAATCATTGCATCTGCGTGCGGATGAACACTTTCTCATTCCTCACCAACGCACACACACAGGACTACCACCAACCACCTCGCATAAAGTAGTTCATTGTATATTGAAACGTTAAAATTTCGTGCAACACAAAGTGTTTTCTAGTTAATATTTATGAGGAGCGCCCTTCTGCAAACAATACACCATCCACATCTCCTTCACATCTTTGAATCGTTTACATCATTGATTACATTTCGTGCGGAAATAAATTGAAAGACCATCTTAAATCCGAGGCGGTGGCGGTATCTAAGGGTGTGAGTTCAATAATCCCTAACAGTTCATGCAAAATGGCTTAATAAGGTCGAAGTTCGTTTCTTTTTCACTGGGTCCCCGGACCTGTCAAAGTAATCAGAGACCGATTATTCTAGTTCGCATGACTTTTTTAATGATTCTTCAAAAGTCGTATTTCGCAAATGTCCCTCGAACACGTGCTAAGTAAATTGAAAATAAAAGTTAACTAATCTCAGGGATTTCTTATTTTCATTTGGGGGATGACAATAACAATTGTCATTATCTGTATCTTTATCTATCTACATGCACGAGTATGTGTGTGTTTGTGTGCTATCATTGCTTAGACAGTTCATAAATCTTTTTGCTTCTCCCTTTATCTGACAGATGCTGATGTTCTACACTTAATTCGCATCATCTGTGCTGTGGCAGTTGGGAAGAACTTAATGCTGTCAGATAGTGTTTGAACGCAAATTTGTCCGAAAGATTGCACAACGGCACCGCGCCGAGAAGAATTGATTCAAGTGTCAAAACGCCATTGCAATACTGCCAATTAGGTCCATACGTCAAATGATGCAGGCGGATTTAACAACAACAACAACACACACTCACTCACACAGAGTAGAAGAGGAAACAAAAGATCGACCAATAAGATTGTGCAGTCGTCCGTGACGGGCAAAGATACAAATACGAGTATGTTAGCCAAGTTAAGAAGACGCCAACCAACAACTCTCAAGTAATAACCACACAAAACTTAGAAGTAAGGCAATTGCCTAAGAACCGCAAACAAACAAGTGGAAGAAGATGAAGAAGAAGACGGCCAAGTTTGTGTGGGACGTGGGAGTCAGAGTCAGAGTCAGAATCAGAGTCCGGAGTACATATATTATAATGAGCTCTAGGGTAATTGTGGCTTTTATGAACGATTTTAAATGCATTGCTTTGGCCAGTTTACTGGTTGACTGATTTGATCTCGTTTTCTTCGTCTTCTTTTTATGCGAAATCTATGAACTTGACTTAGGGCGAAAATTGGGTTTTTCTTTGGGGTCACGGCTGTCAGAGAAACACACAATTGAATTCTGAATGACTAATTCGTGACTTGGAAATGTGACACCGTATTTACTTCCGTGTTGACCAGATCACATCTCCCACCGGCTAACCGAACGCCAAACACCCATAAAACCTCAAGTCTAGTCAAGTGATCGCAGTCGATCACTCAAGTCGGTCGGGCAAGTGGTACTTTTCAATTGTGTGTGTTTTTTTTTTCTTTGCTTTTGACTGAAGATGATGATTATCCATCGATCTTAAGACATCTCAATGGAGAATTACGTAACATCAAATTGTTACCAATTCTTAAGAAGATTGCTGAAAAGATCAGTACCAGCTCATGTTCTGCCAAATAAACAAATATTTTTTTGTGTGTGTCATAATAATGACAGAAGAATGTCCATAATTGCGGATTTTCTCTTATTATGGCAGTTATTTTGAGAATGCGTGCGTGATGCGAGTATGTTTTCAATGAAATGCAGACAGGCTGTGAGTTTGATGACACAATAATGTTTGTAGTAAATTGTCAGTAATGCCGTCAACTGTCATACGTGATGTTACGATTTCATGTCATCTTGATGGGGGGCGTGAGCGATGAGTTAGTTGGTTTTGTTATTTACATAAATGGAATAGAAGAAGTTTTAGAACATGTCCCACCCTTTGGTTATCTTTTGTATGAATCTTTATAACTATTTGCTTTAGAACTGGGGTCAAAGAAGCTATAAAGTGTTCTTAAGAAAGAAAGAACTGTCATCGAGATGTATTTGAAGAAGTGAGTGCCTTATATCGGGGATTTAATGCTATTGTCCAAAAATGAATGATTAGGTTAGGAGGAGGGCAATGTGAATACCCTAGTAGTACATGATGGGACATGTACATGATGATGACAAAAACATTTCCATCTGTTAAGGTCTGTTAGAGGTGTCTCTTCCAAATCGCCTAAGCTGCAGAAGCAACGTTTCTTTAAGGATGCTTCTCTGATTCAATCTTCTTCTCATCTCAACTTTATTAGGAGTCCTCATAGCATTCCAGTGATAAGCGTGGACTAAAACTATGATTTTCTATGGCGGGTCAAAAATTCCCTTTTTTAAGCCAAAGTGTTCGTGACGCCGTCAATGAAGCTTATACCAGCGTTGAAGACAGGCAGTGCCTGCGCGTCAGCTGCCAGTCTGCTGTCTTGTACTTAGTGATGTCGCATTTCCGTGAGTGCCAGAAGACATTCCTTAACGCACTTCAAGTTTTCAAATTTAAGTTTATGGCTTTAAGTCCGGACAGCTCAAACAAATCAATTCCATTGCTTGTAGTTCCACCTCTAGAAGTATCTCAGCAACACTACTAATCGCCTACTAAAGCTGGAAAGACTATGCAATTATCTCTTCGACGAGTTGATACTCGGTTCTTCTGAAAAGACTACAGCTCTTGCTTCCATCTCTTTTGAACTATCTATAAACACAGAAAGGCCTTTGATGACAGTTTTTAGGATTTCCAGTCCTGTATGTCAAGTATTAAGACGCTGAATGTTTTGAAAGTTTAATACTTGGTTTTCTCACAATCGGCAAAGGGCGCAAGTCCCTTCTCATAATATTTTGTACTTTCTTATGCTGAGAGCATCAAGTTTATATGTAGACTTTATCGATCTTTTTATGGCAATCCTTTGTAAAAATGCATTTCATAAGGTGCATAAGCTAAGACCTAAGATTTGGTAACCTTGCTAAATTAGCGAGAAGTAATTTTGCCTAATTTGGGAATATCATCAAACTTACAATTCTCACTAGTGTCTCTATGCCCTGTCACCGAACAGAACTGAATACTACACTCCTCCGTCATCTCAACCAGAGACGATAGGTAGTCCAAGGACACGATGAGGTTTATTGAGACTGTTTCCATAGCCTTGGCAAATATCGAGTTTGTCTTTAGATTTTTTTAATTGCCATATATTAACACGCTAAAAGTCAGAATGACGTAAGGACTTTGGTTGAATCCATCAAAGAATATAAAAGAAAAAGAAAACACCTCCCTTAACATCATTAGTTTTTAATCCGCGGGTGCAGATTATTCTGATAGCTTGGAGCAAAACGCCACATGTCACACCGACTTTTCGTGAATTATAGAAATATGGTCTACCAAATTCTCTAGGAACTCCTTTAACTTCGCTAACAACCAAGCTAGAAACAACAAAACATAGAAATTTGGACGCTTTTTAATTGTTTTTAGAATAAAATCAAAAATTAAAAATTTGACAAATATTTCAGAAATCTTTAATTACTAAGTTCTTTCATTAATGGGTAGGCAAAATGGCTGGTTCCTGAAAGTAAGTGCGGTTTTGTTGCCACAACTCACGGGACCTGTGAGAAAAGCAAGGAAATGTGGGAGTTTAGGCTTTATGCCAGAGATCTTCGCGAGGTCAAAGAATTGTTTGTCTAGTTTACGATATCTTGCTGTCACTATATTTGGACACTCATGGAGAAAATAAAACTCGGTTTCGCTCTCATTAGTTTCCAAGCAATTTCGACAGTTGGTATTATGGGGCCTCATCCAAAATGCAAGAAGATTTATTTCTTCATTGATCATTTCAGGGGATAGACTGCCTTCGACAATAATGCATCCTCTTAAAACCAAGGCTGTTCTCCTTACGAGAAGGAGGAAGGTCTTTGGTCTTTCCCAACTCGTACTTAAAGGTATCACCATTCCTATGCCGATGAAGTCAAATATCTGGGAGTAATCCTCAATAAAAAAAAACTACTATGGCCCAAGCATTTTAAAGCGAAAACCAATAAAGCACTGCCGACTGTTATCTCCGAAAAGGGTTCTTTGGATCTATATGGCCATGATTAGACTACTCCTTTTATACGCAACAATTGTATGTGGAGCAGGCTTTCGTGGAAATGTGTTATTGCTTTTTTTGCCAAACTCCGAAGAACAGCCTGTCTCGGCTGCACAGGGGCCCTAGCACGCCGGGCTCTGCTCTAGATGATAAACCGCCCCCTAAATATATATATATATCATGGGGTGAACGCTAAAAACCATGTCTCGCTTAAAGAGAGGTGGCTTTTGGTACCATGCGCACCGGAATATTGAAGAACTTGCTCGAGAATTATCCCTTGACCCCTGTATTATGGATATGCCGCCCGATGCAATAAGCTGCATTAAAAGTGCTACTAAACCCTCTTACCTCATCGAAGTTAGTGCTAGAACTCAAGCTTTCTCTAAATTTGTTCGGAAGGCTGAACACAGTGAATCTTGTCTAGGTCCCACTGGCAACAACACTGGCATCTTTAGTATTGTTTTCCATTGATGCTTGGGGTTTTCGTGAACACAAGATTCGGTGACGTGTATGCGCAATTTGCAAAATGTCTGCGTCTTTCCTTCTATTTCTCCGGAGAATCGACTGCAGGCTGCTTGTAGGGCCACCAAGCTTTTGCTAAAATCTTAAATGTGTTGGTTTTGAGCGGTGTCTGCATGGACCAGTCGTTGTGTCTAAGCAAAGTCTGACAAAAGGAGAAGAAGATACATGGATAGCAGAGCCACGTTCGGCCAGCTCGTCGGCCCTCTAATTTCCCTCTATGTTCTTGTTGAACCGAGGGCTAACCCGGGCCAATGTCTCACTGCAGTCTTCGATAAGCTTGGATCTTCAAGAGATCACGGTTGAATTGCGTATGATCTTTGGCCGCTAATCTCAGATTCCTTAGGCAGATTTAGATGCGGCTTTCACTGTTTTAATTTGCATTTATCGGGAAAGGTTTCTGCGTAATAAGAAATTGTTCAATTAGAAAGTTTCTTAAAATCATTTATTTTCTTTATTTTAATATATTAATTTATTTTTTCTTTCTTTTAAGTTATTTTCACATCTCTAACTCAACAATTGCTAATTGTATTTAAAAACACAACCGCGATGGCTGACGTCGCCATAATGGTAACGATTGATTGCTTTAGGATTGGCTTAGACTTAGATTAGAATAAGTTGAAATCTACTCCTCATAGGTATTTAATTTATACTCTAGCGAAGACGGATGGGTCAGCTAGTTTTATACAAGAGAGCTTGGATTGTCTTAGTTTTGGTATGATTAATCATTATTTACAGAAGTCATTCATCGCAAATTGAACATAATATATAAAGTTACTAACGCGTTCGCCTCATGGCATAAGATTTCAATTAAATTATAGGCTATAGCTTGCAAATATGTATGCATGTAGGTCAACAAAAGTAACAGCATTTATAATACTGCAAAAAATAAATGTTTGCAAGTTGTGTTCAATCGCAACTTAAGGGCGTGTTTTTGTTTCTTTTTCCTTAAATAAGATTAATGATTCCACAGTCTCTGAGGCTGGCAACAGAAGCACATGGTAAATTATCTACAATAGCTTTGTCGTGCTTATTTTTACTAAATATCTTTGTAGTTTATAAAAAATATTAAACTTAATCAAAGATTCGTATTCCGCATTTAGACGAACATATTAATCATTTGCGAATATATTCGAAATTAGATCATCGGCAAGTTAATCACAGACCTGCATTCAATCGACATGACCCTGTGACTTGAGTAATTCATCTTCCAGACGATGTTCTATAGTACGACGACTATGTATCTCTATTATATGTATTTATAAATAGTCAAGTGATGGCTTAGAATCCAATCATCTTGGCTCAAGTGCACGAACATCCGCATTTGTGTCCAAAAAATTGAGTTCGTGTTTTGCGGTAAAACAAACATTTTTGGGCGATCATTAGCTTCTGATGATGTTTATGATGATGATGATCACGCTGAGATACTTAGAGAAGATACTTGAATGGAAAGACAGACGAAAAAAAAAAATATTATAAGTTGACTCTTAATAATTTAAATTAATTGTACATAATTCAAGATCGCTTCGAGTTATCACATAAATTATGTTAGCTATTCTTCTGTAGTATTGTTAGTATGTTGATCTTAAACTAAAAGCTCACGAATTAATCAATCAAAACGTAGAGCGTATAGTTTTTGTTTTATCAAGTTGGACAGTTGTTTTCTCACGGTTATCGTCTTCTTTGTTTTTTAACCTGCATTTTTGAATCATGACATAGTTAACTGGACTTGAAATTAGCTGTCATATGCAACTAATGAATGGACGTATCTCTCTGATTGTATGTGTGTTTGTGTATAATAAATCGATGATTCTGCTTTTGGGAATGCTTTTCAATATAACAGAAGCTATTACTTTTGTGTCATTATGCTAAGTATCCATAGTTAGCAAGACCATAAAAGTTAAACGCAAACAACCATAGCTTGGGGGTGAAATACCCACCCAATCATAAATGTGACACTCCATGTGTGTACCTACTCGTGTATTTTTTTCGAGAACATTTGTAGCAGGATATACTACACTATTTGCGTTGTAATTGACTTTAGTTTTCAAGGTCTATTAAACTAATTAATGTTTGAACTCAAATCAATAACAATATAAACATAATTCACGAATAAATATGCACACTTTTCTGAATAGGAAGTAAACAGAGTAGAAATTGAAATTATTTTTCTTCAGGTAGGGGTAACTACATGTTTATTCGCTTTCTTGGCCATTTTTCATTATGACAGTTCTCCGATATTTTTTTTGTGGTGGACAATTTATAAGCAGTAAGTGATATGCATGCCTTAATATATGACCAGGGTCAAAGTATCTTTAGAAAAAAGAGGTAAACTTTTGATTGAAGTTAAAACTACTTAAATTGTAAACTCTTTTACCTAAAAAAAAATCTCGTTAGATGTATTCTGAAGACACAATTTAATAGTACAAACGATGTTATTGAAAAACTCGTGCGGGCGACTATTCTAAACAAACTTTAGAAGCCATGTACACTTCTTTTTCGGCTCTAAAAAGGACAGTCTTACTTAATAATAGTCTCCGCCAGCTTTCTCCGTCTTGCTATTTCCCAACTTGTATACAAAGTCCGCGTATAAACATAGGTGGTCACGCCATCCGAAATGAGGTCTGCCTTACCCATGGCTTAGCTTTCAATACCTCACGGGCTGAAGCATTAATGTTCATTTGCTCTCGATGCACTAGCCATCTTAACCGTCGTGGACACGTCAATGTACACCTATACAAGGTTCTTGGTTGTACCGTCTTCGACAGGTGTCATTCTGCCTATTAACACAAACCGGACCATAAATCGTGCGTAGTTCTTTTCTCTCGAAGATACCAAGGGTGCTTTTATCCGCCTGGTATAGCGTCCATGATGCTGCACCATAAAGCGAGACCGGAACGATGAAGAGTTTTGCACAGTGTCTCTTTCGTACTTCTTGTTAGGGCTTTATTACCCAATTGCTTACTAAGCCCAAAGTTATTTTAAGCTTGATTTCAGCGCTGATGTCGATCAAGTAGGCATTCTCCAACCTCAGAGGACGAAATCATTATGAAGATTATACTACAAGTGGAAATCACTACACACCAATATCATAGAAACTGTGCTTAGCGAAGAATAATAGTTGGTTTGATGGCTTTAATTCGTCGTCCCTTACACCACCATATGCAAAACAAAATTTACAGGAAAGGGACTCCCAACTTAAATACGACTCGAAATTTGTAAATGATGAATGATTACGAAGAAACGAATGATGATTTAGCACACTACCTCTGTCATTACCAAAGCCTCTGTCATTTGATTTTTGTTTGTGTACCGAAAACCGATACACGAATTAGCTTAACTAATATTCGTGTTCTTATAATCCTGATAAACGGAACTAAATAACAAGGATTTTATTTACCAGATTCAAAATTCACTATTCTTATTGCACAGATTCTTAATAAAAATCCAGTTAATATTATAAGTATACACGAACTCAATTCCGGATCCGTTTTTTTTTAAAAGATAGCACTGTGACCAAGAAAAGAAGTTTTGTGCTCCCAGTGAGGTTTAATAATAATAATGGTGACAATTCTAGGTCTTTGATGAACTTTACGATTGTTGAGGCAGATGATTTAAAAATATTCTGAGGTTCTGTGAGTCCTTCGTTGAAGCATTTAAGTCTCTTCTGGATGATTGCAGGGCATTCGCATAGGATGTGTTCTACTGTTCTGTAGAACTTTTTCCCATTTTCATGAGATGATGATGGTTCACTGCGCAGTAACCTGTTAGGAAGTCCGTTATGATCTTAGCATCACGCTTGCTCGTATAGAGAATCTGCATTTGGTGTTCCCATGTATTGAGCTCAAATTTGATATTACTGGTAGGTAGTCCACAGCTGGCACGTAAAGGCTCTGCAGCCCCCTTCATTGGCCTAGAGCCCGCTCCGCCAATTTAGAACCACCGAACAATTGAATGGATGAATTGTTAAAAATTAGAGCTCGATATTTTGCGTATAATCAAGAACACGCGTTAGTTACGGATCCAGATTTAACTATTCTAAAACAACTCACCTCCCATAACAAAGTGACTCTATATTGGGCCTTTACGTGCTAGCTCGTCAGTCGCTTCACTCCCGAGAACCAACGCGTGTTCTTGATTATCCGGAAAATATCGAGCTCTAATTTTTAGCAATTCATCCATTCAATTGTTTGGTGGCCCCAAGTTGGGGGAGCTTTCCATAATTTTATTTAATCTTAATCAATACAAATATTTTTAAGTACAGTGTCTCCGAGTATTTTAAAATATCACTCAGCTTTTTGCGTCAATTTAGAATTAAATGTACAGACAGATTAACGAATATCTGCCCTGAGAGAAAACATGGCATAATTAAATATTTCTTTCTGCAATAACTGACTAATGACCAACAAATCTTTCTTAAGTTCATGTAAAGGGTCGTCAGTATATTGACAGCTTTTCTTATGTTTTAAAAAATACCTAAATTTTTGGAAGTGAATTCGAATTGACTAAAGTTTTTTAAGAAACCGATATCAGAGATTTCTATTGCCGATCAAAAATGTTATTTTTTAATCAACGGCAACTAGCCACAATGGAATACATTTATTTATACATTTAAAATCTATCGCAAAGCAATCCAAACCCCGACATCACTTTTTTAGAATTCGTTTATTATTTTGCATTTTGCGCTTTAACCAGAACATATACCGAGTTTAATTATAAATGGAAATGAAGGATTTAAAACAGAGCAAAATAGAATTAACATTACTTCTCTCTGGCCCCCAACAGAGAAAAGTCCAAAAAGCCACAATAACATGCGGTGCAAATGTGTTAGCAAATCCGGGGATTTTCAACAGATTTAAGTAGCTTAATTTAAGTCTTAGTTTTAGATTGCATTAAAAAAAGTTAAAAACTCGATATTTCAAAAAAGGAATTTACTCGCAATAGTATAAAACTATTACAATCACTTTTACCTTAACAACAGTTTACAATATTCTTTTGATGTGGAGTTCGTTTTATCGAGCACCAAATCCCACTTAGCACCCACCATTTAGGCCAGGAAACCTTCCATGAGTCTATTCACCCCGCTTCTATCACAAAAACTTCAACATTCCACTTTATATCCTTTCAGTTGACTTTTCGGCTACACACAGTCTCTCTGCTGTGGAAATATTTGCTTTTCTCCCATAGCCTGCACCTCACCTCACCTCACCACACCTCATCCCACCAGCTAGCAGCATCCATTAAATAAAGATTGAACCTCGTTCCCACTCGCCTTGCTTGAAAACAAAAATTAACTAGCAACACAATGATTTCATCATTGCTGTCACTGGTCTTTGTCAAGCGACGACGAACCCCCGCTTCCCATTAGCAACACCACTAACAACATACTGTTTTGTTTGTTTAATCCGGCACCGAAAAACTTCCAAAAAGGCACATACACAAAACAAATGCTAAAACGATGAAAGTTTGTGAACTCACCCCCGCCTGTTCGTGCTTTCCATGTGGTTTGAATGAAAAATCTCAAAAAGTTTATCCGCCCTCGATAAAACGACTTTGTGCAATGGAAAAGGATTTAAATAATCGACAAAAGAAGGAAGTGTACCAGTCAAAGAAGATTATTTAGTTAAATTTGCTTTTTATTAATTCGGAAAAGAGTTTTATTCGTATCTTCTGCCACCTGGCTGGTTGTAGGAGTATCCTTGTTGTTGGCCTCCATGCTGCTGCCCGCCTGGTTGCTGGTTTGGAGGCAGATATTGGCTTGAAGGTCCGCGACCTGGCTGATTGTATGCGTATCCTTGTTGGTTGCCTTGCTGGGATGGCGGCAAATATTGGCTTGAAGGAGCCCGACCAGACGAAGATGATGACGCCGAGTGCTGTTGGCTGGGTTGTGCTGTCCTGTGGTGCTGCTGTGCTGAGGACCTGAAAAATAACAAAATAAACAAATTTAGAGTTCACCTTTGTTTGGTGGTGCGGTTTTGTGAAAGGACAGACTTTCTGGTGTCATGAGGATTGGTTGGGGGAGTTGGGAGATGATCTCCATGAACCTGGAAACCGCCACTATCGGCGGTGTAGTGGACTGAGTATGGCTTGCCATCGTCACCGGTGTAAGAGTATGAGCCCTTAACTACCTGCTCAGGGTTGGCTGAGTTGGGATTCTTTAGATGTCCATTTTCCTGACGACTGATTCCATTAGCTGTCTCGAAGCTGCAAATAGTAATTGCAAAGGTTCGATTTTTTTTGCGAAATCACTTAGCACCGGACTTACGCGAAATTGTAGTTTCCGTCACCGTTGTTTACGTTTTCTGATCGCAAAATTCCGATCTGTTGTCCTTGGCCGGCTGATTGCCTATGGCCTGCGAAACTTGAACCCTGTTGTTGAGGCTGCTTCTGGTATTGGGACTTTCCAGCACTTACTCCATGATAATGTTGGTTTGGCTTTGACTGAGGTGGAATGTATTGATTTGAGGGCCGTTGGGGACGCTGGGATTGCAGGGATTGTTGAGAGTGTTGCGAGTGTTGAGGTTGTTGCGAGAATTGCGAATGTTGTGGCTGCTGAGTATGTTGCGAGTATTGAGGCTGTTGTCCGTGTTGTCCATGTTGTCCATGTTGTCCATGTTGTCCGTGTTGTCCTTGTTGTTGGAGCTGATGAGACTGTTGAGGTCCCTCCAAAAACGACCCAAATCCTCCAGCAGATGCAGCACTACTTGGCGGAGGATAGTTATACGGGAGCTTTGCAGCTGCCGATAAGCCAATCAAAGCGACCACGACGACGAGTTTCTACACAAACACAAAAGGTAAGAAGAGGAATATCCAACAAAAAAGATGAAGTAATACAACTACGAACCAATTCCATGTTGTTTAGCAGCCTAAAGGTAGAACACAACTGATGCCGTCAATTGTGCGAATCTTCTAATTTATAAGCAAAAAAAACTTCACGGTAATAACCTGTCATATGTGTGTGCGGTGCGGATTTCTTCATTCTCTACGTATCTTCATCTATGTACCTATCTCTGTCTGGAGAACATAGAAGAGTGTAAAAACTGTGGTAGTAGCTCTGCTTCAATGAAGAGCACTAGTTTTAATGATGCACTAAGAACAATGGCAGCCGCAATGAATTGTTCTATATTTGGATAAGAGGGAGGTCAAATAAAACAAAGTTTTGGTCAACGAATCCGCAAATATTTCTGAAGTGAATCCAGGATCAAGGTTTTTACGGAATTTTGTGTTTTTCTATTTCTTTTCATTTTTTTTTCTTTTGCAATTCGCACGAAGACGTTTGAACTGAGTCATAAGAAAAAATGATCTACGATAACATTGTTGAGCGCTTGTGAAGAATTTAATCTTTATGAAGTAGGCTAAAGTGGAGCACTCTTGTAATTCCGGACAAAGATACAAATTAATCTCAAAGTGTAATTACTATACTTAAGATTATTACTAGCGGCATGGAGAGAAACAGCCAGAAAGTAAGCCAGTTTCGACGGCCACCACCGTAGGCATAAACTGGGAATTTACGATATATCAAGGGCGATTAGCCGCTGCGCCGGATGGGGTAGCGAGTGGTGGAATGTCAAGTAAAGTGGAGGGTGGAATTTCTGAAGGTCTTATGATGAGTGTATTTTTTGGTTTTAATATTCCTTTTTTTTTTCTACTCATAAACTGCGCGAAATTAAATCAATTAAATTAAAAATATATGAAATTACTTTAGGAGCTCAGCTATAACAGTTCAGAAGTTGAAGCTTTAAAAGTACAATCACACCTCAAACCACATTGAAAAGTTTGCAGAAAAAGGGGCACAGTCTCCAGTTTTTGAACGTTATTTCCACGGAATGTTTAATGGCAAAACATTTTGCGATAATATATTTGAGACGATTTCAAATGTGCAAATTACGCTATATTTTGCAATCTTTCTACGTTAGTTTGTTTGTAACACCCCTTAATTTTTGTCGTCAAAAAAATTCAACATGAAAAACTAAGACGATTTAACAATGTACGTCTCCCTCTCCGTCCGTCCGTATCAACTTAAAGCCTTACAATTTAAGGTAAGAAGCTGAATTCAGACAATATACTCCCTAGGGCCCCGAAATAGTTGATTTGAATATGCCCACTTCCACGCCTACAATGAAAAAACTGGTTTAAAGCTAAAAAGGTTAGAACTTTTACAAAATATTTAGACGCTGACCTACTTCGCCTGAGATTTTTACTAAAATGTTGTTACACTGGAATGGTTCAGAAGTTATCCGAACAGTTACTTGTAAGGCTGGGTATACCGCAAGGAGTTGTATTAGGAACTCTTCTATTCATCATTTACATCAACAATCAGTACGTTCGAAAGAAAACTGAAAGCATTCGACGAGGTACGAGTATTGCGCGATAAATGTTGAAGGAGCGGAATGCAACTTTCTATTTTATCTGAGCACTGGTGGTGAAAGAAATGATATAATAAGCTAATTATAAGACAGGAAATATTGCAACGATGTTGAAGTATTGATCAATCGATGGCGATATATTTCTGCCACCTATGAGTTTTATCGCTCGTTTTTGAATTCCATCTAGTACGGCCAAAATAGTCAAGATATTTCATAAACTGAATATTTATCAGTATGTCCTTGACCAGGGACGTAAGTGCAATCTGTCGGTTGTTGGACGGAGAAGATGACATGACTTTTTAGGAACGGGCTGGACAAATTCTGTGTTCATCTACTCGGAAAGAGACCGGAAGAGTAGGAAAATGATTGGGGAAAAACCATTTGAACCAGCGGATTTCTGTATGTTAAGATCCCTAAGTGCTCTTGCAATCGTGAGTTGGGATCAATGACATGAAGAATTTCTAATGATTTTTACGAAGGACCAATTTTTAATTTCTGGCCATACGAAAACTTAACACGACGCGTCGTACCGGACTCGTTTCTATTTTTTTTCGGGTTTCTTCGCTTGGATTGGCTTTATTAACACGTAAACTCAACTCTCTCTGTAAGGAATAAAGAGTTTCACACCATGCCGGATAAGGTTTGTTATCATATCAGTCGCATAAACATGGTGAGCAGTTAAAATTCCGAAAGAAGTTGTTAAAGCTGTCCCAATTGGTTTTCTCGTATTGCCACATGGGTAGAAATCTTTTCTTAAAGTTGAAGACGCAATTTTGGACAAAAATTTGAGATTTGAAAATTATTAAAATTATCCTTGCAAAGAAAATTGAATTTTTTTAAAGAATTAGTAGTAAATTACACAGGTTTACACTCTATTTAGGCTTTAAAAAATGTATTTTTCAAGTAAAAAACCTTTTTCTCTTAATTTCCCTTTTTTTGAAAAAAAAAAAAAAAAAAAAACAAAAAGAAAGGCCCTATGCCCTATCCATATCCCTATATGCCTCCAATAGAAACTCGTTTATATGAAATTTATAAAAAAAATCTTCAATATTTCAAAAAAAAAACTTATGAAGTGGTGCCTATATATCTTGTAAAAGGTTCCAATACTATAGCTTTAAAACGGTTTTTCTAAATTGTGGGCGTATCAAAAAATATTTTACACTTAAACATGTGGTTCAAATTTCATCTTCCTAGATTTAATCTAAAGGCCTAAAATTTACGGACATTGCTATATAGTCTTAGGTTTTGGTCCTGATCATTAATATATATATTTTAAGAGGGTTTACAAACCACGTGTCAACCCTATCCGAAGGGTATATTAATTACCCTTCGGATAGGGTATAAATATCAGAGTTGTAAAATTTTGTAATCACTTAGGTACTGCATTCAATTGAATAAAAAAAATTAAATTTTTAAGTTTTATGACTTCGCTTTAATCCTTTGACTTTAATATTGGATTCCCAATCTATTTTGAAGTCTTTTATAAGATAATAATTTAAAGAGTTCAAATGACTTCAAGTCAATAAAATGCAATACTTTGTGATTGTTTGCATTCCTTGAAATCTTTTACATTTATCGAATTCTTTTAGTCTTTTGAATGCATTCGATTTATTGAAATCTTTGGTCTGGTTAAAGTCTTCTAACTGCAATGAAGTCTTTTGATTGCCTGAAGTCTTTTTACTGCATTTGAAGTCAGCAGACTAGTTGAAGTATTTTTACTGTTATAAGTAAATGAACTATGAAATATAAATATAATTTTCTTTGTTAAGGCAAATGAAATCAATCGTACTGTTTTTCCTTATGTTTGTCCTTTAAAATATAAACAGGCACAAGTAATATATACATTAGCTAAGCTTGGTATTTTATATACCATAAAATCCCTTAAGATATTAAAAAGTGTCTCCACTGTAAAAAAAACTTAGATAAATCGGCTCCTCCTTGCAGTGTATCTATTTGATGTTTGTTAGACATCTCACTTTCTGTCAGTTCTCCTACACACTAGTAATCGCTTCCACAAGTGCTTTGAATTCTAAAAAAACCTACATACCCGATCGTTCTTCCTAACACTTTTATTTTAATTAATACAATTTTGTGATTTGAGCTCCTGCCGTTTAACACCCTCGACATGTTATTCAAAATGATATCCCCGTAGATTATAATCTTCCAGAGATTCTCAAACTTTTACATCATTAATAATTTCCTCTCTTCTTCAATACAATATAAAAAGAAAAGCAAAGTTTATCTCAGGTAAACAATAAATGTCTGCCACAAGAAAAAAGTAAAGAAAGCTTTGCCGCATTCATTGCGCATGTCATTGCATTGCATTCAGCCAGAGCCAGAGCCAGCGCCAGCATCCTTTACGCTCTCACTGTAAAACGTCAAAAAATAATGTTCACCACTCTCATGTGTCATGTGGTGGTGGCACAAAATTTCCCTAAACACAATGGGTACATTCGGTCATGCCTAGCTGTATTTTGCTCTCTCCCTATCTAGCATCTCTGTCTATCTGTATTCATCCCTTAGAGCGATATCATATTGGGACTTTTCGCTAATGTTGTGTATTGTGTGTTGTTGCGTATTATTTTCGTCATATTTGTTCAACCCTGTGAAAACTTCCCGGCATGTTTTGTAAGCTCAAAGAAAAAAAAAACAACAACAAGCAAGAAGAAGAAATAACACAGAATTAAAAGCCTTATCCTTGTCGCTTTTCCGCAGTTCTCATCGAGACTTTGTCGTGACCATAACAGTAATCGGGCCCTCCAGTGCAGGGTTTTCTTGTACCGCAACACAAACACACACACACATAAACAGGATATACGGCCATCTTTTTGTGGCACACTTTGTTGTTTTTTTAAAGACTTTTTTCATAAAACATTTAAATAAAAATAAAAATAAAAACATTACAAAGAATTTAGAAAGAAACATATCAGTTCAAAATTAAATAATAACATTAAGTGCAATATTCGTACCACAGTTTGTAGTGCCATCAGTCAAGCAGGAAGAAGTGAGCCTGCAAAAGATTTTTTTCAGCTCTCTCGAGTTTTACACAGTTTTGTTTTTTTCATTTGGTCCATCCAATTTTGGGGAAATTTAGAAATTTTGCGCAAAATGCGAAATAAAAATCGTTGTTGAATATATATGCAAATTTAGTGAGTTTTTCAAATGAGTGAAAAAATCAAGACATCTTCCCTCCTGCTGCTGTTTGTGTATTGTTGTTTAGGTGCGTTTATTTTTTATGGGACAAGCAATTAACTCAAGTGTCATTGTCCTACCTCCATCCGATCCAAGTCCTTGTTATTATTATTATTACTGTTAATATTATTGTGATGTGATTCCAAAGTGAGTGAAAAGTAACCACAGAAAAAAGAGAAATAACTGAAAAATATTTTTTGACATTTTTCATTGGTGAAATTGATTTTTGCCATTTTTACTACGTTCACAAATTCTCCGGAAAAGGGTAAGTTATCACATTTGGTCCCTCTTTTCTGCTCCCTCTGCTTTAGCAATTTCTTCTTTTCATTTTCGTCCTCGTTGCTAATAATATTAAGTGGGTGAGTCACTCACCTAAGAGTGTATGTGTAGGTGCTGTCGTGTAGGGGAATCCTGTGGCAAATCTGTGTGAGGGAATTTTCGCTAGCGTGCGTGTGTGGTGGTATTTGGTGCTCTCCGTTGTGTCGTCATGACCTTCATGACTCATCCGATGGGGAGCCCGTAGTTCCTTTACCCCAGTGTGGCTCCCGTTTTGGGGGTTTCCCGAGCAATAGCGTGTGGCAGTATCCTTTTTTGTACTGACTGAGTTTTATGTTAGTGGGAGTCGAAGAGCGCGGCGAAATCAGGAATTTATTCTTTTTTGATTGCCTAATTGGAAAAGAGGTACGTACGTACCTTACCTACTGCCTGGCATAAGTCGAGTGCTGCGGTGAAGTGTATAATTACGTCAATTCCGTCCTGATAAGAGGGCAGCCGTAAATAGTAAGTGCCAATATGAATGAACAACAACTCTTACAGAAGCTAATTAGTTTCAGGACTCGAGTTAAAGTTTTATTGAAGGTTCATCAACTGCGCAGTTGTTGATATACCTTTCAATTATTTAAATTTCATATTGTGTCTTAGGTTAATGCGTGTAACAGCGCGCGGTTGATAGGGTGGGCGTTATGGCTGTGAGCTACACATCCTTGGGGAGATTTTGTTTATGGAAGATATTATTTTTAGGTTTTATTTGTCCCATGTGGTAGGTGGTGTATTTTTTTTTTTTTTTGTTTTTATTTCTTTTTGTTGGAATTTATTATTAGAAACGTGTCCTGTCCCGTGTCGATGGGTGAACGCGTGTAGCGCTATATTGGCGCCCCAAGATGTTTACATATACACGCGTGTATTTGGATGGAGGTGTTGATTCTGGTAAATTGATGCCAACTTAATTTGGAAAGATGTCCGTCGGCAGTGAATATCCAACTATATCTACAAAAAGTAGTTAGTTTGATAAGATAGCTATTCTTGCGGTTGTTACTTGTTTCATTAGGTAAAGTGCATGTACAAGTTCATTAAATTTTTTTTTTGACATCTTTCTTGATGTATTCTGACTTTAATATATTTCGACAGATATTAAAGATCGAATTATTTAGAACAACATCCTTGCAGCGCAATTTTTGCCAAAAACCGCATGTTTCTAGGTGAATTTTTCTTCTAATCTCTAGTGCCTTGCGTATTGGCTACTGCTCTGTGCATTTTCTATTCAAGACAAGATAATGAAGAATTCCAGATAAGAGTTTCTGCAAATCTTTGGATAAGCTAATCCTTTCGCACAAATAACCAAATGCATGCTTTGGCATTTGAATCCCTGCTTTATACACATATAAAGTCATACAGGCCCTAGAATCCCCAGCAGCTGGTAGTATGCGTGAAGCCATTGATCCAAGCTGTCGAAGAACTGTGCTTCCATGCTGGATAAATGTCTTTTTTGGAGTGCAGGGCAATGGGATAAGAGATATTCTACTCGTTCAATATCTTCCTTATCTTGGCAGCTTCTGCGAAAAGCCTTTATACTAAGCACATAGCCTTTTAGTATAATGATTCCAATGATACAATGTTCAGTCTTTGATCTCTTACTATCAGTAGCGTGATTCTGGTGCAGCTGTTTAAGACAGATAGAACCTGCGTGACAGGTGGCTGTAAGTTACATCTTACTAGTACCGCACCGTGGGAGTCGAAGAGCGCAACGAAATCATCCGGGAACACACCAAAGTTGTACTAATGATAACAGCATTCCTTGACGCGCTTGGAGTTTATTGTAATGTTGTTAATCGTGTTGAGTGCTGCCTGACTATTCACACAAATGGTCAATCACATTGCTGATAGTTTCATCTCTATGAGCATCTTATACCTATCTGTAATTACGTTCATATGTCTGTCTCTTTTTTAAAAAATGTAGCAAAGTTAGAGTAAAAACTGTGAGCACCATATATGTTTGTATATCCACTGCATATTCAAATCTTAAAATCAACTGCAGCCAATTCTCTAATACGGGCCATCGTTTCTATGTCTTCAAAAATCACACTTTTCAGTTAAAAAACCAACATAAAGTTAGTTCTAAACTCTGCTCCTGCACTTCGATCCAGGGAATGCATCAAACAAATTGTTGGCTTTAAAGATAAGAAACTAATGAAATACCTGCTATGACCAAACTTAACATAAGTGTCCAGTGGTTGCGTCTTAAAAAATGTGGTCAAGTCAATTGCAAGCGTTTATACCATTACCCGAAAATATGCGTATCATTTAGAGTCAGGCATAATAAGCCGTATTGATAAAACAGACCTAAAGGCTAGTTTCGATTTTTTGATTGAAATTATGAAAAAGCCCGGTGATAAACTTTGCAAGCCTATTTTGACAAAAATTTGATGGCCAAAAATTACGTAAAGGGACTTACCATAAAAGTGATTTGCATGCAAAAGCTGTAATCAAGATTTTTATAGCAAGGGTTTATTGTTGAAACCATGTATTTCATCGACGAGCCCTACCACTATTGTGTTAATACTGCAACAAATACGAGCGAGATGATGTCCATAATTTTATAGGATCAAGAGGTCCGGACAAAGTGCTATAAAGTACAATACGTGTTGAAGGCTTCCACAGGGTTGACAAACCTCTATAATAATAAATTAATGTTAAATTAGAATGTTAAATATTTGATTATTATTTTTTTATATAATTATATATCTCATACTCTTTTTTCCTTGAAATGATGAACTATTTTTCTGTTTTATATATGTTAAAATGTATTTAACATGCCATGGCCATAGAGTCTTATCAAACCTTAACTTTGTAACAAAAACTGTTAAATAGAAATAAAGGAGAGTAGGTAATAATAAAAATAAATAAATATAGTAATAATAATCATCTTCTAAAAATTGAACATATCAATAAATTGCTAACGAAACCTTCTGCCACAATATTCTTAGGGTTACGGAATTCTTTGCCCGAAAACGGAATCTCTGTCACAATATTTATTTATAGCGACTTTAACACGAAATATGAATCTAGGTCGCAGTGCTTCTGGTTGTCTACATCTTTTAAACAATCCTTTCACGTAAAATAAAAAAAAAGAAGTTTGTTTGATAACATATCCATAATTTTAACATAATTAGTCATACGCGAACGATTTCATTGCCTTTGTAACAATTTAACAATTTAACAGCGGGAAAAAACAGTAATTGGTAGATGGTTTTGTTCTATATACAGGGTGTATGATTTCGGGCATGTGGCCGCCGCGGCTGGTTCGAATAAAGACAATTTTCAACCACTTTTTCAAGCATTTGGGGCTGTATGTCGGCAAAATAACGCCACGAATGTTGGCTTCCAAGTCCCCTAACGTTTCTGGTTTGTTGGCGTAGGCGAGCGACTTCACATATCCCCAAAGAAAATAATCCAATTTTGACAAATCACACGATCTTGGTGGCCAATTGACAGGTCCCTTCTGCGAAATTATGCGCTCATCGAATCGATTGTGACGTGCGCTGTGTGGCATGAAGCGCCGTCTTGTTGGAACCACATCTCATGCACATTCATGCCATCCAATTTGGGAACAAAATAGTTGGTTATCATGGCTCTATACCGGTCTCCATTAACGGTAACTGACTTTCCAGCATCATTTCAGAAGAAGTATGACCCAATGAATCCACCAGCCCATAGAGCACACTACACAGTCAGTTTTTGAGGATGTAATTTCGTTTCAAGGGTCTCATGTGGATTCTCTTCACTCCAAATGCGGCAATTTTGCTTGTTGACGTAGCCATTCAACCCAAAATGAGCTTGCGGTAAACTTCGCGAACTGAATCATTATTTTCGAAATAAATTTGCACGATTTGCAAGCGTTGTTCATTTGTCAACCTGTTCATCATGAAATGGCAAACCAAACTGAACATAAATGACATTAGACTTGCCAGATGTGACCACAAAATGCCAGTTTTATCTCTATTCGAAAACCAACTTCTAAAAAACACCCTTTATGTGTTGTTTTAAATTTTTGTTGTTTTAATAGGAATTCATAAAAAAAAAGTTAGTTAACCGTGGTTTAAAAAAAAGTTACTTACTTAAATAAAGGACTCCCGACCCGTGAAGAGCTTCTGCCTTGGACAGAGCCGCCTTCAGCCCTCTGCGATCGCGGGCACTCTGCTTCTAGTTATCCAGACCAGGCGCTCCATCATCCGCGATGGCTTGGTCTTCGAAACGGAGGTTCGGTCTTCCTTGTCGTCTCTAAGCTAGGGGCTGGGATTCTAAAATCCTCTTAATGGAGCATTATTGTCCATTCGCTCGATATGGCCGAGCCAATGTAGTCGACGAGATTTGGCTTTTTAGACTACATCCACGTCTTCGTACAACTCATAAAGTCCGCGGTTGTATCTTCTCCTCAATTCGCCCTCCTCGCACACGGGATCAAATATCCGCCAAAGGATTTTTCTTTCGAAGGATCCCAGTATTAGCTCTCGTTTCCTGCTTATTGTCCAGAACCCATTTGTTTGGCCAAACCGAAGTACCAATGGTTTCCTAAGGTAATTCTTCATCGGATCTCCACCAGGTTGTCATTCGTGGAGTTCATATTTATACCGAGGTAGATAAACTCCTTAACTACATCGAAGTTGCTACCATCAACAGTAACATTTTATCCTAGTCGGTGGACAGGTTTGTTGGTTTGATATCGCATCACCTTGCCGAAATCCGGTGCATGTTTGAAAGAGTTCAGATGAGCTGCTACCAATCTGCACATTGCACCGCGTGTTCTCCATCGTCACGCGACACAATTGGATAAATTGGAAAAAATAATTTATCTCGGATTGAAATTCGTTAGTCTTTTCCAGGATTTGCTTTTGTGTAAAAATTGAATCTATGGTCGATCTGCCGGGCCGGAAGCCAAACTGGTACGTGCCGATTATTGCATTCAAAACGGCTTGAGTCGTTCACGCAGTACGTTGGATAGGATCTTATATGCGACTTTTAAAAAAAAGTAGTCGTGGCTAAAACTATTTTTAAAATATAAAAAGCAGAAATATTTCATTAGATGCTGATGTTATAAACATTTTTCAATCTATCAACAAGAAGGAAGACATAACACTTCTCCAAACTGATATTTATAGTTTCGCCACTTAGTGTACTAAAAACGGTTTAATCCTGAACCCATCTAAATGTTAACAATACACATGGCATTTTTAAGAGAGCATATTCCTTATCTATCATATACTATGTGATATCAAAAGTTTCAAGGACAACTTCATTGTAATTAAGTCTTATTCTTTATAAAGAGGTGGTCAAAAGAATTGGATGACCCCTACGCTACTCAGGTATTGTTGAATTGCTTCGTCTATATCTGCATCTTGAGTATGCTTCACAAGTTTTGACTTCGTACTAAAGCATTCACTCAAAGTGAATAGAAGTCATTCAACGTAACTTTATTAGAATTGCCTCAGGAGGACATCCATGTTAAGATCCTTAAAACTATCTACCTACAGTCGACGTATCAAACTGCTGCAAATGATAGCCCTCTCTCAATAGTCATATAGTTTTCTTACAGCATCCTATATCTGGCCGGCAATTACGTTTTGCAAACAAAGACAAGGATTAGAGAAGTGCAAGCAATACGTTTTCCGAAAATTAATAGCGATTTATATAGTGTTCCAGAGTGTTTTGAAGTAAACTCGGAAAATATAAGGATTAGGAACCCCTACATTTCAGTGATAAATCAGGCATGCCGGCCTTCGAGTTTGAACCAGCACATCGATTTTTCATTACACGTCTCTGAATCATCGACACACAGTCTACTCAACTTGAAGTACGTTGTGCGTAATGTAAAATCCTGTCACATCTAAAAATAGTCACAAGAACTGACAATGGACCTGACTTCGTACTGCACCTGTGGTGATTCCTAATCACCAACACTTCTCTTAGTCGTAAAAGTGTGCAAAATCTATCCGTTTGTTTTAATAGGAATTCATAAAAAAAAAGTTAGTTAACCGTGGTTTAAAAAAAAGTTACTTACTTAAATAAAGGACTCCCGACCCGTGAAGAGCTTCTGCCTTGGACAGAGCCGCCTTCAGCCCTCTGCGATCGCGGGCACTCTGCTTCTAGTTATCCAGACCAGGCGCTCCATCATCCGCGATGGCTTGGTCTTCGAAACGGAGGTTCGGTCTTCCTTGTCGTCTCTAAGCTAGGGGCTGGGATTCTAAAATCCTCTTAATGGAGCATTATTGTCCATTCGCTCGATATGGCCGAGCCAATGTAGTCGACGAGATTTGGCTTTTTAGACTACATCCACGTCTTCGTACAACTCATAAAGTCCGCGGTTGTATCTTCTCCTCAATTCGCCCTCCTCGCACACGGGACCAAATATCCGCCAAAGGATTTTTGACTTCGTACTGCACCTGTGGTGATTCCTAATCACCAACACTTCTCTTAGTCGTAAAAGTGTGCAAAATCTATCCGACGTTAAATTATTAAGTCAAATTCCGTTCCGCATGTAGTGTGAATTATGAATTTGCTGACGCAACGTAATCACGCGACAGTAAATTAGCGTAGTTTTTTTTTACCTCTTCCATGCTACACAATTGCGATATAAAAATATTTGTAACTCGACCATATACTACATTCCATCAATCACATCTGACACAAGGACATACACACCCACACCCACACACAATCAACATACTTAATTCCGTAATAAACTGACAAATGCAAACTGGCAGGACAGCATACAATCGACTCACACTCTAGCATAATTATACACAATAATAACGTCCTCATTCGCACCGCATTCGCGCGGTTAACCAAGCATAGAAAATTTGCACAAATGGGTAAATATTGCTTGCTCTGTGCCAAAGCAAACCTGCTATAATCCTTCGGGAAATATGATTACAAAACGGGATCCTTCTCTCTGTTAAAAAAAGCTAACAAGACAGAATAAATAGTTATGACAGGCTCTCTAATAAACAGCAATTGCTCACCCTCGTCCCACTTTGTAAGGAGTCCATTTTCTTTTTTAGTATTTTCTTTTTCTGTTTACCTCATTTTCATTGCTAATTCAGCCATCAATTGAAAGGAGCAAAAGTCAGCAGAAAAGTGTCCTGTAATTTGAAAATTTAATATTTTGAAAAATTGCCACACATCAATTTGATCTGATTTAATATCATCAACGGGACGGACGGGAGTCCTTCAAAGGTTCCAACAGAAACCCTTAAAAATGTTTCATCAATTTGTAAAATGTCCAAAACAACAAAAAAAAAAATGTCAAATTGCAAATGGAAATTGAGAACGTGGGGATGAATGTCCGAGTGGAAAACTCATTTTTTAAAAGATTACACTATGTGCTGGAAGTAAACGACGACGACAACAATATAATATTAAATTGCATGAAAAATTAATGTAACGCTTTGACGAGATTTGTCGCATTACTGCATCTAAAAAGCGGGAAATAGGGTGGCGCTTTCGAAGGATCTGCCAGGGGTTAGTTGTGTGGCGGCACACAAGACAACATATCTATCTATCTGCCTGGGGTGTATTCTAATCTCTGAACGCACGTAACAAAAGCGTGTCCTATAGGTAAGCAGTCCCAAGTCTTATTTTTGGGGTCATTAAAAGACCGTTCGCCCGTTTCATCGTTCTTACCCAACATGATTAATGATGGATCAAATTTCGTTAAAGGTTTTTCGCCATAATCGCTCTGTGACTTGAGAAAATCCTTGTGGCTCCTTGTATACATCCATCAGCTGTTGTTTTTCCATTTCCACTTGTCAGCGTACGCGGTGGTTTTAAAATGATGAATGTTGCGAGTAGATTGAAGGAAAATATACCCAGCGACTGGGACTCCGGGCAAAAGCAGAGGAGAATATTCTTAAGTTTATTATGATTTCCAAGTGGCAATGGAAAGTGTACGCGTTGTATGTGTATGTACAACACTTTCGCCAGGGATTTTGCATGTTAACGTGAGCTACTTAGCGAAAGTTAAATGGAGTACCATTCTTGGCGTGAAGGGGATATATTTTTTTTTTTCATGTTTTCTTGCAGCTCTGACGCAAATCGCAGGAAAAGTATGAAAGTGCTTACTATGTGAGGTGAAGCGAATAAATTTATGGATTTAAATAGCAGCGAGAAAGGTTGTTCTGATGCATGTAATATGTAAAAGTTCAAAGTTTACTTCAGAAGTTGACTTGAGCGTAAACACGCATACTACATGTCAATTTGAATGCCATTTTTATGTTAAATTTTAATCAATATTTAGCCTTATCATAATAATGTTAATCTGCAAAACACGCAGCGTGAGGGGTTGTCAACGTGAGGCAGCATATAAAATTCAACAGTTGCTTTTCTCTCACACATCCTAATGTGTTTCAACATAACCTTTCATTTTAAAAACTGAATATCTTTTGACGCAATGAAATTTAGTTCATTTTAGCTTTATCCTGTACACATAGGTCAAAATTGCCCATTACGCACCTTTTATAACGGGTGATCCAAGTAGAGATACTTTTTTCAATAGCCTTTTTTGACAGATCACGTGTGAGTCGTGTCATGCTGTCATGTTATTTTTGTTTAGTATTGTTTGGCATTTCATAATGGAAAGACTTACGCGTGAACAACGTTTACAAATTGTTTATTATGAATATTCACGTTTTGTGAGGAATGTGTTTCGTGCACTTCGCCCAACTTATGGTCAACATAATCGGCCTACTGAGCGTACTATTCGCATACACCATCACCCATTTTGAGACCCAGCATGCATTATTGGATAATATTCGACCGAATAGACCACGTTCAGCACGCTGTGAAGAAAATATAGCGGCCGTAGCTGAGAGTGTACACGAAGACCGTAGAGAGTCGATTCGGCGCCGTTCGCAGCAACTCGGACTGACGTATGAAACGACTTGGCGCATTTTACGTCAAGATCTTAAATTGAAAGCGTACAAAATACAGCTTGTGCAACAACTGAAGCCGCTCGACCTTCCCAAGCGACATCGCTTCGCTTTATGGGCTCTTGAAAAGTTCCAAGAAGATCCGACGTTTTCGAGGCAAATTTTGTTTAGGGATGAGGCCCATTTCTGGCTCAATGGGTATGTAAACAAACAAAATTGCCGCATTTGGGACGAAGAGCAACCTGAAGAGATTGAAGAACTGCCACTTCATCCAGAAACACAACGGTTTTGTTTGTGGGCCGGTGGAATCATCGGTCCATATTTCTTTAAAAATTATGCCGGTGCGAACGTAACCGTCAATGGCGACCGTTATCGTGCCATGATAACCGACTATTTGATGCCTGAAATTGAAGCTCGTGATCTCGGCGACATTTGGTTTCAGCAAGACGGCGCCACTTCCCACACATCGCATCAATCAATGGACTTATTGAGAGAACATTTCGGTGAGCACATAATTTCACGTTTTGGGCCGGTCGATTGGCCACCAAGATCGTGTGATATCACACCGTTAGACCTTTTTCCTGTGGGGATATGTAAAGTCAAAAGCTTATGCCGACAAACCCGCTTCGATTCAGGCCTTGGAGGAAAAAATCACGCGTGTCATTCGCCAGTTACCAGTCGAAATGCTCGAACGAGTGATCGAAAATTGGACTCAACAGATAGACCATCTGCGACGTAGCAACGGCCAACATTTGATAGACATAATCTTCAAAAAATAAATGTCAAAGAATGTTCTTTAAAATGATAATAAACATTCTCCATTAAAAAGTAGGGAACCTCGAAATGGATCACCCTTTATGACTTATTTCGGGTGTTTTTGAATATTTTTATATCGAATTCCTGGACTTTTATTTCTTTAAGGTAATAAATACAACTGCAATATACTTCTATCATATTTCTTTATCCATTAGATTTTATGATACGATTTTTGCCAATAACATACGGTGTATTCGTGGGTCAAAATTTCCCAATATCACATTTTCAACTTATGTTGTGAATTAGAGTCGGTTTTGCGATTTCTAACTAAAACCTATTTGGGGCTACTTTTACTGGCTGGTACTTTATAGTCTCATACAATGCCCTTTTGTAGAATCACTGCAAGCAAAGGCATACTTTTACAGCTACAATTGGTCTTCAAAAAAATATCGAGGGTTATACGTTGCGATAAAATGTGTGTCAGGAAAGAACGTCAAGCTCGAAATAATATCACCACAAAATGGAATTCCAAAAATACAGAGATATGTAATATACAAGAAGCATTCAAATCAGATGTGTGCGGATGACCTGCTGTTAACATATCACCGGAGATGTATTTTCAAAAAATAATAATAAATTTCAAAAAAAAATACCGGAATAAATTTGCCTTGAGCCTGTAACACAATGCCTAAAAATAGTACAAGTTACGAAACTCATAATATTGGCTTTCTCTTGTTCAAGGAGTACTAGTTGCATTGTGATAAAGGCCCATGTTATTCGCAAATTTATACCTATAGCATAAAAACTGTAGGCCTGTAGTTATAGGCCTCATACAAGGTTATGATCAGATCTATTGTTTTGACTTTATTAGGTATTTGCAATATCCAATCAAATGCTAGTGTTGCTACATGTGTGTGGAAACTTTAGGCCTACCTCTTTTTCGGACTTGTATTGGAACGTTTGTTGACATTGGCTCTTTGAAAGGTTCGTGGAGTCCCTCCTTTGAACATGACAATACCAACTGAGCTGGTAAAATTTTTCAAGAAGGGATCTCTGACGTGGAGGCTTTCTTTGATTTTGAAACTTCTAAATGGTAGACACATTACATGCGATAAATTATGTACTTCACACAAATAAGGAATCGAATTGCTAAAAACGAAACTTTCGCTAGTTGGAACTAGAAGTAGTTTGGCGTCACAAAATGTTTAAATTTTCTAAAATTTGATTGTAAAACAAGCGCAATTTGACTACATAGAAAATGTATTCGGCAAATACCATGTGGGGTTTTTTTTAGGTACAAGATAAGGGTTAAAGCCTTCTTGGTCACAATACAAGACAATGGCTGTTGGTGTAAGCCGAGAGATGTAAGACTTGAATAAACAAAGATGAAGTTCTGTCTATATCATAGAGCAATATTAATAGCTAGCAAGTAATATTCAGTCATGATCATTTAGTCGTTGGATGACATCACTTTCCAAGATCGTACTCTGAGTATGGAACATATTCTGTTACATCTATCCTGGGTCTGCAATTACAGTGCACCAAAAACCCTTTCTGTATGACGGGGTATTTCTGTTAAAGTTGATAGGCGTCATCATTGGTTATAACCTTCTGAGAGTTACGAAGATACACTCAATATTCTCTGTTTCTTGATGAACAGAAAACGTGAAAGGTACTACTTCCAGGTTCTAAAATCACTATCGAATCAACTCTATTTCCAACCTTTTCATGTTTTTTTCGGACATCTTAGGCTGATTGGACTAAAATTTGGAGAATTTTTAGCTCTGCTTCGGAAGTCCCCTAACCCAACTTAACCTTAACCTATTAAAATGTCAGTATTTGAAGTATTACTCGAGAGGTAGGTTCTTCGTAATGAACTTTGGTTCCGTTTGCAAGGGATCGTTTAACTTCGAACTATATAAGCCTTACAGCGACATCGACCTAATTTAAAAATTACGCAATTTGGAGTGTACAGGTGGAAGCAGTTCTAATTGTTTAAAGCCCTAAATAAACATTTTCAAATAAGGTAAAGAGCGAGGGCTACATGCAATATGGCCCCAAACCAAAAATGAAAAATAGCCCCAACAATTAAAATAATTTTTCAAAATGAAAAATGGTCTCAAAGATGTAAAAAATGGGCCACGCTCCACTGAAAAATTTCCCTAAATCAAATATGAAAAATGGTCCCAAAAATAAAAATCAAAAACAAGGCGGGATAAGAAAAGGCCCACGGACATTATGTCTGCTTAAAATGGATATACTAAATAGACATAAATACCGTGGATCCGCAGGCGGCAGGTAGCGCTAACGCAACTTCGTTGCTCCGCTCGGCTGGCACCTATGGCAACTGTACCTGGGTGGAGCGCTACGCGGGATTTCAACCCTCTTTTCGCAGGCGCGAGTTACCGCTCACTTAACTTTATTGCTCCGATTATGCCATTTTAATTTTTTGTTTGGGGCCATTTTTAAGTTTTGGTTTGGTAATGGCCCCAAAAATATGAAAACTCACAGAAATTTTCGTGTTATTATAAATTTTTGGGGCTATTTTTCATTTTTGGTTTGGGGCCATATTTCATGTAAAGATTGGTTTTTTTAAAAAAAATTCGTCAATTCAATTTTTAAGATGTCACCAGTGGAGAACTCTGTAGATTTCTTGGAGTGAAAACGTGCACACAAATGTGTCTATAACTAAGCTACTCAGTGGGTCCAAAAGTTGTGAGGATAAACGTAAGACGCAAGAGACCACACAAGTTTCCAAAAGTGAGCTGCTGTCTATGATTATATTCGAGCCGTCGTTCGATGTTGTTGCTTAAAGTATTTCTCTACAATTAAGACATAAACCTCGTCTATATTCTTCTCGCTAGATTGCTGCTGGTTTTTCTAACTTAACAGTGGTTTTGTATGTGCCTTCTCATCTTGCATAAAGTACAAGCTACAAGAGTGTCCACAGTACGATCAGAGACAAATTTACTTTTATTTATTTTTCTCTTATTGACGTCGACGAAATGTCGCAGATGACGATTTAAGGGTCACATCGACTATGCAACAATTTCGGCTTGATTTATCGCTTTGGAAATTTGCCCAAACTTTACCAATTTTTCTTACTCTACTACGCATTATCTCGCCCTCTCTCCTCAAAGAAAACAAATGTACATCCCAACTTATTTTCGCAAATGTAATTCAACAACTTCTCGTTGATTTTTCATCATCTGCCCGCAGCCAATGACTACCACGAATCCCCAAATGCTTATGTCAATGCTGGTACGCATTGAATCTTTAATAAGTCATCATTTGCACCACAAATAGCAACTCACGTCCTTGTGTACAACCACTAACAACAAGGCAACGAAAAACAAAAATACACACTATGAAACTACCGTCGACAGTGATGATGTTGATTTCCCTTGTACTCTAACGCTTCGAACACCACAACACCGCTTGCTGTGTCGCTTGGTGTATCAAAATTTAGTTTTGTCCTCATGAAATATGCACAGCTACAGCAGCAGCAGATATTATACCTCCAAAACGTTATAGGTGTCCTCCTGGTAATGCCAACACAGGCAATAACCCCGAACCAGGACACACTTCACTCTGATTTATGTGTATAAAGTTGCGGCCCGACTCCAAGTGCTGTTGCGGCGCGTTGCGCTTTGTGCTTCTGGGCAAGCAAAAAAAGGAGAATCTAATTTATCCTCTAACGTAATATCTGGCAGATACACTTGTATCGCGTACATCGCATTTATTTTGAGGGAGGTGTGACACATGCCCTGCGCTGAGCGTTTGAGCGACGATGTAGAAAACTATTCCGAGGTTTTGTTCTCAATTTTCTTCATCATCAGCAAATCGAATGTGGTGTGCAATGCAGACGTTGAGTGGTTATTTGTATGAAAGATTTTGCTTTAAGAACTCAAGCTCTGCGTCTCTCATGTGCCATGTTGCCGCCGCACAAAAATTCAAAATGAAAAAGGTCCGAAGAGTGCGACACCGAGGAACAGCAACACAAAAAAAAGTCATTCCCAAAAATGAACCAAAGTTCGACGAAGTGGAAATGTGACTAAAACGTTTTTTGAATTTCAAGCAGGTTCTCGATTCCTCATTCCCCCTGAGTGGTAAACATCCTCTCAAACATTCGTTATAAATCTTTGGAATCTTAAAATGTCTGTCTCTCTGCCACTGCAGCTGGACCTCACACTTTCGTGTGGCGGTGTGATTTAGGACGCGCATCCAGAGCAACCCTTTTCCGATGCCTTCCATCAGGGAAAGACAATAAAGAACATTGGGGAGCCGTTTCCTAAGTTCCTTGCGGTGCGGTGGTTGTTTGGTGGGTACGACACTGGGATACCTTTGCCAGCAGTAGTAGTCTGAATCAAATGGATTCATGTTACTATTTGTGTTCTTTTATTAAGCATTAAATATTCACCCCATTTGTTAGCAATATGCTGATCATTAGATGGATGTTTACAACTTGCCATCGACATGAACATATACGAGGAAATTTGAAATATGTATCTACATCTACATTATATATTTTTCTTTTTCTTGTAAATTTGATTTTGGTTGCCGAGAACAAGTTATAGGATATAGGGTGGTAGTATAAAGGACGTGTCAAGGGATATTTAAAACGAGTGGCAATGGAAGAGGAAAATATGTTTGTGCGCTTTTTTTTGCTGCTGAAGGATGATTGCAAATCAATGCTGTCAAATAACTATATTTTGCAACATGTTGGCACTTGCAATGTCGTAAATTAGACGGGTTTTTTAGCTTCCCACGTGATTAAGAAGTTTTGAATATATGTAGGTATTATGGAGGTTATTTGCTTCTAGGGTTTAAATTTTAAGAAAAATGCATTTAACCTAAAAGGCTGGTGAACATCATTCTGAAATGGCGCCAAAGCGGTTTGAATGATACTAGGTTGCCGTCTTCCACCATCAGCTAAAATTTAAGTTTTCTAGTTGGCTAAAATGAAAAAGGGAATCAAACAACCATAGGAGTTGCGGCATTGATACATTTCAAAAATGTCAAACAAGCTTACAGTACTTAGTTTCAGTTCATTGTAGTTTTTGTTTATATTTTGTCATTTCACTGATCTAAGTTTTTTAAATACTTTCAAACAGAAAAACCTTCTAAAGAAAAAATCACTTGAAAAGCTTGAAAAGAAATATATCTATTACCAAAAGTAGGCATGACGTTTAGTTGATAGATATAGATTATAACCTATCCTAAGGGTTTATTAATTTTGACAAATAGTTTATAACACCCCTTAATATTCGTCGTAGACCCCTAGGTTAGGTAAGTTTAGGTTACGAGGGCAGTTTTGCACCTGGACACGTGGCTATCAAAACCACTTCGGTCTGTTGAGGAATAGTTTTATATCGAATAGAGGTACCCTAGCCCAATAGTCCAAACTTTCGAAGAACCGTGCTCCCATGCAGGATGAGCAGCGTTCCTGTAGAGCTGAGCAGTGGCATTGAAGATGTTCCACGGACTCCCTTTCCTCTTCGTCTCTGCAGTTTCTGCAGAAGCCATTTGCAATATCCCTAGCCTTTTAGCTAGTTATTAGTCAATATGTTGCAGGTTCAATAGTATTTCCAGAACTAGTTGCGGTGTGGATTTAATTGCGCCTGCTATTCCCAAACAAGCGATTCTCTGCATCTTGTTCAGGTTCATAGGATAGGATTTGGTTTTAATCGTCTTCCACCAGACAACTGAACCGTATTTAAGAATGGGTCTCATCATAGCGGTGTACAGCCAGTGCTCAATGTCCGGTTGTAAGTCGTGGAACCCTAAAAGAATATACATTTATGATCGCATCAAAACTTCCGGCTATTTAGCAATGGCAGTCCTTCCGTATCAACTTTTGAGGCCTTTCAATTTATGCTAGGAAGATGTAATTTGGAACATACACTCCCTAGGGTGTATGAAGGGTTAGAACTTCAACAAAATTAAACTCCTTCACAAGTTTGCCATATAAAGTTTTTTGCCATGCCTACTTTTTGAGGGCGTTTTTTAACAATGTGTTGTTTTCATCGAAAATTTCTATAGAAATCGAAAAAAATTGTATAAGAATATATTAAGGAAATATTTTTTCTAGTATATCCCACATACAAAGTTTTTGGCTACGCCAACCTTTTGGAGGAGTTTTTTCAAAAACTTTTTTTGTTTTTAATAAATTTTATAGAATCAAACAAAATGCTATCCATCATGTTCTTAACGCTTTTTTCTTTGGACCATATAGGCAAATGGATAGTGTATCACACTGTTTGCCCCAAGCCTTTCCTTATGTTTTTAACGCGATTTATTTCAATTTTGTGGTAAGATATTTTTAAGCCTTCGCAGACGCTTCCACCGATTATTAAGGGCTTTTTGTAAATTTGTACAAGGTTAGAAATCAATCCTCAACGAAATGCAAAACAAAAATTTGGTATCGGTAGATGGAGTAAGAAGCCTCTTTTTTAAATGGACTGTCATTTTGTAAAAAAGAAATAAACCAATTTTTTATATAGGTAGGTACCGATTTCACGCATTATGATTTATATGTTTCTATTAAAAGCTGATTTTTCCTTACAATATGTCAAAAGGCAAACAACAATTTCCATCACATTCCCTCATAAATCATTTAAAGTCATACAATTTGCCTAAACAAAAAATATATTCCATTAAAATTTTCTTCAACAATATCCCTTTTACGCAATTCCAATCTTTATGACAACAATGTGACATCTCTTTTTATGATTTACAGAAAAAAAAGGAAAACATTTCTCATACTCGACGTCATTTATTTTAAACCCACCACCATCAAGTCCTCCTCATATGATAGCATCCCTGTTTATGCCTACCTTACTGGTCTTAATTTTGTTGTCATAAAATTTGCATAAATTTTTCGTAAAAATAAAAAAAAAAAAATAAAAAACATTAAAACTGCCACACGCTGTCAAACTCTCTCCACTTTACATCCTTTCGAAACAGCAATTAATATTTTCAAGTGTCATTGTGTTGTGCTTCTCAACTTTTGCACCTGCATATAGAATCCTATTTCTTCTGAACCAAAATATGCTTCCTTTTCTGTGTCATGTAGGAGGCTGCTCTAAGCCCTCACCTAGGTTGTATGGTTTTTTTTTTTGCATCCGACTGAGATGAAAGATCTTCTTTGATGGTGCAAAAAATAAATGTTTCTTGGGGAGTTTTGTATATGCGCTTAAGGCGCACTCTCTGCATGCAGTGAAGCATCGGGGCATTAATGGCTTCACCGCCACAAGATGTAGGAAATTTGAGTATATGGATTTATGAAATACATAAATGAATCTTTAATATAAATTTAAAATTTTCCTACAAAAAATAAAGCACTCAGCAGATAAATAAATAACAATAATTGCATCGTTAATGGTGTACAATTTTTCAATTCTCATTTTAAAACATATCCTCGCAACGAAAGGCAAACATACATATGTAGATTTATTTTTATTGTATATGTCCCGATTTTTAATACAAAAGGAAACCTACTTTATTCATTCTCATAATGTGCTTCAGAGTGCCAGCCGGGCGTTATTATATTCGGAATAATTGTGTTTGCTCTGAATGAATAAAAATTTAAATGGTTTTCAGACAAAAGATTGCTCAAAATGAAATTTAATGCATTTTTTTTTTGATTTAAACGAGATATCTCATCGTTTCGTTTCTAACTCTGTTTGCCTTGCAAATCGATTCATTGTTTGTACTGTCGAAATGAAACCAATCACCTTGATTTAGTTTTTTTTGTTCTATTTTTAATCAACATCAAAGGATTTTGTCAATATTTGCTTTCAGCAATTGTCTATGGTCTATGCGCACTCAGATTCAGATTCAGACTCAGACTTTACTTATAATAATTTTAAAGTAAAAATCAATTATTCTGAGTAAATATGAATAAAGCAAATGCTCGGTAACAATTGACAAGTAAATGTGAAATGAAAATTCCACATGTACCGACACATTTTTTTAATTCCTCATGTGGAAAGGAGGAATGGAATACACTTTGCAGTAAAGGGTTGCAAAAGGGTGGAAAAGTCGTCCTTCGAAAAAAAAAAATATAGAAGAAGAAGGAAAATAAAACAAATATTCTAACCTCAATGTAAAAGTCTCTTTGCTTGCCATTCTGATGCTGTTGCTGGCTGCTTCTTTGTCTGCCACATTGAACTTGATACCACCCCACTACGCGTCGATAAGGTGAAGCAGCGGCATCAGAGTTTTGAAATGGTATACACACTATACGGGCTTTAAAAATATTTAATTAATCTTGCTACAAGATGTCCACAATGGAAGGGGGGAGATGTCGGTATTCTCTGTGGACAGGGGAAGGGAGGAGTTTATTTTACATAAAATAAAAAGTACGGCCGTTGAATATTAACTTGAATAAGAAAAGGTTGTTTGGATAACTTACACAAGTCCCTTAAGCGATTATTGGACTTTTGTTGGTGGAAAATCCCTTCCGAACTTGTTGTTTTATTTAAGTAGGTGTTTATGTATGGAAAAATACGTTTTTTATTATGTTTATGTTTATTGCAGGAGATGTATGTATGGGCGAAACATTTTGACGTAAAATTAGTTAAGCAATTAAACAGTTGCCAATGTGCAGTTTCTCTACAGCGGGTGATTGCAGTACTAAACCTACTGACCCTAATGTAGATACATTCGACATATTTTAACTGTTTTACAGGCTTTTAAATACGTACTAAACGGGCTCTTGGTCCTTTGAGAGATGCAGTCATAAATTCAGCATCTTTTTATCTCCTGTAGTTTCAGGAACACAGTTTGTTACAAGGCTGAGACTGTTTAATTCTAGAGCACACTATTCTATTTGCTCGATTTTTAAAAATGGTTCTCAAGATTTGCTGAAGAAATTTCCTTCGATCTATGCAATTGGAAAAATTTAACTATTACTATATCACATAGTTTTTTCATCTGGAAAATCAAATGGGAATCTTAAATTCCCTCTCGCCACCGACAAACAAACACAAAGTCCGAGTCGATAAATCACCATCTTTACCCACCAAAGTGCTTAGTGGTGTACCGCAGGAAAGTCGTTAAGACTATTTACGGTAACGTAAATTTTCCTTGAATGGAAATTTAATTTAAAAATCAAATGACGTGAAGTTATTCATTACATTCAAAATAATAAATCGACATCCATACAGGTCATAGAATTTACTGATGTATTTTATGCTCTATTCCCCACTAAGAGTGAAGTTAAATAAAATCGCAACACTTTTAAAGAAGCGTACAAACATAGCACCGATGTAGTTTCCCTAAACTTGAAAATGCTACTTAAAAACTGTACATGTAGAGCATTTGTTCTGACCCACCTAAAAGCTGTTATTCGCTCCATCACCACTTGTAAAAGTCTGACAAATATCCAAGACGAAGAACAGTCATGAGGAGCTTCTTACGAATTTGCCGTGGGCATATTAATATTCGCACACACGATGCTAGGTTTCATACCCTGTACTTGCCGTTTATGTAGAAATTTTATTTTTGAAACATTTGTTATTAAAATTGAACATAGCGTTGCATAAAATGAAATTGTCAAGCAACGATCAGATCATAAGACACACTATGGTATGGTATTAGTTTACTCCAAGCACTCGTATGACAGAGATATACATAGTATGATATTGCATTATGTGACAAAATTACAAATTCGAACTCACAGGTCATGGTGGCAGTTGCTGTAATGACTATCTCTATATTACATTGTGTGGCAGCGCTTTCCAAATACATAATACATTCCCTGCATAATTTGCACTTTCCACCAAATGGATAGCACAGTCAGTTCCAAATGTCTTACAAGCATGTAAACTTTAAATTTTTCCACTAGCACTTTGTACATTGCATCCAGAACATCTGGAATGGTGGACGATATCGTTGATACAAGAATTCGGAACAGATATTGCATAGCCCAAAAATGTTCGCCAGTAACTAGGTATCGTAGAGTCAACCCAAGCCGCTCAGCCGGACAAATGCTCGCGCGTTTATTCGTTTCTTGCTTTTAAATCTGTGGAGTCAGCTCTTAAGCTTTCAATTCCACGAGTAATTTTTCGTAGCAATCCTGCTGTCGGCGGGCCACCCATACCAAGTCCAAATCCATACACGCCGACGTTTGTATTGCAATACATACGCGTCAAAAACAATCGTAAGTGCATCTTTTTGTTCCATTTCGGTTAATTTTTCTTTTATTTCGCGTTTCTCAATAAAACTTCACTATCGAATGAAACAATTATTTTTTACTTTTTCTGACAGCGCCTGTCACAGGTTCTCCAAATATACATATATGGCAATCGTAAAGACTTTAATTATTTTGCAAAATGCAAGACAAAAAATATTTGTTGTAAACGACCCCTAACCGTTTATAAATAGCTATTTGTGATCAGCATAATATTTCTACACCTGTGTCCATCCAAGATGGCAGAATCAAGGGTGTTTACAAAACATGAAATACTTTTTTTGTTTTAAGGCTTTTTACTCCAAATGTTTTCAACCATAATGATCCACGTATTTAGAGTATAGGAAAGTCTGGCTTTTTGTCTTCATCTTTAAAGAAATTTTCACTTAAAACAAAAAAAATTAAAAAAGCTTGACATCAATATAGGCTAAAGTCCTTCTTATAACACACTGGTATTTTTAAGTTTTTCTTGACGTGGGCTGCTTCGCGTGTATCTACGTTATCCCGGTCTTACTGCTCACAGGTATGTAGTTCAACCTCATAGTCTTTTGCCAATTGCCTTTTGTAATAAATTTATTCCTCACATCGCAATGAAACAGCCGTTCAGAGTAGAACTATAACAAATGAAGCGTACCTCAGGAATTCCACCTTTGACCATTGCTGTTTACAATATTAATAAATCATCTGCTGGTACTATTATGTTGTCTGTAATTGCTTCATAATTAAATTCCGATGCAAGCGCATCCCCTATATCTTTTCATCCTTTGAGTAAGTAAGCAGTGGTAATTATCTACCCTGAATCCATTTATTGGCCAATAATCAATTTAAGCCGAACTGGTGAATACCTCTCGTTTGGTCAGAAAGCTTTTTAATGAAATTCGAAAATATACCCACTTTGCAATAAATCAGAACACAACATTCTCACCTCCATGTTCGATTGAATTTATGTACAAGTCAATGTATTTGTATGCGGAATCCTTTTATCTAGGCACAGCATAACAATAGGACGAAAATAAAATAATCAAATAAAGACCCGCGCTGGTCAGACAGCCACAGAACCAACCACCATCGGCTGTTGCAATAAACAGCATTTGCATACAAAGAGTTAAAATGTAAATCGTTTAAATGTAAAACTTTGCGGAGAATATTAAGCACCATAAGCGGAATGATAAGGCAAATGGTTATTTTTTTTCACTTAAGGCTACCAATACGATAAGAGTGTTTTATGCGGGGGAAAAGTCGAAGCACAACGGATGCAGGAAGAAGCACATAACATAACCTCATTCGAATGTGAAGTGTTTTTATGGTGCAAGTAGCAAGTGGATATGTGTACACGTCGTTAATCCAAAATGGATTGAGTACAACAAAAATCGATTTGATGTAATTAAAGAAAATTGCGATAACCCTATTTGTAAAGCTGGCTAGGGCCTAAACTAGTGGATAATCTTGGATTATCCTCTCTTCGTTTGCATTCCCCAATGGCTGGAGCCAGACTATGTTGCTTAGATACTTGACTTAAGTTTAGTGGCTCAAGGGGTAGTAAAACAATGATGGATTGTTTGAATTAAATTCGAGTGAGTTTCTGGCAAACAAAATTATCTTGTAACCCTTTTAAAATGAGAAAGCAAATGCATAATTTGTATGGGTACTTTCAAAAGTGTCTACAAATCTTCAAGAAGCGAACAAACAGTTCTTCAACATGAGTAAGAGTGCAATTTGACTCGCACGACAAGAAGGCATTCTTGAAGCTGTTCTACGTTCTTAAGCATAAAAGTCGTATTTTCATTTTAGTGGTTTTGATAAATTCACATTTTCTGCGTTTTATATGTCATTTATAAATATATAATTAAGTTTTGTCACTTATGACTATTTTGGGCCACCCAATTTTTCGAAACGCAGGAAGATGGAGAATTGCTTCAATTGCTGTTGTCGAGTCGTTTATTCTTCACTAATAGCAAATCTTATACGAAGACCATGTGAACGACATCATCAAAGGATGTAACCGAGACCATCCTAGTACATCAAAGGAGCTTTCGTGCACAGCTTGACAAATGCTCATTTGAATAGCAGTCTATGCGACTGGATCTGACAAGCTAGGCGCACGTCAGATTAAGAGTTACCGAGGAGATATATGTATCGGACGGAAAGTCAGTAGGGGAACACCACAAGGAGGTGTCGTTTCCCCGCTCATATGGATCCTGGTAATGGATGAGCTTCTAAAGCTACTGGAGAAGGAGGAAGGCTTCACCGTGAATGCATACGCAGACGACGTAGCAATCCTAGTCCCAGGCAGATTTCCCTCAATCCTCAGCGATCGTCTCAGCTACATGCTTCATTTTGTCGGTAATTGAGGGCTGGGAGTCAACCAGTTTACTATAAAATGGATCGTTCCAACATTCAAGGCGCCAAAAATGGGGGGGAATGATCTAAAGATGTCCACTTCGCTGTGGGTCTACATGCGGAACGGTTGGGCATACTGCATAACGACTACTGCAGAAGCTGCAGGGACGTTGAAGGAATTGAATCGGTTCGTCACCTGCTATGCGAATGCCCAGTCTGTGATAAGCTGGAGGATGTGGGCAAAGTCGAGCTAAAAGACCTTCACAAATTTATGTACAATTCGGCTTTTATTTTTGGTCTACTCCAGGTGTTTTTGTTTAAGTTTGAGGAAAGTTACCCAGACGGACACAATGGACCTACTTGCTGGTCTACGTGAGCCTTGTCTGAAGTCACAGGAGCATCCACCAACCTACCTACCTAGAACCTAGTCTATCGTATGATGATGAGTGCATTGAAGAGCATTGAACTTGCGTAGAGTTCAACGGGGGGCCTACGGAGTCTTTCAGATCAATATGAATTACAACTGGCGGAGGGTAAACCGTAAGTCACCGAACAGAATGGTTGTTCCAGCAAGTGCTGAATAAGCAATATGTTGCAAGAAGGGAATTCGCGTCCAGTCAATGAAGAAGATATTACGTCAAGACAAATTTCAAGTCGAGACTCACCATACCTTTATCGACTTCAAAGCCGCATTTACCGTCAGCTCCCAGCTCTCCGTTTCTATAAGAAGGTGACAAGAAAGAGCGAGCATTCGTTGCCCAAGACCGTAGATGATGGCAAGCTGCTATGCCTGGAAGCCCGCCAAGTAACCTTCATTGCTTTAGTTCTATTAAATAAGAATCTTTATTCGAATCAACTTAAAGCTGGCCGAATATTATAGAATTTTAAATGAAAAGCGTTTCCAACTTGAAAAACAATTTAAAACATCCCTTCAGTGAATAGAAATACCATACTCATCAACGGAAAAAAGATTTAGTTCGTCTATCCAAAGTATTCATGGATTTATTTAAATTTTATGCGGCATTCTTGCATCCGCCATATGTTACTCTGATTGGAAAAGAAAACACCCTCCTTTAAGACATCTAATCGATGTAATTTCACTGCTTTCACCCAACACCCACAGTGGTGGCTTAGATACATATATGTACCCACATACAAAGACAACCTTCAATTGTATTTCACTGCTTCATGTAAGTATCTGTCTCTCTCATTGCCGCCACCATCATCACCGGAAAAATCTTTCGCAAAACCGATCCACCCTTCTCTCCATCAAATGATGGTGAATGCATTTTTTAAATTAAAATCCTCGACAATAAATCTTACCCAGGAAAACAGGCACATTTGAATCCATTTATGTCGCCTGCAACTGTATGGGTTACTTTTTTGTCTATGACTTTTGCAAAAGAAAATACAAAAAAATACCTTATTCGTCCTGCCTGATACCGTACTGAGTATGAAAATTACGCATTTTAGTCACAGTTTTGTTTCATTCCACCCTCGTTACGGACTCACTCCCACTTGGCGTCATTTTGTCTGGCATTTTTGAGTCCTTTTTTGCGCAGACAACACTGAAAGTTGTCTTCCTGTTTCGTATCTACTCTTTTGGTGTTTCTATTTTTTTGTTGGGAGCCTTTTCGATATGTCGTCATCGTCAGAATAGGCTAGGCTATGTGGTTTCTGGCATTGAACAGCAAACAGCTGGTGTGCGAAAGCATTTCTGTCATCTGTCATCAGGATGGAGCGGCACTGCCGGCGCGGCGTCACCCTTGGTTTTTCTAAGCAAACACAACTGCATAAAGCGAAAGCATAATCGTGGTGAATTTAGCTTATTACATAATAATAAATTTCATAAAAACACCATAGCGTATACATATACACATATTGAAAATGAAACAGCCACACTTGAGGCAGGGGTAAATGAGGACTTGGGAGGGGTGCTGCTGTGCTGGCCCGCACTTTGCAATGGATAACGGTAAAAGTCACTGGATATGTACCGGGTTGGCATTCGGATACAAATGCAGCAGACGACGACGTGTGCCGGTTATTAAGGAAGCACTCATGTGAAAGGACGGCTTTTTGCGAGAAGATAATGAGTGGGGATGTGATGATGGTGAACCCGCCGCTCTGAGTACGAAACGAGGGGTAGATTAATTAAGGTTTTGTACGAGGCGAAGATATCTGGGTTTCCGCTTCCTTTGGCAAGGCGCACATCCGCTCCAAACTATTTCCAATTAGTTATAGATTATCGGTTATTTAATGGATGTTGTTGGACGTGCAGTTCGAACTTCAATACAGCTTACACTTATGAATGGATGGAGAAACTAAGTCCTCGCCAAATGAATTTGTATTTTTTTATTTCTGCTAACCCTTACTCACATTGCAAGAACAGCAGGATCATTTGCCAGAAATTGCTAAAGCGCTTCTTGTAAATTAAAGGTATAGTTATATATTTTTGAGTATAAGCTAAAATCGTAAAGTGGTTTGGAATCATATTTACCTATTTATTAAGTTCTACGCACCTTAAAAGATGGTAAAGCTGCAGGTTGGACGGTATGCCGTCTGAATTTTAAAAGCATGGTACCATTGAGCTGCACCTTAGGCTTATATCCTTGTTTAACACCATCTTAGAGTCAGGAGTAGCCCCACAACGATTAATAAATCATTTATTTTCCCGATTCATAAAAAAGGTTCGACTACAGATCCAACAAACATATAAAATATTCACAGCAATAATGCAAGATCCACTTAATCAGTGGATAGGAGAAAACAAGTTGCTGAAGGAATTTCAAGCCGGGCTTAGACTAGCATATTCTACTGTTGATCACTTGGTCGTTTTAAATAGTATCGTTGAAACTTATTGCCAGCAGGGTAAAATACTTTACGCATTCTTTGTGGATTTCAAAGCAGCCTTTGACACGGTAGACCGCAAATCCTTGTTTTACAAACTTTATAGTGATACTAAAGCAGCTGTTGGTGGTTTTGAATTGTGCTCTTAAACACGCTTATCATTGAGGACATTATAGACTGAAACGGGGTTGGGAAGACGCTAAAACTCGATGTAGTATGTCGGATTACAGACTTCCTAAAATAGCAGCTTTACAAGTTCTACAAAGTAGAACTGAATGGTATAAAGAGTGGTTGGCACTTGCTCGAAATTGTAGTAACCATATTTACCACGATGATGTATGGTGTCTGAAGAATCAACTTTATAAGATAATTGAAGTTACCGATTACCGAGAATAAGCTACGGGATCGATACACAGAACCATCCAGAGATGACTACAGCATTGATGAAATAGCGATGATCTTGAGGCTGCGGGCGAACTTCTTCAACTTAATTATGTATGTATCAAAGAGGGAAGATCTACGTCAATTATGCAGCTTGTGTAACTTAGCAGAAAGGGAAGATACACATCACTTCATTGGCAGCTGTCCAATATTGAGAGAAACGAGGAGTAATATCTTGGGAAGTGATGTCTTCTCAGAGAAACAAGTCATATCGCTCCTCAACGATGTTAATGTTTTTTTTAAAACCTTTTTTATGAAATTGTTTCAAAATATCTCCGTTATTGAAGAGGTTTACTGCTTTTTTTTACATTTATACCCACTTTTATTTCTTTAGCTAGCTCTTTAACAGTAAATGATTTAATAAATACTTTGTCTTGGCACTTTTCTTTCTTTCCTTGATAATTTATATCTACATATTGTTGGAAAACCTTTTCAAGAAATTCAGTTAATTTGTTTGATTTAAATTCGAGGAAGCATTTACATCTCAAAAAAATTGGAGCAAGACCAGCTCATGGTTAAAGGAGGAATCCTACGAACCCTGTCAAAAGGTCAATCACCGTTCCTATACAAGCGCGAAAGAGATGCAGGACTAACAAATCTATGATCACTCAAATGCAACAACACCAAGATTTGATTGGCCCAAGTGACGATGGGATACATAACCCGCAGGCCTGCAGATATGTTTTGAGGCCAAACCCGCGAACCCCACAGACGGCCCAGTAGAGATGAAGGGAAATGGGAGGGTTATTAAAGTCATAACTTCGTTGACAAAGGCAGACGGTTTGATCTTTCGTAGTTACATTTTTCCAGCTAACTTGTTTGTTATTTCTCTTGTTTTTACTGTCTAAATGTGATCTATGGGTCTTTCCATTTTCTTTATTCAGTACCTGGATGTTTTTATTCGCTGCCCCACCTCTTGCGACCATCTGACAATGTTGGTCCCTTCCATACGTGTCAAAAAATATATCTTCGCACACACTGTGGTTGGAGAAGCCAGGGCTTAGGTCTTGTATGGGCCGTTTACGCCTAATATTTATTTATTTTTACAGATTTTCACAGTTTTTATTTTTTCTTTGTTTGTTTTCTTGTTTTCGATAACGAAAGAAAGTCAATTTCCAATATTAAATTTATTGATCCACCTTTAATCAGATAAGTGTGGAAAATCTGCAATTTTCGTAATAAACTTTTTACAGCAAATCCCTCTCATAAAACAAACAAAAAGAAGAAACACGCACACTTTCGAAATCACCTCCCACCGCAACGATCCAAACAATCAATGATAGTAATACATTATCTACACCTTCGCTTTTGTTTAAGGGAAAACTTTTCGCATCGTCGGAAACACGTATTCTGTTTCGAAATTGGAATTCTGTCAGAAATTTTCGCACAGAAATATGATTCACCGGCTGGTATTCCAGACAAAGGCTGTTAAAAAAAAACCCCAACGACCACCAAAGTCACCTTGTTGTTGTTGGACTTATGAAGGTCTAATTACCACTAATCCGATTTATTCGCAAAACACGCACAAGCTACCTTACTCTTTGCCTTGCCCAATTGTGGGGACGGGGAGCGAGCCACTACTCAAAGGTATTCGATTCTAATTTGTCACAGTCGACAGTTTTCCAGTTCGATGGTATGTAAGTCTTTTCACGCCACAATCAGCAGAAACTATCTTCGGCTTGCAGTAGCAGTAGCAGTAGGTAACCCGAAAACAAGTGGCATGGGTAGTCTTGCGAATTTAATTCAATTACTTTCGATGTGACAGCAGTCGACAGCCTTAGGGTTTTTCTCAGGATGAAATGCCAAAGTCTTCTGCTCGAAATCAATCGATTTAGAAAAGATTTATAGCCTTCGACGAAGAGAGAACTTCAGCATGTGCCAAGTATACATACATAGATGGCGCTATACAGAACGAATCTATTCCACATTTCGAATGAAGCGATTTGTTCAATTTTGTAGCTTGCGGAAGATGGAATTTAGTTGTCGGCACAAATGGTAATTTGTAGCCAATTAACTGATGTCCTCGTGACTTAGCAAGGCAATGGTTGGTTGTTGATGTGAATGAAGTCCTTTAATTGAAAATTGTTTAGCTTGGAAACGTAGGTTGCCATAGGAATTTACATCGAACTATTGTTATGTGTATGCATAATGCGCGCCATCATTTTGCCAAAGTATGGGTAAGTGTTGGCGTGTGTTTGTCGTCCCCCTGTTGCTTCATTGAGTTATTGATTTCTTTTTCCATTTCCTATTGCAATGAGATTAACAGGGGCTCACCTTCTATGTCGCCCACCCTCTCTGCACGCGCTAAACATGCCTTGGATACTTTACTTTTGTATTTTTTTTTGCTTTGCTTTTCCTGACTCTCAGTCTCAGTCTCAGTCTTTCCTGGTTTTCATAGAAGGTGCTGAAAGTGCTCTATGCTATAAAAGATTTATCGTCTACATCGGTTTACGCGAGGAGGACACAGGTGTACTTAAACGAGCTTGCTACTGTATTGGAGTATGAAAACATTTAGCTGATGGTTGATGGTTGTTTTTTTTTTTTTTTGTTTTGTACGTACATAAGAACCTGCGACGTGTGTAGAATCATTTAGACACGACGACGACCAGTGTTTAGAGAGTTGAATATCTAATGGATTTTGTGTGGGAAACGGGTGTTCTCCACTTGAAAAAAGGTCAATGTAACATGTAAACACTTGAAAGGTTGCATGTTGCAAATGCTTGCTATGTACGTAGTCATATCAGGAGCCAATGTGTAACTGCTTTTAACATGATAATATTGATCTAACAGGGTGGGAAGATTAGTTGAGCTGGTTATAGAATTGATTGGCATTGAAGTCTCAAAATTTGAAGCAGCAGAGCATTTGTTCAATTTGTTCTTATTAAATTATTTTATTGGAATATTTCATCAGAAGTTACCATGCCACGAGTAGAGCTACTCGTTGCGGATGAAAATTTTCTCTGACATTCAAAAATCAACTCAAATACCAGATACCAACTTCCGTTGTTCCTGCTTTCCACCGGTTATGTACGTCTGAAGTACGCGGAGGTTGTTTATTATTTAAAGAATGCGCAATACTGAGAGCACCTTTGCTAATAGAAACATTTTCTAAAAGAAATTCATAAATTGGAAAAGTTAAAGCTTTCAAAAGGATGACTTTCAATTCGTTTATTTCAAGTTTCTACTGTATCTAAAAAAAACATTTACTATAACACCACGCTTTTAGAAGATTCAGAAGATCTTTAAAAAAGAACCTCATATTCAAAGAAGGTACATACTTCGCCACACTAATGGCCATAAAAAGGGGTCAATGACCGATAGGCACACATGGGTTTGTATTTTGGCAATACCAGCTAGGCCAATCGTGTTCCAATTTTTTTTGGAATAGATTATAGTTTAGAATGCTATTAATCTTAGCTACACCGGATGCCATCTGCATCTTAGCTTCAACAACTGCGGCGTAGAGCCTTCCTTTCAGCTTAAGTCACTGAAAATGGCAGAGTTTTCCTGTCACTACTTTTTACGCCCCACTGTTGATCACATATCCCTGATAAAGGCTGACCAGATAAGAACAATTGAAAAAGGAATTTAAATAAAACAACAACAGTGTAAGATATATAATTGATTCTGGTTTTATTTTGAAGCTACATTCATGCCATTTTATAATTATGAATGAAATAGCTCATTGCTTAAATGGCTGTCTCGCCTTCGCGGACAGTGCTTCAAGCGGTCGGTCCAATTTTTGATGACTTTGTCCAATATGTGCGGTGTTATTCCGGTAATAGCTCATTCCAAGTGGTTGGCTTGTTAGCACAGACCAAGAAGTTGACGTAGCCCCAGAGAAAATAATCAAAATGAGCTGAGTCAAAAAGTGGCGTCCGAGAACATGATTATTTGTCTAAAATCCGGATCACTGTCCAACATTTTCAGCACCCAATTAGCGAACTCACGGCGTTGTATATGGTGGTACGGCTTCTATTCTTGTGTTGGCGCAATCTTTTACGGATATGGACCCAGATAAGCCCGGTTGACTCTGGCAAACCTTACTGAATATTTTGAAAGCTGGATGCAATTGGAAACTTTGACAGCTGCTGAAACATAACAAAACTGTCATTGTTATCTGGTCACCATTTATTTTAACTTTTCATAGTTGGTATGAGCAGGAAAGCTCTGTTTTTGTTGGTCAGTTCTCTAATTCTTAGTATCAATTAACTTATTCTTCTTCAAAACATCTACCCAAAAATCAAGTGCACGTTGCAGGAACGTTTTATCCTTGCTGTTTATAGTTTCATCCCTCATTATTTCTTCAAGCAGGTAATCGAGGAAAGCAAGGGATTTAAGACGCTTTCTTGGTGCACACCGACATTGATTGGGACCTTTTCGGTGACACCAGTCAATAGGGCTTGTCATTGCTCCCTCTTACGAAGGTCTTAATAAGTCCTAGTAGTCTTAATATGATCGACTTTTTAGTTGTTTATTTAGTTGGAAGAGGCTCATAAAAAGAAAAGTTTTGCTGGGGAAACTATTCGTTTTAAAGTCCCTGACAATATTTATACTTATGTAGAATTGTTTCGTTATACACTATGAGTTGGCCTTAAGCATTTCTCCTTCTCGGTGTGACTATCTTAAATATGGTTTTATCCTAGTTATTGTAGCCTGGCTTAGGTAAGTAGATGAGAAAGATATTTCTTCCAGCTTTATACAGGTTTTTCGTACAGAGAGAGGGCTTTCCTTTTGCTAAACACTGCCTTAGCTTCCTCTGTCCTCTACGATGTTTTTTTGACGTGTTGGCAGTGTCCTTTCTAAAAAAATAAATGCAAGGCAAGGTACATGTCGAGATTTGAACCAGGGACCTCTCGCTTATTGGTCAAACCCACTTAACCACTAAGCCACTGCACACCTTGTCCTTTCTAAGACCCGAGTTAACAAAAATAACGGCTTCATTTAGCCACCCTTTCACCATGCCCAAAATGTACTGTATGTCGATAGATATAACACTACAAGTATCCCCCTTAACTCGTGGTCAAATGTAAATTTGCATCTATTTGCGTCACCTGTATAAAAATTTAGTCTTAAAAATTTAAAATAACAAATAGAAGCTTAAAAGGTTTCTCCCTTCTACACACACATAAATACTAACATACATATATTTAGAAAATAGCCTACTACAAGCAAACTTTCGTGCACGACTGGTGTAGACAAAACCACTTTAACTCTTTGGCGAAGCCTCCACAATACTATTAACAGGAGAACTACATATTTTTTGGCAACGACCAAGGTCGTTGACGGTAACATAAAACCGCACAGCCCTAGAATATACATAATATACAATCCCATCAACCGATTAAGCAAACTCTCCAAAGAATACGATATCACAAATCAACTGTTGGTGCCTTGGAGCAAGAAGGCCTCCTTATGTGTCTGTCTGGCAATTGGCCACCGTTTTCGTTATTGTGATAGCCAAAAATTTGCATCCTCAAACTCCCACTAGCCGATGGATGACTCAACATCATTATCGTCGAATGTAGCTCGTAGGTCACGCGAACACAACTTATGAGGACACAGAGTATATCGCTTACATATTGCACGACAAATATTGATATTATCTTGTAATATTCTGCTCATATACATACATTTGAAAATGAAGATTATTGAAGTTTTGTGCTGTTGCATAACTGTGCCTGTTTATACTCGGATGAAGTTCATATTCAAAATTTAAGACTATGTCCTCGGCTTCGGTTTAATTTTGTGTTAATTTTAAGTTTGACTTTTTAATCTTTGATAATGACATCGGGAATTATTACATACTAAAATAAATTAGAATCTCCTTTGACCTAAGTCTGGACACAAACTAAGAAATTTCTTTGAAGATAAGTTGTAATTGGAAACAAAAATTGTCTAATCCCTTATCAACTGCAACCAATTTAGCCAAGGCCCTCCTTCCACAAACCTACGCTTAGCAAAAGTGTCTCTAAATTATTTCAAAGTGAAACTTTCTCTCTGCGATTCAAATTGATCGTAGTTCTCATTTCCATTCAAAACACATTTTCAGGATAAAGGACAACTTCCATTAAGGTAGTTTAGGCTTCAGATACTAATAACTTTATTACCTAATTCACATAAGCATAATAACCAACAGTACCAGTGACGTCTTCAGCAGCAAACAGCAAACAGCAACTTTATTAGTCACTTTGCAAATAAAAAAAAACTTTGGCAATAACGCTGTTATCTTCATTTGCCAACTATGTCATTACCATTCAGGGTAGTTAACTCCATCGTACACGATTCACCCTCCTATATGTTTATCTGTTATACCCCAAGTAGTGCGGAATAGTATACAGTAATTCTGTGGGATTTTCCCGCCTACATATCCAATCTTTTGCTGCGCTGCGAGTGTACCTACAAGTATTTGCGTGACAGAAATGAGTTAAGGACCTTTATTGTCGTTCGGCTACACTTGTCCAAAGTTAAAATTAAATATTTTCTCATCATTCTGCCTATAGCTGAGGACATTGGCCACGGTTAATACTCAATTTGTTGGAGCTTGAGGTTAATCCGGCAGCAAAAACATTGCACACACATGAGCTAGAAAGGGGTGGTCTCGGGTCTTAAGGGTGGCTTTGGAAAATCCTCTAATAGGCGATTTTTAAATTGACTTTTTCCAATAGAAGGTTGCTGTAATTGTTGGATACAAAAGGACAGCTCCTCCTTGATTTTTCGATTAATTGCACACAAGTGTCTTCGCTCTTGGATGATGTTGAGGCTTTCTTGTGCGAGTGCAGGGTGGGTGGCTTAACAATCAGTCCTTAATAAGGTAGTTGCTATTGAACATGTTTGCTCATTTGTACTTCCCCTCCTCGACCCAGGGTCTGAATTCATGTAGACTTTTTCTTTTTTCCTTTCAATTTATTGAATTTCAATTCCAAAAGTGAATTGGGTGGGATCCAACTCCAGCATTTAACATAATAAAAAGGACTCGAGAATCAGACCGGGGTTGGGATTTTTAATTACACTCAGTACGTTCCAGTAGTAGCCTTTGTAGTAACGCTTGTACTTACTGCCGCAATGGCTTCGTAATTAGAAAAGTCCTCGTTCGGTGATGGTGAAACATTGACAGTCAGCAATGCGTACGGGTCCCGTACCGTTTGTGTAAAAGTTTCATTTTACATTCATAAAAGCATATTGTTGCTTGCTTGCTGCCCTGGAGGAAATCGGTCGTTTAAATAGTTTTTTTCTTTTTTGTTGTTTTTTTGCAATATCCATTTAAAAAAAAGTCCTTCTGGTGGTGGCATGACAAGAAAAAGAAATCAATTACATATCCTGGGGGGCTGCATCTGTGTCCCAGGAAGTGGGTTTGATGAAAATATACTAATCAATCAATACAATGATTGAATGTGAGCAGCTTGTGTGGGGAATGACGTTAATGATGGATATAATAACGGGAATCTCACGTGCGCAATAAGTATACGGTGTTTGCAAATTGATAGGGGTGGGTGACATAAGTCAATATTTTGACACTCTATGTGTGTAGTGTTTTTCTATTAACTGCAGCTGGCTAAGAACAAGGGTGCTTATTATTATTTGCCAAGGGCTCCAAAAAGAAAGTGGGCAGTCATAAATTAGAGAGATTGAGAGAGATTCTGACTTGTTTTTGAAATCTTGGCTAAGAGCTAATGCATCTTAATTTCCGGAAGAAACTGTTCGACGGATCAGCTTTAAAGTTTGTGGGTATGGGGTAACATCTCACCATTTTTTAGTTTTTAATAACGGGACCTGGCATACAATTTTTGCAACTACCTAATACAAATTTTCTGAAAAAATGGTTCCAAGTTGGGCAGGAATACTTCATACTTAGTTTTTCGAATAACTGTACAGTGTACTTAATCCTCCATATTAAAATAGCCAAGTGAATTTTCTGTCCTATGCAGTAAGTTTCATTCGGATCCAAAAAAAAAACTGAAATTTGGAATATAGGTAGATCATGGCATAAAAAGGTGCAGGAATATATATTTTTTGTTTTCTTAATTTTAAGGCCGAGGCGACGAGCTTACAGCGCCATCTATATAGGAGAATGGATTACCCAAGAATTATAATGGTTGTGACATAAATCGAAGTCAAACATAAAATCGAGGCTAAATGTAGCGCGACGAAAGGCGCCTTAGATTTTTTAAACCGCCATAACAGGGGTGCGACATTTTGTAATACGCTGACGATAAATTAAAGATTGATATTGGAGATTAGTAGGCAATCACTTTGAATATATAAGAGTTTCAAATTGCTTGTGAATTATTTTGCATAATAAATGGCGAAGAGATTTTTGTTACGTTACAAGTAAATAGTTCCAATATTCGAGAAGAAAACTAAGCCAAATGCGTAAATTAAGATTAGTTAACCCTTTCGGTATTTTCAGGCATATTTTCTCTGTGTGCGTATATTTTTCGGTTTTTTTGCGGAATTAATTTTGAACTTCAACAGGGTTTCAAGCATTTTTTTCAATCTTGTCATCACCGTCCTTTTAGTCGTTTTGGAAGAAATTTCTGAATTTTTATTTTTCAGAAAACTATTTTTATGATTATTTTGTTATTGTTTCTAATGACAACACTCTAAGAAAAATACGTTAGAACCAGTTGTTAGTAGGAGTTAAAGTAACAAGAAAATAAAAAGAAATGATTGTTCACTTTTAATGTAAGAGGTAACTTATTGTCATTTCAAATAAACGGTAAAAATATTTTCCTATGTTTTTTTTATCGACAATTAGCGGTCTCTCTACAAAAATATGGAAAATTATTATAAAATTTTTCATATGAGTAATGCTCCCATTAATCGAAATTTTGCTTAACAATGTGAAAGAACTATATGAATTATTTTGTGTTATTTGAATACATTTGATAGTAAGTTATTGTAGAGCTAAAATTCATGATATCAGGTCAAATGCTCAAAATTTCGAAATGGACCTACATAACTTTAAAGGGCTGACAAAATTTCTGATTCAAATATTTCACCCAGTGTAGCGCCAGCCAACGAGTAAAGCAGTGTAAACGAGTAGGAAGAATTATGATTATCATATGAAATTTTAAAGACAAAAAAATTTATATTTTTTCCTTAAAATGCTGAATTTTTTTGCTCGAAAAATGTACTCCCCCAGCTGGGTTTACTTCTGTTAGTTTTTATTTGGTTAAAGTAGTGCAAATTCGAGAAGAGTGATATTTTGTTTTTGGAAGATTCGAGACGGTTATACCGCTGCCAAACAAAACTTGTGATACCAGAAAAGAAACGAAGAAAATGTTTTTTTATTCAATTTGCAATTCAGCCATAATGACTTATAATGACATAATGTCTATAGGGACCTTGGTTTATTACGATCAAGTTAGTAGATTTCATCTGAAAGTTGATACAAACATCAACTTAATATATACGTTTTTCACGCAATATTTCATTTCAATCCGAGTATAATAAAGTAGGCCGTTAATATTATGTTGGATATTAAAACTAATTTCTATTAACACGGGCTAGACCAAGCTAGTATACCTATAAAAACCCTCTCTCAAAGTTAAGTATCAATCCGGCGAATTGTCCTAGGAATCCGCTACTACTTCAATTTATTGCAAACATTTTTTATTTAACTTCTGAGCTGACTCAATGGATGAAAATGCTTGCTTCACAGAACTTGGTCGCTTAGTAATGCAATCTTTGAATTAAAGCTTAAAACTATCGCTGCAGTGTAAACCACAAAAATTGTGTTTGTCGTAAAAGGGGAGTAAAAGGTAAACGACCACTACCAGGCGCTATATTACGCTTGTTTGTGATCCTGGAATGGGCAGAAATCCTTTCGTCAGAGCGAGATGTTCTCCTACGGAAAGAAACCGGATAAGAACGGTATTGATGTCATCCCTGCGGCACAGTTATTAAATAACGAATTAAGTATTTGAAAGCCCAGTGACCGCTTGATGTCTCTCCAACTGGTGATACAGCCCAATGTATAGGATTTTTTCCAAGATTTCCATAACACCAGCTTTTGTTTGTTGGGGGGTAATTTGAACGGACATGTCGGAAAGTCTAGCAAGGGCTACAAAGACTGCCATAAAAAACCAGGATATGGCAACAGGAATACTTTTAGACATCCGAAGCATCATATGGTCTAATCGTGCTTACTACCATGTTTGTCGAGCAAAGCTTGTTACTGGTCACTTATATCAATGGTGGTAATGAAACTCAGATTGCAAGGTAATCTTGGAAGAAGTGATCATCCGGTAGCACAGGAGAATACTCCTGACAGAAATATTTATAGAAAATGAAAATAAAAAGTAACAAATAACTATTCTAAATCGACGCTTTTAAGCAATTATTGTGTCTTCTCTTCTCTCTAAAAGACATCTGCTTTATTAGAGGTATTGGTAAAACACCCAGTTATAAGGTAAAACTGAGTTATATAAGATTTCATGCAGATTGCATAAGATTTCGTTTTTACTAAACAAAAATTGCTTGCCAAAATCCCTGTGTTCCAATTTCCACGAGACCCCTTCAAATGGAAAGTGTATATACACCACAAAACTATTCATCAACTTCAATAGATTTAGTGCAACTATTTACAACCCTAACAGATGCATTTATCCATAGAATTTATTTATTCCGTCTAAAAAGAATTCTAAAAATAATAGTTACTCTGCGGTAACCGTGTCACCGCTGATTACTAACCCCAAGGCTCTCGGCCAAGCATCTTCCTTAAATCATCTAAAAAGCCACCTGCCTTCTATATTCGTGTATCTATTCAGGTAACAGTTACTACGTACATAGCTGCTCATTAATTTTATATCCAAGTATAGAGAAGCACAAGGACTAAGCGCCCTTTTATGCAGTCGCAAAAGCTATCTACCTATCCACCTTGTGCTTATGCAACAAATGCCACATCTCGATGGCAAATCTGTCGCATTATGAATACCACAAGCTTTGGGCCACCATTAGCGTACTGTGCCTGTACATGAATTCGAGGTGATCCTATGTAGATTTGTTGCAACTTGGACATCATCCAATTGTATCTATAATCAGCAGACCACCACCACAAGGACGAGCGCACCAGAATAGTCCATCCAATCCACCACCTCAGCACCGGCGGGCTTATTAAAAATTCAATGTGAAACGAAACAACCTACATTCTGCTGCTCGTCGTCGCTTTTATTGGTATCTTCTGCTTGGATGGATTGTTTTAATGCTTTTACTATCACCACTTGTTCGAGGAATCAGGAAGCCCGAAGCTATTCTCTCCGCTTCTTGTTTTTTTTTTTTTTATTATCACTCCCACTCCTGGTTGTGTCATTTTGCCTTTCTTTAATGGATCTCCTGGGAGACATGCTTCTCAAAATTGCGCCTTTTATCCACTTGTAGTCAGTCAGTTCCAACTCCAACATCGTTCGCGCCAGAATGTTCTTCTGCAAAAAGTGTTGGATTGATTTTTGTGAATCTGAGTGCTACGTGGAGTGCTGTGGGCCTTGTGCTGGGTTATTCCATCCGAAATGTGTTAATTTGTCAAAGAAAACCGTTAAAGATGTTTGCCAAATTGACGAACTCGAGTGGTATTGTGTGAGGTGTCGGAGCATGTACAGGCTGCAATTGTATTTTGAGGTTAGTTTGAAACAGAAACAAAAACAAAAGACAAAAAAACAAGCCTGAAAGCCCTTCAGTTTATGTAATTAAAAGAAACAAGGAAAACAAAACAAAGCGCCGCCTTGAGTAATTTACCTCTGATTATCCGAAGTGTGCTCTGTGTGTGTGTGTAGACGAGTGGTTTGCGGCATATCTTAACGAAGACCTTCAACTTTCTAGTGTCAACGTTGTTGTCGAAGAAAACACACGAAAACAATGGAGAGAGTGATTAAGGACATACACACACACACGTTAAAAATCGTTCTCTAGTCCACCCACAGTACTTTGCGCCTCATTGACACATTACTTTAGGGCAAGCCTGGTACAAATACGAACTACTTCATCAGCAGTGGTTGACTTGTTTACACCCGCGCGTCGTGTCAGCTAAAAATATGATGATAATGGACATTGTTGCCAAGAGTGTGAGCCCTTACATAATTTGTCATGTGGTTTTCTGTTTCATTTCATTTAATGGCACATACATATCCAATTTCGTCACAAGTCCTTTAAAGGATATAATGGCAGAGTGATATTATGATATCATATAGCAAGGATTATTTTTCCATTTTTGTTACCTATTTTGCCCGCACACAATTATGCTGAAGTTGCGCATTGCTATTCAGTTGTCGTAGAAATAATATACTACTGCAGGATGGTTGTTATTTTTTTTTCTGTTAAAAAGGGTCTCGTTTTATTTTAAAATAATTTTTTTATTAAATCTCTATGCAAGGACAACTTGCGGCACGCGGAAGGAGAGAATTGCTTTTTAGAATGGTAATTCATGTGTGTCGTTTGTGGTGACCTTGTTGGGTTAATAACAAAAGGTACTTTGAGGTGCTTATGTAAAATGAAAGGATTAAGTTAATAAATATTCATTGTGCTATATAAGCTTGTTATGTGAGTGTGCATTGTTCCAAATAGGTCGAACGTAATTGACTGACATATTCACTAAATGGTGCCAATATACGTACAATCAATTTTAAATTGGCCAAAAGGTATGGCAAGTTTTGAATATAGTTGAGTAATGTCTGGAAAACAGACTTATTAACTTACTTAGCAAACGTTTTATTTTTGTATAAAATATAGTTGCCGTTTGTGATAATAAACGGGACTCTACAAATGTATTATTTGGTTTTGTTTTTGGTCATAATCTGTATAGTAACTTTAGAGATGCACCTTGCAAAGAAGGACTTTTCATTTGGGATCCGATTTTACGACATTAACGTTTGTAAAAATTGTCTTCATATTTTGTTTATTCGACAAGTTGAATAGTTTGGTTTACAGTGTGTTTGAAACAATGTTTACGTTAACTCTTGGTTGCGATGGTGTACGAAGATGCATTGTTCTTGTCGCGGCACCCTCTTAGAAGCTCGCTAAAGTCTTTGTGCTTTGTAGGTGTTGCTTTTTTCTGACCTAATCGTGCTAAGAAGTCTGATTTGAATTTTCTATCTGTGGTTCTAATAGCTCTTAAAACACTTCCTGAACGTTCCACTTACACCAATTCCATTAAATGTTTGCCAGAGTTTATCTGCACAAAATGCATCGAATGGACGAACATTGATAGTGAAGAGTGATTCATTGTGAGGTTTGATTTTCAATAGGATTTTTTTGACAGATCACGCATAACTCCTATCAAACTGCTTTGTCATTTTTGTTCAGTATCGTTTGCAAGTCCTCATGGAAAGTCTTACACTACAACAGCGTCTCCAAATTGTTCAGCTGTACTACGAGGAACTTATTGTGCGCATAATTGACCTACTGAAACCCCTATTGCCAATACTAATCGCAGGGCTGGTGGAATCATTGGTCCATATTTCTTCAAAAGTGAGCCAAATCAGAATGTTATCAATGGTAACCGTTATCGTTCCATGTTAACGGACTATATGCTTCCTAAAATTCAAGCCCATGGTCTCGGTGAGCTCTAATATCAACAAGACGGCGCTACGAGCCATACAGCGCGTGAAACAATTGACTTGTTGCGATATCATTTTGGTGAGCACTTAATTTCACGTTTTCCTGCGGTAAATTGCCCACCTAGATTGTGCGATATCACACCTTTGGATTATTTTCTCTGGGTATATGTAAAGTTTCACGTCTTCAGGAATAAGCCAGCTACGCTTGACGCTTTGGAATCCAATATTACTCGTGTTATTCGCGAGCTTGAACAAGTCGCCCAAAATTGGACGTTCCGAATGGACTGACTCAGACTTTCAAATGTATAAGTTTTATTTTACATTAAAAATCAAACCTCACGATAAATCACCCTATACATGTTGGTTTTTGTTCAAACTTATTGTTCAATGGTCTTAAAGCTCTACCAATAACTTTCTTGCCTTTCTGCATTGGCTCAGTGGTTAGCGCGTTTGACTACTAAAACTACTACTTCGGTTCAAAATTGCAGTCGAACCATCTTAAATTGTAATGAATTTGTTTGTTTATTACAAGAGACAACCTCAGATGAGATAGTTAACTTCCCGATCACCGGCAACTCGCCCTCATACCACCAAAATTCCCTAATTTCCTCTCTTAAATCCCTATCCGCTACAATATGTGTATCAAAATTCTTAAAGCTTGATGCCGCTATTTATTACAAACGGCTGCCCTCCTTTTACATTTCGGTATTTTAGGCAGAAATTTAAAATGGTGTGTGAACTTCATATTTGATTGCAGTGCAAATTAAGTTAGGTACACATTAAGTTAGGTGGTACAAAAGTGAGGGGTATTTAGGAGAACCGTGGTTATAACTTAGAACTAGGTGTTATCTTCTTGGCGAATGGCTAGAGTAGTGTTCTTACAAAAAGTTGATAAGGGTGACTGCTCAATCACTTAGAACTTTAAACTAGCAGGTCAGCGAGCGGTTGGCGCTAGGAATTTTCATTGATATTAAGGATCTTTTGACAATCGGACTTTTGCAGCACCGCTAGACGGCATGAGAAGAAAAGCAATGTTAGACAACAGGACATGGTGGCAGATGCAGATTGCGAAAATAGCTTCTCGGCTATAAATCCGGGTAAATTACTATAATTGTAGTATAATTAAAAATGCCATGGACCAGCTTCTGAATCCGAGTGCTTCAATGTACAACTACTGACTACTTAAATTTAAATTTTAGAAATTAGAACCGCTATTGTTTTTGGTTCAGTCAACAGTTAAGTGTTAACAGTGTTAACAATAACATTATCTATGAGCCAATCATCCTACCTACCTCATCGTAGAATAAATGTCAAATGGATCTTTCTGTCTCTAACTTCACATTGTTATAACCTTAACTGTACACTTTTCCCTTCTTCTTACATGACAACAAATTTCCAAAATAAATTTAAAATCATATCTAAACAAAACATTTCCTACCCATCTAAGAATATATTGTCAATATAAAGCTGTTTTACCCTCACTGTCAATCAACGGTTCACTTAAATTAAGCTGAATATTTTTCCCTTTTTTTCCAAACCCAACATATATTTTATTAAACCCCTTTCTAAAATAAATACCCATCCGTCAAAAAATTATACAAAAAATAAACGCCTTTGGTATTTTAAAAGAAAGTTCAAAACTTTTTAACCGTTTCTGAACTTTTTGATGATACATGGAAAAACAATTCTCTAGTTCTCTTTCGACAAAGATTATCTAATTGAAAGTATTAAATTCTTTTAAGAAAAAGGTTTCGTTCTAGTTATTTAATTATTTAAATCATCCCAAATACATTCGCACACAAACACATAAATTCATTTTCATTTTGATTTTCTCTTTTTCTTTTTAGATATCTATCTGTGATGACTATAGCCTGCCCATTGATTTTGTGAAAAAACGACCGTCCAGCTTCGATCCCTGTTTAGCTGAAGCGATACCAAACCCAGACATTTGGGTAGCGCCCAGTCCACTCTCAGATCTTGTAAGTACAAAAATAAAATTGTTGCTTATATTTTGTTGTTGTATTGTGATGGTGAGAGAACTTAAAAGACCAAAACGGAAGCAAAAATTTAATGCCCACTCAAGGGGATGACCCACATTGCAAATGCTATAAGGGTACAACGTAGAACTATATCCAGTCGGATGAACTTAGATAACTTTGTCATCTATAGGGACAAATAAAAAACAAAATCCCAGTGGTTTTGCAACGAAAAAAATAAAATAAGAATGAAGAACGGAATTCGGAGAGAATATTGATTTTGATGAGCGTAAAGTGGTAGTTTTGCCACTGAGTTGGTTTTATGATTTACCCTATCACAGTTGACACGACCGACTGTGACTGTAAAATTGGATGAGAAGCGACTTGTTTGTTGACTTTGATTGGGAAAGGACGATTTTTTTTTAAATATTATTTCAGGGAGTGAAATTTTGTGTTCTAATGAAAAAGAATAAACGCGATTAGGAGCGAATCCTACTGGCGGACCTATTGGGATTCAGCTAAGTAGGAAGGTTGTGATGCAGTAGTAGTTGCAAAGTCTTAGTAACAGATCGTGATAGACCAGGGCCTCAAACAATAAGATTCTAAAAATAGGTACTGGCTAACTGCCTCCAATAGCGTACTCCAAGTTGGCCGAGGTCCCCTTCAACCGAAGCTTTCCCTTACTGTGTTGTGCCTCTGAAATAGAGTCAGAACGTTTGGGTTCATTTGATCTATCTCTAACGTTCGATGCACAGTTTTTTGGTTTGGTCGATGTTGCTGTACAGCTCGTAAAGTTGGTCGTTGAAGTTGTCATGGGATACGGGACTAATAATCCTATGAAGAAATGTTTTCTCCCTAAACGACCAGGGATATCTTCATTTACTTTAAAAACATTCCATGCTTTAGATCCATTTTTTGAATAAGATTGCGATGTTCGGTTGTTGCTGAAGCCATTAGGGTCGTTGCTGTAGCAAATGGTTTTTTTTTATATTTTCTTCTCTATTAAATTTCTTTAGGGCGGGGTTATCAGTGATGGTCCAAGAAATGTCCTGGAGTGAGAACCGTCCGATCGTTGGGGTCGGTAGCAAACACAATTATTTTTATCAATTAGAGTTAACATACTCAAAAAGACTTATGAAATAGAGATGTAAAATTAAACATTAGGTATAATATTATATGAGTTTACCTAGTGCTGGTATATATGTTATTTGGTTTGCTAAAAAGTATAAGTTTAACATGTACTTAAATGAGTTTTGACTTATATGAAAATTAAAATCAATGTTATTGGGTACAATGTTAATTTCCCCAACACAGCGAGTTATGGCTCATTAAAGGCATAAATTACTCTATGATTGCTTTTCCGGAATAAAGTACGAAAGAGACAACAAACAAGGAGAATCAATATGATAGGATAGGATATTACTTATAAAAAATATAGCAAAACATCTTACGGCGGTTCTCTAATGACTGAATGCCAATAATCTGAGGTCTTACGTTATATGAATACATTTCAATATTTTATCCTAGTAAAATTTTTAACTTTCTCGATTCTACTAATATGTATAATATAGTGAGGATTCCATACTATGCAGCAATACTCAAGAATGGACCTATCATAAGCAACGTGTAGAGCCTTTAGTGTGTAAGGGCCTTTTAAACAAAAATGGTTTCGGGAAATAAAACCCAGCATAGTTCACAAAGTTAAGCTTGTTGGCAAAAATAAATCCTAGATCCTTTTTAACTGAAAGTCGAGAACATGATTAAGAATCGTAAAGGATAGGTAACAAGCGACGGTTAAAAGAAAAATATTGGCATTTAGAATTGTTAATGCTTAATTGGTTTGTTTTGCACCAATTGGTTAGATGAGTGATATCATTCTAAAAGTCTATAAATTTTAAGTTCATCCGCAAACATAAGACACATTGAGTTTGTAAGGACATCAGGTAGATCGTTTATTTAAATAAGAAACAATATTGGACCTAAGTGGCTTCCTTATGGGACGCCTGATGTGACTGCAAAAGGATTAGAGATATTCGAATCAATTTGAAGTTGCTGACTACGTCCTGTTAGATAGGATGTTAACCATTTAATCATATTAGAGTGAAATCCGTTGCTCTTTTATTTTTCGAATAAAATTTTGCGATGCACCCTATCAATCGCCTTAGCAAAATCGGTGTAGATAACGTTCACTTGGTAACCCTTTTCTACTGAATTTCGAATGTAATTTGTGAAAATGGTTAGGTTGGAGGAAGTTGATCTATAGTTTCTTTTAAGAATAAATTAAGTTTATAACAAACTCTATTTTTTCAAATAATTTAGGTATAGAAGGTAATTAACTGATGGGGCGGTAATTCAATATTTCCCATTTTGGGCCACATTTATGAATGGGTGTTGCGAATGATACTTTCCATTCTGGCAGAAATTCAACAAATGTTAGTAAACTATTGAATATCAAACACAAAAATCTAGATAGAGCGGTGGAACACTTCTTTAGTACAATTGGCGGAATTCCATGAGGGCTAGGATTATTATCATCTTTAAGCCAGATAGCGCCTTTTCAACTTCCGATATGGTAGTACGTAAGTGTTCAATGCTTTTATTATTAACAGACTAAGGTGTTAACGAGACTATTATAATCGATATAATTGGATTTAAAAAACTCCGCAAAAGCATCACAGATAAATATTGCATACTTTTAGGAATTCCATCAGTTCTTTTTTCATTTTTTAATGAAACTCGAAAAACATTTGACTATTGACTTTTAAATTTGATTCCATAGAGTAAATATAATTTTTATAAAAAAAATTGTTAACAACATTGAAATCCTTCACCAATTCACAGCAAAGATTTCGCAACTTAGCATCAGATGAAAACTTGCGTGGAGATTTGAAGGCTTTGTTTTTTATTGCTTTGATTAATAAATCTTCTATGATACCACGGAGGCTTAGAAGCATTTTTAGTTTTAGGAACAAACAGATCTATGGCTTTCTTCTAAATAGCGAGATTGAACCGAAGCAGACGGCAGTGTTAAATTATTATTTATGTGAGTCGCAATGTTATTGATATTGGCTTTAAGGAAGTTGTATTTATAATCGAATGACATTTGTGAATAAAAAAAAGTTGAGTATTTTTAATTCAAATAGCAAAGCTATGCGATGTTGAAGTATTAGGAAACAACTTTTACAACTTTCGAACAATATTCCTCCTGGTGTAGCACATCTATATTTCCTTGATCTCGCGTTTCTAATGCTCTTCTTTTTTTCTCCAAAGAAGCCAATGTTCTTCCCTTCTTTTTTGCTCGAAGGACAAATTTCACTTCATACTTAATACATTGGTGATAAGTTTTGCCGAAAAGCTTATAGAAACGTTCGTTGGTAGCGTCGGCCTTTCTTCTTTTGGGCCATGAGCGCATTTCAGTTCAAAAGTCTAGTGTTAAGTCAACACTAATGTAAGATTAAAGTACAACTAATCTATTTTTTAACAATCTATTTGCACATCATTAATTTAAATCAAAATCTCTTACTCTAAATTTAAAAACTTAATAAAATTCCAACAAAACGAAAATTAACGCAGTATTCCCCTTGGTTAATGACCTAAAGTATCTTCTTACTCTTTCCAATCACTGCGTCGTCCCCTGTATTGAGAAGGGTGGCGGGATAAATGCCAATCCTTCGGGCATCGTCAATAATTAACAATAATCTAATAATTTCCTTAACTTCGGTAAATCGACAGACTGCGGCTTTGCCAACGTCAGAATATCATTATCCCCACCATTGCCGAATGGCCAGTACTTTGTTCTAATTATTTCTAAATGAGATTTTCTCGTAAATTGTAAATTTCACTGTCTCCACCCCTAGGAGCCGCCCTGACATCCCTGGTACATAACACACTAATGCGCCGATACCGCCAAGAACAAGAATGAGGCTACCTCTAAGGAACAAAAAATACAGATAGGTGTGTATTTCTATGCCTCGAGAAAGATGTGCTCGTAAATTAGAGAACATTTTATTTAATTAAACAAAGTTGTGTTAAGTTTAATTGCCAGAAATGTGTAGTAGATCTCAGCAGAGACTGAAGTATCGCGTAAGCAGCCTATAGACAGACAATATCAAAAAGTGGAATGAAGAGTGTGTGCAGAGAGGTGCAAATGTTAATGGAAATCTTTACACTTCAGAGAACTTTGAAGTCAGATAGGTAACAAGGATACATAGTGTAAAGTGCGGCTTGGGGCAGATGTGACAAGGGTGTAATATAAAATATAGCGGATGCGACATTAATTTGGTGCCACAGGCAGTGGGATTTTTGTTTGGTCTTTTTTTTTAAAAAAAAAAAGAATATTGCTTCTGAGATAAGTATACGGAAACGAGTAAATTGGGTATGCAAATTTTGAAAGCATTAGCAATGTCAAATGTTTTCGATTTAAAGGCATTCAAGGTTTTCGATTGAAGTAATGAGTTGCCTCTTAGAGCTCTTTTAGAGGACGCAAATTGCTGAATGTTTAAGGTACTTTATAAAAATGCAATTCAGAATTTACTAATCTTCAACGGAGCAAAACGTTTTTAATTTTAAATGCAGCTACATTTTAGATTTGAATAGAATTAATGATTTTACGTAAATGTGCTTTCAAATATACAAAACGGAGTTCTTAGTCTATCCTTTGGTTTCTATGTGCAAAGAAAAAACTTAATTCTGGGGTATTTGGTTGTGGGTGAAGTGGCTTAGTGGTTAAGTGCGTTGGACCACTAAGCGAGAGGTCGCTGGTTCAAATCTCGACCTGTACCACCTGAAAGTTTTAATTCGCTGCCCCACCTCTTGCGAACGTCTGATAAACATCCAAGAGTAAGAAATGTCATGAGAAGCTTCTCAAAAATAAATTGCCGTTAGGAATTGGCATTAAACTGTAGGTCACTCCATTCGTGTCAAAAATACAACTTCGCACACACAATGGTTGGAGAAGCTAGGCTTTAGGTGCTGTATGGGCCGTTTACGCCTTATATTTATTTATTTTTTTTTTTTGGTTGTTGGTGAATTAAGTACATACTTATGTAATTAAAGACCTTTTACTGATACTACACATTGCAAATTAAGTTGCACATAAGCAACTAAGTTCAACTTTATGCAATTTCAAATTCGTTAAAAATTTGCAAGTCGAACTTATTTTAATCGGAGAAAGGGAAATAAGTATAAGTACCTAAGATACACTTAGAAAATGTTGGTATTTACATATGTTTCGTAATGAATCATATTTTAGAGAACCTCATTTGTATTTAGTTATGCGATCGATTTAAGAATCATGTCGCAATACAGGCCATGTTGCTATATATCTTCTTCTTCTTCTTCCTGCCTTTTGTCAACGAGATTATGATCAGAATTATATGGATCATAACTCTTCGACTTTCAATACGTCCCTACTGGTCCGCCTGTAGGGTTTACAGGCTCGGCCTCAAAACATATCTGCAGCCCCCTCGGTTTCCTATCACTTTATCAGTAAGACCAATCAAATGCTGGTGTTGTCGTATTGGTGTGATCCAAGAGTTTGCAATCTCTTTTGCGCTGCTTTAGGAAATTTGCTTCACATTGTCCATTTTGACGGCGTTCGTAGTTTCCTTCTTGGAACGTAGCAATATCAACTGAACCAATCGTGTTCAATGTTTTTTCGAGATGGGTTCTTTGACCTGAAGGCTTGCTTTGTTTTTTTAACTTTTAATTTGATCAAGCGAGGCATCTTCATCCAAGCTGCCGACAATTTGCCCTCATACCTTTTCTGCAATATCCAACATTGTGCGCCAGCATTGTCCAACAGCTTTGGTGTTGAGCCTTCCTTTCAGATTAGAGGCCATTTTTCGGTCACAGATGATGCGATCTATTTTACGCCTATACGATGATTGATGTCGTCATTAGGTTGATTCACTGTTGATTATAGCTTATTGCTTTGTATCTACCATACGTAAACCTAAACATCCTGAAGTTGAACATAACTTGAAAGGTAGAAAAAGTGCCTCTTTAGACATGCTTGGTGAGTACGTTTTTGTTATCTGTTAAGAATTTTGAATCGACAGCAAAACTAAAATGGAATTTATTAAAGACGAAGTCCTTCCTCCTTAAAGAAGGGATCCTCGTCAAATTTACAAGAGAGATTATTTTAATTTTATTTTTTATGAGTTAAAATAAGAAAATATTTTAATGGGAAACCAAAATAGGAACCCTATAATATAATATTATGTTAACTAAGAAATCTTTTTATTTTACGCATTTTAGAGAAAGTAGATAACGAAAAAAAGTTGAGGCTTTCAAATTGTCTTATATTTGGGTAAGATTCACATCTACTAGTCCAAATTTTTATCTCTTATGAAGCCATGTTACCGACTACCAAGCCACAGAAGATTCAAAATTTAAAATACTCGCTCTTTCGCCGAAAACAATTATGTGATTGTTCTAAAACTTAATATTTTTAATACTGCATTGTTGTTGTTTGACATTTGTGCTCCCTTTGAGCAAGCATGTCAAGGCGAAGACATCTAAGGCACTGTTGGATGTATATCAGAGTAAGAGTCTTATGTATTTACACGACAATTATCAAAAAGGTTTCTTGGTAATATTACTTAATAACTTAACGGATACCAGACTCGTGAAGAATCACTAAATGGGACATGGTAGCTTTCTATTCCTTACTATCCCTGGCAGGCTACTTTTGGTTGCTCTTTACAACAAAGTTTCGGTCTTCTTAGTCGTCTCGAACCTGGTGGGTAGGAGTCGAAGATCCTCTTTGGCTTTATGTAATATTTCCTTATCTTGGCACTACTAATAGAGTTTTTGGTATGGAGTGAAGTAATTCTGGATGCAGTGAAGCGCGCAATACTCCAAGCAAGACACACGAGCAGCACTTTTGTTTGACTTCAATGCAGTGGATTCTGTCATACATACACCTAAACATCATTCGTTGGCCTTCAGTCGATGTCGTTATTGTTTTGAAATCAACAGAGAAATCGAATTAACTTCAGAATTCAGTGGTGCCAAAAAGTTAAAATTTATATAATTTAGTTTTTGTGTTGTGGTGGCATTGTTGATTGCAGTGTATTTAGAAATAGAGACAACTTGCAGTACTGCGACGCATGCAGAATTTACAATGTGATCCCTCCCATTTAAATGTGTGTGTTCTATTTCCACTGCAAGCTAAATTCTGCACATGTGTTTGAACATATATAAGCATATGTATCTGTCAGAGTTCAGGTGCTGGTGCTTTAATTGAACGATAGGGCTTAATCCTCGTTATGAAAATATACATCGAGTATGTTATCCTTGTGGATATGCTTGTACATTTTATTGTGAAGAAAATGCTTATATGTCGAAGAGTGTGTGTCTGTACTTCTGTATTGACAGCCAGCTAGCTAAGGCCCTCACCTCAACAGTTATCTGTAATGACTCAGAAGAGTGCGTTCAGACTTGCCTGAGCTCCAGGTCATACTTGAAATAACGGGAGATGAAATCTCCGCCGAACTTGATCGTCAAAGTTCAGAGGAAGTTTCCTCCAGACGCCAGATTCGCCTGCAATCTTAAAAAAGTCTTCCATTGATGACATCATCTCCTTAAGACACAATAACCGATGCAACGATTCTTCGAGCCGCAGACCAGTTTGACTGAATTTTCTTGCAATGACAGCGGCATTTTTGCATTCGCTAATGAGAAGAGACTAATTGGCATTCTAGCATACCATCACGCTTTTGAAGCAAACAAATAAAAAGAGCATTTACAGATTTCATGTTAACACTTTAAAAAAATATTGCTGTTTTTTTTAGATATATCCCTTCCTAATTAATTCTGGCTTCTAAAGGTTAAATTTCTCAATATGTGAACGATTTTTTTTAAATATTGGCTTGTAATACAAATTTCGTATTTCAGAAACATTCAAAATTCAAATTAAATGAATGTCGCTGCTCAGTGGTTAACCAATTAAATCAATGGAATTCTTCAAGCAAATTACGAATAGAATAAATCATTCCCATAGCAACTCAGTCAGATGATTTAATCAAAGGCATACTTCAGACATAAGTACATATGAATATTATGAACAACCCCTAAATTCATTTTTTAATATGAGTGTCCTAAAGTCCATATACTTGCCATCTAAATGTGTGTAGTGATATCCCATAAGTTGAAATTCCCATGTCAATCTGATTACAAAAAAAAAATGCTGGAGTCTGCATTTGCCTAAGCTGCCTAAGGACATCGCAATGCATTATGTACATCGAAATAGATAGGAACAAATACTTTGACTCCCATTGCAGGCTGATTTGAAGCTTATCCTTATCGTTCATTGATATCTTTAATTTCTTTCCTTTTATTTACTTTCAATACCCCCATATACCCATATACTTAACTAAAAAGTTAATACAAATTGAAAACCAAATTTTTTTAGCCAAATCAGCAGACAAGCTGAAGATTTTTTTTGCAAAAGCAATATTTGAGAAAAGGATAATCCTCTTTAGGGTTTTTATCGCCAAGTAACAGGTACCACCTCTTCAGTGGTCCTCGTCAGCTTAAGACATTCCATCGTCGTCATCTTGATAAAATATTTATTTTTGATTATCAATGAGAGGCGTGTTTTTTTTCATCCTTCATAACATCCTTTTCGTTTTCTTGTTTTTTTTTTACATTTCTCATTGAAATTAATAAAGCGGAAGACGCTTCTAGATATGTTTACACGCGGAGGGTGCCGCTTTCATATTTATCTAATACAAGAGACCCCCATGGAGACATATCCTGTATGATTTGGAGGATGAGGATCCAAAATATTTTGTACACAAACAAAATTACATAAAATAATAAAGAACCGACCCCTTGTGCCATAGATAGCGGAGATAGCTGATTCGCACATGTAGAAAGGGTGGTTTGGTTTCATATTTGTGTGTTCATAGCTCGGGGGCTCACTGTAAATCAGATTCGGTGGCAGACATATCCGCATCACCCTATGCATTGCCACCGCCGCTGTTGCTATCGTCGATGTGGTGGGGGACTATTAAAGGGATTTTCACCACGGTAACGGTAGAAAAATCTAAACCATTCAATAGCAGTAGAAGAACGCAGTATAGCAGCAGCAGCAGCAACAACAACAAAAAAAAGGAACTCTTGTTCCAGCCATAAAAATGAAGTAGGCACTTGCTGCTGGCTGCTGCTGTTGATGTCCTGGCGTACGTCGCGTCGTCGGCGGCTCGGTCGGTGAAGCGATGGCTTTTGTGGTAGCTGTATGCGATTTGGGGTGGTTAGACTTCGGTTCGGTTTTATGTTCATATAGGGTGCTTCTGTCATTTTGCTGGTCTGCTACGGCTAAGTTCGTTTGGGTGGGGAGGTTGCGCAAATATTCAAATAATGAAAGGAATTTTTTCATTATCAAAAATATTACTTTCTACAACAGGCCGCCGTTGTCTGTGCTTATGATTTACTTGTGCCTACTTCGGTTGGGTTGAAGACTTACTTCTGGGTTATCTTTAACGAAATTCTCTAATTAGATTTATCTAAATTGTGCACTTGACGAGTAAGCAGATGGGGGAAGTTAGAGACTGACGTAGGTACTCGAGGAATTGTATTACAACTTGAAAATTATTACGGGGGCAAAGTGGTGTAAATATTTTTTTATTTATATATATATTTATCGTTCCCTTTGACTGTCGTGGAATTTCAGGTAAAAAATCGGGGGAAATTCTATTGCTGTCATGATGGGCTTTAAAATTAAATGCAAATTTGGAAAACAGAGTGCGGCTTGTTCGAAAATTTCAAATGAATATCTCGAGGAATATCTTAATTGCACGTTCTTGATCAATTGCAGACTCTGGCTGAATTCCAAAACGCAGTACTTCCGCATTACTGCTCAATCAAGCGTTCCGAAATACAAACTGCTTACTATGATGCAATGCATACTTTTCTAAAACGCATTGTGAACGCATCAACTGCACAAACAGAGCATCGTGAATGAGCAGCGCAAAAGCATTCATAACCTAACATCAGAAAAGCAGTGTGCATTCACAATGCGCATTTTTTTGACGTTTTAGAATTCAACCTCTATTCTTGTCAGTTCGTCGGCCCGCTTGTTGAACAATATTTTCCTGTGGTCTTATTATGTGTGCTAAGAGCCTTGAGTTCTGGACGACTGTAGCATACAAGCTTTGACTTTATTTTAATACTGCCGTCATTGGAGGCTGTCAATAAATATGTTACATAATAGCATTTCTTGGTATTGGAACACCATGCATGATTGCTATCAGATAGCCTGATAGATATTTGAATATTTAGTTCCTTTGATAACACTCCAACACCTGTTCCACAGTCCGTCTTAGATGTAGTTGGATGAGTATGGATTTACTTTTTATGGGTTCATTCGTATCCCATTCTTTCAATAAGTTGCTTTTGGCATTTCTTAACCGGCCTTTTTAACTCAGCATCTTTTCGCTATAGCGCAAGTAACAAACTTGAAATTTGACATTCCTGAAACTACAAAGTATCCAGCGAGCTCTGTAAAAAATGTTTTCGCAATTGCAGGGCTGTAGTACATATTTTGACTATCTATGTACATCAGAATTTATAAACAAGTAGTACTGCATTGAACTACACTTCATAGTAGTGGATAGTAGCAACCTAAGAAAAATATATTTATTATATTCACTGCTTGAGTTTAAAATGACAAACGCACGCGTAATTCTCACAGCTAAGAATGTCATCCCCTTTTAAAAGCGTCAAAATCCTCATACCATCTTCCAGGAAAACCCATTAACTTCCTACTCTATTTGCTTGACACCATTTTTGTAGGCTCCTTATACCCGTCAGTTCAAGTTTTTTTCTCTCTCGCTTTCTCTCCATTAAAAACGTCAGAAATAAATCACTCTGCCAAATCTGCAGGTGACAACTGAAAGAAATATGCATACATTTGTGTTTTTCCTTGAATATACTGTTTGCTATTTGCAAATTTCAAAGAAGAAAAATAAAAATAAATACGCAAGTCTTCCTGGCTTCTTCATAATTTGCATTGCGCACATTTCCGATTTAACCCCTCTTCCAGAGCGTTGTGTAATGAATTCTGGGATTAAGTCTTAAGGTCATAAATATGGATGTGTACATGTAGACAGACATGTGGCATCTTCGCCTTTGTCCTTTTCGATACGACTTGCTGGCAACTTTTCGTTCCTTATAGATGAGTATCATGAGCGGTCTATGAGCGATTGGTAAATGCGGGACAAAGACGCTCCTTTTCATCCTTCCTTGACATCCACTAAATACGTACATAAATTATAAACACACCCAAACATCTAGTATGCTTTGTCAAAAGTATTTAAGCATTTGTGCGTCAACTTTAATGCCACATGAAATATGCCACCAACCACAACCAGCACGACCATTGGCGCGCTATTACTGCTGATGCCAGCCTCCTCAGCGACTTATTCAAATGGGATACATGGCTGAAGGCTGACATCCTAGGCAGGCAGGCAGACATGCATAACCATAGCCATATAATGTTCTATTGTTACCGCAAACTCATTGTTAAGGCTGAAGAATGAAGATTGCTCTTTGCTTAGGGAGTTGGAGGAAAATATCAAATTTTTGAGGCCGTATCTAAGGGTGGATGAATGGTTGGCTGGTTGATGAAACCGGCATACAAAGTTCGCCATCTACTTCTACTCGTACTCCTTGCAGGTGAAATGAGCTTCATCCATCCATCTATGGCTAGCCACCATGACAAATGACATCAAGTTAATGTGACAATATGAAAGGGAAATTAATTTTCATACCATCAGTATCAGAATCAGTCCGTCATAAATGCGATGTATCGAATTTAGATAGGTACTCGATAATATGATAACTAGAGAGGGAGGGGGTATGTAGAATGTCTGCTAGAATGTTTGTTGTTAATTACAAATCATCAATCGTCGCTTTACAGTAGCTATACGTACATGTGTAATAAGGATAGTAATTAATGTCAATGGATCTATCCGTGCTGTTGCTTCTCCAGACGACAAGGATTACCTATGCATCGGCCAAATGGTGGTGCTGAAAGTGTCCTTTCGTAAAATCGTCAGGGGAGACGATAAATTTATGACCATAAACTTAGAACAGTCTATTCATGAATGTCATTGAATTTATTACCTTATTTGGGGATTTAATCGCATTCATAATTGAAATGGGGACATATCGGCTAGGTGCAGACATATTACGAGTTCGTAATAGAAACAGTGAAAGCCATAAATTTGGGGAACATAATTTACTACATATCTTAGTAGTAAACGTTCATTAATCTAATGAATTTTTCATTTAAATTGAAGCAATGATGGCTTTCGTTGGACAACGAATAGTTATTCGTCAATTAAAGAAGCTGTTAATAATAACCTAATTTGGTTTTAGCAGTATTCCCTGGTTAAGGATTTATTCGCTGAGTTGACAAATCGTGCATTGATTAACGTAAAACGTTGATTTCGTAGGCCGTTCATTAAGTTCATGTAACACGTTGAGTGACACATTAATTTTCATTCGTAGATTATGTAGGTTTTAGTTCTAAGTCAGATTAAGAAAAAAAAATATATATGTACATTCTTTATTATCGCAACCACTACATAAAATTTCTTAGCAAAAGCGTTCTAAGAATTGAAGGACAGCCATGTGTTGTGATCAATCTCTGTAATCAGTTCAAGCAGGCATTACTTTACAGTTCGCAGTTATATCTAAACATAATCGTATCATAATCAAAGTAAACTTGCTCAATAAAATTCAAATAGATTATGTTGGATTTTCTTTGAGTAGAATTGAGTATTTACCATTAAATATGTACATATGTTAACTCTACAAGTATATCCAAATGTAACGTAACGAAAAGGTTTCAAAAAAGGATTGCATATTTTAATAAAATAATGATTTAAAAAACGAGAAAGTCATATGTGTTATATTCCAAACATGTATCTAGAAACTATGTTACTACTCCTTAGTTTTGCTGCTTGACACTGGTCCCACCCACTTGCGCGCTCCACCCCCAGATTAGAGTCTGGACTATATTCGATCATTTTGCGGGCTGGAGTGTTGTTGTTTATCTGCTCTACACGCCCCAGTCATCTCAAACGCGTGGGTCGATGTTGCTGTACATATCGTAAAGTTAGTCGATGAATCGTCTTCTTGTCAACACAAAACATAATTAATTGTTCGGCTATCCGAAGTTGTTTTCTGTCTTTTTTTCGATTTGTTGCGGCCCAAATTTAAATCCGTCCTTATTGGCGGCAATTGGGAGCTTCATAACAATGTTTTTAAATGTGAAATTGGATACAACTCTAGTCGTTAACTTTATTTGATGAACAAGAATAGCGCCAACTCACAAAAAAAAATTAGCACTCGCAATTCCTTAAATTCATATGCTCTTCAACTTTCAAGTACATCGAGTAAGTAAATTATTTTCATTAGACTTGAAAAGCCATATTGTACTTTTCTGCTGACAGCAGTTTCATCCACGATTACACTGACAAAATCAATTGCCTGCAAACAGCAGTTCTCCTTCCAATACAATTCAATAAAATGCCAACCGAATCGTCCATGACTAACTGCCCGTTATTATTATTTCTCCCTTTCGGTCTCGTTTCAGGTAAATTTTATAGAACCACCATCAGCTGCTGTAGGAGCTGCCGCACCACCGCCTCCACCACCACCATCGTCATCATCTGGTGGCAACGTCAATACAACAGCCACCACCACCAACACCACCGCCATCACTGGCACCCATTTGCAGTCCCATCAGCCAACCCAACAACGATCACACCACCATCCACCACTCCCGAATACGATAAAACAAGCATCGGTGAAACTAATCGAGGGTTATTCCGACCCCAAGGATACCAAGCGACCGAAAAAAGTCTATCACAAGAAGAGCAAGCCTCGCAAGGATCATAAACGTAGTAATTATAGTTCGGGTAAGTGGGTACTTAAAGTGGGTGCGCTCCTATAGTCTAGCTGGACCAGCGATTATACACTTGAGAGAGAGAGAGAGATGGAGAGTAATTATTTATATATATGTTGTTTTTTTTTTAATTACGCAATGGATCCACACAAAGGAGATGCAGTCTTGTAGTTAATCCATCTAAAACCCTTGGTTGGCCGTTTTTTGTTTGCTTGTCCTGTTGTTTCATGGTAACATATGGTATTATGTTAGAGTCGACTGTTTAAATTTAAAATTCTGACCACACTCGAGCACATGTGATGTGCATTCAACCCCGCAATGGAAGCTTTTATTGCTTTTATCGAGAACTCAAGAGCCAGTGAGATTGTGTCATTGAAATGGCAGTTTTTGTTTGGTGCTGCTGCTGCAGGCTGAGATAGACATTGACAGCGGTGGCAAACAGTTGTTGAGCCATTACTAATTGAATTGAATCATTGGTTGTTTAAAAGAAACGGTGAAAGGCAGATATTTAGTGAGTTGAAGTTGCATTTTGATTTTTGATTGAAATTCTATTTAGATTTCATACGAGGACTTCATAATGGTTCTTATATCGGTTTCCTAATTAATTTGAGTTTATCATAAAAGTTTTTAAGGCCCAATGGCCCAAAGGACACTCATAATTTTAGACTTGCCTCTTATACCTTTTCGATTATGCATTCTTTACCTCGGCATAGACACATTCTGGGGTCTTTATTTTCGGTTAAAGATACTTCTTCGTATTGTTCTTCTGGTGATTCATTTATTGGTTTATATTCATCCGTGCCTTTTTAAGAACAAGTAACCAAACTTTATCTTCGCCAGAAACAAAGGCCACGAAAGTTGTACAACATATTTATAATTTCGCATTTTGAAAACAGATTTTTTGAAACCACTTCGGGAAGCTTTCTTAAAGAAAGAATTTCTGACCGACTTTTGACAGCAAAAAGATAACACGCTAATATGACGACAACCTCCCTCCTCATTCTGTCATTTCCCAATCCTTTCCCAGAATAATACAAACAAATCTGAATTAAGAGTTTTATTTTTTCGATGGCAACCAACTAACCACCATCGACGATGGTTAATGCTCTCTCAAGTGTAAAATCGAAAATCATCACCCCATAGCAGGCAGCCACTTTCCACTTCGCGTGGCAGTCTAATTCCATTAAAACCAAAGTGCGAAAGTAATAAACTTCGCGAGACTGTAATTAACTTTAACCTTTTTCCGTATGGTTTTTCTCTCCCACATGCAGACTCATCGGCACCCAAGTCATCGGCGGATGAGGACAACAACTCTGTAAAAGTTCCCGAACTCAATTCACCTGACAGCATCTCAGAGGACCTAGTTCGACCGTTGCCACCTCTGCACCGCAGTCCACGAAAGTTAACAACTCTCAGCTCGGATGCGACAACGAATAACAAACGCAACCCATCGCCATACTATTACTCCGACCTACTGAAAGTAAAGGACACCGAAAAGGAGATCAAGCAGAAGAGCCGACATTCGACTGCTTCCGAGCCACCGCAATTAACTCAACCGCCAGTTGCCGCAGGTGCATACCGCAAAAGCACGAGTCTTGATGTGCCCGAGGTAGAACGAGAGCAATCAGAAGGCGCCTCAGACATACCTCAGCAGCAGCAGACACCGAAACGGTACTCCTTTACTGAGGACGGGGTGCGTATAATCCGCTGCACCACACCATCGACTACGACTTCGGATGATTCCGATTGCAGCGAGTGTCAGAAGCGTCGTGAATGGCACGCTAGAGCATTGGCTCTTGTCCGTCAGACTTGTAACATTCAAAGCGGTACCGCGCTTGTGGGTAACGACGAAGAACGCCAATTGCAGCTTCAACCGAACGAGTTTATTCCGCTTGAGAGTGAGTTGCAATCGATGCCGCCACATCGGTTGTTAGGGCCAGCAGTTTGTGCTTGTGCTGCACCCACCATTGGTGATGACCTAGACGAGTACTTTCGGCCCAGGAGCATCTTCTATGTGCATCCGCAAGGTGTTCATGAGTGTGCCGATTGTTCGGCATCTACAACCAACGTAAATAATCCCGGCAGTGATCAGCAAATTTTCGCGGAACCAGAGGACGAAGGCGAGATGTCGGGCGGACGCACACGTTCCTTCTATGAGACCGCTTTCGACTGCAAGATCGCAAAGTCGGACGATGACTTAGATGAAGTAGACCGCATAACAAATCATTCAGTGCTCCTACAGATTGACAATGGAAATAACGTCGCTAAGCCAAAGCCGTCCTCGGAACGAAAGACACGGCTAGAGGGCAAACGCCTTAAGAACTCCAAAAACCAAGCAATACAAGATAAAACAAATGCCTCAGTGACAGTCACCGTTGGGAGCGGTGGAGCTAGCATTTCCGGAAACACTACAGGAAGTGCTGGAGCCGTCGCCAGCAGTGTATCAGCTCTGTCGAGTGATCTGGAGAACGTCCACATCGACCACAACGCAAGCGTAGACCAAATGAATAATACAACGTCCAACTCGCAACTTCCCATGCGCGGGTACACACCATCACCGCCCTCAACTGCTCCGCTGCCCATAAAATTTCCCAGCAAACACGATCGGTTTTTCATGAACAGCATAAAGAGTGCGCCAAATCTACCTTCATCGAACCCGGCCGCCCATCCGCGACTCAAGGATCTCCGTCTTCCAATACCATCACATCACCGTGCCACTAATGCTGGCACTGGGGCTAATAGCCAGAACAGCAGCAACTATGCAGACAAGTCCAGAACCCGACCAGACCGACCGCGCTCGTTTGTGCTCGAGTCTGGAAGGGTTCTGGAGCTGCGTAAAAGTGGCGGTAGCAGCGGTCACCACCACCATGTTGGCCATGCACAAGCGTCGTCGAATAACTCGTCGCCGGCGAACGGCCGAAGACAACATCACAATTATTCTTCGACTGAGAGCATTGCCACATCGAGTAGTGGTGGCAGCATGGAGTCGCTTCGCTCGAGCACTAGCGAAGGTAATCGCAGCACTTCCAGCTCAGGGTCAAGGCATTCAACGTCGTTGAGTTCACATAGCTCTGAGTCTGGCTCGAGTTTAGCGTTTCCGTTGCGAGCGCCTATAGTCATTCACTCCAAGCTGCATATCTTGAGTCCGATATCGGACAAGTCGTCACAGGAACCGGCATCGGATGCGTCGGAATTTCAGAAGAATGCCACTCCTGAGGAGCAAAAGACAGCTGCGACGGATAATAACCAACAGGCAGGCGTAACTGCTCCCGAGGTCCTGAAAAAACAGCGACGACCACCACCCAACAAGACACTTCTGCACTTGGCCGACGAGATACTAGGATCTGATAGTGGCATATCTCTGCACTCTCGCGGCGATGATGGAAAGTCGTCGGGAATACACAAATTTACTTTGCCCAAGTTGAATTTTCCGTCATCCGAGAAAACAGACAGCGGGATTGGGGCGATAGGTCTTCCACAGGACTTGCGCGATCTTCCATTTGACATGCCCAAGCTAAGAAGAAGGAAAACGATGCAACAGGTAAGAGATAGAACATTTGTATGAGTTGTTAATTGTAAGTTTTGCTATTTTCTTTCTTTTAGGATACCTGTACATCGGGCAGTGCAACTTCTGTGGACTTGGGTGATCTTCCATTTGATATGCCAAAGCTACGCCGACGTCTTCGTATGAATCAAACGGACATGAATAATCTATTAGTGCACAGCACCGAGTCCAGTGGTATATCGCAGGCATCGTCGAGCCATTCAATGCGTGACGAAAATAAAGCCATGAAGTTGGGTAAGTTTTATATAATATTTCTTGTGCAAAAATCAAATGACTTAAATTTAAAGACCCTTTGATCCGGGAGATTGGCTCAAGTTTGTTATCTTTTTCCATGAACTTGTAAGGTTCGCATTAGTGGGACAGTGATTCATAAGCGCCAGGATGTGTTCATTTTCCTAGCTAACGTTTTACTAACATGCTAGGGCAACCTGAATATAGTGTACCTACGTACTAATCCACATTACTTTTCGGTGGCCTTCGCAGACTAGAACTTTCTTCGTAGACTCTGAGTTTTTTTTAGAAACTCGCCTCTCTAGCTTTTCTTTTTACCCAACGTTCTATATTTTAGATAAGTTGGTATGTCTATCTTTCCTTATAAGCATTATAAAGACGGGTTCTTACCATCCATATTTTCGTTAAGAAATCTGGCGTCATTTTGTCAGCTAATATGTCGATTTCCATCAAAACGCATTCTGCTTGTTATTAAACGATTCCAAAGACTAAAATTTTCTAAAATCTATTCAGTTACCAGCTCAAAATATAGATCACATAAGCTAGGTTAAGATAATATGTTTAAGAATATGTTTTATTTAATCTTATATAAACAAATCGACTTATATCTAGACTTATTACTAAAATAGGTAATGTCGGCTAAACAAAAAGGGCCCGACGGATTTCTTATGGCTAGTTAACAAACGTTTTAAAAAACATTACTTATCACTACTCTTAATCTTATAATTGGATGATAAAAACTTAATTTAATTTAAAATTTTTTCTGTTGGGATAAAACAGGATTTAATTAAAATTGAGAGGGTGTTACGCCCTGTAGTTACTGTCTGCTTTTTCATAAACCGGCGTCAGCTGGTTGTGTATTATGTTGTCTAACCTCGAATTCGTTATGGCACAAGGAATCGGGTACCTGTGGGTTGGTTCCAACTGCTGTTGGATTAGGTTCCGGTCTTCTGTGTTTGGGTGGTCTTCGAGATTTCTTAGGAGTCTTCCGGAAAGATCCATCATAAAATTGTGGAATAGTACTTCAGTGTTGAGGGGTTCCGATATACTTGTATACCAGCAGCTTGGTCTCTTTGCTTAACCCATTGAGCTCCGGGTGTATCAGATGAAGTGCAAAATTCGCCTTTCTGAGGGAGATGTGTGCATGCGGAACTTCTATCTCTCAGTGAAGTTGATTCCCACGTACTTCGTTGTTTTCTTGGTGAGTACCTCGGTGTTGTCCGGAAGTTTAATTTTAATGTTTCTACTCGTCCTCTGGTTGCTGTTACAGGATTCCGGAAACATATTAACTCCGTCTTGGCGCTGTTCCCCACTTCAAGAAGTAGTTCCAAAGTTTCCTGATATGGGTCTCGACTCTTCGTGAAGCTATTTCTGGTGACAGAGAAGTAGCGTATGTGACGGAGTCGTCTGCATAAAGCAGTGTCTTGTTTCGTCCTTAATTGGCTGGGTGGTCTGCAGTGTGTATGTTGAAGAGGATCGGACCGAGTCTGGATCCCTGAGGTACTCCTGCCTTGATTCTCCTTACCGAAGACTTTGAACTATGTACCTGAACAAAAAAGCATCTATTTGTTAAGATTAACCTCACCATACAGTTAGGAAATCCAAATTCCATTAAATGACTCACTAATTTTGCTTACACAACACAGAAGAGTATTTGCTAACATTTGTCCTGTCTGTCTTCTTTGGCACTAGAACAATCTTTCCTACTTTCCATGTTTTCGGGAAATAACAGTTGTTTAGGATGGCCACGCTTAGTAACTTTTTTAGCAAAAGATTAGAAATTTAGTCCGTCCCAGATGACTTCTTTGAATTTCCGCTGTGGATTAAAGCACTGTATGTACTGACTGAGGAGGTAAAGGCTTTTATTAAAGCTTGTCTTGGAATATTTTGTGGGTGGTATCATATATAATACCTAGGGACTTTAGAGATTAAATTCTAGATATCTTTCTTCTTGTCGCTGTTGTTGACACCAAAAGATAAAAGTCTCTTGTTTCTCTTAATAGAAGACAAATCCGGATGCACGTCGGGGTATAAACCGGACCTTTACGGTCTCTGGGTGAATTTGCGTCTGCTGCAAAACTGCCCTTCTAACCTAACCTAACCTATTTTTGAAGGGATTGGTAGCCAGAGAACATCATCATTCATTATATTTCACAGGATAAGGCCTAAGCCTAACAGACCCCAACGCACAATTCGGAAATGTAATTTCCTACATGTAATATGTGGCGAATGCTATACCTTTTTTCACATCCCAAACTCATGTATATTTCTTAAACACTTCTTGCTCATTGTTAACAATGCAAGTCAAAAAAATTATTCCACGTGCCAGCAATAGGTACAAAAGCAAACATCAGAAGCGAAATCTCGTAAAGCAAGAAACAGACATCATAACAAAATTGCTCGTAAGTCAGCGAATGTAATGGCGTCATAATGCATTACGTAAACACGCAGTATCAGCAAAGTAACGACCACAAAGCTCATCCTTATTCCTTTCTAAAAGGACAATAAATGGACGGGAATTCTATGTCCGTAATATAATGACTGGTTGCAAGTGTTTTTGTCTTTTGAAGGGGACGATAATGCTGACGACCATGATGATGACCATTTGCAACATCCATTACACCAAAATCGTGATGTGTCTGTCAACCCTCGAACGATACACGTTTCCACCCGCCCAAACTGAGTTAAATGCATTTCTCGGGTCATTCTCCTAGGCATGGAAACTTACACAAGGGATGGGAGTAATTAAAAAAAACGTACATTGACACGTTCACCGATGTGTTCTAAAAGATGGGCTGCATAAAGAGAATAGACTGCGTCCAGGAGTTACATATCAAATTGGATGTGTGATGGATGTGGTTTTCGAACATGTTTTGGGGATGCATCGCTATTGAATGAAATGCATATTCAAAGAACCGCAAATACCCTCTGTGGTGGATCTCTGTTGAGCTTGTTTTCAGCCAACGACACTGATTCTGCTCTCGTTTCTGACAAATTAATTAGTTGTTCAGAGTTGTTCGGCATCATGTTTGCCACAAAATGAAATTAAATGCAATCTGCATAATTGATTTTTTAGAGCAAGAGTGTGGTCAGCATAGTGGTGTAGACTATTATTACAATGTCGTATAAATGGTTAGAATGGAGGGGCCCAAGTGGACTTCCGCAAACAATTTTCATTTTCAGTGAACGTTAAACCTAATGAAATTTTATGGTTCGAAACATTATTCTCTAAGCGTGCTCAACAATGTAAGCTCTACAAAATATATAGTATAGCGCGCAATCTTAAAATCGCTTAAAGCGTTGACCGAAATCCGAAAGCTGGGTTCTAAGCCGAGCCAAAGAATTTGCTGCAAGACCAGCATTTTAATTAAATTTACTTACTCCATATTCACATTGCAATTCGAACTCATTTTATTTATTATTCATTTATCTTTTCTCAGACACATCGATCTTCCGTCAAAACTTAACCCTCAACCTAAACGAGCCAACCCGTTCGACCACGAAATTCGGAAGTCTGGACCTTCGCGGTGTCCCCTCGAATAAGGAACTGAATTTGAATTTAATTACTGGCTTTACATCCGCCGTGGACTTAATTGATGTATCCGTTCCACTTGAACGTCAAGGGTAAGAGCGAGATAGATTGCTGACTCATTTTTAACATTAAATGGCAATTTCTTTTTTTCTAATCAATTTCTACATCCGCAGGTGGTATCATGGAGCTATCACACGCATCGAAGCAGAGACCACCCTGAGACCATTAACTGAGGGTAGTTTTCTTGTGCGAAATTGTGAGTCAACCAAACAGGATTACTCTTTGTCATTAAAGTGAGTTCAAACGCTTCAGAAGCGAAATCTTTAATTAAATTGAAATTACGTCTGGCTTTTCGTCGATTTCAGGGGCGCCAAGGGCTTTATGCACATGCGAATTCAACGGAACGACTCCGGCCAGTACATCCTCGGTCAGTTTAGCCGCCCATTTGACTCCGTTCCGGAAATGATACGACATTTCTGTCTCAATCGTCTGCCAGTGCGTGGGGCCGAACATATGTGCTTGATAGAGCCGGTAATAGCACAGCTGCTGTAAGCGAAAAAGCATCGATTATTCCATACTTAAGTGACACATACCAGACAATACTGAGATAAGAACGTAATTATCTACATATTATAATATATTAAACAAAGGACGAAGGAGCAAAGGCGTAACTACGAGTATTTAGGTATTATTATTAACTATTAATTATGGACACTAACTTTAAGCGTTTTATCATCAAATTGTGAGGGGCTCTGCGAGCTCTGTCAGAGTTGAGTTTGTTAATTAATTTTAGTTGATTTCGAAGGTAGGACCGATAGTTGGTCTCAAAGACCAGCCTGGTTCTACATATTATATGCATATTAGTAACACTCTTTACGTAATCGCCATGTGTTGTGGTAAAAATTTTGTGATTTTAGTTATAGCGCACTAAGAGAATGGAGATGTGTAGAGTTGTGAATGAGATGTCTGATGATTTTTATTTTTTATTTCTTATTATGTTGTTAAAAGTGGGGAAAACTAAGTTTTGTGCAGTTGTGCCAGTAATTCTTCTGTATTAATTTAAGCAATTCTCGTGTTTGCCTTGAAGACAGGAACATGCTTAACCGTAGATTCAAAATATTTGCATTTTTAAGTACTTCACAAAAATATAGTTTTTCAAATTGTACAATTACGCGTTTTGTTTGTCTTCCATCCCCTTTATCTTCCTCAGATTGGCAGTGAGGCGATTGGAAAACACATATACACAAATGCAACGACGAATACACTTCAAATTCAAACGTAGTGTTTGCTTGTTCGATTGGCATCCCGAATCAGAGAGCTCTTTCGGATTACCAAACGAAAACGATATTAGCGTAAAAATAGTAAACACGTCAAAGTTTTATATTTTTTATGTTTCACAATCTATCTGAAACCAAGAAGAATTTTGTTAATTTTTTAACGCTTTATCAGTACCCAAACGAGTTTGTTAAAGTTTTTTAAAATGTTAGCTTGCAAGTGAGTAGCAGAAGCAATTATCGAAAGAAACATAGACGAAGCTATTGTACATTGGAACGAGAACAAAACTAACAAATAATGTGATTGAAAAGAAACACCATATTTTTTTTTTGATTTTATCTCAATCAGAAGACTGTCGCAATACGTTTTTTATTATATTATAGTTTTTATATTTATCCGTTTTTTTAATAGTATATTTCTCTTCGGGTGTGTCGGTTAAATTCTTCGTTGAAAGAACAACATCAAATGCCTTCATAATATTTCGCTGATGAAATGCTTTTGGGTAAGCAATTCCTACAATCTGTTGTTACCTGTTTTCCTGCATTATTAAGCATTCATTTGCTTGTAGATTTATTGTAATAGGTTTTGTACGGTTCTGTCAAGAGACTTAATTTTAAGAGATGAATGCGGCTGCAGAGTTGGAGTTAGTCTAAACTACTTTATAAAGTGTTTGAAAAAAGGTCCTCATTTGACCGTTCGTATGAATTATTTCAGCCAATACATTTGGGGTAAGCATTGTTCAACATAATTATGGATTTTAAAATTCATACTTGCCGTCAGTGAAACTTGATTTCCTATAGCACTGATAGTTGCAATCAATGTGACATTTATACCAAGTTACCGATTTTCACCCTTAGCAGCTTTAACCCATTAAAAGCCGAATGTACAGAAAATATTAAGGTTAATTTTTTTTATTTTAATGAAAAACACATAATGTACCTAAAATATTTAAAAAAGTGGGAAAAAGATATATAAACTAGATTTTTGGGACCTGTACCCAAGCGAGCCATTGTAGTACAATGCATGCTAATTTTTTTTTTGTTAAATGAAACATTTTGAAACACTCCTTTTCTCCGCATAGTGCTACGTCGCATTGCTCGCAAGTCCATCTTATTCGGTTATGACATTGTCGACAGCGTAGTTGTTAAGCTATTCGCTTCGGAAAATGGTGTCCACTAGTAAATGCTACAGAGTAATTAATTAATAAATGAAGGTCAACGCGTCCAAACCCTGAATTGTACTCTGTGATCATTTTCGGCTGCTTTACATTCACTTTTGCTTTTTCCTTCGAGTACCATCGGTTGACGGAATGCATGGGTTCGATACCTTCAAAGTTTGAGCTAACACTCACAGCGCTGTTGTCATTCCATTTCACAAAAAGTATTTTATTGGCAGTATCGGTTATGTGATCATAGCGGACATTTTTTTGTTCTAGACTCGTGTACAGTCCCGATAGCTCGAAAAACTTTTTGTTTCAGCAAAACAAGCAGCAAATTATTAAAAAATTATCAAAAAATACAATGTGATTTGATAATATGTATGTAATTCAATTTATATTGATTTGCACAAAAATCTTTTCAATGTAAATGGGTAACTTTGTCCAAAAAATCAACAACAACTCTGTATCCAAGCGACATTTGCTGTTTTGCCATAGTGACGTTTTTGTTCCACAATTGGTTTCGAATTGGTACAAATAACCACAACTGCTCGTCAGCATCCAATTTTTAAAGCCAAATCTTATAGGCTTGACTCTAGTGAATTGCTTCGAAGAGTGACTTCCGTAGTATTTTACCATCGACTCATCAACCAAAAGTTTTTCATGAATGTATTCAAACTGGCAACATTTTTCGTTTAGAAGGGTTGCTAGAGGCCTTATTTTTGCCATTTTGTCGGTGAGAACCAAATTATTGTTGTCAGCAAGGTGAAAATATTTTTTAATTTCCTTGAATCTGGTTCGGGACATATTGTGAGCAACAATTGGTGCACGGGTGTCTTCATCTTGGCATAGAGTGATAGCCGCTGTAAAGCAAAATACCCAAAAAAAAACTTTCAAATCTTCTTCGGTGAATGAAAAATTGTGGGCATTAGACTGTGCTGCATGAACGCGAGAAGCTCTTGAAGCGGTAAATCGTCTTCACTGTTACTGTCACTGCTACAAAAAACCTCTACATCTTCCTTTACCTTTACCTTATTAGCTACCCAAGCGAGTACAGTACTTTTATTACTTACCGAATGCTGAAAAAATACTTTTTTTCAATAAAACTTATTAACAATATGAAAACACAAGCTATTAAAGTTCTAAATTCAGTTATAATTCTTTTAATTACCATGCGAATTTTCTTTGACGTTGACAAATGATGACTAGCCTACTGAAATCGCGGAAAACTGACTAACACGAAGCAAAAGAAATCAAACTAGAAAATAATAGTTCTCGCTGCAGTTATTTTGTGTAGGCAAAGTTGTAAAGCACAATTTGCGTGAGCGAAACAAAAAAACAACTGCCCAAAAACTCTTTTCGTTTCAGCTTAACGTCCATTTGAAAATGACTATTTTTTTTCCCGCTTGGGTACAACGGCTATTAATGGGCTAACGTTAGCCGGAACTGGACAGATAGCCAAACATCTAATCTTTTCCAAGATTCTGACAGATGATTTATATTTGTTCTTGTAACTAACAGCAGCTTAATCTTTATCGTTTCGTTGAGTATTTTTTTGTGTGCGATTTTTAAATTATAACAAAATTTTTCAACTGCTCCTCTTACTAAAGAAAGAAAAAAAAAGTTTCATAGGGTTCTTCTCCGAATGAAAGAAGTCTGAAAAGAAGATAGTAAAACTGACGACGGAATTAGTTACGACAAAGATTTAAAAAAGTAACAAAAGGTTGTTAGGGCTTAGGGATTATGTGGAAGTTTTCAGTCAAACTAAAACCCGTCTCTTTAAACTTGGCCGCACTTGCCAGAAACAGAGTTAACTTTTGAAGTGTTGTCAACTAATTACATAGTAAGGACCTATGCTATATTTTATTAAGAATTAATACATATCCAATTGTTTATTTTTGTTTCTCAAAAAGATGTCTCACTCCATGCTGACTCCATTACACACTCACACTATTGTTGTGCCATTTATTTTAAAATTTATTTAAATCTACTTTCAATGTGCAATAAGTTGTGCTAAATTTAAGTTAATATAAAAACAGAAGATATACATAACATAACTAACTACAAAAAAGCGTTGCCAAAACAAAACAACATATACATAAACATACATTATATTTAGAGCTGTAAGAATGAAGAAAACGAAAAAAATACTACAAAGCGAAAATCGTATATTTTAAGAGAAGGAATGGAAAAGAAAAATAAAATAAAAACTTAAACAGAAAATAACAATTATCTATATTTATACATAGTATTTTTCATTAGAATTGTTAAAATTATAAAAAAATAAACGCATAAATAGTAAGCTACTAAATGAATCGACAACATGAAATTTTAAACAGCAAAAGAACAAAAGTATATTATTAAAGTTATAAAACATAGTAGCAATAGTGATATTAGTTTATGTAAGCGCATTTAAAAGATAAAACCTACCTACTTGTATATTTATTGATATTGTAATTTTTTGAATGAATTTGACGTTTCTTCTAAAAAAAAACAAAATCAAACATTAACGTCAATCAAGAACATTTGATAATTAATTCTTTGGTTTTAAGCTTTTAATTAGTTCAAAAAGGTTTAGTCGAATAGATTTTGTTTGTTGAAAGATAGAAACTAAACTACGTATAACGTCGTCTCGAAAGCAAGTTAACGAACCATTCCCGAGTTCTGTAACTCGGTCGGGAACTTCTCGCATCGAGAAAATGTAAGGCGCAGGAGTTGGTCTTACGAACATTTTATCTGGTTCTTAAGCTGCATTAATATTTGGAAAATGTCAATTTTTGTAATTTGAAAATGTGGAATTTGTGACATTTCTGAAATATTGACGAAGTTTAAGAACCACGCAAAACTTTCGTACAATTACATTTTATCGATGCGAGAAAGTTATAGAACATAGGCAAGGAATTAATATATGTACTATTCTACAATTCTTCCAGTTAAGTCGAATAAAAATATGAAAAAACCTGGTACAGTGCATGCAATATGTTCATCGGTCGACAGACTGATTAGCTAATCACACTTCATTTTCTATCGTTTGACTCGGTTCGTATTTGCTTTGACGATTTCATACGAGACCTTCTGTCAACTATGTAGTATAATACCTTATTTTATATAAAATTAATTTATTATTGAAGTCTCTATTTTTATTATTTTCCCATACACATACTTAGAATCAAGCTTTTAGCTTTAGTTTTCTTCAATTTGGCTCTTTTTTATGAAGATGAACGATGAACGTCCTTGGAATGTACATATTGTAGGGTAAAACTCATAGTTGAAAACTGCTGGGTCTACTAGTAATAGGTTTAAACCGATAATAATATGCTTTTATTGAGAGTATGCAATCCTTAATGCATGCAATATTCTCTGTTACGCACTATTCTCATGCGTCTCGGTGCGGCTGGGTATTTTATTACCACGCGCGCCCATGGTAGAGTTTGACTAAACCAGAATATGTCTGCAAATTATTCGTGAGTTTTGCTTGTAAGTCGTTTTTAAAATTCCAATTATATTTATATTTTGTGTTAATCGAACTAAAATTTGTAATGTAAATCTCGAGATTTGAGAAAGATTTAGAACAGTTTAATTTTAATCTCGGTGTAGTGCGCTGTGAAAACGTAGCACAAAAAAACATTTATATATGTACATATGTATACATAACAAAATCTCGTACTTCCAAAAAAACCTCAGCCTCGATCTGTGTGCTAGAACTTGTCTTCATTTTCCCTCCGGTGTTGCTGGCAAAGCATACACACTTAATTAAATTTACCGCACCCATATCTATTTTCATTTTGTAATTGTTAAGTTCTAAAAGTGTTTGTTATAACGATAGGACAACTGTAAAAACAACTGAAAAGTATGGCTATTGGTTTGACACTGTCTGAAGTTAGTACTTGGTTACAAAAGAACAGCATTTATATGGATGTATTGGACAGACTAGCATTCTTCGTTGTCAGGCTTTTTTTGTCGTATGCAACGTGAGTTTGATGGTTAAGGGGATGATCAGATTTAAGGGGATAGCCAAACACGTATGATCCGCAAATTGCCATCCGATTCTCATATTTTCTTTTGGTCTTCTATCGTAAAATTCTACATTTGCTTTGTTCATGTGTTCTACTTCGGTCGTGTTTGCTTCGCGGTAGTTACAAATCAAACAATCCGAGAGCAATTTAAAAATTTAAACACGTAAGGCACGTAACGTAAAAAATCTGAACGGTTAAAAAGCGCAATTCGTACCCAATAGAGAATTAAGAAGGCCCATCGCGATCCCTGGGGAACCGGCTGAATTTTAAAAATCGAAACTGTACACAAAAAACCTAAACATTTTCCTTAAAACACACCAATTACCCTACAAAAGCCAGAAAGGCCTTTGAAGTTTGTACCGTATATTTCCTCTAAAGCTTCGAAGAAGAATTTCCTATGGCTCCGTGAAATTGCCTCGCATTCACACAATATGTGCTGTATAACAGCCTGAAGATCGCCACAGAATATGCACCCCTTTATTATGCAAAGGGTTGGTTTGATGTCTGCAACCTCACTATCAGCAAGTAGCCCTCCTATTCTTGCAAGCTCATCCGCCTACTCATTTCCCTCAATACCGCAGTGTCCTGGCACCCACGATAGTCTAAAGAGAAATTAGTTTATAGTTTATTTTTCAACAAAAATCGTCTATTCTACACACCTATGTAATTATTCTTAACAAAATCGATAATGTCATCAATGCAAAATATTTAAAACATTAACCTAACCTAAAATTATTTGTTAACCACACTTTTAAAAAGTACATAATAAAAGAACTACGATTAGTAACAGCTAACAGATAAAGCAAAACACATAAAGATAACTAACAATTTTGTTGTTTCTAATTTAAAAAAAAAATAAATTAACGTTTTTACAACTTTAGTGGTATAGGTTTCATGTGTAAATACTTTTCCAGTACACAAAGTAGGTACAAACAAAAAAAAACCAACAAAATATAGGATTTGGTTTGAATGATCAAATTCTTAAGCTTTCTCTCTACATACATAAATACGTATATATATATATATCTATCTCTCACTCATAATAGACTGGTCGATGTTGTTCGCAATAAAATGTCATTAAAAATAAAACAACAACAAAAAATACTGTTTACAAAATAAAAAAAAAATATTTACAAAACAGTTTACTTAACACACATATTTGCAAGTACTTACATAGAACAAACAATAAAAAAAACAAAAAAATAATTATAATATACACGAGAGGAACAAGAAGCTATAAGTAAAAAAAACAGAAAAATGTATAAAATTATTATAGTAAACATAATAATAAGAAAGTAACAAGAAATAAATAAACAATTCCTATTATTTAAAATTCATTGTGTTTTTCTAAAAATTTAAAAATGGCGGCAGAATTCTCTAAATTTCAAATCTGTGAATAATAGCCTTTTTTTACTATCGGAAATGATGGATCTTCAAACACTGGCAGCATTCTAGTAGCTTTGCCCAGCCTAACCTAGCTGTGAACGACTATACTGCAGTCAGTATGTCCTTCTTTAATTTCAGCTAACAAAAATATGTCTGCAAACTTAGTTATGTCAATCATTAGCTGCAATTAGAAAGCATAATTGAACAAATGGTTGAATATCCATTTTTAAGATTTGTTGCAGCGTTTTCATACTAAAAAAATAGTATCTAAAAATTAAATCAATTGCTGGTTTTATTAAGAACCAATTCCAAACTCACTTTGACTGCGAATCTTCTCCTATTGTTTCAGTATAATATATAGCCTCTCATTTCTTTTGCGATTATCAATGATTTTACAATTTAAGTATGGCAACATGGATCGTAACTCAAAATTGCTTTCCTATTAACGCTAGCGACACCTAGTGGTAAATAGTAAAACAAGTTTCCAGATCACAAATCGTGATCGCGATAAATAGTAAGATCAAGTGTATTTGTTGTAGTGCATACAAATTCAAGATCCATAAAGATCATTTCTGATTATAAAAAACGGCTAATATCTTTTTGTATTCCAATATTTAATTGGTTTTACTATTTACCACCAGGTGCCTCAAGTGTTAATAGGGAAAAATATTCACCTACGATTCATGTTGCCATACTTAAATTGTAAGATCATTGATAATCCAAACAGAAATGAGCCATTTTTATATACAAATAAAAAAAAAGATACATCCTCTATTTTTTATTGATAAATATAGCAATTTATATATTGTTTATATGTTATATTATATTGAATTTTACTCAATTTTATACTTCACACTTCACGTCCCACTTCAAAAAAACCGGTTTTCATCCAGAGGAATTTATCTCGTCTACGCAGGTCCTATAGCATTTTACTGACTGCTCAACGGCACAAATAGTTTTCACAGTTATGTATGTATATCCCAAAGTTTTTTTTATATTGCCCGAAAGGTTTTTAAGACAAATTTTTCCAGATAAATAGTTACGATCTCATTAATGAGTTTTATCTATTGATATTAAATTAAACTAAACTTAGAAGTTAATCATCCTTTGTAAGTAAATAACATTAATAGGCTTTATGTTCAGGTTATTTGAACCTTTTTATAACAAATATTTCGAAGTGAGGTGTAGAACTTTCGAATGGCTAGGTATAAAGATTTTGGGATTTTTTTTACAATTAGGATTTAGTCGGATAAGGACAGTTCGAGGTAGGTCCAGGGTACTCAATCCAGGTCATAAAACGATTCATATTTTTTATGAAACTTTTGTAAGTCACTTTTATTCTTCAAGTCAAAAGTCCAGATCCATGGGCTCCGCTGCGCCCAAGGAAATGTTGAGGCTAACGCATTTGCCGAAATAAACATCGTGTTTTCAAATAATGGAAAACAACTTCAGTAGCGAAGGCACTAGGTACTATCTTCCAGCGGAATAAAAAAGTGCAACAAACTTCCAGTTGCTCCAGAATGTATGAACGTATAAAACCAGAAAAAAACGCTTGACCGTCGTGTCATATGTTGTCCAATGGTTACTTTCTATACACGCGCGTACCTATTGCTTTTAGTTTAAAACGTTAATACAGCGCAAGTGACGAATTCGTTGTGGCTGTTTCAACATGCTTTCTTCAAAGTTGTGAAATCAAGACTCTCAACTACCACCCCTCCAGACATTACTCATGAAATTAGACACAAATATGAGGAATACGTTTAGTTTCATTTTATTCCTTTTAAAGTTTTTAATATAAAAATCCCAACTAAATGTACACCACACGTTACTCTGCGTCTTCCTCGTCATCGTCATTGGAACTTATTCTGAAGTAGCGCAACTCGTAGGAATCTTTTTCGTTGGCCACTACACGGATCCAATCACGCAGACTGTTCTTCTTCAAATACTTCTTTGTCAAGTACTTGAGGTAGCGCTTGGCGAAATGCACGTCAGAGTTGACAAACACCTTCATCTTGTTACGCTCGAGGGAGACGTTGTTGCCCAAGTTGTTTACCTTGCCGTTGACCTTTAGGCGAGCCTTGATGTATTTTTCCTGAAAACATAGCAAAAACAAAAAAAACCTTCATTAGAATATGAAGTGGAAATAGTTTTACATCTCCGAACACTTTAAGTGAGTCCAGTGTATATTCATTGTTAGGCCAAGTAATGTGTGAGCAAATTAAGTGACTAAAAATGTGAATAGTATTGATCTTCCACTGAGTACACTGTCACCTGGACAGACGGTTCTCGTCCGGGCGACAAATCGTCGTGGATTGCAAGACGTTGACTAGCTGTTTGCTCATTGTTAGGCCAAGTAAAGTAAGAACAATTTAAGTGACTAAAAATGTGAACAAAATTTATCTTCCACTGAGTACACTGTCACCTGGACAGACGGTTCTCGTCCGGGCGACAAATCGTCGTGGATTGCAAGACGTTGACTAGCTGTTTGCTCATTGTTAGGCCAAGTAAAGTGAGAACAATTTAAGTGACTAAAAATGTGAACAAACTTTATCTTCCACTGAGTACACTGTCACCCAAGCAGATGGTTCACGTTCGGGCGACAAATCAGTCGTGGACTTGACAAAATATTTTTTGAAGAATACTTACAAAGTCGGCCACATCCATGATGTTGTCCTCAGCAATGTTGGTGCAATCAATGCCGAAACGAAGAGAAACCTTCTTCTTCTTCAGACCCTTTCCACGGAGGACTTGCTTCTTGGTGACGCGACCCTTGCCAGCAGCAGCAGCGGCAGCTGCGACGACTCCAGTCTTCTTCTGGGGTTTGGCAGCAGCAACTGGCTTAGCAGCTGCAGCCTTGTGTGGCTTCTCGGCCTTTGGGGCAGCAGCAGCATCGGCGCCCTTCTTAGCGGGGGCGGCGGCAGCAGCTGGAGCAGCAGCAGCCTTGGTGGCTGGCTTTTCGGCGGCTGGCTTCTTGGCCTCCTTTGGTGCTTCAGCTTTTTTGGCGTCCTTCTTTGCTGGAGCGCCAGCCTTCTTGGCGGGCTCAGCTGCTCCCTTCTTGGGCGCAGCCTTTGAGGCAGCAGCAGCTGCTGCTTTTACATCCTTGGCTGCCTCTGGCGCCTTCTTTACGGTCTTAGCGGCAGCGGCGGCTGGTTTTGCTTCGGCCTTCTTCTCAACCTTACCCTTGGCGGTTTTCTCTCCACCAGCGGCAGCGGCTTTGGGTTTGTCGGTGGCAGCTTTGGCAGCTGGCTTTTCACCTTTATTAGTTTTAGCCTGTGTATTAAAATAAACTTTAGTTTTTTGCTTGGACTAATTCTCATAGAACAACGTGAACTCTCAAAATGAACTTCCACCGAACTATTGTAAACACTAGTAATGGCTAACCAATTTCCATAATTTTCATCTGCAAATATTTAACACATCTTCAAAAATTTCGCGAAAATATTTTTAGGAAACACTTAAACAATTATTATAATACACTTTTAAAAAGTTATTTTGTAAATGTTCACGTTGTTTGAGGTAAAATTTAATATTTTTTAGAAAACTTACTGTAGGTGCCATGTTAAATCGCTAACACCACATAGAAAAAGAACGTCATCCGGGGTTGGGGAAAATTAAATGACATTCGAGAGTCGAAAATGGAGGATTTTGGCAGATTCAATACGAGTATCGAGTTTAAAGGGTGTGTTCGGAGAAAAGAAATTCAAAATGGAAGGTCGGGGTTTGTTTGATGTCGGCAATAAGCTTCGATGAATTGGAATTTATTGGGTATGAGGTTATAAAATTGCGGAATTAGTTTGGTTGTTTTGTTAATATTAACTCTCATATATGAGAAGTTTTGAAGAAGAAGAAAATTCAGAAAAAAAGTGATGTCGGAGCAGAAAAAGATCTCAATTAGCGGAACTTTAATCTGTTATACATGTCGTATTATGGCGGGCTTACATAGTCACACGAGTCTACCACGCGGTATAAGTGGGATGCACAATACTAAAAATTCTACGGCAAGGAAGGGACAGCAGGACCAAATATCGGTAATGTAAATTTGCATATTAGCAGCCGAATGTAGACTGTTTGATCTCTTATCTCACTCTTACATCTTTGAAATCATTGACGGCAGAGATCTCTTTCTACTCTCGTGCTAAAATGCATGCGTGGGGCCATGTAAACCAGCCATTAAGGGTACATTTATTACTGTTGTGAACAGTTATGACATTGGTAGTCGACATCCACAATTAATCCAATATGTACTTGGGCAGCTAATTATTTTCTGTATATATTGTATGCTTAAAAAAAGGGATACCGATGCACGTTGGTTTAAAATGTTTTTAAAGTACAATGTGCATGAAAAACAGCACGGTAGCTTTCACAATTGTATTGTTAGATTAAGAAACGAGTCCTTGAATTTTTCTGCACGTCTAAAATTCAAGGAATTACTAGGAACATTGCTCCACAGAAAGAAATATGGCGGCATCTTCAAATCCGCAAACTGTTTCACTTGTCGGTAACGTGAATCAGTTCCACCGCATCGTTAAGTTCGTTCGAATCGTGGCTGCTGCAAAAAAAATTTGCATTTGTGTACAATAAAATAAAAAACCATAAACAGACAACAGCTTAGACCAATGGTTAGAGGAAAGAAACGTAAGCTAGCTGCTAATTCTACGTAATATTGCACTTTATTATTTAAAATTAAAAAATATGGTTTTGTAAAACATAGATTTCGGCCGGAAGTTCCATGATATTACCACTGTTCGCTTCTGTTATCCTCTCTCGTATGTATTTTTCTCTACAAAGACAGCTAGTCTTCTTCTTCTGCCTCCAAGAACAGGGCATTTTATTGTATCCATTATATGTTTTATTTTTCTAATAAATTACATTTTAAGAAACCTTCCTTATTTTTAGATAACATGGAAATTTTCCATGAAATTAGAAAGAAAGATCGTTTTACTGCTGCTAATGACTTTAATGGTGCTAGAGTGAGATCACAAATCAAACACACTTAATTCGGATACTACCACTCAAATTTAAATGACCGACCGAAATACGTATCACGCATTTCTACGTTTTTGGTGGTGCTGTCCCTCACTGGCAGTAGCCTTTTAGGAATTGTATATATTATAGCTGGTTTACGTGGCCACGCATGCATTTTTGCATGAGATTAGGGAGAGATCTCTGCCGTCCATGATTTTAGAGATGTAAGAGTGAGATCAGAGATCAAACAGTCTACATTCGGCTGCTACCAAAAAAATTAGCATTACCGACGAAAATACAAATACAGTCGATTTTTTAGTGGTGGACTTGTGTGGCCATGTAAACCAGCCTTTACACATCCTGAGTGACCATGTAAACCAACCCAACTATATATTCGCATCGAACGATAATTTTTTTGACAAATAAAAGGCAGTTGCTGACAGTAAAACTACGTTTCCCAAGATTTTGTGGATAAAGAAACTTTTCTGGCGGAATCTAACTACCATAGCAGTACAAAGTGAATGTGAATCGAATAGGTAAAACGAAACTAAATCCCGTCAGATTCAACGATAGGGGTTGATCGATTTAATGATTGAGATAGAACAATCCGATAGTGATGGAAACGTTAAAAGCAAATTACATTATCTTGCATCATACCGAACCACGAGAAACATACACCCCGAATCTCCCATATTAAGAATTTTAATGGCTGAACATTCCTGCACTAGCCCTGCAATATCTTATTTGTCCTCGCAGGAAAATGATGTTGTATTTTTATGGTTTTTTATTTTGAACTTTTTTTGGACTCCATCCAATTTTAACAGTATGATTATTTCAACCCAATAATTTTTCTAGAAATATCAAAAATTTATCGCCAATTTAATGAACCGTACATTTATTTTGTGAGCTAGGACTTTTAATAAGACTTTATAGGGACCGTTTTTTATAACACTTATAATTGTTATACTTGTTTGCTTAGCTAACTAACATACAGTTTTTTTTTCATTGCATTATATAGTTAAATACTAATAGCCGTTCTTTTTAATCAGAAATTATCTGAATGGATCTTGAATTTGTATGCACTACAACAAATACACATGATCTTACTATTCATCGAGATCACGATTTGTGATCTGGAAACTTGATTTACTATTTACCACGAGGTGTCCCAAGTGTTAATAGGAAAACACTTTTCATTTACGATTTGTGCTGCAATACTTAAATTCTGAGATCATTGATAATCTCAAAAGAAATAAGCCATTTTTATATTCGAATAAATAAAGATACAGGTTCTATTTCAATTGATTAATATGATAATTTATTAAAGTAATAGAAGAATATTCGCAGTCAAAGTGAGTTCTTATTATGCGCTTTTCAGAATTTGTTGTTCATAAAACCCTCACATAAATTTTATTTTTAGATGCCATTTTTACAGTACGATAACGCTGCAGCAGACATAAAAATAAAAACTCAACCAAGTGTTCAATATTATGCTAATAAACTGCATTGATTCCAGAAATATTTTTGTTAGCTGAAAATAAAGAAGTACGGTGGAATATACTGGCTACAGTATAGTCGTTTATCACTAGGTTAGGCAAAGCTAATTCTGCTGGAATTCTGCCAGTGTTTCATGATCCGGAGTGTTTAATTATTATCGGCTGATCCATATATGTAGGTCATTTCCAATAATAAAAAAAGGCTAATAAAAAAGAAATAAAGTTTCAAAGATAGATTAACTATGATTAGATTTTTCATATAATATTACCTTTTTTTCCAAAATAATATCACATTAAAATCTTTTTCAAATTTCAAATAAATAATCTGAAACCTTTGTGCAATAAAATATTTTGAGCCCTATTTGTTGATAGAAATAGTACCCTAAAATTACCTCCATTTCTTAAAAGATAAACATATTGGTAACATATTATTATTAATTTTTAAAGTAAACATAAAAACATTCATCATTGTACCTTTATATTTATATATAAAGAGCATTCGGCATTAGGGGAAGTGGGGGCTAGACCGCACATGGAGGCAAGTCCGTTTTTGTACTATGTTGTATAAAATAAAATTTTTGGCATTCTGTATAATTCAATTCGCTCGCGCGTTTGAAATCCGTGTAACAAGTTGTAAATTGTTGAATATTTCAGTGTCATTTAGTAGTTTTATCATTTTGTTTATTTATAAATAGTTTTTCTGTTCTGATTTTTTGGTTGTGTATTGAATTAACAATATGTCGTCGATTTGTATTTGCTTTTGTTGTTATTAGTTTTGTATTTCATATTTTATGTTTATAGCTCAAAAGGTAAGGTAAGGACGAAGCAAGAAAAAGGCGAATAATCGGATCAATACATCGAGGTATTAAAAACAAACGAAAACAAATAATACCTCTTATTTTTTTATTTTGGTTTTACCTCAATTTACTATATGAAATAAATAAGAAATGCTTTAAATGACCAAATGAGTAATTGTGTCATTTTTGTCACATAGTCTAATATACAACCTAACAATGCTAACCCTTCTGTCATTTGACAGCTAGTCTGGTCATTTACCTGTGGTCATTCACATGTACAATTGGCAAGCAATCTCATCTTAGTTTTTGTGATTTTTCTTCAAAACTTTATTGTTCGGGTGAGATGTTCTTAAAATAGCAAAAAATACTTAATTTTTTGTTTGAGTGTTTTTAGAAAGTGCACATTGAAAATTATTTATTGTGAAAGAAAGGAGACCTAAAAACTTTAGATAAGATCTGAAAATATCTTTTTTACATGGAGGAAAATTTAGAATATAATTATTATAGTCTTTTATCTTTTGTACATGGAGGAAAATTTAGAATATAATTATTATAGTCTTTTGGTTTTGTTTAAATTTTTAAAATTCAGAATTGATAATTCGTCTCAGAAGCCGTTCAGTTGTGTACAATTTATGATTGTTCGATTTGTTTTAATCTCATTTTGTAACTAATGTGATGCAAATAAGTTAATTTGCAAATGTGATTTTCTATGGGAAATGAGGTAATAAGCTCATTTGCTTAGCTGTAGAGTTGTAGAATAAATTTACTATAAGTTGATACTGGGTGTAAATTCAGCCAAATTTACAAATGGCAACATCGTAAATAAGAACAACAACACATTCGAATTTCGAACTCGAAAGAATTAAAATTGACTTGTTCATCGTTCAGCGCAGCAGTGTAAAAAAAATTTGCTAGAAAGTGGAAGAGCGACGAGTTATCTTGTGATTTAATCTAAAAAAAAATATTCTAAAAACCAAAAAAGAAATTAAAAATGAAATTCCAATACAAGGAAGAACATCCCTTTGAAAAGAGACGTGCCGAAGGCGATAAAATCCGCAGAAAATATCCAGACCGAGTTCCAGTAAGTAATCGAAAATTTTCAACATTTCCAACATTTTTTTTTCTTTGTTTGCCCTTTGCTTAAAGCTAGCAAAAAATGTTTTTACATGAATCACGATATTGCAAAAAGGGGTATATTAAACGTGTCTGTTGTGAAATCGCAGTAAATCATTTGCAAGGTGATGCGAAAAAAAATAGAAATTGTAAATGATCTGGAGATCTATTGCGTCTTCTGAAAAAAGAAAAATATTTTTGTATGCGTCAGGGGCTATGGGTTCCATTTTGTTTCGATATCTTTTTTTCTTTTGTTTTTAGTATTTTCTAGTCTTTGCCTTACATCATTTCGTATTTGTTCTCTTTTGCTGTTTTGTTTATTGAAAACGAAACAAGAAGAAGGTGGAAAATTTTGCCAGCGGGTGGTCGCGGGCAGCGGCAGGTAGGGAAACGAAAAAGATGAGGTTATTCTCAGCTGTTGTCGTTTTACAAGGTCATTCGTTGAAAACTTTGCCAAAAAATAGCAACACGAAAGCAACGACATATTTTTTCGCATTATTCAGTATTAACTTTTTTTGTTTTCTGTTTGTTTTCATAGATGTGTGCATTGCACGCATACACCCACGCATTCATGGTGGTAGATTTGCAGTTTGTGGGCACAGCGCAGCTGATTTTTATTTTTAATTTTTCTTCTCTTTCCCTCTTTGGTTTGTTCTATTTTGAGGTCGTCTGATGGGAGTTTAATGATTCTTTGTTTGTTGCTTTTGTTTTTCAAATATCAACGATTTGCTACTGCTGTTTAAAATGAAAAAAAAAAATGTATTAAGCAATCTGCCTGCCTGCCGCCTGCCTATTACCTGTTGTTTGAGAGCGTTTTATCTATGTCGCTGCTGATAAAATGTTCGTATGGCAAAATGGATGGTGATTCACTGCAAGTTTGTCAAGTAATATTTTGATTTCCATGGATTTCTGTGGGCGACTTGTTTATTTACTTACATATTTTTGTTTTCTAAAATCTGTTGTCTATTTAAGAAGGGGAGGCTCTTGGATGGGGTATGTCTGTACTGACAGTATGGTTATCTTATGTAACTATTAGTGTTGATTTGGCTAACAAAGTACCTACACGTCATTTCAAGAAAAAAAAAACAAAACGTTAAATACTTATCTTATTTTCATTAACCTTTAAAATCAGCGGCAATGCCGCATTTCTTTTAAAAATATGGTCAATCTTTTTAGTCGACATGAGCCTACGTCAATAGCAAGCTGCGTAATTGCGGGTTCGATGATCGAAGCACACCCACGTAGACGAGGCTTCAATGTGAAAACAAAACAAATTTCGTCGTAGTTTGCTGTTTGCCTAATGGTTATTTGTTTACCTAAATAATATCAATCGTATTTAATACTATATTAAGAAAACGCCCCATGTACAAAAGATATTATCTGATCGCTGCCCCGAGTTCGATTACCGATGGTCGGTCTTAGTTTTGTAATTGTCACCGCTGTGTGCGAGTTGTTCAATGGCGGCTCTTCAAATCGTCCCAGTACAGAAATGTCCTCCCATTTATACAAACAAACAATATGGTGTCCAAATACCTGTTTACGTTTTTAGAAAACAAAAAAATTAGGAGTTGTTCCCTTCAGTTCAAGGGACATCTGCAGCCTTTTAAGGCTATATGTAGGCTGAATAAAAGGTGCTGTAACATTAAACTCTTTCCGGGGCACTATTAGAAAGCAAACTTTTACTGTTTTCACATGTCAAGAGGTAACCTCAAACTATTTCATACATATATCCTTCCCACACATATGTACATTGAATGCATTTTTTTTAAATATGAGTTTCAATTTGTATAGAAAGCATACCAACGCACATTAAAGTACAGTACAACCTCGGCCGGTACTGAATACCCTTTTCGTAGACAATATTTTGCTAGTTGACGCCAAATGAAAACTACCTACGCTACACACTCCATGTCCTTATCGCAAAAGCATTTAACCGGCGGCAGACTTAATGGATTTCGACACATTTGTCTTTCTCAGAAATGTCTTCACACTTAGTAACTGAAGGGATGGAAAAAATCGAATTACAGAGTACGGATTTTGGAAAGCGTTCGAATTTAAGATTGGTACGTGATGCAACAATTTTGGTGTTCGAATTGGTGGAGCGTTCGAATATCGAGTATTTGAATGAACGAGATTCTATGTCATTTTTTAGATATGTATGTGGTACATATCTATACTATCGACCGTAAGTCGCTAAACCTGTCGATATGAAATTTAGCATGGTCCCCGTCGTCATCAGAATCAATTGAGAATGCGTATAAAGTCCAATTGCCCTTTCTATGAGGTCACCAAGAATTTTAAGGGCTAAAAGATGAATCTGGTTTTTTAACATTATTAATGTATTTAAAATTCTCTATAGAATTGTGACAGAGAGAACTTATTTCTGTATCGAAACACGAGCGGTTCTTTTAAAGTCAGCGGCTCATTTACAGTTTCACTCGCTCACAGTAGATGAATAGTAAATAAGAAAATTATGTAGGACTTCTTTAAAACTTATTTTAACGTCATCAATTCTAAAAAATGTCCACTGCCAAAGGATAGTAGATTATGTTAGATAGCATTTTACTATAGTAACCTATACGAAATGTGCATGAACAAATCGACTTTGTGGCATGACTGAATTAAATGGCAATCAATAGACAGACGCTCTTTTCCGAAACCTCGATCTCTTCAAGTAGTTCAATCAACATTTATATATTTTTAACGCACTCTGCACTCTAAAATAATATCTTCCTCTCTGTTTTATTAAGCGGAAGTATAAAATGTTATATTGATGGCTGCAACACTTTAAAGAAGTTTCCATTACACTGTTTTGTGTCCCTTCAATATTTGTGCCGGCTGTGAACGTCTTATTATTGCAATTAGTTCATTCCTTAAGACCTTTGTTGATTTTTATTCTGTATTCTATTTTCTTTGCTCAAAAACGCATTACAAATTGCGAAATATCTTCTTCAATTTTTCTAAGATGTTGCATTAATCCATTTAAAGACATCTTAACCAAAGTTCTTCTCTTTATCGGAATGTATCGCTTTCGGATTACATCGACACTAAAGAGGCACTTTCTGCAGCAATAGACATTGAATAGATAGGATTTTAACTTTAAACATGAACAATGTTAACTGAACCGGTCGTGATCCATACTTTTGCGATAATTTCTTTGACGTGAGGACTTCTCTGTATTCTCGAACTTTCTATTTAATGACTGCTGTTATCGTGTTCGACTTTCCACTTCGCCACTCTGGAAGAACTTTGGGAATCAATTTATTTACTAGTCTCTAATATCGAGTGAAAACATGGGATATCCTGGCACAGGGCATGTGTAGATCGTTTCATCCTTCCTTGGCATTTTCTTAGAAGGCACTCAATCCTTCCAGCTAAATCGAGTTAGCAGCAGCCTGTTTCTTTGTCTAGGGACGGCATTTCCAGTTGCCTTCCAAAAGTTGGGAGTGTTTTAAAATTGGCAAAGTCAGTTGAAACGAACTATACACAGAATGTTTGTACGGTCTCTATTAAAAGCTCACTCATTTAAACCGATCGCCCGCCCACATTCACTCAAATTGATTCATTTCCCTTTGAATGTTCAAAGCATTCATACATCATTGAGTTCATTCATACAGCTCTCTATTGTAATTGTGTATCTAATGAAACAGTTTTTATATGACCATATTTTTGAACTGAATTTTAAAAATAAAAAAAAAAATATGTTTAGTGTTGCTTCAATAACAACGAGCGAAATATGATGGGGTTTCAAAGAAGATTCGAATGCTCTAAGCGCCCATATAATTTAAGCTATGCTTTTGCCAATCGTGTATCCGCCTTTGACACTGGATACTTTCAAAGGGACACTGGACCGAACTATGATTCCCTGCTCTCTGTAAATGAAGTGGTTGAAGTTCTTCAAAATAAATTTATATAAAGGTTAATTCATTTTCCAAATCTTGATGAGTACTTTAGCATAAATAAGGTTTAGGCTACTCCGTACTATGAAAAGGACATCGAAATGTCGATAATGTCGATTACAAGCAATTGACTGCACTGAAATACTTGTATACATCTGCCATTTACTTACCTTTTCTAAAAAATAGCCAAATTGTGCAAACAATAAAACACTAACAAAATGGAAAGGAGAACATGCAGAATTCCTCTTTTTTTTCATGTGTTTAATCCAAAATGTTTTTACTTTTCACAGGTCATTGTAGAGAAGGCACCCAAAGCCCGCATTGGAGATCTAGACAAGAAGAAGTATCTTGTTCCATCTGACTTGACAGTGGGACAGTTTTACTTTTTGATCCGCAAACGAATCCATCTCCGCCCCGAGGACGCTCTCTTCTTTTTCGTGAACAATGTAATTCCACCAACATCGGCCACAATGGGTTCACTATATCAGGTATATAATCCAATAGCGCACACTTTGTCATTTGTAATATAAAATTTTCTTTAACCTTTCCAGGAGCACCACGAGGAAGACTACTTCTTGTACATTGCATATTCCGATGAGAACGTCTATGGCAAGAATTAAACCCATCACTTGTCAGAGAAGAAGAATGTATTTCGATGGAGCTATGATGATGCAGCAGCAATCCTGCACAGCAAAATTAAATATTTCAAAACAAGAAATTGGAAAAAGAGGATCTACTATATATAAAAAAAAATATATAAATAATTAAAGAAAAAAAAATATAGATATAAATATTTAGTTATAATATTATAGATTTTTTATTTTATTTTTCCGTTTTATTTTTATTTTTGTTTACTTTTGATTGGCTCTTTGTAATCTTACGAGACACGAAGATAGAACAGATGTTGTACTTCTGGTCGTGTTTTGTTTTTCTTTTTCCTGATTGAAAACATCGGCAGCGAAATTTAAAAGTTTTTTTTATCATATTCATTTACAATTCTATTGACTCCAGAGAAAGTAGTAGAAATATAACATTCAGAAATGTTTTACTATCTAATAACAACAAAGATGTGCATTCATTCATATTTATTGTATGACATATTTTTTTTCATTTTTTAAATGTATAATTAAAAAGCAAATATAAAAACACAAAATACAAAACGTAAAATTGATGATAAATAAAATAAAAGTTTAGGATGATGTTTCATCCTAAGAAAACTCGTGGCTTTGTTAGTTTAGTTCCAGTACATACTAGTGCTTGGGCTATGTTTATTTTTACGTTTTTAGTGTAGAAAAAGATGTGAAAATGATGACAGATTTGTATTTACTTTATATATAATGTAAGTGTATACCCCCTGAGGGAGGTATTGCGGCTATGTTTCGAGTTCAAAATGTTTGTGAAAGATAATCGTTGCTAAGTTTGGCAACAATTTACAACACCAGCATGTCAAACCGGCATGTGGATACAATTTTCAATAAAAACTCATCTATGTACATATATCATAGTGTGAGTTCACGCATACGGGCATACATGAATTGACAAAAATGCGTTCATAATTCAAAATTATCAGCTAGATTCCACATTTCACTTTCACTCGAATTGAAATCGAAATCGATCGAAAATGAATTGAATGAACATTTCACTTTAATATATTTCGATTTGAAATTTTTTCGAAATCGATCCAATGTGAAATTGTTGTGCTCCACAATTCGATTTTGTCGATTAGTTGTGTTCCACAAGTGATTTCAAATCGATCTGTGACATTCGTGTGAAATTGTGAAAACAGAGTAAGAAATTAAGACAAATTATACAAAACTCTGAGGAATCTGAAGATCATCTAAGAGGTTTTAGGGAAAAAAATCGAGTGTCACAGAAGTTTTGTTGGAAAATTTGAGAAAAGATTTGAATAGTCATGGTCCACCACTGAGAACGCGAGTGGATGGAAATAACAAATTCGATTCTCCAAAATCGTTAGCACTTTTGTCAAAATTTTTCATACAGTGCTTTGCCACAAAGCGAAGCCAGCATCTTTTCCGATTGTCCCTTGGAAATTTTTTTCGCCACGCAAAACTGCGGATAGCTGCAACAGGAATTGAAGATTGCTGAAGATGAGGTTCCACAATTTGCGGAAACATTTTAAATTGTCATTTATTTAGACGGTAGCATATAAATATTTAATTTTAATTTTAATAACAATTGAACTTTGGTTTATAGCTTTTATAACATATTCAGCCTCTCCAATTTCAAAGGGATTAGATAAATCTCAGCATTGGTCTTTTTATTTTTGTATTTATTTCAATTTCACGCAGTGATTTCGAAAAAAATTCTAAGTTATTAAATCTATCGAAAAAAAGAACACAGAAAATGATTTCGCTCGATTTGCAATATCGATTTCGTTTTCATTTCACTCGATTTCTGGAACATAGCTGTAAATATGTACGTCTCTCAGTCTTCGTCGTTTTATTTTTTCTTGTCTGTATTTAAATCTTTCAGTAAGCAATCTCGGAGCAATTAACACAGCACTCATCAATTACTAAATTTAAAACGGGTTAACAACAAAATAATTTACCAGCACACAATTTCCCAATTTAAAAACACTCTTAAAAATGTGTCAAATGACAGATATCAGTTGTTTTCAATTTCACGTAAAGTGATATACAGCTAGGTTCAAGAAATTGAAATTGCAAACCGAGTGAATTCGTTTTAAGTGTTGCGCATTTCTGTGAAATTAAAATCTGTCAAATCAGACGTTGCAAAATTATTTAATGGAAAAATTGTTTTTGTTTTTTTAAACTTCATATTGCTTTCGCGATTTAAACAATACATGAGTGCTGTTTTAATAACTTTGGTCATACTAGATAGAGAAAAGGATATAGCCGTACGCAGACAGTAATAGGAAATTAAAGGTGCTGCATATCATGTGCAAATATTTGCTAGGACTCAAAACCGCTTCTTATTTATTCTTCGATTCCTTAAGATAAGATTTACAAAAATATCTCAATTGTTGCTTTAGGCCGAAGCAAAGTTCTAAAAATTTGGAGAAAATAATTTGACCCATATGAATTACATATGTCGTTTTCGTTTGGTAATCCGGAAGAGCTCTCCGATCCGCAAAACATGAGCAAACACATTACATTTTAATTTGAAATGTATTTGTCGTTGTAGTTGTGTACATATATTTCCAACCGCCTCACTACCAATCTGATGACGATAAAGGGGATGGAAGACAAATAGAATTAGTAATTGTAATATGTTTATATTACACCCAATATTATTTCATTATGTGTTTAATTAAATTTCGAAATAACTTTCAGCTTATCTCTGCAAAACTGAAAAATTATTAAATGCATCAGCAACAAATATGACATTTATCGATTATGATTATGATTATGGTGTTTGAATGTGTTAGTGCGTCTGGTTTTGATTCTGAATTCAAAGTGAAGCGAATTTCCGTTCTTTCCAGAAAACGAACAGTTTCAGAAGAGCCCGGAAGTCTTCCGGCTTACCAAACGAAAACGACATATGTGTCCGCTTCTATTAAGATATATATATAATTTCAATTAAACTAACAAAAAACGGAAGTATGTATTTATTATTCACTCACATTTCTAACCGCTTTCTGCTTGTTAACACCATTTCACATTGACTATACATGATCGATTTAAAGTCAGTTACAAATCGATAACATAGAATTATGGAACACGGCAACTTCATTTGGTGCTAATTTCGAATATTTTGAAATCGATATAAGTAAAAGAGAAATGCAGAACACCAATTTTTAATTTAAATCGATATCAATTTCATATCGAGTGAAAGTGAAATGTAAAACCTAGTTGACAATGTACATATATACCCCCTGGTGGAGGTATTGCGACTATGTTTCGAATTCATTATTTTAAAAAAGATAATCGTTGCTAAATGTGCGATCAGACGGTCATCCAAACTTTACTCCTGACGTCACTTTGACGTAGAATTTATCTTAAAGTGGTCATCTCACCTGAGATAAACAAGTTTTCTGACATCAGCATGTCATCCGGATGACCGCCTGATCGCACCTTAAGTTTGGCAACAATCTACAACAATCAACATGTCAAATCGGCATGCGTTTTTGTTCTGTTGTAGCTTTGAAAGAAAAAGACGCATAAAATTTTAAATAAAAACTCATCCACATAGGTACCGTTGTTAAGCTTGAAATATCACATACAACTATTTATTAATGCATTGTGGACTAACATATAAAACCAATTTCATTGACTTAAAGCTAAATTAAACTATTTTGATCAGTTGAAAGCAGTAATAAGATCAATTTAGTCTTATTTCACTTTGCACATTTAAAATGTGAAATAAGGCCAAATTTCGAAAACTCCTTTGAACTTCAGAAGCGTGCCAACCATGGTACTGTTGTCTATAAAACCATTAAGATAGAAAGTACCTTATATTATTATGTTATTTGACCACTCCCACTTTTGGAGGCGTTTATTCAAAAATATATATGTATTTTAAATTTCATAGAATGGAATAAAATGCTATACATCATGTTCTTAACGCTTTTTTTCTTTGGGGTTAGAGGGATATGAGGGTATTATATGTCTTAACATCACTCTCTAGGTTAGTGGTTCTGCAATGGAACAACGAAAACAAAGAAAACTGTAGGTTCTTATGGAGCTGTTGTTCGTCAGAGCAGGTCTTCGCCAGAATACGCATCCACCGTAACCGTAGCCTAAACCATACTACTGTAAGTGCAGTGTCTTAGTGGTTAAGTGCGTTGGACCAACTAAGCGAGAAGTCGCTGGTTCAAATCCCGATCTGTAAAATCTAAAAGTTTTTTATTCGCTGCATCATTCGTGTCAAAAAATATATCTTCGCACACACAGTGCTTGGAGAAGCTAGGCTTTGGGTCCTGTATGGGCCGTTTACGCCCCCCATTTTTTAACAGCTAAGTAATTGCGCCCAATACAAAACATTTCAATTCGAATAGCAGCAGCACGTCGGATTCAAATAAGAAAAGCATAAATATTTTGCATAGTTTTTTATGTAAATAGAAAAACAAAATTTTGACATAAATATTTTTGTTCAAATTAAAATTAAAATTTATTTACACAAAACAACTTTAACGATTACTTATTTACAAATGGTATGTATATGTAAAAACTTAAAAAGAAAAACAAATAAACAATTGCTTAAACCTATTACAAATCTTGTATTTCTCACAGTTCCACTGGTTTGCTGTATGCATTCTGTGCCAGAGTTGACACCAAAACCATTTCCACCAAAATAAGCATATTTATTATCGCTACAATAAAATAAGAACGCAATTTAGAAAATATTGTGGAAAATTTTGTATTATGTTTAACGTACTCTGCTTGTATATCGTATTCGTGATGGGAGGGGTCGAATCAAAATCCAAAGAACTCAGCTGGGTATCCAGGATTACGTACTGCAACTTGCAAAGTAACACAATCAGCTGCAGGCAGAGCATCTTTTTCTAAAAATATGGTGTAAGCTTTTTTTGTAAATCGTTATACTGCATTAATCTTACCATTAAATTGTGATCAGGCACCGACTGAGTAATCATCCTCACAGTTATATTCAGTCCCCAGAGGCCGGTGACAATCGAAGCAATGATGAATGGTAAAAAGTACTTCAAAATGTTATGATACATGTCCTATTTCAAAAGATATCGTTTGTTATGGTCGAAATGTTAAATGATTTAAGTTGACAAACTTACTGCGTCTCTGTAGTAAATCACGTTCAGGGCAATCATGATACTAGATTGGACAATTGGCATTTGCCAGATTAGAAGTTTCACAAAGCATAGCTTTACCTTGGTTGGCAAGAATTTGGGTAGACACGCGCAGCAGCAACAGCACGGTGGCGTTTGCAGACTCATTGCTTCGTAGTTACTGTCGACTTCCTTTATGAATACCGCTTCAGAGCTGACATAGCGATAGCATAGATTGTGAAATATTACCGCTCCCAGAGGGAAGGATAAATGCATTACGGTATGGCATATGAGCCATGATTTTGGAACTAGAATAGTTACCGCTGCGGCAATCGATATCAGAGTGTATATCGAGCATAGTATTGCAGTGGGTATAAGGAGTCGATTGGTAAGCAGCTTTGCAGCTCTTTTGATAGTTGTAAAAAATATAGCTAGATTTAGGAGAAGAACGAAGACCGCAATGAGCAGTGCTGCTATGATGAAAGGAGTGAGATCTGGCGAAAGATGGTGTTATGAAATACATTTTTTATAAAAAGCTTAGATTTACTTTGGTAATATTCTGTGAGATCTGGGTAGATGTCGGCGTGGATTGTTGTGCGGTTTTCTTTTTCCTCTTCTAACATGATTGGCAATAATATTTACAGGCAGCTGAAGTCGTGTTAATTTATTTTACTATAGTAAGCAAAGTATGGATATTCTTTGGATTACAGTCTGAAGGTGAACATTTTTGTTGAAAAGCTGGAAAGAAAGGAAAAATCAAATTAAAACAAAGAAATATGAAATAAAATGCGTTTGTATTTTTCACCAGGCATAAATATTATTGGGAATTGCAATTTAACATAATTCTATTTGCACTCAGCTTAAAACACTTGTCGTTGTTTAGATGAGAATCATATATTTCTATATTATTTTCTGTCGTTATTTTTCGTTTATAAAAATCATTCCTTTCACATTTGCTTTAGACCCCAGATTATTAATAAACTTTTTCAAGATTCTTATATTTTCACATCAACCCTTAACAAATATGAACTGAAATATGTAAATGAATATTGAAATTTAACGACCCATTGAGATACTAAAACATCACTTCCTCAGACATTGTCTGAACTTAGATATATTTTGCCACAAATGGAAGGGGAAAACAATTTCATAGGGACTTCAAACTGAAAATTAGAGAAGCTCTCATAAAAGTTCCGCATCAAATTGCTTTTGCATTGTAATCGAAAATGCAGCTTGCCGAAGTCATTTGTTTGAAAAATAATCACGGTAAAACTTCATTTGAACAGTGTTTGCTAGACGCTAACGTAAGTTTCATTTGTCGAATGTTCGTAAGCGTTAAATAAGTGTCACTTGCAGTACAGCAAAGAAAAAAAAATCAAATTTAACCTAAGTTAGACCACGAATTAAGTATTTATTATTGTATCCGTGGTTAAGGTTCAAAAATTACAAAAATTCTCCTTAAAAATCCTACTGCTGCGCTAAATGTTTTTAAGAGCGATTTAAAATGAGCAGCTAATGCAAAGGGGGCCAAATAGAAATAAATAAGAAACTCCAACTAGCAGTGATCGATCACCCTTTAGATAGTAGTCAACTTTTATCGCCCCACGTAAGCCCACAAACTTTATTGGATCGAAACAGATCCAATAGATAGCACACGATTTTACCCCTCCACTTTACCCGCTACTTTTTATACCTAAAAATATACATATTTATAATCAGGACCAAAATTTAAAACTATTTAGCAATGTTCGTACGTCTGTATCAATTGTTGAGGTCTTGAAATTTGGAACATATACTCCTTAGGGTCCCGAAATGGTACAGTGTTAAACATTTTAAAATACGCCCACTGCCACGCATACAATTTAGAAAAAAACGTTTTAAAGATGTAGTTGAAGAGATAAAGGATTAGAACCGAAACAAAATATGTAGAGAGTGAACTCCTTCACAAGTTTGCCATAAAGTTTTTTGTCACGCCTACTTTTTGAGGGCATTTATTTAACAATATGTTGTTTTCAGCGTATTTCCATATTATTGTTCCTATTGTCGCAATAGGGTTCGGATTTCGTTTCATTATTTTAATGCAGAATCCTATAAAATGATAAATGTATGTAAAATAAAATATAATATTTTTGGCTGTAATATCAAAAAAATAAAATACGTATTAAATATTAACTATAAATCTTAACTTGCTGAGTTCAAGATCAACATATAACAAATTTCAATTTAGATTCTTCGTCTTTCGATCGCTTAAAGGTTAAGAGAATTGTTTATACGTATATTCGCAATGAAAAATAAGGTCTTTGGCCAGTTATACTGAGGAGCAAATACAATGGTATTATGGTGGTTAATAGCAGTTACCGCAAAAACCGCAGTGCTTTTCAATATTTTGATAATAAAGACTCCATGGAATAATTCATATCTTCCACCCGATTATTACTCCACCGTATAATAGAAAGGAAACCAAACTTTAGAAAATTTTCAGCAAAATGCAGATTTATATAAATTAACCTTTAAATTTCCTTTATTTTTTTTCTTATAAATTTATTTATTGTTATATTTATCATTTATTACAGGGGTGTAAAAATCGCACGTGCAGAACTAATATAATCTCAAGAGAACTCTCGCATTCGTCAACACTTTACCCCTAGACTTGTTTAAAGACCCTCAATGTCAAATGATATTTGTTAGGAATGGATCTGCTGGGAATTACATTTGGTTTAATTATTTTGCGGTATTCAATTCTAAGGCCGTTTAGTAAAGCTTAGTGAGCTTATCTTCGAGTACATGTGCGAGCCTACGTGTTCTAAAGCCTTAACAAATTGGAGCTGGTTGAGGGTTACCCCAACCTCAACCCTTCGCGAAAATCAATTTGTTCTACTTTTCATTATTTTAATTCAGTTTAGACTTAATAAGATAATTAAGGTTGCAGCAATTAATCTTTTTTAAAATAGATTTTAAAATACTGCTGACGATTTTTGTTATACATCAGCTTTGGTGAAACAACACTTGATTTGAAACTTAAATTTCTCGCCAAACTTCTAAAACAAGCCATATTAAATATATTAAAATACATATTAAAATATTAATTGTTTCATGAATCACTGCTAATATAAGTTTACCTACTGCTTACTATGTAGTATGTGTGTGCTACGAGCTGCCTGTTTTTATTTCTACCTTAATCGACACGAACCGTTGAACTAATTTTAAATCACAATTTTGTTGGCAGAACAACGTTACCAATGAAAAATATCAAGAGGTCGCAAAATAGGTCGCTATTTGAAAAAATAGTCGTTATTTAAAAAAAGTTTTAAAAAAATTGAGAATTTTCCGTAAAATGCAAGTAGAAGACAATTTTTTTAAAACCTATTCCATTTTGGATTGGTTTTTCTTGGGCTTTTTGGTCCATTTTGTTTTCATTTAAAGACTAAAACTTTAATTAAAATTTCCCAAGGTTTCGTTCGATGTTTACCAACATCTTCAGGGGATATCTTTTTTTTTGACAGCTTTTTAAAATTTACATTTTTAAATTTTACATAAAAATTACATTTATATTGCACTTAATTATGGAAATATCCTAAAATAAATAAAATTGGAAAAAACAAGACAAAACAGATATTATAAGTTAATATCATAGACTGTCATTGTTTCAATTGAATGAATATAATAAAAGATTAATTATGTGAAAACATTCAACGATATACCAAATAAATACCAAACGTTTGTATTGAAGAAAAACTGAAGTAACATTGAAAAGGGCGAGTTCGAAAACCCGTCTTTTAATATTATAATAACATAAATATTGATATATGAAAAACGTCGCTAAGTCGCTGCTCAAAAAAAGGTGGCAAATAGGAACTTTAGTCCTCTTACCAGTAATTCTGGCAAAAATAATTACTCGCCCCCATTATAAAGGTGCTTTTTCGTTCACCTAAGTACGTGAGTCGAGCAATAAATTACGAACATTTAGAACAAACTTCTAAGTAAAACTTTCGATGAGAAATGCATACACATTTTACCTAAGTATGTATAAGTGCGGATAATTCTTACTGGCATGTGTCCTTTTACCAGAGGGATACGTTCTTTGCTAATATTCCCAAAGAAGTATGTACCTATTGAGATTTGAAATTATTTGTTTAACAGGTAATTCCCCTTGCTTACCGCAAATGTTCATAGTAAAGTAACAAATGTAAGAAATCCCCAAATGCGAATGACTTTCATTTACAATTCGATTTCCTTTTATTGTAAAAGTTAAACTCATGAAAGAGAGCAGTAAACATAGGTTTCGTAATTCTAATTCTTCTGCTTAAGGTTAACATGAGGTTGGCGAATAAATGAAAGTTTAATTGCTGTTTAATTTGCTTGTGTAATGTATTTAAAGAGCTATGTCGTCAGTTAAGTATTATCGAAAGGCACATATATTTTCGACTCACAATCTATCCATTATTTTCTTAATCACTTAATCAACATACTCGATACAGTAAAGTAAATAAATTATGCAAAACATATAAACTCACGTGAGAAAAACAAATCAATATTTGTTGGTAAATACAGCTAAATTTTATTATTAAAAAATGGAACTGAAAAGGTTATACATAAATAGATTTCTATGTCATTAAAAAAATCGTGTTGGAAATGCCAAAAATGAAAATGGTTTACTTGTAAAATTAAAAAAAATAAATAAATTGTTTTAATATTACTTCGCTGACGTAATTAGCAGTTGACCTATCTTTGTAACTTTCACCTTACAATTCATATTCTGTGCGTTAACTCTTGTGAATAGGTCTCATTATAAAATCGGGAAAATCGAATAAATTTTCCGTAAAATATGGCAGGTTTCAAAGGAAATCAATTAAAGTTTCTAACATATGTTCAGAAAACAATTAAGAAGGGGAGTTTTTTAAGCTGGATATTTTCGAAAGAAATTGCTGACCCATGGCTTTATGTATCGTCGCCCTCCTCATGCAACTCGATTTTGGGGTCCTTTGGTTTGATAAATCTTTGGTAGTTCTTTGTTATATCAAAATCTAGAATGCCATGCGTAAAAAGAAACCAAATTATCTTAATCTACGGGAGCAATTAACATTCAAATGTAATTTCCCAACATCTTAATTTTTGCACATTCATGCTTCAGGCATTAGGGGAACGGCAATGGCTTGGCCCAGTCATTGGGGATATACAAAATAATAAAAGTTAATTTTGTGCCAATTTTAATATTGGCTGGCTTGTGCTTACTTATATGTACTTGTTTTCTAGTTAAGATGATTCTGAATATTTAGGAGCTCAAAAAGAGTGTATTGTGTACGTCAAAGATCTGCACAAAAATACACTTTCACATCCCAGAATGTGTTGGAGACAAACACTTTTCATTAACGTCGAAGAAACATATCTGAGAACAGGAAAAGGATTTGTTGAACGTGGATAAAGAAGTTATTATAGTAAGTTTTTAAAAGGTGCAAGGCTTTTCTTGAACTGTCGCTTTTCGACATTAACCAAAACATCTTTTGGTAAATATCGGTATTGCTAAATTAGAGTATTAATTTTTAACAGACGTTGCAAAAGTATTGCGAAGAAAAAGTGTGCCCGAATTCAAGCTACATAAGTGTATGGTGAGTCTGTATCAGGAGTTGGAGGAGGCATCTTCTTCGCCTGCTGATAAGAACCAGGTAACCCACGAGCTTCGACAAAACACGCACAAGGGAACAACAATTTTCAAGATTGCCGCACCGAGAAGAAGAAATGCTCATGAAATTCGTTCGCCGAAGTTCATTAATAATGCTAAAGGCCAACTACTTGTGGACGACGAAAAAATTCAGAATCCGAGGAAAAATTGCAGCACGACCGACTCAGTTGGTATTGTCATGTTCAAAGGAGGGATCCTACGAACCCTGTCGAAAACGCAATTGCAACCAACGGTCCCATGCAATCGCGTAAAAGATGTAGGCCTAAAAACTCCTGGAACACACAACTGCACAAACACGAGTATTTGATTGGCCTTAATGATGAAGTGATTCAAAATTGGGTGGCCGGCATATATTTTTTGAGGTCGAGGATTTTTGAAGAGTAGAACTCTTTAACTTGTGATGTTTTTGAAATATCTTGGCAATGGACCGTACACATCTATATAATGATCTTTCTTACAAACGCTCTGTGATTGATAAAAAATATGAAACATGATATGTTATTTTGGAAATTTGTACATGTTCTTACTTTGTAATTCCGATAAGTTGTAGTTATTGGGTAAAGTAGACAAGTAATACGTGCTTTCGCTTTGTTTCAAGTGACTCTTCTTTAGCTTTGGGTTTTATTGTTACTATTTATATCGACTCAAATGTACACTAGTAATTAATTAAAGAAGGTGGTTTATCCTTCCAATTACATAGTAAAATCTGCGGCCGCGGCGCCAATGATCGCACTAGTATTCACCTACCTTTGCCGATCATTTTCGTGGAAAAAACATGCAAGTAGATGTAGACTCGTGCAGTGTTTTTTTCTAAGATTTTCTGATGATTTACACGACAGATAACCAGCAGTGACCAAGTTTATTGTGATTTTTATTTTCCGTTCCCACTTTCTTTACTATATATAGGCGTTCAAATTGACTGCGGCCCATACGTGAGTTAAAATGATTACCGTTATCGTTGCAGTTTTTAGTGTTGTTAGTGAATGTTTGTGTTATAATAAAATATTTTTTTTTTTCAGCAAACAAAAGTATAGGTTTTTAATTATGCCCGATATTAATTTTTTAATGTAAACATTTTCGTTTTATAAATATGAAACTGTCTTTCTTAAAATATAATTTACCAACTTACTTCAACATTAATAAAATTTGATAAGAAATTAACTATGCAATTAAGTGTCACTGTTCACCACTGTGTTCGAAACGTAGAGTTGAAAAGATTTATTTCTATCAGTTTTATTTATGTGCCGGTGAAAACGGATTCAGTTCGATGGTAAAACGATGGCAAAGTAAAAATATTGTTTTATTGTACTAAAATAATTAATTAACACAATTACTAGGAAGCTGATCACTTAATTACCTAGTTAAGGCTCTAAATTTATTTTAAGAAACTAATTTAAATGTCACGATACAAGTTTGAGAAACGAATGTTAAAGCGTTAATTAGATGATATCCTTTATTGTTAATTATCACTGTTTAGTCTATTTGTATCACAGATTAATGCGGATGTATAGACGGATATGCAAAGCCAGAACGTAACTGAATGTCTAGCTTATAACGAACCTAAAACATCAAATTTTCGCCTTCCAGCAAATTATAATTATTCAACACGACTAGTTCCTAAATTACAAGGACTAAAATAAGTAAGATAGTAGTTTACTGAAAGATTTAAAAAATTGTTTACTTTATTTTTATCCTCTTCAGACCTATGCCATTAGCACGCATTTTTTTGTTGATTTTATTCGATTGTCGAGCTTTTATATATTAAGTTAAAAAACTAATATTAACAACATTTTTAAATTAGCATTTTTACCTATATAATTAATTTTTCGCTGGGAGGAAATTAAGTAACTATTTATATGTAATGGGCAACTGAAATACAAATAACAGCAGTGACCTTAGCACTTAGTGCCATCTAAAAATGATTGTAGAATTATGAACTTAGTTTTAAAATACATCTATTTGCCAAAAGGTGGCTGGTATGTTTTTTTTAAAAAAATATATTAAACGTGCAAATATGTGTACCTACGCTCCGAAGAGGATTTTCCAAATTTTTGCTTTCTAGGTTTTACAGTTTTCGAGTACTTTTGGATCCAATAGAGGAGGAGGACGGCTAATTAACTTCATATTATTATATGGGAAATCCTATACTTCGGTTTAACACAGTTGTTTATCAGGTAAGTGTCAAATTAAACCTCTGGGGAAACTACTTTAAATTAAATATCTTATCCCTTATTCACTTTTATAGACTGCGGTTTATTTTTAGTGCGTAATTCATGATTTGGTGAGATTTATAAAGAATATTATAACCAAAACAATTCACAGTCAATCTGGTTAACATCTCTGTTCATTCACATAAACTTACGTAAATTTAAGTCCATGACTGTTTTGCTGAAAAGATTGAAGTCATCTTAACTCACATTTGGCTTAAGATAAAATAATAAGTAATATCCAGTTAGTTTTTGTTTGAGTTTATGTTACATTTTTTTCACCAAAGAAATATTTATGTACGACTATTGTGCGTAAGCAATAATTAATGTAATAATGTAATACCGCCTCGAGAGCGCTTTCAATTTGAATACCTCAAATGGAACACTATTATGTGCACCCATTCCATAACTAGTGGTTAATGTAATTGCTAATAATAGTCTTTGGCATTGCAACGATTGATTAAATCTCGTTAATGTCACATTTAGCCTAGTTAGAATAAAATCAAATTACGCTAATCAGGAAAATATGAATTAAACACGTAAATCAAGTCAACTATAAATATTTTACTTAAAAAATTAGTTTAACCGCTTACCCTTGCGCCTATAACTGTTTTCGTAAATAATATTAATGAAAATGTGTCTTTTATTTAATTACATCTTATTATATCATAAGGAATTGCAATTTATAAAATAACGCAAACAACTTCTGTTTGTTTTTATTTTCCTTCAATTGTATTTTTCTTTTGTTTTTTGTTTTTGCTGTGAGTAATTCTATCGTCTACCATCGGTGAAGTGCAAAAGACATGAAACGCGTAACCTCAAGAAAGGCCACATAGATAAGCAGCCGCACATAAACATTTTCACTTCCTTATCACTTTTGCCCTATAAACAGACTATTTTGTTTCGATTTCAGTATTTCTTTGCCTACATATTTGCGTACAGAAATTTAATTTTGATTTATGATAAACTCATCTATAAATCGTTAAACTTATTCTGGGTCGTACTCTAACCCTTAAATGTGACGCCTGTTTTATGTAGATCGTTAATAATTGCTGGCATTAAGACTAGAATGCATTAAATGCAAATTTGAGATATTAAGATATTAAGTGATACAACAAACCAGGATGGCTGTTCTGCCGGAATTATATCTTGATGGTAACTACAATTTTCCATTGAAATCATGTGATCTGAGCCCACCCAGACAAAATGGTAGAGGAAAGACTTACATATGTATGATGGTGTGTTAAATTAATTACACTGTGTATCATCTAATCTTAGAGAGCTGTTTGCGAACTCTATAAGAAAAACCCGAACGACATCGACTTTTAAAGCTAAAAGTTTATCCAAATGTGTAAAATAAATGCATTCCCATTAAGTGCAAAAAACCAGCGGAATTCACATTCGAAAGGCAGAAAAAGGTAAAGCAACCAAATTCCCTGCAAAAACATAGACCGCCCTCGAAGTCAATGCCGTTTCTCTAAAAAAAATCTTCGCCTACGCGCTATTGCCTCGCATTCACACAGTATATTATGTTATGCTATCTGTATCCGATAATCCGAGCCTCTTTGCGTGTTTCCGCAGGAAACAGTGCTCTGTCAAAAGTCCTACTATTAATCTAAGCTTATCTCTGCTTAGTTTTGTTACCTCCATAGATGTTTTACTGTAGAAAAGTATTTATTGAGTGTTTATTGAGCCTTAGATACCTTGCGTCCGCAAGACTTGTTCACCTTAGATTGGCAGACCCAATGGTTTTTTCCTCAATAGTCAACTTGTTATGCGGAGGGGAAGTTTGATGTCTGCAACCTCACTATTAAGGAGTAGCCCTTCTATTCTTGCAAGCTTATCCGAATGCTCATTTCCCCCAATGCTGCAGTGTCCTGGCACCCAGCACAGTCTCACCCGGTTCTGAATGCATATTTCTTTGAGCCTTGTGCCACAGCTCCTCACTGTCTCAGAATTAATATGAGTTGGTTCCATTGCCTTGAGTGAGGTGTGGCTATCGATTTTGAGACGATATCACCTCCCGTGAAGCATTAGCTCAGCCGCCATAAGGACTGCAAGAACCACTGATTGGAAGATAATGCTTGTGTCTGGTAGTCTTATAGACAGTCGCAGCTCTGGATTGGATACCGTGTCCAAAACTACAACTCTTAAAGAGACCCAAATTAGTGCCAAGTATTTGGCTTACCATTTATGCGAGATAAAAGGTCACGAACAGAGTGAAGCTGCATGCTGTATTCATATGAATACTGGAAAAACTGTACACGTAAATGAAAGCGAGTTTTCAAACAAAGTATATCAGCACTCTATTAACAGCTTTGCTCAGTTCGTGGCCATGAATCATATACATATATATATATATACAAATAAACTAATGTCGGTGACAGCAAAGACCCATTCAACTTGAACCATGGCAATTTCTGTACACTGACCCGACATACACAGAGTCAAGATAGCGATATCGAAAGTAAAATCAAACAAAGCAGTTAGCGTGGATGGCGTTAAGGTGGAGATATTAAAAGCTGACTTAATAGGGAATATGGAACTAAAACCAACTGTAAAAGTGCCTCCAACACTCGTGTATTATGACTTTATTCTTAAAACAAACGAGCTACAGGTTGGAAATAAGACAAAGAATTGGCACCATACTAATTAAAGAAAAATGATAACATAATTTAAGTTGAATTGTAAATCAAACTCGGTCATCCCGAAACAAAGCTTAACTTCTGCAGACCTATGCCAATAGCACGCATTTGGTTGTTGTTTTTATTCGATTTTCAGGCATATATGATAAAATAAAAAACTAATATTAACAAAATTTTTAAATTAGCATTTTTAATGTTGCATTTTTACCTGTAAACTGTTCACTTTTTCGCTGGGAGGAAATAAAGTAACTATATGCAATGGACAACTGAGATGCAAATAACGAAACTGACCATTAGTGGCATCTAATTGCTAAAAGGTGTCTGGTATGTTTAAAAAGAAATTTATTTAAGGTGCGCATATGTGTAGGTACCTACGTTCTGAAGAGGTTAATATTGAATCATTCTCTTAGGTGAAATACTTATTTTTAAAGCAAACTTCTAAGATTTAACCTCATTCGCACCGACCAGACCATTGAATTTTATGCAAGCATTACAATCTTAGGTAGCGAGAGTATGTATTGCCGTTGGGCCAAACCGTATAGTTTAGTAACATCATTTGTACACTTTAAAAACATTTAAAATAACTTTAATAAAATTAATTTTTTTTAGGAAAAAGGATCATTTAACCTTAAGATTCATATAGAAAGTGCGTTTTTTCAGGATTCCGGGAGTTTTCCCACGGGTCGCTAGTAATGAAAAAAATAAAATTAAAATATTTAAAAACCTTTATTTTCCAACGGCCAAAAAAATCAATTAACTAAAATAAACAAATTGACAGAAACGTTTTCAATATGACCGTTTACTGTTGTTTCATTTTAGGGACAATATTTTTCTTGCTGTGAAACCTAAATTTACTCTGATTCTCTGTTTCATCGAGCTCCTTATAAATTAACACTACCGAATTTTTTATTTATTATTTCACCAATTACACCAGAAATTTGTTGTTGTACAAATACCAAAGATATTATATCTATTATAGCATGCTTAATGACTAAAATACTAGTCCTGGCCTCTAAGAGTGGTAAATGGGAGACGAGAGAACTGGTGAGAAAATTTTTAACTTGTGTAATGTGGTTTCTAGCAGTAGTCACATTCATTTCTTTTTAAAGCTTTTACCTCACCCCTCAGTGACTTCATTCTAAGGGAGTTTGGATTTTTACACTGGTAAACATTATTTCATTTCATTTTATCATTATCAGTCCAAACTAACAATATTAAGAATTTTGATTGCATTAGCAAATACAGACTACGCTAACTATTTACTTTTAAAACGAAGAACACATTTTTTTTGTCATATCCCAACTGTTACGGTGACGTGAAAAAACGAAATAAAGCCAAATTCTAAAAATTCTAAAAATTTGGCATTATTTCCATTTAAAAATGGAATAGACCAAATTCCTGGTTGGCTTTATTTCGTTTCAAAAACCAAAATAAAGAAAATTTGGCAATATTTCTTTTTAATTTTCGTACAAAATAATAGAATATATTTTCCTTATTGGGTTATACCCTAAAATAAAAAAAATAAAATTCGTATCTCAAAGTAAGAAAAATAAAGAAAGGTATTTTAAAAAAAACAAATGTCCTACCATCTTCGTTATGGAATATGTGGAATAAATGCTGCACCCCTGCAACCCCCCCGCTTGGTTTCACTGTTAGATTTGAAGATATATTGGTTAGATATATACCCAACAAATCTTTGTATGTACCCAACTTCGCACCTACTCCAAATCTAACAGTGAAACCAAGCAGGGGCGGTTGCAGGGGGCAGCATTCCCTCCGACCTATATTCCATTCGACGATTCTTAATAATTGAAATAACTATAACTTTCAATGGGAAATATTATTTCTACGTTGATGTGGAAATAATACCATACTTTTGTTTTTCTTTTTTCATAAAGGTTGTATTTGGGCTCTGCTTTATATTGATATTTTGTTGGAACTTTATGTCAAATGAAATAAGCCCACAACATGTTGTCTTTATTTCATTATGAAATACAATCCCAATATAAAAATAAAATAGAGGCTCAAAAGTTTGGCTTTAACAATGAAATACAATAAAGCCAAACAATTATAATCTAAAATTTTTTTTCGACATGAAAATAATATGAAACAAAGACAAAATGTTGTGGGCTTATTTCATTTTTATTTGGGGGCTTTACTTTTTAGTGCCCTATTTCCTGGAGCCTTAATTTTTGCATACTTTCATATTATTTTCATGTCGAAAACGAAGTAATGAAAAATTGTAGATTACAATTTGTTTGGCTTTATTTCCATTAATTTTTTGACATAATTTCGTTTCTGAAAGTTAAATAATGCCAAATTTTGAATTTTGTCCACGTCATGTGAGAGTGTTGAAAAATAAAGGAGAACAAAACCCGCGTTCGTTAATTTTTCGTTATGCAGAATATGGAATATATGAATAACTAGAAAATGTCAAAGGCTCAAAGCATGTTATAAATTATTGTTCGTTGGTTGTGCGTGATATATACGCAAAAGTATACTAAAAAACCCTTTTATACTCGATGTACCTCTTTAAATCTCAACCCTCAGTTAACTCCTTAGGTAAAAGTAAAAAAATAACAAGAAGTCCTATTAACCTCGTGACATTATACCTCAGCCCGGCGCTTAAGCAAATACTTTATGCACAAACATCACTTAACGCCAAATAACGATAATCTTCACAGTATGAACTTTCATAAAATTTACAACTCTTTTAACTCCCGCCGGCTTTTGTTTTTATTAGATTACCCTACTTTTATAGAGTGAATGGCTTCAATATGTGCCTATAATTTGTTTTAAATACCACTAGTCTACACTCTACAGTCCAAAGTTTCTTCATGCGAAAATCCAGTACACCCAAAGTTGCCAAACTACAATTGCATAATCCAACGCAATGTGCATCATAATAACTATATCTACCATCGATGTATATTTTACTTCACTACCATAATTTCATGCAAAGAAAATTTTATAGTAGGTCTAGATAGCTATACAACAAACAATGGTCACACTTCACTGTCGTTTCACAACATCAACTTCTTTTAGTTAACACTTTTCACAGAAAATCTACCAAAAAGTTCAAAAGCTCAAAAATTATTATGTTTGTTGACTTATTGAATTTGTTTTGATATTGTTTTGAATTTGTTATTAAACACAAATTTAATAAAACACTTTCACTTTAAAAAAATTAAACGCGTTTAGTTAGGAGACAAATACTTCATCTTTCATTCAACCCAAGCAGCACTCTCTCGTTCGTCATCTGGTTCATGCGAAGGTTACCCAAATTGCTATTATCTCACAGCGAGTGACGATAATGGTCAAAGCATAATGAGGACGACTTTACGTCATATTTCATCACAAGATTTCACGAACATAATGAAGAAGTGAGTATCTCTCAAATACTTACATTAGTATAGGGCCCCTGGGGAAAAAATTTAGTTTTTCTTAGCAAAAATAAATAAATATTATTAACCGGCGGCGGGCAGACGGTGTGCACGAGTTGTTTCCCCGCGAAATTGTTGTTAGCAACTGAGCGCGTCCGTTTGCTAAACTAGCAGTGCAGAGCTACGAGTAGTTGCTAGAAGGTAGCGACAGCAGTTTGTTGGCTAGAGAAGAAAAATATTTCTGGTGCTACAGCTGCAAAAGCCTAGCCTGGGTCAGTGAGCGGATGCTTGCAATGGGGCGCTATGGCTAACGCATTATACAATGTACCAGTGCTTTTTCTGCCGGGTCTAGTTAGTGTGTATTTCATCAATTGAGAAAATGGTAATACCCAAAGTTGAGAGCGAGAGAGATCTGATATGTTTTATGATCAAATTTGATGCAAGAAGCTGTTTCGACGATGACGAAGATAAGTGCCTCAGTTGCGGCATTGAATGGCTATTATCCGTTACTGGTGGTAAAATATTTACGAAATGAACGTAAAAGTGTCAACATAACGTAGGAGGTATTGAGTCTAAAATTGGGTTAACAATAAGCTGAACCTTTGGCATTGAAAAACTGGAACTCTTGACCCACGTTGCTCTGAATTTGAAGGCTAAGCGTACATCAATTATTATTGCTTTGACATTGAAAATTGGTCTAATAAATTTATGTAAATAATATATAATGTACATTAGTGAGTACCTAGATCTACAGGCATCGTCAAAAGTACATATCCACATACTGAGCATACAAAATAGGTGATATTGAAACAATTGGTTGGTTTAGAAAAAATCTGTTTCACTGTAGAGTTGGGTTTTTTTTAATCTTGTAGATCATTTTATTTTGTTTCACAATACTTCATTAGTCACAATTGAAACGTTTACCACAGAATAAGATAAGTGGGAAAAAAGACGAAAGGAAAGAAGACGGGTACACACAATAAAAAATGGTTTGTTGGAATATAAGGAAAACCAGGGTCCGTTTTAAAAGTAGAAGGCATTGACCCCATCTAACAATGAAACGGTCAGAATTTAATGAGATTTATCAAACGAATATTAGAGATAAAAAAACAACAACCAAACAAAGTTCGTTTGGGTGGGCCTTATATATTAGGCGTAAACGGCCTATATAGGACCCAAAGCCTGACTTCTCCAACTACTGTGTATGCGAGGATATATTTTGTACACGAATGGAAGGGACCTACAGTTTAATGGCGATTCCGAACGGCTATTAGAATTTTTGAGAAGCTTCTCTCATGACAGTTCTTACTCTTGGATGTTTGTCAGACGTTCGCAAGAGGTGGGGAAGCGAATAAAAACTTTCAAGTGGTACAGGTCGGGATTTGAACCAGCGCACTGAACCACTAAGCAACTGCACCCATCCAGGGCGAGCCTTATGATTCTATATATATCAAAATCAAATTCTATCAACTTCCAAAGTGGGGGTGAGGCATTGGGTTTAGTTGATTTCTTTTGAGGTTTTTAAGAGAATTTATAAAAAAAATATTCTGTTAAGAACTTAAAAACGGTCACTAAAAATTTTATATTTGAATATTGTAAAGAAGAAAATGGAAGGAGTATTAGAAATTTAAAAAAAAGGTTAATCTTTTCAGGAACTAAAATTTGACCTATCTTTTCGAATCTAGTTCAATTAATCGAATCTGATGATACTTCCTACATTTTTTTTTGTTCATATAGACTGTAAGTAATACTGCCAAACTTTTCGAATGTGTCAATGTTAAGCTTAGTTAGTAAGAAGAAAGAAATTCTTTTACTTAAAGAACAACTTGTAATAAATGGCCTGCATTCTTTTGTTTATAAAACATTAAATATAATGTTATAAATAATGCTGGAGCTAAAATCACACCGACATGTAGCAAAGTTCTACAATTAAAAAAACTCTAGTTTGTAGTATCAGTTAAAAAATATTATACATTTTTATTTTATATAGAAGGGAACCTCACGCTATATATTTATAAGGCTCATTTTCGGGTACATACTGATAGTCCGCCTGTACAGTTCATCCAATATGATTTTGTGAATTTTCGTTCACAAATTTATTTGTATCTACGATTCTTCGAGTTACTTAACACACATACATATGTATATGGCTAAGTGTAGGTAGGCATAAGCATAATCAACACACTTTTGATGAACCGTCCCTGCAAACCAAAATTCAGTAGTTTCCTCGAAAGCACTACCACAAAGAAATTTGTTTTGTGAATGTGTTTGCGTTCTCTTTCAGTATTAGTATGTTCAGCTAATCTACTTCCGTGGAAGTACGGATATAACCGGTGAAATATGTACTCCAAGGAAGTAGTTTTTTGACCCTAATAAAACTCAGTAAGATCACTTTTAATTGCCCACATTTTTTCTTGTTTTTTCCTTATCACCCTCAAAACAAAATCCATGTGCAAAAACTTATCGATGTCTAGAAAAGTAGAATCGACCGTGACAATATTTAAAATATCAAAGCGATTTTGAAAAGGATTCGAGTCAGTTGAAATTTTGTATTCGGTTAGTGAAGTTTGAATTATAATCGGTAAGTGAAATTTAAAAAAAAAATGAATAAAAAGACTTTTGCAAATCAAATGAGTATAGAATCGCGAATTTTTAGAAATAATGTGTCGCGTTATAAACAATTAGACAAGTTTGTCTGTAGTGTAGAAAGTGTAGATAATGAAGAGGCGAGTTGTAGCGGTGGCAGTATAGAGCAGGGCGTGCCACTTTTGGAGACAGAAGGAAATGCTTTAATTGACGCTGAAATGTCATCAAGTTCTATTTCAGAAATAGAACCAACATTAAAAATAAATCTCCGAAAGTGGGTTTTAAGAAATAAAGTGCCGCACAACCATGTTAACGATCTTTTAAAAACATTAAGTGCATCGGGTGTAAAAAATGTGCCGCGTACGTCGCGTAAATTATTTTTTATGCAGATTTTAACTCAGATGGACGATCGGGGAAGAAATCGCTAAATGCTTTGTATCTGTACAAAAAGATACTGTTTGGTATGTAGTTAAATTTTTGAAACCAAAAAGAACTATTTTCTAATTCCTAAATTTCATTTCAGATGCTTGTGGTAGACTTCTCGGGCAAGAGAGATTTGAAAGGGAAATACGAAAATGCATTCTAAATGCCAACAATCGCTTCTATAAAAGAAGAAAGCAATAAAATATTATATTAATTTTATTATTATTATTTATATTGTAATGCTTATTTTTTTTTTACTATGTTAGTTTGCAAAATTTAATTAATTATATGAATTTAATGAAAATTTCTTTGTTTTATTACGTATTGCTTTTATGAAGGTGCCTATTTTTTTCAGTGGAAACAAATTACTTGTTCTTACGTGGAGTAGCTCTACAGCACTACTGCTAAACTACTTCCACAGCAGTACTCCTGGAGTAGTTCTACAGCACTACTGCTAAAGTACTTCCACAGCAGTACTCCTGGAGTAGTTCTACAGCACTACTGCTAAAGTACTTCCACAGCAGTACTTTAGAAGTACTTCTTAGAAGTACAAATATTGGTACTTCTAGGCAGTAGTTTTTTCCAATATGTGTGCTTCACGTATTCTTATGTACAGCAGGTATATAGCTGAATTTTATCCCAGCTGCCTATCCCTTTTCAGGGGAAAGAAAGTACTTCTATTACGTACATATTTCACCGGTTATTTCCGTACTTCTGCGTTTGCTGGGGTACGTAAGCTTATATTTATTTTTGTTATGCCCACATATTTATCTCACTATAACCAAGTGACGAATTGGCAAAAGTAATTCTATGTTAATCACAAAAATACACATAAGCATACTTGTACTCGTACACGCGTACTATTTTTTTCATCCATTTCTCTACCTATGTTTCATACAAAATGCTTCAGATACAAACAAATTTATGTTGGTATATATGTACTTTTTTAATAAATTCACGGTCAAGGTGGTGTCATCGAATCTGTTAAGGATGTAGAAGATGAAAGTCCCAGAAATAGCAACGAAATATGTTATTTGTTTCACATTTTAAATATTTTATTTGCAGCATAATTTTTAATTACAAATCATACTATGAGCCAAAATTAGACCTTTGTTCCTATTTTACAATTATTTATGTGAAACTAATGTCATAGCATTGCACATTATATACGGATGTCCGGCTGGCAAACGCTTCATTCGTGTGGATTAGCTTTAAATAAAATTGAACTAGGCAGCCTTTTTTGCTTTGCTTAGTGCACAGTCAATTTCAGCGATTTATGCTCCGATCTGAACCGGAAATTGTGTAGCTAATTTAGGCAGCCTTACTGAAGTTCAATGCACAACTATGTATAAGTGCATGTTTAATTACACTAGAATTATATATAGGTACACTTGATATACGTGATTTTGTTAATGTTATATTTATTTTTATATTTTAGTAAATCTAACTGAAAATTATGAGGTTTTTAATTTTAGCTGACGGGATACTTTAAATACAAAATTATCACTATTTTATAGTGTCTTTAAATATTTTACGAAATTATCTTATATTGTCATACAGGGTGTTACCAACTTCATATTTTGGAATATGATTTAGGTATATATTCTTAGAAAAACATCGTAACGGTCTATCTTCAATTTTTACAGTAGTTTATGGAAAGTCCGGTTTTGGTGCACCTGGATCCACATCAAAGAACATAACTGCGTTATATAAAACCGCCATCTGCGATTTTTTTACCCATGCAAATTTTTGACTGCGGGTCACTTTGGCTGCCATCCCCACAGGTGAACCAGTAGGGGTGCAATAAAAGTGGAAAAGTTATGATTTCTCATTCCTGATTATAACCTCGTCGAAGAAGAAGTATTGTATCATATGAGCGAATATTTTTAAAAATGCGAAATAAATAGTCTTAGATCGGAATAGCAAAGTCTTCTATTAACTGCGCCCATCAAAGTAATTTGCCAAACTAATAGGACAATTTTACGTATCAAATCCGGTTTGTTAAATATTTTGATTCAACTAAATTTTTTTTTCTATGTATTTTTTGCGGGGACTTTGGAAAGTTTGTTGGAGGAAAACGTCATATTTTTAATTTATTAATATATCTACCAGTTTTACATCGACGGAATGTATATGAAACCTAAAGACAAATAAACGTGTGGAATAGCTAAAAATCTGTATAGATACGTATGGCTTAGTCATTCCTTGATGGAATTTCCTTCGAGGTGAATATCTCTCGGTTTATCTCTGGATTTCGGTAGTCCCATGTAATTGAAAGTAAAATAATCGTTTATCGTTATTTTGATATAACTTTTTATTATTGAGTTGATAGTTTTGAATGGGTTATGCCGTATGTGATATTAAAGGAAATATAGACTAGGGCTCCAATTGACCAGGGTTTTTAATGTTTTTACAAGTACCAACATTTTTTTCACCTCAAAGGTTTTTGCTATTTCGTTGGTTATTTCATAAGCCTAGTCAATAGTGGAGCGCTTTAGCGAATTAGTGATCAGGTATTATTCGGTGCTCTTCGATAATTGAATGTAATCGCTTTAGCTGCATTTTTTAAATACTTTTGACATATTTTTTAAAAGCGATACCTCAAATTTCTTGTTTGCCTTTAATTAAAAGGAATTATAAATAAATAAAAAAATATTAGACGTAAACGGCACATACAAGACCCAAAACCTAGCTTCTCCAACCACTGCGGAGCGAAAATTATTTTTGAGAAGCTTCTCATGGCTGTTTGTCAGACGTTCGCAAGAGGTGAAGCAGCGAATAAAAACTTTCAGATGGTACAGATCGGGATTTGAACCAGCTTAGTAGTCCAACGCACTTAACCACTAAGCCACTGCACCCACTTAAAGGTTCCAGAAGTACATTCCGGCTAGCGATTTATTTTGAAAATTTCTTTACGGTCCTCAATTAAGTCTTGACCTTCAAAGGGCTTCAACGAAATGCTCGCCAACGATTTCGGCTTTTTTATCGTCTTTCGCCAGAGCTTGCGGATATATGTTGGCTCTTTGGGCAATCATCTAGCCTTTTTCGTCGATGAGCGATGAGTCTTGTGGATAGAGAGAGTGTCACTCAGTCTTGGATTTTTTGAATCGAAATAGATTCAATTTCTTTATTAATTTCACAATGGCTGGACAAGAAGGTGATCCACCTTGCACTTCACGCGTTGTTGAAATATGCGTATCGTTCTGTTTTGATTAACCATAAAAGGATAAACTGCGTCTATTTGACGTGCACTGCCAATTTGGTTTACCTACATTACTGTTCGAATATGGTTATCTTTCTTGGGTTGATGGCGCACCTGTCAAAAAATTACTTGTGAATAAGTCCATGATCGATGAAATCATTGATTTCTGAAGGATCGGTTTAAAAGCAAAAGAAACAACACGTGGTAGAACATTGAATTGGTAACTATTATCGTGCAATTTGTATTTCTATCATTGACAAATAAATGACACTAACGTTCGCTTATAATTATACTGAAAAATTTTAAGATACATCGTTAAAGATTGAGCTGTCGAATAAACGATTTGTTTAACGTCGATGCTTGTCAAAATTGAATGAAGTCGATCTAGTGGCGCCACTCACCACATACATGTGACTTAGCGAGATAAATATTTATATTTAATTATTTACGAAGCCACCTTAGAATTTACTATCCATCTATCTTCTAAATTTATCATATACTTTTGTTTCGATCGAAATGATGATAATTTAAATATCCTACTACAAATCATGTTACATTTTGCGCTCAAAATTTGGCAACGTATTGTACTTCCTCACTTAAATTAGAATCAAATAAACAAATCTCCGTATGAAAGAAAAGTATTCCCTGAATGCTGGCCAAATGCCAGTAAAAACGGGAATCTTTTTAAATCTGATTATAATCGACTGCGCCGACAATTAGTACAGTTCGTGCATTTCTAAGGTGTATTTAAATATTTAAAATATATTAGTTAGTTGCTTTGCTTAAAATAGATATAAAACATGCAAACTGGTTACTAATGCAGTACACAAATGACTTTGATGATGACCAATCGAATTCCCCGTGTTCTTTGAGGCATGCGCTGAAAGGTTTTCCAATACGTCATTTGCACCTTAATTTATTGAATGAGTTTGCCAACTTGGAACATGTACCATCACCACTGTGTATTTAGCCACACTAATAGCAAGCTTTTATCTCCTTTTAATTGCTTGTTCAATTAATAGGTTTATCATTGGTTTCCGCAATAAAATTCCGCTCTGGTTAGCGGATAATTGTTGGTAACGTGCGCCGTATTCACCGGCGCGATCACTTGGCTGGGCTGGAAGATGTTCCACATCTTGATAATTAGATAAATTGCAATGTAAATTAGTTTAACAGCTATTTAATTAAAATCTTTCAGCAGCGCACAATGGGTTTATTATTTACATACATCATACATTAAAAATGTGGTTCACCTAACACCTTTGTTGCTTTGTATAAACAGCAAATTTGCGAATTAATGGGGAAGGTGGGCCCAAAGTGCTTTTATTGAGCATTATTATTGTTGTTGCATTTTATCGATACATACAATGAAAGCTTTATATGTTCGCTAATAGAAATAACTTTCGCTTACTTTATTGCAAATCGTCTGCCTATAGTTCCTCATTTCTCTCACATCCATTATGCCATTGAGCGACTGTTGACCATTTAAATGTATACTTTTAAGTTACGTATTAACTGGAATGACGGAAATAAATATTCATATAATATTTACGCTGTGACTACTTGCAGTTTAACCCATATTTGCTATGGACTATGGCTTTTAGTCGAATCTAAAAGCTGCCGTAATTTTTTGTTATTAACCCGAAGTAGTAATAGAAATATTTTTGTGCTGCACTGTGAATTAACAAGCCTTTCATATAGCAGGTTTTCAGTTTAACACGAATTATGTCGCTGTCGATCACGGGAACATAACAGTTGGAAGTTTACAAGAGTATGCTATTTTGTTTCCTTTTGGTAGAACTGCCAAACAAATCGACCATGTGCTAATTAAAGTGTACACTCACCACTTTATTGTTGAACCTAAATATAGAGATCAAATATCCAAAGAGGAGAAGCTGCAAACTGATCAGAAATAGAAATTCGACACAGAAGTTGTGCTAATTCGTCTAACTTAAGAAGACAGAGCCTATAAATAGAATCTGGGTTAGAAACTCTCCCCTGTGTATTTACCACCTGCCTACAACCTGAGGTTTCAGTATTGCCACATCATGCGTAAAGGTTGACAAAAGATGCAGACATAAGATAAGGACAGCAAGAAAGAGTACCGATCAATGAGAACGTAGGAGAAGAAGATTCAGCGTAAATATAAAAGAGATTGCTCAGTCTCCCAGTTTAAGGAGATCGGAACGCAGGCTCTTGGGACAGCGAAGGAAAGCTAGGCACCGATGCGTATTAAATAGAAGATATATGTATCTTAGCAGCATTTCCGCTCGATGACTAATCCCGATCTCTAAAATATAAACACTTAATTGATCCAGTTGCGTCGCGTGACGATTGAGAATATGCCGCGCAATGTCCAGTTCGGCAGTAGGTCATCTGAACTCTCCCAAACATACACTGGATTTCAGTAAGGTGATGGGCTATAATTGTAAATTGTTCTTATTCTTGACAGTGATAGATAGTGCGCAAAGCAGGTGTCAACTCAAAAGGCTCTAACTGAACCGATCCGTCCCGATACTGAATGTAATAGTGCATAGAGCATTGTTGAACTAACAACTTTAACCAATGATAGTGTGTCCTACTTCTTGACTCTATATTTTTTGCAACGATCCCTAGAACACCAAAAATATCTTAGAAGTCTTCTCGCAATTAACTCTAACATATCAAGGTGTCTACCGCACTGTCGCTATACCATCGACGAATCTTATAATGTTTGCTTGTTCGGGGACTTGCAATTCCAAAACTATCGTATATGATAACATGATGTGGAACGCCAGCGCTTACAGTATACTCTTTGGTTCCGACCTCGATTTTATATTGTAGCACTCTCTGGTGAAGTAATTATCAATTAACGCAGGTAATTTCTGCAATTGGTGCATGCAGCTGTCAATTATACTCAAGCATTATTACCCTTATCTTTAAGTGTTTTTATTATGCTTTTTCAATAAGCTGTGTTGAACGCGTTTCTAATAAAACTAGTCTTTGTTCTTCCCAAATTGAGGGGAAGGTACCTTAGGTATATATATTTGAGTAATAACTGCATTGTTTTGACAAAGATTGCAGGGTTACACACTTTGACAGTTTTGTTAGGCACTTCAAAAAGAGCTGGGAATTGACCATGTCATCGTTATATAGAAAAGGAGTAAGTTATACACTAAATACACAAAAATACGTTATACACTAATCATGTTATTAATAGTGAAATTATGTATGTACATGCATTTACAGTAATATATTTAAAAATGTGTCCTGTAATTCTAAAAGATAATCAATTCATTTGCTTCTACCACTTTTACCACAATTGGATGAACAACTGTTGTTTATTTAAAATCAAACTACCGAACAAATCAAAAGGCAAGATTAGAGTGCATGCGAATTGGTCAAATTAAATATTAACGTTATATGACCACTTAGCATCAAGTCTTATCTTACCTTAAGAACTTTATTTACATTATACGGGTTGAATGACACGAAATGATTACTGTATGTTAATAGGTAGGACTTGGGAACTTAGGAAAATTTGCTTCGCGGGAGCCTCGGTTAGGTTTTTTCCTTTGCGCATTTGTCAAAACGAATTTCATATTTGTTTTATGCCCACACAGCAAATACTTAAGCATCGTATATCGTAGAGCTTTTCCGCATTACCAATTGAAAACAACATTTGAACTGTGGTTCACACGTATTTACAGATACGAAATTTATGAGAGAATGTCTCCGGGTTTAAGGTGACAGGGGATATGGAAGTCGACTCTATCTGTATTATCATTCATGCGATTAGAGCCAAACTTCAAGACATGTATTCAAAAATTACCTTTCTGTAAGGAAAAGAGAAAAACCAAAAAAAAACAACAACAAAAACATAAAAATGCAACACACTTTTGAGTATGTATTCGTGAGATATCAACTCAAACCTAGTCCATTGTTGCCTTGCCATTAATGAGAGAAACGACAAAAAAAAAAGCAAAAACACATCAACAAAGAGTCTTCAAAAAATCGCTTAGTGGCTGTTGTTATAATTACTTATTGATCATCTAAATACTTGCATTAAACAAACAAATATATTAACCTCTTCGTCTCAACAATAACTTTCCAAATATATAACAATCATGTACATAATAAACATTACATTTAGGGTTTTTAAAAAAGGTGCGATCAGACGGTCATCCAAACTTGTCATCCGGATGACACCCTGACGTCACTATGACGTAGAATTTGTCCAAAGTGGTCATCCCGTCTGAATTAAATGATCGCACCTTTTATAATAATGTAAAAGCCAATGCATTTGAGTCCATTTTTTAATTGGAATAAGCACAATATTCGAATTAGTGTAGTTCGGATTATAAAACATATGCCTGTAGTACATTTGTTTCAAACATTTGGTTGGCTGCTTTAATGTGGAATCCACCCCTAAAATATTCCTATCACTTGTTTGTGTTATCAAGTTTCTGTCAAAAAAAAAAAACTTACAAATGTAGCTATTCCTGTTGCTGTTTAATTAATTTGATTTAAAGCGAATAACACATATATGTATGTAATGTGATGTAAATTAATTATAGGCCATCCCATCTTAAATTATTTTTATTTTAATAAAAATCGACAAGAAAACGGTTAAGTAAAACTGATGCCCTCTTACATCATTGGTTCGTTGAATGCATTTCCATTGATCAATTAAAGTTAATTTAAATGCACTTGTCCAGTGAATTGAAATTGCATAACAGTGTAAATGAAATGTCTATCAGTTAATTAGAATTTCTCCGAAGTGAAAGTCTTTCTTAAATGATTTCCTGTTTACTTATTGGCTTTTTATTTTATTCCAGTTGTACAGGGTGTATAATCATTAAGATGGAGATCTGTGAAGCTTCGGCAAACTTAATTGAGACACTTTGTTATTTCGCTTTCGATTGAAGTCCTTTTGTAGTCATGGAACTCAGATCAGGAATGTAAAAACTTCTATTACGTACAGATTGATGGGAAAACAACGGAAAAACAAATTTGTACCCACATCCGTTGTTTCGGTGCAGTAACTAAGTAAGTTACTAAGTAGTCGAGTTTCGATTAAGCAGTTGCATTCATGTAGTATGTGTTCTGCTGTTTCTACGTCTTCATTGCACAATCCGCTGATATTGTGCTACAATCCAATACCAGTACACGGCACTGTCCTGTAACTAGTCGAATCTGAACTTGACTTCTACTTAGTTGTAGTAGTTGTTTCGTGTTCTGTGGAAACTATTTGGCATGAAGTTTTTGACTTGCTCATATCCTTCGGTTTCCCTCCAGGAATGTAGCTTTTTTTCTTTATTTAGTGTTTATTAATAATCGGTCTAGTTCGTCTGACAGATTATGTTAGAATGTTGTTTGAAAAGGCCAGTAGTTTAAGGAGTTGTATACAATCCCAGGCCAGGTTTGATGTTATCTCAAAGGCGTTAATTGCAGGTAAGGCTTTCGCTATTAGAAAGAATGTAATTGTACTTGTCTGTTGTGAAACTGTTTGTGTGCTTTCGAATGCAAAGTTCTTTTGCGCAGAAATGCGCTTGCTTTTGTCAATACTGTACAAATAAGGGACATCCGTCTGTATACGATACAAAGGAAACTTTGTCAAGTGTTTGTTGTATATAATCCAGAAGTTTTGTTGAAAATTATATCTATCCAATAGAAAATTGCCCGTTAAGTATATTCCAAGTATTTCGATTTGGGAGCTCCTGTAGGATTTTAGTATGAACTTGGTTTGCATTTGATACATCTTCTGTGATGAGCATGTAGGCATTTAACATTGCTTCTTTCATGAGTTGGGGGATGTTAAGGGTAGTCTCAAGTGCGGCTGTTGGTATAGTTTTCATAGCACCAGTTGCATAGATGCAAGCTAATCTCTGTATTTTGCTGAGTTTTGCCTGAACAGATCTGTGCGTATCTTTATAATTGGTATCGTTATGTCATGTACATCAATAGTGTCATTCCAAATTTTACCGAATAGACTGACTTTTGCTGGTCCATTATGAGATCCTGGCTTTATCGATAGTCTTGCCAAGGTGAGTGTTCCATGTAAGTTTTTCATCCAGAATTATTCCTAGATATTTTACTTCCGTTGAGAACTCTATTGTTTCACCCAAGAGTGAGTCCTTCTAGCTTCCCTCTCTTAGTGAATGCAACTATGGTGCTTTTTTATGATTGACTTTGAGACCAACATTTTTCCACTATTCGGCAACATGGTTTAGAGCCCTCTGGAGCAGTTATCGAATAGACATGTCAACTGTCGTTGCTTAGTCTATTTCCTACGATAGATCATAAAAGGGGTGAGAGTAATCCTCCATAGCACCCTTTCGCAGCTATAACGCTGAGTTTGTTGCTGCCTAATGTAATACTAATAACAAAATGTCGTTTTTTAAGTACGACGACGAACAACTCTCCATCTTTGCTTCTCAACTAAAACACCAAAATTTATCGTTTAGTTACATTGACAAATACTTGTTTTTTTTTAATAAAATATATCCTTGTTGGTAATATAGAGGCTTGCATTTGTTAATAATTTTTTTTTTTGTTAACATTCATCACTACTTTATGTTGGTTTATTGTTTTGTATGTATTTAAAATTTTAACAGTAAATCTTATGTCCTATGTTTATGTCAAATACGGGTTATACTTCATTTTTTGTAGAATATCATTGGATTAAAACTATGTGCCACAACTAGATGCTTTTGAAGATCTTCCCTTTCGCCAAAAACTCCCGAACACAAGTGGCAAGCGTGGTTGCTGAGAAAAAAAGAAGAAGAAGAAGAAAACAATTTTCAATTAGCGAATTTCTTTTTGGTCCTTCTACTTTGTAGACTTACTGCTTGGTTTTGACTTTGGGATAGTCGCCGCGATGAGACGACATGTGAGAGTTGAAATTCTGTAGACCAGTAATGGACCGGAAACATATTTTGCAATTAAAGTGCTTCCTGCCACTGGAAAGTGAATTATAATTCAAAGTTATATGTTTAGGTCAGTAGAACTTACTCAGCTTTCTTGTGGAACGTCAGCATGTGCTTGACAAGTGAAGACTTGTCTGGATAAAATTTAGAGCATGTTTTGCATTTAAGTTTGGTTGTCTTTCCATTTGGATGCTGTAATGCATGAGTGAGATGGTCTTTGGGAGAAGTCTTAATCAATTTCGAGATTGTGTTTGGAGATTTTGTTGGAGTTGGTGTCGAAAGAAGCTCATCAGATCTGAAAGAAGAAGAATAAACATTTGAAATTGTGACGAGGATACTTAAATATTGACGTCTGACTTCAATCCTGAGAAAGCGACTAGTAAATTTGGAAAAATTGACTACTGGTTCAAATTTAAAAATTAAGCATATGAATGCATGAATGATGAATGATTTTCTACTAACGAAAATACTTGACAGAGTTTACTATTTTCATCAGAAAACTATAAGAACCTACACAGACACATAGACACACTCTTGGTTTTGCGACTATGCAAAATCTGAGGAGAGAGCCTCACATGGCAGAGGAGTGAGTTTGTCGCTGGTGGAAAAAAATCTACCTCAGGCAGAACAATTATGGTAAAGAAATATCATGGATGAAGGCATGATTATGCAGGTAAGCAAATGTTTTCTGCTTCTCGTACTTCACAAACATTGGTTTTAACAACTTACTCATCTCTCCTCTCGTTCTCTCTCATGTAATGTGAGTTGATGTGTCTGATAGTTTTCGTATAGAAAACCGGCATAAAGCACAAGATACACGCTTCGAATTTCGGATCCATTGTTGCAAGGCCGGCAATACGTTTCCTGTAAATTTCCTTGTGTCTTAGTTTGATGTGATGTTTGAATTCCGAACGAGTGGTGGACTCATGCTTGCACTCCTTACAGCGAATTGTACGTCTAAGGAAACGATTTGAAAAAAAATAAAAATAAAAATAAAAATAATAATAATAAAACAGAAAAATAAATAAACTAAATAAAAATAAAATAAAACAATAAAAACGAAGAAAAAACGTTAAGATAAATGCTAAAACTAAAACTTACTCTCTGTAGGTGTATGCAACTTCGTAATGCTTCTGCATATGAGATCCACAATCTGTGACTGAATCAAACTGTTTCTCGCATATTTCACAGTAACTATCAGTTACCGGCGGTGGGGGAGGTTTTGGTGCGTGTGGGATGGGGGCGCTTGGTTTGGTTGCATTTTTCGGGGGAAGTTTCTCCATGCCCTTGTGTACGCAACCGATATGAACACGCAGACCGAACTCGGTTGCAAATGATTTTTCACATCCGTGACATTGGAATTTACCACCAGTGGTGGGTGTGTTGTTGCTGTAGAAATTAATAGTTATTTTTATTAAAAAAAAAAAAAAAATTTATATAAATGTATACTCACTTTGGGGGTGTGTATGTTATGGCGGTGCTCGGTTTGCTTTCTGGTTTGTTTTCTGGTGATCTCTCGTTTTTCGGCGGAAGCTTCTCCATTCCCTTGTGAACACATCCGATGTGGACTCTTAGGCCGAATTCATTGCCAAATGATTTGTCACATGCTTGACATGGGAACTTTCCACTCGCAGAGATGTTTACGTCGCTTCTGTTAGAGAGAGGAAGAAATTACATTTTTTTTTTGGTAAAAACAACGCATTTGTTCTTATAAATGTCTACTAGTAGTAAAATGCTTATAAATTTAACATAAGACGAAAGGGCTAGATTTAATCCACAGGAAATCAGGGATACTATATTATCGGATATCTTGCGGATATAGTATTAGATATTTACAATCAAAGCCCATTTTATACGTCACTTCAATAAATAAAGTGGTGAATAGTTCTATTATAGTTCATTCCGCATATTACCCAACCAAACCAACACGTTTGTGGTAAATTTACTAAGAAAAATTGTATCCTAATTGTTATCTAAAAAAAAACTACTTATCCACTGTCAGGTTGGGTAAATATTAACTTTTGCAGAATAATCTGTCTGTTTGAAAAGGATCAGCACAACACAAATGTGCACTGGGGATCTAGAGTCTGCAAAAGCCCCTAAAAGAAAAGCAGGGTCCTTAAAAACCATTTTTTGGCAACAAGAAAGAGGGGCTTTTTGGTCCCCGGCATAATCTGTATATCCACAAGCTTCGCGGATATAAACAAATTATACTTTTATCAGGCTCCAGTGGAAAATCGTGGCCTCAATAGAGACGTCTGCATGTGTGTCTGCGGCAGGACTGAAAACCTTAGATCACACAAATTTTACAACACCTTAGTGATTTAACTATAACTGGGAGCCATGCAGCAATCTTATTTTAAAGGTCTAACCTCGATCGATGTAGAAGGGATGTGGCAAAAGTGATAAAGGTTTGAACCCTTATCCCTGATCATAAGTAGAAGAAGAAGATTGAAATTATAAAGGTGTAATAGTGACAGAAGCGATCAAGTTAAAAATGATGAGTGCAATGCACAGGGTTATGTGGGGTGCACATTACAGCGACCTTGCTTACTTCAAAAGGACACTATCAACACCGCAAAGAAACATGGTGGTGGACAGCGGAAGTTAAGGCAGTGATATGTGAAAAGAAAGCGTCATTCAAGGTTTCATTGAAGTGCCTCTCTAATAATAGGCCAACTCCTTGCGGATGAGGAAAAAATTCTAGAGGGTGGGCTATCTAGTGGTTTCTTTTTAAATCATGACACTGACAGCTCGAAATCTTGACAGAAAGGCAGTATCATACCTCCGCGACACGAAATGAGACGCTTTACGCTTGAACAACGTTGGGAAATATTGAACAAATTATTTCCAAAGTGCTGTGTAGCCCAAACAGTGCGTTTTTTGAAAAGAAGTTTTGGCCGAAATGCAGCACCACCGCGCCTGCTGTACGCAAGTTTGGGAAAAAAGTTCGTAAGACTGGAATGCTAGTGGACAATGGTCCCCGTCGTCGTATGGTGCGCACAGACGAGAATGTGGGTGCTGCAGTCGTGAGTGGAGTGGTGGCATTATTGGACCATTTGTCTGGGAACAACGTTTCGGCCAACCGACTTTTGTTTATTGAAATTTGGATGACCTCTGGTTCACGCAGAATGGCGCGCCATGACACACATCCCATGCCTCAATCGATCTTTTGCGCACCAAAGTTCAAAATAGTGCGATTTGACACCTTTGTACTTTTTTGGATGTTATGCCAACAATCCGGAAACAATACCATCTAAGCAATTCGAGAGCTACAGCCCAAAACAATCAACAAGGTCATGGAAAATTTGAATGACAGAATGCGCTGCCAACTAACCAAATGCAATCCTTGGGCAGAATAATTGATCTTGCTAATGAATTTATTATTTATTACTTTAATCTGAAACAAATGTAAAATACTTTAAATTGAACAAAAAATGCGAAGGCTTAAATAATTTTTTTAGTTCAATTGATTGGCTCTAAGCTTTTGCTAATGCTATAAGCTTTTTATTTTGCGTAAGAATAAATTGGCCATTAACTAAATATTTAAAAAAATTTAGAGATCTGGTTCTTCTACTGATAGGCACAATTTCGTTCGCGATTTGAATAAATTTCACTATGTTGCTTCGACCATGTTGTCGAATGATTATCAATCTACCAGAGAAATTTTTGCCAAATCGCTTCTAAATGTTTACCTGCAAAGAGTGAAACATATAAGTGCCATAACTAGTATTGTTTTTAGAGCTCCCTGATGAGGATCTTCTTCTCGCTTTAAATCCTGGCTTGCTTCATCCCATTATTTTAGAGAATTGTGCATCTTCTTTATCTCTGCCGTTAAAATGATTTTTAATCTTTTGCTTCCAACTGGTGCTCATTAATTCAATATTGCTTATACATCCCAATTCATAAGAGCAGTGCAAAATATTTAGATAAAAACTATAGGTATATTAGCAAGTTATCCAAAAACTATTCGAAAAAAATTGTGAAAGAAAATTGATATTGCATTCCGGCTATGCAACATCGTTTAGACCTCTTTTCTTAATTTCGTGTAAATGAGTTTGATTCAAACATCTTGACGTGGCTTTCTTCCTACTTTTGTAATAGGAAAATTATTGTCGAAGGGAATGTTTTTTTCTCCACAGTGGTAACCGCAACTTTTGGTGTTCCACAAGGAAGCCATTTAGGACCGTTGCTGTTTGTACTCTTTTTGAATGAAATCAATCAGCTTTCCAAAAAGTGCAAACGCCTTTTATATTCTGATGATTTCAAAATGTTTGAAACCCATCTGATTGTTTTCCAGCATGAGATTGACCTTTTTTACGAGGGTGTTTCGGAAACTAATTGGAATTTAGTTTGTCTAATGTAAAGTTTGAGCAATTTCTCGATCTCACAGTTCTTTGATTCATTCTTAAATGACTAAAAATGATGCTTTTACTAGATTATCTGAAGTTAGGATCTTGGGGTCAATTTCAATAGCAATTTAAGCTTTAATTTGCATATTGATTACAATGTAAATCTGTACTGATATTTAATAACATCTAGATAAGAGTACTGTTGCATAATTTGGTATCATTTTCATGTTATTCACTCTTCTCGATTGGAATGGGTTCAAAAACGCTTCACTCGTCTTAACTCTGAGGAGATTTAAAATATATTCTTAGCTTCCATCTTACAAAAGTTGCTGCCTTTTTTTATACCTATATACTCGCATTGTAAAAATAAAGATACAATCTTTGGTGTTCCTAATTCACATTTTCACAAATTAAGTTAATTATAGTTTATCGTTCTATGTGCCAAGCACACAGAACAAATTATGGTTGGCCTGAACCGATAACTTAACAATTCGGTTGATAATAACTTTATTAACCCAATCCCCGGCCTATATATGAAAAAAATAATCGACATTACAGTCGAAGAAATTAAAAAAGCGGTCAAATACTCCAAAATGGGAACAGTGATTAAGCCGAGCCGAATGATAAACATTCTGAGTTTTGAGAAATCGATTCCAAATGGCTTATGTGTCTTATTTCCAAAGTTATGAGAGGCGATTCAGTCCTTATCAGTGTAAGGAAAGTTTTGTTCTTCCTTTGCACGAAGGAAATAGAGATAAGCGAAACTGTGGCTCTGTATTAAGCTGATTTTGATACAAAATGAAATATTTAAAGAAGCGATAAAAGAAAGTGACGGTTCAATCATTTCCATGAACGTCGTGGCTACACATACACAGGTCTCGTGAGACATTGCGATAATTTCCATGACCACGTACCCGGGCTCTAAGATATGGTGCCATCAAAATAGCAAGCGATATAAATACCTTGAGTAATATGAAAGGCGAAAGTAACAACTACGGACTACGCATAAACACCGCCAAAACAAAGTTTATGATATTAACAATAGAACAACAAGCGCGGTAGGTCTTCTATTGAATGAAAAGTATATTTTGCAATAGAGAAATTAATAAAGAACTCAAAACAAGAATGGTTAAATACAATATTTCGTCCGTAATGCTGTACGAGTTTGAAACATGGACACACAGAATGACAAACGAAGCGGGTCTACGATTGATAAAAAAAAGAACTCTTACACTTCATTAAAGAAGGTAAACTGCAATACTTAGAACGTCTTACGTTACAACAAGTAAAAACATATCAAACTTATCTTACAAGGAAGGTTAGATGGAATAATTATATTCCAAACAACATAAGGTCCGCCATTTAACGTTTTTTTTTTTTTCAACTAGTGCTTATTTCGCGAATGGTAACACTTAGCTCATGTCTGATTTGACAGATAATTGGTTTTATCCTTCCGCTAAACGAATATGGTTGTGTATACGCTTGAACAACGCTGGGAAATATTGCGACATAATTGAGCCATTTTTCTTCGGCAAACTAAAGAGTCCGCCATCTAACGTTTTTTTCAACTAGTGCTTATTTCGCGAATGGTAACACTTAGCTCATGTCTGATTTGACAGATAATTAGTTTTATCCTTCCGCTGAACGAATATGGTTGTGTATACGCTTCAACAACGCTGGGAAATATTGCGACATAGCGACATAAAGAAGATGCAGATTTTGCCAAAAAAAATCATCTTTTCAGATGAAGCTCATTTTGATCTTGGCGGGTATGTAAACAAGCAAAAAAGAAAACCCGCACGCATACATTGCAAATCCGATATAGCCAAAACGAGTCACTGTTTGGTGCGGATTTTGATCCAGAAACATAATTGGGCCATTTTTCTTCGAAAATGAGCAAGGAGTGGCCGTTACAGTCAATTTTTGTTCACAAAAATTGAAGAGGAGGATATTGGCAACATTTGGTTTCAACAGGACGGCGCTACGTGCCACACAGCCGAAGCTACACTCGATGTTTTGCGCCCTGTTTTTGAAGATCGCATTATCAGCCGCATAGCTGATGTCGTTTGGCCAAAGCGGAGCTGCGATTTGACACCGTTGGACTATTATTTGTGGGGTGCCGTAAAAGATAAGTGTTACGCCGACATGCCAGAGACAATTGACGCTTTAAAGGACAATATTCGTGAAGCCATTGGTGAAATACAGCTGCACACAATCGATAATGTGCTTAAAAATTGGACCGATCGGGTAGGCTACTGCATGGCCAGCCGAGGCAGCCATTTGAATGAAATTATTTTCCATTATTAACCGGAAGGATTGTACTTTCAAATAAAAAAAGAAATTTGAGAAAATATTAAGTAGTTTTTTTTTAAAGCATTTTCAAAAAAAAAAAAGTTATTTGGCGGACCCTATAGTTATGGATGTTAAATGTGCGCGAGGGGCTCAATCTGTCCACCACAGAAATAAGTAGTGGTGTCCAAATACACTAGAGTTGGGTAGGACACGCATGTTTTATGAGTTTGTATGAGGTACTAATTTTAAAATTTGAGGTGTTGCTTCAAGCGTTCTTCCTTTTTTAAGTACATCCAAAAAAACAAGCAATTACTACCTACACCCGCGTTCCTAAACTAAAGTTCAACCCCCTCTCTCTCTCTCGCTTTCAATTCTATTCTACCCCTTGCCAAATGAAAATACAAACCGGATCAAGATACACGTCCCATACTGATGTACCACCTCACCTTGCATTTGAATCGAATGAAATTCTTTTCCTTTCAATACAACATCGCACCTCAACTTTCAATTTTGAGGCGACTACTACATTTTACCCAATTGATTCACTCATATGTCCCAACACCTCTTTTTCATATTCATTATCATTTTTTCATCATGCTATGACTTGGTGCTTCTTTGCTTGGTATTCTCTTCAAACGTTGTAATCAGCGAAGTAACCGAGAAAGACTATATTTTGAAAGCTTTGGGTGTATAAGTGGCAGGAATACTCTGCTATCTTTAACGATGGAAAAATGCTCTAGTTAAAAGGAAGGCAAGTTGTTCTGGAAATGCATTGAAATTATTGTGCTATCTAATAACAGTTGATCGATATTGATGCCTGGCCTTGTAGCAGTGTTATTGATAATTTTCAGCCCTTGACAGCTAACTGTGCAAAGCAGCCAAATAGAAATATAAACTTGTATATTTTCAGCTTGACAAGCAATGACTGACTGTAAACAAATAATCCCTGTTTCTTGGGCATTCATTGGTTTTCTAAAACTTTGTTTGCCCTTGTGTTAGCCCCAAAATCACTTAGCATTTAATATTAATTGTTAAATCAAAAATTCAATGAATTCTACCTCCCCAGTCTCGCATTTGGATGCGCTGCCCCAACATTCACCCAAAGATCTACATTAATAGAAACTTACGACTTCTTAGGCGATGTCTTTGTCGCTGATGTAGCCGGTGTCAATGTAACTTCCACTGGCGTTTCAACCCTTCTCTTCCTCAGCATTCCACTTATTCCACTAGGGCCATTGCTATATGCTGTTTTGCAGGCAGTGCCATCGGCCTCGTGAGTTTCCTCGTGCTGCTGCAGATTTGAGTATCTCCCAAATTGCTTGTCACAGAGCAGACACATAAATATCTGTTTCGCTTTATTGATTCGCCTCATGCTGCGAAAAAAATAAACAAAAATAAATACCGGCGCCTTATAAAGTGACATCGGTCTCATACTTATGAGCCTGGTTCTTGTGCAAGAAGAAGTCGTTCTTGCTGCTGAACCACTGGTCGCACATGTTGCACTCAAAATAGCCGGTGCAGTCGTTCACGATTTGCCTGCAAAGAATTATCTTATTAGTTTGTTCTTCAGAAGGCCGTTCTTAAAATGGATGCCTTACGAATGAGTGTACTTCAAATGCTGTCCATATATGGTGCTGCTGAATAGATAAACATCGCAGATTCGACATTTAATCACCCATTCACCAGAACTAAAACAAAAACGAATTCCAATTTATTTCTAAACCAACGAAACAAATTTATACATACGCTTTCAAGTTTTCGACATATTCCATGTAATTATCCGGATGACGGTTGCGCACATGAGCATGCATCAAGGCCGGGATCTTCGGCTTAAATCCGCACATTTCACATACAGGGCTTTTCGAGTTAACAAAGTTTCGCCCTTCCTCACCCTCTGGCTTCTCTGTTTTTATGGGTAATTGATACTCATTATCATCTTCTTCGTCCTCGTCAGCGTTAGATTTGTATTTGTTACTAAAAGGAGCACAATTAAAGTTCTATCGGTCTTTCAATACGATTTTCCTACTTGATGAAGCTTTCATTGTCTTCTTCTTCATACTCCGAAGCGCTGTTATCAGAGTTTAATTCTTCTTTGACTTGAACACTGCATATGGGCTCAAGGGGTAGGCCATCAAGAGAGCTGCTGCTGAAACGTCCAAAAAAGGTAGTAAATTTGCGTACTAACACTTCTAAGGCGAACTTACTTCTCACTGCGACCATCGTCTACAAAATTTTCAATTCTAAAGCCCAACGAAGCTGGAAACACGTCCTTTGAGGTGCTGGCTTGCGAGATTTTCCTTTTCTTTTGTGGTACTTCACAGCTGCTAATGTATATTTTGCACAGTTTACAGATGCTGAAATATGTTAAGTGCTTTGTCACTTACCTGCTGTCATCGCCAACTGAGCTTCTCGTCTTATGTTCGGCGACATGCACGGCCAAATCGTTCCATGTCTCAAAGACATCGCGACAAAAATTACACGTAAATTTCTTTCCTTTCGACGTAGTACTCCTACAACGAAAAAGTAAATGCGAAACATCAATACGCCTGTGTCTGCGCACCACTCACTTGGAACATTTTTCATTTTTAATTGAATCCCCTTGGGAATCTTCCGATAAGCCAGGCTCTATTTTCGGCTCCACAAATACTGTCCCATCCGCCAAGGTATGGCCCGCATTATAGGTAGACTTTTCATCCTCAACGTCTGCTTGAGACTCCACTGCACTGATAGTCAACTCGCACGGTTCCTTCTTAATAATGATATCCTTTGGCCATTGATGTGTTTGGAGCATGTCGTTAAACGTGATGTGCGACTTGATACACATCTGTTGAAAGTTATATGCATCATTTAGTTTCCGTATACAGACACTGCATAGGACTTTCGGCAAGCTGTCCGACGGCTCGACAGGCAGCAGTGCAATTTTGGTTAACATTGAGGCAACATCCACAGAGTTTATTCGCGAAAAGAAAAACATTCGCATATCGTCGCGCCTTTTCATACACGCTCGACATAAATCTCGAAATTCCATGGGAAGGGCCATGATGCTCTCTATATAGTGCGACAGAAAAAAAAAACAAGCATAGAAAAAAAAGTTGAACAGAGGAAACAATTGTTTGGACGCAAAAGAAGGTATTCTTTGGTGCACTTTTGTGTTGTTTTCCACTTACCCAGTGGGGCTAGCTGACAAGTGAGGAGCTATTTCTACAGTTTGAATTGTTGGATTTGTGGTAAATCTATTTTGGTTTTGATGTTTTGCGATTTTTTCTTAATTTCTGCAAAACATGTCCTTAAGACGCCGCCACCGCCAATCTTCTTTGGAAGGCAGCGAATTCCATCGCTCGCCTTGCAGATGTCAACTGTCAGATAGGGGTACGCTTGTACTACATTCACAATGGTACGAGGTGTGTTCAGCTCGGTAAAAATGTACAAGTTCATGTATAAGTGTAGTATCTACAAGTTCTCGCTGATACGAATTTAACTTTAATGGTGGACTTACATGAACAAACAAATCTATCACGCAAGACGGTTGGGATGATCAGTACGAAACAAGTGTACAGCCAGGAACAGAATACTTGCAAAAATTAAAAATTATATTACATGTTATACCGATTACAGCATAAATGAATATGTTTAAATAACCATGAAATCTTATCCGCAAGAAAAGCTAAATTTTACAATTTATTTTAAAGAATATTAGCATACATTGCAACTTGTTATTTGTAAAATAATAAATTTTATAGAATCTGTCTCGAGTAATGTCCATAATAAATTTATAGCAAGTGGACTCCAATGTCAATCAATAGCCTCGTTTCTCCAATCGTTGTATTACGAAGACATAAACCCCCCATTAAGGTTCCAATTAAAAATTTGTATATGATTATTTCCCGTTTGTGATTTGATTTTGACTGTCATTCATTTTGTCCCTAAATTAAGAGGCACGGTAGTGCACAGCCGAGTTTTCTATCAACTTGGCACTACACCCTTATCTTACCAAATCAGGCCATTTTAACCCCCTCTTTAAATCCCCTTATAACAAAGTTAAAATTATAAAATTGGGTTTAATTGGGGTGCACACCAAATACTAAATTTACATTTTTTTAACATGAGCAAGGCCCTTAAAATTAGAGAAAATATTAACTGACTCACTGACAGATAATCAAAACTATAAAGTACTTAGAATCTTAAAAACCTTGAAATTTGGCACAATAGTAGGATTTGTGGAAAAAATATATGTGCACAGGAAAAAATTTAACATTTCTGATTTTCGAACCAAAGCGCGTGGTAGCTGCCCGCTTTTCACAACTCAGCGCCAAAAAGATGTTTTTATACTTGGGAAGTTTTGAAATTAGAGCTCTATATACATGTGTTATATGTATATATATATATATTTATATATTTGAATATATATATATTTATATACTTATATATATATATCTTTATATATCATTATAACTTAAAATTGGAAATTTTGTCAAGTATAAAAATATATATAGGTACTATTTGTGAAATTTTTAATAATTGCATTAAAACTTGGCTTTTTTTTTATATTGCAGTACTTTTTGTGACTGACTTGTAGTGCATAGCTGAAGTATAGTGCAGTGTCCAATAATAGTCGGATGCACACGGAAGATAATATGTATCATAGGACGAAAAGTGACCAAATGTACGCAATAAGAATGAGAACAGCCCATTGTTTATGCAATTAGTGGCGTGCAAATAAATTAAATGGATGAATTTAATAATTCTTAATACAGCATGCATTTTAATTACTTTTTTTTCCCGAATATGCACGGAAGCATTTTATTTTAATCTGTTTTTCCAATACGAAATTGAATTATTCTTCGGACTATCAATTAGTGATTTGAAAACCATTTGGAATCATGTAACACATCCTAACAGTTGCCACATGAATTCGTGGTTAGTGCAAACGGTTTTCGTCACTTGAACCCTTTTGAAATATTTCTTGCCGTTGATGACTGATGTGAGTCTCAACCATAGTAAAAAGTTATGAAGTCTGAGAAAATATTATCATGTGTGCGAAGATATATTTTTGAAACGAATGGAGAGACCTACAGTTTTAATGCCGATTCCGAACGGCAATTTTTTTGTTTTGAGTATTTTCTCATTACATTTCTTACTCTTGGATGTTTGGCAGACGTTCGCAAGAGTTGGGGCAGCGAATAAAAACTTAAAGGTAGTACGGGTTAGGGTTTAAACCATTGACCCGTCTCTTAGTGGTCCGATGCACTTACACACTAAGCCATTGCAACCACAAAAAAAGCAGGCCTGAAAAACTCCATACCAAATGTGATAGTTAATTTACGACGTAACGGTTTTACGCGTTTAAGTTCATTTTTCAATAAGAATTAGTTTAAAAACTCTGCTATCATTATTTTACCAATAGGAAAGAATGGGAATTTGCACGCAAATTCTCGTGCAAATCGACTGTTCCATGAAAACAAGCTAAAAATGATCAAATACCAATTTGAAATTGAAAACAGTAATAAGAGATAAAATATTCAATTCCATTCATCCATTCACAATAGTTCAAACAAAAGTAATTAACACAAAAAGATTTCTTTATAAACATACATTTATATGACGGAATGAATGGGACATAATATTTTGTAATTCAAAATTTTCTTACTTATGCTAATTGTTTGGGAATCGTCCGTTCACAATAGTACAAATAAAATAATTATTTCTAATGACAGACGTAATAAAGGTAAAAGTCCTTGTCACAATTTTTTTTTGAATTGTCAAATCGGGAAACAAACAGTATATGCTGCAATATTACATATACATTTTCGTAAATTCAGTGCATTAAAATGCGTTTATAAACTAGTTTAAGTGCCTGGCTACACGTTCAAGGGAATGAACGTGTAGCCAGGCGTCTGTCGCACGAGACAGGTAGATTTTATGTGAGTCAGAAAGAAAAGGGTAGATTGAAAGTGTCGGTTCCAAACCATATCACTTTTGACGGAAATCCTCATTTTCTCATACTAAAAAGCACACATTCGATTTCCCAAGAGAAATTTTGTTTTGTTTCAGATTTCAGCGTTCGCCATCATTCAAATTGCTTTCATTCTTATGAGACTTTTTTGTGGGTATAGCCAGGCTTAGGTAATAAATTAATATATAAATATATATAATTGTAGTAGATAATGATGCTTCCTTTTCACAATCAAGTCAATGTTGACTAATTGCTTTTTTAAAGTCATTTTACTTTATTGGTTGCAGCTAGGGCAGTGACAAAGTAAGTTGGGAGAATCCTCGTATATTTCATTTTCAGTTTATGGTTCTATAATAAAGGTAAGATGAGACTGGTCATATGGTCAAAAAGATATGGTCATTGCACTGCGAAATGATTATTATTTTACCAATTGGAAAGCAATCTAGTCTTATCTTAAGTAATGTTTATGTAAGTACCTCCGGCACCATTGCAAGAGATTTTTTCTAAGAAGTATGTGCGACCAACTACCATCAAACTAATGAATACCTATTTGCGAAATTTGACACTCCATTCACATACTATTTCTATTCTCCCATTGGCGGATCATGAAATTAACGATGATGTGGATTTTAAATAAACAGTGGCAAAACGGATTTTGTATTTATAAATCCATAAAAAATAATTTGTTGAATGTCTCAACTGCGATTTTATTGCTCTCCTACTCCTCTCTACTCTGCTGGTAGACCATCACAGCTAGCGACTTTTATTGTCGTCGTGCTTAAAATAAAACTGGAAACTGCGCCAGGTTATGCCCCCTTTGTATGCAGAAATTCGATTGCTACACATTTAATAAAAACATTTACGAAATATATTGCCTCCGCCGAACAATTAAATATCGATGGGAATATTTATTGCAACCCGAATCACATAAAGAACCACGTGAACACTTCAACCAGAAACTGGCTCGAATTTGCACACCCTGGGGATGAATTAATATATTTTATTACACCGTAATAATTACTTTCAAATATTTCTATCACATCGCGATTTAAAACATTTAAACTTATTTATTAACACACTTTGATGGACTGAATTTCCGAAATACACGTATTGAGACTGCTAAAAAATGGTTTGTTTGGCCACCAAGCTGGTTTGACAACTAAAAATATGTGTTAATATGTCGTTGGAAATTTACTCTTTTGTGTTAATTTAGATGGTAAAAAACCGTGTGGTGGGAAAAAGTAGTCCTGAATTGCAGTTTTGTGGGAAATTCTATTTGCTTAAACTTTTTTTCCATCTCTTTTTAACCTTATATGTGTATTTATTAAATTTCCACCACGTTATCTTATTTTAAGGAATGCAGCCCATCTAAGTTCGGTCATAGCCACCTATATTTAAAAAAGAAAGTACTCAGTGCCTTGTATGATTTGGCAGAAGAAGGAAATTATTGTGACAAGTTTGAAGTTGACAATGGGTGCCGAGAATTAGCTGAATCAATTTCAAATGAAAAATGAAAAATTGTCGGTGAAAAACTTAAAAGTAGGTAAACAATTTTTAAAAATTTCAGAAGTTACGAATATTCGCTTTTTCGCAATCCGCAATTCGCTCTCATATGAATTGTCCTTAAGATGCTGCAGTGTTTAAACGTGTGATTTTTCTTTTATTTATTTTTCTACCGGATTTGTTTAAGTTGCTTTGTTTTAATAAGGTACGGCTCTCGTCATTTTGTTTACTCAATAATATTTTTCCACTTTTAACGTCGAAATTAGGAAATACATAAAGAAAGTTTTTTATATATAAACTTGAATTTATCAAATATTATTAAGAGTGTGTGTTGTGATTCAATAATAAAGGCTGAACTCACCTATCAAAAAGAACACCAACCTTCTCCAAAGAAAAAGTGGATTTGTTAAATCTGTGGAACGTATTTTGATTGTCAAAAAATCGGCGTTTCGTTGGTCACATTTTCCTATAGAACTTGCCGTCCTGTGTTTGATCTCGAAATTTCTGAAAATTTTTTTTAATTAAATTCAATAAAGTAGGAATTTCTAAGTAAAAATATGGCATCAATAAGTTTATTGAATCCAAAAGCTGAATTGGTGCGTGCTGCCCAAGCTCTGGCTCTAAACATCTCTGCAGCCAGAGGTCTGCAAGATGTCATGAGAACTAACCTGGGACCGAAGGGAACTCTGAAAATGTGAGTAATTTATTTAATTTTCTTGTAACATTTATCTTAGATGTGTTAAAAATGATATTGAATTCCTTTTGTGTAAGAAAACTGCAAATTTTTGGTGCAGATGGTCAATTTTGAACGGGGGTGTGACGATTTATAGGTTATGTTGCCATAGATGCGTCATGCATCAGGGCTGCATTGGCCCTACGTAAAACATGGTGTTTCCACTATCTGCGCATATACCCAGCGAATTCTATAAAATGCTTGAATTTGTTTTAAAATACACGCTACATAAAACTGGCTCTGCTAAATTTGAATCGAGGAATTTACTATTTAGTTCATTTGATCAGGTTACAGAGCGGACAAATCATATTCCTACTAGTCTTGTTAATTTCATTGAATTGAGATTGGTTGTGACATGGTGAACTTAAAAATTAATTTAACTCGAATTTCCTGATTTTTTATTACCGCTCAGGTTGGTTTCTGGTGCTGGTGACATCAAGATAACCAAGGACGGCAATGTTCTCCTCCACGAGATGCAGATCCAGCATCCGACTGCCGCTATGATTGCTCGTGCAAGTACCGCTCAAGATGATTCCACTGGCGATGGCACCACCTGCACCGTGCTTTTGATTGGTGAGCTCTTGAAGCAGTCAGACTTTTTGATCGCCGAAGGTCTTCATCCACGCATCCTGACCGAGGGAATCAGCAAAGCGAAGGCAAAGGCTCTTGAAGTTCTGGAATCATTGAAAATTCCAATTGAAGCCAACAAGAAGAATCTCGTTGACGTGGCCAGGACTAGCTTGAAGACCAAAGTACATACCAACTTGGCTGAGCTTTTAGCGGAAGTTTGTGTCGACGGTCTTTTGGCCATTCGCCAGGGAGAGAAGCCAATCGATCTCCATATGGTAGAGTTGATGGAAATGCAGCATAAGACTGCCACCGACACCACTCTGATTCGTGGAATTGTCATGGACCATGGTGCCAGGCATCCAAACATGCCAAAGCGACTGGAGAACGCCTATATCTTGACATGTAACGTTTCTCTGGAGTACGAAAAGTCTGAGGTAAACTCGGGATTCTTCTACAAAACCGCAGATGAACGCGAGAAGTTTGTGATGGCTGAGCGTGAGTTCATCGATCAACGCGTGAAGAAGATCATCGAACTGAAGAAGAAGCTCTGCGATGGAACCGACAAGACCTTTGTTGTGATCAACCAGAAGGGCATCGACCCAATGTCGCTGGACGCCCTATCCAAGGAGGGAATTTTGGCTCTACGTCGTGCCAAGAGGAGAAACATGGAACGTTTGGCTCTTGCCTGTGGAGGATTAGCATTGAATTCTTTTGACGAAATGGAAGAAGCCAATTTGGGGTGAGTTCTTTATTTGACCAGTATTATCCATTCCGAATTTACTCCAAATTTCTGTTAATTTTTAGATACGCCGGTCTTGTTTACGAGCACGTCTTAGGCGAGAACAAATACACATTTGTGGAGGAATGCAAGAACCCACAATCGGTTACCATCTTGATTAAGGGACCCAACAAGCACACCATTGTTCAGATCAAGGACGCCATCCGCGACGGTCTGCGCGCTATTAACAACGCTATTAACGATGGATGTCTAATTCCAGGAGCTGGTGCCTATGAGATCCGCGCCCACAACGAGCTGATGAAGTACAAGGACACCATCAAGGGAAAGGCTCGTCTTGGAGTGCAGGCATTTGCCGAAGCGCTACTTGTTATTCCAAAAAATTTGGCCATAAACAGTGGATACGATGCGCAAGACACTATTGTAAAGTTGACTGAAGAGGATCGTTTGAATCCCGATCCGGTAGGCTTGGATTTATCCACTGGCGAGGCCATGAAGCCTGTCGATTTGGGCATTTACGACAACTACATTGTGAAGAAGCAGATTCTAAACTCTTGCACCGTTATCGCTAGTAACCTCCTGCTCGTTGATGAAGTCATGCGTGCCGGCATGACTAGTCTTAAGGGATAAAGTGCGAAAAGCCACCATCACGTATTTTATAACTACTTACTTTCCTTTTTTCTGTTCCGTTCTATTAATAGTTGTCACGCGTTTATTTTAATCATTTTTCACGGGCGTATCGTTACCCATTTCGCTAATAAACAATTTGAAATGCATTTAATGAGAGTGAATTTGTTATTTTTACTTGTAGCGCGAAATCACAAATACGACTGGCCAAAAACTATTTCTTTTTTTTTTATATAACAGCGGTGAGCACTTTGATGACAAAAAAAAGAAGCTTGACACGTTTTAATTGTGCTCAATTCTTCGCCAGGTGCAGGTAACTAGTAATTGGCACATCCTCATTTTTCGTGGCGGCAACGGATGAATTCTAAAAATGGAATCAATTGTGTCAATAAAACTTCCAGTCAGGTCGAACTATAACTTAAGGATAGGAATCTCCAACACTAACCCAGGGATGTTGGAAAAGAGTTGCTGGCGGATGAGACTTTAATGGGTATAGAACATCGAATATTGACAGAAAGCGGCGTATATTTGGTGTGGATTTTTTGTAAGGGGCAAACTTGGGCCAGCCCTCCTGAGCATTTGGGATGTAACGATACTTATTGAGGGTAAATTCGCCAAGATCACCAAGAAAGGAGACCACCTTAACTGCGCCAACTATAAAGGTATCAGCCTTTACAGTTGTGCGTGAGCCTTATAACATTATCCTATGATCTGATTGGACCCTATCAGTGCGTGTAAAGGCCCGGTAAGTCTACAATCTGTCATCATTTATGCTTAAAACCCTACAGCGTTTATTAGAGATCCATGTTAGGAACAGAGGCAGCAATAGCTCTTTGACTGAGTCGCAGCATACTTTTTGAAAAGGCAAATCTGTGGAAACTGCCCTACACGAAGTGGTGGGGAAAATATAAAAATGTCTACACTTCGGTGAGTTAAGCCTTCAACAACGTGGAGTGCAGCGCTATTAAAAGCGTTCTAGTAGACTCTAAAATTGAACAGGGCACTGGGTTTTGGGTTTGCAATTGGGTTTGCAACATACTTAAAGCTCGGTAAGAATGAACCTCCCAGGAGCAGTCAGAACGCAACACCTGTCGGTGCTAATTATTAAAAACATTTTCGCAAATGGGTATAAGAGCAACGGTATATGAAGATGATGCGGTTATAATAGTTCAGGGATAATATAAAAATACCTTAAGTGAGGTTACGAAGCCGTATACGGAGTGCCCTCATTAAGGTGCGATCAGGCGGTAATCCAGACTTGTCATTCAGATGACATCCTGACGTCACCATGACGTAGAATTTATCCCAAAGGGGTTATCCCGTTTGTGCCTCGCTACACGTTCATGGGAATGCTCGTCATGTCGCACGAGACAGGTAGATTTTATGTGAGTCAGAAAGAAAAGGGTAGATTGCACCAATAATCCACCGAAAATCCTCTTTCGATTTGAATTCTCGGCGTGGGCATGAACGTTTCGGTTCCAAACCATATCACTTTTGACAGAAATCCTCATATGAGATTTGTGTTGAAAGAGTGAAGACCGAATACAGGTACTAGAGAGCACAAAAGTATTCGATTTTCCAAGAGAAATTTAGTTTTGTTTCAGATTTCAAAATTGCTTTCATTCCTATTTGTGTGTGTAGCCACGACGTTCATGGGAATGACTTTCATTCCCATGAACGTGTAGCCAGGCAATAATAACAAGTTTAAAATTGAATTGAAATAAACAAGTTTCTGTATGTCATTCGGATGACCTTCCAATCGCACTTTTACCTGTGGTACAGTGATGCAAATACAGAAGGAAAAAAAGAGCTTCTATGTGTACCGGAAATCACACTACATTTTGTAAGTTGCACATTTTCCTGTGCTTTTCAAAAGTTTGGAGGTAATAATCAATTGAAAATGCTTTAAACATTTTTTCAGCGTGGAACTAGGGTAGGAATTTACCTCCAATATTTACCCCAGTTACCGATGATTTACTTTAGTGTCCACATTAATGCAAATAAAAGCGCAGTTAATAGTTGCCTCAGAAACTTTACGTAATACTTTAATTTTAGAAGAGATTGATCCCAGGTTTTCCCAATTATCAGCATCAAATGAAATGACGATCTAGCAATGTCTGTCCGGCACGAGTTTTTAGGCTTTAAATTTTGAGCTATGAAGCTGTAATTTGGAACATATACTCCCTAGAGTCCCGAAATTATAGAGAACTGCCACGCCAACAATTGAAAATAAAAACGGTTTAGAGCTGAAGTTGACGGAAAAATGCATTAAGACCTTCACGAAATATGTCTGCCTGTGTACGCGAGATGAATTCCTCCGGGAGAAAACCGGGTTTTGAGAACAGGGACCAGAAATGTGCGGTATGAAATGGAGTAAAATCGTCCATCAAGTTTAGAGAGGAAGAACGAAGTGGAAAACTAGTACATACACGACTTTCGTCTGGAAAATGTCTAACCCAATGAAAAGCGGTTCATGTATATATTTGAATTTGAATGAATATAAAAGCGACTGCGAAATTTCAAATAATTTTAATAATTACTTTGTAAATAGTGTGAAAGAAATCATTAATCAATCGAAAACGTGAAATACGAGGGTGTAATAAATGTAGCGAAGAGTAGATTTAGATTCCGAGAAATAACGATAGATGGGACACCTACACCGATGGGATAACGACAATTGGAAAGCTTGAAACGGTTTCTTTAGGAGTTTAACGGTTTCTGGTCGTTGTGCTTCCTCAACAACGACGTGGATGCCGCTGCCGATATGATTACAAATTTAATTCACCTGGGTATGAAGCGCTTTATCCCTAACAGGATACACTTTATCAGACCTAAGGAAAACGCGTGGTGTGACTTGAGCTGTAAAGAAGCAATCAGGGCTAAAGAGGTGACTTTTCGGTCATTTAAGGCCAACCCAACTGAGGAAAACCGAAAAAAGTTCAAACGAGCCAGAAATTACTGCAATGCCCATATTAATCGTGTCAAATTCTCCTACGACCAAAAGTTGAGGCAAAAAATACTACAAAGTCGCTCCGGTAGTAAAAACTTTTGGTCGTTTGTTAAGAATATTAAAAATTCGGCCTCGTCATCTATCCCGACACTCACTTACATTGGCACTCCAGCTGTCAGCTCTTCGGATAAAGCCAATCTGCTTGCTGCTCAGCTAGCTCAACACTCCCAGATTGTGCTTTCTCCCCCAGTACTCGAGCGCATAGAACAATCCATGGGACAAATCCACTTCCGCACCCGTACTGTGGCAAGAGTACTTCACGATCTCAACACCAAAGATGGTATTTCCCCTATCGTTCTGAAGAGGTGTTCTTCCACGCTGGCAAAACCACTGCGTAAGCTTTTCTATCTGTCCTATTCTTCAGGGCTCATTCAGAGAAGATGGAAAACAGCATTTGTCCAGCCCGTCCCAAAAAAGGGGAATCTTCCTCTCCGTCCTCCTACCGACCAATTGCACTTACGTCCCTTCTTTCCAAGGTCATGGAAACGCTGATAAACCGTTAGCTTATGAAATATCTCGAATCCCGAAAACTTCTTAATGACCGGCAGTACGGTTTTCGCAGCAACAGATCCACTGGTGATTTGATGACATATCTAACCGAAAAGTGGAACCAATCTATTCACCATGAAAGCAAGCTTGATATTTCAAAGGCATTTGACAGAGTTTGACATCAAGCTCTATTGTCGAAAATGCGTGCATTTGGGATCGATGTTACCTTTATTCAATAGATTAGAAATTACCTTTCGGACCGTTCAATACAAGTTGTTTTGGACGGTTTCAAGTCTGCAACTCGCCAAATAAATGCTGGTATCCCTCAAGGCTCTGTTTTGTCTCCGACTCTCTTTCTCATTTTTATCAATGACCTCCTGTCTGTCACTTCTAATCCAATCCATTCCTTTGCTGATGACAGTACCCTCAGCTTTACATATTCGTTTGCTGGGCAACGCCCCTCATCTTCGGGCGTTGAACTGGAACGGCAACGTATGTTAAGCTCATTGAATTCCGATCTTGACAGCATACTTAAATGGGGTAAAACCAACAGAGTTGAATTTAATGCTTCCAAAACGCAATGCTGTCTGCTGTCATTGAAGCGAACCCCTAATTCTCTGCCATTATCCATGAATGGCGCTTGCATCGCTAAAACCGAACGACTTTCCATTCTCGCATATTTGATGTCGCCAAGAACGCTGCGAAATGTCTAGGCTTCCTCAAGCGATGCAAGAAATATTTCACCCCTTCTGATCTGGCTAAAATCTACAAGGCGTTTATTCGCCCAAAACTTGAGTACAACGCTAATATCTGGTCTGGTGCACCAATAACATATTTGGAGCTACTTGACAGGATCCAAAAACGTGCGGTAAGACTTATTGGCGATCGAGACATCGCGAAATCACTTGACTCTCTTAGTCATCGTCGTAATGTCTCCTGCCTATCATTGTTTTATCGGTATTTCCACCACAAGTGCTCAAATGAAATATCCAGTTGCATTCCACCCCTACAGCAATTCAACCGCAATACTCGCCATGCGAGGAATGCACATCAGTTTACCCTTGAGCCTGTTTTCGGACGAACTGTGAAATATTAAGATTCCTTTCTCAACCGTACAATAAGAATGTGGAATGCTCTACCACGCTCTGTTTTTCCTTTGCATTATAATTTACAAACATTTAAAACCAACGTGCATCGGTTTCTCCCTTTCTCTAATCCTTCATTTCCCTAATGCCCGCACTTTGTCACTTCATTATAAGGTTATCCAAAGTCCCTTAAAAAAGATGAATTGAAAATCGTTTGCAAAAAACTGAAAAACAAAATGGATTTCGATATTCATGTGAAGCAGCAGTTAACCACCTTGTAAACGAATGGAAGGGTGCCGGATCGAAAAAGAAAATAATAGCACTCTTCTTAGATTTCAAACGTGCTTTTGAAACAGTTGATAGGGAAATACTTTTGAGAAAATTGTCTAAGTACGGGGTTCGAGATAAAGAACTGGAATGGTTCAGTTCGTTTTTGACAAGGAGGGTGCAAAAAACAAAAGTTAGAAATTACGTTTCGGATTGTGTTGAGGTTGAACAAGTAGCTCCACAAGGCTCAATTCTAGGAGCGTTACTTTTTATTATTTAAATAAATGACATGCCTATGATAGTAAAATTTTGTAAAATTATTTTAAACGCTGATGATACATTGATATATGCTGAGGGAAAGAACCTCGATGAATGCAGACACAAGCTAGACCACGATATAGCTAAATTAAATGAATAGTTAAAAATGAACAAATTAAAACTGAACGAACAAAAACTAAAATAATGGAAATAAATCTACCAAGTGAAACGAATATAGAGATAAACGGTAAACTTATTGAAAACGTAAACAGCATAAAATATCTGGGAATGGTAATTGATAAGAATTTAAAGATGCACGAACACGTGGACTACATATGTAAAAAAATAGGTAAACAAATTGGTTTCTTTAAAAGAATCAGGAAGCAAATGGATGATATGACAGCTATAATGGTTTAACATTTTTAGTTTTGCGCTACAATACATTTTTCATGCTGCAATCAAGGTCATATAGAAAGGCTCCAGAAGCTCCAAAACAAGGCTATGGAAAGTATCCTGAGGTGCAATCATTTTACGCCAATAATTTTTATGCTGAACGCGCTAAAATGGCTGAATGTAAGGCAAAGGCTAAAATACAATACGCTGCTAGCTGTTTTTAAAATCAAATATGGAGCCGCGCCTATGTACTTAACAAGCGAGGTCAGACAGGTTGGAGATGCACAGCCGTACCAGTTGCGAAACATAAACGACTTTAGATTATGCAATCAATCCTTTTTATCGGCTCAAAACACAATTATTTATAAAGGTTTTAAATTGTTTAATAGTCTACCTAACGAAATAAAAATTGAACAAAATTTTAGAATTTTTAAAAGTAAATGTCTAGATTTTGTAAAAAGAAATATATAATGAGATTAGAAGTCTGAATTAAATAAAATTGTAAATTTTTTAAATATGTATTTTACATTATTATAGTATGAATGCATTTGTAAAGTATTGAATTAATACTAATAAACTTAACTAAACTGTTGTCCCACCAAAATAATTCATCTCGTGTACGCTTGAAGTAAAGATGAACGCCGGTTTTCCTTACGAAGCTCATGAAGTTGTTTGCCACGACTACGCTGTCATCTATCGTGTTTTCAGCATATAGGGGAATAGGTATAATAATGTCCGCCCCAAACCCGACTGAAGCCTTTCCTTATGTTTTTTAAATGTTTTAATCATTTGCCCCTGCTTTTGTTTGTGAAACATCTTCCCACATCATGTTATATTGCAGTTTGGAATTTCGATTTGCTCGAAAAATTACACCAATCTATTAATACTTTCCGAAAACTTTGATTTACTTTCAATTGTATTCACTTCCAGCTACTACCCTGTAGAACAGAACAGATCTATATATAAAGAACTTTTACACTTCCCGAAAGAACAAATATTATGCTCTGTCGATTGATGTCAAAATCAGCGTGTGGTTCAATGCGCAATTCGTATGTAGCGAAGGCCAAACAAACAAAATTGAATACTTAGTTTTTCTTTATTTTATATAGCATTTTTCCAGTTTTTTTTTGTTTGTTTGTTTTCTTTTTAATTAATTTATATTTAACATTTTGTTTTCAACTACGCGTGTTACGCGTTACTTTTTTGTTTGCTTAAACTTTACTCGTATGCTAGTTTTCATCTGCTGCATTTGTTTTCTGTTTTGTTGTATCACACAATCTAAATTATTTTGTTTCTGTTTGCTTGTTATTTTTTCTTTTTTTTTCAATGGTTAATACTATGTTTATGTATAATAATATGTATGCAATTTTTTTTACATAATTTTTAATTATGATACTTCTATCTTTACAATAATTGCAAGTTAATTTCTCTCCCACTCTCTTTGTGATTTGTGTCTATTCTTTATCTGCCTCATTTTCATTTTAATAATAAACAATTTGCATTTTCTTGTTGTGTAACTAGAGTAAAATAATTTAATTTATTTTTATTGGACGAAACGAACATTTAAATAATAAATTTAAACACGGTCGTGTGTGTTTGTTTATGTGGAAAATTAGTAAATAGTTATAAAAAACAAAATATAAAACAGTCGCCGCTTACATCGTTAAATAAACAAATAAAATAGAAACAATAACAATAAATACAGTTTGAAATATTACAGTGTGCTTGCTTGCGTTAAGTCTCTATTGTTGGTCTTAAATCTCTTTAATTGATAGATAAACGTGGTTTAGAAGTCTTGCGGTTGCCCGCCATCCCCCCCGTCTATGCAATTACCTTTGTCCAGCAATTGTAGTTCGTACGGAAATTGGCACTTTTTAGATTGCTACGCTCTGACGCGGCAGCTGCCGTCTCTGCTGCTACTAACTCCTGCAGGTCGTCTTGCAAAAAATACCGCTAGATGTTCCCGGCGCCGTTATAGAACTGGAAATTGTGGAAATTCACTGGTGTCTTCGGGCTGGGGCACATGTACAGAAAGTCGTCATTTTGCAATTGGGTTTGCGTGAGATTGGGCTCGCTTGCACTGCGATGGATCTTTGGCAGAGTTCGCAGCATGTTCTCCAGTGTGTTCAGTAAATGCCTGAACAGCGGCCTGTCGTTGCGGTCATACTTGATGCAGTCCTCGCCGAGGCGCTTCAGCGCCTGCGGACAGTCAGAGCGTATTCTGGCCATGTCTGGTCGAAGGAGACCACGTCCCACCATAAAAAGTATCTGATCCTTGTTGTTGATGTGGTTATAAGGCAGACATTCGGCCAGCAGCTCGTACATAACAATGCCAAATGCGTACACGTCTGATTGGAATGAATAGGGGTTCTGCTCCTGCATGCGAATCACTTCGGGTGCCATCCAGAGAATGCTTCCTGTTGGCTGGTTGGCTTGCTTTTCACCGGACCAGCGCGTCTTCGCGGTCGCCAGACCGAAATCGCCTATCTTTACCGAGAGATCCTCGTGCAAGAAAATATTGTTTGATTTAAGATCTCTGTGGATGATGTGCTTGGCGTGAAGGTAGTCCATTCCTTGAGCCACCTGGCGGCCAATGTCGATCAACGTGTTTAGCTTGAATTTGGTCTCGTTCACGTGCACGTGCTTGTAGAGGCTACTGCCCTCACACCACTGCGTCACTATCGCAAGCGATGGCTTACTTACACAGCCCATGAAGAGAAGAATATTACAGTGGCGGGTTTTCTTCAGCATTGCGACTTCGTTCTTGAAAGCCTGCAGCTGGGCTAGACTAGGTGTTTTCACGTTCAACGTTTTCACAGCCACAGGGCCATGCCAATGGGCCTTGTATACCGTTCCGAAGGATCCCGAACCAATGCGAGGACCGATGAGAATCTCTTCAGCTTGAATATTCTAAAATCAAAGAAAACACATTTAGACTTATTCAGCGGAGAAAACATTTGACTTACCCAATTTTCTTCGGAACCTTTGGCATCCCTCGGTGATAGAAGATTTTTATTGCTTTCATCTGCCGAACGTGCTCTCGCCCGCTTTACATGTTTAAGCGTGTTTGTAGGTGATGCCTGTGTTGAATGTGATTGATCATTGTTTACGGGATTCTAAAAGAGTTGAGGATTTAGAGATCAAATGGACTGAATACGTACGTCAACTACCTGCAGGGGGCCTCTGGCTTGCGACGCTAACGTTCGTTGTGCATCGGTCAGCGGTCGAATGTTATTTATACACACATTAGGCGCTGAATTCGATCTGTCCTGTTGACTTATCGTGCGAGGATGGCGATTCTGCAGATATACAAAAAAATTCGTTAAAGAATAAAATAATAAAAAAAAAACATTATTTTTTGGCGACTTGGGCACACTTGTGTCGGGGGTCACTGTCCACATATTTTGTCAAGGTTCTTACCCTTTGTCTCTTCAACTTAAGCTTTTAAAAGAGTTCTTTCTACATTGTGGGCGTAATGCCCCCAGTTAGTGTGTTCCAAATTTTAGCTTCCTAGATTAAATTCAAAGGCCTACAAATTTTATACGGAAGGACACTGCTAAATCGTCATAAATTTCAGGGGTCTACGATGAATATTCAGGGTATGTGCCAAATTAATATACCCTTAGGCTGGGGTATAACAAGACAACTCACGTGAAATGCTAAAGCTGCTCCACTTCCCGGATGAAGGATGCCAACCGTGTTTTCTGGATTTTGGGCCAGCAGTCTCTGATAGTAATAGTTGTCCATAGGAAATTGTTGACATAGAGTCGGAACTTTGTCAGCGCATCGCTGGTGAAACCGAAAATTACACTGATTGCAGTAGAAGCCGGTAAAAAGAAGACGACGGCAACCTTCGCAAAAGGCCAATGAGAAGAATGTCTTGCGAATGAATTGATGCGAGATATGTGTCATTATTGGACATTTGTCCAATAGGTTCACATGCACCTCGTCTATATGAAGGCGACCAAGATCGGTGTCCCAAGAAATGGGTACACTGCCTGTATCTGGGCTGGATACAACCTCACACATGTCCGGGGTGAGTTTACGCAGTTTCAATGCTTTAGTTAATGCCTCTCGTAGTCGAACGCCGGGAATAACTTCCACAGATGTGCGCTGCTGATTTGGTAAATGCGCACGCAGTAGAATTTTCGGTGGTCTAAGCGTGCCAAATTGGTTATCCGTCTAAAAAAGGAAGAATAAGAGCGAATTTGTTAGATATTGCATGAATATGTTAGATGTAGCAGGAAGTTTGTGTGTGTGGAAGTCCATGGCATGAGGAAGGTAATGATTAGTAGTAGGAAGGCGTGATTAGTAGCATTCAGTCAAAAAACTTGGTCAAAATTAGCTAACGCGAACAAAGTTGTAAAATGTTAAAACCTGTAACAGCGTATAAGCAGCAAAGCAACTCGGATATTAGTTTTAAGAGGCAGCGCAGGTATTAGTATTTTTTCAATTAAAAAATGGATTACGAATATTTTCCTTAGCAGGCCAATGAGAGTTGCCGACGATCCCGATTTCGTTATTGAACTCAGCTAAGGCCAGAAGCAAAAAAGAATGCCCTTCAGCTATCGAATATCTGTTGTGCATAGACAGAAATCAAGCCGGACATAACTCTCTATTCTTATTTGTAAAATTATTCACATCGGAGATGGTATCGGCTCCGTTATTACCCCAAAATAAGTAGCTGCTTTTACTGATTTTAAATATTTAGCCCAATACGCAGCTCCGCACCCCATTAACTTCTTATGTTTACCTGCACCCAATAACAGGTGCCCTGCAAATATATCTTTTTCTTGCTCTCTACAGAAAATCATAGCAACCAAAAATTAAAAATGTCCACAGGAGACACATATTTTCAATTGTATACACGAATAGCTCGCCAATCCACGTCCCCACACAAGGGGGCACACAAGCATTGGAGAACCAACAATAACAACAATTAAGTTCACGGACGTCAGCGATATCTTCTGTCGGTATTCTTCCAACTCTCTCTCTTTTGAACCGAAACTCATACAGCGCAAGTCGCTATCTAAAGGACACTTGTATTGGCGTAGGACCACCATCAAAGATTTGGTGTATCAAATTTCCTCCAACCATCATTTTTCCACACACACCCTTCAAAAAAAGTTTTTTTTTTCTTCTCTTACTTACCGTTAACACATGTGCATGCAGTTCATGATAGTCGGGCACATCCTGTATGTGGTCCTGTTGAGCATTGATCTGGTCGATGAGTTCATGTTCCTTACTTTCCAGCTCATGCAGTTTGGAAGTCAACTCCTGATACTCGGTCACATACATCGGCGGGGGTTCCTGCAAATTTGCGAACTTTGCATTCAGCGCGTCAATATTCTCCCTGGTGACATGAATGACGGATTGAATGTTTCGCAGCTCCTCAGACAAAACGTCCATCAGGTCGTCACTTTCGTCAGTCGACGACGAGGACATCTTTTCATCGGCCGAACACTGCGCAGCATAGGCAAAGGACACCTTCGTCGATGGAATTATTTTCTGCTGATGCTGTAGTTGGGGAGTCGAAGTCGGTGTGTCCCCAGCTCCTGTCCGGTTTGTTGCAATGTTTGTTGTCGTCGATGAGGACGATGAGGCCGCTGTCGTCGTAGTAGTTACGCCGGTATGGTACGATTTCATCGTCGTATTTTTTTTATGGTTTCCTCCCCCCAAATCCAAGTTTCTTTACACTTTGATTAGCGAAAAATAGGAAAAACAACACAATGGACAAGTCAATTAAATTTTTATGACAATTTTTTTGAGATTTTCTTCGCGATTTTACATTTCAGGTACTTTTCGCATGATTATTCGCGAAACAAACAAAAACTAAAGAGAGAACATAATACACTTTTCCACTTTTCACTCATTCGGGGGCTTTTTAGTAGTAGCGGTGGTTGGGGAAATTTTCTCAGAATTTGTAAAAATCTTCTCTCTCCCTCTTGTGTTTTGCAAAAAAGAAAATTTTCATTCGATTTTTTCTAGTCGATTTCTTTCGCCTTTCTTTTCTTCAAAACAATTTTGAAAACTTGCAAGCCACCGAATTTATTATTTATGTAATGGAATTTTTATTTTTTAACGATATTCTTTAATGTTTTCCCAACAGGACGATCACAAAAAGCAAAACCGTGGAGGACCCGAATATTTCGACAAGCCGCACAAGTGAAAGTGACAGATGTTTTTTTACCTATTTTCTCCGTGTGAAAAAGTGGAAAAAGTTCTCAAAAGGTGGGAGAGAGAAGTGGGAATTTGCGCAAACTTGACAGAAGGTATTTCAAAAGTGTTAGTTGACCTAGGGATTATTTTCACAGCACAATTTAATGCTGAATATATGTTTGATTATTCAAAAATGAATTGGTGTATTTATTTTCACTTAATCCTGACTTGATCATAGACGGAATTTGGTGCTTACTGACATTGCTCAACTGTGAGTTAACTTAACTCACCACTGTATGTGGTTTAGCAATGGTTTAACAGGCGAAGGTGTGATAGCTGTGTCTTTTCTCATTTCTACAGGAAGCTTGTAACTTTTAGAGATGACAATCTATAAAGGACACATTTGTTATATTAATATGCACGGTTCGGTATTTATGAAGAATTCAATTGTGTAACTTCAGTTTGCAATTTACAGTGTAACAGCCTTATTTAAAGTGTGATTTTTGAATAGTTAAGTTTCTCACGTTGGCAGTACTGGTAGCAATGGCGTCCAAACTTTAGCTGTTAAAGTGAAAAGTTTACAGTATACTCTGCTTTTTAATCATGGAATGACTTACAAGCGAACAACGATTGCAAATTATCGAAATTTATTATCAAAATTCGTGCTCTGTGAAAAATGTGCACCGTTTGTTACGACCCTATTATGGTCGTCATAATCGAACTGGTGATAATCAACAATTCGTGCTGTTATTACCAAATTTACTCTGTTTGACATTAAACCATCGACTGGGGTACAGTGCGTACTGAAGGGAAAATTGCAGTCGTAGCTTCCAATGTTAATGAAGATCATGAATTGTCAATTCTTTGTCGTTCTCAACAATTGGGCATGTGTTACTCAACCACATGGAACATTTTACATGTCGAATTGAAGCCGAATGACCTACCAACAACATCTAATTTTTGGTGAATGGGCGTTAGAACAGCTCCAAGAAAATCCGCAGTTTTATCGAAAAATCTGGCTCAACGGATACGTAAATAAGCAAAACTGTCGCATCCGGAGTGATGGACAGCCACATGCCATACAAGAATTACCGATGCATTCCGAAAAAACGACAGTTTGGTATGGTTTATGGGCCGGTGGCATCATCAGTCCATTTTTCTTCAAAGACGACCGTGGAAGAAACATTCGGTAATGGCGAACGATATCGAGCCATGATACGCAATTTTTTTTTGCCCGAGTTGGCTGACTTGAAACTGTTTGACATGTGGTTTTATCAAGACGGTGCCACATGCCACACGGCTCGTGAAATAATAGAAATGTTGAAGGATGAATTTAGTGATCAGCTTATCTCTCGAAATGGCCCTGTGAGTTGGCCGCCAAGATCATGCGATTTAACGCCTCTTGATTATTTCTTGTGGGGTTGTGTAAGGTCGTTAGTCTATGTGGATAAGCCGAACACGATTGAAGCCTTACACTGTAACATAACACGCGTAATTCGTGGAATACAGGCCGAAATGCTCGAAAAAGTGACGCCTTCCGAATGAACCATTTGAAACGAAGCCGCGGACAACATTTACTTGAAGTTATCTTTAAAACGTAAATTGCAAAGGCCTATTTATCGATTACAATAAAATTTTGAATATTTGATGCAAATTTGATTGTTTTATTCGATTTAAAAAAAAAACTACGCTTAAAAAATCACCCTTAACAAACAATGCCAGCGTAACTTTAAGCAATACTTAAACTGCCCTAGCGCAGCAAAACATTATTTATAAAACTTAAGCAACGTTGCTTAAGGGATATGTAACCTAAAAGCCAAAATTTGCTTTTAGAGGCTGCGTAAGGTATGTGTACAATTTGCTTTTGATTGCAAATGTCATTTTTATATTTTCATTAAAACAAAAAATTTGTAAAAAGGTATAAATAGATATAAAAATGCAATTTGATTTCCCGTCTTTTGTGAAGGATATCGATTTAATTAACTTCTTCAGCCAACAAAGTAACCCGAGATAATGCAAATCGTATAATTGATTATATATGTACCTTTGGAACATATTTCATAAAAAAATTGTAGTACCTTATCATAGTAGAATCCCAATTTTCTTTGTTTTGGGAGTCCATCCATGCTACGCAAAATATTTTAACATAAATAAACAAAAATCTGTCTAAAGCAGTTGAGTTTCTGCACCCTTAAAGCGAAATTTAGTCGAATCTTATGTTTTTGGTACTAGTTTTTTAAGTGTCCTTACATATTTAGACACAAACCTCGTTTAGTTAAAACAGAGAGGAAACTCGTTTATAAGTCAGAATTTCAGCAAAGTTACGTAAAGGTTGGGTAAGTACTTACCTCTGAGAGGTGTTTTAAGGAAATTTAATAAATACGGATGTTAGTTTTTAACTTTGCTAACATTTAAAAAAAAAACAAACTTCAGTTAAATCATGTAAAATAGAAACGATCGGAAGAGATCGATTCGGCGTTTTTGCCTCTATCTATTTCTTCAGATAATTATTAACCGTAAACGACCCATATGGTACTTAAAGCCTAGCTTTTCCCAACATAATGTGTGTGAAGTTATATTTTTTGAAACAAATAGAAAGGGCCTACTTTTTAAATGCCGAAACCGAACGGCAATTAATTTATTTTAGAGAAGCTTTTCATGACAGCTCTTACTTTGTATGTTTGTAGGATTTTCGCAAGAGGTGGTTCAGCGAATAAAAACTTTCTGGTATTACGGGTTGGACCCCCACGCACTTAAGCCACTGCACCCACAAATTTTTGTTTACAATAATGACGGTTGCATTATATAACAGAAGGAAAAAGAGAGGTCGGTTTCTTTGCCGTCAATGATTTTATAGATGAAAGAGTGGGATCACAGATTAAACCCTAAAAAAATAGTTTTAGCAGAAAAACTTATAAAAGGGAAATAACTAATATATATTTTGAAAATAATGTTGGGAAGACTACACAATCGAACACAAGAAGATTAATTTACTAATAACTATTTTATATTGCCCTAATGAATTCATAAAATCCAGACAATAACACTGTCAATTGGAAACTAAAGTGACACGAGAAAAGTTAAATATTTTTGTGATAGTGTGAATCATTTTTAAAACTCGCTGTCGCTATCCATTAGTACAGAAATGAACCGCGTATCGGTATATTTTTCCTCATGAAGCAATTATATGTAAAGAGATGGGCATGAAGAATATCTCACTGTTTGACAAATAAAGTTATTAACAAAAATAGTCATGAAGAATTTTCCAATCCGAAGTAGGTTGGGTTGCGAGTTTGATGTTAAACCCGAGGAAGCAACCGTCAACCTCATTTGCCCGGCAGCATTCAGCGAGAGGACAATATTCCCGACTACTACTGAGAAGGCCGTACCTCCGTTTCAAAGACTAAGCCATCGCGCCTCAGCCAGAGACTCGGGAGCTCGTTAAATAAGTAAGTGATCAAAACAAAAAAAAAAAAAACAACAGCTTGAAAACCATTTAATATCGCCATTTACAACACAAGGTCTGAATGAAGCAAAAAATTACTACTTGAATCAGAAAATAACTGAAATGTTTACTAACTAGGACTATGCAATGTACGAAGGAGACGAAAGAAACATCCACCGATTCCCATGATATACTTGTCTAACATCAATTTATTAGATGCGTAGCCTTATCCACTTTTTTTTATCATCAGGAAGATGTAACATAACCACATAGTGCAAGAAAGTTTCATACTAGCATGCGGGCCTAAATGGCTATCGAGTGTTTCATGCAACAATAACTATTTTTAAATTGAGTTTATTATTGCAAACATTTCTTCTCTTAAAACACACATAACATTCCATATTTAAAGACAAAAATGATTCATTTAATTTAAAATTAAACTGTGAAACGGCAGATTCATTTAATTTTCCATTCCCATTATGTATTTGAAAAATTCCCTAGGAAATGTTCTTTTCACAATGTAGCCTTGCCGATTCTTGATCAAACAAGTTCTTTTTTCACACTCAAGGACAATACGAAAATTCTGAGAATAAAATATCATATACAAGAGCTCCCCTTTGCTCGAACGTCTATTTGAAACCCTTCATTACGGCACAAAACATTTCCAAAAATTAACTAATGTTGTTTTTTGAAATAAAAACCGAATTCTTGTTGTTCAAAAAATTAAATTTCTTCGGTTGATGTCCTCGGTAAAACATTGATTCAAGGTTACATTGCTGAATTTAAACGGTTCAAGTCGGAATAAGAGGAATAAAACAAATCACCCTCACGTTGATGTAAAACTATAACAATTTCTAAATCAAATATTGTACTCACTTTTAAAACACAAACTTTTTTTATGAAAATAAAATTAAAATAATGTACAAATAAAATGTAAGAATACTAAACTTTTCACAACACATCCGACAGCATCCGGTGCTCACCACGAACTGTATCCACAATATCGTGGACCGATTGCACTAGATAGTGCAAGGATAGGGATGATTTCTACAACCCTATGCCACCCAATGTGTAGTGTACATGCTCAGCACATCCCCTTGGGAAAGCTAATGCCAGCCGTATAACGTAGCAAGCAGTTGCATGGTAGGCGCAGTGTAGTACGACGACGTCTCGTAGTAGTAGTGACAACATAGTAGTAGTATTTTTCCGAAGGACAACTATAGTAAAGCTGCTGCTTGTTTTCTTTGCATGTCCTGTGTCCATGTACACATTATATTTTTGTTCAATTTTAAAAATTTTCCACAATATAATTTACATTTGAACTGTCAAAGGAAGAAGTTAGCGATAAACATCGAAGGGAGCTGAGAACGGTTGCATGCTGCCTACCAACCGTACAATATTATTCTGCTGCTGCTGTTGCTAACCAAACCAGCGATAATGCATTTTGTGTACACATATACATAGCTGAGCAAGGTTACTTTAGTTCAGGGATAAAAGGCGCTGAATCCGGACGACTGTGCTAGTCTAACGGAAACTTGTACGCCAGGAGGGGGAGGGAACTTATCCGCTCCATCTCAGCCCTCTTGTTGACAGACGATAAGGATAACACAACGATACGGAAAGGAGAGGCTAGGGCACCCACCAGGTCAAGGACACTTTTACTATTCCGTGTCTGGAAAGAGGTTGGTAGTTACAAGTAAAATTCGTGTTATTTGTAGGGTAGCGTTTGGGGGCAAATACTCGCAGCGCTTGGGGTTGCTTGTGTACTGAAATATGGGGTATGGTTATACTTACGGTATGTACAACATGCTGGAAAGTAGGACAAGTCAAATTGTACATTATGTATTTAGTTTTTTAAAATCAGGTTTGGATGAGTTTAAACTTTTTTTAAGTGATTGTAATGTCATCGCTTTGTTTGTGAAACTTATTGTGGGTTCCACAATACTTATTGTATATGACTGCTTACGAACAGATAAGTAATATCAATTATTAATTATTATTGATCCTTGGTCTTGGTGTGTTATAAGAAAATAGCTGGGATGGTGAAAGACCATTTGATTTCGTCAAAAATGTTTGAAAGGGTTGCCATAAGAGTCTTAAGAAATCGAGGATGGGAGCATTTAGTATATAACTATTGTCAACAAAAATAGATAGTCAGTCATTTTTTAAGCAGCTTGTGGACGCTCGAAATTATTGTGAAATAATGTTCGTGCGATGTTCTCGGCTGATCTGGCGTTCCTTAACATTGCAGTTGCAACAAGTTTTAGTGGACGATTGTTTTAGTTTTGAAAGGAATGCTTTTGAAGGCCCGAAAGGTGAACACTCACCGATGGTCTTTTATCTTTTAGTAGCTTAATAAAATAAACTTAATATATTCACCTGTTCTAATCAGAAAGTTTCAATTAGATAAGTCTTACGAAAGTAAAAAAAACTTTGTAAAAAAGAAGTTCTGCAAAGTGTTTAGTTATTTATTTATTGAAACGCGATTACAAATCTGTAGCAGTAATTAAATTAAGGAATATTTTAAATTTATTATGAAGTCACACACAGGACTTGAACTGACAACCTCTAAAACCAGAGTCGGAAACTCATCTATAATGTACTTCATATGTAGGTAAAACTTAATCAGTTGAAACTTGTCTGCACAAATTTCGTTAAAAGATTCCATAACAAGGGACAATTTTTGACACATAATGTTTGTTTGAATTCCCCAACGCTAAATCCGGGCGGATGTTCAGATTTTTTTCAACGTTTTCACCATATTCGCTCCATAAGAACTAAAATTGTTCTTCAAAAAAACCTTCAAGGCAAAAATCAAGAATATAGTAAAAAAATACCATCCATATAGTTTAAATTAATGACTCTTCTAAGTTTAATGGCTGGCTATATGGCCACACAAGTCTACCACGCAGGATAAGTGGGATGCACGATACTAAAAAGTCTAGTGCAAGGAAGGGACAGCACTACCAAACATGTGAAAATGCTTGACACGTATTTTGGTCGGTAATGTTAATTTGCGTGGTAGCTGCCGAATGTATGTAGACTGTTTGATCTCTGATCTCCCTTTTACATCTTTGAAATTATTGACCGCTGAGATCTCTTTTTAATCTCGTACAACAATGCATGCGTGGCCATGTAAACCAGCCATTAATCGAAGTAAAGTGTGCGCAAAGCGCGTAACGTTTGCACTAAGTAATACTTATTTTGATAATAAAGTTTTATCATTTTAAGCTACCAAAACTATGAGGGCATTCCGTGTGTCTTTTATCTAATGTAGCTCGATTGGTTAAAATGTATGCAAAAAATTATTGTATTTTGACGTCTTAGACAGCAAACCACGTAGGGAAATATTGTCGGCAGGGGAAGGTTAATGGAAAAATGAAAAAGAAATCGATTCCCATTCCATGCAACTTAGGTTAGGTTAGGCAAAAAACACATATCCCTTTCTCATGCATTTTCATTTCAAAACAATACAAAACTCATTCTTACGAAAGTGAAAAAGTTCGAAATCTAAAACAATATCTGCCGTTCACTGCTTAAAAAATTCAAGTTCGTTGAATTGAGATGGACGTCGGTCCCTCTGTAAATAATTTATTTTATATAGGGCCCTTTTCATATGTCAGGGACCTCATTTCTAGACCCCTTCCTACTTTTTTCGAAAGTACCACTGGAACCGTTTCTATTAGAAAACTCGATATTTACCCAGCTAAGTTAATGTTTAAGTCAGTATTATTATAAGTACCTCTACTTTCGAGATATTTGCCTTGAAACACAAGTTTTGTTATGTTATGTCCAAAACATAATATCTGGGTCAACCCCAATAAACTGGTATAAGTATTTTATCTCCGCAACCGTTTTGCGAATTTCGGGAATAATGCTGTTTTATTTTGAATGCACTTTTTTTTTCTATCCCTATGAGCGAGTGGGAATCATAATAATTGCAAAACCAATTAATTTGGTATATATAGTTCTTAAAATAATGTTTTGCAATACGAGCAGCAAAATTAAATGTCGTATTTTTAAACTGTATTTATTTATTTATTTAGAAATAACCTTACACATTAAGATACAAAAATCTTATAAACTAGTGTAAGCTTTAATTGGAATTCAAATTTGTATGCGTTAAGTTGAGTGGTAACGATTTACAGCAATTATTATTTTCATATTTCATTATAAATATTTTAATATTAATTATAAATTAATTCATTGAAGAAAAGGAATTAAAATATATAATCAATCAAAAAGCTAAATTAACGGAAACAATAAAACAGACGCAACATCTTTTTCCAAAAAAAAAAAAAAACAATAAAAATTATTGTGAGAATTTATGCAAATTTCAATTCTTTCTACCCTGAAAATCGTAGAATTTTAGTTGTTTTCGACAAACAAATCTGAAATCCAAAATTGTGATGTAGAAATGTGGTAGTTATTCCGGCAGTTATAAATATTTTTTTTAATTTTGGCATCACTTGTCATCTGCAGCTTAATAAATTCAGCAAATGTCACATCGCCATATTGATTTTTCTCAGTAGTTCTGTGCGGTCAGACTTTTGTTGGGAGCGTGAAAACTTTTTTTAGTAGTTTTCTTTTTTCTTTGGAATTTTCCAAAAATCCAAAATTTCTTGGCAGAATATTTTAGTTTCACAATTTTTTGTTTCCAAAATATAATGTTTGGATAAAAAAAATTCAATTTTTAACAAAATAAAACCTCAAGAAAACCAACCAACTATAAAGGAATATATCAACTCGCAAATATGGAACAAGAAGGTAAGGAGAAACTTGTATTTTTTTTTTTGCATATGCAGACTGAAAAATACGACGCTTCGTAAACGTTTGACACTCATTTGGTTTGGCAAATGTGTAATTATTTAGAAATAATAATTATGTCTTTCCAGATTACCATGCCCCACCAAAGAAAGTCGGCAAACAACACAATACATTGCCCTTGTGGGGCAATGAGGCTTCAATGAATTTGAATCCACTGATATTGGCCAACATTCAGGGGTCTAGCTATTTCAAAGGTACGTCCGCGAAGGTACAGTCGATGAGGATGACCCTTAGCATCGTAATGAAAAATTGTATTTTAGTTCAAAGATTCGAATTTGATTAAGTGGATTTGTGTTTCGTATTTTTCCAGTGCACTTGTTTAAGTTGAAGACGTACCATGAAGTGGTAGATGAGATCTATTATCAGGTGAAACATTTGGAACCATGGGAGCGTGGCTCAAGAAAGACGTCCGGGCAGACTGGGATGTGTGGCGGTGTGAGTTAATAAAGTAGATGTGCATTTTTTATTTTTATTTCATTATTTTAGGTTTATTTGAGAATATGGCGGGGAACTATATTATGAATATGTATTGCTTTGGTGAAAACTTTTAGGCGGCTCTTTCTGCTGTTTAAAAAGTGGTCGATTATTTTTTACTAAATTAGAGTTTTTTCTTCTATTTTGCCAGATTGGGATGGGATCACTTGCACTTGGAGAATTCTTAGAACTCAACAATGCTGCGTATTATTATTATTAAATCTATTTTAATAATAACAATACACAGCATCTACTTAAGGCTTAACTACATTCGGCCAAAAATGAAGTACACACACGAAAATTTTTTTTCTCTTTCCACAGCGTTTGCAATTTGTATTTTTCTCTCAACTTTTCACAAAGTGACTTTCTTGAAAGTTAGACATACCTCTAACTTCCAAGTGGCACACTTTGGGAAAGTTCGAAAATAACTAATACATTTACACAAAAAAGCTGTCACTAGTTAGTGATCTTACGCTTATACGACTCTGGATGCAAATGTTTCTTTCTTTCGTTGGCAAATTCTTCCTGTTTTTGTTTATTCTTTCTTAGAGCTTTTAAAAATCAATATAGATACTTAGTCCAGTTTCTGAATACGAGGGGCAGCAGCGTGTGTATGTGAGCTTTGAAAAAGTCACTTTTTGCCGAATGTAGTTAAGCCTTTATACCTTTGGTCAGTGCCCCGCCAGTTTCAGTATATGTTCTGGAGTTTCGGTAGTTTTATTGCAGAATCTAAAAAGATCTTTATATGATATAATATTTTCCTGAGTCTACAATGCCCCTTTAGGAAACCAGTTAGCAGATAGCGGGTTGCCTTTCCTACATACTTCATTTTATTGGCCGGTTTCGGTGTCGTGTGTGATAATCGGATGTCCTTAAGTTTTGAAGTTTTCTTTTTCTTTTGAATTGTACTTTGGCAGTCTTAGGGGGATTGATATGGAGCCCAGCCGTGAGACACCACTTATGGGTTGCTCTCAGACCTCGTTGTATGTAATTAATTCTATGGTCAGGCGTATGCCTAACAGGTGATGGCAAGTGTGGTTAATTTTTCCAGTAGTTCGTCTACAACTAGGCTCCATAGAAAGGGTAATAGTATCCCTCCTTGTGGACATCCTTTAGCAAGAGGAAGCAGAGACACTAACAGCTGCTTTTTGTGTCTCCGATGATGCTGCTCATCATCTGGAAATTGCATTGTTAGCTCCTTTTCGTTGTAGAGTTCGTTTGCTGCCTAATGCGAGGTATTATCCAACGCCCCTTTAATATCCACGAAGGCACAAAATACTGTCCATTTTTGAGTTGAGAGCGCTTTGGATATTTTCTGTTAGTTGATACAGGGGCAGTCTTTAATATTCTTTGCAATTCTTACCAGGGATACATACATAATGTATGTATGTATGCCACCTCCATAGTAAAGTTGGCATGAAACCCTCTATTGTGATAATTGCACTTTGAATTGCTTCTGTTGTTAATTTACTCTTGACAAACCAACACTGATCATTAGACAGCCGTTTTTTGTCGCACCCGGCCGTGTAATATCCGTTCAACGATATTTATGGAATGTGGCACGAGCTCGATAGGACGGTAACTATCACAGTTTACCGTACCTTCCTTTCCTTTGTGTAGAGATAGTAGATAACTTTCCCCCTACATTGGTTCGCGTCTCATGAGTTTATCTCTGTCTCCTTTTAAAACTCTGAGGACGCTTACCCTTACCGCTCTTCGCTTTTTGGATTACTTGACAGCTTCCCAACTTCTTTGACTGTAAGTCGGTAACTTCCTCATAGTTACGAGTGGCTCTCAATATTACCGCCACCTGTGTACAATATTTCCATCATCCTTGAGAATTGTAAATGAACTTCCGAGAACTAATTTTCTGATTATTTTGAACCATTTTAAAGATGGTTGTACCCTGTTCGAGCCTTATTGTCGTAGCTCGTGTGTTGCCTGGAAATATTAGCAGGCCAAGAAGATGTTTTTTCCAGCTCACGATACATGATCCCCATACACTTTGCGCAAATATGGGGGCAGTTCGGTGAGACTGTAGCAACGTTTGTATTCAAACTCATTGCGATATTTATCATCTTTTATTAGTGGAGTACTTCGACCAAGCTTTCAATTGCGCAATATTTCTTGGGAAGCTCCGAGCAGTGATTCTGCTTTATTTATGAATATTTCTGTCAGCAGCAGGCTGCTCCCAGGATCAGTTTGTAATTATTAATCCTGATTTACTGCAACAAATTGTAGTAAATCGAAAGTTTCACGTCTTTAACTGACCAAGCGCCGGGCTTTTTTGACTAATGTAGTACGATACGACCGTATGATCTTAAGATGCCTTAAGATGCCTTCATAGGCATTTCCGGTGCCGCATTTTGGTCCTTCATGGCAATCTTAATAGTCTTTACTAGACAACCCGCTAGATGAACGCCGACAAACAAATGTTCTTTCTTTTATGTATCCACGATGTGGTTGTGAAAATCTTCTCTCTACTCTCAACCAAACTGGGGAGCATATGCACTGACAATATTCGACGTCTAACCTTAAATCACAATTTTAAGAAACATCAAACGGTCTTAAGTTCGAAGAAAGATACCTAATTGATTCGTTGTCGACTACATTCTAGCATTCATAACCATTCCCATTAGTCAAGCCACAAGAAAGTCTTTAATATTTGAAACATTCAGTTACTCTATAAAAGTCTCTTTCGCGCGCAGCATATCATGTATAAATAGAACCCTACTCAATTAAATATTCCCAACGTACTTCTGATCTTCCTATATTTATGCAAGTTTTTTTCATTTCAGGTACGCGGAGTTGGTGCCGGTGGAATTGTCTCGACAGCGTTCTGTCTCCTGTACAAGCTGTATACGCTGCGCCTAACACGGAAACAGGTTAATGGCCTCTTAAATCACACAGATTCACCATATATCCGGGCACTAGGTAGGTGGTAAGTCAATCGGGTGCATACCATGATTACCTACGCTAAACGTTATCTCCTCAAAATCATTATCTATCTAGTTGTAGTGTCTCTTTCTCTTTGCGCGTATGATGTATTTATTTGTATTTTTTTCTCAAAACACAAGACCTGCAGGTATGTGCTTGTGTCAAGCTGAAATTAACGGTTATTTATTTTTTTATTTCTCTGTTGCGCGTGTACGCATTCAGGCTTCATGTACATCCGCTACACTCAGCCACCAGCCGACCTGTACGATTGGTACGAAGACTACCTGCTAGATGAGGAGGAAATCGATGTGAAGGCTGGTGGTGGCCAGGTGAGTCACTAGTATGACCAAAAATAACCGCTCCATCGCGCAGAGTGTGATTTGTTAATGGTGATCAATGTCCTTTGTTCCTTTCAGACAATGACCGTTGGTCAGATGACACATCAGTTCCTGACGAAGCTGGATTGGTTCTCCACTCTGTTTCCACGTATTCCCGTCCCGATACAGAAGCAGATTGAGAAGCGGCTGGAGACTTATTGTATACAAAATAATGTTAACTTCAATCAGTACAACATGAGAGCAGGACCTGCTGCGCCAAATTCTCGAAGTGGCGGTGGTGTCGGAGGTGGTGGTGGTGGTGGCGGCGGCGGCGGCATTGGTGGAAATGGAGGTGGGGCTGGAGGTGGAGGAGTAGCTGGTGGTGCTAATCAGTATGACGGTGATCGGGAGTATGTCGATCGAGGCCGACGAGACGATCGGGATAGGGACTGCTACGCTCGCGGTAGTGGTATCGCAGGAGGCTATCGACCAGAGCACGACGAACGAAGCAGTGGTGGCCACGATTACCGCCGCGCAGGCCCAGAACGTTATGACCGTTCCTCATCGGATCGCGATCGCTCCGAGCGCCGTGAGAAACACAAAAAGAAGCACAAACACAAATCTCGCAGTCGCAGTCGTAGCCGTGACCGATACCGAGAATCCTCGAAAAGCAGCCATCGTGGTGGAGCCAGTGAAAGGGACTACGATTCCTACGACCGCAGACATCGTTGACAAACGGCAATCAGTTGAGAAGCGATGCAACACACAAAAACACAGAAGAAATAGTTTTTACTGTATCACATTTTTTTGTTTTTTTTTTTGAATTATTTTCTTAGCGTATTATCGTAGGCGAATTGTTGATGCTCAGGTTACACTTCTTATTTTTGTTTTTTTGTCTTTATCTCCCTATCGCTCGGTTTAGAATCACTTAACATTCGCTAAAGCGCGTACTAAAGACAGCGAAGTGTTTTCAATGTTTTTGTTTTTTCTTTCAAAAGTCTTTTGGTACATTTTTAGGTAAAAACAATAATTGAGGACTACTCTAGTCCTCAGAAGCTTTTTGTATAAATAGAACTGAAGAATATAAAAAAACATTTTATGAATTTGAAGATTTGATTTAAACTTGAAATGGATGACGCATTTTTCCGTAATCCGGGTATATGAAATTTGTAAGTTTTTTTTTAAGACAATTCAATGTGGACGAAGGATACAATCTATGTAGGACGGATGATAACAAAGCAACATGCAACCCAAATAAAATACACAACAAAATCTAACTTTCAAAACAGACTTTATTCCAACTCGATTTCTTCCCCGATAACCTCTACTACGCTAATCCCAATTGGTCGTTCACATTTCGACGACTTCTGATGCACCCTCAACTTTGACTCGTACGCAAATGACTTTCCACAAACACCGCAGATATGGCTCCTCTCTTTGTTGTGTACAAGGTGAATGTGCTGTTCGGCATTGGCTTTTAATTTGAATTGCATTCCGCACTGGGAGCAGGAGAAACTCTTGATCGGATTATGAAGCAGCCTTGTATGTCTATTCAGTTCTGGTTGTGTAGGAAACCTTTTAGTACACACATCGCATATGTAAGGCTTGTCCTCCAAGTGCAAAGTGGAAGTGTGACGCAGCAGATCAAACTTTGTGTGAAATCTCTGCGCACACGATGGGCAGCCGTACTTGCCACGCATAAAATGCCGCTGCTTGTGTATTTGTAAGTTCCTTCGATGTACAAATGCTTTGGAGCAGTACGGACATGTTAAGCTAGAGGTCGAGTCTTCAATTGATTCGATTTTCATATCAATAGCAGAAGTGTCGTCAGCTGCTGCTTCATCATTTTCGGATTCTTCGTTTACCACAGCAATGTTGCCATCAAGGATGTTTTGCAGAGTTTGATCACTTTGTTGGGTTTTTATACGAAAATTGTGGCATATTTTCAGAATGTGCATGCAACTCTCGCAGATAACGTAAGGAAGATTATCTTGAGGAGAAATCTAAACGAATTTTTTTAAATAATTCATAGGTAAGACCTTCTTCTTTCGTACTTACTTCAATTCCGCAGATTTGGTGGAGAGCTTCGGCGGTATTTATATCATCTTTGATATTGAAAATATCGATACTTTCCATAGTTTGCGACAGACAACAGCGGCATGTGGTTGAATTTCGGACAATTTCTGTGCTACTCATTTTTATTTAACAAAATAATAAAAAATAATTGTCACAAAACAATAAAGGTAAACAAAAAACTGTCAATAAAAAAAAGAAAAAGTTGCTTTATTTCTAGTGTCAAATATGTCACTTTCATTCATCTAATTGTAGACTATCTGAACACATCCCATCACAGCGGTGGCATGAACCTAGGTGGCTATGACCAAATAGGTATTTGCTAGTATTTTTGCTAGTGATGTGCCAACTCGAGTTCTTAAATATTCATAATGCGAAACTAATGGAACGAGCTGAACTGAATCATTAAATGCGAAAGTTTCAAACCGACTTGAACATACAATCCGATTTCGGTTCGGTTGGCAATCACAATGCTAATCGAGTTGGAATACAGTCTGATGTTTTGATACTAACCGAGTTGCACTGTCCGATTTAATACTCATTTGGAATTCGGTATCGGTTCCGTTTTTTACATTGTTGGTTTCCTTTTTTTCATTCATTTTTGTTAGCGTGTGTGCGTTGTATTTTGTGGGATGTATCGAACCAAGTCATGGTTTGAATTTCAATGTACCTGTTTATAAAGGCGATTTGGTAATGAATTTTTGTTATTATACAAACCAAGTCAAACCGAGTTGTAAACTGATTCAATATCTATTTTGTATTTTGTGTTCGTTTTTATTTTTTCAAAACACAGAAATAAAGGAAAATAGTTCAAAATAGTTCAAAACCGAGTTAGCTAACTCAGCTTAAAAATCTAGTACAATCATTAAAATAAAAAGTTTTTCGGACTCTCTTTTTTGGCGATTTGTATTTTATTTAATATTTATTAATATTTCATTATGTTGTTGGTAGCAATGTTGGTTTTTTCCCTCACTTATTTAAGCAAGAAACAGTTGCCAAAAGCTGAATTGTGTTGATTTGTTGATATTATTGAAAATATTCAGCCTTCAGCCGAAGGATTTTCCTACTATTTTCCACAAAATAGGAAGAAATATTGCTTAACTGAGAAACAAAGAGGACGAACTGAATGAACTTTCCATGTAACCCACAAAGCACTCTCAATTACACACATACACTAAACATTAGACCATATTATATGGACTACGATGCAAGTTCACAGTAGGTAAATATTAGGATCGTTTTAGATTCATGAATGATGTGCTTTTACTTCTAAAACTTACAATAAAGCGCCTTATGTGCGAACTGTTACATACATAAGTGGCATCACGTTACCTGTTGCAATGCTAGCATTTTATACGAATGGATTTCAGAATCGTTTCATGGTCGTTAGTTCCAACGGAACACCACTTCAATTGCGACTTGACGGCTTGTATGTTTCTGGATGCTACATTCTGTCAACCTTACACAAATAAAATGGCCCCTTAGAAAGAGGACCTACGGTGCGCGGTTGAATTCATAATTTCAGATACTTTGCGTGAGATGCTTCGACATATTTGGAGCTGAGGTCAGGATTAGTGCCAGAGTTTTGGAAAAAGAACAAGGTCCTGGCCCTCCAGCTTGGGATTGTGCCGTCAAGGTAACTTCCCGACCGCATCAAAATAATCTAGGTTTACGAGATACAAGATTAGTCTTAAATGACAATCAGACCCGCAGCATACGACGTGAGAGTTTGTAGAAAAGCTTGAGTCTTTTTTCACGCGGTACAAGGCAGACATTATCGCGATTCAGTATGATGATGAAAGATATGTATGATAAAAGATATTATGAAAACATAAAATTTTGACAATATTACAGTAAAGTTACTTTAAAATTGCATGTATGTTGTATATGGATGCGGATTCTTCATTGCAAATCGATTCAAGTCAAATGTGATTGGTTTCAAGCCGATGACTGATCACGTTGCTGAAGACCTTATGCGGAGCCTGGCCTAAGTACCACAACAACGAAGGGATATTTCGGATGATATAGATAACATTGGACGCTCCCAACGTGCCGTGATAGACTATTTCACATTTCACGGCTTTAGAAGAATTGCCGAAGTTTGTTGGTCTTGAAATAAATAAGAACAACACTTAACAACGCTATCAACAAAACAAACAAGCTTTACACTTAACTTGGGCTTTTGCGTATATGTTATAAATGCCTCTAAACTGCCGACGTTTAATGCTATTTACAAATATAATATAAGGGTTATGTGGATAGGTTCTAAGACGAATAGGGCTTACGACGCCATAAAAAAAGGTGGTCGTAGCGGGTATTTAATTACACATATCTCATTTTAAAATGTTGACACCTGTAAAGAAAAAAATAAATAAGTGTCAAATCAAACAGCGTATCGAGAGTGCTGTTATATTTGGTTATATTTTTAAATTCCCACGATTTCACATTTTTGGGTTTTTTGGACGTTTGACTGATTTCTAAAATTGAGGGAGTTTTAGTTCAACCCCCTGGTTCAACATATAATTTTTAATTTTGTGTATATGTATGTTGTGATTTTAACAGGAAAACCATGTTTACTTTTTGTATTTCCTTTAGCCATTATATGGCAATTAGTAAATTTGAATTGAAATGAAGCATGACACTCGCTTTTTCTTCCAAAATGTATTTTTAATGACATCCGATACTGAAAAACACATACTAAGTATAATGACATTATCAAAAAAAAAAAAAGCCTGAATGACAACAATAGACACTGTCACTTGCATGCCCCCATCATCATTGACAGTCTCAATTCATCTTCAGAGTGAATCTACCACTAGTCTGAAATGAAATGCATTTCAAATTGTAATTCCCAACAATAGCCGAGAGCCGGTGAAAGCTGGATAAGATATGACATGCGTGTCATTGGTGTGGTACACCTTTAGTAGCACCAGCATAATTTCTGCATGTGCATAGTTTTGAAATCTACAATGTGCGAAGCAACTGTTGTTACAATCGTACTCTGCGTGAAAAAGTGCGAGGAATTGTAAAAAAGAAAGTGGACATTTGCCGATAACAGGGGACCACTTTCGGCAAACCCCTAGCTATAAACCGTAGGACCAGTGCAGTGGTTCGTTTGTGCTGCTGGTGGTGGTGAATTGGTGATCGTGTACTGCAGTGCATTGTGCCATCAATTTTCGAATTTCTTTTTTTCCTTTCAAATATTTTTGTCATCAACATTTTACAATGTAATTGAATTGCAGTTTGGTTGTGGTTGTTACATTGACATATTGGCAGAAGAGGCGCGTGCTCAAAGTCATTATGCGGGTAGAAAGGTGTTTTTTTTGTTCGTCTTTGCTTGTGGGGACGAATGAGTATTGAAATATGTCGATAGGTAGATTTGATTATAAAATAGTCAAAATGTGTTCTCGGTTTTAGTATTCTAATGCCATTGCTCATTTCTCTAATTTAAATATTTCCTCCTATGTATTTAATATTTAATCAATTTAACCACCTGCTGCCACACAAACCAGTTTCTTAATTCCAGACAAACAAATTGAAAATTCTTTCGATCAATTTGTTGGCTGCATTTATTTAGACACGTATCCTTCCTTATAATCGCCAAATTATTGTCACCAACAAATATATATTTTATAAAAGATAAAAAACGGCCTGAGGTCCGATAAAATTTTGTTCTTGTCCGGGAGCAACGTTCTCTACCCACATAATGTCTACTTTGCAGCAGGTGAAATTCGTAATTCGTTTTTCACTTCATTTTGGGTTCCTGTTCCCATTAATGGATGAACTTTCTTTACTCACTCTTCTATAATTTTTATTTCTAACACCTTTCATTGAGGAGTTTCTGTTTTTCCTTGTAGAACGTCATGTCCGTCTATCGTCTTATCCAATCATGATTGATTGAGGTTTAAAGAAGCATTAATGATGCGATAAATAGTAGAAATACACATAAAAAAGGACTACAAGGAGAGAAAATTCGGGATCAAAACAGAGAGAAAAATATAATAAAAGGGGTTAGTGAAGCCGACGATCCAAACCACCTGCTTTGTGTTGGAAATTTGGCAGGTGAATTTTAATTGATGGGTAAAATTTTACTAAATACTTACGAGGACTATATTATACACAAGTATTTATTTTTCTTTCTTAAGCCCTTTTCGTTGATTTCAACAAAAAATCATTTCAAAATTTTACACCGTGTTAACTCGCACTCACTGCTGTTGTCAATATAATTTAACAGCATGTGTGCTGGTTGTTGAACACAAATGTTAAGTTATCTTTCAGTCAAAGTTTTTAACAACTTACGTAGTCCAATTAACACATTACAAGCATAAACGTTCACCTGACAGAAACAATTATCCAACAACAAGGAGTTTACCCTTTTTTCATATAAAAAAGATAATTGCACTGTTTCAACTCTTGTTCAGATCTTAAACATAAGTTACGATCAAAATAATACAATTTTAGATGCGTCATATGGCGTTGGCTTTTCACTGCTAAAAGACGCAAAGACACAACACTGCTGAATACGAGGAGGCCTGTTATAAAAAACGTGTTTCATTAGTCGAAAGTGAAACCTTATTTAAAAATGGAAGCTTAATCTTGTCAATCTGTGCATGTTCGGTTGTGCCAATGAAAATTGTCTTGTTAAGCAAGTTGAAAAATTATTATAAGGTACCAAGCTTACGTTCATGAGGCTGTCGATTTTGATGTTTTCTTACCATTCACATGTCAATGTGATACACATTGATGTGCTTTATCTCCTCCTAAGTGTCGGAACTGGTTTTATGATATAAAAGGTTGATCCTTATCGATGTTACAATAATAATAATTTAGAAGCTTCGATTATATTTTTATGTCGGAAAAATAATTTTAATTCCGCTTGGAAAAAGGCGCCAGTGCAGCCTGTTTATGCTGATAAACATAACCCGACTTAGTCTCAGGTTGAAAAACGTTGCTGTAGTCAGGAAGCCTTATTAAAACCGATAGTTGGAAAACTTGCCATATTAAATTGTGACCGTGAATTTCTGCAAGATCTGCTCTATCCTGTTGGAATGGACTTCTTATTTTCAATTTTGTTTACACTGTTTGCAATAGCTTTTGTTTTTTAATCTTAAATAAAGTGTATGGTTTCCAGTCTCGCTGTAGTGCCAAAAAAAGGTCACTCTTTGAATCATGGCAATAGTCTTAAGCTTAGTAGACCAGAATACCATTTGTCAGTATTGGACGTTTTCTTTTTTTTGCTACTATCCGATGGAGCGCTCAGACACAACTCCATTATACCATTATACTACTATTTATTTTCACCTCTTCAAGCAGGTTATAGAAAAAAACACAAGCCGTTGTTTTAGACGCATTGGTATCCGAAGAGGTACCACAAGAGGTGTTCCACAAGGGTTCTTACTAGGGCCTTTAATTTTTAATATGTATATAAATGACATTGTAGATTTAATTAGTTTCTCTTCATATCATCTCGATGCCGATGACCTTTAAATTTATTTTTCTTTTCCATTGGGCCTTATTGAAGATGGTGGTCCTAATGTTAATGAGGATTTATCTAGAATTGCTCTTTGGGTTACACAAAATGATCTTACATCCTAATGATATAATGATATAATTCCATAAAAATCAACCGTTCAAAATTTAGGATTTGTTTCTTATAAAAGGTTAACATGGAATGACCATGTTAATAGTGTGATTTCTTAAATCTATGGAGGTCTAAGACTCTTATGGCAAATCTCTATAAACATATTAGGCTGACATTGGTCAACAGTCTTTTGACACCAATTATTATATATAATGCGCGTTTATATGGTGGAATGGACTCAATCAGTAAACAAAAATTAAATGTAGCTTTCAATTCATGTATTCGTTTTGTTTATTCCTTAAGAAGGTTTGATCATGTGTATCATTTAACAAATTGAGTTTTTAGAATTCTCTTTTAAATTGATCCAGTATAGAAGACTGTCTTATTTATTTAAAAAGATACGTTTTTCGGTCGACCTTCAAGCTGTTTCTCAATAAGTTTTCAATTTACCCACTTTTTATTAAAAAAAATATTCTTCAAAACGGTTTTGGCACTGTAGACTTGTGCGAAAGAACTGACAATCCAAGCTCTATTTTTGAGGTACGAATATTATACAAGGTCCAAAAGTGGCAAGTAGATTTCAATGCCAATATTTTCCATCATTTACATTTAAATTCAACAAACAACGTTTATAATACCTTTTGCGACTCCTCCCGTCATTATCAAAATGAAATATTACCGAGATTTAAGATAAAATAACCTTAGAACAACACTGATTTATATGAACACTTTTGTGTAGAATTGCTCGTAGATTTAACTCCGATATTATCTTAATATTAGTGAAAGGAGCTTTGTTCATATTTTGCTGATTATCCGCAAGATAGCAGTTCTTTTTTCAAATTTCTACCAATTTTTAAGTACTACCTACTTAAGATTGCGTTATGTGTCTTAAGCAAATCGACTTCAAAAATAGCCGACAAAAGTTGTGGATTTCGTCAGGTAGACGATGGTGTTCTCTATAACTTTTAAATGGCCCAAAAAACCGAACTCTATCGTATCCGGTGATGTAGATGTGGATGTGATGTTTTATAAAATCCCAATCCAACTTCGTCCTTGATTCCATCTTACTTCGTTTCTAAAAAAAGTCTGTCTCTGGTCGAATTTTTTTCTAGATAACACTGTTAGGATAGCATTCTCGTTTAGCAAATTGTTAATCTTTTAATGTTTTCAACTTCCATAGACAGAATACATACCTAACTGGGGCACGAAACTAACTTGTCAACTGGAATCAGATACATCAAACCATCGGAGTGTAAGGATTTGACAAACAATATCGAAATGTTTGTTTGCATAGCTTAACGGACTCTCTGTTGTTGTACGTGGCCATTTGCGGCAGGTATGCAATGTGTCGGTTTTTTTTAAATATGCAAATCAGTTGTCATTTTTGACGGACTACAATTTAATACTTGACCGCACATGGGACAAAACAACTTAGTCCTGGGAATAAAATCCTTTTCTAACCTAAATGGATAAATCTGCCATAACAACAATTACAGGAAAAATAAAAATAATAAAACATTAAACTAAATAGCCATGGTAAGGTCACTCGGAGGATTGACCCTTGTCAAAAAAAAAACAGAAAACACAAAACAAGGTATCAAAGTTTGCTCGTCCCCTTAACCCTTTGTTGCAGATACATATTTATTTCTCAAGATACTTCTGCCTATCTACATAAATCTCAGCTATCAATTAAATGATCTTACGCGGTAGCGGCGATTTCTTATCGCGGGAACAAGGTGAAAGTCCATCACGATAGAAAGGGGTGATCGAGGCGAACACAAACTGACCATTTCTAAATTTGTGTTCTATTTTTTGTGGCATTTTGCCCGCGGCGAAAAAAATTTTTGAGGGATGGATGTTTTGGTATTTTGTTTTTAATAGACACGCGGTTTGACATTTACATGACACATTTACGCTTATTTTTATTGTTACGCGGTTGACCATATGTGATCTATGAACATGCGGCACGGAGAAAGATGTCACTGATGTTTACCGGGACACTAATTGTAATTATCGTTCGAAAAAGGGTTAAACGTTATCATTGAGTTCCCATAAATTAAGATCTGGGAATTGAATATTTAATAATAGGGCACGGCCATTTATCTCACGCAACTCAATTGCATTTATGTGTCTAGTTTTTTTAACAGCAGCCATTAGGAGTTAGCAGACAGTTGGAATAGGAAAACCGAATTGATGGCTTAATTTTGAAAATGTCAATAGAAACGAACAATCGATTGAGAGCAGCTGCTTAAGAACGGGTTAATTTGAAAATAACACAGTCCGTGAAAGTCGTCAAAGACAAGTGGTATAGATTGTGTAAAAATTAAGATAAGTAACTGTTTTCTATGCAATCGGGGCGTGAGTTAAATGTATGTCGTACCACGTCATCTTATTGTTCAGTCTCAGGAAAGTTCTATTATGAGTAAGTAAGGTATTTTTCATCATTAGAAAATGACTTCCAAAAAACTCAACAAAGTTAAGCAAATATCGTGATCTAAAATTGACAAAAATCGAAACATTGAGTGGGTTTGATTGATCACAAATCATCTACAAATGTCAACATAGTACAGCGATACCCCAACTACGAAATCAGCTGTCCTGATACACCCCCAGCTGATCGCAGAGCTCACCAGCTGCTAACTCCAATTATTTAACAACAACTTTATTTTGAAATCAAAACCACATTACCTGCATATTTGATTTTAATCGATCATTTAACCGCTCTACTGCACGCAGGGCTGACATTTCAAATTCAAACATCCTTCACACCTGGTCGCGAGAATCTTTCGAAACGCATCAATCAAACTTCTTTGTATGTTTAAGCAACTCACACGCACCACCGCATTATGCTCTCAAGACATTGGGACACTCCTTTGCATTCAATCCTTCCTTTTGCAGCCATTAATCTGGAGACACACATAAAACCAAAATATAAAAAAAAATTAAACGTAAACAAGGACCTTCGATCCTTTCTCAACTACGAAACTCGCCTTTGTGATTTTTATGGCGTTAATCAGACAACACAGCGGCCACTGACTTTTAGTCCATAAATTAGTGAATTCGTCTTGGAGAACTGAATGCAATATTCCACCACAGAACACAGCCACCGTTAATAGCACTTAAAAAATGAAAAGGATTTTAATTGCTTTTGATCCTTTTCTTACGAGGACATTGTTCCCTACTAATGCACAATGTGTGTGAATGTCCTTGAGAAACAGACGTGTTTAAGTCCTCACACGTTTTCTAATGGACCACTACTTATTCGAAGGCACTGTGAAAAGTAATAAAAAATATTTTTATATCTTTAATTCTTTTGGGTATAATTTCCTGGATCCTACTTCCCTGTCAGATGTCCTTTTTTTTACTTTGTATGAGCAAACTTTGTGGCTTGAATTTTTATGAGTAATAAAAATTGGTTTTATGGTTTTTATACAAAAATTTTGTGAAATACTGATTGCGGGTTAATTAGGAATCTGGCACAAGCTAAGATCGTAAAAATTGCGATTTTATGAGAAAAATTCAAATCAAGGGCGGTTTTTTGGGCAAATTTTTATAAGCATTTACAATTTTCAGAACTCTGTATTTACCGAGGAAATATTTACAGAGTCCCTTTGTTGGCAGGATGTTTGTTTTGTTTTGTAACTGACCGACGCGAGAGCGGTGCTGAGATTTAAATGTTTACTCAAATTTGATGGAATAGATTGTTAGTTTTTGTAGATTGGTGCGTGTGATCGTTTTTTTTGGTAACTGCCATGCCACCCAGTTTTCTAACAACTTGTCAGCCTATTCCACAGTTAAGTTGCTTAAATATTAAATTGTCACAAAAAATGCATGCAAAATATGCAATTTGCTTGCCATAGACAAAACCGTGTTTATGTTATATGCAGGGATAGGATTTTGCTAACTTTGCCTCTTTTTTTGCTTATATTTTGCCTTTTTTTTCTGTTGGTGCCTTTGTTTGTCTTTTTTGCTCTTTTCTCAAAGTTTGTTTGCTATATATTTTTTTAAGAAAAATGCACATGTTTATGTTCTGAACGTGGAACTTACCTGTACCTGGGAAAGTTTTTTTAACTGGAACTGGAAAAAAAATAATTTTTCAGCGATATGACAAAAATTTGGTTAGCATGTGACATACAAGTATACACATACAGTGTACAAAATCAATCGTCCAGAGTTCCAGAATTTTATAGAAAAGTACACCAAAAAATAAAAAAAAATGCCAGACGAGTCTACACAAAAAAAAATTACGTCGAAGATTGTTACCTCGAAGTGCTCCACAAAATCCACAAAATCCGATCAGAAATTGGCGACGACAATATTTTTGTATCCATCGATGAAACGACAGACAAAGCAGGGCGGTGTGTATCAAATGTGATTGTTGGGCGAGCATATGGCCGAGGGTACCTACTGTTTTCCGAAGTTCTGGAGAAAGTAAACTCAACAACAATTGGCCAGATTTTTGACTATTCAATGAAGTTGCTGTGGCCAGATGAACTTAAATGAGAGAAATTTTTTTTCTTCATAACAGTGGCAAATCAGTGCAAATATTATATTCCAAAATGGTTCACGTTACTTGCGTGGTTCACGGTGTACATACGCAGTCACCACTATTATGAAGAAAATATTTTTAAAAAGTCTATCCCGGATTGCCGTTTTTAAGGAGATGGAACCTGACATGCCACTACTGCCTCAACCCATAACTTTAAAACTTATTTAAAATTAAATTTGAATATAAATGTTTGAATTTACATTACACCAGGTGTTAACTCGTTGGGGACTTGGCAGCAACGTATTATGCGGATAATTTTGTTACGATCAAAGAAATCGATGACGTTCTTGAAGACGATGCAAGCTGTGTTGTGTGGAGTGGAAAGATCATTTAGCTCCTTAAAGGCACTTCTAAGAGACAACCAGAGAAGATTATTACCAGATAATTTCAAAAAAGCTTTTGGTGGTTCAATGCTACTATTTATTACTAAATTTGAATTAAGTGTTTCGTTTTGCCTTTTCTTACTTTTTTATGTCAACAAAATCCTAATAAATCATATCGCGAGTGGTGTGCGATTTAATAGTAACAAGTAATTTTGCAGTATGTAATATCAGAGTAATATCCAGTAAGAACTAATCTCCTATAGGTCAATACTCCCGAAGTTCTGACGAAAAACTAGATGCGGTCCATTATTAATTCCTTCCAAGTTAAAATCGTTGAAGGAGAAACATTTGATTTTGAGATATAAGTATATTTAAACTGGTATAACTTTTGAACCGTTATAGCTATAAAAATTGTAAGACATAATTGGACACACAACTTTACAATTAAAATTTCATAGCTCTTAAAGTTGATTACAAAAAATATTCTATACATTTGATAGAAGTAAAATTGCGAGAGATTCGCAACAATAAAATTGGAAAAACGAAAATCTTGAAATCTATTCAAAATTTTGCATTAATTATTTAATTGCATAAAAAAGCCTAGCTTCTCCAATTTTTGTGTGTGGCGAACGACCGTCATCTGATACGCTTAATAAAGTGAGCTCGATCTCAATGAGTTAGGATCGATTTCAAATTGAAAATACGATGTGAGACAGAGCTCAATTTTATGTGCAAAAATATGGGTCAGATCGATTTCATAAATAATTAAGCATGGTATTTCTCTAACTCAGTTCATATACAACACCCAATACGGTCGAGTTTCAACTAAATGTTGTTACAAATAGGATTTAAGAAAAATAGAAGTTGCTAAAGATTTTAGTCGGCGGTATCGGTTGAGCGATCTCATTATTTTGCAGTTGGAACTGATGTCGATTTTTATTGACCCATCGACTACTGACAGAGCTTACTCCCTTTGAGTCAATGCTGCTCTTACTAGACTTACTTAGAGTCGGTGCCGTTCTTGCTATATGAACGGAACCAACTCTAATTAGAGCAACACTGACAGCAGTTGTTATAAAAATGTTTGTTGTTATTGGGCTATCTTTTGGCTCCGATTTTGGGCTGCAAAACTTTCTAAATTAAGTTATCGAACTAGTTCAATACCCGTCAACCCTGCATACAACTTTGATCAAGAGGTCCGGCATTGTATTTACAAATTTAAAAATGCACCGTGTGATTTAGGGTATATTGAGCTAAAAGTAAAGTAGCTTGAGATTTTCTTAAAAAAAAACAAAAGTATTTTTTTGTACTTTTTTCGAATAAATGTTTATTTTAAAACGAGAGGGAATTTAGATAAAGTTTATAAATCTGTCTGTGGAACTATCTACTCTCATTTCTCACATTCTCAATTTTCATTCAAAAACCTACTGCAAGTCTTAGACATCACTCTTTTCTCCGATTACATTTATTAAAAGATTGCAAGCTGGAAGGTTTAGTCTGAACACTCCTTTTTTGACCACCGATACATCCAATTAAATCTGGATGATGAACCTCCTCGCCAACCGGTATTTATGAATCAAAGGGAAACAGATTGTTGTAAACCCTGAATTTATTAGTCCTCATTAAGCGGGTTGCTTATAAAGAATCCCTTAACTAATATATAAAAGAATTAAGGAAAGCAAAGCTAGCATCATGGGGATTCTTTTTGTGGCAAAGTAGAAGAGTCCTTAGAGGCATTCAGGCTAGGAAAAATCTTATCAACTAATCCAGTTGCTGCTTTTTAAGAGAAACTTGATGGTGCCTGGACATCGTCTAGCGAAGAATTTGTTCTAAACTTACCCACTTCCTAGGTAGCTCCTTTGTTAAAGGACTATACTCAAGTAACTGAGTGTTAGAATCCCATGATATGATTACTCAATACAGGTTCCTCTGGGATCTGCATAGCTTCAATTCAGGACCAAATTGCATAATACCAGCCGAATAACAAGAAACCTCGTGACGTTATAATACCAACGCTTTAGGTAATCATGAAGAGTTGTTTAGAATTGCTCCACATTCCGCTAATAGGAGAGAGGTTAAAGTGGTTTTGATACCCAAAGCCGGCAAATGTTCCCATGTAAATCCTGAAGATCTCAAACCTATCAGTCTTTGATCTCTCTTCTTGAAAAATCTGTAAAGATTGATCGTTATACTAACATTGTGACTCTTAACTAGGAATCAACATCGTATAATAATTGATATAAGAAGTAACTGGTTAAGTGTTAACTACACCTACTAAATCCCTTCCTTTCTTATTTTTCCAAAGCTTATGGCCAGCGAGAGAAGGATCGAGAATACATCTTTCGAATCTCCGCTTTTTAGTCTTAATGGGAACGTGAATTGAGATACTCAGCCGTTCACACTGGTAGTTTAAGTGTAATAAGTCGTCATGAAAATGGCGAAGATTGCTCTTAGCTCCTATAGTTTTAAAAAAAAGAACTGTCTCTTCCACCTCTCAATAATAAGACGACTTTATCTTTTGTAATTTTTTTGCTCATAAGATTGCAATCCTAGCCCGTCACACACGAACAACTCCTTAGCTGTCTAATAAACTATTTCTTAAATTCCCAATCGATTAACAAAATTGCCACAGGATTACCATAAATCTCACATAAACTCTAAGCAACAATTCATGTTTTGCAAAAAGGATTCACCACTCCATAAAAAACTCATAAAATCACCATCAAATGTGCAATGGATTTCCGGTCTGTACGTGAGTGAGTGAACGTGTGAGAAAAAAAACCGAAAATTCCAAAATACAATTCGCATTTTGGTGATTCCATTTAAACTTGCTAAACCAAACAACAATGAACCAAATCCAAATGGTTACACCAGACAGAGAGCCCTCTTTTAAATCACCTCGCCAGGGACTATAGTTCTATTTTTGCATATGACTGATTCCATTTAGCAAATCGCTGATATTCGTGTGAAATCGTCACCCTTACCCGTTCTACCGTTACCACCACTTACCCATTAGCATATACCGCCCTATGTAAATGGCATGTCAAAAAAGGGTTCATCTCCGGAGACGAGTCACGGTAACATTTAATGTGTATTGCAAAAAGTGTCATACAGAGGCGCCTTAAACGACTCGATCATGCATCAGAGGATTTCAAAGATAAATAGAAACAAATTAATTTAGATCGTAAATATTCGCATGAACGAGATGGGAAGAGAAAGTTACGCAAAAGTTAAAACATTAAAATAAAATGAGATCAATCGATCAAATCAATCACGAAAGGACTCTAGGAATGACATTAAGCGAAATTGTGAATATTCAATATAAATAGGGGTGACACATTTCCTGGATTGGGTAGAGACAGTTCATTAGAGGGACATTTTTGCACTAATTTATTTGAATGCCAAAAAAATAGGGTTCAAGTGTGCTTAGCCACAAATCAATGTCGCTCACATAACCCTTTTTGCAGTGTGAATATTCGTTGTAATGTTGATTTTTCACACACCACTGCAAGTGCTTCCTAATTTATGCGATTGCATTGATTCGAGACCGAGAGTGTTTACGGGATAATGGAAATGGAATCTGTCCTTGATTTAGCTGATGTTTTGTTTAAAATTAATCGAGCGGGGACGTTAAGTTGTTTTCGCGATTTTATTTTAGATATGAAGTGGCTTAAATTGTGTGAAAAGACGTGGTTGAGTATTGCTTAGTTGCTTAGCATTTAAGGAAGTTCTTTATTTTACGTTTCCACCCAAAATTGTGTCAAGTTTTATTTTTATATTTTATGGTTTCACGGAACAGAAAATATTTAAAGCTTTAACCAAGAGAATCTTCAAGTTTACAGCCTCCAGGTTCAAAGCCGCAAAGAAGATAGTATCTACATTTCAACAACTTAACCATCGCTGATGCGAGAGTCATTGATCACTGGATTTATGACAGACCGCTTTTAACTCATATAGAATCTTAAAAAGAAGTCCAAGTGTGTCAAGTTGTACGTCCTTGCTGGAAGTCTCCTATGGCAGAGATGATACGTGAAGGAAGCAGTGTTAAAAGTTATAATGTTGCACGTTATGACCTATACTTGATTTACTTACGTAAGATGTAGGACGGTAGGTTTTCAAAACTTTGAAGCAAACTCTGTGTCCTGACGGATAAAACCAAACAGTCGTGAAATTTTTTCAACTACCTTTTTACAAAACCCAGCACATAGTTGGGGCTTAAAAATACCATGAATTCGGGCAGTAAACTACATTTAACCTGGCAGCTTACTGTCAGTAGTCCGTCTACATTAACCACTGAGCCACTATTCAGCCTTATTAATAATGCCAATTTAACTGATTGATAACTCTAACACACCGTCAACTCAATTTCGTATTAATAATTATTTTTTAGGATTTATCTGCTGCAGAAACTGTTAAAAACGAACTCACTGATGTAGGTTGTTTAATAAGTTAAAGTCAAAACATATTAAACAAGAATAAATCCTATACAAAGTTGGAAAGTGCTAAGTTTAAAAAAAATTCAACATCTCAAACCAAATTTGAAATCGAAATATCGGAATATTAGTAATTAATAGAAAAAGTTGTCTTTTTCTTTTATAAGTAAAAGTTTTTAAAATAAGAACATTTTTTTTACTCCTTTTAATTTCAACCACATTTTTCCACAATTTTATTTCATAGTTATCAAAATTTGTAAATTCGTTAGTTGGATATGTCAGATGTCAGCCGGAATGTAATAGATTTTAGTACAATTTATGTCAGTGATGCCATTTTCAAGCTAATTTTTCAGTAAAACAGTCAGTTAGTTATTGTATGCATCATTAATAAGAAAAGTTAACAACTGTTTTTTTTTAGCAGTGTGCTATCTAACACATGGGTTAACAAGCTATTATAGTTTTATTATTAATTAGGCTGGTTGTGTTTCGTCTTTTTATTACACAAATTGTATTGTGAATACAGATTTTGTAAAGATCACCCTGAGTTAAAGCTTTTCAACTGCTGTAGCTTTTGCGTATGCCAATTTAATCTGTTTTAAGGGCCCTATACAGGTCGACACTCGGGATCTGTCAAAATAGAGACACAATAAGGCGATTAGGCATATTTGACAGTAGTAAGACCTTTCTGAGAGTATAAAGCAAATTTACAAAGTCTCATATACACAGAAAAGAAAGCAAGAACGGCTTTAAGGAAACTTTTTTTTGTTTTATATAGTTGGTACTTATGAAGCGTAGACTTTGAGGCAGGTTCTTAATTCTCTAATTGGGGGATTAATGTTTTTCCAGCAGTTCTTCCAACAAGCATTAAACTCAGTGGAGCACCGAATAAGTAAAAAATTGAACGATAACTTAAATGTTTGACTTTAGTTTTTAATACCCAAATTAGAATGGCACTTACGTCTAAAGAGGACTTAAGCCTCAACAAATATTAGCCTCTTTATTTAACACGGTTTTTGACTAACTGCCTTTAGTTTTAAAATAAAAATTTTTTGATACTGGAATCGAAGACTTCGGTGTATAGCCTTTGTGTTCATTGGAACAACAGAATATGTTATATACATTAAACAGTTCTCTAGAGGATTAAAGCTAATTTTAAAATCACTGACAGCTGCTACCACAGCCATTCGCCTCAAAGCAACCTCTCAATGGACCGGAAATGAAATCAGCTACTCTGCAATTCTGAACACACTTAGAATCCTTCCTAGAAATATTGACTTCACCATACCCCAACGGCGGATAAAAACTTCCAGCTAAACATTTCACCCAGATCAATTCGGAAGATGGAGGAAGAATCGATCCACTTTTACACAGACGGGTCAAAAACAAATGATGAGGTGGGTTGGAGCGTCTTCTCAGGCAGACTAAATCTGAGTCTTTATTTCCGTCTTCCTAATAATTGTAGTGTTTTCCAATCAGAAATTATGCCGATCAAAGAATTCTTGTCCTGGTTAAAGAATGACGTGGCATTCGTACATGGTATTCGAATCTTTTCAGACAGTCCGGCGGCCATCAAGTGTCTGGATTCAGCCTCTATTATCTCTTTAGTAGTCCTAGATTGGCGATCATCTCTTAAGGAGATGGCTGAGCAGTTTCCACCTACAAACTCTAGTTAAAACTGGATGCAAATAGAAAAAACGAACCACAGTTGGACAGGTGGCACTACTTGTCTGGAAACGAAGCCAGAATTATAGTCGTTTAGATCTTTTCATGTGATGTGGGTCACGTACCCAAAATATTAGTCTGGTCTGGTTTAAATCACACATCGCTGCCGTTCAACTTCAGACTGAAGTGTCACCTAAGTCTGCAAGTTCATATGTTTATGTGTTCGATGTGATAAAAATATATAGTTTCTTGCATTTAATAAGCGGGAAACGTTGTATAAACAAAATACTACATTGAAACTACCAACGAAAGTAAGTTGTAAAGACATTTTTAATTCTCTGCGGTCACAAATGGGAGTCTTTGTAACCCTCAGCTCTAAGGCCTTGGTTTAAATATATTAAAAGTGTTCATAATCTTTGAAGTCTGTAATCATTTTATAGCTCCCGCAGTCCCATCAAAAAGTAGCAATTATTCAATCTCATTTCAAGAAAGGAAAAATCCCCTAACCCAACTTGGAAAATACAATTTCACCCTGCAACTTTGAAATTTATATAACAACACCAAACAACAACACAAACATACCGACACTGACACACATAATGCACTGTTTGATCGAAACGAAGAATGTTTAAAATCCCAGTTGCAGTTCCGAACACAATTTAATAATTGCATTCGCAATCAGTAAATTATAGACCAAGGCCTGCCAATCATTGGGTTTTGGCAAATTCCTGCAGTGCCTTAAGTTAAACATTGCAACTCATCTCTCTTTTCTTGGTGCACTTCGAATCACGGAAAACACCCTACCTTGTCCTAGATCTAGACAATCCCATTTTCAACACTCGCCCGGAAAGGGGAGGAAAACTCTTGCGACTTTCTCATTTTAGGTTTTGTTCGTTTTGTTTAGTAGGTGATGGCTCTGAATTAAAGTGACGGAGAAGTAGATATGTACAACAGGAAGGAGACTTTCTTCAGAAGGGTAAGCGATACGAAAAGGGTTCAACAGGCACTGATGAACTAAATTCATATATCAATGGCAGACAATGTGCCACGTAATTTTGAAATTCGGAACGAAATATAATTGCCCTACAAATGGGTAGATGCCAATAAAGGAAGTAAAATCAAATAAATATATATGTTGGTAGGACCTACAAGATCTTGGGAATTTAATTAGAGTTGCAAGCGGTTGGAGTTTGAGGTTGGTTACGGAACTTTGTGTTACTTAATTCGACAGTATTGGCCTTGAAAGTGCATGCTATTGTGCCGCCATGAGAAGAAGTGGAATATATTTTCGTTTTAATGTTTAAGGGATTTTCTGCGTTTTTCACAGTTTTAATCGATTTTGAAAAACCAACATATACCCTTCTTTGTTTTATTTGGCGAGGTTATAAAGAAGTGTAGAGATCTCAATTCTACGACTTCAATGCAGCGCTCCTGATTCGCTGGTAGCCTTCGTCGATTGCAATTTTGCAATTATATGATCCAGAAGCTTTAATGCCTGCCTTTCTTAATATATAAAGGAACAGTGATTGATATTATCCTTTTTTTTCGGGATTCATTGATTGATTGAAATTGATTGAAACATTAATTCTATCTCAGCTAATCATGCTTGAGTTTTTTCTAACTTCTAACTTCTAGCTTCGTCGGTTTTTTTAACTTTAAAATCGATCAAGCTTTATTCTCAGCTCCTAAAATTTTGTACATTATTAAATATTGCGACGCGTTTGTGAGAGCCATGCGAAAAACTATCCGTTGTTCTTTCAGACAGGCACTTTATTTTACTTTTGGAATTTACTTTTAGACGAAGAGCTGAGATGTGCGAGTACATGCTCCATGGTGGTCTGCACAACCGTCGAAGATAGTTATCACATTTTGGAGATTTTAAAAGCCCATTTAAAGTAAACCAATCGTCGATCATGTCACATATATTTGCGAAGCAAAAAGCTGCGCGTGGGGAGGAGAAGCGTTGAATGTGGTTAGTATGTCTGTGGAGACAGAACGGCGCAATTCGTAGCTGCATCCATCATTGGTTGGAGAGCACCCAATACTGCTCGGATTCATGGGACCAGTGATAATTCTACACCATGTCGTCAAGCGGAACGCCACATGTCAAAGGCACCTTCAGTATAAAGAAAAATGCCCAGCCGGTATTTTTTCTCATCAAGCACACTCTCTATCCTTATCCTCAAATCCACTTTGCGCACGTGCAACTCAAATATTTTTCCAATGCTATCTAACTGAAATTGGTTAGGTTGGGAGGAAGATCAATCTCCCCCTTGTGAACCAATTGTGATACCCTTCAGTGGGGGATAAGCCGGCTTTGTGTCTGCCTTGCGGTTCCGTCCCTCCGCTCATGGCTCTGCATCCTGTCAAGCCATCTGCAGAAATCTGTAAAGATAAGAAAATGAGCAGTCTGACAATTCTTCAATGTCTTGGAAGAAGAAGCTTCCAAGAGTTCTGTACCTTAAGTCACAGAAACCCGGTTAGTGGGAGAGATAGGGGCCAGTTATAGCTATCATTGAAATCCATCATTGAAAATTTTGTTTTCGTAATTTAAGACGACTAAACAAACCATATTGGCTTTAAGCGGTATCAAAATAAAACTAATTACTTATAGAATTTTTCTACAAACTAAATTACTTAATTCTGATTTAAACTTTTCTTTTAATCGATTTTTATTATTTCACTGATAGAAATCGATTTCAATGAACAGCTGATATTCGTTTCTACAATTTCGAACACAATCGTTCCACTGATGTGTTCGAATCTCAGCTGTCAGTTTTGCTTTCAATGATCAACTCTAACCTGAAAGCCTATACCAGTGGCCTTCCACTGACAGAAATTTTTTAATGATTGCTATAACCGACTTGTCAAAAAAATGAAAAAACTATTCCACTGATTTGGTCCAATGATGCATTTTAATGATAGCTATATCTGGCCGCATAGTGAGGTCTGTCTTCATGGAGCACTTCGTCCCCGCAGCCTTTACAAATGCCGTCATGCTTGAGAGTTAATCTCATCATGTGGTTTCTTAGAAAATTATGGACTGTGGAAGCACCTACTAGCATAGACAGCGATGCTATGTCGTGCTGTAAAAGCTTATTAGTTCGGTTTTTATTGTATTCTGTCCATAGGGTTTCACAAGTGGTTATAAATTTCCACTTGTTGTTGGCTTTCATTCTGATCTTTTATTTCACTCGTTCTCTGAGAATGCAGAGCGGCGGCTTCATGGCGTTTGTTTCCCACATCCATTCTCATAAGGTTCCTGGACTGTATGGCTGATCCCCAATGCGCTTTTGGCAGCTGGTTCATGCCAATTTACAGGGTAGGCCATCTAGTTATTTATTTTTAAATCATAAGTTATTTTGGCCCTTACAGTTATTTCCCGCTCGAAATATTGACAGAAAATCAGTATTATACATCCACGGAGTGAAATAATTCCCTTTACGCTTGAAAAACGTGGGGAAATATTGCTGTGTAGCCCAAACTGTGCATTATTTGAAAATAAATTTTGGCCGAAATGAAGCACCCACCTGCTATATATATATATATATATATATTAAAGATCAGGACCAAACCTAAAACTATTTAGCAATGTCGCATCCGTATAAACTTTTGAGCCCATTTAATTTATGCCAGCAAGCTGAAATTTGGAAAATATACTTCCTAGAGTTCCGAAGTGGTTCCGACTGCCACGCCCACAATTTATAAAAAAAACCGTTTAAAGCTGTAATTGAAGAGATAAAGGGTTAGAACCTTAAGAAAATATGTGGGCACTGCACTCTTTTCTGCACTTTTTCTCTGTGTTTTTTCAAAATGTGGTTTTCTTCAAATATTTGCATAGAAAACGAAAAGAAAATATATAGCATAATTTTTAGCTAATATAAACATTTTTACCCACACAAAGTTTTAGGCCACGCCCACATTTTAGGGGCATTTATAAAAAAATTGTTTTTCGTTAACAATTTCATAGAATGAAATAAAATGATATGAGTCATGTTAACCAACTTTTTTTTTAATGAAATTGAAGACATGGTTTGGGCGACCTCTTGGTCATGCAAGATGGCGCGCAATGGCACACAGCCCTTGCCACAATCGATCTTTATGCATAAAATTCCCAAATCGTGTTATTAGCCGTCTTGGTGATGTCAATTTGGTCTCCACTTTCTGCCGAATACGCGGTTGCATCTTTCATTGACATTCAACCTACACTTAAACTTTCTATCAATGATCCCACATAGATAGTTTGCACCCTCGGCCATACTTAGAGGGTACCCTTCGATAGTTGGTGGTTTGAATTGTTGTTATGTTTCTTTTATTTGTTAACAACACAAGCTCGGTATTTTTGAGATGTACCCCAAGACCACATTGTTTTATCCCCACCATAAGTGTCCGCAGTGAGTTTGCTTATTATAATTATAAGATTTATATATTATTATAAATTTGCTTAAGGTTGGTAAGAGCTTGTCTGACGCAGGCAACAACACATTGACTCCTCTGTTTTTTAATTTCAAAAGTATTTATACCCTGGACGCATAGTATTGGGGAGACTACACCTCCCTGGGGTGTAACTGATGGATGCTGTAACTCTTAGCTCAGCGTCGTAAGAGAAAGGTTACACCAATAAGCCTGAAATTCTTAGCGATGAGAGAGAGGTGTTATCTCTTTTTGGTATGTAGAAAATAAACCACAGCCCAGTTCCAAGCTTACCGTGAAGATTCTCTTCAAGAGAGACAGCGGCATGGGGTAGCTTTTTTGGTTTTTGTTCTGTTTAGGTGCCGCTAAATGCGCCTCAAAACTTACCACTAAAAATTAAATGCTGAATTATCAGGCATATTTTATCAAACAAATGAAAAAGTTCTTTGGATATTTATCCTCAAACGTAACAACAATTACAAGTAAAATAAAAATAATAAAACAATAAACTGAACAGCCATGCAAAGAAGGTCGCTTTTCGAGACTGACCCTTGTCAGACGAACAAAACAACAAATCATCAAAGTTCTTGCCTTCAACCCCTGTTTTTATCTTGAGAAAGTTATCACCGAGGTTATCTTACACAACAGCGATGATATCCTATTGCGGCAACTGGAATAATACCCCAGAATGAAAGGGGTGGTAGTGCCGGTCATTCGTATTCTAGTATGACTAATTTTTTTACGCTGCGATCAGCTATCTCAAAAGGTCCGGCAACGACAATTCAAGGTGAAAAATTTAGTGGATTTTAGAATATATACGCGGGCTGAGATCTACGCGTGTTGCGCGGTTGACCTTTGGTCTTCCGAGGAGAATGGAGTTAGTCCGAAAATGTCAAATAACCGTGATGTTTTCAATTTAATTTATTGTAGTTGTTATTGTTGACCTTTTTAATCCTCCAAAGACAGTGGAAGGAGATCACCATTTGGTGAACTTAAGACGTGGTATATATGTTTTGAGGAAATGTTGCTTGTGGCGTGGATTCTGAGTTAGGACATATAACAGGCACGAGAAATATTGCATATCTCTCGAAAGGAGACTGCCAAGCAGATTGAATACGCAGATAGTCTCATGCCATTTCCATAATAAAAGTCCTGCCAATCATCATTAAAATTACATTCGTTTTCTACAAAAAAAAAACACAGATATATTTCCAGTTTGCGGATTAAATGTACCAAAATCTATTTCATTTGACAATTCCATGCAATCCACCAGCCACGCAGCCACTACCACCTATGGCGATCTGCTATTTATAATCGTGCACAGTTGTGACAATGACAAGGGGAACAACTAACGCCTCCCGTAGAGAAAGTTCTCCATGATCTTTAAAATACATTATCACTACCAAACGATTTGACTTGACTGGCCTGTTGTTAAAGCCAGAATCCACCCTCAGACACAACACTCACAGCATAGAGATGGTGATGTGATGCTTCCATTGGTCCATTGTTTGCATTCGATAATCCTTTCTTGATCGGCAAACTCGTCCTTTAACATAATTTTTCCCTTAATGAAAGAGAAAAGGATGCAGAGTGCACGAGTATATTCGCCTATTTTCCATTTTCCATAAAAATAAAGCGATTTTGATGTTGCCGGTGAATATTGGTAATGCAAGACCATGGAATATGTGACACGTGCCGAATTTTAATAAACGACTTCGTAATGAGTTTGCAGTATAGTTGAATTTATTGTTGTGGGAATATTCAATTGTTTGCCAATTATGAGCAGAGGATCCTGTGGGAGTGTAGAATATTGACAAAGTATTTGTTTGAAAATTAAACAAAAATATTATCATAAATCATAAACTTTAGAAAATAACACGGGCGCACGGATAATTGAATTTAACTATTTTTCTCTGGCTGGTCAAAACGTTGGTGATGCGTCTATAGAAGAACACCTTAGCCTCTCACCATCAACTCCTACTACTCTTCGTCGCCCAATCCCTTTGGAAGGGTGTTCGTGGCAGTATAGAAGAGAGGAGGAGAGGAGTGCGCTCGCAGTAAGTCAAGGAAAACATATTTGGCTAATCCGGTCGGTAAGTCCACAGGTTTACCTTTTACAAATTTCAGAAAGAGTCAAAAGCAAGAGTACCGGCTAATAAAAAGAGGCCGATAAAAATCTAAAAAAACAGAATTGTTTATTAACGCTGAACTTATATATCAAATTTAAGTAGGACAATTAAAATAATTTATTTTCAAGACAAAATGATACCTTTCTTCCATGGATTAAAAAATACCTTTTGGATCATTCAGTACAAGTTGTTTTGGTTGGTTTCAAGTCTGCAACTCACCAAATAAATGCTGGTGTCCCCCAAGGCTCCGTTTTGTCTCCGACTCTCTTTCTCATATCAATGATCTCATGTCTGTAACTTCTAATCTAATCCATTTCTTCTCTGATGACAGTACGCTTAGCTTAGCTTATTCATTTTTGGATTTACGACCCTAATCTGCGGGCGTGGAGCTGGAACGGCAACGTAGGTTAAGCTCATTCAATTCTTACCTTGACAGCATTCTTAACTAGGGTAAAACCAACATTTGTAGTAGAATGTAATGCTTCCAAAACTCTATGCTGTATTCTGTCATTAAAGTGAAACCCCAATACTCTGCCATTATCCATGAATGGCACTTGCATCGCTGAAACTGAAAGCCTTTCCATCCTCGATATGTGCGTTAACGACAAACTTCGTTGGAATGACCACATATTCGATGTCGCCAAGAACGTTGCGAAATGTCTAGGCTTCCTCTGGTGATGCAAGAAATATTTCACCCCTTCTGATCTGACTAGAATTTATAAGGCGTTTATTCGTCTGGTCATCTGGTCTGGTACACCAATAACATATTTGGCGCTACTGGACAGGATTCGAAGTCGTACGATTAAACTAATTGGCGATCGCTTCATTCTCTTAGTCATCGTCTCAATGTCTCCTGCCTTTGGTTTTTTTTATCGCTACTTCCACCATAATTGCTCAAACGAAATATCCAGTTGTATTCCACCCCATGCCGGGGTGCCGTTATCCCAAATTTAATCATCGCCTTGCCTATAAAAAAATAGTTTATCTCGGCTTGATTTTTTATAGTCATATCCAAGATTTGCCAAGATTAAGTTTGCGATAAGCATTCCATAAATTTCAATAATATATTAATGCAAATGAATTTAAATAAATGCAAATGAATGCAAAATGCATTCATGAGAGATTGCACGCAATTGAGTGCATTCATTTAAATGGTAGAAAAATAAGTGCACTCATTTGAACGCAAAATGAATGGTGATTGCATTCATTTTTCCACTGAAATCTGAAATTAAAGTCAGTGAATGCAATCAATAATTCAAATTCATCAAAGATGATTGCATTCTTTTACAACGCTGTCTTCGATAACTAAAAGAGATAGCTATACAAAAAACTTAAGAACAACGAGGACGACGTCGGGATTTTTGGTCTATCAGCGGAGCTCTTCAAATACGGAGTTGTTGTATTGGTAGGCGCTTGCACCAAATCATCAATTTATAGAAGAAAGCATGGCCGATGACAAATGAACCATTAGCTCTATCCACAAGAAAGACTAACTATCCAACGTAATGGGTAAACGTATCAAACCTTCATAGCTTTTTAACCTTCAATCTTGAATTTAAGGTCTTCAATTTGAATCTGATACCAACTCCAATCTTAAATCTCTTTCGCTTAGCTTACGAGATAGGATCGCTAGCAATTACCTACACATATAATTGTATTTGTAATCCCAAATATAATAATCCAACCTTTATCATCCATAAGAGATCCTTAAAATAATTAAATTAATAGTTCGGTTCCTTTAATAAATGACTCCTCATAATCACCGTGGAATTATGTAAATTTTGTTACAAGTATTCGAGTTTGTTCCTTACCACCACCTGTTTTCATTTCCCTACACAAATAATATACTGCACCTATCATTCTTCTTCTGTTATCCAACTCCTTTTAAGAGTCCTTTACATTCTACTACACACTCTGTACGGTGCAAAGATCCGTTTTGTAAATAATTTTATATGCAAATCAAGAGTGACTTTGTACACATATAGTCGGAATTAGTAAGGCAGAACTAAGTTATTCAAAAAAGTCCTTACATTTTGCCCATAAAGTCGTCTGACCATGTGTTCTGTGAATTTCCATGGTCATGTTGTGTGGTATGTCCCACACCGGCTGCTGTGCAATGGTGAGTTGTTAAAAATTGGGTTTTTATTACGATTTAACTGACTTTCGCGCTGACAGCGGAACAATGTGTTAAACGAACAAAAACAACAACTTTTACGAACAAAAGTCGAAAATTTAACGGATCCAGAAGGTTCAAATTCAAATCCTTCGAAACAGACATACATATGGTGAAGCGAATTTTTAATCGCTATCGTTTAATTGTTTCCATATCCACTTTGATCGTGTTTTTATTGCTAAACATCGCAGATGGCTTGGAACTAATGTTTTCAATTACATACATTTTTTTCCTCAGCCTCTTTGGATTCAGACTCCGCTCATCCTGGAGACGACAAAGGTATGTCACGAGCCAAAACATGCACACACAACAACAAAATAAAAAATGTCAACAAACACCATTGATTTCTTTAAGAGCTCCTTAATTTAACCCTCATTAAGATTTATTCCACTTTGCCGACATTCATTTCACTCACCCACACTCCAGATCCAGATCCTTTTCAATTTTGATTTGCGCTTCCTTACGTGTTTATTCGACAGATGTTCCGTGCGACACATTTATCGTATACATATTCGAGTACAATTTGGCGCATTCCTCTCCTATGAACTGTGTTTTGATTTCATTCTTCTTTATTTTTTTTTGAGAAAAAAGTCCATTTACGAAGAGGAAACCAACACGTTGGATTTAAATTGCTCAATGCGCTTACGCATACATTGAATAATTCCATTCTCAAAAGACGTAACCGAACTTGCTTATCCTTTCTGAGATTCCTTCTAGATGCCAGCTGGTTGCTGCAGGGACAATTGTTCTTTTTCTCTTTTATTTCCTTAAAGGATTTTAAAGTGTGTGTATGTGTGTTGATGGAAAATTTGTGTATGGTGTATGCAACGATCCGTGTGGGTAGACCGTATAAAAGTTGTGTAGGTTTAAGATATAATGCAACTGATGTGGTCAATGGTGGAAATGCAAGTAAAGTGGAGGGAGTTCAAGTGGACCGCTTTGAGGGCGAAAGTGGTTAAGTAGTTCAGCCACAATGACATTTCGTTGATAAAATGAAACGCTTAACACATTAGTAAGATTTCCAAATTGGGTGGTATTAAACTTCTGTTGCAGATGGGATCGTCCTGAGAAGGAAATGAAACAATTCACACCAATTCCAACTCTGGTGTAAGTCTTTTTCAGGCTTATTTAGGAAAATTAATTTTTATAGACAAATGTCATCTTGTTGACAATGTTCCATATTTGACAAAACTAGTTCATTTTTGTTAATCTTTCGATTGCTTTTAATTGATTGCAGGAGTGCCTCTTTTAAACCCAATTTTGCACTGTAATTTCAATTGCTTGGAGCTTACATACATATATCAAGAATAGCTCGAGCAATGTTGTATTGATGGACATCGTCCAATTCCTCAATTTCGAACAAAAACTGACTGTTGCCATTAATTTTTTTTTTGAATTCGGCAACAAAGTATCCTTTGTGCAAACAAGTTGTAAATGTTTTGGAACGTTGCTCAGTTTTACTTATTTAACGGGCTCCCGGTCCGAGAGGAGTCTCTGTTTTCTGATGAATGTGAGTCCACATCTTGGTACAGCTTATTTAGCGTGCTGTTGTACATCTACTACATTCGCCCTTCTGACGGCAAATAGGACCAAATATCAGTTGAATCATTTCTTTTCGAAATAGTGTAATGTTAACTGTTCACTGCTGCTTATCGTCTTTTTACGGTGACTGCGAATGGGACTGAAAGCAGCGTCTGTTTGGCTGTGGATTTTTTGTACGCTCTAACAGAGGAAAATGATGCCGCTTCTTACGAGCTCCTCGACAAACTTACGATCAATGTTCTTAGTATGATGTTAAAATTGTCCTTCGAGGAAATACTATGAGATTTAACGCTGATCGTTTGCTATCGCAAAAAGTTGCTAGAAAGCTTGGAGGTCGCGTATACCTTATCCTCCGTGAAGTCCCTTGCAGCCAGAGCCAGCACCAATTGCTGAAGACCAATGGTATAGGGAAAAGAAAGAGCATAGAATTAAATAAATATTAGGTATAAACCAATTGTGTGTGCGAAGATATATTTTGGACACGAATGGAGGTACCTACAGTTTAATGCCGAACGGCAATTTTATTTTGAGAAGCTTCTCATGACATTTCTTACTCTTGGATTTTTGTCAGACGTTCGTAAGGGGTGGGGCAGCGAATAAAAAACTTTAAGGTGGTATGGGCCGGGACTGCAAAATATATAAATATACTGCAACTACAATAAAAGAAGGAGCATGCTTCTTATCAACTCATTACCAAGAATTGGTATATCTGATGAATCGAGTTTCTGCATAGTTTGTCCCGCTCACATGAGGACTCACTTACTTTATTTAATGGGTTACCTGACACAAAGCATCATCCCATCCTCTGCGATCTTGAGGACGCTACTTTCAATTTTCCAGACCAAGTACTCTGTCATCCCCCATGTGGCCGAACCAATGTAGTCAACGTGTCATATCTTTTTGGACTACATCTACATCTGGGAACAGCTAGTGGAATTCGCGAAAAGGACCCAATTGCACAAGAAAAAGACCCTATTAACTGTAGAGGTATCAGACTCCTAAATATATCTTCTTCCGCTTCCAAAACCATTTGTCAATGATCTGATTGAACCCCATTAGTGCAGTTTTAGGCTCGGTAAGTCTACATTTGAACAAATATTTACACTACGCCATCAAATTTGTATTGACTTCAATGCCGCACATGACAGCTTTTATAGAGACGAGTCCTACAAAGCCATGTCTGGTTTTGGCATCCCTGCCAAACGCAACCGTTTGTGTACGAGGAAGAAGAGAAAGCTCGCTGCTACATAGACTCTTCATGTCAAAAGAGGATTAGGCAAGACGACGAACTGTCATGTAACTTCTTTAACACCACGACTTCAAAGAACTGAGCAAAACTAACAAGCCAACATAGGAAGCCGATCGTTAGCATTATTTTTTAAGGCCCAGCTTCATCTGGGACTGTAGTGCTGCCAAAGTAAGTAAATAAGAATTCAAGTTATAAAATTAAGCATATAGCAAAAAGTTGGGTTATGTATTTAATTTTTATAAAGAGATCGAAGCGCTTAAACTAATGGTGAGTCAACTACTTCTCTGTATCACGTGTTGAACGCCAATAGCCTGTTTGGCAGTTACAAGTATGAGTTCCGGTCCAGATGATGGATCAAGTTATTTACCTAGACCAAAACATTGGGAGTAGAATGGTTGTAATAAAAATGTCATTGTCAGGATTACGTGAACACGATTGAACAAATAAAATACATATTCGGAGAATTTTGTTACGGCATCACTCCCTTACAAATAGTCCTTTGAAACCTAATTTCCAAGTTATAAAAAAATATGTTTTTAGTTAAAAAAGAATATAATTTATTAATTCAAAATTTTTATTTTTTCCATGACACGCAAGCAGTCATTTGTTGTGGTGAGCGGTTTTCTCAAATTCAAAGAAAGGGGACATGCAGAATTTTCAAAAGATTATTTTGTCATGAAAAAAATCTTCCGGGTCACTTCATCGCATATAAATTAGATCATCAATAGAAAATGCGGAGAATATGTCAACTATGGGAAAGTTATTATAAGAAAACAGACGAAAATCCATAGAAAAATGATCTCCCTAAACCAGAAAAGAGTATCCTTGCATTCTGTGGGAAAGTAATATCGGTGCGTTTAATGGTCATCCGGATGTGACCTAGGTGCATGCTGCGAAAATTTATGCGAAATGCAAAATAATTGAATATCTATAAGAAAGGGCGATAAAAAGGACATTTCCACCTCAAGAATTAGGCATATATCTGGGAGAAAATTTACAACGAGGACGAATATTATTATTTATTTCCAATTTTTATAGAGAACTTTGGTTGATCAAGAATATGTGTCATAGGAATATTGAGAGTTGCTATGATTTATTGTCGGAGATTTCGAGCCGTTAATGGATTTGGAAACTAAAGCAACTTCGTCCATGAGTTCAAGGAAACTCACTTCGTTTACCTAATTAGATACATTGCTTCATAAATCTCCTTAGCAATAGACCTAGAAATAACACTCCCTAGATTGTTCATTCAAATTCTATAGCCAAATTCTTGAATGAAAAACTTTGCCATTCTTTAAATTAAAATCCCACTCCTTTCTTAATCTGTAGGTGGTTAATCCCGTTCTCTAATCAGTAGCAATCATGCATAAGGTGTAGACCGTTTTCAGCTAAATCTAATCAGCTTATTGTAATTGAAAACATCCGGAAATACCCATTTATGTTTGGGCGGCAAGTTTGAAAGACTCCGCAGAGACTACCAAACTCGACACACTTTGACATAATTACCTGTTTGTAGGTGGCCTAATCCTTATATAAGAAAAATAAGGATTAACATCACAGTTGTCTCGCCATGTGACACTGACACGTGTTCAGCAAAATTTTAGGTTGACCAGTCTCGTAATACCCTTTACAGGATTAGGATTCGGATTCCTTTGCTGAACACATTTACATTGATACTGTGTACGATATTTTGAATTTTCCACAACGATGAACAAGTGATTTGAAATTGTGTTCTTTCTAATTGAAAACATTTTTTTTACGAACCCAGTTAAATTTAAACTCTGGCAATTCATTGACCCGTGAAGTAATCTGCACACAATTCAATACATGTATGTACACAAAAATTGCAACAATGCATTGAACTGAATTTCTATTGAGTGTTCTACATTTTTTTAAGTGAGGGTTGGGTACCACACACTTTACATCGCTCGCACAACCTCCCTCATATACGGAATATTAACAGTTTACAACGAACTTTCATGGCTTGTGAACAGGAACATACGAAGTATAAAATGCGTGAACGTTTTTAACGATACACAATAAAAATTTGTAAAATACCTCAATTGAAAGAAAGGGGTTAGAATTTTATAGATTTGTTGCGGGTTGGCTTGCGGAAGCAAAATCAAAGAGCGAGGGAGAGAATTGAAAATTCATTAGAAGTTAATGACGTGGAATTAATTAAAAATGAATTTAGATGGAAATTTTGAATATGAATGCACCTTGTTTCGGGGGGGGTTTGAATGATTTGCATAGGACGATACGCATTTTACGAGGCTTAACAAGAGGTCTTGTGTCTTGGTTGGATTATTCAAGCAGGGTTCTTTATAAAGATTTAATTTTTATAAAAAATGATTGCTATCTCTTCCTAAAAGAGTTTAACGGAAGTAAATGCAATTTGTAATGAATGCATGCAGCAGTGAGGAACTTGAATTCATTTGTCAGAATAGCATGCTTCTTTCTCGGCAATCGCAGTGCGTCTGGGAATTTCAATGTCGAAATGTGGATACACTGAATCAGTGCTTAGTGTGTTGGACTACTAAGCCACTGTGTTAGGTAACTACAAAAAGCAATTTTGGAAACACAGCAACCACTTGGGTATTTCTTTTATCATTACAACTGCTTAAAGGTGTAGTTTGCCTAACAAATCTTTCAATTCCATCCATTATGTATCTACTCCTACAAATTATTAACGATATTGACATAATTGGAAGAATGCAGCGTGATGTCAATTGCAATTTCGTGGGTATTGAGACGGAGGCGGCGAGGATGGCGTCAAGGGTCAATAAGGGCAAGTCAATGTTTTCAACAAGCCATTTAGAACAGAACTTCACCACAGACACATGTCACTGCGAGGTGACATTGTCTACTTTGGGCACCGCTATTAACTCAGACAACGCTGAAATCAAACGAACATTTACGCCCGCTTCCCGCTGCTTCATTGAACCTAGAAATCAATTGAGCAGGAAAGAACTCTCTCTCGAGCAACTAAAGTGACCGTTTATTATCTCAGTTCTTCTGAACTTTGGATAATTAATGTCTGTTAGCATGGACTTTGTCAAAAGTGGATGAGTTTGCTCTTGGCTGCTTTGAGACGGGGAGTGGAGGAGGAGGTACAACGACAAACTGTAAGGGGCTTGGCCAAAAAAGTGAAGGTTCAATGACTGACAATGACAATGCTCCAGCACAAAACATCTTTGAGTCTAAGCCCGAGGAACGGGGCAGTAGAGGATGACCACGACTCAGGTGGGGCACGCAAGTGAAAAGGGATCTTAACGAACTTAGCGTGTGAAATTGAAGGCAGCTTGCTTAAGATCGAGCTGGCTTGATTGTTGAGGCCCAGAACAACCCGGATTGTAGCGCCACATAAAGGAAAGGAAAGCTACTACAGTGTTGTTACCTGAGATTTCTAATATACCATTAATAAAAATCGAATGTACGATAAACTGTTCAATCACGCCATGACATTGTTTACATACTATAGAAATCTGGTTTTATAAACTTGATTGAAAAGTTTCGCTGCCCCACCTCTCGCGAACGTCTGACAAACATCCAAGAGTAAGAAATGTCATGAAAAGCTTCTCAAAAATAAATTGCCGTTCGGAATCGGCATTAAATTGTAGGTCCCGCCCTTCGTGTCAAAAATATAACTTCGCACACACAATGGTTGGAGAAGCTAGGCTTTAGGTCCTGTATGGGCCGTTTACGCCTAATATTTATTTTATTTTTAAACTTTTTCATAAGTCGAAATAGTGACTTGATTCGAACCTCCCTCAATGGTAAATTTCTCAGCAGGACTATGCGTCCGAATATGGCACGTGAATGATCCATTTCACGATGTTGACAAAATGTGGTAGAATATTAGGACAACGTGTTAAGGATCATTCACATGAGAGCGAATTGCGAACTGCGAACAAGGGAATATTCGTAAATTCTGACATTTCATTCACATGACAACTTTTTTTGGTCGCAGGTACTCGCGAACTTGATTTGTAAATGTTAGCAGCAAGATGTGTTATGTGATGTGAGGTTATGTTCGAAAGAATTTTTTATTCGTGGATTTGTGGCTCGCGACTGTATTACGTGGATTGTGAATAAAGTGCGACAGTTCGCGACAAGAATTTTTCAATTCACTGTAAAATTGTTATACTCTTAAATTTAGCTTTTTAAATCAATTTAGACTCAATTTTTTTTAGCTATCATTGAAATGCATCATTGGAATAGTTGTTTCATTTTTTGACAATTCGGTTATAGCAATCATTGACAATTTCCTGTCATTGGAAGGACACTGGTATAGGTTTTAAGGTTAGAGTTGATCATTGAAAGCAAAACTGACAGATGAGAATAGAAAGAGAATCGAACATATCAGTGGTACGATTGTGTTCCAAATTGTAGAAACGATTATTAGCTGTTTATTGTAATAGATTTCTGCTTCACAGCTTCCCAAAGCGCTTGTAGACTATATTCACACACGTTATCTTTATGGTAAAAAAGCTCTCTTACTGATGTACCAACATAATGTTATTATGTAATTTGACCACAGATCTTAGGAAGAAAAATTAAATAAACAAAAGCGTTAAATATATTTTTTTTAATAAATCGAATAGTTAGGTATCTACATTTCGGTAGACCTGTTACCTGTTTTGGTTCCTTCTCCTTTGTGAGTGCACTTTTCACACTTTGTTTTTCTGTCAAGCAGGATAATCGTCAACCGTTTTCGGTTTAAAACAAAAGTTTTCTCTATGAATGGAACGCAGGTACAATATTTAGAGCAGGCATATCTACATTCAGTCTTTAAATTTTATGAACGAACGAAATAGTTTTCCTTCTTCAATTATAAGTGAATTTTCGTTTGAGTAAACATTGAACAATAGCTACCTACAGATTTTACCAAAAAGGATTTTATGTGTCAATAGAAGAAAGAAAGAACTTAAAAATTGCAAGTCATGTCAAAACCACGAAACCATTAACCATGTCACACCGATTCTGCATATTTGTTCCACATGACCATGCTGTCGTCACCGTTACGCAAACATCATTAATCTTGTTTTTACATTTTTTTTTTATAAAACCATAATTTACTAAATACACGTCATATCCCCACAAGGACATTCTTTTTTTTATTTGTTCGAAAATACATTTAAAAATCTAACCACACGACTCTATTCATTCATCTATCTACATAGATGAATTTCAAGACAATATTCTGCTGTATTACAATTTAAATTACAAGGACATAACGTAACGTTGATCTCCAAAGATTAATCAGAGCGCATATTGTAGAAACATCCTTTCTGCCATCTTTCGATTCTCTATACCTCTACTTTTGATTCCCTTTTTTCTCTGCAAAATGAGGTAAAAAAAGTACCATTGTACAAGCTATATGACGTTGTCCTGTGATCCTTCCAGAACGATTAATCACACAAAAAGGGCAAAGTGATCAAAAAAGAAAAAAATTCAATTATAGATCCTGTTGGATGTCTTTGGTTTTCGGTCACATGAACTAACATGTCTCTCATTCTCATCCGAATCGGTAAAACGGTGAAAAGATGATGGATTTCAAAATGTGACGGATCTAGATCTTGGGTGAGAGGGAGAGGGGCAACCGTCTCATCTATGCACTATGCCATTTCAAAAAGGATATACCTATGTTCTGTAGGTACCATACCATCGGTTGTGTGTGACGGATTGTGCGCAACATTATAGAAATATTTAGAGCATCAAAAGAAGTACACTGTTGCCTCGTTCTTGTACCTACGGCTAGGACGGCAGTGATTTTAATTTTCCAGACACATCTGCTTTTAAGAATTGAATTGTTATGAAATCGTGATTAGATGGCTGCAATTGCAAAAAAATAAATAAAGGAGATCCTTTCAGATGGCTGAACTTGTTCAGAGAGAAGAATAGTCGATGATACGATTTTTTTGCACTTTCTTTGTTAATAAATTAGCAGTGATTGTGTCTGAAGTGAAGAGTCAAAGACGTTTTCGCGATGGGGGGAACTGGAAGAAGAGCTTAACTGACAACTGAGTAGGTACTTCCATCGAGTGCATATTATCTACTACACTACACCATAAGAAATATAGTTAGGTAAGGTACCAGCAATGTTTTTATTCCCAATAGGTAGTTGCAATTCTGGTAGACAACTCTAAAGGTACATACATAGCTCAATTTAAATTTGTTCTTTAATCTATTGCATGCAAGTACCATAACTTAAAAATGTATGGAACGTTCAAAAGAGCTGTTAGCCAAGTTGTCCCTGGTAGTTGGTGAGTAATTGGCGAAAATGGCGAAAAGAGCTGCTTCCTGAAGTACCTTCTTGTATCGGAGTATCTCCTGCAATACGCTCAACAAGTTAAAGGTTTAAAGGTTACTCTAGTGATTATCGGATCAAATTATCTGAATCCTTAGATAAACATATCACTGTCTCTTAAGCAGAGATCTTTGCGATCGCAACTGTTGCAAATATCCTTTTAAGGAAAAGATTTAAAGGCTCTATATTTTCACAAATACTCAGATAGATCAGTAGCCATGAAAGCCTGCTCTGTTGCTACAATCACCTCCAAAATTATGGGCAAGGCCATAAGCAATCTAAACAGGCTGAGAAGATGCTACTCTGTAACTATAACCCGGGTCCCTACGGCTATCCTCGCTCTTGCGAGGTTTCGTTAGCGTTGGTTCATAACCATGTATTGGATGCTGCTCATCGTTCCACAAAAATTAAATTATTGAGCTGTTACGTATACAACATAGCGACTACTGATATAATCTTGCATCATGCAGACATTCAAAGCTGTTGAAAGCTGAGTCCAAAACTCAGCAGATCTAAATATCGGCTGGGACTGAAAAGTAGTGACTTAAGATCCTTAATCGGCCTTGTCACCGGTAGTCTTCACATCGAGCATCTCAAAACTATTAGGGTTAGAAACTCTGGGCTTTATAAGTGCTTCCCAGCTTTTGCAAGAACCATACTGGCAAACACTCCATGAACTAGCCAAATTCGAAAATGACTAAAGTGACAAAGTTTAGTTTATATATAGTTTAGTGTATCTCTTCACCGACCACAATCGCGCTACGCTTCCATCACATCAGCCTTGTTCACTGAGGCCGTAAAGCTCAGTCCAAAGCAGACAAATCACATGTTCTCTTAATTGCTTTTTTGTTCATTGCCTCTGTCTGTACTCTGCCCTGAGCAGAATTTCTGCCCTTACTTTTGAGGTAGAGCAGATTTGTGAGAAACGTCAAAATCAGCTGTGATTGCAAATTAATTGTTTTGTCGTCGAAGTAAAAAGTTGTTTGTTGATTGATTAAATGGAAGAAATCGAAATATCTTGTCAAAAAGGGCAATCGGACCCCCAATACTAACAAACAGTTTTAAGAAGTTGTCATTTTTGACAACTAACATATGGCTATACTTAGAACTGAAATTTTTCACAAATTTGTGCTTTGGCTTTTTTTCTCATTGAATAAAGCTATCACACCTTACGCTTCCTTCGAGGCTCTAACGTTTGAGAGGGGGTCTAAACGTTCCGACATTTATTCAACAGCAAGCCCTTTGTCGTCTCAGATAAACTAGTCTTACGGTATGGAGGTATCAATCCGCATTTATAAGTGTTCTCGGATGAGGACCAGCTTAAAAAGAAAGGAAATTATATTTTGAATCAACATATCTTTTCGCAACAACTACAAACAAATTAGAAAGTGGAGAAACAGTTCAAGCGTCATTTTCTATTTGCTTAAACCTACTTAATATTTCAAAACGTCCTAATTCGTTCTTTCCATTTTTCGTCTATACTCGTACATTGTTGTGAACATTTTTTATTTCATCATAACTTATTTTAAACGAGACAAACAGTCGTATATACAGAAAACTAAGTTAAACAAATTCGGTTCACATCGTAAACAACAGTACAATTGACACATTTACAACTTGTTCGAACATTCGATTGGAATTCAACTGTCATTGGTAATTCTAACAAATTTTCATAATTTCTCCATCTATATGCAAATCGATCAATTACGAGATGTGTAATTGACAAATATCAATCCCCATTGCCATTCATTGCAAAATTATTTGTCAGCTCGTAAATTTCATATTTTAAAAAGTAGCTACTCTTGTGTTGCAGGAACGATGTAGAGCCGACTTAAAAGCAGGAGCATATAAATTGCCTCATTAGCACTTAGCCAAGATAATCGGGATCAAATTTTTGAAAATTCATCGGTAGTCCCTTTGCATGAAAACTCCACTGTCAGCGAATTTTATTTTATCATCCCATTCAGAAAGCAAAGTGTCACGTTGTTTGGCGGGGGTTGGTTTTGGTTTTATGCATAAAGGTATAACGTGCGAGGGGACATTATTATGTTTACCAAAAAATACGAAATCACTGAAACAATTAGAATTAACTTGGCGGGTATTTACTGTTGCTATGCTTTTTAGGTAGGCAGTTACCCCGCTATTAAGCTAATTTATGCGCGAACATGAAAGAGCAATTTCGGGGATAAATCTGTTTATTTATTGCGATAAATGGAGGATTTTGACTCCTTTTTTTACGTTTAAACTGTTTGTAGGTTGTTTATTTATGTTTTTTTTTTGTAAGTAACGCGACACATTGGGGTAGTTATTAGTTGGTGTGCAATAACAATTGTCCTAGCTTAAGCAAAATGTAATTTGCTATAGTGAATTCTGGGATGTTGTTGTTTTTATTTTTTTGAAAAAGTGATGATGAACATGTTAAGAGAAGAGTCTCTCTGCTGGAATACGCCTGTATAAAAAAAATACACCAGCGTGCACAATTATGTTTAGAAGTGCGGATATAGGGGAAGTACTTGACGTTTTTTCGGATGTATACCTAAATGCAATTTGTATTCAAATTACGTCGTTAAAGAAAGCAGTTCAGAACGCTTCGGCGATATAACTACGCTGACTACTTTATTATCAAAATGAGTACAAATAAGTGTGAATTTGTGCAAACGTTGCGCTCATTTTACGACAGACGCGGTAGTCCTTTAAAGTCTACTCTCCAACGTTGGGTGACCAATGTGCCAAGATGACCGCTTCGTTTATTTATCGTCGTACTGAATATTAATATCCCCAAAGAAAGAAGTCAAGCGGTGTCAAATCACATGATCGACGTGCCACGGCGCACGTGAGATAACACGGCCATTGAATTTCTCGCGCAATAGAGCCATTGTTTCTTTGGCTGTGTGGCAAGTGGCACCATCCTGTTGGAAGCACATATTGTCCGACTGAATTTTCGATGAAGTACGACTCGATGACGCCGTCAGCTTATAAACCGCACCAAACAGTCACTCTTTGTGGATGCATCGGATTTTTTACAATCACAATTACAGTTCTGCTTGTTAACGAATCCACTGAGGTCGATTATGCTGACCAAAAATGCATTTTGATTTGAACGCCAATTTTCGTAAAAGGCTTCAACAATCTTAACGCGCTGCTCAATTGAGTAGCTCTCCATGGTTGAATTTGTCAAACACTGAAACAAAGAAATGTTAAATTAAGTTGGGCAAAAAACTAGACGTAAGAGTTTAACTCACAGTAAACATCGTGCATTATGGTTGGAACACCCTTTATAACAATTAAACATAGGGAACTATCTCATGGAGCACTGGTTAAAAACCCACAACTCTAAAATCAGAGGAATATTGATAGCCTAAGAGTTGCTGTCTTTAGAGACGCGGAAAAATATAGCTTCGCACAGCACACAAAAATAGTTAAAAAAAAGGCAGACCTTGTACATTAGAGAACCACGTCTAGTCGACATCCATTCCAAATTTGTCTCTAATATGAGATTTTTTGTGAGAACAGTCGCTTTAAACAATGTCAATCGGCTTAGCGCTTTATTTTATAAGATTTAACTTAATAAATGGTTTCCATCAATTAACCGACGAATTTTTGCAAACCAAATGTGAAGAAATTTATTATTATTTTTTTTTGTGTTTTATGTCCCTTTTTTGGGAAGTAAGAGGTTGTAGGTTGTAGGTTCTATACTTTGAACATTATAATACCAACGTGCTTAATTTTGGTTCAGGTGAGTTCTTTGATCTGAAGGTTTTCTTGGACATCCTTACATGGACTGTTAAGGCTTAACCCATCCCTTCTAGCCCGCGAACCAGCAATAAAAAGGATTAAATCAATTAACACAAAATTGCGTCCTAAGTCAACCGCACAAAATATACAAAAAAAAAAACAAAAACACTGCAATAACAATCCGTAATGTCATGTCCAATTGGTCACCCCGTAAAGAAATTAAACCAAAAATACACATCCTATCAAAAAGCAATATTTACATTAGACCGCGATTTTTTACTAGCAACAGGATATTCAGGACAAGCAATTTACCATCGCTTATAATTGGATTAAGAGATCAGAAGAAATTCTCCACGGTTATCCCATGGAAGCACATTCATCTTCATGTCCTCTTGGACGAACCAGAACCAGGAAGTTGAGAGAATACAAAAAGCAAAAAAAAAAGTTTCCATTTTTTTTTTTTAATTGAAGCAATAACACTCCATCAATTCCGGGGATGCTGCTAAGACGTGGGAAACGGCCAAATTCTTGCTCTTTGTATCCGTTTTTCTTTCAGGTAAGTTAATAAAATAGGTGTAATGGAAGGCTGAGCGTATAGCTAGCTTCATACACATATTGTATTCATACCATTTCTTCGTGGTCGAATTGTAGAAAAAGGATACAAAGAGGTAGCCTGATAGTATCGCCTTTCTGATTTGCATAAATGCTAATGGAGAGGCAAATCTTCATTACGGGGATGTAATTTCATTACACAAAATTTAGTTGTCCTGCCAGAGAATTGATAAGAAAGAGCGATCATCAAAGCGAATCAAATTGGTTGGTTTTTTTTTTTTGTTGCCTTTCTGATCTGGTGCACATATCAGAGCCCTGAGGCTGCGATTAGCTAGATATGGGAGTACCTGAGCATTCCTCATACGTGAAGTGAATCGAAGGAAGGAAGAAACGGAGAAACTAAGGTCTTATAAAGAATGGTATGCAAATTTATGTGACAGTTATCTTCGAGTATTTTGAATATAGGTTGACATTTTCTGGGCCTGATGTTAAATGTTTTTCTTAATTTTTTTTTTGTATCACGAAAACAAAAGGATGTTGGTTGGAGAGGGAAATTCCTTTAGGCTAATTGCGTGTTTTGAGTTTCTTTATGATTTGTTGAGTAAAGTTTTAGATATTAAGTTAGTTTTTTTTTGTTTGTGAAAAGGTTAAGCAGTTGCCAAAGGGTTCACTTCAAACAATTGCTTCAGTTGGGTTGTTTTGAGGACAATCTTCATAACAAAATAATGTTTGATTTAAAAGTCCCAGTTCGGAAAACATAGTTGGAAACAGAAATTACTTTGCTACAAAGGTTATGAAGTAAAGTTCGTTTCATGAGCATCAAAGAGTGTTAAATTATAGAATGAAGAAAACAATATTTTCAAACACTTTAAAACTCCAGGTTTTGGGCGCGCCGCTTTTAGTTTTTCAGAATTTTAAGAAACAGCACTTTTCGTCCAGCACTCGTCGCGGTGTGGTCGACGCATACTCTTTAGGGCTTTTATAGACTGCAAGTTGTCCTTTGAGATCTCCACGAAGATGACATAAGTGGAGTTGATTGTTTGGGAGAGTTTAGATGAACTATCGCCAAGCGGGAACCCAAATTTGGCCATCGCCATGTAGATTTCCTGGTGATGAATGCTAAGTTATGCGGCCTTATGAAAAGATAGTTAGTCTCGTCTTCAAGTCAATGGGTCTTTTTAAGAATTTATAATATATTGGTATTCGTTCGATCGGCCAGTCATTTAGTATGTTGCAATTCGGTTTGAGACATTCACACAGTACGTTGGAAAGGATCTTATTTAGATGGGATATGACTAGATATTTCTTGGACCACATAGGATCGGAGCATATGGAGGCGATTGTCCAGTCATCGGGAATGATTTCGCTCGCTCAGTTGATGATCCATATGAGAAAAGCTCTGATGGTAGGTCATCTGAGTCAGCAGTTTTATGTTTCTTAATATTTTTTAGAGCCTGAAATTGGCATTGAATGTTGCCGCAAGATAGTGGTCAAAGTCGAAGTTTGCCCCTCGAAAAGTGTGCACGTGCAAGATATCAGAAGCATCGGTTGGCACATGGCCGATAAAGTTGGCAGTTAGATTGGATCCTTAGCCTTTGCAACCTAGTACTACTTATCTATCACCAGCTGCCGCAAAATCAATAAGTCGGTAACCCTTGTCTGTTGTCCTTATCCGCCAAAGATGTTTTCTTTCAGATTTTAGCATTTTAATTTAAAATGCAAACTCCAATTTCATCCTTTCATATATTTAAATACATTATAACCTTTTCGAAACGATCAAAAGCATACAAATTGTTCTTTGAACTATCGTTATTTTATGACTTATGTAGAGGAATCAATTAGCATCGTTGCCGATGAATTTTATATCAGGCGGTATTTTCGATTATAATAGACCGCCGATTTGTTTTAAGATTCAACTTTATGTGTAGACTAAAATAACAAGTTCACAGGTAAAAAAATAGAAATGAATAAATAAAGAAAATAAAAAGGATTTGAAAGTCATAAAAATGTAGTAAACAACAGTTTACCCAATTTCCCCGAAATTTAAAAATGTTGATGTGAAAATGTGTAATGAAGTCAAAACTAACGCACTCTCGAAAATATTGTACTGACAATCAGTTAACTCATAGTAATGTGTATTATGTTTCTTCGCCAATGATTCTGAATTTTGGCTAAATCTGATGAATGTCACCCGAGGGACAAAGTTTTAAATTACTTACTTCAATTCTGACGAGACTAACTGAAAATTATTACCAAATTTAATTATTCAAATGCCGAAATATTATAAAGTTGAACATAAACTAATAATATTATTTTTCTTCCATCTCCATCATCGTCATCAGTTTGCAGTTTTTGTTGGAAAATACATGTATGTATAATTGAAAATAAACTTCAAATGTAAATGCAATGCGTGTGTTTGTTCGAATGGCATCCCGGATCGGGGAGTTCTTCCGGACTACCAATCGTCGAAAAAACGAGAAAGTTCCCCAACGAAAATCATCAAGAGACGTCAAATCACAAAGTCTTGGGAGGAAGAATTTATAGATCAACTATAGGAAACTATTCGTTCTTCGAATGTTTCCTTCAATAAATTGATGTTTTTACAACTACGTGCCATACAGAAAATAAAAGACCGTCCAAGTGAAATATCTTGAAAAGTGTTTAATCACTAGCAGCATAGTTTTAGAAGTAACAGGTTAACTGGTGATTTGATGACATATGGTCACCCTGATGCCAGAAGTATGAATGGGAAAATTTTCGAATTTTCAAAATCTTTGGAAGTTTTATGCTCTACCAAAATCTAGAATGCGATGTGTACAAGGAGCCCATAATATTTTACAATGTTTCTGAACCCAAACAATATAATTCTGAGACATTCAAACGTTTCCTTGGGCGTTTCAATGCAATTCATCAAATAGGTGCTAATGCTTCGACACTCTATTTCTCATTTTTATGAATAATCTTTTGGCTGTTACCTTAAATTAATTATTTTACTTTGCTGATAACAATACCCTCAACTTCTTATATTCGTTTCATGACATATGTCAATCATCTTCGGGGTTGAAACTTAAACAGGTCATTAAAGTCCGACCGCGCTTTTATGCCTTCATGACACAATGTCGTCTTCTATCATTGAAGCGAAGCCCGAATACTTTGCTTTTGGACAATAGTCCATCGGTTTAAATCCTCGGTAAGTGCATACTTCGTTGGAATTTGATGTCCCAAGCACGCTGTGAAGTATCTAGTTTTCTTTAAGTGATACAAAAAATATTGGTGCACGAAATACATGTCATATTTAGAGCTGTCATTTATTAGGTGCACCAAATACATGCCGTGTCGCCTTACTGTCATTGTTTTATTGAACTTTCTACAGCAAATACCGAAACGAGATAGCCAGTTACATTCCACTTTCCACCCCTTAAACAATTCAACCGTACTACATCTTATGTCAATACCATTAAGCCAATATTCCGATGTACAGTTAAATAGACAGATTTATCCTTACTCGCTCAGCACATATGTGGTAGCTCTGGCTGAGTTCCGAAACGTCAAAAAAATTGCATCGATGTAAAGTTGCTTTGCAAACAAATAATTTGCATCTATAAATCTATCCTTTTTCTTTTGACGTTTTGGAACGACTTTGTATAAATCATAATGATGGATAGATTCGAAGTCCTGTTGTTTTTTTTTGACGTTGGTATAAACAAAAATGGATTCTCTTGTAAAAAAGATTAAGATTAAAGATTAAGCTAAGCGTAGATGGAAAAAGGAAAAAAAAAAATTAATCAGACTCTATTCGAAAATCTATTTGTATAATCACACGTTAAAATCCTTTATTTTTATATAAAAATACTGTTGGGAGTATAAATCTAATAAATATGCAGTTAATTTTGATGTACATCACTCATTTTTATTATTTTTATGGATTTTTATTGACCATGCAAATAAATAATACTCACCGATCACCGATATGAAGCCATTGACGCCAGAAAAAGCTCCTTTTTGGCATAATTTCCAAATTTAATATTGAAAATGAGCCCAAAACTCGTTGTTAAATAAATTATCTGCATCGATAGGGTAAAACTTTTTGGCGTTTTTTCTTTTTAATTTGGAAAAAACACCAACAAATTCAAAAACTTTGCATGGAGTTTTTTGGGCGTTTTTTCAATATCATTTTTTGGGCGTAATTTCCATTGGCGTTATTTCAGGGAGCCATATATAATGACTCATAAAATGCAAATTTCTATAGCCTTTTTGGCTTTTTTCCTTTTCAATTTCGGAAAAAAAACCAAAAGATTTAATAGCAAAAAGGCCCAAATAGCAAAATATTCTAAAAAAAGGCTAAAATTCTTACCCAAATATTTTCTCCGTTTTTGTATGGAGATTTTTGGGCTGTTTCATTTAGTAAGATTTGGAAAAACTGCACTAAGCTTAGAAACAAAGTATTGGACTTATTTTGAACAAAATTTTGCTACTGGATTGTAACCACCTCTGTTAGCAGCAAGCTTAAATCCCATATATACCTCAACCAAAATTGTTCCTGGTTTAGTATCATTTAAAATAAATACGCAACAAATTGTTTGTCTTGTTTTCTATTAAATATATTTTTGAATTTTAAATAAAATTTTCATTTGCCAAATAAAGCCACATAATATTTCTCTCCCTCTATCTCTCTGCCTTGAATAAAATCTCAATTCCAAAAATTAAAAGTAAACAACTTAAAAATAAAGTAATAACTTAAAATAAAACTAATAAGCGCATTTTGCTATATTTTATAAAAAGAAAAAACATCATAAATTCATTTTCAACACAAAACGTAATATGTACATAAATTCATAATTTTTTAAATTGAAGGTAGTACGCAGCAGTTTTTTTACGAATTCTTCAAATCATTGTCGGGTGAAAAGGATAATCTTCGTTTAGTGTGGCAGTTGCCAGCAGCATCAAGGGTGGAATCGTCAAGATCACTCGATGAATTTCGTCCGCTATCCGGACTAACATTCCTGATCATTTTAGACAAATCCACCCTTTTGGGACTGTCTAAGCGGTCGCCAAAACTCTTTCGTTTAAGCAGAAGTTTTTGCGCAGAGTTTTTGACACTCGATTTAAGTTCGGTGAGTTTTCGTTTTCGTCGCACTGCTCGTTGACGTCGCAGTTGACAGGACGCAACAGCATCTTGAAAGTTCATGGGCACAGTGAGCTTTTCGAACACATCAGGAGTTCGCACTTCTCGCTCGTTGAATGGGGCATTGGAATCGTGCGTCGGTGGATCCTGCTCTTGTTGGTAGGTTTCGCTTTGTGAATCCCAGAACTCGTGTAAATCACTTGCGGGGTCATCGGCCGGAGTATAAGTCGGAGACATTACATGTCGGTTGAGTGTCGGTTGTTTTAACTTTGGCATTTTTCGATCTTTGCGGGCGCTTTCCAAAATCGCGTCGATCATCCGCTCGAGCGTCAGATCACCCATTTTCGAGGAACTTAAAAGGGATTCATCGTCCATCGGTGGTACGGAGGTGGACATTTTTGCACGCTTTTCATCCTTTCGATCGACTTCTTTAAACTCCTGCGGGAGGTAGCGGGGTTTCTCGAAATAATTATCAGCTATGCCAATTCCTCGAAGTGCCAAAATAGGTCCTGGTACAAGAGCACACGGGGAATATTCAACATCGAAGGTTGGAAGCGTAGAGGCATACTGCTGCGGTAAGGGCTTGATAGCAGGCGTCTGCGGCAAGAGCTTTGTAGGAGTGTTCGTTGCTGCAAACTTCTCGGGGGTAATGTTGCTCAGGTCCTTCAAACTGCCCAACTTTCTTAAAGGGCTTGCAGCATTCCGCAGGCCCGTCGTCAGAGGTGTCGATGTCATATGATTCTCTTTGTCATGCATCCCGCCGTGCAATTTCCTTCGCAACGAACAAATGTCTGAAGATTTCCTTCTCAATTTTCTTGCTGCGGTTGATTGTGCAGGAAGGGAACAACGACGACGAGTAGAAGACGCATCAGCTGCTGCTGTCGTACTCCTACGGCGGATTGTGTAATCTTGATCATGATTTCTGCTTGTTGACGTGGTGGTGGTGGTGGTAGTGGTATTTTCTCCAACTGTCGGCAGGTATGTTTGCCGATAGGGACCGTTCACTGCCCATTTAAGCATTGTGAAGGAGATTCTGCAATGAAATGAAAGAAAAAATAATAAATTATAAAAATGTGTTTTTGTACTTTGACACGAGTTTGAATGGAAGGTAAGAATAAGGATATACGGGAGGGATCGTGTGCTCGTATTACAGATCGATCGATTTTCAAAAATAAAAAAAAATCTTTTGAAATTCGAAGATCCTTCATAGTATAACGATTAAAAGTGTCAACAGTGTATTGAGTCCAGGTGTGCGACTTCCTTTTACTTCAATATCTTTTCCTGATCTTGTTTAACGGTTGCGCGAATATGTTACAATTTACTACATAAAGGTGCAGCAAATTAGCATAAGATTGCCAAAAAAAGAAAAAAACAGCTCTCAGTCAGACAAAAGGATATGTACTTCTTCTTTTGTCACGGTGTGATGATGTTCCCTTTTGTTTGGTCTAAAAAGGATATGAGGATCAGTGTGGTCTTGTCTTGGAAGGGGGATTTATTACCAGTGGATTGCCTAAGTATATTGGCGAATTTTTAATTGCCGTTGAGCGGAAAGGTATGTTAAGTCTACGACGAAATGGCGGTTGTAGTATGCTGTCAAAAAAGAAGCATTTAGCTGTGGATGGAAAGAAATATGATATGTGTGACGAAGACAACTTTTTGTTTTGAAAAATAAGTAGGTACCACATACTCTGATTGGCCAGACAACAGTTTGGTGGAGTACAAGGCTGTCAAGGTATAAAATATGCAAAATGTCATGAAAGCTCTTCTTAGTATCTTACAAATAAAATGTTACTATGTATGAACAGAATGTTCAGACGAATCACGGATCAAAGTGCTCTAAAAAGACCATGCGAAAAAATAAGTCGCTCTTAGTCAAATTGCCGAAGAAACGTAAAATGCAGGGTGGACATGAACCAAAACCCGAAATCCAAAACACATATAAACGATAAACAAAATGTGAACTTTGATCAGTAGGTACCCACATACTTCCATCACGTCGATCACAACAACTGCTCGTTAAAAATGAAAACTGTCAACTATTCACACTCCTGTGCCCACTTAAAAATAAAACGGAATCATTAATAAATTGCAAAGGGCCTAGTCAGTCAAGCACAAAATTGTCCAATCAATAGGAACAACAAATATGGCTTTGTTTACAGTATTCTTTCGTTTCCATACAACATGTCAGAGTCACTTGAAAAAAAACCTAGAAAATTGTTTGTTTTCAAAACGCGTTGCCCCCTTAACTACTCGGTCACCTTGTTACTTTCACCTTTTCGCCACTTGATATCCTTATTTCATTTTTTTCCAACAAAATTCTTTTATTTCCGCGCACTTTTCCACTCGTTTTTGGCTTGGAAAAATGAAAACTATTTTCCTTTCCCATTGTTTATGTTGAAAAATTCATTCAAGCGTTACGTAAGGACTTTTGATAAAATATGTAACTTATAACATATATGACTGTGTTTGTGTGTATTTTGAAAAAGAAAGGACTATAATATTTTCTTTTAAAACACACACATGGGTCACTCTATCCTCTATCGGTCGATATATTCCTGTGCGCACTCGTTCATACAGCATTAGGATCCTGTTTGTCCTTTTCAAATTTTTGATTTGTTTCTGTTAATATTTTGTATGTGTCACAGAAAATATTATTAAAAAAAAAAGGAAATCAGATCAGGGGAAGGACATATCCCAATAAGCAACTGGTCTGATGTGACGAAGAAATTAAATTAAATGAAATGAAAAATCGCCTCATAAGTTGTTGTCGTGTTTCTCAACGGAGCGGAAAACTTGTTCCGAAACGGGACATTCAGCCTTCCAAGGAGAACAACAACACACAGAAAAGAATACGGTCGGAAAAAGTGGGCATATTGGCAGGAGGGAGGGATATGCTATGCATCTTCTGTCGTGCCGTGTAATTTTTGTCGTTTTGTCAATGTCAACTGTTTGTCAAGATAATACATAGCATATGAAGCGGGTCCTCTGTCCTGTTTTTAAACTAAATTTCTTAGCCGAAAAGAGAAGGGTTAAACTAGTTTTCCTTTTTTTAAATGGAATTTTTTTCCAGATAATTATGAGAGGATTAGAAATTTATTCGTCATCTTATTTTGCTCGTCAAAACAACAGGATGACAATTATTGTGATGAAATTTGAGATTTTGTATGTTTATATATTTTTGTATCTTAATGTTTTAATGAGATCTAACTGATTATTGTGATCCCTGTCAGAGAAAACTCAAAGATGCTGTGGAATTAATGATCAGGTGACGTCTGACGACGATGTGATCTGCATCGTTGGGTTAATGATTGTGTCGATGATAAATGTGACTGAGGTGCGAGAAGATCAACAACTGAGTGCTGATTGTGTTGAATAAAGTAGATCAATTTGCGGATCGTCTAAAGGTCGTTGGTTCCATTGTTGTCTAATTCGCCATTCGCCGGTCATTAGATCATAATGCGATCGGGTCAACTGGGAAAGTCATAAAAACTGCAAAAAATGAAAATCAACTTCTTCTGATTTACGAATTCTTAAAATGTCACACAAAATTATGACAAGCCGAAGTGTCAATATGAGATGAAGATTCCTAAAGTCTGCATGAAACCCCCGAGAAGTGAGATTGTCGCAGTTGGCCGCATTAACCGTGAGACAAATTTCTTGTCCATGAATCAGCTTAAGTTAAACCAATGTCAAAAGCGGTACCTCTATTCAGTCAAGCAAAAACAGGAAATCTAAACTTGTCTTAAGGTAAAACATTTTTCGCTTTTTCCAACGATAAGCAGCGCAAATTCTTTTAAATTTAAATGGCTGACCACCTCGAACTGTTATGTATTTCTCTAATACGCATCATCTTTTTGCAACTCGATTGTATGTAAACCAGTTCATCCTGTCCAAACGGCAGATAAGATATCGCTCGTCAAAGTCTGCACCGCTAATTATTCAATTTTAACTGCCAAACAAAGTAGAAATCCGCGTAATTTGTGCGGCTGCAAACAAACAGCCCAGTGAATTTTCTCAGGATCAAAATGTCTTCGGATTTTTCTATTGTCCCTAAAACAGGATCAGCTGGATATCGCGAAATATACCAGAGCCAAATACAAATAATAGCTTATGGGTATTTTTTTTTTTGCAAGCACACGCGAAATATATAAAAGAAAAAACTCGGAAGGAAGACGACGACGTGGATGAAGGAAACAGGAAATATTCACCCAAACGAATAGAAAGAAAAGGCGTCGCCGAAGATTTCTTTTCGCAAAATATAATTCGCATTTTAAAGGAACCGGATTTCTACTTGAAGAATGAAGTATAAAACGCGCCAAAAAAAAATTCTTTACAATTTAAGTTCTTTTTTGTTGCTGTTAGTGTTTGATTTAGCGTGAATTTCAAGATTTTTTTTCTGTGAAATTAATACGTGAACATGTTTCGCGGTCCAATTCTAGGGGTGTCCTTTTACATAGTAAATTTATTTTTTTCGAGTTTAATGGTCAGAGTTCTATTCGGTTACTTCCACGTCATTAAGCGCCGATGGTAGCTGAGGACCAAGCTGTCCTTTTTTGCGGCATATGCAAAAAAAGTTAGCGAAAGCGAATAGAGAAAAATGACGATTTAATGAAGTTTGAAGTGAGTTGGAGTGCTTAGAAGTGGGTTTAAGTGTTTTTTGTTTTGTGTTAATGGCCGTGAAGAGCTGGCGCGTACCGTCATTGAAATAAGAGTTAGTTGGTCATTTATGGATTTTATTTTTTAAGGAGGACGGTTAGAATGTGTAAATGGGAATAGGTAAAGATTTTCCGGTCAAGGGCAGTGGAGTGTGCACAAGTTATGTTGACCTGTGTGCGGGAAGAGTAGTGGGTTAAGGGGGGAGGAATTATATTAAATGGAGGGCAGTTGAACGGTTTTTCGAAATGGATCCAAGTCAGAAATAACTTCACAATGGTTCTTGTGGAGTCGTACATTTTAGTTTTGGCTAAAGAAGACAAAACAAGTCAAGAAAACAAACCACAAAAGTCTAGCTATAGAGCGATGCGATCCTAAATTGGTAAGCCACACACTGAAACAGCGGCAAATACTCCAGCAGAAGATAAAAAAGAAATTCCTTTATGTTTCAGTTTAAAACCTTTTTTTCTAAATTTGTACAACTCTATAATTTCGTCTATCTTCAACACCCATTGAGTTACAGGGTGTTTGAAAAGTTACTTCAGAGAAGATAATTCCTATAATTATTTCGGTATAAGTTCTAAAGCAAGTTCTAAGTTCGTTTGATTGACGTAGGTGGTAAATAATTATTGGCACCTACTTCTCTAGAGAAAATTCTTTAAAAACCTTTTAACTCAGTGGCTGTTAAGATAGACCTCTGCCCCTTCCGTTGGCAACAAGTCGCTTTTAGTAAATAATTATTGTAATATCCCATTGTACACCTTGGTTTTAAATATAAATTATTTTTGAAATTAACAGTCTATACAGGAGCTAAGGCCTAGTTAAGTCACCAATGTATGTGCAAGGAACATATTTTTGACACGAATGAAGGTCTCCCACATTTTACTCTTGGATGTTTGTCAAACTTTCGCAAGTGCTTGGTTAGGGATTAAGAATCTATTAGGTGGTATTGGAGCAGATTTGAGCCTAATCACCCTCGCTTTGTAATCCAACAAACTAACCCATTCAGGTGTTACAGTTAGAAAATGAATTGAACTAGAAATTTACTATTATGGTACGCAGTGGGGTATACTTTCACCCCAACTTTATTTGTAGAAAAGAAAAAACTTAACTTAAGGAAAAAATGTTGGTCCAAGCGTTGTAAAGAGTAGACAGAGGTGTATATTTATGTAAAGAGCTAAGACTCTTGAGGCTAATAACAACATTTTTCTTCTTTTTTCTTTTTCATTCGACGGGCTTATGCTAAGAATTATTGGGATCAAAACCCTCCCACTTCACTGTATCCCTAATGGTCAGCCTGTCCATATATTAATGTGTTGTTTATACAAATTAAGGCGCAAACTACCTTCTCCCCCAAACTCCATTTACTCCAGTAGAATAAAAATACCGCCTATACTATCCACTCATAAATATACACCTCCACTCTATTCCCGCCATCAATGTGACATTTATGTGATTGCCTACAACCCATAATGGTGTGTATTTTAAAGGACCACCTAAAAACATATTGAAATAATTTACAACATCCACTCGGAACCATTTCCATTAAGTACGCTAATGAGTGCAGACATTCCTACTACTATAGGAGTGCTATACTTTACAACACAAATGTTTTCCATTAACAAAATCATAACAGGATGAAACTCATCCTACGTACCTAAATCATTTCCCCCACACAAATATAAAAGGACGATTATTATTATTTGATATTTATTGTAAAACGTAAAAATCCAGACAGACATTTTAGTTACCATTGAAAAGGTAACGGATCCTCTTCTTTGGATGACATTTGTCTCATATAAATGTAAAACATATGGCAGAGACAGCTAAAGGATGTGCATTCCTGCATAATGAGGGAAATTTACACACGGAAGCGGGAACATTGTTGTTAAACAATACATCATTCATTGCTACACCTACGATAGATGGGGTTCGGAAAGAATGGGAAGATATTCTTTGAAAAAAAATTGTTACTTACCGCTCAAATATGTAGTGATAGTTAAAATCCAAAAGGTGATGTTGCTTCAATCCACTTTTTTCTCGTAGCTCAAATTAATTTTCACAAAACTTATTTTCTTCACTAAAAAGTTTTTTCACATAATTTTGTTGGGTAAATTTTATTCTTATAATAGTCAAATATGTTGTTTTTCTTTCACAAGACACTGTTAATATTTTCAGCACAACTTCAACATCAAACAGAAATATAGGAAATTCACCGCACTATTGGGTATACGTCCGCTCGGCAGGACACACGAAAGGTGAATGGTTAGTTGAAGCGGTGGATGACTACTGTTTGTCTGGTTGGATTGGAAATATTGAAATGCCGTTGCAAGCGAAGGAGAAGTAGAAAAGGAAACTAAAAAATTGAACGAAATTGAATGTGAATGTGAATCATCCCCTAAATGGGAGAGAGAACATTATATTTCTCTCACACATACAGAGACGTTGTTAATATTTGAAAATTCCTTCAATAATACAAATATCGAATACCGACAACATTTCCGGACAACACAAAACAACAAGGGAAAGATGGCAAATTGGCCATCTTCCTTGACTCGTGTCCACTACCACCACCAGGAAAAAACACAACGTTTGTATGGGTGATAAGGATCTGTATTTTTTCTTTGTTCAAAAACGAACTTTACTTTGTTTTTCCTGTTTTTGGTGCTCATCCTGCATTTAGGTCTGTTGTTGTGTAAAAATATAATGTATAAGGTGTGCAACAGAAGAAACACCGCCCGCACGTGGCTGAAAAATTCGTTGCGTTTATTGCGGTCAAACGAAAAGGAAGACTAGATAAGCTGGTGTGAGTAGGAGTATCGTCGTGTAGATGGGATAATGGGATGTGGATTGATATGCGGGATGATCGTGATGATACTCACAGGTGGGTATCACCTTTAAATAAAGACAAATCATTTTTAGAAAAATTAACGAGCCCTTACAGTGAGTCGTAGATATTTTACTCAAGAGCACAAATTTACGATTTATAAGTTCAATTAGCCTTGTCAAAGAGTGACGGAAATACGATCATAGTTTTGAATAATTCTACAAAATATTAATCCATTGGGACCTTGTAATGTGGGAGCTCCATAGATAAAAAATACCTACATAATAACATAACATTCCTTTGTTAATATTCTTCTCGCATTCTTGACTTTTCACGCTATCTTCCCAAAAGATAGTCAGTCAATCTGAGGGTGCCTTTGTTAAGTGAAAGGTAACCTGTTAAATATGCAAAGCACAATCTTAATTAGAATACCCTGTTGAATAGAATAAACGTTTTTATACCCAACTAACTGAATTGCAGTGTTATAGATAAAATATTTCTATAAAAAAGTGGGAAACTTCTTTTGGGGATAATTAGTAAATTCACTTTCCACATTTCTATTCTATTTTATTAGTCAGTATCAGTAGCAATATAAGATAAAAAAATGACCCCTTTTTGACTCTCACAAAAGGTAAAAAACCAGGCCTTACTGTTTCCACTCCACCAATTTTCTGGTCTTAGAGACTTCTTTGAATAAAATATATATATTGAAAAGTGTCTAAATATTTTTGTTAAACTATTAGAGTCACAGTCGCTATTGAGTATTATATTAAGGCATGGGATGACCATTGGACTGGGCCCTATCATTGTGGGCTTAGGCCTGGTAGGTCCTCAATCCACATCGGTACTAACTACGATTCTGAAATAAATATTAGACGTTAAGGGAACATATAAATTGATCTATCTTAAGTCACGGCTACTTAATAACTAACTTACAAACGTTTTATTCCTAAAATGAAACCTATCTATCTTTCGCGCATTTCTGCTCACGTCAGCATAGTTTCCACGGTGCATTATATTAGGATTCATCTGTGCTATGCGATTTCAGGTATCTATTTCATATTCGCTGACGATGTGTCTACGCCCGCTGCAGGTGGATGTTTTTGCTGCGCGTGTCGCTGGATGGGATTTGGCGTTAACTTATAGGACCTAAAAGCGCTTAAGGTAACTCAGTATCTGCGTAGATATATTTTAGGAATCTACAATTTTATGCCGATTCTGAACAACAATTCAACAATTTCATAAGAAATCAAAGCAACTGTCTACCGCCTTTAAGATGGAAATGCAGGTGAAGGAGACCGTCGCACAGGGGATAGTAGATGTATTTATGCAGCATTTACAGCAACAGAGAGTAGTAGGGCAAGAAGAAGTTTTATTAGCTATAAAGAAAAAGAATGGTGATGAAAACCCTTAAGCTCCTTATGACCCATCTATCTGCTAAATGTAGCATATAAGCTTCTATCTAAGGGTTTAAGGGAGCTTAAGGGTTTTCATTAGCATGCTTTCTTTTTATAGCTATCCACTAATTGGCTTCCGGCAACTTATATTTATTTTGAAGTCGACCTACAGCATAATTTTATCGACAAAAAAGCCGCACATATACTATCATCAACATATCGTTCGAGCTACTGCGTTGTGCAGTGCAAATATTATTGATATAATCGATCACTTCCAGCGTGATGCGATTTAGGCTTTCACGACTATTGAAGAAAAAGGGAAACCAGCTTTCCTTAAATTAAGGTAAAGTGAAGATGAATTATTTGCTATTAAAAAACAAACACACACCTTTTCGCCGCACGGGATAAAACGTACATAACTGTTGAAGTAAGATAATTCGAGGTAGTTATAAAGTTCTTTCATTTAATACTCGAATGCCAAAAGATCCGACCTTGGTCGAAGGGATGGGTTCTCTATAAAAGTGCCGTCTAGAAAATTGGAAGCAACTTACCCGGGATCGCAGTAAAAATAAAGTCAAATAAAATGGTGGCTTGATGGCTTATTTCATTAGAGTCTCGGTACCCTAAGCATAAATCCTTTCGGTCACTCGGCAACTCGGTAACCCTAACCATCTCTCTTCTTCACTTATTGCTCTCCGAAATGTCGTATCTTGATTTGGATTGTAAAAAAATTTCAACAAATCGTAAAATTTTTTGCCAGACATTCGGAAGTACTTGCTAAAATGTTTGCTCGTCTTCTTAAAGGTCTGGTAATAGATGATGAAATTCCCCATATTCCTGTCTTTTTAGGTTAATTTCATGGATCCATTTACGCTTGTCTATCTGTTCTTTCGCAAAAGATTCTTCTTCTGCAGTGTCTGCAACAAAGGTAAAATGTAGATCATGCTTTTCTTAAAGCCAAGATCGTTTTCGAAACAAATGCTTAACACGCTCTCTCTATGGAAAATGTGTAGATATGACATTTAAGGATCCCCTTTCTCCCCCAAGCGAAAGACTAATTATGTTCACCTTCAATTTCACGTTTATCCAAATTTAAAGTGATAGCAAAAGTCCAGCTGTATGGACAACTGCTTATCTGATTCTACCAACGTTGACTTTTGCTGGCACTTCCTACCGACTTCCGTTTTTTCTAAATGACTTGTGACTCTAATACGCGCTATTACTTGCCACAGACAAAAATTTAACTTATAAAGATCAGAAGATCACGCGTCTAAAGTCTATAAAATTTAATTGTTTTTAGCCTAAATTGGCCTCTTTTGACGATGAACGCCGAAAGCAATTTTCCAGTCGACCTACCCCACCCAAGACGGAAAGTGATAGTCAAAGTAAACAATTAAATTTAAAGAAAAAACATAACAATTAGGCGGTAGTTGCGGGTATAAAGTATTTAATTGCCACAAATACGAAGAAATTAGACGTTCTCCCCATCAGTAGGTCACCAGAAGTATCATGCCAAGGACAAGAAATTAAATCGAAATTAGAAGAATTTTGTTTGTTTTTTTTCCTCGCCTTGCATGGCAACCTTTATCACATGATCTCGGCGCACCACACTCCATTTTATCAACGTTGTCCCATCACATCGCTCATTAGAGCGAAAAACGCGCACCGAAAAACCGATAACAATAGATTCACTTTTACTTTCGCCCTTAGCTAGTGAACCTATCGAACTTTGATCATTTTTATTTGATTATATTTTTTTTGCACGCATTTTTACCCTTTTTTGTAGTTTTTTCTACATTTTTTGCTGGCATTTCTATGCGCAAGGGGAATTGATGCAAAAAAGGGGTTAAGTGGCTGTTAAAAGTACTCATGTGATTTACTAGGCTACTTACTCATACAGGGGTACACGCGACGCACTTCCTCTGGCTATGTACCTATAGATCAATCTGTGTCTCAACTTTCATTTATCAGTAATTTAGTTTCATTTTGATTTATTTTTTGTGAATTTTTGTAGAAAAAAAGATCTAACCCTTTTCTGGTGGTTTTTCCTTTGAAACTATATATCAAGAGGATTTGATTAAGTGAAGTGCACGCCACTTCATTAGTAAATATTGAATGGGAAATACTGTCAAACATTTGTTTGGAAGTAATAAATTGTTCGGGAGAGTGGGCATGATTATGTGGTAGGTGTGGTATTACATTCGTATGAAAGATGATCAAACTTAGGTAAAATGATACCCTAAAGATTTTTTTAAACAAGTTCCGTGGTAAAATGGCCTCAATGACAGAAGCCAGTAAAGAGTAAGTGTGGTGAAAAATAAATGTAATCACCTGATTCATTTCCTTATTTATTTTCTACCAAAACAAATATTAAAGTATTAATATTAGAACGCTCTAACAACTCGGAGTTCCGAAAACCTACGTAGGAACAGATTATCATGGACATGTTCGAGGGAACAAAGACAAGTACAATATGCCCCTCTGGGATCATCGAAGAGTTCGCAAACAAATTCGGTATGCACCGAGGAAGCGTCATAATTTATTTGCTTTTGATTGCTGCCCTCCATTATCTGCTTGAAGGAAAAGTGGTAGATCAGATATTCTTTGCTGATGATGGGGTCATTATAAGCGATGCAACGAGCACTTGATATATTTGTGGATGTTTTGGAAGCTTTGGAGGGTAGTAAAGAATTAGTCTTTCTCTGACCCACTCTGACCTATTCCAGACATTTATTTGAAAGAAAAAGTCATTCCCAAGTTTCAAAAGTTCAAATATCGCGGATCTTTTATTAACGTTTCGTATGACAGCAAGAAGTAACGAAGCTCGATCGAATTACAAAGGAAATTTTCAGGTTAAAGAACTTATCTTAGGAGATATTGGAACTCAAGCAGCTAGGTTTGTTCTATAGAGAGTCCCTATAAATCGGTGTGCAAACAATCGCCCAAAACAAAAACATTAATATGATTGTTCATTTTTACTTTGGCCGACTATTCACGCCGAAATTTTGGGAAATTCTTCATGATGAAAAATCACCCAAAAAGTAATAAATTGCCCAAAATTGAGTTTTGGGCGATTGTTCATTTTTATAAAATCATCAATTTGGATCGAAGTTTGCAGCTTTGAATTACTTGAATACATAAACCAAGGCATATGTGCGAAATCTGCTTGGTTTCACTATTAACATATTCCATTAACTTTGCATTGAGGACTAACATATACAAAACTAATTACAATTACAAAAGTGCCCTCCGAACTTTACCGAAAATTGCCAACGTTGCCCTCCGAACTTTCCAGCCGTTTGCAAAAAAAAAGTTGAAAACCCCAAAAAAAAATGGTTTGGTCGATCGTTCATTTTCGGATTTCTGGCGATTCCGCCTTGACAACAGATCCAAATATTTGGGCGACTGTTCATTTCAACTTCTGGGTAAATGTTCGTAATTTTTTGGGCGTTCATTCATTATGAAAAACTGACCCATATTTTTGGGCGATTATTAATTTTTGGGTATTGGGCTATTGTTCGCACAGCCCTATGGATCCCATCAAACTAGCAATGGTAATCCATTTTTTTACAAGCGCGAAAACAAGGTAAGCCTTAAAACTTTTGAATCATGTACAAATGCTTCAACACCAGCCTTTGATTGGCCTCAGTGACAAAACGATACCAAACCGGGAAGAATGTAAATATTTGTTGAGGTCAAACCGGCGAACCTCACCGACGCTCTAGTCGAGATGCAGTAAAGTGGGAGAGTTATGAATCCTTAAAATCTGATTATAACCTCATCCATAAAAGAATGGAAGAAGAATTAATTTGAAATAACGTGACCGGTTCAGATTTTGTTGATAAATAGTTTAAGTAATTTGCAATTTGAAGTATTGTGCTTCATCCGCAACGCTGTCGGCATTTATGTAGAGTCTTTATTTTTTTGTACCTTGTCACATTCGTGTAGTTATAAAGTACGACTAACTTATGCTAATAGGGCCTTACAAAATACATGTTAACATTAAAAAGGCAGTCTTTCGTAACAAAGCAAAATCTCAATCCTTAACCTTTAGTTGATGAGGCAACTTTGCCTTACAGGTCGTACTACCTAACATTTATATAATTTTCCAGGCTTCTCACTTTCTCACTGTAAATATTGAATTTGGTCCACTGAATGCATCCTCCATCATCCGCATTTCATTCCCCTTATGTCTGATCCCAAAATCCTTGAAATAATTTATCCAAAACCATTCCGTCCTCTTTGTAATTGGTCCATAAAGAAAACTCATTTGGAAAGAAATTCTTGACAAAAAAAAATCCTTTGCCACATCATCTCACTTGAGTGTTCTCACCTCAGCCGCAAATCAAAGTTTTTTTTCTACAAAAATTTGTTAAATAAAACGATCCTTTTTTTCAGTAGAAGGTAAAGGCTACAAACCAGAGTACACAAATACAGTTCACTTCAATAACATTAGCTAGATACTGAAATACACATACTTATAGTAGAATTTACCGCGAACATAATTCTGCAACCCCTTTCTTTATGGTACAGCTGATGTCAAAACTGAGATGCCGCACTACCATCAGCAGTGACAGGAAGATGTTCATTTTCCTACAAACAAAGTAAAATAAGAAATGTTGCCTTGTACCCCGTGGATGCAGTTGAGAAATATAAGTTCCGATCTCTCAGTTGTATGCTCAGTGTACCGAAGAAGGTTATGCTAATGTTATGCAAAATCAGGAACAAGGAAATATCCCAACATCTTGACTTGAAAGTGTCAAGAGAGACATCCTTTTTTTTGTCGGTTAAAGGGGAATTCGAGAATATTTATGATATGATTCTGTTGCATATAATAAAGGCGCGCCTTCTAATGGAAATCGAATAAAAGATAAATTACACTTAAGTGCGAACAGAGAGTCATGATCACGATGAGAAGTTCGAATAACTTACGTTAAAGTGTCAAGTTAATGGTAGATTTCTTTCAAAGATCATTATTTATTTGGCAGTAATTAATATGCATAAACATATTTAACGTTGGAAAGATTTACTTCGTTGAATTCGTTTTTCGCCACTTTTTGACAGATGTGATGAAATTAAATTTTCAAAAAAGTTCGACTATTGCATGCCAATATTTGTTAAGCTGATGTGTCAATAAATTAAAAAACTTTGTAAACATTTTGGGATTTGATAAAAAAGGAATGTGTATGAATTTCACATACTTTTAGGGGTGCAAATCTATCATGAGAATATAAACGGTCAATATTTGCACGGGTACTTCATAAAAATCAAATCAAACAAATTTTCAGAAACCCGAACGAGAAATTTTTATGATGTTATCTGATTGATGTGTGAGACAAAAGTGTCGAATTGTGAAGGGTCTGTCTATTATGCCACGTTTTGGTAAATACATTTTGTAAAAAAAGACTAAAAATACGAAGGAAAACAATTTTCGGCGAATAATGTTCTATTGAAATTATTTCTGGTAGAGGTGCATTATATCAATTTTTCACACCAATAAAAGTACATAATGGAATTGAGAGTGCAGTATTCTTTGACCAAAAAAAATATTTTTAGAGATGCACTACCAGGTCAAAGAGAAGTTTAACACTTTCATCTTTCCATGATGGTAAGGATCATGCTCAATAAAAGGCTAAACTGTAGTCCAGATCAAAATCAGTTTAAAAAGATAAGGAAAACCATGTACATATGTAATTGAGCCAGTGAAAAGGGCAGTTTTAGAGATACATAGTTGTGATTTGTACGATGAGTGTCCGTCGAGTCAAAAGCATGGATGGCCTACAAATTCCTGACAGATTCTTCTATTCATCTTCAGAGTTTGTTTCATTCAATTGTTCTCTGAGATCGTGTGTAGTAGTTTTTGTTTTCAAGTTCAAAGTAGAGCCTAATCTGTCAAAAATGTACGTGTTTCTTTTTTTAGCTTAAACGCATCAGAGCTAAATGCCCAGCTTTGACATATTTTGTAGAAACAATGACAACAATTAGATCGTAAACATCGTAATTATTCTAAAGTAGACCTACTCTCTTACTATGATTACCCGTTTGACAACATTCAACTATTTGGCATTTCATTTAGTTGAGTACTTGTTCGTTTTTATAGTTTTTAAATGCAATTCAATATTATTGGTGTATTCTATTTCATATTTAACAGCTTTTCATACACATATTATTTATTAAATACAATTTAATTCTGTGATTGCAAATTTTCTTTTCTATTTTCGGGAAAAAGAATTAAATAAAATTATTTTATTCCGTTGTTTGGATTTCAATATTGGTCTTTATGTGTTGTTTTGTCGTTATGAATAAATTTTACATTAAATTGTGCATGAAAATGACATAACATTAGAAACAGTGTTAGACTAACGCGAACAGAACTTTTAGAATTTCTTATTTATTAGGCCATATGTACATTCGAATCACTCAACGCACAGGCTTTGGAGCGACATTTTGTTTTACACATCGTAAAGTCGCTGTAAAGCGTATCGAAATTTGTTAGAGCGCGACATTGACGAATGGAGAAGTTTTCCTGCGATACCTGGTTGTCAAAAAATTAATATGAAGCGAGCTATACAAGTTTGACACTCGTTTATTTTGTATGGGATTTCCATGAAGAAACACCAGTTTTTTCATGTCTTTTTATAAAAAATTATGTACTAACTTCTTAAATTGTCAAATATAAGAAACAATTTGCCGCTGCACCTGATATTTCAATACAAAAATCGACGAATTGTCAAAATCTATAGCAACCTACCGGTGCGAAATTTGACCGCCAATCGTGAATTGAGCAAAAATGGGCCGTGGACAATACAACATGGTGACTGCCAAGTCTAAGCACAGCGAAAGTCTAAATAATCGAAGTGAAAATAGAGAAAAATCCTAAAACGTTCTAAATGGCGGGTTAGGTTTGTTTTTCTAGCTAAAAATATTATTTTGAGCATGAGTTTGTTTTATAAATAAATGAAACTGCTCAGAGTATGCAACCTGCAACCAATTTAGCTATTTACTAAGAAGGCTGGCTGTTGCAAACACTCAAGCGTACTTGAAAACTTGAATCAGAAGGGACTCGTGCCGCTTTCTGATTACGTGAAAGTGGGCAATCTGAAGATTCATGAAACCCCCTTACTTTGTTTAGACGCGGATAGATGTAAAACGAACTGTCGATGAGAAATTTATAAAAGAAGGCAGTATGTATCTACGAACTTGCACGTCAAGTTTCAGAAGAAGTTTTCTTAGGACCTGAACCTGTATTGGCGGCATAGGCCTCCATTGATGACTTGGTCGACTCACAGTTTGATTGCACGATTTTTCGAACTGCAGATAGACCAAAGTTGTTTGGCGTCATTTTTCTTATCACTAGCGAAACTGTGAAACTGGCGCCTAGCAGGCATTCTGTAATGGGCTTAAGCGATACAATTATTGAGACGCTTCTGTAGAAGGCAAAGACACCGCGCAGTATTTCTCTTAATGTCTTGTCTTTGCTCGTTAATACACTCTTCTGAGTTATGTATGCAAAAAAAAATAAAAAATAGTAGGCGTAAGGCCCAGCCTTTGCTACCATTGTGGGTGCGAAGATATATTTTTGACACGAATTTTGACTTTAAATACATAGACAAGAAACATAGCGAACTTACATTCCTCAAATACCACTGGTAAAAATGTGCTTCAGTAATAATTTTATAGATTCACTTTTGTGACATAAAATATTTAAATTTATATATCTCACATAACTTATCGTTAAGTGCCGCCAAACTGAGCATTTTGTTACTTCCAAACCACTTCCTTTTCTTCCCATTTTAAACTAACCAATTAGAAAGTTCTGCCCCTTAGAAACGCAATAAATTCCATAAATGCGCATAAATCACGACCACCTTGTAGGGCTGTCACAATTGCATGCCTTGTGACAGTGTCCCTCCTAAAACTTTCCCTTGGGTTTTCAAGAGGTTTATAATATTGCTTATTTTTATTTTTCAACAAAAAAAGGGTTAAAACCTAAAAGAAGAAAACTGTCCCATCTTAAGAACGCGCACATCAAAACGAATAGAAAAGGATCAAATTGTAATTATTTTCTTATTGCGTAAACATGTTCTTCTATTTCAATTTCATAACAATTCGTCCTCATCAAGGTTGTCATAATCTTTTGAGAAAAATTAATTTGCATATTTAATTTCTCCCTACAGACCATGCCTTCTGATCCTTACAAACGAACACTATATTTTCAGGACAAAATCATTTTCCGACTCTGAATAATTTTGTTTTTCTGTGTATAACGCTTTGTCTTTCTTGGTGGCGTGATCCTTTGTTATTCACTCATATCCCGATCCCGAATGGGAACAATTTGTTGGAATATTTTTATATTCATGAGTTTCAATACATTAAAGTGAAATAAATTTTATAAAAATTCACAATATTGAGCATTTGAAATATGAGAAGATCAGGTTTGTTAATTTTTTTTAATTTCAAATTAATAGGATTTCTTTTGAAGTTTGAACATTGTCGCACTTCAGTTTAGAAGTAAGAGGTTTCGGCTTGAGGTACGACGATGTCGTTTTTACCTATTACATTTTTTTACGATTCACAGAATTGCATAGATGAGGGATCGCTTTCAGTCATTAATTTAGATACTTTGTGCCTCGACTAGAAGTTTTATATTGACACAATGTGGAAATTCTACACTGATCCCAAATCACACGAGGCTTGTTCGCGTATGCTGTACACTTTTTTCCCTCCTTTTTTAATAAGTTTCAGAATTATCAAGTATCAAATCAAATATTGGTGTTTCTGCATTTGATCCAGAAGTTCGGATATATTCAGAATATATCGGATATGACGTTCACAGAAATCTGATCGAAAGAATCAGCGATATCAAATCTGTAGGTAAGGTAAGGTAAGGAAAAACATCATACAACATTATATATCAAAAACTTGTCCCATAGCGATCGCTGGTAAACTCAAGTCAGTCACATGTGTTATTTTTTCTCTTATAATTTCTCTAAATTCGCAACTTTTCCAATTAAATAATTCTATTTTGGAAGGTTTGATGATGATTCCAGAAAATTTTGCCCAGTTGATAAATAATTATCTTCAATGCAACTTCCGTGATCTCACTTGAGGTAAACTGCGGCAATTATTCATGGAACTTAGTTTAGTTCAGCTGGGCGGCCGCCGCTACAGTACGGAGTGGACCTGGGCCCCAACCAATAAGCCTCTCTAATTAGCGCTGCGAAATGCTCCTTTTGCGCACTCCAAGTCCAAGTTGGTTGAGGTCCCCTTCCACTTTTGCGAGTCCATCTCTACTGCGTCTCACCGCATTGTGGTCAAAGATTCTGCTGGCTAAAGCGTTGTGGTTCATTCGCTCGACACTTCCAAGTCATCTCAAACGTCCAGTGCGCAGTTTTTATTTTTCGATGTCGCTGTACAGCCGGTAGAGTTCATCGTTGAATCGTCACCTCTACAACCCATCAACGCATACGGGCCAAATATCTTACGAAGAATTTGTTAGGATCCATGCTTCGGAACCATAAGGGTTTTTTTCGAAACTTATGAGGATCCTATATAGAGTTTCCGTAGTTGTGCGGCATTATCACATACATTAGTTGCCTTCTTAGCCCCAGCGATTCGTTTAATTTCAGAGCCAAGGTAGACAAAGTCATTGCGGTCGATTTGCAGTGAGCCTTATCCATCTTCATCCTGCACAGACAGACGAGGCTGGCAGTGATGCCAAAACTAGCGATAAAAAGGTGGTGGGTATCTATCATATTTGGAACTTCTTGGGTTTTCTTAAGGATCTGCAGTAGTGTAAGCATTTCTTCAATTGTGGACTTACCGGGTCTAACCAAACCTGATAGGGTCCAATCAGATCATTGACAAATGATTGCAGGCGCTAGCACAAGACGACAGACAAAGTCTTATATGCGATGTTTGGGAGACGGATACCTCTGAACCGGGCAAAGGATGCTGATGTTGCATTCATCATACATTCATCCGACCAAATCTTAGAAAGAAGTTGGTGTATGCTACCAAGTCTTCTCCTTAGTTGGTAGAGAGCAGAACTTAGTTTCTTTAAAAAAACAATAATCAGGACCCATAGAAGGGGCGATGTAACTGCCTCTTGCGGAATAATTGATAGTTAATATATGTACATATTTATTAGCAAGAATGTTACATACCCGGCTCCTAACTCCTTATTCAATATTGCCGTTACTTAGAGCAATATTTATTTACTAAGTTTAGTTTTACATGCATTGCAAATCTGTCCCTTAAGAACAATGCCGATTTAATAACAAACAAAAGACGTCTATTTTAAAAAAATCGCCGACAAACGGAGATCGGCCACCATTGTTCAGTGTTTCTACTCTCAGTATCGCCAATTCGAACTATTTATAAAACGGAAAGTTGATATTACAACCAGAACACGAATTTTGAAAACACTAATTCGAATCAAATTGATTTTGACAATACTGTACAACTAATCACCTCGTTAAAAAATAAATACGCTGGTGAAAGCAGAGTTTGATAAATTATTGACATATTTAAAAACAAAAATACCATTTCCCATTAGCTGTCATTAATGACCACCATTTCGATGCCAAACTCAACAATTGGAATTACATATTTACAAAAATTAGACACAACCAGCACAAATCCGTCGCGAAAATGCATCCATAACCTCTGAAATCATTTCGCAGACATTCATCATTAATCACATGTGCAAAATATCTTCATTACCTAAACTGCGGACAGTTGTATGCATTTGTAGTTGCAGTCGCAGTAGCTGTCGATCACCCTTCCGGCAGAAAAAAAAACGAACAATTAGATACAAAGTATGGAATACAGCGTACTCACCACTTGCACTGAAATAACTTTTAACTCTGTATTTGACATCATTAACCCACCGCCGCGCCGCGCCGCGCAGACATACATACATAAAACAGAATCTGACATATGGTGTACTCAGTTACGCTGCACAGTGGTGACTTATGCCTGTCAATCATTATCCAAGTCCAGTCCAGATATTTTTTTTTTTTTTTCAATTTTTACCCCGAAGCGATGAATGGCGAAAAAAAGTCGCGCAACTGTCCAACAGGAAACGGAATCAATTTGCAGTGCTCTAAGATGGTGACTGCAGATTGCATGACAATCTGTCAAACTATTGACTTTTGACATAAACTACTCGTACATGGTGGGTGGATGGACGCATTCTTGCGTGACATTCGGACCAAAGCAAACATTGATGACTGTCGCCACACGTGCGCTCGTGAAACAGATAGCATCAGTTGTCATAAAATGCAAGTAAAATAATAAAAAAACAAAAATAAAACGCCATAATGCACTTAAAAGTTGATTGTCTTTATCAGTATTAATGACAGGGTCAAATTAAAACCATTGTCGAACAACTAGGGTCGCCTGTGGTTTGGTATGTGGTATATGGCCGCAGGTTAGAGGTGGGTTACATTGTTTTTTTAGAGGTGATTCTAGGAACTTCTATCTAGCGGTAGCTTAGAGTAAAGTTGTAATTACTTTATTCGATGTATGATAATGGAACATGTGTGAGCTCAAAAGTTATGCGCCTGAAGCCATATAACCATTAGATATGGTTTTCCTTTAAAGGTGGAGTGGCACGGTTAAAATTTGTAAAAAAAAAAAACATCCCAGTGTCAACTTGTTCAGGGTCCAATAGAATTTTTTTTACTTTACGTGCTTACTTATACTTTATTTCTCCAACGCTTCCTTCAGACAAAGGCAAGGCCTTGATTTTAGAATTTAAGAAAAAATGACAATTTTCCTTTCCTTCCTTCACGCATTAGATCCTGCCGAAATTTATGGCGTCATAAATCTCCGATATATCAATTCCTTGGATCATTAACCACAAATTAAATAAATCGATGGCTCAACAAACAAAGAGATGGGTTACTACCGAAACCGAAAAAGGGTATTTGTTTATTCCATATTCGTGAACCGCAGCATGCACTGCAAAAGAAGTAAAAAAAATCTTTCTCGTCTCTTTTTATCGAGTGACATTATCCTGCGATGCGACTAAACAAATATTTTACTAGCGTTGGATAATTTTTTTGTCAAGAAATCGTTTGCATAAGCCGCATTTCCACTCTATTCTCTGAAAGGTGCTTGAAAAAATATTTTTTTAAGGTTTAAGAAAAATAAAAAAAAAAAAACAGTATCGAAGACAAAACTATCTGTGCGAGAAGAAAATGTCCTTTATTTTCAATTTTCAACGGATTAGTCCAACTGGCGTGTTATAGTGGAAAATTCGTTATCGACAAATCGATAGCATATCGAAATGCAGAATCTATCATCCTTCCCGCAAAAGATTGCTTGGATTGATCCTGAGAAAATATGTAGTATCCTTTTGAAAGTAGAACTTATTGATGTTGATCCTACATTATTGCGAGAGAGAGTATGTGTAAATCTGATAGGGGGACGAAGTTATAAAAAGAAAGCAAAATGAAGAAGAAGAAAACAAAAAAAGGCTTCAATGTCCTTGCCCTTTCTTTTCCTTATTGCACAACAATGAATTGGTTAATTTCGCAGATGATGAAGAATCGAAAAGAAAATTGCTCAAGGCAATACGAGTACCACCACCAGGTGCTGGTTAAGGGATCCCGGAAGATCAGTTACATACATACATATGTGCGAGTGCATTTCATTTGAAAGGAGCTGTATTTGCACTTACAAACCACTTTGGCAGAAGCAAATGGAGAAACGTACACGAAACAATGCGCACGCATGAAGCAGAGGTAATTTTAGCGCCTACGGGCGTTCTTCCCGATGATCCGATTTCAAGAGTTCAGCACGAAAGGAAAGGCAACTCCCAGGCACGGTGACTCCCAGGCAGGATCAATGATATAATGACATAGATACAGAAAACACATCGCATGCGAATGAATTGCAATAAAAGAAAACATTTAAATTTGTAATTTATTATTCATGACATGACAATGCTGATAATGTTGATGATGATGACTTCATCATCAATCGCGTGACAAGAATACACAGAAGAAGCAAACGATAGACAATGATGTGCCTCCAGCGACTTGATTGATTTTATGTCCTTGAGGAATGAGTGCTAGGGTATTCTTTTGAATTTTACGCTTCTTCAAATTTCTGATTGATTTTTGCATTTCTGAGTTGCTGGCGTGATTCATTGACATAATAAAATATGTATCACTGACAAATAGTATCAACTGTGTTAAACTCGAGCGGGATATGGAAGTTTATAGAAATGATGCCTACGAAATGTTTTTGTCACTCATCGAAGAAGTTGCAAGTGAAACTTGGGAAAACTGTCAAAATCAATGGTTAGTTGTTTCCAAGTCTAGGTGAAAGCATTTAAATTTTCTCTTTATACAAGTTAACTTCGGGAACTATTTCTCGTACTCGGTCTAAGCGTAAGGATAGTGTAAGTTTTATCGGGGAAAACGCATCAAACAACTATTTACTGAATTGTTTAGGTCGGTACTCTTACAACTAGCGCTAGTCTATTGAAACTGATAAAATTTAAATTGCTCAACAGTAATCGTTAAATAACAAAATGTCTGTTCCCTTATTTTTTGCAATTAAGTTCCTAAATTTCGGGGAGTGGGGAAGTAGGGTAGTGGCACCAGTTTTCGAAACTCAAATGTTTTTATGCCATAGCAGTTATTTCATTATTATTATCAATTCATAAAAAAATGATGTGAAATTGAAAAACATAGACTTGTTCCTATTCTCGAACACATGTTTACCAAACCCGAACGCACAGTTTCCATATTCCGAACATAAATGGCCCATATAAAACCTAAAGCTTAAAGGTGCGATCAGACGGTCATCCAAACTTGTCAACCGGATGACATCCTGACGTCACTATGACGTAGAATTTATCCTAAAGTAGTCATCCCGTTTGAAAGAAACAAGTTTTCTGACGTCAGCATGTCATCCTGATGACAAGTTTGGATGACCGTCTTATCACACCATAAGTTCTCCAACGCACTTAACTACTTAGCCACTGCACCGTAATAGTTTATTCTAATCTTTAGCAATACTAATAAAATGTTTCGGTTCTCTTTCACCGAGTCTCCGAACGATCCACAACCCAATCGACGGGCTGATATTTATACTTTTTGAACGTATTTGATATTCTGATATGTAAAAAACAACCACAGGAAGCAATGTTTCACCACTTGCACTGAAAACCAGGAGAACCGTCAGATTATTTGACCTGTGATAAATTCGTCCAATAACGTTCCCAGTTTTCAGTGAAAATGCTTCGTCGCTGTTGAAAATTAGCGTTCTCTTCTTCTAAATGTTTTTCCAAATCGGTGAACTGAGTGGTCTCTTTTCTTATTGAGTCTCAGGAGTACTTTAGGATAGTTCGTTATGGTATTTCAGGAAACCAGACCTTTCGTTCTTAAATGGCGTGCTTCTTTATTTCTCTTCACATTTAAGTTGCAGGTCCATGCCTTTGAAAGCTATCAGGAGCTCTACCGTTAACCCTATCATGGAGAGTTATGATCGGAATCCCGAATTCATTGCTCGCACCTCTAATACAGACTCGTTTAAACTCGTTTTTTTTCGATTCATTTTACTAAGATGTTATTAAGCTGTTCGAATACAGGAAACCACAAAACTGTCCTGTTTCCTATTTTCGAACACCTACTCGTTGGTGTTATATGGTGTTATGGTGGACATAAAGGTATTCCAAAATAGGAATACTAATTTTGTTTGCAGTTTTGGTTACGCCAAAACCAAGACAGTATGTTTTTCTTTAAATTCATATAGAAAATTTAAAAAAAAAATTAAAATTAGGCAGTTGTCTATTTCCAATTCTATTGAAGGAGAACATTGAAAAAACAACGAAGATATAGCGATTTTCCCAAAAAGTGTTCGAAAACTGGGTGGGGGGCGTTCGGGAATAGGTTCGACTACCCTGAGTGGTTTTATTGTAAGTCTAAGTAAGAAGTTTAAAATCACAAAAAAGTAGTGAACAATTTGTTTCATTTGCACCCAATAAAGGTTTTTAGCTTAAGTTTACAGTAAGCTCATTATGCATTTAAACAAAAGGATTGCCATAAACAAAATAATAAAATAAATACGGCATGGATATTTAATATTTGAATATTAATTTAGGACTCCTAAGTTAGTACGTAACTCGAAAATGCTTAAATTTCAATTGATAAAATAAAAAAAATATTTTAATCTTGCTTTTGGTTTGGTTTTGATTGCTGCTTTACAAAGTGTGTTTCTTATAACAATTTAAAGCGAAATGTGGCTCAAAATCAATTTGTCGGTTAACGTGTGATAAAAATGTTGCGTTGAATTTGTAGGACGGAAGCATTTAGTGCTAGTTTGTGCCTATAAATTCGACGGTGTAAACTTAGTCAATGTGCGAATTTTATTTTGTAAACTTTTTTGTTATAACTTTTTTAAGTTACTTCAAGAAAATATTAAATCGTTGAAAGGTTGTTGTGCCTCAGTTCTAGCACCAACGCAAGTCTCCGTTCGTTGAACCTGCAAAGCATTTGCATGTACTGGCAATGTTATTGTCCGCTGTTTTGAGCACGTAAACGTCTGGTTCGCTTTCTTTTTATTTTTTGGAATTTAACAAGGTGATGCATATGATGTTTCCCAAAAATCGCCTATACTTTGTGCTGTAAACAAATAAAAATTAGCAGAAGCAGGATTAATATTTTATTGAGCTGCATTTTGGCACACGGCTTAGAATTTTTTTTAAATTTGCTTACGAAATCGAATCGAATCAATCGTGATTTTGTCAATTCTCTGCCAGATCTCAACCTTAAAGTTAGCCCGAAATTGAAGCCACCCATGTTTTGTTTTACCCCAGAAGAATTGCAGATTATACCTAGTATAAACGCTTTGTTCTAAATTACTAAGCAATTCCTCCTGCTTTAATTAATGCAGAAGGCCAAATTACTGATCTCTGGCGAGGCCTATACTATCGATTTGAAATGGTGCAACACAGTATCATAAGCCTCACTACGATCTTGCTTTTTATATCCGCAAGGAAAAATGTCTTAATGTCGATAAACAAGGACTACAAAGAAAGTAGATGGAAACTGATTGATAATCTTTAGAAGCACTTATTCATGGTAATTCGTATATGCCCGTGTTCATCTGCATCTCATATGTTTCAGGAACTCCTCCATATCGAATTATTCACAATCAACTAAAACCATGACCCTGGAAAGTAAATTGTTATGAGTCCCGTTTACGAATTCTGCCTATGGCATAAAATTTTGTGGTCATTCATTTGGAGATCACCTTGAGTTTTGTAAATGACTAAATGTAATTATTGTGTGGTTATGTAAATGACTGAACACTTGTTCTAAAGGGTGATTTTTTAGCTGGTTTGGTTTTGGCAACACTGGTTTTGACAGCTGACGTGTGTTTAGTACCTTGTGTCACTGTCAAACAGCTTCAGTTTGGTTTGCAATTTAACCATGGATCGTCTTACAAATGAACAACGTTTGCAAATTATTGAATTTTACTATCAAAATTCGTGCTCGGTTCGAAATGTTCATCGCGCGCTGCTTCCATTTTATGATCGGCATTCTCGACCTTCTGAGCAGTCTATTCGGAAGATTGTGACCAAATTTCGCACCAAATTTACTTTGTTGGACATTAAACCACCAACACGTTTACGTACTGTGCGTATTGAAGAAAATATTGCGGCCGTATCAGCTAGTGTGACAGAAGACCGCGAAATGTCGATTCGGCGCCGTTCCCAGCAGTTAGGCCTTTGTTACAGCACTACGTGGAAAATTTTGCGGAAGGATTTGGGCGTAAAGCCTTTTAAGATACAGCTGGTGCAAGAACTAAAGCCAGCCGACCTACCACAACGCCGAATTTTTGGTGAATGGGCTCTTGGAAAGCTGGCCGAGGATCCGCTTTTTTATCGAAAAATTGTGTTCAGCGATGAGGCTCATTTTTGGTTGAATGGGTACGTAAATAAGCAAAATTGCCGCATTTGGAGTGAAGATCAGCCAGAATCAGCAACAGCTACCAATGCATCCCGAAAAAGCCACTGTTTGGTGCGGTTTATGGGCCGGCGGCATTATTGGGCCATATTTCTTCAAAGATGATGCGAATCGCAGCGTTACTGTCAATGGTGAACGCTACCGAGCGATGATAACAAACTTTTTTTTGCCCGAAATGGAAGTTCTTGACTTGCATGATATGTGGTTTCAACAAGACGGTGCCACATGCCACACAGCACGCGAAACAATGGCGCAATATCGGGGCGAGTTTGGTGAACAGTTAATTTCACGTTTCGGGCCGGTCAATTGGCCGCCTAGATCGTGCGATTTGACACCATTAGATTATTTTTTGTGGGGGTATGCCAAGGCTAATGTGTATAGGGACAAGCCCGCTTCGATTGACGCACTGGAAGCCAACATCCATGCATTCATTCGTGAGATACCGGCCGATATGTGTGAAAGAGTATGCCAAAATTGGACTCAGCGGATGGGCTACCTGAGACGCAGCCGCGGTCAACATTTGCATGAAATTATCTTTAAACATTAAATTGCAAGGTTCAAACTATCGATTCAAATAAATATTTCATTCATTTTTTCGAATTTTTTGTGTTTTTTTTTTTAAAAAAAGTTCTAAACCTCTTAAAAAATCGCCCTTTAGTTGTTTTGTCACATGGGCAGCCTTGCCCATATCAGCAGGCGATTAAGATATTTCTTTCAGTTCACTTCTTCATGACTTCAACTCAAGGTGTGCTTAATCATCTCTATTATATTTGAGGGTAGCTTTAACTTAGCTTTGAATGCCGTTTATTTTTAAATATCACTTACTACCTTAGCTTCCTCTATCCTCCATGTTCACCACCTTACTTCTTTGCCGTTTGGGTAGTGAGCTTTTTAGGTTCCGAGCAGTGATTTAGCCCTGTTTAGGCAAATCTCACATATTATTTACACTGCAATCGTCATACTTAAATTATAAGGAAGATATCTGTCAGGTAGAGGCGCTAGCCTAACCCTAGGCTTCATGAAACTGGCCACAAAAGAGTAGACAATTCATTACCGCAACCGCTTTAAGTGGCTAGCTGCGTGCTTTCTTGTATGCACATTCTTGTATTCAACGGTTGACGGTTCGGTTGATTTCCCGACACTTCCGCTTAAATCAACAGCAACAAACAGAAGCTCTTTGTTTGGGATGTTCTTGATGTGTTTATGGAAATCTAGCCGCGCAATTGATGATGTGGTAAATGCTGAACATCAAAAAAAGGACATTACCTTAAGATGGAAAATCTACCGTAGCAAAACCTCGTATCCACTAGTTTTAAAAACCGCACTATTTCCCACATTTCTTATGAGAATTTGGGAATTTTCGTTTCAAAATCTTTCATTCGCAATTTTCCATTCATTAGCTACGAAAGTCCTTGCGATTGAGTTGAGGGATCACATTGATTCGGTCAAGTATCGCCCATTTCCTCCACTGATGCACAATAATCTTTATTCGCTAAATTTGCAAAAAAAAATCTGTAAAAAACTATAGAAATCCCTTCCTTAACTGTCAGTTTGCATTACCCATCGACATGTCCTGTAGCCAGATGAACATCAATTGCAGCAGCACACTTGGACAGTGAAGCTCATCACAGCTGGATTATATTGCATCACCTGAGAGGAGAAATTTATTTATTTTTCGGATTTTCTCTGCAAGATTTCATCCAACAAAATAAAAAGGATATCCTTAAGAAGAAGGACACACACAAAACTGTGTGTCGTATGACTAGGCCATCTCCACAGAGAATTGGGGGAGAAAGTGATAAATCTGAGAAAGTCCCGAAGACATTTTCAGCTGCGATCATGTCACGGGGCATTGGCAACGAAAAAGAAGAGAACAAAAAATTGCACAATTGTGGTATAATTTATAGGAAAACAACTCGAATATCCTGTGTGAAAAGAAAAAGGAAATGGGCACAGTACCTATAACGGAACGCAGAACCATTGTTCGTTTCCAAAAGTCGGTCGAGATTAATCAAATTGAAGATATTGAAGGCGCTTCTGACAGCAGCATCTGGGGAGAGTACTTTTATTCTTATTTTTAGGATCCTTTTGTTAGATTTTGTACCTTTTTTTTTCTTGCTTGGTCTAGAGGTTGACATATTTGATGTCCTTTTTATTGGACGAGGTTTGTGCCTTCTATTGCAAAATAAATTTGTTCAAATTTTCCACGGACTAGCAATTGGCGACAAATTGTTATGGGAATTCCGATAATTGTATTAATATTGAAATCAGGACGTTCACAACCACTCCAGTTGGAATTTTGCATAATTTCATAATTAATCACTAAAAAAGGGGTAGGTAGCATTTTTCGCCAACTCATTGCATATTTAAATTGATTTTAAGGACTCTCACACTTATCTCCTTAAAACATTGCAACATAAAGTATATACAACAAGCAACCACACAGAATTATTAATCCTCTTTCAATGACACTGCAGAATATCCTTTTCGCCTGTGTTTTTTGGGGTTGCATAAGTATGCTATAAATCAAGCATCCTGTCGATGAAATGCAAAATAGTTCGACAGGCACTACAGTCATGATCATGACAAATGGTGATGGTGATGGCTGTTGTTGTGCGGAAAAGGATGCATGCAAATCTGATTCAAGGACTTGTCGGACAAATTTCATCCACCCCTTGTTGCGACTCTACTTCTAATCATGGATACACTAACACTACATTGTTTTGATGATGTGCACCATAATACGGATGGACTATGGACATATCCGTAGGACACGGTGTGCATTTAATGTGATTGTTTTCGCGTTTCGATTCGATACGCGGGTATGGTGCGCGCTACAGATACCCGGATGAGTAAACAAATGCCCTTATTTGCATGAATTCTAATTATGACGGACTGCGCACACCCTTGTGTTTGCTGTTGCTCTGTCCACCAGTGGACATAGGGAGGGGTTCCGGGAACGCGTGCCCCGGGATTAATATTTCTATTGTATGCATCCGTCCGCGGGTAGGTATTGTTTCTAAGTTGGCATTAGAGGCGCGAACCAGTCTCGCGGAAGATGGGAAGAAGTCTCTCTGGTTTGACCCTTTTTTTTTGTTTAACTAATTTGATAACCTCGTTGGAATTTCTGGATCCTGATTTGATCGCGATTAAGGCTGTTGAATTGTAGGTACAGATATCCAGTTTGTTTGGTTGCTGCAGTGGCTCGTGTGATAGTAATTATGCGCGTGCTTCTGTAATTTTTTGGGTTTATTTGTTTGTTTAAGGATATTTTTGGCGTATTCTTTACCGAAAGCTAAAAGATGGTGTCGAAAAGAGTGTCATGTTTACGACGGGCGTTGGGTAAACAGGATTTGATTGTGTGCATAGTGGTCAGCATGAAATGCATACGGAGAAGGGGTGACAGCAGTGCAAGATGCTAATTTGGACGGATTAAGGGCGCCTAAGGTGATTTATTCCTTTGAAATCATTTTTGTTTTCAAATCGAGAGTTGGAAATTAGGCAAAATTTAAAGTCTTTTGGCAGTGTGTTGAATTAAATTCGCAGATAGCAAACCGTTGAAAGCTATCAAGTCTTTGAAATATAAAATCAACCTTAAGATCAAAGCCACCCCAATAAGGATGTACCTAGTTAATTCTAAGCAGACAGCTGAAGCACATCATTTGACGATGTACCAAAGCCTACAATCTTAGTAAGAGGATTAGTAGCCGTAAGGAAAAAACAAACATCGGTTCACCGACTAGGACAAAATGTAACTATTGATAGCAGCAACTTTGAGGTAGCTAAGGAGCTTATCTATCTCGGTGTAAATGTCAACTCCAGGTTGGAGGCGACAAGGAAGACCGAACCTCTGTTTTAAAGACCAAGCCATCGCGGATGCCAGCGCGCTTGGTCTAGATAACTGAAAGCAGCGTGCCCGGGACCGCAGAGGATGTAAGGCTGCCTTGTCTCAGGCAGAGACTCTTCGCGGGTCGGGAGCCCATTAAGTAATTAACTAAGTAAGAGGGAAGAATGTTGTCAGATTGACTATATCAGATCATCAAACAGAGAGAAAAATCGTACTAGTTGTATTCTTAATTTTCAACAGTTTAAGGGAATGAAACTATCGGTAGCTTATTCTCGATACGCGGTTAGTTGTTATCCCAATATACCCTGAACTGATTTATGTTGACAAAATAACATGACTTGCAACATTATCTCGGAAAATGGCCAACAAAATCACTAAAAGAAACGCGGGCTATATTTTTTAAAGCAGTTCGTCCTTAAGCTGAAAAAATGATGTACACTTTTTTTCGCTGCAACAATGTTAAATTACTAAATAGAAGTAATAATAATAACATAAATGTCGAAGCCCCTTTAGTGGAACCGGTTAATGTGATCATTCACTTAAGTCACTTTATTCATTCTTGCTTTGTGTAAGAACATAGGGTGGGTGAAGACGTTTTCTCAGATAGACTAAATCTTCGTCTCTCTTTCCATCCTCTTAAGGGGTTACATGGGTTTTACAGCTTCAAACAATTGTTATTGCCTTATTAAGTTCTACAACATCTAAATTTTTAAGTCATTCCGAGTAAAAGATTCGGAGATACAGCCTTGGGAAGGTGCGCACTCTATTCAATCACGAGGTTTATTTGAGGTTACCCAAACTTTAAAGGCGTTTTTCTAGAAACTGTGTTTCCAAAGTCGGTTGTCGATCTCGAAAACCACTCGAAAATAACTTAACCGATCTTGATGAAATTCACAAGGACTTGGATAAAGGATTTTTTTTTTCAATCACAACTATTTAAACAAAAAAAATTTTAAGAAAATTTTACCAAAATTAAAATTTTTTTGTAAAAAGGTCTGCCAAAAATCCACTTTTTTTCCCTTCGTCCAAATTCTAGTTTATGGTCTTAAATAAAACACGATTTTTTTTCACTTCTGATGATCCTGTCACGTGTTCTACTGTCAACGCGGACGCACCTTTTTTCCGAGGGATCGCCATAAATGACGGAGTTTTGAATATTTTCCTTTGAAAATTTCAGTAATTCTTTTTCGAATGTAGATCTAAGACAGTAAAAATTTAATAAAATATTTTTTTTTTTTTATAAAAAATAAAATTGTTGAAAATATAATTTTTTATCCCCGAATAAACCCATGTAACCCCTTAATCGCTATATCTTCCTAGTCCTAGCTAAAGAATGGCGTTTTATCCGCCAAGGATATTCGAATCTACTCTTACAGTCAGGCGGTCATTAGTCTCTATAAACTCTTTAGTAGGCCTAGACTGCCGATCGTCTCTAAAGGAGATGGCAGAGAAGTTCAACATGCGTTCATTTGAAGCTCCCCTGCAACTTGTCTTCATACAGCATCAGTTGCCTTGTTGACCGCGATTCCTCTCTTTGAAGTTGAGACTTATAAAAAAAACTTAAGTATGAAAGTAGTAGTTCTAAGTTTTTTTCCCAAACACTTCCGCACCAATTACTTCATCAGTTTAGTTCCACATCCACAGACTGCGGGCGTGACGCAATCTTGCCATAGTCTTTGTACTTTATCTCTTGTTTTATATAGACTAGTTGGTTTTGTTGTACGTCCATCGCAGGATGTATTTAGGTACCTAAATCTAAAATCGTAGAATGCAATCTACCTTTTCGGCGCCACTCTCCCTGTCACATTTTGATTTTAGAACTGGGATTACCTCAGATTGACATTTTATAATAAACTGTCATATACAATAATCCCGACTCCGGAGACACGCCTTCTTAAAAAACATCCTCCACAAATGCCTTTGCCACATAAAAAGATCATTCGAATAGAAATAATTTTCAATTTGAATTCTTTCACTGCACCATGACTGACTTGCAGTCACTGCCACAGTGCCACACCACCCGGACGGAAAATGTCAATCACAATCGGGATCTCCCAGTGTCAGTCGAATTTCTGTAGTCCTTATACACATTGAAATTAGTTTCTGATGGCAAAAAAAAAAACACACGCATACACGAAAATTTATGAAAAGCATTATACGCATTAGGTGCGCGATTTTCATCTGACTGCGTTTTAATAACCGCGTAACCCATCAGCAAGCCACCATCACTTTCCACGGGGGATGATGTTGATGTTGATGATGATGGTTGCGATAGTATTGTTCGCTTTCCCAACATCAGTCATGTTATCCTTTCGTGCGATAAAAATCAGGAGTGCATGTAAAGAATCCATGCTCCACTGGATGTACGCAGATTGAACGTGGTAAAACCACACAATAGAAGGCTTAAGGGTGTAAATTCCATTCAAGGAGTATTTAGGAAATATTATTTCATAACTGACGACGACGCAGCGATTAGCGAGAAAAACAATTTAAATGAAAAACTCAAAATGTAAATAGAAAAAAAAATAGAAATTATTTTGAGGGTGGTAAACTATCAGATTCACCCCCAGGAGATACTGTTACGACCCTGATTCAATTAAAAAAAAATTGGTATCGAATGAATTGAAAGTTAAAATACCATTTAAGGGTTTAACAGATTAGCTGTGTAAAAAAAAAATACTGCAAATTGCCCAGAGGAATTTTTAATGGCAAATTTGTTTCTATAAATTGTGCAAATATGTATAAATTGGATCAATAACCGGATCATTTTTAAACACTATTTTTATTGGTGCACTGCATTTGGGTTTTGAACCAAATTTTGCTTGCCGAACACCATAAGTTCGTGACAAAATTCTTGTTTTAAGTACTTTTTACGGTTTTTATTGGCGTTATAGGCCTACATGCACTGTCAGCCCTAAAAGTAGATGCTGCAAACGGTGATCTGATTAGTAATAGATTACTTACATGTAGGATTATCAACTCAAAACTGGCTGGGTCAACTGGAAAAAGGGTGGTGTATCCAAAAATTGGTGTTCTCTTTCCCCTTCTCCCCCACTAAGATGCCTGAAAGTGGCGGATGGCAAAGTGATCGCTAAGGCGGATGACATTGCTATTGAAATATCAGGCAAACACTTCAGTAATATTAAAGACCTCCTCCAAAATGCTCTTAGCAGGTTGGGTAGTTTCGTGTGGCCATGGTATCAACCCATGCAAAGCGGAACTAGTTTCTCAAGGAAATATAAATCTCTCCATATATGGGACCTTCAACCTCAATCGAATTAGAAGTTTCAGAATCCAAGAACCCATTTCGAAAAAATTGGAGCACGACCGACTCAGTTGTTATTGTCAGGTTGAAAGAAGGGATCCTACGAACCCCGTCTAAAAATCAATGGCAATCAACGTTCGCTTACAATCGCGTAAAAGAGGCAGGCCTAAAAACTCCTGGATCACACAAATGCAGAAACATAAGCATTTGATTGACCTAAATGATGAAGTGATCCAAAATCGGGAGGCCTGCAAATATTTTTTGAGGTCGAACCAGTCGAATGCAGTGAAGAAGTGGGAGGGTTATGATCCCTATAATTTTGTCGTTAAATGGAGAGAAGAAGACGATGGGACCTTCAACCCTATATCACTCACGGGCTATACATATGTTATCATAAGACCGATTCTTACGTACGAAGTGGTTGCCTGATGGACTGGTGTAGATAAAGCAAAACGACCGACGAGGCCACGCTTTAATCCAAAATGAAATTAGGAAACTCCGTAGTCAAATCGATTACACCATTCCCCAACTTCAACTCGAAATATCCTTCCATTTCACCAGCCCGGTAATTTTGGGAAGAGAATGCATTCTTGGAGGACACAGAGATTTATTTTTACACCGACGGGCAGATAAAAAACTAGTGATGGGGTTGGGTATGGTGTTTTCTCTGACACACCGACTTTTAGTCTCCCCTTATGTCTTCTTTGTAGATTGTTGCAGACAAAAAAATGCCGATTAAAAAAGTCTTATCTAAAGAGGAACGTGATATCCTCCAAAGCTATAGGTATTTTCTCGGAAAGTCCTTCGAATCAAGTCCTTCGAATCAGTCTCTGTAAACACTGATGAACCCGCTAAATTAGGAACCTTTACGTCTCTTATCTAAAAAGGGCTGCCTGCTATGAAGAAAACAAATATTATGTCTGGCCTGATCTGAATATGAAACGCTCTAAAGACTTGATCATTCAAGCACAGACGACACATAAGCACTAAGGTGTAATCACTGGACACTGTCTTATACTCAAACATACAACAAAACTTGATGCATTCTACTTTTTGAGAAGCTGTATGGATTAAGAGGATGATGGTAACGATCCTCTCTCCAGCACAACAAAGCACAATCTCGGAGCCTTCTTATACGAAGATTTTTTTTTTCCCCTTCACAATAGGCTGACACTGCGACCTAAAAGGTATATTAAATCAATAAAAGGGATGTTAACCTAAGAGAAGGTAGAGTTGCTTAACTCTCACGGAACTCTTTTTGGAAGAACCGTCAGCTTAACCCATAAAGTACCAGGTATTCATAGAGGCTGCGTTCCGAGATTTCCAAATCGTTTAAACAAAATCTACATTCAGTCTCCGGGCACTACTTTTTTTAATTACTTACTTAAGAATAAGATTTCCTTGAAGGCGTAGGACCTTACTACTCATTTGGTGTTATGTCGGCAGCCTCGGAAAGCACATTATTCTTAGTTTCAAAAGTCGAAGAAAACATTCCAAGTGATGATTCTCCCTCCTCCTCCACGCACATAGGACAACTTTTTATTTCCTGATAATCGTCGCGCACTCTGAATCGCCACGTATAGCAGGATAAGGGTTTTGTAGAGCATTTTGTTGCTCGAATCAGGAGTTTTTAACACATTTGCTAACAACGGTTTGATCGAGTAATTCTTCGTTGGATCTCAACGAAAATGTCATTCGTACAGTAACATATTGTTTACCCCAAAGTAAATTTTAAAGTTTGGCTTTTCCAGGATATTTACCTTAGTATAAAAATTTGGTCTATCTGGTCAAGTTCTGGTGTGCAAACCTTATGCACATTCCAGGACAGGTACCTGCTCTCATATCTACTAACATTTCGGGACAGTTCACCGTTAGAGAATAGTAAGTAAGTAAGAGGTATAGGTTTAGTTTTTGACGTGGTCGGAAAGCTACCCGAACGACACAACCCCCAACCAAGACAGCCAGGATTTGTCCATAGGACAGCAGTTCGGCAATTTCGGTGCCAATAACCAACTTCAGGGATGTGAAAGCAACCGTTGTCCTATAAAGAGTCACCACCATATCCTTTCAAGAACCCAGCTCCAAATATTTTAAAGTATTTAACGTAAGGTATCTGCCAAAATAATTTGCCATGGCCTCGCCATTAATCCCATATATTGAATTTATCCACCATATTTCGGTTAAATAAGTTCAGTACCCTGAGATTTACCCGGGAAAAGAAGTTGCAGAAAATATAATTACTTTAATTTCTTGGCACATACATTGGCAGAAATGAAGAACTCTTTGGGTGTAAGATTTTGCTCACGAAACCCGAAATCATGCACTCTATTGTGTTGCGAGGTTTATTAAAAAACTTTCGATAATAAATAATTAATATGACTAGCATGTGGACATATTTTGCAGCGCATTTTAATTACCGCAACTGTCAGCTAAATTTAAAATTTTAATCCGACAAGACTAGCCATCTACTGGTAAATAGCAAAAAAACAATTCCCTCCAACCAAACCTACCAATCGAGTCTCGTTTCTTCCCGCCGAATTAAACTCAACTGTCATTTTTCATTCGTTTCGATAACATTCCACTGTCTTTTTGTTCGTTGTTTATATTTACAACTCCTTTTGTTTAAATGTTTTTTTAATTTGTTTAATTTATGTTTGATGTTTGTCGTTGATTATGTATTCACCACGAACAAAACTAAAAACTCCACAAAACTATGACTTCCCCTACGAGCCGTACGCAATCCAACAGAATCTCATGGAATCTCTGTACGAGATTCTTGAGAACAAGAAAATAGGCATTTTCGAGAGTCCAACAGGTACAGGTAAGTCATTGACACTGACCTGTGGTGCGCTGCGATGGCTTCTAGACCATGAGACATTGGTCAAAGAAGATCTACAGCTAAGACTCGATGAACTAATGCAAGAGATCAAAAAACTAGAGCTGGACGGTAGTCGTGCAAGTGATTGGATTGAATCTCAGTTCGAGACGGTGAAAAAGAAAGAAGAAATGGGAAATTTGCGAAGGATCAAAGATGTCATTGGGGAGTTCGAAAAGAAGATTGAATTGCTGAAAGAGAAAAGGGCGGAAGAAATTAAAGGTGGAAAAAAATCGAACTTTGCTAGAAATGATGAAGGACTTCGGGACGTAGAGCAGCTTCTGGAGGAAGACCTCGAATTGGATGAGTTCGAGGATGGTCGAAAAGATGATACTGACGAGGAGGAGAATCTCTTACGAGATGTCAAGGTAAATGACGAAATGGCTTTGCATCGAATCAGATTATACATTTTCTTCAGATATTTTTTTGCAGCCGAACCCACTCCCAGCTAGCTCAGGTTGTCGGTGAAATCAAAAGAACTGAATATGGAAAGCGAGTGCGTTGTGTATCACTCGCGTCCCGGCAAAATCTCTGCGCCAACCCCGAAGTGAAGAAACTTCCCTCGAGCGCTCTTATCAATGAACGATGCCTGGACATGCAACGCTCTCAATCAAAATCCACGTCCTGCGACTCAGACGGTCACTGTGCCAAGAAGTCTCGCATAAAACAATCGTCCATCGGCAGGTGTCCGTACAAGAACCAAACTCCTATCGAATCGCTTCGAAATTCCACACTGGTCGACATTCTAGATATAGAAGATCTGGTTACTGCGGGGGAAACAATGAAATCCTGTCCTTACTATGCAGCTCGAGCTTCGGCGAAGGATGCGCAGATTGTCATGCTTCCCTACCAGCTGCTCCTTCACAAAAGAACGCGTCTGCAGACGGGAATATCTCTCAAGAACAGCGTCATCATTATCGATGAAGCCCATAATCTCCTCGACACGATATCGAACATTTACAGCTCAGAGGTTAGCCTCTATCAACTGTCGACGGCTTTGAGCCAGATAACTGCCTACAAAATGAAGTACTGTGCGCATTTCAGTACCCAGAATCTCTTGAAGATCAACCAAATGATCTTCGTCACTAAAAGACTGATCAAGATGCTCTCTCCCGGGATCGGCGGAGAGTCGTCTCGTATGCTTCGAACTCACGAATTGATGGCCGAGGGGGAGTTCTTTAACATAAATCTGTACCACGTTCTCGAGTTTTGCGAACAGACACGATTTGCCCAGAAGTTACAGGGGTTCGCCAAAAGAATGAACGCCGAACCAGCACCAAGTGAGAACAAAGAGCCTCGTAGTGCTGCTATTGAGCTATTAAAGAAGCTTGAACAGGAAAATCGCATCAAAAAGATGCCAAAAGGAAAGAAAATCGCCGAAGTTGTTCCGGAGGAATGCAAAGTGGTAAAGAACGATCCGGTTCCGGCAGTGATACGACCACTATTGGCCTTCTGGGAGTCACTAACCGAGTGTTCGGACGATGGTGGCGTCTTGATTACCCAGAATTCTGACCCTAAGTTGGCTACAATGAAGTTTATTTTACTCAATCCCGGTGGTCACTTTGAGGACATCATTAGCGAAGCTCGTTCGGTAAGTAGCCAGACACCACACACTTAGTCCCTCATTTAAGTAGCTTTTTTTCTTTTCAGATCATAGTTGCCGGAGGAACAATGCGGCCGACGGAGGAACTCACCAATCTGCTCTTTAAATCATGCCCCGACCGAGTGCAGCTTAATTTTTACGATCACGTGGTTTCCAACGATGCGGTGGCTCCATTTGTGTTGCAGAAGGGTCCAACTGGGAAGAGATTTCTCTTCAATTTTTCCCAAAGGAACAGCCCTGAAATGGTCAGTATTGCCTGGTGACCCCCGAAAACTATTAACAGTTGATTTTCCATAGCTTTCCGAACTCGGAATGACCCTACAGAACGTATGCAACGTAGTTCCAGCCGGGGTAGTCTGCTTCTTTCCCTCATACGACTACCTTGACTCGGTCTACAATCATTTCACCAAGGAGAAGTACATTGAAAAAATTTCGCAAAAGAAGCACATCTTTCGAGAGCCTCGCGGCGGAGGAAATGCGGTCGAGAAACTCCTCGTAGACTACGCAACAGCGATAAAAGATTGCGAGCGTAGTGGAGCTCTCCTCTTTAGCGTTGTCGGAGGAAAGTTGAGTGAAGGACTCAATTTTGCTGACGATCTTGGACGATGTGTAATTGTCGTAGGGATGCCGTTTCCGAATAAAAATTCCCCCGAACTTCAGGAAAGAATGAACTACTTAGATGCAACGCTTGGAACTGGCTCTGGTGCGGAATACTACGAGAACCTCTGCATGAAAAGTGTTAATCAGTGCATAGGTGGGTAAACTCGATTGTATTGAGGTTGAATTTTGTTAAATTTTTCAATGTCTTTAGGTCGTTCTGTTCGTCACATAAAAGACTACGCAGCGGTGCTGCTTGTCGATGAGAGGTATGCCGGTGAAAATGTGCGCAAAAAGCTTCCACAGTGGATTTCGAGGAATCTAAAGATGCCACCTGCATTTGGCATGGTGCAGGGCATGACTGCGAAGTTTTTTCGACAGAAGAGGGTGCAATAGGTTGTTGTACGAATAAAACCAGAAGTATTTCTTTATTTTTATAAAAAAGGGTTTGGTTTTGTTGCCGTCGATGAAAGAGCAGCTGAGATGTATTTTGTGTGAATTTTCATTGGGGAATTCCACACTTGTTGTCAGAGCATTGTGTGATGCATCAATGCCAAGTTGTTAGCTTGGTTGTGGTCGTCACAGAACATAAAGCTGCGTTGATGGTCATAAGGGCTTATTTACTTAACGGTCTCCTAACCCGAGAATAGTCTTTGCACGCGACAAAGTAGCCTTTCATATTGATCAAGTGCTCTGCACCGCTTGATCGAATGGTCTTTGAATCCGTTTCTAGAGAATTCGTCGCCGGATCTCCACTAAGATGTCAGTCGTAGATTTTATGTTAAAACTGAGGTAGATGAACTTCTTAATTACCAAGAAGTTTCTGCTATCGATTGTGATACTTTGTCCTGGACACATGCTTGTTTGTTTGTTGATAGCATATATTTTGTCTTGTCCTCATTTACTAATAATTTCGCCTGCTCTTCAATAGCCTTGAAAGCCTCTACCACGGTACGCTAGAAGCGACCGATGATGTCAATATAGTTAGCATATCCCAGTAGATCTGTTGAAGATAGTGCCTTCAATGCCCTGGTGCCCTGCGCACCAGCTGCTCAGGAACAAGATTGAAGAAGTCACATGATAGCGGGTTCTCTCTACATGATATCCGCTATTTTCTATTTCCTGCGCGTCGGTGACTAGGCTTCCTTTGTCGTTTGAAAGAGCCTGCGTTTCGACCTTAAAGCCAGCAGCCAGTTGCTTGGCTTTCCTTTAAAACTCCAAATGTTGTTTCGACCGCGTGACCCTTCGATTCTCTTCACCTGGAAGACTACCTACTCTATTCTTTCTTCGAAAAATCTTTTTCTCCTCACTTTTCCTGGCTCGGAACCTACTCTTCCTTTGCAGCTGCAGCGTTCTGATGTGTGCATCTTCTATCATCTTTTTCCGGTATACGCATTCATCATCCCAGGCTCGTTTCGGTTACCTCTTTGATGAAGTCGCGATACTGGGACCATTTTTACAACTCAAACTCAATACCCACACTTCAAACTTTTCACACATTTCACTACAAAATCCACAATTCACAATGCAAATAAATGAACAAGACACAAGATGTAGAGTCGGCCATTACTGTCAACATTCATTTTGTATTTGTGTCTGTACTAAGGTGAATAACACTTAACTCACCAAAGACAACAACCCGATTCATATGAACATTTGTAAGGTTTTCTGCTCAATTCGTCGTTATTCATTTGATTCATGTAAAACGTAATTCGATGAAGTGTCGGAAGGTTGGTGGCGCCAGATGTTTGTCGCTGCTACCATTTCTAACGTACAAATCCGGTGCGGGTTCGAATCTCGTCCACTGCCGGTTTTTACAAATAAAATACATCCCTCTTTAACAAAATACGCCACGCGGTCCCACTCTATTAATGATGGTGATACGTGCCAAGAAGAAGGGAGATCAAATGTCTCGCTAGGAAGCCCGAATCCATGAATTCATCTGATATCGGGTGCTGATAATAATGGGACACATTTCAAAACTTTTTATAGTTTTATTTTTAAGCTTTTATTGTTTTCAAAAGACTTTTTGTATAAATCGTTGGTCTTGGTTGGTTGGACTGTGACTTATTGGAAATAGACACAAAATAATTTCGAAGGTAAAGACTTAAGTACCACAGAAATGTAGGTACATATATATATCAAGGCCATATTTGCGGGGTGGTTCAAACGCCCGGATCGTCTTTCGGCAACGTTTCTGTTAACATACCAACTAAACTATATTAACAGGGCTCCTACACCGCAATCAAGTGATTGTACAGTGATGAAAAATGTGTGGGTGTGGCATAGTTCACTGAGCATTAACCGAGCAGTGATGCGACTCCAAATTAACCCTATAATAGTGCTTCAGCAAAGAATATATTGAATCTTACTGCAATTATTAAGGACTACAATCACCAATATTTGTCTACCTAACCCCAAAAAATTATTTGCAAAAAGCTATTACCAGTAAATATTCCTTTCAATAGTCGTGTTTCTTTCTTCACAGTATCCTTGAACGTATTTCTGAACACAAAAAACGATATTCTGCAGTATTTTTCTTAAACCTATTTTCTTTAATAATAATTCAAAGAAACTAGGAATTATTTAAATATGGATGTCATTACTAAATTATTTAAAATATTTCACATGATTTTCTGTATCAACTTTGTGATTTTTCCTTTTAGTGCAACAGGCAATATATAACGTTGTCAACAGAGGCAACTCCGCGCTCGGTTTTGTCAGACATTGGGCTAAGCAATTTGCAAACCCACATTACAAAATCGCTTTACATAACTTAGGTCAGACCTATTCTGACTTACTTGCCTTACTTTTGGTGTCCCTGACAGTCCGGTTAAATTGGTTAAATTCATTTTTCAATTGTTCGCGCCAACTAATTTGGGATCTTTTTCTCTTGAGTTGTCCCTCAGAGGGTATTCGAAGACTCGTCGGTTTGGTGCGTTGTTGTCCATACGCTCCACGTATCCCAGTCATTTTAGCCGATGTATTTTCAGCCTTCTGACCATTATATTATCTCATTGGTTCTATGTGAGAGGGCTTTACTTCTTAGATGCCTTCTTAGCCCGAAGAAACAGCGATTGGCAAGATTGATTCTTAGCTTGGTCTCTGCGCCGATGTCATTTTGGGAAGTGATAGTTGGAGCCCAGGTAGACAAAGTCCTTAACTACTTCAAAGTTGTATCTGTCCATCGTGACGTTTTGTCACGAGTCGCCGGTGTTGAGAGTCCTTTCTCGTTGACAGCATATACTTCGTTTTGTCCTCATTAGCAACCAGACCCAGCTTCCCCGGCCCCATTACGGTGCCAGCAAATGCGCCACTGACAGCTCGCCACGTTCTCCCAATTATGTCAATATCATCAGCACAGGCAAGTAGCTGAACGGACTTTTGAAAAATTGTACCTCTGGTGTTGGCTTGTGAGTTTCGTACAATTGTTTCAAGAACGATGTTAAAGAAAGTACATGGTAGCAGGACGCCTTGTCGTTCCTATATAGGCTATCATAGGCGACTTTAAAGTCGATAAATAGATGGTGTTTCCAATCTGAAGTTACAGGGCTTTTGTCAAGATCTGTTAAAGTGTGAAAATTTGGTGGATAGGTGACTTTCCTGGCCTAAAACCCAACTGATATGGGCTGATCAGGTTGTTGGCGAAAGGTTTTAGCGTTTACACAATATACGATACCCGACAGGATCTTATATGCAATATTCAAGAGACTTTTTCCTCTGGAGTTGCGCAGTTCAGAGTATCTCCTTTCTTGTGGAGGGGGCACACGATGCTGAAATTCCATTCGTCGGGCATGCCTTCATCCAACCAAATTTTATAGATGAGTTGGTGCATGCTCCTTACTAAGCCATCTCCCGCTGCTTTAAAAAGCTCGGCTGGTTGGTCATCCAGCAGACACAAAACAATTTCTGAACGAAATACTCAAGATCGAAATTCCCAATAATCATTGTAACATTTCGTCTTTCTTTTTTGGAAGATGATCCACTGAATCTTTCCGGATTGCAATCAAGGGACTTTTTTGCTTCTTCGGGGTCTATTGACAGGAATTCGAAATTCTCTTAATGTGTGTTGGATTGGAGTACTGCTTGTTAGAAGCTGGTCGAACCTTCTTCTTTTTGTTTAACGTTTTACAAAACTTGCAGAAATGCTCGGCTTCCGCCATCTTAAAATCGTATATGTGACTGTAAAAGATGAGAAATATGGCATGACGAATTTTGATCGATATTATTCTGAGCTATTTAATTAAATACAAAGATGATAATCTATGCTATATATACATACTTGTGTATATAACTTGTAAAAAAAAATTCTATAAGACAGCGAAAAAAAAAATGTTATTTAGTCAATTCTCAGACTACGAAGTGGCAAAAAACAATGAAACACGCGTTTCGAAGCCACACCTATGCATCGAATGCAACAGAAAACAGTTGGTTTATTTCTGCCGTAAATTTTAAAGCGAATATTAAAAGCCATATATGGCATTGTAAGCGGTAGATGGATGAGGGTCAGCTTTAAGTAATGCTTGTATTACCTCCTTAGTAAGGCAGCGTTACATTCTATGTGATCCCGGGCACTCTGCTACCTATTTTCCAGAATAAGCCTTCTGGCATCCCGGATGGCTTAGTCTTTATAACGGAGGTTTGGTCTTCGTTGCCGTTTCGAGCATGGGGCTGAGGACTGGGATTCGACGATATCTTGGCTGGAGCTCTATTGTCCATTTGCTCGATGTAGCAGAACCAAGATAGTGCCTGAATCCCGATTTTTGGCATAAAATCAGATCTTCACGGTTCGCCAAGAAAAAAAGTCCAAAGGGGTCAAATCGCAGCTCCAAGGAGGCCATTTGAAAATTGCCAAGGCACTCGGTAATACGATTTGAGGTCGTCCAAATCCATGTCTTCAAACGCACTCTGTTGACCGAAACGTTGTTCCCAGTCTATAGAAAAATGGTGCCACCGCTCCACTCTCGACTACAGCAGCTACATTCTCGTCTGTGCGCACCGTACGACGACGGGGACCATGAGTGTTTTTCACTAGCATAGCAGTCTCACGAACTTTTTGCACAAACTTGCGTACAGCAGACGCGGTGGGTGCTTCATTTCGGGCAGAACTTCTTTTCAAAAAAAATACTGTTTGGGCTACACAGCACTCACTTTGGGAATAAGTTTTCAATATTTCTCAACGTTGTTTAAACGTGAAGCGACTCATTTCGTTCCGCGGAGGTATTATGTCAAGATTTTGAGCGGGAAACAGCTGTCAGTGTCAATTTGAAAAGAAACCACTAGATGGCCCACCATTTACACCAAGCGCAGGCCAAAAAGAAAAAGACTTATTGGCTGCGATTTTCAGTTTGAAAAAAATTAAGATGAGAACGCATTATTGAATTAGGGCTGTTTTGTTTGGTTTTACGTAAAAATCAACTGAATTAAAAAAAAAATGTGCCCTTTTTCCCTTATGCGTTTATATTCAAATCATAAATCCTTACGTGTAGGGACTTTTCCCAACGTGTGCTATCACTGACGATGGCTCGAAGTAGGAAGAGTATGCGAAAAGTGTTATTCCAGGTTTTGAAATGTTTCTTGCCTAACCTCCAATCAAACCACCATGACAAAACAATTTATCTGCCTTGTTGTACCAAATAAAATCCAAACGAAAATGAAACAAAATTTCTTTATTTTTTTACAGGTACATGAGTAGAAGATTTATTAATGAAATTTTTTTTAGATTTTTGTTTTTCTAAAAATGTTCGTCTCCATCCATTTTATTGTGCCACTAAAATATAAAACTCAAAATTCATGCGTTCAAACGTTAAAACAAAATAATAAAAGCATTCCATTTGTTTATATCAATATTTTTTTCATTTATTTGTTTCCTATGCAATTAGATAAAAAAAAAATAAAATAATAATAATTAACAATAAGCTGCGAAATAAATTATTACAATTAGTGATTGTAGATTGTGACGTGTACTGTTTTTTGTTTTGTGTTTTTAATTTTTTTTTCTTGTTGTCTTGATTGTGCTTTAAGTATTAGATATTAAATAACAAAGTTATATAAAATATATTTAAAATAAAAAAATCATCTATAATAGTCTGTGAATAGTTTTTTGTTTTTTTTGTTTTGTAACAACACAACATAAATAAAATGAAATAAAGAAAAAATAAAAAAAAAATTATCGCTCATTGCAGTGATTTTGTTGACAGTTTGGTGTTTGGTAAATTTTAAGATAAAAGAAAAAATAAGCAGTTATAACGGTGTCGAATTTTAGGATTAGTTTGTTTGGTTTTATTTTTTTTTTATAAATATTGTATTAGATTTTTGCTCAGGTCAAAAATGTAATAATATTTTCAACTCATTTTGAAATCTTCTACTCTTTTGTTCATTTTTTATTTTGGTTTTTCTACAACTAAATTACGATTGTTGAGAGTATGAATTTTTCAAAATTTATCATATTTTTTTTTTCAAATAAGAGTACAAAAATTGGTTAAAAAAAGAAAAATTACAGAAATTGTTTTTTATTTTGTTTGTTTTTAAATACGTGCTTTGGATTTTTTTGTTTGAATAGTTTTTTTTTATACAATTCTTTACTTGGTCTTGCAATTTAATGCCGAATTTTTTTAGACAAGCCGTGTACGAAGTGGAAATTTATTTTGTTTTACAAGTATTTTGCTGATGAAAACAATAAGAATAAATCATTAGAAGTAACAGGTACATGTGTAGCGCCATAGAAATATACATAATTTTAGATTTTAAGAGATAAACTAAGCTTGTGCAAAGATAAGAGGTAGGTATCTGAATTTTATAATATGGGTTGTTGAGAAGGCGCCTGATGTGAGGATGGAGAAACAACAAATGGGAGGTTAATTTCAATTTGAGAGACACTACTCTTGCGAAAATTATTTGAATAAAAATGATTAAGATTCTATTGCAAAGCAAATGATAGACAGCTGTAGAGTTTAAATCAAAGATATCTACTGGTATGTAACTGTCAAACGTCATTTGATTGCCGTATGTCTGACTAATCACAGCGTGGTTACTTATATTTAGCGGTTTTGTGCTCGTATTCGGAAACAAACTAATAAACGAAAGTAAGTTTTTGATCCTAGGACTAATGTCATAGTTGCCTTAGGCCCCTTGCAGTTGACAGTTTCCGTAATTTTGGTATATTCCATTAAAATCACATAACAAGTGCCCATAAAACCTCAAAAGGCTGAATACATTTTTGTATTACAATGAAGTACATAAATGAGTAATGTTTGGTGCGGACACTAAAAACCGAAACCGAATATACTGCTCCTATGCTAAAAATAGCAATTCATTTCTGAAATGAAAAACGCTATAAGTTGCGTACTATAAGCCGCGCCATTAGAAGTTTATTTTGAAGAAAACTGTTTACTCATGGGCTGACAATCTATATAAGGAGCTAAGATGCAACAGATAAGCGAAGAAGTTACAAATGAGTATACTTTTTGTACCCATAGCTTAAAAAAAACAGTGCGACTACAATATACTTTAAAAAGAACGTGCTAACTAAAACTTAGAAAAAAAGAATTCTAAAACTTGTAAAACAAAATAATTCCCGACATGTTCCTGCCTCTATCACTTTTGATTTTTTTTTTTTTTTACACATTTTGCATTCATATTTTTCATAGGCATTATTATTATTTAACATTAATAGTTTTTCTGAGGTAAACATTGAGTTTTCTGTTTTATTTTTTTTCTTTTGCATTTTGCATTTTGTGTTATTTTGTTTTTTACATACTATGCACACTAAGCCTATTCATTGAAAATAGGAAGGCATTTTAAATATATTTATATATTTTGTAATTTTGTTTTTGTTTTTCCGTTTGATAAATATTTTTATAATTTTTTTTTCTTTTCTCATTTTACGAGTGTTTTTTTTTATTTTTTCTTTAGAACATTTCATTATGGTGTACACATACATTTATATATTAAAGCGTTTCAATCAGAATTTAAAAGAAAATATATATTAAAATTCTGCAATTTTCAATGAATTATATATATATATTTTTTTTTTGTTTGAATTAAAATATTAAAGCACTGCGTTTTAAGTTGTTCTTTCGTTTTTGTAATATAAATATGTATATATAACTTTTTTTTTACAATAAGCATTTACGTTGCATGGAGTGACTTAGTTTTGGGAATAGATTTTTTGAAGGCGGTGAATTCCGAAAAAAAAGCTTTAAATATTTGTAATATAGTTTATAGTCTTGGACTTTGTCGATAAATTAAAATAACGTCACACAGAAAATCACGGAAACCAGTTAAAATATTATAAATGAAGGCTTTCAAGGAATCGGAGGCGTTTTTTTTCTAATTGGTTGAAGATTGTTTATGGGGAAACTTGTGGAAACTATCGAATTTAAGAAATCTTTATCTGTTTTCTCTAAGACTTCCAGAAGAGTTCGAAGTAAACACATTTTCTTAGGCTCGTCGTCTAGTCCTTGTTAATTCCAAGGCGCATATTATGGATGGGAGCATGGTCTTCCAAAGCTTTCTACTCAATTTCTAGCAGTAAGTAGTGAACTGAACTCAGAAAGCAAAAAAAGTGACAAATGTCTTTTCGACTATAGAGATCTTTATCTTTTCTATGAAGAGCTATTAATAATTTTAGCTACCACCTGTGTTTTATGAAGACTACAGCAACGTATAGTTGCAATGTGCTTGCTACACAGGTACCTATCATCCGAGACATGGCAAACAATATTTAAGTTATTAGTTTTTTGTATAGTTACTCCGCTTAGACCAATCGATCAAGGGTGGCCCTTTCGGCGAAATCTATTTCCACTGATCACATAGCTCTAAGTTTCATTGTAACTGTTCTACTTTGACCAACCAATCTTATAGTGTGCCCGTTTTGTGGAATAAAATTTAATAAAGTCAAGTCTCAGCTACTCCTTTTCGACCAATCGACCTTGGGTGGCCCTTTTGCAGAACGTAGTTCCACGATCGCATAGCTCTCGCTTTCACTGTAGCAATCAACTTTGACTTATAAAGAAACAAAAATAAGAAAAATTTAAGAACTTAAAAGTTGCTTGTTACCAATAATACACATTTTCTATTTTTGTGTGGGAACAGGAAGAATATTTAAGTTTTAGATTTAAAGATTTTGATTTTTTTGAATTTCTATTTTTTGAAATGGAACAAGAAGGCACATCTGCAAGCTCTAAAGCAATATTCTTCCGCATATTACATATATCTACTATCACAGAAAACAAATACACGGAACGCTGGCGCACTTAAAAGCTAATTAGAAAATTGTTAACCTTAAAAATAGACACTCAAATTTATAGATGTTTATAAGAAAAAAAAATCCCTACCACCTTCAAATTTCCTTAAAATTAAGCCACTCGTTAACAACTAACTTTACACTTATACATCTCACGAGAAACTAAACTACAACAGTTTTTTTTTTCTTTTACAATTTATATTCACAGATAAATATCGGTTTTTGTTTAGTGTTTTTTTGTTTTTGTTGTTTTTAAATAAAAAAGAAATATATTTAAATTTATACTTACGTCAAAATATTTTAAAACTGGTAGACATTTATGTATACATATATATAAAGCTTAAATATGTATATATATAAATTTTAGTTGTTTCCTAGGTATAATAATATTTATAGGCAATCGTTACCACAATCAGTTAGTTATTTTTTTTTTTTTTGTTTTTCATTTAAAGTAAAATTTTGAATTTTGTTTAAGGACACATTTATCATTATTTTTATTTTTTTTATCTTCATTTTATACATTAACTTTGCTTTCTTGCTAAGAATTATATCACCTACGAAATACCATTAAAATGTTTTCGTTTATTTTTGTTTGTTAAATTTGAAAAAGCCATGTATATATATTTATTTTTTTTTTTGTTCAGCCAAATTAAGGAAACCATAATAATTATATTGTTTGTTTGATTTTTTTTTTATCGAAAATTTAAGATTTAAGTTTTGAAATTTTGTTCAAGCTAAAACAAATACATAATTTATTTTTTAATTTAATTTCTAAGGAATGTTATACATTTTTTTTTGGTTTTAATGAATGAAATTTGAAATTTTTATATTTAAGGCATTTTTTTTAAATGGTTAATAGAAGGCAAATCAACAATAAGAAGTGTTTTTCACTTTTTTTTTTCTTTGATTTCTTTTACATTTTGAGGTAGTTAAGCCACAGATAAGAAGAAAGTCAATTCGATATAACAATATTCGAGATGCTTCAGCTGGTGATTGTTTGTAGAAGAGGGAGAAAAAGAATGAAGGCTTTTTTTTAACTCTTAGGGAAGGCATCTCTAGCGTTGACTTTGTTGGACTTAAAATGGGTGTTGGTCAGGAGTGTGTGAAATATCTTGATTGTTAACTTTTAATTACTTATTATTTTTAAAAAATGAACTATAACGCGTTCTTTAAAAAAAAATTGGATTGGGTCTTTTTTATTTTTTTTGTAAAGAGCTAAACTTTAAGGGGTATGTGTAAAGATCTAAGAGGAATAATAGTTATGATGAATAAATGGGACATTTTTTATTTTCTATTGAAAATAAAACTAAAAGTTGTTGAAGTTAAAAAGTGTTTGATCCTACAAATTGGAAACCGAACTATTCACGCCAAAAGGCGATGATTTTATTTCTGGTAAACAGCACCGCGATATTTAAGCTACTTTAAAAAGCATCACATTATTTGACACATAGTACAGATTGACGTTTCGTCTAATTAACTTTCCTCTTTATGTATTCGGATTCGGAAATCGTTGTTGCCCGTTATTTACTAGGTCCATTCGCTAACTCATTTGTAAGAAAAAATTGTGATGAACTTTGATTTGGTACTAAAATTAATGTACATAATATGTACCTATCTACTTTCGATAAATTTTCTTCACGATGAATTTCCGTAACTGTCAAATGAAACGTGTCAAAGGCTCTATGGTTTCATTTTTGGTGTTTTTTGTTTTTTCCTCATTTTTACTCATTTAAAATGAAAAAAGAACTCTCTTCCATTTTACGAGATTTGACTGTTTTGATTTTTCGTACAGCAAAAATACGTTAACGCAAAAAGAGAAAAACTTAGCCGACCTAAATGAATTACACAAAGAGTTCATTTAAAAAAAAATTAAAAAAATAGCTTTTCATTTCTTGCCATTCTTCTCAATCAATCACGAGCTCACAAAGCTGGAAAACTTATTTATTTATCTTTAAACAATAATGGACGCCATGTACGACTCTTTCAGTCTATCTGTGGCTTCTTGCTATTTTGTTTTTTACTTTGTTTTTTTTTATACACAACAACTTTTCTACTATACAATAGCTACATAATTACATAAAAAAAATGATTAGTTAAGATAATTGGTAAAAAAAAGAATAGTCCAACCATAACTATTCCTCCGGATCCAACAGGAAGAACTCATCTCACGCCAAGCAACCCCCGTTTGTCATCTGCGAGAATGCAGCTGCAACACCAGTATCCAAGTCGACAAATTCCGAATCAGCTCCATCGGCGGTTAGTTGTGAGAGGAAATCGGCCTCCTGCACCGAGAGCAGATCATTTTTAATGGAAATATGATCATGGAAGGGCACTATCGTTGTGTTACCGCCCATGGGCCCATGAAAGTCAACAATGTTAGCATTGTGACTGCTTGTGTTGTTGTTGTTGTTGCAGGTATTGCTGCCATTGCTAGCCTGCTTTAGGTCAAAGTTCTCAGCCTCGAAGAGGAAGCGTTCAGCGCTCTGGGCGGTTGTGTAAGGACTCTGCGAGTCGACAAGCTCGTTCTTGACAAAGTCAGAGGCGGTGTCAGAGGTTGGTGTTAGACCGCTGTCACAATTTGGAATGTAATCGGAAAGATGACCCAGAGCTGTGCTCTGTGCCTGGCTGACAGCTGGATGATGTTGCAGATGGTGGTGGTGATGTTGTTGCTGTTGTTGCTGCTGCTGATTGCTATGGTGAAGGTGGGATTGTTGCTGTTGCATTTGTGGCAGGCAGACATCTTGGGCGGGTGAACTTAAATAGCCAAGCTCCTGGGCCGAAGGTGATGGCTTACAATAGCCATTCGGGATAATGTCCGATGAATGGTGATTGTTGTTGGATGGTTGTTGGTGGTGTGGTGAGTTGGGTATCGCCGCAGTTGTGGCTTTGAAGACATTGCTACGATTGTTGATTGTTGACATCGGTGGTATAACTGTTCGTTGTTGTTGTTGTTGCTGTTGCTGTTGCTGCTGTTGGTGCTGCTGCTGCTGCTGTGATTGGGTGGGTGTGGATGCTTGCGTTGTGGCTGGCGATGGTGATTGCGAAGCCTGCAATGGCTTGATATCTAAATCCAACTCAGCCAGATACTTCAGGGCAGGTGATTGCAAAAATTTTGCGGGTGGATTGAAACCGCCTCGTCGAACACATGTTGGTGAGTGCGCCTGCAGCATATCGAACAATTGCTGGCGTTCCATTTCGAGGGTTCGCACTTGATTTTTTAGATCGATATTTTGCGTGTCGAGTTGTTCCGATTCCTTGATGAGGTTTTGAGTGCGTTCACGTTTCTTCATACGGCACTTGGTGGCAGCGATCTTATTGCGTTCACGTCGCCTCCTGCGACGGTCTTCATCCTCGGGAGTGAGTCCTTTTATTGATTTACTGTCACAATCCTCATCACTGGTGTCATCGTCTTTGCGGGAGCATTTCGAGGTGGTTTGCTCAGAACCTGAGCTCGATTCACAAGTGGAGAGTTTTCGCTTACTCTGAATAGAGAGCTTTAACCCGGCCTTGATTAGCTGGGAACACGTCTGAAAGGAAGAGAAAGAGAAAAGTTAAAAAAGACTTTCAAATAACATTCTTTCCTGAAAGGAATACAAAAAAAAAGAAATAGTAATAAAAGCGCACACAGAAATCAAACACACGCGCAATATGCAACCAATTTCAATTTAAAACAAGTCGCGCGAGTGACCAACAAAAATACAAGCTGCCATTTTTGGGCCTTGCAGTCACAACACAACGCATGACTACCGACCAATTTGGTTATTGGTGACAGACGTGTTTCAGATTTGTTCGTTCGTCGTCGTTTGGATTTTATTTTTATTTTTTGATTAACGAGTACAACACATAACTGCAGGCAGGCAGCAATATGGTTTTTTTTTTTTGAGATATGTCTCATGTGTGTAGTTATGCATGGCTTTTTCTGAGAATCAAATAAAATAAAAATGAAGAAATCCGAAGGGCAAACTTTAAGAGTGAAAATTTAAATTTAAATGAAGGCGAAAGTTTGGATTTCGTAGGAGTAGGACCATCTGTTTGAGAAAATTACCATTTTCAAGGGTTTGAATGACGTCACATGCTCGTTGGTCAGACCTTATCAATTGGCTGATAGTTAAGCATTATGCGGTCATAAGCGTTTGAGTGTTCGTTCCACTAAAACGTATTGCCGAATGATGAAATTACACTACTTGAGTCCTCTTCAATTGAATTTGCTAATCTTGAAAAGTCTTAACCTGCAGTTGTTTGATTATGTTATGCCATTCATTTTGAAGTTTAACGGTGATAAGTGAATATTATTAAGTAATGGCGTTTGGTGATTGGCATTGGCATTGGGTCTCGAATGACAGTTCTTCTCAAGAATAGAAAACTACAAATTCGATTCTAAATTTGAATTTAGATCACTAAGGGAAAATGTTTATTTGACTTAACATCTAGTCACATACGTTTTGTGTTGGGTTATTACTTTGTGTTAAACAAGAGTTAGCTAACTCTGGATTCACATCTATCTGGAGTTTACTATTAAAGCAGTTTTTTTTTAGAGCTGTTCTGTTTTTGAATCTAAGAGCAATAATTTATTTGGTAGAACTTCCAATCCAGTAAAATATATCGACTCAGCTGTCAAAACGTCAAAACACTGTCGATCCTGCAATAATGGCTTAGTTGTCAATTGGTTTTTCTTTTCTTTACCAAATCACAAAATAACTAAAACTTCTACATGAGACACTCTTATACGCATAGCAACAAGTCAGTCCTAACACGCGTATCGCAGTGTGGTAATATGTGGCGAAATCCCAAATTTAAACTGGCAGGACACGATGCCATCTTGCTCAGACTATGCTATCCATATAATACTTGTCAATTCCCTACATATTTTTCTCATACAATGGCTGGTACAGCTGGGACTTCAATTATTATTATGTAAATAATTTTCGACCACATAGCAAAATTACAGATTCCAACTGACGCAAATAAACACAACCCGATTAGATTACACTGTTAAGCAAATTGCTATGTTTTTTTTACTCCAGTCGCTCTCGTATGCAAATACGGCAGATGTTTGTCACAACTAAATTTGGCGATTACACGTTAAAATGCCATTTTGCCAAACAATGTAATCATTGGTTGAAAAGTTAGACATTTTTGATCTGATTAATTTAATGATAAAAGTGGAAACATTCGCAAGCATTGAAACTTATATTTCAAAATTATTGTTATTAAATAATATGTAAAAAGATTGGCTCAATTAATAGGGTATTTCGCGCAGCTGTCACTTTCCCAAATAATATTACTCTTTCCGCAGTGAAACAAGTAAACATTTTTTTTATATTCGTAACACCATTTCTAAGCGTTCTTGTCACCAATAATATCTGTTTCTGTTTAAATACTTTTGTTTTCAATTGAATGACATTTTTTTTAAGATATACAAAAAATTGCTTCTAATGCACCTACCTATTCCTACAGATATTTTGAAACGGATGTTGTCTTGGAACTTTCCAAGGGTAAACTCAGAGAATTTGAAAGGTTGGGTTTGGTAACCAATCATCGTTGACACTTGATAACCGAAATGACAAAGGAACGTATTTAAATTCAGTTTTCATCGATGAGGTAGAGGTACTCTTTGGCAGTTTATATGAAATGTCTTAAAGTTTCGATAAATAAAAATACGTAAACGTTTTTTTTCACATTTCAACGTTGTTACCCCAGTTTTGCTACTGTTCTCAAAAGGATTGTGAAAAATAAAGTAAATGTTTATGTGACGCAAAGAGAATCACTTGAGAAATGATAAACCATTTCTTTTTTTTTTTATCAATCATAACATTGCCTTGGATATTGCATCCCACAATTTATATGTGTGTATAAATATCCCCCCATTTATCGCAATAAGTATATATAAAAAATACATGCAAACACATTTCTGCACTATCATGTTTCAATGGAAAAGTTATGCACCAAAATAGTTTTCAATCATTTTTCAATAAAAGAAAGCAAGTGATTTGCTTAATGCGTTGGCTTGTCCTTAAAACTTCCCAGATCAGACATTTATTTTCCATTAGCATATTCTAAGGAATGTATTTACTAATTAAATTTTCTTGATAAACGAATAAGCGACATTGCTTCGTGATCAATATGGTATTGGTACTGGTATGGTATAGTAAAATACCTAACCAGAATGTGGTTGCCCACTCGTGCATGTAATATTTTTTTTATTGAAATTTGCAACTGACACTGACAGCATAGTGGCTACTGCGACTGTTTCGTAAGATGGGAAATTACATTCAGTTTTGTTTGCTATTAGTACATAATTATTTGTCAGAAGGGCAAGGAAATATTACAAAGAAATATTTTTATTATTTATATTTTCACTTATTATATTGTTGCCAATAAATTGGATGTTGCACGTAGACTACGCAAAAAAAAAATTGGCAGATACCCTGTCAAACACTTTTCCGTAAAATACATATTTTACCCAAATCTGAACTGCTTAATTTCTACGTGAAAGAATTTACAAAAGAACAATTCTCATAGTGTGAAGATTCACATCCAAGTTTGTCCTAAGTGACGTTTGCAAATGTTTACGCATCTATAACCCCGTGCCAACCACTTCTGACACAATTTTTCAAAAATGTGCTTAATCGCATAACTTAAACAACGCGTTGAAGTTGCGACACAAGCAATTTGAACATAGTTATGGGACCTTTACATCGCAACTTCTGACAGCGCTGAAAACTGTCACAATTTTTTGACATTATTATGAATGATGCAGCATTCATCGCTGCATAATAATAGGTAAGTCAATTAAAAAAAGAAACTGCCTAGTAATAGTTTTGCACTAAATTATACATCGCATAAAACGATCACCACATTTCAGGGTTGTTATACAACACACAATGGAACTGCGGGTTCCATCAAATTGAAAGGTTCATAAATTGAGTGAAAATAGTAACCTCTACTCAAAATGCAATTTAGGCCACCGAAACCGAAAATAAATCATGTTTTGGCCATTTTAGGGAACCACTTTACGTGTGCGCCCGTCCAGTGACCACATGGTCATTGTCTTCCACTTGTCCATTTTGATTGCATTACAATGCTCTTTCACTTGTGTTCACCTTTATTCAGCGTCGCGTTGGTCGCGTCTACATATTGTGTACGAGATTTCCAAAAATGGTTAAATGATTGTTTTTTCTTCGGATTTCGTGAAACACCAGTGGTGACCCGCAGTTGTTGTCTTTTTTTTTTGCGTATTCATTGTCAAATCTAGGTCAGAGTTAAGGTGTGTGCCCGATGCCACTGACAGCCGACTTTCATGTCGTCCCGAATTAATATTATAAGCAAATTTGCAGATTCTTATCGGACACCATACCAACGTCGCGTCGCAATTGGTGCTTTGGAGTTATGTTGCGTTGCGTTGCGACGACGCTATAAAAGCAAACAAAAATTCTCTGAAATGATAAACTTGAGTACTCGTAACATATTTATATTGCTAAAACGTGATTTATAAAATAAACACACGAATTTTGTTATTTCTCCTCGGTGTACATGACTTTTGCGTGAAATGCCGGTATTTTGACGTTTTGATTGATTAGGAGTTGCCAAGGTGGTGTGTGGTGGTATTGTGGTTTGACTTTTGTGGGTGCCCTTCTCATTCATTACATATTTGTTCTCCCTAAAACTAAACATCTTCTTTTTTTTAAAACATCGACAACAAGTTTACCCGATGAGACATCAATGATCCATCCGACCCGTTTTATTTTACAACACATTCTGAGAAAATTTCCCTCCCTCATCATACTACATCTTATACATTCGATTCGAATCTAATTCCTCGCCGCATTTTTCTCAACAAATACACATTGAGAAAGATTTCATAATTTTGTACCGAATTTGTTATTCCATGTGCATGCGTAACGAGGTCTGATTGCCGCCACCACCGCCACCGCCACCGCCTGCCGTTGATATGTTTATTGTGTTTGATTGCATTTAAGTAATTAAGCTCTGCTCCTTTGCTTTAGCGTGCTTTATTTATTTACTCTGTATATGAATATGAATTACGACAGTTTTGGGTCAAGCAGATTGAAGCAACACAAAACAACAAAAAGTTGAACAAAAATACAATTTCCAGGACTTGGGCGAGGGTATCTCAGATAAAAAACCAAAGGCTAGGCCGATGTGTTTTGCATAAGCTTTTAAAATTCAACGGATATGAGATTGTGAACGATAAAAAAAAAAGAAACGCAATGTGAAGAGGAGAAATGAAAAAATTCCGAAAAAGGCAAGGTCACCCACGCCCAAAAAAAAAAACAAAAAAATTATTTTTGAGCAGATTTTGGCAGAGCGGATTAGGAGAATTTATTGGATTGAGAGGAATGTCTGTCTTTTGGATTTATTTTCTTGGTCTGCTGTACGTAATTATTTTTTTTTTGAGAATTCAACTACTCTGTAAGATTGTGAAATTTGAAAATATGTATGCGTGGATTTGAGGACGTTTTAATCACAAAATAAAGTTTAAAGTAAAAAAGAAATGTGAATCGCTAGACCAAATCAATTTTCTAGCTGATTGGTTTGGGCACAAACTAACCTCTTATGCATCACTCTACAAATTCTGCTGTATAACGAAATCTGACAGAAATGTTACAAATCGCTGAAACCTCTTCCTTCGATAGTGGTGATCCCTTGTGAGGGATAAAATTACTTGTTATTTCGTCTTTTCATATATTCATGGTGAATTGTCACATGGTGAAGCAAAAATTTAGATTTTCATCTTCGTAAATAAGATAGCAACAGTAACTAATATCTCCCTAACAGTCAACTCTTTAGAGCCAGCTTTGATGATTGAGATGTTTAAAGTTATGGAAACATCATCCAACCTCCACCATCAAGCCAAAAACATTAAATAATTACTTGAACTTAAAGAAAAAACTTTCTGATAAAAGGTCATCGTTTCATTTAACCAATAGGTCAAGGCAGCGCTACTCAGGTAATAGATAGCATAACAATTGGTTGGATTGGCTTAATGTGGATTAATGTCTGTCAAGGAACCCTTCTTCACGTCAAAGAACCCATCTCGAAAAAATTGGAGCACGACCGACTCAGTTGGTATTGTCATGTTCAAAGGAGGGATCCTACGAACCCCGTCAAAAAACCAATGTCAATCAACGTTTCTTTACAATCGCGTAAGAAAGGCAGGCCTAAAAACTCCTGAATCACACAAATGCAGATCCAAAATCAGGATGCCTGCAGATATCTTTCGAGCTCGAACCGGCGAACCCCACAGGCGGACCAGTAGGAATGCAGTGAAGTGGGAGGGTTATGATCCCTGTAATCCTGATCATAATCTCGTCGTTAAATGAAAAGAAGAAGAGGAATGTCTGTCAAGGAAGGACTTACATCTTCGAAGGCATTGAAAAGGCTGATTAGCTAGCATAAGTAGGCTCTATATATCCTTTCATTACAGCGTTATGATAGAACTGAATTGGCGAATTTTATTATATGCGTCAAGGAACGAAATTAAAGCTTTTTAGACAAGGAAATAACCTTTCTAATGCTGAACACGATCAAACAGTACATTAAGATCGTCACTGACTTCTACACAGGTCACTGTTCTCTCAACTACCAACAAAAAATCGCCTAAAGTCCGGCCAATAGGTCGAAGAAGACTTTGTCTTGAAGATTTACACATGGCGGAAACTATTCTATTATGAATGCCAAACATGAATACAACACTTTAACAAAGGCTTAATAGATTATTCTTCTGCATAAATGATTCTTAAGTCATCTCGGGACCTGGGTTTTTCTCCCAACTTAAATTATTTCATTATTTTAAACTTATTTTGTATATAGAGTCGCTAAATCGATTGCAATGGTTTTTTGGTTATGATGTGAATTTTTATACCCGCCATATTGGATCTGCCATCTTGGATGTAGGATTCGTAAGATTCGAGCACGGATTTGTGTTCAAAGACCCCAAAAACCCCCGAATAGAAAAAGTTTCAAGCACTAATTTGTATCAGTTGTTTGTACAGGCTTCCACAAACTTTGTAATTTGTCCTCTTGGCTAGAGGTATAAAGACGTTAATTTAATTTTTCAACTTCAACTTTCTGATGCCACATTAGGATTCAGCGACCCCACAAAATCCTATATAGGGTAGGTAGGGCAAAACCGCATATTAAGTGAGTGTCCGCTTTATACACATCTTTATTCTGGAAGCCATTTAGATACATACTTTACTTTTTGGCGTCTACCCATTTTGCACCCATTTGCGTTTTTGCTCATTACTCCTACCACAATTGATCCAAATCACCCAACAACTAAGAATTGATCATACATGATACCAGTCAATCGATTGATCACTATCGACAATAATGATAATACCTCCATAAAGATTTAAAAAGACTATTAAGACGAACCTAAAGATGCAATGCTAAACATTGCTTAAAATTATCAGAACTTTTAGGACAACATTGCAGAAACCAATAAAAAATGTCAAAAACTATACCTGTTTGTATCTAAACCAACACGAATCTACTATAATGATCGCAATGACACTTCCATTGGAACTAAACTAACAAACTGAAAGTTAATAAATTTTGTTTCACTAAAAATGCTTCTAAGTCTTAACACAAGATTGATGAGATTTTTAGGAACTCGTCCAAAGTGCCTTTCTATTGGACGTATAATTTTTTTTTTTTAAATATCATTCAATTCAAGATCACCAATAGGGTACTAAGTAACCTTTCGAATGACGCATCTCCCCCCAATAAGAAGCTCTTCTTGACATACTATTGGTAACATCGCAGCACAGCAAACTATGACACACATGCATACATACACATATCTGTGTATAAAAAAAATGCATCTAATTTGCATTTAATTTTTTTGCGCTCTCTAGCCAATAGACTTTTTTTTTATTGCATCCGTCTTTCCAACAGAAGTCAACCTATAAGATCACAGATAGGCGTTGCGATTATAATTAAATTATTATAGCAACAACTGTATACATGGATAAATGTGTGTAGTCTTTTTGTATCGAGTGAGCGCGCAGAGAATTTTCAGGCTATTTTTTTTTTTTTGCATTTTTTACAATTATTTATTTGTATTATTTTAATTTGCATCCATTTTGCATATACGGGTCAATGTCGCGTGAGTAAAATTTTGCGATTTTTTATTTGTTCTGATTTTATTACTTATGATGTTATTTTTTTACAATTTTTATTGAGTGACTTACTGGGTAGTCGAGAAGCATTTATTGTGGGTGTTTTATTTTTTGTTTTGTTTCGTGGGTGGATGGTGTGAACATTGTCGTCGATCAAATGTCGCATCGACAATATTCAATTAACTGCGACGGGATGTGTGATGTGAGATTTTTCATCTTTATTTTTATTTCTTACAAAATTTACATTTCAATTAAAGAGGTACTTATGCATTGAAAAATTGATTTCAATTTCTTGGGTTGTTCTTCGTATTTAAGTAGAAAAAAATATAAAATTAATTACCTGTTGGACACTGGGTGTTGTAGCTGTACCGGCAGGTGAGTCAAGCGGCGAACCTGAACAACTGGAATGACTACTATCCTGTGATATTGCCTGAAATTGAAATTGAAATTAAAAAAACATTATACATGTTCAAGTTATATAAAATGGGATTAAAATTAGAAACAATAAAAGAAAAGGAATGATAAGACTGACAGGTATACTTAGCGTGCGATGAAATGAAATATGTGACTGATTCTAATCAGAGAACGAGTTTTCAAGTAGGATATGTATCTCAAGGTTACGAAGATCGGAAATAACTAAATTATTTTTTCTCTTTACCTACTACCTACCTACTGACGGCATATACGGTCAGACGCTCTTTTTCATTACTCTGACCTAAAGACGCGGTTTTAACGCCGGTTTTCATAATCGGCATCAAGACCTTAATATTTTTCCAAGGTTTAAAAAACTACTTTTACATTTCCCTTTTTTCAAACAAACTGACTATTCAAGGGGCTCCGTTTCTCTGTGATTTTCAAATCGCAAATAAATTTTAATTTATTTAATTTTTTTTTTACAAAAGTCACAAACGCATCACGTAAACACAAGTTTTAAGAATCGAATGAGCTTGCGTAATTTATGACTTAACCTATTCTATAGCACTCAACCTAAATTATTTATCTTAAAAATACCTACTACTCACTTTAGATAAAAACAACAAGTGATTGACACTGTGTTTTGGGTAGCACTTCAGAAACGTTCAAGTCGTGCACTTGAATTAAATGTCAATGCAAGTTAAGAGTCTGCAGATAAGGATGGTTCTGCAATGTTTGAATGTCTGTTTAGATAGCTTACTGATAAGTTAGACAAGAAAAAGTACATTTTGATGGAAGTGTCACTCTTGCTGATGTCAATTCAAAATTTTAAAGGCTTTCCTTGTCACTTCTCGGTATTGTGGAACTCGGATAAAGGTTTTATTTGTCCTTGGTAAGAAGATCGCAAATAATGTCTTTTACCACCGCAAAAAGTGCCGACTTATATTTAAAATATTAAAGTATGTATTTAAATATATAACCTTTCCAATTGCAGAACTACGAAATAGTTGCTTGTCTTGAAATATATTTTGCTCGTGTTGCACTGTAAATTGTGTTTCATTTGACACCCTGCAATCCTCACACTGGACCGACAAAGTAATTGACCACGCTTCCATCCTGATTGAATTCGATGCCCTTCCAAGAAGAAATTGACTTTACCATATTCCAACTATACAGTTTGATAGATCTATCCATGTCACCTTCCACTCTCGGTAATTATGGGATAAGTACATTTTAAGGGAGAACACATCTGTCCATTTCTAAATCCAATGGCGATCAAAGCAGTCTTATCTTGGTTTAAGAGAAATGTGATACCAGAAAGGGATATCCAACGAAGAATCTGAAACGCTCAATGCTTTGCTCTGCTGTGGTATCACGCAAAGGTATTGGGCTTAGTTTGTCGGTCTAATGTTGGCCCCCCACTTCTACCAAACTTTAGCTTAACTATAATACCCCTATCGATTTTCGGGGATTGGACGCTGATATTGCAATAAGAACGGACACAAAGGGTTAACTGGTGACTTTTGTTCAGCGTAGTCAGCGTAGCAAATCGACAGAGAGAGAGAGGGAGGGACAATCATCTGAAATTTTTAAAAACGACTATCGTCCATTGTGAATAGTTGTGAACCCTTATTGGGTTGTGGAGTTTGTTGCATTTTGGACAATATGAAAAATGATACTCGAGGACTAGGCTATGTTCTGTCATAAAGTCCCCAAATTAAATTGAATAGCACTAGATAAATTTGACAACAACTTTGCCAAGAAAACAAATTCAATGAAACTATTTACCGTTTCTTGAAAAAAAAAAAGGAAATTTTATTCAGAATTATATTCAGAGATTTATTTTCCCCTAATAATTTCATGTACTTAAGTATATTCCACAGAATTAAATACAATTAAAAGCGACGTCCTGCTGACAATTTTTTTAACCTGTATTTGATTGATAACACAGTGAACTTGAACAGATCAAAAATGAGTGTATATGTTAGTTTAACTCACAAAGTAAGTTTCACCTACACAACAGGCTTCTACTCTGCTTTGCCACCAAACAGCTTAGTGTCATCGACCGCGGCTATTTCGAGTCATAATTGATCACATTTTGCACAGTTCAATCGACCGCAAATTAAAGAAAGACCTCGAAGTTGTCAAATATGCAGAAGATATCTTAATTTGAAATACAAACTCGGATATGCAGTCGTAGCTGAAGACCTTCAACCTCGAAGAAGTTGGCATTAGAATTTATTGCGGAAAAGCCAAGGCAAAACTAATTAATTATCATAAGCTTCCTGATGGCCGATTATAATTATGGCCAGACACAATTATGCAAAGCTACCAACATACGTCAAGCGTCATCATTGTGAATTGTGATAATTTTTTTTTTTCTAAATCAAAGAGACTTTGGACAAGTTTAAGCTCATTTAAGGAGTTTTCTGGTCAAACTCACACAAAAATACATATCTCTGTCGAGTATGTTAATTGTGATCAATGGCAGATTACACCCTATGCTAGAATCCCCATGAATAATTTCGAAAAGCATCAGACCGAAACAGACACAAAAAACAAAAACAAAGCGCAAAGCTTAAATAGCCATAGACCTACAGCAAGTAATTGGAACTGCTGATCTCGATCTCGATAACATTTAATGTTAAGCTTTGGCGCAGTATCTCTGTTTTTAGAACGCTGAGGTGTGGCCCTCACAAAAAAAAAACATATGTTTCTGAAATGTGTTTCCGTCTCTTGGAAATGTCTTCAAATTTGCGATTGCAATCGTAAGGTTCTTAATTTTGGACTTGTAAGCAGCCTCAATTTTGCCATTTTTTTTAATGTTTATCTGTTACTTAAAGACCTGAACCAATAATGGTCAGGTCACATTTTTGCTGATCTCTAAGTAACGACTGCCGTGAGCTATTGGTGCCGAAATTAGGTATGCGTTTAGCTACGCTTTATATCATATGTCAAAGGGTTGCAACATAATAATTTCGTCGTATTTCTATTTATAAATTGCAAGGCGTTAAAAATCAACCGAGAAAAAATTAATTGACTTTTTAAATAGAGACAGTACCTCGTTTTTTGTACTACATTTCTGAATTTTATTTATGTTATTTGACAGAACTATCGATTGTTTAAGTATTAGCCAATGAAAAATCGAGAACACCAAAATTAATTCTAAAACTTTGGATAAAGAAAAGAAGTTTAAATAATCCTCAAACGTCGAGATTTGCCTTACAATTTACAAACAGTAGGTCCAAATCCGCCCGCATCACATAAAAGTTTTTATTCGCTGCTTCACCTCTTGAGTATGAACTGTCATCCCAAAATTCCATCAAATAAATAAATAAATAAGGTCACTTCCATCTGTGACAAAAAATAAATATTCTTGGGCACACAATGGTTGGAGTGGGCTAGGCTTTAAGTCCTGTATGACCGTCTAAAAATTATCGGTTTATATTTTGGTAAAAACGTAGCATAAATAACCTCTGAGTCTTCCTGTTTGAGGGAAGTATAACAAAAAAAAGGGCATCTAATGTTTATTTGAAGATGAAAATGAATATAAAACAAAATCAGTTGAACAAGTTTTTAAAGTTTGATAGAGAATAAAAACTCACCTGTGGATTCATGGAATTGAAACTCCGCACCGAAATCCCCTGTGTTGTGGTAAAGCTGTAATTATCCATGGGATTCGACATCGCTATCAAGGAGTTTACTATTTCTGGGGTCTTTGGCGTGGAACACAGTCCACTGCCATCGATCCCCAATAGTGATGAGGTTGGTGGTATATTTAAATTAAACATTCTCATTGGACAAATTTTTGTTTGTTTTCTTTTACTTGTGTTACGTTTAAAACTTTTAAAAAATTAAATAATAAAATAAAACAATAAAACACAGCAAAGACTCTAACTAGCAAAGAATAAATTTTTAACTTTTAAAAACCGTGTTGTGTTTTCTCCTCTTATATGTGTTGTATAAATATATAATTATTAAGCTTAAAAATCACAGTTAGATGGTTAGTTTTGGTTGTTTTGGTAAATAAATATAAATATATTCTCTTAAATCACAAAATGTACACTTTTTCTTATTGTTTTTGTATATAGATAAACTTTTCTTTTCTCTGTCACTAAATTTTATATTTGTGGCCATTTGAAAAATAAGAACACTTGAGATGTATTATTTTTTTGATTTCTACTTCTTAGATGTTGTTGAAAATTTACTTTTTTCGTCTTTTTGCGCAAAATAACTGAAAAGAAAACGAAAAAAAATAAAACGAACACTCATTAGTTAAATTTGATAAATTGCTTTTAAGTGAGTCGAAGAAGAAGTGGAATAAAAATTAATTGTGGTATTTTCTTAATTAAGTGCATTTGGTTAAATATAGTTTTATCCTTTTTCAATTGATTCAAGGTTGTAGCAGATAATAAAGAGCAATATAGTTTTAGTTGAATTCTTAAATTAAGAGCGGAACGCGTTAAAAATTAGAATTAATTCGAATTCGTTTTAAAACCTCCAAAATAACAACTCTAACAACGTGAGTTTTAAATGTCTGTTTCAATCAAGCCAATTTAGAAGATTGTGCTGCTTTAATTAATCGTTAATGGAATATTGAGGGAGTGCATGTGGGAGTAGAGGAAAAAACAAAATCTGTTTGTATTGTTTTTTTTTTGTTTTTGCTTCAACTTGGCTGTAGATGGTAGATTTATGACACTGAACTTTAGTCAAATACTGCCTCCAACATCAATCTTCGCAGTAAATAGCAATTATAATTGAATTAACCCTCACACGAATAAGCGAATGTATGCTTCATCTGGAGAGTGTATTTAATCGTTTGCCTAACAGATGTATTTCTTCTGCCACCCGATAAATTCAATCAAAAAAAAAGAAACTTCCCAAAAATTTTAGCATGGAATCGTCTTAAAATTCCAGATGTTTTTTGCTTGACTCTTTCAATCGTCAGCAGGATTTATTTCCTTTTGTATGTTTTTTTTTTTTATTCATGACAACCAACAACAAACAGAAAATATTCTAATGCAAAATAAAGAAAATAAATAGAAGTACATTTTTTTTTATATGATCAGTGTGTGTGTGTGTGTTGGCCAAATGAAAACACATTTGGTTATGGTTGGAGCGTTAGGAAGGGAACAACCTCATTTAAATTCATATTCCATTTTGTTATTTTTTTTGATTTGATTTATGGTGTAGAATGATTTTTATGGATGGAATTTGTCTGGTTTTTGGCAAGTGATGAGGAGAAACATAAATTAATATTTCTGAACATTAGTTTGAAGGGTTATAGTGGTATAGCAATGAACAGAGCGCATTAAAAATATTCGGATTTGGTACGATGATTCTTTGCAACAAAATGGCAGAGAAGCTTCGGGGCGAAAAAGAGACTTTTCTGAAGGAAATAAAATGGTTATTTGAAGACAGATCTGGAAATATATTGTTATAATACTAGTGTAGTTGTCATCACGTAGTTTTAAGTAATGAATATTGTGGATGTTATTTTAGGTGTCATTATTGTGAGTCAGTGATTTTAAGCGAAAGAATGCGCATTACTTAACTATTCATGTGGAGTATGCGAACACAGAAGCTGACAATGTGACACCTTAGTAATAATCTGGAAAAACGTAGCCATAAGCCTTAAGCATACAAAAATTCAATACATTAAGTGTATATTTGGATACACAACGTTAAAATATATGTAGGTGTGCAATATATTAAAATTTATGAAAATCAAGGAGAAGGCATACTTGAATAAATATTTGGACAGTGGACGTCTCATAGTATATAGTATAATATAGTATACATATAGTCATATAGTATAATAGGCATATACTAATTCGCTTTTGAAAACTTTTGGTCATTTGACAGACAATTTTACAGTAAATTGCTTACACTCGTTAATTAGTAAATGGGAAAGTATAGGAAATGATTTGCGCACGGAAAATGATTACTCCTCTTATAATTCGCGTAAGTCCGAGTGAATAGGTAAAGATTCAGACAATCTTTGAAATAAATATATTGAGTCTGTTTGAGGAGTCACAATTATTTAACGACAAATCAAAAAATCAGGCGAAAAATGGGGAAGGATGTAGAGAAATTTAATTATTTACATATTTAAATAAAAAAATGTTTATCAAACCGAGGAAGATAACATTTCAATTTTTTTTTGCTGAATTTAGAATTTATGGTAATTTAAGTTTTTCCTACGAAAAGAAGAAACTACTAATTGTAGCTGAATACCTTATACAATTTTGTTGAAAATTTCTGATAAGTTTATTTTCGCTTTATGGAAAAAGTAAAATGAGTCTGTTAACAACATTGCTAGTCACATTCCACAATCATACCAATATTAGTTTTTGTCTTGTTCCAAAAACAGGATACAGTGTCTTGTTGTGTACATGTGTTCTTCCGATGTGTACCCAATCTTCCAAAGGATTCGTACAGGCTTTTTGAAAAGCACATATTTTCTTGCAATTTTTAAGGAACTTATGTGAATCACAAGAAACGACTTTGCCCACGGATTACATAACGAACGCAGCCTTAATTTTCGTCAACTTTCTTTATAGAACGAGCCAGTTCAGTAGACTGCGGTCATTTGAGACCTTTAAACGAAATCCTCTCAATCGTTGGACTAGATTAAGTTTCGGTCTGAAGAACTATGATGGTTTTATCCTTCGAAGAGTACAACCTGGAAAAAACATATATATGTAGGTCTTAGGAGAACAGACCACTGTAATATATAAAAACAACTGCTATTGCTGCATCTTTTGATTTTGCCGACCTTCTTCTGACTGCGTGCTTCTTCTTTTTAAACTGATTTCTTTGATTTTTGTTTTTCATTCATTCCTGGTTTCTGTCCAAACTATGCACAACTCGGATGTGATTAATTCTAAAACGTCTACAGCCTACCCATTTTGCTAAGTTTATGTTCAACAAACGTATGTATCTACAATTTGAGAATGATTTTTCCTTCCATCAATGTGAGCAGGCACCCATGCTTTTTTTGTTTCTCTCAACGTTGTAAAGTCCCCACATGATGGATAGAACATCAACTGGTTAAATGTAGAATAAATTTCTTTGTGATAGATATATCCATGTTTACGCATTTAAACAGCCCCTGACCTTCATAAATTGCCAGCACGTTAATTCTGTTTCGTGTGTTATAATATCACTTTCAACGCCTCTCACTCACTCACTTACTCATTCACTCATTATAATTAACAGAGAATCCACAAAAAACCACATTCAATTAATCTAAATGAATTGTGTGTGTGTGTTTCTTTTATTTTTGTTTTCGTTTGAAGTGTTAATTTCAATTCTCACTTGTTCATCCCGTCATCTATCTCCATCCATATCCATATAGTGCGTTTAATGTGCACTTCATTGCCTCTTTGCATGTGTGACAATGGGCACAACACAAGCAAGCACAAACAAACATCAAAAAACTATTACAATACACACGACATAATTAAAATAAGAAACAAACAATGGACAAGGGTGAAATTAAATGCACTTCGAGACTAACAAACAGTCAGTGGAGCGACCTCAAAAGCCACCCCGCTCCAGACAGTATGTCTGACCCACATACACGCCATTTGCGCGATAGTTCTTGGAAAATATGCGAAAGCACTCACACTCGCGCACATACACATTGACAAATATAAGAACGCGCATTCGTTTGACATTTTATGTGCACTTTACGGTTGTTTTTTTTTTTTTTTAATTCCTTCATGGCTGAGCTGATCTGAGCGGAGTTCTATTCTAACCAACAATGTCCCAATCCCTAGGAACAGCACTTGCTCCTTTCTACCCGTGGGTATTTTAAAGCGGATCATAAATTTTACTACAGCTCTCCCTTAACAACAAAAAAAAAAAAATACAACACACAGTGCCCAGGGAATGGCACCGTCGGACGGATGGACTATAAAAGGCAAATGGAGTGTCCATGGATGTGTGTTTGTTTGTGTGGATAGAAGGATTCAAGGGTGGATTTTGTCACCTCACCCACTTGACCTAATTACGCTCCTTGATAGTGTATAGTATGTATGCGTGTGTGTGTGTTGACGTCCAATGCCTGGTTTTTGCTGGCCAATTCGCGTAATGGACAGAGGAAACGTGCTTTCGGTTTAAATTTTGTTGATTTTACGCTGTAAATTGACTCCAAGAATGGGAGTTTTTTTTTTTTGGGTTCAAATTGTGATTGCAAGCCCTAAAAGTATATATTACATGATATCCTTTTGAATGGTATTACAATTGATACATTGTATAAAAATTACACTGAAGGCAAACAACTCTGTAAAGGTTTTATTAGTTTTTTTTTTGTTTTTTTTGGAGGTTATAGTTTGTCTGGTATAACAAGTTGGTGGAAACGATGCGTGTCGTACATGAATATCGACTGTTTTGTTATGACTTTAACACTTTTATGTGTCGTAAATGGAAAATATTTACTGTGCCTGGGAGTGCTTTAAAAATAGATTTACATGTGTTATAAAAATTGACTTTGCATGGTGTCTGCTAAAACACAATCCACATTTCCCGCACTTAATTCAATTGAAATGAATCAATTTGACAGGCGAGGTGCTCCTCAAGGTTAACCGTTGATTGGCAGATATTTATAAAAGAATCTATTTAGGGAACTGATCACTAGATGGCGTACATTACAAAGTTGGAGTTTCCTCAAGGTACTTGATTTTAATTTGATGAATCTATTTCAATAAAGAAGGTAAAATACTACATTCAGAGGACTTTAAGAGAAATAAGATGATGCAGGAAATGGAATTAGCATTTGATTCTCTGATTCTCTGTCATGGCAAGAGAAATGTCCCGTACAACGGCATTGCGTTCAGAAAGCCTCTGATCGAGGGGGCATGTAAAAATGGAATTTCCGATTTGTAAAAGTACATTTTTTTTAGTTTGCCGGCACTACAGTCCAGGGAGGAACTGAGCCTCACCCAATAAGCCTATACATGGTCTCTTGCTAATTGTCTCCAGCTGCGCACTTTTTATCTAATTTTGTTGAGATCTCTCCTCAAATTTCTTTTTTACTGATTTCTTCTACTGTTGAATAATACAGGACCCAACATCAATGAATCCAGAAATGTAATGTCGCGAACTTGGACATTATGACGCTTTTCGCGTTGTCTAAATTAGTAGTTGACCGTTTCAGGTGCTACCATACTATTTATTAACGCAAATTGTTTATTCATTTTTGACAGTTTTATTGCTAGAATAGTCTGTGACTGGAGCTTGAAAAACACGGTCGTAGTGTGCCTGTCGCTAAAAATGGTTGACTGCTTTAAAGGGAACTAGTTATCCTGAACTTAACCATCTTCCTCGTTTAATTTTAAGGGCAATGCGGGAAAAATTCCAGCACATAGTCTATGTTGCTTGCAATCAGTAAGTCCAGCGAATTCGCTTTCTAACTTTAACGATCTTTGTAAAGCGATGTGGATACACAATGTTTGGAGATGAAAGGCTCAAGGTTAAGTAAGGACAGCGTATGCCTAACATTCATTCATGCATTAAAAGAGTTAATCAACTGTTGGCTTAAACACACTGGAATTCATTCGATAATTGATGCCATAATTCGGTTCCTGCCCCGTGTACATCTATAAAACTTACAATTCCTTTTGCAAGTAAATTGTAAAACTACCACTTCATTGTTTTTTGTGTTACAAAAGTTGATATGATTTCATGATGAAACACTTCAATTTGAGATCACTTTATAAAATAAGTAACTTGAACGCTTTAACACTACTTGTCACCCTTCAGATTTATGTCTTAGATTAAGATTTAAATTGAATTGAATAGGGAACATCACGTAGGTATATGTATGTAAAATCTGCTCATACTTGTAGACACTTCTCGTCTTGAGTACAATCAATCAATTTTCACTTAAATTTATCGTTACCGTACCAATTAAGGCGCAGGCTTTTCGCACATGTACATACGAGGAATATATAATTATAATAATTACCAACCACAAATTATCACTCAGACAAATGCACAAACAATTAACTTAAACACTTTGTTGAGGACGGAACCCGTGCAAAAAAAAAAAAAACAAAAAAAAAAACATATATTCCCTCTTCTGTGTAATAATAATTATTGTATCTTTTGTGTCTCCAACTCAACCTTACTCCTATTTACATAGTAATAAAACATACATTCCAAAGATCTGCTACTGTGAATTAGAAAAGATACCGCCGCCGTGCCGCTGTCACTGCCGTCGTCGTTGCCGTTGTCGTTGTCGTGTTCGCTTTCCCAGTCAAAGCGGCAAACGCGTACTGTATCTTTGTGAAAAGCGACTGGTTGCCGGCCGGTGTGTATGCTTTATTATTATTGCAATATTTGTTGATCTTTTTCTGTTCGTTTGTGTGTACCTTTATCGTGTTTTCCTTTTTGGTTGAATATAAAATTTTAAAAGCTTTTTTCGATGCACATTTACACACTTGAATACCTACATATTCAAAAAAATATTCAAACATGCAATGTAAGTTTGCCTGTGAGAATTTCCATAGAACCAAGTGTGAAGTGTGAAAATGTTTAAATATTTTAAGTGCTAGCACATTTCCAATGCAAACCGTGACCCCAAAAACATGTATCTAAGACTGTTTCAGACGCGAATGGAATGTAAACGATTAGTTTCAATCTAATCAAACTGTAATACCTATTAAACGATCAGTGGCGTATGTTGTAGTATGTTATTTATTATGTACTTTGAGATACTCTGTGAATGTGGAAATACACAAAACACATATTATGCACATTTAAATTGTTAAATTACAATTGTTTTTTAAATATGTCGACCATCAGGCCGAGGCGCCACATCAGTGACACGGCGCATTTGCCCCCTGAAAGTGGGTTAAAATCGCACATCCACAAATGGATGACACGCAGATAATGAGATTGCAGTAGAAGTTAATCGTTTGTGCAATTTTCCTATCAATGCACTCTCAGTCAAGTGGACGATGGCGATACGATGGTTCACATGCATATATGTATCTAAAGCGGCTCCCTCCGGCACAAGCAATCTATTGTGATGTGATATGTATTGTGCATCGTCGACGACGCTGGCTGACTCTAGCTCTCTCATTTATCTTGTCACTCTTGTGAATAAGTTGCAGTCCTTCGATTTCACTTAGCTTTTAAATATATTTCTCTTTTTTTTTTTTTTCTTTTTTACAAAATAAAACTAAACCAAACAGATATTTATTTTTGCAATTCTAATTGAATTTCAAATTTAATTTACGGTTCAAGTCAACATAAACATTTGCCAAAAATAACACACAAACATCAAACGCACACGCTGCTGCTGCTAGTGGAATAGAGTGCTGTGCGCTGCGAGCTCCATCAATGGCGGCAATATCGAGAAATGTGGTTTGGAATGGATTGATTCAATTTGATTAGGGGATCTCTACTTCTCTAGTATGGTCGTCGTTCATAATTCAATTTCAATTGAATTAGGAAGAAGAAAAATAAAGGCAAAAAATGATCTTGCGGTACGCGGTCGGTGGTGGAGGGCATTTTAAAGTTTTGCTTTAATTAAACCTAGAGAAGAGAAGCAGATAAGTGTCGGTGGTTTTTTTTTGCGCATTTGGATACCTATTTAAAAGGATCAGAGAGAGAGAGAGAGAGAGTGGTTTGTTTTATTTATTGATTTATTTAGAAAGTGGGTTATTTGTTTAGAAGGCAAATGGACAAGATTTCGTAATAAATCGAACCGAGTGATGGATGTGGTTTTAAGAGTGGTGGTGGTATTGTTGATGAAACCAATAAATGCGGGGATAATAAGTGTATATGCTTTGGAACTCAACGGAAATTAAACCTTCTTTCACATAGATCAACATTTTTATTGAATCCATATCTGCAGTCACTAGTTAGGGCAAAAATGCCTCTTACTTCCACAGATATTCAGTTGAACTAGTTTGGTCTGTCTGCATAGATCTCTGCTTAGAAGACCGATGTTTATATTCCTAACGAGACGAAAAGCCTAATGCAAATGGACCCTTGCAGGTTTTGGAATTATCCGCTGAAACCCAAACGTTTGGTTGTTTTGAGGACATTGAATTGAGAAATGACATATTTCTGCACTGCAGACAAAGTCTTGGATGTATTCGTCTCGACATGCTTGATTCAAAGAAGCCTCCAAGATATTTAGCTTTAGAGAAAAACACCAGAGCAGCGGAGAGTGCTGCCTTTTGGGGAGACCCTGTTTACTATAAAATTGCTCGGAAATACGCGACGATATCGACTAGCGGAGCTGCAGAAGTGGAATTACCAAATCACACTCAAGATCAATAAAAAGCGGACATTCTTCCCCATGGAGCGCCCTCCCAACCCCTCCAACAATGTTTTGGAGCACCGTATCAGCTAGTCATGTCGCAATGCAAAAATTGGGTGGGCCCTCAAAGTCCGTGCATTTGAATAGTTTGTCTTTACTCTTTTATGGCTCCAGTGAGTGTAGCTTAAGAGTTCTTTTAGACCAAAAAAGACAACCTGTACTTCCCGTGCTCTGATAAACTCGACGACATCAGTGCGCGAGTAAATAACTTCCATACGTTACTGCAATTCAATTATGTTATACGAAGCATCACGTATAGAACGCATTTTGTGATTGTACCACTAATTCTTGTACCAAGATAATGGTATTTTGTGTTATGTCATTCGCGTTTTTATGTGAAATTGTGAGTTGAGTGTTTTGAAATTTATAGAATAGAAACTTTATCAATAAAAATTTATGTTTGGTCATTATTTTGAGTTTGGGAATATATTTTCCACCATTTTTCATATTTATTATGTTTGAATTTATGCTGTAAATAATTTAAATTTGTTTCTTTAGTTTCTTTAGAAACAGTTTACCACAACCAATAAAACCTAAACATTTTCTTCCGTCTTATTGCCACACGACACCTTCAGATCTGTCAAATGAAAAAACACACGATCACTGACTAGGAAACAATCAAACTCGATACCATGCTCGATAACTGAAGCAGTGATGCCAAACTGAGACGATTCATTGACGCATTGCTCGTTAACTCATGCGGTAATTTTTACCGTCTTCAAATTTAATAATCTCTTAGTTTTTGATAAGAGCTAGCTTAACAATGGCCCGCAATTCAAAATGAAAGAACCGATCTAACTGACTTAAAGAATGCAGCAGTTACAAAGAACTACATTCTGTTAAATTTCAGTAATAAATCAGAATGCTAAAAAATTAACTGTTAATTCAAATTTTGCAGTAAAAATACTCATTTGAAGTATTATTCTCTTTTTTTATAAAACAAAAAACTTCCTCATATACAATGAAATTACCAAAAGTTTAAGCTTAACTACTAGGGAAATGTTTAAATGTTCACAATCAAAATGTACTACGTGCCCGTTCTCACTTTCCCCACAGTCATAGTCAAATAGTTAAAATAAAAAAAAATAAAAATTCCAAGATAAGCCCTTATCGGGAACCCAATTTTTGCTTGAGCAAATTTGTCTACACTTTGTCGACTGTGCTTAAAAATGAATCAATCTTTATATTTTAGAATTCCATTTCTAAAACATGGAAACAATAGAGTCTGTTCTTGTTTATCGATTGTCATCCCCTCAATTTCGATTTCAATTGAAATCTTGCTAAATTAGTTCATACGTCCTTGCCAAGAACGTTTGATAAGAGCACAACAAACAAAAAACATTATCAAAATTAATTAGTTGTACGTGTATTTATAATACAAAAACAAGTATATAATATTCTTTATCTTAAACGCACGTCACAAAGCGCAATTGGAATTTTTTTCGATAACAAACAATTTGTTTTTTATCAATAGCTATGACGATTTATAAAGGGGGCTCTAAAGTGAATGTGTGTGTATGTATTTTTTTTTTACAGCTAATAGACTTTAATTAACTGCAACTATAAACTAGAGTAATTATTCAATTAAGAGCTTCACTTATTTGAAATTAGTTTGAGCGCATGGTTCCGTTTTATTTATTTTTTAATTGCATTACACACAATTCCCACCGGATATAAAAAAAAAGAAAAAAATTGTAAATAAAATCTCGTGAGATTCATTCCAAAAAAAGAAATATGCATACATTAATATGTTGCATAAAAAATTGAAATTCAAATGACTAATGCAATTCGTTTTGTTTAATAAAAATAAACATGAATGGGGTTTGAAATTTTGTTATTTTTAATTCGATTTCGTTGGCACTTAAAATGCAAATCACAAAAAAAGAGTATAAAAAAAAACGAACCACTATCGTAGCTAACCTTCTAAAAAGGAGCTCATTAAAGTAAAGAAAAAGAAAAAAAAATGTTTGTTTGCTTGCTAAAATTTTTTGTAATGATTTCTTTCGGTTTTTTTTTCTTCATTTAAAGTGTTCTTCTCGAGACGTTTTGAATTATTTTTTGTTTGTCGTGATCAAAATCACGTTGAGATTTTTTTTTTATTTTGTTTTATGGAATATTTTGACAGTTTTTTTTTTCTTTTCTTATTTTGACTTTTTTATCACTTATCCTGTTCGCCTACACGATGTGTGAAGAGAATCTTGATTGCGAAATTAAAACAAAACAAAAAACCAAATATAAAAGTGGTTAAGGAAAAAAAAAAATAAATGTATATAATATTAACATTTTGCTACTGTTTACATTTGGATTTGGTTTTATTTTTTTAGCTGTGGGTATGTTTGTTTGTATAAAATAAAAAAAATATGACGAAGTTTTTTCTTAAATTTTATCGATAGATATACCAAAATCAATGTGAGTCATGAAGTTAAATACTTTTTTATGATTTTACGTGGGATGTTATGAGGTTTTGCATTTGTTTTTTTTTTGACAATGAAATCCTGATGAAGATGAGGAGGAATTTCGACTTTTTATATTCGTTGAAATTTACATTTTATTAAGGTACGTAGTTAACACTGGTAGACATGATTTGTGGTTTATTTTTTATAATTTCGTAGTACTCGGTTTAAAGTTAGCGCTGTGTGAAAGTGGCCACAAAAGCCTTTTATACATGTAGCCGCTTATATGGCTATTGTAATCAAGTCTGAGCTTGTGTAAGGGTGTCGTGAAGAGCTAAAGGTTCTCGGATGGACACAGAGGCATCCAAGGTATATGAGCCCTGAAAAGCCTGATCAGTCCATCAAACCGCAACTTCAATCGCTTGTGGGAGAGAGAAAACACTATAAATCGCGAAAAACAAGAGAGAGCCATAACATACAAAGTCGAAGGATGTGGGAATACATACTGGACAATTAAACATACATTTTACCGATGACAACCTAGGGAGGGGCTTTAATGATGAGCAAACACACGAGGATATCTTCCACTCTCTGTGCCACTTAAGAATATATTTTTTCTATTCACGTATTCACCCAAATCCAAATGGACATCGGCGAGGAGGTCAACATTGACCTGTGAGTGATGAGGAAGCAGCAACACCACCTACCTCATCAACCTGCCAACCTGACCTAAACAACTAACCAAAAATCGATGCCGGCGGTTCATCGACTCATGGAGCTGAAATTTTCTCAAGTTGATAACTGCTTTTACTGAGGCAATGGATTCAGACTATTACTGAATCAAGTAAAATAATTGAGTTCAAAAAAGAAGTGGAATATTTTTTTAGCCTATCATCTGGTCACACTGGCTGTGATCATCTTTTCTTTCTTTGAGAATGTCCGCTCGATTCAACGAAATTCAATATGATATGTTGTGCCAAGCACTAGTTGCCAAATGTAATTTTTAAAATTAAGTATTTTAATTTTTGTCCTTTTTTTGCCTGTCACCATAGGTCAAGGTGACCAGCGTCCCATCGTGCTGCTCTTAAGAAACAACAAACCAACATTTTTTATGTGGTCAAAAACATAGATGAGTTAAAAAAACCACATACCAATCCAGAAAGATATTTTGCAAACCTCCTCAGTCGTTCTTCGAATTGCACAACCAAAAACTAGTCACCATTTAAGCAGTATTTTTTATAAAGTACCATCGAAGTTAAAAATTTTACTTGCTTCTGTCCATTGGTAGAAGTCAATTTCCGTAATTAACCAATTCCACTTAATAACACTTCTGTGGCGACATATTTCTATTTCTTTAAGGTTTGCCGAATGACAAACAAAGAGACTTCAAATACTTCCCATTCGTTAATTTTTTTATTATTTTTTTCTTAAATAAGTCAATAGCAATTTTTTATTTTTTTATTTTTTTTAACAAACAAGTTCCATGAATCTTATCGATATAAGTGAGTGGAAAAATGAAATATGACTGTCAAGTTCAATGTATTTGACAATTTTGTATTGTTCGTTGTTTTGGCGTTTTTTTTTTGTTCCTTCCATTTGTTATTGTTTGTCCTATTCGTAATCCAATTGAACACGGCTGGGGTCTAGTTTGGAATTATACTTTGTTTGTTTGTTTCTAGTGTGTAGGTGTTCAATATAGTACCGCACCTTTAAAATGTGATTACATGTTGAGGTTTTTTTTGGGATTATTAGCTTAAGAAATTCATAACAACAAAATTAAATGCAGTCTTCTTTAAGCTTTTGGCAGATCGATGCAAATGTGAGACAAATGCAAAATATATAATCGTATACGTTATATATACATACATAAAAGATTATTGTTTAAGTAGTCTCAGCTGGTGTAGTATGAAAACAAAAAAAAATTAAAACAATGTTCCATTGAATGCCGGGAATAATGCAGTTGAAACAGACACACAATCAGAACAATAGCTTCTTTGATTAATTGGAAATACGTTTTTTATTTTATTTTATTTAGTTAAAGTTGATTCATAAAATAAAACATAATTGGAATATTCAGGCTGACAACTGATCAAACAAACTTTGCCGATCTGGGAGATTGTTTCTCTACTTATAGATCTCCTTCGCAGATCATAGCTTAGAGTTCACTTAAGTGAAAGTCAAGCTTCTTCTTATTTTTAAGAGATAAACTGAGTCGGTTGAAAAAATATTCAACAAAAATCGATCTTTCGAAGTGAAAAAAATTAAATATTCGCAATTTCGTACGAAGTCAAACAATGAATTTAATTTAAATTGAAGATAATCGATCACTGATCATTAACTGAAGATGAAAACGAATATTTAAGTATTTTTTTATGAAATTTAAGGAGCCCAATTAGATGGTTTTTATCATTTATTACCAATGATGTCACCGACGAGAAATAACAGACGGATCGGAAGTGGTATGATCATGATCGTTATCCTGATCACTAATGATATCTCCGACAAACTAACAGGCAGATCAGTAAGGATGCATCCATGTGGTAGGGTCATGATCGTTATCTTGATCATAACCTCCCGAACAAAGAAAAAGTAACGAGCAAAAAGCACTACTTTTCAGTAGTAAGATCAACCATTTTGAATGATCGCAAAAAGTCTCACAGTTAATGTTAAAGTACTTATACTCAATAAATAAATCATATTCTTCTAGATATGTATAACGAACCGCTTTTAAAAACTCTTAACCCATCGTCCACGATCTTTAGTTATTAGTCTACGAAATTGACGTCGCGAAGGCTTTGAGGATTACTACCGCTTTTGAGGCCTGCATCGATATCGACGCAGAAGGGCGTCGAGGGCGTAATTTACGAGGAGTCTGACGCCAATATATACTCAGGTGATCCTCCGTTAAAGTGGCGCAGAGTTTCCCATCATAGGCACATTAAGCGAATGAGAAAGCCGACGAACTGGCCAGGTTTGTTTGTCTTTTTCTGTGAATTTTTCGCGGGTTTTTTTATTACAAGAATCTTCTTGTACAAGGTTTCAAGATCCGAGTTTAAGTGGAAGAATATGACGAACTGCTTCATTTATAGGAACTTTTTTGAGCACAATACGTCATATCAACTGACATATTGTCACTAGACTGGTTGCCATTGGCAATGGATGATTTTAAGCTTCTCATTTACCTATACTTGTCTTTAAATTACATTTTTACTTGTGAACAGCAGTCTACCCTTAATTGCAGTTTTCTAGCTGACCTCTTAAGCTAGAAACCAGGCAATCAACCAAACAACCATCAGTAGCGCTATTGTGAATTGGGATATCACCTCTCATCCAGGAAGTCAGTGACAGTTTATAAACGTAACAGTTCAACCTATTACCCCTCTTCTCAGATTCACTCACATTCCAAAGGAAAACAGACTTTTTGTAAAGTATGTCTGACAATCTTCATTATTATCTGGGATTGGATCTTCAAAACATCTGGTCGACTTCAATGCGTCAATAGTTGCATAACAATTGTTTGCTGCCTCAACTTTGACATTCAGATATACTAAAGGCATTGGCCAATTATGATATTTGCGCAAAAGCAATTAATTAGACTTAATTTTAATTTGAGTACTTTGCCCACATCAAATACTTAATATTTCAGACCCTTTTTGGCAAGAAAAAAAAACAACAACACCCTGCAAGATAATTCATTGCCTCCATTCATCACTTCCGGTACGTCCAGGTATATTATTATCCTTGCGTGAATATTTGCACTCAGAACAACTTAACTATCGTACCATGCCCGAAAAGCCCAACAATTAATTTGACTTAATCTCTTTCCTAATGAACACCGTAACGACCCCGACCGACGACGAAGCCTTACAAATCTACGGTTAAACACACACCATCGTAGTCGACGTCGTCGTCGTCGTTGTCGTCGTCTACTTTAGTGCGTAGCCGTATGTGCCAGTAAAGTCCTTTGGCGCCAAGGCATTTCCTGAGGCGGCTAACATGCACACGCACTCATATAAAATACACAGAGACATTTTTACGGCCGTAGTATCCTTATTCTGACGATATCATGAAAGCAATATTCCACTCAAATTGGAAAGTTGAAAGGATTGTTCTGATTTTAGGCTCCGACTGAAATATCATTTGAAATATATTAGATTACCATTTGCGTCAAAACTTGTAGTGCCATGTGCCCCACCCATCCGTATGGTTAATTGATTTTTCCTGGACAGAAGTAGGTTAAAACAAATCCAAGGATAAAATATATGAAAAGCTGCCATTCAAGAGTATTCTGTGGTCGTGTGCGAAATTCCATTAGGTTCGGATTACATCAAAAACACACACACACACATACACAAACCAATGAGTGGGAAGAAAATAAAAAAGAACCAACAAAATATCGTCCTTAATTTTCATTGTTCTGCGTTAAAAGTAAATAAAGTGAAAAAAAAAAGAAACCAAATTGAATTGAACGGTGAGCTTTAATGTCAAGGACTCAATGGCCGAATCCCAAGAAGTGCCCTTCATCAATAATTCTTCGTGACTTTTACCACATACACACACGTACACAAACACTCCATGAGAAGAAGAAGAAGTCCTATGGAGAGTCGTCGTCTGTCCGGCTGTAAAGTTTTTTAGGTGACAATCGCACGCAATTTTCTCATTTCACTGCGCATACGTGGGTGTGGTGGATCTTTAACTTTACCCCCATTCTCTAAGGTAGTAAATTGTGTTCTTTAACGAGGAGCAGATTTCTTAGAATAAATCCTGCAAAAAGGATTTCAACAAAAAAACATACAAAATGAAGCACACACAAAAAGCAAAACTGGGAGCAGCAAACATCAAGGTGTGGGATGCATGCTGCCTACATAGAGACAAATTTATTAGCTTCAGATGGAGTTAGATTTATTTATGAGATACTTGCGGAAATCGTGCGTCAAATGGAATGGTTTACACCTACTTTTTGTTGTTGCTGTTTCTTTTCACCCGCAGGAAGATCATTCATTTTCGAAAAGAGATAACATTTTATGGATTAATTTATACCAATTTCGGGGAGAGTTAATAATGTAGGTACTGATTGGAAGTAGGTTTTTTTTTTGATTAACGATTAAACGAGGTGCGGGGTGGTTGATTTTATAGATCGTATTTAATGGTTGAACAAATGGCATTGGCGCTGGCGCCCAACGTGAGGCTTCAGCAATGTCGATTGAATTCAGGGTTAGGGAGAGCTTTTTTTTGTGTTACGAAATTCATTAGTTGTACATATGTTTACGGTTAGAATAGAGAAGATATTGAAGTACACTGTGAATGGAAATAATTTGAAAATACTCTCGAGAAAGACATGGGCATTGTGACTTTGAATGTAACTTTGTAACTGATAAAGTTCTTTAGGTAGAGTATTGACTAAACTGGCTATATCCATATTACTGGAATGAAGAAAAGAGGAAACAAAGATTAGATTACGTAGGTAATTATTACATTAGTAATATTAGTTGCTTCAAGGTAGAGACTTCCTATAAGCCGAAGACGTGTTGTTGCTAAGCAATCGCAGTGGCATAGAATGTGCTCTGCAGTTTCTTCGTCCTTGTCGTGTAAATCCACAATGTCATTTTGGGGTACAGGCCCCAGTTTTTCGCACTAGAATTTCAGATAGTAATTCTAGCTTTGTCTATGGCATTTTTGATATGAGAATTACAAGTGAGTTTTTGGTCCGGGATTATTCATAGACATTTCACTTCACTGGAGAGCTCTACAGTCTCAGCAAAGAGTTCTTCTTCTTTTGGTGAAAGCTACTACGGTGCTTTTTTTTATTTTACTTTGAGGACAACCTTTTCGCACCAGTCAGGAACGATGTTAAGAGCTGGCTCTGCCTTCCAACACAATCTTTCAGCAATTGGGAGAGCTTTTTTTCAATCTTATATAGCAATATCATCGGCATACCCTTGAACGTAAAAACCGTCGTTACTGAGTACAGTCAAAAGTTTATTTACTACAATTGACCATAATAAAGGGGAGAGAACTCCATCTTGAGGACCGCCTTTCGCAGCTAATACTCTGAGTTGGGTGCTGCCTTATGAGGTTTTAATTTTCCTATCTACAACAAGAAGAAATAAATAGATTAACTAACTAATTCCTATCCACTTTAAGCCAACATGGAAACATAAAATGCAAGTTAACCGGCGTCCAGCGTTGGACTTACAGTTCCCTACAGAGAATCTGTTTGCATGATCGTTTGTCTTTGTGTTAATTATATTAGGTTAATTGGGGCCCAACGTTGCTTTATGGCAAAGTTTTATGTGGAAGTATCTGCATTTTTTCAATTCATTCTTTTATTTTGAGCCCATCGACCCTTTTCGAAAAAAACATAAAATTAAAATTAATTGGCGCCCAGTGTTAGCTTCATAAAAAAATTTCAATGTGACTAGTTTTTGGAGATCTCTAGAATATCCGTATAGATTTAATGCAATTATTTCCACTTTGAGCCCATCGACCATTCTCTAAAAGGAAACATTTACCAACATTTAAATGGCGCCCACCCTTATTTTCACTTCTGTAAAGGTACCTTCAGCGCCAGGATGACTTTTAGTATAAATCATTGAATGAAATGAAATTTAAACCCAGCGGTGGTTTCTCAAATACATTTTCAAAATGAGGTTTCTGTATAGATAGCTTGTATGCATATTTAACGTCACTTTTAGTTTTTTAACAGACAGTTTCTGTTTATTTCCCAAGAAATAGGCGCCCAACACGAACGTCCTACTTCAAAATTATCGTCTGTCTTCGAAAATACTAAACCCCATTTTAACCATTTCAGAAATTATTACATTTCCTCTCGAATAAAAAGCAAAATCAAAGTTTCGCGTAAACTTAGTTTTTTTGTTTACATTACACGCGCCTGCCTCTCTCTCTCTCTCTATGCATGCAAGAATTGGTTTACATTTTGCATTATAGGCAATTTCGTTTAATAAACCTCATTATATCGCTGCAATTTGGCTTCGAATTTTATTATTTCAGTTTTTCTATTTTTAAAGAAAATTGTCCGAAGAAAAGAACAAAATTCGAGGGGCTGGGCGTTTTAATTGATTTCGAATTTAGAAAAGAAAGAGCAGCAACAAATGAATTAAATTTTAGGTTTTGTCCTAAATCAATACTATATTTTTGGTGGAGAGCAGCAGAATTCATTTCATTTCATTTCATCGATTAAAATTATATTTTTTGGGGAACGGTTTACGGTCGCTAGCCTGCGATGGGGTTAAGGAACGTCAACAATAATAAATAAACGTATACCCGTAGATAATAATATAAGTAAAAGCAGATATACATATTTCATCTCAATGGGGGGCCTCCTGCAGGCGAGTAGTTGCGGTTAATCACGTTCGAAGAACCGTCGAGTGTATATATAAATTGTGAGGGCTGAGGGTGGACGATTGCCAGGCGGCGCCGAATTTATTGAAAAAATAACAAAAAGAGAAAGTTTAGTCAAACTTTTATTATCGATACTTTCTTCTTATTCTTTCGCTTTTGTTGTTGTTGGATTTTTATAGATTTGTTTATTTTGTAATTGGAAAATGATTTAGGGGTAGAATAGATAAATGGGAGATGGTAAGACACATTATTAGTGAATATTGAAGTAGTTGCGGGTAATTTGGAAAAGTGATATTGGCTATTATTATAACATATATGTGTCCGTGTGTGTGTGTCTGTGTGGGAGAGTAAGGAAAGCTTTAAGTAATTTGTTTATCATAAGTGGGATATGTAAATAGTTCCAAAGACGGCATGGGAGGTTTATTGCGCATAAAAATTATCTCCTTGGGAAAGTTTCATAGTTAAATTTGGGACTGCTGAGTTAGTTTTGGCTTGTAAATGATTTTTGAAAAGTTATTTTCTGCTGACGTCAATTGCCGATGGGCCTAAATACTAAATGCTTATTTCCACTGAACATTGGAAAAAAAATTGTAGAAAACGATTTTTAGAAGAAAGGATGGAATCTGTCTTAGATAAAAGGACACGGCTAAGGCTGCGTGAACAGTCCAGAGGGAAAGCGATCCGCTGGAAGAAGCTTTCAAAAGAAGGTTGTAGGTTTCCTTAAAAAGAATGGAATGGATACAGATTTTTTTTAAAAAAAAAAGGAATCTAATGCAAAGTTAATCACATGGTTTCTTACAGGTACGTGCGCTCATTGAAGCAATTTGGTGATGCGAATCCGATCAAAAAACTTTCTTTGCTACTATAAAATCCAACTATTCACTTCATTGTGCCAGATCGTATTCCTGCGAATCGTTGGCACTGATAGATAAAACTTAACCCCCGAACTGTGACTAACGAGACTTGTGGGTAGATCGATTCATGAGACTAATGCAAGTCTGTATAAAGGGCCATGGACTGAGCCAAGCGGCAGAGAATACATGATATAGTTTTCTTAACCGAAAAATTTACCCCGAGGTCAATGCAAGAGTGCTGACAATGTGTAAAATATCTCAAAATGACTTATAGAATGTAAAATTCTGGCAGCACCTAAAATATGCAAATGACAGAGCGAGAAGGTATAAAGGAGTCAAATGGAGGAAGACACGCGGAGAAATTCGCAGACATTTTGAGGTAAACTTTTCTACCACCCAATTCTTTACTGCGAAATGGGCTCCTCCAAATAAATTTCCATAATATGAACAGCTAAGGTAGTGCATTCTGGAAAGAAAGAACACAGAGAGATTGCTTAGGAGCCTCTACTTTCCTAATGAACCTAATGATAGGATCAGCAGAAGAATTCTTAACAGCGTCAGTGCTTATTACTTCTCTGAGAAAAGTTGTCCTTCTTATTCCGTATGGGGCCGGGCACTTACATATGATGTGCTCTGCAGATTCAGGACAAAGTCGGCACTCCGGTGAGTCGACTATTTTTAGTTTATCGAGGTGATATCATAATCTGTGATTGCCGATAAGGTATTCAAAACGATTTTTAATATCATGGCAGGATAGATTAAGTATCTCCTTGGCATCAGTGTATAACCTTTGTGGTCTGGCTTAGACCTGAGATGCCTTCCCAATAAGAGATACCCATTTTGTATTCCCAGCTTTTTAATTTCAGATTAATGCTGATTTGTTTATTGGACAGAAAGGCTCGGGTCGCTATAAACGGGGTCTCCTACCCTTTTCTAGTCAGTTCGTCAGCTTTTTTATTTCCCTCGTGTCCGGGAACCCACCAGGTTTTGGTTTTGTTCCTAATACTGAGTGCTTGAAGGGTCTGAAAGCAGAGCAGTGTAGTACTGATTTGGAGTCAATAATTGGCTAGCTAAGGCACAATTGGCACTTATTAGAGGAATAAAAACTGTAAAATTGTGAAACACAACTAAAACGTGGTTCACGGTGATTGCAAGAAAACTGTTTAAATCAAACTTCCTACTCTGTGATAAGTTTTCAAGTATATTCCTAGCTTCTATGGAGGGATACGGAGGAATAGGATTTTTTTTTGCAAGAAATTCAACGAAAAATCTCCACCATTCCCAATTCGTTTTAGTTACCAAAATCACAGCAAACATAATCGCTCGCTTCTTCATGTCACGTTTGCTCGTATAAAACATCAACGAAAGTGTCTGCCAGCTATCATCTTACAATCAGATCATTCAACACAAAAATCATCATCATCAATCATTCAAATCGAATTCGTAAAACAAGATTTTTTATGAACAACAGTCCAATACAAACGCACACACATAGAGTTATAAAAGAAACAACACCAAATTCAAAAATGATTGATGCAAAAAACGAGTCCTATTTGCCCTCAATCCCTGGGTCAATTTTTATTTCTGTTCGTGCATTTTTTATCCGCTTTTTTGCCCTATTCTCGTTTCAAAGTATTTATTAAGTGATATATGTGTGATAATGACAAACATATAGAAACGAAAAAAATATCCCACTCACGCTAAGGGTCGACTACTTGGAGAGATATCCGTACACTCCCATGCAAGAGTATAAAGCTTTGAAATACACATTTCGAGGTCAACCATGCCACAGCGAACCGTTGGCATTTCGAGCATTTTTATTTTTTGCTCTCCCACTTGGTAGTATGGCTATACTATAGGGATGAGATGGAAGGAGCACAATTTCGATAGCCACCACCCTAAGTGGTGGCGAGTTCATTTGGGTTGCTGGTATGAGTGTTCGAGACAATTGGACGCCGAAGGGCGATTTTACTAATGTTAGTGAGTCCTTCTTCCGGTCGGTGGTGGTTGTGGTGGTGGTCTGGTTGGGTGTATATGCATATAATGTATATCTAAGGTTAGGGATGTGCTAAAATATTACACTTAACGACTGTGGGTGGGTGTGCCAGGGGATGAGGCGAGGATAAAAACATTTAATTAAATGTCGTTAATCATTTTCGGATTCCATGTTGTTGTGTGTGTGTTTTTTTTTTTTTTATTTTTTCCCTGTTCATAACTTTGAAGGTAATCAGTTTTTATCAGTAATCATGGCGACCGAGAGTCTTAGGTGCTATCAGCGATTGATTGTGTATTCGCGCAAGACCTAAATATAGATTTCTGACGTTTCGTATTTGTGTTTAATCAAAGTTTACAAAATCCCTTGTAAGTTTCAAATTGATATGATTAATCATTTCGTAGCGAAGGAAGCTTTCTTCGATTCGCTTAGGATCAAATGGAGCGTAATCAATATTTATTCGAAAGAAGAAGACAACATTTTAATTGCTCACATTCTTGGCAAACACATTACAGAGGTAATGTGACGCTAATATCTCTCGTAAAAAAGTTTGTTAGCATTTTTTTTCTAACTGATAATAATTAGTTGGGCAACAAACAAAGTGAGTCGTTATGCAAATTTTCTGAATGTGAATGGCAAACACATTTCTTTTCTCTTTTCTTCGTGTAGGTTCTAATGAATGGCATATAATGTGTGCTTGAGTTTCAGATATGGAAATTCCTTTTATTTTATTTTTGTGTAGGTTGGCATGCGAAAACGCAAAAACAAAAAGGTTTGGCTTGATTATGGGTCTTTAAGGAACTTTATTAGCTGTTTGAACTTTATTTTTGTCTTGACAAAAAATTACAGCTTTGTTTTGTTCACGAAAATAAGTGAGTATCAACGTAGTTCTTTTGAAATAGAAATATTCATGACATTGCGATTGGTAATTTATCAGTGAGGATATAAATATAATCAATTGAGTCATATTAAGAAAAACTTTTGCAGAATTTCGCGAATAAAACGGAAGAGTTTGGAAAGTGATTAACGCATGTGATAAGCGGAGCCAATTCAAATTCCATTTCTCAAACCTAATTGCGGCTTGCGCATTAAGATTAAATCTAGCACCTACTAAGTTAGGTTAGGTTGTAGTGGCGTCTTTTTTAGGTATACTTAGATATTTCAGCACATAAAACCCACTTTTTCGATATGTGAACTCGCTTTAAGAAGAATCATGTGCAACCACAAACTCTGTCAGTTCCTTAAGTTTATTAAAAGAGAATACTTTAAACAAGATTTATGGGCACTTGTAGATTTGAACAAGTAGATTAAAAAATAGAGACTATGAATTTTCACGGTTTCTTAACATTCCCAAAAAGGATTATGGAGTATTATGCACAGGGAAGCACTCAGTTTGCAAGTCTATGAAACCTAAACGTGTCGCTTTTCAGATATTCGAACCGCCAAACAAATCGACCGCGTACTAATCGATGCAAGGCAAGCTTCAAAGAACGGGAAAGGGGCAAATGTTTACGAAAGGAAAATGCGAACAAACGCAATTTTGGAATCCTCATCACGATATGAAGCCATAGTCAGCAGAGAGCGCTTAGTTTACCGTAGTTTACCAACCACCCCAAAAAAATGTCCAGGCAGATACAGCCCGTTAAGTTAGGTAGTTGTGCGAGATCTTGAAATCCTCCGCTTTTCTGTTAACATTGGTTGAATGCACAAGGCGTAAAAGGTTCTTATACCCCAGAAACAATCTATTTCGTGATAAGACGGTGGCTTTAATCTCGAAAGCAAAAGTCTATTCAATTTTTATGTTGTGGGGGCCAAAATTACCAAAAATCGACTCATAAAGTCTACGTCGCAGAATCACTGTTTCGCAGTCTTATCAATTTGGATTTCTTTTTATTTTCGCTTGCAACGTAAAACGCAAAGAAGAAAGCTGCAAAAAAAGCTTCTTTATACAACTGCCGAAAACGATTTACGAGCTAAAATATTGAAGACTTGTCGACGGCGCGCCTAGGTACTAAGTATTTATAACACAAAATATTTATATCCAGACGAAGTTTTATGGTGCCAATCTGTGTAGTATATCAACTTAAGAATTCAGCGTGAACAGGGTACAGCTTTGCTGAATTGATTTTATCTTTATAGACATTTTTATATTGTTTGAGGCCGAAATCCACTCCGGTGCGTCGCGCCGCCTTAAGAAAGTGAAGGTGCTTAGGATAAAATGAACAAATATTGTTCTTCTAAAACAAGCAAAAAAAAAACCGCTCACAATTAAATAAAAAACTCTGCTTACCATAGTTGGGACACCGTTTTTTTAGTGCTGAAATGAGAAAGAAAATAAATATTTAGTATATTTTGGTTCGCGAAAAAAAAATTTAATTTAAGACATCAACATAATAAGGGAAGACAAAATCCCAAATAGTATTTATTTATAGGCGTCAGTACGAAATAACGTCCCATTAATGACCACATTTCCGAGTTTTTATTACCTAATACTATTAATGGGACTAATTTATTTTTGTCTTGTTAAGTAAATACACACATAAGCACTAAATGCAGAGAATTTAATGATCCCATATATTTTGACTTTTTTTTTTATTTTGTTTGACAAACAAAACACACAGATGTGATTAAGTCTATTTCAAATCAAGTTAAATAGACAGTTATAACACATAATTATTAATTCTAATTGTGTATCAACTTAAAACTAATAACCATACTCAAAAAGAAAAAATAATCATAAATATAAAACTTCAAGGCAATCTAGGTCATACATCTTTCCCGTGACACACACACACAAAGAACACAATACAACCTTTTTTTCTGTTTTTTGACAGATAATAGAAAATTAAACAGCTTAAAGTTGTATTTTTAACGCAAAAATTACTAAATATTATTTTTACAAATTGCAGTTTTTACAAATTACACTATGCAAATTAGCCTCCAAAAATGTAAAAAGACGACCCTGAAATATAAATAATTGGAATTCATTTTTCATTGTTCTTAAATAATAAGAAAAAAAAATCCAATTTCATTTGTATAACACCTGAAAAGATTCCAACTCTCTGAATGGGTGATTAATAGTTCGTCTTTATTTTTCCACCACAATTTCCTGGTGGAAATCCATTTAGTTTTAAAGAAAACGAAACAGAAATCTTAATGTGACGTTTGCTCACTTAACTTATATCCACATTTACATAAATTTAATTTAATTTTTTGGATGAATATGTATATGTATATTGTGACCTTGTGTGTGTGTCTGTTTTGTTTTTTTTTAAATAAATGAAAGACTATCTGTTTGTATGTGATGTGTCAAAATACGGACAAAACTTGGCAGCTAATTCACATAAATATAGAAAGGAAAGGGTTCTGTTCATGTGGTGTTGGTGTTGATGAGGTGACACTTGAAAATAAATCCGTCAATGGATTGAGATTGAGAGAATAATTATATCGGTGAAATGTCTTTTAATAAAAATGTCAGACGACTTACATAAAAATGTACAAGAATTGTAGAAATTTAAAGAATTTCAACCCGATTGCTGTACAAAAATTTGAGGTTATTTATTTTTTTTTTGTTAGTTTATTGCGCGATAGAGACACATTAAAGTGACGAAAGGAGTAATGTAATAAATTAAATGGTTTTCTGTTTGATGTTTTGGCGTGTGAAAGCATTTATGATGGTTGTTTGTTGAGTGTCTTAAAGTCGAAAGGGTGTATTATTAAGTGACACACAGTGTGGTGATAATCATGCAAAACGATACCAAGTGTGGTTTATTACTTATATGATCTGGGAATTGTACAAATTCCATGTACAAATAAATTTATAGCTATTCCAAAGGGTGCAGTTTTGGGGCTGTTCGAAATTTATAAAATGTATTTGTGCTATAATTACGATGACAATCCGCCTTTATTTTTAAAATTAAGAAAGTTTTTTTTATATATTGCAAATGTCAGACAGCTAAGACATCTGTGATATAGAAGAGGGTCCCGATTGATAACTTGTGTCAGATGTCATAAAAGAAGACTGAATTAATGCATTTGAGGTTTTGAAGGTTTAAACAAGTGATTTGTTGTATAAATTCACTTGTCTGCAGGGTCAGTTCGCCCGCTCATGCAACCAATTGCCTTTATTTATGAAATTGGTGATGCAATAATGCAATTCACGCTGGCTTATCGGTAAAGACAAGTGATTTGACTTATTCCCATGAAAAATATTCCAAAGGCTCACGATCTGGCCACACAATTTACCGGGCCAAAACGGTGGATAAATTGCTCACCGAACTCATTTCTTAATTGGTGGGGAGAATCGCGTGCTGTAGGGCATGTAGCGCTGTAGTCCAGGTTAAGCTTGTGCATTTTGGGGAAAAACAAATTTGGAAATCATTTAAAGATAGCGAGCGCCATTGACGGTAATCTTACGGTCATATTTAAAAACAAAAGACGGGCCGGATCATAAACCATACCAAACAGTCCATTTTTCCGGGTGCATTGGCAATACTCATCGGACCATACGCAGGGAAGTGCGCGGAAATAATTTTTTGAGCACCTCATTTGGCCACTTATGGTTTGATCACCATAGAGCCATTTCGGGCCCCTTCTCTTCATCTACATTCGAAACTCTTTTTGCCGTCGATATGAACTATTTTAAAGTAATTTCCTCAGTCTGCAGTCTCCTTAAAAAAGTCTTTAAGCGTTTTCTTTTTGTTTTAGAGCTGAACATCGCTGAGTCTAAGTCTAAGCAGTTCGTCATATCAAAATGAAAAATTAAATCACTGTACTCCTAATAAGCATTCCTGGCATAGCGGGTATTGCGGTTGAATTGTTATAGAAGGGAATGCCCCCGCTATCGCGTTGGACACTTGTGGTTGGAATAACGATACAGCAAACAAAGTGCAGATGCATTGCGGCGGTGACTAAGAGAGTCAAGCAATTTTGTATTTTTTTGCCACAACAGTTTGAAAATCTATAACTTTGAACACGGAATGGGAATTGACAAAATGTTGATCATAAAATATGTGTAGGTGCAGGAAACATGCACAAGTTTAGTAGTGTATGAGTGCTCCCATCTTTTCTGATTTCTAAAGTACCGCAGGAGTCGATGTAGGGGATGCCCAATGTCCGATTATTGTGTTTGTTGCAATAGAGTGGATTTCTTTTGCTTGATACGGAAGTCCGTTCAAGCTTTTTTTGGTCTGACAAAAGTGGTCTTAAAGCTCATCAACGGGCTTTGTGTCCTTAACAAATGATATTTCTGAATGATCTTGCCATTTACAGAGAAGAAATATAGTTTTTGATTGGCAAATTAGTTCCTCTTTGCAGCAAATAAGTTTTGACATATCTAGCTGAAACAAGAAAGAGAATGTTCACAAGCCGTGTTTGACATACGGATTGTTTTTTTTTTTCAATTATGTTAAGCTGATTAAAATTTAGAACGTAAATAAGTGATTTTTTGAGCCAATTTTCCCAATTTTAGGACTAAATTTTAAAAAAATTTAAGAAAATTTTCGTAAGAACTAAGAAGAAAGGCAGACAAGCGCTACTTCGGACAAGTCCAGTTGTCTATCAATAGATTCCTTTCGAAATAAAAAGTTTTTATTTAACAAATCCATTTGTGCGCAACGGCAAGTTCCGAAAACACATCTTTGTAAAAATATCAGCTCCACATTTCTGTCAAAATATCAGCAACCTAATTACATTTTATATTAACACACTTTCGATATGTCATTCTGTCCGCTTTTGACACTTTCTTTCACACAGTTCTTTGTTGTATCTACTCGTCGGTCGCATAGATAAAAACTTACCGTGTACCCACCCAAAACACTCAACAACAGAAAAAAAAACCAACGACCAACATGTCAAATATGACACCGACATGGCAAGGCGTCGTCGTCTCCACAATGCAATTCCAATTGCCAATTAACAAAAGCAAAAAAAATAACTCAAAAAAAAAAAAATCAAATTTCAAAAGAAATCCGCGCTTGAAAACGATTTTTCGCATGCCTGCATGTAACCGTTAGTCCCCCCGCATCCTGCACACCACCAGCACAACAATATGCCTGCCAAAGCTCGCTGCCGTCTAACAAAACACACACATGTCTGGCAGAGTGTCAGATTGTCGTGGTGGTAGAAGCGACGTTGGCGGTGGCGGCGTCTTCCATTAGGCATATTGAAGTCCATCGTGTTGGATAATAATTTATTTACACAAAAAAAAAAAAAAAAAAACACGGCCAGCAAAAAAACGAGATCCCATTTAGTGTTCGAGTATACGAGTAGTAAGTTGTTGCCACAGTGTCGGCGAGCGGACACACGATGCACCAGCACCACCACCACCCGCACAGTATCACCTCAAACAACAAGTTGTAATTCTGTAGCTAAAATTGTTTATCCGTATATTATGCATGCGGTTATGGGCGCTTATCCATTTACACACTCACATAATGGTATGTATCCCTCTCTCTGGGTTCGTCGCGAGTTCGTTGCGAGTTCGTCCCCAAATAAGGGTGCGTTCGTTCGCTATGGCTAGTTCCAGTTCCAGAGGCCCCCCCATGCCACACCAATGTGTGTATGCAGAGAGACAGAGCAAATAGAAATAAATGGAAAATATAATTCACATGCAACTCTGGCCCGGCAAAGAGGAAGAACATTGTTGTTGCTTTCTTCTTCCTTTTGTTTGTTGTTTTTTTTATTCATTTCTCATTGGCATTTTCGAAATACATGTATGTTCGAGCGATTGGTAAGTTTATGGAAAATCTCTTCGAAAACAAGTGCCCGCTGATTTGAGTGCAGTTCTCATTCTCATTCTCGTTGGAGCTGGAGAATCTATTTTTGGAATCGGGGCGTATGTGGAATATTTCTGGATTCCACGTCTATGTGGAATTTTCTGTTCTGTAAATGTACAAACCTTATCCTCTACACCCCGGTTCGTTGCATCACTTTCAAACCACACAAAAAAAATTCACTAACAATTGTAATTGTTTTTTTTTCTCCACAATTAAAAGGCGTCATCGTCTAATATTACATCCCACAGTCATTTGACAGACAGATGTTCAAAGAAGCTAAACATTTGAGATGAATACATTTCAGAAAAGCAAGAGCGCTCACATAATGAATGTAATAACCCACCGACAACTGCAACTATTAAAAATCCATCATTGGCGGCTTGCTATTGCTGTCTACATACACATAATGCGGGGGTATATAGTATTTCCTTTACAAAACAATAACTATATATGTATACTCACAAATGGTGTGATTAATATTGAACTTTATGTTAAGCTTTAGATAGTATCAGTTTTAGATAAATGTTCGGGCTATACGTGTCGCTATTCAAAGCGAAATAGCACCATTAATCAATAGTTAAAAAAAAACGACAGAGATAGAGACAGAGGCTTTCAATGTGAGCAGAAAGTTTGAAACGACGCGGACGATACGAAATGTTTGTAATCAATCCGCGCTTAAATTCAAAACGATTAGTACAAAATAATTGGTATTATTAGCTATGGAAATGTACTCTAATAGAATTAAGTTTGAGTTGGGGCGTATTTCGATGCCAGACAGAGAGTTAAAAACATGCCTTCGGGGAAGGTCTTCTATAATATGTTTCGTGTACTTATTTCTGACAGTAAAATTAGAAACACAAAATATTGCGACTTTAAAAATCAAAAGTTATGTATATCAAGCTAATGATTTTAATTTCGTTTATTGGTTTCAAGCAATTTTAATTTACATGAACAGAAGTTTTAAGCCAAACCTAACTGGTTTGTAATGCGGTAATAGGTCACAGTGGGTTACCAAGGTTAAGCGCTTCGTGTCCTAATGGCTAGCTTATCTACTTTTAACAACTTCTTTTGAAATATTTGCTGCCTTCTGCTGTTGTTCAGTTCTTTTCAGGTCGACCTATTAATCTTTTCAGGTTCACTGCTTTTAAAATATTGCAAAATAAAACACTATTCGACTCCAAAAGTCCTTACTTAGGAGCATCTAGAATTTAGACTGACAATGAGATTAAAAAGGGATAAACTTCCCTTGCCATCAATCTGTTTCGCCTCAAAAAAATTTACGACTTCAAAAGGTGTTTTTTTAGGTATATAAAACTTCAAGTTGGGAACACTATTTTAACTGGCGGTCATTTTGTCAGCTGTCAAGTGATTTATTTTTAGTTTGGTTTGGTATTTCAACATAAACTGACTGACGCCTGAACAATGCTTCCAAATTGAGCAAATTTATTTTGAAAATCATGGTTCTGTTCGAAATACGTATGGCGAACTACGTCCATCCGCCATCGTGGACAGGAATTGGATATGTGTCCATCTACTTTATGCTAGATTTTGCGCAAAGACAAGGCGTAGATTCGGTGAATGGTCCCAAAACAGGATTGACTTTGATCACAAAATGGAGTGATGATAATCCTCAAGTGTATGTTGAGACACCGTTACATCCACAAAAACTGACTGTTTGGGACGCTTTATGGTTGATGTAATAATTGGTCCGTACTTCTTTAAAAACGATGCTGGTCAGAACATTACAGTCAATGGTGACCGTTATAAGCGTGCCAAAATTTATTTGAGCAATGGAAGAAATAATTTTCTCCTTTGGAAGTGGTTACAATTCATGAAACGCTAATTTGCTCAAAACGCGAGTTACTACTTGGAACTTCATCCACATGATAAGACATTCGGACGTACATAAAATCCCACAGAACATTGCCTAAGCCGTAAGATAGGAACCTAAGCTATGCCCTTAAACCGCTGCCCCGAAGAGCTTTATACTGTGTATTCGCTGGACACAGGGACATAGCCAGCAATGAGGGGGCCGAAGATCTAGCAAAAAAAAAAGATCAGGAATAGATCATAACCGATCATTTTAGTCGATCAAACCGCAACTCTTCACTCTTAAAGAATGATTGAAATGTAAAATCAGAAATGAAAGCTGATGAGAGGTGGAAATTGTTAACTACCTGCGAAATATCGCAGGAATTGTGGCCAGAGAAAAATAAAAGTCGAACCAATAAGCTTTTACAGTACCGCAGAGCATCACTGTCGAAGCTGTCTGTTAATCTCAAGAATGACGAAATTTGAAGAGGCTGCAACGAAAAAAGTCATCCAGTCATCGCAAAGAACAAGAACAATTCACCGTATATATAAATATTTACAAATATTTTCAAAACTCTGAATGAGGCCAAGAAACTACAGGACTTCCAAAAACCAAAAAAATATATACTCAAATAAAATGTCGGCCCATTTCCTCATAAAAATCATGTCTCCCATGGTGAATTTATTAGAGTTTTGTATATAGCATATTTGCCACCTCCTCTGGCCCCCCACTCCTAATACAGAGTCAATTAATTGTTCATTGAATTAAAATCACGTTTGAGTGCGCTCGCCTACTTTTAATGATGATTGAACAATTTAATTCCGCATGAATTTACGATCAAGACGATGTAAATCGGCGATGGAGTCGAAATTATTTCTTCGTTTATATTCTTCTTTAGGGTGGGATATCAAACATAATGCCTTTCCCTGGTGGTATAAGTAAGATGTATAGAACTTGTTTGAAAAAAACACAGGACATCAGTGTGTCGGGGGTGTTTAGTGCTTAGTCTTAAATTGAGCCATGAACTTAATGAGTAGTAACCTTTTCTACACCCAAACAAGCTCCTCTTGTTATTACAATCACGTAGTGACTAACAAAAAACCTATTCAGGTTAATTCCTAGGTATTTACATTTGACTAGTCACAGTATGTCAATATTGTATGGTGGGTACCTTACCTACTCCTACAACGCGGAAAGGAATTCCTAAGAATAATATAAACAAGGTGTTGTTGTTTTTTTTTGTTTTTGCATATATGTAAGTTTTCTTTATCGCAGTACCAATAAAAACAAGATATATCTCCTAGGCATGCATCCAAACGGACCATTTGTTTACGTAGCACACGACATGCATGACATGACTGTGAATAGTTAAATTCTATGAAGGTTATCGTTATCTTTTTCCAACTAATTGTGAACTGACTTTTAGAAGTCTGCAGTACTAAATTTAACAATCGCGCGATGTAGACGTAGAGAATCGATTTTTTGTGTTTTTTTTTAAATTATTTCCTGCAATAGAATTTAATTTTTTTTACACTAATTGTGACGGTGTGTTTGACCGCATCATTAAGTTTGAAATGAAATTAAAGCTAAGATAAAAAAAATAATAAAAACAAAACAGAAAGAAAGGGGATACAACGAGACATCGAAATGAAAATGAAATACAACCAACTTCAAACGGTGGGCATGTTATGGATATAATTATTTTCGTATCTAATACCCCTGACCTTGAACGAATTTCGTTCCCGTCGTGAGTTTCATCCACAAAACTTATTGTTTCGGTAGGTTTTTTATTTTTTTGTGTAGATACTTTTTTTTTGCCGCTGCTGCTATTTATTTATGACCGAAGCTGGTTCTTCAATGTTCGTTGTGTATCTGAATCAGGGAACGCTGAACAAAAAGATACTTTTTCGTGAATTTTGGAGAACGATTTTGTTTTTTTTTTACCTTTATTATTTATTTATTACTAAACGCCGTGAACATGGTGTATGTTTTTTGATGTTGGAGCAGTTATACTTGCGTGCTCTTGGTAGACAGATAAATATGATGGTTCGGGTCATTAAGTTGTTTCACTTGGATTCAGATATAATTTTTTGGGTTTTTTTTTATCGAATGGCGTTGACTTATTTTTTGGTATACATATGTACCTAAGTTTTTAATGGTAAATAAAAATTGAGCTTAAGGCAATTGAAGAACATAAATAAGAGAATGTGGGATGTTTGTGGCATTATCAGACATTTTGTAAATTCCTTACTCAGATTTATTCCACAAATAGGTTATGTTGATTCTCATTGATGTCGATGAAATTTTTTTAAGAGAAATCGGGCTACATTTACATCTTTTACCAAGCAGATGTAACAGGGTAATGCAGTAAACGGTGATGGTCTGTCTAAGACGGTATTGTTGTTCAATTGCAAGATGGCTCGCTTCTAAAATGAGATACATTTCCAATGCTCACAGCCGAACAGATTTGGGGGTGCAGCAAAAGCGTTCGTTACCGTCAAGTCCCTTTATGTCCAGAAATGCAACACAGTTTGGTCTTGTTCATAGAGCAGAGTTTTTGTAGGGTATTGAAGCAGTGCAACCAGTCGATTCAAAAAGGCAACACTCTTCGTTGAATTAATCGGTTCTCGTCGGAAGTTAAATATTCAGGAATCCCACTGGATGAAAAACTTACATGGAACTCCCTCCCACCTTACCAAAACTATCGACAAGGCCAGGATCTCACTGTGGACCAGCAAAAGTCTACTTGGTAAAAAGTGGGGATTCAACCCCAAAATGACACTATGGGTGTATACAGCAATAACTAGACCCATAATCACGTATGCGGCCGCCGTTTGGTGGTATGAATTTAGCATGTGTTTGTGCAACTGGTGCGCTGAAAATTACACCAACCGCTGCACTTGAGATTATCCTTAACAGCCCACCACTTTATCTAGAAGCTATTGTAAATGCCTACACGCTCATCACAGAGGATGAAATAAAATTCCAATATAGACTATCTTACACCACCCTTTAAAAGACACGAACCGTATCCGTACTTGGAATACATCGCTTGCCACGTTACAACTTCCAACACAACTTCAAGGTCACATTCCCAGAAGGCCTTAATAGAATAAACCAACATTTGCCAAGTATTCCTATATCTGGTATACGGAAGGATCCAAAACATATGATGGAGTTGGAGCGGGAGTATACGGGACTCGCATTAATACTGACCTATACGGTAGTATGGACATAAGCAGCTCCGCATCCTTGAAATAGAATTCTGAATTTGAATTGAGAGAATTTAAACAGATTCACAATGAATAAATGTACATGTACATTCTCCCTGACAGCAGGGCAGCTGTACTTGCAATTAACGCCCTTGAGATAACATCAAAATTAGTCTCGGATTGTCTTCAACTCCTCCTAATACTGGCCAAAACCAACAAAGTACATTTGATCTGGGTGCCAGGTCACAGTGGACATGAAGGCAATGAAAAAGCAGACGAACTCGCCAGAACAGGATCTGCATTCAAATTCATGATGCCAAGACCATTCTGCGGCCTATCTATGAACACTATTAAAAGTTGTATCCAAACTTGGTTAGAACAGAAACAGCTACATATCTGGAGGGTTTCATTGCCTTCATGAAGGAAACAGACAAGCAAAAAACTTCATGCCAAACAGTTCCCACACAAAAACACCTAATGACTATGGGAATGGCACAATACAATATTTGCAGATTATGCAACGAGGACGAAGAAACAGCAGAACAAATACTATATGACTGCAACTGCTTAATACTCTAATAAATGCTCGTCAACTTTATCTATGGAAATTCTACCGCAGCGGATATAGCTGCCAGCTCACCCAAAGACGTAGTCGCTTTTATAACCAACTGCGGCATCATGGATGAGCCCTAAATGGAGGATATCTCAATAGGCCCTTGTAAGGCCACAGTGATCTGGGATAAAATACACCACATCCAACCCCCCAATTTAATCTAATCTAATCTAATCAGTCGATTTAGAGTCAATGAATATATGGATTTTTTCACCTATTCTGCCAGAGTTTTGCCTGAAATACTCTTGAACGACTTCAAAAATTTAGTGACTTTAAAGTGACCTACTCTAGTTATGATTTAAGACAATCACCACTATTAACAGAATAGATTATATTATTTTAGTTCCATGATATCAAACAAACAGCAAGTAATTGAATGCTCCTTTAGCTGCTTTATTTTGACGTTTTAACATATCTTCAGCATTCTTAGGTATATCCTATCAATGAATGTATTCTCTAAAAAGCCATCGTAGAACTATTACTTGCGACCTACAATCAACAGACTGACATTTGAAAATAAAAACTCTTTCCAGCGAACAACTCTTCACAATTAAGCTAAATATTCCATGTCTTGAACATTCAGCTTAATTTTATAACCATCGATTAGATGATATCCCATTATTAATAGACCTTTATTGATTGCTTCGTTAGCCCCACCACCATCGACCGCCGCACCATAAACTAGGTATAACGAACAAAGTACTAAACATTAATTACACTATCACACCGATTATCAGACGCGAAAAAAAAATCCGTCTGTGCATGATTTCGCCAGCTGACACAACAAAGTACAACCTGACAGTAGGTAGTAAACCTACCATGATATCTAGTTATATGTCATGTAACACATAGCATTAGGTTAAAATTTGCAAAATTACCTTTACCATTCTCTTCTAATTTGAAATCATAAAATATGCACTTAACTATGTAAATGTTTCGCCTTGAAAAGCAAATAAAATATGCGTTTGTCGGTATGCTCTCTTTCATGCAACACTGTTGCATCTCTAATAGAAATACTATCAATGTCACGCTGCCAAAGTGATGCTAGTTTTTATAGCGCGCGCTGTCATTCAATTTGCTTATATAAGTTTTACACAAAAACTCATTCATCAATTTCATTCATTTTATTCATTTCCGGTGTCTTCTTCTGTCTTTGATTTTATTTGAACCACAAAAAAAAAAAAACTCTCTCACAATTAATTAAAACAATACGAAAAAGGGAAGTTACTGAAAGTAAAAACAACAAAAACAAACTTGACATTTTGCCACACTATTTTTTAGACAAAAAAAAACTGCCAGAAAATTTATGTCACTGAAAGTAACCAAAATTCTTTGGCCCGAAACTCGAAAAATTTCGTATAGTTTTATTTTTTGTCTTATTGTTAGGGCCAAAGTTCAAATGACAAAGAGTATTAGTACTTGGGCGCACTTGCAGATCAGTTCGTTTGTACTTTGCGCGCATTGAGTGGCGCTTACACTTGAGTAATCTAATAATAATTGTTGCGATGTATTCAAATTTGTTTGTTAACGAGGCCGCGCATAATTTGAGGTACCTACCTATATGTATGTACATACAGGCGGTAATATTATACGTTTTATTTTTTATTATGGTAATTAAAAGTAATTTAGAAAATTTATAGTCACAAAACAAAAAACACTCATACGGACATCAGTTTTTTTTTTTATTTTTTCTTAATTTGCTTTACGTGTATAGGAATTTTAAGAAATAAAGAAGAGTACGAGTACGAGAAATATTAGTCTGAAGTATATGTAAGTGCTTGTGCTAATTGATGTTACGGATGGATTGGCACTTGAGTTTACTTTTTGAATTTATTGCAAAATGTATTTGTTTATTTTTGGGTAAACGAATTATGTACACGAATTTGCCGCTTGTTATGAGTAAATGATGGTTCAAAGGCAAAATGAGAGATCAAAGAATTCAATTATTCATTTTTCCACTCACGAGAAGCACGAGGTTTTTTGGAAAATCAAGTTGCGATCTTTTTATTGATCTTTGGTTTTTTTTTTCAAGTTTGGAAAATGTAAATTTTGACAAGTGTTGTTAATTGCAAATTTGTTGGTTTAGCTGTTGCATTTTAAAGTTAAAAAATAAATAAAAAAAAGTGCTAGCGTCGCGAAGATGCACTAGCAGCGAAGTCAACGAACTAATTCACATGTTTATGCTGAGTCGCAATGATGAAAGCTATATTTTAAACACAAGAAGCCAAAGAAAGGCAGCAGAGACTTTTTTAGTGATGAAGCGTTCATAGTTCCAGTCTATAGGGATCCCCAACACTTAGCCGCGGTGTTGATAAAATTTGGAATCAAAGGCAACTAGCTGCTGGCTCTAACATAAGACCGGAACGTAGGCTCTCCAAATCCGACCGAACAACATAATTTACAGCAGTTACTCAAAGGGCATCACATATAGAGATTGATTTGGTAAGAAGATTGCCTATAAAGAAAAAAAGCTTTAAATACAACAAGACCGCTCTGGTGCTCTGCCGGTGTCTTAGGCACGGACTATACTACCATCTACCTTACCAAGGATTAGATATTAAATAAATGACAGTCCCCATAATTTTTCCCATTCAATTTGTACAGGTCTCTGTATTCGTTTACTCTATAGACTAACATTAAAATTTTTTTTACTGATAAATAAATAAAGCAAACCGTACGCCGGCCGGACGGAAAATGGTTTTATGCTCATCCAATGATTATAGCATGTAACACAATGAATTCAGTCGCAATTAAAAGTTATTGAGGAAACTCGTATCATAAATCATAAAATGTGTAATAACTATGGAAATGTTGAGCCTTGGAAAGCTCATAAAGTAGGATTTTCAAACAACATCCCTATTTATTCAGTTTTATGTTTGCTCTCATGCAACAATGTAACATCAATCGAAAACGCTACCAATGTCACGTTTTATATCATCAGCTGTCAGTTCAAAGTTTGTTTTAAACAAAATTATTTTCATGAGCTATGGAGTCAAAGACGACGTCACCTGGTTCAAAATTACTTAACAAAGTTTCCATTCTAAGTTCCAACACATAATCTGAATAAAATAATAACAAAAAAAACAAAGCACCAAACACAAAAGGAAATTTAGACAATTAAATGCAAATTTTAGGCAATTTCATGTTCAGTCCGCTACCCAGCCATATACTCGTCCCAACCAATTAGGTAGATTAACTTCCTTTATTTAATTTAATTTTTGTTTTTTTTTTGTTTTGTCGTTTCATAGAATATGGCCTCTTCAACATTACTGTTGATTATCACCATATGCCCGCTTACATTTACCATTTCATGTGTGGTGTGCTTAACATGCACAAGCACTCCACTGTATTCCATTAATAACACAACCTTTACCTGTGTACAAGAAGGTCGAAAGCAATTCTTGAATCTCACTCGGTATCTTGGCTGGTTTTATGTGGGTTTCGCTTCGACTTCCTATTTTATTTCCGGCGATACTGTGTACTTCTCTACCCACAGTAGTTGTGGCCCAAAAGTTTTGTTGAATGTCTCAAATTTTTTTTTATTTATTTTGAGTAAAAAAAAAACCAACAACCTAAACCCACATTTTGTTGGGCAATGCGGTTGCAGCAACTCTTACACCTACGTTTCGTGAACAATTTTTCGTTTGGGTTTTTATTTTTTTATTTTTTGTTAATCTTTCAACCTGCAGAATATCAATGTTTGATTTGTATAAATGATTTTTGGAATCCTTTGGATTAGTCAGCGTCTGTTTGACAAACGTGGTTCATTAAACCGCAATCTTCATAATTATTTAAGTAAATTTGAAAATTTGGAAAGTTTTGCAGCAGCATTTTTTTGTGGTTTTGGCAATGAAATTGAGTTAATGAATTTGGTAAAGTGTGGGGAACTTTCAATGGTTTCTGGGAAGTGATTGCAATTTTTTTGTTTTTTGTCAGAACAGTAGAATTTTAGTTTCGTGGGTATGTTCGTGGATTTTTTGACTACACGGATGTATTAATGTCACATTTATGGCAGATCATCGCAACAAAATTTGCGGATATGAAACTATTAAAGTACTTGAGATTGGAGAAAAAAGAAGTCTTCATTGAATCAATCAGAATATTCAATCAGTTTGATGAAATGCGATCTCTATTTATTAAATATGTTAAATCTTAAAATCACTTCAACCCAATTGCAATCACGGACTACAAAGACTTAAAAGGGATTAAAAGACTTCAACCACTGAATACATTCAGTAGTAGTGAATGCATCTAACTTCAATGAATGGAAAGTCTATTAAAAGTTTTTATTTAGAAACGAGTACGTTTTTTTACAGCTCTCATTAGCGTTACCTGTGCTGACTTTTGTTTGAATATTGTTTAACGATTGCTTCTGCTTTAAGCCAGAGACTCAGAATCTATACATACGATAAGATTATTTAACGCTCAGACTGTGAGGTAGAAAAGTCTAAAATCATACCAGATGAAAGCGGCCGAAATTAAGACTATAATGATTAAGTATACCTAACGTGTTGCATACATATATACCACGATTCTATGTTCACCTATCAGACGCCTTTGCTTGGATTCAGGCGTGGAAAAAGGTAGGTACCACATGTACCCGTCACCTCTTGCGAACGTCTGACAAACATTCAAGAGTAAGAACAGTCATGAGAATCTTCTCAAAAATTAACTGCCGATCGGCAATAAACTGAATGCCCTTCCATTTGTGTCAAAAAATATATCTTCGCACACACAGTGGTTGGAGAAGCTAGGCTTTTGGTCCTGTACGGTCCGTTTACGCCTAATATTTAATTCTTTTTTAATTTGTTTCGTTTGGCGTTATTTCACGACACTGCTTTTTTTAGTGTGAAAACAGTTTACCCCTGGTAAAAAGCCTTAAACCATTTTCAATCCGTATGTTTACCGTTGCCCTGGCACCTTTGGCTGACACTTGACCTTAACCTAAAAGACGTATTATGTACCGCCTTTATGATAGCAAGTACGTCTTTAGTGGGATACTGACGAACGTATTTCTTTGTGTTAAAAATTAGCTAGCTTTCACATACTTTTTATACTTTCATTATCAAGCACAAATATTTGCTGGCAGAAGTAAGGCTTGATTAGTCCCTTGGGTTGTCAAAGCCATGTTAAAGTGTCCAATAGGCTTCAAATTTGATATTCTCAGTCGTTAAGCAGCCTTAAAATAGTAGACCAATTGACCCTGTCTGGGACCCATTCAAGTTTAACATTCTTTTGGCTTGCCGGAGATTGCAGCGCAACGTAGCAGCATTTCACGGCATATCGAGTCCACCGTATTGGATGACAGTTTTTGAAGAAGGCGTGTGTCTATCTTAAACGATGTGTATTCGGGTGCATTTGATACTTTTTACAGGTTTTAATTTAGCGCAGCAGAATTTCGGCCTTACTCACAGTGGGACACATTCCCATTGGCATTGAGACTTTGTGAGTCTTAAGACGCCAGGATCAACTCTTTTGCTTTCGTTGTCAAGATTTCTACCCCAAACAATCTTCCAAATAGTATTCCGGGATTGTACGGAGCTTGTGTTCTTTTGAAAAAGAGCGTGAAATATTTTCAAAAGTTGGACACGGTAACCTCGCTGAGCGTGTGTTCTCGCTGCAGATTTAAGGCGCCGGCCGTCTTTCTAATAAAGATTTGCAGTGGTTAGAGACCCACAATTTTTAGTTTGTTGAGCTTTGCCCGTAAAGACTAATTTTTGCTTTTTATTACGCCAGTGAGCATTCCGAGTGATCTTTTGTGGTTGAGACTTACAATTTTGCTAGTCCATAGTGAGATCCTTGCTTTTTCTATGGTGTATGCTTAGAAGTTAGCTTTATTCGCTTTTTATTAGGAGTGGTTCACAGACAGTTGTCTTTCTTTTCTATAGCTTCACAAAAGAGTGAGAGTGTGGGGTTTTTAAGTTAACCTCTCATTCTGCTCTTGCTATCATTGTGCTATTTTGGTATGTTTGGTACCTATATTTTCTGCATTTCCTTGGCAAAGACGACCTCTTTAAAGGCATAGGTTAACATCTTAAACTGAAAGACTTCTCCCAATTGTTTACCTGCGTCTTGATGCACCCGTCTTTGTACCCAAGATCTTTAATAATCTATCTTTAACAAGGTAGGTGAAGATTGAAAACTAGACCTAAATGTTAACCACTTAAACATCTCCTATACGTCAATCGATCACGTTAACATTTGGGTAGACCCCATTTATTACGAATTTTTTCTTTTGCACGAAGCAAGTCCTCGCAAAATCAATTATCAATTCACAAATGTACCCACGCAAAGCAAACATAAGCTCTCTGTCAATGTTCTTCTTCTCCACCTCATCTACCATTTTCGACAACATTTGAATATCGTATACACTCAAACAGAATATGGTTTCAAGACAAAGAACCACATGACAGTAAATTTGAAATTCTAAGAGTTTTTATGTATCTACCTTTCGATTCGTTCGTTTTTCTGTTTTATGCGAGCCAGCAAACAACCTTCCGCAAATGGTCACGAAACGTGATAATAAATTTGTGTATTTTAGTAGAGTGACGTTTGCTAAATAGTGTTCTCTCCAAGTGCCAACCTGAGGATGTATAAATTGTCATAACGTCCCAAAAAAGGGTTCTAGACAAGTTCTGTTTGTTTCTTGGGGTTATTGCGGGGCTTGGCGATGGCTAAAGCGAAAAGCGAAAAGCGAAAAAACTGTTTGAACATTTTTCATTCATACACGACGACGCGACGCTTATTCGACCCACGTAGGTTTAGAGATATGAAATTCTGCTCCCCATCAAGCTACACTCACGCATTGGTCATTGGCATTGGATCGATGAATGGCAATGCTGATGATGGTGAATGATAGTGTGTTGGTTAGGTAATGGATTTGATTATAATTTTACGGCATATTTGTCGCGCCTCTGAATCATCGGGCAATTGACCGAATAATTTCACAAAATCGCAGTCATTTATATATATTATAAAGCGAAATGTATGCAAGTACTGGTGCTAAGCAAAGTTCAATGGCTATTAGGACAAGGCAGGCAGCAACAGCTAAATGAGATAAGATTGCGATAGCGGCCAACGGGCAATGGGCAATGGGCAAGCCTAAAAAGTTACTTTTCAAAAATAAAAAAAAGGGCTTATATTTGAGTCACGTACGACGGCAATTAATACAGATGTTTATGCTTTGCCTTTATATTTACGTTTTAATTGTTGGCACGATTTAAGATAAACAGAACAACGCCTTGATTTACTTCGCAGTTGAGATTTGAAGGGCGCCGCCGCGCTTACGTTTAGTAGTTTACAAAAAAACATCTCAATCGATTTATCATTCAGAGCAAGCCTACTGTCAGTGTCAGTGTCATATATAGCAATGTCGTCACACCAACGACAAATCAATTAATTTAGGCATCTGATAACAATAGCACAACTGATTGACCCGCATTCCAACATCGTTTTGGGTCACAAAAGTCAGTGGTAGCTATATAGCTATGTATCTTGATCTGTGATAGAACTAAAATCTTTAACTGGCACAGAAGTTGAATACTAACAAGTGTGGGATCCAGATTGGAGGTGTAAAAAGTCGCATTAAGCTGACGTTTGTATGTGTGTGGCTTATTGAAATCAGAGATTGGCAGGCAGGCATCGGCTACCGTGGGATGTAGTATCTATTAGAGACAACACTTGATTTGAATTTTTTTTCTATAATTTATTTGGTTTCTCAAAAGCCTTAAGCTTTTTTCGTTGGGAAAACTGCGTGGGTAAGTTTTTTTTTTTTTGAAGTGCACTACTGTTCGCTAGTGGCTAAGTCTCTAGTGTTTTTCCGTTATTATGAAGTATGGCTGTAGATATTAAGTTTGTTTATGGATGGGGAAACATAACTTGCAACAATGTAGGTACAAATTTGTTTGCATTTTCGTATCAGGAGTTTTAAGTTTACATTTTAAAGTTGAGTTTTGAAACATTCAGCTCGATGGACATGTTTTCTTATTAGATGGCTCTTAAGTTAATGAGTTTTCAGATAGATAAGGGTTGCTGCTTAGTCGCTGGCCTACATTGTGAGGGTTTCAAGATTTAAATCCGGGAAATTTAAGTAATTCAGCGTGCTTCCCAGTGGAGGTAAAAGCTTTGCGCGAATAAAAAATATGTAGACAAGCAATACAAAGAGGAATGGGCTGTCTCAAGCCGTAGGTCCTCTTACTTCTTAGCAAGGAGAGTTTTACCCAAAAGAGACCTGTGCATCTACACGACAATGATTAGCCCAATTTGGTAGAACAAGTTTCATTTAACTCCATTTAAGAACGGCATATTAAGGTTGGGACATCTGGCTCTGCTCTAGATGCTCTAAATTTTAAATCAAGCGAGCAACCCCTAAGGTAATTTCTTACTTTAAAGAAATGTTTCGATGACTCTGTGTAAGCCCTATCCAACGACCCCTGCCTAGTGGATATGCCATCTGATGCAACGAAACCATTTCAAAGTCGACCAAGTTCAAGAATGGTTGCGGCCAAGATCTGTGCCAGGGGAAGGCAATTTTATTGTGCGGGTTCAGGTTGTGGTGTTTTCGTGGAATGCGACAATGTCCAGACTTCATGTATGTTCCAAACAAAGTCTGAAAAATGGCATACGAAAACTACACGTCATTTAAGCGATGATCAATTACAATAGAACTCGTTGACCACCACTTGAGCCTCCAACCTTACAAACAACTCTTCCGGATTACAAATAGCCCATCTTGTATTGTTCAAACAGATAAAGAACAAAATGCCATACTTCAAGTCCAAAGAGCTTACATAAATTCTAGCCCACACCGGTTTGTTTTAAAAACAAACCTTACCAAGGCTTTAAAAAAAAACTAAGCGCTCCCGCAAAATAATTCCCAAATTCTAATCGTTTTTCTTTCGATTTCATACCCAACTCCTAACCTACATAAATCTCAATCTCGAGGGCCATACAAAACACGTTCTAACTGGTTAACCTCTTCTAACAAGTCTCAGAACTCATAACCAAGAACCTTTTAAGGCCTAATTATGATCATCATAACTCATCCGTAAGCCCCCTTAAAAGACTTAAAGCCTAATTTAGAACCTAAATGCCATCAGGCAGCAGTTGAAATTCTAACCAAACTTCATAATTACTTTCAAGTACAATAAAACAGCAAAATGTTAACTTCCTACTTCAACATAGTAGGTATGTATTTACTTCCTCAAGGCTATGATTTTCTATGACAAATAGAGTTGAACAAAACGAAAAACAAAAAAAATTCCACGAAGGTCTAACCTACGTTGGTACTTCCTATTTTCTCTCACAGTTATTATTTATTTGACATCGGGCGGGAATAATTAAAAAAAAAACCCTTTTACGATCATCTTAACACTTCACCGACCGACCTCTCTCCGCTAGATTCTTTTCATCATCGCACTTCCGCCGTTTGTTATGTTCCATGTTTTGGTTGGTGCTCGTTTAACTTTTCATTATTTTAATCTGTTGGCCCTTTTGGCGTGGGAATTGACAACAAAAGAAAGAATACAAAAAAGAAATCGAGAGTGAATAGGTGGGTGGCGGCAAATGATAATCAGAAGGTGATCTAGGTAACAATTTATGCGGTTGACAAAATATACAAAGCAATTGGTCACGAGCGTTGGCCAGGTTAACTAACCCTTTGATAAGACCCCCGACAATCAGATAGTCGAAACAAATTGACGAGCAAATTATGAAAATTGTTTTCGTTTCTTTGTTTTCTTTTTAAAGGTTTTTTTTTGTGCAATTAAAGAGAGATAAGAGCAGATTTTTGTTCTTTGCCTTTCATTGTCTGACAGTGAAGTCTTGTTGGAATGGAAAGATACGAATAACATTTTTGGGATTTTTATATGTTTTGCCGTAGATTCGTTGTTTTTTATTTTTTCTTTCGTTGAAACAAAAATTAATCAAACTCCACTGATGAGTTATTTATTATCTTGTCGCTGCTGATTGTGTGCGGGACACGGGGAGGAAGGTAAAACAGGCGTAACCGCTTGCTTGTTGGTTGGCTGGGCTGGGATTTGTATATAACAGAGTAATTTATGTGTATTTGTCGTGCTTGCGCATTTGTCATTGGATGCGAACTTGAGGTAGGGCATTTATCTAAAGGTAGATGGAGTTTAATTTTTTTTTTGATTACGTACAACCATGCGAGGCACTTCCTTACTTTGGGTATAATTTTTCAACATTAACCAAAAAAAAAAAAAAAAAGTGGTGCCAAATTAATTATATAAGTGGAGTCTCGGAAGGCTGTCAAATTAGTCGCACATTATTTTTAACGAATTTGTTCTAAAAGCGGATATTGAGGTAATTTTCTCGCTTTTATTTGGACATAAATTGGAGTGGGAAATTAGTTTAGAAAAAAAAAACACTGGGGGCTAATAGAATTAAATATTTAGGTTAAGTTAGGTTATGTTATACAAATCCTTAACTCGAAGTGAATGTACATTGGGTTTCAGATTGCGTGACTAAGAGATACTTACTAAGAGGGTGCTAAAACTAGATGACTTTCAACAAAGTCAGCATGCAAACAAAATTTCACGGTGCCTACTTCCATTTGCAAGCATTCGCTTTTAAATATAATCCCACAACTTGATCTCAATATTTTCCTTGATCTTTTATGCGCATTGGTCTTTGGATAATAAATATAGATTCATAACATACTATACAGGGTGTTTCCGACTTAATGTTCAATACTTTGGGATATGATTTGTGAACATCTTCTAAGATAGCACGTACGCCTTCAATTTTTTATCGGTCAAAGAATATGCAAACAATAGTTAAGCTCTCAGTCACACGATAGGGCTTACCTCTAAAATCGTTATTTTTTAAATATAGTGCTATTGTTTACTTAAAAAGAAGAATTCATCAAATTTTTGACTGGTTTTACGACAACAACATAAAAGTTAACCAATGACATATGACAGATGACAGATGATATAATAAGACAGAAGATTTATCGGTTAGCGATCGAATTTTTAGTTAGTGTTACCAAATTAAATCTGTTTTAGATAAAATAAAAATTGTCAAAATAATGCCACTATGACTTATTGAACGTGTCAAGTCACACAGCAGCTGTAGTTAAGAACGAGGTAGTATTTATCTTGAAATTCATTTAGTCAATAATAAGTAGCAGCCTACTCTTCTCTTGGGTTTCATATTTAGGCGCGTTAGCTAGAAAATAATCGAGTAAGCAAGTTGTAAATTTTTGGGATAATAAAAATAAACAAATTTGCTGCGACAATTTTTTTTACAAAAGAGCAACCATGTTACAAATTACAATTTTTGTCAACATTTTATGAGCAATGGTAACAGGCAATTTACTGTAAGTCGGAAAAGGTGGTGACATTTTTAGCGACGATTATGTCGTTTTACATATTTAAAGAATAGACTACAATAAACTTTTGTAATTTAAAGAACTTTATGGTTGAGGCAGAAGTGATGGGCACTTGACTTTTATAACAGCTATTAAAAATAACATGAAGTATAAATTGACAATCAAACAAAAGTAGTAAATCATTTGACATTTTTTTCTAAATCTGACAATAAGAAAATAGTAATGACACATTTTTCACTTCATTAAACTAAAAATACTGACACCTATTAATATTTTGATGAATTGAACAACTTTTAAGTCAAGTTCTACAATTTTTATTATGATGAGTCAATTTTTATGAAACAGGGACCTGTACCTGTACCACATTAAGAAACATTATGATCGGCTGTGGAAAGCCGTGAAGCAGCTGTTTTTATAAAATCCAGACCTTTCTTCACGTTGTATTGTGGTTTTGTTCAAATCATTCGTTATAAAATTGCATTCACGAAATTCGGCTATTAAATACGCGGGGATTTTATTTCTCCACACAAATGTGGCATATTTCATGCCCGGGGAAAGTATTGTGGATCTCATATTTCTCCCGAGGGAATTTAATGATAAGGGTGTTAAGGAAATATGTTAATTTGGTAAAAAAATAATTTAAATTCAAAGCCCTAGAGATTTAAGAGGGTAAGAGTTGCTTGAATGCAAGTCAAATGGCAACGATTTCGAAGTGTTTTTCAGTGTCTCCACCATTTGTACGTTCTGCGACAAAAAAATGTTTGTACCAAATTGAATGTATTCGGTACGTTTCAAGCTCTTTATACACTCTCAACGTCTTATGTTTATTTATTTTTCGAAACAGTTCCATGCGCGTAAAATAAAACTCGAAATTTTCTTCATAAAATGTTAGACACATGTAAAGCACAAAATGCTTTGCTGCTCTCCCGCTAATCTTTCATCGGACAGAAATTCCAAAAATGTGCACAACACTCAAATTTTATCGCAATCTTCTCCGAATACGAATAAGCCAACTCCATCCTCAGATATATTACTGACGGCATTCCGTGCTTCTTTTATATATTTTTTTTTTGTGATTCTCCTGTCCTGACTTCAAATAATCATCTAACTTGTTTTTTTTTGTGTTAAGCACGAGAAGAATGAAGATTATTGTTTTGTGGAAACTACATAAAAAAAACGCTGCCGAATATATAAAAGTGAAATAATAATAAAGAATAAGACTATGAGGAATGTTAAAAGTCAAGTTTATGATGGGGATACTTAAGTGATGGCTTTTATTTTTTTATTTTTTCATCTTTTGCGCGAAGCATAGGAACTTTTTTTTATTTTCTTTTTAAATATTCTTTACACGAATGAGTTAATAAATAGAGGGCTTTTTTCTATGCTTAAAGGGTTAGAGTAGAGTTATAGTCTTGTTTTGTTTTGGATAATGTAAAAAGTCATAAAAAAAAACTTTACGACAGTAACCATGATTTAAAAAAAAAATAATAATTAAAAGTCATGTGCTTGTTTGTATATACTTTGAAGGTACATTTATGTATTTTTTTTTTTTGCTATAAATAACTACATTGCTTGATAAACAAACATTTGTTCTAATACACACATTCGTTATGAATTAAAAAAAAAACAAATATTATTAACAAAAAAGAAATTCGGAAGTCTGGGGGTAATCTTTTTTTAGTTCCTACTACACCATGTGAAGGTCACAACAATCATAAATCTCGGGAAAAATGATGATGATGAGTTAGTAACAACTAACAACTAACAAAACAAATGGAGTGAGTCTTTTTAACACATACATAGGTACATACATATATATATGAAAATAAAATAATTTCATGGTTACTCATGAGAATTTTGTTGGATTTTACTATTATAAATCATATAATAAGTTAGCGAAGTAAAATGACAGTTTTGGGAAATAAATTTTGTGGTGAAGTGATGTGTTGCGCTAACAGGTAACCTAGATGTAACGGGTGTCTTCTCGGAGGAATTAAGCAACATTTATTGTTAAAAATTAATAATTATTCTTGAAAAACTATATAAGACTTAATTTAAGATTTTGTCAAATTAAGGTATAGTTGGGTGTTATTAGTCAGGAAGAATTGTTAAGGTGGATGCACAATGGTGATCCCCTGATATAAATCCCATGATACAATATTAATTTGAAACAGAAACAAGTCTGAAACTTAAATTTTTACTTAACAGAGCACTTAAGCATCGGTCTAGCTCCGCTTAAAATCTTAAGACAGGAAACTGCATTTGTAATCTGCTTAAGAACTTAAACTTAATAACTGGTACTTTCTAAGCTGGACTATACTTTTACTTACTGAGGTATCCGAATCCGAACCTCTTCTGTTTTAATAACAAGGAACATTTGACACATCAAAACCCTATGTCTGGAGATTGATTCGAGCAAATACAGAAGAATTGTTCCGCGTTGTCATAATAATCCCCACAAACTTTGCAGATGGTTGTGTTTGCGACATATCCCAACAAACTGAGATGCTCCGCAAATACTTGTGCAAATACAAGGCCTGTGAGGATGTCCACCTTAGGCCTTTTTCCTGCAGTGACATACAAAATAAAGCTGCCTTTTCAGATATTCACTGGAAGTAGTTTGGTTTGACTCGTCTAGCCATCGAAAAATTGTGTCTATAAAAATTCCACGCATCGATGAAAGCCCGCACGGTGAATGCTATCAGACCCTATCCCGGTTCATGTCATGAAAAATTCATCGGAGAACTTTAAACTCCTCATCCCAGTATGACCGGAACGCAGACAAGAATAACTGTGCTAAGTTTTCTGACAGAAATCAGAGCGTTTATGAATTGGGATACTAGAAAAAGGTTTGGTAAGGTTTTAAGCGCAACTTGACCGTCACTGCTGACACAGATACTTCACCCCATTTACATAATCTTTACAAAATAATTTAATAAAAGCTAAGGCGGAGTAAATCCATCGAAAATATCAGAACCTGAACCATTCTTCAAAATTCGATTGGGATTGGCACAGATACTCTAGCGGGAGCTCTTCTTAAGCTGAAAAACTAGTAAAATTCGAAGTTCCGTTGTTCTTGTAATCCAGTGTTATCAAAACGATAAAAATATGAAGAAGAGTAAGATTCATCAGAGGCTCTCTTATGCCGCCGAGGCATTCGGTTTTTTGCAGTTTCCTAAATATATAAATAACGGATTTTCGAGAAAACTTTTTTCATGGGTGACAAAACCCTGACGTCAGTGTCTAGCATTTATTTCTCTCGACAATTTTTCTCCAAAGAAGTCCGATATATCACTTCCTCTGATAGCTGCAATGTGAATCATTTAAGTAGATACTAGTTGAAGACATGCCGGTAAACTTCCTCTTTTTCTCGTAAAGGGATTCACCGAAAACTCATGTTAATTATGTACACCAATCGGCAATCAAAGAAAAGCACCATGTTTGTAAACATGAAATATTGAGTGTCTTAGTCACTAAGTTAAGGCCCTATCTATTCCTAGAACATTTGTTGTTAGGAAACATTACATAGATACTTGTTAGTCCCGGTCTCAAAAGATTCGCGTATAAAAAGGCTGCTGGCGAAAGAAAATCAAGTAAGAAGCAGGAGGAATAGCTGTAGACACAAGCTTAGAGGAGTTATAATTAATCCGATATTAAGGCGGACACAAGGGAGCCTTTTGTTATACGCTCTATTTAGTGATTCTGTAGTTTAATTGAAAATTATTTGGCTTTGCTCCGCAGTTTCTTCGTCTTCGTGGTTTGATCGACACACATTATCTTTTCCTTAACACATAGTCATCAGGTACAATTTAAAATGGCAGGGTCCCGTAAAAAAGCCTGCGATGTGTCAAATCTGTGTTCTACTTAGTTGCGATATTTAATTCGGTTACATGGACTTAACGGCCGAACCCATAGAATCTGTGCGTCCATCAAGCAGGGAAGTGTTTCATAGAATTGGTCGAGTTTTATTCAGTTTTTTAAGAATTTTTAGACTGTTCTCATGTATAAAACACTTTCAATGACGATGGTAATACTATCCATCTCGTTGAATTTAAACGAGCAATATGTCAATGTTTACGGAAAACGAAGTGCTTAAACAAATACTAATTGTATCCTCCCGTATTATTGTCATGAATGACACTTTATATCTTCTTTACTGAATAAGGAGTATGTGTGTGGCATCTGGATTGCATATAGCAAATAAAGCTGTGTTTCTTGATCTACTACACCAAGTTTTTAGAATCAAACTATGAACAAACACTTTATAAAAAAACGAACGGCGAATACAGGAAGGTTTTGTTCATAGCACAAACTTATGTATATTTGAAGAAAGTTTCTTGCGTCTGTATATTGTGCAAACAAATGCACCTTTTGGTATTCTATTACGAAAGCAATCTGCAGTTCTTATATTTAAAAAAAAAATATATTTTTTATTTAAATTTGATTAACATATTCGTGGACTGACTAAAATTATGAGAAAGCTTATTGGAATTTAAAGAGCTTATTTGTAAATTTGACAAAGATTTTTCGTTAAATTTTCCTTATGTCACAGTGAAATCTGTCCTGCGGACCGATTTTGATCGTTAAATAATTTTCCTATGACTATAACCGCACTTTCAACTTGCATAGCCATTCTTCCCCGGAAACTCGCCAATCTTGGCATAGTACAACTTTTCCCAACCTTATTCTTGCGCATTTGTTTAGTTTTTTTTCTTTTTTTTACAATTAAACGCATCGGCTAATATTGATTCAAAGACTTTTTAATAGACGAACACCAAGTCAATTTGCAAATTTTCCATGTCAAACACGTCGCGCATAGCTAATTGCATATTCTCTTCATGTCCGCTAAATTGTTTCCAAACATGTCCCGGTAGGGATTCCATAATTTTATTAGATACTGACTCACATTATTTTATAAACCAATCTAACGATACGTATGTATATGGCGTACATACATATTTTATTTCAAAAAAAAAAAAAAAATGCATGTCCAACTATGACCTCTATACCTGAAACAGCTCCATCTATTGTTAAATTCCATCTGACTGACAGGTTGAATAGAAAAATAGACGAGGGGCGCCACTACAGCACAGCGCCACAGCGCTACTGTATGTCACTACGTAATTTAGTCTTTGACATGGATGGCGTTTAAGAATGCGCTTTTTCGGTGCTCCATGCTTCATCTAACCTATGTACGTTACGAACATACATTTTATCCGGTCTATTATTCAAGCTGTCATTGTTTGATTAACTTGGTAGCAGTATGGCGTCGTCGGTTGTCGTCGGCGGCAAATGACAGCCTTGATTAGAAGCAAATAATCACTGTTTAAAACGGTTTTATTTAATTTTTTTTTTTTCAAATAGTTTTGTATTGGTAATTAGTTGTGTCACTTTGACAGAAACACAAAACAATGGGACAGTTTCTTTTTTTATGTATTTTGATTTTTGTTCGTTTCTATTCAACGCACGTAAAATTTCGGCTTTGAAGGTTATGTGTGAGCTACCGAGAGACGATTGAAAAAAAAAAATACAGCATGTTGTGGTAGCTTGATTGACGTTTATTTAGCTATTAGTGTGCGTTTAATGTGGGGCTTGGCTGGCTTATTTTTTTTTTTAACTTTTATTACTGTGTATATCTAGATTATGATATACATATCTATCATTCTATTTTGGCATTTATTTTGTTATGATTGAATGCATACGCGGATTGTGTATAGCGTGCTGTGGATGTTTCTTGTCTTTGTAACGGAACAGCGGCGGTACATATTGTAGATGGGGAGGAACATAAAGTATAAACGCACCTACGTCAAGAATTCACATAAACATTATTATTATTTGGGTTTTTTTTTCTTTTAAGATTTCGGTTGCGTGTGAATAAATGGGATGAATTTAAACAGACAAGAATGTTTTAATATAGCCATTCTGTTTCCGATGTGAAGCTCTGTAATAGTACTCATTGCATTGCTGTCAAGTGGATCTATATTTGGCGTTGTCTGGGAATGTTTAAATGGATCTTCACCTCTGTAATGTTTTGTATATTTTACAGAAATCACGAGGAACTAAGATTTATAGACAGAGCTTTTCTAGCTTCACTTACAACAAAGAACTTTAAGGTGGGTAAACAGCAGTGAGTGTTCCTCTCATTGTATTGCATAAACAAGACAGATGTGAGGTCACGAGAGTGTTAGCTGTTGGACACTAAACAACCGCACCAAGCGGAAGGTAAGGTCTAACAATACACGGTCTGGGAGAAAGACCCTAGGTTCTGCTAAACATCCTACGGCAAAAAGCACTTTGTATTAGGTATGCTTGTTCTTGTTGTTAACAACATCTCCGCCTCCGCTTTCCTCGGGTTGACTGGCAGAGCTTAACCCTCAACAATGTTTAGCGCTGATTCCATACACTCACAAAGAAGTGGTGAGTTACTTCCGCTGACATTGATACCAGCATCAACGGCGTATCAGGGTGCAGCGTAACCGTCTCTGTGAAGTCTTCTTAATATAAAGTCTTTCGAACTCAAAGGGGGCTCTATTTTGCGGAAAGTAATACCCTAAAATCCGTAAACCTAAATATCCATAAACCAGCAAGGGAATATAACCTACAGTCAAGTACCGTAGGCACTCTGGCCCTAAGCTGTATAAATGCCGTCCCACGTAGGTGGAATTTTCAGCTCAAGCTGCACGCCAATTAATTTTTCAAGGCTCTTAAACAGAATTTCCGAAAGGCTGATACTTCTGAAGCTTTTAGAATATTGTTAGCTGTCTTTTATGATTTGAGAATGAAGACCGCCTTAGCCCTCCTCCATTCAACTGGAATATACCTATCGCAGAGCGGGGCCAGCTCTATATAATTTAGTTAATAGTGGGAGCTAGACCTGTCAAGTCATTAATGCAAAAGTATACGATAAATGCCATCTGCTCCGGGTGACTCGAAAGGAGACATAGACAAGATTTTCTCTCGTTCTTTTCCTTGTGACAACTTTTTCTATTACCCTTTTGCCAACACATACATACATACATGTCAACATAGTTGTAAAAAATCCACTAAAAATTAATTCTACAAATTCATAACGCTAACGCGTTGACAGTCCTATCAGTGTTCACCAACAACCTTATTTGTCAATCTAATATCTTATGCAAAGCTTATCCAATTTAGCATAAACCCTCAAATTTAAACTCAACTCCAACTTTAACTCTATTAACATAAATTTAAAATACGTTGATCTTTTCGATCTTTCCCATAGCAAAATGTCAAGACCGCCAATTGCCATAAACCCTTTATCTAAATTTTAATCAAAAATAATGTTCGATTGAAATCAATAATAATGACTCTCTAAGAAAAAAGCATAATAAACTTAACAAGAACCGGTTTGTTCTTATCATTTCACTTAACTCTCGCAAAATGTCAGAGAGAATAATAAACAGCAACAACAACAAAAACAACAAAACGCATTTATCCCCAAATTCTAGAGGTTCTAATTAAATATTCCTCAAGGTTAAGAGGAAAACACACATATCCACAGAACATACAAAACGACGAAACAAGAGAGAGAGCGAAACAAAAACAAAAAAAAAAACAATTTAATCAACGGGGTAAAGCCAAAAACAGAATGAAAAAAAAACACAACTTCGCCAAACCCCAAAAATGTACGACAGGAAAAAAAGAAATATATATACGGACACACATAGCAATACATTAGGTTTGGATACATATGTATCTTCAATAAAAATTACTTCCTATAAAAGCATTAGTGCCCACTTTTTTGGCTCTTCTTCGTCAGCTTTCGTCGTATCGTGTTTTTTTTGCTTTTTTACTAATGAAAAGAAACACATTAGGCTGAAAGAAGAATCCACAAAAGAACTGCCGAAAATTAGTCGAAAAGAAACATAAAACTATTATACATTATTATATTATCTACCTACCTACCATAAAGAAAAAAAAAAGTACAACAAAAAGAAAAAAAAAACATGCTAATGAAGAAGACGAAAATGGTGAATAATAAATTAACAAAAACACAACCACCAAACCAATAAAAAAATAAACAACAACAACAGAAAATGTGTACCAAGTAAGGTTGGTTAAGGAAAGATATTGTATAAAAAAAAACCTACTGCAACACCAGCAGTAGTGTGCCACTGTGTCATTTGATAACGTTTCCCGAAATTTGAGAATTTCTTCCCACTACATGTGTCAAAAGTTTTGTCAACTCGATATTTATCGCATAAATATTTTTTTTTTCACGTTCTTAATGGGTAGGTACGTGCCAATTTGATTTAGGTACTTGTTTGTTTTCTTCTCTCATGTAAGACATTTTTGACAGATGTCATTATTGACAGCAAACATTTTTTTTTTGCAACTAAAACAAAAGGCAACTTGGAAATACGATATCGGAATTATTTCTTAGAGGGTTTCGGAAGCCGTTTCGGGGGAGAATATTTTGTATGTCAAGGGCAGGCGATTTGACAGAATGTCAAAATAAATTTAAAGGTGACAATGAGTTGTTAGTCTTTGAAGGCGTGGTAGATGTTATATTATTTGATTTGTTTTCCTCAAAATAGTTTTTTATTTATACTAGAAATTAGCAGACAAGTAATATAGGCCGGTGAAAAATTGTGACATTTGTTGTCACTTGCTGATGATAAAACTGTCAAATTAAATTGTGTTTAAGGTTTGAAGGAAATTCATTCCTTACCTTTTTTAAAATAGTTTTTACCGTAATTCTTTTTTTCGTACTGCAATATTTGTAGCACAGCCACCAGTATTTAACCACATAAACGGAAAAACTCATAAAAAGTGACTGCCAGTAGACTAAATTGTCATCTAAATTTTTTAATAGATATTTTATGGTGTCGGACACATTTTCAGGAACAGGCAACACATTTTATTCGTTAGTAGGTACCTTAGTCGCCTTTGGATTGTTTGCAACGAGATCATCCACATTTGTCGATATGATACCAAGTATATTGACCATAATGAATTATTGGTTCTAAATGTGCAATGAATTGATTTTTGGATGGATGGATTTTGCTCACTCAATTCGAGATGCTCTAAAGCGCCAACAGAGAAGCAATAACGAAAAGTGTGGCAATTTTGCTTCAAATCCCGAGTCAATTGGAACTTGTAAGCGAATAATCCGAGCAAAATTCTACTCAGACTAGTGCAACTGATGTTCAGTTTGCCGCATTTTAAGGCACTTTCCATTTCTTAAAGAAACAGGCATCAGCCGCAATATTTTTTTTAAGCGCACTTCAATCAGCAAACCATCCGCAGTTGGTGTTTTAGTTTAAACGAAATGTCTCTTCAAAATTTCGAACATTTCGGCAATACGGCATCCACTTTCGAAGGGTGAAATTGAAATATTTCCCAACGTTGTTCAATCGCATGATTTCGTACTGCGCACATATAATACTGAGTTCCTAGCAAGAGCTGTCAGTGTCAAAATAACATGTGACTTAAAAGAAACCAACAGATGGCGCCCACCCAATGGCAAGAATAATCGGCCAATAATGGGAACAAATGTGTTAAAAATGGATGTGCTCCAAGCCGAACTAATGGAAACAAACAATCATTTCGCAATGCATTTGGATTTAAGTTAAAATTATTAGAGAATCTTTTATATATGACGACAAAGTGAAGGTACTGCCAATCAATGTTATGTGCGCAATGAACTGTCAATGTTTTTTTGGGTTATCTAGGAGCACTTATGTCAATATAGGTACTAAGCTTACTAAGAAGGTCCGGATACCTTGACTTTTCTTCACAACCATAGACCCACAAGGGTTGATTTTGGGACCTTTTCTTTTCTGAAGGTGGATATCTTCCGCCTGATCAGAGAAGAATAAGCCCTTTCTAAGCCCACTAAAAACCAAATGTGTCCTTATAAGCCGAAAGGTACTGGATCTTATCATATTGATAGGATCGTCACGCTTTGATGGGATGCATTATTATTCACAGACAAATAATCACATTCGCAATCGATAAATGCCTTCAACTGATAGGTTATTAGGTTTATTCTCATGTGATTTATTTTGAGCGGCAATTTTCAATAAATTGCATTCGATTGTGAAAATCTTTGCCGCCCATTTTCAAAGGTCAGGTTGCACCAAAAATTTGAAATTTTGCAGCACTTTGCAGTAAGAGTTTTCAGCACTGTCGCCTGTCCCGTGGGTGACTTACTAAGTAATCCCCTTAGTTTTCAATTTAATCATATCAACAGCCCTCCTGTTGAGTATAAAAATATGTCACTCATACTAAAAAAAGAAAGAAAAAAATAGAGATATACTTGTTCGGTTTTATACGGTTATAAATGGGGAAATACCCGCCTTCGGCCTTCAACAACCAATTGACTTTTGACTCCTTTGTCATTGCGTTGCTCTCCCCCTTTTTCGCTCTCCCTCTGTTCACCCTAAAAAAACAGTTCATAAATAATTCGATTTAGGACACAATGCTGCGTCTTTGCGTCTTATTTTAATTAATCTTCATGCGTATTGAACTGAACATTCAACTTCACCACGCAACCATGTGGGGTGGAAATTTATTCCTCTCTCTATCAACACTATACTTTTAAGTTGGTATGGTACTCTTCATTGCATAAGATACTCTATATTTTAATATCCGATACAATCCGTTTCGTATACATTTTGCCAACAAAAAAAAATACAAAATCTTATGGTAGGGAAAATTTATCGCCCACGAAAAACGGATGGATTCTCTGAGCCAAACTGCTGAATGGGTAGATATGGCAAAAATATATATTCTTCTCACTGTTTTGATATTAGAGATGGTGTTTTTATTTTTTGTATCTATGCCGATGCCGGCCATCAAGCGTCCGCCCACTCTTCTAGCTGCTGGACGGGTGCTGCCGCAGCTAACGTCCGCTTTCAATGTTCAGCGCGAGAAACTAATTGGCGGCGTCGTGTGTGTGATGTTTGTCTTTTTCATTGGGTTTTATTATTCTAAAAAAAAAAAAACAGATATAAAACGTATTTGTTTCTTCTCCAAAAATAATATCGTGGAAAATATAAATAGGACAACGAACACAGGCGGTGTGAGTATCGAAACACCTGTTTGATGGACGGGTATAAGTACGAGGTTTTGCTAAATTGATGGTACTCGTACACTCATAGGACTTTTCCAGTGATCTACGTCTTACTGACTCAGGGTTTAGATTTCCATGCACATTGTTGGGAAGACGCTTTGCATTTTTTTTGCTTTGTCACGTTTAGACAATACATCGGAAGTATGTAAGCATAAAAAATACCCCAGGTTTATCTAAAAGCGAGATGCAAATGGAAATTTAATAAAAATTACAAGGATTTAATATGAAAAATATGTTCTGATCGAAAACTATTATTTAAGAGATCTATTAAGAGATTAACACCGTTTCGTTCGGTTGACATCGAATAGTACCTACATTCGCTGCGTTTCATGCATGAGATCAATGCAAATCGGCAAAGGGGAGAATTTGTTACTCCGTACGCTTGTTCTGCTGCGTCAACAAATTTCTGTATTTTGGACATATTTCTTGAATTTTAACAAATATTAGTTTGGCATTAAAAAATGTTCGGCACATATGGAGGACAAGAACAAATGTGATGCCTACTCCGAACGACCATTGCGATGTCTTGATGGTACAAGGAATATTAGGTAATGAATGGAATTCATCCGAACAGCCTTCTGACCGAAATAGGAAGTAAGCGAGTTGCGACCAACGACTCAGAACTTTGGTTTTTTAACATTTTATTAATAATTTCCAAACGTTGCTAAAAATGTAAACTTTGTAAACCGAAAAGTATCGACAGATTGACAGATTATACAAAAAAAAATTAAATTAAAGGTGCGTTTGTATTAAATTAAAAAAAAATTGTTATATCCCTAGTGAAAAACCCGATATCGATGTGAGTATCGAACACGTTTTGTTTTATTACAAATTCCCAACATAAAATATATATTTGAAGTGTGTAACTAACCTACATATGTGCGGGAAAAAAGACTTTATGCAACACTTCGGTGTGCAGATATTTAGAACGTAGTGTTCTCACTTGAATTGAATAGCGTTCTTTTGCGAAATGAAAAAGGAAAATTTTGTAATTTGGTTTATGGCTGGTTTTATAAATATAAACAAATTTTCTTTTAGCTTAGTTTTAATTTTCACAAGTGCTTCTTTCGTATTTTCACCACTCTATCAGTGAGTGGATCCGATTACATATAATTCTAACCTTTTTGTTCCTTGTGCTGCAAAAAGTACCTATGGGACTGAAAACTGACTCATATAGTCCTAGAATTCCAAAGCTTCACAATCCAAATTAAACTTGATCTATATCCACTCTATGGGGATACTAATGTAATGTAAAATTCTAAATGTGGGTTGGAATAAATGCAAACTGAAAGAAAATCTTTTCTTTTTCTTTTTTACGTCTGCATGCATTTATGACTCGCACTCACTCTATTTATTCTTCAGAAAGTGCAAGTAATATTATATCATTCGCATCAGCCTTGTCGTACGTTCTTAAATGGATAGAATATGGGTACACGACCGCTTTTCAAAGGATAGCCGTATCTATAAATAACTTTGTACATTAAAAGTCTACCAATTCAGCTTGAAAACTTATTCAGCAATGAGAACTCATCATCGTTGCCGTTTGGCACCTTTAGGGTACTCATTCCGTAAGTCGATTGTTGTCAGATCATAGCGTCAATTTTCAATCCCCTGACACAAAATAAACAATAAAAATATTGTTGCGAAAATGTATTTTTTGACATGTTTGAGGATTTCTGACCTATACTAAAAGTTCTCGAACTTTCTTTGAAGAAAAAAAACCGTAGATGGGAAGATAGCGATAGAGTTAAGTGAAGCAAATTCACAAAGAGAAATATTATTAATTTAGTCAAACGCGTTCAAATCCGCGCGAACTGTGCGTTCTACATAGCACATGATTCCTTTTTGTAACATATTATGCATGGCTCAAATGTCACAATCGACAGCTATAAGTTTGAGATAATAAGGACTTTATCTACCTCGACTCTGCTTTCACATCTAAAAACTAAAACCCTACAAAAAATTATTTAGTAAGGTCCACGACCGAACAACTACTGAAACTTCATGCCTATAAAATCTCGATAGTAACAATCCTCCTCTACGGATCTGAAGCATGGACTCTTTCTTAAGCGAAGATTATTTAACGATAAACTTTACGAGCTGCGCCTAATGCGACATCGACCGGGTGGAAAAGCTGCGGAAATGCGAATGAAAACTGACGCTACAAGCCCGCAGAATCTTCGGCTCTAATCCGGACGATTAACACAGTAGAAGAAGGCTATGATGTATAGGTAGGCTGCACAAGTTGATGAGGACTGGAGTTATCTAAGTTGAAAAGGCTTATTGGTTGAGGCCAAGGTGCATCCCGAACAGTAGCGCCGCCTAAGTAAGTAAGTATATTTAAAAAAAAAACACAAATTGCCACTTATTAGCACGTATTGGTATTGACCTAAGCAATTCTATTCAATTAATGCCTCTAATATAATGAGTCTCGAAAATAAATTAAAAGTCTATTCGAACAAAATTCTTCCATCCGTCTGACGTAGAATAATTATGTAGATAAATTAACTAACACTAAAGCGCTAGAAGAATCATATTTTCGTTGGTACGATTTATATATATAAAACGTCCCCGATCGCAAAAATCTTATCCCTAATTTATAATATCACAGTTACCATATCTACTGATTGAGGAACGAACGAACGAAAGTAAAGTTTTTAGTGAATTAATCATGTTCAAGTGTTAATAACTAGTTTATTGTCGTTTTCAATTTAATCTTGATGCATTTTTTCATTAAAAATAGGGAGGTTCATTGTAAATTAGTTAAACAAAAGATTAAAGCTGTCTTCTGCCACTGAATTTACTTACTTAATATCGAACAGGAGGCATATGCATGTCGCCAATGCGTCATCTAATCTCTTAATACGTTTGCAATTTAATACAAAAGCTTCCTTATTCCTGACCAAATCAAAATGAGTGATCAAATTTGACATTAACACAATCGATACCAAACCTGACATTTTGCAAATATGCATCGGTAACCCTGTCTCGCACTTATGCTCTTGGCTAGACTAGATATTATAAAAGTTGGCAAGAGTCAATTAGATCTAATCTAACCTTTCTTTTTGACGTTCTCAACTTTGAATGGACAATACAAACAAGCACAATTTCAAAAAAATCATCCCCTAAGAATGGAGCTGCATTCAAATTGTTAAGTGTAAAATGCTTCGATTAAAGGATGTCTGTCGCAAAAGTTGTACCTATCTACCCAACAAAAATAAAACAAACAAAAAAATTGTAAATAAAAAGAAAAGATAATCAAGATTTAAGACACCTCGTATTTCTTTTTTCACAAATCGATTTCACCTTTGACAGCTGCCGTTAGCACTTGAATGGCACGTGATCAAATTGGATACCTACATTTTTTTTGTCTAACTACAAACAAAATTTGAGGTACATACTTAGATGTAGATGAAGTACCTAATGGAATTAATATAAACTCACTAACTCACTGGAAGTTAGAAAAATAGATGAAAAGAAAACTTTACCGAATCACTTTAACGGTGTTCCGATGCAGATATGCATCCTTCGTGTCCTATGTTCGAGTAACTCTATATACTATATCTGCAGTGCAGCACAGAACAGCACATCACATCACAACCCTTCGAAAGTTAAGAAGGCCAGTCACGGTCTTCCCATAGAAAACGACTGCACCCTCTTGTAGATAAATTTCTTCGCTTGCTATAGGTACTACCCCTATATGTATATGCATACGTTTGTAACTATATATATAAATTTGTGTTCAATTTTATCGCACTTACCGGTGAATCAGCTGGATTTGTTAAGCGAATAACAACAACAGCAAATGTGTAATTTTGTTATGTAATTTTGTATTTGTAAATCTCTTTATTTATTTATTATTATTATTTTTATTTTATTTTTTTCAATGAACAGCGGCTAATCCAATCAGAATTCTGGTACACTGTGATATATTTATTTTCTGACTTCTTTAATTTTTTTTTTCTTTATTATATTTTGTAAATATTCCACTTAAACTACTATTCCAAGAGCACTTCAATTTTGATTATAAATTTTAACTTGCACAGATACTACAGAGATACACTTTTCATTTCGTAGAATTTTTTTTTTTTCATCAAACAATTGTTAACGATCGTTTTCGAACAATCGATATTATTCAAAGGTTTTGTAGAGGACGACAAATTTTTCACATGAGTATGGTTGGTATTTTTCATACTTTATTGGTAGCACCGCGCGACGTTTATTAGTTTTTTTTCTTTTTTTGTGTAAAAATAATATAATAATCCTCCGTACGGATAGGTTTCTCCAAGGATTACAGCATGACAACTTTTATTTGTGTATTAGAACGAAAAAATTAAAAAATTATTTTTAATTGACGCGAAAACAAAATTTGAAATCCTTTCACGTTCGATTCAATAAACAAACTGAATTTAAGTAAACTAAATAGAAAACTTGATTATATATATTTTTATTTAATCTTATTTGTATCTGTTGCGTATAGAATGCGAACACGACTCGCTTTTAAAAGATACTCTCAACTCTAGTGCACAATAATAACTGAAGTGCTGCCGAGACAACTTTTCTGAATAACCCTAACGGCAACGAATTTTCGTGGAATGGCATAGAATCGAATATGAAGACGAAGAAATGAGCAAAGCAAAAAGCACATGCGGCGCAGAGAGAAGTACAGAAAGAACAAAAAACAAGTATCTGAAAGATACACAACAAAAATACACCAACTACGCGAACTACCTACTAAAGCTAAACATCATTTTATGCTAAAGTTAAGAAACAAACAGATCAACGTGTTTTCTAAATTTTGTTATAATATTTTATTCGTTGTTGGAGATTTGATATGCGTTTTTGCATTTTCTTCGATTCGTTGGTGAGAGCGGCGACGGCAAAGGCGACAGACACAAACACAAACACATCCCTTAGGCACACATTTAATATTTAAAGCTTTTCGTTTCCAGCGGCGCGGAGTGTAAACATAATGAAAGCTTTATAATGTCGGCTGGCGGTCGCCCCAAACGTGTGGCCCGACACGCATACGTTTGCACAGACCACATACATGTATGTACGTGTATCGCATGTTGTTGGCGTGCCGGCTTTTTTTTTTTTTGCTTTTTCGATTTGACTTTGTGGTGCCATTCTTTTTTTTTACGACTACGAGGGTGGGTGGGTGTTGTGTGGTAGATGTACGAATGCAGTTGCCGATGGTTGTAATTTTATGCTAATAGATAATTTTATTGAACGCTGGTTCTGGTATAGTATGTAGCTAGAGCTTTAAGAGAACGTAAAGTAATGAACAGTGGAGGAGGAGGTAGCTTTGAAGCATTGGTCTGGTCATTGATTTGATATCAATTGCGAGGAAAGTGGACGTGGGGGCTTGGAATAATGGAAATGAAGGTTGTTCCGTTTCCAATTCTGCTCACTTTCTTAATTTGGGCTTCGAAGCAAGTATTTTTTTCTGCGTCTGATACAATTGGTAGCTAGTAAGAGCTATGAAAATATTGTATTCCCTGGTGGTATAGGAACCTAATAGGTAGGTACCCTCTTACTTTAGAGTCCCTGCCTGAGACAAGACATCCTTCTACCCTCTTCTTTGGCTTCCTTGTCCTTCTCGTCTGGAAGAAGGAATTCTGAGTTTATATAATTCAATATTTTCGCACAATATTAAGTCTCTTTTCCTGCTTATCGAACAGCACTGGCAGGATTAGGGTTTGTAGAACGTTTCGTTTCTGGAGTCAGGAGTCTTAAACCCTTCCCCATCCTCAGCTTCACCAGCATCACGTACAGAGGACCACTGGCAACACTACCAGCGTGCAATCAAGAGTGCCGCTACGGAAGTGCTGGGTTTTACGATTCGAGCTCAACGGGTAAAAAAGAGGAAGGGAGAAAAATGAGGAACACCCGACTTCTCAGAAGAAAAAAGAAAGAGCACGAGAAGCGAGCGGTCGAATCAATTGAGGGACTCTACTGCAGAGGCAATGTTCGAAAGATCTACCAAAGGGTAAGACGACTCACCCAAAGATGTAAGGCCCGAAAACGGCGGAGACAGCCAAGAACCCGATGTCAGGTGGAATGATCTGTTCAGTTCGGACGATGATAGCAAAAACTACCGTCCACCCGACCTGCACGAAGTGAGGTGAACGATATCAAAACTTAAGTCCAACAAAGCTGCTAAAGCGGATGGCCTTCCGGCCGAGCTTTTCAAAACAGCGGACGATGGCTTGGTAAGGAGGTTGCACCAACTCATCTCTAAAATTTGGTCGGATGAAAGCATGCCCGACGAATGGAAACTCAGTATCGTGTGCGCCATCCACAGGAAAGGAGATACTCTGAACTGCGCCAACTATAGAGGAATAAATTTACACGATCTTGTCGAGCACATTGTGTGAACGCCTAAAACCTTTCGCCAACAACCACTCTGACAGATCTTGTAAAAAACCCTTGAACTTCAGATCGAATACACCGTCTATTTATCGGTATATAGGGACGAATTATACCAAGCCGTGTCAAGTTGTGGCATCCCCGCCGAACTAATCCTCGTATGTGCAGGATAACGATATATAAATCTCGCTGCATCGTCGAAGTCGGCCACCGAGCCATTTGATGTGGAAAAGGTTTGAGGCAAGGCGACGCGCTTCCATATTAAAAATTAAAATCGCATGAAAAGCTTCTGGGATGCTTTGAGAGAAAGATTCTTCGGTTGATATTCGGTCCAGTTTGTGACGATGGAATGTGGGGAAGAAGATACAACGACGAACTATACTGGCTATACAGCGATGCTGACCTGGTCAAAAAGCTAATGACCTTAAGGGATAACGCGCACAATTGGAGGACGACCTCAACCAACTTGGTGTGCGTAACTGGAGGCAGCTAGCGAGGGACCTAGATGGTCCCCAATAAGCCCTTCTTATTGGTTGAGGTCGTGGTCCATACCGGACTGTAAGCGCCACTAAAAGTAAGTCTTAAAACCCATTTATTTAGGGAAATTCTTCTACTAAAATTTCATTTGTGGAGTTAATTGTTAGATACTACCAAGTATTCTTAAAGGCCGAGAAGTGTGTTGAGTCCTTTACCCAGGACGTTGTATATGAAATTATATTAAGCATTAGCCAGTTATATTGCTCTTATCCAGCTGTCTAGCTCTAATGCGGGTCACAGCCAGGCAATCACTTATACATAGGCTTGGCGTCAATGATTTTTGAACTAATCTGAGGCTACCTTTTTATTCCGATGTCAGTAACCCACTTTGGAGATGTGATAACCGCCCGTAAAAGTTTTATCACTTTGTCAGAACCCCAAATAGACCTGAAATATAGTTACTTATCTCAGCTCCAAATATGAAGCAAAATTGCCTTTATTAAATATCTATAAGTGGTCGACCAAGCATCAATGCATCCACAAAGATTATCTTTTTGGCGTGGCTTACGGAATGGCGGCATCTTCGTACCCTATTTCTTTTCAAATGATATCGCAAACACCGTTACTAGCTATGTTTCCTGACTTTATGTGGCCATAGCTACATCATTTAAAAGACGCACCGCCGCGATTACGCGACTTGACACCACTCAATTATTTTCTTTGGGGCTACGCCGTTGTCAAGCCCTTAGTCTACGCTATAATAAAGTCAACCATTTTTTGGACGAGCTAGAGGCCAACATTTACGTTTAGCTTCAAAGAAATCAATCAATTTTATATCTTACACCGTTGTTGTTTTATTTAAATTTCTTTTCCCATAATTCTTATCTGGTCTCCCTTTATATAAACAGGTAGAGGTACATCGGTAAAAGTTATCGACATCATTATAACTTTTTTTATTAAAATTAACTTCACTATTTTGACAGTCAATAACAATAACAAGCTAATACAATCGTGCGTTGCCTTTATGCCGCAAGGTTTTTTCTGACATTTCATGTAGCAGAATACCAATTTGAAAATTACGAATATTGGCTGTCCAAAGAGGCGTGTATCTAAAGGCTCGCGCTCGACTAACAGAATACGAGAATGCACTGATAATAATAAGATACAAGGATGTAAATTATAAGTGCTTGTCGCGGTGATATTCTGTTTTGAAAGTTAATTAGAAATTGTACCTACGGGGAACAATAAACCGATTGATTGAATGACAGATTGTCATTTCTAACTGTATTATCTACATATATAAGTAGCACAAAGCTTGTGATTGAATTACTGCATCATCGAACGATTGAGTGATTTAGATCCGTGATGCACTGATGGACTTGAATGCGCTCATTTGACCTGTGTGATAAATATGGAATTTTTATTGGTGACCAGTTTTAAACTTAAGTTTTGGTTTGTTGTTTCTGGTTCAGTAGTAACTATATAAATATTTAACAGAGATTAGGCTTTTATTCGAAGTGCATATGAGGAAAGACTTAATGCAAGACGATCAACGGACATATACGATTGCTGGCGCAGCTTTCATTTCGAAATTTAAATTAGGTTAGGTAAGGTGGCTGCCCTGGCATATAACCAAGGCACCCCTAGATCGTTTTAATTCCATTGTGCTTTCCATTTGCTTGTTCTTGAGATAACTAAGTTTGCTGGTTGTGGATCGGAATTAGAGCAAATTTAGGTGACCTCAAGAGCACCCGACCTATCGCTTGGTTAGTTCATCGGCTCTGCACTTCTCTGCTGTGCCCGGGAACCAGCAAAGAGGGACTTCGCACCCATCAGTCGTTAAGAAATTCATCCGCTTATATCCTATTGTTGGCGATTCCAAGACTTTGATTGCTGCTTGACTGTCTATAAGGAAGGAAAAGTCCAATTATATCAGTTAGAATTAATAGCAGTCGGTGTGAACCTTAGGGTCCCCGTGCTGGCCAACAAGCCACGATACTGTGGAGCAAGATATGTATGACTCAACTTTTAACAGGCGTTAATTATCTATGATAATTCCCAGGTTCACGATTTAAGCCCCACATTGTTGATTGGCGGTATCGAATTTTAAATTTCCCCCTGAACATTCCAGTCCAGTGTGCTTAAAGTTGATTTTATGAAATCTTTTATTGTTACGAGAAATTTTAATTAAATTGCTATTGCAGTGGTGCCATCACCCTGAAACCCTTTGTACTTAGGATGTACAATTTAGCGTTCAATACTCATACAAAGTAGTGGGAAGAGGATTCCTTCGGGTTTTTGTTTACCCATGCGGAGAACCAGCTGTCAACTCCCAGTTTATGGAGCACGTCGGTGATCGCCGCTGAATCAACGGTATGTATATATATATAAAGGATAGTAATGTGCATTCCACGATAAAATATAGTAATGTCCCGATTTCATATATTAGTTCTGATCTGATATGCATGTTGGCAGAATGCAAATATGCACGAGTTTTTAGGAGAAATTCAGATAGAGTGATTCGTCTGAAGTCCTTGAAACTTTAACTTTTTTCTATGATAAAGGGGTTGGCGGTGGCATTTCTCTGACTAAATCCAAGTCTCTCGTTTAAACATTGCATAGAAATGTGTGTGGCGGGTGAAAGTCGTGGCGATGAAAGAAGCCTTTATTTTGGCTGAAATGAAACATGATATCCGCTAGAGATGTGCGAATCTTCTCTGACAGCTTAGTGGGCTTAAAATTAATTCAACATTTCAACATTCACCTTTGCTGGGTGCCGGGGCATTGAAATTTTCTAGGAGACTGCAAGGCTGATTAACTCACAAAGCACGGAACCACACTGACCTATATTTCACCTTATAAAGATTCCTTAGGTGTTCCAATTGTCACATGCAAATTAATAATAAAATTGGAAGCTATTGACAAAACTAAACTTAGGTGGACAAGTGGCTCAATTTGTCTAGCGACAAAGCGGATTTGGCCTAAGCTTCAGAATGTTTTAGATCTAAGTGTTTGATCTTTGTAAAAAGACTGAACGTCAGCTCTACAACAGGCAGACATGAAACTAAGCTTGGCATGTACTCAAATGACTTCTGCAAAGGAGACAATTCTACAACTTATTTTTCCTTATCCTGCTCTCTCCCAAAAACGTATGATCCACCTATGTTCCTTCTTCCATGATAATCTTAAAGATCTGTCAACTATATTGACGTTAAAGATATGTTTCGTTATATCCAGAGCTCCAAATGGTCTAACGTGAGTCGTCGGACTAAACAAACCATGATGAAGGAACCCTCCTTACAACTTTGGAGACCTGCTGCAATCTCTCTTTCGCTATCATAAGATTCTTGCTGATCCTCTTCAACAAGACGAGATAAGTACCTAATCAAAAAAAATAATTTAAATTGAAATTCGGGACAGCTAGACTAGAACTAGACAATTGCCGATGAGAATCAAAAGCATCAATGGAAAAATAAATGTGACCATAAATAATCTTTCTAATAAAATATGTAGTTACAAACTCAACAGCTGCTGGTTCCAACGTAAAGACAGTACTACCAAGTACATATCACCATAAATAGTCGTACAATTGTCACAGACCCTCAAATACATGAGGTTTTATTCTATTCTTCCCCGCTTTCTTAAACCTACGTTTTGATTATACATATATTGTCCTAATTTTTTGAACTGGTCAGGACTTGTGAATTTTCTCAAATTCAAATATTTCGAATCGATATAATCCAGTGGTGCATAAAAGCTATTGAAAAGCAATTCGAATTTCTAATTAAATTAAAAAAAAACAATTTTTTTGTTTACAAATAGTTGAATTTCAACGTTATACAACTTTGTCAAACATATAAGTTCCTGACCCATAAAAAAATATTGTTTTCCTAATTTTTTTTTTTCCACCTCTTTGTGAATTTTAAGTAAAAACTCATGCGATATGGCGCCATGATTTAAGCACACGACACGCCTAGATATACCTATTCTACCTGTCATGCCTCTGTCAAATGATTTTCTTTCTCTATGGTTTCAATTATTTATTTTTATATATTATATATAAAAAAAAAGATTTTTAACAATTTTATGTTGAAGAAAATCTAATTTTTTGACCGAATACGCATAAAGCTTCCGCGATTCATTCATAAATCGTAAACAGTGTCCCCTCTTCAAGTAGTAAGTAGGTAGGTTACGGATTATATTTATTTGCGAAAGAGTTACGTCAAACTATATACATATGTTCGTGCTTATATATTTTTATTTCATACATATTTATTATTCTATATTTAAATTTGGTTTCTGTCTACACTTGGTTGCGTAAATAATTTTGGCTAACTACCTACTGTGTGTGTTTGTCAAATTTGTTTATGTTTGCTTTGCTTGTGCTTTTTTTATGGATGTGCACGCTGCTGCCGCTATCTCTGGACTTTGCAGTCACCTGCTAATAAAGTTATAAACAAACAACAAGCAACAAACTTATTACCTTATGACTTAAAAAAAAAAATAATGGTTCTCTGATAGGTACAATTATTCATAATTTTGTTTAATTACAAACTACGGACGTCCAAAAATATCTATTGATGGGTATTTACTTCCATATCAGCCATGCACTTGACCGAACTTGTTCCGATACGAGGTCAACGTGCGAGATAAACACAAAATATTAGATAATGGATTAGCACAAACCTACCTAATACTCAGATCAGCTGATTTCGAATATAGAGATAGAGATATACAAACTGTCTATGTAGGTATAATTGTTCGGATACGCGATTATGTAAACGATATTGTTGCGAATCTACACACTCACACACACTAGCTCGCACATCGAGTAAGCACACTCACATGATTAATCACAGAAACGGAACTGCAATTGTTCGCAGAACATACAGTAGAGAACGCTAACCAGACCGCAATGTTAAAACCAAATTGATATTAATTGGAAATTTGAATGGTTTTTTTTCTTTCTTTCTTTTTCGTGCCTTTTTTTTACTTTCAGACAAATTAATTACAAAGATGTGTTGCTTGTTGAAAAGAGGCTCTTCTGGAGAATCGTTGGTAGAATATTTGTGAATCACTATAAAATCAGTCGCTAGAACGGTGCTAAGAAGACATAGCGAGATATGGATTACAGAGACCTTAGGTCGAGTCATAAGTTCAAAATGAGAATGCGACTCATCTTTCGGGATTTTCAAATTAGAAATCAGCTACCTACCTACCTGCGATTCAGGAAGGTTTATTTTTAACGAAGGATTACCTGGACCGCAATTTGCGAATCTAAATTATTGACTTAACTTAAGACTTTGAATGAAATATGAAAAAAAAAAATCGTGGCAGAAACTGCATTATAAACTGTTTTTCGAGTTCAAATAGTCGGCCGACAACATTTATTCCAAAAATCTAACTTTTTTATATAAAGACGTCATCCTTCATACGCCGATGATATTGATATTATTGGTAAAACATCTCTTGCTTATCTTTGGAAGGGTTTAAAATGAAGTTAAGGGTTAGCAGGGCAAAACCAAGTAGGTACCTATTTATTATGATGTTAATAAGAAAGGACACCCATCAGCTGTAACTTTGATGCAAATGGTGTTTTTTTAAGATGTTGGTTTTTCGAATAGAGATAAAACTGACACTTTGTGGTTAAATCTGGCAACTCTAATGCCATTTATGTTCAGTTTGGTTTGCCATTTCATCATGAGCAGGTTGACAAATGAACAACAGTGGCGTATGGGCCGAAAATGAGATTGATATCGATGCTGATTTTCATCGCAAAATTTTGTTCAGTGATGAGGCTCATTTTGGGTTGAAGGGTTTCGTCAACAAGCAAAATTGCCGCATTTGAAGTGAATAGAATCCACATGAGACCCTTGAAACACCATTACATCCACAAAAACTGAATGTTTGGTTTGCTCTATGGGCTGGTGGAGTCATTGGGCCATACTTCTTTCGAAATGATGCTGGAGAGTCGGTTACCGTTAATGGGGACCGGTATAGAGCCATGATAACCGACTATTTTGTTCCCGAATTAGATGGCATGAATGTGGATGAGATGTGGTTCCAACAAGACCGCGCTACATTCCACACAGCGCACGTCACAATCGATTTATTAAAGGAAACATTCGATGAGCGCATAATTTAGCGGAATTGACCTGCCAATTGGCCACCAAGATCATGTGATTTGACACCATTGGATTATTTTCTTTGGGGATATTTGAAGTCGCTCGCCTACGCCAACAAACCAGAAACGTTAGGGGACTTGGAAGCCAACATTCGTGGCGTTATTGCCGACATAGAGTCCCAAATGCTTGAAAAAGTAGTTGAAAATCGGACCTCTAGACTTGTCTTTATTCGAACCAGCCGCGTCGGCCACATGCCCGAAATCATATTTAAACATTAATGGCATAAAATTATCCTTCCAATAAAGACAAATGATTTTCATATGTTTTATTTCAATTCGATATTCTATACCTCTAAAAAAAAAACACCCTGTATTATTTTTCAAATTTGCAACTTCTATCAAAGCAGAACTGTTATGCGCATGTGCCTCGCCGCTCTGGCTTATTTAATATCCTGTTACGCATGCAAAACTTAGCGCCAAAAACAAAAGTCGCCATTTAAGGTGTTTGGGGGGAAAATGATTATGCCAAATGAAATTTGTCTGGCTTCACTCCTAATTTGTAAGTAAGAAAAATCGCCCAAATTTCTCTCATGAATTATCATTCAATCACTTTTCCAGTTTTCAACCGCCTTGGTTTAAAGCTTTTAATGAATAATGAATAATGCATAACTGATTAATTAATGGGTCAACGGCAGCTCTCAAATCCCCGAAGCGGGTTACTGACTCCGGAATATCTGGCCCCAAACAAAGGGCCTGGCCCTCCAGGTTGGAGGTTGTACGTAGGGGTAACTTCTCTTCCTTTGAAAAAAAAAAAATAGTTTCGAAACTACCAGCCTCGGATATGGATGATCCAAATGTTTTGACCCCAGCAAGCGAAAAAATGACAACGAACTTCAAATCTGCACGTGGAATGGGCGGACCTTAAACACAGATAGCGTGCAGCTGCGTGCCACCCAGGTAGTGCGATGGAATGGAGAATGAACAAGAAGGATGAAAAAGAAATAAGAGTCAGCGGTTATTTGGCTGTGGATTCGTGATTAAAGGAAGACTTAGGCAAGAAGTCTTGGGATTTCGCAATTTTAGTGCAGGCGACTCGACTTATTCTATTAGTTAAGACCCTTAAATCACATCCCCTACTAAGGGAGTTTTTAGGTATAGAACTTCGAATTGAAATAAAACACAAGAAAATCGTTTTAATGTCCATCAATTTGGCTTTATTGGAAGGATAATTTTATGCCATTAATGTTTAAATGTGATTTCGGGAATGTGGCCGACGCGGCTGGTTCGAGTAAAGACAAGTCTAGAGGTCCAATTTTCAACCACTTTTTCAAGCATTTGGGGCTGTATGTCGGCACTGCCCTAACGTTTCTGGTTTGTTGGCGTAAGCGAGCGACTTCACATTTCCCCAAAGAAAATAATCCAATGGTGTCAAATCACACGATCTTGGTGGCCAATTGACAGGTCCATTCCGCGAAATTATGCGCTAATCGAATGTTTCCTTCAATAAATCGATTGTGACGTGCGCTGTGTGGCATGTAGCATGCATGCCATCCAATTCGGGAACAAATTAGTCGGTTATCATGGCTCTTTACCGGTCTTCATTGACGGTAACTGACTCTCCAGCATCATTTCGGAAGAAATATGGCCCAATAACTGCTCCAGCTCATAGAGCACACCAAACAGTCAGTTTTTGTGGATGTAATGGCGTTTCCAGGGTCGCGTGTCGATTCTCTTCACTCTAAATGCGCAATTTTGCTTGTTGACGTAGCCATTCAAACGAAAATGAGTCTCAATGAGCTTGCGGAAAACTTCGCGAACTGAACCATTATTTTCGAAATAAATTTTCACGATTTGCAAGCCTTGTTCATATGTCAACCTGTACCTGATGAAATGGCATTAGAGTTGCTAGATTTGACCACAAAATGTAAATTTTATCTCTATTCGAAAAACCAACGGCTAAAAAAAACACCCTTTACTACCTATTTATTTCAGTAAGTGTTCTAGATACTAAAGGAGCTGTTCGGACATAAGCGACTACCTACTTACACTCTACTTATTCACCTTCCTACCTACATACACATATTTCGATAAATTTAAAATATAAATGAAATTCAGCTGTTTTTTCCTAATTAACAAAAATTAAAATTAAATCAGTCAAACCTTTTTTTTAACTCCGAACGACTTTGAATATTATTGCTGTGTAGGTACGGCAACCCAATACCCACCCAAGAACCGAAACTTTGAAAACTTTATTATTTTAAAATGTACAATGTACGTACCTACATACATACATACGAAGAAGATAGGTAGGTGCATTCACAGTACACATGTACATATCTACCTAGTATGAAACTTGGAAAAATTTAGTTCCGGAATCATCTCCTCTTTATCTACCTTTTACTTCCACTCCCCACCTATATGACATTGAAATATCCCAGATTCTCACGCAAAGTTGTTCTCCCCATTCATTCTACTTCTCCGCGATGAGTCTTCAATCTCTCCATGCTCACGAGTCAGCAAGCAAGCAAACAAGAAAGAAAGATACGAACGAACGAACGAACAAACCAAAGCAAGACAATACAAACCGAAACCGTACTTTGCACCCAGCCGGCCGCATTTGTTGCGAATTTTTAAGAAAATCCAATTATCAGACTGAACCAAGATAATACCCTAGTTCGGCTACGATCTTCTGTGTCGTCACTGAATGCCACCAGATAAGGACTTGTGCTAATACCTCTCTGCTGCCTAACCCCACCGCATCGTAGGTACCTACACTAGTATCTATCGGTATCGACATCTCGAACGAACGAAGCGGCGAATATATGTTTTACCATTAAAAATGAACAGCACGCTGTCACACTCGTATCTCGTATGTCAAAGGAAAACCGCAATTTACTTGCACACAAAGCTACCTAACCTACCTACCTATACCCACAACGGATCTAGAGCTTATTTTCTCCGACAAAAACAGCAAAAAAAAACACACAAATTTGAAATTTCTACCTATGTGTGGTGCCGGTGCCGGCGTTTTGTGTGCAAAGGCGAACCGAGTGTATCTTACGTTGAGTTAAAATTGAAATGGAAATGGAAGTTTTTCTTGGGACGGCGCGCGGCTATGGCAGTAGCTAGTTTGTTACCATTTCCTCCCACCCTCCCACTCCGACGGCTTCGACGCGACGGTGTCCATCTAACAGCGAAGAGATTTTTGCGTATAACTTGTTGGATTCAAAACAGCGCGTCAACAAAACGACCAAGTCCGTTCTACCACACTAACACACATTCCTCAAGTTAGGGTCTCGCTAGGCACGATGCCTATTTTTAGAAGCTTCTCTCATCATCGATCGTTGGGGATTGGGTGGCTATCACGACATCACGTCGTCCCATTGGTTGGACGCTTAAGCGCACAATGATTGCTTTTGCTTGCTGGTTCAACTGTGTGTTGTTGTTTTTATATTTTTGTTCGTCTGTTTTGTTCTATTCGTCTTCTTTGGCGTTAGTATAGTGTGTTCTTGTTGTTGGTTTTACTTTTGATTTGATACTAAAATTCGTTGTAGCTGGCTGTGTTGATGTCGATTTTTGCATTTTTTTTTTCTTTTTTTTTCTTAGCTTTGTTCTGCTACTACTCGTTGGTTTGGTGTGCGCGGTTCGCATATCATTAGACAAATTGTTAGAAAAATCTGAGAGGGGTGCAAGAAGCGTGGGGACGAAGAACAAGACCGATTGTTGAGTGTTCATCGAAATCTAGGCGGGTGGGTTGGGACGGGGACGGCGATTGTGTGCAACTCTTTAATAGTTCGTTTGCGGGTGCGCTTAAGCAAATTGAGCGAGCGAGTGAGTGAGCTTTGCTGTGATAACTATTACTGACACTGTTTTATTTTTTATTTTTGTTCTATTTATTGTCTACTTTTTTGGCATTAATTTATGTCGTTTAATTGATAAGATTGGAAAGTTTCATAACCTAGGGTAGGGATTAGATGATATCGCTCTTCTTCTAGGTAGGTAGGTGGGTACGTAGGTGTTTGACAGAAGGCAAAATGTGTAAAGAGCCCTCGAGAATGGAATTTAAGTGAAAGAATACCTACCTATCTTGTGGGGAAGCAAGCAATGCATGTGGGTGACTGAGGTATGGTGACCATCCGTCTATTATTTCGAACAACTTTTTTTTGTTTGGAAGTTAAAAAGCTATTTTAATATGTATTCGAATCTGAGCTGAAAATTGGTATTTTTCATATTTATGAGGACCTATGATAGGTACCCATGGATACAATCTTTTTCCGAATACAAATTTGCTGTTTCATATTTTCACTAACGAAAAGATCACTGATTACACAACACATTTTAAGGAGTTACATGGATATTTTACTGTCCTATTAATTTCTACAACATCTGAAGAATATTATCCTAAATTTTCAAGTCATTCGGAATAAAAGTTTCGGAGATACAGCCTTGGGAAGGTGCACACTCAATTGAATCACAAGGTTTATCTGAGGTTAACTTTAAACGTGTTTTTCTCGAAACTCTGTTTCCAAAGCCGATCTTGATGAAATTTTTATACAGGTCTTCGAGATACAATTCACGAGGACTTGGACGAAGGATTTTTTTTTTTCAATCACAACTATTTTTTAAAAAAAAATTTTTGAGCAAATTTTACCAAAATTATTGTGGTCAAGTCTGCCAAAAATGCAATTTTCACTTTTTTTCCCCTTCGTCCAAATTCTAGTTTATGGTCTCAACTAAAACTCGAAGTTTTTTTTTTTACTTCTAATGATCCTGTCAAGAGTTCTACTGTCAACGCGGACGCACCTTTTTTCCGAGGGATTCCCGGAAAAGACGTCACAATGACGGAGTTTTGAATATTTTCCGTTAAAAATTTCAGAAATTCTTCTAATGTATACCCTTATGACAATAAAAAGATTGAATTAAATATAATATTTTTATAAAGCAAAAAAAAAAAAATTGTATTTTGTAACCCCTTAAGCGGTCGAGAAAACCGAAGAAATTTTATCGTAGTGTTACCCATCTCAATTTTTATTGAAGCCATACCTACGATTTCTTAAATTTATTATTGGTAAGTGGCTGACATTTAAATTGCATTGAAATGGAAACCCAATTCTTGAAGGTAAGTGAAGGCAGTACGATACCGGATTGCTCTCCTTCGGTTCGTTTTTAATAATTTTTTCCCAGAATTATCCTGTTCACTTGATTTGACAGATTCGCATTTAATACTTACAATATAGGAGAAAGCGTGGCTAGAAGAAACAGGTGTAACAAGTTACAGCATAAGAACCTTATAATTAAGAACCGCGTGAAAGAGACAAATATTCGTCGTCTTCATTGACAACCGGTCATACAGAGTCTAGCAGATTTCGGCGGAAACCTTATCCCAGGATAAGACACGCCATTATCTGTCGAATCGTATGAACATTTTTGTTTCGAAAAATAAAAATTTAAATTTTTTAAGTATAAATAAATAATAAATATTAAAAGTTAAATCAATACCAAAGGCGGTAAGTTATAAAAATAAGCTTGTCAATGCATTTTGTTTATTTTAAACAATTTCCGGTTTAAAATATGTAATTGTGCCCCATGTGAAAACAATTCGCAAAAAATACGTGATAATTGAAACTTAATATGTTGCAATCAATATTTTCGCATATTGAATAGATTTTGTGGTCAAGTTCCAGAATGATGACAGAAGAAACTGCATTAAAAATTGCCAAAACTTGGAGGGAATACCGTGAAGATTGATATTGCAGATCTCACCGGAATATAAATATATCAATACAACAAATCGCCAAGAAGGCTAATAAATATTATAATTTTAATAAAAATTTGTGTGATTTTCAAAATGTTGGCGGAACATCGGTTTTAGTTATAATTGCTAACCTTAGCCCCCCTCCCTACCTAGGGTATACCTTTATTAATAAATACAGCCAAAAAGTAAGACAACCAACGCTGACACTGTGTTACGTTTCGAAGAAAACGTATGAAAATTTTATAAGCACTTTATCAAATTAAAGTGTCATTTTAATAAATACGATCAAAAGGCTTCAACAAAAAAATGTTTGTAATTAAGGGATGAGAAAACGATGGGTTTGAAGTTATATTTTTGTAGTATCGAGATAAAATATTGTACTTTTCAAAATAAATGACATTTTGATAAGAAACGTCCTCAAAAAGGAGGCGTGCCAAAGGCTTAAGATGGCAAAATTGTTAAAGCTATACATATTGTGAAGACCTTAAATGTTTAGGTTTCCTCTACTTGTGCAAGAAATTTTTCACACGTTCTGATCTGGTGCACACCAAAACTACTTTCACGTTGCTGGCTAGGATAACAAAAAAATGAGCCATAAAATTTATAATCATATTGTAAATTAAAATATCCAGCTGCATTACTCCGCAATATTCGTACCTAATCGAAATTTGTTGCCAAACTGTTTAAGACTAATGTACATCAGAACAGACCCTTCGTATTGTTGTTTACAACAAGTTAGGGGAATCTAGAAATCCCTTTAGCACTAGTGGATTTAACAAATTTAAAAAAATATTAAGACAACTTTAAAGCACCTATACACTTGAACAATACGGGCGTCTAGTGAATATGTATTCCAAATGTCTAACTTAAGATTATGGACCTGACACCCACACTCTTAGCCTATCAGGTATGTTAAGTGGTGTTAGGAACTATGTGTCAAAATAAATATGTCCTTGATTTGGGTATGAAAAAAACGATAAAATTATTAACAATTTTTTTGCAAGTAAACAATAAAATATATAAGTAATAAAATTAATTTTATAAATAGCTTATTTATTTTTAAATGTTCGTAATAGCCCAAATGAGGTTTTTCAAGAATAAAAAATCTAAAGAGTTGCTCAGAATATAGGACAATTCGGGATTGATCATAACCCCGCAATTCGAACGATGGATTCTGATCCATTTGACTTAGACTTTTTCACATTTCAATTAGCTTTTCACAAATTCATAGAATGATTAGAAACAAATTTATTTAAATTTTTACAGGACAATGTCAGTTAGTAAATTAAGAACATATAAATATCTACGCTTTTTTACCTACCAATAAAAATAAATATTTATGTAATTTCATTTATTGTAAAGAAATTAAATCTATATTTCCTTATTTAAACATTACAAATACGTTAGTAACTTTGAATTCGAAGTAGATTAGGTACCTACAGATGTATTTAATTGCTCGGTTTTGGTTTTTTTTTGCAAATGGCCTTAGTTTCAAATTTTCCACGAAAAGATAAAACAAGATTAAAAATAAATCTTGAAATGTTTCCACCAACGAAAAATTAAACTAATATCAAATATCAAATTTGCGCATTAATTATATAACAACTTATTGTCAAACCGCTTCTTGTCAAACCGCTTCTTCGTTCTTAATACTCAGCTGAGTTTGTTTTAAGTCTGCTCACATGAATATCCTTACATGCAAACCCAGTTTCTTTATACCCTATCCTAAGGGTATATTAATTTTGACACATAGTTTGTAACACCCATTAATATCCATCGTAGACCCCTAAAAGTATATATATTTATGATCAGGACGAAATCCTAAGACTATTTAGCAATGTCCGTCCGTCCGTCCTTTTATGTCCTTTCTATGGGCGTTTTTCACTTAAATGCTGTTTTCTTCGAAAATTTTCATAAAAATCGGAAAAAAATGTTTAACAATATATTTACCCAATACTTTTTCCAATATATCGCCCATACAAAGTTTTTGGCTACGCCCACTTTTTGGGGGCGTTTTTTCAAAATACATTTTTTTTCAATAAATTTCATAGAATGAAATAACATGCTATCCATCATCTTCTTAATGCTGTTTTTCTTTCGGGTACATAGGGTTAAGAATAGCGTATCATACTGTTCGCCCCAAGCGGACTGTAACCTTTCCTTATGTTTTTAGATAATTTTATTTTCCACTTTTACTGCATCCCGATTTCATAAAAATTTACGCAGACTGGATCGGATAAGTCACTGAAGCGTTAATCTCAAGACGTGTCATGGTCAACCCGCAGATAAACTCAGCCACAGGATTACTGGATATAAAACTCATTGTGGGTAGGTAGGGACGCAATGTTACCTTGGGTGAGCAAGTGCCTTGGGAAACCCAGTTTTAACCCTTTACTTTAAGAACTATGACCATCCTGCAAAAAAAAATTGTCTAACTTACTTTTTATACACTTTTTTAAGGTTATTTGTGAAACAAAATCTCTAAAACATAAGCCGGTTTTCAAATAAAGCTACAACTATGCATCGAATGCACCGTAAATCCGTTGGTTCTTAGAACTGAAAAGCTTTGTGTGCGGTAGAGGGTTTAAAATCTAAGATTTTTGAAAAATCCAATGCCGGCTTTTGGCAAAGTTAAGACACTGAACACTCTATGCGAGACTGAGAGCCTGTATGTCAGTAGGTAGGTACAGTTATTAATTAGGTTGGTAAACATTTTAATTCTTATATAAATTTTGTCAAACTGGGATGAAAGTATGTAGGGTTTTGATTTTAAACTTCCAACAAAGTAGTACCTACCAGATATCAAATAATTTAAAGGTATTACATATCAATGAAATTAATGTCAAATTTCTCAAATTAACATCATGCATCTACATAATTTCCAACATCTTACAAATGGTTTTCTAGTTCACTTCAGTCCAGGGACCTTCATCTCCAGCTCCAATAAAATTATATAAGTTATCCCAGTCGCTACTTCAATGCGCAAAAACCACTCCACCACAGATTTCTAGGTCATAAATCTTATCCCCTTCCTCATACCCGAACCCCCTCACAAATCCATGCATACGCATGCATTAACAATTTGTCTACTTGCAGACGTACATGCATGCAAACCTACGCACAAGAAAGCGATTATACGATTACTACAATTCCAGTAACAATGTCGACGACTCCGCCACTGTTATTTTTATGATCTCCCTTTCTGTTGCTTCACGCTATTTCTGTTTCTGTTTTCGCTTCCATGTTGAGAACGATGCGCATATTTATAAATTTGCTAAACGCAGTAGCGACGACGCAACGCACCACGGTGAAGAGGAAGCACGAAACAAAAAAAGCAACACAAACACTGTTACATAATCAAATCGTCCTTGCCGCAGCTACAGCTACGATAATCCAGGGAACAAAATGTCTTCATATTCATACATATGTCGTTCTCGTTCTTGTTCCTTCCTTCCTGTTTCTTCATCGTCGTTGTCGTCGTCTTTCGCATGCACACAGCCGCGCGGATAGATGAGATTTTTATCACCCAGTACCCTAAATACGTGCCGTGGATACAAATTCCATTTCTCATGGTGTTCGTCTGGTTCCCTTGCGACGTAGTGGGGTCTGGGACCGGGCTTTGATGGAGTGTTCTGTGCTGAACACTGTATTACCAAGGACGACAGAGAAGAAAGGGAACGCACAAGAACGATGTGAAAGCAATAAAGCAAGGCGCCAGAGTTCTTCTTCGCTATTTGCCCAAACCCCTGTTGATTCGTGTTCTTCTTTATTTGTTTCGTTGTTGCTGTTGCTGTGGCGTGCCAATGTTGGTGGCGTCGTGTCTTCTCTGGACTTAAGGGTGCTAACGGGATTGCTTGAGCTTGCACACAACAACACAAACACTGTACACACTGGGTTGGGTGTTTGACGCGCATTTCGCGACACAAGGAATAGAAGAAATTTTGCGGGATTGATAGAGGGGAAAGTCCTTTTGTATGGTAATGTTGGTGGCTGGTGCGGTGGGGATTCTCGTCGTGGTCTTGGCATGAAAATGCGCAACACTTTCCATGAATACGAGATTAGTTTTGGGATTCTTTCACGAAGAGATGAAGAAGAATATTAGATGAAGCGCAAATTGTCTTTTTCTAGGAATGTAGCAGAATGGAAATGTGTATGCTTTTGAGATGAACTACATAATGGAAGGTATCGTGCTGTTTTTTTTGAGGGGGTTGGTGTTGTGCTCAGGATTTGAAGGATGCTTTTCGTATTTCCTTGTTGAGATGAAATGCGATACATTTTTTGGGTAAAATTTGAATGTTAATTGCATGAAATTCTAGTGGTTTAGCCTTGAAGAATGGGCACCATTTGGTGCCAATGTTCCGACTAAGTTTTTTTTGAAAAAATGTTTAATTTGCCGAAGTGCTATTAAGGGCTGGTAAGTAGGTAGTCTTAAAGTATATGTATTTTAAAGGAGTATGCATTTTTGTTGGGAGGAAGGTTGGTGGGTATTTACTTACCGCTGAGAGGTAGTTGGTACAATAAACCATTGTCAAGTCTGAGTGCAAAGTATTTGGAATTGAATGAGTTCAAGTACCCGGCTAGGCATTAACCCTTAATATCCCACTGGTACCTGCCAGGAACCAACCAAAAATAATTAAAACTTTGTTAAATGAATTTTTTCAAACTTCCCGCTGACACTTTAAAACTATTTCTTGATACAACCGCCACCGTTGCGCACTTGAAACCGAATTATTTGACTCGTGTATGTTCAGTAAGGTGTCACAACTTTACCTCAAAATTGCAAAGTCGCAGAACAAAAGTTGTTCAGAAATGCGAGTTTTATAACATTAATTTTTTTCAGCTCAAAAAAAAAATTAGGCTATAAAGGGTTAAATGCTTAATAATAACAAAACAAACTATTTTCTTCAGAGTATGCTTTAAACATTATACCAACCGCTATAAATATATAACTGCACAATCTAGGAACCTCGGATATCAAAAAGTTCGTATTAGAGTTCGCAAAAGTTAGTGGATTGACTTAACTCAAATCTTAAGGTTTAGTGTTAGTTGTTGTGGTATTTTGTGATTTTCAGTACCCGGCCACAAAAGATATTTGGTTTAAATTCATATTGTTTTATTATAAAAATCAATTAAACAACTTAAGAAATTAGCTTACAGTTATTAATGTTAACTAATAAAATCGAACTTTCTTTAGAAGAAAGTATAAAAATGCCAAGTATAGAAATGTACCTAAATACTATTTGTAAAATTTTTAATAATTACAATAGGTACAAACTTGGCATTCATGTTTAAATCTCAGTACTTTTTGTGGCTGACTTGTAAAGCAAAAGCGTTTTTTGTATAAAAGAACTTGGCTATTTTTTAACATTTATGTTTCTGGTGTGATTTCAATACTTTTTGCAAAGATTTTCTTATACATGGAAACTTTTGGGGGTTGCGTTAATAGAAGTGAGCTGCTGCCAAGCCTTTTGGTTGAAAAATCACAAATGTTGGATATTTCCCTGGGGTTTCTCCGTAAACCCTATTAATGTGCCAAATTTCAAGGTCCTACGATGATTGGAAGTGCTTCATAGTTTTGACGATGAGTTTCTAAGAGAAGTGGGCGGCTGCCACTCCTCCTGGATGTAAAATCACAATTGTATCAGTGAGTCAGTGGTTACGGCTTTTTCAAATCTTGGGGCCTTATAACTTACGAACCGCTCATGTGAAACATATGAAATTTGGTGAAATGGAGCCTGCTGCTGTGCGTCCCAATAAATCCTGAAAATTTAATGTCTCTAGCTTTCTTGTAAGCGAAGTTAGAAGGTCAAAATGGCCTGAGTTGATTCGTGTAAATAAGGGTGTAGTGCCAAAGTTGCTAAAGAACTTTACTGGGCACTACCGTGCCCCTTGATTAAAGAATTAGGATCAGATCATAATGAATGACAATATATAATTAGAACATATGTATGAATATTTTACATCTTAAGGCGCTCCTAAAAGATCATATCAAAAATTGGAACGACAGATCCAGAAAACATTAAGAATTTACAAATCTTAATTTATCTTGTTATCAATAGGTTATCTTGAATCTTAAGAGGGATTATTTCGATACTTCGAAATTGCTCTTAAATGTTAGAAGGCAGCGGAGTTTACATAAGTTTGGTTTCTATTCGATCGGACTTATTGTTAAGTAGAGTCTTTTGAATCCTTTGTATCCAACCAAAGTTGAATTGCATTCTTTATTAAACCTACTGGTCCTCTCGTCGAGTTTGATTGAGAGATTGAGAGTTTTCTTGCTGGTTATTGTCCAGTTTCCATTACTGTCTTTCAAGTAATCAGGAACAGCGGGTTCCTTGGACAGAATTTTTCTAAACCTTGCTGATTCCGTAGTACTTTCAATATCACTGCAAAACGTTCGCCAGGCTATACGTTTAGCACTGGCTATCCCGCTCTTGAACCTACGCTGATTAGCCTTGTAAATGTCCCAGTCTAAGTGGGAGTTTGAAGTTTTTGCAGCATTAAAAGAGGTTCTTGCTTTCTTTCTTATTTCAAAAACACGTTTGGTCCACCAAGGTGGAGAATTCTTGTCTTTAATTGTCCGTAGAGGACATGCTTTTTCGTACGCTTCATGTAGAAACTTACTAAAGACTTCGGTGGTAGCGTCGATTTCTTGTGGTGTCTTCACTGCCTGCTGCTGCAGTTTTCAAATTTTTTCCCAGTTTGCCGTTCTGGGGTTCTATTATTCTGTGATCCGAAAAGGATGCCTCGGGTGAAACCTTCCAATCTCGCACAGTAATCGTTTGTGAATTGCTGTAGAGTGTTACTTCGAAAACCTCACGTCTATTACGAGTAATGAATGTTGGTTCATTACCGTTGTTAGATATAGGTAACTTATGCTCTAAAATAAATTTAAAGAGAGACTCACCTCGCACATTTGTGTCGGTGCTTCCGGATGCTTCGTCGGTGGGAGTTAGCGTCGCATCCTAGGATGAAATCCCATTTCTTCTGCTCTGATTTCATGATCAGCGAACTGGTCAACTCGGACGGTGGATTCGTAGGAGAGTCAAAAGGCATGTATGTTGCAAGTATCAGCGGGCACTTTCCCTGTCGTTCCAATTTAACCACGGTTTGGTCCATGTTACTGCAGCTAGGTAAGAGAAAAAGGTTAATCTGTTTCCTTGCAAGAATACATGTACGTGTCTTTATTAATTGCGTTAATCTTAAACACCACCAGGTCTCTAGAGTTCAGCCCTTTTATTTGTCCCCGTAATGTCCACGGTTCTTGAATAAGGGCGACATCTACCTTTTAGTGTTCATAAGAAGAGTAAGGTTGGCGCTGGCCGCCTAACTGTGGTGAAGATTTACTTGTAGTATCTTCTTGACGGCCAGTCACTTCCCCACTCTCCCTGTGCGGCCTGGAGCAAATGCCTGGCGCTTTGAACCAGACGCAGTCAAGATGAAAGGCAATCGGCATTTCGTCCTCGCTGCGGCTGGTTTTACTGCGACACCTTTGGAGGCCTTCACCCTATCTACATTAGGCCCTGTTCTCCTATTGTGCATAACCGTCTTGGAGCAGCAAGGTGTCTGCTCAGCTGAGGACGCATCCATGGCTGGGCCGTCACTTTGCTTTACGGATTTTGACTTGTCCAAGGCGGAAGGCAATCGGCATTCCTCCCCTGCACTAGTCAAGCTCCTTTTTCCCGTCAGGGTCTGCTTCCTTTCTTTCTGGCTGCTGCGCCATACACTCTCGGTGTCTCGAATGATATCCCGGGCCCTTTCTAGCTGAGCCGCCTCCTCTCCCGTTAAGGTACTAGGTTCACGGCTCCTAAACCTGCTTCTAAACCTTGGCGCGCATTTTTAGCGGGTATTCAGCTACTGAGACTGTCCGGTTTGCCTCCGTTACAGCCACGGCTTCGGTTTATTCCGAACATGTGCTGTCCTTTGGCTAAGTAAAGTAAAATTCGTAAATAGGCTTCAGCAAGTCAAATTTTATTACTGCAAAACCATCAGAATAAAGAATTCCATCGGTCCATTATTATCGGCGACTTCATTGAATCTTATACCAAAAGAAGGTACTGCATTTATTCTAACTCTGATCTTGATAGGTTCTTTAAAGGAGTTTTTAGTACCTACATGTTAATCGATAACACGGTTATTCGATAGTTCGTCGATTGTATTCACTTGCTCACTCTGGTCCTAATTCCTTTTCAGATTCGATTCTTTATGCCCTATATTGCTGAGTGAGAGTGTATCTACAGAGTCCGCCAAATAACTTTTTTTTTTTTTTAAAATGCTACAAAAAAAAACTACTGAATATTTTCTCAATTTTTTTTTTTATTTGAAAGTACAATCCTTCCGGTTAATAATGGAAAATAATTTCATTCAAATGGCTGCCTCGGCTGGCCATGCAGTAGCCTACACGATCGGTACAATTTTTAAGGACATTATCGATTGTGTGCAGCTGTATTTCACCAATGGCTTCACGAATATTGTCCTTTAAAGCGTCAATTGTCTCTGGCATGTCGGCGTAACACTTGTCTTTTACGGCACCCCACAAATAATAGTCCAACAGTGTCAAATCACAGCCCGCGGTGGCCAAATGACATCAGCTCTGCGGCTGATAATGCGATCTTCAAAAACAGGGCGCAGAACATCGAGTGTAGCTTCGGCTGTGTGGCAGGTAGCGCCGTCCTGTTGAAACCAAATGTTGCCAATATCCTCCTCTTCAAATTTTGTAAACAAAAATTCGTTCAACATGGCCCGATAACGATCGCCATTGACTGTAACGGCCACTCCTTGCTCATTTTCGAAGAAAAATGGCCCAATTATGCCTCTGGACCAAAATCCGCACCAAACAGTGTCTCGTTTTGGCTATATCGGCTTTGCAATGTTTACATACCCGCCAAGATCAAAATGAGCTTCATTTGAAAAGATGATTTTTTTGGCAAAATCGGCATCTTCTCTATGTCGCTATGTCGCAATATTTCCCAGCGTTGGTCAAGCGTATACGCAACCATATTCGTTCAGCGGAAGGATAAAACCAATTATCTGTCGAATAAGACATGAGCTAAGTGTTATCATTCGCGAAATAAGCACTAGTTGAAAAAAAAACCTTAAATGGCGGACCCTATACAACATACACACATATTTACCAGTTGCTTTATGATTCTTTTTCGTTCAGAGCCACAGCAATCGGAATGATATCGAATCAAGAAGTTTTCTTTAATTCCATTGACGTGCATTTGTCATTAGTAGTTTCAAGGCTGTTAGATAGCATGAACGAAACTCCCAATTTCAATATCTACCGTACCGCATGTTCGTGACATTTTAAAAGGCAGATATACATAATATATACGATGCCCACCTATGTAGCTCCCATTTCAGCCGGTCTATACCAGTTTACCGAAAAAAAAACAAACAGATACCTACCTAACTTCCAAAAGTTAATTACCCATGTAGATATGTATGTCGTGTCGTGTGCGTGTCGCTACTTCCTTGCATCAATAGATTTCGTTCGCACTTCTCCCTAAAAGACACTTAATCTAGTATAATTTATCTTCGCTTATCCATTTGCTTGGACAACCATAGCCATAACCCTTGTGTTCTGCTTCTGATTATCTTGTATCCATTCGACACAATAACACACTTCCTCCACCGTACCCCAATCAATTATACAATAACAAAAAACAAAACTACGCAGCAATGCACAATACTTATTTTTATTTCTATCTGCTACTGCTGGATACACTCGCACTCACTGTCATGTTTGTTTTCAGTTGGATTGTTCAAGGTGGAATAAAATTGTCAAATTATTTTGTTTGTATATTTTTCGCTCCTAATGCCATTATATACGGTACCATTGTCATCTAATGGCTTGTTTTCTATAACTTAAAAAAAAAACAAATTTATTAAATAAGATACCTACTCACGTTCTGTCGAGGCGGAATTATCAGTGTTTAGCTATTAAATCTTTGACATTGAGGCAAGGTTTTGAGGCAGCATCAAAATACGATACATACGGGCCAGATTGTTAATTTAAATTTTCCTCAGGGTAAGATGGTTCCGTAGAATTCCTAAGATTTGTATCTTCAAAAACAAAAAATATTAAATGCAGGAGTTTCGATATACGTATGCGACTATTTGAAGGATCTAAAAGCGCACACCTTGTGCCATTATAATGATTCATGGTAAAGTTTTTTTTTGGCAATAAATCGATGGAAATCAGCAACTAAACTGAACTAAAATAATGTTTAATACATTGCGTTCGTTCGCCATATTCGTGTGGGGAGAAGACGATCTTTGAATAGCAATCCGAGTGTGACTCAGTGTCACGACACTAATATTGGGTTACAAATAATAAAAAATAAAATCAAGTAACAATAGCGCATACAATTTTAAAATTGGGTGTGAATTGAATTTGGGGAAAGTTTATGCATTAATGAGGGGATATCCGACAATAAATACATGTTACATTGTTTCATTGAACGAACTAAAATGGGTCATATGGGTATGGTCGCCATCTGATGAACACTTTTCTATAAAAATGTAATTTTTGGAAAAATACAAAACAGAATATAGATTACCCTAATTTCAATAACCTGAAGTTACGTAAAAATCATGGCTTGGGTTACAAGGTAAGTCCTTATGGTAACTCCTATGCCAATGTAGAGTCTAGACCTCCTTGCGCGAAACTGGCATTGCTTTTTATGCCTGATGCAAGGTTTTCCAAGCGGAGATTTTTGCCATCCTAATGGCTATGCGCTATATTGTGAACAACAGGTGGAGGGCTAGAGGCATTTGCATCTGCAGTGATAGCCAAGCTGCATTAAAAGCGCTTCTAAACCCTCTTACCTCGTCCAAGTTAGTTCTAGAACTCAAGCTTTCTCTTAATTTGGTCGGACGGCTGAACACAGTGAATCTTGTCTGGGTACGTACCAGGTCACACTGGCATCCAGGGAAATGAGATCTCGGATGAGCTTGCTAGGAATGCCTACATCTTTGGTCATGTCTTCCATTGATTCTTGGGTTTCTCGTGAACACAAGATTCGGTGGCGCGATTGCGGCGGATGTAGACAGACCAAACTACTGCGCCCAGACATTTGCAAGAGGTCTGTTTTTTTCTTCTATCTCTGAGGAGAATCTTCTGTAGGCTGCTTGTAGGCGTTCTTTCGGGCCACCAAGCTTTTGCTAAACACTTAAATGTGTTGGGCTTAAGCGACACCACTACCTGTCCTGCTTGCGGTGAGGAGGATGACACAGCAGAACACTTTCTCTGCAGTTGTCCGGCCTATGCTCGCGTCAGGTGGCGGATCTTCGGGGCTGACGTGGTGAGTGCCGAACATATAAGCTCTTTATCAATGAAGCGCCTTCTCGCTTTTCTTCGAAAGACGGGAAAACTAAGTACACTAATGTAAGGTGTGTGAATGGTAGTACAATGGACCTGAAGTTGTGTCTGCGCGCTCCATTAGATAGTAGCAAAAAAAAAACGACAAAAAAAAAAAAATTTCTGTTGAAAAGGTATTTATACAAATGGGCGAACAATGCTTGAATTATAAATTAAATAATGCTATTGTTTATTATGTCTTCGACCTCACAAATTCGGTGGGACAGTCAAAGAAAATTCAAAAGTTTGATAGCAATTGCTAGAGCCTTTCTGAGCCACTTTTCGTTTAAAGTTAAAATTCATCCTGTCTTTTTGTCTGAAATTGGAAAATTTCATAAATAAAAACAATAAATCATTTGAACACCATTTACTTATGGAAACTAAAACGGAATATTGAAATGTGACCGTGCGTCATGCGACGTTGCTGTGCTCGTTTATAAGTACGCGTTAGCAATAGCAACCCGAGCTTACTTGCTTACTTAGGCGGTGCTTAGTTTCATCATCTTAGTTGAGTTCAGTCATCTCTCAGTTGGTTGAGGTCCCTTCCACTTGTATGCGCCACTTAATGCGAGGCTTTCCCCTACTTCGTTGGCTGCTTTGGCTTTTATGTTCATTCGGTCTAAATGTCCCAGTCATCTTTAACTCCCAAGGCGTTAGAGCCTTGACCAGGTCAATGTTACTGTAGAGCTCGTAGAGTTAATCTTTTAATCGTCTCCTCCAGAACACGTCAATGCATTCGGGATGAAATATCTTACGAAGAAATACAAAGAAATTCTCTCAAAACGACCAAGAATATCTTCATCCATTGAAGGAGCCTGCAATACTGTAAAAACAAGTGCAGTAGAAAGAGCACTACACAACTGCAATGTATATCAATCCCTAAATAATGCAATTATTAACTTGCTTTGTTGAAGGAACATCATCGCGAGACTAGGCAACACCGTCATAAGAGTAACTGCCTCGAAAGCACCCCACAAGGGGGTATAATCTCCCGTCTTTTCTGGATACTGGCCATTAACGAAATTTTGATGAATTGTATACGCTGATGATGTCGTTTGACTTGCAAAAGAGAAGTTTCTACCGACCTTAAGCGATATATAGGAAAAGCAGTGCGGCCTGGGGTAAATCCCCAAAAAACTAAGCTTGTTCTGTTTACGAATAAAAGGTCTATACCGCTACGAGTGGCTGAGAGTGCGAGATATCCGGGAATGATCCTTGATATAAAACTCAATTGGAACCTAAATGTTAATGAGTGAAGGAAGCAGCTAATGCCTTCTACGTATGTAACTGCATCTCTGGCAGGAGGAGGGGACCAAATCCAAAAATAATTTGGTGGATGTATACGGCAATAAAGCAGGCATAGTCTCGTCGCAAGCTGTGAGCAAAGCGACCAATTTTTAGTCAGTGACAAAAATACAAAGACTAGCATGCGTAGGGACAATGAATGCGTTGAGAACTACACTAACTGCTAGATTAGAGGCAAATCTTAATTTAACAAGGAGGATTTAACATGGAGGAATCTGCACTACACTTGGAACCCTAGTAATTTTGTTCAAGCACATATTTTAAGCAAATAAGTTGAAAACATTGTCAATTCTAGTTATATGTCTCCCCAACTGGACCTTAACAGACCATTCTCCTGCTTCTTCCCAAGCAGAGATGCGTGGGATAAGAATGAACCCACGAAAAGTAAATCGTTATCCATCTACAGTGGACTGTGGAACCGGTGCCGGAATATTTTCGGAAGAACTAAAGCTACCCCTTTCAATCAAGCTTCCGAAATGATATTATCATTTTCATTGACAGCTATTAAAATCCAAGCCAAGCTTAAAATCCAAGCTAGTTCACCGCTGTCGTGAAGGGCTTAAGACTCTCTGCTCGCAGCACGCCATAAATCCCTGATGGGTCCATGGACATAGGGACCAAGCCGGTAATGAGAAGGCTGACGAATTAGCGAGGTATGGGTCTGCAATCGACCATGATCGAGCACTTCAGTCGATCAAGCCACCACTCTGCGGTCTTAAGAAACGAGTGGAGATCAAGATTTGTATGATATCTAACAACAGGTGGAAGGGACTAACTGCCTGTGAAGTATCAAAAAAGCTGTGGCCAAAATACAACAGTGGCCGAAACATCGGTCTTCTACAGTTTGACTGGTCATTACTGTGGTAAGCTGGCCGTAACGGGACTTAACTTCTTAAGAAATCACGCAGTGAAATTAAACCTCAAAGATGACGATATATGTCGAGGATATGATGATAAAGAGGTCCATGATTACAGGCATTGAAGAACAGAACACTTGGAAGCTACTGCTTCCATGACTTACATGAACTTTCTGATGTCTCACTTTTGGATCTTAATTAGTTTCTGAAGACATCAGGATGACTGGACGACGTCGGGTAAAGAGACACGAAGCCTAACCATCTCTAACACCAATGGCTAACCCTCCACAAAAGGTTATCATAATGGGTCCACGAGGACCTAAGGGTAGACCTGTTAACTTAACTTAAATATAGCTTTCATTTTCAAGGCCACAACCTCTGCTTATTCCCCTTGTTTTCTGGTCCATATGAACCTAAGTGTTGCCAATTAGGTTTTACTATGCTTCGCTAGCTCGAGAATCTAAACTTAACTAGATTAATCTTCGCCTTTAACCGTTAAAAATCGATAGTGTAGTGCACACTGATGTAAATAAAGAAATACGAAGATACCAATATCTTCGGATACAGAAGGATTCGCTGTTGACGACCCGGCAAATCGATATAAGCAAATTGTAGAATTGTGATTTAGGAAGATGATCCAGGCTAAAGAACGATCAAACTGTGAAGATTACTATGATGATAGCTATAATAGGGAAAAGAAACAGCGTCTATTTGAGTGCTCATTTGTTTTGTCAAGATTGTGTTCCTTGGCTAACATCCGACTGATGCCAATCACCATCAACGCTAAATTCATCAACAAAAGCCAACTTTCTTCGTATCTTCCGTCCTGCAGATTTTTGCGATCGTGCGGAAATTTTAAACTCAAACTGAGTATGAGGGATGATATTACGACTATAGAGAAGTCAAAATAAGTGGGTCCGCAAATGCCGTCCGTCGGTCTGTCTGTCGTCCGGGCACCGTATGGTGAAACGGTTCGACGGATTTGCTTAGAAGTTCTTGGGGTTACATCTCGGGGCAACTTTTTAGTTTTTGCTTTATCTTTTGAAGTTACGGTACCTGCCATACAATTTTTTTTGTGAAAATCACTTATCCCCATTTTTATCGAAAGTGGTTTCAAGAATTTCCGTCATTTTTTACTAACGATATTTGGGATGGGGTGAAATATTCTGCTTACTCAGTTTTTGGAAAAAAAAAATCGATTGCGGGAATTTGTAAAACCGGCAATATCTCAAAAACTAATAAGGGAATTTCGAAAAATTTTACTGATTTTTTTGTACTAACTTTATAAAGTCGAACAAATTCGCATACTTTGATTTTTTAAATAATTTTTTTTAAATTTATTTTTATATAACGATTTTCTTAAATTTAAATTAAATTCGTTTTCTCAAAAACGGTTCTAACGATTTTGATAATTTTTTGTATTTCGAACAATTATGTTAAAAGTGTGCAATCAAATTACATCAAAATCGCAGGTGCAGTTTTTGAGAAAATATATTTTTTCTAAACCTAAAACATGATTTAAATAAATTTGTCACCATTCATTTTCGATTCATTTTGCGATTGAAAAACGCATCATGTATCGAGAAAGTTTCGTATGACGCAGACGTGCACTTTTTTTATTGTAAAAGTCACACGAGAGCGCATCTCCTTGGCGAAAACCAGTACCAATTTGAATGTGTTCAGGTGATCTTCTTTTGCCCAATCGCAATTGATCTACATAATACGCATTCAGCAGCTGCTGAAAATGCTGCTAAACGCCTCTACTACTCACGAGGTCATTTGGACAGATATATATACATATGTCCACCCCCAATGGATTGTATCTAAAAAAAAAGATCACTCTTAAAAACCTAGCGCAAGATTAACTTGACTGTTCAATTATTTTACTACAAAATCTTTCTGCGACAGCTACAGGAACATTATTTACGAGTTAAAATCTTAAATCTTTTTTTGTTGAGTTTTTGCTTGCCTTAATCCGCGTTTATGTACGTCTTTAATTCATAAATGTCACATTCAATTTAAGGCAGCAGAATCTTTCTCTCTAAAATTTTAAGATCGAAAAAAAACAAAAAATCTTCAACAACCATGATTTCAAAAAAAAAATCTTCTTTTCGTTATTTATTGAATGGAGTGCCTCAATTTGATCCCACACCCGTCAAGTTTTTGTTGTTTTGTTTTTGATAAAAAAGTCAAAAAGAGAGTAACAACTACTCAAACGTTGAACGAATGATTCATCTTGTTTTGGTTTTAATCTTATTCGCCACAAATTATAGATTCAAATGCACATTATATAGGTACTCTCAGACTCGTAACTCGTAAGCAAACATGCGTGTATATGGATGTTCAAGTATGTACTTTGTATAAATCGGATTAATATGAAAGTCGTCGTCAATAAGTGTTTGCTTAATTAATTGCATCTCAACGGACAATTGATATTTGTTTTTATTCTTTTTTTTTTTTTTTGAAAAATGTCTCGTAATTTAGCAAAAAGAACATTTGGTTCTTTTGCTCGACTTAGCGGATTTCGCAGATTATTTAAATTATTTATGACATCTTTGTATACGCACACTACTGGCAGGTGTCCAAAAAGTATTTCACTTAACCTAATCGAAAGTGATTTTTTATAATTAAAAAAAAAAAATTGTAAAATTTATTCATATCTCATATCAAAGGAGCAGCTTCAAAGAAACACTTTCACCCTTATTGCTTCCTCTTTTTGTTTATAACTTTTTAAATGGAATTGAGGTTATATTAAGATTTTAATGTTTTAAAATATTGTCAATCCGTTTGTCAATGAGACTATTTTGGGATGATTAAATATGAAAATAAAATCTATGGGAAGTGGAAATCTATGGGAAAGTGCCAGGAAAATTTTTATATAAAAGTGTTTGTGTTGTTCTTAGCCTTGCAACGATGACATAGAATTATTATTGTTTATTTGGTGAAGATTTTGGAAGAGTTGTTTTCGAGATGTCAGGCTCTGGGAGGACATAAATCTGTTTTTTTTAAATCTAAAAAACAATTTACTTGCAAATAAATTTTGTTCACACCACGCCTCCTTTTTAATTAATATTAAGTTTTAGAAAATAAAACCAAAATTGGTACATTTTAGCAAGTGAAGTTTGGGACTGAGAAATGACTTAAGGATCTTCCTGAAAAACGAGCAAAATATTTCTTTTTCTCATCACCATGTTGAGCAATTTTGGAACACGCATGGAAAACGCATCCACAGAGACGTCGTACAGTGAGAACAGAAGAAGTCATTGCTGATGTAGAGCGTAACGTAGTGGAAGACCCGAATCAGTGTTTCTGCCATCGTGCACTAGAATCGGATATGTGTCCGTCCACTTTATAGAAGATTTCGCGGAAAGATCTTGTTTTCCGTGCTTGCAAGATCCAACTCGTGCAAGAATTAAAGCCACAGGATTACCTAGCAAGGCGTAGATTCGATTAATGGTCCCAAAACAAGATTGCCTTTAATCCCAAATTTCATAAACGAATTTTGGTCAGCGATGAAGCTCACTTTTGGCTGAATGGATATTTGGTGTGCTTTATGTGTTGGTGGAATAATTGGTCTGTTCTTCTTTTAAAACGATGCTGACCAGAACTTTACAGTCAATGGTAACCGCTATAGAGCCATGATTAGTGACTTCGTTCATCAATTGAGCAACCATGATGTGCAGAAGCTGTGGTTCAAACAAGTCGGCGCAACATGTCACACAGCTCGTACCCCAATTCATTTATTGAAGGAAACATTTGGTAACCGCATAGTTGCACGTTATGGACCTGCGAATTGGCCTCCAAGATCGTGCGATTTAGCGCCGCTTGACTATTACTGTGGGGATAAATGAATTCGCTAGTCTAAGCCGATAAGTCCGAAACGGTTGAGCACTTGGGAGGGCAACATTTGCCGCGATATTGCCGATATACGGCCACAAATGTTGAAAAAAGTCATCGAAAATTGGACCTCCAGATTAGACTACATCCGAGCCAGCCGAAATCCAGAGGATGAGCTCTAAACGCAAGAAGATTATGTTTCGAAAAAGTAAATAAAATGTCAATTTAAAAAAAAACATTGTTTTATTTCATAGTTCTGTACCTGTAAAAATTATTGGTGGTTTGGGATGTTTGCTGCTGAGTCAGACAGAACGAGCGGCTTCCCTACAGTGTTAACACAACACATTTTGTATCTGCCTACCAACGTTCATATTTTCTGACATCTGCACATTTCTTTAAAAAAACAAGTGTTTTCGTAAATTACGCTCGTATGCACATCAAATACTTCTCTATCGATATTGGCTCCCTTAAAAGGTTAGGTCAGTGTTGCTATGTCTTTTGACTTGTTTTTCCCACGAAAATTTTCCCTTCAGATTCGTCCGAAATTTTCATAATTTTCCCACAATGATATATTTTAGTAATTGTAAATTAAAAGATTTTTTCTTGCCTATCATTGCAGTGGCATTATCACTACCGAAACCGATAACATTTGATATCGGAATTTTTTCCACTAATAAATTAAACAAAGAATCGGTACTACAATCAATAGCTTTGAGTTCCACCATTTGAAGTAATTTCGTCATAGGCTCGAAATTTGAATTAACGTATTTGACCACGATGCAGATATTTTTAGAAGCACGTACTTTGGTAATACGGAAGATTTGTTTTCTGTTAAATCGGTTTCTAATTTGTCCGTTTCAACGTTTGCTATGACATCCGAAATTATTTTTGAACACTTTTGTCGTAATCATTTTCGAATCCGGAACTAGTTTTTTAACAGAGGAATCAAATGTACATGTACAATGTTAGGTTATGTTCGGCCATAAGTGCTGCCAGTTTTATTTCGGCATATTTCACTTTTTTGGAATTTCCCACAAAATTGCATTGCCGAACGAGACGGCTTTTTACAATCAAAATTACCACAAACATTTAAATTTCCCATGACCTTCTAACAGATATAACATACGAAAATATTTACCTGAAAATTTCAAAAGAATCCAACGAATACTTTCCGCGTTATTCAACATTAAAACTTTAAAAAATTCAAGAGTAAACTGTCTGAGGCCGCCATTTTGTTAATTTTTAATATTTGCGATCAGGCTCTGTTAAAATACTCAGTGAATTTGTTTAGAGCGATAAAGCTTTATTCTTCGATTGCCTAGTAAGCCCAAATAAAAGGTCCCTTGGTGTCTTCAAGAGATAAGAACTACGCACGATTTATAGTCCGGTATGTGTCAATACGATAAGCAGAAGAGCAGAGCAGATACTAAGCCTTTTGAGAAAAAAAATCTTGGCCGAGGAAGGCGATTGGAGGAGAAAATACAACAGCGAACTCTGTGAGCTGTACCAAGATGTGTATGTAGTCCAGAAAGCCAAAACCCGCCGCCTACATTGGCTATGCCACAATGAATGGACAATACTGCTCCAGCTCCAGGCTCGAGACAACAAGGAACACTGAACCTTCGTTTGAAAGACCAGGCCGTTGTAGATGTCAGAGCGCTTGGTCTGGATAACTAGATGCAGCGTGCCCAGTACTGTAGAGGATAGAAGGCTGCTCTGCCTTAGTAAGAGTGAGAGACTTCTCTTACATAGACTCTTCACGGGTTGGGAGCCCGTTAAGTAAGTAAGTATGTATCTGTCAATAGACAAAGTAAGAACACTACCAGTTGTACAGTGAAATGCTTCTGTTAAACAAAAGTTCCTGGTTAACGGTTAAGAATTAAGATGGCTATATCATCTAGAAGGAATGAACATCTTCACTCCAGCCCGTAAGATATTCATTGCCATGCCAAAGGGGGATATCTCCGGTGGCGTGACCAAGTTGAGGGGATATACGCCGACTTGGTATACAAAATAGCAGACAGTAAGCTAGAGATTGAGAAAGCTGGCAAAGTCTATTACAAGAGGCGTAGGTACATCCCGAGCTACTTTAGTTAGTAAAGTAAAATAAGTACCAAACATTTTTTTATAACTTCTAGTGTCGTGTATTTAACCTAGAAAAACCTTCATGCTTATTTGATTTAAAATTGATGTGGTTTTTGTATAGTGTGTCCATTGTTATGCTGTATTTTTGGGACCATTTGTTTTGGCTTCCATCTTTACGACTTTTATAAGGCAATATTCCCAAGCCTTGCACAATATATGTACATATATACCTTAACCTAATGCACGTCTAGTCAACGTCGAATCCGAATGTTCCACATGTTTCTACTTCCATTTCCATTTCGATGTCGGATTTCAAGTCATAAACAAAATGTTATGTCCTATAAAATAGGTCGTGCTCATCTAATCGAATAGCCCCTTTGATCACATGCACTGCTTGCCGCACAAAGTTCAAAAAGTCGCATGTTTAATCTTTGTTTGTTTTTTGTGCGTTTTAATTGCGTCTCTGTAAAAATAGTGTTCCCAAAAATTTTACAGAACGATAAGAATTTGTTTACATATTTTTGAGAATAAGTTTTTTTTTTTTTTATTTTCCGCAGTCCCGCAGTCAATTTTTCCACATTTTGTTCTAAGGTCATGGTTGCTGGAGATGAAGAATGATTCATTTGTGTTACTTGTTTGATTTATTAGTGTCTGTAAATTATTTTTAGCATAATTTTTTATTTGTTTTAGGAAAGCATTGGCTGGGTGAACAAAAAAAAAACTGCTAGCTATACAGCACTAATGAGGGAAGTAGAGTCCACTCGATTATGAAACAGAATCCAATAGTTTTAATTAATCACATACTACCTAAAGAAGTTATTAATTCACTCGAAGGACAAATTTCAAGATGGCAGTATTTGTATAATAATAATTTGTCCTTGACAGACGTGTGTTTGTGTCTACACATACATACATATATTTTCTATTTTATATGAGCTGTATATCGCGCGAACTTTCTTCCGTTCGTGTTGGGTTATTATACCTTATTTCTTTGAGCCAATTAGAGACAAATTAACATTTCGTGTCTGCTTAATGTCTCGACAGGAAGCACACATAAAAACAAACACAATAATCAGATTGGGTATATCGTGGACGAAATTGGATTTTATGATTCAATTTAATTGTTAGATTGCGAACAAAAATGCAAAGTTAATTGGCCGACTTGGCATTGTTTAAAGTTCATCTTGACCTTAAGCGAAAGATTTAAATAAAACATTTTGTCATTAATCAAATTTAATGTCACTAAGCAGAAGTAGGAAACTGTTGAAAGACGTCAGAAATTGATCGCTTAATATAGATACACCCCTTTGTTTTTTAAAGCTTGAAACGTACTTAAAAATAGCAGGATGATTCCTTGCGGGTAGCAGGAGGCAGGACTGCGATTATTGAGGTTTTCAAGAAATTTACAGTAGTGGTGAATTGCATACAATTTTTCGTCTAAAAACAGAGATAAAGGCCCTTACTACCTCAAAGTTATAGCTTACCAAACAGTCTCCTTTCTGGATGACAAACAATTAAATTTACGAACTTGTGACCTTAAAATTGATAAAGACAGGATAAAAGTGTAACAAGGGTAAGGGTTCTTAGTTTTTCGCTTTTGGACAAACGTGAAAGGTTTCATCCGATACCATTGATAGTTTTTTGATATCGTAAAAAACCCTCTTAAATGAGGCTATGCATGTTTTATATAATGTTTCAATAAATATAAGGGTACCCTTAAAACAAATTAAAAAACCTGGAAACCTAATATACAATAAAGACTTAAGTAGCCAACAGTTGCTTTTTTTTCTTGCAAGAAAGTAATTGGTAATAGAACGGTTGTAAGGCCTTTACTCATGTACGGTGTGGTGGTCTGGTGAACTGCCTTACGACAAATCGCGAAAAACTCAGCTAAGTACAGCGATCAGCTTGTCCAAGCATGTGTTTTGCACTTCGTACTATTCCGTCTCTTTGACAGCTAAGAGGCCTTAAAATCACTAGACTTAGTTTTTCTAAGCTCTAAAGTGGCCCCAAAATGCCGATCCTCTCTTAAGTAGATGTCGAACCAGTTCAACATTCACCTTTGCTGGGTGCCAGGGCATGGAAATTTTCGAGGAGACTGCAAGGCCGGCGAACACGCAAGCATGGAACCACACTGTCTTATATTTCACCTGATAAAGGTTCCTTAGGCATTTCAATTGTCACATGCAAATTAATGCTTAAATTGGAAGCTATTTAATATGGACATGCATGCTCCCGGAAGATATTCGAATCCACACCCGAGGGACGGCGCAGTAGAGGAAGACCGTGACTCAGATAGCGCACGCACGAAGAAGGAGACCTTAACCAACTTATCGCGCAAAACTGGAGACAACTGGCCCAAGATCGTGCTGGCTGGAGACGCTTGTTGGTTGAGATCCAGGTCCACTTCTTACTGTAGCGCCACCTTAAGTAAGTAAGTAACGGGTAAATTACGAATCTAACGAATGGTTCGACATTTATTTCAAATATTTGACAAAAATGAAAAATTGTTAGTTAAACTCGTGTATATTAAGATACATTTCATTTTCGGATTAGTGATAGAGATGGTTAGGCTTCGTGTCCAGCCATCCTGAAATCCTCAGAAACCTATAAAGATTACAAAGTGAGATATGAGAAAGTCAATCATTGCATGATATCTAAGGAAGTTATGTCCCGTTAGGGCCCCTACCAGCTTAAACAGTGATGACCCGTCAAACTGTAGAAGTTCAGCCACTGTTGTATTCCGGCCAGAGCTTCCTTGATAATTCACAAGGTAATTAGTTCTAAATTTATTATTACAATTAGCCATAACTCGCTAATTCGTCAGCCCTCTCATTGCCGCCTTTGTCACTATGTCCAGGTTTACGGCGTGCTGCGAGCGGAGAGCCCTAAGCTCTTCATGGAAGCGGTGAACTTGGATTTTATTTCAATAACCGAAACTCCTTTTATAGCTGCATGACTGTCAATAAAAATGGTAATATCATTTCGTGGTATTGCCTACAATGACACAAATTGGTTGCACTTAACCAGGTATTGTTGGATGTTGCACGCACAATCCCTTTCTGGTCAAGTGTGGCCCTTTCTGGAATACCTGGAAAGAACCCGATGTTTTAGAATCAGTTACCCATTTAGAGGTTATAAGCTTTAGATATCATTTGTCCGCCAAGATTTGCCCTCCTCCTTTTTGACAAGCTCATCATCTTCTGTCATTAGCTTGACTTTTTTTCAAAACGATGACCATGCGGGCCAATATTAGTCGCCAAAAAAAAAAGATCGATAACCATTTCTATTTATCGATTGATTTGATACCATATCTGACCGTGGAAATATTCGATTTTTTTTTTAGTAAATTACTAATTACTAGATCGGCCACAATGCTGACAGAGTCCATTATAAATTCTAATATAATTCCGTCATTAGACAAACTCTATTTCAAACCGATGATCAGGTTGACCAAAGTTAATCAATGAGATAACTGAAATGACGATTTATCGATTCATATCATATCTGACTGTTGAAGAATGTAATACTTAAGTAATTACACACCTCTTATGTTGAACACATCAACAGCAGTTCGAAAGACTTGTCATATTTCAATTAAATTTAACAGATAGCACACACTATTGGGGCAAAGGATACCCCGCTGTATGTCAAAATATTCACTTGAAATTCCAACCGTGATAAGATTAATTCCATTAGGCGTTAACGTGTGTTTTTGTATTTGTGCCTTTGGTTCTTATCCATAGCAGTGGGATTGATTTAATTTTGACTCCACCCAGTGGGGTGGATTGTGTTACGGAAGCCAATCAAGTTTCCTTTTTTTAAGGGAAATTAAGCAGGCAATTGGATTTCATTCGGAAAAAGTTGCCATGAACATTGCAAAGCTGGGATTAGTTTGTCTTTGTATTATTTAATTATGTTTCGCTTTGAGAAACATTAATTAACAAAAAAAGGGAGCGAAGGGCGGAAGGAACTGTTTTTTTGTTATATAATGAAAGAGATCCATAATTATAAAGGCAATGGGCCGACAGTTTAAGTGAAAACGTAAAATGTGAAATGTGCCATAATTATTCTTCGTTTAAAAGAATATAACCTACATAAGTTATATAAGTGCCGATGCTAGAAAATAATATGAAGATAGAAGTATTTAGTAGTAGTAATGCCTTCATTTCTCAATGCGTTCCCGGGCACGCTGATTGCTTCCAAATTCCTATACCGAGCGCTCTGGAATCCTCTATGGCTTGGTCTTTAAAACAGAGTTTCCATCTTCTTTGTCGTCTCAAACCTGCGGCTGGGTTTCGAAAATTTTTTTGGCTGGAGCACTCTTGTCCATTCGCTTGATGTGGCCGAGCCAATTCGTAGAGTATTTAGTTGTCAGATCTGCACTAAGATGTTATTCGTAGAGTTAATGACATGTTTGCCTTAAAATAAATGAACTCCTTAACTACCTCAAAGTTGCTGATATCAATAGTTACGTTTTATATTAAGCAAAGCTGTAGACAGATGTTTCCTTCTTTGTGGATAGTATATCATTTCGACTCGTCCTTATTTATTTCAAGGCTAAGGTATTTTTCCACCCCCAGTAGCAAACCCGATCAGTTAAAAATAGTACCTTCCGTGTTGACACCTTACACCTACGATGCACTTTCTGAAGATTTGTTCTACGGTTGATCTGTCAAAGACAACATATTTGGCAAGTACAGTTAAGGATACACAAAGAAACTTGGAGCTCTTCAGACGGTCGAACCGAATCGACCATATGCTAATTGATGCAAGGCACGAACGTGTACACATTTCAAGGGGCAAACGTCGACTCTGACCACATTCTTGTTGCTGCCAGATTTAGAGATTTACTGTCCACCGAGAAAAAGGTGCGAACTGGCAAAAAAATAAATTTTACCTTGAAAAGCTCTCCACTGTGCGTGCATTCAACTACCAAAAGCCACATCAAAGTGATAGCCGAAACCATCTTAGGTTTCCAGCAACTGCTAAACGGGCGTCATGTTGAGAGATTGGTAGATCGAGTAAATAATCCAAAGGTCAAGTGCGTTGGACGATTTGGTGAGGGGTCTCAGGTTCAAATCCAACCTGTACCACCTTAAAGCTTTTGTTCGCTGCCCCACCTCTTGCGAAGGTCTGACAAACCTCCAAGAGTAAGAAATGGCATGAGCCGCTTCTCAAAAATTAAATTGCTGCTTCGACTCGTGTCAAAAAATATATCTTCGCACACACAATGTTTGGAAAAGCTAGGCTTTATGTCCTGTATATGCCGCTCCACAACAAAGCCTGCGGATCTGATGGTCTACCAGCAGATTTCTTGAAACCTAATTATTGGCTTTAGGTTAATGATTTTTACCATTGCCGATTTTACACTCGATATTGGTGGCCTGTACAGCTGTTGCTGTAATAAAGATATGCATGAGAATACTCCACATTCTTTGTCATTGTCAAGCAATTTTCCATATAAGAAAAAAAAAATGTCTGCGAGGACTTTCCGGCGGTCCAGAAAACGGCCCGCTAATTCATAAATGCCTCGGTTAGGCGCCTTAAGACCTTAATTTTTTTTTTATAAAAGTTTCCTATCCCATACCTTTAATTAATTAATTAATCCCTAGTGCGCTACAAAGAATCTATATTGATTTATAGGTAGGCTTACAAGGTTTCCTTCCTCCAGACACCTAACATAGGAAACTTTTTGAGTTATGTGATATTAGTGTAACACAAGTAAATATTATGATTGCATTTTTTAACGATTTGATACAATTTAAAATCGAACCTGCTGATTTGCGAAACTAGAAATTGGGCATAATCCTTTAGATAGATTTTTAAAGTTTCCTGGACAAATAAGTCGTACAATTTTATCATTGGGAGAAGAATCATACGACCCAACTATTTATCTGCCAAAGTTTGTGAATTTTTCCCGCTGCTCGTTCGCCTTAGTACAGTTGCAGGATTGTTCTTGCCAGGATTTCATTTGCTGTATATTACGTTTCACTCTTGCACGTATACTAAGAACGCTTGACCGACGGTTATTCTTTTTTTCAGCCGTTTCAAACATTTTTGGTTCTGTATTTACCCTTAACAGTGGAGGCATATATGGGTCATCCACGTGCTTATTATTTATGCCCATTTTCCTCTATTTGAATTGTTCCTAACGCTTACTAGTGTCTCACCTTCCGCGACTTAGAGCTGCGAGCGTTTTTTATTTCCAGTTCGATAGGCATTCGTTTAGGGATTACACGTATGGCATCCCTTAACACTGTTCTAAAAGCACAGCATACGCTCATTCCTATGCACCGAGCTGAACTTTCTCATACTTATACTTACTTACTTATAATTTTTTGCAGCCACACCTTTACGTACCTACTGTTCCGACTCCAGTTGGATATTTTTAACATCCAGGTGAGCCTAGCAAAACATTATCACATCTTAATGCTACCCCTCAAGTGTTTATATAAGTCAATAACTTGACACGACTAGAGGACACTGATGTGGTTAAAGAAAAGAAAATTTTAGGTCTAAAAATCTGCTATCGATTTGTTTAAGGCTAAGCCAGTAGGGGTGAAGTAAAGGTGCAAAAGGTATGATTTTTTTTTTTTTTAATATACGTGCACTAAAGTGACACAGTGTGTCGGACCAAATAAAAACATTTCACTCCAGTTTTGGGCGAATAAACGCCTTATAAATTGTTGCCAGATCAGAAGGGGTAAACAATTTCTTACATCGCTTGAGGAAGCCTAGACATTTCGCAGCGTTTTTGACGACATCAAATATGTGGATTAACACACATACCGAGGATGAAAATTCTTTTGATTTCGGCGATGCAAGTGACATGCATGGATAATGGCAGAGGGGTAGGGTTTCGCTTCAGTGACAGCACTACTCTATTGGTTTCATCCCACTTAAAAATGCTGTCAAAGTCAGAATTTAATGAGCTTAACATATGTTGAGCTAAGTGTGCTGTTATCAGCGAAGGAATGCATTGGATTAGAAGTGACAGACAGGAGATCATTGATTCCGGATCATAACTTCATTGGAAATAGGAATGAAGAAGACTGCTCCAATAAGGAACGCTTAATTCGCGATTTTGTACTTCTTAGTCCTACTTCCGAGTCTCATTGTCATGTTCTCTAACTCAGGTAGCTGCAAATTATTTTAAGAAACGTAACGATTGCTTAACATTCTCACTTTAGCCGAGTTGAATGCGTCTCTTATGTCGAGTGTCACAGCGGCACAGTGCTTTTAACTTTCCTAATCACCTTCACGGGCAATCTCTCGCGGTGCTTCTCTACGCTTCTTTCTGAAGCCGAATTGTCACGTCGGTCGCAGATTTTCAAGTTACTTTCCGTTAAAGGATCCAGTCATGCGTGCCTACTACCCACATAGTGCCATGCATGCGTACGACGACGGCGACTAGGTGGTTTGCTTCCTTCGTGGGAGAAGGAAGACTCGCAGTGCAGCAGCCTCCCAACTATTAAAGCTATAAAAATAGTTATGTAAATTTTAAAGAGACAAACAAGTTCTGACTCCTATTTTTAAAACTATGACTATTAGTTATATCAATTTTCTAACTAAAACTTTTACTAAATAAAAAAATTGTGAATCACTGAAACGATAAATTTCATAAAAATCAACAGAAGTTCTTGACCCTACTGATATTTGGTTACTTATTACTCATTAAGTGTCAGAAAAATAACTTGAACCGTACCACTTCTCTAATTATCAAATAACCAATTAAAACCGCTAAAAACAAAGACTCCTTGGAATATTGCTACTGCCCGCCCCTCTATGACCCATTTATCTATCTGTTTGACAAATTAGTCGTAATATTCTCTTATCTAACCGCTCGCAATTTATGTACGTCATTAGCAGCAGCTTTTGACTCACAGAAAATTGTTCGCTCGTGCTAGGTATCAGTTCCCTAGACAACAGTGCACCAACTTAAATAAAACTTTTTCATCACTACTTACAAATTAAGCAATTGCCTATTTTAAGTAACACACTTCATTTTCATTCCAAAAGGGCATTCATTCCATTTCCCCAATCACTTCCACTCTTGGCTCTGACTGTCACTGGTTTCTTGACATATCGGAACATCGGAACAACATATTATCACAAACCAAACCATATGACATAAATCGTAGATTTCTTTCTAATCTCCAACTCAAGATATTAGTCGAAAAATAATTTATTGCCACCGATATCGATATCTATGAATATCACACAAATTGTTGGATAATTTATTGTTTCTGGCAGCACATGAAATATTTAAAAATAATCCAAAAGTCATCGCAAAGTGATATAGCTACTTTCGCCATTTTCAAAAGCAAAAGCAACAGAAGCAATTGTAAACCGCAAACGCAAAGATGACGTTGATAATGATGATGATGATTACAAATGACGGTTTTGTCAAACAACAAAAAGAACAAACAGTTGCAAGAAAAACTCACTGACCCATTTTTCGCGTTGATTCTTTTGGCCACCATGACAGCAGTCGCAGACCATCTATCAAAGTTGCTCTTGCAAAGGCAGATGTTGTTATTAAAATTTTTATATAGAAAAATGGAATTTTTATTTTGACATTATACGATGCGTAAAGAATGCACAATTTGCAGGGGCAATCATTCGTAGATGCAAGTGTGTCTTCGCCTTCAGTGTAATTTTTGTGTTTGTTTGTGTTCTCCTCTGGATTCGTTGAATAGTTTTATTCTTTTATTCGATGAATGAATGAAAATGATATAGCAGCAGCAGCGCGCCACTACGATCCTCTCTGAACAAACCAAAGTGCGTGGGTTTCTTGTGGTGACGTTCGTTCACCCCAGCAGCACAAGCTTGACAGCATCTCAGAGTATCTGTCAAATGCCTTTAATCTATTAAATAATTTAACAAATTGTCTATTTGCATATGAGACTGATGTGTTGATGCTATTTTCTCTTGGTCGTGTCGTGGTTAGTCATTTGTCATTAACCTAGTTTGCGGGGAATGTCTGTTGATTGGGGCGAATAAAAGTGAGCTTCTGTTCTGTTGCTCTGAATGGAAGTGATAATGACTGACAAGCTTGTTTGTTAATCTAAATGAATTGAGTTGCGCATTTAACAGAGACAGACGCAGACTCACGCGCTCCTCTAAGATGAGGGAAGATGTGTGTAGATAGGCCAAGGATTCGGTATAAGTAAAAGCGTGTCAAAATGCAGCGAGTTCAATCGGTGTCAAGGTTTTTTTACAGCCTTATCAGTGTTTTACTTAGGAAGTTTATTGGAAGTTTTATTTATTTTAATTTATTTAGAATTAGAACTATGCGTGCGTTATATACAAGACCCAACCGACCTAAAATCATCCCTAAAAACAAACTTAAAAAAGGTGGTGTCAAAACAGTCCAGTCGTTAAGTAAACATTGTGTGTGTGTTTTTTTTTTTTTGATATCACATGCAAGTGGCATAGATATTCTCTAAATTTATCACTCACGTATGAATGAATAATGTAAGCATAGCTCACATTGATTACCAGCTACATACATAGACAACGGGCCACACCGTATATAGAAACTCACATAAATTAAATGACATATAAAATTGCATAATTGTAGCAAACGGACGTGCGAATGAGCGCGTAAAGTGTACGAACGTGATGTATGAAATAAAAGAAGAAAAAAAAACTTACAAAATGAATAAAAACAAAATTGCAATTTACTTATGAAGACAAGTTGTAAGTTTGTACGTCTCTCCCTTCGCGCATGACTATCTTTTCAATACGTGTATGGAAAGGAAATGTACATAAAAACGTTGATAGTTGTCTATTTTCTTTTTCAACTTGAAGCCGGATCTAGTACTGTTTAGAATATTGAAAGAAATCACAGTAAAATTATTATATAGGGTGTCTTCGTGATTTAAATAAAAAGTTGTGTTTAATTAAACTAGGAAACATGGGAAAATACAATATATTCACACATTACTGGTATTAGTGGGTCAATTCCGATTATCTGCAGTTCATCAATGTCTACGCCGCTGTTGCTCTTTCGGCATTTTGAATCCCATAAAACAGTTTTGGCATTTTCGACATTTTGATCAAGATATCTTCTGAGTAACCTTTTAATTTCAGAGTATACAATTTCAGTTATATCGATTTAGTGTTGCCGCTACATGGGCAGCTCGGACTCATATGAGTCCCTGGTATTTAGGGATCTCCAACACTAATCCAGAATGTCGAAACAGAATTGGTAGCCAATAAACCCTCCTCTCACATTCTCGAAGTGCGGTCACTGGAATTACCAGCCTAGTGTGCTTCGGCCAACGAAAGGGCCTTGGCCTTCAGGTTGTACCGTGGCGTCGGGGTTTTTTCCAGACCACGTCAAAAATATTTAGTTAAGAGAGAGGCACTGATAGCCTGGGACAGTAATTTCCCTCAAAACATACACGCGGAACGTCAATGGATATGAGAGCGAATACCGGGAATGTGCTGAAACTTTATCCTTCAGATAATTTCTTACTTACTCAACGGGCTCCCGACCCATGAAGAGTTCCTGCCTGAGACACGGAAGCCTTCCATCCACTGCGAGCCCGGGCACGCTGCTTTCAGTTATCCAGACCACGCGCTCTGGCATCCGCGATGGCTTGGTCCTTAAAACGAAGATTCGGTCTTCCTTATGGGTCCTGGGGTCTAGAATTCGAAGATCCTCTTAGCTGGAGCATTATTGTCTATTCGCTCGGTGTGGCCGAGTCAATGTAGTCGACGAGTTTTGGCTTTATGCACTACATCCACATCTCAGTACAGCTCATAGAGCTCGCGGTTGTATTTTCTCCTCCATTGAAATATCCGCCGAAGGGTTTTTCTTTCGAAGGAGTTACAACAGAACTGAAGGAGTTTGTAATAATTACTAGGTTTTGAAATCTACAGATCCACGCAGCAACTTTTATCAACACATGCAACGTTCTAAGCGGGAAAAACAGAAATTCAACGTTGGCCGCCTTAGCACATAGCAGTCAAAACCTACAAAGAACGCCTTAGTGAGAAACTCTCAAATGTGGATTCACCAAGCGAAGACGCTAACAACCAGCGCAGCGTTCGATCATCAAAGAAAACGAAAGAGGAGCCAAAACCATTCAAACCGTAGGTTACCAACCAAAAGAGTGATGATGTATGCGTATATACCAGAAATATATGAAAAAATGTGCATCGTATGAAAACGCGGCAGCAAAAAATAGGGTCTTCAAGGGAATAGTATAGAGCTAGAAGAAGGGAGGATAGTTTAAGAATATCAAAGCATTGAACATCGAAAGAAACCCAACTGCTAAAGGGGCATCATGAGTAAAAGTGCCCTAGATCCACGTAGAAGTGATTGGCTAAGCTATAAAAAGCTAAAGAAGAACAAGTCCGTCGCCAGGTTCTGATGCAGTACCAGCAGATTTGTTGAAATACGGAGGTGATGTTTTGGTAGAGCGCATGCATCAAATCAATGTGGATTCTACGAGTGGATTAAAGCATTCCCGATGAATGGACCATAATCTCCATTAACCCTCCCCACAAGAAAGAACTATCAAGTCATACCCCTGGTTTATGTCGTATATAAATTTCTATCCTACATACAGTGGGAACGTCTCAAATATATACCACATACCAATGTGTATCCTGACCCGACAGATCGACCGTAGACCAAATTTTTACAATAAGGCAAATTCTGGAACAGACAAATGAATTTAAAGTCGAGACGCAGTATATCACCATCATCAGAAGCTCTTTTCGAAATCGGGATCGCGATAAAATTGATCCAACCATGTACTGGATTTCGGCAAGGTGATATTGTGCACGTCAGGCGTCAAAAGGCACTAAGAAATAAACTCCATGAATGACATTTTAGTGGATCGAATTAGAAGTTCCAGAATCCGAGGAAGCCATCTCGAAAAAATTGGAGCACGACCGACTCAGTTGGTATTTTCATATTCAAAGGAGGGATCCTACGAACCCCGTCAAAAAGGCATTGGCAATCAACGTTCCCTTATAATCGCGTAAGAGAGATAGGCGTAAAAACTCCTGGATCACACAAATGCAGAAACACCCGCATTTGATTGGCCTCAATGATGAAGTGATCCAAAATCGAGATGCCTGCAGATATTTTTTCGAACCGGCGAAACCCACAGACGGACCAGTAGGAATGCAGTGAAGTTGGAGGGTTATTATCCCTGTAATCCTGATCATAATCTTATCGTTAAATGGAGAGAAGAATAAGAATGCCATTTTAGTGGAGATCCGTAGAACATTACCCTAGAAAACCGTTGCTACTTTGGCTTGGCGTAGCTCTGAGCTGTACTAATTTGTGAATGTAGTTTAGAAAGCCAATGCAAGGAACAGTAGTTCTCCAGCCACGCCCATTATCTAATTCCAGCCCCCAGGTTCGAGACGGCAACGAACACTGAGCCTGTGTTTCAAAGCCCAGTCAAATACCAAAGCGATAGATTTCTTAAATTTCCTATATATTTTTTACATGGACTGATCCTTAAGTTTTACTTTCGGACAATTCGACATACCCTTTTCACATAACTCTTCTTGTCTTTTCTAATGAAGACTCTCATAACGTGATCTTACTTTTCTCCGATTCCCTTAAATGCCACAGAAAAGAAATTGTATTGCCACCTTGAAACTAGTACGTCGTACTCATTCCCCAACTAATTACACACGGCGGACGTCGCCGCCCGCTTACAGATACTCACACGTCAGTCATTCGATGTCACAGATTCACCCACATTGTGCGCCACATTTTGCGAGACGCAATAAATTAAGAAGATGCATTGGTTTTCAGTGTTGGCGGTGCAACAATATAGAGTGGCGTCCATGACAACGTCGTTATTGCCAATTTTATTACCTACTTACATCCTACATTTACATGGCGTTAAAGTCAAATTGCTCATGCAAAAGATGCAACAAACGACAGGTTGTTTGTCCTGGTGCCCTACAGCCTATAACACCCGTTGTCTCTGGTGAGTTGGGGGTGTGATGTGCAACAAAACATACACAAAAGCTGAAAATAATTTGTACTCGTCAGTTTAAAAAGGCATCTATGATTTAAATCTATATTGGATACATCGGGGGACAAAGCACACAAAAAAAATATATATAGCACGAGATGATGATGTTAAGAGAGTTGCGAACGACTGACTGCTGTCTGGGCCCATCATACGTGACTTACTGTAGAATTGCTTGGTGCTTTTTTTTCTTTGCGCGGTGCATGGATGGACGGAATAATTGGATTGTGCTTTAGTGCTCCAGTGAACCTTTGACACGTGCGATTTAATTGAATGTAATAAAATACTCGAACGTCGCTTGTTAAATTATTCAGAATTTATTTTTAAAGTTTAACCTTCAGAGCAGTAATAACGGGAATTTCGAGACAAAAAGAAAAGAGAAACAACGAATTTGAATGAATTAGAAGAGATCTCGTTTTATATCTCAGGATTGATTTCCCAGAAATTAAAACTTCCTTTGAAGCTGAACTTTTGGAAAGACATTGAAGAGCTGTGCAATATTTATTCATGTTGAGTTGGCCAAAGACCGAAATAAATTTTTCAAGTTGTCACCTCTTCCTAATATTTGAAAGTCAACCTTTAAGTAGAATTCCATTTAAATGGAACAAATTTTGGGCTCAAGTTAAAATTAGACTTAGAAGGATCCGACTGTAATTGCTTTATATGTTTGCCGCTCTAGTTCTTCCCTCCTGATACGAACACGTCACAGCGAGTTGGCAGCAAGGTGGGGTAAATAGGTCGTCTGTAAGTGGTAACATCCAACATCCTACGCATAGCAAAAATCGTTGCTCTGATTTATTTATTTTCGAGATCGAAACAATCTTCTTCTTACCTCTCCCGAAACCTAAGGCAAAATGGTGGTTTGCATGGGTATAACAGGGTCTCTTAGGACTAAACCCACTGCAGCTTTGGAGGAACTACATAATCTCACGCCATTGGACATATACTGCAGCAGCAAGGAGGTATACAAGGCCGTCAGATTAAGAGAATGCGGTCTCTGGTCCCAAAAATTACACGAAGCGGATTTTGTAGAGTCCTCTGTAGGCACACCAATTACAGATAAGGTACCCTCGACATTCGTTTTCAACAATGGATTCAATACCAGAATACCGGAAAGAAACGAATGGGACGAGAAGACAGTTGCAAAGACGACGAGATGGGCCATCAAGTGGTTTCTTTTAAAATCATAGGTCATTTTGACACTAATAACTGTTTTCCGCTCGAAATCTTGAAAGAAAATCAGTATCTTACCTCCACGGAACGAAATGAGCCGCTTTACACTGGAACAACATTGGAAAATATTGAAAACTTATTTCCAAAGTGCTGTGTAGCCCAATCAGTGAGTTTTTTCGAAAGAAGTTTTGCGCGAAATGAAGCACCCACCTTGCTGTACGCAAGTTTATGCAAAAAGTTCGTAAGACTGGTATGCTGGTGGATAACACTCATGATCCCCGTCGTCGTAACAAATTCCCAAATAGTGTTATCCGCCGTCTTGGCAATGTCGACTGGCCGCTTCGGAGCTGCGATTAGACCCCTTGAACTTTTTTGGTGGAGAAAGAATGTTATTTCAACAGTCCGTAAAAGATTCAAGCACTTAAGGCCAATATCATCCAAGCAATCCTTGGGCGACAGCCCGAAACCATCAACAAGGTCTTGGAAAATTGGGGTGACGGCGTATAGGCTACTGTGAAAACAACTGAAAAAGCCATTTGAACGGCGTTTAAATGGGTTTATTTTATTGCAAAGAAACTTGTATATGGCCCACCAAGCCTTTACACTGAAGTTTCCAAAATTGATTTCGGCACAGGCTCAGACATCTATTCCCTAGAATTAAGTAAGCAAATTCTTTAGAATCAACGAATGCCATTATCCAGGCTGCTGCGGAACTGAAAAGGCACTGATTAGCCAACGGGACCATCACCATCTACTCTGACAGTCAAGCGACCATAAAGGCCATGGACTCGAATGTGGTAAAATCAAAGTCTGTGAATCAATGCAGGAAGTCGTTAAACGGAATATCATCTAACAACACAGTAACTTTGTGCTGGGTGCCAGGGCACACTGATATCCCGGGAAACCAGGAAACGGACAAGCTTGCCAGATCAATATGAACACCGCTTAGTTATATTGCATGAAAAATTGAGCACATGAGTAGCACCAACCTACGCTGGAATTAGCTCGTTACGTGAGCTGTGACCACCGTCATAATGGCATCCACCAACCTACCTACCTAGCTTCTCCTTCTGAACCTCTCTACTCCCCCTTTCATGGTCTTCACCTGCAATACCTCCGTGCTTTTTACAGTACTAATGACGACATCGAGTAGAGCTGTTTTAAGCATGTTAGGTCTTAAATGGAGGCCATTTGTCGGGATTGGTTTCCTTCTTTTGGGAAAGAAGATCATCCTTACTTCATGCGAAGCTTTTGAAATGAAGCCGTATTTAGGGCTTACTATGACGGCGTCAATACAGATATTAGAGCGCTGTCTGTTTTCCTATTAGTTTTTCGATACTTGGGGAACCTAGAAGAAAAATTTAGTCTGTAATAAAAGGTTATGAATCTCCGTGCTGGATTTGGACTATTGACTCTAAAAACCCTGACCCTAAAGAGGTCTTCGAAAATTAACCTCCTTAGCCGTAGATAATATGCTATAGATTAACATTTTAATCACGCGGCTGAAAGCCGTGCACAACTTAACTGAATGTCAGTGTCAAGTAACACAAACCTCTAACCTCACATCTAGTGTGCCAAGGAGACCTATTCAAATTGCTCGAGAGCTAAATTTTTAGAATGTTCATACATTCTGCTCGTGCAACGGTTTGCTTTCGAAAATTTCCTTACATTCAAATGAGGATGCATAGTTTCTAAAATCATACTTTGACAGTGAAATAATTTTGCTGCCAAAAATTGATCTACCAAAATCTGCCACAACCTGCCATCAACTATGTGTCAATTGAATTAATTAACACCATTCACCGTGTTGTTTCTTTTGGCATCACGAATCCCTCTGTTCACTAACAGAGCAGCGAGCAATCAGAAAATCGCTCATGCTAATGCCAGTGATACACTCATCATCATCTGGCACTGGCTCTGCTACTGGCTGCGGCACTATAGGCTATAGACATAAAAACAACTTACACAATGATAAAGTTAGATACTCTTGCAGTTACGATTCAGCTAAAATTCTAAGAAATTCGTCGTTCTAACAGCCATCGGCCGCGGATGACGATGAGTCAAGCGCCTAAACATATCGACGATGTAAGAGGCGATATTTCAAAATGCAAAAGAGCACCAAGACCAAGCCATCGTCCTACTAGTGTGTTGTTGAACGAGCGAAGCTAACTCGGAGCACACTCGACATCGGGTTGTGTAACACGCTTTGCAGTATGAGTCTTAGTTTCGTATTTATATGCAAATTTAGCTCTGCGGTCGCAGTGGATATGTATTTCAAATTGATATTTTTGTTGGATAGTGTAGTACGATATAGTATTGATCGTGTTTTGTTGATTTAACAAGGTAGTGCTTGATAGTTGTTTTTGCTTCTTCTTCTTCTTCTGACGGCCTTTTGATGTTTACGATTTGTCAGACGATACGACGACGACGACGACGGCGACGTCCATGCTGGGTGCCGTTGCCGTGGCATTATGATGGGACATCTTTGCCGAACGGGTGGTGTTGCATGATTGGAATACTGATGATAACCAATTGGTGGAGTGAAAAAGATTAAGCTTGAATGGTGAACACATTTCAATTGTAGATTGGTTGATGGATGGGGACAGTGTCAATGATGGCATTGGGTAAATGGGTGAAAAGTTGGAATTATGAGAGTTCGATTTTTATTTGTGACCAGACAGCGACGCAATTATTTCTTTTCTGAGAAAGGACGAAACTTTCAAGGAATTTTGTGCTTAACACGGCAGTATAGGTCTAGGCAGTGGTGAGTCGTCCTATTGTTATATTGTATAACAGTGGCTTATCCAAGTATATATAATTATATAAATGTATTATCAGTTGCGCACTCCAAGTAAGTTTAGACCCCTCTCTACTTGTGAGGGGAACCTAAAGCGAAATATTGCTCTTCTGCAGATCCATGAAAAAGCCAAAAAGTGTTTTGAAAAAAGGCCAAAACTATGTGTGGATATTTTTAATTTATGGGTGCAATTTCCTTTGGCGAAAAAAGGCCAAAATTCTTGGCAATTGTGCCAAAATATTTGGGCATTTTTCCATTGGAAAATAAGGCACAATTTTGCATGGGGATATTTGGGATCATTTTACATTTTAATTTTTAGGCGTAATTTCAGGGAGCCCTTTATCCCTGTCACTTTGAAATTGATTAACTACCATTATGCGTACGAACTTTGCAACTCGTAATAGTTCGTCGTTGAATTGCCTCGTCTCGTTCAGGAACTTTGAGCGGTACCGGGACAGAATTACTAACATTTTCGTGCTTCAATTAGAAGGCATTAATATTGCAGACATGTGATTTCAGCAGTCTTACTAATACGCCTGGCAGCTAAGTGGTTCAACTGCATGTTCAAAATCTGTAACGAAGCAAATTATTCTTGTCATTGGAACTAAGACCTTCCCTGATGATGAGCTCTCCTAAACAAGTGCGAATAAAAGGCGGGCCTTAAAACTTCTGGAGCACGCAGATGTGGCATTTGATTGGACTCAGTGACGAACTGATACAAAACCGGAAGGACTGAAGATACTTTTTTTTATCGAACCGATCAGGACCAGTATGGGGATACAGTGAAGTGGGGGGGTTATGATCCCTATAATTCTGATCAAAATCTCGTTGATAAAAAGAAAGAAGAAGAGAGAGACCACCGGGTTACAAATCAGCCTAAAAATCATTGCCGTAGGATACTTTACCAGCGATTGTCAGTATCTTATAGTAAAGAATGATTGAGAAATTCCCTAACGGTTCTAGTTGGATGCGTACACATGCTAACCATCATCCATGAGTACAATTTGTCGCGAGAAACTTCCCTGTTCAGGTTTAGGCTCCATCCATTTGTCCCAAAAATATAATTTCGCAAACACAATGCTTAATGAAGATAGGCTTTTGAGACTGTAGCGATTAGCAATGTAAAAGCAAACAGAAAAACGTAGGCTTCCAGTGAGAGACCGAGAAGTAATAAAAGGTGTTACGTACTCAAGAAATAATGAACGGAGGTCTAAGGAAAAGTTAGCAGCTGAAAGGTTAAATGAAACAAGATAATATGCAATCAAAAAATGCAGAGTTCTAACTGTCTATAGAACGACAAAAATGGTCCGTCCACACAGAGCCAACCATTTAATTTTAGAGATAAATACTAAATATTTTGACCAATTACCTTAACAAATTCTGATAAGCAAGACTGGTTACCGCCCGAGATATTTTTGGCAGCGGAAAAGGACTTCCAAGAAATTATACATCAACCTTTTTTCCAAGAATTTGTAGGCCTGATGAATTAAAGAAAATTTACCCGACAAATCGACCCAATAAAAAATCATCTTAACATCTTAGCTCCGCAAAATCGCCAAAAACGTGTGCGGCACTTCGTTCAATATTTCACGCCCATACAAACTCCTCTCTTCTTCTTCTTCTCTCCATTTAACGACGAGATTATGATCAGGATTACAGGGATCATAACCCTCCTTTTCATAACCCTTTTTCACTGGATTCCTACTGGTCCGCCTGTAGAGTTCGCCGGTTCGACCTTAAAAAATATCTGCAGGCATTCCGATTTAGAATCACTTCATCATTGAGGCCAATCAAATGCTGGTGTTTCTGCATTTGTGTGATCCAGGAGTTTTTAGGCCTGCCTCTCTTACGCGATTGTAAGGGAACGTTGATTGCCTTTTGACGGGGTTCGTAGGATCCTTCCTTTAAACATGACAATACCAACTGAGTTGGTCGTTCTCCAATGTTTTCAAGATGGGTTCTTTGACGTGAAGACCCTCGGATTCTGGAACTTCTAATTCGATCTAGCTTTGTTACTCCTGCTGTCATACGAAGCATCTTCATCTCAGCTGCTGTCAACTTGCCCTCATACTTTTTGTACATTGTCCAGCTTTGTGAACAGTATGTGAGCGCCGGACGCACCACTACGGTGTAGGGCCTTCCTTTCAGCTTAGGGGACATTTTTCGGTCACATAAGATGACAGAGTTTTCCTGCCACTTCATCGACCCTACGCTTACACGATGATTGATGTCGTCATCAACTGTTGCTTCGCTGTTGATCATTGATCCCAGATATTTGAACTTTTCACACTTGGGAACCACCACCCCATTCAAATAAATGTCCGAAATGGGTTGACTTGGGTCAGAGAATGGGCAGTACAGATACCCTGTCTTTTTTTGGCTAATACGATACCCATTCCCTTCTAAACCATCTACCCAAACATCAAATGCTCGTTGCAGGGAAGTCTGATCATTACTTATGATGGCTCCATCGTCAGCAAAGAATAACTGATGCACTTTAGGGTCCGTCTCACCTGATGTTTAAATTGCCTAGATGTGATTCCTCCGCCTTAGTCGCCTTTTACGACAAGCACTGGCGGGCGCTGCAGGGATATTCTCACTTCCTGTCCCTGCACGGGACACATAAAAACTTTTCTCATCATTGTAAAAAGCTTGGTAATACCAATTTTTACGTATGGGTGATGTGAAATTTATTATGAAAGCAAACGAAGACTCAACTCAATATCGGTTATAATAGCGTCATGCATTACATTTTGGGACTGCGGAGAAGAGACCGTCTTTCTACTTATTTTATACAAATATTAAATATGTAATTTGATAATCTCCTAAAGTTTCATACCTTAGCTTTATTCTCTGACGTTTTGGTCACGCACTTGCCACGCTGTCTCTATGAAAGAATAAGACGAACTTCCTCGAACAGGTCTGGTCAACTCCTACATCCACGACATTCATCGGTTACAATCTGAGCTTCAATTTTACGTAAATATTATTTGCCTGAATTCGGAATTCCTTACCACGTGCAATAAGAGATATATTTGACGCAACAGGATAAGATTTGGTTAGAAGCGAGCAAACAAGCATTGCATATATGAAATGAATTTTGTTATTTTTGATTTTGATATTTTTAATATACTTGTAGATTTTTCAGATTTATATAATGTTCAACCAAACAACCAAAGCAGCTTCTTTTATCTCTGGTAAAAGTTCTGTACATCGCAGGAGATGCTTGTAGGGCATAAAGGGTGAATTATTGACATCAGTGTTTCAGCCCCAACTAGTCAACTAAGCTTACCTAGGAGGCTTATTGACGGGTTCCAAGCTCATTCCTGGCTGCAGCCTTCTTGTTTCGGCAATTGCATTGTACCACTGCTTTGGTTTAATTTTGGTTTCGTATTTACATGTTATGTAAATTTTTTCCTCAGTCTATCAAAACTATGACGACAACTTTACCATTATTCGTAGCCAACCCAGGGGCAATCGTTTCATTGATACAATCAATCAAATTTGATTTCGCAAAGCTGCATTTTTTTCTTTTGACACACACGTCATATTCGTCGAATCAAATCATTCCACGTCACATGTATAATGCCCGTCTTCAAACGTGACTTAAATAAAAACGTGTTTTAACATTTTGCCTAACATGTGATTAATATTGGAACTCAAAATATAACAATTTATTTTGACAACACATATGTATGTATAGATTGATATTAACATAACTGTAAAAGTATTGTTGTCTCCTATTCAAATATCCAAGGACAAACTATCAAAAGGAAAAGACAACTAAATTAAAAAAATAATTCATCGCATTAGCATATTATTTTATTTATATTCTTTTCCTTCTCTTAATTTGCACCTCAATTAATTTATTACTATGTTTCTTTTTCGAAATTTCAATAGGTAGGTAGGTACCTACATATGTAGATATCAGTTTTTTACGGTTTTTTTTTTTTGCAACTTTATACTAACTGGAGCCATTCAACACAAAACAAACGATCTTCTCTAGATCACAGATTAGAGAGGGAAACAAATAAAAAATTAAAGTCCATTTCATTTGCATAACGAAATAATAAAATAAATTCGGAATTTTATTTTGAACACATTTGCATACTTTGAAGGGTTTGGGGCTTTTTTTTTTGCTTGTCAAATATCGAGCTTGTTATAGCTAACGCAGCCAAATTGTTGGAAGTGACATTTTGTTATATGTGAGACGTCGACTAGTACAATAGAAATAGGTAAATATGTTTTATTTTTGCTAGTCTCAGGTTCGGTTGCTCATTTTATGCGGGATATTCGGTTCGTAGTTCAGTTTAGAAGAAAGCTTAGGTTTGTGTCTTTTGAAGGGAAAAACAAATTATAAATTGGTGGCAAACATGTTGTGACAATTTTTGGTTGCTTGAAAGTGGAATAAAAGATATTAAATGGAAAGCAGCTAACATATGCTAAAATGTTAATGGCCTTGTCAACAGAATACGGTAAATCAACGTCCTTCTTTCGGAATGTTTTTGATAATTCGTTGGGGATAATTCGAATTTCCTTAACGGTGTTGCATCTTCCACTCTTCTTAAATCAGAGCATACAATTATAATATGTTACATGATAGCAGTGACGTGCGGCGCCAAAGTGTCTAGGGTAGACATTATGACTCTACGTATGCCACTCATCTTTATATATTAAAAGTGAGCACCCTGTGCCTTCTGAATCCTGATCGTGCAATAGTCCTAAATCGCAGTTAATTAATACGACGACGAAATCGCTTTTAACTATATGAAGACAGAAACTTTGCATAATTTTAAAAAAATTTACGTGACCTTGAAAACATATTTTGAAGCTGTTTAATGACATACAAACTTATACAGGGTGTTTTTTTAGAGGTATAGAACTTCGAATTGAAACAAAACACAAGAAAATCGTTTTAATGTCCATCAATTTGGCTTTATTGGAAGGATAATTTTAGGCCATTAATGTTTAAATGTGATTTCGGGCATGTGAGGTCCAATTTTCAACCACTTCTTCAAGCATTTGGGGCTGTATGTCGGCAATAACGCCACCAATGTTGGCTTCCAAGTCCCCTAACGTTTCTGGTTTGTTGGCGTAGGCAAGCGACTTCAAATATCCCCAAAGAAAATAATCCAATGGTGTCAAATCACACGATCTTGGTGGCAAATTGACCTGTCAAAATTATGCGCTCATCGAATGTTTCCTTCAATAAATCGCTGTGTGGCATGTAGCGGCGTCTTGTTGGAACCACATCTCATCCACATTCATGCCATCCAATTCGGGAACCAAATAGTCGATTATCATGGCTCTATACCGGTCTCCATTAACGGTAACTGACTCTCCAGCATCATTTCGGAAGAAGTATGGCCCAATGACTCCACCAGCCCATAGAGCACACCAAACAGTCAGTTTTTGTGGATGTAATGGCGTTTCAAGGGTCTCATGTGGATTCTCTTCACTCCAAATGCGGCAATTTTGCTTGTTGACGTAGCCATTCAACCCAAAATTAGCTTGCGGTAAACTTCGCGAACTGAACCATTATTTTCGAAATAAATTTGCACGATTTGCAAGCGTTGTTCATTTGTCAACCTGTATACCTGTATAATATAAAAGAAAGCTGAAAAAGATCAAAATCTCCTAAAAAATTCATAAAAACCACAGTGACACCCTATTAGTCAGCCAAAGTACAGAAATATAAGTTTATTAAATAAATGCAAAAGATTCATAATATTGGCTAGCATCATGAATATTGCCATATTAATTTGCATTCATGGCTATTGCGGCCGGGTGCAAGCCAAACCAAAACCAAAAAAATAAATCCGAATATATTCAACTTATAATTAATGTTGCCATTCCACTGTCAGATGACTATTCTCTCTGTTAAAATATATTGAGGACTCAAAAGCAATTCTGTCATGTAAAAATGTTTCCAAGGCTTAAACGTTTGCAAAAATGACTCAATTCAATACTAAATAGGGGGAGGTTTATAATTTGAGTAGTTTTAACGTACATAAGTGTTTACTGTGTTTTAGAAAAGGAAAGAGAGTTCTGAAATGCCAACAACAGTTTTATTTTATTTTTACAATAAAATCAAATTTTTTTTTTTTTAGGCCTACATTTTGTCTGATTTATTTTTGGGTAGACAGTGTCTAAAATGTCTCTATGACGCACCGCCACTGCATGAGAGTCGTTTTTTAAGAACAAATATGAAAAACAAAAAAAAACATTTTTTTGTATTTTGCATTTACATGCGTGGTACTCGCACCTTTATTCAGCCTCGAAAAGAATAAGAGTTATACAATTTTACGTGTAGGTAATTTTTGAAGACCAAAAAGACGGCAATAAATGATGTGTATATTCTTCAATGGAGATGTGACAATCGCCGATTTATTTGCAAACAAGAAGTTTGTATTCGGGATGCAATAATTGTGGTTTGGCGAAAACTGCTTTTGCTTTTGTCCTTTGGAATTTTTTTTCTTTTAGTTTTATCTTAGTTGAAAAACACCAAATTTAAGCAAACAAAATTTTCTCTAGGGCCAAAATGAGGTGCTGTCATGACAGGATTATACATTTTATATGTAGCAAAATTGAAACAACACTAGGCTATAAAAGAATTATGCAGCCTTTGACCTCAGTGATTTATTCGCGATCGAACCGGCAATCGCCAAATCCCAAATCCCTGGACTAGTAGCCATCCCTAATTAAAGTTAAAGTTAAAGTGGGAAAGTTATGACCCCTCATTCATGATCATAACGTCATCGCTGTTAAACGCATCATACCAAAAAGCTTGAGGAATTTTAACTGTTTTGTTTTTGACCCTAAACGTTACAAAACAAAAATTAGGATCACCTACACCGCATGCATAACTTAATAAAACTAAAAGTAGCTGATTGCAAATGATTCACAAAATGCAGTTACATATTTCGTGTGAGTTTTCAAATATGGTTTTCTAATCATTCTCTTAATAGCATGATACTTTACATGCATCGGGCCTGATTTTTACCCCAGAGAATTTTACTCATATTGTCTGGATTGATACATCAGTTTCTTCAATATGGTTTAATATAGACGTAAATCTCGGTTCGGAAACTCGGATTTAACCAGTATACAAAGTCGAGGAGAAAATCGCTTCTTCTAACTAGTAAAATAATCGACTTCTCTTTTAATTTTTTCACGAAATGGGAGTCACAAAATTACCCGGCAGAAAATTAGAACCCAACACTTATAATAAAATAAGACCCAACAAATTGGGTAATTTTTCATAATGGGCTTTGACCCCAACAAAAAAATTTTAAAAATCACTATATTACACTACAAACATGAACTGACTTCCATGATGTTAGGAACTAAGACTTAAGCCAAAAACAAATGTACTCTAGTGGCACGTTTCGCGGGATTAAGGGATTTCAACTCTCTTCGTTGCTTCGCTCGAGGTAGGTGCTTTTCGTCGGGCAGGCGTTTATGATAACAATTTCTATTATGCTATAGTATTATGAACTAATATATTACAGAAAGCCGCATTTACAAAAATTCAGAACTAAAATTTTATTTTCGCTTACCTCGCATTAGAGTGAGCATAACCTAATGTCTCTGGGGGCTGCGATGGATGCAGACTATAAAGACGACTAGACTACAGCCGCAAAAAGAGGTGTGCAAATCGCAAATTTATCTAACTGAAGAGAGAAAGATATCTTTAATTTAAAATTTTTAAATGATTTTCATATATGAATAAGTCTTATGCTTAGCGTTAACAAGTTTTTTAGCTTGGTCTTTAACATTTGTGTTTTTGGTGTGATATCAACTTATGTTGCGAATTAAGCTATTCACCCGATACTTTTGAAAGTGAGTTCAACATTTACGTCGCCCAATACCCAGAACCCTTAACTTACCAAGTTTGCTAAAGGTACAGTCTTTTAAATCACCGATCAACATTATTATTATTATTATTTAAGAGTATTAGAATTAAGAATATTAAAAATATAAGGTTTCTGAAAGGTGGTAAAATGGACCAGTAGTTATGTCTGAGCGTTCCGTCGAATAATAGCAACCTCCGACTAAAAAAGAATATCAAAGCACTGCTAACTGACGATTAAGTTAATCTTTATCTTTTATTTATATTTTGATACTCACAGCTGTTTCTCCCTCGAAATCTTGACAGAAAGTCAGTATCATACCTCTTCGGAACGAAATGAGTGTCTTTACGCTTGAACAGCGTTGGGAAATATTGAAAACTTATTTTAAAAGTGCTGTTTTTTGAAAAGAATTTTTGGCCGAAATGAAGCACTCACCGCGCCTGCTGTACGCAAGTTTGTGCAAAAATTTCGTGAGACTGGTATGCTAGTGGACAACATGGTCCCTGATGTCGTACGGTGCGCACAGACGAGGATGTGGCTGCTGTAGCCGAGAGTATGCGGATTGTGGAGTTGCGGCATCATTGGACCATTTTCCTTTCAAAACAAGGCTGAGCCATGTTAACTGACTTTTTTTTTACTGAAATTTAGAGACATAAATTTGGACAAGCTTTGGTTTATGCGGGATGGCGCGCAATGCCACGGAGCCCATGCCACAATCGATCTTTTGTTCACCAAATTCACAAATCGTTTTATCGGCCGTCTTGGCGATGTCAATTGGCCGCCTCGGAGCTGCGATTTTACCCTTTTTGACTGTTTTTTGTGGGGAACCGTGAATGACCGATGTTATGCTAACAATCCGCCAATATTATCCAAACAATTCGTGTAGCTCACGCCCGAAACCATCAACACGATCTTGGAAAACTGAAGTGACAGAATGCGCTACTTCGAACCAGCCGAGGCAGCCACTTGAATGACGTTGTATTCCATAATTAATGGGAATATTTGCTCTTACTATTAAAGTCATAATATATGGAAAAAAAAAATTAATTTAGTGAATTTTATTGCACATTTAAAAAGCAACTTGTATTTGACCCACCCTGTATTTGCTTACATATTTTATTTCTCAAACCAACAGTACATTCAATTTTTCAGTTTACTTAACCGAAAAAAAACCGAAAAAATTAAATGACTATAACACCGATACCCTGCCACATGTTTGTGTTGATCTACGTGAAAACAAGACTGCTTCCCTTAAAAAGATGAAAATTAAAAATAGGTTTTATATATTGTTTTACTGTCATAAAGAAAATATATCAAGCTCTCTGATTATAATCCATTATAAACAAATGCATTAAGCAAAAGCAAATCGTAAATAATTTACGATCGCGACACATTTATATTTCCACCGAACTTCGACCATTCGAATGCGAACCTAATACACACAAAGCTAGCTATGTGTGGCAAAATTCTATAATTTTCATTTCTGTTCGCGAATAAATAAAGCAAAATATACGAAATTTTATAATAAATTATAATAATAAATTATGTCTGTATGTATGGATTCTATATTTTTTTCTGGCACGCGAGTTTTTGGCCACAAAATGAATAAAATTGCTCATCCCACGCAGATTGAGACCAGCTATCAGGTTCGAATCCAAAACGAGTCTGTTTAACTGTTTGTGGCTCATCTTCTCGGCCGAAAGAGGTGTAAAGTGAGTTCTTGTGACGTTTAGGTTTGCAAAGGAAGTAGAAATAAATAAAAACGAATCGAAAAAGTGAAAGACATAATGAGGTTCTAATCGATAAATTACTTCAAAGTGCGATCGTTGTGTAGACGACTTGTGCTGCGGATAGGTGGTTGTTAGTGGTTGCCATTGACCAGTTGGCAAAAGGCCAACCATTATCTAGAAACTCATATATCACATAATTTAGAGTTTTTTTTTCTGTTCTTTTTTATATTTGTTTGCAGAATAAAGCCAGGAGGCCCAAGTTTACCTTGCCCAGAGAGTATAAACATATTTGCCATTCAAATGGTGTGTGCTGCACCTTCAAGCGACCCGAACAGGCAAGTCAAAACTTTCAATATCTCTCGGAATGGCAATTGGCAAATAAATCTTGAAATGACTCCTCCCTCTCTTTGATTCGCAAGTTCATTAATTCTATTGATTAGTTTTTGTTTGGTGGAATAGGGTGCTACTTGATTGGTTCGCCAAAGTAAAAAACAAATTGTTTTTCCAATAGATTGCTGCAACCTGGTGTTTAATATTAGACTTTTCCGTGAAGTTGTAACATTTAAAAAAAAAGCATATCCGCTTTTGGGGTGGGAATTGATAAAAAGAATTTCGTTGGCGATATGCGCCTGGACTTGGTTACGCAATTTCGATTGATGATAAGTAAAATTCGTGATTCATCACTTAGACAAAAATATATATTTGCCGGCAGGTAATTATTTTTGAGCAGCGGTTTTAGACACGCATAGCTCGGCAGAACTAAGTAAATTCATAGATAATAAAAAATACAACGATCAAATGATCAGGTTTTTAAAACTAATAAATAGCTCTATGGTCATGGCAGTGGCGTAGATAGAGAGGGGATCCAAGGGCTTCGCTTTTCTTCTCACCATGGTGGTCTGCCAGTTAAGCACTCAAAGGGAATGCAAGAAAATTCCACATCAGATGAAACTTCAACAACAAAACACTTTGAAGAGATTGAATCTGAATCAATGGGTGTTGAAATATGAAGCTGTGAAGCTTCGTGAATAACTCCTGTTTAAAAAAAAAACCTTCTTCTTCTTTCCAGTCCTAGCTTCCCCCTTATACTGATTCCCTACTGGTCGGTTTGTTGGGTTCGCCTGTAAGGCCAAAAGTTTCGACAAATCTTCCAGTTTTAGATAAATCATTGACACACATGAGTGATCCTGGGGTTTAGAAGAAGAGATTTGATAATCAAAAATATATGTTGCGGTGCCCTGCAAACGTGCTTCATCTGTAAATATACGAGTAAAGGAATTGGTAAATTGAAAAATTTATACTGCTCTCGTCGAGTGTGAATGTGTAATAGATATTTGATCCAAAGTGGCCATATGAAGCCTTAAGCTCTGGCTAGTTGCCCAAAAGAAAATTACCGGAATATTATTATGTTTGCCTTAAATCTAAAGTTGCGATACTAAAGCTGTCATCCAGTACAAATTCTACGTCATAGTGGAGTCAGTCTTATATATGGTTTTCATTAATGGATAATGACAGAGACACACAGCTTATTCAGAAAATAATAAAAAAAAATGTTAAAAGGAAATTTTCGGACCTTAGATTAACAGGATTAAGTACTTACTTTTTGATGAGACAGATCAGTAACGAAGACTGTCCGAATTAGAATTTCAAAGATCAAAAGATTCATGAGAGTTAAATAACCGTTCTTGTCAGGTTCAAAGAAGAGGCTCTAAGAACCCCGTCAATGTCAATCATCGTTCTTATACAAAGCGTGGAAGGTGAGACAGCTAAAAAAAACTTGGCTAGCGTATGTATATGCAAAAACACCGGGAGGCCCGCAGCAGATTGGTTCTTAATATCGATTTAGGTCTACACCAGCCCTATTACTAAAAACTCTAACTCACCTCTAAATCACGAGCTAACTAAGCGATGGAATCAGAGTTAGTTAAAATTTCTTATTAATAAAAAAAAAACATGGAATAACTACTCTGACGTTTACTTTGAGCAAATCTATTACCATTCTATTACAATCAGTAACATTTTCGTTGTCTCTAAAGCGTTTCTCAAATTAAATGTAGACAAATTAAGGTTCTTTTCTTTTTTTAAAGTATTGATTTTTATTACGCTTTTTCATTTCATTACGTTTTGCTTTCGTTCGTTTAGTTTCGTTCAACCAGATAATCACGGCCAAATCGTCTCTCATATATCCTGTCATGAATACGTGAAAGTCAGAGATTTGACGGTTGTTTGCTGGTATTTACAAAAATGGACGTGATTGCTATTGAAAATGATATTTCATGGGGGCTGTCATTAAAACCCATATAATTCCTAACATGTGTGCAAACTTCCTATTTGATTTGACCGTAAAACCCATATAAGTGTTAATTATATGAGTAAAATAAAACTGAGTTAACGTTGGAGGACGAATTAAGACACTCTCTCGGAGTAGACTATCTGATTAATTGCTCATATGTATCTCAGGTTGCACGAAAACTCCTAAAGTTATAATAAAAATCAGGAAGTGTTCCATACATTTTCAGATTTCAAAGTTACAAGTCAACTGCGAGTAACCTATGAGTCGGCCTATGAATTACTTGAACGATGATCACGCGATTTAAATAATATGTATATTAGGTTAACTCAATTTTCATAATTTTTTTAGAAAGGTCAAATGAAGACGCATCGTCTGATATAAAGTTTAAAATTCAATTGAGTCCTTAACTTTCAAAGCAAACTACTTATCGTATCAAAACTGTGGGAGAGCATAATCAAGGATTGAAGAATATTTAATTCATTTTATTATATAGAAAAAATGAATACAATGCAAAAATTGTTTTGGTGCAGTATTTTCTTCTCCTGCTAACGATATATATTCAATGCACTTTTAGCTTTTAATTGACTTGCATTTCACTTTCAATTTAAACGCAATAATTGCTTACAAGCTTTTATTTTTCGATGGCTGACTGAAATGTCAAACAAAACCGAAATCTTTTTGTGCACACCTCAGATTTCATTAAACGCTTTCTAGCAAAAGTAGTATGTCGACTTAAGTTAGGTACCGAACGTTATTAATGGGAAATTAAAGGAAAAGTCTTTTATTATTTAAAGATTTTTAGATTTACATATGATCAGGACCAGTGACGGAGCGTCATAGAGACATTATAGACACTGTCTACCCAAAAAATTAAGAAGGAAAAAAAAAAATTTTTTCAGATTATTCATTCAAATTATAAAAAAACCTGTTTCAGGGAAATATACTGAAATAAAATCAACTGTAAAAACAATCCAGTCTATCTACTTTCCCTATGCAATTTGTATAGAGCTCCCTTTGCAACTTTTTACATTTTTATATGGAAGAAAAAGACGCGTCTTTTGATTCCATTCATCACATTTGATAATGCGTAATTGTAACTGGAATGGTTCTTAAGTGCTCAACATGTATTTGAAGAGGGAATAGTGGAATCACAAGATTCAGCTCTTGCTTTTAACATTTAAAAGGGCGAGAAATTGGGATCTAATGATAATAACTAGACGCACATACATTTTCTCTATTTATACATCCTTTGGCTTTGGGTTGGTTTAGCTTGTGCTCCGTTGGATAAGGCTTGTATCCCTGAATGCAAATTAATTTAATAATATTCATGCTGCTACCCAATTTTATGTTTCTTTTAAATTGAGTCAGATTTAATTTTTTTACTGGAGTTTGGTTGGTTGAGAAAGTTGCGCTGTCGCTGTGGTTTTTATTTTATGTATAGGTACGGACTTTTCAGAAGCTTTTGATTTTTTCAGCTGCTTCTTCTTTAACTATCCGAAGATCGTTTTTCACTTTTTTGACTGCATTTTTAAAGATCCCCCTGTGGGGTACTTTTGTTCTACCAATCAAAATCTGTTGGTGTTATTTTTATTTGATCTAAGGGTTATTAAAGCTATTTTTAATGCTTTAGAATTTTCATCATTATATTTAATTACTCATTCTTCTTTCTTTGATTCTTCTGTAGGGATCAAGATAACATATTGAGGATGTGATCAAGCAACCTAAATCTGAGAGGCACAGAAAAATCATTTTGTATACCCTAGACATTTTTGTGCCGCATGTCGCTGATCAGGGCAGACAATGGTTAGTGTGAAGATAACGACACTGTGTTAAATCGCCAAAATGCAAATAAACAAAATAATGTCAAATCGGCCAAAAAAGTTTGAGGAAAATGCGATAAAATGTTAAATTGCCCAAATTTCGTTTATCTGAAGTTCTCCAGAAGTTTTTATAGTAGAAGTTTGCAAGTAATCTACCTCTCAAATTAAGAAAGGATGGGTTTTTTCTTGATTTTCTCATTCAGAATAGTTTTAAGGTTCAGCCATGATTTACCACCTTTTTAGGATCAACTGCCCTGTCGGATCTGAAAGTGGATGACAAACGTAGCGAGTTCATTAACCAACTACTAAGCAGTAGAGTTATTAACTCAAAGCTGGGTGTGACCTCCGCCAGAAGATCTGTCAGCAGGGGAACCCCGCAAGGAGGAATCCTATCCCCACTTCTTTGGAATCTAGTGGTGAACAAACTGCTTCTTAGCCTGGAAGAAGAGGGCTGCAGAGTGATTGCCTATGCAGATGACGTTGCTATTGCCGTATCGGGGAAGCACCTTAACACCTTGAAAGAGCATTTTGTAGGAGCTCTTAACAAGCTAACAATATAAGCTGATAGTTGTGACCTAGGCGTCAACCCCAACAAAACTGAACTTGTCCTGTTTACTAGGAAAGGGACCCCCCTTCAATCAGGGGTACCAGCTTATTCTTTTCTGACGAAGCCAAATACTTAGGTCTCATCCTGGATAGGAAGCTCAGCTGGAAATCTACTATACAGGAAAGGGCCGGAGAGCCCTCTTCTATTGCAAAAAAGCTATTGGAAATAAGTGAGGACTACAACCCCAAATTACTCACCGGCTATATATGTTGGTTGTAAGACCGATACTTACATATGGAAGGATTGTCTGGTGGTCTGCCTTAGAGAGGGCGATACATCGCGACAAACTAGGCAAGGTCCAGAGATCAGCATGATTATGCATGAGTGGAGTACTTTGCACCACTCCCTCAGCTGCACTGGACATTCTGTTCCATTTAATACCCCTAGATATTGGGTGCCTTGCTGGAGGAAGAATCGGTCCATTTTTAAACGAACGAGCCTTTTCAGACAGACTATATCTTAGTCTCTCCTTTCGTCTTCCTAACCATTGAAGTGTTTTCGAGGCGGAAATTATGGCGATCAAGGAAGTCTTGTCCTGGCTAAAGAATATGAAGGATACCCGTTGGAGTCTTTTCGGACAGTCTTTAGTAGCCCTAGACTGCCGATCATCTTTAAAGAAGAAGAGAAGAGTTCAACATTCACCTGTGCTGCAAGACTGACGAATCGCCAAACTTGGAACTACCCCCTTAATCTTGCCTGAAAAAGGCTCCTTAGGCATACCAGTTCAAACTCCTGTTAAGACTGGATGCAATAGAAAAAACAAATCCCAGATGGACAAGTGCGATACACTTCACACACGTCTGACAACGAAGCAGATTTGACCTAAGCTAGATCTAAGACGCTGCAAAGAGTTTTATTACCCTCAATAGCTCTGCCCTGCACTCTCCTGAAAACGAAACTGCATAAAGGAGCTTACTTCTATAATGATCTTAACGATATAAACTCCACCGACCCAAAATGTCTCTCACCCTTTATAAGCAGCTGAAAATGGTTCAACGAGTAGGCAGAAACGTGGTATCACAATGGACCTCACATAGTTCTAAGTGAGTCGGACCTCTATCCGACTGCCACTTCAACCTTACCTAACCTAGGGTACAATTTTTGAGTAAAAACAATACAATTTTCTTGTGTTTTTTTTATTTATTTTAAGGAATTGTAATTATTCTTAAAGTTATAAGGTTAATCCAAACTTGGTATTAAAAATTCCAATTCAATCCAGTTAGAAGTAATTACTCATACTGCACGCTTATGACAAGTCTACCTTTGCAAATTAATTGAGAAAATTCTATCAACTGCTAGTTTTATTTATTTAGTATTTTTTTTGTTGCAGGTAAAGCATATGATTGGGTGCACCCGGTGGTGGCGCAACACAATAAACATTATTGAAGTAACATTAGCATATTATGCAGTGGAAAGACTTCGTGCCGCACAGTCACTAGTAGACTCAGTGGCGTTCCGGCTAGATGTCATGGACTCCCAGGCAGCTAACACCAGTCAAGGTGTGAGACAGACACATGAACAGGACTGCCTGAGTATTTTGTGGACTGAAAGAATAATATGCTGCGATCTTGAGTCACTGTAGCACTACGACTGCCACTACCACCCAAACAATCCGGTACAAGTTCAACAATGGAATACACGACGATTTGGAGGTTAATGTAAATGAACAGAACATACACAACACATGCGGTGGCATGTATGTTTGTTGTTGTGTTGCTCTGGCTATGCTGGTGCGCTTATCATTTGCATAATTGTCATTTAATATTAATAGATTTAAGAATTTTTTTCTTCTTTTCTGCTTGTTTGTTGTAAATTTGTTCTCCATTCCGATTTGTGTTCTAAAAATGTAAATTAGGCGCGAACAACTACACCCACTTGTGAGTGAATAAATTGTATGTGAAATATGGTTCTAATCAGATGAGGAATTCTTGGACTTCTTAGCTGTCTATTTGAATTTAATTGTTGTTGGGGAGATTGTTTAATATTAGTCACTTTTAGGTGGCTGGGTTTTGACTTATTTACAAAAGCTTCGTTGATTTGTTCAATTAATATGAACGTGCGTAGGTCGTCGATTATTTTCGTACCCTAGGTTTGCTAGTTATTTAAACATTTGTTTAAACTTCTTAAATACGTAGGCTTGATTTTTATATATTATATTTTGTATAATTTACTTAACCTGCTTCCGACCAGCGGAGAATGTCTGTTTGAGACAGAGCTGCCTTCCGTTCATCCAGACCAAGCACCATCGATCGGACTTCGTTCTTCAATCTGTAAACTGGGATTCGATGATCCTGTTATCTGGAGCACTTGTGCGTTCGGTCGACAAGCCAATGTAGTATACGTGTTTAGCATTTTGACTACATTCATATCTTGATACAGCTCATAGAGTTCGCGGTCGTATCTTCTTTTCGCTTCGCCCTCCTCGCACACATTCTTCGTGGAATTTTTCTCTCAAAAGAGTACATAGTCTGCTTTGCTTTCCTGTTTATCGTCCAGAACTTAGCAGTGTTAGTGCTTCACAGTTGGTTGGTTGGTTGGTTAAATTGACTGCTGCCCGGCTGACCCGTCCCGAGACCACGACTAGCATTAGACGCCATTTTGAGACAACTACTTACGAGACCTTTAAAACGAAGGAAAAGGAATAAAGGTGAATGAATCCTGATAGAATATATTTCATTTGCTTCAATGCCAACTAGTTTCGCCTCCTCTTCAATAGCCATCACGGAGAGTTGGGAGCGGCCAATGATGTGTATATCGCCCCCATATCTTAGTAATGCCCTGCGCATCGCACTATCTGATCCAGAAGTCATATCATAACGCATCTCCTTACTGGAATCACGTGTATGTTTGGAATAATTTGGAAGAGCCAAATTTAACATTGTATAGTGACTCTTCCAATGCAATCCGACGCAGCTGGGTCGATTTTTCCTTGATTCCGAAACCGGCCATTGGCATATAAATACTACTATATGCGGCTTTAAGGTCGATGAAAATATAAGGTTTGTTCCAACACAACACCAAACTATCAGCAAACTGTCAGAAACATGCGCAGTGCACTTTTGTCGTTCCAATGTTGCACAAACGCAAGCCCCAACTTTTTGGCGAACAGTCACCGAACTTGTTTCTGATCGCCAGAGTATTTTTTGTGGACTAAAAATCAAAGGCATACATCAAAGACGCTCTCGACAGCAAGTTGAGGTTGTTTGGTGTTGTGTTGGAGAGAGCATTAATTTCGCTCTTTGACTACATCACAAATCAAAAAGTTTTGGTTTAAAAAAAAAAGCTATGTTGTTACATATATGTGATTGGGTGTTTTAATAGCTGCAATTTTTCAGCGAATTTACTGCTATTTTATGTGTTTGATCTTCTATTAACGAAACGGTTGATCGCCAGTGCTAACGGAATTACAAACGACTTGGGAGTATTTTCACTCAATTAAAGCAGCTTTTGGGCCATTATAAACATATTGAATTTTTGACTAAAGTCGTTCCGTCTCCAAAATGTTCTTAGAGATTCAGGCAAAGGTTTAAGCACATCAACACCCACGTCCAAGCATTAAGTTGATACTTTAGTTGACAGAAAGTCCGCCGTCAATGTCGAGGCTGTCAACACATCGAATCTTATTCTTTGCGGTTAGATTCAGGCTCTGCACTCCACGTTTTATCAGCGGGCGAAGTCAAATCTCCCGAAAGGATCGGTGTAGGTAGAAATTGTTTTTCATTTTACTTCAACGCCTGAGAGTAACCTTACAAACCTGACGAATCGCACAATTTCCCCATCCATAATGCGTCCAGACTTCAAGTCGCGTATCTAGGTGGGCATAAGAACGCATCACTGGAAAGCTGCACATTCTCGGATATGATAGACTACATCACCATTTTCTTGCACAATTATACATATTGTTTTAAGCTCTTTTTTCCCTTCTTACCTTCCCTTCGGAAAGGTCCCATCAGTTGTGGTTTTACAAGGGCGCTTAAGCGAAAATAAGACTTCCTGATATAAACTCGAGGCAACAACCACTTTACCTTGGGTAGGTACGTTCCCACGCTTTGATGTTGCTTCCTTGTAGCCTCATGAATTTTTTCCCCAATACGGAGGTCAAAAATCACCTCCTTGTAAAGGGGGTTTTTTTAGAGGTTGGTTTTTCGAATAGAGATAAAACTGACATTTTGTGGTCAAATCTGGCAACTCTAATGTGATATATGTTCACTTTGGTTTGCCATTTCATCATAAACAGGTTGACAAATGAACAACGCTTGTAAATCGTGCAAATTTATTTCGAATATAATGGTTCAGTTCGCGAAGTTTACAAATTAAATTTTGTTCAGTGATGAGGCTCATTTTGGGTTGTATAGCTACGTCAACAAGCAAAATTGGAGTGAAGAGAATCCACCTGAGACCCTTGAAATGCCATTACATCTACAAAAACTGACTGTTTGGTGTGCTCTATGGGCTGGTGGAGTCATTGAGCCATACTTCTTCCGAAATGATGCAGGAGAGTCAGTTACCGTCAATGGAGACCGGTATAGAGCCATGATAACCGACTATTTTGTTCCACAAGCCACACAGCGCACGTCACAATCGATTTATTGAAGGAAACATTCGATGAGCTTATAGTTTCGTCAATTTGCCACCAAGATCGTGCGATTTGACACCATTGGATTATTTTCTTTGGGGAAATGTGAAGTTGCTCGTCTACGCCAACAAACCAGAAACTTTAGGGGACTTGGAAGCCAACATTCGTGATGTTATTGCCGACATGCAGCCTCAAATGCTTGAAAATGTGGTTGGACCTCTAGACTTGTGTTTATTCGAACCAGCCGCGGCGGCCACATGCCCGAAATCATATTTAAGCAAATTGATGGACATTAAAACGATTTTCAATTCGAAGTTCTACACATTTAAAAAAAACTGCCCAGTAATCTTCAAACAAAACCTTCTATTGCAATCAATAGTAACTGTTTCACTATTGGAAAACTGGAAAGATATGGGCTCAAGAAATTCATATCTAATCTTCACAATATCAATACTCCACCAGTTCGATTGACAAACTGTCCGATGTCATAAATCTGAGAGACCCACCATTCACGGCTATTGTGTGCTGGCCTCATCGTTCGTGTACAAAAACTTACTCAACTAGAGATGACATTATGTCAGCAAGGATAAATATTTATGTCATTAGGAAAAGCTGTCAAAGAGATTAGAATAAATTGTCAAACGTACTACAAAACTTCAAAATGCCATACAGTAGCTACATGGAACTATGACTACACCCTATCATTTATTAAATGTTTTACTTAATCATTTCACCCACGTTACATCAAATCACGTTTTACACATTTAAATTAAATTAAAAGAATCATACATGATTCAAATGTGATTTCTCACCACCTCCAGCTGGTTAAACACAATAATTTCTCGCAAATGCAACACAATCAACAAAAAAAAAAAGAACAATCAGTGAGTAATGCCTGTCATTTGCATAAGCCATCCCGCAGATGTCTTAGTCACCCAATATTTACTACACCTTCTATCCAAAAAGAAATAAAAAAAAAGTCTCAATTAATATTGATTTGAATGTCCGAGAGTAAATTGCCAAAATATTTCCAATACATATTTCTATTTGTTATTTTAATTTGCACTTGACAGTTCACAGGGTTACCATGTTTACCGACTAGTGGCAGATAAATACCTACGTATAGTTTTTTTTTTTCACTTTTGCTAGCAGCGCTATAATCAGCATTTTACAATATTTATTTTCTATTCGTCATTGACACAAATGGTGGTGATGCTTAATTCGTGTAATAAATTTGACAATATTGACAGGTCTGCCGTGATGCTGAGACAGACATAATCATAGTGTCTACACTACACGTATACTAGCTAGATAATAATTTCTTTCAATATTAGATGGAATACGGACCACACAATGATGATTTAAAATTATAATGATGTCTGTGCCCTGTGGTCGATGTGTGCGCGCACTGGAGTTGAGTTTGTTTACAAATGCGTAGTAGTAGAGTCTAACGTGTACTTGTTGGGCATAGCCACAGGGTGAGAAGTGTTGTATGAAAAATACCTATTGCAATCAGTGGAAGTGGAAGCTCAGAAAATATATTTAGTGATGCTGGGGAGTGCCCGGATTAAGATTTTGATAGATGTCCAGAAGAATATTTTCATAAGTAATATATGTGTGTGTGTTTGCGGGATTGGCTGAGGCTAATTATATTTGAAGGACTTTGTGGGTGGTAGGTCATGGATTGAAGAAATCAATGGAGTTTGACTACTACATGTTATCCACAGTTTCACGGTCCGAGTTTGAGCTCAATTTATGGCTTTAACTTTAGTATATGGTTAAAATTTTTCAGCAGTCATATTGGACTGGAATTTATATAATATAATATATATATATAATTTGAATTTATTAAAATTTAATGCTCCATATGAATCTTGTATGCCTCTGTTATTTTAATGTCATCATAATACAATGTATGGTCAGCGTTAACCTGTCTCTTTGTGCAGTAAAACGTTTAATATGCATTGCTGGGAATATGATATATATATTTTTGCTCGGAAATACTGTTAAAAATACGTTAAATCCTATTTATTAGAATAAAATCGTAGGTTGAATAAATAAATGCTTAATACTAAATTCGATATATCAGTTAAAATTTGGCTACTTAAAAATATTGATTTAATTTAATTTTCGATGAATGAAGAGAATGTCTGCTGCGTTAGTGCGTTCTTCAAGGGTGTTCAAGTTCATAAGTTCCAGGTTAAACTTCGAAGAGCAAATCGAAGAAAACGTCGTTGACTGCTCCCGATTCTGGATACATGAACTAGCTGAAAGAGCAACCACACTTGACTGGCGTATTCGAGAATAAGCATACAAAGTAAATGTAGAGGGAACTTGTCACGAAAGGGTTGGTGAATTCTTTGGACCACCGTTTAACAAAATCAAGTGAAGAGTAAGCTTAAAGAATTATCTGATTAATGTGCGAGCGGAAATTTAGCCTGACCAAGGAGAAGGTATAATCTGGAAGGGGACTGGTTGCGCTTACGAGAAAAGGTAATAGACTGACATTTGGCGATGTTAAGCTCCAAACAAATTTTTGACGCACCAAATCGAAAAATTATCGAGGTCTTGTTGAAGGAGTCGGTGAAAAAATGGTTTTGAAAAATTTGGTATTTTCAGCGTAGAGGGAGAGGAAGGAATGTTTAATGACAAGCTTAAGATCATTTGGTTATACTAAGGATAAAGAGAAGCGGATCTAGATGGCTACCTTGTGGGACACTAGAGGTTGCCATGAAAGGAGCCAAGAGGAAGGATCTGAAGCGAACACTACAAGAACTGTTTTCTAGGTAAGAGGATATACATATCAGAGCCTAGGACAGACAATTTGAAGATGATTAATCGATGACACATGTTATCAAAAGTCTTACTGAAATCGGTTGCAATTACATCGACCTCGTTTTCATTCTATAACTCGTAGAAGGAAAATGAGGCGAGCTCGACGAGGGTTTAGTAGTTGATCTTCCTTTCAGGAAGTCTTATTCGCAAGGGAAGATGAAGGGCTTACATGGAAAGCTTAAGGCTTTGTATTAAATACTTTCAATGAGTTTGGGTAAATGAGTAATTTTAGCAGTGGGACGATAGTTGGTTACTTCGTTCTTTGATCGGCGTGGACACCGTCTGGGCCAAGTATAAATTCATCATTGAGATTTTATAACTTAAATTAGACAATAGAAAGATCAAAGCTTTGAAAAAGTAAGAAGGGGTCCAGTACGAATGAGATAACAGCAAAAGATTGTTTAAAATGGGTAGCAAAAAAGTTTGCAGCGGTGTGTGGATCTGTTGATGATTTGTTTTTTTGAAAGATGGGTAGGGTATCAGTCAAATTTTCATTTATAGTTGACGAATTTTGAAAAAGACTCGGGGTCATTTATATATATAAATAATATTGAAATTAGCGATCGTTATAAAGTTGGGTAAATTGAATATCTTATTCCTTTCGTTCGCTAAGGAGCGAAGTTTTCGATAATACCAAGGTTTATGGCGAGAAAAGGTGACATACAGCGAAAAAGAATTAAAAATGTCTCCATTAAAAAAGGCGACCGCATAATTTAAAGATAGATTACTAAAATCCAAGGAACACCTTACGAGATAAGCGTTAAGATCTGTGGGAAAAAATGGACTGGAGTGTCATGAAAAAGAATGAAAGAAGAAGGAAGTCCGCTGAGTTGATAATTTTGTCAATCGCATAAATAGCAACTTAATAAGATTCAATGAGTTGAGCTGGTAGGATGTAACAGCACATAACGTATAGGGAGTGTTATTTTAATTGAAACAAAGTCGATTTTAGTAGAAGTGAAAGCAGCAATGTCAAGGCTATGAACAGCTAAGGAAAGCCATGGATAGGGGCGTAAGATCGTCATCGCGAAAAACATTAAACGTAGAAGGAAATAACTCCTGGTTCCTAAGGTCGGTAGGGAGTCCTTTCTGCTGGATGGAAACCATGTCACTTATTTTTGTTTTTCCGAGGCAGGTAACGGTTTTTTTTTAATTCAAATCAAATCGATTTTCTTAACAACGGATGTGTAGCTTTTATTAGAGATTTGACTGTATGCAATGTTGTTGTTTGAAAGACTTTTTCCATTAAAACTACCATAAGACCCTTCTGTTTTTGAAATATGTAAGACTGTATTTCTGGATTTTCCAAAGCATTGAAGTTCTGATGGTCATAGAAGTCATATCAAAAATAATTTCGTATCCCTAAAAACTGAATGAATTTCAGAATCAAATTTTATATCAATTGTGTGAAATACATGAACAATTGAATTATATGGAGAACTAAAATTACATTACATTACATTGTAGCTATGAGTATAGAAAAGGGTTTAGGTGTATTGGCCGCATTTGTTCGGAAACCTTGGGTTAATGAGTGTTAAACTAATGCCAAAATTAGGGGAAAAGGAAATTGCATTGTATACAACTTTTTGAGAACAACGCAGTGGAAGTTAAGCTACTTTCTCAAGCTATTTTCCGTTTTTTTTTAATACAGGGTTATGTGACCGAGATGAAGACGCAGCTGCGAAGATTTGTGAGTCAGCCTGTGCATTTGTTTGCAACGTTCATTCATTTTAAGTTGGAGACGCTACGATATCTAGAAAAAAAATCTAGAACGAAAAAATCTTGAAACAAAAAAATCTAGAAAACAAAAATCGGAAGAGAATGACCAAAATCTTGAGTTAATACGATGGTGCGTTATATAAGGCCAAAGTGAAATAACGCCAAATGGGTCTCATTGCGCTTTCAATTGATAAAATTTGCTTAATTTTGCTTAAAGTCATTAAAATTAATGTTATAACATTGAAGAAGATATTCGTAGAACGCTCCCGATGTTAACAGGAGTTAAATGGAGTGTGTGTCTTTTTGTCAAGAAAACCAAAATAAGAGGTCGATTCAGAATATAAAAACTAATATGTGATTTTATTTCGCAAACAAAAAGATACATGGCTTAGGCTTACAAAACAAAATGATGTTTTCTGACTTCTCATTTAAAATCCAATTTTCTCAAAATCTTAGCTACATAGAAATTATTTGATTAGTTAAAATTGTTTCTCCGAGCAATTTTCTATAAATTTTCAGAAAGAAAATCACTTGTAGGTAGCAAGCGTTTTGAGAAAATTTCATTTTACTCGAAAAGCCAAAAAAAAATCGTTTTGTTTTAATATTTTCTGCGAAATGTTTGGTCTGTAAAATGTATTAAGCGATTTTAGGCTGTATCCAATATTTCTAAAGTTATATCATTTAGAGTTATTATACCTCAAAATCGGAAACATCCGTTTTAGCTTCATATAAATTGAGTTTGCGTAATGATAGACCCCTCAACTGTACCAAATTTTTTTTTTCGTCTGAGCTTTAGGAATATCTATTTTTTTAGAAAATCTACCAGAAATGTAGAACTTTGCTTCCACTGTATTAATGCAACCTAAATTTATTGCGTTTGTTTTGCACAATACTGTATATTTAAACGCAACGAACACCGCCACAACTGACATAATAATTTAATATATTGCATGGATATGGCACTACAATAATTCAGTGAATGAGATACGGTTCTGTGGGTCATTCGGTGGCATACGTATATTTTTCTGATTATACTAAAAGACCAAATGACGGCTATCAAAACTAACGCGGTGAATGTATGACATTGGGTCATTTGAATTATGCTGACTAGACTGTATGCCAATTCGACCGCTTCAGTTACAGTTTATGTTTAGATTTACAACAAACTCTTTTGTTTTTTACTTTTTTATATATTCTACAAATAATGTGTGATAACTTTATGACATTTTAAGATTCGGGTGTTATGACATTCGTTGACTATTTTTGCACAAGCAGCAGTACCTTACCTCGGTATTATTGTTTTTGAACTTATAACATTTATTTGTAAAAGAAACTCTAAATATTGAAAATCTGATAGCTGTAATTTTTTATTAAGAACTCCTCACTGCTACAGTGACTTTATTCCTTTCCATTCTTAACATGCAAACAGACACTGTCCAGATTTCGACAGCCAACATGATTAACTTCATCCAGAACCATATCATCGTAAAAACTACGAGTTTAAAAAAAAATACCAACAAAATTATAAAATCGTGACATGCTCTCTGTTATGTTTTATGTTTCAATTTTCTTTTATTATTTTCGCATCAATTAAATTCATTCCCTGTACACAAAATAAACGCCTTTAGGCAAACAAGCATTTTAATTTCAAATACTGACGCTGACCCCACATACCTACATCTCGGTTGTCAATCTCGAATAAACTTTGGGCTTACAATTATATTCAAAAAAAAAAATAAATAAATAAAGCAATCCAGTGGATGTGAGTCTAGTGAAAAAATAATAATATACATTTGTATATTGCTATGAACTTTACAAAAAAGCTTACCAACAGTTTGACTATTGAATAGAGTAAAGCTTTTTCGGGCACTTTCTCCACACCAATTTGTTGTTAGTATGTAGCGAGTGGCGAATGGGTTTTGTATTTTGTTTAAAGACTTTCACATCTCCGGCAGCCGTGATCGTCTAGTGGTTAGGACCCCACGTTGTGGCCGTGGTAACCCAGGTTCGAATCCTGGTCACGGCAATGTATCCAAACATTGTCACGGGCGGAGAATTATATTTTTATTAATATTAATTTTATTTTTTTTAGAAATACCAACAGCATCACATCATTTTCCGAGCACAATGTCACCCCGTAGCGAATGTAATATTATGCTGCAGTAAAACGCAGATCGTAAAATTTGATATTCGGTTAAGTTTTGGCACGAAAGTGAATTCGATTATCCCACCTGAGACTAGATAAGAATCTTTCTTCCTCTCGTGGGGTGCAGATATGTGCACTATGTGTTTTAATATAAATTTTATTTGATTTAGTCATCGGTCGCATCAATTACGGTGAACGGTTGACAGCGGCGGCATTGAGCAAAGTCAATTTTTATTATTTCTTAACAAATGGTATCCAGACAGTTTTTATTGCATGAAACTAACTTCCTAACAAGGTCGAGGAAGCATTTTGCTTGCTTATGCAATGCAATGCAACCGATTCTATGCAGCAACATTGTAACAAAATTTTTATGAAGAGAAAAGAACGAGGAACTCATAATATTGGTCGGCATTTATAAATAGTCAAAGTAATTGCATTTTTTATGCCACAATCATTGCAATGAGGTTTATGATGGCAGCAGTACATATATGTACGTGTAATGTGCTATTAAGAATGGGCATCGTTAATGGAAGAAAAACGAAGGAGTTTTAAAAATGTATACATTAATTTTAATGCACAACTATCCAACTACAATTCCAAGGACGTATTGGACTTCCTTTTAATATATCAAAGTAGGAAGCACGGCCTTCTTTTTAAGAAATTGTTGTGCTGAAGAAAATTCTTCATACCTAAGGTTAGGTTAGGTTAAACAGGGGTGTGATAAAAACGAAATCTGCCACACTAGCCACAAAAACGGGCCCATCACGATCCCTCGGGGAACCTAAAAAACCAAAGTATTTCCCTGCAGAGACCTAAAAGGCCCTTGAAGTCTTTGCCATCTATTTCCTCTAACAATAAGTTTTCAAAAAAGTATTTCCCCAAAAATTTTCTTCGACTGCGCGCTATTGCCTCACATTCACACAGTATATGTGTTATGTCCTCAGCAGCATGCAGATATCTGTATCCGATAATAAGAGTCTTTTTGCATGTTTCCTGTCAGAACTCCTGTTAATATTCTAAGCTTAACCCTGCTCAGTTTCATTAACTCTATAGATCTTTTACTATCGAAGAGTGGCCATAGAGCCTTACATACCCTCAAGACTCTTCCACCTTCGATTAGCAGACCTAATGGTTTTTTCCTCAACCATGCCCTTTATTATGCAGATAATCAACAAGTAGCTCTCCTATTCTTGCAAGCTCATCCGCCTGCTTATTTCTCTTAATACCGCAGTATTCTGGCACCCAGCACAGTCTCAATCGGTTCTTACTGCATAATACCTTAAGCATTGTGCCACAGCTCCTAACTGTATCAGAATAACATCTATTCTGATTCCATTGCCTTAAGTGCGGCCTGGCTATCGATGTATTTAGATGGCGATATCCCTTCCGGATATCGATTTCATCTTCATTAGCTCCGCCGCCCTGAGGACAGCGAGAACCTCTGATTGGAAGACACTGCTTGTGTCCGATAGTCGTATAGACACTCTCAGCCCTGGATCTTCTGATCTGAATATACTAAGACCTGTTCCTTCCACTGTTTTCGAACCATCAGTGAAAATCGCATCCGTTATAATTGGATTCCCGGGGAGTAGCTCCGCTAGGATCATACCATGTCCAAAACTATTACCCCTGAATAGTCCCCGAAAGAGACAGTTCCACTCCATTGTGTTTTTGGAGCTCAAATTGCGGTATCTAGTATTTTCTGGTAAAAATAACCAGTTTCGTTTTGGAAGGGTTTGCATTGAGACCACAGCTTTTTGCCCAGTTGCTGATCGTCCTTAAAGCGTATTTAAATATTTAAATATTTTACCTGCACTATTATGTCGACATCATCTGTATATGCCGTGGCACTTATACCCATTGTCTTAAGCTTTTTGAGGATGTGAAGTGGTAATATGACGCCCCACTGGGTGTTTCCTCTGGTTACAGATAGCCTTACTGAGCTTTGTTTGTTCTTGCAAGCATGTTGCAAACCCAATTTGTAATGGCCTGTTCAATTTTAGCGTCTACTAAGACGATTTTTATGGCGCTACACTCCACGTTGTTAAAACCTCCTTTTATGTCGAGGAAAGCCGCCAACGTATACTCACCGAAGTGAAGACTTTTTTCCTTTTTTCCCAATACATCGAGCAGGACGGTTTCCACAGATTTGCCTTTTATTTATGCATGCTGTGACTCAGTCAAAAAGCCATTGCTGCATCTATTCCTACTATGAATTTCCAACAATCGCTCTAGGGTTTTAAGCATAAAAGATGACAGACTTATTGATCTGAAATCTTTCGCTATTATATGTCCCTGTTTGCCAGCTGTGGGTATAAAGACTACTCTAACTTCTTTTCAATCTACTGGAATGTACCCTATTTTTAGACTGTGCCTAAGAATTTCCATATTTATTTGAATGGCTACCTCTGGAGCTAACTCTGGTGCTCTTCATACCTCTTCATACCTAAAATATCCTTATTTTCTTTGGAGGACTGGCTTGACAGTACAGCCTTAATTTGTAAGCCTATCAAAAACATGAAGTTGTTAGCTTACAGCTTGCTTGAGGTATAGTGAGTTTCAGTCTATGCAATTAAACGGAGATTAAATAGTGCTTTGAAGATTAAAACGAGGTCAATAAGCACCAAATGGTACAACAGGTTAATTGGTAGCACCACCACCCTCAGATTTCACTTTCTCACTTTTGTAAAGCGGCTACGTACTTTCATTGTTAAAATTGTACAATATAAATTGGATCACTCATTACAAAGATACGTTTGAAGCTTCTCTTTGCGCCAAAGTAAGTTTAAGTTATTGGTGAGCTCTTCATGCCTACTTAACGAACTGCGTAGTGACTTTTGGCATATCCTGAAAAAAAATTCAAAGATATTCCATTCTCTATTTACTAAACACTGCCTGCAGCTTAAAGTTAATCCTAATTTTACGACCATTTAGCATGTAGGTACGCATTTGCTTAATTGTACCTACATAGCTGCGTGCTACATTTAATTGGCATTTGCATTTTACAATTACATAAAACTATTTTGTTTTTTTTTTTTTCTCTTTGAAATATTTCGACATCAATTATAATTGACAAACAACAAGATTTCGCTTAGAACTGAATATGCGTTGAGTTTATTTTATTATTTTCATGGCCTTAGGATACGATTGGTATGCGTATTTGTTGACACGGGGTGGTCATGTCCCATATGTGACCTTCTAAAAGATATCAATGCTTTATTTTTAAATAATTGTGTCGAACATGTGCTCTCCGAGAAAATGAACATGACAGGCGTTGCATTGGATGTCTGATGTCATTTGTATAATAAGATCATTATGGTTCTACTGGGTTCTTAGTGCAAACATTTAAGATCGAGGGGGAGACAATTTGATATTAGATCTTGAATAGTCTTAAGCGTGGTGCAGACGTAATGTGGAGAAGGGAGTTAAACTTTGTATTTGTTGCAAGACAAACTATAGCTTTTAACCGCTTCTAATCAAGAAAGCTATTGATCTTTATTCACGTTTCACAAAAATATATACCGCACCTTAAAGTACTCCAAATGAAATCTTCTTCAAATCACGACGAGATTTACCATATAAATTGAAAACTTGTGTCAAAAAATAAAATGTTCTGCATGTTAGGTTCAGTTTGTGATCACACTCTTTTCAAACCCTAGCTGAGTTGTTGTTAGATATATTCATTTCGTTAACTCACGCGAACAATAAACGAGCAGTGAATTATTAAAAATGACGGTTTGTTTATACGAATTAACAGAGAATTTTACTAGATTGACTGCGAAATGATTTCTTAGAAAACTTTGACTCTGCTTGCCCTAATTGTCACGAAAACAAACTTACTATTAGTAACTATGCTATACAAATCTGAAATAATAAAATCCCCAAATATAATTATGTTTCCTATAAGGCATTGTTAAATTTGTTTGTATCAGAAAAGACAATTTTAAAAGAAACAGCCATGCACTGCGCACTGATCAATTGACAGATTGAGCCACGAATTGAATTTTTTTCTTGCACAGACTTTAACAAATTTTGTGTTTTTCTTTTTTGATTTTTAATAGAATAAAAATAAAAAAAAAAAACAATTTCATTTCAGTTCGTATTTTTATCCATATTTTCTCAATTTTTGGCTTCTTTGCATTAAATAAAATGTTAATTTTCGATTGCGTTAATTTTTGACATTTATACCCGGATGAATAAAATTTAATTTGGATTTTTTTTAGCACTTTTGTTTCTACAAAATTTCCCATTCATATTAAACAATATACCTTGCTCTTAATTTTCTATCTGAAATTACCAAATTCTTTTGAAAAGTCTCTTTAACTTTTTGATCACTGAGCGGTAAAACGAGACTGAAATTATAAGGATTAGAATAATGAATGGCTAAAAGTATTGGTATTAATTTTTTTTCATTTTTTAAAGAAAACAACATTTGTAAAAATTAAAAAAAGTAGGCGTGGCGAAAGTATAAAGTCTTCATATTTTGTTCTAAGTTCTAACCTGTATTCTCTTCAACTTAAGCTTTAAAAGGGTTTTTTCATACTTGGTGGGCATGGTAGTTGGTGAATTTTTTGACTTTTCAAAAGACTTACTCAGCAATCCATGTGGCAGCTATTAGTTTGTTGTGCTTAATTAATTTTTTACTCCGCCGCACTTAATAGCCAAAGAGTTTGGTTAATTTAAGCGTGCAGTTCCGAGAGGTACCATTGTAAATGTATTTAGTTGTGAAGCCTAAAATATAAAAAAAATACTTTAAATAGTTCAACAAGTTCATTATCAAATTAAATTATATTATATTACTAAAACCATATTTACGGCCCTTAAAACGAGATATAAATATCTGAAATCCACTCAGTACTTTCTCCAATATAACGAAAAGTTATGAATACTGTTGTCATAGCTACCTGCCTAACGAAAAGCGCTCATCCCGAGTGGTATCGTTTGAAAGGTTTTAAAATACTGATTACAGTCGTTAATTCGAAACTCGAGGGACTTTTATAATAACATGAATTATCGAGAGTTTTTAATATCAAATGATTCGAAATTTTGTTCGACAAAAAATATGAAAGTTCGAATTATTGAGTAATATTCAATTATTAATTATTAACTGCTAATTTTCAGCAGTCGCCATGCATTTATACCTTTTAGGACTCATAACTAACACAATCTTTTAATTTGTAACCAACGAAAACTAAAACCAAACTAACCAAAAGGAAGTGTGTGTCAAACTATATACAAGTTACAAGTTTGAACTTGCAATCTGATAATTTTGAATTGTCGGGTGTTTTTCGCCTATGCCTTCGAATTAACGCTTCGTTTTGTTACGAAGCGGTGATTTTTGTTTTTTCGAATTACCAAGTGCTTAAAAATGTATAGATTTTGTTTGAAATATAAAGAGATTTTCTAGGGAACTCTTGATAAGTTCGAATTACGGAGAGGTTCGAATTAACGCAGGATTGAAACGAAAGGCGACTGAATATCTTTCAAACTATTTACCAGATTGCAATGTATTTTCCTTAAATCGAAGAACCTCCGGAAGATTTTATGATTTAAGGACTTTTTGATTTCCTTTCCAGGACAAAAAAAAACTTTGGATTTTTTCTTCCTATGTACATATGTATGTATAAGACTTTAGGTAAAAAATTCAAGGCAATCGCAGGTAAGTATTTATTAGAACTTAATCCGTTATTCTTTTCTAATTACACACATTTGGTCAATTCTCGTTCAATAATAATATTTTAGTCCGTTAATTATTGTTCTACCGACTCACGACTAAATATAATCAAATAAATCAAAAAAAAAAATAATTATTAATAGGTATATCCTAAAATGCCACTTGGAGCCCTTAAAACAAAATATGATTGTCAAAAAACTTTTCCATAAACATGGCATTTCTTTTTAGTTATGGTTCTTAGTCAGAAGGCATTATTGTCATTATTTCTTCGAATATTAAGCGGATGAAGCTGTAACCGCTATGATCTGCGAATTTTTATTATCGCATCATGAAGGTTTTTATGAGGGGCGAAGCTTATTTCCAACACGACAAGTCAAACCAAAACAAGAAACCATTTCTCTTTAGCGATAAAAGTTTTCTGATGGTCTTAATGTCATGGATATTCACTGATAGTTCTCCAAATGATTTTATTGTGATATGACCCTCAACACCTAGTAAATAAAATAGGAAAACGTATTTACCAAAAATAGTTTTAATTTGCACAGATCAAACTGCGATCCAATAAGAAGTCAGTCATGCGATCTTTGTGATCTTATAAAGTTCATCTGGACAATTTCACTTTACAAAGCTTGCTAATCTAACTAGGACTGTACTGTACTCAGCACATGGTGATTACTCCTTTGCTAGTTTCATTGTTTGAAAGTGCCTATTAAGTGAAATCTTACCATCAAGGATATGACCCCATTGCATCCATCATCCCATCAATCATATCTACAATCATCTTATGTTATTCCCTGTGACATTATCGATATTCTCGATCTGTTGCGCAATTAACTGCAAAAGTTTGCGTCTCAAATTCAAAGTAAATCTTAATGAAATATGGCACACTTAGCTAGCACTATAAGCGGCACTCAGTTCGCCAGACTCAGTGCCGCTTATCAACTCCTCTTGCTCTTCCCTCGTACATATTCCATAGGTACACACATGCCTGACGCTGGCTGTGTGTAATAACTTTGAAGAGTGTGCCTTGTAAATAATATGGAGGAATGTATAATGAATATAATACCATCACTCGTGCGTATTTAATTTATCTCTAAAGTGAAAAGGAATGGGTAGAACTTCAAAGCGTATCACCGGTGCGGCGCGCCGGACTGCTTATATGAGTAACTCTGTGCGCGTCCATCACAGATAATCTGCTAGTTTTCTATATTTTGTGAGATGAAGATGTGTTGGATAGAGATACTCTACTATCTCTGCAGAGCACCCTTGCCACCAAATTATCCTATAAAGAAAAGAATCTCATCTATATGAATACATCTGTACATAGTTGGCGACACGTTTACTCAGCATTCCTTGTATAACCTCAAAACAACTTTTGTTTCCCTGTTTTTTTTCTGTGTCAGATACAAGGGAATCATTCTTTTGCGTGGCCCCGTCTGTTTCGCCTTCTTTTTTCTTCTGTCTGTGGCGGTATTCACTGACCAGTGTGATGCAATCAATGCAATTGCTTGTTGCGTATTCCACATTTAGCTTAGCCCCATGTGCATCGCCGAGTGACGTTGGCACGCCACTGTGGTGGTCTTTATCGTCGTCCTAGTGTCTCTTAGTTTCCTCGCGTAATCGTGTGTAAGCAAGCGGCCACAGTAATAAAAACGATAAATTGCTATCACTTTACTTGATGCCGCAGAATGCGGAATTCAATATGGACACGTGCTAGAAGAACGAATTCAGTGCGCATACTGTGTCGGTGTCGGTGTTAATTCGATTTTTCTTTGCGTTCGATCAAATCAGGCACAACTTAGTTTTGAGTGCAGTACGGGTTAATAGGGTTGGACCGCCAATCGACAGGAGCTTGTTACTGTTCACCGATTGATGCCCAATTGGCTGCCGAAGTATCTCTTTGTAGTTGTTTTTCACAGATCAAAATTTAATCTGTTGATTGATCAGTGATCTGCATTAGACCTACAAGTGGAACTTTATGTGATCTCTAGTCGCCGGAACTATTTGCTGATTGCTGTGACATTTGCAGTTCAAGCGATTTGTAGGTAATACTTCTAGACTAGAAGATCAACGTTCATTTTTGTAGAAAACTTACGACTCCTGTTGAGATGGGGTCTACATTAGAAGGTAGTTTGCACGCTGTACTTGGCGGTTATTGCAATTAATGACTGCATCTCAAAATTTCCCTCATAATCCAATATCACTCCATTATGCTCATAGGAAAGTGCTCGCTTAATAAGAAAATGCCGAAAATGCAGCCGACCTTTATATCATCTTTCTTACTCACATCAAATCAAAAAGTAAAAGTTAAATTTAAGGTAAAGTAGTATCTCTATCTCTATCGTCAATGAGTCAAATTTCATTAAAAAAGTGATAGAATTTTTTTTAAACTTGAGTGTTGTGTGCAAATCGTAGTGTTATTCATCAAGAAACAAAATGGTTTGACAACCGCAATTGTAAAGAGATAATTTTCGTGCCTTATACGAATACAAAATTTCCAATGACATACCTAAATGTGAGCAAGAAAGTTGAAAGATTCCGTTTGGATTGAAAAAAGTTTATTAAAAGAAATTCAATAATGAAAAATTGGATGATCAAGTATATAAAACATACTCTCTCCTTGCGGATTCTTCTCATAAGCAAACAAACAAATTTCTCGATACCATCAGTTTTTTAAGAAAGAAAAAATCCACCTGTCCGCATTTTTGAGATCTACTCCTCTTTTCCACACTGAACAATTCTTAAGCTAAACCATATGAAAGTAAATTACAGCACTGTGTTATTCATTTTTCTTACTTTTCAAATCTACACCGAAAATGTTCTATTTATTCAACTTTTCATTAAAAAATTTAACAACTTAGTTGCGAAGCCATATTTTGGGAAATGACCCATTTCGTGGGGATATCCAGTATAAAATTCCGTAAAAAGGGGAATATACAGCCTGATAGGACAACATTTGAGGAAAATCAATTTGAATCTTGAGATTTTGATGAACATTTCTTGTTTCCGAACCTTAGCCTAGTTTTATCTCGTTATCCTTATTTCCACACTCAAATGCTAATGCTGAGCGTATATTTTCAATGGTAACAGACGGGAAAACAAACAAAAAAGGAATCGCTTAAGAGGATCCTGCTTAAGCGCACTTTGTTTTGTAAGATCAGGCTTCAAGGCAAATAAAGTGCACGACTGCGTCATATGAAACTTTCCGGCTACATGAAATGCATTTTGTAATCCCTTAAAAAAAATAAAACCATCTCATAAAAATACCAAACTTATTTAATTCACTTTTTTAGTTTTGAAAAATTGGATTTACTCAAAAACGGTTCTAACAATATTCATTTCATTTTACACATTGGGCCTAATTGTTCAAAATACAAAAATTTATTGAAATCGTTAGAAAAAACGAATGTAATTTAAATTCAAGAATGTCGTTATATGTAAAATAAAATTATTTAAAAAATCGAAGTACGCAGATTTAAAAAAAAATAGTAAAATTGTTAGGAATTTCCCTTATTAGTTTTTGAGATATAAATTATCGTTATTCGATTGTTTTGTAAAAAAAAAAACCAATATTCAGTATTTTTGGCCTCATCTCGAGTATCCAAAGCACAAAGTCGTTCGAACAACTGTTGAGAAAATTTGTGATGTGATTTTTACAAAAAAAAAATTGTATGACAGATACCGTTATTTCAAAGGATAAATAAAAAATAAGGAAAAGCAGTGAGATTTTATTCTCAAAACTTTACATATGTACGAACTTTGAAGCAAATCCGTCGAACCGTTTTGCCATACAAGACAGACATCAAACTGTGATGACAGACAGACTGCCGGAGGGCATTGGCGGACCTATTCCAGTCGTAATATCATCCCTAATACTAAGTTTGAGTTCGAAATTTTTGCACGATCGCAATAACAATAACCTCGTATAAAAGGGTTTCTCAATAGTGACATAAAAATTTTGTATTTCAATACAAACGCACACATTTAAACTTTATTTATTATCTGTAAAAGGATAAAGGTCAGTCAAGGTGAAGTTCACAAATGAGCAACGTTCTATCCTACTTGAATTTTCGTTCGTAATAATTGTCACCCCAGACAAGTTCTATGTAAGAGTAAAAAAAACGCACCAGTCGAAGTCCCAAAAAGTGCTTTAGTTTAAAATGAGCCAAATTTATCGATTCCACGCACGCCGTTCACAGGATTGTGTATACTCAAAGATCGTGTTCCCTAACAAGAATAAAACGTTTTAAAGAAATCCTCAAATTCATCGAAAAATCAGCTCCAAGCTTGTTTCTGGTTTTTTAACTTTGTCATTAAGGGGTACATGGTATCACAGCTTCAAAAAATGATATGGTTTTATTGTGTTATTAATTTGTACAACATCTCGAGAATATTATCCTAAATTTTGAAGTCATTCGGAATAAAAGTTTCGGAGATACAGCCTTGGGAAGGTGCACACTCAATTGAATCACGAGGTTTATTTGAGGTTATCCAAACTTTAAACGCGTTTTTCTCGAAACTGTGTTTCCAAAGTCGGTCAAAAGTTCTCGAAAACTTTTTTTTTCTGTCTGTCAAAAATCCAATTTTCATTTTTTTTATTCGTTCGTCCAAATTCTAGTTTATGGTCTTAACTAATACACGAATTTTTTTTTTCACTACATTTGATTTTATCACGAGTTCTACTGTCAACGCGGACGCACCATTTTTCCGAGAGGTCACCGGAAATGAATAACCACTTTTGTGAGGTTTTTTTGAATATTTTCCTTTGAAAATTTCAAACATTTTTTTTCAAATGTATATCTTTAAGACAGTAAAAAGTTTGAATAAAATTGTTTACTTCTTATATAAAAAAAACATCGTTGGTACGTCCTTATTAAAAAAAAGAATCATAAAATATATGTTGACTTTGGACTTTCGGCGTCATGAAACCCCTTAAGCAGAATTTGCAATACTGATTTGATATGATCTATTTTATTGCTTATTTGTATGCCTTAAAACTAACTGCAGTTGCTCCTTATTTAATTAGTATACTTCCTGCTACCTTCCTTACTTCCTTATTCCCATATTAATCCTTTTTAAACTTTTCCATTGAACTTCTATCTGTACGTGTGCGCCTCTTTAATGTCATTTAGATATTTATGTACGAAATTGCTAAATTGTTTTCTTAATAATTCACGGTCACATTCGCGGTTCCTCGAACCAAGGCTTCCTTGAAACTAGCGAATACTATGGCTGCATTAAATAATATTGCAAACAAGAAAATACACATTTGGAATGCAAGTGAACGTTGTTCTGTTCAAGTTCAAACCAAAATATTCACAGGGTATCTATTGGTGTGTATGTTCTGTGCAAATGCACAATAAAAACAAAAATTTCCAACCAATATCAGCACAGCACTACTTACCCATGTAGATATAACCTTGGACGTGCAACAAACTAACAGCTAATAGCTAATTCGAAGCACAGATATTCAAATTTTTGTGTTTATTATTGCCACCCCCATTTCAATAACTGGATTTCCGGCCAGCACCACTAGCGTCAATCTAATATGACTCTTGCGTGACATGAACCATGTCGGACTCGGAGCCACCTTTTAGGAATGCCGTCGGTCGCTCGGTCGGTCGTCATCGCCAGCCGCCACAACAAAAGACCAATCATGAAGCTCACCATGCGGAACCGCACACTCTGCGCTGCTGGTGATTTGCTTCACAGTTTCACTTTCGATTGTAAGGTGATACCCACACCACGCGATATACTTCACTTCTCTGAGAGTGTACCAAAGCGGTAAGTTAACGTTTAAGGATCCCAGGAATGTAAGGGTTTGAGAAAGGGTTTTACAATTGCCATCAGAAAGAGGATCGGGGGATCAATAGATCTCTTTGAAAATATATTTTTATAAAGTTCATGATCACGTTCACGATCCTAACCTTTTGTTTACATAAAACTCACTTTCAATAGCCAAATCCTTGAAAAGACACAACAGTGCACATAATTTATGGTCTCTGTTGAATGTGTTACGTTACTATAGTGTGCGGTGTGTCCCATTGACCTCGTTACAATTCGGAATAATGGCGCTCTGCCAGAGCAAATGCAAACAAAACACAAAGTTGAGGTTGACCGCCCACACTGATTTTAATGGAAGTAGTAGTAGGTATAGGTCGGCCGCCCAATTCAGAATTGTTATTCTAACTTCGATATAGTTTGGCTTATGGCGGCTTGCTTTCAATGAAAACAGTGGAAAGTACTTAGACACACTTGTGGGTTAATATTGTTATAAATACGAGTAGACCCGTATCGCATTAATCCACTTGCAGGCCGCAATTATTCGATTGCGGAGATACTTCATTAGATTTGAGAAAAATACAATGTCTACTCCTATACTAGCGGCCAAAGCATTTCCAAAAATCTAGTGTTGGGCGTCCTTTCCGATTTTGATTACATTGAAGGAACATACAGATCCACAGGACAGCACTACTTTGAGTGACTACGTCTTCCCTCTACTGACCACTGATGCACATGAAATATTCGATATTTTACGATACGAAATACGAGTTACATGCTTCAGGGGGAAAGGAAATTAGCACATTAATAGCACAAGGTTTAAGTAGCACAACAACGTGGTGTTTTCCGGACGGTCGAACAGCCAACCAAACTGACTATTTATATTCATAGCTCGGCTCTCCAATGAGGGGAAGCTGGAGAAGAAGAAATTTGACGTTGGACGCCTTAGCACACATGGAGTAGCCAGAGCCTTCAAACAGCAACAGCTTGGTTATGTATTAGCGGAGTACTTTGATTAAATCGCTTTGCTGTATTGAATCTTTTTCATTTAACCACGCCGCTGTTTATCTTTAAGCTACATAACCATCCAACTAATAAGGCAAATAGCCACGTCATCCGTAACAAATTCGGGATCCTTTCAAGAAAAATCGATATCATCAAATTCAGTTTGGTCATTCTGAAATTTGGACCGTTGCAGGAAGGGGAAATCAATGCAATTTTCCATGGAATGATGAGGTGGGTGCAAGTGTAATTTTTAACTTTAGTCAACCCTTTTTTTAGAAATAATGACTTAAAAATTTAAAAGACTTAAAGCCTAGCTTGTTGTTGCATATGGAAAGGACCTGCAGTTTAATGCTGATTGAGAAGCTTCTCCTGACAGGTTTTACTCTAGAATGTTTGTCACCTCTTACGCAAGAGGTGGGACAGCGAATAAGAGCTTTAAGGGATCCAATGCCTTATCGCTTAGTAGTTCCACGCACTTAACCTCTAAGTCACTGCACCCACTCAAAGAAATCTACTTAAGAGAAAAGCGATATCCGTCATTAGTATCGGTATTTGCTAGGACAATCAAACTGCCCTATAGACTCCATTGTGACCCTGGACACCTGGTTTGCCGATCGTCTTTTAAGGAGATGGCGGATCCTGGCAACTGTAGATAAGACTGATGAAATCGCCAAATTAGGAAATACTTCTGCTCTCTCAACAACTTCCTAGCTCATTGAGAAGTGTAGGGAGATTTTGGCGGACATGTGAACACAAACATGTGAACACAGACGGGAATGAGAAAACCGACGAGCTGGCCAGACTTGGCACCTCTCTTTCCCAAAGTATGCGGAGGTAACATACCCTCAGGTTTTTTGATTATCTATCCTCGCACTTCACGGCGAGGGCAGGGTCTAGGTGGCGCAGTCTGACGAATTGCGTCATCTACAGAAAGACTTGGCCCAAACACAACTAATCCAGAAATTAGCATCATACATACTACATGAAACGCGTGGGCAAGTGGCCGTCAGCACGGGCCACTGGGAATTAGGTGCGCACCCTGCTAAGCTCGGCATTCCCCCTAACAATCACTACGCAGTTGTGATGACATTAATGAGAGAGAAATAGTATTTCACCTTCTATGCTGGTACCCGGCGCCAGACATCGAGCCAGACCTTCCTCAACTCCACTGGGTGGATTTGACAACACCTTACGTACCTATCAACCTACAGCTCTCTCAACTAAAAAGGAACAATGAACAATTGAAATCCCGGCAAAAAGACCCAAATCTGATAACGCGGTGAAATGTGCAGTTTGGCAGCAGTTCATCCGAACTGTTCCAAACATGTACCGGATTCCGGTAAGGAAACGCGCCATCATGTGACTTATTTAATTTTATTCTGGAAAAGATTTATATAGTGCACTATGTTCAACAGATCCGTAAAACTCCTTGGATATGCCGATGATATCGACACCATCGGCCGCTCTCAACGTAAGTCTTTGACGACAATTGTAGAACAGGCAAGTTTAGTTGGTCTTGAAGTTAACGAGGATAAAACCAAATGCATGCTTTCAAAAAACAAGCAAACATCTGTCCACTGGTTAGGAGAAAACGCAACGGCTGAAAGCAGATACTTCGAGGTGGTAAAAGAGTTTACCTTCATCGGGGTTGCCAGTTCTTTTCTATAGTGCTGAGACTAAACACTTTTGAGAGAAAATTTCTTCAAAGAATATTTGGCACTGAGTGCGAGGGGGGATACAACTGGAGGAGAAGATACAACTGGATAACTGGAAGCTGCGTACATGGGACTGTAGGGGATGTAAGGCTACTTTGCCTCAAGCAGAGACACTCCACGGATCAGGAGTCTGTTAAGAAAGTAAGCAGGTGGGCAAATTAAAATACATGTTCAGTTTCTGAACATATCTGACCAAATCTGGATCTGAAACACTCTAAGGACTTGATCTCTCAAAGCAGACAGAACTTTAGTAAACCAAAATTGGACTCTTGCAGAAGTTGCATGGACGAAGATGGATCAGGAAGCTATTCCCTAACTCCTTTGTACTCTCTTGAGAAAAACAAAGCTCCTTTTGCTATGAAAATCCAAGTGATATTACATTGACGTTAGAAGTCTTTTACTCTAATTGATTAAACAAGTATGGAAAATCTTTTCCAAGATCCCTATGGTATCACAACGGATTAAGCATTGGTCTAGGTATGTCGGTCTTATGCCACTTCTATCTAACCTAATACAATTTATTTTTGTAATTTGAGAAAGAAGTTTTATTTCTCGTCAACAATTAATTTCGTGCTGGCAGGCGGACCTATCTGAAAACATCCATCTCATACGTGATGCCCTCGATACATTCTAAAATGTTCGTAATTGCAAAATAGTGGAAACACTCTCAATATAAAAGTAAGTTCATATGCACCTCCGAAAAGCTTGATGCGGTGTTGAATCGATATGTATCTGAAAGGACAAATGACCAAATAGCATGAAAAGTAACAAATTAAGGTAGGACTCATCAAAATTTACTGCGCGCTCTTAGGAACTTTGATTTCAGTAAAGCAGATCAAATCAAATAATCGAATCTCCTGAAAAAAAACATCCAAAACGAAAACCTTTTCCCTTAAAAAAAACACACTGAAACAAAAATTACAAATACAAAAATGCGACTCTTTTCTCTCTCTTATAACAAAGAAATAAACATTTCAACATATTTTAATGCAAGTTATTTCGTTTAATTTTGTCAACAAATCTTCCAAAATCACAAAAAGAAAAATCATTCTTGAAATAAAAATTGAAAATTATCATTGTACGTTCTTTAAAGCTCGCTTTCCCGTTAAACGGTCCCAGCCACTCCTTATGTATTGCTGCCATTTTGATTGCTTCGTCTATAAAAAATAAAATAATAGCATTTTTTTTTGTTCATTGTTGATCAAAACTTACACCAATGAATTTAGCAACTACTGGCATTAGATAAACCATCCAAACGATGACCACAATCAAACGCACAAAATACATATTAAAGTCGTCCATAGTTCCTGCACCACTTTTTGGTGCTTGGGTAGTAGCAGGAGCTCCACCTTCTTCGTCTGCCATTGTTAATTTCTTTTATAAATTGCTCGAGAAGTTTCTGCGAATCGAAAAAAAAAACCAACGAATGGATAAAATTTCTTCTGGCTTTATTTTTATTTTTTTTCTTCTCAAATAGGACCAAGCGACCGAGTTTTACTACGACAAAATTCGACTGATTTCAATATTTAGTTTTTCTATTTTCATAAAATGATTTTTCCAAGCCTGCTTAGAACTTTAAGTAGAAAAAAAAATTTATTTGCAAAGTAAAAATGTAGAGTTTTTGAGAGTCTACACACAGAGATTAAAGCACACACTACGTAAAGTGATTTTCGGCATTTTAAAGAGGGCCCAAAAAAACAACTATATTCCTAATTTAAAAGCGATATCATATCGGAACCAGAGAAGTGTAGTGATATGAGAAACGATTATTTCTAAACTGCAACACCGACATGAAACCATTTGTCAACTATTTTATTGAAAAAAACCGAGAGAGCCTTTAGTTTTTTGAGAAAAAAAAAGCTCATAAACCATCAAAGTGAAGGCCAGAATGATATTGTTTTGTTGGACAAGAGTCACGGTAAGAATCGACTAAACTCTCCTTACTTCCGGAATTGCATTTTTGCATTGCAACGAGGTGGATCTGGTACTTCTTGTCCAAAGAGATACAGTCTCATTAGTCTTCTGTGGCCCAAGACGTATGATCTTGCTCTCAATACTTATTCGATCCCCGTCCAGAAGGTGCAGACTACCAGCATTTCACTGATCTTACATTGACTTTACTTGTCCGTGGTTTCAATTGCTCCCTTTCTTGTGTCCATCTTTTAAATTCAAAAATCGCATCGTCTGTTGTAAAGTAACCATACTGAGAAGTTGAGTTTATCACCCTTAGGCCACATCCGGCGCCGATAAGGGATTTCGTTACGTAGAAGTCCAGTTTCCCAGGCCTTAGCCACATCTATTCAGTGATATTTGTGATCAATCTCGATGTCCACTTGACCCGAGTTTCCAACTTTCATCGCCCTTTCTAACGTTGACTGGTGAGATAACTTTGCCACTCGTTGTTCCACTTCTATCTTCTACTCGTGTACATATATTTGTTTTTTTCAGCTGCCAATCTCCAAAACTATACGATAACTTCTTTTCTGTGTCGCAGCTAATTGCTTTCCCTTGTTTGACGGCTTCAGCCAAAACTGCGTATCCGTACAATAAAATCGACTTATTGATTGACACGAACAGTCTTCTGTTCAGTTTGCCTAATAAGTTGATTGTATTGTCAGTTCTTTCGAACGCTACTGTTGGTATTGTTTCGGACTCGAACTGGAACTGCATATTAATCATCCATTTTCGTTCTTCTTTTCCGCGAGAATTAGTAAACGTTTTTCAGCTGAGGACAAGTTTGCGGGACCACCTACAATCCTTCTAGGGGTATTCTGTCAGACGTTGAAACTTTCTGGTTCCGTAGAGAGCTCATAGTAACTGCCACGGTATCCTCACTGAAAAGTTGGTCTTTGTATTTTCGGTTGGAGAGGTAACCATAGTCGAATGAGTTAGAAAGAGTTCACAACAATATCCATTTTTTTCTGCGTTCAACAAACACCCAGGCGGGTGCCCATCTTGCGCAACTTTGTAGCCAAGTCTTCCACAAGGCTGATATCAATCTCTTCTCGTAGATATCCCCACTTTCGCATTTTACTCCTCTTAATGGATGTTTTCAATTCTACGCACAGCAGCGTTGGCAAAAGTTCCCGATAGGGCCATTTGGCCCTCTGTTTTGCGTTTCGGCCCTAGGCCCCTTGTAAATGGCTCTCAAATCTCGAAATTTTATGGATTTAAATTGTCTATAAAGCCTTATTGTGACAAATTATTAAGGTTTTCTTATAAACCATATATTTACTATAAACACTTTAATTTTTTGTGGAGGCGTTCGGTTTGTTGACTTCCGCCCACTCGACGATAATTTAGTGAGGACAGCAATAATATAACCTGAAGTCCAACAAGGCGGATAGGCCGGACTATTTGAGGCAACAGGTGATGACTCAAAAAAGAACATTCACTAACTCACTTCCAAGATTTTGGCAGAAGAATGTATGTCTGAAAAATGGGACCTCAGCATCGTTTATCCATTTCACAAGAAAGAAGTCCTTTTAAACTGCGACAACTATTACATACCAGTCTCCTAAACATCGCATATAAGATTTTGTCTGCCGTATAGTGCGAACGCCTGAAACCATTTGTCAAAGATCTGTTTGGATCCTGTCAGTGCACTCACCACCTTTTTATCGATTTTAAAGGCGCATATAACAGCATATAATTCCAGTCCTGCTCTATGAATCCAAAGTAAAGACCCATTCTATAGTGGATGAAGACATTCTTTGTCATTTTGAAAGAATTTTTTCGTAAGGTATTTGGTCCCGAATGCGTTGACAGGTTTTGGAAGAGACGATTCAGTGATTAGCTCTGGAAAAAATTTAGAGCATTTGAGATGTAGAGCGAATAAAGACCGACGCTCCAGCCGGAGAGAACGAAAAAGAGGAAACCCTTGCCTTAGGTGGCGCACACATATCAACGAGCACAGCAATGACGGCGGAATGGCATTCCGCCGAAATGTATTTGGTTTAGTTTCCCTAACTATTCGGTTTTTTAAATGAATCTTTGTTTTTATTTATGAAATTTTCCAATTTCAGACAAGAGACAGGATGAATTTTAACTTTTAACGCTGCCTCGCAGTTCTGAATTGCGCCAATACGACTGCAGTGTCTCAAACCGTTTCTTATATTTCCCCCGTGATTTTGCGTTCAGGGTATAACAGCAATTTGTTGGACGCAGTTGCCGACGTCTGTTTCTAGTGACTCTGTGAAACATCGCTGTATCCCATGCCTTAGCCAAGTTCCATGAAGAAGTTCGTCTTTGACACATCTGGCTGAGGGACATTGTCCACTCAATATCCTTCGCACTAAGCCACCATCTAATATGACTAGTAGTCAGTTAAACTAAATTTTTACTCCAGAGTACTTTGAGAAGACTAAGATATGCACATGAACATCAATGCTCCGGCACGCAGATTATTCGATTTAGTTCGGATTCTATCAGGTGGGTGCAGTGGCTTAGTGGTTAAGTGCGTTGGACCACTAAGCGAGAGGTCGCTAGTTCAAATCCCGACCTGTACCACCTGATAGTTTTTATTCGCTGTCCCACCTCTTGCGAACGTCTGACAAACATCCAAGAGTAAGAAATGAGAAATGTCATGAGAAGCTTCTCAAAAATAAATTGCCGTTCGGAATCAGCATTAAACTAACTGTATAGGTCCCTCCATTCGTGTCAAATATACAACTTCGCACACACAATGGTTGGAAAAGCTAGGCTTTAGGTCCTGTATGGGCCGTTCACGCCTAATATTTATTTTTTATTCTATCAGGCTCACAACTAATAAATAGGTGACAGATGACAAATAACATGCCACCTTATAACAGATGAAAGTTTATAAGTTAGTACCGGCTAGTAAACTAGGTTTGCAAATAAGGATCGGTGTCTTAACAAACTCTGTACAAACCTATCACAGATCGATGTGTTAAAAGTGATTGCTGAAATTTGAGAAACGCAAGCGGTTTGATCGAAAATCTGTGTTTTGTGTCTACTTTTGTCTACTAATTGACAGCATGCTGACAATTCGCCCAAATAATTGACAACAAATCGTAACTAATGACAACAAGCAATTTTAGTTATTACCTAAAGTCAGTTTTGGCGTAGGGATAGATGAGCTTGGCACAAGTCTCATCATAAGAAAACAAAGGAAACTAATTAGAAATTCGATTTTGACTTGAGGTAAAGCAATTTAACAAATATCAATTACCTCGCAGTTTATTTATTCATAAAAGACCCCCCAACACATGCAATTATTATTAGTCTGTGAATCTATTAATAAACTATTTGCAAGACCAAACTTACACATATCTTCACTCCTAACCGCGGAACAGGTCTTTGTTTTTGTAAACATCACATTAACATTCCGAAGACAGAACTCATTCATTCCCAACCCTCGTTTTCATTAGAAAAAAAAACTCAACTCATTTTGACAGCACAATTGCGTCGTAATCGCCGAGCTTACTCAGATATGACGTCTCAGATGACACATTAACTCAACGACGACGACACACAGTGTGCAGTTAGAAGAAATCTTTGAATCATTTTGTGGTCTTATGTAGTATGACTCAAAAATGAATAATTAGACATTTTCCGAGAGGAGCAAATTGACTGTCACTGCAGCTGTCAAGGACACGCTCAATTAGGTCACATCACAAGCTCAGGTCGTGGGGTACCAACTGCCAGCTCGTATTGGAGCAAACGGCATTTGTATGTGTGATTTATTATCGATTTAGGAATGGGGTAGGGCTTCTTGAACTCAGCATTCCGTTCGATACACAAGATCACGACAATTGTCATTGCCAGCGGGTTCATGCGAGATTTGTCGATGGTGGGCGGTAGTTAATAGTTAAAATATTTCGACCAGTATGGTTTGCCATGCGATGGAAATGAAAGCTTTGCCATTGATTGTGCGCGGTAAAAAAAAAGAAGTAAGAAATTCTTGCATGAGTTTCGAGTTGAAGATCAAAGTGTTTGGAGCGTAATGCCATTTGAAAGTCGTATTTCGGAACATAGATGACACGGTAAAAGCAGAATGATATGCGGCAGTGACATTGAAAATAAGGATCGATTTTGTAATACATACATAAATATTACAAATAAATAGCACCATATGTAGGAACATTTTGACTCAAAATGGGAAGTGATGACGAATGAAGAGGGACTTTTTATAAGGTTGAAGGGCAATCATATTACTAAAAACTGAGTGTACAATGTTTAGGCCAAGGCTTCTTTAGCGCTTCTCTAAAGCCTTTAGCCGAAGCAAACAAAGTTAAAGTCTTTCTGTCAGTGCTGCTCTAAATGGAGTCGCTGACGTAAGCGGTTGGAGGAAGCTGGTCCAATGAAAATCGGTAAAACATTACAACTTCATTTGGGATTTAAAGAGTTATTCTTGCTTTTGCCATGTATAATTTTACTAGCGAAGTCTTACAGAAGTAATGCTCGCTAAAGCTTCCGTAGCGGCTTGACGTAATTTTAATACAAGCTTCCGCGTTGATAGAGTCAATATATATTGTTTAAGGAAGTTAAAATTAAAACTATTTTATGAGTGGAAGCAAATACCTACAATGCTTGTATTTTTGAGTTATTTAAGTTCTGATCTTTCATTTTTGTGTAATATCCTTTTTTGAACCCTCAATACTTTTTCAAGGTTCGGAAAAAGATGCAATTGAAAATGTTAACATGGTCATAAGAACTAGAAGATAGATAATTCAATTAAGAACTTCTCATTAAAATGTCCTTAAAATCTTACAAAAAATAATATTGTCTTTAATTTTCCGAATTGTTCGCTCATAAGTCATGGGTAAAAACCCCTATCGTGGAATCCGTCGGAATAGAGTTTTACTTTAATTACTGGATTTCCTTTCACTTGGTACTGATGTCGTAGAATCCGCGGGAAACATCTCCTTATCGATAGGTTTTTAGGAAAAGTAGTCTTTCATTTGTCAATAAATAAATGTGTAGTGACATTTGTCCGAGGCAAAAAATAAGAGTTTTATAATAAACCAGTCAAGCCTATGAAATCCGCAATGACTTTAATGCGGATGAAAAATTGTATTGGAGTACGTTTTCTACACTACACTAGACCTAATTCACAGTACCGATACACAAGGTAAATATACTTGTAGTCGCTTAGAACTAGCTTCTGAGATTCTGACATTCACTGAGCCCAAAAAAAAACTCCGTACTCTAGCTAGTGTACCCGCGAGCAAAAAAAATGTAATTTTCGTTTTAAGATTGGTTGGATGTAATGTAATAAGGGGTAAGCCCAAGGCATAAAAAAGAAATGAAAAAATACAGATTTTAACATCGTTGGCAAGTAATGAAGAAGAATCCATTCATTAAAGTCGCAATATGTTCACTTTTTCAACTATTAAAATTCATTCACTAGTAAAAATACTTTAAGGCCTGGAATTACTGCAGTCTTCAGGGATTTACTGGATTTACTGCACGTCATCATCATCACTTTTTCATCCAAGACTACATACTATATATTCGCACATGCGGACATTCGGTGTTGATGCTTCGACGCAGCTGAAAAAGGACGCTTCAATCATAATATCAAACTAAATGGTTACTTTGTGACCCGAAGTCACATTTGAAACGACTAAATTGCAACTTTTTCGGAAAATTGCAAATAATTAATCATACAAAATTCAAAATGAATGCGTAAGTGATTGCACTGATTAATAGAACTGGAAACAAAAGTTGAAGAACAATTGTTACACATTCTTTGAATATGACAAATTTCTTTCCTTCTTTCGCACGTTCAAATCATCCTATAGCATCCTTTAGTTTTTTCCCTGCCTCACCATCACTGCCACCTCATATATATTACATGGAAAAGCGTTTGCCGACCTTTAGACTTTAGAAATATGGGAGTCGGTGATTGCTGATAAACAGTAATCACCAAATAAACTCTGCATCACGGCAACACTGTCCTGTTTCTTTCGATTTGCGGTCAAAAGTTCAACTGATACTTAATTATTTTGGTCAAAATGACATAAATATTTGGCCCATACAGGAACTAAAGCCTATCCTCTCCAATATTGCGTATGCGAAGCTATGTATAATGTTTGAGACATATCGAGGGGACAAGCTTAAAACCAATTTCGAGTGTCAAATTTTTAAAAGGCCATTCATGACAGTTCCCGCTTTTAGCTGTTTGTTGGACTGCAGGAGGTGGGGCAGCGAATAAAAATCGTTTAGGGGACACCTCGCTTAGTAATCCAAGGCACTTAACCACAAAGCCACTGTACCTGTATCAGTTACTTAGTAACATGAATAACATATCAACTATCGCCTATCAGTTATTACCTTAGCCGATTCCACTAAGAAATTTGGAAACTGCTTTTTAATGCAGCCCACGCGAGGTTACAGAATCCTAAAATCACATAACTTAGCAAAACTAAAAAAACAAACAAGTAAATCCTTGATAAAACATCTAATCAAGTCATAATGGGGCATACTGCATACATATACCACCGTCGGTCGTCGCCGACTCTATTCACACCCCTTACAATTATCTCCAGCATCCATTACTAGACATATGCGCTGAGTAGTAGTTCTATTTTTAGAAATTATGGCTATTCTCGCTTTTTATGCATTTTTTTTTTCTCGGTTTATTTATTGTTTTTGTTTTTTTTTTTTTATTTGCTTTGCAACTAATTATTCACATATAGTACTCGTTCATATACGAAGCGAAATGGCGATCAAATTAATAGTATGTAATACGCGCAGTAGTCTGAGTAAAAGCGCGGGATGGCTAGTTTGTTGATGTGTACTTTTGTTTATGTTTTTTGTTCACTTTTAGCCGCAAAAAAAAAAACACTTAGCAAAACTCTATTTACAAGTACTAATAGGTATTGTGCAACGCGCTCGGCGCAGTCGTGCCGCAATGGAGTGATAGAAATTTGAATTAAGACTAACGACCGGAAATGCCACAGTGATTTAATTATTTTATTTTTTTTTTTATTTTCCCGCATTAACTTTTGCATGTTATTTCATGTTTTTTTTTCTTATACTGCGATATTTAACTTTTCATTGCATTTAATTTATAAAATGACAGACAAATTGTTTTATCTGAGTGTGGGGGTGGCAAATTCGATTACACTTAATGATCTTGGATTTATTATGACCGGAGGACTTTTCAAAGTTGAGGTAATTCGAAGACATTATTTATGAAGATCATTTCCATAATCAAGTTTAATATTTAGCGCTGCTGAATGACATCTTATACCTGTCATGTACACTCCTCTCTTTAAGAGATGATATAGCTTTAATAATGCGCAGATTGAGCTGGATCAAAAAAAATAATCTATATATCCTAAGACGCTATTATGAGTTTAAGGACGCGAGGCACATTCGAATTATACATATTTTGTAAAATCACTATTAGGAGTTTCAAAAAGGCACATAAAGTTTGGTTAAATTGATTGTCTAATAATAAAGATGATAGAGCTCTCCTTGAATTGTAATACGGATGTTGCAAAAGTCTTACCAAGAAGAAGTTCATTTTAATTTATATGGAGACCCGATACGAGAGCAGAAAGAAATATCTTTTTTGCTACTGCTACAAAACGGACTACCCACTAGCAACAAGGAGCTCAACCGTCTCAAGGATATGCCCAGAGAAGGAAAAATACTCAGGAAATTCGTTCGCCGAAATTTATTCCAAAACTTCTCAGGCTTTACTTTCCAATCCCAACTAAAAAGAAGAAATCAAAACTTTACTCGAAGAAGATAAGAAAGCAATCTTCGAAAATTACCTAAGCTGGATGAAATCTCCTTCAAGTTTTGGAAATAGGTGGGATATTTGAGGCTCATGAACTTATTTCCAAACATATGAGAGGTTATCCAATGTCTAATCAGTGGAGGAAAAATGATCTCCCTTCTTTGCAGAAAGAAAAGGGAGATACGCGAAACTGTGATAATACCCGTTCTATCAAGCTAATGCCAGATGCCATGAAGATCGTCGAACGAGATATAAGACGGCGTGATTACGTGACTCTTTAAAGTATTTGCGCTTAGTGTTGGTTGAAGGCTTGGTCTTTAAAACGGAACTTCAGTCTTCCTTGTTGTCTCGGACCTGAAAGGTGGAACTTGAAGATCCTGTTAGCTGGAGCGCAATTATCCATTCGCTCGATGTTACCGATTTTTGGACTACGTCTACATTTTGGTACAACTCATAGAACTCGCGATCTTCATTCGCACACAGGACCAAATAATATTTGATATTTGATCCTTATTTCGAAAGTACATGAATTATACTTTGCCGACAGTGGAACCATCATAAGCGAGCATCAAACTTCCTTCCTTTCCTTGGTTTTGATTTTGGGTGGATGATTTTGAATGGAATGAGTAATCTTATTAGCCCAAGAAGGACAGAGTTTCTGTATTTCTTATTCTCCCACCCAATCAGACCCATTCCGAATATTTCTTTGAATAGAAAAGTTATTCTCAGGAATGTTCCCTACGCTGATACCAAGAATCTACATAGACCGTAGTTATTCGTCCGGCGCTTGACCTTCGTCAGAATAAAATGGCACTACACTGTGCACTTGACATACTAAAAGTGTTAAAAAACGACAAACATATGGCTTTTTAGCAAACAATCTATTAGGAGCTTTACTTATCCCAGCTGGGCCTTTATAAAGAATGTTTGAACTTCCTGGAACTTGTGATTCGGAGGAACTCTAAGCTGGAGAATTGATGATCGCTTGACAATATATTTCACAATTTTGAAAAGCTATTATAGGTCCTGGCTATCTTCCTTTTCACACAGTGGACCGAAGTTAGGGGAGGTTTTTTTGTTGGAGCCTCAGTATCACTTCTCCCGTTATAAGCGGAGCTGATGGGCTCCTCAAGTAAAATGCTTAAAAAGTCTATCGCTGTAAGCTAATTCAATGGAAGACCAGTACAAACGTGGATTTCGTTTCTACGCCGTAATAGTTGACCTGATTCTCCGAAAAGGTTCCTTTGGATCTATATGGATATCATTAGACCACTCCTCGTATACGCATCGGTTGTTTCGTGGAACAGGCTTTCGCGGAAACGTGTTACTACTTCTTTTGCCAAACTCCAAAGAATAGCATGTCTCTGCCGGGGGCCTTCTCTAGTCAAGCTGCATTAAAAGCGCTGCTTAACCCTCTTACCTTGCTAAACACTTAAATGTGTTGGGCTTAAGCGACACCACTACCTGTCCTGCTTGCGGTGAGGAGGATGACACAGCAGAACACTTTCTCTGCAGTTGTCCGGCCTATGCTCGCATCAGGTGGCGGATCTTCGGGGCTGACGTGGTGAGTGCCGAACATCTAAGCTCTTCATCACTGAAGCTCCTTCCTTCTACGAAAGACGGGAAAACTAAGTACATTAATGTAAGGTGTCTGAATGGTATTACAAAGGACCTGTAGTTGTGTCTGAGTGATCCATGGGATAGTAGCAACCTCCGACAAAAAAAAAAGTTTGCCGGATCTAATATAGGAGTCACATCTCCCGATGAACTGTTGCCAAATTGCTCATTGCATTACGTTAAACCCCGACGTCGTAAGACCATGATAAGTGTTGAGCTATTTCGATGAAATAGGGATCGCATTTTTTTGTAAAAAATATGCACTCGTTCTTCATTGACTGGTCATCGGTTTTCTTCCTGACCTATCACTCTACCTCTCTTACTTATCACTACCAATTATTTTAGTTCGGCTTCGCCACAAACAAGGAACAAATATTCTATGTGTTAGGGCAGGGCAGGGGCAGCGATATAGCCTTAATTTAGACCCACCAACCAGATAACCAGGAACCATTGACATAAAACACATCGTTTGTTTGACTTTCCTTTCGAACCGACAATAATAATGTTCCTCGGTTACTCCCTTCTGAGAATTCAGTTTCACACCTTTTCAGCACAATATAGCTAATTATATCCTCCCCCCCAGTAAGAAGGTGGGAACATCATTTAAAAACTTGAAGCAATCACGCAAATTTCATTGCCCATTCCATATTTAATCGATTCATGGCCATCAGGTTCGGCTTTATGACATCTGCACCTACATAATCTGCAAGGCTAGTGACACCCAAATTAAAAAGTAAACTTCCTTCGTGCTGGTCGTTTGCTGCGGCAATGAGTAATTAGCCCCAATTCCTAAGGGTGCACTGGCTCCGAAAATGCCCATCCATAGGACCAGCCAACAATCTAATTAGTCGAGATACTTACATTTTTTCCGGCAGACGAGAAATGCGTGAAGGCTTTCTATGTTAATTAATATGAAACTATGTCCGACTTGGTCTCATGTGGTAAATTATCACCTCGACTCTAACCAGCAACAAAAGAGAGGAATAAAAACTTTACAAAATACTTCTAGTCGTAATATTAATCAATAAGGTCACGAGTGCTGGATACATTTGGAGTTAGGAATGCTTTTAAAATGTGTTTGTTAACCAATTTGACCAATTTTCAATTAATAACCAGAGTTTTTCTCAGTTCTGCTGAAATCCAGTTGGGGTTCTACAAAAGTGGAGTCCATAAATCATAGATTCCATTGCAATTAATACACACAGGCACACATATGGTTTGCTGCAAATTAAATGGAATAGTTAAATAATTAACTCATTGCTGGCTGTTATATCTAGTGTACGAATGCTGCAAACAATTTCCGAGAAGATCGATGTGGAATTAGTTTCGCTTATAGGAATATGCCTAAAGTAAATGTCACAGCGAATTAATTTTATTTGAATACCGAAATACCCGATTAGATCATGGATACAACTTAGTTAAGGTATATTATAAATTTGGGAATTAAATGGATTTGAAACCAATTTAAGGTTAAAGGAACTGAGGCACAATACAGCAAGAAACCGATTATGGTTATGGTGGCTTATCGGTTGCTTACCTTATTCGGCAGTAAATAAAATTTCTTATAGTTAAGTTTTTTCGGGTTGGCAGCACTGGTTAGTAATGGCGTCCAAACGTCATCTGTCAAAGTGAAAAGTTTTCAGTATACTCTGCCATTTAATCATGGAAAGGCTTACAAACGTGTAACGATTGCAAATTATTGAAATTTATTACAAAATTTGTGCTCTGTAAAAAATGTGCAATGTTTGTTAAGACCATATTATGATCGTCTTAATCAATCTGGTGAATCAACAATTCGTGCTGTTATCACCAAATTTACTTTGTTGAGCATTAAACCATCGACTCGCATGCGTTCACTGCGTACCAAAGAGAATATCGCAGTCGTAGCGTCCAATGTTAATGAGGATCGTGAAATGTCAATTCGTTGCCCTTCTCAGCAATTAGACATGTGTTACTCAACCACTTGGAAAATTGGCAGTCGCAGTGACATCATCATAATAATCATATAAAATCATAATAAAATTTGACCTCAAACTAAAAAATGAAATATGGCCCCAAAAATACGAAAAATGGCCCCAAATCATAGAAATCGCGTGTTGTTGTTTTCCACATAAATTTTTGGGGACAGTTTTTTTCTTTCCAGAACCATTTCCTCCTCGACAGTGGCTTAAGGTATTTCTTTCTTGTTTTTGGTGGCCCCAGATTTGCCTATGTCTGGCGATGAAAGTTTTGTCTTTTCTGTCGATTCTCCACCAGGTGTGGGCTCCTAAGCGGGTTGTCATCCCAAGGGCTACAAATAAGATAATTTAGTGAAAAAGTTAAAAAAATAATTGAATAGTTAAATAAAATGATTGAAATAGCGTCATCAAAGTGTCAGAGAATAGGAATGTAAAAATGTACCACTGGAAAACCTATGAAGCATTTTTTGACACTTGACTTAAGTGTTGTTCTTTGGCATATGAACATTCAAAATATATAGAAATCATTGCAGGGGGATAGACTTCTTCAGCCTTATTCATAAACAAATTTTAAGGCCAGCGTAACTTTACGCAATACTTAAACTGCCTTACGCAGCAAAACATTATTTATAAAACTTAAGCAACGTTTCTTGAGCGATGCGTAACCTTAGCGCCAAAATTTGCGTTTAGAGGCTGCGTAAGGTGTGTGTTAATTTTTTTTTTTTTATTGCAAATGTCATTTTTACAATTTTCCTGCAAAAAAAGGTATAAAGAGATATAAAAATGTCATTTCAAATGCGGCTTTTGTTAAGAATATCGATTTAATTAACTTCTTTAGCTAACAAATCAACCTGAGACAATGCAAATCGTATAATTGATTATATATATTTGTGCCTTTGTAACATATTTCATAAGAAAATTGAAGTACCTTATCAGTAGAATCCCAATTTTCCGACCTTTTTCCTTTATTTTTTGGAGTCCATGATGCTGCGCAAAATATTTCAATGAAAATAAACAAAAATCTGCCAAAAGCGGCTGAGTTTCTGAACCTTTAAAGCAAAATGTAGTAGAATCTTATGTTTCTCATACTAGTTTTTTAAGAGTCCCAACTTATTTAGACACAAACCTCGTTTAGTTAAAACACAGAAGAAAATCGTTTATAAATCAGAATTTAAGCAAAGATGCGTGAAGGTTGCGTAAATACTTACGCGTTGTTTAACTAAGTAACTTCTGAGAGGTGTTTTAAGGAAATATAATAAATACGGCTGCTTGTGTTTTAATAAAAAAAATATGTACCTGACTGAATTCGGTATATTAACGGTATATTACCAGTACAGGAGAAGATGCATATGTTTCATTCTTACCTTTCTTTCTGTAAACCAAAATTAAACCTTTTGAAAAATATATGGTACAGTGTTGAATGAATATCGATTTGGCAGCATTTCAACGTTCAACAATGTCAAAGTGACACAAGCCCTAAGATCTCTTTTTTTTCTTACTGTCGTTCAGGTGATACTAGTAAAGGCGATTTTTTAAAAGTAATCGCGCTTGTTAATGACGTTATAGACAACGACAGGACCAGTTATCCCTTCAACGACATCGTTGGCTCCAGCTACCACTTGGTAGACCCATTATAATCAAGTAAAAAGTTAGGCCCATATCGTAGAAGATTATCTTTCGAATAAAGTAAATTTTATGTCAATTTCAAAAAATCATCTTTGTTTTATCCCACTTCATAGTTCAATACCTCTAAAAAAACACCTTTTATCAGGCTGGTGTAACTAACTATTGCAGAATTGTTGTCGCTAATAGAAGATCTATTGTTCGGCGTATTGGCACCTAATGTCACAGTTGCTAAAAATGTTAGAATGAAACAATTATAAGCTGTTTTTTAAAAATCTACAGCTCTACAGAATATTAAAGAAAAGATTATAAAAGTACACGATTTCGTGTTACTTACTTACTTAACGGCCTCCCAACCTGTAAAAAGTCTCTGCCTGAGACAGAGCAGCTCTACGGTCCCGGGTACGGGGACAGACAAAGCACATAAGCGATCTTTGAAACGGAGGTTCGGTCATCCTCGTCCTCTCGAACCTGGGGGCTGGGATTGGCTGAAGCATTAATGTCCATTCGATCGATGTGGCTGAGCCAATGTAGTCGCCTTTTTTTGGATTTCTGTACTACATCCATATCTTGGTACAGCTCATAGAGTTCGCGGTTGTATCTTCTCCGTCATTCGCCCTCCTTGCACCATAAATTCTTCGAAGAATTTTTTTCTCAAAAGAGTTAAGCATCTGCTCTTCTTTCCTGCTTATCGTCCAGCAGAACTAGCAGGATCAGAGTTTTGTATTACTTAAACATCGTCCTTCGGGTTATGAGTTTTGAACCCATTTGTTTTACCAAACCGAAGTAGCAACGGTTTCCTAGCGTAATTCTTCGTTGAATCTCCACTAAGGTGTCGTATGCGGAGTTAATGTTAACCCCGAGGTAGGTTAACTCCCTAACCACCTCGAAGTTTCTGATTTCAACAGTTACGTTTTGTTCTAGCCGGTGGACAGATGTTTCCTTCTTTGTTGAAGCATGTATTTAGTTTTGTCCTCGTTAACTTCAAGGCCAACTAAGCTCGCCTGTTCTTCAACAGCCGTAAAAGCCTCTAGCACGGCACGTTGGGAGCGGCCGATGATTTAGATATCGTCCGCATACCCCAGTTGCTATACTGTTAAAGATAGTGCCTTCCACGTTTACACCTGCCCTGCATCCCTTTGCCGGAATCCGGTACTTGTTTGAAAATGATGACGTGTCTCGACTTGAAATTCGTTAGTCTTTTCCAGGATTTGTCTTAGTGTGAAAATTTGGTCAATTGTCTATTTGCCGGGCCGGAAGCCACACTGATACTTGCCGATTAGTCTATTAGAAAACGGGTTGAGTCATTCACACAGTACGTTGGATAGAATCACTGGATAGTCCAGTCGTCAGGCATGGTTTCTTCCACCCATACTTGGTTGATGATTTGATGCATGCACCCTACCAAAGCATCACCATCATGTTTAAAGAGTCTCACTGGCAGGCCATCAAAGCCAGCAAACTTGTTGTTTTTCAGCTTTTCAACTATTCAACAAGCAAATTCTTCTAAACTGGGAGAACGCGGGTTCTCTTCTGATTTTGACGTTGTACTTCGGACAGGCTCACATCAAGGAGGTCATAAAACTCCTCTCTGATTGGGTCTTCAGCTTCATCGGTAGGGGCGTGGGCACATATTATAAATCTTCAGAACATAGTATTCTACCTTCTGTCACTTTTTGTTTCATCAACTTGACAGTTCGCTACCAACTCAGTTCGGTACAAAATTTTCTCCCCAACCTCTAAAGAAAGTCTGACAAGTTGGTTAGCGCTGTGTTTTAAATAGCTTTACTACCAATGCAATAATGTAATTTGCCAACAAATTTCAGGTAAACTGTCAAATAGAAGATGTAAAAATTACAAACATTACACTTCGCAGCAATAAGTTAACGAAAAATATTCAAATCTGTTTAAAACATAATTTTATTGCCTGAATTTCTGGAAAATTCAACCGCAGTCCTGTAATAAAAATGTTTCATATGGCCACGCCACTGTCATTTGCAGAAATGGAAAAGCCCCAGCGAATTTATGACTGTTTATTTTTACTTCCACTCGTACCTATATGTACAATTTTTTACAAACATTTTGAAAATCCCATTTAGCCATATTGAATAACAAAGTGTGTATCTAGAAAAAAGAGAAATACTTTAATTATCCTTCCATGTGAATGAAATCACGAAAAAATAGTACAGGGTGGACAAATAAAAGTTGAATGACTTTGTTCAAATGAGTGCATTTAGTGATTACAGGGACGTTAATCGATTATCGCATTCAATTCATCAAAGAAATTTAATTAATTTAATGCATTCAGTGGATGCTAGGGACTTTAAAGAAATATTTTGATTGCTGAATATGATTAGCCCGTGTTTTGTGTGTTTAATGTGTTTTCGTTTGGTAAAAAAAAATTATGATTTAAATCTGTCAAAAAACCGATTTTGACAGTAATGATGTTTATGTTTAATTTTTTTATGATTCCTGATCAATTTTGCAGATCTTTATTTTCGAAAGGCTTACCTCTCTCTCACTAACACAAATCCAACTAGTTTTAAAACGCAATGAATTCGATGATTTGATTGTTGAGGATTACAGTTCTTCCAATCGGTTTCCGCTGATTGCAGGAAGAGCGGATTATTCCTTATTTTTGTCACACTTTTTATCTTTCGTTCGCTTCCGAGAATTACTGCGTCCATCCCTAAAATACAAAATTAAAATTGTATAAATTATTCTCAACTGGCCGCGTTTCAAATATGAAATTTGACAGTAACACCGATTTAAGCAACATGGACACAGAATTTTACAACTACAAAGAAAAAAAATTATTTGAAATAATGTTTTCTTGGCCACGAAAAAAATTAAAATTTGAAATTACCAAACGAAAACACCACTATTGAAACGCCTTGACAAATTTTGAATTTTTCAGAGAAATTATAGCTAAATTGTTAGTATTTTTAAACAGATATATCATTCATACATTGTATTTAAATTGAACTGTTATTAGTGTTGGGTGAACCCATAAAGATTGGGATCGTAAAAATTCAAATAAAAAATTTAATTGGCTATCATCCGTGCAAGAAGAACTTTTTCTTCTTCTTGCACGGATGAACGTCATACGAAACCTCAACTGTCATACAATATGCACACTGAAAACGTTTTTACCGCAATTTTTTGTCATTTTGTAAAAGTGCTTTACTTCGAACTTAAAATGAATTTTACTCGTGTCCTAAGAAAAACTACATTTTATCTTAATGAAAATGCCAACCAATTTTTTTTTAAGTCGTTTTTTTTTTTATTTTTTCAAATGAAAACAAATAAATCAACTAATAAACGAATTGAAAGCACCAGCCAAGCACAGCATTCAAACAAATAACCGTCATTTATTTACCGCCCTCTACCGTCGAACACACACAAAAAGTCAATTAACCAATAATTATCTCTATATTGTAGGAAGAGCCACCATACGTCGAATTTTTACACTAATGTACAAACGCCAAACGCTTTTGTTTTCTTCTTCAACTTCGTTTGTTGGAATTTTCTGCCCCGGCGACACTCCAAAGTGAAATTAGTTATTGGCGCATTTTTGTGTGCTATTCTTAAAAAATTATTCCGAAAACGAAATATTAGGAAACCAGTGCAAGTGAGATTAGTAAATATTATTACTAAATGTCTGTCGCATCTCCAGCATCGATTATATAAATTCGCTCAATAAACAGACAGCGCATCCAATCCAAAGATAACCTAAAAATAAAATAGAAAAAGAAAAAGACGAAAAACGAACTCTGCAAAGTGAACAATAATCGTGTTGTATAGTTGTGTCGCGTCTTTGGTTGGCTGTTTTGGGAAAAGTGTACCCAGCAGGAAGGTGATTTGTTTCTCAAGCGGTGGTGTTAAAATTCTTCAATCATTTCGCCAAAACGCAAGCAAAGCTTCCACTCTATACGAATGGAGGTGGACGCTACGCTGCAAGAGGAATTTGTCGAAGACGAAGTCGATTATATTTCCGCCATGAAACTAGCCGTGTCCGACGATGAAGATGGTGGTGGTGGCAGCAGTGGAGATGTCGATAGTGGGGGAAGTCGATTGGATGCCATGACGGCAGGTTCGTCGTTGTCTCCAAATCGAGAAAATGGTGCTGGATCGAGCGACAAAGCAACTGGTAGCCGAAGTAGAAAAAGTTTACTCTTCGATCTGGAGCAGTCTTCAGACAACGAACTGTTGGGATTTGATGAAAAATCTTTCAAGCCAGCGTATTATAGTCGGGCTAAGGTAAATGTCAAAAGTGAAGGTAGTGGAACTCGTATTAAAATGGAAACAGACAGTGAGCTGGCGATTGCCGCGCCACCGTCTAAAAAGAGTCGATCGTTCGAGGAGGAACCAGTGATTGAAAACATATCTCAGGCTTTGGTGTCAAAATCACCCACAAGGACGGGTGCTGCACCTGTACCTGCTTTCACACCGCCTATGGTTGTGGTTCCTGCTCCTGCTCCAGCTCCAGCACCAGCTCCTGCTCCTGCTCCCGCTCCAGCTCCAGTTACGCCTACAATTGCGAAGGTTAAGTCTGCAAAGGACGAATTTTACAGAAAACCCTTTGAGTTCGGATGGAAGCGTGAACTTGTTTATCGCGCCAATCCGGAACTCAGCAAGGACAAGGCCGATGTTTACTTTATAGCGCCGTCTGGCAAAAAGATGCGCTCGAAAAACGAAATCACGCCGCACTTGGACGGTGATCTGACAATTGAACACTTTTGCTTCGCCCGCGAACCGCAGGGTGTGGGCGCAGAATTGGAAATTGTTCGGAGCGCAAAGTCGGTGCATCGCGCCAATGCTGACATCGTAAACGCCATCAGCAGTAGTACCAGTAGTGGAAAACGGGTTTCCAAGCCGAAAGCACCGAAAGGTGCATCGCCTCCCCCGCAAGGATGGACGCCAACGAGAGCGTTAAAGAACTCCTCATCGTTAAACATGAATTCCAACTCAATTGCAAGTGCAAGCAGCATTGCTGCTTCGCCGAAAAGCACGCCCAAGTCCAGCAAGAGCAGAAAGTAAGTAGTAGAATCGATCATTATTGTAGTTGTCAAGTTTTGTTCTTGAGAATTTCCCCCTGAATCCCATCCAAAATCCTGGACATGGACAAGAAAAAGAAAAGTTAACTCCACCTTTCCTAGCGCTTATTTTGTGTTTGTTTCGTTCTACCTCTGTCGCTCTCTTTTCTTTTTGTCCACACAAAACACATTTTTATTTCTTTAGAACCGGAGATCCTCAACCCTGCACGATGCAGTGTGCCGCTGCACGGGGTTTGATTCCACAGTTGCAGTGCATCAAGTGCCTTTGCTTATTCCACCATGAATGTGTCGGCCTGGACCAGAAGGACAATCAGTATCGGCTGGTGGAGTCGCCGGACGGAGGATCGCAGTCGCATCAGCAGTTGAGGAAAGATTACGTTTGTCAGGTGAGTGTGTTTACTTTTATTGGGAGTGGTTGGGATGTTTATGAATTTTCATGGTTGGGTTAATTTCGAAGCGTGCCAAGAGGAAAAAGCAATTGAAACTGTTCTTTTGCGGTGTCAAGCAGACATTAATCTATATGCCTTTGTTCAATGAGAAAAAAGGCAAGGCAGAGCAGAACAAATTTGTGAAAAATGTCAGATCAAAGGTAGAACAGAAAAATACAGCCATATGTTGGTTGTCAAAAAATGACAATTTCATTTTCAATCGTTGGATAATTATTTGAATTTACAATTTAGTATAAATCGTGAATTAAAGAACGTTAATCATGTACTTATTGTTAGTTACTGTTACAACAACCGCTTGACCTTTATCAGAAGATGTTTCGATTTGTTCCATTTAGTTAATCAACAAACAACTTTTCACTAACAATTCAATTTCACGACAAAACAATTAATTTGCAATCACAACTGATTTTGACGTTTCTCACAAATCTGCTCTACCTCAAAAGCAAGTGCAAAAATTCTGCTTGGAGCAGAGTCCAGGCAGAGTCATTGAACAGAAAGCAAACGAGCTGGACAGAAATTTTTCTCATTGAACACGAAAACCTGTAATTTACATGCTTAGCACTGAGCTGGACAGCCTCATTGCACAAAGCTTATTAAAATTTACACTTTTAGCATTAAAGCTACAGGAAATCATTGCTGTATGGTAGCGTTCATCAAAAAGCGTAATGCAGCAATTTTTTTTTTGGTTTGTTTTGGGATTTTAAACACTTCTCTCGTGTTTTAGGGATAACATTTATTTGTTGAATTTTGAGCATTTTTTTTTTTTATTAAAATCAAAATTTTCTTTTTTTCTATTATTTTGCGGGCTTACTGATGAAGTAGGCGGCCGCCTGACGAATTGAATTACCCCGAGCGGAGCAACGAATTCAATTAAATTTTAACTTGTATTCAGCAATATTTATGTCATCTGTTTGAAATTTATGTATAGGTATGCTTTGCAAGAGAAGAAAATAACTGAAGTTGAAAAAGTGAGGTTAAACCAGAAAAATAAAATTTTTCCACAATTTGGGGGTAGTCTCCTCACTTTAACTTTTTGAAAATGTTATAATTGGTTCAGAAATGACACGGGTTATAATGTAAATTTGCTTTCATTTATGGTCAAAGTTGAATAGAAAATTCAAACCCATGCCATTTCTGAACCACTTATCCGATAAGGACGAATTTAGTCATAACTTCAATGCTAATGAGTCTAAAAAAGTTTTCCAAATGGGTATTATTTTAGAATTTCGTGCCCATGTTCGATGTTCGAAAATCGAAACCAGAGATATGTTAAGACCCGAGCTATTTTTGAACCACTCAATCGATATGGATCAAATATAAACTATTTAGTAATAATATTCTCGCCCTAATCGGTAAAAAAAGAAGAAAATACTTTTATTGATATTCAAACTAATATTTTTTTTTTGTCAATTATTTGACATTTCCTAAGCATTCATTGCAAAAGTTCAGCGAAAACTTTTAAAATGGTATTTGGAAGCACTAATCTAAATCCGCTTAGGGACTTAGCGGCGATAATTATACCCGTTTTTATTGTATTTAACATGCAAACTGAAAATAAGCGTATATACGCCGGCAAAAAAACATGGCTATTGTTCTTCAGAACAATAAAATTATGAAATTGTTGAATCGTGTATGTGAAACGAATCGTTGCTACGATGCATTGCAGTATCCTATTTTAATCCCATACGGAGAGGACAAAAATCTAAGAAAATACTGATCCTCTGCTGTTGGGTCACAACTTAGGTTTTTTTTTACCCAAAACAAAGGGTATAGATATTAATTTAGCCACATAGTTTGTAACACACCTTAATATTCCAAAATACGTGCCAAATATAAGCGGTTGCATCTTCGGGCATAGCACCGACCCTTCTCTACAGATATAAGAGAACAAAAACTCTCAAACTTTAAGTTTTTTGGAGGCAACTGACTCAAAATATGACAGCACTCTCTGAAGTTTCTCAGTTTTCTTAACTTCTCTTAGACTTTGGCGAAGGTAAACGTCCAAAAATTAATGACAATCACTATAAAGAATAGTAGGGGTGTAGCGGACAGTTATAGCTATCATTGAAAATTTTGTTTTCGTATTTTAAGAAATTGGCTATAAGCGGTATCAAAATAAAGCTAATCACTTATAAAATTTCTCTACAAACAAAATTACTTAATTCTGATTTACACTTTTCTTTAAATCTATTTTTATTATTTTATTTCGACAGAAATCGATTTCAATGAAGAGCTGATATTCGTTTCTACAATCTGGAACACAGTCGTTCCACTGATATGTTCGAATCTCTTTCTATTCTCAGCTGTCAGTTTTGCTTTGAATGATCAACTCTAACCTTAAAACATATACCAGTGGCCTTCCACTGAGAGAAATTTCTCAATGATTGCTATAACTGGCCCTTATACGTAAATATATGTGAGGATACTTCAATTTAAAGTAAGTCTACGTACACTTATGTCGGCCACTGTAGTTTGTAACCAAGATGATGCAGTAAATTATCCTGTTAAGTTTTTAAACAATATTACAGCCAATGGCCTTCCGTCCCACAAAATTTGCTTGAAAGTTGTCGCTTCCATTATGCTGCTTCGCAAGTTTTGTAACTTTTTTTGTTTGTAACAAGAATAAGAGTGATTTCGTTAAACGGATTCAATTTCCGATTAATGTCTGTTTTGCAATGACAGTAAATAAGTCGCAGGGTTAAACATTAGAAGAAACTGGGGTTGCTTGGAGCAAGTTTTTTTTTTTAAATATTAGTTCTGATAAGCTTTCAGTTAACAAAGCTTTCAAGCGGGGGAGAACACAAAGGCTATCATCAACATTATGCAACGCGCTTATAGCAGTAAAATGTTTTAATGTCCCCATCTGTATCGAAAGTTTCAAAATGTTAAGCCAACCGCCCTGGAACCTCCCAAACTACGTGATAAACAACTACGCCAATTACAAAAACAATAACATCGTCTATAAGCCTTTGTTCCTTAGTATCGCAGACAAATTCAAATCTTTCGGCTAGAATTTTCTTTACACTGACGCTTCTAAAATCGATGACCACACATCATGGGCGCAGTGGCTTAGTAGTTAAGTGCATTGGACCACTAAGCGAGAGGTCGCTGGTTCGAATCCCGACCTGTACCACCTGAAAGATTTTATTCGCTGTCCCACCTCTAGCGAGCGTCTGACAAACATCCAAGAGTAAGAAATGTCATAAGAAGTTTCTCAAAAATAAATTGGCGTTCGGAATCGGCATTAAACTGTAGGTCCCTCCATTCCTGTCAAAAATATAACTTTGCACACACAATGGTTGGAGAAGCTAGGCTTTAGGTCCTGTATGGGCCCTTTACGCCTAATATTTATTTATTTTTTACACATCATTAGCAGTTGTCGACGAAAATGGTTCCATTTTCTCCAAAGGACTACCAAACTTTTCCAGCTTTTGTTATATTGAGCGTTAACAGTTTCACATAAAAACATATGTGGTTTTCTGTAATTTTCTCCGACAGATTATCAACAGGGAAACAATAAGAATTGTCTGGGTTCCTGGTCACACCGGAATCAAAGGCAATTATGCAGCAGATTTAACAGCTAAATCTGCGGTGAAAGAACCTTTAATAACCCCCTCAAGGGGGGTTTTATTTCCCCTCCTCTGGTCAATTTTCATCGATGAACTGTCTAGACGACCTAACAACTCGGGGTTTTTTCTGACGACCTAGTAATCATTACAAGAGGCAGACATGGTCCCACTATATCAGGGCTTATGCACAGTGCCTTAACAAAAGTATGTATCTGGTGTCAAAACAAAGGCCTAACTGTTAACCCTTCAAAAACAACAATTGTTCCTTTTACCCGGAAAAGGAATCACATCCTGTCAACCTTATCACAACAGAACAACACGCCAATACAATTATCAAAGGAAATAAAATATCTCGGATCAAGTGTGATCATAAGCTTACTTGGAATGCTCATCTAAATAAAGCGACTGCTATATTATGGGCATGCTCTAAACTCTTCGGTAAGAAATGGAGTCTACGTCCAAAAATTATACATTCCACTTACCAAAACATAGTCCTACCAATCATAACTTATTCAGCTCTAGTGTGTTGGAAAAAGGTAAATCAAATATCTGCCCAGAGAGCACTTTAAAGGATACAAAGACTAGGCATGCATGGGAATCACGGGTGCCATATGCTCCTGTCCGTATGCTCCTTAAAGGAACTACTTGACCTCCCACCGCTTGACCTCCCCACCTACATGCACGAACTTAACATATTGGAACACCAAATGCGCACATCCCACAAGAAACTTCATATAAGAACTACGCCATGCCAAAAAATTCAGCTTTTTAGATCCGTTCTATGAGCAAGCGTGATGCTAAGATCATAACTGACTTCCTAACAGGCCACTGCGCCGTGAACCATCATCTCATAAAAAAAGGGAAAAGTTCTACAGATCTGTGTAGACTCTCCCTCGAAGAAACAGAAACGGCAGAACACATCCTATGCGAATGTAAGGTTCATCAAAGACCTAGGATTGTCGTACCAAAAACTTACTGGTCGAAAATTGGAAACACATACAAAACTTCAACCCTAACGGCATAGAACTAAATTACCCAACCATTGCCTCTCAGAAGAAAATAAGGATATACACCAGACTTATGCCGGTCAGTTCGTCACGTGCCCAACTCATCAATTTCATATTCAACGCACTCAATTCTAATGTACGAGGCTCTCAATTTTTTTCAACCGACGCTTTGGAGATGGTGTATTATCGTTGTTCAACAAGTGGACGGGCTCGTGTTGCTCGTTGGAGATAGTTGAGAAACGAATTTCAAACAATGTGCAAAATATTATCTGTTCAACACAAACATGGAATTTTAAACGAATCGCGAGCAACGTGTATATTTGAGTTGAATAAAGAATTGGACGAAGTTGGTTGAATGAGTTGTTCACGTAGTGGACGACCGGCATTAGACTTGGTCACTCATAGTTATCACAAACATCTTTTCAAAAAGCAAAACCTGCATTGTCGTCTTTGTGAAGAAAAAACCACGCTTACCATGGCCTGACTAGTGGGGTTCTCGCAACCAGCAAATCTATAGCCGACCAAAACCCTTTTCCCTATTTTCTTTAATCGACCTAGTTGAAAGCCCTGGCAGCTAGCAGTAGTTTAAGCATAAAATATTATAATAATAATAATATTATTATTGTAGTGTAAATATAGTTCTTTTGGAGTTTCTTTTGGAAGGCCATTCGGATTGAAACATTTTTTTTGTCTACGTGGCATAAGACCCGAATATTTCGAGAAGAGGTCATCCATACAGATATTTTTATCTTCAACTATCATTATGTCCCTAGTTTGCACTGATTACGCATTAAAGAAGAACAATTCAAAAGTGAAAATAATAGTGTTAGGGGGGTTTTTTACCTCCACCGCAACTTTAGTTATAACTTGTTGAATTGAAAATGCCCGAATTGCAGCCATTTATAACTATTAAAGCTGCGAACAGAAGTGGGCGTGGCCAAACACTTTCTATGGCCGATATATTGGAAAAAATATTAGCTAAATATCTTGTTAAACATTTTTTTTCGGTTTCTATGAAAATATTCGAACAAAAGAGCATTTTAGTGAAAAACTCCCACAAAAAGTAGGCGTGGCAAAAAACTTTATATGACAAACTTTTAAAAGAGTGCAGTGCCTACATATCTTGTGAATATTGTAACACTATATCTCCCTAACTTTAGCTTTAAAACATTTTTTTCTAAATTGTGGGCATGGCAGTATGCGTATTAAAAACTTGTTACCCATAACCATTTCGGAGCCCTAGGGAGTATATGTTCCAAATTTCAGCTTCCTAGCTTATTTATAATTTTAAAGGCCTAAAATTGCGTACGGACGGACGGACATTGCTAAATAGTCTTGGGATTTGGTACTGATCATAAATATATGTACTCTTATGGGTCTACGAAAAATATTAAGGGGTGTTTAAACTATGTGTCAAAATTAATATACCCTTAGGATAGAGTATAATCATGTTTTTTTTTTTGCATTTCAAAACTTTTTATTCTTATTCTTTTAATAACTTTTTTCTCTGATAAATTCTCTATGAATGTTTTGAAACAAATGCATTAAAAATTAAAAATAAAAAAAATAATAATTTTTTAAATTTTCAGTTAAGGCGCTAAAGAATCTGCAGTTTAGTGATAGTATTTTGAGTAGTGTTGTGCCGTTTTCATTGGAACCCAGAAGAACCATTCTATTTCATATTCATTTAACTGACTTTAAGAACAAAAGACGATTCTTACCAAAGTCTAAGGAAGACTTTACGTACTGCATTCGTCTCCTAAGAGCTTATAATGGGCATGGGCAGTTGTTGTATGAAGCACTTATCTTTGTCTAGCCAAATCGTTGGAGATGCGGGTAGTGTATGAGCTCGTGTTGTCGCAACGGACAAAAAAAATGTGACAAACGACAGTTTTTTTAATTTAAGGACTATTCACATGAGAGCGAATTGCGAATTGGCAACATTTACAATTACAAAATTTTTTCCGTGAATTGAAAAATTCTTGCCGCGAACTGTCACTCTCTATTCACAATCCACATAATACAGACGCGATCCACAAATCCGCGAATGAAAAATTCGTTCGAACATAACCTTAAAATTGACACATCTTGCTGCTAACACTTCCACATCAGACTCGCGGGTACCTGCGAACAATAAAAGTTTTCATGTGAATGAAATGACAGAATTTACGAATATTCGCTGCTTCGCAGTTCGCCATTCGCTCTCATATGAATAGTCCTTTAGTCTTATTCATAAAAGCAAAATGGCATCTTGTGGGACGTCAGAAGTTCCGGGTACCTTGTCTCGATAGAATTATCTTGTGGGACGTCAGAAGTTCCGGGTATTTTGGCCCGATTTATTTTTATTTGGCAAAGATAGGTTAATTACTCGTTTAATTAACTTTCCAAAACTAAATCAAAACAAAAGCAACAATATGACAACCAACGAAATCAGAAAGACTGTGAAAATGGCTTTGATGGATCTAAATTTTCTTAAAAAGTAGTAAAATTTCAAATATGACAGCGGTTTTTTATATATATTGCAGTGGTGACTGAAACGAAAAAATTGTTGACTTACAGCCTTATTTATTCGAATTCACTAAAATGGCTCCAAACAGTTACATAGTTATACAGGGTTGAAATATTTAAGCAACAGTGCTTGTGTCAGATAAAGTACCAAAAAGGAGAAATCTATTACAATTAGTTGTTCGAATTAGTAACGGCAACACAACTCAACTGTTTGTAGAAAAACAAATTGAATGTATTTGGTTGAGGATCAGAAATTTTGTATTAAGCACAACATGCGAGCGAAGTAAAAGTTTTTTAATGCAATGTATGTACCGCAATTATGGAACTACCGCAACTATGGAACTACCGCAACTTTAACTCACGAATGATTCCTACACTGTCGTATCCCTGCCACACAAATTATTTTTCTAATATCGATATTCATTCACCCATTCGCCATGTTGGAACTGTTCCAACTGCTATCATTACTGTTCTAGCTATTTTGCGAGTACTGTTCCAACATTGCGAATTGGCTGAACGACATTACTATTCATTATTGGTTGCACATACACTTTAAAATTTTTATTGATAATTGAATAGAACATTTTTAATAATTATTGCAATGCAAAAAGTTTCGTCGAACACAAATTCGATCAAGTGGGTAGTAAGAGAAAGTGAAAAATGAAATGACATTTCCATACCAAAACCACACTTAGCGGGCCCTGAACAACCTCCAAACGCGTTTTAGTTAGACAACAGCTATGCATCGTTGCATAAGTTTTACAAATAACGTTTTTGCGTTTAGAGCCATTTTAAAGCGTGCATAACTTTGAATACTCCTCAAAATGCGTTTATAAATATGGCTGTTACTATTTAAATTAAAAATCCCCATTCAATGTAATATAGTTTAATTTTACCAAAGTGGTTACTAGCCAATCAAGTGCTGCTATTGATCAAGTCTAAACAATGTAACAATCATGTGAATATAGAAAAAATATGGCAACTTTCATTTTATTTAGTTTAATGAATAAAATTCTAGTCATTTGCGCAAGAAAATTTAAATGTCATCATCATCCTCAGCAAAAATGCAGTTATCAACTTAAGTAACAGAGATTTTTTGCCAAACAAGTTTAAGTGTACGAGAACCTCGGTACCCGGACACACCGGTAACCAGGAAAACAATCAATCAAGCTGATGCTCTGGCTAGGCAAGGGCTCGCTATCAGCCTTTGTCGGCCCTCAACCAATCATAGGTTACTGACTGCTTACGTCTTCAGCACACCGAGCACTGGCATGATTTGTCATCACGCAGGCTTTCGAAACTGTTAGTCAACGGTCCCAAACTGAACAGATCAAAATATCTGCTTGGACTGAGAAGAAGTGACTTGAAAGCCTTAATCACTGGTTTCGGGCCTTCGCATAGGCTGTTTGGAAGATGATGAAACGGCGTCTCACTTCATCTGCGACTGCCCCGCTTTTGCCAGAACCAGACTGGCTACTCTCGGCAAATACTTCCTGTACGAAGACGATTTAAATAAATTCGAACTAGCTGACCTCCATCGCTTCGCCAAAACCAACCAGTGGGAGATTAAGCACCTTGAATTCCGATGTCTACTAGTTGTTCTGGTGTCATTTTGGGCAGTCTTGCTGGAGTACAATGGACCGTTAGGTTTTAGAGCTTGCCATCATTGGATGACCTCACTCCAAATACATACAACAGATGTACGAAAAGAGTCAATTACGGGGTACGCAATTCGTTCAACACAAAAATTATGGATTTTTAAACGAATTCATCTTCCAATAAAGCTGAAAAGTTGTTAAATATTTTCATGCAGAAAGCTTTTATCAGAACTGCGCGCATCAGACAATAATTTGCAAATCGCGTTTTGATCATTAGTTTGCCATATCCAGGTACAGCTAAGCTATCTGTGCAGTTTTAAGAAAATGTATCAAAGTGGATGAGATTAATTGAAAGAATTTATTTTTAGGAGTGATACGACCTTCAATAAGTCTTATAGTGACACTATTCTTTATTATAACGAATGATTGAACATTTTACTATTCTATATAATAATGTCATTCAAAAAGAAACATTCCAGAAAAAACGGAAACTAAACCTTGCTTTTTAGACCTTGTTGTCTAAGGCTGTAGAATAGCTTCTAAATGGACTGAACAAAAAAGTCACAAGAATATAAAACTTGTAGGGTGCCCTGTCCATTAGTAGTATGAGCTATACAAAATCGTTCAAACAGACGCAAAATGGAGTTTTATTTTCCCCCTGAAAATATACTAGATATAATGTATGTCTACGAAAGTATTTCTATTTATTTATTTATGGAAATGCATCATTCAATATAACGTACTCCAACTAAAATTGCAAAGTACGCACACATATGCATATTCATACGTATAAAATTGAAAGAATATCTACAGCGCGAACTAGACTTTTCTCGAAAGTCGAACACCTTCAATCCATATGTCTCTTATGAGTCATCGTAATCTAAGAGAGTCACACTATTAAATAACGAAAGAGAATGCGCTTAATTTAATAATTGTGTTCTCTTCACATTTAGTAGGGTGTAGTATTGTTTTCGACTAAAGAAACGTTTTTTTTTACTGACTCGTGTAGATAATTTGCATGTGTATGTTTTATGTATCTACGAATGCCGATAAATATAATATTTTAAGAGAAACATTTAAACTCACCCGTATTTAAACATCAAGTTACGGTGACCCCATACCGCCATTTTGAACATTTCGGAAGCGAATTTTCTGCCTTAGTCATCATCCACATATACATTCATATACATTCACCTGAAGTTCGATAGACGTAAAGAGTATAAAATAAAGAATATTTTACCAATACTACTACTAACCTTGCCTCATTCCATACACACCCATACTGATTCAACAAATAATTTATCAATTTTACCCTTGCAGTCCTGCATTCCTCCCATGGATAAAAACATGCCCGTCTCGAAAGAAAATCAAGCAGCTTCCAAGGAGCCAGGATATCAAATTCTCTTCACTGCTTTATCACAGAAGCCCTCAACAGTATGTTCTCCAGCTGCAGCAGTTGCTCCGCCAGCAACTCCTCCTGTTGCTATCCCTTCAAACAATGTTCCTGCTGCAGTTGTTCCAGTTTCAAAACCAAGGAGTGAAATAATCGAATCAACAGAGTGTGATTTGCCACAATCCATCGCCGTTATTAAAGGGAAAAAATACGTCGTCGTTAAAAAGCCATTGATTCAGCGCTCCACAGCACCGGCGGCAGCAGCGTCCGCTCCTCCTGAGTGAGTAGAATGTATAGTGTCTCAACGGATGTGTAAAATATTATTTAAAACTTTTTTTTTTATTATTATTCTTATTGAACACATTTATCACGTCTACAAAATTCTAACATGTCCATGTCCAAAGCCTTCACTAAAACTCTTAAACACAATCGCGCGCGTGCAATAATGAACTCTTTTTTTTAATTATTTCATTGTATTTTCCAGAAACAATAACAACGTTGTCGAACCTGTAGTTGAAAATGAAATAATCGCAAATGATCGTTTCAAGCGGAACAATTCAGCAACAAACTCACACAGGAAAAATGCGACTGCTACTGCAGCAGCAAGTGTACAACCAACAACTAACACAGCGGCAGTACAAATTTCTCCAACAGTGAATAGCGTTAACCAAGCTCAACAAACTGCACGATTGGCAGACACAACATCGGCGTCGTTAACATTTGCGTCAAACTTTTTTGCAAATGTCTCTGTGGGATACGACGCTATACTTCATATTCTAAAGTATTTAAAGATCCATGTAAGTTGTTTATTTTTAACTTTATACTGGGGAATATTTGTTCATTTTGGGTAGATTTGGGTGCTCCGCGTTGTCTTGTACTTGCTTGTACTTGGTGTTATCTTTGTGATGTTATCCTTAAACAAAATGGGCAAAACTATTTAACAATTTAAACAATAATTTCCTTTGAGTGGCCAGAAAAATAAAAAATAAAAACCTTTTCATTTGCAGGAACGTCCACGCGCAGCTTCGGTTTGCAAAATCTGGAATTTAGTAGCAAAAGACCGCTCTCTCTGGCAAACGGTTCGCATGAAGAACTCAAAAGTAAGCAACTGGGCCGGATTCACAGCTGCACTACGTCGCGGCGAGACCAAGCATTTAGATTTGCGTAAACTTCTGGTGTCCAGCACTAAATTGGAAGAAACCTGGTCTGATTTTTGCAAATATATCGGTGGAGTAACTTCCCTGAAACACATTGACATGTGTCGATGCTCGGCACAGGTGGTCGAGACCCTATTTGTGACAAATCCCAATCTGACTATTCTAAGCGCGCTGGCGATAAACGATGACACAATGAATTTGGAAAACATAAGCAATCTGGTGATGCTGGAGGAGTTACGTTTGCGCACACTGGAAAAATGCACTCTCGACGGGGATCTTTCGCCTCTGCGATCGCTGCAGAACCTTCGGCATCTTACCCTATCATCAGTGCGACAACTGGGCACCAAGGCAATCGAGGTAATTGGTGAACTGGAAAATCTGGTTTCTCTGGAACTGGGCGAGTGCAATGACTTCGATTCACGATTCACTGACAATGTTCTGCCCAAGTTATCGAACTTGGAACGATTGCGACTTGAAATTGGGCAGGAACAATGTCACACTTTGGATATCCTAGACTCGGTTGCCAAGCTGGAAAAACTTAGTCAACTAGAGTTTGTTAACTTCGACATAAAGCCCGGCTTCGATGAGAAATTGGCTCAGTGTACAAATATTCGTAAACTTTTGATCATCCCAACGTACATTTCACAATCGGCCACAACAAATAACATCGTTCTGAACGCTGTATTGAAACTTCAATACACACTACAAGTATTCACCTGGGGAGTGACTGTTGAATTGCTGCGCGTCACCGCACTCTACGTAGATCAGTGCGAGGACTCGACACACAAGGAGCGAAGGCATTTCGATGAGTGCATTCCGGTACTGAAGCCAGTACCTGGATCGGCCATTTCAGAGACCGTAGACGATGAGCCAAGCACGGGAGTTAATGCCGTGCCACAGATCGAGATCCTGCCACTGGACAAAGTAGAAGAAATCCTTAACGATAACCTTTCCACCACGAAATTTACAATTGTAAAAGTGCCCTACCATGCTACATGGAAGCAGCAGCTCGTGGAATAGTGCTCAATTGGACAGGACTTGTCTCATCCATATCCACAATGACTTGACGCGGAGGATGCAGTTATAAAAGTAATAATAACATAATATTGATTAATTATTATTTTATTTTTTAAATATGTGAAATCACCACTTAAATGACTTTGAGGAAGAAGGCAATTTGTGATCGTTGATTGATGATATCAGCTCAAGGATTCCATGCCTTTTTACCATTACATATTTTTTTTTTTCTTTTTTTAATGTTAATAACAAAATAAACAAAAAACAACAACAACAAAAATGCACACACATTCGACAATGCCGATTCATCACCCCAAAGTGCGTGATTGTGATTGTGTTTTGTGCTGGTGTTTATTTCGATAAAATAAATTAGAAGTGTAAAAGAAAACAAACAAAAAGAAAAAAAAATACCTTTACAATCAAATTAAATTGTAGGAGAGAATAAGAGACGACATAATAAGTCGTCGCAACAAAATATATATACACAAATAAAGAAGAAGAAATTTATCTAAACTTTTTGAGTTAAGTTAATAATATTTTCTTTGTAATTAAATCGTTGTTTTTATTTAAATGCGTTGGTTGGATCTTAAGAGGCCGCAATCAAGTCATTTAAATTAATTTTTTTTATCGTATATTGTGAAAAACATTTTTTATCCCGATTTGCCGTAGAAATTGAATCTGTTCATAATTTCAGACTCGTCTTGTCAGCGTCTTCCGATTGAAAACTATAATTTTCTAAGCCAGTTACTTTTATTATTGAACCACATTTTGAAGACCGGAAGCCAATATCCGCCATAGAATGATCGATTGAATGAAGCTGCAGCCGGAAACGTGAATGTTAAGCCAAGAAGTCATCCAAATTATTAAATATGGGCCATGTAATATTTTTTTATTTTTGTTTCCCTACCATAAGATTTTGTATTTTTTTTTTGGCAAAATGTATACGAAACGGATTGTAACGGATATTAAAATATAGAGTATCTTATGCAATGAAGAGTACCATACCAACTTAAAAGTATAAATATAGTGCTGATAGAGAGAGGAATAAATTTCCACCCCATAAGGTTGCGTGGTGAAGTTGAATGTTCAGTTCAATACGCATGAAGATTAATTAAAATAAGACGCAAAGAAAGTGGGGCGCAGCATTGTGTCCTAAATCGAATTATTTATGAACCGTTTTTTTTAGGGTGAACAGAGGGAGAGCGAATAGAAGGGGGAGAGCAACGCAATGACAAAGGAGTCAAAAGTCAATTGGTTGTTGAAGGCCGAAGGCGGGTATTTCCCCATATATAACCGTATAAAACCGAACAAGTATATCTTCTTTTTTTAGTATGAGTGACATATTTTTATACTTTTATACAGGAGGGCTGTTGATATGATTAAATTGAAAACTAAGAGGGATTACTTACTAAGTCACCCACGGACAGGCAACAGTGCTGCAAAATTTCCAATTTTTGGTTCCATCTGACGAAAATTTTCACAATCGAATGCAATTTATGAAAATGCCTCTCAAAATGACTGACATGAGAATAAACCTAATAACCTATCAGTTGAAGGCATTTATCGATTGCGAATGTGATTATTTGTCTGTGAATAATAATGCATCCTATCAATCGTGACGATCCTATCAATATGACAAGATCCAGTAGCTTTCTGCATTTGGTTTTTAGTGGGCTTAGAAAGGGCTTACCTATTCTTCTCTGATCAGGCGGAAGATTTCCACCTTCAGGTCAGTTTCGATCGTGTTTGCGAAGTTGTCTACCATACAGAAAAGAAAGGGTCCCAGAATCAAGCTTTATAGAATACGTCTATGGTTGTGAAGAAAAGTCAAGACATAAGTGTTCCTAGATAACCCAAAAAAACATTCACAGTTCATTGCGCACATAACATTGATTGGCAGTATCTTCACTTTGTCGTCATATATAAAAGATTCTCTAATAATTTTAACTTAAATCCAAATGCATTGCGTAATGATTGTTTGTTTCCATTAGTTCGGATTGGAGCAAATCCATTTTTAACACATTTGTTCCAAAAACATTTTAAATACCGATTTGCTGTAGAAATTCAATCTGTTCATAATTTCAGACTCATCTTATTAGTGTCTTCCGATCGAAGACTATAATTTTCTAAGCCAGTTACTTTTCTTATTGAACCACATTTTGAAGACCGGAAGCCAATATCCGCCATAGAATGATCAATTGAATGAAGCTGCAGTCGGATACGTGAATGTTATGCCAAGAAGTCATCCAATTAATTAAATATGGGCCATGTAATATTTTTTTTATTTTTGTTATCGCTTTTTTATTGTTGTTTATATTTTCTTTGCTCTAGGTAAGGGATCGCAAAAAGGTGATTGACAATTGGCATTTGATTTTTATTTCAATCAAAAAACAAACAAATTTTAGATTAAATTCTCAATTTATACTTGGGACTCTTAAATTTTAGAAACAATTCGGCAATTATTTTATTTCATTTCTGCTTCAACAGCATTCTTCAGAATTGGAATAACACACTATGAAACTTTTTGTTGTAAATATTCACTGCCAACTTTTTGACTATATTTCCTGCTACAGTTTATTGCTCTTTATCTATCAACATTTGAATTTTAACAAAGTTATACAATGATATGAAAGGTATGAAATAGACACCTAAATAGCTGTCACCCGAAATCGATATCAAAAAAGCGATTGCCAATTTGATAATCAACTTACATGGAGCAAAAGTGGTGATTTTGATTGTCAACTATCAACTATAATCTAAGCCGATTCCACCCCTGAACGTGAATGATGGATGACGAAATGAGTAGAAAATGTTGATGCTGTAAATAATAAACAAACGACTCATTTATATTAATAATTCCGATTGTTCAACAACTGCTGTCATATTTTAAATTTTACTACTTCTTACTACAAAAGGGTTGTTTAAATTTGTTGTTGCTAATCGTCAGAGCATTTTTCCCCATTACAGCCATTTGGACAGTCTTTACAATTTTTTCTAAAAAGAATTATTAGGAAGTTAACCTTTTGACACACCCGCTAAGTTTTGATGAAGAAGTCGTTCCTCAGAAAAGACCGTCCAGAGAAAAGACCCTTTCACTTCATATTCACACAACTTAATATAATTAGCCCATTAAGTTTTAAGGGAATGATATGTGGGGAACAGGCGTCATGGGCTATTTAAGGCAATATGGTTTAAGGGTGGACCAGTAGAGGAAGGGTGATACCGAGAATTCTTTGAACGATTTAGCAGTGACATCTTTCGGATCAGTATAGGTTGCCCAAGAAGGGGGGAGGTGTGAAGCACCTATGGAAGCTTTCTCTGGAGCTACTGGGCCTATTTTTAAATTCTTTTAGCATTGTAATGGTTTTACTATATCAGCCCTATTTTGCTTTCCATCGATGGGAATTTTCTTTGGATATCCACCAATCACAGTTATTCTATCCGATGAGGTGATTCAGATTCACGTCGGAAATGTCGGTAATACTGTGCACTTATAAAGCTTGAATGCATTCACCCGATAGATTGCAGAGTGAAAGGGAATCGAATATGCGATTCGCGCGGTATATGTAAGTATCAAAACTGCGTCGTAGTGGAAAATATCCGTTTATTTGTAGAAATGTTTCTTGAAACATACCAATAATAAGCAATCGTACTTCTTATAGAATACCAAATGCACAAATATTCTGAAACCACGGAACAGAATGAAAAAATGCATAAAAGGATAAATGTTTTAAATGATTATTTCTCTATGAAGGATTCACATGGAAGGTGTAACAAGTTCGGATTAATTTTTAAATAATTTTTGACTTGAACTTCCAAAATCTACAACTTTTGTTTAGCAATGTTTTTAAATATTTCCAAATGTATGTATGTTATGTTATATCTTAAAAATAAAAAAAAAATAATTTCGAAATGAAAAATTGGAGACACACTTGCTGGATTAAATGTTTTAAAAACGCAATAATACAGATGTTGTCATTCTTTAATTCCTTCATTTATTATTAATATTTTTGCAACATCTTATTTATATATAAGTTAATTTTTTTTAATTATTTAAGTTTTGTTTTTAATTAGGTATGGGCAATTCAGGTAAAATCAATTGTAAAAGAAAAAGCTTTTTTATTTTTTTTTCGCTGGCAGTACATGTTTCTGCGGCAACGTTAGTCCAGGAACCATCGCGACACTCTTCGTTAGAAGTTAATCCGCTATTTCGTCATCGCTATAACTATTCTGTCCTGGTTATCCTCAGAAATCTATAAAGATTTTATAATGAGACGCAGAATTTGTGTGCTGCTTATGCGTAAACTACCACTTTAAAGCAGAAAACCGAAAAGCAACAATTATGTACTTTTGGAAGAGAAATATTTTTTGTAGCTCAATTTCCAAATGAAAGAGAAATGATAGTGAAAGCTCAAAATATTCGTAACTTTTTGCCTAGTCAACAAAAAACCGTTATAGCGATTGTAACACTGACAGATTTGAACAAAAGAAATATTATAAAAGGAAAATCGTCGAATCATCGACTTAAGATAAATGCTAAAGCTGCATTTCTAGCGAACCAAGAAAATGATGTAACGCCTGATGCAGTCAACCAAATTTTCTCTGCAATTCTTACTGGAATTAGCCTGGAAGAATAAATTCAAATAAATAAAACCATGTTTGAAGATTAGGAAGAGCGCGAGCGTATACTTCGAGGCACATAAAATGACGTGAAGCAAGACCTGTTGAACCCTTTTTACATGCGTTAATCGTAAGTACAGTGAAATTCGGTTATAACGTCGTTATTATCGATAGGTTTTTGTAACCGATTAGTAAGCTTCTTATTATTTGACATTTCAAAAATTAAATTTAAGTAAAATTCACAAAATTACTCGTTTAATAAAGAACGAACACAAAAATAATAAACTCCAAATGAAAAAAGAATTGCAAGAAGCCAACAAGGAGTGTATTTGTCTATACAGGATGTCGGTTAATAATTTATAATTAATCAAATATTAATTAATAGGTAAGTTACAACAAGAAAACCAAAAGTTTTGGGATTTTTGGTTCCCTACTTATCTTCCAATCTAAGTAAAAAAAAAAGACTTTACTTAACGATTCAAGATTGTTATTATTGTTATGTTCACGAACCGAATAATAGATGTTATGTGGTCAAGTTTTTTCCTCAATGGCGTTTTGAGCTGTGTTTTTACATGAGAAAGGTGCACAAAACATTTGTTTGCTCGTATTACTATTAGAAGAAACAGATAGAGGCTATTAATGGGGTGATACGTGTCTTTATTAGGTTATGTGTTCTTGTGTTCGTAGTTATGCATATATGTGCAGTTCTGTGTGTTTCTTGTAAAACAAAAATTGGTAAGTCAGTTCGTCGTTCGTTAAGCTTACAGTTAGGCGATCTTCCATTCTATTATGTAGTGTGCCCTACAATTCATATTGCAAATTTCTGGCAGGTTCAGCAAGACATTTTTTTTATCTAGTTTCATATACATATATACGAATTATAACAATGGCCGAGATCGAAACAGAAAAAGTGAATTTATTCAAAACTATGAAAATCGTTACAGGATTTTTTTGCTTAACACGGCAGAGCACATGTACAATTAAAGCTAAGGCTGAAAACTTACTCGAGCTGCGTAAATAGCGGCGATACGAGCGTTAAAAGAAAGGTTATAAAAGCATTTGTTTGTTTTGGCTGCTCTCCTAGACTCTGTTTTAGCGTAAGACGAGTTGAAAACGCCGCCCTACCGTTATCTGCCAATGTTTTTGTTTTTAAGGAAACACGAATTACTATTTTATACTTACCTATTTTTTTCTTCCTCCTGAAATCCTGCTTTTTCTTTATAGTTCCTTATAGCCCTTTTTCTCACTACTATTTTTTTGTTGATGCTTACTTTATTTTAATAAATATTCCAAAGGTCACCAGTATTTAATTCTCGTTTAAGACAACTTCTAAACATCGCGTTGGTCAACCAAGCCCAAAATTTGTTTGTCTATTCGGATTTCATCTCCTCCTCCGACATTCACAAACACTTAGGTAGCAGTACCTAACGGGTGATTCAAGTAGAGATACTTTTTTCAATAGCCTTTTTTGACAGATCACGTGTGAGTCGTGTCATGCTGTCATGTTATTTTTGTTTAGTATTGTTTGGCATTTCATAATGGAAAGACTTACGCGTGAACAACGTTTACAAATTGTTCAACTTTATTATGAAAATTCACGTTCTGTGAGGAATGTGTTTCGTGCACTTCGCTCAACTTATGGTCAACATAATCGGCCTACTGAGCGTACTATTCGCAACACCATCACCCATTTTGAAACCCAGCATTCATTATTGGATAATATTCGACCGAATAGACCACGTCCAGCACGCTGTGAAGAAATTATAGCGGCCGTAGCTGAGAGTGTACACGAAGACCGTAGAGAGTCGATTCGGCGCCGTTCGCAGCAACTCGGACTGACGTATGGAACGACTTGGCGCATTTTACCCCAAGATCTTAAATTGAAAGCGTACAAAATACAGCTTGTGCAACAACTGAAGCCGCTCGACCTTCCCAAGTGACATCGCTTCGCTCTATGGGCTCTTGAAAAGTTCCAAGAAGATCCGACGTTTTCGAGGCAAATTTTGTTTAGCGATGAGGCCCATTTCTGGCTCAATGGGTATGTAAACAAACAAAATTGCCGCATTTGGGATGAAGAGCAACCTGAAGAGATTAAAAAACTGCCACTTCATCCAGAAAAAACAACGGTTTGGTGTGATTTGTGGGCCGGTGGAATCATCGGTCCATATTTCTTTAAAAATTATGCCGGTGCGAACGTAACCGTCAATGGCGACCGTTATCGTGCCATGATAACCGACTATTTGATGCCTGAAATTGAAGCTCGTGATCTCGGCCACATTTGGTTTCAGCAAGACGGCGCCACTTCCCACACATCGCATCAATCAATGGACTTATTGAGAGAACATTTCGGTGAGCACATAATTTCACGTTTTGGGCCGGTCGATTGGCCACCAAGATCGTGTGATATCACACCGTTAGACTTTTTCCTGTGGGGATATGTAAAGTCAAAAGCTTATGCCGACAAACCCGCTTCGAATCAGGCCTTGGAGGAAAACATCACGCGTGTCATTCGCCAGTTACCAGTCGAAATGCTCGAACGAGTGATCGAAAATTGGACTCAACGGATGGACCATCTGCGACGTAGCAACGGCCAACATTTGATAGACATAATCTTCAAAAAATAAATGCCAAAGAATGTCCTTTCAAAGGATAATAAACATTCTCCATTAAATTTTAATTTTCTGTGTTTTTTTCTTTAAAAAAGTAGGGAACCTCGAAATGGATCACCCTTTATATACCTACTAAAAGCGCAAACACGATAATTCTGCTGTAGATCTAAGATTGTCAGTTCTCGACTTCAACACATTCATACATTTCGCTAGATAATGATTTGTATAGCAACACTATGCTGATACTTGGTCTAAAGAACACAAGGTATGTTTGACAGCAGATGTCATTGAGGTTGTTCGGCGTCAAATCGTGGTATAAAAAATACAAAGATTGCAGAATTTCACTCGTCGACGTGGCATTTTTATCATTGATTCCCATATTTATCACCCCGAGGTCTCAACTACGTCATACGAAAAAAAAAATGGCACTTCGACCAGTGAAATCCAACATTTCTTGTATTTTTTTACCATGAAGCTGATTTACATAAATGCGCTGACATTATTCCGCTAATGCTCTCAGATCTCACACACGATCTCTACACGCTGAATCCGCCCCTGGATTTATCCAATTGACACTGGATTAATCACACTTTTTCTTCGTTTGACAGCCGAACAGAGCACACGCTCCCATCCACCGTCCGCAGATAAAAAGTTAAAGTGTATAGCAATAAAAATAAAAATTAAAGCGCCTAAAAGTGTTAAAACTTTAAAAATAATAGTGAATAAAGTGAAATATTTTCATTTACTGACAATCCCAGGCTATAGTTTTCCTGGATGCTACGGCATTACCGGATTATTTCGGGATTAACCTTAATAGTGTAACGTGGCCAAGACCACTAAATTTGGACATTTGCATTCTGTGCTATAAAATGCGGAACAATGCGTATCATTAACAACGCAAAGTCGAAACCTTCGACGAAAATAAAAATGACTCCATGTGCCAGCCCCAGAAAAGTAGCTGCAGCACAGCAACTGCTCCTACTCAATCAGTCCACCAGCGACCAGCAGCGACAGATGCCCAACACTTCATCAGCAACAGACTCCAGCACAATGGAACCCTCCACCGACTCCCTGCCCAACCACAGTTGGCAGAAGCCTAACAGAAAGCATACTGCTCCGGCCTCCGGCCACCTCAACAGCGAAATGGAAGTTTCTCCAGCGAGCGATGACAACCAGTTCGCCATTTTACGAAGCCTGGTGGTACAATCATCATGCAAAAAAGCAACCAGACTCAACACAACCAGACTACCAGTGCAGTCCACCATCTGCAACGAGACCAACGATAGTATCCAGCCCAACGCACAGCAAGCCGACCAGGAAGACAGCAGCGCGGGAATCTCCACCGATGAAGCGGGAAATTTTAAAATTAAATCTGCAAATTCAACAAACCCTGATGTATTAAACAGGGGTAAGTACTGTCCACCCATTATAATGAAAAACGTAGACATCAGAAAATTAATCTCTGATTTTAGAACAAATTCTGTTAAATTTTCTTATAAGATAATAAATCCTGGTAGTATTAGTAGACTATATGTAAACGACAGTGGGGTCCATCGTGTGTTGATGGATCTTTTAAGAAACAACGACGAAATACAGGCATACTCTTTCACTATCAAAGAGGACAAAACAACTAACATTGTCTTGAGAGGCTTAACGTCTGACTATCCTGAGCTTGACATCCTTGAGGAATTGAAGTCCAGGGTCCCGAATGTGGACAAAGTTACTCGCTTTGAAACTTTACGTTCCAAGCAAGCCAACATATTTTATAATCTGTTTTTGGTTCGACTCCTTCACGGGACAAGCTCGGACGAAATTATCAAAATAAAATATCTTTTCAACACAAGGGTGCATTGATAAAAACCCAGGGGAAACAAGGGCGCTCTTCAGTATAGGCGTTGCCAGCAATTCGGCCATTTGGCCAAAAACTGTGCTTATACATATAAGTGTGTCAAATGCACTAACAAACACGACCCAGGGAGTTGCCCGGTCATAAGAAGCGAAGATAGTCAAGCTGTCTGTGTCAACTGCGGGGAGAACCATACTGCTAACTTTAAAGGTTGTAAGGCCTATAAAGACTTCGATAAGAGAAGGAAATCCGCTTTTAGGGAAGCAAGGGTAAAGAAAGACAACTCTAGGGTACTTTCCAACTTAATATCTAATGGAAACCTAGTGGCCCCAGGGGTCTCCTACGCAAGCCATTTTAATAAACCTCAACAAAGTACAATCACTCCAAAAATACTAAATTCCAAATCGGTACATAAGCCTGGCACTAGTGCCCTTAACGAGTTTATGGAGTTATCCAACGAATTATTCGGGATGGAGATGAACGTACTTATTAGCAAAATCGAAGTGTTTATATCAAACATCGAAAACCTGGGGTCCATTACACAGAAAAGATTGGCCTATCTCGAGCTGGTTAATCAGCTAATCCTTAGCGACAAATAATGTTGTTACAAGTCCTTCAATTTAACATTTCGTCCCTAATCCACCAGTCATGGAGCTTGAACTTCTCAAGATTCTCCAGTCTAGCAAAGCGTCAATTGCACTCATTCAGGAAACGCATTTAAACAGTCGTCATAAAGTCCTTCTGGACTCATACAATATACTTAGGAATGACCTACTCCAAGGAGTGGCAATTATTATAAAAAATAACTTCTCTTACGAGCTCTTGGACTGGAACTCCCTTCAATTCCCCGGCGAATTCATCAGCATAAACATTAAAACTCATAATAATATATAATATATAACAGTTTACTTTCCCCCGAATAGCTCTTCAAGCTCAATAACGAACGAGCTCTTCAAGATTGACAACCTTGCGAACTCCTTCGATGGCGCTATTATCGGGGGCGACCTCAATGCCAGAAGTCCTACCTGGGGAGATTCCTGTCGAAACCTTAACGGCAGATCCCTGGAGTCTTGGCTCCAAGTGTATAACCCCTCACTCACGAATATCACCTCGCCTACGCCCTCTTTTCCTAGGAGCTCCTCCTTCCTAGACCACTTCCTGATCTCAAACCACCTTCTTAACCACATCGACACGGATTTTGAGGTGCAAACGCTCCCAACATTCTCAGACCACTTCCCTCTTTTGTTAAAGCTCCAAATAGATGACGCCAATATTTGCGTTCAAGAACCTGCTTATTCCAGGTCATTCAAAAATACAAACTGGGATGCATTCAGAGAGGATCATGACATGGCTCTCAATGACCACTCCCCCAGCCAATTGACCTGTCTTTCAACTCGAACATTGAAGACTACATAACCCACTTCAATGATACTATAAATAGTTCAATGGCCACCCACTCCGCTAGGATCCCTATCTCAACCAAAAAATATAAAAACCTTCCCAGAGACATAGAAGCTCTTTATAAAACTAAGCACCAGTGGCAAAGACGCCTTAAGAATATCTTCCACAGCCATTACAACAGAGTAAACGTGCCCTATAGGGAACTGTCATCCAGAATTTCACTGCTTAATAAGATAATCAAAGAAAAAGTTCAAATCTGGCTCAACAAACAACTGAGCGAACGGATCTCTAAAATTTAGCCCGGACCGAGAGCCTTCAAGGAAGTATTTAGGATCGTGGGCAAGAGCAATAAATTCTCTTGCGGGAAGATCACAGTTGAGGATCAAACTCTCACGAACGAACTTAATATCGTGACGGCCTTCGAAAATCATTACAAGAATATCTTCGTAGAAAAAGTTCCAGACTTCAACCCTATGGTTTCTAGAAACGCCAAAATTTCAGCTCAACAGATCAATCTCTCCAAGCCAGAACACATATTTTACTTTAACTCGGAAAATACCTCCCTGAGGCCCTTAGCTTCTCACATCTTCACTGATATTGAAGATGTTTCATGCATAATCAACCAGCTTAAACCTAAAAAATCAGCAGGACCCGATGGCATACCTAATTTCATTCTCAAAAAAATCTCACACACCGCACTAAGTTTTCTCACCATCCTCTTTACAATTGTATTAATAATGGGTACTTTCCTAATGCTTGGAAAATTGCCAGGATACTACCAATTCCTAAAAGTCCCCTCAACAGTGACATAAACAACTTCAGACCCATTTCACTCCTGTCCAACGTCGGCAAAATACGAGAGAGAATAATGCTGAACATTATTACCTCTCCCTAGGAGATCCCCATCGACCCCATACCGGAATACCAGTTCGGTTTTCGGAAAGGTCACTCTACCGTTCACGCTCTTCTTAAACTACAAAATGACATAACCCTGAACCTCAGGCAAAAACGATGCACGGTTGTATGCTCATTAGACGTTGAGAAGGCTTTCGACTGCGTTTGGAGGGATGGTCTCCTCTCAAAAATTAATCTACTTAACTTCCCGCAACACATTGTCAACCTCCTTGAAAGCTTCCTGAAGAACAGACATTTCTTCATTCAAATTCAGGGCACAAAGTCTAACACATGTGCGAGTGAGAGCGGAGTCCCTCAGGGATCAATTTTAGGCCCCTATTTATATAATGTCTTTCTTCACGACTTCCCACATAACTTCGCTGAAGATAACTTAACCTCCACCGGCCTGCTATACGCGGATAGTCACGATTACCCTCTCATTGCCCTACGGCATTTAGAAAAACACCTGAAAGTCATAAGCGACTATTACAAGACCTGGGGTATTAAAATTAATATACCAAAATCGGAACTTATATGCTTCCGCAACGCCAGCGGAAAGGGCCCAGCTGGGGTTCCTGGTGAAAGCAAACACCTTGGAATTAATATCAATGGCAGTACCATTCAGATTAAAAAAAATCTGAAATACCTTGGAGTTCACCTTAACAATCTACTCAAATATAATAAACATATTGTCTAAATCAAAGAAAGTCTCCAACATCTTAATGCCGCTTCTAAGGCACAGACAACTAAACAAGCGATGTAAATTACTTTTTTACAAAACACTCATAAGACCGATACTTACCTACGCGTTCCCAATCTGGTTCACAATTTCACCCACAGTGGCGACTGAAATAGATATCCTGGAAAGAAAAATACTAAGACTCTGTGCTGGAAAAAATTATGAGTCCCGTACAAAACGATTTTCTAACACCCACATATATAAAGACACTAACATCATTCCGTTTACGAGATACGCTTTAAAACAACTGAAAAAAACTATCTCTAAACTCAGTCTAACAGAAAATGATCTCATCAGAGAAGTCATATCCTCTCAGACATAATCCTCTTGGGACAATGATAACTATCTCTCGCCATTAGGTGTTTCCTCGCTGGATCTTGACACGACTCCCGACTTGACCCCCCTGTCGTTCTATCTAAAGGCTACCGCTGGCCATAATCGCGGTTAATTCCTACCTCATAATTCCACTCATCTACCTAACATTGGCTGCCTGGAAAACACGATTTATGTCTTACTGAAAAGATAAAAAACATAAAAAAAAAAATACTAATACTAATATACTAATATAACAAGACAATATCCAGCAAAAAAAAAAACATTGTAACACGTTTTTCAATATAATGGGTGGGTAGTGCTCACCTTAAAACCTTTCATTGCTCTAAAAGTTTTTTATATTATTTTATATATATCTATTTTCTCTAATACTTATAATCCATTCATCCTCCTATTTTTTTTATATATCACCTAATTTCATCACAAAAATAACTATTATTGTAATAATTAAGCAACATGCCAAGAAAAAAAGAAAGAAAGAGTCGAATATATTATATGTATCTAAAACCCATTGGCACATCTTCATGTATCTAAAGAAAAAAAAAAAAAAGACTATATTGTCTCTCAATATACTTAGCTCTCTCTCTAAAAACTCAAAGATTCAATCTCATAATAACTAATGTGATCTCACTCACTGTACTACTTTTAAATGTAACAAAGTGCGCTCTCGCTCTCGCACCACTCAAATGTGATATCTACCTATATATACATATGTAAATACATTCACTGATGTATCCGTACCTGAAAGAAGAAATACGTCGTCGTATACTGTGTATACCCTCGTCTCTCTTCTTCGTTTTTTTCTAGTTTTAAGTTAGGTTAAGTATTCTAAATGTGACACTCAGTCACTAATAAAGTTATAAAACGCTCCGCGAGCAAGAGTAGTACATCTATTTTAAAAGACAGCCAAGTGGCATTTACAATAAAAAACAAAAATAATAATTAAAAGCTGGCAATACATTATAGCCGCTGTATATCTTAAACTTAGCAATCGCATTGTACATTGAAAACTATTTGTAATCGCTAATAAGTCTCAATAAATTCAATTCAATTCAATTGGATTAATCACAACTGTTGCCATCTGACAGTTCGCGACAAAAAGAAAACATTCGAAAAAAAATGTTAATACTTTTTGGTATAAATAATAAATTTTGTTATAATTAATAAACAATTAATAAACCAGACCAAATCTTCACACTGGAGCAAATCCTGGAAAAGACCAACGAGTTTCAAGTCGAGACACAACACCTCTTCATCGACTTTAAAGCCGCATATGACGGCATTCATTGTCAGGAGCTTTTTGTGACGATGGCCGAATTAGGGATCCCGTCAAAACTTATCCAGCTGTGTCGCGTGACACTAGATAACACGCAGTGGAATGTGCATTTTGGCAGCAGCTCGTCTGAACTCTTTCAAACATGCACCGGATTTCGGCAAGGAGAAGCGCTGTCGTGTGATTTCTTCAATCTTGTTCTTGAGCAGATATTACGCAGGGCAGGTGTCAACATGGAAGGCACTATCTTCAACAGATCAGTCCAACTGCTAGGGTATGCGGACGATATAGACATCATCGGCCGATCCCAGCATGCCGTGATAGAGGCTTTCACGGCTATTGAAGAACAGGCGAAACTAGTTGGCCTGGAAATTAACGAGGACAAGACCAAATATATGCTATCAACAAACAAACAATCATCTGTCCACCCGACTACGACAAAATAGCAGCAACTTCGAGGTAGTGAAGGAGTTCATCTACCTCGGGGTAAACTTCAACTCCACAAATGACATCTTAGTGGAGATCCGTCGAAGAATTACCCTAGGAAACCGCTGCTACTTCGGTTTGGCAAAACAAATGGGTTCAAAACTCCTGACTCGAAGGACAAAGTGCATGCTCTACAGAACCCTTATCCTGATAAGCAGGAAAGAAGAGTTAATACTGGGATCCTTCGAAAGAAAAATCCTTCCACGGATATTTGGCCCTGGGTGCGAGGGGGCGAATGGAGGAGAAGATACAACCGCGAACTCTATGAGCTGTACCAAGATGTAGATGTAGCCAAAAAGCCAAGAAATGTCGACTACATTGGCTCGGCCACATCGAGCGCATGGAAAACAAGCCTTAGGTTCGAGACGACAAGGAAGACCGAACCTCCGTTTTAAAGACCAAGCTGTCGCGGATGCCAGAGCGCTTGGTCTAGACAACTGAAAGCAGCGTGCCCGGGATCGCAGAGAATGGAAGGTTGCCGTGTCTCAGGCAGCGTCTCTTCACGGGTCGGGAGCCCGTTAATAACTTACTATGTAAGTATAATTAATAAAGCAAAACAAATTTATCCCTTTTACATCCCTATTACCAGGCACTAACAACTGTGTGGACAACAGCAAATCAGGAGGAGTTTGGGTAAGTCAAAACCTAAAATTTATTCGCTGTCCCTGTCGAGTTGAAAAGCCTTTTTCTCGCGAGCGGATATAACCACCGAGTTTGAAATATTAAGTTTTTAATAGCACACAAACCTATGAGGCGTAAGTAAAACAAGAACACACTTAGCCAATTTGATCATGTCTCCTCGACTGCTATCGAGTAGCCTCCGGCCTCACTTGCACGTGCTTAGGCAGCCGCTGCATGTCATGTAGGCCGACTGAATACAAAGGCTTTCAAAACTGCTGTTGCACTTTTTTGGAAGTGTTGCCATTGTGTTTTAATACACTTTTTCCCATTTTAAGTAATATTTTTTTAAAATTGCCCCTGCCGCCTAAACAGGGCAAGATAGATTTAAGGCCTCTGCAAAAAACAGTTTTTAATTTTTGGTGCCAAAGTTATCGTACTCGTGCCTCGATTTTGGGTTGCTTGTCGCTTTTGTTTGTTTAGCCGTTGATTGGATAAGGGTTGGTGAAGTGATGTGCGTGGGAGTTGCTCATTCCCCATTCTTCTCTTATCTTTAGTACGGTTCCGTTCGAGTGTGAAATTTCACAAAATAATATAAAAAAAATTATTTCGGTTCCTTTCGTTTACATGAGAAAATTCCCTCCTGTTTTTTCATATTTGACACTTCTCATTTTTTTTCGCACAAAAGTACGGGCCTGTTCGTTATTTGTTATCTTTATCGATAACCGCACCGAAAAATCTATACCAAATTAAAAGTCGCTAGCCAAGCATCCCATCAAAGTGTTAATTTGCAATGGCGTCTACTAAAATTTCAACTTCGATTTATATCAATCTATCTCTGGTGATTGGCATGTTACTTTTGTTACAAATAAAACCTAACCATTGCAAAACGCATACCAATCAGTGTCTATCTTACAACAGCGATCCTCCTAAACCGTATTGTACCGCATACAGTACATTACAGTTCAATCATTCGCATTCGCATGAGATAATTTCTTTAGTTACTCGCTCCGAATACGTGATTCCAGGAAGAGAATTTTTCAATTGCGCACGACTCCAACAGAGTTCATAAGCCACACGATGCTCGACGTGTCGATTACCTTTACTAATGATCTTTTACTCTTTATTTTGGACTAATTTTGTGCTCTGATCCGCGGGTAAATATTAAAATTTCGTTACGGATGAGCATTTCCGCGAATATAGAAAGTGTGCTTAAGCGCGCAGTGATTTCATTAATCAGTTTAGTTAATATGTGTTGCTGTTTATTTTGAAACTAGCTGATAGTTTTACTATCCAACTAAATATTAACTATTTTAAGTCAGAAAATATAAATTTTAATACAACGGCTTACGGGTTGGAATAAGAGATTTTATTATAGACAATACAAATATTTCGTGGGAAACTATATTTAAAGTAAATACTCTGATATAAACCCAAGGTCCTAGAGAATGTCGTTACAAATGATTTTGACAGAATTGCAAATTTAATATATTACCATGTTTTTCGTTTCTTCTCTGGAATAACGTATTTTGTTCTAACGTAACACTTCGTCGTCATGTAAAATAATTCACAAGTAAACTTTTATTTATTACAAACTGATTTCCCACTAATTTATATTTTAAATTTCTTATTTAAATCTAGCTTATTAAAAAAATGTGTGACATTTCCTTTCCTTTATAAAGGTATGAAACTCATCTTCTCACAAAGTGACTTACTTGAAAGTTAGATATAATTCTAACTTCAAGTGACTTACTTTGTGAAAGTTAAAAAAAAAACCCATGTGCACAATAAAGTCTTAACTACATTCGCCAAAAAGTGACTTTTTTAAAGCTCACATACATACGCAGCCGCCCCCTTGTGGTCAGACTCTGTCCTTAGAACATATTTTGACATTTAAAAGCTGTAAGAAAACATAAACAAAGACAAAAAGTATATATTTCCCAACCAAAGAAAAATTTTAAGAGCAACATTAAAAATGAATTATAGTCAAGTAAGTAATTGAAAAGCGAAGTATGTATTAAATTAATTTAGTTTTCTTAAGCTTGAACAATTGAGACACATGCAAAAGTTAATAAACGACATTATGAACGTCACTGAAATTGTCGAAGAAGTTGATTCGCGAACAAAAATTAATCGCAGATGGTTGGTACATCCTATCAACCAGAACAGATCAGCTCAGGGTGACTACCAGAATCTACTGGAAGAAATAAATAAATCGCGATAGTCACTCCTTTTTGTATTCCAAAGTGTGGGATTTTGGTAGATAAGGATGATGAAATTTTCATCATCAGTTTCTGTATAGAATATATATAGAAATAGCCATTAGAATATATAATGTACATATATTTGTGAAAAACAAATCTTGCCAAGAAAACTTGTACATATCACGGTCCATTTTTAAATCAATAATAAAAACAATCAAATGACAAGTGAAAAAATGTCATAAAAAAGGTTTGTTTGCTTAGTACGGCCTTAAATCAGAATCCTCTATAGGTAAGATCAGTAACTAGTGCATGCTTTTTTTTGTAAATGGATTAGTTTTTTTTAACTTTTCCAAAGTGTGCCACTTGGAAGTTAGAGGTATGTCTAACTTTCAAGAAAGTCACTTTGTGAAAAGTTGAGAGAAAAATACTAATTGCAAACGGTGTGGAGAGAGAAAAAACATTTTCGTATGTGTACTTCACTTTTTGCCGAATGTAGTTGAGCCTTAGAGTTTGCACTAGTTTCTGACCCTTAAAGGACTCTGATGCAAGGCTGTACTAACAAACAAACCTTCATTCTGACAGTTTGTCACTTGTTTGTTTTCATTGTTGATTTAGAAATGGACACTGATAAATTGAACAAATTTTCTTGGCAAGGTTTGTTTTTCATAAATACACACATTATATCATCATCATATCGCATTATTTCTTACAGTAGATTATATATAGTAGTGACCTTGAGGTGATCTGTTCTGCTTGATAGGGTGTACGCATCATCTGCGATTAATTTTCGTTTGCGCATTAACTCTTTCGACAATTTCAACGTTGTTCGTTAATTAACTTTTGTTTTACTTACTTATCAATTACTTACTTATTTAAAATTCTTTATTAATGTTGCTCTTCTTATTTTTGTAAATGAATTCTTAGAGCTTTTAAATGTCAAAACAGGTTCTTAGGCCAGTCTCTACTAAGAGCGTATGTATGTGAGCCTTGAAAAAAGTCACTTTTTGCCGAATGTAGTTAAGCATTTAGCTCCATAATACAGAATTATTATAAGGTGACGTGAAATAACGCCAAACGAAATGATGCCAAGTTTTAAATAAGGCGGCTTTGGCAACAGTACCTTGGTTACACGCTACGCGGGATTAAGGGATTTTAACCCTCTTTCTGCAGGCGGCAGGTCCCGCTTACGCAACTTCGCTGCTCCGCTCGGGGTATGTGCATTTCGTCAGGCAGGCGCCTATGGCAACAGTGCCTGAGTGACTACGCGGGAATAAGGAATTTCAATACTATTTCCGCAGGCGGTTCGATTTTGGAATGGAAATAATGCTAAATTTGTAGAATTTGGCTATCTTATTATAATAATGTTATTATTCCTTGAGTCTAGAGGGCGCTTCTTCTTTATATAGCATATAACTTGGATTTGTGCCACTTTTATGGTTTTTCATGTTTCGAAAATAATCCCTTTATATAATACCTAAGAGTGGATCCTTTATTAGCAGGTATACACACCATCCATTGATTACATTGAAAACATAAGTTATTATATCGAAAAAGAATGGAACATTGATTAGCAAAAATATTATAATTGAACAATGGATCATGTACCTCACAAACCTTCTATTTATTATATATATTAAATATATATTAAAAAACTGAAAACCTTCTATTTATTTCATAGAAAATATAGGTTATTATATCGAAACTTACTTGCAACATAATATTCCTGCAGCTTTTTAGGGCCATGGTCTACTTAAATTCCATATAAGTATATTCCAATTTTCAGCTTTTTAGGCCTTACAGTTTCCGAGTAATTTTGGGTGGGACAGAAACTCAATTGTTCAGAGGACAGACAACTGACTTTATTATTATTATATGGAGGATGAATATAAAAAGAAAAAAATAATTTGTCAGAAGTGGGATTCGAACCCACGCCCACAGGAGTGGACTGCGACCTGAACGCAGCGCCTTAGACCACTCGGCCATCCTGACACGATATAAATGCTTGGCAAAATGATGCACTTGAATGTCGGCGGTTTTAGAATTGTTCTCGATTCGATTCTAATATTTGGTTGGAGAAAGGTAGTTTAACAATGACGCCTAAAGGTATGAAATGTTTTTATAAATGTCGACATATTAAACTGTTTTTATTTAATCAGTGGAATGACCTGACTGTCGTTTTAATTGCAAAATGACTGATTTTGACTACCAGAACTATGTATTGTCGTTCATATGTCCACAGCGAGATGCAATGAACGATTCTTTGAAGCCAATTTGCACCATTTGATTCTCTAGAACACATGTGGGTTTGTCGCTGTCCAATAACCGATATTTTGATTATTGACAAATCAGTTACGCCAAAAATAAGCTTTAATGTCCGCTCTTAAGGTTGTTATTAGACAGACATTTTTATTCTTACCAGCTTAGGTATAGGTAGATCTCAGCTTGGAAGACACTGCAGTAATCCGTCAGTTGGTAGCACTGGTTAATTACCAGACTCCTTCCCATCTTCAAGACGTCAGTAAAGATGTATTAACCTTTGATGACAGTACTGACAGAACTCTAGATCTGACTTTCAGCGTCATGTATTACAACTATAAAGGTTGTGTCAAAGTCATCCTAGGGATTTTCTGAATCGTTAAGTCTCTTCTGATTAAATGCCCGGAAGAGCCGGGCGTCCAAATTGTTTTCTCTCACAACCTTTCTTTGTAAAGAGCTCAATGGGTCTTATGTATGTTCAAGTTGAAGTATTCCGCACAATATAAATAGGTGGCTTTTTCAATTATGTACTCTTTGAAGTTTCAAAATTCATCTGAATACATAAAACTTTATACATTTGTTTTAAACAATATTATATTAAGGTTTAAAAAATAAAAACATATTCAGTTCCCGGCCCCTTTTATCTTAAGTCCGGCCACCGATGTTCCTGAAATCGGCCACACCAATTAGGACAAGAAAACATTTTTCAACAAGGCATTTTATTATCATTTGCTTACCAAAAAAATAAATAAATGATAAAATAAAAGATAACAAAACTTGTCTTGTCTTGTTTCTTGTGAGTAACAGAAATAATTAAATAAAATAAATGAGGTATGTCAGTAGGAACTTTGGGAATGTTAAAACTTTATCCTTAAATAATAATAAAGGAATAAAATTAATTAAAAAACAAATAAAATAAATTCAATTAGGTTCCTATAAGGAACTTTGATCTTTAAAACTAGGGTATTTAATAATATACTAAAACTAAAAAAATAAATAAATTAATTAAATAGGGTTTTTTACGTAAAAACTTAGATACAAATAAAATCCTTCAGCTCTGCATCACTGAAAGACATGCCCGAAAGAGACTAACGTCAGCTCTGCATCACTGAAAGACATGCCCGAAAGAGACTAACATTTAAAATGAAAGCAATTATCACAAATATCACAGCCAATGTTCTTTAACCCTTATTCTTCTACATCAGTGAGAACGTCTTTATCACAAATCGGAAATTTGGAAATCGTTTTCTTGCGATGTGCTGGTTTTCGGATGGCGCTTCAGAAAGCTGTAAGACCATTTTTCCCCTGGCTTGCTGCCTTTAAACGGAGTTTTTCGACCTTCGTCCTTCAAAATATTTTGTACTGTGGTGAGCAAATTTTCTGGATTTTGAGGAAAACCACTTGGCCAAAGTTATAAGCCATCTCACCAGTTTTTCCTCCTCTTCAACTTGGGAAACATTTTGTTGAGCCGTCAGACAATAAAAACGCTAATAAGATTTTTATATTTTAATTTAGTTTTAATAATCTTGCCTGATTGAAGGTTACAAAATTAGTTAATCGTTTTTATTTTACCCAGAGTGATCCAGTCGATTGGGAGATTCAAGCCAAAGGAAAGCCTTTTCTCCATTTCCATTTGACATAAGCTCATTTGGTTTAGAAAGATGGCGATGGTTTGGCGTTCAAAAATGCCGATTGTGTTTCTGCTGCTGTTAAGCGGAGAGTTTCATGGGCAACACCAAGCACAGTACAAGGACCTCTTTTGCCAGGCTCGTACAACGCTCTTCCATGAACACTGTCCTGAATTGTGTATATAGGAATGTCAAATTTCCTAGAAGCTTCCCTAATAGGCATTTTATTTTCGCAAGTTTCGAAAAGAGCTGCTGCCAAATCGGTGTCCTTGTAGGCAATATCAAGCTTTTCCTTAGATACTCGATTCATATTGCTTAAGCCTGTTATATAATTAAATTTAAACTATTTAAATATTACGAAAGTCGGTATAGTTACATCAATACCTAATAAGATAGTGATTTATTTTTTAAAAATCTCATAAGGGGCCGAATATAGGACACGTGATTCCAGTATTCGGCCGCTTGTTTTTTTTCGCTAAGGGGCGGCCGAAAACTGCAGTTTTCCTCAAATTCAATGGCGTCTTGTAATGGAGATCGTTCTTGTGGCCTTGTAATTAAAATTTTGCATTTTATTCAAAATCAAAACTAAAAACGTGGCCAGGGGTGGCCGAAATAAGGGAACACCTATTATTTATGTGTCCAATCTCCGACTTCCTTAGAAACGACCGTAAATAAAACATGTTTTTTACTTTTTAAAACAGTTTTAACTAAAATAAAACGCATACAAAAAACTTACCCGAATAGTTTTCACGTAAATCACAAAACCCGGAACAAATTCCACTATGTTTTACGACACCCTAAAAGCGCTTTAACTTGTTCCGACGAGGTCGCGCAACGAATGGACTTATAACAAGAGAATTACCCGATCAATGTGATAATTTGACATATCATAAGAAAGAGATCACCTAATATTTAAGATATAAATCAGTAGGGCTATAGATTTACTATTAATGACGCTTTTCTTTGAGAGTGGCCGCCTACTGGAGACGGCCGGCATTAGGCGACTCTACCCTAGTATCATTTAAACGCACAAATACCATGCGTTTTGTCCTTTCATTCACTCATATATATGTATGGGGGGCGCCTCAAATGCCTTTTCTGTTTAACTTTTTAGATGTCCTCTTACAAACAGTTTCAATTAAAGTTCATCAAGGTCGTGACGACAATATAGATTCAATTTAAGTCATCCAGGGCTGTTACAGATTTAAAGTTATCCTTTTTCTTAAATAGAGTAAGCACATTAAAATGTATTATCTCTTGTTAGTCAAATTAACGAATGCGAATACACAGTTTAATACTTTCATTTCCTCTTTTCTAAAAAAAAAGAAGAATGTAAGCACTTAAAGTGGAGGTCATCACGCAATGGCACTCCTTTTCGATTTCTTCGCTTACCAAATTGAACTATCTTATCAAATTTGTGTTCATGTTCACGTTCACGGCGTTTGATTTCATTAAAAAATTGCCCCCTCGTGGCAACTACTGTTGTAACTTTTATACATACTATTTCCTTTAACCTGACCTGGTATATGAAAATCATCATCATTCGGCAAACAATTTTCCCTCAGCTAACGAAGACAAAAAACCAACAACAGCAAATTTCCGGTTAGGCAATTCCACCAACATGTCGATGTCACTGCGTGCCATGCCGATGCCAGTGTCTCAGTGTTTCTGAAAATGAGGGTTGTACGCGTTGTGCGTTTGACTTGTACATACCACTGTGGGAGCCCCTCTCTTTGTCCACTACGGAAGCCATCGTGGCGATATTCAATTGACTCCACTGACTGATCATTCAACACTACAAACAACATAACACCACGTTTTGCAAAAGGAAACATTTCAGTGGCTCGCGAGAGGGGAGAAATCCGATATCCAGAGTCACCTGGATACTTTCAAGTGGAACCGGCATTTCACTGGTCACAAAAAAAAAGAATGTTGACTGACTTACTTTTGCACAATGGTGACTCAGGCACTGGACTGTACAGTAGGTACTTAGGGAATGTTGTGTGGGGGTCTAGGGCGTGGGAGAAATTCCAAACAAAAAATATAAGTTAACGATCGCGCAAGAGATCGGTTCATGGGTACCTACAATGCAAGAGTGATCTTTGACGAAATGATGGCAATAATGAAGTCGTACAAAGTCGAGTGTTACAACAGGTCTTTGGCTGCAGTTTTTTCGCTTTCTTGTTGGGGAAAAACTTAGAAAGAAAAAAATCAATGGGAAAAAAATAGTACTATCGCATCGCACTATCGGATACCTTTGAGTGGTGGAGTAATACCCGTGAACTTTCACTGTTTATTGTGGTTTTCAAAGATTGTAAGGCGAGACTAATTAATTACAGAGCAACGTAGGTTGCGATTAGGTCAGGTTTAAGCCTACAAAAGTCATAATAAATGTTAATGAACTACCCTTTGTGGTTTTTGGTAAATCTGTGACTTGAAATGAAAGATGAAACAATTGCCACGTATTTGTTGAATATTGGAATCTGTTAAAGATTTAATGCCGTGTTCGAGGAACCGCACAGACAAAAGGGTCAAAGTGCCCCTCTAACAAGGGAGATTATAAATCCTATCTTAAAATTGGTATAACGACGTTGCAAGTGTAGTGGTAATTGATGAGGCTCTGAGAATAAGCCTCTCGTATTAGCGCGATTTTTGCCTAACTGTCTTCAGTTGCGATCTTCTAGTTCGGTGAGGTCCTCTTTCACTTGATGAAGTCTGCGGGCTGGAGCTGGAGCTTTGGTGATATCTCAAACAACCAATGCGCAGGTTTTTTTTAACAAGTTGATATCGGTGTTGACGTAAGGTTCGTCGTTAAATCGTCTTCTCCAGAACTCGTCAAAGCAAACAGGCTTAAATATTTTAGCAAGAATGTTGAAACGATAAAAGATATCTGAAACAAATCGTTAGCAATAGTAACGGTAATTGTGACTGCTTTTATTTAATGTGTGCCAGTTTGGTTGACTAGATAAACGTATGATTAAAGACGTGTGCCATTTATAGTACAGAATGCATTTAAGGATTAGGTCGGTAATAACTTTGTTGCAGTAGTGAGCTTTCTCCTTCGTCATCTCAAACGGATGAGTGTGGCAGGGATGCCAAAACTATATGTAAATGCTGTCATTTGAGGCTTTAAAGTCATAAAGAAGGTGGTGAGTGTCGAACTGAATTTCTTGAGTTTTCTACATGATCTACAATACTGTAAGGGTTACCACCAGAAGTATTTTGGCCTAAAGATTTAGGGAATTCGTTTCTATCTCTGGGCTCTGACCTTGTTTAATATTTTTATTTTTTAAAATTTTATGAATATGGAATTATTTATTTTAAAATTTAACTTCATGCAACACACGATTTTTCAATAAATGGTTAGAAAAATGTAAGCCGTGGCATAGTAACACTAGTCTTCAACAAAAAATATCCGGAGTTAGGTATGAACACAATAATACTAAGGAGTAGGAACTTCTTCCGGCCCTGGATTGCAAATGCAGAGAAACTGCCACTTAATGTCTTAGCCTAAATATACTGAGACTATACTGAATGCCAAGAGGTTAGGTATGCATGTTTTAACCATTTCTTACAAAATATGTTCATTAGTCATCGATTGGGAACCTTAAGAGATTCGAAGATTAGAAGATTCATTTCTTCATAGTCAAAATAGTCTTATGGCAGTATTTTCTGTAGCATGGATGATAAATATTCTCAAGGCAATTTCACCACTCTTTCACTTTCCACCTAAAGATAGTTTGCACGATTTCAATAGTTTCAAATAATTAGTCCCTGAAGTAAATGCCTTTTATATGATGATTAGGAAATATTAACTGACTCACTGAAAGATCATTAAGCTATAATGTACTTCCAAATATCCCAAAATTTTTAAGTTTGGCACCACAAACTAATTTTAGTATAATATGGTACCGACATTTCTGGCTGGAATTTCCAAATATTTCAAAATTAATTTTATTTTACTCGTGAAATTTCTAGTTAATTCATAAAAAAAAATTTAATTTTTCAGATTTTAATTCAGAGCATGAAAATCAACTGATCGTTTGACAGATTTCTCAGTATCCGAACGAGTTTATGTAATTTCTCGTAAAATTTTATCTAAACTTTCGTTTGGAAATGAGTATGCGAACTCGGGCCTGCACCTATAGGTAACAAAATTTTTAAAATCTCCAGGACTGATCTTTTCCGGGGTTAGTAGCCCTCTTACGGGTCATGTTTTTCTGACATGTTCTTCTTGGATTGGCACGTCTTTGATTCTATGGCAAAGGTTTTAAGCGCTTGATACTCGCTGCAAAAGACTTTTGATAGATCGGACACGTGATCTGCAGCTTATTACGATTGCAACCGTTCATTGTTAAATATTCACACAGTATTTCCCCGTTTTGTAGCCGTGCCTTGACTGCGATTAGTTAGTGGCCCGAGTCTATGTTAGCTGCTCGAAATGTTCAGACATTTAACGAACCTGATCAATTTCGTTGACGCCTTGTTTCTTTACGAATAGGTATTAACACTATACTAGGCAAGACAAAGCCCTTCGTTTTATATTGTACGTGCGGAGTGCTGCCAGCTGTTTGTCATTGTTAAACTTACTTTGAACAACCTATGCTTAACAGCAAGAGGATACTCAACAACTTTCTTTCGGGCAAACGCTTCAAATTTTATGTAGATGTAACAAAAATGTTTATTTTTGAAAACATAAATAAAAGCAATTCATTTATATAAACATAAAAAAAAGTTAAAAAAAACCTTCAAAACACAAGCACTTTGAACGATGTACAATAGAAAAATAAGTTGTAGCTAAGTGTACCAGTACCCGGCCACCTTACTCGTTTTCCAACTTTTCAGCATTAATTTTATCAAGTATGCCCAACTATCTTTTTCTTCTTTAAACTTTGGCATTTAAAGTTCACATGTTTGCATGATTGTATTTATGCACTTCCAGTTATTATTCATTTATTGAAAAATATCTATTTGCACAAGTACTTGGCCGTCAAAAATCTAAAAATCAGTAACCGGTCACCTTTGAACCGGTATCCGGCCACCCCTCATTTTCTTAGAAAAACTATACATACTTAAACTATACAAAATATAAAAAAGAATATTGTGGTTAACTGTTAAAATGATATGATAGTATTTCAAAACGTCATGAAAATTTAAATAAATTTAAAAGTTGAAGCGTCGGTTTTATTTCGAAAATATAGAACATGCATTACATAAATCCTCCGCTTTCTGGTGAATATCCTCAGAACGTGAGCTCCAGTATGTGTAATAAAGAATGTAGTTTAACTTTGGTTAGATACAAAGGATTCAACAGACACTTCTTAAACAATAAGTCTGAACAAATTGAAAGCAACCTTATGCAAAGTCCACTGCTTAACCAACGTTGCCAAATCTCATGATTTATCGATTCTCATGATTTTTTTGCATCAAATCATGAAATCATGAATTTTCAAAAAATCTCATGATTTTTTATTTTCCGTAACAAATTTCAACATTGAAAAATTTTAAATTTCCTAGGCTACCTTTGAAAATTTAAACAAATTTTTTGCATTCTTAAGCCAAAACTGAAAATATTTCTTATCAAGTGACCTCACTCAAAACAAAAGTGGGGAACAGTGAAGAAAATAAGGAATAGTTCATGATTGGACTTGGACATGATTTTGCGAATGATCTTTTGAAAAATCGGAACTGCTTTAATTTTAATGTAATTGATAAATACATCAATTAATTATATAACCAATAAAACAAAAACTAAACTATATGTATTTAGTTAGGGCACATATGAAATGTTGAAATAAAATAAACTTAGGCTTTTTAAGGAAGAAGGAAAAATATTATATGTTTTTATGATCCAGAGTGTAGAAAGAGATTGTTTTTGATTGTCAGCAATTTTTTTTTACTTTTGAAAAAATTTGTCCTAAGAAACTTCTTTATTCTTTTTTGGACTCGCATCGCGCTTTCAAATGCTCAATTTACTTACATTCCTTGCGTTTTCGTTTTAATTTACAAATTTCTTTTGTTTTCTCTTGAATATTTTACAATATTCTTGTTTGGCTGATTTGTATCTAAAGCCAAGCAAACACGCCCGAGTAGATCAAATGCAAACGCAGAATTTCATAGAAGGCCAATAGAGAATACAAGGATCGGATGGATATTTTGGGATCATCCGCGTGAGATAGCTAATTCTTTTACCTTTAAAATAACGTCAAGTACGACAAAAACCGTAACATATGAAATTCCGCAAATTTTTAAATCTCATGGTTTTTTTAAAATATCATGATGATTTTTTTATTTTAATCGGCAACACTGTGCTTAACATTTTGGAGCAAGACATAGCTGCAAGATTGCGCGTTGCAACTCATAAGCCCACACTTAGTCCCACCGATATCAGGATAATTTAAATATTTTGTTTTGTTATTATTAAGCATTTAATGCAAAGTGGGCGCGGGTACTAGTGACAAGCCGGGTACTGGTCAACTCACACTACTGAAATAAGGCAAATTGTACTTTTGTACTTGATTGTATCGAATTCGATCCCTGGTAGGCAGTATTTTCCTTTAAAAATGCAAAGAATTATAAAATATAACTTACAAATTCCATATTTTATGATGGTTTTCAAAATATTGATCACTGCAAATTTTGATTTTTTTTTTCTTTCTTGAGAAATGCTTTTCAGTTTGCACGCTATGATGGTATGGAGATATTTTTACCTACCTACCTTACCTACCTTGATACAATCAAACGACAACCTATGTTGATATTTTATTTAACTAGTTGTCCACTCCACCCTTAGTTGCAAGAAAACCAAGTTCTTTTTAGTAAATTACTAGCACAACTCTATTATTAAGTGCGTGTGACGTCACATTGAGTTAACAGATCGTTGACGTTGTTGGTTCATTGTTGTACCATGGGAATGTACCTATATCTCACTCAACTTTTTCTGAGTGAAGCTATGCAGTTCCAGTTTTTCACTTTCCAGATCCAACCTACTCAAACAAACCGTCTAATGGAAAATACACCTTATCCACTCGAATCGGTTGCCTGCTATTCGCCGACGACGACGGCCGAACGCCGACCTGACATTCTCTAAACAAAACCGCTAACAAAACAATACCATCGCATCGGCTGACGGTGCTGCTGAACAACAAACCAAACCCAAAACCACTAACAAAAACCAATTAAAAGAAAGAAAAAGGAGAAAATACAAAAACGAACACCGCAAAGAATAGAAAAGAATCAAAGAAAAACACTCAACAACTCAACTCAAACCCAATGCGGCCGTACAAAAGTTAGTAACAGTTGCTGTTGGACGTCGAAACGATACGGTGTGCTAACGAGAGTCGAAGACAGTAGACATAGAAATCCCACGCTCGGTTATCTCGCGCATGTTCATAAAATTCTTCTCAATTTGTGTATGTTTGGGCATTGGGTATAGTAACGGACTTGTGAATTTGTAATTTACATAAAAACGGTAAAATATATTCATTCGCGATCCGCAGAGTGTGCAGTGCATGCATTACAGTAACCTCAGTGTTGTGTGTTTTTGAGTGGATACTTGGAGAGACAAACATCATCAATCGAAACGTACCAAACAAAACATCCGTAAACGGAGGACCAACAGAACAGGCCAAAGTAAACCCCATTGGAGAAGAGCAAAATAAAAAGAAACTATGAGGCAGATCGGCATTAGTGAGGTGAGTTTAATATTACTATTTGTATTTTTTTTTTTTTGTTATTTGCTTAATTGTGCATCGTGTCGTCGATAGAACAAGTTTTGAATTTCTTCTATTCATGCTGCGGTCCATAGTCGCATCGATCGCACTGATATAGTACATTAATGTAACTAATACCAGTCTTTGGATCGATGGTGGATTGACGTTTCATTTCTCAACTAAACACAGTGCATTCGTCTAATTAGAATTGCATTCGACGTTAAAAAAAATACTGGCAATTAAAATTGCATATATGTACCTAGCAGCTAAAGCCACATGCGAAGAAGAACGTGAACGTAGGTACGCTGGAGTGGATAGTGGATAGCGGATGCAATTCTTTGGATACGCATGCGAATGGGATAGAAAGAATGAGTTGAGTCTGGTTTGTCTTGAAGATGAGTGCTATTAATAAGCTTTTGCAGTAGTATTGATCAAGGACCAAGCATTCGTTGCAGATCGCAAATCGTTTCGTCTATGGCTGGTCTGGTGATCTTTTTTGTTATAAAATGCAAAGCACTATCAATGGGACTTTAACTAGCTATCGCCTTTGGTGGTTTGATATCAAGTTTCAGGGTTTCTAGGTGATTTTCAAATAGGTATCTGAAATATCTACATCGAATTAGGAATGGTGCATTGCGTTTCTTGGTCCAATTAATGATGTTATCGGTGTACCTATCTTTTGACTAATTTTTCGATCTTATAAAAGCCAGCAAAACCAAAATTTTCCCAATTGCATCCCAGTATTGAGGTTCTTTCGGCTGTTCTGAAAACCTTTAAAAAGGCCTTTGAAGTAACAGAATCTCCCAGCTCTAGAAAGGATTCCCAGTGGTAGGCATTCGTGGGCTGAAGTCGATCATTTGTTTCCATCACTTTGCATGAAATATTGGAATGATAATGCAGTTTTGGTGAACCAACCAACCATGTTTCGGCCCTGTTGTCCTTACTTGCCCTCAAAGACGAAAGTGTAGATCCCGACTATAGATCCAAGCTAGGATCTAGTTGAGCTTGGTCCTAAACATATACATGCCATATTTAGTTTATTGCTGTTCGGAGCCGTTGTCGAAGAAACACCATTACATTATGAAAGTAATGGTTGGGTACACTTTATGGGCCGGGGAAATCATTGCTCCATATATCTTCAAAAATGAATATATTTAGAACATGATTACTAGCTTTTCTTGTGCCTTAGTTGAAAGACATTAATGTTGCTGACATGTGATTTCAGTTCGACGGCCAGCGCCAAACACCTTGCGATACAATTAATTTACTGCAAGAAACATTTTACGAACGATTAATTTTACGAAATAGGTAGATCTTTTAACTGGCCACCTCATTTGTGCGATTTTACGCCAATAAACCAGAACTGAGCAAAACAGCCTGATTTAGGTACTGCAAGAACTGTTTGAAAGTTGGACCTTCAGATATTGCCGTCCACATAATAAGTTCGGCCATAAGTTCAAAATCATATCGAACATTAATAACATAAAATTTCTTCTTTTTTATTATCTTTCTTTTTTTGTGTTTTATCTCAATTTGAAGTTCTCCGCTCCTAAAAAACACACTCTTTATAAAAACATTTGTAGGTATGTATTTATTTGGTGCATTTAATTCGATATGAGTAGACTCAAATACTTTAATTGTTGGCTACAATAATTATCGGATCGAATCGCATCAACAAATTGAAATTGTAAAATCTAACTTTGAACTTTTATCTGTGCTGGGCGCCACCTATGAATGTTCTACTGTTTCTTCAAGTAATTGTCCCATTCGGGCAACAAACACAATCAATATGAACGTATTTGTGAGCGGTGAGTACTTGAATGGTCTAATATAAAAATTGTTTGTTTTAGTGAAGTTAACTGCTGTAAAAGAATTAATCACGCAAATTTGGATCTTAGAATACGGAAAGTAGTGGCACCCCAGTTTGGAAAAAATCGTTATAACTTCGTTGTTTTTTTCAATGTTCTCCTTCAAACCAAAACAAATCTATGGCGGCACATTCCATCCCCAATCCCAAAGAGTTTTTGATGGATAGATTGCATGTGCTAAAATATGATCAGTTCCAATCACAACTTTCCATAGGGTTAACTATAGAGCAACTGATAAGCTCCAAAGGTCTTTACCTGCAACTGAAATTTTCTAAATCTTCTTGAAGCATCTTTCAGCCTTGCACTGAAAACCGGAAACGTTATTGGACCCAAAAGGATATCGGAATTAATATCAGGTCAAATAATCTGACGGTTCTCGTGGTTTTCAGTGCATGTGGTGAAACATTGCCTGCTGTGGTTGATTTTTCCATGTCAGGAAATAAGTTCAAACATTTGAAATACCATCCCGGTAGATTGGGTTGTGGGTCGTTCGGAGACTTAAAAGAGAACCGAAACATTTTATTAGTATATAGCTAACGATTTTTCATATTGGCTCGTTTAACTATTTATTGTGGGTGCAGTGTCTTAGTGGTTAAATGCGTTGGAGAACTTAGGCTTTAGGTCCTATTTGGGACTTTTATGTTCAAAATATGGGAACTGTATGTTTGGGTTTAGGAAACAAGTGCCCGGGAATGGGAAAAAGTCTTTGTTTTAAGTTTCTCTATTAGAATTAATTAATAACATGGTTCTACCTCAATGCAAGTATTTTTGAGAGCTTATTCAATTTCCAAACTCGGTAAACTGTTCGAAAACTGGTGCCACTACCCTATCAGAGTATTGGTAAAATTTTACACAGAATTTTTCGCAAAGACATAACTACATTCTCCTTCATAAGGTGACAGAGTGTGTGGGTGAAACCACAGAACTGGATGAAAATCGTGTTAATAAGGATGATTGCTCTGGATGATTTAATTTTTTTTGGTGATTTGATTTGGATGTGCATTTACATAAATAAAAACGCTGGCGTTGTTCGTTAAATGTTTGTGGTCCAGGGGTTTTATAATGTATTTATTTGGTTTATTTCACCTTCCTTTAACGAAAACGGTGTTCTCCGGTTATGATAATCCACAGGCTCGCATGCACACATTGAATTTACATTACGATGGTGAAGTGTGAAATTCAAATCTCCCATTTTGCAGCATTTCATGACAAGCGTTATTTACTGACAGCCGTATTTATCATTCTTTTAAAACGTCTCTCAGAGGCTGCTTAGTTAAACGTCGCGTAAGTATTTACGCAACCTTTACTTAATGTTGTTGAAATATAAATAAATAAACGATTTTGTTTTACTAAACGAGGTTTGTGTCTTAATAAGTAAGGACACTTATCAAACTAGTACATTTTACTATCTAGATGGAGAAACTCAGCTGCTTTTGACAGATATTTTGTTTATTTATATTGAAATAGTTTGCGTAGCATGATAGACTCCCAAAATAAAAGAAAAAGGTCGGAAAATTGGGATTCCAAGGGACTCCATTTTTTTATGAAATATGTTTCAACGGCACATATAATCAGTTATTAAGTACCTATTTACTGATTAAGTTAATTATGTCGATATCAAATAAATTTTTTATATCTTTTTATAACTTTTTTGTTTTAATGAAAATATAAGAATGACATTTGCAATCAAAATAAAATTTTACACATACCTAACGCAGCCTCTAAATGCAAAATTTGGCGTTTAGGTTACACATCGCTTAAGCTTGTAAATTATTTATAAATAATGTTTTGGTGCGTAAGGGCAGCTTAAGTACCTATTGCTGGTGTTAAAATATGTTTATAAATAAGGCTGTGAGAGTTTTGCTACAGACCCTGCAAGGTTCAAGTTCAGTGTGTTTTTGTTTAGAAGTTAGTCATTAAATAAATATTTTTTGATTAATACCTACAGTGTTTGGACACTGAGACACTTTCAAAAATGGTTCCTCTTTAATTCGAACTAAGTTAAAATAAGTTCATAAATTCTATTCGCGAAACTATTCAACTTCATGACAAAAACACAAAACGAATATTTGTCACCAGAAGAAAAAAATCGCTGGACACTGGAGTCAAAACGAAGTTATTTCGACTTTTATTATGAAGAAATCATCTGACTCTTTTCGTACTGGTAAAAGCCTGTAAAAGTGTCTGCAGGGCTAGCGGTTTTGTTTTTATTAATCAACTTATGGTATTTATTTAATAAGCCATTGATATTGGTGTTTCACTCCTCTTTTATAATAATAGTGTCAACCATGGACTCGTATGCACATTAACGGGATAGTCTTGAGATGTTGAGTGTTGCTACGATCATCTGGATACTTGAATTGCTAGATGTTTGTGTAGACATTTGAATTTTGTGATTTAACACAAATAAGTTTCAATGTTGCGAATTTTATTTCGCAATCGAAATATACTTAGAACACAAACATCCTTTTTCGCACTTCCTTAAATGCATCTAAACACAAGAATCCTATTTCAAAAAACTTAAACAACACCCATCCTTTGGAAATTATACTATTTTTTGAGTTCATAGGTAAATAAGCAGATGCAACAACGAAAGTACATATACCAATTGCTGCTAGGTCAGGTTAGATTAGTTGGCCTGCCGATAGGCAGCAATCTCCTTATCGACACACTTAGCTCCTTGTGGATCCATTGTGATACCATTCAGTGGGAGGGTTAAGCCGATTTTGTGGCTTCTGCTGTGTTTCCTTCCTTACGTTTATTATTACCCAATGTTGTCAAGACATCTCGATGTCTCCAGAAACCTGAAAAGATTAGAGCTAGTAACATCTCACAATTCTATAATGTCTTGGAAGAAGAAACTTCCAAGGGTTTGCTTCTCAAGTGACAGAGACTTGTGCAGTGGCAGAGATAGTGAGGTGTGTCCTTGCGTAGCTTCTCGTCGCCGCAGCCCCTACAAATGTATTAATTTTTTAGGTTTAATTTCATCATGTGGGTTCTTAGGAAGTTGTGGCCAGTTAGAGCACCTATCAGCTAAGACGGTGATGCTCTGTCGGCTCTTCTTATACTCTGGCCATAGTTTCCGTAATGTATCACAAGTGGTTATAGATTTCCATCTGTTATTGGCCTTCGTTCTGATCTTGTATTCCACTCGGCCGCTGAGATTGCAGAGTGGCGGTTTGATCGACTGAAGTGCTCGGTCATGATCTATTTCGGATCCTTTTCTTGCTAGCTCGTCGGCCATCTCATTGCCGGTTATGTCCCTGTGTATGCCAAGAGCATTAAGTTGCTAACAATATCTATAATATAAATAGCTCCTGACAGCAAAAATTGTATTTAGCTTAGCTTCTGAAAGAGAGTGCGGCACAATAAGTCCTTGACCTTTGGGACCGCTCATCATAAGGTAACATGAACACTACCAAGACCATAGATGCGAGTCCTTCCTGAATTGATGTTATATAATGCTTTCCATTCAACACAGGAAGTCTTCTGCTGATTAGGGCTGTAGAAAACTTAAAGGTTGTATGTTTATCTAAGTAAACTTTTCCGCTCGCCTCGAATTCCTTTCGCGGAATGCCAGTAATATTCGTATCATCTGGAACCCGAGAGCTCAGATGAACATTTGTGGTGGACCTTCTTCTTACTCCTGTTCGAGTTTTCAGTAAAGAAGCCGGCGTTAGACCCAAGAGAAGTACCGGCATCCATCGGTATAACTTCTGACGACCTAACTCTGTTCCCACTACTAAAAGAGTACTTTGCTTCTATCATAGTGATGCTTCTACCTTAGTGTCTGCACGGCTCGTTTCAAGCAAAACTTCCTTGCCGCCTATTAGAGACCAACGCTATAAGGGATCCGTTAAGGCTTAAATGTTTTCGATGTACACCTTCAGCAGCAGTAGACTGGTTAAAGACCATCCCATGTGGTCGAAAACTATAAGAACAGGGTGAAACCCTTTCATCACTCTCTCCACCTTACTAGGATTCGAAAAATTCGAGCATTTTGTTTTGGGGTATTTTTGGAATATTCCGACCGAAACGTTGGAATCGTTAAACAACGTTTTCCAATTAACCGCGGTCGTTAAGTGGTGTTTTAGCAAAATATCCCTTTATAACGGAAGCCGTTTTCCTCAATTATCCTAAAATATACGGTTTTTTTGCTAATTTGTTTGTTTATAATTTTTTAATACATATAACAATAATATAACTTAAAAAAAGCTATGGCTGCAAGAGTAATAAATTCGTTGCTTGCTCAAATACTTAAGAAAAAATATATCTTCAAAATCGTTTATGACGTAAATAACTTTCTTAAAATATGCTTTTTAGGTTATGGTGCATTTTTATCAAGTGCTGCTCAAGATATGTGACTTTTAGCCAAAGTATTTGCGTAATTATGAAATTATTCAATAAACATACATACATACTTGCATATGAGAGAAATTCTCTTTCTTCTGACACCTCATTACTTGAGATTGGTTAAGCATTATAACCTCAAAAGGCATTTAATATTTAAAATAATACACAAAACTCGCTCATGGATTACATTTCAAAAGCAACTTTGTCATTTAAAAAAAAATATTATTTTAAAGAAAAAAACTACCTGAGAAAATTCTCAGGGTGAAACCTCATTTGTACAAACAATTTGACTTTTCATTCCTTGTGATGACAAGTGTGAGAGCCACAACATTTATTACAAACAAGATCACACATTTGTTTTGCCTAGTTTTTTCTTCCTAGTGTTGTAATTGTATCCTGCGTCAATTTCCAACGTACATATGTATATACTGCAATTAGACAGTTAAATACAATTAGCAAAATTCTAAATGACGCACCTCTACTCACTTCGAATGTTGAAAATATTTTTAATTAGAAACGCAAATATGTACATTTTGGTTTGGTAGGTGCCGTTTTGGGAAAAAATAATCACACATTCTACTCATTAAGTAAAATAAAAATGAATAACCATTGTTGATAAGAAGAATATTGATTAGATAGCGGCACAAAATGTATCAGTAAATTTTAATTTTTTCTACTTTTAGCAATATTCACTTTCGACTTTTTAAAATCAAAAAAAAAAAAAGCGCACATACTTCTGGTGCGTGAGTTGTTTTTTATTTTGCTTTGCACTCAAGATAGGTTGAAATTGAAATACAAACGAGTGCTTGCTCTGCGAGTGCGATGCTAAAGGCAATGCCCCTATCCATAAATAATTAAAAGCATCCATTGGAACGCCACGCCATACCATAATGCTACACAAACGTTGCTCTGAGAACGTTAAGGTCATTGGTCATTCATCAGCTCCTCCAATGGTGAAAGAATGATCGTACGTACCACGTTCGCAATTTACCTGTGTTGGTAAGAGACTTTTAGCTATCTGTATAATATTGTTGAACAGGAAAATGTTTTCAACACATTCATATACATATGTATGTATAAAATTTTACTTTCAAAATAATTCTGCGTGAATCATATATTTTTTTAAACATTCTTTCGAAATACATTATAGGTAAGTAATTATTATCTGTTTAATGAGGAGGACAGGAAAAGGGCTTTAGAATGTTGTTCTGGTTGGTTAAGTTTATGTTTAAACGCAAAGCAATGGGAAAAATGCATTCTTTAAGTCGTTTCATGGCTACTAAATGCCGGTCAACATTAAACTTGAAAACAATTTGGATAAAAAAACAAACACAAAAAATTGCGCAATAACAACCAGAAGATAAACCTCTTTCGAAAGAGGGACCTACAGATTGGAACGTTGTTCTTTAAGGCGAGGCCCCAACTGTAGCCATATTTTTAAGGTTAAAATGAAAGTTAAAATGTAGCCAAGACCAATTTATTTAAAAAATCTGTGCAGTCGAACTTCACAAATTTTGCAGAAATAATTTAATTAGTAGATATAAATTAAGTGCGTGACGACAGTGTAAATGTAAGTTTGTTGTCTTGTGATTCTGGTGACGCAGGATTAATATCCCGTATATAGATTTTTGGAGTTACACCATGGTGGTTTTTAACTTTCTCCTATAGACGGAAATTTCGAACTCAAACTGAGTGAAAGGGATGATATTACGACTATAGAGAAGTCCAAAAGAGGCCATGCCGCCCGTCGGTCTGTCTGTCTGTCCGGCGCCGTATGGCAAAACTGTTTGACGGATTTGCTTCAAAGTTCGTATATAAGGTTTTTGGGGTTACATCTCGCGGCGTTTTTTAATTTTTTGCTTTATCGTTTGAAACAACGGTACCTGCCATACAATTTTTTTTTTGTTAAAAACACTTATCACTATTTTTCTAGAAAATGGTTCCTGGTTATTTGGTCTTTTTTTCTACTCTGCATACTCAGTTTTTGGCAAAAAATTCAAATAACGGTAATTTAAAAAACCGCCAATATTTTTAAAAAAACTAATAAAGGGAATACCCAAAAATGTTTTTATGATATTAAGTTGAGTTCGATTTTTTAAAAAATACAAGGATTTTCTTAAATTTAAATCAAATTCGTTTTCTCAAAACGGCTTTAAAGATTTTGATCGGTTTTAAGATATTAAATAAGAATATTTTTACTATTTCGCTTTTCATTGTACATTTTTCTATAAATTGGACATAACATTAACATCAGATGTCTACTATGATACGTCAGACAGAGAATAAAAGACACTTTTCGTTGTTACTTGTGATATCACTAGGATTTGCCTACATAACGTAGCCAGCCGATCAATGCGACAAAAGCCAGTTCTTGTTCTAGATCGAGAATAGCTTTGTGTTTCAGCCCAATGGAAAAACACGTTATGTCACATCGAACAGAAAGAAATATTCGTGACACACTAATGCTAAAAGTACAAGATATGATAAACCCCTGCTCATGTTTAAAAAAGTTATGACTTCATTAAATCAAAAGTATGTATTTATTTGATATAAGGTCGAATTATGTCTTCTGGTGAAAACAATAGCATGATGTAGATTAAGAGGCTCTTATCCCCCAATGCAATAATTCAGCTTACAAAGAATTAAACTAATAATCGCTCCAAATATATTTTCGGTAACATTTTGGATCTATTTAAGTTTTTTTAATTTCAATTAATACTCTTGATAGACGAGCTGGTTATGGTTCTTAATGGTGGGCTTTCAACCAACAAGTCCCCTTCCCCTTCTGAAGAAGGAAAGAGTGGTCGAATTGAAGATAAACATTACCAATGCAAAATATACACTAGGTAACAATAAAAAGGCAACAAGTCTAAGTCTACGTCACTTAAATACCTAGACTAATTTAAGTGAGAAATTGTAAATTGCCGATAAAAATAAAAATCAGATGAAAAGATAATGGTATGATAGTGATTATTACTATTAATGCAACGCATGTTTGGAAAAGCTATAAACGTAGCTGTAAAACTGAATACCTTTTGTTGACCTAGAATTTAACCCTTACCCTATACACATGGATCAAAATTACCCAAACGCGCCCTTTATAGGGGTATTTCTTCACATTTTTTTTAGGAAATACAACTGCAATATACTTTTATCGTATATCTTCATTATAAGGTTTTATGATACGAATTTTGTCAATAACATACTTTGTTTTCGTTTTTCAAAATTGCGCAATATGATATTTTTAACTAATGTTGTGGGTAAATGCTTTATATTTTGAATTTAAATTATTCAGTTATATGAGTTGATGCGATTTCTTAAGAAACCTATATTCTGCTACTTTATTTTGGTCCAGAGTGTGCGTTACTGTAGATGACCTGTTAGTAAAATATCGCCGGATATGTTTTTCAAAAAAAAAAAAAAAGCATCTATCCAGCAAATAATAAGAGCTCTAAAAAATACTAAAACAAGGTTGCCTTGAGCCTGTATTACAATCCCTACAACAAGGCACTTACTGAATAGTACAAGATACGGAACTCATAATTGATTGACTTTCTCTTGTTCAAGGAGTACTAGTTGGATTGTTTAATAGGCCTATGGTATTCGCAAGCTTATACCTGTAGCATAAAAACTGTAGGCTCAAACTAAATCAATGCTATCGTTTAGTTACAGACCTTATTAAAATTATAAAAACACATTCATTTTTTTATTGACGAGTTTATGATCAGAATTATGAATCCCTACTGGTCCGCCTGTAGGCCCCAACTGTGGGGTTCGTCAGTTTGACTTCATAAAGTATCTGCAATATCCAATAAAATGCTAGTGTTGCTGCATCTGTGTGGAGGCATTATGCCTTTCCTTCAGGAATTAGTTAGTCCTGCCTCTTTTTCGGGCATTGACATTGCCTTTTTGACGCGTTCGTAGGTACTTCGAGTCCCTGCTTTGAACATGACAATACCAACTGAACTTCTCGTACTCCATTTTTTGAAGGCTTCCTCGGATTTTAGAACTTCTAAATGGTTAACACATTACTTGCTATCTAAACTAATAAAAAAATATGTTTTTTTTTTTTGGTTTCTTATTTAAAGTAAAATTTTCTCAAAACCTTTAATCCCTACAAATGATTTTCGTATTTAAAATATTGAAAAAATATCTTCATAAATATCTACCATTTTATAGATCACAATATTTAAGAAAAGAGATCTACAGGCTTAAGCAAGAGGGCCGTAAATCTAACCGAATCGCCTATAAGCAATGTAGAGGGATCTTTAGAAAATTAAACTAACTTATTACCGAAGTCTCGCATTTACAAAATCGGTTATGCTTAGTTTATTTTATTAAAATCAAGTATATAAATGGAGGAGTAGAGAGAAAATAAGTTTCTTTTTTTATAAAACGGTATGGTAAATAGTGGTAGATTTTTCGAGTAAGTGTATTCAGTTCTCGATTGCAAAATAGTGTCCTTTGAAAGCGAATTTCTCATTACTTGAGAAATTGGCATGCAATCTCATCTTACAATAAGCTCTTATAACAAGCTAACTTACTTCCTATATTATTACATTTATTTTAAACATGCTGTTGTAACTGTTGCAAATAACCAAATTCGACCATTTATTAAATCTTTTCCAATAATACCAACTAAAATTTCGATCATTAGATACCCTTCTCTATGATGAAAGCTGACTATGTTATTTTTCATCTATTACTTGTTAGCTGTCAACTTGCATCTGTCATTTGTCAATGTCATCTATCATGTGTCACATGTAATATATACATGCTGTCATGTCATGTTATCTCTCAGATACCATTGGTCATCTATCATGCTGTTGTTGTAGTAATTCCAACCTAAAATTTGATGAAAATGTCTATATGTAAAGATATCTAGGGCTTGATGTGACTGAGAGTGAGGCTTATTTCTAAGAGATAAAATATTGAACGTGCTAGTGTTTATAAAATGAGCGACGCCCTGGTGCATCTCCGAGATATCCTGAAGGCGTCGTGGGATTATACGCACAGATCGCACAGGATATTTCTTAGGTTTTACTTTTATCAGCTTTTGCATAGTATTACTTTCGGAAAACACGAAAAGTAAAGTACGGAGAGTGAAATCATCCAGAGCTATCATCCTTGTTTACATAATTTCATCCAGTTTTGTGGTTTTATCTCCCATGCACACTGTCACTGTCAATTATTTGTGAGGTGGGGAATTTTAAATAAATAGTTTGATTAAATAGTAATGAAGCATTAAAATAAACGGAGCTTTTGTTCACACTTGTCACTGCCCCTTCACTTTGGATGAATCATCGGATCGGTGAACGACTCTTTCATCAAAAGGTGGTAGGGAGTTAATATGTTTCATCTTTCATACATATTTTTGGCGGCTAGAGCTAGACGCATGAAAATTCTTTCATTTTAAAAGGAAGTCGCAAAAAAAGTAATATTGTAAAGTAACAGTGGAACGAATTATAAAAATGTTTGTACTTACTGGACCTACTACTGGAAAGATTGCACATACTTTAAGAACACGGATTTTTAGTTAACTTATAGTTAAGTGCTTTGGCCACCAAAGCAAGTGTTTTGGTAAGTAGGTACTTATTTACTTCGGTACGTCACTGAATGTGAACATCAGGCCATACGAAGGGTTTTTTGTCTCTACTTGAGATCCGTAGAGCAGGAGTGATATTGTCAATGTCATATATTTGTGATTCCGAAAAGGGCTTCTTACATATGGATTGGCCACTATTAATATTATATCTGTAAGAATAAAAGAAAGCCGCAAAGAATAAAGTTTATTTTCTTTGACCTTAAAGTTATGTCGCATGGATTATTTCCCTTATCCAAACTGGTAAGTCAAGGTTTGGTGCACCTTTTGAGCCGTTTTAGGACGGAAGTTTCTCTTTGCTTACTTAATCAAATCAACATTTCCCCCATTCATACAGAGACAAAAATTGATAACTTTTGCAAGCTAAAATCTCTTAAGAGTGCTTTAGCATTTAATCGCCACTTTCGAATTCACTTACCACTGTATAAATGTTCCAATTCGCAACGTTGTGCCAGCAGAATTGAGTTTAATTCCATCTCTCCATTGATGATCTAACCGCACCTACAATAGCTTAATAAATATTTTGCATAATTGTCAAGTCCTATTGTCGTCGGGCAGGTCTAACAATAACAGCGGCATTAAAAGAGATAACGATTTTTTGCTTACCATAATATGGTTTTTCTTAACATCATTTACACGCCTACAGTTCAATTGAAAACACAATTAATCTACGAAAGCTTGTTGTTGATGTTGCTGTTGCTTTTGTTGTGCGCTGCGTTTGTCTCCCTTTTTGCGTGAAAAGTGTGGTACTCAAAATGCAGTCAGTCCATTTTCTTGCATTAGCTTTGGAAAGTAAAAGTATACAAAAATTCCGGTAACCGGATACAATTTATGTTGATCATCGTACTAATACATCATCGGCGTTTTGAGTGCACTCTTCTAAAGTATGTGTTTGAATACATTTCTCCTATTGACCAGACAAGAGTTGAGCTTCGAAGATTATCATCGCACCTAACGCCATTAAAACATTATGGCGCCCGTTCGCCGTATAATTTGTTATGTAAAACGAAAGGGCTTAACATTTATCCAAGTCAGCCCAATTTTTTTTTTTTTTTTGCTTCAAAAGAGACATTCAGAGAATGCGATGCTAGCGGAACAAAATGACCGTACCGCACATAACTGAATTTTTTTCGTTTTCTTCAGATTTCAGATTTGTTGTAGAAAGTTGCACGGGAAATTTGGCTAATAAATTGCTTCGGATGAAACAGTAGTCTTTTGTTGGTTTCTATTAAGATGTATTAATTAATTAGAAGCATGTATGCATTTTATATGAACCGTATATGCATAAAATATACATTTACTGGCAATAGGCATCTGCCTATATGTTACTAGCTTTTTGTCGGCTTTCGGTTTAGGTAGGAATGCGATTCAGAAATAAATCAATCTTTATTCATGTTAAAGGCAAATGTTTTTGCGGTGTTGCCATTGAGCAGATGGCTATATTTAGGAATCCATGCATCGAGATTTTGTGTTAAATGTTGCTGGATATACGTACGAGTTGATTCCGTCATATTGCAAAGCGACTTGTTTAAGGTGAAAGACGTCTTTCAGTGCCCTACGGCAAAGTCTGTAATGCAAAAAAAGAATGCTGCTTTTGTAGGTTTTCAATGAGTCGAAAATGAACAGCCATTCGAAGAGAACACGAGATCATAAAAGTAACCCACACTTATAATAACTTGGACCAAGCGCCTTGGAATTTAAATCGGAGGTCTGGTCTTCCTTGTCACCTCGAACATGGGGGCTGGGATTCGAAGATTCTCTTGGTTGGAGCACTATTCCCTCGCTATGGCCAAGGCAATGTAGTCGATGTGTTTTGGCTTTTCTTCATACCCTTCATCGAGTCTTACTTACTAGGTTCGAAGTTTTCTTTCCCGAAGGAGCACAATATGAACTTGCCTTGTATAACACTTGGCGAGCCAGGAGGTTTGAACCCATTTGCTTCATTTGCCTGTGGGTGTAGGGGCTTAGTAATTAATTGCGTTGGATTACTTGCCAATGCTGCCTTCATCTTGTGACAGTCTGATAAACATCCAAGAGTTATACACAATGGTTAAAGAAGCTAGGCCTTATGTCCTCTATGAGCCGTTTACACTTGAAGTTTTTTTTTTCTGCTTCTCCAAACATAAGTAGCAGCGGTTTCCTAGGGAAGTTCTTTGTCGGATGTCGAGTTGATATTTACATCGATGTAGATGAACTCCTTACCCACTCATCAAAGTTGCTGCTATCTATGATGACATTTTGTCCCAGTCGGTAGACAGGTGCTTGTTTGTTTGTTGATAGCATATTTTTAGACATGTCCTGGTTCATTTCAAGGCCAACTAGCTTCGCCTGCTCTTCAACAGATGTTAATGTCTCTGTCACGGCACAGTGTGAGCTTCCGATGGAGTTAGTATCATCCGCATATCCCAATACTGGACATATCTTTTGCAGATAGTGCCTTCTATGTTGACACCTGCCCTGCGCACTATCTGCTCAAGAACAATATTGCAGAAGTCACAGGAGGTCGTAAACATGCCCTTGATAGTGTTCTGGTCCTCGTCGGTAGGGGCGTGTGCACGCTTATTTTATGTTTTGGAATGTTTCTCTGGTGCTGGACTATGGTGAATTAGGCCATTGCTTTGACCCTAAAACAGAAGGCCGGTAATTTCGGTGCCAGTATCTTGGGAAATGTGTCACCAATTCATTGCAACAGTGTTGAAGATCATTAAAGACTCAGTGTTACCTATGTCCTCGTTTAACTCGGTGTATTTTTAAGCAGTTTAAATGGGTACATCCAGGAAAAACAGAAAAAAATGTTATCGTTTTGTTATAAGGTGCATTCTTTATAAATTGAGTATTGTAAACTATTTGTTTGTTTAAATGTGCTACTCACCTTAATCGTACTCAAAATTCATTGAGTTAACGTAAACAACAAAACCTATCGTCCCAGTATAAACCAAAGATTTTGTGTAATTTCCCAGCAAACACACTACCGATACTAGTACCGGAACTAGAATGTCTGCGAAAGTGCTTATGTCACAAGCACGTTCCACGCTCCTCTAATTAATCGTCAGACAGCGAAAGTCAACTTGCAGATGACTCGTAGTCAAATTGCAACTTCAGCTAAATATCATGGAATTGAAAATATAGTTTTAAAATTTCCTGATTTACTTTCGCCTCCAGAAAAAATTGTCTAGCTCAAAAGCAAAAAAAAAACACTCTGCGTTCAGTATCAAAAACAGGATTCCATGAAACTTAATACGTCTGTTTGACTTTTTCAAAACAATAATCATAGGCCCAACAAAAGTTTAAACTTTTGTAACTTGCTTGTTTGTCGGACAATATCGATGCATTTCTAATGCATCCTTCAACCAAAAGTACATTCAACTTGTACCACCAAAATAAACATTTATTTATGCCACTTATTTTACAATCGCCATTATGCCTAATTAACCTCACCGGCAGTTCGAAATCGAAAGAAAAAAAAAACATTCCCAAAACGAGAATGAAATCAAATAAATTAGCAGTCAAACAATTAAAACCAACAAACTTGTTAACAATCTCAAAAGCTCACTGGGACACACGAGTTTTAAACACACAAAACTCGTGACACGCTTTACAAAAGTCATCGTTTGCTTTGAAGAGTCAATGACAGTGACTCACTCTCAGACACTTTGACAAAAGAATTCTCAAGAAATCTCTTTTAAAGTGTCCATCCCAAAAGTTGTACCAAACAAATCACACATTAACAGATAAAAAAAAAACAAAAACAACAACAAAGTTGGTCAGCAGAAATTTTTGGGTCATGGACGACTTGCGGTCTTCACTTTTCCAATAGCCATACACTCGTTGATATCTATCTGCCTCTGATCCGAAATAAATAAAAACTGAAATCCACTGAAAAGACTCCTGCTCAAAAAAAAAACCCAAAACAAAAATCACAAAATGAAAGAAAGAAGTAAGAAGAACCCAATCAAGTTTGTCCGCTCTTCGAGATCGAGAGTAAAAATGGATTTGATTTTAGCGTAGGTAAGGCATCTTCGGGGGCTTCGCAAGCGTGCACACGCATTGAATTCGTTGGTACCCGTACAAAATGCTATACCGGTTCTGTAAGCACATTTCCAAGTGAAATTTGTTTGTTATTGTGTCTGTGGATTTTCTTTGCAGAAGATTTAAATTTATTGCATTCCTCAGATGAACGTTTAATGCGGCTTTCATATTTAATTTAATGACCGCTGAAGACATCAATATTTTTGCTAAGGCCAGAGAAAAAAATAAACTTCAGAATGACACATACTGCTGTTTAAGTTTACTTAAAGTCATGTTTACGCTATTCTTGCCATTTTTAGTAATGGTCACGTAAATAGTTTGAGGTTAAGTGTGTTTACCAAACATGTGCAAGAATAAAGAATTTAAATGAGCTTAGAAATGGTCGGTGAGGTGCATTCCAAGCGATGATTAATGAGATCGAATTTACTTATATAAAATCAGTTGGGGCCTTGGAGCACAGCAGAGCTTATTAGCTAATTGTTGATGCAATCTATCGACGATGAAGTCAGAGTGAATTTTAAAGCGAATTATTTTGTAGAATATAAAATTAACTTTAAATAATCTGAGAGATGTAATTATATGACTAATAGGCAATCCCTTCCAGTTTCCTTATACTTGTGCACGCACAGCGAGGAATTCATCTTCTCTGCGTTGGAGTCGACGATTGGATCGTCAATGGCCTTCTGATTTAAATGTTAAACTAACAATTTATGACCAGTTTGATGTTTCTGTACAACTCGTATAATTCGTCGTTAAATTGTCTCTTCCAAAATCTGTCCAATAAAGTGAGCTGAAAATCGACGAAGAATTGTTTTTTTTAGGAGAGACCTAGGGATATTTTCATCCAAGTCGATGTCATAGATTGAGTAGAACTGGGACTATTAAGGTGTTCCCTTAGTTGTTTGAGAGAGAGTTTCTCAGCTTCAAGAAACAATACAGACGATAGTTGATCTTATAAAATGTAACAGAGCTTAAATAAACCCCGTCTCTCACTACCTCAAAGGTAGGTTTGCAATTATTTTGTTCCACAAGTCATGTGGTGGAACTTTCACCGACTTTCTGAAGATGCTCATAGAAAGAGCAATGTCTCGCAAAGAAATCAGTTGCAATCTTAATGTCGCATCTTTTCGTGGTTAAGGATTCCTTCTTTTCCTGCAAAACCAATGATATGTTTTAACTTGGCGCACAACCGGATTTAGTTCTAGGGTGAGAGTCGCATTTAGAGCTTTTACGAATTAAACTCTAGCTTAATGGGGCTAGTCGGCAGACCGCATATCCTCTTCTCCCATTTCGACGCCTAAGAAACCCTCGTGACCTAAAACCCATAAGTGATTTCGCTCTCTTTTGTGATTCTTTAAATAATTCAAACAGTTTCAGAACAATTGCAGCCAAAAAGCTGCTTGTCTATCCAAGCTTATGTTTTTATCTCCGAAGTTACGAAGTTACCATGGGGAGCGGTTATTTTACATATATGGCTTCCATTAACTGCTTTTACGTCGCCTGACATTTTAGTTCGCTGTTCTGGTCTGAGCTGAGGACGTGCAGCCCAATCATGAAGATGAAGATCTTCATAATGTTCTTTAAGGTTGTTGGATTTGATTTTGTTTAGCTTTATGGTCCCAGTTGTTTTTGGTAAAACACGCACTGGAGTTTTGACGACACTGCCGAGGAACTGTCCTACGAGCCATGTCCAAAGGATACATCATATCATGAAATGATACAGGCACTTCGACCCCGAAAGAGATTTCCAGGTCGACTTTCGCCAACTCAAAATCGACCGGGATCGAGTTTTTGTGTAATATATCGAACCCAGGTTAGGCAAAAGCCTAAGTTAATGCTTCAACTCACTAACTCCATTGAACTCGGTCGGAAGTTTTCTTAGGACCTGAAACTGCGTTGGGTGTGTCGGCATCACCGGTAAGGGCATATATTAATGACTCGGTCTCCTTTAGACACAATATTCCATGACACGATTCTTTGGAATAAACCACACTTGTTCGACCGATTGCCTTCCGAAAGTCTGCGAAATTTTTGTTCTTAGCGAGAAAAGACTAAGGGCGATTAGTAGGCATTCTAGTCGGCGTTCACACTTTTGAAAAGCACCTTTTTGTGCTAGGTCTGAGTGATACAACTATCTGCGACGCTTGTGAAGGAAATGTCACTGCCCTTGCCGTAACCAAGCTATAGGGTTTTGGTATTAAAGTGGTGAGTAATGTCTTCAGCTTCTGAACTGAAGTGCTTTCCGGAAAAGTCGGGTCAGCAGATGTACAAAGCTTCCATGTAGAAGTGAAAGGAAACGAGTTAAGTCGGCGGATAAGCAGACTAGATGGAACTCTGAATTTAACTTGTTTCTTAGGTACTAAGCCTTAAACGCAGCTATAGCTTTATCAATAAGATCACGGTGATTGTGCCTTAACCTGTAGTCTATAGGCCGCAATAGATGCAAAAAGCTTAATAACCCTTGTATCCTTTGATAGAAATTAAATCGTACATTGAGGTTTTTACATGCGACTAAGGTTAGGTTAGGTTTATGGGTCGGCAGAGCAGGTCTCTCCAGCTATGCCACACTTAGGTCCTCATGGACCCATTGAGATACCCTTTTTGTATGGTGTTAGCCATTGGTGTTAGAGATGGTTAGGCTACGCGTCCCTTTACCCGACGCCGTCTAGCCATCCTGATATCCTCAGAAACCTATTAAGATCACAAAGTGAGACATCAGAAAGTTCATTTAAGTCATGGAACTAGTAGCTTGTTCTGTTCCTCAAGTGACTGAGACTCGGACAGTGACAGAGGAAGTGAGGTGTGTCTTCATGGACATGCAAAAATTAAATAAAATGTAAGGAGCATTCCCAAAATCTTAAAGTACGCTGATTTTGCAGCATGGAAGTAAAGTTTTTCGTCAGGCGGAATGGTCTGGTAAGAAAACCGCTATTACATCTAGAAAGATTTACTAACAGTTCCTATTGGTTCCGAACATGTGATTATGTTCTGCTTTGAACTATAAGGATTCTTCCAATTGACTACTTGAACGAATTATTGTCATAGCACATTCGGTCTTAGCAATAACAAATTTAATGCAAAGATAAAAGTCGTGGTACCGTTCTTTCGAATTTTCTTTTGCATAAACGAGTAAGGGACGACAAATTAGGCTCTACATTAAATTTGTTATTAGTATTGAGCATTACGTTTTAAAACAATTAACTTTAGATACTCAAAGGACAAGTTAACGAGGCCAGTCGCACTAGCTAAGAAATTCTGCATTGCATATCATTTCTTCAAAAGAAAAAAAAACTATCATTTCACTGACATCGTGTTCAAAGTGAAACCCTACAATAAATGCAACATCAACCAATTAAATTAAAAAGAAAAAAACCGTCTCCCATATTAGCATTAAAAAAAAAATACTTTCATTATCAACACTCTTTGCATAAATTATGCTACGTAGTTTATCATACTAAATTAAAAGTACACCTTCTCCGTATGTCGAAAGACTATGGTAATTAGTTCATTGTCGGATTATGGGAATTTTGTTTTTTTTTTGTTTGGCTATATATTTTTTTTAATTCCCTTTTTAATTGCAACTGACTCTACATGCTCTTGTTGCACGTAGCATAGCTACTGACTTGCAGCTAGCTCCATGCGTTCACTTTCGTTTTGTTTGTAATAATAGTAAAAAAAAAGAATATATAATAATAGTAATAACGAAATAACTTCTCACGAAGAAAACATCTCATGCTATGCCATTTGGTATCAATAAAGCAAGGAACTTTTATAGTTTTCCCTTTGAAAAAGTAATATTTTTTTTTTGTTTCGAGTGTGTTTTTTAATTATTCATATTTCGCAAAACTTTACGAGCTATGAAATGAAAATGATCACATTGCATATTGTCATCGATAGATGTAGTTGGTGTAAGCGGAAACTTGATAATATTGATTTGAAACCACAATTTTGGTTTTTTAATGCATGACAGCTTGAAATAAACAATAGAGAGCTTTAGAGACAATAGAGGGGGTGGAAAAGACAACAATTTGTGTGACGGACATGGAAAATTGTACGCAAAAACTTATTGTCAAAGGGACAACTATATTTGATAGGAAAATACATGCAATGATTGAACGTTCTACTTTATTTGACTTTACTGCACTTGGTTCGGAGGTCTATTAAGACTACTTCAGAGTCAACTGAAACAGTGTAGCAGTGAAAAACGAACCACAGTATTACTTACTTACTTACTTAAGGTGGCGCTAGAGTCGGCGGTGGTACTGGGCATCAGCCAACAAGCATCTCCAGCCAGCACGATATTTGTCCAAATGTCTCCAGTTTCGCACGCTAAGTTGGTTAAGGTTCCTTCCACTTGCGTGCGCCACCTGAGTCGCGGTCTTCCTCTACTGCTTCGTCCCTCGGGTGTGATTCGAAGATCTTCCAGGCCGGAGCATTCACGTCCATTCACTCACCTTCACTGTTTTGGCTAAGTCGATGTCGCTATACAGCCTCTACAATTCGTCGTTGCATCTTCGCCTCCATTCACCGTCAATGCATACGGGACCAAAAATTACTCGAACAAATTTGCTCCCAAAACAACCAAGAGTGGCCTCATCCGCTTTTGTTAGTGTCAATGCCTGTGCACCATAGAAATGGACTGGGATTATTAGGGTCTTATAAAGGGTCACTTTAGTTGTTCGAGAGAGGGCATTGCTACTCAATTGCTTTCTTAGCCCAAAGAAACAGCGATTGGCAAGAGTTATTCTTCGTTTAATCTCAGCGCTGGTATCATTGCCAGAGTTCATTGCTGAGCCTAGGTAGACAAAGTCCTTGACCACCTATACTTGTCTATAGTGAGATTCTGTCCGAGACGTGGGTGTTGGGTGAGATTGGGTGCGTTCTGCCGATTCTGTCGGTGTCTTCGGCATACGCGAGTAGATTGACGGACTTTTGAAAGATAGTGCCTCTGGTGTTAGCATTTGAGTTTTTCACTATTCTTTTAAGACCGATGTTAAAAAAGTCACATGATAGCGCATCGCCTTGTGTAAATCCTTTTTTGACATCAAAGGTCTTCGTGCGTTATTTACCGACCTTGATGGAGCAGCGTGAATTCTCCATTGTCATCCTGCACAAACAGTAGAGTTTGGCTGGAGCTATTATGTATAGCTCGTCTCTATAACCCTCTACCCGTGTGATGGGCATTGAGTGCATGGAGGAATTTTCAAACCGAATTTTAACATGCATATTGGTCTATAGCATGCAAGAAAGGTATGATTTTTTTAGCGCAACATGATAATTGCAAAAGAGTAAGTATTGTATTGTATTTAGAAAGGGGTCATCCGAAGACAACAAGCACTTCAACATGGTCCATTCTACTCGAGCAAAGCTACTCAAATAAGTCGCAGAACTATTCCTTAATATGGGAGTATAAATCGCGGAATCTGCTAGGGCTGTGAACAAAGCGAAGAAGATTGTATAGACCAACTTCACTAAGTCATGGATAACCAGTTTGTTTAATGCCTTGCCTATCCTATCGCCTATCCACCTATCGTTATTCCACTTCAGGCGGTCAGGAAGGAGAGAGCGTAAACTTATGGCCACGAAATAACCCTGCCATGCGTAAGGTAAGGTCAAACAATGCATGTCAGCCAATATTTTTAAAGCCCTTAAGCAAAAATGATTATGCTGTTCTCTGCTCGGAGATCTATGATATGTATTATTCTGTGAAGACGAGGTGGAGAAGTTGAAGGATATGTCTGTAGCGATAGTCAAGCTGCACTTAAGGTCTGACTAAATCTCTTTATCAGTTCTTAGTCAGTGCTGCAATTTAAGAACGCTTTAAACTCGGCCGGAAGACTGTACACATTGATTCGGCTCTTCACGTTCATGGCTAAGTCTCCAAGAAACACAACATTTGATGTCTGTAAAAAGTCTGTGGCATTCTGAGGGTGAGTGTCCTGCGTTTTTTTTAAATCAGGCTCAAGGTGCTGATCGGGTGCGTGCTAAACATTTAATCTCTTCATCCCTGAAATGCCTTCTCAGATTTTTAATTTTTTTTCTAAAAGTATAATAGACCAGCTTCAGAAAAAAGGTACATGGAGTTCTTCTTAATCGATGAGTAAAACAGAGCTTCACTTCAATCAAGGCGGGATTAATATTGCACAAGTCTTATCTGAGATTATTTAAACCCTTCCACGCAGCTAACTGCTCTTAAAAATACCCAATATAACCAATATGACTGATGAGCGTAAAGGCTCCACATCCTATTTCATAGATCCAAAATTCTATAATTCCGCAATCGCAGAAAAATTTCGTCTCAATCTAAACTTTTCCTAGCCAGTAGCACGGCCAAGCTGTCACCTTTTGCTGCAACATTGTGTGCTGCTCGTTTTTTCTTTTCTTTTCTCCAATCTAAGCATGCATAAAGTGTTGAAGAATTGATCATTAAGTCACTTTATATCCGACATTTCGTTCGTCTGGCTTCGCAACAAGATGTGTCTGTTTGTTTGTTTGTTTGAATTGTTTGTGCTCCTCTCGAAAGAACACTTGAAATGTCTCTTCAACGATCTTTTCAAGTTGATTCAACCTACGCAAAGCACTCAAGTATTAGCTGACCCAATCCCCATTAAATCCATCCGAAGCCACTAGAAACATAAAAATACATAACTGTAACGCGCCAATGATTTATTCGAGTATTACATCAATATTTTAATATCATTTTTAATTAACTTTCATTTCGAAAGCTCATCTCTTTTGCATGTCATCTTTGAATTTGAATGGAAAACCTAATCCGTTGACCAACACACATCAATCCACTAACCTAACTTCTTTTCATTTTTTAAAGAAAATCTGTTGTGTCAATAAATCATTGTGTCGCTAAATATGTGCAAAATATTTCAAACAATACGAATTAAGTAAAAGTTTTCTTTTCACACTGACAAAAGTGACAATGGCTTTGCCATCCCCACAAATGTCGTTATTTTTATTTTTTTATTTGAAAGTAAAATTCATTCAAAATTGTCAGCGTGCAATACTTTCAAAAAAAATGTAACAGTCTTAAGTTTTATTTTTTAATAAATGACAATAAATTTGAGAGAAATTATGTGTTGCATTTTAACAGTGTTCCACTTCGTATATGTACATACGTATTTTTGACACACAATGTCATAAAGTTTCGAAATTTTCTTAATGGTAAGATGGTGGTCAATGTCATTATGATAATCGCACGATGCTGATGGTACTGATGATTTTGTTTACGGTGTAAAATGTAAAATGTTCATTTGGGGCGAGAAAGTGCAGTAAATGTGATAATTAGTTCGTTTGCACATGACCCACATTGAAAGTAAGTTGCGCTTTTTTTTTTGTTAATATAAATGAAGATGATGAGATGCTAATTGTTTGTGTTTTTTTTTTGCACAGACAAATGTAACAGATCTAAATCTTTATCTTCATGGTCAGTTTGACCATTAACTGTAATGCTAATGGTACGTTTGGCATTTTACACGATTTGTTTTCCAAATAAATTTTGTGTTTATCTTGATGGTTATTGATTTCAGCGAAAACAAGGTTATTAATCGTGCGCGTTTGACGCTTTTCAAATGTCAAATAGTGAATATATATTTTTACAGAAATAATTATAGTTGGTCTTACGCATGAAAGGTTGACCTTTTCTTTGCCGCATAAAATTGAAAGAAACGTCAGTGCATTTGACAGATAGATTTCAAATGTCATTGATGACATTAGTTCATTTTAACCAGTTTTATGCATAAATTTGTTCTTTTCTGACACGAATCGCTGACAGATGATTAATCTTCCTTAAGTTGATATAAATTTTCATTAATCTTTTACCAAATGTTACATGAATTTAACATCACATCTTTCTCTCTCTTTTTTTCCCCATTCCAGGTAAGCGTTTTTGTTGGAAGAAAAATGGATTTATATCTTATATCGTAACGTAAGTCAAAACACATGGTTAGCTGACATTTAAAATTGTCATTGATTTTCATTAACTATCGTGCGCAAGATTTAAATTCACTTAATACATTTTCAACTATCAAGTGGTGCACACTAAGCGTTTGGTATCAGTGGTGAGCGAATATAAGATTGCAAGTGGGACTCTTTTTGTTTGTACAAAAATCCCCTTCAGTACTGTGATAAAAGGTTAATAATAGTAATTGCTCTGAACTGTTATCGTACCGTGTTTGTAAGGTGATAACGGGCACATATAGCTGCGGAAAAGCCATACCGGTGTTTTGATTGTGACTACTTGAAGTTACGTTCGTATTTGTTTAGGTCTATTTGGCGAGAGAAGTACAAAAAATTATTCAGCCCTTAAACGTATCCCTATTTGTTGATTGTTTTTTGAAGCTGTAAAGTAAAGTAAAGTCGTGCAAATATTTTTTTCAAATTGAAGTGGATTTTTTTCAAAACGAAGTGGACATCTAGTGGTGAATCGTGAAAAAGTGTTAAGGTGAGGGAATAAGTTATTCGTGACAAATGTTTGTAGTTTTATTTTTAGTTTTTATTTTTTGTTTTACTTGGTGACATTGACATTTAAATTAAATTGTTATTTATATTTGCCTTGAAAGACACATCGACCTTTAAAGCGACTGTGACAGTGACTGTAGAATTGTTTCTCACGATCTTTAACTATTTATAAGGTACTGAGGTACAACATCAGCTGCACTCTATCCCATAGAATATATTCAATTTTTACGTATGTACGTGTATGTGTTGCATTTTTTATCGGTGGTACTTTTATAGGTAACTGCGCTATCAAGTAAAGAATGCGTTTTTGAAACTATTCAAACCCTAAATAAATTATTATGGGTCATCGTAAGACAGTTCCACCTTAAGTAAATATCTTTATGAGTACACTAAAAAAAAAATTGCGAGTAATATCGTTGATACGACAAAAAAATCCGTAAGAATGACAAAAGAGATTGTCACAATTGTTCGGTCAATATGATAAAATCTGTGTCACAAAATTATCTTATTCAAGAAGATAAAATAATATTTGGGGATCGCACATATAGTGAAATTTTTATTATTTATGTTAGTTAAACTAATGGGCTCCCATGAACTTTAAAATGAGAACAAAAAGAGGAAAATGGTGACTACAAAAGTTGCCTAGATTTTTATGAGCTCTCCATTCCAAAATATGCAGCTGCATATGAGCTCAGGCGATCAGTAGAAGTAAAATGACAAAGAAAAATGAATATTCACTCTTTGACAATACTCCTTTTTGGTCTTGAGATGGGGTTAACTGGTGCCCTCAAAGTGTGGCGTTTCTAGGGAGTGGCAATATTCTGAGCATTTGCTTGACGCACCTGTTTTCCTAAAAAGCGCTGATTAGCACAATATTATCTGAATGGTCCAAGCTACTAACCGTCATCATATTCATAAAATTACATTAAAATATGTTTTTTCAGAAGGGGTGTGGCAAACCTTCAAGGGATCTTGACATCCAGATTTCCAAAGTCTGTGGACTTAATAATAATGACCGATAATGCTGGATCAAGAAAGTCTCGTTCAAGTCTTTTAAGACGAACAACGAGTAAAACTGATCCAAATAGTCCGTCATCAGAGAATACAAAAGATAATAGACCTTTTACTTCTGTACCTAAGAGGTTGGTTTCAAAACAAATTCAGATCCAGGATCTCATGGGCTTTCCAAGAAGCAAAGTTGATGGAAATGTCAATTTCCACATCTTTTTCTTAAATTAAATGATAAGCACATTTTGTCAGCCTAATGTCCGTTTTTAGTGCGAGGCCATCGTAAATCTAGTCCCTAAATTGACTTGGATACGCTTAAACGCTACATTTTCTCAGTACTACTAAACAGATATTGTTAATATTACAAGCATTTTGTGAAATTACAAATCAATATTACCAAAATGTAATATTTGTGAGAAATTCGTTTAAAATTCCATTCCAAGTACATTTTTGGAATCCAAAAATAGTTGTTGCAAAAGTACAGTACATCGTGCTTTTTTATAGAACTAACATAATTATTTTGGACTTTATTAAGTGCGCATTATTTATTACTTTTCCAAATGGTGAACAAATTTTTATTTGACAGTTTTTTCTCTTTCAGAAAGTAACTGTAGCAGTTGAATTTTAATTTGTATAAGCAAAAGAGTACCACTTCTTCTCGATGAGAAACGTTCAATTATTCACTTGAATAGAACAGCAAGAATGACTTATTCATCGTCTGCGAGCATGCTTTCGTTGTTATATTTTGCTTCGTTACTTTTCCTTTGTGAAGAGCCGGATGCGTTTTTAAGATATCTTGACCGATCGATACAAAATCGTAGGCGTACCTTCTGCAATGTTTTTACATTTTTTACATGTATTTGTGTTTCAGAATGTTTTTTTTCTTAAAATAACTTCATTTGGCCAGAAGAAATTCACTTAATATAAACAGAAAAAATTACACTATTCATCTTGTCTAATAAATTGTTTGCGGCTTCACCTTTAAACTCGGGGTTAAGCAATTTCTTTCACCTGCTTTAATGGACGTTCACGTTTCGCGTTGAGAGGCGACATCGCTATCAATCGCTGCATCTATACGAGCAGGTTAAAAACCAAACTGATAGGATAGTATGTAGCTCTATCTCTTCCCTTCCACAGTCATTGGTATACATATAAGTTGCATTTTCTTCATTCAGGTATCCTATGGATTGGTGACCAAGAATTGCAATGAAACTGAGATCGTCCTTAAAGCAACCAATCCAACTACATAGTAGATTCGTAAGAAATCTTAATCAAAGGCAGAGCTCTAATTGCGCAATGTTTTCAGTTTCACTCGATCGTAGCAGCATTACAGAGCTGTGTTTACCTCTTGTTAGTCTTTTAAAACTATATTCCTGGCCATTCATTTGGTATTCGAAGCATAGGCATATATTTTTAAATTTAAATAGCTTGATTGCAGGTGGCACTTCGTCCGATGTCTTTTGGTCAATGACGCCGGGGTAGAAGTTAATTTGTTGACTTATGACTCAGGTCCATAGTCCATGTTCAATCTCCAATGGGGAACAATAATTCACAGTCTAATAACTAGAAACGAAAAACATTGGTTCTTAACCACTAAACCATAAAAACGAGGTAGCTACAGTGTGGCAATAAGAAGTGCATGATGTGGAAGGACGATAATGTCAAGGGAATAATTCGTCGTAAAGTCTAAACTAAGATTAAGAATTAAATAAATAAATTTCCAAATCAACTGAGTTTTGTGAGATGTTAGCAGAGCATTGAACTGGTTGCAAAAATGATCTGAGTTTCTTTAAACAAAAAAAAAAAGAATTTGGATTTGGAAAAAAAATTCAGATCGTTTTTGCAATCGAGTTCATTGCTTTATCTTCATCTGCTTTAGGAGTTTATTTATTTATTTCTTTATCTTAATTTAGACTTGACGACTTGCATCATGTACAAATTTTCACCACTCAGGCCTCGCTTTCTTGTAGCAGTACATCTATGTCCTTTTTCAGTAGCTGCTACTTTCTCTCTTGTCATTTCGTGTCTGGCTTTTTTTGGTAAATCGAGCCAGGTGCATTCTCTTCAATGCAAATTGCATGTGGTAACACTATACCTAATATATGAAATAATTTTGCTAACAGTTTACTAACCATATTGATAAGAAACACCACTCTTGTTTCTATTATGACTAACTTGGATAAAAAAAAAACGCATCGCATTAAATGCTGTTCATTCACATGCCTTTTGCACTGCTTAAGTAGACTTTATCTCCCTCGATCGATTGATATTGTTATCAATGTTTAAGCAATTTGTTCATGACATTTATGACATCAAGTGTGGGATAGGGAAAGCCACTTGTAAAGAGAATTCTACCAATTTATTACAGCATGTGGATGTTATCTTTGAGTGTATTAAAAAGTTTATATAGGTACGTACTTTTCGGCCATGGTCATGTTATTTGTATCACGAAATATATCATGATACAGACATTCTTTCTTAACGAAGCTGACTGGAAAAACTTTTTAGGGTTTAATCACTTTGGTTGCCAATGCTATTTCCTCCAAATGAATATTTCCTTCGAAATTCGAACTTTGCACACAACTAGGCAAGCGTAAGATCTGTTTTGTAGTCTACATCACGTTTAAACTTTAACTAGATCACACTTACGTCGAATGCATTCGATAATACTGCTCTTATTTTGTTATGCGAATCGCATCCGTCAATTATGTTAGACCCAAATTCATTGTACGTGAGGTAACTTCAAATCCATTGTTATTTTCTGTCGAAAAAAAACCCATCATTTGCATGACAGGAAGTAATTTTAAATTTATCAAACACAATTTTTTCGCAATAGATATTCACCCAAAAAAAAAAAAATACACAAAATAGAAAGAGATTGTGATTTTTAATCTATTTGCAATTTGGCACTCGTCACTCTTCTCATCGTCTTAACATTCAGCTTGATTCCTTCTCCCAACCGAATGTCACACTTTACACATTCATTCTCATTTCTTGCTGAGTGTGTCACCTCGTCATAAGCCAGCCGAGCCATTGACTTTGTAAACTCTTTTTATTTATTTTTTATTTTTTCTTTAATTAATTTCTTTTATTGTTAAAATTTCCATTTCATTTCTATCTTGTTTGCTTGCAAAATCCGATTTACAGTTACACTTTAAAGAGATGCAGAGTCGCACATTATAATATTTTTACATAACCACACATCGACGATAGTGTGTTTGACGTTTTGTGGACCGATCAACATTAACACCACACCGTACTACGATGACGATCAGTTCCTGGATGTGTCGCAATGAAAGTTTTTCTACCTCTCGATGGATCCATTTTTAGGTTGCTTCGATTTATTGTGCATTTAATAGTTATACGCTGAAGTGTGATGATCGTGTTTGGTTTATCGTGTTGATGTCGTCTAAGACAGTTGTTGTTTGACAAGTACAAGAGCGATTAGTTTTGTTAAAGTGACAGTTTTATACGTTTAGACTTTTAGTTAAATAAAATATTCTCAAATAAATACTCCAAAGTGGTTTTTAGATAATATTTCGTGTTTGTGACAATTTTAAAGTTTTCAAATCAACGAAGAAATTGTGTGTGCTGTTCCTTTTTTGGTTAAAATTAAAACTTTTCCCAGACCTCAAAAGCGCGTCGTGAAAAATACTTTTTGTTCGAGTTTTTTTTTAGTTGGATTAACATTTATGTAAGGTAAATTTTTTTTTAAAGAGTCACATCGTCACTGTCTAAAGTTTTATTGTTTAGAAGACTTATTTGATGCTACTCTAATGACGCCTCCTGCCCAAACCCGCCCAAGCCCGGCAGGAGGAATTATTATAAATAAATAATACGTTGTGACGTCTCCAAAATGTGAAGTCAAAATCGTCGGCTTAGAGTGTAAATCTGCTTACTCTCTAAATGGACATTTTACAGGAGAAGGATAAAACTACACCAAAATCCTTTTTGCCTCTTTGTAATAAAATTCAAAATATAATTTGTCTTCTACACATTAAAAGAAACTAAATATTCTTCAAGCATTTCACATAAAGTTTTTGTGAATGCTCTCCCTAGTTTTTATAGCGTAAGTAGTTTAGTTTGAAAGTTAGAAAACTGCCTTACACATAATGCGATTTGCATCATTTTTACATTGAATTGAATTTTTATCTTTATATCATTTAGCTTGTCTAATGGTGTAAAAATTTTAAAAATCAAAAAAATGGACGGTTAACACTCTAAGCCGACGACATGTTAACTGTTTCTAATTGATTAACTTCAATCCTATCAACCATATCTAGCAATGTCACCAGAAATCCTTCTGCGCTTGAACTACGACGTCAACTTTTCTTCGTCAGACTCTGAGGCGGGGATAGTCTTCGATGCTGTTCGAAGATATTCGCCACTTTATTTGACCTACAGGTGGAGGGAAAAAAGCATTTGCGTTTACCAAGCCAAGCAGAACTAAAAGCGTCGCTCAATCCTCTTAGCTCGTCCATGATAGTGCTCGAACTTAAGCTTTCTCTGAACTTGGTCGGAAGGCTAGATACAGTGTTTGGGTCCCACGTCATACTGGCATCCAAGGAAATTCGGTCTCCGATGAGCTTCGGTCTCCGAAGAATGCGTTGGGTTTGCCTACATCCGTTTTCAGTAGTAGTAATAGTAGTGTTAGTTTTTGTAATGATTTCCATTGATACTTGGGCTTCTCGTGAACACAGGTTACTGTGTCGCGACTGCAATGGGCGCAGACAGACCAAACGACTGCGTTAGTGTCTGTGTCTGAGGGATTCATCGGATAGTCTCAACGTCCGGCAATAAAGAACTTGAATCCTGATTATCGATAAAAATTTATTCCACATCCCCAGGGATATTACGTGCAAAAAATGATCACGCAAAATCGCGGTAAATTTTTGTATTTTTAAAGAAATTTTTTTAAAACCAAATCCAAGCCATATAGATAGCGCTAAGGTACCAACCAAATCAAATGTCAAATTCAGGCTTCTTTTTTTGTTATTCTGGTTGAAAACTGAGTGACGTGTTGTTCTCGTTGGGGATTGAACCTCCTGAACCCTTCCGGGATACAAGCCAACATATTAAACTCTACATCACCGTCACCGCCACCGATCTGCAATGAAACCTTGGGGACTAATCCAAAGGACCATTGTCTAAAGAGGTTATGATCAGAAATAAGACATTATAACTTTCCCAACTTTAGTCTGCCTGTGGTTACAGAAAGCAGCTCAAGCTCATTCAGTCTTTTCATGCATTTTAAGGACAAAGGATATAACTGATAAACTAATAAACCTAAATTCTTAACGTAGGAATAGTCATCCTTAGCCGAAGTAGAAGCAATGTACAAGCTACGACGAGATGCCTGACTTTGCTCTTAATTTGTTTTTGTCTTCCGTAAAAATCGGTTTACTTGTAGCATTTAAGGGTTTTTCACTGAAATTCCAACGATTTTTTTACCTTTTACCAGCGTTTATCTTTTAAAAGCTATCTACGCATCTCCTGAGATAAGCGATGGTTCCCGGGTAGATGTCGCTTTACTTCACCTGACCTTGTTAATATTTCGCATTATGGTGCCACAGAGGGTCGGGCAACGTTTATAGATGAAAACTGCGCAAACATTTTCATTTCAAAATTCGTAACGGGGATCTTCTCTAGCTTCTTCTAATCTTAAGATGTAGGATGCACCGCCCTCTATATTAAAGATATTTTGATTGCCATCGGCCAGATCTGTGGTCTTGGTTTTAGTCGTCGTAACGTGTACTTTATTCCGCTAGCAGCTGTGAAGTATCTGTCCGAAATCCGAAAAACGCTTTTCAAAATAGCTTTTCAATTCAAATCAAGGTTCCTTCCAATAGTCCCAAAAATATAGCAAAAATTATGTCTTGGTCGGAAGAGCTATTGAATGTCAATTGTTTTTTTTTCAGCCATTTTAATTGTGAAAGCTTGGTGTCGAGCAATTAGACATAATGACTTGCTTTACTTTACCTACTCTCATTTAAACAAATTTCATACATACTTTAAAAAAAGTGTCTGCCCACCATTATGAGTAAGTCGATACCACTCTACACAGGCATTTCACTCTGCTGTTAATGGGATTCCTCAAGGTTGTCAAACTATCCCGCGTATCTATGATGCTTACCATCTGAAAAGTACTGTTCGACTTTTCAAAAAAAAAAATTAAGCAAAAAGTTGAAAGTGAAATTACGCATTTCCTCCTTCAAAAAGTCGCCTCGCTCACCCACCTCAAACAAAAAAAAAAACAAAAAAACATTGAATATTTAATTAATTGCGTAATCTTAACACGTCACTACGTACCTCAAAACAATGTCACCAGCATTAATTCCAAATAAAACGAAAGTAAATTTTTTTGTTCAACTTTACTGATGTATAAGTATAACACACATGGTCGCTTTTGAATGGGACTCCCAAGCGAGAAACAGGTGTCATGTGTCTATGTATGAGTGGTTAATGCGTAGTATTTTACTGGGGCAATTAGATTGTTTCACATCCATTTTCAACAACCAGTGCGAGTGCATATCTCAATTCCATTTATGCAATTTATGTCGTGTTTTGTTTATCATTATATACGAGCACTCATTTATTATAGACACTTTATTGGTGCCGCATATAAAAGGAAAATTGTGCCTGTTGTCATTGTGTTGTGCTTTGTTGTATGTCAAGGGCAATAGCCGGCTGTCTCCCGCATTCGCAAAGATATAACACAGCTTGAGGAGGAGATTGTAGTATGTATAACTACAATGTGTAGAGAGGATGTAACTTTTTGAAAGCGACGATGTCATACACTTTAGCATTGATCGCACAACATAATTGATACAAATCATTGAAAAAATTTTCAAACTCGAGCTCTTTAAAGTTGTCAAGAATGTCAATCTTCGAGTTGATTGCATGAGTTTGAAAATTATGAACTTGTATGTCATACTTGCTTAAGTGTGATAATGAGTTTAGGTGTAGTGTTGGTGTCGGTGAAGACAGTTATGTTTGACATAAGGCACTTGAACAGTTTTGTCGAGTGGTAATAATGAAATTAAAATGCGTGAGTTTTCGGTTTGACGTTTATCTAATAAACTCAATGAGTGTATTACCTATTTGATTTGTATCTGTTAACTTGCCTGTCAAATTGTAGCTTGAGCATTTTTTACTGCCTCCGCTATGACTTGTTTCATGGTTTAAAGTCATAAATTATTTCAGTGAAGTTGTATGCATCTGAGGGTCAGACAAAGGTTTACTCAATTTCATTTCTCACTGTGATGATAGCCACGTAAGTTTGGATATCTCATAATTTAAAGGTATGAGAGTTTCTTCGCCAATAAATAAGTTTTTTGTACCTAAAACCCCAAACCAAAGTGTTAGCTGCCACAATTAGCACCAGTCTCTGAAATCAATGATGCCACTAAATCTGATGTACGAAAGGTGGTCTATGTTTAGTCTGCGTTATGGAAGATGCGTTTGACAATCCCTCTTTCTGCAGAATTGTGTCTGCCTTGAGATCTAAGGGCATTGAATCTACACTGGGGGAATGGATCCTTAAGATGCTGAAGATTAAAAAAAATACTGCTGATATTTACAATTACGTTAGAACTGTACGAGCTGTCAAAGTCACGGCATAGTATTTTATCTGAGATTTTCTAAAACTAGACTGGATAAAGCTAACCTTGAAGATGAAATGATTCCTCCATGATTCGCTATGCTAAAAGCACTGTTCAGCAATCTAGGAAAACTATGTCTTTCCAATTACTAATTTGGGCAGCCTTGCTAAAGTACAATGGATTCCTAGGTCTAAGTGCATTATCTTCCGATGAACTCTTTCCTAATGCAAGCAATATTCTTTGCCAGAAATACACAATGAATATTTCACATTTACTCTGTTGTTTACATATAAATCTTCGTGAAAATGGCGCAACTATACTCTATAATATAAAGGGTGATTTTTTAGCTGGTTTGGTTTTGGCAACACTGGTTTTGACAGTTGACGTGTGTTTAGTACCTTGTGTCACTGTCAAACAGCTTCAGTTTGGTTTGCAATTTAACCATGGATCGTCTTACAAATGAACAACGCTTGCAAATTATTGAATTTTACTATCAAAATTCGTGCTCTGTGAAAAATGTGAAAATCCGCTGTTTTATCGAAAAATTGTGTTCAGCGATGAGGCTCATTTTTGGTTGAATGGGTACGTAAATAAGCAAAATTGCCGCATTTGGAGTGAAGATCAGCCAGAAGCATTGCAACAGCTACCAATGCATCCCGAAAAAGCCACTGTTTGGTGCGGTTTATGGGCCGGCGGCATTATTGGGCCATATTTCTTCAAAGATGATGCGAATCGCAGCGTTACTGTCAATGGTGAACGCTACCGAGCGATGATAACAAACTTTTTTTTGCCCGAAATGGAAGTTCTTGACTTGCATGATATGTGGTTTCAACAAGACGGTGCCACATGCCACACAGCACGCGAAACAATGGCGCAATTGCGAGGCGAGTTTGGTGAACAGTTAATTTCACGTTTCGGGCCGGTCAATTGGCCGCCTAGATCGTGCGATTTGACACCATTAGATTATTTTTTGTGGGGGTATGCCAAGGCTAATGTGTATAGGGACAAGCCCGCTTCGATTGACGCACTGGAAGCCAACATCCATGCATTCATTCGTGAGATACCGGCCGATATGTGTGAAAGAGTATGCCAAAATTGGACTCAGCGGATGGGCTACCTGAGACGCAGCCGCGGTCAACATTTGCATGAAATTATCTTTAAACATTAAATTGCAAGGTTCAAACTATCGATTCAAATAAATATTTCATTCATTTTTTCGAATTTTTTGTGTTTTTTTTTTTAAAAAAAGTTCTAAACCTCTTAAAAAATCACCCGTTACATCCACCTAAACTCTGCCTTCAGGTTAAGTTCGGAAATATTTCGCCCTTTACGAAGAGCGTTGCAACTTTTGATCCTGGCTACTTTATGGGTTCTTTCATTTCCCTTAATGTTGAAATGTCAACTATCTTAGGTCAGAGTCTCCCTACCATGCTTAAGGAACTTGAACGCGGTGGAGTCAAAGTGGCATCTCCTCTGCAGATTTAAGACTAAAATTGTCCATACGACTGCCAGACAATGTTTCCAATCAGCAGTTCAGACTGTTCTTAAGAGCGGCAGAGCTAAGGTGGATGTGATTAATATCGATCGATAGCCAGGTTCCACTCGAGGCATTGGAATTTTATAACATGAATTCTGAAATAGTCATAAGCTGCACAATGCTGAGTTGGGTAACAGTGCTCTGCCAATCAAGTCTTTCGTAACAGTATAAGGAAAATTTCGCATGCGAAGTCTTGGAAGAGACTTTCTCGTCATTCAAAATGTGCTTTCGTAAAGTTTTAAGAGTTTCTTGTCCTTCTCAGGCCTTCTGATGTTCATTTCTTTTCCTATTATTTATAGTTAACCCAAGCAAAACAGAGCTCATGCTCTTTACCACTAAAACCAAAATACCAGCCTTCAAACACCCCGTCTAAATAACCAGGTTCTCTTGCTATCCCCCCGCCCCACCGTGCTAAATACTAAGGCGTCATTCTAAACCCCAAGCTCAGCTTGAAGCTGAATATTGAACACCGGATTCAGAAAGCAAATATCGCATTCTACGCATGCAGCAAGACTTTCGGCAAAAAGTTGGAACTTTTCAACCAAGGATGGTTCTTTGGATGTACACGGCGGTGGTACGTCCAACTCTCACTTATGGGCCGCTGGTATGGTGGCCCGCCCTAAGCAAAGCTTGCAACATCATCAAACTGGGCAGAATCCAAAGAATGGCTGCAATCGTAAACACGGGACTTCCGTATGCATATCAAAACAATCGCTTCATGCCTCGCAGTAAGATTGCAAGCCGGCTGTAGGTTCGCAAGCCCCAATGGACACTGCAAAATCCTCGATTAATTACCGAGGAATGTAGAAGTACTATAAACTTCCCGAAAACCTTCACTACTGCTTTCCCGTCCAGATCAGAATGGGAGTCAGGCACGGTCATTGACGAATCCGCTGAAACCGTCTTTTAAATGGACCAAAATGGGAGCGGTTGTCTTTTCAGACGAATTAGACACATCCTTATCCTTCCGGTTTCCGAACTTGTCTAGCGTCTTCCACGCAGAGGTCCTTGCGATTAGGGAAGCAGGCAAGATACTTCTAATAGTACAATAGCAAATTCAAGTATATCGATTTTCGTCGACAGTCCGGCCTCAATCAAGGCCCACACCTCAACCAGGACTACGTCTAAGCTTGGCGAGCCGTCTGTTTAGAATCTCTCTTATCTGGGTTTTCCTGGGCATAGGAACGAGAAAGCCGACGAGCTGGCCAGAATTGGCTCCTCCTTTCCGGAATCCACAAGTTTGGGTGCGTGAAGGTAGAAATATCTTAACACTTCAAGGCGAAGGCAGAGTCTAGGTGGAGAAATCTGAAAAACTGCGTCACTTCTAGGAAGACTTGGCCCAAGTAACTGTAACAAATCTGGAACCCAAAACCTCATTAACAGAACGCGGGTGGAAGTCGCTAGACTGGTGGCTGAAATATTGAAATTTTTCCTATTTGTGATTGTGAACGCCAACACACCCTTTCGTTCGAGGAGCCCTATCATTTTTCAACTGCCACCACTGGTCTTTCGGATCAATCCGTCACTTTCAATAGCCGCATGTTTAAAACATAATTCCATCCATATACAAGCGACGGTTGTAGTTAATCTGATCAAAAAACCGTGAAAGCCTATGAGTTATAGGCCCACATTAGACCAGACCAACACTCGGCGGCTTTGTTTACATTTTTTTTTTTGTATTTTTGTCTGCCGCCGTAAATGAAACAAATGTCGCTTTGTATTTATTACCAGCCCATACGCAAATGTAATTATGGTCTAATAAACTATATACGTAGGTACTACGTGCGGGTGTGTTTGTTTTCGTTGTTCTATTGCAGGCGGTAAAATGATGTTAATCTGAACGTACGGTCTACATTGGCCCAGATATTTTCACGCACGTTGTGTCGTTGTCGATGATTGTCTTCAACCAGGAAGATAATTTGTTGGTGAATTTTTTGTTTTTGTTTTATTTGATTGCGCGTTGTTAGTTCTCCAGAAATTCCAAAGACAATTCCAAGAGATCGTGCTGCTCCAGTATTCTTCTAACGTAAACATCACGGCAAATGTAAAGGTAACAACTCGAGGAAGGAAACGAATTCCTAGAAATCTATTTGATGGTATAAACGTGAAGCGAGAACGAGATGGAAGTTTTGTTTTATTTTTTTTTATTTTTTTTTTTTTTGTTTGTTTTTGGTAGAATTGACAAGTCCACAATTAGCTATTTCTACTGGCAAAATTGGCAGATCACGACATTTGGCTTCACGTTTTTTGTGTTGGTTTTTATTTTTGTATTATTTGCGATGTGCGCATATTTTTGGGCCACGCTTTTAGAGTGCCTTGAGTTCATGTGGGGTTGACTTTGTTGTCTGAGAAGATATTTAACTGTCAGAGGTTGGCTTGAATTGACAGATACTGCTTAATTGCTGTCTAATGACATCATGTGTGAACTATTTTGTTTCTCGCTTCAAACGACGACAAAGTGACATAAGAATTTGTAAAGCAAACGTAACGGGGATGGAGGTTTTCAAATTTTTATGAAGGTATCTTTTGTTGTATTCGAACCTAAACCTATAAACTTTTATGTAACTAAAAATCTACTTTTTGCGTGTTGTTTAAACTTGTTTGTCTGATCTTGATGGGAAAATGTGCTTCTTTATGTTTGTAGTACGTATCTGATGGAGTATTTTATTATAAAAAAATTCATTATTTTTTGCGTACCTGCATTTTAAACTGTCTTTTTTTGATGTTGGGTACCCAAAGCATCAGTTGGTTTATTCCTTCCTTTATATGTAAGCCGATTCCAAAAAACCGATTTGGGAAGCTGTATAACTTTTTAACTCTCGAAGAAACGTATTCTTTAGTATGAGTTTATTAACCACCTAAGTTCCAAAAATGTTTGCTTATACTTACGACCCGTGAAAAGTTGCTGCCTGAGTTAAGAGGGCCATCCATTCTCTGTGATCCCGGACACGCTGCTTCCAATTTTCCAGACCAAGCTCTCTGGCATCCGTGATTGTTTTAGCTTGGTCTTTGAAACTTCGGTTCGGTCTTCCTTATCGTCTCTAATTTAGGGCTCGCTAGGATTCGAATCTTGTTTGCTAGTCCGTAGGAATATAATTCGAATTAGTTTTATATGGCTAACTTCGATGGACAATAAACCATAACCATTCCGAGACTGTTTGGCTCCCACTCAGAATATAACACGATTGTCTTTAAAATGTTCACTGATGTGTGGGCGGGAATTGGCGGTGCCAACTACTAACTCTCTGCCCCCCTTTGTCAAAAGACATCTATCTTTCAAGAAGAGGTTCATTAAGTTTAACTACGTCCCAGGAATACTTAAAACGCAATCTCAGAAGATCATACATTAATAGGTCCTTAGACAGACAATTTTCGTCTCCTGCTAATTTGACTCTAAATTTTGGATTTGAAACTGTATGAATAGTCTCGATCAACTAGTTTCTCACGACAATGTTACTCTCGTATGTTTCCGGGGTCACATATAGGCTTATGAGGTGGCACGCAAAGGTTTAACAACCTTTTTCCATAGCCCCAGGATCCTGCCAAAAGCTCCACACACATGTGAAGGCTGTGCCTCGAAAATCAAACATTGGCTGAACTACGATCCTAAGATTTAAGTGTTCACATAGCGAAACAAGGGGAGATAAATTGATGCTTCCAACCTATCCAGGGGCTCTAGATCCTAATCGAGACTGCTTTGTTTCTGAAGCGAGACCGTTTCATTTACTGTTCCTTCAGAATGAAACCTACTTCTCTTTCTTTTCGATGCCTCTTCAACCTTTACAACTTTTTTAAGGAAATTGCGCTTGGAGTATTCTGTTGCACTTTAGCGCGTAAAATTGGTCACAATTTAGAAATGATCAGAAATATTAGGGTCGCCTGTTCTATCTCAAAAAAGTTTTGACTGGACTCATATCTAGGTTCAAAGTCAACTCTTAATATTATAAATATATACATCTGGTCAAGTAAAGTATGCCCAAAGCATCAATATGTTCGAAGTATTCTTAAGAACTTAATGACCTACATACACTCTGAAATTTATGTACAAGCCACTTCCCACAGAACTCATTAATAGACGCACATTTCCTTACATCCGCTTGATTATATCAAAACTCATCTTCACATCCCACCAACTCGTGTGGCTTCTTTAATTTGCTGCCCCTTTTACTCATCTCTGAAGCGGTCCAACAAATCATAAGCATAAGTCATTAACTTCTTAATTAAGGTGAACAGAATGAAATATAAAAACAAAAAAAAAACAACTACAAAACCGACAGACTACCGACGGAATAAAGATGTGTTTATCTAGCAATTAAAAATTTATCTAAATTGTAAACCTTAAGACAAACAATGGCATAAAATACATTTTGTTTTATGGCATAATTTTAAATCGCTGCGCTGGACACTCATCTTCTTTACAATAAAAGAAGAATTGTTTTATAATTTGAACAAACAATTGGAAAAGAAGAGAAATTTCTGATTATTATAAGGAAATTTGCGATTTCGCTATCAAATAGAAATTAAGCTTTTAACCGCTTAGCGGTGATGACGGATGGTAATTGTATTCGAAAAGAACTGTCTAGCAAATTACCATCTAATTATCGAATTTGAATTTCGATTTGTCATCAAGAGAGGGGGGAGTGCAAGAAGACACTACAAGAATGGTGATATTTTTTTTCCATATGACTCAATGGGTTTATATGTAAGAGTTAAGAAAAAAAAAAACATTTATTTGTTCATGTAATTAATCAATTGTGTGGTATTTAATTTCGAAAGAAAAATTTATCAACCAACAGTTGGTGAGACCGTGTGAATCATATATTTAGCTGGAAATTGTTTTATTTGTTTTTATCTTATCAGAAAGAAGGTATTTATTCAACAGGTTGTGTTGTGCCAGTGTAGCAAAAGTAAACCACTAATTGTGTACGAAAAAAAAACACTTGGTTAATATTTACCTTGAAAATGGTGCTACAAAACTAATTTAAGTTGTCGGAATAATAATAATAATAATTTGCGATATTATTCAATAACCGATTCTAAGCGAGCGGTAGGGGAAACCGGGGCATAATGGACCTCTTAAGGATTTTTCTAAATAAAAACTTCATAAACGAGTTTTTTATCTCCAAAATAATTTTATTAGAAAAAGGATTTATTAATACATTATTATACAAAAGAAAGATAGATAAATATTATATTATAATAGTTCAGCATGTGTTAAGGACTTAAATAAATGATTGATTTTGCCCATTGTGCCCCGGTGCTGGGGCGCAATGAACATGGGTAGGGCATAATGGGCACAGGGGTAAAATCGGTTGCAACGCGAGCAAATGTGGCTGAATTCATCGTCAACATCATCCTCCCAAGCACAAGAACAATGCGCACACTTCCCACAGGCTCTGCAGGAAACCCATCCTTCTTTAGACCGAGAGTATAGGTACCCATAATAAAGGCACTCCTTATTCTGCTCGCTTTCGAAAGATGATTCCTTCCTGTTCTTTTTCTTTGTTAGAGTGCCTTTTTTTCTTTTTTATAGTGGGGAGCATGGAATTGTTGGATTCACCTTGAACCTGCGCATTATAAGGAGAGCTTATTTGCTCTATTAAACTCTTTGGGAACTGGTAAAATATGAGATGGAAAACACGTTGGCGCAGCGTTATCTGTCTAAACGGGCTTTGGGGACAATATCAGTGCATCAGTTGTTCTCAGTTTACCAGGATTGTATTGGGACATTGCGGATGAATTATTAATTTTCGAAACAGGGTTTTCCGATAACATCTATGGATTTGGCAAGTCCGTGGTTTCACATGGCAAAACGTTCCCACTTTTGTTATAACCAAGTGGAAGTTTGGGGTTTTGATTTGATTTTTTTATGAATCTCTGAAAAGTAGTTTGAGGAATTTCATAGTTCGGGGCAGCAACAACTCGTCGCATATTGTTTACGCTCCATTCTTGCCGGTTGGGTTTTCTCACATAATTGCGAACCATCTAAAACATGAAATATGAATACGAAATGATTGGGGCATAAAGGGCACCCATGCCCATTCCATTGTGCCCCATATCCTATTCTACTTAGATCATATAAAAAAATGTACTTACTTACATATTAAATGGTGAAAATCCAATTTAAAATTGCCCTTCGTTTCAAAATAAGCACTTAATTTTGCTTCACAATACCTTCAACTCAATGAAAAAGCTTTTCTTAGCCAAAACACAACACACCTGTCACTTTTGTTCAAAAAAGGGTTTTCCCCTAATTGCCACCGATACATTAAAGCAGACAGCTTACTTTCAAAGTTCTCACCTTACTTAATAGAGAAATATAGCGGGAGCCTGTTATGCCCCGGCTTCCCCTACTGTTAAAAATTCAAAATATTCAATTTTAATTGAAACAACAAATTTCGATTACTTTTCAATGAACAAAGCTAAAAAGCCATTTTAGTTTACCGAAATTCTTTAACAAAATTTCTTTAGCATATGCTTAAAGCCCTCATGGGTAGAAATTTATCCTCATGATTATTATTGATATTATTGTAGCTGACCACTGTTTGGTGTGAGTAAAGTGATAAACAGTCTGTCTGGATTAACGTTTACTTTTCTATAAATCCAAATAAACGTATGACATTTTAATTTTTCAATGTAAAAAGTTTCCAACTATTTTGGGAGCGTTAACGAAGTGGAGACGCTTGACATTTCTTTTAATAGGTGGTGAATTTTCTTTTACTGAAAAGCAAACAAATATATGCAGTTAACATTTTTAAAATTCCCTTATTAGTTTTTGAGACATTGACGGTTTTATACATAAATTTACCGGTACTCGAAATTTGTTCATAAAACTGTACCATGTATCCAAAGTACAAAAACAAACCAAAATTTTTGAAAACAATTTTACTTTTAAAATTGTTTTTTATTTTAAGAAATAAACGCCGCGAGATGTTACTCCAAAAACTTTATATAAGAACTGTGAAGCAAATCCGTTGAACCGTTTCGCCATACAGCTCCCGGACAGACAAACCGACAGACGTCATTGGGGGACGTTTTTGGACTTCTCTATAGTTGCAATATCATCCCTCATACTCAGTTTGAGTTCGAAATTTCCGCACGATTGCAATAACTTTCCCTTTAGTAGACATACTATTGTATACGAAAATGTAAAAAGAAAGTGTATACCTACATACGAAATATATTTTCTATAAGTTCAACACAGCACAACCCCCCAGCTAGAGCTACCAACAGGAGTATTTTGGTTTAACATTTTTATTTTTGAAAACTTCCGCATACGAAACGTGTTTGGATAAGTAAATATGTAGCTGAAGTAATGTCGCGATTTTAACCAAAACGTTTTGGCAACAAGAGTTTTCTATTTAAAATTCGTTGATTTTTTCTACAATTTGCTTCTTTGAAAACAAATCTATTTAAACTAGATCGTGAATGGTAAACCCCATAAGCAGAATTTTGCTTGCAGTGGAACGCATGCAAATTCTGCATTCGTCGCAGTACTGCAAGCTGTCTCTATTTAAAAATATTTATAAATCAACTGCAATGGACAATGCCACCGCAAAATAAAAGAAGAATAATATAAATTTGAACTATTTGGCACCACTGAATTCTGAAGTTTAATTGAAATCTCTTTTGATTTTACAAAAACATTGACACTGGCTGAACGCTGAAGGCTAAGGAATGACGTTTAGGTAAATGTAAAACAAAATCCACTGCATTGACGTCAATCTAAATTTCTGCTCGTGTGTTTACTTGCTGCACTACGTACTCCACTGCATTCAGAATTTCTGTACATGTGTTTTTGGGCATAACAACCATTTCAAGTGTATTAAAAACTGCTATCAAACACTTCACAAATGCGCAAGTGAAAAAGTAACAATCAAATGCGATTGAAACACATGCTGAAGGCATTGTTTAAGTAGGTGCATTATTGGACCGATATCAATTACGAATAGTTGAAAAATAAGATATACATATAAACAAATATGCATGTGTACATGTTTGGTATGGATAGAAGTGACCTGCAGTTAAATATATGCAGATATATTCAGAATACTCTTCAGATTTACAAGAATGCAGTCATTACAGAATGTTTTCTTTGTCATATCAATTAATGTTGAAGATATGAATCAATTCAATGGTTCAATGATTTTTAGCAAACCAAATGCTGAAATGACAAACAATGCATTTTGTTAATGCTTTGTGTTTATTGATATAATTGGCATTTTTTGGAACTTATTAGCTTTCACTGAAAGCGCCCCTTAAGCAAGTTCATAATTTCAGGAATTAAATAAAATATATTATAAAATTTTAAGTTTAACTTTAACCAATTATCAAATAATAACTGTCACAAAATTAACTCATATTGATGGGAAGAGTTGTAAAAAAATGCGATATCTATTCATTCAATAATTTTAAATCTCTGAAGTTGTACCGAATGCATTTATCTTGTTATTTTTTTCGGAGTACTTATATTCAATGAATATTAAATTACATTTTCTTCCACTGACTTCAACGAATGCAGTAACTTAAAAAACTTTAATGACCTCAGCAAAAGAAATCTATTCAGTCGAACACTTTAACTCCTTGCGGCGCAAACATTTGCCAAAAATTAAAAGTCTAAATAAAATGTCTGCCTCAGAAATTCACCCACTTCACCGTATAAACAAAATTTAAACATAAACTTCGTTTGGACAAATACATTTTAGTTTTTAATCACTTAACAAATAAGTTCAATAATTTAAAAAAGCATTTGTTTAAATAAATATAAAACTGTTCACTAATTCAATGAACAGGTTTTTAATTTCTTTAACATGATGTACCTTTTTGTGAATTATATTGAACTGTTTATCAATTCAACGAAAAATATTGTTCGTTGTATGAACATGTTTGTTGTTTTTTACGAAAGCTTTGAATAAATATTACCAAAAAATAATAGTAGTAATTAATAAAAAAACATCCAGCAGCTATCAAACTGTAATGAGAATATAAATTATTGACTTCTTTTTCTTTGGCTTTGTGTAAAATTTTAGTGTGATTCTTTTTAAATAACTTTATTATTATTTTATTGAGCCAATTAGACCTTTGTTTAATCGCATTCAATTTAATTTTGTTGTGTTCAAATACGGGTTCATCGTGATACCGTACCTTTGTTTCGAATCCAAGAACCCCTTCTTAAATTTAACGTACAAGTTTGCTTTGTTATTGAATGTTTTATTACAGACAAATCGTTAAAACCAAATTTTATGGAATCAATAATTAATTTCTAAAAATATGAACTTGAGACGATGAATTCAATTTCGTAATGTTAATGAATAGTTAATTGACAAAAGAAAAATTGTTTAGGAGACGTCGTTTGTTGATATTACGATCCGTATTTTTTGCGACTTCAATCTGAGGTCAATGAATGCAAGGAAGTAATGAATTTTTTTTATAGCACAAAAGGTATTTTGAATACCCTTATAATCAAGTGACACATAGCGTGCAGTATGGAAGTGGATGATAAGAGAAAGGGAGATATCGATGCAGATTGGTGTTAAATGTCTGTAAAATGAAATGAGGAGGAAAAATAGAGCGTTTTAAAGCATTCCACATTCGTATTGTACGGCTAGGAGACGAATCCGTGTATCTAACTGCCCGTCCGATTATAGACTTAAGGCTAAACTGATGTGCATTCCTAGCATGGCGAGTATTGCGGTTGATCTGTTGTAGGAGTGGAATGCAACTGGTATTCTCTTTAACTTCATAACATTCTGATTGATACAAATAAATTGCGAATATGTTTGGGTTTTTTTTTTTGTTAATCTAAAGTCAACATTATTTTAGAGTGACATCCTACAATGCATTCTGCAATGACTTTATTTTCGTACGGCTCTGACATCAGCAATCTTAGGTGCCAGTTATAGCTATCATTGAAATGCATCATTGGAACAAATCAGTGGAATAGTTGTTTCATTTTTTTGACAAGTCAGTTATAGCAATCATTGAACAATTTCTGTAACTGGTATAGGTTTTAAGGTTAGAGTTGATCATTGAAATCAAAACTGACAGCTGTGAATAGTAAGAGAATCGAACACATCAGTGCAACGATTGTGTTCCAAATTGTAGAAACGATTATCAGCTGTTCCATTATTGTTTGCTTAGCCGTCTTAAAACACGAAAAACAAATTTTCAATGATGGATTTCAATGATAGCTATAACTGGCCCCTAACAATTTAATTTCTGAAAAAGAGAGAATTAAACCGCCTTCATTTTGCGCTTACATGTTTATCAGTACAATTTTTCCAGTTAAACAAAAAAAAAAACAACAAAATTGTTGGCAATTAAGCAATTTCCTTTTTGATTTCATTTATTGGCGTTGGTTGTAAATTATCCAAGGTTTTCTATCAGTCGTAAGTTCACAATCAGACAAAACTTAATCATTTTGTACATTTCATTATTTACAATCACTTAAATATACCTGCGAGTAAGTACGTCATTTATTTCGTTAAAATTTGATAACACTGATAAGAGCGACACATGGTATTAAATGTATCCTCCAATCAAAAGATAGTCTTACATTTTTCTTGCTAAAAAACGAACTTGCTCTACATAATTAATTTTTAGTTACTGAAATTTTCAATTAACCCATTTCCACTGATTGTTGTTGTTATGTCTTTCGTAAGCCATCCACAAACATAACAGCTTCCAATTATTACGTTTTTTTTCGAAAAAAAAAACATCAATGTATTATAATGACAACAGACAACAATTGTGGCAATTATGTTAAAGTAGCAAGTGTAGGGTAAGTAGGTGGGTTTATGGTTTCCAGACCAACACCCCTGACTGCTTTAAATATTTAAACAGTTGCTGATGATACCGCCTTAAAAGAAAATGAAAACGCACACTTGAGTGTAAACAGAACCTAATCAGCGGGGGGATGAAGCGACACAGCCATATCTAATGACAATTTAGTGTTCTAGAAACTACATATAACTTGTTGGAGGTATAAACCACTTTTTTGTTGTTGGTGTTGCCTCTGAAGTCACTGCACCGCAAAATGACGTTGGCTGGAGTTTGCATAGCTGAATCTTAGCATGATCACGACGAAAAGTTTCCTCAACACGTGTAGTTGTATATAATAGTACCGTGTGGATGCGCGGCCGGCGCACAGTTCTCTCCATCTCAAGTTCATGCAGCAGTATTTCATTTCCGCCACGACATGTACGAGCTTCGATGCTACAGTGAAAGAATCTTTATTTGTACATTTCTGGTTGTTGGATTGGAATTCCTCGGTTTTTATTGTGGACAAAGATACGAGTAGGTACATATATTGAGTTTTCTCTTGAATAGTTGGCTCAGATGTTGCGTGATGTTGGTTAAGGTTCTTTGCCCTCGCTGACTTGTTATACCTCTCTACATACATTGAAGTTGATGCTGCACTCCCATGGGGCAGCGGGAATGGTGTGTGATTAACTACTTTTTTTCTGGATTTGAAGAAGGCATTAGCATCTATTTGAATTTTGAAAAGATGAATAAAGTTTATTTTTTTTTCTTTTTGGTCTGTGGGAAGGGATATAAATAGACATGTGTATAATTATAACTATTGGTATATGCTAACTATTCAACGTTTCATGATTTATTGACGGCTGCGGGTTAGTCGGGAAATAATAAATTGATTTTTGGTTGAAGAGACGTTAATTACGTGGTTAATGCTGGAAATGGGAGCTCCAACTGGAGTGGGTATTCAGACGGACACTGTTATAAATTTGATTAGAATATAGTTTCATCATATGACAAGCTCTTAAATCTTCCTAGCCAGTTTAAAAGGTGTTCGTAGAGTCACGTTTGCTATATTATTCAAATTTGATGTGTTTTAATTGCTTATGCCTGCAGAAGAACGTTTGGCAATAAACAGGAATTCGCTATTAAGTCGGAAGTAAGAACCAAACCAAACTTACTAGAGACTTATTATAACCCGTTAGTTTGGAGTTTGCGGAGACAATTTAAAATCCTCTTCGCTGACTTTAAGTAGAGCTTTGCGTAGGCCTATGTTCACCAAATTACTTAAGTAGGACCGCAAAAAATAGCTATGACTATCGTCATGACTATTCCTCCTAACTAAGTGCTTTCCACACAATCCATAAAACGGTAAAGTCCGTTGTGATTAAGTACATGAGTAACAGTAAAACAAAGCATATTTCAATTTAGGAATCTTTGTTAGGTATAGAGTCGGTACATTCGGTGGGCTGACTGGTAAAGCTCTGGCCAATAGTTGAGAAATTTATATTAGGCGTAAACAGCCCATACAGGATCTAAAGCATAGTTTCTTCAGGCATTGTGTGTGCGAAGATATAATTTTTGAGACGAATGGAAGGGACCTACAGTTTAATGGCGATTCCGAATTGCAATTTTGTTTGTCAGACTTTCGCAAGAGGTGGGGCAGCAAATAAAAATGTTTATGTGGTACGGGCGGATCAGATAGGAAAAGTAATCTTAATAAAAGCTCGGACTAAACAAAATCTACACAAAAATTCACTTAATGAAGAGAGTTCTTAAAATATACACTCCGAAAGGCCCACATGCAAAAAAGTGGGCTGCATAATGACTACTGTACTGAATCATTTGTACGGGATTGATGAAGTAAAAACCTTTGCGAATACTGTATATTTGATAGAGCATTGCGATGGTTCTTAAATATTAGGCTTAATGCGCCCAAGCTGTTTGCCTATGTGAGCCGTTACATCATGCGTTACAAGCGCATTCATACATTTTTTTAACTATACCTATCTATGTATGTATGAATAAAACGAGGGTCCAACCCCAAGATCATTCCTTTGATGCTTGTGGTAAGTGATTGATGGCTACGCGAAATAAGGCCGCGTGAACTTCTTATACCGCAATCAAAAAATGAAACTAGACGACCGCGCGCACAATTACTGCAATTAAAAAGAACGCCAACAGACCCGAAATCATTCCCAAATTTCTACACATGGACCTATGCGGTTTAGAGTTCTTGAGAAATTCTTGAAGAATCGTATATGGCATGGAGGTCTTTTTTTAAACCCTTCAAAGTTATTGCTGTTCGAAATGGTATACATTTTCTAACAGAGAAAAGCTTAATAGAATTGAACTCGTAGGCGAATCCATATCCATTTTCACTGATCTTAAAAGTGGTAGCAGGCTTTGGAGCTGTATTCTATTCCGAAGCTTTAAAGCTTAAAATCGCATTCCGACTTCCGGATCACTGCAGCGTTTTTCAAGGAGAGATGCAGTCTCAATGGTGGCAATAAAACGTGATGATATCACCATTTTTATTGATAGGCAGGCTATCAATTACAAAAGTTGGATATTTGAAAGCTGCTGATGAACGATCATGAGTGCCAAACTCGCTGACCAGTATAAAACCGCCAATGTGCGACCTCAGAGCACGGGCGGAAAACACAATTGCCCACAACTGGTGGAACCCATTCTGCACTTAAAAAAAAATTAGAGGCTGTGTCGAGAAGATCCATTTTGCCAGTTAATATTTTATTGTATATCCTGCATATACCACCACGTAAATTGCCATCTTCAGATTGTTTTTTGATAAACGTCAAATCTTTTGAAATAAAAGCAAATCTGCTGTACTCCACTTGCTTGCAACTTAATCTAATCTTCGTTTGATTACAAAATTCTCGTCAGAAGTAAACTTCCGGTCTGGGTGGCCAAACTAATGACTGACTTGTGTTTTAAATGATTCACTTGAACTTATCTCGAGTGGTTTTAACCTAACCAATTTGCGTTACATCACTTTCTAAAGAAATTCGAAGAAACTCGTATCAGTGTTCTGTCCAAAGTTTGGACTTAAAATCTCACAAAATTTCGATATCGATTTTGTGTTCGTGTAAGCCATAAATACTAAAGTATATTACATTTTCTGAAGTCTTATTCATTTCAATTTACTTTGACTTTAAAATTAAATTCGTGCTATATTTTGAAGTCTTCATGATTTGAAGTAAAAATATTTCTTGCATTCTTTAAAGTCATCTTGAAGTCTTTTACCTTATTTGCCTTTTGTTTACATGAAGGCATGGAATGGCTAATGAAGTCTTTTCACAGCTTTGAAGACTTTTGACTGGTTGAAGTCTGTATATTTGCAATATTTCATCACTGAACTGAATGTAAGGGAAAAAAATGATCATATCTGACGTCATTTAATTTGAGCACTTAGCATGCAACTAACCTTACCTTAAGACTTTAAAGCGTTCAAAAAACTACAAAGCATTTTACCGATTTCTTTACACTGATGGCATGCAAAATCAAAGAATTAAAAGATTAACTTTAAGTTTGACTGCTCATTGATCAAATACTATGCCAGATGAGAGAAATGCATTACTAACAAGAAATCAATTGAACGACTCCGACAAATAAACCACTTGTTGTATTTCATAAAAGCAACAGTGCTGCTCGATGCACAATCGATTGAAGAACCACCGCCTTATGCCGGCCAGAGTGTCAGCCCACATTGTCCTCCAGTAACACTTTCCAAACTGGCTTCTGTTGTGTTAATAGTAGACAATAATTGCTATTCCAGCTCTTTACTAACAATCGTGAGCCAAACAAAAACAACAACAACAGAAAAACTGAACGGATTCTCAAATGATTGACGACCGCCTCTGCGACTTAAGCCCAGTAGCATTTTGGTGCTCACACCGCGCAAACTAAATGACTTAAACCATGAGCTAAACGATCATGTTGCCGCCATTATGGGTTTCTTTTTATTTATTTTAAAGAAAAATCCTTTTGTCAGTCTTCGGCTCAATGTTTTGAGGTCAAATGATATCAAGTTTAACCTCCGTTTACACATCTCTTCGTCAAAAGTTCATTAGTCCACTCCAGTTCCACATCGAACCAGCAAAGAGAATGGAGTTCCGAAATGGAATTATAGCCGCCGCTACGCTCTGTCTGCTTGCATTCACGTACGTAAAAAAAATAGAAGAACAATCCATTGTCCAGACGTGGCGGTCGATGCAGCAGTGATCTTTCTCAGTCGCCGAAGCCATTCACCTGGGGTGCTGCTCTAAAATTCTGCTGTAACATTATTCTTCCTCTTCTTAATTTCACATTCGTTCGCATTACTTCCGCTTCGCAGCCAAGAACAAGAAATAAAGTTCCACATGGCTGATCTGGGATGAAAATTAGAATACCGCTTTGGTACCGCTATTTCAATATTACTCGATTACCTACCAAGACAGTACAACAGCACTTCTTTGGCTGCTACTGCTGTTATCTGGATCCGATGTTTGGTTGGTGTTTGGTGGCTCACGTACGTGTCACATTTCGCTGAATTCTCTTCTGCGGAGGGAGGAGCAGGCACAGGCAGCAGAAAGGAAATAACATCCAACTCGCATATTCAAGGCAAACACATATAGATCGGTGACCCTGGTGCGGTGCAAATCTAGTGGGCGTGACGTGCTTTATAGGTTGCCTTATGCTCTTGTCACTGTCTAAAAAATAAACCTTATCCACGCGCCTTTTTGCGGTGTTTATTTATTTTTTTTTTATTTTTTTGCTCGAGCACAATGCGAACGTGCCCTAAGAGTTTACTCGACGGCAATTGTGTGGATATTATTTTCCGCAGAATATAAAGAGCGTACAGCGGAATTAATGGATTCGGATCGGTTTAATCAAGCAAATGGGCTGCTTATATTGGACGATCTTAGATGCCAGAACGACAGCGGGCGCGCGGCAAGTAGTAGGTGTAGGTGCCCCAAAAAGGTACGAAAGGACGTTGGAATTTATTGTTATATCCAAAAGAATAAAACAAGTTTTTTTTTGCGCAGCTGTTGTTAGCTTGTGTTGGGAGTTGATACATGATTTCGTGAACAGCAGAGGGAACGGAATTCCAGGAAGTGGGCATACAAAGAACCAGGTGTTGCCAGATTAGGGTCAAATTGAACTTAAATTTATTACAAAACAAAATTCGGAACGCGAAAGTAACAATGGTTGGAAATAGTTGTAGCACCGGTTGTTGACGTCGAGTTTATTTGGAAAGGAATGATATTTTTGTTCAGGATTGTAAGTCGTGTGTAAATTTTTTTATCATTCTTGGTTAACAATGGAAATACAGAATAATCAGTCAGTGTCTACTTTTCACCCTATTCCTATAGATAAATAGTCAACCAGCGAGATAAAGCTCAGTTATTAATACATTAAGTAAATAATCTATCAACCTATTTACATTCCATTTGGATTGATAATGATTTTCTATGGATGAAATGTACTGATGAAATCTTGCAGCATACTTGTCATCCTTACCTGACAGCTGCCAAAGTTCCGGGAATAACATCCAAATGAAAGTCCGAATAACTAAATCTTGAGTAACATGCAACCACGGCTATAAAAGAATGTAATTACAGAACGAATTTATTGAACTTGAATTAAAAAAAAAACCATGATAGAGACTTTGATTTTCAGCAAGAATGCTGCAGCAAGTCATTTGGATTTTTACTATATCAAAGTCCTCAAAATATTTCAACCAATTGAATCCGCTTACTGACATTGAAGAATTCTACAAATTGAACGATCTTACCGACTCAAAAGACTTAATCCTGTAATAGCTAATTGATTAGTTAGGTTATGTTTTGTGTCTTTCCTCCCAATAATGTCTGCAGAAATGTTCAATATTAAAAAAAAACACTTCGGCAAGTTAATATATTGAAAGTACGTCTAACTGGACAGTGACTCAAACCTCATTCTTGAACTGAAGTGTCATTGCATTTCAGAAGCTTATGGCCAGTGATGGTGCCTATAACCTACAAACAGAGAAACTCTGTCATACTGGAGAAGTTTGTTGATATGTCGCAAGTGATCAATGTTCTTTGTCGTGGTATTAACCTTCATTCGGATCTTGCATTCCACTAGTTGCCTTAAATTGCAAAATTATCGATTGAAGTGCCTGTTCTTGGTAAAGTGCAGTTACTATCAGTTTGTTGGCCCACTCGTTGCCCGATATGTCCCTGTGCCTAATAACTCAGCAGAGACGATCTAAAGCAGACTTTATTGCAATAGTAGATCCAGGATGTCTGTCAATAAATATGCCAATATCAAATCTTCATATTACCACCATTGACACCATGCTTGGTACTTTTGTGATTGATAGGAGAGAGCCGGATAGAGATGTGAATGTTTAGTTGCTCTAAAAATATGCCATTCGTCCTTGCTCGGGAGCAAAATAATTTTTACAATATGTTTACTGATTTCTAAGTCTTCAACCAATTGAATGCATTCATTGGCTTTAACGACTTCAAATACAAAATTGAATGCAGTACAATCCAAATGAATTCGATGAATGAAAATCGTTCAAAAATTATGCATTATGCTGGCGAAAAATAATTAAAATTTTGTTTCAAAATGCGGCTTCAGGTATGCTATCTTTCAAAGCTATTTAACTCTTATTGAGGTCACCGACCTTGTCTTTATAGTTAACGGACTTATTAACAAAGAAATTTCTGGGGATATGAGGTTTTACAAAAATTACAGTTGGCAAGCCCTTTAATTTTGAATCGTTTGGTAACTTTTTTCAAACAATTTCATATTCTTCTTCTTTCTTCTTTTACTACGATAACTCCGATAACAGCTATTAGCGGCAACACTTTAACTCCTCCTGGAGCGTACGGCGACAACCAGGTCCTTCCAACTCTCTCTCTTTGCAACTCGATACCTCAGCTGTGTCCACGATCGAAATCCTGGGACTAAGCTTACGTCATAACAGTTGACCTCAATGTTGTTCTGGGCCTACCAAACTCGCCGTACACCTTGAGGGTTCCATTGGAAGCACTGCTTCGCTATGTTCTTGTCTGGTTTCCTCAGTTTAGGCCAATCCAGCGCCATTTTCTCTGTTTGATGTCAACATCCACTTTTGTTAGTCCAGTCCTAAGCCACAATTCGTTGTTGGAAATCGTTTATGCCCACCGGATCTTTAGGATGTAAAGCAGACAACGATTAACAAAAGCTTGTAACCTGCTCGAGATGTAAGCAGAGCATTTCCACGTTTCACATACGTATAGCTAAAGAGATTTTACATTTGACACAAACAGTTTTAACAGTGCGAAGCGATATTTTGCTGGAGTTCCACACTGGAGAAAGGATTCCAAATGCACTATGAGCTTTATTTAGTCTATTTCTGACGGCCTTGTCTGTTCCACCATCGAGTGAGACATAGCTACCCAAAATAGTTGAAATGCGTGACCACTTCTATGAAATCACAAATGAAATCAAATTCATAAATCACAGGATTTCGTGATATAAACGAATTTTTAAGACTTGTTAGTACCTAGGTAGTAGGTCAGTACCTAGATCAGTACTCTGTCATCTAGTTCACCTATCATGTGTCACCTGTCATTTGTCCTCTATCACATGACATCTGTCATTTATAACCTGTCAGCTGTGATTGGTCATCTATCATGTTTGAGTTGTTACACCAGCCAACCTGAAAACGAATTAAAATGCATCCACTTTTTAGTTTTTAGCTTCATGTTTTTAAAAATTCAAAGATAACCATTTAGTAGTACCTTAGAGTTTAGCCTTAATTTGTGGCTGACAGATACACTTTTGTTGCCACAATTTAGGATGAAAACTAAATTGAATGCGTATTTTATTACGGAATTTATTTATAAAAAATTTACTAACATTTAATCTCTCTTTCTTTTTAGGTAAGTGCTGAAAGCTCTCTTACACCATTCCATTCAACAAAATTTACCACCACCACTAACAGAGTCCTTCCCCAAGAGGTAAATAATTCACAAAATCCAAATTTGTTTATAACATTTTCCACGTTTAAAATCCCAATTACACTCCATTAACGCGAGGTACTTCACCTCAAAGCAATCATCATCATTGTTATTCCGAAATCGCACCGCAATGACGCGAATAATTCGCTCTTAAAGTATTTTAAAGCAAGAAAAAAAAAATAAAAAAATTTGCAAATAAACAATAAACCTGGGATAACCCCCTCGTAGCCTAGCACTCCCCCTTGTCTATCATTATGTAAGACGAACAAATCTCCTCCAAGATTCAATGCGATCAGCAACAACCACTTCGGCCATGAATTTGACCGCCGCTCCGCGCCGCTGGCGCACAACAAAACTAACTCGAAAATAGCATTAACTTCACGTCACGACTTTAAAAAAAAAATGAATTGTTTATAAAATAAATGCGCATTCGTTAACGTGAGTTGAGCACTATTCATTGAACATACACGTAATGCATTTGCGGAAAAAAAAAATATCAAAGAAACGTGCGACCTTTCAAAAGAGATGAGCGAAGAAAGTCCCATCTAATTCCGAAAGAAAAGATGTTGTTATGTTACGAGTGCGATGCATGTGTTGCGTCTTTGTTGTCTGATGTAACACGCATTTTGGCTAATTTTTTGTCACACAACAACACGACGACTACGAAGCGACGCCCAAGTCGATTGCTGATTCACTTCACGAAGTGCATTCTCATATATGTATTTATTAAGGAAACCACCGCCACGCCACCGGTTATACCGTTGTCGAAGATGATGTCAAACCTGACAGCACAGAATTGAAAATTCGATCAGTGCGAGAGCTCGTTTCATAACATTTAATTCCCTTTGTGGAAGTTATTCCATACCATTAGGAATGTCAAGATGTTGCCTTTGGAAGTAAAAGCACGTCTTAGGCGCGATGGCACTGGGAATGGCTAAATAAGAAGACAACGATTATATAACAGTCTAGATGACAGCTCAGTTAACCGGAGATTGTCGTCTAGTCGTCAAACACTCTATGACAGTATATCACCTTGTTGTGCAATCGATCAATAGGTGGTTTTATCAGTGATAGATAGATATATTTGTATCTGTATAGATTGTGATGTAAAAACACTTGATATTAACTGACAGGTGTATAATGTTATTTCTGGGAATGGGGGTGATCTAATGGGTATTTACATATAAACTGCGGAAGTTAGGTGCCATTTTGGTATCTGTTTTAAAACTTTAAAAATGATGCCTGCTTGAGGTTCTTTTAAAATTATTCACTGTAACTGTATCATATTTCCATAACATTTTGGTAAACTGGAATTGTGAATGTGAATGAGAGTAGCATGGTCTAGTTTCACTTCGGATAAGCAAACATATTGGAATGCTTCTCGTGAGGCGGAGTCTTTTTCTTCGCTGTCCCTACGAGTCATAATCGAAGAAATGTCGGTTCCTTATTTTTCCTTGGTAAAACAACACAATAATTGCCTTTGTAGGAAAAAGAAATGATTCGATTTCTGATTCAATGTCGTTATCAGAGCTAGGAGCAGAGGTTAGCCAATACTAGGCATTAAAAAGTTATGAACTCACTTAGAACTTCTTTGGTTTGGGTATCCCTTTGCCAAAAACAGTTTTTCCGCATCTTTAACACTCTCAGATGCTGCAACAAGGTTTCTCTGTCCATTTCGTCGAGTCACATTTATAAAAGTCATTAAACCGATATAAATCAGCGGCTCAGACATTTGCAAATTTATTCATGTCATGTATTGACAGTCATTTGCACGATCGAATTATTAACATAACTTCAATTGACGCTAAAATAGTAAGGAGGTCACTTCTCATGCGACGGCATGTAATGAAAAAAAAACGGCAAACGTATACAACAAATACCTTGAAATAAAACAAAATCTGAACTGAAGGGCAATTTAAACGGATTGAATGAATTTCTATGACCTGTGCAAGTTTTTGACGATTTAAAATAGACGCAAATCCAGTTTGAAAAAAGCCAGCCATTTTCTGCGAGATCATTTTTAAAATTCTATTTACGTCGAAGAACAATTTGTATTAAATTTACTATTTTCTCTCAGTATTATTTACACTATAATAGAATATTCCAAGGACAGTTGATCACACTATCCTCCATTGAACCGAATTCTAAAGAAAGAACAATGTAAACTTTTCCCAAAAAGGGGCAATTATTTTTCGTTCCTCATCAGTTTATAAAACAAGAGATTATTGTGCTCAGCGATTTGGAGCTAAACGCCCTTAGGGAATTTTGTATTTATTTAACCTCCTTAAAAATTAATTTGAATAAGGAAAAAGCCCTTCATAATCCTTAACTATCTACCTCTTATTCTCAGACTAAATTTATTAAGAATATATAATTAACAATTCTTTGGCCAATCGACAGTGCTATATTAGGTTAGGTTAGGTTAAGACAGGGGTGTGATATAAGATTCACCACACAACACTAGGTACCGAAGCGGGCCCATCGCGATCCCTGGATATTTTCGCCATGTCAGAATTCCTACTAAAAGTCTAAGCTTATCCCTAAGTTTTATGAACTTCCTGGAACTCTGGAAGTGGCCATAGAGTTTGTGACACCGTGTGTCCCCCTAGACTTGACCAAATGCGGTTAGCAGTTATTAGGGTTATATCCTCAATTGTTATGCAAAGGGGAAGTTTAATGCTAGCAACTTCACCAATATTGAGTAACCCTCCTATTCTTAAGGTCTGATTGACTTGAGCACTGTGCGACAGTTCCTGACTATATCAGAATTGATGTTTGTTGATCCCATTGCCTTAAGTGCGGCCTGGCTGTCGATGTAGATAGCAATATCTCTTCCGGATATTGATCTCATCTGCATTTGCTCAGCCGCATTCAGGTCAGTCAGAACCTCTGATTGAAAGAAGCTGCTTGTTCCCGGAAGTCTTATAGACACTTTTGGTTCTGGATCTTTTAGAAGATCCCAGCCCCTTCCCTCTGTCGTTTTGGAGCCATCAGTAAAAATTGCAATTTCGTTTAATTTGATAATTGTAGCGCATTGTCAATCCTCCCTCTCCGGATATATAGCATCATACGGAATTTCGAAGTCGGTTAAAGGGGATATCATTATGATTGGATCAAGCGGTGTTAGATGCAGAAAGGTTTCCAATGCTGCCGTAGGTGTGGTACCGAGCGCAGCTGTAATGGCTATACAAGCCGTTCTTTGAACCGCCGCTAATTTGCGGCACATCGTTTTCTTATCTGTTGCTTTCCACCGTACTAGTGCGCTATATGTCAGTATGGGCCTCACCACTTACCTCGCCAAATTAAAAAAGATAAAAAGAACATTATAAGCCTTTTTAATTCTTTCCGCAACATTAAAATTCTAATTAAATTTTATATTTAGAATTACGCCCAGATACTTCGCACGTCGATAGTGCGAGGGCTAAGAACTATTTCATCAACTCATACTTAAAATAAAAAGAGAATATACTTTAATGGTAATTTAAGAGAGATTAAGTAAAAAGATAAAGGAATGAGTTAAAAAAAATACTAAACAATAATATTAATGACAAACTTTGCAAGTAGCCCAGCTTTACTTAAGCTTTACTACTTACTTAACGGGCTCCTGACCCGTGAAAAGTCCATGACAAAAACACGACAGATTTCCATCGTCTACGATCCCGGGCATGCTGCTTCCAGTTGTCCTGAGTAAGCGCTCGGGCATCGGCGATGACTTGCTCCTTGAAACACAAGTTTGGTCTTCTCTCTCGTCTCAAACATGGGGGTACATATACGTTTGCTTTAAAAGGTTGAGCTTTATCCAGAATCATTTGATAAAAATGTATAATAATCACATTCATTGCTAAAAGAAATTTAAATTAAACATTGAAGCCTGACTTTAAATATTTGGAAGCATATTTTTGCGCAATCCTAAAACCTGGCAACAGGTGCAATTACTATGAATTTTCGAAATCTAACTAAGACTTTGAAAAAAAAGTTGATCGGTCGAACTTAGGAATCCTTAATACCTTCCTCAATGCAGTTGTTTGCTCAAACACGAAACCTTGCAACGGCTTCAACAACTCTGCTTTCCTACCGAATTTCTTCAACAATTTGTAAAAAAAAAATCGTTCCCATATTCATTTCAATCGTTGCAACCTTAAATCTAATCGACTAACTTACCTCTGAGGCACCGCTTGTCGTAGTGGCCGGCGGCGCTATTACATATCGTGTATGTATACTTATCTAATGAGCATGACCCACCCGGAGGTCTACAACCCTCGCAATGAATATTAATTTTGTTTAACCTTTTTGAGAAAAATTTAATTTGAATGCTGTTGTTATTCTAATTCATGTTTGTTTAAGATACAATTGTATTTCTTTCAATTTGTATAGTTTACTTCACATTTCTCTTCTGCTTCTGCTTCTGCTTCGGCATCGTCATCGTCATCGTCATCTGCTACTGACCCGATAACCTCGTATAAAACTAAACTGAAAATTGTTTTCTTGTCTATTCGCGCCAGTTGTCTAATTTTTGTTTTCTTCGCCGTTGATCACCTATTAGTGTCTGAAAGGCGTTCTTTTTTTTGCGATTTTAATCCATTCTGCACGAGGCAAAACAATACAAATGGTCAAAAGCATACTTTTCTACACAGGTTCTGATGTTGACCGCACCGCATCTTCATCGCTCCGCCACTTGAATATGTCGATTGTTATCCCATGAACATTTTGTATAGTTTGTTAGATAGTTTCAAAGCAATGGAGCAACCAACAGCAACAAAAAAAGAACACTGATACGATAACAACCTACATTACAAAAAGTATCTATGGAGAGAAAGAACATGAAACTCGTAGTAAGCAAATCTAGAACAAAGAAAATCAGTTCAACTTCACGACTTTTGTAAATCCCCACGAGAGAAGATGAGATGAGATGAGATGGAGTGAAAAGTGGACACCATTATGAAAAGTAAAACCCAGCTTGTTGTGTTTGTTGTGCGCTGTTGTCCACTTCATTTGACACAGACCTTCAATGTTTAGTGCAAAAAACCAAACCAGTTTTGAATGTCTGTTTTCTATAATGGAAATGTTGCTATTTTGTAAAATGAAACAAAAGTATTGGAAAAAAATGGTCCACCGAGAAGCGGACTTGATTTTCATTGTTTTGCACGACGTCGTCGTTCGATGACTTGGTCATTAAAATAATTGCGATGGTCGCCGGTTGGATGTAGAAGATAGAAATATCCCGGTTAGCGCTAGCGTAATGTCGCACAGCATCGGACAACCAGAGCCACTTTATATGCTGGAACAATCTTCTGCGATTGCAACTAAGTGTCGCACGTTCGAGGCAGATAATAGTGAGTCAATGGCGAGAATCTTGGTCGGTATGTCATCTGAAAGATGCAAAATGGTCGACTTAATTAATTTCTTACCTGCGGCTATACGTGAAGAACATTCCGTTTGGTTTTTGTTATAAATTGTTGCGGAGCTTCTCCGGTTTTCATTTACCTGCTAATTCATAGGTAGTCTAAAGAGACGGTGCATTTAGTTTGCTTATTGAATAAGTTTGAAAACTGGTTTTCTATGTCTAATTGAAGACCGTTTTTGTTTTTTAAAGAAGAAATCTCTCAAAAATAAATGTAAGCTAATAAATTTGAAAGCAAATATTAATTAAAGGGTGTTTTTTTTAGAGGCTGGTTTTTTGAATAGAGATAAAACTGACATTTTGTGGTCAAATCTGGCAACTCTAATGTCATTTATGTTCACTTTGGTTTGCCATTTCATCATGAACAGGTTGACAAATGAACAACGCTTGCAAATCGTGCAAATTTATTTCGAAAATAATGCTTCAGTTTGCGAAGTTTACCGCAAGCTCATTTTGGGTTGAATGGCTACGTCAACAAGCAAAATTGCCGCATTTGGAGTGAAGAGAATCCACATGAGACCCTTGAAACGCTGTTACATCTACAAAAACTGGCTGTTTGGTATGCTCTATCGGCTGGTGGAGTCATTGGGCCATACTTCTTCCGAAATGATGCTGGAGAGTCAGTTACCGTTATTGGAGACCGGTATACAGCCATGATAACCGACTATTTTGTTCCCGAATTGGATGGCATGAATGTGGATGAGATGTGGTTCCAACAAGACGGCGCTACATGCCACACAGCGCACGTCACAATCGATTTATTGAAGAAAACATTCGATGAGCGCATAATTTTGCGGAATGGACCTGTCAATTGGCCATCCAAGATCGTGTGATTTGACACCATTGGATTATTTTCTTTGGGGATATGTAAAGTCGCTCGCCTACGCCAACAAACCAGAAAAGTTAGGGGACTTGGAAGCCAACATTCGTGGTTATTGCCGACATTGAGCCCCATGCTTGAAAACCTTAATGGCATAAAATTATCCTTCCAATAAAGCCAAATCGATGGACATTTAAATTATTTTCTTGTATTTTATTTAAATTCGAAGTTGTATACCCTTAAATGTAATTCGAAAACAACTGACTGTAGGGAGCTACAATTGTATTTCGCACTCTGGGGAGCCAAAAACATAACCTAACTGGATGCATGCTGATGCTGGGCTAGAGTTGCATAGCTTTTAAGTTCTTTTTCAGTTTTTATGTGGCTTGGTAGTGCGTTGGACTACTGGCCTAAGTGTCTAAGGTTCAACTCAACAGAGTACAAGACGTTCTTTTTATTGCCCTTCTTTTACGAAGGTCTGAAAACATCCAACATTCTTGAAATTATATAGCTTCGCACATATAAAGTGTTAAAGAAGCGTGCTGTTAGACATAGGCCCAATGCCAAAATAAATCCTGATTGGTATATTCTTTCGCTAAACCCGACCAAACAAAGGTGATGCTGTCACAACAAGAAGCATCACTTATGCAATGTGGGCGATTTTTTTTGGGTACTCAAGTTTTTGGACATCAGCTCCGCAACACATAGGGACTAAGACAATTCGCTGATAGTGCCATTCGATGTTCAGCAGAACTTGGGAAGAACCGGTTCACAGAATATATTTCTGTTCTACCTTTTTTGTTTTGTCGGAGGCTTAGTTTACTTAGCTTAGTTTTTCCGTCTATCGAAGAAAGATGAGAAGGACCTTCAATGATGAAGAGCTTAGATGTTCCTGCACGTCGTGAGTGCCCCAAAAATCCGCCACCTGATGTGAGCATTAGCCGGAAGTGTTCTGCTGTTTCATCCTCCTTACCGCAATCAGGACAGGTGGTGGTTTCGTTTAAGCCCAACACATTTAGATGTTTAGCAAAAGCTTAGTGGCCCGACAAGTAGCCTACAGTCGATTCTTTGAAGAGATAGAAGAAAAGATGAAAACTTTTTGCAGAAACCCAAGCATCAATTAAAGACATGACTAAAGATGTAGGCAGACCCAACACAGGTTCGGGTCCTGAGAAAACATCTTCTAAACCTAGCAAGCAAAGTGTTAGACCTTACCTTACTTATGGTGCGGTTGTTTGGTGTCCAAGCGCTTACAATCTCACGAATCATCTGACAAACTTGCAACATTTTGCGTGTTTATGCATAACAGGGGCATAAAAGAAGCTCCTACACTTACGTACGTTCAGAACCATTCTAAGACGCACTCGACTCCATACACATTTTTAAGCTCCTCCTCCTTCCTGGATGTCTGGATTGGAACATACAAGGAATGTACGTATGTACGCTCGGGCCTTTGTGTGTTAAAAAGTCGACGAAACGACATCACTCTTTGTTTGTGATTGTTTGGCTTTTACCAAAAACAGACTGGCTATCATTGGCACACACTTTCTCCACGAAGAACGGCTCACAAAATTGAAATAGACAACCAAAGCCTCTATCATGGTATGGAAGGCCAATAAGCGGCCAATGTTTGTGGTATCGTCGTCCGTATATCCTAGTAGGTGGATGGATAGAGGATTCCTTGTTAAAACCTAATCAGCGCACTATCTGCTTAAAAGATTAAGGTAGTCACCTAATAGCGGAGGATTTATTTCCGAAATCCGAAGTATGTATGTTTTGAAGTGTTCAAATGAGAGGTGCTGCCAAACTGCGCATGTATTCTCTTGCCTCACTGACACAGCTGCATATATTTTCCCGCAATACTGAACTTAGCAATCGCAAGCTCCTAACGATATCACATGCAGCTTCGAAGATGGATTTTCGACTTCAAATTCGTTGGTCTTTTCCAGGATTTTGCTTAGTTGTTCTGCGTTCGATCTCCCGGTTTTGAAGGCACGGTGTATTCAGAACTGTTTGAACCGTTCGTTGAATAGGATCTTATAAGCGACGATGTGACATGCGGCATTAAGCAGGGATATGCCTTAGGCAATCGTAGACGGCATTGTTTTTCTTAAAATTTGTTTTATAGTCATCCTTTTTTTATTCTGAGTGGCGTGGGTTTTATATTGACCGTGGCTTCTCTTTGTATCCTACCGCTCTTGCATTTGCAATAAATTTGATCGATTTTCCCTTTCAAGGAATGCTCACTTTTTATTTATCGCAGTAAAATGCAGCGCTTAAACGATTAATATTTTATACCATTTCGAATTTGAACAACGATCGGAAAGGTGATTATTAGAAAACATAAATCCTGCCGCAGATTACATTAAATTATCCAGCATTAAACAATAGGTGACCATTTTGGATTACGGCAATTATTGTAATCACTGTTCATGACACTTCCCGAGCACCATTACGAGGAGAAAATAATAAATATTGTTAAAACTAAAAATTGAATTGTTAACAGCGAATAATAATTTCAGTGCTTTGCTTTCTTTTCATTTTCTCGTCTTCACAAAGTTTAAAGTTAATGTCGTGTTTGGTTAGATGACGTTTACGACGTCGTTCCCACATGGTTTGGTGTTCGTTGTTTTTATTTTGGTCGACTACAAAAGAAGAATGACAGGTGTATAATTTTGGCGCAGATGGCGGGTCACAGAGCACGAGTGAAGCCAATCGCCTGGAAAGAAATTGCTTCAAGCAGATGGCGGATGGTATTATGGTACTCGTTCGGCTCACTGTCGTCACTAGTTATTTCGTATTTGCTGTAGTAAAGTTGTTTAAAAAAAATCGTTTTTTTTTTATTATTTATTTTTTATTTCGTCGCTTGGTGGCCATGGGCCATGACTCAAAGCAGTGGCGTTGAAGCAGTAGCACATGGTGAAGGTAGAGTGCATTCAAGTTTTCACTTTCGTCGTTGGTAATAGACAGCAAAGTGAAGGTCATGAATATGCGTGATGTTTTGCGAAAATGGAAGGGGGTGTGAACACTGCTGCATAGAAAAATTGAAAAAATTAATTGGTATTGATATTTGTTTGTCAAATCATGCATTGTTTGTAGTAACCTGCAAATTATATGCTTTCGGTGAACAATCATACTTGTCGGATTGTAGGTAGGATGTTTTTATCCAAAGGAAAGTAGAAAGTGTGACAACTTTCATCAAATATCAAATATTTGTACAATCACTTGTTGATTTGTCGCATTTAGGTAATGGTGAAGAGGAGATTTTTCGCATGAGGGATAAAGTAAATACCTACATATGTACATAACGGCATCGAAAATCAATAATGTAAACATTTCTTGAATTACAAATCGGACCTTTTGTTTTTGAAATCATAAGACTTAAAAGATTAGCAATGTAATAGATCGATAACATTCGTTAGGAATTCATTAAGGTTATGTGTTATGCAAGGCCAAATGAGTTCTGGTTGAAAAGAGTAGCTGAACGCATTTTGGTTCAGCGAAAATTCGATTGAAGCTCGTAATTTGATCAAATCTAGACTCTCATTGGGACTTCATTGCTCTTGCCGGATCATGGTTCCATTATTGACGTCATAGCGGGAGCAGTTATTAAAAATACATGCACTCAATTATTAAGTGTTTACATACTTATGCCTCACAGCCCAGCATGTGCCACATACATAAACCTTAAAACCCTCTTGATCGAGAGCGGTCCCTATCTTACTGTCTTTTACACATTACTATATTCTCCACTTGTGCGGCCACCTATGAATAGCTTTCTTCTGAAGACTCATGCGTCCTATCTGCTATTCCTTTTGACTACGTCAACGTCGCTGTGAAGCCGAGCTAGACTTAACTTATGAAAAAGATCCAGACAAGTTTTACAGATGAATAAAATCAATCTCATCTACTACAGCTGTGAAGAGCTTGACTAGGAAACTATACATTTTATTGTCACCGTAAGCTTCTTCGCTTTTAAGCAGCCAGAAAAATTGGTGTTGGGTTCATATCGGGCCTTGTAGCCTGCTATACTCTTTTGACATAAAAACTTTGCATGTGTCATGTCTGCAACAATGTTCAATTTAAAACCATTTACTTGATTCGACCGTTCGGTTCAATTCCGAAAGAACATTTTGAGAAACTTCTTTCTCATGAAAAGTTATATAACAGGATCCTTCAGTAGGTATGCTATGTAGGTCCAATGCACTGACCCCTGATCCCTGCGTCTGAAAATTCAAGAATTGACATTTTTAAATCCAAAGTGCAAATGATGAGGGCAATGTAGATCATCTTTCTATTCAAAAAGTCGGTCTTGTTCGTCTATAAAATAATAATAATGTTTAATATTTAATTAGATCACCTTGCCCGCTTATAGAAAGGATTGTTTAGTTTGGGAACATGAATCGACCAAATGTAGAACGTCTTACATTAGAAAGCATCCAGGTAGTGCGTGATAAGTCATTGTAAGGGTTGATCTGATCATAGCAGTACGGGTTCCTTAATTGTCTTGCGAAGTGGATAATGTACTTAGCGGACAACATTGATCCATCAATATCATCAATGGTTATGGTTTTTGTGAGTCATAACTGTGACCCCGAACTTGCGGAATGTGACTAAGATTTAATCCTTCGTGGCACAATAAAAGTATCATTCCTTTCCTCTTCACAAAATAGTGCAAAGTGCTATATAGTTTCTATCTATTTTAGATTCCTTCCTTCCATCGACATTTCGATCATTTAAGAATTTGTTCTCTCTTTATATCCACTTCTGTCAATGTGGCATTCTCTATGCTCAGACAGTCCAGTTAATTAATCCTGAACTCAAAGCTTTGAACGAAATAAGAAAATCTAATTCTAAGCTCCTGATGTGTCATTTTCTTTTCGAAAAAAGCAATGCCCAATTCTCCCTTCTTTGCCAAAACGACCAACTACTCTCCCTACTATCGTACGGGAAAACGTATAGTAGTGGACAAATAAAAGTTACCACTAGAAAATTTGCTTTGCTTGTGCAGTTCAAGGCCACCCCAAATTGTCCAGGAACACAGTTACGTTTATGGAAATGCAGTCAAATTAAAAATTTCTCAGAATTCCTTATGAAAATCAACCCCAGATGAAGAAGGCTAACAAACTGTGTCGTATCAAAAAACATACATATGTAAACAGTAAACCAAGAGCCATCGACTTTCATAACTTTGAACACGAAAATATATTGGGTCACCGGCCTTTAAAAGATTATGCCGAATACGACCCAAGATATGACCCATCTATTTGGCTTCATCATAGAAGATTAAGCTTTCAGTCTTCCACCTTCAGATTCCGAAAAAAATTTACATGTATACACATTTAACACCAAAATAAACAAATGTCATGTGTCAAAATAAACGATCTAGCCTTACCGTGTTCTAGAGGCAAACAGAAGGTGATAATCACAAGTGACTATCACAAAAAAGATTGTCACCGATAACAGTAGCTAACTCTACCCTGTGTTATCACTCATGTAGTATTTAAAACAGCTTTGTGTATCCAAGAAAGTTTTGCGCAACCTAAGTAAGTAATTGAGTTATAACCAAAAAATGCTAAGTTCTAAAAAAACTTAAATTTTTCAAATTTAGTCTCATTTAGTGTTTTAGAACAAATGAAATAAAAAATTGAAAAACCAAAGTACGGCATAGTAATTCAATCCATCTCCTGGTCTTTATTTCACAGAAATATAGACTTCCCTAGTCTTACAGGTTCTGAAGTTTAATGAAGCGCCAAATTTTGTAAGATCGTAAAGAATGCAGTTAAAACATCATATCTGACAACTCTGACGGCAGTTATAACCTGAACTCGTTTCCCTTTTGGTTATCCCCCAACTGGCAAAAAAATAACTCGTTTGGCTAAGTTTTTTGTTTACCACAGCTCAGTGTTAAGGACCCGAGTTGATATTAAAAGTAAACACAAAATGACGACAGTGATAAACTTGTTTCACAATAAATACATTTCTGTTACTTTAAAGTTTAAACCCAATAAAATTAATCGAAACAAAATATGTATGCAATCAAGAATTTAATAACCACAACCTTCCATTACAAAACTATACACTTAATCACCGCCCACATCGTTGGTGTGGCCTTCTCTTAATTCAATCAACAAGGTCATCCCTAGCGACCGACTACCTACCTACTAATCTAAAAATGAATATCAAACAAATCTCCACCAGATTCTTAAATGGTCACGAAAAAGTGTCATAAAATCCAAACTCGCATTAAAAATTAATCGAAAGTGGCATTCGTCGTAATCTGCTCCAAAAGAAGGTGTGGTAGAGCGCCACAAACCCAAAAAAAATTACTCACTTAATGCGTCTCAAAATGGCGCAGTCACCGTTTCCATCAGAAAAACAGTTGACCACGAGAAACAGATAACTAATCGTTTGTTGACCAAGCTCTTAATTTGTCTAAAAAGTTCGACCATGTTTGTTTACCTAACTTTTCTATTTTATTTTCGGATTTAAAAGGGACAAAGCCGGTAATTGAAGTTGACGCGAGGAGTTTAGTAATTTGGGAAATGATTTTCACTTTGAATGCAATCAAATTTGAAATTAATATTAATGACTTGCCATCTCACCGACCAGTTTTAATCTGTCATCAATCTGTCAACAATTACGTCCAGATAATCGCAAAAATCGCAAACGTCTACTTCAAGCGGAGCAACATTGCAAACACACTCAAGTTAATGTCCTTTAATTAAGTTAAAAGCGGTGTATCATGCTCCTGTCGGTCGTAAACATATCTTGTGGAAGAAACCATACAAAGAAAGCACCAAGTTCCAATTAATAAAACGTAAACCACCTCGCTTCCAAATGGCCACTTCACCACAGTAAAACAGCCCCCACTTTTGACTAAATGAAGTAATCTAATCTAAGGCATTAGCTCTCTAGGTTATACGCTAATAAAATCGATAAGAAGCTACATACGTACGCTATTGCACATTGTCATTGCAAGCCATTGTCCAGTAAGAGTACCTAACCTACCCACCATTTGGGCGTGGGAAGCACACACACTCAGATTGGTGTAATTCAATAGCATGAACGCCACCACAGCAAATAATGTATTGTGCCGCATACAACATATGTATGTATTACTAATTCATGTTCTTATTCCTTTCTTTGATGTTCTTTGCAGAAAGACGATCCCTTGAAGCGAATTCAAGAGGAAATCAACGAAGTGGCACGTCGTGAGCGTGAGTTACGTGAAAAGATGCATCCACCAGAGGAGAACACCATCAACGGTAACATTGACGAAGCCACCATTCCGATTCCCCAAGAGCAATCGCAGGACGATAACCTTTCCTCATCAGCTGCATCATCACTGACAACATCCGTCAACAGTAAAGATGACAATCTGGATGAACATCATTCGGATGACTCTGGCATTTCAGCGTCTTCAAGTCCAGTCAATGGAACCTCAAGCAACATTAACAATATCGTAATCAACGAAAAGAAATATATTCGCCCGAATGGATACAATTCCATTCCGTCACCACCACCACAGAAGATTTTAACTCGGACCGTGTCCACACCACAGATCTTTACACCGTCTCGTCGCATAACATTTGGACCGGCACACAAGGGTCTCATGCAGCGATTCATCGCATCACGTGGCAAAATCGCGTTAAACAACAATGCCACTACAGCTGTCAATGGAGGTAGTGCAGCTGGTGTCGGTGCAGTTCCGCAAACACCAGCCAACACCCCCTCTACTCCGCTGATTGCCGACTTTGCCAGGGCGCCTACATACATTCCCCCAGTGACAATTACCCCACCAATCATAGAGCGTGACGCCGATGGCAAACCCATTCGACGTGGATACATTCCCGTCGAAGAGAAAATCCAGCGTGAGTTGAAGGATCTGAAGAGTCGTGAGAGTGAGTTGAAAAAAATCCGAAAAATTCGACAATCGACGCCGGATTTGTTGGACTCCATTGAAAATGAGTAAGTCTAAATGAGTTATATAACTGTCAATATGATATATTTGCTGCCGTTTCAGAGAGTTGGAGTCCGATGAAGATTCAGAAGTGGAGCATTGCTATGGACCGGGCAAACTACGATCAGCGAAATCGATTGGAGAGCTTTGCGATTCATCCAGTAACAGTCTATCACCAAGGTGAGTTTTGATAATATTTTTTATGCTAAACATTATGAAATATATAAATATTTAAAATGGCTTCGGTGAATAAGTATCTACTTAAGGAACTCGAACTGTAAACACGGATGTAGGGGAATGGTAATTTGGCCGCCCGGCTGTAACACCTTGTGAGTTGGCCCCATTTTGGTGTATTCAATGTGAATTGGTAGATTGTTGAATGTTTCGATAGTCGATGGCGTGTAGAAAGTAGACCTTAATAGATGTCTTGTCGTTAAACGTAGAATTTATAAAATTGCGCGCTTTATAATATAGATGGCGCTGCAATTCGCAAAGATCTTCGTAGCTGTCATTGGGATGGTACACCACCATTTTGTTTATTCTAACGCGTGGATTTGTTCAGGAGACGGCCGATAACAGAGAGCCCCCATAGTTGTTATAAACTTTGAAATTTCTTCTTTGTCAAAGTAATTCCTCGACTTTCCCAAAGGAACATACTTAGTTAATGAAGCAGCGTGCTGTAAGTGGCCCCAAAATTGCCTACGGGTATTGTTAAGAAGGGCATGTCTGTACATTTTGTGAAGAAAACAATCCTCGTCTCTATTAACTACAGAAGAAGCACTCTATAACCGTGGTGTCATTCTCAAAGGCATTGCAAATACTCTAGTGTACTCAGGCCTAGCGTACCTGTTGAGGTACTTTGCAAAAGCGTTCTGGTCCACGATAATGCTCGCTAATTGCTTTGAAATGGCTTTCGAGGAGTACATAGGTAAGTGCACCGAGCCAGATCTATTGTTGGCATCACAATATAGGGATAGGTGAGTCGCCTTATCCGCTCCTAACTAATTTCTCTTCTTAATTAAATAAATTACTGATGTCAACCATGCGGGAATCGTTTAGATCAAAGCCTTTCTGATTGCGCCAAAGAAGTGCAGTATCGTTTCCCCTCCTTTCTTGTGCAGCTTTGCCAGAACTCATTAGAATTTCCATTTTCTGTAGAAGTAATACCACGATCACAGTGTGACTACTTTGTCGCATGTGTTGTTCATGAACGAACTAGCTCTGGCAACTACACTAAGTCAAGTTGTTCAGAACGGATTTTATAATGTACTAGCTGACCCGTTAAACGTAGTTTTGCCCGTAAATATTTTTAATTTGTTCCGCCTTAAATAATTTTTTTATTTATATAATTTCATTGAAATTTATTTTAACTTAGATAAGTGTTTCTGTTATTTTTTCAAAATAAAATTGTATTTTAATTTCAAAGTAAAAATCTATTTTTTTAAATTTAAAAAAAAAAAATATTTAAATATTTTGTTTATTAATGTTGGTATGAACAGTATTTTTGATTTCGCTTGGTATTAATTTATGTAGATGTATAAATTTTGTTGATGACCAACTCGATCACCATGACAATGCGAAAAACATGGATTTTACAATTCCAAACCTGAATATCTCTTGTAATAAGGTAGACTTGGTATTGCCGGATGTGGTTCTACAATCGATTTGCTAAGAGTTACATTCCTCCACAGCAATCCTTACGTTCCAAAATGGCCCATAGCAGGCTTAAGGTAATTCCTTTAAGGGTGCCAAAAAATGGCCAAACAAAAATTCCGATTTGTTCAGTTGGACTTAAAATTCTCCAAGATAAGCGCAGCAAAGTCTTTTTGCTATTGGGAAGAACGTTTCAGATCGCATGACACGCTAAATTTGGTGGTACCAGACATTCAAAATATTTCGAAAAGTACGTCATGTTTAAGGACTTCATTATGATCACCTGCTTTATTTTCAAAATATTTTATTTTCTTAAAGAATTCACATAAAATTCAATTCAAATGATCGAGACGATTACAAATTTTACAGTTGATTTTCTTATGTGAGGCAACAAAAATCGATGATCACTCAAATCGCCAAGACGATCATTGTAAATTGGTAGTTACACAAAGAAGAAGCATCGCCAAGACGACGTCGTTTGATTGTTTTTTCCTTACGCGATGAGAGTCCTGATGATGCGATATTTTGGTCAAAGTCAGTGAAATTAAAAGGAGAGAGAGGTCACTTTCCAAACGTGAAATAAGGGCAATTTATAAAAGTTGGTCTTATTTAACTTGGCCTTATTTCGCGGCACCGACAATTCCAGTTTAAATTCCAGCTAAAAAAAGGAGCTATAAAAACTTCGGCTGGAAGAATTTTAAAATTTTCTAAACCCTCTATGGTCCCCTTCCATTTAATAAAAAAAATTATAAAAATCTACTCAGCCGGATATAATGTCACACACATTTTTTTTTTTGGTTGAAAGTTGAAATCTTCCATGAGACATTATGAGGACTAGCCGCAAGAACTTATAATGCGGTGTTAGATTCTTACTCACTAAAAACACCTCCACCACCTGGAAAGTGGCGCCGTCTTGCTGAAACCAAATGTCGCCGAGATCACGAGCTTCAATTTCAGGCATCAAAAAGTCGGTTATCAAGGCACGATAACGGTCGCCATTGACGGTTACGTTCGCACCGGCATAATTTTTAAAGAAATATGGACCGATGATTCCACCGGCCCACAAACCACACCAAACCGTTGTTTTTTCTGGATGAAGTGTCAGTTCTTCAATCTCTTCAGGTTGCTCTTCGTCCCAAATGCGGCAATTTTGTTTGTTTACATACCCATTGAGCCAGAAATGGGCCTCATCGCTAAACAAAATTTGCCTCGAAAACGTCGGATCTTCTTGGAACTTTTCAAGAGCCCATAGAGCGAAGCGATGTCGCTTGGGAAGGTCGAGCGGCTTCAGTTGTAGCACAAGCTGTATTTTGTACGCTTTCAATTTAAGATCTTGACGTAAAATGCGCCAAGTCGTTCCATACGTCAGTCCGAACGCCTTGACGCGAACGGCGCCGAATCGACTCTCTACGGTCTTCGTGTACACTCTCAGCTACGGCCGCTATATTTTCGTCACAGCGTGCTGGACGTGGTCTATTCGGTCGAATATTATCCAATAATGAATGCTGGGTCTCAAAATGGGTGATGTTGTTGCGAATAGTACGCTCAGTAGGCCGATTATGTTGACCATAAGTTGAGCGAAGTGCACGAAACACATTCCTCACAGAACGTGAATTTTCATAGTAAAGTTGAACAATTTGTAAACGTTGTTCACGCGTAAGTCTTTCCATTATGAAATGCCAAACAATACTAAACAAAAATAACATGACAGCATGACACGACTCAAACGTGATCAGTCAAAAAAGGCTATTGAAAAAAGTATCTCTACTTGGATCACCCGTAAGTAGTTTTAATTGCCGTTTTTATACGCGTTTGGCTGCTAATCCGTCAATTGCTCGCGGTTACATCTTATTGCGTTAGTTCAAATGTTTTTATCCGTACTAGATTCGTTAAGTTTAGAATTTGAACCATAGCGTTGTTGCAATGACCATGAAGCCGAGTCCGTTGCTTACGGGCAAGTGTTTTTATCTCTTCTTTGACGGTAACCATACCTTAGTTTCAGACGTTTACAATTGTTCTTAAGGTACGATCAGACAGTCATCCAAACTTGTCATCCGGATGACACCCTGACGTTACTGTGACGTAGAATTTAGTCTAAAGTGGTCGTCACGTCTGAAATAAGCAAGTTTTCTGACTTCAGCATGACAAGTTTGGATGACCGTCTGATCGTACCTTTAGCACATTATTTTGAAAAGATTGTAGAATTTGTATGTTACTTGTTTTGGAACAACCTCAAAGTTGTATACCACACGTCCAAACCGGTTTTAGAACTTGCTTCTATAAAAGCAGCTTGTTTTGCATGCTAAGTTTCGCAAATCGACCAAGCAGCTAATGCATTTGATTATATTTAATAACGAGCTCTTTCCGTTTCTTCCTTACGTGCGATTTCCATTTAAGTTTCGCATCTAATGTCATTCCCAAATATTTAGCTTCATTTGCGTACGCAATTTGTACGGAGTCTATAAAAATGGTAAGCGGATTTACATTTCTGTAAGTAAAATTAACGTGCGTAGATTTTGTTTCGTTGAGGACAATACGCCAAGTTTTTGTCCACTTAAAAACGCTGTTGATAGCCCGATGGAGCTTGTTCGTTGCTGATTCTGTCGTATTACTTACGGCCAAAATAGCTGTATCAACCGCAAACGTAGCTAGAGTTGTGCCTTCTTTCTGCGGAATATCTCGAGTATAAATTAAAAAGAGAATGGGACCCAGAATGCTTCCTTGTGGAACTCATGCCTCGGTTTCTTGGAATTCAGAGTAATCGTTTCCGTGCTTAACATGGAAGAGTCTGTCCGCTAGATTAGAACTTAGTAGCTCATATAACTGCCTTGGAAATACTAATTTTAGTTTATGTTTCGGTCCCGTATGCCATACTTTATCAAAGGTTTGCGAGACGTCAAGAAAAACACTGGAACATATTTTTTTCTCCTCTAGGGCTTTTTCTACCTCATTGGTTATTTGATAAACCTGGTCGATTGTAGAGTGCTTAATTCTTAACCCGAATTGGTGGTCAGGTATTAAGCGTCGTTCTTCGATAATCGGATGTAATCGCTTTAATAAAAGTTTTTCAAATACTTTTGACATAATTGGAAAAAGCTTTATTGGTCTATACCACTTTTTGTCACATGGAGGGTTTCCCGACAAAAGTATTTTAGTTCATAGTAAATTTTAACTTACTAAATTCAATGAAAAAACAGCCAAAAGAAAGCGGACTAAATCTAATTCTTTCTGCTTTTGAGTTTGGCACAGAACAGACAGGAATTGTCTTCGTTTTGCCAAGCAGTGCAGGGAAGAACGTACAAGGTGGTTTCTGCAGGTGTTGTTCCACAGGAACAAGCTAATTTAATATGGGCTCTTGTAGGTTGAAACTGATCTCGTTCATAATCTCGTTTACGTGTTTTTATGAGCTCAGTTGTAGAACAATTAAATACATCGAACACGCACATATTTCAATTGATTGCTGTTTTTTTTAAACACAAGTGCACTTTTTCAGGGCTTGGCTCAGTAAGTATACATAAATAGATTTGAACTAGAATGAACATTCTCTGAGCAGATACTGAACAAGAATACACAATACAGCATTCACAAAACATCTGAAAGTTCCAAATGAAGTTCCTAAACCCTTTTCCAATTTGAATATAATAAAAATAAATTAATCAGTGGCGAACTTTCATGGCTTTCATATATTTACTTGAATGGATCTGGGCGGCGCTCTCGTAAGTAAGTCCTTCCGCCTGTAATTATGTGTGACTTTTTTGTAGATTTTGAGTAGCATGTAGTCTGCATGGATTACTATAAATCTTTATATCGTTGAAATTCTATTTAGATCCTTGTTTTTTATTAATTTAAAATGTTTTTCTTTATAATTTTCGATTTCAATTTTTTCAGAGCCACACCCAGTCCTGACTTTGATGGCAAACATCTATTTAGTCGGGGTATGCGACCAGCATTGTCTCTCGCCCAACTGTGTGATCTAGATCCAGAGGACGAAGCTCCATCTTCACATCAGCTTATTGCCAAATGGGAAAGCCTAATTCAGCAGAATGCATAAGCTGCAAAACAGCATACATCCAGCACAGAATTACACAAAATACGAGTAAAACGAACTGTTAAGCATGATTTATATACGCACTTTTTAGTATAGTTAATTATTGTCCATTTTTGATGTTTTGAAAATCCTATACAATCCACAAAAATATGGAGTATTATACCTACTTGCAGAAAAGAAAAAAAAACTAAATGTAAAACATTTTTATAATAAGTAAACACAAGAAGTGAACTTCTACATAAACTGTTGTAGATCTATAATTGTAAAACTTTTTCTATTTATTTAATGAATTAAAATTTGAATTATTCTAAAAAAAAACAAAAAAAACCAAAATCTTTGCTTAACTAATTTTATAAGATTTAGTTAATATTTTGCTACCCCTTTTACAATATTTGTCATAGAAAATTCCATTCGCTTATTCATCGATTAATTTTTTTTCTTTTTTCTTCTACAAATACAAATTTAAAAAATATTCTAAAAATTATGAACTGTGAACTATTGTAAATATATTTAAAAAATGAAAATTATATAAAATATGTATCTTTTTTATTATATTATAAATAATATAATTTTATTACCTACTTCTATGTGTAGTGAAATATATATGTATAACAAAAAGTAAAAAAAAAAAAAAACACAATAATCAGTTTTTTATTTTTATTGAGTTGCATGTAGTCTCTTTGATTTAGGGAAGGCTTTTAATAATGTTGAAGGACAAGCGAAAAAGACTGCTTTCCAAAGCTGAAGATGGAGCACATTTCTTTAACTATAGAGAATAATTTATATAGGAAATTAGTAACTAGAGGTGCCCTGCGAAACTGATGTTCCGTACGATGTTAGACGTGTCTACTCTAGCCGTAAGCAGTCTACGACTGTGTCTTGGCCCCCGATGTTTGGCACTATTCGTGAGAGCACATTGTTCACTAATAAAGCCTTTTTACTTCAGTTCAGTTCAGCTTCTGGCCCGTGAAGTCTCTACCCGAGACAAGGCAGTCTTCCATTCTCTGCGATCCGCTTGGTGTTTGAGACGGAGTTTTTGCTCTTTCTTGTCGTCTCGAACATGAGGCCTGGGATTCTATTTGCTGAAGCTCTTTTGTACATTCACTCGATGTGGCCGAGCCAATGTAGTCGAAGTGACTTGGCTTTTTGAAATACATCCACACAGTGTTAACGCTGAAAAATTTTAAAAAGGGGCGCGAGTGATAACAAAGGCGTCCACATAAAATATTAATATACCTAACAAAAAAAAAACACTAATGCCTGAAACAGATGTGCAGAAGGGATGCATGCATCTCTGCTTGAGACCGAGACACACGTGCATATTTTTCGAAAAATATGATTCCTAGTTCTGTCAAAACTCAATTTTTTTAATTTTTATTTTTCATTAAATTTTGTATCCCTCATGTCTAAATTGTTATATGACGAGTAGGTTTTATCATATAAAAACCTATTTTTCTTTACCAACTCAATTAATTCTTCTTTCATTTTCGCAAATTGATTTTGACTTTTCATTTTTCGCAAAAATAAAGACGGATTCTGTCAAAATCAATAATGACAGACTATAGTTATTTAAGCAATTTCTTTTCTGTATGGTGGCTGCATTGATGCCGCGCACCCAATTTAGAAATAGAGACATCTTGCAGCACGAATTGGCATGCAGCCAGCTGTGTGTCATATTCTATATAAAATTAGTTCGCTGCACATGTTTCAGGCATAACAGCAGCAAACACAACTTCGCACAACAAACTTCAATAGGGGAGTCCTTCCGTAATTTTAGGATAATCGCAGAGGCGATATTAGCTGCCGTTCTCTTTTTGCATTTGCTTCACGTAATACCCAAAACACATGTGCAGAAGTTCTGCACGCAGTGAAGCTCGCATTACTGCACGCAGAGAAGCTCGCAGCACTTTTGTTTGACTTCAGCACAGTGGTTTCTGTCATACATTTACCTAAACGTCTTCTACCATCTACCTTTTTGATATTCATCAGAAATCCCCAATAAGTAATTTAAACTGAATACTGAACTCTCAAAAAATAAATTTTTGCAGCAATAATTTTACTGTTTAAGACATTTTATTTAATTCGTTCAATAAAGAATAAAATCTTATTTAAACCGAATATTGATAATTTTTAAAAAAGTTGTGGCCAACGATTTTTTTGACTTAAAGAGCAATTTTTCCTAAGGGCCAAACGGCAATACTACATCCACATCTTGGTACAGCTAATTGAGTTTGCGGTTGTATCCGCCCTCCTTCATTCACACTCCTTGCACACAGGACGAAATATCCGTCGAAGAATTTTTTTTTCGAATAGTGACATTTTGTCTTTGACGGCGGATAGATGCTTATTTGTTTGTTGCTACCATGTGTTTGTCTTATCCTCAATTACTTCTAAGCCAAATTTCTTCCGTTCTTTAATAGCCTAGCCTAGCCGTGAAAGCCTCTATCACGGCACACTGTTAGCGACCGATAATGTCAATATCGTCCGCATACATCAGTTGCTGGAATGATCTGTTGAAGATAGTGCCCTTCGCACATTTCTTAGATAAAATTATTATATATTGACGAATGAAGGCTTAGATTTTGACAGTTCGTTGATTTTTGAATTGAAATATCAGGTGCAGCGGCAAATTGTTTCTTATATTTGATAATTAAAGAAGTTTGTACATCATTTGTTATAAAAAAAAAGTATTAAATAAGCTAATGCAAAAAGTGTTGTTACGAATGTAATACACAGTTATTATTTTTAATAGAATTATACATCCTCTAAAATGCAATTATAAACATAATAATTAATACACTTTATTTAAACTAACTTTACTAAAGTCACCAACGTTTTGTAAAAAAAGTAACAAACTGATATGACAAATAATTGTTTACGAATTTCACACTTTGTTTAACTAATTTGTATGTGTGGTCTACCAGTTCAATTTATTGAAATTACTCATATATTTGACAATATGTATTTTGAAATGTGAATTGAACCATTTTTCAATAAGTTGGTTCACTTTTCAAATCTCATACAAATTAAACAACTGCCAAACTTTTATAGGTCGCTAAATATTAATTTTTTGACAACCAGGTTTTGCAGGAAAACTTTTCCATTCGTCAATTAGATACACAATGTGAACAAAACTCTGTATTTTTTTAATATAAGTATGCCAATTTTTGTTTCCCTATAGGCTGCCAAGAAAAATTAAGAAAGAAACTAATATAAGTAAAACACAAATGCTCACTCGCGGAATCGGACACTTTTTAAATTTTCGGAGACAAAAATTAGTTTGATTCGTCTTAATTCTTTGCTAAATTCTTTACGTTTGAGCATAGTTTGTAACACTCATTAATAGCCTCTAGCTTCGTAGTCATACTTGTCATGTACAAATGTTTCGTGTGCCTATTTAAATTCAATGCCGACTTAAAAAAAACCTTCGCATTTTTTCGACCACTGAATTTAGATGATGGTTCGAGAACTGGAAAGGGAAAAATCTCAAATGCTTTAAAGTTGGTGGAGACTATCAACTGAAGTCAAATTAAAGGAAATACAAGTTATCCCATAGATGTCACTGATTCCACTTGATATGAATTTATGCCACATCTTACAACAAAAAATTCTGAATCGAAAACAACTTATTTATTGATTTTAATAAAAGGCATGATTTCGTCAGAACTTATCTTTCAAGTGTAATCAAATCTAACACCGAGACAATAACAAAAACTGACAGGCAATTACCTTTTTTAATCAACTATGAGTTGGTATGGGTTCATTTTGTTAATGCGCATACAAAAATTGGAACAATTAAAAACTTAGTATTTATTACCAGAGAGTTGAACAAGATTGACTTTGAATCGATTTGGCGAAACAACTATATCTTGCTGAAACAATTCTCATGAAAACAGAACTAATTACAAAAACAATAAAGACACTCATGCAACGTATTATAAAATCGTGGAAAACCTAGGTTTTAAGTCCTTTATGTGCCGATATCGAATAGTTTTGCTTTAGTTATTCATATAAATCTTCTTTAAATTTAGAAATTCATCAAACAAACTTAACAATTTAGCTAAACACAACCAGTCCTGTAATAATTCTAGCCCCCACTAGATGACACTATTAGTACTCGCAAATGAAATGCACCCATTTCGAACGAATTTCAGACAACAACAAAAACAACACCTGATTCGAATTCGACACTTCATCGCCATTTATTCGCCATATTGGAAAGTTATTTCAGCAAGTTCGATTGTGTAAATTTCCTTTAGCGTATTTGAATTGAAAAATTCCTAATAGGTTCGTAAGTTAATCGCTAAAATAATTTCGAATTTGCATATTCATCATTGTTCCCATATAAACATAAATTTTTTTAATTTTCTTGCCAAAACTGCAACGCAAATTGATCAATCCTATTATAACCTCTTATTTTTCTTCTGTTCTGCTCTTCTCACCAACAGCTATCATTTTCCAAAAAAAAATAAAGTGAACCAATTTTCAAAGGGAAACGTGCGAGCTACTGCACATTTTTTTCATTGTTTAATGAAAATCGTAAATTTTCCATTCGATTATTTTCCACACCGTGTGTCTCTACGCACGCGTTTATTTTGATTCGTATTTTGCTGGCAGCTATCAAAGAAATTGAACGGTAAAAGACAAAAAGAAGAAAACCAAAAACCAAAACTTGATACGGCAAATTGACAGCACATTCGTCGACTTGCGAGTGTGACAATTGGCAAAGGAATATCTACATACAGAAATTAACACTAAATTCGCATAAATCATTTTTGATTCCCTTTTATACATAAATTTGTTTTATAAATCGTAGTGCAGCAACTGCAAAGCTAACCCGTGTCGATTTATCGATAGAAAATAAAAACAGACAGTTCCCATCGTTAGACAGAGCAAGTTAAAGAGATAATTTATTATTATTTTTTTTTTGTTTTTATTTTATTTTCAATTTTTTTTCATACGCAATCGGTTCTTTGAGTGGTCTTTGCCAAAGTGGCAACACAGTGACTTGTAAAACGTGGTGAAATTAAATTTATTTTTCATTTATTGTTGTTTCTTGGAAACTACTTGTATTGAAACCCCAGAGACTGGCACAGACTTGAATTGAATTACGTGTGTTAATTTTTTTTATTTTGGACTTTTTGAAATTCAAATATATTCCCCTTGGAGACTCAACAGCGTTTATTTTGTGCTATTTCGAGAGATTTCAACGCACCCCGGCGGGGATTCACATTGTTTTATATGACTTTTGAAAGAATACTTGGTAAGTAGCATTTAGTTGTTAAGAATTATGCTAAATTTTGATTACGTATTGAATTGTGGTTAGTGACTTGGTGGTTTCGGTTAGTGAGTGCACGCAAATGACGAAAGTTAATGCAGTCCAAGGTCAGAGTTGGCCATAACAAGTTTCTTATAACGGAGGGAGGGTCGGTTATGGTGGTTTTTCTGTAAACGAATTCGAAACTTTACTTTCACTTGGAACGGGATTATGTTGTTTTTATGTAATGTATGTTGGTTGCCAAGTTGTTATGTTTTTTTTTTTGCCTATTGTTCGTTTGTTTAAAGTTCAACGCAGTTCAAGTGTTGGATAGATTTTGACAGAATTCCGTTTGAAAAGATTTCCTAGGTAAACAAACTTCAGTAACTTGTTGCATGGAATTAAGAAAAGTTAATCTCATATTTGAACGAGGCAAGTGCACCAATCCATGTTCATATATTTTTATTTATATTAAGTTTGTTCGTTATTTGTTCTTGTGACAACCACTTTTTGACTGTGGTAGAAAAAGGTCATGCAAATTGTTCCACAGTTGGTCTCGCAGCAACTGAGTGTAGGTTATTTGTGAAGTACCATAGCTTACTGAGCTCTGAACTTGTTGTATTATTTTGAGTCGTTTAGACTTTCCTGTTAGATTAAAACCACTATGGATAAAGTAACACAAGTTGTTGAAGTTTACATTCACGAGGAAGTCGTGCATAATACAATCTTTTTTCACAGAACAAGATTGAATTGTTGATGCGATAAAATCGTTAAGTACTAAGGCCCCGTCTCCTGCGTCGCTGTCGAACGTGCGTTAAAACTTTAAAATTCACGTATCGCCCGACTATTGTCGTTTTCGATTGGTAATCAGGAAGAGCTCTCCGATCCGGGATGCAAATCGAACAAGCAAGCACATTACATTTGAATTTAAAGTGTATTCGTCATTGTATTTGTGTATATGTATTTTCCAATTGCCTCACTGCCAATCTGATGACGATGAAGTTGATGGAAGAAAAACCATACTAGCTATTGAAATATTTTTTTTTTGTTTTTTAAATAAATTTGGTTATAATTTTCAGCGCTAATCTAGTCAAAACTAAAGAATTATTAAATGCACCAGCAACAAATATTTTATGCTGTTTGTTTGGATTAGTGCTTCTCCAAGAGTAAAAACTGCCATAAGAAGCTTTCCAAAAATAGATTGTCGTTGGGAATCGGCATTGGTTAGCACCTTCAAAAAATATATCCTTTGCTTACACTATAGTTGGAGAAGCTAGACTTTGGGTCCTGTATGGGCCGTTAGTTCCTTCTATTTATTTATTTTTATGGCAGCGATGGGCACATATCCTACCTATTGTCTTTTATATTTTTCTAATTTCGCTTTCCATTGGACTTTAAAAAACTGGTTTAAAAATTCATATTTTTTAGCACCCAATTGATACCTACGTATTTCAATTTGTTTGTTCAGAATTTTATTGAAAAGATTATATGAAAACTGAACCATGCTACCAAATGTGAACACCATATGACAGCCAATAAATGTCAAACGTTAGGTTTGAGATTCTCAAAAACTGGTAAGAATCTTAAAACAGAACATTTTCTGGGCAAATGAAAAGGAACATAATAAACTATGCCGTACACTAGAGCAGTACGATAAATTGGAATGAAAATTCCAGATAAGTGTGAGTGCGTAAACACCAACCTTATTAATGTAGTCATATAAAAATAACATACCTACATTAAAAATGTATTTAATTAAAGCTCCTGGAGGCATTTTTTTTTATAAAAATTTTATTTGAAAATTTGTGTTGTTTTTCAAACAATTGGTGTTTCATATTTATTCCTATTAACTACACATTTTGTCTTTTACACGCAGCTAACTTTTGATAAAAATAAGGAAAAACTACGAAAAAAATGTAGCTTCTTACGGACTATCGATTAAAGCAATACCTATATTGTTGAAAAATTTTTCATTAATTTATCCCTTCGAAATGAAAAAGTAAATTTCGACCTTCCTGGGTTGCAATAAGTAATTTTATATCTTTAAAACTAAATACACATTCCGCTAATTTTTGGGAAATCGGAAACCTTACATTTCCGTAAAAGAAAAAAAATCGTCTGCCTTCCTTCATTTGCACGATTTGCGTTACGCCGATTGGTTTATAGCGCAGTTTTTGCGTTATTTTTGATTTTTCCCTTTTCAAATGGATTTTTCTTTTTAATTCGTGGTATTTCTACGCTGTTAGAGCTTAAGAAGTGTTTTGGCACGTTAACCGAAGGGGTATCTCTTCCTCTGACGGTAATTATCACTTTATTTTTCCTGTGGATACGATGCACCACGTCACATTATAAATAACCCAAAATTTTACACCACCACCACTGGGCTTAATGGTGATTACTAGTATACTGTGAGCAAAAATTTACTTTTGGTCTTCGCACAACTGTTTACTATTACCTATTTGATCCGAAGACATCGATCTTGGATTATGTCAGACCATAAGATGATTTTCTACTCCGGGTCAATCCAGGATCTTCTGCTGCACAAATAGTGGAATTTTCAGTTTCTTTTTTTTTAGGTAGATTGCAATAATCATTCGTTCGTATTTATTGTATGCAATGTGTGCAAAATTCGAAGAACTAAAAAAACTTAGAAGTGAAGCGTTAGAAGTAGTATAGGGGGCTTAAGGCTAAACATCTTCTTTTCATTTCTAAAAATTAAAAAAAAATTGATATGAGCTACTTCAACTTACTTAAACCACAGGTACATATACAGGGTGTTTTTTTTTTAGAGGTATAGAACTTGGAATTGAAATAAAACACAAGAAAATCGTTTTAATGTCCATCAATTTGGCTTGGAAGGATAATTTTATGCCATTAATGTTTAAATATGATTCGGGCATGTGAAGGCCGCGGCTGGTTCGAATAAAGACAAGTCTAGAGGACCAATTTTCAAGCATTTGGGGCTTTATGTCGGCAATAACGCCTCGAATGTTGGCTTCCGTCCCCTAACGTTTCTGGTTTGTTGGCGTAGGCGAGCGACTTCACATATCCCCAAAGAAAATAATCCAATGGTGTCAAATCACACGATCTTGGATGGCCAATTGACAGGTCCATTCCGCGAAATTATGCGCTCATCGAATGTTTCCTTCAATAAATCGATTGTGACGTGCGCTGTGTAGCATGTAGCGCCGTCTTATTGGAATCACATCTCATCTACATTCATGCCATCCAATTCGGGAACAAAATAGTCGGTTATCATGCCTCTATACCGGTCTCCATTAACGGTAACTGACTCTCCAGCATCATTTCGGAAGAAGTATGTCCCTCCACCAGCCCATAGAGCACACCAAACAGTCAGTTCTTGTGCATGTAATGGCGTTTTAAGGGTCTCATGTGGATTCTCTTCACTCCAAATGCGGCAATTTTGCTTGTCGACGTAGCCAATCAACCCAAAATGAGCCTCATCACTGAACAAAATTTTGCGATGAAAATCAGCATCAATATCAATCTCCTTTTTGGCCCATACACCAAAAACATGACGCATTGCATGGTCTCGCGGCTTTAATTCTTGCACTAGCTGGATCTTGTAAGGTCGTAAGAAGAGATCTTTGCGCAAAATCTTCCATAAAGTTGATGGACAAAGCTCCAATTGCTGTGCACGGTGGCGAATCGATTCATTCGGGTCCTCTTCAACGTCTCTGCGGTTGCGTATTATCACATAGAGTAAACGTAGTGCGAAGACGATCCATGGCTAACCGAATTTATTGCTCTGATGGACGATTATGTCGACCATAAAATGAACGGAGCTTGCGGTAAACTTCGCGAACTGAACTATTATTTTTGCAAGCGTTGTTCATTTGTCAACCTTTTCATGATGAAATGGCAAACCAAACTGAACATAAATGACATTAGCGTTGCCAGAAAAACACCCTTTACCTTTGCGTTCAGTTATTTTTAATTTATTTCTAATTTACAGAAAATATAAATGATATGTTTGTAGATTATACCTTAGTGGACTTTTATTGACCACCACTCTATTTCATCTGCTTAAAATGAAAATCTGTTAAGCTTCATTCTTCATTCCATAACTGTTTTAAGAAAAAAAAAAAAAAAAATAAATAAACGAAAAGACTTTCCCGACTTATACATTTTAGTCTCAGATTATTTGTTGACAATGTCTGAAAATATTTACTGCCAGTACCACTTTCTTAATTTAAAAACTATTCGAATCCAGAGAGTCTCAGTGAAATTTGTTGAAATTTTCTGGTGGTATCTTTTAAATGCCCACTACGGTAGAACATATTCAAAAAGTGGAAGTGATGAGATCCCCCTAAATCGTTCAAAAAATTTAAATTTTTGGTTTTAACCTCACTTTCTCAACCTCAATTTTTTTTTATGCAAAAAACATAAATTTTCGGTCAGAAAGCATAAATATTGATGAATATATTATGGCAACAGTACCTGGGTGGCTCGCTTCGCTGGTTTAAGGGATTTCCGCGGGCGGCAAGTTCACGCAACTTTGTAGCTCCGCTCGGGGTATGTGCTTTTCGTCAGTCAGGTACGTATGGCAACAAAATAATGAACAAAAAGAGGATTTTAATATTTTCTCAGATTTAAACAAAAAATTCCTTAAAATTCAAAAAAAAAAAAAAAAGGAAAAATCCCAAAAAAAACCTCGATATGTTATCACTGAACCAAAGTCACTGGACGAAGTGTAAAAAGCGTAAAACAAACCAAAGTTAAAGTAGCTGCATTTCGGTGAACGAAACCATACATCCATATTTTCCTGTCATTTCAGTGCAAAAAGTGCAATAGCTTTTCTATCGAATAGATGTATTCGTTGTGCAAATGCGTGCTACCCGAAAGGAAAGTTGAGCCCACCTAAATATAGAAGACTTAGATGGCCAGTTAGGTTGGAGGAACATATGCATGAAAATCAATCAATAAAAACTCATGAATATTAATTCTTCGCACAAATTGTGAAATTTCTCAAACATAACGATATCACTGCCGATCTCTGGTAGTCCTTTCGATGGTAGCGGTGCAGATGTTGTTCTCGCTTGAATTGAATTACTGGTTGAATTACTTACTTAAATCAGCTGAACCCCAACGTTAATCACACTTTATCTGCTTCTCTAAGTGCAATAGCCAGCACAAAGCGGTACTTTTTAAAAGTAGTTAAGAAAATTCATTGTAGAATCAAAAAAATTCCGAAATTTTCTAACAAATCAGGTGAAAGGTCATACCTAACCTCTCGACTGTCCGAACTTAACCTCAATCGCGGCTAAGTGCAGCCGAAAAAAGGTTGTTCCAATCAAGCTAGGACGACAGTGTTTCGCAATGAAAGGTTTGTCTGTCGTGCATAATAACAAGCTATTTTCCGGAATAAAATGGAATGAATGGGTCATAGATTGATTGGCATTGTCTGCGTTCGGTTTCGATTTCTATTTCGAAATATTATATTAAAACAGATCTATCTTTCGACATATTTGCCTAGCAACAGACAATAAATCAAAATATCAAGCGTCGACGTAACTACCTCATCAGTCGTGAGTTGGTGCTTTTTGTAGCACTTGCATATTCCAGGTTGTGTGTGTTCGTTGTCTGTATTTCCTTTCAATTGCACGAGTTTTCACATTTCCTATGCGATAAGCTGCTGTGCAATGTATTTGTGCTGAAAAAATACTCTTGGCTAAAAGTTACATTGACTCGTCAGGGGCTTCAATTCCATGTACATACATATTATGCGATTAAATTCCTATCCCAAGGATCCACTGCGACATTCGACACTTTTAATTTCTTTCGCTGGTGGGTGCAACTTCCTTGAAAGTTGCAACTATATTTGCATTCTGCTTTCATTGGATTAAGTGTAGAGTAGATCTTCATTGATGGCGCAAACTTTGAAATGTTAACATCTAATTGAACATTAAAATGACACTTGTACGTGCCTTTGCTCAAATATGAGTTGATGCAGGTTACGCTGGAGTGTTTAATTCTAAATGAGTGATTAGATGAGTGATTAGACAAGCGCACATAACCCCTTGGAAAACTCTTGACAAAAGCCGTCTGATGTCTGATGTCTGAAGCCCGAAGCACTAAAAACGAAAATAAAAAGAAAAAAACTCGTTACTGATACAATTTCGTAATCGTGATGTGCAAAGCAACAGCAGCGATTATTCGCTTTGTTTGTCTTTTGGTTTTTATTTTGTCAGTCGACTCGACACGAAAGCAGACGAAAAAAAAAAAAAAAACAATTATTTTATTTATTTGCGGTTAAGCTGCTTGCTGCTGGTTTGATGTGGCTCTGAAGTGCTGCTATTGGATTGCATTTAAAAAGTTGAACGTCCGCTTTTAGTTATAGGTACATTGAAAAGCATTCATGTAACACTTGACACTTTAGTTGGTGTGCCATCGTGTCGCAGTTGCTATTTAAGCTTGTTGCAAGTTTTTTTTTTCGTTTTTTTTTTTTTGGATTGTGGTTCGTATCGAAAGTGATCAAAAAAAAAAAGGGAAAATATTATGGTTTATGCAGTTTCTTGTTTGATTATGTGGCACCCCTTGATTGTGTAGATTGGCTGTGGTCTTTTGAAAGGTTACATCACGTTCAACCATAGAGCTGCATTGTCTAGTAATGTTTTGTATTTGTTTTTGATAATGCGTTGGCAAGCTTATTATCAGCAGTAGAACTCAAGTGCAATCATACCCCAAATACAAACATATATTTGAAATAATCAACCCTTAGATAAGATTGAAGCATTACATTTAGCTTTCTTCTGTCGGCACTGAACTCGTGTCAACAGTTTTTTTTTTTTTTCTTGTTGATGTGTCATTTACTAATGACTAATCAATTCATCATTTTGATTTGTTTGATCGAAGACGATATGTCAAATTTTCCAATAATTATGCGCAGATTTTTATGATACATATGTTCGCGTCATAAGGTGAGATAAACCGTTCCTTGAAGCATGTGTGTCCAATAAGTTTGGCTCTCGCAAATATTCAAAATGTCTAGATGTCATATTTAGATTCCTCTAAATATTTAAATGAAAAAGCTTTTTCGGAACTATATATGTAGAGTCTACTCCTCCATTGTGCTCCACAAAAATCACATAAAATTTGATTTAAAAACCTACTACCTGGTTGCCCCGCTTTTATTTGCAGATGGTAACAGTAGAAGTGTTTGTCTTTTATTTTGCATTCCATATGTGAAAGATGTGGAAGTAAAAACAACAAAAACTACAACTACACACAATAGACGACACATTGGATTATGTATGTGTCTACATTGTTGTAATAATTTTCCGGGACGCGTTGTTTTTAGTTGCTCTTGTTGTTGTTATTGTTGTATCATTGTCGCCGCGCTGGTTGATATGTGTTCATTTATAATGGAGGCTTTGGCAAAGACAATGTGTAGGTATATTATCCTAAAAGCTTAAAACAAGAACCCAACATGCGCAGTGGATGTTCAAAGAGAAAGAACAACTGTCCTCTTGCTTAGAAGACAGTGGGGTTCAAACTTGTTTTTTTTTATAATGAAAATAAATAGCAATTTTTAAAATGTCTCCTCAAATTTGTGTGTTTATTTGTCGAAATTTACTAAAAGAATGACTCACATATCGGGTTTATTAAAGTTTCGATGGAATAATGTCCAATGCAATGATTATTTATTTATACAGAAAGAGAGATTCCTGTATATCACCAGGGGAATTCATAAGAGCCCATTTGTAGTCATGGAGGTGTTCTTGGGAATTTACTCCTGTATTACTTCTGGCTACGGATACGGCGAGAAAAACAATCTATCAATTGTGTGTGTAGAGTCGTCCAGCACTTAGTACTAAACACCGGAAATGGTAGGATCATTATTTTATCTTAGACTTGAAAATTAGGAGTTTTGAACCCAATTTGATAAAAGGATAGGTAGCAGCGGTCGGATAATTCGCTAATGACTTTGGTTAACTTCTTAAGGGGTTACGTGGGTTTATTCGGCGAAAAGAAAGGTCTATTATCAAAAAAATTTTTATGTAAAAAAAAATATTTTATTCAAACTTTTTACTGATTCATACATTTGAAAAAGAAGTTCTGAAATTTTCAAAGGAAAATATTCAAAACTCCGTCATTGTGCCGTCATTTTCGGTGATCCCACGGAAAAAAGGTGCGTTCGCGTTGACAGTAGCACTCGTGACAGGATTATCAAAAGTAAAAAAAAAATCGTATTTTAGTTAAGACCACACTAGAATTTGGACGATTTGGAATTTGCTCAACATTTTTTTTTGTTAGTAGTTGTAATTGAAAAAAAAAATGTCCAAGTCCTCGTGAATTTTATCTCGAAGACCTGTATAAAATTTCATCAAGATCGGTTGAGTGGTTTTCGAGAACTTTTTACAACCGACTTTGGAAACACAGTTTGGATAACCTCAAGTAAACCTCGTGATTCAATTGAGTGCGCACCTTCCCAAGGCTGTATCTCCGAAAGTTTTATTCGGAATGACTTGAAAATTTAGGATAATATTCTCTAGATTTTGTAGAAATTAATAAGGCAATAAAAACAAAATTCGATTTTTTGAAGCTGTGAAACCCATGTAACCCCTTGACTACCTCGAAGTTTCTGCTTTCAATAGTGATGTGTCGTTCGTTTACCTAAATTCGCCCCCAGAATCTGCTGCAGCTAGTTTCTTCCGTGCAGACTGCGGGATGACGAAGCAGAGCAAACCCCACTTCGCCTCACTTGTTGTGATAAACTTTGGTGAGAGATAGCTGATGTTGTAGCTTACTTTGTCGTCTTTCCACTTTATGGTCACGCATTGTTGTCAAGCAAGCCCGATTTGAAATAGAAACATTGAAAAGTTCTTTAAAGTGTTCTGTTCCTCAAGTGACAGAGAAAATGGTGCGAAACATCGTGACTCTTCATCACCGAAGGCCTCTAAAGATATCTTTATCCTTGAGGTTTAGTTTTATTTTATCGCCCCTACCAATCTTAACAGTGATACTCTGTCATACTGGAGAAGGTTTTTTGTTTAGATTTTCGTTCCCTTAGGTTGCAAAGTGGTGGCTTAAATCGTTGAAATGCCTGTTCTTTATCAAGTGAATATCGTTTTCTTACCAGTTCGTCGGACCGCTCGTTGGTCGATATGCCCCTATGTCCAGGAAACCAGCAGCGGTTGCATGCATTAAAATCTTTTGGTGCCTTTTAAACTCTCACTCAAACCCTGCAATTTTGTATTCCTTGTCCTTTGGTCACGACGTAAAGCAGCACTGTTTCCACTCTAGATTACGCTATTATTTTTTACAATATTTTTAGTTCTTCAAAGGTTTTTAAAATAAAAGATATAAATAGGGCTGAAATCCTTGGTAGCTTGGTTTCTCTGCTTTAAAAATTAAGACCACCTTCACCGCACGCCAAGCTTTCGGAATGTAGATTTAGCTGCGAGTGATGAGTCGCTTAAGGTCTGGTACTATGAGTTCTTTGGACATAACTTTTTAAACCTGGCAGATTCCATTGTGTTTTCTAAGTCGCCACAGGATTTATGTCAGGATGTGCGTTAAGCACTTGATTTTGACTGACCTTGTATGGGATCTAGTCCGTTGGAGAATTGTTGCTTTCGCTTCTCATCCTGATCTCAAGGAGGTCCTTTGTTCAACACGGTGAAGCCCTGCTGTTTTTTCTAAGGGACAAGCTTTGTTGTACCAAATTTTAATCCAAATATATTCAAAGTTTGCATCTACCTGAGTGTAAATAAGGTACATAGTAGACTCGGGGACTTTTTGGAGTCATTTGGGTCGCTGACCCCACAGGATTATCTTTTGGAGACTATTTTGGGAATTATGTTTTATTATGACTTTTTAGTAACTTTAAATTGAACTTAGTTATGAGTGGGTGCGTTGAACCACTAAGCGAGGGGTCGCTGGTTTAAATTCCGGCCCGTACCATCTTAAAGTTTTTATTCACTGACTGCCGCTCCTCTTGCGAACGTCTGACAAAGAACTGTCATGAAAAGCTTCTCAAAAATTAATTGCCGTTCGGAATCGGCATTAAACTCTAAGTCCCTTCATTCGTATCAAAAATATATCTTCGCACACACAATGGTTGAAGAAGCTAGACTTTAGATTTATCAAACACAGTCTTGGATTTTATCCACAATTACTCGTTTGGTGCTCTCAAAAACTGTGCCTCACTCAACATAGATATAACCACAACAAAAAACACACTTAACCATTCCCTACGAACGGTAAAATTATCTTATGCGATTTTTTTTTGAAGCATTGCTTTAAACAACCACTGTATCCTTTCTAAAGAGAACCGAAAACTTCAAAAACTATATTCTCTCAGTATTCTCGTGAACTCTCGTGTGCGTGTCCCTATGGCAAAACTCTCCGACAGCTTTTGCTAGGTTTTTTTTTTTATATATTTTTGTTTTGCAAAATCGAGAAGAAGAAAAAAAACGGTTATTTTCACCTTCCTGTGACTGTCTCCAGCCTGGTGCACTGCAGTCGAAAAGGATATATTGTATAACGCAGACGATTTAAAAATTAGTTCAGTGTGTGGAAGCAAAGAACTCTGAAAAGTCTATCAAAGTTGTAGACACATCTCGCCTAGGACAATTTTACTCGAAATTAAAAAAAAAATTATTTTCCAATCAAAGTGTACGCGGAGAAAGTTGCAAAGCATAAAATAAAAACAAAAAATACAAAAAATTATTAGGAAATTTTCTTTCTTTAAAGTGGTTAAGGATCTACATAATAATATATATTCTTTTCGTCGGTCGGATTTAACGAAATTGTCCTTGCATCATATGGTGGGCGGTTTGTTACCATCTGTGGCACTATTCGCCGTCGATATTTTAAGTAAGTTTCTTTACAATTTTATTACATTTCATTCCCGGGGTTAAGTTTAGAAAATTTGCATTTTGATTTATGTACACGTAGTAGCCGATGTCGCCGCCGCCACAATGACGTGGCAAAGTACAGTAATTTTGCCTTGTTTTTTATTTTTTCTATTTTATAGCACCAGGCTTTCCCTTCCTGTCTATTTATATGTGAGATTGTAAAATCAATAGTTTTCATGTACCACTCAGGCACCTAATGCAGCAGCAAGAGCACACTATACAGAGATGCACATTTATTGGGTGGCAGCAGGCTTGGTGACTTTGGCTTACGAGTTACGAGTATGGTAGGCGGTCTCTGTAGAATCTTCTATGTATGGCTCCCTCTCGGTTTTAGTAGTCGTCGTCGTCGTCGTGATCATCCCAGTGGCGCTTTTAGGTGGATGCTGCTGTGCGAAAGGGATTTTTGTGTTGTTGATTTATGATTCTGTGCTATGCGGGATTTTAATTAATTGCTTTTGATGTCGGCAAAATAGATGGAAGGGTGCAAGTTGATGGGGTTGAATGGAAGTTGTGTTGCGCGAATTATGTTTGATCAAGTTTTTAATTTACTTTTTATTCTTGTACATTGGGACTACTGCGGCGTAACCTCAACCTGCAAAAATATGTTTGCTTTAAGATATACTTTAGTAGACGAAGAAAAGTTAACCAACCAACCAACCAAATCAAATATTTGCGCACCGATGAGTCACCCAACAAAGATACTAAATTTGAATGTGTGTGACCGAGCAAAGTTCCAGCATTCCAAAGCAATTACATATTTCCACAACAATAAAAGTGCTCTCCTCTATCCATTGTCTAGAAAATGTCCTTTCAATGTGCTTTGTTGTTATCCCACTTATCGATGAAGCAGCAGCACTCAGCTCTCTCGTACGAAATCAAATTAAAATTCTTCTTTCAGCATGTATTTTCAATTTCACAGAAATTTCCGCCTCTATACGTATGTATGTAGCTACGTAGCTACGCCACCCTGTGACTCCCACGCTCCATCTGGGTTACTCCAGGCAGGTCTATTTATAGCTACATAATCGTAAATTCTTTCCGGTAAACGATGGTGCAGTACTCGTTCATCTTCATGCATGTGTATTTGCACATCCTTTTGCTCTTACTGCCTGCAAACATTGCTGAGCTTTCCACTATACAATTCCTTGCAAGGAAACTTTTGTTTTTACAAATCTAGAGGGTAGGTGACCCCGGGGAGGGAGCCGGCTGGCGGCTATGTTGATATTTGAGAAGCATACGTGTGTAGCGTCCAATTTTTTTAGTTTCTGTATTTGGTCAGTTTTGAATTGAAAACAAATTCAGATTTTAACTCGGGCATTAACGACTTCTGTGATTAGAATTATAGGGAGCACATCGGGAGCGTTCGTCGTTTTGACATTAGAAAGATATCTGCATGCACAACACTTCACCACTGAAGTCAATCTCTCGAATGTTTGAAAATGCAATTCATTCAAACTTTTTTACTTTTTGCTGTTATGCGAATCATCTTGATCTCAACTGTTGTCAAACATTCGTAGGTCGGTCATCTGCAGTTTGCTTATATATTATTCCAAAGATGTAGGGTAGTCCTGATTCTACTTTTTGCACAACAAAGGCAAGCGTTGATGGTGGTATTGAATATCTTAAATTTTGATGCTGTGTCAACATTTTCATTGCAATAAAATCTTTGCCGCGTGATTTTCATTGCTATGTTTGACTTAAATATTTTATCCTCTACCTCTACGTAAATCGAGATTATGGGTTAGTAGGAGACCTAGATACTTAAATTTGTTGACCACCTCAACAGAAAATGATTATTTTGGAATTTGCAGTGTTAATTTGTTTGGTCCCAGTTCTGCTTTAGTTTATTAATCTGCAGCTGCAGTGTAGAAGGATAACGAGATTCATAATGTAGCAAGACTTTGAGAGGAACGTAACCCACAGCAACGCCATTATGCACCTCGTCAATAAAATCATTAAAGAAATTGGGCTAAGAACGCAACCTTGAGGAACAACAGTATTTGTCAGAAAATAATTAGACATCTGCTACCGTTCCAAATCGACGCTGAGGAACAAAACAAATTTAAGAAACTTTGTTAAAAGTACTATATTAGTGCGTTTCTTTTGACAATCGAATATCCAGTACTAAGCTGATTGTTACATTCCACTGAGCTTTTTAAACGATGATATATGTAGGATCTGAGCGAAACTTTCTCTCAATCTACAAGGAATACTTCTATAATGTTTGACTAAGGCACTTTCATCCTTTTTGAATTTGGGGAATATTTATGACTTCAGAAAAAGTTCTGGAACGTTTTCATTTATAAAGACTTCATTAAAAAAGAGCTAAATTGAGTTTAGAAGATGTTTGTAGAATGTAAATGGAATTCCATCCAGTCCAGGAGCCTTGTTATTGTTCATTTTTCGTTAACAGTGATATCCGGAAACGCGTTTTGGGGTGGAATCGGCTAATGTGATAGTTGATTGTCGTTTTTGATTATCAACTATCCTTTGCTCTGCGTTTTAAACGCTACTTCCTTGCGAACGCTGTCATTTTTAATTAAATTGATCAATTTTTGTTTTAATTTATTATATTAAATAAATTAAATCTTTTTTCACTAAAGAATTTATATTATTTAGAGTTGAAGCCGAGGTGCAAACCTATGAAAACGACAAAAAAGAATGAAAGGGACACCTAAATAGCTATCACACGAAATCGATATCAAAAAAGTGATTGTCAACTTGATAATCAGCTTACATGGAGCAAAAGTGATGATATTGATTGTCAACTATCAACAATCACCTTAGCCGATTCCACCCCTGAAATTGTAGTGGATATGATACCAAAACGGTATCGTGACACCAAACGGTGACAGAACTCTTGCTCTTGTAAGTGCGAAGCTCAGAAGCAAATTCTTTTGAAGTACAGTGGACGTCCAGTTTAACAAATGTTTACTATATAACGAACATGGACTTTGTTTTCCATTAATATTTCTATTAATGCGAATGAAGCAAAAGTTATACTCTCGATTTAAGGAATGTTTTGCAGATTCTTGCAAAATGAAGCAAACAAAGTATTCCTACTTCTGTTATTGTCAAGATCGGATTACATTTTGTCGCAGTTTGTTAAATTTTACGAAGTGCTTGCGGTGTTTTAAAGTAATAACTCAAAATGTCCGTTAACCGAAAGCATATTTCTCTGGGTGATGAATATGATCTACTGAAGTCTTCAAAAACTAGAAAGTAAAGATATAGAAGAAGTGCTTTTAGCTGTTTTTTAAAAAGTGCAAAACCAACATCCAGAAGGCAAAGTCGTATCAAAGATTTATTTTCCACATTTTTAGTGAACATTATGCTTCAATTTCAGCATAAGATAAACAGAGATTATAGACAAAGATTAACAATAAATCTTCACACATTTTCACTCTGGCTCTCAAATTTACGTAGTAAATGTCAAAAATCTGGTTGTCAAATTGCTTCATCGCTCTCAATTCACAACCACCAACGACACTTTTGACAAGTCCAGTGCCAATGTTCTATAACGATTTTCGCATCGATAAAATGTAAAGTTCTTGACAGAGTTACAGAACACAGACACAGCTATGGTCAATAGCAGAGATGGCTGAGTAGTTTACGTAAGGGAATCGTATCTGTTCTTTCATTAAGCATTCTGAACATATTTCTGAGTGACATGAGAAAGATGGGTTATTTTACGTTTGATTCAACTCACTTTCTTAACTTGACCACATTTTGACAGCCAGCGCTAGTCTACTACCTTTTTTTAACGTTAACTACATTAACTACCTCTGTTACGTAGCAGACGGACCATCTTATTTTACCTTGTGTTTAATAGATTAAAATTTGTATGGTGAATCTCGGGATTTAAGGAAGATTTATGGCAGTTTAATTTTAATCTCGGTTCAGAGAGGAAACGTAGTCTTAAAAACTTTTTTAATTGATTTCCCTCTTCTCATAAATAGAATTCACTATAAATCTCACCTTACTGATTTCTCTATAGTATTATTACGTAGAAAAATTTGTACGTTCGATTTAACGAAAGGCTGTGCATTATATAATTCGTTATATTGGACGTCCACTGTAACTTATTGTTTCTGTTTTTCTTACAAACTGTTTTGAACATGTCTTTATTAAAAATAAAGAACGACTTCCTTCACTGGAATAAATTTCACTTATCTTTCCTTGGAAAAGGGCTTCAAATTTTGACTTGAACTTGTTCTTTTTCGCAGAAATTCCATACATAACCTTCTCATATTCAGATTCAGAAAAATTCTGACGATTATGCATTGGTTAGATCAAAACCTTTCCATCAGTGCACTGACACACAAAATGTTGGCATCGAGTTACATAAACAAGTTTGACGTCCGATATGGTATGCATTCATTTAAACAATGTTGACAAGAAAAAACAAAGTTGTGCAATTAAAAGTAAAATAAACAAATAGTTGTTTATTTCACTTTTAATTGTTTGTTTTCTTAGGTCCTTGTATTTTTAGCAACTTAAGCATTTAGCAGCACTGGGAAACAACATTGTAACGTTTTCCCTTTTACTCTGGACATCGCCTTAAGAAAAAAACAAAAAATAAAAAAATATCGTCAGTTTAGCTTGATCAGCTTAAAACGACGACAAAGCACCAAATTTGATTAGCCTGATTTAAAACGAGAAAAATGCGTGCGCCCGCCATATGTGACATTTATAAATCGCTCAGTGTAAACAGTGTTTCGATCGGCTGTCTTTTATGGAAGTTCATCTTAAATTAAACTGCCGATGCCCGATCATGCATAAGTTGGTCTTATGTGGAACAATACCTTGTATGCAGTATGCAGTGGATCAAGTCATGCTTCGAGAATTCCAGAATGACAGCAAACTTAACTTATGTCATGTCTCGACAACACACACCCACAACCACCCGCCAATCCAATTACTAAATCCATTCCTGTTTCCTCAACAAATTTAATTTTATCTCGATGATATTTCCCCCCACATAAATGCTCAAAGTTGGTTCGTTCGTTCGTGTTTATATAAAAATGAACGAATAAGAAAAAATCTTGACTCTAAGGAGTCCTTTCAAGGATGATTGGATGACATAATTGAGTGCACTCACTATGAAATTGCAATCTATTACTTTCCAATAACGGAAGTAGTTACTTTGTACCTATATTCCCTGTGATGTGAGGGCGAAGGTAGACGGGATATACCGGAAATTTAATTCGTCGGAACAAGGTCATTCCACGGAGCAAAAAAAAAAAAAATACCTCAAAGCAAATTAAAATAAAATGCATACCATCCCACAAAGAGAACAGTCTAACTACCCTCAATATGGAATAACTGGGGTCGATGGTGGTGGTATCACCGCCGCCGCTGCAATTAAATTTACCTTCTCCAAACGGGCTATTCATGCCGACGATGCACTTTCGCGCCGGCCGCACGCTGACCTTTGTTGCGTGGAGACCCAAATTAACATCATTAATACCATCCTTCTGGTTGGTAGTTGTTTGCGTGCACAAATACATATTTACCGAGTTTTTATTTAGCCTTAAGGATTTTTTTGTTTTTCTGTATTTATTTAACTTTTGCATTTGGTTTTCTATTTTTTTATTTTTCTTGCAGAAACACCAGTACACAAAGGAGCACCTCCATCTCCACCTCAACGGAGCAAGTTAGTTAGATCGTGCATGAATTCACATAGGCGATACTTAAGTCATAGGTAAGTTAAAAAAAAAGTGTGTTTTGCTACTAGAATAACCACCGACGGGTTTGGGTCAACACCGCACAACTAAATCAATAAAACTTGATTTGAATAAAAGACTCGTTAAAATGCAATAGAAACACAAAACCGCAATGCAGTTGGTATATTTTATTTGATTTGATTTAATTTTTTGTTTGTTTTTATTTATTTTGCTGAAACATTGATGGGAAATGGCATGAAACTCGTCCAATTGACCTATAAATGCTGCCATGGGACGGCATTAACGATAGGGGGACTCGCCACTTGTGTTGTGTGTTTGTGTGTGTGCCTTACACGTTCGTGTTATGAAATTGTTTTATATTTATAATTGTGGTTTTAATCGCACCGTCATTTAATAGTTTATTATAACTCGAAGCTATTTGAGTAAGTGAATTTGAATACGAAATTTTGAACAAACACGCGTTTATTTGCCATACTTTTGCATAGTTTGTTCTTGGAAACTCGTTAAAAGTTTGAGATATGAACTCTTGAAGGTGACAAATTTCGGTGGCAAATATAGTAGAGGATAGCTAATACTGTTGAACTGTCAAACCAATAACAGTTCAAATATTTAAAATCTACGAAGTAGGCAGTACCTTTTTCATCTGCCTGGGTAATTTATAAAATAAAACTAATTCAGAATCGGCAAAACAAAATTCCTAAAACATATCTAAGCGCACACAATGGTGGCAGAAGCTAGCTGTATGGACTGTTATTGCCTAATAAATCGTCTTTAAAATGATGTCTTTATAGAACGCGTAGCTCGCTATAAAAAGAAAGCTATAAGAACTAGAGTCAATTCAATTTTGGCCGAATCTGAATGTAGTGTAACATGAAATACCAAGGAACCTACAATAAATCATCCGTTAAATTAATTTCACCTACATACAATTTATAAGATAAAATAACTCATAATCATAGCAAAATGTATTTTACAAAGAAACAAAAGCCAAAAATAGACAGTAAATGAATCCGTTTGATTGCCGGTGAATAACTACAAATGCAAACTAATGCAACTTCCACTATAGAAACGAAACAAACAAGAAATGGCTTGCATGCGAAAAATTCTCGGAAAAACGTTGTAAAAATTCAATATTCGGCTTCACCTAAATCCTTTATCCTTTTATCGCCGAAGCCAAATGTTTTGCCGGACGTGAAAAATTTGACCGAATATACCCGAAGCAGAATGTTCGGTCGGACTCTAATAAGAACCTTGCGTTCTATCACACCACAATCGTTAGACCTTTTAAAGTTTCCCTTCGCCGATGTTCTATAACAAACATTTCTACAGGCTGATTAGGCTGACTGGATGATACAACTTACATAGATCTAAGGAGAAGCAAGTTGTTACATGTTAAATAACCTTATCACGCAGCAGAGTAAGGAAAGAAGGCGTTCAGCACAATTTTTTTTTTAGCTTTCTATAGGCAGAGCGGTCTCTTAGTCGTCACTAATAAGTCCTTATGGACCCATTCAGATACCGTTCAGTGGAGGATTGGGTGTTGTGCCCTCCTATTGTGCCCTTCAGCTATCCCCATGTCCTCAGAAATCTGTCATCTTCGTCGTCGTCCTTGATATTAAGTTCCATTGAAAATAGAAAAGAAAATTATGACCCGTATGAGCTATGAGTCTTGAGGACCTCGCTCGCATCGGTGAACTAGCTTGGATATTATTTCAGTAGCATTGCATCAGCATTTATTACATGCTGATACAGCATGGGCTGCTTCCACAATTTCCAGGACCTCAGCTTGGAAAACACTCCTGAGATCCAAGATTCATATATGTACATATCCTTTTCGTGGGTTAATTTATGTTAATGTGTGTTTACATGCAGGATGGTCTGGGAAAGCCAATGTAGGGTGACGACATGTAGCCGGAGTTGACATTGTTTCCTACATACATGTGCAGAGTCTGTGTGTCACGATTGACAGTTCTTGGCGTCTAAGGAGAAGCAAATTCAGAATCGCCACCAAACCGGCGGTTGGCTTTAGATAAGTTGATTTTTTTGCAGCGTGCCACAAGACTATGAGTTTTGGTCGCACAATAGCCGCGTACATTTGCTTTTTATAAATGATCCCATTTCAAATAAAATTTCAACTTATTAATTTGCATCCAGATAAGCATAGCAATTATTTTGCTCTCTTGAAATTTTCAAGACGCATTATGGCTTGTGGCTATATTTAAAGTTATGAGGCCATATAGCATGAGCAACCGATTATTGCTTGATAGACCTTGTTTGTATATAGCAAAAAAGCAGTGCTATTATTTAATTTATGTGTGAAGATGTGTACCGCTTATCATTTTTATTCATCATTGCAACCCCGAAACTGCATCTTGTATTATTTCATCGAGGTGTCAATTTTGTTACACGTTATGGAGATCGAAGTGTCTCATACCTAGCACTATATGAGATAGGGATAGGGAGAGTGGTTGGTAGTTTGGACGGCGAGGAAGAGTTAATTTTAGTTTATGTGTTGAAAGCATCGGTTCAGTTTTGCTCGTGTTAACGCCAAGACCACGCTTTCTAGTTCAAGTGCTTACCATTAATTAGGGCGTTCGTCAGTCTTGTCTGAGTGATTCCATAGAAACAATATAATGACTTAAACATCCGTCCGAGTCTTCAGTACAAAGAGGGGCCAGGCTAATTGAAAATTAATTGGGACGCACAGCAACAGGCTCCATACGAATCTCAAGTGTTAAACACGAGCGATTCTTGAGTTATAAGGCCCCAAAATTAGCAAAAAAAAAGTAACCACTGACTCACTGACAGATCATCAAAACTATGGAACATTTCCAATCATCGCAGAACCTTGAAACTTGGCACAGTAATAGGGTTTGCGGAGAAACCATATGGATCAGCCGATGATAATAAAATTACCTTGATCGTCAAACAATGGATAACTGCAGGGCTGACGAACTCGCCAAACTTGGAATTATCCTCTCAATCTTGCGTCAAAAAGGCTCCTTAGGCATACCAGTTTCCACATGCAAACTCTTGTTAAAACTGAATGCAATAGAAAAAACACCACAGATGGACAGGTGGTACTACTTGTCTGACAACGAAGCAGATTAGGCCTTAGCTAGATCTAAGACGCTCAAAGAGTTTGATTACCCTCAATAGATCGCACATTAGTGCTACAATTGGTGTCATTACTGGACACTGTCCGATAGACAGGCATGCAACAAGGCTTGGCGCTTGATCAAATAACTTTTTTAGGAGCTGTTCGGATGAGCAGGAGGAAGAGACAACTCTATGCCTTCTTTGCGTATGCCCTGCTCTATCCCGAAAACGAAATTTCCATCTAGGATCAATGATCTTAACGATCTATACTTGACCGACGCAAAATGTCTCACGCTTTATAAGCAGATCAAAATGGTTCAACGAGTAGGCAGAAACTTCAGATTCACGTGGTATCATAAGTCTAAGTGAGTCGGACTACTATCCGACTGCCACTTCAACCTAACCTAACCTAACCTATCAAATACTGGAAGTGAACGACTATACTGCAGCCAGTATACCTCACCGCGCTTCTTTATTTTCAGCTAACAAAAATATTTCTGCAAATATTTAGCCATATTAATCAATGAAAATAGAAGCTGTATCTTTATTTATTCGGAAATAAAAATGCCTCATTACTTTTACGATTATCAATGATTTTACAATTCAAGTATGGCACCATGGATCGTAAGTGAAAATTGTTTTCCTATTAACACTTGAGGCACCTGGGGGTAAATAGTAAAACAACTTTCCAGATCACAAATCGTAATTTCGATAAATAGTAAGATCATGTGTATTAAATTCAAGATCCATATAGATCATTTCTGATAATAAAAAAACGGCTTATTGTTGCATGTCAGATGGTCTATATTTTTCGATATTTACGCTTCACCGATCGACAAATATAAACCACATAAGGATCGTCTCCAGCTCAAAAAGACTAAACAAAAAGAGTCGAATTCAGCGTTATCAGTGTTTCTTTAAGTGATTTACCAAGTAATTGCTAAAGTTTTGCAAGTTAAAGTGCATCCAATTGTTAGTGGTATTTTACATCAATCATCATTTTAATCTCAAACACCAATCAACAACACACACATAGTCATGCCAGATTCATGAATCACCTCATCATCACAGTTCCGTTTAGATATTCATATTTGCGAAATAAGCAAGAATACTCGAATCAATCAATTAGCCAAAAGGTAATGCTTCAAATGCTTTTTACTTATTTTATCTGATTTTAAAATCTAAATCTCATAAAATGAAAAACAAAACACAAACTAACCAATTTATTTGTCTTTCTCTTTTTGCTCCTTTTGCAGGACTTCAAAATTTTCCAGTAATAGACATCGGAAGCTTCAACCTTTTAGAGAAACGTGAGGCAATCACCCAAAATTCGGCGCCCACGTTTACTAATATATAAACTAACCAATTGATGTATTTAAAAACCAGAAAAATTTAACAAAAAAAAAAAAAAATAAAAAATAAAAAAAAATTTATAATTTTAAATCAACAACACAACTAAAATATAATAAAACACAAGAATAGGAAATATTCTTGCTTTCTCTCTACCAGCTACTGCAGAGTAGGACACACATAAGGATCACCATCCGGTTTAATCCAATACAAAAGAATAAATTCATAAAAAATAAAACAAAAACTAAAAAATAATTATTTTTTAACTTAACAAAAATTAATATATATATATTCAAACAATTATCACACAAAGCTTATTGAAAGCCTGAAACAGAAACCACAAGAACAAGAAAAAAACAAACTTCATGAATTTATCAACAAATATCTACAATAAATCAAAAAATAAAAATTTAAAACCCTTAACGTCCGCCAGAGCGTTACGGCAGCACACTAATGTTAATACAGATCGAAAAGGGTCAATAGCTTAAGCAGAGCGAGCTCTAAAGCCAGCAAAGCAAAGCAAAATCAAGGAAGCACCAAAATTCCAAAGTGAAAATAATACAGAGAAGAAATCGTGGAAGATAATATCCGCAGCAGAAAGAGAAGATCACCTCACTCGCCGTGTTGTTGTTGTTTGCAATTGAAAAATTCTTAAAAATTCGAAAATTCAATTCATTTTTGAGATCGGCATTCAAGTTGGAATCGTTGAAGAGCACAAAGACAGTGTAGTAGTTTCGAAAATCGAAGAAGAATAAAAACAAATTTTTGCCAAAATGGGTTCAGTCAATGTGAACCGCAATGTCACAGACATTTTCTATCGTTACAAGATGCCTCGCATCAATGCCAAGGTCGAGGGCAAGGGCAATGGCATCAAGACTGTCATCGTGAACATGGCTGAAGTTGCAAAAGCCATTGGGCGTCCGGCTACCTATCCGACCAAGTACTTTGGCTGTGAATTGGGAGCCCAGACTCAATTTGATTATAAGGTGAGTAAAACAAGCAATCAAGCACTATAACACAATAATTGCGTTTTCTTTATTTTTTTCCTTGCAGAACGAACGCTTCATTGTGAACGGTTCTCATGACGCTACCAAATTGCAAGATCTACTCGATGGATTCATTCGCAAGTACGTCCTGTGCCCGGAATGTGATAATCCTGAGACCGATTTGTTGGTTTCGGCAAAGAATGGGACAATCTCGCAATCGTGCAAGGCTTGTGGTTTCCATGGACCACTCAAGGTTCACCACAAGGTGAACACGTTCATTATTAAGAATCCACCAACCATCAATCCGGCTACACAGGGATCGTCGCTGACTGAAGGCAAACGCGGTAGGCGTTCTAAGAAGAACGGCGAAAATGGTACCATTGGAGACTCGGCGAACAACTCGATGGCCAACAACTCGGGCGATTCGGATGGCGGCACCAATCATGCTAGTCAAACTGAAGCTGAAATAAGCGCTGCTATTCCAAAGAAAGTCGACGATGACGACGATGATGACAACAACTGGACAACCGACACCTCGGCTGAGGCGATTCGTGCCCGTTTGCAGGATCTTACCGATGGCGCCAAAACAATGACCATCTCCGATGACTACGACAAGACCGAGAAGGAACGCATTGACATCTTCTACGAGATGGTCAAGCACAAGATTGACACAAATCAATTGGACTCTGTCGCCGTTCACAAGGAGTTGGCCATTGAAGCCGAACGCCTGGACATCAATCATAAGGCCACCCTAGTGTTGGCCGAGTTGCTTTTCTCTGCGAATATCATCAACGAGGTGCGCAAGCACCGCATTCTTCTGTTGCGCTTCACCCACAACAATACGAAGGCACAGCGCTACTTGATCGGTGGCATCGAGCAGATCATCGCTCTGCACTCTGCCAAGCTGATGGATAAAGTTGCTGGAATTTTGAAACTCTTCTACGACGCCGACATCCTCGAGGAGAAGGCTATCCTCGACTGGTCCCAAAAGGTGAGCAAGAAGTACGTCTCCAAAGAGGTGGCCACCGAGATCCATGAAAAGGCCAAGCCATTCGTCCAATGGCTGCAGGAGGCCGAAGAGGAAGAATCATCCGAGGATGACGAAGATGATTCCGATCTGGAGATCGAGTACAATGATCGTCCAGTTTTGAAGAAGGTTACGGCTCCAGCTCCGAAGAAGATCATTGAGGATGACGATGACGGTGAAGAGATCGACATCGATGACATCTAAATGTCGACTAAGACTTTATTTAGAGCTTCTCTTTATATTCTTTCCCTCGTTTACTCTTTATCTATTCTATATCCCAGTTCAAAATAGTTATACACGTCATATTCTCTTAGAAACCAAAAACAAAAAATATCTCTTTGAAAACAGAAAATATTTTCCAAACTAAATTTAAACCTCTTCTTAAATGATGCGCTCTTCCCCTCCTCCTCATTTCTCCTTGTTTTTAATTGAGTTCAGTTTTACATTTTTTTTTATTTTTTGTGTTTATTGGAACAACAAATTACATAACATACATATTTCTTGCTCAATTACATACTTTGATTTAAAATTATAAAACCAAAAAAAAAAAAAATTATAAAACAAAAATTATACTTTTCTTTCATGCAAACTACAAAAAGCCAAATTTCCAACTTGTTCTTTTTTTTTTATTTTAATTGTTTTAATATTTTGTGTATTCGTTTTTTTTTAATTCTTCTTCATCTGATAATAGACTTTAAAACACATGAACACACACACACGTATAGATATTCATATACCAATATATTTTTTGCAGTTTCTTATATACATGTATATTCAAGATTTTTAATATGTTTCGGATTAATAAATAAAGAAAAATATTAAAAACAAATGTATTTTTAATGCAGAAAAGTTCTGCGAAGGTTGATAATTGATTTTCATTGATAAGTAGGAAGAGCAGAGGTCGTACATAAGGAATTTCAACAGGGTAATCTTGTAGTACGTACTGTTATGACAAAAACAATTTTTGGAACTTACTGTCGGTCAGGTTAGTAATTAATTACCTCTGTCGTTTAGGACTTAAAAACACACGACTATTCCTGACGCCTATTATGTTTGTCGCTTTCAGCTGACAAACGTCGGATAAAAATTCAAACGACTCTCTCGACTCTGACTTTATTACCGAAGGATTCGGATCACTACTAATGAGCTAAACCCCGATCTTTTTTGTCGTGAGCAATTTTGTTCGACACGTAGTTTAATCGTTGAATGAATATTTGAAAAAATATTTTTTTTTTAATGTACGCGCGCACTAAAGGGATTTTGGTAACCCTTATAATGAAGTAACGTCGTGCGGGCGTTAGGGAAACGAAGAATTAGGAAAAAGGAGATACCGATGCAGGTTGGTTTTAAATGTTTGTAAAGTGCAATGTGGGAGAAAAACAGCTTGGTAGAGCATTCCACATTCGCGTTGTACGGTTAAGAAACGAATCCTTGTATTTCACTGTGCGTCCGAATACAGGCTTAAGGGTGAACTGATGCGCATTCCTAGCATGACGAGTTTTGCGGTTGAATTGCTGTCGGGGTGGAATGCAACTGGCTATTTCGTTTGAGCGCTTGTGGTGGAAAAACCGATAAAACAATGACAGGCAGCAGACATTACGACGATGACTAAGAGAGTCAAGTGATTTAGCGATGTCACGATCGCCAATAAGTTTTACCGCACGTTTTTGAATTCTGTCAAGTAGCTCTAAATATGTAATTGGAGCACCGGACCAGATATGAGCGTTATACTCAAGTTTTGGGCGAATAAACGCCTTATAAATTGTTGCCAAATCAGAAGGGGTAAAATATTTCTTGCATCGCTTGAGGAAGCCTAGACATTTCGCAGCGTTCTTGGCGACATCGAATATATGGTCATTCCAACGAAGATTGTCATTAACACACATACCGAGAATGGAAAGTCGTTCGGTTTTAGCGATGCAAGTGCCATCGCTCCAATGCCAGCAGACAGCATTGCGCTTTGGAAACATTTAACTCCACTCTGTTGGTTTTACTCCATTTAAGTACGCTATCGAGATCGGAATTTAATGAGCTTAACATACGTTGGCGTTCCAGTTCAACGCCCGAAGATGAGGTGCGTTGTCCAGGAAACGCATATGTAAAGCTGAGGGTACTGTCATCGGCGAAGGAATGAAAAGGATTAAAAGTTACAGAGAGTACATCATTTATAAAAATGAGAAACAGAGTCGGAGACAAAACGGAGCCTTGGGGAACACCAGCATTTATTTGGTAAGTTGGTGACTTGAAACCGTCCAAAACAACTTGAATTGAACGTTCTGAAAGGAAATTTCTAATCCAATGAAGAAGGGTAATATCGATCCCAAATGCACGCATTTTCGACAAGAGAGCTTGATGCCAAACTCTGTCAAATGCCTTTGAAATATCAAGCGCAACGACCTTACTTTAATCACCATGGTGAATAGATTGGTTCCACTTCTCGGTTAGATAAGTCATCAAATCATGTTGCGGGATTCGAGATATTTCAAATTATCGTGTAAAATATTTAAAAAAGAAACAGCCTGAGGTACCGACTGGTCTTTAATGAAAAAAAAAAACGTTTAATTGGCAAAGGGGTTAAAAAATGTAGATTTAGAAAAATTTTGCAATTCAATTTCAATGACTATAATTGATACAGGCATCCAACAAGAAATTGTAAGGGATGATTATATAAGTTTTGTATTTTATTTAAGAAGAAAAGTTTTCTTTAGGCTTGGTCTGCACAAAAAAAAAACGGTCTCGAGCTTGCCTGTCTTGTCATAAAAAAATAATTTAGACTCTGCAATATCTTTCTCAGTTACATTGGCTTGTATCCATTGTAGGCATATACAGGGTGGCGCACCAATTGTGCTACAATAAGAAATTCAAATAACTTTTTTTTTAATCGATGTATTTCATTTATTTTTTTTTTATTGGTTAGAAAATTAAATTTTATTTTAAATAGTTAGTTGTTTTTAAAGATTATAGACCGCAAATGACCTCCACGCTGTCCCATGCATATGCGGCACCTGGTCAAAAAATTATTCATTGCGGCCTGAAGAGTTGAAGTTGGGATCGCCTCAATTATTGTCGTTATGGACTGCTTTAATTCAGTTAAATTCCTGGGCTTCGTTTTATACACCTCTTGCTGGACATAACCCCATAAAAAGAAGTCTGGTGCAGTCAGGTCAGGTGACCTTGGGGGCCAGCGAAGAGTTGAGTTCCAAGAAATTAATTTGTTTGCGAATTTTTTATTTAGCTCCGCCATAACTGGTCTGGCTATATGTGCAGTTGCTCCATCTTGCTGAAACGCTGTTGAATGGTATACGTCTTCGGCGCAGTTCTGGGTAAAAAAACTCCTTCAACATCTTTAAATAACGGTCCCCATTGACAGTAACGGTTACACCGTTTTCTTCAAAGAAGTACGGCCCGACAATACACCTTGATGAAACTGCGCACCACACAGTGACTCGTTCTAGGTGCAGTTCCGTCTCATGGAGCATTTCTGGATTAGACTCATTCCATATACGGCAATTTTGCTTGTTTACATTGCCGTTAAGATCAAAATGGGCCTCATCAGACATGAACAAACAATTGTTGCACTATCCAAATTCTTTTCTCCGTATCCCAAGCATCCATTTTTATAAATCTAAATAGTAACCTACAAAATAAAAAAAAAAATAAGCCGATTACTCACACAGAAAAAAAGTTATTACGTTTTATTTTTGTAGCACGATTCGTGCGCCACCCTGTATGTATGTAATTCTATAATGCCGATCATCTGTTTAAAATATTTGCTAAGTGGTGATCTAGCTAGTCTTGCATTAAAATCATTTCCTACACCATTTTGACATCCTCCTGCAAGGTGCTTTTAGGCTGCTGCTAGCCTAAACACAGACGTCACTGATGACGATCGAAATGCTTTCGAAACGTATATGCAGGTTTCGTCAAGCACAAATTTGAGAGTTAACTTTTACTTTGAATTGGGTTCAAATGATTTATAACTTGTGCTCGTGTTGCAATTAATTAACTTTTCTTCTCACTTTTTTCAAGTTGATCATTCTCACTACTTGAAACTATAGAACATTTCAATGTTATTCATTTTATAAATGATTTTAAAACATAAAATTGTTCCACTTTTGTTTACTTGTATTTGATTTCAAACTAAAAACAGACAACATCGTTCAAGTTGATGAGTCAAATATCCGACCCGACTCAAGATCCGACAGCCGACAACGGTAATCGGGAGGAATCAGCCTTATTTTGAGATTCTAATTTGAAGAATTTGTGTTTCGACATTCGCACGAATTCACTCTATCAATAGAAAGTTTATTTGTCATTTTTATGTTGTGTTTATTTTGAGATTCGTAAAACAACAAATTTAAATGTACTTATTAAACGTTAGTAGTTATTTTCGTTACTCGTTACACAATACATGAGTGCCCATTAGAAATATCCTAGTAGTATATGTAAGGATATGCGACTGACAAAACCACTTTGATCTGTTTATAAATCGTTTTATGTCTGAAAGAGCTACCAAGTCGTCCAAGCTATCGAAGAACCGTGCTCCCATTCAGAATAAGCGGCAAATTTCTGCAGAAATCGTTTGCAAAGACTTCTAGCCTTTTAGCCATGTTTCCAACGATACAGTGTGCGGTTAATGCCCCGACGAGCATTCTGTTAAGAGAGACTAGAAACTTTGATCTTGTGGTCAATATTGGTCCTAAGAAATCTGGTTACACTAGCAGTTGCGGCAATTTTTTTGATTCCTTGGCTAAACGTGTAATGACACCGTCAATGAAACTCTTAGCGGTGTTGAAGGGGGGTAACATCTGTTTGTGTCCACAAGTAATAGGAGCCGTATTTTGGCATTTCGTTCCCTTCTACCCCAATGTGTCCGGGAAACCAGCAGAGTTGAACTAAGTGATGAGATTGAGCCCTGAGTGCCAAAAGTCAGTCTGTAACGCATTTCGTGTTTACAAGGTTCAAACAGATTGCTTTAGGTGCTGCTTAACTAACTGCCCACACAATAATAAAACTTAATTTTATCAATAATATTTAAAAACAAACTTTTGTGCAATTAAATGTGTTTACTTTGACAAAATCGATTGCGACCGACAAGAGACCGAATTAAAAATTTCGTTCGAGAAAATTACTTTGCGAAATAAAAAAGTTAAAGGGTTACTCTTTTAGCAAATTTACAGAATTAATTTGCAGTGGATTTCGCTTCGTCGGTTAAAATGACCACGTTCTCTTCATTTGATTAGACACATAAGAGCCTGTAAGAAGGAAAGGCGGTTCATTTGATCGGTCCCTTGACCATGGTAATAAGCCTTCCACTGTAGTTCACTTTACGATTTCTTTCGAAAATGAAGATTATTCGTTCGAACCTCAGGCTAAGAAAAATTCGAATAGAGGCATTCTAACGAATAGTCGAATTTCAAAATAAGCGTTTCACCGTTCATTAAGGTAAATAAAACGTCGGTATATCCTCCATTTGGCTTGCAAAATATCATCAGTTTTTTCAATATATTGTTCAAATTTACACTTGAGACGTGTAGAACGACTGCTGGACGAATACTTTATATCTAACTGTACGTCCAAATATTGGCTTAACTGTGAACTGATGGGCTTTCCTGACACAACGGGTATTGCTGTTGAATTATTCAAGGGGTAAATTCAACTGGAAAATTTGTTTCAAACATTACGACGAAGACTAAGAGAGTCAAGTGTTTTTGCGATATCTCGATCGCTAATAAGTTTCACCGCACGTTTTTTTAATCCTGTCAAGTAGCTCCAAATATGTAATTGGAACACCGAACCAGATATCAGCGTTATACTCAACTTTGTGGCGAATAATAAAACCCTCGCACTTCAATCCCTACTGGTTTGCTTGTGGGTTAAACACCTGCAGGCCTCCCAGTTTCGTATCTCTTCGTCACTGGGTCCAATCAGATGCTAGTGTTGGTGCATTTGTGTGATACAGGTTCATTGAACATGGCAAACCGATTGAGCTGGTCGTGATGATACAATTTTTTCAAAATTAGGTAGAAAGCTCGGTCGAAAGGTAATGGCACATTTTGACTTTTACACTTTTGATTCGATAAAGCTTCGTTACTCTTGTACACGTTACTCTGTTTGTCATGGTAGGTTGGTAGGTTGGTGGATGCCCTTGTGACGGCTGTCACGGCTTACTTAGACCATCAAATTTAGTCAATTGTGTCCTTTGGGACATAAAACAAAAGCATCTGAAAGTATAAAAAAGAAAAAAACCGCCGCCAGTGGTCAAAGCGTCGTTCTCTCAGAACCATCCTGATTTGTATAAAAATCTGAGATGGTCTTTTAGCTCGTCCTTGCTTATATCCCCCGGCTCATCAAAGAAGTATCTGCCGAGGGTCATAAACCTTTTGCTTTCTAGGCCTGGACATTCGCATATCAGGTGACGAACAGATTCAATTTCTTAGACGTCCCTGCAGCTTCTGCAAAAGTCATTGTGCATTATGCCCAGCCGTTCCGCATGTAGACTCCCGTTAACATACGGATATCCTTACGGTTTAATCCGATCATGAATTCTGATCTCTTTTTGTTAACCGCTGGCCATAGCTCCTTGGTGTGTCTGTACGCATCGAGTTGTGTTCAGCGTAGGTTAGTTCTGATCTTGCCAGCTTGTCCGCTTCTTCATTTTCCGGGATATCAGCGTGCCCAGACACCCAGCACAGGGTTACTGAGTTGTTTAATGATATCTCGTTTAATGACATCCTGCATTTATTCACAGCCCTTGATTTCACTACAACCGACTGCATGGCTTGACTGTCAGAATATATGGTGACGGTCTTGTCTGCGAAGCACTGTCTTTTCAGTTCCGCTGCGGCCTGTATAATGGCTGCTTATTCCGCCTGAAAAACGCTGCAGTCGTCGTTAATTCTGAAGGATTTTCTCAATCCTAGTGATTCACAGAAGATGTCCGCGCCTGTGCCGACATCCATTTTTAAAACCGTTGATTTGGTGTAGATAATAGATTCTAACTTTAAGAGTTATTCGGAAATGACTTCAATTCAAATCAATATTAGGAATACGTCGGCGAATGGCCCGACTGATTTTGTTTGATCTAATAATGATCTCACCAACACAATAACTCAAACACACGGACCCATACAATTGAGGAATGCAATAAAAAGCAAAGGGCTTGTTCCGTCTTCCTTGGTGCGCTAGGGAACTCTTCGGTAACGCCACATCTTTCTCTTGTTTCTTATCAGATCTCCATGACATCACCTTGATAGAACCGCTATTATCGCTGTTTAGCGTATCACCGTTTCCTTTGTGCAATAGATTGCCTTTTATAAGTTTGATCTCCCATCTCTTTTCAAAACTTAGAGGGTATCTCATAAGGTTTCGTATTTTTTTAGTTTTCCCAGTTTATTCGACTTTAATGTCGAATACAACTACTTCATAATTAGGAGTGACTCCAGAAATAAGAGCTGGAGAAATTGTTGGTCTAAAAGCCTATCGCAATACGGAGCATTTCCTCTGTACTGTACCTACGGCTTAATTAAAATTAATTTTTCATTGAATTAGAATCAGCGGCATGCGGCATTAGAGTGAGAAGCATTGACACGACACTAAAGTCCCGTGTTACACGTACAGTATTATTTTGATATTTTTTTACTGCCTATATACATATAGCTTTTTTTAGTCTGCCGTAAAACAGTATTCCTCATTGGCTTCACGTGAAGCACAATTGAACGGATGCGGATGGGATAAGATCCCGTCGCAGTCAATCCGGTAGCTCTGGTAACCCCACTTCTTACAAAAGTCTAACAATCATCCAAGGGTAAAAACTGTCGTGAGCAGCTTCTCAAAAAAAGGAAATTTCTGTTCGGGATAAACTGTAGGTTCCTTTCATATGTGTCAAAAATTATATCTTCGTACACACAATGGTTATGCCTCTTATGATTTTTACTACTATAAATTTAAAACCTATTTTGAATCTGCATCAATTTAGTTGCAGATTGAAAACTTGAACCTTTTATGGTCTGCATTTTAATGACACCAACTTTAAAACTTTTAAAAACTTTCTTACTTAATATGCAGCCATGATTACTAATTTTTCGTTCATCAATAAAATGTGAAGTCGCTAGTCTACGCCGATAAGCCCGAAAAGATTGACCACTTGAAGGACAACATTCGCCGCGTTATAGCCGATATACGGTTGGAAAAAGTCATAAATTTGACCTCCAGATTAGACTAAATCCGAGCCAGGAATCTTATTAAAATTATAATGCCAGAAGATTATCTTTCGAATAAAGTAAATATTCTATACTATGTACAGTTCTTTGATTTTATTTACCAATAAAACATATTTCTTTAAGGACAGTTTTAAATAGAGCATTTGATAACCTTATTTTATTTTTTGTTCTTTCTAGATTTGCGGTGACATTCCACTTTTTGAAAAACTCGAATTTTTAGCAGCTACACCTTGACTCCATGGATCAACATTCGGATGAATCAACAAGTGTTTCCAGACGACTTAAAAACAGAATGACAGACTTCGATTCCAATAGGTAGGTAACTCCTTGTTTTGTTAGTATAGGTATACGACATTTCATGAATTGTCAATTTAAATTCATTCTTTGCGCATGATTATTTTTATGACCAGCCGTGTATGATATCCTCTTCTATTCTGCCGTATTGAATGACTGCATGTCTCCACACATTGCATTTAGTTTCCATTAATGAAAACTAATAAATTTCAACAAAGAAAAAACCAACTACGGATGCACTGATATAGTCGCCAAAAATGGTAGCCATAAAAATATTAATTCTGTTCTATTTCGATTAGGAGACATTATGCGCCTTTTTCTCAGACAACGACTTATAAACTCATTGAGTCACGACAGCTAATACGCGTAATAAAATTCCAATGGAATCCACAATTTGGATGGTTAGCCGCTTGTGGCATGGCGATCCGCACGTATGCCACCGTTGAAGGCTAATTACTAAGCAAGAGATGACTTCCTTTAGCGAAGTAAAAGAAAGAAATATAAAATTTGCTCTATTGTTTAAATAAAACAAAAATTCATCACCCCTCCTGTTGCGGTTGGATTGTGAATTTTTAATTCGATTGCGTGTGCAGGTTATGTGGTACCTCAAGGAGGTCAATAAAATTGTGCACGCACTTCCTATCCTCAAAAGGCGCAAGTTAATAGTTTTTTAAAATGTGACTCGGATTGTGATGTGATTGAAGTGGTGTACCCAGTCTACGTTCTTTTAGTAGCATCATCATCAATCATAAAAGTGCGTTTTTATTTCTATATTTGGAAAATTCAGCAGTGGGCAATGCACTTTTATATGCCATACCAGGAAGATGATAAGGTTAAGTAAGTGATTGCAATGTCTTTGGTTGTTTTGATTGGGATTTTAATTTATGACAATGGTATGTATGAGCTGTTGACCCTCGAATCGGGAATCGTTTGGTAATCATTCGGGAGACCTACATATAACACTTGGACAAGGTTTCGTTTTGTTATTGAAATACAGAATCTGAAGTACTGAGTGGCAAATTATATTACTATACAAAGCTAACAGTAGGGCTTACTAGACGACATGCCGCCCTAAAGGTGTGGACAAAGAGTTTTGTTTGTTATTCAAAAAATGGAAAACGCTTTAGTGTTTAATGTTTGTGATTTTGGGGTTACACCAGGGTTACCAACTCCGGCAAATACTAGGTCCGGAGATTAAAGAAAATAAACCTACCTTCGTTAATTGTTCTTTAAATCGTGTGGGTACGAAAATGAGAACTTTTAAACTTTCATATGTATTTGTTTTTTTTTTTTTTTAACGTGAAATGGACAGAAATTTAAAAAAATAAGTTCAAGTTCTTAGTTTACCCAGAAATGTTAAACATTTTAATTGTAGAAATATTAGTTTGTGGTGCCAAACTTTAAGATTCTGTAATGGGTGGAAATACTCCAAAGCTTCAATGATATTTTATTGACTCGGTTGATACTTTTGCTATACATACATTTGTGTCAACCTTGATGTTTCTAGATTTGTTGGCAACAAAGTTGGTGAGTGAGTAACGTCCAAGTTGGTAGGTTCCTAAAAGTAGTGTCGTTGAATTTCCTCGTAAGAAAATACTCTTGTATGGCATGTCAAGAAGGAATGAAAGTATTCCTTAAGGTAAGAAGAGGTGAATTAATGACCATTCTCTTTCAAATATCCATATTTTGAGAGCGAAAAATATCAGATATATGCCCACTTTGCGTGCAGTCTAATCTTACCTTTAGGCTAAGCTGTCGAGCATTTTTTACGCATTTGCTATCCAAGGCCGGAACTCCCCGGCATTTACCGTGCTTTAAATAACGCCGAAAATATTTGTGGGTGCAGTGGCTTAGTGGTTAAGTGCGTTGGACCACTAAGCGAGAGGTCGCTGGTTCAAATCCCGACCTGTACCACCTAAAAAAGTTTTTATTCGCTGCCCCACCTCTTGCGAACGTCTGACAAACATCCAAGAGTATAAACTGTCATGAGGAGCTTCTCAAAAATTTACTGCCGTTCGGAATCGGCAATAAACTGTAGGTCCCTTCCATTCGTGTCAAAAAATGTATGTATCTTCGCACACACAGTGGTTGGAGAAGCTAGACTTTGGGTTCTGTATGGGCCGTTTACGCCTAATATTTATTTTATATTTCCGGGCCAAAATACCCCTGTTGGTAACCACAGGTTAAACTATCATCACATCATATTGCCTACACATATTTCCTCTTAAACAGTATATTAAATGCTTATCTCAGGAATTTTCTTTCTTCTTTGCTAATGGTTCAGTGAGTTCACTCTGGGAGAAATACTTAAAAAATGTAAAAAGTATTTGTATTATCGGAGTAGCTCTCGGGTTGAAGGAAACTACTTGGAATATTATGTTAAGAAATTAAATTTAGTGGTAGAAGGAATGCAACTTTCTAACCAGTTTTATAAATGCTTTACTTGGGAGTAGCATCATCAGGGAGTGCTTGACAAAGGAGGAACCTCAATCGTTGTCAATATTTACGGATGATCCTAAAACACAGGTTTGTCCTACTTTCTGCTGGTTGGCGGTAAATGACATATCGATAGAAAGACAGCTTTCAAAGTCACACTGACTAGATGACAGACAGCACCGCATAAGACATCATGCACCAATGGCGCCTGCCAAGTGTCCGCGGTGAAACCAGCTTATTTAATGCTTCATCGACCGGCAACTATACTAGGGCAAAGATGGACCATAAGAGATCCAACGTACTTCTATAGGAAACTTCTCCTCCTTAACAAGCGCAGCAATCGGATATTGTGTGCTATGCAGCCATGCCTAAAACTTTAGGAAATCACCAACATCAAAGAATCGGGTGAAGTTATTTCTAACAAATTTGTTTAAGTAGACAGCGGAAGGTAGGACAAACCTGTTTTAGGTTCATCAAATATTGACAGCGATTGATGATGCTCTTATATTATGGAAATATGTATCTGTTTTTATTACGCGATTTAGAAGCACATCTTATATATCAAGTCCGTTTCGCTTAACATTCACGGGCACTTTTCTTAAATTGTGGGAGTTGAAGTGGGGGAACTATATATCAAGTCCGTTTCGCTTAACATTCACGGGCACTTTTCTTAAATTGTGGGAGTTGAAGTGGGGGAACTTTAAAACGTTCACTCTTGAACATTTCGCGACTCTAGAAATTATGTTTAAAATTTCAGCGGTGGACCTTAAACTAATTGACCTTAAAAGTTTTAACGAATATACATTACTAGATCTGCAAAACTTTTGATGCTGATCACAAATATTAAGGAGTGTTATAATATATGTATTAAATTTAATATATGGTGACAAAACATATAGAAACAAGTTGTTTTCCTCTACATGTACATCAGGGTGTCCAATCAAAAAATAAAAATAAAATTATAGGATAAGAAAAATGCATTTAATGCGTCAAAGACCATTGGTGCTATAGTCCGCGGTACAGATACTTGATCTATCCGAGACTGTGTGCTGTGCGAGGCCAGAGTTAAAACTTCCGGTGCCTGCCCGGTGTTCTCTTCAGACCTCTTGAGTCCACACACCACAACCCTGCCGAAACGGTAGCTCAGGGAACCCTTTGCCTTCTTTATGGTATCGAAGGACTTCTGGTCAATGCCGAGGGTCAGTACCTGCCCAGTTCCATCTTTACGACTATGGAGTACCCTCGACACCTTCATATTGAGGCCTTCATTTTGCACTTCCAGTAACTTCAAGAATATTTTGAACTCCTGGTTCGCGCTACGAGGTAGGAAGATGGTCACTGTGGTATATCTTCCTTACTGCAGGCCATTATTCCTGACCCCTTCCATCGGCTTAGCTTGGGTGCTACTGCTTTGAGCCAGTCCACTGTCTGCGGAATTTCGCAGTCCACAAGTAGCATTCCAGGCTTGAAGTGTATGCCCTGAAATATGAGCTCATGCTCCCATTCCAAGGCCATTTCATGCACAATGGCGTCTTCCAGTGCTGTGAAGTCTGTGTTGTTGAGCTATCTGACCAGTGGTTTGTCGCACCCGCCCTGTATCAGCTCTCGCCGCTGAAGCATAGGTACGATCGACCACGATGGTATTGCCTTTCACAGGCACGCGCTTGGTTTGGCACCTTCTTCCACCATTTGTTTATTGGCTAAGGGGATTGATGATAGTGTTCTCCCTTTTTAGCGCAGTCACTCCTTTTCCGATGCTCCTCAGCCCTCCTTCTTGCTTCCTCGGGCTCAGAGCCTTTACTCAGGTAGCGGAGGTATCTTCTCTTTCTCTTCCGCCTGGTTGCCTTAGCTTCTAGAGGTAAGTCTGGGCCTTTAATTTTCCCAGCGGCCTGGACTTCTGAGGGATTAGAGACTTCCGGAGTATCCTTCGCTCTCTTTTCCACCATTCTGCCCTTGTTTTCCGTCGAGGATGAGGTAGGAGCTTGGCTCTTACCCCTGCTGTTAGGATTTCGGCTCCCCGTGTCCGAAAGTCGTCGTGAGGTGCTGGTTGCTTTTTGGCTTGTGCTAGGATGAACCTTCCTAAAGCTTCCCTCTCGGCTCGTTCCGGGCATATCTTGCACCGGTCATTCGTTGTGGATGTCATGCTCCGCACGCCCAGCTGAATTTGGATCCATAGTCCCACGAGTAGCGCGGAAAATATAGTCGACGACGCCAGAGCCCCGCATTATAGCGGTAAGGCCATGTTTACTCCCCGAGACGGCCCTGTTTCGAGGAGCTATCTATTATTAGGAATTTAGAAGGAGCAGTTGGTAAATGTCAAATGCTTTGGATTGCTGACCGAGAGCACGCAGTATGAAATTCTCTCCATTGTACGTCTCTTCCATTCTTGCGAAAAATCTGACTTTACTTAAATGCTTAAATAAAGAAGATATTTATTTATAGAACAACTTAAAAATCCACTTTTCTCTAAACACTGCTTAAATTTTATTTGAAAAGTCTTATGACTTGTGAAGTTCTGATAAATTCAAAATTACATATGCATTAAAACGTTAGTTTCTTGACCCTCTTCGTATGCCAATTATTTCTTGTTTGAGTGACGATATCTGACGGTACCTGTCAAACGTCAGTTAAGGTACCTTAATCGTAATTTGTTGGTATTCGTTTTATTTGCCTATTTGACAGTTTGAAAACGTTTGTCTATTTGCCGTTCTCTCAACTAAATACAAACAAATTCAATTCATCGGGTCAATAAAACAATAACTAATTCATTCCCTACTGAATACCTTCCATATTTTCCACAATCATTCACCTTTACCATACCTACGTCATTCAATAATTCATTGAGGGACCAACCACAAAAAAAAATCCCAAAACAAAACAAGTGTCACTGTAGTGGCAGCAACACAATACAAATAACAACATAGTGTTTGTTCCATGAATCATTATTTCATAATGTATAGGTACAAGGTGGTTTGTAGAATAATAGAGAGAGCTCTTAGATAAAACATGAGAATGAGAGAAATTTCCCAGTTCCGTGCATGCTTTTCGAATGATTTATTTTGTTCACCTCACTAATATGACTGTTAGCGCGCTCCTTTTGGCGCACGACAGTGAAGAGGACATGCGGGGTAGGTGCATCCTGAACCATCATGTGCGTAAAAAAATTAATAATAAAAAAAATTCCTTTTTTATTGTATTCTTGAGAAGAATATCATTATTCTACATGAAACTTATCTTCATATACCAGTCGCTCATGTAGAATGAATTTCAGTTTTGAGTGAGCTCTGGCACGGTTCGGGCAGAGTTTCCATCTTTCATAGACTGTTGTGTCTCGGACTATCATATCGAACGATAGTACATAGTTGCCGCATTGTCAGTGACAAATATTTATATTTGACAAAGTGATATAGAATTTATTGCTGCAACAACGATAATACGTGTATTAAAGCGGAGTCAATTAACTTATCTAGTACCTACTTGGCGAGACTTTAGAAACAGATTAAATTAAACGAGAAGGTTCGTAAATGTGTTACAATTTAGGAGTGACGTAAAGCGGCAATCAGATTGTCTTTCACAAGTAAAAAATAGAATATACATGCGAGTAGTTTGTCTCGTCATTCGGGGGGAGGTTCCCCACTGCGTGAATTAATTAATATAAAAATTTGCCAAGATGACTTTATTTGGAAATGTAATTGCGTGTAGCGAAGTGTGACTTTCAATTGAATACAAACTTTTAAGGTAGAATGCCATTAAAATAAAATAAGATACCAGATCTCAAATATGGAACCGTTAAAGGATTGCTTGCCGGTTAATACGGGTTGAAAGCGTCATTAATATATTATGGTAGTTGGCATGTAAGAAACTAGAAGAAGCGTGACAATAATTTTCAAGTCTTGTCAGTTCCTTGAAGATGAATATCAAATATAAAATATTTAAGTTTTATTTTTACATTCTCAGTTCTAGGACATTTTTTGCAAGGAATATGAAAGCTTGTAAAGTTAATACATAAATCTTTAATGTGTTATCCTTATCCTTCAGATATGTGTTAATGTGTTGTATTGTATAATATCCAGCCAGTCAATGATGATGTAATAAAGGTTGTTTGACTTTCCACCAAATGCTGCGGTGTGATAGAATAAGGACTACATCTACAATTGCGTGCAGTTCATACAGTTCGCGGTTGAATCTTACACGCTTTCCCAAATATTCGTAATTTTTTTCGAATGAGCCCAATATTAACTCAATTTTTTTTAATTCATGCACCACTTGGCGCATTATAGCCGAAACGAAGTAGCAGCATTTTCCTAGGGTAGTTCATCACCGAATCTCCACTAACTTGTTGATGTTTCCACCGAGGTAGATGAACTCCTTAAGTTCTGTATAGGCCCGTTTATTTATTTTTGTTCTTAAAAGGTTTTTAGACGTGAATTAACACATAACGTTGGATATGGGATATGACTCAATCGTTCTTGAATGACCCAGGATTGCTTTTTTTTAAAGGTGTGGCATATTAAGTTTATCATTTGATACATGCGCCATACCTGACATCAACACAGACTACTTATGGAGCCATCATTGTTGCTCTTAATAGCCTTGCTTTTTTATAGCCAAGCCAATATCTCCTATACTGGTTGTCCAAATTGGTTCTTCATTGACTGGAAGTCTTCTTGACTTTGAAATTGAATTACTTTTACATGATGCCCGTAAGGCTAGAATAGTACATTCCTTCTAGCAAGAATAGATTCCTTCCTATGACCCAGTCCTAAAGCCAGCAGCAAGTTGACTGGTTCTATGATAAAACTTCCGGATGTTTTTTCGATTGCGACTCTTTTCGATCTTCTTGAACTTGGAGACTGCAAGTTCAATAAGACCGAAGCTATATCTTTGATGATAAAAAAGCCCTGGTTCCAAGGACTTTGGTCTTGTTTTGTTCTTTGAATACTTGACATAAACCAAAAATACTGCATAGTAGGTTTTTTGTTTTAGAAAAATTCGAATAACGGTTATTTATAAAACCGCCAGTATCTCAAAAACTAATAAAAGGGAATTTACTATTTCTTTTACGATGTCAAGTTAACAAATCTGCCTACTTCGAATTTTGAAATTTTTTTCACAAACCAATTTTCTTAAATTTAAATTAAATTCGTTTTCTCAAAAACAGCTCCAACGATTTTGATCTGTTTTTGTATTTTGGAAAATGAGATAAAAATCTTGAAACCTCCATCGAAATCAGGAGGTTGCCCATACATTTTTCGCTGTTGAATGATAAGAATCTGGTTTCAATGGTGAGGTTGTCAAAGCAAACGCAACTTTTAACACATTCTTCAAGTTCTTCAAAGCAGTTGAAACCCGGTTGACAGATTTTCAACTGTGTTACAAGTCAACTGCAAGCTTACTGTTTATTTTATTTTGTAGGCATTATTAGCTTATAGTGGACTTGCAGTGCACTTGCAACTTGAACGCAATATTTGCTTATTTTTCGATGGCTGACTGAAACGTCAAACAAAACCCAATTAGTGGTCGGTGTGAATGCTTTAACGATATTTCCAAATCTTTTCGTGGAAACCTTCGATTTTAGTGCGGTGTAAATAGGGTATTCATTTAAATTTGGTTTATCATTTTGTCAGTTAAATCGTTCAACGTTTTCAGCACTATTTTATATATCGACCTGTACGGCGAACACATAGTTTTTCTTGTTGTTAGAAAGTAAACTCTAAAACGACAATACATTAAGGAGTCTGACAAAAAAAATGTAATGAAAGTGGGGTTTACGTTCCGTCGAAATTCATATCTTCTTAAAGTGAAAATGTCAGGTTTCACTTTTTAAAATGTTATAACAATTGAGCCGCTATATCTACAAAAACAAGATTGTTCATTGTACATAGATGTAAAACTTTGTGTGATTTCATAGCTATGTATCCATAAATTGACAATAAATAACATATGATCAATTTTTCTCAATATGTACCTTAACTCCGATGCAGAGCAAGATAAGAACATTGCTGGAGCACCAGATCCAATAAACAATTTTAACACCCAGGCTAGTCTAGCAACATATTTAAAGTTTTTGGGTTGTGATAGAAATTGTAAGATAAGTAAAAGTAAGATAAACAAACAAAAATAACAGGGGCTTGAATGTCTTAAGTAAAAATCGTGAGCTGGTCTAAAACCACTGGATCTCACAAATGTATCAACAGCAGCATTTGGCTGGCCTAATTGATTTTTCCGATACTGGGAGACCTTTCGAAACTTTTCCTAGGTTGAACCGGCGAATACTACCCAGTAGGGAAAGTTATGATCCCTCAATTCTGATCATAGATTTAAAGAAATCACATTTGTAACAATCTTGAGAATAATTTTTAATTTTTTTTTATGCTTTAAACTTTAAGGAAAAAAATAATTCTAAATCCATTAACTCTCTTGCACACTGCAAGCTTATGTTAACAGCATAGAACATCGGTCCGGCCCACAAAACATCATTGCATTTATTTTCATGCTTTCCATTAAAAAAGTTGCTCTTAATTTTCCTTCAAAATATTTTTCAGTTGTTTTTGACGAAGTTGCAGGTCCCCAAATTGTGTTTGCAAGAAATTCGTTAACTATTGCGTCCGAATATGGGTGTACAAATTTACAGAATAAAGCTTTAAATGTTACGTGCATAATTTCAACTTAAGCCTTGTATTGAGATTAATTTTCAGTCCAATGTGGTACATAAGAGTTGTTCAAAAGCACTTTAACAATTATTTCTTAAGCTGTTAATTTTCATACTATGTCTAATTTTCATCAATGTAAATGCAGTGTAAGTACATCTAAGCTTTACAGTTTTTTAGGCAATTTTGAAAGCTTTTTGTACGCGATTAGTATAGTCATCGAAACGTGCTGCCGAAGGCTTTAATCGACTTTTCACTATAAATGATGAATTGCAAATGCATTTTTTCTTTGCAAAATATTGACAATCTTTGCATAGTTTCAATTGGTGAAACGAAAAGGGAGAATTCTTTCAAACTCGCAGAACCATGATATTTTCAACTTTTCAAAAAAACAATTTCTTTTTTTGCAAATTTGCGTTTGGTGAATTGAAAAGAATTGAATTTGAAAAGATTAATTGAAAAGTTGCAAAGTACGATGAACTTTGCCAATCTCACCACCAGATTGTCATGAAGAGGAGGAATGATTGTAAAATTTCTACGACGGCTTTCAAAAAAAAATCTGCATCAAGACCAGGTTTTACCTTTGATCCGACCAAATTTGTTTGCCTATGCGAGAAAACCATCTTTGTATGGAAAAACTTGATTCCTACGTGTTTTACCTATACTCCTATTTGGAAAGTTATTCCCCCTTCGTAAATTTCGTTATAGAGGTTAAGCAATCAGAAAGCTATGGAAACATTAAATGCCAACTGCCTTGTTATTCATGATTATTATCAAGGTTAGATTAGGTAAAGACCCATTCTTTGTAAGGACATGTGGCTAACAAAACCACTTCGATCTGTTATGTTATCATAAGAGAGATCTTTGATCTTTTGCTGTCAACAACACGCCACAGACTTCGGGTTATGACACAACTGTTGATGTTGCTCCATTGGTCCCTAGCCAGTTGTGTGGTGACGCCCTCAATAAAAGTCTTAGCAATGTTTAAAGGCGATAGCACCTCTTCGTCCGCTAGTCGATGGTTCATATCAGAGCCGTATTTGGCCAATTCGTCCGCTGAGTGCCAAGAAGCAATCTGTGGAGCCAATTGCTTTAAGTCCTGCTTGACTCTCCACACAGATGGTTATTTCTATTGCTGGTAGTCCCATCGATAGGATTATCTGTGCTGCTTTCTTAACCGCATAGATCTCAGCTTGGAAGATACTGCAATGATCAGTCAGTCGAAACGACTGGTTTCAAGTGGCAAGTTTTTCTGAAAAGACGCCAACTTATGTACCTTTTTATGTTTTGGGTGAGTCCCAGTCCTGTCTTTTGGGTAAAGTGATTCTGAAATTTTTCTCGAAGTCATACCTGTGTTTCTCGTAATCAGTAAGTGACATGAGTCCCTTTCGATCAAAGATTTCATGTATGCTTGAGTGTCCGCAATAACCAGGCTTCCAAATTTTGTTCTGAGAGCGACATAAGCTGCCGCGTTCTTAGTGAATAGCTCATTAGGTTGCAGGAGTAACGTAAATCAAAGTAACGAACATTTTTGTTAAAACGAAGAAAAGTAAATGGTGAAAGAAATATATGGATGAATTTAAATGAAAATTAAAGTGTATATAATTTAAAATTAGCTTTGAATAGTTTGAGATGAGAGGATGAGGAGAGGAGGTTGAGAAGTGACAAAGTGATGTGGTGAAGATTGGAAAAGGATATGCCAGTTAAAGGGTCACTGAGGCGAGTATAGTGACCAGGTAGGGCGGGTAAAGAAGAATTTTCTCGCAGGCGACTCCATCTTTCGCCAAAGACTGGCATGAATTTTTTTGTGACGTGCTGGGTCAAGAACTTTGCGCTCTCCGACGAGCGTGTAGGCCGGTACCAGCATGCCAGCAAGGACCCAAGCAACAGCACCGTACGTTACAAAAATGCAAGACCTAGTTGCGGTGTGGATTTAATCGCCTGTTATGCGATTCTCTGCACCTTGTTCAGGTTCTTAAGATAGGATTTGGTTTAATTGTTATCAAACTATTATATTAAATGTGATGTCTGTCTGTTTGTTTGTGTTTCATTTCATAATTTTCACTTATATGATTTTCTTGATTATTCTTCGTTTAATGATATATTGTCCCTTAAGATTTTCTCAATTTAGTTATTGTAGTTATCACAACATGATCTGCCCACGTACCTACATACAAACATCAAATATAAACGCCAATTGCATTAGAACGATATTATGACGGAATATAATTACTTGCTTATATTGCATTGTCTATTGCACAAAATTTTAACATTGTTCTGTTGAGTCCGCATAGAGAAGCAAGACAAGAAACAATTTAAAAAAAAATCCCTAAAATGCCTTCCTATATAAAATGACTGTCATGAAGACATTACTTAGTATGCAAAACATTTTTCGGTACATACCCTAATGTACATACATATATAGAATTATTGTTGTCAAGAGTGTTACTGAATAATCATTCTTAGTAACCGATTGAATCTTCATATGGCTTATTATGACTATATTATTCCGCTATCATCAGTAATAAACATAATGCAGTCGTGACTAGTAATCTTAACGAAAATAAGTTTTCCCACAATTTGGCTGTGCAAAAACGTGTTTGTTTGATGGGAAATTTCTGTGTCGTACAATTTTTCGCTCATTTACCACTAAGAAAAAAAAAACAATTAAAAAAACTCTCAGCTAATAATTGCGCCATAATTGAATAAATTTCGTTTGCTTAAAGTAAATATTTTTGTTTAAACTAACACAGATTAGATCTAAAATTTATCAAATTGTCGAAATATTGCGATTGATGTTATCTCTCACGTGTTCTTCTTCGTATTATTCTTCCTCTGCATCCCCAATGATTCGCCTGATGGATTCACCGGTTCGACCTAAAAAAAAGACCTGTAGGCCTCCAACTTTCGGATAAATCACTGCGGCCAAATCAATCGGAAAGGCGATTATAAAAGTGAATAACAACAAGTCTGCTAACTCTGAGTCACTATCAACTGGGAAAACGACACCTTTATACAGATCTATCGAAGAACTATGCGAGGAAACTTCTGCTACTTCGGTTTGGCGAACCAAATGAGTTCAAAATTCCTTACTCATAAAATAAAGTGTAAGATCTATCCACAAAACACACTTCTCTCGTTTTTATTATGTAACCTCGCCTCGTTTGTTTAATATACTACCTGAAAACCTTAGGTGTGAGAGAATAAAATCAGTATTTTTAAACATGACCAAAACATGGCTTTTTTCCTGTAACTATTCTCAAATAGATTCTCTTTTGATTCCAATGGTATAATATAGTATATGAATATAAAATATTATTGTCTACTCGATGTATATCTTTTAATTTTCTTTTGATTTGTTTATAATACCAAGTTATATAATTTGCTTCCCCATCAATAGTTTATTACTTTTCCTTTTTTTTAAATAAAAGTACTTTCGCCTCTTGTCATTTTGACAACAGAACGTACTATGCTATTTCTTGCTAAAAAAACTAAAATGGTCTTCTTAAAGTAGTTTTTATGTAAAAACAAAAGAATTATTGTAACCCTTATAATAGTTTTTTGGAAAGAAATAAAGAAATTTAAAAAAAAAAAAAAAAAAAAAAAAAAAAAATATAAAACACTGATCACGCCGGTTCTGAAGTATGCTGCTGAGTGCTGGATGCTAAGCAGAAAAGTGGAGGAGATACCAAATTATTTTTAGAGACAAATTCTTCGAAGAATATATAGCCTTGGGCGGTAACTTTGGTCTAATTCAGGGTTTCTCTCACGTGATAACTTCACGAAAAACTGTAGAACCTTTAAAAAGGTTTCTTGTCGATTCATTGAATTCAATACAATCAAACTGAATAAAAATCCCCACTATGCCATACTTTTTGGAACCCAGCAGTCTCCTTTTAGCGAATTTAACTTTCAACTGGGACACCATGAAGTACACGTGGCCATTTTTTTAGGTATTTCATATTGAAATACGACTTGTTTCCAATCTTATTTCCGCCACTCTGTATCGCGGGTGAGTAATTATACATATAGTCAACTGAGAGGATTCTTGGCTCTCTCGCCCTACCTTTTGTATTTACTTCATAAAGGCGTAGAACTGTATCTGTATAAGTTTTTTTCATGTAAATCAGATAGAGCACACAATTGCAGTACTGCGCCAATGAATCCATTTTGGAAAAAATATCATGCAGGTATCATTTATGTCAAACTTGGCTTCAACCACGATTTTGACAATTAACAGCACCCTCTGTGGTTCACGCGTATTCACAGATAGGACATTTAAGAGAGGGTTTTTTTTTGCCATTTCTAAAATTTGTTTCAAGGGGTCAGAGGTATGCTGAGTTGACTATCTGGTTAATTACTCATCTGTGCCCTATATATAAAGTCGTTGTTGTGGATTTGTGACAGTCCGATTGACTTTATATTTACAACATACTAGCTTTGTTCAATGAGGGTGTCCAGCTCAGTTCACTGCCTGGACTCTGCTCTGAGCAGAATTTCTGCACTTGCTTTTGAGGTAAAACAGATTTGTGAGAAACGTCAAAACCAGATGTGATTATAAATGAATTCTTTTTTCGTCGAAGAGAGAAGTTGTTTCTTGATTAATTAAATGGAAGAAATCGAAATATCTTCTAATAAAGGACAATCGGTTATTGTAACATTAAGTACATGATTAATGTTCATTAATTCACGAATTATACTAAACTTGTACACTCAAATAATTATCCAACAATCGGAAAAGACAACAATCATTTTTGACAACTAACGTATGTCTGTATTTTTCTGTTCTACCTTTGAGCTGACATTTTTCACAAATTTCTTCTGCTCTGCCTTGCATTTTTTCTCATTGAACAAAGCTCTGATGTTAGTTAGTTGAATACAAATCTGAGATGTCTATGAAGAGGCTCTCAAATCGAACCTAAAACGAACCAAATACGGGCCGTATCGGATGAAACTGAATAAGTGTGTGAAACAAGCCTTCAAAACCAAGTTAGTGGGTGTATGTAGTTCCAAAGATGCCTACTTAATTCATATTGATGTGTCCAAATGTTTAAGTGATTATAGAGCTTCCGATCCACTTCAAGTAAATATTATATGCAGACTATTGTCAGTGTTATTAAACTTTCCACAAAGCCTCATTTGATCATTATAAATTTAGCGTTATTATCTAAACAATTTATTAATAAAATTTTGCTGATCCATATCTTCAATTAATATTTACGTAGGTTTTTTGTATATTTTGAAATTGATTGTGTTTCCACATTTTCGACAATAATTCATCATCAAATATTTTATTTATTTTTTTTTTCATTTAGCTCGAGATTGACTCGTGTTGAAAAAGTATATTTTTCTTGCAGCTTAGATGCGATAAGAAACCAATAAAGATATTTCCGGGAAACTATTTTAACTTCAATTGTTGACTTTGACTTGGTAATGCTAATATAATAGGTCTTATCAGAAGTGGTATTCTGTGCGAAATTTGCTCAGTATCTTGTAAACAACTTGTAAAATAATTATTTAACTCCTCCACACATATGCATTATGCTATCAACAACAGAATATTGGGACCGTACTTTTAACTACGAGATGTCGACAAGAGCACTTTCGGCATAAGGAGAATTGGTATTAGTAGTTGACAAATTTATGTACAGGTATTTTTTCAGTAATGTAGCACTTGAGAATTTGTTTTTAGCTTATAACGCTTTAAAATTCGATCTGAATCGGAAATACTTATTTTTTACGAAACTAGATTACCTTGGGAGGGAGGGAGAGAAACTTAGCACCCGTCACATCAATGATCGATTGTTGTGAATGTTCTTATACAGGGTTAGGTTAGATTAGATGGGTTGACACGGAAGGATAACCTCCCATCTGTCATTGTGACACCCTTCAGAGACAATCTCACAGCGGTAAAAAAGATTTATTCTTCGTTGGATTTCTGATTAAATCTCATTCTGGTCAAATCATTCTCATTTGCAATGACACTCCAGCTGTCAGCTCTTTGGATAAAGCCAATCAAATTTCTGCTCATTTGCAGCTAGCTTATCGCTCCCAGATTTCTATATCTGCCCCTGTAATCGAGCACGTAGAATATACTATTATTCACTCATTCATTTTTGCACTCGTACAGTGGCAAGTTCAGGTGGTATTTCCCGTATTATTCTGAAGAGTTCTTCAACGCTGGCAAAACCACTGCGTAAGCTTTTCTATCTCTCATATTCCTTAGGGCTCTTTCCGAGAAGATGGAAAACACCATTTGTCCAGCCAGTCCCAAAAATAGGGAATCTTCCTCCGCCTCCTCCTGCAGACCAATTGCACTTACGTCGCTTCTTTCCAAAGTAAAGTCATAGAAACGCTGACAAATCGTCAAGTCATGAAATATCACGTATGCCCAAAACTTCTTAATGACCGGCAGTATGATTTTCGCAGCAACAGGTCCACTAGTGATTTGAAGACATATCTAACCGAAACGTAGAACGAATCTATTCAGCATGGTGGTTAAAGTAAGGTCGTTGAGCTTGATATTTCAAAGGCATTTGACAGAGTTTGGCATCAAGCTCTTTTGTCGAAAATGCGTGTATTTGGAATCGATAATACCTTTCTTCAATTGATTAGAAATTATCTTTCGGACCGTTCAATTCAAGTTGTTTTGGACGGTTTCAAGTCTGCGACTCACCAAATAAATGCTGGAGTTCTCCAATGCTCCGTTTTGTCTCCGACTCTCTTTCTTATTTTCATCAATGATCTGCTCACTGTCACTTCTAATCAAATCCATTCCTTCGCTGATGACAGTACCCTTAGCTTCGCATATTCGTTTTGGGATTCACGTCCCTCATCTTCGGGCGTGAAGCTGGAACGGAAACGTATGTAAGTTAAGCTCATTAAATTCTGACCTTGACATCCTTCTTAACTGGGGTAAAACCAATAGAGTAGAATTTAATGCTTCCAAAACACAATGCTAACTGCTGTCATTGAAGCGAAACCCTAATTCTCTGCCATTATCCATGGATGGCACTTTGCATCGCTTAAACCGAACGACTTTCCATTCTCGGTATGTGTGTTAATGACAACCTTCGTTGTCACATATTTGACGTCGCCAAGAACGCTCCGAAATGCCTAGGCTTCCTAAAGCTATGCAGGAAATATTTTACCCCTTCTGACCTGGCTAGCATTTACCAGGCGTTTATTCGCCTAAAACTTGAGTGCAACGCTCATATCTGGTCCGTACTCCAATTACATATTTAGAGCTACTTGACAGAATTCAAAAGCATGCGATAAAACTTATCGGGTCATCGTCGTAATGTTTTAAAGAAGTTTCAGTTGCATTCACCCCTTGAATAATTCAACCGCAATACCCGCTATGCCAGGAATGCTCATCAGTTCAGCCTAAAGCCAATATTTGGACGCACAGTGAAACATCAAGATTCGTTCATCAGCCTTTCTACACGTATGTGGAATGGTCTCCCACGCTCCGTTTATCATGCACATTACAGTTTACAGACATTCAAAACCAATGTGCATCGGCATATCCTTCTTTCCTCTAATCCCTAAATTTCCTTGATGCCCGCACTGTGTTTATTCATAATAAGGGTACCAAAATCCCTTTCAGATGTGATAGCGGAGCCGCGATAGACAAGTGCCTTACCGCCGTAGAGTGCTTTGCAACGTATTGTCCACTTCCAGTTTGGTTTCCCGCAATCGGAACGTTTCCAGCTAATTTTGTTCTTCCAATAACATCGGCGTATGGAAGTGATTTAACCGACTTTTGAGAGATCGCATCTTTTCAACATGAATTGTCTCAGCATTGACTGGACATAGGGACGCTGTCATATACAGCTTTGAAATCCATAAAACGATCAGGAATAATCTCTATGAAGACAAAAAATAAATGCAAAATAATCCTAAGAAAGTTTAGAAATAAAACCTTTGAACAATCTGGGTGTAGTGGTGTTCCGGTGAACACTATCAAACCGGCACACTTGTTTTCCTTCACGATAATTCAAGCTGCAGCAATTAATCGTACATTTTTCACTTAATTGTCGCCGACAATTGCCTTCGTATAAACTTTATGACTTTGCATAGAATAAATTTACATCTCTGTAATCAACAAGCGAGATACATACCAAATTGCACGTTCTCAGTTCTCATCATTTTAGTTACATTTGCCAGCTCGCACTACTCGCACAAATGTACCGCAGTATAATCATATCTATAATTTCAACCACGTGTTTTTGAAAAGCTTGAACATTAATTTATATTTTTAGCTCCTTAGCTGAGACGATGTCACTTAACAACCATCAAAATTCAAACTGCAATGAGCAGACCATTGAAGTTCAACTAAACAACCTGAACGTGAGCGAACCCAATTCAAATGTCAAGGAGAAAGTGAGACCGCCCAGTGTCTACAAATCGAAGGTGTTCCTCACTGCTGTTGCATTCTCAGCAACTCTCCTGACACTGCTATGCATCGCCTTTATGATGAACTATGAGGTGCACTCGGATGTATCGTCTGACGTTAGTTTCTGGAATGTGAATTTACCTCCGGAACAGAAAATTTGGTATGACAAGGGAATTGAGGAACTGAAGACTGCCCTACACCAGGAGGTGAATACGAGAAGAGCCAAAAACGTTATACTTTTCATTGGCGATGGAATGGGTCCGACAACAGTGACGGCTTCGAGGATCTATGGATTCAAAGAGGAGGGCCTACTAAGTTGGGAGAAGTTTCCGCACATGGGATTGCTGAAGGTACGCCGTTGGGATATAGCAAATTAGCCTGCATTTTATAACTCCATTTTATTTCTCAGACTTACTGCGCCAATAAACAGGTTCCGGATTCGTTTTCGACTGCCACGGCTCTTTTTGGAGGCGTTAAAGTAAACTACGAAACGGGCGGTGTTGATTCAACGGTCAATCTGGGCAACTGCACAGCTGCCCAAAACTCTACCCATCACGTGAACACAATTATGAAGTGGGCTCAAGAGGACGGAATGAATACAGGCGTAGTGACCACCACAAGAGTGACGCATGCTACTCCAGCTGCTTTGTACGCTCACGTGCCTGATCGACGATGGGAATGTGAGGCGAATGTGCCGGAAAGCGCAAGAAACGCTAACTGCAAAGACATTGGACGAATTATGGTGGAAGATGAGCCCGGAAGGAACATCAATGTGAGTTCCAAGTTTTCTTAATTAAGGAATATTTGAGATAAAGTGATTTTTAAATTTAAGGTGATAATGGGTGGAGGGCGGCAGTGCCTAGTTTCCAATGTGGAATCTTCCGAAGCTGATCCAGTAGACACATGGTCATGCAACTCCAAGGATGGACGAAATCTGATTCGAGATTGGGCTGATCAAAAGAATAGTGCTGGAGCACCGCACGCTGTTGTTCAGAACAACGAGGAACTGTCAAAACTCAGAGGTGCTGATGTTGATTATCTTTTGGGTAAGATTTCCCTTAAATTAATGGGTAACTTCAAGTACTCATGTTCAAATTTTTGTTAGGTGTTTTCGCCAATGGCCACTTAAAGTATGACCACGAACGAGACAGTGGACCAAAAGGAATGCCTTCTTTAAAAGAAATGACGTTGAAGGCATTAGAAGTTCTTAAGAGCAAAGACAAAGGATTCCTTCTGGTCGTTGAAGGAGGAAATATTGACCAGGCTCACCACAGAGGTGCCGCTCGAAAGGCACTTTCTGAAGTGCTGGCCTTAAATGAAGCCATAGAGGCGACGGTGAACGATCTAGGGTCTGTCAAATTTACATTCATTCATCAGTTTCAATATTAAATGTTAAATTTTTCTTTGTCTCCTTTTTAGTGAACATCTCGCTGAAACTTTGGTCATTGTGACAGCGGATCACTCCCACACTCTAACTATTAATGGATACCCAGAAAAGGGCAGCAACATCCTAGGAATCGCTTCTAACTCCAAGACCGAATCAACACCCTACACAACATTAACCTACGGAACAGGTTATAACGCCTTCCAACCGGAAGTAGAAACAGAAACTAATAAAATCAAACGCCGCGATCCCAGTAAGGAAGATACAACCTCATATGAATATATTCAACAAGCTGCCATCAACACAGACGAGAATACACATGGCGGTTCGGACACTACCATCTTTGCCAAAGGTAGAGCCTATTTTTTGGGATAAAAATAAATATTTAATTTGTTCTTTCTATAGGACCAATGGCGCATCTGTTCCACAACGTTCACGAACAGAGTTACGTCGCGCATGTGATATCATATGCGCTACGCATTGGACGTTTTCGTGACAGCAGTATTGTCGAATCGTTGGCAGATATGCTGCCTCTATAAGACCAACGACACAATTCGATTCGATTAATGTGATATTAATTTAGTTAAGTGAAAGTTTTAATATTTTATTTATTCTTAGTACTTATTTACATGGAATAAAAATGGACTTGCTTTTTTGAAAGTAGTTGTTTCTTTTGTTATAAGCGGTTGTTTCCTTTTTAATTATAATTACAATAACACTTATACTTAACTGCATCTAAATGCTATACCCCTATAATCTAAATATACTTGAGTAAGATGCCAGTTACTTAAGGACATAATCTCATGTATATCTTCCTACTTTGTTTGTTAAGCCGGGTGAGGTTCTATGGATTGGTATTAGGACAAACTTTTATAAAATTTTTAAGAAACTAAAGGGTGATCCATTTCGAGGTTCCCTACTTTTTTAAAGAAAAAACACAGAAAATTGAAATTTAATGGAGAATGTTTATTATCATTTGAAAGAACATTCTTTGGCATTTATTTTTTGAAGATTATGTCTATCAAATGTTGGCCGTTGCTACGTCGCAGATGTTCCATCCGTTGAGTCCAATTTTCGATCACTCGTTCGAGCATTTCGACTGGTAACTGGCGAATGACACGCGTGATGTTTTCCTCCAAGGCCTGAATCGAAGCGGGTTTGTCGGCAAAAGCTTTTGACTTAACATATCCCCACAGGAACAAGTCTAACGGTGTGATATCACACGATCTTGGTGGCCAATCGACCCGCTCAAAACGTGAAATTATGTGCTCACCGAAATGTTCTCTCAATAAGTCCATTGATTGATGCAATGTGTGGGAAGTGGTCTTGCTGAAACCAAATGTCGCCGAGATCACGAGCTTCAATTTCAGGCATCAAATAGTCGGTTATCATGGCACGATAACGGTCGGTTACGTTCGCACCGGCATAACTTTTAAAGAAATATGGACCGATGATTCCACCGGCCCACAAACCACACCAAACCGTTGTTTTTTCTGGATGAAGTGGCAGTTCTTCAATCTCTTCAAGTTGCTCTTCGTCCCAAATGCGGCAATTTTGTTTGTTTACATACCCATTGAGCCAGAAATGGGCCTCATCGCTAAACAAAATTTGCCTCGAAAACGTTGGATCTTCTTGGAACTTTTCAAGAGCCCATAGAGCAAAGCGATGTCGCTTGGGAAGGTCGAGCCGCTTCAGTTGTCGCACAAGCTGTATTTTGTACGCTTTCAATTTAAGAGCTTGACGTAAAATGCGCCAAGTCGTTCCATACGTCAGTCCGAGTTGCTGCGAACGGCGCCGAATCGACTCTCTACGGTCTTCGTGTACACTCTCAGCTACGACCGCTATATTTTCTTCACAGCGTGCTGGACGTGGTCTATTCGGTCGAATATTATCCAATAATGAATGCTGGGTCTCAAAATGGGTGATGGTGTTGCGAATAGTACGCTCAGTAGGCCGATTATGTTGACCATAAGTTGAGCGAAGTGCACGAAACACATTCCTCACAGAACGTGAATTTTCATAATAAAGTTGAACAATTTGTAAACGTTGTTCACGCGTAAGTCTTTCCATTATGAAATGCCAAACAATACTAAACAAAAATAACATGACAGCATGACACGACTCACACGTGATCTGTCAAAAAAGGCTATTGAAAAAAGTATCTCTACTTGGATCACCCGTTACTATTTTTCTACAATTTGATGAAATAGCACTCGTCCGCAAGAAATTGCAATTTGCTATTTTCCAATGCGGCGCCGGGGTATTAAGTTCTAGCATAACCCATCAAAGTGCGACATACTCGATTTGATTGTATAAACTTAAAGTTATACAAGGTGTGCTAGTCACACACACAAATCAAATTCTGTATGGCGTAATCTTGTGTATTTGATTCACAGGTGAGAACCCTCCTTACTGGGACCCACGCAGCGAAACGCTTTAAAATCAATACCTCCACTTTGACCAACTTCTTTTGGTCATGTGTTTATTAGATTAGATTGAGGAGTGGAGAAAGTTTAGTGTATCCCAGATCACTGCAGCCTCACAAGGGCTTATTGTGATATATTCCATTTAGAGCTCATTCATGATGTCGCAGTTCGTTATAGAAGCGACAAGCCTTTAGGGTGAGCTGGCAGCTATATCCGCTGCTTCAAGGTAGAAGTTGCCTAGATAACGTTGACGAGTTCGTATTAGGCAGTTGCAATTACATAATATGTGTTCTGCTGTTTCTTCGTCCTCGTTGCACAATCTGCACATATTGTCTTGTGCTATTCTAATAGTCATACGTGACTAGTTGAATCTGGCGTACTAAGTTGTAGTAGTTGTTTCGTTTTTTTGTGGGAACTGTTTGGCATGAAGTTGTTTGCTTGTTCTGGCTAGTTCGTCTGCTTTAATTTAAATTTACTTTGTTAGTGGTGGGCAGCATTAGGAGGAGTTGATGACAATCCTAGACTAGTTTTGATGTTATCTCAAAGGCGTTAATTGCAAGTAGAGCTGGCCTGCTGTCAGAGAGAATGTAAATGCTTGTATTCGTTATAAATCTGTTTAGACTCTTTCGGATGCCGAGTTTTATTGTATGGATATCCGCCTGAAATACGGAACTGCTTCTGTTTTGAGTTCCTGTAAGATTTCAGGATGGACTAGAATTGTTTCATCTCTCTTTCATGAGTTATAGATAGTGTGGGATGTTTAGGATAACTTTAAGTGGGGCAGTTGGTGTACATTTTAATCGCAGCAGTTGTACAAACACAGGCTAGTCTCTGTATTTTATTTAGTTTAGCCTGTGCAGACCTCTGCGTAGCTTAATATCACCAAATGGCGGCCGCGTACGTGATAATGGGTCTAGTTATCGCGGATACATCCATTGTGTCAAAGAGTCCCCAGTTTTTACCAAGTAGACTTTTTCTGGTCTATTAATTAACATTACCTATTCAAATACAATTTTTTTTTCTATTTGACTGATTTCAAATGAACTGTTACGAAGTTATGATGGCCACCGTAAGGTGGGTTATAATGCAAGCAAGAAACATTATTTTCTTCTTCTTCAATGCGTCCTTTAGCGACGCGATTCAAAGGGGTAAAAGTCTCAACGTCCTTTTTGATGTTAGTATGACCCTTTGCTTTTACACTGACGTTTATTTGAGAAATAACGTTTTTGGAAAATTCTAGTAAATCTCAAAACCAATCCACTATAAAATAAAACAATTTGCTTAAAAATATCTTTCAAACTGTGAATTTTGGTTGTTGACCATAATAACAGAAGGGATGCAACAACAAAGAAGATAAAACCTCACATTAAACATTCCTCGATGTTGATTAGTGCTAAAAGATATTTCTCAGCACACGTAATAAATATCTTTATATATATATTATTTTAATGATATTTCTTATGAAAATGCGTAGAAATTTGCTTTGAAAAAGAACGAAGAAGTAGGGCAGAAGAAGACTTATTCCCTTCAAAATATTTTAATTCGTTTGTTAAGAACTGTATTTGGATTCTTTCAAAACTAAATAAAGCCACAAAATGCAAAATTAAAAGTGACGCTGGCGAAATTTCAAACACTTTGTTGTTTATGCGATATGTGTAAATCTTGAGTTTGGTTTAAACCTCGAGAATTGAACGAATTGAGAATAAAAATACCAAAATTGGTCAAATTAAAAGATAAAAATTAACAATATATCGAGGCATGGGCATATCCAACAATATTGTGCAGAAGTTGCTTATGTTAAGGAAGTTTTGTGTGTAAGGAAGTTTTGGCATCAAAATATTGTTGTAATATCAATCCGCAACAAGTATGAATAGGAAAGTGTTATATAAATAAAAAACTATGTGCTGTGTATTCCTATCACTGTATATACATATATAAAAGTAGTTTCCCTTGGATGTTTAACTGTGTGACGACCCTAAAATAGTTTGAGTGCCTTTTACAATTCGAAAACACAGTTTGACATTCACAACTCTACACTCAAATGTCATGTCACGAGACCGGTGCAAATCCCTGCTGTCACAGTTTTCTCATTCCGCCTCTTCCGACATTTTCTTTTTTTCGAATTTGTTTCATCTAGCTGTTCTTTTCATTCTCCCTGAACCAAATGAGCTAATAGTCTCCAACTTTTCCTACAAAAAACAAAAAACGAAAGCAATTCATCCAAACCAAGTCAACCAACCAGACATTGCGAGCGATAGCCCCAAAAGAACCTCCACCTCCCCATTCAAAATTCGAATCGAATCTCATCGCGTGTGTAGGCGAGTTTTGTCGGTGAGAATCAAATAAATCATCTTTCAAAGAAATATAAATATTTCATCTAAAAAAGAAATCCCTTTTCTTCCCAAAAAAATCGAGCCAAGTTCTATAGAAAAAAAGAAAAATCCAAAGCCCAAATCCCCGTGAGAGTGAAAGATGAAATCTTTTGTATATTCCTCCCAATCAGTGTAGTGCAAAAAGTGAAAAAAATAATGATGATGTGCTAATTCGAATGCAATAATCAAACTTAAAAAGAAAGCTTAAACTTTGTTGGTTTACGACATTGTTTACCAGGAAAAAAAAAAACAAATTTTATTTTCATCATCACATTTCAGTTTTTGTCGTGTTTGGCGAATTTCGTGGGGGCGTGTGCGTCGTCGCTTCTCGCGCTGTCTCTGAGGGAATTTTCGCTCCGAGTGTTTCTGTTTGACCGCATTTCTTGTCAGAATTCCGTGCTGCTGTGTCATAACAGAGGAAATAGTCACAGTCTCAGTCGGTCCTGTCAGCTGTGTGCCTGTGTGTCAGTGAAGTGCATTCAATGAGTGGAAAAAAAGAGTAACAAATAAAAATAATAATAAAAAAAAAATACCACTAGTAAAAAGTTTAGTAAATATAAAAGTTGAAACAGTGTCACACTTTGTCATGGGTACAAAGTCGCTCCAGCATCCGGCATTACGTGGTCGCAATGGATGTTACGTATCGCTGGCATGCTCGATAGGTTCGATGAGCATCGCGTGTGGCAGTCTATTACAGATCCAGAACACCACCGATCGAATCTCGTTGCAACGAGGTTTGTTCCTCACCTCACTCGGATTCATCTACTTTGTTTCACTGACGGATTTCTTTAACAAATACTTGCTGGAGACACCGCAGGGGATTCGCTTCCGCAAGAAATATCGACTGATGATGTCTGATGTCATGGAGATCACCAATAAGTGAGTAAAAATTATAGTTGCACTCTATGCATAATGAGAGATGATGGTTCGATTCTTCTAACGAATGATTGCATCATCGCAGGTTAACAGCAGCCACTTACATCATAAGCCAAGTGGGTTGGTTGGTGCTGCTGCAAGTTACACCCCAAAATGGTTTGCATTTGGAAGTTACTTTTAACTACCATTTACCTACTTTCTTGATGTGATGTAACTTTTATGTTTCGTTTTTTTTCTTTAATTTACAGTAAGGTGTGAAATTGAAGGAGTTGGGCTTGGGCGTCGTAAACTAGTAAGACGAAAGATAGGGTTGGGATAGTAACTGTGTGCTGCTAACCTAGATTTTGTATTTCTGGAGATTTTCTGTGGAGCTGTGGGTGGATGTAGCGTGTTATTGTGCAGTTAAGTGAAGGTGAACTCGTTGTTTTTTAATGGCGAATGGAAGGCGTAATTTCCAGAATTCATTATTTTCGACATGAAAGTCTGACCTCAAAGGCGACTCCATAAAACGCACGCCATAAAGAATACTATTCTTCGGATTTTGGGTAAATGTCAAACGCTTCTAAGTGTAACTCAAATAAGTTGTCCACTTGGTAACTGACCAAGGCCAAAGATATTTTGTAACTCCTGTCCTTGTCGAAAGAAGATGAATAACGTTTTCATTAAAACAGAATCATTTCCCCTGTGAGACCTGTAGAAGTTTCGATTTCTGTCGTATCAGTGCTTGGGCACTTCAAAGATATCATTGGAGCGCAAAACAACTTAATGGTTGCAAGTCATTTTTACACTCGAATGTATTTATTTTATTTTTATAACACAATACACTTTTTTTTTTAAAGTGGCACTTTCTGTCACATTCAATGCATTTCGTCACTGCTTCGATAATCCATCATTCTTTTGACGCACATAATTAATACAATTAGTTGGATATGAGATGAGAAAGCTGTAAATGTGTTGTTTGGGGGAAACATTAATCTACAAAATTGTTCTAGAGGAGCTCATAACATAAAAATACTCTTGTTTTCTTTTAAAATTTGGTTAAATGCACAAGTCTATGCTGCGTCATCAGTCCAGATAGCATCCGTCTATTTATAACTTTAATTTTTTTGATTGCTCAGCCCTTAGACGGTCGATTTACAATTTTTTTTTAAGAGGTAGTGGCTTCAATAGAACACATGTATTCAGAAAGTGGATGGGAGAAGACCCTAATAAATCGCTAAAAAAATTAAAATTTTTAGTTTTAACCCCACTTTTTCAAACTCAATTTCTTTTTTTTTTGTTGTGAAAAACATATTAATATTCAATCAGACGGCAAAAATATTGATGAATACATCACGGCGACAGTACCTGGGTGGCTCGCTTCGCTGGTTTAAGGGATTTTTATACGCTTTCCGCGGGCGGCAAGTACCGCTCACGCAACTTCGTAACTCCGTTCGGGGTTTGTGCTTTTCGTCAGCCAGGTGTTTATGGCAACAAAATAATGAATAAAAGGAGGATTTTAAACTTTCCTCAGGTTTAAAATAAAATTCCACAAAGTTCAACAAAAAGCAAATAATTCCTTAGAAATCCCAAAATAAAGATCGCTATGGTAGCACAAACAAAGAGAAGTGTAACAAATCCCAAAAACAATTCGAAGTAAAAGTAGCTGCATTTCGGTGACCGCAACCCTACATCCATATTTTTTTCTGTAACTTCAGTGTAAAAAGTGTAAATTTTAAATCAATAATTTTATTATAAATATCTGTTTCCTCACATTCAAATTTTGTATTTGTTATCGTGCTAAATAAAACATTTAAAAAACTTTCAAATTTGATTCAAAATAACATGCCGGTTCTTCATTTCATTCATTTGTGAACATTAAACTGGTTGTAAGAAGACGTACATTGCAATTGCTAAATGCTTCTGCTGTAGAGAAAGGCAAAATAGCCATTTTTTGCAGGATTTTATTGATGTTTATTTTTTTAAGACTTGCTGATATTCCAGGTAATGCACCTCGACCTGAAAGATCTTTTGTTCGAAATGTCAGAAAATTGCTTAGGTAATTAGAGTCTCTACTTTCCTAATGTAGCTGATGCAGCATCAGTGCTTATTTCTTCTCTGAAAAAAATTGTTCTAATTCCGTGTAGGGCCGGGCACTCCATATGAGGTGCCCTGCTGTTTCGTCTTCTTCAAGACATAGTCTGCACTCCGATGGGTCGACTGTTTTGAATTTAGGGAGGTTATATTTAATTATTTTTGTCATTGTTTTTTGAAGGGTTGTGTAACCTTTTTGGTCTTTCTAAGACTTGGGATGCTTTGGGATAGTATTACTTATAAAAACATCAGGAACTCCCATCGAATACTCGATATTCTTTCCTGCGATGCTGTTTCTCAAAAAGTATACCCTGCTTAAGCCTCATTTATAGCCATACGGTTATAGGTTAGGTTGAAGTGACAGTTAGTGAGGCCGACTTACTTACAGCAAAAAGACGTCCGTTTTGATACCATGTGGATCTAAAGTTTTGGAGCTGTGGATATAAAGAGGGAGATTTTTACGTTAGTAGTCGACAGATCTTCAAGATTATCATGGAAGAAATCAATCACCTAGGTGGACCATACGTTTCTGGAAGAGGGCGGGACAAGAGCAAAGAAGGTGTAGGATTGTTTTGATTTTTGTTTAATCGATTTTTTTAAAAAAAATTCTCTTTGCAATTTAAAAATATATAGGACAAACTGGTGCTGAAAACTTCAAAATTCAGAGATTTAAGTGCTAAAAATATTTAAAAAATTTTAGATGGAGTTGATTTATCAACGTTCTTGAAATATCCTCAAGGTCTTCAATGAATGTTGGCCGCCTTGTGACACATTTGATATTTTTTATATCTTTACTATGTATTTGTTATTATTGATGATATTTTGAAAAACAAGCTGTCTTCTCGGATAATGAAAAGACTAGTAAACTTTTTCAAATGTACCAACTAAACAATTATTGATTTATAAGCAGTACAATGAGAACAGTATCACAAGATATATATTCTTTAATATAAGCTCACCGCATCTTGTCCAAAAATATAAAACCAGTCACGACAGAAGACGCAAGTAAATTGAATTAGGTTTGCTATAGTTTAAAGTGAATGAGTCTCCGCACAAGTGACAGAAACTGTCAACATTTTAATTCCTGCAAGATCAGATCTTTCTAAGGCTTGCTATTTAATATATGCCATCAACGTTTCTTCTTGCTGTATTAGCCATTTCGGTAGTTAGTCTAGAATGTAGCTGCTTATGTCCGAAGGATTTTTTGTTGAAATGGTTTGAATTTCACCTAGAACGGGCTCTGAAAGCTTAAACATTTTTTGGGTGGCCTACACCGCCCCATACATTATTGTTTACATATCCATAAAACTAAAGCTTTAAAGGTTTACCGAAAATACACAGTTTTAAACATATTTACATCGTCGACATAGATTAAACAACTCGAATGTTCTTAGGCAGACACCAAACCATTTATAAGTAAACTGAATGAAATCAAACCCAAATGACTGCCTTGTGGAACTCCAACTGTGAATAATTCAATGGACGGCGCAGGGACATAAGTCCCAACTTTTTTTTGTTGGGACTTATGTCCGACTTTAAAGAGACATAACCCCCAAATTCGATTGGGAATGGATGTGTACCTTTTATGAGGTCTATAACTACACGAAAGCGTTGTTTTGGTCCGGACCTACAGTATTTATGCTTTAGGTAGAAACTTGCGAATAACATGGGCCCATAACACAATCCAACTAGTAGGTACTCTTTGAACAATACAAAGTCAATCAGACAATCCAAGTGCATTGTTGTAGGGATTGTATTTGAGGCTCAAGGCAAACTTGTCTTGTTATTTTTTAGAGCCCATAGAATGAACATATTCGGTCATATGTTACCAAAAAGTCATCCGCACACATCTGAATTCAATGTTTCATGTTTATAACATTTCCCTCTTTTTCTGGAATTCCATTTTGTGGCGATGTTTTTGACACTTTCGAAGACTACTTGTTGCTGTAAAGCTTGCCTTCTGTAGCTGTAAAAGCAGTGATTCTACAAATTCTCTAAGAGAGCTTTCTGTGGGACCAAAAAATACCAGCCACCAAATCTAATTTAGGTAATCTAATTCAAAAAATAAAGAATTTACTCACAACATTAGTTAAAAATAACATATTAAAAATAAAGGGTCTGCCATCTAACGTTTTTTTTTTCAACTAGCGCTTATTTCGCGAATGGTAACACTTAGCTCATGTCTGATTTGACAGATAATTAGTTTTATTCTTCCGCTGAACAATTATGGTTGTGTATACGCTTGAACAACGCTGGGAAATATTGCGACATTACTTTGAAAATCATGGTTCACAAAAATTGAAGAGGAGGATATTGGCAACATTTGGTTTCAACAGGACGGCGCTACGTGCAACAAAGCCGAGGCTACACTCGATTTTTGCGCCCTGTTTTTGAAGATCGCATTATCAGCCACAGAGCTGATGTCGTTTGGCCACCGCGGAGCTGCGATTTGACACCGTTGGGATATTATTTGTGGGGTGCCGTTACGCCGAAATGCCAGAGACAATTGACGCTTTAAAGGGCAATATTCGTGAAGCCATTGGTGAAATACAGCTGCACACAATCGATAATGTGCTTAAAAATTGGACCGATCGGGTAGGCTACTGCATGGCCAGCCAAGGAAGCCATTTGAATGAAATTATTTTCCATTATTAACCGGAAGGATTGTACTTTCAAATAAAAAAAGAAATTTTGGCGGACTCTATATAAGTGTGTTATTGGCAAAAATCGTGTCATAAAAATTAATACATGAGGATATATGATAAAAGTATATTGCAGTTGTATTTATTACTTAAAAAAAAAAATAAAAGTCGAGAAATTTGAAATAAAATTTTTCAAAAACACACGAAATATGCACTTTAAAAAGTGCGTTTGGGGAATTTTGACCCATGTGTACAGGATGAGGGCATTAAACTACATCAATACTATGAATTTCTATCCGACCGAAGACTGTTCATCTTCTTAGAATTAAGGGTTCATAGCCAGTCCACCCACTGCTAGCTTTCTGATCCGCTTTTGGCGTTTGCCAGTTTAATATCAATTCGAATTCAATTTTTTTATTTAATTTGCACCTGCGAAAAGGGGAACAATAGAAAGCTGACATGTGATCCAGGGTTTTGATGAAATGCTTAAGAACTGAAAAAATGGAAATAAGCCCTTGACACATTTAGTACGCTGCTGTGTCCACTTTTTGAATGAATGATAAAACTGAACTAAAAACCAATTAATATCGAACACGTTCCACACTGTCTGGAATTTTTGTTCGTCTGTAAATTGTGGTAATGACGTTAACCCCACCTACGTGATTTTGCGCTGTCATCTTTGTTGTCACAAATGTAAATGGCCAAACGAAAAGCTGCCGCAAATCTAGAAAAATGTACAAAAACAATTAAGTTCATTTTGTTTGTCCACAACTCAGAATGTTGATAGTGTGCATTGTTCAACCGATCCCCGTCCGTTTAAGTGTTTTTATATCACATACTCGTAGTTTTCCATTCAGCCAGTTTGACATATTGTCACAAACCCAATATTCGCCTGCTCCTGACGACTCACGGAATATTCCATTTGTGGTTGTAATTAATTCATGCAGTTATTCCCCAAAGGTATAGTTGATAAAATTCATATTAAATGCGACTTACGAATTGTTGCCAACACAGCAAATTAACTTAATAACAATTTACGTATACCAATATCAATTAAATGCATTTTGATACATGCTGATGCCAGCAGCAATTTCCGAGGATAAGTTGTTTTGAAAGAAGTTTTCAGTTGGTAATTTGTTGTTAGTTTTTAAGCAAAAACATTAATAAAACGCGAGATGATTAATGCAACATCGCCGTAACGTAATCGGTGTAAGATAAAACTTCCACATGCGGTTACAGAAACAGACTTATTGACGTTGTTTACGTCAGAAGCGCTGAAGTTGTCTGATAGGATTTTATTCTGAACACCCCGCGTTATGTTGTTGTTGTTTGTTATATGAACACGGTTTGGCATCGTGACTGAGATTCGCTTGGTTGGCGATTAATCAGCGCGGCGGTGGCGATTGCAAAAATACAATAACACTTTCTTGAAGGCAGTATGTGAAATCTATAAATTATCTCAATTAGTCGGCAAATTTGTTTAAAACTTTTATCTCGCAACGAAGTAACAATTTTTTCCTGGCTCAGCATTTCAGAAAAAAAAAATTTTTTTTTTTATTTTACCAAACACTAAACTTTAAAAGCTGTAAATTCTGGCTCAAGTTTCATATCAAAGGAAGTTTCCAAATTCGATTTAAAATCGAAAAAGTAATAATGGGATCAATGTCAATAAGTCCAAACTGGGAAAGGTGTTTCAAGAAGAAAAGGAAATTTTCTTCCCCTCGTAATCGAAATCAATATCCGAATGAGGGAAGAAGAAATTCCTTCCTCCTTGTTTGTTCTCAATCCGAATGTAATCGGATTATTACATAACAAGAATAAGAATAAGAACGACATACATACGTATACGTTGACGACGTCGCGCGCTTATTGGGTCAAATGTGTTATCAACGGGCGGGCGGGCGTCCATTCTAAATTGACTTCGTATTCATATTGTGGAATTGATTTGACTTTTCTCAGTATTTTTGTGTTTGCGTTTTTATCGTGCAAATTAAAGTTCATGGGCGTTGAACTTTTATACAGTACCAAGTCCCGTGCTCGGTGTTGTGGTTATCTTTTCAAGGAAAAAAAAAACAATAATATATTCCAATGATAGATTGAATAGAGCAAAACACACAGAGCCATATGTCTGGAGATTTGTTTTGATTTTTATTTTGATTTTAATGAACGAATAACTGAATGCAACGTCGGTCGGTTGCACATATAGAGGCTTTCTTTATTTAAATTTGTTGTAATGATTTAGATTCCGACTATGTATTGGCAAGCGAGGTTAATTAAAGAAGTCAATAGGGCATGAAGTGTGTTATAATTAAGTGATAGTCTACTTGATTGCGTTATCTCGAATTTCCCTTTGTAAAAATGAAAAATATATATTTTATTTTGCGGTCGTAGCTTAGCGACTGGTTGGAGATATCATTGCTTGCTCGCGACAGCATGGTTTTCTATTTGTCTGTTTTGTGTTTCGTTTATTATGAGTGACTTGAGTTGAGTAACTTTTTTGTCGTTTCTATTGCAAGATAACGTATCTGTACTTCTTCGACGCTAATTAGTTTAAGGCGCAGCATTTGGTGAGACAAATAAGAAATGCAATGTCTTACTTTGCAAATTGTTTAATCTTAAAAACAACAAACAATGTCTTTGTTTGACAATTTTCAACTCGACTATCTTATCCGAGTCTATTTTTGTAAGTTTTTATCTTGAAAATGAGTGTATATTTGGATTTTGATAAAACGTGCATCGCTTTCGGATGCGGGAAAACATTGTTTTTTTTTTAAGTCAAGTCTAGGCTAATACGAAAAATGTATTTTGATAAAGAGCTTTCCCTAGCCTGACAGTATGAACCCGTTTGGGTATTTGTAGCACAACGGACTTTAAAGAAATGTAAATAACTGTCCTGAATAGCATCACAACAAATGAATTGCCGTTCGGAATCGGCATTAAAATTCGCGTCAAAAAATATAACTTTGCACCCACAATGGTTGGAGAAGATGAATATAAAGGGTGTTTTTTTTAGAGGTTGGTTTTTCGAATAAAGATAAAACTGACATTTTGTGGTCAAATCTGGCAACTCTAATGTCAATTATGTTCAGTTTGGTTTGACATTTCACCATGAACAGGTTGACAAATGAACAACGATTGCAAATCGTGCAAATTAATTTCGAAAATAATGGTTCAGTTCGTGAAGTTTACCGCAAGCTCATTTTGGGTTGAATAGCTACGTCAACAAGCCAAATTGCCGCATTTGGAGTGAAGAGAATCCACATGAGACCCTTGAAACGCCATTACATCCACAAAAACTGACTGTTTGGTGTGCTCTATGGGCTGGTGGAGTCATTAGGCCATACTTCTTGCGAAATGATGCTGGAGAGTCAGTTACCGTTAATGGAGACCGGTATAGAGCCATGATAACCGACTATTGGACCTGTCAATTGGCCACCAAGATCGTGTGATTTGACAATATTGGATTATTTTCTTTGACCAGAGGTTTAACCAGAAACGTTAGGGGACTTGGAAGCCAACATTCGCGGCGTTATTGCCGATATACAGCCCCAAATGCTTGAAAAAGTGGTTGGAAATTGGACCTCTAGACTTGTCTTTATTCGAACCAGCCGCGGCTGACACATGCCCGAAATCATATTTAAACATTAATGGCATACAATTATCCTTCCAATAAAGCCAAATTGATGGACATTAAAATGATTTTCTTTTCAATTCGAAGTTCTATACCTCTAAAACAAAAACCCTTCATTATAGGCACCTATATGCCTAATGTTTAGTTATTTATTTTTCAAGGTAATTCTGGAAGAAAGCTTGTAGATGAAAATTTATTTCTTGGCAGAAGCGCCAGGTTTAAAAAGAATGGAGAATAGTTTTCTCCTCATGACGTGAAGTAATCTTTGTGGTATTTGAGAGATACTCCAATTTAGTTTATTTCTAATTTATTGGCGTAATACAAGCTACAAATATGTAATTTAAAATATCTTGCTAATTAAGGCTTTAACAGTACTTAAAAAACTATAGGAGAAGCAGTAATTGGAATTTGATAATCTCTTGGAGCTATAAGCAATTATTTTGACACGAAATAGGAACCAAAATATCAAGTTGAAAAATAAGTTAGGAAGATAAGATCCATTTTTATAGTTTAAAACTTAAATGCCTATAAATTTGAAGGCATTTATTGATGCGAAATCTTAATTTAAAGTCCTAATTACATTTTGAAACCAATTCTCTAGACCGAAAAAGAGAAATTCAACGAGATTTTTTTTATAGCTGGTTTGCCTCTTAGAAAACCGTGTGGGCTAGGAGAAATAAGATTGTTACACTGAAGGGTTAAGTTTCATGCGAAAGTTTAGCAATGGGTACAAACATGAAAATTGGTAATTTTAGTGTTTAATCTCTTTCTATTAATCGGGGAAATGAACGAAGTCTTAAAAACTCAACTTCTAATTTTACCGTGTGAAAGGGCAAAAAAAAGGAGAGAAAGATTATAACACTTTTTAAAAAAAAAAACGATTCTATCTGAATCTTTTGAATCATTTTGAAAATGTTATTTTTTTAGAGGCTGGTCACTTTAAATTGACAACACCGTTTTCTGTGATAGACGATTTGACAGTTATCCTTTGTTTTAAGGTTAGTTTTTTTTTGGTAATTCATCATAAATAGAATCAAATCGGGCATTACGTGCATGCTAATCGTCAATTAGAGCTTTTAATTCGAGAAACTATGGATAGTTTTTACAATAAGTTTACTCTGAACGATAATACGCATTTTGTAAGAAATTTTAAATGTGCCAATTGCATGAATTTATTTTGCAATCATTTATGCAATTAATATGTTAATTAATTATTCGAAAGAAAACGAATGATTAATTTCACGAAATAGATCTGTTACTGTATATGTAAAGTAACATGTCTACGCCGATAAACCGACATTCGACGTTTTATTAGCTAATTTACAGCGAAGGGTATGCAAAATGTGGACCTACAGCTTACACCAAGTACGCGTACGCGTCTGGCGGTGGTGGCTCAAACCCAAAGTCATGGTTAAGCATAAATAATGCCTTAAAATTATCTATCAATTGAAGCCAAGAAATATTAAACAATTTTTCTGTTTTCTATTTCAATTTAAAGTTATCCGCTTCCAAAAAAAAAACATGCTCTGCAAAATCTTGCAAAAACTTGCGAGCAGTGGATTAACCAAATCACCAAGTCTTTGTTTGTTTTTACTTTAGAAATGTTAATAATTCTTTCGGGCTTACTGGAGAGGAGTACACTGGTTTTCCGTATGAAAATCACTTTAAATATTCTCCCGATGATTGGTTACCGTTAGCGGTGTTCACTGGCCAATAGGCATACACGGTACCATGCTCAAAATACCTAATCGCTTATGCGAATGAAACCGTGTACCAATTTCTATGCGGTTAATATCGACTCAAGCCAGTGATGAACATCAAGCTCTAGGATAGGCATTCTTTAAAGACCTTTCCGACATCTCAAATATTAAGTTCAACGACAACAATATATTGCTTAGTTTCTACTTCCTCAGTTCACTGTAAACTCTTATTATTTCAACACAATGCCTTATTTTGTCATTGAACCATTGACCACATATTCGGTGTCGCCAGAAACGCTGCAAAATGCAAAAACATATTTCTCCTTTCTAAACTGGTTACAATTTATAAGGCGAATTACGCTTTAAAAAAGAGTACAACGCTCATAAAGGGTTATTTGCATGAAATTCACTTTATTTGAAAGATAATCTTCGGGCATTACCTATTATTTAAATATGATTTATGGCATATGACTGGGGCATGGCTGAATATGGCAGAATATCGGTAATAACGCGGCAAATGTTGTCCTCCAAGTTGTCAATCGTTTCAGGCTTATCGGCGTAAACTAGCGACTTGATATATCCGCACAGAAAATGGTTTGAAAATGGGGGAAGGCAGCGTTAAATCGCACGATCTTGGAGGCCAATTCACGGATCCGTAACGTGAAACTATGCGGTTACCAAACGTTTCCTTCAATAAATCAATTGTCGCACGAGCTTTGAGACATATTGTGCCGTCTTGTTCAAACAACAGCTCCTGCACATCATGGTTGTTCAATTAATGAGCGATAAAGACAGTAATCATGGCTCTATAGCGGTCACCATTGACTGTAACGTATTTCAAGAAGTGCGAACCAATTATTCCATCAACCCATAAAGCACACCAAACTGTCTGTTTTTGTCTTCCTCTAAGCTACGCTCTACAGCAGCAATGACTTTTTCTGAACGCACTGTACGACGTCTCTGTGGATGAGTATTATCATTTAGAGTAAACGTGGTGCGAAAACGTTCCATAGTTAATCAAATAAATAAATCTGATGGACCATTATGTTGACCGTACCATGATTTTCAAAATAAATTTGCACAATTTGGAAGCGTTGTTCAAGCGTCAGTCTATTCATGCTGAACCAAACCAATCTAAAAAAAAATCACTTGACAGATGACAAAATGGCCGCCAGTTAAAATGGTGTTGTCAACTTAAAGTTCTATTCCTCTAAAAAAAGCACCCTTCATAAAGTCCCAATCAAATATTCGCAGTTACTTGATATAATTTGAACTTATTGATAATCGAGACATTACGAAAGCGATTGACTTTCTCAGTAATGGTTCTTGCCTGTTCTTGTTTATTCGATATTTTCAAAATAAGTGCTTCAAAGAAATAACCAATTGCACATTACAACACCAATACCTGCCAGGAATGTCCTTCAGTACACCTTCAAGCCTGTTCCTTGAACGTAGAATGCTTTTCCTAGCCCTTATAATTGCAAGAATTTTAAAACAACGCGCATCAGAATCTCCTCTCTCACTCTCTCACCCTAAGCGCAGGCATGCTTTTTAGTTTATATCTTTTGAGTGCGTGAATTATGCAAAAACAAATGGTTTCATAAGATCTACAGCACTATTTTCGTGTCCGCAAAGCATCGTCCACCTTACCTACTTACCACCTAAAGGAAATATATTTAGAGATTGTTTGTCACGTCTGCGGAACCGAAGAAGTTTTATGTATTTCTAGAGACTCCTACAAAATAGTATCACGTTTTCACCATCTATAATGTCAAACTATGTCTGTCAACCTATCAACTGTCAACATTTTTCTAAAAACTCAGAATACTTAAAAAATCTGTTCTAATAAAAATAGAAGTGCAATAATCCACGAATCAATAACAGCTTTGTTGAAACAAGCATGATGACATTTTCCAATTAAGTTCTCTTACAGTCTTAAGTAACAAACAACTTCTGTAACATCTACTTGCTGTTTCCTCTACAAGGCAATAAAAAAACTCGTTTATCTAAGCGCCCAAAAGGTGGTACATACAACTTTTCAAATAAACCACCACCGTATGGCGTATACGTAACAAAATTCCCATTTGATGATTTTCAAACTGCACATACACATGCACACGCGGTCGTCGTTAGCGGAGCAAGCGATATATTTCTTCATTTAATTTACTATTAAATAGAAATTCAAACATCTTCCTTCTCGCCACGATGTCTGCCAAGCGAATCCATTAACCTACTGATTGCTCTCCTTTCATGACTGAATCACAGAATCCTTGAACCAAGATGAGCAAAACAAAAAATAAACATAAAAACTATCTAGAAACTACGTTCACAAAATGCAGTTGCATGCAAGTCATTCAATCCCAGTTGAATTTGTCGCCGCTATAAAACGACGCATTTCACAATATCCGTTTGTATCCTTTTCCATATCGAAATTGTTTTCTATGATCATAAATATAATGTAATTTTTTTTTCTCATTTCCTTCAACTGATTTGGAATAATGCCAACGGTCATGGATGACTAGAACTACCTACAGTTTCGTTTCTGCTGTTTTGTGAAGTTCGCGTACAAAATGTTTGAATTCGCAGAAAATATTCTAATACCATAGTAGCACACCCACTGAGAGAAGAAGATACTTTCAAATGAAAATGTGTTTTCATTTATATTTCAGCGAGCATTAAGTTGTTTGACGTCGTCGAAGGGAAATCATTTACCATGAAAATTGATTTCTTATTAAAACAGAGACGCTAACTGAGAAGGAAACTTTTAGGGAAAGTATAAATTTTCTGAAAATTAATGAGTAAGTAAATTAAAAGTCGTTGAAGCAGTTAGACAATTCATCCTTAAATGTTGACAATAACTTCTTCATCATCAGATTCCATTACTAATTGCTGGTTTCAGTTAGACAAATGAGTTCTTAGAGGATGAATGGAGGATCCGTATTTGTGTTCTAGTTTCTAGTTTCAAAAATGTGAATACCAAGTTTTCTTTAATTAAGAGTAACTTTATATGAGGGATCTAACAGAACGTTTGTAAAATAGAATTCCCAGAAGTGAAAATAATAAGGGAAAAATTAAATTTGTTCTAGCGTTTTTCTTGATGTCTCTCTGGCCTGTGATAAGGTATGGCATACGGGATTAAAATTAAACTTAAAAAAGGCTCCGTACTCCGAATTCAAAGAAATCGCGGCAGGGATTCCACAAGGAAGCGTTCTTGGCCCGATTTTGTTTCTTCTATACACTCGAGATATACCGCAAGAAACCAATACTATCGTAGCGACGTTCGCCGATGATACGGTCATATTAGATGGAAGGCGACCCGATTCAGTCCGTGACAAATAAGTTCAACGAGCTATCGACAAAATATGAGTGTAGACAAAAACTTGGCGTATTGTCTCAACGAGACAAAATTCACGCACGGTAATTTTACTAACAGAAATGTAAGCAATCTACCCGGTACAAATTCCGTACAAATGAGGCTAAATACTTGGGAATGAAACTACTTACTTACTTAACGGGCTCCCGACCTCGGAGCTGGAAGACAGGATCTTCTTCTCCTCCCTTTGCCTGGCTCGGTACTCATCCCTTGCTGCCCTTGTTTTCCTCTGCAGCGTTCTAATGTGTGCATCTTCTGTCACCTTTTTTCGGTATACGCATTCATCATTATACCACGGGCTTTTTCTCTGGGGTGGCTGGTATCCTAGGGTGGTTTCGGCTACCTCCTTGATGATGTCGCGATACTGAGACCACTGGTTGTTGGCGTCGGTGGTAGGTGAACGCACAGTGGAGAGTTTCTCACTTAGGCGCTCTTTGTAGGCTCTGGCGACTCCAGATGTGCTAAGGCGTCCAACGTCTAATTTTTTCTTTTGGGCAGTTCGCAGCTTCTTATTGTTGGACAGTCGAGCTCTGAATCTAGCTGCAACAAGAAAATGGTCAGAGTCGACGTTCACCCCTCGGTAAGTGTGCACGTTCAAGATGTTGGATGCGTGCCTCGCATCGATTAGCACATGATCGATTTGGTTGGAAACCTAGTGCTACTTATCACCGTATTACAAGCTGCTGCAAAGTCAATTAGTCGGTAGCCGTTATCTGTTGTCGCTTCGTGGAGGCTGTGCTTACCAACTAATCCGCCGAAGATGTTTTCCTTGCCGACTTTAGCATTGAAGTCCCCGAGTAAAATTTTGGAATGTAGCTCTGATGCGGATCACAGCCAGGCGATCACTTATCAGCTTGAAGTCCATTACTTTGGATCTAAGCCGATTTCCCACGACGAATCCGCATCCTAACACGTGCAATCTTTTTTACAACTGTAATATATGTCGCAATTTTGTCTTTTCATGGTACCTGATTCTATCCATCGTATCTCCTGGATCGCGGTAATGTCGGCCTTGTACCGCGAGAGGACAGACTCAAGTTTTTGAGTAGCACCTGGAGTGTAGAGTGTCCGCACATTCCAGGTACACACCCGCATGTCCGTTAACGTTCCGGGTCTAGTTTGCCTTTATGGTTATCCCATCTCCAGTCGAGGTACTAGGCACCCAGCAGTCACCACGGGGAGGTGAGAAGTAGGAGTTGATGGTTTTATGCTAAAGTGAGAACGCTTGTGTTCTCATATAATCGCAATCACCATCCTTTTGACCACCAATGGGAATGAAACTAGACGGAAAATTAAAATAGAAATCGCATGTTAAGAAGAAACGCGATGAGCTCGTTCTCAAATATAATAAAATACATTGGCTAATTGACATTTATACAGACTTTTCAAAATACAGTTCCAAGAAAAATCGAAAATGCGCCGTGGTATATCAGAAACGACGATATTCACGGAGATCCAGGTATAACTACCGAGGAAGATTAAATACGAAATTTCACGCGTAAAAAACGCACTCGCCTTCTTGGCCATTGCAATGACGCTGTATTAGAATAATGCCGAGTAATAATAAAACCGTTTGAATTCGCACTATATGATCTAACCACACGTTGTTGTTGGTAAAGCAGGTGCTTTCGCTGGGATGTTTCTATCTTCAGTACTATAATACGATTTTCGCTGCCCCAACTCTTGCGAAAATCTGACGAACATCCCAGAGTGAAACTTGTCATGAGAAGCTAGAAGTAAGCTTTTGCATTTTCCTGATTCAAGTCAGCCATGACAAGCGAAGCTTCTCCATTGCAACTAGCTTTTCTGCGATATTTTAAAAAAGCATACCGTTCTTTTGAATTAGTTACAACAACCGTGCATTAAAAAGGAGAAGTTCGAATTTATACAATTGTTTATTAATAAATGTAAGCCTATGACCGGTGTTCAAATGCTGAAGGGCCTCTTAGGAGGCTAATTAATTAAAGGTCAGAGGTTAAAGAAAAAGGCAGACCTTAAGAAAACGGGAAATAAGCCCAAAAAGCTCAAAGACTGGGAAGTAATTTTTTAGAGCCCTTAAATGCTGACAAAAAGTCGATCTATCTCTTGCATTCCTAGTACGAATTGCTTTATGAAGCTAATTATTATTATTTTACTAACATTTTTTACGTCAAGGTGGTTTATCTGAGCGAGCAGATAATCCCATACGGAAATGGAAGTTGATATACGTATTGCTGCGGATAAATTAAAGAATTACCGCGAGATTCTCCATTATCAAAGCGTAGAAAATGTAAGTTCAATGAGACTGAAGAGACAAAAAATCTGTCTAAAGGGGAACTTCAACGTTTGGTGTTGCTGCAGCAATTTAAGTTAATACCAATACAAAAATAATCAAATAATCGATGAAGATTATGCTCTGACAATCCAAAAAAAAACGGTGGCCATGACCTTTCCGGCCGATGGGACTGTTTTCGCCTTCTTTGGTGCACGTTCTCGGCGTGCAGTCCACTGTCGTGTAGTAATGGATCCAAGTCTCATCAACAGTCACATAGCGGCGCAGAAATTCCTTCGAATTCCGCTTAAAAAGCTCCAAATTCCTTCGAATCCGCTTGTTGTCGACGGTGAGCAAACACGGCACCCATCTTGCCGATAGCTTTTTTATGCCCAAATGTTTGCACACATTTCATACGAGATGCTTATGGTCTCAACAATCTCTCTTATCTTCACTCGCCGGTCTGCCAATACAATGTCATGGATTTTGTTGACCTTATCATCCGTAGTCACTTCAATTCTACGACTTGGACGCTCTTCATTGAATTCATTGAACTAATATCTAATTGTTGTCATCGAAGGGTGTCCAAGTTTTCTTTAATTTCACTGCACGTTAGAATTTAAAATCGAAATATAACCACTTGTTGTTGTTGTCTATCCCTTGTGGCTGTGCATTTTCAAAAAATATACGCCATTTGCGACGCAAACAGTCTACGTATCAAGGAATTTATTTCATTACAGCCCTAGCCTGAAACTAATAAATTTTATTTGAAGAAAACAACAAAATTTATCGTTTGTCGTCGTAATGTGATTTGTAAACCAGTCTGTCGGTACCTTGAACTACGAAATGAAATCGACCACGGCAATTCAAATGGCATGCATATCGGTCGCATAAATTTCGAAAATGCTCATGTAGATAACTTTTCTGATAATATGAAGAAATTCATTTATTATTTTATCGCTGTTTTGTCGTCCATTCGTGGCTGCGCTATAATCAAAATAAACTATTATACGTATAATATAAGAGTTTGCTTGTGCAAAATGATTTGATTGAAATTGAGAGGAATAAACTACTCTATAAGTTTACTTTGTTGCAATTGATAGAAATTACAACGGTGACAATGACAACAATAACTTATGTGATGTTTTTCGTTCAGAGCATTACACAACACACACATATATGTATATGACGATGTGTGAGAGCTTGATTTCTTACGACGAGTATTGTTCTTTTATGGTGAAATGAAGTGACTCTATTATATTGCTGGGCCTGTGACTGGGACTTTTATATGTGTGTAGCTGGCTACTTGCTAACGAAATGTGTCATAAAAAGTATTTGTTGTTCGATTTAAATTGGATGGTGTGCGATGATTGTGTGTTTTGTAAGCTGTCAACAAAATGGCCAGTATAAATATAAATTACTTTACGGCAGGTCAAGGGATTTATTTAAAAAGAAATGTATAAATAAATAGTGTTCAATGGTACATATATCTATAGGCAAAGGAAAAGAAGAGTCATCGAATTATTTTTAATTTCATTTGAACTAGTAAAAACCCAGTGTGTGAAATCGAAAAAGATTTCTTCAACCCTTGCCAAATCAAGGTATGTTAAAATCGTTTTCCTTATTGCAACTCGTGCATAGAAAGCGAAAACAAAGTATTGTTTGAAATGAATACTTCAGATCTTTCACCCTTAATAAAGGTAAAGGCGGCCAATTTACGTAGCAAAACATGAAATTAAGTGCTCAAAATATTGATTTCTCAACAAGTCATTTTTGAAGAAATATGGACCAGCCCAAAAACCACATCATACCGTTGTTTTTAATGAATGCAATGGCTGCTCTTGGTATTCGACGGGTTACTCATCAGCAGCCCAAATTTTGTATATTAACCGATCCATTGAGCCAAAAATGGGCTTCATCAGTGAACAAAATTTCACGATAAAACACCGGATTTTCATTGAAATTTTCGTAATACGGCTAAACAATTTGTAGGGACGCTGTTGTTGCGTGAGTCTTTCCATGACGATAAAGCAGTTTGATAGGAGTCACGCGTGATCTGTCAGAAAAAGCCTGTTAAAAATAAAACCTCACGAGGAATCACCCTATAGTACAACAATTTGCTTGTTTTAAAACTTTTCATTTTCTTCGGTTCGAGCAGTATATTGGGTAACCACAATTTGGAGTTACGCAAATAAAAAATGCACTTAGACCTAGTGCATCGTACTTTAGCGAAACTACCCAAATTAGCCACAGAACTACTTTTTTAAATCGCTGAACTAAATTTCCTAATCGCCGAACTGAATTTGCCAGCACTACTAGCAAATCGAAGTGACTCATTTTCACGGAGAAAGCGGTTGCAAAGGATAGCCGGTCTGGTTCTGGCAAATGCAGGAAAATCACATATAGAGTGTGATGCCGTTTTGTCAGCTTTCGTAAGGTCCGAGCTTCCGTGAGTGCCGTGAGGACTGACATCAGTGACAAAGACAGTTGAGATATTTTAATCTGCTGATGGTTGGACCGTCAACCAGCAACATCAGGTGTCTTCATGAGGTAAGCATGCCAGTATTCGGTATGCTGTTGACGTACTTAATTATTTTTTGAATAAACATACAGCACTCTATGGATTGTTGTGGGCTAGCAACGGCTAATAATGAGCCTCTCCTGGCAAGATCGTCAGTTGTTTCATTATCAACTATGAGGGAACCATCATGAGCTGATCCACGGTAACAACATGGTTAGATAAGATTGTGCTCAAAATTATAGGGACCATAACCTTGCCACTTCACAGCATCGCTGCTGGTCCTCCTCCCGGTTTCGTATGTGTGATCCAGGTGTATTTACGCCTTTTTCTTTTTCGCTCTTGTATAGGAACGTTGATCGATATTCGCCCCTTTTCACTACGGTTGTGGAGTCCTCCCTTTAAACATGGCAACACCATACGAAACTAAGCCAGTCGTGCTCGAATTTTTTCGAGAAGGGTTTGGATTTTTGAATTTCGAAATACGGTTCAAATTATTTAGACCAAAAGCTTTACTACTATCAACTTTTTTTTTTTTTAAATGAATCTTCCCTATTCCTTCTTATAAATTGTGAATTTTTTAGCGTAGTTTTTTAAAACACTCAAATTTGCATCAAATATTTAAATTTTTATTGTAATTGATAAATAGACCTTTGCCGTTTACGTTTTAAAGAGAACTTCATGTAAATTTTGTCCGCGGCTCCCTTTCATATGGTCCATTCAAAAGATCCAATTTTGCATCACTTTTTCGAGAATTTCGGCCTGTATTCCACGAATTATGTTATTCTGTAAAGCTTCAATCGTGTTCGGCTTGTCCACATAGATTAACGACTTTACATAACCCCACAAGAAATAATCATGAGACGTTACATCGCATGATCTTGGCGGCCAACTCACAGGGCCATTTCGAGAGATAAGCTGCTCACCAAATTCATCCTTCAACATTTCCATTGCTTCACGAGCTGAGTGGCATGTGGCACCGTCTTGATCAAACCACATGTCAACCAAGTTCATCTCAGCTAACTGGGGCTAAAAAAAGGCGCGTATTATGGCTCGGTATCGTTCGCCGTTGACGGTAACGTTTCTTCCACGGTCTTCCATGGACCGAGCGACAGTTTTGCTTATTTACGTATCCGTTGAGCCAGAAATGAGCCTCATCGCTGAACACAATTTTTCGATAAAACATCGGATTTTCACATTTTTCACAGAGCACGAATTTTGATAATGAATTTCAATAATTTGCAATCTTAAATGGCAGTTTACTGAAAACATTTCACTTTGACAGATGACGTTTGGACGCCATTACTAACAAGTGCTGCCAACCTGAAAAACTTAAATCTTAAAAAATCACTCTTTATTATTCAAAACTCTTCTTCTAAAAATGTTCGCAAAATTCGTAAAACTAGTTAATGGTATGTTAATTGTGTGCGGCTAGCCGGAGATGTGCAATATATGAACAATTGTTGCGTTCAGCCGTTTCTTGCTGCATATTTTGCTGGGTGCACAAAATATAAAAATCAATTTAATTCTAAGTATTTATTGCAGACTGCCGAATCGGCAAAGTAATTTTTATAGCTAAGCTTTTAGAACCCGTGCGTGTTTTTATTTTCACTTCTAGTTTTAGATTTTGCTTTATCAATTTAATCAACCTTATACGGTTTATTGTTTCAAAAAAAAATCTATAAATAATAAAATAAAAAAATGTTTGTAATGACTGACTCACCTGGCAAGGATACCTCACATGCATATGCTAATTCCGTGCAAAGTTGTCATGTTGATATGCCCTCGGTGACATGTATGATAGATAGATAGATACATTTTGTTTTGTATTCCACATAACTGCACAAAAAATGTGACGCACAGCAGCATTATGTCACGTTGTTAATTTTATCGTGTTAACTGGTCGGCGAGTACACGAAATATTAGTCTAGCCGCTGTCATTTGAATCGAGTTATTGTATCGTTCTTAAACATTTTATTTTTTCGTAGTGGGAATAGATGTCTGCACTGCCTGGTATTTTGAAAAAAAAAAAACCGAATTTAGTCGCATTTTGTTTTGCTAAATGACTTCTTAGCTAAGTTTCATTCACCGCCAAAGACCAAAAATGAAAGTATTCTCATTACCGGAGAATGCATTCTGTTTATTACTTACTACAGTAGGTCTTTGGCTATCTGACTTCAACTGCTCACTACAAGTTCTAACTACCGCTATCTAAGCGGAGTTTTTTTTAACTCTACTTCGTTACAATTCTGCGGATTCTTTTGCCTTCTTTGACGTTTAGGAGTATGCATGATTGTGATTCTACTGCAAGGTTTCAATGTTTATACTAACAAGTCTGTTCGGGTCTTCCTCTCTTGGTATATTGTTTTTCTTCAACTTCCGGACAACAGCACCTCAATCGCACTTGATTGCACATAAATATTCCTTAATTTTTCTACGCATTTTTCCCCTGTGTTTTTGTCCGTTGAGCATACGACCCTTTCTCGTCTTTTACAAGTGTTTGCGGGCATTTTTCGTAGTAGTTTTCAGGACATTGCAAATATTTTGTCCCGCTTCAATGTCATTGGTTCATACCACATGATGCTGCGATTACAATTATTCAACGTTAAATCAGCTCTCTGTTGTTGTTGCGTTTTATATCTACGTAGTCGTACATTGACTGCAACTTGGTGGTGGTCGAATTCTATGTTGGCCACCCGAAAAATCCATAAGACTACATTTAGTTGGCCCATTTCACCTCACAGTTTTAATTGTGATGTACACCTTAGGTGTCCAGGACACCCGCTTATTGTTAGACTTTAACGTGCAGATCCGATTATTGTCGTCATACAATGGCCGCCATAAATCTACATACGCTTACTTTAAATTGAAGTATCCCCTCTTATATTTACGTATAAGCCACATCGGAATATCTCAGCATTGAGGATTTTTAGGATAAAATTAATGTGAATCGGACGAAAATAAAATGGTATGGTAGTGGGGTCTACTATCACCCTAACGCAAGTAATATCCAGTTTAAGTGAAATTGTCCGATTTCGAAATATAACTACTCTAAGTGATATAACTTCAGAACGGTTAGATATAGCTACAAAAACCACTTAACATATTTTGTAGACCTAATTTAATTACGCAAAAGTTAATTAATAGTGTATTGTGATTTAACAAGCCAAAAAAAAGTTATAATCCCTTAAGTAAAAATTAAAAACTACGATTTTTAGCAAATTGTATTCATTTCAAATCCTTTTTTCTCCAAAAATTTACTCCATCAGAATGTATTTCTTTTTAGGAGTTATTTCACTGATAAATTCTCTATGAATTTTTGAAAAACAACAAAATTTGTGTAGATTAAGTTTTTGGAAAAAAAATGCATTTGAAATGAAAAGCATTTTAACTTTTTTTGGTATATAAAATCACACTACACTATTAATTAAGTTGGAACCTGTTTTTAAATTATTGTTAATAAGTAAAGCCACTTTTTTTGTGATAGTAGTTTAATTTGTACCCATTTCCCTAGTATAACAGGCACAGCCATACAAAGAGCAAAGAAATGTTGAACATACGCCCCGTATACCATCATTCGATTAGATTTACTTTCCATGGACAAACACCAATAACCTCTGTGTTTATGGCCGATCCTTTTAATTAAAATAAGAACACAATTCAAATTCATATGCAGCAAAATCCCCTTAAAACGCTTTCAAGGTACCGGAAGAAAAAAATGGTGTATAAGTGAGATAGAGTATTATGCGGGAAAAGCTGAAAAGTACGAACACGTTACATAATTAAAATTGTGTAATGTAACTATTGCCCATTTGGCTGACAGTGCGACCTTTTGTATCATAGGGTAATTTATCCTAATGCCTTCTCTTATGAAGGCTAGTACATCCTTAGTGACAGAGCCCTTCAGCTCCGCTATTGATCGTATTTCTGTCTGAAAGATACGTACCTACTCAACCAATGTAGTGCCGTACACTTAAAAAGAATATGTTTCGAGGATTTGTACACTTCCAGAACCTACATTCTGAATTCGGCCACGAAACTGAATTTTGTTAAGATGGTATCTCAGTATATCAGCTATTTGGGCATGGTCTATAACAAATTTAGAGTCGTGCTTTAAATATTAGTCCTTTTTCTGATCATTTTCTTTTCCATAGGAGTGTATGTTTCTTATTAAAACCTTACACTAAATTTGTTAGGGATTTCGTTGGAAAACGGTCTAAATTCAATCATTAAGTTTTTCCGGGAAAAATGCCACAACAAAATACGGAAATTGTATAGTTTTGGCGAAGTGAATCGTATTGCTGTGTGAGTGTATTTAGTGGGAAATCGAGTGTATTAACCGGATTTTTTCATAAAAATTCTAGTCGGAATTAAGGGCTCGTGGGATAAGAGCTAAACTTTGAACTGTGTACTGGGGACTGAACGCCCAAATACATTTTCTATTCGAATTTTAACATGTATATTAGTCTATGACATACAAGAAAGATATAATTTCTTACTGCTTACAATGCCCAAGTACGCGAATATTTTGATTACTACTTTTTCAATTTTTTTTTATTTAAATCCAAATTATGAATACCTACCTCGCTTAGTAATCCAACACTCTTAACAACTAACCCCACAATCCCCTATGATAATAACAAAAACCAACCACCGCCACGAGTGACTTCTTCTTCTTCTTTTGTCTTTTGAAGAAAAATGGGATGCAGCATCGGTGGTGAAGTGCTTAGTGCTTAGATATAGCAAAGGCAGGAAAATTGCAGATGAAGTGTTCTGTATAGTCATCCACCTCCTTGGTGTCACTCAAGCCCAAAACAAATGTTCGTGTTTAGCAAAAGCTTGTTGGCCCTACAAGCAGCTCAGTCGATTCTCCTGAGAGATAGAAGAAAAGACACAGACTTTTTTCAAATGTCCGGGCGCAGTAGTTTGGTCCACCGCAAATCGCGCCACCGAATCTTGTGTTCACGAAAAACCCAAGCATCAAGGTAAGACGTGACTAAAGATGTAGGCAGACAGGTTCGGGTCCTGAGAAAACTTCTTCTGAACCTTGCCTAGCAAGCTCATCCGAGATCTCATTTCACTGGAAGGCCAGTGTGATCTGGGATCCAGACAAGATTCACTGCGATCAGCCTTCGACCAAATTTAGAGAAAGCTTGGGTTCTAGCACTAACTTGGATGAGCAACGCTTATTTTGCAGCTTGGCTATTGCTGTAAATGCAAACCTGTTGCTGACAATATAGTGGATACCCATTAGGATGGCGAAAACCTCCGCTTGGAAACCAGACCTACTTTAACCCAAGAGGTAGTGAAGTCTAATTGTCTTATTCGCGCATTCCACGAAGACTCCAGCACCAGATCCCTGTACGAGTGTCTTCAAATCTAAAATTTTCTAAAACAAATATTTTAACATCGACTCAATGGTATACCGCTTGTTGTTTTATTAACAATTTAAACAGACAAAGCACTATGAGATTGACTTCAAAACTGCGACTTCTTTACAATAATTGACTTGGTTCGACAATATCGTCATTTGTACGATTTGCATTTCTCTGAGCCATTTTTAATACTTTATAACCGCGGCCGAGACAGCGGGTCCATCGTCTGGTTGTTCGACAGAGATTTTCGATATCATTGTAAAATTGACCAAATACCGCTCGATTTATATTTTTGGCTAAACCTGGGCATCCGGCAAACAAATTAATTACGGTTTCACTCTAATTTCATCACGACAGTGAGTTGCAGTTCATCAAATTCTTGCACCTATATTCAGCCTTTGAGGTAAAGTTCATCCCATTCTTTTACGAACATCCACGGGGCTAGTTTTCCTCTGCAGAAGATATACGAATATAAGCCCAGTTCGTCAGCACTCACAGGGTAGAGTAGTGATTTTGTAGCGACTTATTGTTATGTTATCTAAGACGTGAGGATGTCATAAATAAAATTAATGTTTTCACATTTTTTTCTCAGCCAAATAGAGAATTTATTCCGTCGGGAATACGTCTCATTTTCTTGTCACAATCTTATCAACCACCACTCGTATATTTTATAACTAACTTTTATGACTTCCATTTAGTGCACGCGAACATTGTTTATCTCTTACGCATTCATTCTACCGCAGATAACTTTCCACAAATTGAACTTTAACAAATGAACTAAAGCAAACTTCCCTCAGACAGTGTTTACCAACTGATAACTTAAATTAGCATATTCAAACAAACTAACTTACTTCCCTGTAATAACGGATATGTCATTCATATTAAAAGAGAAGACAACAACAAAAACCGCTAATTGATTCTCTAGTTTTTTTTTTTTTTTTTATTCACGCTGATTATACATAAACATAAATAATAGCTCAAGGCTTAAACATGATACGTCAACTATCTACGTGATATGATAAACGAAACTTTATCCACATACATACATAAATGTAGTGCTAGCATGGTGTGGAAAATTTAATGTGATACACTTTTTAATGACGTGCTAAAAAGCCAATGAAGTGGCTTAAATTTTTGTTTACACATTGCCCATGCCGACGAATTGTTATTCGAAACATTCATGTGCGAGGGGAGCAAGTGAATTTGGTTAATGAGTTTTTTTTTTCTGTATGTGTGTGTGTGTGTGTTGTGTTCTCTATTCTATCACGTGCATTTGGTATTCGTGGCCTGTTATCTGATCGAGCTTCATTCACACATTTAGTTGGTATTTTAATAGGTTTTTTTTTCCAAATTGTTTAAATACCCAGTTAGAGAACAAATTTGTTTTGTAAATTAATTGGTTTCTCAAGTGAATGGCTGCATTGTGCACTAACCGGATTATATTGGTTTAAAATGTTCTCATGATTATTTTTATTTATTTTTTTTCTTTAATATATAAAATAAAAAACCTTCAATAATATTTTGAATAAACAAATAAGAAAACATAAATGTCAGTGAGTTTAAATAAATTAACAGTAAAAAATTAAGCTTTATTTTCACTACGAATACGTATAATAACCATGAACGTATGTATGTCTGTTGCTATATCATTGATAAATGAGTATTTGTTTGCTGACGAAATGCAGCTGTTGCTGACTTGTTCTGGTTTAAAACAATCAGATACGCGTAATTAGATGATTACATTGGAGTTGTTGCCAAGCAGAAATTTTTGATCGATACGTGCCGGAAAGAAGGGTATACGATATATGTAAATGTATATGTGATAAAAGTATCTGGTATCTTTTTACAGGTAAAGATCTTACAAATGACTTAAAACGTTAGTCATTATTGTTTTTGTTACGGTTTCGGCTTTCGGCTTTTTCAGCCGGCCATCATTTGGTGTTTATGGAGGTTGACACGTGTCTTCACGTATCCCCACAAAAATCAGGTGTTAGATTGGGTTAGTGTGTCGAAGAGTTTGGCGATGTTGATGCCTCCTCATCGCACTCAGCTTAATCTTGACACAAGTATGTGTGTAGCCTCTTTTTTTTTTACGAAAATCCGTCTTCTTGTCTCCTTGATACCTGCTTATCAGCCTATGGGGTCCGACGTCAAAAAATATTTGCAGGCCTTACCGGTTTCGTATCACTTTGTCACTGAGGCCAATCAAATGCTGGTGAGCTATTGCATAGGAACGTTGATTGACAGTGCCGTTTTTGACGGGGTTCACAGGGTTTGAGCTTAGTAACAGATCAGTTGAATCTTCCTTATTTTTCTGAAAATCTAAAAAAGTTGCCAATAAAAGGATTTTTTTTAACAAAGAACATATGACAGTTTTATCTGTATCTGTATGGCTCAGTTTTGGGCCTAAGATCCCTCGCTTAGTATTCCGACACACTTAACCCCTAAGCCACTGCACCCACCTTTCATCATATTACACCCGACGTAAACAACCACCTGAGACCGCTATTCGCCGTATTATAAATTTTGTTCGCAATATGAATTCGCTCGTGTTGAAAAACATATGTCCTTATCGATTCGACATTGTTCACAACAGCTTAGCCTAAAGTCGGTCCACTTTATAGAAAATGTTAACCAAAAAAAAATCCAAGCAATCAATTCTATCATGCTTGCTATCAGTGGATAGCAATTAAAGCTTTATTTAAAAATTGTGTTCAGCGATGGGGCTAATTTTTGGCTCTATAGTAATATTGTCGCATTTGGAGGAAAAATAATCCACATGCGAACATTTTTTTTGGCTCATTAGCGTGCTACGGTCAAGGGTATTCATTACAGAGCCAGGTTTAATGAAATGATATGTGCATTTGTCATCTGTCATAAGTCACATAATTGTGGATGCAGTGGCTAAGTGCGTTGGACCACTAAGCGAGAGGTTGCTGGTTCAAATCCCGACCTGTACCACCTGCAAGTTTTTATTCGCTGCCCCACCTTTGCGAACATCTGACAAACATCCAAGAGTAAGAACTGTCATGAGAAGCTTCTCAAAAATTAACTAACTTAGAAATTCGGAATCGGCAATAAACTGTAGGTCCCTTCCATTCGTGTCAAAAAAAAATATATCTTCGCACACACTGTGGTTGGAGAAGCTAGGCTTTGGGTCCTGTATGGGCCGTTTACGCCTAATATTTATATTTTTTTTTTTTATAAATCACATAATACGTTTTAGATGACAAATGAAAGAAAACATATCTCAGTTGCATACAACAGATGACATATGACAGCGGGTGCATATAATTGACAGACCATTTAACGCAGTAAAACCGCTCGTTACTATTCACGTAGGTCCGCGTGGTTATTGATAAAACAAAAACTTTCAAAATAGATTACATTTCGTTTGAAATTGTTTCAGAGGTAGATGTCCAGAAAAATCGAGCATTGGAAATAGATTTGATTTCCATTGAGTTGTTGCAATCCTTTGGGGTAAAAGTGTGCAGCGGGTACGAATACGCAGTGAAATTTTGTTCTTCTGCGAAAAAGTTAACAAAGAGAGGAAATCAGCGCCATTCCAACCACCAACGAAAAACAACTTAAACGACTGTTTTCCAGTTACCAGTCAGAAAAAATAAAGAAGTAAACATAAATCAGGTTTTCTATAAAAAGTCAATTTTAAAAAGTGTATGAGAAAAATGTGGCAACAAGAATGCACCGAAAGTAATATATAGACATCAACTGTGTATATGTATTTGTTTCTGATTAAGTGTAGATTTTTAGGAGCTTGGGCACAGATGAGTAATTAACCAGATATTCAACACTGCATACCCCTGTCCCCTTGAACCCGCAAACAATTTTAAATAATGACCGCCAAATCCTCTCATATTTCCTATATGTGAATAGGTTTTTTTTGGTGTATCGCCTCTTTACGAATTGGAGCGGTTTTTAACTAAAATAACCAAAATATACACGACCAACTAATTTTTGAAGTTTTTGAATTTGACAGATTCAGGGACAAGGTAACAAAAATCATTTTTCGGGAATTTTTAACTTGACGGATTTTTTTTTATACTCGACAGTTAAATTGTTCATTACGTTTGTATAAATTTTAAATTTAGTCAATGGCCCTTATTGTGATTGTCGATTATAAGTCGATAGACGACTTTTATCGATAGACAATCGTTGGTTATGAACTTCGATTTCATATTGCGAATGTCGATTGTGAACGATATTTTTCGTTTTGAGAGACGATTTTTTTGTCTACGTTTTTCTTTTTGATTGTGTACACAACACACAAATGTATTTTTCAAGAACGAAGATGCAATTTATTTCAATTTTCATTTCATTTCACTATTTCATACTATTTAACTTGGTTACAGGTCAAAAGTTGTTAGCAACAAAAAACAAATGCAAAAACTGGTAATCTTCCATTAGAAAATACCGATATTTTTAAGGGTATTTGCGCGAAGTCGCAGGCAAAAGTTCAACGTCGAACTGAATAGTTTAGGGCCCCCCTAAACATACTTAATAAAACTTAAATTCAAGTTCAAGAGGATTGGAAGCATCTCTTAATCGCCTCCTATTCCTTGTCATCACTAAAAAGTCTCTGTGCATGTTTCCTTTTTCCAAATCGGAAAAAAAGAATTCAATTGAAGATATTAATTATTTACGCAAAAATAAACACTACAAATAATCAATTGAAATGTCAAACAATTTTCAATGTATGCTTGCTCTATTCACAATAAATAGCATTTTTGTTCACAATAACACGAACCTTTGTCGATTGAGTTATACAATACCAAACGTAAAACTTATCGACGTAATCGACTTTCATCGAATCGTTCGCTGATCGACATTCGCAATAGGGGCGCGCCAATGTTACAAATCTACGAGTATAAGAACTCAAGTCACAAAAATTATAAAAATTAAATTTTTCCTAGAAAATAAAAATAGGTTAAAAAAATGTTTTGCGAAGATTAAGTCAGGGATTTTTCTTTCTATTGTTTGAGTATTAATTTTGACATAAATCAGCTGACTTCGAAAATGTAATTTTTTCTGTCAGGCAAATCCATTCGGAGCTTTTGATCGGGGATTCCTTCGAAGAGAACTTGAATCCCCGATCAAACAATCTAAAGAAAAAACATTTAAAGTTTATAATGATTTTGAAAAAAGTTTTCATTGTTGTAAAGGCAAAAATGTCAAAATTGTCTTTTATTTAATTCCACATTTTTGATCAAAGAGAACTAGAATTCAGCTTTCATGTCTTACAAATTGAAACAAGTTGTGCTAAGTACGTCGTTTCCATTCCTCCCATGTTATTTGGATGCAAGGTGCCAATAAAATCCAAGTGAACTGAGGCCAAAAACCTTTATTTCAAATTATGCTGCGATGAAATCTAATTAAAGAACACCTCCTTCTGTGGTAATATTCTCCGTGTTTTTTCTTAAATGCTAGGAAATCTAGAAAAACTTGTATGTTCTGATTTGCTTTGACTATTTCAAGTTGAAGATGATTAGCTTACTTTTTAACTTTGCAATTAAAATAACTGATGCAATAACGACATATTTGTACGTCGTCGCATAAATTCGACCTGAATTTTTTGTCACTTAATTGATCCAATACATAGTAACAAATAGGGACTTAGCTTTCTGGCAAACGCATGAGTGAGTGTAATTGAAAATTTATGTTATGAGTTATCCTACGCCATGCCTAAACAAACACAAATTCAATAAAGCATGTGAAAACTGCCAAACTCATCCTTCCCTGCAGGATGACGATGAAGAACTCCCGCTGCGTCATCAATGTTGAAAAGAACTCCACCGACCCCTTATGTCAGAAATGTCTTTGACAGAGAGAAACTTTTTTTTTAGAATTAAGTTCTGTCAACTACCTTCATATGGCGAAGATATTGGCATAGTCGGAAAAACGCAGTGGGCTGTCGTTGGTTCTTCTGTGAGTTTTGGATCAGAAGCGGCAAAAATGGTTTGGGATGTGAACGAGAACAAAATGAAAGTACCCACAAAATCGGCAATAAAACGACAGTAGGTAACCTCCAACAAAGATATCAGTGTAGAGATTGGACGGGGTTTAAAAAAAAATTCAATTAAGTAGGAAATATTTTATACGAGATCCTTATTTTAGCTTATGCCAAATACAGCAACTTCTCAACGGAGTGTGCTGGAGGAAATACAATGCAGAAATGTATGAATATTATGTTGACCTAGCCGAGATGTTAAATTTCATCTACTAGGAGATTAGTCTTTTTCTTTACCGGCGAGATTATGATATTCCACTTTACTGATGCATCCCAATTGGTATGGGGCTCACAAAACAATAGTTATAGAATGTAGTTGGTCAAATGCACTAACCACAAGGCTAACCAAAATCTTTAATAAATGTCCTCATTCCGAAGGACAACAATTTAACTTGCCACGATTAATTGAACGCTCCTCCTTTGACCAACTTGAGTTATTGTTTTGATAATTTCAATGCGTTTTTCCCTTTCGTTTGCAATCCTTAAGAATATTCCTTAAAATCATTCAATTTCAACGACAATATCCCTTCACTTCACTAAAGCGAATGCAATCCATTTTAATATAAACAAATTGCCCCACAAAACAGCAACCCCCTTATTTACGTGGAAGATGGGGTTAAATTATCGCGTGCACGAGAACCCGCCTGTTTTCCGCCCCCTTAGAAAAGTCTCACTAATCTAACTCTAAATTACCATGAATATTTTAGTGATTTGACTTACAAAGTGTCGGACTTTTTTTTTTCTTTCTCTCTCTCTGGCATACACATTATTACCGCTCATTAGAGAGTGGTCGCTTGGTTGGATAGTTGGTCAGCCATAGTAATCAGTTGTTGGTATGGTTGACGTAGGCTAAACAATGCGTGTACATGGCAGGTGGACTCACTGTGCCCAGCAAGCAATGAACTAAAACAATAATTACAAAACTTCTAACAGTACCAACAACCAGTAATAATAATAATTAATAATAAGCCGTCAAATGTGGGCTATGCATGAGAAGTTGCGCGAATAGAAAATGAACACATTGAGTTCTTTTGCAATGAAATAAAGTTTTCCCGGGTGAGAACTTATTTCCATCGATTGAATATGCGTGGGTGGGCTGAAAGGTTTCCAATACAATTTGCAAAGTTATTTTTGGCGATGATTTACCTCATCACACTTCACCGAAGAAGGAAGTTGTAGCTGAACAATGACTAGAGTAGAGTTTTTCCATTCAAAGTTATGAGATATAGATTTGGCTTATCAATAGTAAAATGAGTGCAAACAAAAAAAAAAGATGTATATGAATTGGCAAAGTGGTATCGATTTTTATGAACTCTTTTGACTGTAAAAGTGTTTTTATGACAATTTTATGTGATTCAAGTTGACAGGGAAAAAGAATAATGATTGAATATTCTCTAATTAGAATGCTAATTTTGGCATCAATCATGATTAATTATTCTTAAAAAAAATAATTATTATTCTAAACTGGTAGACGATTAATCTTAATATTAATCTAAGTAAGGGAATTCTTACACACGTTTATTAATAAAAATAATAAGTTAACAAGTGTGTATGTAAGGTAGCTGCTAAATCCAAAGAAATATGTCCTTTAAGGTTCTGCCAAAGTGATGGATCCAATGTACTCTCATACAAATTTGGACTTTCCTAAATACAAAAAAAAAATAGAGCTAAATGATTGCCAGTTTATATATTGTTCGTCAATATACTTAATAAAGGGTAAATAAGTTAATATAAGATATAAGTTAATATATTTTGCACTTAAAAGTTAGATCTAATTTACTAGTTTACCCGCCAAAAATAATTGTGGGGAGTTTTGCAATATATCCAAATCGCAACAACAAAACAGCTGGTCACGGCGGATGTGTTGGGAAATAGGAAATTCTGCGAAGTGTTGAGTTTATATGATTTAACTTTTTATTTTATTTTAATATAAATGTTTATAAAGAAGCAAAAAATTAGTTACCCAATAAAGTTGTTACAATTTAGTTGAAATATTTTTTTGCGGTTATAAGAAATAGTTCTCTATTTTTTATCTGCCTTAAAATAAACACAGTTGTACTTTTCCATTTTGGTTAATAAAATGAGATAAAATGCATATTTTATTGTATTATTGCATACATATTACTTAATTAGGTTTTTTATTTATATATATTAAATTCTTTGATTGTTTTATTACTTATTTATTATTTGATTGTTTTTATTCAACATATGAAAGTTTAATGAATATATGTATATATTCGGGTTCCGTGCATGGATAAAAAAAAGTGAAAAAGAAGTATTTTAAATCCTTTTTAAATAATGTTGTGCTACAAGATTTGTACGTTTAGTCAATCAATTTTCTTAGCTGTTTCTTTTCTAAGGCGGTTATGAAATGAAGAAGACGGAAGAAGGAGAGAAAAAGGTAGCTGTAATGCACTGCATAAATATATTGGGGGTGCATTTTTTTATCGAAAATGCTTGGTAGTTGAGTACATCACGAAAATGCTTGGTAGTTGAGTACATATCATAAATAAGCATGCACATTTTGTTACTAATACTAGTAGTAATTGCAAATTTTGTTAAAAAAGTGTTTTGATGTACCAAAAATAATATTTGTAAGAATTTGGATTACGTTTTATTAAAAAGCGTTTTAAACCGGTGTTCAATTGTGTAGAGTTACTTAACTGCTTCAATATAACCATCCGTAATCTACGAAATCCTTGCTAGTATAGTTATACTTAAATTTATTGTCAACCGAAAATGTATGATGAACTTACTTATTATATATTAGTCACGTTAATCAATGTAATTTTGATTATTTTTCATTAAAAATTAGAATAAATTAGTTAAAACACAGCTTTATTCTTAATATTATAATATTTTATTATGTTATTAGTTGTGTGATAAAAATGCTTTTATCAATCCATATTCACCGCATATTGGCCATGTTTATTTTACACACCCAAATTGTGAGTTGAAATCTGCTGAAATTCATCAACTGTTCCCAACTTTTTGCTATAAAAAATGACATTTCATGACTGCGGCCATTAGCCCCATATAATACGATTTATGTGTGCGTGATTCCGATTTGATTTGCAAAAATCAAATGTAAAAGCCCATATAAGTGCAAATTGTAGGCAAGGTGAGAGATTCGCTCTCGAGTTGACTATCTGGTTAATTCCTCATCTGTGACTCATATTTGGTCTGATGCACCAATAAAATATCGGTTAATACAATACGAATGTGGAATGCTCTACCACGCTCTGTTTTTCCTTCACATTATAGTTTAGAAACATTTATAACCAACGTACCTAGGTTTCTCCCTTTCTCTAATCCTTCATTTCCTTAATGTCCGCACTGTGTCACTTAGTGCCCGTACATTATAAAAAACACAAAAAGGGGGAAGGGTTGGCCATTTAAAAAAATTTTGAAACCAGTGTTTGGATAAAATTGTATAAAAGTATAAAAAACTGTTATTTATACTGTTTTTTCAAAATCATAAAAAATCCCTTATAACGAGTCCTTAATTCCATTACCTTACGACGTGTTTTAATGTTGCTTTGAAGAGTTTGCAAATAGTGAAACCACATCTCTTCCACATTCATGCCATTGGGGAACGAAAATGACATTAATTATGTGTCATATAGTGCAAGTAGTCTATGAATTTGGAACTAAATTTCTAAAATTTAATAACTTTGTTGAAGAGTTAATTTCATTAAGATAATCGGACAAATTTAGTACTGGGTTAAAAGAACATTACCTTGTCAATTGGTGTTTAATAGTTAGTTTATAGTCAAATATAATTCTTAAGTCTTTTAATGGCACGAATATTTAGCTTTTTTTTGTATTAGATGGTGTGATCTATCTTGTCCCGTTTAGGCGGGTGGGGCAAAGTAAAAAAATAATGAATGTGTTCTTAAGTCTACAAAAAAGTGCAATAGCAGTTTTGACGTCCTTTCATTATTGTTTTTAAATTCAGTTATTTCCATCAATAGTTTTTGAAACAATTTCTATCAAAGTCAAAATTTGTGAAAAAAAAAATAATAATAAATATTAAAGACTGAATTTTCCAGAATTGGAAAAGCAAGCACCAAATTTTCTGCTTGTATTTACCACCCTAATTTATTCCTAAACTAACACAGAAAGCATATAAATACAGTTCTATTTGAAATTTACGAAAGCTACTTTTTTTAATTTAAATTTTGAATTTTTTTGCTATTTAAGCGATATTACATTTTTATTGACAACAGTACCATGCGTACTGCACGCTTGGCAGGTTCAAGGGAATTTTCGAACTTTGGCCTTATTTCATATTAAAAAAAAATATTTTTGAAGGTTGGCCTTCAGCAAAGTGAAATAACACCAAACTGGCTTAATTTTGCCTTAAGACAGTGGAATTAGTTTTATGAATGTTAGTCCACATGTCGGCTCTCGAGAAAAAGGTTTTTCAACTCGAGTCTGTCTCTTCGACTGCTATCAAATGGCATTCGACCTCATTTGCAGGTGCATGCCTCACTTTATCGAAGCCAAAAAATACAAATTTAATAAAAAGGTAGTTTTTGTTAATTTAAAATTTCCCAAAAACTACAAGACATAGAACAATATGGATTTCTGTATTCGATTACGGATTAATAGGGGCAGTAAATACAATAATAGAATTTAGTAGTGTTTGGTTTTCCAATTCTGAAGATTAATCGATGGAATTAATGACAATTGCGATACAAACTTATTGAAACTAATAGCTCTGCAACAAGAATGCTAAAAATGACAACACGATGAAAGTATTTACTGTGCAGAAATGTGCATGACTCACCACCGGAAGCCTTATATGATTTAATACGTGTATGTATATGTGCATACACTTTATTTCTGTAGTACATATCATTTTTGCAGTTCTCACACCACCCAATATTAGGTGTAAAAAGAAAAGAATTTCTTGCAGAGGTGGCGAATTTTATTTTGAACTTATTTCGTACGGAATTCCACATGCAAGAGAATTCCACATGAGTGGTCTCATCATCAACAAACCAATATTAACAAATGAGGTGTCAAAAGAAAGTGAATTTCCTTCTTCTCCGTTTGAGCAAACGTATTCTGTAAACAAAAACTCCTTAGATGTACATATATCAGGCACATTTAGTGCATCCTTTTCACGGTTATGGCAAGGTAATTTCTAGCAAAGCAACTTAATATGTTAAACAGTTGTTTTTTTTGGTATCAATTTAGCAAGAAAAGGCAACCTTTTGTAAAACTTTTTTATATTTAATTAAAGGAATGCCCCGTTTTTTTATACATACTTGTTTCTAATTTGCGGTTGCACTTTTAAAAATATGAATAAAGAATTGGGAAACATAATTGTAGAAGTTAGAACGTTTTGTCACTACCCACCAGTTTATTGCTTTTATTATTAAAGTGTCAGTATGATACTTATAACTTGTTTGTCGTACAAACACAACAAACTGATAGATAGTCACAAAGTTTTCCAAAAACATTTGAATTGTGGGCCTACTCACCCGCGCAATCTATGTCGGACTAGCTTTGTACAATTAATGTCCAAAATTTATATCACATTTTTAAGAGTCCAAAGCCACATAAGTCATAATTTTTCGCTCAATGATTAACCCTTTTTTCTTCGACTTTTAACAGTCTTCTCCAAGTCGTCTGGAGAACCTAAAATATAGTCCGGTCCTATAATTTCGGCTCTTTCTCTGACTATGGAATTACTCCTTGTTTTCCGTCGAGACATTAACCTCTGTTGTTCTTCATTGGCTAGATTTAAATTTTTGGCTGCCATAAAAGTTCGTCTTTGAACTGGGGGCGGCTCTATTTTTCTTGCTGGCTCGTAGATCTTAACATGGCTAACTGGATGCTCCGGATATCCGGTCAAGTAGTCGTCATCGTACACGTTTTCATCCATTCTTCGCAGCTTAAAGAGATTCAATTTGTTATCCATTTCCGGGGATGTTTCCTTTTTCCCTGGCTTTAGCGTTCTAATTCTGGTTTGGAACCCTAAACGATGGTCTTGGTATAAATCTTGTTGCGGCTTTTGCTCTTCAAATGAATCTAAACTACGAAATTTTGGTCTACTTCCGAACTGGTCTTGGGGCCCTCGTTGTACTCTTTTAGTCGATCTTACCTCCGACGGTTTCTGCTGATTTCTTGATTTTTTGTCGTTTTCCCTACAACATGCGATCTTCGCAAGAAATTCGCGCATAGCCTTCCAGTGTGGGTTATCCTTTTGATGATACATTTTTTCTTCAGGTGCCAAAATCATTACCCGAGAATTCTTTTTAGTTGAAGTTTTTGGTTGCAGATATTTCTCATATGGCTTCAGTAAGGCTTGGAACTCTGGTGATATGTATTTTGCTTGTGTCTTTACTGGGGGAGGCGACGGTGGAGGTGTAAGTTCAGATCGTTCATTACAGTTCAATAGTTTAGGTGTATACAATTGCTTGGAATTTTGAACGGCCGTCCAAATGGAATTGTTGATTTCGCCACAATTTTTACACTGGTTTGCACAGGAGTTCCCAAGCGTTCTTAGTGTAGCACGCTGAGTAAGCCGTATTGGACAGTTTGGTGTCGGAATCAGAAAGCGACTTGACGCTCGTATCAAATTTGTATATCTTGACATTGCTTAATTTAAATTTGGAATTTATCTCATATTTTGATTGACAAAGTACCGAGTGTTTACTATATTATGAACTTGTTGAAGTTGAAGTCAAAAAGCTAACTTTTTAAACCATTTTTCATTTTCAGAATTGTATCTGCCGTTCAGGCGGCCTTCTCCTTTCTGGCCGGCCTAATTGTCTGCAAGTCGACATGCAGCAAATCCTTTGTCTATGCATCGCATTTCTTTATGGAAGCCTACGCCTGGTTTGGAACTGCCTACTTTATGTACGACATCTGGTCCATGTACAAGGTGCACACGCAAAAAATTTCGGACAAACTAAAGCTAATGAAGTTGACATCCAACCCGGCATTTACACCATCCCCCACTTTAAACCACACCACAAACGGGCTATACGACAAGCATATTGCGGCTAATGCAAGGAAATTATCAGCTTCGCCCTCGTTGTCGCCGAGTCCGATTGACGAGACATCACCCTTGTTTCATAAGCGTCATCACGAGGACGAAATCTACGACTACGATGGAGAGCCTATCCAGATTCCGGAAGGCGGCAAATGGGATTTCCTGATGTATGTGATCACTCATCCAGTTATGATGATACATCATGTGTTTATTGGAACATTTGGACTTCTAGTTGTGACGGTTAGTATAAGTTGTTTATTCTTTTTTTTTTTTTTTGTAACAAAAAAAAATCAATTCCTGAGGGACGTTTTCACTTTCATCGAGAGAAAAGTGTGCCAAGTGATGGCACTCACCTTTGAACCGTGATGCAATCACAACTGAGTTCCTTTTCGATTCTTTAGTTGAGTTTTCTTTTTTAATCGACATCGTGTGTGAGTGTGGTGTGTTTTCACGCGAATAAAGGTAATTGGCCGCCCGACAAGCCAGTTGTTGTCTATTTTTATGCAATAACAAAGCGGAATTTGTTTTTATGCAATCGACTGTGGGGGTTTTCGTTTTTAATTAAAACTAAAAATAGACTCACGAATAAAATTGGCACGATTAGTGGCATTTAGACCAAATAGTGCATATTTAGTGTTTTTTTTAAGGTACTTGCGAGAAGAATGTTGTATTGGAATGCTAGCGCCCTCGGTAAAAAAAAACATTATTAGGGATTTTGCTGTGGATCTTATTTTAATGAAATGTAAACGTTGCCAAGAACGTGGCGGGGCAAAGGGTTTGTAGACTAAATCTGGATGCCTCTTGCTATTTGCTATTAACTGTCTGCTAGGAACCATAATATAACTTTAAGAAGAACCGTAAATCACCTCTAATCTCACTGTTTTTACCAGACCTTCCGTCTGACAGATTATACTGCAGCAAGTTCCAAGCTGAGATCTACGCGGTAAAGAAAACCGTTCTAGCTATAGAGCTACCAGGAATTGAAATTCCTTGGATGCAACCGAACGTATCTGAAGCAACAAAAAACTGTGTTTGTATGTCGATTGCATTGTAACTGTCAATTGCTCTATTCTCTTCTGTTTATGTTGTTTGAATTGAACTAATTTTGACCAATTCAATGGCTGATTATGCAGACGGGACTTGGCGGCAAGTTTAGTTGCAAGGAAAAGTCACTTGCTGCAAGCACTTTCCTTGCATGGTGTGATTTCACCATTAGAGCAATAAATCACCACACAACTCCCTGGAAACCTTGAAGTGAAGGGAAACTAGACGAAGGAAGCTTTTTAATCAAGCGCTCTGGCAACCCGCTTTAAAACGTAAGCTGCTTGTTGGCATTTTTACTACCGGGTTAGGAGTTTTGAACTTATCTCTTTGTTCGCCTGTTCGTCAACCGCCGACTATACACTATACGCTATAACAGCGAGGTCTAATTATATCAGAACAAGCTTTTGAAGTCATTGAATAGGTGGTCAAATTTCAACTTAGAACGCCTTTCCCTTTTCTACCCCCACTTGTGCGTGTCTTTTGGAGTGTTGCAGAACATCTTGAGAAGTTTAAAAATTACATTGAACAGAATCTTGTAAAATATTATGTTAGGCGTATACGGCCTAAACAGTATCTTAAACCTAGCTTCTCTAACTATTATTTGTGCAAAGATTTTTTTTGACACAAATCGAAGGGAAATGTAATGCTAATTCTGAACGCCAATTGTGTTTTAGAAAAATTAAATTACTCTCTTACACGCTCAAGTATGCTCTCAAGTTCCGTCTGCGTTCCACGCCCAAAGAGAATGTGAATATAGAAACGAATATGACAATCTGATGGAACTGCCATTGGCGAAGGAATGGATAAGGTTATAAGCAACAGACAGGAGATTATTTATAGAAATTGCAAAGAATTAAACGGTCCGAAAGGTACCGGCAAAAGATCTTAAACTCTTCCAAATGCGATTGAAATATCAATTGCAATGGTTTTACTGTCTTACAGTTCCACTTTTAGCAACAGTCTAGCTAGACGTGCTGAATGAATGTTGTTTACCATCCAAAGAAGATAAAAATGTATTTCTTCAGAAAAATGGGGGACCAGCGGATTTTTATATGTTAAGATTTTGATACGGTGTAATCTCAGACTTTGCCTGAGTTCATTGCAGAGTTGAAGTTGTATCTGTCCATCGTGACGTTTTGTCCTAGTCGCCGATGGTTAGAGTCCTTTCTCGTTGAAAGCACAGACTTTGTTTTGTTTGTCAGCCAGAACCATCTTCGCCGCCTCCCTTTTGATGCTTGCAAATGCACCACTGACAGCTCGCCGCGTTCTTCCAATAATTCCATGAAAAATTTTACCTCTGGTTGGAATTGTTGGCTTGTGAGTTTCATATAAATGCTTCAAGAATGATGTTGAAGAAGCCACATGACAGGGCATCGCCTTGTCTAAATCCATTTTGAGATCGAAGGTCTCGGTGAGTTCTTTACCGACCTTGATGGATCAGCGTAAATTCTCCATTGTCATGCCAAACTAGACATTGCTTTGCATATCTCGTCTTTATAAATGCTGTCATAGGCGGCCTTAAACGCGATGAAAAGGTGGTTGGTATCGATTTGGACTTCCTGGATTTTCTCCAAGATTTGCCGTAGTGTGAATATTTGGTCGATGGTAGACTTTCCTGGCCTAAAGCAACCCTGATAGGGACCAATCAGGTTGTTGACGAAAGGCTTTAGGCTTTAGGCTTCCACACAGCACGGCAGATAAGATCTTGTGAGCGATGTTAAGAAGACTAATAAAAGTTCTCCTTTCTTAAGGATCGGGCAAACATTGCTGAGGTTCCATACATCGGGCATACTTTCCTCCTACCATATTTTACAGATAAGCTGCTGCATGCTCCTAAGCAAGTCATCGTCTGCCGCTTTGAATAGCTCGGTGATAAGGCCATCTGCTCCAGTAGCTTTGTTCTACTTAAACTTAAATATGGCTATCTTCACTTTGTCCAGGTCGGGAGGACGGAATTGTTGGTCTTTTTGGTCTTCATACTGCAGGTTGAATGGTGCATTCTGCCTGACAGCGGGATTTAACTGGTCGTCGCCGTTAAACAGTCTGCAGAAGTAGTTCTTCCATATCCTTAGCATCGACTGCGATTCTACTATGATGTTCCCATGTTCGTCCTAGCTTCGTCCTTGGATTCGGTTCAGAATCTGTAGCCTTGGCAGTTTATCTCTACCCTTTGGAAAAACTTTCAAACCTCATACCTGCTGTAACATTTCTCTATTTCCTCGATCGCGCGCTTCTCGTACTCTTTCTTTTTTCTCCTAAGAAGCCGGTGTTCGTCTCTTCTTTTCTGCGCGTAGAGCTCACGAGCAGCTCTGATCCTTCTTTGCAGCTCCTCTTTGTATACCTCATGTTTCCCTGCATGTGCTTGCCGGGACTCGTCGTCAAACCAGGAGTTTCGTTGTGGTGGCTTGGTAAAACCAAGCATATCAGAGGAGGCGTCTCGGGTGACGGTTGATTGATCGGGAGATCTCCATGTGCCTTTTCGCACCACCGTGAAGTCGATCAACCTAAATCCGCTATCGGACCTAGGACACTGGACACAATTCGGGTTAATGCTGAAATTCTCTGTCTACTCAGACTGCCGTTTGTACGCGTTTCTTTTTTGGCGGTGTATTTAACCAAAATAAATGCAAAGAAGTTTGCACTTGTAAGTTGCTAACCTACATAGGATTGTTTTTGATGTCTAAGAGACGATTTTATTCGCGGTAAAAATTTAAATCACTAATTTGTACTTATTTATTTTTTCAGTACATTCGTGGCGGTGGCCATTGCATCTACAGCTACATGTTCATGATGGAATTCTCTACCCCCTTTGTCTCATTGCGCAGCATTCTTAGCACACTAGGATTGAAAGACTCGAATGTTTACATTGCCAATGGACTTGTAATGCTGGCATCCTTCTTCCTATGTCGAATTGTAATGTGGCCATACGTTTTCTACAAATATAGTGAAGTTATCAACAGTTCGTTCGTTGATGTAAGATTTTTCTACTTTATTTGCAGTACTATTTTACTTTATTTAATTAATTATTTCAATAGTCTATTGCAACACTTCCACGTGGATGCATCATAAGCATACTCATACTGTTTCTCCCACAAGTTTACTGGTTCTTCTTGATGGTTAAGGGAGCGCTGAAGGTAATTATATTATTTGACTTTAAAATTTTGTTTAATTAATTTTTTGTTTTTTTTTTAAATTAGGTGTTTTTCCCAACAAAGAAAAAGTCCTTAGCCACACCGAAATATAAGGAATCAAAAAACAATAATCTCTCACCAATGACAGAGAATCCTCAATCGAGTCTACAGCTACCGAATGGTAAATTGTCTGCCGAACTTACCGCCGGAATTAACTCAACACCAGCATTAACAACAAATGCAAACGCATTAACAACAAATGGTAAAAATTAGAAATTGTTCCACAATCGATAAAAAATTGTTTAGTATGTATTCTTTTTTTCTTTTCTTATCTTTTCTTGTTCTAAATCCTAATTTAATTATTTAATTTTTGTTTGATTAGTTTTATAGTAATTTTAAATAAAAAAAATAATAATAATAATAATGAACAAAAACAAATAAAGACATAACGATGAATGTAAGAATTTTTTTTTTATTATTATATAAATAGTAAACTAATGTAAACATGATGAGTGGTGTTAGTTAGTTGTTGAAGTCTGAGCAGATAACATTTATAACATGCGCTGATATGAAGGGGCAATTTTTTGCATCGTTAAGCGCTTTAAATTTACAGTATTAAGGCGCCTATGGTGTTTTCGATTAGTTATCTGAAATCGGAGTGATACCATCTGATTCTGAATTTAAATTAAGAAAGAAAACAAGTTCAGCTTTCGTATGCTATTCGTAAGACCAATCGAAACCGCCAGGAAGGTATTAGTTTTGACAGTTGGTGATGATGTTTTTTTCTCAATGTTTTTTTAACACAATGAATAAAAAAGTTTCAGCTGTTGTTATCAGCTCAACACTTCAGAGGTTAGATATGTTTTGAATCATATTATTTCTCTTTATCTAGATTAAGGGTTTTCGAACTTGCCTCCCGCTTAAGATCGATTCGTAGATGCTAATGCTAATGTTGTATTTCAAACCCTTGCAGTTCGTTGTCATAAACAAATCGTATGTCCCAACAATCAGTGTAAGGTGCTTTAAAGTCCTTGCATTTATTTTTAACCAATTCTCTTTTGTAAGCATCTAAGAAAAAATATTTAAAAATGTTAAATAACAGAAGTAAGTTAAAAAAATAAATCGCCTACAAATACCTGAAAAAAATTAAAGAGAAAACCAAATTCAAGAGCTTTTTTATAATCAATCACATTACATTTGAAGCCGTATTTAGAATTAACAAACAGATTTTGTGTGAATTTAAACTATAAGCCTAAGCACAATAGATTTGCGATAAATATTCATGATAATAGTAAAACTCAAACAAATAACGAGCTTCAAAAACAATCAAATTATCATACTTCACCATCAAATCAGTTCATGCAATTCAGAAGGTTTTCAATTAAGTAATCAATATATCAAAAGGTATTTTATGTCATAGTAGAAACAAAGAACTTTGTTTTTTCTGTTTCCATTTCCATCTGTTTGATCAAGTAATAACAAGAACGGGTACAGAACCTTAACATGCACATTGTTCCTGTAATTGATAGTACCACAAAATATTCTTTTGCTCTATTTCTTTCCTTTGATCGACGATGTTATGATCAGAATTATAATGGTCATATTCCTCCCATTTTACTGCATCCAAATACTCTCAAAATAAGTATAATTTTGCGACAACGACAAGCAAAACGTCTTGGACTTATAGATTTTTGTAACAAGAGAGCTTAACTTTAATTTATAAGAACTTAAGAAAATTTTGTGATTTGACCAATCACGTAATAAATAATGGGTATCAAAACTGATTTTCAATATACAGTTACATATACAGTTATCTTTAACCCTCGACCCGTGAACTGTGAAATTTCAAACTATTTGTACGTGAGCCATTTCAACCTGCAGACTAGAATACTTGAAATAATGAAGGTCAAAGCCTATTAAAGTATACGCTTGTCTTAGATACAAAAGGAATTTGACTTTGCATATCTGTTTCTACGGACTGGGTTCTATTCAAAGTTAATTCAAATTATTTGATAGCCTGCTTGATATTATTTTATTTTACGTTACTGTGCCATGTCAAAGCCCGTCGGGGATTGTACAAAGACACTTTCCCAGGAAAGTGGTGGTGGACGCATCTGACGATATAAGCTGGAAGTTTTGTTCTAGCTACAATAAATTTAGAACGTCACTGGTCCATAGGCATATGCAGCTTGTCAACTACCTCAATACGAATAAGGCTGCGGCCATGGTGAGCCCCAACAAAGACATCGCTCTGCCGCTGGACAAAATAGTTAATCGCTCAGGGCTTACGTGACCACCGCCAAACGGTTTCATATGTTCAATTTTTTTTTCATCGTTTATTGAGTGACCGTAGCCTTAGAGTCAAACCTTGATTCGTAACAGAATTCTGAATATTGATGTTGAGCTTTAGAACCACCTCCACATTCTTGTTTCGTTTTTGGGGTGCCAGCACGTAACTTGATACTATCAAGAAGTGGCAGTATCTAATTTGGTCTAATAGAGCGTTCTCGATTGTATGGTCAAATTTGGCAGCATATAATCTTGAATGTAAAGTTTGAAACAAAAGTAATCGTCAGCAGTTATATTTTCCCAGCCTCCGTTCTCGGATCACATCGTCGGATAAATGTTAAAACTTAGATTGTGTTTTTTCTCTTCTAAGAACGCGAAGCTACAAATATTTATATATTGTTTTCTTACTTAAAAATAACGTTGACATGAAGTTGTTTGGGTACATAATCCATTTTCTGTGTAATAAAGAACTTACGATATGGAACTTTTACTTTTTTTTTTAAATAACAAATTGAGCAATATATATATATATATATATATATATATATATATGGTATAGTCCAGATACTAATAATATTTCTGAGCTTGACTGTTTGTAGGGATTTGCAACCTTTCATTTCGAAACATTTATTGTTTCAGTCTCCGGTGGTTCGATTCGCACCATCCCAGTTTATACCAAAAGTTTCATTCACCCTTGAATCTGAATATGTTATATAAATGTGAATAGGCAGTTTTGGAATATGATTAATGAAATAACGCTATAATTTGTCTATTTCTTCGAACAAAAGTTTGTATTGGTCTACCCATAAGCTCTTCGAGAAGAGTTCTTCTATTTAATTTCAATCGATAGATATTTTTATGCATCGAAATCTTTCACTTCATTTTTACCGATAGCCTATTTCGATAGTTCTTGTACGGTTCATATCGTTTATTTCGTTTGATTGCAGATTTGATTCTAAAACTTAACAATTTCTGTACATTGTTTATTAAATGTTTTCTTGGAACTCAGTCGAAAGCTGATTTAAAATCTACGAACGTTGCAAAAATATATGGACAATGCAAAGCCTTTTCTACAAAAGAACAATGTGATTATGATGAAACAGTATGGAGGCACCAATTGCGTGGCCACATTATTGAATTGAGACTTGAATGTCATCGCATGTCGCATGGCAAAAAATCATCGCGGTATGCTTTGGGACTGTCTGCTTCCTTTGACCAACAATTTAATAAAATCGAATGTATCAGAAATTTCAATAAGCAATTCCAACAAACCATTTATTTCAATAATTCATTCGCTTTCAATGTGTACACGTGAAAGTGATTATAAAGATGTTACGAATATGACAGCATTGAATTTGTAAGCTAAATTGGTTCCAGAAATCGAGTGAAATGAAATCGATATTTCAAATCGAGTGAAATCATTTGCAGTATTTTTGATTAGGATCGACTTGGTTACTTCGAATTTTTTTCGAAATCACTGAGTGAAATTGAAAACAGCTGATATCTGTCATTTGACATATTTTTAAAAGTGTTTTTTTTTATTGTGGGAAATTGTTTGCTGTTAAATTATTTTGTTGTCCAAGCGTTTTAAAGTATAAATAAGAGATTGCAGATTCAAAGGTTTAAATACACACAAGAAAAAATAAAAAGACGAAGGCTGAGGGGTATATCTATCTAATCCATTTAAAATTGGAAAGGCTGCGTATGCCATAAAAGCTGAAAACGAAAGTTCAATTGTTATAAATTGTAAAATTAAATATTTATATGCTACCGTCTAAATAAATGACCAATGGAACCTCACTTTGAGCAATCTTCAATTCCTGTCACGTTGCAACTAGCCGCAATTTTGTGTTTTCTTGGCAAAGAAAATTGCCAAGGGTCAATCGAAAATGATGCTGACGTCGCTTTGGGGCGAAGAACTGTATCAAAAATGTTGCCAAACGTGGTAACGATTTTAGAGAATCGAATTTGTTGTTTCCATCCCCTCGCGTCCTTCTGTGGTGGACGTTCACAGCTTTTCTCAAATTTTCCCACAAAACTTCTGTGACACTTGTTCTCTTTTCCTAAAACCTCTTAGAAGATCTTCGGATTCCTAAGACTTGTTTAAAATTGAATTTCTAACTCTGTTTTCATCATTTCACCAAATCATACAAAACAACAATTTTGAATTCGAAATCGATTTAAGTGAAATGTAGAACGCACAAATTCATTTTCGATCGATTTCATTTCGAGTGAAAGTAAAATGTGGAACCTAGTTATATGTACTAATTTTCAAACGAATTCCTGAGCTCACCCAACAGGTAGTGATTTTTTATCGAGTCCTTACCCTTATTTTCCTTCCGTGAAAACACTATTCACTCGCAAAGGAATAGAATGTTTATGAAAGAAATGCTATCGCACTCATAATACTTAAAACTACAAACGTCTTTAATACTCTTTTGCTCCGTTGTATCTTGGTTTGCTAACCGCCCAATCTCTCCTCTTCTTTCTTAGCATAATAAAATCTATGCCACTGGTTCCATTTATAATTTGCTTCTTGAGTCCATTGAAGTAGGTCCGGCCATAAGTAACCGCTAATCAGCTAATTAAATCAAAGATTCAAATTTACAAGAATTTGCAAATAATGTTCACAAATCGTTTCAAAAAAAAAAAACAAAACCCAAAGAAAGGCTCTTTAGGAACCCATTTAATTCCATTTCAAACAATTCACCACATGCATACATATATAAGAACATCCATTACATTTTTTCACCCAAAATAAATTGTGTTTCACGTTTTTTACTATAAATTAAAAAACAAAACCAAAAAAATAAAAATAAAATACGATAACAAAAATTATGGTATATAAAAAATTTTGTGTAATTATTGCTGTGATAAGTGTAAACTTCATAATTATAACGTTAATCTGAAAATATGGTATATTAAAAAATATTAAAAAATATTGATTTATACTCTCAGTGTTTTCTTTGCAAGGATACCCAAATTAAGAAATTATATAATCAGTATCCGGCAGAATAAACAACACCAACAACAACAACTAACAATCCAGCCAATTACGAAGAAATATACGTAAAAGACACAAAAACTAAAGAAAATGAAATATGATTTCCACTTTACACACAAATATAAATAAATTAACTGACTGCTTTTTTACAATTTTACATAAAATAATGTTTCGATTTATTTTACAAAAAAAAAAAAATGTTTATAGAGAAATGTGAAATATTCGTTTTATTAGTTAAATGTGAACAACTGCTTTTTGTTGTCATAAAAACGACTAAAAGGCAAACATAATTATAACTAAAAAAAATAATAAATACACCCACATATACTCGTATACTCACTTAAATAAACTGAAAACTAAATTAAATACTTACATATACATATGCTGAGTGTTAAGTGTTAATTAAAAATAAAAACTAAAACAAAAATGTAATTTGTTTGATAGAAAAAAAACTTTATTCCATGTTTCTAAAAAAGAAAAAAAAAAACAAATAAATAAATATAATCATAATAATTGTTGATAAGAAACCTTTGTCACACTTGTTGTACGTGTCCTTAAGTAACGTGTATGTTTACTGTTAAATGGATTTTGTTTTCCAATTATATATTTTTGTTAGAAGAAAAATAAATAAATAAATAATCCATTTAGGAAGCAGTTCCCCTCGCAGATGGCAGCTAATGAATTTTTTATTTCTTTCGAAAAAATTGTATCCGTGTGAGGCCTTTTTAGAAAGCATAAATAAATGATTGTTAGAACTAAAGAAAAAATTAAACATAAATAGTATTGTATGTGTCCAGCAAAAGAATATCAACAATTAAAATATAAAAACATTTAATTTTTTTTTTTTGGGTAAATGTGTGTTAATAAATCTATTACTCAATGCGCAATGACGTCGATGTTTTTAAATACATACAACAAAAATTTATGTGCGAATAAGAATGTTTGTATTTGGCATTGTTTAAAAATGAAGAAGAAAATATGTAGTAATAAACGAAAATATTCATTATTGCAAAGTGAAAATTGTGTTTTACTTATTGCGTAAATCTGTTCTTAGTTTCGTCGAAGAACAGATAGCAGATATTTTTTTATTATTTATTATGTGCATTTACTTTAACTATGGTTAACTGCATGTATTTGGAGCAGTGCTGCCACCCTTCAAATGCTTGAGCGCAATATATTTTTTAAATAAAAAAAACAGGAGATTTCAATATAGTTAACTATAGTTACAAAAAATTATGAATGCTTTTTAAAACTAAGCAATGAATGTAGCACTTTTCTTTATAGTAATTATTACGGTTATAATTAAAATAATGACTAACAATCTTTTGCATGGCTTTTTACCAGGTGGTAAAAAAGAAATCATCACAGAACACTAGGCACTAAAACGTTCACCGCGATCATTCCTTCGCTGATGACAGTACCCTCAGCTTCACATATTCCCTAATCTTCGGGCGTTGAACAGGAACGGCAACGTATGTTAAGCTCATTAAATTCCGATCTGACAGCTTCCAAAACACAATGCTGTCTTCTGTCATTAAAGCGAAACCTCAATACTCTGCCATTACCCATGAATGGCACTTGCATCGCCGAAACCGAAAGACTTTCCATACTCGGTATGTGCGTTAACGACCACATTGGAATGACCACATATTCGATGTCGCCAAGAACGCTGCGAAATGTCTAGGCTTCCTTAAGCGATGCAAGAAATATTTCACCCCTTCTGATCTGGCTAGAATCTACAAGGCGATTATTCGCCCAAAACTTGATAACAACGCTCATATCTGGTCCGATGAACCAATAACATATTTGGAGCTACTTAACAGAATTCAAAAACGTGCCATAAAACTTATTGCCGACCGAGATATTGCGAATTCGCTTGACCCATCGTCGCAATGTCTCCTGCCTATCGTCGTTCTATCGATACTACCATCACAAGTGCTTAAACGAAATAGCCAGTTGCATTCCTCCCCTTCAACACTTCAACCGTAATACTCGCCATGCAAGGAATGCTCATTAGTTCACCCTTAAGCCTATATTCGCTCGAACTGTGAAATTTAAGGATCCGTTCCTCTGCCGTACTACGCGAATGTGGAATGCTCTACCTCACTGTGTTTTTCCCAACCATTATAATTTACAAACATTTAAAATCAATGTGCATCGGTTTCTCATCCTTTCGTCTAATCCCTCATTTCCTTAACGCCCGTGCTGTGTTACTATAACATTATAAGGGTGCTAACAATCCTTTTGCACGTGCAAATTATAAAAAAAAAATATTAAATAATTTCCCTGGTAAAGCAACCAATTTCTTTGCAAAAACATAGAAGGCCATTGAAGTCCATGCCATCTTTTCTTTTTTTCTGTAAGGTTTTTCTAAAAAAATTCTTCGACTATGCGCTATTGCCTCGCATTAACTAGGTACATATGTGTATTATATCCTCAGCAGCTTGCAGATATCCGCAGAATCCTTATCCGATAATCCGAGCCTCATTGCGTGTATCCGCAGGAGACGAAGGAGAACGGAAGACGGATTAAGCTTATACCTGATTTATTATAATAACTCCAAGTTATTAGGCCCCCTGTGTCCCTCAAAACTTGACCAACTTAGACTGGCAGACCTTCCGCTTTTTTCCTCAATAGAGCTTCTTATCATGCAGTAAGTTTGATGTCTGTAACCTCGCTATTAATGAGCAGCCCCATATTCTTTGAAGCTCATCCGCCTGCTCTTTTCTCTCAATACCGCAGTGTACTGACACCCAGCACAGTCTCACTCGGTTCTGACCGTATAACGCAGCCTGGATGGCGATATCTCTTCCGAATACCGATCTCATTTGCAATAGCCCAGCCGCCCTAACGACTGCACTACTTGGAAGACACTATTTGTTCCCGGTAGTTGTATAGACACTCAGTTTTGGATATTCTGAGAAGATAGCAGAACCTGTTCCTTTCTATGTTTTCGAACAATTTGTAAAAGCTGCAATTTCGTTCGATCTGATTACTTTTTCTTTGCCAATCCCTTCTTTCCGGATGAAGCTGGAGCTGCTTTTTGGATTTGCTGACGCTATTGTTGAGGAATACTTGTAAGAAGCAATTACTCAGCATGTTGTTGATCAGGTTTGCTGTTGTTATGCAGCATTAAGGTTCACGAGTCTGTTTTCGAGGCCATCCTCTATATAAGTTTTTAGGGCAGTTCTTGGTCAGTGCAACTACGACCTTTGCGGAATCCAGCTTGTTCTATAGGGATAACGATATAAAACGTTCACGGATCTTATAGCATACACTTAAGAGTGCAATTAGTCGGTAGTTGTCGGCCTTGTCGGCTGGTTTTCCGCTTTAGGAGCCGCAATATTTTTTGACTTGTTGGCAGGTTACCGGATGATAGAATGCTGTTAAAAAATTAAAGATTCCAGGATAGATTCGATTAGCTCCACGGGCTTTTCTTTCCATGCTCACAGCAGACGATGGTTAACTCTAGTTTGGAAATTTTAAAAAGTCGAGAGTATGCAGAGGTTAAAGGGGTTACCTATTTAAGCTCTTTTAATTGGTTCTTAATGGGAGTGGGCTTTGTCCGACTTTTCTTTGGAACCATCGACAATCCAAATCGGAAACAGGTCTGTATCGATCTTAGGTTGGTGCGATGGGAAGGAAATTGATCGCCCAAGCTTGAGGATGAGGCTCCAAGCCTTTCTTCTTGATCGGGTAAAATCCAGGTTATGTTTAGTTTTTATCCACTTTTCTTTTCGTGGATTATTCAGAGATTGTAAGAGTACCTCTGCCATTTCGGTGTCACCACTCTCCTGAAATTCTTTATCCGCGTGGGATGTGCTTCTTTGCTGTGTCTATTACGATGACAACAAAGCGTCCATAGTTCTTGGGAGTCGGGGAGCGATGCACAGATCTGGTTTGTAGTCGAGTTACCGAGTCTAGAGTGAAATGTTCCACTGTCTTTGGCATCAAAAATAAGTGTCAGATTGTTTTTGTCAGCCCAGTCTGTCAGTTTTGCGCCGTCATTGTCATCGCGCATTGTACCTCAAGAGACCAGGAGTTATTAGGAGGTTTGTAGATGTATGTAGGTAAAAAGTGGGGACTTAAACCAAAAATGGTCTTCGGGTGCTCCCAATACTCACTTATGGGTCCCTTCCCTGGTTTAGTGGCCCGCCCTAGAGAGCTTATATTATCACAAAGTTAAACAGAGTCCACAGAACGGCTGCAATTGAGACCACAGGAGCGGTACGGACAAGCCTAACCAAGGTACTAAATTGCATACTTATTTTGGACCTGCATGTCAAATCATATGTATCATGTAGTGCAGTAAGATTACAATTAGCTGGCTGTTGGGCATTGGTTGATTCACTACCCAGGAGCGTAGGATCAATATCTACAAACAACATTCCACCCAAACTCTAATCCATAAAACCTTCTCTTCAGAATTCTCAACCACTGTGGAATGGGAGACAGACTGACAGGGCCAAGATTGTGGAGTGGGAGCGTGCGTTTTTTCAGCCAAAAACAACATAGCTATATTCGTCGACAATCAGGCTGCGATGAAGGCCAATATCTCAATATTTCGAAGTTATATGTGCCCATCTCATCTGTATTTCCTGTCATGGGAACATATAACGTAATGAAAAAGACGACGAGCCTGACAGACGTGGCTCCCACCTTCCCGAATCCTCGGCAGAGGTTACCTACCCGCCCTTATATTTTGTGAAAAGGATAATCTCTTCGTACTTCACGGCGAAGGCAGAGTCTAGGTAGAGTAGTCTGACGAATTGCGTCATTTCAAAAAAGACTTGGCCCAAATACAACAAATCCCTTACCCAATCCATTACCTCATAGACAGAGGCAAATTGACGTCGCTAGACTAGTGGCCGTTAGCGAGAGCCGTTGCTAACTGTTACAATTACCCTATTCCATCTTTCAGCTTGGGAATTAATTGATGATTAAAGCTATTTTTAATGCAATCAGCTGAGCTTCAGTAATATTGTCCTCTCTCTTCTCATTATGACAGATACCTTAGGTCTGTTCCTTTACTTTGCAAGTAACTTCCTAAATTTCGAGGAGTAGGGAATAATTCTTTCAAATTCTCTCAGCAAATGCTCAATTTACGGAAAAGTAAAGGAACGCTTTTGTAGTAATTTGAAGTAACTATAATACCTGACCGAAATAATAATAATATTAAATAAGCGGTTGACATGAAAAAAAAATCTATTTGCATCTTTAGGCTTCTTAACTCGCATCTTAGCTTAACTGCGCCTTGGCACACATACCATCGGAGACATCCGCGTCGACAAAGATCTGTCTACTGGTTTTGTACCATCAACCATTAAAAGTCCACCGGCAGCCAGTGTTCTAAAGTCGTGGGAAATTTACCTTTTTTGTGGGAATTTTGATGATTATAAACCGTCTCGTGAGAAAAAGGGAAAAAGTAGTTCTAAAATGAATTTATGTGGGAAATCATCAAATCAAATTTCTACTCCGTTATCCTATTTTAAGGAATTGACCCAACTAAATTCGGTTATAGCCACCGATATTTCAAAAAGAAAGAACTGCAGTACCATGCATGATTTGACAAAAAGGTAGAAGATTGTTACAAGTTTGAAGTTGGCAATGAGTGACGAGAATTAGTTGCATCAATTTCAAGTGATAACAAATTGTTGTTGAAAACCTAAAAAGTAGAAGGTTTTTGGAGGAAGATTTAAAGAAGAATTAAAATACATGATGGTTCTAAATGTTTTTCAAATTTATTGAAAGTTGTCAAATATTCCTTATCGTAACCTCATTCCAACGCAGAATCCTAACAATTGTTTTTTATTTGCTTGTTCTGTTTTTTTAGTTATTTAGTCTTACATTGTAGTACCTTTTTTTATTCACCAGCTGTACCGCTGTGATTTCGTATTACTGAATTATAAATAATTTTTTAATATTTGTTTGTTTGATGTTTGTTCCGTTTTAATAAAACTTTTTTAAAAAATTCGGTCATTGTCATCGAAGTGAAGATTTTGCGTAGCGGCCATAATTGACACTTGAAAACAAGCACATACTCGGCAAGAATTTTTTTTTTTTACAATGCACGCGCACTAAAGGGATTTTGGATACCCTTATAATGAAGTAACACAGTTGCCCGCACAGTTAGGGAAGTGAAGGATTAGAAAAAGGAGATACCGATGCAAGTTAGTTTTAAATGTCTGTAAACTATAATGCGTAGAAAAAACAGAGCGGGGTAGAGCATTCCATATTCGTATTATGCGGTTAAGAAACGAATCCTTGTATTTCACTGTACGTCCGAATACAGGCTTGAGGGTAAACTGATGTGCTTTTTTAGCATGGCGAGTATTGCGGTTGAATTGCTGTAGGGGTGGAATGCAACTGGCTATTTCATTTGAACAGTTGTGGTGGAAGTACCGATAAAACAATGACAGGCAGGAGACATCACAATCCTGTCAAGTAGCTCCAAATATGTCATGTTACCAGACCAGATATGAGCGTTGTACTCAAGTTTTGGGCGAATGAACGCCTTGTAGATTCTAGCCAGATCAGAAGGGGTGAAATATTTCTTGCATCGCTTAAGGAAGCCTAGACATTTCGCAGCGTTCTTGGCGACATCGAATATGTGGTCATTCCAATGTGGTCGTTAACGCACATACCGAGGATGGAAAGTCTTTCGGTTTTGGCGATGCAAGTGCCATTCATGGGTAATGGCAGAGTATTGAGGTTTCGCTTTAATGACAGAAGACAGCATTGTGTTTTGGAAGCATTAAATTCCACTCTATTGGTTATACCTCACTCAAGAATGCTGTCAAGATCGGAATTTAATGAGCTTAACATACGTTGCCGTTCCTGTTCAACGCCCGAAGATTAGGGGCGTTGCCCTGGAAACGAGTATGTAAAGCTGAGGTACTGTCATCATCAAAGGAATGGATTGGATAGAAGTGACAGACAGGAGGTCATTGATAAAAATGAGAAAGAGAGTCGGAGACAAAACAGAGCCTTGAGAGAAACCAGCATTTATTTGGTGAGTTGCAGACTTGAAACCGTCCAAAACAACTTGTATTGAACGGTCCGAAAGCTAATTTCGAATCCATTGAATAAAGGTAACATCGATCCCAAATGCACGCATTTTCGACAAGAGAGCTTGATGCCAATCTCAAACGCCTTTGAAATATCAAGCGCAACGACCTTGCTTTCACCACCATGGTGAATAGATTGTTTCCCTTTTCGGTTAGATATGTCATCGAATCACCAGTGGACGGTTTATCAGCGTTTCCATGACCTTGAAAAGAAGGGACGTTAGTGCAATTGGTCAGTAGGAGGAGGGAGAGGAAGATTCGCGTTTTTTGGGGACGGGCTGGACAAATGCTGTTTTCCATCTTCTCGGAAAGAGCCTGAAGAGTTCTGAAGAATATGACAGATAGAAAAGCTTACGCATTGGTTTTGTCAGCGTGGAAGAACACCTCTTCAGAACGATAGGGGAAATACCATCTGGACCAGCAGATTTATGTATGTTGAGATCTTGAAGAACTCTTGCCACTGTCCAATTCCAAAAACGGATCGGTCCAATAGAAGATTCTACGCGCTCGAGTACAGGGAGAGACAAAGTACAATCTGGCAGCGTTGAGCCTCAACTTTTGGCCGTAGGAGAATTTGATACGATTAATGTGGGTATTGCAGTCATTTCTGGCTCGTTTGAACTTTTTTCGGTTTTCCTCAGTTGGGTTAGCCTTAAATGACCGAAAACTTACCTCTTTAGCCCTGATAGCTTCTTTACAGCTCAAGTCACACCACACGTTTTCCTTAGGTCTGATACACTTTATCCATACCCAGGTGAATTAAATTTGTAATCATATCGGCAGCGGCATCCACGTCGTTGTTGAGGAAGCACAACGACCAGTTAGTGGAACCGTTTAAAGCTTCCCAATTGGCTTTCTCGTATTGCCATACGGTTCTTTTAGGAGCTCGTTCTTTAACTGTGTGGCTGGAGTACGAGAAATTCGCCGATATGATACAATGGTCTGACGAACCTAGAGGCGATAATACATTTAAAGTGTATTTATCAGGGTGAGAGGTAAAAAGCAAGTCCAGAGTGTTGGTGTTTTGACCGCTAATGTCCGGTATCCGTGTCGGCTCATTTACAATCTGGGTTATATTATTAGCCTCAGCAAAGATCTCGACATGCCTTCCTTCGGGTGTTGTCTGTCCAGAATGTCGAAGCCAACTTGAATTGTGTATATTAAAATCTCCCGCAATGACGATTTCAGTATGAGGATAATGGGTTAAAATTCTGGTGATGGAATCAGACAGTGCATCAAACTCATTATAAGTTGAATACCTGTCTTGGTTAGGGCTTCTGTAAATAAAACAGTAGTGGATTAATTGCCTACGGACATGGACTTTTAGCCAAATAAAATTAAATTCCGGATTGGAACATTGGCCGTATTGAGGTAGAAGTTGGTAGGCTACATCACTACGTATATAGACAGCGAGAACGCGATGAGAAAGGAATAATGACACTAAGTTATATCCAGGCAGGCTAAACTCCGTTAGATCAGAATCAATAATTCGGTACTCTCGAGAATAAAACTGCGTATGGATTTGATGTGTATATGGCAGTCCACTGATGATCCCAAAAAACCACATCTTGGTGAAAAGCCTTTGAAACTATGGGTCGCAAAAATCATATATTGATATAAAGCACCGACAATTGTTGCACTTCATGGGCTACTCGTGTATGAGTCTAAGACTTACAATGTCCGTCCTCCTGTACTACTACCGTTGCTGATGGAAGCACCGGCCGCTGGGCGCGGGCAGACACAAGACCTTGAGGAGGGTTATATCCCTTAACGAGTTTGGATCGCTTCTTGCTTTTTGGATCAGAAGAAGAGAAGGAATTTCCCAATGAAAGGGCGGGCGTTGGAGAGGTTTTCATGAGCCGACCGGAGTGCTTGAGCCTTCAGCCTGTGATCACTCAGTGCCTTCCTTTTCCTTTTTACAGAAAATGACAAAAAATTATTAAATGATTTTTAATTCACTTTTGATATTGACATCAAAAAAACTGTTTTAAAAAAGTTGCCGAAGAAATTTCTTGGCAGAATTTAGTAAGTTTTTCATTTGAGGGGAAGTTGTGTATTCTCTCGTTGCCTTTCATTTTTACTATATTTATGAGTTGTGGAACAGCTTTAAGCAGTTTTTTAGTAACTTTGAGTAGCTTGAAGTTACTTGAAAAAGTAAAGGAACAGACCTCTTGTAGTGGTCAATATATTTTTAAAATTAAAATTCTTACAACCGCCAAGAAACGTCACATCCTTCCCAAGTCGCCGCCATGTTTCCGTCATGACAAACAACAATTTGCAGCTACAAAGCTACAGAATTTCACAAATCTTCAAAGCACATTTCAGTTTTCTTTCATGCAGCAATCTAGCTAGTCATTTCATTCCATATTCTCAAGTCGAGTAAAAGGGACACCTAATTTTTTTCCGAACAGGTAAATTTTTCTGTTTTCTTTTTCTCTCGCTCACTAAATTTTTCCACCATCTAGGCATCTATCTTTTTCGCACACATCTGCAGAAGTGCTGAGGCTGACTGCAAAGCTCAGCTGTTTCTTTTTCGATTTCCTTCCACAAAATTGCAAAAGAGAATCAACGAGAACATAAAATCGAAAAAAAAAACTCAATTTTAGAAGAGCAATAGAGTGAGAGAAGAGGAAGAAAAAAATGGAGAAAAAATCCCCATCATCGTCAAAGAGAAATAAAAAAGTGAGTACACCAGAGGGGCAATCAAATTCATGACACGAGAAGTGAAAATGAAATATTTTTCTCTACATTTTTTCACTTTATTCGCGTATCTTGGGGTGGATGTTCGTGTCGGTCTCGCGCACGGTTAAAAAAACGTGAAACAATAAAAGTTGCAATTTTTATTCGGCGTAGATTCCAAAACATTAGAAAAAAACACCTTTTTTTCTATAAATTCATCGCAGCGTGCTTAAAAAGTCGAGACGAAAAAATCGAGTAATAAATTTGCAAGAAAAAAAAAACGTGAACGTTCATTTCATTGTGCCCCTGCTACACACGTCGGGATTTGGGAAAATTGTGTAAAACTACGCGTGCTATTTTTTTTTCTTTTAGCAGTTCGTGATAAAGTGAAAAACAGCAATATCATTGGATTACTTTTTATATAATTTTGCAGATTTAATTGACCGAAGAAATACGATAAAAATGGTAAAAAGAAAATTCTATTTTATTCTCTTTATGTCAAGATATATATTTTATTTTTTTTTTTGTGTGGTGTGTATATTTTTCTTCTTGTTGAGACATTTGCTTTGCTTTTGTCGGTGTGTGCGACATTTTGCTGTTATTGCAAGGAAAACAAAAACACATGGATTTGTCTAATTAGCTTACATTTTATATGTAAATGTTTTTATCGGATAAATTTGTTATAAAAAAATTTTCAAAAGTAAAAGGCAGACTGAAGACGCAAATTATTAATGTGACACTGACATGTGATGGAGAGGGAATTTGTAGCAAGCGAAAAATGTATCAGCTGAGAGCTGTGGTTCATTACAGTGGCTTACAGAATTTCCGTCACAAGTAAACAAAACGCATTATTGGGTGAAAATAAATTGTTTTGATTAGAATTGTCCTTATTTGTGATAATTTTTTATAGTTTAAAAGTAAATTTAATAAACATTGCTTTAGAGGTTAGGCCTTGGTGAATATGTTTTTGTAGATTATTGCATATCCATGGCATGCTGCATGTTATTCGGCTTCGAATGTTTATAAATAATAAAACACCAATTTAGTTATAAGTTTTATTTGAGTCACCATGGTGACGAACAGATAAACAAAAGGACGAATTATTATTCTTATTTGAAGTAAATAACAAAAAAATTGATTTGGGGTCTTGGTCGCAACCTCATTCCACCGCCACGTGTCGTTTTCATTATGTTTATTATTATTTTCAAATTAAACACCTGTTCCCATTCAAATGTGGGAAATTTAAATAAATGAACACATGAGGTGGAAACTTTTCTGTAAACTATTTAAAGAGAACCCTTCACCCTTAAATTATAGTGGAAATGTGTCTCGTTGAGGCATTAAAGAATAGTAAATTCAATAACAGGATTTCCTTGCAGTTATGCTTGATTTCTTACCATTGTCTGGTTGATTGAAAAAGAAAGCTTTTTTAGTTCTGTTTCAAAATAGGAAGGTATAGTTTATGATCATTTTTCAACTTTTTGAAAGGTGTAAGGGTCAGTTGCGTCACAAAGTGAACTACGAAAATAGTTTAATTTTGATTTCGGTATTTAGACATTCTGAGCAAAGGTCATATTTTTAGCTCAGCAGAACCAGAGTTGAACAGAAGGGAAAATAAAGTAATACAAAAACGATAGAATTGGCGGTCGACGTTTGATAAATTTTATTAAATAACTTCAATAAGAGAGCTCGATTCAGAGCATCCTTAATAAGCTTAAACTTTGTTTTTTCGAACGAAAAAAAAAATTACGCTTAATGTCGAATAAAATATCATGTCAAACGCAATGTGTGAACTTTTCGCCTAGGCAGTTCGATTTATTTACCAAAGTAGGAAAGTATTCCAAATCTACAAAAAGCGAGTTAAAACACCCCATCCATTAATGAAATTCAGAGCTGCATATTCTGAATTTGAGATCTTGACAAAATTTATTCAAACATGTTGTCCAATGCACAATTTCGAGTTCGGGCGGTCGCGCTTTGACAGATTGTGTAGAAACAACGAGTTTATATTAAGTTTAAAAAATGTGACCTGGCGCTTTTTTTTTAAATTCGCAAAAACTAAAAACCCACTCAAGTATGCTTCCAATATCGGAATTTAATGAGCCCCAGTTCAACGAGGATGAGATGAAGAAAACGAATAGAAAAAGCTGAGGGTACTGTCATCAGGAAAAAATTAGTAATTAGATTGAGGATCGCAGACAAAACGGAGCCTTGGGTAATCCTAGTGCGGACTTGAAAATGTTCAAAAAACTTGAATTGAACGTTCCGAAAGGCAATATCTAATCCATTAAAGAACGGTATCATAGATTCTAAATTTAGACAGTTTGATGCTAAATCTTGTCAAAACTTGTTCGACAAACCTTGATAAACCTTGTCAAGCGCAACGATCTTACTTTCACCACCATGGTGAATAGATTGATTTCACTTTTCGGGTTAGATATGACATTAAATCAGCGGACGTTCTGAAGGTCATAAACAAGTTTTGGGAATTCATATATTTCATAAGCGGACGATTTATCAGCGTTTCCATGACCTTGAAAAGAAAGGAAGTAGACTAATTACTTCTAATAGGATGAAGAATAGGTGTAGTATTAAGTAGTATTAGGTAGTCTTACACGGAATGGTAACACTGTTAGCGTAGTCAAAATAGGCGACTACTGATCACACCTACTCCAAGTGTTAATTGGCTGTCCTCTCTCTATAAGTAAACATAAGCATTGAAGCAAATAAACTATTTACTGAATTATATTAAAAGTACCGGTGATCACACTTTCGCTTTTTTTTCTTAGAGCTGCTTGACAAATTCGTTTTTTTAATTTCTCGAAAAGATATTTTAGGAATAGGACAAATAGAAAAGCCTACGTAGTGGTAATATTGATTGCTTTATTCTTTACAGGTTCTGCAAATGCATCTGTGCATTGCTTCGCTTCCATATTGTTGATGATCTTTTCTCTTCCTTCGTAGCAAGCTCCCTTTCGTATTCCCTTTCGAAGCCACGACTTGCATGCCTTCCTTTTTGGCGTTGTTTGCTTAAGCAATTTCGGAGTCGAATCAGAGGTTTCTCGGAAGTTGTTGTGCCAACCCCTGCACTTCGACACTGCGTTCTTTATGGCTTGTCGACATTGCTCCCATTGGTTTTACGAGTTTTTATCAACAGTCTTGGGATTCCTCGCTTCCGATTGACGCAGAAATCACGTGCTGATCACCACCCTGGTTTTTAGCCCTACTTTATCGATGAACCTGGGTCGCATACCGGACGGAGATGTCATCGTGTAGGCTATGCATTCGGATCCTCCTTCCAAAGATGTCCGTTCTCCCTATTTTGGCGTTAAAGTCGCTTAAGATAATTTTATTTTCATGTTTGTTGCATTGCATAAACATTACTTTCTTTTTTTTTTTGTCGGAGGTTGCTACTATCCGTTGGATACACAACTACAGGTCCATTGTACCACCATTCAGACACCTTACATTAATGTACTTAGTTTTCCCGTCTTTCCAAGAAAAACGAGAAGGAGCTTCAGTGATAAAGAGCTTAGATGTTCGCCACTCACCACGTCAGAGCCAAAGATCCGCCACCTGATGCGAGAATAGGCCGGACAACTGCAGAGAAAGTGTTCTGCTGTGTCATCCTCCTCACCGCAAGCAGGACAGGTAGTGGTGTCGCTTAACACATTTAAGTGTTTAGCAAAAGCTTGGTGGTCCGAAAGAACGCCTACAAGCAGCCTACAGTCGATTCTCCTCAGAGATAGAAGAAAAGATGCTGACGTTTTGCAAATGTCCGGGCGCAGTAGTTTGGTTTGTCTACATCCACCGCAATCGATTCACCGAATCTTGTTTTCACGAGAAACCCAAGAATCGATAAAAGACATGACTAAAGATGCAGGCAGACCCAACACAGGTTCGGGTCCTGAGAAAACTTCTTCTGAACCTTGCCTAGCAAGCTCATCCGAGATCTCATTTCCCTGGATGCCAATGTGACCTGGTACCCAGACAAGATTCACTGTGCTCAGTCTTCCGATCAAATTAAGAGAAAGCTTGAGTTCTAGCACTATTACTTTTTATTACTCAACAATGAATTTGGAAACATTTTTCTGTACCCTAACTGCAAATCAAGAATCAATAATTCACTAACACGTTTTCTTCTAAGTGAATAACTACTCATTTGATAGTGTACAATTAAATTAATTTGAACGATTCAATTGTTCAGACGATCAAAGAGCTTGCACTGTAGCCGCTGTCTTAAGACAGTTTTCGTTGTTCTAACGTGTTCTTCTGAATTGTTAACTGTAAAAACAAATTGTTTCTTAGACTACAGGAGTCAAACAAAGTTCCTCCACGGCGACTGTGTAAGTATTTTTAGTCTTCTCCCACAGCCACCATATAAGAACTTCCAGTCTTCATATTTTTTTCCGACAAGGATATGATCAGGAGTGATTGATTAAAGTATGAAACTGTTGGCATATTTGTAAATTTATCATTGATTCAGCATATTTTCCTTATATTTTTGGCATCTTATTTCCTTTGACTGTAAGAGCCCAGACGTGAAATTATGTTTTTTACCAATCAATGCCCGTCCCGGACTTCCCTTTCTTCAACACCTATAAGGTTATTGTTGGAAAAGGACGTAAGATGGCGTCTACCGAATGTGACGGTTTAATTAAAAATTACTACAGTGGAGTCTGGGTAGCATGAACCACCCCAAATGACATTAGCACCCACTTTTTATGCTGGGTACGTGAACATCACATAAATTCGATAGCGTGAACAAAAAAATGTTGAGCTTCGCTGGAACATATACGATACAATTGTACATTGTACACAAACTGTTCACTGTAACTGTGGAAATAACTGCACAAACATATGCAACGGGCTTGTCTTTTACAATAGATCAATTTACTTCTCACTATGGTTTCGTGCAAAATTTCAACTAAAAAACCGACGTTTCCGACTTTAAAAGTGAAGTGTTTGAGAAACTATACAAAGGTACCTACAACAAGTTGGTCTAGGAAATAGGGGACGGCTGAATCTACTTCTTTGACCATATTAGAAAAATATTAGAAACAAAATCATTAAAAAGGTCGCCAATAGCAATGCTGTGCAAAAACGAATATGAAAAAAATAGACAAGCGCTAAAGATTTGTTTACCATGAAATAAATGCATTCTAAAAAATTGACAAAAGTACTTCCCAATTGCATTTATTTAATATTTAAAAATTATTGGAACAGCTTGTGCAATAATTAGTTCACGCTATCCAGACTGTACTGTAGTTAATTTTACGTGTCCATTACCACGATGGTTCGGTTATGCTGTAGTTTGGATATCTACTTTCACTTTTTGCATTCAATCTTTAACCCAGCGTTTTTGTCTAATCAAACAAAATGTCGAGCAAATTGTGAGACCGTGAAAAAGCAAAAACTTTAAGGACTGTTCATAAATGTATTCATGAATTGAACATTTTCATTGCTTCTACCTCAAAAGTATTATCCCCCCTATCTTGGTATCCGTTCCGAAAGGAAAACTCTCCGATTTTATACGAATCGGACAATTTTCCTTCATGGTAATTGTTCCTATCACCTGTTCGGAACATTTCTCCGACAAAACGTAACTCATACCGGCAGTATACATTTCAACGCGATGAGCTGCTTTTTTTACATCAGGTTTTGACAGCCACCTGTCAATTTCTCTCCGATTGTCTCCGACATATATTCATCACGGAAATAATAATTTAGTTCGGAAAACGGATACGGTGAATGTAAATGAAGTCTCCGATTATATTTGCGTTGCGGAGAAAATTCCTCTCCGAACGGATAGCATGATAGGGGGGTATATTTAATTGATCTAATACCTAGTCTAAAAGAAAAAACTGACTCTAAATTGACTTTAATATCGAAATTTAAAAGAATAACAATTTTACCGCGAATTCAAAAATTCTTGCCGTGAACTGTCACACTTTATTCACCATCCACATAATGCAGTCGCGATCCACAAATCCACGAATGAAAAATTCGTTCGAACTTAAGCTTAAAATTGACACATTTTGATGCTAACATTTACAACTCATATTCGCGAGTAACTTAGACCAATAGAAGATGTCATGAGAATAAAATGTCAGAATTTACGAATATTTCCTTGTTCGCAGTTCGCAATTCGATATATTTTTCAAAAAATTTCAAAATTAAATTTTATCTTTAACCTTTTCTGAACCTTAATAGTTTGAAAGTTGATAGTTATTCCTAAAATGTAGCAAAGTCTGGTGGCAAGCACCTCAGTACTATTGAGGATATCCTCCAAAGCGCTCTCAAGAAGCTAGTAAGTTGGGCAGTTCAGTATAAAAAAAGTCATTGGGTGGTGGACTGCTTTAGATAAAGCGACCAATAGCTTTAAAATAAGCAAAGTCCAAAGATCAGCCTGCCTATGCATTGAATATGGCTTACACACGACTTACTCCGCTGCTGTAGACATTCTGTTTCACCTGACCCCCCTTGATATTGATATTTTTAGCAGACAAAAGCTAAAACAGCTGTTCGTCTCAAAGCTACGTCACAATGGACCGACAACGCTATTGTGCATGCTTCCATCCTAAATATAATAGGGAATATCTCTAGTAAAATCGATTACACCATTCCCCAATTTACCTACATTTCGGAAAATCATTCCATCCCCATCTTTCTGGGAAGAGGATGCATTCTTGGAGGATCCATTTTTACACCGACGCATTAAAAACCAATGATGGGGTGGGTGTAGTGTATTCTCTGACAGACTAAATCTTAGTCTCTCCTTCCGTCTTCCTGATCATGGTTCCGCGTTCCAGGCGGAAATAATGGCGATTAATGAAGTCTTGCCATTTTTTCGGACAATCAGGTCCTTGGAGTCAGTGTCTGCAAACTCTATAGTAGCCCCAGACTGCGATCGTCTCTTCAGGAGATGTCGAAGCAGTTTAACATTCACCTTTGCAGGGTGCCAAGGCACAGGGACATTCCTGGGCTGATGAACTCGCCAAACTAGGAACCACGTTACTTCTCTCATCTGATAAAGGAGAAATTGGTACACCATTCGCTAAGGCTGGCTGCTACAGAGGAAACAAACTTTAGGTGGACAAGTGGTATCACATGTCTGGCAACAAAACGGATCTGGCCTAAGCTGAATCTAAAACGCTTAAAAAATTTGATCTCTCTTAGCTGACGGAACATTAGCACTGCTATAGAAGTCATCAGTGGACACTGTCTTATAGGCAGACAATGCATTCTCGAACGACTTTTGCATAAGTTGTATGGACGAAGAGGAGGGAGAAACGATCCCTCACCCGCTTTGTACATTCTCTAGGAAAAAAAGCTTCATCTCGGAGCCTTCTTCTAGGAATACACACGTGATCTATCAAAAACATTGACATCAAAGGTCTACTTCGCTTCGTCAGAAGCTCCAATTGTTTCAACGAGAAGGGGGAAGCTTTATCACAGATTCCTGTGACCAATACTTGGTCTTAGTGTGTTGGTTTTTATGCCGACAGCCACTTAAACTGAACTTAACCTAACCTTAAACGATACGGACAACAGAGCTTAATATGTTTGCGGAGGAAAAAAGTCTAAAAAAATGTAAACCACAAGTAGCTTTCGCAGTGTAGCAACTGTTGAACAATCAAATCAGTCGACATTTTTTAAGCTGTAACGTTAAGTTTATGTGTTGGCGTAGCGGAGCGGTGTCTTCCTTGCCACACTTAGACCCTTAAAGACCCATTGTAATACCCGTCAGTGGGCGATTAGCCTTTGTTGTGGCGTTCAGTTACCGGTCATTCTGTTAATTATGAAACCGGTTTTTATAGTGAGACATTGAATAGTTCTTTAACTGTTTTCTTGCTAGCTTGTCGGCCATCACATTGCCGGCTATTTTCATTTGTCTATGAACATAGCAGAGACATGCTTTGTTTTTCCATGCCTTAAGTCCTTCCGTAAATGCCGTTTATCTGTCAATACATTTACGTGACATTGACAACATTGATGCATTACGGGCCGCAGCAGAATGGGCTATCAAAATCACATTTTGGGTGATATGCATTCGAAGATGACATTGCCTCCTACATACATTTTAAAAATTTGAGCGTGCTCTACAAAACCTGTGCTGATCCAGTTGATTGTTTTGTCTAATTTTCAAAGCTCTATTGGTAGCTGAATTATGCCGATTTATGTCGGTTGCCACCACATTTTTCTACGACTTATTCTAAGTACTGCGTCGGACCCCCCCCCCCCCTTTTTTTTGCGAACGTCTGACAAACAACGAAGAGTAAGGACAGCTTCTCAAAAATTAATTTCCGTTCTGATTCGGCATTAAACTGTACGTCCCTTCTATTCGTGTTAAAAATGGACACCATTCGCTCAGTTTCCTACAGACTTAGCTGATTTTCTCATCCAAAGAATTTACCCTAACTATAACTTCCAAAAAGTTTTATTTTTTACAGCAGCAGGTAAAATATTTGATTTTTATTTTGCATTTTTTGTGATCTTTGAATTTGGTTGTTGGCTGCTACCTTTAGCGCACTCAGATTAACAGACTAAAATCAAATTATAACTTTTTTTTATCTCTATTTAGAGATCCCTGGATTTGATCGATGTCTGGTGCACTAGTAATGGGCTTTCAGTGAATCCTCCTAAAACCACGGTTGTTCTCTTTACGAGAAGGAGAATCGTCACTGGTCTGTCCCATCTCGTGCTTAAAGGTGTCACCATCCCTATATCCGATGAAGTCAAATATCTGTGTGTAATCCTTAATAAAAAACTTCTATGATAAAGCGCTCTCGACCTTCTGGCAGTGTAAAGGCGCTTTTGGTAAGACATGGGGCTTGTCTCCGAAACGGGTCCTTTGGATCTATACGGCCATGATTAGACCGCTACTCTCATACGCATCAGTTGTTTGGTGGAACAGGCTTTCGCGGAAACGTGTTACTGCTTCTTTTGCCAAACTCCAAAGAACGGCATGTCTCGGCTGCACAGGGGCCTTCCCTAGCACCCCGGGCTCTGCTCTAGATGCTTTGATGAATCTTCCTCCCCTCGATTTATATATCATGGGGTGTACGCTAAAAACCATCTTTCGCTTAAAGAGAGGTGGTTTTTGGTACCATGCGCACTGGAATTTTGAAGAACTTGCTCGAGAATTATCCTTTGACCTATGTCATATGGATATGCCTTCTGATGCAATGACACCAGAAATCCTTCTGCGAAAAAACTACCACGTCAACTTTCCACAGGTAACTGAATGGCTTCGGTCAGACTCTGAACCATGGATTGAATGTCATCGTATTTTCACGGATAGCTCCAAAACCGGGCAGGGGTCTGGTGCTGGTGTCTTTGTGGAATGCGATGATATACGACTTTACTACCCCTTGGGTAAACATGCATCTGTTTTCCAAGCGGAGATTTTTGCCATCCAAATGGCAATGCGCTATATTGTGAACAACAGGTGGAGGGCTAGAGGCATTTGCATTTGCATAGCCAACCTGCATTAAAAGCGCTTCTAAACTCTTTTACCTCGTCAAAGTTAGTGCTAGAACTCAAGCTTTCTCTGAATTTGGTCGGAAGACTGAAGACAGTGTCTGGTTACCAGGTCACACTGGCATCCAGGGAAATGAGATCTCGGATGAGCTTGCTAGGCAAGGTTCAGAAGAAGTTTTCTCAGGACCCGAACCTGTGTTGGGTCTGCCTGCATCTTTAGTCATGTCTTCTATCGATTCTTAGGTTTCTCGTGAACACAAGATTCGGTGTGTTAAATGTGTTGGGCTTAAGCGACACCACTACCTGAGGAGGATGACATAGCAGAACACTTTCTCTGCAGTTGTCCGGCCTATGCTCGCATCTGGTGGCGGATCTTCGGGGCTGACGTGGTGAGTGCCGAACATCTAAGCTCTTTATCACTGAGTAAAAAACTAAGTACATCAATGTAAGGTGTCTGAATAGTAGTACAATGTACCTGTAGTTGTGTCTGAGCGCTCCATCGGATAGCAGCAACCTCCGACAAAAAAAAAATCTATTTAACAAACGACCGACTAAATGTTGATTAATTTCGGGTTTATTTTTTATTTGGTACTTTCTGATAGCCTACAATACTGGACTAATGTTGATATTTAAATATCTCTAATACGCCCACAAATATTCGTTTAAACAAATTACCCTAAATTACATCTTTAATTTGATATTAAATGCTATCATGGTAGTTGTGTGCGTGTGGCTTATTTTTATTTATAAACGCAAAATTTCGTCCCCGTTGATTATCATATCGTCGAAATTATTTAGTCACTATTTGATAATCGAAGCCAGTTATTGCTTAACTTGCGCTTTCATTATTACACCATTGGGCGTGAAATGGCAACTTTCGGTTTTGTTCTCGAGATCAGTAAGTTCGCTCCACGTTCTTCTCTGACTGTGAGTAACAAAAATTTAAATGAAACCAGTTTTAAAATTGATCACTGAGCAAGAATTAAGTATTTAGTCATCCAGAGACTTGAATAAGTTGCGCGAATATGTTTTCGTTTTGTTTATTTTTTTTTCTTTGGTGGAAATATCCTGACAGACACGTTTAGTAATTTTGTTGCATTCGCTTAAAGAACAAAACCAAAAAAAAGATTTACTTCCATTTTGAAGGATCGGTTCAAATTTCATTTCAACTTAACTACAAGCAATGTGAGTCTGAGTCAGTGCGGTTTTATGTTTGTCGTTTATCAATAAATATTGTCTTTCTCGTGAAAGAAATGTTTACATATTATGCGCAAGTTATTATTGAAATTTCCAAGTAATATTGGCTTTAGGGATTTTGTTACACATCAGATGAAATACAATTATTGCGAGTTTTTGTTTGATTACGGGTTAGAGCTTATTATATTTCTGTAAATCAATGCAAAACAAAATAAACCACACTTTGGAGCGCAATATTTTCTCTTCATATAAACTTGGTACAGCAGTACAAGAAGAAGGAGGCGTACAATCATGCGTACAAAACTTATAGCAGTTGATAACTGTTCCAAGTTATCGAAAGAGCGATACAGAAAACCCACAATAATAAGACTCACTTGGCGACTATTATAATTTTTCTATTGAAATGTTATACGATCTGAATTGTTTTATTTTCCAAGATATTTGAGTTATGAAATATTATTAACTTTCCTTTCGTTTTCCAAGATTTGTTGGATTTTTATAAGAAATTCTATAATTTCGTATCAGATTATTCTTAATAATCCAACTAAAAATAAAGTGCACGACTGCGTCATGCGAAACTTGTTCATCATAAAAAAATTGTAAAAGTTTTCGGAATTCCCTTTATTAGTTTTTGAGATATTGACGGTCTTAAAAATTACGGTTATTTGAATGTTTTGACAAATACTGAGTATGCAGTATTTTTGGCCCCATCCCAAAATCCTTGGGACGATTTTCTAGAAAAATAGTGATAAGTTGTTTTCACCAAAAAAAAATGCTATGACAGGTACCGATATTTCAAACGATAAACCAAAAATTAAAAAAATGTCGTCAGTTGTAACCCTTAAAACCTTATATAAGAAATTTAAAGCAAATCCGTCGATTTGCGATACGACGCCCGGACAGACAGACCGACGGACGGCATTGACGGACTTTTTGGGACTTCTCTACAGTCTTAATATCATCCCTTATACTCAGTTTGAGTTCAAAATTTCCGCACGATCGCAATAACTTTCTCTTTAGTATACGAGAAAGTTAAAAACTTCAAGCTAGCTGACCTTAAGGCCCTCGGGTTGAGTGTTACTGACTAAAGACATATCTCTGTCCTAGGTTTTGCATCCTTTTTATTCCTCATATCCCTCCTTACGGGTTGTATATGCAGCCAACTAAAGCAGCCATCGCAGACTTCTGAAGAGGACTTTATATAGGAACCCTTAGACCATTTAAACACGTACTTGCGTCTGTAACTTATTTTGTTTAATTTTTATTTTACGACTTCGGTCATCTCCCGTCGTGCTCAAACTACGGATTCACATGCACACTTAGCGAAAGTAATTAAAGGACAAGTAAATTTTTATTCGAGTGATACTGCAGTTATATTTCTACCCCGACCCCCAGCACGAACGCATAGTGTTGCTACTTTCACCTTCGTATAATCTTTAAGCACTTACTTGCTAACTTATGTGGTTCTACAATCTGGGTGGAACTGGGCCTAAACCATTAAGACGGTTTTTGATTTACAAGTGCGTTTTCTTACACTTGAGCGATCTAATACGATACCTTCACCTGATTAGAGTCGAAGATTTTGTCGTCTGAAGAGCTAGTGTTAATTCGCTAAGGCCCAATGCGCAGTTTTTTTGAATAGGTAGATGTCGCTGTACAGCTCGTAAAGTTTGTTTCCTTCAGAGAAATTTTTCTTTAGATCACTAGGGCCGGACTATCAGAGGACACACAAGAGAAACAGCAATTAGCAAGCGTTATCCTTCGTTTAATTTCTAAATAGATGTTGTTTTCAGATTTGATAACAGAGCCGACGTTTCAATGATAAAAGGTATCCCTTCTTGTTAAACATAAAACATGTACTTTGCTTTGTAGTTTCGCACCGCTAGAAGATAGTATATCATGCTTGTGAGTATATCGACATCTAAAGGTGTACGTTAGGTCGTTACCTTCCTTGATGCAACAGCGAGCTTTCTCCACCGCCATCTTATATAAATTTATATAATTTCGCAGAAATCCTAAAATGCTCGTCTCTTTAGATGTCGCTTTAAATTCTTTAAACAATTGGTAGGTATCGATCTGAACTGTTAGTGTTTTCTCCAGGGTTTGCTGCATTGTGAATACTTGTGTCGATTGTGGACTCTCCGGGCCTAAAACCGCACTAATAGGGTCTAATCAGATCAGACCTAACCTAACCTAACAATATGTTTGTTCTAAGTTTAACTTATTGGCTAATTTATATAATTCAAAATTGAATATAGCGAAATAAGGGAAATAACATAACACACTTCGATTCTGTTAATTAATTTAAGAGTTAAGTAAGAAAGTTTGTTAGGTTAAATATAGGTTAGATTTAACAGGGGTGTAGGGAAAACGAAAACCGCGAATCCTGGGGAATTAGCTGAATTCAAAATTGAGAAAGTAGAACATCCTAAAACAATTTTTATGCCAAAGCAACCATTTTCAAAAGTCCATGCCATCTATTTCCTCTAAGTTTCCAAAAAAAATTTCTTTAACCCTGCTCAATTTTATTGACTCCATAGATCTTTTACTATCGAAAAGTGGCCATAGAACCTTAGATACCCTGTCGCAGCCCAGAAGATTTTTTCCTAAATAGTGCGCCTTTTTATGCAGAGGGAAGGTTTGATGTCTGCAACCGCACTATTGTCAATGCCACAGTGTCTTGGCACCCAGCACAGTCTTACTCGATTCTGACCGCTTAATGGCTTAAGCATTGCCAGCAAGTTTATTGATCTGTAAATCAAGCGGCGTAAGGCGCAGAAGGCTGTCCAGAGCTGCCGTTGGGGTGGTTATACTGGTCGTTCTCTGAAACGCCGCTAATTATCCGTAGATCGCTTTTTCGTTGCTTTCCATCATACTAGTGCGCCAAATGTAAGTATGGGACTTACCACCAGTGTATATAGCCAGTACATAACAGGTTTTAAGCCCCAAGTTTTTCCATTATAAGATTATTATTTTTTTTCGCTACATTAAGATTTCATTTGAGTAGTTTAATACTAGAGTTAAGAAAAACATTTCTCAGGTTGATTTAAGTTTAATTCCCAAACTACAATAATTCTGCACGAAAAACCTTCTCCTAGATCACTTTTGTGATTTATGTGGATGTAAAGCCCTGAAAATTAACTTCAAGATTATTTGTATTCATTGAAACTAAATGAATCGATAATTTTTGATCATTCGAAATTAATGGACGAAATGGAAAGATGTTTTACTTGAGTTAAATGATCTGCTCTACTAAAGCGAAATAGCTGATATAAACCCCAGCGATTTGTCCTTAGTGGCGCACAAATGTTTGTTTGTTTGTATACCGCTAGTGTTAGTATACTACTGATCGGGCCAAACCGTAGGAATATTAGAGTATTAAGAGGAGTCTTTACGGAGCACTGTGCTGTGGACTTTTGCAGAAGCTGCAGGGACGTTGAAGAAATTGAATCTGTTCGTCACCTGTTATGCGAATCCGCGGGCTTTAATATCATAAGGTTCATGACCCTCGGCAGTTACTTCTATGATGAGCTGAAGGATGCAAGCAAAATCGAGCTAAAAGACCTTTTCAGATTTGTATACAAATCAGGATGGTTCTAAGAGAGCGACACTTTGAGCCTCTAACAGCGGTTTCTTTTTGTATACTTTCAGGTGTTTTTGTTTCGAGTAAAGTACCCTAAAGGACCAAATGGACCCAATGGACCCAACTTGCTGGTCTATGTGAGCCGTGACTACCGTCACAAGGGCATCCTCCACCCTACCTACCTACTGCTAGCGTTCGCTTATATCTTTGTCCTTGTTTATTTCAATAATATAAAGAATCCGCCGACCGTTGCAAGCGATGTTGTTCTACATACATATATCTTGATGATGCTTTTTATTATAGGATGCTTTGAAGCTGACGAAAAGATGGAGATCGACGAATCTTCTTCTTCTTAACTATTTGACATGGTATGACATTTACGTGCCGATAAGTGTCTTTCTGCCCTGAGTGTTGTTTGAGTGGTTCGCACATTACATAATAAATTAGAGAACTGCAAAAAGAGGAAGTGAAAATAACAAATCCCGATTTACCTGGGAACATTGCTAGTCGTCCTTCGGACCGTGTAGACATATTAAAAAAAAAATATATATTAGGCTTCACCTCCCATACAGGACCTTAAAACTTGTCTTTTCGTGTGGGGGAATATAATTTTTAAACGATGGAAGGGGATCCCTTTCTTAGCAGTCCAACGCACTAACCACTGCACCCAGTGTAGACATAGGCAATTTTAGAAGTGCTAGAGGGAACGCTGCAAAGTATGTATCAAACTGACTCATGGCTCCACGTGTAAACTTCTCTCCGTGTTTGTAGTTTAATTTGTTCAATGTTTCCAAATCCCTACCCCTAAATCCCAACTTATTTTACCAACGACTCAACAAAAATCCTTGATATTGCGTAACCCCACTATAAATTCCCAAAATAACTCCACCGAAAATTTCGAGCATGCGCATCTAGAAACTCTCCCTCAAACGAACAGACAACCCCTAGGAATTTTCAGCACAGCAAACAAAAAATCCTCCCCTTCCTCAAGGGTAGTTTTATTGCAAACTAAAGAGAGAACTTCAAAAAAAAAAATGTCCCAGCACTGTGTATTCCATCCATTCGATTTGTATAATGCGTGAGCAAAATTAGAGAATGCAGGGCAAAAAAAAAAAAAAACAACTTGAATATTTACCCTATATTTGAATTTGATTAAATTCCTCTCATTCGGGGGTGGTAGTGGAAAAGAGAATGTTAGAAAACAAAAGAAGCACGTAGCAAAATAAAAATCAACAAATACAAAATAAAAACAAACACCGGTGCATGTCAGAGAAATGTCAAATAATTGTCACTGGGTTTTCTTTTCTGTTTTTTTTTTGTTTTGCTTCCTTTTTTTCTTGCTCCAATTTTTGCTGTTGCTGTTGTTGTTGTTGTTGTTATTCTCTCTGCAAGGTTATGTTAGGAAGAATGCTTCTGTCTGCTGGGATAATACTGATATAAGCATAAAACTTGCCATCATCATCAGTCAGTGCGAAAAGAAGGTGTAGTCAATCTAATGATGGACGACGCAATTTGTATTTAATCAAATTTTGGGTGTGGCAGAATCATGTCGATGGATATTAGCGAAGTCGACGATGACAATATAACTGCAAGGACTTATTTGCCTCCTTATTGATTTTCCTTTCGTCTTTATCATGCCAGTCGTTCATTTGCACCTCTCGCTCTACCGTCGAAAATTTAGTCATTTCCACCGTTTAATACAATTTAGCAACAACTAAGTACCTATGACGTTCGTGTATAGTTGTATAGTTATAGTTGTGCGATTTAAGTCATCCTTCTACTTGGTGTAGCATAACATTTAGCAATGTGCTTCCTTGACACCACCACCACCACCACCTCAACCACCACCTCCAACAGCAACCCCCATTATTTATTTATCGCAATCGAATGCATTTGGGATTGCCATTGCCGTGACTTGAATTTCCCACACGCATACATATATAACATAAATATTATCCTTTCGGTGATTACCAACCTATACCGAGGACTATCTATCTATTGCCGCAGCTAGCGATTTCGAGCAATTTGATTCGAATTTGGAAATCCAGGCCAACAACAGCAGCAGCAGGCAGAAGCACCCTCAGCCTCAGCTTTGGCTTCAGCAACATAGCGACGAAGAACACAACGTGTAGACGATGTGAGTATGCATGTGTCAGGATATTGGTGCTTCTATACCTACACTGGCTGGCTGGCTGGCTGTATAAAGGAATCGAGAATTGCGTTATCCTTGCTAAGCAGCGACCCACCGAAAGGGTTCCTTTTCAGTCGAAGAGAACAGTACGTGTGGTGAAGACGTGTTTCAATTTACTAGATGAGAGAGTTATCATATATATTTTCTTAAATCTTTGTGGTGAAGGAGATTCCTTTTATTTTTCTCTGATTGTTGGAGACTTTTTTAAGGACATTTGCATCAGTTTTCGAGTGCTGTTTGTTGTTGTTGTCCGCCCCCCCGAAACGAAAAAGTGTGAAACAATAAAGTGTCGGCACTTTTGGTGTGTCAAAAAGTGAGTCAAAAATTGAATTTTCTCTAACAGTCTGCTGTGGGTTGAATTATTGATTTTTTTAAGGATGGGTATAGTTGGTTGAAAATGGTACATTTTTCAATGAAAATGGTTGGGCGTTATTGTTGGGCATTTTGAAATTTACAATTGGGTCTGTTCATGGGGGTGGACTTGTACTTTGATGCCACCATTTTAATCTAGTTTGCACTGTAGGTAATATGTGAAGTTTAATTTAACAAAATATGTAATGTATTCATTTTATTATTACATGAACAGAAGTTGATGAAATAGGTACCTGTTATTGTTGCTGTGCTGTCCTTTAAATTTCGCGGAATTTACTTAATTTTTCAGACCTTATTAGATGTTTTTTTTATAGCTATTGAACTTTATTGCTATAGTGCAAATATAAATATTAAATATACATTTTTTCTCTTCAGTTTGAGTTTGAGTTTGAATTTTTTGTATCCCCACTATCTACATCGAAGAACATATTCTTATTTTTAATGTTTTCTTTGAAGTATACAGTGAACGACATAAGTCTACGTACACTTACTTTAAATTGAAGTATCCTCACATATATTTACGTATAAGTCAGACCAGAATACCACAGTATTGAAAAACTTTTTTAGGACGAAATTAATGGGTATCCGACGAAAATAAAATGGTATGGTGCTGGGGTCCACTATCACCCTAACGCAAGTTATATCCGGTTAAAGTGATAATGCCCGATTTTGAGGTATAACTACTCTAAGTGATATAACTTTACATATTTAGTGTGATTTTATAAGCCAAAAAAATTATAATGCCGTAAGGGGTTACATGGGTTCATTTGGGGAAAAAGTGTTCTATATTCAAAAATTTTTTTTATATAAAAAATAAAATATTTTATTCGAACTTTTTACTGTCTTAAAGATATACGTTTGAAAAAAAATTTCTGAAATTTTCAAAGGAAAACATTCAAAACTCTCTCATTGTGTTTTGAGAAAAAGTGCTAATTCTGGTAAAATTTGCTTAACATTTTTTTTTAAATAGTTATGATTGAAAAAAAAATCCTTCGTCCTAGTCAAGATCGGTTGAGAACCCACTTTGTAAACACAATTTCGAGAAAAACACGTTTAAAATTTGGATAACCTCAAATAAACCTCATGATTCAATTGAGGTCGCACCTTCCCAAGGCTGTATCTCCGAAACTTTGACTTGAAAATTTAGGATAATATTCTCGAGATGTTGTAGAAATTAATAAGACAATAAAAAAAAATCAATTTTTTTAAACTTTGAAACCCATGTAACCCCTTAAGTAAGAATTAAAAAAATACAATTTTTAGCTTTTCATTTCAAATTTGATTTTCTCAAAAAATTTACTCCATCAAAATGTAATTCTGTTTAGGAGTTATTTCTCTAATAATTTCGTATGAATTTTTGAAAAAAACCAACATTTATGTAGAATAAATGTTTGGAGAAAAATGCATTTCAAATGAAAGCTGAAAAACTTAGTTTTCCAATTTTTGCTTCAGGCGTCATAACTTTTTTCGGGGTTTATAAAACCACACGATGCTAATTACATTTTTTGATTTTTGATTAACAAAATATGTTAAGTGGTTTTTCTAGCTATATCTAATATTTCTGAAGTTATATCATTTAGAGTAGTTATACCTCAAAATAGTATAACTATTCATTTTAAATTGATATAACTTGAGTGGGGGTGATGATAGAACCCTCTACTGTACCACATTTTTCTCGCCTGAGCTTCAGAAATAACTATTTAATAGTATTTTTTTTAAATTCAATCAGAAATCATTGGTCAAATTGCTATAAGCTAACATAACACAAATATATAAATGCAAAACGTTTACTCACTTTTGACGCTCACTGTATATATATTCTTTATTTCGTCTTTAATTTGTTTTTCGGTAATCTCGTAAGGAGACTTGATAATTTAGCACCAAATTATTTCAGTTTCTTGATATTTTGAATTTTTTTTCGTGAAAATACTCAATATATTGGTATCCCCAAACCGAAGCGATGCTCGCTAACGCTCTATAATTTGAGGTCGAACTTTTAGTTTTTCAGTAAATGAATTGAATCTTAACAAACTACTTGACCACATAAGATTGATATGTGTTGTGCCTGTTCCGTTCTTTCGATGCGATTCGTTCTAATGGTCCAATTCATAGCAATCTGGTTTAATGGGAAGAAGATCTGTTTACTGCGATTTAATTGCATATATCCGTTCTTTATTAATTAATCAAAATTAATAAAATATGACACTTTTATATATGTTTTAAACCTATTCGTGGTGACATTTTTACACTAACGAGAATGCAATTGCTAAAATTAAGCATTTAAACTAAATAAAATTTGATACTACCGTTATACTGTTACACTGAAAAAATTTCACCTTGAATTTTGTCCAGTTATTTTTCCTACCTAAGAGAATTCAAGAAATATTTTGTAGCACGCTATACCTTCGAAGCAAAATAGATATTAGCGCCTGCTATAACTTGACATAAAAGTAATCTCGACTTTGAGTAATTTAATTTAGAGTTTTTAGGGTTAATGTATCGAGGAGGTTATCTATATACGAAGCTAGGGTTGCTGTGACGGTTTAAGCTTACCGATAACGAGGCATGATAAAATTGAGGATTTTGGGGTTCATACCGCCTACACTAAAAAATATGTCCACCGATGTTCAATGAATTGAAGACATATGTATATGGGTATGGTAGTTTGACTACTTATGTTGAAAAAATTGTGTTTCTAAATCTTTTTGAATTTGAATTGGGTTGAAATGCTTACACTAAAGTAAGACACGAAATTGATACCACACGGATCTAGGACAGTTTCCATCCTATTCGTTAAACGTTGAGGTATCTCAAATATTGAATAGCTCTTCAATTACATAATAGAGGAAAGTTCCCAAAATGAAGATTTTATGTAATAGAAGGGGCATGATATGTGCAAAGAAAGTGGAGGACTGCACTTTCTCGTCCATTTAGTTTCTGCTGAAATCGTTCAAGTATTCCCCAAGGCTTATTGAAAGCTTAGCTATAAAGCAGATTTTAGTAGGTCTCATTGTAATAACAATGCACAATCTATTTAGTGAGATCAGACTCTTATAACGTTCCAGATCAACTTACGACCAAACTTAGGACGAAAAGCAGATTTTGTCGCATATTACAACATCTGTCCACCTTAGTTTGATCTACCCGTATTAGGTTAAATGCACAGTGTGTACAATTGAATTTCACGTTCTATCTCACCTGGACAGAAAAGTCGAAACATCGTGCAAAGTGATCTGAGTAACATGTTTACTTTCATCAACGATTCTGATAGCCATATTTCATTAAAAATTATGTTAAACAAATTTTTTTATAATCGATGCACTTTAAGGCGAAAACAGGATTTTCAATTATGTATGTACTACTGCGACCATTTGAAACTACCCCTAATGTTGCGCGTAGACCTCTAAATGTACATAAATTTGTGATGACCACCAAAGGCTATGTCCATCTGGTCATGTCCGCCCCCGTTTATATATTTGAGCTGCAGCGCCAAAGTAAATGTACATATATATATACATGGAATACATGAATATATACCCAATTGATGCGCGAAATGTTGAGGTTCGATTCTTTCACAGTTTTATAAAAATAAAATCTTTGTAATGCTGAATTAGACGTTCTTTAGAAACGTTGTAGACAGTAGCCTTTGTAACAATAGTTTATTCCAACAATTTGTTCGTTTTTTTGTCCGATAAGTTCCTCAGGAAACGAAAGAAAAAAGTTTTAATAAAATTTGTTAATAATGATTTTAAGGATTCAACCATAAAAAATTGTTTGCCACAGTCACGTATTTTACTCAAATATTATTTTTTTAGTTCAACAATATAAAGGGTTTTCCAATAGGGATTTTTGACAGGTGATTGCGGCCATATTGTTGAAGCTGCATTTGTTAAATTGGCTGTCATTTATTGAATCTGTCTGCCATATCAACATGTCTATGCCAATAAACCACAAACCTGAAATTTCCTAAAATCCAACATTATCAATGCCAGAATTATGGAAAAGTGTTTCGGATGTGTGTCATCCTGCTTTCTAAATAAATAAAAAAAAAATTCAATGATATCTCGCTCACAGTTTGTTTTGTTTAAACTTAAAGATAGGAAACGCTTAATGAAAAAAACTTTATACATAAATAATAAGGGGTATTACAATATTAAAAAAGACCCAATGCCACACCCACTTTGCGATATATTATCAAGCATTCCATTTTGCTCTTGCGAAAGTCTGAATGTGAAATGTTCACTATTTGTTTAAAAAAACATTTCAGATATATTTTTTTTGTTTCAAAATTTGTTCTAATATTTTGCGCACACCATCAAAACCAGTTGTCGTCGTTAAACAAATTTGATATATGATGAAATGAAGGGTGTTAGAGGTATAGAACTTCGAATTGAAATAAATCACAAAAAAATTGTGTTAATGTCCATCAATTTGGCTTTATTGGAAGGATCAATTTATGCCATTAATGTTTACATATGATTTCGGGCATGTGGCCGCCGCGGCTGGTTCGAATAAAGACAAGCCTAGAGGTCCAATTTTCAAGCATTTGGGGCTGTATGTCGGCAATAACGCCACGAATGTTGGCTTCCAAGTCCCCTAACGTTTCTGGTTTGTTGGCGTAGGCGAGCGACTTCACATATCCCCAACGAAAATAATCCAATGGTGTCAAATCACACGATCTTGGTGGCAAATTGACAGGTCCATTCCGCGAAATTATGCGCTCATCGAATGTTTCCTTTAATAAATCGATTGTGACGTGCGCTGTGTGGCATGTAGCGCCGTCTTGTTGGAACCACATCTCATCCAACAAGACGGCCAACATGGCGTTTCAAGGGTCTCATGTGGATTCTCTTCACTCCAAATGCGGCAATTTTGCTTGTTGGCGTAGCCATTCAACCCAAAATTAGCCTCATCACTTAACAAAATTTTGCGATGAAAATCAGCATCGATATTAATCTCATTTTCAGGCGCATACACCAAAATCACGATGCATTGCATGGTCTCGCGGCTTTAATTCCTGCACAAGCTGGATCTTTTAAGGTCGTAAGAAGAGATCTTTGCGCAAAATCGTCCATATAGTAGTCAGCCTTTCACAAGAGGCGGAGCAGAAAAATGAACTTTGTGTTATAGGAGAATTTTTGAACTTGGGACTAGTATTAACAGCTTACTTTAATTTGAATAACTTCCGGAAAATGTGTACCAAAGTGGAAGAGTTTTCTTCAAGAAATGAACCAGGCAACACTTTCCTACATACATAAGCCTGTACCATTATTTTTTGCAACAATAAGCAACATTATCATTTTGTTAACCACGTTTTCTGCTTGCGTTTTGTCTTACCTGACACTTCTTTAAATACGTTATCTTAAATCATGTGAATTATAATTCTAACCGCACTCCACTGGAAAATGTTCCATAGCACGTCATATTTTCTTTTTTCATCTCGCTCTTTAACAAGAAAATCTCCAAAACGATTATAACCGTCCCTCTTGCTGCATACCACCATCCATTCAAAATAAATGTTCTTTAAAAGTAAAAACGCTTTTCCAGCCTAAGGGTTGTACTTTTAAATACATTTGACATATATTTTAAAATGGTTTTCATATTTGCTTTTTCTATTTTCAGACTTCAACAAAGAAAGCCATCGACTTTGGTGACGATGACTTTGATGATTCGTCTGGTTCCGATTTTGATGACGACGATGACCCAGATAAAATAGAAGTACCAGGTTAGTGAGTCGACCATTTTCCCACTTCACATTTAAATTGTTTTCAGAAAAGAACAAAAATGAGATGAAAAAAATAGAAACGAGTTTTGCTTTTTGTTTTATTAGAAATTCCAACCCTTTCTGCCAGACATCGAGGAAACAAATTTACATATTTCCCTCCCCGGTTTACGGCACCCATTTCAAAGTAGCTAACCCTTTCGCCATGATAACGTGTGTTAGTGTTCAAGGCTCCCTAACCAACATTGAAATCGATTATGACGGAGCTGGTTTGCTCTTCTCTCGTAGTAACTGAGAAAATCCTTTCCGTAGGAATAGAAGTCCTCCCAAAGCGGCGAACTGCAGTGGAATAGTGGGTAGAGCCTTTTGTGCGCTCATCTCTGCCAGAGTATAGAGCTGGGTAGTTGCGTTGGTAGAGTGAATATTTGCTATATAGGGTGGAGAAGGAGGAGTAGGTGGGGTGGCGATTCACTCTGTGTGCACATTGAATATATAATTATATAATTTTCGTTGTTCTCGCAGGAGCTTAAGGATATGTCGAAATCTAAATGACAATTTTCCCTCTAAAACATACTAATATAGGTGGATGGCTGATAGGTCGCTGGCAGATGCGGCGGTGAAGGGTTAGTGGCATCAGGTTTTGATATTCTCTAGAATGTGCCACTGTTTTCGCAGAACATACTCGTAGGCTTTGTGCGTTTGATTAAGTCCGAGGTTTTGTCGAGCTTGTTTGTTTTTTCGGTGGTTAGCTTGATTGTAGTGTGGACAAAGTGTGCATACACGCACAGAGACGTCATGAGGTTGCAGTGCGGTGATAACGGTTAAATGAATTTGAATAGTAATTGATGGAGGACACGGTTTGCAAAATCCATTTAATTCGATTGGCCTTAGAAGTTCTCGGCATTTAATTAGTGCGGAGAGCTTCTTCATATGCTATCGATTTCTTTATTGTTTTGGGCAAAATTAGAGTTACATATTTGCTCAATGTTACTGTGGCATGTGCGTGTGTTTGTCTTCGAAATAAAGAATTTAATGTAAACCCTACAAAAATAATTTTCACCAGCAATAACGTTTTATAACGCTTATAATTAATTACTAAATTCCACAGGAAGTACGACGATAGAACATCCTTAGCTTGTTAAGAAAAGACACTAAGTTAGCTACATATATTCCGTCCTATGAGCCTGCTTATGGGTCAGAAATTATTTACTTGACCTACCTTACTCACTGTAGTTATGCCACTTATAACATATTTTCAAGTTAGTGTGTTGGTAGTGGAGGTGGCTAATCAAACATCTTCGCAGCGAAACGTAACTTAGTTAATCATTTAGCAATTGGCCTGTCTAACAGTTGTTAGCCTAACCTAAACTAGGAGATTTTAGGTCTTGTGAGGGGGCCAAAAGTCTATGCGCTCCTACCCAACTGCAGTCAAAGAAAAACATTATAAGCTACTACCGTTGCATACGCGTCGTAGCTTCCATACCACATTCAGATATATAAACTGGGGGAACTAAAAAAACCCGATTCCTCGATTCAAGTAGTCGTCTGTACGGACCTAGAATGTCACTTAAAAATACCAGTGGTTAAAATATTTTGGTTTATATTTTTTTATATTGACAAGCTAGAGCCTGGTTTTTCATTGGCTTGATTCTTTTCTTGTCCAATCGCTCTACAGGATGCCCGTTTTTAAGCTGTTTGAAACACTGCTTCAATATAACTCTTATTCTCTGCGCTTCAGTGATTTTTTTTTATAATGTACGCGTACTAAAGGGACCTTGGATTCCCTTATAATGAAGTGACAGTGCGGGCATTAGGTAAATGAAGGTTTAGAGAAAGGGAGAAATCGATGCACGTTGGTTTTAAATGTTTGTAAATTATAATGCAAAGGAAAAACAGAGCGTGGTAGAGCATTCCACATTCGTGTTGTACGGTTGAGAAAGGAATCTTTATATTTCACAGTACGTCCAAAAACAGGCTTAAGGGTAAACTGATGTGCATTCCTCGCATGGCGAGGAGACATTACGACGATGACTAAGAGAGTCAAGTTATTTCGCGATGTCTCGATCGCCAATAAGTTTTACTGCACGTTTTTGGATCCTGTCAAGTAGCTCCAAATATGTTATTGGTGCACCAGACCAGATATGAGCGTTGTACTCAAGTTTTGGGCGAATAAACGTCTTATAAATTGTTGCCAGATCAGAAGGGGTAAAATATTTCTTGCATCTCTTAAGGACGCCTGGACATTTTGCAGCGTTCTTGGCGACATCAATTCCAACGAAGGTTGTCATTAACACACATACCGAGAATGTAAAGTTGTTCGGTTTCAGCGATGCAAGTGTCATTCATGGATAATGGCAGAGAATTAGGCGTATGCTTGAATGACAGCAGACAGCATTGCGTTTTGGAAGCATTAAATTCCACTCTGTTGGTTTTACCCCATTTAAGTATGCTGTCAAGATCAATGAGCTTAACATACGTTGCCGTTCCAGTTCAACGCCCGAAGATGAGGGGCGTTGCCCAGGAAACGAATATGTAAAGCTGAGGGTACTGTCATCAGCAAAGGAATGGATTGGATTAGAAGTGACAGACAGGAGGTCATTGATAAAAATGAGAAAGAGAGTCGGAGACAAAACAGAGCCTTGAGGGACACCAGCATTTATTTGGTGAGTTGCAGACTTGAAACTGTCCAAAACAACTTGAATTGAACGTTCCGAAAGGTAATTTCTAATCCATTGAAGAAGGGTTACATCGATCCCAACTGCACGCATTTTCGACAAGAGAGCTTGATGCCAAACTCTGTCAAATGCCTTTGAAATATAAAGCGCAACGACCTTGCTTTCACCACCATGGTGAATAGATTGGTTCCACTTTTTTGGTTGATATATGTCAGACTTTCGCAAGAGATTGGTCAGTGGAAAATATTGGATCCGATTTAAAGATGGCACTTAAAGGCTCTAGGTATAGCTTCTTATGTACATATGACCAGAACTCTTCTTGGGCTCCCAACAGGGGCTGTACATCGGTTTTCCAACTCGAACACTCCATCCAAGGAATGCGTCAAGCTCAAACATGCACTGGTTTACCAAATAAAAAATGAACTCTTTACCTGTCGTGTCTACTATCTTAACGAAATCGGTATTACATAGTTTTATAGCTCTGCTCATTTCGTCGTGTAAGAACAATATAATTTTGTTTTACGGCTATAAGATTCCCTTTGTGAGTAGCCAAAGTGATTCCTTACCCAATATTCGTCTTAACGAATATTTCACTGTTCACCATCCCTACAAAACCTCTTTCGATTGCAAATTGAAACTATCATCTAGCATAGACATTCAATAAAACAAAGTTTGAACCCCATGCGTGAAATGAACTTCAATCAACGCCATCTTCTCGATGGTTTTCTTGTTGTGATAATAATTTGTTCGTTTATCAGACATTTTTCTTCTAAATTGAACTATCGATAGTTGTGTTATCAGAAAGTATACAAAGTATGCGCTGCGTTCATTTAACTTCAGCAAAATACTTATTCAGAATAGAAATTCGTTATATATGTAAATATTGTGTGTTTCTAATCAGAAGAAGTGTTTTTCCAAATTATTATCAAATATATATTAAATTTTTCTTTTATAATACAATCGAGTTGGACTTCTTTACGTTTAAAGAAGCAGAACACATTAAACGTGTTGCTCTTGGAATCATTGACCTCTACCATCTGAAAGTTTTTATTCGCTGTCCCACCTCTAGCGAGCGTCTGACAAACATCCAAGAGTAAGAACTGTCATGAGAAGCTTCTCAAAAATTAACTCCTCTTCGGAATCGGCCTTAAACTGTAGGGCCCTTCCATTTGTATTAAAAAATATATCCTTCGCACACACAGGGGTTGAAGAAGCTAGGCTTTGGGTCCTATATTTACTTATTTTTAATCATTGACCTGTTGGAGTGTGAGCCACTCATCGAACCAGGTTCGGTATTAGTTAAATAGGTTCTTTCTCTTCACTTTTAAGCAGAAAAACGCTTTAAAGACAAACAAAATGCTACTTTAATAAAAAGGCAAATTGTCGTTTTTTTATTGACAAACTGGGATTCTGTACTCTCTCCAGTTCAGTGTTGTTTATTAAATTTGTCGTTCTTTATCGGCCTAAAACTCTCTTTGACTTTCCATTCTCCATATGCGCATTAATTACAACCTCCGTTGGAATGATAACATATACGATGTCGCCAAGATTGCTTGGAAATTTCTAAAGATCTGGTCTGGCGAGAATTTATAAAGTTCTATCGTTACTTTTATCAAAAGAGGAACCCAGGAAGTCCAAAGACAGACAACTCGATATAACTAAGATATTGCTTCGACTCTTTTCTACTGAAAATATGGTACCACATCTTTTGAGGTTTTCAAGTTGTCTGGCACCGATGAAATTTATTCAGCTAACTTCCAAAACGGTATAAAACAGCTGCCGCCTGTCTTAAAGAGAATCTTCATGGCTAACTTGCCACTGGCCTGCATTCCGTCTCCCTGTCAATTGGAGAGTGGTATTTGGATTAAAAAACTCTCTTCTTCTCTCCATTTAACGACGAGATTATAATCAGTATTACAGGGATCAAAACCCCCCACTTCACTGCATTCCTACTGGTCCGCCTGTGGGGTTCGCCGGTTCGACCACAAAATATATCTGGAGTCACCCCGATTTTGGATCACTTCATCATTGAGGCCAATCAAATGCTGGTGTTTCTGCATTTGTGTGATCCAGGAGTTTTTAGGCCTGCCCCTCTTACGCCATTGTGAGGGAACGTTGATTGCCATTGCCTTTTCGTTGACGGGGTTCGTAGGATCCCTCCTTTGAACATGACAACACCAACCGAGTGAGTTGGATTAAGATAACTACTCCTTCGAAACCAATTTCTGACCAATTTATCTGTGGTTGAGCTGCACAAACGCACGAGCGTCCACCTATTTCCTCAACTGAAACATGCCTATCAGCGAGAAAAATCCTGCGAGACGACGGTACTCCAAAACCTGGTTGGAGATTGCGCTCGATGGGAAAAACATTGGTTTTTGGCAATCCAACTTTTGACAACATGTGCAGCTCCGCTAAAAGACATGCTTTTTAGAGGAATAAGTTGCCTATACACCAAATATAGAGACTCTCCAAGGCTTCTGTCCGATGTTCTGTCAGATAAATGTAGTCATTTATAGGACGCATCACGCGCTTATGAGGAATGCATTCCCTCACTTATGTTTTTCCCCATCGCTTTAACCAACAATTGTTCTCTTTTTCCCACGCCTGTGCTGGGTTAAAACAAAAAAAGACTTCAAGCGAGATAAAGTGTTTGTACCAACAACTATCTTTGTACTAATAATTGGTAGATTATACCGAACATTTGTATCCTTCCCACTTGAGTGTTATTTTATTGATATCACTCCAAGTCTCCCAAGGACTTGAATGCACATCAGATTAATCCCTTCAATCGTGTATTTTGTCAGTTGTATCTAACCAAATCTTATCCCCGAACTGGGGCGGTTTCTAATCAAATAATAACATTTCAATGGACATCAATTATTTTGGCAAATTTCAGCGGATGTTGTCGCACATGCTATTGCTATCGCTTCATATTACTATCTGCCTGTCGCAGTGAAACATCAAAAACAAATCAATAAAACAATCAAGCACATCCAATTACTTATACATATGTATACGCACTATCAGTATCGAAGAAGACGACAGCTCAGGACTGGCAGTATCCAAGAAATACCATCCACCCATGCATATGCAGAGCGAATTCTAAGGACTCGACCCAATAGGAATTCGCTGAGAGGAGAATAGTTTCACATTAATTTGATTAGGCATTTTAATCGAAACACCTCACAGACATAATTGTTTATCGTGCTGTGCGGTTTGGCGGCGAGTTACGGTGTAGGTATCCTTGCAATTGTACATTTGCCATCTCAAATCCATTCCGAATTGGATCACCGTCCAATCTATCTATCTATCTACCTGTCGTGTCTATTTGTTTCATTTCTCCGCTCTGGCATATCTGTTTGTTTATGCATGTTGTCTGTGCGAGGCCCATCCATCCGTGTATGTCGATTCGTCATATTTGGAGGACATACGAGTGTTCGTTCGCATCCCTTATCCAAATGTATTCGTCGGTTTGTTATCATCATCATCATCAGCAGCATCATATTTCCAAAATTATATTCATGGCAAATTTGATTGGAGGAAGGCCGAGCCAAACTGCGTTCTCCCTCTTTTCATTGTCGTGACCACACACTCCATAAATGCCACATGCCCAATACCCAGAGAGAAGCTATCGATCCAACTATCTACTGCTAAGACAGTGCAGCTGCATCGCATCGCGATATGAGCCATTATGTACACTCTCCAGAACTGCGTATCCATGCAGCTATACTTCGCACTATTCTACTTTGTTTATTTATTAATGTTTCAGTACCTACATGTTTTAATGCATGTATAAGTATACCTGCAGCGGTGTGTGTATGTGCTTTGTATCTCGGCCGGGTTCATATTGGGCCTGCTGCATTCAAGGAGGAAGCAAGCAGTAAAATCAATATTTCCTCAACTCTCCTCCAAATGTGCAGGTCTGTCGGTTTGGCAGCTTAAACATGCAGGAATTTTGGAAACAATTTTCAGCCTTTTCCGAAATATATTTTCTTGAGGTACAGTTAAACAAACTTTGCGAGCATAACCAAGAGAAATAAAGCGAAGGAATTTATGTAAACGGAAAAAGCATGAAGAAATTACACCTCCTTTGCAAAGGATATAATAAATTCGGTTAAATATTATAAATAGATGTTTCTGTTTGCCGTTTTCATTTCTTAGATGTGAATAGAGATCCTTTTGTAGAAACCATTTTACGAGCAAAAGTGTTGACACAGAATGTCCTTTTTAGTCATGATTTTAGGACAAGCAACAGCAGAGTACAGGAATGCATTGACTGACCACCCGAGGGAGTCTGCTTACCAAATTGATTTCATTCCATGGGAACCCAGAACTGTAGAATGAGAAAAAAATGCAGACCTCGACTTATGATCATTGTTCCTTCAAATTAAAATAGAAAAAAATTCAAATACATTTACTGGGTTTCCGACTTAGTTTAGAGAGGTTAGTAAGCTATAGGGACCTCACTGATGTAACAACTCATTTGCTCGGTCCCTTGACCGTCGTAATTAGCGGATTCCACTGTATCCTATTCAAAATATGACAGAGTGCAGAGCAGTGACAATAATGCGTAATCTGCATTTAATGTTGCTATGTTCGGTAATAATACTTTCAAAGGAGGGAGTATACAGGCTCTTTGATAATTTGTAGAATTTTCCCGTTAATCCTTTTTTGTTTTACTCTCATTCGCAAGTTCCTGGTTTGGATTGCTATTGTTTTATTTAATTGGTAAGGCATTGTGTTCGGCGACCCAGCAGAGTTTAAGGCTTTCGGACTTCGTGATAGCTACCTCCATCCAACCTTTGATTTTATATCTGTTGAAATCGCTTTTACTACTGCTTGGCTGTCAATGAAAAAAGTAATGTCAGTTCTTTGTATTGACGCATTTCAACCTGCCTCTGTCACGGCTTAGCTTACCTTGACTTAGGATTTAAAAATAAAATCCTTCACCAACGCCAGTATCCATCTTGAAGCCTATGTGTATAGACGTATAAGTGGTTCTATGTTTAGTTCTCAACCCAAGGAAAAGAGGTGAAGAATAAGTGTCTGTGTTCCGTAGTGTCCTATCGCAGGTATAGAAAGCTCCAAATACTTGCGCAGTTGGAAATCGTTCGCGAAGTGCCGCCAATTAAAGGTTCATTAAAATCTGGTTCTGACGTTTGCGGGTGTAATAGGCATGGATAGAGGCGCACTCTAATTGATTGCAAAGCCATTAAACATGGCTAACATCTTGTTAACCTCTAAGGCCGAGAGGAGGTATGAGAGAACTCCAACTTTTGGTGTAATTCTGGAAATTGACACATTAATATGTATGTTGTCCAAATCTGAGTTAAATAGTTAGTATAATAATAGTCTATTGTTTAACATTCACATTATCCTTACAGATAAAAGTGCAGTTCACATTAAGGTTTGCCAAATCCCTTCTCATCTCATCAGCAATAAACCTCGCGAATGCCATTTAAAAAAGTATTTAACAAATGCAGTCGTGCAGTTTATTTTCTATTCTGTTTGCCGTTGTCTTTGCAATTAGATAAATAAATATTTGCAATTAAATATTTATGGATTAATAAATCACCAGTGAGTCGCATCTCAAAGATATTTGTCTGTGCTTTATAGAATCACATCTTAGGACTTGTTCGTAGTTAAAGTCAAGCTGCGGTTAAATTATAAATACTAATTTTTTTTTAGATTAAACAGGAGTCGTTTGGATTGCGGGACGTACTACAGTATGTATTTTTGCCGTAAGTTGTTATCTTCTTACAAGAATGGAAGACCTACAACAGAAATGTAATAAATTCGACGGAGGAGTTTACTTTAGAAGTTAACTTCGCAGGCCTATAACACTTTAAATTCGACGTAATTTGAGAAATTGACAGTAGATGTAGAATATTTGCAGTGAATTTTGTTTTCTTTTATAACAGAAAAAACGACAAAGATTGATTTTAAAATTACAAAATAAAATTACAAATTAGAATATCAGGGGTCGAATAATAACATCCGCGAACAAGTTCGACCAATGATCGCGGCGTAAGCTTATTGTATACACCATAGAATTCCATGGATAATGGAATGTAAAAATCAATCTAAATATTTAAATAATTTCTGATATCAAATTCAGTCAACTTATGTATTTATTTTCTTCGTTTCATGCGCGTATTATGTTTTGTTTTCGATATCATAGAATTTTAGGAATTTAAAACAAAATAAAAAGATCGATCATTTAAACCCCTCGTAAGCTTGTAAGCCTGTAAGGCTTGACGACATATTCTTTTTATATGTCACGTGTTATCTGTCATTATAATATATTTATACGCTCCTCCTCCTTCTATACCTATATAAAGGGTCTGCCAAATAACTTTTTTTTGAAAATGCTATAAAAAAACTACTGAATATTTTCTCAAAATTCTTTTTTTATTTGAAAGTACAATCCTTCCGGTTAATAATGGAAAATAATTTCATTCAAATGGCTGCCTCGGCTGGCCATGCAGTAGCCTACCCGATCGGTCCAATTTTTAAGCACATTATCGATTGTGTGCAGCTGTATTTCACCAATGGCTTCACGAATATTGTCCTTTAAAGCGTCAATTGTCTCTGGCATGTCGGTGTAACACTTATCTTTTACGGCACCCCACAAATAATAGTTCAACGGTGTCAAATCGCAGCTCCGCGGTGGCCAAACGACATCAGCTCTGCGGCTGATAATGCGATCTTCGAAAACAGGGCGCAAGACATCGAGTGTAGCTTCGGCTGTGTGGCACGTAGCGCCGTCCTGTTGAAACCAAATGTTGCCAATATCGTCCTCGTCACTCCACTCCTTGCTCATTTTCGAAGAAAAGTGGTCCAATTATGCCTCTGGACCAAAATCCGCACCAAACAGTGACTCGTTTTTGGGTATATCGGGTTTTCAATGTATGCGTGCGGGTTTTCTGTGCCCCAAATGCGACAATTTTGCTTGTTTACATACCCGCCAAGATCAAAATGAGCTTCATCTGAAAAGATGATTTTTTTTGGCAAAATCGGCATCTCTATGTCGCTATGTCGCAATATTTCTCAGCGTTGTTCAAGCGTATACACAACCATATTCGTTCAGTGGAAGGATAAAACTAATTATCTGTCAAATCAGACATGAGCTAAGTGTTACCATTCGCGAAATAAGCACTAGTTGAAAAAAAAAAGTTAGATGGCGGACCCTTTATATATTTTTTTGAGAGATTTTCTGTAAATTTTTAATATTTCTAAGGCATAAAGGGACATTTAAGCTATTTTAAAAATGTCCTTTCATCGTAATAAGTTACTGTAGAAAAGAGATGAAGTACATAATGTAAAGTACAGAGATTTTTTACAGACGATCTGGAATATTTCACCATCACCTTCTTGCCACACTGCTATATCCCAATTTTAACTTAGAGTGAATTAATTGTTGCAATACTTTTTAAGCGATAAAAATCTGAAATTGCTTTTGTTTCCAGAATATGACTTGCGCGTTCATTATAAATGGTATGATTATGCCTTTGCGAGTTTTTTTGTTCGCATCAAGTGATTCATGAGCTCTATAGTAAGCCTCTTTAGTTAGAGTTCTTTTTTTTACTTACTACCCACAGTCGCTCACTCCAAATTGATTGAGTGAGACTGTCCTCCACTGTTTTTTCCCTCTGATATCGAAGATTATTATACGAAGCCTAGCATTGATGTACATTGATTGTTGTTAAAAATTCGAAGATGTCATTTCTTTGGGTGGACACAGTGGGGTAGTGGTTAGTGTGATGGACTATGGATGGTGACTTGTATTGTTGTTTCCAGAAGGGGATTGAATATTCACCTAGACACCGTTGCCACTCACAGTTTCTCTGGGAATGTTTGATCTGCTGAATGCTGATCTGATCCATGATATTACGTCGCCAAATCATCTCCATCCATGAAGTTTATTTCTGGCTAAATAGCTTTGTGAATTGGACAATTCGCTGCCGTCTTGTTTTCCTTCGTGATGATCGCCGTGGAGTTGCGGTTAATAAAAATTGCTGTTGCACTATGCATTGGTGAGTAGCTATAAAGTGAACCTAACAATCGTTCTGGTGAAAGTCAATGTTTTCAATTTACGCCTCGCTCATTCAATTCGGCGGTCGGACATTTTTAACTCTCTTGAGTACATAAGTACAGTGCGACCATTGGTCCGCCAATACCAGCCGTCGGTATGGCTGTCTGTCCGGAAGCCGTATGGCGAAACGGTTCCGATTCAAAAACGTATCTCACGTACCGAGAGAGTTTCGTATGACTCAGTCGTGCACTTTATTTATTTTGCATTGAAAATCTGAACTATTTTTCTAGATAGATAGATATTTTTAAAGCTCCAGACGAATAATAAGTGGTACCATAGGGGGGTCTACCATCACCCCAACTCAAGATGTATCAAGTCTAAGTGGATACAGTGGATGTCCAAAATAACGAATTATATAATGCACAGCCCTCCGTTCTACCAAAAAATTCGTTAAATCGATTGTACAATTTTTTCTACGTAATAAATAATACCATAACGTGACATTTACGATGAAATCTATTTTTGAGAAAACAGAAATCAGTTAAAAATAATTTTTATGTTTACTTAAAATTTCGTAAATAAATATTTGCACTTTTTATGAAACCAGTTAAAGGCGCTTCTTTTATTTTTGGAAATTCACCTTTCTTCATAGAAAGTCTGAATTGGAAACCATGTTTTGAAGCTTCCAATATCTTTAAAATATTTATTTTATTTTTTTGGTACAAATTGAATACTTCGGTAAATCATATTCGTCAAAAATTTGTAACTTTGTCGCCCAGACAAAGACGCTTTCGGTTGACGGACATTTTGATTTATTACAAAAACACCACAAGCATAACCGACAAACTTCACGACAGAAATGCACAAGGTAGGCAATAACAGAAGTGGGAATGCTCATTTATGCATAAAAAATGACAAATTTTGACAAAAGTCAACTTGCGCCTTCATTATCCAACATAAGTTCGTTTAATTTTGCAAGAATTTGCGTGTATCTTTTGCTTCATTCGCAATATAGAAATATTATTGGAAAACAAAATCATGTTCGGTTATATTGGAGTATTCGTTAAACTGGACTTTCTCTGTACTTAAAAAACGGATACTGCTTCAGAAATATTAAATATCTAGAATATCTATCTCCTTCAACATGTGGTTTTATATTCGGGAATATTATACTGAGAGAAGAGTTGTTCCTTTTATAATTGCCCTATTGTCCCTATTGTAAAATTGCAATTAATGCGGCCTTGAGCATATATTTTTTAAATCAATTATTAAAAGTAAGAAATACCAAAACAAAAGGTTCCTAGGTGCCAAAGAAAAAAAACATTCAAATGAAAAATTTAATTTCCAAAACATTTTCAATGATAAGGCCCAATTGATAAGACTTTAGACAATCTATTTTCATTCGCAATTTCAATTTCACCGGGAAATTCACAGTTCAACACAAAATGACATTAAATGGGAGTAATCTAGTTTCTTGAGGTGATAAAATGATCCCAATGTGCTTAGTTGATTTTTCGAAGAGGTATGCAAGTTAATAACTCTCTCACTATTTTCGTTTATTGACATTTGTTTTTGAAATGATATCCTTTTGGGATATGAAATAAAGTATGCGAAACACGGGAAGGTTGCCTAATTGGGCAGAGGCACGGTTAGCAACTCTATCAAAGACCCGGCCCGGAGAATTTTTTTTGCCAAGAAAAGTGTTTGTAATAACGTATACTGAATATAAAGGAGTCCCATTTTACAAAAAGATAAATATCTTCATTGCATTTTTTGGCTCATCTTTCCAAAGGGGTAGCATGAATTTGCACATACGAATCCATTTATTCGATAGAAAAACTGCTCATAAATAATAAATCCAAAATCTGAATACGAGGAGATGGATATTTATAATAAAATTATTGATTTAAAATTTACACTTTTTGCACTGAAATGACAGGAATGGAATAGATGTATGGTTGCGTTGATTGAAATGCAGCTACTTTTACTTTGGCTTGTTTTGGGATTTTTTACACTTCTCTTTGTTTCAGTGATCACATATTGAAGTTTATTTTTCGATTTTTGAAGGGAATTTTTCTTTTGTTGTTGAATTTTGGGAATTTTTTTGATTAAACTTGAGGAAGTTCTAAAATCCTTGTGATGAATTTTTTTCGGTGAGTGGTGCCACACTGTTGCCATTTGCTTAACGAAAAGCATATACCAAAAGCGGAGCAACGAAGTTGCATGAGCAGTACTTGCCGCCTGCGGAAAGAGGGTTGAAATCCCTTAAACTCGTGAAGCGGGCCACCCAGGTACTGTTGTTTCCATATTTTATTCATCAATATTTATGCCATCTGATTGAAAACATAAGTTTTTCACGACAAACAAACATATTTTTGGTTGAAAAAGTGGAGTTAAAACTCAAAATTAAAAAAAAAATTTAACGATTTAGGGGGTCTCCTCACTACCACTTTTTGAATATGTTCTATAGAAGCCACTACCTACCTCTGAAAAAAATTAACATTCAAAGCATGCTACCCCTTTGGAAAGTGGCCCCCATTTATTCATTTGTTTTTGATTATAATATAAAAAAATAATTATAACAAAATAATAGAGGTTTTCGCGAAACCTCTGATAACAATGCGGTGAGAATAGAGTAAAGTTTGTTGGCTAAGACGTCTAATAGACTCACCAATTTCCGAAGTATTTCAACCAATCAGAGGTTGTGCTTTAATAGGCAAAAGATACATGGAATGCGCTCAATTACACTACTGGGCGCTTCTGTGTATCACTTAGCTGTTCTGCATGCACGGATGTTTTTTACATTAAGTATACCATAGCGACCTTGGTAAGTTCGTTGAGAAATGTTAAAGAACTTATTTTTCCATTTTAGGTTAGCTTAGGTTTGGTAAGACCTAATGCGCCCCTGCAAACTATTTATCACTTTTAACGGATGATAACAAATTTTCAATGTAAATGGTTTTTGTTAAAAGAAATCATAAACATTTAAAACTTGGCGGCCCGGAGAAATTTTGGCTAGACCCGCAACCCGGAGATTCGAACAAATTCCCGGAGTCTCCGGGCCAAAATACTGCTGTTGGTAACCCTAGGAAGAGGGGGAAACCAATATAACCGAGCACAATGTATTTTTGTTTTTAACAAGGTACGGATGACAGATTGTATCTCTAAATCATTCATCTAATTCACTTTGCATCGCAAATATGCAGAAGTTATATTCATATTTGAATTGGCCCTTTTTTCGACCGAAAAAGCAAGTCCACGTTTTTCGTTACTTTTTTTACATCTAAAATTAAAACTTCCATACCCCAACATTAGAAAAAAAAAAAAAACTTATTGCCCATTGAATGAAGCAGTCTTATTGAAGAGACGACGGACGACAATAGCCACAAAAAAAAAACACATTTTCAATGTCGCAGACAAATTTAAATGTCTCAAAGCGGTGGCAAGGCAACTAATTCCGCATATTTTTCACGTTCTCTTTTTTTTTTTCTTCGTTCGTGGCGTCAAGATCATATACCTACCTACCTACCTACACACTTAGCTAACTCATTGTTTCATTGATCATGCTCATAGTTCAGTTTTGAGTACATTTTGTTCAAATCCAATGAATGAAACCAAACGAAAACATGTGACATTCACATACACCCGTGTTCCCCCTTTTTCAACACAATATATGAAAATTCGCGTATCAAAAACTCAGCTGACTGAAGTTTTTCTTTTTTTGTTTCTATTTTAAGAGGACATGAACTCGGAACTTACATGTGTTTCCTGTTCCTATTGTATTCATTTAATCGTGTGAGAATTGTGGATTGAGCAGAAGAGAGAAAAAAATGAAAAAGATAGAGAGAGTAGCGGGGGTGGTGGTCTGTAAAAAATGTTAGTAAATGCTCAGTACGGTGAAGTGAAGGGGAGATTAAATTAAATCGATACAAACACTAGCCAAACTTCTCATTGACATCCACTACGAGAGAATTTTCGAGGGGAAATTTAGTCTTTTCTCTTTATTTTTTTTCCTGTCTGTAAATGTGTTCTCTTTTTTTTTTGCTTGCGTTTTCTACTTATACAAAAGTCAAAATCCATATAAAAAATTCTCTTGTTTTTTTTTATGTTCGAATGTTGAATTCGGCAAATGGGACTGTAAACTGTAAACTCCAAAATGGAGAGATACTTAATGTATCTATCTCCCTTACGACCACGAGCAATGAATGCAACGCAAACAGATGAGAGCAGATTTTCTGTTTCGAATATTTTGAAATTCATAAAGTGTTGTGTAAATTAAACTATTTTGTACCTATCTCTTTCGTATCTTTATTAGTAATGTTTTACAAACAACAATGACAAAAGAAGAGAAAATGCCGGTAAAACCTAGTCGGTGTCGGTGTCAGTCCCCTCTGAATCAGAAAAGAAACAAAAAAACACGTGGTCATCTGTCAAGTTTTTTGTATTTACTATAACTTTACTACGGGTGGTGTGGTGTGGTGTGGGTTAGGAATATAATGTATTGGATTGGATGACCGCGTGGAGCAGAGGAGCCGCCACTCGAAATAATTGGTGTGCTTTTGATAGCCACCACGTGGTGATAGAGACATTTGTTTTAAAATGATAAATTTTGTCGTATTGTTTATTTTTAGTCAATTGCTTGTTGTGAGGTTGGTTGCTTATTTTTGTTGACTTTAGGCGGGAGAAGCCGATATTTTGAAGTATAACCCGGCAACCACGTGTTTCGTTACAGAATTTGGGTCAAATTAAATTCATTTTATTTCAGCGATGTGCAGATAAATGGGCTACATACATAGGTACATGCATACAAAGAAATAATGACGTGTATGATTGAATTAGATAGGTTGGTCGATTTTTTAGAAACGATTTTAGTCGGTGGGTAATAGAGTATAGTGCCTAACTATGCATTTTGAGTTTAAATTCAATTTATGTCGGAAAACTAAACATTAAGTAATGTCGACCGTATATACATGTTGCATATATGTACACCGGTAATGTATAACGAAAGATAGATACCTATCATTACCAACTCATTCGTTATATCGAAAAATAGGTCCATTCTGAAGCGAGGGAAAGAATCGCATCTACCCTTTTGGTTCCTGGACACGTTGGGGTGGACGAATTGGCCAGATACGACTCTGATATGAACAATCGACTAGCGGTGGGAGAGGTGCTACCATCTTTCAACAGTGCTAAGACTTTTTTAATAAGGCTAAGACTCTCTTATAATTTTAAGGAACAATTGAGCAACACTAACAGTTGCTTCATAACATGAAGTCTGTGGCCTGTTGTTGTCACCAGAAGATTAAAGTGCCTAGTCTCTCTTAGCAGAAGTCACATCATAGGAAGCATGGCTAAAAGGCTAGGGCTCTTTGCAAATAACTTCTGCATGATCTGTAGAGACGCGGATAAAATAGAGTCCGTGGACCACCTTTTATGCCACTGCCCAGCTCTACAGGAACGACGCTCATCCTGCATGGGAGCACGGTTCTTTAAAAGTCTGGGTGACTTGGCTAGGGTTCCTCTATCACACATGAAACTATTGCCCAAAAGATCAAAGTGGTTTTGTTAGACACATGTTCTTACATGTACAAACAGGTTACTTGCACAATGGGCCTTCACAGCCTCAGGGTAAAATTTGCGTCTGGTCCAAAACTGCCCTCCTAACCTAACCTAGTCTAGCCAATAAGAAAATTTCGACACTCATATAAGCAGATATTAATCAGGTTAATCTCACCATATACTTCAGTCCGCTGGTCTAGATGGCATTTTGCCTGTCATGATGCATAAAGCACCCGGATCGGTTGCTATTAGCTCAAAGAAATTTAATAAGCGGTGCCTTTTATTGGGATATATTCCAATAGCGTGGTGAGAAATGAAGGTCGTGTTAATTGCAGAATGACATCCTAAAAGTAGGAAAAAATAGACTGTGTAAGGTACAATTTGGCTATCTCAAGGATAATTCTGTGGAAACTGCCTTACATGAAGTTGTGGGAACAATTTAGAAAGTCTACCTCATGTCACTATTCGTTTTTCAGCGTTTTCGATGAAGGGTTTCAAACAAATTCGGATAAAACTCTCTTAAAATTTAAGATATTGAAAAAACCTTTTCAACGGTGTATTCTATGGTAGAATATCAGAAGAAGAAATGACGGTTCCAAAATCATAAACGGTACGGATCCGAAATTCATACAATTTATACGACTTATTTATTAAGAAGTTCACCAGTGCTGTACAATGAATATCAATTGAATAAAAATAAATGTAACAACAATAGCACTTGATTGGCCTCAGTGATGTTTTCACAACTGGAAGTTACGCCGATTTTATTTTTAGGTCGAACTGTCTAACCCCCCTGGAAGACCAGTAGGGATGCCATAGAGGTGGGCAAGTTATGATCCCTCATTACTGATCAAAACTGGCAAATGAAAAGAAGATCTAGGTATTGCAACTGCAGAATGTTTATTCATTCGCTTTACAGATCGATTCGTTGTCAAATATTCTCACCGTAGTCGAAACGGTTCGGTACTTTTGAATTATTTGAAGAATTTAAAAAATTCTGGTCTGCTTGCCAATTTGAAAGTTGTGTTTTAACAGTTTAGCTTTTTTTTTGTAGTCAACTTTAGCGTTAAAATATAATCTAGCATAAAACTAAGAGGCACGGTAATGCCTAGCCAAGTTCTTGAGCATCTTTGGCGCTACACCCATATTTACACGAACAAACTCAGGCCATTTTGACCGGCCATATCTGACGCTTACAATCAAAGTAGGGTCATACAAATTAAGTATTTATTGGAACACACAGCAGCAGGCTCCATACCAAATTTCAACTGTCAAACATGAACAGTTCCTGGGTTATAATGCCTCAAAATTATCAAAAATAGTAACTCACTAACTCACTAATCACTAACTCACTGACAGATCATCAAAACTATGGAGCACTTCCAATCATCTTAGAACTTTGAAATTTGGCACATTAATAGGGTTTGCGGGGAAACCACCGGGAAAAATCTAACATTTGTGATTTTCCATCCAGGGGGCGTGGCAGACAAAACAAGGATATGTATAAAACAAATTGTATTTTGCTCGAAAGAGGGCGTTTATGTTCGGTCAAATTCCCTACAATTTTAAAATTTTGCAAAATTTCCATGTATAAAAATAAATCACACCAAAAACATAAATGTTAAAGAATAGCCAAGTTCTCTTATACAAAAATCGCTTTTGCCTGATAAGTAATTATTAAAAAATTTACAAAACGTATTAAGGTACATTGTTACACTTGGCAAGTTTTTAAAATCTTGAAAATAGGGGCTCTATACACATGTGCTACATATATGTATATATCTTCAAATTGTTGGAGGAAAGTAGGCATGAAGAGCTCACCAATAACTTCTACTTACTTTGGTGCAAAGAGAAGCTTCAAACGTATCTTTGTAATGAGTGATCCAATTTATATTGTACAATTTTAACAATGAAGGTACGTAGCCGCTTTACAAAAGTGAGAAAGTAAAATCTGAGGGTGGTGGTGCTACCATTTAACCTGTTGTACCATTTGGTGCTTATTTTTAATCTTCAAAGCACTATTTTATCTCCGTTTAATTGCATAGACTGAAACTCACTATACCTCAAGCAAGCTGTAAGCTAACAACTTCATGCTTTCAAATGGAGGCTGTACAGTCAAGCCAGTCCTCTAAAGAAAATAAGGATATTTTAGGTATGAAGAGGTATGAAGAGCACCAGAGTTAGCTCCAGAAGTAGCCATTCAAATAAATATGGAAATTCTTAGGCACAGTCTAAAAATAGGGTACGTTCCAGTAGATTGAAAAGAAGTTAAAGTAGTCTTTATACTCACAGCTGGCAAACAGGGACATATAACAGCGAAAGATTTCAGATCAATAAGTCTGTCATCTTTTATGCTTAAAACCCAAGAGCGATTGTTGGAAATTCATAGTAGGAATAGATGCAGAAATGGCTTTTTGACTGAGTCGCAGCATGCATAAATAAAAGGCAAATCTGTGGAAACCGTCCTGCTCGAAGTGGTGGGAAAAAGGAAAAAGTCTTCAAAAATCGAACAGGGCATTACAAATTAGGCTTGCAACATGCTTGCAAGTACAAACAAAGCTCAGTAAGGCTATCTGTAACCAGAGGAAATCCCCAGTAGAGTCATTTCACCACTTCACATCCTCAAAAAGCTTAAGACAATGGGTATAAGTGCCAGGGCATATACAGATGATGTCAACATAATAGTGCAGGGAAAATATTTAAATATTTAAACACGCTTTAAGGACGATCAGCAACTGGGCAAAAAGCTGTGGTCTCAAAGCAAACCCTTCCTAAACGTAACTGGTTCTTTTTACCAGAAAATAGTAGATACCGCAATTTGAGCTCCAAAAACACAATGGAGTGGAACTGTCCCTTTCGGACAGTGCGAATTATCTAGGCGTAATTCTGGACAAGAAACTGAATTGGAATCTTAACGTAGCGGAAAAAATAAAAAAGCGTATAATGCTCTTTTTATCGGCAAAATAATAGTGGGAAAGACTTGGGGCTTAAAACGTGCTATGGTGCACTGGCTATATACGGTGGTCGTTAGGCCCGTACTTGCATACGCCTTACTAGTATGATTGAAAGCAGCCAAAAAGAAAACGATAGAACGGCCAGTATAGCCATTACGGGTGCGCTCCGAACCACCCCAACGGCACTCTGGACACCCTTCTCCATCTTACACCGCTTGATCTACATATCAAAAAACTTGCTGGTAACAGTGCTATCCGACTCACTAATTGGGGACTCTTCAGGGGTAATAGTTTTGGACATGGTATGATCCTAGCGGAGCTACTCCCACGCAATCCAATTATAACGGATGAAATCCCTTCCTTAGTCGACTTTGACATTCCGGAGAGGAAGGATTGGCAGATCGAACGAAACTGCGATTTTCACTGATAGTTCGAAAACAACGGAAAGAACAGGTCTTGGTATAATCTCAGAACATCCAGGGCTGAGAGTGTCTATACGACTACCGGACACAAGCAGTGTCTTCCAATCAGAGGTTCTGGCTGTCCTCATGGCGGCGGGGCTAATGTAGATAAAATCGGTATCCGGAAGGGATATCGCCATCTCCATCGATAGCCAGGCCGCACTTAAGGCAATGGAATCAGCCAACATCTATTCTGATACAGTTAGGAGCTGTGGCACAATGCTCTGGTTACTCAATGCAGTCAGAACAGAGTGAGACTGTGCTGGGTGGCAGGATACTGTGGTATTGAGGGAAATGATCAGGCGGATGAGCTTGCATGAATAGGAGGGCTACTTGTTGACAGTGAGGTTGCAGACATCAAACGTTTCCTCTGCATAATAAAGGGCATGGTTGAGGAAAAAACCATTAGGTCTGCCAATCGAAGGTGGAAGAGTCTTGAGGGACACAGGGTATCTAAGGCTCTATGGCCACTCTTCGATAGTAAACGATCTATAGAGTTAATGAAACTGAGCAGGGTTAAGCTTAGTATATTAACAGGAGTTCTAACAGGAAACATGCAAAAAGACTCTTATTATCGGACACAGAGATCTGCATGCTGCTGAGGACATAACACATATACTGTGTGAATGTGAGGCAATAGCGCGCAGTCGAAGAAAATTTTTGGGGAAATACTTTTTTGAAAACTTATTGTTGGAGGAAATTTCAAATTTGAAAGCTTGCCAATTATAAAAATGTAAATATTATTTGTGAAATTTTTAATAATTAAAATACAAGCTTGGCGTTCTTTTTTAGATCTCAGTACTTTTTGTGGCCGACTTGTAAGGCAAAGGCGATTTTTGTTAAGGTTATATTTTTTAGAGGTATAGAACTTCGAATTGAAATAAAACATAAGAAAATCGATAATTTTATGCCATTAATGTTTAAATATGATTTAGGGCATGTGGCCGCCGCTGCTGGTTCGTATAAAGACAAGTCTAGGGGTCCAATTTTCAAGCATTTGGGGCTGTATGTTGGCTATAACGCCGCGAATGTTGGCTTCCAAGTCCCCTAACGTTTCTGGTTTGTTGGCGTAGGCGAGCGACTTCACATATCCCCAAAGAAAATAATCCAATGGTGTCAAATCAAATGATCTTGTTAGCCAATTGACAGGTCCATTCCGCGAAATTATGCGCTCATAGAATGTTTCCTTCAATAAATCGATTGTGACGTGCGCTGTGTGGCATGTAGCGCCGTCTTGTTGGAACCACATTCATGCCATCCAATTCGGGCACAAAATAGTCGGTTATCATGGCTCTATACCGGTCTCCATTAACGGTAACTGACTCTCGACCATCATTTCGGAAGAAGTATGGCCCAATGACTCCACCAGCCCATAAAGCACACCAAACAGTCAGTTTTTGTGGATGTAATGCGGCAACTTTGCTTGTTGACATAGCCATTCAACCCAAAGCCTCATCACTGAAAATTTTGCGGTGAACTTCGCGAACTGAACCATTATTTTCGAAATAAATTTGCACGATTTGCAAGCGTTGTTCATTTGTCAACCTGTTCATGATGAAATGGCAAACCAAACTGTCAAACCAAAATGTCAGTTTTATCTCTATTCGAAAAACCAACCACTAAAAAAAACACCCTTTATAAGAGAACTTGGCTATTCTCTAAAATATGTTTTTGGTGTGATTGATTTAACGCTTTTATCAACTTAACTTATTGTTAGTTAAAACTTTGCGACCCTCCGACTGATAATTGTAGTAGAATACAACAAAATACCACCATCACTATTTCATCCGTTATTCCATTGGACATATATTATTTAAACTGTAATATTGACCATTACTTTTGGTGCGATCTAATTTTAAATTTGTACCAAATGTTTCAAATAACGTTACCAGTATCAACTCAGCGACAATTATTTAGGGAATATTTCGTTCTTATGATTCATACAACATTTTTTTTTAGAAAACAAATTTTCCTTGCTACTGTCGTTAAATTCAACACACTTTAACCAACTAGTAAATGTTCTAAGTAAACGGTCATTTGTATTCATTTGATTGTCGGTATTTGTAACGTTCCTAATTTTATTCTACGGAGTGTTTTAGTCGTAAAAAATTACAATCGATTTTGAACATTAAACTGTGAAATGCAGCATAACACGCTGACTCAACTGAAGTTAAAGCATTGCATCATCAGCTATGCATGCTAACTTAAGAGTACATAACTAGTTTTAATGTGGGTCTAATATGTATTAATTATGTTTTGCACATTAAGTTCTTTTTAAAAATTCTTGTTTGCTGTTGGTATCGCTGTCCTTTTTAAACATTTAAGTGTGAAATGCAGTGTGCCAATTTATTGTGCTACATACTACTTTGACTATCAGCAATGCATATACAATTTGATGCAAATATTTAAAACCATTAGTCACTCGATTTTTGTTAAGTGCGTCTAAGGTTTCGAAGTAATAAACCCAATTTTCGTTTATGTGAAACGTTGACAGAACAAACAAATGAAAATGTATAAATTAAAACTTAATGAACAGAAAACTAAACTAAGTAATGAAAAGCGACACAGTCGTCAAAATAAATTACAAAATAATTGAAATCGTCAGAAGTGTAAAATATTGCGGAACAATAGTAAACAAGGAGTTTAGAATGCTTGAACACGAAGGAATAACCAAAAAATATCGACGTGATGTACAGCTGTCATCAAAGTGAAGCCGCATTTTGTGTTTTGCTCAACAATATTATGTAAATATTTTGTTTCTTCCTGTTATCAGGGTCAAATTGAAAGATTGCAAAAACGTTAAAATAAATCACTTCAAGATGCAGCCGATGCAATCCAATTAAAAACCTGCTGGCGACCATTAGTTACTGTATAAATATTGATTATGACATCATTGCGGAACGGAAAGGAACAGAAATTCAGTGCGTAATTCCTAGGACTTTCGCGGAAAAAATTATTTGTATAGATTAGCTTCATAAAGTTTAAGGGTTTTTCTTTTGCAAATTATTATAAAATATATATTCAGACAAAGGCGTTGTGTGCAGTTATTTATTTTTTTATCAAGTAAAAATGTCGTTAACCACGAATTAGATTGATGAATAGTTCCTCATGCTTGTTCTTCTCAAAAAACTAGATTTAAAATTCAAACAAGTGAAATTTATGCATATTATAACTTACTTACTTAATGGGCTCCCGACCCGTGGAGAGTCCCTGTCTGAGACAGGGCAGCCTTCCATCCTCTGCGATCCCGGGTACGCTGCTTCTAGTTGTCCAGACCAAGCGCTCTGGCATCCGCGATGGCTTGGTCTTTAAAACGGAGGTTCGGTCTTCCTTGTCGTCTCGAACCTGGGGGCTGGGATTCGAAGATCCTCTTGGCTGGAACGTTGTTGTCCATTCGCTCGATGTGGCCGACCCAATGTAGTCGACGTTTCTTGGCTTTTTGGACTACATCCACATCTTGTTACAGCTCATAGAGTTCGAGGTTGTATCTTCTCGTCCATTCGCCCTCCTCGCAGACAGGACCAAATATCCGTCGAAAGATTTTTCTTTCAAAGGATCCCAGTATTAACTCTTCTTTCCTGCTTATCGTCCAGCACTCGGCGCCGTATAGCAGAACTGGCAGGATAAAGGTTTTGTAAAGCATGCACTTTGTCCTTCGAGTTAGCAGTTTTGAACCCACTTGTTTTAAAAAGTCGAAGTAGCAAATGTTTCGTACACTAAGATGTCCTATGTTCGATGTGCTATTAACAGTTATGTTTGGGTGGACAGATGTTTTTTTTTTGTCATTTTTCAATAGCCGTAAAAGCCTTTCACCGCACGCCCATGGGGGGGGGGGAGGGTGACCGATGATGTTAATATCGTTATCGTCGCTATAACCCTATAGCTGGACAGGGCAGAACTGTTGAGGATAGTGCTTTCCGTACTATCACCCTCTCTGCGCACCTTCTGCTCAAGAAGAAGATTTAAGAAATCATACGACATAGCATCTTCTGGCATAGTGAAATCGTAATCTTAATAAATAGTTTGTGGTTATAAGTATATTTTTGTCGTGAAGATCCAAACTTCCAGAAACTTTTTTACGGGCGAAGTTACGATCTAGATTGAGGGACTCTAACTCCCTCGCTTAGCTGAATTTCTACTGGTCTTCCTGTTGGGTTTGTCGGTTTGACATCATTTTGTTACTCAGGTAAATCGTATTGGTACTGTCGCATTTGTTGGAGTTTTTAGTCCAAACTTTATTACACGATTTTATTGGAGTTTTGATTGGTATTGCATTTTTAGACAGTAAAAGACTGGAAGTATTTTTATAAATCACGCTGGTTTTGGTACATCGTGTTACGGCTAATGAGGGCCCTAGTTATAGCTATCGTTGTAATGCATCATTGGAACAAATCAGTGGAACAGATATTTTATTTTTTTTACAAGTCGGTTATAGCAATCATTGAACAATTTCTGTAAGTGAAAGTCACTGGTACTAGTCTTAAAATTAGAGTTGATCATTGAAAGAATAGAATAGATGAGAATAGAAAGAGAATCGTACACATCAGTGAAACGATTGTGTTCCAAATTGTAGAAACGAATATCAGCTGTTCGTTGAAATCGATTTCAATCAGTGAAATAATAAAAATGGATTTAATGAAAAGTTTAAATCAGAATTCAGTAAATTTGTTCGTAGAAAATGATGATTTGATACCTCTTAAATTGCTTGCTTAGTCGTCTTAACCCTCACACGTTCTTTATTAACCAGGGTTAATATGAGCATTTTTATTTATCATATCTTGGACACTTTTTACCCGAATTGGTTTTTATTGGGAGCCAGTGCCTAAATATTTGATACATTTTGAAAAATTAAAAAAAAAAATTATTTTTAAGAATCCTCACCCATGTGAGGGTGAAAATACGAAAACAAAATGTTCAATGATGCATTTCACTGATAGCTATAATTAGCCCCTAAAGCTGCAAGCCAAACTGCCAATACTATGTTTCTTAAATAGCTACATATTTTGTTTAAATTCACATTCGTGTTGCTCTTTAAAAAAGTTGTAAAAAGTGGGGGGTTGCACTGTGCATTCAAGTGTGGGCCGCAAGTGTGGACTGCATTCAAGTATAGGCCGCCCACAATAGAACGATAAAGGAATAGTACACTGATTCTTTTGACAATACTTTTTTTTACATATTTTACTTACACAAACTCCTACTTAAAACATTCAAACACTAATCTCCCATATATTTTTTTTATTTCCAGGTGGCGGTCGTGATCTTCAAACAGCAGTTACATACGCAAAAAATAGCGCCCACAACAATAAAAACTCACTTTTGTTACCTTCAGTCTCATCATCAGCTACTGCTACTGCTGCAACTGTTAATAGACAACAACAACAACAACAACAGCAACAACCAATAAAAATGGCGAATATGCAAAATGCTCATGCAAATGCTAAACCAACAACAGGTAAATTAAAACCTGCACAGCAATTGCAGCAAATGTCACAGCAACACCATCAATTGCAACAACTACCATCGCTATCACAACTTCAGGCAGGAATTTCAATTAGTCCATCTGTAACCGGGTTTGATGCTCTAAAACAGCAAGCATTATCCCAGAGTAGGTTTTTCTTTACAAACACATCTAGATCCCTACATTCCCCCACCTCTGACAGACACGGTTAATTGGTTGAATTTAAGTCCTTTGGTTTTGTTTTATTTATTCAAAATCCTGATTTTAGTTTGCTCTTCTTATTTTTGGTTAAAAAAATAAAATAAAAATCCTGTAAAATTTTAATTTACCAAAACAAATCAAAATCCGCTCATTGAACAAAAACAAAAAAACAACAACAATAAAATAAATACCATGATACAATCCAAATAATTTTTAAACAACTTATATGTTTAGCTGGAATGTCCTATATCGGTGGCGGGTTGCTGGGAAATGCTGCAGGTGGCAGTAGTGGCACTGGTAATGGTAGCGGCATGACCATGAACCAAAACCAATTGATGAACATGGCATATGGTGGCGGACTGCCAGCCTATTATCAAAGCAATTCAATGGCGTCAATATTGGCGCAGAGTAAGTCGAGTAATGTTGGTAGTTTGAGCCAAACCAAACTTTTGAAAATCAGCGTTAAATAAATTTATGTTACTTAGATTGGTTTCATTTTGTAGAACTTTAAAAAAAAAACGGCTTTTTATTGTTTTTAGTAAAAATGTTGATTTTATTTTTATTTCATTTAAAAAAAAATACTCTTAATACTTTTTTTGTTAAAGTGACATCCTACAGTTCAGGATGAGGAGGTTTAAATCTATTAAGAATTAAGATCATCTTTCTTTTGACGCTAATATTAGTAGGGCGTGAATGAGGGCCGCAGAAAAAGGGATGTTGTTTAATAGCTCGAAATAATTTATAAAATTGGGAAAGTGCGAAGTCCACAAAACGAATCTATATTTAATTAGGAAAAACTCAGGGTTTAGCACACAGTGCTTTACGGAAGACCTAGTGATCATTACAAGAGGCAAACTTGGTCCTACCATATCAGGTCCTGGAACTGGTTTCAAGACAAAGGGCTAACTGTGGACCCCTCAAAAACAATAATTGTTCTCTTTAGCCGTAAAAATGAATCACATCCTTCCAACCTTATCAGTGAACAACACGTCAATACCGTTCTCAAAGGAAGTAAAATCTCTCGGTATCACACTTGATCATAAGCTTCCTTGGAATGCTCATCTATAACTCTTCGGTAAGGAATGGGGACCTAACAAACCAAATTCCTAACAATCATCACGTATTCAGCTCTAGTGTGGGTGGAAAAGGTGAACCAAATATCTGCCCAGAAAGAACTTCAAAGGATACAAAGACTAGCATGCATAGGAATCACGGGTGCAATGCGCTCCTGTCCATCCGCTGCTATATAGGAACTCCTTGAGTTGCTGTTTTAAGCGCAATAAAACTCTACTTTGTAAAAAAATGCAAACAGGGTGATCTTACAGGACACTAAGGTATTCTTAACTCCTAACATAATACAAGCCCTTCATTTTAAGTCACTGACCTCATGCCCACAAAAGTAAACTTTTATCGACATTTTAACATCACCATACCCGACCGTTCGGTGTGGGAAACTGGAGGCCCTAGGCTAGATGTCAACGGGTTTAGGAGCTGGCATCAGTGGACCTTCGGTCCCCCTAGGACACACAACATCAATTTTCCAAGCTGAAGTTTACCGCATCGAACTATGCGTAAGAGCTTACGGCGTAATCTCAGAAGATCAAGTATCAACATTCTCTTAGGCAGTCAAACAGCACTCAAAGCTCTTAACTCCTACAACTTCAACTTTCTACTTGTTTGGAACTAAAACAACTCATCTTCTATAACAGAGTGAGTCTATACTGGGTCTCAGGACACGTAGGAATTCCTGGTAATGAAGCGACTGACGAACTAGCACGTAAAGCCTCTGCATCCGCCTTAATTGGCCCAGACCCCTTCTGTCGACTACTCACCAGTAATGTCAAATTTGAACTCAATACATGGCAACGCCAAATGCGCATAGCCTTATAGAACTCTTATCAAAGGATTACACCATGCAAAAAAATTCATTGGCCTTACCAACAAAAAACTTGCTCTTCAGATCCTCTCTATGAGGATCACTACGCCCTAAACTATCAAATTTGAACTCAATACATGGGAACGCCAAATGCGCTTAGCCCAATAGAACTCTTATCAAAGGATTACGCCATGCAAAAAAATTCATAGTAATTTCATAAAAATTAGGAAAAGTTCTACAGATTCTGCCTCGAACAACCAGAAACGACAGAACACATCCTATGCGACACTGCCCTGCAATTATCCAAAATAGGCTTAAATGCTTCAACAAAGGACTCACCGAAACTCATGATATTGTCAAATCATCGGTCTCAACAATCGTAAGGTCTATCAAAGTCGTAGGATTGTCGCGAGACATATTAAACATTCAAAGGTAGCACAAAAGATCTTTTTCTTGGTCGCAGTGCTAATCAGCCCACATCTTAAAACAAAAACAAAAATGTATACCGATACAAATTCCTGCTCTTGGGCAATCTTTGAAGTTTAGAAATGACGTACATATATGATAAAAGATATCGTACTTTCTGCACCGATATCTAACGCTGTCTTCATTTTAGAGTCCAAACGATTTTAAAACGTTTATGTATTCCGAAAATTCACTCTGATGGATTTCACAATCGATTTTTTTAAACTGTCTGCTTAGATTGTTAAGTCGCTCTGCCATTCTTATCTTATGGCGAATTGCACCTCAAATTTGCTTGCCGGAAAACATTTGTAAAGCGATGCAATAGGTTGAGAGTGGTACGAGTACTTTTGGTAGATATATAAAATATATAGACTATTTTGTTAGGCCGTAAGGATTTACAGTCCAGCGCCCAATCATCGTCTTTAAAACTGTTGAACGCTAATATGTTAGTTACATATGTGTTGGCAAAAGATACAAACGGACTGTTGAAGTGTATACTAATCCTGACTACTGAGCCTTTATAAGGATTAGTCTAATTCAGTTCTGTGTACATCCAGTCATTATTGGCTGCAAGACCCATTTTTTGCCAATGGTTTTATTCCAATCTTTCCAAACGTCGAAAAGAGTGGCGATACTTTTTTAGCCGATTGAAGCAAAGTCAGTGCTTCATCATTTCAACTAATTCGCCGATGGGCAGCAGAAGGTATCTTTATTATAAAAAATACATATAGTAGCGCTGAAACTCACTCATATGGAAATCTGAACATTCAATATCCAGGCATTCGTAGTTGGTACATTTACTAAAATATTGAAATTAAAATACACAAATCTTTTCTGGTTAATTATTGTTACCATATAGAAATCGCATGGAAATAGTGGATGGAATCGTTTATTTCTGTTTTTTTGTTCTGTTTGTGCTTCATATCTTTAAAGTTCTCAGAATTTTTGATAAAGAAAACATTCAATCACTTTCGCATCCATTAGCGAATGACAAATTATATTAAGCCAAAATAACAGATCGTGTGGCAAAGAGTGACAATTGACTGTTTGTTTGTTTATGTAAAAGTTTATAGACTTTATGGCGATTACTCTTTCGTTAAATTTGGTTATTTTTTAAACACTGGTGGTGATGATCTCATTCAAGCCTTTATTTTCTTTTTGAATGCATCATTGGATGTGTTAATTTTATAAACATGCGTTATTCCCTTCTACTAAGGTGCACGATTTGCGAAACCTAAATATTCGATGGGAGGATTTTAATAGACACCACTTCGTCATTAAATTTGGCTTTCCACATATTATATGACGGTGTAAGGTCATAAGGTGCTCAGATTTTTATTGATAACCGTTAATCTAAATTCTTAACATCTCTGCAAAAATGCAAACGGAATTATTACAGCTATGACGATAGCTTATGCCTTTTTCTAGACCGGCGGTTACTAGCTAGAGTTTGATTCCATAGAAAACCAAGAACACTTCTCTTCATTATGTTCCATCAGCTCAAAAACATAAATATTAAAGAAGAACCAAGTTCTCTTTTTATCCTTATAAGTCAACCATAAAAATAACAATCCTTCGTCTGTTTTCTATTGGTAACTATCCTTGTTACCAAAATTCTTTCGTCCAATTGTGTCAACATTCTTATTTATTCGCTTTAGGTGTTCCGCTTTTAAATCCCAGACTATCCCTTCTCTTATGAATCCCTTTTTGAATGTTCGGTTATATCTAATCGGTTGAAGTATATTTTCTATTGGGTGCAGAATACATGTTGGGTTATATGTATATGATCGGGGTCCCAGAAATACTAATTTCTCCTGGTACCATCACCAAATGTTTCAAATTAGATGTTTTAAGTTTTTCAAATATCGGTGAATGCCAACTTCACATATCTCCACAGAAAAAAGTCAAGCGGCGTTAAATCGCACGATCCTGGAGGCCAATTCAAGGGTCCGTAACGTGAAACTGTGCGGTTACAAAACGATTCCTTCAACAGATCAACTGCGGCATGAGCTGTGGGACATATTCAGCCGTCTTGTTGAAACCACAGCTCCTGCACATCATGATTGTTCAATTGATGGACGAAAAAGTCAGTAATCCTCGGTCTATAGCGGTCAACATTGACTGTAACGTTCTGGCCAGCATCGTTTTTAAAGAAATACTGAAATCACATGTACATTTTTGTGGATGTAACGGTGTCTTAACATACACTTGAGGATTATCATCACTCCAAATACGGCAGTTTTGTTTATTGACGTGTCCATTCAACAAAAAGTGAGCTTCATCGCGAATACGTATTTTTCGAAATAAATTTGCACAGTTTAGAAGCGTTGTTCAGGCGTTAGTCTATTCGTGTTGAAATGCCAAACCAAATAAACAGCTGACAAAATGGCCTTAGGTAAAATAGTGTTGCCAACTTAAAGTTATATACCACTAAAAAAAACACCCTTTATATGACTGACAACGATCCCCAAACTACTATTTTCTCCTGGTACCATTATCAAATGTTGCAAATTAAAAGTTTAAAGTTTTTCAAATATAGGTGAATGCCATTGGTCATCCTTGATCGTTCGACTCTACGTCGGGCCTTTCATGACATATTAAAAGATGAATAATAACTATTCCTTTCTTCTTCAAAATTGTTTTAGAACAAACTTACCCTTATAGCTTGTTTTCACTTAAATTGCTTTATCTGTTCATTTATTCATTTATTTTGTTTACTTTATTCGCGAATGAAAAAATAGAAGTCTCTTATCCATCTTCCAATTTATTTTGTGTTTTAGTGGGAATGGCTGGCTTTGGTAATTTATTGGCTCCCGCAAAAGCATCAACAGCCGGCAGACCTCAACCAGCCGCTCCGCAAATGGCTCAAGATCCAATGGCGCGCATAAATCAGTATGTTCTGCAAAATGTCCAGGCGTTGTTGGCAGCGAATCCAAGCTTTTTAACAAGTGGTATTCCAAACCAGCTGCTGTCTCAAATGTGGATGCAGGCTCCTATGAAGGTGAAACTAAAATAATAAATGCAATTTGCTTCTCAACTAAATATTCACTTTCTCCATAGGTCAACCAAGTGGCCGAAGAAGAAGAAGCCGATTTCGAGGAAATGGGTGTTGCAGAGACTTATGCCGAATATTGGCCAGCAAAGTGTAAGTATAGTCCAGTCCTTAAAAGAAAGTCCAGATTTATCGATAATTTGTGTCTTGTGTTTAGTGAAATTGGGAAAAAAACATCCAGATCCAGTTGTTGAAACGGCTTCGCTTTCATCGGTGGAACCATGTGATGTATATTATAAAATGTCCATTCCCCAGGAAACCATTCAAAGTGGTCAGTTGAGTGCGTTGCAATTGGAATCGATCACATACGCATCTCAAGCTCATGACCATCTGCTCCCAGATGGAAGTCGAGCTGGATTTTTGATTGGTAACAAATTTGAAAAAGAAAAAGTATTCAACCAGTAAATTTGACTAACAATGCTTTAACTCCTTAGGTGATGGTGCTGGTGTTGGCAAGGGACGCACAATCGCAGGCATTATCTTTGAAAACTATCAGAAAGGCCGCAAGAAGGCACTGTGGATCTCAGTCTCTAATGATTTAAAATACGACGCAGAACGCGATCTTTCTGACATTGGAGCAACTAAGATTGATGTTCACCCATTGAATAAGGTGAGTTAAAGGAGAAGTTTTCTCCAAGAAAACACATGGCTGATGGTTGTTGTTTTTTCAGTTCAAATATGCTAAAATCTCATCGGATGTCAACAACAACTGCAAGCGCGGCGTCATATTCAGCACGTATTCCGCACTTATAGGCGAATCAAACAACAAGACTGGAAAGTATAAATCCCGGCTCAAGCAGCTCCTTCAGTGGTGTGGAGAGGATTTTGACGGGCTGATCGTCTTTGATGAGTGTCATAAAGCCAAGAATTTGTGTCCTGTGGGCTCTGGAAAGCCAACAAAGACAGGTTCGACGGTGCTGGAATTGCAAAATAAACTACCCAAAGCGAGAGTGGTATATGCTTCTGCAACGGGCGCATCGGAACCTAAGAATATGGCCTATATGGTCCGGTTAGGTATCTGGGGTCAGGGAACCGCATTTCCGACATTCAATGACTTCATCATGGCTGTAGAAAAGAGGTAAGTTGATGCGGAAAGTTTGTTTTTTTAAAAAATTGTTGCAATTACTTATATTTGCGGAATTGCAGAGGAATTGGCGCTATGGAGATAGTGGCAATGGATATGAAGTTGCGAGGAATGTACATTGCCCGACAGCTGAGTTTCCATGGTGTAACATTTAAAATTGAAGAGGTTCCGTTGTCCACCGAGTTCCGGAAGATCTATGATGATTCTGTGGAATTGGTAAGTAATTACTGAGTCCTTTGCATAGCAATTTCGTAATTATTTTTCTTCAGTGGGTAGAAGCGATGCAGAAGTTTACAGAAGCTGCTGAATTAATCGATGCGGAGAGTCGAATGAAGAAGACAATGTGGGGCCAGTTCTGGTCATCGCATCAGCGTTTCTTCAAGTACCTCTGTATTGCTGCGAAAGTAAATCATGCAGTTCAGGTAGCTCGCGAGGCTATTAAGTACGGCAAATGCGTGGTGATTGGTCTACAATCTACCGGCGAGGCAAGGACGCTGGAGCAGCTGGAGAGAGACGAAGGAGAACTGAGTGATTTTGTGTCAACCGCTAAGTAAGTTTTTTTTTCGCTATTCTCCCTCCACAAACTACTTACGTTTCGTGTATCCTTTTTTTAGGGGAGTATTTCAGTCATTAGTGGAAAAACATTTTCCCGCACCAGATCGTAATCGCATCAACCGCATATTGGGACTCAGTACGAACAAGAAAACCTTGCAATCGATCATTGAAGAAAGTCAGAAGGAACCTGCCACCGCTCCGTCGACATCCAAACGAAAAGCCACACGCACAGCAGCCGGAAAGGCAGCTGCGGCGAAGAAATCACGTCGCCGTTCCTCGAGCGGCGATGAGTTTGACCAAAATTCCGATGATTCCGACTACAAACTTATGTCGGCATCCGAATCCGAGGAGTCCGATCATGGATCGGATAGTGGCCAAAGTAGCGACTTTAATCCATTCTATTCAGGCAGTGATAGCGATGCGGACCCTTGGGTAAACTCACGCAAAAAGAAGAAACCCAAGGAGAAGCCAGTTGCAGTAGCGGCGGCAGCAGCAAAGAAAAAGCCTACTTCAACGCAAGATAAAATCCAGGAGCTGCTACAAAAGAAGCAGGAACAAAAACACACCGTCACACAAGTGGGAGTGAATGGCATTAAATTGAACTACGGTCCACCACCGAAAGATGCCATTGAACGAGCATGCAGTATGAAGGAGGAGCTGTTGCGAAAGATCGATCGTCTTGGAGACAGACTTCCACCGAATACTTTGGATCAGTTGATCGATGAGCTGGGTGGTCCGGAAAATGTAGCCGAAATGACTGGTCGTAAGGGTCGTGTAGTCCAATCAGATGATGGATCTATTCAGTATGAATCACGTTCAGAGCAGGACGTCCCCCTAGAAACGCTTAATTTAACCGAGAAACAACGATTTATGGACAGCGAGAAAGATGTGGCGATTATTTCAGAAGCCGCCTCCAGTGGTATTTCGCTACAGAGCGATAGGAGAGTACGAAATCAACGACGTCGTGTACACATCACCTTGGAGCTGCCGTGGTCTGCGGATCGAGCTATTCAACAGTTTGGGCGCACACATCGTTCAAATCAGGTTAATGCGCCCGAATACATTTTCTTGATCTCCGATTTGGCCGGTGAGAGGAGATTTGCCTCGACTGTGGCCAAGCGCTTGGAATCGCTGGGCGCGTTGACCCATGGTGATCGACGTGCCACTGAAACCCGTGACCTTTCGCAGTTCAATATCGACAACAAGTATGGGCGAACTGCCCTGGAAACGGTAATGAAGACGATTATGGGCTATGAGTCTCCACTAGTTCCACCACCCACCGATTATAAGGGAGATTTCTTCAAAGACATTGCTGGCGCTCTGGTTGGCGTTGGCATTATCGTTAATAGTGAGGCCAATCCGGGGGTTCTCAGCCTTGACAAGGACTACAACAATATATCAAAGTTCTTGAATAGAATCTTGGGAATGCCTGTCGAACTGCAGAACAGATTGTTTAAGTATTTCACGGACACACTCAATGCAATCATCAACCAGGCGAAGAAGGGCGGTCGTTTTGATTTGGGAATTTTAGGTGAGTTGTTATTTAAATGGCGTGCATTACATGGCCACTTCCTTCGTTTTAAGTCGATCGCGTGATAATTTTTTATTCATAATTATTCTTTTTATTTATTTCAATAGATCTTGGCGCCGCCGGCGAAAATGTCACTCGAGTAAAACTCTTAAAATTCATACGCAAACACGCTACTGGCACCGCACCAACAGAACTGCATACTGTTCGAGTAGAGCGTGGAATGATCTGGCAAGAGGCTCTCGACAAGTGAGTAACGTATTAAAGAACAATCCGAGCGTTTGTGTGAACTTATTCTGCAAAAAAAACTAGGTAGCTAACAAAATCCATTCTTTTCCAGATATGCTGATTTAATAAGCGAAAAAGAGGGCTTTTATATGTCTCACCAACTGCGCAACAACAAACGCACAGCAATTCTTGCCGTCGAAATCGAGGCCACCACACCGCAACAAAAAAAGAAAGCCGAATCCAAACCAAGCAAAAAGGAAATTATGTTCCAAGTCTTTCGGCCCAATACCGGTCTACAAGTTCGTCCCGAATCTCTGGCCGAGATCGAAAAGAAATACAAAAAGGTCACTATGGAGGAGGCCGAACCACACTGGACGCAACAGTACGATGCATCGGTTAATACATGCTCCCATGCATACTGGAACGGAAACTGTAGAAATGTAAATATGGGTCAGGAGTGTGAGGTAAGTCCACAGCAAATAATCGCCCATCGATTAAATGTTATAAACTTGGCTCTCTTTTATGTTTACAGGTTGGCTTAAGACAACGTTTGTACACAGTTTTAGCTGGTTCCGTGCTCTCGGTTTGGACACGTGTTGAAAACATTCTGTCGATGCGAAGCACGATACACAACAAAATGCAAGTTATCCGCTTGAAAACCACCGAAGGCGAAAAGATTGTCGGAACGCTTATACCAAAAGCCTGCTCCGATATCCTTGTTCAGGACTTAAAGTCCGACGCTGAAAAAGTGGAAGAGACATTCTTCCAAAAGACTTAAAACCATTTAGGAGAAAATAGCGTTGAATATAAAAATTCGTTTCTTCTTCTTCTTAAACAAACAAAGGATATCCGTTTGAAATCTAAAAAAAAACTCATGCTTTCTCTGTACATTAACATCTTCAACAAACCAACAACAAACAACAATGTGAGTTAAAAACAAAGGAAAAGAAATATTCCCCATATCCCTATCAGATAATCTTAAGATATTTCCTTGAAAAGAAAAAAAAAACTATTTAAAAACTTAGTTCTTTTACAATTATAGTTATCGTTTTTTTTTATTATTATTTAACTTAACTAGTTAGGATGACTTCCTAAATTAAATGTGATTTTTTATATTAAAGATTATAAAATTTTGTTTAACTTTATTTTCCAACAAATAAATGAATAACAAAACAAAAAAAATACACATGCCTAGAAAATTGGCAGGAACATGTATAAGTTTCGTTAAGCTTCTGTTTTTTTTTTCTTTTATAAGTTCATATACTAAGTATACAAATTGTAACAAGATAAAAAATAATAATAACTGAACTATACAAAAGGAAACAAAAATGAGACAACAAATGCTGTTTGTTTTTATTTTGTCGTTAATGTGAAGCAAAAAAAGCTTTTGTTTTTTTTTCTTTTTGTTTTCTAATTTAATTTAATTAATTAAATAAATTTTAATATAAGTAAAATATATTTAAAGCAAAAAATTGTGTTTTTATTTTGGGCTGTTCTTCGCATGCACAATTCTCGACAGATCGTGCAAAGGTATGTCGCCATATCACTTTTAAGGAAACGGGGTCCATATTGCACAAAGGACGCCGCATCGTTCTTAAAGCGAAAACTATATCGACCAATAAAAATCGAAAGTATTGTACACTCAAAACATTCGTTTTTTATTGTACGCTTGTGTGGGTTTAGCCCCTTAGATAACAAATAAATAAATAGCACATATAAATATTTTCATCTTGGCCCCTATTGCGAGTGTCGATAATTGTTCGATGATTGACGTCTATCGATTGTAGATTGTAGATTTCGATATTGTGAATGTCGATTGTGATTGATATAAGCTTTGTTCAATGAGAAAAAAGGCAAGGCAGAGCAGCACAAATTTGTGAAAAATGTCAGATCAAAGGTAGAACAAAAAAATACAGCCATATGTTAGTTGTTAAAAATAAGAACTTCATTTTCGATTGTTGGATAATTATTTGAATTTACAATTTCGTATAAATCGTGAATAAATGAACATTAATCATGTAGTTACTGTTACAACAACCGATTGCCCTTTATCAGAAGATTGTTCGATTTCTTATATTTAATTAATCAATTAATCAAAAAAACAACTTTTCACTTTGACGACAAAACAATTAATTTGCAACCACAACTGATTTTGACGTTTCTCACAAATTTGTTCTACTTCAAAATCAAGTGCAGAAATTCTGCTCGGAGCAGAGTCCAGGCAGAGTCATTGAACAAAAGGCAAACATGAGCTGGACAGAAATGTTTCTCATTGAACGCGAAGAAGAAGAAGTGTGAAACCAACGACCCAAATAAACTTCACACTTTCAATGAATTGGAAGAAAGTGGGAGCGTCTACTGGAAATAAGCACATGTGTTGATATGTATCCACTTTTTGTATACACTTGTCCTTCTAATTCGAAAGGGTTTGACGCATCTTTTAATTCTTTCCTTTTTCTAGCTAGTTCTAGAACTACTTTATTATTTTCCATTATCATTTCCATTTAAAATTACTTTCAACACAAATAAATAATTGGGAAAACAATAGCCCGCTGTCAAAGTTGCACAATGCCAAAAGCTAAAATAAATTGACGCAATCTTCAACTGTCGATAAGGACCCTTATCTCTATCAATCTCCTATGATTATATTTGACTTTTAAGAGCAAAATAACATACCTCAGAAATCTATTTCTCTTTAGTATGGTAAAATTAAAAACAAATCATGTATGTTAAGCCGTTCATAACGATGGCCATTGTCAGCTGCCGGATCCTGATTCTGAGTCCTGTCGGATATTTAGCTATATTATGCATCACATCCGACTCGCTGCATCTGTAGCAGATTTGCTACAACGACCCAAATCGCTCAGCAGGACTTGACTACACTTTGTAATATTAAAAACGAAAACAATTGATGAATGGTCAAAGAAGGGATGATAATTGAAGTGGTTTGATGCGAAAAATCAGTATGCATTACATGTGGGAAAGGAAGTGATTGTTCGATTTTGTCGTTTGTCCTTCAAACAACTACACAGCACAATTTACTTTGTTTTGTATTTTCAAAGTAACCCCGGCAAAAGCGGAGGACAACATTGCAATTGCATAGTTTTGCTGAATAAAAATGCGGTCGCAATCAACTATACACTGTCCAACATAAATTGGCAGTCCACGTCTTATGGGTAAGATTTTTCAAAGTCAGTAACGTGCCATATTTTTGTACCATACTAAAGTGACTGCCAAAATTCTACTGCCAATTTATGTTGGACAGAGTATAGTCGGCTACCTAAATATGTAACGAATCAAAAGTCGGGAGATTATTAAGAATCTAGGTAATAGATATGGCGAGAATATTTAAGTGACAATGGTTTATTGTAATTTTTTCTTCTCAGTAATAAATATATATCTCAGTGACTGGCCGAAACAAAAAAATATTCAAAAGGCTTAGGTGTTTTCATTGTTTACATGCGATCATTTGCAATCATATATGAATGATTATGCATATATGAAAGCGAGACAACTGTTGGTTGCAATTATGAGTCATAATGCATTGGTCAGACTTGCGCCAAGAGCGAAAAAAGGTCATTTAAATTATCACATTTTAAAAAAATTATCAAAGATTTAGAGACCTTCTAAAACTTTGAGCTTACCTTTATGAAATATCTTATTACCCAGCAAATTTTCCTTCACTTTAGTGGGCTTACGGAATTTTTCACATTCATTCTGCTACGATGGAGAGGATGCAATAAAATCAATATTAGCCATTCGATTCTGATAAACGTAAAATTTATTTGAATTTCATTCGCAATGCACATTACTTATTCATAATTTATCAAATTATGTAAGGGAAATTTAATTGAGGTGAGATAACTCTTGCCATTGTCGTCTATTGACTATTACGTACGGTTGTGCGGTCAGTGTGGGTGACGCTCACATCGATCACTCGCATGTTGGGCGTTAGAAGACCAGCCAGCCTGTCGGCTCCTGTGGGAGGTAGACGATCAAATGGAAAGCCCATAGGGCGACGATCGGGATAGAGACGATCACGAACGCCGCAGTAGGATGATGCATCACTGCAACTGCCAACCAAGTCTTGATCAACCTGAAAGAAGAAATCGGTTAGATAAACTTTAAAAAAAATTATCACAACTTACTCGATCATCATCGTAGTTTGAAACCATGACAAAGAGTTCGCAACGTAAGCCTTCTGGCCGGCCCTTGGGAATCAGCATATGCTCTGGCCAGCCACATCCACAGAAGTTAAATTCCAACTCATCGGGACTTCCAGCTGCTGGTCGATTGACATCTAAATTGCGGAATACTCTTGCGAAGGGAATGGTCACACTGGACTCAGATGATCGGCGGCGAATGGTATTCTGGCCGGGTTGGACTAACGAGGAAAGTTGAAGAAAATTGGAAATATATAATTTTTATGGTACTCACGGGAAACAACAAATTTATCCAACTCGATCATAAGATGACGTTGATCCCTTAGTAACATTGGTTGACCGCGTTCGTCGGTCTTGGGTCCCAAGAAAATGCGCACGGTTCCAAAGCGTTGGGCGCCTCCAGCATTGTTAATGTTAATCGTATATGTGAATGCAGTGTGTTGCAAGTGGGTGAACCTCGCAAAGACATCACCTCTTGGCACAAAGTCCATGCCGCGAGATAAATTAATATCCGACTGTTGCCAGAAGGTTTGAAGGGAGTTGGTTCCACCACCTTCATTGTCAACCTGCACTCCACTGATCGTGATGTCTCTGTAATTCAATTGATTTTGGTTGTATGGCGTAAGGAGCTCTTTGTGGTTTTGGAAAACGTCGTTAACGAATGCATGCCACTTGTAGAATACTGGATCACGCATGGCGGTAGCTGAGTCACCCATAACACCGAAAGATTCCAAGAAGCGATGATCTGGATCATGAGCATATGAAATGAAAACGTGTCCCATGTTGTGGAGATCGCCATAGAGTTGACGATTTGGTGAGATGATTGATGATTCCATCATATTTCCGAGCACATCAATACCATTAGTCTCATCGAGACGGATTTGGTTACCAGATTCCTAAAATTTTTATTAACACAATGTCCATATATGTAGGATATTTAATAATTTTAATAACTTACATCGACAACGAATCCTTGTTGAATGGCTTCGTAGAAACGGTCCCTCCAACGTTCCAAGTCGGCGATATCCAATTTGATCTGATCCAGTTCACGGTCAAGGTCCTGCAGAGGGGTATTAGCGAAACGAGGCGGCCATGCTCGACTGGCAACTAGTGAGTCCATCTTGGGGAAATAGCCCTCTGGAATTGGTTCTCGCAGGTTGTTGAAACGCTTCACACGGGACATGTTGTTACTGAAACGCTCCAAGTTGTAACGGCCAACGACCTGCTGGTGCATATAGTAGAACAACTCTCCACGACGATTCTTATTGACGATGGTGCGGTCAGAAGCCTCGAATGGGTATACCAAATGCCAATGCCAATGATGGAGATTGATTCCCATATCCTCGCGGAAGTACCACAGACGATGTTCCTCATCAAGATCTGAGGCAGTGTAGTCTCTTGGGATGATAATCGGCATACGAGAGCCATCAGGAACAACTGTGGCTTCCTCACGAAGCTGAGTGAACACCTTGGAATCGACATACTTGTCTGGGAAAGTTTCTATAAACGATGGCAGGTTTAAACCCTTGGTATCTGGACGATGAAGTAGCGCCACTGAGAGAGCGTAGTTGAAGAGATACGGATTGAGACGATCCCTAGCGAAGACGGCAACGCTTTGCAAATCTTCAATGCTGCGAACTCCAGTGAATATGTCAATCAAACGGCCAGCGATGCGACGATGACGAGGGATAAACAACGAGAATTGTTCCTGGCGACCAAGCGACATTGGGATCTTCAAGTCTGGAATAGCGATGTCTTTCACGGGAATTCTTTGCTCGGCCTTTTCCCCGAAACGGGATTGAACTTCAGTTCCAATTGGACGATAGCGATCGGTAAGAAACTTGTCGGGAACATCAAATACCGTTGCCCTGGTGCCTTTTTCCATAAAAACTGGCTCCTGGGGACGGTCGAAGAGCAGGAGAAGATTCTTTCTATTTGCCATTGTTAAGTTTTGGTTTGAACTAAACTATAGTTAGGATGGTTGTTTGTTGTATGTAGTCTACTGGTAGGCTGTCAATAGACAAGTGTAATTTTTCTAGCATATCAAAGTGCTTTTTATACTAATTTTAAATAGGCTTATCACCATTAGAATTTGTTTTTTTTTTTGGCACTTAAGTTACATGCGGTTAGCACAACAAGTTTTTTTACTTGTGAATCTGTTTACGTGTTCTAATTCTAATTCTATTTCCAAGCGATAGTTCAACATTAAACTAGATGTATAATTTCGTGAACCACAACCACAAATTTTGTATATTTCTGTTGTTACTACTTGTATTTTATTTAATTATAGACGAACATTCCAAAAACTAAAGATACCAATCAGAAATTGGTATTTAATTTGTGATATTGTGGAGGGAAGATTCGAATGCATCTGCCAATTGGAAAAATGAGTCTAATGTCGTTTTCGTTTGATAATCCGGAAGAGCTCTCTGATCCGGGATGCCAATCGAACATTTGTCATTGTATTGTGTATAAATAGTAATAGCCATTAAAATATGTTTATATTAAAACCAATATTATTTTATAATTTTTTTAGTTTTTAGTTAAATTTGGTAAAATTCAGCAACAAATATGACATTTATCGATTATGACGTTTATGGTGTTTGAATGTGTTAGTGCTGCTGGTTTTGATTCTGAATTCAAAATCAGAAGCGAATTTCTCTTCTTTCCAGGAGAGTAACTGTTGTTTAAGTACCAAACGAACACTTTCAGAAGAGTCCGGATTACCAATCGAAAACGACATAAAAATTTAATTGATATCAGATAAACGAAAAATAACCAAACTATATTTAATTGACCACCTCTCTGTTTGTAGTAAACCCAGATATAGATCTTGGGTGCACCAGCACTAGGAAACCACTTTCATTAATTAATGCCAAGTGGTTATGGTATAATTGATGGAAATAAAATAAAAATCTTATTTACTCTTCCCCCTGAGTGTTCTTTGCGATTTGATTGCAATTCGTCAAGGAGTCCTTAAGGAGTCGCAATTATTTTTAATTCCTGGTATAAATGAGTTTGACCCGATTTGCTACTATACGACTATAAATTTCTACAGAAAAAACTTATCATGTCCTTCTCCCTTAAAGAGGAAAATGCATAGGTATACTTGTTTGTGAACTTTATGGATTTATTTTTTCCATGAACAAACAGATTGTAATAGTGCAATCATATATTCTAGAATCTGTACTGACCGTACTACTTGTACAAAAACTAATCAAATCAAACACACTTATCACCATAAGTCTTCTATATGAAGTATTGAAATATTCACCAAAAAATGCAGATATTGCTTTGGATGAGTTCATGTAAGTAGAAAAGATAAACATGTGGCATTTATCACAGCTGCCATAATGAGGATGCACATGTTAAAATGCAGATTCGTCGTGGGCGGCTACCGAAACTGCTCTCAAACTTCATGACTCACTGAAAAAAAAAGCATACTCAAGTTCAAACTCCCTGAGTCAATGGATAAAATCCATACCCCTTATACTATACAGCGATGAATGATGGATGAAAAGCGAAATAATGTTTTGAAGGAAATAAAGGGTGATCCATTTCGAGGTTCCCTACTTTTTTAAAGAAAAAAACACAGAAAATTCAAATTGAATGGAGAATGTTTATTATCATTTGAAAGAACATTCTTTGGCATTTATTTTGGCCGTTGCTACGTCGCAGATGGTCCATCCGTTGAGTCCAATTTTCGATCACTCGTTCGAGCATTTCGACTGGTAACTGGCTAATGACACGCGTGATGTTTTCCTCCAAGGCCTGAATCGAAGCGGGTTTGTCGGCATAAGCTTTTGACTTTACATATCCCCACAGGAAAAAGTCTAACGGTGTGATATCACACGATCTTGGTGGCCAATCGACCCGCCCAAAACGTGAAATTATGTGCTCACCGAAATGTTCTTTCAATAAGTCCATTGATTGATGAAACCAAATGTCGCCGAGATCACGAGCTTCAATTTCAGGCATCAAATAGTCGGTTATCATGGCACGATAACGGTCGCCATTGACGGTTACGTTCGCACCGGCATAATTTTTAAAGAAATATGGACCGATGATTCCACCGGCCCACAAACCACACCAAACCGTTGTTTTTTCTGGATGAAGTGGCAGTTCTTCAATCTCTTCAGGTTGCTATTCGTCCCAAATGCGGCAATTTTGTTTGTTTACATACCCATTGAGCCAGAAATGGGCCTCATCGCTAAACAAAATTTGCCTCGAAAACGTCGGATCTTCTTGGAACTTTTCAAGAGCCCATAGAGCGAAGCGATGTCGCTTGGGAAGGTCGAGCGGCTTCAGTTGTTGCACAAGCTGTATTTTGTACGCTTTCAATTTAAGATCTTGACGTAAAATGCGCTAAGTCGGTCCATACGTCAGTCCGAGTTGCTGCGAACGGCGCCGAATCGACTCTCTACGGTCTTCGGGTACACTTTCAGCTACGGCCGCTATATTTTCTTCACAGCGTGCTGGACGTGGTCTATTCGGTCGAATATTATCCAATAATGAATGCTGGGTCTCAAAATGGGTGATGGTGTTGCGAATAGTACACTCAGTAGGCCGATTATGTTGACCATAAGTTGAGCGAAGTGCACGAAACACATTCCTCACAGAACGTGAATTTTCATAATAACGTTGAACAATTTGTAAACGTAAGTCTTTCCATTATGAAATGCCAAACAATACCAAACAAAAATAACATGACAGCATGACACGACTCATACGTGATCTGTCAAAAAAGGCTATTGAAAAAAGTATCTCTACTTGGATCACCCGTTATTTTATTCTTCTTGCAAAAACAGCAAATGGAGGTGAAGGGAACATGGCCAACCCTACGAGCTGCACCAAGCTGTAGATGTAGTCCAAAAATCAAAACCACTCTGGCTAAATTGGATCTTCTATCCAGCGAAGGGAATATATTGGTACAGCCAAGAGGTGTCTTAATCCATACATCCAGGTTCGAAATGTCAACGAAAACCGAACCTCCTTGTAACTTCGTAACTATTGAGATATGAGGCTGAAAAAGTAAAGCTATCGTCCGCTTATTCAGTTTTTTTCAGTTTTGAATGCTTTTTATTTCGTAATTCATTGATTCTTATATGCTAGACAAAAATGCTTAAAACTAGCTTAACTAACTTAACTATGTTGCTTAAATTTAAATTTTAACTTACTGGCCCTATACGGGCGCTCTAAGTTAAACAAAAATTATTAATATTGTCTTTCGACTTAACCTAACTTACATTTTAGATATTTAAAATAAATACAAATAACACTTATAACTAAACTAAGAAAATTTTATTAAAAAAACTTAGTAACCGGACTTTTTGTTTTGTTTTTGTCTTATCTTATAAGTAAAACTTACATGCTATCTTAAAAATAAATCTTAAGCTAACTTAACTATGCTGCATAATTATATATGCATTTTTTTTTTTTTTTTTTTTTTTTTTTTTTTTTTTAATCCGCGTGCTGTGCGTGTTTTTTTTTGTTTTTTTTTTTTTTTTTTTTTTTTTTTTTTTTTTTTTTTTTATATACCCCTAACAGCCACGTGCTGTGTGCCTTCCTAACTTACACCTAAAGCTTACACCTACTTAACATCTACTTAAACTATGTAAGCCGGCCAAGGCAATTTAATATAATATATATGCCAAGCCGACTTTGTCGGATCTACCCCGGATCAAAAGGGATCGACGAGGGAGCTCTCTCTGAAAGCCACCAAAATTGCTGGTGCTGTTTTTCTACATCTTTCTTATCGCGCCCCGATACCGACCGACTAAACCGGAGACGCTCCTCAGCGCTCTGTGCGACGTCTCTGTTGTAGTTGAGTCGCCTGTCCACAGTTGTCCGGGCAACGTGGAAGATTAACGGTACCGCCGATCTATCCTGGATCAGACCTGTCTGATCAAAGTAGAGGAATGCTTCTGGGGGGACAAAGCCGCTAAGACGCACCCTCTCATGGTACCTATAATTGGGGTAATAAGCCCCGAAGATCAGGTTGTTCGTCGACCTCATTGCCCTCGCAATGTGCCTTCGAGTCATCTTGATCAGGAAATTGTCCACTCTTATCAGATTAGCCCCGTTGTATAAGACCTCATTGGAATAGAATTTTATGTACTGAGACTCTGGTGTCCTGTATAAGTGAAGGCAAGCCCGAAGGCAGGCCCTCTCAAACACCCGAATCTTTTCCATCCTACTTGCCCCTATGTTGAACCACACAGGACATCCATATGCAAGCATGGGCCGAATGAGGGCCATGTAGCAGATTACCTTCACCCTTGCATCGAGTTGGCTGCTGTAAAACAGTCTCTTTGTAAGGGCAAAAGCCCCTCGGGCTCTGGAGAGAGCAACATCTACATGTTTGTTAAAATATAGATATTGGTCTAACCAGAGTCCAAGGTATCTGACCACATTTTTGTGCGCAAGTGGACGCCCGTGTGCTCCAATGATAGAAAGCTTTCGCCAATTCTTTTTAGTGTCCCTAGTGGCCATAGACAACGGGGTTCTGAAAAGAATAGTTTCCGACTTCTGGAAGTTGATTTTCAGCTTCCAGTCGTCGCAATATCGCTGAATCTTATCGAAGTCACGCTGCAAAAGAGTTGCAATGACGTCGATCTTTGGACCTGATCTGTACGCGATCAAATCGTCCGCGTACGCAATCGCGTGCTGAAGAGAACCTATCAGATCAGCTGTAAAAATATTGAAAAGGATCGGCGAATTGACCGCTCCCTGTTGCAGACCATTTTTTATTTCGAACACTCCAGTAGAAGTCACATTGCCATGTTTAACAACGAACTTTCTACCGGTAAGCATATTAAGTAGCATGTACAGCAGTGGTTTGCTTATGCCTAACCTGCTCAGCTTGTAAAAGAGTCCTTCCAACCATATGGTATCAAAGGCCTTCTCCAAGTCGATCAGGCAGGCACCCGTACATTGTTTTTTACTTTTGTACCACTGAATGTCGGACACCAGTTTAGACGCGGCATGTATTGTATCATGCCCCGCCTTGAAACCGAACTGGTTATCCGGAATCGTCCGCTTATTGTTTGTATACATATGCAAATTTGTATTTTGTCATCAAAATTCTAACGGGCCCATTAGCTCAGTTGGTTAGAGCGTCGTGCTAATAACGCGAAGGTCGTGGGTTCGATCCCCCCATGGGCCAGTTCTTTTTTTTTCTTTTTTAAATTTATTTGTGTTTTCATAAAACTCCAAAATTTCATTTATACAATAAAATGTTTGCAAGAAATATGAAGAAGAAAAAAATTGCACAAGAGACAGAACATACCTTTTACATGACATGGAAAGCAAAAGGGGGAATGTGACTTAAAGATTCCGCAGACACACATTTCTGTTTATCTCTTTAGATTAGATTTCAATTCAAATTTCTATATTACAGATATTGAAATACATATCAGAGATGTATCAGCGCGATTAACACGTCCAGTTTATTATTGACCACCCCAAACCATGAAACCACAAAATAAATGCACATACACCACTTGGTGCCAAATTATCAAACTTCAAATTTATTGAGTGCGAAAAGTTAACTTATTAAATAGTTTTTGGAAATCCATATTAAATAGACATTTAGTATTTCTTGTGTTTCTCTCTCGCTCTATTCCGCTGCCATAAATAAACATGTCGAATGCTCAAACTCAGAGTAATAAGAGATTAAAACCGTGTACCCCATGCCTGACCCCGACCTCTAGTCGAAGTCCACGAATTTTAACTGTGGCCCTATTGGAAGAGCGCCTAAAAAAATTTTACGGCAAGTTAAGTTCCGATATAAATGGTATACGAAACGATCTCTCAGCTAAAATAGAGACACTGGAGCCAACATGAAACGAAAGGTTTGACGATATCCAGAAACAAATAAAAACATCTCCGACAGTGTTAATGTTGTTAAAAAAATGTCAAATCAATCTACTAATGTAAAGTGTGATGTAAACGCATTGCAACAACGAGTTGGTCAAGTTGGTACCAGTACCACCAGACGAAAATCTAAATGATTTGTTTAGCCAACTGTGCCTCAAAATTAACACTAATGTTCTTCCTTTAAGAGACATTTTCCGCCCTAAACACCCGAGATCCGATAATGCACCCATCATATCATATATAAATTCAACTCGTCTCAAGAGAGAAATTCCATACTGAAGGCAGCATCTCTCTTCCGCAATGCAAGAAAAAATCCCTTTTATTAAAAAGACATTCTACCTAATTCTAATTCAACAAGTGCGGTATATCTAAATAAGAGCTTAACAAATAAAAATCGTTCTCTTCTCTTTAAGCAGTTCAATTAAAGAAAAAACAAAAATTGTTTTCAGTGTTTACGATTTCTGGCTCTCTTTACGTCAAAAGAAATGCAACTAAAAGAGGAGTGAAAATAGAGACAGTCGAAAGTTTATATGCTGCAGCTGCTATGCCCATGACGACGACAAGTACCTGATCATGACTCATCATCAACTCATTTTATCCTGGTTTTTATTGATTTTGATTGATTTATTTTCTTTTGTTTTGACATTTTATTGTTACCTACTTATTTATTTTTTCTTTTATTCTACTTTATTATTTCTATCTAAATGTTTATTTTATTTTATTCTTTAATTTCCTGTTTTTGTTAATGATCGTTTGTTGTTTTCTCTTTGTTAAGTCTCTTTTCGAATATTTATACCCTATCCTAGGTTAGGTTAAGTTAGGTTGAAGTGGCAGTCGGATAGAAGTCCGACTCACTTAGACCTATATAAGGGTCCATTGTGATACCACGTGGATCTGAAGTTCCTGCGTACACGTTGAACCATTTTGAGGTGCTTATAAAGCGTGAGAGACATTTTGGGTCGGTTGAGTTTAGATCATTAACATCATTATAGAAGAAGGCCCCTATATGGAGATTTCGCTTTCGGGAGAGAGCAGGGCATGCGCAAAGAAGATGTAGAGTAGTCTCCTCCTCCTCCTCATCCATACAGCTCCTACAGAAATCGTTTGAATAGGCGCCAAGCCTTGTTGCATGCCTGCCTAACAGACAGTGTCCAGTTATGACACCAATTGTAGCACTAATGTGCGATCGATTAAGGGTAATCAAGCTCCTTGAGCGTCTTAGATCCAGCCTAGGCCAAATCTGCTTCGTTGTCAGACAAGTAGTACATTTGCCCATCTGTGGTTAGTTTTTTCTATTGCATCCAGTTTAAAAAAGAGTCTGCATGTTGAAACTGGTATGCCTAAAGAGCCCTTTTCAGGCAAGATTGAGAGGGTAATTCCAAGTTTGGCGAGTTCGTCAGCCTTGCATCTATGCCCCGGCACCTAGCAAAGGTGAATGTTTAAGTGCTCAGAAATCTCCTTTAGAGATGATCGGCAATCAAGGGCTACTAAGAAGTTAATAGAGACAGAGTCCAGACACTTGATGGCGGCCTGACTGTCCGAAAAGATTCGAATATCCTTTTCGGATACCACGTTCTTTTTTAGCCAGGACAAGACTTCCTTTATCGCCATAATTTCCGCCTGGAAAACACTACAATGATTAGAAAGACGGAAGGAGAGACTAACAATAAGATTTAGTCTGTCTGAGAAGACGCCTCCACCCAACCCATCATTTGTTTTTGAACCGTCCGTGTAAAAATTGATTGATTCTTCCTCCGGTAAGACATCCTCCCAAAAGGATCTAGGGGGAATGGATAGCTGGAAGTTTTTGTCGAACATCAGTTGGGGTGTGGTGTAGTCTATATTCCTAGAAGGGATTCTAAGTATGTTCAGAATTGCAGAGTGGCCGATTTTACTATCGGTCCATTTCACTATCTGTCTGCTAAAAATGTCAAGGGGTATTAAATGGAACAGAATGTCCAGTGCAGCTGAGGGAGTGGTGCGAAGTGCTCCACTTATGCATAAACATGCTGATCTGATAAGTTTATCGCGATTTATCGCTTTCTCTAAGGCAGTCCACCCGACAATGTTAGTATCGGTCTTACAACCCCACTTGTTACCATAGCTTTTTTGCAAGAAAAGAGTGCCACCGTAGTTTTCCGGACTCTTTCTTGTATATTCGATTTCCAGCTGAGCTTCCTATCCAGGATGAGACCTAGGTATTTGGCCTCGTTAGAGAATAATAAGCTGGTACCCGTGATTGAAGGGTGGTCGACTTGTGGGATTTTGTATCTCCTAGTAAAGAGGACAAGTTTGGTTTTGTGGGGGTTGACGCCTAGACCACAACTGTCAGCCCATCATATTAGCTTGTTAAGAGCATTTTGTAGGAGTTCTTTTAAGGTGTTAAGATGCTTTCCCGACACGGCAATAGCAACGTCATCTGCATAGGCAATCACTTTGCAGCCCTCTCCTTCCAGGATAACAAGCAGTTTGTTCACCACAAGATTCCAAAGAAGTGGGGATAGGACTCCTCCTTGCGGGGTTCTCCTGCTGACAGATCTTCTGGCGAAGGTCACACCCAGCTTTGAGTTAATAATTCTACTGTTTAGTAGTTGATTAATGAACTCGCCAAGTTCGTCATCCACTTTCAGATTCGACAGTGCAGTTGAGATCGCAGATGTGTTGACGTCGTTAAAAGCTCCTTCTATATCGAGGAAGGTTACCATTGTATACTCCTTGTGGTGAAGGGAATATTCAATTGAACGTACTAACGTGTGTAGGGCTGTTTCTACAGATCTACCTTTGCAATAAGCATGTTGGGAGGTAGACAGCAGCCTTTTGTCAATACCCTATCCTAAGGGTATATTAATTTTGACACATAGTTTGTAACACCCCTTAATATTCGTCGTAGACCCATAAAAGTAAGGACCAAGTCCTAAGACTATTTAGCAGTGTCCGTACGTCCGTCCGTCCATCCGTCCGTACACAATTTTTAGGCCTTTAAAATTAAGCTGAAATTTGGACCACATACTACCTAGTGCTCCGAAATGGTTAAGTGTACAATTTTTTGAATAACAAGATATGTAGGTACTGCCCTCCTTTATAATTTGTTACATAAACTTTTTTGCCAAGCCTACTTTTTGTGGGCGTTTTGTTCGAAAATTTTGACAGAAAGCGAAAAAAATGTTTAACAAGATATTTAGCAAAAATTTTTTTCAACCTATCGCCCATACAAAGTTTTTGCAAACGCCCACTTTTTTTGAAAATATAATTTTTTCTGAAATGCTATCAGCTATCCCCCATAGGGATATGGATAGAGTATCATACTGTTCGTGCCAAGCGGACTGTAGCCTTTCCTTATGTTTTTTTCTGTGGTTGATTTCGTTCTTTTTTTCTTTAATGTGTTATGAACAGAACAGAGAAAAATTAATGAACTTAGGTTTTTATTTGAGAATGGTAAAATGGACGTTATATGTATATCAGAAACTTGGCTGAATTCAAGTCTAACCAGTGCTTATTTTGCGCTTGGTGGCTATAAATTATTTGTTTGTCTAATCGTCATAATCGAGTGGTGGGGGGGTTGCAATATATATAAAAAAGAATTTGAAAGCCAAAATTGTAAGGTGCTCCTTGTCTTCTGACAAATTTGAATATATTTGCATACTCGAATGAATTTATATCCCACCTAATGTTACTCACCACAGTAAAGTTAGTGTTTTGTTAGATGATATATGTTCGCTTGCTCCTAAATGTATTATTTGTGGTGACATATATATAAATATGGAAATTGTTAACTCGTTTAATATGTCTTTTGCTAATGTGTCTCATGCAACCCATTATTTGTCTAACAAAATACCCTCGTTGATAGATGTTGTACTAATAAGTGATGCTAATATGCTAAAACACTAACTATTCCCAGTTGTCTTTTCCTGTTTTTTCCCATCATGACCTTGCATTTGCCACTCATGACATACCAATTAACTTCTCCAATAATCAGGAAATCATACAGTTTTATGATTTTAAAAGAATTTATACTGTTGTGTATGTATGGTCGTGAGTTGTTCGCAAGCACAGATACCAACTCCAAGCGTAAGCTGAATGTAGCCTTCAACTCAATCGCAAGATTCGTATACAATCTACGTAGATACGATTATGTGTCGAGCCACTCTCGACAAATACTAGGATGCAATCTGAAGCAATTTTTAAATTTTAAAACTTTCGCAATTTTAAACGGAAAACTACCAATTTATCTAGATATATAATAAAGTAATTTTCTCCCAGTCTCTTCGTTCTTGTGGTATCAGACCTAATGATTACACTTGCCCGATTTTACCGGATTTTACCTAGGCAATTTTTCATTCACGCCATTCGACTCTTCAATCAACTTCCCAAAGTCAAGCTCAGGAACTTTTTGTCTTTAGTCTTTTCATTGATGTTTTATATCATTATTATTATATTTATAATAATAATGATGTTAAAATAATCTCATTTATAATTTTATTTATTTGTTTTTAGTTTTTATACAATTTTTCGGTTATAGTTTATAAATTTGTTTTTTTTTTCTTTTCTTGTTTATAAACATCAAATATGTTGGAATGTAAATCCCCATTTTAACTGTGCATTTTTAATGAATGTAGTTCTTATTGTTCAGCAAATTTTATAAATAAATAAATACAAAATACAATATATCATTAAAAAAATAGAAGCAAATAAAAGGTTCTCTACATATTTCATTTTCCAAGAAAATATATACTCTTTTCGCTACACCCTCAGTTAATAGCGCCTGTCGGAAATGGCTACAGTTATTTTTATGATCCTTCATAAAATATTACAAAAATCTATTGTTATATTTGAAATTCATAGTACGTATGGAATGGATATAATGTAAACTTGCAAAACAGACTGATATACCGCATTTGACAACAAAATTTCGTTGGCCCATTAGCTCAGTTGGTTAGAGCGTCGTGCTAATAACGCGAAGGTCGTGGGTTCGATCCCCCCATGGGCCAGTGCTTTTTTTTATTTTTTTTCCTAAATTTATTTGTGTTTTATCATAAAACTTTTATGAATTCATTATGTCAGTAAAAAGAGGTTATAGGTTCCTTTACTTTTTCAAGTTACTAAAAACTGTTTAAAGCTGTTCCACAACTCATAAATTTACTAAAAGACAGAGGCAACGTGTATGTAAGTAAATATTTTTCCCCCAAATAACTTAATGCTGTTCAACAAATTTCTCGGGCACGTTTTTTAAATAGCTGTTTATATTAAAAATAAATGAAATATTATTTTATGTTAATTTTTGCTTCTTTAAAGGCAAAATTGAAAAAGAAGGGAATAATTTCAATATCTTATGTTCCCTAAAGACATACCACATTTGAAACTACGATATTGTTATTTGAAGTGAAATTTTCACATGCAAGGTTCCTTACATTGGAAATTTACTTCTCTTTGGCACACATAAAAGAGTCATGTGTTCGAGTCAAACAAAAAGTTAAGCAAAGTGCCTCTGAGAATCTGTTTTTAAAAAAAGTTGCTTGTATTGATAATTTATCATTGGGCTAATGGATTTCAAAACCCTGTCTGCGTTTATTATACGCCACACCAAAGACAGGGAAAGATTAAGCGATTTTTCAAATCAATAAAGATGCAAGATCAGACGAGGAAGATCAGCCTCCTCTTCGCCACACTTAGGTACTTGTGGAACCATTGTAATACCCTTTAGTGAGGGATACGCAGGTGTTGTGGCCTCCCTTGTAGATCCTTCCTTTCGCTTCTGGCTATTCAATTCTATCAAGCTATCCTGATGTTTAAAGAATCCTGTAAACATTATTTTAAATGTTTAGCGTGTGGGGACGATGAAAAGGAAAACGTTGGTATAAAATATTTTAAAATGCCGGAAAAAAGTGAGAGGTAAGAAATTTCACAAAATGTACAACCGGAAATATAAGACTGCTTTATATTTTAGAAAAGCAAAGTGGTTTAGTTGCATAAATAGGCAATACTTGCTAAATACTCCAATTTCGAGGGTTTATGGGATTTGCAAAAGACATTTCTCGAAAGCTACGTATGGCAATTCAAAGCTCCACTTAAAATGGTCGGAAAACACCTAATTTGGACATTTCAAAGAGACTTACCAATACTCGCAATGCTCTTTTCCATCGCTTTAGCTCACAAACAGACAAAGAAATGATTTCTCATGTTTTCCAAAAGTAACATATAGGTACGAAAGTATCTGAAGTAACGCGAAACATACGAATGCAAATAATCCTTGTGCTAACTATAGTAACAATATGGGTCCTTGTATCGCACCTATTTTTTTATGTGTATGCGAAATGCGGATGGATAAGAATTGAATTGGTTAAAGAGAAGCGCACGAAACATAAGATATAAAAATATTCCTTTTGGTACCTAATCTAGTAACGTTTTTATTTATTTTTGAATGTGGTTTTGGTTTCCTCCTTTTTTTCTTATTTTCCCATTAAATTTGTAAGAGAATAAATATACGCATGGCAAATAAAAATGGAAAATTTGTTTTATTAATAATTAATAGTCTTTTGAGTCCCCAACATAATGTTTCCTCCTATATTGCAGATTTTAAATAATATGTGGGTGCGAAATTAACATGATCTTCGCAGGAATTCTTAAACTCGTAAGAGAATCTTGAACAAACATTTATTTCGCAATATGTATTTTCTTAAAAACATTGAGTTAACAGTTGTAAAATAAGCACACCAAGCTCCTCTTGCGAAAACTTACAAAGGGTACAACTTATGACAAACAGACTACAAAAGTAATATAATCCGGGCTAATTTTTTTTTAGTTTCGCTCTGCGCATATACGTCACTCGAATACCAATTTTCAATTTCAATTTTAAATCCATTTTTCTTTCAATAAAGCGTACAAACTAGACTAAAATGATTAAATCTAACTTAAAATTAACAGGATACTTATTCTAGATTACTGGTCCTTATGCGGACGCTCTAAACTTAACTATATCACTTAATACTATTACCTTTCGGCCTTAATTAATAATAAAATTTTATTAGTTAAATATCATTTTTTTACAAGAAAATTTATTTTAAAAACTTGACTCCTTTATTAGTTTATTTTTATTTAAAACTAAAAAACTAAACCTACTTACGACTATACATTAAAAACTTAAAATCTAACTAATGCTACTTAAAATTACCAAACTAATACTAAGTATAATCGGGGGTGATGTGCCCCCAACTCCATTAGCAGCACCCAGCAGCCGCCAACATAGCGCACATGCGCCACCGAGAGTCCACTGACACCGAAATGCGTCAGTCGACTCTCAGAAACACCACACCTTGCAGCCGACATGCAGAGCACCAAATAATAAACTTACCACTTAAAACTACTTAAGACAAGGAGAAGTTACCTAAGGTAACACACCGACCTGGAAAGGCATACCCACCTCTTCCACCTCTTCCACTCTTTCCGCAAGCCACCAATAGTTGGTGAATTGTTTATCCGTATCAATTTGATCCCTCCCCCTATCGCGGTACTAAAACGAAGGATAGTATACCCCGAAGATCAGGCTATTATCGTTGGTCATCGCCCTCGCAACGTGCCTTCGAATAACCTTAATGAGGAAATTGTCAACCCTGTTTAAGTGAGCCCCATCATATAATGCCGTGTTGGGATAATATTTTATGTACTCAGATTCAGGTTTTCGAAACAACCCGAGACATGACCTAAGACATTGTCTCTCGAATACCCGAATCCTTTCCATATACGATGGCGCTATATTGAACCACAATGGACAGCCATAAGCGATGATGGGCCTTATTAGGGCCACGTAGCATATGACCTTAACTCTAGAAGAAAGTTGACTGCTATGAAACAGTCTTCTTGTCAGAGCAAAAGCCTTCTTAGCTCCAGCAAGACAAGCATCTATATGTTTATTAAAATACAGATACTGGTCGAGCCAGATTCCAAGATACCTGACCACGTTTTTCACCGCCAATGCCTGCCCATTCTGTCCAATAATGGCCAATTTTTTCCAGTTTTTTCTGGTATCCCTAGTGGCATTAGCCAATGGGGTCCTGAACAGGATTGTTTTCGTCGCAATATCCCTTAATTTGCTCGAAGTCACGTTGCAGAAGGATGTTGATGACCTCGATCTTAGGACCACTCGAATACCAACTTTACAAAAGTATGTACAATTTTTCTTTTGTGCAATAAATATGCTTTGTGGACTTTGTCAATTTTTAAGCACTCAAACTATGAAGTGTGATTGGTTAATCTGTGCACATCAGCATTGGATCGATGAACATGTAAAATGTTCTGTACCAGGCTATGTCATATTTTTACTCGATTTAACTGGAAGGATTGAGTGCCTTTCCGAGAAATTGGCAAGGAAGGATGAAACAACCTATACACGTTATAATTCCGTTTGTGATGGGGGAACTCTACTTTCCAATTGTGATAGCATCAATAACTTACATGCGCAACATGCTTCTGGGTTTGAGTTCTCTTCTCATTTGTTTTAAGAATGAGAAAAGTGGTCAAAATGGTTTTAACAAATTTGGTGCACAAGTCGACAAAAACGTTTACGGAGACGACAATATCACGATATTCAGCATTGAGAAAAAATTCTTAAAGAACTGCAAATCCACGTTTACTTCCTTACTTACTTACTTGGGCAGCGCTACAGTCCGGGGTGGACTTGGACCGCAACTAATAAGCCTGTCAAATTAGCGCGGTCTCTGCACATTTGTGCGCGCCACAGAAGGCGAGGCCTTCCTCTACTGCATTGTCCCTCCGGATTGTTGTCCACAGAGCAGGCAGCAGACTGGGATTATGAGGGTTCTATATAGCGTTTTCTTAGTTGTTGGGGAAAGGGCTTGACTACATAGTTGCCTTTTAGCCCAAAGAAACAGCGATTGGGAAGCGTTGTTCTTCGTTTGATTTCAGAGGGGATTGCATTAGTGTTTGGGCTCGTAACTATACAATATGAATCCAAAAATAAATGGAACTTTAAGCTAACTAAGTAAATAACCTGAGAATTTCAAATGGTTTTTACGTGATAAAACTATGAAGGAATAAGAAGAAAAATTTGGTTCAAATACAACAAAATACTGAAACAAGGCCTGGTAGGGGAGACTCAAATAAGATAATTTCTAAATGCACTAAAACTCGATTTTGAATGGTGAATTTCATATATTTTCTATATCAATCACGAAATGTTTGTACGCATAACATTAACAATTAAAAAGCATTTAATATTTATAAAACAGTATAACAACATATTTTGCAGAAACATTATTTGCTCCTTGCTCATTATAAAACAACTATTACAAAAACAATGCGTTATTGTCTGAGACTAAATAAATTTATTTATATATTTATAAATCAATGAAAACCATCAATAAACATTACTTAAAACTAAATAGGTCTTCTTCGACGTAAATTCATCTTATAAAATATGTTAAACATGTAGCTACTTTTAAAAGTTGGTCGTCCGCAAAATGTTTTCATATCATATCATTTATTATTTTAACAATTACAATTAATTTATTCTACAAATTTTAATCTAGTTTTTTAACAACAATTTCTAATTTAATATGCGGTGATTCCACTGGCAGAATAGGTTTCCCAAACTCATCTGTGTATTTGGCGTAGTTCAATTCATGGATTGTATCAAATCCATTGGATTTTATTATTTTCTGTGAAAATATCCCTGTGGTATCGGCTTTCAGTACCTGCAATTGAGGAATTTTTAAACTGGTTTCAATTGAGCTTAAGTAAGACCTACTTTAAAGTCACAGTTCTTAGCCAGAACTATGCTACGTCTAACCAACTCCTTAGCAATCCCTTGTCCTCGAAATCTCGAATCAACTGATAAAATTCGCACATCAAACATCTTGTTGACTTGAAACTTTTCAAACAAGTTATATTTCAAATTCTGACTGTAAATAAGATTGAAAATTTTTTTAAAGTTCTCATCATCGCTCATGTTGATTTTCTTTTGTGATTTTTCCATGTCGCCCGGCAAGAGAACGCCATTCAGGACCACTCCAGCGATCTGTAAATGAAATGAAAGTGAAGGTCTTGCTAAGTATTGTTTTATTTTGGAAATTTCCATACCTCATCGTCTTTGGTTACTGCCATTAAACTTAAATTGTCTTCCAACGTAGCACAGATGATTTCTTCCAATTCGGCATGACATTCGCCCTTCTGGCAGAGTCCTGCCGCTTTGTTTAGTGGCTCATCCGCAAAAAATGTGTCCCGTAAATGTTTAATAACCTCAGCAAAACGTTCCTCAGGTATCGGCTTGTATTCCATTTAAAATGTGTGTGCTGCAAGTTAAGAATATGTTGAAGTTACATAGTTATTTCATTTCAAACGCAATACAATTATTAGAACTCAAATGGGCAAGGGAGAAGAGCAACCCTACCAGTTTCTAGAGAGAAGGTATAATAATTTCATACAAAATAAATTGGAAAACTGTTGTAATAGATCATATACGCTTTTTATAATAGAACGTAAAAGCTATTTGTTTGTGTTTTTAAGAAAACTGTCTGAACTTCATCGTAGAATGCGTTTTCAGTTTCAATTTCCTTTAGAAACGATTTTTTTAAAGCAAAAACGTTCTGATAAACTTTCCTCTAGAATTGAATTCCTTGTAAACATTTGAGAGCAAAAAAAAAGGACGTTCGACAGAGTAACTGGATGTTGGAAAATGTATAATAATTATTATAAAAATGTTCGAAAAATTGTCTTGTAAAACTAAACTCGCTAATGATAAGGATATAACAGACTAAATCGATTTATTTCAAAATTGATGGTACCATTGAAATCTAATATGTTCGATATCTTAAATGGTTTACCATTACAAGCCAAAAGCTACTACAGAGATTTAAAACTAACAATACGTCTTCTAAGAAATAACAAAAATTGACGTATGCTGTTATTCCTATTTGCTGCAGAACTATCAAGCGTATTTGGTGTATAGTATATCATTAAAAGAAACCTTTTCAAAAGTCGATCATTTAAAACACATATAAAGCTCTTTTTTTTGCTTCATAAATCCCAAAAAAAACCCACATTTGGAGAAATGTCATATTAGTTGCTGATGCATTTAATAATTCGTCAATTCTGACAAGATTAGCTGAAAGTTATTAGCAAATTTAACTCAACAAATAATGAAATAATATTGGTTGTAATATAAACATATTACAATGACTAATACTATTTATTTGTCTTCCATCCCATTTATCGTCATCAGATTAGTTGGGAGGCGGTTGGAAATACATGTACACAAATACATTTCAAATTTAAATGAAATATGTTTGTTTGTTCGATTGGCATCCCGGATCGGAGAGCTCTCCGGATTACCAAACGAAAACGACGTTAGTAACTCGGTCTTTTGAATATTTGTTCAAAAAGCTACAAGTATGAACTATGTAGAATGAATGAATGTTTTGTACGAAAATTGTTTCTACCTTGGTGCGCTGAAGTAAGGAGAACATGCTAATGGGTAATATTTACGTTTCACATGTTTACTGAAAATGAAGTTTTCGGTTGGGGTTGGGATCGGTTCGGTGGTGTGGTGGTGCGCTTGATGAAGTTGAACAACCATATAGCTTGTTAAAAAAAATGTTCGGTTTCTATGAAAATTTTCGGAGTAAAAAGCTTTTTAGTGCAAAAAGCCCACAAAATTGTTATATAACAAACTTATGAAGGAGGGCAGTGCCTACATATCTTGTTAATGTTGTAACACTCTATCTCTCTAACTTTGGCTTTAAAGCAGTTTTTTCTAAATTGTGGGCGTGGCGGGGTTGTATCAACAAAAATTATACACTCTACCATTTCGGGACCCTAGAAAGTATATTTTCCAAATTTCAGCTTCCTAGTTCTAATTTAAAGGCCTAAAAATTGGTGGCGGACCAACGGACATTGCTAAATAGTTTTAGATTTTGGTCCTGATCATAAATATACATATATACTTTTATGGGTCTATGACCATTATTAAGGGGTGTAACAAACTATGTGTCCACATTAATATACCCTTAGGATAGGGTATAATGAAAGAGTGTGCGGAGACCACCTGCGCAGCTTTGAATAAACGTCACTGGTTTATACTACAGAAAGTACTCGCATCAGCGACAATCCAGCCATAGCTTTCCGAAGTACGGGACAAATCTGGAGGTGCCAAGAAATAAGTTTAGCCATAAATAGAAGGCCTAAATTCAGTAAAACTTTGGACATAATCGGACACTGATAGCGGCGGAACGAACTGCACAAAAACACTATGGTGGAAGACAGAAGCATCGTTAAAAGCATTCCTTTGGTGGTAAAAGCGGAAATAGTTAGTTCAGCAGAAATAACACTAATAAATGCTGGCACTTCTGTTGGATCCAACGGTGACTCCTTTTCTGAAAGCCATAACACGAAGAAACGAAGAAAGAAGACCACCATACTTTATATTTAGTGGTCCGAACGGCCCAGGACTTGATTAATTGTGCCGAAAAATTCCTCGGTAGCTTAAGTTCGCATGACATAACATTTCTCATTCATTAAAAAAAAACCAGTTAAGTTCTAAAAATTGGAATGAAAATTCCCGATAAGTGTGAGTGTGTAAAAAAAACAACTAACTTATTTATGTAGTCATATCATTGCTTTTCAAACAATTGCAAGGTGTTTTCTATTAATTCCTATTAACTACACATTTTAAACGCAGCTGACTTTTCAACATGATTTAATGTGATAAAAATGAGGAAAAAATAAGAGAAAAATGTAGTGTCATACGGATTTAAGATTATACAATTTTATTGTCAGCAAACATACAGATGAATAATCATACAACAGGCAGCCAACTTCAGAGAGTCGCTTAATTCGCCCCACACGCTGTTTTTACACATAAATACAATGTTCACTTAATACGCTCGCACTCATATTGGGAATTATATGGGTTTTAATGGCTGCCCCCCTGAAATGACATTTTCGATAGCAATCGTAAATACCACCAAACAAATGTCAAATCTCTAACTTACAGATAGGAAAACTGAAAGAGGATTTGGCGGCCATTATTAAAAATTGTTTTGTGACATTCTTTCGTTGTTGTGTCTGCTTATTTCCCTTAGAATACTGTGCTGTTCAGAGAATGGGCCTAGTCATCTGCCAAGCTTTCAAAATACGTTTTAGTGCTGCATCAAGTGCAATATGTGCGGATATTACCGTTAATATGTTGACATCGTGGCTTCCTTAATTATGGTGTTAGTTAAACATCAATAGTCTAAAAAAAACTATCGCGTTCATCGATAAATAAAAAACTGTCGATAGTTTCAATACATCGAAAATCCAAATTATTTTACCACAAGTCACAGCAGGGCTTATCTTTCTGAACGCATCCAAGCTACTGTTTGAGATTGAGATTTTTTGCTGACGTCATTATAAGTTACATGCATTCTTTATATTCATAAAAGCATTTAACCAACTTCATAGAAGCCAGGAGGGGTCGATATCTTTTTATCCAACTGAGTCGTTGGTACGTTTGGTCGTTTTCAGACCATGTTTTGAACTGTCATGTCTGCTTAGTAACCGACGGAAAAAAGAAATGGGTCACTCAAAAATAACTCAAGGCACGACTCGAATATTTTTAAAGATCGAGAAAAAAAACAAACTATGAGATTATTATTAGAAACATTTTTGAAGATTTTTTGTGAGAGGATTCAAGTGCTAATAAAACAGATTGTATTCCAGAAGAGAAAGACTTCTTTTCTCTCGTCTCCAAGCCGAAAGGCGCACATTATTTAAAACACTTTAAATTGAATAAAGGTTTATAACAAAGGCGTATGCAGGATTTTGATCAGGGGGGGGGGGGGGGGGGCAAACTCATTCATGTGCCAATGTTTAACGTTTCAAACTTATATTTATTAAAACTATTTCCTTTTGTACAGTGCAACAGTGCAAAAAAATGTTGGAAACTTTATATTATTTAAATATTTAATTTTATAACTAATTCCTTTACAAAAATAAAAGTTTCATTTTCCCTTGCATACGCCCATGGTTTTTAATGTCACTCTTTCTTGCAAAATACATTTTAAATAATCTGTGATAAAATTATATCAAAAGTAAGTAAATTTTCAGCAGTAAGGTTGAAATAAACCAAATTTCTACAAATTGTGCCATTCAGTCTGTTAGTAATGTATTATCCTAGCTACAATAAAGATATCTATCTAAATAAAGAAAGACTTAGAAAACTCGATGGTTCCTTCACGAAAAAAAGCGGAACTTTCAGTCGAATCCTTTTTTAAAAACTATTTCCTGATAAAGCAGGAGGTGCTATGTCATCTTCAGAGGGATTCAAGTCGCATGACACCGATGGAATTTAACCAGCTATGTCGTATCGGTATAAACTATCTGCAGCATGTCTGAAAGAAATTACAAGATTTTCGTTTTTGTGTTTATTCTCAGTGCACAAATGGGGCCAAAGAATGCACTAATTAGAGCTAAGTCCACCCAGGACTGTAGCGCCGCCTAGTGAATAAGTGATTGTGAAAATCGCAACAAGAATCTAAAACTACAAAGTAATAAGCATGAATATATTTAGTATACATATTTTTGTTTAATTTTTGCCAAATTTCGCTGCTTATCTCCTGTGACCATATGAATATGAATATGTAACACTATATGTCAAAGTTCAACACAAGGCGTTTTACAACAATCAAACATACATCTGTTCCAACTTCTAAGCAACTCTCGTTCCCAATATTTGTCAGTGTAAATCTTCTCTGCCCTAATAAATTAATTTTGCGCCATTTCACTTAAAATCCCATTAACGAAAAATACATAAGAAAAAAATAACCGCCACAAACAGTTTTACTACGCCCTGCCGCCAATTGAATTACGTGCAAATATCATTCACCACCATGTGGATGTCGTTTAACATGCATTCAACACCCCCACCGGCGCGGCGTCGATTCGAGTAGTAGCAACACTCTCCCACCGTAGCATCCGATGCAATTTACGTCGCTTTAATGCCGTCCGAGAGCTATCCACCCCAAATAAACATCGGATCAACGCGGACCACTCTGAAGCGCTATCTGTCGTGCAATTCCAAAACAGGCGATAAAATATCCAATTATGAATCTGTCACAATCGGCGATGCAATCAATTAATTCGCGCAATGTATGGTTGGTGTGTGGCATTCACATCATGATGATCGTCGAGCAAAATTTAAACTCCATCGAAACCGGAAGGGCATCGGACATCAGGTATTGTTCCGTTTGGGGGTTTTTTTTTTTTGCCTAACGAAATCACCGTCATCATCATAACTATCGAAACCAGAATAAGTATCTATCGTGTGTCGGCGAGAAGAGCACTAGATTGTCATAATCATAATAGTGGTAAATAATGCTGCCCACCCACCATCAACATCACCATCACCATCACCATTTGACTCTGGACTCTGTCTCTGACCAGAATGCGTGAGCTTTTCAAAGTCGTTTCCAACCCACCCCAAAGCCAACATAGAAGCAGTGGTGGACATGAATGAAATGAGATTTCGTTTCAGGATTTGATTTCACTTTTTCTCGAGAGCTTTGGATTTTTGCATTTCACATAGCTTCGTTAACAGAGTTGATGTTGTGTTCCAGATGAGTTTTCCAGATTGTATTGTTGTTGTGCTAATTGACAGTGAAATTGAGCATTCCTTAAGAGAGTGGAGCATTGGAATATGAAACAGAAAGGGGCGGTGGGTTAATGTGAATGGTGGTGGATTACGTGCCAACGATATTAGAATTTCAAGAATTTTGTTCATGCTGGCGTCTGCTTTATGTCTTATTTGGGTTTATAAGAATCGTACTATAGTCATAGTAAAGTGTTTATTCCATTTATAATATCACTTAAAGAAAGTGGACGTTTCTGAAAATTTATTGACATGGAATGGTAAATACCGTCTGACATCATAATTGTATTTTATGGCATTTGAATTGGGCTCATCTGAAGACAACAACCCCTAAACTTGATGGGGTTGCTTTTTCACTTAGGTTACGCTACAACACAATCAAGTCAAGGACTCGTCCTTCAGCTGAAACAGCGCTATTCAAAACGCACATATTTCTGTGGATGGATTTTATTATATTGGATGCGTGGAATGCGGTGTGATCCCGGAGTTTTTAAGAATTAGACATTGTCTTTTTGACTGCATTCTTAATGTCCTTTTTTTGAACATTGTAATACCAACTGAACCGGTTGTGCTCCAATTTTTTCGAGAGGGGATCTTTAACGAAAGGGCTTATTCGGATTTTTGAATTTCTTATCTCCCGTAACAAACGATTCGAAACATGATTTTTACGTTTATTTTATTTATTTTATTTTATTTTTCAAGATGTTTGACCAGATTTTCTTTATTCCGAAAACTAGATCTTCAGCATAAGGAGTTTGTCTATTAATAACGTGCACGTGCACGTCTGCGTCATACGAAACTTTCTCGCTGCATAAGATGCATTTTGAATCACCGCAAACAAAATGGAAACACTTGATCACACAGCAAAGTTATTAAAATCCCTTTTTTAACTTTTGAAAAGTTGGATTTTCTCAAAAACGTCTTTAAGGATTTTTATGTAATTTTTCACATTTCACACAAAAAATAAAATCGTTAGAGCCCTTTTATTAGAGCAGTTTTTCTATGTAACTCGCTATGCGGGAAGATGCAAACTTATCTATTTATTAAAAGATTTATACAATAAAAATACATTGCATTCGAATGTTGTAATACTTTTTGTTATACGCAGGCTAATTAATTTCAGCATTACTATAAAATGATTCCTGGTGTTATTGTTCGACAAGCATTTTTCTTTAGCTCCTGCAGCAATACGAGATACTTCTAAAGGGTGAGCCATCTAGTGGCTTTTAAATCATAGGTTATTTTGAGCTGTTTCTCGTTCGAAATCTTGACAGAAAGTCAGTATCATGCTCCGAAGCCAACTGGCTTCCTTCTTTAAGACGGGAACGCAGGTTCTTCGCAAGAGCAATGGAAACCTGGTCAACAATGCACAGGGAATAGTAGATGTATTTAAGCAGCATTTCCAGCAGCTTCTAAACGGACAAAATGTAGAGAGAGTGATTGGGCAAGAAGGGAACCCACGTCCAGTCAATGAAGAACCAGTCCCGCCGCCCAGTATAGAAGAAGTTGAAGAAGACCTCTCAAACCTTTCTACAACACACTAATCGGCACGTACCAGTGTGGCTTCCGTCCCGCCATATCAACTGTAGACCAAATCTTCTCACTAAGGCATATCCTGGGAAAGACCAACGAGTTTCAAGTCGAGACACACCATCTCTTCATCGACTTTAAAGCTGCATACGACAGCACTCATCGTCAGGAGCTTTTTGCGAAACTAGTTGGCCTTGAAGTGAATGAGGACAAAACTAAATATATGCTATCCACAAACAAACAATCATCTGTCTACCGACTATGACAAAATGTCACTGTTGATAGCAGCAACTTCGAGGTAGTTAAGGAGTTCATCTACCTCGGAGTAAATATCAACTCCACAAATGACATCTTAGTGGAGCTCCGTCGAAGAATTACCCTAGGAAACCGTTGCTACTTCGGTTTGGCAAAACAAATGGGTTCAAAACTCCTGACTCGAAGGACAAAGTGCATGCTCTACAGAACTCTTATCCTGCCAGTTCTGCCATACGGCGCCGAGTGCTGGACGATAATCAGGAAAGGAGTGTTAATACTGGGATCCTTGAAAAGAAAAATCTTTCGTAGGATATTTGGTCCTGTGTGCGAATGTGGAGGACGAATGGATGAGAATTATGCGTTTAATGAACAAATAACAAATGTTTTCAGAGAACCTAATATTAGTTCTAAATATATTTATCACACCAAAAACATAAATGTTAAAGAATAGCCAAGTTTTCTTATACAAAAAACGCTTTTGCCGTACAAGTCAGCCACAAAAAGTACTAAGATCTAAAAATGAACGCCAAGTTTGTATTAAAATTATTAAAAATCTTAAAAATAGGTTTTACATTTTTATGCTTGTCAAGTTTTCCAGTTTGAAGTTTACAATACAAACTCGATTAACGCAACTAATATAAACTATATAAAAATTTAAGAAGAAATTTGAAGGTTATGTTGTTGAAAAGAAAACCACAATGTTAAGAAAAAACGTTATTGAAACTAAAACAAATTGTTACTGTTGAACACATTTTTGTTAAATAAGAAAACGAAAGGGTAAAACTATACAAAAATTAACATTTCGTCCTCCATATGTCAGAAGCACGAATGTGCAAACGTGGGAATGTTGGGAAATCACGTAACATTAAACTAAGAAAGGTTAATCAAACAAACCAATTAACTCAAAATTAAAAAATTTGCGGCTGCCACTCCCTTTTTTTCGAATATATACAGTATTTTATTTGTTTCGGTGTCTGTTCTTCAAATCCTACCTCCACGTATAATTTCATGACTCTAAGTCGTTTGGGTGCAAAGTTAAAAAAAAAGGGCGTATAGCACGAACCTAAATAGAAAATAAACAATATTTTATTCATGCAAAAAATTATAATTGTAGGTCTTTTGGGGACTGCGTTAAGAGAAGTGGGCGGCTGCCACGTCTCCTGGATGGAAAATCTCAAATGTTAGATTTTACACTGGGGTTTTTTTCGCAAACCCTATAACTGTTCCAAATTTCAAGGTTCTACGATGATTGGAAGTGCTCCATAGTTTTGATGATCTGTCAGTGAGTCAGTGGTTACTATTTTTGTTAATTTTGGGGCATTATAACTCAGGAACCGCTTATGTAAAACAGTTGAAAATTGGTATGGAGCCTGCTGCTGTGCGTCGCAATAAATCCTGATGTCCTTAGTTCTTTTTTGTTGGTGTTGTTGTTAGAGGGGAGGGGGGTCAAAATGGCCTGAGTTAGTTCGTGTAAATAAGGGTGTAGTGTCAAAGTTGCTAAAGAACTTGGCTGGGCACTACCGTGACCCTTAATTTCGATTTTCATGTAAGCACATTTTTATTAAAAAAATCAATTGTTATATTATTTTTAAATCTAGCTTATCTTATGTATGTACTATTATTGGAGTTTTATTTTTGGTTTTGGATCCTAATGTTAACTTTCGGTTGTCTAATCGTAGATTTAAAAGATCTCTTATTGATGTAACTAAATAAATAATTAAATTTAATAATAAGACATCGTTGATAATTTTGAATTTTGTCACTGAAATAGTTCAATATTATTGTGACAATTTAATGACAGTGCAAATTTATTGTGAATCACCTCTGGTAAAAATCATCTGACAATATCTAAGCCTTGATAGGCTTATCAATTGAAACGTTTAAGTCGCAAACACAATGGTAAGAGAGGATTTAAATTAATTTTAATGTTGATGTCTAGAATTTGTAAACTTTTAGATTCTTTTTCGAATGCTTCAAGTAGTGACTAATTGGAAGTCCAAAACATACACTTCAATTATTGCACGAAATGTGGTATAGTGTGTGCGCAAGTATTAACGGCTATTCCAATTTTATTACAACTGCAGTTAGTACGATATATGTATCTATTATATTATATTTTTGCTGCTTAAAATCACTAAACTAATAACATATATAAAAAATTATCTTCTAGGTAGTTTTTTTTTTAATTAATGAAGGCACTTTGATTAGTTTTTAAAGCCGCAATCTTTACATCTAAATGCAGTTGCTTAGAGAAATTTGTAGTTTCCACTTAAAACGAAAAATAAATGAAAACAATACTATGTATTTGAAAAACGGACTTCATGATGTACAATTCAAAAGCAAATAAAATTTAGGTACATAAATCTAACTCATTTAAACCACAAGTATTTTCTCTACACACACATGCTCAAAAATGTATCCGATTAGTTCATTCCTATTCGCAAGTAAAGGACAATTGTCCAGCTTCTTTACGAAAAATGACAGAGTCTACTTACCAACCCCACAACAACGACTTGTTGGCTTCACTCACACAGAAAAATACACAACTTTAAGTTATACAGCAATTTTCGCTCAATCTTAAATTTTTAAAGTATTGCACAATTCGGCACTAATTAAACGTAAAAGGGTACTCTCAAAGGGCTTAGTTAAATTTTTGAATTTCACTAACTTTGTTCTCTTTGCTTTATGATAAATAATTTGATTTGATTTGATTTGCTTTTTAACTTTATGTCTTCTTGGCTTCCTCTTTGAACTTGTTCCTGTGATTGTCTTTTATCCTTTATATGCGATAAGAAAATATTAAACGTTCACCTCGGCACGAAGATTGAATCTTAACTGACAACAAAAAGTAGTATACGATGGAAATCACCACCAGACGGGAGATAAAACATATTCAGTATCTGAACAGAGGAAGAGAATCACAAAAAAAAAGCTTACAATTATTAAATCATAGGTCGGGTACACACCCCCAGTAAACTGTTGCATAGGGCTAAAGTACAAACGCAGCTTTGTAAGCTTTCAGCTCCTCCTATAAACGATTTCTTTTATTGCCACCCTCTCTGCATCTCGGTTTTATTTGACATCTTGCCGACAACATATACTGTGCATGCCTCCCTGAACTGGATCGAACCTTTGCTCAACTGTGCCTTAAAAGGATGATGGAGTAGGTGAAGTATTTTTCTTTTTTTAATGAGTATGGGTGGGTATTTTTTGTCCGGGAAACATTTTCAACGATTTTAAATGGTTTTCGGAGCAGAAAACTACACGCGGTGGATGTGGATGGGGATGTGCATAAGTAAAGAGGTATTACACATTTAAGTGGATATGCAATTACCTCAAGTACCAGCTACTTGATTTCGGTTGAAAATATGCACTTGAGGGGACACCATGGCGTAGATTATATGACTATTTGGCATAGGTTAAGAGCGTTGAATTATATTCAAACTGTTTCCTTTTGCTGAAATTGTTTTCGAGCTATTTTGTATCATATTTTTATTTTGACGTTTGAATATACATATTTACATTAAATTATGAGGCCCTATATTTTAAAAACTACTTACTTTACTTAACGGGGGGCTCTGGCACCTTGTCGTCTCGAACCTTGGATTCATTCGAAATAGCGCATAATTAACTCTTCTTTCCTGCTTATCGACCAACTGGCGACATGCCACACCGTGTTGGAGGACTTGCAGGACAAGGTTTCTGTAGGGCATCGCATGTCTCTCGAGTCAATAGAAACGGTTCCATGAACTCCTTAAGTACCTGTCATAAAAAGTTACGTTTTTCCCTTGTTTTCAAGTCACATGACAACTCATCAGCTCCTGACGAAAAATGCTGTCATAAGCGGCTTTAAATTCAATGAAAAGATGCTATGTCTCGACTTGACATTTTTTATTGTTTTCCGGGACTTGCCTTGGCGTAAAAGTAAACGTGCCGCTGAACGTTCACACAGAACATCAGATGGCTTCAGCTATTTTATAGTGGCTTACCTCTAATATACATACATACAAACTGAGTTGCGAGACTGGACTGGATGCTCGTTCTCTTCTTACCCTATCACTCTCTCTAGATGATGCTCTATAGAAGCTGCTCTTAATCCTGCTTTAAAACATCTATTATTCCCTAAGTGTCGTTGATAAAGTTTTTTCGCTGTTTCAATCCTAAAGACAGCAGCCAGGTGCTTGGCTTCTTATAAAATCACAGGATACTGTTTCGATTACTAAATAACTGAATTAAGAATATAGCCTTAGCAAGAAAATGGTCACAGCCAACGCTTGCCCTTCGAAAAGTATGCTCGTTTAAGTTGTTAGATGCGTCCCTTGGATCGATAAACTCATGGTGGATTTGGTTGGCCGTTCGACTGTCTGAAGAAACTCTCAAGCCTTGTAAGCCTAGTGATACTTATCACCGTATAACAAACTGCTGCAAAATGCAATAGGCGGCTTCATAGATTTCGTCCAGGGGGTCATAACACTCCTCCTCATAGTAGGATTGTGTGCCCATATTGGTAGCTCTGTCGCGAATCACTGAACTTTTTTCCAAAACTCTGACTAAATCTAAAACCGATTTACCTACCTCATCTCCAAATTTGTCAATTAATTAACGTAAGCCATCTGCCATTATGACCGTTGACAACATCATTGATCCAATCTAATCCGCATTTCCTCTTTTTGAAGGCCACATATCGCTGCTTCGAGTGTAAACCTTCTAACTCTTTAAATTACAATTTTACAGGAGATGTAAAAAACACCATAACACTTTTGGCATCTTTATAATAAAATTCATTTTGTAGAAAATATTGTGTAGAAAACAATAAAAGAAATTTAATATTCTTTAACCTTTTTACATCAAGTTTTTGTGTACCTATGCTGTCCCTAGTTTTGATAGGGTACATAGTTTAGTTTGAAAGTTAAGGACTCGACTGTCTTAAGGCCCCAACCCATAGAATCCGTTGCTGCGGCGTCCGTTTTATAGAATACACGCAACATAGAATACACGTAAACTTATAGAAGGTGACCTATAAACAACGCATACTTACTATTTCTACTTTTTCATTCTTTGACATCAAACTTTGAGAATCTGGCGAAAAACATTCTGATTGGTTGAAAAACACGAAAGAAAGCATTTATCATTTCAGTCAGCATTGCCATATTGGCATATTTATCGCAGCTAATTCTGTAGTAAATTATGTTTGTTTCAAATTAAAATTCATCAAATTCATCTAAAACAAAACTATATTAGTATATTTTTATTATTATGGGTATATGTTTTTGCTTATACTATATATATTTAAAGGATTTATTCTAATTTAACATAAAATTATAAAACTAAACGTATTAAAAAAAAATGAAATCAGAATATTTTTTTGATATGGTAGTATTGATAGAGATGACAATCGACAGCTCCACTCGACGATCAAAAAAAAACATAACAGTCAAAGTTCGAACGCGTTCTAAAACTTTTAACGCACGCACGCCAGCGACGGATTCTATGGGTCGGGCCCTTTACTCATCTTTATGGCTAGTTTACATAGCCATGCATGCAATTTTTGCACGAGATTTGAGAGAGCGAGTTTGGTTTGTCTGTGTTATGTTTTCTTTCTGTTGAAGCTTAAACGACCGTTCAGTTTTCCTTTAAAACAAGACTCACTATAAGTTAACATTTTCTGTCTCCACTCTGGTGGAGTCATCACCGAACAAATAGCACATTCGCGTAAGCCTAAGCGGGTTGAACCGAGGTTATGCCAAGTGACCTAAATGACGGATCATATCATCCGAAATGTTTCGACTAGAAATGCTAAATTAAGTTCGCCGATTTTTTTTTATCTATTATAAAGTAAACTTAAAAGTAACAATCTACTCCTTAATGTTATTTTAAATTTTATTAATTACACAATTTAAATATTTACAACTTAATCTACGAACTATAAATTAAATTGAATTAAAGTAAGTATATTTCTTTTGCGTTTATAAATTTATTTTTTTTGATATACAATGCACTATTATTATATAATTCGTCTAAGCTAACTTCTGTGTTTGCAATGATACTACTAATATTTATATATGTTTTTTTGTATGTATATATTTATATGTATATTATTTTCTAATAATTTTAATTTATTAATAATTTTTCTAATCTAAATCTATAACTTTATTACTTACACCCGGGCAGAGGTGCCGGCGAAGTCGTTGGAGATGCAGTTGCGTGGGGATGCAGGCTCTTGTCTTTTCGGTTGCCGGAGAACTGAAATCTCAATTCTCCGATCATCGCAGTTTACCCCTCGGATTGACAGAACAGGCGTTGCTTTTGTTCGGAAGTATCGAATGACACCGACAGCGATTATTACAGCAGTAACTAAAACGATCAGGGATGTTATGAAGTATCTGTGAACTGACAACTCCCAGCCCTGGTCGGCGGCTTTACGATCCGCTTGGCGTAGTTTCCAGTTCTCTTTTAAGTCCTCTAATGTCTTTTGATAAAATTATTATGATTACCAATTTATAGTTGGGATCCTGGGCGTTTCAACTACCTGTACATCTTTTGAACTAGTTTTTTATGTTTATATCGATGCGTTGCGTCTTCATTTGACCTTCCTAATGGTGTAATATTCTCAAATATTCTCAAATATCAGAAAAGTGAAGTTAGACGGTTTACACTCTAAGCCAACTTCTATATTAACTCCTGATATTCATTTAGCCAGTCAGCTTTGACACAACATTGTAGTTTCTGCTATTTATTTCTGTTCAACACTAGCATTTATAAGTTAAGCAAGTCAAGTATAGTATACCTACTTTCATTAATATTTCTTTACAAAAAAATTTCCGTTGGTTAAAAACAGCCAAACTGATTAAAACACATACAAAAGGTAGATATTTTGTTTTTGAGTTGAAATTGGCTTCTATGATAGTGATTTTTGAATTCTGATTATCACTGATTATCACATCTAAAGGGTGATTTTTTAGCTGGTTTGGTTTTGGCAACACTGGTTTTGACAGCTGACGTGTGTTTAGTACCTTGTGTCACTGTCAAACAGCTTCAGTTTGGTTTGCAATTTAACCATGGATCGTCTTACAAATGAACAACGCTTGCAAATTATTGAATTTTACTATCAAAATTCGTGCTCGGTTCGAAATGTTCATCGCGCGCTGCTTCCATTTTATGATCGGCATTCTCGACCTTCTGAGCAGTCTATTCGGAAGATTGTGACCAATTTCGCACCAAATTTACTTTGTTGGACATTAAACCACCAACACGTTTACGTACTGTGCATATTGAAGAAAATATTGCGGCCGTATCAGCTAGTGTGACAGAAGACCGCGAAATGTCGATTCGGCGCCGTTCCCAGCAGTTAGGCCTTTGTTACAGCACTACGTGGAAAATTTTGCGGAAGGATTTGGGCGTAAAGCCTTTTAAGATACAGCTGGTGCAAGAACTAAAGCCAGCCGACCTACCACAACGCCGAATTTTTGGTGAATGGGCTCTTGGAAAGCTGGCCTAGGATCCGCTTTTTTATCGAAAAATTGTGTTCAGCGATGAGGCTCATTTTTGGTTGAATGGGTACGTAAATAAGCAAAATTGCCGCATTTGGAGTGAAGATCAGCCAGAAGCATTGCAACAGCTACCAATGCATCCCGAAAAAGCCACTGTTTGGTGCGGTTTATGGGCCGGCGGCATTATTGGGCCATATTTCTTCAAAGATGATGCGAATCGCAGCGTTACTGTCAATGGTGAACGCTACCGAGCGATGATAACAAACTTTTTTTTGCCCGAAATGGAAGTTCTTGACTTGCATGATATGTGGTTTCAACAAGACGGTGCCACATGCCACACAGCACGCGAAACAATGGCGCAATTGCGAGGCGAGTTTGGTGAACAGTTAATTTCACGTTTCGGGCCGGTCAATTGGCCGCCTAGATCGTGCGATTTGACACCATTAGATTATTTTTTGTGGGGGTATGCCAAGGCTAATGTGTATAGGGACAAGCCCGCTTCGATTGACGCACTGGAAGCCAACATCCATGCATTCATTCGTGAGATACCGGCCGATATGTGTGAAAGAGTATGCCAAAATTGGACTCAGCGGATGGGCTACCTGAGACGCAGCCGCGGTCAACATTTGCATGAAATTATCTTTAAACATTAAATTGCAAGGTTCAAACTATCGATTCAAATAAATATTTCATTCATTTTTTCGAATTTTTTGTGTTTTTTTTTTAAAAAAAGTTCTAAACCTCTTAAAAAATCACCCTTTATTTGCTCTGTACGGATATTTTTCTGTATTTGGAAGTGAAAACCACATTGCTATAATCAAATGTTACAATCATAGTGATCACCTCACACAGAACAAGAATGAAATGATGAAATTTACGAAAACTGACGTGGTTGTTATTGAAAATGCCATTTCATGGGGGGTGCCCATTAAAACCCATACAATTATTACATACATGTACTATGTGTGCAAGCTTCGCATTTCATTTGGACGTAAACTCCTATTTAAGTTCAGATTGTATGGATAAAAATATTACATTTGAAGGCGAATTGAGATACTCTATCGGAATGGACTGTCTGGTTAATTACTCATCTGTGCACCAAGGACGTACTAAAGTAGTTTTCACGTTACCTGAACAGACGAACCTTATATCTGTTTCTATCCGCTCACCATTATAGATTCTCTTGCTAGAACATTTAATAGTAGTTTGACATCAATCTTCAAGTGGCCCATTAGCTCAGTTGGTTAGAGCGTCGTGCTAATAACGCGAAGGTCGTGGGTTCGATCCCCCCATGGGCCAGGCAACTTTTTTTTTTATTTTTGATAATTTTTATCTATAGGGAAATCTTACCCCAAGAGCAATTTTACCGTCGTCAATCTTCTTCTCTTAACTTAAGTGCTAATCATATCTATAGAAGCTTTTCACCGAAACTAAAGGGTAAAGCGTGATACTGTTTATTATTGGCTTCCTAAAGACAAGAACTTTCTCAACAAGAAAAAAAAATCAAAAGCAATAACAAAAAATTCGTTTCTTTATTGAAATTCTACAACTTGAATCCTGAGTGTATGCTTACAATACCAAAAGTCAAATTTTCATAACGAGTGCAATTAAATCCCGCCGCCTCAATCATTTCTTTGAATTCCTCTTGTCGAGGAAATTTTCGAATGCTCTCGACTAGGTATTGATATGAGTGCCACTGTCCAGCTAGGACTTCTCCCATCGGCGGTATTACTTGAAAAGAATATTGGTCATACAGCCATTGTAGTGTTTCATTCGTCAGATGGCTAAACTCTAGGCACAGGAATCGACCTCCAGGCTTTAGAACACGGTATGCCTCTGAAAGAACCTACAAAAAAGCGAGAAACAGAAACATTTTATTTCATCACACTGTATATATTAATAAAAAAAAATGGTTTATACCTTGTCGATGTGGGTGACATTCCTTATGCCAAATGCAATGGTGTACGCTGTAAAAGTCTCATCATCAAATGGCAATTCCTCAGCATTTGCACATTTCCAATCAATCGAGATTTGATTGAGTTTATCCTGCGTTAGGCCCAGTTTTTCGGCGCGCACTTTTCCCACATCCAACATGTGTTGATTAATGTCCGATATTGTGACAGAACTTTCCCGGCCTTTGGGGTTTGGCTGATTGTTTAAGTACTTCAAGAAGCGAAAGGCTATATCTCCTGTTCCGCCGGCCATGTCAAGCAAACGAGTACCACGCACTGGACCGAGCCGCTCCATAAAAATATCCTTCCAAATACGATGGATTCCAATAGACATGGCATCGTTCATAATGTCATAGGACTTTGCCACATCTTCGAAGACTTTGTGAACTGCAAGATGATTGAATAATGTGAGGAGAAATGTTTAATATTTTAACTTGTATAAGACGAACAACTTACCCTTTTCGCCTTTTTCACTTGATTTCACTGTTTGGAAACCAAAATGTGTTGTGCCATCTGTGGAGGTACTGCTTGTTGTTGTTTCGTGGGCTTGATTTGTGGTGGTTCGCACAGAATTTGACTTAAAAGCATTTCGAATATGTGATCTTATTAAAAATACATTAGTTTTTATTAAATTTCGCGGTAAATTCATGATTTGTGTAATGTGTTCTGTGAAAAAGTTAATTTTTAGACAATCAGCTGATATGCGATGGCTGTCAGGGAAGTATGTCGGTAATGCAGGTTTTGTTCATGTCATATCTTTGTTTTGTTGGAAATTCTATGGCTAAATTTCATTTCATTTAGGTAATTTTGTGTAAATTTATTAACTTTCAGACGTGCTACACAAACTGGCACAGCTTTTTTGGAGACGCGTTTGAGTTTGCACCTCTACTTGATTCATAATCATTTTCTTTTTCCATTCCAGGATACCCCTAAAATGGATGGTAAGCTAAACAAAATTCGTCTTTAAAGATTTTAATAAATCTTCTTCATAGAAATCATATCAAACATTCCGGAGAATTTTACGGATCTGCCCGAACAGAAGCACTACAATCTGACCCACTATCATCAACGTTTCCACTGGGATTGTGGACTTTCCTGTATAATTATGATACTCTGCAGTGCCTCACGCAAAAAATTCCTCTCCAACTTCAATCGAATCTGTGACGAAGAGGGATTCGGCCATAGCACCTGGACCATTGATTTGTGTTACATTTTGAGACAATTTAATGTCCGCCACTTGTATCTAACCAAAACCATCGGAGTAGATCCTAGTTACATCCAGCACAGTTATTACACGCAAATAATCGATAAAGACGAGTCCCGAATTGTGCAAAAGTTCAAGGATGCTGCATCGCATGGGGTTTCTGTGGAGAAGAAAACATTGCGCTTTGAGGAGATAATACATCATCTGGCACGCCGTGGACCGGTGATAATTCTAACCAATGCGTCATTGTTGCGATGCGATGTGTGCAAGAGGGACTCACTAGAACGGATGGGGTAAGATGTCTTGATTATTTAATCGTATTTTATTTTAGTTGTTTCATGTTCATTCGAAAGTTTTGCAGTTTCTCATTTGTTTTTCATTGAAATTTTTGAAATTAATTTTCCTAAAGTTGTTCGTTTTTAAATCAAATTGGCAAACTCAGGCGATATGCAGGCCACTATGTGGTTTTGTGTGGATTTGATCAGCCGAAGAAGAAGATATATTACAGAAATCCGGAGATCATTGATGGACGTGAGTACTATTGGAAAAATATTAAGTTTTGCTAATAGCTTTTGGTTTGGTTTTCTTTAGATATTTGTGTGAGTTCGATGGACTCGATGGATAAAGCCAGGAGAGCATTTGGGACAGACGAAGATGTGATACTTATATTTAATCGTTAGATAACAACGACCTTTTTTTGGGCAGCACAACAGTATTGTGATAGCAGTTACATTTTTTAATTCCATGTTGGTGATATTGATTATAGTAGTTTAATTTATTTTATAGGCTAATTGTTAGCCTTTAAGCAAATGAAAGCGTAAATTAATAATATTAATAACAAAGCATTTAAGTTCTTGCTAATAAAAGTGTTGATTATGCAAAGACTGCGATTGCTGGCAACATGTTTTGATGTATGTTTTGAGGTTGACATGATTCCAATCATTAGGCATAAACAGCATTGCTATTAAGAGGCATACATTATACTATACGGTTCGAGTAGTCAATCAGTTGGCATGTCCTGTAACTTTAAAATGTGTATTTTCCTTTAATTCTAGGCGTTTTGTCTCAGTAACTTTTGAAAAAACATTTTGTGCATTTTCTACTACTTTCTTTACTTGCACTTCGAGTTTTTGTAGAATGATATTCGTCGAAATTATATGAAAATTTTTGTTATGGCCAGCAGAACGAAAAGCAATATTCTCACACCGGTTTTTGTATTCCCAATATGTACCAGTTGTGCTGCTTTTTAAAAAATATTAGTGCTTAATTTAAAATTGTAAAAAAAAGGGGAAGACAAATGTTTGAAGGCCACTGACTTGTCAAATGGTTACTTGATTTTTTGAACCATCAACTAGGGTTAACTAGTAGTGGACCTGCAACTTAAAAATGGCGATTTAAATTCAAAATCAGCCTCTATTCAGTTTATAAAATTTGGCAAGTTTAGAGACAAGGAAGATGTCTGTTAATTCTTTTACACCCTTATTAATAAACACGAGTTAACGGTGAGTAACTTTTAAGTCATGAGTTAAGTGTAAAATGTTATTAATAAAACAAATTTGAGATTAACTGACGTTTTCCAACTGTGAGTTAACTTAACTCACCGCCGAAGGTGGTTTAACGATGGCTTAGCAGGGAAACAAAAACTTTTTTTTTGTTATTCCTACAGAAATTTCTCACTTCTCTTTCGTTTTGTTTGTACGATTCTCCAATTTTATTGTCCACATTGCACTTTTAAATCTAAAAAACAATTATTTGTTTACATTAAATTGGAAAATGATCTATAGATAAAGAAAATTTAATTGATTGTAATAAAAAAGTAATAGATTTGCACAAATTATATTAATGAACGTCAGAATTTTTCGTCGCTTAGTTAGCTCGTGAGTAAGAGGTGAGTTAAGAGATTTTTATTAATAGGGATGTTACTGAATTATAACAGTTAGCGTATCGCATATCGAATAAGTGGTTCAAAAATAGCACGGGTTTCTTAACGATCTTAACGGGTCTGGTGTCGATTTTCGATCAGAGCAGTCATAGGACATTGAGCATTCGAAAGAAATTCTAAAAAAAATACCAAATTGGAAAAATTTATTAGACTCATATCTAGGAACCACTTGTCCGATATGGATCAAAATTTAGATTTGATTGTGTTTGCTTGTTCCTTTATGACATCCTGTTTCGTAAGTGCCTTTGAAACTAGCTTTAAACTTAGTAGTTTTAATATACTATAGTTTCCAAGGCGACAAGATTTGAAGGTGCAACTTTATAGATCTCAATTAAATAATCACAAGTTAATATGTAACAACAGTCTCGTTTTCGCCTAGTTTAGGAGATAGGGAAGTTTGAAAATCGATTTCTTAGTATGAAATCTCTATGAGATAACGTCACATTTTTGCTTCTAAACAACAACATTTTCCAGCATGAAAAGTAAGAAATGCTTTTAGAAGTTCAACACAAAGTGAAAAAACTCCAAATTGTGATCGAAAATAAGACTACTTTGAACTTATTTCTTTGAATATGCATTATGTTAGCTCAGAACCTGCGTGTAAGCTCGGAGGCCTTTCGATAGCAATCGAAGAGACAGGCCACAATTGAAATCCTTTTTTCCGTAGAAACAGGTCACCGACGGAATTTTATCTAGCTTATTTTATTTAGTTTTTATTTCCAACAAAACTACCCGCAATACACTACGAGGAGATAAATAGTTATAGAAATTAACAAACAAAATTAGAATAGAACACCATTCTTCATTTTTTATGGTGAAAAAGATTGTTGTTTGAACTCCTTAATATTTACAATAGTTTTTTGATTTTAAGTGATAGAAATGACAAAAAAAGGGACGTTTTCTCATAGATTTCATAAACAAAATTCGATTTTCAAACCGCGATACCTCTTGAAGTGGGCGAAAACGAGAACCGAGAATTTATTTTGCATGTAAAAACTTATGCAGTCACGGTTCTAAGCGTTTTTCAAGTATTCGTCTGTGGACTGAGGCGTAAACTGATAAATATGGATATTTTGCAACAGTATTTATTTTACAGCCTTGTGTAAACCATTAAATTCATTACAACACAGTTTGCAAATAAAAAAAAAAATTTGAACATGTAAGCCCACTCTTCTGGCAAAAAGAAATGTTATCGATCTTTGATAATGTAGTGTGAAAAATCAGTCGACGTCAAAGTTGCAAAATTTCATCGTGTACATGAGAAGATCGCACAACTGAAATTTTTTCAAAAAATAAAATTTTGTATATGTACACATATGGTTTGCTCCCTTATTTTTTTCTTAAGAATTGTATAGAATCTCATCTCATCTCATGAAGAGATATCCGTCTCCGTCCGTATCAACTTTTGAGGCCTTTTAATTTAAGCTAGGAAGCTTAAATTTGGAACATATGTATGTATACTCCCCAGTGTCCCAAAATGATAACGTGTTAAATGTTTTTTTTAATACACCCACTGACACGCCCACAATCTAGAAAAAAGTGTTTTAAAGCTGCAGTTGAAGAGATAAAGTGTTAGAACCTGAACAAAATATGTATACACTGAACTCCTTCACAAGTTTGCAATATAAAGATTTTTACCACGCCCACTTTTTGAGGGTTTTTTTTTTTAAATGTAGATGCACTACTGATGTACATTTCATACCGTTACAATATGACATCACATAACCAAGTTTGTTGTTGATGAGCAAAATATTACAGTAGAAGCAACAAAAAAAATATATATAGATTAAGTTACAAAGTGGCACTGCTATTATTTTGCTCGCCACAATTGTATGTATTTAAAAAAGGGAAAGCTGTGCGCATTCCGGATGTTTTTGGCTTAACCTAACCTAACCCAAGTATTTTAAAATTTATTTTCTTACGCGGATAAATATATATTTCATTTTAATAAAAATAAATTAAAAAACTGATTTTAATAAAAATAAATATATATTTATCCGCGTAAGAAAATAAATTTTAAAATACTTGGGTTAGGTTAGGTTAAGCCAAAAACATCCGGAATGCGCACAGCTTTCCCTTTTTTAAATACATACAATTGTGGCGAGCAAAATAATAGCAGTGCCACTTTGTAACTTAATCTATATATATTTTTTTTGTTGCTTCTACTGTAATATTTTGCTCATCAACAACAAACTTGGTTATGTGATGTCATATTGTAACGGTATGAAATGTACATCAGTAGTGCATCTGTCACTTTTTGATGAGACCAAAATAATAGCAGTTCATATTGGTTTTGTCTAAAAATATTTTCTTTTTCCTTTAATTTTGGATTTAAATTATACAAAAGTAAGTTAAAAGCATCTATTTTCTGTTTTCAGTCAATTGGTAGTAAAACTGATTAATTTGTTTTTATAATAATAAAGGCAAATGGTTTTTGTGCAAATTCCACCATTAAATGCAATTAAATTCTTCGGTGAAAACATTTAGATTACAATAGCTATTACAATTTCTTTTTCGATTGTGTCGCCTATACCATTGCCCTCCATTTTGTGTCTTAATAGCCGTGTTCTTTTGGTAAGCGTATATAAGATTGCCCAAAAGAACGCTCATCGCCGCTAATTAATTTCATCAATACTATTCAGACTTATACTATTAAGTCGCAATTTCAATACCCTAAAAATGAGGAATTATTTTAGAATTTTGTTCCCATGTTCAACGTACACTGTTCTGACCGAAAATCGAAACCTCACATATGTTAAGACCAGAGCTATTTTTGAAACACTTATTCGGTATGGATCAAATATATACTATTTAGTATCAATATTCTTGCCCCACCTGGTAAAAAAAAAAACAAAATAATTTTATTAATATTCCAACTATTTTATTTAACATTTTTTAAGAATTCATAGAAAAAGTTCACCGAAAACTTTTAAAATGGAATTTGGAAGCATTAATCTACCTGCTAAGGTTAGCGTATATAGGCTAAGGTTTTGTTGTATTTTACATGATAATTGAAAATAAGCGTATATACGCTTACCAAAAGAACAGGGCTAATGAGTCTTAAACACTCATTCATTCATACCGAACGCCACATTCACTCACATTCATTCATTTCTCTTTGCATGCTCGAAACATTCATACACTCTGCACACTCAACATAAGGATTATTCATTGCATGCTATACCAGGCTTGCCAGATTAGATTACACACAAAAGCTTGACCTTATTACTAATCTTACCCTTAGTTGACTCTAAGCCAAATGCTTCTTTCTTTCTTTTGAAAGTCAAAATAGGTTCTTAAGTCAGTTTCTGACCAAGAGGGGGAGTGCATACGCTGCCGAATGAAGTCAAGCCTTTCACACAATATTTAGAATGTACATATAGGGTCCAACATCTAACGTTTTTTTTCCAACTAGTACTTATTTCGCGAATGGTAACACTTAGCTCATGTCTGATTTGACAGATAATTAGTTTTATCCTTCCGCTGAACGAATATGGTTGTGTATACGCTTGAACAACGCTGGGAAATATTGCGACATAATTGGGCCATTTTTCTTCGGCAAACGAAAGGGTCCGCTCGATGTTTTGCGCCGTTTCAAAAAAAAATGTTATTTGGCGCACCCTATATATACGACTTTTTTAGCTTATCTTTCTTTAACTTGTTTTTTTTTTCTTGTTGCAATATCTTTATGTAATTTGAAGCCGAAGGCTTCCAGAATTTCTGAGATGAGTTTGAAATTGTTAAAGGGTTGCAGTACATTTTTTTTTTTGCATTCGAATGGATTTTTGTTTTAATAATTGCAAACCAACTTAGGATTTAAGAAAAAACGCACCAAAATTTTATATTCGTCTGGATATACGTTAAGGAAATTAAGAGTTGGTAAAACGTCTGCAAGTAAGAGATAGGTTTTCCGATCTTAAAAAAGATCTGCTAAAATTTTAGCAGTATGACACTAATTAACAAATTTCAAAATGTGTTTAAATTCCAGATCTAATATGCGTTTTATAGATGCAAGTCGACAAAGACTTCGAGGTGATGAAGGACATGTTTATGGTTTTTTTTTAATGCTGGCTATCTCTTTGAAATGTGTCAAGAATAAACAAGAAAATAAATACGTTCAATATATTTTTGAGGAAAATATTTAGGGATTCGACATCTTATGTAATTTTATAATATATTTTTTTCTTTATTGCGATATTTAGCAAAATATCGCGAAAATCAGATTTTGCACCGCAAAACTAAAAAAAATATCGCACGTTTCGCGATATATCGCTCAATATGGCAAGCCTGTGCTGTACCCGAATTTTCGTGTAGCAGAAGTATTTGAGTGCATTCATGCAGCCACTTACGTTTATGTTAAAAAAACATTTCAACTTTAACCGCGTTAGAACGTAAATATGCATAGATGCTTACATATTATTATAATATTTATAAATACGTGAATCAAAATTCGTTAGACCATGAATGTTATGTCGTTGGAAAGATATTGTGGGGAGAAAGTGCACAATATAATTCGTTTAGGGCACGCAATTAATCAAACAACAAATAGTTAGTAATTCCAACAACACCCCTTTTAATGCTAAAAATATTGCTTTTGCTTCACGTACCAATAGCTAGATGTAATATGGTCGAATTTCGACCACTGGGCTAACCCTAGAGTTTAAATAAGTTGCACAAAAATTCGTTTAATCTATCACACAATCACGTGACGTGACATTTTATGCAATAAACGGTAGTACAATTTTATTAACTATTTTTTAATACATTCATTTCGTCATATAAATATTTATTATTTTTTGTTTTTTCATTTGTTTAAGGTTTCTAGTATTCGAATACCCTGTTTTGTGTGTGTGTGTGTTTTAATTTTATTTTAAATAATTTAATAGCTTTACAAAATATATTTATATTGCTCATTGGTAAATTGCTATGCCAAAAAAAAAAGAAGAAAAAAAAATTAACAGAGAATAATACACATCGAATTGAATATTTTCTACTTTAAATAGTTAAATACTTTATTCGCAACATTTTAATATCAATTTTAAACAAAAGAAAGCTAAGGATTTTTTGAATACTTTTAATTTCGATCTTGCATTTGTCTCTTACATTATTAAATTCAATGGTCATTGTTTTTTTTTTTTAATTTTAACAAGGCTAACTTTGTGAAACAAATATATATTTATATATGATATATATTTTTTTTGTTTTAAATTAAGAACAATTTATTAATAAAATATTACGCTAGGCTTAAGAAATAACAATTTAAAGGAATAACAGATTTTTTTGAGAGATAATTTTTTTGCTTTTTTTTTAAATATTATAATAGTTGTCAATTCATGGTGTACTTTAGCTTTTCCTGATTTTGCAGTGATAAATTACTTTTTCTACTAAATAACAAGAAATAAAATTTGGTATAAAATGATAGTAACATACGAGTACTAGTAGTAGTGATAATAGTAAAAGTTTCCTTTTCGTTTCTGTTTCTGTTTCTTTCAATCAATTAAGTTAGTCCTATCGGCTAAGGTTGTTTATATATAGTGTATGCAGTTCTGTACGCGGCGTATTCTCAAATAGGGCGGCGCGATTTTGGCCTTCGCCCTTCTTTACCCAATGCCCATAGACGCGGAAAGCACAGCCATCGATAACCTGTTTGAAGAAAATTTATTATGACAATTTATTATTTATGACAATTTTACTGAAAAACTATCCTCGAAGTCGAAGGTGAAAACAACTTCTTGATCAAGAGATACACTTTAATTATTCAGACTTACCTTTCTCAGCACCTTCACCCGATACGGATCCCGTATAGCTTCTTCGATGTGCAACGGCTCAGCGGTGTAGCGAAGTCTTCTTATTCGTATCATAGCACGAACAACCAGTATCGCGTACTGGAACTTCTTTTTAGCATTGAAACGACTCTGTTTCCGTAGCTAAAGTTTTGTAAAAAACATAGCAATTAGTATGGATTCACAAATTTGACCCAACAAAAAAGCGTTAATTTTGTTTCTAATGTTTTCTTTTTCTTTTCTTTTTAAACAATCAAATGAACAGATAAAAAAAAAAACAGAAAATGTGTGAAGATAGAACACAAATTAAAAAGAATAGATTACAATAGGCATGCTATGGCAAACTTAAATATCATCAACTCTCTTACAAATAAAAGAAAAACCAAATAAAAAAAAAATGTTTTAAAAAAAAAACAATTGGTTATATAAATAAATTAAAAAATTAACAATCGCGTCAAAATAAAAATAATAAAAGCATAACCTAAACACACAAAAAAAATGTTTGGAACTTTGTTGTTTTCCAAAAGCTTTTCATATCTACATACACATTCTGTTAGAGTCTCCATATGTGCGAGCGAGAGAGAGAGAGAGAGAAAAAGATTATAACGAGCGCGGGCACAGTACAGTAGCATAGCAGCCAGGCGGTCGGGAGGCAAATAGAGAGCGAAATAGGGCAAAAGCGTTATGAGGTCCTTTATCACATTTTCGTTTTTTATATTTTTATTATTTTTGTTTTTACTTTGACATATGTATTTACTTTTCGACTATAAAATGTGTCATGAATTTATTTCACTTTGTTGTTGTTGTTGTTGTTGTTTGTTTTTACATATATACTCACAAAGGACTTCCCAAAACAGCAACTAGTAACTCGATCAATAGCAGCATTGAAGTTAGACAACTGTCAAGTGGTAGCAAAGAAAAATTCAAAAAGGAGCTCCAATTAGTTTCACAGTTATTGTTGGGGTTTTGGTTGGGTTTTTTTTTTTTGTTTGAAAGAATTTAACTTGGTTTTATATTTGTTTTTTTTTTTTTTTGGTAATGATCGGTTTTAGTTGCGTTGCCAGTCCCAATAAAATTACCAACATTAAAAACTATTCAACTATCATATGTCATGAGGGGGGTAAGTTAAGCAATTACTTTCGTGACTATTATTCAAAGTGTTGGTTTTTATTTTATATTTTTTTTTTAACTTTTTTTAAGGCCGTGAATGTTGTTACTTTGAATTGAAGTCGTTTCATTGAACTCAAGTAATACAAAAACAGAAAATAAACAAAATGTCCGATAGCCCATTTAATGTGTAGATTTGCCTTTAAAGCGAATGAAAATTTTTCGAGTGCGTGTCGTTTGGCTCTAAAGCGAAATGAGTGCAAGTGCTCTATAAATATGTCAAAATTGTATGCATCATACATGATAAGGCAAAGTAAGTTAAAGTTAAATAGATATTTACGTTAAATAGCGCATACAACTGAAAGCATTCTAGTTTTTCATGTGTAGTTATAAAAACACTAACTTTTTTTAAGCAATAAATTAATATTGAAATAGAGTGAGAGAAAGAACTCGTAGTTTAAATATGGATTTATCATAAGCAAATTTTTCTTTTAATTATATCAGGCGTAAAAAAATCAACTGTTAATCGCTTATCCTTGCTTCTGTGTGATGCGCGCAAAGTTTGATCCCAAAATACCGCCCTCCGAGTGTTTCCTGATATCGTCATGACAGTCCTTGTAGTTGGTCTTGACGGCTTCCATATAGATGGATAAAAGATATATCGAATTAAAATCATTCGTTAAAAACCAATGCAGATGCTATGTATGAAACACATAAATCGCACCCAGTGATAGTACATGTAGGGAATAATTCCTGTTTTTAATTTAAAACATTTTCAATTGTTTTTTTTTTTTATAAAAGCAAACTACACATACTTTACGCCGTAATGTGTTTTTATCTCCTATATATTTCTCAAAATGAAATTCGCTGTCAATAAGTCTTTCTCTTTTTCGCCTGCTTCCCATAGGTTTTTTTGATATTTCACTTCAGAATTTTAAATTTCGAATGAAACGACATGACATAGCTTTCCCAGTCAACAAGAATAAAAAATCCTTTTGTGGATAACATTGTGTATGTGAAGTTTGATTAGATTTATTTTATTCGCGTATGGATAAAATAGTTATGTAGAGAGATTGTAGGAAAAACTATTCGGCGGTGTAGGGAAAAAGTAGGGAGCTGTAGGATTTTTTTATTTTTTTATGTATATCACTGATCGCACCTTGGCAAAGCGGGTGGCAGTGGTGCGCTGGTAGTGTATTTGATTACTCATGCCATGTTCTATCGCCCGGTCGTCGAAAATCGAACATACACAGGATTTTTGACAAACATACTTTGGACATGATTCTCCTTTTTCTTTTTAGCTTTACACACTTTGACCAAGCGAAGCCGAAATTTATTAAAAAAAAAAATGAATTGGTTTTCATTAATTGGTAGACAAGCTACCATATGAAATAGCGTAGCCGATTAATAAATAATATTAAAAAAAAGCATAGTCTACAAAATGAAGAACGGTCATTTTGCTAAAAATTCTGAATTCATATTTTTGTGAAACAACAACAACAAGAACAACCATATGGAGCCGAAAGAGGGCTCCGCAGTCTACATGTGGTTAAATGCACAGACACGTGTTTGCGCGTAAACGTTGGCATTGTGTTTGAACCCTAAAGGAAAGCAGTTTACTGACAAGGGAGCTGTCAAATCAAAATAAATCCGTTATGTAAGTGCCTTAATTGTTATAATTAATAAAAACGGCGTCTCCATAGCACAAATGAGTAAATAATATGATTTTTGTATCTTTTGAAACTGTAAACTCATAGTTTCTGAATTAGCTTCATTCTTGTGTTTTGTTGTGGTGTTTTTTTTTCGCTAAAAATCAAACAACAATAAATAAATGTCGAAAGTCAAATTAACAATGAGAAAACGAGCAAATGTCAGCTGACAGTTATCGCTTGAAAGGTCAATGGGTGTCAAAAATAATTTAATTTAAATGTGTAAGGGTGCGATCAGACGGTCATTCAAACTTGGCATCTGGATGACATCCTGACGTCACTATGACGTAGAATTTATCCTAAAGTAGTGATCCCGTCTGAATCGCGTTCTGATCATAAGCATAACTTCCGCTTTTCTCGCCCGTTATTCTCCTTTTTAAGTGCGTAAACGAAAATTAAAATAAACTTTGAGAAAAAACTACTCAAACAAAAAAACACATTCGTATACTGAGAAAGTGTTAAGAAAATAAACGAAAATAAAAATGTTCTTTATTAATGTCATTAGGTGAGAAAATAAAAACTCTAAGGAACAGACGAAATTGTTGTTGGTTTGTGGCGTATGGTAGCATTTCATTGAAAAATGAGAGTCCTTCCGGGATCAAATCTATTATCAAACATAGTGCCCATGAAGCTGGGTGACGTTTCCTTATAAATAATAGCAATATGGTTTCGTCACGATATATATGTATGTAGCAGACGCGAATGGTATTAACGAGACCACGATTAACTACATATAAGGAGCAGGTGTTGGAAGGCCCAAAAAGGTTAAGAGAGTAATTGATCAGATAAATGTGAAGGTACTAAAATACGTAAAATGATATCCAGCTGCATTGCGCCGCCCTCCCTTATGATTCTGAGGAATGAATTAAGGTTTACGTAGCTGACGATAGGTTACAAGTAAGTATTGGTCTTAGGACCCTCCGGTGGAACATATTGTAGGACCAATTTAAACGCCTTCAAGCAAAAATGAATACTTCTTGTACTTATCTACACAACAGAAATATGTCTAAGCATTAAGAGTTATAAAACATATACGTCGAAATTCGCCTGCTGCTTTAAGAATCAATTCCATCGACGGAAAAATTCACATCGTAAATCCGTCTTATACGATGAAAGTTTCTAGTGGAATGCGTTTAGAACCTTTGTGTGATTGGTCTATAAAATAAACTGATACCATTTTATATAATGAATATATCCTACCCGACGCGCAGCAGCGCGTAAGTTTTACCGATATTTATACACATCAAATCTGAAAACTTTTTCGGTAGTTTGCAAGCGAGCGCGTGGGTTTATACGACTGGAGATCCCCCGGTCTTTTAAAAGAGAGATGAAATATTAAATCATCAACAAATATTTAAAATGAGACGGGTATAAAAACTGCGGGAATGTCTCAACGCATGCAACGCAGCAGCGACTAAACGATGCGAAAGCAGGACGTCTGTCGAACTTCATGATATCAAGCCGGCCAACTTTCTAGGTAGACCAGTAGAAATGCAGCAGTGTTATGATCCTGATCGTGCCCTCAAAATGATCCGCGGAGGTGTAATCTTGTATATTTGCCTTAATACAGTGTTTCGACAGTTTTGCAATAACACGCGTATTCTATGCCCCACCATCAACAGTAAACGATTAGAGACCCTAGCCCACTGTGCTATAGAAGTCAATTTGCACCATATTTGGTAGTCAATGCAATAATGAAGATTTGGCTGCAAAGTTCAATACTAAATTCGACGAAATCGAGGTGAACATGATTTATTTTAACATGAAAAGTTTAAAAGAAGGTTTTTGAAAGCTATAATTTTCTTCTTCTTTGCTTTAAATAAAAAAAAACAAGTCTAATTCAAGAAACGACAGAATATCAAACAGGGCTAAGTTAGCCACTACATTTCCAAAATCATCCCCAAAATTACTTCAGATCTGCTCGAAGTATTCTAAACATTTTGAATACTGGAAAACACGGTAATTTTACAACTTTCCGTCATCTCACGTTTGAAGTAGTTGTGTTAACAGATTCAGAAAACTTTTTGAAGCCAAATACATAGGCATGTACATATATTTAGTTTTCCTAAATAACTTTAGACCAACCTTAAGTAACCGCGCTCATTTTCATTCAACGACTTTAAAAATTCATAAATTTACACATAGAAATGTACTAATAAATTCTACAATAAACTATTTAAATCTAAAAAGCAGTTATAATGAAAGCGACATTGAGAAATAGATTTTTAGCAATTTCCAGTTTGATTCATTATTGCAATTCATATATTGCTTTGGCGAATGTACGAAAATTTTATATATAAATATTTTTGTTTTAATTCTTTCTATTATGAAATGCGCTACTTTAATTTGTGTATATGGTTGCTATCGACAGAAATTAAGATAGTAAGATTCGGTGCAAGATATAGATTTATGTAGTGTGTAAATGAGTTTAATTAAGAAGAACATAAAAAAAAAAAATTTAAAAAAAAAAAAAACAAAACCTGCCTGTGTGCTTTGAATTTGATTTGACGATGGTAATTCTTCACCCGTCACATTATCATAATTCTTTTTCGTAATATATATTTTTAACGAATAGTTGCCATTTCGTATACTCTGCTCTTTTAATTGCTCGTAGCTAGTAGGATGTCCAATCGAGGGTTCAGGTTGTAAGATCTAAAATGCAAAATTTTGTTGTGATAGATAAAATGTTGGTGAACAGAGAAAAAAAAACAAAGTCGTATTTTCCAAAAATTTAAATCGTCTGTTGGATAAACTTTCGGAGTTGTGGAATAGTTTAGAGTAGAAATTCAAAAAAAAAATATACACCCGAACCAGATAGGAGAGAGTAGAGTAGAGAGGAGGTACCTATATATATATAGATATGTTTTAGAAGGATATAAAAAAGGAGCGTCGTTGTACCTGCTGTTCTGCTTAATTGTTAAAAGACTGTGTTTATTGTTTCTTTTCACATACATATTACAAAAGCTGTAATTTTACTAAGCAAAAGCGAAATATTTATATTTTAAAGCAATACAAATACATATTATAACATAGGGTTTCTCTTCTTATACTAACAGAATATATGTATATACATAATTAATTTTATAATTAAATTCTATAAATAATTTTCATAAATAAATTTAAGATATGGACGTGCAATATATTTAGCAATACAAATGTCAGTAGAACGAAAGCTGTGGGTAATTCGTTGCATTAGATAACGAAATATTTTTAACGTTTTGTCATACACATTATATTTATGTTATTGAATAAAAAGCAATTGCACGATTGTTAAAAAACTATTCATTTCCATTCGGTTTCTAAGAAATTTATCACAAAATGCCCATAAAAAGTAACTAAAAACGAAATTTGGAGAAGACTACCTTTACACAATCCTTTCTATGAATTCAAACTTAAATGCCCCACCATTAGGGACGGACAGACGGATATAACCTTTTATGCTCATGGTGATTCGAAATATACTGTTAGAAGTAAGCACAATACAAATACAAATTCTTCAGGGCATGCGCAGATTCTAAAATCGGTCGAGAAAATGTAGGGCGCAGGAGTAGGTCCTACGAAACTTTTACGTAGTTCGTCAACCGCATCAATATTTGCAAAATGTCACGCATCCCAAATATCGGCATCTACGATTTTTGTCAGCTTTTTGTATTTTGGAGATGTGGAATGTGTGACATTTCTGAAATATTGACGCAGTTTAAGAACCACGCAAAACTATCGTATGGCCCAGACGTACACTTTACATTTTATCGATGCAAGAAGGTTATAGAACATGGGGACTGGGTTCAGGGGTTTCCCTGACTACATACAAACGTTTTTCGACTTTTAACGGCCATTCCCTACATATTTCCCGGCATAGAGAGGTGGAAAACGAATAAACTCGCAGCTGAATTCATACCCATTCATACAGATGGCGCAAGTGTTGGTGCTGGAGTATTTTCCGAAACGCTATGACTAAATATCATATTTCGATATACTGATTACAGCAGTGGCTCTTAGCTTTAAATATTGGCAGTCGCATGAGACAAAGAAGTCTCTATGGCGATTATACCACGTGATGATATTACCATTTTCATTGACAGCAAGCGCTGCCGAAATCAGGCTTTAGTTTGTGAAATGGTTTTGCAAAGAATATAAAGTTCTTGGCGTTCAAAATTTTAACATAACAAAATTACAAAATCCACCAACTCTAATGGGTATACATGCTGGTCACAACCTACTAAATAACCTGATTTCATGAGCAATCACGCGATAATAGCCTCAGCCGACTAAGAAAAATAACTTTTTGAAATTAGTTTTTCATGACCTTATGGATCTGTACAAAGTTCCTATTACCTATCTTTTTAGGTTTTCATTAAAATCCTAAAGGTTAGTGAGGAACTGAATGCACACCGACGAGGAAAGAATCCACAATGTGGTTGTACTTTTCGTCCTTGATGTCCATTCAGTCCCCTCGCCTATGAGCGTCACAATTACATTGTCCTTACCTGAATGTGATGAGGAATCAGCAACGCTTATCTCATCAACCCTACAACGTAACCTAACCTACGCTGGGCAAAGATATTTTATTTGAATGTGGGTAGCGTTTTTTTGATCCAGACTGTTTTTATTCTGGCAGGATATTTACTGAGTTTAAGAATCAATGTAAAAAACATATTTTTCAGTTAAATTTAATTTTGAATTAAAATTGAGTTATACCAAAAAATTTGCTAATTTAATAATAAATGCTTTTACCAGTAGTGAAATAAAAATGAAATCGAAATAGCTAAGTGTGTAAGTGTTTTACATTTTGACCGAATTTATTTTTTTCGAAAATTAAATCTGTGCGCAGATCACTGAAGTCGATTATAGTCTGACAAAATCGTTTGGCAGTAGCCGTCTTTATTTGTCTCCACAAAGGTACAACTAATGACACATAATAAAAAGCGTGTCCGTGAATCCGTTGAAATAATATATGAAAACTTGATCGCTGGTATCATAAATGGAAAATATAACAAACAAAATAAATAACAGGAGCATGTGCTTGTTCCGGCCTTATAAAGGACCTTAATAAAGTAAAAACTGCTTGCAGTTAAGTCATATCTCATTGACTGTTAATTCAACACCGGAAAACTGTCCTCAGTCGCCTTACTCGCCACCGGACCTAACGTATGAACTTTTTTTAAATAAAAATATGAAGTGAAATTCTGGAAATTTTTACCTGTGTGATACTGTTTTACGTACATAAAGATTTCATGTGATAAGTGCTCTTAAATATCTCCTATTTGCCATAAAAATGTATTTCAAACATTTATATTATTTTACCTTTTATTTCTTTTCTATTGGCACAATCGGAGCTCATACTGAGAACATGTTAGAGGGTTTTCGAAACCGAAGAAGAAAGAGACTTCAAGCTGTTTTAGAACGTAATCGAATAAAAATTCACTATAAATAAAAAAAATCCTTTGAAAAGCATGATTCAATAAATACTCTATCCCTCAACGTGTACACTAAAAAAGCACAATTAAATAAAATTTACAACACTATAAAATACATTCCGCATGCATATAATAGAATGTGTAATGTAAAATAGACTTACGTTTACTTCATCATCATCATGCAATTCGTTAATGTTAGGTCAAGGACATGCAACACTTATTCCCTTCAAATACTTATTTGTTATTTCAATTTCGTTCTATTTCGTTTTTATATTTTTTTGTTAAATTTGTTTGCATTGTTTTTTTTAAGGAAGAAATAGAAAGAGAAACAAAATTACACGAAAAAATGTAAAAATATTATAAAATGTGTCCTCAAGTTGGGAGGGGGGTTTTTTTTTATTTGCAAAAAAACAAAGCATCAAACGCATCAGCAAAACAAAAGAAGGACAAAGATACGATTTGGTGTGATTATGAAGAGAAAAAGTAGACAGCAAAAACAATACGAAAAAAAAAACGAAACACAAACAAAAGAAAACGAAATGAGAGATGAATAAAATAATAAGAAAAAAATAAAACTAAAAACAAAATTATGTGTAAGAGTAAAATGAGAAAACAATCACTCGTCTTTTAATATCGAAACAGTGTTTTGTCCAGAAACGGATCGTTACCAGTGTAATTTCCGTGATTCGACTCATTCTCCTCGACTTGATTGAGAGGCTGCGTTTAAGTCCATCGATATTTTGCTCAAATAGCTGGTCGTTTATTTTTATTTTATTTATAGGTATATATTAAGGTTTAAGTCGAGTGAGTTTTTTTTTTTGTTTTATTATAAAACATTTGAATTAAATTGACCATCATAAAAAAAAGGAGAAGAGAAAGAAAAATATGAAATAAAAAATATAAACAGAAAAACAAACAAAAAAAAATAGGATTTTTTTTTAAAACTAATTTAAATAACCTACAAAACTGTTTGATTGATTTTAAACATTTGAACATGTTTAAAAGCCTCCATTATTGTGTGACAAAATTAAAATTCGAGAATTAAATATTTCAACTAATTTTCTAATTAAAAAGCCATATATGCAAAATAAATTCTAATAAAAAGAAAATTATGTTATTCTTTGAATATAGAATATAGGAGAAAGAATAAAATAAATAGGGAAATACGTATAGGTAGGGATGTGGGGAAAAAGTAAATGACGTTCTTTTTAAACTTATAAATTTGGAAAATAACTAAGAACAAAATAATTATAATAAAATGTCTGACTTGAATGGTGATCACTTACCATTTGGTTGAAGAATGGATGTCTTAATACTTCCTTGACTGTGATCCGCTGTGATGGATCGACGACTAGGCATTTTCTAATAAGGTCTTTTGGCTCTTCTGCAATGGTGAAAAATATTGAGAAAATGAAAAATTTATTTTGGTAAATTTGTAGATAAATTCAATTGGAACGTCTATCGTGCAGCGACGGGATAGAAAAGAACATTTATGCAGCATGGCGCTTGTCGTTAAATCCGACTAAAGGCGAGATGAGCCTAGCAACACATTTAAAATGATAAAGTTACTTGGTAAGTGACTGGAGAACACCGGCTTCATTAAAGGAAGATCAAATAAACAGCATTTTATTGGAGACTTAGTGATTTGTCGAAACTGGTTTGAGGTTTAAAGTTAGGAAGTAGTAAAAGTAATAAAACCTCTCTTTGGATCGACGACTAGGCATTTTCTAATAAGGTCTTTTGGCTCTTCTGTAAAAGTTGAGAAATATTGAGAAAATGAAAAATTTATTTATTTTGGTAAATTTGTAGATAAATTCAATTGGAACGTCTATCGTGCAGCGACGGGATAGAAAAGAACATTTATGCAGCATCATCCCTCAATGAATGGTGCCTGTCGTAAAATCCGACTAAAGGCGAGGTGAGCCTAGCAACACATTTAAAATGATAAAGTTACTTGGTAAGTGACTGGAGAATACCGGCTTCATTAAAGGAAGATCAAAGAAGCAGCATTTGATTGGAGACTTAGTGATTTATCGAAACTGTTTTGAGGTTTAAAGTAAGAAAATAGTAAAAGTGCAATAGTTATGAATAAATTCCTCTGCTCACGAGAGCGTTTTAACCTAAAACATATAATCAGCGCTGTACTATTGTCGGTAGAATTTTCATTTGTACCGATTTCGAATTTTCTGTGTGCTAATTCCGACCGAATCAACAAAATTCGATCAAGTCAAGTAATTGTGATGATAAATTGAATGGAACATAACAGTCCGTTCGTCTGTTCACGGCGAGCAGTAATGAATTGGCGAGGGATTTTACTTAAAAAACAAATCAGATGGTCTCTGGAATAAAGGCAGTTTTTCCTATATACCCATAACCTATAACTTGCATATAAATGGTACAATTTTACCCAGTACGTATCAAAGCGCTCTTTCTCGTAGAGTTGTACAAACTATGCATGCACTATTAACCTTTTAATGACAGCACCTCATTTGGCTCCAAATATAAGAATCTGGCATTTTAGGACTCAACTAAGCTAAAACTGAAAAAAAATCTGGATCGGTAGGTCGACGACAATATTCACCAAAACAAAAGTAACGCATCCCGAATACAAACTTCTTACTGCAGAACATTTATTATAACAAGAAAGGCGTAATAGTGAGCAGATAAAGCTCATGTTGCACAACACATGACATTAAAAAGTTAACATAATTAAATGAATTTAACGTGCTTAACAATGCGTATATTTTCTCTTGTAAATCTACCGTGTTTACATTGTTCCCCAGTGATTGATATATTTGCACACAATTTTATGTTGTGCGCTTGCTTACAATAACCGATTTAGGGATGCAAGTTAAGTGGGTAAAAAGATCTATCAAAATCAAAAGGATGTTCTAAGATGTTGCATAAACACTGTGACGATAACTCGGGAGGACTTCGATCAACCGAGCGTTTTTTATTTCTGTAAAATAGTTGGTGCAACAAACGATATATAACCATTCTACTCGAGTTTGAGGCGAACAAACGTGGTGTACATTGTAGCCAGATAAGGCCTTTAATGGTTTATCTCTAGGCATTTCGCGTTTTTGGCAATATGTAATACTCTAACAAAGGTTGCAATGAACACACATGCGACACATGAAAATTCTCTTAAAAATTGCAGTACCATTACGTAAAACAGCAAACAAGTATGAAATCCTGGAGACGAGATAAATTATGAAAACTAGAAGGAGAGACAGTACAGAATCTTGGGAGGCACTAAATGATTATTTCTAACACCATTGTGGGGTTCGCCGGTTCGACGTCAAAAAATATCTGCAGGCCTCCTGATTTTGAATCACTTCATTATTGAGGCCAATCAAATGCTGGTATTTCTGCATCTGTAATGACTTCAATGACTTTGATATTGAATTGAAAAGTTTTTTGACTTTTAAGATATTTCATAAGCTGACGACTGGTTTACATAGCTATGACCTTCCGAAGGGAATGCAGATTCGCCCGTTTTATCGAAATGAGAAATCTATTTTTCAATATTAAAAAAAAAATCTGAAGAATAGGTTAGATTAAACAGGTGTGTGGTGAAAACGAAATCCATCACACAACACTACGCACCAAAACGAGTCCATCGGGATCCCTGGGGGAACCAGCTGAATTCACAATTCAAAAGACAGAAAATGCCATCTAGTTTTCAAAGAAGTATTTCCCCAAAAGACTGTGCGCTATTGCCTCAATTTCACACAGTATATGTGTTATGTCCTCAGCAACATGCACATCTCTGCAGTATTTGCAGATATTTGCAGTCAGACAGTGCCCTGTCAGAATTCCTGTTAATGTTATAAACTTAACCCTGCTCAGTTTTATTAACTCTATAGATCTTTTACGAACCTGTGTCTCTCAAGACGTTTCCACCTTACATTGGCAACCCTAATGGTTTTTTCCTCAATCATGCCCTTTATTGATGGTTGATTTCATTGCCTTGAGTGCGACCTGACAATCGGTAGTCGTATAGACACTCTCAGCCCTGGATCCTCTGAGAAGATACCAGAACCTGTTCCTTAAACTGTTTTCGAATCACTAGTAAAAATCGCAATTTCGTTCGATCTGATTACTGCGGTTCCTTACGAATCCTTCCTCTTCGGATATGTTATGTCATAGGAATGTCAAATGCGACAAAGGAAGATATTTCATCCGTTTTAATTGGATTGCCTGGGAGTAGCTCCGATAGGATCATACCATGTCCAAAACTATTACTCCTGAAGATTCCCAAAATTAGTGAGGCGTATAGCACTGTTACCAGCAAGTTTTTTGATATGTAGATCAAACGGTGTAAGATGCAGAAGGCTGTCCAGAGCTACCGTTGTGGTGGTTCGGACCGCACCCTTAATGGCTATACTGGCCATTCTCTGAAACGCCGCTAATTTTCCGTATGCAGGTTTTAAGTCACAAGTTTTTTGGGCTACGTTAAGATTCCAAATCAGTTTCTTGTCTAGAATTACGCCTAGATAATTCGTACTGACCGAAAGAGACAATTCCACTCCGTTGAGTTTTGGGAGCTTAAATTGAGGTATCTTGCATTTTCTGGTAAAAAGAACCAGTTCCGTTTTGGAAGGGTTTGCATTGAGACCACAGGTTTTTGCCAAGTTGCTGATCGTCTTCAAAGCGAACTCCATAACCTCACTTAAGGTGTTTTAATATTTTCCCTGCACTATTAAGACCACGTCATCTGCATATGCCGTGGGATAATACACCTTAAGGAAACCAAAGAGAATCTCTAACTGACCCAATGTTTTCTGGTAAAACCAGAGCCGCAACCTTTTATAATATTAAATTCAAATCATCTGTTTCTTTTTTCAACCTACTTTAAAGAAACTCAGGTTATTTTACAGATCATGAAAAAATCATAAAACGGAAACCGAAGCAAATTAACAAGTAAATAGATACAACAATTGACTATAGTAGTACCAGCTGTACTGAAAACTGAAACAAATTTTCAAATAAAGCATTCGTTAAGCTTCTTGCATAAATACATATTTAAAAGGAAAAGTGACACGTTATGATTTACAACCAATTTGGCAGAGGTGTTTCGTCAGAGGTTTTAAATGAGTAGGAAGGAAGTGCGCTAAAATTAGAAAACAAAATCACACAATCAACAATCAACAATCATCATGAAGCAAGAAGCTATGCTTGCAAATTAATGTAGATACAACGCTGATGGGGGCATCATCAAATTATGCGGCTATCCAAGAGGGCTGTAGGGAATGTCGAAAGTCACTGTTTGTGACTATTTCTTCGTTTCTGTTCATTTTTAATTAAATGTACATACATACATATATTCCACTGAGTGACTAGCTTATCCAAGTCATTCGTGCTGTGCGTGATATTTATATTATTTTTAACGCCATGGCGGGAAGTGATGCCAATTTTTAAACGGCAGTGGGTGCTACATTGTTCGCGTTTGTAGCGCACATTGTGTCCATTTAATGGGAAACACTTTTACTCACAAGAAAATTAGGTGGCTAAATGCCACACTTGTGAGGCCAAAATGCTTTATGATTTGAACGATTCACAGTTTGACAAATTGTACCTGAAGGACAGAAGAACTTTCAGATTTGTATGCTCTGATGTCTGTGAGATAAGTGTAACCGATGAGTACAGGGCTTTAACAGGCTTAACCTGTCTGGCGATAACATTGCTATTACGAAAGTCACCATGTTTAACAAATTTATAATTACGATTTAAACATTTTGTTTGGCCAAGCTAATCCCTTTAAAATAGGCAGCAGCAATCTGGATAGACTCAGGTTGCTTTTATTCGATTCTTTAAACTGCATATCACTTACCTGATATGTCCACCCATTCAGGCGATGTAAAACTATATTTTCCCTCCATGATATTGCGTAGCATAACCATTTGTTTTCTATGCCAAAATGGTGGGCATCCAACCAGCAGGGTGAACATTATAACACCACATGCCCAACTGTAAAAATAGTCAAATAAAAAACTAGATAAATCTCCCATACGGATAGATGCAACATACATATCAACTTCTTGTGAGTAGCCAGGTGATCCTTCAAACATGTTGCACCTCAAAGTCTCTGGAGCCAAGTATCCCGGAGTACCACAAAGATCTGTAATAAACATCATACATTTTTAACCACCACAATCTACAGCTATACACTTTGTTTTATTACCATTTAATTTTTCTCCTTCTTTAAGTGTTCGCGCAAAGCCAAAATCTGTGATCTTTACATTGTGATTCTCATCCAGCAGAATATTTTCTGGCTTCAAGTCTCGATGAACGATATTTTTGGCATGAATGTATTCGACACCTTCGAAAATTTGTCTGTCAATACGAAAAAATAAGGTAGAAAATGGAATAAAATGTAGAAATGGAAAAAACTCACCTCATAATAGTTCTAGTCTTTTTTTCTGATAACGTTACAACTGTTGTTAAGTAATCGAATAGTTCACCCTTTGGACAGAGTTCAAATACTAAAAATACGAATGCATCCGATTCGAAAACATCCTGTAAATCAACTGAAAACAAAAACTTATTTGTATAAAAATGGTAAGAACAAAAATGGCGGCTCCCTTACTTATATATGGATGTCCCATTACTTGTCTTAATATCGAAATTTCTTGTCGTGTCGCATCAAGCATGTGCTGTGGATTAGATTCACCAGCTTCTGTGGCACCACCCAAATCAATGATTTTTGCAGCAAACTCTTTGCCGGTTTCCTTTTCAATACATCTGCGAACTGTCGAACTGATACCTCTGTAAAAATATGAAATATGACAAAACGTTAAACTTTAAATTCCACGTAAAAAGTTAAATCTTTAAAGTTTTAGGTTTTAGGCTTTTAGGCTTTTGAATAACTATGGTTTTGATTGAGAAACTCACAAGTCTTGAATGCAATTTGCAAATGTACATATTTTTTCAGTATAGCTAGAATTGTAATAGTGGATTTTCTGCGAGCACTACCTACATATATATATCCATTTTCTCTAAGGGTACTATACAAAATGTAAATGTTTAAGAAGGTAATAATTCCATCCAAAGTGAACGCATTTTCGACAAACTCTTCCAAATCAATTTCACCACTAAAGTTAAAAGCTTGGTTATGTGGAACTCTTGCTTCGAAAACCGTAGTACCATTAGGAAGTTTTCATGACCTTTAGAAGAAGGGACCTAATTGCAATTGGCAGGTAATAGGAGGTTGTAAAAGATTTACCTTTTTTTTGGGATATGCTGGGTAAATGCTGTTTTGCACCTTCTTGAAAGAGCCCTGAAGAAAAGGACAGATAAAAAAAGCTAAAAGAAGAAAATCTCTTCGGGATAATAATCAGGAAAACAAGTATAACTAAAACGGCAGATAACGAAACAAGTATTCGGTCAATACAAACACATACAATTTAATAAAAATCAACTATTAACCCAACCGTCTATATCTTTCCTTATATAGGGTCTGCCAAATAACTTTTTTTTTTTTTAAACAGGGCACAAAACAGCGAGTGTAGCTTCGGCTGTGTGGCACGTAGCGCCGTCCTGTTTAAACCAAATGTTGCCAATATCCTCCTCTTCAATTTTTGTGAACAAAAATTCGTTCAACATGGCCCGATAACGATCGCCATTGACTGTAAGGGCCAGTCCTTGCTCGTTTAAAAAAAAAAAATAAAAATGGCCCAATTATGCCGGAATATTTCCCAGCGTTGTTCAAGCGTATACACAACCATATTCGTTCAGCGGATGGATAAAACTAATTATCTGTCAAATCAGACATGAGCTAAGTGTTACCATTCGCGAAATAAGTACTAGTTGAAAAAAAACGTTAGATGGCGGACCCTATAGATGGTTTCAAGATAGATACTGGATTTAGAGAACGATTCGAACTATCGAGTTTATTTTAACATTTTTCAATCTGAGGTCTTGTTAGAAGATTGCTTGCATATAAGTATAGCTTTTCATAGGTTTCATAGGCGAGAGAGACAGCAGATACAGCATCACAACGGATCTACATTGAGCTAACAGCGGTAAGTGAAAGACTACATTGTTGGCATAATAAACGGCAAATAAAAGAAGAAGATACAGCCGCCACTACAGATATTTTATAATGTCCAGAATGTCGATACTTATACTTATACTGTTATAAGATACGTAGGTACTACTTTTACTTTGTATTCTTTTTTAAAAGAAAGAAACGCCTCATCAGGAAAGTAGAGAATGTTAAGCCAAACCAAAAGAACCAAAGTTCGAACATTTCACAAATAATGAAGGCCTTAACATGAAGGAACAAGAAAACATTCCTGTAAAGTCATAGTTTTTTTTTAAGGTCTATTGTATCAAAAGGGTCATGTTAGATTAAGTGATGATTGACTTCCCTAGTAAATGCCACAACGTCCTTAGTTGTAGAGTTCCTGAATTCTGCTGATGTACGGAAGCCTTTATTGAAGATCCGTAATCTTATCCAATAAAGGACCGGACAGTCACAGAGGATATGTTCGGAAGTTTTATCGTCATCTAGACAGAACCGACATTCAGTCTCTGGGCACAAGTTCATTTTGTTAAGATGATATCTCAGGTAGGGTCAGTAGGGCTTAATTAATCTTTTGGATTGTCTTAAACCCGGGAGACTTTCTCAGTGGTTCAGATGAAGTTGTTGTTCCCAATTGTTAATTAGCCTTAAAGCAGCAGCCCAGTTGATTCTGCAGTAGGGTTATGGTCCTAAGAACGCAGATTATGTTCCAGCTCTAGCCAGCTCGTCTGCAGATTCGTTGTCTGCAATACCTTAGTGACCAGGTACCCATCCAAGTTTGACTTTGTTATGTTTGGCTAGGGTTTGCAAGGCATCGTAGCAGCACTTCACTGTCACAGAATTTACAGTTTAGGGGATAGTGCCTGTAGTGCTGCTTGACTATCCGAGAAGATGTGAACTTTGGCACTTTTAATTCCTTTTCAAGAAATCAAATTTGCGCGGATCTCAATGGTAAGAATTTCCGCCTGAAATACCATGGACACATTGCCATTGGTATCGAGACTTTGGTGTTGAGTTCAAAGACACCAGCTCCAACTAAAAGATTCAATTTTTGATCCGTCGGTGTACCAGCTCAGACTTCTCGGATCTAGTGTCGGAACACCATTTGCCCACTTGGAACGGTCTAGTATTTCAACATCGAAAAGATTCCCAAACATGTACTCCCTAACCATAATATCAGGGATGCAGTAAAACATGTTTATGTTTGGGATTTCTTAGTGACCCACAAGGTCTACCGGATTAAACTTATATTCAAGTTGCAGCTTAATAGCGTCTGCGGCTGCTGTCGCATCGCGCTGTCATAGTTAATGTTGTTAGGTTTAGGAGAAGAATAAACCAATTAAGCTAAGACATCTGTCCATCTGACCAAATAAAAGTAATGTTAGCAATTAAGTTCAAAAAGACTGCTAGAACGCATTGCATTATCTCTGAAACCAATTCCAAGATTTGTCGGAGCAAAATAAGCCTAAGTTACAAAATATACAGGCAGCTATATAATACGAAAATTTTGTACAGAATATCTGCAAACTGATAGGTAAATTTCAATGTATTTCGATTAACAATATTATATTCTGAAGAAAACCATCAATGTCAGACAATCGAATGTGCCCTGAAAGAGGACGGACAACAATCAGTTCCAGGAAAAGATTTGCACAAAGCGATGTTTTGTCATATGACTTCGTTAACATCACGCAAAATTCGCGTTTTCTAAAAAGAAATGTCAATGACAGTACTAACATACGACTATTACTAGTCCGTTGGCAGTAATTGCAAGCGTTTATCATGTGATAAAGCCAGTGATGCCAGACACAATCTGTCATCCAGATAAAATAGCAATAACTGGTAGGTAGGACTGTACATTTTTATTCAGGAAAGCACTTCTCATTTGCATAAAATAGGGTATGACTCTACAGCACGCAATTACCTTTGGCCCCATATATTCATTTTTTTATTTTTTTTTTATTTTTTTATTTTTGGGTAGTCATAGGTGAAAAATGGTAAGAGGTAAAAACTATTTTTGTTAAATATTTTCTTATTTAGGCTCGTATTAGATATTTTGGAACGAAAAAGTTAGGAAAACGATATACTCCGATTTCCTCGCATTTCAGCTTGTTAAAAACAAATGAACTCCAAAACATAATTCTTGTGGCAAAAGGCCCGCTGATAATGAAATGACTTATCCCACCGAATAGCTGTCTCGACGATTCATATTTCAAAGGCGATTTTTTGTAAGGCGATCAAAGTCCTATGGCAAATTTGGAATCGGTTCAAAAAATATTTATCGCTTCAATGATCCCAATATTGTCGTTCAGAACAAATAAAAAAAAAATAAGAATCGAAGAAATTTTTATTTCGTTTATTGTAGATATGTATGTTGAAATTTTTAAAATTTCATTTCATTTGTTTTTTAATGCCAAGGTATGAATGTATTTTTATAAATTGGCGATATCAAAAATTTCGTCTATTTTCTTTTTTTTATTTTGAGCTAAATGATCACTTTAGAAAAGGAAAAACAATTTAGAGTCTAAAGTTTACTATTGTATTTTAAAATAATAATTCCAATTTGACAAAACAGACAATACGGCTTCAGTCAGTGGGAATGAATGGGCGGCCGTGGACACTCACACTCCACATGATAAACTAAATATTTAAATATTTTACCATCTAATTAAGACGATAGCACCTGCTGACAATGGGGAGAGCGTCCCTTGTAATTTTATTGTGTTTGTGCAGTTTTCTTCGCATGCATCTTAAGTTTATTGGTTTTGTTGTTATCAGATAGTTGGTGTTGGTTACATTCATTAGATACTTGAACTTGAACTGCAGATAAAGCGAAGATAGGTAAAATATTCCATAGTGTGTGTATTTATATTTGTTAATCAGCTATGATTAAGTATAGTTCATCGTTGTTCAAGTTTACTTCAAGGTCAAGTGCAATAGGATTTCATTTCGGAATTAATGTGTGCTGTGTGCACTCGTTGAGTTGTTTTGTTTAAAGAGAAATGAACGTAAACATTACATAAAGAGGAAGTGCTTTGCTGTAAACACTAAGCCGTAGGGTTTTTCTAGCTGTTTTACAACTTGCACTTGTCGGTGGAATGATAGTAAAAAGATAGTGATATTATTTAGTTGGTGCTCAAGGATTCGTGGCGTGTTTATTTGGTTTCACTATGAAGTCGAGTGATAGAATGAAAGTGATGCGCATTTGGATAAGGTATTGCAAAAGAACTGGGAATTCCAAGAGCAACAAATACTGGTGGCTTGTTGATTCATTTTCTTTATGCAGAGCGGAAGTATTGCATATTTGTTTGAAATTTAAGTATAATATTTAGAGTGTCTGTCGGTGAGCCCGCGCTTAAACTTCTTCTTTTTTGTTAAAATGCTACAAAATGTGGGCAAAATTTAATTCTATATTTTTAATAAGACGAGTTATACTAAAGAGATAAGCTGTTTTTACACGGCGATGATCTGTATTTCATAAAGTTGTGTCCAAACTATACGATCTTGACTTGGTGTAAAAACGACTAACCCTTTTCGAAGACTTTTTGCGTCGATTTAGTTTCATACCCCTTTGTCTCGAAGAACAATTAAATACTTGTTTTGTCCCATTTTTTAGTTTTTTATGCTTCCGTTAAGCCGACCCGGTTTTATACACGTTCTTGCGAACGTCTGACAAACATCCAAGAGTGAAAACTGTCAAAAATTAATTGCCGTTCGGAATCGGCATTAAAATTCCCTGGTTGAAGAAGCTAGGCTTTGGGTCCTACATATATGGGCCGTTTACGCCTTGTTTTCTTGTTTAAATTCAAAGCTTCCTCAGATCTTTGTACACCTTATTTAACTTAGGTGGATATCTTCCGGCTAACCTATCAGCCATTAGCGCTAGAGCGCAAGTTTAAAACCACTATGAGGTAAAGGAGAGGCTCAAAGCCAAGAAATTCAATGAGGGTATTCAAATTTAGGTCTGATATGTGTGACAGGTCGCGAAGAACGAAAGTCCGACAGGTACAAAGAAAATAAAACATAATTTGACCTTTATTTTCGTACCCTCTGCTGGGACAGTGAGTGTTTATTTTGGGATATGTGTACCAAGCCAAGCTGCTTGGGTGCCTATCGACCAGTGGCTTGTTCTAATGTCTAGATTTACCTTGCGAGAACTTCCTAGAAACTCGTCGCCGCGCCGGTCAAGTGCCAGATAATCTCATCTTTCCGAATTCTATACTCAGCTCTCAGCTCTCTTATTCGTATTATTGTAGGAGAGATAAGAGTGATTTTGAGAAGACAATTAGCCCGGGTCAAGGTCTCCCTACAAGCTCGTGAAAGCCTTGAAGAAATGGTTGTTGGATCAAGAGCCTTCATCGCGGCCTGAGTGTCAGTAAAGACAGCTTTTTTTTTTTGAATGTTGAATTGTTCTCCGCCTGAAAGATGCTAGATGTATTCCTTCTGTTGTCATAAGAAGCATCTTCACCTTAACTCGCATTCATTTATTTTTCCAAATTTCTGTACGTTGCTCGATATTGAGGGTGGAGCGTAGAGGTGTAGAAGTGTACATTTAGGCGACATTTTCTGTTACATACTTTACCCAGCCGCTACTTCACCGAGCAGCTCTTTATTCTAGCTTATATTACTCTACAGTTAATGTTGTCATATTTGAGTATTTCGCATTTGGGACGATCTTTTCTATAAATGACTGGAAATGGTATACATAGACAGTCCAAAAATTTCTTAAGGAAAAACATATAGGTCCTTCCCTTTGCACCGTCGCAAGTTGTTTCTCTTTTGTTCAAACATTTAATATAATTGACGTAAGCTTGGCATCCTAGCGACGTGTATAAACACAAAAAAAAACGAAATTTAATCAATGCTCAAACAGTCTCAACCCTTTGTTGGAGAATGAGCAAAAGAAAGAACCCCAATTAAGTGCAATATACTTGTGGGCGCTTGGCATATGCTAATTCTCTCCATTCCATCGATAAACAATAAAATCCCATTCAGACCGAAATGAACTTGCGTCTAAGCATAAAGTCTGCTTCCCTGACGAGATCACTGGTTCCGATGAGGGAAAGCGTTTCTCGAATGTAAAAAAACCAAAGGAATTGGAAAGGTTACAGTCCGTTCGGGGCGAACAGTATGATACCCTATCCATATCCCCTATATGGCCCAAAGAAAAAAGCGTTGAGAACATGATGGATAGCACTTCATTTCATTCTTTGAAATTTTGTTAAAAAAAAATATTTTTTGGCAACACGCCTCCAAAAAGTGGGTGTGACTAAAACTTTGTATGGGTGATATACTAGATATTGGCTAAATATCTTGTTATATAATTTTTTTCCGTTTTCTATAGTAATTTTCGATGAAATCTTCATAATGTTAAAAAACGCCCTCAAAAAGTAGACTTGACTTGTAAAGGAGTTCAGTGTCTTCATATTTTGTTAAGGTTCTTAACCCTCATCTCTTTAACTACAAAATGTTTCTACATTGTGGGTGTGGGAGTGGGCGTATTTAAAAATAACATTTTACCATTTTGGGACCTTAGGGAGTATATGTTCCAAATTTCAGCCTAAACAAATGTAAAGGCCTCAAAAGTTGTTACGGACGGAGATTCCTAAATAGTGTTAGATTTTGGTCCTGATCATAGGTATATATATTTTTAGGAATCTACGACGAATATCAAGGGGCGTTACAAACCATGTGTCAAAATTAATATACCCTTAGGATAGGGTATAAATAGACACGTACCACACCAAAGGAATCTGATGGTCACCCGTGGAAATCCGTGAAAAAGCTGTAAGTCCAGCCTCCGCGTTTCGTGCGTTGTGGCATTTACAAATTGTTGTTTCGTTGTATTATTCAGCCATTCCAAATTGGCTTTGGTTATATCACCAACAATATGTCTCTTTATTGCACAACAAACCGCCAAGTTATACCGTAAGTAAGAAGTGGTCAGATCAAAGGAATCAATTCACTACACAAGATACCGCATCTTATTAGTCACCGGCAAATATGTATCCCCTTTTATCGGTTGAAGCTAGTTTAAAACAACTAAATGAATACTAAATAGACCGAATCATAAACCCTACTTGACGATTTCATTGCAATCAAAGGCAAACCCACTAGTTCACAAGAATGCGAAATTGCCTTTCTAAATTACTCTTAATTACGACGTAAGAAAATGTAACAATTTGCATTGCAACGGGAGGAGTGGGCGAGTCTATTCATACATATTCACTTGTTTAACTAAAAAGCATTTTAATTTTGATTACATGATCTATTAGCACTTAACATAATTGTTCTGTAGAGAGAAGCGTCATACTTCCTCTCTCCCTCCTGAGATTAATAAATTTAAGTGCGTTAGCTTATTGACGTCAGTTTCTGAATGTTTTTACTCACCAAAACAGCTGATATACAAATAAACACAAAGGGATTGTTTATGTTGTTTTATTTGTAATGAAAATAACTTAGTAACTTAACAGTCCACCCCCTCAAGTAAGAACTCCCGCCGGTAAAAGAGTGATCAAATTGTCTCGTGCATTAGTAATATTTCCTTCATTCTCCCTGGAATAACCCCGCGCTATCTAAATTATGATCACATGTTAATTTGTTTGGAGGACATAAGTAACTTCAAGTTACGGTATGATATTTTTGCGGTTAAACACGTGATTATATTTCACTTAAATAATTCTCATTGTTTTATGAGTGTTATCAGGACAGCAGTTGATGTAAGAGAGTTCGACCATTGAAGGCGTGTTTGTTTATTTGGTTTTTGAACTCTATCTAAATAAAGTTATCATAACCATCAGAGGCTGTTTATTTTTAAGTGAGTTAAGTGAGTATTTTCAAAAATACATAGGTAATATGGTAGGTAATTTAGTGTGAACTCAGGCAATATCTCTCCTTGCCCAAGTGGAAAGTAGAAAACAAACACTGCTTGGGTAATTTTAAATGACGGTCACCTTTAATACCAGGGGATTCGATTATCAATTTATTAAGGTTATGCTTAACAAAAAATATATCTATACATTTAATAAAATATGTACAGTATGGTGTGCGATATAAAAGCATAGCAAGTCATGTTTCAGTATGCAATAAATTTATGAACGACTGTACTGCCGTGTTAAGCAAGAAAGTCCTAAGCGCCTAAAGTCATGTTTTGAGTTAAAAGCATATCTGCAATCGTGCACCAATACTCTATTTTTCTGCGCTTTTAGAAATTCAAAGGTGTGTCTAGAGGTGCTTCAAAATCAAAAAAAAAATTAGACACATGTCCGGAAATCTCGGGTTTTGTTAAGTCCTATATCCCACGAAATTGTATTAAATTCATGCTTAACATTTGCAATTTTTTTTTTCGTTAATAGTATTTAAGCATAATAAAGTGCACAAAATATATTTTTGTTGCGGTAGGAATGTGGTGACTGATTGAATTATGTGTTGTTAAGAAAAATGCACCCACTTAAATTATATAAATAAAAACTTTTACTTCATTTGCATGTTGTGCTTAGTACGAAATTTCCGAGTCTCAAATAAATACATTCAATTTGTTTTTCTACAAACAGCAGAGTTATGATTACCGATTCGGATAACTAGTAATAGATTTCGCCTTTTTGGTACTTTATCACTGGATAAATAATATGAGTAGCAGAATGTTTTATAAATAGGGATTTATGCTACGTTGTGTTTTCATGTAAAACATGATAGGATAACTCGGTTCGTCCTTCAAGGGGTTACATAGTTTTATTCGGGGGGAAAAATGTGTATTTTCAACAATTTATTTTTTATATAAAAAATAAAATATTTAATTTAAACTTTTTACTGTGTTAAAGATATACATTTAAAAAACGAATTTCTGATATTTTGAAAGGGAAATATTCAAAACTCTATCATTGTGACGTTATTTCCGGTGATCCCTCGAAAAAAAGGTGCGTCCGCGTTGACAGTAGAACTCGTGAAAGGATCATCAGAAGTGAAAAAAAATCTTGTTTTAGTTAAGACTATAAACTAGAATTTGGACGAAGGATTCTTGGCAGACCTTTTTACAAAAAAATGCTTATTTTGGTGAAATTTTTTCAATAGTTGTGGTTGAAAACAAAATCTTTCGTCCAAGTCCTCGTGAATTGTATCTCGAAGAACTGTGTAAAATTTCATCAAGATCGGTTGAGTGGTTTTCGAGAACTTTTGACAGCCGACTTTGAAAACACGGTTTCGACAAAAACGCGTTTGAAGTTTGGATAACCTCGTGATTCAATTGAGTGCGCACCTTCCCAAGGCTGTATCTCCGAAACTTTTATTCGGAATGACTTGAAAGTTTAGGATAATATTCTCGAGATGCTTACACTTAAGCGATCTTTCATTCTTTTATGTAATATCCCCCACAATTCGTATTGCAACCATCTGGCAAGTTTGGGAAGAAAATCCTTCATCCCAAACAATTTTTATGGATATAGGACTTTCTTACTTAATATTCCCGAATTTTTTGCGCTGATGATGTTTCGAGTTGGGTTTTTTCATGATAATGATGGGTGCACAAAATATCATTAGCCGTTTTTTATTATCAGAAATGAGCTATATGCATCTTGAATTTGTCTGCACTTCAACAAAAAACATGATCTTATTATTTATCGATATCACGATTTGTGATCCGGAAATTTGTTTTACTATTTACCACCAGGTGCCTCAAGTGTTAATAGGAAAATAATTTTCATTTACGATCCATGTTGCCATACTTAAATTGGGCAATGGGCAAGCAAACCATTGATAATCACAAAAGAAATGAGACATTTTTATATCCGAATAAATTAAGATACAGCTTTTATTTTTATTGATCAAATAGGGCTATATATTATATTGAAGTAATAGAAGGAGATTCGCAGTCAAAGTGAGTTCTTAGAAATGCGCTTTTCAGAATGGGTTGTTAATAAAACCCGCAATTAATTGTATTTTTAGATGCTATTTTTTTAGTATGATAACGCTGCAGCAGATCTAAAAATGGACATTTCACTGCAGGTAATAATTGAAATATCTTAGCCTGCAGAAATATTTTTGCTAGCTGAATCATGGTGAGATGTACTGGCTGCAGTATAGTCGTTCACTGCTAGGTTAGGCTGGGCAAAGCTATTAAAATGCTGCCAGTGTTTGATGATCTGTGCTTCTATTCCTATTAGCAAAATCAGGTAAAAGCGCATAATGAGATTATACGAGTTTGTGGATCTTTTTTGAAGATATTTAAAATTGTGTGTTCGTGTGCGTATTTATAAGCATCAGGTGGTGTGTTTGTAAGCAATTCTGTATGCTTTCAAGTTTAACGTATGAAGCGGGTAGGTATTTCATTCCCTTTGCTTTAACTACAAATATATGAAAATTTGGATATAGGACTTTTTTGCTTAACATAGCAGTGTACATTAGTGTGTTCCAGTAAGTCACCCTCTTTCAAGTTATAATCCTTAAAGTAGACACTTTTGATTTGCAGGTATAACTTCTTTGCTATAACTTTTGTACTGTTTTACACAAATTCGAAATTGGATACATAATTTAATGGCGCAAACGATGTTGTCGACAAATGCATGTTAGAGCGCTTTAAACTGAAATGCAATGATTATGTTTTTTAGCTGCTAACAGACTGTAGCCTTTTAATATCTTTTCCCCATTTTCTGCAAAACTGAATGTAACATTTATGTTTAAAATTGGAAGTTTTATAGCAAAACAACAAGTATCATTTGTCGACGTAATCGTTACTTTAGAATCACTCTTATCCAGGTTCTATGCCATAGCAACATTTAGGGAAAAGAGACAAACTGGCGGGGCTTGACTTCACTCTTCGCAATTTCTTTCGCAGACGAAAAAACTTGTTCTCTTTAATTTGTTATGTGAGGGATAGTCTTGCAATATACCTCAATGGCAGAGAGTTAGAAGAAAAAATGTTTCCTTTCTAGGACGATTGGCCATAATTTTACAAAGGTTGAAAAGAATACTTCATAAAAAGAAGCCAAAACATTCAAAACTCACTACCACATCTGTCCCAACTAAAATTGGTGACGGCGTTTTTTTTCTCTTTGTATGGCTTAGGCAAAACTAAGTGCCGAACAAAAGGCAAGCCTTTTTCGATGAACTGCCGGACATCTCGGGCTTATGGTATGAACTTGATTTGGTCTTGCAATTTTTAGAGATCTCCTAAGAAGGGGTAAAAAAAAGTAGCTCAAGCATGTTATATTTCTCCACCTACACTCGGAAACAGTGTGAAAAAATTAATTGAATTTTGCAAACTGTACACTTTTTCGTCTACCCAGAAAACTGGACTTTTTGGGTGGCTGGAGAAAATCAAAAAAGTCTAGATCAATACTCACCATTTCTTTACCGATTTAAAGCCGCATCCCTGCCACGACTTAATATAGACCTCTTATATCAGAATAGAATTATAACAAGACGCCGCGTTTAAATTGGACTTTTTTATCATCTTGAATGACTTGTGCAAGATTTAGAAGGCAACGATCTTTTAAAAGCAAATATTTTGTAAACATTTTTCTTGTTTGCGTTACAGGGTTTTGGAAGAGACAATTCAACGAGCTGTTAAGAATGGACATCAACTTAAGAAACACTATACAGTGATGGCCAACACAACAGGGCCAAGTACGTAATATTCCTAAATATAATACCACCTGTACGTAAGGGCTGGGGATATCTAGTTGGGTGAATGGACGGGCTAAGCAGACTCATTGTGATACAATATCGTGACACTTTTGTGGCGAAGCGGAGTAGCGAAAAAGCAATAGGTGGTACTTTGATGGACCTGAACCTGGGTCCACTCGATAAGTTGTCCCACAAACTAGCCATTAAGGCAATGCAACCATAGTTTTTGCTACTAAAAAAAATAAATACCAAAACAGCAATTTCGAATACGCGTCCGCCTTTATTTTGGTCCGCGAAACCAATAGAGCAGAACCAATTTGCCAATTAATTGTAGCATCCATTAACTTCACGAATGGATCTCCCATCATTGAATAATCTTTCAGCATCATCCACACAGATACAACAACATACGAGTAATTGTCTCTAGAGGTATGTAACATAAATTTCGATTATTTAATGGCATTTTCGAGTGACATCCAATTCGCACTACAATCGGCCGATAAACACATAACAATTTATATTGACTCAACGCCATAAAACCATAAAACACAACCGTCTTAAAAACAATTCGTTAAATATTTACTTGTTTCCAGTTTTTCCCAAGAGTTTGTTTTGAGCGAGCATAACGCCACACTATACTAGTTTATAGTCAAATCATCTCGCTATATAAATATTTAAATTAAATATTCACAAACACAGGCAATTTGTGAGAACTTGTCAACCGTCAGATTCCCTTCCTAAATTTTATTAGTATCTAAATATTTCTTCTTTGTGAAAGCGAAAGTCAAGAGAACGAAAATTATTAAGGTCCATAGAAAAAGCACATAAGCCTCGTGTTCGTTTCCTATGTAAACAACAAGTAATTGGTCCACTTCTCTCGCACTTTGTGATTACTTACATATGTATGTGCATAATATGCATATATAAACATTTACTTACTAGCGACGTGTCGACGACAAAGAGAGAGAGAGAGACCTTGACCTATAAATACCCAAACTTAATGCTAAAATGCCACCGGGGCGGCGCAGATTATTGGTAAAGTTTGGATTGATTTTTAGCAGCTCATGTGCGTGGGTGTGACTATAAATATATGTATGGAATGAAAGGAATGACAATTCAATTGTATTTCTGTTGAGAAATTTATTTTAATTTCCGAGCAAACATAACGAAAGCAAACACAATTTGTTTTGCTGTTTTTTTTAATTGGTACATAGATATAGCTTGAAGATCAAGATTTTAGTTAATTATAAACGTCAGCTGTGTCGAGATTTTATTATAGAGCATGAGCAATTTAGTGTAAAATTACAGAGATCAACCAGCTCGGTCGTAAAGTTGAATAGAGTATATGTATTTGAAATAGAAATTGCTATTTTCGGAGCATCGTCTGATATCCGTATCATTTGACACTAATCAACTTCAATTTATAAGAAGCAGCTGTCAAACTGCAAATGTTTTTAAAACGTGTAACAGTTCGACGGAAGAAACTTTAATGTAAATCGTGGCAATGTTGACATTAGAGCAACTGCCTATAGAGGCAAATTTTAAGGTGAATTCATAACCCCATCCCCCTATTTTTGTTAATGAAATACTCAATATAATATCTTCGATGTAGGACAGTTGCTGTTGGTATATTCGGAAATTTCTGTGTCATAATTTGTTATAAACAGATCAATTGCAACAAATTTATTGTGCTTCTTAGGATAATGTTCAATTCTAAGAAAAAGAAACCCGTTCTCATAAGTTTGAGGAGGAACCCATAGATTATATGATAATTGGAAAAGCCTGGATCAAAACGAATTTTGATATAAATTTTAGTGGCAATAAAACGCCAACGGCATTTAAAATCGCACCACAAGTAAACCTTTTCCGCATACCATATTTGTTTGACAATGAATGCGCATATTGATGGTATAGTTAGGTTAGGTTGAGGTGTCAGTCGCTTAGAACTGTGTAACGACCATCGTGATACCATGTGGATCTGAAGTTCATGCCTACTCGTTGAACCATTGACATTTGAGAGACATTTTGGTTCGGTCGAGTTTAGATCGTTAAGATCACTGTAAAATTAAGCTCCTAAATGGAGATTTCGTTTCCGGGAGAGAGCAGGGCATGTAGGTACAAGGAAGGTGTAAAGTTGCCTCTTTATCCATACAGCTCCTACAAAAGTCGTTTGAATAAGCGCCAAGCCTTTTTGCATACTTAATAGAGACAGAATAAGGACACTTGATGGCCGCCTGACTGTCCGAAAAGATTCGAATATCCTTTACGGATACCACGTTATTCTTTAGCAAGGACAAGAATTCCTTGATCGCCAAAATTTCTACTTGGAAAACACTACAATGATTAGGTAGACGGAAAGAGAGACTAAGATTTAGTCTGTCCCAGAAGACGCCTCCATCTTCTGTTAGCTGAAAATTTTTATCAAACTGCTGTTGAGGTATGGTGTAGTCTACATTTCTAAGAAGAATTCTAAGTGTGTTCAGAATTGCAGAGTGGCCGATTTAATTTTCTGTCCATTGAATGGCTGTCTGTCTGCTGAAAATATCCAGAGGTATTAAATGGAACAGAATGTCCAATGCAGCTGCTCTAAGGCAGTCCACCAGACAATTGCGCCGTATGTTAGTATGAAGGTGTGATTGCGCATTCATAAACGTGCAGTGTATCGGCCCTATAAGTTCAATTGCAAAACGATTCGATAAATCACCACAATTCAAGACGTCAAAAACTAAGAAAATCCCAATTGAAATTTAGCATTCGACAATTCTGTCCATTTACAGAAAAAAATCAGTTGGACAAATAAAACTACTACAAAACGTTCAACGAAATGGCTTTAACTGGGATTCATCAAAATTACTTAAAAAGGGCATTTTGTCGGTTATTCACAGACTTTCGCGATTTTAGGGAATTTTCTAGATTTTGTAGATGACCAATCAATGACCAATCTGTTTTATAAACTATTGCCTTTATAAAAAGCTACACCTAGTGTTATCATCATGTGTCGACTATGAATTTCGATTATTTACAATTTATTAACATCTAGGTTAGGTTAGGCTAAACAGGGGTGTGGTGAAAACGAAATCCACCACACAACACTGGGCAGCAAAACGGGCTCATCGCGATCACTGGGGGAACTAGCTGAATTCACAATTCAGAAGGCAGAAAAACCTAAGTAATTTTCCTGGTAAAGCAACCAATTTTCCTGCAAAGACCTTAAAAAGGCCCTTGAAGTCCATGCCATCTATTTCAAAGAAGTATTCCCCAAACATTTTCTTCGACTGCGCGTTATGTCCTCAGTATTTGTATTCGATAATCCGAGCTTATTTGCATGTTTCCGCAGGAGACAGTGCCCTGTCAGAATTCCTGTTAGTGTTCTAAGCTTAACCCTGCTCAGTTTTATTAACTCTATAGATCGTCTGTATCCCTCAAGACGTTTCCATCTTAGATTGGCAGACCTAATGGTTTTTTCCTCAGTCATGCCCTTTATTACGCAGAGAAGAGGTTTGATGTCTACAACCTCACTATCAACAAAATTATTAAAATCTAAAAACGCATAAAATAAAATATTGGTAATTGGTGCCCTGTTAAAGTTGGGACCCCGTGCGTAAACGTGCTGACAAGCCTCCGGAAAAATTGGTCAACACTACCCACCTGCAGGAATTTTAGGATAAATTTGTTATCTTGTTGCCAATTCAAACGGATAGCGTTAATGACAACAACATGAAAACAAAAAAAAAATATATATATATATATTGCTGGTTGTTGTTCGAGTTTCCACAACGCTATGGTTGGTAAATTACATACCATCAAGATGACGAATTTTTAAACAATTAAGTTCAAACTTTGAAATTTAATCCGCAGAATCAAAATGCGTATTGTTTTCTAAAAGTGCAACTGATGAGTTTAGCATTTTTAGGGCAACTACGTGATTTGAGTCACCAATCGAATAAACCGCACTGATTTTATTTTATTTAATTTTTTTTTTTTGTGTTGAAAAATTCACAAGAAATTGTCAATTTAATCATTTTTACCATAAGGCGGACTCCTCTTTCAATGTGAAACAACAGCTAATAGATTAACAAGGTTAACACACAATTTACAAAGCCCACTGCCACTGCCACTGCCATCGCGAATAGCACTACATATATCGGATGTCAAAGTATAGTAGGCTAACGTTCGCATTTTTTGCACCTGGAATAATAAACTTGGAATTTTCATTCATTAAAGTTAGAGGAGTTTACTAGTTCAAAGCGGTTGTGTCCGTTGAATTGACGCGTATATAACTGCAATAACAAATGAAACACCAACAATGTTTACTTCCAAATAATGAACCATTCACCTTATTTCTTTTAAATGGCAGAATGGTTAGATAGAATTACTTTTTGCGAATATACGTTTTTTTGTTTGATTTTTCTTAACGCCGGCACTTTAGTTTGAGGGTTCTTTGACCACTTGATTACATTTTTATTAACAATATTCTCACGGTCATTATAGGGTTACACTTTAAATGTGCCTTATATTGGATTTCATTTAGCGGCGCATTTAAAACGATAGGGCTATGATCCTTCATACCTGAGCATAGCCCCGTCGGCATCGGATAAAAAGAACTCAGTTTTCCATTTTACCCGAAAGTGATTAGACAAAGAGAATAATTTTTTCACAGCAGATTTATGTTTGTAGTAAAATGTGAAACGTGAGTTATTACTTGGAAGTAGAAAAGAAAACGCAAAAAGATTTGACTTAAAGGATAATGATGTACGTTGTGTACGATGTACAGACTCGTTACTTCATTTTTCTATTTCACTGTCAAACAAAAGACTACTGAAAACAAATAGATGCGACATTCGAACGCACAATGCAAGGAAACTTCATTTTAAACAACAACACGATTATTCTCTATGGCCGTACATATTACAACTATTTAAAGCAAAATACCAAAAACCACTGAAAGTCAAAGTCAAACAATGAAAAAAATATGGCACGCGTACAAACGCATTAATGGAATTACTTGTTAATTTGCTCATAGAGAGGCGTACGACGGGGCGCACTTTGAACGCTTTTGTTATCAATATTTATTTTGAAAGAAATAACAAAAAAAAATCCCTTGGAAATCTCATTCTGTAATTGATTGTCTTTGAGTGTTTTAAGGCTATTAAATTATGTATTGTGTACATATACTAAAAATCGAGAAGCTAAATATAGCTATTGTTTGTTGTTATTGAGTTGTTTAATCTTGAGTAAACTTACAGGGTGTATGTAACTATGCTGTTTTCTCAAAACACGTAAACTTTCAAATAATTATTATTAAAAGTGAATCCTTCAAAATACATTATTATAAAAGGTATTTTTTTAGAGGTGTCGAACTTTAAGTTGGCAACACTATTTTAACTGGCGGCCATTTTGTCAGCTGTCAAGTGATTTCATTTTACTTTGGTTTGGCATTTCAACATCACCTAGCAAGGCGTAGATTTGGACCCAAGACAAGATTAAGATTGCCGTTGATCTCAATTTTCATAAGCGAATTTTGTTTAGCGATGAAGCTCACTTTGAATGGTTGAATGGACACGTCAATAAACAAAACTGTCGTATTTGGAGTGATGATAATCCTCAAGTGTATGTTGAGACCGGTTACATCCAGAAAAACTGACTGTTTGGTGGAATTATTGGTCCGTACTTCTTTGAAAACGATGCTGGCCAGAACGTTACAGTCAATGGTGACCGCTCTAGACCCTGGATTACTGACTTTTTCGTTCATCAATTGAACAACCATGATGTGCAGGAGCTGTGGCTTCAACAATACTGCGCAACACGTCACACAATTGATTTATTGAAGGAAACGTTTGGTAACCGCATAGTTTCCCGTTAAGGACCCGTGAATTGGCCTCCAAGATCGTGCGATTTAACGCCGCTTGACTATTTTCTGCGGAGATATGTGAAGTCTACGCCGATAAGCCTAAACGATTGACTATTTGGAGGACAACATTCGCCGCGTTGTTGCCGATATACGGCCACAAATGTTGGAAAAAATCAGCGAAAATTGGACTTCCGAGCCAGCCGTGGCGGTCATATGCCAGGAATCATATTTAAATTATAATGCCAATTAAATTTCATGTCAATTTAAATAAGTTATCTTTGTTTTATTCCATTTCAAAACAACACCCTTTATTATTTAAGCTTTCTATTACGGTTATATAAACTTGAAATTCTAAATTAAATACATATTTGCAACTTTACAAACCACCGATACGACGTTTGTGAGTACAAAATAAAAGAGTTTTTAAAAATATATTTAATTAAAAAGGCATCCTTTACCACCCTGTAATGGCGTTTACTCCAATTTTTTGTTGTCAGTGATATTCTCCGTTCTGTTTGCCACACTGGCCGAAGTAGTGTTTATATAGTAGCCGTAAGGGCTTCAGTCAATTCCATGGCGTTCACAGAAATTGGGGGCCTTTTAGTGATACACTGCAGCGAAATTTTAAGATCAAATTAAATCAAGAGTTGAAGCCTCTGCTTATAGGCCCTGACCCATAGAATCCATTGCAGCGTTTGTCATATATTTTTTTTTAACTTTCTCGTATACATTAGTATACTAAAGAGAAAGTTATTGCGATCGTGCGGAAATTTCGAACTCAAACTGAGTATGAGGGATGATATTACGACAGTTGAGAAGTCCAAAAAAGTGGGTCCGTCAATGCCGTCCGTCGGTAGGTCTGTCTGTCTGTCCGGACGCCTTATGGCGTATATAAGGTACTTGGGGTTACATCTTGGGGCATCTTTTAATTTTTTTCTTTATCTTTTCAAATAACGGTACCTGCCATACAATTTTTTTTGTGAAAATCACTTATCACTATTTTTCTCGAAAGTGGTTCCAAGAATTTCGGTCTTTTTTTGGTACTAAGGATGTTTGTGATGGGTTTAAAAATGTTGCTTCCTCAGTTTTTGGAAAAAAAATTGATTAACGGTAATTTATAAAACGGGCAATATCTCGAAAACTAACAGAGGGAACTTAAAAAAAAATGTACAGTTTTTTTATACTATAAACACAAACAAATCTGCATACTTAGAATTTTAAAATAATTGTATTTTTTTCATATTTTTTTCGATTTTCTTAAATTTAAATTAAATTCGTTTTCTCGAAAACGGCTCTAACGATTTTGATAATTGTTTTGTTTTTCGAACAATTATGTTAAAAGTGTCCAATGTGCGAAATTACATCAAAATCATAGGTGCCGTTTTTGAGAAAATCAATTTTTTTAAAACCTAATTTAAATGAATTTCTCACTATTTATTTCGATTAATTTTGCGACTCAAAAACGCATCTCATGTACCGAGAAAGTTTCGTATGACGCAGTCGTGCACTTTTTTTTTTGTTTTTTGTGCCTGACAGCAAGATAGAATACACGTACACTTAGGGAAGGTGATCTATAGACAACGCATTGACTGTGACGAAGACTTTCATGTATTAGCCCAACTTCCTACTTTTTCACACTTTGACGGACCCAGGCGCAAAAGCATCTGATTGATTGACAAATTGAGAGAACGAAAGCATCTCTCATTGCTGTCAACCATGCCATATTAGCAGGTTTATCGTAGGTAAATGTGCGTTTGCTATTATTTGTTTCAAACTCAAATTTATTTTCCAAATAAAACAGTACCGAATTAGTATTTTTGTAATTGTAGGGGTACCTATATATTTTTGCTTATAAGTTATATATCTAAACGATTTGCCATAATTTAGTATAAACGACTTAAAAAAAATTATACGATCATCGCCGGTGACTGCCGATTTGACAAAACAAAACACAACTGTCAAAGTTCCGACGGATTCTATAAGACAGCCGATGCGGGAATTTTAAACGGCAGCGACGGATTCTATGGGCTGGGGCCTTAAGTTTAATCATCAACGATGAAGCATATTTTTTAGTTAATGCGAAATAAGCTGAATATGCGCTTTTTGACAGCATCAAACCCTACGCGTGATTCAAAAGAATCCATTGCATTCAGAAAAAAAGTGGTCGTGTGCTGTGGAAGAGGTGTGATTGGACCGAATTTTTTCTTCAATGAAAACAATCGCCATATTATGGTGTTAGTATTGGTTTGACTTGACATCAGTGATATGTGGTTTCAAGAAGACGGTACCACATGATACAACTCTGTGTCCAATCGTGTAATCTCGACAAATAGTCCGTTTAAATGGCCACCTCGCTCTTACGATACAACCGCTTTCGGATTTCTTTTTATTGCGTTATGTTAAAGTTTTTATGCCAAAAAGTTAAACGAGCTCATCAGGAATAATATCTGTAGCAAAATTACTTTAGCTACTTCAATCAACTGAAATCAATTATTTAGATGAATTTTATGAATCAGACCTCAACAAATTTATGTATAATTGACGCCAGTTGATTTATCGTGCAAGAGCATTTACCGAATTAATTATTTAGATTCAACAAAATCTTTATTACATACATATATAAATACTTTATTTCTGTCACACTTAATCAATCCAAACCCTTGTACTCCAAACATATACAAAAGATGTGAAAGAGAAGATAATTTCTTGGAAATTTACTTTTTCAATTCATAAAAATGTTAACTAACGATTCGTTAGAAAAAACCTGTAAAATTGTGTGGGTGAGGGAGTTTCCATAGCGAGTAATCTCTGTGGTATATTAGTACCCTTTATTCTACATACAAACGCATCATTGCGTCATTAAAATTCCGAAAGAAAATATATACTGTCATCTTATGTGTATTAATTAATAAGACTATTGTTAGCATTTTACCCTTATCTTTGCTGTTAAAAAAAAATTTCAAACATCTGACATCACTCAAAATGATACTTTGCATTAAATTAGAGTTCATGCTGCACCCTAACCCTTGTAGTCAGAATTAAAAAAAAATCGATTATTTATTAATGTTTTCGAAAATATTCCCTGAAAATTTAAAGTCAATTGAATGAATGAATGAATGAGCTTCCGAGATATCCAACAATTAGTGAAGGGTTCTCGAACCCGAAAAAAAGCATTACTGCGCCAATTCCAATGCAAGAACCACTTTTTATTTATACAACTTATTGGAAATATAAAAAACAAAAGAAAAAGCTACAGTCCGATTGTGGCGTACAGAACCTTAAGCATATTTCAATGTGCTCGTAAGAAAAAAGCGTAAAGTTCATGATAGATAACATTTTATTTCGTTCTATTCAAATTTATAAAAAAAAAATATTTTTTTTGAAAAAACGCTTCCAAAAAGTGGGCGTTGCCATGAACTTTGTATGGGTGATATAACAGGTGGCGCAAAAGTAATCCTCCTATCAGAAAATGCTATAAATTTTGCGAATGGCCCCTACTGTCAGGTCTGTTTTGACATTTGTGTAGTAAACACATGCGAAATACACGTCAATAAACAATGTTACGCTACACTGGTCCAGAACGCGGAATATTGGTGACTATTTATTTGAGCAATAATCCGTCGGTGACTTTGGCACAACGTGAATTTCGTCGCAGATTTCCTGGCCGTCCAACGCCTACTGGTGAAACACTGCGACGTTTAGCCGCTCGCCGCGAAGAGACTGGCACAACACGAGATGCTGCCAGGCGTGGCAGACCCCGGAGTAGCCGTTCTGCAGAGAATATTGCTGCTGTAGCCGAAGATGTCATGGAAGCGCCGTCGACATCGACCAGACGACGTGCCACGCAAATGGGTATCAGTCGACGGTCTTTACAGCGAATTTTGGTACAAGATTTGAAGATGTTTCCGTACAAAGTCCAGACGGTGACCGCCAATCGCGTCTAACATACGCTCAAGCCATCCTTAATCACCACCAAGAGGAAGATGATTTTTCATCAAAAATAATCATGAGTGATGAGGCCCACTTGATGAATTGGGATTGGAAAACATGTGGATCCAACAGGACGGTGCAACGGCACACACCCAATATGCTGAAGGATGCATTTCCCGGGCGCCTAATATCCCGTTTTGGCGATTTGCACTGGCCAGCAAGATCGCCTGATTTGACCGCTCCAGACTTCTTTTTGTGGGGCTTTTTGAAGCCGCGGGTTTATGTCAACAAGCCTCAGACTCTTGCAGCTCTTAAAGACAATATCCGTCAAGAATGTGAGGACCTATCGCCGGATGTTTTGGCCAAAATGATGGAAAATTCCATAAAAAGGGCTCAAATGACAATCAACTGTGGCGGCAGCCATTTACATGACATCATATTCTCGACTTGATGTAAAAAAAATTAAAAGACCAAATAAAAATAATCCACAAGAAGAATCAAAGTTTTTCATTTTTTTTTTAAATTACAGCCAAAAAACATCGGAAGGTTTTTTTTTTGCGCCACCTTGTAATGCAAAAAATATTTGCCTTATATCTTATTACATATATATTTTTTTTGTTTTCCATAGTAATTTTCGATTGTAAAAAAAAACGCCCTTAAAAAGTAGGCGCGACATAAAAATGTAAAATGGTAAACTTGTAAAGCAGGTCAGTATATCCATATTTTGTTAGGGTTCTAACCCTTCTACTCTTCAACTACAAAGCTTTTTTCTAAATTGTGGGCGTGGCTTTGGACCACAAAAGTTGATACGGACGGACAGAAGGACATTGCTAAATAGTTTTGTCCTGCTCATAAATATATATACTTTAAATCACTTAACTCACGTCTAACTTCCGAGCTAACTAAGCGATGGAATAAGACTTAACTTACGAGTTAAAATTTCTTATTAATACAAATTCTGACAATTGTTATTATTCACGCAAATCTATTACTTTTCTATTACAAGAAATCAAATTTTCTTTGTCTATAGAGCATTTTTCAAATTTAATTTAAACAAATAAATGTTTTTTTAGATTTAAAAGTGCAATGTGGACAATCAAAATGAATAATGGTACAAAAAGAACGAAAGATAAAAAAAAGGAATGTTTTCGTTTGCCTGCTAAACCATCGTTAAACCACCTTTGACAATGAGTTAAGTTAACTCACAATTGAAAAAAGTCAGTTAGTCTGAAATTTGTTTTATTAATAACATTTTACACATAACTCATGACTTAAGGGTAACTCAATGTAACTCAAGGGTGTTGGTGTGTAACTAGTACTTGATCGACAGATTTTTGTTTCTGTTGAAATCTTAATTTTTTTTTAAACAATAAGTTTTCTTGTTAATTTTCCAAAAATATCAAATTCTATTAGGTAGGACACGAGGGAATCCTTGCTAATGAAGCGCCTGAAGAGCTAGCCCTAAAAAGCTCTGCAGCCCCTTTCATTGGCCCAATGCCCTTCTCTGCCAAACGCATGTAAACATCAAATTCCCAATAAAAAAGCATTGGTTTCGTCAACAAAGAATATGCTCTTCAAGTACTTTAGGGATTAACCTTATGTCAAAACAGAACGAAAAGCCAACTCAATTTCTGTCAAATTATCTAAACACCCATAATGAACTTAAGAAAACTTCATAATCTGTCAAATTGTTTTCTTTCGAAAAAATAAAATGGAATATCAGTTAGAAAAATTAAAAGGCGTAACGGCATTTATTTGTTTGGACGGTTAAAATAAATAGATTTATGAAATCGTACTCCGTATTTTGTTCCATTTTTTGTTGTTTTTCTCTCTCTTTTGAGTGCCTTCTGGCAAATCATCGTACTGAATACCCCATTTCATTTAGACTTTCCGTAAGCCAGACGAAGTTAACGAAAACTTGACGAAACACTTATTAATCACGTTCTGGGCAGGCAGTACTTTTGCATGTAATTGGACGTTCCATTAAGCTGACTTAAGCTCATTCAAGTGCATTATGGTTGGCCCTTTACTCTGAGCAAACGTGACGCAACCAACTTCATCACAGGTCACCTATAATAATAATAACGATTATAAAGTAGGTACTAGATTAAACATTTTTTTTAAACTAAAGAATTTTCTCTGTTTGATTTCCCTTCACTTCCTGTGAGACAGAATGCAACAGAGATGGCAATAATTCGCCCAAAATTATTATATTTTTTTATAAGCCTCTGATCCATACATCTTAAATGTAAATTTGATTCAAATTTAAAATAAATTTAGCAGTTCTCTTACTACGAAAGTAATGTCATAATTAAACAGCCTAAGCAAATATATTGAATTTGAGAATAATTTCCAATTGATTAGATGAGGAATGGTGTTCCCCTTAGAGATCTCTCGTAGAGATTCATTATTAGTGGAACACATCTAATAGTTCAGATATGCATACCCAACCCAACTGACAAAAATAAAAATTAAGTCACTAAAATTTTTTGTAGAATAAATTGTCATATTTTCAAAAATCATTAATAACTTAATGGTGGACCTTCAGGAGCAAAACCCGAGGGTAACAGTTAAAATTTCCTTGCGAAGATTCATCCTAAACCATCCGATGTTATTTAATCTGTACTGCACTGTGTTATGCAACCAAAACTGCGCATTAACAGGCACAACTTGTGACTTATATGATCTGTCTTACTTGTTGAACACAATGGCATGCTGCTGCCATAATAAGACGGAGACAAAGCTGAACGAGTTCAATTTCTCCGTATACATGATCGGATTAAATTTGAATTTAATTTTCCAATTCACGTTTACATGTTCCTTTTTGTTTTGATTTCAGAACAACATTCGATGCGATTGACTCGATTTCGAGTAGAGGAGCTTTTACAGATCTTTAACTTAACAGAACGGATGTTTGTGTGTGTTCGGCAGGGTGATATAAAAACGTTATATCCACTTACATAATGAGTGGAATTTCATGGAATTTCAAATATGACTTACGTTAGTTTGCTGATCATCATCTAAAGAGGCAAAATTTAATCTCATAAAACACCCATTACACCGACACTATGACAGTTCACGTCAAGTCAATAATATATTTAACATTGATTTTTAAATGAAACATATGTTGACCTTTTCAAAAAGTCTGTGACAAAACAATGCAAAAAAGTTTAACCAATTAGCAACTAGTTCATCGATTTCTCAGCCTACGCGAACAATTCACAGCAAATTTTTATTCAAAACTAATTTTGTGTCTTCTAAAATGAATCGGATTGATGCGAGAAAAAAAAAACTCATGTCGTTTTTTTATCAATCATGAGCTGATCATGCTTTATCCCCTGACCGTCAAAATGACGTCAAAAAGACTTAACAAAGACAAAAAATAAGAATTAAAAATTGCTTTTAGTAGCGACACGCTTGTTATCAGTGAAACGCGACTCGCTTAAGGGATACAAAAATTTCATTGAGCAAGTATTTACGTTTTAAGTAGGGATGCTCGTTTCGCGATGCATATAGTCGAGGAGGGGTCGTTGAATGAATTGAGTTCTGAATCACTCAGAGGAGATAACCAAGTGCGAGGAGGTGCCTATGGAAACCTGAACCTGTGTCTCGCGCATTCAGAAGCGATAATCGCCTACCAAAATAGTATGTTTCGGTTTTGAAATTTCCTGTTTACGAAACAAGAAAAGATAAACAAACACGGCAAAGAAGTAAGTAATCTAAATATCAAGTGGAATTTTTATTTTTGGCTTCGTATTTTATTTCCAAAGTTGATGTGATTAACACTGTAAAGGTTTTCAAGGTCTTCTTTGTTGCGGGGGAGTGTTGAGGTAGCAAAAGTCGGTTAATGAGCAACATGTTGTTGCTGTTGTGGTTGTGTGCGGACGAAGAAAAAAAAACGCAAAGAAACATGATATGAACAGCAACAGCAGGTACCTGTAGTCATGGAAAATTTAAATGGACATGTACCTATAGGAGATGCAACTAAGGTGTGTTGTGTGCTAGCTAGTAAGGTAGCAAACCTCAGGCAATGGGTGTAGGAGTACAAAAAATGAGTGCAATCCACTTTTAATACCCAATTAACACATTTTTGTTACGAATACAATTTCAAAACAGAGAGTTTTTTTTGTATTTATGGAGGAAGTGTAGTACATCTGTTTTTACACAAAAGATAGGTTTCCAAATCAATAGTGTAAAAATACGATAAGTTATAGGATGATAATATCAAAATAAAATATCTTCTTTATTGGGGGAATCCCCCAAGAATTACATAAAGGGAAGTTATTTGCGTTGTAAAGGGTCCGCCATCTAACGTTTTTTTTTTCAACTAGTGCTTATTTCGCGAATGGTAACACTTAGCTCATGTCTGATTTGACAGATAATTAGTTTTATCCTCCCGCTGAACGAATATGGTTGTGTATATACGCTTGAACAATGCTGGGAAATTACTTTGAAAATCATGGTAATGTTGCAGAATGTGTGCGAAAATTGCGTACGGATTTTGGAAGAAGAGAAGCACCGTCAGCTCCGTATGTTCGTTATCTTGTGAAAAAAGTGAAAGAAACTGGCATCCTCACCGATAAACCAAAGCGTACACAAAAATTGAAGAGGAGGATATTGGCAACATTTGGTTTCAACAGGACGGCGCTACGTGCCACACAGCCGAAGCTGCACTCGATGTTTTGCGCCCTGTTTTTTTAAGATCGCATTATCAGCCGCAGAGCTGATGTCGTTTGGCCACCGCGGAGCTGCGATTTGACACCGTTGGACTATTATTTGTGGGGTGCTGTAAAAGTTAAGTGTTACGCCGACATGCCAGAGACAATTGACGCTTTAAAGGACAATATTCGTGAAGCCATTTGTGGAATACAGCTGCACACAATCGATAATGTGCTTAAAAATTGGACCTATCGGGTAGGCTACTGCCGAGGCAGCCATTTGAATGAAATTATTTTCCATTATTAACCGGAAGGATTGTACTTTCAAATAAAAAAAGAAATTTGAGAAAATATTCAGTAGTTTTTTTTTTTATAGCGTTTTCAAAAAAAAAGAGTTATTTGGCGGACCCTTTATATAAAAACTGTCAGCTTTTCAAATCGATCAGTGTCCATCCATTAGTTGCAAAAATACAGTCCAGCATTGTAGATCTTATATGTTCTGACAATACCTAATATTTCCAAAATGGAGTTTTAACTCATGCTGCCTTTTTACGGGATTTCAGCTCTCAAGAAAATATCCCTATAAATATTTTGAATTTGATTTGTATCGAGCATAAAACTGAACGATGAAAGCACGCGACATATATTAATTCTACTTCGTGCACAGCACAAATAGCTGTTGTTGCTTCGCATCAGTTTAAGTGTATTCGCATTAGTGTTTCGCTAATCTAAAGAAACAACAATGTCGATAGCGAAAGTCAAATGCATCTTTATCGGTTTTTAGAAAAGACAAAGTCCAAAAAAAATTCCGCAGTAATATCTCCATTGCACCGTCCGTCGGCGGTAATTCAGACATCGTTCGACACATCAATAAATAAACGGCCCATACGGGACCTAAATCCTAGCTTCTCAAACTATTCCGTGTGCGAACACATATATTTTTTGACACAATTGGAAGGGACATACAGTTTGGTTCGATGAGAAGCTTTTCATGACACTTCTTACTCTTGTATGTTTGTCAGACTATTGCAAAAGCTGGGGCATCTAAAAGCGGTTCGGAATGTGTAAAGATTTAACCCTTTTTGAGAAAAAAAAAGCCAGGTTTACACCCGTCAAATTGCTAACTATGAGAAATATTCCACCGAAAGGGATGCCAAGTCGTTGACTTCGAAGACGGTGGCAACGACAACGGAAGAAGTTGTAACAATTTTGGTTAATTGATTTTTATAAGCGAGCGCAGAATTTTGTATAGTTTTATTACCATATTTATTTTCCACTTCGATATCCAGCGAAATTAAATAAATATTTAAAATAACGGGTGATCCAAGTAGAGATACTTTTTTCAATAGCCTTTTTTGACAGATCACGTGTGATTCGTGTCATGCTGTCATGTTATTTTTGTTTAGTATTGTTTGGCATTTCATAATGGAAAGACTTACGCGTGAACACCGTTTACAAATTGTTCAACTTTATTATGAAAATTCACGTTCTGTGAGGAATGTGTTTCGTGCACTTCGCTCAACTTATGGTCAACATAATCGGCCTACTAAGCGTACTATTCACAACACCATCACCCATTTTGAGACCCAGCATTCATTATTGGATAATATTCGACCGAATAGACCACGTCCAGCACGCTGTGAAGAAAATATAGCGGCCGTAGCTGAGAGTGTACACGAAGACCGTAGAGAGTCGATTCGGCGCCGTTCGCAGCAACTCGGACTAACGTATGGAACGACTTGGCGCATTTTACGTCAAGATCTTAAATTGAAAGCGTACAAAATACAGCTTGTGCAACAACTGAAGCCACTCGACCTTCCCAAGCGACATCGCTTTGCTCTATGGGCTCTTGAAAAGTTCCAAGAAGATTCAACGTTTTCGAGGCAAATTTTGTTTAGCGATGAGGCCCATTTCTGGCTCAATGGGTATGTAAACAAACAAAATTGCCGCATTTGGGACGAAGAGCAACCTGAAGAGATTGAAGAACTGCCACTTCATCCAGAAAAAACAACGGTTTGGTGTGGTTTGTGGGCCGGTGGAATCATCGGTCCATATTTCTTTAAAAATTATGCCGGTGCGAACGTAACCGTCAATGGCGACCGTTATCGTGCCATGATAACCGACTATTTAATGCCTGAAATTGAAGCTCGTGATCTCGGCGACATTTGGTTTCAGCAAGACGGCGCCACTTCCCACACATCGCATCAATCAATGGACTTATTGAGAGAACATTTCGGTGAGCACATAATTTCAAGTTTTGGGCCGGTCGATTGGCCACCAAGATCGTGTGATATCACACCGTTAGACTTTTTCCTGTGGGGATATATAAAGTCAAAAGCTTATGCCGACAAACCCGCTTCGATTCAGGCCTTGGAGGAAAACATCACGCGTGTCATTCGCCAGTTACCAGTCGAAATGCTCGAACGAGTGATCGAAAATTGGACTCAACGGATGGACCATCTGCGACGTAGCAACGGCCAACATTTGATAGACATAATCTTCAAAAAATAAATGCCAAAGAATGTTCTTTCAAAAGATAATAAACGTTCTCCATTAAATTTGAATTTTCTGTGTTTTTTTCTTTAAAAAAGTAGGAAACCTCGAAATGGATCACCCTTTACTCGAAGCTATTAAAACGGGTTTGTACATTCTGAGTTATTTTTAGATAACTAGTCTTTATAGTATCAATGGAAGAGCTTAATTTAAGAATATGCCGAAATGTACTACTGACGGATACGGCAGATAAGCCATTAAACTCAACTAAGTGGTAGAGTAAAACAACCATCGTTAGCATCAAAATTTAAGAGAGAAACTGACCATGTTGTTAAACAATACAAAATCCTGAAGTAACCTTAAAAAAAAATTCACATTGTTGCATTCGGGCGGTGGCGCTTTTATAAACTTTGCTACGCTCCACAGCCGACTTGCTTTATTTTGCCAAAGTGCGCGAACAACAAATTTGTATTGGCATGTACTGACATGTTTCTTATTTTAAACAATCTGTCAAAGCGCGATCGCCCGAAGGCTACATTGTGAATGAAGATTTTAAGGAAAGATACAACTTTATTTAATAAAGGTTTTGCATGTTAACCTAAAGTTTAACAAAAAACCGTTTAACATGGCTAGTTGACACAATAAGACGATTTATTCTATATATAAAAACAACTTACGGTTACGAGTAAGGTTAAAGATAATGTGAGGTCTGGCTCGATGTAGGTACTCACAGTATAACTTCATCAACAATGGGCCAATTGGGCACATATTCCCATCATTATGGATGCTATTTTTTGCGAATGCTTTATAGGTGAGGGTGAAAGGAAGCTCAGTGGGTTTTGCTAGGATATATGTATGTAGGTTTGTATATCATTATATCTCACCACTACATAAGGTACGAAGTCTTTCTGTCTGTTCATGCATAACTCAGAAACCGTTCGACCGATTTTTGTAATCTTTTTTTTTGATAGATATGTTGTCGTGTAAGGCTTTAGAGGGGAGAAAGGCAGAGTAGGGTTAAAGGGGAGTAGGCGAAGGGCTCTCTATCGATTTTAACGCTGTAATTGTGACACCCTCCGGATAAGTAGAGGATACTGAAGGATATTATTATAGCGAGCGGAGCCGCAGGCATAAGCTAGTTTTTCATAAAACAAAAATAAACCGCAATAGCAAATTTTTTATGAAGGTTAATTTTTAAAAGTTCTTAGTAACGATTCGCTCTTTATGGTATAAGATCCCGGAAGGACATTTTGGACGTATGAAATCTACAGCAATATTTACCTACTACTCCAATACGTGTCAATTATGCCCGTCCGTCGTGAACGCACCTAATAAATGCTACTGTAAGTGATAGATATTTTCTTGTTCTTCAACGTTTCCAAAGGGTTTTTTGTGATCAGGATTTAGGGACTAAAGTTTTCTCATTTTTAGTGCATCCCTACTGGTTTGCTGGTTCTATGTCAAAAAGTTTCGACATGGCTCCCACCGTCGGATAATTCCACTTAGAGGCCATATGATACCTTCAACGTCAGAAAAGAATAACTGGTCGATTTACCCAATCAGCAATACACTTATTATTTGCCAAAAAAATAATAAGTGTATCCACTGAATAGGAATTAGGAATTAGATCGCCTATAGAGTGCGAAGAGATGCCCTCTGAGTTTTTTGGGAGCATTGGGTCCATTTTTTTTCAGTTTTGGTGTACATCGACAAGGGTCAAAAGCTCAATGCACAAAGTATAATATGTTCAGAAAAAAAGTCCAGCTTCATTTGTTAAAAAATATATATGGACTTTCACTCCAATTACTACTCGGAATGTATTTTGGTTGAAAAGGATAGAATATTGACAGCATTCTATCAACATAGACGATTTCCTGCTTAATTTTTACAAGTTTTTTTTAAACTTAAACTTTTTTTCATTTCAGTTATTTCGAACCTATAAACATTTCCGATATATAACCTTATGTAGATAAATCCGTCATTAATTTCAAGACAACCAGCTGTTTTCACTAAATAATTATTACCCAAAGCCTATCTTCTTCTTCTCCAACCACTATGTGTGCGAAGATATATTTTTGACAAGAATAGAAGGGACCTACAGTTTAATGCCGATTCTGGACAGTTCTTACTCTTGGATGTTTGTCGGACGTTCGCAGAGGTGAAGCAGCGAATAAAAACTTTCGTGTGGTACAGGCCGGGATTAGAACCAGCGACCTCTCGCTTAGTGGTCCAACGCACTGACACACAATAGTCAATCAAAATAGTCACGCCTCTAGCCTACCTCCAATTTATATTTTGCATATTTTACACAAAGAAAATCTATGGCTTTGGGGATGAAAACAAACCACCTTCATTTCACAAAAAATTAAAGAATCTCTAATAATAAAGAAAGATATTTTTCAGATTGGACTTGATATTGGTAGATACTGCTTCGGTTTGTTCAAGTTATATCCTGATTTTAATCCACCACAGTACATTTGAATTTATTTATTGCACGTATACCGTATGGGTACCTACTTCTTGAATTAATGAATTTCTATTCTATTTTTACAACCGCATGACCAGCCCTCTTTTTCTTTGCATCAATCAGCGCCCCCTGTGTTACATGACCTATCAACCGAACACAAATTTGCTTTGTTTCTTCATCAACTATTTAAAGACAACAAAAAAGCGATACGTAATAAACAAACTAAAATTTTACAAGACCATATCGCATATATGTACATATGTACCTATACGTACATACACAGCTACATAAAACATTTCACCTTATCGCTAACATTCTATTCACAGAAAAAGGAGGTGTGTCAGTGTGCATCAATTCTGTCGGCCAATAAGCAATAAAGCAAACGGCAACATTGACAAACTCTCCCTTATAAATTCATTAAAAATAATTAAAATTGAAGCACGTGCAGCGGATCATGCAATATAAAATCGAAGCTAAAAAAAAACAGCTCTACCCTCTGGCACGTCTCGCATGATATATAAATTTTCAAGCACGAGAGATTGATTCTATTGAAAATAAACAAAAAAAAAAAAAAATAAAAATCAGCGACAAGAAGCAGAAATGAAAGAACGTCAAAACAGAAATAACAAATTTACAGTTAAGAAATGTTGCCAGGTAAAAATGTTTAAACAATAAGTAGGAGAACAACAAAATATTATGTTAACTGCAGGTAGATGTGAAAATATAGACGGTTTCTTTTCTTTTATTAAAAACATAGTACATTTTCAAACTGGCCAATGCTGAACTCATGCGCAATTTTAATTCATTTATTAAACTAGAAAAAGTCGCTATCACCACCAGATCGGAAGTCATGGATTGATCAAATACCGACTGGTTCCAGAATGATGCAAACTCTCTTTTATTGGGTTGCTTCATATTATGAACTCGGGAATTTTTGCTTGCAAATGTTTATATTATTGTTTTTCCAAATTCTTTTAACAAAACCATGTAGTCACTTCTCTGAAAAGTAGTTCAGGACGTCATTTATATAGAGATTTCGAAAGAGTAAATAAAAGAATAGAACTCACCTGTTTGGTTCATGATCATTATTCAAACTTCATAAATTTTGCAGAGCGCAGATTGGCCTCGTTGAACTTCAAAATTACGAGAACTTCTAAGTTTTAGAAAAAAAAAAAAATTACCTCGGAAGAAATTATATTCGAGAAGTACAATATAACTCGTAGTCCAATCCAAAATGAAGTAAAATTTATACATTGGATATTTTCTAAACTTTGTCGACATAAACGAGAGTTCATGTCGTATTCTTCGACAACTACAACTAAATCAAACATCACTTTGAACATAGAGAATATCTCTTGTCACGGAAAAAAATCAGGTTCAATCAATGATTGTAACGGGACTAATATCAACACAACATCGGGCAACAACTAGTGCTAAATGATATGAAAGATTGATTCAAAATAGTTTTCATAAAGGCATAATTATTTATAATGTACCTAGTTAAGTTAAGAAAGCTTAAACACTTACGTATTAATAAACACGAGTTAACGCGGTGAGATTCCATTAAGTCATGAGTTATGTGTAAAATGTTATTAACCCTAGAAAAATAACCATATTTTAACAGTAATTTAAATCAAATGGGCAGTACACGTCAAATAGACGTAGGTTATCTTTCTAGGGTTAATAAAACAAATTTGAGACTAACTCAAGTTTTCCAACTGCGAGTTAACTAAACTCACGTCGAAGGTGGTTTAAGGATGGTTTAGCAGGCAAACGATGCAAAAGATGTATTTTTGTTATTCCTACAGAAATTTCGTACGATTCTCCATTTTTATTGTCCACATTGCACTTTTAAATCTAAAAAACATTTATTTTTTTGCATTAAATTTGAAAAATGCTTGAAATTGTAATAGATTTGCGTAAATGTTATTACTGAACGTCAGAATTTTTATTAATAAGAAAATTTAACTCGTGAGTTAAGTCTTATTCCATCGCTAAGCTAAGTAAGTTCGTGAGTTAGAGGTGAGTTAAGGGATTTTTATTAATACGGCTGCTAATACTTATTATATTTTGTTAATATTAAATTAGAGTTATTCACTTGCAAATTTTAATATAAATTTCTGCAAGCGAACGGGGGCCTAAAACTTTTTAAAAGGTTATTGTGAAACCAGTAATCATTTCTCGTCATTTAACCTGGGAAATGTGTCCGAAATTTTGCTATTTTAAGTGACAGGTCTAAGAACTACGGGATCACACATATGTAAAAATTAATAAAAAAACTGGCAGGTCCACGGATAAGTTGAGGTGTAGTAAAAGTGGAATGTTATGATCTTGCTCACGACATAATCGGCAATGGAAAGACGGAAACTGCAATTTGCTTAATTATTTATTGAAATATTTACAGTAGTTATTCTTATTCAACTTATTAAACTCTACAAATGTAATATTTCCATGCCGCCACTCGTGCCAACGAAAAATTGGAATTGGAATTATATATAATGGAAAAGAGCATTTTACACTTCTTGGGATAATTCGTCTTTACTGAATTTATAAAATTTATAACTTTTATAAGCCGCCGACTAAATTCTTATTGTAGTGAATAAATAAATTAATATGTATAAGACGTATACAGTCGATACAGGACCTTAAACCAAGTACCTTGTGTCTGTGAAAATATATTTTGTAGACACATATTGAAGCGACCTGCAGTTTAAAACCGATTCGGAACGGCAGACTTTTGAGAAGCTTCTCATGACAGTTCTTAATCTTGGTTGTTTGTCAAAATTTTGCAAAAAAATATGGTGCAGCGACTAAAAAACGTTTAGTAATGGTACTTGATTGTATTTGAACCTGGTTACCCCCTATTAGTAGTCAAACGAACGAACTGGTATGAATGCAGGCAGCAAAAATGTATCATGCCCCGGAGACGGTTTAAATTTGGGACTCTTTCAAATGTGTAGGGTAATGAAAACGATTAAAAAAGAATACGAGCTTCTCAAATCATTAGAGTTCCCCACTGCAATAACAGTTAGGAACGGAGATTTTTATACCCTATCATTTTGACACTAATTTGTAACACCCCTTAATATTCATCGTAGAAAGTATATATATTTATGATCAAGACCAAAACCTAAGACTATTTAGCAATGTCCGCCCATCCGTACGCAATTGTTGGGGCTTTAAAATTTAGCTAGGAAGGTGAAATTTGAACCAATTTTGGAAATGGTTAAGTGTATTTTTTTTCTAAAATGACTTGGGTTACTTTTACAATATTTACAAAGTCCTTTATTCATTTTTCCGAAGCTAGATAGGTAAACAAAAAGCGTGTGTAATATATCTTGACTCAGCATATTGTGAGAAAATAAAAATACCTTCGTTAAAAAAAAATTCCATGAGCAATAAAAATAAATACTTTCCGTAGAATTATTGAATTAAACCATAACCCTTGTGATTGGGTCTTGCCACTCTTTTTTGGCTCCTCACCGCATTCTCAACAAATATTCGTAAGGCGGAGCAACCACCGTAAAGGGTCAACAACACCTTCTTTTCATTGGCCTCAGTTATGTATTTTGGAAAAATGAGAGATCTCTATTTAAACTGTTTAATGTCGAACCGCGAAGCTCAAAAACAGACTAACAGTGATGCAGTTACAATAGACTACCTAGAATGCAGTAATGGTAACGAATTGTAAGAAAATTACATTCAAAATGTTCATAAACGAATTGTTTAATGGTAGATAGAGAAGTGAGTATAGTGAGTGGCGGTGACGTGAAATATTGCCAAACGAAATAATGCCAAATTTGAAATAAGGAGCCTTTGGCAACAGCACCTGGGTGGCCAGCTACACGTGATTAAAAGAATTTCAACACTCTCTCCGCATGCGGTTAGATTTTAGAATTGAAATAATGCAAATTTTTTAGATTTTAGATTGGCTGTGAGTGGATCTTACATTTACTTAACGGGCTCCCGACCCGTGAAGAATCCCTGCCTGAGATACGGCAGCCTTATACCCTCTGCGATCCCGAGCACGCTGCTTCCAGTTGTCCAGATCAAGCGCTCTGGCATCCGCGATGGCTTGGTCTTTAAAAGGGAGGTTCGGTCTTCCTTGTCGTCTCGAACCTGGGGGCTTGGATTCGAAGATCCTCTTGGCTGGAGGGTTGTTTTCCATTCGCTCGATGTGGCCGAGCCAATGTAGTCGACGAGTTTTAGCTTTTCGGACTACATCCACATCTTGGTACAGCTCATAGAGTTCGCGGTTGTATCTTCAAAGGATCCCAGTATTAACTCAGGATAAGGGTTCTGTAGAGCATGCACTTTGTCCTTCGAGTCAGGAGTTTTGAATCCATTTGTTTTGCCAAACCGAAGTAGCAACGGTTTCCTAGGGTAATTCTTCGACGGATCTCCACTAAGATGTCATTTGTGGAGTTGATGTTTACCCCGAGGTAGATGAACTCCTTAACTACCTCGAAGTTTCTGCTATCAACAGTGACATTTTGTCCTAGTCGGTGGACAGATGATTGTTTGTTTGTTGATAGCATATATTTAGTCTTGTCCTCGTTAACTTCCAGGCCAACTAGTTTCGCCTGTTCTTCAATAGCCGGGAAAGCCTCTATCACGGCACACTGCGATCGACCGATGATATCTATATCGCCCGCTTACCCCAGCATTTGCACTGATCTGTTGAAGATAGTGCCTTCCGTGTTGACACCTGCGCACTATCTGCTCAAGAACAAGATTGAAGAAATCAAACTGCACATTTCATCGCGTGTTATCTAGTGTCATGCGACACATCTAGATCAGTTTTGACGGGATCCCGAATTCGGCCATCGCCACAAAAAGCTCCTGACGATGAATGCTGTTGGTCTTTTCCAGGATTTACCTTAGTGTGAAGATTTGGTCTACAGTTGATCTGCCGGGCCGGAAGCCACACTGGTACGTGCCGATTAGTGTGTTGCAGAAAGGTTTGAGACCAACGTTGGATAGAACGTCGTATATGCGACATTATTAGGATCAATGATTAGTGATTGTTAATACATAACAAGCAATTACAGTTTCAAGTACGCAACATCCAAGAATACAAAATACGTGTATTGATGAAATTCAGAAAAATTGCTTGACATTGTTTGTGGCGGGATAGAGATCTAGACGCCACAAATTGTGGGATCGGCACCCACCTAACAATTGAAGAATTTATATTTAATTTATTTATATTTATCAGAAGAAACGACACAAACAAAAACCTCCATTTCATTCAATTGTAAATAATAAGTATTCGGCGTGAGGGACTAGCTTTATCTTATTAGGATTTAGAAACCATAAACATACCAACTACATTCTAACACAAAATTTTGTATGTTGATTTAAATGAGACCATTCCCCCAAAAGAAGCATTTTGTGTCAAGAAATTGTAAATACTACACATCCTGTGACTGTACCTTACCTACTTACATACTTCCAATAACGGTACCTAGGTAGTTTTCAAATTCGCTCCCACATAGGCATAGGGTATTACTCACAAGTAAGTACATATTTCTCCAATTTGATTCCAACCACATAAGGGGTCATTCACCCAATTAACAATGTATGTACGTATACAAATACCAAAACATTAATGTCACTTTTGGCAAACAAAAAAAAAGTAGAAATGAAAACAAAAATGAGCCCAACTGGCAACGCCAAACATCATCAGCAACAAATTAGAGGGCAAAGGAAAGAGAAAAATATGCAAAATCAGCACAAATTTAAACCGGAAAAAATCAGAATACAAAAAACTGATTTTTAATGGCTTTAAATCACCACCAGATACAACCCACCACTACCAATTTATGAGAAAAATATTAAACAACGACTTGTTTGTTGAAAACTTACCTTCCGAGAATCTCCTTCGGCTCATACTTGGCATAAAAACCTTTTGCAGCATCTTTGTCCGGCAACAGATCATCCTCCTCGTCCTTGGCCATGTCGTCTCGTCGAATTTTGCCCGAAACTACAACGCACTGGAAAGCACTGCTCCTCCACTGACTGGTTCACTACAGAAGTGTATCCTAGGGATACGGTTAAGGTGGTCCAACCTGCGAGAGCTTCGTTTAACGATAGTTTTTTTTTTTTTTAAGTTAGTCACACGAAAATTATTTTAAAAACGTGCAAGTGATCTATTTTTGTAACATAAAACGACAGCGAAGACGTCTGCGAAAGGGGAAAAATACAACTATTCGCGCCGAGTCACAAGAGCTGTTGTCTTCCGTCGGTGCGTTCTTAATATATTTTTTTTTTTAATTTTTTGATTACACAACTTTCCTTCAATTAATTTAAAGAAAAAGAAAAACTTTTCTTGTTTCCGTTTTTTGTATCTCTGCCTTTACGTTTTTCACTTCGTAAAGTGGATAAGGAGAATTATCGTTTTCTCTTTTTTTCATTCGTCTTATGCTAGCTATTGTGGTCTATTTTGGTAGCTTTTTGCATTTAAATTAAAAATATTTGAATTTTCTTCAAAAAATTAAAGAAATACCATCTCGAATGATGGACGAAAAACAAAACGACACCACCGCCGAATCAACGACGACGAGTACAGCAGAAAAAAAAAAAAGTTCAATGTCAAAAAAGGTTAATCGACACTCACTTTGCAATGCCTTGCTCGAGTTGTGAATATTCGCGATTGCAATTTGTGTGATGCTGCTAGGCGGGAGTACCAAAGCAGATCCTTAGATATATAACAGATTATAAATTACACTATGAATTTGTTGTTTATTTACACTCGAAAAATTAACAAAAATGACGAGATAAGTTTCGATTGCAGAATGTATGTCAGCTTTGCGGCGCGCAACACAATACAGCAGTCAACCAAGTGACAGCTGTCTGTGGTTTGCTGGTGGTCGATCTCGATTTGAAAAACGAAAAATTCAATGAAAGAAACGAATTTATGCCCGACCGCCGCAGAAGAAATTTTCTGAATGAGAGAAATGGAAAACCAATGAAAAACTTTTCACTGAGCTTTCGTGAAATGTACAACTATTTTGCTTGGTTGTTTGACACTGACACTTGACTTGACAGTTGCAAGTGGCAATGGTTTTGACAGTTTTTATGCATTGCTTTAAATATGTTCCCATTAGTATTCTTCACTACGGGGTGAAAAAGTCGTGTTGTAGTTACACGATAGACGAAACACTAACCAGCGTTGCCAAGCGTATTAATGCATACCTCATTGTACAACAAATTTCTGTAGGAAGCATTTTATGAAATTTATATTTACTTCAAGTGGTGAAGTTTATATAAAACTTCGAATAAAATAACCAACAGACCGAGCATTCGTCTTCACTAAATGGAAATCCGAAGAATGAATTACTTTGTATATATGTTATTTGTTTTAATGTACAATTTACACTTTTTAACTATAATTCCGTATGCGAATATAGTATTGTGATCAATTGTATTGAAGGAAATGTCAGATGGTTGTAAAATTAAATTAATTTTATATAAAATGTTAGCTTTATGAACTAGATTTAATTAAATAAGCATAATAAAAATAACTCCCCAATTAACACTCCGAACTGCTAATGAATCAGGGCACTCGGAGTGCTTATTTATTTATTTCTCAGACCGGAAAACGAAATTAGTTACGAAATGCTTGAATATTTATTATTACCTAATTGATTACATGTTTTAATGGCTATTTTTTATCTTTCGAAATTTCTTTTTAATAGTCCCTAATTTTAAGCGAAAAACAATAAATTGTAAAGCAAACAATAAATTGTAAAGCACAAAAAAGCGAACTCTTCGTTATTTCGATCGCTTCGAAATAATATTGTGGTTATGGATACCAAATGAATCATGAATTTAAAGAAGGAAATACCTGCAAAAACGGACGTAGCAAGAAAATCGTAGTCCCTTAGTCTCTCTCTCCGTCTTCCTAATCGCTGTAGTGATTTTCAAGCTGAAATTATGGCAATAAGTCTTTGCTTGGCTAAGGAATAACGTTGCATCCGCCAAGGAGGAGCAGTTCAAAATTCATCAGAGCTGGGTGTCAGAACATAGTGACATAGTGACAGGAAACTGCATGGCTGACGAACTCATCAAACTTGAACTACTCTCCACCTTCTTTGCACATGCCCTACTCACTCACAGAAAAAAAAATTGGAGTTTTCTTACACAATGATCTTAGCGATCTAAACATGACCGACCTAAAGTGTCTCTCGCGCTTCATAAGTAGTTCAAAATGGTTAAACCAGTAGACAGAAATTTAAAATTAACGTGGTATCATAATGAACCTTACATAGGTCTAAGTGTGTCCTTGAATTTGTGTACAGCACCTTACAACATACAAAATTTGTGACCTTGAAATCTATACATTTTGTAAGATGGAGATTTACCATACGGAGACTAATTCGTTTAAAATTGTTGATTACATATCCCGAACACTGATGCAGCTACTAATTTATATGTTTTAATTAAAATTCTACTTCAAAGGTTGCTACAATTCTAAATAGACTCAAATTTCAAGGGAGCATCAGCATGCAAATGCCTTGATATATATATATATTTTTTGTTAAATATTATGCAACCGAGTACTACCTTGTTTGTCTGCACTGAATTTTTGCCTATGAGAATTTATACCCCCTTTTTATGGAGAGTTTTTGATTTCTACGTGTTTAATTATTACACATACAGAATATATTTATTTCTTCTGCCCGATTTAAAGATTCAGATAAAGCAATCAAATAGAGATAGCAAAATATAATTGGAACCCGCATCACCTTGCAAAATAAGAAACTACGATAATATTCAACCAGAAACTGGCTGGATTTGCATATTCTGCGAATTATTATTTTACTACACTGTGACATTTATTAACAGAAATATATATCACATCGCGGATTAAAAAACTTATTAAACTTGTTTATAAACACAAATCATGTCAATCAAATTGTTTGTAAGCCCAATTTCCCAGCTCAAAAAAATAATATTTAATTGTGACAATTCTAACTTAAGCTATATTGGGAAAAAATGTAAAATGTAAGCAGACATTAGCAGGAAATACATTTGGCAACACACATCAACAAATGCACCATGCTCTACAACAGTTTGAGTTTGTTTGTTTGTTTTGATTCTGATTGTTCTTCCTACTGTCATTCGCTGGTATCATCTGTTTCTGGTCGCTGACAGATCGTAGAAATTGCCAAATCTTGAAGGTCTGTTCTGTATAATTTTTTTTAAAAGATTACTCTTATTCTCAATTAACACCAAAGTGATTTTTGTTCAGCATGAACTCCAGAATACTTTACGGAATTTGGCGATTGAATAGCATTCATTTCCTGCGAAGAATCCCTCCAATAGCTTGTAGAGGTTATGCAATCCCAGCCGCGCGGCAGTTCAGCGTGCCGATTTTTACTCGCCTTGAGAGGAACTATGCTTTAAAAGCGGCGCATAAAGAAAGTGCGAATCTGGAGCAAACATTAAGTAAACTCCAAGCTGACTTCGCTGCCCACGGCAATATCCATCCGGTTAACTTTCAAAATCTTTTGAAATGCCTTGAAACCGAAGGTTCCCTCACAGATGTACAAAGTATATTTCTGCTTGAGGCCTGCGCAGATTTAATGCCCTCCCAGAGTCCAGAATCCCGTCTGGAATTATTCAACAAGCTATGGGAACATCTTAAAGCAGTTGGACAACTTAAAAAGCACCACTACTTCAGCCTTTTAAAAGTGCAGTCGGCAAATGGTGTCGCTTTAGAAGACTTTCGAAAGTTTCTTGAAGAAAGTAGCTTGGACCAGGATCCCGAAGTGTATGAAAAACTCATACAATGTGCTTGCGAACTTGGCAATATAAAGCTGACAACCGAAATTCTTTCCGAAATGAGAGAAAAGGGTTTTGCTTTAACTGAGAGTGTATTCAACGCTCTAATTATGGGCAATTCCAGAAACAAAGACTTAAATGGAGCCTTGGCTGTTTTGGATACCATGAACGCTGCAGGTGTTAGATGGAGTTCCACTACATACACAAATTTAATTGGGGCGTACATCGAACACAAGGACTTGGAGAAAGCAGCAGACAAATTGCAGCAATATTCTGGTCAATTCACACCGAATCAGATTGTACAACTTGTAAAAACTCTTACAACCACTGCAGAGGGAGACTATCAGACGTTCCTTCAACTTCTTGTGAAGCAGCTACCAGCCGATTTTCTTAACGCGAAAGAGGTGCCGTCTTTAATTCGAAATCTTTGCACTGAACTTATTTATACCGGGCGTATTGAAGAAGCAAATAACGTTATTGGTGCACTTCCTTGTCCGAAGTTTAACGAAAATCAAGATGTCGATACGTTTGGTGTCTCATTTTTGCAAGATCTTTTCCGCAACAAAGTCAGACCCGAAAAAATCATACAAATTGCAAGAGGCTTAATAGAAAGTGGTAAAAATTCACGGGCTCTTCATGTTGCCTGCGACATTGCAATGCGCCGAAATCCCGACCAAGGAATTCCCTATCTTAAAGCGTTATCCCAGCGCGAAGAGCTAAGGTCACATTATTTTTGGCCCCTTTTACTGCATAAATTCCGCAACAATGGCGAAGCGGGAGTTTTTAAGGCGCTCAAAACGATGTCAAACCTGGGAGTTAGCTTAGACTTTGAGACTGTAATGTTCCACGTAATGCCCAGATTGTCAGTTACCTTAGACAATCCAAAGCAGGCAATCAAAGCGCTCGAAGACTGTGGATTGAAAACATCCCAAACGCTGACCCCTATTACAGCCCATCTGATATTTCAACAGAAGTTGGATGATGTGGTCGAAATCGCACAGTTGTATACTTCGAAGCTGGACACAAAACAGTTAATCGCACCACTCATCAACATATCGACAAACATTCACGCATCCAAACGATATCAAAAATACAGTAGCGTGATCCACATATTGCATTTAAAGTCAGCCGATCCCAAACTTGACTTTGCCGGTCAAGTTCTCTTGGAAATAATTGGAAATCGCAAAATCCGTAATGACAGCATTTTCCTGAGCCACGTTATATCCAATCTAAGCAGATACGGAACGCGAATATCAGCAGCAGCGATGGAAATCATCAGTGCACATCTTGCTAAACAAAAAAACGAAAATGACACTACAATTAAAATGCTCGCGACGATGGTGGACCGAAAACTTAGTCTACCGGCGACAGAGAACAGTGGATCACACATTTCCCATCCGCGGGATATGTCTTACGAGGAGTTAGAGTGCCATTTGGTGGAACTGGAGGCGAAGGGCATGAATTCTCGTGCCGTACTCCGACGTCTATTGCAGGTCTGTGTAAAAGACGGACGACTGGAAAGAGCACTAGAAATTAAAAACAAGTGTGATGAAGCGAGAGTTAACGTGAGTCCCGGCATGATGGCCAGCATATTTGATATGTACATAAAACTGGAAGATTTTCCTAATGCCGAAGCAAGCCACAAAGAACTGTTAAAGACTTTCCCAGGTATATTTCAAAATATTTTTATATTCTTTCAAATTTAAATTCGTAACGTTTTCTAGGTTTTCTTCTTGATGAGCACAAGCTGATTGATTTCGCAGCTCTTATGGTGAAGAAAAATAAAATAGACGATGCAAAAAAGCTGCTCAGTGAACGTGCTGCTTCCAGAAAAGTAATTGGTGGCGAATACGTCATCAAGAACGTGTGGAATCTTCTTACCAACTCTGCGCGCATAGCGGCCGAACAACACGATCTCCCGCAAGAAGAAAACCTTACCAAGGAGTTATTCTCCTTTGTGAGAAAACTTGGCTACTGTAGATCGCCAAATGCTGTGCTTGGCCCAATCATTCGAGAGTATATCAATCGCAAGGACATCAAGTCCGCTGTGGCTGAGTTCAAGTCGCTGGCTGAAAGCTTTCGGCACACACCACTCCAATTCGAGCTCACTTCTCTGTTAGTGCGACTAAGTAATTCAAAAGATCTGGAACACTACAACATAAGCCCTGAAGAGGCCAAGCAGCTACTGCAGGAAATGACTGCTGTAATATCCAGTATACACGGTCAGTTGAATACGAATTCATCTCTGCTCTTAGCCGTCGCTGAATCAGGCACTGAAAATCAACTTCGAAAGCTACTCATCAATCCAGAGTTTAGAATAAACCAAGAGATGATTATTAAAAATTGCGAGTATCTGAACCAGGAAGGCAGTATCGAAACACTTATTAAACTGGCCAAGTCCTGCCGAGGCTTGGGACACGTGATTAACGAACAAGAGTTGTATAATATGCTGCTAATGAAATTTGTGAAGGACAACAATTGTCCAGCGTCTTTGGAACTCTTTGAAAAGCTTCAAGCCGATGATGATCTAAAAATTTCACAAGATTTCCTGAAGAACTTAGTTAATCTATTAAGAGTAAACAAAATTGAGATACCAAGTAGTTTAGCTCTTAGAGCACAAGTTATGTAGTTTCCATGTTATTGCCTGTACATTTTTAGACCATTTAATATATTAAAAAATAGAAGAAACAATTCTTTTCATGTCTTAGCTTTTTCAATACTTTCTTGTTCTTTTACAAAGAACAAAAGCAAAAAATTAATTAATAGGAAACGAATTGCAACAGATGGCGTTTTGTTTACTAAGTCTGTTCCTTTACTTTTCCAATCCACTTCCTAAAGTTCGAAAATGCTGAAGATAGGAAAAGTTAGCGTAAATTAAAGTGTATAGAATCACAAAAAATATAGCTGAAGCTTATTACTGGCAGGGTTACCCCAGGCGAATGTCCTCCAAAACTTTTATTTAGAGTGCAGCAGGGAGTAAAGCCGTAAAATAAAATCCCACTTTGAAGTCAATGTGTTGAGGTAACCGTACTGAGGAATGGATGGCTGGTAGTGGTTAAAGAACTGGTCACAAACGGTCCCCTCCGACGATAAGGCAAGGTCGGTTGTATAAGTGTCTTATCCTGGTAAGTCCATCCTGCCGGGATGGACCGTGTTTCCGGACATACTCGTGGGAGCAACATTTCGGAAATAAATAAAAACACTACAAACAAGGAAGAGCACGCACTGTGCCGCCCGCATGGACGACTCCCTATCGGTGGATTCATGCAACCCAGACGACGCCCTTGAAGGCGGTCTAACAGACGATATCTCGAAGGAACCAGGTTGAACAACTATTAGCTGAACCCTCAAACGGGTCCGATGGGAACTCTGGCAGGAACAAGGCCAAAATAAAGAGGACAACCCCTGGGCTGACGCGAAGGAGGTTGTTCAATAAGGCCAGACACCTTTACTTCATAGTGACTGCCAGAGAAAGATCCTCTCTCTCAGAAAGAGCTTGAATCGTTAGAGCGGGCCAGAGAGACGATTGTCAACGACGTCGCCACGACCCTCGGCCAAGGCAGGGCGTAAGACTAAAATCTCGGCCGGCAGAGGGCGCATACCTGACCCTAAGCCCAACAGAAGCGTCACTGTCAACAGTGGAGGTAAAACAATCCATGGTGCTGACAATAAACCGGGCCCGAGTGGATTACGGAGCAGAAATGCGGAGAGGCAGAGAAGAGGAAAGTTCGCCTCGAAAGCAATGCGGTCTTCCGAAGACGCACCTAAAGCGCCGAAAAAGGCTTAATTAAGTGTGGCCACCGGAAGCCCTTTAAGCGCAACTGTGAGCCGGGGTGGCCGATACAGCGAGGTGACATGGAATCCGTCGCAGCTGGCTGCAGTGCACTGGTGCGAGTGCCCCGGCTTACGGGAAAATGAGATGGTCCAAAGGCATCACCTACATCGACTGCAAGGACCAGGCTTCGAATGACTTTACCAGAACTGTAGTGGACGGACTGGCGCTGTGGAAAGGGTATTCACTCAAAGCTGTTTGCATAGACCAGGTGCCAAAGAGGGCAAAAGGAAGGCTATCAATCTCTGCTATGGCAATTGACAAAAACAACATCCTCCGTGTACTGCAAGCGCAATATCCCCATATTCCAATGCAGGATTGGGAGATTGTCAGCGAGGAAGAGCCGAAGAATGGAAACAGGAGCTATATTATCGTCTTCGACGACCCGCCCGAATCGGGTTTGCAGTTGTCGCTCTCGTTCGCAGCGAGTTCCTCGAAAAGGAGCAGCTGGATCTAGCCCTAATTCAGGAACCCTGGGTCAAGAAGAATGGGTTTTAGTATTAGAGCTAAAGAGCTATTGTACTTTTTACAATAGTAACAAAGGAAAGGTGAGAACTTGTATCGTAGCGAAGATACAAAACCGTCAAATACTAATGTTATCTCATGACTTGCGACATTTCCACTTTTAGTTAATTTAAATCTCAAAAAAACAAATAAAAATGCACTTTAACTCCACTTACGAAACTTTCTGCTCGAAAGACAATTTCAAATGCGGCTTATATGTAAGTACGTCGACAAATGCTCATTGCTCATTACCCTTTTCCAACCCCGCAATAAAATATAGATCCACATATGTACATCTTTTTTATTATGTTTGCATTCAAAACAAAACACAAAAATTAAAAAAAAAAAATAATCTATTACGTGAGTTGCAAATATCGAGGATTAACGCGCTAACTGTAGGGAGGTGGATTACAATTTGTGTAGGTATTAACCTAAATAAAATAGCCGTTGCAGTTTATACATATACTGTCGCATCCTACTTGTATTATTTATTCTTGATCCGTAGCAGCTCTGGCTTGATTAATAAGCAAATTTGGTAAAATTAAACTGCATTGTGTAATAATATTTTTCCATTTCAATTACTTCGTGTTTATTACTTTTGCAGTTATCACTGCAACATATACAAAAACATTTGTCATATTTAAAATTTTAATACTTTTTTTTCGTTAGTTTCCCTCTTCGCGGGACAATTTATCACAATAGTCTTCACAAATCTAACAAAAAAAGTAAGGGAACAGACCTATGAAATGCATCAGCAAGAAAATTACATTTAACGGTTATGACGTTTGGTTTGAATGTGAGGTTTAAATTCAGAAGAATTTCTTTTTTTTTTTCAGAAAAATAACTTTCTTTTGATTACCAAAGGAAAGCTTTGAGATACATAAGATATTTATTGCGAATTGCTTTGGAAGAAAAGCCCCTTGAGATAATTTATGCTTTTGTACTTCCAATCTCCCTTTCAGATAGTGAACACAATATACAGGCAGATTACACCAATCTCAAGAGCTGTGGCGTGAAAATTTCAGATAATAAAATTGAATTATTTTGTTTCACTCATAGGTGTGTGTGTAAATAAAAAATTTACATCGACTGTTAAATTGTAATATTCGTTTATGTCTTGCCGCAGGTTGCTCTATTGTAGTAGAATACTTTACCTTTCCTGCATGGTTTATTATTTTACATTTCTTGTAATGTGTTAAAAACTAGATTCTGCAAAGATTTCAACGAAACCTCACACGTCAACGAGATTTTGAAATTTTAAAAAAAAATTAGGGGAAACCTGCTAATTTTGATGGTGATTTCAGGAGTTTTCGTGAAACCTCAGATAGCAGTGAGGTGCGAATATAGTATACGTTTGTTGCCTTAGACATTAAATAATGTAAGTATTTCAACCAATTAGCGGTGTAATGCATCTGCATGCACGGAATTTTTGACATTAAGGATATCATATCTGGCTGGGTTAGTTTGTTGAGAAATGTTAAAAAATTATATAATCGGAGAAATTTCGGCTAGGCCCGCGGCCCGGAGATTGAAGCAAATTCCCGGCCAAAATATCTCTGCTGGTAACCCTACTTATATATCACAAATTTTTATAAAAAATAAAACAATCACATTGAAACAAAATTCTACTGAAGCACTTTATTAACCATCATTTAAGTATGTACACCGCGTTTACCCTAGCTTCGGAGCCACTTGATGTTGTGCTATCCATGTGTTGAAGGCAGAAACACGTACATAAACTGAGGGAGAATTAACCTGTCCACATGGCACCTTTCCCCACGAAATTATTCCAATAAGAGTGTTTGACTGCATCAGTGGTCCTCCAGAGTCCGAAGTGCAAATACTAATACCCCCATTTATGGGACCAGTGCACAAGTTCGTGTCATGCAAATTGACGGCCAACGACCCAAGCACTTTTTCACACTGCAACAGTGTCACAATTGGTACCGAACTGACAACCTGAACATTATTATTAATATTATATGCGTTTTTTAAGGGGAAATTAATATGTACATACCTGCAAAGAGTTTGGATATTTGGCAACGGATGTCGTCGATATACTTCCCCATCCATAAAGAGTTGCAGTTCCCGATGGTATTGCTTCAGCTTTGGGCAAAGAAGCTGCCTTTACAGCTGCGGTCCATGTAAATGGAGTCTTTGTGTACACTAATCCGATATCGTATGGCGCTATTCCTCCCACATAAAGATCGTGAATAACATAATAGTCAATGCTGCGCTTCTGCGAAGTGCTCGATGCTCCGCTGACAAGGATGCTTCCTGCTACTATTACTGAATTTGATACCACACTCCTAGAAGTGAGACAGTGGGCAGCGGTCAATACCCAATTGGCGTTTATGATAGTTCCGCCACAGTAATGGGTACTTTCCGTAGACGTTTGTTGTTGCAGTGAAACAATGAATGGTGCGCTATTTGCCTTTGCTTCCTTTCCGCCCACCACGCGTGCTTGTCCTGCAACGCCTGTCGATTTGGATGCGTTGAAGATAAACAAAAGTAATACGGTCGCGTATCGTACTTTGTTAGCCATATTAATTGCTTATGTCGCTAGCTCACACGCGTATTTAATACTGACGCGATAACGACAGTTCCTAATTTTATATCACAAAGATTTCCGTGTAGATTTCTAAATTAAAAGTTTGCCGTGGAATTGGTTTTTCAGTGCGGCACTGTTTACCTGATTGACTTAAAACAGCTACTGGGACTTCTAAGAAATTTGTTTCGATGTTATAATTTGCTTGCTTATCTTATCGGATAATTAAAATTAAAACAAAACAAAACAAAACTTTTCTGTTGGGAGTTGAAGTGCCACGAAAAAGCTTTTTCCCCTTTGTAGGCGCCACTTTGTTCCTCTTGCGATTTCTTTCAAAACGTGATGATGCAATTGAGGTAAATACATTAATAGTTGCCAAATGGATTGGTGCCCTTGAATTGGAGTGGCCTTTGAATGCAAATAAGACCGAAAGGAGGTTATATTCGAGTTCAATAGCTCAAGGTAGCTTTATTCTAAAAAAAATTTAAAAAATTTAACAAATAAATCCTAATGTAATAAGAGTTCTCCTATTTCCTTTTTATCAACAGTAAAATAATAACCTAATGCTTATTTGACAATAATTTCAAAAAATCTTGTTTTTACATCTCAAAAGCTGCAAAGAGGAAGTGAGAGTCATCATCTCCAATTTTTGTGTTGTGGCACATAAGTGCCATCTGAATGGCAAATTTGAGAAGTTTCTACTAATTTATAATATTAAATCGTTTCTTAAATTTTGAGTTAAATCTGTAAATACAGTCGAACTTCGATAACTCGAACCATCACTTGCCACAAACAAAAATTGAATTTATTAAAACTTCAAGTTATTATAAGTAAAAGACATTACATTTGATATATGTTATTATGTATTTATTTGCGAACATATATAACACGTATATAACTATTCTTTGGGTTTTTTAGGCACCTATAATTTTTTCAAAAATAAAAACTATGCTTTGAGTTCGCATCGACCAATATACCACCCTAGTAATGTGTGTTAAAGCGCCTGGCTTTCTTTCCCATGAACGTCATGGCTACACACACAAAAAAGTCTCATAAGAATGAAAGCAACTTGAATGGCGGGGAACGCTGAAATCAGAAACAAAACAAAATTTCTCTTGGAAAATCGAATACTTTTGTGCTCTCTAGTACCTGTATTCGGTCTTCAATCTTCCAACACAAATCTCAAATGAGGATCTCTGTCAAAAGTGATATGGTTTGGAATCGAAACGTTCATGCCCACGCCGAGAAATTAAATCGAAAGAGGATTTTCGGTGGATTCTTGGTGCAATCTACCCTTTTCTTTCTGCCTCACATAAAATCTACCTGTCTCGTGCGACATGACGATGATTCCCATGAACGTGTAGCCAGGCACTAAAGGTGCGATCAGACGGTCATCCAAACTTGTCATTCGGATGACATCCTGACGTCATTATGACGTAGAATTTATCCTTAAGTGGTTATTCCCTAACAAAAAAACAAGTTTTCTGACGTCAGCATGTCATCCGGATGACAAGTTTGGATGACCATCTGATCGCACCTCAAGGAAATCACGATTTTCTACACCATATAGTAAGAGAGCTAGTGAAAGATTTGAGTAACGTGTTTTTTTCAAGGATACAAATTTGTTGACTAGTAATTTTGGACCTACTAATCAAGGAAATGGCAGGCCAAGATCCATTAATTGTTGGTTCTTTAAATGTTCGGTTGAAGCATTAATCTTAAACGGAAAACAAGTCTCTTTTAAAGTCAGCAATTAGCCGGAAAAAATCGTTTGACTGTATGAACTTACATACGTAAACTAAAACATACTAAAATTGTAGCAACATTTTTTTTTACTTTCTAGAAGAATTCGATTACCAAAAGAACACTTTCAGAAGATTCCTAAAGTCTTCTTGATTACCACCCCGAAAGTGTCTGATTGCACTACTACTGGTCAAATTTAGCTCTCAAAATCAGAATGTTCATTTACATAAAGTCATAAAGTCATTTCGGTGTGTTAAGTTATGCTCATCACACCGCACGCAAGAGATCTCTGGATAGTGGTTAATGTAATTAATGTACTAAACCGAACATTCCGAGAGGCCGGTTGTTTTTTTTAATTTATCGGAGGTTGCTACTATAATTGTTTTAGTTACAAAAATGTCGTTACTCGTTACTATCATTCAACACTTAATTCGAATGTAAAAGTGTTCCTTGCGTATATTTGTTATCTTACAAGGGCAAAGAGCAATAGCAAATACGAAAAACAAACAGAAAAGACAAGTATAAGTATAACAATCCAAATGGATTGTTTTCATTTCGTACGTTTCATGCGCTAAGAGAGAAGGAATCAAAGGAGAAAATAGCTACATGCTCTTATCTTTTCATTTCGTATCTGTATATCCACAATTCATCTGCATTTTTTTTTTAAATTTGCACCCTTACAATGTTGAAACTAACACAGCACGGGCATTTAGGAAATAAGAAATTAGAAGACAGGATGAGAAACCGATGCACATTGATTGTAAATGTTTGCAAATTGTAGTGGTCAGGAAAAACAGAGTGAGGAAGAGCATTCCACATTCGTGCTGTGCGGCAGAGGAACGAGCAACTACTTCGTTTGAGGGTGGAAATATCGATAAAAAAACGATAGGCAAGAGACATTACTACGTTGACTAAGAGAGTCAAGTGATTTCGCAAGTGTTTTATCGCATGTTTTTGGACTCTGTCAAGTAGCTCCAAATACGTAATTGGTGCACCGGGCCAGATATGAGAGTTGTACTCAAGTGTTGGGCGAATAAACGTCACATAAATTGTTTCCAGATCAGAATGGGTAAAATAGTTCTTGCATCGCTTAAGGAAGCCTAGGCATTTCGCAGCGTTCTTGGCGACGTCGAATATGTGGAGGTTGTCATTGACGCACATATGGAAAGCCTTTCGGTTTCAGCGATGCAAATGCTATTCGCTAATGGCAGAGTATTGGGGTTTCGCTTCAATAATAAAAATGAGAAAGAGAGTCGGGGACAAAACGCAGTTTGGGGAACACCATCATTTATTTTGCCGAAAGAAAATTTCTAATCCATTAAGGAAGGGTAACATCGATCCCAAATACCCGCATTGCGACAAGAGATCTTGATGCCAAACTCTGTCAAATGCCTTTGAAATATAAAGCGCAACGATCTTACTTTCACCACCAGGGTGAATAGTTTGGTTCCCCTTTTCGGTTAGATATATCATCAAATCACCACTGGAACTGTTGCTTCGAAAACCGTACTGCCGGTCATTAGAAGTTTTCGAGATTCAAGATATTTCATAAGCTGACGATTTATCAGCGTTTCCATGACCTTGAAAAGAAGGGACGTAAGTGCAATTGGTCGGTAGGAGGTGGAGGAGGAAGATTCGCCTTTTTTGGGACTAGCTGGACAAATGCTGTTTTCCATTTTCTCGGAAAGAGTCCTGAAGAATAGGACAGAAAGAAAAGCTTACGCAGTGGTTTTGCCAGCTTGGAAGAACACCTCTTCAGAATAATAGGGAAATTACCATCTGGACCAGCGGATTTGTGTATGTTGAGATCTCAAAGAACTCTTGCCACTGTACGAGTGCAAAAATCTCATAGTATATTCTACGCGAGCGTTGAGCTAGCTGCAAAATGAACAGCAAGCAGATTGGCTTTATTTGCCTCAACTTTTGGTCGTAGGAGTATTTGACACGATTAATGTGGGCATTGCAGTCATTTCAGGCTCGTTTGAGCTTTGTTCAGTTGTCCTCAGTTGGGTTGGCCTTATAAGACCGAAAACTTACGTCTGTAGCCCTGATACATTTTATCCTTCAATTCAATTTGTAATCAAATCGGCAGCGGCACCACGTCGTTGTTGAGGAAGCACAACGACTAGTTAAAACTCCTAAAGAAACCGTTTAATTCTTCCCATTTGGCTTTCTCGTATTGCCATACGGTTCTTTTAGGAGCTTGTTCTTTAACTTTGTGGTTGGAATATGAGAAATTCGCCGATATGACACAGTGGTCTGACGAACCTAGAGGCGATAATACATTTATGGTATACTTATCTGGGTGAGAGTTGAGAAACAAGTCCAACGTGTTTGCGGTTTCACGGACTACAATGTCCGGAATTCGTGTCGGCTCACTTACAAGCTGGGTTAAGTTGTTTACCTCAGCATAACTGCCTTCTCAGCCAATTCGAATTGAAACCGCCCGCAACGACGATTTCAGTGTGAAGATAAAGGGTAACAATTCGTGTAATGGATACACATAAAAAACAGGTACAAAGTACGCATATCGTTCAATACGTACAAAAAGGAACATTTTCATTTCGTATGTTTAGTACTTTTCGTTACTTATGGTACGTTTCGTACCTGATGTACATTACTTTTGGCAGTCAAGATAAATCATTTCTTTGTCTCTCAATAAAACAACCTGTTTCTTGCGCTAAAAAAGAAAAGAAATGAAAGGAGAAACGATACGATGTACATGCACTTCTCTTCTGCCAATTCAATTCGTATCTCCACAAACCATCTGTGTACACATAATAACAGGTACCTCTATACCTTTATACAATGTATTGCTCTTTTTTAAAAAAAATTCTGTTACAACAATATTCTGAGAGCACTGATGGAGCTCTGCGTTGTGCAAATGTTGTTTGTATGATGTTGCAATGCAAGTTCGGGCCCTGAGAAAACTTCTTTTGAACCTTACCTGGCAAGCTCAACGGAGATCTCATTTCCCTGGAAGCGGAATGAGTAACCTGAAACCCAGACAAGATTAACGGTGTTCAGCCCTCCGACTGTTTCAGAGAAACCTTTAATTAGAGCACTATCTTGGACGAGGTAAGAGGGTGGAGCAGCTCTTTTGATGCAGCTTTGGTATCACTGCAAACGCAAATGGTTCTTGCTCTCCAACTGTTGTTCACAATATAACGCATAGCCATTAGGATAGCGGATATTTGCACTTGGAAAACAGACCCATTGTTAACCAAGGGGGATTGGAGTCCAATATTATAGGCTGGGTATACCTACTGCGTATGCTGTAAAAACGTTAACAAATTGTATAGCGATTTCTTGCTTCCAACAGGGTTGTATAAATGAGAGCATTTACTTTATTCAGGTAAATCGCAATCATATAACTGGGTATTTGAATGTAAGTTAATACTTAGCATAGGTACACCGACACATTCACATTGAAAGGTGCAGACCCCATGAAGGCCAATACCGCTCATACGGCCGGTAGACACTACACAGATTTGCTTTGCACTAATATCCAAATTTCGTCGACCGTTTTTTAATTTATAGTCTGAGTTCGAGACCGGTATTATTAATTTGTGGGAAATTTACCTTTTTGTGGGAATTTTTGATGGTTTCCCCGTCTCGTGGGAAAAAGTAGTTCTAAATGCATTTTTGTCGGAAATTCTATTTTCCCAACCTTTTTTTTCATCGTTTAACCTTGTATGTGTATTTAATCAAATTTCTACTACGTTATCCTATTTTAAGGAATTGAGCCCATCTAAGTTCGGTTATATCCATCGATATTTCAAAAAGAAAGAACTGCAGTAAAATGTATGATTTGGCAAAAAGGTAGAAGATTGTTACAAGCTTGAAGTTGACAATGAGTGATAACAAATTATTGTTGAAAATCTAAAAAGTAGAAGGTTTTTGGAGGAAGATTTCAAAATTTAAAAATGGGTCTAAATGCTTTTCAAATTTAGTGAAAGTTGTCAAATACTCCTTATCGTTACCCAACGGTGCATCCTAACGAATTTAACAAATTATTCTATAGTAACGGATGTGAAAACTAAATATCGAGAAAAAAGTGCGTATGGATTAGATGTGTATATGGCAATCCAACGATGATCCCATCTGGATGAAACGCCTTTGAAACTATAAGTCGCATAAATCATTTATTGATATAAAGCAATTTTTGTTTCAAATAATACATACTGTATCAACTAGTAATTTGTTGAATCGGTTTTAATTAACAATTATTTAAATATATCATTATGGGAAAAATATGGGAATTTCGGTCGAACGGAGAGGGAAAGAAGGGAAAAAATATTTGTTTTCGTCGTAAAAACCAGTCCAAAGACATACCTACACTGTTCGAGACTAGTCGAATGAGCTATTTATTCAACTGCCGATACGGGCCTTCCGTACTCTTCACTTAAGAATGTAATCATAGTTACTTACGCTTAATAATAGAGGCAGTGCTTTGGTTAAAAGTACATATCCGGTTGCTGTAAATATCGAAATCGACAATAAAAGCAAAACAAAATAATTATTTGTTATTTTTTTTTTTTGTATTTTTTATTTAAATGACTTGGTTTTTATGTTTAATATTTTTATTTGATATACAACAGACAGAGTGTGCCTTTGACTTGTTTCTTATTTTATTTTCTATTTTGTATAATTTTACCTTGACTAAGTTTTTCCATTGATTTTTAAAAAATATTTTTTTTTTTTTATTTTTGTTTTGTTTTGTTTCGTATATATATGCACATATATTAATAACATAATATTTATGTATATATCTATTTTTCTCTAGCTATCCAAATAAAATAATTTAAGCAAAAAACAAAAAAAAAAAACAATTATGAAAATTAAACAAAAGAAAATCTGAAAAGTTGTTGTTTCTTTTGCAACAAGCAGCACCGTAAACAAAAGAAAAATAAATCAAACAAAGGGAAAATATAAACACTTTTTACAAACCGTTGTATACCAAAAGCAAATTAAAAACAAACAAAAGAACTGAATTTCATACATTTTTTTTTAATTTATTGTATATATTTTTTCTTTCTTTTTCATCAATATTAATATGTACTAACTTAAACTCTATTAATGTTATAATATATTTAATCAATCATTTGTTTTCTTTTTAATATATGTGTTGTGATAAAATTTTTTTTTCTCCATTTTCACATTCCAGAACATTTTTTTTTTTGTTTTTCTAATTTTGCTTTATATCGGAATATAAAACAACAAAAGTAAACTAACTATATTTAATATGTTTTTAAGTATTATTTTCATTTGATTAAAAAGAAAAAACAAAAATAAAATATGAAAATATTTCACGAGTTTTTGTAGGCGCGGTTGTGCCTGGCTATTGACTTTAAGATGAGTAAGCAATTTTTTTGTTTGTTTATTGATAGGATGTGATTTCTTGTTAAAGTAAAAACAAAAAATTAAATAAAAATCGATTTTAATGAGAAATCTTCACAGCACATTCAAAAATGTATTTTTTTTTTGTTTTTTTATTTTTAAATTTCAAATAAAATCATTTTTTTTGTTTTTGTTCAAGGTAAGGGGGGTTTTGTCTTCTTGTTCTTTTGTTGCTTTTCGTTTCGATTTATAAGAAAGTTATGTTATTGCTGAATGGTTGTTGATTTTTTTGTTAAATTTTTGTCTACAATCTCTTTAATGTTTCCTTATAGTTAACATTAACATTCTTTTTACATTCTACATTTACTTTATTTTGAATAACTTAATTGTTTATTAATATTTTGTATATATATATATTTATGTTACATTAGTTCTGTCTGTAGGCATGTTTGCGTGTATGTGTGTGTGTGTGTGTTTAATGTGTATTTAGCTGTTGTTTAGATTTGTGGTTTGCCTACTAGTACGATAAGTATTTTAGTAATTTTTAAGGACACACAATTATTGAAAACCGTTTTAATAATCATAAATAATTATGTCGTTTATATGGAAATTTAGTTAACACATTTTTTCTTTGTTTACTTATAAATATACATTAATATTATAAATATATACCGACGACTAAAACTCCCTTCTATAACATACGATTATTTAAAGTATAATTAGGTTTTTTTTTTAGGTTTAAGCAAATTCATGAGATATTTATTTATATGCATACATCTTAAAATATTAAAATATGTACACAGATGTATATGTTAAGTTTGGATAAATATACACAGATATAGAAGAGAGCTTTAGCGAATAGCAGCTACTCAGTCAGTGTTAAGGAAGTTGAATATTGTTTAATATAACAAAAAAGAAATAAATAAATAAATAATAAAATCCATGTCTGAGAATGAAATTATTTTTTGACTTTTATGCGTGTTTGGCTTAACGTTAATTTAAACGCATTTACAGAAAGAAAGAAGTTACCTAACAATTATTAGTTGATTTTTTTTTTTTTTTTTTTTAATATTCTTATTATTATTTGATAAAAAAGCTAAGCGACACACATAATAGTCGGCACAGGTTCTCATTATCAAACATTTTCCCGGTCTTTTGCGGTTATTTACAAGCGCAATTGTGGTTTAAAAAATAATCACAAAAATGAAAGAAGAACAATTTGGTTAAACGAGCGGCACAATTACATACATACATATACCGAAGGGAGGAAATAAAATACGCAATCATTCCCAGCTATGCTGTTGTGACTAGGTGTGCGCTGGAAAATCAAAGAAAGCCGTGTAGTTATATATTTGTGTAATCTGTTTTAAATGGTCCCCGCGCTTTTATTCTTTTATTCCAGTGATCCTCTCATGAGTTAGTCAAATCATTGATTCCGCCAGGGGGAATACGTCTGTGAAATTTGAAGATTAAACACGCCTCTAATTACCCAGTGTGAAATTTGTCGAATTTGTTATTCCCCCGTCGGGTCTAATTATGAAGTGATTAATATAAGGTGATTGCTTTCATTAAAAACAACTAATTCGGACCTTTAATGGAGTAGATTTTAATCTACGAAGCAATTTACAAAGCAACATTGTATGACATTGTACACTTTTATTTATCTTAAAAGCATGGGAAATGTACGTCGAAAACATTAACTTTCCACTTTGTCTTCAACACATTGTTGTGCACTATACTCTCTAAATAGATCTCATTTATCTATAGTTGGTGCTTTTAGAGGTCATTTCAATTCCAACGAAGGTTCTACTTGTCTACTTGTGTGAAGTGTCCCGACCCTTGCTGAGCAAATGAAGCTTATTGCATATTGTACGTGTATTGAGTTCGTTTTTATAGTCCATCCAGTCGGTTTAATCTTAAAATGTTCGCCTGCAAGGAAAGTCCCTTCTCTTTCTCCACACCACAGATGTATGTAGTTCTCCGCAAGTCAACCCTTTTTGTTTAGCCGAATGATAGCCACGTGATTCATTCGAGCAATTAGAAAGGGTTAGCTTTTGATAGAAGCATACCAGTACTTTCAAGGAAAGTTTTGTGATCGTGCGTCATGCCTAATCTCTACGCTTTATAAAATTGATATCAGTTTTCCTACGGCAAGGAATTATTTCGAAATAATTTCTAGTTTTCTGACCCATAATTCTGCATTAAGTGGTATGGCACAATCAGAAGCATTTGTATGCAACAAAAATCTTGTCAACAAACGACACATTCCCACGTTTTTGCTTTGGCAAATACTGCAAATATCATTTTAAGGAGAAGAGTAATGGGTGCTGCTAATACATCTGGTGATATCACCTTTATAACTATTGCACATTGAAAGGTCCGACTTTTTTTGGCTTCGGATAACCCACAACCATCCACAGAGTGCTTAATGTCTGTTCATAAACCTCCTAGGCTTACATCATTCTCAATATTGGTATGATATTACCTACTGTAGACATTCGAAGAAGCTGATTGAGAGTCTAAAAACTAGCAGATTGTGCTTAAGGGGCGATCAGACGGTCATCCGGATGACATGCTGACGTCAGAAAACTTGTTTTTTTCAGACGGGATAACCACTTTAGAATAAATTCTACGTCATATGACGTCAGGGTGTCATCCGGATGACAAGTTTGGATGACCGTCTGATCGCACCTTTAGACATCTCAACAGGTTTAAGTTATTTCAACTTATCATGATTCATATGATTTTCTATCAGAATTAAAAGCCCGGACATATGTAGCTGTCTGATAAATAAATCGCACTTAAGTAACATTACCGACCGAGGTCGCTAATTTTCTCCACTTGCCAGCTTTCGCGATCTTAAATCTGATCACAGTCCTAATTGTTATGGCCAAAAACCGTGATATGTAATCGATTAAACGACCAAGTTTCGGCAATAGCTGAATATGAAATAGACAAAAACTTCGAAACGATGTCATTGGATCGTCTTGTAACCTCAATTAAAATACAATTTATTTCTACATATTGTAGAACATTGATGGGACACATCATAAGAGATAAGTGTGACTTCGGGTTGAAAATTCTTCAGCTAAGGTTCAATTAACATTAAAATTCTCCGATTAACTTTGTAATAAAAAAAAAATAAAAAAAATTAAGCTTCCTTATAAAGCGTTTTGTTATGGAAAAAAAAGAAAACGGTTTTCAAAAGTTAAGTCGTAATGTTGTTTTCAAGCTTAATAAATTTTTAATTTATTCAAATTCACATTCATAGTTTGTAGCAAATTTTTTTTTTTTTTTTTTCATAAAATATGAATACATAAATTTATTTGTTATTGTTCTATATTTATACATGATTATGGACTATTCCTTACACGTGCCTATTTAATGCATTTATTACATATTAAACTAGCATATGTTTATGTAATTTTCAAGTGTTTCTTTTTTACAATATAATTTATAATATTTTTTTTTTGTAGTTTAAGAATAAGTCCATTATTTTTTGTTAATTCTCGTTTTTTATCTTTATAAGGAAATAACCACTTAAGTTTTACTTAGCCTATTATGTTCTTTTGCCTAATTGTGTTTGGTTTTTTTTGATTGTTTTATTGTTTTAACATAAATAAAAGGGAAGAGTCGAATTTGTTTTTTTTTCTTTATTTATACACAAGTAAGTATTTTTTTTTTAGCAAATGCGATAAACAGATTGAGATAAATAGAAAACAAAATATCTAGCTCTCGACAAACTTAGGATTAATGTTGGCAGTAAATTGACATCTAACACAGAACACAAATGTCGTTTTTGGAAAATTCGCTACAAACTTCAAAAGTAATGCATGGTAATGCGACAGTAATGGTTTTTTTTTCCCAATTTTGGGAAGCGAGCAACGTAAAATGAATGTCGTTTAATTATAAATAGAAGAACCTTCGGATTAGTTGCGAATTTTTTAATTGGACGTGTTTTGTGATAGATGGAATATTTTGCAGGCAACCGCAGCAGAGGTTTTTAGCACTCAAATAAAAATAATTTAAGGAAATTGGAAATAAGTTCAATTTATTGACATAAGCGGTGTTCTTTTTGTGTGGAATACGACCTCAGCCTACTTGAAGTGCGGAAGGATAGGCGGAACTGTTAGTTGAGGCCCAGGTGCACTACTATCACCCTCCCATTCTAGAAACCAATACCCTTCATCAAAAAGAGTGAAAAAAAGACCTTCCAGTGTCTTATCATTTCGGTACTAAGGCGAAAGTATTCAGAAGTATACGCCTTGCCTTTTTGATATTGTTCGTAGAATATCCCCTTCGACATTGACATGAATGGAGAGCGAACAAAACCTTGTTCCAGGGAAAAGTACACGTAATATTAGAACAAGAACTGTCAAATGTCCATTTTTTGTTCTGTTTGAAGTGTCCCACGGAAAAATTATAAGATGACTCCATACATATGTAATACTTATTCCTAGCTCTTTCTTTGCATACCTGATTGTCCATGTGCAAATGTTCCTATCAATAAATATTTATGAAATAAAAATAATTGTTGCCGACATAACAGCATAGCAGAACCTCTAATGCGCTCCTAACGCTCGAACGGATGTACCTGATACATTTGCAAATGCATAACTCCTAACCTAGCTCCTGACAAAATGTATAAGGAAAAGGAGGAGACGTCTGTTTTTTTTTTGTGTTTCGTTATATTTTATTGTTGTTAAGAACTATTAAGACTGGAGAGCTTTTTATTCAGTATCGACATCGCTTAGAACATAATGCCAGAGCCACATTTACATTGTGGTTTTGTGCGCCAAAACCTTCGTATATCGCTCCGTTGCGCCACTTCTTTATATACTTTGCAATGACGACTTCATCATAAATTGAAACTCAAACTTCATGAAATAAATGTGATTCTGGCTGAAGCTATTGGCGAAAGGCAACATTTAAAAAATTTCTCATTGGAAATTTGGAGAATGCGCAGCACGACTGATACCACAACAGCATTTGCAATTTTTAGATGTAGAAACTGTTAACAAACCTATGTCAAACATTCCTGCAAGAATACGTTTCCAAATTGAATGCTGATATAATGGACATGAAAAAACAAACAAAGCAAGTTTTAAACCTATTCAACCTTCATTTGGTTGGTTGCGTTATATTTTAAGCTACATATTTCTGGGTAAGTTGACGAAGTTGGACTCGAAGTAATTGATGTTTTATCAGCAACTTCGAGGTAGTTAAGGAGTTTATTTACCTCGGTGTGAATATCAACACCACGAATGTCAACTTGGTAGCCAGCCAGTGCGGATGCCATAGCGCTTGGTCTGGATGAATGGAAGCAGCGTGCCCGGCATCGCAGAGGATGGAAGGCTGCTGTTTCTCAGGCAAGGACTCTTTACGTAAGGAAGTATTCCTGGGTAATACGACATCAATTATTTTTGACACTGAAAACGACCAAATGAGAGAAGAGAAACACAAATCGAGTGCAAAACAATAATATTAGGAAAATTTTCAAAACGTACAAAACGGATGTTATATTCATATATGTATAGCAAAAAAGGAATAAGTTTTTTTTTAAATCATAATTGTGTGGGCGGAGATATATTTTTTAAGCACGAGTAGAAGAACTTTGGGCGATGTTGGGGCTGGATTTGAACTTGGAATCCGTCGATTAGGACCACAGAGATCGTGTAGTCTTTTATTTTGATTATATTGCCTCGGATGCATTGGACAATTGTCATGTCACTGCAAACTTATACGAAATACATGGGAATACCGCACAATTGAGATTTTACAAATTCTTCAAGAAACATCAAAAACTGTTTTACATATATGTAGATGCTTATAGCTGGAGTGTTGCGTTTCTAAGCAAAATGAAATAGAGATCGCCAGCAAATTGCAAATCAAACAGATCAACAAAAAGTGTTTTCCTGGAAAATTTGCAGCTGTGCGTTATTCTTATGCACAGGAAGTCACTACGAAAAAATTAGCTACTTGGCTGTTCGGATCCTTAACCATGGACTACATCTGATGAGCACGTTTATGTCAAACCCCTGCGTAAGTACACTTGCTGAAGTTGCACATCACTTCTCGATAGCACAGCAAAAGCAAGCCCGCGCAAACTTGTGATAAGATTTTAACAGAGAATTCGGAAACGCATCAATACACAGTTCTTGCTTAATCAAATTTGACAAACATTAACATTTATTAATAAACCTGTTAAAGACCACCAGTGCTGATTTATTTATTTAAGACACAAAGACTAAATTCATGCAACGGGCGCCAAACAAAAGAAACTCAGAACATTGACACCCAAAAAGGCAAAGCCTTAAAAGTAAGTCAAGGTTTGCATTAACAAATGAATGCAAAACATTTTATGAGCAGTATATGTTTATGCTTAGATCGAATAACATAAGACTGGTTTCTAAAACGCTTACACTTTAGTGATTCCCATTCGGTGTTAAGCCGTAACACGAATACCTTTTTATATCAAATTTCTTGATAATGCCAAAAAGAATGACTTAAAACAGACTTTTATTTGTATAGAATACCCTCAACCGAAGCATGAAGGTATTGAAATTCAATACGGCCAGAAAAAGCTGACAGATTTATTTAAATTTCATACCACACCATTTTTGCACTGCCCCTGTGCGATTCGCATATTGCAATAAATCCCGATACATCGAATTTTGTTAGTACCCTTTATGCGTTTCCCCTAAGTGGTAAAAAAGTTCAAAATAAACAGATTAACGCTCACTTTTAGTCACACTAGCTCAGTATCATTATCATTTGCAACTACGCCAACATACCGCCGGTAGATTAATACACAAAACTTACGACAAACATTTTTTACATCTTCACACTTTTACCTTAAACTCTTTTGGAACAAATCAAATTGTGCTTAGCCATTTTTCTTTACACACGTAATTTATATTGTTTACCCAAGATCTTTGCTTCGCTTTTTTTTTAATATCATAAACTATGTTTATTTGCATATATTTATATTTATATATATATAAGAGAGAAAAAGAGATAGATAGAGAGAGAGAGTGTGTGTAAGAAAAATAGAAAGAGAGATAATAGATGGAGGATTAAAAGGAAATAGGATCGATTGCGCACTCATTTGTTTTAATTCTTTATTAAATTTATATTATTGTTTCTCTATTTCATGTTCATTATTACGAACTATAATTATTTTCAACATTTAATAATTGTTTTTTTTTTTTTTTCATTTTTAATTTTTAGTTTTATGTTACTTTTATGTTTTATATAATAAATGTGTAATGCTCTTTTATTTAATGACAATTGCTAATTAAATTACTAATTATTATTAAAATTTGTTTATATTTATGAAAATAATAATTTGTGGGACAAGGAGGAGAAAAAAAAAGAATATTAAGAAAACGAATAAGAGTCTAAATAAAAGCTAATTATTTATAAGCCTTTCTTGATTGGTACATATATATTTTAATTCTTTGAATTTTGTTCTTTCACTTCATTTCATGTGTTTTATTTTACTTCTACTTAGAACCAAAAAAAAATTATAATAATAATAATAAAAATATTAATTATAATTATAATATATTTATATAAATATTTACTGGGTTTTATGTATATTTTCCTGATATTCAATATATTAAAACGGTCATGCGCTGACCAGTACATTGAAGTAAATAGCAATGGTAATTGTATTATTTGTGTTTTTTTTTTCTTCATTTTTTTTTTTTTAATTATAGAAAATTTAGAAATCTTAGAATTATTTTACCCATGACTTGATTTTATTGTCCATCGTAAAATTGTGTAACTTTACTGTTAGCTACCTCTTCCCATGCTGAAAAGAATATTGATGTTATACGAATTTTTTTTTTTTTTTTTGAAAAATTATATTAAACAAAAATTGATAAAAAGTTTTTTTAAAAAAAAAAAGCATACCAAATAACACATTTCCGTAAGAGAGATAACGAGGAAGCGGACAAGTGCATCACTGGCACTTGATTCAGTAAGAACACCGCTAGCACCATCGCACGCAAAATCGACAAACCTACGTGGGACACAACTCGACACGTGCAGACATACAAAAGAGCTATGGCCAGCTGTCAACAAAATGAGATCAAAATTCATGATCGGGTTAAACCGCAAGGATATCCGAGTACTTACAGAAGTCCTTACCACTGCGCTGTGGGTGTGCATGCGGAAAAGTTGGGCATACTGCACAACGACTACTGCAGAAGCTGCAGGGACGTTGAATAAGAGTCTGTTCGTCACCTGCTTTACCAGATGTACTAGGCAGATACTTTTATGATGAGCTGGAGGATGTGGGCAAAGCCGAGCTTAAAGACCTAGTCAGATTTGTATACAAATCGGGTTGGTTTTAAGAGAGCGTAACTTTGTGCACATACCAGCGGGTGGTTTCTTATATATTTCCAGGTGTTTCAAGTTCGAAGAAAGGTACCCAGATGGACACAATGGACCCAACTGCTGGTCGAAGTGAGCCGTGACTGAAGTTCACAACCTACCTACCTACCTAAGAGAGATAAGCGTAAAAAACAATAGCAGTAAGGTTAGGTTAGGCTGAAGTGGCTGTCGGCATAAGAGCCGACACACTTAGACCAGTATTGGTATTTTGGGATAAAGCACCACAGGGGTCTGGGACAAAGCTTCCCATGGCATGTACGAAGCAAAGTTGACATTTGAAGTCAATGTTTGTGAGATGTGTCTTCATAGAAGACGGCTACCATTTTCCTGGAGACAGCAGGGCATGTACAAAGCAGGTGAGGGATCATTTCCTCCTCCTCTTCGTCCATACAACTTCTGCAAAGGTCGTTTGAGAACGCACCAAGTCTTGTTGCGTGTTTACCTATAAGACAGTGTCCAGTGATAACAGCTATAGTAGTGTTAATGTTCCGTCAGCTTTTTTTTTATTTTATTTTTTAAAGCTTCTAACTCGACCTAAATGTCAGAGGTATTGCTTAGGAAAGTAGCGCCTCTACTTTCCTAATGTAGCTGATGATGCGATCAGCAGAAAGATTCCTAATAGCATCAGTGCTAATTTATTGTATAAGAAAAGTTGCTCTTCTGATTCCGTAAAATGTCACTGTTGATAGCAGCGACTTCGAGGTGGTAGTTAAGGAGTTTATCTACCTCGGGGTAAACATCAACTCCACAAATGACATCTTAGTGGCGGTCCGTCTAAGAATTACCCTAGGAAACCGCTGCTACTTCGGTTTGGCAAAACAAATGGGTTCAAAACTCCTGACTCGAAGGACAAAGTGTATGCTTTACAGAACCCTTATCCTGCCAGTTTTGCTATGCGGCGCCGAGTGCTGGACGATAAGAAGGAGAGTTAATACTGGCATCCTTTGAAAGAAAAATTGTTCGGCAGATATTTGGTCCTGTGTGCGAGGAGGGCGAATGCAAGAGAAGATATAACCGCGAACTCTATTACAGCTCAAGCTAAGAAACGTCGACTACATAAGCTCGGCCACATCGAGCGAATGGACAACAACGCTCCAGCCGGATCTTCGAATCCCAACCCCAGGTTCGTTTAAAAGACCAAGCCGTCGCGGATGCCAGAGCGCTTGGTCTGGACACTTGGCAGCAGTGTGCCCGGGATCGCAGAGGACGGAAGGCTGCCGTGTCTCAGGCAGGGACTCTTCACGGGTCTGGATCCCGTTTAGTAAGTAGGTAGGTGATATCCTAATCCAATAAGATTTTTCATATCATGCCTAGATAGATTAGGTATCTTTTTGGCATCGTTTCTGAAGGGCTGTATAACCTTTTTGGTCTGTCTAAGACTTGGGACGCTTTCCCAATAGGAGATGCATATGTTGTGTTCCCAGCTTTTTTGGCTGGTTTGTTCAATGGACAAAAAGGCTCGGGTCCTATAAAGGGAGTCTCTGGGCTTTTTCTTGCCAATTCGTCAGCTTTTTCATTTCTCTCAATTCCCTCGTGTCCGGAAACCCACCAGATTTTGGTCTTGTTTCTGGTACTGAGTGCCTGAAGGTTTTGAAAGCACTGTAGTACTGATTCGGAGTCTATAATTGGCGAGCTAAGGGCTTTTATAGCTGCTTGACTGTCCGTGAATGTATGGATGTTACCACCTTTAATACCAGAGGTGTGAATTAGGTTTGCGCTGTTCTTAATGGCACTTGGACTTTTAGTCATGGGTATTGAGCCATTTTAGTTTGGACCGTAGATACCAGCTCCCACCCTAGAGTCAATTTTTGAACCATCCGTATATCACATTAGGCCGTTTTGGCAATTAGGTGGGTTGTTGCCAACCAATGCTTATTGTGTTTGTGATTTCAGTAGAGAAACCTTTGTTGAAGCATGGTGTTTTTGTTGTTCGATCTGTTACCACGCAGATCATGTCTAGTTCGGGAATTTCCGATAGCAAATTGCTCTTTCGTTTGTTTCACACTTGTAGTGCTGCATATTGTTACTTTTTTTATGAAAATGTGGAGGGGTGTTAATCCTATCAGAGCCGTGGGACAGGTTCTCATGGCACCGGAGATACCATTGCATGCGAGGTTTTCTTCCGTCTGCTTATCAAATCAGATCCGTTTTGTCGCTAGACATGTGATACTACTTGTCCAGTGTTTGTTTGCTCCATAGCAGTCAGCCTTAGCGATAACTTACAAGTAGCGAATGGTATACCAATTACTCCTTTATCAGGTGAAAGAAGTGACTTGATTCCTAGTTTGGCGAGTTCATCAGCCTTACAGTTCCCAGGAATGTCCCAGCATGAAGAAACAAAAGAGAAAAATGTACGTGTTTTCGAAATTTGCTAAACGTTTGGAACTCTTACTTTCACTGTAACGGGTGATCCAAGTAGAGATACTTTTTTCAATAGCCTTTTTTGACAGATCACGTGTGAGTCGTGTCATGCTGTCATGTTATTTTTGTTAAGTATTGTTTGGCATTTCATAATGGAAAGACTTACGCGTGAACAACGTTTACAAATTGTTCAACTTTATTATGAAAATTCACGTTCTGTGAGGAATGTGTTTCGTGCACTTCGCTCAACTTATGGTCAACATAATCGGCCTACTGAGCGTACTATTCGCAACACCATCACCCATTTTGAGACCCAGCATTCATTATTGGATAATATTCGACCGAATAGACCACGTCCAGCACGCTGTGAAGAAAATATAGCGGCCGTAGCTGAGAGTGTACACGAAGACCGTAGAGAGTCGATTCGGCGCCGTTCGCAGCAACTCGGACTGACGTATGGAACGACTTGGCGCATTTTACGTCAAGATCTTAAATTGAAAGCGTACAAAATACAGCTTGTGCAACAACTGAAGCCGCTCGACCTTCCCAAGCGACATCGCTTCGCTCTATGGGCTCTTGAAAAGTTCCAAAAAGATCCGACGTTTTCGAGGCAAATTTTGTTTAGCGATGAGGCCCATTTATGGCTCAATGGGTATGTAAACAAACAAAATTGCCGCATTTGGGACGAAGAGAAACCTGAAGAGATTGAAGAACTGCCACTTCATCCAGAAAAAACAACGGTTTGGTGTGGTTTGTGGGCCGGTGGAATCATCGGTCCATATTTCTTTAAAAATTATGCCGGTGCGAACGTAACCGTCAATGGCGACCGTTATCGTGCCATGATAACCGACTATTTGATGCCTGATCTCGGCGACATTTGGTTTCAGCAAGACAGCGCCACTTCCCACACATCGCATCAATCAATGGACTTATTGAGAGAACATTTCGGTGAGCACATCATTTCACGTTTTGGGCCGGTCGATTGGCCACCAAGATCGGGTGATATCACACCGTTAGACTTTTTCCTGTGGGGATATGTAAAGTCAAAAGCTTATGCCGACAAACCCGCTTCGATTCAGGCCTTGGAGGAAAACATCACGCGTGTCATTCGCCAGTTACCAGTCGAAATGCTCTAACGAGTGATCGAAAATTGGACTCAACGGATGTACCATCTGCGACGTAGCAACGGCCAACATTTGATAGACATAATCTTAAAAAAATAAATGCCAAAGAATGTTCTTTCAAATGATAATAAACATTCTCCATTAAATTTGAATTTTCTGTGTTTTTTTTTTTTAAAAAAGTAGGGAACCTCGAAATGGATCACCCTTTACTGGGGGTATACTGTAGGCTGTTTCATGGGTATGTCTATGGCAACAATAAATACGTGGTTATTTCAACAAACGCACATACAGAGAATGGAAAGTCTTTCCGTTACAGCGATACAAGTGCCATTCGCGTGATTCGCGAAGCATAAAGAATTGGACCCAGTTTTTTGGCATAAGGTTGTTTTAGTAAACTACACTTTAGTGCCGTCAGAAACTTCACTGGAGTCAGATTTGCAGTTGAACATTAAACAGAATACAGAATAACGCCTGAGAATGAGGATGTGTGTGATTGCATACAGACATGTGTATGATGAACACAACAAGATGACAACGGAAAGCTGATTTTAAAAAGCAAAACCAAAATGATCACAATGAACATTTGAAAAAATAACTCACCTGAACCAATAAAGTTAATAATAGTTTCATTATTTTGTATTGAAGTAATAGCTGTCGCTAATGTTGGCGGTATAAAATGCACATCAATTTCCTTTCGCTGGTGTTGTTGGCCTGTCGCTGTTCCTGCAGAAGCTGCTGCTCTTCGACTGTTATATTCTTTATTGTTGCTATTTTGACAAAATGATGATGGCGGTGAAGTAACTGCTTGCCCACTACTAAAACTATTGAAATGATTTGCATTATTGCTATTTATATTTAGTTGTGTTGTTGTTGTTGTTGTTGTTGATCCCAGTATATTGTTGTTGCTCTTTTTCTTAATCACAGAAGCTGTAGTAGTTTGCTCAGCGGCAACAGCGGCTGCTTTTTTGGCTGCTGCAATAATGGCCGACTCAATATCATCACATGTCTCAAGCTGTTGTGACGGCAAAGAGGAAGCGGCAATACAGTTGCTACTACTAGTTTGTTGCTGCTGTTGACTGTTACGTTTGTTCATTGTTGAAACTCTCGAGTTACTGAGACTACTTGAAGTTGCCTTTGATTTGTTAATATCTAAATGGGTCTGCTGCTGATTGTTGTAGTTTGGAGAAGACGATGTGGCGGTCGTTGTGGACTTGGATGTTTTGCCCGTTGTTGTTGTTGTTGGTGTTACAACAGATGTCGATGTGCACGATTTGGAAAACGAAACCGGAACATTTACATGTGTGGATGACCATGATGATGTCGATGACGAGGAGGAAGATGACGAAGAGGAAGAAGCAGACGATAAAGACTCTTTGGATGGCGTGTTACAAAGACTACTTGGAGTAGTCTTAGTTTTGCTAATATCTAGATGGGTTTGCGGCTGCTGATTGCTGTTTGGAGAATTCAAGGAGGTCGTTGTGGACTTGGATGTTTTGCCTGTTGTTGTTGTTGTTGTTGCTGCAGCAGATGTCGATGTGCACGATTTGGAAAATGAAACCGGAACATTTACATGTGTGGATGACCATGATGATGTCGACGAAGATGAGGAAGAAGCAGACGATAACGACTCTTTGGATGGCGACGTCGAAGCAAATGAGTTTCCAACAATGTTTCTCGCGGCATCTGTCGATGTAGATCGCTGTACAGGCGCCGTTGTTCCAATTGTTTGCTGATTCATTCTCTTCCCCTTGGTTGCAGCACCACCATCATAATTGTTACATATGCCACTGTCAGATGATTGATCTATAACCAAAGATGAGTTTGGCGATGATGTATGATGCATGAGCAGCATTGCATCATCGCTGTTGTTCGCCACATCGGAAGCATTACTGCCGTCTGTGATATTAAAGTTACCACCTGAATCATCAAAGCTCTGCAGCGAGGAAATTATTGTGGCCGAATATCGCTTTTGGGATATTTCTGAATGTGACGATGGCGGCGGTGGCTGCAGTTGATGTTGTTGTTGTAATTGTTGGGGCTGACTGTCATCGAAAAGGCGCAATTCCTCTTCGTTGAAGTCTCCAAATGTAAATTCGTTACCGATGCATGAGGACAGGCCACCAGCAGTTGTATCATCATTTAATATAATCACAGCTGGACGATTTGAAAATTTATTATTATTACAACTATTGTTATTACTAGAGTTACTATTATTATTATTATTATTATTTATATTATGACTATTACTACAACTAGATTTATTACTAAAATTATAATGATGATTATGGTTTATTTGATTTTTATTGTTTATATTAGTGGCGGCGGCTGCGGCGGGGGAGAAGGACGTTGTCGATGCTATTGATTGCGTTATGTAGGCATAGTTTTCGCTGGCTTTTTCCTTTTTACTCTTTTTTGTCATTTGATGTTGTGGTTGTTGTTGTTGTTGTTGTTGCTGATGTTGTTGCTGCTGCTGCTGCTGCTCTGGTAATACTTCCTCATTTGCTTTGGTATTTGCTTTTGATTTTTTGCTCTGTGGAGCGGTATTTGAAATACAGCCCATGTTATTGCTGATGCTGTTCATTTGAACGGAGATCATAGCTGAATGTGGTGGATTTATTGTCACGATTCCTACCTCTGAGACACAAGCGCTGGCAGCACTGTGACGTTTTACAGTCTTTTCAAGAGCCGGATACTGATCGATGCTATTGTAGAAGCTATCCGTTTCAACACTTTTCGATTTTTGGAGAGCTATTTGCTGCTGGTGTGACTGTTGCTGTTGCTGTTGCACTGGCTGGTATTTTTCAATAACAGTTTTGATGGCATCAGGTGATGATAGTTTCTGAGGCATATTTTCCACAACAATCTCGTCGGCTTTGGTTTTCGACGTCAGGCTCTGTGAGTAGGATATTTGCTTTGTAGCGCTAGTGTTTGAAATAGTATTACCGACAGTTAAAGCGCCTCCACCACCGTCGTTTGATATTAATTCAGGAAAGTCGGTTTTTAGACTCTTCTTTGCTTTTTTCGTCGTCGCGGTTATGTTAGCGGGAAGTACAACTACTGGTGCTTTGATTTCTAGCTCCGTGTGCGAAGAGTTATTGCTGCTGGTGTTGGAAGCTGTTGAATCAATAGCTACACCTGCTCCGGGAGACACAATCGCAGCAATGGTTTCCGTTTTGCGTGCTATCTCCGCATATGATCGCGGTTGATTCTGGTGGTGCACTTGCAGAGGACTGCGGCCGCCCGCAGACTCAATCGGAAGAGAGTGCACCGAATCCAAATCACTGGAATCGGATTTTTCTGAAGGTGGCATCGAAGATGTGGATTTTCGACGCGATTTATCATTGCCAGTGTTATTGGTAAAAGAACCAATGTCGGCATCATGATCGTTGCTAAAATTCGAATGGTATTTTCTGTTCTGGTACATCGGATTCTTATGTACATTTCCAGAATTGTTGTTCCTTCCGTCTTCAGCAATTTGGCGCTGCTTTTTGGGTTTCTTCTTTTTTGTCACAACGTGGAACTCGGCCGCCGATTCACTTGATACCGATTCCACGAGGTTAGGTTCACTTTTCTTTCGCTTTTCCACAACCTTCTCCAATTTTTCACAGAAGTCCTTATCCTTCTCTTTGGACTTTTTCTTCTCTTTATCCTTCACCTTTTCTCGTACCTCTTCGATAGCATTATTCACCTTCAAATAAGTCAATTCTTCTGTTCCCCATGACCGCCGTTCCCCCTTTCGGTTGGTACCTGTATTCCCAAGTGCTTGCACTGCTTGCTTTTCTTTTCCATCTAAATTTTTCGTCTTAATGGTAATACTCTTGTGCCTCATGGTAACATCGTCACCATCCAGCTTGGAGCATGATCGTAGCTCCTCTAACGAGTTACTCCGCTTCATCTTGCTCTTCTCCTTCTCCTTGTCTTTGTCCTTTTTTCTTTCCTTTTTCTTATTGCTGTTGTCAGCAAATTTAGAAACTTTATCATTCTGCTTGGTGTCCTCCGAGCTCTCAATGTACTTCACCAGCTCTTCAATGGGATCTGAACCGCGGTAACCCTCAACAGATTGCACATCGAGTGTTTTCGTATTTCGTTCCGATTGTGGTTTCTTCTTTTTAGCCTTCGCCTGCGATTGGCTTATTGTGTAAGTCGTATTGAGAGAGTTGCCGTTCTCGTCGAATTGTTTCTGATGAAGAAAGGGAAATATTAAAATTTTGATTGAAACACACTTACAGTCACGCCTCAAGTGTACGCTCACCGAAATCGTTTTCGTGGCGGAAAATGATTGCATTTTGACGAGTTCGGATTTTTCGCCCAACACTGATTTGCACGCCTTGTAGTTTTCATCTAATGGTATATTGCTAGCGTCTACAGTGCTTTTGCCACGTTCTAAGGTTGTAAAGTGAACAGCTTCATCAACATAACAAGTAGTGTTGTTGTTGGGGGAAAAATCATTTCTGGTCAAAACCGAACCGATAATGTTTGCCCGAGGGATTTTCATTTCAATTCCATCGAAACGATCGAATTGAATACCCTAAAAGAACAAAACGATTTGTTTAACAATTCCCGCTTTGACTTGGATCACCTATTATGTTTAATAGCAACTTCTACCAGGAGAAATTTGAGAAAACGTTAAACACTTTCGCAGACATTGAATTTTGATTGGGCTAATCGGATTTTTTAACTCTTTTACTTTTTTGTGCAGCGAGATGCGATAAAAGAGCGAACAAAAGAACACTTCTAGAGTGTAAAGGGGCCAACGAAAGTGTTGAAGAACAATAAAGCAGGAATTGCCGTGAGTTTAAACCAAAATCAAAAACCATACTAACCTGCGCGATCAAATCATTGTGTGGATCAATACAGTTTTCGCCCATTTCGATGACTGTGTCCCCGCTATCAGATACCACAGCAGTGGCAGTAGCTAATGCGGCACACGTGGCGCTTGTTGCGCTTCCGATTGTTGCGGCAAGAGAAAGAGAACCGATTGCTCCTTCACAAACTCCAGCGCAACCGCCACTTACAACAGTTGAATCCTTTTTATTTATTGCCGAACAAATATTAGTTGCTGCTGCCGATACCTCAGCAAGAACCCCAGTACATGCTGTTGTAGTCGTCGTCGTCGCCGGACCTGTGCAGCCGCTAACTAAATTGCCTGTGCCAGCTGTTGGTGGTGATGTCCCACCACTAGGTGTTAGACAGGCTGCCGTATTTGTGCTGTTGGTTACAATACGTGGCTGATTTTTCGTGCGTCTTTGCTTCGATTTTTCTTCATTCAAAAATGGTTGCTCGTATACACTTAGACTACAATTGGAGACATTCACGTTACTTGGCAGACTGCCGCCCTCACGCTGTCGGGACGATACTAATGAATATTTTTTTGGACGCGAGTTATGATTATGACGGCGGTTGCGTGGTCCAACCAAGCTAATGTCAGAGTCGAGTGATTCGTTGCGTACAGCTTCGACTAGATCTTGCAGAGATCCACCCTGCTTTTGACTATTCGAAGTAGAGTTGCGCGGCGTATAGCGCGATGTTAATGCGCGAAATGAGTATTTCTGATCCTCTTTTTCATTGTCTGCCTTCTGTGCTTTTTGCAGTAATTGCTGCAACAAAATAATTTTTAAGTTAATACATTTGATTAACAAGTTAAAAGCACAAGTGATGTGTACAACTTACTAGAAAAGTTTGACTTTTATTTTCTTTGTCGCGTGGATTCTTGTATGAATATGCTTCGTCAAGGAGATGTTTAAAACGACAATCGTCCCAATCCTTTAATCTGCTCTCTTCCCAGGTATCTGATTTCTGGAAATATGTTAGAAAATTAATTAAATCTTTACGAACGAGGGCTTTTTATGTATATTGCAAACTAGATGTGGAGCATTAGAGATTAGGCTTAATGATTTTCTCCACCGCCTTCAAAGACAAAGGTACACTTTAAAACAGCTCCAATTTGATTCAATCAGAATTAAAAAAAAAAAAAAATGGGCGCTATTTGGTCTGACACTTTCACAGCAGATCCCCACTAAAATGGCCGGTGGTCTCAAACAACAGTTACATAAATTATAATTCTATATAATTACAGCACGGACAATACATTTTCACATTAAATTGTAAAATATTTTTTATTTTAGTTTTTTAACTGAACGAATTTATGTTATCACAAACAGAAGATAAAGTATTTATTTAAATCAATTCCAACCCGACTGCGGTTACGGTCTGTTTACGCCATTCAAAGCAAGATTGCTAATTGCAAAAGTATATTTTAACAACAACTTGAAACAATAATTCGTTCGCTGAGCAAATAATTTTTATTACTTTGCGACTTGCAATTACTGTATAAAATCTTTAAACGAAAAGCGCTCGACGAAACTAACGACGCAAGATAGATAACGGCTTAGAATGCTTGGTTTGCGGTAAAAGTATTGATATCTCGTTTTTACTTTCGTTGACAATTGAGTGAAACACCGATGTTGGTTGGTGAGTGAGTAGTATTTGTGTATACATTCCACGCAACTTTTAAGTGAAGACACAAATAATGTTGATAACAATAGTATGAGAACCAAAATGTTGAGACTCAAAGTATGAGTTGTTGATTTGTTTTGGACTCGCTTTGCAAATTGCTATGACAAATTAACAAAATAGTATGTAACACTAGTAAACTATTGAAATTTTTTGGCTATAATTCATTGACATTTGCCAATAGGTGGTATAATTCTAATTAACATCCCTGAACTGGGCTCCCTTTGGTATAAATAAGATTATTGGACTTTTGACAGATGTATGCAATCGTTTTTAGACAAAATGAAGTGTTGCAATTAAATGTCTTGCAATCTTGAATTGATTGGTCTCTACCGAGTTAGAGAATACAGAGTCTTCAAAACTTGTATTATTGTATTGTTGCATGCCTCCATTAACCAGTCATTTTATTAAACCCAAATCATCAATTTTATGTTTAACGCACATAATTCTAATGCAAGAGGTTCTCTACTTGGTTCAACCAACGCGTTGGAGAAATGTTGCGAAAATAATTAAAAAAGGAAAAAAACTTGGGGCTTAAGACCTACTATGGGTCTTAAGAGGCGGTTCAAAGAACGGCTTGTATAGCCATTACGGGTGCGCTCCGTACCACCCCTACAGCAACCTTTCTGAACCTAGCACCGCTTGATTTGCAAATCAGAAAACCGCCTGGCAATAGTAGAATACGGCTCACTTTATTGGATCATTTAAGAGCAGAAGCATCGGACATGGTAAGGTCCTTTTGAAGCTAAATGACCAAAACCCAAAGCCTAGCTTCTCCAACAATTGTGTGTGCGCAGATATATTTTTGACACGAATAGAAGGGACCTACAGTTTAATGCCGATTCCGAACAGCACTTAATTTTTGAGAAGCTTCTCGTGACAGTTTTTACTCTTGGATGTTTGTCAGACGTTCGCAAGATGTGGGGCAGCGTCGTACAGGTCGGGATTTGAAACAGCGACCCCTCGCTAAGTGGTCCAACGCAAATAACCACTAAGCCACTGCACCCACCCTTTCGAAGCTACTGCCAGGAAATCCAATCATAACGGATGAAATCCCCACCCTTAGTGGACTTCGACATTCCGCATGATGTTATATATTCAGAGAGAGAGGATTGGCAAAGAGCTTCAATTATCAATATTTACAGATGGCTCGAAAACGACGGAGGGAACAAGGGCTGGAATCTTCTCAAAAGATCCAGAACTAAGAGTGTATATAAGTCTACGGGGAACAAGCAGCGCCTTTCAATCAGAGGTTCTGGCTCTCCTCAAGTCGTCTGAGTAAATACAGATGAGATCAATATCCGGAAAAGATCGGTCTACATCGACAGCCGGGCCGCACTTAAGACAATGGAATCAACAAACATGAATTCTGGTATAGTCAGGAAGAGTCACACAATGATCAAGGCATTATGCAATCAGAGCCGAGTGAGACTGTGCTGGGTGCCAGGACACTGCGGTATTGAAGGAAATGAGCAGGCAGATGAGCCTGCAAGAATAGGAGGGCTTCTTAATAGTGGTGAGGTTACTGACATAAAACCTCCCCTCTGCATAATAAAGGGTTCGAAAAGTTTCGAAGGGAATAACCCTAAGCCTTGAGGGACACAAGGTGTCAAAAGCTCTATGGCCACTTCTCGACTGTAAGAAGTTTATGAAAATTAGAAGGGATAAGCTAAGAATACTAGTAGGAGTCCTTACAGGGCATTGCTTCTTGCGAAAACATGCAAAGAGACTCGGACTGTCAGATACAGACATCTGCTGATTCTGTGGTCATCTGCAGGCTGTTGTTGTGTGTATGCGAGGCAATCTCACGTAGTCGTAGTAATTTATATTGAGACACTTCTTCGAAGCTTTGGAGGAAATAGACGGTACAAACTTCAAATGCCTCCTTTTTTGGCAGAAAGGGGTGCCTAGTGCTGTGTGGTGAATCTTACCCCCGGCCTTAACCTAACCCAACCTAGTTGATGGACACTCAATATGTTGCGTGTCCATTTAAAATTAAAACGACTCTCAAAATGATCTCGAGAGTTATTTTTACTTTCAATTGGACACGCATTATTTAGGTAGCATATTGTATTTACCTTCTCTTAGATTTGAGCCCCACAAACGCACTGAACAACCGTTGTAATCGCAATACTTATTTAAGGAGCTTCTGGCGCTGTGGTAGAATGCTACAAATGTCACTTGCACTATGAATTATGTTGATCCACGTACAAGTGTACAGGTCATTTAAGGTAATGCATATTGGCATTTTCAAACATATGGGCCAATCACAGGAAACGGGAAGTCATAATCTATAATTCGGGATATGTTTCATTCTTGGGCTAATGGCATCAGAATTGTCGGATGTTAGCGGTCGGCTAGTGTCTGTTAACCCAATATCCTCCAAATGCATGCCCGAATGGTTATTAGTTTATTCTTTTGTTTTATGATTACAAAAATCAACCCAATGTCGTTTCTTCAACGCCTGGCTAAATTATTTAGTAAAATATGATTGGTTATTCTACTAATAGGAATATAAAACGTAGCATAATAGTTTCAACACATTTTACCATCTACAGTACATTATATACGTGCAAACATTACACAATGAAAAATGGGACGTTTTTGGAACATAATAAACTTTAGAGAACACACGTATTCGATAGAGTAGGCATTTCTGCAAGATTCCATTTGAACTTTTTTCAATACGTCACATATTGGTTCCCATATCATAAAGGGTAGGCCATCTTGTGGTTTATTTTTAAATCATAGGTTATTTTGAAACTGACAGCTGTTTTCCGCTCGAAATCTTGACAGAAAATTAGTATCATACATCCGCGGAACAAAATCAGTCGCTTTACACTTTAACAAAGTTGGGAAATATTTTAAACTTATTTCCAAAATTAGTGCTGTGTAGCCCAAACTGTGGGTTTTTTGAAAATAAGTTTTGGTCAAAATGAAGCACCCACGACGTAAGTTGGCATAATTGAACCATTTTTCTTCGTAAATGAGGCTGGAAACCCATTTCTTCTGTCAACGGTGGGCGTTACAGAGACATGTTGACGGACATTTTTTTTTTACTGAAATAGAAACATGGATTTGGACGACCTCTGGTTCATGTAAGATGGCCACAATCGATCTTTTGCGAACCAAATTCTCAAATCGTGTTAACAGCCTTCTTGGCGTTGTCAATTGGCCTCAGAGCTGCGATTAGACCGCTTTTGACTTTTTTTGTGAGGAACCGTTTTTGTGCCAACAATCCGGAAACGATTCAAGCACTTTAGGCCAATAGGGCTGTAGCATTCCGTGAGCTACAGCCCGAAACCATCGACAAGATCTTTAAGTAACCCTATGGCTACAATGGGCGTGTTTTGTTGAGAATTTGTTTCTCAGTGAAGGAAAATCTAACATAGTATACGAACAAAAGCCGACTTGCAGTATTCAGTCAAATGAGAGCTGTGATAATTCCATTTTGGTAACGGCAGACAAAAGTTTTGCAATACTCAAGAATTGAAAATTACGATTGTTTATATGAATTGACAGAGAAGTGAAATAGATTGTGAAATTTCCCTATATTATAGTTTAGATTCTTAGCCCGCGATATATCACTTGACCATTAGTTTGTTTATTCGTTAAACTTTCTACTAATTAATTTTTGTTTATTTGGTATAGTCTATAGATGAAAAGAGGTATATGGTCCTTAGTCACGCAACAAACAAAAGTTACGTAAAGCGATTAAGAGAGCACACACACATATGGAACGTACTTTTCTCTGTTTGTATTAAAAGTGGTTATAAGAAGCTTATGCCTTTTTTTGTCATTCTTCAGTAGGAGCAAAACAAGATTTACTTTAAAAAAAAAGTCTTTTTTAGCGATTTAAGCAAGATTGGTATTTTAAATTTATTTTCAGAATAGATGCTTACAATATCCACAAAATATTTTAATTTGTTTGTTAAAAACGTTTAACAGTCACTATAGGTCAATATTGAACTTCATTCGTTTTCCATTTATCATGACATTTGTGGTTTTAAATAATGGATACAAAATATGGAACTGTTGTTGGAACCCAATAGTTGCCTCAGTGGTTTTTCAGAAGCTGGGAGGTCTACGAGATTTTGTTGGATTGAAAAAAAGTGAGGAAGTTATGATCTCTTTGGGCCCGATCAGAGAAAGTTGGAGACTTTCATTGACTTTACTTTGACAATCTTCCAAAAGGAAAAAAAATACACTGACCTGAACAGGCCGCGTGTAGCAAATCAACTAGCGATGGAACTGGACTACAGATTAGTTAGTATCGTTTAGCAATGTCAAATGTCTTACTAATAGTTTTCCAGCTAGAATTGAAAGGTTTATGAAATCCGTCCTTTAAAAGCCTAGCATGCCTTATTATCTTGTTCCTTGAAAAGATCGAACGTAAGATCTCTACGATTAACAAGACTACGCATATTATAAGCTTTAGATGAAGAGCGTAATGAGGCCGAACAAAAAAAGGCAGTATTATATCCTATCCCCCAATGCGAACAACGGACCTACCGATTGGTTATCCCTCAACCTCTCGCACAGTGGCATTAGTGCCGCGAAGCCATCAGAAGCTGTACCACTAATGTGCTGGCATTTAATTTCAGGAAGAGTGCCGGCAAGCAAATGAGCAAATGCAGCAAAACAAAATGCTCCCTAACACTGCGTATAAGATTTTGTCTGACGTACGATGTACGATCGCCTGAACGAACAACTACAAAAAGATAACTAAAGACCGTGCTAATAACAGAGGTTCATTCATTGAGGCCCTAGTCCACCCCTTGAGCGCTCTTTGTAAGATTCAGAAGTAGTGTGGCTCGTCATATGGGAGCCCTATTGGAATTGATATATTTATTTTAATATCTGGATATCCTGATAGAACCTGGAAACAGGTATTAAGTGCAATTTATAATTTTTTTTAAAATTCAACATTTCAACTGTTTTTTGATTCAATAGACCATTAGGTCACAGTATCAGCTACTGAGCAAAGGTAACATTTTAAAAGATCGCTTTTTTAAGTAAAGCACACAATTTTTATTTATAAATGTAGCGATTACATTCAAAAATTAGATTATAAAAGGAAATCCATTTACTTATAACATAAACAAAAGAAAACTAAAGCAACTCCATACAAAAATTTAATTCATTTTAAAAACGTTAAATTAAAATTAATATTTTGTTGCGAAACCATTATTTTTGATCACCGCTGCACACCTCCTAGGCATACTCTGCAAAAAATTTAAAATTATGGAATCAGGGATACCATCCCATGCCACCTTGACCTGAGCGAATAGGTCCTCCTTGTTTCGACACGTATCGCGAACTATTCTCCGACATACGATCTCCCAAAGGTTTTCTATGGGATTGTGATCCGGAGACTGTGCAGGCCATTCCATACCCTCAACTTTTCTATCTTGAAACCACTTTCTAACAAGTTTTGCGGTATGTTTCGGATCATTATCCTGTTGAAAGATCAATTTCAAAGGCAACTCCTCGTCGGAATCGGTCCATAATACCATCTATTTTATGGATCGGGCCGATTCCATGTCCAGAGAAGTATCCCCAAACCATGAGGTTCCCTCCTCCATGTTTGACCGTACCCTTCGAATATCGAGGATTAAGTGCTTCATTGATGGGCCGGCGAACACGTCGAAATCCAACCGATCCCTTTATATTGAATTTCGATTCGTCGGAAAATAGGACCGTCTTCCATTTAGATGCTGTCCAGTTGATGTGGTCATTTGCAAATTTCAGTCCAGCCTTTCTGTTTTTGACCGAAATAAAGGGTTTCTTTACTAACCTGAAAGATAATGCGAGGGTGCTTTTGATAATGCGACCTTTGACAGTATGTGTAACTCAGCCAGACAGCATGGTGTAGATGAAATTTTGGTGTTGTGGATTAAATCAATGCTAATGTACAGGACGTTGGTAGCGGATGCAGATTGTGGCAAGTGCGTCATAACAGGGGTAAATAGGGACTGCCCTCAAGGTGTTGTTCTGTCTTCCCTCCTATGGTGTATGGTGGTAGAGTCTACTTACGGCTCTCAACTTTAATGGAAACTACACTCAAGCTTATGCGGATGATGTCGCCGTTCTTTCTGTCGGTTCAAATCTAGGGGCTGTCTGCTCTCAAGCGCAGAGATCCTTTGATTTGATCGATGTCCGGTGCACTAGTAATGGGCTTTCCTCTTAAAACGGTTGTTCTCTTTACGAGAAGGAGAATCGTCACTGGTCTGTCCCATCTCGTACTTAAAGGTGTCACCATCCCTATATCCGATGAAGTCAAATATCTGGCTGTAATCCTTGATAAAAAACTATGGTCCAAACATGTCGAATCGAAAACCGATAAAGCGCTGTCGACTTTCTGGCAGTGTAAAGGCGCTTTTGGTAAGACATGGGGCTTGTCTCCGAAACGGGTCTGTCTACTGCTTCTTTTGCCAAACTCCAAAAAACGGCATGTCTCGGCTGCACAGGGGCCTTCCCTAGCACACCGGGCTCTGCTGCAGATGCTTTGATGAATCTTCCTCCCCTTGATTTATATATTCTATAGATGTTCCAAAACAATCTATAAGTTTCTTTTCTAATGTTCTTCTCTTCCACAGCGGAAGTTCCAGAGTAGTCATACCCACACAGCTACAGCCGAAGGTTTTACAGATGCTCCATCAAGGCCACTGGGGAATTGCACGCATGAAGCAGATGTCTCGACGATACTGTTGGTGGCCTAGCATCGAGGATGACATCCGTAAAATGGTGTCCCAATGTACCGCATGTCAAGTTAACGCCAGCATCCCACCTCGGGAGTACACTAGCTGGCCGTTAACCGAAGAAGTATGGGAAAGGGTACATATAGATTTTGCGGGACCTTTCCAAAAGCATATGTGGCTCATCGTAGTCGACTCAAAATCAAAATTCCCATTTGTGATAAAAATGTCATCAACGACGTCGGAAGCAACCATTCATGCCTTGCGAGCTATATTTGCCTTAGAGGGACTACCTCGAACACTGGTATCTGATAATGGCCCCCAATTTAAATCTAAGGAATTTCAACACTTTTGCCGAATGAACTCTATTCGTCACATGACATCAGCGCCTTTCAACCCGGAGTCAAACGGCGCCGCAGAACGGATGGTACGAACTTTTAAAACCTCACTGGTTAAAATTTTAGAAGGCGTACCACAGTGCGACGAAGCACTTTTAGTTTTCCTATCCACATATCGATCAACGCCGGACGAGAGTGGGACCTCCCCAGCGGAAAAACTACATGGGCGACAGCATCGCACGACTTTATCAGCAATGGTCCCAGACCGAAAAAAAATAGTTAATGATTCTAAAGCAAAGTTTTCTATTGGTCAACATGTATACGTTCGCCAGTACCAACGAAGCGATAAGTGGATCGCTGCGGTAGTTAAAAAGACACTCGGTAGAAGGATGTATGTGGTTGAGTCCGCTATAGGAACAAGTAGGCGGCATCAAAACCAAATCAGGCCTCACTTATTGGCAGGACATAAAGTAGATACAGATATGGTTAATCCTTTCGTACCTTTACAGCATACCATTAACTACCAAGGACCAGCAGCATCTAATAATCAGCCTGGTGACCTCGATACATCCGACCAGTTCATCAACCATTGTATTAGATTCAACTCATCCCAGTGATAGTCCATCTTCGTCAACAAATCATGGTAACCAGTCGGAAGTTGAAAGACCAGTAAACGCAACACAAGAGCTTAGACGATCGGAGCGGCTTCGAAATAAGCAAGTCGGATTCGTCTCAAACTAAGTGTGGGGGTATCTGATGCAATATGGCAACTCCAATCATTGGCAAGTCCGCTGTTAGGAGATTCATTGATCGATGACAGCAGCTGTCAACTTTTGAGCTGTCAATAAAAAGCACACCGGACAGTTCTCGCCTTTGGTTGAAGTCAGATTCCTTTTTTCCCGCTTGACTTCCTTATTACTCAGTTCAAACTCTTAATCCCCTGAATTATAATTTTCCCTGAAGTTAAATAAACCTTGATATTTTGTATTGTTTTGACTCGTGCCTTTTTTCGTTTCTACACATTGCTGAATCATAACAGGGTGTACGCTAAAAATCATCTTTCGCTTAAACAGAGGTGGTTTTTGGTACCATGCGCACTGGAATTTTGAAGAACTTGCTCGAGAATTATCCTTTGACCCCTGTCTTATGGATATGCCGTCTGATGCAATGACACCAGAAATCCTTCTGCGAAAAAACTACAATGTGTTGGGCACCACTACCTGTCCTGCTTGCGGTGAGGAAGATGACACAGCAGAACACTTTCTCTGCAGTTGTCCGGCCTCTATGCTCGCATCAGGTGGCGGATCTTCGGGGCTGACGTGGTGAGTGCCGAACATCTAAGCTCTTTATCACTGAGTAAAAAACTAAGTACATTAATGTAAGGTGTCTGAATGGTAGTACAATGGACCTGTAGTTGTGTCTGAGCGCTTCATCGGATAGTAGCAACCTCCGACAAAGAAAAAAAAAACCTGAAAGATGAAAGTCCACCCTCAACTGCTCTTCGACGAATCGTCCTGGTGCTTGCATCCATGTTTAGTTCATTTTTCAGCTCCCTAGAAGATATGAATGGATTGCTCATAATCTTCCTTATCAGAGATTTATCGTCCCGGTGCGTCGTAACTCTTGGCCTGCCACCTCAGTGAATGGTTTTAACGGAATTTTATATAAAAAAAATTAGAGCAACTTTTTATGCCCTACTGCAGCAAAATAACACAGGCGAATGAGTTAATATTTGCTTGTTCGTTTATTGTCAGTGTTTGTGAACTGTAAACACTCAAAACAACAGTTATTATTCATTTTCCGTAACAGAAAATCGTCTTTAGAAGGAAGGAACAAATATGTTGCTTTAGTTTTGGCCAGCTGAAAATCGGCATATTTAGAGTATTTTATGTTTTCTTTTGTTTATGTTATAAGTAAATGGATTTCCTTTTATTTATAAATAAAAATTGTGTGAAATATATTTTAATTTAAGCAGGTCTTTGGTTTCTTTAAAAGTTGCTTTAGTTTTGGCCAACACTGTATGTACACGTTCATCACGAAACAATTGAATAAACCGTTCCATGATAATAAATCGAAAAAAGTCAAATAGATTTCTATTTTTTTTTCTGTCTGAAACAACAGAATTATGCATTACAAATCAAAACAAACTGTCTTAATACAGAAAACTTTAATTCAAATGCAATTAAGAAAGCATAGGTAGTTTATTTCTTTGGTTGGACGATAAAAAGCACTCGGCGATGCACAGGACTACTTCCTTGAATCTACATTATTCACGAAGGGACATTTCCTTATTGCACTATGTCTTCTACCACACCAACCCAACCAGCTATAAAGGACTAAAGCAGAATAAAAAATAAAAAAAATAAAAAAAAAACAGAAACGACAAAAAACAACAACAAAAAACTATCTAAAGCCAGCAATTAATTGGAAAAAGTAGGTTATTTTCTGCCGCATTATTTTGTATTATATGTCGATGATGTCGTAATGGAATCACAAATCTATTTATATTCAAAGAGAAGCACAACAACAACAAATACAGCAGAAGCAATAGTGGCTGTTCAGTTCAACGCGGCAGCAAATCGTCAGGAATATTGAAATACTTTTTTAGCGAACACATCACAGGTTGAGTTTAGTTAAATTTATTTTATATTAAACAACTTTTATGTGCCGCCGACCGCCCGCATTTCGTCGAATAAAATCCTACCTCATTGACAGATTGTTTATGTTTAATAAATATGTACGTAGCAGCACTTTGAAATTCAATTAAAGTTGTGACGGGAGACAAATCCCTTTCGAGCAATTACGACAAAATTAACGACTCCCTTTGCTGACGAAATGTGTGCAAGTTCAACAACTCTTTGCTATCTGTCTTTGCGAGAAAACTATTCGCTCAATGAAAAAAAATACTATAAGCATGAATTATCAAACACAAAAATGTTTGCGCTCATGATATTATTTAGCCATGATCTAATTCTGTTTGCATTTTTAATGGAGAATTTGAGGCATTTTATTTGCTTCTCTGCCTACTCTTTGTAATCTTTTTTTTTTTAAACGAAGTTGCGTTTACTCAGTCATCGTGTGTTGCGTACGCAACTTTTGAATGATTGTTTCTTCTAAATAATATCTATTGCTATAATATTTAGACGGAGAGAATGATTTATGACTAGAATGGAAGAAAATGATTTTCTCTTCAACATGGTCAAATGCACTTAATCCAAACGATGTTAAGTCGTCAGTAGCGCATGACTTTAGACACAGATACAATTCTGGTAGTGCAAATCAAGCTACACATATACTTCTAATTGATTAGTTGAAAGGCATATCCGTCTAATTTTGAGTAATAAATCGCGGTCGCTTTGAAACAAAAAAGAAAACATATTTTATATATACGGCTGATAAAATTCTTTAATTAATCAGAAAATTGTAGCAATCATAGTATAGGAATATCGAGCTTACTTGCAAATGTTGCTTAAAGAACTTTATTTGTATATATTTAAAAATGGCTGTCAAACGGTGTTACTTTGGAACTGCATTCAGGTAAGTTGCAGGTCATGGTAAGTCATTTTAAGTGTTTTTACTTAAAGTTTTTTGCATTAGGTTAAGTTCCATCTTTTCCAGTTCTCAGGAATGCTCCACGATCTGATGAGAATAAAAGACTAGGGCTATAATGGAAGCAACGAAGACTGATTCCAAGAACTCAAGAGTTATGGAAAACTTGGCTAATTTTATCACGTTTACCAGACAACTACCCAAGCTCATTTTACCAGGACTAGGAATGAGGACTTGGATTTCAAAGAAATAACGTATTTAAATACTAAAAAAAAAACTAGAAAACTTGCTGTATAAGCTTAAGCTCATTTTACCAGGACTTGGAGTTCAAAGAAATCACGTATTTAAAAACTAGAAAACTTGCTATATAAGCTTAAGCTCATTTTACCAGGACTAGGAATGAGGACTTGAAGTTCAAAGAAATAACGTATTTAAAAAATAAAAATAAAAAACCTAGAAAACTTGCTATATAAGCTTAAGCTCATTTTACCAGGACTAGGAATGAGGACTGGAGTTCAAAGAAATCACGTACTTAAAAAACTAAAAAAAAAACCAGAAAACTTGCTGTATAAGCTTAAGCTCATTTTACCAGGACTTGGAGTTCAAAGAAATCACGTATTTAAAAACTAGAAAACTTGCTATATAAGCTTAAGCTCATTTTACCAGGACTAGGAATGAGGACTTGGAGTTCAAAGAAATCACGCATTTAAAAACTAAAAAAAAACTAGAAAACTTGCTGTATAAGCTTAAGCTCATTTTACCAGGACTTGGAGTTCAAAGAAATCACGTATTTAAAAACTAGAAAACTTGCTATATAAGCTTAAGCTCATTTTACCAGGACTAGGAATGAGGACTTGGAGTTCAAAGAAATCACGTACTTAAAAAACTAGAAAACCTGCTGTATAAGCTTAAGCTCATTTTACCAGGACTAGGAATAAGGACTTGGAGTTCAAAGAAATCACGTATTTAAAAACTAGAAAACTTGCTATATAAGCTTAAGCTCATTTTACCAGGACTAGGAATGAGGACTTGGAGTTCAAAGAAATCACGTATTTAAAAACTAGAAAACTTGCTATATAAGCTTAAGCTCATTTTACCAGGACTAGGAATGAGGACTTGGAGTTCAAAGAAATCACGTATTTAAAAACTAGAAAACTTGCTATATAAGCTTAAGCTCATTTTACCAGGACTAGGAATGAGGACTTGGAGTTCAAAGAAATCACGCATTTAAAAACTAAAAAAAAACTAGAAAACTTGCTGTATAAGCTTAAGCTCATTTTACCAGGACTTGGAGTTCAAAGAAATCACGTATTTAAAAACTAGAAAACTTGCTATATAAGCTTAAGCTCATTTTACCAGGACTAGGAATGAGGACTTGGAGTTCAAAGAAATCACGTACTTAAAAAACTAGAAAACCTGCTGTATAAGCTTAAGCTCATTTTACCAGGACTAGGAATAAGGACTTGGAGTTCAAAGAAATCACGTATTTAAAAACTAGAAAACTTGCTATATAAGCTTAAGCTCATTTTACCAGGACTAGGAATGAGGACTTGGAGTTCAAAGAAATCACGTATTTAAAAACTAGAAAACTTGCTATATAAGCTTAAGCTCATTTTACCAGGACTAGGAATGAGGACTTGGAGTTCAAAGAAATCACGTATTTAAAAACTAGAAAACTTGCTATATAAGCTTAAGCTCATTTTACCAGGACTTGGAGTTCAAAGAAAATTACGCCGATAGATTTCTCAGTCCAATCCTAAACAACAGTACTTTGAAAAACAGACATGCCTCCAGACGAAGAGACATTCGTAGCCACTTCACGGGCCGTATCGGTTATCCACGCAACGGGTAATGGTGAAGCTCCAACAAGATTTGGGCAATGTAAATTTTAGACCAAGAAAGGTGAGTGCAAATACCTTAAGCAAACTACTCCATTTAACATGGAATAGTGATATTCAGAGATCTATAAATTACTGCGGGAAGAGACGAGGTGATAAAATTTGATCGTAAACTTCGTTTTCGTTTTCACTTCCATTGGAATCGTAAAATAGCCCAAACTTTAGACCAGCCGGAACTTGTGCTACCAAAATAATTATTTTTTTGTTTGATGGAGTTTGCTACTATGCGATATCGCTCAGACACAACAAGGAGCTTCAGTGATGAAGAGCTTAGACGTTCGGCACTCACCACGTCAGCCCCGAAATGGGGGGCAAAAGCTTGATGGACTGAAAGGACGAATACAAGCAGACTGCAGTCGATTCTCCTGAGAGATAGAAGGAAATACGTAGACCTTTTGGACGAGGTAAGAGGGTTTAATGAAGCTTGACTGTCAATGCATTGCATCGGACGGCATATCCATAAGACAGGATATGCAGTGCGAATGGTAGCAAAAGTCACCTCTCTTTGAGCAAGATATTGTTTTTAGCGTACACTCCATGATATGATATTTTTTTAAGCGCAGTCTCGCAGGATTTTCCGCCCTGATAGGCATGTTGCATCTCAGAGAGAGGATTCGATCGAAGAGCAACATTGCAGGTTTAGATTGCATCAATTTAGCTTGGTCTGTTCCTTTGGAAAACTTTAACAAGCCTACTAGTTGCACTTAGAGATTCGACCTCTACTTGGCATTAAGTCTCTTAAAATCTTTTTGTTTCGTTCTAGTATTCTACTAAGTTGGTTTTTAAAGACCGATTTAGGAGCTTCCTAGTTTCTTTACGAACACCCTGCAGTTTGAAATTCCACTGGGGTGCCGGTTTTCTGCGGGAAAGGGGGGATTAAGTAACAGAGCACAAAAGTTCGAAGCAGCGGGTGAGAGCGCTGTATAGAACTTGAGTAGACCTCTCAACTCCCTGCCTTGATCCAAGTTTGAATGGAACTTTAACAGAGTTGACAAGCTCCTGTCTAAAACCGCGGCTAGTTCGTTTTTCTCCGATTTCTCCTCTCTAGCGAGGGTGAAGATTCGTAGCAGATTTGAAATTCAATGTATCTGTGATTTGATAATCTGATCCGGCGATACGTTCCAATTTATGATAGTCTTCGACTGCCTGTTACGTCAATTACTTGCTGTCTTCTGGCTGTAACAAAGTAAGTTTGATTACATGGTCGCTTTGTTGCTACCGACTGAAGCACTCAGTCACATTTTTCAGCTACTTACTGTTTATTATTTAAAGAACACGGTTTAATGTTAACATGTAGCCCGCGTTATCAGTTAACATTGGTCTACCGCAAGGAACAATTCTTAATGTTTTTGCGGTTCTGTTCCATTTTATGCAAACGATATGGTGCAAGTTGTGGTTTATTTAAAGTTAGACGACGGCCTCTTGTTTATCTGTCTGAATGACTAAGTTTCATGTATAATGAACTTATGTATATAAAACATTAAGAGCTACAAGTGAATGGTTGAAAATAAAAAAGAACCTATATTTAATACTGATAAGCCGCGGTCTAGTATGTTCACTTCAACGTTCTTGTTGATAGTGTGAAAAATTTAAATTGTGGAAATATGAAAAATTGATTGTAAGAAAAAACAATATCAGTGTTAAAATCACCAAGGAGTGTAGACGATTTTAGAATCCAAAGAAGCATTGGCTTTTTGCCTGAGTGCGCTTTGTGTTACTACTAGTTTTCTTCTTCTTATTAGATAAAATACTGTTATGCTTGCTTTTGGAAACTTTACTAAATCTTTGACCACACAGAGCATGGTAGAGCATTCTGCGTTCGTATTGTAAGGTTAAGAAAGTAATGTTGTCAGTCAGATCAGAATGGATAAAATATTTCTTGAATGGCTTGATGAAGCCTAGACATATGGCAGCGTTCTAAGCGACATCGAATATATGGTTATTCCAACGCAGTTTATCATTTAATATTGCGGGGATAGAAAGCCTTCCGGGGTCAGCGATGCAAGTGCCATTCATCCACAGTGACAGAGTATTATGGTTTCGCTTCAATGACACAAGACAGCAGTGCATTTTGGAAGAATTTAATTCGATTCTATTCGTTTCACCCCAATTTAAAATGTTGTCAAGGTCAGAATTTAAAGAGTCTGACATATGTTGTTGTAGCTCTACGCTCGAAGATGAGGAAACAAAACCCGGAAGCTAAGGATACTGTCATCAGTTTCATCAGCCTCTAGATAGAACTTACATTCAGTTTTCGGGCACAGATCACACAACATCGCTAATGTTCTCTTTGCCCAATAAAAGCATTTTTTTTTATAGGAAAGACCATTAATCTTTTGGACTATCTTAAACCCGAAACACATTCCCAGTAGTTAGGAGGAAGTTGAAGACAATTTAAGAGCGTTGAGTTAGAACTGACAGCTTGGATGTCATCGCAAATTAGTGTCGGATTGTTAATAATCTTGACAAGCGACCAAAAGACCAGTGAGACTTTGTAGTATTATATATTGCCATAACTTTTGTCCGTTCGAGAATTTGTGGGTGCAGTGGCTTAGTAGTCGCTGGTTCAAATCCCGACGTGTACCACCCGGAAGTTTTTATTCGCTGTCCCATTTCTTCGAACGTCTAATAAACATCCAAGAATAAAAATTGTCCTGAGGAGCTTCTCAAAAATTAATTGCCGTTCGGAATCGGCATTACCCTGCCATTCGTGTAAAGAAATATATCTTCGCACACACAGTGTTTGCAGAAGCTAGGCTTTGGGCTTTGTATGGGCCGTTTACGCCTAATATTTATTTAGAATTTGACTCAATTTGAATTGTTTGAACTTTTTTTGGTTTGGCCTTAAAATCGCCGAAAACTAACCTCTTTAATCCCGATAGCTTCTTTACAGCTCAAGGCACACTTCGCGTCGTTTTCCTTAGGCTTGCTACTCTTTATCATGTTAGGGATAACATTTTTTATACCTATTTGAACTACCAGTTTAAATAAGCCGTATTAAATGATTGGGGGGATTATTAAACAGAAGGCACTGGAATGAAGGAATACTATATGAATTCTCAAAGACGACGTAAGAAACTTTGCTTGGCACTTTCAATAATTCGTTACTCTGCATTTTTAAAAAAAGCCCAGGAACACTAAACGATTGCGTTACAGCAAGAAAAGGGACGGCCATCTAGTGGTTTCTTTTTAAATCGTACGATTATTTTTACACTGACAGCTGCTTCCTGCTCGAAATCTTGACAGAATGTCAGTATCATACCTCCGCGGAAATAAAATAAGTCGTTTTACGCTTGAACCGTTGGGAAATATTGAAAACTGTCGAGCCCCAACTAATTTGACTCCTTTGGACTATTTTTTTTTTTGCGCTGCTGCGAAGCTACTTGTGTTCCATAATTAATGAGAATGTTTGCTCTTTGCTCATGACATGTATATGACAGATGTCTTGTCGATACAAAAAATGTTGTTCCACATCACACACAGCTCGTGCTGCCATACGAATTTTACGAGAAATTTTTCACGAGTAAATAATGTCAAAAACTGCTGATATCGATCGGCCGCCAATGTCCCCTGATGTGAAGCCTCCCTAATTCTTCTGACGGGGTACTTGAAGGAAAAGATGTACATCAACAAATCAACCACAATCTCGATGCTAAAGGACAACATTAGAAACGAAATTGTTGAAATTACACCAGAAGTCTGCGAAATTTGTAAGCAATGACAAACGTGCTTAAAAGAGATCGTCTCTGCACCACGGCTTGAGGTGCCCACTTGTTCGACTTCATATTCCATACACAATATTAAAGACAATACAGTCAATTAATGAAATATTAATTATAAAATTGTATTTTATTTAAAAGTTAGCTGTATTCCTAAGCTTTTTGAGTAAATTGTTTGCGGTAAATGTTCACTACACGCTTGTTGAAATTCCTTAGAAAATACATAATAATAAAGCCGATTGCATTTATACTGACTTCTCTAAGGTCTACGACCAACTGTCCCATTAGATACATACGGCGAAGTGGCATGAGCAAAACGAACAAGAAAGTCTCCCAATAAGCTTCAAAGACTGGAGTTACTTATCATTGGTGCAATGCGTTTATGCTCAACTGCAGCAATGTAGGTGCTCTGCACCTCACGGTCTCAGAGGCGGCAGACAAATCAATCTTAAGGATGGCAAAAGAATGAATCGGAAGAGGGGAAATCCCGCATTACTCGGGAAGATTCTACTTGTAGCTATTCCTAGAGATGACAGAATAAGGAAATTCAACTTTGAAAGGAGCGATGAATCCACACTTTATTGACAGAGCAACTACACAATAAAGTGGTATTCAGAGGGTTCGAAAACTGAGGATGAAACTGGTGCAGGATCGTTTGGGCCAAGAACGAAACACTACGAATCCATGGGCAAAAGTACCAGCACCTTTCAGCGAAAATATATGCCATAAAAAGATTCGTTTGAACAATCTCAAGAAGAACAACAGAAACTGTAACATAGCAGGAAAGACAGATAGTCAAAGGCACAGGACTTTCTTGTCATTAAATCGAAATGTCTACAGAAAAATACAATATCCGTCTGCTGGATTCCAGGCCATGTGGGCATTATTTTAAACGATATGGTGGACTTTCTAGTGAGACAAGGGGCAAAAGAACCCTTAATAAGGCCTGAACCGTTCCGTGGAACAGGGGAACATACCCTCAGGAAGAATTCAATAAATCGGGAAGAAAAAAGGGCTGGAATCTTTCAGAACCTTTAACTGATACGAATCCTAACTGAGGCATTGTAAGCCCGAGTTTCCATAAGGCAGATAGATATTTAAGATGAAGGTCTCTACAGATTTTGGAATGAGACCTCCAAAACTTCAGATCAAAAAAGATTTAAATATTTGTGAAAACACCAAATTCAAGATAAGGATTTACGAATCATTCTCAGATTTATTTAAGAAACTGGACCGGATGAGTGGTCCTTGTTTCGAGTTCCCTGCCAAGGCTTAAGTCAGAACAAATATACTCGAAAGATAATTCCTTATTAATTACGCCGTGATATGACTCTGGAAGAGGGAACTAACCTCTTCGAGCTTTAAGTAACGTCATGAGAGATGTCCAAACGAACTCTGTTCATGCAGGAAAAAGTGTTCCTGAGATTTAGTATATTTTTGGCTGCCGTTCTTCCTCCCGTTTTTAGTTGAATTTTATCCATTTAGGACCGAGGCGACGTTCTAAGACATTCAGTACTTCTAGTAACGTTTCTTTGCTAAAAAACATTAAAGCAGCTGTTAACTTGAGAACATTTGCTATGGATTGCTGTATTTTTAACGGCTTTAGTTCGCTGTTCATATCGGCTAAGCCTTCTTCTAAAAGTCTAAAGTTCTGTTAAAATCTGAAAGCAAACCATATATGCCAGAAACTTAAAGGTTAATTTGTTGGTTTGAAACCAAACCTTCTAATTCCACGATAGCAATTAAGATTCCCAACATTGTCTGTTTTGCACATTCATGTTTCTGGGCGATATGATCTTCAAATTCAATTTTGTATTTTGAAATATTCTTCGTATATTAGCTTGACGGTCTATATTTTCTTCATTATTATCATTTACTTCAAATTCTATTGTTAACATTTTTCGGCTGAGGTTTGCACTAAGCATTGCTTTTAATTTTTTTGTTTAAAATTATTAATTCTAAGATGTTCTGTAAAAAAACTTGGGGCCACTACTTCTTAAAAGAAAATTAACATATTCAAAGAGTTCCTAAATTGTTAAAAAAAATTTTAACTTTTGGTTGTAACCCAACTTTCAACCTAATTTTTTTTCTTTTGTCGTGAAAAAAATATAAATTTTCAATCAGATGGCGTAAATATTGATGAATACTCGCTTTGTGGGTTTAAGGGATGTCAACCCCTTTCCGTAAGTGGTAAGTAGCGTCGTAAGCGCCTATGGCAACAGTTTGTGGGTGGCACCCTCCGCAAAATAATGCAAAAAAAAGAGGATTTTAAAACTTCCTCAGGTGTAATCAAAAAAAATAATTTCAACAAAAAACGAATACTACCTTACGAATATCCAAAACCTCGCTATGGTATCACTGACACAAAGTTAAGTGTAAGAAATCCCAAAACAAACCAAAGTAAAAGAAGCTGCAATTCTGTGCATTTTTCTGTCATTTCAGTGCAAAAAGTGTACATTTGAAATGAATAATTTTATCATAAATATTTGTCTCCTCACATTCAGATTTTGAATTTGTTATTTTGAACAGGTTTTCTATCGAATAAATATATTCGTATGTGCAAATTATTGCTACCCGAAAAGGAATGCTGAGCCAAAAACTTTTTGAGTAAATAACTTTTTTTATTTGCCAAAACCCAAGAAAAATGTCAGCCACCACTACATGACTTTCTTACAGACACCTGCCTGACAGAGCGGCTAAAAAAAATATATAGTCCACGTACAGTGGACTCTCCCGAAGTCGAACTATCCCCATCCTCTATTTCGAACACGCTGTAGGTCGAAACTCTCTCTATCTCGAACAAATTCTGGTTTATGGTATGTACCTCATAACAATTTTAATTTAAAAATTCAGATGGTTCCATTTTGGCCAAAACTATAGCACCAAGTCCGATTTATTATCATTATTTTGAAACCCTTTACTTTATAAACTCCTTGTTTGTTTGCACTATTTGAAGATAATTTATCGAAGGTAACAGTTTTAGTAAGAAAATATTTAGTAATAGAAATAATAATATTTAATACTAAAATTGACTTGGTGCTATAGTAATGCCCCCGAATGTATACAATGAACCCTCTCATTAGCGGACACTAAAGGTACGGAGAAACTTGTCTGATCTAAGAGGTATCGGGGTCCAACAGTATTATACCCAATCATGTGTAGGTATAGGAAACGTCCCCGAAAAAAGAAACATTTCACATTGTACCTACTCTTAACCATTTCAGGGCTCTAGATAGTATATGTATCAGTTTCCTTCTGCGGTTTTGAAATTATGTGTCCGCGTCCGGTTATAAGGGAGTGCGATTATAAGAGAATTATTTTTGCGGAAAAACACAAATTTTTGCCCGTTATTTGAAATCTGTCCGATTATGAGGGATGTCCGCTAATGAGAGTTGTCCGTAAGGAGAGAGTACACTGTATACTAAAACTTGCACTAAGTACCAGCTAATTTCTTGCAATAAAGAACTTCACGACACTGGGCTGATAGTGTACTAAAAGAAAAACAAAAATTAGCTCTTGCCCATTAGAGCATGTTCCCTAACTCTGAAATGAAATATTTTTAAAATCATCTGTCGAAACTGACGTTCAACAATTGAAATAAAAGTTGCATCTGAGACTGTTTAGTTATCGTCTTGAGGAGCGTTCAGTAACTTCATTGTTCCTCAACCTAAATGTCTACAAGCTTAAGGTTCTAATATATGGCTTCAAGACCAATTACACCACCTCAAGATAAGTGACGATTTTTCCCTCCCTAAAAAAACAAATTTGTTTTTTAATGCAAAAGACTTAAACCAAATTTTGAGTAAAAGGTGACATCAGAAGCGTTGAAACGTACATAATGAAAATTCCGCAGACTTAAAATAATATTCATCTAATCGTCACGCATACGACAATGCGTTGACTCATTTTTTTTCCTTAACAAAAGGGGACGGTGTCTTCAGAAAGAACGCTAACAAAATAGTAAAATGAATGTTACTTACCTTTGATTTGTCGTCATTTGGTCCAGTTGTAGGAACAGCAGCCGTTGGCTTAGCAGCACTAGCTGACGTATATATCGAAGGTGATGTTGTGCTGATGGTTGTTGTTGAATGTCCAGCAATTGTTGATAAATTCGTATCATTGGCATTCACTGCATCTGCAGCAGAACCGCTGCCGGCAGTCGCATTACCAGTTGCTGTCGTTGTATTCGATGAGCAACCAACAACAGATGACGTCGTGTTACTATCATTGTTCATCTTTGATATTCAACTTATAAATATCATTTGAAATAGGAACAGTTGGTGCGGGCTTGCTTCTTAACTCCTTAGCCCTTGGAAAAAAACGAAAAAAAAATGGTATCAAGCACTTCGCTTCCTACAACGAATGGGGAGGATGACTCGGATTTCGGATGGATGACAAAAGCACAATTTCTAGATTGTGTGATGCAATTAATTGATTTTCAGGAATGTGTGATGATATGACGCCACAAGCCGCACACCAACACCTTGGAACTCGTAAATATACGTCGTCGTCGTCGTCGTAGTTGTTGTCTGCGGTTTAACGCTCGCACTTTTCCATTTCTGGCTCGTAACTTTATTTTAGCACTTTCGCAAGGCCATAAACTTTTCTTAAAACCATCGTCCAATTAATTTTTTTGACAAACAGATTTTTTTTTTGTTTTTGCCGACCGACTAGTATAACTCCGTTTCAGTTTTTCTCATTAGCAAAATTCTTATAAGCACATAAGCCCTCTTATTCATGCATAAGATTATTTCACGGAAAAGAGACAACTATAGGGGGTGCTGCTGTACTTGTACGAGAAAAATCTAAATAGATTTTTTTTGAAGACTCGTCGAATTGAATTGTAAAATAAACTTAACAAGGAACAATTAGCACATACAAATTGTTGTTTAACAAAAGAGATCTTTTTAATCAAGGGAATTGACAATTAATTGCAAATTTGAAATGCACACCCGTACGAAAAACTACGGTATGTATGTCTTGCTTAATTCTACAAATTTATCACGACTGTAGTTTCTTCACTGGTCGAAACAAAAACATATGTCATCAGTCATCGCCGTTTAACACACTAAATGGAATGAGAGAAAACGCAGTTAGATACAATTCTGACAGTAGCGCACTATATTTGTCTCTCTCTATATTGAAAATTTACAAAACACACACGTCATTTTCCTCTCGCTGCTCTTTTTTTTCGTTCGTCTACGGACTGGGACTGGGAGCAAGAAAAAAAAATTATTTTACACCTCTTTTCTTTTCCAACAGGATATCTTATCTGGCATTATACCAGAGCAACAATTAGTTTCTGTGTTTTTCTTTTATGCAAGAAAATTGAAAATTTAATTTTACGATTAAATGACCATTTCAGCTTTGCAAAATGCAAAAATACGATCGCTGTCAAAAAAAAAAGACTGCTTGCAAGTCACTGCTGCACTTTATCTAAAGATGGAATCACTATTTTTATTTTTTTTTCCACTCCTTATTAGTTGGATATATATGTTCAAACTTCAAATTAACTTATCTTTTTCGTCACATTTACATCACATTTAGGGGTTTTTTTTGCGAAAGAAAAATATATGTAGTTTTTCCTCTGTTACTCGCGTTTTCGTTATCCGACTGAAAAGTTTTGTAGGCTTACACTAACACCGTCCGAGCAGAGAATATAAAGATTTTAAACCGAACTAAGTGTACAAAGTTTAATGTAATCGGTTTATTCAAAAATTTAATGGTCAATTGGTCTTTTTCGAACAATCTGCACAAAAATTCACAAGAAAAACGTCGGCCATGACCAGAAAATCTAGTGGTAGCACTTTTGCTTTTGCGATAAAGTTCTTTTTCTTCCGATGATGATGGGATGAAAAATATATCCCAGTGAAGTTGGCGACAGTTGAATATTAAATTTTTCTGAGTGTACAAAGTACAGTTAAAAAAACTACAGAATCTGAAAAAGCTAAAAACAAAAAAGTTTATTTACTATTAATTTAGTTTATTAAAAAATTCAATTGTTTCAACGCAACCCCGTTCTTGTGATTGAAACTGCACAAAAACTTTCAAGCTTTAATTGTAAAAATCGTAAAAAAAAACATTTTATTCGACTATGGGGAGGGATATGAAATCACCAAAAAATATTTCTGTATTTATAAAAGAAGTAAGCCTTGTTTAGGGGAAATCAAGCTTAGTCTACTGCTTTTATTTGCATTCGGTGTACAATTTATTGCGTTATTTCGGCTGCTACCACCGTCCACTTTTAAAATAAAATTAAATGTGTTGTTAGAAAACTTGAACTGTTTTATACATAAAAATGCATGACATTTTTTACACACCGCACTAGAGCCTAGAGGTTTCCATAAATAGATTTCGAAACCTGACGTTTGACGTTTCAGTTAGATGCCTACGTGAATGCATTCCTTTGCACTTTCATATCTTGTATACTACTTCAGTGTACTCAATTCATGGCAATTATACAAACTAGTTTACACTGAAAATGGAGTACCACTCTTTAAGAGACAGGTACTGCACAATATTCGCTCACCTGACTGTGAATACTCGGTGTACTGAGTTAAAATTTAAGGACTCATTCCATTCCATTCTTTCCTGAACTATTTGTTTTGTTTTCAATGGGAGAACTTATCACTTAATAATCAAATATTATCAAATCAAATATTAATCTCAAACAGTTTCGGCAAGCCTCCCATCCTCGTATTAATCATTTTCTTTTTCATTTCATTCATCTTGTTACATTTTTGTGATCCAGAAGTTCATTGACAAAAACGTATAAACGGCTACTGTACGACTATACATACCTAGACTTTAAATGTCAGTTCATTTACAAGCTCCACCTATATTTTGTGATGACAAAGTTTTATAGAAAAGTCATGGATTACAAAGCTACATCTGAAATTGCTTATGCTGCATTTCCACCAAAAGATAAACCAAGATTAAAGGCAAAAGATTAACAATAAATCTTAACACGTTCCTACCGAAAAAAGGAGATCAAGGGGTTTTCTCCCAACCCGCTCTCTGGCTCTCAAATTCGCCCAAAAAATGTAAATCATCTGGTTGTCAAATTGCTTCTTCGCTCTCAATTCGCACCAACCAACGTCACTTTTGACATATTCAGGGATGGTAAATATTTTTCAAGATAATTGTTTAATCTTGTTTTTAGCAGATTAAAATTTGTATGGTAAATCTAAGATTTAAGGTAGATTAAGGACAGATTAATCTTAATCTCGCTTTAGTGTTCGGTGGAGACGTAGCATTACTCTTGCAGACTTTTGCAAGAAGAGGGACAGTAATTAAAAACTTTTATCAAACTAAAGAACCCATCTCGAAAAAATTGGAGCACGACGGACGCAGTTGGTACTGTCATGTTCAAAGGAGGGATCCTACGAACTGCCAAAAAGGCAATGGCAATCAATGTTCCCTTACAATCACGTAAAAGAGGCAAGTCTAATTACTCCTGGATCACACAAATGCAGAAACACCGGCATTTGATTGGCCTCAGCGATGAAGTAATTTAAAATCGGGTTGCTTGCAGATATTTTTTGAGGTCGAACCGGCCAATCCCACAGGCGGTCCAGTGAAGTGGGAGGGTTATGATCCCTATAATCCTGATCATAATCTCATTGTTAAATGGAGAGTAAATAAATGAAAATGAAGGTGTTTTGTTTTCTATTGTCAAACTCTTCTTGTAATTACGACTGAAATCATCTGTAAGATAAATATAATTTGTTCATGCTTTCCATACATTTTGAGTACTATCTCTGCTATTTATTGACAAAAAGGTTGTAATATTTGAAAATGTACTAGCTACTGTACTCTATTAACTAAGAGAACAGACCTTTTCTATATAATACGAATGAATACATGTACTAGACTTTATCTACTACATCCTTCTTTAGTTAATTCGACTTCAATTCCAGTTCCCTGAACTATCAGCTGTCATATCGTAAGAACTCGGCGATTATTTGGTTTTGGATTTTCCGCTTGCTACCCTACTTCTGCCTTGCGCAGAATTAGTTTTTCCAATTTGTATTCATTAATTGCGGAAAATCAAAACCACTTGGAGGTCAATCGCGTGCCGGATAGTTTAAAAGTTTGCTCAAAGGTTAAATTCACAAAATTTTTAAAATCCCGTAAATAAATTTTAAATAAAAGTTTGTTTGCTCTTTAAAAATGGCACAAGAGCCCGAAAATGTTTTTCTCTTCATTCCAAATTTGATTGGTAAGTGTACTCTGTACCTGTATTTTACCTGCGTGAACAACAATACGTATTCGCTACTTTCGATTCATAATTAAATTATTCAATTATCTGTACAAAATTCATGGGTGATATAATTTTGTTCGAATTAACTCCAAATATTTAAGAATTCAAGTAAATTAGGCTAAGTGAAACCTAATAAGTGCAGCTTGAAACAATTTTCAATGATAATTTTTTTTTTCAGGATACGGAAGAATTGTTCTGGCAATCATATCCTTTTGGTTTATGTCAACTAACTACGTTGTTTCTGGATGGTGTTATGTAATTAGCGCCCTTCTGGACAGTGTAGATGGGCATGCAGCAAGAGCCTTCAATCAGAGTGAGTATACAATTTTTTGTTCCCCCATTTGCATCGATCTGGAACATGAACTATGCCACAAGCAATTAAAATAAATTCGTACGTGTGACTGAGAGACGTCAGAACTTTTCATGAATAAACAAACAAAATTGAGTTCACGTTGGAGCCGACGGGAATTAAGTATAAAAATATGCAACCACTCAACCGTTTTTCGTTTGAAAAATACTTGTTGAAATTATAGAAAAATGTTTGAGCGAATTAAAGACTTTTTGACTAACCTTTGAAATGCAAATCAAAGAGTCACTCTTTCATTGCGGTTGCAATCGGATGAATAAAATAAGACGCCTAAGATTTGCGTATTTCTTATCATATTCGGTTAAGATTGTGTGGCTTCGCTTGATGTGCTTTGTTTTCTAAATTTAGCTCACAGATATTCGTTTGTGATTCCGAGCAATATATGTTTGGGTGTGGTAAGAAAGTAAACAAACAGCTTACCCAAACAATTTCATTCGTAATCTAAATGTTATGTTACTCTTTAACAGGTACCCGCTTTGGGGCAATGCTCGACCAGTTGACGGATCGTTGTGGAACTATGGGTCTCCTGGTGACACTCAGCTACTTCTATCCTGACTACATGTTCTATTTCCAGCTTTCGATGGCAATTGATGTAGCCTGTCATTGGTTATACATGCAAACGTAAGGCGTAATTCAAACTATACGTTTTCTATTTATTTATAATTTACCATAATAGGAGCGTCACAGTTGGAAAATCTTCCCACAAATCCTTTGATGTAAATGAAAATTTCATCATGCGACTCTACTACCAAAAGGATGTTCTAACCTTCATGTGCTGTGTTAACGAGGCTTTTTACATTTCACTGTATCTGCTTCACTTCACATCTGGCCCAATGAGTAAGTATACCAAATTGATTGTTGTGTCACATAAAATATAAAATATTTTTTCGTTTAACTAGTATTAAGCTGCTCACTTTTCAAAATTGCGGCATTTATAACCGCACCATTTGCGGTCTTAAAAACCCTCATATCCGTTCTCCATGCATATGTTGCTGCAATTGATTTGGCCGCTTTAGATGTCCGCGAGCGCGAAGAAAAACGAAAAGCAACGGATCTCTCGAAAAAGGCCGAGTAAACCCGCAGAACATTCGCTTCCATCAAAGAATTCCAAGTGGCGAAAAGGGAGAGATTTCCCTTTGCAATTAACAAAGCTATAAATATTCCTTTATAATTTATTTGATAAAATATTATATTTAATTTAACACTTAAGAATACCTAAAACTCGTCGTGTCAAAGAGAACTATTTGACTATGAACGCTGTGTATTTATTTAAAAATTAAGATTTTAGCAAAGCACTTGTTTGTTTGTTTAAATATATTTTAAAATTAGAAAATAATTATCAAAAATTGTAACTTAGAATGAAGTGGTTGGCAAGCTATTGCATTTTTTAATTGACCTTACTGAGAACAAAAGCGGGGAGAAAACCAATGAGGGAACTTAAATAATATTTTTCATAAGATGCCTGCCTGAGAGTAACGAGCTGACAGCTCCAAGGAATTTCCTTTTTACATACAAATTTTATATTTGTCTTCGATTATGTTTTAATTTTTGTATGACATTTATTGTAAAAAGATAAATTTTCCTGTGTGTAGTTTAAACAAACGGTTTTTTGTGTATTGTATTGTTGTATATTGATGTGAATTTAAAAAATGAAATAAAAAATGTTTACAAATTCAAACTATTCAACTTTTAATGCTATTGACGATACATCCATTCGACACTTAACCTGACTGCCAATGTAAAGGTATGTTTTATGTGCTTAGGTCTTTTGAAACATTTTTAGAAGTTCGGTCCTCTTTTTCTCTGTTGAGAAGGTTAGTGCCAACTTGTATGCAATACTGACTATCAAAAAATAAATGACTGAGTACAGCGTACTCGGTCAAATGTGTTTAATTTAATTTGTAACTTGAATGTAACAGTTTGGTCCAGGAGTATAAACTTGCTGTGAAAAAATTATCGTTCGCAGTACTTCTAAACTTGCCGTGATTATCAATTTTTTCGGTCGGAATCGATATAAAATATCTTTTTGTACTAGATTTATAATTCAGGTGTTATTATAGTTTGAGGAAATTGATGATTTCAATTGGTCGCAAATTATAATGGCATAAATTCCTTTGTCATGTGGAATTGACTCCATCTATGAGTATTTGAGTACTTTACTACAATTTGGTTCTTAGATTTACTACAATTCAGTATTGCAAATTATTAATTATTGGGAAGCTCTGGTAAGTTTTTCCTTTCCAGTCCTCGAACCATCTAGATTCAGTGCTAAAAAAGCCAACAATTTTTTTCAGTTATTTAATTGAGCTTAAATATGTGCACGAGAAGCTACACAAGACAATGAATTTTTAAAGCACAGTCCGACAGAACTTGTAGAAGAAGAATTGTATTGTAAAATAGTGGTGAAATAAGTTCGTGAAAAAAGAGACAGACGGGGAAAATCATATTATTCAATCAATCATATTCACTCTTAACCACATTAGAACATAAACTATGACGCATTCGTTAAGGTGATAGAAATTGGCTGTATTGGTGCCCACATGCAGAGGTTATACAGAGTCCGGAAAAGAGGAGAAGCGCTCTATTAACGCTCGCTTATATATAACGGCTAGCGCGTTTGTCGTATCCTGATGCCGAATAGTTTCCCATCGACGAAATGGCTTTGAAGACGTTTATCCAAACGATGAAGGATAGGCAATTGCAAATGGCCGGAAAAAAGAGAACACTTTATTAGGCACTGGCATTCACCTCGACGATAAGTGAACGAGGAAGTGACAGCCAACGTAACGACATCTACAGCTACAGTGGAAATTCTAGCAATAGCCAAATCCTCTCATATTTTCTTGTAATCTAGTGTAACAAAAATTCACGAGATTGTTATTGAAAATGACATTTCATGGGGCCATTAAATACCATCCGTATGCCGAGAATAGGGCGTAATTGGCCTAAGCCTCAATGAACCGTAATGAAAACAAAAACAATTTTTAATTTTGAGAAGTGAATTTTATGTCGATTTGCATTGTCCCAGCTACAACTGTCAAGAGCAGAGCCAACTGATGTCATAGGTGCTCTTGCTATATAGTAATGATGTGATGTTTTTGATTGGTAATCCGGAAGACTTCCGTACTCTTCTGAAAGTGTTCGCTTGCTATTAAAATGACTGTTGCTGTCGTGCAGAAAAGATAAATTTCCTTCTGGCTTTCAATTCAGAATCAAAACCAGAAGGACTAACACATTCAAACGTCATATTCGATGTATTTAATTTTTGTTGCTGATGCATTTAATATTTCTTCAATTTTTACGAGCTAAGCTAAAAATTATAATCAAATTTAATTAAACAAATAAAGAAATAATATTAGGTATAATAAAATAATATTTTAATGGCTCATATTATTTTTCTTCCATCCCCTTCATCGTCATCAGGTTGATAGTGAGGGGGAACGGAAATATTTACAAACACTTCAAATTCAAATGAAAAATGTTTGCTTGTTCGAAAGTGTAACGTAGTGTATGTCTAAACGAACAGATAATCGATATCTCAATGTCAATCTTCGATTACATAGATCATGTCTGTTCGGCTCTAGATGTTCGTCCATGCAGATCGAACTGCGATCTTATTTAATATTAATTTACTTACTTTAATTAAAATACTTGTATCTTTCTTTAACAATAAAGAAACGTATTAATTGGCGACGAGGAATAAAACAATCCATTAAATTAAAAGGAAACACAGAATAACGAAAGGATGGCGGCAAAATTTGGCGATTTGGGGCAGTTCAACGTGGCAGAAGGAAAATGGCAGATTTACGTAGAACAAATGGAATTTTTTTTCGAGGCCAATCAAATTGCTGACGACAAAACAAAAAAAGCAATTTTTCTTTCTTCATGCGGAATGGAAACATATATGCTCTCGAAATCGCTCGCAACACCAGAAAGCATTGCAGAAGAAAAGGTTACTTATAAAATAGCCATTGGCTTGCTAACCACACATTTTTGCCCACCACCAAACCAGATCGTACAAAGATATAAATTTTATCGCCGAGATCAAAGGGACGACGAGTCCATACCAGAGTACGTAGCAGCGTTACGCAAATTAAGTCAGGGTTGCCTTTTTAATGATGAGATGATTAGGGACCGACTAGTTTTTGGCATAAAGGACGAGCATCTGCAGAGGCGATTATTATCAAACGATAAATTAACGTTGAAAATCGCACAAGAAGAAGCCGTAGCCAGTGAAGCAGCTCAGAAAAATATCAGCACACTGAAATCAGAAGCCAGTACCACCATCCAGACAGAAGTCCACAGAGTTTCTTACAGTAAGGACAAGAGAAACCAGCCAACCAGGGACCAGAGCCAAAAATGTTTTCGGTGCAAGGGAAATCACTCGCCAGAATCGTGCCGATGTAAGGAGTTAGAATGCAGATACTGCAGGAAAATTGGACACATCGAAAAGGCATGCATTACAAAAATTAAATCAGGTGGCAAGAAAGCAGTAGTGCAGAATAAACAGCGGCGAAATGTAAATTGGGTAGACGTTCAGCCAAAGAACAGCCGGGACTACGTATTAAAAGTTGCCAGTAACCAGAGGTCATCAATACAAAGGACAATTTCGATTTGTCAACGACCAGTCCAGATGGAAGTAGATTCTGGAGCCAGCCATTCGATAATCGGGAAAAAGTTGTATAAGCGGAATATCTCACATATCAAACTGCAACCAAGCCAGATAAAGTTACGAACATGGGGAACAGTTAAATACTTGGGGGTGTGTGGAGAAATTTTGGTTCCAGTGACATTAAAGGGAACAAATTATCAGTTACCATTAGTAGTTCTTTGCGGTGATGGACCAGCGTTAATTGGAAGGAATTGGTTTGACGAATTAGGTATTCAGGTAACCAGTAACCTAAATAGAGTCGAATCAGAAATGCCACACTTGTTCCGTTTTTAACAATCATCTTGGAGACTACAATGGAGAAACCATCAAACTTTAAATGTTAAGTACGGTAAAGCCAAAATTTTTTCGATATCGCCAGGTTCCTTTCGCATTAAAGGGAAGGGTCGAAGAAGCACTCCAAACAATGGTAGATGATGGTGTCCTCCGACCAGTCACCAGTAGCGAATGGGCGACGCCAATAGTTCCAGTCATAAAACCAGATGGAAATATTCGAATTTGTGGAGATTATAAGTGCACGGTTAACCAGATGTTATGCAAAGATACATATCCAATGCCAACAAATACAGAGGTTTTCGCTGCTTTAGCAAACTGTAAATGGTTTTCAAGATTATATTTAGATCGAGCATATACCCAAGTGAAAGTAGACGATAATTCTGCCAGGATCTTAACGCTAAACACACACCGTGGACTTTTTGAAGTAACAAGGTTACCTTTTGGAATTTCTGCAGCGCCGAGTATTTTTCAACGGGTAATGGAAGGACTTCTAAAGAACATCCCAGGAGTAGTTGTATATTTGGACGACATACTCATAGGTGGCACCACCAATCAAGAAATGTGGGAACGAGTTCGCAGCACACTTCAACGTATAGAGCAAGCCGGTTTTAAACTAAAAGGAAACAAATGTATCTTTGGAGTCTCGGAAGTAACGTTTTTGGGTTTCAAAGTTAATCAGGAAGGAGTACAACCTACAGATGAGAAAGTAAGAGCTATTTCTCGTGCCCCAGAACCAGTCAACAAACAGCAGCTGCAAGCATTTCTTGGACTTTTAAATTTTTATGATCGTTTCCTGAAAAACAAAAGCAATATCTTGGAACCACTCTACCAACTCCTGAAGAAGAACACACCGTTTAGATGGGGAAGTGAACAAAAACGAAGCTTCTGTAAAGCTAAAGAATTACTTCAGTCAGACAAACTGTTGGTTCATTTCTCAGCTCAACTACCCCTACTGCTCTGCGGAGATGCATCACCTTACGGAGTGGGTGCAGTTCTTGCGCATAGGATGCCGGATGGTCGCGAAGCACCCATTGCTTTTGGATCCAGAACGCTTCAGGCTGCGGAACGGAACTATTCACAGCTAGACAAGGAAGCATTATCCATCATTTTTGGAATAAAAAAGTTTCACCAGTTCTTGAGTGGGAGGCAGTTCACCATTATAACGGATCACAAGCCTTTGGTGGGACTATTCAACCCAGCAAAGACAATTTCTCAACACATTTCACCACGGATGCTACGTTGGTCATTGATGTTAGGAGCATATCAGTATGATATCCAGTACCGAGCAGGGAAGGACCATCAGAACGCAGACGGTTTAAGTCGACTACCGCTGGATGAGGAGAAAGTCGAGATTCCAGATGTTCCTGAAATTTTATACTTCGGAGAAGCAGAAAATAAGTTTCTTGTTATAGCGAGAGAAGTTGCTCAAGAGACCAGAAGGGATCCAGTGCTATCAAAAGTGATGTGGCACATTCAGCGTCGAGTCTGCGATCTCCCAGAGAAGTCACCCCTGTTTCAACCGTTTGCTACCAGAATCCAGGAGCTTTCCGTCAACGCTCAGTGTTTGCTGTGGGGATCCAGAGTAATCATACCAGAAAAGCTACGACAAAGAGTTCTTAACATGCTCCATGAAGTTCATCAGGGCATGACAGCGATGAAAGCAACAGCACATAGTTATTTTTGGTGGCCAGGCCTTGACAGCGAGATAGAGAAAACCGCCAGACAGTGTAAACAATGCGCCAAGGTAAGCAAACATCCTCCAGCTGCACCTGCAAAGCCGTGGCCGTTAAGTCAAAAATCATGGTCACGCTTGCACATAGATTATGCGGGTCCGATTTTAGGTGCTTACTTCTTGATCGTAGTTGATTCTTATAGTAAATGGGTCGAAGTAACTACGACTAAAAACACCAGTTCAACAAGGACCATTGAAATGATAAGGGATATATTCGCTACGCATGGAATTCCTGATACGATCGTCTCGGATAATGGTCGTAATTTCGTTTCGAATGAATTCGAATCGTACCTAAAAGCAAGTGGTATCAGGCATATATGTACGCCACCATATCATCCAGCATCAAATGGGCAGGCGGAGAGGTTCGTGCAGACAATAAAGAATCATTTGAAGAAGATGTCAACAACAAATATCCGGAAAAGTCTAGCTAATATACTTTTACGACTACGTACAACTCCAAACTCCAATACCAATGATAGTCCGGCTGAACTCTTAATGGGAAGGAAACTGAGGACCATTTTAGACCGGTTACATCCCGAAGGTAACTTAAGCAGAGAGGAGTTTAAGATAGATGTCCAAATGCAAAAGGCCTAGTCATCTAGAAGCTTTACAAATGGTGAAGATGTTTGGTATAGAAATTTCGGTAGAGGAGGGAAGTGGTTGCCTGGAACAGTTCAAGGATCAGGTGACAGGAATTACGAAGTTGAAGCAGAAGGAAGTATTCATTCAAGACACATTGACCAGATAAGGAAGCGAGTTCCGAGTCGAACACAGCAACATCATCAACGTGTTCAAACCCCAGTACCAGTCCAGTTGAGTGAATCTCTTCCGACAAATCAACAAAGTATCCACATAAGTCCAGGTTTTCCAGATGAGGAATCCATTTTAACTGACCAGCCAGTTTTTGAAAATTTGTCATCTACAAGTAAAACTGAAGTATCATCAACAACAAGTAGAGACGTATCATCGGAGCAGAATATAACACCAAAAGAAGATTCCCAGAAGATTGGATGATTACTTGATGGGGGAGGAACTGTAACGTAGTGTATGTCTAAACGAACAGATAATCGATATCTCAATGTCAATCTTCGATTACATAGATCATGTCTGTTCGGCTCTAGATGTTCGTCCATGCAGATCGAACTGAGTATCTTATTTAATATTAATTTACTTACTTTAATTAAAATACTTGTATCTTTCTTTAACAATAAAGAAACGTATTAGAAAGTCATCCCGGATCGGAGATTTATTATGTTGCTAATCGAACGAAGTTGCAATTTTCTGTACCAACTTGATCTGGTTTTCACTTTGGGAAAAAATTAGTTCAATTTAAAAATTATCGTATAGATTTTCCAAAAGTATGATGAATTTTAATATAAAATAATTATATATCCTTAATAAATAATAACTAATACTACGCCTAGTAAATATAATCAATCATGTGCTTTTCTGTTCTGAACTGATTTCGAATTTGTTCATTAAACACAGCTAATCCCAGAGTGAAACCGAAAAAAAAATTGAAAATGTCATGTCATGGGGGCGGCCATTAAATACCATATAACTCCTTATGCAAGCTTGCCATTGGATTTGCACGTAAAAGCCAATGTACATAAGTGCGAGTTATACTATGTGTATGAATAGCTGAGTAAGTGGAACGTTTCAAAAGAATTTAAAAGAAAACCTATCCTAGGTGGTTGACGAGAATAGGGCGTAATTGGCTTGAGCCTCAAAGAACCGTTATGAAAACAAAAACAATTTTTAATTTTGAGGAGTGAATTTTATGTCGATTTTCATTGGCCCAGCTACAACTGTCAAGAGCAGAGCCAACTGATGTCATAGGTGCTCTTGCTATATATGTAGTAATGATGTGATGTTTTTAATTGCTAATCCGGAAGACTTCCGTACTCTTCTGAAAGTGTTCGCTTGCTATTTAAATGACAGTTGCTGTCGTGCAAAAAAGATAAATTTTCTTCTGGCTTTCAATTCAGAATCACAACCAGAAGGACTAACACATTCAAACGTCATATTCGATGTATTTCATTTTTGTTGCTGATGCATTTAATATTTCTTCAATTTTGAATAGCTAAGCTAAAAATTATAACCAAATTTAATTAAACAAATAAAGAAATAATATTAGGTATGATAAAATAATATTTTAATGGCTCATATTATTTTTCTTCCATCCCCTTCATCGTCATCAGGTTGATAGTGAGGGGGAACGGAAATATTTACAAACACTTCAAATTCAAATGAAAAATGTTTGCTTGTTCGAAAGTCATCCCGGGTCGGAGATTTATTATGTTGCTAATCGAACGAAGTTGTAGTTTTCTGTTCCAACTTGATCTAGCAGTTTTCACTTTGGGAAAAAATTAGTTCAATAGAACACAATTTAAAAATATCGTATAGATTTTGCAAAAGTATGATGAATTTTAATATAAAATAATTGTATATCCTAAATTCATAATAACTAAATATAATCAATGAATCATGTGCTTTTCTGTTCTGAACTGATCTCGAATTTATTCATTTAACACAGCTAATCCCAGAGTGAAACCGATACAAAACGAAACAACTTTGAACAAATCCAAATGTATTTGACAGTTCTCTTTTAAAAGACAACGCACCTACACCCAACTCAGAAGAATTTTGTTTTGTAGAAATTTATTCCTATTACTTTTGTGGCTCACCAAATGTTTAAGAATTCTAAAAATGCAAAGTTTAGCAAAAGCACGAGCATACATTTTAAATCATTCTAAAAAATCACATGATTGACGCGAAAACGAAGAGGAAGAAGACTCTTAATTCTGTGTTTACATTGTAAAATTAATGCAAATAAAATGGAAATAGTTTCTTCAAATTTTGATAAAATATGCAGAACTTGCATGAAAACAAGCACAAAACCTTTCATGGAAATATGCCATTACAAAGTTCAAGTACAACAAGAGGAGCTTAAGGTATTGGAAGCGCTTGATGCAATTTGCACGATTCAAATAGATCCAAGTGATGCTCTCCCTCAAGGAATATGCACGGAGTGCATTAAAATTTTGGTAGAGGCGTATAGATTTCAAAAACTTTGTTCAAGATCAGATCAGTGCTTGAGGACTGCCCTTGCGGAAAAAATGGTTAGCGAACAAAAAATTAATACGGAGCTACTGCTGAAAGAGTTGCTCTCTGGAGACGATGACAGAATGATGATTTTAAAAACAGAAAACACCTCGGATGATTATGTAAACGAAACGGCATTGTAAGTTAAACAAGTTCATTAGTATTGTAGTTAGAAAATTAGAAAGTGGAACTTTTAGGACTTGCAGTGCCCTGGATTTACCTTCCACGAAGGATAAAGATGAACCTAAAGGAGAAAAGAAAACCACACCAGCCGAAGACAAAACTGATGAAGATCAACAATCGGAGTATAGTATGGATGACGACGACAACAATTACGACGATGAGGAGGATGTCAAAAGCACAACAAACACTTCAACTGACCCAGCTGACATTGAAATTGAAAAGTATTATTAACATGTGTGCTATTTTAGAAAATCATTATTTTGCATATTTGTATTGTAGGCCAAATCCCCGCAATCGTCGCAGTGCTTGCCATACGTGCGAAGCTTGTGGCAAGTCTTTCGACCGAATGCATCGTCTCAATCGTCATATGAATGTGCATAAAGCAGAGGGGCGACCACATGAGTGCGAACATTGTAAACGACGTTTTACTAAAGAAGCTCTCCTGAAACGCCACGCTATAACCCACGAGAATAATTTCCTAGAAAAAGCCGAACAACAAAAAAACAATCCCGATGGCTATAAGTGTCCAGAATGTCCACGGAAATTTCTCAAACAAGAATCACTGGCTTCTCACATGCGTTCACATCGCAAAAACGCCGATCCAGCGAAGAACTACACATGTGAAATTTGTTCAAAGGTATTTTCGAGACTATACCGCCTTACTAGGCACAGAAAGCTGCACGAAGAGAACCGTAAATTGAGCTGCGACATTTGTGGAAAAACCTTTGGTCTGAGCTCCCATTTAATTGACCATCTTAACAAGCACAGCGGTATTAAACCGCATGTTTGTCATTACTGTGATAAATGTTTGTATGGCAGCTTTTTCGGTTTTGGTAATTTAAATATTTTATTTCCACAGCCTTTTTGCAAGCATGCACGCTCAAGGACCATCTGCGAACGCACACCGGCGAACAACCGTTCCTCTGTTCAGAATGTGGCAAAGCATTTAATAATTCGAGTAATCTACGACAGCATCAGTTAAGACATACTGGCATCAAACGGTATCAGTGTCCAGAGTGTCCGAGCAAGTTTACATGCAAGAGTGGACTTTCCTCTCATATGAGCACTCACCGCAGCCAGAAGCCATTTGGTTGTGATATTTGTGGATCCAGATTTACCAAACCATACTCGCTTAAAAAGCACGAACGGATCCACACTGGTGAGAAGCCATACAAGTGTGACTATTGCGAAATGAGGTGAATAATTTATTCGCTTTACATTTAAAAATTTTATATTTGATTTTGTTCCTTTCAAGATTCATTTGTTCGGATCACATGAAGCGGCACAGACGGACACATACTGGAGAGAAACCATACGCTTGCAAGTACTGCGACCGGTCGTTTGCGCAATCAAACGATATGATCAAACATCTGCGCTCCCACGTTGGTGAGAACGTCTACAAATGCGAGCAGTGCGAAAAATCTTTCCGGCTGAGTACAGAGCTGAAAAAGCACATTACAGAGCACTACAAAGTCGAAAAGGCTCTCTTGAAGGATTAGGTGGCGTTGAGAATTAGTCTCTGTAATGCATTTTCTTCGATGCTACTCTGTCGTTTTTTGGAGTTTTGAATGTCGATTTGCAAATTAATAAAGAATAAAGTTACAATTTTGTTGTGACAAGAATTTTCTTATTAAACTGTTTCCTTACTATTCTGGGTCTGCTACTTTATTCTTGAAGTTATGTATAAAAACTACGGGTACGACAATATATCTGTGGGAACAAGGAATAACATCATAAGTCGACTTATGTCGAAATTGTTACACAATCTGATGGGCAATAAGCGATTCTATCTGTCATATTTTTTTCGTGTTTTTATCTCTTACGGTTTATAAACTACACTCAAAAGAAATATGACATAAGCCTTAAATCTACACAGCTTGCACTAGGAAAAACAACATAAGTACAATCCTCTAATTTCTATTTCCTACTTAGGCTCTTATGCCAAAACAAAAAACCTTATAAACAAACACACACATAAGTTTTGCGATCATAAGTTTACTTCTGTAGTTTTTCCAAATTCCTTTTTGTAAAAAGACCAAAGGCGTAAGTCGACTTAACCGAGAATTAACTAAATGTTTAAAAAAGTAAAAACGACATAAGTCATATTTTAATCAAATTTATCAAATCAACTATGAATGGACAAAAAAGGTATTATTATTAAATAAAAATAAATTCCTCCAGTTGTTCTTGATTTGTAATCACAAGCCAAACATTTAAATCGCTCTCATCATAAATCGCCAATCTGACTTGGGGTTTGTTAGTTTAGTTTCAACATTAATTTTTTCCGTGCGTAACTATTACCTAAGTTCTGCCTCACAGTCACATCACAAAACAAACATAACTATTTAAATATGCGCCACCCTAATCTGCTTTGATTCCTTATCATTTCTTACGTCAAATCCAAAAGTCAAAAACATATGTTTCGTGTTATTTTTTTAACAAAACGTCGTTAAAATATGCAACACAACATAACTTACAAATAAAATTCATCCCAGCTAAATAAATGCTTGCCTCAAGTAAAACAAGTTCTCTGCGCATTTGTCGGGAAGGCCACGCAAATGCGCTTGCCCTTAATAAAGACCACACTCAGATCGCGGTAGCCGGTCGAAGTTGTAAGTGGCCTACTCCATTCCTAATTAGCTTGAATTTCATTGTCTTATCCCCTTTTCTACAGTATTGAAGGTATTCGCCATAGATTCTTATGGATTCACGGAAATATGTAACATGCGAGGCGGCAAAAACCAAAACCTCAGCTATTCATCAAATGACGTAGCGTGGAGTACGCTAGACAGCAACATACTTGCCACAGCTGCCACCAATGGGGTTGTATCCGTCTGGGATCTCTCAAAGTTTGGACGACAAAAGCAATTGCTTGTATACAATGAGCATGAGCGAACTGCACACACTGTAACGTTTCACAGTAGTGAGCCTTACCTTCTGATATCGGGATCACAAGACGGCACCATCAAGTGCTTCGATACGCGATATGAGAAATCAGTGTTCACATACTTCAGCAATTCGGAGAGTGTGAGAGACGTAAAATTTAGTCCGCATGCGACGAATATTTTCTCAGCAGTCTCTGAAAATGGAACTGTCCAATTGTGGGACCTAAGAAAGTGAGTATCAGACAGTAAAAGTGAATGAGTCTTTTAATGAAGTTGTTGAATTTAGGCCAGACAAATGCCTCTTGCAGTTTACTGCCCACAGTGGACCGATATATACGTGCGATTGGCATCCAACAAAGAACTGGCTGGCAACAGGGAGTAGAGATAAGCAAATTAAGGTCAGACATTTGTCAATTGTGCTTCCAATGATTGAATCCAATTATTATTTTTTTTATAGGTGTGGAATATGGATGGAAAAGCTTCGCTGGAACATACGATACACACAATTGCTGTGGTTGGGCGAGTGAAGTGGCGACCTGAACAAACGTTAGTACAACAACTGCTAAAGAGTATCAACTTAATTATATTTTTGGTGTTATATTTCTTAGCTATCACATTGCCAGCTGTGCACTTGTGGTTGACTATAGCATTCACATTTGGGACATAAGACGGCCATATATTCCGTTTGCCTCATTCAACGACCACACAAATGTGACTACTGGTATCGCTTGGAAGGGTAATGACTCGCAGATTCTCCTTTCGACCAGCAAAGACTCAACAATATACCAACATGGATTCAGTGATGCGTCACGACCTGCTCTAAAAGCAAATCCTCAAGGTGCAAGTCTGAATCACAAAGACGATATACTTCACGCTATAAAGGTTAAAGTGAACGTCACTCAAACTGCCTCCAATCCCAAGGGCAGTGCTTTGCAGTGAGTAAATTTCAAATACAAAATATCCAGTTAAGTAAAATTTAATGTTTCAGAGGTAAGCAAAAAACATCGCCAAGCGGTGATCAATTCCATATGGCGCAATCAGTTATGCACAAGTTCCTACTCAAACCATCTGTAAGTTATTGCTACTATATTGCAGTTGTTTATATTTAATTGGATTTACAGTATACCGGCTACATTGGCGATCAGAAGCATGGACAACTGCAAGAATATGAATGTTTCATTGGCTGTGCCAAAGAGTTCATTCTTACGGCGAAAAATTTTACAGAAATATGCGACCATAACGCGAACGTATCCAAAAAGTTCGGAAAACATAGTGTAAGTCAGTTAAAAGCACGGTTTTGCCGGGGGACAATTTATTTCTTCGTTTTTTTAGGCAACAACCTTTTGGAAGTTTGTCAAAATGCTGTACGGCACTGCAGAGTTTAGCAATCAAAAAATCGAACAGAGAAGTTCGTTTTCCACTCAAAAAAGTGTGACATCCAATCGGCGTTTAGCTCAAACAACGCATAAGCTCGAAAGCAATTGGGACAACGGGGCAAAGAACACACCCAACGATGATGATGAGGAGGACAGCACCAAGGACGATCTTAACGACCGAAAGCAGAATCCCCAGTTCAACTCTGTGATCTTATCCGAGAATCAAATTTTAGATGACATAACCTTCGAAAACTTCGATTTGCTCCGAAACGGATTCTTGTATATGGGTCCACCAGATTTTACAAAAGCTTTCTCGTTGCCAGACACAGCTCTGCATCATGACGTGCAGGCAGCACGGCCTCAGCAAGAGTTAAAATCAGAGAAACGTGAGACTTCTCCCGTAAGATTGTTTCATAACGCTATTTCCAGATAATAGTAATAAATGTCTCGTTTCCTGTTCCTGTTTAGCCTCCTGATAAACCTTGTCTTTTGAAAGTGTCAACCGTACCTGCTATACCAATGTGGGAACCACATCAGTTTATAGCTGATTCACTGAAGCTCCAGAGTGACGTAGGCGATGTTCAAACAGCACTCTGTGTTCTCATTGCAATGGGTGACGCCCGCAAGTTTCTGCCCATCGAAGAGAGCCTTATTGAGGAATGGTTTCACTCCTACATAGAGCTACTGCATCGGTACCAACTGTGGAATGAAGCGGGGCAGATAATAAATCTTTCGTGGATCGGATCAGTGAGGGAACTCAACAACCAGTCCACCTCCGTGCATACTAACTGCGGCGATTGTGGACGACCACTAAATGGAGCTGTTGGCTGGTACTGTGCCAAATGCAAGTCCATGCAGAGTTCAAAGTGCTGCGTCTGCGGGTTAGTTGTGCGAGGCTTGTATGCCTGGTGTCAGGGTTGCTCGCATGGTGGCCACTTGGAGCACTTGAAAGAGTACTTTTCGTCGAAGTCTGTATGCCCAAAATGTGGACATTTGTGTGAATATAATTAAATGTAAGTAACTTTTTCTAATTTCATAATTAAAATAAAAACAAATTCTTCACAACAAGAGTTTATTTAATAATTTTTCTCATGCCTAACATTTGGTTAGATTATTCGCACAACTGGATAAATAATTTTTGCGTTAGTGGTTATTTGTTATTTAATAAAGTTTAAGTAAATTTTCTAAGCCGCCGATGTTGACGGCATTGAGAGTAAAATATCGTTAATGAACTGTTCAGGAGCCTCGATCAAGTTCAGAAGACCTGCAATGGGGGAAGAAACAACAAATCAGATGATTATTGTGATGCAAGAAGAAAAAGTAAAAACAAAAAAAAACTCATTTCCACTTACCAGCTACGTCACAAAACTCGCCAAACGATGTACAGGGGAGATATTCATCTGTGAAGGTCTGCAGAATGGTATCGGTAGCCTTGAGCATGACTTCATCGTGCTTGCGGATATAGTCGAACAATGAGATGGGCCAGTCCTCTTGTGTGGGTACTGACTTGAATAGTTGACTGTAGATCAAGTCGACCATTGCCCACATCATCAGGAAGGGTTTGTAAACACTGTACTCCTTGGCTTGTCGGTCAGTGGCCGAAAGAAGCGCCTTGCATTGGACTGAGGGCGAGGTGTGACGTGCCTGTGCCACAGCTATGAGTCGTTTCATGTGCGCCACCTTGTATTTGTTCCAGTTAGCCTGATTGTGAATGGCTAGCGAGAGAGTGAGCAAGTATAGGGATCCTTCCACATCGTAGGCGCACTCCAGCCACTTTTCAGAGGGAGCAGCTGTAAGGAAAGTCTGCAATGTTTTCTCCTCTCGGGTTGCTGACCTGGATGAGAGCAGCAAGTAGACCGAATAGAACAGAAGGTAGGGAACAAAGTGCATGTTTGACTGTGGACCACCGCCTCCGGCATCATCATGGAAACTCTTCTCCCAAGCAAAGCGAATAAGCAGCAATTTCAGATCGTGAATACTGCTGGTGAATGAAATGTCGCAGCGTTGGGTACTCTCCTGCATGTAGCTGCTGTGACGAGCCATGCATGCTGAAAAGGCAGACTCCGAGACCTCTGGACCCCAAAGAGGCAGCAATCCATTGCAGCGGGTATTAGCGTTTTGCAGACTGGCGCGCTCCCACTCATCTCGCCCTCTTGCCAATCTGATGGCCGAGGTGTGGCAGTCAACGTGAACCACATTGAAATGGGTTACAGTGGTGTAGCCCACAGTCTTTCGAGTCTTAAGTTCGTACTCCTCCACATTAGTTCGCTTGGTAAAAGTATATATACCCAAGACCTTTGCTGGTTGGCAGGCGTAACCCTCTCGACAAATGAAACAGGTTAGTCCAGTCTCGTCTCGTAATTTTTCGATTTTCTGCAATATGGAGCCCTTGGCTGTTACCTGGCCCTTTTCATTCGTCCTCATGCCGAGCGCGTCGAGTTGCTTTTCTCGTGTGGCCATGGCCAGTCGTTTCTTCTCGGCTCTGGTAAAGTCTCTGACCTCTTGCACCCTTTTGGCTGTGACTTCGTCGGTGCATAGCGCCTCCAAGAGATTCTCTGCCAAACTGCCAACATGTTCGTCGCTGGAAACTTGTTCCAGCCGGTGAATTATCGGAATAATGTCCTTACTGACGGCAACTTGAGTAGCCTCGTGTTTAGTGGCCAAACCCGTAAGGAACCGGAGAATATACTTCAGACTGGGTCGAGATATAAACTCCTTCAACTCGTCCGAATCGGTTCGCAGCAATGTGGGCTTGACGCAAGGCGCATGCTTAGTGATATAGCCAATTGCCTCGTCAACTATTTCCAGGCTGATAATGTAATCTTTTAAGGTTCCTCCAATGGAATTGTGCTCGATTTGGTTGGTCAGTACGCAAAACAGTTCCATCTTAAATTCATCTTCGGGTGTTTTCTCCGCATCGAATTTGGTAAAATGAAGGGTCGCCTTAAAGTGTTCACACAGCAATGCCATCTTCACCTCATTTCCATAGACGAGCGCCGCTAGTACACGAATCAAATGGCGCAATACTGACGGATTGTTTCTTACATTTGCGCAATTTGTGCATGAAATCAGCGCTGTTACATATTCGGGCCCACCGAAGGTTAACGAAAACTGCAAGAAAGAATCCAATGTATCGCTGGCAGCTTTTGAGAGAATTGTCTCCATGATTTCCAGCAACTGTTCGGTAACTGATGATTGAATTGGAACATCATTTTCGGCGGATTGCAGGCAAATCTGAAGGACTTTCAAGAGAGTGTTTATTGCTCCCAATTCTGGCTGACACAACACCTCTTGGCATCGCCGCACTTTCACACAGATCAAGAACAACTTCAGAAGAACCTGTATCAGCTCTCTGGTACGCGAAAGATTCTGTAAACTAGAGATCCGGTCCAACATCACCTTTAGGCCATTGCAATCGGCCAAAACATTTGCCATTCTGTAGAGCTGCTCCGTATCCACTTCTTCCTGGCTTTTGTTGTTTAGGGTTTCAATAAATTCTTCAGTGGCGTCACCCAACAAGCCGCGCATTCGATAGACAACCCGCATTGCATCCCTCTCTCCGCCCTCGGCGAGCCAAACCTTCTTGTAGACATCTTTAACAGGCAGGTCCAAGCTAATAATCTTGTTGTTCACTAGCAGTTCCATTCCGTTGTCATCTTCGAGCAGTGCAATCAGTTCACAATCCGTGCAAATCTTGTTCTTAACATCCCGCATTAGGGGACCCAAACCGACCTCAGATGAAGGATAGGGATTGCCCAGCATGCGACCTTGCAAAAAGTCCTCCTGTTGCGGATCCTTTTCCAACAACATAAAGAACTCGCTCTCGTCGTTCTCCTCAGGGTGAATTATAGAATATAGGCGTTCGAAGATAAACACCGGCGTCTTTATGTCATTCATGCGGGTCTTCTCCACGGTATCGATGAGGATTTCCATGAAGGCGCGTGTTTCTTCCTCCGTACCGCTGGTCATCTCTTCCAGCATTTCCAGTAGCTTTTCCTGGGCATCGTCAATCAAACGTGTGCGTTGAACAACAAGTTTTCTTAACGACAAATATCCCTCCAGCACGGGCCCCAGCAGCCTAGTCTTGTATGCTTGCCTTATAGATGGATTCTCAAGGAACATCGACAGCAATTCAACAAACTGCCGGAGCGCATAACCTTGTGCGAGATCCGAGGAGAGAGTGGTTTCCTCCAAGCAATGAATGTTCACAATTTCCGCTGACAGCAGCTGCGAAATTTCCGTAAGAACTCCTCTCAGTGCTAGATACTGCCTCCATGGGGAATCTGAAGCAAGTGATCTGTAAAGAGTCAAGAACTCGGCACTGGTTTCTCCCGACTCGCCAACATACTTCAGGAATCCGGTGAGCAAATTTAACAGTTCTCTCTTGCGTTCATGTGTTCGACTGAGTGAGGTAACTAGCGAACAGGCAAGTTGTCGTCCGAATCGGGAATTCGCATTGAATAGTATCGGCTGCAACCAGGATGCACTTAATTCCAACGGAGTGCTGGGTATTCCTCTCTGAAGGACTTGATTTCTCCATCTCTTACCATATTTTTCGAAGAGATAAGCCTTTCGCAATTGCATTCGTTTATGCTCCAATGTTGCTCCAAACATCCGTTGACCTGGTTTCTGTGCTTGAGCCGTGGGCTTTTCTTCCGCCTTCTTAGCTGTTGTCTTTTCGGCTGCGCTGATATTAGGTGGCATTCGAGCCTTCCAAGCTTCATAAGAGTGTTCCTTGTCGCCGTCTAACCACTTTTTGAAGTCCACTGTCAATCCATCCACACTGGTAATGCTGGACAGATCTTGCGGTGTCATGTCTTTGTTGGTCTTACTTATCAGTTGCGGTGGACAGATTAGTGCTTGCATAATGCGCAAACAAGGCTGGATAACTGCTATAGCTGGTCCTCGGCGATCACTTAAAATCGAAAAAGATAAAATGATAAAAAAAAAAAAAAAAAATTTCGAAGTGACAATCTACTCACCGACAGGCCATTAAGAACAAATCAAATACTATCTTCAGTTTCTGCTCCCAACCAAAGTCATCTTGTGCAATGAGCACTTCCAAGAGAATCATTTCATGGCGAATGGCGGTCTCCAAATTTGCCGATGGAATTGCTCCTATCAAAGCCATTTTAACTCGTTCGTGAATCAAATCAAGCAGATTGCTACACGCATCAGTGTTATCCTTGGTAAGCAGACAAAGAAGATTGCGTACTTCGTCTTGGATCTGTGGAGTACCGCGGCGCAAATTGTTTTGTGCCAGTTCTTCTACCAAACCTTGCATGTACAGACCCATACGACATTCCGGGTCGGAAGCCATTGCCCGCAACAGAGTAAGACATTGCTCTGTTGACGCCAGAGCGCATCCATAGCAACGATTTACAGCTGACTCTTCCGAGCCGGGATTTGCCGATTTATTTGGTTGATCCATTTGACTGCGATCGTAGGCGACGAGTTCCCTGAAAACAATTTAAAAAGTTAGTAAGAATATGACTCAGTCGACAAAACACATATGTACCTGCGGCAAGCCTTAACTTTTTGCACGACTTTGCTAAGCTCTTCAAATGAAGTGCGCGACTCTACGCAATATTTCTGTGCCAATAATTGAATTATCTTGTTGACTTGCGAAGTGCTGTGTACGGTTCCCAATGTTTCGTCGATTTGACGGTCCGAACGGTGCTCTGCTACTTTTTGGATCAATAGCTCCAGCATTTGCTTGTTCGTCTGAAGTTGGCGGTAAATTCGGTCGGCTCGCTCCAAAGATGAATGAATTATTTGCACGGTCTTAGTGCGATCTTCAGCCGATTCAATTGGGTCAACCGCACAGCATGCACGCCCGTAAATGCTGAAATCGAATTTGGCATACTTACAGAATCCACAAGAGTGGCAGAGGAAGGGATCCTTTTCATCGTAGTTGATTGCACGGCACTTGTGGCACTGGAACACATTCTCTCCGCAGTTGGCACAGACTCCTGGATACGATGGGACAGCCGCACTGCAGCGTGGACATTGAAGATTTTCACTCGAACCAGTCACTGTTTCGTAAAAGTCACCATATTCCACCATCAAATTGCACGCAGTTATCGGTAGAGGAAAGTCAATCTTTACTTCGGTTTGCCCAGATTGCAGATTTACTGAGCGAGCCTTGTGCCACATGGCTGGTCGGTTTTTCAGCTCCACCACTGCCTGCACTGTACGATTGTTGTAATAAATGTTAATTGTGCGCACCATCTTGGTGCGCTTTAGGTCAGCGATGCGTAGAATAATTTTCGAGATGGTGTGACTTTGGACAAGCTTCACGATCATCGTGGTTGTTGTGAACTTCGAGTCCGACTTGATTGAGGGCAATTTAACGTTTGTCATCGGCACCTCTGGGTTGTTGCAGACGAGACAAGGCTCCGATTCAAGGTAATAACCGCTGACTTGGAGTACCTGCTCCAACGTGGTGTAAATTGGTGCATTCGGGTGTTTCGACAGCAGCTCGTTCTGTTGCTGCAACACTTCGACAGCTTTCTCCATGTATTCCGGAAGTTTTTCTGATATCGACTTTGTGCTGAGCGTAAGATAGCCTAGAATGTCAACAAACTGAGCCGATCTTCGACCATAGGCCGGGAGGTATTGCCACATATTCCATAGCAAATTGATGAGCTTTTCCTTCTGGCGGTCGTTACTGTTTTCGTAGATAGCGTAAGCGAGCGAATGCGCTTGCCAGCGGATCGAAGTTATGTTTGTTTCGAGAAGGAATATCTTTATGAACTTTGACAACAGATGGTCTGGGACAAAGCGGAATAACTGATGCACAAAAGTGCTGCAGTGAGTGGGGTCGAATTTCGAGTCCGATGTGATTTCGTTCTCCTCTGATTTGTCGCGATCCTGTCGACTCTTTGAAGACGAAGCTGATTGCTTGTTAGAGTCTTGTTTTGCCTGGTTATTGTTGCAGAGGGCGGCTTGAAGCAGTTGCAGAATTATTGGAGAGACACCATCGTCCAGCTGGAAGCACGCAATCTGTATAAGTGTTGGAATTACATCTTCGTGTACAACGCAGAACTTTTGCCAGTTGCCAGTGCGTATTTGACTGATCTCTTGACAAGCTCGCATGTGTTCGGTGAGCTCCACAAGAGCATCGTATGACAAAATGGGCTGATTACCGGCGCCAATGTGCTGAGGAAACAGTTAGTTGTATGATTTAGCATTAATTGGCAAAACAGACGTTTATGCTTACCTTTGGAGTTTGCAAATCGCAGAACTTCTTTATTGCATTGATGTGCACGTCCAAGGAATGGCCATCGCGGAACATGCGGAATTTTTCCTTGTTGCCGCAAATATACATTAGCAGCTTGCGCACCTGACGTCGCAGCAATGGACTCAGATTCAGCATCATGTATTCGCACAGAGTAAAGGTCATGTTTTCACAGAACTTGTGATACCAATCGTATGTGGCTGGGTGGCCAGCGGAAAGCTTCAGAATCTGGTAGGGCAGCCGTACTGCGATCTCAGTGAGCAACGCATTGTATCCGTCGAAAATCTCAGGGAAGTTCTTCAAGTAATTGTGAGGAATAAGTGTCGAAATGTCTGGCTTCGGACCATAGTTTATAGGTTTTAGCAAATTGTTCGTTGCCGAGTTAGACGAGGATGATCCACTTGCTTGGTTGGCTGACTGTGAGCCGGATTCTGAGGCCACAGAAACCGACTTCCAGTGTGCAAGGAATGATTCCATCACCACAAGGCAAAATGGAATCGCTCCGCTTTTAATCAGTGTGTTTGCAGTTGTGGCTGCTACAAAGGAGGCATTGTCCTTGAATTGATGTGGTGGCGATGTAGTGCCTGCTTGCTTTGAAGACTTCGTTTTTCCCATCAGGACGCTGAACAGGCAAAGAAGCATAAGCTTGACCTCGGTGTTGGGTTTCCGTTCAACGAGCTTTAGAAAACAAAAATATTATATAGAATCGTTTTGCTCCTTTCGATAGAGACACTTTTTATTACCTGTGAAGCCAGGGATGCTGGACTTATTCCTAAACCGTCGACAAGTGCATTCAGCAAAAGATTTAGAATTTGCTGATCCGACTCATGATTTCCATCCAAATCAGTAGTTAGCACCAGCACAACTTGAACCAAAGGTATGACTTGTGCACCACTGCAACCTTCCAGCGATTTAAAGTTCTCGACAATTTTGTTCAGAATTGCACATCTGAAATAAAATATTGGTTACCTCATCATCATCACCATCTAATGAGGATTTGGCTTACCTTAAATCGTGCAACTTTGTCGAAATTTCCATTTCAGCTTGTCGCTCCTCAGCCTCTGCAATCTCTTCGGGTAATGGGGGCTCGCCAAGGGGTGGCATATGAAGCTCGCCTCCTCTGGGTGGAGATGCGTTCGGTTGATCACCATATGTACTGCTTCGGCCAGATATTCCACCGATGCTCTCCACACCGCTGCCACCTGATTCTGAACCGCCACTGCCGGCTGGTTCTGCAGGAGATGTTCTTAAGGTTGAACCATCTGTTGCCGCATTAGATCCCTCATCGTCGGACCCACCAACTGAAACACTGGCGGCTTCACCAGCATTGCTGGAAGAGGAGGCCAATCTTTGGACATTTTGCAGGGCGCCATCGCGAACTCCTTGCAGGTAGGCTAATCCCTGGCGTAGACCTCCTCCGTCATGTTGCTGAAGGCTAAGGGCAATAGCAATGTCCATTATAGCTTCGTCGTCGGCATCCTGTTGCAGATCGAGCAGTTGAGGGAAACCACCAGCTCCAAGGAAAGCCTCTAGATTTCCCATCGGATGATTGATTCCTGGTTCTCCGAGGCCCAACGGTTCAATGGCATCCACGTCAACGGGCACAAAGTCAGCACTGTTACTTGTCGATGGTGTGTCCTCACCACCGACACTACCGCCAACAGTTTGAATAGCTGCGCTAGTTGAAGGTGTAACAGTCGCCGTGGTGTTGGATGGAGTCGGTGTAGAGCAAGCTGGTGGGCTGACTATCACAACCTTCCTGCGTTTAACGCGGGGACTGAGTAGCAATATGATTGCCTCCTTTGCGCTGTGGCTGATCACACTCGATTCGTCCAGAAGCAGCTCAATTAAATATTTGGTCATTTTCTCCACTTGTGAAGGATCGGACAAGGCAAATGCATGTATAATCTCCACCAGACAGTGGATAATGGCTTCTGTGTGGCACAGGCCCCGCTTTACAATCGAAGTCGGTTCGTCGATTCGCGGTGTGATTTCGAACAGCTTCTTGGTGATCTCCAACAAATTGGGAAGAATAACAAAATCGTTTTCCATACAAATCTTGGTCAGTGCTTGGGGTCTGGCCACGGCAATGCCGCGTGTAAGTAGCACCACACGGTAAAATGCTTCGGGGTCAATGGTGCGCATGTCCTCCACTTTCTGCAGCTTGATGAGCTCATTGTTTACATCATTGAGAATTTCCTTGTCTTTGTATGCATGGTATGCGGTGCGATTACCATACAAGGTCGCTAAAACGCATTTAGTTTGCATTTGTACGGGATTTGGCGACGGCATAAGGAGAAGTGAAGTCGCAACTGAAATGGCTTTTTTCTTTAGAGTTGCTTCAACATTTGGTCCTCCCAGGAGGCCTAAGCCACTATCGAGAACTTCCAGCATGGAAGTAACCATTTTATCGAGATTGGTTATGGTCTGGACTGTCGGGTCGCTGGATCCATTTGTGCCTCCTGTTGCTAAAGCTGTCGTTCCTGCAGTAGCAGTACCAGTTCCAGTGGCTTCGTCGGTTTCTTCAGGCCATCCAATGAGATCCTTTGATTTTCCGTACACCTCAATGCAATCTAACATACAAACGTTCTCTGGATCCTGTGACCTTCCAAAGACCAAGCTCAATTTTTTGTCCGACTGGAGCATTTCTTCCTTTGTCAGTGGTATGTCGAACCAACGCGCACGCCTAACAACTGTTGGAATAGTCCTGCTGACTACTGTCACATTTTGAGGGGCTCTTAACGGATCTTGCGTTCCCAACAAAATACGAATTCCCACAATCACCATATTCGGGTCGGAATTGATAATTTCCAATGTAAATCCATTCGGTTTGGTCGACGCAACGAACATTCCCGTTGAAAACAAGCGAGTCTTTAGTTTTTGCTTGTTGTAGATCTGAAGAAGGTCATTTCCTCCGAACTCAACCTCCGGCATGACAGTGCAATGTTCGAAGAAGTCAATAGGGAAAGCTGGTGCCCCGTTAGGCCCAACAGTTTTCGGCCCATTACTTGCGGGGTTCCTTGAGCTAGACTTTGACTTGGTTTTACGAGATGCTTTCGATGGGATAAGGGTCGCCGTTGAGTACATCTGATTGCCAATGGGTTGCACCTCGGGCGACAGCCAATAGTTAGTGTTCTCAGCTTGCACGGTGAATATTCTCAAGCTGCCATCTTCGCACAGGAGTATGAGGGTGGTTTTCTCCACTCCAACTACTGTATGACGAATTGCCACCATGTCCATGATCTTTGACTTGGAACTCTGAGCCTTTATTTCTTGCATGACAATCCTTTCTGGAGTCAACATAAACAGAACCGGGTTATTGGATGTGTGCATCATTGCACATATCAATCCAGGATGTCCGGGTACTTCGGTCCATTGGCAGAGTGGTTGTGGTGGACCCTTTGAAGAGTTCTTCAAAGAATTTGGCGGGCCAGTCTGAACCTGCATAACGCACTTGACTCCTTTGTTTACATCAGTCAGAGGCGCCATAAAACTGCGGCCGAGCGAGTAACTGAAGAACAGCATTTGCAAAGTATGCGAGTAGTAAATCGAAACTCCACCTCCACCTACTTGTCCGTTAATGTCCTTGATATGGGGATGTTGCAAATCCAAGGTGTTGGTTACGTAAAAGTCGCCATGCTTCGCAAGACTCTCATCGTCCAATGTTTGGTAGTAGATGTATCCGGAAGAGGCAATAAGGAACATGTAATATACTCCTTCTTGATAGATGAATGTGCAATCGCGGATTTTGCCGACCGCAACAAGGAAGTAGTACTTAGGACTGTATGTATCTTCAGCTAGCTGATAGATTTTAACATAATCCGCTGTAACTAGAGCCAGCATGGTTTGTGAACCTGGCAACCAGATGGCTTTCTTGATGAAATTTCCGTTCTCTAACTGGGGCGTGAGGACAATGTGGTCATTGGCGGTGCCACTGCTGTTAAATGTTAGAATGTGACATTCTTTCAATCCACACACGGCGAGGCAATCTTCATTCGCTGGGTTCGCTGTTAGCGAGAGAACAGTGCATGGTATTGGTGCAGAGGAAAGCTGAGTAAGAGTTAGTTTTCTCTTGGCGGCATCAGCTTGCTTTAGCAAAGCCGACAACTGCAGAATTGTGACCTTTCCTTTTTCATGAGACACTGCCAAATGTTGGCGCTTTCCGTGTGGCGATGAAAGGCAACAAAGAGCCACACGCCGTACTAATCCAGAAGACAGCAGCTGCTTAATCGTCTGACCTTGGTCGCCTGAATAACTCATTCGTACATTTTCAAAGGCTCCCTCCTGGGAACCCAACGTGGGCACCGTAATTTGATCACTTATTTGGAAAGTCTGATCTAATGTATGAAGTCGTTCAAGGGCGCCTTGTGCGCGCTTATGGCATCCCACGGTCGAGAATAGGGCACAGTTATCCCGAATGGACGGCATCAGCAGCTCGAAGAACTCCAAAATACAACGTACCACCGAAGTCCACTGATCAGGGTTCTGCAGTGCATCTTTTGATGATTCAATTATTTTAGACAAATGCGCGGCACGTTCGCTCATAGTTCCGCCTTCCGCGCGGCTCAACAAAGAGCTGGTAGCAATGTTCGACGGTGGGGTATGAGCTCTCTTTCTTATCAACGCACCAACGCATGAAGCCTCACCCGATTCTTGCGCCGATGAAGCAAGTGCCCGATCTTGAGATCCCGACGGCAAATTTACACGCCTGCTTAGAGCCTGACAGGATCCGTCATCCTTAGCTCCGCAGTCGCAGAAGAAATTTCCGTATTTCGCATAGCTAACGTCGTGATTTTTGTGACAAACTCTGGCGCAGACTGAGCACACGCCCACAGTATTCACCATGTTGCAGGTGTGGCAATGATACCAGTGCTGATTCATGAATTCTTTTTGCGTTTGCGAGAAGGTGCATAATTTATTGCCCAGACTGTCTTCATCAGAGTCCTCGACAATTGAGTCATCATCATCACCGCCGCCACCTAGTTCGTCCATCAAATCATCAAAATCAGCTTGCATTTCTTCCTCCCAAGGGGGAGTTAGAGATCGACTGCCCTTGAAACCCATCGCTTGGAGTAGATCGCCCATGTAACGAAGCAAAGCTGTCACGTTGTCCAAAGCGATATGTGGACGTGGGACAACTTCTTGTGTCTTTGGAACGACCAGCTTCTCTAGAACGTGATATTTCGACACTTCAAGCCAAATAATTGCCGCCGGAAATAGAGTTGTATGTCCTCGACCCTGAGCTGCATCTGCGAGTGTTATCATTACCTAAGCAAAAAAAAAGAAGGTTACTCTACCTTCAAATAGTCAAAAAAAGAAAGTACATTACCTGAAGTAGGTCGGTAAAATCAGACGCTTCCTGTGTTGGACATAGTAATGTTTGTCCTAGCTGCAGCAAGGCATGGAACAATATCATAGAAACCGATTGAGGCGTCTTGCCGTCCTGCACAATGTACTTTGTGATGTTTTGCAAAAGTTTACCATTGCGCTCGACTCCTTCACCTTCGTGTGTAGGCGAATCCGAACGATTGGTAAAGTAGCTGGAACTTGGAGCGACCCCAACATCTTCATCGATTTCCATTGCTTCAACATAGACTGGAAAAGACAAGGCGAGGTGTTCCGAGATACTTGGGATGGCATACACCGTTGCCATGTTGGTGGGTGTTGCAGCATTGCTCGAAGAGTTACTCGATGGTTGGGCACCTTGTCCGGGACCCAATAAAATGTGACTCAACCAATTTTTCAGGCGGTTTATATCAATATGGCCCAGCTCGGTAACGCATTGTATCAAATCGGGCAAGGGAAACAAGGAATCTGGTTTATCAGCAGCTTGGAAAAGTTTTTCAAAGAACTGCAGTATTTTTGTGGCGTATTCTTGCGACAAATTAGTTCCAGTGAACGAAAGCAAGAGGTCGGTCAAACTTCCTGCATGTGAGATGTGGAAGAACTCATGCATTGCCTTCATGCCCATCGGCTTTTCCAGCATCTGCTGCATAACTTTTAAAACTTCCAGAAACACCGATTCGCTAAGGTTCATGTTCTGCGACTGTCTGCATTCGTCAGCGTACTCAATAATCACGCCGTAGCAATGCTTTACCAAGTGAGAGTATGATAGGAATTGCCTCTCATCTGCCCCGGCTTCATCAGAGCTGAGCAGACTGTTCAAGCATTTCTCGCTGATGTCGTACAAATATTCCATGCGGATGTCAAACAACATGGCGGTCAGAGTTGGTTTCAGACGCTCCTCAATCTTTGCATCACCCTTACAAACCGGCAGCAAATAATATATTAGATTCATGAGAGTCTTTAGAGAGTTCTTCAATGACAAAAGCACTGAATAGCTTGCGTGTTTTGAAATCTCCATCAAATGTGCATCGATAACAGTAAGTGTATGCAACTCTACAGGAAACACACTGCTGGAGAAAGAATCCTCTTCGGGCACATTAAGCTTTTTAGTCCATTCGACGGTTATCGATTCCTTGTCTTGGCCAGAAACCAGGTTTAAAAATTGATTTGACAACTCAGCCGTGTAAGAGTTCTTCAAACTTGCTATCGGAATTAAGAACTCGAATATAGTCGTTGGAATGGTGCCACCAATGCTTTTGGCCATCGTTTTTTGTACGGTGTCGTTAAGGATCTTCAATGTGTCCAACAGCTTGAGAAGGAGATCTTTGGAGAGTTCGTCTTTAGCAAGCTCTGTTGTTTTAGCTGCCGTTTGTTCTTCCGAATCTGTACTGGCCGATGTGATACTACTGATACTTGGTGGGGTGGATCCACGTTGATCTGATGTCTCAGATTGATCATTGCTTTGAGTGTTTGACAATTTTGGGGGCTGGACGCCCTCCTTCTCAGCCCAGAAGAGAGCATGCATGTAAGCCATAAGAGCATCAATCATTAGGACTTTGGAAATTCTAGGGTTTTCTAAATATAAACAAAAATGTTGTTATACATAAACAAAATGCTCGCCTCATTAATTTATGAATAGATTTGACTTACGTGTGTTAAACAGCTTGTTGAATGATTCCAAACCGAAAATTGTGTTCTTTAGGCTGAACCTGGGATCAGCTACATGCTCTGTGATGTTGGTCCACAATGTCTCAGCATACTGCGTATACATACCCTGTTTTATGAGGCTGTTAACTATTAAGTAGTGCGACGTCGCCACTGGGTGAAAGCAGCGAATCGACCAGAGCAATGAATGTAGGGTTGGCGTTTTGTCCAGTAGTAGCGCTTCCACGTGTGGTGTTGATGGAGGTAGGCCTAGCAGTAACTTCCAGCAAATGCTAAAGCAATAGTGCACAGCACAAAGAGTATGCGATGTGACTTTTGCCATGCATATGTCCGTTACAGAGAGGATATCAATGAGAGCGTCCACAAGTAGGGGATATTTTAGTTTATCAGGAGTGCAAAGAATGAAATTCCAGGCTAACCCATCGAGTTTAAACTCCTGCAGAACTTTGGTGTCTATTACTGCAAGCGAATAAAATTTCGGCCGAATACCTAAAAAAGATTTAGACATTAATTGTGCACTCATTTATATTTCAAAGAACTTGCTTGTGGAGGCTTCAGGAGCAAACTTTCTAAACTTCTCTTCGATATCCTTTCGACAAAATGACTGCATCTTAGTTTTGTTGTTCAGAAGGTCGGAAACTTTCTGGCTACCATCTAGAGTACTCACGGAAAAGAGGTTCCAACGAACTTGCTCCAGCAATACGGTCGGTGCATTGTACAAGTGCTTCATAAGATACTCCAAGAAAAGCAGCAAGCGGGAGAGAAGCATGATTTGATGATTGCGCAGTGGTTTTTCGGGTGACACACTGCGGCAAACCTCAGCGCATCGAATGACACCGCCAGCAGTCAGCAGGAGAATTGACTTCTTCTGCATTAGATTAAGAGAATGGAAGAGGAACAGCAATAGCTGCGAGTGTTCAATATTCAAGTCCTCATAGTCGGTTTCAGATGACTGGTTAGCAGCTGATGTGGAACACACACCTTCAACGAGGGTGTTGACTAAGCGATGCCAAACTGAGAGACAAGCAGCTTCCTTCTCTTGAGTCGGTTTAAGAAGAAGAATCTGAACCAGCACAGATAGAGTGCTCGAGTAGACCTGCAGTGGCCAGGTGTTTGTGTCTTGCGTCCACGGCGATACAGATAAGTAGAGAAGCAAGTTCGATTGAAGGGATTCGTTCAACAGCGATCCAGAAATAAGGTTGTGAAGATATCTACCAACAGCACCTGAAAATTGAATCATTGCTGTTTGCCATTGGGGACAGTTTGAGTTTTCAGGTTCTCCTCTTGCCGCATCGCGGTCGAGATCTTTGAGTATGTTCGCCAACAACACCATTTGCTGTTCACTCAGTCCAGCCTTTACATATTTATTTAGATAGTTGTGCTTTGTGCCGAGTGATTGATCGAGGAAGCAGAATATCTCTGCGGCCAATTCCAAGTATTCGTGCGGTTCGTCTTTTGCTGGAACCAAATTTGATTTTTGAGTTTCATTTATTTTCTCTTGAGCCTGGCTTTCTGAAGGTTCATCATTTGCTTCCGGTGAAAGTGTTTCTTTGAACCATAGACCCAAGTAGCTTTCGCTGTCATCTTCCTCCGAGTTATCCGAGCACGAAAGTGTATCATTATAGTAAGTTGTGGAGTCTGAGTAACTTATCGGGTCACATTCGGTGCGGTCCTTTGCATTTGCTCTTTTTAGCGAACACGCTTTACGATATGAGACTGTTGCTAAGAAAGTCAACAGCTGTTGAAGCGTTGCCGTATTGAGAACTCGAACTACTCGTTCCAGTGCAGAATACTGCGCTAGTATATCGAATTCCGCTGGCTCAGGAGCAGCCTGATTAGCGCCAGCTACCTCATCGCCACATGTTGCTTCAATTTTAAGATCCGAAATCAATTCGGTTAGTAAATGCAGACTATGACTTGCAATGGCAGCATTAAGAACACCAAAACCTTGTTGGACTTTGAATAGATTAACTCGCGCGGTTGGGGTATGCTGGTCCGGACCTCTTGCAGGACTTTTGCCTTTGGTAATTGTTTCTTCTGTCTGTTGTACTTGCTGCTTTGAGCTGGCACTGCCCGATGCTCCCAGGGCACCTTGAATCCCTGTAATTAACAACCAGGCTCCGAAGCATAAGTGGTTCTGATAAACATGGATTCGGGCAGAGTTTTTGAGCATGTTGCCAATTTTGGTATAGATTTCCATTGCTTTATCCACAATCGTTCGTGCTGCCTCCTCATTTTCATCTGCTTCCTTTGAAACTTGGGAAGAGCTGCCGGCCTGCTGGCTCTTTTGCGAACCAGAACTGGACATGGAAAGAACGCTGCATGAGATCGATGTAAGAACGGCACAATACAGTGCGGACATAGCGCAACGTGAAAGTTGATTGATTTTTAGCGGAGAAAGAGGCTCAAGTATTGGCAAAGTGAGTGCCTGCCACAATATGGATACTTCAGCAGCCATGTTGCTGAAATTGTTCTTAATTTGAGTTGCCTCAGTTGTGGTAAGAGGTAAATACAATTGTTTTCCAGTTGAAATGCATTCTTCATACTTCAATCGATACTTGGACAGTGTCGGAAGTGCTGAGCACACCTCAAGCAGTACGTCTCCTGCATTTAGGGACTCCAAATAGGAAACATTAGCTGAAGAAAAGATATCCTGAGAAAATAAAAAGAAAAATAAAACTAACAATCAAAAGAGAATAAAACAGTACTAACTGTGCAATCGGTCAGTTCCTCGCTTAAAGGTGCCCAAGCATTTGGGTTTCCCATTTCCAATGGGGCAGTTAATTGCTGCAATATTACCGACGACAAATCTGACCGGGATCTTTTAATTTCTGACTTGGGACTGTCCTTATCACTGCTTCCACTGACAATACTCTTGCTAGAATCTGGGAACTTTGTTCCCTTTAATATAGCAGCAACTGTGGCATGATCGAATCCTGCCAATTGCGGTTTGCCTTCGCATAGACTCTTCAACGCAGGTAACATCCACTTAATATCAGACACTGTCATCTTGTTTAGTCTATTCAAAATGAATCGAATCAACACAGAGCTGGCCTCTATCATCTGAGGCACCTGCGTCTGGCAAACTATTTGCAAGACAAAAAAACAATTTCGCAATTACAACAAATTTAATTCCTCGTCACCCCCCACAAAATGACTCACCTTGACTACATTGCCCACTGATGGTATCTGCAGCCAGTGCCGAAAATGCAGTAAAAAACTGTCCATGAAGATTATCGCTTTCGAAAAATTCGTTTTCGCTATAAGAAAATGCAATTTATTTTACAAAATTAAACAAACTTTATTGGAAATTTCACTTTTTCGCAGTAGAAAAAATTCAGAGCCGCCATTGTGAATTTTTCATTTCGATTTTTCTCGAAAACTAGCGAGAATTCTTGAAATATTCTTTTGAACTTACCATTTTGTGATTGCTTTTATGATGTTTAAAACATCGGTTTTATTTAAATTTCCATAATTATTTGATAAAAGTGGTTTAACAACGGAGGACCAATCGATACCTCCACTATGAGCGGCCATCTTTACGAATATACGTTGTTTTCTTTCTTTTCTTCTGTCGAATAATTTGTCAATGTAGAAATGAAAGAAAAAATCGAACGTACCCAAATGGCCAAATGTCAAAAGCAGTGAATTTGCGAGAACGAAAGAATTTCAGTCTTGAAATGATTCCTGAATAAGTGAAATTCATGCAAACTGTTGCTGCAAAACGCAAAGATTGCTGAAATAGTTTTAAATATAAATACCGTCAAAAGATTCCTGGATTATATTCTTTTTGTTATGCAAAATTAAATTCAATATATAATTAAAATGGGTATAGAGGCATTTGAAGGTTATAAATGCGCAACTAAAAATTGTGTTTATTTTGTTTCAATAAATCTGTTTATGCCGAGTGTTGAACAGCTGACAAAGTGTAAACAAAAGGGGAACGTGAAGAGGAACGAAATGCTGCGGAACATTTCGGAGTACATTCTTTGTTTTCGGAGTGCAATGCAAGTAAGAAGAAAAAACGTATTTATTATAATTTTTTTATTCTAAATAAACTTTAATTAATTAAACACGGGAACAAATTAATTATCTTTGGGCTTCTCAGTGTTCTCTTTAGGAGCAGCGGCGAGATCTGCGGCTGACAGTCTTTCAGCCATTTGAGCTATTTTCTCCTTTTGGAAATCTTTTCGTGCTTCATCCAAAAGAATATTATGAATTAGACTTCGATTTTGTGTCATGTCGGGCAGCAATGCAGGGTATGGATTTCCTCGTAGTTCCAACACAGACTTTTTGTAGTATATTCCGGGATAGTCCCGTGGTGCTTTATACATTCTGGTGTAGGAAACACTGCATTCCTGGAAACGAGGTACTAACACCTTGAATAACTTATGTACCAGTTGTTTTTCCAACAGCCAATAGTCAGCCATTTCCATGGTTGATTTGTGGCGATCTCCATGCCGAATGGCATTTGAAATCAACTAAAATATAAATCGGTTTGTTGAATATGTTTTAAAAAAGAAGGAGAACATATTACCAGCTCGACGTAACCTCTAGCTTCATCGGCACGGTTATAAAATAGCTCTATACGTTCATGCTTAACCAACGCAGTGACAGTTTTTCGCAATTTGAGCAGCCGGCCCTCGGGTCCATCTGGATTTTTTAAATTACGCTTATTTGGTGCAACAGCTATCCGCAGTTGGGACATTAATTTTGAAACTTCGGCTTGATTCATGATTAAAGAAAGAAAATTCACTTTAATTTTACGTAAATCAAAACACGAGTAGCAGGTCGAAATTTCTTCACTATCTGTCAGTGTCACCTGGATTTGTTTCTTTTGTGCACCAGAAAAGGCAAAAAGATCTGTTTCTTTTACAATACATTCCAATCTGTCCTAATCTGTTCACATCGCATAATAGATTAAAATTTATAATGATTTCAACATTTTTTTATATCATTTTTTTTTAAATGTTACAAGTTGTGACACTAGGAAGCTAAACAAAATATGTCTGTTTTCCTGCCATATAATGATTTAGCTTTTTGTGAATACAATTTCGATCATTTTTAGGTATAAAGTGGTTTTAAGGTATAAATATAGAATTATTCAAGGTTCAGATTTCTGAGCGGGAGACCTACTGTCCTGGTTTTTTTTATAAATATATTAAAGGATTACACATGTAAGTTTTACTTCGGAAAAAAATAACAGTATAAACAGAAATGTAAGTCACTTACAGTAAATTTTACCAATTAACGTAAGATGTGAGTCGAGTTCTTAACACGTTCGCATCCCGTCGTAAGCGGGTTACAGCGTAAGCTATGATTTACCTCTGATTTCATAAAAAAAATTCTATGGTATAATGAATCGGCAAATATATCCATTGCATACTATACTTTGAAATGAAAGCGTATTTATTCATCGGTTTTGGTTATATTACATTTTTTCCGATTCATAAAAAGTAAAAACACTTAAACCGAGGATTTTTAGGTGACTGTTTGCTAGTGGCAACCGCTTCATAATACATAATACAAAAAATACCAAAATATAAGCATGTAATAGCAAAAAGTTATACTTTCAATTGGTTTAAATTTCAAACACTCGCTTACAAGCTATTGCAAAGAAAAGTGCAAATTATTATTATTGAATCAAATCTGATGGAGTGGATTACCGTATTAATTAGATAAACGAAGTTAAAGTCATACAGAAGTAAGTTTTACAAATGTATTCCTTGCCTAAGATAAGGTCTAAAATTCTAGCTTTTGTGTTATTTTTGTTAAGATTTACAGTTCTCTCCAGAAAGGCGCACCATATCCATAAGAAGTGGCACAGTTTTTTGTGCACGAACACGCACACACAAGGGCGATGCACGTTTTCATATGTTTTACGATAAATTAAATCCGTTTTTCATGAGGGGATAATTTTTATTTCTATCTTTTTGATCTATTTATGTGGAATTACCAATAACAAACGACATGAGTCAATGCTTTTCTTTAAACAATTTTTTTTCATTTAATTTTCGTTCTTAGCTTAAAATACAATGAAATATTAAACAATGATTGATAATAAATAAGAATAAAAAACAAAATCTTAAGCATCACTTCACTTAAGAACCACTTCTTTTGCAAAAATTTGAATAACGTCGCTCACACATATGTCCATGACGTTGATACTCCGTGATATCCGGAAGATTTCTAAAAAGAGCTGACATCGGTTTTTCGCTCTCTTTATTCTCAGGAGTCTCCTCACTGGCTTGATTCAATCTATAGGTAACCGATTTTTGCATGCCCCATATAAATGGCGCACTCTTGCACATAAGCAACTTAATGCAATCTCCTTGACCAACCTGTTCTTCAAGCTTATCAACGGCTTCGGATAACTTGTCTGGAAGCGCTCGATCCATAATATGTTCGATATATTCCGAAAGGCCTTCTGGAGGATTATTAAGAATCCAATCGAGAGGCGTGCCATCGCCAATATTTGCTCGCGCAGCTCTGTCATCTGGCTGATCGTCGTACGCGGATTCTTCATTTTCATACGCACTTTGAGATTCGTCATAGTTGCGTTTATCTTCTGATGATGCTTTTGGGTGCTGACGCTTGGTCAATGTGTTTCCTATCTAAGATTAGAATTTATTTAAAATCCAAAACACGACTACATAAGTTATCTACAAACCAACTGAGCGATCATAAGTAAAGCGTTGATGGCCAGTGCACCCAATTTACCAGCATCAAATCCAATCAGTCGTAAAAGTCCTCCGATCATTTCGGTTGGGTTTATCGTGGATGATGAAGGATCATTATCTCTGTCGGAATTTTGTAACTTCTCGGGTAGTTGAAAAAGTGATGAAGCGTCATATTTTTTGGTCGGCGCTTGTGGAGCAAAAGCTTTTGCAACCAAATTTGCCACATCCGCGGCAGTGTTAATTCCTTGAAAATACATTAAAGACCAGACAAAATTGTTTTATATACGTATGCGTGTCTTACCCATAATCTGACCAGCATATTTTATTCCACTGTTTATGTTTTCCATAATCCCTCGTTTCTGCATGTGCTTTCCTTCCACCACACTAAGAAAGTACATCCACAGGATAAATAAAACAAAGCAAATTATCTTCAAAAACTCAAATTTTAGCAACAACATCGTTGTTAGCTCGCTTTAACCGCGCCGAAGTGTGTAACTGAAATGAATGCGGTTGTTGTTCGTCGAAATAAAAGAAAGTCTCGTCAACCAAGCGAGGATTTGTCAGTACAGTGAGCAAAGTAATTGCCACCTAAGTTGCTAAAACTTCGTCGCTGATGACACGCTCTCAAGCGTGTGGGCGGCCTAAGTACTCACATGCGCAGATTACTCAATGCGTTACGATAACCTAATAACATTAAATTTAAATTGTTATTGCTCAAAGACGATGTGTATGACTTTGTCAAATTTTATAGTACATTTGAAATGAATTCTTGAAAAGACCTCCTGTCCTCATTATTTAAGCTCATCCACTAAAATTTATTCGAGGTTACACCCTTCTTAACACATTGCATAAATGAACAAGAATTTGCACATTAACACTTCATATGCGCGTTTTAAGTGTTCCGTCGTAAGTGTGAAGGGGAAAATAAATTGGCAATATGAATTTCTGTCCATACAAATTATATCCGAGGAAGGCGCTCAACGAAGGATGTCGATATTCCTTTCGAGCTCGATTTAATCCCCATAAATCTGTGGTATAGTAAATCATGCGCAAAGTGTGTGTAATCGGTGAGGCTCGTCACTACACCGTACGTACCTTTTCTTATTTTCCGCTTAAGAAAAGGGATTTTGCGAGGGGAATACTTTTGTCTGGAAATCGAATCTACTGGTGCTGGTGACACTGACAATTGAAACGCTGATAAATATATCTGACATATTTATTAGGTACATTTGTTAGTGGGAACCGTTGAGTCGCTTTGTTTGTAATTGAAATCTTTATGTGGTTTGGAGGATATTTATGATGGTCAGATCAGAGCTGCATTAGCCTTTGAAAGGATAAATGAATCTCAAATGTTATATGAAAGATTTCCACTCGGTGGACATATTCTAGCGAAAGGTAAAAGAAGGAACGATTCTATTTGCTGTTCTTCGTAGTTTCGGTTAAGTCATTTCTGAATGAGAAATACTTCTTCCAATTAGAGGAATGGGTTTAAGTTAGAATCGTCATATTTATTAGGTCCATATGCGCAAGAAAATGCTTGAGCTTGAAGAACCTGAACATAAGATTTGGTTCTATTTTCCTTGTTATTTGTAGTTATCATCTTTGTGATATTGAAGTTCGTGAAAACGATGCCGATATCTTTGGAGAATTGAGTGGTAAAACAGCTCGAAAGCGTGGCAGAAAAGGGAATAAGCTAAACAATTGAGAGAAAGCGGTGAAGCCTATCTAGGTTACCGAAAACCTGATCCATGAGGCTTACAAAAATCATTCAAGATACCATGAAACACGCAAGAAAAATTGGACCCACTTCTAATTCTACAGCGTGGCAGAATTCTAGGATACGTAATTGTTCAAATTTCTCTGGATCTCTGAGGAACTTCAGTTTTGAGCAGTTTTGGAAAGACATGTCTTGGGAGCAACGCAAAATTTATGCGGTAAATCTTATTCGAATGATAGAACCAAAAAGGAGAACAAGTATAGAATTCCTGAATAATAGATTGAAAACACTGCAGTATTTTCTAAAAAATTGATAAAAACATGCTCCTACAAACAGCGAAGCAACCGTTGATAACGACATAAATCATCGTGTAAGCGTAGGGTGCATGAAGTGGCAGGAAAACTCTGCCATCTTCTGTGAAAATGTCTCCTAAACGGAAAGGCAATCTCTACACCGCAGTTATGCGTCCGGCGATCACATACGGTTCACAATGCTGGAGAATGTACAAAAAGTATGAGGGCGAGTTGACAGCAGCTGAGATGAAGACGCTTCGTATGACAGCAGGAGTAACAAAGCTTGATCGAATTAGAAGTTCCAGAATCCGCGGAAGCCTTCACGTCAAAGAACCCATCTTGAAAAAATTGGAGCATGACCGACTGAGTTGGTATTGTCATGTTCAAAGGAGTGATCCTACGAACCCCGTCAAAAAGGGAATGGCAATCAACGTTCCCTTACAATCGCGTAAGAGAGGCAGGCCTGGATCACACAAACGCAGAAACACCAGCATTTGATTGGCCTCAACGATGAAGTGATTCAAAATCGGGGGGCCTGCAGATATTTTTTGAGGTCGAACAGCTGCACCCCACATGCGGACCAGTAGGAATGCAGTGAAGTGGGAGGGTTATGATCCCTATAATCCTGATCATTATCTCGTCGTTAAATGGAGAGAAGATTAACGAGGCATACTTATCATTTTTACAATTTTTACAGTATACACAAAATTATAATACTCACTAAGTGCAGGCATTTGGAGACCTAAAGCTGTCTTTAACTTGAATTATCTCCTTTTGTCTGTTTTATGTAGTTAATCAGTTTTACTTTTGAACAGTCGAAATATAGATGAAAAAATATTTAAACATTTTGTTTTGATAAGCTGCTACATTAATGTGGACTACGTTGAAGGAACCTGAAACTAGTTAAAGAATTTCGCCGCCAACACGCAACCATAAACCAGCGTTGGTCTACGCATCGGCATCGTTGACAAGACGAAAATATTAAATATATTACAATAGCCCTTATACAATACAGGGATATTGTTTACCTGTGAAAAGAAAAGTACACAACCTGCAATTTCTGAAATCGAAAATATAGAAAGAAAATGTTACGTTTTAGTATCAGGTGAACAGATATAAAATGGGAGGGATGTCCCTTACTTCTTAGTTATAAATCGCTGCTGTTTCTGCTGCAGCATAATTTTGTAGTCCGCGTATGCATATCGATGGTGTAGTAGGGCAGTGGCAGAATTGTTAAGTGCGTCGGACTATTAAGCGAGGGGTGCCATATTCAAATCCCGCACGTATAATCTAGAAGTTTTTATTTGATGCCCAACCTCTTACGAAAGTCTGACAAACATACAAGAGTAAGAACTGCCATGAGCAGCTTCGCAAAAATAAATTGCCTTTCGGAATCGAACTTCCAATAATCGTCTCACACACAATAGTTGGAGAAGCTAGGTTTTAGGTCGTATATGGGATGTAAACGCTTAATATTTCTATTCTGTTTATGCACAACACGATGCAAGCTGAGGCAACCAAAAACAAGGGGTTGGATATTAAAATTAAAGCCAAAGTAAATCTACAGTACCTTGCTTTTCTTATTACCTAAGATTAAACTTATTGAAATTAATCTGTAAGGATAACCCTGGACTATACGCTCTGAGGATTTGGTTGTTTACAACACCAATATACATAATACATATAAGTATAATTTGAGAATGTATTTTCATAAGAACAAGAAGAAGCCCGCTGTTATTGCGGGCACTCTATATTAATTTCGAAGTCACAGATAGTGCAAACTACTGTAGTGTACCGTATGAGCTTATTAGTTATTAAAAATGGCGCAGGGTTATAAATTGTTGCTATTGATTAGATGCTTAACAAATTATCTGTTCGAAATCGACGGAAATACACTTTCACAGTTATTTAGGTCAAGTGATGGCTTGGCTTTTTCTTCAAAACACAGGTTTCTTTTTACCTGTCATCTCGAGCTTGGAGGCTTGAATTTAAAAATCTTATTGGCTTAAGAATTATTGTCTCTTTCGCAACGTAGTCGGCGTATTTTAACTATATCCACATCTTGGTACAGCTCGTGGTTGTATCTTCTTCTACTTTGGCCCTGCTTGTACTCAGGGATAAATATTTTTCTCTCAAAAACGTACACTACCTCTTTTATTTTGCTATACTTATCGTCAACTACTTAGCACCTATTTGTTTTGCCAAACCAAGTAATTTTTCTTATCAAATCTCCCCTAAGGCATAATTTGTGCAGTTGATCTTTACCCCGGGTAGCGGCGAAGCATCCTATTGTTTAACCCGTGCATAAACGCCTAACTTTTGTTTTATTATTTTAACTCTTTATCGGTTGAAAAGTCATCTCGCACAAATTTTGAACGATTCTCTACAGGCGATTTTAGGCATTTTATTCTTAAACACTTTATTTTTGAAAAAAAAATTAACAAAGTTTTAACACCACTGTTCAAACGATCAATGAGATAGTGACCGAGAATGAAATAAATAGATGCACGCATTTCCGCTAAAAATTATTCACTCGAAATTTTGAAATGTTGAGGTAATTATTTATTGTACATTGAGTAAATTTGTCTTTTGTTTTTATATTTGAGTACTTTGTATGTATTTATTACTTTAAAAGAATAACAATATAAGGCAATAACGAAAGAAAAGGCAAAAAAAACATATATTTGCCACCAGGAGAACGTCAAACATAATTGCTCAAAATACAAAAATTGTTCAAAATCGTTAGAGCCATTTTTGAGAATTAAATAATATAAAAAAACAAAATTATTTCGAAAATCGAAGTAGGCACATTTGTTCAACTACAACAACATAAAAGAATAATAAAAATTTTCGGAATTCTCTTTATAAGTTCTTGAGATATTGTTGGTCTTATAAATTACTCTTATTCGAATTTTTTTGAACTTGGAACCATCTTGGAAAATCCTTGGAACCATTTTCTAGAAAAATATTGATGAGTGATTTTCACCAAAAAAATTGTATGGCAGGTACCATTTTAAGCGATTATCTAAAAAATAAAAAACTTCGCGAGATGTAGCCCCAAAAACAGACAGACATATCGACGGATAGACTTCTGTATAGTCGTAAAGTTAAAAAAGGCAAAGTCAGCTAAATTCTATCCCAGTTTATGAGTATAAAAACTATGAGAGTATTTTTTAATTAATTAACAAGTGAAAAAGTTAACGTGTTGCCACTGAATCCCTAGCTACCTTAAAGTTTCTGTTTTTAAGGCGGTTAACGGATGTTTGTTTGCCTGTTTATTGGTAGCATATATTTAGTCTTTAGCTCATTTACTTTAAGTCAATGCTTCGTCTGTTCTTGTGAAGGTCTCTGTTACGGTATGTTGAAAGCGTATGATACCATCAAATGATCGGCCTCGACTTGAAATTTGTTGTTCTTTTCAAAGGCTTGACTTTCGCTTGACTATTCTCTATTGTCGATTTTGCATGTCAGAAACCACACTGGTATGTTGCCTGGAAATGCTCCTTTAGTGCTTCTACAATTCTCAGCACTCAATGACTCTTAATGGTGCTCTTATCAATTAAGACTATCTTACTCGTTAAGCCTTTTCAGTCTCACGACTCATGATCCTTATCAGCCAAACAGATTATAGACATAGTTCTCCAGTACCACCAAAGAAGTGACACTTCTTAACACAGATAGTCATCCTACAAATTGACAATTATCTCTGCAGCAAAGCCTTAAAACACCAGCGGAAGTACTTCAAGTTCAACATCAAATCTTTTAATTTTATTGGCATATGTAAATGCGATCTCATATAAAGCAGCACGCGTCCGACTATATCAAATCACCAGAAGAACAAATCAAATAAATACTCAGAGGGGAAAATGCGAATCCCACCGGGCTGTAGGTGTCCATCGAACGTAAGATGAGATCTGTGCGAGCAGATAAAATCGTACACACACAGCGAGAAGGTAATGGAAACCCCAAAACAGAATCATAACTTCGAATTCCAAATGAAATAAACATGCTAAATTGATTAAATTGCTATAAATCATATTTCGGCTGAAGCACACACCACACCATACCACATAATGCCACCACGAGGAAGAGAATCCCCCAAAAAGAGGCAATGAAACTCGTAATTCCCAATATTGAGGAAGAAGAGATTCTTTATCTGCGGCCGATTACATTGTGAAGGAACAAGCAAAACGGTCGACACGATGGCGACTAATATCTGCTGGCTGCTGCGACTCTACCTGGGCTTAAGTTGGATTCGAATCACGGGACGATGAGAATCCACGATTATCTGGTGGTGGAACAAGAAAAAAATATCACCTTGAGAGCTCCGCACTTGGCCGTCGAAACAACACACAGTGGCTGAATGCAATTTGCCGGCGCGAAGCTGCCGTTGCATATTTAGTAAATTAAAACCGAATAAATTGTTTTTCTGTATTTTCTTGTTGTCTTTAAAATGATTTATTTGTTAAGCTGGCACTTGTTTAGTTGCAGGGATTCCGTTTTTCTGGAGAACCGACTTCTTAAGGACTATGTTATGAGTGTCTTTCTCAATTAAGGTACAAATAGGCAGGTGTCTTTAAAATTAATTACCTAATTAGGACCAGTTGCTGACAAAGTTATTAATCAAAATTAAGGACATTTTAAAGGTTGCTGTTGGCATTTTTAGTGTTGTATATGATGTTTTTGAGATAACTGAATATTGATCTAAGTGAATCAACGTAAGGTTGTTTTAACTGTTTAAAGGGCCAAACACGATGCTAGAGAGTAGAGAAAAGCGACGAAAACAAACATATGCTTTCTTATGGCAGCTTGCATACTGAGGGGTAAAGCGCTAGTCATAAGAAACTATGTAACTTTTATCACCACTCTCCGAAAATATAGCTTCGCACACAAAAAACTTCAGATGTTTTATAATTAAATTCATTATTGTTAATTAACAATAACCAATTCATTTCCAAGATTTAGCCGGAAGAAAGTGTAATAATCGAAACCTCAAAATCGTTCAACCGTAACGCAAGGAAGGAGATCCTCTAAAATGCGTCAAAGTCTAGTCTCCCAAACACCATAGATATAAGATCTTCTAATATGCGGCTTGGAGCTGAACTCCTTAGTCAACGAGAAAAACAACTGTTATCAATTATCCAAAAGAAATAAAGGAGCTCATTAGAAATAAAAGAAAACTTTGGCGTGGGCGTTCGCCCTCCGATAAAGTCAGACTAAACAACGCCATACAGGATCTTAAATTTGAGATAAAGCTAATCCGTAATGAGACAATGAAAAAATATCTCTCAGAACTATCTGGAAAAGTATAAAATATCTTAAGTGATCGACAAATGGGTGCAGTGGCTTAGTGGTTAAGTGCGTTGGACCACTAAGCGAGAGGTCGCCGGTTAAAATCCCGACCTGTACCACCTGAAAGATTTTATTCGCTGCCCCACCTCTTGCGAACGTTTGACAAACATCCAAGAGTAAGAAATGTCATGAGAAGCTTCTCAAAAATAAATTGCCGTTCGGAATCGGCATTAAACTGTAGGTCCCGCCATTCGTGTAAAAAATATAACTTCGCACACACAATGGTTGGAGAAGCTAGGCTTTAGGTCCTGTATGGGCCGTTTACGCCTAATATTTTTTTTTTATTTTTTTTAAGTGATCGACAAATTCTATTCCACGAATAAGATGCGATGACGGACAATGCCGACAAAGCTACTGTTTTTGCAGACCACTTAGCAAATACCTTTAAGCCTAATGATTCTGTCTGTGATGAGTTTCTAAATTTCAATTAAAATATCAGATCACGATGCGAGAGGTAAAGTATGAGATAAGACGCTTTAAAGACAAAAAAAAGCTCCAGGTTTTGACTTGATCACCGCGGAAGTTCTAAAGCAACTACCAAAAAACTCTTACGACTAATGAATAAAATAATTAGCCTTGGGTAAGTAGCTAATGTGATTATGGTCCCTAAACCAAGTAAGGAACTTCATGAGGTATCTTCATATAGGCCAGTATCTCTTCTTCCCTTGACTTCAAAGTTATGTGACAGATTGTTTTTTAAGCGTCTCAAACCAATCGTTGAAGCAAGAAACCTTATCTCATGTCACCAGTTTGGATTTCGAAGCAAGCAGTCCACAATAGAACAAGTTCACAGAATAACAAGAGAAATCGAAAGAGCTTCAGAGGAAAGAAAAGTGTGTTCTACAATCTTCTTATGGGCGGCACAGGCTTTCGACGATACATTCACCTTATGGAGTCCTATTTAACATCCCGTTACTTTCGTATAAAACAAGAAAATAGTTATTCTTACTAGTACAGATCCAAGCCGGAGTTCCTCATGGCAATGTTCTCGGACCTCTGTTATACCTCCACCACACCAACGATCTACCAACAACATCCTACACGAAGATTGCAAAATTTGTCGATGACATGACAACCTTCGTTAGAATGACCACATATTCGATGTCGCCAAGAACGCTGCGAAATCCTTAAGCGATGCAAGAAATATTTCACTCCTTTTAATCTGGCAAAAATTTATAAGGCGTTTATTCGCCCCAAACTTGAGTATAACGCTCATATCTGGTCCGGTGCTCCAATTACATATTTGGAGCTACTTGACAGGATCCAAAAACGTGCGGTAAAACTTATTGGCGATCGAGACATCGCGAAATCACTTGACTCTCTTAGTCATCGTCGTAATGTCTCCTGCTTGTCATTGCTTTATCGGTATTTCCACCACAAGTGCTCAAATGAAATTGCCAGTTGCATTCCACCCCTACAGCAATTCAACCGCAATACTCGCCATGCTAGTAGGAATGCACATCAGTTTACCCTTAAGCCTGTATTCGGACGTACAGTGAAATACAAGGATTAGTTTCTCAACCGTACAACGCGAATGTGGAATGCTCTACCACGCTCTGTTTTTCCCTCACATTACATTTTACAGACATTTAAAACCAACGTACATCGGTATCTCCCTTTTCCTAATCCTTCACTTTTCTAATGCCCGCACTGTGTTACTTCATTATAAGGGTATCCAAAATCCCTTTAGTGCGCGTATATTATAAAAAAAAATCCTAGCAGTGGGAAAGTTAACGCTAGACTCGACGCAAAAACTACAATAGTTAGGTGAACTCAAAGATTGAGAATAAAACTTAATTCCGAGCAAATCTGTATACATTGACTTTACAAATAAGTCTGCTTCATACTCTCCAATAGTAAACCATAAGCTAATTCAGCGAAGTATTTAGATGTGGCACTAGAGAGCAAGCTTTTTTATAACCAGGTACTAAAACCAGCTTGTAACTATGGCGCTCAACTCTGGGGATGTGACACCAGCTCAACCAACTTTGAAGTCATTCAACGCTTCCAGAACAAAGTCCTCAAATATATTGTGAATGGTCCATGCTCGAGCAGAAACAATGAACTCCATCGGGATCTAAGAATTCCTACCGTCCTAGAAGAGATAAACTACGCACACGAAAAAAGTCTTCGTTAGGTACATGGCGTGAGACGGCTGCAACGCAACAGACCGTGGGACACAAGTAACGAGAAAGTAACAGAGCGACAACAACGACCAAAACGAGGCGCTCGGAGTGAACTTAACCTCCAACGCTTTGGATGAATAATTTCCCATCTTTGCTCCTGTTACTGTCATTAAAAGATAAGAATATTATATATTATTATAATGTACGTATTTGAAAAATAGTAAACTGTTAGCCATTTCCTTGTTTTCCCTTACTAATTTTGAAAAGCAAACTGCTCGTTAGTTATTCAACTATTAACAAACAAACATTTGTTATTTTGCAGTTCGAAATAAATAGAATAGAGTCTTCTACTACATACCTATTTAAGTGTAATTGGTTCCAAATTATTTTTTTATCCAATAAGAATATGTGTTTTCGTTCCCAACAAAGCGGTTTTATGGTTATTGGTTTCACAAACAAAACACCTACATAATTAACCCTCCTTCATGGTGATATGAAATAAAATAAAAATTAATAAAACAGCACACGTTGATTTGCATGAGCAGCAACATTCCTTCCCCCCTACACAATCCTCAGTTTAAAATCAGGCAAGCGACTAACATGCATTCAAGCTACAAGCATTTTGGGCCAGCAAGCCAGCAAACCAGCACCAACCAGCAAGTCATACCTCAGCAGTAATGATCATGTGTTAAAATTTATTGATTGTCCGGAACGGAACGATGTCCTGCTGAGCAGCATGGGAGAAGTACGTGTGGTCAAGTTACTCAAAGTGTAGCCCTGTGTAGTAACCACCATCTCACCAGAATCACCACGCAGGGATCTGGTGGAGCTGCGTGAGTGCAAACTGGGCGCTGAGCGGGCACAGTACCCACAAAATATTCGATGACTCTTGGATTAGTTTCCAATCTATACGCTCGATACCGATATGCAGGTCGTCTTCATTTCCATTTGTTGTTGTTGTTTTTGTTGTTATGTTTGGTGTGTTGCATCGCGATAAAAATCCATTTAGCCGGACAGAATATTACTAATTAAATGTATCTGCAACATGCATCTCTCATTCGAAACGGCCGGCGAACGAAGGCGATATATAAAATATGACGACACTGTGACGACAGACATTTGGACAGCAGGCGGAGGGGGTGTGAATCCGCAGGATCTCCAGTCCCAGATGGAGCACTGAGGAGATGGTAGTTGGAGTGCTGGAATGGCCACTCTGCTTTCGAGTAATTTATATGCGTGTAAGGATGGTTTGTGTACGCGCTAATATCGATTTTCATGGGGTTACACTCTTAACATGCAATTACAACACATTACGGTCCTGTTCGGATGCAAATTATGCACTGGAGAGGAAAGCGGTATGGAAATAATATATTGAATTTAATATGCGGCCGCGTCAATGTTAATTTTATTTGCGTTTCTTAGATGATTGAACACGCAAAGTCATGAAGAATTGAATCGAATAGAGAACCAAGTGTGTGTCTGTCAATAGTATAGACCAATGTTACGAAAATGAGTTTACTAACAGCATGGGGTAGCGAAATATTTGAAATTCATGTTCGGTTTTTGGATTTTTTATTTTCTAGTTTTGTGTGTTGGTTTGGATATAACGTAGGGGAGCTACCTAGTTTGCGGTTTTGGTTGTGTTTCGTGAATTTGGTTGAGAGAGAATTTAAGCTGAAGCTGTTGCTGAGAGGTTTATAGGAAATTGTATGGCTTTTGAATGTGCACAAACATTATTCATTATGTCGTGACAATTGGCACACGGTGACGTTAGAACTTATAATTGGTTATGGCTGGGGTTTTTTTTTAATACCCTCATGTGGGGTCCAAAATTATTATTTTTTATTTTTTTTTTAACTGATGTCGTAAGTTAATAATTCAGACATTTTGTAATAGTTTTCTTTAAATTCCTGCGTCACAATAGGCATATTTACTTTCTTTATTGATGCATTTGCTCAAACATCCTTAACATTGTACTTGTGGTTCAAGAAATTATATAATTACTTTTGTAATTATTATAAACTTAAAAGCCTCAAAATTTCTTTGTTTCAAAAAGTATTAATTGAATAATTATGTTATAGAAGTGGTTTTCGATGTCTGCAGGAGTTCCTCAAGAATGTATTCTCAGTCCAGATATAGTTATCTTATATATTGATGATTTATTTGGCAAGAATTTAAAACAATATGCACAAATAATTTTCGAAAAAAGTCCTGTTTCGATTATAAAATGCAACTTATGTTGTTTAAGTTTAGTTAAGTATAAACAGTGTTGTCGTTTTTCTAAATTCAATTTCCGTATTCTATTGTCCGTAAAAAGTATTAGGTACTAAAATACAACTTCGTTTATATTCGAATTCAATCTATTAGGTACTTTTTTAAACAAGTGTAGTCGCTGCCACATTTAATAGAGCAAATATTAACAGAGCGTTACTCTAGACTAAAAAGTTGTATGTCCTTGACCGTAATATATATGGTTGAACACATTATAATGTGTGTCAACGGCTCCTGGGGGTTTTCGGAGATTCCTGATGCCCCACTGAATTTAAATATTATAATTTAGAAGTTAAGTGGCGCACATCAAACCAATCTTCTCTGTATTCAAAAATTAGTAGCAATCTCTACAAAAAGCATAATGCATTGATCTACTCATATACGAGTGCTTTTTAGAGAAACCTGGAAAAAAGAAAACTAACAGCAATTAGAATTTAAGTAGATATTAAGAGAACAACCGACATCTTTGTCAGAATAATAGGCTATCAGAACAAACGCGTACGCGTAGAAGGTGCGTCTGTATTTTGCCATATACGTCACGAAGGATTATTTAAACATGCCGAGTAAACGTGAGGGAATTGCTTGATAATTAGTAGTCGAGATTGGGATGATGTACACAAATAAGATTTTGCGTTTTTGCTTACAAAATATATGATACAGTTTTGCAAAAATTGTGTTAAGTAGTAATAAGTGTTAAGGTTCTTCCAGAGCTATTGATGGACTCATATATTATATAACTGATCTAAATCCTTGCGTTTTGTTGTAACACTTTGCTTGGTATTAAATGAAATGCATAGTGGCACCTCCTATAGAAGTAAGGTTACCACTAATCTTTTATGTTTACTTTCCATGTAGTATCAGGCAAATGTCAATAACAATGCAAGTGTCCCAAGTAAAAAGTAACTTTTAATAAAAGAAAATTTGCGCCGCTTCAAATGAGTTTCATTCATTAAATAACGCAAAAAATGCGTTTAAAATATGCACTTCATAAATGTAAAATGACTAGTTGTAGTAAACGCCTGACAAATAGGAGATCAGCAAATAGGCAAATCTGTGATCCCGGACTTATTAAAGTTATATAAACAAAGCGCTTTGGAATCCGCGAAGATTTTATATTTGAAGAGGAGTTTCTGCCGTTCTTCATTGTCGTCTCATACCTGGGGACTAGAATTAAAAAAACATCATGGCAATAAGTTTTGTTCATCACGGTGAAAAGATGTCGCTTTGTTTGTAGAAAACATTTATTCCGTCTACAATTTACTTCAAGGCTAACTTGTTTTGACTATTTAGCGATAACCGAGACTAGAGTAACCGATGATGTCAATATCGTCCGCTTACTGTAGTAGCTGAACGGATTTCTTGAAGATGGAGCATTCCGGTTGACCCATACCCTGCGAACAATTTACTCCAAAAGAAGGGTGAGGAAGTCATATGATTTGTCGAAAACCTGTGTATGTTTCAAAGAAATCAAATGAGTCAATGGCAAACAGTCGTAAGCTAAGCTAATTAGATCTGTGTCAATCGTCCAAGTATTGGTTGAAAAAATGAATCGGTCATTTCAATCAATCATTCAATGACAGACACGAGTCTTGTATTGCTCGCCATTCAATTTCAATACAATCATAAATTCCAATCATCCTTCATTGAGTTCCGATAGAGATAGACAGATTCAGATGGAGTGGAAGAGTGAATACACCCAAATAAATGCGTACCTTGGGAACACATTTTTTGCAGAACTATACTTGTTTCGCTCTTTCAGGAACCCAGATGAGAGTGATTCTAAACCGGCAGCTCACCCTGGCCAATATCTCGCTGCACTCCTCGACTAGTTTGGACGTCGTCTTGGTAGAGAGAGAATACTAACTGGTATAGTGGCTTGGTTCGGTAGTGAAAAACCGTGAAATAGGCGTTGTTTTTATTTGATGCCACCACCATCACCACTCATTACAAAAATATACATGTTGATGGCCCACTTAACACCGCAAATTTCATTGCTTAAATTAAAGACTTTAATGTATTTATGGATAGAAAATTCCTATTGCTTCTACCACAAAAGCTTGATATTTAATTGATCTAACATATTATCTAAAAAAACTGAGTCTAAATTGATTTAAATAGCAATATTTACAATTACAACAAATTTCCCGTGAATTGAAAAATTCTTGCCGCGAACTGTCACTCTTTATTCACAATCCACATAATACAGGCTAATATTTACAAATCAGATTCGCGGGTACCTGCGACCAAAAAAAAGTTCTCATGTGAAAGAAATATTTGCGGTTCGCTCTCATGTGAATCCTTATCCATGAAAGCATGTGAATCACAACCAGTTGTTTTGTTAAGGTGCAGTTTACCTAACCACTTTCATGATTGGTCTTTGTTCAAAAATACAACTAATTTGTGATGAATTTGGGTTGGTAGATAATATAAAATAAGTTGCACAACTCAACAAAACCCCAGCGACCAACCATTAAAGATAAGTAAACTGCACCCAACTTAACAACAAAAATGGCTGCGCCCATTGAACAACACTGAAATATAGTTCTCTTAGTGAGATTTCGCATATAATTTCAATGCAAATAATCTATGCCAATTAAGCTGGGTAGGGGAAGAATCGAATTTTTAGAGGGTAATTTAAGAGAACCACCCGAACCACAGATGACGATGAGTGCTTAATCAGATATTCAACTCCGAGAGAGTCTCGCCATTCGCCCTCAAACGCAAACTCAGATGTTTTTACCCATATAATTTGCACTCATATGGGAGTTTATGTGCAAATCAAATGGAAAGCTTGCCCACTTATGAGGAATTAGATGGGTTTTAATGAACGCCCCCATGAAATGTCATTTCAATAGCAATATCGTATATGCTCGCAAAACCACCAAACAAACGTAAAATCTCTGACTAACGCGTATTCACAGAAAGGAAATTTGAGAGGCGTGGCAATTTTCAAAATTTGTTTGCATTCTTAAGGGGACGGGGGTATGTTGAGTTTACTATCGGGTTAATTACTCATTTATGGCCCGATAAGTCTATCTTGTCTATCTCATTGTACCTCATCGGTGCTCTATAACTACAAAAGTAACTTCTTTTATTTTTAACAGTTTTGTATGTATACTAAATTAATTGGCATCGGTGGTAGAATGACACCTTTCTTGTGGCTCTAACTTTTCGTGTCTGACACAAGTGACATTGGAACGGGCAGAACTTCACTGCATGGTTTTGTTTTTTTACCGGCTTGGGCTAAAGACATTTGGTGAGCTGCTACGGAGTGTTTTAAATGTTCCGTCATACATGTTGGTATCAATCAACCAATTTGGAATCATTTGATAGAAAATTGATTAATGTTCAATTTATCGTTTTTCGTTACCTGAAGATCAAACACCGGGGTAAGATCATGTTAAACGAAAACGATTGGACGAGATCGTTTCGATGTGTTTGTCTCTATTTATTTCTTCATATATGATACAGAGAAAAACGTCGATATGCTGTCGTCCGATAGCTTCCATTTTTACGCTATTAGACCTCGGGACAAAGATTATTCATAATTTCTGTGATTTTTTTTTACTGCTGACGAATATAATCAGGCAAAGAAACTTCCATTTCCGGGGTTGTTAAAGTTCCTGATTCCAAAGACCAACCAACAAATTTGCCCTCAAGCGAAAGAATCTGATTGTGGAAGTCATCTGTTCCTATGCGTGGCATCAAAATATGTATGACTTATAGAGGTCGCAAACGGTTTGGGATCATCATCTTATGATAGATGAAAATAAAAATAAAGCTTCTGGAATAAGCTGAGAGCTAGAAAGTTGGGTAGGAAGCTTGCAGATTTTGTGATTTCATCCGGTCTTAATTTCATTTTAAAATTAAGCGTTGCTCAAGTTGAGCTGGTAGACTAAAGAAATAAAATTATTATTAAATTCTTTTTTTTTACAAAATTTCTCCCACATCTAAAAGATTAGCATTAAACAAGGTTTCTATTGAGACAATAATTTTAATTAGTAACACCCAAAAATTATATTACATTATTATTACTAACAATAAATGAATTATTTGTAGAAATACGGACCTTTGGGTTTTGATCGTATAACATTTGATTTTGATCAGCATACTTGTGTGGAACGTGAATTTTTAACACAGTTATCCTTCTTTGATTTTGGAATCTTCGCCAACAACAATCATCATTTGTACCCAATTCAATGCATTGTCGTTCCTGGCTAACTCGATTTTTATCTTCAGTTTTCTTCTTTAAGCAGCTTAGCACCCAAGGTTCTCTAAGGTCTTTCTCTTTTGTCCAATCGCTAATGCACGGTGGCATGGCATAACAATCTTGATAAACTTTCTTTTGAACCAGCGGCATTTGTTTCCCTTTTACGAGAGTAAAAATATTGTATCTCTTGCGAATTGTACTACCAATGAGCTCTGTCTTTAGAGGTCGGTGGTTTATAACCCATCGTTCCAAAGTTTGCCAGTGTGTTTCGTATGGTGGATGAGGGCGCAGAATATTCCAGGATTTGCATAAATCTGTTAGTACGGTTTTGTCATATTTATATCCTGTTCGAGTACAAAAATGTTTGTAGAGAGCATTCGGAGTTCTGTCGGGCTTTGAAACGCTTCTGCTAAAAGACGACTTCTCCACTCCATATAGCTCGCGAATTGCATTGGTTATAGTTTTAATGTGACAAAAGTTCGTAATATTGATTTTGACAAGGTAAGATGCATCAAGACGTATAAGATTTTTTCCATTTATACAGTTCTGTTTGAATGTGTTCTAAAGAAAACACGAAATCTATAATAAATACGCTTTAAAGAAAAACTCAATTTAACCTGATATTGGGGGAATCCTAATTTCTTTATCCAGTCTGCAACTTCAAGAGATGTCCATTGGAAGACTGAAGGCAGTGGTATAGTGTCCACAATTGTTGAGCATAGTTGTGCCAAAGTGTCTGGAGACGCTCTAAAACGAATTCCTATTTCACCTTTTCCCCTTTTCGATTTACCCTCAAGCAAAGGATTTAATTTAAACTTGAAAGTATCCAACGCTTTCGGCACCTTTTTGGTAATATCCTGATCAAGCTTCACGTGTTTTTCGTCTGTTTTTCCGTAAAGATATGCCATGTTCAACTAATTTACGTCAACTGCTGCCAAAATACCTCAGACTCAGAGAAATAAAAAATATGAACTAATAGCAAATGACAGGATATTATTCGCAAACACGTGTACCTATTGTTTCTGAAATGAATCACTTAAATGACTACTGTCGGTTGCTTAATGTTTCGATGGTGTACCAACTTTCAAGGAACAGGTGTTAACTAGTCGAAATGTATTTATTTTACTGGAGTTGCGTGATCCTAGATTGTTTCCTTTGAGTTGTAGATAGTAAAACTAATGTTGAACACCATCGCATTGAAGTTTGGCAGTCAAACTTGTGTGTGGTAACGGAGTTCATTAGTATTTTGACAGAGAACTTTGTGCAGTAAAATACTTAGGTAACTGATTGAGTATTTATTGATAACGAGTAGGTATACAAAGTTTTTGGAAAATGCTGCTTAATTCTAAGCAAGCAGCGAAATATTTATACCTCAGTTGGTAGCCGAACCTTCATAATTTCGATGGTTCCTAAAATTCTATTTTTGACAATGTCCTTGGTGAATCCTGTGTGTAAATACAACTTAACCATTCGAATTATTGTTGAAACTTAACGAGTAAAAGACATTAATGACATGAAGACATAGAGACCCATAATCAACTTTATGTAAACAAGTGGTCTCGATTTCTTTTTTCAGATCAGGGAATGGAACTACAAATTTAATCTTCACAATATATTGTGTTACAGGCCATTGCGCCAATGTGTATCTGAGTTCGCCACAGACTTGTGGTAACTAGCTGAAATTGGACAAAGAAGAAGTAGCCAACGCAATATATATCGGGTTTTTCAATAAGAGCTCTACAAAAGTTTTTTTTTAAATAAAACAAAAACGGTTTTGGATATCAATGAAAGTCTTTATTCCTGTGAAAGTACGTTCGATGCCATTATGTATGGACCTCGATTTCTTTTGCATGGCCACCACGGGCACGCACGCTTGCAGAAGTCCAGACGCTGAACCCAATTTTCGACAGTTTTCAAGCATAAATCGGCCGATACTGCTGCAATTTCACGTTCGATATTCATACGAAGTTCATCAATCGTCGCTAGCTTGTTAGCATAGACCATAGACTTGACGTAGCCCCACAGGAAATAGTCTAACGGCGTCAAATCGCACGACCGAGGCGGCCAAGCGTCTGGACCATTTCGTGAGATAACACGTTCTAAAATCTTGGTTTCCAATAAATTGATTGTGACATTTGCTGTGTGGCTTGTGGCGCCGTCCTGTTGAAACCACATCTCCTCCAAGTCCATATCATCCAATTGGGGCCAAAAATATTCGGTTATCATTGAACGGTAGCGATTCCCATTCACAGTAACGTGGCGGTCTTGATCATCACGGAAGAAGTACGGCCCAATGACGCCGCCGGCCCATAAACCACACCAAACCGTAATTTTTTCGGGATGCAATGATGACTCATGGAGTACGTGTGGATTGCCTGACCAATACCGCATATTTTGTTTATTGACGAAGCCATTCAGCCAGAAATGAGCCTCATCGCTGAAGATGATTTTTCGATGAAAATCCGAATCATTTTCAAGTTGTTGCTCAGCCCAATTCACGAACATACGACACTTCTGGTGGTCAAGCGGCTTTAGTTCTTGCGTCAATTTAATCTTGTAAGGATTTAGGCCAAGATCCTTTCGCAAAATTCGCCACAACGACGTCACAGAGATGCCCAACGCTTGAGGACGACGTGTGAGAGACACATTTGGGCTTTCTTCAACTGAAGCCTCAGCCTCTCGACACTACGGGCACTTTTTTGTCTCACTGGCACGGGAATATTTTATCCTGTGCCTGTGGATTCAAATTTTTCCACTAGACGCTCAATTGTTGATCTGCTAGGACGATTATGACAACCATAAATTTGACGTAGCGCTCTTAACGTTGGGGCCACTGACTCCGAATTTCGGTAGTAAATTGTAATAATTTCGACTCGTTGTTGGCTCGTATATATTTCCATCATGAAATGGCAAACCTTACTGAAGAGAAATGTCAATAGAGCAGCAAAAAATATGGCGTCGTTTGCTGTGCCTGTCGCTCTACTTTTGTAGCGTCCCTGTTGAAAAGCCCTGTACCTATATATAATACATTTTATATAAAAAGAAGCTGTTGTCCGCTTAAAATCTGTTTGTAACTTTGATACCCAAAGAAAAAGGTGTCGATTAAACTTTGTATGGATTACATTTTGTTTTCTATTTAATTGCTGCGTAAGACACGGCAGCCTTCCTTTCTCATTGCTTCCAGTTATCCAGTTATCCAAACCAAGGCTTAGTATTTAAAACGAGAATGCAGTTTTCCTTGTCGTCTCGAACCTGGGGGTTGGATTCGAAATTTTAACAATTCGCCACTACTGAATTCTGAAGTTAATCTGAAATCTCTTTTAATTTTATAAAAACCACAACATCGGCTGAAGGCCGAAGAATGAAGCTTATAATTGTGCACTTAGCGGGGCTAAAACCGCACTCAAAGGGTCTGGTCAGGTGAATCAATCAACTCTGTGACAAATGGTTTCAGGCGCTCGCATAATACGTCATAGAAGATCTTATAGGTACGCAATGTTTAGACGATAACACTAAAGTTGGCGCAGTTCAGAGGAGTTCCATTAATAACGCCTACGTTCTTTTAACCAAATCTTGGAAATTAGTTGGTGTAAGTATGCTCTTTTTCGAGTCATCTGGTGTTGCCTTAAATAGTTCCGCGGGTCCGAGTTATGGACCGTCCGTCTCAGCAGCCTTGTTGGACTTTCGTTTACATATTGCTATCCTCATTTCGGGTGGACATAAATCAAAAAACCTCAAAACAATGCTTTAAAGGAAGAATACAAAAATTCGTGATTTGAGGGTCATTGAGGTCGAGTTCAAGTAGGGCGCGTTCCTTAAATTATCAACTAAATATATTTACGTAATTGGCCGCGGCAATTGATGAGCAGACAAAGGTAGTTAGTTTTAAAGTAAAAGAACGCGCAAAGGACAAAGCGGCACTATGGATAGCAGCAAAGAATTACTCTAGGAAATCGCACCTACTTCACTTTGACAAAACAAAAATTTACCGAAGTGTTTTTCCTTTAAGTTTTGCTATATGGCATGCGGAGAGCTAATATTGGGCTTAAGACACTTAAGTTTAAAATGTCAATGAAGATCGAACCTTGTTTTAAAGAACCAAGCCATTGCGGAACTCGCAGAAACTCTTCAAGGGTCAGCAGCGCTTGAAGCAGTCAGGAGAAGTAAGTAAACTAGCATTATTATAATTTTTGTTACCTCTTTGAAACAGATAATGTAAGTCCTTTCATGTTTTATATAGGTACCTATGTACCTAGGTAGTCAAAAGAAACATGAAGTCTACACTGTTCTAGGCCGCTAAATCATTTTATTGTTTAATTTAATCCTTTAAATTAATTGCTGAGTTGAAGGTGTGTATCTGTGAATTAGTTGGTAATTTTTCACGCAATCAATGTTCTTCTTCATTATATGTAGGTATACGTGCATACGGCATACATGTATCCATCTTTGCAATAAATCATTTAATCTGAATGACAGCAGACTTAACTTAACAGTGCAAACAACTATTCTTATCTATATTTTTCAATTATAAATACATCCTTCAACGCATTTTTCATCGATGATCCAATTGAAATCATTTTGAAATCAAAAAGTCCACACATCGGATAAACCAAAAAGAGACACCAACAACAATGCACAAGCTCCGCCCCCATTGCCATACAAAATTCTATCTGCGATTGGCTGGCAATGGCCGTCTCCATGGCAAACAAATGAAGCTAAACCGATCAAACAAACAAATAAACAACAGGAATGGGATTTCCTCAGTCAGATACTTTTTCCCCGTCTATCTAGATCTACACTGATCAGTTCGCTCGCGCATATCGTAAGCGGCATGTAGTCATTGCGGGTGTATTACGTGCGTCGATATTTTATTTAAACTTAACAAATTGGATTTAAAGTGTTGTTGTGTGGTGTTGCGAGGATATGTAATTAGATTGCCGATTGCGCAATTATTTCTATTTATCGAAAGTGATATTGCGGTGTTGAAAATGTTAAACAAGTGCGAATAAATCGAGGCAATAAATTGTGATTCTTTATCTCTCATAATGGGTTATTAGCGTTTTATGTGCATCGATAATTAAAATTAGTTTTTATCTATTTGTTTTTGATTAATGAAACCATAAAAATATTTTTTTTTTTTGAATTTTAATTAAAGAAAACGAATAAACATAAAATACAAATTTATGACTTGGTGTGTTTTGTTAATTGGAGAACGAGATTTTACATCAAAAATCAACTGGGCGGTGTCTTGCTGTGGACAATTTTAATAATTGGACTAACCATAAAAGGTGAGAAGATGTTAATGTACTTTTAACTTTTTAAGTACAAAGTGCATGGAAATCTGAAAAGTGGCGAGCTATATCATGATCAGTAGATTGATGTGTAGATAAATAAATAGGTACCTACATGGTGATCAAAGAGAATACTGTGCATTTGCATTCTAATCATAAGAAAGTGAACTTTTCCAGCATTAACAACGTCGTTGTGAGTGAACAATAAACTTATTCATGGATATGGGCGATAAAGCATTGCTTCTGTGTTTTTTTTTTGTCTTAAATAAAGTGTTGAAATTAGAACTGTCATTCTACATATTGCAAGTATTCGTTGGCTGCCATGCCCTTTGTCTGACAAACATCCGAGAGTAAGAACTGTCATAAGAAGCTTCTCAAAAATAAAATAACCGTTCGGAATTGGCAAAAATATAGATCAAAAAATATATCTTTTCACACACAATGGTTGAAGAAGCTAGGCTAGGCCTAAAAACTTCTAAATCATTCAATCAAATGCAACTACACAAGCATTGTATGTGGCTATTCCGACAAACACCTCAGGGAGACCAGTAGGCATGCAGTAAAATTGGTGAACTCGTCGATTTAAAAAGAAAGAAGACAAAAAAACAAAAAACAAATAGACCACTCGTCAATAGATTCCAAGTACGAACCACGTGTCCCAGCCATCGCAGTCGTTGTATTCTTAGCCTGTATAGTTTGCCGTTGAATCTTCTTCTCCACACTCCATCGTCACAAACTAGACCGCATATCACCCAAAGAATCTTTCTCTCAAAGCATCCCAGAAGGTTTTCATCCGCTTTTGACAGGGTCCATGCTTCTGCACCATACATCAGGACCTAAATTATTAAGGTCGTATATAACATGCCCTTGGTTCTATGCGAGAGGGCTTTACTTCTTAGATGCCTTCGTAGCCCGGAGAAACAGCGATTGGCAGGAGTGATTCTTCGCTTGATCTCTTCGCCGAAGTCATTTTGCGGAGTGATATTGGAGCCCAGGTAGACAAAGTCCTTAACTACTTCGAAGTTGTGTCTGCCCATCATGACGTTTGGTCCGACTCACCAATGTTGAGAGTCCTTTCTCCGTTTCGATGCTTGCAAATGCGCCACTGACAGCTCGCCGCGTTCTCCCAATGATGTCAATATCATTAGCATAGGTAAGTAGTTGAATGGACTTTTCAAAAATTGTACCTCTTGTGTTGGCTTGTAACTGAAAGTACATGATAGCGCGTCGCCTTGTCTCAAACCTTTTCCAACATGAAATGGCTCGATGGTGTTCTTGCCAACTTTGAAGGAGCAGCGCGATCGTCATCCTGCACAAACGGACTAGTTTGGCGGGGATAACAAAACTTGACATGGCTTTTTATAATTCGTCCCTTTGTACATTATCATCATATCCAAGATCTGTCGGAGTGTGAAAATTTGGTCGATGGTTGACTTTCGTGGCGTAAAACCACACTGATATGGGCCGATCATGTTGTTGGCAAAAGGTTTTAGGTGTTCACACAGTACAGCCGGCAAGATCTTATAAGCGACTTTCAAAAGACTGTTGGCGCAGTTCAGAGTACTCCTTTCGCGTGGATGGGGCACCCGATGCTGAGGTTCCATTCGTCGGGCATGCCTTCATCCGACCAAATTTTACAGATGAGTTGATGCATGCTCCTTACCAAGCCATCTTCCGCTGCTTTGAAAAGTTTGGCCGGAAGGCCATCCGCTCCAGCAGCTTTGTTGGACTTAAGTTTGGATATCGCTATCCTCACTTAAGTCCAGTAGGTCGGGTGAACGGAAATTTTGGCTATCATCGTCCAAGCTGAACAGACCATTCTGCCTGACAGCGGCTTGTTAGCTGTCTCCGCCATTAACAGTCTGCAGAAGTGTTCTTTCCAAATCCTCAGCACCGACTGATTCCCATGCTCATGCAGGCTTCTGTTCGGGCCTTGTATCCTTGGGTTGATCAGTTTATTTTTGGTATAACTTTTATGCATTGCCTCTGCAGTAGCTTCACTCAATTGATTCGACCACTCGCATATAATTAAAAAAAAAAATCACAAAAATACTTGGAATACCTTTTCTATTGCAGACCCTGTCGCTTGTTGACTAATTTGGTGTTTTGTTTCCGAAGTGATTACTTGGATTTGAGATTCCAATGCGCCAATTTTCTACATGAGAGTCATCTGGAGCAACCTAAAATTCCTTTCCTTTAACGCGTTCCTTCCTTTTTATTTTGCAATGGTTTTAATCAGCCTCACGTTCCGTTGTTCCCGCTTGTTAAGCTAATCCTTAGCTTAGCCGGCCACCAATTACACTTCAAATTCTACCTTTTTGTCGAATATACCTCCTTTCGACACCGTTCGAGTTTGGAACACTAAGGTCATCACGCTTCTTTACTGCGGTCGGTATTTTCTTTCCCATAGATTACGCTCTACACCGTAGAAGTCTCTGTTAACTGTTCGTTTGACATTGACGCTAAGGGACTCGTGGCCCTCACTTCTCCGAACCCTAGCTGTTGACAGAAAGTGAGCTTTGTTTAAGGACCACATCTGGTTCTTCACTATTTCTTTATTTAGTATTATTCTCTTTTTTAATTGGAGGAGCATTTCATTTGCTTCGGTGGCCAGTCCTAGACTTCGTTTTTCCACATAGAGATGTACACGTCTTCATAACAGCGGCTATACCATCTGCATTCTCCAACTAAATGCTTTCTTTGGGCACCTGGATGTCATATCATGTCATATCATTCTCGTATCATCTGCAAGAGATATTTGGAACTACCGCAGGTGTTTTCGAGCGAATTCCGCTTGTCTCCACATCTGTCAGAATTGAAAGCGTTTTACTCGTCTATAGATACCAGCAATTCTCTGATCGTCTATTTTGCTGCTTTGAGCATCTCTTCATCTTCAGCATATTTTGGACACCGCAAAATCCAAAACCCACAAAGGAGCGTTCTTTTTTTCCTTACCCATATCTACTACAACAGCTAGAGCTTTGTACTTTTTAACCAATTTAGTATTCGAAGGTCTGTCAGGAGCATCTATAAAATGTTCCATATTAAAAGATGCGCAAGTTCGTTGCCACATGTTTTGTGATCACACCACAGTCAGAGGTGTCTTAGCTCTAATTCAAGTATTAGAGTTTGCGTGAAGAGATCTTATCATTAAAAAATAATGTAACAAAATTACAAATTTTAGATACGATAAAAAATAAATACATAAAAGTTGGACCCACCACCGGTTGGCCCACTTAAAACAATAGTGTAGTTAAATTTTCTCTTTAAATTTGCATAAAAAATTTAATCATGCGGTGCCACAGTAGGATTTACTTAATGATTCCAAATAGTGAAACATAAATTCCATATCCGAACGAAATTTTGTCTCTGATCGGATCAGTGATCACTAAATAACTAAGAGAGTAGTGTCGATTTGGCAGAGACAGAAACAGAAACAGAAACGAACAAAAAATATCTCCAACCTACTGGAGAGTGATTAATAACTTACCGGCAGCGAGTGATTGATTTCCCAATACTCACCAAAGCGCCTAATCGATGTCTATATTGATTATTTATTAAACAAAACTACAAATACATATTTGAGCAACACAATTAATTTAAAATGTTTTGTTTGTTTTCATAAATTTTTCAGATTCATATGATTCCAGTGATGTTGGAGCAATGGATTATGCTCCTATGCACGTAATCAATCCACCACCACAGGATACTGGCGCAAGAAAGGTATCAACTACGGACGCGAATCACCATTCATCACATGAACGGAAATTGGACGATCAGATAATGGTGACCAAAGAAAATGGTCAAACAATTGTTGTAGGTGTTCTACCACCACATCGTGAGGAGTCGGAAGACTCTGATATGGATCAGAGCTGCAGTGATCAAGCAATTAGTGATACTGTAAAGAGTGCAAATGTACTTGAGACAAAAATCAAATTGAATTTTAGTGTAGATAGACTGTTGGGAGTGGAATGTGGTGACAGCAGAAGTGCCCGGAATCAAAGGATTGTGATAAGTACAAACAACAATGGCTTAATTCATGGGCAATATGACTGTTGCAAATATATGAGCAATGGCAGTCAGACTCATTTGGATAGCTATCACCTGCAGAAACAGCATCAAATTTCATCCCATCGTAGTCTTCACGAGAGAGGAATTCTCTTGCCACCGAGTATGGATATTAAGGCTGTGGTCAGACCTACACCCATTCGAGCATTGGGCAATGGACCAGATGACGGTAAGTCCATTTGAATGTCATAAATGTTGCCTAAAATGATCAGACTTTTAGTTTTGTAAATTTACACTTGGTTTTTTTGTACTTAACGACTTTTTTGCCGTTGTTTAATTTTTATAGCTTTTTGATTGGGTACGAAAGAGAAAAATGCAGGTACTCATTGCTCTTCTCTTATAAGTCGTTCAAATAAAGAACTTCTTATGAACTAATCAACTTTTTGGGGTTTTTCAGGGGCGGATGCAGGAAAAAATGTCGGGGGTTTTGAACAAATATGTTATGCTACTATTTTACTTTATTACTATTTCGATGTTGACTAAGTATATATGATTTAGAATTTAAAAGTCTATGAAATTTCGTACTTTTCGAAATTACAAAATCGAAGGCGAAGTTTTTTTTACAGCAAGACAAAAAACACATAGAGTAATATAAATAGTATGAGTATAAGTAAACTGCGATCCTTTTGGAATGGGAATTAAGTATTTGCCACTGCATTACATCTGAGACTGTTGTTGATAACAGTTCAACAAGGAAAAATTCGATAATTATTTCGCTCCTGAAAGACCCAAGGTCTAGTAAGAAAGAGTATCTTCCCATATATCTATTTTGCCATTATTACAAAAAGCCTGCAATCCTAAGCCATATAAATGAAGGTGATTTTCATGACTACCATGCCAATCAGGTTTCACACTCTCACTTCCCGAATTCTTTCGACACAGTTCCGCATAATCTACTTCTACAGAAACTCAAAAATTATTTTAATTTTGAGTCTACGGCCATTGGTAAAGGTGTTCCACATGGATCTATTCTTGGACCTCGTTTCTTTATAATGATTTGCCACAAGTTATATAGATTCAAATGTCTGCAGATATTGTGCAAATCCATCCTAGCTATCTTTTGGGAATGGTTGAAGATGGTTTCAACAGCACTTATTAATGAAGAATTATTGCTCTTTTCCCTCTGCTATATGACACATAATATTTTCCAAATTTTAACCCAACGCTTCCAACTCTCTGAATTTGTACGGACACATTGCAGGCAACCGACTCGTACTTGCTGGTTTCAGTACTAATTATTAGGTGAATGCTTTTTCGCAGTTACGCAGTGAACTTTCAAATGGTTCATATAGACTAATTTAACTGTGGTTTGGGGTTTGATTAAGCAGTTTGGGATTTTATTGCAGTCACACATCTTAATCGATAAAGTTTTTTAGAAACAAGCTAAGATTGATTGCAACAGTTATCTCATCTGACTCCGCTTCTTGTTAGTTTAAACCCATAACATCTTTACCAGGATCCGCCCCTGGGTTTCTCTAGAGATCTATATTTTATTGGATATTTTGTCGTTTGTAGATTAAGCGAAGCCTAATACCGCACTGGTAGAGTCCAATAAGACAGTTGACAAATGGTTTTAGGTGCTCATGCGTTATGTCAAATAACTTTTGTTTATTTAGTCTTTTAGGAGAATCCTTTCAGTCTTCTATCTTAAGGACCTGGTAAATTGCTAATCTAAAATCTTTCTGGATGCACATGCATCTAATGATTGGTCGTACACTTGTGGATTGTATTCGCTCCAATAAGTGCAACATTGCTTGTTGACATACCCGCTGATCCAAAAATGCGCCTTGTCCAAAATCCGAATCTCTCGTCAGCACAATCTAAAACGGATGTACCCCTGAATCCAAACTTTTACATAAAGCCACGAATTCCTCTGAAGCCATGATGACAACCGAACTCACGATAAAATTCACGAAATGGCAAACTTTACTGAATATATTGACAGCAGGCTGGATGTCTTTGGTAACTTTGACAGCTGCTGAAACATAGCAATTGGAAAAAAAATGATTGCTATCTGGTCACCCTTTATAATGTTTATTTATTTATTAACCATAAATACTAATAAATTTCTGAGTTTATTTAAATTTTGTCACAACGATACAATCCCTAAATTCAAATATCCGCTAAGTATTTTTTTTTGGTACAAAACTAAGAGAAATAAAATTGATATGATTTTGTTTTTTATTTGTTAAAAATAATAATCATATATTATTTTCAGTAAGCTTATGTAAATTAAAATAAATATGTCGTAAAATAAAATAGCGTGCCCAAATGTATATCGGTTACTTTTAGTGTTTGTCCTTGTGAATTGAATTTTATTGAAAAATGCCCTCTTTAAACTTCAACTATTAGGATGCGAGGAGTCACAAATAATTTGCTTTCAATTCACCAGTGAGAATAATAGCATACATTTCTTCTCAGCCCTATCTTTTAATACCTTCTCTTACACCACTGCATAATCTTTGGTCATCCGACTTTCGCATTAGTAGAACTGGGACAGTTACTTTAAACTGCAGTTTGTGAGACGGCACTCCCTTTAAGAGTTTAAAAACTCAGTGGAATAAGCGTTACAATAATTATTTGTCATAACGGTGATCTTTCTATCGTCCATAAATGATTTTGTTAAAAATATTAAAACTATAATATGCATTAAACGCATTTAAACCAAACGCCGTTTAAGGCTCTTTCGCTATAAAAGTAAGTACATAAGTGTCCGTAAATTAAGAAATACGCATAGAATGAAATAGTCCTTATTAGCGTCGATCGAGGCAGGCATTCAATTTAACTGATAGTGTTAGCCTTAGAATAACAGGTTTGTCTTAAATCTCCTGCTAATAGTACGACCACGGCCCCCCATCAAGGATTGAAAAAATCTCATCTCCCTTAAAATAAAATAAATATTAGGCGTAAAAGATACGGGACCTTAAGCCCAGCTTCTCCAACCATTGTGTGTGGGAAAACATTTTTTTGTTTGACACGAATAGAGGGACCTACAGTTTAATGCTGATTCCGAAAGGCAATTCATTTTTGAGAAGCTTCCCATGACATTTCTTACGCGTTGATATTTTTCAGACGGTCGCAAGAGGTGGGGCAGCGAATGAAAACGGTATGGTGGTACGGGCCGACATTTTAACCATCGCATCGACGTCTCCCTTAGTGGTCCAAGGCACTTAACCACTAAGCCACTGCACCCACAATCATGTCCCTTAATCTTGGCTTAATCCATAGATTTTCACAACTATACCCTGATATCTAAATTCTGTCAAGCTCCTTTTCTGAGAGCGGAGCAGTATTCAAATAGTTTTGCTTGATCTGTAGTTTATTTAATATTTATGTTCATTGACTTGGTTTGTTAATTAATTTGTCTCATATTCCCCCAATTCCAAACATAAGACAAACTAAATTTTTCTATTCCGCAATAAAAGTCAGATTATCAGCAAAGACATAACAAACTCCCAAAATCCAAACAATATCATATCCAAAAATCCCTTCTCAGCATACCCCCCTATTATTAAAACTACGATTAGCAGTTTGGGAAGTGCTTTACCAAAGGCGTCATAAGGCCAAATCGGGAAAGTGACACATATGCAATTATGGTGCTTTGCTGAAGAACTTAAATCACACTGTCAATATTTCTCTAGAAAAAAAATGTTTTACTTGTTGTTTATAATAAATAACTTGTTTTTACCGTTAGAAAATGAGGAATATTTTTTCAATGCATATAGCAAACCCACACACTTTCTCATGATTATTTTGTATTGTGAGAGAATCAGTTGCCCATGAAACTTTAAGGTTCTGTACTAAAAAAAAATGTACTGTTATTTTCTCAAAGAAAAAGTAAAAATATTTAAGAAAATCATTTCAATCGCATGAAATTAAAACGTTATGTAATCTAAAACATACGTGAAACATAATAACCCGATTCTGGCCCAATTTGCAGACAAATTTTATTGTAATCAATTAATAAGCCTTTGCCATTTACGTTTTAAAGACAACTTCATGTAAATGTTGTCCGCGGCTCCGTTTCAAATGGTCCATTCGGAAGGTCCCATTTTCCGTCACTTTTTCGAGCATTTCGGCCTGTATTCCACGAATTACGCGTGCTGTGTTTTCCTGTAAGGCTTCAATCGTGTTCGGCTTGTCCACATAGACTAACGACTTTACATAACCCCACAAGAAATAATCAAGAGGCTATTTCGAGATCACCAAATTCATCCTTCAACATTTCCATTGTTTCACGAGCTGTGTGGCATGTGGCACCGTCTTGATGAAACCACATGTCGACCAAGTTCAACTCAGCCAACTGGGGCAGAAAAAAGTCGCATATCGTGGCTAGATATCATTCGCCGTTGACGGTAACGTTTCTTTTTAAAGAAAATTGGACCGATGATGTCACCAGTCCATAAACCACACTAAACTGTGGTTTTTACGGAATGCATCGATAACTCTTGTATGGCATGTAGCTGTCGATGCGACAGTTTTGCTTATTTACTTATCCATTGAGCCAGAAATGAGCCTCAACGCTGAACACAATTTTTCGTAAAACAGCGGATTTGCGGATTTTTCACAGAGCACGAATTTTGATAGTAAATTTTAATAATTTGCAATCGTCGCTCGTTTGAAAGTCTTTCCATGATTAAATGGCAGAGTATACTGAAATCTTTTTACTTTGACAGATGACGTTTGGACGCCATTACTAACCAGCGCTGCCAACCTGAAAAACTTAACCAATCACCCTTTACAGCATGAATGTAATGAATATATAAATTTTTTTGTAAATAAATAGAAAACAACAAACATACCTAATTAAATTAATTTATTAAAAAGATTTAGTTATTTTGTTATTTTTGACACAAAGCCAAATGTCGCTATATGAACGCTATGTCACGGCACCGTTTGGGAGTCGGTCAGTCAGAATAGGCTCTTCACACGTAGAGTAATTAAATGGGCACCAAAGTGATGCCAAGACGTCAGAGCAAATACTCTACCCACTATCTATCTACTCGTTTATCTTCGTAGACGGCAAACGCCAGCACGCAGTAGCTATACACATACATAAATATAAGCGGTGGCGTTCGAAACTTAGTAAAAATCTTAATAAATTTAAGTTTACTTTAAACATTTTCAAAAAAAAAAAAAAATGTAGCGCCTAAAGTTTTGAGAGAAAACATATTAAGCGTAATATTTTATCGCCGGTCAATTGGTGTAGCCAGCGACCCTCTTCGTTTAGTTTCTTTACTCTCCAAATGAAAACATTCAAAAATTAACCGAATTGTAAACATTGCCATTCGGATTCGACCATCATAATCCGACAAAAAACAATGAAAACGGTCGGCATGGGCAAACGTGCGCAATGTGCTGATTCATATTCATGTCGCCCCTTTGATCACTTAATACTTAATATCGAAGATGAATTATATCCGAGAGATGTTCCCCGGATTATTGTTAATTCGATCTAAATTTTCGCTTTTATCTTTCGTCGATTCGATTTCTCTTCTTGGTCTATTGTTTTCCCCTTTATTAAGAAAATAATCAAATAATTTTGGTTCTTTTTGAAGAATTATGACTTTGAGTGTGTGTGTGTGTGTGTGGCGCACTAACAACAGTTGGAAGTTGTAATCGACAGGAGAACGATTCCTGTCAAATGAAAATTTTCCATTTCCTTCCTGCATCGTTTGAATTTGAATACGATTTCGATGATCTTATTGCGCTAAGGGTGCAAACAAAGGATACAAATGTAAACAATTTGAATTGTGTCCTATTTGTATCTAATTTTTGTTGTTGATTGTTGGGAGCAAGTATGTTTTGTGTTTATTTAATGTTCACACAAAATGTAACATACAAACAAGCAATGATAGATTAATAAACAACAAAAAATCTTGTCCTAAAATCTGTTTGCTTTAGGATGGCATATTTTGTTATTCTTTTTGTAGTTTCTGCTTGGGAGCACACTTGGTATTGTTGGATATAGAATATGTATTGTTTAGGCATCTAAACATTCACTTAGTAGAAATGAAAGAATCAGTTTACAGCACTCTGACAACGAAGTTGCTTTGCTACACTTTGCTTTGCTTAGAAGTTGTTATACTCAAGACAAAACGAGTTAATTTCAAGTAAATAAGTATTTCTTAACGAATGTGTCGCAAATGCTTAAGCCTAGTATCTATAAAAAAGAAATAATTTTTTCAAAGTTTATTGAAAACAAGCGCACAATTGGCTAAGTTTTGCAGGGATCCCGAGTTCGACCATTCGCCATGTAGAGCTCCTGACGATGGATACTTGAAATTCGTTGGTCTTTTCCAGGATTTGCCTTAGTGTGAAAACTTGGTTTATGGTTGATCTGCCGGGCTGGAAGCAACACTGGTACGTGCCGATTAGTTTAGTAGAGTACGTTGGGTAGGATCTTGTATGCAACATTTAACAGGGATATACCTCGATAGTTCTTGCAAGACATCGGATCGCCTTTCTTGTAGATGGAGCATATAGAGCTGATGATCCAATCATCGGGACATGTTTTCCTTTTGATTGATGATTTGGTGCATGCGCCCTACCAAAGCATCACCAACGTATTTATAAAGCGCAGCAGGTAGACCATCAGAGGCGGCTGCCTTAGTGTTCTTAATCGTTAAGTTTGGCTAAGCCAACTTCTCCTTTACTCGGTGGCAGTACTGGAAGTGGATTCTATACGTCTCTCTACAGGATGCCCTTTTAGGAGCTGCTGAAAATGCTGCTTAAATACATTCCCTGCGCGTCGGTGACTGGGTTTCCTTAGCCGTTTAGAATAGCCTGCGTTCCGGTCTTGTAGCCAGTTGCTTGGCTTTCTTATAAAATCGCCTGATGTTGTTTCGATCACGAGGCTCTTTGATCTCCTTGAGCTGGGAGACTGCGTACTCCCTTTTCAGTCCACTAATGTGTGCATCTTTTGTCTTCTTTTTCCGTAGCCAGTCGGACAGGCTCCGTTGGCTCTGTCTAGGTGGTCATAAAATTCCTCCTTGATAGGGTCCTCAGTCTCGTCAGAAGGAGCGTGGGCTCATATTAGGCTTATATTTTGGAATGTTGCTCCGATGCGGATTACAGCCAGGCGATCACTTATCGGCATGAAGTCAATAACTTTTGACCTAAGCCGATTTCTCACGACGAATCCGCATCCTAATGCATGCAATATTTTCTTACAGTTGTAATATATATCGCAATTCTGTCTTTTCATTATTCCTGATCCTATCCATCGTATCTCAAGTTTCTGAGTAACACGTGGAGTGTAGTGTCCGCACTTCCCAGGTACATTCTCGCATGTCCTTTAACGTTCCGGGTCTGTTTGCCGTTTGAGGGAAATTATTATCCGCGGCTATCCCCGTCAATCCTTATAACAATATCCTTATAACAATATCCTTATAACAATATATTTTGACATGTACGGGAAGTTACTTCGACGGAACAACCCCCTCAGGCCCTGCTTTTGACCCGACTATATCAGGCCGGTATTTCCGGTGGCAGTAACCCACTTTTAGGATGTGAGAGCTGCCGTTTGCCCATTAAAGGTTTATCAGCCACCAACTCTTTTCTAACTCCAACTCTGGGTGCAGTGGCTTAGTGGTTAAGTGCGTTGGGCCACTAAGCGAGAGGTCGCTAGTTAAAATCCCGACCTGAAAGTTTTTATTCGCTGCCCCACCTCTTGCGAACGTCTGACAAACATTCAAGAGTAAAAACTGTCATGAGAAGCTTCTCAAAAATTTATTGCCGTTCGGAATCGGCATTAAACTGTAGGTCCCTTCCATTCGTGCCAAAACATATATCTTCGCACACACAGTGGTTGGAGAAGCTAGGCTTTGGGTCCTGTATGGGCCGTTTACGCCTAATATATTTATGTATATATAACTCTTTTCTAACACCCTAGCTGAATGTTGGAGATCCCTGGGATAACCCATGTCATTGTGTACTCAAAAAATGCGGTCGTTAACCCGTTGAAGCTTATTTTTCTCTTAACATTGTCGTTTCTATAGTGCTTGATTCGAACCCCTGTTGCTAACCAACGTTCTTCCATAATCGGATGCAAAAACACCGGCATATACCCCACTGAAGGGTATCAATGAGGAGGATGATCCTCTTCACCGACCCAATTAACATAACCTAGATATTGGCCGTCAAGTTTATTCAACTCTTCTTTTAAGTGCTCGGCAAATATGTATGCATTTTCTTTGGCCGTTTCCGCCCATTCGCCATTCTGATTGGGGGCGCTTGCATTTTTGGCTTATTTATAACTTTTATAGCTTTCTGCAGCGAGTAAGACCTCGCAGATTTTGTGTTGGTATTGCTTTGGCAACGTTGGGACTGAGGGACGAGGCTAGTTTTAGTTCTAGTTTTTTCTCGCTTTTCTAATAGTGATTTATTTTGGTAATTTCAGATTTTTTTCGTGACCAAAAAAACATTATTTCAAATTTTTTTTTTTATTGTATTGGTGAAATTCTGTGTCTGATCTTGCTAGAATTGGCGTAGCTGTCAAATTTAAAACTGACAATTTTAATAAGAAAAAGTTTAATCCAGTCTCTTCCTGCAATCAGGGGCTCGAAAATCAATTGGAAGAACTGCAATCATCAACTATTGGAGTCATCGAATTAATTGATTTTAAAAATGCGACTGCTTAGTAATTACATAAAAATAATATTGTAGCGGACTGTAGCGAATAACCGAAGGGAAAAAACCAGACGACGACACTTAATATTTTAATGTAGAGATACAATTTATTATATTGAATTGAATGTTACCTATGTACCAAACCAATAGTTTAATATTCCTCTGCTGTGGCTAAAATCCAAGTGGAAGAGAGTATATTAAATTAAGCGCAGCAGAAGCACAACGAATGCAAGCACAAAGAAGAGGAAACAAAAAAAGAAGTCACACGGCACGCGCAATGGAATTATGCGTGCGGTACTTTTGCATTGCGTGTAATTGTTGTTGTGCTGCTGCTGCCAAAAAATGTGTGTACGCAGAAAAAATTATGATAGTATTATTGGCTAGGTACAAAAAATGAATCGATTTTAACCAATGAAACATATAAAAAAAAAAAAACAATTGCGAGCAATTAATTGACAGATTAATATTACAAAACAAATATGATTATGGATTAATCGTTTAAGAACCAACTGCCTTCTCGGAGCAATTATTTATTGAGCAGGGGATTTTTTTTCGTTTGAAACAAAAATATTACTTTAAAATATTTTTCATCACGAGAATCACTTTACGCAGGCGAAGATGAAATACAACCGAGTGAATTAAACAATTCAGAACAGGTAATCAGTTTTTATTTATTTAAGCAAATGTTTGCTTTTCGCCAACATTATTTGGCCATCAAAATCAATGTTTTTACAGATTTAAAACAAACTAAAATTCTATTTTTTACCGAAAGAAATCATCATAATTACTTTACTTTTTTTATTATCAGTTTTTCGCTTCTCTTCCTTAAGTATATAAAGTGCAACACAATGAATACAGTTCTCTGGCTTATTTTTACAAATGTATCGTTGGATTTTTTAAGTATTTAGTTTTTGAGAAACTCATTACCTCCTTATTGGTTTTCCTTAAAGTTTTGCGCTTGCAGGACAAACACGATTATTATTTTGCTTTTCGATTGTGCCATAAATGGATCTCCCTAGAATAAGTAGAGCTTGTCTCCAAAGAATGCGGATTTTCTATTAGAACTGATCTGGAGTGCTGTATCTTCGATTGCCTGTTTTATTTATGCTATTGCGCTCGATAAACCGAGGTGGTATACTCTAGGGTATATTCTAACCCCCACCCAATGGAGTAAATCTTGGTAAATACAAAAATGGTACAAAATGATTTTAGAAAATACACCCCTGACTATTTTGAGCTATTACTCACCTTTCCTTTAGATTCAGCAGCTCTTTGTATCCCTGCTTTGGAGTGGTTTTGGACGAACAATGAACACACAAACTCTTGTTTGCTTGACTAAAATGTGCAAGTTTATGTGATGTGCAGATGAGGTGCATCGTGTCATGTATGTTGTTCTGATATCTACTCAGTACCTTTCCTTTTTTAACCACAACAAGCTCACTGAAATCTCTAATGAGCTTGTTTAAGAGAAATGCCAAAATAATTGTTTTATTATTTCTGTTGTGGGGTAAATATTTCAAGTTTCTGATAAATGCAAGCCTATAAGAGTTTCCCTTGTACAAATTTTAATATCACCTTCGAATCACGAAGCTGCCACTTAAGTACCAACCTTTAAGCGAGTCTTATCGTCGTCACACACACATCAATTTATTTTATACCTACTCATAAAAGTTCGTATTACTCTCTACTCAGCGTAACGCTTAAAATGGTAAACAACTCATTAATAATCCTTACCTAGATCAATGACTAACAAAGAGTATTCATACCAAATATAACCAATTGTATCTCTGATGCCCAACAAATCAACATATATCTTTAAGCATAAACAAATCCTCAATTCTGATCTGCATCGGGTAACTCAATAAACGCCAGAAGCCGGAAACTGTAATAAACTCCGGGAATTTTATAGCACAGATCCTTTCTTACTACCAAAAGACATCCTTATACCACCACAGAACAACATAATCAGAAGCCCTTTAGCAGCCGCAAACTATAAACAATAAATCATTTGCGTGTGTGTGGGTTCTTTTTTTTAAATCACCTTTGTCTCGATCGTTATGCATTCGCTTCCAGTACTGAGTGACGCGGCGTACAGCGCACTTTATTCGAGTTGTTTATTATAAGAATTTTTACCAATTAAGATTCATTTTGTTTACATCGAAGTGAAGAAAAATCATTTAAACAATAAAATATCCAGTGGTGGTAACAAAAGCCACATGCTACGCGCATCGATACGCGTTCATTCAACGAGAATTCGTGAATCACCCTTCGCACAGTAATATATTTATGTACAACCGCGGATAACCCTCAGCCTGCAACTCACCACCACCCACCAGCTTTAAACTGGAAACCGCCACCGCGGGTTAGCCAAATCAAAGAGAATCTAGAGCAGCTCAAGCAAACACACAAAAAATCAAATAAAATTCGCCAAAATACCACCCAATGCTCATTAAATTACAAATTATAAATATGAAAACTTTTAATGAGCCTAATTAAACAAATTTAACTCACTTGCGAGGTACCACCGCACCGCACCGCATAGCGTCCGGGTCCACACCTCCATCTCTTCGCTTCGCTTCTAATTGATTCGATTTTGGGGAGTTTTCCCCGAGTAGAAAGAAAGAAGGCGATGATCTGCCAGCCACACAAATAAAAATTGAAACTAAATATTGATTCAAACATTTATTGAACCACGAAGTACGTACGCGAGTACATAGGTTATCGCTGGTGTACCGAACGAAAGTGTAGATATACCTGGTCTGGGGTATTGAAAAGCATTAGCGCGGGGAAAATATTTACAATCTCGTGTGCCTGTCCAATTACCCCGAGGATGAGGGTGTGAAATTGCCAAACGAAAAGCAGATAGAGAAGAATTTCTCACTCTTTAAAGTGATTATAATAAATTCGAGTTCATGCGGTGTTCTATGTTTACGCAATTGATCGCGGGAGTAAATTCAAATATTTCACCGTGTCACGGTGTGGCGAGGTGGCACAATGATCACGGGAATAATTGGCTGTTGTACGAGAACGAGTATAGGAACTTTCGGGCTCCGTATCGGAGAATTCAATGTGTATCGCTTGGATCGATAAAAAAAATATTTTTTTTATTTAATTTTCAAAATTAGTTTCATTTGTTTATTTGCTTTATTACTGCGAACTTTTGAGCAAAAGAAACTGGTTGACAAAATTTTTCGCAAAACATACGCATTATTTTTTTTGCATACAGATAAAAATCTTAAAAAATAAAAACCAATAAATTCATGTGTGTACCTTACAATCTGTTAATTCATAGCTCAAACCGCAATCGCTTATGCAGAATCGCAAATAAAATTGTTGTTGTTGCTTTCTTTTATAATATCTAATAAAAAAATATGAGGCGTAAATATTCCAACCATTGTATGTGGGAAGAGTCCTACTATTTAAATCCGATTACGAACACCAAATTTGAGAAGATTCTCATGACAGTTGTTACTCTTGGATGTTTGACCGACTTTCACAAGAGCAGGTCGGGGTATAAATCTTTTAGGTGTTACTGAGGCCGATTTGAGCCTGTGACCTTTTGCTGAGCTGTCCAACGCACTAAACACTGAGCGTCTAATCTCTAGTGGTTTTATTTTAAATGTCAAACCAGTATAGGCTTTCATAAGGCACCTACTCCGTTCGAAATAAAGCAGCGGAAAACTAATATAGTGTCTGTCTGCAATTTAAATTTTTTTCTTCGAATAATTGCTAATTGCCTCATTTAGAAACGACGGGGACATTTTTCCCTTATCCAAAAATCTCTTTTTAGTTTATGGCCTGTAGCCCTAGTTATGAAAGTATTATATTCATAGTTTCAATTAAATCTGATAAACGAGTATTTTTCCATTTAAAAGTTGCGTAACCCTAAAAATTGGCAATTGGGGTAAAATAAAAAATATCGTGAAACACGTAAAGGGTGTTTTTTTTAGAGGTTGACAAATGAAAACGCTTGCAAATCGTGCAAATTTATGTGGAAAGTAACGGTTCAGTTCGCGGAGTTTACCGCAAGCTCCGTTCATTTTATGGTCGACATAATCGTCCATCAGAGCAATTAATTCGGTTAACCATGGATCGTTTTCGCACTACGTTTACTCTATGAGATAATACGCATCCGCAGAGACGTCGAACAGTGCGCACCGAAGAAACAATTGCCGCTGTAAAGCAAAGTGTTGAAGAGTACTCGCCACCGTGCACAGCAATTAGAGCATCAACTTTATAAAAGTTTTTGCGCAAAGATCTCTTCTTACGACCTTACAAGATCCAGCTTGTGCAAGAATTAAAGCCGCGAGACCATGCAATGCGTGTATGGGCCGAAAATGAGATTGATATCGATGCTGATTTTCATCGCAAAATTTTGTTCAGTGATGAGGCTCATTTTGGGTTGAATGGCTATGCCAACAAGCAAAATTGCCGCATTTGGAGTGAAGAGAATCCACATATAGACCCTTGAAACGCCACTACTTCCACTACATCCACAAAAACTGACTGTTTGGTGTGCTCTATGGGCTGGTGGAGTCATTGGGCCATACTTCTTCCGAAATGATTCTGGAGAGTCAGTTCCCGTTAATCGAGACCGGTATAGAGCCATGATTACCGACTATTTTGTTCCCGAATTGGATGGCATGAATGTGGATGAGATGTGATTCCAACAAGACGGCGCTACATGCCACACAGCGCACGTCACAATCGATTTATTGAAGGAAACATTCGATGAGCGCATAATTTCGCGGAATGGACCTGTCAATTGACCACCAAGATCGTGTGATTTGACACCATTGGATTATTTTCTTTGGGGATATGTGAAGTCGCTCGCCTACGCCAACAAACCAGAAACGTTAGGGGACTTGGAAGCCAACATTTGCGGCGTTATTGCCGACATACCGCCCCAAATGCTTGAAAAAGTGGTTGAAAATTGGACCTCTAGACTTGTCTTTATTCCGCCCGAAATCATATTTAAACATTAATGGCATTGAATTATCCTTAAAATAAAGCCAAATTGATGGACATTAAAACAATTTTCTTGTGTTTTATTTTAATTCGAAGTAATAATAAAAAACTAAAAACTCTAAAAGAAAACACCAGTTATAAACTTATTATTTAATTACCACCACTGTTTAAAATATCAGATTATTATTTTAAGCGGTTTAAGAGATCAGGGCGATTAGCATCAGAATCAGGGTTCTTCCTTCTCTATCACCGTCTAAAATTTTTCAAATGTTATGTTTTTCGAAATTACGAAAAAGTTCCCCCTAAAGAAAAGGGGAGAAGATCATATTCGAAAATCCCAGTTAGTCAGTCAGAGAGTTGTGGGCAAACTGCTCAACCGATTTTTTTTGCAAATACCGAAGATTGCATGAGCTCAAAAAATTCAGTGACTTCTGAGTGTATAGCATAAAATTTATGTTTTTTAATACATGATCGGGATGAAATGGTAACATGGAAAGGGATATTCCCTATCATATTTATGATGCCAGCAAGGCCACGTTTTTCACACGAGGCTATTTAGAAGCAGTTAGCTTCTATACGGCGGATCACGATAAAACATACTTTACTTAAGTTAGATTCTAAATATATTTTTTGACACAAATGGAAGGGACCTACAGTTTGAAGCCGATTCCGAAAAGCAATTTATTTTTTTGAAGCTTCTCATGATAGTTCTTATGTTTGTGCGACTTTCGCTAGAGGTGGACCAGCGAATAAAAACTTTCAGCGGGGACGGGTCCCCTCGCTTAGTAGTCCAACGTTCTTAACCACTAAATTGGTTTCCAAAATATTTAAATTTGTTTTTGTAGTTATAACAGTTCAGAAGTTATTGCATTTTAAGTAATGTAGTTATAAATACAACCAATTTAAAAATATTCATTTTAATAGGATTTTACTTGAGTTATGGTAAAAGTAGACCCCGATACCACACCACTTTTTTACGTCAGAACTTCAATAGTCTCGGCCTATCTCGGCCTTTAATCAATATACTCACTTAACTTAAAGGATAATAAAATATATAATTTAAAAATAAAGCCCTATGATTAAACAAACAAAAACTAGAATTTCTTATTGGTAGCATGAAGTTTATTTCGTTGGCGACGTTTGTGAAAAGCAATTACAGTGAAATCTGCGTAAGTTGGCCAGCTGTGGTGCAAGAATTATTATACTTATATACCTTATACTTAACACATGTTAATAAAAAACCTAGCTTTTTTTCATATTGTCCTTTTAATAAAAGCAAAAAAATCAACAAAAGAAGTTTTCAATACACATAGTATTTTAAAAAAAACAATATGAACTTATTAAATACGTATGTGCATAAAACGAAGCAAAAAAATGTTTTAAAATATTTATCCAAAGTTGTTTGGTTTATAATTTTTAATTTGACCTTATGCTCCTCGATTTTTGTTTTTTCCTAATTTCCCACGAAACAAGACAAGATTTAATACGGGCGTTATTTTACCGCTATGCCTGTCTGCACATTTTGTTCAGTGTAAACGCACACACAAAAATGCGAACGCCACCATTGCGACCAGCAGACGACTATGTTGCTGGCCAACTTCCGCAGGTTATTTTGTATGATAGATGTAATAATATATGAAAAGGTGCGGCCAAGTTCCAAGATAGACAGGTGGCCAACATACGTGGGTATTTGGAGGAACAATTGTACAAAATTTTTTTTGGTGATACTATACTTACAAGGGTGGCCAACTTGACAGGTTTTACTGTTATTATTATGCCGAGTTAGTCCTATTTTACTTTTGTTTTTATATTATTGTTCTGTCGCATTTTAAAAACCAATAAATTTTGTATTTCCAATGGTTGATATTTGCAATTTTTGTAATTCATTGTTCAGTTAATGATTTATTCTTTTTCTTACTGCACATTTTCCGTTAAATTGTATTGTTAAGCTGAATAATAATTAATAAAAAAAATTATTGTTCAGCTGAATATTCAGATATATAAAATTGTAACAAAACTGTCGCATTACGAGTTGGAAATATTGCAACTACCTTAATGCTAGCTACACAAAATTTCACCACTACAAAGACACAAAAAAGAGAATTGGGTCGTGCTCCCTTATTTTTGTAAATTCGATGTCAAAATGGATGAAGCGGGATGAAATTCTCTTACGAAGAGAGAAACTTAGGAAACGCTTTTGTAGTAAATAGTAGAAAATTTTTAAATATAACAGGCGTTGGTAAATTGATTGCGTGCCTGGTGAACGAAAGTGAAAAACACTGTGAAATTTGTAATTACAGATCTATTACAAATTTTCAAAATTATAAAATGAGGGCAATATTCTCATACAAAGTTGTTTAATTTTATTAAAGTTGCTGAATAATGAAACAAGCATGCGACAATAGAAAGAGCATCATTCCAAAGTTAATTGAATTTATTTTAATAAAAATATTCTAATTATCCGCGTAAATTTCAAATCAACTGCCAACAACCCAACATTTGACAGTTTTCTTACTATAAATTTCTTTTACGAATTTTTCGAATTGGGGAACGACATTGAGTAAGCATTAGTACGAATTCGTACAAACTTATAGTTTCCTTTGGTAACATTTTAGCTATGGCATGGCCAAATGTTGACATATATAATGTGAAAGTAAAATAATTCGGATCTAGGAAATAAGCACACAAGAAATAAAATCTCAATATAAAAATGAAATAAAGGCTCAAAAGTTGGGCTATTTCATATTGACATCAAATTATTTATGTTATGTCAATTATTAAGATATTAATTCAAATGGAATAAGGGGGTTTTGCTGGGTTTCACTGTTAGATTTAGAGTAGGTGCGAGGTTGGGTAATGCAAAGATTTATTGGAGATAAACAAAGTTTGCATATAGCCAACCTCGCGCGTACTACAAACCTAACAGGGGGGGGGGGGGGGGTCCGTAACCATTAAATCAACCACGATACCACGAAATCAATAAAAATTTTGAAAACGAAATAAAGCCCGGCCGTCCTTATTTCGCAGTAGTCATTGACCAGACAGATAAGTTGTGACAATATTACATAGAAATGAACTCAAATAAATACATTTTCAACTACAAAAATGAAATAAGACCCCAAAAGAACCACATTTGTCCCCAAAAAATGAAATAAGACCCCAATTTAAAAATTTGAAAAATATTGTTGTTTCGCGTTCATATTTTTGGGGCTTTATTTCATTTTTATTTTGTGGTTTTATTCTTGGAGTCTTATTTCCTAGAGCCAAATAATTCACCTAACTTCACAGATGAAGTTATTAGGACAAAATATCAGAACTGTGAGACTGGTAATGATAATCTCCAATGTAACTGAGAGCAGACAAATTAAAATCCACTCCTATGTTTTGTCACTATCCCATCTCTTCCGAAAGTCTGACAAACATCGAAAAGAATAAACTGCCATGGGATGGCAATATTCCGTTCAAAATTGGCATACAATTGTGGGTCGCTTTCAGTCATTTGAAAAATATTGCTTCAATGGATGAAAAAGTTAGGTTTTCTAAGAAATGTCCTTAGTTTTGGAAAATTGTACAGCAAAATTTTGCATAAAAACTACCAAATTGGTATTATTTTATTTTTACTCGAAATGTCATCGCTCAATAGCATCGGTCCTCACCACTCCTATACCTTTGCTTACACTTAATGTATAGGCGCTTACTGCACTCAAATTGGAAAATTCTCACACCTTCTCCTGTCAATCATCAATAATGATCGTTAACGTGTTCCGAATAATCCCAAATAGCTCTATAAGTTCGGTGCGTTTTATTCCCGTCGAGATGAAAATTTCTCTATATGTATCTACATTGATAATAAATATGAGAAAATTTAAAATTTGTTTGTATAAATATTTTCATTTTGTACGTTCCGCTATGTGTTTACTGCTATAGAAGAAATCCATCAATCAGATGTGTTCAATACTTGAAATACAAATTATCCATCGCTTCTTATTCTCGCGTACCAAAAACATATCTAATTCAAATCATCATCGCCAGGTGAAATTAATGAGGCGCACAATTGGTGTTTCGTTGATGAGCGAAGAATAATTGCCTGGCGTTCTGTAGTAGTACCTATTTTCTTATATCGAATGTTTAAACAGAAATAACACGCAAAGCAAATTGTTTATCATTTTGTTAATTGAGATTTATCTTTATCCGATTCTAGTTCTATCGTACTCATCAATGGCATCCACAATACTTAAATTTCACCAACACCATCATCATCAGCAGCAGCCACCGCCGCCATCCATTGCGGCGTTGTCTTCACTAATGGCGCCGTTTAACGGTCTAAAATCATTACAGATCAATCAGCAGCATTTCCGTCAGCAGGCTAATATACAGTCGGCAGCTAAATCTTTAGACATTCCAGCAAGAACACAAGTAACACAGGCAAATGGAGGCAATGTACCTGGCTCAACATCGTCAGCTACGTCATCATCTTCGGCTGTGATAGCGAATAATGGAAAACGGAAGCGTTCCTGGTCCAGAGCTGTGTTCAGTAATTTACAGCGCAAAGGTTTGGAAATACAATTTCAGCAACAGAAATATATCACCAAGCCTGATCGGAGAAAATTAGCAGCAAGGCTAAATTTGACAGATGCACAGGTAAATTGTATTTTGTTTTGTATGATTTAAATGTTTAGTATAGTTTTTATTATTTTGAAGTATTAGAAATGCTGACGATTCGTCAGAATGTAGTAGATCGTGGTACACAATGTTATGTACATCTTTATGAGTCTGATAATACAAATGACCACGGAATTAATTCGTTCTCTTGTGTATGCGATTCGACCCCTGTTCTTTTTGCCGCGTTGTAGATGTTTAAAATTTACGTTCGTTCAAAAGAACACTTTTGGTGTTGATAAGGACGAAAATGAACACAGCCCAACACGACCTCAGACGACGTTTTATCTCTTATGCTATATCACACTTTGCTTTTTTGGCACTATGCGAATTCAGTCTCTTACCGTGTTATCAGCACTTGAAATGACGTTGCTTACCAGCTTCAGCCGAGGTATGCCCACTATTTCAATCTGAAATTTTACTTTAAATACTCGAATTCTAAGCATAAATAGCAATTCGATCATTAACGAGTTATAGAACTCTTTCTGCATTTTAGGATTTGCTTTATTGTTTTCTCGAACTTAAATTGTTACTGTAATGTGAATAATTCTAGTTGGCTCCGCGACTCGCCAACACTCAAAGGAAGGCAAGTTGAAATCTTTGCTAATTTACATTATAAAATTTATATATTGAACGAGCCTTACAGAAAGCCTTTGGGACTATGTTCCAGTTGCCTTAAGCATTCAAATTGGTCGCTCTTTCTTTTTTCGATGTTGACGATTTCTTAAATATAAATTAATCTCCATGGTATACAACTTTTCATTCATAGCATAGTAAAAGTGTCGACTTAAGCTACGAGTCGTTATTATGAAGCCAAGCAAACCAAAGAAATCTGTAAAAAGTTTAAACTAGTCCGAAACGATTGCAATGCCCAATTGTGAAGTGTTTAATTGTCTTTTAATAATAGATTGAGGCCGAAAATACTTCACTGTCTTTGGGATAGTACACGAATTTGTTCTTTTTTCATCTGCTGTTGCGAATTTCGCAACCATTTGTCCATTATTTTTGAACAGGTATACTTTAAGCTGGCAAAATCACTGCGAGAGCTATTCCGCCTATTACATTTTTTCGCCTCTTTCTGAGTTGAAGGGAAAAAAATTTAAGTCATCCTCAACCTGAAACTACCAACCCATTGCTGTTTTGTCCTTAATGAAGTGCATGAAATGTCTCAAATTGCGGAAGGTCCAGCAATTTCACAGAGCTCTTTTGCTGTGAACACTCCAAATGTTCCAATCTAGCCACTTCATTTCGTCTGTTATTACATACTTTATAGGCATTTAAATTAAATCTCGAAATGATCAGTTGCAAATATTTTAAGCCGGGCGACTTCCGACGGCCTCTATTTAGAAAACAAAAAAACTGTTAAAGTTAAAAGACTTGAAATGAGCTATTGCAAAGATACTAGCTCTGCCGACTGCCACGCCCACAATTTAGAAACGCCCGAAACGCCCACGGATATCTTCATTCGCCTTCGCTAATGTACATGCTTCTGCAAGATATAGCAGGACTGGGATGATTAGGGTCTATACAGAGTCTCCTTGGTGTTTCTTGACAAAGCCTTACGTTTCAATAGCCTTCTTAGGCCAATAAACAGCGATTTGCAAGTGTAATTCTTCGCTTGATCTCTTATTTATATCCGAGGCTTCTGGTTACTTCGTAACCATAGTTTATTTTCGGTGGGGTATCCCCAACCTGGAGGGGCAGGCCCTTTGCTGGTCGAGTCCAGATGGCCAGTACCATTACCCGGCGGCTACCACTTGGAGGTAAAATAGGCACAATTGATGTGTATGAGAAATTTACAGGACATTGACAAGTTAATGCTAATCAGTGTCTGCCCGATTCATACACACCAACCACCCTATGCTACACCCGCTTTGGATAATCTAACCCAGCCTTGTTTAAGGTACATATTACCAAAAAGAAAATTGCTTGCGTTCAAAACGGTTAAAATTTGTACAATAATTTGTATTTCTAACATATATTTTACATAACTAATCAGAATATAAATTCTTGTTTTCATTTAAGGTAAAAGTTTGGTTTCAAAACAGACGAATGAAATGGCGCCACACAAGGGAGAATCTAAAAAGTGGTCAGGAGAAGCCTGTGTCTTCGCAAAATGTACCTGATGCAGGAACCACAAATGCTCAAAGTGGAGTCGATGACCGAACCGGTGAAAAGAAGTGCTACACTTCTTCCAGCGACAGTGATGACGACGAAATAGATGTCGTCGAATGACCATAAATTAATTAATTGTGCCATATTAGTTAGATAATTTTTTATTTATTTATTTTTTGTGTAGTATTTTTGTAATTTTTAATAATAAAATTGTAGTAATTGTGTATTATACATTATGTATATAAATGGTAGAAATACAATTGAGGCTGTAAGTGCCAAAATGGTGTAACTCACCTTTTTCCAAAATAAAACAAAACAGTTTACCTAACTATAGATCTCGTGTTATATATATGTATTTTAATTTTTATGTCTATTTTGGGTTACCACTTTTGCACTTACAACCTCAAGTTTAACTTTTTTATGCTTATTACAGCGAATTAGAAAAATACATACATAGCATACATACAATTCTTTGCAAATGTTGCATTTAGTTTATTGTCACAATAATTATTTCTCATAAATGCCTGACAATAGCTGTTCTTTTTTATCGGAAATCATCTACATATATGGAACGGCTGATGATAATAAAACATTCTGGATCATCAAACACTGGTAGCATTCAGCCTAATCTATCACTGAATGACTATAATGCATCCAGTATATGTATATCTTAACTCAGCGTATTTCTTTATCACCAGCTAATTGACATGTTAGTGATAAGCTGTAGTTAGACAGAACCGTATCCAACGAATGGTTGGGTAAAGACCATCTAAAAATGAAATGTGGTTGTACAAATTTAAAAGTGGTACATAGAAACACTAGTATATCTGGAGTTTAGTACGAGCACAATAAATACTTTTTTCGGGCCTGACAACAAATGCAGAGATAATGATACTCGATAGCTAGCTTAGCGTAGGGGATTTAAGATAAGACTGCATGCCAAATGATCAAATAGTGAGCATTTATGACAGGTTTCGCTTTCAAAATTTGGTCATTTGACAGCGAATGCAGTCTTCTCTTTCCTTAAGGAATACTTTCATTTCTTATAGTTATTATATTTTTTATATTCTCAAGTTAATTCTCCGATGATTTTGAACACTTCTTATGGGAACCAATTTAGGCATTTTAACTTTTTAACTTCGTTTCCAACAACATGTGCTTTAATAATTAGTCCCTTAGATCTTTTATATTTGTGTAAGCAAGTATAACAACTGACTCCCTGAAATATCATTAAAGATTTGGAGAACTTTCAACTATTTTGAAGTTTGGCACCACAAACTATTTTGCTACATGAGGCTATTTTATAAATTTCAGTACTTTTATAGTTAAAAAAGCTAATATGTTTTACCGTTTGACTATTTTCATATTCTTATCCAGTCGAAATAAAAGTTTGTACAATTCTCAGTACGCGAACGAGTTTTTGTAATTTCTCGTACTACAGTTTATCTTAGTTCCGTTTGCAAATGAGAAGGTACGCGAACGCTTATACTCGAAAAAAAAGGTAAGCCCATCCAAACCATGTAATTTATGGAATTCAAGTCTATTCCAAGAGGTATGCAACTTGGTTGCTCCGCTTGAGGTACCTACGTAATGTTCTCTTCGTCGGCAGGCTTCTATGGTGTTAGTTTTCAAAATTAAAACTTTGTACGAAAAAGAGAAAATTTATTGGTAAAACTAGTTTGGTTGTTCATGGCAAATTGGTTGTTCATTAAAAAGTTAAGAAACTACTCCAAAATCGTTCTCTTACTTGTTTCGTAAGAATTGTAAAGAATGTCAAAATAGCTGTGGTGGGGATAAATACTCTCACGAATAGAGAAACTTAAGAAAAAGTTACGGAACGCTTTTGTACTAAGAAGTAGTAAGATTTCAAATGTGGCATCCGTTTATTTTAATGTTACATATAATTTATATATATTTATAATATATATAATTTAATATTGACAGTCGTACAGATCTACTACAAATCGTCTGTTCAAAGGTAAAACTCATTAACTAACAAAACAGACAGAAGGAGATAATTTAATTTAAAGACAGTTAATGTCCCAAAATGCCTTCACTTACTGAGTATTATAACTTTATTGTGTATCCTTTAAAAATTACAATTAGACCTCGTTTATTTTTTACAGTTATTAAACGTGAATAATTATATTTATATTCATAAAGAAATAGATTTTAAAAATTTTGTACTCAAAGAGTTTTACCTTTAAACCGACGAAATTTTTCCTATATTTAATAAATGGATTCACCGATAAGCACCGATATTTTTTTCTATTCTATAAAATCTATTCATCCGTCTAAGAAAGATTAACAGCTTAACAGGAATTGTCATTTATTTAGACAGTAGCGTATAAATATTTTATTTTACTATTAATAACAATTTTATAGCTTTTATAACATAGGCTCCAGCTTCAAAAGGATTAGATAAAACTCTTAGCATTCGCATTTGTTGAGTGTATTTATACCTTTCAGTCAGGAATCTCAAAGCATGAACACAGCACTTATTAATTATAATTTAAAACGCATGAACAACAAAATAATTTACCAACAAAAAATTTCCCAAAATAAAAACACTATGACAGATATCAGCTGTTTTCAATTTCACTCAGTGATTTCGAAAAAAATTCGAAGTAACCAAATCAATCGAAATATAGAACACTGAATTCGCTTTAATTTCACTCGATTTCTGGAACTTAGCTGTAAATTTCAAATCAATTGCCAACTGCCATGTTTTGACAGTTTTAACATTTTTACTAGAAGAAACATGTTGTAAAGTTTTTTAGTGGAAGTCGATGTGGCTGTCGATGCCGCTTTTTTTACAATATTTTTTTAGTTATTGATCGACATTGAGTAACAAATCGTTCATCAATCAAAACAGCCGAATATTTTTGGAAGATTATCCACTTATTTTTTTATGATTTTGACTTTTGAGCGATTGCTCGCTACATCCAATACAGTAGCACACCATAATTAAGACCCTCGGACCGAATGGCTTCATTTTTTTTTCTTATTTTTACATCCAGGCCAAACTGCAACGGATTTTTGTTTTTGGTTATTTTCTTACACAAACAAATAAAACTACACTTGGTTTGTTAATAAACTTGTTATATTTGCTTCTGCTTGTTCGTTTTGGGTTTTTTTTTTTTAAATTTTCAAATGCTTTCACAAAATCATTGTTTTATTTAATTTTATACAAATTCTTGTTTATTCACCATCTTTTTTTTTTTATCTCACTCTCGCTCACTCGCAATCTCACTATTTCTTTTACTATATTTATAAAGAAACATTATTCACAAAAATTAAAAAGTAAGTATGTATCATAAATTCTTAAAGCTATACAAAGTTTAAAATTTTCCTACGATATAATCATAACTCTATTCTAGATAAGTAAATTATTTCTGGATTGTTAATTCTAAGAAAGAAAAAAAAATGTGATAAGAGACTTTCTTTTTAAAATTCTAACGGTTTCAATTGCCGCTTGGTGTATGTATTAGGGGGTATAGTAAATACGTGTACTATGGTTATTTACAATGACTGCTACTGGTGAATTGTTTTGATTCTCATTCAAGAAAATTTGTTTGTGGGCTGCATTCACTGTTGCAGATTTTTACTTTTGCCCTGCTGCTGTGCTGTCGTTTGAGTTTGTTGTTGTTGTTGTTGTTGATGCTGCTGCTGTTGTTGTTGTTGCTGCTGCTGCTGGTGTTGTTGTTGTTGCTGCTGCTGCTGGGTCTGCGATGATTGTTGTTGCAACTGTGACTGCTGATGCTGACCCAGAGAGACAACCTTCATGCCCTGCAGCGACTTCAAATTGATTGCTCCGCCTTGGAAATTGGGCGAAAGAAAAATCTGTCCGCCCCCTTGAACTGCAAGGACCACTCGATTAGGTGTTGGTTTCATTGAAGAACCCTGCAGAAAAAAAAATGCAATGAACTTTTCTGACTTTTGCACAAACAGCAATCATTGACACTCACCTGGGCTATACTAGTTCCAGTGATATTCTTTAGTCCACCGCCTGCGCTACCGACATTGATACTCTGCATCTGCGACGGCGTTTGAACACGAATGGTCTGTCCGGTTGAACCCAGGACCACGGTTTTTGGCACATTCTGATGATTTAGGATTGAATTGCTGTTCGCCACTACAGTTCCTGTATTGGTGCTGGCAATTGTTGTCAAGGGACTCGAAGTTGCAACTACCGTTCCCTGTTTGATAGAGTTGGGCTGTTGAACCTTTAGAATTTGGTTGCCCATCATGACGGTCGAGGTTGTGGGCGACGAAGAGGCCATTACAGCAGCTGTAGAAACCGCTTTGTTGATCAGCTGCACGTTAGACTGAAACGAGATTGCAATTAGGAACGCAATTGGAAAGGAGTTTCCCTTAATACCGACTTACGGTTGAAATCACATTGCCCTGCAGCTTCAAAGTTTGACCGCCGATAACAACACTGGCACCAGAGCCACCTGGCTGCGCCTGGTTGAGGTTTGTCGCCTGTTTGCTGGCAATCAGCACCGGCTTACCCTGGATGTTGGCAATGTTAAAGTTCTGCGCGTTTATCATGCGAATGCCACCCGCAGCTGAGGTTGTGGTGACATTTGAAGCTTTGCTTAAAAATTTCGCATTTACCAGCTGCTGTGCAGTGATTTGATTCGCCGAAATTAGTTTTGTCGCCACCGGACTGACCACAGGCTTACTAGCGGGGGTAGTTGTTGTTGAAACCGTGTTGGAAGATGCTTGGGTGCTGATCAACCGTGCCTGTTGCTGCTGACCACTGACAGAAATTAGATTCCTGCCTTGTGAGACAACAGCATATTGGGTGATTTGAGAGCCAGCAGTTCCCGCCAACTGGATGAGGTTGGTCGTTTGCGCAGTTTTCGCATTGGTCACCCTAAGAGTGGCGCCCTGCTTTTGAAGCAAACTTTCTAGGGATATAATTTGCCCGGAGGTGTTGGTCAGCACCTTGGCCATCACCGGATTCATTGTCTGCGTCCTGATTCCACCCCGCGAAATGATCTGACTCTGAACATTGCCAGATTTAATGACGCGAGTCACGTTCTGCGGCTGCGACATCACAGTGATGGGCTTTCCAATGCCCTGCTGCAGTTGCAGTGTCGGTTGTTTCATTATGTTTTGCGTGATAGCTCCGCCTGGATTGGATGTGGTGGCAATAATATTGCCCACCCCACTCACGACTACCGCCTTCGGTGAGGCTGAGCCTACACTGACTGCCGTCATCGTGCCCGCAGAATTTTGCTGTTGACCGACTGCATTTAAAATCTTCTGTTGCTGGTTAGCGTGTTGTTGTTGCGTTTGTTTTTGCGTGAATATAGGTTGTTGCTTGATGATAAGAGATTGCTGCTGCGTAGGAACCAACTGGCAACCTTGGACCGTCTTGAACTGCGGCTGCTTTAGGTTTTGCAAAAGACTCTGTAAAGAGAATTAGGAGTATGCCAGGGGAGATAGTTTTCAAAGTACTTACTTGTTGTTGCTGCGGTGTCAAATTGCTTGCACTGATCGTCTGAATCTTGGTAGCTCCGCCTGGCGTTGATGGCGCTGAATGTATTTGGAAAATGGGAGAACCGATAATGCTTCCCGCTTGACTTGATGTCGAAATTATGGTACCAGTTCCCGTGTTTGTTGCTGTAGAAGCAACTGCAGTCCCTGCACTGATGAGCTTCTGAGGCTGTGAAGTGTGCTGAATGATAACGTTCTTGTTCTGCAACAGTTGATGCTGCTGTTGCGGTTGTTGCTGCTGTTGTTGGGGAATAACTGATCCAATATTTCCAATTACCAAACGCTGCTTGTTGCCCTGCTGATTGAGAAAACTTTGGATGATCTGCTTCTGTTGGAGATTGGTCAATGTCTGCGGCGACATCTTCACACCGCTTACAGTCGCATTGTTTATTAGTGATATGCCGCCGATGGTTTTTTGCAGTTGCGGGCGAATGGCTGTGGTCGTGATAGTTGGAAGTTTCTGTCCAGTTTGGGTTTGCACCTTGGCCAGTTGCGGCGAGAGCAGGGACTTTCCACCAGCCAGTCGAACTATACTTCTAGGCGTCTGCTGCTGTTGCACAAAAGTCGTCGTGGATGTGGGACTAACTTTCGTCTTTTGCTGGTCGGTGAGGAGGATGGAATTGCCCATCACTTTGAATTGCTCCGAGTTGTTGATGTTGATTGGTATAATGAAGCCTTGTTGTGGCGCGTGTGTCTGTTGCTGCTGCTGCGGTCGGATCTGCTGCTGAGCCGTCTGATTTATGATGATTGGTTTGCTGATCGACATTTTCTTGTTGGCCACAGAAACTTGCTGTTGCTGCTGCTGCTGCGATTGAGACTGGGTTGTCGTGATAATCTGTTGTCCAGTGGGGAATACAATGGTGGGGCTCGTTAGGGGCTGCACTGACTTTTTCTCCGGGCTGGAATTGGTGGGGTTACTGGGAATCGTAATCATCGTAGGAGTATTGGCGCCCGACACATGTACTGCTTGAATGTTAGTTGGCGTGGTAACAATGATGGGATTAGAGCTGGGTTTCTTTTGCGGGGTCGCAGTGGTTGCGAATATCTTTTGAGTTATAAACTGTGGCTGTGGCTGTTGCTGCTGTTGAGAGGAAGGTCCTGGCGACATGGCTGCTTCTAGGGAGGATATTTCTGTTGTCTCGATTACCTCGATTTTATCCCCGGATATTAACTCGGATTTGATGATCGACTTCTGAGACTGTGGTTGTGCGGTCGTTCGCTGGCTGTTTTCCGAAGTTATGATGATTGGATTCGAAGGCATCATGGCCGGCAGGGAAGATGAGGGCGTAGTAGGGTTGACAATACTCGTTTCTTTGATGAGCACTTTAGCTTTAACTTTGCGATTTGCGGGCTTTTTGTGCTTGCCCACACCCTGGTACTGCTGATGCATTCGTTCGAACTCTTCCTCCGATCGGTTTCGGTGGAGATAAATCCAGATTTTTCGCTTCGTGTCGTATCGTACACATGGGTCGTGTTCCGTGTGCATACGGTCAAGAGCCCCACTCACGATGGTTTGGAGTACATTCTCCGGTGCGTCTCTGTTTATGTACTGCGAACACTTGAGCAGCTCAGATATATCGGCACGCGTGCCTTCACCATTCGGCAGACGGGCGGTGGCATCACGCACCAATGTTAGAATGGTGACGTAGCTTGGGCGGTCACCAATCATCATACTATGTCCACGAGCCTTGGTAAGAGCGAAAATCTGCGTGTAAATTCCCTTCACCGGACCGACGACACTTTCATAGCCATGCATGCGGTAGGTGAACGAACGATGGGGGTTTTCAAAGCGTTCTCGCTCTTGCCGCTGGAACTCAATTATCTCTTCCGTACTCGACGGCTGTACTGCCCACGTTGTGGGGCAGCGGGGCAGTGGTGGAGATGCCACCCTCTCGTTGGATCCATTCTCATCGAAATCTATTGACTTTCGTGGCGTCATGTCAGCCTTTTGTATCGGTTTATGGGTCATCTCGTGCTTTCGCGACATCCAGTAGTTGCAAAGCTGCATTAGATGTGAGTCAGAGTCACGACTGGCGCCAATCCACTGGTATATATTCAACTGCGACTTGTACTCAATGTACGGGACATACTCCTCGGGCTGATCACTGAAGTCGCCGGCTAGAAAGTTGATCGCCGAAGTCACCAGTGCCGACCAATTGTCTGCCAGACAGTACCAGTCGTTTAGAGCCGTAATAGGATTTGTCAACCAAATGTGTATTTTCTCTCGCAGGTCTTCCAACTTCATGCGATGGTTCGGTGTTGAGCAAAATATATCACGAATCAGCGCCAAGAAGCAGGCGTGCGTTTCCTGCATTAGCTCAGGACCCGATGCCGCCACGAGGGTTCTGATTGCGGTAACGGGCGTCGACTGTTGCGGCTGTTGTAGTAATGCTGCTTCGTGGTGAGAATTAAAGTCTGCCTCACTAAGGCAGGAGTCGTCCATGTCCATTGGGAGATTCATTACATCAATGCCTTTGAGGTCCGAGAAAGTTGCTATTTTAATCTTTCCATGGTAGGATGCGAGTTTAGGCGGTGGTGAGGTGAGTATCGCTTCCTGTGGCTCTTCTGTCTTTATCTCGGTCATTGGAATAACAACCTCTTCCGAGTGTCCAAAGTCAGAGCCATTCATGCTGGGCAGGTGGCAGTGCGATGTTGTCTCAATAGTTTCAACGTTGACGACTTCATCTTCCTCGGAATCCAACACCGTTGGCTCTACACTAGGCAACGCATGCAAAACTGGAGAGGAAAGTGGTATATGGTGTTGTTGCGCCTGCGGCGGCGGAATCTCTACATAGATCTTATCTGGAGGCGGCTGTATTGTTTGCAGTGGCGATGGTTGCTGTTGAGGTTGCGGCCGCGCCGGAAGTGGCGTTGGTAGTGGTGGAGATGAAAGTTCATCTTTAACTTCGAGTTTCACTTCAGCTTGAGCAGCAGATTCCTCAGAAGCAGCAGCAGCGGCGGCAGCTGCAGCTTCGGCAGCGGCCTTCTCTTGGAGTAATTTCGCCTTTGGCTTTCTTCCGGGCGTTTTTCCCGACGCAAATACGCGTTTATAGCTTCCAGTCATCTGAGTTCTGGCGTAAACGTCACGCAATCGAATGTCGTTTGTCTCAAACTCGGGACGATCCTGAGAGAAAATACAAATATCTATAAGAACTTGCAACAAATTGTTAAAAAAATAAATTTTACTTACCGGTTCCTCTGTTTTGCGGCACTTATGCTCGAACAGAACCTTTTTAAAATTACTGTCATCGAGCACCTCCACAGCGTTGCTTTTGTGAAACTTTTTGTAACGATGAAGTGTGCCAAGTATTTTCGCCTCTTTTGCTTGATCTACATCCATCTTCGCCTTGGGATCCTGTTCGTTGTTGGTATTTGGCGGTGGCGTTGGCGGATCGTTGTCTGAATCCTCCTCACTAATCTCAGCGATGCCTAACTGGCTTCTCAGTTGCCGAATTTCAGAGTAGAACCTCTTTCGCGCTCTTACCGCACACACTCCCTTATCCAGCTGAGGAGTCTTTTTCAGCATTCTGTCGACACGCAGCACTGCTCCTGGCGGTGCTTCACATGTTGAACGAAGCAATCGTTCCCTGGATACCAGGACATTCTTCGCCATGTGACTGACGCGTTCATAGTCTTGGAATCGGCGCTCTCGTCTGCGTGATTTTGCAATGCTTTCGCGAAGTCGCAGAACATCCGGCCTATAGTTACCTTCTTCGAGATTTCGCTGCAAATCGATCAGCGGCGATGCTTGAAATCGATTCAGCTCGTTGCCAAACAACATTTCGAGCGTTTTTTCCTGCTCCTGTTCGTTGTTTTCGGCAAAATGCGGTAGAAACTTGTTCTTCAGGTACGCCTGGTAGTTGGTGGGTAGCATTCGCCATGTTTCCATCGAGAAGAACTCCCGAAAGACGGCTGCATTTTCACAAAGACCTTTTGGCAGATGCAACAGCGTGTCTTTAGTTATACGCGCCATCTCGACGGAGTCCTCACGCGGCGTATAGTCCTCCTCCTCCTCTTCCTCTGCTTCACCGTCATCCTCTTCATCACCCGATGAGGTGGAAGCAGCAGCCGAATCTGAATTGCTTTCACCATCGTACGAATCACTGTACTCACTCTCGGAACTAGCCTCTTCCAGAGTATTTGCGGTTGTGTCCATTGTATATGTGTTCATACGGGCGCGGTCCTACTCATTCATATCTCGCTGGCTGGCTGGATTGAAACAAACCCCCTTCCAATAGGAAACCAATTGGAATTTACCGAGTAGTCAACGATAACTCGGGTAATCCCAGACAATGCCAATGCAAAATGGTTCAATATCAATTGGTCGTACTTCGAGTACAATTCTTAATTCATAAAAATTACAATTACCAGAAAACTATTCGTTGCGGACTGCTTCAATTGCCCGCCACTTATAAGTTGAACAGAATCTCACGTTAAGATTTCCTTAGTTACCTAACACACCTCAAACATATTAATTGTTCTTGACAAACGAAATGGAGCACATTTTCTTTCGCTCAGGCCGACGAGGAATTTTTTTCTTCTCTAATTTCTTTAATTTCCCAGCCAAGAAGAAGTTTCTCAAGATAATTTACTTGGGGGGCTGTCAAATGCATACAGATTTCGTAGATAGAAATGTCAAAACAAACTTTTTAGTGGTTTTCCGCGTTTTTCTCGATTTTGTGGTAAAATAAATTCGAAATTTACGCAATAAAATAATGGCTTTTCGGGCAAACAGTTTGCTTTTTCAATTTAATCGCGATGATGTGAAATTTTTTTGTACGCGTAGCGAGCGAGGCATGACACAAAAAATCTTCGACAGTCGCCTTTTTTATTTCCTTCTCTTGCGTACATTTTTTCTGTGTTCGATTATTTTTTGGCATTTGGCGTTTTATACCACAGCCGTATGGCTATGGTATGTGACAGTTGGCAGCAATGTCCGTGTTGATAGATTCCTCGATGGTTTGTGGATTGGATACGGTCAGAACTGTATTACCTATACATTTCTAGAATATGAACGCGTGCGACTGTTGATTATTATAAGAAAAGTTGATGTTTGTTTTGGATTTCTACAATTTACGACTAGTTTTCTTTTAAAAAAAAAGTAACTGGGTTTTTTATTACGTGCAAAGCATTTCTAAATAGATATCTTTTCCCCAGGTACTATGACAAATGGGAATAGGTAACCTGCCACCATCGGCCGAAATATGAAACATGAAAGTGTGAGTATTTTCATTTGGGATCTTAAATTTGGTATAAAATCTATGCCAAATTACAATAGTTCGATATAAACTTCCTGGAAGGGTTAAGGTTAGATTAGACTGCATGCAAGTGGTCAAATAATGGCTGATATTTTTTTTGATATAATGGTAATGCAGTTCATTGAGCATATCTCAAATGATAAAGGGTGATTTTTAAGCTGGTTTGGTTTTGGCAACACTGGTTTTGACAGCTGACGTGTGTTTAGTACCTTGTGTCATTGTCAAACAGCTTCAGTTTGGTTTGCAATTTAACCATGGATCGTCTTACAAATGAACAACGCTTGCAAATTATTGAATTTTACTATCAAAATTCGTGCTCGGTTCGAAATGTTCATCGCGCGCTGCTTCCATTTTATGATCGGCATTCTCGACCTTCTGAGCAGTCTATTCGGAAGATTGTGACCAAATTTCGCACCAAATTTACTTTGTTGGACATTAAACCACCAACACGTTTACGTACTGTGCGTATTGAAGAAAATATTGCGGCCGTATCAGCTAGTGTGACAGAAGACCGCGAAATGTCGATTCGGGGCCGTTCCCAGCAGTTAGGCCTTTGTTACAGCACTACGTGGAAAATTTTGCGGAAGGATTTGGGCGTAAAGCCTTTTAAGATACAGCTGGTGCAAGAACTAAAGCCAGCCGACCTACCACAACGCCGAATTTTTGGTGAATGGGCTCTTGGAAAGCTGGCCGAGGATCCGCTTTTTTATCGAAAAATTGTGTTCAGCGATGAGGCTCATTTTTGGTTGAATGGGTACGTAAATAAGCAAAATTGCCGCATTTGGAGTGAAGATCAGCCAGAAGCATTGCAACAGCTACCAATGCATCCCGAAAAAGCCACTGTTTGGTGCGGTTTATGGGCCGGCGGCATTATTGGGCCATATTTCTTCAAAGATGATGCGAATCGCAGCGTTACTGTCAATGGTGAACGCTACGGAGCGATGATAAAAAACTTTTTTTTGCCCGAAATGGAAGTTCTTGACTTGCATGATATGTGGTTTCAACAAGACGGTGCCACATGCCACACAGCACGCGAAACAATGGCGCAATTGCGAGGCGAGTTTGGTGAACAGTTAATTTCACGTTTCGGGCCGGTCAATTGGCCGCCTAGATCGTGCGATTTGACACCATTAGATTATTTTTTGTGGGGGTATGCCAAGGCTAATGTGTATAGGGACAAGCCCGCTTCGATTGACGCACTGGAAGCCAACATCCATGCATTCATTCGTGAGATACCGGCCGATATGTGTGAAAGAGTATGCCAAAATTGGACTCAGCGGATGGGCTACCTGAGACGCAGCCACGGTCAACATTTGCATGAAATTATCTTTAAACATTAAATTGCAAGGTTCAAACTATCGATTCAAATAAATATTTCATTCATTTTTTCGAATTCATTGTTTTTTTTTTTTTAAAAAAGTTCTAAACCTCTTAAAAAATCACCCGGTATAAACTATATGATAACGTTTCGTTTCCGCTGAGACGTGTATATTTGATTCTTGGCCTTTAGCATTAAAAACTATGAAATACTAGAACTTAACGCTGACAATATTACTCAAAAATTAATATACTTACATATTAGTTAACCTTAGTTGTTTTTTATTGGCTATGCTCTATGGCACAATTGGTGGCAAGTTCAAATCAAGTTTGATTTTTCGGTCTCCCTTTTTATTGTGGCATAAATTCCAGTCCCATTCCATTAAATCAGCGCCATTTGTTCACTTCAGTTGTTCTCAAACTTAAACTGCAACTTCTTTAAATTGTAAGCTGACGTTCAGTAAGAACGGGAAATTTGAATTGCCAGCGGGAGTGACTATATTTAAAAACTGCAGACACATTTGATTTTAAGCCAGCAACAAAGAAAAAATACTTGAATTATTATTCTGAATTGTTTTTAGTAAGCAGTTGATTTGTTTTACCTCCTTTGGGTTTTTTTTTATAGTATACTAAAGGGATTTTGGATACCCTTATAATGAAGCAACACAGTGCGGGCATTAGGAAAGTGTAGGATTAGAAAATAGGAGAAACCGATGCACGTCGGTTTTAACTGTCTGTCAATTATAATGTGAAGGAACACAAGAGCGTGGTAGAGCATTCCTGTAGGGGTGGAATGCAACTGGCTATTTCATTTGAGCAATTGTGATGGAAATACCGATAAAGCAATGGCAGGCAGGAGACGTTACGACGATGACTAAGAGAGTCAAGTGATTTCGCGATGTCTCGATCGCCAATAAGTTTTACCGCACGTTTTTGAATCCTGTCAAGTAGCTCCAAACATGTAAATGGAGCACCGGATCAGATATGAGCGTTGTACTCAAGTTTTGGGCGAATAAACGCCTTGTATATTCTGTCCAGATCAGAAGGGGTGACATATTTCTTGCATCGCTTAAGGAAGCCTAGACATTTCGCTGCGTTCTTGGCGACATCAAATATGTGGTCATTCCAACGAAGTTAGTCGTTAACGCACATACCGAGGATGGGAAGTCTTTCGGTTTTGGCGATGCAAGTGCCATTCATGGATAATGGCAGAGTATTTGTATATTTAATGACAGAAGACAGCATTGTGTTTTGGAAGCATTAAATTCTACTCTATTGGTTTTACCCCACTTAAGATTGCTGTCGAGGTCAGAATTCAATGAGCTTAACATACGTTGCCGTTCAAGCTCCACGCCCGAAGATGAGGGACGTGAATCATAAAACGAATATGCGAAATATGTTTAACTTATTTTTGCATATTTGGTAGTGCTATCCATTACTGCCCATTTAACTTTTTAGGATTGCGCAGCGCAACAATTTTGGAAATATCGTTTCCACGACGGTTTTACTTCATGTGAGATGTGGACCCTTGTCGACTCAACAATATCATTTCTTCTTCACACAACGGAGAAAACTGCCAAAAAGTTTCGTAATGATAAATCATAGGTAATTGTGTTTAGACATTTGAATATATTGTTTGTGGATGTCGCGGCGATTATCGTCGAAAAAGTGACGCGATGACACAGCGTTGCTCCTAAAAATGAGTATAAAGTGTCAAAAAGGTGTCCGAGAGGTAAGAATTTGTTCCATACACATTTAAATTAAAACGTAACAACTTTCAATACGAAATTTCACAGATATAAATCGTGCCATCGGAGATAAAGTATGCACATACGTGAACATGTTCGAAATAAGAGAAATAGATGTTTATTTCCTTGTGTCCGTCCTTGTGTCTTAAAAAGTTTCAAATTGACACCAAGGTCTCCCAAAGGTAACCCTTTGATGTAAGGTTTTGATTTTATTTTTTACAGTTGTGTATTGTGTTTTAAACATTTATATTTATATTTTGAGAGATTCAAGCACTTGTATCTATACAGGGTGTTCGAAATGGGACCATTTAAAATGTTTGTAATTTTTTTTTCTAAATAATATTTAGTCATGAGTCAGCTGAATAATCACGAAACTTAGGCCGTACAATACGAATGTGGAATGCTCTACCACGCTCTGTTTTTCCTTTGCATTATAATTTATAAACATTTAAAACCAACGTGCAGCGGTTTTTCTCCCTTTCTCTAATCCTTCATTTCCCTAATGCCCGCACTGTGTCACTTCATTATAAGGGTATCCAAAGTCCCTTTAGTGCGCGTACATTAAAAAAAAAAAAGAAGTTAAATTCACTTTTTACCAACGTCGTTACTGGGTAAAGTTATGTTAAAAAAAGGCAGCGTGACCGAGAACGCAGAGGATGAATGGCTGTCGCTTCTCAGAAAGCGACTCCTTCAACCATTACAATATACCAGAATATATTTTTGGCATGAATGACAGGGACGTACAGTAAATTTTTCAATCCGAAAATTTGAAAAGCTTCTCATGAAAGTTTCTTGAGCTATTAATAAACTGCTAATTGATCATAGAAACGCCAAGTAATGTGTGCCCAACAGTTAAATGGATCAGATTATCTGACATCTGACCGAAAAATATAAGCGTTCTCAATCGCGAATATAGAAATTTTATCCAAGATATGTGTTCCTTTTAAACTCTTGAATCGCATTCACGAATACCACTATCCAAAGGTATTAGACAGCCACTAGGAGCTTGTTAAATTTGACATTCGTAATGGCCATTTCACACAATGGTTGAAAAAGTCATGTTCATGATCATGTATGGATCGAAAATGTCGCATATTTAGGTATTTATTTTCGTAACAAATGTTCAGTAAACCAACGTTTTAATTTAATTCACTTTAATTGAGTATAATACCTTCCAAAAAAGTAGAATCAGTCATCGGGTCAAAAGTAGTTATCAACCTCAATTAAGGTCCTTTTGTATGCTTCCGACTAAACGAGTTATTGTTCATTGGAATTGCGCCGCCTCCATCAATTTCGCAATCCTTCGCAGCTGCTTTTATTGTTATCGGTGAGTATGTACCTACCTATCCTATGAATAACAATTAAAATCTCAAACAATTACCTTAATAGCATCTCATTCATTGCTGGGTCGGTCCCCTGTTATACGCACCTTCAGCCTCCTCCACTATGTTGAAAATTTAAATTGAAAACTTCCATCGCACATATGGTGTTTGTTACCCGTATTTTCAGTTGATGCGGAAAACTAACGCAAAAGTAATGGTTTTCAAGGTAGCGTTACATTTCCACACACACATTTCTCTTTGCCAGAACTCTTTCAGAGCGCATTTAATTCTCATCGCATACGAGATAAAGCGTGGAAGAGAAAGCGAGCAAGGAATAATTAACATTTGGCCAATTCCTCCGCAATCCATTTCCATTTCCATATGGGTGCAAATGCAAGCTATGTGTGTAATACATATATATATGGATGTATGTAAGGAAAGAAAGTTATGTGATGCTGCTAGCTGAGTTGTAATGAAAGCACACCTTTGCGTAGGTACACAGCCAGCAACAGGAAGTTACAGAGAGTTTGGGACGTTAATGGCCATAAATAAATCTTCCAAATACACAGAAATGTGAGACTGTTTTATTGTGCAAAGTAACTGGGTATTTGTGTCCTTCAAATTTCAGCATGTTCGGATTTGCAATTTTAGTATATTGCTCTCAAGTATTAAGCTCTCAAGTTGTCAGGGCACGGCAGAGTTTTATGTAAAAAAAGACTGAATAGGGATAAATTTAAGAATACGTATATAAAAGGTGTTTTTTTTTTAGAGGTATAGAACTTTGAGTTGGCAATTTATTTTGAAAATCATGGTTCTGTTCGAAATACGTATCGCGCAATACGTCCATTTTACGGTCAACATAATCGTCCATCTATGGAACGTTTTCACACCACGTTTACTCTGAATGATAATACGCATCCATAGAGACGTCGTACAGTTCGTACAGAAGAAGCCATTGCTGCTGTAGAGTGTAGCTTAGAGGAAGACCCCAATCAGTCTATCCTTTCAGGAATTGCATATGTGTCCATCCACTTTATGGAAGATCTTGGTTTGCGTGCTTACAAAATCCAACTAGTGCAAGAATTGAAGCCACAGGATCACCTAGCAAGGCGTATTTTCCATGAATGGGCCCAAAACAAGATTGCATGATAAAGCTTACTTTTGGTTGAATGGGTACGTCAATAAACAAAACTGCCCTATTTGGAGTGAAGATAATCTGCAAGTGTATGTTAAGACACCGTTACATCCAAAACTGACTGTTTGGTATTCCTTATTGAGTTGGTGAAATAATTGCTCCGTACTTCTTTTAAAAACAATGCTGGCTAGAACGTTACAGTCAATGGTGACCGCTATAGAGCCATAATTACCGAATTTTTCATTCATCAATTGAACAACCACGATGTGTAGAAGATGTGGTTTCAACTTAAACTGTTGCGTATTCAAGCTTGTTTTGAACTTTTCCGGATTCTGGAAACTAGGATACAACTTCTCATGTGAATTGTTTCATCATTCTCTGAAGAAGATAGTGCACCCGGAAGGCACTGTCTTCAACAGATCCGTACAGCTTCGGGGGTATGCGAATGATATTCATCCAATCGGACGCTGTAGAAGAGCCATGAAAGCCATTGGCACAGCCACATCAAGCCAATGCATAGGTTGAAGTGACAGTCGGTGAGGCCAACTCACTTAGACCAAAAAGAGGTCCGTTGTGATACCACGTGAATCTTAACTTTTACTACTCTACTCGTTAAACCTGCTTTGTGAGTTCATCGGCCTTGCAGTTTCCTAGAATATCTCTATGCCCCGGCACCCAGCAAAGGCAAATGTTAAATTGCTTCCACATCTCCTTAAGAGAGGAGCGAAGGTTCACTAAAGAGTTTAGAGAAACTGAGGCTAGTGACTTTAAGGCCGCTTGGCTGTCAGAGAAGATTCGGATATCTTTAGCTGATATCAAGTTTCTTTTAAGCCAAGATAACGATTCTTTAATCGCATAGGAACACACTGAACATAAGACTAAGATTTAGTCTGCGAGAGAAAACGCCACCACCAACCCTTCATCAGTGTAGAAGTGGATCCATTCATTTTCCGCGAGATCACTTTCGTCCCTGAATGACCAAAATTCTTTCTCGGTCCACTGAGATTTTGCTTTGAGGCGAATGGCTGAGTTAGCAGCTAATTGTCTGCTTAAGATGTCGAGTGGTTTTAAATGGAACAGGATGTCGAGTGCTGCCGAGGGATTAGTACGAAGTGCACCACTCGTGCATAGACAAGCTAATAGCTGAACTTATCTGAGTTTGTCTTGATTTGTCGCAATGTCTTAGGCGGTCCACCAGACCACCACACCGAATATGTAGGTCTTAGAACCGAGATACATAGCCAATGTGTAATAAGGGGTTGAAGACCCCATCTATTACCAATTGCTTTCTTGCAAGAAATAAGAGCAACTGTTGCTTTCCTAACTCTTTCTAGTATATTAGGTTTCAAGCTTAGTTTCTTTATCCAAGATTATACCCACATATTTTGCTTCGTTAGAGAAGACTAGGCTGGTACCTTTAATAGAGGGAGGGACAATAATAGGAATATTGTACTAGTGAACAGGATAAGTTCGGTTCGGTGTGGGGTTTAACCGTCAGCCCGCAACGGTCTGTCCAGTATGTTAGCTTGGACGTTACGGCAATAGTAACGTCATCTGTATAGGCGATCGCTCTACAGCCCTCGCCTTCTAGACGTATAAGAGAATTCGTTCACCACCAAGTCTCAGACAAAACTCCTGGTAGTTAAACACCCAGTTACCCATTTCCCTGCTTATGAGCAGAAGCTTTATCAACTAGTGCGACATCTACATTCAAACCTGAAAGTACAGTTGTTATCGCAGCTGTGTGTACATTGTTAAAAGCGCCCTCTATATCTAGGAAGGCTACCATTGCGTACTCTTTGTAATGGAGAGAATATTCGATGGTGCATACTAGCATATGCAGTACTGTTTCCACAGATATACCTTTATAATACGCACGTTGACCCGTAGACAAAATGCTCGTATCAATGTTGGTACGCAAATGGATATCTAAAAGACTTTTAACATCTATCTAAAAACTTAAAACTTATTCAATTACTGCATCGAAGGTCCCGGAACAGAACGATTAATAAAAAGCTGATTAAACAAATGAAACAAAATAACAATTATGCTCCAATGAACTTAGATAGGGAGGGGTTCTGGAAAAGAAAAAAAACACTACAGTACTACACATAACTTCGCATTCTCAGTGGTCTCTCACGAAAGTAATCTTGAAAAAATAAGATTAAGCTATATTGACCTTGGAGAGAATTTCCCTAGAGGCACACTACAGGGGTAGTCATTTCTCCGCCTCTTTAGATCATTGACATTAAATGCATGAAATTAAAAAGAAAACGACATTAACCGCGACACTAAAAACAATCTTAATCTTACCAAAACTGAATAATTACATTCCCCCGATACGGCATAACTAGATTAAAAAAAACCAACATACATAGAAGAAGACTCTCCTTGGTTGGCTAGTGCCGTCCAGGGATTTCTGTCATTCCATGTTGGAGGAGGTGCATATTTTGCTCAACAAAATATCAGCAATTATAATAACAATACTGTTTAAAAATTCATTATAGCAATTCCGCCAGAAGGAAATCCCTAAAGTGCCCTGTAATCCTTGTTTACTTTCATTGAAAAGCACTGGCAAAAGGCCAATCAAAACACCTCTTCCTCGCCGCTCTAGTCGTGTCGCCGTTCTCATCGTCCTGCCCCGTCTTCGCCATTATTTATTTATTTAAAATTCAATTCTGACACGCAATATTCGCAGTAGGCGCGCCTCTCCATCCTCCCACAGAACCGGAAACAATTATACGATGGTAACATCCTGAAAATCCTAAATATCACTTGAGAACATTTTTACATGAACTCCCGCTCAAGTTATATCGAAATCGGGATGTTTTCAATTTGGACACCTGTTTTTGGCGGGGAAAGTTTTGCGAAATGCCTAACTGATTAATATCTGCGGGCGAAATAGCACTTTCTCTACTCCTCTTTCGGGGAGCCGCTTGAAAAGAAAATCTTTTCGCGATAATAATGTCGAGTGCCACCTAGAGCGATAATTGTGATAGCAGGCACTCGACCTCGCTAAATGCGCCATCTCCCTTTAATGTTAATTAATTGAACGGGGCTGTGAAGTATACGCAATGTGTATACTCTATACTATTGTGTACAAATACACACCAGGATTGCCGCGGGCCTCAATCCGGAATTCGGGAGTATAAAATTGCTCACGACAACCAAATGACTACTATACGTGTACCTAAGAGTCATGTGCTACTTGGTCGGAGTTTCTGTTTTGCATTTCCTTTCCAAAAGGTCGCTGTGTGCCATTTGGGTTGAACAATTTTATCAATTATCAACCCGTTGTTATGGCGGCGCGGCGGCAAAAAGGACACCCAAGGGCAGGATAGTGTCATAAGCGAGTATTTTAATTGCTTTTCACCACCAGCACCAGCGACTTCGTACAGAACGAAGGCAGAGCTGTCATTAATTTGATCTGCAATTAATTTGCCCAGTGAGCTGTCAATCTGTATGGTTTTTTTTTTGCCCAAAAATTGAATGAGCTGAACGAGTGAGCTAATTGTGTCTTAAGGAAACGTAGTAGGTATATTTAAATTGCTTTGGAAAAAAATTGTATAATTAAAACGAACCATCAGTGCAAGGACAATCGGCAAGCTGGTTGCGGTTAAGGCTTAAGGCCTTTTGCCTTCTGGTCCACATGATATAGTATATTTGTTCTCCATTCGAACACAATTTGCGTTTTATCTGCACAAGTTCAGGCGATCCATTTGTTGAGGGGGTGGTTGGTGAAAAGCAAATATAACATGGAATTAGAGTGCATCATGAAAAGACATGCAGTCTGCGTGTATGTGTTGGGATGCAGCACATTTATCTTAGTTTTATTAGCCGACAGTTGGTGAAACGTTAGTATTTTGAGGTTATTCTAAAGTTTCATTTTCATTTGAAATATCCATTGGAAGCACAGATATTAGGTTTCTTATGCTCCATTTGATAATGCTTTTGATATAATTATAATTAAATATTTAAGAAGAGTGTTTGAATTAGCTCAGTTTACTGGTTTTGACTTTATTTAATGCTTAGCTTTAGAAAGTATACAAAACACTAAAATTATTTTTACATAATAAATGTGTGTTTTCCAAAAGCTTACCGCGCCGTTATTTTAAACAGTGCTACCATATTCTTGTGAACGAGTTATCATACAAGTCGCTCATTTCGATAATACAAGAGGAAAAATTATCACACGAATTTCATAATTTTGTTTTATGTTCTAAAGGGTGTTTTTTTTAGAGGTTGGTTTTTCGAATAGAGATAAAACTTACATTTCGTGGTCAAATCTGGCAACTCTAATGTCATTTATGTTCAGTTTGGTTTGCCATTTCATCATGAACAGGTTGACAAATGATCAACGCTTACAAATCGTGCAAATTTATTTCGAAAATAATGGTTCAGTTCGCGAAGTTCACCTCAAAATTTTGTTCAATGATGAGGCTCATTAATGGGTTGAATGGCTACGTCAACAAGCAAAATTGCCGCATTTGGAGAGAGGAGAATCCACATGAGACGCTTGAAACGACATTACATCTTCAAAAACTGACTGTTTGGTGTGCTCTATGGGCTGGTGGAGTCATTAGGCCATACTTCTTGCGAAATGATGCTGGAGAGTCAGTTACCGTTAATGGAGACCGGTATAGAGCCATGATAACCGACTATTTTGTTCCCGAATTGGATGGCATGAATGTGGATGAGATGTGGTTCCAACAAGACGGCGCTACATGCCACACAGCTCACGTCACAATCGATTTTTTGAAGGAAACATTCGATGAGCGCATAATTTCGCGGAATGGACCTGTCAATTGGCCACCAAGATCGTGTGATTTGACACCATTGGATTATTTTCTTTGGGGATATGTGAAGTCGCTTGCCTACGCCAACAAACCAGAAACGTTAGGGGACTTGGAAGCCAACATTCGTGGCGTTATTGCCGACATACAGTCACATTAATGGCATAAAATTATACTTCCAATAAAGCCAAATTGATGGACATTAAAACGATTTTCTTGTGTTTTATTTCAATTCGAAGTTCTATACCTCTAAAAAAAAACATCCTTTATAAAAGCGATAGACGTAATCGGAAGTAATCGTTCGTCTTAAATAATCTAAAAAAAAATCAAAGAACAGCGATTTGCGCAGTAGGTATCCAAAATATACAAGCAAAAGACTCAAATCCTTGAAACCATTTTTGAGAAAATTTGTGATTAGTGATTTTTACAAAAAAAAAAACAAAATGATATGCCAGGTATCTCGGCCGCGAGATGTTACCTCAAAAAATTCATTTACGAACTTTGAAGGAAATCCGTCGAACCGTTTTGTCTTAGGGGGCTCCTCGACAAACAAGCCGATTGGCGGTCTTATTTTTTTTGACTTCTCTGTAGTTGTAATATCGCCCCTCATACTCAGTTTAAGTTTAAAATGTTCACACGTTCGCAATAACTTTCTCTATAAACGAGAAAGTTAAAAGCCGAATAATCAAAGACTCGTTAATTTAAGCATCAAATGCATTTTTAAACAAAATATTGCTTAAATGGCTATTTTGATTCACATTAAATGAAATCTTCAACAACAACAACGACCACAGAATAATGTAAAATATTTAAGCAGAAAAACGAAACGAAAGTGAAGGACTGAAGAAAGTTATTGAAAGACGAAGAAGTTTTTCTTTCACTCTTTTCGCTTACTATAAACAAGGTTTTCATGTTTGAAAAACTGGAATCGCCAAATTCAAAACCCATAAAAATCAAATAAAATTGTGCAACTCGTAATTCTTACGTCAAGAATGGATGGATGGATTGCGATAGCAATGAATTGCAACAATTAACAATGAAACAATGTAAGGTTTGAGAGAAAATTAAATATCGGCTATTTAGGGAGCGTTGCCAAACCGATTTTCGTGTCGCCAAACAAAATTTCAAATCGGCACATCTCAGAAGCTTGACTTAAATATTATTAACTTTAATAAATTAACAAAGTGCCATTGGTTTTACGTACTGTATGTGTTAGTGTTGCCATGCATTTTACCACTACGGCGAATAATGACAGTATATTGCAATTAGTGATGAGAAGTTTCTATTCTTTCTATTCATACACATTACATATATTTTCTGAGCAGGAAATTTGAATTTAATATGAACATAATATTATTTGTTTGCAAAATTTGGATATAATCATAAATTTTGCGTATGATAATGGTTTTCATTTATACATCATATAAGACCTAAAATTATCATACATGTAGCACAATTATCATAAGGTTGGGAACACTGATCTTAAAGTTCCACGACAAAAGAAGTATGTTTGTTTTGATTGTAGACTTTCGGTGCGAAAAATTAAATTGTATTTGTTTGTTATTGCAGGACCGCTTGAATGATTTACTCTGGCAATTCATCATCACAAAAAAAACTCCATTTTGTTTTGTGATTCCTGTCGAACGCTATGTCGACTACATTTGTATAATAGTTTTTTTTTTTATTTTATTTTTATTATTTACACACACACACACACCATGTATGACGCATCAGTAAAATTTTTTCAACATTTTTTAAGATACTTTTTATATTATATAGCTTTTCGCTATACATACGGAGGTCCGTACTCCACCAAAATTTCTTCATCAGTCATATTAGTCGTTCGCTTCTCTTTCTTAAGAATATTAACTGCGTCGATAATTTTAAAGGCTTCTCCTTAACCTCTTCAGTCTGTAGGTACACATATGTATACATTTTTTTTTCAAAATCATTTTTCAATCATATCATACCAGCCACCTTTTGACAACTAGATGTATTTTAATATCAAGTGTTGGGGTTCATATTGTTACAATAATTTTTAGATGGCACTAGGTGTTATGGTTATTTGTTTCTCAGTTGGCCATTGCATATAAATTAAAGGAAAGTTAGTTAATTTCATTCCAGCGAAAAAGTAATTATAAAGGTAAAAATGGTAATTTAAAAAATTTTGTTAATATTAGTTTTTTATCCTATAATCTTATTTTATCTTATAAGCCCGGAAATCGAAAAAAATCAATAAAAAATGCGTGCTATTGGCATAGGTCTGAAGAAATTCTAGTCTGGCAAATCGTCGTCTTGTCGTCTTTGCAGCACGAAGAATTGAATCCTTAGCCTTTCGGGCTCATTTACGTAAGTGTGAGTTTCTACACGTTCTTGTTCAAAGACGGTACTTTGAATGTGAACTTTCTTAAGATATTTGTAGTCCGATTACATCAATTGGCAGCAGAGGGTATACTTTATATTCAAGGTTTTTCTAATGCGTTACATATTTATTGCTTTCCGACTTTTTAGGATATTCTTCAATCAGCCCAATTTCTGGTGAGGTCTTCTGTTTTTTTTTCATATTTCATTATCGCGATCCAGCTCTTTCTTAACCATGAAGTACCCGTGACGAAATGGACTTAAAGTTTTATCTTCTGAGTGAGTTTTGGAACTGTCTCGTACATCACAATGAACTCCATCCAAAGATTACGTCATGCTAAAAAATTCATTGGCCTTGCCAACAAAAAACGCGCTCGGTGGATCCTCTCTAGAAGCAAACTTGATGCTAAGATCGTAACTGACTTCCTAACAGGTTACTGCGCCCTGAACCATAATCTCATGAAAATGGGAAAAAATGGAAATGCAATCATCCAGAGAGAGGCTTAAATGCTTCAATATTGCTAAATTATCGACCTCAACAAACGTAAGGTTCGTCAGACCAAAACTCTTACTTACATTTATAGGGAGCACAAAAGGTCAGCGGTGACGTGAAATAATGCCAAACGAAATAAAGCCAAATTCAAAAAATTAGCATTATTTCCATTCCAAAATCGCCGCAGAAATAGGGTTTAAATCCCTTAATCCCGCGGGTCAACAAGGTACCGTTGCCAAAGGCGCCTTATTTCTTTTGGCAATATTTCACGTCACCCTAATCAGCCTCATATTTTTTTTAAAAAAAAAAATCGTATGAGTTTTGGGGTCTGAAATTCTTTAAGTGATTCTTTATCGACTTTGAGCTTGTCTAAAACATCTGATTAGTTTAAAGATGGTTTTTGCGTGGCATAATTGTGAAGGTAAAATGCAAGCTGGACTTTTCTCTGCGAGAATTGAAAAAGTCTAGTCCTGTATGAAAAACAAGCCAATTGGTTTATATTCCACATTGCTGGGGCTAAGGCTAATGTGTGCTTTCACTAATTTCTTTGCCGAAATTACCACACAATTTCCTTCTAAACCATTCACCCATCCACTTCGTTACTTCCATTAACGGCTCAAACAAAAATGCCGCTTCCCAAGTTCAACTAATTCCATTTCTGTTTTGCGTTGTTTGTTACAAAACAAACATACACAACCATAGTCATAGTGCCTAACCCAAGACTCTATCCATTACGCGCCAAGTTTTTACAATGAACTTCCACCATCGTAAACACCACCACTATCGCCCACATTAACTGGCATCCACACCTAGACTAACCATGACTCAACCTCAATCAACATTTACATTTTCAATCCCAGCTATTCTAACCTCATTAACATAATAATGTAGGCATTGCATGCAAGGGCATCACAATTACATCATAGGGTTGTGCCTGCCATGTCCTGGTGATACCATCGAGGTTTGTGTGCAAATGTCAGCGCGCAAGCAACGCAAATGTCGCGATGGTTTCGTGTGACCCATATTGAGTGGGAAACCGTGTTTCCTGTTTGTGTTTATATTGACGCATTCTATAATCCGTCCATGAACGCAATCGAAGGATTATTATCGCTGCTATAAGTTCAGGATGAAACCGAACGCCCCTCACCAAACGACCTTAACATGAAATTAAACCATTTGTTTTCATTTAAATAGAAAGGTAGCTGCCCTGTGTCCTGAGTCCTGAGTCCTGAGTCCTGTCCTCTCCTATTCAAACGTTGTGTGCTTAACCTTCATTTTTTATTTAATTAAGCTAAACGAAAACATTTTTAGCTGGTCCTTTTTGATCTCGATGTCAAGTGGAATGGGCGTGCATTTAAATATTTCCAGACTCTGTTCCCTCCTTCGTCAAAAGACACTTTAATTTAATTCAAAGAGAGCTATTCCTGTTGTCGGTTTAAGGTTTAAGGGCGGACGGCGCGACGCGTTGTCAACAGCGTGTTTAAAATGTTTCAGGATATCGACAATATAGTACGCTTGTTCCTTTTGGAAAATGAAAAACTTTTCACTTCTTCATTCACCAGTCAGTACTGTGCTGTGACGATGCGACGGTGTCACCGACATCACGCCTCTTCTTAACCGACTACTCCATCTCAATATGTCTTTACAGACTGATGAAACAAGTTTTCCAACATAATTTGAATATTTTGCCAAAAGATTCTCAAGAGCATGGAAGGGGATAGTCCTAGTTGTAGATGTAGTCATAGTATCCGTGTAAAGTTCTCTTTGTCTAAAACAAAAAAAAAAGTAAAATGGAAGGAACGCTGCTGCTTTGTTCGGTGTGACAACAATGGGCACATTTGACAGCATTTTAACATTCACCTGGGAATGGTTAAGGGGATATGTATATTCGCAGAAGTTTTTAGAATTTTGATGTTGTGGTGGTTCTGCAGTTTTGAATGCAAATTGGACACAGTTTTGAAGGTGGAATATATTTGGCACAAGTCCACCAACGCACACATTTTGGGATATCCGTTTTCCTATTTGGACTCCATTACATCCTCAAGATAATCAAATAGTGGTAGGTTATTCGTTTTATCAAATAGAATTTAATACCAATTAGTGTGATAATATTAAGATGGAAATATAATGCGATTTGCGGCTGGGTTGTGTAGTTGACTCATCTTGCAACAGGGTTTAAGGGCACGTACTCACGTTATGTATGTTATGTAGCGTATAGCTACAACTATGGGGAGTGATGCGGTCAAAATGGAAGCTTCCATAAAAAAAATTGCATATTGATTCTAAATCACTTTTGCATTTAAAATGTATATGACAAACATATATATTAAATTTGCCGAGTGTAGGTGAAAAATCTTCCATGAGACATTCTAAGGACCGGCCACAAGTGCTCATTATAGTGTTAGGCTACAGCTACGTTATTCCCTATATATTCCCTATATATTCGCGTTTACCAGTCAGTTTCCTTTCGGAGCCACCTCCTTGTACAACCAGAAAGACGCGTATACATCTTATAGCGCTAAATCAAATGGTTTCATCCGTCGCCAGCGCACGTAATTTGTCTCGTTTAAAATTTGTAGCATTTCGTTATTTCAATTGTCGCGAAGGCAGTCCGTTGCTACATCCAAGGATACCTGTGGATACCTATACCAGGGCCGTTTACAATTATTCTTAGCCAAACCAGAAAATTTGAATGTAATGTGCATCTGCGTGCATCTGTGCTCATTGATATGTCACATCCGAACAAAAAACCGTCTATTTAAGAAATTTAGATATATTTTTGGGTCAAGCAAAGCTTGCATAATAAAGTCTAACAATTATTTTCCAACAAATGAAAATACTACTTTAAATTAATATTTGCTCAACTTGCATAATTTTCACAAACATTCGTTTTGTAATTGAATTGAAATTTTAGAATAATTAATATGTTCTAAAGCATTTGATGCAAAACGCTTTTATGAGAAAGTGAAGATGACATTTACTAAGCACAGAGCCTTTTTTATAAACATATTTTAAGGCCAGCTTAACTTTACGCAATGCTTAGGCAGCAAAACATTATTTATAAAACTTAAGCAATGCACAACCCAAACGCCAAAAATTTGCATTTATAGGCTGCGTAAGGTATGTGTAAAATTTGTTTTTGATTGCAAATGCCATTTTCATATTTTAATTAAAACAAAAAAGTTGTAAAAAGTTATAAAAAGATATAAAAATGCCGTTTGATGTTGTGAAGGATATCGATTTAATTAACTTCTTCAGCCAACAAATGAACTCGAAAAAATTAAAATCGTATAATTGATTATATATGTATATGTGTGGGCTTGTAACATATTTCATAAAAAAATTGTAGTACCTTTTTCAGTGGAATCCCAATTTTCGGACCTTTTTCTCTCATCTTGTCATCTGAGTTTCTGTACCAGTGTTACCGCTGAAAAATTGCATAAAGGGGCTTAAAAAGGGGCCCGCGCTTAAAAAAGGGGCTTTCAGATAAAATAAACAGGAGCAAAAACATATCACTTATCATTTAATAATAAAAAACAATGTTCTAATTCTTTTGATTGGACCTACGGAGCTAATGGATGAATGTATTTTAGTATTTTTATGATTAAATACTCACAAGAAGCAGGTTTGTGGTCGACCAAGTAATTTAATAATTAGACTTTGAACAAAAAAGAAGTGAACTTCTCCTTCGGCTTATTCCATGAAATAAATTTCAGACCTTACAGCTTTGAAATACGCATATCAAGTCCAACAATATACTTCTACATGCTCTTGAAGCTTAGCAATTTTAGAAACATCTTTGCAAAACTCCTTTTTTTGTAATATGTTAAAATTAGATTTTCAAATCGATCTCAGTGATGTAATGCGGGTACGTTTATCAACTCTAAAAGAAAACGGGCAGCGCTCAGTACACTTTTAATTTTTTGTAGATATTTGTTAGTGTTTATATTTAATAGTGTTTGACCCCTAAAGGGGCCCAGAAAGACGCCAAACGATAACGCTGTTCTGTATCCTTTAAGCAAAATGTAGTAGAATCTTATGTTTTTGGTACTAGTTTGGTAAGTGTCCCCACTTATTAAGACACAAACCTCGTTTAGTTACAACACAGAAGAAAATCGTTTATAAATCAAAATTTTATAAAAGCAAACGTTAATAAATTGTCAAAGTAAAGCTTTATAAGAGGCAATTTAAATGCACCATTTCCAGTTGGCTCAGAGTCAATTGCCAAAACATAAAACTGACCCTCTGTTTGGCCCTATCGGGTAGTTTTTGGCAACGCTGATACACATTTCTCATTTTCTTCATTCATTTCATTAATTTCCATACTAAATACGATCATCGTTCATAACTGATTTGAACGGTTTGAATGAGTTGGGTAAGATACACACATTGGTTGAGTAAGTTCTGCAAAAGTGGTGCATAAAAAGGATGCAGAAGGATGTAAAAGGACGCGAAAATTGAAATAATATCATCTGAAAGTTAGGCGTTCATGCACGAGTTGAACAATAGGGCGTGTCGCCACTGTTCCCAAGTACTTTGCTTTATTTTCGTACGGAATTTTGACAGAGTCAATGAAAATAGGTAGATTGTTCTTTGTCTTTGTCTACGCCTTCGTTTTGTGGAATATTTTGAGCAAAAAACTTCTGCCGAAATTTCTATGAATTTGGTGTAATTGGTTCCGTGATTAGTCTGCCCGCTAAATAAGAACTTAGTATATTATATAACTGCCTTGGAAAGGTTAATGCATCCTAATGCAGTATGCCAGAGTTTATCAAAACTGGACGTCGAGAAAAAAGCTAGAACATATTTTGTTCTTCTCTAGTGCTTTTTTTACACCATTGGTTAGTTGATACATCTGGTCGATTTGGAGTGCTTAATTCTTAACCCGTGTTAGTTATCTGATCAGGTATTATATATATATGTGGGTGCAGTGGCTTAGATCTTGTGATAGATCTATAAAGTAAGTTGTGATCACCTGGAAGCAATGGAAAACAACAGATCAGGGGCATCTTTATGACATGCAAATTCTTTAGACCACCTGTTAATAAATCCCAGAATAATACGATTTCTTGAAAAAGCCCTATGTTAACATTTACATATGTTATTAGTGTTGTATGCTTTTATAAGCCCAGCAAAATGTTATGACGCCTTAAGTAAAAATTAAAAAAAAATACTTTATATACTTTTACTATAGATGGATTCAAAATTACCTTCTTTTTATCAACAAAAGTGGCAGAACTATTAATGTCGGCACGGAGAAGATTTCTGTCATACTGATTGTTGACAGATTTATAAATTTTCACCTCAAAAGCGTATATTGAAATAGCCCCACGTTTAATACATAAGCTTAAATCATTAATAAAAAGTATAAACAAAATAGGGCCTAAGTGACTTACCTGAGGAACTCTAGAGATTCAGAAAACGAACCTTTAAATATGACACTATATTTCCTACTCTTAAGGTAATGAATTAACCAATTTCATAAAACAGTTGGGAAACCTTAAGTCAGGATTTTAAATCTGATTATCTGTTGGAAGAGGTTAGTCGAAAGCCTTTGAGAGGTCAGTATACATGCAGAAGACATTTTTATGAACATTCCCGCAAGAAGCAAAAAAAAAACTATAGTGAAATCACACACCCTCATCCTCTGACATCACACACCCTCATCCTCTGACATTTTTCCATTTTGCCTTACATATATATACTAGCGGAACCCGGCGAACGTTGCTTTGTCCTGGTAATATGCATTCTTAAATTATTCCTACTAATACAGGGTGTTTTTTTTAGAGGTATAGAACTTCGAATTGAAATAAAACACAAGAAAATCGTTTTAATGTCCATCAATTTGGCTTTATTGGAAGAATAATTGTATGCCATTAATGTGACTGTATGTCGGCAATAACGCCACGAATGTTGGCTTCCAAGTCCCCTAACGTTTCTGGTTTGTTGGCGTAGACGAGCGACTTCACATTTCCCCAAAGAAAATAATCCAATAGCGTTAAATCACACGATCTTGGTGGCCAATTGACAGGTCCATTCCGCGAAATTATGCGCTCATAGAATGTTTCGTTAAATAAATCGATTGTGACGTGCGCTGTGTGGCATGTAGCGCCGTCTTGTTGGAACCACATTCATGCCATCAAATTCGGGAACAAAATAGTCGGTTATCATGGCTCTATACCGGTCTCCATTAACGGTAACTGACTCTCCAGCATCATTTCGGAAGAAGTATGGCCCAATGACTCCACCAGCCCATAGTGCACACCAAACAGTCAGTTTTTGTGGATGTAATGGTGTTTCAAGGGTCTAATGTAGATTCTCTTCACTCCAAATGCGGCAATTTTGCTTGTTGACATAGCCATTCAACCCACAATGAACCCCATCACTCATTGCATGGTCTCGCGGCTTTAATGCTTGCACAAGCTTTATCTTGTAAGGTCGTAAGAAGAGATCTTTGCGCAAAATCTTCCATAAAGTTGATCGACAAAGCTCCAATTGCTGTGCACGGTGGCGGGTCCTCTTCAACACATTGCTCTACGGCGGCAATTGTTTCTTCGGTGCGCACTGTTCGACGTCTCTGCGCACTGTTCGACGTCTCTGCGGATGCGTATTATCACTTTGAGTAAACGCAGTGCGAAAACGGTCCATGGATAACCGAATTAATTGTTCTGATGGACGATTATGTCCACCATAAAATGAACGGAGCTTACGGTAAACTTCGCGAACTGAACCATTATTTTCGAAATAAATTTGCACGATTTGCAAGCGTTGTTCATTTGTCAACCTGTTCTGGATGAACCAAACTGAAGATAAATGACATTAGAGTTGTCAGATTTGACCACAAAATGTCAGTTTTATCTCTATTCGAAAAACCAACCTCTAAAAAACACCCTTTAAAAAACAAAGTTGAATTTCCTTTGCCAGGATCTACACAGTGAAAAGCGGAACACATTTTAGTAAATATTTTTTGATAATTATTACGTATTTAAAACACACCGGAATAAACTTACTCATATAGGTAGATATTTCTGAAGATCAGACGCGAAAAATTTGGTACAGTAGAGGGATCTATCATCACCCTAACTCAAGTTACATTAAAGTGATTACTTACAATTTTAATATTAAATATTATATATAGCTATAAAAAACTATTTAATATTTTGTGTATACCTTATTTAATAATGTAAAAAAATAGTGTTGTACGATTTTATAAGCCCAGCAAAATGTTATGACGCCTTAAGTAAAAATTAAAAAAAATACTTTGTTCAGCTTTTAATATCAAGCGCATTTCTCTTAAAACGTTTTATTAGTTTTAAATAAATATTTACAAAAAGAAGTCAGTTGTTATTTAGAGCATACATCAACTTCGCATTACACAGAGCAAACAAATGGATGGTTAGTAAAATGTGATTACTACCTTTTAGTCTAATGATGTAACTCACTTATGCAGCAAGAATTTTAGCCATAAGATAATAATATTTAAATTTGAGCAGTAAGTAATTGAATAATCCTAATGGAATGCCATGCGATTACACAGTACAAAATTAAATGCACGACGCATTCGTTTTTGGTTTGATAATTGATTCTCTTGACTTTCTGAATTAGCTGTACGTGTTCGCGTGCTCGTCTTATGTTTATTCTCATTGAATTTAGACGTACGAGACGATACTCTTTATTTTGCTCAAAACGTATTTGTGGCGTATTTAATTATCAGAACGTATTTAATTAATGTTGTTGCGAACAATCTTTGTCCCTGTCCTTTCCATTACGTCGGCTAAATGCTATTTTTTGTTAACTCCTTGTAGTATGATGGGATTTTCGTTTTGTTCGCTGAGAAAAGTAAAATACATTTTATATACGGTTTTTTTTTATATATTTGTTTACTTATTTTATTATTTGAAATATATATTTATTTGTATTGAAAATAGTTCTTTAGAAAAAAATCTTAATAAAGGAAAGACAACTGAAATGGTTTGGACATGTGCAATGCATTTACGAGAGAAGCAAAGCAAAACAAATAGCTGACGTAAAGGTTGAAGGAAATGCACCGCAACACATGGGATGTCCGGATCCAAGTGATAGGATGAAAGAGGGGTAAGACCCTCACGAAAATGAGGAGATATTGTCGGGACCGGAGTCAGTGGAAGGATTGGATAAATCCAAGGTTGCCCCGACGCCTAACATTATATGGGTCATGAAGGGGAAGAAGGAGTATTCAAATATTGGAAAATTCATATGGTGTTTGAGATTTCGAATTTACCTTTATTACAGTAAGTAAGGACAAATTATTTTATATGTATAGATGGAAGCTTACATCATTTTAGGTATGAGTTTCTATAACGACCACGATTTAAACCCGATCCATACCACCACCAATTGATGAATTTGCTAGAACAGTTAATCCTCCTACAGAATTTTACCTTTAATATAATATACCAGCTAAAATCATTGAACCAGAAACCGGAGCTTCTACATGGGCCTTAGGTAACTATTGGCGTTCAATAATAACTGATAATAAAATTGATAAAAATAATATAATTTTAATAATTAAATATGAAATTAATATTAAAGAAGCAATATTTTGTCATGTTTAGAAGTATCAATTTTTATTAAGTTTGTTATAAACTAATTTTTTAGTACAATGATTCAAGTTTCCGAGCGATGTTTACTCACAAGAGGAAACAAGCTGAGGGTCTACTTCAACTCCAAGCGATAATAAGTGAGTTTGGTAGAAGAAGATTGAATTACATCGCATCGTGCTAAACGTACTTAACAATATCGTCGCAACCTAAGTCTAACATAAATTAAAAAAAAATATATATGGAATGTTTTCCAGAATCATATACAATTTTATATACTAAGACTAGCTGTATACCCGTCTCTATAGAACAATAAAATATTTAATATCTCTTCAAATATACAAATAGTGTTGTAAGACAGACTTTCCAATAATACAGTACCCGGCCAATACCCCGACCAGCACACGGATTTAGCTTCTTAGAGTGACTAGGGTCTATTGGAGTCAATATTAGGCTACAGACTTTAGGTTATGGCGCAACCGTTATTGTTACTCCATTATATCTCAGATAAATGTATTGTGACATCGTCGCTGAAACTCTTAAAGGTGTAAAAAGGTGCTACCACCTGTCCACCCGCTAGAAAATCGGGCCAGTTCATCGGCTTTTTCGTTCCCTTCCACCCCAACGTGGGTGGGAACCCAGCAGAGTAGAAATAAGTGATGACATATAGCTCTGAATTTTCCGTTCACAATGTTGGAACCGATTGTTTTAAGTGCTGCTTGACTGTTCACACAGACGGTTATTTCCATTTCGCATAGTTTTATTGATACGATAGTTTGCGCTGCTTTAGTTAACGCATATATCTCAGCTTAAAAGACTGCTCAGATAAGACTGGTTAATATTAAGTTCCTCTGAGAAGACACCAGCTCCCGTACCTGTCTGTGTCGTTGAACCAGCCATATTTGATAATAGTGCTAGGTGAGTCCCAGCCCTGTCTTCCGTGTATAGAAACATCTAAAATTGCATTGGTTACTTATAAAGATTGCAAACATACTTGCTCTCTTAGTCTGAGAGCGGCTTTGGCTGCCAGGATATTTGTGTAGAGCGCAATGAATTGCAGGTTCAAGAGCGTTTCCGGACCTAGTTCCGGTGTGAATTTAATTGAAACTGTTATACGAAGACGACAAATCCTTTGCTCGTTGTTAAAGTTCTTGAGATAGAATTTGGTATTAATCCCACCAGGCAATTGAATCGTGGGTAAGAATATTGTACAATGTTCGGTTGTAAGCCCCAAAATTTCATCAGCGTTTATATAAGCAGTTGAATTCATTAAGTTAACGAAAACTCCAAATTCAGGAATCCTGCTTGCTTAAACTTTCAAACATATCCATCGACATCAACCTACCACCCTCATCTCTTCGACTTCGACTTCGATTGACTGAAAAGGCAAATTCAACACCATTCAGATTCAGCTTTAAAAGATATTTGGAAGGTTCATTTGTCTCGGTTGAAGCTTGAGGCAGATACATTAGGCTTCGGTGTTTCCCATTACATGAACTTCTAGAGGGGTGTGAATATAAGTTGGAAAGCTTTAGTGGTTCAGCCGTGATGGTCAGACATACATACGCACCAACCTTTTCATATATGTACAATATATTTCAAATAAAATTAATAGGCCAATTGCTCATATTCCGGAAGTTAAATCCAGGGAAGGTAAATCGGCAAAAAGCGAATACTTTTGCGGAATTTATTGAAGAGGTCTTCAAACCTTATGCAGATAAAGCTTATCAAGGAATCGAAGTAAGGTGCAAAGAAGATAGTCCTATTTGGCCGGTAACACTTAAAGAACTTGCCAAAGAAATTAAAGAAGACATAAACATAAAAAGGTCCCAGGGCTTGATTTAATTACAGGCAAAATTTTAAAACAATTTGCACGAAAAGTTTTAAAAAAACTAGCTCAGATTATAAATGCTGCATTCAAGTTAAGATATGTGCGAAGCATCTGGCGAAGTAACCTCATATTGCCCAATATCGATACTATCAATGTTGTCAAAGTTATATGAAAAAATGCTGGTAAAACGTCTGCAAAAAATAATTTATGAAATATATTTAAAAATAAGCAATCTACAATTGATGAAGTGCGTCGAATCACAGATAAGATCGAAAAAGCATTTGAAGAGAAAGTCTGGAACAATGGACTGATTCACAAATTACAAAGACAACTGCCGAATCAGTAATCAACAAAAATTTTAGAGTCATATATATTAGATCGATTCTTCAGAATTAAACAAGAGACAGAGTACATCATTAAGAGAAATTAAAGCTGATGTACCACAAGGCAGTGTCGTAGGTCCAGAACTCTCTTTTTCACTAGCGACCTGCATGAAAGCGGAGAAACCACTATAGCAACTTTTGCAGATGACACTGCTGTACTTGCTGTAGGAGCAACTTTTGAAATAGCAACATAAAAGCTGCAAATAGCAATAAATGGTATCTCGGAATGGACTTAGAAGTGTCAGATTTGATTAAATGATCTTAAGTCGGTCCATGTTAATTTTACATATAAAAACGTACCACACATTCCAGTGTACCTAAACAACAATGTAGTGGAATACTCAAATACAGGCAAATATCTAGGCATGAAGCTTGGGAAGCGGTCCATAAGTATGGACCTACGAGCTCCAGTTGTGGGCATGCACATGCCAAACAAATTTACAAGAAATCCAAGTCTTCCAAAATAAAGTACTAAGAAACATAGTTAATGCACCTACGCAAAGCTGATCTACATAGAGATCTTAATATTGAAATGGTTGAAATGCACAGAAGTAGGCTTCTCAACCACGTTAACATAGAAATAACAGAACTGTTAAATACTGACAATGTAATTAGGAGATTAAGGCGGGTAAAACCTCTTGATCTATGAGAGTTAGCTAAAGCCAATAAATAAATTTCAAACACTAAAGTTTGGTGATCCATCAAACGAAGGATTTTTCTTTCAATTTTCCAAATTAGGGGGCACGGTTTGCCCAGCCAAGTTCTTTAGCAACTTTGGCACTACACCCTTATTTACATGAACTAATTCAGGCCATTTTGACCCCCCTCTAACTTCGCTTACAACAAAGCTAGAAACATAAATTAAGGATTTATTGGGACGAACAGCAGTAGGCTCCATACCCAATTTCAACTGTTTAAAACCACAAGTTCCTGAGTTATAAGGCTCTAAAAGTAGCAAAAATAGTAACCACTGACTCACTGATTCACTGACAGCTCATCAAAACTATGGAGCACTTCTTATCATCGCAGAACCTTGAAACTTGACACAGTAATAGGGTTTGCACAGAAACCACAAGGAAAATCTCACTTATGTGATTTTCTACTCAGGGCCCAAAAGACCTACGATTGTGATTTTTTACATGAGGGTTGGATTTTAAGAACAAACACGGGAATAAATAATATGTCGTTTATTTTCCATTAGGGTGTATATATTTTGAACTCATTCTGCAGTTATGAAATTTTACATGTCGGTAGTTCGTTTAAAGGCAGACAAGGATCTATATAAAACAAATTGTATTTTCCTCGAAAAAGGGCGCTTACCTTCGGTCAAAATTTCCATGATTCTTTGCAATTGAAATCACACCAAAAACATTATTGGTAAAGAATAGCCAAGTTATTTTATACAAAAAATTGCTATGTGTTACAAGTCAGCCACAAAAAGTTCTAAGATCTAAATTTTTTTTTAAATTATTAAAAATTTCACAAATAGTATTCATATTTTTTAACGACTAGCCCAACTAACAATTTATCTTCTATAAGGTCCAATTTTTTAAATTTGTTAAACTTTTGCTTCTATTGTATTGTCATAAGACTTATTTATGACTTATTCAGAAAATGTTTCATTAAAGCTTTTGGGAAACAATTTCACAAGCTGTACAGAAGGGAGAGATATACTTATTTAACGAGTTGGCTATAAGGCTTTTCGAAGTTAGTTTGTTAATGTCTGAAATGTAATAGCTTCTTTAAAGCTAAATATTCCAAGCCAATAACATGATTCTCTACAAGGCTTGTGAATAGAAGCATAACATACAATCAATATAGTGGAGATTTGAACCTGTGTTTAGATATCATATAGATAATTATTTAAGTAGAAGAAAAGGAAATAATTAATACTTATTAATTATTTCGGTATTTATTTCATGGATCAGGGAAGGCTCTCATAGACTTAGATGAGGACTATAAATAAGAATCCAATAATACAACAAAATGTTTGTGAATGATAATATTTTAAAAGCCAAATAATATTTTTATAGCTCCAGTGGCAGTTATTATAAACAATACCTATATCTACTCAATTCAATTTTTATCCGTTCAGTTTTTCAATGTTTACTAACAAGCAGACCTACTTTTTTTTACACAAGATGCAATTATTTTCGGCGTAAAGGTCGTAACATCTTATATAACTAAGTACATCTACGATGTTTAAGGTGATGAAATAGTATCAACTTATCAATTTTTAATCTTCACTCTGTATTAATCAGTTTGACCCAGTGGGTTGGCATGCGGATGGTTTCGAGTTCGAATTCTGAACAAGGCTAAGTAATTTTTCAATTAAATTCATTATTTATTTCCTCTTCAGATAAACTTTCAAGCAACTTGACGCTTTTCAAATGATGAAAAATATTAATACGAGCAAATATAATAATCAAAACGAAAAATATACTAAAAAACTATGTAAATATGTGCCAATTTTTTTAATTTCGTTAAGATTTCCGTAATAACTTCTGTAAGTCCGTAACATTTAAAAAGAAACTATTACTTTTATAGAGCCTGTGAACAAAGGTCTTAGGGAAATTAAATAACTTCGCTAAAGTGCGCCAAATTGTTTTCCATAAGATCTCTTACAGTTATTATGGAAATAAGAAAATAGCTTTCTTTGACCTTTATGCAAACTAAATTCTTACTTGGGAGGTGCAACCCCATTGAAAAATGACGAAAGTCATTCCCCGGGGATTTTTTTTAGATCGGGTTAAAGTCGGAGCATCCCCTCGCGTAATAGCTCTGCACTGTCTTTCGATGATTTTTCCTTCCAGCGAACCCCTACAAAAAAATATATATAAAGGGTGTTTTTTTTAGAGGTTAGTTTTTCGAATAGAGATAAAACTGACATTTTGTGGTTAAATATGGCAACTCTTATGTCATTTATGTTCAGTTTGGTTTGCCATTTCATCATGAACAGGTTGACAAATGAAAACGCTTGCAAATCGTGCAAATTTATTTGGAAAGAAGCGGTTCAGTTCGCGGAGTTTACCGCAAGCTCCGTTCATTTTATGGTCGACATAATCGTCCATCAGAGCAATTAATTCGGTTAACCATGGGTCGTTTTCGCACTACGTTTACTCTATGTGATAGACTGCATTTGCAGTGACGTCGAACAGTGCGCACCGAAGATAAAATTGCCACTGTAGAGCAAAGTATTGAAGAGGACCCGAGTGAATCGATTCGCCACCGTGCTTCGGAGCTTTGTCCATCAACTTTGTGGAAGATTTTTGCGCAAAGATCTCTTCTTACGACCTTACAAGATAAAGCTTGTGCAAGAATTAAAGCGGCGAGACCATGCAATGAGTGATGAGGCTCATTTTAGGTTGAATGGCTAAGTCAACAAGCAAAAATGCCGCATTTGGAGTGATGAGAATCCACATGAGACCCTTGAAACGCCATTACATCCACAAAAACTGACTGTTTGGTATGCTCTATGGGCTGGTGGAGTCATTGGGCCATACTTCTTCCGAAATGATGCTGGAGAGTCAGTTACCGTTAATGGAGACCGGTATAGAGCCATGATAACCGACTTTTTTGTTCCCGAATTGGATGGCATGAATGTGGTTCCAACAAGACGGCGCTACATGCCACACAGCCCACGTCACAATCGATTTATTGAAGGAAACATTCGATGAGCGCATAATTTCGTGGAATGGACCTTTTAATTGTTTTGACACCATTGGATTATTTTCTTTGGGGATATGTGAAGTCGCTTGCCTACTCCAACAAACCAGAAACGTTAAGGGACTTGGAAGCCAACATACAGCCCCAAATGCTTGAAAAAGTGCTTGGAAATTGGACTTCTAGACTTGTCTTTATTGGAACCATCCGCGGCGGCCACATGCCTTGAAATCATATTTAAACATTAATGACATAAAATTATTCTTTCAATAAAGCCAAATTGATGGACAATAAAACGATTTTCTTGTGTTTTATTTCAATTCGAAGTTCTATACCTCTAAAAAAAAACCCTTTATATTTAATTAACAATTTAACTTTTATTTGCAATCTCTTGACGATTCAAAGTTTTGCAGTTCAAAAATAATGATAACTATCATTGTTAATTGTTATCACTAAATTAAAGTGATAAAACGATCTTATTTATTTTGAACAATAATTTAATTATTTGAACACCTAAACGATGTTATAGAAATATTTACATTTGAAAATAATTGCAAAAGGATATAGTTAAGTCACCAGATAAAAAAAATTAGCAGAATTTTGCAAAAACCTAATTAAATTTTATAATAAAAAAGTGCATTTCAATTTTATACTCTTTGCTGTCATGGCATACACCAGTACCAAAGCTTATTTTAGAATTACTTTTTATTAAATTTTTTTAATTATTTTTTACATAATCAATAATTGTGCTCTATTTCAAATTAATTACAATTTCTATAGCCGGTGGCGTACATATGTGGAACCAAATATTTTCGTCATCAGTCAAGTGCATAACATACAAGCTCGTTCAATACTCATTCGGAAACAATTACCCCAAGTGCTGAATGCACTTGTCATTTCATTTAGAATAAAGCATTTGCTATACCGTTCCACTGGTTCTACATTATGTATGTATATTTCATTCAATCCTTTTGTGCTCTGTTTGTGTGTGTTTTGGGTGCGCTGCTATCCGCACGTCCTAATCCTACTACCAACAAACGGCCCTTGCTGCTTTCATACCGTCCATATGACTGTAAAAAGTTTTCAATTTACTACAGATTTTTTGTCAGATTGATTTTCAGATAGGAGCGGGCAAGAGAGAAACACTGTCACACCACATATTTACTCGACGAAGCAACTTGGACATGAAATCACCGTAAAACACATTGGACATTGTCCGGAGTGTTGTAGTGTCGCCTCCCTTCGTCTCTCATCCTGATCATTTAAATTGCAAATTTTAGCAGCATTTCGAAGCAGCAGCGGGGGGCGTAGAAGAAGTTGGGCAAAGTTTTCTGGAAATCAATTGAATAAGCACGTGATGCGATTTGATGGCAACGGCGATGACGAAAATTCTCTCTGATGAGATGGTAATCTGTCAAAGGACAAAGAGGAGGAGGAGGAGGAGGAGTAGAATGGAACAATGGCAGTAAGTAGAAGAACGGCTGCTGCCGTTGCCAGATGTACAACGATTTCGTGTGATTTGATATCACAATACGGTGACAATGTCCTTTTTTCATTTATAGTGCAAGCAATCACAAAATTGAAATGAATACGCAAACCTGAATAGTGTTGTCATGGAAGTGGATGCACACTCCACAGCGTTTGATGTGTAGGTACTTGTTCACGTTTGTTTTGTGTACTCTCCTCATGGATGCATATATATTTGCTTCTATCTGATGTCATCACAGATCCCACTTACGTCATTGAGATTCGCATTTTCTGGTGCATATATTGTGGTATTCGCGCTGATATTTTATTTGTTAAAGCATCCAACCAATCAATAATCCACTCGAACGGCTTACCCAAATATTATGAGTTCCATGTTCATTCCAAAACTTACCCGAGTGGTGTTGTTATTCGTCATGTAAACTAATTTCAGTTGTAATCCTTGATTTAGGCAATCGCCAAATAGGAATATCAATATTATTTTATTTGTGTATGGATCTGAATCTGACCTTAATGTATGTAATTCAATAGTATCCTTTCTTATGCTCACAAAGTTGTTGTTTTTGTGTGTTTGTGAGGATAACAGAGCAGAGACGAATGTGATTTCAAACTGAACAGATTGGCATGATTAGGAAACTCAATAAAAACCCTTCATTTGCATTTCTCGGCACAAGGAAAGGATGAATTGTGTTTTATGAAGGAAAGTCGATTCTTTTGTTTCGAAGAGGAACTTTATTATATTAGCGTTTTAAATTGAATAAAATAAGAGAACTATTTTCTGTTATATATTTAGTGAAACTGAAACTTTGTGAAATCGGATGTAATGGAAAAACCATTTTAAAATCTGTTCGAGGCGGAATGAACCATTTATTTGGGCGATTTAAAACCATCCGACCAATTTGAAGTGAAGACAGCAATATTGAAATCATATTTCAATAAGGCTGATGGACCAGAAGCAGTTAGAACGCAGTGCGATTAGGATTAATCGTTTCAGAAAGAAGAATAAATCGAGAATGAGAAAATAAGAATATACGTACGTCGCATTATAAAGTACAAGCGGAGGGCTCGCTTATGCGGATGACATTGCTTACATATTTACTTAGGTGGCGCTACTGTCCGGGGTGGACCGGACCTGGGCTTCAAGCAATAAGCCTCTCCACTTGGCGCGGTCTTTGGGTAACTGCCTCCAGTTGCGCACTCCAAGTTGGTTGTCTCTCCGGATTGTACTCGAAGATTCTGTAAGCTGCAGCGTTGGTGTTCAGTCGCTCTACGTGTCCCAGCCATCTGAAACGCCCAATGAGTTCATCATGAATCGTCAGCTCGTAAAGTTCATCATGAGTAACCTGTCAACGCATACGGGACTAAATATCTTACGAAGAATTTTTGTCTCGAAACGACCAAGAATAGCTTCATCCGCTTTAGAGAGAAACATAGAGCGGAACTGGGATTATGAGGTTCCCCTAGAGGTTTCCCTAGTTATTCGGTAGAGTTTTTTACTACACAGTTGCCTTCTCAGCCCAAAGAAACAGCAATTGGCAAGCGTTAATGACGATGACATTGCTATTGCCGTTTATTTAAGAGGAACTTTATTTATATGTCTTCAATTAGCTTAAGAATTGGGCAGCTCGTGTGGTTGTCAACCCTGCAAAACTGAACTGGTCCTATTTTAAAGGGTATATACAAAATTCAGATTGACCCAAATTCTATTAACAGTATTAGCTTAACTTCTGCTTCTCGATAAAAGTTCGAAACCTAAGAATTAAGAAAGCCACAGTAGAATATTTTTTTTACAAAAATGGCGTAATGAATATGTGGTCTCTAACCTAACTCACTAGCTATACATTTCGGTCATAAGATCGATAATTACGTATGGAGCCAGTTGCATTCCACTCCTACAGCAGTTCAACCGGAATACTCGCCATGCTAGGAATGCACATCAGTTCACCCTTAAGCCTATGTTCGGACGGACTGTGAAGAACAAGGATTCGTTTCTTAACCGCACAACGCGAATGTGGAATGCTCTACCACGCTCTGTTTTTCCTACACATTATAGTTTACAGACATTTAAAACTAACGTGCATCGGATATACCTAATGCCGCACTGTCTTACTTCATTATAAGAGTATCCAAAATCCCTTTAATACGCGAAAAAAAATCGTCTTAAAGCTACAATACAGTGCACAAATAAAGCATTTCCCCATTCATTCATCCTAAATGAATCCAGTTTGAGAAATCCTTCCAGAGGATTCAAAAACTCATAAATGGGCGATGTTTTTTCTCGTGCAGACTGGCCAAGATCGATCAGAAACGCTCTAAGGATTTTATCTCTATAAGCAGACTGCAAATTAGCACTGCAATGGATGTAATTGCTGGGCATTGCTTCATAGGCAAGCTTGCAACAGGGTTTGTCGCATTCTCCATTAATTTTTGTAGAAGTTGTATGGACAAAGAGGAGAAGGACAAGCTCTCTTTCTCTTGACAAAGTGATAAAGAAAGCTTCATCTGGATTAATCAATTCAAAAACAGTTGAAAATTACCGAGATGCGCAATTGCACTTTCCTCTGAGACTTACTTCCTCCAGATTCATGAAGTAAGTGCCTGTTATACCGCAACCTTTCATCCTCTGCACAGGGATCGGAGCTTCCAGTGGTGCTGGTGCTGGTGTTTCTGCATTTGTGTGATCCAGGAGTTTTAGATCGTTTTTACGCGATTCTAAGGAACGTTGATTGACATTGCCTTTTGGACGGGGTTCGTAGATTCCCTCCTTTGAACATGATAATACCAACTGAGTCGGTCGTGCTCAAATTTTTTTGAGATGGGTTCTTTGACGTGAAGGCTTCCTCGGATTCTGGAACTTCTAATTCGATCAGGCTTTGTTGTCATGCGAAGCATCTTCATCTCATCTGCTGTCAACTTGCCCTCATACTTTTTGTATATTGTCCAGCATTGTGAACCATATGTGAGCGCCGGACGCACAACTGCGGTGTAGGGCCTTCCTTTCAGCTTAGGGGATATTTTTCGGTCACAGAAGATGGCAGAGTTTTCCTGCCACTTCATCCATTTAATGCTTACACGATGATTGATGTCGTCATCAACAGTTGCTTCCCATCCCATTCAAATAGATGTCCGGAATGGGTTAACTTGGGTCGGAGAATGGGCAGTACAGACACTCTGTCTTTTTTTGGCTAATACGATACCCATTCCCTTCTAAAACATCTACCCAAACATCAAGTGCTCGTTGCAGGGAAGTCTGATCATTACTTATGATGGCTCCATCGTCAGCAAAGAATAACTGATGCAGTTTAGGGTCCGTCAGTTTTCCCTCAAGCAAAAAATCTAGGACCGTAATAAAGAGCAAAGGACTTAAGATACTTCCCTGGTGATCACCGACTTTAATTGGGAATTTATCGGTGACCCCTGCGGGACATCTGACTTTTGTCTTCGCTCCCGCGTACATGTCCATGATCATCTGTACGTAGGCTTCAGGAACTCCTCGTTGTCTTAGCGCTACCCATATCAGATCTCTTGGTTGTCTATGCTTTTTCAAAATCAACCAGAATCATATGCAGATCCTTCAAGGAATCAAGATGCTTTTCCATTATGATCCTTATACTTTGGATTGCATCTGTGGTTGATTTACCTGCGACAAACCCGCACTGGTCGTCAGATAGCCGTATTGTTTGTTTTAGGCGTCAACAATCTTCATAGTGTGTGACATCATTGAACGGTAATTATCACAGTTTCTCGTATCTCCTTTTCTTTGTACAAAGGAAGAAGATAACCTTCCCTCCACTGATTGGGCATTTGAACACCTCTCATGAGTTTGGAGATAAGATAATCATAAGCCATCTGAGCCCCATGTCTCCCATCTTTTTCCAGAACTCACTGGGTATCTCATCCGGCCCAACCGCTTTTCTCAGCTTGGAGTTCTTGACCGCTTTTCCAACTTCGTCGACTGTTATGTCGGTCACTTCTTCATTGTTGGGGGTGGCTCCTGGAAACTCTCTATTGGCAAAAAAGGATTTAGAGAAAATTTGTCTTGTGCGACTGCTAAAGTGTGATCCATTTCGAGGTTCCCTACTTTTAAAGAAAAAAACACAGAAAATTCAAATTTAATGGAGAATGTTTATTACCATTTGAAAGAACATTCTTTGTCATTTATTTTTTGAAGATTATGTCTATCAAATGTTGGCCGTTGCTACGTAGCAGATGGTCCATCCGTTGAGTCCAATTTTCGATCACTCGTTCGAGCATTTCGACTGGTAACTGGCGAATGACACGCGTGATGTTTTCCTCCAAGGCCTGAATCGAAGCGGGTTTGTCGGCATAAGCTTTTGACTTTACATATCCCCACAGGAAAAAGTCTAACGGTGTGATATTACACGATCTTGGTGGCCAATCGACCGGCCCAAAACGTGAAATTATGTGCTCACCGAAATGTTCTCTCAATAAGTCCATTGATTGATGCGATGTGTGGGAAGTGGCGCCGTCTTGCTGAAACCAAATGTCGCCGAGATCACGAGCTTCAAATTCAGGCATCAAATAGTCGGCTATCATGGCACGATAACGGTCGCCATTGACGGTTACGTTCGCACCGGCATAATTTTTAAAGAAATATGGACCGATGATTCCACCGGCCCACAAACCACACCAAGCCGTTGTTTTTTCTGGATGATTTTTTTTCTCTTCAGGTTGCTCTTCGTCCCAAATGCGGCAATTTTGTTTGTTTACATACCCATTGAGCCAGAAATGGGCCTCATCGCTAAACAAAATTTGCCTCGAAAACGTCGGATCTTCTTGGAACTTTTCAAGAGCCCATAGAGCGAAGCGATGTCGCTTGGGAAGGTCGAGCGGCTTCAGTTGTTGCACAAGTTGTATTTTGTACGCTTTCAAATTAAGATCTTGACGTAAAATGCGCCAAGTCGTTCCATACGTCAGTCCGAGTTGCTGCGAACAGCGTCGAATCGACTCTCTACGGTCGTCGTGTACACTCTCAGCTACGGCCGCTATATTTTCTTTACAGCGTGCTGGACGTGGTCTATTCGGTCGAATATTATCCAATAATGAATGCTGGGTCTCAAAATGGGTGATGGTGTTGCGAAAAGTACGCTCAGTAGGCCGATTATGTTGACCATAAGTTGAGCGAAGTGCACGAAACACATTCCACACATCACGTGAATTTTCATAATAAAGTTGAACAATTTGTAAACGTTGTTCAAGTCAAGTAAGTCTTTCCATTATGAAATGCCAAACAATACTAAACAAAAATAACATGACAGCATGACACGACTTACACGTGATCTGTCAAAAAAGGCTATTGAAAAAAGCATCTCTTGGATCACCCGTTACATATTTGTTCCAGACAAACGAACTCATTTATGAAATTAAATAAGCAATTCAGTCCTCTTCGCTTTTCTAAGTCCGAAAGCAGGCTTAGAAAACTTGGCTCTTCTTATTTGTATCGCTAAGAACTGTTATGCGAGGCAACTCAACCAGCTTGTTGTGTCAGATACCAAAATAGTTAGAGATGTTTTTTTATTTAATCCGTCAAACATTTTCCCTCAAAAGTTAATCCCTGCATTCAGTTCAATCAAAAAAACAAAAGCCTCATCCCTTGTCATTAATAAAGGACTGCATTCATTTTGGTTCCGACTCCGAGAGTAATTATGCTTAAAAAACATTATGCTCCTCATTCTAACTTTGTAATCATGTAATAAACGATCAGAGCCCTTTTGTAAAACTTTAAGCGAATCCTCTGCCGGAAATTCAATGAAAGGATGCAATTTGAATTTCAACTTTAAAGGAAGTACCCCATAGTCCTTGGCCGCATCGAGTTTAATGTGCATAATTATACTCCCAGAGAATGAGAATCAACAAAAGCAGCATTTTCACTTAGAGTTTCAAATTTCAATTAAAACAAATCGCAAAAGAAACAAAGCAAACCAACTTTCAACTTCAACTTGATTTTGAAGAGTACGGTCGTCAATATCAATACCTAAAAGGCATTCAACGTTACACTGTAAAAAGACTTCAAGGATGATTATTTAAGTGCAATTTTTTTTCACTGCAAGTGAAATAGTTTGAATGTTTTTTAACGACACTGTTTTATAAGCTGTCACTTTCCAAATTATGGCTTCTTTATTTTCGTATCCTTTGACCAAAAGTGTGTAAGAGATGTTCTTTTAGAACCACTTACAGATAATGTGTATAACCCGACGCGGTTTTTGCGATTCCTTTCGTATTCATACATACCTAAAGTGTGTAGATTTGTAAATGTAATGTCTGACAACGTAATTGCTGCTTCAAGCTGTGATAATTTCTCATTGAAATCAGAAATTTAATTTTTCGCTACGTGGAAAATTCTCCATCGTTTTCAAAACAAGATTATTTATGTTCGCTGATGTCTTGTTTGGGGAAGGAGCGACGAGTACATAGCTACGACATCTGAAAGCCTTGTCTACGTCGAGTGTGTTTGAGTTTAATAAATCAAAACGCAAGCAATTTATAGACTTTTCGGTGGAAAATAGTGTTAGAAAGAGCTGTCAGAGTTTGAGTGAGTAGGAAATAATTGTTTGCAAGGTGAATAATTTCGAATTTGCGCTGCAAAGAGGTTATGTACAAAACATATGTGCTAATAAATTATAGCTAAACAGCGCTGGCATGTAGATGGCAGACTTGTTGATTTTTGACTTTATAGGGTTTCATCTCAGTTTGTGTAGTAAATCATTTGGCCTTGACATGTAACGCGGTGACAAAACGTAGACGAGGATTCTGCAAGCAACCGAGGTACTGCGGCAAATTTGTTTTTATGAAACGGTAGAAATTCGTTTCTATCCAAAACAGATTTCCTTTCTACGAAAAGCACTGTTACATTTCGGATACCTGTTTCGGGGTGGCTGTGGGCGCATCAGATATACATGAATGATGTGTCAGTTTTTTTTAACGAAAGTGATGTGCATTTGCATGTTTGTGATGTGCATACATCTGAATCGTCACAAAAACAACGACTACGGTTAACAGGATGTAGACGATATCTTTAATTTAAAAAGTGTGAGCACATACATATGTATTGTATCGGGTTTTTCAATAAGAGCGCTACAAAAGTTTTTTTAAATAAAACAAAAACGGTTTTGGATATCAATGAAATTCTTTATTCCTGTGAAGCTACGTTCGATGCCATTATGTATGGAACTCGATTTCTTTTGCATTGCCACCACGGGCACGCTTGCAGAAGTCCAGACGCTGAACCCAATTTTCGACAGTTTTCAAGCATAAATCGGCCGATACTGCTGCAATTTCACGTTCGATATTCGTATGAAGTTCATCAATCGTCGCTGGCTTGTTGGCATAGACCATAGACTTGACTTAGCCCCACAGGAAATAGTCTAACGGCGTCCAATCGCATGACCGAGGCGACTAGACCATTTCGTGAGATAACATGTTCTCCAAACTTGGTTTCCAATAAATTGATTGTGACATTCGCTGTGTGGCTTGTGGCGCCGTCCTGTTGGAACCCCATGTCCTCCAAGTCCATATCATCCAATTGGGGCCTAAAATATTCGGTTATCATTGAACGGTAGCGATTCCCATTGACAGTAACGTGGCGGTCTTGATCATCACGGAAGAAGTACGGCCCAATGACGCCGCCGGCCCATAAACCACACCAAACCGTAATTTTTTCGGGCTGCAATGATGACTCATGGACTACGTGTGGATTGCTGTCTGACCAATACCGCATATTTTGTTTATGGACGAAGCCATTCAGCCAGAAATGAGCCTCATCCGAATCACTTTCAAGTTGTTGCTCAGCCCAATTCACGAACATACGACGCTTCTGGTGGTCAAACGGCTTCAGTTCTTGCGTCAATTTAATCTTGTTATGTAATCTTGGATGTAGGCCAAGATCTTTTCGCAAAATTCGCCATAACGACGTCACAGAGATGCCCAACGCTTGAGGACGACGTGTGAGAGACACATTTGGGCTTTCTTCAACTGAAGCCTCAGCGGCAGCAATATTCTCGACACTACGGGCAATTCTTTGTCTCACTGTCACGGGAACATTTTGTACTGTGCCTGTGGATTCAAATTTATCCACTAGACGCTCAATTGTTGATCTGCTGGGACGATTATGACAACCATAAATTGGACGTAGCGCTCTTAACGTTGAGACCACTGACTTCGGATTTCGGTAGTAAATTTTTATAATTTTGACTCGTTGTTGGCTCGTATATCTCTCCATCATGAAATGGCAAACCTTACTGAAGACAAATGTCAAAAGAGCGGCAAGAAATATGGCGTCGTTTGCTGTCCCTGTCGCTCTACTGTTGTAGCGTCCCTGTTGAAAAACCCTGTATATGGTACCGTTGGATTCAGTAAATTCGTTTTACACTTAGATATAATTAAAGTAAGTTTTTGACTTTTGAAGAGAAATAGACAAATCACTTTTTTGCCATACAAATCGTAGATATGAATTTTTTGACTAACAATGTAGTGAGGAACAACACTGCTACAACTTAAAATAAACAAGTGGCTGCATTTGCGAACCCATACAAAAGAAACTTTTCCACGAACTCGCACAGTTCAAGTCACAAATTGGAGTCAAGTCAATTGGCCAGCTTTTTACTGGCGATGTTTTTACGCGATGGTCTTTTATTTTCGAAGATCGTGTGGTTCCCAGTTCCCATCGTCTGTCCCTATTTTATAATGATAGGCTTTTAAACTTCTCTTCCCCATGCCTTTAATATATTCATTTAATGAAACCTGCAATCAACCTTGCAATCCACCTACCACATCTTGGCTTGGGCTGTTACAACAATTTTTCCCAGTTGCACCCCCATTTCGTGTCTAAATTTTCTTTCAACTGCCAGGAGGGTGCTGGGGATCACTACTTTAAGATCTGCTGGATCCTAGACTGCGAGTTCCTTTCTGTACTTTTCTTGTTTGAGAGTTTTCTTTTGAATTGTAGCGTATGTTTAGGTCAGTGCCTTGATTTGCTTCCAATATTTGAGTCTTATTGTCAGTCTTAAACCTGACTTGAAACATCATTTTTATTTTTGCCAAGAGAACTTTTTCTGTTTTCCCTTTCGCCGGGCTTATAGTTTATGTTCTACCACCCAGTAATGGACACGGCGCATAACTTGCTAATAACTTGCTCCTCAGTAACTTACTCTTCAGTGTTCCTGGCTTGAATCATCACCATCAATTCGTCCGATTAGCCCTTCAAAAAGTTAACCTCGGGCCAAGGATTCCATAATAGGTTTGGCCAAATGTATCCTTGTGCTGCTCCTAAAGTAATCTCCTACTATTTGACGAAGATGTGTCTAAAATCGTAATTTTATATTAAAAAATCTTCCCAATACAAGCCCTTATGTATATTACGACCGACATGTTGGCTGGGGATAGAGAAGTATCACAGATAGTGTATTTTTTCATCAGAAAAGTAGTTTTTGGGTTCTGGCTTTGTAATACTCTAGCCCCATCTTCTTGGATATTCACAGGTGGCGAGTAAGACCCACCTGTTTTTTGACGATTCCAGTGTTTTCTGCGCCACCCGTGCTTTAAGATCGTATAGGGCTGGTTTGTCGACTAGTCAGCATATCCATTGGTTTCTCAAAAGTCTTTAGTATGGAAAATGTGAGACTTATTTGCCTAAAGCTATTCGCAGTGGTATGTCTAAGGCTACGGTTACAGTGGATGCGTATTCTGTCGAACAACAGCTCCATAAGAACCTACAGTTTTCTTTGTTCTGAAGTGTACGTCAGAGCAACAAAGAAACCTGTAGGTTCTTATGGAGCTGTTGTTCGACAGAATACGCATCCACTGTAACCGAAGTCTGCCAGTCTTGAAGACAAAGCGAAGCTGTCGTTTGTGAGAAGTTTGAATATGGGTTTATAATGATTGCATAATGTGTTTTCCGATTTTTACACCTACACCATCGTATATAGTACCGAACTCTTTGGAAAAACGCCAACATGTGTCATATTTTATTGTATATTATGTTCTGCCTATTTTTCTCACAAGATTTGAAATTTCTTTTTAGGCATGTTTCCTACCGTCCTATTAACTGCATAACTGAAACTTGCTTTTTTTATTAGATGTTCCAAATATGGGTTTTCTAGTATTAATTATTTCTTATCTGCAGTGGTGTTCCACAGTGTTCTATTCTTGGCCCATTGCTATTTATAATATATATGATATTCTTTCTTTATGTAAGTATGCAGATGATAACAGCTAACAGTTGTATAACAGCTTTCCATTAGGGATGGTTGAGAATGGTGTTCATGAAGTTATTGAAGATCTGAATAAAATTGTCAATCTTGGTCTAAATCCTAAGAAAACAAAGTGTCTGGTGATCTCAAGGACAATTATCGATTCTTCTTATTTCCCTGAAATCTGCAAAAAAAGTTGGTCTTACTTTTTATAAATTCCTATCTTGGAATAACCATGTAAAAATTGCGTTGGACAAGGTATACGTAAGTTTGCTTTGGGCTTTTCACCATATCACACCCTCAAAAGCTCGATTTATGTTGGCTACAGCACTGATTGTCCCAATTATGTTTTACTGCAGCGAGGTTTTCAGTAACTGTCACTACGAGCACAAACGTAGGCAATAGCATAGCTCGTTATGTCTATGGTTTGAGAAGACATGAACATATCTCCCATTTTTCTAAATTCCAGTTCGCTACTGCTAATTTCGTATATACGTTTAGTTTTGTTCCAAACGTAGCAACTAGCATGCATTTATATACTAATAGTACTGCGATACTGATAATTACTCTGTTAAAATAAATAATAAATAAATTAATAAATAAAAAACAATATTCGGTCTCTCAATTAAAAGTCCAACTGCCAAAGACAAAGGGAAATTGCTAACCTTAATCCATTTTTCAGCTCATTATTTTCGTACAAAAAACAGCCACAATCTCATCAAAATTCAATTTCCTTATTGTAATTCTATTCAAAATTAAGCCCTTCACTAACAATTTGTCACTCCCTTTCCTTTTAAATGACTGTCTCAAAGAGCCAGGCACACACAAATTACCTCTAATTGAATCGGTCGGGTGAAAAATCGCATTTTAATAACAAAATCTGACACCTGTCAATTGGATGATTGGCGTCCTACTCAATTTAATGCTCCCACATACACATATCCATCAAAAGCAGTGACCATAGAAAAAGTTCTGTTAGCATTCAACCTAACCTTACCGGAGGAGGAGCACTGGAACAGGAACATGTCCTAAACAAACATCACTAGCAAAAAGGACAATCGGTAATGGATATTAATGACCAAAGTCTTCTATTTTACCTTTTTGCTGTAGTTAGTCCTGCCTCTGTTAAAAAAAACCCCTGCCATACCAACCCTCATTTGTGCGTTATGTAGCTTCGAGCAGGCTGAGACGATAAGGCGTTTAAGATGATTAATAATGATTTCGAAGTCCTTGCGTGACTGCTATGTGTGCAAAAGCTTTACATCGATTTATTTGCATAATTTCGGTTAAGTGTTGAATGATTAATATTTTGTATAGTAAGCATCTAGGTGTACGGCCGAATGTTTGCTTTGGATTTTCTTATTCGGAAATTAATGCTGAAAGTTTGTTGATTTGTTTGAAAAGGATAAATTCTAATTTCACTTGATAAGTCGGAAAGGAATGATTCTGCTAATCCACTGGGTATAACGGATGAGTGCTTTCGTTACTTTCATGTTGTTAAGGATATGCTGAGGATGTAGATTGGATCATGTTTTATTGAATGTTGAACGTTTTATGTGAGCAAGAATTGGAATCGTGGGAGAATATTTCCATAAGTATATTAACTTAAAGCTACTATGTAATGTTAATGTATTTCCATTTGTCTTTGGTGTGGTGGTGAACATGGTTTGCCAATTGACATTTTATGTTGCGAGTTTTAAACAATTTTTTAAAACTTTTATTCAATCGAAAGCCTACAAAAGTAATATGAACATGTCGCGGGGAAAAACATTTTTTTAAAAAATGCGGCGATAAAAGTTTTAAGATTGCGGTCATCAATTAGAAGTTCCTTTTCTATATATATACATGTGGATGGATAGATATATTCGATTTGTTATTTTGTTTTAGATATACCTTTTACATCCCTCTAATCCGTTTAGATACTTTTACAACTCAACCTAATCGAACTCAGTTCGGTAATATTTAGTAGAAGAAAAACTTAATCATCACTTCTCATCCAAATCGAACTTATTTAAAAATGGCATACAAAAAAAAAAAAAGGCGTTTGAAGAGAATACAAAACAGAGCAAGGCAACACCTCATGACATGACATGATTGAGAAATGAGAGTGGTAAATGGAGGACATTGAGCTGTTCCTATTAATTTTTTTACATGAGGTGTTGTTTGTCTGCGACATACTAGCGAATCAATTGGGTAAATTTAGTAAATAGTCTCCTCAAAATTTAAAATTGAGGTAAAATTGAAAGATATAGAAAGTCACGCTGCTTCCAATTATCCAGACCAAGCACTCTGGCATCCGCGGTCTGGCAGGTTCGGTCTTCCTTGTTGTCTCGAACCATTTTTATTCGCTCTATGTTGCCGAGCTAATGTAGCCGACGAGTTTTGGCTTTTTTTGTCCTACATCAACTGTGGTGTAGGGCCTTCCTTTGAGCTTAAGAAGCATTTAGAGTTTTTCCGCCACTTAATCCACCATACATTAATACAATGACTTGTGTGTGTCGTCATCTGCAGTTGGCTCGCCTTTAGCAAACATCCCAGATATATTAGCACTTGGTCACCACTTTTCCATTTAAATAAATCTCTGGAATAGGTACAGATACCATAACTTTTTTCCTTCGAAAACATCCAAACAAACATTTAAGTCCCCTTTGCAGGGTACTCGTCGACAAAGAAGAACTGAGTTTCGGGTCCGTCAATTTTCTTTCAAGCTGATAAACGAGGATAGCAATAGAATGAGCTACCATCACGATGTCCTAGAGCGAACGTAGAGAATTACGTCTCGGTCATAGAACGTAAAAATCGGGACTTAGAGCTTTGGTGTTGATTCATTAGTCAAAGACTGAAATAAAAGATACAATTAGCTAAGTTAAGAGCTAAGTATCATATTTATGACTGGACATACTTTTTTTTTTTAAAGGGCAAAGTGAGCAACACAGAAAAACATGCAACATAGAGATATGCACACAGTTTTACTCCATTTCATGCTTGAAATTCCTGCAACTTCACATTATAATTAAATTTTTATTTTACTTATACAGGATTCGCTATAAAAAGATATCAGAATACGATACTTCATACCTCAGCATTAATTATTGCAAATTGTGTGTGTTTGGATTTGGTTTATGTTCCTTGATTTTGAAGAAAGAAAACTCCGACCTAGTAGGGTTCAAAAATAATTTCTTATATTACTTTTTACCTTCTTTTAGCTAGGGTTATTTTGTGGGTTCGTGGTCTAATTATAAATATTATGTACCCCTTTTGTGAAACTGTATACCTCATCAGCAGAATCTTTTTGTTTTTCTCTTAATTATACAAAATTTACATTATTAATTTGGTAGTTATTAAACCTTGTGATATTAGAGAAATTCGCATAATGGTGTTTGACAGTAATATATTGAGCTCTGTCAGAATTAAATGACTCTTTAAACGCTTTGAATATCATGAATTGCTAGAATTGGCGGGGAAGAAAATGTTGACATATTAAATAAAGTGCACGACTGCGTCATACGATGTGCATTTATAAATTGTCTCAAAACGAATGGTAACATTTGATAACATACCAAATGTATTAAAATCACTCTTAAGGTTGTGAAAAATTTGATTTTCTCAAAAACGGCTCCTTCGATTTTGATGTAAGTTCAAATATCTATTTTAGCGCCCCATCTGAGCCAAGTTTTTAGTAATCCTTATAAATGGCCCCGATCTCTACTTCTTTGAAGTCTGTGATAATGAAATCTTCCTTCAATCAATGTCAATTGAATGAACCTCAACCTTCTACGGCTGTAGATTTTCGCCCAATTATCAAAAGTGTTGGAAAAAGTCCTATCTAAGCAGATTTCGAGTCATGTAGAGCAACATTACCCACTGCCTTCATTCCATCTCCATTTTTACTGAGAAATTAAAAAGTTATTTCGGATTTTGTGAAAGTTCGGCTCGCCTAATCAATAATTACTTAGGTAATCGTACTCATAGGGTTGTGGTTGGTGAACAATCATCTCACGTGAAAAATATACTAGCAGGTGTGCTTCAGGGCTCTATACTGGGTCCTTTTCTGTTTTGTATATTCATTAATGACCTTCCCAAAGTGCGCTTGAACTCAAGCCTTCATTTTTATGCAGATGATGCACAGATATATTTATCGATACCCATAGGCCTAGTTGAGGACCTCACCTGCAGGGTGAATGAGGATCTATCGGCCTTCTACCAATAGTGACTTCACAATTGCCTGACTCTCAATCCAGCTAAATCCCAGCTGATTTTAATATCTAAGAAACTTTACAATACCGAAGTTATGCCGCTCATTTACCTCAATGTTACACAATTGCAGTTCGCGGATACGGTTACCGACCTAGGTTTTAGGATTAACCGCTCTCTATCCCCAGTAAGCCACATTAACTATACTGTGGGCCGAATTTATGGTGGTCTTCGCAAACTTTGGTTATTCGCAAGTTTAACTCCTGTAAATACGAGACTGAGACTTCCTCAAGTCTTATAAGTTCCCTACATTGATTATGCATCAGCAGTGTATTGCAAACTTGACTCCCTGTCTCAGCACAAATTGACTGTTGCATTCAATGACATGGTAAAGTATGTTTACGGGCTTCGTCGTTACGACCATTATCCCGCTACCACAATCATGTCCTTGGTTGTTCGCTTCAACAGTTCTTGCAGGTCAGGTGTTGTGTTTTCTTGCACAAAATCATTTAAACCAGAACACCAGCATACCTGTATTGAACACTCTCATTCGCTCTGAACTCCTCTCGTCATTTCTTCGTCTATGCCACTTGACTCTTAAATTCTCTGCCTACTAGGGTAAAACAAATAATCGGAGCAGCGTTGCCGTTGACTTTTGGAAAAATGTATCTTTTTCTTTTGCAAAATGTATCAAATGTATCAATTATTTGTTTTGAAATATAATAACGCACTAACGCTTCACAGGGTTATGATGTAAGAGTCATCACACACAACACTAGGCACCGAAGCGGATCTATTGCGATTCCTGGGGAACCGGTTAAATTTTTACCTAAACGGTAGACAAAAAACCTTAACACTTTCTCTTTTAAGGCCTTTGAAGTCTTTGAAGTATATTTCGTCCAAAAAATCGAAGAAGTGTCTCTCTAAGAATTTTCTACGACTACGTGAAATTGCCTTGCACTCACACAATGTGTGCAGTATATCCTTAAAAGACAGCAGATCACCACAGAATCTGCAGATGTCGGTATCTGACAGTCCGAGTCTGCATGTATTTGCAAGAGGCAATGCCCTGTCAGGATGCCTACTAATATTTTAAGCTTACACCTGCTAAGTTTAGTAAACTTCATGGAATTCGTACAGTCGAGAAATAGCCATAGAGCTTTTGACACCGTGTGTCCCCCAAGACTTGACCACCTTAGATTGGCAGTCCCTAGGTTTATTTCGTCAATAAAATCCCTGGTTGTGCAGAGGGGAGTTTTTTTTTTGTCAACACCCTCACTACTAACGAATAGCTCTCTTATTGTTGCAAGCTCATCCGCCTGCTCATTGCCTTCAATACCGCAGTGTCCTGGCACCCAGCACTACTGATAGACACTAGAAGTTCTGGATCTTTTGAGAAGATCACAGCCCCTGTTTCCTGTGTTGTTTTCGAGCCATATGTTAAAATTGTAATTTCGTTTGATTTGAAATAAGTAACAATCATCACTTTCGAAACTATAGTTTCGTTGGCGGTTGGAGGATCCGGATATTATCCGGGACATGTTATGGATATGGCAAACCCACCAAATGACTTTTATTTAATAGTCCATTTTAAAATTTTAAAAATTATAGTAACATACCAACTTATTCTTAAAATTGTAAAAGATTTTTAAAATAGCATAGCAATACCCAAACCACCATCAATCTATGACAACTTGTTAATAGAAACATTCAGAGCAATTTCAGTCAGGTCGTACCGGTAGAATACAATTGATACGGCCAAACTTAAACATTTTTTTGAAAAAATTAAAAATATATGGCAAAAGATAGAATTTGCAGATTTTTGGTAAAAATTTAAAAACGTATCAAATTTTTGCACGAAAGCAAAAATGCATCCAAATTGATACAATTGTATATTTGTGGCAACGCTAAATCGGAGCCTCACATTTTAACAATGCCGCGTTGGAGTATTTCTCTTAAAAATGCAACAACTATCTATTTCATCTTCTTAGCATTTTTCCGCTTTTCACCCCCTTCCTTCATACCAATCGTCTGTTAAATATCCATAATTTTAAGTACTACAAAATACTATGTCCTATTTGTACACTAGATTTATTAAATAAATTTAATGTTTATCATCATAATCATGTTTTTCTTTTATTGTTTATGGAAGCGCCAAACACATATCTGTTGAATGGAGCCTTTCTTAAACAGCTTTCCGTCATAGCATTTTACGTTGACATTAATGTTAGATTTTTTTAATATATGTCTGAGAGTGTCGGAAAATTTACCTCACAGGTACCTCCTCTCCATTTAGACATCCACCCATTCATCAATTGCTGCTTGCAGAGAATTTTGATCATCGCTTCCATCATCATCAAATATCTTCTAATAACTGTATTTAAACTTTAATTGGTCGACGTATAAACCAAATAGAAGTGCCAAGGAACTCAGACTCTATAATAGGCTTTTCTACTTACCTACAAGCAAAACACATTTGTTTATGGTATCAATGTTCTTATCCTTGCTCTCTGTTAATGTGTGTCGAATTGTTATTCAATATTAGTGATAGTACCTACACAGTAGCCATCCACTAAATAAAGCCTTAATTGAGATTTAAACGCACCATACAGAGGGCTTAAGCATTATAAACATACATTGAATCAGGCAGTATTAAATTTTCGATTTTGGAAGCAAATTGGTTTGCTGAATTATAAAGATTTTTCCAAATCTATTCAATTTCAAAAGAAACCTGTTTCCATTTCATTTCGAAAATAATTACATCCATTGTTAGACACCCGCTTGCAAAATTATGTCCACACATTTTCAAAGAATACCTTCAGTTCGAGCCAGTGAACCTCGAAGTTATAACTCCCTTCAAATGAGATTCTTTTTTAACGTCCTACAACCCAGCACATAATATGAGCCCGGACGCATGTATATAGTAGCCCAAAGGAAAGGCTACGCGTATGAGGTCGGAAAAAGTGAGTTTAATGTTTTTTAATGTTTTTCTGTTCGAAAAAAGACACCACCTCCACCACTCTAACCGTAACTGAAAAGTTTTCATAATGCACATGAAAAATTAAGGGATTATACGTGTGTATGCTAATATAACGGGGGACTCTTTTGTTTTTTTTTAATTCACAATTTATTTCGGGATCAAAGATTACAGGACATGTGAGTACCTATATAGACACGTAGTCGTGTGTTTTGTGGTTTAAAGCAAAATATCCTTGGAAGAGCTTAATGTGCGCTTAACACGATTCATTTACTGTCCAAGAACCCATTTCATTAAACTGCAACATTTGCTAATCCCATTAAATGTGTATTATTCACCATTGTATTGCCGCAACAATTCACACATAACTTTGGAGGACACACTAGCAGCGATTACGTAACATAATGTATTAAAATATACCGAATTTGGCGAAGTGCATAAAATGATCACGGTATCTTTCCTCCTGGAGGCTTAAAGGGTTCAACTTTGTCAAAACAGCAAACAAAGGGAGAACCCGAGTTATACGTACCTATATATGTATATAGAAAGCATTACATCTGAACGGGGTTTTCCTTTTGAAGCTTAATAAGCTTCATCCTGCAAGGTGCATTCAAAAAGCAGCTGAAATCCGTCCTTAAGCAGCCCTAAGGAAAAGAAAGGGGGATATTTTTTTTTGCGATTTCGCCGTTTATCGTTCTGTTGGGAATTACATACTTGAAGAACTTTCTCTACTACTTGAATTAAACAGAATTAAGGAAGAAACGTTACGCTTGCATCTTATCTGCCCCAAGCAACTAGATGCAAGCAAAAGAAAACTTTAAGGGAATGTTGAAAAGTTTATTTGCAAATGCAACTACGTAAGAGACATATCTTTAATAAGTGCTATAAAGGGTGTTTATTTTAGAGGTTGGTTTTTCGAATAGAGATAAAACTGACATTTTGTGGTCAAATCTGGCAACTCTAATTTCATTTATGTTCAGTTTGGTTTGCCATTTCATCATGAATAGGTTGGCAAATGAATAACGCTTGCAAATCGTGCAAATTTATTTCGAAAATAATGGTTCAGTTAGCGAAGTTTACCGCAAGCTCCGTTCATTTTATGGTCGACATAATCGTCCATCAGCGCAATTAATTCGGGTAACTTTCGTACTACGTTTACTCTATGTGATAATACGCATTCGTGCGCAGAGACGTCGAACAGTGCGCACCGAAGAAACAATTGCCGCTGTAGAGCAAAGTGTTGAAGAGGACCCGAATAAATCGATTCGCCACCGTGCACAGCAATTGGAGCTTTGTCCGTCAACTTTATGGAAGATTTTGCGCAAAGAACTCTTCTTACGACCTTACAAGATAAAGCTTGTGCAAGAATTAAAGCCGCGAGACCATGCAATGAGTGATGAGGCTCATTTTGGGTTGAATGGCTAAGTCAACAAGCAAAATTGTCGTATTTGGAGTGAAGAGAATCCACATGAGACCCTTAAAACGCCATTACATCCACAAAACCTGACTGTTTGGTGTGCTCTATGGGCTGGTAGAGTCATTGGGCCAATACTTCTTCCGAAATGATGCTGGAGAGTCAGTTACCGTTAATGGAGACCGGTATGGAGTCATGATAACCGACTATTTGTTCCCAAATTGGATGGCATGAATGTGGATGAGATGTGGTTCCAACAAGACGGCGCTACATGCCACACAGCGCACGTCACAATCGATTTATAGAAGGAAACATTCGATGAGTGCATAATTTCGCGGAATGGACCTGTCAATTGGCTACCATGATCGTGTGATTTGATCACAGATGAGGAATTAACCAGATAGTCAACTCTGCAATCCCCTATCACTTTCAACCCGCAAAAAATATTTAATAACGGCCGCAAAATCCTCTCTCAATTTTCCCATCTGTGAATACGTGTGAGCCAGACACATGAAGTTAGATCTAATTTGCTAGATTACCCGCCAAAAATAATTGTGGGGAGTTTTGCAATATATCCAAATCGCAGCAACAAAACAGCTGGTCACGGCGGATGTGTTGGGAAATAGCACATTCTGCGAAGTGTTGAGTTGATGTGATTCAACTTTTATAGCTATTTTAACAAAAATGTTTATAAAGAAACAAAAAATTAGTTACCCAATAAAGTTGTTACAATTTAGTTGCAATATTTTTTGCGGTTATAAGAAATAGTTCTCTATTTTTTATCTGCCTTAAAATAAACATTCTTGGGTTGTTGTACTTTTCCATTTTGGTTAATAAAATGAGATAAAATGCATATTTCATTGTATTATTGCATAAATATTACTAAATTAGTAATGTTGGGGTGTAAAATATTTGTAGTAAATAATTTGCAATGGTTTTTTACATATATATTAAATTCTTTGATTGTTTTATTACTTATTTATTATTTTATTATTTTTATTCAACATATGAAAGTTTAATGAATATATGTACATATTCGGGTTCCGTGCATGGATAAAACAAAGTGAAAAAAAAGCATTTGTAATCCTTTTTAAATTATGTTGTGTTACAAGATTTGTACGTTTAGTCAATCAATTTTCTTAGCTGTTTCTTTTCTAAGGCGGTTTTAAAATTTTTTATGTAAGCTAATATGCTTTATTTTAAAATTTAAGGTAAGTCATAGACGGAAGAAGGAGAAAAAAAGGTAGCTGGAATGCACTGCATAAATATATTGGGGGTGCATTTTTTTTTACCGAAAATGCTTGGTAGTTGAGTACATCACGAAAATGCTTGGTATTTGAGTACATATCATAAATAAGCATGCACATTATATTACATATATATTGAATTAATTAGCCACTTTTTTTAACAGCCGACTTTATTTGACAAGTTATAATGTTTTGCAATTTTATTTTATATAAAAATAAACAAAACAATTTACTACTACTACTACTACTACTACTAGGAAGTAATTGCAAATTTTGTTAAAAAAGTGTTTTGATTTACCAAAAATAATATTTGTAAGAATTTGGATTACGTTTTATTAAATAGCGTTTTAAATCAGTGTTCAATTGTGTAGAGTTACTTAACTGCTTCAATATAACCATCCATAATCTACGAAATCCTTGCTAGTATAGTTATACTTAAATTTATTGTCAACCGAAAATGTATGATGAACTTACTTATTATATATTAGTCATGTTAATCGATATTATTTTGATTATTTTTCATTAAAAATTAGAATAAATTAGTTAAAACACAGCTTTATTCTTAATATTATAATATTTTATTATGTTATCAGTTGTGTGGTAAGTATGTTTTTATCAATCCATATTCACCGCATATTGAACATGTTTATTTTACACACCCAAATTGTGAGTTGTAATCTGTTCAAATTCATCAACTGTTCCCAACTTCTTGCTATAAAAAATGAAATGGGTGCGGCCATTAGCCCCATGTAATTCGATTTATGTGTGCGTGATTCCCATTTGATTTGCACGTAAAATCCCATATAAGTGCAAATTACGTGGGGCTTATCAGTTCGACTTAGCTTGTAGGCAAGGTGAGAGATTCGCTCTCGAGTTGACTATCTGGTTAATTCCTCATCTGTGGATTTGTCACCATTGAATTATTTTCTTTCAAACAGTCAACAAACCAGAAACGTTAGGGGATTTGGAAGCCAACATTCGTGGCGTTATTACCTACAAACAGTCCCAAATTCTTGAAAAAGTGGTTGAAAATTGGACCTCTAGACTTGTCTTTATTCGAACCAGCCGCGGCGGCCACATTCCCGAAGTTATATTTAAACATTAATGACATAAAATTATCCTTCCAATAAAGCCAAATTGATAGACATTAATACGATTCTCTTGTGTTTTATTTCAATTCGAAGTGTTATACCTTTAAAAAAAAACACCCTTTATATGCTGTAGAAATTGCAACAGTTTACAACTAATAAGAAAGAACAAATCGCAATCTAAAACCATATTATGTGAAGGGTATTTTAACTTTGTTCCGAATAGAATTATTTATTTATATATTTCATTATTTATTTTTAATCATTATTAATAAAACTAACGAATAAAATTGGTATTACAAATATTATTGTGAATATACCGTACATAAACACTTTTGACAACTCTCCACTCTGCAAAAATTTGATATAAATACAAAATGAAACTTGTGTAAAATGTTAATAAACAGAAAGTCTTTTTTTTATAAATTAATTCGGTTTTTTCTATAGTTGCAACTTTAATAGTTACAGTTGTTCATTTAGCGGGAAGATTATATTTTTCTATAACAATTTTTTTAGTTTTTGGATAGAACAAACACTCTATCTATCTTCCTAAGATAGTTGAAATATTTAAAATGATATTGCCTAATGTTTTGTTAATACGTTATTTAGAAAAACTCAAGGAAAGGCTACACAGTCTGGTTGAGAGAACAGCTATAACATTATCAACAGCTTCGTATGAAATACATTGCATTTTGTTTTTATTAGATACATAAAAAACGCCCCAAAAAGTGGGCATGACCCGAAAACTTTGTATGGGTTATATATTGGAAATGTTTGCAGAATATCTTAATACTTTATTTCGTTAATTTTAGCTTTAAAACGAATTTCATTAAATCCACTACCACGTGAGCATAATAAGCATTTTTTGATGATACGGGGATTGGGGGTATATGTTGCAAATTTGAATTTAGTGGACTAAAATTCATATTATAAAAGGGTGGTCCAACCATTGTGAGTCACGCCTTGACGTTGTTTGCCGAACTAAATTTGACATTTCTTTGTTTCAATGTTTGGCAAATTCAACCATGGAGAGGTACACAATTCAACAGCGCGTTAACATTGTTGAAGCCTTTTACGAAAATGGTCGTTCAAACCAAAATGCATTTCGTGCACTTCGTGAATTTTTTTGGTCAGCATAATCGTGCAAATTTCAGCAAACTGGGTTTGTAGGAAATGTGAACTAACCTTCGATAGTGTGACCGAAGATTCGTCAACCTCGGCTCGTCGTCGTGCCCAACAATTGAACATTTCACGAACATTACTGATTCGAATTTTGAATAAAGATTTGAATTTACACGCTTACTGACCATTTCAAGCGTCGTCAATGCGCCGAATGGTTGGTTGAACATACAGAAGTGAATGGTGACTTTAGAAAAAAAATCATCTTCAGCGACGAGCACACTTTCACCTCAAAGCCGATGCATTCACAAAGATTGACTGTTTTGGGCGGTTTATGGGCTGGTGGCTTCATCGTGCCGTACTTCTTCGAAAATGAGGTGGTCGAAGCAGTTACCGTGAATGGTGTTCGCTATCGCGACTTCTTGTGGCCACAAATTGAGGATATGGACCTGGACGATGTGTGCTTCCAACAGGATGGTGTCACTTGCCACACAGTCAACGAAACAATGGCTCTTATGCGCGAAAAATTCAATGGCCGTGTTATCTCACGTCCGGGCGATGTTAAATGGCCGCCACGAGCATGTCATTTCATTTATTTAAAAGAAAAAGTCGACGTCAGTAAGCCGTGAACAATTCAAGTGCTAAAGGATGAGATAATTAATGACATTGAACCTCAATTATGTCTCAGAGTCATTGAAAATATGAACCATCGGTTTGGCTGTTATTTTGTTTCACACTTAATTATCATAGATCCTTCTATCATAATAAAAGTTATTATGATTATTCTAGGAAAACTTTTTGTTTTATTTACAGTTAACATCGCGCTTTTTCGTTCGACCACCCTTTATATACTTTTCAGCGTCTTCGATATTAAGGGGTGTTATAACTTCAAAACCAATAAATACTTCGGATGAAGTATAACAATTTATTAGGGTAAAATATTCTCATAAAACGTGGCAACACAAATGTTTGTTGACGAATTGTTAAACAGGAAACAGGATATTGTCGATATATTTTGAGAACAATGTAAATCTTTCAATTGCCTTAAGGAAGATACCATGAATAATTTGGTTTAGCAGGGGGTCATTGTTTACCCCCTTCCAGTTATAATCGTAACTACTTAAAATACAATAATTAAAAATGTTACATTAGAGCTCATCCATAATGGCGCAGTTAGTTATAAAACAATTGCACAATCTTCAGGTATTGTGTGTTGTGCTATTCCCATATTAATCAGGTGTTTTTTTAAGTTGCAGTAGTTGCTTTGTTATTTTGTGGGAACTGTTTGGCATGAAGTTGGGTCTCTCTCCAGAAATGTAGCTTTTTCTCTTTTAGCCAAAATTTGGTACAACTTTTTGTAGTTTTCAAATCAAATGTACTTTGTTGGTGGTGGCCAGCTATGTTATGTAAATGTTAGATACATTTTGAAGACATATTTTGATAGCTTTTTTGATAGTTTTTTTTTTATTTTATTTTATTAACGCAACAAAAATGTGTAGCACTCTAAGCCGAAAAGTAAAAATATTGATCCTTAGCTTTTCATTTTAAATACTTTTGTTCTCAAAACATTTACTTCGCATTTAACAAGAATTTGTCGAGATAACAGTGTTAGTAATTATGTTGGCTGGGATTCGAAGATCCGCTTGGCTAAAGCATTATTTTCCATTCGCGCGATTTTATTTTGATTTCATCTACTTCTTGGTACAGCTCATTGAGTTTGCGGACATGATTTCCAGGACCCACACATGGTTAATGATTTGGTTCTTCCAAAACATCACCTCTGTATGAAAAGAGGGCGCTGCTGGTAGACCCTTAGCTTTCGATTCAGTGGCGAAACTGGTTCTTCAATGATTGAATGTGGGTTCTCTTCCATGTAACCAAGGTTATGATTTCGGTTAAAGTCAATAACTTTTGACTACCCTTCTCGTCTGCTGCCACCGTCACCCTTCGAAAAAATCGAAAAAATCGAAAAAATAACACTCCAAATGCAACATGGTTTTGCGGCCGGTAGTTCCACTTTAACAAATTTAACCCTTTTTTTAAATATTGACGAAGTTCGATGGAAAGCGGTGTGCATGCCTATATGTTATCACTGACTTTCATTCAAAAATCTTGAAGCGGCTTTCTTCCTTTTTCTGTAATCGAAAATTTGTTGTCGAAATTTATGGTGTTCCACAAGGAAGCCATTTATGACCGTTGCTATTTGTACTCTTTGTGAATACATTTTATTTGCTGATAATTTCAAAATGTTTTTTTAAAATATCCAACCTATCTGATTGGTTAAGTTTTTCAAAACGAGATTGACCTTTTTCTACGAGGGTTTTCCGAAAACGATTTGGAACTTACTTAGATCTCACAGTAAATTAATTTATTCTTATGTGGCTGAAAATTATACTTTTTTCCCATTGCTAATTAAGCTTTAATTTGCATATTGATATTATTGTATCTATTTAATTTTCACTACTAGCTTTTATTAAAAGAAATTCTGAGGATTTTTGAGGATCCATTTGTATTTAAAACAATGTACTGCTCTTTAATAATATCTAGATTAGAAAATTGTTGCGTTATTTGGGTTCCTTTTTATAGTGTGAATTCTTTTCGATTAGAACGGGTTCAAAAACGCTGCACTCGCCGTGCTCTGAGGAGATTTACTAGAGATTTTGATCGTAATGCGTTTTGGAATTCAGCCCTACTGCTAGGTGTAGGGTGCCAGACCTGCGACACGACACTATACTACAAAAGAAAGACCCCATCATATGATTTTGAAAATGAAAGATAGAAACACGCAAATTTCATATAATTCAGACAGAATTTTTATTTCAGGTTTTTTGATTTTTGTTTCTTTCGATATAGTGTTCATAAATTTGTTTTCTCTTATAATTTTTTTTTTAAAAACTAAATTCTAATAATACAATTTAAAGATACAAAAAGCGAAATAAAACAATTAAAACATGAAACAGATTACTTTGTTTAACAATTATTTTCTTCAATAATAATTATAATATATATATATGTATATTTATATGTATTTAGATTCTTGTCTTGGTTTTTTTTTTAATTCTCATTTTGAATTTTATTTTATAAATATAAACACTTGATATATTTCATACATTTTCGTATGGATAGATGAAAACTTCGAGCAATCTCACTTAACGGTCTAAAATTCTATTATACAATCACTTATACATGTGTATTTTTGTGTATTACGAGTATATGTTAAAATTTACATAATAATAATAATAATAATTTATTGCAATCATTTTTTAAATGTATTTATCTTTAAAGGTATATTATTTGTTATTACACATGTATTTATGTATTTATATATAATATCATAAAATTTGAATGTAAAATAAATTAATCAATTTGTTCGTATGTGTGTGTTATTTTGTGTGCATTGCAGGGGCGTTGTAAATGCCCCCCTGTGAAATTAATGCAATTCCTTAAATATTATTATTGTTAGTACGTAATTTATGTGTGTGTGTGTGTGTGTGTCGGTGTGTTTTAAGTTTACAAATCTATATATATTTAAGTAGTAGTTGGTCTCTCAATTTACAAGTACTTTGATATGTAGTGCTTCTGTACTATTCGGCCAGATTTCTTTTTAAATATCCAGTATTTAAATAACTGCTAATCGGTGTAGTTGCTTGTCTGCAATGGGACTCGTGGGTAGAGCTGAAATTAGATTAGAAGAATTTTTTTTCCGAATTAGACATGAAAGAATGAAAGTAGGTTCACATTGATATAATTAAAGAAATTCCCCGAAATGAGCAGATAAAAATACGCATTTGTTGTGCCTCTTTAATAGGCTAATTAAACGAAAGTTTCGCCTTCCCCACTTTTGTCAAGAAATTACGTTTACCCTAGAAAGTGAGCATTAAAAAAAAAAAAAACAACAACAAAAAGGAAAACAATTCACGACCCTAATCCAAATAATACCCCAGCTATTACCCCAACTCGGGATATTATATTTTGTCTTTAGCCACCCAAAAGTATTTAGATTAATGACCATTTAGTTCATGGAAACGTACAGGAACGATGGAATTTGTTGTGTATGACACCCTATTGTCATTTGCTTTTACAATCGATTTGGCAAGTCTCATTTTGAGTGACAGTAATTCTTTTACATTGAATCGTTTCATTTGTATATAAAGGTGGTGGTAATCTGACCTTCAAAAACAATCCAGTGACATGATGGAGTTACTCATTCCGGTGAAAACCACAGGTCGACCAGAAGGTTCCCCCTAATACTTATAAAAAAAAGATTCTCATAGTTCAAGGGACATTTGTCACTTTTAATTAGTGGCCTCGCTTTCAAAACATAAATTTTGCATTAAAATAATAAAATAATGGGAAAAGTCAACAGATATTCAAATGTCATTGCGTCACCATTTGAACATTAATATTAAAAATATAAGAGAACATTTATTTCTCAATGATGAAAACTAGCTACTTAGTGCAAGAACAAAAACTAACTGGCAATCACTTCACCCATTTGGAACAATTAAGAATTGAATATAACGTTTATACTGAAGTGACAGCGAAGTCATCTAGATTGACTGTCAATCGATTTGACGAGAATATTTTACTTTGCTTAGTATATTGTCATAAAAACAGATATAGGTATAAGTTATTTTCTTTAAAGTTTTTTTTTTAATAACGAGAGCAGACTTCTTTAAGAAATTTTGTATATTTAATACACTCACATCAAAATGGCAGGAGTGTAGGAATCCATTAAGGTGGAAGCAACCGAGCTTTCGATTTTTGGCGTATTGTATTGGAAGTTGGAGAACCCAAAAACTACTTTGGAAGATAGCTCAGACGAACAGAAAAATGGTACAGTCGTGGGGTCTACCATCACCCCAAATCAATTTATATCAAATTAAAGTGAGGATTTTTCATTTTGAGTTCTAAATACTAAATATTAGATATTGCTACAAACAACACTTTATACATTTTGCAAGACCAAATTTAATGGCGTTTGATTTTAAAAGGCCAGAGAAAACCTATAAATAACGATGATGGTTGAAGAATACTCAAATGAGTCCAAAAAATTGTAGTTTTTTGTTCCGGTTATATTATTTTCTTCCTTCTCCATATAAAAATACAGCGAACACATTATTATTAAGGGTTTAGGGTCACTAAGAATTTCAAACAAATATTTTTATTGCATTTTCTCAAAGTAAAATATCTTGGAAATATTGTGTGCAAATTTCGAGAGGATCAGAGGAATACTTTTCGAGTTTTTCAACAATGAACGTTGAGCTCTTTGGTACTAGAGATCGTCGAGTCAAATTTTAAGCGCTTTTTTCTAAAATCTATGTTTTTAAGGTCGGTGACCACTGTCATTCAAAAACCGCTAGGTGGATTTGAATAAAGTTTATTCAACTTTTTTTAAAATATATTAAAGTAGGGCCTGATTGAAGGATTTTTAATTTTTAATAAACAATTTAAATTTACCTTTTTTCTAAAAATTCGAAGGTGAATTTTCTGTGGACGCCATTGTGTTTATTTTCAATGAAAAAAAAATAGAAAACCGTCGATCAACCACTAGATTAACTATTAAAACACCTTTTTTTTATTTGAATGAATTCGGGTGAACCATTGAGAAGTTATGACAGTCACCGCAAAACATGACTTGTGGAACAGGGACCGATACATATAGCGATAACTTTTTATATAATTAATATGTTCTTTTCAAATTTGGGTGAAATCAATGTGAAACCTGACATAATGATGTAGTATTAAAATTAAGAAATAAATATTAAAAATACTGTTTTTTTTCGTTCCTCCTCTATTACTCCTAACCCCTAAAGCCTATTTTTGGCACAGATGGGACCTACAATTGAATGTCGATATCAAATGGAAATTGCAAAAGCTTCTCATTAAATATACACGTACTGCTGTGTAGTGGAAAAACGATTGCACTCTTTTTAATAAATCCTTGAATGTTTCCACGTATAGGGTAAACCACCCAATGATTCCTTAAGCAAAGTTGCGTCTTTATTTCTATTTAAAAACTAAATGAAGCAATCTTATACTTCTGCCAGACTTTATTTACTTTTTTAATGAAACAAAAAAAACTTAAAATTTTTGTAAAACATAAATTACAAGTCCAATTATTGGCACACATATGTATATTTTTACCAATTGGGAAAACCTATAAAAATTGCATAGCAATGATCTTTTATCTTCGGAGTCACTACAAATGTAAGGCAAAATATTCTATATTTTTTTAAAGTTGTTGCTAAACTTGATGTTACAAGATTGTTTGGGCTACCGCTCCCTCTGAGCAAATAATAGTTTGATTGGTGTTTTTTCTAAAATAAGGAGAATATCAGAAGAAAAAACAACTAAAGTATGAATTGTTTTCAATATACTAAAGATTGGCACTGTAATTTGTGGTAGTTTTTGTTACAATCTAATGATTTGCACTGTGCCAATAACCAGGTAATTGGCACTACTACAAATCATGGGCACTAGTGCTAACTGGTGGTCAAAAGGATGGTGATTGCGATTATATGAGAACACAAACGTTCTCACTTTAGCGTAACACCATCACCTCCTACTTCTCACCTCCCCGTGGTGACTGCTGGGTGCGTAGTACCTCGACTGGAGATGGGGTAACCAACCCCTGTGGAAGGTCGTTGGTGGCAGCTGACGAGATGGGGGGGGGGGGGGAGGAGTGCCAGCTCACTAAGGCACTTCTGCTGTTTCCGGACGGCGGCGGACGAATTCTACGGATGGATCAACAGCGGCGTCCACAGGTGATCTCCCTATATGAGCTGCTTCGACTTATTTGAAGCCCAGGTCTATAGGGATATCAAACACTAAGCCAGGGTGTTGGAAAAGAGTTGGTGGCGGATGAGACCTTGATGGGTCAACGGTAGCACTCACATCCCCGAAATGGGTTACTGGCACCGAAATTACCGGCCTACTGTCCTAGGGTCAAGAACAGGGCCTGGCCCTCCAGGTTGTGCCGTCGGGGTAACTTCCCGACCACGTCAAAAACATCTAGTTATGGGAGAGACTATGGCAGCCTCGGATGTAAATGTACTTCAAACGCAAAATAGACCCGGAACGTTAACAGACATGCGAGTGTGTACCTGGAATGTGCGGACACTCTACACTCCAGGTGCTACTCAAAAACTTGAGTCTGTCCTCTCGGGGTACAAGGCCGACATTACCGCAATCCAGGAGATACGATGGAAAGGACCATTTTCTTGTTGCAGCTAGATTCAGAGCACGACTGTCCAACGAGAAGAAGCTGCGAACTGCCCAAAAGAAGAAATTCGACGTTGGACGCCTTAGCGCATCTGGAGTCGCCAGAGCCTACAAAGAGCGCCTGGGTGAGAAACTCCCCACCGTGCATTCACCTACCACAGACGCCAACAACCAGTGCTCTCAGTATCGCGACATCATCAAGGAGGTAGCCGAAACCACCCTAGGATACCAGCCACCCTAGAGAAAAAGCCCGTGGTATGATGATGTATGCGTATATACCGAAAGAAGGTGACAGAAGATGCACACATTAGAACGCTGCAGAGGAAGAGGGGGAGATGAGTACCAAGCCAGGAGAAGGGAGGAGAAGAAGATCCTGCGTAGAAAGAAAAGAGAGCACGCAGTCTCCCAAATCAAGGAGATCGAAGAGTCCCGCGACCGAAACAACATCCGGAAGTTCTATAAGAAAGCCAAGCAACTGGCTGCTGGCTTTAAGACCGGAACGCAGGCTCTTCGTAACAGCGATTGAAGCTTAGTCACCGACGCGCACATCAGTTTTTCGTCAAATATTTATTAATTGAGTGGGCTTACGAAAAATGTTAATAAAATGACACATTCCTTGTGAAAATTTGACAGCTCACGCAACAATAATTAAATCAAATAATGTTTTGAGAAATGATACATTTCTTTAAAGTTCATTATAAGTAAAGAGAGCGTTTTAGAGAAATTGAGTGGTAGTTTCGTTCGGTTTTGCCATAAGGTTATTCTCACTTAAGTCTACTTAAGTCTGGTTGGCCCTTTAATTTAAAGCAAATAATGATCAATTGAAGTAGTAGACTGTAAAATATAATAAACTAACGTTGCGGTTTGCTGAGGAGGTGGAGGAACATTATATAAAAGGATCATATTTAATTTTAAAGTATCCTTTAAAAGGGTATTAAATAATAAGACTTTAGTTTAGTACTCACTTACATTATTGAAAAATGATAAATGATGAAGATGTGCGATTTTGTGTTGCCACACAAGTCGAATACTTAAGCTATGTATTATACACAAACGGCTCGCGGCATGGGATATTTCATAGAAATGAAGAACAATACTGTATGAAGTCGCTTGATGCTGTTATTATTTGCAAAACTTTCATTATTGCGAGAAGAATGCTAATGGGTTTTTTTGTCGCCAGAATATGATGGTTCGTGGATAAAAAACTTACTGAATCTTTTAATATATGAATGACAGCGGTACCTCAAGCGCTGCAAGCATAGAGCTTATTAAAAAAACTGTACTAGTACGTGGATTGGATAACTCCTTGCGGTCATTGTGGACATTTTTTCTTAATTAAAAACCCAAGGTTTATTAATGTTGGTAGAAAAAGTAGCAATCATTAGACAGCTGCGTATTATTCTGAAATGAAAATCCTTCTCCTCTTCCTGAGTAGCAACGTGTTAACGCATATAAGTCCTTTTCGTATATCTAATAAATTATAACCCGCGTAAAATATTGATGAGAAATGGTATATTAGTATACCCCAAATTGGTATGTTATTCAATAGTCTAATGAATCTCCAGGGGGAATCGTTTGATTTTTTGTTTAGGGGGTTATTTCCAAGGGCATTTTGAAGTGGGCCCAAAGGGGCCTTTAGGGTGCTCAGTTATATTTCATTTGAAAGATTATTTTTCCAATAGAAACTGTTATTTCAGGGAATCTTGTTCGAGCAGAACAAGGAAATGAAAGGAAACTTTTGAAACAGAAAAAAAAGGAATACTACTGCCGCGAAAATAAGTCGTTTTGAAAGGTTAGCACACACGGAAGAAATGTGATATGACAGTAAAATTTGGAGAGAAACAAAGCATAATTATACTCTTATTTCAAATAAATAAATATAAGTCGTAAACGGCCCATACAGGACCTCAAGCCCATCTTCTCCAACCATTGTGTATGCGAAGGTATATTGTTGGCATTGACTAAGCCACTGCACCCACAAATTTCTAGTCAAAAAAATGCATTTTCAGATTACTTTAGCATATGCTCCACTATTTCGTTATCAGTTAAAACTTGCTTGGAACTTAAATTTTTCAAAGATATATTTTATTTTTTAGAATTTACTTTTAAAAATATCTCTCGATCATCCGCTTGAAGCAGTTGCTACCTCTTAATTATATGCACAAATTTAAATTAATCTACATAGCTGCTCTATGTCAATTTCTTCACTTGAGCATGGCTAGCCAAACCGTCACTACTGGACGATATATTTTAATTTTTAAGCACTTAAAATTTCGACATAAATTCAAGGTTTGTCAAAGGCGGGAAAAGTAGTTCATTAAAAAGCAAACCGGGGTTAGAAACTGACTAAAGGTATAAGTCATCATCATATTGCATCGTTCTTTTGCGCTCTATTCTTACAGGACCGAACCATTGTGTGTGCGAAGATATATTTTTGACCTACAGTTTATTGCCGATTTTGAGAAGCTTCTTATTACATTTTCTACTTTTGTATGTTTGTCAGACTTTCGCAGGAGGTGGGGCAGCGAAAAAAAAAACTTGTAAGGTGGTACGGGGCGGGATTTTAACTAGCGAACCAGCGCTCAGTGGTCCAACGCAGTTAAACAATAAGTCACTGCACCCACGATTTAATATATTCACATACAATAAGTCTTAAAAGTATTTATACAAAAAAAATTTGACGTGATTTACTAACTATGGTAATAACTAGTAACTCTTCTTAAAGAAGGCCACGCAACTTATCTATATAAATATCAAGATACCAAACTTTTCTACGAGGCTTACTCTCAGCCGAACGTACTTATCGAATGACAAAATGTTAGATTTGTCCTGTTTAACTGCAACCAAGCAGCGCACATGTCAACCTTTTTTAAAAAAATTTCATTTCCTTAGCATTCTAAATTATGTAAGAAGAAAATTGAACGAAAGAACATTCTATTTTGTTATTTTGTTATCTATTTTTCAGTACAAAAATGGGTTTGTATAGTGTCTCGTAAAAATGTATCTTACTCTTCGTTTGATGAAATGAGGACGCGAACGAATCTGATGAAATAGTCCATTCAGAAAGGAAATTTTACAGTAGCTTTCTAACTATGCAAATCTATATAAATAATAAAACATATCAGAATATCATTTTAAATGCCTTTCATTAGGTTTCAACATGGGGTTAGAGTACAGTGGTATGTCTTTTAAATTTAATAATTATCGAAAACTTGAAATTTTATATCCATCTTACATTCTTTTGATGACAAGTGACAGATGGTAAGCTAAGAAAGACTTTTTATATGTAAATATACGAAGTCTTTTTGACACCCTGTTTATGGCTCATGAAACAATTCTTGGAAGAATTTGGACAGGTATTTATATTTTTTTTTGAAACACGGCCTTTTACATTTTTAGGCCTTAATTTTAAACGGAAATAGTTAGACACGTTTTCGAAAACATTGTTGAGCGTTGGCTGTTTTCTGCATTCATTTATTTATGGCCAAATTTTGAACCAGGAATACTATTGATTATTTGCAGAAAACACGGTTATTGCCAGTCTCAAGGACCAAACCCATTTTACGTTTTTTCAATACAAAAATTATTTCCGGTATTTGGTAGTCAATTATAAATTGTCTGTTATACAACTACATAACCACAAAGACGCAGTGCGACCTCAATAAAAGCAACCCTCGATACATGTAACTAAAAAAAAGGAACACCTAAAAATCTTACCATTTTTGACTCAGTAATTGCAACACTTTAAAAAAAAGGTGCCTCAATAAAAGCAATTTTTGTTTCAAAACTATTATTTCGTTCGCTATTTGTATATTTGCCTGCTGGTTCCGTTTTTGCTATGTCTGGGCAGTGATTTGACAGCTATTCGTTGTACATACTTTTTATACAGTTTTTAGTGTCGTTAGTCGCATTACTGTGCACTATTAGTTATGGCTTTTGTGAAATGTGTTCCTAAGCTTTTTATAAACCAAGAAAGTGGTACTTAAGATCAAATAAATAAGGGTGTAACAGCTAAATCGCTTTGTGAGACATATAATCTGAACAAGTCCAGCAATAGTAGAATTAAGAAAAGAGAAGAAGCACTGACAAAATTAAAACGAGTAAAATTTAAGCTCTACAAAACTTACAAGAGTCAGCTGTGGAAAAGAATTCTGTGTTCAAAAAGATGCAATCAAAAATTTCTCAATTTTTTTTTGTAAAACAATTAAAATTTGAATTTTTTTATTTTGAATATGAACGTGTTTTTTGTTCCATTCTGATGTGTTTAACTTTTAGTCTCATTTTTGGCACCTACCTGGCCAAATTTTTATTAATTGCTTTTAATATCTTTTCACTGAATTTTCGCAAGAAATATTTTTATACCAATTTTAACCAAATTTTAAATTTTCTTGTCCGTGAGTCGGTCCCTAATTCGGACTATGAATTTATAAATCTTAATTTGCTTTCTCAAACTCAAATTTATGTTACGAACATGTACTCAAATAGATATACCCTATATTTAGGTACTATCAAAGAAATTTTCTTCAAGATTCCATTTTCACGTTTCCACCCTTACGTCCATAGCCCAGTCAACGACCCTAGCGGGGGAATTTTATCATTTCATTTGTTTGCCATTTCAATAATTGTCTCATTATGGCCTCCTTTTAAGTTTTTCTTGCCATTCCACTCGATCCTGGCGAGCTCTCCTTGTGACTGTTGTCCCAAAAAATAAAATATCCCTTTTCAATGAAATCAGGAAAAACAAGTAGCAGCATGCGGCCTGGCAAAATGCGGAACGAACGCCGAACGTTCGTTTTTTAAATTCAATATAAAGAAGTCTAAATAAAATAAGTAATTTCTTTATGTTTTGTTGTTTTCTTTTGCATAGTATTGGAAAATTAAAAAAATTGCTTTGTAGGGGGGCCCGACCCGACCCGACCCTACCCAATCTACTCTCACTCACTCACAATACAAATACAATGTAGAAAGCCAACCGACAAGGAGTTTAACAAAAAGTAAAACCAAGAAAGGAAAGTATTTTTTTCTCCCTTTTGAGAAAAAAAAAAGATCAATTGAATTTGAGTTACCTCCGGAATTGACGCTCAAGGCGCTATGGGGTTGTTTTATTTCCTTTTTTCACTTGGTTTGTTGGTTTCGTTTTATTGTGCTTTATGCGGTCATTGGTTTTGGTCGGTCCCATAAAATTAATTTATTTGTAGAGAGAGAACTTTACTCGCAGAATCACATTTCAATAATTTGGTTAATGGATTTCTATGCCGCTTGCCTTTGCTTCTCGTCTCGGCTGCGAAGCTAATGAAGGAGAAAACCACCCCCATCAAACTTTTTGGTAAATTTTTCTACTTGCCTTTTAAAAGAGTTGATAATTTGCCGAGCTGACATGGAACATTAGTGGAAATGAACCGAAATTTTCATCAAGGCACAGTAGCAATGGCAATGATGGCTAAAAGGGTGTCACTTGGGTGTCACTTGTTTTTTGTTTGCTTACTCCTTTGAGTCACAATCTTAGGAAAAGAGTTAAGAGATGTGGTGGCAGGGAGAACATTCATTGTGATTATATTAAGGATGGTTTTAGCGGTATTATGTTGGTTTTGTTTTGAATTTTTGATGGGTATCATCATTTTAGGAAAAAAAAAATATGTAAATCTGGGTTTAATTTGTTTAACTTAAAGAAGCAATTTTAAAGTTATGCCTTTGTTTTGCTTTTCTGAAAAGTAAACAAAGAGTTTTGGGATTTATTTGAAAAGCAATATAGGCGTTGAGTGGGTTCTTGAATTCTGCACGACTGAGAGATACTTACATAAGCCCGAAGGGGAGGGAGTGGCGTTAAATGTGTCAAAATTTGATTTCCATGCCGAAATCATGAAGCCTTTTTAAAAGTAATTCTCTAGGGGCATAGCTCAAGTGGCAGATATTTAAAGATTTGTTTGTAAGACACCCACGAGGGAAAGTTTTTTTTTATTTCATTTAAGACTGAAAAGATTCTACAAAATGAATAACATCCTAAGATGGCTAAACTTCGGAAAGGTTTTTGGTAAATATTCTTCTTTCATGGCTTATTAATGAAACACAATTTTTGGACAGTAAGAAACTAGGAGACTTTGGGTCTGACTCTACCACCGGGCTTCAAAAATTACTAATGTTAGCTACTTCCGGAAGAAGGTGTAATCATCAGAATATGTTCTAAAACCACGACCATAAAAAACTTTCCAAGTATGTAAGTCCGGACGGTCTCTACTTGCATCATTGACATAAGTAAAAGAACAGAAAAAAAGTAACTAATCTCTATTCACAGACTAACTCAAGGTGGCGCTATTCATCCAAAAAGCTGTGAAACGTCACCTTACGCCAAAAGATTACTGACAAATAAATCTCCAGGCACAAAATATTGGGAGAATATTTGTGGAAACATTACTATAAAAAGCAACTAAAACTTTTGAGAAATACCTCAAATGTACTTTAAATAATTTCGTCATAAAAATTGGTACCAATTCTCAATATTTTGGTTTTTCGTCAGAAGATTTGTACACTCAGACAGATATTTCCATTAATTTTAGTAATTTACCCGACTTTTTCGAAAACCCGAGAAGGCACTTCAGTGATAAGGAGCTCAGATCTTCAGTACTCACCAAGTTCGCTCATAAAGCCTGAAGCCTGGTTCGAGCATAGGCAGGAAAATCACAGAGAAAATTCTCTGCGGTGTCGTCACCTTCTCCACAAGCGTTGCGGATAGTTTTATCGCTTAAACCCATCACATTAAGGTGCTTGACGAGCAAGTTCGTCGGAGATTTGATTTCTTTGACCGAATTCAAAGTTGAAGCCAGAGTTAGAGTACTCTTAGTTGGTGCTTAAAGGATTGAGCAATGCCTTAAATGCACTGGCTTTGTGGTTTTGTGCGTTGGACTTCTAAGCTAGGGATCCCAACCGTACCACCTAAATATTTTTATTCGCTGCCCTACCTCTTGCGAAATTCTGACAAACATCCAAGAGTAAGAACTGTCAGTAGAAGCTTCTCAAATATTAATTGGTTCGGAATTGGCATTGGTAGGATAAGCTTGGTTTTAGGACCTTAAGGCCGTTTACGTCTTATATTTATTTCTTATTTTAAACTACATAATTGTGTGAAATGCGATTCCTGTATTATTTATTTATTAGACAGGGGCCGAAGGATAGTTCGCGAACAGTGTCATCCAAACTCCAGTACGAGTTGTACCAAAAACAGGTTCTTCCTTATGAGAAATTGCCTTCGGGGTTGTTCCCATGATATAAATATCAAGAGGTGGAAGGTTTATCGGAGCATCTAGAGCAGTACCAGGTGTGCTAAGGAAGCGTGCAATGCAACCGTTCTTTGAAGTTTAGTTAAATTATGAATGTATTCAAGGTTGAAGCTTATTCCGTCAAACAACCGATGCATATGATACGGTTGGCCTAATCATTGTCGTGTTGTTCCATAAAACTCTTTTGAACTCTTCTTTCTAATAAAATAAGTTGCACTCACTCTCATTTTTAATAAATGTTAGCTCCCGTAATTGAACTTAGTTGCTCATGTGGAATTTGAATCGCTTTGAGTTGTATAAGCAAACGGAACTAATTGTAAATACCATTCACGTTTATATGAAAGGTCCATTCACGGAAGTTCCATTGACGTTTCAGTAACACAAAATCTTATCTAGCAAATCTGAACGGGTTACCAAAAATTGCAAGTTCATGACTAGGTCTGAAAATGCTACTAAATCTACCAATCCTGAGTTGAAAAAAGTGTCACCCAAACCCGCTATCAGCCAAACCCGCTATCAGCATGAGAAGGAACGCATTTTCAAAAACTTGTTTTCCAATCTCCCCAGCACTGTCAGCAGACATATACCTACAGTTAGTTCATTGACTTAAATCGAAAGCTAGCACGAGTTTACTCAAAAGTTCTAAATGTCAACCTCTTAAGGACTAAAGGTTAGTGCAGTGTTTCCAAGCCAAAAATCGCAATAACCATTTGCTTTTTTTTTATATTCCTTGCCCGACGGAGAGTACCCCTTTTTGGGGACAGTCTTTAACTGCTTCGCCAATTAGACAACATTTAAAGCTATCTCGCAGACGCAAAATGTGTCACAAAATGTCTTTTACAACAAATAATAGCAATTGCGCGTTGCAGTGAAAGGGAAGAAGACAAGTTAATAAAATTGAAAGATGCCGCTCTAAGATGGGTCCACTATAAGCTGACGGGCAGTTGTTCCCTGCCTTTCCCAACGCTAAGAGCTTTATGAAAGGTATGACGACAACATCAACTTAGGAACAGTAGAACCTAATTTGTAGTACTGTGTGTACTCCAATTTTTTCGAGATGGGTTCTTTGCATGCATTTTTTCTACTAAATCGAACCATACTTTATGTTTGCAATGAAAACGCGAATCCAAAAAATTTAAAAAAGATGAAAACGCAGCCCAATAAAACCCTCAAAAAATGCCTTGCCTTCCCTCAATCAAGCACAAATAACTTGCCTTCCATAATTTGTCGACCTTTTCACATGACAATCGAATTTACGACTAAACATCGTAAATTGTGGTTTTTCTTTTCACAAAAAGAATTATAATCAGAAATCACAATGATGCCTTTTCCCAGTTTAACGCTGCTGCCGAATTTTCACATTCAGCACAGAATTGAACATCAGCCTCATTCTTTTCCACATTTATTACTTCGCCGGCGAATAAAAAAAATAAAAAATTCCAACGCATATGGGTACAATCGAAACCAACTCAATTTACGATCTCCTGTGCGAAAGGACCCCACTCTGCAACCCAAACTGATGTCGGTTAATCAAACTCCAGTAAGCCATTCGCGAGTAAGGTCGTAACTTAATTTTCTTCTCATCCAGAGACGGAAATTCAATATTTTACGATTGCATAAAAAAGGGTTGGATTCGTCCTTCTTTGTTTGCTTTAAGTTTTCATGCACTTTTAACAAAAAAAGAAGTGCAAATCGTTTCCCTTATATCATCCGTTTGCTGTACTCACCCCCAGCAGATTCCGTGGCACGTAACCTTCTTCTCCGTTTGCATTCTTCGCCCACCACCACTCACGTTCGGCATCGTCGCCCTTCCGCAGAATCGTTAATCGATCGTTGACAACAAAACTCAATTCGTCCGATTGCTGGGCATCGTAGGAGAACACTGCATACACTTCGCCACTATGCAGGATGCCAAGCTTCTCTTGAATACCTATTAAATGGGTTAGTTGGTGAGAGAATGAACCAACGGAGTTATGTGTCACATGAAATACTCACTGTATAGGTATTCGGAACATCCGTCGAAACCCTCTTCATCTTCCTCGCATTTTTCCGCCGGTGTCTCGTGGTCCGAGAGTGTGGCAGCGAACAAACATGCACCATATTCGACCAGGAACTTTACCATGGAAAGATTATTGCAGCTGGCCGCACAATGCAATGGTGTCCAGCCGTCGGAATCTTGGGCGTTTACGTCACAGCCGAATTCGACGAGGAATCTAGAAAATAATTGGAATGTTAACTATCTAGAGCTAGAAGAGGAACAACTATGGTAACCTACTTGACAATTTCAAAGTGTCCTGCACAGATGGCGTTATGTAATGCCGTTATACCCTCGTCGTTTGCCGCACTCGGATTGGGAACTTGCATGGCTGTCTTCTTTACCAATTCCAGTTCGCCTTCTAAGCTCGCATCTAGTAGGAGAGCCAACGGGTCAAAACTTACTCGGCGGGCTAGTTTCGCTTTTCCGTTTTCATGTCGCAGGCGATGTTTCACGTCATCGGGAGACTTCTCCTCGCTAACTTGGCTTGGGACGACCTTGTCGGTCTCATCGACGTTGCCGTTGCCATTCATATCGATTTGCTGCTGCTGTTGTGATTGTTGCTGTTGTTGTGATTGATTAGACACGCTGCTAGTGCTAGTCTTATCCTTGAGCTCGGCTCTGTCGATTTCTGGGAATAAGAACGCCGGAGGCATCTCTATTCGGCGAGAGTTGTACTGGTGAACTGGTTTTAGACCCGAGGTAGCACATTTCAGTCGTGGCTGCTCCGAAAGCGGCTGTTTTCGGATTGTCAGTGGCTTCGCCTTGATGGGCAGGTTATCGGGATTATGGCTGCTTGCCACGGAATTACTGATACCCGAGTCCGTGGTCGCTGTTGGTGGCTCAGAGATAGGAGCTTTATTTATTACGCTAACTACAGTCGGTGCTGTTGAAACCGTTGATGTTCCTTGCATGGAGCTGTCAGATCCTGTGGGTGACAGCTTGCTAGGCTTGGGTGGCAATGCGGGTCGTGACTTGTCATCTAATACTATGCTCGGTGCGACCTTATTCACTTTCGGACTATGGGCGACGATTTTCGGAATGGAGCTAGTCACCGATGTGGGAGCCACGCTACTAATCGGTTTTCGTGGAGGAACCACCAGGTTACCAGACGGTATGTGGTGGTGTAGCGCCTTCGGCTTGACAACAGGCTTGTCCTCTGCAGGTGGCTGCTGGCTCGGTGCTGTTGTTGTGGTGCTTGAAGTATTCGCAGTGGAAACTGCCAAGGCAACAGATTTATTCACCGCTCCCAAGGGTGTGCTATGCACAGTGAGTTGATGGGCGGTGGTGGTCATTGGTACCTCGCCAGCCTTCTCGGAGTCACACTCATTTGACGCGCTGTTGTTCTGTGGCGTTGCAGGCTTGCTCGAGATGCTCTTCGGTATCTTACTACTATATGGCAGTGAAGTTGCCTTCGACGACACTTCAGATGATGGAGAAAGGGACGCCGACTTTTTGGTCACATCATGGCAATTGTCACTTTCAGTGTCCTTGCTACTGTGAAAAGCGTTCCCCGTCGCCGGTGTTGGCTTAGTGGTCGGCAGGGCGGATAGTTTCTGCCGCGCCAGCTTTGTTTCGTCGCTTTCTGCATAGGACAGGTGGTTGACGCTTACGCTGGGATTAACGTGAGCCAGATTTAGTTTGAGATTCGTTAAGTCTTGAATAAGTTGGTTTTGTTGATTCGTGTTTGCGGTCGCTGCAGATTGTTTGACTATGTGACCCGAGTTCACGAGGGTTGCTGTCGACGTAATGGCCGACTTCTGAGGAGTGTGTATATACGGTTCGACAGCCGCCACATTGCCTCGCGGCACTACACGTTGTGAAGGGTATACACTGTTTGAGGGCCGTACACTTAGCGGGATGTTTGTAGAAACCGTTGAAGATTGTTGCTGTTGCTGCTGTTGTTGGGTTTTGTTGCCGCCCGGGGACGATAACTTCTGTGCTGGCTTAAGTTGAGATGATATGGTATGCTGCTGTTGTTGTTGTTGTTGTTGTTGTGTTTGTTGCTGTTGCTGCTGTGATCTCTCCTTAGGCGAGCTTTGTGGGCTGTGTTCTTGTTGTTGTAGGTGCTGTTGCTGCTGATTGTTCAGGTTGGATGCCTTTTTCTTCTGCAGCCTCGTCTGAAGTTCAAATATTCGTTGATCCACGGAACGCAACTCAGCTTGTCGCTGCTGCAGAGCTTCTCGCTGTAAGTGCAGTCGAGCATCTTGTTGCAGGGATAGTTGATTACGGTACTGAAATGAAAGTTTCAACATAACAAAATTGCTTCAGGACGAGATATAAACTGTTGACTTACCATTAATTCGCGTCGCAGCTTCTCCAATTCACGCGCCGCTTGCGTTGGTAAAGGTTGACTACTATTGCATCCTACATTGCCGGGAATCAGATTGAGAGGTCCTCTTCGATCCCGCCGCAAATCTTCCAATTGCCTTGTTAGGGCCTCCACTTTTGCCACGGCTAGACTAAGTTCCTTCTCTTTCTCGCTAAAAAGCGCTCGAATCGAGTCAAGGTCGTTACCTTAAAAATAAAATAAAAAAAAATGTTCGCTTAAGTAAAGAGCAACTTTGTGGAACCTTTTAAAACTTTTAAAAAACTCTCCGTAAAGTGTTCTGAACTTTAACTCAAATAGGTTAAGTAGGGGGAAAATGCCATCCAAATTGTTTTACGCATCGCATGACGCATAAATTAAGTCGCAGACTGGAGTTACCCGATTTAAATCGATAACACCGAGTGGATAAACAACCGACAAACTTTATTCTTTCTTTCTTGTTCTTCAAAAAGGGTTAAATCCGATAGAGTCAATTTTTTCGTCATTTTATTCACTGTTGATGTGATCAATTTTCAGTTAAAGCCAGAGAAAACAGAAAAGGAGACCCAGCCAATTACCCACTATTCGAGAGTGTACAGATGCTTGGCCAAGTGGAAAAACATCCCACTCCAAGAGTGAATGGTTTGGCACTTCACAATTCTGTGCCAAACGATCCGGACACACCCCTTCAACGTCACATATGTTATGCTTCTGTGTGTGTGTGTGTGTGAGTGTGGATTAAACGTCCTTCGTCATCAAGAGCAGCCTCACTGCCCACGAAGTATCATTTATCATAAGTATCCCGAAAAAGTTAATGGAAAGTTCAAGGCGGGGGTGACGAAGCAGCGTCAGACGTTGTCGTTTTTAAAACAATATACATACGTTGGGTTCGCATAGGCTATCTCCACTACGCATGCAGATAGGCACAATGAACGGATGGAACGTTCTTTGGCAAAAAGGATTTAGGGATTAAATTTGTGAACGCATTGCGTGTAAACGTCTGGTACAATGGGGGTGGGTGGACGAAGACTTTTTGAATAATATTTCCCCCATTAACCCAAGAGCTTGACTCACTGTTGTTGGTTGACGCTTCTGTCTGAACGGAACAATTGGCCAACAATGCCAACTGTACTCGGAAGTGGATAAACATGATGATGATGATACAAGCAATCTCTTACTATAAATTGTTGCGCTTCTTCCTTTGCTTTACCTTCTGTACCGGATGCCGTACTGGTTGTGCTTTGTTGCTATATAATGCTTGTTGGAAGCTATGGCTGACCTCGTGCAGTGGGTCGTGTGTCGAATGTAGTCTTGTCGGAGGGAAACGAAAACGAAGATTTCTGTTCGAAGATTGTGCGTTCATGTTGCCATTTCCTTTAGCTGAAAGTTTACGGAAAACTTATCGCCAATAAACAAAGTTTAACCTGACAGTACCTATGTTCCGAGTTCGTTACGGGAATTGAGTTTGGTATGTGCAAGGTTTGCAACTGAAGTTGGCAGTTGGCGTGGTAACGTAACGTTAGTTGGTAATCTCTTCAGTTGATTTGTTGTGGATTCAAATAACGCAGTTAGGTTTGAATTCTGTTCTGGATTCCGTTTTAATTGGACTCACCTATATGCGCGTTCAAAACAAAATTCAAAATGAATTTATACAGCTCAAGTAACAACGTAGCATCAGGTTTCCAAAAAGCGATAGTGGTAATAAACGTTACTTAAGTAGACCACTCAAAATCCTCTAAAGCCCTACTCACAACATAATTCCTTTCTTGTTACCCGAACATTGTTGGGATTCTTTTCGTTCGGGATATCGATTCAAATCGAGGTTTAATTGAATAAACATTTCTCTGGCTTGTTTTTTTTACTCCCTTGAATCGCGTAAAGAGTGTTAAAGGCGCAGAGCCGAAGGTTAGACTAGCAAAGCGTACCTACTCTCAAACTTCATGCATCAACAATTCTGCGTTTGTAGATATCCTGTGCGGCGCAGATACGCGCGGATAGGAAAATCTTTCAAAAAAATCTTTGAAATGCCTGATGCGAACGAAGCAATAGAAAGCGGGATAGACCAGACCACGAGTATACGTTCGTTTCTACGAATAATATGCATTTTGTTTATAGGATAGACAAGTGGCTGAGAAGCAGAAAAAAAAAACAGAAAAGATCCACAGCAGGAATGTGGCATTTTATGCGGCAAACGAGAGAAAGATGAATTTTTTATTGAATTTTCGATTGGAATTCATTGAATTTGAATGAAGAAATAAAGAGGGGAGCGCACAGTTCGTCGAAGGTATGGAGTGGCATCTTTTTGAGCCAGAGCTCTGGTAGGAGATATAAAAGATGCCATGCATCATGCAGCTTGGTTTTCCACATTTTTTTTTCTCCTACCCTTTCGCTCTGATTGACAGATCTAATAAATTCATATCTCCGGACCGGTGCGGCGGATTCGATTCGATATGCAGATGATTGTAACAGCCATGCTGCTGCCACGTCTCGAATGATAACGTTCCACAAGCGTTTATCGAGATGCATGAATAGTTTAATTGGGAAACATGCTTCATGTCGTCGGTTATAAATACTGTAGGATAGAACTACTTCTTGATGGGTGCACGAAACGGATCCTGGAAGTATGGCGGAGGTAAAGTGGTTTATCGCGCTTCTTTTCGTTCGCGTTGTGGTGCTGCATGAATTCATCAAAATATACTCAATCATGATGTGACATTGCAGACAGTGGAGTGGGTGTAACTCTGTTGGAATGCAAGTACAAGTGCAATTCAATATATGTAGCTTCACCGCATCTCTTCATTACACACACACGTTGTACTAGAATAAGCTTTCTATCAGAAAGATGTAACCATATATTGACATCGATTTAGACACGTTCACCACAATATGTATCCCAAGTGCGAAAGGCAGAGTACAGAGTACAGAGTTGCTTGATAGCGACGACTATTTAACGCGTTGTCATTTACCTATGTCAGTACATATACATGAATAGACAACGAGGACTATGGCGGAGAGCTGGATGGAGTGTTGTGCACAGGCACTTTATTTCCGAGTATTCAGCGTCATTTCAATTAAACGTTTGAACAAAGGCTCCATCATTTTTGGCACTAACGCCGCTATCGCATCGTCAACGTTTGCGTTTCCGTTAGTCTGACTCTGTCGTAAAATCGCATGTGAATATTGTGAATAGGTCTACACATACATATTTGTGTTAGTGCTGCTTTTACAGCACTTCTGTGGTAAAGAATGAAATGAAAAGTTGAGCAGAACTTGTGACAGCTTGCAATTTAAATTTTCTGTGTCTATTGATTGCGGTGTGTGCGTGTGTTTTGAAATGGCAAATAAGGTAATTATAATTCTTGATGGGGAATGTACGAGCACTGGGTAATGAGATGTTCGGAGCTGCCCAACCACATGGATCACTTAAGTCATATTTTCTGCTCGATTAAATTCATTTAAAAGAGGCAAAAACCCCGGTGAGACGAGCCTTTATGAAGTAAACGAGGATAAGTCAAAGTGCATTTATGCTTTCATCTGTCCATCGCCTCAGAGAAGATGTCACTGTCGAACTCAAAATAATTATCAACTCCGGAATTGAATTCCTTTTTGAAAACGCTGCAAGCAAGGTTTGTGTAAACGAGGGGGTGTACATTTGACGACATACTTTCTAGTTTTGATTTATAATGCCGAGTTGGGGACGATATTCATAAATGGACAATTGGGAATCTCTAAAAAAATTCCGTGGATTTTTTGTCCTGTTTGTAAGAAGGAAATGGATTTTGAATACCTTTATAATGAAGTGACACAGTGCGGGCTTAAAAGAAATGAAGGATTAGAGAAAGGGAGATACCGATGCACGTTGGTTTTAAATATTTGTAAATTATAATTTAAAGGAAAAACTGAGCTAGGTAGAGCATTCCACATTCGTAATGTACGGTTAAGAAACGAATCCTTGTATTTCTCTGTCCGTCCGAATATAGGCTTAAGGGTTAACTGATATGCATTCCTATCATGGCGAGTATTGCGATTGAATTGCTAATGGGGTGAAATGCAACCGGCCACTTCATTCGAGAACTTATGGTGGAAGTAACGATAAAACAACGACAGGCAGGAAACATTGCGACGGTGACTAAGAAAGTCAAGCGTTTTCGCGATGTCTCTATCGCCAATAAGTTTAATCGCACGTTTTTGAATCCTGTCCAGTAGCTCCAAATATATCAGACCAGATATGAGCGTTGTACTAAAGTTTTGGGCAAATAAACGCCTTCTAAATTCTACCCAGATCAGAAGGGGTGACATATTTCTTGCATCGCTTGAGGAAGCCTAGACATTTCGCAGCATTCTTGGCGACGTTGAATATGTGATCGTTTCCAACGAAGGTTGTCATTAACACACATACCGATGATGGAAAGGCTTTAGGTTTCAGCGATGCAAGTGCCATTTTCATGGATAATGGCAGAGTATTGAAGCATTAAATTCTACTCTATTGGTTTTACCCCACTTAAGAATGCTGTCGAGGTCAGAACTTAATGAACTTAACATACGTTGCCGTTCCAGCTCGATGCCCGAAGATGAGGGACGTAAATCCGGAAACGAATATGAGAAGCTAAGAGTATGGATTGAAAGGAATGGATTGGATTAGAAGTAATAGACAGGAGATCATTGATAAGAATAAGAGAGAGAGTCGTAATTTCTAAACCATTGAAGAAAGGTAGCATCGATTCCAAATGCATGCATTTTCACTCAGATCAAAAGAGCCCGATGCCAAACTCTGTCAAATGCCTTTGAAATATCAAGCGCAACGACCTTATTTTCACCATTAGATATGTATTCAAATAATCAGTGGATCTATTGCTGCGAAAACCGTACTGCCGGTTATTAAGAAGTTTTCGCTATTCAAGATATTTCATATGCTGATGATTTATCAGCGTTCCCATGACCTTGGAAAGAAGGGAAGTAAGTCGCCTTTTTTTGGGACTGACCGGACAAATGCTGTTAACTATCTTCTCGCAAAGAGCCCTGAAGAATAGGACAGATAGAAAAGATTACGCAGTGATTTTGCGAAGAACAACTCTTCAGAACGATAAAGGAAATACCATCTGCACCAGCGGATTTATGATTACCACCAGACGTTGACCGAATTGGTTCACCTTGTGTTATTTCAAGCATGGTAAGTTCTAATTGCAATATTTTTCAGAAAGCCGTTAATTGATAACTAGGCTCTGGACTGTCTTCTCGACGGCTATCGAACGCCCTTCTGCCTCACATGCAGGTGCTCAGGGGACGCTAAGTAGCATGTTCTGCATGAGTGGCCGAAGGACGTTCGATATCTGTCTGGCAGAGTTTTTTTTTTCCAAATTGCAATTGTATTTCATAACAAAAAATGGCCCCAAATATACAAATTTAATAACACTACCAAACAACAGCTAAGAAGGGAACATTAACAATGATTTTTGTAAAAAAAGTATCTCTCTTTAATTTGACAATGCCCATCTTCTAAAATGGACTGGATAGCTACTCGAGTGAGTATTGTTTGAAATAAGTTTGTATAATTTTGGTATAGCCTTTGATTCGTCAAAGAAATGACAAGTTAAAGAAAGTAAACTTTACACCTCCTCTTCCTAGACGAATGATTTTCCAAAATTCAAAGACCTCTAACCCATGCTCAAGGCTATGACGTGGTTATTCAAATTTTAAGACTCCGTCCTACAGAGTTATGTAACAAAGAATTGATCCGGATTTGATCGTGCAACCCTAAACTTAATAACCAAAAGAAATTCTTTAATACTCTAGCGTTAACGGGTGCCTGCTTTACCTTCTCCTTCAAAGAAAAAAGGATATTGCTTTGTAATGGAAACATTAGGTCTCTACAATAATACGCCGATTAAAATCCCAACGCACAAAAAATCATTCACGTGTGAGATGAGCTTCCTTTTATGTGGATTTAATTTTCACAGCAACCATCCGCAATACTAGATGGCGACACCTCGTTCATAAGTAGATTCGAGTATAAATTGTTTTTTTTTTTCCTCCCAAAACCAAAGTGGAAGAAAAAAATATCCATTATGCTGAAATTTTCTATTTATTTTCATAGGAATTCTGCGATGTCATCATTTTCGATTAGCCAAAGTCATATGTATTGTCAACCTTAGGATGGGCGCTGCCTCTCCATCGTACACAATATTTTTTTTTTCAATTGTATACTTGACTGGTTGCGAATATAAATATGATTATCTTTCTAACACAAATACCGTTTATCTCACAATTTACATCCGTTAGTGAACGCATATTTGCCAACAACAAGATCCAAAAAGAGATGGAAAATTAACTCCTCTTCTTCAATTTACATCACAATCAGGCAGGGATACGAAATCCTGCTTCACAAACCCGCAGCAGGAGCAGCAATCTGAAGAGCTTTTCCAAATAGAACACAAATTGCATTTGAAGAGCTATAAAGAACCTTAAAGAGGTGATGAATGAAAAGATTGAAGACGATTGCAATAGAAATTCAGAAACGGCTATGTATACGAAAGGAAAGGACCTTTTTTTTTTGTGCTGTGCAAACTTCTTGAGGAAAGGTGTGGGATATATACGTTTGAATTGTTGTATACCAAATCGATTTGGACGGAAGAAATTCTTAAAAATTTCGCAGGGGTCTTCTCGCACTTATGTGTGAAAATTGGCAATTTGTTTAGAGGAAGATGGCGAAGAAGAGGCGACACGACCGTACTTCTTAAGTGATTTGCGAGGGTTGAAAGAGCTTCAAAAGTGCGTGTATCCATCTTCCTCAGCCGACATCTTTGTGTAGTTAACTATTCATAATATGTATGTGTTCTGCTAGACGAAGTTCTTTGACACAAACAGGAAATTAACTCTGTGCGACAGTAAAAGCCATTAGTTAGGGAACAGTTTAAAGAAGACACTCTTCTTTTCGACTATCTGAGAGTATGATTTTCACTTTGCCAGGCTTATTAATGAATTAAGATTAGTTTAGGCGAGTAATTAGATGGAGCTGTGACGATGGACGGGCCCCATAATGACACACATACATAGAGTACATGGAGACAAAGACAGGACCGACTATTAAATAATTGGGTAAGAAAAATTTGTCGTTCTTCGTAGTTGAAAATGCATGTCGCTATGTGACCTTTTGTCGCATGAGAGAGAGAGATGATAATGATAGAGAAAAACAAATAGAAAAAGCCGCTCTCCGTCAGTAGGGTTCATTTAGTGGTGAATGGCTGTGAGGCTGACAGCGGCAGTTCCCCCACCCCTGTTATGTTATTCTCTCTAAACCACACGATTTAGGACATTTAAAACATTTGCTGTGCGCTCTTTAACTGTGTTCGACGAATGGGATTAAAAAGTTTTAATTGCCTTCATCGTCGTGGATTTTTCTTTCTTTTCTTTTTGTTGCTGTTTTCCACTTGCTGCGCTGTTTCTCCTTCGTTTGTCTTGTGCGATTTCTGCGGTCAAAACGAAGAAAAAAAAGCTTTTCTCTTGGTACATATAAAAGAGTCGGGAAAAAGGCCAAAACCAAAGAGGAATGCACTTAATAGAAAAGTAAGCAAGGAACTTGGTTTATTGTTTTTTATTTCACCATTCCCGCTTATCATTTATCTTTCGAAAATGCCAAGTTTTATGGGAAAAATAGCGAACTCTGCAGATAATATTAAGCAATGCGATTGATTTTTTTTTTTTTTTTTTTAAAGAGCAAGGACTTAAATTTAAGAACCTTCCCAAATGGCCACCTGCTGTACATTTAAATACGAAAACGTGAGTTGTAAACGAATGGCAAGTGTCAGGTATTACATTTAAAGTGACGTAAAAAGCATGTTTATGTTTAAAAACTGAAATTATGATGCAAAAAAAATCCACACGTGTTGCTAGCAATAAATTCCACACTTTCTAACATTAAACAATGGTGTTTGTTTGTGTTATTGTGTGCCATAAAATTCGCAAATACTAACCAAGAGAGAAGAAGGTAGCGGGAACAATTTCCTAGGGACACGTTCAAGATCGGAACGTTTATGTCAGTTGTTAAATCATAAAATAAAAATAAAGTTAAAATCCGCACAGCTATGTGATTTGTCAAGTATTCAAATGTGAACAGCATCTAGGTAGTTAACATTCACACGGAAATCATTCGAAGGGGGTTTCGGCAAAGGCATCATACAATTCGGGTGAAGTTGTTGTTTTTTTTTATTGAGAGAACTTTCGATTAAACAAAACATTTTATATATTGGTAGAAATACCGCGTGCTCCGCTGAATGGAATACGTAATGTAAAACTGGGGACGTACGTAGATATTACCTCTTGAGATGCGTATTTTTAATCTCCGATAAGAAACATTGGTTAAGCCCATTTCTGAGGTCAAATCTAATGAAATAATCTGAAACTGCGGTCTCGCAATAGTGAAGGTAATATGCAATCAGAAACGAAGTGCCACTTTGCCCAGTTGAAGATAAAACCCAAGAGGGAGACGATCTGAGATGGTAAAATCTTGATGGCGTTAATTAGGCAAGTTTCCATGTTCACAGGGTGTATCCTAGGCATTATTTTGTAACTTGTCTTCTTGTATGTCGGCAATAACGCGACGAATGTTGGCTTCCAAGTCCCCTAACGTTTCTGGTTTGTTGGCGTAGGCGAGCGTCTTCACATATTCCCAAAGAAAATAATCCAATGGTGTCAAATCACACGATCTTTGGTGGCCAATTGACAGGTCCATTCCGCGAAATTATGCGCTCATCGAATGTTTCCTTCAATAAATCGATTGTGACGTGAGCTGTGTGGCATGTAGCGCCGTCTTGTTGGAACCACATCTCATCCACATTCATGCCATCCAATTCGGGAACAAAATAGTCGGTTATCATGGCTCTATACCGGTCTCCATTAACGGTAACTGACCCTCTAGCACCAGCCCATAGAGCACACCAAACTGTCAGTTTTTGTGGATTTAATGGCGTTTCAAGGGTCTCATGTGGATTCTCTTCACTCCAAATGCTCTGATGGACGATTATGTCGACCATAAAATGAACGGAGCTTGCGGTAAACTTCGCGAACTGAACCATTATTTTCGAAATAAATTTGCACGATTTGCAAGCGTTGTTCATTTGTCAACCTGTTCATGATGAAATGAACATAAGAGTTGCCAGATTTGACCACAAAATGTCAGTTTTATCTCTATTAAAAAAAAAACATCCTTTATAATAGGTCTGCAACTTCAAGCTACTCAAAGTTACTAAAAACTGTTTAAACAAGTAAAAATGAGAGGCAACGAGAGAGTTGCATTTGAGAGTTCCCTCAAATGAGAAACTTACTAAATTCTCCCCAAGAAATTTCTTCGTGCACATTTTTAAAACAGCTTTTTGATGTCAATATTAAAAATAGTTTAAATTTTTGTTTTTTTTTGTAATAAAAATAATAAAAAAGCAATATGGAACAGGAAGGGACTCTTTTAAATATCGAATGTTCCGCTAAGACATTTCACATTTAAAATTAACCTATATGCGACTCTTGTGGGTCTGTGGGTCCGACTCACTCGGCAAACTGAGCCCTGAGTCAGGAGCCAATGCTAATCACTGCATCGCTGCTGACGGTATGACGCAAGAAATTTTTAGGGCTCCTGAAGCGACTGGCTCTGAACCTTACTAAGGGGCAGCGCAAGAGGAAAATTCAGCAACTGAGGGATTACAAGCTAAAGGCTCAAGCACTGCGGTCGGCTTTTCGATGTCATCCATGAAACGGGATAGGTCGGTGGATAGCTCTCACCAACTATGGCAAACATAGCCCTTTCATCGGGCAATGCCTCCCCTTCTTCTGATCCGAAAAGCAATAAGCGATTCAAACTCGTTAAGAGATATAACCCTCTCCAAGTTTTTGTGTCTGCCCACGCCCTGTCTACAAATTAAGCCGGTGGGGATTGGGAGTCCTCGACTCACACACGAGTAGCCCAGGAAGCGCAACAATTGTTGGTGCTGCCGGTGCACTTGTAATGGTTGATGGTGCAACACTAGTAGACAGAGCTTTGCAGATGGTATGTGTGCTAAGGCGCAGGTCAGCTAAGGCGCGAGTTAAAAAGCCTAAAGACATTTACTTTCTTATGTCAATCGCTTATTTAGTATTATTATTATATCTGTCAAGTATTATAGCTACTTCAAATTAACTTGAGCATTTGCTGAGAGAATTTGAGAGAATTTATCCTCACTCCTCGAAATTTAGGAAGTAACTTGAAAAAGTAAAAGAAAAGACGTAATATTTAGTACAAAAGTGAGGGATTATCGTCAAACCGTCATTATGTTAGGTTAGGACGGAACGTCTATCGGGTAAAATGAGCAGTATGATGACTTACAGATTTCGTCAAACTGTTACTGTTGTAGATCGAGGGTTGTCAGGCAAAACGAAATGTTGATCTATGGACTTAGCCTAGACTATTGACATTTGACTCTGTTTGGCATTCCACCAGGCATAATACCACCAGTTCATAAGAGAATAAAAGATGTTTTTTTCCTTGCCCGACCCGACGATTTGTGGTTTGAAGGATCGCTGTACCTAGGTATTAAACCTGGGAAAAAATTACTTGTGCAATTGATCTACTTAAGTTAATATTGCCAATGACGCATGATTTAACCGGGAATACCTACTTCCCGTACTTCTAGTAGCAGGTCAAAGGATTTTTTATGGAAGAAATAAGGAGCCCAACAGCCGTCTGATTTTTTTAGAAACAGTCAGGGGCCTATAATACAATAAAACTTGATTACAAAGCCAAAGTAAATTCAGATTGCCGCAAGTTCTCTTAATCAACTTGTACTTGTTGTATTGTGTTATAAGCTCCTGGGAGTTCCTTATTCGACAATTTCTTGGAAATACTCATATTCCGTAGAAAAGAGAAATTTTACGAACGTTAAGATTTTACCCATTATTTTTGTTTAGTGAGTGCAGTTCCTTGGTGGTTACGGGACTACTAAGCGAGAGGTTCAATCTATTAGCTGCTCTATATCTTGCGAAAGTCTGCCAAACATCCGAGAATAAGAGCTGTTACGAGAAGCTTTTCAAAAATAATTTGCTGTTCGGAATCGGCGGTCCCTGCCATTCATGTTAAAAATATATCTTCGCAAGGTCGTGAAAATAATTATTTTTCATTTTATATCTTTAGTTCGAATCGTTCCTAGGAGATTGCGATGATGCCGACGGCCACCCCTAATATCTCTTTGTTACCAATCTTTGCCGCTCGGAATCCCCTTCGCTGAGCTCACGTAGTTCTGGTTTTGTCCCATCTAATCTATTCGCTCTGCTCGCATACATTCTAGCACTGCATATAAGACGGTATTTCGGTCAATGAAACTGATATCGATACGCATATTTGTATACCAAATTACATCCCCTTTATCGCTAGTTAACCATTTTTCAATAACATTCTGTCCAATTACTGAGAGAAAATATTTCTTCCCCCTGAAAGTTATTGTATTTCCTTCTAAGTTAATAAAAGTCAGCTTGTTTTTTAAATAACATTTTACTAAACCTCCATAAATTCGAGTACATGTACTAAACAGCCCTAAAATATGCATAACTTTGTCCTAAACGAGAGACTCTATTTATTAACTTTCCTTTCGGTGAATACAAAAAAAAAAGCGATCGTTACGCACGACCCAGTCGTGCACTTTATTTAAAAAAAAGAACAAAAAAAAAAACACCAACAACCCTCCCATTTGTCGTCCCTTCGTTTAACAACACAATTTGCTAGGAACAAATAGAAACAGCAGCAGGACAACATCCAACACATCACCATTCACCCCGAAAGCCCTAAGCTCCGGGTCTAATAAAATGCAAATTTACATTAAAGTGAAATCGATGCCATACACACACGCACACACACAAAACATCAGCCAAATAAACAAAGCCAGACCCAGAAATAATATATATTACACCACCCCCTAAGTAGCTGAAACTTCCCACAATATACACCAACCCGCCGCGCATAGAGAGAGAGAGGGTACTTTATGACCAATATAAGAAATCAAATGTATGCGAAAAATTATATTCGCAAAAGATACTCGACCAACAGCAGTAGATAGTGGTAGTACGGCAACAGGAAGTAGTTCCTTACCAGCAATGGACGAGGCCGACCGACTAAGGAAAGAAGAACCCAAGGACCATAACAATGAATTGAATGGAATGAAAAGTAGGCGAAAGGATTCACCATCTACACACACAAAACGTTCTGCTATTGTCCTTGACTATCCATCCAAGCCAGCCAGGGACGAAACGCAAGGGCATAGCGAAATGAAATGACAATGATTTTTATATGCTATCCATGACGCTGGAATTGTGCTTTGTTGTGTGATACTCCTCCTGAGCTAGAGGACTTTCATCTCTGACACACTAATAAAAATATGAAGTGAAATTTCACAAATATTTCAAGGATAATCCCAGTTCGTCGTCTATAATGTAGCTAACTATTTTTTTTTTGTATTTTGGTTCGTTCATTCCAACTGATGTCAAAGTTTTGTTCTATGCATGGCGGATGAGTTGGACCGCCATTTGGCACATATGCACAATCATATGGGTAACTCTATATAAATTTACATAGAGACCAGATCGCGTTTGGTGGTATATGCCGTTGTCGCACATTCGCTTAAAGTCAAAGTTAAGCCAAGATATGAGGAACAATGAGCATGGAATTGGGAAGCATTTGTGAGAAATCAAATGAGTTTTAGTCAGATGAGTTAGTTTCTTAATATCGGTTTGGTTTTATGCTACGATTCTGAGAGGGTTTATTTCGTTAAAGAACGGAACTTGGATTGGAAAATTAAATTATTCATTTTTGGATATATGTAATAAGTTTCGGCTGAAAACGATAAATTTAGTCTGAAACGCATTTAAGGCCAATTTCCCTTTTTGTCACAACAAAGTTTTCCAAGTCGCTATTAATAGTGCAAAGGGCAACAATTGAACATTTTTAGCAAACATTTGAAAGGATAACGTGGAGATAATTAAGGGCAGTTCGTTAATTTCTAGGCAGAAGGACATATGAACATACTGTATTTATGCACTAAGTAACCGAGTAACCGAGTAGAGGTATAGAACTTTGAGTTGGCAACACTATTTAAACTGGCGGCCATTTTGTCAGCTGTCAAGTGATTTATTTTTAGTTTAGTTTGGCCTTTCAACATGAATAGACTGACGCCTGACTGACTGAACAGTCGAAATACGTATCGCGCACTACGTCCATTTTACGGTCAACATAATCGTCCATCAGAGCAATTAGTTAGATTAACTATGGAACGTTTTCGCACCAAGTTTACTCTTAATAATAATAGTCATCCACGGAGACGTCGTACAGGGCGTACAGAAGAAGTCATTGCTGCTGTAGAGCGTAGCTTTGAGGAAGACCCAAATCAGTCTATCCGCCCTCGTGCACAGGAATTGGATATGTGTCCATCCACTTTATGGAGGATTTTGCGGAAAGATCTTGGTTTTCGTGCTTACAAAATCCAACTCGTGCAAGAATTGAAGCCACAGGATTACCTAGCAAGGCGTATTGTCGGTGAATTGGCCCAAAACAAGATTGCCGTTGATCTCAATTTTCATAATTTTGTTGAGCGATGAAGCTCACTTTTGGTTGAACGGATACGTCATTGTGGGTGCGGTGGCTTAGTGGTTAAGTGTGTTGGACCACCAAGCGAAAGGTCGCTGATTCAAATCCCGACCTGTACCACCTGAAAGTTTTTTTTTCGCTGCCCCACCTCTTGCGAACGTCTGAAAAACATCCAGGAGAAAGAAAAGTCATGAGAAGCTTCTCAAACATAAATTACCGTTCGGAATCAGCATTAAACTGTAGGTCCCTTCCATTCGTGTCAAAAATATAACTTCGCACACACAATGGTTGGAGAAGCTAGGCTTTAGGTCCTAATATTTATATATTTTTGGATACGCCCACAAACAAAACTGCCATATTTGGAGTGATAATAATCATCAAGTGTATGTTGAGACACCGTTATATCCACAAAAACTGACTGTTTGGTGTGCCAGTTGGTGGAATAGTTTGTCCGTACTTCTTTAAAAACGATGTTGGCCAGAACGTTACAGTCAATGGTGACCTTACCTTTTTATTCATCAATTAAACAGTATGAACTGATTAAGTTCCGCCTGCGGAAAGGGTGTTAAAATCCCAGGTACTGGGTGTCGTAGGCAACTTGACGAAAAGCTTGAGCGGTACCTGTTTTATATGGATTATCATGAAGTTTACATACTTTGATTCTGCGCAGCAACATTTCCTGAGCCAATTGCCCCAATTCACTTTGGGGAACTTTTTTTCATATTTTTGGGCCATTTTTCATTTCGAAAAATAAATCGAATTGTTGGGGCCACTTTTAATTTATTTTCTAAAATGTTGGTGGTGTTGGTTTCCATTTAAAATTTTGCGTCCATTTTTCATATCTGGTTTTGGCCATTTTTCGAATATTTTCGACCAAAATGGTTTGTAAAACAAAAAATGTTTTATAATTGTGACTTTCACAAGCAAACGCTTCACAAAATAAATATGAGTTTAAAGGTTTTCTATTTGTTTTAAAACAACAAACAAAAAAAAAAATTATTCATATATTGATGACGGATTTGAGGTAATTTTGTGGAATGACACATTTTGGAAAACTATGCTGAATCTCACCTGCCATCACTCCATATCAAACCTTCATACTAGGGCGTACTTTAAATTATTCATTGACAGATTAGGAACACTTAATGGTACGTTTATGATTAGGTGTGGTTTGTCAGCTCAATCAATAACGGATTAAATTTAGCGAACACACAATTTAACCTGATTTATGTAAAATTATACACCGTCAATATATCATTAATAACCCAGTCAAAATTATGTTTTAGTTTTAGTTATTATTCTTTTAGCTTATTTACTTTGGATTATTTTTTACGACGAAAAAGAACTAGCTCTGGAATAATTATGCAAGCTTTTGCTTGCAACTTTGAGCGCTTCGCATCGACTTGAATTAACTTTAACGATCGAAGACAGAACCCAATTCCACCCTTTTAAACTGTTTTACAGTTTGCAAGTTTTACAAATTGTGCCCGGATCAGAAGATATGAAGATCTTCTTGCAGCGACATCGAATATGTCGACATTTAAACGAAGGTTATCATTAACACGTATACTATGAATGGCATGCCTTTCGGTTTCAGCAATGCAAGTGTCATTAATGGATCATCGCAAATCGATAGGGTTTTGACTTCAATGACAGGACACAATAATGTGTTTTGCGATCATTTAATTGCACTGCACTGTTTTACCCTAAAAAGGAGGATGTAAGAAGCTGGAGTACAGGTAGATTGAATAGAATTTAAACTTGTAGATAGTAGATCATTAACGATAATGAAAAAGATAGTGGAAGACAATGGATTCAAAAGGGTGGGCTGTTGACCGCCCAAAACAATTTAATGTTTATGTATGTGGTATGAGCCTTACGTTAAACTAGATATACTTAGAAACTAGACGGGTCTTAATTCCTGAAGGCCTCTCACTACATTCCAATGACACCTTGCATTCCTGATAAATAACCCTGAAAATGTTGGTGATGTGCATCTTAACAAGTTACATGGGTTTCGCAGCTTCAAAAAATAGAATATTGTCTTATTAATTTCTACAACATCTCGAGAATACTATCCTAAATTTTCAAGTCATTCCGAATAAAAGCTTCGGCGACACAGTCTTGGGATGGTGCGCAATCAATTGAATCACTAGGTTTATTTGAAGTTACCCAAACTTTAAACGCGAAGTTAAAAAACTTTGTTTTCAAAGTCGGTTGTCAAAAGTTCTCGAAAACCACTCAACCGATACAATTCACGAGGACTTGAACGAAGGATTTTTTTTTCACTCACAACTATTTTAAGAAAAAAGATGTTGGGCAAATTTTACCAAAATTAGCATTTTTTTGTAAAAAAGGTCTTCCCAAAATCCAAATTTAAATTTTTTTTCCCCCCTTCGTCCAAATTCTAGTTTAGTTCAGACCATAAAACACGAATCATTTTTTTTCACTTCTGATGATCCTGTCACGAGTTCTACTGTCAACGTGGACGCACCTTTTTTTCGAGGGATCACCGGAAATGTCGTCACAATGAAGGAGTTTTGAATATTTTCCTTTGAAAATTTAAGAAATTCTTCAATTCAAATGTATATCTATATGTTCCACCTTCTTTGTGAGCGCATGGCGCTTAACATAGCTGGGGTTGATGCTATGAAGAAATTAAACTTATCAAGACCGATATTATAGTGGCACAGCAAGCCTTTACTTAACTGACATTTACGTTTAGAACCCATAGAACCTTTAAGGCCACAAACATTTTCAGGTAGTGCCGTGAGATATTTAGCAGAACATTGGGTCTTAGCACTAGACTTGATCACTGATAAAATATGAGTACAATAAGAGCCTACCTTACGCTGTGGTTTGGTGGCCAAGAGTAAATAAATATTAAGCATAAACGGTGCAGTCATCACCTAAAGCACAGCTTCTTCAGCCATTGTATTCATGAAATATATATTTTTTTGTCACAAATAGAAGGGACCAACAGTTTCATGCGAAATCCTAAGGACAATTTTACTTTGGTGAAGCTTTTACTCTTGGATATTTGTCAGACTTTTGGCCGAGTAGGGGTCGGATAAAATTATTTTAATCCTTGAGATAAATGAGGAGTGTAAAAGGCGCTGCACTGCTTATGCATAGATCACGAAGCTGAGATGCCTTGATATGAAGCCTTTCTAAATACCAATTTGAATTCAAATTGATTTGAACCCTCTGGAGGAATCTTCTAATCCATTGCAAAAGATTATAGTCGATTCCAAATCTCACATTTTCAACAAAAGCGCGGCATGCCAACTCTGATAAAAGTCTTTGAAATATCAAGTGCAACATGGTAAAGATATTGCTGCCACTTCTCGGTTAGATATGTACATCATTAAATCGCCTGTGGACCTCTGTCTGTGAAAATCAGTTTTTTTCTTTGGATGACGATTTATCAGTTATTCCTTGACCGTGGAATAGCGGCATAAATGCAAGTTGTCGATAGGAGAGAGGGTAAGCTAAGGTTTTTTTGTGACGGACTAAGCAATTTTATCTTCTCAAAATAGTGAATAGTCGGTTTTTTTTTACAAAACATAAAAGAACGTCTAAATATTTAAGTAGTGATGAATTTCACATGAATCGAGGAACCACAATGTGACCTTACGATCCAAATAATACACTACAACTGCACCATTTCCATCCGAAAATGTAACTATCTACCAAATCCAGTACTGCACCAAAATCACTTTCAAAATTTTAGCTGTCACTGTGTTGCAGAGATTTTATAGCTTGATCTACTGGTCTAACCAAGGATTAAAATTAAAGAACTTTCACCTCCCACCGCCCGCTTAACTTTTCAATATAAGACAATGCGTCCATCTCCAACACGCAATACCATAACTCTCTTTCTCTCTCTCTGCGTGTTCGGAATAGAACAACGTATTGGACATTTGGACCATGCCAGTGACATTATTCTTGCACAGACATAGCATACATTATGGGAATTCTTCATATTATTTACATATGTACGGTACCGTACGTACAATTGAACAGAATATATCCATCCAAGTTAAATTGAATTTTTTTATCCCGCAATTTGCTTTCGTCCAGGCTGTGTGATCTCCCACCAGCTCGTCGTGTCCATGTCCGAGTCGAGGAAAATCATTATCACAGCACACTCGGCCACCAAACATTTAGTGCGGCATACTGAATGGACTTGGCTGCACATGAACCCAAAAAAGATACACACACTAAAATGTCTGAAACGTTCGCATTTATGGTCCATTCATGCGATAGCGAACAAAACGTTCCATAATCCTTTTCATCATTTGTGTAGACAACTCTCCTATGGCAGGCAGAGAAGAGTTAACTTCATTTTATGGTGATAAACTATCATCCACCATTGAGGTTCGCATTCGCATCCCCTTTTGTCGGTCGGAACCAACGCGCTCCCCAAAAACATGGGGCTCTGAAGCGCACATGTGTGGACGCGTGTTCCACTAACATATTCAAAATGATTTACGAGCATATTAACGCTCGAAACAGGTTCCGTCTGTGTGTGGGTGGGTTGCTTGGTATTGTGCGTTGCTGTTGAGAATAAGAATATTTCCGTTTATTCTTTTTTTTTTTTGTCATTGGCTTCGGTGTGCACTACATAAGTGTAGTATAAGCTGTCGAAAACAGACAGAGCTTAGCTCGCACTCTTTGAAGCATCGTCATCGTCGTCGTTCATTAAATGAGGGAGCAAAACATAATAAAGGGGAGAACCGGGAATACCTTACCTACACCTTACATTTTAAAAAGTAATAGAATTTTGATTGTATCAGTGTAACGTGTTAGCGCGCATCGCACCGACAGCGAACAACATCAAGAGGAGTGAGTGCTGCAAATCGATTTGAAGTACTCGTCGAACATACATATAGATATTTTTATCGATAAGGTCAAGGAGAAAGTACTCAAACATTAGACTTTTCCTTTTGAAATGGGCGAGAGCGTAGAGTGGGCTTCAGCTTCAGCTTCAGCAGGAATGGAGGAACTAGAGAGAATTTTTGCGCGTGAATCGATGACTATGACAAGGAAATGTGTTACGTTATGAGTGCTCCTTTTATTTGGTACTAAAAAGTGATTTAAAATTGTTTTTAAATGGTTGCAACCTTTATGACATTTAACCGGGTGGAGGAGGAGAAGGAGGAAGAATGTGACAAATATGTAGGTTTTTTTTTATTCCTATAAGATAGGGTTTGTTTTCTTCGTAAAATTACTAATAAATCTCGAAGCAGAAAGTAGACGAGAGCAATAATAATTTAGTCTCTAGGTACAGATGTTTTTTCGCAATGCAAAACGATAAACGGTGGAATTTCGAGAACGTTTGTTGGTTGATTTATGTAGTCAAGTCATAAAAAATATGTTCATAACAAAGTGGCATATATGACTAAATATGCTGTGCGCGCCATTTAATGTGGAAAAATATTGCTTTTTAACGAAGTATTGGTAATGATTTCGTAATTTATTGCTTGTAGAACTAAAAGAATGTGAAATAAATGAAATAAAAATACAGGGCTCCTGTCAAGACCAGTTGCCAGGTTGGAATTTTGATTTAAGATTGCCTAGGACTTGACTTGATTGCTGATCACGAAATAAGTGGGTGAAATAATTTAGATAGTCGATTTAACTTTCACTATAGGTTGGATAAACGGTGTCGGCAAAAGTTACGAAGGAGGATCCACATACCTTACTTGAACTACTTTGACACATTTTATTTTCAGCTGAGGTAAGAATGGAGCTCTCAGGACGGGTTAGGGTTCTGAAAAAGAAATGGTACGGTCCAATGGTAGCATTTACATCGCCAAAGGTCAAATTTACCTGAAAAGTACGAATACTTCAGGGGACTTCTTTTGCGGGCTAGAAACGACAACAGTTAACGGCTACCGAATAATTGATTTTGCAGCTTGTAAAGAAATAAGTAGCAAACGATTTTCAGGGCTCGCAGCCTGGCGCTCTCTAGACGCTCTAAATGGACCATGTGCGCTTATCAATACAAGGCACCCATCTAGCATCTTCAACATGCATACCTTCGCAGGCGTATATAATATATCAATTCTGGACACTTTCATGGTGCAGGATACGGCAAAAACTCCAGACCTTACAGATTTTTACATTCTAAAAGGTATTTCCGAAAACTATGTTAAAGTTGAGGAATGTTTCGATCTGTCTTATGACCAATCGCCTGCCATTTTGACAATTAGCGGCTGCCTATTGAAAAAGGAGGGTCCAACCAGGCTTACTAGTGTATCAACTTAATGGAACTCCTTTAAATCAAAAATCGATCATAACGTGTCTCTTCAAACGCCATTTGAACTTGAATTAGAAGTCGATCAATTTATCGGAGTCATACAAAGTTCAGCCTAGTTGAAGGTCTCACCGAGGATAAAGAGTTCGAACTACTAACCGCGGAAAGCTATGAATGGTATTAAGAAGCCAAAATCGCAAGCGCCTCCCATCAGAAAAAATAATGGCAAAGCCGACATATTTGCGGAGCGCTTAGAAGAAACTTTTAAGCCCTTTGACGGTCAAGAGCTAATTAAGGACACGGTCTTAGCCGGGACACCAGACAATTTTAAAATAAAAACTGTATCACTGATTGAACTGTGTTGTGAAGTACAAAAATTGATACTAAACAAAGCTCCTGGATACGATTTTATTACGGGACAGGTTCTAAAAGAGTTGCCTAGGAAAGCACTAAATATGTTCGTTTATCTCATCAATGCTTCGTTTAGGTTATTATATGTTCCACGACAATGGAAAGTAGCTAAGGTCATAATGGTCCCAAGCCGGGAAAATCCCCATATCACCAATCACCATTACCAATTCAGGTTCAGGAATAACCAATGAAATCGAAAAAGCCCTCGAGGAGAAAAAAATACGTCTCACAGGCTTTTAATAAAGTATGGCAGCCTTTCCAAGGCAGTTAAGTGAAATATTAAGTACTTATTCAGCGGACAAACTCTTCCGTGTTAAGCACGGAAACGAATATTCCGAATTCAAAGGAATCGCAGCAGGAGTTCCACAAGGAAGCGTCATAGGTCCGATTATGTTTTAAATCTATACTCGAGATATCCCGCAGGAAGAAAACACAACTGTAGCTATGTTTGCGGATGATACCGTGCGGATTGGCCGTGAGTAATGCGGTTGAATCAGGTTGTCAGTCAACAGGGTTTTTGAGTGGACAAAATCTAACTTACAGAAATCTAAATACGATACCCATTTTTATAAACCCCGTACAAATTCCGTACGCAAATAAAGCTAAATATTTGGGAATGACATTAGATGCGAAACTAAAATGGAAATCGCACGTAAAGAAGAAACGGGGAGGGCCCTTTATGTGCATGCAAAACAAGCAGCTTTTATACAAGCAAGAAGAATTGTTTAAGCCCCGTGGTATATTCGAAACGCAGTTTACCCCCCGTAATCCGACAAACCTTTTGCAGGGCATTGTCGAACTATCGAATTTGTCGAATTATAGAGTACACCCTAAGACCGTTCGGAATTTTTTACAAAAGGGTACCTTGACAAATTACGCGTCGAGTACAATAGTGGTGGCGCGTAAAAGTTGTAACCTGTTCAATCATTCATTATATACATTAGCGAAGATTGTAAAACAAATATTCTATATATAGTAATAGATAGAATTACAGGGGCGCCGGATTAGACGGAGTCCGGATTACCGGGAGATGTGGCAACCTTCGAAGATGAAATAAAATCATTTGCCCGCTACGGACACGTCGTCGAGGTCTTCCAAATAATGAAATGATATACATTTTGAAAGATTAAAATTTAGTGCGCCGACTTCAAAGGCTAAAACCATTTAAATTAGAACAATAAAATCTAACCGCGTGTTTTTGGCGGTACAAGAAAGTGACTCCGATGGGAAGCTGCCTGGCAAACGTGAATATGAATTACTAAACCTAAACTAGTAGATACTAGTAGATACTAAGAAATAACCTAGTTGTAGTATAAGGTAATTTGAAGAGATGTGTTTTTAGTGAGTAAGAATCTGGAATCTGTCTCATGGAAGATTTTCAAATAAAACAAAAAACTAAATTATACAGAGCTCAACTATCTAACCAAAAAAAGATCTACTGGCTTTAGGACGGGAATACAGGAATGCGTGGAAACCTAATCACCGATGGGCAGAGAATAATAGATACATTTAAGCAGCTGTTAAAAGGGCATAATGAAGAGAGAGTGATAGGGTAAAATGTTGAGGGTGAACCCATCTGCAACAAACTTATCTTCACGTATCAGTGTGGCTTTTGGCGGGGAGGATCGAATGAAGACCAAATCTTTACACCAAGGCATATACTGGAAAAAACAACCAACAATGCAACCGGCTACGGCTAGATGTTGCTATTGACAGAAGCAACTACGAGGTAATTATTGACATCCTAGTAGAGATCCGGCGCAGAATTTCCTTTGAAAAACGCGACTACTGCGGACAAAAATTATGAGAGGAGAGTTTATATTGGGTTTTTTTCGAAAGAAGGATGGAGAAAAAGATGCAACCGCGTACTACATAAGCTGTATCAAGATGTGGATGCAGTCCAAAAAGCTCAAAACAAAGGACAATTTTAAGTCTGTTTTCTTTCGTTATTTAAGCAAAAAGCTAGTGCCCCTTTCCGGACGAAACTTTAAATTGAAGTCACAACTTTTCAGCAATTAAAACGAGCTCCAACTCTTTAGCTGAATGCCAATAAAACAATCGGGCCCTTAAGCTAGGTTAATTGCCTCGGAAACCTTAAGAAAATAGTTACTGATCAATTTGAATGATCTAAATGTGTTGCAATAAAATTAGTTTCCATCAGGAAATATATAAACAGATCAAATGGTACAAGCATGTATCTTCAATGCGAAACCTATTGCATAATCGCACAGCACATGCCACAGCTAATCCATCCGTCTGTTCCGCATGTATACAAGAAAATGTAGCTCTCATAAGGCCAACAATTTCTTGTTCGAATTGTGAGACTGTCGCGCACTGCAACAAATGTTTCACGAGCTAAAATGCACCTAATTAGCAAAGAAGCTAGAAAACACACACACACAGTTTGACAACTTGATAAGTAGCTCCATGTTTTACTTTATATCTGCAGTCGTACTCGCGCGAGCAGATCATGTAGCTACAAGGGAAAAACATAATGTCAACGAGGAATTACATAATTGGCAAAACGGGAAAAACGGGAGGCCACGAATCTTATTCCCAAATAGACATAGCCACACTATTTAACGGATATAGAAAGATATCATCATCATCATCATCATCATGGGCACAGCGATTACCAGTCCTCATCATCTTCATCAGCGTGTCCCCATCACTGATCTATTATTACAGTAGTTCGAGATGCGATTAGAAAATACCAAACCAGTCGCAACGAACGGGCACCAAAGCAATGTCTTTCTTTTCTGGCCACACAGTAGTTGCCAAGCAACTTATTTCTTCGTGGCTGGCTAATATAATGGCCTGTACCGGTACCATGAACGACGATGAAGCCGCCAAGCACAATGGGCGCAGAACGAGAGAGAGAAAAACCATTGTGAAGTGGTAGTAGATTAAAACTGCCAACAAAATTATATTTAATTTCTTAATATTTACTTCCTCGGGCTCTGTCTCCGGCGGCAGTGGCAGAGAGTTCGGTTCAGATTAACCCATTGTGGTGGCAGAGGCAGAGGTGAGTAATCAAACTAAACAAAAAAAAAACTAAATAACTTAAACATCTGTGCTATGTGTCTATGGTGCACAGAGTGAACAGTACAGCGAAGTAAGAGTAATAGATAAATAGATACATAGATAGATACTTACTCAGTGTTACATTGTAGGTTTTCTGTAGATCGACTTGCCCACGTAACGCCCGCAATCGACGCAATTTAGACTCTTGCGCTTCGACACGTTCACGTAACCGTCGCAAGCGTTCACCCTCAGCGGCTGCCGCAGCCCCACGTACTTCTTGAGCTTTAAGGAATCGCAAACGTTGTTCTTTGGCTGCGAGCAGCTGATGCTGCGAATCGATTTGTTGTTGCTGCCGGAGTGCCATTGCCCTAAGTTCGGCAGATGTTGGCCTTCCAGGCACCTAAAAGTCGAAGAAAAAAAAAAACCAAAATGAAACAAACAAAATAAAAATATTAATAAAAGCATTTTTCCGTTATTTAAATTCAAAATATGGTAAGTGAGCTTGTCGTAGGTGTAAGTGCGGAAGAGACGAAACCCAGAGGCAGCTACAAAAAAAAAAATAAACAAAATTCGAAATAGCTGTGGTGGTACACCCTATACGCCGTCACCGTATGAATGTCTCTAAATATTTCATGCAACCACGTACGTACCTACTATATGTTCCTGATAGCGGTGTTGGTGGTTTCGCTTTTGGGTTTATTCTGCCACTGAATCTAATCAGGGGAACATTTCGGTGAGTGTCACGATACTGTATGTCGTTTGTTGCAATTAAATGCTGGGTGAGAGAAAACGAGCATTTGGAATGGATGTGTCACGCACAAAGGAGGCGATACGGTACCATCAAGTGTGGGGGTGGTGTGGTGATACCTATGTATATGTTTTTTTTTTTTTTTTTTATGGAATTGAATTAATTTCATGAGTGGCATTTTTTTTAATATTCCTTAGCAGATGAGCATAAAAACAAAGTAGCTGCCATTCGAACAGATACGTAGATGTATGTGTCTGCTGTTAAATGGGATGGAAGCTGCTTGAACAAAAGACGTTGGAGAGCGATATATGTATGAACCTAGGAAGATAAGCAAACGACAAAAACCATATGGGTGCATTTAAATGCTGCATCCTTGAGATTTATTACGACAATCCCTCGGAATTAAGAGAGAATGGTGATTTTGTTTTATGAGTGACAAAAAAATTGTTAAAGTACGAAATATGGTTGTGTGATGGTCGTTTGTGAATCTGCGATGATTAGATGTCATATTAGATTTTCGGCTTTGTTTGAGGGAATGAATTATTTTTTTGTTTTATAAAATCTTAGACAATTTAATTTAAGGTTAGGTTTGGTGATGAGGAGGGTCAAAAGTGATGCAGTTATTTAAATAAACAGGGGTTAAAGTGATTTGTATTGTATTTTTGATTGGGGTGATCCAGAGACTGCAAACCACTTAGACCGTGTCGCCCATGTTGTACTTCAGCTAGGAACGTAGATCGGTCAACTTGTCAGTGATTCAATAAAGCGATCAAGACTAGCTGGTCCATCGTCCATCGCTCATTGCCATGAAGAAAGTTAGCTTGGGGTTTGGGCAAATGTGAGCATATGAGCAGCACCCTATGGATATTTAAGGACTAATAAAAGCGGATTATAAAAACTGCCTGGCAAAAACAACAGCTATTTTATATCCGTGACCAAAGGGGATGATTTTGTGTAGCTTACATGGCTCATTCTAACTCAGATCTGTGTAAGACAATTTGGTAGGGTAATTAAACACTAAGGGGATTTTTAATGACCTTATAATGAAGTAACACAGTGCGGGCATTAGGGAAGTGAAGGATTAGGAAAAGGGATATATCGATGCACGTTGGTTTTAAATGTCTGTAAACTGTAATGTGAGGGAAAAACAGAGCGGGGTAGAGCATTCCACATTCGCGTTGTACGGTTAAGAAACGAATCCTTGTATTTCACTGTACGTCCGAATACAGGCTTAAGGGTAAACTGATGTGCATTCCTAGTATGGCGAGTATTGCGGTTGAATTGCTGTAGGGGTGGAATGCAACTGGCAATTTCATTTGAGCACTTGTGGTAGAAATACCGATAAAACAATGACAAGCAGGTGACATTACGACGATGACTAAGAGAGTCAAGTGATTTGGCGATGTCTCGATCGCCAATAAGTTTTACCGCACGTTTTTGGATCCTGTCAAGTAGCTCCAAATATGTAATTGGAGCACCGGACCAGATATGAGCATTATACTCAAGTTTGGGGCGAATAAACGCCTTATAAATGTTTGCCAGATCAGAAGGAGTGAAATATTTCTTGCATCGCTTAAGGAAGCCTAGACATTTCGCAGCGTTCTTGGCGACATCGAATATGTGGCCATTCCAACGAAGGTTGTCATTAACACACATACCGAGAATGGAAAGTCGTTCGGTTTCAACGATGAAAATGCCATCCATGGATAATGGCAGAGAATTAGGGTTTCGCTTCAATGACAGCAGACATCATTGCGTTTTGGAAGCATTAAATTCCACTCTGTTGGTTTTACCCCATTTAAGTATGCTGTCGAGATGGGAATTTAATGAACTTAACATACGTTGCTGTTCCAGTTCAACGCCCGAAGATGAGGGGCGTTGCCCAAGAAACGAATATGTAAAGCTGAGGGTGCTGTCATCGGCGAAGGAATGAATAGGATTAGAAGTAACAGAGAGGAGATCATTTATAAAAATGAGAAAGAGAGTCGGAGACAAAACGGAGCATTGGGGAACACCAGCATTTATGTGGTAAGTTGCAGACTTGAAACCGTCCAAAACGACTTGAATTGAACGGTCCGAAAGGTAATTTTTAATCCATTGAAGAAAGGTATCATCGATCCCAAATGCACGCATTTTCGACAAGAGAGTTTGATGCCAAACTCTGTCAAATGCCTTTGAAATATCAAGCGCAACGACCTTGCTTTCACCACCATGGTGAATAGATTGGTTCCACTTTTCGGTTAGATAAGTCATCAAATCACCAGTGGACCTGTTGCTGCGAAAACCGTACTACCGGTCATTAAGAAGTTTTCGGGATTCGAGATATTTCATAAGCTGACGATTTATCAGCGTTTCCATGACCTTGGAAGGAAGGGACGTAAATGCAATTGGTCGATAGGAGGTGGGAGAGGAAGATTCGCCTTTTTTGGGACTAGCTGGACAAATGCTGTTTTTCACCTTCTCGGAAAGAGCCCTGAAGAATAGGACAGATAGAAAAGCTTACGCAGTGGTTTTGCCAGCGTGGAAGAACACCTCTTCAGAACAATAGGGGAAATACTATCCTGGACCAGCGGATTTATGTATGTAGAGATCTTGAAGAACTCTTGCCTCTGTACGAGTGCGAAAATGAATGGGTCCCATAGAATATTCTACGCGCTCGAGTACAGGGGGAGATAAAGCACAATCTGGCAGCGTTGAGCTAGCTGCCAAATGAGCAGCAAGCAGATTGGCTTTATCCGAAGAGCTGACAGCTGGGATGTTATTGCAAATGAGTGTCGGGATAGATGACACACAAAAAGCTTCAATGCATTAGTAATTATAGACTGATGGAAGCCTATTCAAGATGCTATATTTGACCAGCGTTTTGCGATACTGAGAAGAATGGGCCTTACAATCTGCATCTAATTTAAATTGACTTTCATGTGACTTGAAAAATATTTGAAAGGTACTTGAAAGAATTGTGTAAATCACTTACATACGCCCACCATATTGATATCATTGGTACGACACAGCGAGCTGTCAATGGTGCGTTTGCGAGTATATTAACACGACCGTCAAAATTAAGTCAGAATAAAGTATTTGACTTTTGAGATACTAAGGAACTACCTTGGTTCTGCTACAACAGCACCTAAGGAGAGTTTATAAAAGATGTTGAAATTCCAAATTTCAAACAAATTTTAAAGGGATGAAGATATCCTTGGTCGTTTCAAGGAAAGATTGCGTTGAAGGGTGTGGGAGGCAACTATTCATCTTCAATATTGACATTTTAGATGACTGAGTCATGTGTAGCTCCAGAACATGAACGCTCCACCTTGCAGAATCTTCGACACTTATCCAGAGGAGATTCGACACAATAGAGAATTCCTTGCATTTGGAGGAGCGCACAAGGGAACCTTAACGAACATTAAGTGCGTTAGCCAAAGTTTGCCAAAGACCGGGCTAATTCTAGATTCAAATTAGTTAAAGCCAGTGACGGTACGTCATAGAGACATTTTAGACACTGTCTACCCAAAAAAATGAAGATGGAAACAAAAATCAACAATGCTTATAATAAACCCAAGAGTTAAAGAGCCAAAACGCATTTCCGTCTTGTCAACACCTACACTCCTCTTTCCTCTGTCTCTCTTGGCTCAACATTACACAAAATAACTCTTATTTTCAGATTATTCAAATTATAAACCATTATGTCTACCCTGGAAATTTTGATGCCGCACTTCACTGGTTAAAGCCCAGTTCCACCCCGCAAAACTGAATTTCCGATCTTCGATCAGAACTGCAGCAGCAGCTCAGTTTTCATTTCACTTGTTGTGAAAGTCCAAAGCTTTTTAAGCAAAACTTACTAAAAAAAATTGTATATACCTTCGCACGTATATGGTGGTTGGAGAAGCTAGGCTTTAGGGCCTTTAAGTGATACCCAAAGTAAGCACATTCTGGATATTTGGATATTTCCAAATCTTACTTACACATGAATTTACGGACTTTCTATTAGGTAAAATCAACACCATTAGGGAGACCAATACGGAGGACATCCCAATACTCACAGCGGATGAACTCATAAGTGCATGTAAGAAGATAGGCGACAGTAAAGCGCCCGGACCTAATGGCATTCCAAATAAAGCACTGAAAGCAGCTATCCACAAGAGGCCAGACATGTTTATGGAAATAATTCAAAAATGACTTCAAGAAGGAGTTTTCCCCGGATGCTTGGAAACTAACGGGTGATCCAAGTAGAGATACTTTTTTCAATAGCCTTTTTTGACAGATCACGTGTGAGTCGTGTCATGCTGTCATGTTATTTTTGTTTCGTATTGCTTGGCATTTCATAATGGAAAGACTTACGCGTGAACAACGTTTACAAATTGTTCAACTTTATTATGAAAATTCACGTTGTGTGGGGAATGTGTTTCGTGCACTTCGCTCAACTTATGGTCAACATAATCGGCCTACTGAGCTTACTATTCGCAACACCATCACCCATTTTGAGACCCAGCATTCATTATTGGATAATATTCGACCGAATAGACCACGTCCAGCACACTCTGAAGAAAATATAGCGGCCGTAGCTGAGAGTGTACACGAAGACCGTAGAGAGTCGATTCGGCGCCGTTCGCAGCAACTCGGACTGACGTATGGAACGACTTGGCGCATTTTACGTCAAGATCTTATATTGAAAGCGTACAAAATACAGCTTGTGCAACAACTGAAGCCGCTCGACCTTCCCAAGCGACATCGCTTCGCTCTATGGGCTCTTGAAAAGTTCCAAAAAGATCCGACGTTTTCGAGGCAAATTTTGCTTAGCGATGAGGCCCATTTCTGGCTCAATGGGTATGTAAACAAACAAAATTGCCGCATTTGGGACGAAGAGCAACCTGAAGAGATTGAAGAACTGCCACTTCATCCAGAAAAAACAACGGTTTGGTGTGGTTCGTGGGCCGGTGGAATCATCGGTCCATATTTCTTTAAAAATTATGCCGGTGCGAACATAACCGTCAATGGCGACCGTTATCGTGCCATGATAACCGACTATTTGATGCCTGAAATTGAAGCTCGTGATCTCGGCGACATTTGGTTTCAGCAAGACGGCGCCACTTCCCACACATCGCACCAATCAATGGACTTATTGAGAGAACATTTCGGTGAGCACATAATTTCACGTTTTGGGCCGGTCGATTGGCCACCAAGATCGTGTGATATCACACCGTTAGACTTTTTCCTGTGGGGATATGTAAAGTCAAAAGCTTATGCGGACAAATCCGCTTCGATTCAGGCCTTGGAGGAAAACATCACGCGTGTCATTCGCCAGTTACCAGTCGAAATGCTCGAACGAGTGATCGAAAATTGGACTCAACGGATGGACCATCTGCGACGTAGCAACGGACAACATTTGATAGACATAATCTTCAAAAAATAAATGCCAAAGAATATTCTTTCAAATGATAATAAACATTCTCCATTAAATTTGAATTTTCTGTGTTTTTTTCTTTAAAAAAGTGGGGAACCTCGAAATGGATCACCCTTTATAACACCTAGTCCTGCTTCCAAAGGGAAACAAGCCACCTAGGGGAACCTTCTAGACACAATGGGAAAGATACTGGAACGGATAGTATATGCTAGTTGCTCGCGGTAGCAGAAGAGAGAGGAGCTCTATCAGACTATCAGTTTGGGTTTAGAAAATCGCGGTCTACTGTTCAAGTCGTAAAAACTGTGGTCGACATTGCGGCCGAAGCGATACAAGGAGAAAGATGGCGGTATGGTACAAAAAAATACTGTGTAGTGGTGACGTTGGACATCAAAAATGCCTTTGACTCGGCAAACTGGGCCTTCATCAGAATATCACTAGCCAGGATGGATGCGCCATATTACTTGCTGAGGATAGTAGAAAACTACTTTACCAGCAGAAAAGTGAGGTATGAAACTGATGAAGGCTTGAAATACTACAGGGTTTCAGCTGGGGTTCCACAAGGATCAGTACTCGGCCCACTCCTATGGAACAATATGTATGACGGAGTCTTAAGGCTTATGTTGCCGCAAGGAGTTCAAGTAGTTGGATTTGCAGATCCATTTGCAGAAAACTGTCGTCCGCATACAGACTCAGTGCATTAAGAGCGATCTGTGGATTTCGAACAATCTCGGATGAAGCAGCCTTTGTGATAGCAGGAATGGTTCCGATTGACATTCTCGGGGACGAAATGTTGAGAAATTATAATAGAAGAACCCCAGGGCGACGGGATGCAGGTGAAATTGCGAGTATAAAAGGAGATGAGCGAGCGGCTTCAACAGCCCTCTGGCAAGCCATGTGGGATAATAGTACAAAACACAGAAGGACCTATAAGTTGATCCCGAATATCGGGACCTAGGCAAAACGAGCACATGCGAATAACAACTACGCAGTTCCTGTCTGGTCACTGCGGCTGTCGCAAAAATCTGCACCGATTTGGGCACGATAGCTCCCCTTTGTGCCCAGAATGCTCAAACGAGAAGGAAGATACGGAGCACGTCATATTTCATTGCCGGCGTTTTTCGCAGTGGAGAATTAATCTGCCCAATCCAAAACTAATCATAGACTAAATGTTGCAGTCGGAGGAAAATTGGATGGAAATCGGTATACTTGTGATAATTGTGCTAAAATAGCTTAGAAGAATAGAAAGAATTAGACGAGCTGAAGAAGCAAGTACAAGAAGAATAGCATAAATTGCTTACCAGCTCCGCGAAGTAATACCTAATGGCAGTCCCGCGGGGAGAGTGGTTAAAGGACGTACTGGTGTGGGGCGCACTCTTGGCATCGAATATTATGGTGTTGCGAATCGTGCATGTTAGTGGCACGGGCTACCGCATCTTTAGAAGATTACCACATCCATTGGCGCAACCAAGAAAAAAACCTAACTTCCTATCTCCGTCAACTACCTTTTTAAAAAGTCGGCAAAAGGTGCACATAAGCAGGTTGTGCACCAAAGATCAAGAAAGAGTGGAACTCATTCTATGCGAGTGACCTTTCATTGCACAGAGAAGGTTCAAAAACTTCAATAGAAGCCTAATTGCGTCTTAAAATAAAGCCAATACGTGATGGGAGGCTTGAAGGCTACACTGAAGGCAGACTTTACGGCTCGAACGCAGCCTTTAAATTGACAGGAAATAGTTGTTAAATGTTTGCTTAAACAAAATTCCCCGCAGTTTGTAAAAAGGTATCAATAGAATTCTAGGCAAAACCTACGTCCACTCAGTGTTGACCTTTCTCTCCATCGAATTCAAAAACCGCCATACCTGTTTCTTCATATAACAAATAAAAACTTCATGCAAACAAATTGCCATCGAAGGCGAATGCCAGTTGTCAAACACTTATTAATTCAACAGAAAAACAAAAACGAAACAAAATAAACGGTTCAATCTAAAACAAGTTACCTTATTTTGTCTGACAATGGTTGCGGTTCCAATCCTTGGCTCCGATGTCACAACAATTGTAGTTGCACTACGCTTTTGTGGTATAGAAGATGGGGCCATTTTTGGCAGATTGCCAGAAACCGGTCGACAAACACAGGTTAACATATTTTTTTTTTTTTTTTAATTTTTTTCCAAATTTTTGGTCACAATTTTTGTAGTCTTATACAATAAGTAGCACTTTTAAAATATAACACAATTTTGTTTTAGTTTTGTTTTTTATTTAAAGAAACCTTTTAAAGGATATTATTGCCATACAATTAGAAATACGCATAGACAAAAGAAAACAGTTTAATCACAGATCACTGCAAATGAGACAAACAGAATGAATAATGAAGAAAAGAAACAAAAACTATACAAGTAAAAACAAAGATAAATATGTATAACGAAAAAAAAAACTTCTCGCTAAAAGTTAATTTACTAAATTGACAGAAAGTACTGTGGATGTGAGTCCTTGCTGCGAGCAGGAAGCACGAATAAAATAGTTGGATAAACACTGCCTAGTTAACTTTCCTAAGATAAATATTCAATGGGTGACGTCGACGAGGGAGTGGGCGGCTGTCATACTCAAAAGTAAGGACACGCTTCCGTATGTTAACATTTACAATGACGACGACGGCTGGGCCCAAAGGATACCCCACTGGTTCATAGAAGAAGGACATATGACTATGAGTGTACGTGGAGTATGATGGAGCACATGAACAATGTGTATTTGTACTTAACGTTGGCATTTTTTGTTTAACTTTGTTGAATGATATGCTATGTCGCCGGAAGAAAAGCTAACAAATGTTCAAGTGGAGAAGGAGGATGAACTAATTTAAACTGCATAACGAATTTGATAGAGTTCTTTACCTAAAAAAAAAACTGGGAGTGGGTGTAGGAAGTCGATTGCATGTGCAATGCAGTGACTTCTCTAAGGCTTTCGACAAGATGTGACATGACTTAATCGCATTTAAGATAAGGCTTTATGAGCTCCTAGCAGTTTTCGTAAAGTGGGTTGTCTCTTACTTTCGAACAAATCAAATTTAGATTTTCGGTGGCCGAAACCATCCTTTCCCGATCAGTTTTGAAAATCATTTAGTGAATTTTAGTTCATTGAATAATCCGAAATAGAATGTTAATAAACTTAACTAAGAGCGTCTCAAGTCTATTATCGGGGAAGGTGAATAAGCAGTTTTTGCTGGAGTAGAAATTCAGCCCAGAGCCCACTTTTGAGCGAGATAGTCGTACTTCGACAGATAAATCCTCAAAGAAGAAAATTCTAAGTTTCAAGGTATTCAGTCTCTGATTAAAGCCATCACTCTGAAGACAAGTATCTCCTTTGTAAAAAAGGAACTACAAGCAAAAAAACAGGAGAAGAGGAGAAAGACCTACGTTAATGGATGTTCCAAAATCATTTAGCCCATAGGTAGGTAGGTAAAGTGGCGGTTGCAAGCCATACGCCAAAGCTATTGCGCCGTTTTGTTCGTTGTGGTCTTTTAAATATCAGGTTGAAGGTGTGTCGGTGGACTCAGATCGACATGGTGGAATTGAGGAATGTTATGAAACCGATATCTGATGTCTCAGAAAGGTCGTCAAAGAATGGTTTCCCTCATGGGAGGTGAAATATGGTTTCATTTTCATTAACGTCGTCACAACGAGGAAAGGTCCGGCCAGCTCGTCGGCTCTCTCATTTCCGAGAACCCAGATGAGAGTGATTCTAAAGCGGCTACCTTGCCAGTAACTCTCTGCACTCCCTGACGAGCTTGAACGTTGTCTTGGTTGAGATGAGGGCATTGATCGCAGCAGTCGTCGAGAGAATTGCTGTGTAGTTTTGGGTTTATGCGCTATATAAAAGCATCTTGGAACTCAGTCTGAAAGACGATCGATGAGTTCGGGAGCCGGAGGGAAACGGATGTATGTAATTCGTCCGAAAAAACACTCGTCCCCACTCCACTGTCCATAATGGACCCGTCAGTGAAGATGGTTAGAACGAGTTCTTTGATAACAGTGTCTGCCTCCCATTCTGACCTGGACGGGAAAGTTTTCTGGAAGTTAAGTTTTTCGTTTAATGCTGTCAGTAGATATTGATAATACGCTCCTGGGTACTGAAACACGTAAGGTCTTGCGGACTGACGGCCGGCTACTGAAACAACTGATTTAATATGCAGATCCAGTTGTGACATGCTCAGAATCACATAACTGTAGGGCTCCCGTGGTCCCAATTGCAGCCGTTCTCTGGACTCTTAGCTTTACTTAGGGTGGGCCGCCATACCACCGACCAGTTAAATTGAGCCCTTATTGAGAGGAGAATTTAGTCCAAGAGAGCCAAACACACAAAGTAGTTTTGTCCATGGTTTGGGGCATTAAGCCATTTTGTCTTCCCTCCCTGTACTTATGCATCGTAGTATAAGTTCAGTGCCTCGGTGGTTAGTGCGTTGGACTACTAAGAAACGAAACAAACACAAACATAAATAGACATAACAGCGCAGAGCAAAGGTAGAACTAAGTATCGAGCCAGGAGAGAAAAACTAGAAAGAAAAGGGGATTGGTAATATCCCAGCTCAAGCAAATCGAAGTGTCCCGCAATCAAAACAATGTGTTTTACATCGAAGCAAAGCCAAAAGCGGCTGTCTTCAAGCCCGGAACGAGAGTTTCTTTTTCGTAATCGTGATGGAAACCAAGGTATCGAAGATCTTTAAACTGTAAATGTGTTGAAGCAGCATTTCCAGTAGCTGCTAAATAGGTCCTATGTCGAGAATGTGATAGGGCCAGAACTCTCAAGAAGTCAAGAAGTCAAGACACACCTTTATTTGATTTCGGGATCAAGACCAAATTGATTCATCTGTGTGGCTTTCAAAAACTCGCTATGCAATATGCAATTTAGAAATAGCTTAGTGATGTCTCTCAGGCAGGGATTCTCCATTGGTCCATAGCCCGGTATATAAGTAAAAATTCCATTTTGTGTTTACTAAATATTGAGTCGTCTGCACGTACGTAAACACTCCACGACACAAATCCGATAGAGTTGTAAAAAAACACGCAAAGAACCCCCACCCTTTATCTCTGCGACAGTCATATCTTTTTTTTTACATAAATGAATATTGAAAATTTTCCACTGGATTCCCTGAATTCGATAAGAATATTAAAATCTTTTAAATTGAACCAAACTCAATATAGGGGAGAGAAAATCCTTTTGCGTCCGCAAAAATTAGTTAATTTTCTCGCGATGAAAATTGTTGTCTGCCACAAGTCGTTGTGCAAAATTCGGTGGGCCAACGAATATCATACGCCGTAATGCCTCCATTCTCCATCCACCATCCACTACTATCCACTCACAACGAAAGCCTTTCCAACCATGAGAATAAATTGGATTCAAAGCATAATGGAGAAAAGCATTTCATTAAATTTCAAGGACATCTCGATAGTTAGTAAGAGAAAAGAAGAGAAAAGTTTTCTTTTGTTCTGATTGCAAGTTTGTGATATTGAACTTTGGAATTACGAATGCAGTAGAATCTTATAATTGCAGTGTATATTTTTTTTTTCTTATGTACTACGTCATGTCATGATAGGAGCAGCAGCAGCAGTGTTTTAAGTGGTTCTTAGAGAGTAAGTCAATTGGACTGCAACAGGAGTTGAAATGTGTTTTTTTTTTCATTTAATTATTATTTGTCTAATTACTTGCTAAATTGTTAATGGTTTTTTTTTTTTTTGCTTTCTTTAAGTATTTTAAAATATTTATTATTCATTAATTGGATTGTTTGTAGTTTCTTGGAAAGAGTTGTTCCGTCTGAAATATTGCACATTAACGTTTTGAATTAACGATCCATTTTACTGGGTGAATGCGCATTCGATTTTAAATGATTATTCATAAATGGTGCTTGATTTTAGTAATGGAAATTATTTCCATGTAAGCAGCAATTACGAGCACCAATGCCGCTTTCAACTTATAAATATGCGCGTGCTGTATGCAGGCTGAGCTTAATGAATAAAGTGCACTGGGTCGTATGCGTAACTTTTTCGAATTAATCATACAATCATACATGCAAAGTTTCAAATCAAATTAACTCTAAATGCCAAGATCGTGATAAATTTAGACAATTTGAAGCTATAAATAGTTTGCCGTTGCTTTTTAGAGATACGTTGGGTAAAGTAAGGTTATGTCGGTGTAACAGACAAATCGTTAAACCAATTGGAGCCTGCAATCAAACTAATGTCAGTTAGATACATCATTTATATATTATTATGGGAGATACGGCTCCAAGATTTATTTTATTTTTACAAGATGTGTGTCTGAGATCACCTCTCACTTTCACCAGTTCTGGGCAGCTCCACAGGAATATATGAAGTGCTGGCGGGATAATATTCGAAGGAATTTCTTACGAGCATGTCTGTCAAACCAAAGGATAAAATGATCCACCCAAGGATGATACAAGACTCGAACAGAAGCCTGCAGGGATGAGCAGTGGATTCATATTCGATGCTGAGGATTTGGAAAGAACACTTTTGCAGACTGTTAAACGGCGGAGACAGCCAACAACCCGCTGTCAGGCGGAATGATCTGTTCAGCGTGGACAATGATAGCTAAAACTTCCGTCCACCCGACCTACACGAAGTGAGGATAGCGATATCCAAACATAAATCCAATAAAGCTGCTGGAGCGGAAGATGGCTTGGTTAGGAGCATGCACCAACATATCTGTAAAATATGGTCGGATGAAAGCATGCTCAACGAATGGAACCTCAGCATCAAGGCGTAGGATAGAGACTCTCTGAACTGCGCCAACTATAATGTGTAAACAACCTGATGACGGTGGAGAAATCTCGCCGCTCCGTCAAAGTAGGCAAGAACACCACCGAGTTGAAAACAGGTTTGAGACAAGTCGACACGCTATCATGTACTTTCTTTTACATTGTTTTGAAGCAATTGCACGAAACTCACAAGCCAACACCAGAGGCACAATTTTTCAAAAGTCCGTTCAACTACTTGACATCATTGGGAGAACGCGGCGAGCTGTCAGTGGTGCATTTGCAAGCATTGAGACGGAGGCGGCGAAGATGGGCAAAACGAAGTATATGTTGTCAACGAGAAAGGACTCTCAAAATGGGGTACTCGGACAAAACGTCACGATGGACAGATACACCTTCGAAGCAGTTAAAGACTTTGCCTGCCTAGGCTCTACTATCACTTCGCAAAATGACACCAGCGCAGTGATCACTGTTGCCAATCGCTGTTTCTCGGGCTAAGAAGGCATCTGAAAAGTAAAGCCCTCTCTCGTAGAATCAAGGAGATGTTATGTAAGACCTTAATCATCCCGGTCCTGATGTATGGTGCAGAAGCATGGACCCTGTCAAAAGCGGATGAAATCGTTCTGGAATGCTTTGAGAGAAAGATTCTTTGGGTGATATGCGGTCTAGTTTGTGACGATGGAGTGTGGAGAAGAAGATTCAACGACGCTATACAGCGACGCTGAGCCGATCAAAAGCTAAAAACACAACGGCTAAGATGTCTGGGACACGTAGGCCGTATGGACAACAACGCACCACCAGTCCCTACCTTAGGTGGCGCGGTACAATTGGAGAACGACCTCAACCAACTATGTGGGCGTTACTGGAGGCAGCTAGCGAGGGACCGAGTTGGCTGGAGGGGCTTGTTGGATGAGGCCCTGGTCCACCCCGGACTGTAAGCGCCACCAAAAGTAAAGTAAATATCCGTCACAAAAATTATAAGTCCCCGTCATCTGTTCAAAGAAATAGATTTTAGCGAATTGCAAATATGAGGAAAAAAGTGCTGTCTATGTAAGTTTTGTATGCGACAAAAATTTAAATTTATTTGAAGTTCTAATAAGCTTTTGAACTGATTTAAATGGTAAAAAAATGGTAGAGTTCTCGCCGGTGTACTTCTAACTTATGACTTAACAATGTTTTACACGGCGTAGCCGCAAGTTTTAATCGGCGTACTAGAGACACCCCTGTTTGTCCGCTCTATGTGGCAGGGCTTCGGATTGGTTCTTTCCACATTAAACTTAGGACTAGTCTCGATGATGTAGGTACATGTGCTGATTTCAATTCACCGATCATTAGCTTCTTTAGGTGTAGTGGTTGATAGATTGAAATATACTAAAGTGGACCAGGATCCGCAGGTCGACATTGAGCCCAGTTCGAGAGAAAATGTCCGCTACCATGCTGTCCGTGCACACCTCTATAGGGGAATTGTTCAGAACGGCCGGAGCCGTTTGGGATGAAGATGTAATCCAAAGGCAACGAAAGCTTTGGATTGGGATGGAATGAAGTATGGACATTGTTATCTCTTTGAGCCTTAAAATAGCTATTGATATCACAAATTTACCAAACTGTGTAGCAGTCGGTGTGGACCTTAGGGCCCCAATTCGCCCATTTCGTAAAATAATATAAGTCGGACCACCGCCAAGTACAACCACTGCAGGGTTGAAGACCTGCAACTACCTCATCCCAGCTTGTCGGGGACTGTAGGAGAATACTAGCTCGGGCTAGTCGTCTCTTCAAAATTATTTTTCTCTAGATTCTCGAAGAACCTAGCCAGACGTGGTACCACTCTTCCTCACCGTTGGGTTTCATAAAGAGGGTGCTCTTCTAGCACATTACCTCCATTGCCTGCGTCGAGGTGGAAGAATCTGACGAACTTTGCCATTTCTATGAAGATTTGGCCAGCGCTAAATAAAGGTAGAAAACATTGCCTAAATACCTAGAAAGAATGCGCGAAGACGTCACTTTGGAACCGACGTTTCTAAACTTGCCAAACTCTACAAAACTTATTGTGCGGCAGAAACATACGATAAATCTCGCAGAATGATCGATATACTAACGAACTATATTTCGTTATATAGTTTTCCTGAACTTCTGAGAACATGATACTTGTTTTTTTTTCGTGAAAAACTACCTTCGACCATTCGAACTAATAAACGAATACTTATTATTCTCAACCTCCGCTTGTGAAAGTAGTCTTTCGATTCTTATAAATTCATAGATACTAAAAATTAACGGTAGAATTTCTATTGCCCTAAACAAATATGTCATACAGCGTGAAATTTTATAGCACGATTAACACATATAATTGACACCTTTCTGTTGGTTTCTTCTTTCGTCGCATCTCATAAGTCATTCACAATAAAGAAACCGGAAGAAGGTCCGACTGCATACACCAGACACAGATTAACATGCATATGACGTATTGTAAGACATATGTAGATATGAGGAAAAACTGCCAAATCATTGCACCACGCGCGCGGTTAGATGAACGGTGGTCAAAGAGAAGGAAACGTTTTTCTTTTAAATTTAATACCGCAATAAAAATTGATTTGTGGTGTGAAAATCATTACTTCGTTTTTATCACTGACGCTGACGCTATATATCTATCCAGGTGTCGGCTGTCGCTTCGTCGTCGGTTAAAACTGACACAAAAACTCAAATCAACTCAAACCAAACACAAAAAGCGGATACCGATTGAATGGTCATTTTATTAATTTTTTTTTTGTTCATTCTATTTTGTTCCTTGGACACGAGGTGTAACAATAAAATAAACAGGAATATTGAGTTAATAAGCTACGCTGCCAAAGATGGATGGAAACCCAGCCGACCGGCAGGAGGTGATAACCTTTACGACCATTATTTTCCATGAAATACGTGAATTTTGTTAGTCACCGTCGGTCGGCGTTGCCTCCCGTGTAGCTATATCCATATGATGCGGTAGTTATATGGCAGGTATTACATGATTTATGTCCGTCCAACTGGAAAATAGGATTTATTTTATTTTGTAGATATGTAGGTACTACGTACCTACGTGTGAGAGTTAATAAAACTCCGCCATAGACCGGGATTGGGTCATTTGTTATAGGGAGAAGATTTGTGATTTACTGTTTTACACCTAAATTTATGCATAAAATGTATCCCAGGAGAATATGTGACAGTTTCAGAAGATACACACGCAATCTGATTGGGCTATATACATTTCTTTTGTTTTTTGTTTTTAATTGACGACTTGTGATATTTTGGATGGAACCGCTAATTAAATCTAACTTTGGAAATTCGTCACATATGTATGTATTTGGTTATAAAAATAGCCGACCAGAATCGGTATTAATTAACACTTTTAGCGATGATCTTAGTACCAACTAAATTGGTCTGATATTTATTCCGAAACCGTTAGGTATTTTTTAAACATTCTTATTCGGATATAACAAAAAAAATGTTTCTACTACAATCCCATCAACATTGTCCAATTAATTAAAAATACGAAAGAGGTTTTTCCTAATGGAAACTAAAGTTTTTAGTAATTTAATTAAAACGTTTATTGAAGAACACAATAATAAGTCTTGGAACTCAATGCTTCAAACATTAGATGTAGCTGGTAGGCCATTTTGGAACATAGTGGAAATAGAAGAGAAATAGAAAAACATTCCGATCCCGGCGTTAAAAAACGGGAACACTGTACTGATACGAATTTGCTAAAAAGGTGACAACATTATTAGCAGTGGTCCTATTGAAACCGCTGTAGAGCAATCAATGGATTTGATAAGATCTCATCAAATTCGAGCAAAAGTCAGATGTCCCGCAGGAGTCACAGATGAATTTCCAATAAAAGTCTGTGTTCAGCAGGGAAGTGCCTTAAAACCTTTGCTCTTTATTACGGTCCTAGATTATCTTCAGCTTGAGGGAAAAGTGACGGACCCTAAAGTGCATCAGTTATTCATAGCTGATCACAGAAGTGATGATCAGACTTCCCTGCAACGAGCACATGTTTTGGAAGGGAATGGATAACGTATTAGCAAAAAAAGACAGAGTACTGCCCGTTCTCTGATCCAAGCCAACCCATTCCAGACATTAATTTGAATGGGGTGGTGGTTCCCAAGCGTGAAAAGTTCAAATAGCTAGGATCAAGCAACTGTTGATGACGACATCAATCATCGTTTAAGCGTAGGGGGCATGAAGTGGCAGGAAAACTCTGCCATCTTCTGTGACTGAAAATGTCCCCTAAACTGAAAGGAAGGCTCTACACCGCAGTTGTGCGTCCGGCGCTCACATACGGGTCACAATGCTGGAGAATGTACAAAAAGTATGAGGGCAAGTTGACAGCAGCTGAGTTGAAGACGCTTCGTATGACAGCAGGAGTAACAAAGCTTGATCGAATTAGAAGTTCCAGAATCCGAGGAAGCCTTCACGTCAAAGAACCCATCTCGAACAAATTGGAGCATGACCGACTCAGTTGGTATTGTCATGTTCAAAGGAGGGATCCTACGAACCCCGTCAAAAAGGCAATGGCAATCAACGTTCCTTTACAATCGCGTAAGAGAGGCAGGCCTAAAAGCTCCAAATTCAGAAACACCAGCATTTGATTGGCCTCAATGATGAAGTGATTCAAAATCGGATTCAGAAGTTGCCATGGTACAGCACACCAAGTACATCATATAACAAATGTAGTGTTATGTTAGGGAAAAGCACTGGTATGGTACTACTAGATGTCAAAAACACGCGTTCGACACTGTGCGGCACAAAGACCTAATACTTGTAGTTCTTATTTTTTCACTCTTCATTGTAAAAAAAAAACATTAATTCGTTTTTTAAAGTTTCAGTAAACAACTGCGTCTCTGCTTTACATGAAATCCTGTCAGGTGTATCTCAGGGATCAGTCCTGGGTCCCTTTTTATATGTGATATTCACGTATGATTTTCACTTAGTTTTACCATTGAAACCAACTTGCAATCTGCGTTAGATACTGTGTAAAGGTACTTCAAAGATTGAAAAAATTAATTCCTTTTTCACAAGGAAAACGAAAGCTTGTTTTTTGTCTAGCTATATGCCCCAAATAAATGACATACCGATAGAATAGAAATCTGGTGTTAAGTAGAGCTAGAGTTCACTTTTAACTTGGCTATAGAATTCCTATATCCATTCATAAATAGAAAATCGAAACTATGCTTACAATTTTTAAAGTTATATTCCAAAGCATTACCAAGCGTTAAAGGCAAAAGTTAGAAGTGCCATATACTTCGATTACAAAGAATGCAACACAAGGTTCTTAAAATGATGCTAAATTTGTCATGGCATTACACTACGGAAGATCTCCACATGTTGACCAACATCGAAAAAGTTTCAGTTCAAATTACAAATTTTTTTGAACAATAGATAGATACAAATTATTTGTTTATTTGTTTATCTATTTATTTATGTTTGCTATTTGCAAAGCATATTTGAGATCAGCTCTTCGATGCTCTCTAACCTCCAAATCTCTCCAATTCTAGATAACATGTATTTCACTATTTGAAGAAGGTTTTTCTTGTAGCTTTTCCTTCGGCTATTTTTCGTTATAAAAAACTGTGATATTTGCAATAATGTTGTTATTTTTCCAGAAGTAATGTAGAGTCATACTAAATCTCTGTAAATTCTACTTTTAAAGAAAGAAAAATATAAACATACAAGATACACCCTGCGAGGATAATTCTGCTGTTTAGAATGTTCTTTATCCATGTGCAGAGGCGGTTGTCCACATTCAGTTTGAGGAGCGACTTAGTGATCGCTTCTTGAATTGGGTATTCCTTATTATTTAGCGATTTATCGATTGCAGCTATTAATGAGTGGTTCCACAAAAAAAGCTGTTTCGATAGGCATGCATTTGGTATTCGATACGGAGCCACTTTCCAGGTTTATCAATAAGTCTCTCCACAGCTCTAGAAGAAATGAAGACAGATTAATTGGTTTAAAGTACTTCGATAAACGATTCAAGAACTGAATGTGGACAACCGCCTCTGCACATGGATAAAGAACATTCTAAACAGCAGAATTATCCTCGCAGGGTGTATGTTGTTCAATGACCATAAGTTAATGTACACCACAATGCACCCTCTACTTTGCATCTTTTTAATGCACGAGCTCACCTCCATCCCATCTGAGAGGGGACCGGCTTATGCTGACGATGTGACATAGCTATTTCAAATTTCGGTGAAATTTCACTTTCCACATGATCAAAAACGCGGGACTTGATGTAAATTCATGAGTTCCATAATCCTGTTCTGGTAAAATAATAATCCGTCAATAAAGCCGTTTTTCGTTCGTTCAACAGTGTGGGGCTTAATTGCGACCTGACTATTGACAAAGATAGCTTTTTTATTGTTTTTTTAAGAGATCAATTATTTACGAGTAAATTTCACGTTAAGATTGTATTAGCAAACGGTTTGGATAGTTCTAGTACTACCGAAAAGACTCACTATCCTACTCAACACTCCAGTTGATAACTATCTCTAAAGGTATACATATTTTGCAATCTTTTGAAACAAAGCCTGATTTCCATTCTTGTCTGGATGGACTGGACATCCTAAAGGCCTTCGAAAGTTAAATTTTGGCGACGTCTTGTCCGTGGGACTTTGTACGGTACGGTAAGACAATAAGACTTACTGCACTTAAGGAAAAAATGGGTTTGCTAGGGGTCGGAAGATGAACAGCTGATATGTAGACCCAGCACCTTGTGTTTGGGGCCAATCACAAGTTGTTGCTGTTTCATTCAATTATTCAAAGTAATTGACGGAAGCTTGGCAGAATATATTGTGCTATGAATTCAAAACGAATGAGAATCACGTTGAGCGCTTCCGTCGAGCGCAATTGAAAGGCCCCCGTTAGCCCTCCGATAGCCGGAGGTCTTTGCACTCTGTTTAACTTGGTAATGTTTGTAGAACTTTCCTAAGATGTTGTACGAGACCATGGCCCCATTTATGAGCATAGGGCAATGAAGACCAATTATTCTTTCTTTCCGCACTAAGTTTTGAATATTTAACTCCCAGTTAGGCTTAAACTGTAGTGTGGCACTTAATTAGTTGTAACTGGAGGATAAAAAAAAGTTGCTGGCCGTTTAGGCGGACATCAGTATAGTTTTACTTGAAATTACAGCAAGGCCAAATTTCGTATCCCGATCCATGACTTCACATATTACGGCAGGGAGCACTCCTTATACTAATAACACCGTAGTCTGCATACGCAAACGCCTTAACTCTTTCCTTTTCAAGTTTGTACAACATGTTATAGGGATCCCCTATAGCACTCCCCCCGGGGTAAACCTCCTTTTACCGATTTGGTTATAATACCGTCAGAATGACATTTGGTTATAATACCGTCAGAATGACAGGGTCGTACACCCTTGGAGGTTTTTCAGACTTTCGCAAAAAGTGAGGAAGTGAAAATAAACACCTCGTACCCCTCAGTTTCAAAACAGTGTCAAAATTGCTGACACATTTGATGGTTAAGTGCGTTAGAATAAAAAAAAAACGAGGGATCTTAGGTTCAAATCCACCCTGCACCTCATACCTCTCTTTCGCGAATCTCTCCTCTTGCGAAAGTCTGGCAACCGTCAAAGAGTAAGAACTGTCATAAGAAGTTTCTTAAGCATATATTGCCATTCGTCATCATCATTAAACCTTAGGGCCCTCCCATTTGTGTCAAAAATATACCTTCGCTCGAGAAGCTAGGCTTTAGACCGATTCTTGTCAAGCCACAGTAAGGGAAACCAACAAGCATTATTGTTTTCACAAACAAAATGAGGGAGGACTGCCATTTCGATCGAGTTCGATTGTTTGGCCTTTCTAAAACACCACCCACTGTAGCTTTGGTTTAACATCCTCCGCATCTATTACGATTTCTAATCTAATTAGCCACTGAATCAAATATGTACCTGTTCGTCATTGTTCAATCACAAATGTATTAATGCTCTGTCATCAATTTTAATACAATTCACGACTATAATAGCAATCAATTAGTTACTATGCCCGATTGTTTTGAACAAAACAACACTGCCAAGCTTGCAAATTAGAGATGTCGAATAATTTACGCATTCCATCGAATTCAAATCGATTTTATTGCGTAATCTGTTTTTCTCTCTTTAAAGTCCATTCAAGTGTGTAGCGCACTTTCACATTACACACACACACAGAGAAAACCATCAGTCATCACTATTTAACTATTTAACTATTTATCAGCAATTCACAATTATCGAGCACTAATTTAGCGAGTTGATTTCCTACCATTTTGCTAAAAATTACATTTCTAATTTAATGATCATGACGTGATTCATGAATCATGAGTCGCGTTTGTGATTTTTTTAATGCAAATGTGCATCAGCTGTGCACGATTTCCGTTTCAGAGATATATATAACATGAACGCACCTCCATTTGAATTCGATTCTGACTTCCATATTGGGAGAATGCGCCCTCGCTTCAACCTCCCATTCCAGACATACAAGATATGTTTAGTACGCCTACTTGCATTGCATTTTTTTTTTGAAACACAATGTCTTGACAGACTCTGACTCCCGGTGAAAGATAGCTATACTCAACACCACCTTTGCCAGATGAAATCAATCAAGTAACACCTCCAAGCTACATATATGGCAACAAAGAAGGAAGTGCAACATGCAATGGCGCACCTACAGACACCAACCATACGTCAGTGGGGGTAAATCATCAGCTAAATTTTCATCAGGAAATTGGTGAAATTTAACGGTTTATTTATTCATATTATGGTATCCGACCCAATTCGTACCCAAATCCACTGGCGAGCGACGAATCCCCAAATGTAATTCAATAAATCGATGCCAATAGCTGCAAAATTACAGCATTCGTAGATAATAAATAATAAAGTCATAGAGTATCCGTATCCCCAGTCAAATGACCATAATCAGTCAGTCAATCGAATCGAGCTTTTTCTTTAGCCTCCGATCGGAATCCCCAACGCGCTTAATCCCTGAAAAAAAAAATAAACAAAATTCAATATCACAATCCATGATCCGGCCCAGACAAGTAAATTCATAACACTAATTAACTTTGGGTCATTTTCTTGCGATGGACCCATATGTCCGGGATTATAGTTGTATCCTAAGCACTCCATCTGTCAATTTACAAGCATCTCTGTCCTCCCTCCTTTTGCACGAATTTCATCACACAAATGGATAGCAAATTGAATCAGCATAAATACACCACCCATCTACATATGCACGAGTATCTGTCACTTTGCAAAGTTTGCTTTTTTTTTATTCGTCTCTCATCGTCGTCAGCGTTATAGATATTAAGCTGGGACAAGGTAAAACATATGTAACATCACACGTGTCATCAGTTTCTTCATTTTGGAAGCAGAGCCACTTACAAAAAATGTTGTTTACTCATTTCTTTTTTTCTGTCGTTTTTAATGAATAACGAAGAAGCAAATAAAGACCAGTAGACTCCGGATCGTCACACGTTCGGTTGGGGGCTTCTGGCGTGCAGCAGAAGCAGCAGCGCAGGGTCAGTTTTGGATAATTGGGAGCTTAAGAAACTTACACTTCTAGAATTTATATCTTTATCCGAACCGAACGATGAGAAGAAATGAATGTTTATTTGCGTAATGATTGGGATTGGGATTGAGATGGACATGGAATAGTAGTTGAGTTGTGTGTGTGTGTGTGTGTGGTGAGGTGAGATTGATGACAGGTACGATGTTTACTTTACTGAGATGTTGAAGGGAATTCCTCTGGCATAATTGACAGCTAGTGTAGGTAGGGAAGAACACATACGAGGCATATTAATTGTTTTAAATAAACCAGTTGTATTTTGCAGATTTTTCATTTGAGAAAAGAATTCAAATTTACATATGTAAAGCTCTTAGCATTGGAATTTATTTTTTATTAAATTGTCGCGTGTTCTTTTCACGCGTAAATCACTTAAAAAACTTGTTAGATTATCACACTTGCTAAACAGCTAATATAAGATAAACAACGAAGAAGAATATGCGTATTTTGAGTGGGAAGTTAAATTTTTAATTTGAAGAACCAGTTTTTTTGTGTTTTTTTACATGCGTATCTGTTTTTTTTAGACGTTCGAATACCTGGAACAGGTGAACATTCGAATTAGTGGAGAAGTTTGTTCTTGGCCCAAATATTTTAACGGTACAAGTGCAAATTTTGTTCTTCTTATTCTACATACAACAATAAGAAACCTTTTGTTAACCGTTAGAGAACAGTTGAGTCGAGTTGAGCCATCTTTATAAAAAGCGCTTGACAAACTTATTAAGCAACGTAGCGCTAATCGCTTTTTTCGTTGCAAATGCAGATCGTCCTGGTTTTACAAAAGCCCCTTTGCAAGCCGTGTGGGTGCAGTGGCTTAGTGGTTAAGTGCGTTGGACCACTAAGCGAGAGGTCGCTGGATCAAATCCGAACCTGTACCACCTCTTGCAAATGTCTGGCAAACATCCAAGAGTAAGAACTGCCATGAAAAGCTTGTACAAAAATAAAATGTCCGTTCGGATTCGGCATTAAAATTCGTGTCAAAACTTCGCACACACAGTGGTTGGAGAAGGTAAGCTTTGGGTCATATATGGGCCGTTCACATTAAAATTCGTGTCAAAACTTCGCTCACACAGTGGTTGGAGAAGCTAAGCTTTGGGTCATATATGGGCCGTTCACGCTTAATATTTATCTCTTTTACTTTATAAGCCGTCGCGCGCTTAATTTCACTCACCAGTTTTAAAAGTGGTTAACCCTAAATTTACAGAATTTGACATAATATTTTCGGTTTTAAGTATTTTACACAATTTCTAGTGCAGTAAAAAGTGCTATAGAATACGAAGAAGCATCTCCAGAATCACTCTACATGTGCTTTGGAGAAACATTACTCTTAAATCCAAAGAAAAACAATATGGCTACTCCTTCGTTCCCCAAACTGGCTATTTTCAAAAAGAAGTTGCAGACCCGCTCGGCTATACGAATCCTAGACCGACTAAGCCATAAACTTATAAAACGAATGGAGTAAGTGGTATAGGGGTTTACCCCGTAAAACAATCGAAACGTTGCCCACACCATCCCTCAAATACAGAGCTAATCCCTTTTTCGAACCGGGCTAGCTCATCGAAAAGACTAAGTTTCAGTCTTTAGCTTCGACGTGGGAATCCTTGAACCAACATGTTGAAGAAAGCTAGGAAGACAACGACCCTCAAACATCGTCCCATTATCGCGCTTGGTAAGATCTGGTCAGGCAAATCTGGATTTTTGCAAATGACATGGTTATGGGTTTGATTGCTCCCGGCTTTGCATGCAAGGATAGGTAAGACCAAATCCTGAAGTGATAGATGCCATATTCTTCTCTCAAGAAGTCTTCTCCGTCATTTCAATTCGTCTCTGATATCTTGCATTCATTTTGGAAAATCGACAGTCGACAGTCAGTCTTTCGCAACGAAAAACTGTCTGAAAGAAACATAAATCAATTATCACTGCTAGATTGTCCAAAAAGGCCTATTCCATATCGAACACACAACACGAACTGGAATAGGAAAACAATGATACAGTAAAACAGTATTCACCGAATCCCGTAAAGCGACAAGACTAAAGGCTGGTAAGCGGGATAAGAGGATCTACAATATACAAGTTTTTAAAGTGACTACAAAATCTACAAACATAGTCTATCTCTTATTAAATTTGAGGTTAGAAAAGTTCAACTTAGATCTTGGGGCAAAGTTTCTATCAAAGCTTTGAGAACATATTTTAACCTGCTAGACTCTACCCAAACTCCTTTTAAAAACACGCTTTCGTTCAACATGCTAATGGACACTCACTTCTCTGGTGAGTCGTATCACTTTTTCGCGCCACAATGGGCAGAATGCTATCCCACTGGTTATACATTTCTAGTGAAGAAGAGACCCACGAGGATGCATTACACAGAAGATGTCTCACTATCTACTTTTGAGATCACAGCTATGGAGAGCAACCCCGTAGCAAAGGTTATTTCACTTCACCAAGCAGAGATCTTAAATTTCCAAAATGTTGTCTGACAACTTGACAACTGCCTTTGTTATTCAATAAAGCTTAAAGAAAGTAGTTAGACGGCATCCATGTATGGCGTTTAGAACAAATTTCGGACGTAATTCCAATTATGGTCTGAAATAAGCGCCCCATTTGCTTATCTTTGTCTGTTTTTTGCCGACAAGCTTTTGACTAGGATTGAGGGATTCAATTCTTTTCGCTTCACCGCATCGATAGTGGTCTGTCTTAAAAAAACAGTTCGACCGTTTTGGAGTTTGTTACATTTGTGCGATCCAGGAGTTCATATCTGCCTCTTTCCCACTGAATGCTCAAAAAAATGTTCCATAGAATCCGAACTTGACTTGCGTTTAAAGGCATCCATAGAAGGTGCACAAATTGTTTGACATAAATCATCAGTCTGCAGACAGGACAAACTTATTCGACCGAATGTCCGTGGGAATTTGATGCCATTAGTGGTATTGCTGGCCAGAAAAGTCTAAATACAATAAGCATTCTGTTAGTCCACTATCCTTTAGTACAGCAGTTCAAAGCGGCACGCTTGAGTACGCAATGTTCGGGGTACGAAGACGACACTGAGTCATTTTCAGTCCAGACCTCAAGTGCTTCTGTTGCAAATGTAATACTCTCTCTCTATCCCGCTCTCTCGGCTTGTGATGAACTCCGTCATCAAAAATGACTGGAATCCGAAATAGAACTGAGTAAATAATCTATGCCTTATTGATTTTTCGGAGTAACGATATCTATTTCTGAAGATACGAACCCACTTTCCTGAATTTCCTCCAAACAAATATGCTAGGGTTTCATAAAGCTGTTTCAAATTTAATTTAACCTCTTTAAGCGGCGTCTAAGAATTATTTCATTCATGAGGCTGTGCAACGTGGCAGCATTCGTGAACGAGCTAATTTCGTAATATCAAATACACAAAGTACACACAAACGGCTCACGGAATTTCCTCATGTGGCAATTCGGCCCCAGGTGGTAAACCAAACCCAATAGAAAACGTTCCGCTTAAACAAGAACAAAAAAAAAGTCTACACGTGCAACATGCGAGGAAAATATTCACACACGTTGCTGCAATAGAATTGAAGTGGTACATCCTGAGTTAAATATACCTAAGCCACGTCCAACCAACCGTGACAAAAATCCTTCGCTAAGAAGACAGCATATCACATATCCTTACGACGTTTGCTAAGAAAAACTTTCCGCTCCAGAGTGCGCTCATTTTTATTTTATGGCAGTTTGTAGTTTAACTTTTATAACCACTGCATTACTGGCATGCCACTGCAGCGAGATGAAGCAGTTTTCTCCGCCTGACTTTAGAAAAATTTAAAATAAAAATAAAAATGAATAAGCTTTTGTCAACGTCCTTCAAACTATCAAAATCAACTATCTTAATTCCTTCCACGTGCGAGATAAATCACACCCTCGCATCCGTTCGTACGTTCATAATGGGGGCCAAGACCCTATCTTTAGTTTTTAAGGTAGCTTCCAATTGATTATTATTATTGTAAAAGGTCAACAAAGGGATGATTATTACCTTGAAGTTCAGCTGATAGGAATTCATATCAGTTAATCCACTTGACCTCATCCCAATGGAGTATCTAAATCAAGCATATCACACTGGCGTCTGTGCGTGTTTGTCTCTTAAATTTTTGCAATAAAGAGATCAACAGCAGATAAATTTAATGCTCAGTTTGGATTCTGCCAACACGTTCTTACACTTTCGATAATGGAGCTTGTCAAAACGCAACCCTCCCATTACCGACAGCCTACCCTCACATTTCGGTAGCATTTACCCGTAGCCTATACGTAGCCACCATTGCCACCCTACGAATTTTGCAAAAACAACGACAGAAGGGCACACACAAATTCTGAGAAGTAAATTCCACATCTCTCATGTTCACAGTGATGTGGATTAATGGAGGCGACCGTCATCGTCGTCGTCCTACTAATAGGGAAATAAATTCCAAAATTCAACATTTTCTCTAAATTAAGAAGAAGGTGCTGATGGTGGTGATGGTGATGGTGGTGGATGGCCCGGCCACCCTTTCTCACACTAATGCTGACGCTTTGTTGCTTCACATACAGCCATAGGTATCCGTATAGGTATAGGTACGTATGGATTTACATAATTTTTCACTCTGAAAGGAATTACAGCAGTTTTCTTGTTTAAAGTAAAATGGGATAAGGTTTAACGGTTACCTGTGCACAGAAGCTAACAGTCATCAGTCACCGCTGCTCTGTGAACGGTAATCGAGTGAATTATGATCTCGTTTTAACCGTTTTCAATCAAGTCAATCGTCATTCGTCGTCTTCGTCGATGTCGATGTCGACGTCGACGTCAAAAGCGGACGGAAATCTTCTTGCTGTTGTCGTTGTTGTTTATTTTTTCACTCAGTTCAATGGTTTTTGTACATCTTGAAGGTGGATGGCTGCTGGTACTGGTACTGGTACTGGGCTACCAGTCGAATCGAAGAGAGCAATGACAGAAACGACAACGATAACAACTACTGCAATGCAACTGATGCGGCGGCAAATTATATATATAAATTTAATGAGAAAATTCTAAGTTGAGTTTTCCGAATAAAAGTTAGCTTGCCGTCGCGTCGCATCGGCCGTCCATCGTCGTTGTTGTCGGTAGTCGCATCAGTCGTATCCTTAAATCTAGTGCTACATTTCAATCTCAAGTTGATTATTGTTATTGTATAGTTCTGTGCTATAACAGAAGTGAAGACAGACAAACGAGAGAACTGATACCATAAATTAGTTGCGATACATCAACTTAAAGGAGTTTTTCTGTTTTCTGTTTTCTGTCTCTCTTCCTTTCTGTTACCACTGCCGACCATGTTTGGTTCTTCCATTGAATTTCATTGGAACATTGTTGCAACAAAAAAAAAACAAAAAAAGTTGTTTATAATCCATGCAGCAGTTGGAGAGGGGTCGGCCACCTTTTATTCCATAATGATCTTGTGTCGGATGGAGCTCGGTATTTTATTAACCATAAGTAGTTTCCCCTAGATAAGTGGGACAATGTGTATAAGTATAGAACTTTGTGATAAAATTGCGACTGATAGGAGAGAATATCGATAAAAGTTTTGCAATAAAGTTTGCTGCTGTATAGATTTCAAAGTTCATTCGTCAATTTGAACAGCAATTTATGTATTTTGGAAAATGAAGTTGGTTTCCTATTGGCCAAGGTTAAGGGATACTAATCGATAATGACTGACCGAAGAATTTTTGCAAAATTTATTTTAATTTTATTAAATTAAATCGCTTGAAGGAGTTGATAAAACATCATTTATTAAATTTGATTTAAACTTGAGCCTTTCGCCTTAAAGGGTTTCCTTCTTTGGCCAAAGTGATATGGATAGTTGTTTGACCAAATAGCCAAACCAAAGTGAACATGTCAAACTATGGAATCTTCATAGAATCTTCATTGGGCCTGTAGCACAACGATCAAGTTCGTAAGTAAGTTCTCATCAATTGAATGAAAGATCTCACAGTGCGCCAAGAACCAAGGTATCATCTCGCAACGTGGACTGAAAACAATCAGCAGCCCAGTGCCCGATGGATCGACGAAAGAAAACAGCTTAGAGCTTGGAGAATTGCAGCAACTCCAGCAGCAGGGAGGATCGACCTAGAGTCCCTACATCCCACGAATATGAGAGAAGTGCGGAAGCAGAAGCAGAAGCATCAAAAGCAGCAGCTAGGTGCGACAGGAGAACCGTTTATAGAGTCACCAAAGAGCTGATAGATCGCCGAAGCTCTACTCAAGACTCAGTGAAAAGCCTAGACGGTTCTCTGCTCAAGAGAATTTTGCTCCGATCTTGCAACCAGTGTCCGCCACCAATATGCACCCAAATCAGACTGAGCTCTCCGGAGATTGAAATTCCCGAATTCGCACTACAACCCTCAGTAGGGATGAGATCATTATAGCGATCAAAGCAATGAAAACCAATAAAGCGGTAGGATTTTCCAATCTACTTCAACTGTATCGGCTAAGCTACACTTATTGAGAGAACCTGGTAGACCGATAGTTTTCTGGATGAGTGGAAGAAGGGTATGATCGCCAAACTTATGCAGTGTGGTGAGGCATCGACCACATAAAAACATTGCGGATTGAGCAGTGCGTTGAATATCGATCGCCACTTCACCAGCTATTCATCGATTTCGAAAATTCGTTTGACAGTGTCAATCGGGAATTTATTTGACGTGCCTTGCACAGGAGAGGCATTCCCGATAAAGGATTGCAATTATCAATTTGCATAGAGGAAAGATGTCTGACGAATTCGAAGTACAAAGTAGGGTTCGGCAGGGCTGCATTCTGTCACCAATATTGTTGTTATTGGTGATTAGCAAACACGCACCATCTTAAGGATTTTCTGGCTGAACCGTATCTCAACCGAACAGCTTTACCAGAGAACGGGTAATGAACCTATAGGCACAACTATACACCGACGAAAGTGGCAGTAGATTGGTCACAGATTGCAAAAAGGTGACAGGTCAATAGCTAACCAAGCGATGCAATGGAATTCGCTAGCTCAGGATGGCAAAATATGCGGCGGATCTAAGCGGCCAATTTACCGTAGCAAAACGTGAAATTAAGTGCTCACCAAAATGATTTCACAACAAGTCCATATGGCTCGTAGCGCCGTCTTGTAGAAACCAGAGCTCACCGAAACCATAGGCTTGAATTTCAGGAAACACATAGTACGTTTCCATGGTGCGATAACGAGTAACATTCCGTTTTGCCTCATTTTTGAAGAAATATGGACCAATGAGCTACAGCTGCTATAGTCTCACCACTACGTGCTGGATGTGGTCTAACTTGTCGAGTATCATCCACTAATGTAAACCGGGACTTACATTTGCGAATGGTATTGGCAATAGTGGTTTCAGTAGGTCGATTATGCGTTTCTCGAATCGCACGAAAAACATATCCCACAGAACGCTGGAAACGCTTTGGAGACGCTGTTGTGGTGGGAGTCATTCCATGACGACTTGCCAAACAAAAATGACAAAGCACTTTGATAGGAGTCACGCGCGATCTGTCAAAAAAAGCCTATTGAAAATCAAACCTCACGATGAATCACTCAAATATAAACAGAAGTCCCCTGAAAATGTCAATTCAATAGCTCAATCTCAATAGCTGATCTCGTCCAATTTTGTAACTACCATCAAAAGTCAAATCTCTGGAATACACGTATTCAAACATAGGAAGTATGAGACGATTTAGCGGTAATTTTTTTAATTCTTTGCGGGTTCAAGGGAACAGATGAATACGGACCCTAAAGTGCATCAGTTGTTCTTTGCCGACGATGGAGCCATCATAAGTAAAGATCAGACTAGATGTTTTGGAAGGGAATGGGTATCGTAGTTACCAAAAAAAGACAGAGTATCTTTACTGCCCATTCTCTGACCCAAGTCAACCCATTCCAGACATTTATTTGAATGGGATGGGAAGTAAGCGTAAGGTAGATGAAGTGACAGGAAAACTCTGCCATCTTCTGTGACCGAAAAATGTCCCCTAAGCTGAAGGGAAGGCTCTACACCGCAGTTGTGCTATCGGGCGATCACATACGGTTCACAATGCTGGAGAATATACAAAAAGTATGAGGGCAAGTTGACAGCAGCTGAGATGAAGATAAACAAAGCTTGATCAAATTAGAAGTTAAAGAATCCGAGGAAGCCTTCACGTCAAAGAACCCATCTCGAAAAAACTGGAGCACGACCGACTTAGTTGGTATTGTCTTGTTCAAAGGAGGGATCCTACTAACCCCGTCAAAAAAGGCAATGGCAATCAACGATCCCTTAGTCCTAAAAACTCCTGGATCACACAAATGCAGAAACACCAGCATTTGATTGGCCTCAATGATGAAGTGGCCCAAAATCGGGATCCCTGCAGATATCTTTTGAGGTCGAACCGGCGAACCCCACAGGCGGACCAGTAGGAATGCACTGAAGTGGGAGGGTTATGATCCCTGTAATCCTGATCATAATCTCGTCGTTAAATGGAGAGAAGAAGGGAACAGAGGAATACAGTGTTGACTTCCAGTTTATTACTCATCTGTGATCCTACTAAAAAGTTGTTGCGTTCTTCATGCCTATCGCTGACAGTGGTAGGAAGAACGATTAAGTATCAAACTCCAAAGCATCCCCTTCTAGTCCCGCCGGCCCGACATTTTGAAAAGTCATAAATCTCTTCTATTAAGTGGGAAGGTTGTGCCTTTGAAATTGTCGAAAAATATTACTTCATAATGAACAGAACAGAAGGTGATCTTGGCAAGAAATGCAAACCCATTTGGGCATCATCATTCCAAAAAATAAATTCCCAATTTCACACCCAATGTCATCATTAGCCCAGGGATTTCAATGAAACTGCAGCTTAGCCTTCAAATAAGTAGGCATCCAAATGTTCCTTCAGCAAATACTGTATACTGTATTTCCATAGAGCGTTTCCAAAACAAAAGAAGAAGAAAAAAAAAAAACAAAACCCATTAAGGCCAATTGTTACCTACGTAGAGAGATATTCCCATGGAAAATGGCTCTCGAATAAAAATCTAAAGTACCCCCATTTTTCTCACTTAAAACCATTTCTTAAACATTTAAAACGGTAAACGGCACCGAGATGATACCTCCACGTCCACAAGAGTCGCAAGAAAACTCTGTTCGCTTCCACACCGCCGCGCGCACGCCAAAGCAACCAGCAACCAGCAACCAAGTACACATAATTTCACTTGCAAAGTACGGTAAATTATTTCCTAACGTCATTATCTGTGCGCATCTGGGAATGAATGGATTATAATATTGGATTTAAACGTAGTCGCATTCTATACCACATTCTCCATTCGGCTAATTCCCGACATTACACTCATAGAACTTCCTCATTGCCAGCCCAAAGTAGTAAGTACCTTATAAGCAGACAAAGGTTTTTTTTTTTTTTTTGATTTTTATATGCATTTCCTTTTTGTATCTACATACATACATTTATGTATCTGCAAAGTATATCTTCTCTTGCGAGCGAGACTAACACTAAGTTAATCAATGCCAGTTAGTGTTGTGCAAAGCAAAGGAGGGAGCTTCTTCGCTCTGCATATATGACTGGTTAATATTGGGTAATTGTTTGTTAATTACATTAAAATATTGTAACATGCACTCCCTGGAATAATTAAACCAAAAGTACCACATACGAGTATGTATTATTTGGGTACATCCTTATGGGTTGCGTATGTACGAGGGCGGGGTCCTCATCATTTTAATAATCTAACTGGGTATGCGGGCAAACGAGGACATGTTCTCTAGCTTATCCTGTCGACTTCCTTGGTCCTTTTGTACAGGAAATTAAATCCAACTTGATGCTACCTTTACGCTACGACGACGACGACGACGACGGTGATGACGAAATTCTTCTACAAAATAAGATAAAATGATTTTTCATGAGAAACCATAAAGAAACGCTTACATATAATGAAGGTTCGAAAATAATGGATGAGCTTGTTTCCACCGTACGAGTATAGTACATATATTGAGTTGAGATAAATGAGAGAAAATTTTCCCTTGGACGATACGAGTTCGTGTTACAAAATTGAAATTTGGAAGCAAAATGTGGGCGAAACCTAATTTTTTGATTAGAAAGCGCATATGATATATTTTTTTTTGTTTGGTTTTGTTTTGTTTTAATTAAAAAATAAAAAAAACCCTCTGCCCTTATGGCTGGCACTGGCTGACTTCAAAGATATTTTGTAACATAAAAGCGATGAGATTGGAAGAGACGTACGTATACTACCTCTTCTGGGTAGAATTTCAAAATTCCTACAACACGTATTTCTTTGTGTACTGTTGTTGAGTTGGGTATTTACATAACGAGTATGCTTAATACTGCTTAATAACTCTGAGTGCCTGGTTATCCATGTGGGACAAAGTCTGCGTTCCGGACAGTTTTACTTGCTCTGTAATAAAGTGTATGGGAAGAGATTGAAAAATACTTGGTTGTGCTGACAGCGATACCACCTAAAAATGCCTTTCCATCAGTTCGTAACTGGGGCTAGAGCGAGAAGGCTAAAATTTGGAACGTATGCTCTCTAGAGTCCCCAAATGGTCAAGTGTATAGATTTTTCAAAAACACCCACCACCTCCTCGCCCACAATCAAAAAAGTAACGACTTGTGCCGTTCAAAGTCACGAGTTTAGTTAACCGAGGCACATCATGTACCTTAAACCCTTATGCAACTCAATTTTTTTTTATTGTCGGAGGTTGTTACTATCCCATGGACCGCTCAGATACAACTACTGGTCCATTGTACTACCATTAAGACATCTAACATTAATGTACTAAGTTTTCCCGTCTTTCCAAAAAAGATGAGAAGGACCTTCAGTGATGAAGAGCTTAGATGTTCGGCACTCATCACTTCAGCCCCGAAGATCCGCCACCTGATGCGAGAAAAGGCCGGACAACTGCAGAGAAAGTGTTTTGCTGTGTCAACCAAGCAGGCCTGATGGTGGTGTCGGTTAAGCCCAACACATTTAAGTGTTAAGCCAAATCTTGGTGGCTCGATAGAACGTCTACAAGCAGCCTCCAGTCGATTCTCCTCAGAGATAGAAGAAAAGATGCAGACCTTTTGCTAATGTTCGGGCGTAATAATTTGGTCTGCGGCACCGAATCTTGTATTCAAGAGAAAGACATGAGAGACATGACAAAAGATGCTGGCAGACCCAACACAGGTTCGGGTCCTGAGAAAACTTCTTGTGAACCTTGCCTAGCAAGCTCATCCGAGATCTCATTTCCCTGCATGCCAGTGTGACCTGGGACCAAGACAAAATTCACAGTGTTCAGTCTTCCGACCAAATTCAGAGAAAGCTTGAGTTCTAGCACTAACTTGGAAGAGGTAAGAGGGTTTAGAAGCGCTTTTAATGCAGCTTGGCTATCACTGCAGATGCAAATGCTTCTAGTCCTCCACCTGTTGTTGACAATATAGCGCATAGCCATTAGGATGGCAGAAACCTCCGCTTAGAAAACAGATGCATGTTTAGCCAAGGGGTAGTAAAGTCGTATATCATCGCGTTACACAAAGACTCAGAGTCTGACCGAAGCCATTCCGTTACCTGTGGAAAGTTGACGTGGTAGTTTTTTCGCAGAAGGATTCCTGGTGTCATTGCATCAGACGGCATATCCATAAGACAGGGGTCAAAGCTCGAGCAAGTTCTTCAAAATTCCAGTGCGCATTGTACCAAAAACAACCTCTCTTTAAGCGAAATATGGTTTTTAGCGTACACCCCATAATATATATATCAAGGGGAGGAAGATTCATCAAAGCATCTAGAGCAGAGCCCGGGGTGCTAGGGAAGGCCCCTGTGCAGCCGAGACATGCCGTTCTTTGGAGTTTGGCAAAAGAAGCGGTAACACGTTTCCGCGAAAGCCTGTTCCACCAAACAACTGATGTGTATGAGAGTAGCGGTCTTATCATGGCCGTATAGATCCAAGGGACCCGTTTCGGAGACAAGCTCCATGTCTTACCAAAAGCGCCTCTATACTGCCAGAAAGTCGACACTGCTTTATCGGTTTCCTATTCAACATGTTTGGACCATAGAAGTTTTTTATCGTGGATTACACCCAGATATTTGCCTTCCTTGGAGATAGGGATGGTGACACCTTTAAGCACGAGATGGGACAGACCAGTGACGATTCTCCTTCTCGTAAAGAGAACAACCGTGGTTTTAAGAGGATTCACTGAAAGCCCATTACTAGTTCACCCGACATCGATCAAATCCAGGGATCTCTGCGCTTGAGAGCAGACAGCCCTTAGATTTGAACCGACAGAAAGAACGGCGACATCAGCCGCATAAGCTTGAGTGTAGTTTGCAGGAAAATTGAGAGCCGTAAGCGGAGAGTCTACACCATACACCATAGGAGGGGAGACAGAACACCACCTTGAGGGCAGAACACTCTTGTAGCTTAGTTTAATTAGTTAGGGAAAACAAAGTAAATTTAAGTAATTGAACTCTTTAGCAGATTTTGGTGTGCAGTCAAAAAGGCAACAATTGGTTGGAGGTTTGATCAATATTGCGACTTTGGAAAACATGTAGTGAAGGATCCCTGCAATACACTTGTGCTGAAACTACTTACTCTATCTCTAGTGACAACGGTTTTAAAATGTTAGTGCTAATTAACTAACTCTTCAAAAATTATCAAACACGACTTAAAATTTCATCGCAATTAAAACAGACTGTGCGATATACCACACCTAGTTGCTTTTCCAACCTAAATTTTTGTCAATGACAGTGCTAATATCTCTGACGAGGTAACACATCGTCTACCATTGACCGTTTCAGTGGTACACAAAAACAAAAAACTCCAAGCAAATGTCACCGCCTCAGCCCTGATTTAAAAAAAAAAACAGGAGATATCCATCCATCCAACCCAACCAACCAACTACCTACCTACCTACATTACCTTTCATCACCTTAAGTTTTTGCTCTCGAGTAGGTATCATAGAGTATAGGTATCCTGTCGCAAAATACTATTAAGGAGAGGACAACAACTAAACTCGTCAAGTTGCCTTTAAGGCATCGACAACTCTCCAACAACAGCAAAAACGAAAAAACCAAAACACACATAAATAGCAAAACAGAAATCAACTTCTGCTATATGCGAGGTAAAGGTAAAGGCTCTACCTTACCGCCACAGTGGAATGTTTTTAATAAGAAGACGAAGACAACGATGATGCTTTAACATGTTGTTCCAACGTCTTTGTCATCATCGTCGTCGTTTTTGTCGTCATCGTTTTACTTGTGCCCCGTTTAGCCTGAAGGCCAGACCTACACCAAAGTGATGCTACATACGCCACGCCACGCCACGTCTCTCTGTGTTGTGCATACTTCTGCATATATTGACAATAATTCTCTTGCTCTCCTAGCTCTTATTATTATTATTATTATTTCAGTTTTTTTTTTTTTTGTCTTGTCTTCGTTTAGGTTTGCTCTGCTATTTCAATGTCTCATTCGAGTAATTTTTTTTTTCATTCTGCTGCTTCGTGTATCTACGGGCATTCCGAATGTAGGTAGATATATGTGAATGTTTTATACTTAAATGTATACATCGTGATTGTTCTTGGGAATAACTCGTCTCCCGTTTGTATAAATCTTAGTACAGCGAATAGACAGCCACGTCTAAGTGCTCTTGCGCTCGGTATAGTTACACTGTCAGGAAAAATTATTTCGTGAGAAAGAAAACTAATGGAAGAACGGAACGTTTTAGATAAACAATTCCTATTCAAATCAAGTAATTGATGGGTGGATGGAACATTTACTAAAATATAGAACCCCAAAATATTTTTAGAAGAAAGAAGAGTATATTAGTTTGACACCTTTAAGCCACTAGATTTGTAGTCACGATAAGCATTCAAAAATTACGCCGATCTACCATGTCCGAATTAGAATTAGGAGGCTGAAATTACGAACATAAACTGTCTAGAGCTACGAAATGAATGGTATATTTCTTACAATTGGTCGTTAACCTCCAACCCACATCCACTTGTGACTAAGATAATCATTCATTATAGAACTTTTGGGACTTTTCAATATAAGCTAAGAGTATAGCTTATTCAAAATAAAGGGTGTTTTTTTTTTAGAGGTATAGAACTTTGAGTTGGCAATACTATTTTAACTGGCGGCCATTTTGTCAGCTGTCAAGTGATTTATTTTTAGTTTGTTTAGACATTTTAGTTCAACATGAAAAGACTAAAGGTTTGCGATCAGACGGTCATCCAAATGTGTCATCCAGATGACATGCTGAAGTCAGAAAACTTGTATATATCAGACGGGATGACCACTTTAGAACGCCATACTGGCGTCAGGATGTCATCCGTATGACAAGTTTCGATGACCGTCTGATCGCACTTTAAAGCTTTCAAAGTGTGTAAATTTATTTGGAAAATCGTGGTTCTGTTCAAAATACGTATCCCGCAATACGTCCATTTTACGGTCAACATAATCGGCCATCAGAGCAATTAATTCGATTAACTATGGAACACGTTTACTCAGAATGACAACACTCATCCACAGAGACGTCGTACAGTGCGTACAGAAGAAGGCATTGCTGCTGTAGAGCGGAATTGGAGATTTTGGGGAAAGATCTTGGTTTGCGTGCTTACAAAATCCAACTCGATCAAGAATTGAAGCCACAGGATCACCTACCAAGGCGTTGATTTAGTGAATGGGCCCAAAATAAGATTGCCGCTGATCCCAATTTTCATAAAAGAATTTTGTTTAGCGATGAAGCTCACTTTTGGTTGAACGGATACGTCAACAAACAAAACTGGCCTATTTGGAGTGAAGATAATCCGCAAGTGTATGTTGAGACACCGTTACATCCACAAAAACGGACTGTTTGGTGGAATTATTGGTCCGTACTTCTTTAAAAACAATGCCGGCCAGAATGTTACAGTCAACGGTGACCGCTAAAGAGCCATGATTACTGACTTTTTCATTCATCAATTGAACAACCGTGATGTGCAGGAGCTGTGGTTTCAACAAGATGGCGCCACATGTCACACAGATCGTGCCACAATTGATTTATTGAAGAAAACGTTTCGTAACCGCATAGTTTTACCTTACGGACCCTCCAAGATCGTGCAATTTAACGCCGCTTGACTTCTTTCTGCGGCGATATGTGCTAGTCTACTCCGATAATCCCAAAACGATTCACCACTTGGAGAACAACATTCGACGCGTTTTACGGCCACAATCATCTTTGTTTTATTCCATTTCAAAGTTCTTATACCTCTAAAAAAAACACTATATAAGCTAAATAATTTTCAAATAAGCCCACTGCTCACGTCCACTTTAAAATTAGCATTTTAAAATGTTAATCCATAGAATAGAGGGTCTTCAAAAATATTTAGAAACCCTTTTCCCAAATGTCTTGGAGGTATTTTTTGTCGGCCATTTTAGCCCCATCTGTTGATTTTAAAGAAAATACGAAGACGGTAAACTTCTTGTCAAATAAACCCAACGCCAACTTTGAGTAAACGAAATATACGTATCAAAAAGTCCATCCAAGGGAACTGTAGCCTTACCATAGATATATAGTTAAATATTTCCTCCACAGATGGCGTAAAAATGAGTCTAAAAAGCAAATCAAAATTTTTAGTGAAATGAATGGCATTTCTCTCTTAATTCTAACACTGTCCCGATCAAGTGAGAAAAATAACTCCAACTAGAAATCATTGTCTTTTCTTTTTTAGTTTCATATTTACCCCATAGAGGACTTTGATTTTCTAAACAAAAAAACACAACACAAAAATCCACCGAAAATTTCTTCCAGTGCATTTGGCGTTCATGGGCATAATTGATGTTGCTATCGCTCTGCATTTTCTCCTTCGACGAAGAATAACTCTAGCATCCTTTGCACCCCCACTCTGGAGCGTTCTCCACACATCACCCCCATTTTAGTTCGCTTTCTAGTTGTATTTTTTTTTTTTTTTTTGTTTACCGCACAGACAATTTGTAGTACCCACTACTAGAACATGCAAGTTGTGGCATTAACCAGGCTTTTACACTCGTTCCGATCAGCATCAAGCACACCACCAACAGGCAGGAGCATAGAAGTTTTCTGATTTCGTTACTCTAGTCCGAACAAACAAACAAACAAGAGGCAACTCTAGCAGCGGCAAGGGACAGCGGGAGGCACTCACAACAAGGTGAATTCCTTTTTTGTTTCTACGAAATGACCAAAGTCATCAAGCATCAAGCATCAACACCACAAACTGACCAACCGACCGACCAGTTGCTCCAGCCGATTGATGATGAGTGAATTTTTCATCTCATACAACTGAGAGAGGGAGAGTCCCTGTGATTTGTTTTGATCCAGATTTCTGGCCGGCTAAGTAGATTCCACAGATAATATTTGTTGATTGGGTGGCATTGTATAATAAATGGAAATCTTCAATGTATGCTTGATGATGGGTGGTGGCAGGGCGGTGCGGGTGAACGAGCTATCTATGTAGGTGTGTGTGTGTGTGTGTGTCTGTGAGCTTGAACGAATAGCACGCACTCTTTGAAGTGTAAACCTTATTTTCCGCTTCAATGGTCCAAAGGACCGAACGAAAAGTCATAAATCAAGAAAACCACTCAACATCTGGAGAATTGGCAAACGAGCTCGAGGTGTAATTTAGGACGCGCGGCGGAAGTGTGAGTTTTCTAAGACCTCATTCCTCACTCATGTGTGTGTGCTTTGATTTGTTTTATTTTTTTTTTTTTGCGTGGGTGCTGGAATTGTGTACACATTATATACTGTATGACAAATAAGACAATATTTTGACAGTGTTTTTTTTGTTTTGTATGTGTATTAGGTTGTCGTCATTCTTCTGGACTAACGATAGAGTTTCCAGTTCAGTGGATGTTTGGGGCCGGGCGCGATCATCGAAATGATTGTCAACCTACCACCGGGTCTCACTGATGGTATTCCCTTGTTGCCCGGAAACGGAAAGTACTCTGCTGTGTGTAATCATTGGTTTGGAACCTCTCGTCTTGAAATGTGGGTGAGGATAAGGATTAACGCTGCAAAAGATGGAGGCGGTGGCACTCCTCTCAGTTCTTACATGCATAATTAATCATTTGCGAAGGTGAAATGCTGAAACGCTAGTGATATACCTTTGTGACACTCAAGGGAGGAGTGGATGAATTATTTCTAAGGAAATACATGTAATGTTCTTGGGTGTTAGTGTAAAATCTTGTGATGATGATTTCAGTAAGTTCAGTCGATGTTTGACCTCTTTATACCAGTGGCAATGAAGTTAATGAATTCAGTAATGATGGGGAAGATCTTAAAATCAAAAGTGAATTAGTGGCAATAATATCGGAAGAGTATAGTTATTAGTGGAAGAGGAAGTTCTCTATTGATGATCTCACGTCTCTAATTGGTCTTGCGTCACTTGTGTGGCAAAATTGTTACGTTTAATGACCTTTGATGAGCTATTGAAATCAATGTTAATCTATTTCAGATCAAAATCGATTGGAAATCTAATGATGAATTGAAATGACTAAGATTTTAGCGATATATGGAATTATAATTGTAATAGACAAAGTCGTGATTTTGATGGCATAAATATTGACAGACAAGGGACATAAATAAATGCCGGCTAAAGTTGATGACGTTATGTTATCATTTGATTTTATGCATAGATGAGACTTTCTACATTGGTCCCACATTAGATTTCCATAATTTCAAATATAAGTAAGTTCAAGTAAAAACAAAACGTCCAAGCGTCATCTGTCAAAGTGAAAAGTTTTCAGTATACTCTGCCATTTAATCATGGAAAGACTTACAAACGAGCAACGATTGCAAATTATTGAAATTTATTATCAAAATTCGTGCTCTGTGAAAAATGGGAAAATCCGCTGTTTTATCGAAAAATTTTGTTCAGCGATGAGGCTTATTTCTGGCTCAGCGGATACGTAAATTAGCAAAACTGTCGCATCGGGAGTGATGAACAGCCTCATGCCATACAAGAAAAAATGACTGTTTGGTGTAGTTTATCGGCTGGTGGCATCATCGGTCCATTTTTCCTCAAAGACAAACGTGGAAAAAACTTTACCGTCATCGGCGAACGATATCGAGTCATGATACGCAACTTTTTGTTGCCACAGTTGGCTGAGTTGAACTTGGTTGACATGTGGTTTCATCAAGAAGGTGCCACATACCACTCAGCTCGTGAAACAATGGAAATGTTGAAGGATGTATTTGGTGAGCAGCTTATCTCTCGAAATGGCCCTGTGTGTTGGCCGCTGCGATCTAACGCCTCTTGATTATTTCTTGTGGGCTCTGTAAAGTCGTTAGTCTATGTGGACAACCCGAACATGATTGAAGGCTTACAGGATAGCATAACACGCGTAATTCATGGAACACAGGCCGAAATGTTTGAAAAAGAGACCCAAAATAAGGCCTTCCGAATGGACCATTTGAAACGGAGCCGCGGACAACATTTACATGAAGTTGTCTTTAAAACGTAAATGGCAAGGCCTATTTATCGATTACAATAAACATTTTGAATATTTGGTGCAAATTTGAGTGTTTTATTCGATTTTTAAAAAAACTACGCTTGAAAAATCAGCCTTTACAAAAGAATTCCGATAACTATAATATAATTCGCAAAACCAAATATGTACATACATGCTTTCAACACATAAGGAAACATCTGACCACCCGCCATAGGACAAAACGTAACTGTTGAAAGCAATAACTTCGAGGTGTTTAGGGAGTATACCTACCTAGGGGTTAACATTAACTCCGCAATCGACACCTTAGTGGAGATTCAACGAAGAATTACCCAAGGAAATCGTTACTACTTCGGTATGGCAAAACAAATGGGTTCAAAACTCCTAACTCAAAGGACGAAAAGTTAACTATGCAAAACTCAGATTTTGCCAGTTCTGCTCTATGGTGCTCAGTGCTGGATGATAAGCAGGAAAGGATAGCAGATACTTAATTCTTTTGAAAGAAAAATTTTTCGAAGAATTTATGGGCCCGTTCGTAAGGAGGTCGAATGAGGGAGAAGATACAACCGCGAACTCAATGAGCTGTACCAAGATGTAGATGAAGTACAAAAAGCCAAATCACGCCGACTACATTGGCTCGGCCACATCAAGCGAATGGACAACAATGCTTTAGCCAAGAGTATCTTCGAATCCCAGCCCCCAGGTTCGAGACAACAAGACCAAGCCGTCTTTTAATACAGGCAACTATCACAAGCAGAAATTTGCCGGGGCAAAAAGTGCACCCACAGGTTCATAACTTAGTAGAGGTGTTAGTATATAAGAATAAGTAAATAACGGACACAAAATGGACTAAGCCAATAGAACATGAGAATATTTTTAAGTTTCAGCTTGCAAACTTGCAAATCAATCACATTATCATAATAGGTTCATTCCTACCATAATTCGTTCTATGATAAGGACTGAAAAATAAATTCAGATATCGTAAGTTGTGAGCACCTCCAAGAAAGCTAAAGTGAATTGTATCAATATGACCAGATATAAGCTGCTGTAAGAAAGCCATATCGCTATTGACTTTACGAGGAGAAAGGGCTGTCATTTGCACAAGTTTGGATCGTTGATTGTAGGAGGGAAGGTTATACGGATCTTCCCATGGAAGACCTCTAAGGGCAAACAGGATAAAGCTACGTTGAATGACTTCAATTCGATTTGAGTGAATGTTGTAGTACTTGTGAAGCATACTCAAGATGCGGCCGGACGAAGCAATTGTATAATTCCCGAGTAACGTAGGGGTCATCAAATTCTTTGGACCTTGGAAATGTGTGTTCTCTAAAGGTAGGTTTGGGGTCAAAATAAACTCCAAGGTCCTTAAAACTATCCACATTTCAAAGCATATGAAGGAAAGCTGAAAGGAATGCGCTTTCTTGAAAATGTCAGCTGTTGACAGGATTAAACCGTTCATAGCACACCAAGCAGCGAAAATGCATAGTCATCCTGGCTGTTGACAGATTTAATAATGTTCCTACAATCAGCATATATTAAAATATCGCTGTCATACATGATTTAACATCATTAATAGTTATTATAAACAATATAGGTTCGAAATGACTTCCCTGGGGAACACCTGACTGTGCAGAGAAAGATTCTAACAATAAACCTCTAAATTTGACTCGATAATGAGTTTGCTTCAGCTATGAGTTAATCCAATGGACAAAAAGCAGTGGAAAACTGTAACTTCGTTACAGATGACATTGCGACTTAGAAATATTATTTTTTCGCAGACAGTTTGCTCAAAAAGCTATGGAATACACGAACGAAGGCTTTGAGATTGGTGTGTAATTAGTTATATCACCCCTACCACTCTTTTTAAATGCAGGTGAGATATACGCACTTCTCCATAAATTGAGAAAGTGGTAGAAGTGAGTCCCTAAATGACTTACTAAAATAGCCTGCGAATAAATTACTTACAGCTACAGAGTCAGAAGTTGTACAAGTCTTATAAGAAAAATTAGCAGGAACGTTTTGGGTAATTTTTTAAAGAGCGCTCCATTTTACTTAAATATCTCCAAATCAGATTGACAAAGACTGTATATATATATATATCTTCCAAGCTTTGTTACGTTGATTTGTTATAGGTTTTAACCCTTAAGTGTGAGAGAAATTTGCCCCTTTTCTGGTTAATTTCACAGGACTGTATTTAAACGGTCCTTTATGAAGGTATATAAGTAATCTACTGCATCGTCAATATTTGAAATTAAAATTCAATTAATAGTTTCACTTGATCTCATTCTTTATTTGCAACGAACGAGGAGAATTTTTTTTTTGTTTTTTAGTGTAGCTATTCGAGAAACAAGATGTTTTTCATTTTCCATTAACAATAAGGAAATCGCTTTTCGCCGGTAAGTACTGAATCTGCACCTTACGGGTCTCTACATCATCGCCATCCTGTGAATTAGAATTAAGTGAAGCATTTTGTATAGTGCACCAGCCGACGAGGACCTTGGGACCGATGCATACGATCTGTTGACGTGATCCAAGACGTTGGCTTTGCACTTCTAAAGTAGTTACGCCCATCAAGCCGTAAAGCAAGACAGTTCCACCGACCGCGAAGTACAACCAGTGAACTATTTCGGGCTGAAGACCGGGAAAATGTATGGTTTATTATATTACAAAACTAGACACTTTGGAGCTTATAAATATCTACAAATTCAGGCGTTGTCATTTAAGTATTGAAGAGATGCAGCTCCGTTGACCTTTCTCAATTTTTATTTCTAAAAATATGAACACCACTACGAGCAACAGTTTTTTAAATAACTTTGAAGCGATGACATTAAGTGTCTACTCGTCGCTTAGTTAGAGTGCGGACTTATCAGCATTGTCAAGATTTTTCTTGAATCACACTTGGATTTTCCACTATCGAGATTTTTCAGTTCTGTTTGTTGATGTCATCAAGTTAAAAAAGCGCTTCGTCGTTGATTGCTCCTCCCTAAATTACCGAGTCAGTGCTAACTCTAACTGTTTGATAACACAATCCGATTCGCAACGACGCATTCCGTTCGAGGCTTTATTTTTTTATTGTTGTTATTTCCTAAAAATACGTTTGAAACGTTTAACGGAAATCAGTTTGAAAAAAACTTTTGTTTTTCTCTTGATAAAATATTTTAAAAATGAATCTTAGATTTTAGGTACTTCCGGCTGTTTGGTAAAGATTGAGATTATTTTTTTTTGTGGTAAACAGTGATAATTATTCACGACTTCCTTCCCAACCACTTGTATACAAAAAAATAAAAAAAAACCCACTAACAAAAAACACTTAGTAAACACTTTTAGTAATTCGAGTTTAAAACACACCAAATTTTGCTAGCCAATTTGGTATTCGTGCTCAAAGCTTAGAGACGAGAAAACACAACCAACAGCCAAAGTAGACAAATAATTGAATAACAACAAAAAAAAAAATTAAAATTCCCCAAAACCTCGAAACCCAATTAAGACCAACAGCTGCGTATACAATCGGCTTTAGCTGTTACTTATTTCCAGCCGCGCGCATATACGGCTGAATTCGTGTAGTCAACTTTCTGTTGACTTTTCTAGATGCGTAGAAGTTTGCCTTTGGGCTAAAAGTTTTTATCTGCGTCGCCTTCACTGACCCCTTTCCGCCTCCATCATCTTGGATTTATGATTTTCAGATTTGAAATTTAAAACTTAAAATGAGAAGCGCGCGAGCGCGTGTGGTACATTTTATATGTATTTTGGTTCAAGCATTTTTGCGGTCTTTTTTCAGTTGTTGTTGTTGTTGCTGTGCCTAATGCTAATAGCCTTGAGTTTGTTGGATACGAAATGCCGAAATTATTTCCCACATTAGGTGGCTGCTGCTAATGTTGATTACACTGTATGGGATGCGGTGGGGTGAGGTGGTTTAATAAACACAACAAAAAAACGATTTAGATTACGCATTATTGTTTTTCATGGTCACCACATTTAATCGGTTTTACACGCCACACACATACGCCATGGCATGTATGTATTTTTTTTTTAATTTATTTTATAGAATGCTGCACACTATTCAATTCATCAAGGGTCCTCCTCTTGCATAGCCCCTGGTTTTGAAAAAGAGATCCCTTTTGTTCTATACTCGAAATCATTGTGCAGAATATCCAGACACGGTTCTCTGGAAGTGACAACAATTGGGTATTGATTGTCGTGTAGTGCCGTGTCGTGGCAGCACGGTAGCCCGAGAACAATTGCGAATGCAAATATGACTGATTTTTATGGATATTCAATAGTCGTTTATAGTGCCGTTCTTTTTTTTCGTTTTTTTTTTGTTCGATTTATTTTGCCGGTGTTTTCTCTGTTCCTCTTTCGGATTATCATCATCATCATCATCATATTTCCAAGTGGTGGTAGAAAACAATAGAATGAATCAAGCCCAACAAAAAAAAATATAAGAGAAGGAGTGGTGGAAAGCCATTCAGATTCCATTGACAATGTGTGTTGGAAGAAAAGCTTAAAATGCGGATTAGTAAGGTTTCCTTACGCATTGCTACATCGAACTTGGTATTAGTTCAAGTGTTATGAAACTTTTACTGCAGAGGACTTACGGAATATTAGAATATGAAATTGTTTGAATTTTTATGAGCAATCACGTATATCAGCAATATACGTATGTATAGACAAGTTGTTGAACTATGGTTATGATAGGTTTTATTGTTGCTTTTGAATAACATAAACGAGCAATCTGAGACAATGTGTGTGTTCGATAAACAAAAAAAGAAAGGTAAAAGCGAACGATGATGGTAAAAATAGGTACACGTGTGTGTGCATGTGTGTGTGTGGATGGGAAGTGGGTATTCGACCGAATTTCGAAACTAGGATGACACTATTTTATTTTTAGATTGGATCTATAACCATAGTTTTATAGCTAACGCATACCTGGTAGGTAGATGTATACATTAAAGTAGGATTGCGGCGACTTTTAGAGAGAATAGAGTTTGGTGTGAAAAATTCCAGAGACCAACAGTGTTAGGTATAGGAATGTGTACATTTATACCCTTACATTTTTTTGGTTGCACATACAGGGTTTTTGAACAGGGACAACAAACGACGCCATATTTCTTGCCGCTCTTTTGACATTTCTCTTCAGTAAGGTTTGCCATTTCATGATGGCCTCAACGTTAAAAGCGCTACGTCCAATTTTTGGTCGTCATAATCATCCCAGCAGATCAACAATTGAGCGCCTAGTGGAAAAATTTGAATCCACAGGCACAGTACAAAATGTTCCCGTGCCAGTGAGACAAAGAAGTGCCCGTAGTGTCGAGAATATTGCTGCCGCTGAGGCTTCAGTTGAAGAAAGCCCAAATGCATCTCTGTGACGTCGTTGTGGCGAATGCGAAAAGATCTTGGCCTACATCCTTACAAGATTAAATTGATGCAAGAACTGAAGCCGCTTGACCACCAGAAGCGTCGTATGTTCGTGAATTGGGCTGAGCAACAACTTGAAAATGATTCGGATGAGGCTCATTTCTGGCTGAATGGCTTCGTCAATAAACAAAATATGCGGTATTGGTTAGGCAGCAATCCACACGTACTTCATGAGTCATCATTGCATCCCGAAAAAATTACGGTTTGGTGTGGTTTATGTCTGGACTTCTTCAAACGTGCCCGTGGTGGCCATGCAAAAGAAATCGAGTTCCATTTGGTCTCGAAAGAATTTCATTGAAATCCAAAACCGTTTTTGTTTTATTTAAAAAAAACGTTCGTAGCGCTCTTATTGAAAAACCCGATACATGCTTAGACACACCAGGTTGGAATTTGGAGACCCTGAGATTATTTGCACAGCTCTTTCATTGGTGTGGAAAATCTGATGCGTTTGTGGTGATCCGGTGATGATCTCTTACCGCCTTATTTGATGAAACGTCTATGATCAAATAGCCGCTGACTGAGTTTGATCTGCTGAAAAATGGAAAGAAGGGTATTATTGGGTCATGTGGTGTTCTCAAGATAGTACAGGGTCGTGCTATCTTCACATTTGTAACCTTTTACAACAAACTTAGAAAGAAACGATCACGACCAATCACTGAATGTTTCCCCCGAAATGCTGGCTTCCAAATAGCTTGCTATTGTTTAATATTGATTAAAACATTGCCAAAGAATTTCCGTCTAAAAATACCACTTAAGGGTACCATCGAACGCGACGCAACTCAAACGATTTAGAAACCGTACTCAAAAAAACATTTATAAAAAAAGGGTTGATCCCAAGAAAGAAAGGTTTCCCATGGCAAAGTCGAGGAAATTTTTTTAAAGGAGCCAAACAGTGAACTAGAGCCGTTAACAACTTGGACTGCCTATTATTTCAAAACTGTATCGTGCTGTTTACTCCTGTGAGTTGCATGTATGATAAAGGCAACTGCTTGACAGCTTAGCACCAGGAAAGCTTAGAAGTCGACCCGGAAAGTCGCTGACGATCGTCCCATTTTACATGAGCTTGCTTGGCACATTTCCTGGGCTAATAACTAGAAATAATCTTCCTCGCTTTAGCGATATTGTGGGATAATGGTTACGTGCGTTGGACCACTAAGTGAGGGGTCGCCGCTCCTGACCACCTTAAAAATTGTATTCGCTGCCCAACCTTTTCCGAACGCCTGACAAACACCCAAGAGTAAGAAATGTCATAAGAAGCTTTTTAATTCTTTTCCATTCGTGTCAAAAACACACAATGGTTGAGGAAGCTAGGCTATAGGTCCGATAATACCGTCTTGCAGTTAACTCAGAATTTGCCGAACTTATCATTAGGAAACATAAGGTATAGAATAGGTGCAATGAAACTAAAAGGCGTTCGCCACAATCTTTCAACCATTACCAAGTATCTGAGTTTATTATGCAGCCCCAAACAAAATCTTAACCGAAATACGAAATAAAGCCTGATTAAATGGCCGAATCCGGTGCACTAGTTATAAAACGCAAACCGATTTAAGCAATAAATGAATTGATTTGGTGAGAGGCAGTTAACACTCAATCCTAACTTCCTGAATCTGAAAGAAGAAGCAAAGGATTGCTGGTCTGGGTAAAAGGCGCTCGATGAAATCCACACTTCAACTAGGCTTGGAAGTTCTTAACAAAATACTTAGCTGCCAAAAATGTTGAAGCCTATTTCTTCTAAACATTCGCTCATACTCGGCATCTATAATCAGATGGGACCTAAACCACTTACCGATTATTAGAAACTTAAGTTAGACTTTGAAAAATCCTTTATTAGACTGGAATTCTCCCACAGCACTGTCAATGAAGGCTAACCTATGTTCAGCGATGGCTCGAAGGCGAAGGGAACAGGAGCAGGAGTCCATCCAGAAGCTATGGGTATCCAGACAAACTACGCTGTTAAGAGGGCTGATCAGACCGTCCTAGCGATTGCGTGGACATTCACGCAGCACTTAAATCGATCAACTCCTCTGGAAACCTCTCCTGAAACTAAAACAAATCACTCAGTCAAACTCTAGTGGGTTCCGAAGAGCGTTGGAGTGTCCAAAATATAATTGATACTGTTTTTGAGGCTCATGATTCGTCAATATTCTGAGGTTCGGTGAGTCCTTTGTTGAAGCATTTAAGGCTCCTTTGGATGATAGGATGTGTTCTGTCGTTTCTGGTTGTCCGAAGCAGAGTCTTCACAGATCTGTAGAACTTTTACCCATTTTCATGAGATGATGGTTCAGAGCGTAGTGACCTGTTAGGAAGTCCGTTAGCATCACGCTTGCTCATAAAGAGGATCTGAAGAGCGCGCATTTTGTTGCGAAGGCCAATGAGTTTTTTACCATGCTGTAAACCTTCGGATAGAGTTCTATTGGGATATGCGCATTTGGTGGGTCAATGAAGACGGAAGCTGAGCATTTACGTGCTAGCCCGTCAGCCCCATTATTGCCAAGAATTCCTTCGTGCCCTGGGACGCAGTATGGAGTCACTCTGCTATGGGAGGTGAGTTGTTTTTGAATAGTTAGACAGTTCCAAACAAGTAGAGAGTTGTATTTGCAGGAGTTAAGAGTTTTGAGTGCTGCTTGATGTTCTGAGATTACGCTTTAAGCATTCTCTTGCGCATAGTACGATGGCGAAAACTGCTGCTTAGAGAATAATGTTGTGTTACCTTGGGGAACTGCAATTTTACAGTTAGGTCCGCTGATGCCTGCTCCTACAGCCGTTGACATTTTTGAACCATCCGTGAACCAGACTGAGTGGGATCTGTTTAGCCTAGGGCCTCCAGTTTCCCACACCGAACGGTCAGGTATGGTGATGTTAAATTGTCGATGAAAGTTTACTTTTGTGGGCATGAGGTCATTGACTTGAAATGAAGGGCTATGTATTAATTTTGAGGAGTTTAGGATACCTAAGTGTCCTGTGAGATCACCCTGTTTGAATTTTTTCACGAAGTGAAGTTTGGAGTAGCGCACTTCGAGTTTCTTTATAGCAGCGGATGGAGCGGAAGGAGCGTTTGGCACCCGTGATTCCTATGGATGCCTGTCTTTGTATAGTATTTCTGGGCAGATATTTGGTTTACTTTTTCCCACCTCACTAGGGCTGAATACGTGATGATTGGTAAAACTATGGTTTGGTAGGTCCAATGTATTATTTTTGGACGTAGACCCCATTTCTTACTGAAGAGCTTGGAGCATGGCCATAATATAGCAGTCGCTTTATTTAGGGAACGTTCTAGATGAGCATTCCAAGTAAGCTTATGATCAAGTGTGATACCGAGATTTTTTACTTTCTTTGAGAATGGTAATGGCGTGTTGTTCAGTGATAACGTTGGAAGGATGTGATTCCTTTTTTGTTTTTGAGGGGTTTAACATAGGTCTAATTGTCTTGGAATCAGTTCCAAACTTTTTGCATGAGACCTGACCTCTTGTAATGATCACCAGGTCATCCCCAAAGCCCTGTGTTTTAAGCCCTAAGTTGTTTAAGTCGTCTTGCAGTTCTCAAGAAGCCAATTGAGTTAGATGCCAGTTGATAAGTCATTTAGTCAACGACACCATCTCAACCATTTGAAGAAAATAAATTGATTCTATGTGTGGTTCTAAGTTCATTGCATCGATACCAATTTTTAACTCACCAAAATTGTTCGGCAGGTGAAAGGAAAATACGATTCACATTTTTTCGACTGTCTAAGAGATATAGCAGATGGGAAAGTTTACGCCACAGATTTGAAAGCGCAGATTTTAGAATGATGTGGGAAAATATCAACACGACATAGCTATTTGTCAGACTCTCGCTATGATTGTTGTAGCGGGTGATTTTTTAAGAGGTTTAGAACTTTTTTTAAAAAAAAAACACAAAAAATTCGAAAAAATGAATGAAATATTTATTTGAATCGATAGTTTGAACCTTGCAATTTAATGTTTAAAGATAATTTCATGCAAATGTTGACCGCGGCTGCGTCTCAGGTAGCCCATCCGCTGAGTCCAATTTTGGCATACTCTTTCACACATATCGGCCGGTATCTCACGAATGAATGCATGGATGTTGGCTTCCAGTGCGTCAATCGAAGCGGGCTTGTCCCTATACACATTAGCCTTGGCATACCCCCACAAAAAATAATCTAATGGTGTCAAATCGCACGATCTAGGCGGCCAATTGACCGGCCCGAAACGTGAAATTAACTGTTCACCAAACTCGCCTCGCAATTGCGCCATTGTTTCGCGTGCTGTGTGGCATGTGGCACCGTCTTGTTGAAACCACATATCATGTAAGTCAAGAACTTCCATTTCGGGCAAAAAAAAGTTTGTTATCATCGCTCGGTAGCGTTCACCATTGACAGTAACGCTGCGATTCGCATCATCTTTGAAGAAATATGGCCCAATAATGCCGCCGGCCCATAAACCGCACCAAACAGTGGCTTTTTCGGGATGCATTGGTAGCTGTTGCAATGCTTCTGGCTGATCTTCACTCCAAATGCGGCAATTTTGCTTATTTACGTACCCATTCAACCAAAAATGAGCCTCATCGCTGAACACAATTTTTCGATAAAAAAGCGGATCCTCGGCCAGCTTTCCAAGAGCCCATTCACCAAAAATTCGGCGTTGTGGTAGGTCGGCTGGCTTTAGTTCTTGCACCAGCTGTATCTTAAAAGGCTTTACGCCCAAATCCTTCCGCAAAATTGTCCACGTAGTGCTGTAACAAAGGCCTAACTGCTGGGAACGGCGCCGAATCGACATTTCGCGGTCTTCTGTCACACTAGCTGATACGGCCGCAATATTTTCTTCAATACGCACAGTACGTAAACGTGTTGGTGGTTTAATGTCCAACAAAGTAAATTTGGTGCGAAATTTGGTCACAATCTTCCGAATAGACTGCTCAGAAGGTCGAGAATGCCGATCATAAAATGGAAGCAGCGCGCGATGAACATTTCGAACCGAGCACGAATTTTGATAGTAAAATTCAATAATTTGCAAGCGTTGTTCATTTGTAAGACGATCCATGGTTAAATTGCAAACCAAACTGAAGCTGTTTGACAGTGACACAAGGTACTAAACACACGTCAGCTGTCAAAACCAGTGTTGCCAAAACCAAACCAGCTAAAAAATCACCCTTTATAAAGTATCTAAGGCCGCAGCTGTCTCACTTTCTTGTTTACAATTATTTTTGTTTGACCAATCATTCAATGTGGGCTACGAGCACTTTAAGTATATTGCGTATTTTGTTTCTTAAGAAAAAAAAAATTATACAACTGAATACCAACAGTTGAAGAGTTAAAAAAGAATAACCAATTGAATTATGTGGGCATGCAACCCCGCGTAGGTGTTCTCGACTTGACTTTCAATCGAAATGATTTATTTTTCGCTCCGTATTGAGAGTCTATTTCTGTATGATCGACTTAAGCTGTACTTATCTGCCTATATAGCACTTAAAAATAAAATAAAATAAAACAAAGTAAGAAACACAATTAAATGAAAAAGAAAAAAAAAATTACCTCTTTTAATAATGCGTTACGTGAAATTTTTTCAACTAACATAAGGATAAGTAAAATTTATAGGTTGAACAAAATATCACAAAAACAAACAAAATGACGTTTCACTGCATTATTTTTAAATTCACCAAATAAATACTTTTCAATGGAATTTACTCTTTTTTTTTTGTATTTGTTTTACGTTTGAAGAATCAGCGAAGATAGCCTGCAAATGAAAGAATGAAAAAGGAAAGTAAATATTTTATTCTTTTTAATATGAAAACGGAAAAGTGAATTCCTTTCATTTGAGGATGTATACAGTACAGGCCGTAGTTAGTTGTTAAAATTGTGTTTTCCCCTATCCGCACCCTTCATACAATAGAAAAAAACTTTTCCATGATATTTTCTTAACCGCAATATTACAGATCGCTAAGAAAGTTTTTTTCCTTCCAAGAGTGCACTCTATGAAGTTTGTTTCTTACACCCGTATCTGCGGTGTTTGTTTTTTTTTTAGCTGCAGTCGAAATCCTGTCTGTCCAGCCAGCTTGAAATAATGTAAAACTTTTAGAGCACTATAAGATTGAGGAGCTGTAGCAGTGGCAGCAATATGCTAAAGGCAAAGTCACCCCAGGACCTTTTGTGATACCCTCCCGCCGATAGCTATCTCTGTTACTCTCTTTGTTTTGCCACTTGTTAAGGAAGGACACCCGGCGTGTGTGCAAGTGTTTTGTTCGAGTGAATAGGTTGTTTTTTTTTTTATTTTTTTCTGTTCATCTTTAAGATGAGGAAAGAAGTTCATCACTTTTTTATGTTCTCAACAAAAGGCGGTATAACAATAAAAAAGAAGCGACGCAGAATAACAAACGCATAATTTAGTAGAATAGTTAAGAGTTACCCGGAATAAAAAATAACTTTTAAGAGGAAAAGAGTAGATTCGAGGCCAAATCAAAGTTTATCTGCAAAAGCTATTGCCTAGTAAAGGGTGTTTTTTTAGAGGTTGGTTTTTCGAATAGAGATAAAACTGACATTTTGATGTCAAATCTGGCAACTCTAATGTCATTTATGTTCAGTTTGGTTTGCCATTTCAATCATGAACAGGTTGACAAATGAACAACGCTTGCAAATCGTGCAAATTTATTTCGAAAATAATGGTTCAGTTCGCGAAGTTACGTAGCAAAATTTTGTTCAGTGATGAGGCGGCTCATTTTGGGTTGAATGGCTACGTCAACAAACAAAATTGCCGCATTTAGAGTGAAGAGAATCCGCATGAGACCCTTGAAACGCCATTACATCCACAAAAATGTGGTTCCAACAAGACGGCGCTACATGCCACACAACGCACGTCACAATCGATTTATTGAAGTAAACATTCGATGAGCGCATAATTTCGAGGAATGGGCCTGTCAATTGGCCACCAAGATCGTGTGATTTGACACCATTGGATTATTTTCTTTGGGGATATGTGAAGTCCAGCCAACAAACCAGAAACGTTAGGGGACTTGGAAGCCAACATTCGTGGCGTTATTGCCGACATACAGCCCCAAATGCTTGAAAAAGTGGTTGAAAATTGGACCTCTAGACTTGTCTTTATTCGACCCAGCTGCGGCGGCCACATGCCCGAAATCATATTTAAACATTAACGGCACAAAATTATCCTTCCAATTAAGCCAAATTGATGGACATTAATTTGTTCTTGTGTTTTATTTCAATTCGAAGTTCTATACCTCTAAAAAAAACATCCTGTAGTTGGGTTTAAGTAAAAACTGATTCCCTTTGGAAGAAATTTAAAAATATGTTCTTCTTGATGGTTCACATAATTTGCATTGAGAAATAAATTTTGACAGTTCTAGAGACACATGTCACGAAAAATTATGATAAGTATGAGGCATGAGGTTGCTGGTTGATAAAGAGAGAAGATGACCACCACTATTTGAAGTCCTTCGAAATTAGAATTTGAATAGATTTAGATAAATTGCGCTGCCTAAATTTTAAAGCGACTACCTCCACAAATTTGCATGAAATAAGGTTGACATTTTTCGGACACAGTCAGTAATATATTTGCCTGCTTTATTTAAAACTAAATCAAATCGTAATAGCCTATTATTGACTAAATATTTAGAAGGAAATACGTAATGTTGGAAGTATTGGAACAACCGACCAGAGTTAAACGATGATTGATGTCACCATCAACGGTTGAATTTTTTAAAAATCGAACAAAACACTCAAATTTGCATCAAATATTCAAAATTTGCATTGCAATCGATAAATAGGCCTTTGCCATTTACGTTTTAAAGACAACTTCATGTAAATGTTGTCCGCGGCTCCGTTTTAAAACGACTTTACAGAACCCACAAGAAATAATTAAGAGGCATTAAATCGCATGATCTTGGCGGCCAACACACAGAGCCATTTCGAGAGATAAGCTGATAAGCCCAGGTGTACAGGGATCTGCAATACTAAGCCAGGAAGCTGGAAAAGAGTTAGTGGCTGATGAGCGCTTGATGGGCCAATGGCAGCACTCACAGCTCCGAGGTCGGTTACAGGCCTGCTGTCCTAGGATCAAAAACAGGGCCTAGCCCTCCCGGTTGGAAATTGTGCCGCCGGGGTAACCTCCTAACTACGTCAAAAACATATAGTTATGAGAGAGACTATGGCAGCCTCGTATTTTGTAAGGCAGCCGTGCCACAGGCAGGGACCCTTCACGGGTCAGGAGCCGAATAAGAAGAAGAAGAGAATCCTAATCAGTTATTATAAATTGTCTAAAATAGGTTGGAGTGGGTCAGAAAATTGGACTAATACGAAACCCATTCTGGAAGTTTTGATCCACTCCACACATGTTGTATCACAAAAGTCTGTTACTCTGTCTAAGTATGCCTTGACTCTTTGTCTGGTCAGGCAGGCCTTGTTTATATATAAAAACAGGTCATTTACGAAATTCAAAAGAAATTGAAAAACACCCAGCGTATTTTCTTCGATAAAACTTGGACCGGAATGGAGGCATTGCTATAAACGAGGTCATCTATTCATCTCTGGATTCAAGCGTTCCAATATTCAATTGCAAATAAACGAACTCTAAACAGGACTTAAATTTTTAACTTTCCCTTATACTAAAGAGAATGTTATTCCGGTCGTGCGGAAATTTCGAACTCAAACCGAGTATAAGGGATGATATTACTAGATTATCGAGAAGTCCAAAAAAGTGGGTCCGTCATTGCCGTCCGTCGGCCTGTCTGTCTGTACAGACGCCGCATGGCGTAACGGTCAGATGGTTTTGCGGCATTTGGGCATTTGGGGTCCCTGGCATAAAATTTTGTTGGTGAAACTCACTTATCACTATTTTTCTACAAAACGGTTCCAAGAATTTTGGTTTTTTTTACTAAGGATACTTGGGATGGGCCCAAAAATACTGCATACTCAGTTTTCGCAAAAAAATTGAATTTTCGATTTGAAAATGCACATCATGTAGCGAGAAAGTTTCATATGACGCAGTCTTACACTAAATTTTTCTTAATTTGATTACAGAATAGCGGAACCAACTCAAAACTGCTGCACTTTGTTTTTACCCTGAGATCGGAAACTAATACAACAGACCTTCTAGTCTATCTTTTTGCAATTAAGACATTCACAATTCAAATCCAGTTATATATCACAGAAATCTCTCCGCATTTAAAGGTCACTTGAAACCAACTACGACAAAAAAGGTATGCGTAGGTATCTTTTCCATGTCATTTGATATCATAATCAATTTTCTTTTTCCATTCTCACTCATTCAATACTCCACATCACCAGATTGGAGATCTGTGTAAAACAATACACCTGGTGTGACACTAAATTTCGCATACTACATTACATACATACCCGGGTATAGTAATTACAATAAAAACACAACAAAATGTCAATCGATAGTGCTAATAATAATTAATAATCAACACGAATTCTCATCGGTGAATTAGGTTTCAGAAAAAATGTACTTAAGCTACAAAAAGTATATGCCGCTGCAACTCGACACCACTCAAAGGGAAACATAATCTCATTAATAATTCCCTTGCCGAGAAGTAACGCAGCGAACGGGCATACCGGGGGTAGTACGAGGTACGAGTAAATCTGTATTACAAGAAGGCAGAAGGTGAAAAAAAAAACAGTAAAGTAAAAACGCATGTAAAGGTTTTCTCGCTCGTTTTGCCACAATTGACTCTGATGACTCTAGAAGAGCAAGCAAACACAGCAACACACACACACTCTGACAGAAGCATATTTCGCGAACCGTATAAATTCAATCAGTGCCTTAGAATATTGTACATGCTATGGAGCCGTACGTTCTGCTTAAACTAAAGTGCAACATGCTTTCCAAGGTGCTGCTGCTAATGCTGCTTCTGGTGGTGGTGAAAGTATTCAAAGTATATGTATATCAAGTGCAAGGCGAAGACGTTCAGAGGATGAATAGAAACCTTACCAAGCCCCAGCTATGATGGCGAAACATGGTTAACTGTGTGTGCGCGACTTTAGAACTGATTTTTTTTTTCTCTTTTACTTTTTTACTTTTTTATCACTAAAAATATTTACTGGAAACGAACGTTCCTTGCAACTCAATCAACATGGAAATAAAAGGCGAAGAAAAAACTATACACAAAAAATGAAAGCGAAGACAAAAGGACTAGTGAAAAATATATAAAAAAAAAAAAACCTTTTGTTTTCGTTAGCCCAGTTACCAAGGACGACCAACGAACGATGACGAAGGAAATATTTTTAACGTATGCATATGCACGGAGTGGGATGGGAGTCTCTCTAGGGAGGAAGGGTTCCCATTTCATTGGAAATTGCTAGAAATGGCGTTCATATTCGAGCAAAATCTCGTGACTCTTGTGTTCAATTTATTCACAGTGATAGATGAAGTCCTTCAAGTTTTAACTCGCTAACGGAGTACAAAATTATTTAAACTTCCAACAGCTGGTTGGGAAATTTTCAGGAGCCCAAGTCAGTTTTAAGTAGTTGTGCTGTGGTTGGATTGGATATACTTAAAAAAAAAATTTTTAATTTCTAGGACCATGATGTGTTTCCACCAAGCACTAATCCCAGTTTTTAAGCAAATTTCAATATTTTAAATCTCGACACACAAAAGGAGTACAAATTTAAACCGCAATAAATAATAAGGTTTGCAAGGTAAGATCGATTTGGGAACAAACTCGCCAATAGTTGATTTGTTAAAACTGACGGGGATTGCTGGAAATTTAGGCCTACCATTAGCAACTACCATTTTTTCACAAATTTGAAATCCAAAAAGAGGTTTGTTGGTTAAGCCTGTTTTTCTAACGTGAAAACACTCGCCTTGCTTCGCCTGGCTGCACACATTCAGAAGATCCACACCCGCAATGTTAAGTGTTTGTCTCTGGGATTTGTTAATTGTCATAGCGAAATAAATTTTAACCGGAAACTGTAAGCATTTGAAGTTAAAGAACTATGTCGCTTCTCTGATCGCATACTCATGTTCGCTATAAATTGACTTTACTTCGACGAAATACATACAATTGCCAACTGAATTACACAAATCAGATCACAGATGGAAGATGAGATATAGAGACTCAACATCCAGTACTATACTAAGTCCCCTGGCACTAAACTAGCCCCTCAAACGCGCAAAATACGTTTGAGCAGGCGCACATACTCATTCGAGATCGAGATTCGACTCAATCAGGTAAATGCATCCATAAAATAGAAAGGAAGAGAAATATATTTCTCATGACACGCCAACGTCAATTAACGTTTTAATAAAAAAAAATTGAAAGTTTTGTGAAGATTTTAATAGAATTTCTAAGCTTTTAGACCGCGTAGATGTATAAAGTTGGACTTGAAATACGCGTAAATCAAAGCTCTAAGGACTGAAATTTGTTTAATTTTTGAATTACTTGATCTTTCGAACACAGAACTAAATATTTACTAAATGCAAGAACCTGCTCCTTGTGAATACCTAATTATTAAAAATGACCACGTTCAGCCATTCGCTGTGTAGATCCAGTCAAAACAATTTTAACTTTGATTTATATCAAATTTTAGATCAATGGGTTGACGGGACGGACGAATGGAGAATCATTGTCAAATTGACTTTCTTCTTCTTCTTATTCAGTCCCCATTAGCTGTTAGGCGTCGGGGTAGCCTCGGGATATCCATCTTCCCCAGTTGATTCGATCCCAGCACTCTCTGCCATGATTCTGCCCTCAGTCTTCCCACATCCTGGATGTGAATTTCCCAAGTTTTAAGGGGTCTTTCTCTCTGTGCATTTTCTTGACTCGTCCATCCGCTGTAGATGTCCGAACCATTTTAGCTGTCTTTCCTCGACTTCTTCTGCCCTTCTTCTGTAAGTATTTTTTCATTTCTAACCATATCTCTCCTCGTTTTACCTGCGACCCATCGTACGTATTTTACTTCTGTTTTCGAATACCGGCTCAGTACCAAACAGTGCAATTGGTACTATAACCGTGTTGGAAAGCTTGAGTTTTGTTTTTGTGCCTATCTCTAGTTTACCCACTATTGTGTTATTTATCTGACTGCTTTTTGGATTTTGTACTTAATGGTCTATTTTTCCCTTACAGCTAACAATGGTTAAGGGGTTTTCATAGGATTCAACTCTCTCTAATTCTCTGCCGTTGCATGTTATATGCAGATTCTCGGTTGACCTATCCTTTTATAACAATATCGTCCGCATATAATAGGAATTGCAGGTTGAAGTTCCCAATCTTTGTTTTTTCTGTTTGCTTGCTTCTTACACGATTTTGCTATTTCATCCATGAATAAAATTAACAGCTAATACTGTCTCCTTGCTTTAAACTTTTGCTTATTTAGAATTGACTTAGTCTTTTTATCGAAGAAAAAAAGGATTTATATTGCATTTTTTTCAAACTTTCCATTTTAAGTCCAATTTCTGGTTTTTGGTGGTTTTTTGTAAGACAAAACTCCATCGCAAGTAGAATTGATTTCAGGGTTAATTTTAACCTTCAACTAATACCCTTTTAATCGCATATCATGGGCGATTACGGAGATAAGACAGGAATTAAACAATTCATAAATGAATCGTAACTTAATGTTACGGCAATTCATCCAACCATTCGCTGCCTAAAATCATACGCTTTAAATTTTGTATCGACACGAAATGTAGTTCAGGGGGTTAGTTAGTTAGACCAAAGTTAGGGCTAGTTCTAAGGTATCTCTCTAAATAGTCATCTTTCCTTTTTACAAATTTTTATGTAAAAATCTTATATGTTAAAAAATACAGCAACAGTGGCTATCTATCTATTTATTCTTATTTTCACTTGGGCAATTTCGCCCAACAACTTTTAAGAAAAGTAGTTAAAAAAAATTAAATTAATGACGAATATTTTTCAATAAAAAAAAATTGGCAACACCTTTATTCCACTTTTCAAGTTTCCAAAGCAACCTCTACAAATTCAACTTCAATTCAACATAGAAGGTCCCTCCGCTCGTTTTCAAATGATATCGATTAGCAGCAATTTCTGATTGCGTGCCATAGTGCACTTGATCCTTGAGCAAACATAAATATTCGATTAGAATTGATTTTTCATTTCTCTTAACATTTCGTGTCCTTCTGGCATGGCGGTCGGGCGCTGACGATGACGAGCCAGGCACACCCAATTCGTTTTTATTTTGTTTGGATTTTTTCAAACGTAACTGAGAAGAGGAGAACTGCATTTAATTCCTTTTCATTGATTTTCAATAGAATCTAAATGCTTTCTCTACCGCGAGACTTACTTGAGTCTCAGGACAAAAACAGGACAAAACACCACAGTGCCGCTTGAGCGTTCTTTTCACAGTTGAAGACTGAACTGAATACAAAACCCAAGAATGAATGTATGTCTCAGTGAGTCCTTTCATACGCGACGGTCTTTGTTGACATTAGAATACGAGCGAGCGACAATTTAAGTAGAAGAAAAAAATTAATTACAACTCAAGTGTCAAAAGAATCACGCGGTGTTTTAGACAGCTTTCTGTTTGTTTGTTTGTTGGTTTTTTTTTTTTCTTTTGTCAGGATATGTATGTCAACAGCACTTAAAACGATGATACATCTAAATTTTTTTTTTAATAATTTTAAGTTGTGTTACATATTGTGCATCACGCCGCGTTTGCACTAATGAGGATGTGAGAAAAAACATAGTGTGTGTCCTTTTTGTCAAAACATCCACATACATGCAACTACTCGGTAAAGGATGAAAAGGATATGTCGCAGGATGAAAAAAAAACACCATATAATGTGAATCAAATAAAAAATACACGCACGTATGCTTTCATTAGCTGCCCTTGTGTGCAGCAAGGCAGAATTCACTGTGCCACAAAGTAGGGCTTTCTTAAGCGCGTAGCACAACGTTCAGTCTGTAGTACCTATACTACTTGAAGTATTATCCTCTCGCTCTCAGTAGCAATCAGCGATGTGTTTTGAAGTAAATTTTTGCGAAGCAATTAGAATGGAGCAGGATCAGGGTGCCTGATAAATATTTTCCACTAAAGAATAATATTAAAAAAGCCCTAACAAAAATATTTTTGTATGTGCATATCCGCAAAGACGGGGAGGAGGATTGTGCTAGATTTTGAATAGCATAAAGGGGGGTAGAATGACATTTTTAAATAAGCTGTGTATGCCCCAGATTGTGCCATTGTATTCGTAGAATAATATTTCGTACAGTTCCTTCTTTTTTTCTTGTGACATATCCGGCGAAGAATCATGGTTTTTATTGCATAATACTTGCATGTGCAATTAATTTTGGAAATAGATAATATTATTCTTGACAGTTTTTCAGTATGCGGTGGTAATTATTATTTTTATTTATTTTTTTTCAAATTTAACAAGAATTTGTTAAACAAAACCCTAAGGCGTTCTCAGGTATTCGAACATCGTAAAGTGAAGTTGAATATATCTACCTCATTAATTTTCATTTTACGACATGTCAACGAGAGTTCGTCTATCTTTTATTCGTGGAGTGGTGTGCTTGTTTGAAAGGTTAATCTTAGCTTTGTTGTTAAATGATGTTAGAGTAATTTAGAAAATAGGGACATGTTTTTGTTTTAAATTAACTGCAATTGTGTCTTCATCAAGGTGGCGGCAGTAGGAATTGGACAATTTTAGCAAGAATTTTGTCAACAATGAGTGTCTTGTGAAAGGGAATGGTGTGGTAACCGCACAGTATTTCAAGTACGGAAAGGCGGTCTTATGTCGGCAAAATTTGAATAACTCTGCAGAATTTATTGAAATTTTCAGAAATGTTAAAGACTATTATTAGGTCCATTGATACGAAGGTTATCTAATCTACAAAATTAATCTAAAAAAGAGTTGTCTTAATTTTCCTGGGAACAATATTTTTCAAAAGTCTTCAACAACAAAACGCAAGAAACGTCATTCACAATTTCTTCGAAGCAATTTATTTCTCTGCAAAAACTTTACAATTTATTATCGCCTACCCTCATTGAATCCACCATCAACCGAAAGGAAATCTGTCTTGTAACTTTTCTGGATATTGAGAGTGCTTTTAATTACACATCCTTTGAGTCCACCAACAGGACTCTCAACAACATGAATCGAATCGAATCGAATCGAAATCTCGGCACTAACAACTCGGGGGTGTCTACAAGCGGCGTCCTCTTGCCACTCCTATGGTTCCTCGTTATAGACGATCTACTTCAGTCCCTGGGAAGTCAAGGGATTGATGCCATAGGTTACGTCGACGACGTAGAAATCGTTATCAGCGGCAAATCTGAAAGAGGAGGAATCTAGACTTCCTCATTCGTTCCAATATGTTTGGCGAAACGATCGAAATCTCACGGGAAGCCAAGTACCTGGGAATTTTCCTGGACAGTAAATTGTCCTGCAATCCTCCAATAGAACGTACCGTAAACAGAGCCACTAGATCCTTATGGATCTGCCGTCGAGTCTGCGGTAATAACTCGGGTCTTAGACCCAAGACGATATACTGGCTCTATTCGCTCGTGGTTCGATCTGCGATGGCCTATGCTGCTATGGTCTGGTGGTCAAAGACTAACGAGGTCACTACAGTCAAAAAGCTAGAACGAGTCTACGTATAGCTGGACACTGTATGACAGGCTGTATTCGTTCCACCCCTACCTTAGTACTTAATGTCATATTGGGTCTAACACCCCTACAAACACACATTCAAATGGACGCAAGAATGTGTATTCATAGACTGTTCCATTCGAAGGTCATCTGTAACTGCTAGACTCTATGGAGCCTGAAAGCGCATTCTAGAACACATGCTACCGAAATACGGCATAAACACTTTTATATCGTTGTCCCTCCAAGGGCGGGCTGGGAAAAATGTAAACTTAAGCCATCACAACTTGATCTCGTCTGGTATACGGACGGATCCAAGAATGAGTCAGGGACTGGATCTGGAATTTATGGAGAGCCGCCTCAAGCGAACTTTTCAGTCAGCCTTGGCAAGAATTCATCCATTTTCCAAGCAGAAGAAATTAACCAGTGCGCTAGAATTAACTCAAGTTCTAACACACGAGGTAAAACTATATTTATCTTTTCAGATAGCCAAGCAGCCATCAAAGCTCTTCACTCATCTGTCATTAAATCGAAATCACTGTCACAGTCCGACACAAATCAAAGTCCTTCCGAGATCGAACTCACTAGGAATTAAAGAAATTGTCCTCTGTTCCTTCTTAGATATTGCTGGGGCTTTCGTCAATATGTCATAATCGACATTTAAAAGCCTCATGCTTAAGGCGGAATCAGAAGAAAATTATCTCCCAAGCCGAGGTCTATGCAATTAAATTTAAATTAAATTAAAAGAATGCTTAAGGCGAAATCTCAGAGTTCTGTCGAATTCTGTTGAGTTCTTCAAATTTGACTTAAAACTCGTCTAGTGAAACGGCCAATGAGTTGGCGCGCAATGGGTCTACATATCTTTTCCTAGGCCCAGAGCACTTTTGCAGCCCATTAATAAGTAGCTTCAAGTCGGAGATTTGCTCCTGGCAGCCCAATATGCAGCCCTCAAACTAGGTTTACATCCAGGGTATGCATCAAGCTTAGCAATTTATGACCTCGCAAACGAAAAGAGATTCTTACTTTCCTTCAGCAAATTAAGATCCTTACTACTTTTCTCACTGGAACTGCCCTCATATAAAATTTTACCAAAATTGACAAAATCTTTACAGAAATGGGCAGAATGTGCCTCAAAGATCAAGAAACGGTAAATAACCGGCAATTGCCCAAATGAGGCTTAAATATTTGAACGCCTCAAGACTCAAGAATTCATCTGCAAACATAATATCTTCTTCGGTCGCAGCACTGCTATAACCCGTGTCATTACGTTAATGTACTTAATTTTCCCGTCTTTCGAAAAAAGATGAGAAGGAGCTTCATTGATGGAGAGCTCAGATGTTCGGCACTCACCACGTTAGCCCCGAAAATCCGCCACCTGATGTATTCTGCTGTGTCAACTACGACACCGCAAGCAGAACAGACAGGTGGCGGTGTCGTTCAAGCCCAGTGTTTAGGAAAATTTTCAAGATTCACTGTGTTCAGCCTTCCGAGTCCTAATTTCAGAGGAGAAATCTTAAGTTCGACCACTTACTTGGACCAGGTTGAGCAGCGCTTTAAATGCAGCTTTACTGTCTCTGCAAATGCAAATGCTTCTTGCCCTTCGCAATATATGTACATATATAACAAGAAGACAAATTTTTAGCAGCCCCCTGACTAAATGGAGAAAGCAACTCGCTTCGACAAAGATAATATGTTTCTTTCGTGAAGCAAGCTGATATAGTACGGTTTCGGAGCCAGATTCTCTAGATGTCAAGGAGCTCACCAATTTACGATGGCAAAAGCGATTAAGTCGATTTTGATCACATTTACATTTCAGTAAAACGATTCACCCATCACTCACTTCAAACAAAATTTACATAATTTTATTATCCACATAAGAAAAACTTAATAATAAAAAAAATAAGTCACTGAATTCTCTCCACAAAAGTTTGCGTACAGCTGCAGAATTTTCTTTGCCTGACTTAACAACTTTTGTTGCAAAAAATCAACACGTGCGTCGTAGTTAGTTACAGTGCTTGTAGACAGAATAATTTTGGATTAAATGGCAAACAGGGTGCTAAGTGTGTCTAAAAGGCAGTTAATCCTTAATTTATACATAAAACAACGAAAGTCTTACTCTCAAATATCTGAGTTAACTTCAAGAAGTCGGTCAACGATCCAAAGAACTATAACTCGCTTTAGGGATGAAGGTCGGGTTGAATCAAAGCCAAGATCTGGAAGACCGCCGAAGCTAACTCCGAGGGATAAGAGGACGATCAAGCGAATTGTGGACCAGGAGCCATTCAATAGTGCCCAGAAGATAAGTACACACCTTAGATTACATAACAACAACAACAACAACAGTGCATCAAGAAACGGTAAGAAGGGCCATCGCCGGAATGGGATTCAAGTCGTGCGCACCCAGGAAAAAACCATTGGTGAGCAAAATAAAGACAGAAAAACGTCTCGCGTTCGCAAGGGAGTACCGTAAATAAACCTCAGGATTTCTGGCGCCAAGTAATATTCTCGGACGAGACTAAGTGCAATATTTTTGTCTCGGACGGTCGCTTGAGAGTATGGCGACATCAAAACGAGGCTGTAAATATGGGGGTGTAATGGTAAGGGGCTGTATGTCCGCAACGGGTGTCGGAAAATTGGAAATAATTGAAAGAATCATGAATCAATTCGTCTACATTGATATCCTCAAAAAATATTTAAAAGACAGTGCTGAAATACTGGAAATCTCGAACGATTATTATTTTCAGCAAGACATCGATCCCTCACAGTATCCAGACCTTAATCCTATCGAACATTTGTGGGATGAATTAGAGCGTTGGATCAGAATTCACGAAATTTTGTATAAAGCTCAACTAAAAGAAACGTTATTGTCAGAATGGAGCAATATTAACAGCTAATTTACCGCAAAGCTGATAAATTCTATGCCCAACCGGCCTTAGGAGGTCATAAAGATGAAAGGATATCCCACCAAATATAAAAACGTTATCTTTTTATCCAGTTAAATTAATTTGTCCCCTTTTCTTTTATAGGTGTACGCAAACTCTTGTGGAGAGAATTCAGTGACTTATTTGTTTTATTATTAAGTTTTTCTTGTAGATGGGTGAATCGTTTTACTGAAATGTACCCATTTAAGAATTTTAATGTTTTATTTTTGGAACACCGCTACGATACATCACAGTTTCATCGTTGTACGCAGACTTTTGTGGATCACTGTATCTGCATTGATTGAATTGCAACAAAACTAAAGTGGTTTCTACAAAGCAAACCTAAACCTTCCAAAAAAAATTCTATTCAAATTGAAAATAATGCAAAAAATTCAATTAAACAAATCCAAACAAACAAAACACACAGTGGCATATTTGGCCTTCTCGCCTAAGGTCTCTAGTAATCCTGAAATGTCCTTCACTTCTTTTTTTCATTGGGCAAATGAAAGCATTTAGATTAAATTTTTCTCCGCTTGTAAAACAAATCAAAAAGTGACTCCTAAATAATTTGTGTTTCTTTAAATTCCAAGAAAAAATCTTCGCTGCTCTCTGACCTGTTATTTTAACTACCACACAACACAGTTACAAAAAAACTAAAAAAAAAAACACGTCCTTTTTAGTCCCCCGCACTCAGTGTGCAAAGTACACAATTTAGAAAACAACACGCAGGCACTAGCTCTAGCACACCTGTAAGTAATTTCACTTTTAAATGTTCCATTTTACCTTCTTTCTTTCTCTCTCTCTGTGTATCTCTATCTATGCTTACGCAAAGAAGCTCAAATTAATTATTCCAAATGCCATAGAGAAGGTTCCACAACCACCATCACCACCACCACCAACTGTCACGACGAGGACACAACCTTCAGGAGCAGCAGCAGGGAACAAATAGTGCTAGATTCTGGCAGTAAGAATGCAGCAGGTAGCAGGAGGAATACAAATTTAGTAGTCCTTTGCCATTTCATCTTCGCTGTGAGTTATTTTCTCGGAATGTATCCGACACCACTTTAGTTGTTGTGCTGTGCTACAGGTATATCCATACATTTAAAGGATATACAGAAAATAATCTTTGACCCTAATCGAGATCAAATCAAATTGTCCTGACCCACGAAAGAAAGGCAAAAAGAATAACGAGAGAAAGGGGGTATCAATCAATTGCTTTTCCCCCATCTCCAAAATTATACACAAATGGGATCACGTTGTCGGGGTAGGTTTATGTTGTGGCGGCTCCCAGTGAGAATGTCGTCGCTTTCTTATTTCACCCATCCCATCTCATCATCTCAAGGACATGTTAACGTCCTCCTCGTCGTATACGTATGTTACGTATGCGAATAGGCACAAAACAGCGGCGAGCAAATCCATAAAAACCTGTTGAAGGACTCCCATTACGACATGTTATCCTGTTTGCTTGATGATGCTGGCAAAGTATCAAATTTGGCCTCCCAAGTGGGCAACACCAACACAATTGTGTGTAGGTGTAGTGGTGTCAGTTGCCGCCCGGTATATCTGCTGCGTTAGAAAAGCGAGCGAATTTATCGAAACTTATTTTTAACGGACATCCAATTGGGTTAGCTAATAAATAGTGTTTGCGCGGGGCGGCTGCATCCTCCGGTGGGAATTAATTTTATTGAGTGATTCAGCTAATTGAATTGATTCTCGCATGCATGTGCGAGGCAATTTTACGGTACCGTTTTTATTGGCATGTGCTAATTAGCGGTCTAATGCTGTCCAATGTTTAGTGGGTGGTGATTAATGTTCATACATATAAGCAAGGATGGTGGCAAAAATCGATTAGGTGGGCAGAGATGGGGCGGGGGGAATGGGTTTTCACCTCGGATATATTCAATGAATGTAATTGTTTTGAGGTCAAACCATCAAACTGCTAATCGCTTAGTAGCAATAGAGAAGATACACGTTATCAGGTGTGAGTGTTTCCCTTTAAAAAGGAGCCCTAGAAGCAATCAATCAATTAAGTCTCACACCTTACGTAAACAATGGAAATGAATTAGGTTTTTTTGTTTTTATGAATTGTCGTTTCTTTTAGGCAGATGCCGCTGCGAGTACAAAAGGTCAAAGCACAGAACAATAAGTTAAACAAATTATTTAAAATTGCACTACTTGACGCGCACATGTGCCATCTGTCTTTCTTCCAAGGTTAACACAAAAGCCTTTACTGTCTCTCCGCCTGGATGTAGGTACACAGTACAAAGATACATACAATTTGTATTAACAAAGTGATCGCACTTGATAAATGATGATGATTGTCACTCTGTCTTGTCTTCGACTGCTTCAAATTGATTTTTCACCTTTTTTTTTTGGTTTTTGTTATTTTATTCAACAATATAACGAGAGTAAGAAATAAATCTACACTAATGACCCTTTCACTGGTGTTGATGTTGAACCCATTGTGAAATATGTACAACAACTCGCAAGGAAAACAGATTTTCTAATTTTTAAAATTAATTTAATAGCTTCTTGTGGATTGGAAGGAAACCCTGAGGTAGGTGTGTCAAAGTTTGTTTTTCTTTTACCAACCAAAACAGGTGCTTATAAAAATAGCTATAAGGACATTTATGAATAAGGACTGCGTGACATTTCCTTTTTTCCTAATTAAAAATAATGAAATAGCACACACACACACACACACACACACGCAACACAACCAAGTTAATGATTTATAAAAAAAAAAAACGGAACACACCGCGCTGAAGTAATAATTTTTCCCTCCCTTTTCAGTGGAATGACCCCAACAATTAATTTGAGACAAAAGGAATAATAAAATAAAGTCAACATCAACTCAACTCGTTCCCATGTTTTCAAAACACAGACGTGGTCTGCTATTTGTTATCGCGGATTACGTGCTTACAGTAATTTATTTAAATTTTGCTCTCAATTTAATTTGGATTTTGTTTGTAGTTTTTCGGTCGTCCATAAAATTAAGATATATGTGCTAATGAGATACACGTTGGTAATATATTTATGAATATTAATTGTATGCGACTCTGAGAGGAGAGCTACATACCTTTGTAAACGATTTAATTAGTATTCATGAACAAAATAAAAAAAAATTTATATTTGTAAATTATAGATTGGTTTCTTCGCCTTTTTGTGCGTGATCTAGATAGTGTTGTAAGGTTAACACTTGCACTATGATGATGCTAGTTATCGGGAATTGATAGGTGTCTGATGGTGATATAGAATTTGTTTGGGAGTAGATATATTGTCACCTCTTCAATCAGGTTTTAGAAAACAAACACAGCTGCATTTCTGCTATTTTAAAAGTGCATGATGATATTCGCATTGCCATGAATGAAGATAAGGTGACAATCGTAAACAAGCCGTTGTTTTAGATACAATGGTATCCGATTTTGTTTGTTTAAAAAGAGGTGTACCTCAAGGGTCCCTACTAGTTCCTTTACTTTTTTTCTTTTCCATTGGGCCTTCTTGCAGATGGTGTTTTTAATGTTAATGAGGATTTATATAGAATTGCTCACTGGGCTACACCAAATGATTTAACATTGAATCCTAATAAATCGCAGAGTATCATTATATAAAGGGTCCACCATTTAACGTATTTTTTTTCAACTAGTGCTTATTTCGCGAATGGTAACACTTAGCTCATGTCTGATTTGACAGATAATTAGTTTTATGCTTCCGCTGAATGAATATGGTTGTGTATACGCATGAACAACGCTGGGAAATATTGCGACATTACTTTGAAAATCATGGTAATGTTGCAGAATGTGTGCGAAAATTGCGTACGGATTTTGGAAGAAGAGAAGCACCGTCAGCTCCGTTATCTTGTGAAAAAAGTGAAAGAAACTGGCATCCTCATCGATTAACCAAAGCGTGAAAAGCCAAAAACAGTGCGTACACCCGAGAAAATTGCTGCTGTGGCAGAAAGTGTGCGTGAAGCGCCATCAACATCAATTCACCGTCTTTCTCAACAATTGAACATTTCGAAGACATCATTGAGATGAATTTTGCATAAAGACCTTGGTATGACGCTATACAAAGTCCAATTGGTTCTGGAGTTGAAGCCAACTGACCATCCAATGCGTTTTCGCTTCGCTAAGTGGGCCTGCGATCGACTTAGAGAAGATGCCGTTTTTGCCAAAAAAATCATCTTTTCAGATGAAGCTCATTTTGATCTTGGCGGGTATGTAAACAAGCAAAATTGTCGCATTTGGGGCACAGAAAACCCGCACGCATACATTGAAAAGCCAATATACCCAAAAACGAATCACTGTATGGTGCGGATTTTGATCCAGAGGCATAATTGGGCAATTTTTCTTCGAAAATGAGCAAGGAGTGGCGGTTACAGTCAATGGCGATCGTTATCGGACCATGTTGAGCGAATTTTTGTTCACATAAATTGAAGAGGAGGATATTGGCAACATTTGGTTTCAACAGGACGGCGCTACGTGCCACACAGCCGAAGCTACACTCGATGTTTTGCGCCCTGTTTTTAAAGATCGCATTATCAGCCGCAGAGCTGATGTCGTTTGGCCACCGCGGAGCTGCGATTTGACACCGTTGGACTATTATTTGTGGGGTGCCGTAAAAGAAAAGTGTTACGCCGACATGCCAGAGACAATTGACGTCAATATTCGAGAAGCCGTTGGTGAAATACAGCTGCACTCAATTGATAATGTGCTTAAAAATTGGACCGATCGGCTACTGCATGGCCAGCCGAGGCAGCCATTTGAATAAAATTATTTTCCATTATTAACCGGAAGGATTGCACTTTCAAATAAAAAAAGAAATTTGAGAAGATATTTAGTAGTTTTTTTGTATAGCATTTTCAAAAAAAAAAAAAAGTTATTTGGCGGACCCTTTACAAGAAGCCGTTGGATGAATCATATTTTCCTGAAATCTTTTTAAGCAATGATATAATTCCATACAAATCAACCGTTCAAAATTTAGGATTTGTTTTCAATAAAACGTTAACATGGAATGACCATGTAAATAGTGTGATTTCTAGAATCTATGGAGGTCTAAGGCGTTTATGGCAAATCTCTTTATATTTACCAACGAATATTAGGCTGACATTGGCCAAAACTCTTTTGGCACCAATTATTACATATGTTGCGTGGAATGGACTCAATCAGTAAACAAAAATTAAATGTAGCTTTCAATTCATGTATTCGTTTTGTTCATTCTTTAAGAAGGTTTGATCATGTGTCTCATTTAACAAATTGCGTTTTTAAAGTGTCACTAATGTCTGGTTTCATAATTGAAATGTGTAAATTTCTTTTTAAATTGATCCAGCATAGAACACCGTCTTAAGAGATACGTCTGAAAAGATACGTTTTTCCATTTCAACTCCAACTAATAACATCAACATTCCCACAATTTTAACTTTGCAAACTCGCAGGCCTTTCTTCGTTTTGAGTGCCGGAATATGGAATAGTTTACCTACTCAAATTAAAAATATGTCTAATTTGAACTGCTCCTTAAAGAACCATCTCCTAAACCCTAACGTAGCTGTGCATTTTCACTCCATTTTTGTAAATTAGTTTTAATTGTTTATTGTTGGATTATTTTTGTAATTAATTAATGAATATTAATATAAATTTGTTAATTTTAAGATTCCATTAATGAGATTCCCTTCTCAAGGATTCTATTGTTTATAAATAAATTGAAAATTGAAATTGAAATATAAATTAATTTGTTCGTGTGGTAAAATTCCCAGAAGTGGGGAATTTCTTCACATTTTATGATTATGCTCGAAACTATTTCATTTGTTTGACTCTGATTAGCCAAATCTTCAAGTGAACCAAATACGATTGCTTTTTAGCGCCGCAAAATATTTGTTTTATCTTTTAGGGTTTTTTTCCCTATGCAGTTAAACTTATAGGGGTTTTGTATGACACGCTGATAGGACTTTTCCCCGTTCAGATGTAGGTGCATATATATATATTTAAGGGCAGCATTAGGTACACAAATAACATGTGACTTATTAATGCAAATAACGCTTAGTGGGTAACGCTTAGTAAAGGCCTAAGGAAGGGCAACCTAACCGGCAATTTCACAAAAGTTTGCCATTCGTCTAATAACGCAAAATCTTAGCACGCACAAGGTTTTGTAGAAGCCACAGTCACTTCCTTTCAAAATGAACATCCAAAAGCTCAGTACATACGCTGAATCACTCCCATTTCAGACACGGTTTTGTTGCACTTGCGGCCAGATACTGTAGTTATTTGCCTGACTTCTTAACTTTCTCGCATCCAAGTATATACTAAAGATAAAGTTATTGCGATCGTCGGGAATTTTGAACTCAAACTACTACTATAAAGAAGTCCAAAAAAGATGGTCCGCCAATGCCTTCCGTCGGGCTGTGTGTCTGTATGTCTGCCCGGGCGCCGAATAGCGAAACAATTCGACGGATTTGCTTCAAAGTTCATATATAAGATTGTTGGGGTTACATCTCGCGGTTTTTTTTTTTTTGCTTTATCGTTTGAAATAACGGTACCTGCCATACAATTTTTTTTTTTGTGAAAATCATTATTTTCTCGAAAGTGGTTCCAATGATTTCGGTCTTTTTTTGTACTAAGGATGTTTAGGATGGGGTCAAAAATGCTGCATACTCAGTGTTTGGGAAAAAATCGATTAACGGTAATTTATAAAACCGCCAATATTTTGAAAACTAAGAAAGGGAATTCGAAAAAATTTTACAGTTTTTTATACTATTAGCATACTTCGATTTTTAAAATTTTTTTTTGTCATATGTAACAGTTTTCTTAGATTTAAATTAAATTCGTTTTCTCAAAAATGGCTTTAACAATTTTGAATAATTCCTGTATTTTGAACAATTATCTAAAAACTGTCCTGTGTGCGAGATTTCATTAAAATATAGAAATAGAGAAAATTATATTTTTCATAACCTAAAAAGTGATTTAAACAAATTTGGTATGTGATTAAATGTTACCGAGAGAGTTTCGTTTAGCGCAGTCATGTACTTTGTTTAAAATGCCGAGAAGGCTAGATATTCAGTACTTTAAACATCAGAACCAAGACATTGGAGCTTGGTAGCTTTACTAAAGCGTGACTATTAAGGCCTTGCAGTCTTTTCGCGCTAGTGATTGCAAATATTCCGCAATCTTCCCACACATACATTTGGTCGAAAATTGTAAACAGATCAGAAGGGTCTCGCATTGCTTGAGGACTGCAATTGTTGTGGTGTCCTTGGAGTCACCGTAAATGTGTTTATACCACCGTACGTGGTTGTCATTAACGCACATACCAGGAATGGAATGTCTTTCGGTTTCAACAATTAAAGTACAATTCATGGACAATGGATGTTTATTGCGATTTGAAGACACATTGTGTTTTAAAAAAAAAGTCGAAGACAAAAGGCGGAGCCTGGGGAACGAGTTGCAGACCCAAAACAGTTGATACAAATCGAATTTAAGGGTGATTTCTAATCCATTGCAGAGGAACATCAATAATAACTCTGAAAAATTTCTTCGAAACATCAAGCGCAACATACGGTGTTTGGATACAATAAAATATGAACTACCCGGCAACTGACACCCGACACTTTATATTGGAATGTAATTTTACACCGCGTTAAATTTTACAATTTAATATTTCAGTCAACTCGATTAACCCGGTTGAATTTAGTTCGAATGTAACTCGGTTTAAGGGGTTACATGGCTTTATTCGGGGAAAAAAGTAATATTTCCAACAATTTTCTTTTATATAAAAAATAAAATATTTTATTCAAACTTTTTCAAAAAGAATTTCTGAAATTTTCAAAGGAAATATTGAAAACTCCGTCATTGTGACTTCATTTCCGTTGATCCCTCGGAAAAAGGTGCGTCCGCGTTGACGGTAGAACTCGTGAAAGGATCATAAGAAGTGAAAAAAAATATTCGTGTTTTAGTTAAGACCATAAATTAGAATTTGGACGAAGGGGAAAAAAACAAGTGAAAATTGAATTTTTGACCTTTTTACAAAAAAAAAGCTAATTTTGGTAAAATTTGCTCAACACCTTTTTTTTAAAAATAATTGTGATTGAAAAAAAATCCTTCGTCCAAGTCCTCGTGAATTATATCTCGAAGACCTGTGTAAAATTTCATCAAGATCGGTTGATTGGTTTTCGAGAACTTTTGACAACAGACTTTGAAAACACAGTTTCGAGAACGAAACGCGTTTAAAGTTTGGATTACCTCGAATAAACCTCGTGATTCAATTGAGCCTTCCCAAGGAAGTATCAGCGAAACTTTTATTCAGAATGACTTGAAATTTTAGTATAATATTCTCGAGATGTTAATTTCTTCAGTAAAAAAAAATCGATTTTTTGAAGCTGTGAAACCCATGAAACCCCTTAACTGAGTTTACAAAGTCGAATTGACACATCGCTGACAGTTGTCATGGAAAAGCAGTTCCGACATATTCAAAAAAAAGAGTTTAAATGCTAAGACGAACACGGTCTCAACAGACTTATCAACGTTTAATTCAATAATTCAATAGAAAAATTAGTTTCACGTTTGACTGTCTAAAACTAGCATTATTTAATCCACACGGAAAGTGAGCGTTGTTTTTGCAGTTTCAAAAACACAAAAACTCCGAAAAAGGTAAGCATAATAGATCCACGAAATAAAACAAAATAAAAGTTTAACAACTCTTAACATTGAAAATAAAATCAGAAAAAAAAAACTCTATACATCGAATAACACAAAACAACATGGAAAAAGGGAATAAAACAAGTGCCCTCGTCGTCGTGGCTTTAATGTTGCTCATATACAAACATGTGCCGAATATGTATGTATGCTACTTCTCTAAATGCGAAGGTAGGTACAAAAAAAAAAACATCACTCCACTTCAAATTAAGAGTTCTAAAAGTCAAATGTTCATGCTCTTGGCTCTCGCCTTTCTGCTATGTTTTTTTTTGTTTTTTTTTGGTCGGTAGGCGTTTGGCCTTTTTGTGGTTGGTACTCTGCTGTTTGTAAATTTCCATTACGAATTGGACAACAAATTTTATTTGCACTCGAAAAAATAATAGTAATTAAAATCAAGTGTAAGCCAAAGCTCAAAATACACATAAAACAAAGAAATAAAAAAAAAATGTTATCATAATAAAAGATTAATTAGTGAGAGTACTCTGAATCGTCTTCTGTTATCCCTCCAGTGAGGCGGTGACAGCACAGGCAAATATATCGCATGAATAATTCGCGTGTGCAATAATTTCGACCTTATGCGAAAGAATTGAACGCGGCGCCAAAAACGTGTATCTACAAAACTCTAAAGAAAAGTACATTTATGTATGAGTGCGAGTATCTATAGGATATTGTATTTGCCATATATTTACGTGCAATCTCCATGTAGGATATACAAATTCAGAGTTCAATATGGCTTTTTATAGACAAAATTTCCGGTTAACTGGATCAAAAATGAACATGCAGTGATAGGTCCTCTCTCTCTAAAGGGGAAATCATACCTACAGGGATTACCATAAGTGTGGCAATATAGATAGACACAGTTCAACTTGAAATTTCGATATTAATTACTTTTTGCGATAAATGAACATGAGCATAGCTGCAATAGGTAAAGGGCTTTGAGGGCATTTTCAGTGGAGTGCGAAGGCCAGTGATTATTTTGGTAATTAAATAACCAGCAGCATGTAATTGGATTGAGGAAATTACTGTTATAACTTTACTACATTCACATATCTGTTTAAAGGAAATTAAATATTCAATTCCCGAATCATTTGCACTGCGTTTGTTGTACATAACACATACTTTGAATAGAATTTGTACGTATTTCCAATGGAATTTTGTAGATGAAGTTGTGTAATTGAAGTGGAATTACTGCAAGAAAAAAATGTTTGTTCATAGATCTGGAAGTTTACTCAAGGAACAAGAGGAATTGTGTGTTTAGCAACACACATCTGTTTAAATACCCTTGATGAACTTGTCTATCGAAACTTGTAGTGGGTAAATGTGAAGTTTGCAATCGGCCATAGATTTATAGGTGAATGGAAACGCAGACGTTCAGCAGGGATTTATCTTGGGACCTGTTCTTTGGACACTGCATGGAATACTACAAATTCCCAAAGAGCTAGAAGAGCTAGAATACGCAAATGAGACCATCAACAAGAGTCTTAAATTTTTTTGGATGTAAGGCGAAGGTAGACTTACTATCGAATATAGGAGCCAAGAATAGGTGCAAACGAGTATTTATGGATAGGATTGTTAGCTCAACAAGGCCCAGAACATCGCGCGAGAGGAATTGAGTCAGCCTGAAAAGGCAACATCGCCGAGCAAGTGGCAGAAGCAATGGCAGACCTCCGCCGAAAAAATAAAATGGACATATAAACTCATTCCTAAGACATATACTTGGATAATTAGAAGCCATGGAGTGACTAATTACCAGTTGATGCAATTTTGGTCGATTCATGGGTTTATTGTCCACATACTCGCATCCTTTTAAACTTGAAGACTCGTCGAAATGTCCTCTATGCCCTGAATATAATGACAACCCCAAGCATAAAGATATTGATTGCCCAAAATTACTTGAGCGTAAGCTAAGGCTAGATAGAGGTAACTCAGAGAAATTCATCGTCATTCAGTACCACTCTACTGGGTTCCCGGACACGTTAAAATCGAAGAAAATGCGACTTCGAACTTGGACGGATTTTGGACTTATAATTAGCCAACCATATTGCATTACTTGCTTTATACCGCCCAATAGTTTCGCTGATGAATGATAAAACAACAGTACCAGTTGTGCCACAACCTGTATTCTCTGACCGTCGATAGTCAAATATCCAAGACTCTTTTTTATTGTGTTTTTTTTTAAAGGAACTGCTCCATTGTACTTCAAGAAATAGGTTTCCGGGTCACAAGCCAACAAACTTACTTTAAACTCTACATCCTCGTTTTCCACTAAGGACAAACCTTGTTGCCTTTGATAGATATTAAATGCGGGTAATGGTCGGGGACCATGCTGCCCAGGGGTCTATCAACGCCAGCTAAACTAAATGGGGCAGAAAATTTCTAATTTTTTCTTTAGACTTGGAAGAAACACCTCTATCACATCTCCTAACGTTCGTCAGCAGAATTGAGTTTATTAGACACGCTAAAACCCAACCTTAGTTTATCCTATCTTCCATGAGATACTACGAGGATGGGCCGCGTGTGCTCATAATAGTGTGAGATTCTTACTCACTACAAACACCTACCCTCAAAATACTTTTATACTGCAAGTAGGCTAATGCCTATCAAGCAGTTTTTATTTAAATATTCAATCATGTTTGACAGGAAACATCCCAGCGGAAGCACCTGCTTTACCAACAAAAATCTCGTCGTCCACGGTAGTAATAGCTCGGTGAATATCGGCGTTTCTGATATAACACGGGGCATTTACGATTGTTTTAGAACTTTGTTTTAGAAAGTCTGTAAAATGTTAACATTATTTGCTTTGGTACAACCCTAAAGTTGTATACCATACGTCCAAACAGGTTTTAGCACTTGCTTGTATAAAAACAGCTTGTTTTGCATGCTGAGCTTGGATAATTTTCCAATCAGCCAATGCATTTGATTAAATCGTGCTCCTCACGTTTTTTTCTTAAGATGCGATTTCCATTAATATAGCATCTAACGTCATTTCCAAGTATTTAGCCTCATTTTCGAACGGAATTTATAGCGGATCAATAAAAATGGTTAGATTGCTTACATTTCTGTAAGTAAAATTAACGAGCGTGGATTTTGTCTCCTTGAGAACAATAGGCCAAGTTTTTGTCCACACGCATATTTTGTCGATAGCTCGTTGAAGCTTATTTGTCACGGACTGAAACGAGTCGCCTACAGCTAATATGTCCGTATCATCCGCGAACGTCGCTACGATAGTATCAGTTTATTGCGGTATATCTCGAGTGTATAAAAGAAACAAAATCGGGCCAAGAACGCTTCCCTGTGGAACTCCTGCAGCGATTTCTTTGAATTCGGTGTACTAGTTTCCTTGTTTAACACAAAAGAGTCTGTCCGCTAAATAAGAGCTTAGGATCTCAAAAAATTGATTTGGGAGAGCTTATTTCAGTTTACATTTTAATCCTGTATGCCATACCGTTTCAAAGGCCTGAGATACATCAAGAAAAACGCTAGAACACATTTTTTCTTCTTCTCTAGTTTCGCTAGTTATTCTGTATGCCTGATTAATTGTAGAGGGCCTCGTTCATAATCCGAATTGGTGATCCGCTATTAGTCGGCGTTCTTCGATAATGGGATGTAATCGCTTTAATATGAGTTTTTCAAATATCTTCGACATAATTGGTAAAAGCGATATTGGTCTATAGGATTTTTTTTATCATTTGTAGGTTTTTATGGCTTAGGAATCATTATAACCTTCAGCTTAGAAAGAAGAGAAATTTACTGAAGCAGTGACGAATTGTCACATGCGAGCGGGTCCACTGGCCTTACGGATTCTACGAATGTACGGAGAGTTTTTGGACTTAATGTACAAGGCGACTCTGAACAGGTTCCACGATTAGTTTAGTGCTTTTTTCATTGAGTATCGCTATTTTAATAAAAAAATTACAAATTTTTGTCGCAAATTAATAAATTCATACAATTCTCTGGTTAAAAAACAGACCCCATCAACATTAAAATTTGCTTAATGTTGAGGCCGTTTTTTCCAATATCAACAGCACTTATTCAATACAAATCTATTCATAAAATAATATTTTTTTTTGTCTAAATTTCCCAAGTGCAAAACACATTCAGTACCTACACATAATTGAAAAGAAACTTTGCGCTTCAGTGGAATACAACCATTGTTCGTTCGAGCAATTAAGTTGTTATAGCATTTAAACTAGAAACACAAAAACTCCAGCAAATATCAATTACTGGCCTCAGCAAGTCTGACAACAAAATTGGAGTAATTTTAAAATGCAAATGCAATTACTCGTTATCACATGGTACCCCGAATCATTCCGTCAATCTTTGAAAATACAATTTTTAACAGAGATGAAAAATAAAAAAGAAAATTTAACCGCGATTTCAATGCAATTGCAGATTCAAAAAGTCAGCAGATACGAGTAGAATTCAGTTCGAATCGAATGTGTGTGTTGCAGCAATTCCCATCATCCAACTGTTTCACTCAACTGCGGCTTTGTATATTTTGGTAGGTATCCCTCGCTGTACTTGCAATTTATTACACTCACAAAAAACAGATAGACATATGTATAAGTTTATCTGTCCCTTAGTACAGATGTCACAAATAAAATAACGACAGTCCAGGCATAAGGAGGCCCCTTTTTTAGCGGATGGACGCTCACGCAAATTGTGATGACTATCATCGTATGTGACCATAAAAAACAAGCGGCAGCGTTGTATTACTTTGGATGTAAAAAAAAACACACTGCCACATATTTGCCTGTCCGCAAATTTGGAAGCGAAGCGGTTTTTTTTTGTTCTACTCTCTTTGAAATATGACTTGTATATTACGAATATGTTTATTGGTTTATAGGTTCCTTTGCAATGCGGAATTAGGGTGCCTTCTGCGTGAAATTTCCCCCACTGCATAATTAAAAGGGAATTTTGAAAAATACGATTACCTAGCGATACCCCACGGCGTCTAATACCTTCAATTCATGATGACGCATTGTGGTCAGGGGCTTGCTTTATAGAGAATTTACGATATTGTATATCAGACACAGAGTGCACTTATTTTGGCTCAATTTGATAATTCTAAAAACAGATTTGTTCTGTTTTTTTCCCATTAATTTTGGAACACAACGTCGTTCAAGTGGCAACCTTCGCATTAGATCGATTGAGGCATGGGCTGTGGACTGTACGACGACGGAAATCATAAGTGTTGTCCACTAGCATACCAGTCGCCCAAACTTGGTGATTGCTTCGGTTCTGCCAAAATTTCTTTTCAAAAAACCCACTGTTTGGGCTACACAGCACTCACTTTGGAAATAAGTTTTCAATAATTCCCAACGTTGTTCAAGCATAACGCGACTAATTTCGTCCCACAGAATAATAACGACTTTTTATCAAGATTTTGAGGTGGAGTGAAATATCGCCAAACGAAATAAATCCAAATTTTAAATAAGGTACCTGGGTGTTAAGGGATTTCTGCAGGCGCAGGTACCGCTCACGCAACTTCGTTGCTCCGCTCGGGGTATGTGCTTTTCGTCAGGCAGGTACCTGCAAAAGTACCTGAGTGACAGGCTACGCGGGATTAAGGGATTTCCATCCTCTTTCCGAAGGGGGTTCGATTTTGGAATGGAAATAATGCTAAATTTTTAGAATTTGGCTTTATTTCGTTTGGCGTTATTTCACGACACCAGATTATGAGCGGAAAACAACTGTCAGTGTCAAAATAACCTATGATTTAAAAAGAAACCACCCCAGTAGTGGAGGATTTTCCAAACCTAGTGAAGAGTTCAAAAAAGACCGAACAAAAGTTTTAAAAACCTAGCCGTCGCGGATGCTAAATCGCTTGATCTCGATAATTAGAAGCAGTATGGTCTTAACCGTAGGTAGGCGGTAAGTCCGTAAATAAGTTGTAAACTTTAACGCACAGCTGCACAATTATAAAAAGGTAGTGGCCCATATGTTAAAATAAGGAGTGAGTTTAAAATTTACACTGTCACTTTCACCTGATATAACTGCAAGTAAGCAGCTATGGACTATTTTACGAACTATTCTACACTGACGTTGGCGATGAAAGTCAAGAATTACGTTCACCCGCCAAAAAAATAATGAGTATTGGATCTAATCCAACAGAGCTCCTAAGCCAGACAGTCTACCCGCCATACTACTTCAGGCAGCAGAAAATTGACCCAATATTCCCCCCAAGTCAAATTCTAGAGAAAACCTGATCGATACTCACCACCTTTAACCGATTTTAAAGTCGCATATGACAGTATCTACAGAGAGAAACAGAGAGAAGCGTAGTTTCAGCATTCCTGTCAAACTCATCCGTTTGCTGCTGCATCAAGGTGTATAGTAATCTATCTATGAATCGGCCAGAATTACACAAAAGACAGCGACTACCTTAAGGTAGTAAGGGACTTTGTCTACCTCGCCTCTGCCTAAAAACGACATCTCTTCAGTAATTAAGCGTATAATGACGATTGCCAATCGCTGTTTCTTTTGGGCTGAGAAAGCAATTAGGAGCAATCGAAATCTATATAAGACCTCGATAGTCCCAGCCCTGCTCTATGAATCTGAGGTATGAACTCTTTCTGAAGTGGATAAAGATATCCTTGGTCGCTTTGAGAGCACAATTCCTCGTAAGATTTTTGGTTCGGTTTGGCGTTGACGGGTTTTGGAAGAGACGACTCAACGAAGTACAGCGAAATAGACCGACATTTAGAGCGAATGAACACCAACGCTCCAGCTCAGAGAATCTTCGACTCTGAACAGAAGGGACATGGCAATAGAGGAATCGAGTCTCGACTTAGGTGGCGCGCACATGTGAGAGTGTAACTCAACCAACTTAGAATCCGCAACTGAATGCAATTAGCCAAAGGCCCGAAACAAGTTCCACACCCGTCGATTCTGTATTAATATCTTCCGATTTTGGATAAAATTCCAAGCTCGGGTTTGAAATCGTTCATTACTAAGGGTCGATTAGTCAATGATTGGGACCAAACTAGTTGAGAGTAGGTATTAGCTTTAAAACTTTTAACATTTATTTTGTATTTCAATCCCTGTTTAACCATTAATGACGTTGATGAAAATTTGTTCACTGACAATTATCTGCAATGGCATTTCTTACATAACCTTTACAGCAATTTAAGTCAATTTTCCAAAAAAAAATCTCAATCAACCTTCAGTTCAGTTGACACATTTTTTTTAATAATTATTACCTAAAGAGGTGAACTTAAAGATACGTGAAGAGAGATATATTCCTGCATTTTTCCTCACTAGCTGAGTCAAGGTGGTCGAGCTTGACAAACTGTGTTATATCAAGGAAGATGTACAGCAAATTAAGAACACAGAACCTTACACGTGGAACGACGCTAGGCTGGTGGCCATATGTGTAGGTCACAGGCCGATTGGTACGCAAGCGGTAAAACTTGGAATCTCCCATAATACTTTCTGTCGCAGTTGTCTGGAGAGTGAAACAGTGTCTCATCTTCTTTGCAAGTGTCCGGCCTTAGCGAAAACAAGATATCGTGCACTGGACAAGCACTTCTTTGATGACCTCGCGGAAATCTCGAATATAAACTTTAACAACAAAATTTGCTTCCTTAATACCACAGGTTGGTTTTAAGTTTGGTCCGGTGAGTGGTGGCATCAAAACGGCGCCTCTATGCGCTAATTGGGCTCCACTCATTACAGTTCACACTTATCAATATTTAAAATTGTTCTCACGAAAAATAAAGGATGTTGTTTTTAGAGGTTAGTTTTTCGAATAGAAATAAAACTGTAATTTTATGGTCAAATCTAGCTACGCTAATGTCATTTATGTTCAGTTTGGTTTGCCATTTCATCATGAACAGGTTGGCAAATGAACATCGCTTGCAAATCGTGCAAATTTATTTCGAAAATAATGGTTCAGTTCACGAAGTTTACCGCAGGCTCATTTTGGGTTGAATGGCTACGTCAACAAGCAAAATTGCCGCATTTGGAGTGCCATAGAGTATAGAGCCATGATAACCGACTATTTTGTTCCCGAATTGGATGCCATGAATGTGGATGAGATGTGGTTCCAACAAGACGGTGCTACATGCCACACAGCGCACATCACAATCGATTTATTGAAGCAAACATTCGATGAGCGGAATTTCGCGGAATGGACCTGTCAATTGGCCACCAAGATCGTGTGATTTGACACCATTGGATTATTTTCTTTGGGGATATTTTCTACGCCAACAAACCAGAAACGTTAGGGGACTTGGAAGCCAACATTCGTGGCGTTATTGCCGACATACAGCCCCGAATGCTTCGAAAAGTGGTTAAAAATTTGACCTCTAGACCTATCTTTATTCGAACCAGCCCCGGCGGCCACATGCCCGAGATCACATTTAAACATTAATGGCATAAAATTATCCTTCCAATAAAGCCAAATTGATGGACATTAAACGATTTTCAAAGTTCTATACCTCTAAAAAAAAAACACCCTGTAGTTCTTTGTATTTAAGTTAACAACTTAAATGTCATTCCACCACTCCAAGAATAATTAAAAACCGAGCACATTCCCTTGTATAATGTTTTATTAAGTTCGGCATAAATCACAAGTCAACAAATTAACTAAATATGTGCTCTCAAGTCTCAACCACTGATAAAATAAAAGCCAAACTCCTCACATACATACCGACATTATATACCTTCTCAATGAATATGTAAAAAAAAACCCACGACTCGAAATGCACCACATTCACCTCCTCCCACACGATTACATTAAACAAGCCCATACAACACAACACTCGGAGAAGAGAAGCGAAAACATATTTTAATGGTTTATCAAGGAATTTTCATTTGAAATAATTTTATGCTTATTAAGGAACAGACCCTAGGAACATGTGTATGATCCGAGTATCAGAGGGGCACATTAATAATGATTAAACTCCGACAACCGCCGAATGTGGGATGAAGTGAGGCACGCTTGTGTGTTTGGTGGTTTTTTTTTTTCTTTCTTTCTTTCCAACTATCATTTGAATTTTTGATTTAAACATTCTATTTATTCAGTAAAATGTCAAAGAAAAAAAAAACATACAAAAATTTGTGAAATCAACTTGCCAAGGATCAGATTACATTAAGCGTTAAGCGACAAACGAAGACACAGATATTGAAATTCAATATGGCTTTTACTCGCAGTAGTATGGGAAAAGCGAATTTCATTTTTCAATGTCTATGCTTCGCGGTGACGAAGTTATCTTAACAGAAACACATAAATTACGATTGAATAGAAAATATGTATAGGGATATTATGAGCCTATTTTTGGAAAAAGGACCCAAGTTGATTGCATAGATCACATTTTTTGTGTTCACTATTGATGGAATGCGGAAGTGCCCAAAAATTGTGTGCAGTGGAAACAGGAAACCGAAGCTTATCATGTCGGCTGTCAAATATATGTATAGGTACGTGTAGACATTAATTTCATCATTATCAAATTCTGACACAATCGGCTTACTAAACGACTTATAGGTCTTTACCAGTAACTATGAATCTATTTGGGGTTATAATTATACCAACCAATCGTTGTAAATACAATGTAACCTTCTCAGAAGGTTTTACCCGATTTTATGGTCACACCATCAATTGGAGGTCATGGTTATTTGTTTGTGGGTTGTTTTAGGATTTATATCTGAATATTTTACAAGTTACAAGTCCCCAAAGACATTGTGTTTGGATTGGATTTGGTTTCCTTTTACACTCGTTTGGGTTACGTTCCATCCAATCGGCAATTATACATTAAAGGTGCCGATATAATGAAGTTGTTCCGGCCAAAGACCTTGTGTTCTAAATCGGTTTGTCTTCATTAAAAATCCCATGTACCAGGTACCTTGTTAACATTGCATTTTACGCCGATTGTTGGCAGGAAATAACTCTAATTAATGACAAACGTATGTAAATATAATTTTTCACAATTCACAAGAAAAGGTAGCCTTTAATGTTAGAGGTGAAGTTTTTTTTAAGAAATCATATTTGCACCCGACAGACGGCAGAAATATTGTTCGTATCTATTTTTTTCTTAATGAATTTTTGGAATCAGCGAAAAAATAATCACACTTACTCGGTTCCATTCGATACGGGCCGTATTCGGTTGCCGACGACATGTGTGAGACGATCAGCTCATAAAAGATCTAATAGAAACCGCATAGCGGTTTCAGAAAGGCGTTAATTCAGATCTAGGTCGTAAAAGGTCAACACTTTCTCGATTCTTACACGGTTCGGTTTTGGTTTTTTACAAAATTACAAAACAAGACGGATATGGAACAGAATAAATGTGAAACAAACCGAAAACAGTGAGTGTTGCCAAAAATATTGACAGTTTAGGGTGAGCCGGCATTACTTAAACATCTTTTTCTCTATTTCAAAAGAGGTTTTGATTCCACTATTCCTTGGAAATGTCAGAATGACGGCTTGTCAAAAAGACAGACAGATTGAGAAAAGTCATAACTTTCAGTCGTGGTTCGACTGAAACAGTAAGATAATACTCAATCGCATGGCTCGGAATATTTCAAGACCCGAGTGCGGATTTCTGCAGAAGATTATATGTGCCACAGCGAATGCAAAGTATAAAAAATAAATATTAGGCGTAAACGGCCCATGCAGGACACCTAAAGCCTAGTTTCTCCAACCATTGTTTGTGCAAAGTTATATTTCTGACACGAACGGCGGGACCTTCAATTTAATGCCGATTCCCAAAGGCAATTTTTTTGAGAAGCTACTCATGACATTTATTACCCTTGGATGTTTGTCAGACGTTCGTGGGGCAGCGAATAAAAACTTTCAGGTGGTACAGGTCGGGATTTGAAATAGCGACCTCTCGCTTAGTGGTCCAACGCACTTGACCACTAAGCCACTGCACCCACCTAAGCCACTGCACCCACGAGAATGCAAAGTATAAGAAAGGAAATAAAACTTGGAAAAAGAGGAAGCCAAATATAGGTCGATTGAAATGGCTTTGCCAATCTGAAAAAATTCATAGCTGGAAGTGTTGTCGCTAGATCGCTGACACGCAACAGGGAGCACAAGCAGAAGAAACAACCCTAATTTGCAGCAATCCTATCTTCTTTCGTTTTCGAGTGATTGACTATCATTGCCAATCAGTCGGCCTATCTGTCTATCCCATATTTTTACCCGGTTTTTAAGACTTTTGAATTTCAAACTGAAAGGACACAATAATGACAAGAAAGGATGAAATGTACTTTAGCTGTCTGTCATTGTGTAAAATTTCACCTGAATTTTAGAGATGCGTGGCAAGGATAAATGGAAAAATGTTGTTTATCAGTGAGTCATTAAAACTAGGTATCCTTCTGCAGCATTTTAAACAGCTTCTGAATCTCATAACACTGATCCATATACGTTTCCGTTTGGCTTGGACAACCGGCAAATTGGTTGCACAAATGACTATGGCGAAAATAGGCGTTTCATATAAAACTCTGAAAGATTGCACAAACGCAAAGCAACGGAATCAGAAAGTCTACAAAAACGGAACACCTGAGATGAGTAAGAAGCTGGAAGTCTGATTTACTAATGTATTGGAACATAATTTGGTACCACAGCAGTTCAAAAACCACTTTCACTACTTTTAAAAACGGTTGCAGGATCCAGCCATCCAAATAAAGAAGAATATAATTTTTGAACGCTTCATATAAAATATTTTAAAACGTCTTTCAATGGTCTGCTTAAATAATTCCAGAAGTAACCTAGATTTACAGCAGAATAATCAACTGTTGATCAAATTTTCTTTCTCAGGCGCATTACGGAAGAATTTTTTATTTTTAGTAATGGAATCTTCAGCATAGGAGGCCACCTGAAAAGCGGACTACAAAAGGTCCAGATACAGACATGGAGAAGATGTTTCACCAAATTATCAATTATGCTGTACGTGGCTCAAGTAATTGGTTGAAAGTCGCTTTGAGGAAGGAAAAAAACCATTTAGGTTCTACATAAAAAAATTTGTCTTATAAATGCTCAAAACTATGCCATCAAGTTGGAGACTGGCCGTTCTCCACTAACTACGTAGGTATTTCATGTTGATTATGTTTTAAAGGTTGTTACCAAGTGGGAAGTGGCTCTGGAAACACTACGCTGCAAGACTAATTGGCATAACAACTGGAGAGACCTAGCAGGGAAAAAGTTTGAATCTCTGTCATACGAGTGTATCTTGGGATCCTGGAAGCCTAAGCTCTGTCAGCTGATTTAAGTAGTGGATCTAAGCTAGAAAGAGCAATTTAAATAGAAACGCTAGAATCACTTCATCGAATTAGTTTTAAGATCATGAATTATAATTAGGGGGACCAGAACTGCTTGCACGATGAGAAAAATATTCATCATGAAGAAACAGAACAACTTCCACTTAATTATCAACCAAATATATAAAATTCACCGGTCTGCTGTGGCATAAGCAATCTGACGGAAAGCGAAAATGTATTTTAATTATCATGCCGATAGCCGAATTCGGGAACCCGCTAAAACTATCAATCAGACAGTGGCAGACGGCTGAGGGACATGATATTATTAATTTTTGTAGAATTAAATCTACTGCATCCCTGTGATCCGTCGGTTCAAATTAATTCAGCTTTTTTACCAATCCATTTTATATTAATGAAACAAGTTGAAGTACAGCATTGCAAATATTATTGTCCCTATCGTGGATGTCTAGTGAAAAATGTATACCCTTCGCGCACAGAATACAAAAATATAGTGCTTAAAATATTTTTTGAATTCACAACGATCGTAAATCGATGATGGCCATGATGTTGGCGACATAAAAATTCAGCACTGCTAAGCTTCGCCTATAGCCAGAAACCTTAGGGTCATGCGAATCCGTCCTGCACAGGTTAATTTTTCTTCATGTTAGAACAAGACAAGTTTCAATACTTAAAATGTCATTTTTATTGGCCGTATATGGTTCCCAGAGGAATATTAGATTCGATTGGGAAATAAAGGGGGACTTGGTATAAATTCGCTTAAGACTTGGGGTGAAGAGGCAGTAATATTAGTTACCCCAAGGTCGATGCTATACCTAGAAGCCGAAGACATGTTCTTGATACGCAGTGGCACAGAATGTGCTCTGCTGTTTCTTCGTCTTCTTGGCACATTCGACAAGTGTCCCGTCAAGAATCCGGTAACTGTGTGTATTCGCTGCCCCACCACGCTGCCCCACGAACGTCTGACAAACATCCAAGAGTAATAAATGTCATGAGAAGCTTCTCAAAAATATTGCCGTTCGGAATCGGCATTAAACTGAAGGTCCCCTCCATTCGTGTCAAAAATATAACTTCGCACACACAATGGTTGGATAAGCTAGGCTTTAGGTCCTGTATGGGCCGTTTACGCCTAATATTTATTTATTTTTTTGTCAGTCACGTTCCTGTTTAAATTCTCTCTGTTGCTGAGCTCTATTGCATGTGATTCAGCCTGAAATACAGAGTTATTTTCTTCCATGCTGGGAAAAGGGATTCTGCGGTCTCTCCGTAGACTCCCACTCCAACTCCGTCACCTGTCTTGGAACCATCCGTATATCAGACTAGTGAGTGTCTAGCAAGTATAGCAGTTTATACTGTTTCCAGTTTTGTCGTTCTGGGAATGTAACCTTGATCGAATCGCTTTCGAATAGGACATCTGTCTGCCATCGCAAAGTAATGTAATAATTTAGCATTGCAAATCTATGCCTGATAATTTTTTGTTAGATCTTTTTTTTTTATAAATTTTTAGAAAATTAAGTTCGACATCTGAATTGCTCTCGAATACTTGTAAGCATTACTTCCGTCATCGGCGATGTAAATGTATCTACCACGCAAGCTCGCCAATCAACTTTGCCAAGTAAACGGGAAGTTTTATTTCATTATTTCATTGCTTCCCAAGTCAATTGAACTATTCAAAAGCCAATAAAATACAATGCTAGTTCTACGAATTCATCAATCAAAATCAAATCATCATAACGTTTTACTGGAAAACCCCTTACAAACTTATTTAACTCCGTTAAAAAAGAACATTAGAAGCTATAGTTTGTAGCTAATCGAGATATTTCCTTTAATTATTTGATCGACATCAATAATAATTTGTACGCTTAGGGAAGTACGCAATCCACTGGGAGACTTTATGATTCCCGCTCCATGTAGTGCAATCTTGTGAACTGTATGTGGATTTGTATTTCCTTTATTTTGGGATAATTATTGTGAAATGTTCTAAAGAATTTATTGCCAGCAGTAAAACTGAATAAATTTCTCGCTAACCCGATTGACATTGAATACAGATGTCAAAGTTTGATTGTTATAGTTACAGTTCCATAAAATTTAAAATATAATTTACGTTCAAAACTTGCTAAATTTTATTGTACACTTGTTAAATTTAAGTGTGGAAATTGATCTCGTTCATAGTTCCACCGACTCTGAATTGTGGTAGTAATTTTTAATAATATCCAAATTTTGCTTGTTCATGAAGTTCATCAAGATTAACAATAACATTGACGGACTTTTGGATACTTTATCCACAAACTTATCCCTCATAACCTCAAAGTGGTTATGGCATCTCGCCATATTATAACACCCTTTTCTTTGGTTTTCTAACAAAAAGATTAGAAAGGTAGTATTTTGGTAGAAAACGTCTACAAAAAGTGGTAGAAACTTTGTTTTGGGGAAATAATGAAGGACTTTTTTTTGTTTTCGTTTTCCAATCACTTTTGGTCCAAAACGCTCAATACGCGGACCGATCTGAATTTTATCAAACTTCTGGACTCATTGTCAAAGGCTTTAAGATCAGTGACGAACGGGTGGATATTTTTTCTTTGGTGATATACTATCTGAGATGTACCTACTTGTCACATCCAAAAACACTTAATTTGTTTTTGCAACCAAAGACATCAAATTTTCCACCTTCGGCAAAACATTCGGCTTTGGCGAAAAAAGGATAATTTATTTCAGGTTCCTTGGTATTTTAGGTTGCACTACATTGAGCTTCGGCTTCGGCCAAAATATTGATCTTCGGTCGGACTCTAGTCATAAGCTCCAACAGCTTAACATCAGTGTTTTTTGAGTGAATAAAGACTTGGTATTGCTCGCAGAGCAATCTGTTCGAACATATGGTACATTAAACGTTGAGGTTATACTGTAACAAAGTGCTTAGAACAACTTGAAATGCCCTTGGTATATCAGGCGCAGTAATACCCACAAAGTCTTAGGCATAGCTGTCGTCGAAGATGATATAAAACTATTTGCCTCCTCCCCCCTTCACGGACATCACAGTAACGTCATGCAACAAATCTTAATGTGAAAATACAGCTCAACCGGTTCAGTTAAGCGCGCAGTCGGCCCTAATGCTTGTTTTATATTTCTTTTTAAAATACATATGTTAGTTATTTTTTTATCGATGCAAAGCAACTGTTTTAAATAACCCACAATGAATCAACTTGCAATAGTTTATGACGAATATTAAATAACATTTTGGTTTAATATTTTTGCTGTTCTCAAATGAAATGTTTCTTCAGCTTTAATCGGCATGCAAAAAGCTCATAGATAAAATATAAAACAGCAATTCTTTGTTCAGAAGCGCATAATCAATGAATAAATATGCAGGTACCTATGTAGGTATGTGCGAGGATACATTTTTATAGTCGATACAAAAACTTTTCACAACGTCAACGTAAAACAGTTTGTGTTATCTATGCGATAAAAACTGCATATGTTGGCAGTAAAAATGCGATATATTAATAGGTACTGCCTTAATGCTAAATTTGTTGACGCAACAAAACTCCCCATATCGTAAAAATATACTCGGGTAGGTATAATGACAGCTGTCGCACATGAATTAGAAGAAAACCCCAAACAACAACTTTCGTGATAGAATATAGAACAGCACTGTCAGCCTGATAATTAGCAAGGATATATGTACACGTGTATTCCTTTAGGACAATGCATACGAATGAACTCTATTAATGATATACATATGCCAAGAATCAACTTGACCATAGAGAAATATGAATTCATAATAAACTAACTGTCAGTTTCAGTTGTTGACTGACTCCGACAAGGGTGTCCTTGCCAAACAAACTTCTTCTTCTCTTCTCCTAAACCTTTATCAAAATAAAGAACCCTAACCAGTTTGTTTATTGACGAGTTTATCTACGGCCTGTACAGTACTATTTTCACTTTACCCAAAATTAAAATTAAAAACAGAAAAAAAAAAATAATACCAACTTTTGTAATTAATCCTTTTTCCAGTGAAAGAACATAAAAATTGCCTGCAAACTACCTTAATCCAATTGAATTGAATCTGAAGAAGCAGGTTGATTAGTCGCACTTTTGAGTTAGCTATTCATCAAGTGCACAAAATCGTTATACAAATTGAAATACACACGCACACACTGTTAAACTTTTTTTTTTCTTTTTTCTTTTTTATCACAAAATGCTGCTTTGCAGCAAAAATATACACAACACTTTTTGCTATTTATTTCTTCCTCTTTTTGAGTAGGAATTCGAAATACGAATTTGCTTTAATCACACGCGGTTCGCTTTATTTTTTTGTTTTACTCTGAGGAAGGATTTACCAAAACAAAAAAAAAGGTTTAAAAGGATATGGTAACTTATCACGAATTATTATTAATTTTTTTTTAAAACGAATTCAAGGTTTTGATGATTGGCAATTGGACTCGGCGAAAAGTAGTCGCTAAGTTTAGATGAAATTGCTGCTGCTCCTGTTTTTCGGGTTTTTAAAATCGCTAACCCACCTCCACACACTGGCAAGAGTGTATTGAATTGAATGCTTCTATCGTGGAAAATGCAAGGAAAAACTCGTTTGTGACAACATTACTTCCATGAATGAAACTTTGAAAGGTGCTTTACAACAAACACTACGACGACGAAAATGTTTGACGCACGACAACGACGACGACTACGACACGAGACGAGAAGACGTTGGAGACACACACAACATGCCAACGTTGTCGCAGTTCGAAGGTGAATTCGTAACTGAAGTTGTGCAAGGAAAGGAAAACGAAATCAGACAGAAGGAAAATATCATCTGTTTAACTCTGGCAATAGTCTCCAGTTATATTCACCATTCACCACGCACCACCAACGAATGAGCAAAATGTGAAAATGTGCTGAAAATTCACCACACTATAGTCATTCGCCGCATTGCTCTCTTTGGAATGGCGATGGCATGGCAAGCCGACGAGGCATCAACAACAAATAACAATGCATTTATGAAGAATCTCTTATTTGTTGAGGTAAAGTTAAATGCCATCCCACAGATTCTTGAATAAAATAGTACAAGTCGAATGCTACGATGTAGAGAAAAAAAGAAAATGTAACAGTTTCTGCTGTATTCTATTTGCATCTATTTCAATCCAACGCCGCCGCTTATGAATGGTGAAGGCAATGCCATTCGATTGTGGAGAGCATGTGACCGTTACACATAAATATTTAAAAAAATATATTAACCATACTAGCAGCACACAATCGCATGGAATCGAACTCTTTCTTAAGAGAAAATAAACAGCGACTTTAACAGAAACATAACAGTGGGACAATTGGTGGCGAAAAATATACCAGAAATAAATAATTTTTCTACTGCGTCGCTCTTATGGATTTTTAATTATTTTTTTTTCTGATTTTGAGAAACGTGTCGGAGGTGTTTGGTTCGTTATTAAAGGGAGTTTGGTTTTGTTTTTCGAATAGATATAAAACTGACATTTTGTGGTCAAATCTGGCAACTCTAATGTCAGTTATGTTCAGTTTGGTTTGCCATTTCATCATTAACTGGTTGACAAATGAACAACGCTTGCAAGTCGTGCAAATTCATTTCGAAAATAATAGTTCAGTTCGCGAAGTTTACCGCGATGGCATGAGGCTCATTTTGGGTTGAATGGCTACGTCAACAAGCAAAATTGCCGCATTTGGAGTGAAGAGAATCCGCATGAGACCCTTGAAACGCCATTACATCCACAAAAACTGACTGTTTGTTGTGCTCTATGGGCTGATGGAGTCATTGGGCCATACTTCTTCCGAAATTATGCTGGAGAGTCAGTTACCGTTAATGGAGACTGGTGTAGAGCCATGAAAACCGACTATTTTGTTCCCGAATTGGATGGCATGAATGAGGATGAGATGTGGTTCCAACAAGAAGGCGCTACATGCCACACAGCGCATGTCACAATCGATTTATTGAAGGAAACATTCGATGAGCGCATAATTTCGCGGAATGGACCTGTAAATTGGCCACCAAGATCGTGTGATTTGACACCATTGGATTTTTTTCTTTGGGGATATGTGAAGTCGCTCGCCTACGCCAACAAACCAGAAACGTTATGGGACTTGGAAGCCAACATCATCAAATTATCTAAGACTCATGAAAGAAGCTACAGTCATCACAGAGTATGAACCAAATGAAAATCTAGTCCATCCTGTAATCTTGCAGGAACTAAAAAAACACGTATTACTTGGAATACATCTAACGGACAAATGCATGCTTGAGCTAGATGCTTTTATAACTAACTGCGGAATCATGAATGAGCTCTAAATGGAAGATATCATAATAGGCCCTTATGTGGCCGCAGTGGGCTGGGATACAATACACCACCTCCAACCCCTTCCAATGTATTTCTTTAGAGAAATATATTTTCTTTACTTTTTTAGAAAGCCGTGAAGGCGCTGAAATGTTGGACACTCACCTAGAAACCATCAGCATTTTCTCGCTAGTAAAAGCAAAATCTCACAGACTTCCCGCAGACATTCGGTCAAGAATAGTAACTGCGAATATTTGGTCTTGAGTTTGAAGACCATTTAAAGAGTTCCTGTCTTGAAACATAAAGTTAGAAGTGGTTAAAGGCTTAGACAGTATACATCTGATCCATTAGACAGTGTTCGGAGGATATTTTCGCGCAGTGTTACGAAACTTCAGCACGAGTTGTTAAACTAGAAATGTCCTTGAGGGTTGCTCCCAAGATGAACATATCTACACCTGAGGTATTTGCATAAAAGCTTACACAACCGATGCACCTAAGATAGATAGAAGCCACAATCAGTTGTCAGTTGAATCGATCTGCAATGTCGAGTTTTCTGTCTTTGATCTTGCATGGCTGAAGCAGCATGTGAAAATATGGCTACCAGATAAATAGGTTTAAAGCAGGGGACTGAAAGTCTGGAAGAATCAGTATGTTTAAAAACATTGATCCTCCTACTAGTAAAACAGAGGGTTTCGATCATTCCACGAGGATCTTTACAGGTGACATTCTTATATTTTCGAAAAAGCGTCATAAAATCAATTTTTTCGATCTTTAAAGATTCTAGTCGTCCCTTAATTGGTCTGTGACCTTTTAAGGCATTGGCAACGCAAAACAGCAATGATTAATGTTCAGAGAATTAACGAAAAATTAACTGATCATCAACATGGAAGTGCAAGTGATTGATGTCAAAATTTACTTTCTTTAATTTTATAGGGGAACTCAAAGCATAATTTATTTATCTATGCTTTGAAGCCTTTTGACTGCACTGCTTGTCTACGATTAAAAGACTGCAATTAGGCTGCGTGTTTTTTTTTTTTTGAAACTAACTTTGCTTTAGTGGCGGCACAGGGTTAAAGCTTCTTTATAAATTGGCTTTCGATGTTTGGGTGTAGGATTGCAGATGCAGTATATTTTTTGACGTTTGTTGCATTCTGTCTCGCGCCGGTTTTGTGTGTCTTCACAAAAATAAACAAAATTAATATAAATTTGAAAAGTCATCCTGAAGATTTGAAAACAGATCTGATTTTGAAGATATTTTGTGGACCTCCCTACAAAATTTTACACAGACTACAATATTGGACGGTCAAGTTCAATTAAATCGTGCAATATTCCTTACTTACTGTGCAATATTCCTACCTTACTTACTACAAAACTCTAGCTGACTGCGAATATATTAAAAAAAAAATTCGAAACATATCTATTTCCGAGTTTTGAACTGAAATAGGCCTTTGGCAAAATGAATGCAGGGTGCTTTAGCATTCCTCATTACAGCTATCGTTTTTCAATTTCAAAGAGGTCAAAGAGGAGCCACTGAAAAAGTATCAAATATTTGGTGTATGTAGCTGTTGGTTTCGGATCTTCTTTGGTCGTTTTGTTGATTTTTTTTCCTTGGATTGTGAGGACAGGCCAGCGATGGTGCTTATTAAAAATTTTAAATATACCAATTGTTTGCAACATAACTGTCGCTCTACAAAGAAATAAAAATCGTTAAGCAACAACAATTTTTTAACAAATTTTTCTTAGGAAAACTGCATTACCTATGCCCATCAAAAATTTAAACGTCATGAACCGTGTTTGACATTGACAATGGATTAGGGAAGTACGTTTAGTATTCGAAATAGAGATGTGCAAATTATATATGCAACGAAAATATTTTTTTTGGCATGAGGCATTAGGCTTCAAAATGTATTTTACTTAGCAATCTTGATATTCAGGGAGCCCAATGCTCAGCAGGGAGTGAATTTTAGGATTGGAAATTTTTTTTTTATATGTATATACTAGCTGAATTAATGCCAGGCCTAGCCCGTGATAAAAGAAATTAGTTTCACTATCCAACTATTAAAATACATACTATTATAGCATAGAAAATAATAATATTTCGTGAAAAACTATATTTAAAGTATATACTCTGATTGATATTCAGGCCTATCACAAGTTCCTTTCGGAGAAATCCCCGAATAAAAAATTCCGCTACGGATCCCGAAAAAAACAATCAATTGATCCGAAGGTATTCGAAAAAAGCATTGCCTGGATGAAAAAATTAGTTTCCATTTTCGAAGTCAGCTGATTTATATCACAATTAATACTCGAAACAATAGAAAGAAAAATCCCTGAACTTAACAAAAAAATTCCCTTAATTTTCCCAAAACAATTTTTTTACCTATTTTTATTTTCTAGTAAAAATTTAATTTTTGTGATTTAAATGAGTTTTTCTAGATTTGTAACATTAACTAAATTTAAAATAATATATATATTGAACAATTTAACTGTTGAATATAACAAAATACTAAAAAAAACATTTTTGTTACCTGGTCCCTGAGCACTGTCTCATCTGTCAAATTAAAAAAAAAACTAGTTTGTCGCGCATATTTTCGGTTTTTAAGTGAAAAAAATAATAATTAATGGAATCAATTGCAATTTCTATCGTTACAATTCATAAATAGGCGATACAACAACAAAAATTAAATTTCAAATAAGGTGACTAAGGGACGCATGTAACATTTGGATAATACTTTATAAGTTATTCTTGCAATTATTAAAATTTGTTCATATTATTGGTATCTTTCGCAGATTTAGAAGAAATTTCAAATTAAACAAAGACTCCGTCAAATACGTGCTTCAAGAACTTGAAGCGGAGCTGGAGCCAAGCGTATTAGCGTTTTCTATTACCAAAAACTGTTGATTGAGTGCGGCGCTGAGACTTATAGCTGAAGGCGGCTACCAGCTTAGTGGCACCAGGAACGACTTCGAAATCGAAATCAACGTTCTTAATGAATTTTAAGAATTTAGAACATGTAGTTTAAATATAGATCAATAAAATTATTTTTAAAATAACGTTGATTTTGCTGAAATATCTCTGATTGTTAGTCTACGACAGAAAAAACTTGTCGTAGAGAAGGACAGGTTTTTTTGGGTGTGGTGATTCCAAATTCTACGAATTTCGAATTTCACTACGAAGGGAACTTGTAATAGCTTTTGTCGGGATTCGTAGACATTTTTCTATTACGACGTAGCTCGTGATAGGGGTGATTAACTCGATCGAAACCTACAAACTTGTTCGTATTTAAACCAAAGATCGTAGGGAATATCGTTATAGAGATTTTTACTGAATTGTAAATCTAATATATAACAATGTTTTTCGTTTCTTCTCTGGCATCCAGAGGTATCCACAAATATGTACTATAATATAGATGGCGCTGTAAGCTTGAATTGCTTATACGTCGCCTTAGCCTTGAAACTAAGGAACAGAAATATACTTCTGCACTTTTTTAGGTCATGATCCACCTATATTTCTGCTTCGTAGGCTTTACAGTTTCAGAGTAATTTTGGGTCTGACGGACTTTTTTTTTGCTTTAATAAAATTGGCTTTATGCATTTAAAAAAATTAAGTACTATTTTGTATGTTTCAGTAAAAAAAAATTCAAACATTCAGAGAAAAGTCGATTTTTATCACTGCTGTTGTTCAGTAGCTGCTTGTGTTCTCTTTAATTGTCAGTTCAATCATTCATTGTAGTGTTCTCTTAAAATACAATTTTTCTCTAAGAATTTTTCACCACACTATCATAAATCGAGATTCAAGAATCCGCATCCGCCTTCGCCTTCGCCACCGCCATGGTCAGGCCGCACTTTTATTTCAAAATAAAATTAATAGAAATCAAAAAAAAAGAAAAAAACAGAAAAAACATGACGAAAAAAATAAACTCTTAATTCGGGCCTCGGGCCTACTCCAACACGAAATTCCTGGAGTTAGCTGAGCATTCCTTTCGTGTCGCAGGAGAAGACTGCGTCAGCGACAACGAAATATACATTTTTTTTTGTTGTTCTTGTTCCTTGTTTTCCTTTTGATTTCGTTTCTTATGTTAAGGGACATACCATGCCATACCATACTATGATATGTATGTTGATTTATTTTTTTTCTTGTTTTGTGTGGTGGTATTTATATTTATAGCCCGACGCTCCTTCTTTTTTCGTCTATTTTACATAAAATCGAGGAAAAGTGGTGACTAAGTAATAAAAAGTAAAAAATAAAAAAAAAAACCTACTGGACAAGGTTCGGCAAAAAAAAAGATAGATGAAAAAATACCAACAACATTTAAATCTAGTGTGTGGAAATAAAGTGTGGTGTATCTAAAAGATATGTATTTAACTGCATGATAAGGAATCTTATTAGTTTAGATTTATATTTATCTTAGAAGAACCTTTTCCTTTTCGTTGCGTTTCAAAAAAAAATAAGTAGACAATTTCTTTTCCTTCGACTTGGAGACCATTATTACCGACTTCGAGGTGGACATCGGGCTCGGGGTGTTTTTTTTTTTAAATAAAGCAAATGTAGTTCGAATTGTGTCTAATGGACAGAAACCCCACTTAGAAAATGTAGGTATCTTTCTTGATACCAGATACCAATGGAAATAAGAAATGAAGAAGGTCAACATTTTTGAAGGCCGATGGAATCTCACTTTTCCTTTTAAATGATTTGGAGTTGGTTAGCCGTAGGGGGTAAGGGGAAACACACAAAAAAAAAATAATGTGATCCCCCTTATCTGTGACTTGACAGATTTTTTATGGATACCATGCAGATAGTGGTAATCCATGACTGGGGTCAAGGTTTTCGAGGACTTCTGGAAGAGTCTTGGAATTGTACAACTTTCGATAAAATACTGATGGCTTTAGATGTTGTGTTGTGCTCATAGTTGACTGAAAAAATAACCTGTTACATGTTTCCCGTTGTTATCACTTGGAAGGGACGATTAAGTGACATTAATGAGGGAATACTTAACTCATTTCACATTTTAATGGCGACCTAAGTGGCGGTGTCTGGAGTAAGTGTAAATCATAGTCATAGATAAAACTGTTGCTGATAAGTTCTGAGTATAACAAGAACGAGGGGAAGTGCGTAGGATTGGTAATTTTGTTCTGTTTTTAGGGATACAGGTATTTGAATTTGAATTCTTATAACTAATATTATAGGTTAGGTTAGGTTAATGGGGCAGGCGCAGAGATCCCTATGGATCCATTGTGATGCAATTCAGTGGGTGATTTTCAATATTGGACAGACATTTGTTATTAGAATAATGTAAATATTAGTAAGTGAGACTAGTACACTCACATTCAACCAGCAAATAAGTTTTTTATCAAGGATTACAACCAGACACTTGTGGATCTCCTCAATAGCTGGTGGTTTAAATATTGGTTAGTTCCTCATATTTGTGAACAGCGGCAGTCTAGTCTTTTGGGTGTTTTCCACAAGTCAAGTGTCCAATGTCTTTGGTGACCAGAACCCATAGTACTGGGGAGATGGCACCAACTTGAGGTATACCTCTGAATGCTGTCGCTTAAAAGATCAGCGTCGTCCAGTCTTCCATTTATATTTGTTTCACTCAGTAAGTTTTAAATCACATTCGATCAGCAGCGTTACAATCTTTTAATGTTATTTTAACTGCGCATATTGGGACATTGTTAATGTCTAGAAAAGCCCCTAGGGTATATGCTTTTTTAATGATTTCTCTAAAGTGGTCCCGATGTCATGAGGTGATGTTTCCAACTCTTGGCCCTTTGTGGGGGCATGCTGGTGTGGAAAGTAAGCTATTATCAAGTGCATTAGATGAAGACATCCTTTGTTAGACTTCTAGCTCAAAAGTGCTTGGCATTGGTTTAAATAGATTTCCCTGCCTTGCGAAGAGTGACAACGAACTCCATTACTAGGTTTTTTACCTACCAATTGTAGACAAGTAATAAAGAGTCTTTCAAGGACCGATATGTCTTAGCTCGGATTCAGTTGCTCGATAGTTAAGTGCGTTGGAAAATGCAACCGAGGGTTCACGGGTCCAAGTCCGACTCGTACCACTTAAAAGTTTTTATCTAACTGCCCCACCGCATAAAAGTGGCAAAGACCTGTCATGAGAAGCTTCTCAAAAATTAATCGGAAAGGACCCATTAAACTATCCTTTCCATTCGTGTCAAAAAATATATCTTCGCACCCAATTGTTTGGAGAAGATCGGGTTAAGGTCCTGTATGGGTCGTTTACTCCTTATATTTATTTATTTTTATGTCTAAGATTTCTGAAGTATAATTGGATAATATTTGGTCAACTCCAGGGGATTTCCGAAGCTGTCCTTTGTTCATATTAGCTTGTATTCTAGTATAACTCCTTCCTCTATATATAATATGATTTAAAATATATGGATGAACGAACAGAAAATGGTAACTTATTGAACATTAAAGGGGCTAAAACTGTGTAGAAGTGAAAAATGGGCTCTGCCAGCGATTGTAACATTGACAAGTTGCAAGGTATTACACGAAGACTATAAAACTGTGTACTTCTACAAGGAATATTACAGCCTTGTTTATAAAATTGGTAATAAAATTGGTATGAAGGCCAACTCCTATAAAAACGATTTGTGCTGCAAATAATCCTGATTAAATGTTTTTGAACTATCAATAATGGGCTTAAGGAACTATTATAAGAACCAACCCAACTTGAGATACCATACTGCAACTTCGCGTGAGAAAGCCCGTGATAAACTGACTTTAATAATTTTGTGGAACAATGTTGCTTGATGAGGTACATTTTGCGCGTAACAAGCAACATGTGCAATTTATTGGTTTGAATATGATCTTGTCAGTTCAAGTTATGATCAATTAATACTCCAAGGTATTTATAGTGATGGACTGATTCAATATTAAAACAATAATTTGAACAAGAAGAACTACGAACAAAATTACATTTGCCACAGGTATGTACAGAGAAATAGAACGTTACTCGATATATTGAAGGACATAAGTTGTGTTTTCTCGCTAATTATCAGTTTCAAGGTTTCTAAATCTTCTGAAATCTTTGCTACACATTCGAATCCAGTATTAAACTGATTAGTAAATGCTACATATGTTGTCTGCAAATGCAGTTGATCAGAGAGTGAGTTGATGTATACTTAAAACAGCACAGGATAAAGAACCGAACCCTATGGTACACCATTTTTTAAAGCACGAGAATCACTAAAGCTTCCATTTAATTTTTGCTGTCTATTTTTTAGGTAAGAAGCAAACTACTTGTGAATAATTCCTCTAAAACCAGCATTGAATAATTTTTTCAAAGGCAGGTCATGCGGCCTAACGAGGTATCCGTCAAAACGGAAAATGTTCCGCAACGCATACTTGGTCGGAGACCTTAACTACATTCGAGGTATCCGATTTCGGAAAAGAATAAATATTTGACATGCGACAAATGTTAGATTCTGATAGGGATGTACAAAATTTACCGATATATCGAAAAGCCGATATTTGTATTTACAGTACTTTAAACTTATAAAGGGTGATTTTTTAGCTGGTTTGGTTTTGGCAACACTGGTTTTGACAGCTGACGTGTGTTTAGTACCTTGTGTCACTATCAAACAGCTTCAGTTTGGTTTGCAATTTAACCATGGATCGTCTTACAAATGAACAACGCTTGCAAATTATTGAATTTTACTATCAAAATTCGTGCTCGGTTCGAAATGTTCATCGCGCGCTGCTTCCATTTTATGATCGGCATTCTCGACCTTCTGAGCAGTCTATTCGGAAGATTGTGACCAAATTTCGCACCAAATTTACTTTGTTGGACATTAAACCACCAACACGTTTACGTACTGTGCGTATTGAAGAAAATATTGCGGCCGTATCAGCTAGTGTGACAGAAGACCGCGAAATGTCGATTCGGCGCCGTTCCCAGCAGTTAGGCCTTTGTTACAGCACTACGTGGAAAATTTTGCGGAAGGATTTGGGCGTAAAGCCTTTTAAGATACAGCTGGTGCAAGAACTAAAGCCAGGCGACCTACCACAACGCCGAATTTTTGGTGAATGGGCTCTTGGAAAGCTGGCCGAGGATCCGCTTTTTTATCGAAAAATTGTGTTCAGCGATGAGGCTCATTTTTGGTTGAATGGGTACGTAAATAAGCAAAATTGCCGCATTTGGAGTGAAGATCAGCCAGAAGCATTGCAACAGCTACCAATGCATCCCGAAAAAGCCACTGTTTGGTGCGGTTTATGGGCCGGCGGCATTATTGGGCCATATTTCTTCAAAGATGATGCGAATCGCAGCGTTACTGTCAATGGTGAACGCTACCGAGCGATGATAACAAACTTTTTTTTTGCCCGAAATGGAAGTTCTTGACTTGCATGATATGTGGTTTCAACAAGACGGTGCCACATGCCACACAGCACGCGAAACAATGGCGCAATTGCGAGGCGAGTTTGGTGAACAGTTAATTTCACGTTTCGGGCCGGTCAATTGGCCGCCTAGATCGTGCGATTTGACACTATTAGATTATTTTTTGTGGGGGTATGCCAAGGCTAATGTGTATAGGGACAAGCCCGCTTCGATTGACGCACTGGAAGCCAACATCCATGCATTCATTCGTGAGATACCGGCCGATATGTGTGAAAGAGTATGCCAAAATTGGACTCAGCGGATGGGCTACCTGAGACGCAGCCGCGGTCAACATTTGCATGAAATTATCTTTAAACATTAAATTGCAAGGTTCAAACTATAGATTCAAATAAATATTTCATTCATTTTTTCGAATTTTTTGTGTTTTTTTTTTAAAAAAAGTTCTAAACCTCTTAAAAAATCACCCTTTATATGCCGAGAGGAGGGAGGCATTTCATACTTAATACAAGAAAGTATTCCATTAAGCTTACTACCTTAAGTTATCATTCAAAATATATTGAATCGATAAATATCGATATATTTTCGAAATAGCCATGTCTAGCCATTAAATAACCGAGTTGTCAAAAAAGTGCCAGAAATAAAAATGTGTGTTTTTAAAATCAACAAAAACATGAAATGGATATCGCTGCTTTATTTATGGAAGCAGAATAAAAAGAATTAAGCGTGCGAAATAAAGAAAAAAAAACAAGGATATTGAGAAACAAAAGTATGATAAATATCTGGCTGATGCGGCGTAATTGATCCTATTATAGATTTTATATTTGGAAAACTTAAGAGTTCACATACAGATTTTTTTAAAAAAAACTCTTCCCTTAACAAGTCTGCATAAGCATATGAAAGAAATTACTAACCTAATTGGCGTAGCTTTAAATAAATAAAAAACGCAATTCAAAGCACTTAGCTGCTAAAAAAAAATACTAGTTGGTCAGCAACTTCATTCCAAAATACAGCAAAAGCTTCTGGTGTCTCCTACATAAAACTCACCAGAAGTTCATATTGCCAGTTGCTTCTTCTTTCATTTGCTCTAACCCTAAAAAACCAAGTTAAGCAATAAATGCAGAATATTATTTTTCTTTCTATTGTTTACATTTTTTCACACTGAGTTGAAAATCGGAAGAAAATTCCGCAACCAGATATTCCGAACAATATCTAGAAGCAAAAATCCTCTGAATCGTAGGAAATCGGAGAATTTTCCGTTCCGAGGGATATCTCGCTACGGTCGATGGTCAACCATGTCAAACACTTTTGTCAAATCAACAAACAGAGCCATAGTAGATTCGTTAAATTTATTTCTATACAACTGACTACAAACTCTTAGGATAGCATCCTCGGTTGACATACCTCTTGATATACGTAACTGATTGCAACTAAAAATACGAAACTTTCTCGATGAGATGCGTTTTTGAGTCGCAAAACGAATCGAAAATTAATGGTGAGAAATTTATTTAAATCACTTTTTAGGTTTTAAAAGATGTAATTTTCTCAAAAACGGCACATTTCGCACATTGGACACTTTTAATATAATTGTTCGAAACACAAAAATTTTTTAAAATCGTTGGAGCCGTTTTTGGGAAAACGAATTTAACTAAAACTTAAAAAAAATCGTTGTTTGAAAACAATTTTTTTAAATTCCCTTTTTTAGTTTTCGAGATATTGCCCGTTTTATAAATTACCGTTAATCGATTTTTTTTTCCAAAAACTGAGTATGCACAATTTTTGACCCTATCCTAAACATCCTTAGTACAAAAATAGACCGAAATCCTTGGAACCACTTTCGAGAAAAATAGTGAAAAGTGATTTTCACAAAAAAGTTTGTATGGCAGGTACCGTTATTTCAAAAGATAAAGCAAAAAATAAAAATATGCCTCGAGATGTAACCCTCAGAACCTTATATACGAACTTTGAAGCAAATCCCTCGAACCGTTTCGCCATACGATGCCCGGACAGACAGACAGACCGACGGACGGCATTGGCGGACCCACTTTTCATCCCTCATACTCAGTTTTCCGCACGATCGCAATTACTTTCTCTTTAGTATATTAGCGTATACGAGAAAGTTAAAAATTGTTTCTATCTAAACACGACAACATGCGGGGTTTGATAAGTTTTTGAAAAACAGGGAAATATATCTATAGTTTGACATAATATTTTTATTACTTTTTTTAAAAAGTGTTATAACGTCAGCGACTTTTAGGTGATGTGGGAAACAACTGTTCTGAACACTCAGATTGAGGCCTTATACAAAACCAGGGCACTACACAGAATCGGGTTAGGTCCCGAAGTGAGATTGCAGAATTTTTCTCTGAGCCTTCCTTATTCTATAATTTTTTCTAGAATGTTCGCAAGACTATATGTTTAGCCCTTATATGTATTTTAATTGAATAAGGTTGTTTTTTAGTCTTCATATCTCAAGGAGAATTTCGGTTCCTCAATGTTGAGACTTGTTATCCATAAGGGACAAGTGTTTTCTGTAGACACCTATACTCAAAACCTCTGTGCGGGGTGCTTGGATTTCATCTGTCGTAGCCGTTAGCTCTGTTATTATACCTACAAATTTGTATACCATCATGAATGTAACATGAGTTTGAGTGTTAAAGGGGACATTTACTGTACCTGTGTACATACATTCCACATTTTACCCACCCACATGAGCATTAAATATACATAGCACGAATGTAGGTAAGTGTAACCTTTTACAACTTAACATAATATATATGTACACAATTTTATGATGCTCATAATTAAAAGTTTCGCATTGACCAATACAAAAGGCTCGCGGCAACACCTACAACAATTTGTTTATCTTAAACACTTTTTCATTAACTCACCTCTTGTGTGGCTGGCCCGGCCTGAAATTAAAAAACAAAATATCCAATTTATTAATATTTTCACAAAGACCAGATATAAAGGTATAAAAGGACAAAATTATTAAAAATATTAAAAAACAACAAATGACACATCAAATCGGTAAATTCGCCCAAAGATACAAAAATAAAATAACATTCATTATCGAGTCACATGTAATATTTCTAATTTGATTAATCCATCCAACCCATCCCCTCCAGTGACAGGAAGGTTTAAACTTATTACGATGGCGACCCGCAATCCCTTTTAAGGAACAACAGCAGCAGCAGCAGCAGCATTATAGAGTCGCGACTACGTCACGCTCCGCATGAAATCTTGTTGGATTACTATTAAAGATTATTTTCCTTATCCCCATAATGTAATCAGCAATTAGCAGGAGGCACACAATTATGGGGTGTGCAAGTGTGATGGCTTCTAAGTTGCCACATTAGCTGCGGTTAAAGGGAGGTATAACTTTAACTATACTTATGTGTTTAGTGTAAAAGCATTTAAATCCCTCAATGATCCTTTGGTACAAGATTAACAAGGATTCCACCTTTAGCCGTGACATACGATGCCAGAGTCTCACATTGGTCATAATCGCAATAATTTATAATATTTATGGGCCGGTTTGTTGCCTCTGGTGAACGATGAACAGTGAACTGTGGAATACGTCGTCATACGACGAATTGTAAAGGACTAAAAGGATTTTTTTTTTTTTTGCAAAATCCTAAGTAACTACAGCCCTATACAAAATAATGGAGTTAATGCTGGTGGAGGTGATGCTGATGATGATGATGATGATGAAGATTATGGCCTTTAGATGTGCAGAGTTAACGGCCAGGAAGCGTGTTAACATTATGCTTAGCATATTCCCAATGGGACATGTGTGCGGTATACGAGAGAGAGTATTTCTTTGTGAACAGCGCCTTGCTCTGCAAAAAGGGACAATTGCATTAATCATACTTAACCTTAGCGAGCACACAAAGTGTATATAGGCAGGTACTTCTGTGATGTAGTCGAGGACATGGTTTTCGTTTACTAACTGTGGTGCGGTTTCTAACTTCCTTTGAAATGATTCTCGGACTCGGTAGTTATGTGGTAATTTCTGTTTGTCCCTATGCATTTAAATTGGGTTCCGAGTGGCCGAAGCACAGTGGTTAGATGTGGCATTCCAAGTGGACAAAATATTATTAAATGAATAAATTCTATTGGCTAACTAGTTTAAGCAACGGATAGCTCAAGTTGCTGTTTTTCACTCCTTACTTTTTTAGGAGGTGCGACAACTCACTTTGCACGATGAAAGAATAGACGCTCCCTCACTAGAGCGAGTTTTATTCCATTTAAAAGCTTTAGAAGCGCCATAGCATTATCAGCCTTAGAAAACCTCTACTCGTTCAGCCTTGGAATTCGCTGTGAAAATTCATTAATTTTAGTTTAACCCGATTTAAGTTATGACAGGGTCTTTTTGTAAACGTACTAACATTCAAACAAATCCACTCCAAAGCATTGTGGAACAGAAGTGTGGTCAATTTTAGCTTTGTGGACTGTTGTAAAGGGTCTTTTTTAGAGCTATAGAACTTCGAATTGAAATAATATACAAAAAAAATGTCGTTTCAATGTCCATCAATTTGGCCTTATTGGAAGGATAATATCATGCGGTTAATGTTTAAATATGATTTCGGACATGTGGCCGCCGCGGCTGGTTCGAATAAAGACAAGTCTAGAGGTCCAATTTTCAACCACTTTTTCAAGCACTTGGAGCTGCATGTCGGCAATAACGCCACGAATGTTGGCTTCCAAGTCCCCTAACGTTTCTGGTTTGTTGGCGTAGGCGAGCGACTTCACATATCCCCAAAAAAAATAATCTAACGGTGTCAAATCACACGATCTTGGGGGCCAATTGATAGGTCCATTCCGCGAAATTATGCGCTCATCGAATGTTTGCTTCAATAAATCGATTGTGACGTGCGCTGTGTGGCATGTAGCGCCGTCTTGTTGGAACCACATCTCATCCACATTCATGCCATCCAATTCGGGAACAAAATAGTCGTTTATCATGGCTCGATACCGGTCTCCATTAACGGTAACCGACTCTTCAGCATCATTTCGGAAGAAGTATGGCCCAATGATTCCACCAGCCCATAGAGCACACCAAACAGTCAGTTTTTGTGGATGTAATGGCGTTTCAAGGGGTCAATTGCTCTACCACGTGGATCTGAAGTTCCTGCCTACTCGTTGAACCATTTTGAGCTGCTTCTAAAGCGTGAGAGATATTTTGGGTCGGCCGAGTTAAGATCGTTAAGGTCATTGTAGAAATAAGCTCCTTGATGGAGATTTCGTTTCCGAGAGAGAGCAGCGCATGCGCAAAAAAGGTGTAATGTTGTCTCTTCCTCCTCCTCAGGCATTCAGCTCCTACAACAGTCGTTTGAATAAGCGCCAAGCCTTGTTGCGTGCCTGCCTATTAGACAGCGCCCAGTAATGACACCAATTGCAACACTAATGTTCGATCTATTGAGCGTAATCAAACTCTTAGAGCGTCTTAGATCCAGCTTAGGGCATATCTGCTTCGTTGTCAGACAAGTAGTGCTGAACCACCTGTCCTTTTGTGGTTCGTTTTTTTTATTGCATCCAGTTTTAACAAGAGTTTTCATATGGGAACTGGTATGCCTAAGGAGCCTTTTTCAGGCAAGATTGAGAGGGTAGTTCCAAGTTAGGCGAGTTCGTCAGCTTTGCAGTTGAATGTTTAACTGCTCAGCCATCTCCTTTAGAGAGATTAGGCTACTAAAGAGTTAACAGAGACACTTTATGGCCGCCTGACTATCCGAAAAGATTCGAATATTTTTCACGTTATTCTTTTTCTAGAACAAAACTTCCTTGACCGCCATAATTTCTGCTTGGAAAACTCTACAATAATTAGGAAGACGGAAAGGGGGCCTAAGACTTATTCTGTCTGAGAAAACGCCTCCACCCACCCCAACATTTGTTTTTGACCCGTGTGTGTTTTGAGAGACTAAAAAAGCCTACTTACTTTCTAGCTATTCAATTACATTATGTGATTATGTGATTAATGTTACCAAATTTAACGATCCAAACTTATGGTTCTGTGCGCTAAACTTATAGAGCACCCGACATCTGATTCGCTGTGTTAACCGTTTTCACTCAACGTTTTCTTTGGATGATGCACTAGAAGAGCAGGTACTGAAAAGGATATTCCATTCGCTTAGAAGAATGGTGAACCGATTCGACGTCTTCTACAAAAGCTTGATCTTTGACAGTCCATTTTATAAAGAACCTGAAAGACGGATATTCAATAAGAAGAATAGGCCAGCAGTTGTTGTTCAATATGATGAACGTTGTTTTCAAAATGACGTACTTTTTTGTTTAAGTGTTCCAAGTCATTCTCCAAAGCATTAATCCGCTAACATTGGTATTTTTTTTTTAAATTTTGTCCTTAAGGGATTTTTGGATATTTACAACACAGCACGGTTGGGAAGGAAAGTAACAAGGTACTTAGCTAACGCACATTCCTTAAAGCAATTGTGGGTTAGAGCACTTTCCCCAAATATGGGGCGACTTATGAATGTTTCTCCACATTTGACAGTAAAGATGGCTTTAGAATAATCTGAGGATCGTTCTGTAAAGCACTTGTATTCCGCGAAAAATCTTGAAGAGGCAAATCAATCAATAAAACGAATTAATCAACCGTTTGCGTAATGCTCCTATCGTCAACAAGTTTTACCGATCTGTTTTGGGTGCATCTGACCAGATTTGACCAATTCAGTTAAGTTAAGAGCGGATAAACGCCTTGTAAATTGTAGCCAGATCAGAGGGATATAGAAATTCATGCACCAGTAACCGACATTACGCAGCATTTTTGGCGAAGATTGTCATTAACACATATACCGAAAATGAAAACCTTTCGGTTTTAGTTATAGTGTTTAGGTCACACATTAACGATAAAAGACGGCATTGAGGTTTGGAACATTAAATTGTATATATTTTACTAAACTTCACCAAACAAAGGAAAAACAAGCGTTCTGAATAGAACATGAGAAACGGAAAGTACTATTATCAGCGAAGGAATAAATTGGATTGGAAGTTGAAGAAAGTTAGGTTAGGTTAGATGGGTTGACATGAAAGAATTGTTTCTTTCCTGCCACACTCAGGTCCTTGTGGACCCATTGTGATGCCCTTCAGTAGGGTAACGCCGGTGGCCTTCCTTGTGGTCCCTTCACATCGCTCGGGGTTTCCCAATATTATTATGCCATCCCGATGTCTCCAGAAATCTGTAAAGATCAGAGAGTGAGACATCTGACAATTCCTCAATGTCTTGGAAGAAGAAACTTCCAAGTGTTGTGTTCCTCAAGTGACAGAAACCCGGCCAGTGACAGAGATAGTAAGGGGTGTCCTCGTCGAGCTCTTCATCGCCGCAGCCTTTACAAATGTCGTCTTTCTTGAGATTTAATTTCATTATGTGGCTTTTCAGAAAATTATGACCAGTTAAAGAACCAACCAGCTTGGACAGCGACGCTCTTTCGTACTGTAGAAGTTTTCTGGTTCGGTTTTTATTAATTCTGGACATAGTTTCCGTGATATGGAAGGTGGAAGTTGCAGAAATTTGACCATTTGTAAAAAATGAGATATAGAGTTGGATACATTTACATGATAAATATGAGATTACAAACCATTTAGCCATTTTCGACAAAAGATCTTGATGTTTGGTAAACTTTTCAGTGAGATAGAGCATTAAATCACCCGTGGACCTATTGCAGCGATAGCCTTATTGAGCTTTCGTAATTCGAAATATTTTATAAAATGACTGGTAAACAGCGTTTCCATGAGTTGGTAGTTGAAGAGCTGGAGAGATAAGATGACACATATCGGACAAAAGCTGTTTTCATCTACCCAGAAAGAGGCCGAAAAGAGAAGTAGTTGCTATGGTAGAAATGTATTGTCTACGCGCTCCAGCACAGTTTTTTTGTTTGGCCCCGAAATTTGAACATGTATCATCAAAAGTATCCACAGTGAACATGCTTACGTCGGTAATGTAAATTCTATTTTCACTTGCCCATTAAAAACGAGAGGATCGAATCTCTCCATGCAAATTCTGATCCGCGAGAAAATCAGCTGCGGGGTTTGTTTGGAGTATGTAAGTGTGTTTTTTAAAAAAAAACAAATCGAGTTCATTAAAATAGTCAGTTAAATTTTGAAATAGAACAAAAAATAGAAACCAATTTAGAGAATTTCTGAAAAATAAAGCAGTTTCCAGACATCGCGAGAAACAACACAAAGAGGCCCCCGGAAATATTTTGAGAAGATGTTCAAATAAGCCTTAACCCACTACCTACTATTTCTTGTAGAATGGAAAATAGTAAGTACATTAGCCGTATGCATTTATTTGCTAATTTATGAAAAAAAATTAAATAGCAGGTTTGGAGTAATCAGAAATCCCATTTAAAAAAAAGATGGCTTCTATAACCAGAAATAAAACTGTTAATTTCTTATCTCTTTATTAAAAAACGATCTTTCTGGCTTTCAAGTAATAGCCGCAAATAAATATTCAAGATATCTGCTACAAAGAGGTCGCGAACGCGTTAGAAGAAGACGGATGTTTTTAATGAAACTGAAATTAAAATTCATTATAAAGGGACCGCCATCTACGTTTTTTTTTTTCAACTAGTGCTTATTTCGCGAATGGTAACACTTAGCTCATGTCTGATTTGACAGATAATTTGTTTTATCCATCCGCTAAACGAATATGGTTGTGTATACGCTTGAACAACGCTGGGAAATATTGCGACAAAGCGACATAGAGAAGATGCCGATTTTGCCAAAAAAAAAATCATCTTTTCAGATGAAGCTCATTTTGATCTTGGCGGGTATGTAAACAAGCAAAATTTTCGCATTTGGGGCACAGAAAACCCGCACGCATACATTGAAAAGGCGATATAGCCAAAACGAGTCACTGTTTGGTGCGGATTTTGGTCCAGAGGCATAATTGGGCCATTTTTATTCGAAAATCAGCAAGGAGTGGCCGTTACAGTCAATGGCGATCGTTATCGGGCCATGTTAAATGAATTCTTGTTCACAAAAATTGAAGAGGAGGATTTTGGCAACATTTGGTTTCAACAGGACGGCGCTACGTGCCACACAGCCGAAGCTACACTCGATGTTTTGCGCCCTGTTTTTGAATCGCATTATCAGCCGCAGAGCTGATGTCGTTTGGCCACCGCGGAGCTGCGATTTGACACCGTTGGACTATTATTTGTGGGGTGCCGTGTTACGCCGACATGCCAAAAACAATTGACGTTTTAAAGGACAATATTCGTGAAGCCATTGGTGAAATACAGCTGCACACAATCGATAATGTGCTTAAAAATTGGACCGATCGTGTAGGCTACTGCATGGCTAGCCGAGGCAGCCTTTTGAATGAAATTATTTTCCATTATTAACCGGAAGGATTGTACTTTCAAATAAAAAAAGAAATTTGAGAAAATATTCAGTAGTTCTTTTTTTTTATAGCATTTTCAAAAACAAAAAAAAAAGTTATTTGGCGGACCCTGTCAGTTTGATGAAACAAAATTTTGTTGTCAATTTGCAAGAGCTTTGCTTCCGTAAAAAATTACAAAACAGCTGATCCGTATTTAATTATGTCAACGGTAAGATTTAATTTAATGATAGGGGTGTAAATGTGTGCGCGAGCATTGGAGGAGGCTAGTCGCGAACTCCTTTACATCTGATTTGTTTCACATTTGACTCTTTAAAGTGCCAAAAGGAGGCACATAGGAAGACGCATTATTTATTATCATTTGTTGCCCAAGTATATATTCCTTGAATTTTAAAATCCAGCATGGAATCCACTTGCATTTCTCCTGAATTTTCTTCTACAATAATTGAATAAGGATAACAGCACTCACGGCAGTATAAAAAAGAAGTTCGTATTCCGGCAGAGCACTGTCTTCTAGGGAAACCTGCCAAATGTCTCAGAAAAGCCTGTATACACAGTCCGCAGAGGATATGAGATGACACATATGCATATTGTGCAAAGCGAATGTGAGTGCAGTGCTGCAACAAATTTTTAGAAATAGCAAAGAAATTGGGTATTTTTTTGAATTCTTAAAGTTTTTCTCTTTGAATTTAAAAGTGAAGGGTGGTGTCTCATATAACGCTTTTTAACATAACCTTACAAAAACGCTAAAACTAACATGGACAAATGAAATAGTTTTGAACACACAATTTTCCTTGAATATGTCCAGGTTGATTCGACCTTTTTGACCACTGTTCAATTGGCAAGGAAGTGGATATAAGATGGGTTAAAACAAGCTAACTTCCTAATGCAGGGACTTGTTTTGTGGGACACTTAAGGGCAGAGTTGTGTGTACGTTGGTTTTCCTCAAGGAGTATGGCTTTTTAACGATTTGCGTGTAGCCAGCCAACAAGGTTTTGTCATTAATGGTTAACCTTTTCGATTGCAATCGAGAATCACACATTTGCCATTCCAATTTGCTTCCTTTCCTCTACGCATCGACATAATTACATCATGAAAATAATTACCCATGCGAAGATGAGAAAAACCGATATAGAAAGAAAAGAGAAACTGAGATTGATCTGTATTTGCCACGAGTAGAGGCTTCCGCTCCACAAGGAAGGAAGTGATCAACATGCTTATTGCTTTGATCGATTATATATGCTCAGATACATTATACCTATTCCTTTTTGCGATGTCATCGCCTTCAAGCGAACCGCAATGATTATGGTGCTGTGAATAAATTCCATTGACATGATGACAGAGTGCCGTCCACTTTAATTCTTTCAAATTAAAATTCCATAGCGACGACGACGGTTTGTACACTACAACTACAGCCAAACGAAGAATAACCTTTCATAAATCCATTTGTCCTGATTCATATCTGAAGCATAATGACCCAACTTTTCCACCAGCAACTCCCTAAAAACTGAAAAGGATTTAAAAGTAATAAAAAGAAAAACAAAAAATTAAGAGGAAGAGAGGAATGCGCCAAGTTAAAGGTGGTTGGTAACACACAGACACACCTCTTTCCTAGATTCCAAGAGAAATGCTTTCAGCAATAGCGCGCATTGAATGGCGGCCGGCGAAGACGGCTTCAGACAGAGATATATACCACTACCACTGGGCTGCTATAATTTGCATAGACAATTTTATGAGTGTAATGCCTCTTGAAAAATCAAGGCGCAGCCGCCTGAGTTTTGCGCTCACTCACTGAGTGCATTTAATGTGTTGCATTTGCATTTGCATTTGCATCTCCATGGAGCAGCACTGTACTGTGCCTTGGTAGGAATTTCAATTAGTCGCCGTCATCATCATCATCATCATCATCATCAGCAGCATCATCTTACATGGAAAATAGGTGTAGCCATCACTGCACTCCTACTTCTTTTTTGTTGATATTTTATCTTTAGATAAGGAGAAATGGATCTGGCACACAATTGACCCTGCCAGTTTGAACTGAATGCAGGAAGTCAATGTTGGTTGGTTGGTTGTTTGTTCGTTACAGTTTTGGGGTTTCTTTTAATCCAAATAATCGAAACTGGAGAGAGAAACACAAAACTACGAAAGGAAGACACTCATCCATTCGGTCACGCATCGAACAATTGAAACAATAAGTCAGTCGAACCCTTAATTTCATGTAGGTGTATCGTATTTCCTTTTGTATAGTTTTGTATGGCATCTGTGTGTGTGTTGTTGGATGGGTCGACTCGACTGTTTAGGGCGAATAAATTATTTAGTAGGGTAAGAATTGCACAGAACTTGAAATTTTGGTTCCACTGGCAAGGGTGTTGCAATTTCGAGTAATGCGGGCGAAACCAATTGAATTAAGGTGGAACGAGGGGTGTGTTCGAGTGGTTGGTTTTTCAAGTTTTTCATGAATTGGATCTTAAAAATCCGGTCTTTCTTTCAACAATTAGGAGCTTAGAAGTTTACTACATATTTACAGGTAGATTGATTTGCACTTTAAAGGGAAGAGTGGCTTAGTGGTTAAGTGCGTTGGACCACTGATTCAAATCCTGACCTGTACCACCTGAAAGTTTTTATTCGCTGCCCAACTCTTGCAAATGTCCGACAAACCTCCAAGAGTAAGAACTGCCATGAGAAGCTTCTCAAATATTAATTACCGTTTGGAATCGGCATTAAACTACGACTTACAGTTTAATCGTGTCAAAAAAAATATATCTTCGCACACACAGTGGTTGAAGAAGGTAGGCTATTTATACCCTATCCTAAGGGTATATTAATTTTGACACATAGTTTGGAACACCCTTTAATATTCTTCGTAAACCAATAAAAGTAACGGGTGATCCAAGTAGAGATACTTTTTTCAATAGCCTTTTTTGACAGATCACGTGTGAGTCGTGTCATGCTGTCATGTTATTTTTGTTTAGTATTGTTTGGCATTTTATAATGGAAAGACTTACGCGTGAACAACATTTACAAATTGTTCAACTTTATTATGAAAATTCACGTTCTGTGAGGAATGTGTTTCGTGCACTTCGCTCAACTTATGGTCAACATAATCGGCCTACTGAGCGTACTATTCGCAACACCATCACCCACTTTGAGACCCAGCATTCATTATTGGTTAATATTCGACCGAATAGACCACGTCCAGCACGCTGTGAAGAAAATATAGCGGCCGTAGCTGAGAGTGTACACGAAGACCGTAGAGAGTCGATTCGGCGCCGTTCGCAGCAACTCGGACTGACGTATGGAACGACTTGGCGCATTTTACGTCAAAATCTTAAATTGAAAGCGTACAAAATACAGCTTGTGCAACAACTGAAGCCGCTTGACCGTCTCAACCGGCATCGCTTCGCTCTATGGGCTCTTGAAAAGTTCCAAGAAGATCCGACGTTTTCGAGGCGAATTTTGTTTAGCGATGAGGCCCATTTCTGGCTCAATGGGTATGTAAACAAACAAAATTGCCGCATTTGGGACGAAGAGTAACCTGAAGAGATTGAAGAACTGCCACTTCATCCAGAAAAAACAACGGTTTGGTGTGGTTTGTGGGCCGGTGGAATCATCGGTCCATATTTCTTTAAAAATTATGCCGGTGCGAACGTAACCGTCAATGGCGACCGTTATCGTGCCATGATAACCGACTATTTGATGCCTGAAATTGAAGCTCGTGATCTCGGCGACATTTGGTTTCAGCAAGACGGCGCCACTTCCCACACATCGCATCAATCAATGGACTTATTGAGAGAACATTTCGGTGAGCACATAATTTCAAGTTTTGGGCCGGTCGATTGGCCACCAAGATCGTGTGATATCACACCGTTAGACTTTTTCCTGTGGGGATATGTAAAGTCAAAAGCTTATGCCGACAAACCCGCTTCGATTCAGGCCTTGGAGGAAAACATCACGCGTGTCATTCGCCAGTTACCAGTCGAAATGCTCGAACGAGTGATCGAAAATTGGACTCATCGGATGGACCATCTGCGACGTAGCAACGGCCAATATTTGATCGACATAATCTTCAAAAAATAAATGCCAAAGAATGTTCTTTCAAATGATAATAAACATTCTCCATTAAATTTGAATTTTCTGTGTTTTTTTCTTTAAAAAAGTAGGGAACCTCGAAATGGATCACCCTTTATATATATTTATGATCAGGAACAAATCCTAAGACTATCTAGCAATGTCCGCCGTTCTGCCGTCCGTCCGTCCATACGCAATTTTTAGGCCTTTAAAATTAAGCTAGGAAGCTGATATTTAGACCACATATTCCCTAGGCCTCCGAAATGGTTAAGTGTAAAAAATTTTTGAATACGCTCACTGCCACGAATACAATTTAGAAAAAACCGTTTTAAAGCTAAAGTTAGAGAGATACAGTGTTACAATCTTCACAAAATATGTAGGCACTGCCCTCCTTTATAAGTTTGTCATATAAAGTTTTTTGCCACGACTTCTTTTTGTGGGCGTTTTTTAATAAAATGCTGTTTTCTGTTCGCCCCAAGCGGACTGTAGTCTTTCCTTATGTTTTTATTATTATTTATAAAGAGGAGAGCCCTTATTGGTTGCTGGAGAATATAACATCATCGGCTGCTGAAACAAATCAGCTATTAGCTTAGACATAAAAGCCTTGAACTTGAGGGCACAACTGAGTAAAAAAAGAAGGAAAAAATACAACGGAGATACGTTCTCCAAAGTTCATTGACAACCAAACAAGGTAAGTAATCATCTTGTTGTCAAAATGATCATTTTGAGTCTATCGGTAAACCTACGTTAAATATAGCATCGATCATCAAAGTCGGAGTACAACTTAAGTCCTTGATTTTTTTTTAAGTCTTTGAAAATAGGACGGTCGTATCATTATCGTTTTATAACAGAATTAATAACGTTTTAAATTTATAAAAGAGGCTATCCGAGGACAACAATTATTAAGACCCAGTGGTAATTTATACCTTAAAAAAGCTGCACAAATTAGAAAAACATACATCAAGTTAACATTGGAACTTCTTAAATTGTTAAATCTGTTAGTACTTTTAGCAAAGCGAAGAAAGTTGGTCAGTTCACTCTGATTGAGATCACTGTTATGGAGGAAAGTTAGGCAAATGTCAGAGAACTTGAACTTGTGTCAAGAAAATTAAGGACCTTTAGTCAATGGTTGTGAGATGATCGTTGAAAGGAGTTTTTTGCTGAATTTTAGACCTTCGATCAACAGCTCTGGTCGTATACATGATCATGCAAGATCATGCCAGTATTCCGGAATGTTGTAGACGTAAAATCTCAGTCATTTCACTTTTTGTGGGCCGATGATGCGTCCCGCGACATCATTTCAATAATATCTTCCCTATATTGACGTGACAAGCGTAATTAAATCAACAGCAGCTAGGTGCGACAGCAGAACCGCTTATAGCGTCCCCAATGAGCTGAAAGGTCACCTAAGTTCTTCTCAACACTCAGCGAAAAGCCTAGACCTAGTTCTCTGAACCTGAGAACGGGCCATGAACCTATTGGCACAACTATACAGTGACGAAAGTGTCAGATTGGTCACACATTCCGAAAAGGTGATAGGTCCATAGCTAACCACGCGATGCAATGGAACCCGGCAACTCAGGATGGTAAAATGTCCTAGGAGTACATGGCGAAGAACTATCGAGAAGGAAGCACCGCCACTGAGGCACATTGCCAGAAACAGCACACGATAGCGCGTAGGCGTTGTAGAGGCCCCAGGACCCAAAAGAGGATGCAGGGGTGCATAACTCATTTAGTATTTTTTTTTTTTTCAAAGTCTTGTTTTCGCAGTTTCGACTCCCACAACTTTAATTTTATTTCAAAAGCTTAAACACATGAGTAGAGTTGTGAATCGACTTCATTTTTTCCTGAAGTTTAACGTTCAAAGTAGTCAAGAAGTATTCCGTCGTATCTACTAAGAATGCAAAGTCAAGGCACCATTCAACACGGGGTTGCATCCGTTTGCCCTTTTGAGCCATAAATGTACCAATAGATTTACGCAATTCAAAAACTCGCTTAAGTATTGATCCACGACTATGCTACCGAACTTCTGCAATGTAGGGAATGTCTGAATTAGAATCAAAATGTTGTTCCGTATTTTCGTTCCTTTTATTTACTTCCTACCATTGATGGTGCATAAACAAAAGAATTTACTCCAATCTAACTTGTAACCTATTACTAATTACTCTGCTGCTAAAGTTTCTGCAATTCGAGCTCTAAGTTTTTTTTGTTCGTCGATCGACAATCCTTTCAGCACCTGATGTGAAAACAGTTTTCATAGCACTGAGCTGCCGATTGTTTTCACTCCACATGCGAGATGATCCCCTAGTTCTTGACGCACTGTGGGATCTCTCAGTCGATCGATGTCGATCATGGGCGTTCTTATGTTGTAGGATCTTATAACGGCGGCAGTTTGTAGTTGGACAGTTGCTATCATAAGATGGTGGTCTCGTACCAACCCCATTTCCGCTCCTAGACTGTATCGGACATCTAAGAGACTACCTCTAAAACGGCGTCTAATGGCTGGAGGTTGCTTGCCTGTCAATTGACATCCAACTGATCTTACGGCAGGCTTTGTGCTCAAACATGGTGCCACCTATGACAAGGCGATTTGCGTTGCAAAAGTCAACAAACCTTTCGCCATTGTCAATGCGATTGCCTAATCGATGTCGCGTCATAACATTTATCAGCCCTTCGTTATCGCTGTGTTACTTGGCATTGAGGTCAACCACATTACAATCTCGCCATTGGGTGTTGCACTGAAAACAGGTTGTAGAACATCTCCTTTCCGGAAACTGGTCGTTAAAATCCTATCACCGTGCGGCCGCCAGGAAATTAGGCCTCTGCAAGCTGTAGGTGTTAACAGCAGTTCAACTCAATATGTCCCGCCTATATTGCATCAACACACTTCCTGAAAAAAATAAATAAATATTAGGCGTAAAGGGCCCATACAGGACCTAAAGCCTATCTTCTCCAACCATTGTGTGTGCGAAGTTATATTTTTGACACGAATAGAGGGCAGCGATAAAAACATTAAGGTGGTACAGCGACCTCTCGCTTAGTGGTCCAACGCACTTAACCACTAAGCTTAACACACTTTCTAGTTGAAGGAATCTGGCCCTTCACTCTACAAGTCAAGGAGCGTCTTCACATTCCAGAAACCAAGGAAAACGTGTCCGGGTACGATAACATTATTATTTTTCCTTATCGTAGGCATTGTGTCGGTTTCCATAGATTGGTGGGATTCGGTGACGTGGTTTGCTGGCTCAGGTTACCTAGTCTAGGTTTAAGATCCTAGACAATCTCGATTGTTACGCTACGGCCCAAGTAGTTTCCCGGTCAATCACCATGAAGATCCCCATATACCCTGCTATAAATAATTGAGGTTGTGGGCCAACATAGGCTAATAATGAGCCCTGCCTTACTTGCATAAAAAAAAGGACGATCTTGCTACTTCTGATGGATGCTGCTGGTGATGCATGGTAAGTAAAACTTCAAGAAAATAACTGTTTTGAGGCCACGAAGTTTTATACATAGCAAATTGTTGATAAAAAATGCAAATTTTATAAAATTTTATTTGAGAAATGTTAGGTCGCCCAAAAAATTGTCCGCCTGCTTCCTTCAAAAGCGATTGCTAAAGATGATAAGTCTCTTTGGCACTTTTCCGTTGGTTCACTGTTCGATTAATATGAAGTAAGAAAAGCATCCAAATGGATTCTAGCAATTGATATGGTTAGTTGCCACACATAATCCCAATTTCATTTATCCAAAATAAAGTTCCAGATTTTAATTTTTCATTTCCCCCCGCTTTGGGAAGTTCAGCAAAATTGCGAAATCGCACTTTATTAAGACTAGAAAAAAAACCCTTTGCTATATGTAGCTGCCTACGTGTAGGTATGTCTGTTACTAAACTTACAATGGTCCAATAGGTCTACGTGCTTGCACATTGCCAAGACAGCTCCTAAGAAAAGGGAGAGGGAGAGAGAAAAAAAAACCATACAGTTGTACCTAGTTACCTTTAGCAATAAGGTAATTTCACGTAACTCTACACCATTCCACTGTGAAAGGGAACAAAGCACCAATTCAGTTTAACCGAAAACAATCCCGCTCAAGATAAGTACCATCATCGTCTTACAACTTAAATATATCCATGGACATCTGATACCCAGAGACGACACACCAGCCAGCGAGCGAGCAAAGACCAAGACCAAGACGACGACAACGACGACTTTCCATAAAAATCTTTCAAGTCGGAGAGCTTATTTCAAGTTCATGTACGCAATGAGATATCATTGCAAACTAGAGTGGAAGAAGATTACCTACATACGTATGCAGTCATATGTATGTAGATATATTAATGTATCTAGCAAGATATGTACGATGTAGGTATGCATTTCGAAACACCACACATGAGCCAACGCAAAATTCACTCCATGATGGGCTAAGAAGAAAACCAGCTTTTGCCGATACTTAAGCTACATACGCAATAGCAGCGCAGCGGCACACATCATCAGTGCAACAGGCAGCAATAATATCTCTCAAAGGCATGCGGCCTAGTTTCTTCATTCAGAAATCGAGATACATGTTTCGCGCAGTAAACGACGAACGATTTTTTTTTTGTTTTATTCTTCCTCCACCACTGCTGAGGCCAGCATCTTTATCATTAAATCCGAGACTGTAACCGAAAACAAGATTTAATTTAATCGAACGAAGCGAGGAGATAATTATTGCGAGCGAGATGTGACAGAAATGCTGCTGATGCTGCTGCTGCTGCAAACCGGCACGATGAAAACATTGTACAAAAATTCAACAGAAACAACGACATTGGTACTCGGTTATACGACGAGTAGAATTAAATTACTTGTCTCTGCCCTGCAGGATTATGAAGAAATTGCGACGCAGCATCATAAATCCTGAACTGTCGTTCATTAGTATTTTTATATGATGTGAAGAGATCAATGGAAGTAGTACCACGACGACGAAGACAACAACGACAATGATAGCAAGAGATCTTCGTAGGAAGGAAGGTTTCCCACGATAGCGTATATGGTATTTCCCAACCAGACCAAGTACCATTAGGACGACCCGGATACCTGTTTTATAGTGGGCAAGTTCCTAGACGTAATTAGAAACAGATAGCTGGGAAGGTTTTACCCTGGTTTATGACTCCCATCCCATACACATGGGTTGCATCATAAATGAAAAAATCAATTTTAATAATAGGAAAAAGGAGCAGCACAAACACAAAATGAAAGGACCTGCGAGTTTCCTTTAAAATGTATTTTCCTGTACCTGGATGAGGAGAACAATGAAGCCAGGCCAGGTTCTTATTGAATGAATTGATTTTCTTGGTAAACGGTACAGATGTGTTAAGTGCTTAAGGAATGCAAAGGCGCTATCTTTTGATGGTGTTTGACTTCAATAATATGATGGTTTTCTTCTTCTTTTTGGTTTAGACATACATATAGTATGTTGAAGATTATGTTATGTATCAAAATATATTTAATTTATCCTTCTCAGTTAGGCACCATCTCGTGGGAAACAAACATGAGTATAAAGAGAGGAAAGCTTATAAAGGGTGATTTATTAAGAGTTAAGTTTTTCAGGTTGGTAGCTCTGGCTAGTAATGGGGTCCAAACATCATCGGTCGAAGTGAAAAGTTTTCAGTATACTCTGCCATTTAATCATGGAAATTCTCAAGGTACGATTACACGGCCATTTTTGCGAGTCACTTAATGACGCTCTGACGTAAAAATCATGTCACAAAACAGTCACTTAAATGACGCTCGTGTGATCGCCATTTTTGGGCTGACATTTTCGGCGTCATTTAAATGACTAGAAAAATGGCGGACCAAATGACATGCATTTTGTGCAAGTTAAATGACGGAAACAAATGGCCGTGTGATAGCAATGACGAATCGTAGCTTCAATGTCGCTCTAGTGCGCCATTTTGCCCTGACCTCACAGTGTCATTTAAATGACTCGCAAAAATGGGCGTGTAATTGCAACGATTGCAAATTATTGAAACTTATTATCAAAATTCGTGCTCTGTGAAAAATGTGAAAATCCGCTGTTTCATCGAAAAATTGTGTTCAGCGATAAGACTCATTTCTGGCTCAACGGATACGTAAATAAGCAAAACTGTCGCATCTGGAGTGATGAACAGCCACATGCCATACAAGAATTACTGATGCATCCCGAAAAAAGACAGTTTAGTGTGGTTTATGGGCTGGTGGCATCATCGGTCCATTTTTCTTCAAAGACGACAGTGGAAGAAAGGTTACCGTCAACGGCGAACGATATCGAGCCATGATACGCGACTTATTTTTGCCCCAGTTGGTTGAGTTGAACTTGGTTGACATGTGGTTTCATCAAGATGGTACCACATGCCACACAGTTCGTGAAACAATGGAAATGTTGAAGGATGCATTTGGTGAGAAAGCTTATCTCTCGACATGGCCCTGTGTGTTGGCCGCCAAAATCATCCGATTTATCGCCATAATCCATTTCTTATGGGGTTATGAAAAGTCGTTACTCTATGTAGACAAGCCGAAGACGATTGAAGCCTAACAGGATAACATAACACGAGTAATTCGTGGAATACAGGCCTAAATGTTCGGTTGAAACAGAGCCGAGGACAACATTCACATCTTTAAAACGTAAATGGCAAAGGCCTATGCAAATTTAAGTGTTTTATTCGATTTTTTAAAAAGCTACACTTAAAAAATCACCCTTTAGCTTCTTCGATTATTTCTATGGTCGCTCATAAGTGGGAGTTTAGGGTTGGAGTATATAACTTAAGTTGGGCTCAATAAAAACTAATCTATATTGCTCCTATAAAGGGTATGGGCCATCTAGTGGTTTCTTTTTAAATTATAGATTATTTTGACACTAACAGCTGTTTCCCGCTTTAAATCTTAACAGAAAGTCAGTATCACATCTCCACGGAATGAAGTGAGTCGTTTTACGCTTCAACGATGCGGGAAATATTGAGTGAGTGCTGTCTAGCTCAAACAGTAGGGTTTTTGAAAAAAATGAATTTGTGCATTTTTAAAAAGAAACTTCTATTTGGCCCACCCTGTAGAAGAATATCTAATTTACCGATAAGACTAGACATCAGATCTTGTCTTAGGAATGGTTTTCTTTTAAAATGAATACAATGCTATGTAACGTTTCTTATGGATTTTGATGTATTTACTAAATTTAAAAATGCGTTAGCCCGAAGTAAAAATTTGTCGCAGTTTTACTTAAAAACTGAAGAATAATGCTTTTAATTTTTACATTCACTAGGTTTTTCGAGATATTGGCAGTACTGATCGAATTTTCGCTGATAGATGATTAAATACATAGCATTGACAGTTGACAGATGACAGGTGACAGCTGAGAAAAGAAATAAGACAGTTGAAAAATGATAGACAGATGGATGAAAGATGACAGCGGACCAACTTATAAAGTTCGTTTAGAACTTATAAAGCTTTTAAATGATTGAACCCTGAAGTGATGGAAGCGAATCGATGCTGGGAAGTTAGCCTTACACAATTGTATGGGAAATAGTCCAATTAGAAGTGTAATAAATTATTTTACAATGACACTTGATACATGATTACTGCTTCAAGCTTCTCGAATTCAACTGTTATATATTTTAGAGACTTATCGAGCGATATCCAAATAATTCACCACTGCTTCCTCTTTTATAAGTGTGCTGCTTGACTGCTTGAATCTACTTTATTTCATAGTCAGCGAATATACTTCAAAATTAACCTTCAATCTTTGTCTGATGCGAACTCTCCCTTAGCTTTTTAGACGAACTATGTGCAGCAGCAGTGAGTTTTCAGCTCACTGTATTTTGAAACGCTTCTAACTGCAATTGCCATCGAGGTTGACATTTGACTTGAGTTAGCACTTTATACTTATTATTTACATTTGCCGGGTTTCCTAATTCATTCATTAGACTTTGAAAACTTGATGGGCTGCTAAAACATCCATGCCTGGCGTATACCCACACATCAGCCCTGTTGATAGGTCCCAAGGGAATATTTTTCCCGATTTTCCTGCGGTTTCTTCTCACGAACAATTCTCATAAAATGCACAAGTTTGGATCTTTTTGCGCGCATGTTCCTGGTCAGCTTTCTTGAGTTGCGGAGCACTTTCCAAGTAGCCTCCTTTGACCTTAGTGTGACAACTACATTGGCTGTTGTTACACTGTATGCTGATTCGATGTCGGGAGAAGAAGGAACTTGGTCCAGCGGGCCAGCATATACCGAGTTAGCCTTTTCTTTTATGTCTGTGTTTGCCTCAGCAGGTAATTGCACAACAGCATTTGCTTCTGTGCATCTCAGCACAACCTCCTTATGATTTTCCTTCAGACCAGCTAACTCAGAGCAAAGGTGCTGGATGTCGGCTTTTACGAGGTCTTTGTTCTTCTCATCTTGTAAATCCTTTAGCTGCTGAATACCTATTCCGGTGATTGTTTCCGTAGATGGGTTCTTGAGGTTTTTACTATATAAAGACGCTTTTCGTTTCATGGTGGATCCGGGGAAGTCTCCTTTAGTCCTCTTTTGTGCATTTCTTGAAGTTAGAGTTGTTGCAGATTTTGCAAATATCGAAAAAAACGTCTTAGAAACCTAGGACTTACTCGGCTTTCGTTTCGTATGTACAACAAATATAAGATAAAATTTTACTTTCAAGCAGTTTTGACGACTCTAAGTAGGAGCTCACTTTTACACAACTACTTGACATAAGACAAACGTCAATTTCCACCTCTGCTGGTATTACATACACTTTCAAGTTTCCCATACATTTCTCAAATACCCATAGCGGGAAAGAATAGACCTCAAATAACTTAATTCAACCTCAAATAGTTGCAGCATACAAATACTTAGCCATTTTCTTACCAAACAACCGAAACTGTTCCGCGAATGATGAATCAATATTACACAATATTGGAATCAGAATTGCTTTTCGAGCAAATGTTTGGCAACCAATAATCTTCAAATCGGGTATCTGAGATAGTTGGAGTAAAACGGGCGTTTAAGTGACATAAATGCCGCAACTTGTCTTTCGCAACTGCGTAGTTATGTGGGCATTATAGCACAAACACTTGTCAAAATGTACTCCTAAATATTTCACAACAGCCTTTGACCCAATTTGAAGACCATTTGAAGCAGTTTTATTAAGTCGTTTTTCGAGTAACTTTGCAAATCTGAGTTACAGCGTCTCAATGTGGGGCGGAACAGTATGATTTCACATTTATCGCAGTTGATCTTGAGCTTCCACTCGAAGCAACTTTTTTTTTGATACTCGTCATCATCGTTGATAAATTTTGTATTATTTTAAATAGTTGCTTCCTAAACAGTAGCGGCCTACAATTTCGACTAAGACCCACAATTGTGGACAGTTATAGTTCTCAGTTGGTTGTGCTTCCTCGACAACGACGTGGATGCCGCTGCCGATATGATTACAAATATAATTCACCTGGGTATGAAACGCTTTATCCCTAACAGTTTCGATACTCTTTACCTAAGGAAAACGCGTGGTGTGACTTGAGCCGTAAAGAAGCTATCAGGGCTAAAGTGGTAAGTTTTCGGTCATTTTAGGCCAACCCAACTGAGAAAACCCGAAAAAAGTTTAAACGAGCCAGAAATGACTGCAATGCCCACATTAATCGTGTCAAATTCTCCTACGACGAAAAGTTAAGGCAAAAAATACTACAAAGTCCCACCGGTAGTAAAAACTTATGGTCGTTTGTTAAGAATATCAAAAATTCCTCGGTATGTGCGTTAACGACAATGACTTGGAATGACCACATATTCGATGTCGCCAAGAACGCTGCAAAATGTCTAGGCTTCCTTAAGCGATGCAAGAAATATTTCACCCCTTCTGATCTGGCTAGAATCCACAAGGCGTTTATTCGCCTAAAACTTGAGTACAACGCTCATATCTGGTCTGGTGCACCAATAACATATTTAGAGCTACTTGACAGGATTCAAAAACGTGCGGTAGAACTTATTGGCGATCGTGGCATCGCGAAATCACTTGACTCTCTTAGTCATCGTTGTAATGTCACCTGCCTGTTTTATCGGTATTTCCACCACAAGTGCTCAAATGAAATAGCCAGTTGTATTCCACCCCTACAGCAATTGGACCGCAATACTCGCCATGCTAGGAATGCACATCTGTTTACCCTCAATCCTGTATTCGAAAGTACAGTGAAAAACAAGGATTCGTTTCTTAACCGTACAATACGAATGTGGAATGCTCTACCCCGCTCTGTTTTTCCTGTCCATTATAGTTTACAGACATTTAAGACCAACGTGCATCGGTATCTCCTTTTTTCTATTCCTTCACTTCCCTAATGCCCGCACTGTGTTACTTCATTATAAGGGTATCCAAAATCCCTTTAGTGCGCGGACATTCTAAAAAAAAAATAAACGTAGGTAAACGTTTAACAAAACTTCCAAACCATAAAAATAAGAAAGCCAAGTTCTTAGTTAATGCGGATTATCAGAGCAAATAATATTTTGTTAAAAAACGTCCACAAAAATTATGCGTGACAAACTTGTTAGGGGTCAGATTTTAGGAATATCATAACCCTTTCCCGTCAACTTAAATTACTTGAGTGGCAGTGGGCGTATTAATATATTTACATTTACATATTTCCGACAAAGGAGAGTAACTGTTCCGATTTTCAGCTTTCCAGCTCAAAATTTTAAGGCCTTAAGTCCAATGACCATAACATTTATATAAACTTTTAGAGGTCTACGGCAAATACTAAGGTTTATGACAAACTATGTGTCAAAATGATTATAGCCATAAAACATAGCTATTCTGTTAGGAGAAACCAAACCAGCTTTAATATTTTCGTAACCCGTAGTGGTAAGAAGCTTCTTGACAATTTTGTTTTTGATTGTTCTTGTTTTTTCTTCTCGGTTTTTTGAACTGGTTCCGAACTTGTTTAATTCTAGAGCTGGAATTACTCACATCAAATCCTATTATTTCTAATTATGACTGACTTGTCGTAATCGAGGTCTGATTTTGTTTTGAAAGGCGCAGCGAAATAAGTCCCAAATTAATCCTTGGGGACTAATGTCCCATTTCAGTGAGTCCCGAAATCAATCCCACTTCAGTGGGACCTAAGTTCTAAAATATTTTGTCGAAGATGGAACATAAGTCCCAAATTTTCTGAGAGATAACAGAAGTAGAAGAAGTGGGCGGAGGTTGGGCATCATTGAAAAAGACCACATAACTCACGAGGTCTTATTTCCACTTAAAGATGGAGCCAAAAACTTGTTTGACTGGCTATACATTCTTGTTGCGTGCTCTTCATTGAAAATTCTCTAAGCTTATCAAAAAAAAAATATATTTATTTGGTGAGACATAAGTCCCGAATTCATTTCGGCGCAGCGACACTTCCCACTTAAGTGGGACATAACTCCCAAATTTGATTTTGATATGACTTTATAGCGTCCTCGCCTTATTACAAATCATACTCTTTTATGAAATGAAGCAATAACACTTTTCCTTGAGCTAAGCTATCATTTTGCATTTGCAAATTCAGGTTAAAGTATCCGAAACAGGTCCTTACCTTCTGGATTTTGTTGTCTAGTGTTTTTTGCAAACACTTATTAGGAAATCTGGCATTGCATGTTGTTTTCTTTTAAAATAATGTGATTTCCTACATAGGGTTATGGCACCAGTAGTAAGTCCCTTAATTTTTATTAAAATTTAGTTATAAAATCCGTCAGTGTGCTGTTGAAAAACCTAGAAAATTTTTCAGAATGGCTGAAATGTGTAGATTGGAAAAATACTAATGTTTTTGGGTTTCGTTTCAACAACATGTATCACATTATAAAGGTTTTTCCAGCTCTGAGGAGCCAAAACAACCCCGGATTTTGGAGACAGACTGAAGGATGTTTCATCTCCACTAAAGCTTCTGGAAGGGTCTTTCGAAATATCGAATGCATTTACTTCTTGTAAATGTTCCTCAAATCCTTGAAACCACTTCTTTAGCGATTCTTCTGTGACAATTGCTCGTTCTTTGGAGAGTCCTGTTAAGCTGTTCTAAGCAACAATTCTGGATGGCGCTTGAGAAAACCGTAGAACCAGGTTTTGCCGGGTAGGCCAAATGGTGTCTTTCGGTTATCTTCCTGTATAATTTTTAGCATCGTATTTAAAAGGTCCGATGGTTTCTGTGGAAATCCGCATTTGGTCAACTTTATTAGCCAATTAGCAAGAGCGTGTTCTTCGACTCAGGACGGTCTCTGGTCCCAATTTTCTGGGTTTTTAAACAACTCTGCCATGAATGCGGTCTTGTAAAGTGCCCCTAGGGACATAGAATTCCCGACTAGCTCTTCCAATTGACCAAATTTCATGACGTATTTTATTTAAAGCTTCTTCTGTATATTTATAAAATGAGCGTTTGCTTTTTTGTTCAGGGTTCATTTTTTTCAAAATACCTGAATTAAAAATAATTTTTGATTTTTGAATTTTAACTATGTAGGTGTTTTGAATCTACAACATAAGTGGCTGAGGTAAGAAAATAGGTCTCCTATAGTAGGCCGCCCCTAGTTTACTATCTCTGTAAACGGGGGGACGGACTACTGAAAATAGGTTTTTTTCCCTATATTTCTTTCCTATGGCCATAGGAGAATCATTAAATAATGTCTTCTGAAGTCAGCCCCCCTGCTAATTTTTACACAACATTTTTACCTTTTTTTTAACTTAACAAAATAAACAATATACAACATAAAAGCTATCATATAATAAACTTACGATCAATAAGTTTTTAACTGTATCACTTTTATAACTTCACTTCAACGAACTTTTATTTTACGAATAACACTCGCGTCCTGCACTAAGGAAATCCTTGCGCAAACTACATTTTTTAAAGCGAAAACTGACAGCTGAATTGTAGCAACTTTTTGCATGCAGTCAAAAGAACCGTTATTCTAGTAAAAAAAATATTTTTTGCTAGGATGTGAGACAACAGCATTTACTATAAGGATGCAGTTTATGCTGAAGAGGCTGACTACTGGAGAGGTGCCATCACCAGCGTTGCCAAAAAGTGCCCGAAAGAGAGGGCCCCAAAAGGGCCCTCAGATCTCGAAATTCTACTAGATAAGGATTTACATAAAGCCTTAATTTGACAAATTATTAAGGTTTTATTATAAATCATGTAAAATGTTGACGTTCAATTTGTTGTATATAAACCAAAGTCCAAAAAGGGGGGCTGGGCTGGACGGATTACGCGGGGAACTGTTTGTGACAACAGGAGACGACTCGAAAAAGAGAGGGCACCAACTCACTTCCCGATGAATGATGAACCAATATGAACCTTAGCATCGTTTGATCGTTTGTAAACTGCGACATCTATTACGTATCAGTCTCCTAAACATCTTGTCAGTCGTATTGTGAGGGCAGATCCTGAAGAAAACCCAAATACTTCAGATTGGTACTCAGCACTTTTTATCGATTTTAAGGCCGCATATGACAGAACAGTAAGGAACTTTGTCTACCTCTTCTCTGCTAATACGACATCTCCTTAGACATCAAACGAAGAATAACGCCCAATCGCTGCATTTTTCTGCTGAGTGTATAGTTGCATTCTATGTAGTCTCCCGAATAAATAAGGAAACTAATAATCCCAGACCCAGATAAGACCCATATAATCCCAGTCCAGTCCAAAATATAAACCGTTTCTAAAACGGATATTCCTCGTCGTTTTGAGAGGATTTCTTTGTATGGTATTTTGGTCCCGAACGCATTGACAGGTTCTGGACATTGCGACACTGACCTGCTCAAAACTACTACAAATTTTCAAGTTTTTAACTTTCGCGTATACATTAGTATACGTATAGATATAGTTATTGCGATCGTGCGGAAATGTCGAACTTAAACTGAGTATGAGGGATGATATTACGACTATAGAGAAGTCAAAAAAAGTGGGTCGGCCAATGCCGTCCGTCGGTCTTTCTGTCTGTCCGGCCGCCGTATGGCGAAACGGTTCGATGGATTTGCTTCAAAGTTCGTATTTAAGGTTCTTGGGGTTACATCTCGGGGCATCTTTTTATTTTTTGTTTTATCTTTTGAAATAACGGTACCTGCCATACAATTTTTTTTGTGAAAATCACTCATCAATTTTTTTTCTCGAAAGTGGTTCCAAGGATTGCGGTCTTTTTTTGTACTAAGGATGTTTGGGATGGGGTCAAATATTCTGCATACTATTTTTGCAAAAAAAAAATCGATTAACGGTAATTTATAAAACGGGAAATATTTCAAAAACTAATAAAGGGAACTTCCAAAAAATGTACAGTTTTTTTTATACTATAAACTCGAACTTGAAATCTGCATACTTCGATTTTTTAAATAATTCATTTTTCATATAGTTTCTATACCGATTTTCTTAAATTTAAATTAAACTCATTTTCTCAAAAACGGCTCCAAGGATTTTGATAATTTTTTTCGTATTTCGAACAATTATGTTTAAATGTCCAATGTGCGATATTACATCAAAATCGTAGGTGCTGTTTTTGAGAAAATCTAATTTTTCAAAACCTAAAAAGTGATTTAAATAAATTTGTCACCATTCATTTTGCGATTCAAAAACGCATCTTATGTACCGAGAAAGTTTCGTATGACGCAGTCGTGCACTTTATTATATATGAAATTTTCCAATTTCAGACAAAAAGACACTAGGCAAAGTGGCTCTTACTTTTTTTAAATGACCCTCAAAAAGACCCCCCATATTTTTTTCTTAATGGCAACGTTGGCCATCAACTAATACTTTTTTATAGCTATATCAAATCCTAACTCAAATCCTCAAATCCGGAACCCGGAGATAGAACCAAATTTCGTGAGTCTCCAGGCCAAAATACCCCTCTTGGTAACCGTATTGTATTTTTTATTGTAACCACTTAAAATTGCATTGGCTGTAGCAGTAATACCTTTAAAATGGCTTCCATTTATTCGGTGGGCAGAAAATCTTAAACAGATGAATAAACCGGCTTAAAATTCTTCTTCCACTTTTTCTATCGACATATTATGTTGATGTTTACTATTTTTATTTCCTTATTAAGCTTAAAATAGCAAAAAAAAAAAAACAATTAACGACCTCAAAGACCTATTCAATACCAAAAAAAAAAAAGAAGAAACACGTTTCGTAGATACTGTAACAAACAACCGCGTCTTCCCAATCACAAGCAGTGTGATAAGGTCATCAAAACAATATCCAACGATATAACAAAATATTTAACAGCCGATTATACACATGAAACATTCTTGTCTAAATTAGATACATATGTATGTATGTAGGTATTAAGACCTCACAACAAATAAACACTTAAATTTTACTATGCGTACTTATTTTTTTTTTTTTTGGTTTCTCTCTCTCTTTTTTTAAGTTAAGGCCTTACTCTTGAAAACCAGAAGTGCCTGTCCGCCGCGGTCGTAGACCAGCTGCAAAGATCGATTCAAAAAACTACTTTCTCTACAGTAGCATTAAAAAAAAAACGTGTGTTTTCCCCTCTAAACGAATTTTATTACACGTTCGAATTGTATAACAATTCCTCCACTCATATAGGTAGGTTGACCAGAAAAAAAAATTAAATAAAAAAAAAACCATAAACTGAGTCAACATTCATTTGGAAAATCGTTTCATTAAAACAGACAATTAAATGAGATGTTGTTGATCAGAGTTTCCTTAAAACTGAGCCGACGTTAGTGACAGTAACGCAGACATATAGCTGCTTCTTTAAAACGTCGTAAATTATGTATATCCAAAAACGTGAACGTGAATTTGCAAGAAAGGAAACTCGTCTGCGTGATTTGCTTGAACGCAGTTGTAGTACGTTTGCGTTGCGGCGTGTCTCGCTCGCTATAGATAGAGGTAGAGGCTGCGCTGATGCATTGTTGGATCATATGGCTGACTAAATTTTGTCGCCAAACATCATTACGCCGTCAGTTCGACGTCGTCGTCGTCATCGTTGTTAGTGGACAATTTGCTGGTCGTGGGATTTATGTAAAATGCGCGCCAATACGACTTACTATTAATGTGCAATGATAGGCGCAGGCGGTTCGTTGAATTTCTATAGCTATGTGTGTGTGTTCATGCGTTCAGACGCGCGACTTCTAAATTGGTATTCATCAGCGAGCAATTGTTGATGGATGGCTTGCTAAGACTGCGCGCCGAACGTTCGTCATCGTCATCGGTGGCGTCGTGGTTTATTGGCTTTGTACGGCACTAACAAAAAAATTAAGGGGGCATTACGCTTGAATTGTCATTTGGGAAAGTGTCGTTTAACTTTCATTAAATCCAAACTCCATGTGGGCTCGGACTTTGACGACGCACGTTTCATGTTGGCTTCTAATGGAATATGAATGTACCTATTCCGAGCGTGGTAATGGGTTTTGCAAAACAAAATGTCATAATGTCATCACTCAAATAGGTAATGCGAGGTACTTGGCTTTGTATTGGGGTTCTGCAAGAGGTGTTCCTCTTTAGAAGGCGCTAACTAGTCTCCGTAAACCAAAAGTCCCTTCGTTAAATCTATATAACTAACCCACCATTGAGCATGTTATAATTTGGCACTTCTCGGTGGTCAAAAGGATGGTGATTGCGATTATATGAGAACAAAAGCGTTCATAACATAACACCATCAACTCCTACTTCTCACCTCCCCGTGGTGGGGCCTAGTACCTCGACTGGAGATCGGGTAACCAACCCCTGTTGAAGGTCATTGGTGGCAGCTGACGAGAGATGGGGAGGGGTGCCAGCTCACTAAGGCACTTCTCCTGTTTCCGGACAGTAGCGGACGAATTCTACGGATGGATCAACGGCGGCGTCCACAGTTCCAGTTAGGTGGAACAAGTGATCTCCCTATATGAGCTGCTTCGACTTATTTGACGCCCAGGTCTATAGGGATATCCAACACTAAGCCAGGGTGTTGGAAAAGAGTTGGTGACGGATGAGCCCCTGATGGGTCAACGGCAGCACTCACATCCCCGAAGTGGATGCTACTCCAGGTGCTACTCAAAAACTTGAGTCTGTAATCTCGCGGATCAGGTACTATGAAAAGACAAAAATGCGACATATATTACAGTTGTAACAAAAGATTGCACGTATTAGGATGCGGATTCGTCGAAATCGGCTTAGATCCAAAGTAATGGACTTTAAACAGATAGGTGATCGCCTGGCTGTGATCCGCATCAGAGCTACATTCCAAAACATTAGCCTAATATGTGCACACGCCCCTACCCTATCAAGGAAGAATTCTATGACCTCTTGGACGGAGCCTACGGAGCCTGTCCGTAGTACGATGTCAAAATTGTACTTCAATGCTAAAGTCGGCAAGGAAAACATCTTCGGCGGATAAGTTGGTAAGCACAGCCTCCACGAAATGACAACAGATAACGGCTACCGACTAATTGACTTTGCAGCAGCTTGTAATACGGTGACAAGTAGCACTAGGTTTCCGCGACTAAGGATCAAAGCAAGGTAGGATCGAGGTAGTTAAGGAGTTCATCTACCTCGGGGTAAACTCAACTCCACAAATGACATCTTAGTGGAGATCCGTCGAAGAATTACCTACCTGCTACTCCGGTTTGGCAAAACAAATGGGTTCAAAACTCATAACTCGAAGGACAAAGTGCATGCTCTACAGAACCCTTATCCTGCCAGTTCTGCTACACGGCGCCGAGTTCTGGACGTTAAGCAGGAGAGTTAATACTGGGATACTTTAAAAGAAAAATCTTTCGACGGATATTTGGTCCTGTGTGCGAGGAGGGTGAATGGAGGAGAAGATACAACCGCGAACTTTATGAGCTGTACCAATATGTGGATGTAGTCCGAAAAGCCAAAAATCGTCGACGACACTGGCTCGGCCACATCGAGCGAATGGACAACAACGCTCCAGCCAAGAGGATCTTCAAATCCCAGCCCCCAGGTTCGAGACGACAAGGAAGACCGAACCTCAGTTTTAAAGACCAAGCCAGAGCTCTAGGTCTGGACAACAGGAAGCAGCGTGCCCGGGATAGCAGAGGATGGAAGGCAGTCGTGTCCCAGGCAGGGACTCTTCGCGGGTCGGGAGCCGGTAAAGGGCCTAAGACTTAGATTCTTGAGTTGGCGAAAGTATATTTTAGGTACGAATGAAAGCTCCCTGCAGTTTGATGCTGATTCCGAAAGGCGAAATCTATACCTATACCTATGTTCTTGGATATTTGTCAGACTTTCACTAGACAAAATTCATTCGTTATCGGTTGAAAAGTCACCAATCGATTAGGTTCGCTGTGGCAGATGGAATAACTATTGTCTTATCTAAATTTTTATTTGTGTTGTTGGCCTTCTTCTTCGTTCGAACTAAGCACATACTTGCCAATTTTCCATAGATGCCACTTCCGCTTTCATAGGCTATGGGAAAGTCTTAATAACAATCAACGGAAGTGGAATCCGAAAATATTGCCTAATTAACTGTTTGTTTATTCACATTAACGCACCCAACCTGCGTTCATCAAAACTAACTTGACCATATTTCGAATGCGATTACGCCGCTAAGACCACAAACAATGTGATTTAAAACTTCCTTCTTAGCGCAACACAACAAGTCGCAACAAGCATTTTGTATACACGAACGTATCTGTGTAAGTATAGATACTTTCGATTTTTAAATTTGTGTTTGCGTACACTTTTCCGCAATTTAATTCAATGAGTTCCAATTTATTGTCGTTGAGGGAGTTACGTGAAATGTTTTTCTTAATTTTCTCCACCGAACCGAACGTCTGGCATTGGCAATCGATTGTTTTCAACACTCGTTTTCGGTTTCCCTTTTAACCGACGGCCGACACATTCATCAACAACAGGGCGCACAGCATAGACACTGAAGAGCAAGCTTGATTTTGAAAAATGCAAATGAGTAGCAAATACTGTTGTTAATGCATGCTTTTGACCATTAAACCATCAGACGTCATCGGATGATGAAATACAAAAAAAAAAAAAAAAAAAAACGAACAACAATTGTATAATGTATTTCTATCTTTATCTTTGGGGCCCAGTCATGCAAGGAGAAGAAGAGCCTCATAATCATTTGCTGACATGCAAATCATGTTTCGGCTGTTGACTTTTGGTTTTGTGAACCTCTCCACCGCTCCACCACAACACTCAGGTTATTTTTTGTAGTCTGCGAGTTTATAGCTAATTAGGCGTTCGGTCCATGCTATGTATAATCTGGGAAATGTTTTGAACAAATTGATTTGATTGCGAAATTGTTCGTATTTTTCTTGTTGTTGAAATATTTTGTCTCCGCGCGCTGAAAAGGTCACGACCAGATTTAGGTATAAAAAAAAAGAACAAATAGTTCACACGTTCGTCGTCAGGAAATCCTACACAATAATCTCTCAAAGACCCCAGACCCGACCCATGTATTCAGTTCCTAAAATAAGCCTGCCCAGGGAATTGACTCACGAACAATTATGTTATTGGCCACAAAAGCACGTAGCGCGCAAAATTACAACCTTCGATCAGTGGGAGAGAATCGAGGTTTATTTTGTTCTTCTTCTTTTTGTTATATGTTTTTTTTTTGTAATGCATTTCCACAGAAATTCCTTTCATTCGGCTCTGTGAGTCTGTGTTTAATGCCGAAGAGAGAGAACCTAAAAGCCAAAACGAGACACGTCAATCTGGTTCATGTTTCAAGTTTGTTTTAGCGCCAAACAATGCACCATCAATTTCAGTGAGCGAAACAAAGCGCAGTACAACAAAAGCAAACAATAAAAGCAATAAGAGAAAAAAGTAAAACAATTGCCCTTTGAAGGATGTGGGAACCCTCCAGATGCCAGAGCAGAGCGGCGATCTCCTGTTGTGTTCCCATCACGACTCAACTCGCGATGTATGCATGGTTTGGATGGAATGCTCCACCATGGTCGCCCAGAATATTATGTGATGATGTGGATGGATGGATGCTGATGATGACGCTATATGTGGTATAGGCGGCAGCAGCATCGATGGTGGGATGCAACATTGTTGTAACCAAGGGCTTGAAAAGTGAAATTTGTACGCTTCAAGTCGGATATGAAGCTCATTGTTAAATGTGGAAGTTTTTTTCTTATTGACGCGGTGAATATGAATGAACGAATGATTTTTACAAAGTCCTTGAAGTGATAAGAAGCTTTATGGGTTGTGTAGCTATATTGCAAATAATATTCCCCCAAACTCTGTTTAAATCAATATTGCCTATACTCGTAACAATATTTGAGGTATTGCATGATTTTTGTTTAAAGGACTCGCATTTTGACTCAGCAGTGTAGCTCATTTCTGTCAATGAGGTGACAAAAGGTTATGGAGTTTAAAAACTGCACGAAAAGCGGATTAGAAGTTGGTCAAATGAAAGATTGGTTATTTTGCGTAACGTAAGAAGGAAATCTTATTCGCGTTATCTATCTAATAGAACTAATTCTAACCGCTAGTGTTAGTAACAAATCGATAGTTTAATCGATTAATCGATATTTGAACTATCCGGACTATCGATAATTTGGAAAAAATATCGATAGTTGTAAAGTTGAAGTGTTTATGTTGTTGGGAAAAAAAACTAGAACTGATTTGTCCTTGAATAATAAAAATCTGAACTGAGCTAAATTTCAGTTGGTTCTTGAACGTACCCTACTCAATGTTTTTAAGAGTTCAGTTCACCGAACCATCACTTCGCCGCTTTAATAGGGGAAGTCGAAGTCCCGCATCGGCATTTCATTGCAATTCAATCCCTGTTAATTTGTAATAATAAATATGAATAGAAAGAACTGAATAATTATAATAATTTCGACAAAAAAGGACTTCGGAACACAAAGGGGTAAAATTATTTATCCAAGCTTTAAACAACCGGTATAAGTTACCTGACAAAAAAAAACACTTAAATGTAAACTTATTCCTAAACAATATGACGAGCTAAGAACTAAACTAGACGAAGCTCTATCAAGATGTAAATATAAGTAATGCAAATGAAGCATTACAGGACGATAAATTTTTTTCAGTATTTCTGAAAGTGACAAAAATTTAAGGTAGTCATACTGCGAAAGCGATGGCAAGTGTAAGTTTTTTTACAACACTTTGTTTGTGCTAATATCTTAGAAGAGTATTTCACAGATGTTTACAAAAAATATTTCTTTTAAGGCAATCGACCAAATGTTAATAAGTTATAACATTCGCAAAAAGGCGGTAGCTATGGAAAAAACTGCCGAAATTCTAAAAATTCGACATTCATCATGTTGATGCTCACTGCATCAACTTAAAAGTACAAGACTGTTTTAAAATGGTATCATTTTCAGAAGTTTTATCAAAAAATAAAGGCTATCGTGGCTTAAAACTTATACAAGAGGTATCGACGCGATGGAACAGTTCTTACTTCATGATGAATAGAATTTTGGAAATACGAAGTGAGGTCGCAATTGCAATAAGCGAATGTCCAAAGGCACCATCTTATCTCACGTCAGAAAGCTTTACAGCTATAGAGGAGATTGTAGGACTTCTAGAACTTTTTGAAGTCGCAACAACTATACAATCTCAGGAGAGTCTTATATCACTGCATCTTGAGTTATACTTGTTATAGGAGGTATTTCTGTAAAATTGACAAGTTTGCAAAACAGTTTCACGATTGTTGAAGGACGAGAGATCTTGCATTCGCTTGAATACTTCAACTAACCAGAGATTAAAATTGTTCAATACCAGGACTATAAATATGCTTTCAAAATTAATTGATCCCAGATTTAAAAAAAGGATTCAGGTTGTCTCACGAAGCAGACAACGCATCACAACTTCTACAAAGAGAGTATGCTGGTATTATTGCGTCCTCTAACAAGTCAAAGGTGCACTTCAACTGACAGGTTGAACTCAAACGATCTTCTGCTTTTGCCTAATCAGTTTGAATGTATTGTTCAGGACAATCTCTTTTTCGCGGTAAATGAATGTTGACTAATTATATATTTAATAGTTTTGAAGAACGATTACAAGTTGATGTACTTTACACTGACTTTGACAGGGTGCATCACACCCTTATTTTGGCTAAGCTAAGGTCTTTGGGTTTTCATTCCTCGATGCTAAAATGGTTTTATAATTACCTGACTAATATTTAGAAAGCAAATGATTAAAGTCGATGGTTTGCCTTCTCGCGTTATAGAAGTTACTTCGGGTGTTCCACAGGGCGGGCATTTGGGCCCATTGCTATTTATATTATTTATAAATTATGTTCATGAAATCTTTTAATTTTTGTAAGGTTTTGACTTTGGCGAATAGAAAATGTAACTGATTGCATTCGTTTTCAATTAGATATTAATAGATTTTTGGAGTGGTGCAATCGTAATACTTCAGGAGCATTTGGTCGAGCATACTTTCGCTGGTTGCGAAGACAGAGACTTTACCTGTTACAACTGTTCGGCTTTCTTCACAGCTCCCGGAGGCCTACTGAGTCATATGACGGATCACGGCGCCAATGCTCGCCCATACGACTGTAACCTTTGTAGCGAGAAGTTTTACTTCCGCGCCGAACTCGACCATCACCTGGTAGAACACGAAATAAGAGATCGATTGAAGAATGCAAGCGCTAGGGAGCCTCTGATCGACTACGCACACTTTGAAGACGTTAGAATGCGTGCTTCGTTGATTTGCGGTTCAACCGTCTGTCTGGAGAGCGCCAAGTTGCTGTGTGAACCCGTAGCCTTGGAAACCTAGTGATACTTATAGCTGTATGTCAATTGGCTGCTAAGTCAATCAGGTAGCTAGGTAAAGTGGCTGGTTTCCATGACTACAAGAAATACGCACTTAACGCTGAAGCGCCGTTTTGATGCCACCACTCATGATCCCTTTAGTGTAAGGTGTTCTCAGATCCCCCCTATAGAGTTGAGAAAGGTTATGATATCATTGAGACCCATGTCCGAGATATGTGAGAGGTTGTCATAGAATGGTTTACCAAACACCCTACGTCTAGCCTTGGCCAAAGCCGGGCATCTGCATGTCAGGTGAAAAAAAGGTGGGGTATGCCGAGCCTGGTAGCTTGGGTGCCTACCACCCAGTGGCATGTACTTACAGGCACCAGTTTAGCGACATGCGCCCGCGTTCTGTAAACGAGATTTTGGGTTCTAGGTATGTTGTATTAGGGTCAATAAGTCGATAATCTTTTTATTCGAGGCTATGTTTACGAACAAAAATATTTTCCTTCTGACTTTAGCATTGAAGTCCCCGAAGCACACTTTTGGCAAAGTAATCTGGGTAGGCTCCGTCCACACTCCTTGATAGAATTTTTAGCTTCGTCAATATTGGCGTGGGCACACGTCACGTGTGCCTTTTTCAAGGCCATACCTGAAGCTACAATCCCCCAAACTTAAGAGCTAGGAGTGTCTTTGAATCTATGACAGCAGGACAGCAGGTAATACAGATGCCAATAACACACTTCGAAGATGAGAAAAGGCTTATAAAAGTATTAAACATCAAGTCAGTAATACCATGTGCATCCTCCAAATTTTTTTAAGATGATTCTGTAATAATTGCATTTGTTCAACAGCTCTTATCCAACATTTTCCCTGTATTTTTTATGTTTAATTAAAAATATTCAATAAATTATGCACCTCCATTTTCAGAGATGCGCACATCTTTAGGAAGAATCTTTCCCCTTCCCACGTTCCGCATTTTTTTACGATAAGATCTAAAAACGCATCTAAAAAATCAAAAGAGTTTTGCATGACTTAGTTGTACGCTTTACATTTTCTCAATGCGAGAAGTTCTCGAAAACAAAAAAACAAGGTCTTCTGTAATTTGGACAGAGGACAAACTTTCACAGCTTTAAATAGCTACTTTGACAAAAAAGTATCTATGCATATATAGTTTGTTCTCATTTATAGGTCAAATTATTCACTAATAAGTTCTATTATTTTCTTTCGCAAACTGAAATAAAAACACCATTCACCCATACTATTGCCCAATTATTTAAATTGCATCCTCTGCAAACAGCGCCCGCGATAGTTATCTCATAGGAAATTAAACTAAAAACATATAATTTCGCGTGAGCACTCATGCTCGCCCGCTGTGCTCAAGACAACCTCCTTTTTGGATAGTAAACGTGTCGTTATAGTATTCACCTAACCTATATTTCTTGTATGTGGCACGATGGCTTCGCGGCGCGGCGGCGCTCGCCTTCACTAATCTCATCTACACGCCGCATCGTCATCGCTAGCACACATAGCTATCATCATCATCATCATCATAAGCAACAGCAACAGCAACAACAACTTACTTCGAATGGTCAAACGAACGAGTTAAAACGACACAAAAAAAAGTTGTGGTCTTGTGTCGCTTTGCGCGCACTGCCCCCTGGTTCCGAAATGACCAGGAAACAACACCATCAGCGGGGGGAACACTCCCGCCGCCGCCGCCGACAGGGGCCTGCTCCATTAGCCGCGATCTTCAGCACGTTTGAAGAGCTGGAATTGTGGAATTCATATGCAGATGCATTTATGTGGGCAGCGTACCATGCATCGCGCTTTGTATATATCTAGTATCTACCTGCCAGCTTAATCACAGGCTGATGAATGTTTTGGAAATTCTTTATTCATAGCGTGGGGAAAATGCTTCTCAACAACAAAATTGGGAGTATGTGATTCCCGGTGACCACGTGCCGCGTGCGTAGTCTCAAACCTAAAACCCAAACGCAACGTTTTCCAAGTCAATTAGCGCGTAGATGAAAATTCCGAAACAAATGAAGAATGATTTAGTTGGCTGCGCGGACTTGGCCGAGGAATGCTAGAATAGACAGGTGGAAAAGTGAAAAGGTTTGACGGCATTGTATCTGGCAATCTCCCCCCCTCCCATCCACCGCTCTGTCGGCACGGACTTTTAAATAAAATTACCTTTTACTAATGTGAGTACGTAATGAATGCCTATGCCTACACCTTGGCTAAGTGAAGGTTTTTGGAGAAGAGTTATTGGTGCTGCTCAGACGCGACCATTGTGAATGGTACAAATGCTGTCCCGCGGTGCGTGTGAGTAATTTGGCAATTGTATGTAGATAGATTGTTCTTTTTTCAACACTTTCGCGCGGGATAAGTGGGGATGATTAATGATGTTAAGAGGAAACACTTGACAACAGGTTGACAGGTTGTTTTTTTTTTTTTTTTGTTTTTGTTAAAGGTCTAAGGGCACTATAATTTCTGTATCTTTAGTTATCTACTAATAAATAATCGACGAATGTACTTACAATTTCCTCGAAATTGTTCGGTTCCTTCATACCATGACGTGCATTTCTGTAAAACGAAAGAGAATAAAATTAATAAAAAAATCTACTACAAAAAAAAAATAAATGGGGAAAAAATTCAACAAAATTTTAAAGATGCATTTTAAAATCTATTCCCATAGAGTGTAGTTGCGTTTCCTCTGTTAGAGAACTTCAAATAGCAACTCGTGCTCAAGTGCTCAACTTACCCATGTATATGCATGTATTATGCTTCCTGTTTCTGTCTACACAACACTCTACATCTTAGATATATATATCTCTATCTCTGCCATTTACTTGAGAGAATAATAGGAAGCAAAGAAAAATAAAATATATAACAGATATTCACGTGTTACTGCTTTATCAAGTGATCCACCTCTCTAGAGCATACCAGTAAATAGAGCATCACTTCCTGTATTACGGTGCTTCTACATGTGATTATAAGCAAGAAGATAGTGCTACATAAAATGCGATATGCACATACAGTGAGTCAAAGAAGAAAAGTACAATATGCGAAATTTAGTCAAATAAAATGCAAAAAATACCATGGTCTTTGGTGGCTGTGGTAGCAAGAACCTTGATTACTTTAATTATTGATATTTTAATAGGACCTACGCGGTCTTCCAGCTCAAGGAAATTGAGGAGTCCCTCTATAGAAATAGATATTCTCGCTGGTTTCAAGCTCGGAACGCACGCAATTGCACAGCTGTTTAAGCAGCATTTCCGGCAGCTAATACATCCCAGGTTAGAAGGGGCCGGAACGGTTATTAAGAGCTGAAAGACAATAAGTCCGATGGCTCTGATGGCCTGCCATGAACTGTTTCGTATAATTTCTAATTTTTCACTGGATCAGACCAAGGTGTGAATGTTTGTCTCGGCCTCATTGAGTGAATGGACAATAAAGCTACAACTAAGAGAATTTTTTGAATCCCAGCTGCCATGTTCAAGACAACAAGGAAGACCTAACCTCCGTTCCAAATACCAAGCCGTCGCGGATGCCAAAACGCTTGGTCTGAATAACTGGAATACATATTTTTTTTTGTCGGAGGTTCCTACTACCTTTCAGACACCTCACATTAATGTATTTAGTTTTCCCCGTCTTTCGAAGAAAGAGGAAAAGGAGATTCAGTGATGAAGAGCTTAGATGTTCGGCACTTACCACGTCAGCCCCAAAAATGCGCCATCTTATGCGAGAAAAGGCCGGACAACTGCAGAGAAAGTGTTCTGCTGTGTCATCCTCCTCACCGGAAGCAGGACAGTTTGTGGTGTCGCTTAAGTCCAACACATTTAAGTGTTGAGCAAAAGCTTGGTTGCCCGAGAAAAGACGCCTACAAGCAGCCTACAGTCGATTCTCCTAAGAGATAGAAGAAATGATGCAAACCTTGGCAAATGTCCGGGCGCAATCGTTTGGTCTGTCTACATCCAGCGCAATCGCGCCACTGAATCTTGTGTTCACGAGAAACACAAGGGCATCAATGCAGGCAGACAGACAACACAGGTCCGGGTCCTGAGAAAACTTCTGCTGAACCTTGCCTAGCAAGCTCATCCGAGATCTCATTTCCCTGGATGCCAGTGTGACCTGGGACCCACACAAGATTCACTGTGATCAGTCTTCCGACCAAATTCAGAGAAAGCTTGAGTTCTAGCACTTGGACGAAGTAAGAGGGTTTTAATGCAGCTTGGCTATCACTGCAAATGCAAAGGCTATTAGCCCTCCACCTGTTGTTCACAATATAGCGCATAGCCATTATGATGGCAAAAATCTCCGCTTGGAAAACAGATGCACGTTTACCCAAAGGGTAGTAAAGTCTTTTGTCATCGCGTTTCGAAAAGACTCCAGCACCAGAAAGCTGCCCGGTTTTGGAGGCATCCGTGGCATTCAATCCATTGTTCAGAGTCTGACCGTAGCCATTCCGTTACCTGTGGAAAGTTGACGTGGTAGTTTTTTTCGCGAGACCGACAAATGTCCCCTAAGCTGAAGGGAAGGCTCTACACCGCAGTTGTGCGTTCAGCGCTCACATACGGTTCACAATGCTGGACAATGTGCAAAAAGTATGAGGACAAGTTGACAGCAGCTTAGATGAAGATGCTTCGCATGATAGCAAGAGTAACAAGGCTTGATCGAATTAGAAGTTCCAAAATCCGAGGAAGGCTTCACTTCAAAGAACCCATCTCGAAAAAATTGGAGCACGACCGACTCAGTTGGTATTGTCATGTTCAAAGGAGGGGTCCTACGAACACCGTCAGAAATGAAAACGTCGCCGTCACGTCAGAAACACCAGCATTTGCTTGGGCTTAATGATGAAGTGATTCAAAATCGGGAGGTCTTAATTTTAAATAAACATCCGCGGCATTAATTAATTAATTAATAACTTTTCTTTTGCAAAAAAAAAACCCATTTTAAGTTTGATCTGTTTAAAGAAGAGGAAGGGACCCTGGAACTTGGTGAAAGAAAAAATTAGGTTATGTTAGGAGTGAAAATTTTACCCAGAAGCCATGAAGGCCCGTTGTGAATACCCTTATAAATCGTGTCATGCCTGATAGAGGTACCCCAGCCATCCAAGCTATTGAAGAACTGTGCTCCTATGCAGAACAGGTGGCGTTCTTGTAAAGCTGGGCATAGCAGATGTCCCACACACTCTATCTCCTCTTCATCTCTGGGGCTTCTGCAGAAATAAGTTACTTTAAGAGTAATGAAGACTCCTTTCAGCCATATTTCCAATGAAACAGTGTTCGGTTAATACCCCGACGAGCACTCGGATTTTACTTCTGTTCAGAGACACTAGGAACTTTGATCTTTTGGTGTCAATATTGGGCCACAGCTAGTGTTCCGAAAAATAAAATTCCCTGTGTATCCCAAAAGGGTAAGGATACTCCTGACACCTATCAGCATCCATGAATAAATCCGCCGACTTTCATAACTTTACTATTAGCGGTCTGTCCTGTGGCTGTGCTAGCTGAGTCAGTCTTTCAGCTAGGATAAACTTTTTAAAGGTACAGTGAGCGTCAAAAGTGAGTAAACGTTTTGCATTTATATATTTGTGTTAAGTAAGCTTAAAGCAATTTGACAAATATTTTTGATTGAATTATAAAAAAAATACTCAAATAGATAGTCTGAAGCTCAGACGAGAAAAATATGGTACAGTAGAGCAGTCTATCGTCACATCAACTCAAGTTTGGTTTATCAATTTGAAGTGAATATTTCCGATTTTTAAATGCGTTTACTCACTTTTGACGCTCACTGTATAAACATTTTATATATGTAAAATTGGAAAGTTAATTTTTTTGCAACAATTCCCGCAGTTTGCCTTAAAATATTTTATCGTCAATTTTTTGTTACTTTCGCATTTTTGGTGGATTTTGGTTGACAATTTCGCAAATTTCCAATAATGAATTTATTACAGATTTATCAGTTGAGTGCATTCCTGAGGTAACATGAACACTAAAGATACATATTACGTTGCAAAATTAGTAGACCAAATGTACAAGTATTTGTTTAGTTCACTGTACGTTTCTAAGGCTATATTTTGCGCAGAAGTGCGGACTTAAACGAGAGGGAGAAAACGACGATGATTATGCAGTTCAAAGATGATAAATTGCGAAAAATTAACTAACATTTCAACACTTGTATAAGCATTGCATAGTTATTTTTGCAGAATCTGCATTGCACGAGAGCCATAGACGTGGTAGGAAAGCAATTGATTTTTTTATTTGTTGTTGGCATTCAGAGATTTTATTGAAGCGCGTACATGACTTTTGAATTGCGTAAGCTGAAGCTATTTTTTAACATGCTTTATTTCATGTGATTTTGAAGATAAAAATGAAATACTTTTCGTCCTTAATAGTCCGAAATTTGGTGGAAAATATATTCTTTTAACTCGAGCGAATGCGGGCGGGGACTATAGTTCGTCATTTTGTCCTTATTTTGTACTTCGTATTCGCCAATTGCATCAGTCACATATTGTTAAGGAAAGCTGGAATCGGCAATTAGTTTCTTAAGTCTCAGGCTGTGGATGGTATTATGTCAGCTCAGAGGGGCTAAAATGTCGCACCTGGTGAGAATAGCAAGGAGTAGTATCGCCTTAGGTTAAAAGGTGGGTACAGAGCTATCAGCCTTTACAAAAATATCTAAAGGGAGGAAGTTCAAAACTTGGCGCTTCTGCACCATCGCCAACATGCTACAGGGTGATTAGATCGAAAGAGTTATATCAAGTTAAAGCAAAAATTTTCAGTTTTTTGGGTATAACTGCTCAAAGGCCCGTTTGGGTAACAATTTAAGTTCCATATACACAATTAAGTTCTTAGTGGCACAAAAAGTAAAAATTATTATCTTTATGGGAAAGAAATAGTGAGGCATTGAGTGCCTAAGTTGCACTTTTTTTTTATAATTTGAACGTGCAAAAGGGATTGTTTGCACCCTTATAATGTTATAGTAATACAGCACGGGCGTTAAGAAAATGAGGGATTAGAAGAAAGGATGAGAAACCGATGCACATTGATTTTAAGTGTTTGTAAATTGTAATGGTCAGGAAAAACAAAGTGAGGTGAGCAATCCACATTCGTGTTGTACGGCAGAGGAACGAATACTTAAATTTCACAGTTCAACCGAATATAGGCTTCAGGGTCAACTGATGAGCATTCCTGGCATGGCGAGTATTACGGTTGAAGTGTTGAAGGGGAAGAATGCAACTGGCTACTTCGTTTGAGCACTTGTGATGGTAGTATCGACAGAACAACGATAGGCAGGAGAGATTACGACGATGACTAAGAGGGTCAAGCGAATTCGCAATATCTCGGTCGCCAATAAGTTTTACCGCACGTTTTTGAATTCTGTTAAGTAGCTCTAAATATGTAATTGGTGCACCGGACCAGATATGAGCGTTGTACTCAAGTTTTGGGCGAGTAAACGCCTTGTAGATTCTAGCCAGATCCGAAGGGGTAAAATATTTCTTGCATCGCTCTAGGAAGCATGGACACTTCGCAGCGTTCTTGGCGACGTCGAATATGTGGTCGATGCCAACGAAAGTTGTCATTAACACACATACCCAGAATGGAAAGCCTTTCGGTTTCAGCGGTGCAAGTCACCTTCATGGATAATGGCAGAGTATTGAGGTTTCGCTTTAATGACAGAAGACAGCATTGTGTTTTGGAAGCATTAAATTCCACTCTATTGGTTTTACCCCACTCAAGAATGCTGTCAAGATCGGAATTTAATGAGCTTAACATACGTTGCCGTTCCAGTTCAACGCCCGAAGATGAGGGGCGTTGCCTAGGAAACCTGAGGGTACTGTCATTGGCGAAGGAATGAATAGGATTAGAAGTAACAGAGAGGAGTAAACGGAGCCTTGGGGAACACCAGCATTTATTTGGTAAGTTGCAGACTTGAAACCGTCTAAAACAACTTGAATTGAACGATCTGAAAGATAATTTCTAATCCATTGAATAAAGGTATCATCGATTTTAAATGCACGCAATTTCGACAAAAGAGCTTGGTGACAAACTCTGTCAATTGCCTTTGAAATATCAAGCGCAACGAGCTTACTTTCACCAACACCGTGAATAGATTGGTTCCACTTTTCGGTTAGATATGTCATCAAATCACCAGTGGACCTGTTGCCGCGAAAACCGTACTGCCGGTCATTGCTTGCTCATTACTTGAAAAACCACGTTTTTCATTTAAAATGCATTTCCTTAAAACATAAATTGTTACTGGAATGCTCTGAAGTACTTTAGGAATATTACGTTTTGAAAGAAGACTTGCACCCATAATATTAGTCACCACTGTACATGAGAACGTTTAGTGGGTTTATATATACAAATTTGACTCCTGTGTAGGGACGGTATAGATAAGAATATCCCTGCAGCAAAACTGCAGCCCTTGTCGTAAACAGGCGATAAAAGTGGAGCTTTCACATCCAGCTAATTAACTTCTACGACTAGAGATTACGGTTGTCGTAAAAAGGAACGCAGTCCTTTAGTGACTAAGAAAGAATTCAAGGAACCCCAAAGGGTATCCAGTAGGGAAGCAGTGAAGTGGAAAATTTATGATCACACATTCCTGATCAGGACATAAACATACTTGCAAGTAACATTTTTAAAATTAAACAGATTCTTCTTCAGACTCTTTATTGTAGCCCTAGACTATCGATAGTCTCTTCAGGAGATGTCGGAACAGTTCAATATCAACCTTTGCTCCGTGCCGAGGCACGGGGACATTCCTCGGACCTGTAAGTCTGATTAACTCGCCAAATTTGTAACCACGATACCTCTCTTACGTGAAAAGGAAGAGTTAGGTATACCCTTCTCCACTTGTAAATTATATCTAAGACTGGCTGTTATAGAACAAACAAACTTTAGGTGGACAAGTGGTATCACATGTCTAGCTACGAAACGAATCTGGCCTAAGCTGGATTTTAAACGGTACAAAAAGTTGATATCTCTAAGCAAACTGTGGGTGAAGTGACTTAGTGGTTAAGTGCGTTGGACCACCGAACCGAGAGGACGCTGGTTCAAATTCCGACCTGTACCACCTGCAAGTTTTTATTTGCTGCCCCACCTCTTGCAAACGGCTGACAAACATTCAAGAAACTCGTATCAGTGAAGACTCGAAGTCTTCTTCTACGATCTTACAAAAATTGAGGTCAAACGTCTACTTCGCTTTGTCAGAAGCCAAAATTTGGTTCAACGAGTAAGAGAAAACTTTATCCTAGACGACCACGGGCATCACAACGCACCAATACTGGTCTAAGTGTGTCGATTCTCATTCCGACAGACATTTCAACCTAACCTATCCTACTTCAGGCAAGCTTCACCCTAGCTCGAATGATTAAAGATCATGATTATTGGATAGCAGTTATTGACTATCCTCTTTGAATACTATCACGGCACGACGGGAGGCAGCCAATTTTTCAATTTTTGAAAAGCCGAACCGTCGTCCTTTGCTCTGAGAGGAGGTCTCCGCTTCATTTTTAGGAGGATGAACGTTCTCAAGTGTCTGCTGGAATGCAGCTTTAACACATAGCCTATCCTTATGCTTCACTAAGTCGAAGAGCATGCATTCCTGCAAATACACTGATCTTATTTTATTCGTGGGATTGTTGCGTAGGGTCTTTGTACGTCGGATACATGTTGGTACTGTTTAATACCAAGATCTCCTCTTCTACGTTAGTGTGGTCTCCTGGATTATTTCGCTTTACCATATCTATACATAGTTGAACGTGACTCTGGGTACTCCAACGACAAATTTATTTTAAAAAACAATTTTCTGCTTCTTCTTGTTCGTTCGAAATAAGTTCACTCTTTAGATTTGAGTTGTGAAAAAAGATAGTCCAACCACCACTGTTGTACAGCACCAAGGATTTTGTTGTCAATTCTCCCAGATGCATTCGTTACATTCAAAATAAACAATACTATACGAATTGTACCAAAATCAATTTTCGCCTCGTGCCTTCCGAAAACCACCATAACCAACATACCCTCATCACTCAGTCTTCGCAAAACCGTTTATTCTTTGACACACTGATACGAGTTTGCTTGTCAATTGTCATATTCGTTTTTTCGTTTTTTCTTTTAAGCGGAAATGAAAAACTCAAATGTTGACTTGTTTTCCTGCCTGACAGAGAAGTGAAAACTCTTCCGTTCAATAACGTTACATACTCGCCCCGCTTTCGCCCTCTGTTATTTTCCACTTGAATGGCGAGACCAGACAATTAAATGCGGTTGTACAATGTACACCCTCTCAATGGCTCGCCTCTGACGATTGCTTTCAGAAAAGAGTCATATTGTGCAGCGCTGCTGCTTTTGCTGCTGCTGGTAGTCGATTTCCGATCTATTCGCCATGTTACTCGATGAAATTGCTACCGTTACCCTATTTAGTGTGTACAATTGTTGGACTAACTGTTTTTTGTGGTGGTGAATTGTTTTGTGAACATTAGAGGGCTATTCCAATTTTATTCGTTTATTTTACGGTTTTTTTCTTGTTTTCTTTTTCTGCTATCGGAAAACAGCAATTTTCATTTTTATTTGCTGCTTTGTTGCGACTTTTGGTAGAAGGAATTGCTTCTTTTTCTTTTTCTTTTTTATATCAACGGATGTAATCTGCGATGCAGTGTAGAATGACGAAGAGAACACGAACGGAATAAGTGAGACAATAAAAAAGGCAATTACCTGCCCTTTTTTCTTAAAAAAAAAATGAAAAGAAAACTGCTTGAAAGCAATTTCATGCCTGAGGAACAAGGTAATCTCGTTTCACCTCTGATTAGCAGAATTAGAATCACTGCAATCTGTTAGATAGACTGTCGTTCATATTTCACTTCCGTTGCGTCTACATGTACATACATTCTATGTGTCTGGGCTGCAGCTACATATATCTAGACAGTGATTAGTATGGGTATTAGTTTCACTTGACACTAATGAGATGGAGGAATGTCAAACCTTTAACGAAATGCGAGCCAGCCAATAGCCAATGCATTGAGATTAGCCATGGAAGTGTTAGATTTAAACTCGGCTTACATATATCTGACATGACGCAGACACACACACACACACAAACACATATACGCAACTCAGTTGATTATTAAGTCAACCTACGCGTGCTCTACCCATTCGTGTTTGGTTTCTAATCGGCTGCCTCTGATGATATAAATCATTGCGTTAATAATATTGTAGTTATGTTTATACTTTATCTAGATACTAAATATTCATGTCAATATCGGAGGCTGCCATATGACAATGATTGACATTTGCGTTGGTTGGTAGGTCTGGCTGTCAAAATGAATAACTACACTACTTGGCAGTTTTGTTGCTGCTGGCTATATACATATTATTTGCAATGAATTGTGAGCAGCTGTGTGTGTTTTATTTTCTGCTACTGGGTTTGTGTATCCGATAAAAACTTGTCAAGAATTGAGATTTTCTATGCAAAAGAAAGGTTCTTCGAATATATATGTAAAAATGAATATAAGGAATTTGAGACAGTCTTTAGTTACTGCTTTAGCCTCTAAAGGTGGCGGAGAGTGCACGAAGTATCTAGGTGTTATCCTTGATAGAAAACTTAACTTGAGGTTGAATGTCAATGAACGAGTGAGAAGTGCATTTTATGCATGCAACCGCGTCTTTGGGAGAGTGCGACCGATCACCACATATGGCAATATAGTCTAGTGGAAAGCCGCAGACAACCAATCTTAAGATATTGACGAAAATACAGAGACTAGCATGCAGCATAGGAACAACTGGTGTTTGGAAGTGATTCTAAATTTGGTATCCTTTTATCTATAATTGAACGAATCACCTGTCAGGAGCGCCAAGAGGATCAGCCAGAGTCAGCTGCAACCCGGGTCTCGTAGGGCACGCATAGATTCAGAAAACGTATGTAGGAGACAACGTAAGCTCCGACTACATGTTACCCTAAATGGCCTTTGACAGACCATTCTTCTGCTACGTTCCGAACAGGGAAGAATGAAAAATGAAATATACAGATGGATCGAAGCTGGATTGTGGAACAGATGCCGGTCTATTCTCAGAGGAATTAAATATGGCACACTTTCTCAAACTCCCTGATGAAAGTAGTGTTTTACAGGCTGAGGTTCTGGCAATTGAAATCAAATCCAAGCTGGTTCACCGCTGTCGCATAGAGCTTAAGGCTCTTGGCTCACAGCACAAGGTACGTCTTTGCTGGGTTCCTGGACACAGGGACGAGACCGGCAATGAGATGGCCGACGAGCTAGCAAGAAAAGGATCCGAAATGGATCATGACCAAGCAATTCAGTCGATCAAACCGCCACTTTGCAATCTCAGAGAACTACAAGATCAGAATAAAGGCCAATAAAAGGTGATGAAATTAAAACTCAAAGATGACAAGATTTGTAGAGGCTGCGGTGACGTGGAAATGTACGAGGACACACCTCACTAGCTCTGCCACTGACCGAGTCTCTGTTACTTGAGTAGTCAAACGCTTGGAAGTTTCTTCTTCCAAGACATTATAGAATGCTATCTCTATCTCTAATCTTTCCAGGTTCCTGGAGACATCGCGATGGATTGAGAACAATGGGGAGTAACTAATGTAAGAAAGGAACCACAGCAGAGGCCACAACATTGGTTTATCCTCCCCACTGAAGAGTATCACAATCGGCCCATAAGGACCTAAGTGTGACGATAAGGAGATTGCTGTCTATCGCCAACCCATTCACTTATGAACCGAACAGAAGGCCAGAAAGGCCTTCGAGTTGTAGCCAGAGGACTTTATTCTTCATGCCGCAAGGACGAAGTCGTGCAAGACCTCCAAACTAAAGGTTTTAAGATTGTCGATGCCGTTAACTTTATTAAGAGAGAAGAGCAAAATACTGAACGAGACGATGAAGTTATAAAGCGCGTTTTTTCGAATAGAGATAAAACTGACATTTTGTGGTCAAATCTGGTAACCTTGATGTCATTTATGTTCAGTTTGGCTTGCCATTTCATCATGAACAGGTTGACAAATGAACAACGCTTGCAAATCGTGCAAATTTGTTTCGAAAATAATGGTTCAGATCGCGAAGTTTACCGCAAAATTTTGTTCAGTGATGAGGCTCATTTTGGGTTTAATGGCTACGCCAACAAGCAAAATTGCCGCATTTGGAGTGAAGAGAATCCACATGAGACCCTTGAAACGCTAAACACAAAAACATTCCTTCCGAAATGATGCTGGAGAGTCAGTTACCGTTAATCGCGACTGGTATAGAGCCATGATAACCGACTATTTTGTACCCGAATTGGATGGCATGAATGTGGATGAGATGTGGTTCCAACAAGACGGCGCTACATGCCACACAGCGCACGTCACAATCGATTTATTGAAGGCAACATTCGATGAGCGCATAATTTCGCGGAATGGACCTGCCAATTGGTCACCAAGATCGTGTGATTTGACACCATTGGATTATTTTCTTTGGGGATATGTGAAGTCGCTAGCCTACGCCAACAAACCAGAAATGTTAAGGGACTTGGAAGCCAACATTCGTGGCGTTATTGCCGGCATACAGCCCCAAATGCTTAAAAAAGTGGTTGAGAATTGGACCTCTAGACTTGTCTTTATTCGAACCAGCCGCGGCGGCCAAATGCCCGAACAATATTTAAACATTAATGGCATAATTTAATTAATTATCCTTCCAATAAAGTCAAATTTATGGACATTAAAACGATTTTCTTCTGTTTTATTTCAATTAAAAGTTCTATACCTCTAAAAAAAACACTCTGTAGTTAAGCGCGGACTTCCGTTGTTCATGCTTAGCTTCGCGAAATCGAAAAATTTAGACAAAATATATAATATATTGAACCTGTGAGCAAAAGTACAAGTTTAATCTCATAGTATAAGTGTTGCTAAGGCTATAATCATACGCACGCATATTGCTAAAAGGAAACGCGTTGCGTTAAATGTGGCGGTAACAACTTAGTGGGGTTCACAAAGATAAGACGTGCCGACTTGCAAGGGAAAACACCCAGGTAAAGAGCTTCAGAAAAGGCGCGATTTAGCAAAGAAAACGTATTTACCGATCGAAAACCGATCCAAAGGAAAAACAACTAAAGAAAGGAAAATAAGGACTGCAGCCAAAAGAACAAAAAATTGGGGTACAAAAGTCGACGAATCACGGCCCGGAAACATACCCTGAAGCCGCGATACAAGCAAACAATCGAGTTGTTAATGCGACGCCTGATCCAGTCAATCAAGTTTTTTCCGCAATGCTTGCGAGACTTGAAGAGCAAATTCAAATTAACAAACGTATGTTTGAGAAACTCGACAAGCTCGAAAATAAACTTCGAGACGCACCAACTGCCGTTTTAATATGAAACTTTATAAAAATAGTAACATGGAACGCGAATGGCCTCCTGCATAAAATCGATGAGTTCGAAGTATTTCTTCACAAAAACAATATTGATATATGCCTGGTGTCTGAAACGCATTTGACGAAAGAATCAGGTAATGAGAGGTTACAGCGGTTATCGCGGAGCATCTTTTTTTATAAAGCACATCGCTGATCACTCCTTGAGAACAATAATTGAGCTTGATGAAATGCAAATAAGCACGGTTAGCGCAGAAATTAAACTCATATCATATTACTTACGTCTATTTATTGCCCTGCATCAGCGACGTTAAAAAAACGGTTTTAGAAGCACTTTTGACTCACTAGGACATCGTTTTGTAATTGGCGGAGATTTCGAAGCAAAACACACTTTCTGGGGCACCAGATGTATCCCACCAGAAGGTCGTAGTCTTTACGAAGGCGGCATGGGGTTGGGGGTCGGCTTTTACAGTCCACCAAGGCTGGCTAGTCCTCCGCTTGATTTATACATCATGGGGTGTACGCTAAAAACCATCTTTCGCTTAAAGAGAGGAGGTTTTTGGTACCATGCGCACTGAAATTTTGAAGAACTTGCTCGAGAATTATCTTTGACCCCTGTCTTATGGATATGCCGTCTGGATATGTGTTGGGCTTAAGCGACACCACTACCTGTCCTGCTTGCGGTGAGGAGGATGACACAGCAGAACACTTTCTCTGCAGTTGCCCGGCCTATGCTCGAATCAGGTGGCGTATCTTCGGGGCTGACGTGGTGAGTGCCGAACATCTAAGCTCTCTATCACTGAAGCTCCTTCTCGTTTTTCTTCGAAAGACGGGAAAACTAAGTACATTAATGTAAGGTGTCTGAATGGTAGTACAATGGACCTGTAGTTGTGTCTGAGCGCTCCATCGCATAGGTCCATCCATATTAGCAACCTCCGACAAAAAAAAACAAAAAAAGCTGGCTAGGGCAAGAACTAATTGGGACTTCTTCAGAAAAGACTGCATACATAAAATCGGTCTGAAGGTATTTCTAGATTTATCAGATCAATTTATCTGAAGCTTTACGAAGTTTAGCGTGGAACAAAGAGAGAGTAAAAAGAGAGTAATAAAATAAAATGAAATTAAAATTCCATGTGAAATAACTGGATTAGTAAAGGAAAAACGAAGAGAGCGTAAGTCTGTCTCAATCAATCTCGTGGTCCGCAGCATGAAACAATCTAAAATAATCTTTGCAGCAAACTGAAAAGAGATGTATCTTGGAAGACTAACGGCGGAAAAAAGTGGGATGTTTCCTGCCAAACGTTATTAAATAATTTAAATTAAAACTACTGTTTAGACATTAGCCTAGTTGTAGTACGAATATTTTTGATAGGAGATGGTTTTTAGTGAGTAAACCCACACTATTGTGGACACGCGCGGGTGGTCCTAATAGTGTCTCATGGAAGATTTTCTATTTAATCTCGAAAAAAGCAACAAATTAAAAACTTTTTCCACTATGTCCATGCAAAAAGTTTATAATCAGAGCTCACCACTTTATTCTTCATGAATAGAATAGTTGTATGTCATGCAAGAATTCCTGCATGTGTCAATCCTACACTCCTTCTTTCAATTCATGTGCCTTTCGTCACATTACCAGGAATTTATTTTTCTACTGTCACACCATTTATAAAGATTAATTGGATGTGATAGAGCCAAAAAGGGATACACACTAGCTTAGAATAAAAATGCAACAAGTCGCTTACAGTATGAAATATTTCTAATTTTATGTCTACTTCTACATGCAGAAGTAAACTCTTGTGCGGTCTGTATTTTTTTGTATGCGGAAGGAATATTCTCTAGTTTGAAACAAATAAAAGGAACACGACAAACGAATTGAGGTTGTTATTATCCACATAAAGAAAACTTAAGTTTGTCTAATCATTTGATGTACCCAAAAAAAACCGAAGAACTGGATACTCGTCTGCAATTGTTACGACTTTTTTGTAATATATAAGTTGACCGAATGATCGGTTTATGAATAACAATTAAGTTCGCTGGTCCTTTATAAAGTAATATATAAATCATCCGTCGCTACTTAAATTTTTTGGAGTTTCATAATTAGCTCCACATTTTCATGAACAATTCGACATTTTTGGTATTTTCCTGAAAAACTCAAAATTTTTGCGATTTTATATAAATATATACAAAACGCCTAAATTTGCTGGGATATAACTTTTCTGTTGGTGATGATATCAATGCTAAACATACCCTCTGGGGATCGGAGGGTTAAAAACAACAAAACGAAGAAGGCTTTATCAAGAAGGCTTTATTTCTTCTGGATCCCAACAAAATACGAGACCTAGTTGACTTGTTTGTGGCAAAAGGTATTAGGCGAAATCATGTAAGTGTTGAAGGATATTATGACCTATCGTCAGATCATATCCCAGTGATCTTGTCACTAAGTGAAACGGAAGTGCAAGAAAAAAGTTACTCTAACTTAGTAAACCAAAGAACGAACAAGATTGAATTCAGAGAAAAGTTATAATGTTTTATAAACCCAAGATCTGCTATGGAAACAAGATAGAAAATGGCAAACCACGAAGTTCCAAGGCGATAAGGCCGTGTTCAACCATCTTTACCATCTTAACAATTTTCTTAAAAAACGAATCTATGAATTTGAAAATGGAGTCACTTAGTAGATTTCTACAAAGCTTAACGACGGATGCGTCCACCGACCAATCCTTGTGGAGAGCAGCTCACAATATTCGCCATGGTAACACTGCACATCAGTTCACCTATAAGCTTATATTTGGACGAAGAGTGAAATAAAAGTATTCGTTTCTTAACAGTACACGCTCTGGTTTTCCTTCACATTATAATTTACAGACATTTAAAACCAACGTGCATCGGTATCTCCTTTTTTCTAATCCCTCACTTCCCTAATGCCGCACTGTGTTACTTCATTATAAGGGTATCCAAAATCCCTTTAGTGCGCGGACATTATAAAAATATATTGCCAGATTAATAGCATAACCAATGACGAAAAGTCTGCCTAGACTGACTAGCAGATTGTCAATAACTAGTGACCATAGGAGTGGGGAGGACTCCTAATACCAACTCATAGAAATTTTGTTTGGCTCTCGATCTTTAGAACAGAAATAGCTATTTGTTTTCCAGAGTTTCCAGAGTAAATCAGATCTTTAGAGAAGAGTAAAGCTATCAGACGTGGCATATTTCTACCATATCCGTATGGCAATGACTACAATTTTACGTCAGAGTTTACCAGGAAGTAGATAAGTAGATAAGCGTCCGATAGCCATATTTAGCACACTGACAAATGTTGACAAACGAAATGGCAGCCCAGTTTGCCAAATAAATATGGCAGAAATATGACTCAAAAATATTGGGTCAGCATGGCACTTATTTTATCGATATGACCCCGATTTGGCAGTGTCACAAAAAATGTTACAAATTTGTGTATAAGACTGAATTAGTCAGGGGATTTAAAGGACATTTTCCCATTACATTTCACTTAATTTGTTATTGGTTTGGGCTATGCCATCAACTTTTTATTTTTCCAGGAAATCCTTGCGATCCCACGAGGAACTTTTGCAAAAATGTTCACTGAAACTTTAAGAATGGGTCTTTCAAACTACCGTAAGAAAGGCATTAATGTGGCTTAAGTCCTTCACCCGTATATCTCAGTGCTAATAGCTAATAATAACTAAGATAAATATTAAATCCTCTGAATGTCATTGCCAGTTGAAAATGCCGAAAATATGTCTCGTGTTATAGCAAACTGCCATACTGTGGCCTGGCCTGGCATGTCGTTCTTGAGTTTGCTGCCATATTGCACCGCATACCACATGTAATATCCTCTAAAAAGTGTCATATCGATATGGCGCGAACTGGCAAGGGGAGCGTATGACACACACACACTGCCATGTTCTGCCATATCAGCTTTGCCATATTTTTACCATGTCTAATGCCAATTTTTTGCTTTTGCTGTATGGCATAAAAATTCTTTCATCAATAATATTGTTAGAGATGTTGTCCAATTTTGACAACAAAAAATGGACATAATGCTAACACTTACCGCTGCACTGCACTCAAGAAAACTACTAAAATAAAAGAACTAACTTTCTAATTTCCAAATTGGAATATGCACAAACGATAGTTCCATTGTAATAAAAAAAATATTAATTTTCACGGAACTTCAGCAACCAAACTCGATGGTGGATACATCAAATATTTATTGCAAGCCATTTGGTTTATTTTTTTTTTCTATACCCTTTCATAAGGGTATATTAGTGTTGAAACATAGTTTTGTAACACCCCTTAATATTCTCAAATATTCATTGGTACAAAAGTAAATAAAGTGCACGACTGCGGTACATGGTACATGAGATGCGTTTTTGAGTCGCAAAATTAATCGAAAATTATTGGTGACAAATTTATTTAAATCACTTTTTAGGTTTTAAAAAATTTTATTTTCTCAAAAACGGCACCTACGATTTTGATGTGATTTCGCACATTGGAGACTTTTAACATAATTGTTCGAAATACAAAAAATTATCAAAATAGTTAGAGCCGTTTTTAAGATAACGAATTTAAAGTAAATTTCAGAAAATCGTTATATGAAAAAAAAATTATTGAAAAAATCTAAGTATGCAGATTTGTTCGAGTTTATAGCATAAAAAAAAATATAAATTTTTTTGAAGTTCCCTTTATTAGTTTTCGAGATATTGCGCGTTTTAGAAATTACCGTTAATCGACGTTTTTTCCAAAAACTGAGTAAGCAAAATTTTTAAACCCATCCCAAACATCCTTAGTACAAAAAAATACCGAAATTCTTTGAACCACTTTCGAGAAAAATAGTGATAAGTGATTTTTACAAAAAAATTTTTACGGCAGGTACCGTTATTTGAAAAGATAAAGCAAAAAATAAAAAGATGCCCCGAGATGTAACCCCAAGAACCTTATATACGAACTTTGAAGCAAATCCATCGAACCGTTTCGCCATACGGCACCCGGACAGACAGACAGACAGACAGACAAACAGACGGACGGCATTGGAGGACCCATTTTTTTGGACTTCTCCATAGTCGTAATATCATCCCTCATACTCAGTTTAAGTTCGACATTTCCGCACGATCGCAATAACTTGATCTTTATACTAATGTATACGAGAAAGGCCTTTGATACCTACCATATGGTTAAAAGGGCTCGTTAACAAGATCAGCAGGTGGCTTAATATGCTTACGGCTAGAAAGTTCGTTGTAAAAAATGGCAATATGAAGTCTATTGGGTCGGAAACAGGGAGCGGTTATCCTTTTCAATATATTCACAGCTGATCTGATAGGTTCTCTTCAGCGTGCAGTAGTGTACGCGGACGATTTGATCGCGTACAGATCAGGTCCAAAGATCGACATTATTGCAACTCTATTGCACCGATATTGCGACCACTGGAAGTTGAAGATTAACTTAAAGAAGTCGGAAACCATTCCATTTAGAACGCCGTTGTAGCGCAAGGCGTCCACTTGTGCATAAAAATGTGGTCAGATTCATTGGACTTTGGTTAGACCAATATCTTTATTTCAACAAACAGTCTGAGGTGCTTTTGCACTTACAAGGTGACGGTGAAGGTTATCTGCTACATTGCCTTCATTCGGCCCATGCTAGCATATGGATGTCCCGTGTGGTTGAACATAGAGGTAAGTAGGATGGAAAAGATTCGGGTGTTTGAGAGGGTCTGTCTCCGGGCTTGCCTTCACTTATACAGAGCACTAGAGACTCAGTACATAAAATTCTATTCCAATGATAATCTGATAAAAGTGTGCAATTTCCTGATCGATATGACTCGAAGGCACACTGCGAGGGTAATGACGTCGATGAATAACCTGATCGGGCTTATTACCCCAATTATAGAGACAATGAGAGGATCTACCTTAACGACTTTGTCCCCCCCGAAGCATTCCTCAACTACGATTAGGCAGGCCTGATCCAGGATATAACAATGGAGAAATACTGTGGACAGGCGACTCAACTATAACCGAGACGTCACACAAAGCGCTAAGGAGAGTCTCCGATTCAGTCGGTCAGTATCAGGGGCCGATAAAAAAGATATTGAAACATAAGGAAAGGCTACAGTCCGCTTGGAGCGAACAGTATGATACCCTATCCCTATCCCTATATGCCCCAAAAAAAACCTTAAGAAGATGATGGATATCATTTTATTTCATTCTATAAAATTTAGAAAAAAAAAAAAACATTTTTTGAAAAAACGCCCCCAAAAAGTGGGCATGGCCAAAAACTTTGTATGGGCGATATATTGGAAAAAATATTGGCTAAATATCTTGTTAAACATTTTTTTCGGTTTCTATGAAAATTATCGAAGAAAACAGCATTTTAGTGAAAAACGCCCACAAAAAGTAGGCGTGGCAAAAAACTTTATATGACAAACTTATAAAGGAGGGCAGTGCCTACATATCTTGTGAAGGTTATAACCCTCTATCTGTCCATCTGTAGCTTTAAATCGGTTTTTTTCTAAATTGTGGGCGTGGCAGTGGGCGTATTCAAAAAAATTTTACACTTAACCATTTCGGAGCCCTAGTGAGTATGTGGTCCAAATTTCAGCTTTCTAGCTTGAATTTAAAGGCCTAAAAATTGCGTACGGACGGACGGACGGACGGACATTGCTAAATAGTCTTAGGATTTGGTCCTGATCATAAATATATATACTTTTATGGGTCTACGACGAATATTAAGGGGTGTTACAAACTATGTGTCAAAATTAATATACCCTTAGGATAGGGTATAAAAAGAGGAGGAAAAACGGGAAAGCCGGCGTTCATAGTTTAAGTAGGTATTAGTTCTAAATTTTATATTTAAGTAATGAAGGCACAGCACGTGGCTCAATTTTTTATATTTTAAAAAAAGAACAGCAATTATAAATATGCAACGTTGTTAAGTTAGATTTATTACTAAGATAGCATGTAAGTTTTAAATATAAGACAAAAAACCAATCGTTAGTACTAAGGTGAACAAAGTTTTTATTTTTTTTAATACAGCTAATTTCTTAATCTTATTCTTATTGTTATTACTCTTAAATTGTAAATACTAAAGTTTAGCTTAGAATTAATTTATTTATTTAATAAATTCTTAGCCTATATGGGCTAGGTCCAGTTAAGTTAGTAAAACATGTAAGAATAAATTAATTGTATTAATAAAAAGCATTAAACAAACAAACTCCCTTAATATTCTTCCTAGACCCCAAAAGGTATATATATTTATGATTAGCATCAAAATGTTGTTTTCTTCGAAAACTTGCTACTTAGGACCCACCGTCCGTTCAGCACCAATTTTAAGGCCTTTAAAAAAAAATAGACTGGCAGCTAACGTAAAGTCTGCACACTTTCTTAAATCTCTGCACCAATAAACAAATTTAGTTATTGGATAATCGTTAGATGTAGGGTTAAATGTTAATGGTCAGAAGGCCATGTTTATGTCTCACATTAACTCCAATTCTGCAAAGAAATGTTGCCGTGCTTTCATTTATTTTTGTATCAAAACAAAGTTTAGTAATACATTTTGGAGTAAAAAGTGTGATAGTGAGCATTTAGGCACGATTTTTGTTGTTTGGCTTAGTCAAATGAAAATGTGTAAGGAAAATACAAAGCATGATAAATAGTCCAATTAGCGCAGGAAAAGGACAAAAATTGTGAGTTTTCACAACAAATTTAAATAGTTTCCTTTTTTTAGTTACAAATGAGTGTTTAACTTGAAGTATATCGAAATGTAAAAAGAAAAGTTTGCAATCAAAAGTTTCAAAATCCGCACCACACTGTAACTTGTAATGGATGCAAAGGTGACTGATGAATAAATTGATGGTTTTCCATTGCCCATTTTCAAATGAAAATGTGCCTCGTCACTCATTATGATTTTTTTATGAAAATCGGGGTTGTCATGGGCTAGCTGTAACATCCTATTGGCATATGTACGGCGGCACTAATGGTCTTGTGGAAGAAGCTCTTGTATCAACTGAATCTTAAATGGAAACAAATGCAAATCCATGTGCAAAATTGTCGCCAAAGTTGTTCTTTGAAGACCAAGCTCCGCACGGCGTCGAATTGAGGTTGATGGATTGTTTTGAACACTTCCTTGAGCAGCAGTAATGTTTCCAGCCGATCTTGCTGTACGTTGTGGTCCATGCTTGGGCCTATCACCTACAGACCCGATAAATAGTACGTTTTGTTGGCACGTCGTTTCTCCCAAAAATAACTAACTCATCGGCACAGAAATCGATGATTGATTTTAATAAAATGTTTTAACGATTAAGACACGTTGGTTTATCGAATAATTTTCCACAATAAATTTGCCACGTATCTACTTCACGACTGCCAAATATGAACTGTCAAGACTAATGTTTACCAAAATGGCGGCAAAACAAATTAGTATACTTTCACAGCGGACACCCTGTACTTACTTGAGAATAAATACATTTTCCGTTCCGAATGGGTTCCCAAATTAACAAGATATTTCTAACATATGCGCTCGGAACTTCTGGTAGGCCTTTCGCATATGTTGCAACATTTGTTTTCTACTGTGCCACAGTGTCACATTTATTCCGAAAAAAACTACAAGTACTAAAAGATATGACAAATTTCACTTAAAGCAACACAAGTCACATTGACAGAACTAAAATCTGACACACCGAACCGATTTGTTGAATTGAATGTCATCTGAATCTGTTCTCATCTGTTGATCTTGATCGGTTGATTTTTGATTTAAATTTTTTTTTCCTTCTTTGAGAGGTTGCCGATTCGTCAACTAGCATCAGATCCATAAAAATGTCTTTGTCCGGACTTGAATTCATTTTTAATTACTTAATTTGTTCAGATTTTTTCAAAGTACCTCCTGTTTTCAATATCAGATGTTTTGACAAACAGATTGACAGCAAATGTTATAGATTCAAAAAAAAAGTTCTCGTACTAGTAAAGGTGGAGGTGAAATTATTTATCGGTACCATTTCAAATATGCCGTACATTTTAATTAAAACTGGCAGTCAACTAAAGGGCCAGCCGCAATGTGCATAAGCTTGCGTATGCATAAATTCCAAAAATCAACGAAAGCATGTTTATCTACGGTTATGCACTGTCTATGCATAGTCAAACTACAATAAACTTATATTCGAAATGTCAATTCAAATTTGTTGTTGTTCCTTAAATCGCTAGGTATAAAAAAAAGAATTTAAAGAATCCTTTGAAAAATTTGTCAGAAAGCATATGTCGTACTTCATTTATAAATTTCTCATTGGTCAATTCTTTTGAAATGTCAAAATTCCTTATTCCCTTATACAAATTACGATTGCTGGCGTACGTTGCATAGGCTTAACGCAGAGTTGCGTTAGTAACCATAAAATATGTTTTGAAAGACTATTTCCACAAAAGATCTATGGAAACTTCGGAAATCGGAATATAGTATACTCAATTTATGTTTTTTCCGAAATCCCAGCATTCCCATAAAATACAGTTCGACTCGAAAAATTCATCTCCGAACTTAATTAACATTCCTATCCATCTCTGCAATATTTAAAACGAAAAATAAAAATATTTAGTTATTAGTTTTTATTCGAAAACTACAATTAAAACTATCAGTTGTTAGTTGTGTTTTGCAACTTTTTTTTACAACTAATTAACTTCAGTTGCGCACCACAACTAAAAACTAATGTCTTAGTGATTAGTTCCACTAAATCTGCAACTAAATTAGTTGTAGTTTTTAGTTTCTGGCTTAACGAAACAGAAAAAATTTAACGAATTCACGAGTATTCACGAACATTGCGGTTTGTTCAAGGGAGTTTAGTACACTCGTACTTTGCAGAGCGTTTGCATGTGCAAAGTTATGCCCATTGCGAGAATTTATATACGCCCACTTTTTGGTAGCATTTTTTAAAAATGAAAAAATTTGTTTAACATCATATTTAGGAAACATTCTCCTTAACATTTAACCCATACAACGTTTTTAGCCACGCCCACTTTTTGAGGGCGTTTTTTCCACGATTTTATAATCGAAAATGTCATCCATCGTGTTTTGAATGCCTTTTCCATGTTGAGGGACATGGATAGGGTATCATACTGTTCGCTCCAAGCGAACTGTAGCCTTTCCATATGTGTTTTCATTTTATTTGTTTCACTTAAAGTGCATATTGGTCTCTGTGTGAAATTTTGCACACTTAACAGGTTGATACATATAGACTCAGAATGACCGATCCAACTTCAATTTATAACATGTATGTAGGTTACATATTCACATAAATAATGTGTTCTGAAGATAGAAATCGAAGCTCATGTTTATTTAATTAATATTGGTAAATACCAAAGTATGAACGCGATATAGAGCACTTTCAATTTTCCACGCCATAAACAAGAGTTTTTGTGTGTGTTTTTGTTTTGTTTTTTTTTTGCAAGAGTATGAAAATAATAGAGAAATGACGACTGTATAGGTTGCCAGTTACCACAAAATCCTCGTTGCGGTTCGGTAGCCGCAACCAGAGCCTGATACGTGTTAATGCAATTATTGTCATGAGTAGGGTTTTACATTTTTATTTCCTTGTTCTCTCATAATCGCATTGTTTGGGCAGCGCTTTTGCGGGCAGAATTAACAGAATGAGGAAGCTAAATGTTTTATTTTTTTTTTTTGCTCTTCATTTGATTTTTTTGTTCACAGTAAATAATGCTAGTAGGGATTTACTTTCATTTAATTAAAACAATTCACAGTTTTTGCTATACATTGTGAGATTACGTGATCAATTTATGGCTTAAATGGTTCTATACTGCGTCCAGTTGGGAATCGTCAAATTCAAAAAGGTAAGCAGGAGTTTTTTTTTTCTACTTGCATTGTCAGGAAAAAAATATCGGATTAAATAATTGATGTAATCAATCTACTGTGGACATATTCGACGTGTCCTAACTATCTGAGAAGTAAAATAAAACAGATGCTGGTGTGCTTTCGCGATATGAACTGAGACATTTGATTTCAATGGAAAGCTAGGAGCCCAACAAAACCTTTTCTTAAAAATGCATTCTTTATTAGCTTCTCTATAGCTACTGGAGAGCGGGATGAGTTCATACTCGACAGACGACAAGGCTTTGTGTCAAAGTATTGGCCTTTCTTCTTTCTTCTCTTTCTTTGGCGCTGCCAAACGTGTTGCTCCTGGTCCTCGCGTAATATGACTCTCTCGATCTCTAGAGCCTGCCGTAACCAATCGTATACACTAAGCAGACGCAGAATCCTTCTACCTAGTCGCTCAATCGAAGATGAGGTCCTCTGTGTCTTTACGGGCTGGAGCATAGATGGCCCAGCTTACGTAAACCTGGGATAGGTTTTTCTTTTGGCCAGGTTTGTGTCACTGTACACACAAACAGGCCAATAAGTCTTTCGTTGGATCTTAGCGAGAAAAAATTCATCCGGGAATAACTTACGTAGTTATTCTACGTTTAAATTCTTCGCAGCGCCAAAAACAAAATTCATTGACTTATTGCCTACCTCGAACTTAAACTTATCAATTGTTATGTTTTGACCAAGATAAAGGTATATACTTAATTTTGCTCTCGATAATTTGATAGAAAATGTCCTGATGGAAAATGTCCTCCGTAATAACACCAACGAAGTTGAGGATGAAGAGTGCAGCGCACAAGATATGTGGGATTCCCTACAACGAGCCTACTTAGAGAAAGCTAAAATACTGCTTGGAGCCTCGAAGAGTCAATACCAGCACGGAAAGGAAACTTTATGGTGGACAGAGGAAATTCAAGCAGCAATAAAGGAAAAGAAAGTGGCTTTCAAAGCTTAGTCAAAGTGCGCCTCTAATAATATAATTGAAAAAGCTCGTTTTGAAGTGGAATACAGACGTTGTAGAAGTATCGCGACGAACAAGTATGCCCAAATTCAAGCTAAGTGTATGGAGAGTCTGTATCAGGAGTTGGAGGAGGTATCTTCTTTGCCTGCTGATAGGAACCAAGTAACCCACGAGCTTCGACAAAACACGAACAAGGGAACAACAATTTTCAAGATTGCCGCACAGAGAAGAAGAAAATTCGTTCATTAACAATGGTTAAGGCCAACTGCTCGTGGACGACGAAAAAATTGTACACAGGTGGCGAGAGTATTGCGAGCAACTTTTAAACGAACAGTTTCCCCGGCTATATTTTCCAGGAGCCGCCCCCAACAATGAAGAAAAGCGGTCAAGAACTCCAAGACGTGAAAAGCGGTTAGGCCGGATGAGATACCCAGTGAGTTCTGGAGAAAGATGGGAGACATCGGGCTTCTTATCTCCAAACTCATGAGAGGTGATCAAATGCCCAATCAGTGGAGGGAAAGTTATCTTCTTCCTTTGCACAAAAGAAAGGGAGATACGTTAAACTGTGATAGTTACCGTTCAATGAAGTTGATGTCACACACCATGAAGATTGTTGAGCGGGTATTAGATGGCCGCCTAAGACAAATAATACGGCTATCTGACGACCAGAGCGGGTTTGTGGCGGGTAAATCAACCACAGATGCAATCCAAAGTATAAGGATCATAATGGAAAAGCATCGTGATTCCTTAAAGGATCTGCATATGATTCTGGTTGATTTTGAAAAAGCAATCGATAGACAACCAAGAGATCTGATACGGGTAGTGCTAAGACAACAAGGAGTTCCTGAAATCTACGTACAGATGATCATGGACATGTACGCGGGAGCGAAGACAAAAGTCAGATGTCCCGCAGGCATTCCAGACATTTATTTGAATGGGATGGTGGTTCCCAAGTGTGAATCGTGCGTCCAGTGGTCCGGCGGTCACATACGGTTCGCAATGCTGGACAATGTACAAAAAGTATGAGGGCAAGTTGACAGCAGCTGAGATGAAAATGCTTCGAATGAAAGCAGGAGTAACAAAGCTTGATCGAATTAGAAGTTCCAGAATCGGAGGAAGCCTTCACGTCAAAGAACCCATCTCGAAAAAATTGGAGCCTGACCGACTCAGTTGGTATTGTCTTATTCAAAGGAGGGATCCTACAAACCCCGTCAAAATGGCAATGTCAATCAACGTTCCTTTACAATCGCGTAAGAAAGGCAGGCCTAGAAACTCCTGGATCACACAAATGCAGAAACACCAGCATTTGATCGGCCTCAATGATGAAGTGATTCAAAATCAGATATATTTTTTTAGGTCGAGCCGGCGAACCCCACAGGCGGACCAGTAGGAATGCAGTGAAGTGGGAGGGTTATGATCCCTGTAATCATGATCATAATCTCGTCGTTAAATGGAAAGAAGAAGAATTTGCTGCCGACTCCATGGTAGTGATAGTACCGGTACTGCTCGCTTTGATCTTCGTTTATATACCGGGCCTGGGTTTTGGGTAATACTTTTTCAAGCAACTGCATGCCAGTGCGTCAGTTTGTTTTAACTGGTCGAGTTAAAAGAATCATCTTCATTTGGACGAAGAAGCGCACATTCTTAAACGTCATCCTATATACTGTACACCAGGGTTTCCCTATCCTGAGGGCGTCGTGAGATGTTGTGCACAGATCGCAGAGCATATTTCTTTAGTTTTACGTGTACACCCAAAGTGAAGTACGAAGAGTGAAATCATCCAGAGCAACATACATATTTTCATCCAGTTTTGTGGTTTCACCTATCATGCACACTGCAACTAGTTGAGGTGGTGGATGTGAAATAAATAGTAACTGGTACTGATATGAACGGGCACTTTTCACCGCCCCTTCACTTTGGATAAATCATCGGATCGATGAACGACTCTTTCATCAAAAGTTGGTACGGTTTCGTCTTTCATACTTTTGTCTGTTAAGAAGGTATCTTTTTTAGAAGGGCGTTGCAAAGAAATAACAGACTGTAAAGGGGGTCGCAGTATAAAATAGATTGGGGCCACCAGCAATATACTATACTCTCATAAGACCATCGATGGGAGGTTTCGATATTAAATTGTTGTGTTTTCTCCAGAATCTGACGTAATGTAAAGTCTTTTCAGGTGTAAAGCCGCCTTGGCCCGAAAACTTTCTTATCAGATTCTTCAGATTGACTGCTACCAGTCGTTCATTACCGGGATCCTGACAGAGATACAGATGTTTATAATCGGTTACATCTCTACATCGGTCTTCCGATTACTATCTTCGCAGGGTGCTAAGTGAATCCTGATAGTTTAACTCCTCTATAGATGTTTTCTATAGGCGTTTTGCACCTCCTCGACTACGAGTTGCTGGACGAATTATTGGCCTCCGCATTTATCATTTGAAATAACAGCCCAGATCTCTAATCGACAGTATATTAGCTCTTTTAGAATTCTATAGATAAAATGAAATATCAGCGTTTAATCGATCACTGTCAATGCCATAGATGGGAAAACGCTTCTGTGATCAGAAAGGCGGCTAGAAATCTGTAGTTTGTTTGACGACTTCGGAATATGATCGCCCACTAACCCTAACCAGAGGGAGATGGGACAAAGAAACACTAGTCAACAAATGTATCCGGAGTTAAGTTAAAGCGCGTTAAATACCAGCGAGTTTGGCAAATGCTACTCGATAGCCTGCCTTACGGTTATAGTAGACAGCATACCATGTGGTCACCATATCGACCATTTCCGATAGTTTTTGCTTGGAAATGGTCATTTCACAGGGAATTATTATTTGATCAATTGGCATGAAGTTAAAAGTTACCTCAAGGAATTGCAAGATTTCAATAGCTTAAAATGATAGGTCCCCTTAGATTTTAAATATGTATTAGTAAAAATAACAACTGATTCGTTGAAAAATAATTGAAGCTATGGAATATTTCCAATAATCATATAACCTCGAAATTTAGTACCACAATGTGGGAACAATAAAATGTTATAACTATCTCTTCATAAATAAAAAACTTGACGTTCCTCTCCAATTTCAGTACTTTTGTATGGAAAAAACAAATATATTTATGCGTTTGACAGTTGTTATATTCGTACGATTATCGTAGTCTATCGAGACACCCAGCGAGTTTAACCTCATCTGGGAAATTATGAAATTGAGGAATTGGCAATACGACTTTCTTTTGGTGCAGAACCTATCTTATCTGAGTGAAGGTAGTTACTACGCTAAGAACTCAAGAATGGCTTACTCGAATATAATTAAACATTTTGCGCAAATAAAGAACCTTATACCAAGGTATATTAAGTGCCCTAAAAGCTTAAATTTTTATAATCAACATACAAATCTAAAAAGATTTAGCATACTTCGCCCGTCAATCACCAATTTGAAGGCCTTTACATTTAGCTTAGGGAAAAGGGTCCTCCATAACCGCTGGCGGTATGTATTTTCTAGATGCGCCAGGCGGTACGGGCAAGACATTTTTACTAAATCTTTTATTAGCCAAAAATACGTGCCGATAGTAAAATTGCTATGGTGGTTGTATCTTTGAGCACAAAAGGGACAATAGAAAACAAAATGTGCGACATTTCAAAACATAGCAACAGGGCCAAAGTCTTACGAGAATAGTATAGTTTCTCTGGAGCTTTAAGACAAAAATTACCTGTTGTCACGAGAGGTACCTATGCACTCTGATGAAATCAATGCATGCATCAAACGTTCAGTTCTTTCGAGGCAACTTTATCTTACTTAAAATATGAGAGCAATTTTCTAAACTTCTCTTAGATATTTGCGAAGGTAAGCGCCCACATTTTTTATTAATGACTATCACAATATAGAATTGACGACTGCTTTTTGTCGGGTAGTAGCCGACAGTAAAACCCTGATTGTAACTATTTATGCACTAGTTCACAACATCGGTACATAACAAGATTTTTGGCTATGCGAAGGTCCTTTTTAGCATCCAGTAATGAACAAGTATCTTACCTAAACAACAGAATCTTCGAGAAAATTCCTAGTGATTCAATTTCGTAACTGTCCATAAATACAGTTTGAACCAAGACAAAAATTTTTCGTTTGAGTTTTAAACAATATTACAGGTCCCACAAAATTTACTTGAAAGTGGGAATTCCATTATTTCCTCCAAGCTTTGTAACGATACAAAAGTGAGAGTGGGATTCGTTGCAAAAAAAAACCTTACTGAGGCGTTAACTGCAACGCAAGAACTGTTTCACTCACAGACGTTGAGTGCTCCAGTCAGTGACGCAAAATATATTGCAATTTTAGCAGATGGAAATATAACCTTAATATTGTTTATAAAGAAGCGTTGCGTTAATAAAAGCTATTTAAACAATTTTTTCTTTTAAGTCTACACATGAAGGTAGACTTAGAACGGGTAAGAGTCCCTCACTATGCTATGCCCTGGCGTAATGCCTTTGCATGACGTTTCAAAGATTGTTCCTTTCAACGACCCCCCCTCTGATATTTTATTTTGCATTGGCGAAGCTGGGCGGATACAACTTGTTATAAGATACAGCAAATGCTCGTTAGGAGGTATAGTTTTGGACTATTTAGCCTGTCAACTTTGACATTCCATATGACATAACATATCCGGAGAGGAAGGATTTGCAAAGAAACGCAATAATCAGATCGAACGAAATTGTGATTTTTACAGAGGACCCTGGGATAAGAGGATACGACTACGGGACACATGCAGTGCCTTCCAATCAGACGTTCTGGCTGCACTCAGGGCGGCTGAGCTAATGCAGATGAGATTGGTATCCGGAAGGGATATCGCCATCTACATCGATAGCCAGGCCACACTCAAGGCAATGGAATCAACCATTGAGCTGTCGCACAATGCTTAAGGCATTATGCAGTCAGAACCGTGCTGGATGCTAGGACACTGCGGTATTAAAGGAATGAGCAGGCGGATGAACTTGCAAGAATAGGAGGGCCTACTTGTTGATAGAGAGGATGCTGACATCAAACCTCCCCTCTGCATAATAGAGGGTACGATTGAGGAAAAAACCATAAGGTCTGACTATCTAAGGTGGAAAAGTCTTGAGGGACACAGGGTATCTAAGGCTTTGTGGCCAATTTTCGATAGTAAAAGATCTATAGAGTTAATAAAACTGAGCTGGGTTAAGCTTAGAACATTAACATGAATTCTGACAGGGCACTGTCTCCTGCGCTCGGATTGGCGGATACAGATACCTGCAGATCTGCATGCTGCCGAGGACATAACAAATATACTGTGTGAATGTGAGGCAATAACGCGTAGTCGAAGAAAATTTTTGGGGAATACTTCTTTGAAAACTTAGAGAAAATAGATGGCAAGGACTTTAAGGGCCTTTAAGGTCTCTGCAGAGAAATTGTTTAGGTCTTTTTCTGCCTTTTGAATTTTGAATTCAGATGGTTCCCCCAGTGATCGCGATGGGCCCGTTATGGTGCCTTGTGTTGTGTGACGGATTTCGTTTTTACCACACCCTTGTTGAACCTAACCTAACCTACAGCAAATGCCAGAAACGTGACACGGCACACCTACCCCTACCCCTATTTTTTATCACTTAAAATTTTAAATTCCTTAGAAGCTTTCGAGTTTCAACGAGGTTGACCACGTTTGTTTATCTCATGGCATACAATCCTCATGAGTGCACACTTTCCCGGTTGAGTAGTATTTTCCAATTCTGAATTTTCTTAATTATGTCAACAACCCTCTCAGAACAACATCACACCGTCCGGTTTTACCTATCAATCCAATCGAAACGAAACTGCCCAGACCATATTGTTTTACGTGTCCCTCACACTGGTTGAACGTACATAATTGGAAATTCGTTCCCAAATAATCTCTTGCCAAGCACCGTAGTTTCTTGTTCCATAATTTAATTTCCACAAACTTTTAATTAAGTGTACAATTCCCAAATTCAAAACAGGTCAATCTACACAATGCCATCGAATGAAGTAGGCCGGAAGACGCCTTCTTCTTTATCGTCGTGATAAAGGATTTATGCAAATTTAAAATCCAAAAATATCCCTAACAAGGACACTCTACAAAATGGAAAAACAAAAAACCAAAAAAAATATTCTTCTCGGAAATTTTCCCTTAAGTTGTGTGTGTGTTTGTGTGTGTGTGTACGGAAATTCCCCAGATGAATGGATTTATTTTTTATTATTATTAACAAACATTGTGTGGCGGTGGTGTCTTTGCAATTATCCTGGGACCACCCGCATCAGAAAATGATAGACTTTCGTATTTCCGCAATACTGCCACTCTGTAGCGTGTACAACTTGAGAGAGCTTGTCATCGTGATAATAATGCACAAGGATTGGCTGTTCATTTGAAAATCCCCCCCCTCTCATACTACACCACTCCTGTCGCCTTACTATGATACGAGTTTTTCGCCGCACAGCATAAAGCGTCATCGACAATTTCCTAAGAGGCGGTCGGTGTTAGCAAATCCGATTAGGTTTGGTTCCCTGACTTTAGTTACTCGTCCTCTAGTTCGTTCTTTTCCTTCCTATGGCTTTTGATCTATTTCTCTCTAGATATTCTATGCTGCTGAGCGAATTGAGTTCATGGCAGTGAATCATATGATGAGTGCGGAAAAAAGCCAGATAAAGGAAGCGCATCAGAAAATTAACCCACCCCACCGAGGGTATTAGCGGCAAGCAACGTCTTCCAATTCCCTCGTCCAATGGAATAAAAAATTCAAGGATATCCTCTCAAGCTCTCGAACAATGTAACTAGTTTTTGGTTACTAAATCTCCAAGCCCAATGATGGCCACCGCCCGCAATGGAGATGGGAAGAGATGTAGGGGGGCGCTGTGCAAATATTCCCATCCCAGACAGCCAACATACATTTAGTCGTGTTCATTCACGGACTCGAGTTGATATCAATTCGTTCGGCTGGGATTGCACCACGAAACGCTTGCAATTAATCCGACCTGATTCCATTGATGGTCGTCGTCGTTACCGCCGCTGTTTGTTGCTGTCAGACTGCTGATTCCACCAACGTGACGAGGTATTAAAATTACCAGGCTTTGAAGAGGTAATTGTATATCTACATGGCCCTTTCTATCTTGCTCTCTGTCTCTCTTTCGTCGTCTGTGTCTATGTCTGTCTGTCTGCCTGGCTGTATAGTATGCACAAATGATTGACATTATGATTAGACGCGACATTTGATACCTTCCTGGATTCTGGACCACCACCAAGCAAGCACCATGTACGTGTAACAATGCTTTTAAAAGTGGGAATTTGTATTCTTGTCAGTTGCCAAGCATTCCAGCTTGAACGCCGCGCCGCCATTAGGAACTCCGATAATTGTTTTGGAAGTCCCAACGAAGCGCTTCTTCGTATGTGTATTTTCCATTTTTGTGTGCTGTGCTTTAATTTATAGGTTATGTGTGTTGCAGAGGATAAAATCGGGTCAAATAAGTTTGGTTCTTGATGCCCAAAGGGATATTCAACTTGCGGGAATACAGTCGCATACACATGCATACGAGTACCTTGACAGTTCTGAAATTGCATTTGAAGTTAAATGTAATTTTGAAAAAGTTTTCATTTGATGGAATTTCGCAAAAAAAAAATATATATTTTCAACGGAATACGGGAATAGTTCGGTAGTTTTCATTGAAATGGATTACTTTGAATAAATGATGAAACTCAGTACCAAGTGATATTGTGTGTTGCGAGAAGAAGTGAGTGGAGAAGAAATATGTATTTTTTAGTAAACGAACTTCTTGGAAGAATTTTTATCCAAATTATTATTTTCTTTACAATTTTTTTATTTTTTTCAGAAGCTTTGTGCATTCGCTTGGACTTAAAAAATAGTTCCATCCACTTTAAGACAGGTAATCCGTTTTACTTAAGGTGGCGCTACAGTCCGGAGTGGACCTGGGCCTCAACCAATAAGGGTCTCCCGCCAGCACGATCTTTGGACAGCTGTCTCCAGTTTCACACGCTTAAGGTCCCCTTCTACTTGCGTGCGCCACCTGAGTCGCGACCTTCCTCTACTGCGCGGTCCCTCGGGTGTGGATTCGAAGATCCATGGCCGGAGCATTCGCGTCCATTCACTGTATATGACCAGCCACCTCAGTCTTTGGACCTAAGCTAAGCTAAGTCGATATCGCTGTACAGCCCGTAAAGCTCGTAGTTGTATCTCCTCCTCCAGTCACTGTCTATGCAGACGGGACCAAAAATTAGTCCATTCCTTAGAGTCCATGCCTCTGCACCATACAGAGGGACTGATATTATAAGGATGTTGTGAAGGGTCACTTTAATTGTTCCAGAGAGAGCTTTGCTACTCAATTGCTCTCTTAGCCCAAAGAAACAGCGATTGACAAGAGTTGTTCTTCTTTTAATCTCAGCGCTGGTATCATTGCCTGAATTCATTGCGGAGCCTAGGTAGACAAAGTCCTTAACCACTTCAAACATCTGTCTATAGTGACACTGACCGAGACGTCAGTGTTGGGTGTCCTTTCTTTATGGCAGGCTTGCCCTCATTGACCGCCAAACCCATCTTGGCCGTCTCCGTGTCAATATTCACGAACGCGCTGGTAACACCAAGATGCGTTCTGCCCATTATTTCCATGTCGTCGGCATGGAAGGACTTTTGAAAGATAGTGCCTCTGGTGTTAGCATTTGAGTTTTGCACTATTCTTTCAAGAACGATATTGAAGAAGTCACATGACAGCGCATCGCCTTGTCTTAATCCTTTTTTGTCATCGACAGTCTCCGTGAGTTGTTTGCCGACCTTGATCGAGCAGCGTGCCAACTAGATATTGCTCTGTATAGCTCGTCTCTATAAATTCTGTCATAGAAGGGCTTAAAATCGATGAAAAGGTGGTGGGTATCGATTTGGGCTTGCTTGGTTTCCTACAAGATCTGCCGTAGTGTGAATATTTGATCGATGGTAAACTTTCCTGGCCTGAAGCCGAACTGATAGGGACCAATCAGGTTGTTGCTTAACGCCGTTAAGAAGACTAATACCTATGTAGTTGGCGCAGTTCAGAGGGTCTCCTTTCTTGAGGTTAATCCCTTTTGCTGTAGTAACTAACCCGACTTATTTTTTAGGAAGACGAGAAGCCAATTCAGTAATATAGAGCTTAGATTTTCATCACTTTGGAACCTGGTTCAAGCAAAGGCAGAGCAAATGATTCGCGGTGTCAGCGCCTTTTCCACAAGCTTCGTAGATAGATTCATCACTGAAGTATTAGACACTGAAGTAAGAAGTGTTTTGGCCTGTCAGATTTATGCAACATTTTCTCGCTAATAATAGGTAAAAATGAAGACTTCCCACAGCCATGCGGAAAGTCCCGAAAAATTATGACATCGATTATTGTAAAGGGTGATTTTTTAAGAGGTTTAGAACTTTTTTTAAAAAAAAAACACAAAAAATTCGAAAAAATGAATGAAATATTTATTTGAATCGATAGTTTGAACCTTGCAATTTAATGTTTAAAGATAATTTCATGAAAATGTTGAACGCGGCTGCGTCTCAGGTAGCCCATCCGCTGAGTCCAATTTTGGCATACTCTTTCACACATATCGGCCGGTATCTCACGAATGAATGCATGGATGTTGGCTTCCAGTGCGTCAATCGAAGCGGGCTTGTCCCTATACACATTAGCCTTGGCATACCCCCACAAAAAATAATCTAATGGTGTCAAATCGCACGACCGGCCCGAAACGTGAAATTAACTGTTCACCAACCTCGCCTCGCAATTGCGCCATTGTTTCGCGTGCTGTGTGGCATGTGGCACCGTCTTGTTGAAACCACATATCATGCAAGTCAAGAACTTCCATTTCGGGCAAAAAAAAGTTTGTTATCATCGCTCGGTAGCGTTCACCATTGACAGTAACGCTGCGATTCGCATTATCTTTGAAGAAATATGGCCCAATAATGCCGCCGGCCCATAAACCGCACCAAACAGTGGCTTTTTCGGGATGCATTGGTAGCTGTTGCAATGCTTCTGGCTGATCTTCACTCCAAATGCGGCAATTTTGCTTATTTACGTACCCATTCAACCAAAAATGAGCCTCATCGCTGAACACAATTTTTCGATAAAAAAGCGGATCCTCGGCCAGCTTTCCAAGAGCCCATTCACCAAAAATTCGGCGTTGTGGTAGGTCGGCTGGCTTTAGTTCTTGCACCAGCTGTATCTTAAAAGGCTTTACGCCCAAATCCTTCCGCAAAATTTTCCACGTAGTGCTGTAACAAAGGCCTAACTGCTGGGAACGGCGCCGAATCGACATTTCGCGGTCTTCTGTCACACTAGCTGATACGGCCGCAATATTTTCTTCAATACGCACAGTACGTAAACGTGTTGGTGGTTTAATGTCCAACAAAGTAAATTTGGTGCGAAATTTGGTCACAATCTTCCGAATAGACTGCTCAGAAGGTCGAGAATGCCGATCATAAAATGGAAGCAGCGCACGATGAACATTTCGAACCGAGCACGAATTTTGATAGTAAAATTCAATAATTTGCAAGCGTTGTTCATTTGTAAGACGATCCATGGTTAAATTGCAAACCAAACTGAAGCTGTTTGACAGTGACACAAGGTACTAAACACACGTCAGCTGTCAAAACCAGTGTTGCCAAAACCAAACCAGCTAAAAAATCACCCTTTATCTATAGAAAGCCTGTTATTGATGGAAGCATTTTTTAGGGATACCGGTAGATCCAACGCAGGTTGAGGTCCTAAGAAATCTTTCTCCGAACCTTGGCTAGCAAGTTCGTCAGAGATCTCATTTTACAGTGACTCCGGTGTAGGTCAGGTCGCAAAAAAGCCTCAGGGTATTCAGTCTTTCGGCCGAGTTCAGAGGTGTTGAGTTGAAGCAATAGCTTAAAAGTTATTAAGGGACTAAATGAAGCTTGGCTGCTTAGCAATAACATAGATCTACATTAAGACCGATGCATAGATTCGACAGCATCAGCATTTGTAACCCGGCCAGGTTAAAAATGCGAAGACATCTTTGCTCGGGCTCAAATGTTCATGGGAAGGTTGAAGTTAAGTGATATAAGAAATGTTGAAAGTTTGGCCTAATCACTGTCGTGTAGATCTATGTGGTTCTTTTGAGTCACAAATCCTATATTCGGCCAAAACTGTCCTGCACTGTCGGAAAGCCAACAGAGACTTAGATTTCTTCGTTCCGACACGCTTGGTCCAAAGCAGCTTGATATCGAGTAATACTCCAAAATATACTGCTTTCCTTGATAGCTTTAATGTGATGCCTTCTATTTGATACAAACCCATCGATTTCCTCTTTTTCGTAAAGAAAACAAACTCCGTTTTAAGGGGATTGCTTCTCAGAAGATTATGGCCAGTGATGACGCCACTGATCAATGCCTTCCACCTAGTTGGGATCCCGATTTCCACTCATTCCCTTAGGTTGCAAGCCGATTAAAGCACCTGTTTTTGGTTAATTATTTGGTCCCTGTGCCTAGGAACCCAGCAGAGAGTTATCCTATGATAAGCGTTTTTCAGGGGGAAATTGCGTCCATTATACAGGCTGCAGCGGAACTGAAAAGGATGATTCTGAGAGAACGATGCTTTGAGCCACTGATTGGGTACACACAATAGACCCAATTTGCTGATTTAAGTGAGTCGTGACCACCATCACAAGGGCATTCACCAACCTATCCTATGATACCTACCTACCTACCTATCCTATGATATGTGTGAGCCTAGAGCAATGAGTTCATTTCTTAGTATTGTCGTCATCCTGGCTACTTATGTAAAAACTAATTGGTAAGCACTGTGGCAACCTTTAGTATAGTCTACCTTTGATCCACCTGTGTTGACTTAATCGATTTAAATTTCGTGGGTTTATTCGTAACACTTTCTTCCCTGCCCGGAAACACAAGATCAGAAAAAGACATTGTTCCCTAAATATTATTCAAATGCATGCCTCAGAAGGGTTTGGGGCTATTTCTTTGGCTTATCCTCAGGGCTTTTTTGGCAGCTGATTTCTGCATGTATACCTAGATCCAAGGATATCAAATCGAGAATCGCTTTCAACCCAGCTGTTTGAGTCATTCTCATTGCACTAGTTATCTCATGAAGATCTTTATTTCGCGACAACCATTTGCAATACAGCTTTATTCCAGGTTGCGTTTGAAAAGGTCGCTTAAGGTCCGGTTGTATTTTGGGCCAACAATTTAAAAGAAGTTCGTGTTAAGATGACAAAAACGGAAGTCTTTCTTGGAAACCCAGGGAACAGAGTCTGGGATCTTCTCAAAAGATCCAGAACTAAGAGTGTATATAAGGCTACCGCGAACAAGCGCCGCCTTTCAATCAGAGGTTCTAGCTTTAAATCAGAGGTTCCAACCGAAGTCTTTCTTGGGAACCCAGGGAACAGAGTCTGGAAACATCTCAAAAGATCCAGAACTAAACGAATCTATGAGACTACCGGGAATAAGCAGCGTCTTTCAGTCAGGGGTTCTAGCTGTCCTGAAGGCGGCTGAGCAAATCCAGAAGAGATCGATATCCGAAAGAGATATCACTATCTACATCGACAGTCAAGCCGCACTTAAGGCAATGGAATCAACTAACATCAATTCTCATATAGTCAGGATCAAGAACTGTCGCACAATGCTTAAGGCATTATGCAATCAGAACCGAGTGAGACTGTGCTGGGTGTCAGGACACTGCGGTATTGAAGGAAATGAGCAGGCGGACAAGCTTGCAAGAATAGAAGGGCTTCTCAACAGTGGTGAGGTTGCTGACATAAAACCCCCCCTCTGCATAATAAAGTGCTCGATTGAGGGAATGACCCTAAGGACTACCAACCTAAAGTGGTCAAGCCTTGGGGCCAAACAGTGTCAAAAGCTCTATGGCCACTTCTCGACCGTAAGAGTGCCAGGAAGTTTATAAAACTTAGCAGGGATAAGCTAAGAATACTAAAACTTCAAAGGCCTTCTTGGCTTTTGTACGGTTATTGGTTGCTTCAAAATGGGAAGTGTTTAGGATCTTTGTTTACCGTTTTGATTAAAAATTCAGCCAGTTCCCCATGGTGTTGTGTCATGACTTTTGTATCACACCACTGTATTAACCTAACCTAACCTTACCATCTTGGGAACCCAATAAATAAGATTTTCAATGCAGGACTATACGTTGATGGTTCTCAAATTAATTGCCATTTGCAGTATTTACAAATTTTTGACGAAATCAACATTGAAAATCTATTTTTTGCCACGAATTTTATCACGTGCATCCATTGTGGCGAGTCGTGTCGTGTAGCCACTACCCATAGATTAATAGAGTCACGTTCTTGGATACTTCTTATCAACCGCAAATATAAAACGATAGCCGACTAAACAATCTTATCTTTGCATTCATATAACACGCGCAGATAAAAATCGAGTTCAACATGAGTACTGAATAGTTTCACTTTTAAAGAAGATTGTTTCAGATTAAGTGATCGAATCTCACAGTCCCACGCTCCATACTTTAGAATTTATGATAAAGCTGACACAAAAATAAACGTTCTTCTTCCTCTGAACTCCGTAATCCGTACGTACTCCGTGAAGATAGTCCTCTACCAAATTAAATTGCTCTATTCCCATCATACTTCCTAAAACAATTTCCCTAATAACAAGTCAAATTAACCATCATAGTATCGAAGTAAAAGCAGCAAACGTACAAAGAGAGTGGAGAGAGATCTCGAAAGGTTTACTAAATATAACATTTCTCCCTTCCAATAAATCTTTTTCGCCATATTGTAGAGAAGAGAAAATAGTCCCACCAAGCCGACCAACATCCCTACCCCCGATGCTGACACAAGGAGAGACGGCGAGGTTTCTTTTGTTGATTACACCTCAATTAGTATGCTATTATGTTGTCAAAGTTTCACAGCAATACACGAAAACAAGAAAAGGACAAAACCACCACCCGTTTGTCTCCCACCCGCGACTCAGCTAATTCAACCCGCACAGGAAGGAAGGGTTAAGAGGTGCCATGGGGTTTTTCAATTCACTTAAGCCGCCTCAGTTAACGTGTATATGTATGTATAGCCGAAATCCGAAGCTGTGTTTTCTCCCAAACATAGATTTAGGAGTACTCGTATCTCTCTTGCTGCAGATGTTATATTTGCTGAACTAACCCCGAGGAATACACAAAAAAAAAGAGGTGCTATGGCCACTTAAGTCGTCATTATTACATCACATTGAGGAAATTGTGTGTTTATTGGTTTGGCGCGGGAAGAGCCCGAAATTTAGATTGGAAGGTTGAGTGCCGGGCAATTCAAGACAACTGCTTTTTGTCTTGTGTGAATGCTTTTTGCATTACATGGCATCGTTTTCGAGACCAATCAAGTTTAATTCCAGAATCGGGATGTTGATTTGTGCGCTTTGTTCAATTTCCTGAGTGAATGGAATTAACTGCCACCCACTTACTTTCTGTGCTGCAGAAAGCCCACATAAGGTTGATGTCGCAAGAGACATACGGGGAATACTATTTGGAGCGTGAATGGCATTACAGCTGCATGGATGTACTTGTGAAATGCACATTCGAGTGGGTGAAGTAGATGATGATGATAATGATGATGATGACGGTGGCGATGAGGGGATTTTTTTTTCTTCCTCCGCGCACCGCTTTTTTCCCTGCATGAGTATGTGTTTCACTTACCTTGACAATAGTGTGAAGATGTCAACTTGAATTCGCAGTGTGCAGGAAAGCCTTTTGTCAATGATTTGAATGGAATTCCGTTTTTGTGGATCCATAACATAATTGACGGTGACGTAGCTAATTTTACGTTAGAGTAGTTAGCTGTAACTGTATGAGAAGTTCAAGGTGATAAATTAAACACATTTAACAGTGGTAAAAGTTATACTTGTTAGGAAACCACGAGCATGCTTCTTAATTTTAACCTCTCTTGTTGTCTTTTTACACACTCGCTATATATTGGTTGGGAAAAATAGGTTTTAGGACCTTTGTGGTCTGCAGGTAGGTAGGTGAAGTGGCTGATTTACCACCACTCATGATGACCCTAGGGAAGGGGGTATTGAGTATGTGTACTCAGATCCACCCATTTGAATTGAGAAAAGTTATGATATCATAGAGACCCATTTCCGAGATATCTGAGAGGTTGTCAAGGAATGGTTTACCAAACGCCCTACGCCTAGCCTTGGCCAAATCCGGGCATCTGCATAGGAGTTTAAAAACTGTTTCACTCTCATTGCCTACCACCCAGAGGCCTGTACTTACAGCCACCATTCTAGCGACATCCCCCGCGTTCTGTTAATAAGGTTTTGGGTTCTGGATCTCTTATATTTGGGCCAAGTCTTCCTAGAAGTGCAGTGGGTGCAGTGGCTTAGTGGTTAAATGCGTTGAACCACTAAGCGAGAGGTCGCTGGTTCAAATCCCGACCTGTACCACCGGAAAGTTTTTATTCGCTGCCCCACCTCTTGCGAAAGTCTGACAAAAGAGTATGAAATGTCATGAGAAGCTTCCCAAAAATACATTGCTGTTCGGAATCGGAATTAAACTGTAGGTCCCTCCATTCGTGTTAAAAATATAACTTCGCAAACACAGTGGTTAAAGATGCTGGGCTTTAGGTCCTGTATGGGCCGTTTACGCCTAATATTTATTTTATTAATTTTTTCCTAGAAGTGACGCAGTTTGTCAGATTCCTTCACCTGGACCCTGACCTCGCGATTTTGAAGTGTGTGGAGATTTGTCCCTTCACGAAACCCAACGGAGGGAGAACTCTCACTGCGCAAGATTCCTGAAGGGATTCTGGCCACCTCGTCTGCTTTCTCGTTTCCCTCTATGTTCCTATGCACGTGGGTTCCCGTGAGATGTGTACTTATGTTAAGACCCTGCTTGGAAAGCTGACATGTGTTTGCCTAGCGATGTCAAACTTAAGTAAAAAATAAAAAAACTGGGACCGATGTTTCACACACTTATGTAAACATTCAAAGGAGCTTCGAATATAAGTAGATAGATAGATCTCTTTTTATCTATCAAAATATGATGAAACAAAGATTTTGTTCGCTTGTCAGCTTTCACGGCATTAGAGTCAAACGGTTTAAAGGTGAAAAGGTGCAATTAACTCCCAGGTGCTGATTGCTAAAAACCTAAACGGCATGACATAATTTTCTCTTTATCATTGCACTTTCTACGAGTATGAAACTTATGTATGTTGATGGCTTACCCTTACCATAGGCATAGCTTGGCAACATTTTTACGTTGTAAAAAAGTAGTTTTCGTAAATTTAAATTTTCTCAAAAAACTAGCAGACCTAGAACTATATGGTTTTCTGTGTTCGTTTAGGAATTAATAGGGGCAGTAAATACAAGAATTTGGTGTTTTAGTATTTGGTTTTCCAATTCTGGAAAAATCTGCATTTTTTATTTTTCACATTTTGAGTTTGATTGAAATTTTTTGAAAAACTACTGACAGAAATAACTGAATTTAAAAACAAAAATGAAAGAACGAATTTCTAGCTCTCAAAGCCGCTATTTTTGTAAGTGTTTCCATTGTGTTGTAATACACTTTTTTTTTATTTTAAGTAATTTTTTTACAGTGCCCGTCCCGCCTAAACGGGGTAAGATAAGCCTCCGTCCCACACAAAAAAATTGCTTGCATTTAAGCGCTCTACCAAGAACAGTTTTCAATTTTCGGCGTCAAAGTTATCGTACTCGTACCAGGAGGCGCTGATTTATTTAGTAACTAGGGTGTAAGGAATCATAACTTAAAAACTAAAGGTTTAGACATAAACAAATACCAATAACCCTCAGCCTTAGCTAAAAGGAAGACTCCTCACTTCACTTTGTTCGTTTGCAATGTTTGGCAAAGTATAAACAAAATGAGGCAAATTTACTGCAGCTACTACTTCCGAGGAAAAACAACCTTCCATCAAATTAAAAGTTCAAAAATTCATAGAAGCCTTAAATCAAAAAGCCCCTTTGAAAAATTTAGAACACCACCGGCTCGGTTAGTATTGCTGAACTTCGTCAAATTCCTCGAAATTTCAATCCAAAACCCTATACATCTATACTCCTGGGACACACATTGCCCTTCAGTGACGAAATTATCTAAGATCGGAAGTCGTTGTTGGGGTCGAACCGACGAACTCCATTAAAGTGATAAGGATGCAGTAAAATGACAATTCTGATCATAACCTCACCCACAAAGTAAATGAAAGAAAGAGTCTTAAAGTAAATTATGTTAAAAATTAAACTAAATATATTAGGAGTTAGATCCAAGAGAACTGCCAGCATCCATTTGTGTATCGTCCGCCGACCTAACTCTGTTCACGGTCTCCACCTTATTTTCCTTTTTTCCTGGCTTTTGGAAAGGAGAACCACAATAGAGGTACGTTCACCTTCAAGGGATTTTAGAATCACATACCACCACAGTTCCATGTGGTTGGGCAATGGCGAGCAGGGTAAACTTTATCCACCCTTACAGGTGTTGACAAAACGGGCATTTTCCTTTGTTGTAAACTTACTGGTAAGTTAGTGCGGATAGGCAAAATCCCTACACAAGCTACGGGTGGATTGTAGCTGTAGGTACCTACCATGCAGTTGGAGAAAAATGCATTTTAAATTAACAGCTGAAAACTCTTTATGTTTATTTTTTATTCATTTGTCGCTGTAAAATATAGTTATATTGAGATAGGTACAATACATATTTCATAAGTTATAGGGTTTAAACTAGTTAGCCTTCCAAATTTGACGGCTTATAACTTGCACGGGAATGCGAGTAGACCCATAATTCCTTTTCGGTAGCAGGCTTGGAAAGTTAATTTTTTTTAAAAGATAGGTAGTGGCTTCAATCTAAATCGTTAGCAAAAAAAGGTTGGTTTTAACCTCACTTTTTAAACTTTTAGTTTATTTATCGTGAAAAACTTTACATTTTCAATCAAATGGCATAAATATGAAAGCGGGTTTAAGGAATTTCAACGCTCTTTCCGCAGGCGGCAGTTCCCGCTCACGCAACTTCGATGCTCCGCTTGGGGTATTTGCCTTTCGTCAGGCAGGAGCCTATGACAACAATGTGTGGGTTACACTCACCGCAAAATAATACCCAAAAAAGAGGATTTTAAAACATTCTCAGGTTTAAACAAAAAATTCAACAAAAATTCGTTACAAAAACCTCGCTTTGGCATCACTGAAACCTGCAAAAAAAGTAGCTGCATTTTGATGAACGTAACCATACAACCATATTTTCCTGTCATTTCGGTGCAAAAGTGTAAATTTTAAATCAACAAATTTAATTCAAATATCTATCTCCTCCACAATTAGATTTTGAATTTGTTATTTTGAACAGTTTTTCTGTCGGATGTATATATTCGTATGGGGAAATTCTTGTTACCTAAAAGGAAAGTTGAGCGAGGGATATTCCAAAGTAAAAATTAGTTTACGAATACGTAATTCGTGCCATTAATTTAGCCTCACACAGACATTAATTACAAAAGAAAAGTTAAGGGCTCTGTACGGCCTACATAGGTTTGTCAGATTTTGGTGCGGTGGCTTACTGGTTAAGTGTGGTGTCTCAGGTTCAATCAGGCCCCCGTAGCACTTAAAGTTTTTACTTGCTAACTCACTCAAGTCTGACATGGGAAGCTCCTTAAAATATGTCCGTTTTGTTGGAGAAGCTAGGCTTAAGGTCCTTTTACGCCAAATAATTAAAGTACCTAATTAATTATTGAATACATACTTACATTGCAAAAACTCTATCTCTTATTCCGAAAAGTTTACGTGTAGTTTTGTCAAGTCAAGTAATGTAGGTTCACGAGAAATAGATCCAAATTTCGGTAAAAAAAAAACCAGTCGGAAAATGCCAATCTAAATATGCAGGCACCTTGCAGCTTCTACGCTGGCACCACCAACAACGCAACTAGTAAAGGCGACAATGGCCGTGGAAGCTTTTTTTTATCAGTGTGAGATTCTTGTTTTCACTTCTTTTGTATTTCTTATTTTTCATGAATGAAAATTGCATCTAATTTCAATATTTTCTCTTTTTCGCGCAACAGACAGATATTTCTGGTTTTCCTCGTTATCTTAATTTTGTTTTACCTTTTCGGTGTAACACAATTAACACAAATACATAATTACACTGATGTACACACATTCATGAGATGCACCTGTAACACTTATACACATTCATTTACACTTAATGCGCGGTGCGGCGATCGCACACACACTATCTTTTGCCGCCGCCAAATCGCGATGATAGAGAAAAAAAACAAACAAAAAAAAAAACAACAAAAATTTCCAAAATAAACAAAAAACAAAGTTGCGGCGAGAATAGGATCGCAAGCGCAACTGCCGAGACCGAGAAAGATGGCGATACACGAGGCGAGGAAAAGAGAAGAATGCGAAAAAACGATCAAGAAAGGTTTGGAATGTGAACGTGTATACCGAACACCGAAGCAAGCAATCGGACAACAGTGGGGTACAGAGCGAGCGGCAGTCGTAAGAATTTCTTCTAAAAACCGGGTTTGGACAGTGTAGTCCCACAGAAAATTTAACTGAAAAAATATAACTCCGCCGCAGAGCAGACACACACCAACACACCGAACATCAACTGAGCAGCACAACCATACAAAAGATAGGTACACGATTTTTAATTTTTTTTTTTTTGCTTCTCAACACGACACGACGGCCAACAACACTTTAAGTAGCATAAGCATTTCTTCTCTATAACATTTGCACACACTTTATTTTATTTTTTGTTTGAAATAGGAGATTTTAAGATTCGTGTTTGAAAGGGATCTGCAATATTTCAAATAGTAAACATTTATGATTGAAATTCAACGAATAATTTGCAACACTTTGGGATATATTGAGCAACAAATTTCCAGTAAAATAACCGCGCGACGTAGAGCTATAGTGGTCTCTAAAGAACAACTCAGGTAGAAAGCACTTGATCACTACCGTTGGAGTGGACTATGGAGTACAAAACACACATTTTTTCTGTTGTTGTTCTACGTCGTCTACTCTACCTGTCCGCACCACCGACACCAAACCAAATCCAGACCAAACACTAAAGCGACCGTTGCGCTGAAAATGATATCAAAAGAGCACATTTTAAGAGTGAAGTCGACTCTTTACTCAGCGTTAAATGTTGTTATGTACAAACCTTAAAAAAATGTGACAATATGTAGGTTCGTATTGTTTTTTTTTTGACAAATAAATATGAAAGATTAAACAATTTTTTTTTTAATTATTTGGTGCCTTCTTTTGGCTGCGCGCGTTGCTGCATATAAACAGCGAAGAGTGATCGTTGATGTTCAGTAGATAATAAGTACTCAGCCTGAGTCTCTTTACTCAGATTTGTATAGGGCAAGATATGAGATTGTTGGCAGCCTGTTACGGTTGTATCAGATGCAGTGTTGCCACAATCTTAAAGTTTTTAATTCTGGTTTCTTTATACCCTATCCCAAGGGTATATTAATTTTGGCGGCAGTACTATAGTGACAAGATTTGAAGATGCAACTTTACAGATCTCAATGAAATAATCACAAGTCCCTGCATGTGAGGACGAAGGCAGTTCGATAGCACTCGAGAAGACAGGCCAAAGTTGAAATCCCTTTTTCCCGCGAAGCGGGTCACCCAAGTACTGTTTAACAATCATCCAAATTTAGTTTGCATTCAATTTCTAACTTCTACTATTTTGTGCTAACCGCAATGCACTACGAAAAGATATAGTTATTATTATAGAAATTAAGAAACTTAATTATAATAGAATACGAATGAGAGATTATTAATTCTTAATAGCACACCTTCTAATGGTGGAAAATTTTGCTATTTGAACTCCTTAATATATGTAATGGTTTTTGTTTTTGAAGTGAAAATATTGGCAAAAATGTGACGTCTTCTCATAGAGATTTCATACAAAAAAATCGATTTTCAAACCCTGATATCTCCTAAATTAGGCGAAAACGAGATTAACTCGTGATTATTTCATTGAGATCTATAAAGTTGCATCTTCAAATCTTGTGGCCTCGGAAACTATAGTATCCCCATTTTGGCACATAGTTTGTAACACCCGTTAATATTCGTTGTCGACTCCTAAAAGTATATAAATATATTTATGATCAGCATCCTAACCTAATGCTGCATATCCACCAAAAGATTAACAATAAAACTCTACACGTTTCCACCGAACAAAAAGGAGATTGGTTTTATCTCAACCCGCTCTCAGGCTCTCAAATTTGCGCACAAAATGTCCAATATCTGGTTGTCAAATAGCTTTCTCGCTTTCAATTCTCAGCAGCCAAAGTCACTTTTGACATATCCAGGTATGGTAAATTGGTGTTGAGTGTGTTCACAAGCCGATTCTTAGATGCAAACCTAGTTTCTTTTAAGATTATTTTTTAATCTTGTGTTTAGCAGATTCAAATTTGTATGGTAAATCTTAAGATTTAAAGCAGATTAATCTTAACCTCGGTTTAGTGCTCGGTGGAAACGTAACATTAGACTATTTAGCATTGTCGGTCCGTCCGCAATTTTTATTCCTTTAAATTTAAAAACGTTTTAAAGCTAAAGTTTGAGGGATAGAGTGTTGGAACCTGCACAAGATATGTAGCCTCTGTCTTCCTTCATAAGTTTGCCACATAAAAACTATAAAAGATGTATTATAAGATATGTATATAGCCAATATTTTTTCTAATATATCACCCACACAATGGTTTTAGCCATGCCTACTTTTTGGGGTCGATTTTGTCAAATATTTTCATTTCTTTTGCAAATGTTGTACAAAATGAAATAAAATGTTATTCACCATGTTTTTAACACCTTTTTATTGGAGGCATACAGGGATATGGATATAGTAAAATGAGGTTCGTCCCAAGCGGACTTAAGCCGTTTCTTCTGTTTTAAGTGTTTTTTTTTTTTGCTCAGAGCAAAAATCCTCGCGCATGTTCTTAACAGTGTTGTCACTTCGGATTTTTAAATTTGGTAGATCAACAAGAAAGGATTAAAAACCAACCATCTATTAAAAGATAATTAAATAAAAATTAACATAATTCAATTGAGGCTCCTATTGGGTATTGCGAATGTCGATTGTGAACGATATTTTTCGTTTTGACAGACTATATGTTTATCGTCTGCATTTTTTTTTCCGATTGTAAGAAGATGTGATTTATTTTAATTTTATCACTATTTTAAACAAATTAACTTGATTACAGGTCAAAAGTTGTTAGCAACAAAAAACAAATGGAAAAACTGATAAGTTTAATGGAAGCAAATTCTGCGTCATAATGACGTCAGGCTGTCATCCGGATCACAAGTTTGGATAACCGTCTGAACGCACCTTAAGGCTATTTGCGCCAAGTCGCAGGCAAAAGCTAGATGGGAAAAGTTCACTGACGAACTGAATGGTTTGGGGCCTCCTGCACGTACAAACTTACATTAATGGTTAAGAGTAAATTTGAATTTATATATATGAATCGTATCAGTAAGGAAGCTTTTCTTACAGGTTAAGGCTGATTTAAAGTGCAAAACAAAGAAAAAGAAATTTGAGAATAAAGCCGAAATTCTAGCGACTGTTGGAGGGCGAAACAAACTGCACACTTGCAGCAATTTGGAGGAATCCGTCATTAGCCTACTTTCAATTAGTGACTGTATTGACCAATCTGACATTGAGTTTGGACACATCCACGAATAGCAACTGAGGAATTTATCAAACATCAATCCAAATAATACTACAGAAGCCGAAGAGGAGCCGGGACCCAGTCGCCTTCGATGAATATATTGTCATCGCGTTCAAGAGGATTGGAACCATCTCTTAATCACGTCCTATTCCTGGCCATTTCTAAAAAGTCTCTCTGCATGTTTCCTTCTTTCAAAAAATAATTCAATTGAAGACATTTTATCTTGTTTTAATTTTATTTACACAAAAATAAACACTACAAATAATCAATTGAAATGTCAAAAAATGTTCAAAGTAATTCAAAAAAATATTACAAAATAAAAATACATTTAAAAGAAACTCACTTTTTAATAAAATCAAACAGATTTCGGCAAAGAGATTCGCTTTCTTGTGATTTCCTGATGATTTATTTTTTGTTCGGCGGGGTTCGCTGGAAGGACAAATCATCGAAGCAGAGCTATTACGCGAGGGACTTTAACCCGATCTAAAAAACCTCCCCGGGGGAATAACTTTCGTAATCCCGAATGGGATATGCACATAGGTGATTAACTAGTCGGCAATTTATTTTTGTTATATGCAATTTGAAAAATTCAAACGAAAAATCCGTTGTTTGAGGGATTTCTAAACTTTATTGTTTGAAAATAATAATTTCTTGGCCTTAGCTTACTCTTATAGATCAAGAGGTTTTACTTGCCTCCGCTTTTAGGCAGGTCGCTAGTGAATAAGAGGTATGGAACTTGACCTAGCACACTGCTTTGTGGCAGCTTTAATTTCTCTCGATGTTGAGTACTCTGTCGCTTGTTTAATTCTGAAGAATCGATCTAATATATATGAATCCAGAATTGTTGAATACTGATTTGGCAGTTGCCTTTGTATTTTGTGAATAAGTCCTTTGTGCCAGACTTTATCGAAAACCTGTGCTATATCAAGATATATTATAGAGAACACATTTTTCTCTTCAAATGCTTTTCCGATCTTATTTGCGAATTCGTGCACTTGATCAATTGTAGAGTGCTTATTTCTAAATCCAAATTGGTGATTTGGGACTAGCGAATTTTCATCAATAATTTTTTGCAAACGTTTTATCAGCATTTTTTCAAATAACTTTTACAAAATTGGTTGTATCGATATGCTAAATCTATGCTATCAACAAACAAACAATCATCTGTTCACCGACTAGGACAAAACGTCACTATTGATAGCAGCAACTTCGAGGTAGTTAAGGAATTCATCTACCTCGGTGTAAACATCAACTGGAAAGACAAAGTACATGCTCTGCAGAACCCTTATCCTGTCGATTCTGTCAGGAGAGTTAATACTGGACTCCTTCGAAAGAATATTACTGCCACTTTATTTTCTTAACCAAAGCATGTCGAGGCCTTCGTCGATGAACGATTACTTTATTTAGGGATGTGCATTTATTTGTGGCTTTGTTATATCACTTTTTATACCCTATTCTAAGGGTATATTCATTTTGAAACATAGTTTGTAACACCCCTCAATATATATATTTATGATCAGGACCAAACCCTAAGACTATTTAGCAATGTCCGTCCGTCCGTCCGTCCGTACGGCTTTTAAAATTAAGTTAAGAAGCCGAAATTTGGACCACATATTCCCTAGGGCTCCGAAATGGTTAAGTGTACAATTTTTTTTAATACGCCCACTGCCACGCCCAACATTTAGAAAAAACCATTTTAAAGCTAAAGTTAGAGAGATAGAGTGTTACAACCTTCACAAGATATGTAGGCACTGCACTCCTTTATAAGTTTGTCATATAAATTGTTTTGCCACGCCTTCCTTTAGTGGGCTTTTTTCACTAAAATGTTATTTTCTTTGAAAAATGTTCACAGACACGAAAAAAAAAATGTTTAACAAGATATTTAGCCAATATTCTTTCCAATATATCGCCCATACAAAGTTTTTGGCCACGCCCACTTTTTGGAGCGGTTTTTCAAAAAATCTTTTTTTTTGTTAAATTTAACCTAAAATAAAATGCTATCCATCTTCTTCTTAATGCTTTTTCCTTTGAGGCATATAGGGATATGGATAGGGTATCATACTGTTCGCCCAAAGCGGACTGTAGCCTTTTCTCCTGTTTTCTATTCGAATACATTTTATTGCAAAATAAGTAAACTTATTTACAATCGGCCAAAAGCCGACTAGACCGTTATAATATTTATAACTACCTATAAATATTGTTGACAAACGTGTCATACAATTGATATTTATCCCAAGTCAACATAAATAAGTTCATTATCATCAAAATATTTATTTAACAAAAAGAGCACGAGACAAGGTTGATATAAATGGCACCATTTCCAAAAGGCATCACCTACCTACTCTATTTGAGTGGTCTCCTTTCCTAATGAGATGACACTTCATTCGTGTTGACAATTTTTACTCTCGCTTGTTGGTATTGTGTCATAATACATGAATGACTTGGGTTTTAGGGAATTACCATTTGACCTTTACTGTTGTTTGTTGTTGCACTAAACGTCATCGCGATTTAATTGGATATGCATTTTAACATGTTGTTTTTGTATGTATTCAAATGTGGTCGTTCTATTCTATTTAGGAAGTATATATTGTCCTTAAAGAAAAGTTTCATGAAAAATAGTTAAGCAACAGAAGTGGTATAGTGGAGTTACTTCAGGTACAATGGTCTTGCGGTTATTCCGAAAAAGATCCAACTCATTCTACTGACCAGGATATATAGAAACCCAAATGGCACCCACCGACGCTTAAAGGTGTCCGCCTTAATCTTGCAACCGAGGCCAAGTACCTGTGTGTGGGTGAAGAAAGGACTTACTGCATTTTATACATGTAGAAAACCCTTTGGAAAAAAGGGGGCCATCACATCTGGATCAGTTTTGACGGGATCCCGAATTCGGCCATCGCCACAAAAAGCTCCTGACGATGAATGCTGTCATATGCGGCTTTAAAATCGATGAAGAGATGGATGTCTCGACTTGAAACTCGTTGGTCTTTTCCAGGATTTGCCTTAGTGTGAAGATTTGGTCTACAGTTGATCTGCCGGGCCGGAAGCCACACTGGTACGTGCCGATTAGTGTGTTGCAGAAAGGTTTGAGACGTTCACACAGTACGTTGGATAGGATCTTATATGCGACATTAAGCAGGGATATGCCTCGATAGTTCTTGCAAGACATAGGATCGCCTCTCTTGTAGATGAGATATATGGATCTGATGGTCCAGTCATCGGGCATGCCTTCCTCCACCCAAACTTGGTTGATGATTTGGTGCATGCGCCCTACCATAACATCACCTCCGTATTTGAAAACCTCTGCAGGTAGACCATCAGAGCCGGCGGCCTTGTTGTTCTTTAACCTTTTTGATAGCTAAACCATCCTCTTCTATACTGGGCGGAGGGACTGGTTCTTCATTGACTGGACGCGGGTTCTCTTCTTGCCCCATCACTCTCTCTACATTTTGTCCGTTAAGCAGCTCAAGAGCCTGTGTTCCGTCCTTAAAGCCAGCAGCCAGTTTCTTGGCTTTCTTATAGAACTTCCGGATGTTGTTTCGGTCGCGGGACTCTTCGATCTCCTTGAGCTGGGAGACTGCGTGCTCGGCTATTGCGGACACTCAAGAATAATCTTTGATCGGAAGGGACTCATGTAACTTACTGATTACGAGAAACCCGGGTTTGACTACGAGAGAAATTTCAAAATCACTATACCCAAAAGATAGGACTGCGACTCACCCAGTACCATCATTAAGGGTATATATGAATTTCGATGGCGAAAATTCATAGTCAAATAGAGTGCACTTAAATATATCGATTGAGGCACGTTCTATAGTTGAAATTAGTGTCCTTATATTTAGAATCTACACAAAATCCACTTTTCGTTATCACCTCTAGCTATAACGGCAAAGTATGTTGGGCTCATTAAATTCCGACCTTGAATAAATGAATGGGAACAACCAATAGAGTAGAAACCTACCATAATAGCCGTCCAAGTCGTGAATGCCTAATCTTGTATTTGAACGTACCGTAAAATAAAAGTGTTCCTTTTTCTGCCGCAACTGCCACTACAATTTGCAAACATTTCTTTTCTTTTCTTCTAGTTCTTAATTTACCCGTGCTGTGTAACAACAAATTATAAAAATGGCCTACATAGCTCGTTTGTTGTTTGTAAGACATTGGGGCAGGGACAAAACGGGCCTTGCTGGAGTTGGTAAACCTGGGTAACTAGGACAAAACATTGTCACGGCCCACTTAGACCAGCATTTGGGTCCATTGTGTCCATCTGGGTACCTCTCCTCGAACTTGAAAAACACCTGAAATTATATAAGAAGGCACCCGCTGGTATGTGCACAAAGTGATGCTCTCTTAAAACCAACCCGATTTGTATACGAATCTGAGTAGGTCTTTTAGCTCGGCTTTGCCCACATCCTCCAGCTCATCATAAAAATATCTGCCTAGGGTCGTAAACCTTATGCTGTTAAGGGCTGGGCATTCGCAAAGCAGGTGACGAACAGACTCTATTTCTTCAGCGTCACTGCAGCTTCTGCAGTAGTCGTTGTGCAGTATGCCCAACCTTTCCGCATGCAGACAAGAGCACAAAGTGATGCTCTCTTAAAACCAACCCGATTTGTATACGAATCTGAGTAGGTCTTTTAGCTCGGCTTTGCCCACATCCTCCAGCTCATCATAAAAATATCTGCCTAGGGTCGTAAACCTTATGCTGTTAAGGGCTGGGCATTCGCAAAGCAGGTGACGAACAGACTCTATTTCTTCAGCGTCACTGCAGCTTCTGCAGTAGTCGTTGTGCAGTATGCCCAACCTTTCCGCATGCAGACCCACAGCGCAGTGACCCGTAAGGACTCCTGTAAGTACTCGGTAATCCTTACGGTTTAACCCGATCATGAATTTTGATCTCATTTTGTTGACAGCTGGCAATAGCTCTCTTGTATGTCTGCATGTATCGAGTTGTGTCCAACGTAGGTTAGTTCTACTCAAGGACTCGGTGTCGATTTTGCGTGCGGTGGTGCTAAGCGGTGTTCTTACTGAGTCAAGTGCCAGTGATGCATTCATTTCTGACCCTGATCTTCCAAGCTTGTCCGCTTCGTCGTTTCCCGGGATATCAGTGTGTCCTGGCACCGAGCACAGGCTTACTGAGTTGACAGCTGATAACTCGTCTAGCGACTTCCTGCATTTGCTCACTTGATTTGACCCTTGACTTCACCACATCTGATTTCATGGCTTTTATGGTCGCTTGACTTCTTAGTGCATTCTCAGTTCGGCTACAGCTTGGATAATGGCAGCTATCTACGCCTGAAAAACGCTACAGTCGTCCTTTATTCTGAAGGATTTGTTTAATCCTAGGGATTTACAGAAGATGCCTGCGCCTGTTCCGATGTCCATTTTGGAGCCATCGGTGTAGATGGCAATCTCTTTCTTTTTCGTGACTGATTTCTTATCCCATTCACCGCTTTCCGGTATTCTGGGATTGAATACCCTGCTGAAGGTGAATGTCGAAGGTAGGTAATCTGTTGGTGTGCTTGCAGTGGCGCACCATGTGAGTTCTGCCGAGGCTTGTCCATATGCTCTTCGGACCCAGAGTCCGCACTCTCTGAGCCTAACTCTAGGACAATATTTTTCTTACAAAATACGTCCACAAATGTCCCCACGTATTGAACTTTAAGTCGTTAACACTCTGAATATTATGGAATATACAAACACACCAGTTCCTATCACATTGGCAATAGCTTTAAGTCATTCGATTTAAAGTTCATCGTCACATTAACTAATTATCAATGATGATTCTCTTTATAAGTATTGTCAGAACATACTAAATTTATAAGCATAACATAATTAGGGCTTGCTTCACAATCTTTGAATAAATTTCTAACCAGGCTACTATGAACTTATTTGCCAAATAGCAAGATTGCGTGCTTTTAACAAAAACTGATAAATTTATCTAAGTAATTTACTAGTCGGATGAAGTATCAAATAACACTACTAACTGAAGATTAAGTAAATTATTTCTTTTATCAACAAAATATAGTGTGCATGGCAACTAAGTATTTTTCCGTTCAGCCTCTGAGACACAATTTAGAAAATTTTCTCATTTCTCGACAAAACAAATTCGTATGTAGTTGTCATGGTGACATACAAAATGGTAATATAAAGCTTTTAATAAAAATCTGACACAAGAAATTATGATTAAGGTGATTGTGATACAAAATTTTTGTTAATGGAAATATTTACTTTGCAGCTAAATTATCTGTCGGATAACTAATCAGAACTTTATTTGGGCATTGTGAAACAAGCCTTTAATATACTCAGATTAAAAATACTCATTTCGTTATGATCTAGAATTAGTTGTCCACTGGTCTGAAATTAACAAGCTCAACGAAACTAAACACAAAAAAAGCCAAACTATCGTTATTAGTCGTAATATTGAAGGCAAATCCCATTTCCCCCTTATAAATTAGGTGCGTTTCCTACATCAAACTAAGTACCAGAGTTCGAACTTCAGCAATCGTTTTGTTATTAAATTTAAATAATAATGAAATAATAAATTTATTTATAATAATATTATTATTATAAACAAAATAATAATTTTTACAGAAAAAAAGAGAAACCAAAATTGCGCTTTCATATTACTAAAACAAAAAATTAATAAGTAAAAATAAATATTAGGTCCGTTCCTTTACCTTTTAAAGTAAATTCAAGTAACTTCCTAAGCGACGAGGAGTGGGGATAAATTCTCTCAAATTCTCTCTGAAAATTTTTAAATTACGAAACGCGTTTGTATAGGGGAAGCCGGGCATAACAGGCACCCAGGGCAAAATGGGCTCCCGCTATATTTCTCTAATAAGTAAGGTGAGAACTCTGAAAGTAGGCTGTCTGCTTTAATGTATCGGTGGCAATTAGGGGAAAACCCTTTTTTGAAAAAAAGTGACATGTGTATTGTGTTTTGGCTAAGAAAAGCTTTTTCATTGAGTTGAAGTTATTTTGAAGCAAAATTAAGTTTTTATTTTGAAACGAAGGTTAATTTTGAATTGGATTTTCACCATTTAATATGTAAGTAAGTACATTTTTGTTTTTATAAATCCATTTATTTCTCTTTTCAAGATAGGTTGAAAAGATTTTTTTATAGGATCTAAGTAGAATAGAATAGGGGCACCCATGCCCATTATGGCCCAATAATTTTGTATTCATATTTCATGTTTTAGATGGTTCGCAATTATGTGAGAAACCTAACCGGCAAGCATGGAGCGTAAACCATATGCGACGAGGTGTTGAAGACGACAAACCAAAAACAAAATGGGCTGTAAGGCAGCTGCCCTCGAACTACTTTACAGAGATTCATAAAAAAATCAAATCAAAACCCCAACCTTCCACTTGTTATAACAAAAGTGGGAATGCGCCCTTTAGTTGACGCATATTCGCAACCAGAAGTGCTGCCACTAGGCTCATCAACACCCACCAATCCATCTGAAAACCCTGTTTCGAAAATTTATAATTCATCCACAATGTCCCAATACAATCCTGTTAAACTGAGAACAACTGATGCACTGATATTATCCCCAAGGCCCGTTTAGACAGATAACGATGCGCCAACATCTTCAACTTCTTTCCAAAAGTTGTTTCCATCTCATATTTTACCAGTTCCCAAAAAGTTTACCAGAGCAAAAACAAAATTCTAAGCCGAGGAAAGACCGCAGGAAAGCAGGCTCTCCTTAAAAGGTGCAGGTTGAAGGTGAATCCAACAATTCCAAGCCCCTCACTGTAAAAATGGAAAAAATGCTCTCCATAAAAGAAAAAGAGTAGGAAGGAGAATCTTTCGAAAGCAAGCAGGATAAAAAGTATCTAGTGATGGGCTTCCTGCAGAGCCTGTGAGAAGTGGGCGCATTGTTCTTGTGCTGGAAAGGATGATTTTGACGATGAATCCAGCCATATTTGCTAGCGTTGCAACCGAGTTTACTCCTGTGCCCATTATGACCCACCAATGTTCAATGTGCCCCAGCACCGGGGCACAATGGGCAAACTCAATCATTTATTTAAATCCATAACACATGCTGAATTATCAATATTTATTTATCCTTCTTTTGTTTAATAATGTATTAATAAATCCTTTTTTTAATAAAATTACTTTGGAGATAAAGAAAATCCTTAAGAGGTCCGTTATACCCCGGTTTCCCTAGTAAGCTGAAGTAGCAATTGTCGCGAATCCATTTTTAGAAATTGCTCAGGAGAGTATTTTTGAACTTTCATTTAATTGCCAATCGTATACGTTTGTCATTTTTTCCGTCATTAATTTTCCGTGTTCTAAATATTAGGAATACATAATATTTAGAAAGAAAATTTGTTACTATTCTTTAGGGAGTTACGAGGTTTTCTTCTTCCAAATCAAAAAGCCATTTTGTCGATTGTTTTTATAAACTTTTTCTTTATTTATTTTTACTATTTTAAAACTAATACATAATAGACTAATTTTAATTTAAAGCAATTGACGAAATTCAGAGGTTTAATTCGTTATTTTAATAAAATAGGTTCTGATTTGTTCTTTAACGATATTATTAAAAGATTTTTCCGCTAATAAAATAGGCTTCTTCAAGGCAAGTCTTAGCACTTTTAATCCATGGTAAGGTTAGGTTGAAGTGGCAGTCGAATAGAGCTCCGACTCACTTAGACCTATGTAGGTCCATTGTGATACCACGTGGATCTATAGTTTCTGCCTACTCGTTGAACCATTTCGAGGTGCTTATAAAGCCTGAGAGACATTTAGAGTCGGTCGAGCTTAGATCGTTAAGATCATTGTAGGAGTAATCCAGATGGAGATTTCGTTTCTGGGAGATAGCAGGACAAGCGCCAAGAAGGTGTAGAGTTGTCTCTTCCTCCTCTTCCCCCATAAAACTCCTACAAAAAAAAAAGCGCCAATCCACCAAGCCTTCTTGCATTGTTGCACGCCTATCAGACAGTGTCCAGTGATGACACCAATTGTAGCACTTATGTAGTCAAACCCTAAGATTAGATCCAGTTTAGGCCAAATCAAGTAGTACAACCTGTCCATCGGGGGTTCGTTTTTTGTATTGCATCCACTTTTAACAAGAGCTTGCATGCAGAAACTGGTGTGTCTAAGGAGCCTTTTTCAGCAAGGTTCAGAGGGTAGTTCTAAGCCTTGCAGTTACCCAGAAAGTCAGAAAGTCTCTATTCCCCGGCACCCAGCACAGGCGAATGTTGAACTGCTCAGCCATCTCTTTTAGAGATGATAAGCAACTTCTGGTCAGTATCCCCGCCTGTAACTTTTAATCCATGAGACGTGATCAAATATTAATTGTTGAATAAGATTAAAAAAAAACAATAATTTTGATTTTGATTTTAAAAGAATTAGGACCGCGGGGCTTAAAGTATTAATTTATTTAAAATCAAACCAACTACACTACTTAATGGAAACATTTTATCGCACACCAAGAGAAGCTTTACAAATTTGCAGTTAAAATTAGTAAACAATGGTTGCAGAAGTTAGTTAGAGAAGCTTGGGAAAGTTATGTAATTTTCTGTGTTAGTAAATAATGCAAACCCTTTTAAAAAAATTAGAATACAAGGCGTAAGCTTTCCACACGAAACTTAGGTTCTGCCTCCTATGATATAATTGTGTATACAGAGGTAATATTTATTGACACCAATGTCCTTCAAATTCATGGCGATTGTTAATACCAAATTTAAGAAGCATCCCATGACAGTTCTTACTCGGATTTGAACTTGGGACTCCATGCTTAGTTATTTAAATCAACCAAAAATATAGCCTTAAGACTGAATAACAAAAGGTTGAATGGAACAGTAATTGTCAGCAGAAAACGGAAGATAATTTTACTATTGATCATAACCAACTAACTGTGGGAGTAATTATTTATTGAGTCCTTTACGAGTGCAGTTCTTATACCCTATACTAAAAGTTTAATAATTTTGACACATAGTTTGTAAAACTCGTTAATATTCAGGATCAAAACCTATGACGATTTAGTAATGTCCGTCCGTATCAACTTTTGAGGCTTTTCAATTTAATCTAAGAAGCTTATATGTGGAACATAAACTCCTTAGGGTACCGAAATGGTAAGTGTTTTTGCCACGCCTACTTTTTTTTAAGACAAAATACTGTTTTCATTAAAAATTTCTATAGAAAACGAAAATAAATGTATAACAAAATATTTAGCCAAATTTTTATTTTTATATCACCTATACAAAGTTTCGTCCCCGCCCCCATTTTTCAAAATATATTCTAAAATTATAGAATTAGTAGAAATATAAACAGGGTATCATACTGTTCACCCAAACGGACTGTACAAGAAAAAAAATTATCACTTCGAAGATAAACACGAAATTCATCTGGACGAATTAAATAATTCATAACCGATTCAGCAAAAGTTAGCTTTTCAGCAACGAAATTTGAGTTTAATATTTAATTACTGTAATTGACAATTGATTACTGTCAAAATCTATGTTTTGACAGATTTAAATGAAAATAAAATCAATCAAATTAAATGACAAATAGACATACTCGAACTTGCTCTTTAAAGGTTTTTCTTTTCAGTTTGAGTTTTCAGTTCATGGCTTTTTGCAATAGAACTTCCAAGGGCAGGGCGTGTTCGTTAAAGTTTCATTTAAATTACGAAAATAGTTCTATTTACATAAATAAGCTTCATAGAAGTAAATTATTTCTCAGACTTAACATTATTTATCCGCTCAAAGATAAACCGGACGTTTCGGTCAAAAATTGGTTTTTCCGAATACTAAAATTTGCTTCTGTCAAAGTTTAGAGATTTTGGTCAGATTTGAACGGAATTCGGACAAAATGACATCACTGCTGAGGGGAGACAAGAGGTATGTGGAGTTGTCTATCTAGTTTATTTCTCATTTTTGACACAGTACAATGGGAAAAATAAAGTTATGAAACTTTAAATTAGAATATTAAAATTATAAATATCACTGACGTTATTAAAAACAAAAATAAAAAGAGCGAGGGCCCATGTAGGCCATACAAACAAATATTTCAATATTTCACGAATTTTATATATATAATTCAGTCTTAGGTACTCATACCAAGTGAAGACTACGCATTTTCTTATCTTCAGCTGTGTATAAAAAAAAACCATTGGCAGCAATTTGGATGGATTTTGATTTCAATACGAACTGACCAGCATTTAAAGGGTTTCCTTGTTGTACAAAATTTTCAACGGGAAACATGAGACAGAGGCAGTTTCCAAATTTATCTACTCAAGTTGTCAGAAGTGGTACACCTCTCTGAATGTGAAAGAGCAAAGCAGAAATGACATATTTGACACATCTTTTGACGTTAAAACCACAAATATGCTGGCACAGTGTTCGTCTCTTACTTTGGTGGTTTTCACATTGCTGTTGCCTTTCGTTTATTATTGTATTATTAATTTTAAAACCACAAAACATTGACCGACATCAGCGAGAGGCTTTGCCACAGATTGAAAACTTCCTCGCCAGCACGATGTAGCACCGAAATACTGCTAGAAGGGCAATTAAAATATGTATTTGCTTAAGGCAGAAGGTACTGCAATTGGGATCCAGCAATCAGGAATTGCATTACCTTACATTTATTATGGAATGTGGCTGCTTATGGTGGCACATACATACATTTGACTTGTGTCAGTGTCATGCATATTGATGTAGGCAAACGATAGGGAAGCCAATGTAAATATATGTTGGAGTCAAGTGTATGTGATGTGTGATACAACGATGTGGTATTCTCAAAGAAATTCCGATAGGAATTCAGTAAATAAACGTAATTGCATCAAGAATTGATACACTGCCATTTTTTTTTGTATTATTCTGTAAGCTTTGGAAATGCTCATAGGCGAGATTTGTAAATTCACCTGAAATTGAAACGACAATTTTTTTACCTTAATATTGGAACACTATAGTTGGGGAAAAAAGTCAATGATTATTTTGTGTGCCAAAAAGAACAAACCTTCCATATGTACAGTCGTTTGTGCCTTTTTAAGGTCTTCTTGTAATAAACTCTATTGTCAACTTCAACTGCAATTAAATTTTTAAATTTGGATAAGCATACCTCTAAATAAAAAAGGAAATATTTGGCTCAGTTTTCTTTTTTATTTTTGTTGATTTTTGGGGAATTTTTTGATAAAGCCCGAGGAAGTTTTAAAATCCTTTTTTCAAACAATTTTGCGGTGAGTGTTTGTTGCCACACACACTGTTGCCATAGGCGGCTGCCAGACGAAAAGCAAATACCCCGAGCGGAGCAACGAAGTTGCGTGAGTGGTACTTGTGGAAAGAGGGCGGAAATCCCTTAAGCCCTTAACCCAGGTACTGTTGCCATATTGTATTCATCAATATTTATTCCATCTGACTGAAAATTTATATGTTTTTGACGACAAAAAAAATTGTTTGGTTGCAAAGTGGGGTTAAAAAAAAACTTAAATTTTTTTTTAACAATTTCTGGAGGTCTCCTTACTTCCACATTTTGAATATGTTCTACTGCAGCCACTATCTACCTCTGAAAAAAAATTAACTTTCAAAACGTGCTACCTCTTTGGAAAGTGGCCCCAAATATTTATCCAGTCTGGAATTACCGATATTCTGGCCCCTATTGTGAATGTCGATCAACGGACGATTCGATAAAAGTCGATTGCGTCGAGAAATTTTACGTTTGATATTGTATAACTCAATCGACAAAGGTTCGTGTTATTGTGAATAAAAATGCTATTTATTGTGTATAGAGCACACTTTGAAAATTTTTTGACATTTCAATTGATTATTTGTAGTGTTTATTTTTGTGTAAATAAAATTAAAACAAGATAAAATGTCTTCAATTCAATTTTTGGCGATTTGAAAGAAGGCAACATGCACAGAGACTTTTTTAGAGATGGCCAGAAATAGAAAAGCTATTAAGAGATGCTGCCAATCCTCTTGAACTCGATGACAATATGTTCATCGAAGGCATAACTGGGTCTCGGCTCCTCTTCGGCTTCTATAGTATTATTTGGATTGATGTCCATTTATGCAATGGATTAGAAATTACATTTCGGACCGTTCAATACAAGTTGTTTTGGACGGTTTCAAGTCTGCAACTCACCAAATAAATGTTGGTGTCCCCCAAGGCTCCGTTTTGTCTCCGACTCTCTTTCCTATTTTTATCAATGATCTCCTATCTGTTACTTCTAATCCAATCCATTCCTTCGCGGATGACAGTACTCTTCGCTTCGCATATTCGTTTCTCGATTTACGTCCCTCATCTTCGGGCTTGGAGCTGGAATGGCAACGTATGTTAAGCTCATAAATTCCGACCTTGACAGTATTTTTAAGTGGGGTAAAACCAATAGAGTAGAATTTAATGCTTCCAAAACACAATGCTGTCTTCTGTCATTAAACCTCAATACTCTGCCATTATCAATGAATGGCACTTGCATCGCTGAAACCGAAAGGCTTTCCATCCTCGGTATGTGCGTTAACGACAAACTTCGTTGGAATGACCACATATTCGACGTCGCCAAGAACGCTGCGAAATGTCTAGGCTTCCTCAAGCGATGTAAGAAATATTTCACCGCTTCTGATCTGGCTAGAATATGTAAGGCGTCCCAAACTTAAGTACAATGCTCATATCTGGTCTGGTGCACCAATAACATAATTGGAGCTACTGGTTAGGATTCAAAAACGAGCGATAAAACTTATTGGCGATCGAGTCATTGCGAAATCGCTTGACTCTCTTAGTCATCGCTGCAATGTCTCATGCCTGTCGTTGTTTTATCGCTTCTTCCATCGAAAGTAGCCAGTTGCATTCCACCACATTCGTTCCTATGCCGCACAACAAGAATGTGGAATGCTCTACCTCACTCTGTTTTTTCTAATCATTACAATTTACTAACATTTAAAATCAATGTGCATCGGCATCTCACACTTTCTCCTAATCCCTCATTTCCTTAATGCCCGTGCTGTGTTTACTATAAACATCATCAGGGTGCTAACAATACCTTTTGCACGTGCAAATTTAATATTCTTCCTGCTGAATATAGCTCTCTACCCCTAGTGTTTGTATTTTTTGCATTAAGTTCGCTAAAAGACTTTTACGAGTTTTTACATATAATTTTCTGTAAATTTTAGAAACTAACAGTTTAAAGCCGATTACGAATGGTCCTCCTTTTGATTATTTTAAAAATTATGCAATTCTGACCATTCAATTAGCCCAAGTAAGAACAAGAACTCCCAGCTAATCCAGTGAATAAAAAAGTTTTACAACACAAAACTGTGCCCCGTTGCATAAATACCTCAATCGCTGTTTAGAGACCACAAAAAAAAAATTCCAAGCGACGACAATTTCATACTTTCATTTTATTCAAATTAATTTAATCCTTAAGCCCACCCACTAATGACACAGACACTTTCTCATGCCACGAGTAAATAATTTTTCCTCTTCGTATCAGATGGTAAATAAATGAAATCCCAAGGAAAGACTGTTTCCATTGTCTTAAATCATTCTCAGGAATAGCAGTCAGTAGTAGCTGGCAGCATCACCGTCAAGCTGAAAATTATAATCGAATGGCAAGAAGAATATCAGAACAATGATAATGGCTGCCATACATCACTGTATCGGGTTCGGGTATCCGTCGTTGTCGTCCTTGTTGTCCGTTTGTCCTTATTCACACCCACCCCAAGAAAGATCGTTACACACTAAGAATGCGCTGCATTACCAAGGAAATCAGTTTATCCTTCTAAATCACTTCTCAAGATTCTGCAGTATGAACCTGTCTTTCAATTTCATCGTTGGCTGTACGTACGTACATATACCCTTGGCTTGGTCGTCTACGTATATTTTTTGCCTCGTTTTATTTGTTAAAGGAAAAAAAAAACGAAAACAGAAAGAAAAAAATTGAGCGTAATTTCCCTTCAAATGAAAAATAAAACCTATATATTTATGTATATATATCTCGCAAGGATAAGATTGCTGGTGGTGGAAATTGTATTTTGTGGGTGGACATCGGAGTTGGAATTTTAAATACGACATTATTTGGTTAAGGAAGTTATTTTTCCTTGACATTCCTATTCTCCCCAGTGAAAAGAAGATGAAATTGAATCGAAAGACAAAAATTAATAAAAATGTTAAGGTGGATGAGGTTAGTCGCAGACAGATAGAAGAAAGGTCAAGTTCAGATGAAAGAAAATGTTAGAACGAAAATGATTTTAGTGCGCTCAAAGTAGATTACAAGTTGTTGTGAAATTCAGGGAAAACGAATTGGATCGAACCGATGTCTAGGCCGAAGTTCATGGTAAGTAAACATTTTAAAGAAATCATTTTCACCAGACCCCAGCTTCGTAGTCTACTTTTAGGCATAAGTTAACATTTTCTTCCTTTGGTTAGGCAGCGGCGAAATTATGCCACAAATTATATAAATTTTTATATTTTTGTTTTAGAACAACAAAAATTTTCTGAAATACCGAAGTGGAAGAGCTAACTGTCTGTGCGATAGTGGAAATGGAAAAGTAGACTGATGGGAACACCGGAATTACCTGCCTGCTATCCTTGTTTCAAAGCTTTCCAGGTTGGAAAGGGATAACATATTTGTGACGACAACGAAAAACAGCACCAGTCCCTTTTTTCGGGGGACACATCTTAAGTTTTGGATTTTTGTGTGGTGGCATAAACTTGGCTTTATATTCTGAATCACGCGAGACATCGCAATGAACAAAATATATAGAATTTAATCATCAATCTCAAAATAAGTCGACTTATGCTGTTTCTCTTTTTCGCGACATCAAGGGGCACGGTAGTGCCCAGCCAAGTTCTTTAGCAACTTAGGCACAACACACTTATTTATACGAACCAACTCAGGCCATTTTGACCCCCCCCCCCCCCCTCTAACTTCGCTTACAACAAAGCTAGAGACATCAAATTCAGGATTTATTGGGACGCACAGCACCAGGCTCCATACCAAATTTCAACTGTTTAACATGAACGGTTCCTACGTTATAAGGCCCTAAAATTTGCAAAAACCGTAATCACTGACTCACTGGCAGATCATCAAAACTATGGAGCACTTCCAATCATCGTAGAACCTTGAAATTTAACCCAGTAATAGGGTTTGCGGCGAAACCGCAGGAAAAAATCTAACATTTGTGATTTTCCATCCAGGGGGCATGGCAGACGCCCACTTCTCTTAACTCTTCGTCATCATCAAAACAATGGAGCACTTCCAATCATCGTAAAACCTTGAAATTTGGCACAGTAATAGGGTTTGAGGAGAAACCCCAAGGAAAAATCAAACATATGTGATTTTCCATCCGGTGCCGCCCACTTCTATTAACGCAGCCCTTTCAAGTCCTACAATTATGATTTCTTACATGAGGCTGGGATTAAAAAAACAAATTCGGAAAGAAATGAAATATTGTTTATTTTCCATTTAGTAGGCGTGCTAGCCGCCCCTTTTCTTTAACTTTGAACCCAAAAGACTTAGAACTGTGAAATCATACGTGGAGGAAGGATTTGAATAACAGACACAAAAATTGTGTATATTCCAAAAAAGAGGCGTGGCAACCGCCCATATATCGAACTCATTCTAAAGTTATGAAATCTTAGGTTAGGTTAGGTTACGTTGAAGTGGCAGTCGGATAGAAGTCCGACTCACTTAGACCTATATAAGGTCCATTGTGATACCACGTGGATCTGGAGTTCCTGCCTACACGTTGAACCATTTTGAGGTGCTAATAAAGCGTGAGAGAAGCGTGGGGCGGTTGAGTTTAGATCATTAAGATCATTATAGAAGAAGGCCCCCATATGGAGATTTCTCCTTCTAGTAGTCTCCTCCTCCTCCTCATCCATACAGCTCCTACAGAAGTCGTTGGAATAGGCACCAAGCCTTGTTGCATGCCTGCCTAACAAACAGTGTCCAGTTATGACACCAATTGTAGCACCAATGTGCGACCGATTAAGGGTAATCAAGCTCCTTGAGCGTCTTAGATCCAGCCTAGGCCAAATCTGCTTCGTTGTCAGACAAGTAGTACCATTTGTCCATCTGTGGCTAGTTTTTTCTATTGCATCCAGTTTAAACAAGAGCTTGCACGCGGAAACTGGTATGCCTAAGGAGCCCTTTTCAGACAAAATTGAGAGGGTAGTTCCAAGATTGGCGAGTTCGTCGGCCTTGCAGTTACCCGGAATGTCTTACATGTGGGTAATTCTTTTAAAGGCAAACAAGGAAAGTTATAAAATAAATTGGATTTTTCTCGAAAGAGGGCATGTACCTAAATACTATTTGTAAAATTTTTAATAATTACAATACAAACTTGGCGTTCTTTTTTAGATCTCAGTCCTTTTTGTGGATGAATTGTGAGGCAAAAGCGATTTTTGTATAAAAGAACTTTATTCATTTATGTTTTTCTTTAACATTTATGTTTTTGGTGTGATATATATGTATCCCTATCCACCAAACGGTAGCAAGACCCGGCACATAAGCAGACCTCTACATCCCAGCTACTATTCAAAAATTTGAGATTGCCTTTTCAAGTGGAGTGCCCTATAAATAAGTAATAAACCCGATATTGTCCATTGTGTAAAAGACCATAACGATTTCCTTTTATTATAACGTATTCTTTTTTGGGTATCTGTGTAAAGGCCTCGACCCATAAAATTCGTCGCTGCCGTGCGTGTGTTGAAATTTACGCATTGGCCATCGGCTGCATTTTGTTTTGTTTTTTCTTTGTCAAATCGTCTGTCAGCTGTCACCAGCGATGACAGATTGCCATATAATTGCCTATTGCTTGTGTTTTTTTTTCAGTTGCTCAGTATTCAAATTTTATGTTAAATCAGGACCAATCATTTAAATATATATGGCCGTATTTATTAGATTTCCTTAAAACACCTCTCAGAGGTTGCTAAGTTAAACATCGCACAAGTATTTACGTAACCTTCCTTAACTTTGCTGAAATTCTGATTTATAAATGATTTTCCTCTGTGTTTTAACTAAATTAGGTTTGTGTCTAAATAAGTAAGGACACTTAAAAAACTGATACCAAAAACATAAGATTCTACTACATTTCGCTTTAAGGTTGCAGAAAACTCAGCTGCATTTGACATATTTTTGTTTATTTATGTTGAAATATTTTGCGTAGCATGATGAACTACTAAAATAAAAGAAAATGGTCGGAAAATTCGAATTCCACTGATAAGGTACTACGATTTATTTATGAAATATGTTACAAAAGGCACACATATACATATATAATAAATTATACGATTTGCATTGTCTCGGTTTACATTGTTGGCTGAAGAAGTTAATTAAATCGATATCCTTCACAAAAGCCACGAAATCAAATGGCATTTTTATACCTTTTTATATCGTTTTATAACTTTTTTGTTTCAATGAAAATATAAAAATTACACTGATTACGTGTAAGCAAAAACATATACCCATATTAATAAAAAAAATAATATCGTTATATTTTAGTTAAAAAAAAAAATTTTAGTTTGGAAAAAATAATAGAAAACGATCATTTAGCTACGATAAATCTGCTACTATGGCAAGGCCGACTGCAATGACGACAAATGCTTTCGTCCTTCCAATTGTTCAACCATTCAGCTGCTTCTGCGCCTGGCTGTCAAAGTAGAAAGTTGGTCTATAATAGCCTCCGTCACCATCAACGCGTCGTTTATATGTCACCTTCCATAAGTATACACGTATACTCTGTCTTGCTCTGAGGCAAACAAAACGGACGGACGCAACAACGGATTTTATGGATCGCGGCCTTAAGTCGTTTCCTTAATTGTCTCAGCAATGAAACGAAATTTGGATACTTGGCTGTTCCAATTTTTTATTTTTTTGAATCACATTGGAATAAAGAAAAGAAGGTAACATTAAATAAAGGGTGTTTTTTTTAGAGGTTAGTGTTTCGAATGGAGATAAAACTGACATTTTGTGGTCAAATCTGGCAACTCTAATATCATTTATGTTCAGTTTGGTTTGCCATTTCATCATGAACAGGTTGACAACAGGCTGGTGGAGTCATTGGGCCATACTTCTTCCGAAATGATGCTGGGGAGTCAGTTACCGTAAATGGAGACCGGTAGAGAGCCATGATAACCGACTATTTTGTTCCAGAATTGGATGGCATGAATATGGATGAGATGTGGTTCCAACAAGACGGCGCTACATGCCGCACAGCGCACGTCACAATCGATTTATTGAAAGAAACATTCAATAATTTCACGGAATGGACCTGTCAATTGGCCACCAAGATCGTGTGATTTGACACCATTGGATTATTTTCTTTGGGGATATGTGAAGTCGCTCGCCTACGCCAACAAACCAGAAACGTTAGAGAACTTGGAAGCCAACATTCGTGGCGTTATTGCCGACATACAACCCCAAATGCTTGAAAAAGTGGTTGAAAATTGGACCTCCAGACTTGTCTTTATTCGAACCAGCCGCGGCGGCCACATGCCCGAAATCATAAGTAAACATTGATGGCATAAAATTATTCTCCCAATAAAGCCAAATTGATGGACATTAAAACGATTTTCTTGTGTTTTATTTCAGTTCTATACCTCTAAAACGCCCTTTATTAGAATTGCGTTTCTCATTAAAACAAATTCCTATTCAAAATTTTCAATTGCTTTAAAAATGCGCAATTAATATCTAAAAAATTAAATAACAACTGACGTTAATTTTACTACAATAAATTGAAGTTGATATCCAACTTTAAAATTGAATGAAACACATACAAATAATGTTAACAGCCATGGTATTGACTTTATTGAAAAGATAATTCTGCCATGAGTGTTTGAACATTACGAATGTAAGCAATCGCGAAGTTCAATTTTCAAGCACCTTATCGACAGCTGGCTCCATATAATGGCAATTAGGCGGCGAATGTTGACTTACAAGTGGTTTGGCGTAAGTCTAGTTATGGTGAAATTACAAAACTTGATGAGAACAAATCATCTTTTAGCAGTCAAAGCTACTGTCACTAGGAACAGTTTGGAATATATAAAAATAGCAAAGCTCAATAAAAAAAGGTACGACTGCGTCATACGAAATTTTTCACTAGGTATATGAGATGAGTGAATTGCTTTAAAAATAATAGTTACATTTGATCCTACCAGTTTTCAAGTTTTTTAAAATGTATTTTACTTTAATATAATTTTGTGTATTTGAATCTACTGGCTTAAGTGCATATTTAACAAAAACGGATCAAAATTGTTTGGCCGATTTCGATAAAACCAATTTAATATAAATTAAAGAAAATCATTATAAATTATAAATACAAAATATAGTGAAAAGGTGGGCGATATGACGCATTGGGTGAAATGGGGCACTCTTATTATCTCCTCAACGAAGTGGATTTTTGTACACATTATATACTCATTCATTGCTTCTTCTCTACTTTTTCACTTGGTCATATTGTCATTTTTTATCCCAATTGGTCATTTTTTCTCTGAAAAGAAAAGAAGATTAACTTTTTTTATCGCATGATGCAAATAGTCTATTTATGTGTTTAATTGAACGCACATAATTATAGGGTTGTGTCCCCAGTAGTCAAACACTTAGTGGCTTACATTTAAGTAATAGTGGGTGCAGTGGCTTAGTGGTTAAGTGCGTTAGACCACTAAGCGAGAGGTCGCTGGTTCAAATCCCGACCTGTACCACCTGAAAGTTTTTATTCACTGCCCCACCTCTTGCGTTCCATTCGTGTCAATAAATATAGCCTCGCGGTCCTATATGGCCCGTTTACGCATACTATCGGGTTTTTCAATAAGAGCGCTACATTTTTATTCCTGTGAAAGTACGTTCGATGCCATTATGTATGGAACTCGATTTCTTTTGCATGGCCACCACGGGCACGCTTGCAGAATTCCAGACGCTGAACCCAATTATCGACAGTTTTCAAGCATAAATCGGCCGATACTGCTGCAATTTCACGTTCGCTATTTGTACGAAGTTCATCAATCGTCGCTGGCTTGTTGGCATAGACCATAGACTTGACGTAGCCCCACAGGAAATAGTCTAACGGCGTCAAATCGCACGACCGAGGCGGCCAAGCGACTGTAGCATTTCGTAAGATTACACGTTCTCCAAACTTGGTTTCCAATAAATTGATTGTGACATTCGCTGTGTGGCTTGTGGCGCCGTCCTGTTCGAACCACAATTGGGGCCAAAAATATTCGGTTATGATTGAACGGTAGCGATTCCCATTCACATTTACTTGCCGGTCTTGATCATCACGGAAGAAGTACGGCCCAAAAACCACACCAAACCGTAATTTTTTCGGGATGCAATGATGACTCATGGAGTACGTGTGGATTGCTGCCTGACCAATACCGCATATTTTGTTTATTGACGAAGCCATTCAGCCAGCCTCATCGCTGAAGATGATTTTTCGATGAAAATTCGAATCATTTTCAAGTTGTTGCTCAGCCCAATTCCAAGCGGCTTCAGTTCTTGCGTCAATTTAATCTTGTAAGGATGTAGGGCAAGATCTTTCCGCACTACGGGCACTTCTTTGTCTGACTGGCACGGGAACATTTTGTACTGTGCCTGTGGATTCAAATTTTTCCACTAGATGCTCAATTGTTGATCTGCTAGGACGATTAATAAATTGGACGTAGCGCTCTTAACGTTGAGGCCACTGACTCCGAATTTCGGTAGTAAATTTTAATAATTTCGACTCGCCATTGGCTCGTATATCTTTCCACCATAAAATGGCAAACCTTACTGAAGAGAAAATGTCAAAAGAGCGGCAAGAAATATGCCGTCGTTTGCTGTCCCTGACGCTTTACTTTTGTAGCGTCCCTGTTGAAAAATGGTGTACCATTTGTTGCATGTAGCACAGCCTATGTTTGTAAGGTCATCATCTTAGTGTCAATCTGTCATCATTCATACTATCATCTGTGTCGAGCACATCTTCACAAAATTCACAAGATTGTTTTCAAGAGATTTTGTCAAGTTTTCCTTTTCATTGGATAATTTCACTTCATAAAAATTGTAAACTCTCTTGGACCCATTACTTTTCCTGTCATGGGGGCCAAAAAAAAATGCGAGTAGGGTCATCCACAATATCTTTGGCGTTAATTTCAATTAAATAGTTTTCAAAATCTCGGAACTGCTTTCGAATCCATTTTTCAGTTACAACTGCCCTACATAAAGATTCAGATAGCCATACTCAGCTTAACTATCATCTTTGAGTTTCGTCTTTAACTATTTTTTGAGCCACATCTAAAAGCGCATTTATTTTTTGGGGAACGCCGCATTTGGAATAATCACCGCACTCTTTAAAATCATAACACATATTTACAGTTTTTTTAGCGTTGACTATACTAAATAGTTGAAAGTTTCACAGGATTACGGGAAATAACACATTCAGAATTTCGTAATTGCAGAATTTGAAAATCTGAGATGTAGCACAGTTTAAACGGTTTTCGAATAATACCCTACTAATTAATGCACAAACACTGAATGCATTCATTTGCTTTCGTTGACAATTTTTTTCTACATACTTGTTGTGCCTTTTAATGTTTTTTAATCATAACTCAAAATAACATATGATCTGTAAATGTATAATGCTCAAATAAATGTGATATTATTCTTTGTTTCCAAATATGTATTTCGGACTTAAATTAGTTTGGTCATTTTTATTTTCAATTTTGGGCACACTTTCGTTTTTTCAAGTGGCAAGTGTGATATCTACTTATTATCTTTAGTTTATCGCGAGAACTTAAAGGACGAAGAAAGTAACTGAAGCATTGTTTCCAGGAAACAAAATCAAATAAAAAAATTAGTGCCCGTTTTTCCCCAAAAATTATTTCAAGTCTTCTCTAGTCTAATAAATGCGTGAAAATTCATAAGATACCTATAACAACATAGAGATGGTATATCAAGACCGGATGCGATAAAAAACGGAATGGTCCTATCTATGCGACGAACTCGAAAAAAAATGTAAAAATGTAAGGCTATTTCAAGAAGTTCAGAAATGTGGTCAAAAGTTGTCAAAAGTGGTCTCATGATATACATATGCCCACGTGCAACATACTTAGTTTGATATTTTTTAGGTTATTGATATCGTTTAAACAAGGATAAATCCTGTTTTTATTTTATTAAACCGTACTACGCTTAGCTAAACTTTGAATTGCCTTGGGTTTCGCGCGAAAATTTCTACTTGTAGCTCAGCCTACTCTTCGGAAGAGTACATGTAATTTTGAAATCGACTCATTAAATTAAATATTTCTCTATCAAAAAAAACTTGACTCTATAGCACCCTTCAAAAACGCCAAACGAAATAAATCAAAATTCAAAAAATGTTGCATTATTTTCATTAAGATTCCTCATTACGTCTCAGGTACTGTTGCAATAGGCGCCTGCCTGACGAAAAGCACTTACCCCGAGCGGAGCAACGAAGTTTCGTAAGCGGTACCTACCGCTTGCAGAAAGAGGGTTGAAAACTCTTAATACCGCGTAGCGGGTCACCAAGGTACTATTTAAAATTTGGCATTATTTTGTTTGACAATATTTCACGTAGACCACACGTAGACCAAATTCAGACTTTATATAAAACACGCGTAGGTGTTACAGCCCCTAAGATGTATAGAAAATCTGATACTCATTTGCAATTTCATTCAAGCTTTTCAGATAAAACCAATCTGCTAGCTACGCACCTTGAAGCTATCTGAACGCTTTTAATCGTATAGAATATTCCAGGGACAAGTCCATTTTGCACTCGTACTACTAGCAAGAGTATAATCCAACATCTCAACAATTATATAAATTCGCTTATTCAGAAAATGTGTTTTCCATGCTAGCAAAACTTCTGCGTAAACTTTTCTATCTATCATAATGCTTTAGAGCTCTTCAGGAAGAAATTAGCCTTTTTCCAGCCCAGTTACTGTCCTTTCGGTAACCGACAAAATGTCCTACTTATGTTCCTTTTTTTTAAATTTTTTCTTAATGCATACTAACGCATTTGACACGTTAGTATAAATGTTAGATCGTTTCGCTTGGTATGTCACTTTAAAAAGTTTGACATGAAGCTTTTTTTGTGTTCCCAGGCCTCATTATCCTACTCCTACTATCTTACTACTACCCTGTCTGCTACTTCTATCGGTTTTATCACAATATAGTTTCGTGTACTTTTGGGGCGGTGCCGTGCAGGAAATCCATTATCCTGACATTATCCATAATGATCCAGTGTAATGTTTGTGTCATCATGACAGACGTCAAAAACCTACTCGTCGTCGCCACTGTCCCCATAATTGTTTACACCTCTTTAACTACTGTTCCTTTTGTTGGCGCTGTTTTGTCCAGACGAAATTTTCAACGTGACAGTTCAACTTGCTCCGTGACTCTCCTAAAATATGTTTGACTTTATAAGAAACACTAAAACTGTATTGGTAAATAAAAGACGTCCGCAAAAGTGACATTGCACTATTTTTCTGAATGAAATATCAGCAGAAACATGGTCTGTTTAAGTTACGTAGGTTCGATCTACACACATCTAAATCAACGAAGAAGACCACAATATAAAGAATTCAGTAGCAGAGGTCAACAAAATCAGTTCGTGTAATCGAAATAAAACCATTACCATTTTTCGGTGGCGAATTTCATGCTGTTCTCCTTTGATAACGCCGTTTCTACATATTATTAATCACTTGCACGATAAGCACCCTGCATGAATTGCTACAACATAAGAAAAAGAAACATTTTAACGATGCGTCATTTCACAATTTGAGCAAATCATTCGTCATAATTAAAACACATACAGTTGGAATAAAATAGTTTTGTATATTTGTAATTCGTGTTTTGAGTAATTGTTCTGTCTTTTATGAATTGACTTAGATAAAATTCGAGATCACAGAGATAAACTTAAAGATATTTTACGAGATAATTTATGCACTTTCATAGTGCAGAGTTCATTGTATTTTTAATCCAATCCACGAATGCTGACACCCTCACAAAAACAGACGGAGCGTTTGCTTGACCGCACGGCATCTTGCCCCAGGACACAATTCCAATGACTGTCGATTGGCCAAAGTACATACTTCTTTGAACTAGTGGTCCTCCCGAGTCTGCGGTACAGATGGTGTTTCCTCCGTCCAGCGGCCCAGTGCAAAGATTTGTTTCATGCAATGACCGCCCGAGTTGACCCAAGACTTTTACGCACAAGTCGAGATCCAAAATTGGCATATCTGTAGCCTGAAGTTGGTGCGGGAATGATGGCACCTTTGTTGCAGATTTATTTCCCCAGCCGTATAGGGTAGCTCCTCCGTGGGGTAGATCATCCTGGACTGGCAGCTCAACGGGTTGCACAAAGTTTGTGAATTGAAGGGGTGTTTTCGTGTAAATCAACGCGATGTCATACGGATTAACGCCGCCGCAAAACAGTTCGTGTATGACGTAGTGATCGATGGTGCGGCGTTGGATGTTTCCGCCCTCCTCCTTGCAATGTATATCATGGCAACCGGCCACCAGAACTAAGTTCTTGAGTACATCCTTCGACTCCAAGCAGTGGGCTGCTGTCAGTATCCAATTTTCATTGATGATTGTTCCTGCACAGCAGTGTATAAGTCGGCCACAATCCGTCTTCAACTGAATAGATACAATGTATGGTGCTGAGTGTGGACGAGCCTCGCGTCGGGCCAAAAATTCGACCGGCCAACTACGACGGTGTTGGGCTCTTTTAATGTAATCCAGGTGCGGGTGCTCCCTGGCCACAACATTCGACGCTGCGACTGTCATTACGAGTACGATAAGTAACAAAAGTGTGAATAAAACAATAATTTGTTGAATGGAACTGATAACATTTTCAAAAGCTCCCCGGTTTTACTAAAACTGCGGACGTTTCCTCAAAAGTGCTCGCGAAACGAATTCTACTTTGACTATGCGTTGGCTGCCACTTATCGGGTTTCTTTTATAGTATGCGCCAGAGTTACCTTACAATAGAATTTAAAAGTGTCCAAAAAGGTGGCTGGTGAAGCTAAAAAGGGGATCTCTGTACTACCAGCTCATTGAATCCGCAGCCACCAATTCTTGGAATACGCTTCATTCAGGTTGTGCACATTTTCTAATGGCCTACAGCGACCTTCACATGGGTCAGTGAAAAAAGGTTAGGTTTTACCGAGGGATTTTGATAATGCAACCCCTCGTTTACCGTATACTTCAAACTATTTTTAAAAAAAGGTCCCGAGATGGACTGGAAAAAGTCGAGCCCTGCTGGGTTGCAAGACACAACTTTGCCAAATTGCCTCTAAAGTGGCCAAAGGGTAACCCAGATTTGCCCTCACACTCCAGTGGCGCTAGTGAGTAAGCGCACAACTGTATTTGTATATTTTATCTGCGCGCGTACGTAATTCAATGAGTTATACGCTCTTATTGGAGACCGGAGGTAGAGATTTTGCGAACCACCTTGCTCATGATTGAACGAAAAAGTATTTTTTATTACGAATGTATTCGTGGAATATTGACAGTCAGTGTCTCAAATTCAAATTCCAATAGATGAGCAATACGAAACACGAATGTTTAAACGTTGAGCATATTTTCGCAAGGTGCTTCCCGTTCGAGCATTCTAGGGAATTTACGTAGTTTTTATTTATCAGAGAGACATGACTGAAAAGAGGCACGCGCTGATAAGAATGTTTTTTTTTTTAATTATTTGGAGAGTATAGTGCTTCTTTATATTAGTATGAGTGCGTCCATATTAGAAAAGAGCGGTACAAAGTTCGCATGGACTTCTTAAGTGGCACATCCATCACAAGTACTTAAAACACGTGTAGACTTGTGACAATGGTGTAATTAAGATATGTATTTTACGATGATGAAATTGCTTCAATATGAATCTACCAATATGTATGTCTCCCATCTATGACATAGTTGCGGAACTATTCTTTTGACCACGTCGAATTTTCGTAATCGCTTAATTAAATAGGTTACATGATACCTAATAGGAAAAAACTTATCATTTAAATTTATATTAGACTAGAGTAGGGTAGGTTAGGTTGGGTTAGGTTTTCGAGTTGGTGGAAAGAGCTCTCGCTATTTCACATTACTCAGATCCCAATTGACATATTCTGATAACCTTTTGTGAAGTATTAGCTGAATTTTGTGGGTTCCTAATGATGTCCTTTCTCCTCATAATTACTCTAGCCGGCCTAATGTCACAGAAACGTGTAGAGATTCAAAATATGTAACTTTAAGTGTAAAAAAAAAAAATAATGACCACTTTCAAAAATGATCAATCGGTTAAGTTTTTATTAGTGTCATTGGTTCCCAGAGTTTAGGGAGATGAGAATTTGTAGATGGACAAATATGGCTACAACAGATTGTTTTTTAAACATCGTATCTGCCCTATTGTACGTTCGCCTGAAACCATTTTTTTAGCGCACTAAATGAACTTTGGATACTCTAAAGCGACACAGTGGGTGCATTAGGGAAGTGGAGGATTAGAGAACCAATAAATGTTGGTTTTAAGTGGCAGAAACCGTAATGTGATTCGTCTCCTTCTTTGCTTTTATCGACCAGGTTATGATCAGAACAGAGGTAGCATTTCACATTGGTATTGTACGTTAAAAAAAATCAATCTTCATATTTCACTTTTAGTCCGAATATAGGATTAGATGTGAACGGATGTACATCCCTAGCCTGGCGAGGATTTCGGTTGAATTATTGTAGAGATTGAATGCAACTGTGTATTTAGTTCGAGCACTTTTGATGGAAGTAATGATAGGCAGGAGACATTGCGACGATAACTAAGAGGGTCAAGCGATTTCGCGCTTGGACTCTATCAGTGCAGATTTAGGCCAGGAAAGTCCACACTTGACAAAATATTTATGCTACAGTAGATCCCGGAGAAAACTCGTAAAGTGAAGATCCAAACTCACCACTTTTTACCAATTTTAAAGCAACATATGACAGCATCTAAAAGAATGGTACATACAGAATCATGCGTAGTTTCGGCATACCTACCAAACTCGTTCGTGCAGGATGCCGAACGCCGGTAACGACCTAAGCGAGACCTTTGATGTCAAAATAGGATTTAGACGCACTGTTATGTGATACCATTAACATCATTCTTGAAAGAATTATGCAAAACTCACATGCCAACATAAAAGTGTACGACCTTTCAAAAGTCTGCTCAATTACTTGCATACGCCGAGGATATTGATAGAACTCAGCGATTTGTCAGTAGGGTCTTTCCAAAAATGGATCCAGCAGTAAAAGAGAGCAAAACAAAGTGTATTCGGTCAACAAAAAGAGACGCAAAGTTGACAAATCGGCCTGAATGTCACAATCACAAACCAGATAGTTAACTCAGAGGGAGAATTGAGGGACTCCCTCAATGGTAAACTGAGCTGTCGTAGGAGTTATATAAGAATTATATAAGAATTTTCGTGCCAATCAAATGAAAAGCTTGCACACTTTGAAGGAATTATATGGGTTTATAGGTGGTCAAGGGCTATGAAGAGTTGGCTACCTATTTAATTACTTATCTGTGGTCACAATCGACAGTTATAATCTAACTCGGCTCTGCTATTACATCCGAAGACGACATCTTTTCAAAAATCCAACGAACAATAACGCTTGTCTATCGCCGTTTGTTTGAACTCAAAAGGCAACTATTTATGTGGTTTGACCTCTCCCGAACAACTAAGGCTCTATAATGTTTATTATCATTTGAAAGAACATTCTTTGGCATTTATTTTTTGAAGATTATGTCTATCAAATGTTGGCCGTTGCTACGTCGCAGATGGTCCATCCGTTGAGTCCAATTTTCGATCACTTGTTCGAGCATTTCGACTGGTAACTGGCGAATGACACGCGTGATGTTTTCCTCCAAGGCCTGAATCGAAGCGGGTTTGTCGGCATAAGCTTTTGACTTTACATATCCCCACAGGAAAAAGTCTAACGGTGTGATATCACACGATCTTGGTGGCCAATCGACCGGCCCAAAACGTGAAATTATGTGCTCACCGAAATGTTCTCGCAATAAGTCCATTGATTGATGCGATGTGTGGGAAGTGGCGCCGTCTTGCTGAAACCAAATGTCGCCGAGATTACGAGCTTCAATTTGAGTCATCAAATAGTCGGTTATCATGGCACGATATCTGTCGCCATTGACGGTTACGTTCGTACCGGCATAATTTTTAAAGAAATATGGACCGATGATTCCACCGGCCCATAAACCACACCAAACCGTTGTTTTTTCTGGATGAAGTGGCAGTTCTTCAATCTCTTCAGGTTGTTCTTCGTCCCAAATGCGGCAATTTTGTTTGTTTACATACCCATTGAGCCAGAAATGGGCCTCATCGCTAAACAAAATTTGCCTCGAAAACGTCGGATCTTCTTGGAACTTTCCAAGAGCACATAGAGCGAAGCGATGTCGCTTGAGAAGGTCGAGCGGCTTCAGTTGTTGCACAATCTGTATTTTGTACGCTTTCAATTTAAGATCTTGACGTAAAATGCGCCAAGTCGTTCCATATGTCAGTCCGAGTTGCTGCGAACGGCGCCGAATCGACTCTCTACGGTCTTCGTGTACACTCTCAGCTACGGCCGCTATATTTTCTTCACAGCGTGCTGGACGTGGTCTATTCGGTCGAATATTATCCACTAATGATTGCTGGGTCTCAAAATGGGTGATGGTGTTGCGAATAGTACGCTCAGTAGGCCGATTATGTTGACCATAAGTTGAGCGAAGTGCACGAAACACATTCCTCACAGAACGTGAATTTTCATAATAAAGTTGAACAATTTGTAAACGTTGTTCACGCGTAAGTCTTTCCATTATGAAATGCCAAACAATACTAAACAAAAATAACATGACAGCATGACACGACTCACATGTGATCTGTCAAAAAAGGCTATTGAAAAAAGTATCTCTACTTGGATCACCCGTTATTAGGTTTAATGCTAAATGAATAGGCCTTATGCAGGGAGTTTCTTTTTAAAAATGCAATAAAATGAACAAAATTAAATTGTTTGCATGTGTATGGCTTTATTAGTAAGACCAAACAGTCACATTAATTATGGAACATCATTGCTTGGATGATATTGGCCTTAAGTGCTTGAATCGTTTCCAGATTGTTGTCATAACATCAGTCCTTCACGGTTTCCCACAAAACAAAATCCAAAACAGTCAAATCGCAGGTCCGAAGCGGCCAATTGCCATCGCCAAGACGGATAAACACGGTTTGGAAACTTGGTGCGCAAAAGTTCGATTGTGTCATGGACAGTGTGGCATGGCGCGCCATCCTGCATTAACAAGAGGTCGTCAAAATCCATGTCTTCAATTTCAGTAGAAAAAAGTCGGTTAACATGCTCTGTAACGCCCACCGTTGACCGAAACGTTGTTCCCAGCCTTATTTTCGAAGAAAAATGGTCCAATGATGCCACCACTCCACAATCCGCACCAACAGTCAGCCCCTCATACCAGGCTCACGAACTTTTTGCACACTCGTGCGTACAGCAGGCGCGGTGAGTGCTTAACTTCGGCCAAAACTTTTTTCAAAAAACGCACTGTTTGGGCTAGACAGCACTCACTTTGGAAATAAGTTTTTAATATTTGCCAACGTTATTCAAGCGTAAAGCGACTCATTTCGTTCCGCGGAGGTATGATACCGAATATCTGTCAAGCATTCCAGCGGGAAGCAGCTGTCTGTGTCAAAATAACCTATGATTTAAGAAGAAACCTCTGGATGGCCCACCCTTTATGTACTTCATTTTTGTTATAAAAGTAAAAAAAACAATCTTTCTTCTCGGAAGTTACAGGTTCAAACCCCAAAGGGGAACGAGTATGTATGCCAAACTATTACTTAAAATGAAACAATACATATTTTTTTCAACCACTTCACTAAAAGAGAAAGAAAGATTTCTGCTTGGAAGCACAATGAACAAGTAGGGTGTCTGAATGCTTGTAGGACATCAAGACAAAATTACGCATCCGATACTTAGTAATAAATAAAACTTAAAGATAAAAAAAATCTGGCATACACTCCCTCATCTGTGAGCGTATCGAAAATTGGTAGCAACAATAAATAGTCAATGATTCATAGGGCTTTGCCACCAATTCACTTTTCGTGTAGATAAATGGAATTTAAACACCTGCCTTCAATGTTATAAAATTTAAACAATTCGAGTGACTTGACTCGATTGATTGAACTCGAATTTCAAATAATGCCACCTTATTTACAACATGGAGACAAAACCAAAAATAAATTTTTAATTTAATCAGCAATAGCAAATGCATATAGCTTATTGTCACGAGACCTTTTGATTTCCATTGCTTAATCGCTCTTGTTTAGTACAATTATCTTTATAAATATTTGTGTACTTTTCTAATCAGAAATATGAACCATAGTAAGTCTATAAGAACAAACATATCTACGGGTTTTAAACGATAAGCTATCAAGAAATATTTAAAGACAGTGGGAAACAAGAAAAAGCTAAAATTCAAGACTCTACATGTTCGGCTAAGTTTCATTACCAACTAATCAAAGGTTAAAAATGATTAAATTGTTAGTGCTTAAGAACGGCTGATACCTCTGTTGGCAGCATCGACTGATCGCTAGGGGCTGTCTGCTGGAGTCTTATTTTAATGCTGTTATCGGGTATTGATTTCAAGTTGATTTATTTATTGCGATCGTTATCGACAAATTGGAGAGCTTAAACTGAGGGTATTTGGCAGAGGCAATTAAGTCAATTTTTGTATTGGAAAGCCTTTAGTAATAGATACAATTAACAGCCACTTTATTTTGTTCATGACACAATAATTGCTTGCCGAAAGCTTCGTAACTCGTAAATAAATTTAAACTTTCGAAAACAAGTTTCTCTCTTAAAAAATGACAGACAGTGGTGGATTTTAAAATAAATACGATCGGGCGAAATGCTTATTCGACTCAAATTGTTGCACATTTTAATAATTTTTCTTAAGTTCTTGAATAGAGTTAGATAAGCTGTAGTTACGGGAGCCCGACTCTCAATGAAATTGTCTGATCCAATTGAACAAATAAACCATAATTTTTTATAACATTATGTTTCGGTTGAAATGACTTTTTTGGCTGATCCGGTGTGCTTTAAACATTAGACATTTTCTAGCTAAAAAACGTCCGAAGCCTAGCTAAGCCATCGACGAACAAACTGCCGTTAAGGAATCACTTTTAACGCAAGAAAATGTTTTAAGGCCTCCGATGCTGTGTTCTTTAGAATTTCGCATTTGGCTGTCGACATTTTTAACCCTAAAGACAGAAATAGTCTCATAAAACGTTTGCGAAGAGACATTATGGCACTTTTTCATTAAAATTGCACGATTTCGTATGACACGATGTCACACTAATTTTTGAATATATTTAGTACAAAAATATTTCTTAAAGTACCACATTTTTTACGGCAACACTTACATGTACCTACTTCCAACATTAACTTATTTAGGCAACTTCTCATCTGCCAAATCACTTTATAGTTTAAACCATTTTGTATACCCTATCCTAAGAGTATATTAATTTTGACTTTGGAATTTTGAATTTGGAATATATACTCCCTAGGTTTCCAAAATGGTAAAGAGTTAAAATTTTTAAAATACGCCCACTGCCACGCCCACAATTTAGAAACAACCGTTTTAAAGCTAAAGTTAGAGAGATAAAGTTTTACAACCTTCACAAGATATGTAGGAACTGTCCACGTTTATAAGTTTGTCATATAAAATTTTTTACCAGGCCTACCTTTTGTGGGCGTTTTTAAATATAATGCAATTTTCTTCGAAAATTTTCATAGAAATCGAAAAAAATGAATGAATGAAAATTTAACAATATATTTAGCCAATATTTTTTCTAATATATCGCCCATACAAAGTTTTTGGCCACGCCTACTTTTTGGGGGCTTTTTTTCCAAAATTTTTTTTTTCTTTAAATTTCATAGAATGAAATAAAATGCTATCCATCATCTTCTTAATTATTTTTTTCTTTAGCGTACATAAGGATAAGGATATGGTATCCTTCTGTTCGCCTCAAGCCTTTTCTTATGTTTTATTTCATTTTGAGTTTGTTCAATCATTTCGAGTTTGTTAAAAACGGAGTTACAGTTTGGCGACAATAATTTTTTATAGAGAGGTCAAATACAACCTTTATTTGTTATATATTATCTTGCCCCATTGAGGCGGGAGGTAGGTATATAAATATTGTAGGCAGTTTTTTGGAAAACTGGAAAATTAAAATACACTTTTTTACATTTTAAGTCATAAACTGATGTAATATATCATTTCTAATGGATTGCAAAGTCAGTGAAAGTAAGTAAGCGTAAATTCGGTAATTTTTTGCCTGGTTTTAACGCTCCGCACACTTTCTCTAGAAACGCAGAAGTCCCACATAAAGTTTGGTCGAAACAAGTACAAACTTACAAAAAGCTATTGAAACGTGCTGCTATCGGTTTTGTGCATGGAGAATAAGTCCTTCTACGCTTTAGAAAGTGGTTTAAGTGCATTAATTGAAAATAATTGTGACATATATGTTTGTTTATACCCTATCCTAAGGGTATATTAATTTTTAACAAATTTCAGAATAAGTAATTCACCTCGCAAGGTACGCATTTATTTCCCTTGTATTTTTAGTTTAATTCAATAACTTCTCTTTCGATAGTAATTAAAAAATTATTATACGGAATTGCGTTTTACTGTGTTTATGGTGTGTAATACTAAGTTTAGTATATGCAGAACGTCCGGCGAATATTCTCCCATAACATTTTTTCATTGAATGAAACTCTTGTTTTTCTTGAAGATGAAGAGGAAATTGCAAGGAAGGAGGACGAAATTGTTTTGAATTATTTGCATTATGCCTGCATGTGCCCCAGGTACCTCAACACAGCCCAGAATGTCTTCCACCTGCTCTCGAAAACCCTGAAGAGTTCAACCTACAGCAATCTGCTTTACAGTCATTTTAAAAATTTTTTGACGACGAGTTTTTCGAACTATTTCTTTGCGAAAGCAAAAGATAAATATCCCAAGCACAAGTGAATTGTAATATAAATTCAGGTACCACGAAGAAGAATGTACTGGGAACGAGAGAAGGATATTCATATAGCAGTGACAATTACAAGGGCTGCATTTAAATATATTTTTTCGAATATTCATTTAGTTGACAACGAAAAAGAAATGTCCTTACAAACAACGAGGTTAATTTATTTGTTTTAATATTATCATTTAAAAAAAGGTGAGAACATCATTGAAGAGGTCCTTGAAAACAAAATATAAAGTAAATGCAAAATCAAAATTCATTATTATCCAAATGTTCTCCGTTACAATGTATGTTTCCTTGCGAAAGCAAATTTTATAAAATATCCACTACAATTCCAAAATCTAAATAGGGTTGTCTTTGTTTTATATTGTTTAAACAATGTTCACATGTAAATGGTTGTGCATTTTTCGTACACGTTCTAAACAAGAAACATACATCATTCAATCCATCACCAAATCCTACGGCCACTTACACCTCGAACTGTATACAAATGATTCCTACACAATCGTATACCTTCCACACAAATTATTTTTCTTACTGATCATTATCGGTTGCACATACACTTCAAAATCCTGAATTCGATTTTTTTAAAAAAATAGTTAGAGCTGTTTTTGAGAAATCGAATTTAATTTAAATTTAAGAAAATCGTTATATAAAACAAAAAATTTAATTTTTTTTTTTCAAAAATCGGAGTATTCAAATTTGTTCGACTTTATAGTATAAAAAAACTGTTAATGTGTTTGATGTTCCCTTTATTAGTTTTCGATATATTGCCGGTTTTATAAATTACCGTTAATCGATTTTTTTTCCAAACCTGTGTAAGCAGAATTTTTTAACCCATCCCAAACATACATAGTACAAAAGAAAACCGAAATCCTTGGAACCACTTTTGAGAAAAATAGTGATAAGTGATTTTCACAAAAAAAATTGTATGGCAGGTACCGTTATTTCAAAAGATAAAGCAAAAAATAAAAATATGCCCCGAGATGTAACGCCAAGAACCTTCTATACGAACTTTGAAGCAAATCCGTCGAACCGTTTCGCCATACGTCGCCCGGACAGACAGACAGACCCACGGACGGCATTGGCCGACCCATTTTTTTGGACTTCTCTATAGTCGTAATATCATCGCTCATACTCAGTTTGAGTTCGAAATTTAGTATACTAATGTATACGAGAAATTTAAAAATTAAATGACATTTCCATACAAAACGGCACTTCCAAGCGGGCACTAAACAACTTCCAAGCGCGTTTAAGTTAAACAACCTCTATTATAAGGTTTTTGCGTTTAGAGGCATTATAAAGCAAGCAACTTTGTACACTCTTTAATATACGTTAAGAAATAAGGTTGTTACCGAAAATATTTCGTACAGATTTCAACTATTTTGTATTGGGGCCTAACCCGACGGCAACACTCACAACAAAACACTATAGAAGTTTTTTGAAAGCCAGAAATCGCTTCTTTTAGATTGCATACATATTTTCAAATAAATTTATATCTACCAATAGTTTTTGAAAATAGTATCTCCTTTCAAACCAATAGAATTTTATTTTCAATATTATGCAATTAGACAGAAAAATTTGCTTCTACTATTTACTGCGGGTGTTGTGTTAATTAAGGTATCGCAAGTGATGTGCCTAAACCACACCTTACGTTCTCTACTAATTAATCATTAACATATTCCATTGTTATCCCTAAATCAAAGCGCACTTCATCCGTAGAACATAAAACATTTGATCCAAATAAAATAGGGGTTGCCATAATTAAAACGTACCAAAACTCTCTATTCATGTGTAAAGATGTTCAATCCTTTCGAATAGTGTCGTAAATCTACTCTACTCTTTCTTCTTGTTAACTGATTTTAATTAAAACAGTCGGCACTTGCCTATGTTGCCTTCACTGGTCTGGTACTCCAAAAAGGCGTTGGGAGTAGGGAGTTTCACCCAAAAAAAAAAACAAAAAAACAAAAACACCGCAGAGAAAACAGACATAAATAAAACCTATCTCCTGCTCTATCATGAGAGAAGATGGGTGCGGAAGGGTTATTACGACTTCGCAGCTAGCATATCTTCTAAAAGGACCAAAAAACATTATTCTCGTAAAGTAATTAAAGAATTTCAATGACATTCATTGTGGAATGGAATTTATTAAAGTAGAGAATGAATAAAAAAAGGTTGTACTCTCTGAAAGCGAACTGGCATCAGATGGCCTAAGTATGTACATTTGTTTACTGACTTTGTTTACTAACATTTTGAATAAATTAATTTTTTAGATTGGAAACTTCAGTAAACAAAAGGAACAGCTGGAATAGACATTTAAAATATCATCAAATTTATCATCATATCAGGCAAGTCACTCGACCAATTGTTATATTGATTGACATATAGAAACATGTGCAACATAGGTTACGAGATATTGATGGTTGAGCACGTGTCGAGATATTGGAGTATATGGTAGGTGTTTGAGAAATTTTTGTTAAAGACTAAACGACAATTTTCGATGAATTTTCAGAAATTTTCTCCACATGTGATTCATGTGCGTGTCCACATGCAACTATACAGGACATGTGTCTTAGGAATTACCAATATTGGCTATATAAAAAACATGCATATTTCCTATAGATCCTTAACCCTAAATCCGCATATTTCCCAAAATTCGAGCAACCGGAAGTTGCCAAGGCTTCTTTTCGTTGAGTTGATGGAAAATTAACTCCTTAACTTCCTCGAAATTGCTGCTATCAAGAGTGACACTTTGTCCTAGTCGGTTGACAGATGCTTATTTGTTTGTTGATAGCAATCCTGTCCTCATTCACTTCAAGGCCAATTAACTTCGAATGTTTCTTAATATAAGTGAAATCTTCTATAGCGGCGCTTTGGACTATCCTGCCGTCTGCACTATCTGCTGAGGAACAATATTAGAGAAGTCACATGAGTCACACATCACCTTGTCGAAATCCGGTGCATATTTGAAAGAGTTCAGATAAGCTGCTGCCAATCAACTTGTTCTCAAGCGTAAAACGACATTGTTGGATAAGTTCTGCCGGTCCGGATACCACACTGGTACATGCTGATTCTTGTTTTGCAAAATGGCTTAAGACGTTTACACGTTGGAAAGGATCTTATATGCAACATTTAGAAGGTATATGCCTCGATTTTCTTGTAAATGTGACAAATTGAGCTGTTAGTCCAGTTATCGGGCATGCTTTCTTCTACCCAAATTTAATTGATGACTTTGTGCATGCGTCTTTGGTATTCGTAAGCTTTTTTATATCTAAGCCAAGCTCTTCTATACTGGATGGCGGGACTGGTTCTTCATTGACTCGACGATCACTTTCTTTACACCCTCAAAATGCTGCCTAAATACAATATTAATATTTCCTGCGCATTATTGACTATGTTTCCTTAGATATTTCGAAGTGTCTGCGTTCCGGTCTTAAAGCTAGCAGCTGGTTGCTTGGCTTTCTTATAAATAACCCGGATGTTGTTTCAAACGCGAGACTCTTCTCTTTCTATGCTTTCTACTCTAATGTATTTCAAAAAAATGTATTCCCATAGCTTAGTATGTTTTAATAAACGATCGGGCTCCTGAACCGGGAGAACCATTATTCGCTGGCATCCGCGAATACTCGTTCTCTAAAACGGAGGTTCGGTCTTTGTTTCGTGTTGTCCTACAAGACCCATCTTTTTCCTCGTTCGTCAATATCCGAGAAATCCTCGGTCACGACAAGCTGTTAGCGACTTATGCTGGCAATTTCGTCTGTATACCCGAGTAGCTAGACTGATATGTTGAAGGCAGTATCTTCCGTGTTGACACCCGACCTGCACATTATATGCTTAAGATCAAGATTACAGAAATCTCAAGAAATCTGATCTCCTTTTCGAAATCTTTTGATTTCCGTAGAAAATTTGTCGTTCGGATTGGGCATTCAACAACTACAACTACATTTCCATTTGTTCCAAAAATACACGCTGGTTTTAGGTTTTAGGTCTCTAGGTTTTAAGTCTCTATGGACTTTCAATTCCCATGATGGCTCTCTCTTTCTCTTTGCAACAACAAGATTTATTTAAACAACAGCTTGAACTCATGGTTCTATTATACCAATTACATTATCGCGTTTTCGAAAACAGACCCTCAAGCGCCTACAAAGTGGAAAAAGTTTATTCGTTGCATTTCAACTCCTCAAATAAAACTTTTATTTCATTTTCATTTCAATTATCATAAAGTAAAACATCAAAGCAAAATTTCTAAGAACACGCAGTAACTTTTTAAAGTGCCACTCGGAAATACCAATTCTTTCAGAATTCCGAAATCTACCCAAATTTCTTTTTTTTTGTTGATAAAACACATGCCTCTAATACATGGATAGCACAACAACAAGAACCCTAACACTTTATATTAAAATAATTTCCATATATAGGTGGCGTACTTTGCTTAAGTGGCGCTTAAAGTTAAGTTAGTTGTGATCCTATTCCACCAAATTAGCGTATAAAGGACTGTAGCGCGACATAAAGCAAAGTACGCCACCTGATTCGCGGTCCTCCTCTACTGCACTGTTCCTTGGGGGTGGGCTCGAAGATTTTTCGTGCTGAAGCATTGGTGTCCATGCCTTCTACATGACCCAGCCATCTCAGTCGTTGTACCTTCATACTATTTTGGCTATGTCGCGTTACAGTCCGTACAGTTCGTCGAACTGTCACCTCATGCACACCTCATTTTTGCGCTTCCTCCTTGAGTTGTGCACTATTCTTTTAAGAACTTTGTTAAAGAAGACGCGCATGATAGCGCATCGCCTTGTCTGAATCCTTTTTTGGCATCAAATGCCTGGGGGAGATCTTTATCGATCTTGATGGAGTAGCATGTTTTCTTCATCATAGAGCTCATCCCTGTAAATGCTGTCATAAGCGGCCTTAAAATCGAAAAAATAGGTTTTGGGCTAAAGCCACACTAATATGGACTAAACGGTTGTTGACAATCGGCTTCAGGCATGCACACTTTTGTGTGCATATACATTATACGCCGTATTAAGGCAGAGGATATGTTTCTTGATCCTTCTCTTGAGGACCGGCAAACAATTACATTCTGAGGTTACATTCATCCATCATTTTGCAGATGAGTTAGAACTAGCTCCTTGACAAGTCATCGCTCCAGCAGCTTTGTTGAATTTAAGCTTAAAGATATGACTATCCTCACTTCGTTCAAGTCAGGTGGGCGGAATCGTTGGTATCCTTTGGCCAAATTGATTGGTCTGCCAAATAGCGGAATTCGTTTCTTCGTCGCCGTTAAACAGCCTGCAGAAACGATTTTTCCATATCCTCAGCCTTGACAGGTTCTTTTTATCTTTTTGTAAAATTTTCGAACTTCATTTCTGCAGTAGCATCTCTCTATGTCCTCGATCGGGCGAGTCTCGTGCTCCTTCATTTTCCTTCTGCGAAGCCAGTACTCATCTTCCCTCTTCTGTCCGTAAATAGCATTGCCACATTATTGATTCCGTGCAAAAATTTGATACATAAAGATTTTTAAAGTTTCATATAAAATTCTGCAAATTCTGTCTTTTGTCCTATATTTATAATTTTTTCAAATAAATTTTAAAATCTGGTAGTATCAATTGTTTCGAAAGGAATGATTGTCAATTTTTTAATATTTTTAATAAAAACATAATTGCCTTAAAATGTTGGTTCCAAGAACTAGATGGGCAACCCTGCAAGAAACTCTAATACACCTCATTACCCATCTTAAGCGCCGCTCGGCGTCGGCCTTCATAACGATTCAAAACTACCAACTTAACTTAAAAAAAATTAAAAAACCGTTTATTTGTTTTGATACAGTTGATACATTTAAAAATCTAAAATTATTATACATTTGATACATTTTGCAAAAGAAAAAGATAAATTTCTTGAAAAGTCAACGGCAACGCTGCTCGTAAAGCTTTGTGAAGTAAATTATCACTCCAGTGCGAGTGTACCAATATATTAAACAACTATTATATGAATTTACTTCAATTTCATCATCACGTTTTCAAAAAACAATCCCTCATACGCCTACAAAGTGGAAAAAGCTTTTTTCTGGCACTTAAACTCCTAAAAGAAAAATTTCATTTTCATTTAAATTGTCATCAAATAAAATATCAAAGCAAATTTCTTAGAACTCTCAGTAACTGTTAAAAGCCAGTCAGTGCCACACTGATATACCGCGATTCTGTGAGAATTTCGAAGTTTTTGTGATATAAACTTCCGAATTACCGTTATCGTGTCTGAACTAGAGACATAAGTACATGGTCGATATGGGTACGATACGTGAGGGTCATAATTTTGCCATCTTATTCAACGCTTGGAAATCGACAGTCGCTGCAAGAGCATTACGTATTTTGGGCGGTACGGATGCAACAGAGAATTAATTTCATTGTTTCACTGCAAATAAAAAGGGCTAAGGGAAATACCCATTACTGTGGCGGAACTACCATAAGCGCCAATTGGGTGTTGACCGCTGCACACTGTCTGACTAATAAGAAAAAAGTACTAAAAAAATCAGTAATAGTAGCAGGAAGTATCTTTATCAAAGGAGCATCGAGTACTGCACAGACGCGCAGCATTGACCGTCACGTGATTCACAATTTTATACAGTAGGAAAAATAGGATCGTCACATGACATCGGATTACTGTACACAAGGACACCATTCAAATGGACCAAAGCTGTGAAGGCAGCTACTTTGACCAATGCTGATACAATACCCACGGGAACTGCCACAGTTTATGGATGGGGAGATCATCGAATGCATCCGTTGCCAAATATCCCAATACTTTACAGGTGCATAACATGAGAAGTGAAGACTTATAATAATTTTCAGGTTACCAGTTCGATACAAATTGTGACACTAGATCAGTGTGCAAAGGCTCTTGGGCGATTCAGCGTCCATTTGCATCCAACGAACTTGTGTACTATTCCCACAAAGAGGAATACCGGCGCTTGCACTGGCGACTCTGGAGGACCACTAATGCAGTTAGGCACTTTAATTGGCATAGTTTCATGGTCAAAAACGCCACATGGACGGTTAAAGTATCCAACCGTTTATGCACGTGTTTCTGCCTTTAACACATGGATATCACAACATCAGGCTACGAAGTAAGTGTTATGTGGTTTAGATAAAAAAATTCGTCAATTCGTCAATAAAATTAATGTGGATTGTTTATAGCCTATCCAAAGGTAATTTTAATTTTGACACCCCTTAACCATCTAATGCCTCTGACCACCTCTAGGCGGGGTTTATCAAAACAGTCCCCACACGTGCCGTTTAAAGTTTATATCAAAACACGTCTGCAGTCACTATATGCCAAAAACGGTACCTGTAACGGTATCTGCCAAAAGTGAACGCGAAACAGGGATAATAAGTTTTTGTTAACAAACACAATTTTTAGTGAGGATATTTTTGCCTTATAATTTGTTGGATCAACATAAAAAAAATATTGGTGAGTAGATAAAAGGTTTTTTCTTTCGAAAAGTGAAAAAAATTCTATTGTTTTAATGTTTTTTTAGTACATATTCGAGTTTTCCCTCGCCCGTCTAGAGTCGGGCAAAGGCAATTATGTGAGTTTTTTGTATGCATCATTATTGATTCAGTGCTTTTTTCAGGTATTTGCGCAATGTCAAGTCGTAGAACATATAACAACTTGTCGAAGCTGGCGGATGACGAAATCGCCGACTTTATGGAGATGATTTCGGTAACGAAGACGACTATGTATTGATACAGTCCTTCCAAGTGCTTTGGAACGAACACATTTATAGCGATCAACCGAGCTGTTATCTACATTATGTGTAACCAAGCTTTTCCGCTCTGCGATCACAAAGGCTATTCCTATTCATTTGAGACTTATTCTGACGCTGGAGATAATGTGATTCCTGATAACGCACCTGATCTGGGAGTTTCGTCGAACGTCGTCGTCGGCTTGTCTGCCAAAATTCCGGACAATGTCAATCACATTTTATACTTCGAAAACTTCTACACCTTACTGGGTTTGCTGACATTTCCCCGAAAATCGTGTGCCTAATATTAAATTGTCGAGCAATGCTGAGCTGAAGTAGGATAAAGTTGAACGGGGCTACTCTGAGGAATTCGTCGCTAACGCTTACGGGATCGACATAAGCAGCGTTTTGTGGCGAGAAAATAAAAGCGTTCGATTGTTTTCTACATTCATATGTAGGTGTAAATCCATTTATCTCTCAGCAAGTTGAAAATACTCCTTTGAAATCCAAACGATGGGATCGAAATCGAAAATCGGATCTTTTACCACCTGTTGGATGTGGCCATGGTAAATGCCTACATACTTTATTATCGTATGCACAAGGGAGATAAGATGGAATTGCCAATATTTCGCTAAGAAGTTACGGAATCGTTGTATTTCATTGAATAATAAAAATGCTTATATTCCAACAGCAGATGTCACTAGTGGTGCAGGGAAATAAGTTTCCTCTTCTTATTTTTGTATGTGTGCTATTGAAAAATGACTACTCATCTGGACCTGATGGCAATGCACCCATTGTTCTTAAAAAATGCAGCCAAGCCTTAGTCCTTATCTTAAGTATTTGTTCGATTTATCCATTAGCACTGGGAAATTCCCTAAGCTATGGAAAAGTGCCTTTATCACGTGGTGATATCACGAATTACAGACCAATTTCTAAGCTTGTATTCCTAAGCTTTTTGAGCAAAAAGTCTGCAAAAAATTAATATTTCTAATGTAGTGTCATTTATAACGAACAACATGGATTTGTAAGAAACAGGTCCACTGTTACAAATTTGTTATGTTTTTTGCGTGCATGCTCTAGTTCCTTAGAAAATAATAATGAAGTCGATTGCATATACACCGACTTCTCTAAGGCTTTCGATCAGCTGTCCCATGAGATAATCAGATTTAAACTCAGGGCGTATGGTTTCCCACCTGTTTTTATAAAATGGATTAATTCATACCTTATGGGTAGGGATTATCATGTCAAATTTAGAGGTTCGTTTTCTGAATCTTTTTCTGCTCGGTCTGGAGTTTCTCAGGGAAGTCACTTAGGCCCTATTTTGTTCATACTTGCTATAAATGATGTTAAAGCCTGCATAAAATCCAGCAATATTTTAATATACGCAGATGATATGAAAATTTGTATATCTGTTAACAATCAGTATGACAGAAATCTTCTCCAAGCGGACATAGATAGTTTTGCCACTTGGTGTGTTAAAAATGGGTTAACTTTGAATGTCAGTATATGACATATTCAAGAAAACGTATTCCCTCTATTTTTCATTATTCTTTATCCGATCATATGCTTTGTCATGTTGATAGTTTTAAAGATCTCGGAATTTTCTTTGACCCCAAACTTAACTTTATTGGTCACATTAATTTTATTGTTAATAAATCAAACTCCATGCTGGGCTTTATTAAGAGGTGGTCTAAAGAATTTGACGACCCCTATGTTACTCAATCTTTGTACAATTGTTTCGGCCGTCCGCATCTAGAATATGCTTCACAAGTTTGGACTCCGTACTACAATATTCACTCAATTCGAATTGAACGTATTCAACGTAACTCTATTCGTTTTGCCCTTAGAGGTCTTCCATGGGATGATCCATACAACCTTCCCCCCTACGGTCAACGTATCAAACTTCTTCAAATGTTACCCCTATCTCAACGTAGGCTGAATAATGATATAGTTTTCCTACAGCAACTTATAGCTGGTAATATAGATGCTCCTGATCTGTTGTCCTCCATTGCATTCAACTTCCGTGGTGGTGCTCACAATTTACGTAGTGTTGATCTTTTAATAAGTGGTTATCATAGGACCAATTATGGCAGGAATGAGCCAATTACTCGCATAAGTAGAATTTATAATTTAAACAATCATGTGATTGATTTGCATGTCAGTAAATTTAAACTGAAAATGTGTTTGCGTAATCATATTCTAGTGTCTTAGTGTTAGATAATTTTTATATCTTTTGTGTTTGTGTTATTAATATATGTTTGCTTTGTGTACGTATTTACTAACACCAGCACTAAATGATTAGCCTGTGGTGCACTTTTGTGCTGGCAAATTTCTGCTCGTGACAGCTGCTTGTAATAAGCACTCCACGACACTGATAGTGTTTGAAAAAGTTCCCATAAGAAAGTGGACTTCGTTTCCATGTAAAGTGGGAACTCGCGAAAGTGGTTTTATGTGGGAACTAAATCCCTCAGTGGACTTAGTGCCAGCAAAAAGACGTGTAAAATGCCAGGATGTAAATCAGAAACCCAACCATGTTGCAACTTGAATCTGCGAAATTCAACCACCAAATCATGTTTTCTTATGTTCCATAAACGATGATATACCATATATAATATATTTGTTCCTTTTCATAACTTTTTCTTTCCTTAAGTTGAATTAAATACTATTTTCGTTTACCTCACCTCTGTATGTGTTTTTTTTTTGTTTTCTTCCAAAGACCTAAGCCTATTTTTAACTGAAAAATGTGTAAACTTCACCAAATTGAGAAACTTACTTCAGATATGTTTTTCTAGTGCGAATATTAGTCTATACTGATTTATTGACACAGATCAAAAAATGAGGCATTGGAGGGTTAATTTTCATCGTAGACTTCTTTAAGGGGAATCATATACATATATACCAGCTCCCGAAATTATTAAATGAAAAAGATGGTAAATTACAAAGTGATATGGTTAGAAAAAAAAACCGTTTTTTTAACAAAATTTTGTCTTCTTTGAAAAGCTCTCTAGGAAATAAAAATAAATGTATAATAAAAAAATTATAATAGGTTTTTCTAGGTACTTTTTTTGTTCTTTTAAATTTTTTAAGAAATTAATAAAATGTCACCCATCATGTTCTTAACGACTTTTCTCTTTGGGGCATATAGTGATATGGATATGGTATCATACTGTTCACCCCTAGCGGTCTGTAACCTTTCCTGATGTTTTTTTTCTTTATAAGAATATAAATGTGTCTCACTAGAAAATATAATTTATTAAGAAAACTCATTACGAAAAAGTTTTATGAATGTTCTTGAGTACCTACCTTTATATAATATGCAAGCAATGACATTCAAAGCAACCAACAAGCTATTGAAATTCATCCTTTCATAACAAAATTTCTTTATATAATTCTAAAGAAATATAACAACAACTAACCAGAGAGGAGAGGTAAGGGATTATTCGACATTATCTGCAGACAGTGTTAATATGTCATTGGACTGGTTTTTCCCATGAAAAATATTTATTTTCCTTATAATTTTTTCACAATGATATATTTTAATAATTTTAAATTAAAACAGAATTTGTATTGTCTTTCATCGCAGCGGCATTATCACTACACAAACAAATTGCATGTGATTGCCAATAAATTAAACAACGAAGGGGTACTAAAATCCACAGCGTTGAGTTCCACCATATGAAGTAATTTCGTTATCAGCCCGAAATTTGAATGACCGTTTTTGACCTAGATGCAGACATTTTTAGAAGCACGTACTTTCATCTGCTAATACTGAACATTTTTTTTAATAAATCATTTACTAACTTGTTTTTTTTTTTCAAATTTTGCTATGACATTTGTGCCCTAAACACAAATTCGCAATTATTTTCGAATCTGGAACTAGTTTTTTTAATAGGGGAAGTATAGAGAAAGTGTACCGATTATGAAATACGCTCCTAATATGGAATAGTTCAATATCTCAGAAACAACGTAACGTATGTGTCCACAAATTTCAGGAAAAGCTTTTCTTTCATAAGCATATTAACTGTCGTACCCTTGTGCATGACGATCAATGCAGACGTGAGTTGTTTTAAAAACAAGTTTATTGGTTAAGTCTCAAAGCTCAGCAAGCCATTTTATAGGTCCGGAACTTATTTCACCTTTCCCTCCTCTTAAAAAAAAACAAATAGGGGAAGGAAATCAGGTTTCTCATGTAAGATCACAGCATCAGCAAACAAAGCTGATAGATATCTGAAGCAACACAGCAGGAAAATGACCAGGCTAAGAAGGGAGAAAATATATTCGAACAACCATCAACAAGCGGCATGCAAATAAAGAAAACGGTAAAAAAGTATGAGAAGAAACAGCAGCCGGACTTGTCTTTCTCATCAGAAAGTAATGGCATATCGCCAACATCGCCATGCAAAGCTCATTTGAAAATATCTAAAACCATGCAGCAGTACAAGGAGCAGGCTAGTAAAGGAGTAACTAATTTTGATCTAACATCAACGAGCGGCCTTCAAACGATGAAGACGGTGAAAAAGTCTAAACAAAATCATCAGCCAGATTCGTCGTCTTCATCAGAAAGTGATGCTGATGACTTTTCGCTTCACTTAGATTCTTCAACTGACTTGCCATCTTCATTGCCAACATGTGATCCTGACGGCCAGGCAGAGTGTGCTTATTGTTTTGGATTGTTTAGCGATGATAAAGGCGGGAAGGAGTGGATACAATGTATGCCCTGCCGTAAATGGTACCATGTAGATTGCTCTGGAGCAAAGTCTACTAATTTTATTTGCGATTTTTGTACTACAAACTGAATTTTGTACAAACACTGCGGTATTCCATATAGAGTTCATTAGTAATCCATATTAGGATCACTTTTTCCAATGTGTTCATTTTGTGTTCTTTTTCGTTTTTTTTTAATTAAATGAAGTGTAATATGTATTTAATTTCTGTTTTAGTTTTTTTTAATTAATAAATACTATTTCCAACCATATACATTAAAAAAAATTACAAAAAAAGTAACGTTTGGTATTCAAGGACGAGTTAGGTTTTCCATAATCGGTGCGCTTCCTCTATAAATAAATATAATGCAAGGCAGCGTTACCGATGGGCGACTTTAGTGGCCATATAGCTAAGCGTTATGGTGTCAGTTCCTGAAGCGAAAACTTTATATAAAATCTCTATTGTTTATTTCCACAAAAAATATGGATATATTTTATGTTTTTTTTCCATTTATCCATTTATCTATTTCCAATATACTTCCATTTGTATGGTTTTGCCTAACCTAGCCTATGAAAATACTACTGACTGAAGGACCATATTGCAACAGGTATCCGGGGAATGGAACTCTGACATTGTACTAACAAAATTGAGGTAAGTAGATACATAGTTCTTTAAAATGCAAAATACTCCGTTCCCTCTATTTTCGATCTAGGACCAATATTGTGTATTATTTGTCATTGGCCCCTTTTATAACTTGTGCCCACTTCTTTTGGCCACTTTTTCATTCGGCCATAAATATTGCCAGTTTTATTTTGGCACATTTCCGAGCTACTTTCTCCTTTTTTCGCACGAGAAGGTTTTTTCCTATCGGAATTCTTACAAAAAGGTAAATTTCCTACGACTTACCAACATTGCCGGCAGACAGGAACAAATGAATAATAGACTTTAACATAGATATATAACCAGTCAAAGTAAATTTTAACGTTCGTACATACGGATCAGCTCACAGCTCTCTTGGCCAGTAAACGCGTTAATTGTCTAAATTGGCTCCTCATGAAAAGCAATTCGTAAAAATAATAAAGTTCGAACCACATCCTGACGTATTCCTTGTAACACTAATTTCCAAATACATTTAACAACAGTTACAATTTGAAATAAATTTTATTGTCATCCAGAAACTTTTAACTTGGCACGACTTCATTGTCCGCAAACCACGAGTTGAATGCAGAAACAAGCACAAACACCGACGGAGAATTGGCCTGGCCACATGGCACCATGCCCCACGAAACAATTCCTATTAGAGTATTGCCCTGCATAAGTGGTCCGCCAGAGTCCGAGGAGCAAATACTTACACCACCGGTAAGAGGACCCGTACATAAATTAGTGTCATGTAAGTTGAGTGCCAGATCAGAGCCTAAGGCACTCTCGCAAGTAGCCAGAGTTATGATTGGCACTGCGCTGGCTACTTGAAGGGTTGACGGGTACTCCGGCGTAGACGTTGTGGAAGTACTTCCCCAGCCGTACAATGATGCTGTTCCAGTTGGTACAACACCGGCAGTTGGTAATGAGGCCGGTTGAACAGCGGCACTCCATACAAAGGCGGTGGCAGTGTACACCAGTCCAATGTCATATGGGGCCGTTCCTCCCACATAGAGATCATTTACCACATAATAGCTAATAGATAGTGTTTGGGCTGTACTAGAACTACCATCCACGAGAATGCTTCCTGCTAATATCACTGAATTGTACACGAGAGTGCTGGACGTTAGGCAATGAGCAGCAGTAACCACCCAGTTGGAGTTCAAGATCGTTCCTCCACAGTAATGGACATTTCCACTGCTTGTAACTTGTTGCAGCGACACAATGAATGGGGCACTATTTGCTGCAGCAGCGGTTCCACCCACAATTAAAGGTTGAATTTTCGAACAACTCGAAACGGACACTTTAATGAACAACAGAATTGTTACTGCCACCACAAAACTAGTATTACGCGCCATATTCTGTAAATCAACTAAGATACAATTGCGCTGCGTTTCATCGAATGCAAGCTATTTATTTGCCAAAGAAAACCTAGATAATGAAAGTTTATCTTTCCACTTGACGAAGTGATAAACAATTGAAAAAGTATGTATTCTTTAATGAGATTTCGGAGGAGGGCTGGTTGGTATTCACTTACCGAATGTTCTTAAAACATATAACAAAAAAAAACTGATAGTAAAAATTCCTGGAAAGATTATTGCTTAATTACAAATTCGCAAATATTTTTTTGGGAATTAAGTGAAGATAGAATGAACTCCCAGAAAAAGTTGGGGACTGCCATTTTGAATCACCCCAATCTGGGCGCCCTTGTCAAAGGAGCTCGCTAACGTTTCTAATCTAAAGCATTTCATTATGACGGCTAGTTAGGTTCGATTCCTGAACAAACACAATTGCAAATTTTGCAGACTACAATTTTAAGAACCTCAAGACTTCGTGACGCATGATAAACAAGTGACGAAATGTTAAAAAAAAACAGAAATGTTAAGTAATAGCCAAAAAATTGTGTACATGGATTTTGTGCAAAATTTTAAAATTGTAGAAATTTTGACGTTTTTCGAGGAAAATGCAATTAGTTATATAGATCCTTGTTTGCTTTACAAATACATTTTTGGGATGTACACCTACCTACACGTATAATTTTCCCTGGGCTTACTGCGCTAACCCTATTACTGTTCTACGATAATTGAGAGTACTCCATAGTTTTGATGATCTGTCAGTGAGTCAGTTAGTTACAATTTTTTTCTAAATTTGGGGCCTTGTAAACCAGGAACAGCTTGTGCTAAACAATAGCAATTTGGTATGGAGACTGCAGTGCGTCTCAATAAATTGTATGACTCTAGCTTTGCTGTAAGCGAATTTAGAAGAAGAAAGGGGGAGAGGGGGTAAAAATGGTCTGAGTTGGTTCCTGTATGATTAAATATCGCAAAGCTAATTTTTGTTAACGAGCTCAAGGCATACTACCATTTCTAAAGAAGTGATTCAGTACCATAACATTTAAAGATAGCCCTTCGATTCAAGTGCCAATAAAAGGCAACTTTCTTCGACAATTCAATATAACCATACCGGACCGTTGGATGTGGGAAACCGGAGCCGCTAGGCTAAACGGGTCACCCCTCAGTCTGGTATACGGATGGATCAAAAAAAAAATTATCCAACTCCAAGATTTTAGCTCCTCTAGACCACACAATATCGATTTTTCAAGCTGAACTTTATGCCATCGAACTATGCTCAAGAAAATGCTTAAGGCAAAATCTCTCTCTGAGAGAGTCAAGTAATTCTAAAAGTTCAACTCTCTACTTGTTTGGAACTTTTTAATAACCCTAAACCCAGTCACAATACAGCTAGCCTTTACTGGGTCCCAGGCTGACGATCTAGTCCCAAAAGGCTCTGCATCCTCTTTCATTGGCCTAGAGCCTTTTATGGGCTGCTAATCAGTAACATCAAATTCAAGCTGAACACATGGGAATACCAATGGAACTCTATCCAAGGATTACGCATGCTCAAAAATTCATTGGCTTCGCCAACAAAAACCGTGCTCTTCCAATCCTCTCTTTCTCTCTCTCTCTCGGAGCAAACGTGATGGAAATATCTAAACTGACTTCCTCACAGGTCACTGTGTCCTGAACCACAATCTAAAAAAATGGGGAAAAATGTACAGACTCTGCCTAGAACAGCCAGAAAAGGCAGAACATATCCTATGTATCTGCCTGCAATCATCCACAAGAGACTTCAATGCTTCAGCAAAGGACTTACAAAATCTCAGGACATTATCAAGTTATCTGCCTCAACAATCGTATAGTTCATGCAAAAACATAGGATTGTCGCCCAGACCAAAACACTCATTTTTCACCCATGAGGGACCACACAAGATCTTCTTTAGGTCACACTGTCAATCATCCCAAATCCTTAAAAAAAACATAAAATGTTTAATAGAGCGTCCATCTCAAGCCCACAGATGTCTTTTAAAAGCTGAAAGAAATTATTGAGGGCACCTTTACCATGGTTCTTAGAACCATTGGTATAGCAGAGTGGCTGGCTCATGAAACACCCGAAGACACACGGTTACCTTCCTTTCCCTTTGCTGGAATTAATGTCTTTTGTCTTAGAATTTTCTAAGAATTAGTATATTCGGCAAAAGCCTTACTAAAGAAAGATTGTATTGAATCTTTGATTTTTTCGAACGTAAAGTTTCGAAGTCCGGTATGTCTACCATTAAAAATTAAAATCAAAAGCATTTGCCACAAGAAGACTCGCCTTCATGGTCGAGTGCGTGGACTTCAACGAATAAAACCATTTAAATAAGCGCAATAAGATTCCACCTGCTATATACCACTAAAAAGCAGATGACTGTTTCAGATATATTGACGCAGTTTAAGAAACACGCGTAACTTTGGAATAACCCAGACGTACGCTTTACATTTTCTCGATGCGAGTAACTTATAGAACATGGCCACTGGGTATCAAGAGTACGAATGAGTATCATTAAATCATAACTTAAAGGTAGTGCTGTGAACAGTAAGTTAACAGCTAAGATTCAATAGTTATGTAATCCGTACAGCATAGGTAAAGTTCCTTGCGAGTTTTGTGCGAGATAATATAGTATCGCATATTTGTTCTTGTCTTAGTTTTGAACTAGTTTGAGCCTGGGGTTTCGTAATTCGAAACATTTTGTTTGGAATCACAACTCTGCTTAGAATTCTACGACCCACTACGTAGGTACTAATGTATCAAGATTGATTAACTCTTAAGTCATAGTGCCTCCTGGGTGCGTTTCTTACATAGTATTCTCTTAGTTTTAAGATATTTAATAAAACAAATTAGACTACAAAAGACACCTCCGACCTCCTGAACATATTATTCTGCTCGAATATATCGGTGACGCGTGCTCTGTACTCCTGTCATACTATCAAAGTAAAATATGTAAATACTGTGATACACGCAATTTAACTTTGACACATATATAATTTGAATTTCACTGTTCTATGAACCCCAAACACGAATACACTTCTATTGATTTTGCTGCCTCGGCAGACTACCGCTGGCGCTACACAATAATGTATTGTTTATAACACTCATGAAAATGTATCTAACGCCTATCCCAGACGAGAGGTGACACATTGACAGTTGCTTATTCCCTTAGCTTATTTTTAATTTCACACTGTACTGATTGGCATTATCCCCACACATCTCCGGCATTGAATTTAATTTTCATTGAAATGCTACCTTTAGGCAATGGAAAAGCTATCGTGTGAGCGGTATCATGCCACCTAATCTATGTTGGCTTAGAGAATCTGTCACAGACTGTACGTACTCTCAATCAATACATCCCCTTTGGATAAATTATCTGTGATCACTTTCGCAAATCATGTGCTTATGCTTAGCTTTGTTTATTTTGTTGAAAATCAATGTCGCATAAAAAAACAGGATTAGTCTTAAAAGTAAGACGTGAACAAAAGAGATATGATAAACGTCTGCATGTTATTGTTGCAAAGTTGTGTTGCATTGTATTAACTTAGAGCAAAATGACTGTAATCGTAACGTCTGTGGTACGTGACGGTAACGTTAGCGGAACGGCGAACTTTTTAAAATCGCAACAGGAATAGCAAACGTCATTCCACCAGTCACATGACATATTCTGTTTAAAGGCTCCAGCGAGTCCAGCTGAAAAACAAAACAAAACCCATTTACTATATTTCTTTCATTTTCAGGCTGAAACATGAATAGTGAATAAAACTTGACAATTCACAATGATTCACTTATCTGTCAAAGAATAGCTGGGTCGAATGACCCAAAACCTGGGGTCGCATATACTTTTTCCAACTAATAAGTTTGCGATAATAGATGTATATGAAGCTGATAGTCTACCAGCAAAAGATAGCCAGCACATTAAATAGTTTCCCGAGATGAAATGCCTACCGGCCGGTGGTACCACGGGGAGCAAAGGTTTGAGACAGGGTTGGTTTTAGTTAGATTTAAAGTTTTACACACTCAGGCTTTCGATGGTTTCCACCTTCTGACAACGAAAAGAACCTTTGCTATTTTCGAGAAAAGTTTGCTAACTGAGTAATTTTTTTGAAACAATGTTCTAAATTTTTAGCCGATATCGTGGGATTTAATACGGTGTAATTTTATTCTTAGCAAGTAGTTGAAAAGAAACAGCGCAACACTTTCCATATAAAAAAAACTTTTGTTAAATAAAACAGTTATGCGGTACACCTGCATCTTTTTGGTGGTGTACCGCAATTCACACGGATGGTACACGAAAAAAAAAGTTTGAGAACCGTTGACTCAGAACCTTGATTGGGATCTTTTCTATATAAAATGTATCTTCTTAAATCTTGTCAACAAGATACACGCTATTATGCTTGCTTTCTATTTTGAAATATACATATACCAAGTAGCTGAATGCCGGTCTCTGGTAGAATCTTTGAATAGTCTTTGAGACGTCTTTCTTTGGATTTTTGCCCAAATATTTTGGTGTAGCATTAGTCAATTCATGTTATTTATTTAAATATGAAACATAAAGACTGGCTACAGTCCGCTTGGGACTATGAAAGCCTATCCATATCGCTATATGCCCCAAAGAAAAAGACGTTAATCCATAATGTTGGCTGACATTTTATTATAAAGGGTGGACCAACCATAACGCTCGATTTTAATTTTGAGTCACACCTTAACGTCTATAGTTTTTTGCCCAACTTAATATAACATTTCTTTGTTTCAGTGTTTGACAAATTTAACCATGGAGAGCAGAGAGTTAGTATTGTTGAAGCCTTTTACCAAAAGTTTACCAGCAGTTGCCGTGAATGGTGTTCGCTATCGCGAGATGATAACGGACTTCTTGTGGCAATAAATTGAGGATATGGACCTGGACGGTATGTGCATCCAACAGGATGGTCCAACTTGCCACACAGCCAACGAAATAATGGCTCTTTTGCGCGATGTTAATTGGCCGCCACGATCATGTGATTTGATACCGTGGAACTTCTTTTTTTTTTTGGAATATTTAAAAGAAAAAGTGAACGTCAATAAGCCAAGAACAATTCAAGAGCTAAAGGATGAGATAATGCGGCACATTAACGACATTGAACCTTAATTATGTCTCAGAGTCATTGAAAATATGGATGATCGGATAGGGGTATGCCACCGAAGCCGTGACGAGCATTTGGCTGATATTTTGTTTCACAAATAAAAGCAAAACATGCACAGAAAGAAGGCTTGGCAAAAACGTTTATATGAAAAACTTATGAAAGTCAGTGTCTACATATTTCGCGAATGTTCTAATTCTTTATTTCTTCAGCTTAAGTTTGAGAGCTTTTTTTCTACATTGTAGGTGTGGCAATGGGCGTATTGAAATTGCATACACATTACATTTAACAATTTCGGGACCTTAGGGGTAATATGTTCCAAATTTCAGCTTCCTAGTTTAAATTTCAAGGCCTAAAAGTTGCTTACAGACGGTTTTTTGTGAAAATGACATTAGACTTAGAAATAATCTTATCTATTTCATTTAATAAAAAATGTAAAATGGCAAACTATTATAAAAGTCATGTCTATACAATTAAGTGTCGTTGAAATTTTCAAGCTCTAGTGCAAATAATAAAATTAGTTTTGTAATTTGGCGTTGCCTACATTTCCGTGGAACCATAATTAAAAATTAAAATCACGACTATATTCAGAAACGGAGCTGCAACAAATTGTCTTATGCCATATGTATGACAACCGTGCTGTACCAATGTGCTGATTGAATACCTATTAATGCTGCAAACACAATGATACGGTCTTGCAACATTTCGTTCCGATGATAAAAATATATCTTCTTCCGGATATATTTTGGAATTTATAAAGATTTTTTTAGTGGAAGGTACAGACAGTGTTGCCCTCGTAAGAGGTCGAAAGTATAGTACGGGAGCTTTTAGAATGTAGTATAATGTAAAAGAATAATTGCTTTTGAAATTGAGCTTTTGAAACACAGCCCGAGACTTGTATTTATTATTTTTATGTTTTATTTTATTGGCTTCAAAAATTAATACAATTAATATTTTTTTAATTTTACGTTTGACTTAAGTCTTTAAAGGTTTTGACATCCTCACGTTCTTTGCGATTACACAAGTGCCACAATAATGGTAGATCTGCTCGATGGGGAATGCTATTCAAACTTAGGAGTTCGCCTCTTACTTTAAACAGCAAGCTAATTTTTTCGGATGTGTCGTCAGCTAAGAAGTAGGTTTTTTAGTTTAGGAAGTGGTTTGCTTTACTGTAGAATGCAACCTCTCCACACAGAACACATAGCACGCTTGGATTCCGCTAATTTTGATTGTAGATGCTTCTTAAGATTTAGGTTAGAAACAATTAAGACTCCCAGATATTTATACTCCTTAACTACTTTTATTGACTCTTCTTCAAGAGTCCACTTTTCCCTTCTAGAGTATCACCCACCGCCGTGTCTAAATGTCATCATGTTCGTTTTAGAAAGATTAACCGATAGGTTCCAAGTCTTGGTTCCAAGTCTTGGAGCGGGAGCCTGTTTATCATCAGCTGTATCCCGTCTATAGTTTCAGTTAGGAAGACTATATCGTTTGCGAACATCAGTCCGTCCCATATTCTCGCAACGTTTTTTTTGTAAATTTCTCAAATGACAGATATAATCCTTGATGAGACTCAATATTTGTAGAGCTTGTAAAAAACCTAATTCCCGGGGGATTAAATCGAATGCTGCCCAAAAATCCACGACAAAAACATACAGTTTTTTTCTTTTGCTTTTATAATAGTCAGCAATGTTTAGTAACGAAAATATTTGGTCTACAGTCGAGTGATTTTTTCTGACCCCAAAATTATGTAGTCTTGCTCTACTCCAACAAAAAAAAAACAAAGGTGAAAAAGTTTCTTCCCAAAAATGTTACCCTTACGAATAAGTACTTTTCCCTTGCATTTTATGTTGGATATGCCATGACGTATGAGAATTTTTGCTTTTTTGCCAGGTTTGGGGGTTATTTTTGCAGTAAAAGTAAGTTAGTTTTGCTAGTAAGTGAGCAAAGTTCTTTATACGAACTGTAGCCATGAAGTTGCCATCCATGTTGTTCAAAGAACTTTTGTATGTCGATCAAACGCAGTGTAATTTGAAAATTACTTTGAAGAATGAAAGAATACAGAAAAGTTTAGTGTTTCTATATTCTCTTCTCTAAATATGAGCAGCTAGTTTGGTGAAATGGATTGCAAAGAGAAGTTGGTTCTGTTCTTGCACTTTTGTGAAATGGAAATGGAAATGGAAATGAAAAATCATAACAAAAACATAAACGTTAAAGCATTGAAAAATTCTCTTATAAAAAAATCGCTTTTGCCTTACAAGTCTGCCAAATAAAGTGCTGAGATCTAAAAAAGGACGAAAAGTTTGCATTGTAATTATTAAAAATTTCACAAATAGTATTTACATTTTTATAATTGGCAATTTTGAATTTGTTATGGTGCGTCGCAATAAATCCGGAAAATTGTATGTCTACCTTAGAAGAGGGGTCAAAATGGCCTGAAATGGTTCCTGTAAATAAGGGCTTAGCGCCAAAGTTGCTAAAGAACTTGGATGTGTCCTGATAATAGCCGTTTTTTATTATCACAAATGATCTATATGTATCTTTATTTTACTATTTACTACCAGGTGCCTCAAGTGTTAATAGGAAAACAATTTACATTTACGATCCATGTTGCCATACTTAAATTGTAAAATCATTGGCATTTTTATATCCAAATAACTAAAGATACAGCTTCTATTTTTATTGATTAATATTGCTATATATTGTATTGAAAATTTATAGAAAATTATTCGCAGCCAAAGTTAGTTCTAAGGAATTCGCTTTTCAGAGTTAATTTTATTTTTAAATGTAATTTTTTTAGTATGATAACGCTGTAACAGATCTAAAAATTAACATTCAACCATATGTTCAATATTATGCTATCTAACTAATTGAAATATCTAGGTTTGCAGATTTATTTTTGTTAACTGGAAATAAATAAGCACGGCAGATTATACTGGATGCAGTATTGTCGTTCACTGCTAGGTTAGGCTGGGAAAAGCTTGCTTCCTAGAGAACCTAGAATGATTCCAGTGTTTGATGATCCAGAGTGTTTTATTATCATCCGCTGATCCATGTAGCTAATTTCCGATAATAAAAAACGCCCAATATGTCATGGGTCTTGCTTAGTATATCATTCACAAGCAATCGCAATATCGGTTTAATATTTTTTTAAATTTTAAATTAATTTTTATTATTTTTTCAATAAAAACAAACGGTAACAAACTAGAAAAAAATAATTAAATCTAACTTTAAATTAACAGGATACTTATTCTAGGTTACTGGTCCTTATGCGGACGCTCTAAACTTAACTTTATCACTTAATACTATTACCTTTCGGCCTTAATTAATAATACTTATTTATTTTGAAAATATGATTTGATTTTTGCAAGAAAATTTTTGAAAACTGCCATCTTTATAATTTTTTTTCTTAAAATACTTAAAAACTACTTCTTAAAGCTATACATATATACAAACAACTTAAAACTTAAAACTAATGATACTTAAAATTACAAAAACTATTACTAACTATAACGCAATATCGTTTTACAATATCTGCTGTGTACATACTAACACTTGCCGCCCAACAGCCTCCCTACTAGAGAGCTGCATGAATGGCAAAAACACCACGTTCGAATGAGTTGAATGAAATAGAATGCGAAGCCAAATATGTTTGAGTGAGTGAGTGCGGTCAGGTAGAACTCGGACGCACGACATTCAAACCAAAGAAAACGAATTGAATGAGTGGAATGCGTTGGAATAAGAGGTTGCGTTTCGAATGGATTCGAGTGACAAAACGGGTTTTTAATTATTGTCTTGTCGCGCATGAAGAAAAAGAAGAAAAGAAAAAACGAAAGTCTACTGCTTGCGTCGCTTGAATCGAACGAAATGAATGCACCCAAAAACTCGAGTAATTCGAGTGTCTGTGGCTGTGTCAAATTTTTCATTCCGCTTTACGCTTCATTTATTCTCATTTATTTCGCTGAATGCCGTCTGGTGTGAGACACAACACGCACTCACATTGCTACTCAATTTTAAATCCATTTTTTATTTTCTTTCAATAAAGCTTACAAACTAGACAAAAATGATTAAATCTAACTTAAAATTAACAGGATACTTATTCTAGATTACTGGTCCTTATGCGGACGCTCTAAACTTAACTATATCACTTAATACTATTCGGCCTTAATTTCACATTGCTACTCGTGTGCCTCGCACTCACTCAATTCAATTCAATTCGAGTCCATTCAATTTAACTTATGTTGTGAGTGAAGCCATGCAGCTCTCTACTCCCTACCCATGCAATGTTCTTATTTGAGATATCTTTTATTCTTCCTATAGGGTATACGATCGATGGCTTTAAAATGAAGTTTAGATTTTCTTTGTGTGCCTCTTGTTCTTGCTTTTAGGATCTCTCCGACCCCTAGTAAATGTTGTCTGTGGTAGATGGTAGGTGAATCAGGTGTCCTCCGTAGACTCTGGCTTTTCAAGTGCTCTAAGGCGTGAATAGATTTGAATTTCTTCTTCTGGGCAGTTTGCTCGTTGGACAATCGAACTCTAAATCTGCCCCTCGGGAAGTGTTAGATGCTCACATACAGCCAGGCTGCTGTGGAAAGCATTGAAAATCTAATGCTGCTTATCACCGTATTACAACCAAGATCAATTGGATCAATTGGTAACCGTAATACATTGTCGTGCGAGTCCAAATATTTATTTCAGCATTCAATGTCGATCCAATTATTTCTTTGCATCACTGCCAATGTTCAAAAATTGTCAATTTTAAACGGTTTTCAGCTGGATTGTTAGTCTTACCTCCATTATTTTGGTTAAAATACCCCCGCAACAAACCATCTTTAACTGGAAAAGTCTCAAAACCACCCCCTCCTTAAAAAAAAACAAAATATATTTGCAAATTTCATTTAGTGCTCAAGAGTCTATATCATAATCTCCCTCTTTAACATCATAAAGTCAAAAAAAAAACAAACTTGTAAACTCAAAATTTATGACGAAATTATCAACTTCACCCCTCAACATGAGAAACTTACGCACCTAATTTGTCCTTATCCATTATTCTAATGCGCTTATGAGCCGAATAATAATAAAAAATGTCTGAGCTTTGATTTATGAGGGATTAAAGAACGAAGGGCATATCCTCTTTAAAAAAAGGAAATCAGCAAACAAATCTCGAAACGAGATTCATAAACGGACGTGCTAAGCAACAATTTCTCATCCGAAACAGAATGAGTTTGATGTGGTGCTATATTTTATGTTCCCTATGAAACAATTTTAATTTAAGCCGCATTCAGCATTAAACTAGTTAGGACGCAAGCAAAACTGTGCGATGCGATGACAACATTTTTGCCTACATTAAACTAATAGGGGTGAAATGTACGCAATACCATAACCATGATGTTTCACGAGTCATAAATTCATAAACAAAAAAAAAGATTCTAAAGAATCATCACTCGAATTACACTTATTAGATTTTTGTGCTGACAGATGCGTCATATACATAGTTGTGTGTGCCTGTGTAAGCTTTTGCTGACCTCGTCATCATCACAACTGGGTGGGATGTGGTCTTCCGCAAAATTTACTTTGCTTATGGGTTTTATCGGTCTCAATCAGAGAAGGTATACCTTTGTAAGTTTTTTTTTTTTCTTTTTTTCCGCAAGAATCGGACCCATTTTGGCACAGCATAAGAAGGTATGTTTTTTAGTGGTAATGGTTGGGGTTGGCCTTTGTTCGTTATTGAAAGTTTCCCTGCAGGGAGCAAGTTTTGAGTAAAAGGTTTCGTTGTTGCAAATCTCAGAGGATTCAAAGTTATCCGGTGGTCAGCAATAAAGTTCATTAAAAAATCTACATCAATTTAAAGCATGGCAAATCGCTGGAAATGAAAATGGTCCCTTGAATATTGCCGGCTGCAGGAGTATAGTCAGTTGTGGTATTTTAAAATGCGAATTTGATGTTGAACTCGAGATTTTGATTAGTCACAATGGAAGGGATACCGTTGCGGTTTCCATTAGCTTGATTTGGGAAAATGGGCAAATGTATAGCATTGACTTGGGGGAAAGTTCTGGAGGACGATGAAATACCATTGTGACCTATGTGTCTGCAAGGAAATACATGTACGAATGTAGTCATTAAACTTTGGCAAGAGTCGTGGTGAAGAATAATAGAAACAAATCTGGACCCACGCCAGCCGCTGTAGAATATTGCTATCTATTGATCTATTGAAGTAGGTCGAGAAGTTCCGCAAATGCAAAGCAAGAACGCAACAGTGGACGCAAGTCTTTGTATTAGGTATATAATGTCACTTTTTGATAAATTTTCGATTTGCTTTTTACAACCACGCCATTGCAATAGGTGCAAATTATTTTTGGATTGGAGTAAGGAGTAAGAAGCAAGCGTTCACTTCGCGAAATAGTTTCTAGACTAAAACGGCAAGAGTTGTGAGGATGTAAAGGGTGTTTTAGAGGTCTAGAACTTTGAAATGGAATAAAGCAATGATAGCCACGGCCGGCTCGAATCTCCACAGAAACTAGTCAAGAGGCGATAAATCGCACTATCTTGGAGGCCTATTCGAAGGTCCGTAACTTGAAACTTTGCGGTTACCAAACGTTTTCTTCCAGCTCCTGCACATCATGGTTGTTCAATTGATTAACGAAAAAGTCAGTATTCATGGCTTTATAGCAGTCACAATTGACTGTAACGTTCTGGCCAACATCGTTTTTAAAGAAGTACGGACCAATTATTCCACCAACCTAGCACACCAAACAGTCAGACGGTGTCTCAACATATACACTTGAGGATTATCATAACTCCAAATACGGCAGTTTTGTTTATTGACGTATCCATTCAACCAAAAGTGAGCTTCATCGCGTGGTGTGAAAACGTTCCATAATTTCTCTGATGGACGATTATGTTGACCGTAAAATGGACATAGTGCGCGATACGTATTTCGAACAAAACCATGATTTTTAAAATAAATTTGCACAATTTGGAAGCTTTGCTCAGACGGCAGTCTATTCATGTTGAAATGCCAAACCAAACTAAAAATAAATCACTTGACAGCTGACTAAATGGCCGCCAGTTAAAATAGTGTTGCCAACTTAAAGTTCTATACCTCTAAAAAAAAAACAATCTTTAGTTAGGTTTATACAGGCTATATGTTCTTTTCCTTGTGACACCACTGTTCGATAGTAGCAGTTCTACTGTAAATGTTGGCAAAACTTCTATAAGGCTTGTGACGTACGTGCATCCAAGCGCAAGGGTCAGCAGAAAGAACTCTCAGCAGTCTCGAAACGCACTGACGTCCTTCATTTCCACGCAAGTTCTCTTTCTATGCTATGTCTTAGATTCCATGTGGATATTACCTGAATGATGTATATATAAGTAACAATTGATTGATTTATTTTTATATAAATAAGAACTAAGAAATGAACCCACATTGACATACAGTACATTCGATTTAAATCTTCTCTTTTTAGATGGTTGATGCGGTTGCTGAAATTGCGCCAAATGTGATGAATATGATCCCCAACGACGATGAGGTTGTGCTCCAACGCTGATGACGTTAATTTTTTTGTTAGTGACTGACGTTTGTGTAATGACAGAGTTGATTGGACTTAAGGGTGCCAACGACCTTCATGGTAATGACAAACAAAATTGTGAAATTATGACGTTCAACTTTATGGGGAAGATGACTGATTTGGCTGGATGACGCTGCTGTTCTGGTGACTTTTGCTGGATGGGAACTTCATTTGGGTCAATGATGATGATGTGGTCATTGATCGTTTCGAGTCAGGTAGTATAACAAAAATATTTAGTTGATGATGTCAAGCCTTATCAATGACGTCAATTAAATGCAACTTAAATACAGAGATGGAGTGGTGCATTGGATTGATTGTTCATGATTTAATCGGAATGCGGAAAAGTTCTGACGCATAAAGTCAAGCTATGTATATTTAAGTTTTAAAAAGTATAATTAATTGGTATTGAAATATCAGTACATCAGTCCAAAAGAGACCTCAAATAAAAAGAAATATGTACAAATTTGATCTGAGTGGTTGAAAATATCGAGATCACACGAGAAACCATAAAATGATAAATTCGTAATTTTATTAAAAAAACTTACAGAGTTAATATTTGCTTCGGAACAAGGACATGAATTCTAGCCCCAAACTTATATTGTTAGGACCAAGCTATCGATGATGTCATATCGTTTGGTATGTGATCTGTGATCACATATGATGTTGACCCAGACTGCTGCCGAGGTTATCAAATCTAGGTATAACATGCGTTTACTTAAATCAACCTACCGCCCTTTGAAGTAGCAGGCTTGTGGCCCGTAGAACAAAATCACATATTATATCCATGCAGGAACCATGGGCGTAGAAAAATCGCATCTGTGGTCTTGGTTGTTCGAGTGATTCATACGGTATTCTTTATGATTAGCAATGTGAAAGAAATAGGACTTGTCTTATTGTATCGAAATCGTTCACAGCTGCTATCACATTTCTTACCATGCAAACCTTCGTCGTTGCATCAGCGTATTTTCCCTTTGACTCTGTAACCCCTCCTCCACCAAAGGTAGTTATAGACCCCGTAGAGTATTGTGAATTCAAAATGTTGGGTATTGTGCTGCGATGCTAATGCTCAGAACACTGTTGGGGCAGTAGCAAATGGAACATAAGGGGAGATCTACTTTTGGACTCCATTTTATGGTCTCAACACCAATCAACAATGTAGTTCATCAACCTACCTTTGTTACAGCCAGAAGACAGTAATTAATTGATGTTATCCTGTCAAGACAGGAGGTGGAGAGGTCTGCTCAAGATCTGTACAGCGTCCTCATTCAATGCTTTGAAATTTCGTGCCCTGTTGCTTAATCCCTCGCGGAAAACCGGTACCCTGGTTGAATTCCGAACTGCAGTGTCTTCGTAAAGAAAGTAGGAAGCTCTTAAAAACCAACTTAGTAGAAGAGTGGAATCTTTATCCATCGAAACAAAAAGTTTTTAAGTGACTCATATAAAAAGTTTTGTGACCAAGCTCTTGCTAAACACTTAAATGTGTTGGGCTTAAGCAACACCATCACCTGTCCTACTTGCGGTGAGGAGGATGACGCAGCAGAACACTTTCTCTGCAGTCGTCCGGCCTTTGCTCGCATCAGGTCGTGGGTTTTCAGGGCTGACGTGGTAAGTGCTGAACATCTAAGCCTTCATCACTGAAGCTCCTTCTCATCTTTCTTCGAAAGACGGGAAAACTAAGTACATTAATGTAATGTGTCTGTATGGTAGCACAATGGACCAGTAATTGTGTTTGAGCGCTCCATTGGATAAAAGCAACCTCCAACATCCGCACTTTATTTTGTTCGGGTAGACTTGACTTGATTTGACTTACATCGTCAATGTTGAATGGTTTGCTTTACTTGACAGTGGTATTTGTGTCGTTTCCTTTTAAGTCTGTCTTGTTACCCTGACATGTTCTTTTTACTTTTCTGTAAAACTTCCAAACATTATTATCTTTCCCATTGGAGAATTGGCTGCCTAATAGGATGAGAGCTCGTGAGCTGTACGCTTTGTAGGCATGTTGATTTCTTTTCGTTTGAAAATGTCGGTCCTACAAACTGGAACATATGTTCCAAATTTTAGCCTTCGTCCTCAAAATTAGTGATGGACGGACGAAAAGACATAGCTTATCAGCATAACTTTAAATGCTTACCTGAAACATATTCCCAGTAGACTAGACGAAGTTGGGATTCCCAATCGATCTACTGCAGTCAAGTACTGGCTCTTATAATGCGGATTCTAAACCAATTGTCAGTTCATGCAAACATTTGTTGCCTGTAACCTCTTACGAAGTACCCATCCAAGTTTAAATGTGTTGTAGCTAGACAAAGAACAGAACTTTACTGTCATAGAGTCCTCTGATTTCAACGAATATGCTTGACTGTCTAAAAAATTTATGTTTTTGCGCATTTGATGCATTTTCCAAAGTTAAACGTGGCTCAGATGAAGATCATCAGCTACTATGACTTTCGGAAGATATTACCATCATCAGTCGCTCATAGCATGCCGTCATAAGAGGCTTTCACAGCAATTGAAGAACAGGCTGAACTTGAGCATTACACTACTGTAAACTGTACTCATAAGCCAAACTAAACGGCGAACGGTAAGAACAACGTATTACCGTCCAATTCCATGCAATATTCTATATTATGCTATTGAATTCAAGGACTTGCATGAATGAGAAAGCTATTTTTTTCGACGATCTTAAAGGGTCCCACTAATCTGTCAGATCTTTGGAAGAGGTATGAGTTCGATTGTATCTGTGAACCTTCCTGTTCTTTCGGCGAGTGAAAAGCGGTTCAGTTTTCGATTGGTGCAATTTACTACGGATTTGAGAAATTAAACATGACGGTGTTTAAATAAATAATAGGGCGATTCATCGTGAGGTTTGTCATTTTTGTTTAGTATCGTTTGGCAAGTCTTATACTAAAGTTTAAGTTTATAGTGCAATTTTGTTCAGTGATGAAGCCTATATCTGGCTCAAGGGATACGTTAATAAATAAAATTGCAATATTATTATAAATATTTAAATTGTGGTGGAATCAATGGTCCATATTTCTTCAAAAATAAGGCAAACCAGAATGTATCTTAACGGACTATGTGCTTTCTGAAATTCAAGCCCTTGATCCCGGTGAGCTCTGTTTTTAACAAGACGGCGCTACGAGCCATACAGTGAGTGAAGCAATGGACTTGTTGAGAAATAATTTTGGTGAGCAATTTCACATTTTGCTACCGTAAATTGTCCGCCTAGATCGTACGGTATCACACCGTTGGACTATTTTCCCTGGGGATATGTAAAGTCTCAGGTCGCTATGCTCGAACGAGTCGCCCAAAATTGGACCTTCCGAATGGACCACCTTTTTTTTAATATACGGGCACTTATTTTGGATACTCTAATAATGAAGTAACACAGTGCGGGCATTAGGGAAGTGAAGGTTTATGAAAAAGGAGATACCGGTGTACGTTGGTTTTAAATGTCTGTAAACTATAATGTGGAGGAAAAGCAGAGCATTGTAGAGTATTCCACATTCGTATTATGTACTGATGTGCATTCCTAGCATGGCGGTTGAATTGATGTAGGGGTGTAGGGGTGAAATACAACTGGCTATTTCATTTGAGCACTTGTGGTGGAAACACCGATAAAACAATGACAGGCAGGAGACATTACGACGATGAGTTAGAGGGTCAAGTGATTTCGCGATGTCTCGATCGCCAATAAGTTTTACCGCACGATTTTGAATCCTGTCAAGTAGCTCCAAATATGTTATTGGTGCACCAGACCAGTTATGAGCGTTGTACTCAATTTTTGGGCGAATAAACGCCCTGTAGATTCTAGCCAGATCAGAAGGGCTGAAATATTTCTTGCATCGCTCAAGGAAGCCTAGACATTTCGCAGCGTTTTTGGCGACGTCGAATATGTGGTCATTCCAACGAAAGTTGTCATTAAAAAACATACCGAGGATGGAAAAACTTCCGCTTTCGGCGATGCAAGTGCAGAGTATTGGGGTTTCGCTTTAATGACAGACGTCAAGTCGTGGCCAACATTTATATGATATCATTTTCAAAAAGTAAATGCCATGAATTGTTCTTTTCAGCTCACTTTTAAATTTATGTGTTTTATTTTACATTATAAATCAAACCTCACGATGAATCACCCTTTGCAATATAAGTTTTTCAATTTGATATATTTGACGAAGCTCATTGTTTATATTTGCTTTACCATGCCAAAGTGTCAACTTGTTCCTAATTAGCAATAACGTAGACAGTGGCAAAACGCAAATGAGTTGTAATACATTTTACACCAAGTCGCGAACTTACATTACTCACAAATGTGTCCAATGCCCAAGACTTCACCATCAGACCGCCTGTTCTCCGTCACTTGAAGTGACTGTAAGTAAGTTTGCCAACTGACAAAGCTGACCGTAGATTCCGACGATCTAGACAGGCCATGAGTGAGGGCGAATTTTTATTTTTATATTCCTCACCACTTATGCTGCTGTAACTAGTTGGTTGTGCTTGAGCTAGTCGGCCTAGTGCATGAAGTCACTTTTCATCTATTACCGCCACCTTTGGGGTATGATTTTCTTTTCTTACTGTCACCCCTACCGCAGGCACTGTCATCAAGAGAATCTAGGAAGATCTTCACAGCACATTTAATTTCCGCATCCGTGGGATATTTATGATTGTCACTCTTTCTCCCATCATCATCGACAGTCGTTGCCTCATGAATTGTACTTGACATAATCCTGTTGATAGTTTGTACAAATAATGAATTTTGCTGCTGCCGCAGCAGCATTCTAGTTACCTCCTAACCCCTCGTTGGTGGTCGATGCATCGTAAAAGGAGGTGGAAATGAAGTGAAATGGGGATGGGAATTGGAGATGCCACTGCCGCCTCGAATATAGTACAAGTTTTTGCTTCGACGCATGATAATCGTGCCTCAATCTCGCCGTTTGATGTATAGTTAATTGTTGACATTTGATGTCGAGGCGGCTGGGTCTGCTTTTGATTTTGCCTCGGCGCATTGAGAACGTCATTATGTATGCGATTTTATATATTGCTGATGAAGTCATCTTCTCATCTTCGTTGAAGCCGGATATTGCGTGGGTAAGTTTGCTGAACGTGTCCATTGTCACCGTCGCGTTGGTCGGGGAGTCATTGCGGCATCAGCCTTATTATCTGTTCGCACGTATAGTTTTCGAGGGATGATGGTGGTGGTGTTGGCGGTGGGTCTGTTTGCACGTGCACCCCCGTCGTTGGGTGGTAAGAAAAAAAGTCTAATGAATTCTTTAGCAGCTGTTTGGGTGGGCCTGTTTGATGAAAAAAAATGTTGATGATTAGCAAGTGGAGTTGGTCAATGGTTTTTCTTGTACGACGACGGATATAAAGACCCAATTGCAATCGATGGATACTAATAAAGTAAAATAAACAAATTAAGTAGTTGGAAGGTTCGTTCCTGTTTGGCAATAACCTTTGACAGTTTAATTGGCACTTCAATGGCGTTGAATTACATATTTGTTTTGTTTGCTTCATCAAAAACTAAACGGGAGGTTCCCATTCCAGGTTAGGTTAGGTTAGGAGGGCAGTTTTGCAGCAGACACAAATTTCGCCCAGAGGCCGTGAAGGCCCATTGTGAGTAGGTACCATATTTACACATGCAATGTCATGTGGCTAACAAAACCACTTCGATTTGTTGAAGAACAGTTTTATGTCTGATAGAGGTATCCTAACCAAGTCATCCAGACTTTCAAAGAACCGTGCTCCATGCATGAGGAGCGGCGTTCTTCTCCAGAGCTGGCCAGTGGCATAGAAGATGTTCCACGGACTCTTTTTCCTTTTTATATGCAAAGAGCCATGTTTCCTATGATGCAGTATCCGGTTAGTACCCCGACGAGCATCCGGATTTGACTAAAGTTTGGCACCACAAACTAATTGTGATACAATTAAAATGTTTAACATTTCTGCATATCCTTGACGTTGTTTTTTTAATTATAAGTGGTAAAAAAAGAATAGGTACATATGATGGTTTGTAAGTTTCAGTTTTAGTACCTACCCGAAACAAGAAAAACTAACGACGCTAGGTAAATATTATTTTCATTAATTTTCTCAGTAGGTATTTTAAAATCTCCGGGCTTAGCCTTTGGTAACCCTGAAAACAATTTAGTTTACCATTTTACATTGACACCCTTTTGAGCTTTATGCAAACCGTTGATGAGTTAATAGGTTTGATGAAAGCATTTCTAAAAACGCATAGTTGTTCGTACTTCTTTCTTATAGAATCTTGTTTTATTATTGATTGCCCCTCTGTTTAGTTTTTCGCACCAGCAGATAATGATAAGAGTATTTCGTTAGATCTTTTTGATTAAACTTCTTTATAACTTTTTACATTTGAGTTGGCATGATAGGTAATTGGACTACTCGTACCATTAATAAACACTGGCGGAAAACTCTTTTCTGTGGCAAAAATTAGACACACAACTTGTTTATTCAGCACACAGCCTTTTTCGACCATTGCTTTGTTGTTTTTTTAAAATATATTTTACTTTACTATTTTCATTTAACATATTTAAATACATAAGACCAAAATTGCAAACAAAATGAAATAACGTTTTATGAGCAAGTTAGAGATACCTTAAAATTTTCTTTCAACCGTCTTTATCTCCATCTGAATGACGGTATTTACCCTACATGCGCCAACAAAAAATGGTTTGTGTACATGCTAAATGTAGTAAAATTGGCAGTTGCAAATAGTGACCTCATTAGAGGGTGCGGCACATTCAGAAAGAAATTTTTCGATTGAATTCAAATAGGTACGCTCGGTTTTAATCAACTGTTTTGGCATTTAAATACCATTTATAAATTAACAAATCACTTTCCATGCATTTATAAATACAAAAATTTACACTTTATTATACATACCAACTATATATTATATACCAACCAAGATAAATCCACGCAATGAAATTTATTTCATCGTCAAAACTGTTAAAAACAGTTTAAATTCTGTTTGTTTATTCACATCTTCGGTCGCAATTAACACACGAGCTGATTATAAAATCGCTCGAAATCTAACCTAAAGAGGGAAATAGTATTGGGATTTGTGCTGAAGATCCCAGAAGGAGATTCGCGGGTATATGCGACCAAGCAAAATGTGTAACGTACTTTCCTAATTTTAGAATGAATACACCTCACTTGTTAATTGGCAAATGACAAACTTTTACTTTTATTTTGATTGCCTTTGATTTATAGGCGAATGAATTAATTTGGTGACCAATTTGCAAGGCGAATTTTTCCAGAGAGTCGACTAATGCGAAAAATTCGACTCTTAAATCATAATAGGGGTATTAATCAATAAACTGGTTTTTCTTTTTCAAACAAAGTATTTAGTTTTATTTGCCTAGCAATTATCGTTTTGGTGTTCAAAGTTTCTACTTGTCAGAAATAAAAAAAAGGCAATTCGACAAGTGAAACCCTTGTACTTTTCTACCAAGATTTGCAAACACCATTGTCAATTGATTTCCACTTGTTATTTCGATTTTGTGGAAATTGTGATATATAAAAAAAAAGGCTGTCAGTTATTTGACAATAAAATTTGGTAATTATTTAGAAGTGGGGCTCCAGACAAAACTGGCCCCAAAAAAATTTTTACCCCTTGGAGACCATTTTAATACATCAAAATAGTTCATTTACGGTGGGGGAAGACATTTTTAATAATTGTTTATAAACAAAAACATTGTAATAAACAAAAAAAAATTTTTTTAAGTAATTTTTTTATTTTTCATTTAATTAAATACTTTGACCATTTATTATTCTTTCGGGGAAAATTTTGTAGATCCTGACTCAGGTGCATACACGCAGAACATAGAACGTGTTTGGCGTGATGCACGTGGAAACATGCCCAAATATGGTCGTCGGGATTACCACATGACAGGGTACATCGCCGAATTATTGTTCAGGCATCGCTTCCCAAATCATACTTTAAGACTACATCAATTGGCTATGGCCATACATGATTTTCATGGGAAAATGAATGCCCAAGAATCGTAATAAAAATAATGTTTTGTTCATTTTACAATCAATTAAATTCATAAATATAAAGAATATTGTTTTTATTTTGTTTTTGAAAAAACTTATTTTGTTAATTTTTTTTTAAATTTTTGCTTCAAATACGATATTGTTTATTTTTGTTTTGTTTCTTGAACAGTATAAATCATTTTTTGTTATTTTTACCACTAGAATTGTTACTTAAATTAATAACATAAAAAAATAAATAATTAGCTCTTACTGCGCTTTTTAAGAAGCTAAAACATGGTTTTTCTTTCAAATCAACCCATATAAAGTGTCTCCCCCACCTCAAAACATCAATTTCTACCATATAAAATTGTCTCAAGGGGGTGAAAAATTTTTTTAAGCGAGTTTTGTCTGGAGCCCCACTTCTAAATAATTACCTAAAATTTTGACAAATGTAATTGCGCCTTACCAATAACAAATTAAATGTCAAGACTAAATTCGTGGTCACATTCTTTAAAATTTTCTTTTGCATAAGTTCGTAAGGGGCGTCAAATTGAAGCTCTACATCAAATTTGTTATTGGTACGGCGCGTTGTCAGTTTACTAAACACTATTTCCACTAGCGCTGCCAATTTGGAATTGACAAACCGAAAGCTTATAAAATGGGAAAAAATAATGACGCCATTCGATTTATAAGTCCAAAAATAGTAAACATAAGCTAATGAATTCAAAAAGCTTTTGTATAAATACACATTAGGACATCAATTTTAATATATCCCATATGGTCTAGTGGCTAGGATATCTGGCTTTCACCCAGAAGGCCCGGGTTCGATTCCCGGTATGGGAAATTTTTTTTTATTTTTTTTTTTTCATTTTATTTTGCTCGAAACCAATAACCATTTTGGGAAATTTCAATCTCTCGTCAAAGGTGAATCACTTTTGCACCAACAATATGTATAACCAAGAAAAACAACAGAAATAGTGTAATTTGTAATTTTATTATTTTAGTACTTCTAACAGACAGTTAATTGCGTGTTACTCAAAATCGATACAAAAAGAAATGTGTAATTGGGCTTCCAGACGAAGACAATAGCGATTGTTCGAGTATCCGCCAATCTTCGAATACATTCGTAAACTAATTACTTCTTGGACTTGTCGTCCTTACTTTTGTCGGTCTTCTCTTCCTTCTTGTCCTTGTCTTTCGCCTCTTTGTTGTCCTTGTCCTTTTTCTCCTTGCCATCATCCTTTTTGCCTTCCTCGGCATCCCGGTTCGTAAGCTTATTGTTGATGAGATTGTGCAAGGCGATTATGGAACGAACCATCGAGGCCAAGTACACGACCAACATCTGGTCGTTGGTCTTCACGTACATCGTTTCGGTGAACTGATCAGAGGTGATGTCAGGCAGCAGGTTGAAAATGTCCTGCATTTGGTAGACGATTTGATGGTTAATGGGCAGTTTGCCGTCGCCGACTTTTTGCAGGTAGTTCTTGATTTCCTTGAGCTGCGCATTCAGACCTTTCAGACCGTGCAACTGGTTGGTAATCTTTTGTGACAGGCTGCCAACAGTTGTGTCTTTGATGTCACGCAGCAGATGTTCCACACCTACTTCTTCAGCCTCCTCGGCACCAATCTCGCTGGGTACATGTTCGAATGTCTTGCTTGTAGGTGAACCATCGTCATGGACCTCCTCTACTGCAATGTATGCTTCAGTTGGTAGCCCGAGATCCTTTGGCTTCGCATCTATGATAACCAGCACAGAATTTGGACAATATCGGCGAATCAACTCGTTGATTGCAATGTCGTTCTGGTGAAGTTTTGGTCCGGTGTGATACCAGCCGACAACTCTTTCTCGAGCGTTAACCTTCTTAAACATTCCATACATATTTTCCAAGTAGTCATGGTCAAGGAACCAAACCGACTTGTCTTTGTCGTCCTCATCGAAGGGAACTGCAAAGAAAAGTAATCAAATATATTTAAAACTAATTTTTTGAAACAAAATAGTGGAATTCTTACCAGCAAAACTATTTGAGACATCGAGTACACCTTTGGATCGCCAGCAACCAAGGAGCACTCCAACAACGCGTTTTTGGTTTCCAATTTTTCCCATGCGATTGAAATGATCCACTACACTAAGCAGCACCAAGGGATGAACTATCACCTTGTTTACGGTGACCACCTTATTAATTGTGACCTCGGCGACAGGCATTTTTATCGGAATTTATTTTGTTTAGGTTTACTAAATGCACAGACAAAGGAGGCTTTTTTCGCAGAAAAAAAATTGGCATATATCTCTGGAAATGATGATTTTACGTTTTCTCTTGTACGAAGCGGCTCTCAAACACGAAATGACAGGCCACAATTTGACGAGGATGAGTGAAGTTGGATGGGTTTCGGAATTTTCGAAGATTGAGGGTGAGGCTAGGCCAAGTGATAAAATGTAGCTACTTTAAGAAGGCACGGAAATAAGTAAATAATTTTAACCAAACTGGAACCGTTTTACAGAGTAAAATTAAATAGTTGTATCTTGTATCAAGATTTAAATAATCGAATCATTTTCTCCCAACGAAAAAATAAAATAATAAGCAAAATATTTTATTTAAAAGCTAGTCGTTATATATTTATATGTTGGTATATAGATTGATTGCTTTCTAATTTGATATGATCTGCCCCTGAAAAGCAGTTTTTTGTGATACGGATGCATGTCTATTTCAAAACAATAAGCTTAGTTGTGAAACTGTACATGTTTCGAAATTATTTTATGATTAAGGATTAATTTTGAATGTATTCTTAATGAAAATGTAAATGGAATTCAAATTTAAACAACGTAGAATAATGATTATTTAAGAGAACTGTCATTTCGTATCATTGTTTAGTGACATTGAATGTAAAATATATGCACTTACACTGATGACAGATAAACGACTTATTTGGAAATATCAACACTAAAAGACAAACCGAAAGTTAAAAAAAAAATTGATAAGTTGAAAAACCAAAATGAAACATATGGATTTTTTATTAGAGGCAAGTTATTGTCTACTCTATACAAATAAAATACACATTGAAACCAGCTTTGAATCACATTTTTATTAGAGCTATAAATTTTCTTTATGCTGCATTTCCACCAAAAGATAAACCTAGATTAAATTCAAAAGCTTAACAATAAATCTTTACACGTTTCCACTGAACAAAAAGGAGATTAACAAAGCGGTTTCATTTCAACCCGCTCTCGGGCTCTCAAATTTGCGCACGAAATGTCCAATATCTGGTTGTCAAACTGCTTTCTCGCTTTCAATTCTCAGCAAACAACGTCACTTTTGCCATATCCAGGTTACCAGGTATTGAGTGTGAATATTTTAATCTTGTGTTTAGTAGATTAAAATGTGTATGTTAAATCTTAAATTTTAAAGTAGATCAAGGGCAATTAAATCTTTATCTCGGTTTAGTGCTCTGTGGAAACGCAGCATTACTCAAGAATTATATTATATAATGACAAAATTAAAGACGTGTATACGCAACTGACATTAAAGGAGAAAGAACTTTTCTGAGAAGCTTCCAAAAAATTTGCAATTTGGAATTCACATTAAAACTATAGATCCCTACCATTCGTATCAAAAAATATATCTCAAAATCAAAATATATATCTATATCCAACAATGGTTGGATAAATTCGCTAGCTACCTGAAAGGTCCTGTAAGGGTCTTATTTGCTTTAATATAAATGTAATTCCAACTTTTATAACTTCAATATCTAAATATTTAATATTAAATAGTAGATCTCTAGATTAAAATTCTTTTAAATATTTATAACCGATTTTGAATACAACCTTGTTGAATATTATTATTATTAATTTTTATTGCGACTTAAAATTACCAATGAAGTGAACAATACTGTTGCTTCAATCTAATGGCGGCTATAATGGTTTGCCTGATGTTTTATTTACAAAAATTAAATGCACCTTGGCTGAATTATTGTTCAATTGTTTCCTGGAAGATTCAACAACTGATGTGAGTTTTAGTGAAGTTTAGCCAATTTCGAATGTTACATAACGAACACACTCATGGCAAAACATACATCTGACATAACCATTCAACTGTCAAAATGACATATTGAAAAATTCCTCATTTTCTTTTGCCGATTTAACCATTATTTCAATTTCAAAAACAATTTTACATATTTAAATCTGTTTCAATATGCCTTTTATGAAAGGGGCTGCCCCCGTCCGCAGGACTATTAAATTTCTAAATGCTGGCAAGCTAGTTCTTAAAGATAAAGTGAAGATATTCAGCGTAAACTACAACACCCACGGTGAACATCATCTTGGTGCACGGTAAGCTCTTTACTCTCCCCAGTGATTAAGTAATACATTGGTTTTTCTTTTATCACAGAGACTTTGTCTTCTGGAACATCCCCCAAATTCAGTACAAAAATCCCGCCGTACAAGTTGTCACATTCAAAAATATGACTCCATCCCCTTTCGTTCGGTGTTATTACGAAGACGGCAGAGATATTTTGATCGATATCGACAGCAGAAATCGTGAACAAATTCTAGATCATCTTATAAAAGTCGTTGGAAAGTCACAGTAAGGCGTGCTTCATATCACCTTTCGACTTGCGCTGATTGTTTGTTTTTTTTTTTAAATTTTAGTGAACAACTGGAAGCGGAAGCGCGTTTGGCTGAGCGACAAGATAACCCTGCAAATTTTGGTGTCGGCTGTGACAGGCACTGCATTTGTGAAATACCCGGACAGGTTCCATGTCCCGGAACAGTGCCCCTACCGCAGCATATGCGCGGCAAACATATATTCGCCCCCAAGTAATCTGTCAACGTTGTTAAGAAATAAAACTAGAAATGTAACTTTCATGAGTGCAATTTATGTCTAAATATAATTTAATGTTGTCAGGGACTAAAAAAAAAGCTATCAACTCGAACTGAACACAGTAGTTGTTGTAGAGATAATTGAAGAGAGGTACCTAGATGTTTAGCCTATTTATTGTTACTATCGTCGTTTCGGACGACTTCTGTTATATGGTCCCGACGAGCCTCTGTGCTTCACGTACTGCATCCGAGTGCTGAACCCTCTCTGCCCAGATGAGCTAGAGCCGTCATTATTCTTGTTGAACTGATATTTGTGGATTAAAGGGGTCTGAAAGCTGGAATTGTTACTAATCTCTATTTCTTCGTCCAGCGTGCGCTTCTCCAGGGAATTAAGTTTCGCTTCGATGGCTCTTATCGCGTCTTCTTTGCTAATTTTTGAGTCTGCAGGTCGAGTACCCAAAGCGGGGATCTCTATTCGCGGTTTTGGCTTTTCTAATTCATCCTAGAAATTAACAAACATATTCTATAGAGATATTTCCAAAACTTGTATTCTCTCTACTTACATAGTTGAGATTCTTGGCTAATCGCACTGCGAGTGGTTTCTTTCCCACGTATTGCCCGTTCAGCTTATGCAGCGCTTTTACAGTGGCATCCGCCTTTCAAAAAACACACAATAAACTTCAAAGATTCACAAAAATACTTGGAAATACTCACCGATTTGAATGTAATGAAAGCGTAGCCCCGTGACTGTCCAATGAGTGGGCCGTTCTTGTGGAACAGCATATCGAACTTTTCAATTTGACCGCATTGTTGCACAATTTTTAGTAGTTGATACCAACATTTTGAAAAGAAATACACACAAATTAGTTTTGAAGTTCCAGCTAAGTAAATATTCGGGAAAACAATGCCGAAAATGGTATTGCTTTCTTTTGCGTGTGTAAAATCAATAATATAACTTACTCGGTGAGACGGGTGTCCAAGTTTCCAACCCAAATGCGACGTTCTTCCTGTGCCTAAAAAGTATTTTTTTTAGCAAACAATACAAGGTAACTAATATATGTTTAAGAATTTACCTCACTACCCATTTTATTGGCGTTTATTTGGCAATATATTTTACTATTTTACAAAAGAAAATTTATGCTATACAGAGATGCAAATACAAATCTCTCTGTGTGTTGTGTTGTATTATGTGTCATACTGTTGTGGAGGGCAGGCCAGACCTAGTGTCAAAGTGCAAGCAATAGCTAGCGCCATCTGGTGTTCAGGTTTTTAATTGAATTAAGGTTGGGACACAATTAAATTATATTAAAGCAGTTAAAACGGAAACTTATGTACAGAAGTCAAATTTCGTTCGAATTTTTTTGTGAACACTATTTTCATTGTGAATTTAAAAGAAAATATTGTCTGGGGAGTAAATGCTGCTAAACAATTAATTCATATATTTTATCTTTTATTTTGTCATCATCAATTTTAATAATTTTCTTTGGAGAACACGTGGAACGTGTGAGCACTTGGCAATTTCTGCTTCCCCTACCCTTTTTTGTGAAAACTAAGGCCATATTTCTGAATTACAAGACAAATGATCAACCTGTTTTTATTACAATATACGCTTAGACTAGGTCTAGGTGGTGATCTATTTCCTTCTAAAAATAGACAATTCTCCTCGTCTAAAGATAAAGGATATATTAGCGTAGTTATCGCAGTTGTCACTTTCATTTTCGCTCCCTCTGTCAGAGAAAGTGCTTTTATCTACCCGCGCGCTTTGCTTTTTTCAAAGTGTGTAATTTATAATTTAATACGGTTTTTGGAATAAATATTTTTTTTTGACGCAATTCAGTGGCCGAGTTACGACATCAGTGAGCGAGTGAACTGATTCGAGTACATTGGGATTATACTAAACGAAGCATCACGTATCGAACGCATTTTGTGATTGTACAAGGAAAACTCCAGTAACTTAAGTCTTGTACTATGACACTTTGCGTTCTGTTATTCAAGTTTCTATGTGAAGTTGTGATTTGAGTGTTTTAAAAAAAAAATTATAAATAGTTGATAAACTTTATTTTTGGTAACGTTCATTAGTCTAGAACGTGTTGCTTTTCCCTGAGCGGAGTTTGGCAAAGTATTTTTCACTTTACATTTTACTAAAACTGAAAAACACTACAACTTTTCAGGCATTTTATTGCCATACGACACCTTTAGATCTGTCGAATGAAAAAACAAGATCACTGGCCAGGAAATTTCAAACAATTAAACGCGACACTAGATACCATGCTCGATAACTGAAGCAGTAATGCCAAACTGTGGTAATTCAGTGCCGTTTTGCTCGTTAATTGGTGACACTGGTGACATCTATGGAGGTTGTTCTCAGCTTTCGAAGTTCCTCTCTATGTGTAAAAATTCAATGGTTATGTCAAAGCATTGACGTTAAAACTAATTATTTGTTTCAATAAAACTTTTTATTTATATTATTTTCAAAATGCTTTTGGGGTTTCATGTTTGATAAAAATTTGTTTATTTTTTGGATAAATTTTAAAGTTAACTGTACTAAATATCGAGATTAACCATATAAAATATGTACCTGGTTTATTCTCGTTATCGATTTATTTATTTTTGGTCGCAACGCCTGATTTTCGGGTAATCTTTTTATGGAAACAAAGCATTTCAATTAACATTTATATTACCAATCAAAATTTATCACAATTAAGTTGCATTTCTGAACATAACTATGGCGCGCAACCATGAGAGTGCAAAGGTAAATTGCACATAACAAACAAACTCTAAACAATATATTTCCAAATATTTTGGCATAAATACATGTGTCATATACCATCAATGCCATCTATAGGTTGTAGCAGGACTTTTATCGGTTGCCATGCCAAATTTTCGTTAAGTTGTTTGGAGTAAAAATATCAGCACATAGTCGAACCTTTTGTAGTTCCCTGTTTAACGTTAGAGTTACTATACAAAGGGCGCCTGAATAGTTAGAAGGATACAATTTTTTTAACAGTGAAAAAGAAGGGTGGATATAAATAAGAAATTAGCTTTGTAAATAAATAGTATAATCAGTTTGTGATAAATAACATCATTCGTTTTTTGTCGGCCAATTCACAACTGTCAGAGCAATCGCTGTATCCTTGGTTTGAGAAGGCAAGTATGTAGTTTCTTTTCGAAAGAAACAATTCAGGAAATTAAGGTTCCGAAGCATGAAACATTTTTATGGCGGATGAAGATATGTCAGAATAATACGCTACGATTTTTGTCGTACGACACTTCTTAATTCTCTTTCTCATACGTTCAGATTTGCGTTTTTGTTTGAATTGTCAAAATTTGTTTATTTTGATTGCTGATTGGTTTTTTTTATTGGATTTTTCATTTTTGTCGAACGCGAAGCAAACACCGCGGAGAAGAACACAGAGTCATATATGTATGAATTTGCGGCCCATCGTGATTGGCCACCCCAATAGCTTATGAATCATGACTATCCTTGATCGTTTCGAGAAAAAATTGTTTTGTAAGAATCCATTTCTAGATCTTGGTACATCAGCTACCATCATAATCATTAGAAAAGTCTGACAGCTAATCACAGATGCTACCTATACAGTTAGCCAACCCCTTGAACCCGCGACAAATTTTTAACAATGGCCACCAAATGCTCTTATATTTCATATCTGTGAAAACGTGAAAGTCACAGATTTAAGTTTGTTTTGTGGTATTTACGAAAATGAACGAGATTGCTATTGAAAATGAAAGTTCATGGGGGCGGCCAGTAAAACCCATATCAAACCCTAATACAAGCTTCCCATTTGATTTACACGTTAAAGCCCATGTAAGTGCGAATTATATGACTAACTGTGTAATTTAGTTACTCATCTGTGCAACTAATATAGAGCAAATCCTGGGTCCAGATCACTTAAATCGACAATTGTCTGATGCTATCAGCTATCTCTAACTTTCTGCATTGATATGATGAAGACAGCTATAGGTAAAAAGATATCGTCAGACGATTACGTGATCTGGGTCCAAAATAACAATTTTTCTCATGATTTATGATAGCGGAATCCGGCGAATTTAGTTTCGTCCTATCCTATAAACATATGTATAATTTAACATTATATTTTTTTTCCGTAAGCTTTAAGGTTTCATTACGCTGTTTGGTAATTTTTAATATAAAAAGCCAAGACAGAGAGAGAGAAAAAATGTAACTTTAGTACCTGAACTTGCAATCGAAGCTTACTACAGAATGGTGAATAGTAACTGCATTGCCGTAATTTCGGACGTCCTGTTCCGCAGATCCTTTCCAAAACAAAATGCCAATCAACTAACAGCATAGTAACATCACAGTAACATCTTAAAAATATCATCAAGACCATTATTTCGATTCGATGTAGTTTAACCGTTTAAACTATGTATGTATATCTTTTATTAAATTAATTTTTCTATCTACATTTTAAATAAACACTTATCAATATAATAAATGTATATAAAACAATATAACAATTAAAAAAAATATATATTTTTAAAAATACAGGAAGATAGTAATTAAAATGTATGTAGGTACCTACTTAATCTATATAAGAAAGAAAAAGTCTATTTTTAGCTTAGCATAGTGGTGAAACAGATCAACACAGCAACGTCGACTTTGGCAGCCAGTGCTCCCGTTAAAGAACTATTGTTTTCTTCTTTTTGTAAATGAAGCTTTGGAAAATAAATATAATCGAGAAGACATTATAGGTATTTTGTATACAACAAATTCTGTCTTCCCTGTTGGATGTTCGACTTGAAGTTCTTCCACCTCTCTATATTGATGTTGATGTTGCTGAGTTGAACTGTTTCTTGATCTACCGTAAGACATACCCCCTGGGTAAAAATGAGCAAAGTGCATTTTGCGAGACGCAATCTTTTCTCGAATCCATAAAAAAAAATCCAAGTTAAACTACTTCAATTAAAATTGAACCAGTTTCATGGTCTTTTGTGTGTTTGTGTGTGCATAACAAGTCTTATTCAATGATAAATGATCCAAAAAGTGATCTTACAACAGATTAACGACCCCCCAGTCCCGCTTAAACTTACAGTTTCGCTTAAAATCGAAAACCCCATCACATTCAGGTGGACTGTGATACACATTCCAAGGAAAATTGAAGAAAAAAATATTTTGGCAATATTGGAAAAGGCGCTTAAAATCGGATCTCCTGTTGATTGATTTTGTTGTATATTTCTGCGGAGAGGGGTTCGTATTTGCCCTTGCTGGTTTGGTAGTATAATTCATCGTCAATACTTGTAGGGTCGAAGCCTTCTTTCTGAAGGTCAACCTTGCGGAGTTTGAAGGTTCCGGTTAGATCGATTTTCGTTAGGAAGCGCAAGAATTGAGGGCGGGCATAAGTGGGCAGTAGTTTCTGCAGCTCCAATGCAAACATGTCCAAGTCCACAGATCTGTCGGGATCATAAATTGCAGCCATTCCCGCTCGGCCTTCGGTATGCGGAATGGAGACTCCATACACAACGGTATCCTTATAGCCGGCAACATTGCTTACTTGCGCTTCAACCTCACTGGTGGAAACGTTTTCACCCTTCCATCGGAAAGTGTCGCCTGTTCGATCAACAAAGAATAAATAGCCACGTTCGTCTGCCATTAGAAGGTCGCCGGAAAGAAAAGCCAGATCTCCCTTTTTAAAGACATCGCGAACAACTTTCTTAGCTGATGCCTTTGCGTCCACGTAGCCCAGAAATTCCCTGGACGGGTTGCCTTTGACGATTTTTCCAATGAAAACCCCAGGTTCATTCGGCTTGCACAGTTGGCAAAGGCCATCAGGGCCTCGGATAGGCTCTCCAGTATCTTGATCAGCCCGGATAATCGAAATGGGATAAACTGATGGCAGAATGCGTGAAACGAAGCCAATGGCTCCAACGGTGCTGTCGTTGTTCATGATGTTCGCATTTCCCTCGGTCGCACCGTAGAATTCACCAACTTTTGGAATATTGAAACGCTCCACAAACTGTGGCCAGATCTGTGGTCTTAGACCGTTGCCGAAGAGAACTCGAATTTTATGCTTCTTGTCATTCTCTGACTCTGGAGTGGCCAAGATGTAGCGGCACATTTCTCCTATGTACTGTCCAATCTGTCTAGCAAACAACACGCATTATTATTAAGAAAAATTTAGCTAAAATTGAACATTTCTACTCACCGTTGCATTGAATTTGACGCAGTCGCCAAAGTAACCAGATGCCGAAAACTTCTTCCGGATAGCTACTGTGGCGCCAAACAGCAAAGCTTGTCCCATACTCATGATACCACCAGCGGTATGATAGAGTGGCAGTGGGGTGTAGAATGTGTCTTCGGCTGTGAAACCCATCGTGTAGTGAATACCAGCGCAGATAAATAAGTATCTAGGAGAAGATGGAAACAAAACCACATTAAGTGGCATCTATAACAAATTGCGAATCAATCTCACTTACCTGGAATGTGAAATCACAGCTGCCTTGGGCAGACCAGTAGTACCAGATGTGTAAATGTACACCAACTTGTCATGATGATTAGCTGGCTCAATCGATGAGGGTACATTGTCCTTAGCTGCACTCTGTAGCATCGTTGTCAGATCCTTTGCCAACCCAGTCACTGACTTTTTCTCCTCATTGTTGAACTGATACATTGCCAACGAGGATGGCAGCTCACCCGAGATACTTTCAATGGGTTCCGAAAAGCTTTCGCCATAAATCAGTGCTGAACAATTTGCCACAGTTATACTGTGAAGAAGCGATGGTCCACGTAAGTTGGTGTTTATCAATGGCGTAATCACACCTAATTTCGACAAACCCAACCAAATGCCAACGAATTCTGGTCTGTTTTCCAAAAGGAGACCAACAACATCTCCCTTTTTGTAGCCATGGCTATGGAATACATTAGCCAGGCGGTTCGAAAATTCGTTAAGTTGCCTGAAAGTCCACACTTTATCATCGCAGAGAATTGCCGCCTTGTCGGGGTGCTTTGCAACATTTATGTGGAAGATATCCGAAATGGTAAGATTTTTCTTTTCGTATTTCTTTATCAGGAGCAGAAGTTTGGCGTAAGCATAAAGTGCACTGCAAAATAAGAAAATATATATTAATTTGTAGTTCAATGTGGAAACAGTATGTTTTTTTTGTTAAAAAAAAAAAGTTTTGTTTTATTTTGGTCTTTGAAATTTATTTATTTAGCTGGTTTCAGAAATCACTCAGATCAGAGTTCTTGTTGCCAAACTGTAAGTTTGTTAAGTAAATTGTAAGGAAATTCAAACTAGAGCACAAAGAATTTTTTTCGGAAGGCACTCGGTCAAATCATATTTGCAGAAAAGAGGTTCCAAAGCCTTAGATCAAAGAAGACGATCAGTAGTAATGCAGTCACTTCTGAAAAATGTTTAACAAAGAACCCTTTCTAAGCCCGATCAAGCAAAGTTAGCCGAATTAAGTTGGAATGAAAAAACACATGCGCTGTAAAAGTAAACGCACGCAGGTCCTCATCATTAGCAAAAGGAACAATTTTTTTTTAAAATACAGTCAGTCACAAGAATATTCGTGTCACGTCGTGATAAATATCTTGTCTTCAAAAGCTCATGCTGTGTAAAGGCTTAACTATTTACATTCAACAAAAAGTGGAAAAAGTGACTTTTTCAAAGCTCACATACATCCCCTCGTATTCAGAAACTGGACTAAGAATTTATTTTGACTTTTAAAAACAGGAAGAATTTGCATCCAAAGTCATCTATGCGTAAGATCAGTAACTAGTGACAGCTTTTTTGTGTAAATTTATTAGTTTTCTTCGAACTTTTCCAAAGTGTTAGAAGTTAGAGAAGTTAGAGGTATGTCTACCTTTCAAGAAAGTCACTTTGTGAAAAGTTGAGAGAAAAGTAGAAATTGCAAACGGTATGGAAAGAGAAAAAACATTTTCGTGTGTGTACTTTTTTTTTGCCGAATGTAGTTAAGCCTAAGCAGTGAATATTTGCCAGAGGCATTTGGAGTGTTAAATTAAGTTGAAAGCAGACTTTACTCGTGCTTTGTTTGAATATCCATTTGATAGACTTTATATCCAACTATACTGACTATACTGACAACTATACGAAAAATCCCTAAAGTTTGATGAAAATAAACAAAAACTCAAAATTCGCAGTTAAAGTTAACGTGTACATTATTTGACTAATCAGAAAGGGTTGCATCTGCAGGCGACTCACAGTGGGCATCCATTTATTGAACTTGTAGTTGGTCATTTAAATACTTTTGTTTGTCATAAAAGTATGTTAATTCTGCGGGAATTCATGCGGTTTCGCCTTTGCAATTTTTACAATGTTTCAATGGTAGGGGGCAGTGTTGTCACTTGGGAATTACAAAATGTGGTAGATTTAAGGAAATACGTGAAGGTTAATTAAAAAGAGTGAAAGATTGCGATAGTATTGATATATGTACATATGTATATTTGCATAAAACTATGCAAACTTATACACATCCGTATATTCAAAAATCTGTTTCGAAGGGGTTTGCTCATTTTTTGTTTTTTTAGCTTTTTGAGTATTTTAGAGACCAGAGCTAAGTGTAAGAAAATTATTACACACAAGCAAAGTGATTAGACTAAATTGGTATTTCATATAATATGTAACAAAATTTAGAACAAACTACCTCTTTGCGTTTAATATAGAGAAAAAGTTTCGTAGGACGCAGTCGTTCGCCTTATTTTTTGTAATTTAAATGTTAAATGTTTAAATTTTATTTGTATATTTAAATTAATTGCATGGAATGATGTAGGTATGATAGGAAAGGAGGACAGAGGCGAAAAAGAGTAGAAGTAAGAGATGGCGGTATAAGGAGGCCTCAATTGCGAGTGAGACAGGCAAGAAACTAACTCGCAAAGTCAATACCACCATAGTGACAATAGTTGTGAATAGTGATTACAATTTCAATATATTTATGAATGGATTTGGATGCGTTTTTCACTGCATTAAATGGCATTGTCGAGAATTAAAGTTTGAGCAGCAGCGAGGGAATTTAAATCAATTTTTCTTCTAAACGGTTTTTTTTTCAGAGGTTGTTTTTTCGAATAGAGATAAAACTGACATTTTGTGGTCAAATCTGGCAACGTTAATGTGATTTGTGTTCAGTTAGGTTTGCCATTTCATCATGAACAGGTTGACAAATGAACAACGCTTGCAAATCGTGCAAATTTATTTCGAAAATAATGGTTCAGTTCGCGAAGTTTACTGCAAGCTCATTTTGGGTTGAATGGCTACGTCAGCAAGCAAAATTGCCGCATTTGGAGTGAAGAGAATACACATGAAGAAGAGGCCACATGCCCAAAATCAAATTTAAACATTAATGGCATAAAATTATCCTTCCAATAAAGCCAAATTGACGGACATTAAAAGGATTTTCCCGTGTTTTATTTCAATTAGAAATTCTATACCTTAAAAAAACACCCTGCGTTTCAAGTTGGCTTATTTTATGTATTTAAAACTACAGAAGCAGTGACAGGAACCGCCCATAACATTCTTACACCCCGACGAAAGCTATAAAATGTATTGAATAAATCATTTTGAATAAATTAAAAAATAACATGCACCTACAAGGCTGTCATCACTTATAAAGATTCTTCTTAATTAATCTAAAAATTTATTTGCATTAGATTAAACTGACTGTACATTAATATTCGAAATAAATGAGTATGTGTTGTGTTGCTTGGACCGGTTTGTTTTAGTATACCACTACGACCACTTTTTTAGGAAAAAACATAGCGAATTCTATGCACTTTGCTCGATATTTATTCTATCAGTCAATTTTGAGATTGTGGTTTGCGATTGCGCCTTCTCCTACTACTCTCACATCGATCTCAATAGCCACCACATTTACAAATAATTTTTTTTAGATAATCCGTATTTGACAACAAAAAATTGGTAGGTATGTATTGCTAAGATTAGATAATTCCTAAAAACACCTCAAGAAAAGATTTCACAATTTAATTGCTCTGCAAACAGACTACCTACCTTACGCAGCTATATATAGATTTATATTGGTTAACTACCTATAATTGCTACGTACAGCTGGTAATACGAGATCTATCCAAGATAGACTCTAACTATATTTCAAACCACACACAGAAATATATATGTATCTGGTTTTAAATGTCTGCATTGGTGAAACACACTGTTGGATCACGAACCACCACAAAACAAAACCAGTGACCTCTAGCTGAAGTAATTTCCCCTCGCATGTCGTATTCGTTATCAGCCTATAAGACGACTATTTTGGCTTCAATTAAGGTCATTGACTCACCTCTTTGCGTGCATATTCATTTCCAGATACTGGCGTAGCATTTCCGTATTGCGTGGATTAAATAAAATCTTTAATACGTCCATTAACCACTGAAGCACTTTTAAGGTCTGGAACTGCGTGAAATAGACCACAATGCAGCTTTCTCTTCGTCTTGTTGGATTTATTGGTAGATGGTGGATTCTGTTTTAATATCTTAAAAGCAAAACCTGACATTTTGTTGTATAGAGTCAGACTCTTGTTGAATGTGTTAATGTATCCAAGGTCAAGGTTGATGGACAACAAACATTATTTTGCTTATTATTTTACTGATTTACTTATACATATTTTAAATCCCAAAAGATTATGCCTGAAACCTGTTTTGACATTGAAAACATCTCATAACGTCTAACAAACGTTTCTTTTCCGCTTCCAAAACAAAATACACAGACATACGGCATTATTTGCTATGTCAAATATTTTGCATAGAGTCTATTCTGCTTTACCCTGTCTACAATGACGGCGATATGGTGGACGTGAATTGAATGCTAAAGGTCCGGCATTTTACGCAGTGGCACATGGAATTTACATACAAGTTCCGAGTGTCTGAAACAAAAAGTGATGTTCCAATAAAATCGAAAAGACACGTAATAATTTCTGGGTTCACGCGTTTCATTCAAACGTTCCAATGCCAATGTCACAGTTAAATTAAATAGTAAGTACATTGATACCAGCAACAAGACTCATTAAAATATATTTAACATTTTTTAAACGTGAGAAGTAGGTGAGCCGGAGAGGTATGGTTTATGTAAGCCAAATTCCAAAACCAAACCGACGGCCTAATCTTATCTGGGAGTTGTTTTTATTTTTATTTTTGTGATTACGCTGCCCCTTGTATGAGCTTTGATGTTGAAATTCTGATTCTGATGGCGTATCGGCAATTCGAACGAACGCAGTTGGGAAGCTGACTTTCGGTTTCTAATTTATATGGGTTCTCGGGCTTGGTTTTTGTTTTTGATTGGCCTTTAAAATAATGCAATATGCAAATATGTTTGAGTTTGTCACATAATATACTTACGTTTCTAGGTACTCAACGATGCACGGCGGTGAAATATTCACAATTAGAAGGTTCACACAAGTGACTCGCAGTAAATTAAAAGAAATTTGCTGATAGAATAACTTGCATGCGATCTACTACAGTTACATACATATAAATATCTGTACATATAACAATTACTGCAATTGAGAGGACAAACTGAATTGATCTATTTGAAATGTGCTTATAAATTATGGCAGGTATTTAATTGTTTGGATTGGTTTTAAATAGGTTTAACAGCAACAAGTGATGCAACTCACGTGTTGGCTTCAATTTTAAAGTGCAAGTTCTGTTGCATTGTGGCCCAATAGATGGCGGTTAATAAGTTCGTTTGTAGTTTCTTAATTAAAGTTTTCGTAAAGCTAACTCAATGATGTACAAAAACAATCGCAGATTGCCCTTACACGATCTACACGTGCTCAAAGTGCCCCCTTTGAGAGGCTACACATTTTTTGACATTTAAATTGATATTGAGGGTGCCTTTGAAAATGCTACTTTTGACACCGAAAGCTATACAAAATGGTGTAAAAGAATCACTTGTCTCGTGGGTCTTAGCAATAGTCGGATCAAGGTCGTAGCTTGAGCTGGTAGGGTCCCAGAGCAAAACTAAATATGGAGCCCTATTTCTCAAATACTTCCTAATTGTGGGTTAAATAAATTTCAACAAAACAAATTCTAAAGTTCTAGATTATGTTTATATGTAGTCAGTTCATGATATTATCTTCTACTTACAAAAATAAAAGGTTACTAAAATGTATTTTTTCTCATCATATACTTTACTCAATACTATTTGGCGTGATCTTCGATTTTCAGTTGATATCAATGACTAATTGCTGCCTTTCCTGATCCAATGTGCTTTGCAAGTAATTTCTGATTAATTTCAGTTTGCAAAAAGATCTTTCAGCTTTTGCTGTGGTAACAGAAACAGTCAAAAGAATTATATGATAGAACATACATCTGGATAGCTTCAAGACGGTGAAGAACTTTGAGCGATCAGTTCTTCTATAACATTTTTAATGAACCTGATATCTTTCAAAAATTTTGATGTGACATGATGTGAGGCACATGATACATTGTCTGAAAAGTTTTCAATAAACTTATAAGCTTAATCTTTTAAGTCACTCTTTGACGAGGTTGTTAGAAAGGAGGGTTGCAAGTATTTAAAACATTTTTCATTCCGGTGAACCTGTTTTTAAGCTATACCTAGTGTCAATCATGGGGAAGAAAATATTTACACGGAAACGCTGTTCGGAGCCATCAAATCTCTAGTCTTGCGACAGTTCATCAAAGTGAATCTTGATCTTACACGATCTTCTTGCCAATACCCCACTCCATCTCTCAACTTCTTTCTTTGACAATGCATTTTCCGATTGTAAAATCTTTGGAGTCAAATTATTTATTTTCACGATTTCATCTTGAAGAACAAAGAATAACACAATATCAAAGGTTTCAATTCTTTCTTATTTGTAAGACCAAAAACGGCAGAGCACATCCAATGGAAATGACCTGCAATCATCCAAAAGAGGCCTATAAAAGCTACAACAAAGGACTCACTGAACGTCAGAATATTGCCAAATAATCGGCCTCAACAATTGTAAGGTTCATCAGGTAAGTAATTGCTTTCATTGATGACTGGGTCGTCTAAAGACACAATATCCAAAGAAAGAATATTTTTCGGGTAGATCAACCCCCATTTTTCTTGACCTGACCACGCTTGTTCGACCTAAATTTTGTGGGAAGTCTGGAGAATGTTAGCTATCACTAGCAAAAAGACCGAAGGCATCTATTAGTTGCTCTGGCGGGGAACCGCGCCTTGAAAAGCACCTAACTATGCCAAGTTTAAGCGCCGCAACTATCTGGGAGACTTGTGAAAAGGCGAAGACACAGCGGAGTAGTTCCAAAAACAATATGCATTACGTTTGTAGAGGGTATTTGTGTTTTTAAATTCACAACACTGTTTTACTGACTGATAACTCTAGGTTAATTACACTAATAAACTAAATAATTGTTGGTCCACTTTTTGAGGGGAACTTTTTAAATCAACCTAAATAATTTAATATTTAAGTGAATACCCCTTCAATGTATTTATGGGCTTGACTTTGTATTTTGTTCAGAACTACATTGTCGAAGACGCTCTTTGTTATGACATTGTTTTAAGTTTTCTGCGAAATTTTTCGAAAAAAACAAAAATGACGGCCGAAAACATTCTCAAAAAGTTGGTGTCGCAAACAACTTTTCATAACTAAGGTATTTAGGGTACCGCTAAAATCGTCCCAGAAAAGTAGTTATTGCAAAAATCATTGTGTGGACAACAATCTTTCATCAATCTGGTCATCTTTAATCTTTACACTTTAAATTAGGAAATATTATTTTATCTTTCTGAAAGCTTCAAAATTAGTGAATTATTGACGGACATGGCTATATCGGCAATTTTGATGTTAGTAAGAAATAATATATGCATAACAGTGTAATATAATCTTAGGATATTGTTTACAATTTCACTGTGTGCAGAAGTGCACAAGAAGGCATCTAACATTACACCTTTTCTTGCCATGGTCAACAAAATCGTATATGCCAAAAATATTGCATGCAATGTGGGTAGTTGAAGTAATGCCAAAGAATTTTTAGAGTAAAATTTAAATAATGTGATTCAAAAAGGTGTTGTATTACATACACAATCGTGCGCCTTAACTTTGTTTTATTTTTTTTTTTCATTAGTAAACAACTCTCAAAAAATTAAATCGCTAAAGTGGGGCCACGTCTATGTCATTCCTCTTATTTGCCATTTACAAAGCACCTTAGCTTTTTCAAATCTAAAATGGAATCCAGAATCATGCATACCAAACCTGATGGCCATATCATCTGCACTTACGTATACTAGTTTTTTTTTGTCTAGCATCCGTTGAGGTAACGAGAATGCCTTTACAGCTTCATTGGAAAGTGTGTCATGCAGTGAGAAACTTAAAGAAATCATCATGGCAAACTGATGTGAAGAAAAGAGGTGTATTCGTATAAAGTACATAGACACGTTATTTCATGTTCAACAAGGGGCAAAGCTACATTTGTATGTGCATAATTGGCGGTTTTTTTTCTGCTCAGATCTGACTTTTTTGGGAGATTTATCCCCTCATTTAAAACTTACAGGCTACAGAATCTTTTTTTATTTACCTCATCAATTATATTTCAAAAAAATATTAAAGACCAATTTACGTAGATTATTAGTTTGTGGGTACAATTTAACAATATTATGATGTAGGTATTACTTACAAATTAAGTAAATTAAAAATTGCCCACGAGTAGTACGCCTAACGCCTTAAAGGCGTAGTTCTATCACAAACTAAGACTAATAACGATGCACAATTGATGTGAGTTATGTCCCTAACAAACATAACCGAAAGTAAGATTTTCAAGAGATTGAATTCCAAATAATAAACATCTGCTATTATAAGATGGCCTTGCAACCCTCTAATTCAACTTAAGGAAAGCATATCCTGTGAATTGCACTCTCTCAATTCTAGCCACCGAATTTCTCCCGAACTGACTTTACTAAGGAATCTTAAAGTGATTTCAGAGTATAGGGATCTGAGAACTCTCTAGTATTTCTCTTAATAAAATCAAACACTTGATTGGCTTGGTTGATCATATAGTCATAGTGCGGTAAAATCGAAAGGTTTAAATTTAGGATACAACTATTGACGTTTTACTATATTTTTTTAATAAATTAACGTACGTTAATTTTAAGAAAACATTTTGAATTTCAATGGGTCCAATTCTTGTAAAACAAAAACGGTTGAAAAATAGTTAGGCCTTTCTTTCACATCTAAGGAGAAATTACATATTAGAGTATACGCAATTACAACACATATCTTGAGGCTATCAATCCAATAACCCAGTATCTGGGTTGTTGATTTGAACATCTGGGATTCAATTTAATTTTCACCTTATAATATCTTATGCAACTTATGATAGTGCGAAGACGAAAACGGTGCTTGTTTTGGCTAAAACATTTGTTCGGTAGGCCATCTGTTCATGGAATAGTTGAGAAATTTTAGTCTTCAATATGTCGCTTTAAGCGATCGTTCATTTATTGGTTTTGAGTGACGTTTTATTGAAAAATTAATCAAAAGATATGACGATTAAGTAATGTCCGCGTTCGTCAATGGTTTAGAAATGTATAGTTTTGAGATGAAACCTGAAATAAGGAACATCCTAGAGGCCCCTTTAGCAGATTTGCCAAAAGTGTTTCCCAAGCCTACTTTTGTGGGCATTTTCATGAAACCTATTTCACCTTTTAGGCGATTCTTAATTATGAATAACTGTTTCAATATTCTTGGGCAATGGTTCATTCTTTTCGTTTTAAGCGATTGCAACTTGGGCAATTGTTTCCAAAGCTTGTACAATTGAAAGCGAACGATGGAGACCTACTTGAGTCAAATGCAAGAGTGTAGTTTTGGAAAACCCAATAACTTTTAATTCACATTTAAAAATCTATAAATTGAGAGCATTTTCGAAAATGGAAAATAGAAATGAATTGAAAAACTTTCAGATTATTTTGATTTTTTCCGGATTCCCTAAAACTTTGTGTTCTCAAACCCATACACTCTTAAATCACTCTGCAGCTCGTTCATTCCTTACTGCTGTGTAAACCCGGAGAAATACAAAAAAGTTGCCTTAAAATCTTAAAACCATTTTTGTACTAAGGAAAATTTTATTATCTCTACCCTCATAAATTTCCAAGCAAATTTTGCTGCCCTTAATGCGCCCTACAAATAGTTCAGAGAGAGCAAGGTTTGTATATTCTACTTTTGTTTAGGAAGAACTTTAAACCGATTGCACATGAAATTGAAAAATCAAAATTTACTTAACTGCATTTCAAAATGTTTAAAACGAATTTCAAATGAATAATGCAATATTTATATTAAGTCATTATAATTCCACATCAACACTTCTGGTTCGATTTGTAAACTCCGGTTTTACCTGGTAGTTAATAAAATACAAATAACAAATAGAACCGGCAAGGGACAAGATTGCATGGGTAAAAATTTGTTGGTTAGATTCACTTGAGACTTAGAATAAATCTTATAAAATAAATATTAATTAAGGCAAAGACAAAGAGATTCTAAAAGAGATTTTCTACAGAAATATTTAAGCTTTTGTTGTGAAGAAAGTGCTAGAAATGCTATGGCAAACACACGGTTATAAATCTCAATCTCCATTCAAAGTTGCTTTTTTTAATCAAAAAATATTTTTTCCGGAATGAAGTTAATTTTTAATCCAAACAAACAAAACAAACAAAAAAACAGTTTCTGTTTACATTAATCTTATAATGTACTTCGACTTTGACTGCACAAATAAATAACGCTTTCCAAATCCACTTATATTGTACATGGTAAAAAGTATGTAACACATACCTATCTGCTTTTATTTAATTAATCTGGTTCCTTGTAAAAAGTGAATGGAAAAAAAGTTGTTAAGCCCAAAGATGCAAGGCCAATTAAAACTTTAATCAATGTCAAGTTCATGTTTAAATTAAAATCATTAAATTTTGGAAACATGCAAGCAAATGCTAAAAATATACCTAAAACATTTTGGATCTCTGTATGGAATGTTTTTTTTTTTTTGCTTCCTGACAAACTTGTTTTATTTATCTCAACTAGCAAGTTCTTAAAGTTTATCTTGAACATTTTTAGCTCATAAAATAAAATAATGAATAAGAATTGTTTTTTTTTTCATAAATGAGGATGTACTTCAGCGCAATGAAGCGGGTCAAAGGTAAAGTGCTCTTAGCACCTACTTTCCATCTAGCAATTTACCTACCTACACCTACCTAAAAGTACAGGTATGTATAAGATTATTGCGCAATATGCAACGTAAATTTTTTTGTTTTGTTTTGCTTTGAGTTTTTTTTTTTTTTTGTTTGGTTTTGAAATACCATTACCAGATGTTGTGTTGTGTTTTCACTACTCATTCACTTTTGGAACTCTCCATTTCGCATTTATTGTTGCTGATTCCACAATAATGCAACAGCAAAAATTAAAGCCACATTTCTGGACTGGAAGCAAATCGCAAATAGAGAAGTTAGTGTGTTCAAGATTCTTACTTCCTTTTGTTTCGGTCTCGTGTCTCGCCTTTCCATAGACGATTTAGTTTATCGAAATCAATGAAACCGAAACCAGGGCATCTACTTGTGGAAAGTAGATCACCAAACTAAAGTAGACACATTACGTATCTCATTGATGCACGACAGGTGATCTGTCAACAGACTACCTTAACATAGACTATAAAATGTATATTTATTAGATAAAAACTTACACGATATCTCGTCTGCCGGTTACTCCTGCGATGTAGAACCACCTCCAACCGACCGTACTCAGGACGATAGCTATGATAGAGACCAGCAACGCTGGCAGACCGTATTCCCAACCCATGAAGTACCACAGAAGGACAACAGCAGCGATCAAAACACAAATTCCAACCGACGCGGTGGCAGCACGACAGAAGACTGCTGCTTTCGATCGATTTGCAAGCTTTCCACGCTCTTGGTTTGTAGACTGACTGCTGTTGGTGTTGTTGTTGTTGTTATTGCCGCCTGCTGAAGTTTTTGTGCTTGCTGTTCCGTTTCCGTTTGTTACAAAATGTGACGCTTCAAATGAGTTCCCATTCGCTTTGGCGGCGGAAGCTTTCTCGATATCAATTGAAACGTGTTCCGTTGAAACGTCACTTCTTGCTGACTGCTGAGGCTGATGTTCTTCTTCTTGGTGTTGTGGTGGCTGCTGACGATAAGAAGTGTAATTGGAATTGAATAAACGATTGCGATACTTAAAGTAGTGACGTTCAAATAAATGACGTCATAATATGAAATGTGGTGATCGCATGGGCAAATGACTGCTCGAGCGGAATATGAAATTTCGCATTAGCATATTCTTAGGCTGTTATTTTATTTATTACTTCTCTCAAAGCTTAACAGTTGTTGGTTGGATTCGTATTTGTCGAATAAAAACAATCGAAATTTAGGTTGACTTGACACGAAAGTTTTGGTAAAAATCAATATCTTTGTCCCAGTAATTGTAGTAACACCCAACCCAAACAAACTATATAAAAGACAACACTTATGTAATCCTTAACAATTCACAAGCACAACAACTATAGAGGATTCGTTTTTTCTTTGTTAATATTAATTGCCAACCATATTTTGCAACAAATTGTTATTGTTTACGTTGGAGATTTGAATTGTTTCGGCTTTTTACAGATGGTTCCCGTTAAACCAGGCAAAAGACAGATGTTAATTGAGAGAGCAAACGGCAACGTGCGTCGACAGTAGACACCAATACACGATGACTTTTAGGAGGTGGACTTGGGGGCACATGTTTCGATTTTGCGTCAAGAAACAAGGAAAATGGTGTAGGATTTTCGAAATCGAATGCTATTGCCCTCTAGAGCAGAATAGCGCATTCAGCTGTGCGCTTGAAAGCTGGCCAGTTCGCCGTTGTGTAGGCAACAGTTTTTGATTCAATAAAATAAAATTGACGATGAAATTTGAACTATCTATAAGCAAATGAACTAAGATGCTAACTTAGTTCAATGCATTCAAATATTAAGTTGCGGGAGGTTTTTGTGAGTTTTTTTTATTTCTATTTATATGTCCTTCAAAATATAAATATAATTTTATATTGGGGAGGGTGAAAGCCCGCTTAATCTAAGTTAAAAGTAACTTAAGACAAAAAGAAGTCATTTAGCCATAAGATGTGTGAATGTCAGTGGACGGAATGAGACTTTGTAGTAACAGAAACACAGTTGTGTTACTGTTGTTAGTTGCCTGTGTTTTTCAAGAGGTTAAAACATTTTTATAAGAATGCAATATAAAGGATCGTTGCAGAGTAAATAAATAAAACTCGACATTATAGGGAAGACGTACTCGAGAAGAGGGTAAACGAATTTAATGTAATGCGATAGATGCAAGCTAATTGGGAGAAGATAAATATGTTAGGTTGTTGAAAGAGTGCAAACAATTAAAATTTACATAATTAGTATAGTCAAGAAATAGAAGTAGTCCATCTACCTATATACGCGGCAAATAAAGACTTACCCTTAAGTCTTATTAATAAGAGTTTCTGTATATGTTCATTAGAGGACGATAATAGCTCTCCAACTGGCGTGTGTATCGTAAATAGCGTAACCTTTAATTGGTCGCAAATGGTGTCCTAAAATTTACTCCAGATTTGAATAAAATAGAAAACACAGTTATTTTAGAGATGAAGCAATTGAAGTTGTGAAGAAATATAAATACCTGTTGGTGCTTGTTATTGTTATTAACTATTTAGTATGAATTCTCGTCTAGAGGAAAAACTGGTAAAATCAAAAACCGCTATCAATTTAGCATCCTAAATAAAAATATTACCTATAGTGCTATATAAATAAAAAGTTTTTGAGGCAGTGTAGGAGTTCATTCTGTTTAATGCAGCACAAGTATGGGGGTGAAAGAAAAAAAAGACTGTCGAGAAATGTTAATGCTGGAAGCAGGTCTAGCACCTCTTTTTACGATGACGCTGGAACTTTAAGAGTAGTTAAACCTATTTAGTAAACGTATTTAGCCAGCCGGATTAGAGGATTGGGTATCGTACTGTTCGCTTTTTTTAGCATTATTTTTCTATTTAATTTTCTTTTTTTATAACGGGTGATCCAAATAGAGATACTTTTTTCAATAGCCTTTTTTGACAGATCACGTGTGAGTCGTGTCATGCTGTCATGTTATTTTTGTTTAGTATTGTTTGGCATTTCATAATGGAAAGACGCGTGAACAACGTTTACAAATTGTTCAACTTTATTATGAAAATTCACGTTCTGTGAGGAATGTGTTTCGTGCACTTCGCTCAACTTATGGTCAACATAATCGGCCTACTGAGCGTACTATTCACAACACCATCACCCATTTTGAGACCCAGCATTCATTAGTGGATAATATTCGACCGAATAGACCACGTCCAGCACGCTGTGAAGAAAATGTAGCGGCCGTAGCTGAGAGTGTACACGAAGACCGTAGAGAGTCGATTCGGCGCCGTTCGCAGCAACTCGGACTGACGTATGGAACGACTTGGCGCATTTTACGTCAAGATCTTAAATTGAAAGCGTACAAAATACAGCTTGAACAACAACTGAAGCCACTCGAACTTCCCAAGCGACATCGCTTCGCTCTATAGACTCTTGAAAAGTTCCAAGAAGATCCGACGTTTTCGAGGCAAATTTTGTTTAGCGATGAGGCCCATTTCTGGCTCAATGGGTATGTAAACAAACAAAATTGCCGCATTTGGGACGAAGAGCAACCTGAAGAGATTGAAAAACTGCCACATTGCCATATTTCTTTAAAAATTATGCCGGTGCGAACGTAACCGTCAATGGCGACCGTTATCGTGCCATGATAACCTACTATTTGATGCCTGAAATTGAAGCTCGTGATCTCGGCGACATTTGGTTTCAGCAAGACGGCGCCACTTCCCACACATCGCATCAATCAATGGACTTATTGAGAGAACATTTCGGTGAGCACATAATTTCACGTTTTGGGCCGGTCGATTGGCCACCAAGATCGTGTGATATCACACCGTTAGACTTTTTCCTGTGAGGATATGTAAACCCGCTTCGATTCAGGCCTTGGAGGAAAACATCACGCGTGTCATTCGCCAGTTACCAGTCGAAATGCTCGAACGAGTGATCGAAAATTGGACTCAACGGACGGACCATCTGCGACATAGCAACGGCCAACATTTGATAGACATAATCTTCAAAAAATAAATGCCAAAGAATGTTCTTTCAAATGATAATAAACATTCTCCATTAAATTTGAATTTTCTGTATTTTTTTCTTTAAAAAAGTAGGGAACCTCGAAATGGATCACCCTTTGTATATGGTTATTGTATTTTATCATCTAAGGAAAATGTGGTAAATACCTTTTAGAAACAGTATTGAATTTTTGTTAATAAAATTTGTCTAACTTTTTATAACTTAATCTAACCTAATCCTAAGGTTTGGGCTCCAACATGTGTTTTTCTAGACCGTCCATTTGCTTAATAATCGACGAACCACAAATCCTGCACCAGGGTCCTTCCTGACTTACTCTAAGCTTTAGTTCAACCCAGTCTAGCCACCAATAACTATCACGATTATGCCTTTTGTCATTATTTTTATCGCTTTCAGGTACGATTACGCAGTATCTAAGGTCAGTATTTCCATTATCCGAGTTGTAGAATAATAGAGGATAAGTTTGTATGTTGCCCTTCTAGCCGTATGGCAGATTATAGATACTTTCGATAAGTCAGATAAGTATCCATATGTAGGTGGTATGTGTCCACTCTCCAATGTATCTGAAATACCCAGGGTTAGGCTGAACGCACAAAGTGTTTTCTTGTAAGATCAAGAACCATATTATCGATTCTAGACACAACGGACGCATCCAAGGGTGTCTTGCTGTATACGTTGAATCTGCATACAGGCACGAAGACACTTTTGCTCACATAGTCGAATTATTTCCATATATGAAGGACATATGTGCCACCATACTAGACTCGCATAAGTTAAAATTGGGCGTCCAAAGGCTTGATAACAAATGACCTTTACATCGGATCTCCAAGCATTGTTTAAGTTTTAAGCATAATATCTAATACATATCACGTTTGCTTTCTACATATTCTAAGGGGACGATCACAAAAAGCGGTACAACTAAGCAAATACGTCAGTATAATTATCATGTACAGTCTGGTTTGTATTCTAGAATCAAATACTTAGTTTGCCATAATTCGAAAAGAAACAACGTTTCAAAATCAACACAAGTCTTCAAAACAATCGAATATTGAAATGACATAGCAGGGATGCCTTATATTAGAACGGAAAGTATTCCCCTATCCAGATTTAACTTAGTCGGTAAAGAAGTTGGTCGAACGCACCGTTCTTTGCAATATTTCCATATATCGTCGTATATTTCTGGATGGCAGCAACACCTATCACGTTGTTGGACATATTTGAAATTCATTAAAATATAATTAAAATCTACTTTTTGCCAAATGTTTTGCAAAAAGAAATACCTATATTTATTTTAAAAGTACATTCAACAACCCAGTTCCACTATAAACTGCCCCAGGCAAAGGTACGAATATTTATAAGCCTATATTCCATTTGTATTGCGTACTTCTATAACTAATTCAAAAATAATGGAACAGGTTCTCGGCAAAGCACCTATTACATACGACAAATATAGACTTGTATTTTGCATTTTAGATTTTGTAACCTCCAGGTTCAATAGCTTTTAAAATGATTGAATGGCTTATAGTGTTTAATTTATTTACATCAAAACATCGCAAATAACGCATTAATAATATTAATTGGTTTAATATGTTTTACTACATTATTTTAAATTACAACTTATAATTAATTACCTTTCAATAAATTGTGCTAATACATTGACTTGAAACAAAACTATGCTTAATATGTAATTAGAAGGGACCAAAAGTTGATTTTTTTTTAAAAGCTTAGCAACTTGAACTTTGTTTTATTTTGGGTGAGTTAGCTATACACAATTTAAAGGGTAAATTAATTTGGTGGCACTTCGTGCGCTGACAATAAAATAAAGATTACGAGTTGCGTTACTAGAAACATCAAAATATTATGGGCAATCAGAAATCAATTTAAATGAAATAAAAAACATAATTTTCGGTGCTTATCAACATCAATTAAATCAAACTGCACGTCAGTAAAATAAAAATGATGCCAATGTCAATGTCAATGGACCAAATTTATAAATAATAATTACCCTCGAATTGAGTTCCCCTTTAAACAAGTTTCACGTCTTCAATCCCCGTCAGACGTCATCATTAACTGTTACACATATTAACTTACAGCTTCATGAATGTCTATTAGACTTCACTGTGGCTCAGTGCAACTCAACTTAAGTACCGGAACAGAATGTTGCAATGAAACTGGTAAATTGTTGTACGTTGAACATGCTTTTAATGAATGCGCCTTTAACAAATATTTGCGCAAACAAGAAGTTGTTATTATTATTATTATTTGGCTGCGTCATGCGCACTTGTGATTTCGAAAGCCTTTCCAATGGCACTTGCTAATGTGGTATACATTTTATATTCGTTGGGAAATATGCTAATTGATAGACGAAATAGGGTTTATTTTGTGGAAAATAATTTCTTGTGTCAAGTCGTATGCTGTGCTCTTTAAGCACAAATTAAAAAAGTCACCATAGATTTGGGGAATATAATATTTGGGAAAAACTTGTATTACAAAGATTACAATTTTTTACAACTTATTTTTCTATAAAATGTTGTACATTTTTGGAGAATTTACTACCAAATGCCTAGCTTCTTCAACCATTGTGGGTGCGAAGAAATATTTTTGGACACGATTGGAAGAGACCTACAGTTTAATGTTAACTTATTTTTGAGAAGCTTCGCATGACAGTTATTACTCTTGGATGTTTGTCAGACGTTCCAAGAGGTGGGGTAGCGAATAAAAACACAGATGGTACCGGTTGGATATGAACCGGCGACCCGTCGCTTAGTTGTTCAATGCACTAATCCACTAAGCCATTGCACCCATTTAGGGTATGGATCACCAAAATGTATTAATTAATAGTAATTTCGGTACATATACTCAAAAACGTCCACTGCCAAATCCTTTTTTTGCGAAAAATTTACTCGAAAATATTATAATTTTTGTATACCCTACCCTAAGGGTATATTAATTTTGACACATAGATTGTAAAACCCCTTAATATCCATCATAGACCCCTAAAAGTATATATATTTATGATCAGGACCAAAACCTAAGACTATTTAGCAATGTCCGTTCGTCGGTCCGTATCAACTTTTGAGGAATTAAGATTTATGCTAGGAAGCTGAAATTTGGAACATATACTTCCTAGGGCTCCGAAATGGTAAAGTTTTAAAATTTTTAAAATACGCCCACAATTTAGAAAAAACCGTTTTAAAGCTTAATTAAGAGAGATAAAGTTTTACAACCTTCACAAGATATGTAGGTACTGCCCACCTTTAAAAATTTGTCGTAAAAAGTTTTTTGCCACGCTTTCTTTTTGTGAGCGTTTTTTTCTAAAATCCGGTTTCCTCAAAAATTTTCATATAAATCGAAAGAAAAAATGTTTAACAAAATATTTAGCCGTAATATCGACCATACGAAGTTTTTGGCCACGCCTACTTTTTGGGGGCGGTTTTTCAAAAAATATTTGTTTGTTCTATAAATTTCATAGAATGCTGTCCATCATCTTCTTAATGCTTTTTTTCTTTGAGGTACATAGGGATAATGATAGGGTATCATACCGTTCGTCCCAAGCGGACTGTAGCCTTCCCTTATGTTTTTAACGTCTCTTTGTTAGCGCATTCAGGACAGTGATAGTGCTTCAAACCAAGGGTAATTATTTCTGATCCATTTGACATGTAATGCATTTTCTGTTGGAACCATGTGATGCCGAAGGCCGTTCGATAGCAGTGGTGGAAACAGGGCAGAGTTTAAATCTTTTTTTTCAAACAATTTTAACATGGTAAAATCCTTATAATATTTCGTTTTTGTTTTACATAAATCTATAAGTGAAACTATTTCTAACAAACGCAAATTTGTTTAATTTAATAAAATTGTAAATATAATTACCGTTTTTTTTAAATAAAATACGCGACACAGTGCGGGCATTAGGGAAATATAGGATTAGAGAAAGGAAAATACCGATGCACGTTGGTTTTAAATGTCTGTAAACTATAATGTGAAGGGGAAAACAGAGTATGATAGAGTATCCTTATGGGTGAACTGATGTGCATTCCCAGCTAGGTGAGCGAATGAATTGTTGTAGGGGTGGAATGGAATGCAACGACTATGACTAAGAGAGTCAAGCGATTTCACAATGTCTCTATCACCAATTAGTTTTAGCTTTATTAGTTCTTGAGACATTGAGTTTTTTGTAAAGTACTGTTATTCGATATATTTTAGAAAAACTTAAAGTTGGGCCTATTAATACCACATACCACAGGTATATAAAATACAAAAATTATTTCCGGCATGGAGCTCTGCTATTTAGCCAGTCAGATGAATAATGAGTAATATAAATATACATATTTCAGTGTAAACCGCTTCCGCTGGTTTTATTTACGACAAACTACTTTTAACGATTCTAGCTTAACATTCAAAAGAAGCGATTACTGCTGCTAATTGCTTTTTATTGCAATACAATTCGCAAACATATTCCTTGACGGCAACAAATATAGGAATAAACAAATTAATGAAAACGTTTGAAAGTAATGATTCGGTAGAGCGGGGTACGGAGTGGTTCCTCTCTTAAACGAAAGTATATTAAATCATTTATTTCTGATTCAATTCAAAGATTTGATGTGAATTTTCCTCATACAACCATTGAATTGAAATTCTTATATTTATTTGCGGACCATGAAAACCTTAACCTTCTGCTGTGTCCACACAATGTGTTTATAATTCCGTTTAATCACACCACATTCACTTAATTACATATACTAGGTAACTAACTATACATACCTAAACGATTGTTCATTCTTACATTGATAACAAATAAAAATTTTTCTTTCTTCGCCACATCCTTGAAACATCGGTTTATTTACCCGTAGATGCAGTCTCCCCCTCGACATTATACGTTTCTAGAAAATTGCAGCAGCATTAACTTACTACAATCGCCCGTCTACAAAATTGATTCTCAAGTTTAAGCTGTCACTAGCTGATTGGGCAACTCAAACAGGTTACCAATTCTGTGATACAGAAACAACAACAAGCCGTGATTTTTAGTTTTTGTTTACCACAACAAAGCACGTTCCTCACTTATGTACCTTAGTACCTACTTCAATTGAGTTGAAAGAAGTATTTATTTTTAAAAGAAAAGAAAAAGAAAAAAGATTGATGATATCGAAAATACCGCAACAAGGTTATGTACCCAAAAAGCTTTCGAGATGAGTAACCCCGGCCACATGCAATGAACAATAAAAATACCCAACAATCATAAAAGCGTTGTAGTAAGGTAACAAGGCCTTGTACCAACTTATGTTAAGTATAGGTAGGTATAGTTTTTTTTTCACAAAATCTAAATGAGAATGGCACTGAAATATTACCATCTATAACTTTACAATGCAGCTTAAGTTTCTTTCCAAGCATGGCAAGAGCAAAGAAATTTTTGTATTAAGTGAAATTCGGGTTCCTTCTGGGAACCCGACTTAATAAAGTGATCTTTTATATGATGACCAGTGACCACTTAGGCCATTTGGCGTGCCATGAGTTGCGTAAAGATTTTGCTTTTATTTGCAGAAATTTTCTATTATGACAATCGGCAATTAAAATAAAGAGTTTCTTTACTAAGCTTACAGCAGGCAGTTAGCTGGCTCACAAAGCAACTCATGCATCTCAGTCAGTTCGGTTTGATTGCGTATCTATAGGCAATTAACTGCAAGAATTGCGTGCCTCGTGTTCTTAGTCTTAGTTACATGTTGTGCTATTAATTTGAAGTGGGTTAAGTTTCTAAACACTTAGCAAAGCTTTTATTTATTTTTTATTTACTACTGGAATTACCTTTTGAAGTAGTCGATCGTGGAAACACAATACACATGTGGATAAAAATTTCTTCATCTTTACCAAGTGGTAAATTGGGAATGAAATGAAAGCAAAAATGTGTGAACTATTTTGCATGGATGCGCATGAGGTTTTCGTATAATGAGAAGGGTTTGACGAACTCAGTGCTTCATAGGAAGAGGAAAATATTTAATCGAATATCAATTATTTAATATTTGTGTTGTTGCTTGCGTGTTGAATGGAATTATTTTAGCCATTCAGATTATTATAATTTGAAAATACATATATAGGTAGTTTAAATGATATGAATATGAACCGTAACGTGTGTGTATTCTTCTTTACTCAAGTGCATTAAGCACTTCCTTGTTGTAAAAGTTGTTGTTTTGCAATGTCTCGATCGTCAATAAGTTTCATCGCAGGTTTTTGAATACTGTCAAGTAGCTCCAAATTTGTAATTGGTGCACCAGATCAGTTATACTCAAGTTTGTTGCCTTGTAAATTTTAGCCAGATCAGAAGAGGTAACAAATTTCTTACATCGCTTGAGGAAGCCTAGACATTTCGCAGCGTTCTTGGCGACATCGAATATGTGGTCATTACAACGAAGGCGCACATACCGAGGATGTCGGCGATGCGAGTAGAGTCCGATCGAACATTCAGCTTCGGCTACATTTGGCCAAATTTTGCACATTTGGTATTGCACACTTCGGCGAAAAAAAAAACCTAAGGTTTAGCCGAAGCCGAATACTGAATTGATCAACCTTTTTTCCGAGAATTTTTCGCATGAACGATTTCGGGCAAGTCATTTCGTATTTGTTTCATTTTTGAAGTAGAAGTTGCATCTGAATGAATGTTATGTCGTTTGCTACTGTAAGTGTTCGTTTGCTACTTAATTGACAGTTCCTCTCCTGAAAAGAAGAGAAATTAGCTTCTGACTTTGAATTCAGAATTTAAACCCGAAGAACGAACACATTCAAACACCATACACGTCATAATCGAGAAATATTTTTTCATATTTTTTGCTGATGCATTTAATAATTCTTCAATTTTGAAAAGTTTAGCTGAAAGTTTTTACCAAATTTAACTAAACAAATAATGAAAGAATATTGGACTATTTGTCTACCATCCCCTTCATCTACATCAGATTGGCAGTGAGGCGGTTGTATATACATATGCACAAATACAGTGGGATTTACATTTAAAATATGTTTGCTTGTTCAATTGGAATCCCGGATCGGAGAGCTCTTCCGGATTTGTAGCTATTCACAGGCAATCAAACTGATTCATTTTCAGGCTATTTTTTGCCTTTTTTTTGTTAAATACATTTTGTTATGATTATGAGTTATTTTATCTAAAAAATTGTATACAGGTCAAATTAATTTAACGGATGATTTATTTTAGGTTGCATTACATTCAGCTTCGGCTTCGGCAAAAATATTGACCGTCGGTCGGACTCTGGATGCATTCATAGATAATGGCAGAGTGTTAGGGTTTCGCTTCGGTGACAGCAGACAGCATTATGCTTTGGAAGCATTTAATTCCACTCATTTAGTTTCACCTCACTTAAGAATGCTGTCAAGATCGGAATTTAATGAGTTTAACATACCTTTTCGTTACTGTTCAACGCCCGGAGATAAGAAAACTAATACGTAGAGCTGATGGTACTGTTATCGGCGAAATAATGAAAAGGATTAGAAGAAATAGACAGTTGATCATTTATAAAAACGAGGGAGAGAGAGTCAGAGACAAAACGGAGAAGGGTATTATCGATCCCAAATGCACGCATTTTCGACAAAAGCACTTGATGCCAAAATCTGTCAAATTTGGTCTATATTGGCCAAGACTTGATGATATCTCTTACCAATCAAGTTAAACCATAGAGCAGGACTGATATTATTAAGGTTTAACGCAGGCACCCAAATATGGTGCGAGTAAAATTGGTACGCAAATTATTTTGGAGTTAATTTTCCATGTCTGCGGGCACCAGTTTTGTGGTTGGAGTTACCCAAAAACATAATTCCAGTAAATCAAAACTGATCGAATGTCTACGGCCCGCTTTATACAGCGTCATTGTCTTAGGCAAAAGAAACAGCGATTAACAAAATTTATTCTTCCTGCCTTTTTAAAAGACGCCGCCTACAAATATGAATATAAATACTAATTTCAACTACACCTGTGGTTGCAGATCAAACAGAATGATGTATATTTAGTTCTGAGAAAAAAAATATTCATTCAGATGGTATATTTGAAAAATCTTAAACCGCGCGACCTTGTTCTTAGAAAAAAAACCTCAGGCTATTTTTTTCTTATAAGCTTGGTATCTATAACAGAACTCTTTCTACTGTTCATAGTTGGAAAAACCATTCACGAATTGTGGTTTCTTGCATTCGACTCAATTTTTAACCAATAAAACAAGCAATACGGTGTTATCGAACAGAAAGGAAACACGTCAATGCCAAATGCAATTCGTAAGTAGGACAACATAAAATACGAAATTTAGGAAAAAAAGTTTTAGTGGCCACTTTATTCAAATACACTCAATTCAGCATTGGTAGGTGCATGGATAATAACATTGTATTTATATGCAAAAAATTGCTAAGGAAACACCAATGTTGCGATCGGAGTCAAATATTCAAACTGTCTTCAAAAGGCAGGGAAAACTTCAGTCAAGTGAGTCGATGACACCAAAAACTGACATCAAAACTGCGAATATCCTATTAAGGAATAGAGTAAAAGGCGCTGCCTTGTACAAATGCTCAGATAGCCTTCGAAACTGTGAAGGAGCTCATAAGCAATCTGTTAAACTGGGTAGATTTAACTCTGTTACTACAACGTTAGTCCCCGGTCATAGGGGTATCCGAAGTAATAAAAAAGCTGACGCTCTTGGCAGGGAGGGCTCATTATCAGCCTTTGTTGACTCACAACTATCTATATGGTGCTGATCATCGGGCCACAAAATTAAAATGATTGAGCTTTTATGTCTACCAAACTACCAACGACTGGCATGATCTTACAACATTTAGACATTGAAAGCTGCTGATAGACAAGGCGGTTCAAAACACACCAGGTTTAAATATCTGTTAGGACTTAAGAAAAGTGTCCTTAGATTCTTAATTGACATTGTCACTGCTTACATCCCTTTTAACGAGCAGCTCAATACGATCAGAGTTAGATAATTCGAAACGTCACCAAACTTTATTTGTGAATATACGACTTTTGCAAGAAGTGGTTATCGTTGACAAACAATTCTTCAATGTCTTACTTGTGTCTTTGCTTTGCTAAAAGCAATTCAAGTTCCGATGTGATGTAACAGTTCTGAGGTAGCCTTGCTAAAGTATATGGGACCACTAGGTCTAAGTGCTGGTTGTCTTAACAAAACAATGCAATTAGATAAAAAAGGCGGTTTATGAAATTCCACGTTTCTAACTCAATTGGAATTGATAGCAAGAACGATTTGATTAAGTCTCTACCGATCTCAACGCAGATGTGAGCTTTATCGATGGTTATCCTTCATAGATTACATGACCTTGATTGTGCCATGGCTATGACCACGGCAATGTAGCTTCTCTACCTAAATTCCAAAAATTTGTAAACATTCCTTTCAAAAATGCCTTCATCAATCTGCGTCAACTATGGATGCATAAATCTGATCAATTCATCTACAGCTGCCTAACTTTGTTAGCGCATGTAAGGTTTTTATCAGTTTGATCTCAAGCCTGGGAAGTACATACAACATTACCTAAATTTGAGACAAATAGCAGAAGGTCCAATTAAAATGCTCAGTATCATTAAAAACATCCATACTTCCCGTCCACCTTAAGCTTTTTACTGTCCACCTCTTTCGAAAGACTGAAAAAAAACTTTTCAAAATTTCCACTCGGAACCGGAGGCTCTTAAATTTGTGACAGAAATATAACTTGGCACACTTTGCTGGCGAAGTTGGACTCTTAATTTAATTAACCAGGTACTCATTGTTAATGCCTAATTTTTCTTTTTGGTCTATTAAAGATAGAAGAACACATCAAGCGCAATAAAAGCGGTAACGATGTCCAAAATGGTAAGCGCATGGAGCAAATAATACCAATTTCGGCGATTGGGTCAGAACTTTCGAAGTTAAAAAGTACAGTGCAGATGTGAACTTAATTTTTCCAATTTCTTTTTTATAAACAATGCGCACTTTTGTGCAATATTAGACCTTATCGAAAGGTGAATGTAGCGAAACAATAGATCCTGTCAAGAACGAATAAAAATACTTACTTAGAAAGGTGCAAGGAAGAACAATTTAATAATAACTTATTAATCATAATAATGTGTCCTAGTAATAATAGGTTGAAAACTAGCTAAAAACATAAGCTGATATGTGGGTGCCAAAGCTAGCAACCTTATGCTTGTAAATTCTGCTTTTTATCTGAGCTATGTATATTTGTCAGTATCGATTTGTCAGTGTACATGGAGATACCCGATCAACGCAAATATATATTGGATACACTTTCCTGCCGGATATCACTTTATTAATATTTATCTCTGAATTGGCCACTTATCTCTCCAGACTTAGCAACTAAGCAAATTTAATTCAAAATGTACCTTGTATATACAAACTTAGATATCTATTTAAAGAACATATGTATATGTACATATACATATATTATAAATGACGGAAAATATAAAAAGTCAGTCCACTTTTATTTTAAACACATCAAGTTGTAATTAGTGCTCATAAACCAATTACGGTGGCACTGTTCTGGTTAGTAGTTCAAAGTCATTATAAAAATATTATACCTTAAATTAAGCAAATCACTTTGTGTTTTTTTTTGTATTTTCACTGTTTAGAATAAAACATATAGAAAAACATAAAGAAAAGCTACAGTCCGCTTAGGGCGAATAGTATGATACCCTATCCTTATCCCTATGTACCCCAAAGAAAAAAAGCATTAGGAAGATGATGGATAGCATTTTATTTCATTCTATGAAATTTATAGAAAATAAATAATTTTTTTGAAAAAACGCCCCAAAAAGTGGGCGTGGCCAAAAACTTTATATGAAAAATTTATAAAGAGGGGCAGTACCTACATATCTTGTGAAGGTTGTACAACTATATCTCTCTAACTTTAGCCTTAAAACGGTTTTTCTAAACTGTGGGCGTGGCAGTGGGCGTATTTTGAAAATTTTAACCCTTTACCATTTCGGAGCCCTAGGGAGTATATATTTCAAATTTCAGCTTCCTAGCATAACTTTAAAGGCTTCAAAAGTTGATACGGACGGTCGGACGGACATTGCTTAGATTTTGGTCCTGATCATAAATATATATACTTTTAGGGGTCTGCGACGAATATTAAGGGGTGTAACAAACTATGTGTCAAAATTAATATATACCCTTAGGATAGGGTATAAAAAAATATTTTTTTGGAAGCAACCTACCCTATTTGTGTTTAACTTTTAGACACATGACACATTTAGTACATTTATGTAAACTAAAGTGCATTGACCGAAACTCTCTTATCACATGAAGCGCATTTTTGACATTACATCACATTTGATCACATACCAAATTTATTTTAAAAAAATATCGATTTTCTCAAAAACAGCTATAATGATGGACCAAAATCGTTATATTTAAATAAATCGTCATGTGGAAAAAAAATATTGCAAAGATTTAAGAACGAATGCAGATTTGTTTAATTTAATAAAATTGTAAATTTAATTACCGTTCGATACCGATGCACGTTGGTTTTAAATGTCTGTAAACTATAATGTGTAGGAAAAACAAAGCTTGTTAGAACAATCCACATTCGTACTGTGTACGGTTAAAGAACGAGTCCTTGTCTTTCACTCTTCATCCAATTATAAGCTTACGGGTATCTGATCTGCATTCCTAGCATGGCGAGTTTTACGGTTAAATTGTTGTAGGGATGGAATGCAACTGGCGACAGGCAGGAGACATTTCGACAATGACTAAGAGAGTCAAGCGATTTCACAATGTCTCTATCATCAATAAGTTTGAGCTTTAATAATATCTGAGACATTGAGTTTTTGTAATTTAGTTATTCGATATAATTTGGAAAAACTTAATAGGCTTTTTCTAAATACATTAGTATGTACATCGATAATGTGCACTAATTAAAACAAGGCATTTTCGGATGTAAGACGTTTTTTCTGATGCAAATTAAACTATTTAAACAACTTTCGTATCCATATATTGCAAGAAAAAATAAAAAACTTGTTGAAACAACGATTTCAATATGTAAATAGTCCCAGACAAAAAATATATAATAAATAGTTAAACTTAAACAGAGCCCGAAGAATTAAGGCCATAATAAAGGTGACTTTGTTTTCATGAATAAATGAAAATAACGGAACTTAAAAATAAAAACATATTTATGATAGCTATCGTTTTTTCCAAGTTTTGCATAATATAATATTTGTCCCGAGTGAAAATCACGTGGAAAAGACGCTTGCAAACTACAAGAAAACTATCATTATAAAAACTGTTATCCAAAACGCACAAATAGCACTAAACAGGTAAAGGCATTTATTTTTTAATGTGCCTACAAAAATAACAGGACAAATGTAATCTAAACAAAAAGAACAAGAGAAATGTAAAAATGTTTTCTAGAGAAGTTCACAGCAAAACAAAATTATTCCTGATTCTTTATAGACTGACGTTTGGCCAAAAAATCTGTTTTTTTTTTAATTAAATTTTTTGTTGTTACCCTTCCACAACCCCCTCATGTTTTCGTCATAACTTCAGAAGTATCGACGTACTGAAATTTACTACTGTGCTGAAACACCCTTGTGCGCAGATGCTTACTAGAGATAGCAAATTTATTCTTAGGCCTTCAAGCAACCCAATTTTGCATTAAGAAAAATGCAAGGCCTTATATTCATTCGATGTAAGACAGACAAAACTCATTAAAAGTTTAAGCATATAAGCTCCTGCTAGAGATTATTTCCAAAGAGACTTGTTCTCTGTAAATGTGCATTTTTGATCTAGCATCGCGTTCTATAGCGAGTCAAAAAACTTTGTAAGAATAAATTTTAAAGTAGTAAAGGAGTAGAAAAGACAGTAACAACATATTTACTTTTTATACCCTATCCTAAGGGTATATTCATTTTGACACATAGTTGGTAATACCCCTTAATATACCCCCAATATTTTTCCCGATATATCGCCCATACAAAGATTTTGGCAAGTTTTAAAAAAATTATATATTTATTTTATAAATTTTATATATTGAAATAAAATGCTATCCATCATGTTCTTAACGCCTTTTTCTAGGGTTATGGATACTGTTCACCACAAGCGGACTGTTGCCTCTCCTTATGTTTTCCATCAACTTTTGTTTCAAAATAGCTTGTTTTTACCAAATTTTAGCCTTCTACCTCTAATCTAAACGCCTCAACAGTCGTAACGGATAGTCGTATAGACAAGGCGTACAGAGTCTAAGCTTATACCATTAGAGGATATGGTATTAAATTAGTCTATTAACAACTAAGACAACCGAAGTTTTTTTTTGTTTTTAATATTTCGAGCTTAGACCCATACTTTATTCATTCATAGCTATCTGTGCAGCTAAACTCGCGTGTTGGATAAAACAGAAGTTTGTTGTTTAAACTTGATATTTCAAAATAAAAACGTTAAGCTTGTTTTTATTGCTAAGCGAGCGGTCCCGGGTTCAAATTTGAGCCGTACCAACTATTCGCTGACCAACCTCTTGCGAAAGTCTGACAAGAGTTAGGTTGGAGAGTTGGTTGAAGGTCCCGTATGGGCTGCTTACGCTTTATATAGGGTGTTTTTTAGAGGTATAGAACTTTGAAATTTAAATTTAGATATGATTCCTAGCATATGACCACCATCGCTCTTAGTAGTAGTCCACTCTGGAGAACCACTTTTTGGTGACCACTTTTTGGCAATAACTCGGCGAATGTTGTCCTCCAAGTGGTCAATCGTGTCGGGCTTATCGGTGTAGACTAGCGACTTCGCATATCCCCACAGAAAATACTCAAGTGGCGTTAAATCGCACAATCTTAGAGGCCAATTCACGGGTCCGTAACGTGAAACTATGCGGTTACCAAACGTTTCCTTCAATAAATCAATTGTGGCACGAGCTGTGTCACATGTTGCGCCGTCTTGTTGAAACAAGAAATGAAATGTACAGGCCAAATGATTTGCTCCAGCTGATCAGCACCTGGTCACATCAATTTTTCAAAAAAAAAAAAAGTGATTTAAAATAAATACACTCATACCCTACATCAGTATTTTTATCCAGTTTTAAATGTACTTGAACTTGAGTCGTAACATTTTCCAAACATGCAAGCTGGGTGCCCATTAATGTGCAAATAGCTGCTATAAAGTAATTTTTAATTGCCATTTCCTAGACTACAGATGCATTCAAACCTGCTGAGGCTGAGACTGAGGCAGACTGCAAATCTCAATGTTATTTATTAGGAACCTGATTGTAATGTATCGAATTTGGGTTTAAGCCGCACTTGCAGTTCACATACATTAATTTTCAAGGCTTTGACCTAACCTAAACTATATGTACTCACATATATATACATGGCTGGTTCGAGAATAACTTGCAAAAGTATGAACTACTTTTTTTAAAATTATAATCGCAAAGCTCATGATCCATAAACCGCAATTTAGTGAATTTGTTATAAAGTAAGGCTATTGAATGAAATAAATAAAATACAAAGTTATCTCATATGACGACAATACTACATAGTATGTAATAAATCACTCGCATCGCACCGCAGAAAGGCAGAGACATAAATGTGATATGGGCAGAGAAATCGTGATTAAAAATCTTTGCGGCTATGTGAATTACAGAAAACGGCAACAACTTTTCATTGTAAATATATAATTGCTAGGGAGAGGTTTTTTTTTTTTTTGTGCCATAAATTAGCTCTCGCGGTACTATATTTAAATCAATCCGATTAAAGTAAGATTAAAGTCCAAATCTAATTAAAAGCTGTGATATAGTTTCAGTTGTATGCGTTGTTGTGTCTAACTCATCGGTATGCAGTTCAATAGGTCTATAATGAGAGATTTACAATTCGATTGTACAGAACAGTTTTAGGTACTCCTAAAGTGTTTGAAACACAGCACGTTTAAAAAGGATAGTGGTATGCAGAAAGATGGGAAAGATGGTGCACTGAGCTTTATGTTTTTTTGTTAGTTATGACCTTTGTCCATATTCTGACACTGCGTGTCATTGGGACATTTAATCCAAGAGACGTATTACCTCCCTTATGAAGTTAAGTACGTCCTTGGTGTTAGAGTTTTTCAGCTCTGCTGATGGAAACACATTCCGGACATTCGCATAGAATATGTTCAGAGGAATTGTCCTCTTCCATACAGAACCTACATTCTGTGTCCGGGCACAAATTAATTTTGTTAAGATGATATCTCAGGCCACAACGGCCTGTGAGAAAGGCAACAAGCTTTCTTAAACTTTCCTTATCCAGCATAAGTATTTATTTTTTTTGTACGAGTAAACAAAGAGCCTTTTGAATTGCCTGAGCCCTGAAACCCCTTCCCAGTAGGCTAGACGAAGTTGATCCTCCCAACAGTCAATCTGTCTTGAGGAAGCAGTCCAATTGACTCTATAAAATCCAATACACTGGACTCAATGACAGTGCAATGCTGCTACGAAGCTCTGCAATCCCAGGCCAAACAACACAACAAAGGCTACCAAACGAAGCCAAGAACCAGCTTGACTATCTGAAAACACACAAATATATTTAGTATCAACTTTAGCCAGGTTTAATCTCGCGCAGACCTCAATGGCTTGGATTTCAGCTGAAACACAGAGGGACATTTATTCCTATTGGTATACAAACTTTCTTGTTGGGTCCAAAGACGATAGCTCCAACTCCAGAATGCATTTTTCATCTATCGGTGTACCAAGCCAACCTTTAGGGTCCACGTTCGGGACACCATTGAGCCAGTTTTCACGCTTCAATATTTCTACATCTCATACAGTCAGCGTTTCAAAATGCTTCAAATTATACCCTTTGCAGAGAATATACTCAACAGTGATCAAAGGGCGTGGTTACTATTTACTGTACTATTTTATATCAAATTCGGTCTCACAAAATACAACTTAGAGCTGAGATGGTCTAAACGCGCTACATGGAAGAATTTATGCGAAAACATTGCTAACATGCCAGTAGCAGCGCAAATTCACAGAGCGATTAGTAAAAATCACTCAAAGTGTGTGGGACCACTGAAAAGCAGGATGGTACCTACACGTCGAACCGTACAGATACACTTAGAACCCTGCTGCAGGTTAATTTCCCAGGTTCGATTTCATGTGCCACGAGCATATACTCAAATACATCTGACCACAGGATCTTTAACGCTAGCAGAGTAAATAGTTTATCGGGTAAAATGTTTAGTCCCGATAAGGATAGGTCGCCAAGTTGCTCATTTCAACCGCTTAAAGCTCCCGGAGGAGATGGTCTTTCCCTGCTCTCATACAGAATGTAATTGATCTCACCCTACCGGAAATTATTGATTTATTTACAGATAGGTACAACTGGGGCTGCATACCGTCGTCTTGGAGACAGGATAATGTAATATTTATCCCCAGGCAAGGTAATAGACCTAGTGAACTACTTAAATCTTATAGACCTTTAAGTCTAATATCAGCTGTTCTCAGAAAAAGGAACGACTCATTGATTAGATGTCCATATTAGTTTGCGTACAGAAAGGATAAATCCACGGAAAGTGCACTTCACTATCTCGCCAAAAAGATTGATGCTGACATCTCTCTTCCAAAGAAATAGCCCTGTGTGCATTTCTAGACGTTTAGTGCGGATATGACTCAATAGCGAGAGCAATCAGTAATAGAGGTATCGAAGATTCGACCAATCACTGGATTCGAGCCACGTTGGAAAGTCGAATTATTGCTTCGACTTAACTGGAGCTAAAAGAGCCATGTGGGCCGGTAGTATGTACGGCAGAACTTGGGGTCAAGGTAGAAATATTGAAGCGTGAAAACTGGCTCAATGGTGTCCCGAACGTGGACCCTAAAGGTTGGCTTGGTACACCGATAGATGAAAAATGCATTCTGGAGTTGGAGCTATCGTCTTTGGACCCAACAACAAAGTTTGTATACCAATGGGAATAAATGTCCCTATGTGTTTCAGCTGAAATCCAAGCCATTGAGGTCTGCGCGAGATTAAACCTGGCTAAAGTTGATACTAAATATATTTGTGTGTTTTCAGATAGTCAAGCTGGTTCTTGGCTTCGTTTGGTAGCCTTTGTTGTGTTGTTTGGCCAGCCCAATTGGGCTGCTTCCTCAAGACAGATTGACTGTTGGGAGGATCAACTTCGTCTAGCAAAGGTTTGAATGGATCATCCCATGGAGTGAGAACTTTGATCCCTGTAAGGGTAAAGCGAATAAAGTTATTTTAAACTGATCCTCAAATTTATTAACTTCATGAGGTAATTACTCTTAAAGCTATCATCTTAACTCAGGTCTAACAAAGAAAATATTTGAATTTTTTTAACAAAATATTTACTTAAAAACTTAATTTTTATGAGCCTACGACATTAAAATACTAAAGCATGAACAAACTGAGATTATGCTCAGTTTTGTTAAGTTTCGTAAGTTTCTGTGGGCTAAATGAAATGGTACAGACATTTGACAGCTGACATATGCAATATCTTCTTCTTCTCTCAATTCAACGACGAGATTATGATCAGAATTATAGGGATCATAGCCCTCCCACTTCTTTGCGGGTTCGCCGGTTCGACCTCAAAAAATATCTGCAGGCATCCCGATTTTGGATCACTTCATCATTGAGGCCAATCAAATGCTGGTGTTTCTGCATTTGTGTGATCCAGGAGTTTTTAGGCCTGGCTCTCTTACGCGAGTGGGGAACGTTGATTGCCACTGCCTTTTTGACGGGGTTCGTAGGATTCCTCCTTTAAACATGACAATACCAACTGAGTCGGTCGTGTTCAAATTTTTTCGAGATGGGTTCTTTGACGTGTTAGGCTTCCTGGGATTCTGGAACTTCATATATAATGTTCTAATTAATTTGTAATTTGCCGATTGAAGCTCAAAGACTAGAATCTGTCCTTGAGCGGTATAAGGTAGATAATACCGCGGTCCAGAAGATACCGCGTTCTTAATATGCCTACTGACAAAGCTAAAGACCTAATAAAGGAGTAACTGGACGGTTCTTTCAGAGCCCGTCTTCGGAGATTTTAAACTTTAAAATTAACAACTTAATTGGTAAGTATAGCATCTGCTATAGGACACCAGACAAAGGTTTCCGACTAACAGACTTTCTAACGAAAAAAAGCTGCGAACCACACAAGAAAAGGAACGTTGGACGATTTACAGAGAGCACCTGAGAAAGAAGCCCTATTTTCGGCACTTACCGTTTACGAATTCGAACACTATGTGGAAGCAAGCCAGTACCCCAAAACCACCAAGGAGGGAGCCGAGACCACGGTAAGTAACCAACCTCTCCTGCAAAAGAATCCGTGGGATGATGATGAGTGCGTCCACATACAAATAATGACAGGAAGTGCAAAATGTGTTAAAAGAAGAAGAGGGCACACTTAGTCTTCCAGCTCAAGCAAATCGAAGAGTACCGCCATTAAAACAATATTCGACCATTCATCAGGAAAATCAAGCACCAAAGGTTCATGTCAAAAGATTAGTAGGGCAAGAAATATATAAGAATGTATGAGAAACTCCAGAATTCTTGCAAAACTGATCCAACAGTATCGCGTGACGCTAGAGAACACGCGATATAATGTGCAGTTTGGCATCAGCACATCTGAACTATTCCAAACATCCGGTGCATGTTTCCGCCTTTAATTTTAATTTAATTTAATCGTCGAATCGATGTAGTCGCATTCAAACTTATCTACTACATCTACATATATGTATTTTTATTTATGCTAGATGAACTAAACTAAATTATAGAACACAATTATAGAACAAAATTTCAAAATATTTGGTCATAGGTCATCTGAATGACGTCGTCGATTCGACGAAGCATGTCGATTTACCCTTCGAGTGGCTTCTACTTCCGAAACAAATGGGTTTAAAACTCCTAACTCTTAGGGAGAGAACATTTTTCCAAGAATATATGCCCCTGTGCACGAGGAGGGCGATTTGGGGAGAAGAACTCTATGCTCTGTATCAACATATGGGTGTAGTCCAAGAATCTAAATCGGGCGAATCTACGAAAGTGCTCCAGCCAAGAGGACCTTTCTATCCCAGCTCTCAGGTTCGAGCATACAAAGAAGATTGAACCTCCATTTTGAAGACATCGCAGCGGTGGGTGCAGTTATTTAGTCCGTTGGTCCACTAAGCTAAGAGGTCACTGGTTCAAATCCCGACCTGTACCACCTGAAAGTTTTCATTCGCTGCCCTAACTCTTGCGAACGCCTGACAAACATCCAAGAGTAAGAAATGTCATGAGAAGCTTCACAAAAAATAAGGCTTTCGATCCTGTATGAACGGTTTACGCCAATATTTATTTATTTACTCCTTTTTCATCGCAGGGGAGAGCAAACAAGTAAGAATATTGTTTTGTTGCTTATACGACTTGTGAACTTTTGACCCTCTTTGCTTTTAAAATTGTGCAATTTTGTCTCAAAATATTGAAATATTCTTTCTCATGTGGGTTTATGGACTTACAGCCCACCCAGGTAGATTGTCCCGTATCTACCTATCACCCTTCAGGCAGAGACTCTCCACAGCCCCCTAAGTAGAGAGTAATTAAGAAGATCCGCAAAGGGGATTATTTTACTTTACTTAAAAGCGTTTATTTAATTAGATCTTAAAACATCAAAATGTTTACTTCAATATTTCAGCTCAATTAAAATTAGTAAAGAAAACCTCCGATTTAAAGTAAAAGTAAACCTTTCCTTTATTTGTTTTCATCAGACTCACTTGCATTTAAAATGCAATAAGACACCGATAATTAGTTGATCAAATAACATTTCACTTTTCCATTACGCAAGGTCGTTGAAAAAAAGTCGGCAAGTACTTACACAAAAGCCTAGCCAAACTGTATGAGTAAATAATGATTTTTGGTCTCAAAAATAAACAAATATTCAAAGACCTCCAAATGTATTGGTACACAACACGCCTTCATCAGTACCAATAATTCATATTTTCTTTTACTTTGATTCTACAAAAAAAAGAAAAAACACATTTCTTCATTTATTTTTTTACTAAACAAAATCAAATCACTCAACCATAATGCAAATTTATAAACAAATAGTGTTTGTAGATATATGTAGAAAATTTTGATTTTGAACCAAGGTCAACGTGTGTTTACGAGCTAAGCAGTTTTCCATAGCATGAAACTTGTTTCCAGCAGATATTTTCGGAGGCATACATATCAAAATCAAATCTGATCTTCAACATGAACATAAATTTTGTTAAACAGAAAAACAATCTCACTACAAAGATGCTTAATTGAGATGCAAAGTCATACCTGCACATAATGGGACATACAAATGTATCAGACAATGTTCAGAATATCCATCAAGGTATTCGTATCTATATAATTGCCGTGCTTGTAATTTATTTTTTTGGTGTTCCTCAGTCGCGGACGGATTGTTTTGTTCGATGCGTTCGAGTAATAGCCTTTTCATTTCAATTGTTAGTGATTTTCTCCTTTGTGTACGCGTGAGGAGGAGGTTTTGTTACCTGGATGAATGGGATACCGATTACCATTAACCACAAGGTGTCATCGGCTCCTTCGACTGACACAAAAGACACAATAACAATATCTACTCTGGCGTATGAGTAATTACTGTGTAAAGTTTGCTTTTTATTTTTTTTTGAGATGTGATGGTTGCATAGTTAACTGTTCTTCTTTCGAACAAAAAAGGAGAAACTCTTTCTTCGCTTTGTTGTTGTCATTTGCTGATATTTCGATGTCGTAATCATTCGTTTCCATGCTGTGCAGATGAACACATATGTATGTCTGTAAAACTAACAAATGACGACGGATTTGATTCATTCACGAATACCTAATTTTAGAAGTTCGCCTTCGTAGTTTCTGGAGGCGTCCACTATTACAATGTTTTGTTTTCCAGCCATTAATATCTACGCGCTTGTTTTTTTCTAAGGGAAAAATATCGATTTCGTGTAGATATTAGTGTTTTTTTTTTTATATTACACGCACCCAAAGTTATTAGGTATTCAGAAAAAAAATAGACAACAAACGGACAGTCGAAGGTTCAACAAAGTTAGTTTGTAATTTGAGTTTTGGGAGATGGACTAGGGAATTAGTCAAAATGTGGATAGCGAGACAAGTTGTACGCAAGTAGGTTACTGTGTTCTATTTTATTGTGTTTTTGTTTGTGCTTAGTTTTGTTACTTATTTTGTTTCATGATGCTAGGATCGAATTTATAATTTACTAAGTGCCTGGAAACCATTCACAATGGCGATAGTGTTACGTACGGTAAGTTGCAACGCGATTGTTTGATTTTCTTTCGATTGAATGTTCAACTCTGCGTGTGTGGTGTGAAGTAGTAAAATTCAATGAACTCAGAGTCAAGTCAAAAAAATATATATATATTTACTACGAGAGTGAGAGTGTTGCAAGTGAATATGTACATGCGACGATAATAGTCACTACTTCAAAATATGCATTTTTAATTTGTATTAACCTTTATAACTCATAAATTTAAAGAGGCAGTTTTGCAAGTTTTATTAAAGCAGAGAGCTATACATAGAGAAATACGCCGCCTAGCCATGACATCATTAGGCCTTATAAGTCTATTCGAAATGACGTGTGTACCATAAATCTGTTTGTCTTTTGCAAAGAGTAAGAAAGTATTTCACTTCATACATATATGATGTTATTTAATTACCCAAAGTGTCATTCTAGGAAAGTTTTGAAAAGATTTGTGCAGTTACCAAAAGTGGATGTAGCTAGTTCAATTCAATTGCAAAGTCAGTTTGGGCAAACGTGTGTGGGTAGGTTGAAGTTTTTTAAGAAACTGTCTGGCACACATAACTGGACGCCTTTTTACTGTTTGTTTTGCTAATAAGGAAGATGAACCAGTTTTTTTTTGTTTATATATTTTTTCTTGTAAGTTTTTTTGGCATTATAGTAAACGTTGTTCTCGCTTTAGAAGAATCTGGTTGTTTTAGACAGTTAGACGCCGTATAGTCTATGAAACACGCCTTCTTAGTATTTAATATTATTCAAATATCTAATATGTCTAGGAGTATGCTAAGAATTGAATAAAAAAATAAAAAAAAGCGGTTACTTCTATTTAATAGCTATAATAGTAGGACACCTACATAAATTCTTAAAATACCTAGATAAAAAAATATCTTGCCTCATTAATAAAATGAAATCAGGCGATCAGGTTGCAACCTGTATCTAAAAGTTCTCTGTTAATATGCCAAAAGTAATTGAAAAATAGTTGCTTGGACAAGAAGTGCTAAAAATACCTATTGCTACCAGTTTCACAAAAACAGTCCTGACGTACTTACATCATACTTACATACGCTCAGCTCATACTGTCTGTAATTTTCTCTTTTGATCCTTTAGTTGAAATTTCTTTACATAAACACAAATGTGAATTTTTCGGATTTTAAAAAAAACAATCATTGATATTTCATTTGAAAACTTGCACGCTTGAAGAAAACACAATAAATATTATATAGTCTTTCTAAGGGGCATACCTTCTCTTACCCTTTTAAGGGAGGGGTAAATATTTTTAAGTTAGATTCATTCGAAACTGAGAGTATTTAAGAACCATGAGGGGTTTAAAAGGTTCTGACTCATAACTATGTAGGCGCAATTTAAAAAGGAATTTTGAGCTGATATGACTCCTAATCCACCTTTGTGTGGGTTTTTGAGGTAATTGTTGATAAACACTACAACTTATTGTCCGTTGACAGAATAGGATTAGTGTTTCAGAAATTTTGTTTCTATTTCCTTTCCTATTTCTTTGATCGGAGTTGTATTTAAAAATAAAGTGCACGACTGCGTCATGCGAAACTTTCTCGGTACATGAGATGCGATTTTGAATCGCAAAATGAATCGAAAATTAATGGTGAAAAATTTATTTAAAATTTATTTATTTAGGTTTTAAAAAATTTGATTTTCTCAAAAACGGCACTTACGACTTTGATGCAATTTTGCATATTGGACACTTTTAATATAATTCTTCGAAATACAAAAAAAATTATCAAAATCGTTTCGAGTCGTTTTTGAGAAAACGAATTTAATTTAAATTTAAGAAAATCGTTATATGACAAAAAAATTAAAAAAAAAATATTTAAAAAAGTATTCAGGTTTGTTTGAGTTCATAGTATAAAAAAAACTGTACATCTTTTTGAAGTTCCCTTTATTAATTTTCGAGATATTGCGTGTTATATAAATTACCATTAATAGTTTTTTTTTGTTCCAAAAACTGAGTATGCAGTATTTTTGGTCCCATTCTAAGTATCCCTAGTACAAAAAAAGACCAAAATCGTTGGAACCATTTTCAAAAAAAAGCAAACCATCAATGCTACTAGCAGCGATTGGAGATATTCTGGAATAGGCGTTGTGTTGTGCGAGATAAGGACTATTTCATTAAAATATATTGAAGTAGGTATGCATTGCGATTGGTCCCTGCGTGAGACTGGTGGACTGGTGCCGGAAAGAGGGTTAAAAGTATTTTAGCCCTCGAAGCATTTTATACCGAAAATATAGCAAGCCACATTTTTAAGTCTTTACGGTAGTAAATATAATTTTTTTTTCGTTTAAATTGCCTTTAAACAACTCTAGTTAAAATTGTATTCATAATTTGAGCAAGCTTAACGGAGCAGCCTCTGACACATGTTTTAGGGAAATGTAATTAATATATTTTTAATATAATTCTTTCTTTCTTATGCCATAGAAGTTGTTAGGATTGATTTGAGGTTAAAGACGCAAGAGGAATCTACATGTTCAGGAGATCAGAATAACTGTCTTTCATAAATGCGATTTTAAAGGGTGTTCCAAAAATCGAATGCTACAATTTTATAGGGCGCATAACCACCACTTTGCTAGTGTTTCCAACGTTTGACAGTTTGAAAATAAAAATCTAAGCTGTACTTTCGTTATGCTAAGAGTTTCTTAAATTATGCGGAAAAAATTCAGTTCTAGAGTATAAAAAAGACACAAATTTCTTAAAATCAAATTTTATGTTGTCAACATGAAGCATCAACCAAACATCGACGAATAGTACAAAATGTCACAATTGACAGCTGTCTCATTTAAAGCAATTAAAACGAATACCTCTATGCTCTTCCTCAGCCATGTCAAGAGGTATTGCTTTGTTTTGTATTTATTCTCTTCAAACGTTGTACCTTGTATGGATGAGAAGGAATGATTTAGTAGTTCTTCCTCAGCTCTCAAAGAAGTTCGTTGCCCTCGTGTATGAGTAACCCAACACAACTGAGAAGTCAACGGCGTACAATAACGGAGATACTTTAAATTACCTTAGTCTGCTCTATATATTTTAACCATGGATTTTTGTTCTAAACCAAATAAAGACCTCCTTAGCCACTTTGAGAGAAAATTTCTTCGAAAGATATATTGTCTGATATTTAACTGCTATATACTGCACTTATAACTTTAAAACGCTTAAACAGGAATAAATCTTCAAATTGTAAACTAAAGTCTAAAATTTTAATTTCAAATTCTTATTTGTGTTAAAGCCCTATCCATGTGAAGATGCCAACTCTGAAAAACAAAAAGGATTGAAGACAAAAAGGATTGAAGATAAATTGGTTAAAGCTTAAAGGATACTTATCATGCACTTTAATGTTTGTCAGACTTGGTTTAAAGTCTCAATGTCATAAGATGTGATGGTGATGCCACTGCATCCGGTTAAAGGAAGAAATTGAAAACCAACAAATCGTTTGTATCCAGTTAAGAGTTTTGTTTTTTAACCAACAAGAGAAATGATTGTTTAACCTATAACTTTATTAGCTGATGTAATACAAAAGTGATTATGTAAAAATGTACATTGACCGCATTTTTATTGACAGATAACCGCTAACGGTCATGGTAGATCTGTTCGTTGAATGAATATGGTAGAGTTGTTTGTTTGAATTAGACAGGGTGATTATTTGCCTTAATTAAACTGCTGTTATTTTTACTTCTGGTTTAATTTAACAGTTAAATTGATTTTGATTTTTAAATCCAGGCACCGTAAAGATTATAGAGATATGCACATTTTTTAAAAACACAACAGTCTTGATATATTCGTTTGAAGTAGAATTGTTTGAATGCAATCAACTTTGCAAGTAGATGTTTTGTATCCCTTATTATCAACTTGTTCGTATTAGCCCAAAAGCCTTATATCGGTTGTGTAAAGTTCGTTATTAAAATAGTTTTTTGTGATACATATATCTCGAGGAGGCTTGACTATCTTCATAATTTTAAATAACGGTACCGACCAACCAACTGGCTTTGAAACTACAAATTTTCTCAAAAGACGACAAAAACGATTTCGTCCTGTATTTGCATTTGGCATGTCCGTGGGGCAAATAAGTCGAAACATTGATCCTTTACGGAAATTCCAATATTTCAGAATCAGACGGAGTGAGTTTAAACAAATTTGTAGCTGCATTTAATATTACCATTTAGAACTTATTCACATGCATACGAAATATTCTTTTATGTACGAACACATAAGGCTTAGGTTGTTAAGCTAGTATCTTCTTCAATGACAATTTTACAGGAGAAGGAAAAAACCACACTAGACTTTTTGTCTCTTTTTATCTCATATTAGCAAAAAGTTATATGTCAACCTTGACTATTCAGTAAACAAGCCTACAGTTCATATCAATCAGATTTATTACCGATTACAAGCCAAATATGAAAAAATTAACTCCAAAATTGTTGATTGAACACAACTACAACAATTTTTGTGCATTGGCTCTATTTTCGCGATGTTTGATCTTTAGTTTGATTTGCCCCGTACCTTCGTTGCCCCACCTCTTACGAAAGTTTGACAGTCAGAGCTCCTCAAAAAAATAAAATGGCCTTTCCAATTCGCAATTGTTGAACTGCTGCGCCAAAAACACGGACTTTAATTCTTTTTCCGCAGGCGGCAGGTCACGATCACATATGTAGTTTTCAAGTCCTTCTTCTAGGGGTAGGTGCTTTTAGTCGGACAGTCGCCTATGGCCACATCTTTTTTATCTTCGAAATATCATTATGAAAAATGTCATGCGCCCCTGCCTGACCTACCGCGAGCGTAGAAAAGAAGTAGCCTGAGCGTGACCTGCCGCCTCCGGAAATAGAAATGAAATTCTTTTAAAAAATGGAAAATTCCGCAATTTAAAACAATTTTGTTGTTTCCCGAATTAATTTTTGGGATAATTTTTCAGTTAGCCAAAGTTTTTAGGGCTTTGTAAAGTTTTAAATTTGACATTTCAAATCTGGCTTTTGCTTGGTTGCAAGAGTTGTTACAATTTTTTTGCGTGTTATGTGTAGGTACAACTTTTTGCTTACTTGTTACCTTCGGCCCCCTCTAGTATTGTGACCTTTGGTGCTCTAGTCTATTTTTAAATAGTGTTGATGAATAAGGCATGGAGTGGTCGGTTTTTTATTCTGCTTTCTTATTTTTTATTGCCTTTATGTTTGCTTGGCCGCCATTACACAGTGGTTGCGCCCATAGGCCAAAAATCAAAAAACCCATCTCAAAATATTAATTTATTTTTGGCAAATCAGTTTATTCCGGAAATCTAACAGGACTTTCTAAAAATAGAATGCAAAGCGCGCACACGTGTTCAATTTTGAAGCGCAGCGGCGTCAAAACAAAGTTGCATTTTAAATCGAAGTGGTCAAAAGTCCGCTAGAGCTCTCCGAATTTAATTCTTCAAAATGAACTTTGAAGTTGAAGGTATATACTTTAATGAACTCGTCTTGTGAAATTAATTTGATTGATTAAATCTTTTTTATGTTTAGTTTAGTGTAGCTGCCGGTAGTTGCCGATTTGTGTACATTCATGAATAAACCAAAGCCGTCAACCGCCAATTTTTTTTTAACATTTTTATGTTATCTTGTTCTTATAGGCGCTTCTTATAACTGCGTGTTCTCACGAATGCATATCTTTGATCTTTGGTGCACAAAATAGGGCACTAGTTTAGAAAAAATCGGAGTGTGAATAATTTGGTAGAACTAAGCATTTCAAACAAGGGCTTCGCAGTCGAGTTGAGTAATCTTAATAAATGGTTACATTTTTTGGGCTAAATACGAACGTACTAAGAGTTCAGTTGAACAATATCAATCCGATTGGCTGAACAGTAAGGAAACTATTATACTGAAGATATTTCTTGAACCTAAAATTTCATTCATTTTTATTTTTAATAATTAAAAAACGTTTATTCTTGTAAAAACTAGAGCAACTCACTTTTTTATATTTTGAATCGCGGGTGAGGAGGGGCAGGGGAGTTCCACTTTCAAAAATTTCTACAGAATATAATCTAAATATATCTCTCTCGGATTTTAAGCCAACGTTAGCACTGGAACTCGACTGGAAGAACTTTTGCTCACCATCGCCATATAAATGCAACTACTGTGCTATGGGAGCTATAGGATATAGTCGTACGATGTGGCCAGTTTTTTGATTATATATTTAAAATATTTTTCTAGATTTTTCGAGAAAATTTCATAACGATATCACAACCAGAAGTATTTATGATAACGGCCCCTTGCAAGCCCAACCACTGTGCATTAGTATTCTATCTACCTGATAAAATCTGTCCCAGACAGATTTGGCTGTAATTCCAAACGACCTGAATGCAATATAATATATTGGAACTGAATGCAGAATATAATGTTTAATAGTCGCGACCGAAGGGCTATATTATCTGTAAGTGCAAGTACATGTATTTTATTTCAGTGCTATAGATCCTCTTTACTACTTCCAAAATCAACCATTCCTAACAAGGGACATTTCAAAAGAAAGATAATTTATTGAATAAGTATTACATATTTGCTTAACAAATAACGGGTGTTTTTTTGTAGAGGTTGGTTTTTCGAATAGAGACAAACCTGACATTTTGTGGTCAAATCTGGCAAATCTAATGTCATTTATGTTCAGTTTGGTTTGCCATTTCATCATGAACAGGTTGAAAAATGAACAACGCTTGCAATTCGTGCAAATTTATTTCAAAAATAATGGTTCAGTTCGCGAAGTGAGGCTACGTCAACAAGCAAAATTGCCGCATTTGGAGTGAAGAGAATCCACATGAGACCCTTGAAACGCCATTACATCCACAAAAACTGACTGTCATTGGGCCATACTTCTTCCGAAATGATGCTGGAGAGTCAGTAACGGACTATTGTGTTCCCGAATTGGATGGCATGAATGTGGATGAGATGTTGTTGCAACAAGACAGCACTACATGCTACTCAGCGCACGTCACAATCGATTTATTGAAGGAAACATTCGATGAGTGCATTATTTCGAGGAATGGACCTGTCAATTGGCCACCAAGATCGTGTGATCTGACACCATTGGATTATTTCCTTTGGGGATATGTGAAGTCGCTCGCCTACGACCAACTAACCAGAAACGTTAGGGGACTTGAAAGCCAACATTTGTGGTGTTATTGCCGACATACAGCCCCAAGTGCTTGAAAAAGTGGTTGAAAATTGGACCTCTTATTCGAACCAGCCGCGGCGGTCACATGCCCGAAATCATATTTAAACATTGATGGCATAAAATTATCCTTCCAATAAAGCATGATGGACATTAAAACGATTTTCTTGTGTTTTACTTCAATTCGAAGATCTATATCTCTACAAAAAACACCCTTTATGAGTATAAAATGATGGACCTGGGATAAAAGTAATAGGATGTAGAGTTGTTTGGGGTTCAATACATTCTGAATCTGAATCTGAAACGTTAAGAAAACAACAAAAGAGAACACGAATCAAGCAAAAAACACAATGCTTTTTGTCGTACGACAATTGCAGTAATTCCTCTTGCCGGTGTACCTTTAACAAAACGGAACAAATAACTAAACTTGTGAAAACGGCGCTATTTCTTATGAAAATAATATGTCAATAACTATTACCCACAAAAAACCATAGCGAAGTCAAGAAACGTTTTTCATTTTATTTCGATGCGATGATTTTTGACAAACAATTTTGATCAAAATCGGTTAAGCAGTTTGCTCACAATTGCATTTTAAGTGACACTTGGCTTATATCCACTCAATATATGTATTCTGTCGAAAGATGGTCCATAGCATTTTATTCAAAATATATAGTTTGACTCATTCTTTGTCGTAAAACGTCACCGGCTGAAATGCTTAAATAATTTATCAAAAAAGGGCGTAATTTAAGAAAAGATATGTATATAGGTACGGGTAAGATTTACTGTTCCGCAAAAATAAATAAATGCTCTTTTGCCAAAAAAAAAACTTGTTTCACTTGCAGACTTACTTTTCACTTAGACTTTGATAAATTTAAAGTACTTAAAGTGCCGAAAAATATTAAAACTTTTTTGTTCTAGTTGCGTGTGTTTATCTATGATTGGGGTGAAAAAAAGAAGAAAATCCCTAAGCCCGAATCCGATATGTGGCGTTATATTCAGTCCAAAAATACAATTTCGCACATGGAGATGGTTCAAATTTGCACCCAAAACTTGAATTTTTCCTTTATTTTGTGGTTCAACAAAATCTGAAACTAAAATAAATTGTCCCAATTCCTTGAAAATATAACATTGACATTTTACAAATAAGCTTTTATTGTTACCACTTTCTGTAAGTTACCGAAAAAAAAAACACTTCATCTAACACGGTCAGGGAAGTAGGTAAACGAAGTTCAAGGTGAATTTTGATGGCTTAAATGATATTTGAATATTTCATTATACATACATGCATACCGAAATAGTTAAGAGCAGTGTTCGCTACTTAACATTTAAAATCTACATAATTGCGAAATTCACCAATCGAAATAAGTCAGAACTCTGACTTTTGACAAAAAAAAAAAACAAAAAAAAACTTGATTAACTGCAAATGCAAATATGAAAACAAAAGAAACACAAAACAACTAACCTGAGTCTTTTCTTCGTCTGCCATTATTAGAGAGATAATCCAAATAATAAAAAAAAAACACAGTGACAAAAACGAAAGTGATTGAAATCACAAATTGAATTTAACTTTTATCCAAACCATTTGAAACAAATTATCACAAAACCACGAAAAAAAAAACAGTAAACAAGAAAGAAACCACAAAAAAGGTAATCTAGAGCAAATAGTATAAATGGAAATTCTTTTTTTTTGATTTTGAATTATAACTTTGAATGATTTATACGCGAATGCCGGTTATAGGTGCATTATTTAAAATTCAAAATAACAAACCGAAGATCACTTCGCCCAGGTTAAATTCAAGACCGGTTCAATGCAAACAACCGTCTGCCACAGTAGATCGCTAACAAATGAGTCGCGATCAGTGTGAGCAACTCACCGTGAAGCTTTCACTGCAGCTCAATGCGGCGCGTGTAAGCTTTTGTGGAAAAGATACGTCAGTCAGACGACGTGTACTATGTTTAATGAAGATGACTAGAAGTTGCACGCAATCGTATCTTCTGATCGATTGCGGTTTAGGTACGGCGTGTCTGGAACAACATGTCAATCTTAAAGCGTGTAGTTTAGAACTTTTGTAATGCCACTAATCACTGTTTGACCCTTTGCATGTTAGAAACATAGAATTTCTGTTTATATCAACAAATTCCGAATGCGCAAAGGCAAACCCTTGGTAATTAGAGTTCCGTTGCAGACAATGAGCGAAAGTGCATACCATGATTGTAGCAAAAGATTCTTTTATGTCTGTTTTGAGATATTTCCTGAGAAAACCATCAAATGAACTCATTAAAGAGCTCACAAACAATGAAATAGGGCTAACTAAAATGGTGGCTTTCACAGTCACAAGATGCGCGAAAGTCTGTCTCAATCTTGTGCTGTCAATGGAAAACTATTCACTCTCTGTTTGTGTAAATGCTAATGTTCCTTGGAAAACAATGTCATATGTTATAAAATTAAAACAAAATTATTAAAACCGAACATTGAGCATGTACAGTTATAGTCAATTCGAAGAAGAACAACTTCCATGTCCCAGAAGAAATAATAAATTATTTTTACAAGTAGGTAAATATGCAAAGGTACCTTCATCTGGGTTAAGTAAACTAAATTTTCACGATTTTAGGTATTTGGTTTTCTGCTGGGTTTAACTGCCGCAGTGACTATATTTGTTTTAATATACTTCTCAATTCTGCTGAAATCTGAAAGAAAAAATGCAGTCCTTGTCAATTTTGAAAAAATTCTAGAGAAACAGAATCAAACGACGATTTATACCGTAGCTTAGAAAAAATGTCATCATCAACATACGCAAGTACATCAAGTGGAAGAGTGCGGCGCAATTTTCAACTATCATGCGAAGGAGTAAGTAGACACGGCTATAGTGATGTTAGTATTTTTTTTGTATTTCGGATTGTTAGGTTACGATTAATTTCCCATTTCATCAGTATATCCAAAAGACGTTCTCAATCAAGAAATAAATGCAAACGCTAGAAAGTCGCATACACTACACATGCGTGCTTGAGCTCTCAAAAACCCATCCCTCGAATATTTTACAAATCCTATTTTTATACAAAGTATATAATAGGTAGGATGTGGGTGCAGTGGCCTAGTGGTTAAGTGCTTTGGACCACTAAGCGAGAGGTCGCCGGTTCAAATCCCGACCTGTACTACCTGTACTACCTGAAAGTTTTTATTCGCTGCCCCACCTCTTGCGAACGCCTGACAAACATCCAAGAGTAAGAACTGTCATGAGAAGCTTCTCAAAAAATAAATTGCGGTTCGGAATCGGCATTAAACTGTAGGTCCCGCCATTCGTGTCAAAAATATAACTTCGCACACACAATGTTGGAGAAGCTAGGCTTTGGGTCCTATATTTTTATTTTTTATTTTTATTAGGTAAAAATCTACAACGATTTCTTTCTTGAAATATATCCTCAAATCATATCCCAAAATATCCCTTTCTACAACTAAGGGGTGCTACTAAGTGGTGTAAAAATAGTGTTTGAAAACATATCATATTGACGAAATATGTTTAAAGAATACTGTTTCAAAACATGTCTCATAATATGAGAAAGTTTCGTATGATAAAAACATGTGTACCTTAAATTTTAAATGCAGAAACGTAGGTACTTTTTCGGTATACCTTTTTATTTAATGATCACATAAAACGAGTTCGAACAAAGTTAATTATGCTGTCACTAAGATATTTGTTGTGGTAGGAATAAAATATGCTGTCGAGTAATTTTCGAAATTGTTTCGGTATTAGCCTTTCTAATATTAATTATCTCTTAATTGCTCAAACTATACTATATACCGGTTCTAGTTTCATTCACCTGTTATGACAATAATTTAGCTTTCGTTTTTAAGACGTAAACTTCGAATACAAGAGGTATAAACATTTTCGAGTTGGAAAAATGTAGGCTACGCATTTAAGCCTCTAGTTTATTTTTCTACTGGAGATCGACGACTGACGCTTAAGCGCCGTCTGAGAAAATGGAGTAAACTTCTGTTTTCGGAACGTTCTTCGTAATTTGAAGGTTTCTTTTTGGCTCATAGGATATATAGCTGTTTCCCGTTCAAAATATTGACAGTATCATACCTCCGCGGAACGAATTGATCGCTTTACAGTTGGAAAGTAGTTTTGGCCGAAATTAAGCACATACCGCGGCCTGCCGTACGCAAGTTAGTGCTAAAAGTAAGTTAGTGCGCACAGACTATAGACACTGACAGTTTGGTGCGAATTGTGGAGTGGTGGCATCAATGAACGATTTTTCTTCGAAAATGAAGCTGGGAGCAACATTTCGGTCAATGGTGGGCGCTACAGAGCTGTGTTAAATGCATTTTTTTTACTGAAATTGAAGGCATGCATTTGGACGACCTCTGGTTCATGTAGAATATCGCGCCATGCCAACCAGCCCATGCCACAATCGATCTTTTGCGCAACAAATTCCCAAATCGTCTTATCAACCGTCTTAGTGATATTAATTGAAAGAATCGGACGCTGCGGTTTCACCTACTTTTTTTGTGGGGAACCTCGAGGGACCGCCAACAATTTGAAAACGATTCAAGTAGTAAAGGCCAATACCATCCAAGCCATCCATGAGCTATAGCCCGAAACATCAACAAGGTCTTGTACAATTGGAGTTACAGAATGCAAGCCAAGTCAGCCAATTGAACGATTTTGCGTTCCATAATTAATGGGAATGTTTGCTGTTTTAAAGCAAAACTAGCCCAAGTCAATACTTTTAGAATTTTCCTTGTTTACGCGAAAACATTGTCAATTCTATTCTCTAAGTTTCAGCCCATCCATTTAAACGACATAAATTTATTTTTATCACAATGTACTATCGTCTGGAAAATGTGTTTTAATAGAACCTTAAATATGTTTAACGGCTCCTGACATCGGTTGGTGGACTTCTGTCGATTCACATCACAGCGGTTTTCAAAAACAAATGAAAAGTCAAGGAAAGCTAAGTTCAAACAATATATCATAATTGCTTTTATTTATCATCTTCAACAGAAGCTCGACTGGAAATCGAATATAGAAGAAATTGCAGAAAGGCCATTAGCTATTAGAAATAAATCAAATCACCCACTGGCCGATTATAAGACCGATACTAACATACAGAACAATTGTCTGGTGGACTGCCTTAGAAAAAGCGATTTATCGCGCAAATTAAGTGAGCTCTAAAGATCAGCTTTTTTATGCATAAGTGGAGCACTTCGTTCGACTCCCTCATCTGCATTGAACATTCTGTTCCATTTAATACCGCTGTATATTTTTTGCAAACAGACAGCTGCTACCGGGACCATTCGCATCAAAGCAACCACTCAATGGACCGAAAATTAAATCGGCCACTCTGCAATTCTGAACACACTCAGAATCCTTCCTAGAACCACCAACCAGTTTGATAAAAATTTTCAGCTAACCATTTCCCCAAAATCCTTTGGGAGGATGGTGCCTTGCTGGAGGAAGAATCGATCCACTTCTACACAGACGGGTCAAAAACAAATGATGGATTGAAGCGTGTTCTTAGACAAACTAACACTTAGTCTCTCTTTCCGTCTTCATAATCATTGTAGTGTTTTCCAGGCAGAAATTATTGCGATCAAGGAAGTCTTGTCCTGGCTAAGGAATAACGTGGTATCCGTAAAGTATATTCGAATCTTTTCGGACGCTCTAAGAGCTTGATTAACCTCTATAGATCGCACTTTAGTGCTGGATTTGGTGTCATTACTGTACACTGTTTGAAAGGCAGGCATGCAACAAGGTTTGGCGCTTTTTCAAACGACTTTTGTAGGAGCTGTTTATATCAAGAAAAGGGAGTGATCACTCTGCACCTTCTTAGCGCATGCCCTGCTCTCTCCCGGAAAAGAAATCTCCATCAAGGAGCTTATTTCGACAATGACCTTAACGATCTTAACTCGGCCGACCAAAAATATCTCTCACGCTTTATAAGCAGCTCAAAATGGTTTAACGAGTAGGCAGGAACTTCAGATCCACGTGGTATCACAATGAACCTAGCATAGGTCTTCGTAGGCACTTCAACCTAACCTACAACCTTCCAGACACCACAAGAAACACATAACTCAAAACTTCATCAAAAATCGCGTTTCCCGAGTAAAGACAGATAAGCATACGTTTTTGAATATATTTAAGTTTGATACCCTTGCTTTAGACTGCAGACGAACCTTACCACAGATGGTTTATGAAAATATCCATCAGCGATTCCAACAAGCGCCAGAATAAGCCAAGACGAAGCCATATAAAGATTGTATCATACTGAATAGAACACATAGCCACTAATTTTAATTGATAACAAAAATATATAATAAATGTAATTTATTCAAAAATTTAAGAATAAAGAATTATTTTTCCTATTAGTCTATTAAACCATATTGGTAAGGGAATATCCCAGGCCTACCAATAAAAAATATTTATTCTTTATTTTACCTATTATTCACTGCATACCAATTCAGATGAAAGTTTAAGTAGTCTCGAGTTTAAATCTGCTTGAAACACAAATTTGTTCAACAAATAATTAAGATAATGATTTTTTTTATTGTTTACATATTTTGATAACACTTTTATTAAACAAATTTCGAGACGATTTGTTCTAGGACACTATCGGAAACAAATTGACGTGTGAACGTCAAAAACTGTTGCAAGAAACTAACCTCATCTCCGGTTTGCGTTACGTGAAATTTTATTGTGTCTTAAAAGATTTAAAGTAGATGAATGCAATTTCTGTAATGGGCTTGCACTGATTCATTGTTTAATTCATTTGAACTATGCAAACGACTTTTGAACACTTAGTTCATCATTTCATATCTACGAAATATTTATTTCGCTTAATTTTGTTTATTTTAAGGTAATAAATTATTTTAAAATGAATACAGTTTGTCGACTGGCTTTTTACTGATTCATTGTAAGTTGACTCTGAGAGTCATTTGAACTATAGAAATGACTTTTTTAACAACCAGTTCAACTACGAATGCATCTATGAAATACTTATTTACCTTATTTTGGGCTAAAATAAATAAAAATTTTACTTACTAACTTTAATTTACGAGCTGTGCACACATACAAGTATCAACAAACAAACAATCATCTGTCCACCGACTAGGACAAAATGTTGATAGCAGCAACTTCGAGGTAGTTAAGGAGTTCATCTATCACGGGGTAAACGTCAACTCCAAAAATGACATCTTAGTAGAGATCCGTCGAAGAATTACCAAAACAAATGGGTTCAAAACTCCTAACTCGAAGGACAAAGTGCATGCTCAACAGAACCCTTATCCTGCCAGTTCTGCCAAACAGCGCCGAGTGCTGGACGATAAGCAGGAAAGGAAAGTTAACACTGGGATCCTTTGAAAGAAAAATCCTTCGACGAATATTTGGTCCTGTGTGCGAGGAGGGCGAATGGAGGAGAAGATACAACCGCGAACTCTATGAGCTTTACCAAGATGTGGATGTAGTCCGAAAAGCCAAAACTCGTCGACTACATTGGCTCGGCCACATCGAGCGAATGGACAACAACGTTCCAGCCAAGAGGATCTTCGAATCTCAGCCCCCAGGTTCAAAGACGACAAGGAAGACCGAACTTCCGTTTTAAAGACTAAGCCATCGCGGATGCCAGAGCGCTTGGTCTGGACAACTGAAAGCAGCGTGCTCGGGATCGCAGAGGGTGGAAGGCTGCCGTATCTCAGGCAGGGACTCTTCACGGGTCGGGAGCCCGTTAAGTAAGTAAGTAAGCACACATACAAGAAACATAACCATAATTCAAACCACCAGCTATTGAAAGGATAACCCTGAAGAAGAGAGAGAGAGTTAAAATGCCAGAAAATGTTTTTTTATCAGTAGACATAACCCCAAAATTATTTAATTGTGCGGCCAATACTCCCATTTGTCAGCATTATCTAGTGACAAGCAACGGACAAAGCTACTAATCTCAAGACAGTACCAAAAAACAAAGATTAGCAGTATAGGGATAACTTAGAGCAGCGATGGCGAACCAATGGCACGCGTGCCGTTGGTGGCAACGGACGAAATATTATGGGCACGACACCAATTGAGAAATCCGATTGCACCTTTGAGCGACTGCATCAGCTGTCTACACCGAGTTAAATTTTTTCTTTTTGCCTCTCATTCGATCTTATTACCAAATTCTGTAATTTTAAATTCTCTTATTGGCGTTCTCCGGGGCCTCTGGCAAGCTGGTCTAGTTCTGGTCTAGTTCGATATGGACTCCAAAATTCGTCGGAACCAGGAAAGAGTTGGAATCAATCTAGAAAGGCGTTAAGGCAATGGGATGAAGAATGCCAATTCAAAATTAATGGGGACTTGGAATTCAGTTTCCAATACGTATAACTGCTTTAAAAATTTGGCGTTTGCTCTATTGACAATATTTTCATCTTAAGGTATGCGTGTCTTATTTTCAGAAATTAATAACATTAAAGATTCGTTTAGAAACCGTTTGTCAGATGATTCCAGTTCAGCCTGCATTTTGCTTAAAGTGACAAAATACAGCCCTGATATAAACTACTTGGCGTCAAGTTTGCAACAACAAAAGTCACACTAAAATAGTTTTTTCATTGTTTATTATTTTTGTTTATATGTCCTTTTTAGTTAATCTGAATTTTATTTCCTTTATTAAAGTGAATTAAAAACTGTTAATTTCAAAAATGAATTGATATGTTTACAAATAAATTGCTGCGCAGTGTACAATTATTTATTTTTGTTTAGTGCCTACTAGAAAACTAGATCGAGACTGTATGCTGGCACACCAAAGGCACTTAAAAAATATTTTTTTTTAAATGGCACGAAGCTCTAAAAAGGTTCGCCATCCCGGACTTAGAGTCTTGAATGTTCTTATCTTTAAATGACAGTAACAGGAGCATAGATGGGATTTAATCCATCCAAAGCGATGAAGGTTAAGTTCACTCGGAGCGCCCCATTTCGTTGTTGTTGCTCTGTTACTATCTCGTTACTTGTGTGATTAGTTCTGGAGTTTCCGGTTGCCTGGTTGCAAGGTCCGACGGTCTTGTGCGTTGCAGCCGTCATTAACATGATACTCGAGTTTTTTTTTTGTGTGCCTTGTCCCTGTAGTTCCAGAATGGTAGGAATTCTTAGTTCCCAATAGAGGTCATTGTTTCTGATGTACCATGGAAAATTCACAATACTTTTGAGGACTTTGTTCTGGAAGCGTTGAATGAGTGCAAAGTTGGTTGGGCTCGCATGTCCCAAGAGTTGAGCGCCACAGTTCCAAACTGGTTTCAGTGCCTGGTTATAAAGAAGAAGTTTGTTACTAATTGATAAACCTGACTTCCTGCCTATAAGACATTCCAATTTTTTTCTTTTAATTTTTTTAATTTGCTGAATAGAACTTCATACCATACTCTGTCGAAAGCCTGTGCTACCTTTAAAAAGATTGCAGAACACAGATTTTTCCTCTAAATCTCTTTCGATTTCTGTTGCTATTCTGTGAACTTGTTCTATTGTGGATTGCTTGCTTCGAAATCCAAACTGGTGACTTATAGATTAGGTTTATTGCTTCAACGATTGGTTTGAGACGCTTAAAAAACAATCTGTCAAATAACTTTGAAGTCAATGGAAGTAGAGATATTGGCCTATATGAGGATATTGCATGAGGTAGGACTTACCTAGTTTAGGGATCATAGTCACGGCTCAAGGCTAATTGTTTTATTTATTATTCGTAGAGCTGACAGTTTTATTGAAATTAGAAACTCCTCACAGACAGCTTCATTAGGCTTAAAGGCTAAAATTTGAGTAAAACGGTCCACAAAAACATATCCATTCATTCATCTAGTGGTGGACTATTCTCACAGGAACTTAACATTCACAGCCCTCACAGAAGTAGCCTTTATAGTATTACCAAAATTATAACAAAGTAAGCTGCAACAAATGCAAACTCGCTAGGTCTCTGGACAATACATAAATCACCTATGACCTATCAAGGAGTATGTAGCCAAAGTATTATAGTATTCGGACCAACACTGGACGTCACTGGCCGTAACCTTCTGAGAAGCCATTCTTGACAGTAAATGTAGAAGCTGCGGTGTCGAAGAGAGTCACGGGGAAACTCCGACAGAGAAATTTTTCTGTTTAAAAAAAATGTACATAGGTATACCCGCTAGACCGCTAAACCATCGCTTAACCACCGACGATGGTGAGCATAATAAAGGTAAACTCATCGTTAATTCGCATTTATTACTACTGGAGCTATGTAAGTTACTTTAAAAGTTTTTTAATTTAATAGAAAAGATGATGATGAGATCGTCTCAGTGTTGTCATGTTATTTACAGTTTGAATAGCGTATGAAGCTATATTTTAAATCTACCACCATTTTTTTGTTAATCTACTACATTTTGTGTCTCTCTGTCAGCGTTGCCACGTGGAAATAAATATTGGGGACTTTTTTGAGTGCCATTTTATCATGTCTTTATCTTTATCTAAAATTGGAAAATTTCTAAATTAAGATTTCTAAATGCCACCAATTCCTTATTAAAAAAAAAAACCAGAAAATCAAAACCTAATTTCTCTCCGTCGTTGCTGTGCTTGTTGATACATATTTCGCAACAGGACTTAGCCAGCCATCTCAAACGCCCAAGCCAGGTCGATGTCGATGTTGAGTTCATCGTTTAATCGTCTCCCCCAGTACTATCGTTTTGAGATGTTAACGCGGATACGACGTACGAAGACAAAATCGCTTACTGTGCTGTCACATATATGCGTCTTTAAAATCTATAAAAAGGTCATAAGTATCGATCTGAACTTCTTTAATTTTTTTTTCAGTATCTGCCGTGGTGTCAGTATTTGGTCAATTGTTGGCTAAACCGTACTGATAAGGCACAATCAGATCGTTGACAAATGGTTTCATGCGCTCGCATAGGATACTGATACCTCTATAGTTGGTGCAGTTTAGAGGGTCTTTATATATCAGGCACACTTTTCCCGACCAAAATATCGAGTCGCCTGGCCCGGCAGTCCGGCAGCCCGGCTAGAAACTATTAAAAAAATAAGATCGCGTGACTTTAGACGGCGATCGAAAAATGAAACTATAACACGCTGCCTAACTAGACGATATGAATTTAAACCGAAGCCAGACTGACGTAGTGATCCAGGTGCTCAGGGAGCTGTAGACGACCAACCTATGGTTAAGGTTAGGTTAAGAGAGTTTAACACTATCCCTTTTAAAGCATCCAGTCACCCTACAAAAGATAAGAATGCCTTTGAAGTTTGTAGCGTCTATTTACTCCAAAGCTTCGAAGAAGAGTCTCCCTAAGAATTTTCTATGACTACGTGAGATTGCTTCGCATTCACACAATATGTGCGGTATGTGTATTCTCAACAGCTTGCAGGTCACCACAGAATCTGCAGATGTCTGTATCTGGCAGTTCGAGTCTCTTTGCATGTTTTCGCAAGAGGCAATGCCCTTTCAGGATTCCTACTAATAGTCTAAGCTTATCCCTGGATATAAAAGAGTCGAGAAGTGGCCATAGAGCTATTGATAACGTGTGTCCCCCAAGACTTTCACTAGGTTCTGATTGCATAATGCCTTGGGCATTTTCAGCTTAAGTCAGATTTTATTCTTTAGTACAATGAAAAAGTACGAAACACTAATTAATATCTACAAAAAAAAAAATCTCCGAACCTGCTTCTTGTGAGTATCTAATCATAAAAAATTCTAAAATCCACTCATTCATTCGTTACGTAGGTCCAGTCAACAGAAGTACAACTTTGATTAGTGATACGTTTTTGCAGCTGTTTTTGATTTTGCTGAAAGCCCCTTTTATTAACCTCGTGTTCCTTTTTAAGCCCATTTATGAAATTTTTCCAGCGGCAACACTGGTTCCAGTAACTGGATTTTGATTCGTCAAAATGTAAATTAAAATACAAAAATATGATCATAAATAATTTAGAAAATAGTAGTTGCATCCCTTAAACTGATATTTTTCAATACATGAGCTGTACTTTATTATCGTCTCTGATCTGATCTATCTAAAAAAGTGTAGTGCGTTTGGGATTTGTACGTCTCAACAGTGATACCCTTCTTTTTTAAAAGTGGATCTGCAAATTTTATACTGAAAATTCATGTATTTTTCATCGCATCTGCAGGATAGTAATGTACAGCAATACTAATTGTGCGTAAATTTCTTCTCTTTCAGGTCATTGGGTGTTTTGTGACAGTGATTGCTGTTTTCATCTTAGTCGGAGCGGGAGTTGTTATTATCCATCTTTTGCAGAGGCTTTCGGATGCCCTTCCCGGTGATCAAACCACCCCGGACGGACTCCTTAATTCAACATTAGAATCGTGAAAAACGGCGATTTTTATTTTATTTTTATTTTTTCTTTATACAATGTACCTACTATTCCATGAATAACAAATCGTATTAAAAAATAAAATTATAAAAAATTGTTTCCTTTTCACTTAAATATGAAACTCATCATTAAAACTTGCTCTATTGTATAGTGAACTTCCGGCACTGTTTCTTCGATTAAACACGCCGAAGCAGCCACGACGGTACAAAATAAGTGCTCCAAATGTGATTGGTATTCCGACCAAAATACCAACAAGCAGTCCAATCAGCAAACGACCATCATTTTCTGGATGACTATCATCGACGCAGCGGAGATTTTTCTCATCTTCATGTAGCTTAATCAATGGTAGCTTGTCCCAAGAAAGCGGTGAACCGCAAACGACATCTTTAACGAGTTTATTCGATGTCTCATTTATTTGTGGTATTAGTGTGTTAATCAACCAACTGTTGTCGCAATTACATGCCCAGGGATTTTGGCGTAAATCGATAGTTCGAACTTTGTCCCAACGCTCCAAGAGATCATGATCCAGAATGGTGAGGTTATTATTGTGAAGGAAGAGCTTCGAATGTAAGCAATCAGTTTAGAAGTGTATGAAAAGTTGAATAGAATAAAACCAAAGTTACCTCTTCAATGGGTGGATAGTCAAAAATAATTGGATTTATTGTAGGCTTTGCGAAAGCTTGCGGATGAATGTATGACAGTCGGGGATTGCTGGACAGCACAAGTGTCTTCAAATCTGAAAGAGTTAAAAATATATACATATTATGTTGTTTAGAACTGTGCTATGAAATACAAAAATTGAAACTGAACAAAGCTCCTGGATGCGATTTAATTACGGGACAGGTCCTAAAAGAGTTGCCTAGGAAAGTTTGTTTATCTCATAAATGCTTCGTGAGGTCATAATGGTCCCAAAGCCGGGAAAATCCCCATATGACAACTAATCGTATAGACCAATATCTCTTTTACCAATTATATCAAAATTTTACTAAAACGGTTACACCCGCTTAATTCCTGATCACCAACTCGGGTTCAGAATTGAACACTCTACAATCGACCAGGTTTATCGAATAACCAATGAAATTGAAAAAGCCTTTGAGTAGAAAAAATTATGCTCTAGCGTTTTTCTTGACGTCTCCCAGGCTTTTGATAATGTATGGAAGACGGGATTAAAACATAAGCTAAGATTAGCCTTTTCCAGACAAATATATGAGATATTAAGTTCTTATTTAGCGGACAGACTTTTCCGTGTTAAGCACGGAAACGAATATTCCGAATTCAAAGAAATCGCGGTAGGAGTTCCACAAGGAAGCGTCCTGGGTCCGATTTTATTTCTAATATCTTTACTCCAGATATTCCGCATGAAGAAGGCACAACTGTAGCGACGTTTGCGGATGATACCGCTATATTGGCCGTGATGAATACGGTTGAATCAGCAACAATTAAGCTTCAACGGGCTATTAACAGCGTTTTTGAGTGGACAAAGACTTGGCGTATTGTCCTTAATGAAACAAAATCTACACATGTTAATTTTACTTACGGAAATGTAACTAAGCTACCCAGTTTCATCGCACGTAAAAAAAATGGGAAGAGCTTGTTATTAAATACAAGGTGGCGCAAAAGTAATCCTCCTATCAGAAAATTCTATAAATTTTGCGATTGGCCCCTAATGTCAGTTCTGTTTTGACATTTGTGTAGTAAACACATGCGAAATACACGTTAATAAACAATGTTACGCTACACTGCTCCAGAACGCGGAATATTGGTGACTATTTATTTGAGCAATAATCGGTCGGTGACTTTGGCACAACGTGAATTTCGTCGCAGATTTCCTAGCCGTCCAACGCCTACTGGTGAAACACTGCGACGTTTAGCCGCTCGCCTCGAAGAGACTGGCACAACACGAGATGCTGCCAGGCGTGGCAGACCCCGGAGTAGCCGCTCTGCAGAGAATATTGCTGCTGTAGCCGAAGATGTCATGGAAGCGCCGTCGACATCGACCAGACGACGTGCCACGCAAATGGGTATCAGTCGACGGTCTTTAAGGCGAATTTTGGTACAAGATTTGAAGATGTTTCCGTACAAAGTCCAGACGGTGCATCAGCTGTTAGCTGCTGACCGCCAATCGCGTCTAACATACGCTCAAGCCATCCTTAATCACCACCAAGAGGAAGATGATTTTTCATCAAAAATAATCATGAGTGATGAGGCCCATTTCCATCTTAGCGGGTACGTAAATAAGCAAAATTTACGCTTCTGGGGCACTGAAAATCCGCGTGTAACCCACGAAGAGCCATTACACCTGCTCAAAGTCACTGTATGGTGTGCTGTTTTCGCTGGAGGAGTCATCGGACCTTTTTTCTTCGAAGACGTCGCGGGCCAAACGGTTACTGTGAATGGTGAGGGCTACAGAGCAATGATCAACGAGTTCTTTTTGCCGCAACTTGATGAATTGGGATTGGAAAACATGTGGTTCCAACAGGACGGTGCAACGGCACACACTGCACGTGCCACAACCGATATGCTGAAGGATGCATTTCCCGGGCGCCTAATCTCCCGTTTTGGCGATTTGCACTGGCCAGCAAGATCGCCTGATTTGACCGCTCCAGACTTCTTTTTGTGGGGCTTTTTGAAGTCGCGGGTTTATGTCAACAAGCCTCAGACTCTTGCAGCTCTTAAAGACAATATCCGTCAAGAATGTGAGGACCTATCGCCGGAAGTTTTGGCCAAAGTGATGGAAAATGCCATAAAAAGGGCTCAAATGACAATCAACTGTGGCGGCGGCCATTTACAAGACATCATATTCTCGACTTGATGTAAAAAAAATTAAAAGACCAAATAAAAATAATCCACAAGAAGAATCAAAGATTTTCATTTTTTTTGAAATTACGGCCAAAAAACATCGGAAGGTTATATTTGCGCCACCTTGTATAATCAAATACTGGTCGGTTTTCCAAGCTCAGCATGCAAAACAAGCTGCTCTTTTCCAAGCAAGTTCTGAAACCGGTTTGGACGTATGGTATACACCTTTGCGGCTGTACCAAAGCAAATAACATCAAAATTTTAAAAACTTTTCAAAACAAAGTGCTAAGAAGAATTGTTTAAGCTCCGTGGTATATTAGAAATAGTGATATCCACAGAGATAAAATCATTTGCCCGTAAGCAACGGACTCGCCTTCGCGGTCATTGCAATAACGAAATGATATATATTTTGAAGAGATACAAATTTAGGGCGCCGGCTTCAACGGATATAGTGCAATAACATTTAACCGCGTGTTTTTAGCGGTACAAGCAGATGCCTCCGATGGGAAGCTGCCTGGTAAACGAGAATATAAATTATTGAATCTAAACTACTAGATAGGAAATAACCTAGTTGTAGTAGAAAGTAATTTGAAGGGAGGTGTTTTAAGTGAGTAAGAATCTCACACTATTATGAGTACGTGCGGTCGGTCCTCAAAGTGTCTTATGGAAGATTTTTGTTGTTTAGAAATATTTTTGTTGCTTAAATCTTACTACTTAGATTGCTGAACGCTCCCTTGTCGATTTTAACCAAATCGTTTGAATAGGAAATGCTAAGGTACTCCAATTTCGTCAAGTTGGGGAACACGCTGAAAAGTAGAAATTCGATTTGGTTAAAATTTATAAGATAAAAACTTTGTTCGTTACAACTTACTTTTCACCCTCCAAGTTTCCCATTGGATTCTCGTCAAAAGTCAACTTCTTCAAGTTCACCGCCAACTCCATGCCATCGGGTAGTTCATCCAGAATATTTCCAGTCAGAATAAGAGTCTCAAGATCTCTGGGTGAATGTAGTAAATTATCTGGTAAATCATCCAATTCCATATAAGACAAGTCGAGAGTCTGCAATTGCAAGTTACGTAAAAATTGTCTGTAAATAATTTTCAAAAACTAACCTTCAAATGGACCAATCCCGAAATGGCAATCTCAGCCGAATGATCAATCACATGAAATGTATTTGATCCCAAAATCAATGTTTCCAATTTGGGCAAATGTTCAAAGATATCCGCATCCAGAGAGTGCAATTCATTGTGACTCAAATCCAATTCAGTCACATTTGGCAGAGGCTCGTAAATGGTTGGATGGTAGTTGCCTTGGAACACCTCGGGACGCAGCGCCTTTAAAGTAAGCTTATTGTAGGACAAGTCCAATATTGACAATTTCACCAAATTGTGAAATGCGGCATTCTCGATTTTCTCAATTAAATTATGACTCAGATAAAGGTTTTCCACGGCGGACTCATTCAGCACTGGAATGCTGGTTATGTTATTGTATTCCAATCGAATTGTTTGGAAAATTACATCGCCATTTGCCAGGGTGTTCCATTCGTCGTCGTTGAACAGTGTGCTCATCGATTTGTTGCGGCAGTCAAGCAGGCGATATTCAATGTCACATTTACACTTTTTACAGAGCGCACTGTCTTTTGTATTGATCGGAGTTGGCTAAATTGTGAGACAGAAAATGTAGTATAGTTTTAGGCGTTAATTAGGTGGACACTTGTGGAGACAAAAATTGGTATACTATGTTAAAATATATTCATGAAACAAAATAGGTATACTTTTCGTTAGGAGGGAGAAAAAAAATTGCCTGATCTCTGGAACTAATGAAGCGGATTCAAAAATTCGTTAGCTTTACGGGGTGAAAACATAGGGAGTGATGTGACGTGGTGCTTTTGTAGGGTGATCACTTAATTCTTTTCTCAGTATACCTACTTACCTAACAAAGCTGAGTTCCTGAAAGCAGATCCCGACACCACAGGGACTGGAGGGATGGAGTTATTGTTAAGATACCGGAAAAGGGAGACCCTTAGAACTGCAATAACTCTTCGCATAATACTCGAACAGTCAACCGAGTTTAAGTCACCGCTCTACCCTATGTTCGTAGACTTTGAGAAGGCCTTTGACCGAGTCAACCACGAATGTATCTGTAATTCTTTATATAGGGGAGCGATTCCCCCGAAGATTGTTGCTGCCATAAAGGAGTCCTATAACGCCGCAAGATGTTTCGTTCTAACGGGGTTGGTTTTTCGAATAGCGATAAAACTGACATTTTGTGGTCAAATATGGCAACTCTAATGTCATTTATGTTCAGTTTGGTTCGCCATTTCATCATGAACAGGTTGACAAATGAACAACGCTTGCAAATCGTGCAAATTTATTTCGAAAATAATGGTTCAGTTCGCGACGTTTACCGCAAGAAATTTTGTTCAGTGATGAGGCTCATTTTGGGTTGAATGGCTACGTCAACAAGCAAAATTGCCGCATCTAGAGTGCAGAGAATCCACATGAGACCCTGGAAATGCCATTACATCCACAAAAATGTGGTTCCAACAATACGGCGCTACATGCCACACAGCGCACATGCCTGAAATCATATTTAAACATTAATGGCATAAAATTATCCTTCCAATAAAGCCAAATTGATGGACAATAAAAAGATATTCTTGTGTTTTATTTCAATTCGAAGTTCTGTACCTCTAAAAAAAACACCATTGTGACTGCCACCGTACAATTGAGAGACATGGTATCCAATGGAGACCGTTTGACAGGTTAAGCCACCGGGATTATGCTGACGATATCTGTTTCTGGCAAGTATCAACAGCGGGATGAACAGGGTGTGGCAATCACTGCAAGTGAATGGAGAGATGGCTGGTCTTAACATCAAAATAATGCACACCGGGGCCGCTCGATTATTCATTCTAAGACGCCAATTGGGGAGGTCAAACAACTTAACAGATTTGTATCGTCCGATGGATGAACGGATTTGGATGTTAATAGCAGAATAAGTAAGCCCCGCAGCCCTTTTAGGAATGTTGTCTTCAGTATGGACCTCCAATCAAATATACCTACGCACCATGTTAAGACTTTTCGAACCCAATGCCAAATCCGTACTGCTGTATGTCGATGCAACCGGGAAAGTCTCTACCTCCATCTCGAGAAGATTAGTGGCATATGTAAACCGTTGTCTACGATACATTCTTAAGTTCCGATGGCCGCAAATTACCAGGATCAGGAATTGTGGCACATAGAGGGTCAAAAGCTTTTGAATGTCAGCGGAAGTGGCGTGTTGGACCAAGGACAATGCGGAAATCAACCGTATGAAGCGAAGCAGCAACACATCGTAAAACGTAGCCACAGGCCACAGCTGTAGTATCTGGCTGCAGATCCAGACGGATGGAGGAAGTTTGTCGCCACCCTATGCCCCACCTGGGATTGAATGACTCATATATATATTTTGTTCGAGGAACATGACAAGGACGTGTTAGAATAAATATATATTAAATTATCTATTTTGGTTTTTTTATTATTTTATATGCTTTTCATTAGTATGTTGGATTTAACTCTTGCATTTAAGATGGTGCAATATAGTGTGAAAGCCATTTACATTTCGACGAGGTGATTTTAAGATAACTAGCAAGACTGCATCTCTAGAATTGTATTTCTTGTAAACATTTGAGAGCAGAAAGGATGTTCGACAGAGGAACTGGACGAATAACGGCATAAAACGATTTACCATTGAAATCTAATATGTTCGTTTCATATTTTATATTTTTTTCATTGCGATATCTTAAATGGTTAAACATTTATAGCCAAAAGCTGCTGGAGAAATTTAAAACTGAAAATACGTCTTCTGAAAAGTAACAAAAAGTTGCTTATTCTCTGATTCCTATTTGCTGCAGAATTATCAGAACATTAGATTAACAGAAACGTTTCTGAAAGTCGAACATTTAAAACGGTGACGTGAAATAACGCCAAACGAAATAAAGCCAAATTCTAAAAATATACTGTTATTTCCATTCCAAAATCGAACGGCCTGCAGAAAGAGGATTAAAATCCCTTAATTCCGCGTAGCGGGTCACCAAGGTACTGTTGCCATAGGCGCCTGCCTGACGAAGTTGCGTGAGCGGTACCTGCCGCCTGCAAAATCAGTGAACCCTCTTAATCAAACTATTGCCAAAGCCGCATAATTTGAAATTTTGCATTGTTTCGTTTGGCGTTATTTCACGTCACGATTTAAAACACATACTAAGCTCATTTCGTATCATCATAAATCAAAAACAAATGCTCAAATAAGGAAATTAAAACATATATTTCAATGAAAATTACTTACCACAAATGAAAAATAATCAAAACGTACGAACAAATTTTCTATTTTGGCAACCGTAATAAGAGCGTATAACTCTATAACTCATTCATAATTCTCGATTTTGAAACTCTGGATTTTGTTATTGTTTAGAGTTATCTTAAGAAAAGCGCACCGGAAACACACACAAGATGGGAGGAAGGTTGAGCAATGAGTTAATTTTTTTTAAATATGTTGTATGAAGAATTTCTATACCTTTGGTGTGCTGTAGTACGAAGAACATCCTAAAGTTTGATAAAGTTGAACAAGCATATAGCAGAATATGATCTTATTTTTTTATTTTTTTGATATTTTGATCTATTTTCTTCTAAACCTTTTGTGTGCCGATTTTCTTATAAAGTGAAGTGAACGTCCTAGGGTGTTTTGTTAGATTTTAGTCATTTTTTGTTTACTCATTAAAATTAAAATAAAGTGCACGACTGCGTCATACGAAACTTTCTCGTTACATGAGACGCGTTTTTGAATCGCAAAATGGTGACAAATTTATTTAAAACACTCTTTAGGTTTTTAAAAATTTGATTTTCCTAAAAACGTCACATACGATTTTGATGTAATTTCGCACATTGGGCACTTTTAACATAATTGTTCGAAATGCAAAAAATTTTCAAAATCGTTAGAGCCGTTTTTGAGAAAACGAATTTAATTTAAATTTAAGAAAATCGTTATTGATTGAAATCGTTAAATTGATAGAGTGTGCGGAGAACACCTGCGCACCTTTGAGTAAGGAACTTTATTTGTTTTAAGTGATAAGCAACTTAAAAATTAAACAAAATACGTACAGTCAAAAGATTAAAGGTGCGATCAGACGTTTATCCAAACTTGTCATCTGGATGACATCCTGACGGCACTATGACGTAAAATTTATCCTTAAGTGGTCATCTCGTCTGAAATAAACAAGTTTTCTGACGTCAGCATGTCATCCGGATGACAAGTTTGGATGAATGTAAAATCGCACCTTGACAACTAAATTATTAAATTCAAGAAGTGCATTCTTTTAACTTATCTTTAAGTGACTGCGTCTATTATGCCCAGTCCGAATGCTCAACAAGTTTCTAAGTCATTAAAAGTATTTCAATTCAATAAATATTAGCCGTTCATTTGCACACCTAATATAAAGTTTTTTGCTTCCTGCAAGAAGTGGCTTCCAAGTATACTGTTCCTATAATATAGCAGATCGCTAGGCAGTTACCAAGAAAGATTTCTGTATCAGAATATCAAACGGTTTTAAGTAGAGAATGGCTTTTAACCCTGTTGTGGTATCAGGCCATTCTTTGAATTTTGAAAAATCTTTGAAAGATGATGTGTTCTAAACAATAAACTATCCAAAAAGATGAAAAAAATTTTTCGGCATTGTCGTATTCGAAAAAATTATGGGTAGGTACACATAATTCTGATTTCCTTCTTTTATTGCGTTTTTGATTTTCGGTATTAAATTCATTTGAACGCTATTTGTCAAAAGGTACAAGATCTTTCGGTTTTAGGTTACCAATTTGTTTGCATATATTTGAAGCGAATTTATGTAGAAAAAGACGCCACCAGCAAAGAGCCAAGGTAAAGATAAATGTGCTTTAAGATTTTTGTCCCATGTGAATACATCTTTTATGAATTTGGATCTCTTTGGACACTTGACTTAAAAACTCGAAATAGGTGCGGTAAAAAACGTTTCACCTTATAATCAATCAGGGTTGTCAGCTGCATTCGACAATCTTAAAGATTTGTTTCAGTATACGTTTGTTCGTAAAAATAAAAATTTCAGTTATTCAGGGTTTCCACACGAATGTGGAGACTTTTAAGAAGTCAAAGTATCTTATTGTCGTAGAGTAAGACCTAAGCAATTTTTTTGTGTATATTTAAGCTTTAACCTAGCCAAATAATAATACTTTTAAAAATTATCAGATATTTCTTAAAGTAGGCAATTGCAACTTATGTCCTCCTAATTATTGTAAGTTTTAGTTAAACCAAAATAAACGGCCAAAGTATGAGAGAAAACTCTATATTTTAATTTTACAGCTTTTATTTGATGCAGAACTCTTGAAATATCTCCAGCAGACAATAAAGTTTTAGGGAAATATTGGTTTCTTTGAGTGTTTTTATAAAATTACGGTTGCTATGCTTTTCCGATCATTTGAAAGTTGGCAACCCTATCTTTTTATTAGCAGAAATATCATATCTAAAATTTAGTAGGTACTTATTTTAACCTCTAACTCAATGAAAAATAGAAAAGTAAGCAGCTAAAAATAGGGTTGCTAACCCAACTGGTGTTTATACCATAAACTGCATGAGGTAGATAAATAGATACCAAGTCGCGAGAGCCTGCATGGGGCTCTGGCACTGCGGCTTCTTTTAGAGCCTATTGTGCCTTCCCTGGAGGGGTCCTAGAGCAAATGTTTGACTCCGGAGGAAGTCAGAAATACGAGAATCTACTCTGGATGTAGGGTAGAAAGGTATGTTGGTGATTATGATGTCCTTCCTGAGACGAAAGAGAGCCGGGCACTCCATTAGTATGTGAAGAGAGGATTCTTCACTCTCTAAACAAAGTCTACATGTAGGGTCCGGTGAGAGGCCAATGCGGTGAAGGTGTTTTTTGAGGAGACAATGTCTACTGAATATTCCTGTCCAGGTTAGTTAGGAATTCGGATTTCCTGGGGTGGAATTTAGGGAAGAAATGTTTGGTACGGTTCTGACCATGTGAATTGAGCCATACTTCATTGGATTCGGTCAGGGATAGGCTTTTAACAAAGTTCCTGAAGTGATTTTTGCTAACACCACAGAATGGTTCAAGGCCGACAAGTTGGGTTGTTGCGCCGGCTTAAGCCAGTGAATCAGCAGCTTCATTGCCAGCGAAACCCCTGTGGGCTGGGATCCAGTGAAGAATGACTAAGTTTTTCGCAGCAAGTTCATAGATGGCCATGAAGGTTTCCATGACAGATGAGTCAAGAGCTTGGCTATCTGAAAAGATAAATATTGTTTTACCTCGTGTGTTAGAACTTGAGTTAATTCTAACGCAATGGCAAAGACTTCTGCTTGGAATATGGATGAGTTCTGGCCAAGGCTGACAGTCCCTGACTCCATCTTGGATCCGTCCTTATACCAGACGAGATCATGTTTTGATGGTTTTAGGTTGACATTTTTCCCAGTTTTTATGGAAGCCGTATTTCGGTAGCATGTCGTCAAGAAGCATGCTGAATGGGCTTTCCGGCTCCATACAGTCTAGCAAAGACAGATGACCTCCACGGTAAGAGTAGGGGTTAATGTTATTCGAATGAAACAGTCGATATCCACGAGGTAAGTAGTGGCCAAAATATCGCACCGGTACTAGGCATCCCATGTGCGTCGGATTCGTCGCGGTAGAGTAATCGATTAAACGGCAGAAGAACCTCTATACCGAAGTACCGTGCGATCGGTGGACTCCCTGCCTAATTACAATGTTGGGCAGGAGTTAGGCCCTGTATGGGCTGCAAAAGCCTAAATTTTAACATTCATGCTTCACATTCACTCTCAGTAGCCCGTAATTGTCGTTTTTGTTTCCACTGATTCATACACCTAGTTCTTATGGGAATTTCAACTTTATCTGCAAGATGATCTAGTGTCCATATAGGAAAAATCTACCATATATTCCCGACCCGATCAATCAAAAATGTTTTCCGAATAAATTCCTGAAAAATAAATGTTAAAATTCGCAAACTACAAATTCCGAATCTAACTGCGCCGGTATAATTTGTAAAGCTTGTGCGTAATATTGGATAGAAAATTGTGACGAAATGTCATCTGAAAACTTCAACCTCGCTCACTAATTTATACCATTTTTTACCATATTGAAACGATTACATTTCTATTTAGAGTGTAAGGAGGTAAAGATTAGGGTCTTGTAATTTTAGCGCAACCTTTCCCTAGACTTCAACCGGTTTTAGTTTTTTAGTTATTTTTAGTTATATTTGAGGTTCAATAAAATGAGTAAGCTCTCTTCCCCAAATCGTAAGGTTAATACTGATTAGCCACACCTATGATAGATTACAAAGATTAAAACTCATATCAATCGAACTACAATCGCAATTTTTAAGAATAGATACATATCCATGTTTGTTTTACTTCCGCTGTCCGCTCCTACTAAATACATATATGTATGAGAAAATGTCTATACCACTTATTCAATACCAAATATAGTCAATATCATCTCACTGTCATTGCTATCTAAAGATAAATATTTAACTTTGCAATAATTTCATACCTTTGGTGTTGTGGATGTCGCATCTGTATCTGCTCCATTTGAATTTGCGAACAAGATGACAGCTATCAAAGTCACAAGGCACACTTTCCACTTCATATTTGACCTGCAAAATAGAAGTAATATTTTTTTTTTTTGCTTTTACACAATATAACGAAAACACAAAATTTAGTAGATGTGATTCACACATAAGTTTGTTATCAAGAATGAATCTTATCACAGCGATAGCTGGTTTTTTTTCAATTGTTGATTACACATATTGTTCTACGGAATAAGCCGTTTTGATTAAGTACGCAATAAGTTATCCATTTTGAGCACGGTTAAATTTACAAGTTTTACAAAAATATTATTCACCTAAATGTAGTTGTCGGATGTTTGTTATTAAAATTAAAATTCACACAAAAAATATATTTTTATCACAGATAAATGCGTGCGGACGACTATGGTATTCTGTCCCACTTCGATGAAATTTTTATTAAAACTAATCATTTCTAGACACTTCAAGCTGAAGGTGTATACGGTCGGCTCTTATCTTCGGGTAGCAATCTAATCTTATCGTTAATTTTTTCTCACCGTTGTCGTGTCGGTGAAGGGGAACTCTATCGACAGGTGGATTTTGTAGTTTTGGTTAATTGAGTCGAAATCGAGATACAGATATTCTACGTCATAGTTGGCAATTGATTGAGTGTTTTTGAGAGCTTTATCTAAAAGAAAAGGTACGTATTGTGTGGAACGACTAATCAGCGCGTATCAGTGTGGCTTCCGTCCCCGACAAATCCTGAAAAAGACCAACGAATTTCAAGTCGAGACACACCATCTTTTCATCGGTTTCAAAGCCACATATGGATATGGATTCATCGGCAGGACCTCTACAATGTAAGTGTTAAAAGCAGAAACTTAGATGTGGTTAAGGAGTTTACCTTTCTTGGGGTTAAAATCAACTCCGAAAACGACACCTCAGTCGAGATTCAACGAAGAATTACCCGAAGAAACCGCAGCTATACTTCGGTTTGAAAAAAATAATTCAAAGCTTCTAATTCGAAGGACGAAGTATACTTACTTACATACTTAGATGGCGCTACACTTGCACTTGCGTATGCAAGTAATTGAAAAGACTTGTGGATGATTGTGCGTCTGGTGTTGGTTTGTGAGTCTCGCCCAAATTTCTTAAGTATGATGTTAAACAAGGTACATGACAGTGCACCACCTTTTCTGACATCAAAGGTCTCGGTGAGATTGTTTCCGACCTTAATTGATCAGCGAGAGTTCTCCATTGTCATTCTGCACAATCTGACGAGTTTGGCAGGGATGCCAAACCTAGACAACTTGTGTGAATATTTGATCGGTTGTGAACTTTCCTGGTCCAATAATTTCGTTGACATATGGTTTCAGGCGTTCACACAGTATGACAGACAGGATCTTGTATGCCATGTTTAGAAGACTGATACCTCTGGAGTTGGCGCAGATTAGATGGTCTCCTTTCTTGTGGACCGGACAAACGATGCTGAGAGTCCATTCATCAGGCATACTTTCTTCCGACCAAATCTTGGAGATGAGTTAGTTGGTGTTTGCTCTCTTTATTGCTGTCCTCATTTCATTTTGGTCGGGTGGACGGAAATCTTGGCTTTCATTGTCTAAATTGAATAGTTCGTTCTGCCTGACAGCGTAGTTTTGGTTGTCTTCGCCATTTAACAGTCTGCAGAAGTGGTTTTTCCATATCTTCAACACCGACTGTGATTCTACTACAAGATTGCCTTGCTAATCTCTACAGGTCTCTGTTATGGTCTTGTTGGCATGACCGGTTCTTTTTACCTATTGGTAAAACTATTGGGGTAGCACCTATTTCCTCGATCCCATGCTTCTCGAGCTCGTTCTTTTTCAATCTGAGAAGCCGGTGTTCTTCCCTACAGCGCCGCTTTGTAGGAGAGTTGTTTGCTGCATGTGCTTGCCGGCACTCTTCATCGAACCAAGGGTTTCGTTGTGGTGGTCGGGTGAAACCTAGCACATCAGTTGCGGCGTCTCTTATTGCCTCTTGGCATCGATACTATTGCTCCTCGGCAATCGATGCTGGCTGAATTGGACTTCTGTATAATTTGAGGGATTCGCGATCGGCAAAGATTCTGATTGCAGTCGTGCGACCTCAAATCTCCTCGTATTATTTCTCCTTGCTGTCGCGTCTGAGATATTCGCATTCGTACCTTGGCTACAACAAGGTAGTAGTCCGAGTCAACATGAACAATTTGGACAAAGTATAAACTCTATAAAACACGGATCTGCTCTACGGGTGCTCTACGATAAGCAGGAAAGGTGAGCAGATGCTTAACTCTTTTGAGAGAAAACTTCTTTGAAGAATATATGGCCCTGAGTGCGAGGACGGCGAATGGAGGGCAGATATACGGCGATACACGAGAGAAGAAGAACGAATAGACAATAGTTCTCAAGCTTCGAGATGACAAGGAAGACCGAACCCCCGTTTTAAAGTGATTTTTATAAGTCTGGCATGGGATCAAATGCTACCATTTAAAACAAAATTACATATCTACATATTGACATTTTTGAAATATTATTTTCCAATGCGAATCAAAAATGTCTCTAAAATAGCGAAAACCTTTTATATACCAAAGTCGAGCACTTTATTTTTAAATAGTTTTCAGGAAGTTAAACAAATAACATTCTCGCATCGATAAAATGTAACGTGTACGTCTGGGTAATATGAAAGTTTTGCGTGGTTCTTAAACTGCGTCAATATTTCAGAAATGTCACAGATTCCACACCTCCAAAGCAATAAAAAAAATTGACTATCTGGAATCTGGGATTCGTGACATTTTTCAAATAATAATGCGGCTTAACAACCAGATAAAAGTTTCAAAGGACCAACTCCTGCGCCTTATATTTTCTGGGTGCGAATTCAGAATGTGAATGAGCTATGATATTACGACTAAACTTACTATTGCATATGAACTATATCCCCTTGTGGGGTCGTAGGGCCTACGCGTAATCGTGTGCGATTTCTGGCAATGTGCCTCAGTTCTCCCCAACACTTACCCAGTTGCCGTGCATCCTTCTCGACAGTTCATCACCATGTACTCCTAGGACCGCCGCGTCCATAGCTGGCAGAATCATCCTGAGTTAGTGGGTTACGGGTTCCATTGCATCGCGTGTCTGGCTATGGACCCGTCACCTTTTCGGAATGTGTGACCAATCCACTGCCACTTTCGTCGCTGCTAATATTGCAGTTATCCCTGGTGAAATAAAGGACTTCAGTATTTCGCAATACTGTCTAGGTAAATCCCTATATAGTTAATACTCAAGGCCCTTAATTGTCCACATGGTGGCCGAACAGACTTGTCTTTCTTCCAGTGCTTTTTCCACTCTATCTGTAATTCGGTGTACTTGGTGTATCGTGGAATGCTTAGTTCTAAACCCAAAATGGTGATTCGGGATTATAATTCATTTTTCGATGATTTCAGCTTCAATTTATCAACAAACTCTAGATTTTCAGTAGCTATTCTTGAAGAGAATGGTTAGAAAACGTTTGATAGATTTCCTGCGAATAGATCAGCTTTTTGTTTCGGGTTTCAGATTTATTTACTTTCAAGGGCGGGTTTTGAAACTGAGGTCTTTTTCGACGCTTAGCTGCTGTCCACAAGGAGTAGTCGGTGGACGCATCTGTCGCTAAACTGATGAAATCTTTAAAGATCTCGGAGTTTTCTTTGACCCCAAATTTTATTGTTTAATAAATCAAACTCTACGCTAGGCTTTATCCCTACGTTACTCAGTCTCGTACAATTGCTTCGTTTGTCCGCATCTATATCCGCATCACTCAATTCGAATTGAAGCTATTCAACGTAATTTTATTCGTTTTGCGCTTAGAGATCTTCCATGGGATGATCCATATGACCTTCCCTCCTACAGTCAACGTATCAAAATGTTACCCCTCTCTCAACGTAGACTGAGTAGTGATGTAGTTTTCTTACAGCAACGGAAAACCCACTCAACTTGCATGGAGGTGCTCACAACTTACGTAGGGTGGATCTTTTAGTAATGAGGCAGTTATGAGTAGAATTTATAGCTTAAATAATCATTCGATTGATTTGCACGTCAGCAAATTCAAACTGAAAATGTAGTTGCGTGTGTGTTCTGGTGTCTTAGATATTTTTATATCTTTTGAGTTTAAGCCTTTGGTGCACTTTCAGTGCCGGAAAATTTCTGCTAGTGACAGCTGCTTGTAATAAGCGCTCCACGACACAGATCTGATAGTTTTTTTTTAATATTTTTGTTCATATTATGCAGGGGTGGAATCGGCTAAAGTGATATTTGACGGTCGTTTTTGATAATCAAAATCGCAAAAAGTTGGTTGACGATTGGCAACTCTTGTTATTTTGGAGTGTCATTTCAATCAAACTGACAGATGTCTAAATTTTTACTATGGATTCTTAAATTTTAGAGACATTTCGGTAATTATTTTATTTTATTTCTGTTGCAACTGCAAATTGAAAAAGTAAAAATCACACTCTGTGGCTAACACAAGTAACTGGAGTAACACACCATGAACATTTTGTTCTGACTATTCACTGTCAACTTATCGAGAGTAAGAAATATACTTTATTGCTCCTTAACTACAGTGAACTGTCTCGTAACGGACACCCCTGTTAACGGACACCTTCTCTTAAGCGGACAAGATGTAGTGTGATGGTTGGCTGTTGATATTTTGTTTCCCTTGAGTGGACGATTCTTTTAAGCGGACAGTGGACAGTTTTTTTTACATTCATTTGACATAAGCATTCTCTTAAGCGGACATGCAATTTTTTTGTTTTCTTTACACGTTCGTTGTTTTCGCATTTGTGCGAAAGCTATCTATCTATCTACAATTTATTACTCTTTTTTAAAAAATGTGTGTTTACAATATTTACACAATTGTTTTTCTTAAGTCTAGGATAAATCTAATATTCTGCGAGCACTGATGGGGCTCTGCGTTGTGCAAATGATAGTTTATTATTACATTTTTATTTTAAAAATTATTTTTGAAATTTATTTACATTTTTTGATTGATTATTTGTCGTACAGCGTGAGTGGCGCCATTTGTGCGAAATATCCTTGCATACTCATGTATGTATTTGTGAAACTGCAACATCGAACGCGTGCACAACAAGTGTTGGTTGCTGCCATGTCGGTGTACATACAAATTGCTAAGAAAAATCGAGACTGTGATTTGCGCTTCCTCTTCCTCTCATTTCGTAAAAGTAGTGAATGCAAACGCAAAGTCAAAGATTTTGCGAAGGGGATACATTTCTCAAGTTTTAAGGCATCATCTGGGTGATATTCACAGAGATCTAGGAATTGCTACCGTGAGTAACGAAGTAACAAATTTTGCTCGCAAACATCGTACTCGCATTCATGGTCACTGCAATAATGAAATAATTTGTACTCTGGACGTGACATACCTTGAGCGCCGACTACAAAGAACAAGACCGTTCGACCTAGCGCCATAAGGAAAAACCACATGTAATGACGGTATTAGTAGGTGCGTTCGCTGGAAAGCTACCTACCAAACGCGATTAACACTACAGATGCGTAAACTACTTGTTAAGGTAACTTAGTCGTAGTCATCACTAAAAATGAAAAAATGAGAGGAACAAATTTCTTACTAACGGGTGATCCAAGTAGAGATACTTTTTTCAATAGCCTTTTTTGACAGATCACGCGTGAGTCGTGTCATGCTGTCATGTTATTTTTGTTTAGTATTGTTTGGCATTTCATAATGGAAAGACTTACGCGTGAACAACGTTTACAAATTGTTCAACTTTATTATGAAAATGCACGTTCTGTGAGGAATGTGTTTCGTGCACTTCGCTCAACTTATGGTCAACATAATCGGCCTACTGAGCGTACTATTCGCAACACCATCACCCATTTTGAGACCCAGCATTCATTATTGGATAATATTCGACCGAATAGACCACGTCCAGCATGCTGTGAAGAAAATATAGCGGCCGTAGCTGAGAGTGTACACGAAGACCGTAGAGAGTCGATTCGGCGCCGTTCGCAGCAACTCGGACTGACGTATGGAACGACTTGGCGCATTTTACGTCAAGATCTTAAATTGAAAGCGTACAAAATACAGCTTGTGCAACAACTGAAGCCGCTCGACCTTCCCAAGCGACATCGCTTCGCTCTATGGGCTCTTGAAAAGTTCCAAGAAGATCCGACGTTTTCGAGGCAAATTTTGTTTAGCGATGAGGCCCATTTCTGGCTCAATGGGTATGTAAACAAACAAAATTGCCGCATTTGGGACCAAGAGCAACCTGAAGAGATTGAAGAACTGCCACTTCATCCAGAAAAAACAACGGTTTGGTGTGGTTTGTGGGCCGGTGGAATCATCGGTCCATATTTCTTTAAAAATTACGCCGGTGCGAACGTAACCGTCAATGGCGACCGTTATCGTGCCATGATAACCGACTATTTGATGCCTGAAATTGAAGCTTCCACACATCGCATCAATCAATGGACTTATTGAGAGAACATTTCGGTGAGCACATAATTTCACGTTTTGGGCCGGTCGATTGGCCACCAAGATCGTGTGATATCACACCGTTAGACTTTTTCCTGTGGGGATATGTAAAGTCAAAAGCTTCTGCCGACAAACCCGCTTCGATTCAGGCATTGGAGGAAAACATCACGCGTGTCATTCGCCAGTTACCAGTCGAAATGCTCGAACGAGTGATCGAAAATTGGACTCAACGGATGGACCATCTGCGACGTAGCAACGGCCAACATTTGATAGACATAATCTTCAAAAAATAAATGCCAAAGAATGTTCTTTCAAATGATAATAAACATTCTCAATTAAATTTGAATTTTCTGTGTTTTGTTCTTTAAAAAAGTAGGGAACCTCGAAATGGATCACCCTTTACTATGAGTGCCTCTCTGAGGGGTGAGGTTTAGCCCTTAGGCAGACTAGATATATCTGAATCGGGCATAACTAATGGTACGGGCCATTGGTATCTTCTGAAGATTACTCACCTCCAGGCGCAACCAAAAAAAAAAAAAAATATTTCAAATTTTTAAAAATAGGGTTATGTTTAAAATTGCATTGAAGTGGTAAGTGGTTGTGAAATGCTATTGGGCTTGCTTGATATGAACAAAACTAAAGTAGGTATGTTGCTCAGTATAGAAAGTTTGTGTATTTCGAATGGATCTCGGGAATTTTTCGTACCCAGCTCAGAAGTATATTTAAAATAAAACGTTCCGCCCTCCATAATCGAATTGAATTGAATTGAATTGCAAAATGGCCACTACTACAATGAATACGTCTTCGTTAAATTCTATCATCAAGAACATTTACAAAAATGCACCCATGAAATGCGTTTCCCTTGTCACAATCACAAACACTCAACTCAGCGCAGTGCAACAATAAATCAATTGTACGATCCTAGTATAGTCCGTCCTGCAGAGGACTTCATTTGTCATAGGCGGTAGATACTCATTTCAAGTCAAGGACTCGGCACTATATTCGATTCGAAACGTTTGTGTAACATGACACTCATTGATGGTGGAAAGGTCGCGAGGACTCTAGGGTCATTAGAATAACAGGAGTTGTATTTTTTTAATTTAATTCAAAAACAAAATAAAAAAAAAAGGTACATCGGATACATTCTTTAAAACGACGACTTTCAGACTGAAGAATCTCATTTGCGGTTGGGTTATGGAATTCTTTTTTTAGAACAGTAATCCATTGTTTATGGGTGCTGCAGCAACGGCTGCATAGGGTAAAGAATTTTTTTCTTAATGACTTAGACTGGTCCCAAACACGAAATCGCTCTTCGTGAGGCGGTGGTGGAGGCGGACGCTACTCTAGTAACTTTAGTAGCATTGAAGAAATTCCATTAGGGATTCGAAAATAATATAAACATACAAACGTAAAGTAAAGCGTTCGAAAGAAAAACTATTCCCGATTGTAGTCGTATGTAGTATGTAGTCATCAGGGGAGGGAGGATTTCGGAAAAGAAAATAATAAAAGGATTCCTCCTCTGTGCTGATGCTTCGGTTTCATTGGAAACGCATGACCCGTGAAGGAGTTATGGACTAATACTACACAGTTCGTCAATTTTACGATGCATTCAAAAGATATTTAGTAGACAGCAGCAGAGGCAGCGACGCGACGGGGTAATGCGAATGGTCCGGCTGAATGTTTATGGTTGTGTAAAACAGCAAATAGTAATTTTAGTAGGTTTGTTGCCTTGTTTTTTGGAAAACAACAATTCGGGAGTTTATTTTTTCTTTGTATTCTTCATCGCTTTTTGCTATTCCTTTCCTGGTCTGGTGGGGCTTAGGGTAGATGTCGAAGTGAAACCACATGTGTGACGTTTGCTGGATGGTAATGCTTTGATTTGTTTGCTTTTAGTTGTTTTGTTGACTTTGAAAAGAAATAGCGGGACATGAGAGTGGTAGTATGGGATAAAATGCGTCTTTAGTTTACTATTCGATTTTTTCCGGCTAATTTATTTTTTTTATATATATTCTCTTTCATCTAACGGAAATTAATGTTTAAGTCCCAATAAGTCCAGTATAAGTTGGTGTTGTTTTAGTTCAGCAAGGACACAAAACGACGAAAATTATGGTGTCGACGTTTTGAAATTGATATCATGTAAATGTTGGCAACGACCACGTCTAAGGGAGGTGGTCCATTCGGAAGGTCCAATTTTGGGAGACTCGTTCTATCATAGCGACTGGTATCTCACGAATAACACTAGTTATATTGGCTTCCAAAGCCTCAATAGTAACTGGCTTAGGCTAGGCGAGCATATGTGATTTTTTGTCGCACATACGGCTTTTTAAGTTGATGCACACACATGCGAACTTCAGGAAGCAAATAGTCCGTTAAGATGGCGCGATAACGGTTACCATTGACGGTAACATTCTGGTTTGCCTCAATATGGACCAATGATTCCAGCAGCCCATAAGCCACACCATACTATTGCCTTTAATGGATGTTATGGTAGCTCTTGGTACTCTTCGGGTTGCTCATCAGCCCAAATACACCCCATTGAGCCAGAAATGGACTTCATCACTGAATAAAATTTCACGATAAAACACCAAAATTTCAACGCTGATTTTCGTAATACAGCTGAAAAATTTGGAGATGCTGTTGTGGTGTGAGTCTTGCCATGATGTCTTGCCGGACGATACTGAATAAAAATATCAAAGCAGTTCGATAGGGCCGTCTTTTAGATTGATCAATATTTGTATAACAATAAACTCGATATAAAAAAAATAGTGATGAAGGTATAATTACTTACTTACTTAACAGGCTCCCGACCCGTGAAGAGGCCCTGCCTGAGATACGGCAACCTTCCACCCTCTGCGATCCCGAGCACGCTGTCTTAGTTGTCCAGACCAACCGCTCTGGCATCCGCGATGGCTTGGTCTTTAAAACGGAGGTTCGGTCTTCCTTGTCGTCTTGAACCTGGGGGCTGGGATTCGAAGATCCTCTTGGCTGGAGCGTTGTTGTCCATTCGCTCGATGTGGCCGAGCCAATGTAGTCAACGAGTTTTAGCTTTTCGGACTACATCCACATTTTGGTACAGCTCGTAGAGTTCGCGGTTGTATCTTATCCTCCATTCGCCCTCCTCGCACACAGGACCATATATCCGTCGAAGGATTTTTTTTTCAAAGGATCCCAGTATTAACTCTCCTTTCCTGCTTACCGTCTAGCACTCGGCGCCGTATAGCAGAACTGGCAGGATAAGGGTTCTGTAAAGCTTACACTTTGTCCTTCGAGTTAGGAGTTTTGAACCCTTTTGTTTTGCCAAACCGAAGTAGCAGCGGTTTCCCAGGGTAATTCTTCGATGGATCTCAGCTAAGATGTCATTTGTGGAGTTGATGTTTACCCCGAGGTAGATGAACTCCTTAACTACCTCGAAGTTGCTGCTATCAATAGTGACATTTGGTCCTTGTCGGTGGACAAATGATTGTTTGTTTGTTGGTAGCATATATTTAGTCTTGTCCTCATTCACTTCAAGGCCAACTAGTTTCGCCTGTTCTTCAATAGCTGTGAAAGCTAGCCGTGAAAGCCTCTTTCATTATTATAGACCTTTAATCGGGGGCAGGGTCACAGCTTTTGGGAAACCCTGGGTTATAGTATATGATTACTTATAATAAAAATGTTTACAGTCGATTGAGTTTCACAATATTTCGCATTTAGCTAATGAGTTCTCATTTCTAACCTGGATTAACTGCCAAAATATTATTCAAACTCCATAAAACTTTCAGGACAATTTATGTGGCCCCCCTTCCAATTTATACGTAGATACATATATGTAAGAAAATTCCTCGTCTCCACACGGTGGCATTTCAATAACAAAACAACATGAAATTCTTACATAAATTCGATTTAAATGTGGATTATGTTCGGCTGTCCAAAGATTTTCCCTACAACAACAACCACCAATACCGCCCATTTATAGCAAGTGTTTTCCACGAAAGGCCTAGTCCCCTTACTGTACAATATTCTCTCGTGATCAAAACTGTGGGAAAATACTGAAAATGTCGCAACGGGCGCGGTGTAAGAATTTATAATCTAAGAAAAAATCGCTCCACATAGCTGCTGAGATCAATCAACGCTGTAAACCGCCTCCTCCTCGCGCGACTGCCAGCCATCCTATTCGGTGTGTCATCTGCATGTGATCTTTCGAAAGAATCCGCAACGCAATGGGATGAAGAAAGATACTCGCTTCCCCTCGACTGCCGGCAACAGATGTCTGGATTCTCTTCTCTCGCGCCCTGTGCCATATAGAGTAGATGTGTGTTTAATGAGCATTACTGTCGCGTTTGGTTGCCATTGCGGAGCTACATAAAACTAAAATATCTACACCGAGGACCGCATTACTAGTGATCCTGGCTTAATTAGGAAGTCATCATGGTATCATGTTGCTATTTGAAATACTGGATTAGTTATGTGTTGGCCTAGAATGAAACGCAACTCTCCCATGACAGGTAGGACGAGACGCAAACCGACCATTTTCAATCGCATAGCAACACTATGAGTATATGAATCTTGAATGTTATGAAGTAAATATGTATACATGTGTAGATCGCTCATCAACATATGCTGCGTTTTGTAAACAAGTTTTATTGACTTACAGAAATTTTTTAATGAAAAAACTTACTGGGTGGTTTTGTTGCCCCAACTGGGTCGCAATGTTTATACTCAAACTCTGAAGATTTTACGCCTTTGTGCTGGTCAGAGGGAGAGATTTTTATTTTGAATTACGGAATTGGGAATATTTCGTTCGTAAAACGTATTTAGGAATAGTTTATTCTTTGTGGGCGCAGTACCTTTAGTTTTAGAACTACTGAGCATCAAATTCTTCCCAAAATACCTATAAGCTATTTCGCTACGCCTCTAGTTTGAAAAACATCCAAGTTTAAACAGCTCTCCTCCATCAGTTTGCTTATTACAAAAGCTCCCTTTGTGCTATGGTTTTTATGTTATTTTGATACTTCCTTACTTTATTCGTCGTGGTCAGTGCTGTAATGTCTGTGGACTGGTTTTTCCCTCCTTATTAGTCCGAAATTCCCATAATTTTCCCACAATGATATTTTTTGATAAATGTAAATTAAAACAGAATTTTTCTCGTCAAACATCGCCAGCGGCATTATCACTACCAAAACCGATTACATTTGATATCGGAATTTGCTCACTTAAGCACTTTTACAATCCACAGCGTTGAGTTCCACCATATGTAGTAATTTCGTTATAGGCTCGAAATTTGAATTAACGTATTTGACCACTTTGTAGACATTTTTAGAAGTATTTATGTACTTTCATCTGTTAATACGGAATATTTGTTTTTTGTTAAATCGTTTAGTAACTTGACCGTTTCAACGTTTGCTTTGCCATTCGAAATTAATTTTGGACACTTTTATCCGCCCTAAACACAAATTCGCAATAATATTCGAATCCGGAACTAGTTTTGTTAAAAGATGAATCAAATGTACAAGTTTATATAATGCAACATTATGTTTGGCCATAAATGCTGCCAATTTTATTTCGGCATATTTCATTTTTTTGGAATTTCCCACGAAATTGAATTCGCGAACTACTTTTCCCCTTTTCTTACCATCAACATTACCACAAAAAGGTAAATTTCCAACTACTTATCAATACTGGTCGTGGTTGTGATCAGACTTAGGTTTAGGAAGCACAACAATACTGCCTTCCAACTTTTCAAGCTGTGGTGTTCGCCGGTTCGACCAAAATCGAAATCAATCAGCAGTCTCCCGGTATAAGATCAACTGAGTCTTATTAACTTTAACTGAAAAGTTAAACCCTAAAGTTGCAGAGAAAACTAAAAACAGCGGGAGAAGAGTATCGGAACTTGAGAAATGAGAAGAAGAAGATCCTGAGTAGAGGATTTTAGAAGAAAGCCATGAAACTATATATTGGCTTTAAGAGCGGAATGCATCAGGCTGCTTGAAATAGTAAAGGCGATTTGTGTCGTGCACGGAATAAAAGATATATTTAGGTAGATGTATTTAGTAGTAAATGGTGTTTTTTTTAGAGGTAGGTTTTTCAAATATTGCAACTCATTTGTCATTTATGTTCAGTTTGGTTTGCCATTTCATCATGAACAGGTTGACAAATGAACAAGGCTTGCAAATCGTGCAAATTTATTTCGAAAATAATGGGTCAGTTCTCGAAGTTTACCGCAAAATTTTGAAACGCCATTACATCCACAAAAACTGACTGTTTGGTGTGCTCTATGGGCTGGTGGAGTCATTGGGTCATACTTCTTCCGAAATGATGCTGGAGAGTCAGTTACCGTTAATGGTGACCGGTATAGATCCATGATAAGCGACTATGAATGAACAAGACGGCGCTACATGCCACACAGCGCACGTCACAATCGATTTATTGAAGGAAACATTCGATGAGCGCATAATTTCGCATAATTTCGCAGAATAGACCTCGGGCCACATGCCCGAAATCATATTTAAACATTAATGGCATAAAATTATCCTTCCAATAAAGCCAAATTGATGGACAGTAAATGATTTTCTAGTGTTTTATTTTAATTCGAAGTTTTATAACTCTAAATAAACACCCTGTATTAGGGCAAGAAGTCAAATTAAATTCATTCAACGCCGACGGCTCTTTAAAATTTATACACGTAGAGGTAATGATAACTGTCAGAGGTGCTCCGCCGGCGGCGGGTGCTACCTCTGTCCTGCTAATTATATTTTTTAACATACAATTGTGCAGTGTCGGGGCTATACTTGCCAAATAGCTCTGGATTGATAGCCACGCCTGATGAAAATGTTTCTAAGATAACGGGAATATATAAGTTGGATTCAGGAATTAAATCATCTTCTCTTGGCAATATATATATTTGTATTCACTCTATCCCGAAGAGCCATTGCAGCCCCTCTTTATAAAGAGCTTGAGATTTTTCGATCTAGGCTTTTAAATAGAGTTAGTCATCAAAATGCGTATAAGAGAGTCTTACAGATCTTGAACCTTGATTGTAGCACCAATATAGCTAGCTACCTTCATGGTCAGTTCTGGTGGATGGCATATTTTTTTTGGTACTGATGGGATGCACGCTTTATTAATTCTCTTTTTTTGTCTTCTCTATGCATAGTATGTATCGTGACTTCAAGAAAGGCTTCTTTGATTGCCCCTATAGCCCTTAGTTTATGTATGTATGCGTTATGTATATACTCAAGTCCGTATCCTTGAATTAACTCTTTATTCTTTCGTTTCCTAAATGTTTCAGACAGTTTTTTTATAAGGCCTTAAAGGTCTTCCATGTTTGCCAGATGTGGACGGTTAAACTTTATCAAATATCGTCCTGTGAATTGCAGTTTCAATCCGTTCTTTTGTTCTACTTACGAACGATCACTGAATTTTGGTTTCTATATTTGCCACAACTATTTTAATATTTGAATTTTGTATTCTTCAAGGTCTAAACTTTGAAAATATGCAAAACAAAAAAATTAACGATTCATTTTAATTTCTAGACCAGAATACGCCCTTAATCTTTCAGCAACGTACTTAAGGTACCAGTGTGGCTCCTGGCCCGGCAGATCCGGCTTGGGCTATGGTAAATTCTAGAAAAGACCAACGAATTTAAAGTCAAAACGCTTTCATTTTTTCATTGAGCTTTAAGCCGCATGATAGCAATCATCGTCAGGAGCCCTTTATGGCGATGGTCGAATTCAGGATCCCATCAAAACTGATACAGTTGTGTCGCGTGACCCTAGAAAACACGCGATCGAATTTCAGGAAGGAGATGTCCTGTCGAATGATTTCTACAATGTAATGTGGGCAGGGCAGGTGTCAGCATGGAAGGCGCTATCCCCAAAAGAGCAATCCAGCTACTTTCGCCTGCCGACGTTATTAACATCATCGAACTCCCAGGGCAAAGTTCCGTCTTAGAGGTTTTTGAACGGCTATTGAAGAACAGTCTTTCGCCAGTTGGTCTTCAATAAAATGAAGGCAAATAGTTGATGTCAACAGGAAACAAACAAACAAAACGAAACAAATCTCCACTGACGTCATTATTGAAAGCAGCAACTTTCGGTGTAAACAACAACTTAACGAATAACAACTTATTGGCGATCCAGCTATATTGAATTGGACACATCAAGCGAATAGACTATAGTGCTGCAGCGAAGAGAGTCTTCGAGTCCCAGCCATACTTTTGAGACGAAAAGGAAGACCTTCGTTTTAAAGGCAATTCGACAATTCGCATCTATAAGAGTTATCCAGACTTATCTGGCATGCGCGATTGTTTTTTATATGAAACGGAGATTCAGTCGCATGGGAGTCGACGATCGTCATATCTATATAGTCGAAATGTTTTGGGATTTTTAGTATAGCTTATTGAGTTCTCGGTTTTATCCTTTCTGCTATCCGCCTGCCTCGTACACAGGGCCATTCATTCTGCAAAGAATTTTTGACTCCAAAAATGTATTACGTATCTGCTCCCCTTTCCTTCTTATCATCCAGCACTCATTAGTTGTACGGAACTGTTAAAGATAGTGCGTGTTAACGCCCGCACGTAAGCACGCAGGCGTAAACACGCACTTATAAGCTGTACCGAGCTGTTCTTAACTGGGGGGTGGAATATCTTCAACACTGACTGGACGCGGTATGTCCGTTGCCTTAATACTCTCTCGAAATCGGCAATGGCGTTTGGACACCTCTACAATTCCTTGCGCTTCGGTGACAAGGTTTCCATCACTGTTTCGAAGAAACTGCGTTATAAGCTCGAAACCATACGAATGTTATTCCGATTTCCCTGAAATGTGTAATAGCGTACGTTCGCCTCTTTCTACGCATGATTTTTTTCTCCTCCCTTCTCCTTGCTTCATACTCTTCTTTCGCTACCCCGTGTTCTTTTCCTGCGGTGTTTGGCATTGCACGTTGATTTCGGCGATCACATGGTGAACTCAAATCGCAACATACATTGCTAATAAAATTCCGATCTTGACTGCAATAGATGATTTAATTTAAATTAATGCTTACGCCATTAAATCGCAGTCCTAATATCCTGCCAATTTACATGAAAGGCACATGCATCGCTGAAACCGAAAGATTTCGCACTCTTGGTATACGTGTTAATGCTTGATTGACCACATATTCGATGTCGCTAGGGACGCTACAAAATTTCTAGGACTTCTTTATTTTTATTTTTAATTTTTGACACGGATGAAAGGGTCCTACAGTGTAATGACGACACCGAACGGCAATTAATTTTTGAGAAGCTTTTCATGACAGTTTTTACTCTTGGATGTTTGTCAGACGTTCACAAGAGGTGGGACAGCGAATAAAAACTTTTAGGTGGTAAAGGTCGGGATTTGAACCGGCGACCTCTCGCTTAGTGGTCCATCGCACTTAACCACTAAGCCACAAGATTAGGTCAGCCGTTCAACTCGAACGACGAATGGTCTAACACGCATCCTATAAAATACACTTTCCGTCATCGGTCATCGGAGATGCGCATCATCATCTCGCTTTGACCTCTTATCCTTAAATTTCATCAATGCTCGCACTGTGTTTATTCATCATAAGGGTATTCAAAATTGCTTTAGTGAGCGGTTATTATCAAATAAAACTACTAATTCAGATCGAGGCCTATGCGTATTAAATTTGATAGTGTTTTTAGATCATCTATAGCAGCCCCGGATCCTAAACTGTAAAATGCCGCTCCCACCCATTAATATTAATTTTTACCTTCATCATCTTTTTTATCCTTCCGGAAATAATGCATTCATCGCTGTTCTTTCAGGACTTAACCACAGACTCTCGCACGGCTCTATGCTATCATGAAACAATTAAAACAAAAAACAAAAGCGGGCGGAAGATTCTTTTGTTTAAAGTTTTTTATTGGCGCCTGGCGGCAATTACTGCTACATGGAGCACAATGGTTTGCAATGCTACAAAATAAAGCATCAGCCTCAGATCGGCAACCCACAGGTGCTATTTGCAGGACTTATTCGTTTTAAAGTGCTGCATTGCATTGTTTTGAATTAATAGCTGGAATAAAAAGGCTGTCCATCCCCCCCTAGATCCGGGGCTGATCTATAGCACAAGCCGGACAACCACAACAACATCCGACGTCTTTAAGGAAATCTTTGTTAGCACAAATTCACAATGCAAATAATGTAGGCGAAATAATTGTGTGTCGAAACAAAATAAACTGGCTACGCATTTCTCTGGCAATTCAATTCGAAAAATTCCTTTCCTCACATATATATCTAATAAGTTTGTCAACCTAGAGATTTATTCCAAATAAACGGCTTCTACACGTACAGTTATTCGTTCAATTATGAATTCATTCAGCAACCAGACTCACCGCCCACATTCCCGGCGAGGAGCGCCGCGTCGAGACGCTACCATCGTCGTGTGAAATTAGAACATTTTATGGCCACTATCGGCAAAAATTTACGTCCCATAGCTTACCCCACCAAATTCAAAACATATGTTGTCTTTTGTCCACTGACTCAGAACGCCAGCCGACAAACGACAAACGACAAACGATGACTTTTGCATTTCGAGAAAGGCAATTTCGCCGACTTGTCTCCTCCAATCGTCGGCCGACCGATGGGAGTGTTCTTTTTTTAGAACGATAGACTGCGGGGAATTCTCGCAGTCCCACACATGCACACAAATGAAAGATAAACAAAATGTTAAATCAAAACAATAAATCGTTCATTTTCTTTGAATGCCTTAAACGATATGGCCATGGGTACCTACAGTCCAAAAAGTCCATTTCAAAGATGTCAGTCAAAGTGATGATGACAAAGAACTCGCTCTCTCTCTGTACCTACATAGATTTTAGTCGGGCTGCTATCTCCTTTTTTTTTGTTTTTTGCCTCGGCCCTTTGGTGAAATTCAATATATTTCGGTTGCTATTTTTAAACACATCCCTCTTGTGATAGAGATCCTTGAAAAAAAAAATCTCTGTGAAGAGCCTCTTCAGTGCGACATGACAGCTCTGACTCTGAAACGGAACCCCCTTTAATCGCTTCTATACTTTCTCTAAGTGGAATTTGGTTTTTGATTTATACCATTTTTAATTGCTCTGCTTTTCTCCACTTTCTTTTAGTGTGGATGCTTTCCTTCATTTATCATCGTAAATCGTGGAGAAATTAATTCCACTGGAACCACAATATGCCACGGCTAGGTGATGCCATTGATGATTGTCCACAAAGAACAATCTTTGGATGTATCTAACAAAAATATTTAATAACTTGCCCTGTTGACAGCTTATATTTTCTAGTTTTCACGCTTTTCGATGGCATTAGGGTTGGTGGTGTTTTTCTTTTTTTTCTTTTGTTTTAGAGGGAGAAGTCACGATGTAGACACTGAGATAAGAGGTGATTTCGGGGAAAGCATTTGACAGGTTCTATCTTTATTCTGTTTAAGAGGGCTTAGCTAAAGTGTTATGAATAATAGGAACAGAAATTAACCGATAGTATGTTTTTAGCTGACAAATTTATACATATAGGCCGGTGTTTGAAAATGGAGAATAATTAATTTTCATCTCAATTTGCATTACGTTTTTCGTTGGAAAATTAAAAGAGTTTGGTATTAGTGCTTTAAAGTTATTGAAACTGTAAATGAGGTAGGATAAGCCATCCAGTAGTCGGCCATTCCTTGCAGTTTTTGTCTCCGAAAAGTTGTATCTGAAATCACAATTAATATGGAGTCATTCTATCAGCAATTTTAATTAAGTAAACACACATTCACATTATAAATTCTTTAAAGATTGAAAGGAAAACCCACTTATGCGCAGTTTTTTCCCAGGTCGCTATCGCTATACAATTCGTATAGAGTTTAGAAGAGTTTTTTATCCATCTAACGTTTTTTTTTTCAACTAGTGCTTATTTCGCGAATGGTAACACTTAGCTCATGCCTGATTCGACAGATAATTAGTTTTATCCTTCCACTGAACGAATATGGTTGTGTATACGCTTGAACAACGCTGGGAAATATTGCGACATTACTTTGAAAATCATGGTAATATTGCAGAATGTGTGCGAAAATTGTGTACGGATTTTGAAAGAAGAGAAGCACCGTCAGCTTCGTATGTTCGTTATCTTGTGAAAAAAGTCAACGAAACTGGCATTCTCATCGATAAACCAAAGCGTGAAAAGCCAAAAACAGTGCGTACACCCAAGAAAATTGCTGCTGTGGCAGAAAGTGTGAAGCGCCATCAACATCAATTCACCGTCGTTTTCAACAATTGAACATTTCGTAGACGAATTTTGCATAAACACCTTAGTATGACGCCATACAAAGTCCAATTGGTTCAGGAGTTGAAGCCAACTGACCATCCAATGCGTTTTCGCTTCGCTAAGTGGGCCTGCGATCGACTTAGAGAAGATGCCGATGTTGCCAAAAAAATCATCTTTTCAGATGAAGCTCATTTCGATCTTGGCGGGTATGTAAACAAGCAAAATTGTCGCATTTGGGGCACAGAAAACCCGCACGCATACATTGCAAAGCCGATATAGGCAAAACGAGTCACTGTTTGGTGCGGATTTTGGTCCAGAGCCATAATTGGGCCATTTTTCTTCGAAAATGGCCGTTACAGTCAATGGCGATCGTTATCGGGCCATGTTGAACGATTTTTTGTTCACAAAAATTGAAGAGGAGGATATTGGCAACATTTGGTTTCACCAGGACGGAGCTACGTGCCACACAGCCGAAGCTACACTCGATGTTTTGCGCCCTGTTTTTGAAGATCGCATTATCAGCCGCAGAGCTGATGTCGGCAGAGCAGCGATTTGACACCGTTGGACTATTATTTGTGGGGTGCCGTAAAAGAAAAGTGTTACGCCGACATGCCAAAGACAATTGACGTCTTAAAGGACAATATTCGTGAAGCCATTGGTGAAATACAGCTGCACACAATCGATAATGTGCTTAAAAACAGTACCGATCGTGTAGGCTACTGCATGGCCAGCCGAGGCAGCCATTTGAATGAAATTATTTTCCATTATTAACCGGAAGGATTGTACTTTCAAATAAAAAAAGAAATTTGAGAAAATATTCAGTAGTTTTTTTTTTATAGCATTTAAAAAAAAAAAAAAAGATTTGGCGGACCCTTTAGTTGCCTTCTCGTTATAATTGCCAAGCGTTATTCTTCGTTTGATTTCTGATGAGATGTCGTTTTCAGATGTGAGAGCCGAGCCGAGGTAGACAAAGTCCGTTACTACCTCAAAGTTATAGCTGTCGATAGTGACATTCTGACCTATTCGACGATGTTGGGTGTCCCTTCTTGTTGACAACATATACTTTGTTTTGACTTCGTTTACCGCTAAACCTATTTCCGCCGCATCTATTCCTATAATCGCAAATGATGATGATGTGATCTATCAATGATATCAATATTCGTCGGCATATGCAAGTTATTGAACAGACTTTTGAAAGATCGTACCTCTTGTGATGGCTTGTGAGTTCTACATAATTCTTTCAAGTCTAATGTTAAAGAAGTCATATGACAGCGCGTCGCCTTGCCTGAATCCTTTTTTGACATCAAGGGTCTCAGTTAAGTCTTATCGACCTTAATGCAGCAGCGAGCTTTCTCTATCGTCATCCTGAACAGACAGACGAGTTTCGCAGGGATGCCAAAACTGGACATGGCCTAGTATAGCTCATCTATATAGATGCTTTCATACGCTGGCCTTAAAATCGATAAAAAGATGGTGGGTATCGAACTGGACTTCTTGGGTTTTCTCAAGGGTTTATGGGCTGACCGGGCCTAAAACCGCACTAATAGGGTCCAATCATTTCGTTGACATATGGTTTCAGGCACACAGTATGACAGACAGGATCTTATATGCAATGTTTAGGAGACTGATACATCTATAGTTGGCGCAGAGGGTCTCTTTTCTTGTGCACCGGGAAAACGAAGCTGAGGTTCCATTCAATTTTAAAAGAACGACCAAGAACAAAAATAAAGTCTATAATTTAACACGAAAATGCACAGTTTAGATTTTTATAAAAACATAGGATGTGACGGTTGTGCGCTACTGCTTCACCTTAAAGGCACCGAAGAATGTATGAGGAAGTCCAAAACCTTCCCTCTTTATGTTTTCACTCCAATCCATAAAAACATTTCCTATTGAAAATTTAGGGGCTGACTACTGGTATCTAACACTGGACAAAAGTGACATTTTTAAAATTTTTGTTTATGTTATTCTTTTACCTTAAAGTTTATTATAAAAATAATTATAATTTTGTGTTCCTTTTATTTATATTAAGCACAAGTCTTCAAAGTCAAGAAATAACACTAAAAGGCTGACTACTGGGTAGGTTACCCAATGACTTGACGACCAAGAAATTACTTCTTTATCAAAACGGTACAAACCATACAATTAGTTCAAGCACAAATATTTTCATAAACGGCTTTAAAGAACTGTGACTTGTTTTTGTATTTTATCTATTGAATGCTTGCATATAAGAAGCGTTCTGTCCTTGGAGTCCATGCCATCTATTTTCTCTAAGGTTTTTCTAAAAAACTTCTTCGACTACGCGCTATTTTCGACTGTTCTTAGCAGCCTGCAGATTTCCGCAAAATCCGTATCCGATAATCCGAGCCTCTTTGCTTGTTTCCGCGGGAAACGAAAGAAGAACGGAAGATGATTATGATTGGCAGACCTACCGCTTTTTCCTCAATAGTGTCCCTTATCATGCGGGGAGAGGTTTTATGTCAGCAACCTCGCTATTAATGAGCACCCCTTCTATTCTTGCAAGCTTATTCGCCCGTTTATTTCTCTCAAAACCGCAGTGTTCTGACTCCCAGCACAGGCTCACTCAATTGTGACTGCATAATGCTCTAAAGTATGGTTCCACAGCTTCACACTGTATCAGTATTGATGTTGGTTGATTCTATAGCCTTGTGCGGGCGGGCTGTCGATGTAGATGGCGATATATCTTCCTTAGGTGCCGGTTTTGAGGAAATCAAATCTTTCAAAACCTAAAAAATAGTTTAAATAAATTTGGTATGTGATCAAATATTACCATTCTTTTTGTGGCGATCTCAAATTGCACGCAACCGTGTAGCGAGAAAGTTTCGTATTGCGCAGTCCTGCACTTTATTTTACGTACCCGGAAAACATTTTCGAATAATTACAGACATTCTTGACATATCCAAAGACTAAGGCAATTAATTTTTAAGAAGCTTTAAATGGCAGTTCTTACTTTTAGGTGTTTGTCAAACGTTCGCAAGAGATGGGGCAGGGAATAAAAAACTTTCAGGTGGTACAGGTTGGGATTTGAACCAGCGATCTCTCGCTTAGTGGTCCAAAGCACGTAACTACTATAACCTATACATTCTTCACTCCATTTAACGACGAGATTATGATCAGGATTAAAGGGGTCATAACACTCCCACTTCACTGCATTGCTACTGGTCCGCCTGAGGGGTTCGCCGTTTCGACCTAAAAAAATATCTGCAGGCTTCCCGATTTTGGATCACTTCATCATTGAGGCCAATCATATGCTGATGCTTCTGCATTTGTGTGATCGAGTTTTAAGTCCTGCCGTTGATTGCCATTGCCTTTTTGACGGGGTTCGTAGGATCCCTTCTTTAAACAAGACAATACCAACTAAGTCGGTCGTGCTCCAGTTTTCTCGAGATGGGTTATTTGACGTGAAGGCTTCCTCGGATTCTGGAACTTCTAATTCGATCAAGATAGTACTTATTCATGTGCTCCCGTGCATAAGAAAACATGTAGACAGTTTTACCGCTTCTCGCTTTACACTGCGCGCAACTTAACTGTGGAATGATTTTTTTTTCTCAGAATACATGCATAAATCATATCTCAAACTATTGAACATTAAGTTTTTAACACACCGACTGACTTTCATTTTATTCGCAGACTAAATTATACATCAATCCATCAGCAATCAAAGCACAACGTTCACTGAAGATGCTTATTGGATAATCACACTAATAGTGAGTTTAGCGCCATCTAACTTCAATTGCAAATATTATTTTTTAGGTATCGATTTAAATTAATTTATGGAAATACCAAATTCATTCAAAACGCGGGTTTATCCGCAGCAGGTTTTATTGCTGATTTTCCCAAGTGTATGCAGATATAATTATCTTGGTTTTTTTAGTTTTCACTTAGGTATAATAAATCCTTTAAGAAAAATTAGAAAATAAGTTTGGGAAATTTTTGGGAAATCTCACAAAATACGAGATGAGCATAAAGTGCACGACAGTGCCGTACGAAACTGGATTTGCTTTATTAGAAGATGAGTTTGAGAACGCGATCAGACTTTATCTCTCCCAGTGTGAGTAGTTTTAACGGTTCAGGAGTTTAGGAGACCGTGTCCGGGCAAAAAAACCAAAAATACCTTTCATGGCACAAGAAAGTCTCACATTTGTAAGAAGTTGACTAGAGGGATATTCAACATTTGCCAAAAGGTAGGACCTGTAACTAAAAAAGACCCATCCTATTCTGCAACTTATACCTCTAGATCTTCAAACAAACATTACGGCAATTACGGCGATCAGACATAGGAAGTCTATTCTGCTTTCTCTTTCAAGATATTTTATACCACTTTCAACTCACAATATATTTAAGCGTCAGAGGGTATTTAAGCTATTTAGCCAGAGGTATGATATTGTGGATGTCTTGAGCTTCCCGTTAAACATAGATAGGGGATAGCTGGAAACAATGTGTCTTATCGTTTGGGTAGGTTCCCCATTGTCACATGCACTAGATGTTGTTGCTCCCCATTTGAACAGAAAGTCTCCGCAGCAGCCGTGCTCGGCCTTACCCTATTTAGTTGTGTAGGTTGAATCGTGGCACGCGAACAGTAGGGTTAACCATGTTACTGCAGATATTTGGAGTAAAATTCCTCCAATCTTTTTCTGACTCTTCGTTGATCTTGAAGTTAGACAAATGCAGTCTAGTCGCAAGGCTCAGAGTGGATTTCGCGATGTCAGCCGATAAGAGTCCTTTTCGTTGGAGTATAAATATGTTAATTTGCAAGTGCGTTCTTTCGTCTAAGAGATCGTGGGACAAATTTACTCAAGACTGGGAGCCATTGAGTTCGGGTGGACCTTACTGTTCCAGAGCTATCAATTTTCGTAGTGTGTACGCTATTTAACCATACGGGGGCTGCGTATTCGACAGTTGAGTAAACCAGTCCTAAAGCGGCCTTTTTAGAAGTTTATAGACCATTCCAGTACGCCAGATTGTATCATATGCAGCAGTAAGGGCCATGAACACAGCGCCAGTCTTAAGCCTGTTTTCGAAGTCATCCTCAATATAAGTTGTTAGGGCGAGTACTTGGTCAGTGCTACTACGACCTTTTCGGAATCCAGCTTGTTCCATAAGAGTGCAAGTGGTCGGTTGCTTGTTGGCTGGTTTACCCGGTTTAAGAACCGCAATCATTTTTGACTTCTTGAACTCTTGAACTTTCAACATCGAAAGTCATCATGAGAAAGTTCATCTATGTGATGCGAGAACCTACAGCCGGAAGCAAAATTATCGCTTTTTTAGCACCGATAATCCGCGAATAACTAAGTTACTGGATTTAAGTTGGAGGCGTCATCGGCCCTTACATTTTCGAACGCTACAGAGCCATGATCAACGACTTTCTCCTTTCTTAATTGGATGAATTGGGACTGGCGAACATCTGGTTCCAATAGCATGAAGCAACGATTGAACATTTTCGAACAACCGAAATTCTGAGGGCTGCATGTGGGGGTCGCCCAATCGCCTGATTTTACCGTTCCAGACTTTTTAAGGGTTTTTTTTAAAGTCACGAGTCTATGTCAACAAGCCTCAGACTCAAAGAGAATATAGGTCAAGAATGTATAAACCTACAGCCGGAAGATTTGGAAAGAATGATGGAAAATGCCATAAAGCCCACTTAGACGACACCATTTTCTCGACTTAATGATAAAAAAAGTGTAAGACGTCAAACAAAAATAATGCAAAAGCAGAACCAAGAACCAACAAATAAGACAAAGCCACAGAACTTTGCGTGACAACTTTTGCGGCAACTTGTTTTTGGCGCTGAAACACCCTCTAACTGTTCCTTGTGATCGTTGGGATGGTCGAAGTCCTTTAGTTGCAAATCCACACTTTCTTCACCATCGATAAGACATGGGTATATTTTTTTTCCGTTTTGTAAAAATTCCATTACTTGGGAGCGTGGTGAGTTGTTTTGCGGCATAAGATAGGTTTTTTTCAGAAGCTTGTTTTGATTCTCCAAATCATTAATAGTGTTTCTTGCAACGGCCTCGTTTACATATTCGCCTTTGCTGTGGTTCGTAACTTCATGAGTCGTAGAACTACAGAACATTTTCTCAACACCTTTGTACTGGCGTGCACTGTCGGTACAAATACGACTGGTGTTGCGGTTAACGTACTTATGGATATAACGCCACACATCTTCCTTACAATTGGAGTTCACTTTAAAGAAGCGCCCCGCGTTATCTTCTCTTTGCAAAACAACCCCAACACCCCGATTGCCATCTGTTCTGTACACGGGCTCTGTGGTATTTCCTTTTTGTAAGAAAAGTCTCATCGATTTGTAGAGTTCTTTCTTAAAAAAATAGAAAAATCCTAAGCGTAAACGGCCCATACAGGACCTAAAGCCTAGCTTACAGTTTAATGCCGGTTCCGAACGGCAATTAGTTTTGAGAAGCTTCTCATGACATTTCCTACTCTTGGATGGTTGTCAGATGTTCGCAAGAGATGGGGCAGCGAATAAAAACTTAAGGGTGGTACAGGTCGGGATTTGAAGCAGCGACCTCTCGCTTAGTGGTCCAACGCACTTAAGCACTAAGCCACTGCACCCACAGAGCTTTTTCTTGGCCCCCAAAATTTAAATTAACGTGATATGCTTTTATTTCTGTTATTTCATGGTAATAGTTAGGGTAATCTATTATAGAAGATTTAATAAGTTCTTTTTTATTGTGGCGATGGCGACAAGCGAAGTTGTAGCTTAAGATTCAATTAATTTACCTGAAAACCCGTGTTCACAGGGATTTTGATCACAAAAGTCATTAAAGCAGGCACCTTGTGAATCTCTAGCCGACATTGAGGCCCATGTAAAATTGTGCCGATAGATGGATTGATTGTATTCGTATAATTTGGAGGAATACCCCCTCCCACAGTAAAAAATATTTTGACACCAAAGTTATCGTACTCTTGCCGCTCCCCCTATCATCAAATACTGCTGCCCTTCCCTAATGTATTTCGATGAAGTTCACATTATGTCCAATTTGTTAATGAAGGCCTCGAAAACATCGCACGTTTGTCTAAAAAAAACTCCTTTTTTGCACCCTTAAAACTATAAGTGTTTATTTGTAATTAAATTTACATCTTGACATTAAATTGTTTTATTTTTTAAGCTGAAACTGATAAGAACCTTGGTATTAATATTAATCGTAACCCAACATGGAATAACTTTTTTAGAAAATCTATGTTTTGGTGTACACTTTGTGGGTTACCCAAGTTTACTTCGGACTTTGTAGATAAGACAGAGTCTCTTTTTTGAACCGCAAGATGTTTTACGGCTGGTGATACGGAGGATCTTGCTCGGCATGCGTACTTGACCCTTGACACGGACCTCTTGATTCTTGGAGCCTTGAATCAAGTCACGGCAGACATTTTCCAATGAGGGCACATTCCTTGAGGTCAAAGTAATGCAGGTACGGTGGAGAAGAAGCGCAATCTTCTCGATATCGTTGAAAGCAGCAGTCATGTTTAAGCAGAAATCTGGTGGAGATATTCAATTAAATTTTGAAGAAATTGAGCAGCGCTGAGCCAGTTGTTCTTGCATATCAAAACGAAATGGGGCTTTATTTATATGACATTTGATAGCCTCCCTAAGCTTTGTACATTAACACTACTCTCTGTTATCCATTTATCAAACTGGGTTAGGTTAGGTTAGGTTGGGAGAGCAGTTTTGCATTAGATGAGAATTTCACCCGGAAGCCGTGAAGGCCCATTTTGGATACCCTGTTTGTACATGTAAGAACAAGTGGCTAAAAAAACCACTTCGATCTGTTGAGGAATAGTTTTATGTCTGAAAGAGGTACCTCAGCCAAGTCGTCCAAACTTTCAAATAACCTTGCTCCCATACAGAATGAGGCGTTCTTGTAAGGCTGGGCTTAGAAGATGTTCCACGGACTCTATTTCCTCTTCGTCTCTGCAGCTTCTGTAGAAATCGTTTGTAAAGAGCCCTAGTCTCTTAGCCATGTTTCCTATGATGCAGTGTCCGGTTAGTACCCCGACGAGCATCCGGATTTGACTTCTATTATGAGAGACTAGGGACTTTGATCTTTTGGTGTCAACCATAGGCCATAGACTTCGGGTTATGACGCAACCGATGGTGTTGCTCTATTGTTCCTTAGCCAGATGTGTGGTGACGCCGTCAATAAAAGTCTTAGCATAGTATTGAAAGGCGGTAGCACCTCTCCGCCCGCTAGTTGAGGATTGATATCAGAGCTTTATGTGGCTAATTCGTCCGCTTTTTCGTTCTTTTCCACCCCAACGTGGCCAGGAACCCAGCAGAGTAGAACTGAGTGATGACCTATATTCCAAGACGCAAACTATCAAACGAAAAAATAAAAATTACCGCGCATCTTCCACATCTAGTCAGTTGATACATCCAAGCAATTTATCGCTCACATCTGAACGTAAGTATTTTTGTTTTTGGTTTCCGTTCATTGAAGTCACTGACAAGAACTTATTCTTGAGAACTTATCTTCAACAAAATAGATGAACATTGCTTATAGCTATTTGCTATAAGTAAAGCAAAAAAGTCGACCCCTAGAAGAAATATTTATAAAAATTCTTCAACTTTCAGTGCCTACAACTAACTAACACCTACGTGGCTGTCACATTTGTTGCTTGTTAATACCTTAAGTAAACTATCTTTATGTTGTACCCCGAACTGAAGTAGGCTTCACACTTTTAATCGGATTTCGTAGCCGTAAAATCGAAAAATCTGACTTAGCGCCTCAAACAACTGAACCTTTTCAAAGGTGCTAGGCGCTATCTGCACGTACTAACAATCAAATTTTTTCTTTTACAATTCTTCAGAAAGATGTTTGTAGCTACATAGTATACAAAAATTAGCATTAGCAATATTGTATTTTCTTCTGTTTTGTTATCCCGCCCTATTGTCCGTAGCGCAGGCAGGCTCATGGAATTTCAGAGTATGCTTCGGATATTCAAAGGACTCACGCTGAACTACGGTCATATGGAACGCAATGTTTTTCCCACATATGTTGTCGATTGCTTTTCCAATCCATACTACTGGACTCACACTTTGTCTATCTTCCCGACTACAAAAAGTCATAAAACCAAAAACAATCTCCTCCACATCGAGTACATAGTGAGGGAAAAATGTTGCCTGTAGTCGTGTGAGCATAGGCAACCGTGATGCCAAATATCATTTCAAGGATAGAGCAATAGCGCCAGATGGAAATTACATCATTGTCTGATGTTTGGAAATAAAAAAGTTCACCGTGGCGGCGGCGTCGATCCGTTATTATCAAAGAGATGCATCTGCCCAAAGAGGATGATTTTGATGAACACTTGATTGTGTCCAAATTTAGCACAACCTATGCTAAATGTTTCCATTAATGAGATGGAATCGAAAGTCTGCACATCTGCATAAAAAATTGCTATGTTCTAAAAATATGTACAGCACTACACCAGTGATTGATTCAAGTCGAAACGATTACGCCGAGGTCGGGGGGTCCATCATCATAGGAAATGTGTCATCACGAGACGTACTCTGCCACTTGAAACTAAAAAAATAAAATAAAATAGATAGCACACCCCTTTTAGAAGACACAGCGCATCGTTATGTCGTTATAGACCCCATAATCGAGAGCTAGATATTCTAAAGTTCATAATTTATCACGTAATTGCTGCTGTAAATGCTGCTTGGTAACTTTTGAAGCACCAAACAAGCAACCGCAGTGGAGCAGCACACAGCAGCCTCCTTTGCCTTTGCCTTCGCCTTCCGTTCCGATTCGGATTCAGATTCAGATTCAGTTGTGTCCCGATGAAATTCAATACACTATCTGTTTTGAATTAGTGACGCCATGTTCTCGAATCTTGATTCTGACAGAGAATACCATTCGCACTGTCAGTCAGTCAGTTAGGTTGTTTTTTTCTATTTTCTTTATTTTTGCTGCGAGGGTGTATGTGTATTTCATTCTTTGTATGTTTCGGTTTCGTTTCTTAGGGCCAAGTAGAATTAGATCCGCGCAAAATGGTCGGATACGCCTGATGATAATAATGTGACAATAAAATGAAACAGCGGGTGGTGCTGGTTGATGTTTGTTGTTGGATTTTATAAAAATTCTGGAGCTGGATTCTTTCGATATTCGCCATTTTTTCTAAATTTTTTTTATTTTTTTCCATTTATTAGTTTAATGCAAAATGGAACTAAAAAAAAATATATTGAAATTGATGTTTACTTTTTGTAGTACATACATATTTTAAAAGTTTATTTTTTATTAAAAATTCTTGTATGTGGGCGTTGGATAGTTTAAACTGAGGCAATGGCAATAAAAAATGTTGGCACGGTCACAAATTGTGTTGTATAGTTAGTTTGACTAGAAGCGTTAAAAATTTCGCATTTTGCAATGTAGATAATTTTTATGAAGCACTGAGCATTTATTGTATATTTACACACTTATGCGAGCGGTTTGCGACAGCGAAAATCGCCTGCACAAAGCGATGCAGATGAAATGCAGTTTTTAAAACAGCATTTAAGCCCTAACTAATTGTTAAGAATTGTTGTTGATTAGTAATGCCGCTGATTATTTATCTATTACATCGGACAAGAAGCCCAGATTAAACGGCATTCAAGAATGGCCTAGTTTCGAAAGCCCAGTTGAAATTGCATTTGAAAGCTCTCAAGTGCATCACCCTGATAACCCTATCGAAACTCGCTTGATAGATGTTTCTCAGGCATCCCAATTACTAAAGAAGACTACAACGACGGAGAATACCATCGAGGAATCGGTGTTAAGTACCTCGACAAACCTCAACCATTATACTCCGCTGCTAATGCCATGGAAGATGATTTGCATTGCCAAAGTTGAGCACATTTCCTACAAAACTTCGAAATGAAGCAAAGATTGCAATGATGCGCTACCTAGGCAAACTTCAAGTTGACCAGCTTCAACAGTAAATGGTGACAGCAGTTACTACAGCAAACAAAATAATATACATTTGGGAAGAAATGCATGTTAAAATTATCTTCTCTCCTTCTCTCCATTTAACGACAAGATTATGATCAGGATTATAGGGATCATAACCCTCCCACTTCACTGCATTTCTACTGGTCCGCCTGTTGGGTTCGCCGGTTCGACCTCAAAAGATATCTGCAGGGATCCCAATTTTGGATCAATTCATCATTGACGCCAATCAAATGCTGGTGACTCTGCATTTGTTTGATCCAGGAGTTTTTAGGCCTGGCTCTCTTATGCGACTGTAAGGGAACATTGATTGCCATTGCCTTTTTGACGGGGTTCATAGAATCCCTCCTTTGAACATGACAATACCAAACCGAATAGCACTGACCGGTGTATTTCTGCTCGTCCCAGGATCACAACCATGCGTAGCATTAGAAGTGCCTGACGGGGTAGTGTTTCTCTGAACGTGAACTGCCATAATGCTAGCTTAAGCGAGTTTGTTTGTTCACCAAGTACATGTGTTTGATTGATGTTACTTTTATGACACCGGTGAACTTCAGTCGTGTCAACCCACGGATTCGCATGCACACTTGTGGGGCAGTTTAAAGGTGTTAAATATGTTGCTAGGCTCACCTGGATCTTTAAATTGCCCAGATGTGATTCCTCCGCCTTAGTCGCTTTTTACGACAAGCACTGGCGGGTGCTGCAGGGATATTCTTACTTCCTGTCCCTGCACGGGGCACATGTTAAGATTATATATAATTTTAAAAAAAAGTCTTTGGTGGAAATTTAGTATTTAAAATAGTGATGGAAGCCTTTTTGGCGAATATGGCGATATAAAATATGGCCCAAGCGGTTGGGCCGGATGAGATACTCAGTGAGTTGTGGAGACATCAGGCTTAGATGGCTCATGATTCTTATCTCCAAACTCATGAGAGGTGATCCAATGCCCTACCAGCGGAGGGAAAGTTATCTTCTTCCTTTGCACAAAGGAAAGGGAGATACGCGAAACTGTGATAATTACCGTTCAATTAAGTTGATGTCACACACGATGAAGATTGTTGAGCGGGTATTAGATGGCCGCCTAAGAGAAATAATGCGGCTGTCTGATGACCAGTGCGGGTTTGTCGCGGGTAAATCAACCACAGATGCAATCCAAAGTATAAGGATCATAATGGAAAAGCATCGTGATTCCTTAAAGGATCTGCATATGATTCAGGTTGATTTTAAAAAGGCATTCGATAGACAACCAAGAGATCTGATACGGGTAGTGCTAAGACAACGAGGAGTTCCTGAAACCTACGTATAGATGATCATGGACATGTACGAGGGAGGGAAGACAAAAGTCAGATGTACCGATCAGACTCCCCTGCAACGAGCACTTGATGTTTGGATAGATGTTTTAGAAGGGAATTGGTATCGTTTTAGCCAAAAAAAGACAAAGTATATGATCGAATTAGAAGTTCCAGAATCCGAGGAAGCCATCACGTCAAAGAACTCATCTCGAAAAAATTGGAGCACGACCGACTCAGTTGGTATTGTCATGTTCAAAGGAGGGATCCTACGGACCCCGTCAAAAAGGCTATGGCAATCACCTTTCCCTTACAATCGCGTAAGAGAGGCAGGTCTAAAAACTCCTGGATCACACAAATGCAGAAACATCAGCATTTGATTGGCCTCAATGATGAAGTGATCCAAAATCGGGATGCCTGCAGATATTTTTTGAGGTCGAACCGGCGAACCCACAGTGATGTGGGAGGGTTATGATCCTTATAATCCTTATCATAATCTCGTCGTTAAATGAAGAGAAGATGGCGAGATAAAAAAAAAACTAACATTTCAAGTAGTAAAGGAGAAGTTTTACCCGATTCTATCAGCACAAATTATGGAGAAATATAGTGATATTTTTATAGGAGGTGGGCTGCTTGAAGGAAGCGTTAAATTAGAAATTGATACGACAACGATTCCAACTCAACAAGCATCCACGTCGCATTCCGATATCTCTTAGAGAAGATCTGAAATTTAAGCTAGCAGAATTAGAAAAACGAAAATTATTAAGAAGGTAAATCATCATACGAAATATCAAATTGAGAATATGCCTAGATCCCAAGATTTGAACAAGGCGCTGAAAAGAAGAAATTTACAAACGAATACCCTGGAAGAAATATTACCGAGTCTAGCTAACGCCAAAGTTTTCTCAACGCTGGATGCTAAGAATGGATTTTGGCAAGTGGTATTAAATCAAGATAGTAATATTTTAACAACATTTTGGACCCCTTTCGGCATGTATTGTTGGCTAAGAATGATCTTTGGCATAAAGCCGACACCGGAAATCTGGCAGTAGAAACAGCAAGAGGTTGTTAGCGGACTGGAGGGAGTAGAAGTTCTTATAGACGATTACTTAATTTACGGACGCGGTGACACAATGGGAGAGACGGTGAAAGATCACAATCAAAACTTGGACTACGGAGGGTAATTAGAAATTTAATCCAGAAAAATCTACAATTGGACTGAGGTAGGTATCTTTTTATGGATTTACATTTTCAGCGGACGGACTGAAAGTGGACAAAAATAAAGTGAACGCTATTGTGAACATGGAACGGCCAAAAGATCACAAAGGTTCGAAGGCTTATGCACATATTTGTCGAGATTTGTGCCCAAAATTTCAGAAGGTGCCGAACCATTAAGACGAATATGTCGAAAAGACAGCGAGTGGCGTTGGGAGCAGGCACATGAAGTGGCTTCTTTGAACCTAAAAGAAATGATAGCAAGTGCTCCTATTCTGAAGTACTTCGATTTTAAAAAAGAGACTGTTATTGAATGCGATTGGACTGGGAGCTGTCCTTAAACAAGAAGGGCATCCTGTGACCTATGCTTCGAGGGTTTTGAGTCCGACGGAAAAAAGGTATGATCAAATAGAGAAAGAGTGCCGTGCCATTGTTATTGCTTGTAAAAGTTTTGATCAATATATATGCCGAAAAAAATCAACTTTTAGTAGAGACCTTCCTTCCTCTGCAATTTATATTTAAAAAATCGTTGCTTAATGCATCTAAAAGAATAAAACGAATGTAGCTCAGTTTACAAAGCTACAACTTAAATGTTGTGTATAAAAAGGGAGCAGAAATGCATATATCGGATGTACTATCAAGAGCACCAATAGGGGTGGCTAGGAGATGTTGCAAGAAAAACTTCAGTCGGTATGGTATTCCAGAAATTGTAGTTACTGATGGTGGGACTCCGTTTGTTTGTTGAGTTCTGCCGGGATTTCGTAGTATTCCCATTGTTTTTTTTAAAACAGTTTAAAATGAACCAAAGCGTTGTATCGGGCAATAATTGGACGAGGATGGGGTGTATTAAAAAATGAAGCGTTTTGTGACGTTTCACCTTCACCATCACTGGTTGCCATTTTCTCGTGTTCTTTCTTTAGCTTTTTTTTTAATTAATTATTTTATTATAAAAGACACTTTTGGCACCATGTTTCTGTATTGAAAGCTAGACAAGAACTGATCTTTATTGGGTAAATATAAAGTGTACATGGGTAATTATATAATGATGGCGTACACATACTACAGCAAGGAACTAAGACGAATTCTATTGAAAGGAATTTTTAAACCCACAGTCCTTTAAAACATTTTGTTGAAAATATTTTGAAAAATGCGGTTCCGCTTTTGTAGCTCCAATTAGTAAAGGGTGTTTTTTTTTAGAGGTATAGCTGTTTAAGTTGGCAACACTATTTTAACTGGCGGTTTGATTTGGCATTTCAACGTGAAAACGTGAATAGGCTGACGCCTGAACAACGCTTCCAAATTGTGTAAATTTATTTTGAAAATCATGCTTCTGTTCGAAATACGTATCGCGCACTACGTCTATTTTACAGTCAACATAATCGTCAATCAGAGCAACTAATTCGATTAACTATGGAACGTTTTCGCATGAAGCTCACTTATGGTTGAATGGATACGTCAATAAAAAAACTGCCGTATTTGGAGTGATGATGATCAATTGTATGTTGAGTAAGATCCTATCCAAAGTACTGTGTGAACGACTTAAGCCGTTTTGCAGCACACTAATCGGCAAGTATCAGGGCTTCCGGCCCGGCAAATCGGCAATTGACCAAATTTTCACACTAAGACAAGTCCTGGAAAAGACCAATGAATTTTAAGTTGAGTCACATCATCTTCTCATCGTCTTCAAAGCTGAATATGATAGGAGCTCTACGTGGCGATGGCCGAATTTGGGATTCCGGGAAAACTGATCCAATTGTGCCATATGCCGCTGGAGAATATGCGGTGCTTTGTGCAGTTTGGCAGCAGCTCATCTGAACTATTCCAAATATGTATCGGATTCCGGCATGGGGATGCGCTATCATGTGACTTCTTCAACCTTATTCTGGAATAGATAGTACGCAGGGCAGCTGTAAACATGGAAAGCACTATCTTTAACAGATCTGTATAGCTACTGGGGTATGCGGAAGATATCGACATCATCGGCCGCTCCCAACTTGCCGTGATAGAGGCTTTTACGGCAATTGAGGAACAGGCGCGCTTATGTGAACTTCACGCCTTGAAGTGAACGAGGACAAAACCAAGTAGGTACATGCTTTCAACAAACAAGGAAACATCTGTCCACCGGCTAGGACAAAACGTAAATGTTGAAAGCAGAAACTTCGAGGTGGTTAGGCAGTTTACCTACCTCGGGGTTAGCATTAACTCCGCAAACGACACCTTAGTGGAGATTCAACGAAGAATTACCCTACGAAACCGTTGCTACTTCGGTTTGTCAAGACAAATTGGTTCAAAACTCCTAACTCGAAGGACGAAGTGTAAGCTATACAAAGCTCTGATCCTGCCAGTTCTGCTCTATGGTGCTGAGTGCTGGATGATAAGCAGGAAAGGAGAGCAGATACTTAACTCTTTTCAAAGAAAAATTCTTCGAAGAATTTATGGTCCCGTGTGCGAGGAGGGCGAATGGACAATAATGTTCGCGGAAGCCAGAGCGCTTGGTCTGGATAACTGGAAGCAGCGTGTCCGGGACCGTAGAGGATGGAAGGCTGCTCTGTCTCAGGTAGAGACTCTTCACGGGTCGGGAGCCCGTTAAATAAAAAATAGTAGCATATTGCGACACCGTCACATCCACAAAAACTGACTATTTGGTGTGCTTTATGGGTTGGTGGAAAATTGGTCGTACTTCTTCAAAAACGATGCTGGTCAAAACGTTACAGTCAATGGTGATCGCTAGAGAGCCATGATTACTGACTTTTTGAACAACCATGATGTGCAGAAGCTGTGGTTTCAACAAGACGGCACAACATGTCACCCAGCCCGTGCCACAATTGATTTATTGAATAAAACATTTGGTAAACGCATACTTTCATGTTACGGACCCGTGAATTGGCCTCCAAGATCGTGCGATTTAACGCCGCTTGGCTATTTTGATCTGAGAAGGACAAACTCAATCGCACTAGGCCTTATTTTTTTCACTTTGTTGTCTTTGCAGCAAGTCTTTTTGCACATTTCGCAGTATGTCAGTCATAATTTGAGTTATGTTGGTTTCTAATGCGTCTAGAGTTCAGGGTTTATTTGCGTAAATACGGTCTTTTGCGTAGCCGCACAGAAAAAAACCTATCGGTGTCAAATTCCATGATCTTGGTGGCCAATTGACGTCGCCAAAAACGTGAAATAACGCGACCAGGAAACTTCTCACTTCTTATAAAGCGTATCTAAGGTAGACATAATGATTTCTCGTCTAAATCCGAATCGCGCAATAAGTCTGTGCAGTTATTAAATACGTCCAAATTATCGCTGGGAAAAATAAGGAAACTCTGGCTATATCTTTAATCCTAATGGTTTACACGACCAAAACATTTTTGAAAAGCTGTTACCGCCTTAACATCCTCCATGTGTTATGTTGATCCCGACAAAGAAATAAAAAAGAGAAGAAACTCACACGAGTTTAACTAATAAAAATTCGGATGCATCAAGGCAGCTTTCAGAACCCCTAGATCACATAAAAACAACAAGAACAGCTTTGGGTTGGTCTAAGTCGAAATGGGAGGCCCCACAAAATTTGTTTAAGTTAAACAAGAGTACCAACCGCACAGGGGAATCTGGAAAGATGCAGTAAAGAAGCGGAACGTGGAAAGGATAATGTAGAAGAAGTTGAAAAAATAAAAACCTCCGGAAAAATCAGTTTAAGAGATACATAAAATCAGCTAGCAGCATGAATATTGCTAAATTAATTTGTATTCAGGGATACACGACTCAGGGAGTTATTTTATGTGGTGTAAAGCGAAGAGAGCCAGAGCACAGTGGAAGGATGAATATAGGCAAGACGGAAATTCGTTATGAGCAGTGAGTACGACCCTTCGGATGATTGCGCGCAGTATATTTAGCTTAGAGCTTGGTTATGTTAAACAGAGGTGTGGGAAAAACGAAATCATCACAGAATTCTAGGCACTAAAACGTCCACAGCGATCAGTCAAAAGACAGAAAAACAAAAGCCATCAGAAACCGTATCCGATTTCAAGCATGCCTCTTTGCGTATTTACGCAGGAGACGAAGGAAGAATGGAAGACAGATGAAGCTTATCCCTGCCTGCTTAATTATAAATTATATTAACACCATAGCTCTTTTACTGGCGAATAGTGGCCCTAGGTAGGCCCTGTGCCCCTCAAGACTTGACAAACTTAGACTGACAGATCTACCGCTTTTTATGTTAATAGTGCCCCTTATCATGCAGAGGGGAGGTTTGGTGTCTTGCAAGCTCATCCGCCTGCTGATTTCTTCCAATACCGCAGTGTTCTGACAGCTAGCACTCGGTTCTTATTGCATAATGCTTCAAAGCATGTGTCTACAGCTTCAGACTGTATCCGAATTGATGTTGGTTGATTCTATTGCCTAGAGTGCGGCCTGGTTATCGATGTAGATGGCGATATCGCTTCCGGATAACGATCTCATTTGCAATTGCTCGGCCGGCCTAAAGGCAGCACTACAATTTAGACACTCACAATTTTGGATACCAGAACCTGTTCCTTCCGCTGTTTTCGAACGATATGTAAAAATCGCAATTTCGATCGATCTGATTATTGCATTTCCTTGCCAATCCTTTCTTTCTGGATGAAGCTGGAGCTGCTACACATAAATATATTAGAAACTAATCATTTAAGCCTCAATAACACCTTGACTTTTCAGACCTACTAACATATTTGTTCACTTGACGGTATCTAGTGTCAGTTTGATGTTTTCCATTGAAAGTACGAATGTAATTTCAAATTTCCCGTGGGTGCATTCAAAGTGAACTATAGATGTGCGTTTGAAATCCTGGGTGGATGTGTTCAAAGTAAACTTTGGATAGAGGACTCGCCAAGTTATGAAGAAATGTTTTGGTTTTAAAAATTAAAAAAAAGAGGAGTAGATTTGGTTTATTGCGCAGTAGATTTTCATTAGGGCCAAAACGCATTAGATCTACTGCTATGGGAGTAGGCAGTAGTGGCAGCCCTGGTTACGACGCTTCAACAAATGTTTCTCTTGGTTTTTCTTTATTTTATGGGGAGACAGTGTCCAAAATGTATCTCTGCGAATACCGACAAGTGTTTGGTAATCTTAAAAACTCCCTGGATCTGTAACATAATTCTGTGAGTCTCTGCTAAACAAGAGGACGTTTATCAGCTAAAACAAATTGCGTGTTTTAGAACAACAAGTCTTTATAAAAGTGTTAAATATCGACGTGGGAAATATCGCTATTTTTATCCACAACAAGAACAAAAATCAGGCTGCAAAGAAATTGTGGATCGTTGGAAACAAAAGGTCTGATCTGCGGAAGATCATAGTCATTGTGATTTTTACATATAGAGTGAAAGCTTTTTGGCTAAAACCTTCAAAAATATATAAAAAAAAACGTTTTAAATATTCACACTTACGCTAAAAAAAAACTAATGTCAGCTATTATTTTGCTTGTAAAACAAAGAAAACCAGCCGGAGTTTACGTGTGCCAGACATTACTTTGAGATCACTGTACGCAGAGTAAACGGAAAGTAATGATCACCTTTGCCGATTTCATCCCTAACCTTTAGACTTTGCGATAAATCACTGTGAACAAAAAAATTGTGTTTGATTTTGCATTTCCTGATGAAGAGCACGAGTTTGGTTTTCTCGAAGCCAATTTATTAAACTAGATATAAACACTTTTAAGAGCATTCCACTTCGAGGCAAATTAGCTGATTGTTCGCTACTAGCTTTCGCAGTTTCTCGACTTGGAAGAAAGCATGTCCGATGACAGACCCATCTACAAATGAGGTGATCAAACTTAAGCAAATCGTGGAAAAGATAAGCAATTGAGACACTATCCTTTCATCGACTTGAAAGCTTCGAACGAATGGACAATAATGTTCCAAAGTTGCAAGAGAACTTGATCAGGGATTCAGGAATCTCTTAACAATTACCTGACACAAGCCTACATTTTTGGCCGTATGTAGAGATATTTTTTTCAATAGCCTTTTTTGACAGATGACGTGTGAGTCGTGTCATGCTGTCATGTTTTTTTTTGTTTAGTATTGTTTGGCATTTCATAATGGAAAGACTTACGCGTGAACAACGTTTACAAATTGTTCAACTTTATTCTGTGAGGAATGTGTTTCGTGCACTTCGCTCAACTTATGGTCAACATAATCGGTCTACTGAGCGTACTATTCGCAACACCATCACCCATTTTGAGACCCAGCATTCATTATTGGATAATATTCGACCGAATAGACCACGTCCAGCACGCTGTGAAGAAAATATAGCGGCCGTAGCTGAGAGTGTACACGAAGACCGTAGAGAGTCGATTCGGCGCCGTTCGCAGCAACTCGGACTGACGTATGGAACGACTTGGCGCATTTTACGTCAAGATCTTAAATTGAAAGCGTACAAAATACAGCTTGTGGAACAACTGAAGCCGCTCGACCTTCCCAAGCGACATCGCTTCGCTCTATGGGCTCTTGAAAAGTTCCAAGAAGATCCGACGTTTTCGAGGCAAATTTTGTTTAGCGATGAGGCCCATTTCTGGCTCAATGGGTATGTAAACAAACAAAATTGCCGCATTTGGGACGAAGAGCAACCTGAAGAGATTGAAGAACTGCCACTTCATCCAGAAAAAACAACGGTTTGGTGTGGTTTGTGGGCCAGTGGAATCATCGGTCCATATTTCTTTACAAATTATGCCGGTGCGAACGTAACCGTCAATGGCGACCGTTATCGTGCCATGATAACCGACTATTTGATGCCTGAAATTGAAGCTCGTGATCTCGGCGACATTTGGTTTCAGCAAGACGGCGCCACTTCCCACACATCGCATCAATCAATGGACTCATTGAGAGAACATTTCGGTGAGCACATAATTTCACGTTTTGGGCCGGTCGATTGGCCACCAAGATCGTGTGATATCACACCGTTAGACTTTTTCCTGTGGGGATATGTAAAGTCAAAAGCTTATGCCGACAAACCCGCTTCGATTCAGGCCTTGGAGGAAAACATCACGCGTGTCATTCGCCAGTTACCAGTCGAAATGCTCGAACGAGTGATCGAAAATTGGACTCAACGGATGGACCATCTGCGACGTAGCAACGGCCAACATTTGATAGACATAATCTTCAAAAAATAAATGCCAAAGAATGTTATTTCAAATGATAATAAACATTCTCCATTAAATTTGAATTTTCTGTGTTTTGTTCTTTAAAAAAGTAGGGAACCTCGAAATGGATCACCCTTTATATGTTTTTAGTATATTTTTCAGTAGATATTTGAAGTAATATTTTTCCATTGCCGACGAGGTTATGATCTGCAACGAGGAAACTATGGTTTGGGGTTTCAGCTTTCAGCTCTTGGGAATGTCTTTACCTATTCTAAAGCGCTTTCAGTTTCCAATGAGATAGATCGGGTAGTATTCCTCCAACCTTTCTTAAGAGCTCATTTTCTACGCTGGAAAATCACCGCCTTAACCTTTAATACGAAACTTTCTAGCTACATGAATATAATATTTGATTTTCTCAAAACCGGCTCCTACCTTTAACTTATCGATTTGCATAAATAATATTTGTTACTGCCCCTGGTGATGTGTCTCCGGCCTTGACATTTTATCTACACAAGCTGGACGAAAAGCATTGGTACAATAAGTATAAAAATTCGAATGTCATTTCCGGCGGCTGATAAATTTGGCAATAAACAACTACTTGGGAAATTTTCGTTAGCTAGGACTTTCCCATTTATATTTCAGCGTAAAACCCCCAAAATGTAAGAAAAACCATAACACCAGGTAACCAGGTATATATCCTACTTCCATTCGGGCTAAGAAAAAAAATGTTTCCCCGCAAATCCGAATCGACAGTTTTTATTCGCATTTTTATGCATAATTAATTTGGATCGTCATCACCGAAATTCGCAGAACATGCAAAAAGTCTCATTCGCCACACCCATAGAGCAACGAATCCAGGACCAGAAAATTGGAGTTAAAAATGAAAAAAAAAACAACAACCAAAGAAACAGCAGACCATCAAGTAATAAATCACTACCGGATGTTCAAGCTAAAGACATCGTTCCACAGTAATGTTTGGGGACCGTTTTTATCTGTACCTCCATACTTCTGTTTTGCTCCCTTATTTCCAACTGTTTCCCGTTGTCCTTCGACAGAAAATGAGGGGAAAAAATAATTGTCACACCACATAAAACATAAAACAAATGGGTTGCGCGAATGACAGTTGCGACATTTTTTTTCCGATCAACCAAGAACGCCTCAACTCGTTTTAATTTTTTAAATACAAAATTGAAAGACATAAATATTTTGAGTTTACGCTGTTGTTATATATTTTAAATACATTAATAATTATCAACATAGTTCACATATAATATATTACATTTATAAAAATAATATTAAATTAAATAAAAAAAAAAAAAAAAAAAAAACATTTTCTTACAAATAAACTTAAGTTTTTTAAATTAATTTTTTCTTACGTATTAAATGGAAATGCGAAGTGGAAGATATTTAAGTTGAACCCTGCCTGGAGTTGGAGGAGAGTCTTTTATGTTTTACTGTGGGCGTCGCCCTCCATGCGCCACACACCAAACAGATAGCTCAGTTTCTCGGGGGGTATAATCGGACCGGTCCGTCGTCCCTTTGAGTCGTCATTCAGAACTGATGCTCCCAGCGCAAAGCCTCCTAAATTCCCGGAGTTGCTCTGGGTTACTCCGTGGTTATCTAGGGCCTTGAGAAGGCTTATCTCGCTTGTCGATAGAACTCGGCACAGGAAGTCGATATATCTGAAAAGAGAAAAGATCATAAGTAAAATATTCACAAAAATGGAGTAGGGATGGTTTTCAACTTCAACTTCAACTGCAACTTACCTTGTGGCTAATTTCAACGTTTGGATTTTGCTGAGTTTATCGCTTGGTAGCGTCGGAATGATCTGTTGCAGGGACTTGAAGGCATCGTTGAGACTCTGGGTGCGCTGGCGCTCCCTCACATTGGCCATGACGCGTTGATTTTGGAAATCATCGGCGTCTTCGGATTTGCTGGATTTCCGCTTTGTGCGCCGACGAGGTTTGCGAAATTTCGATGGATCGCTGCCGGCTGACATTTGTTGCAGATCGTCCTCGTTGTGGTACATATAGGCCGATTGTCGATAGTCCATTTCGTCTCGATCCGAGCTCGAGTATGTGCTGCCATTTAGCGAGTTAGTTTGCTCGTAATCGAAGAGACCTTGCGGCGGTGGGGCACCCGCCCCAATTTGTCCGTTGTGTGCCATTGGGTGAGCCACCATCTCGGGGGGCTGATGGAATGGTTGATACTTAAAATTATCCTGGCTAGTTTCACAGATATCGTCGTCATTCCCATTGTACTGTCCGTGGTCAAAGGGTGACGATACGTTATTGGACTGGGCGCTGACTTCATCCACAGTCGTTGGCAAGTACTCGACGAAGAACTTTCCGCTGGCGGTCGTTATTTGCCGTGGAATGTGGTGGAAATGATCTCCATCAGCGGCGTACATAAGAGACTTTTTGCTGTCCTGCAGCATCTCGGCGCTGCAATCAAAGTCCTGGCGACGTTTTCCATTCTCGTTCATAAAATGTTGCAAGTCATTGCTATTGTACACAGTACTGTTGTTATTGTTGTTGTTGATATTATCCTTTTGTCGTGGCGGTGTACCGTTGGGGGTGCTACCGGCCGAGCTTAAAATTTCACTACTCGGAATGTTGTAGTCTGTGTCGGGCTCGAGGTCCATTGGGCCGGCATAGCCCTGTGGCGGGACATATCTTTGCATATCGTGTTGCTGCTGCATTTGCATGTAATTTGGTTCGGATTGAATAACTTTAATCGCGTTCTGATTGAGATTCATGTTTTTGCTGTTTCTACGAATTAGAGATTTGTAACTTATATCAAGCAAAACTTTTGGTGAAGCAGACCGCGCGGACATAGCTCACTTTAGATACAACGAGTTTTTTTTTTCTTATTTTAGACACTTTTTGTAGATACTTTTATATATTTGCCGATTAAAAACTTTCCGAGATATTATCCGCGCTCACAACGAGTTGCTTATCACCACCGAACGAGAAAATTCAAACTGATTGAGTATCCTTATGCGCATCCTAAAAGTAGCTATGATGCGCATCTCTAGTTTTAAAATATCACTCGATTTACTAATTACTGCCCGAAAGGGAGAAAGAGACATGTATACTCGGCGATCTCATAAAAGTAGTCGTTCGTAGTTGAAGTAAAAAGAGATCGAAATCATTTTAACAAAATGTCTCGCCAAGAAGGAGCTGACCAATCAGAGTGCAGTGCGGCAGTAGAAAAGAGACATACAAAGGTTAGGTAGAGATAAGTGTATATGGAAAGCTTTGATGTTGTAGATGTGTGCGATGTATTTATTTTCTTCGTTTGGCGGCGACCTTTGCTCATTCGGATTTATGTACCTACAATGTTTATGGGAGTAGAAAAGATGGCAATTGAGTTTGACGCGCAGGGAATTAGCAATGAATTAAGCGAATTTGATGTGGAATTCAAAGTGAATTGGGGGAAATGTGAATTTTCATCTGCAATGGAATGAGAATAAACTAACACGGTTTAAATGAAGCAAATCGGATTGTGCGCAAGTATTTATGTGGTCAATTTAAGTCTGAAGAAGGCTAACACTTAGTCTAATCGAGTGCCAGTTTCAGCCCTTTCAATTAGAAAAGTCTCCAACAATAAAATTGGGATTAGTAGAAGCAAAACTTATTTGGTAAATGCATTGGTTTGTACCTACCTAAATTTGGTTTTATTTGATAGCAACAAACAAACAAAACTGCTAAATAGGTAGGTAGCCTACACTAAAACATGAGTCTGTTTGCGTACTCACTAAAACAAAATTTCTACTAAGATTTGTATCTCATAGATTAATAAAAAATAGCCAAGGCGGAAGAGGAATCAGGGGAGTTTGTAAATTTTTAGAATTGCAAAACGATTTTTAAAAATTCAGTTCGATTTCCAGTCCAAAAAGTGGCACAGAACAGAAGAACCCGAATTAAAAACAACAGCTAAAAGCGAAAAAGAATATAATATGGATAGGGTGATAAGGTTAGGTTGAAGCGGACACCTAGACCAGTATTTGTCCGTTCTGTAATAAGGTAAAGATTCCCCCTACTTGAACTAATTGGAGCTTCGAACCACCTGTGTCTTCTTAGAAGAAGGCTCTTAGTTGGATTTTCCTATTTCTAGAGAACGTAGGGAATGTAGAAAGCAGGTTGGGGTCCCTTTTCGTCCATACAGCTTCTGCAAAAAATCATTTGAGAATGGTAGCAAGTTTCGTTGCATGTTTGCTATAAGACAATGTTCAGTGATGACATCTAAAGTACTTAGTGCAATTGTGTCGTAGCGTTTAAAATGCAGCATAGGCCAGATCTGTTTAGGCTCTTGCCATGTGATTGTACTTGGCCACCTAAAGTTTGTTTCCCTTATAGCAGCCAGTCTTAGCTCTGTCTTCTTTATCGAGTGAGAGAGATATCGTGGTTACTTAATTGGCGAGTTAATCAGCCCCTACAGTACCCGGTCCCCGTGCCCCGGAACACAGAATAAGGTGAATATTGAATTCCAAGGACTTGATTGCAGCTTGAATGTTCGATAAAATGCCGATATCCTTGGAGGATATCACGTTCCTTCTTAAGCAAGGAAGACGGAAGAAGATAGATCACCACACCACACTCCCAATATTAATAAAACATTTTCAAAATTTATAATACTTTATGAATCCGCTAAGGCCTAAATAAATGCTATAAGGTTCTGTTTCGAAACATTACCAGTGAGAAAGTGTTCCCCGGGATAACTGAAATTGAAAAATCTGAAAAAAGGATGGATGTATTTACAAAACTTGGGAAGGTGGAAGTAATAGACATTGAAAGGGTTGTATAGACTACGCTCATTTGAACCTAGTCCAGTGTACTCTGGAGCACAGAGCCACTTCAGCCACTTATCCCTATATAAGTACTTTATTTGGATATTTTAAGCAAATTCAAAGAAATATTGATTTCGGAAAAGCTCTTATAAATTTTGGTATCAACAGGCATAAATTTCGCAATCTCAAATCTGGCATGAGGACTCGTGTTCTATTTACAGAAGTCCTGATACATCGGTTGAGTCCTTGCCTTAGTGTTTTAAAACATAAGCACCTATTTCAGAAACTATTCCGAACTCTAAAAAGCATTTTCCTTTTCTAAATCTTATATTGGCTCGATGTGGCTTCTTGTGATATGTTCCTAATAGTTTGAATAAGGTTTTTAAGGAAAGAAAAAAAGAAACATTTATTTTTTCCGTGGGAATTTATTAACTTCTGATCTTATCCATTTCCACATTGTTTCCTCGTTTTAGAATTGTGTTTAAGTCAGTTAAATACATTATTTAAAATTCGGTTAAATTATTAGCTTAAATATCATCAAAAATAAATGCCAAACTCTTCAATTTGACAAAAGATTCCTTAAATCACAAACATGTTAGCTCTATTGTCTTAATTTCTATTCGTTTTGATTTTTTCTTTCTGTGGCCTTGCACATTTGCGGCTTAGCTTTAGTGAGTTCTGATGGATGTAGCATCACCTGAATATAGAAATTGTCTAATGCTTATTCCATATCTCCTACTTTCTAAAGGTTGAACAAAAAGCATGCTCGAGAGATTTCACAGCAGCTATACCTATGTAAGATGGAAGTCGAAAGAGGACTCGCCCCCTTGCTTTGTTCTAAGTCCATTGCAAATTGTCACTGCTCAGTGAAATGGTAAGCTTCAATACGTTTATCTTCCAATATTCTAGACAAATCATTTTAATTGGAGGTTTGAGCACATAATATCTATCCTGGTCGCAGTGCTAATCAGCCCTACTCTTTAAAATTAGAGGTTTTGATTTTAAGTTAAGTAAGTTACCTATCAAAGCGTCGCAAATAAACAACCAATTACACTTACATGAAGTACTTAAGCCTCCTTTATTCATCGAATAATTCGTCTGAGAACTTCCAAATGAAGAGCTCAATTGACTGAGAGATTGCTTTTTGACCGAAAATGTTGAAAAGTAGAGCGCCAAACAAAAGCGAAGACCGATCAACACTTTTTAAGCCAAATCAGACCAGCTATAGAATCTCAATTGACAATTCTCAAATAACATTATCACAAGAAGTAGGTAGGTACCTTTTTTTTGTTTAAAGAAGTAAAGGTTCTTGTTAGATGTGCCAAAACCGCGAAAAGGACTAAAACCCTAAAAAGAATCAACTTTGGTCACGTCTTTTAACGCTGAATATTGGACATTAAGATTGCGCATCTTTCAATCTTTAAATCATATTCCTAAGTCTACTATCAGCTAAGCAATATTCGAAAGGTTTTTTATTTTCGCTGTAGACGTCCAGTTCGTTCTAGTGTCTGTTTGGATAAATGTGTTATAGGCACACTCAAACAAGATGGGTGCTCTTTGAGATGGCTTGTTTTTCGGTGAAGAAGGAAATATAATAAGATTTCGAGTACAGAAACCGATGTGTGTGTGAAAATTGGTTTTCTGCAAAAATATTTCTAGAGTAGGCAAACCAAACAACTATGAAAGATTATTTTATTTGCCAACTAAAACTCGATTTTACAGTTTTTTATGAAAAATTCATCTATCAATCGATCCACTTCTGCACCGACGGTCAGAAATATATGATGAGGTGGGTGGAGGCGTCTTCTCAGCTAGACTAAATCTTAGTCATTTGTAGTGTTTTCCAGGCGGAAATAATGGCGATCAAGGATCAGTCTTGTCCTGGATAAGGAATAACGAGGTATCCGTAGTAAAGTATATTCGAATCTTTTCGGATAGTCAGGCGGCCATTAAGTGTCTGGATTCTGTCTCTATTAACTCTTTAGTAGCCCTAGATTGCCGATCATCTCTAAAGGAGATGGCTGAGCAGTTCAACATTTACCATAGAGACATTCAGGGTAACTGCAAGGCGGATGAACTCGCCAAACTTGGAACTTCCCTCTCAATCTTGCTTGAAAAAGGCCGCTTAGGCATGCCAATCTTCAAATGCAAACTCTTATTACAACTGGATGCAATAGAAAAAAACGAACCGCAGATGAACAGGTGGCACTACTTGCCTGACAATGAAGCAGATATGGCCTATGCTGGATCTAAGACGCTCTAAGAGTTTGATAACCCTCAATGGATCGAACATTACTGGACACTATCTGATAGGCAGGCATGAAACAAGGCTTGGCGCTAATTCAAACGGCTTTTGTTGGAGCTGTTTGGATGAGGAGGAGGAAGAGACAACTTTACACCTTCTTTGCGCATGCCCTGCTCTCTCTCGGAAACGAAACCCTCATCTCGGAGCTTATTTCTGCAATGACCTTAAAGATCTTAACTCGACCCTTTCACAATCACAAAAATAGACCTCACATAGGGCTCAGTGAGTTGGACCTCTATCCGAATGCCACTTCAACCTGACCTAACCTAACCTCGTCCGCTATGATCCAGGCAGTCAAACCACTCAAGCGGTCCTACTATAGGTAACAATAAAATAAAATAAGTTCTGTGAATGGTTTTAATCCATTTCAAAACAACCCTCAATCGGAAGTAGAGATTGATATCGGCAGTGCAGCTAATATCGTTAACAACAAACGAAAGTGCCAAACTGATGTGGAAATTGTTGCAAAACTTGTAGACTCATTTGGGAGGGATTGATCGTCTTGCCTCCCAAAATATCTACCCCGCTGAGATGGGTCAGTACGTTAAGAATGAAAATCGCAAAACATTCCTTAACTCAACTCAAAGTTCTGGTCTCGAACCTGAAAGATACATAATCAAAGCTGAATTTAAAGACTTGCGTCTTGTGGCTAATCTCAAAACTGATTGGATTTGATCTTGATTCACTTTCGCTCAGATGAAGATAAATGAAAAAAATAAAACTCAAAATCGCAATAATTAAATTGGAATGCGCAAAGTATCGAGTACCTATAGAGGTATAAAGATACCTACCTACTGAACTGAAGTAAGTACCTACACACAAATGAGGAAATTCCCTAGCCGCCGTATTAAAAGTGGGGATTTCTATACATATATATTGTCCTTTTTGTGTATATTTTAGGATTCCCGCAATAATAGGTTTTTTTTTTGTTTTGTGTGTTGTGTCGATTACTCTGCAGATTAAATAGGACTGAATTAAACTATAGCATAGTTTCTGTTCCTCTTTTCCGGATGTTTGTAATTTCCAGGATGTGCTCATAAAATTATTATATTTATTTATTATAGTTAGAGATAAACCGTGATGTAGCCATGTAGCATCGTCGGAGACAGGGTTTTCCTTCATGATTACAAAATACCCGCAATAATCACTAATTATGCAGATGCCAAGGAGTCTCTCATGAAATGCGCGCTACCTGCAACTGCCGTTGATTGAGACTGATTGATGGCCGCGGATCGCAAGGAATCCCCCGAGCACCCGATATTTGGCTGTGGGTTTTCTGGTTGGGATATCCCTCTTTGATCGTGGCAGGATGTCGTCTAGGTGTCTAAGTTTATTTCTTTAAATATAAATACATGGGTAGGAGGAACTTTATCACTTATTGCAGAATATGTAATTTCTTTTTTCAGAAAAGTGGCAATAATGTTGCAAACACCAACATTGATTGCCACCTGATTTATTACTCATTTGCAACATTGTGGTTTGCAATGCGATCGTAAAAATGTCGTAAACGTGACAAAAATGCGTTCAGTCACACTTTCATCTTCCGTGACAGGCGATGTGTAGTTGCAATTTTATTTGGATGATTTTTTTTCTGTTTTTCGTCTGGCTGTGTGCTTGTTTCGTTTAATACTTTTTCGGCACAGATTCGGTGAGGAACAGACAATTTTGTATTTCTAAAGAGGAAGTCGAAGACGAGAAATATTATTATTTATGTTGGTGCATGCATATGTATGTAGTAATATTTGACATCGCCATTAGTTGTCGGATTGGTTGTTTTGGGGCGGGTAAACGTAGTTGGGGCGGAACAACAGCTATCTCTATCTAAAGTGTGGCGACACAAAGCTCATTTTGTGTAGATGCTTTGCGTTTCAGGGTTGAAGTATATGCTAAGTCTTGGTTTCTCTGTGTTTCATAGAATTTGTGCTAGGTGGCGCGTCATTGTTAGCATGGACACCGGACATATTATCGTAGATATCGTATATTTGAGATAAATAGTTTAATAGTCTGGCGCCAGGCGGTATGCCTAAAAGGTAGTAAATTCTTTTACTAGACGAATTTTAAGTAACTTAAGTAAGTGCCGGAGGACAAGTATTTACTAGGGGACAAAGTACTTACTAGTTTCGGAAGAATTTCACTATTAACTACTAAATACCGTATGCATAAAAACCATAGTAAGTATTTATACAGGGACAGGTAAAAGTAGAGCGACAGGGACAGGAAACGACGCCATATTTCTTGCCGCTCTTTTGACATTTCTCTTCAGTAAGGTTTGCCATTTCATGATAGAAAGATATATGAGCCAACAACAAAATTTACTACCGAAATTCGGAGTCGGTGGCCTCAGCGTTAAGAGCGCTACGTCCAATGTATGGTCGTCATAATCGTCCTAGCAGATCAACAATTTGAATCCACAGGCACAGTACAAAATGTTCCCGTGTCAGTGAGACAAAGAAGTGCCCGTAGTGTCGAGAATATTGCTGCCGCTGAGGCTTCTGTTGAAGAAAGCCCAAATGTGTCTCTCACACGTCGTTCTCAAGCGTTGGGCATCTCTGTGACGTCGTTGTGGCGAATTTTGCGAAAAGATCTTGGCCTACATCCTCACAAGTTTAAATTGACGCAAGAACTGAAGCCGCTTGACCACCAGAAGCGTCGTATCGTGAATTGGGCTGAGCAACAACTTGAAAATGATTCGGATGAGGCTCATTTCTGGCTGAATGGCTTCGTCAATAATCAAATAAATGCGGTATTGGTCAGGCAGCAATCCACACGTACTCCATGAGTCATCATTGCATTCCGAAAAAAATACGGTTTTGTGTGGTTTATGGGCCGGCGGCGTCATTGGGCCGTACTTCTTCCGTGATGATCAAGACCGGCACGTTACTGTGAATGGAAATCGCTACAGGCCCCAATTGGATGATATGGACTTGGAGGACATGTGGTTCCAACAGGACTGCGCCACAAGCCACACAGCGAATGTCACAATCAATTTATTGGAAACCAAATTTGGAGAACGTGTTAACTCACGAAATGGTCCAGTCGCTTGGCCGCCTCGGTCGTGCGATTTGACGCCGTTAGACTATTTCCTGTGGGGCTATGTCAAGTCTATGGTCTATGCCAACAAGCCAGCGACGATTCGACGATTGATGAACTTCGTACGAATATCGAACGTGAAATTGCAGCAGTATCGGTCAATTTATGCTTGAAAACCGTCGAAAATTGGGTTCAGCGTCTGGACTTCTGCAAGCGTGCCCGTGGTGGCCATGCAAAAGAAATCGAGTTCCATACATAATGGCATCGAACGTACTTTCACAGGAATAACGAATTTCATTGATATCCAAAACCGTGTTTGTTTTATTTAAACAAAATTTTGTAGCGTTCTTATTGAAAAACCCGATACTTCTGTAGCATTTACTTGACTTTTTTCAAGTTGGCTACTATATACTTTTCTGCTTCTGCAGCTATAACAAATAGATTTATAGTTGTGAGTCTCACTTTGAAGCTATCAGAAAGTTATATTTATCGAAATGGCTGAACTTTTTCGAACTAATTCCTCAAAAGTTTACAAGAAGCGATTGGTTATGAAGTCTAATTTTAAAATGCTTTACCGTTATGAGAATACTTAATTGGTAGTTAATTATTGTATGACTTTACTCGAATGTTTCGTAAATTCATATATTGAATGCCTCAAGTGGAGAGGCTGTATAACTTCAATAAAAGATGAGGATACGTTGGGGATCCTGGATTTCAAGTTGGCGTTGGTGAAGATATTGGCATACATCAGAGAACTGTTCTTAGAACAGTAAATTCTGTTGCAAAACTTATAACAGATAAAATTTTCTTCCGATTCTCAGTGAACTTCAATATTGTACGTTTTGTTCTGGACAATCTTGCTGTAATTCTTCAATTTCATCTGCAGCAATACGTATATCAACTTCGTGTTCCGTTTGTATCCAAATGGGATTATCTGCTCTCATATATAAACCACCTTTATGTAAACAATGTTAGTAAATTTATAATAATAATATAAAGCTATAGCAAATCGTATAAGGAATGTAATGCATTTAAGAGCTCTAAAAAAATTAGTTCCCATTCATTGAGTTTTATGGGCTTATTTCCCGTTCTCTTAAGGTCTTTTTCTTTTTTAACCTCTGTCCTTCAATTATATTCACTAATAAATATAATTGTGTAGCTTCAGAGTTTTCCTTTTCAAAGCACGTTTGTTGTGACTTATTCAAAAGAACTGTATGTTTTTTTTAAATTTCGCACAAAAGCTACTTGCAATTGAGAAGCATCGCTTGTCATGGCTGTTTCTTTTGAATATGCTCTGCGAATTGAACATTCCAACGAGATTGTGTTCAAAACAATTTTTTTAGCAAAGCAATTGGGAAATAATACAAGACAAGCATATTTGATGAACTGGTAGTATTTACTTGCATGAATTCAGTAATTACTGGAAGTATTTGCTGGCAAGTAAAAATTCATGTTTATGCATACCCAATCTAGAAAATACTTAAAATATAAGCTTCTACTCGTAGTACTAGTACTTTCCTTACCTACTTTAAATTTAAATTTAGAAAATTCAAGAACTGAATTTAAGCAATTCTTATTCGGAAAATACCTGGGTGTGGGTGTATTCACCTCCAAATTGAACTGGAAACGGAATACTGAAGAAAGAATGAAGAAAGGACTTAGTGCCTTTTCTGCATGTAGAAAGACCTTAGGGAAAAACTGGGGCTTACAACCGAACATGGTGCAATGGATGTACATCGCGATTGTGAAACCCATTCTTACCTACGGTTTAGTTGTCGGGTGGGAGGCGGTTAACACCAAATCCTATCTTAAGAACCTGAACAAGGTGCAGAGAATCGCTTGTTTAGGCATAACAGGCGCAATTAAATCCACACCGCAACTAGGTCTGAAAACGCTATTGAAGATGCAACCTATTGAGTTTTTCACTAAGAACGCGGCAAAGAACAAAACTTGGACGCCTGGTTATACTTTATTCGATTTGTATCGTCTCGTGTTACTTTGTTGGCTAAAAAAGTTAATTAAATCGAAATTCTTCACAAAAGCCACGAAATAAAATGGCATTTTTATATCTTTTCACAACTTTTTTGTTTTAATGAAAATAAAAAAATGACATTTGTCACCAAAAAAAATGTTACACATACCTTAAGCAACGTTGCTTAAGTTTGTTAATTATTTATAAATAATGTTTTGCTGCGTAAGGGCAGTTTAAGTATTGCTGTTAGCGTTTTTAGTTCTTTTAGAAAGAAAATAAATGGCACAATGAAAAATATAGGTGCATACAAAGTTTATTTCAACGAACAGCTTTGCACCATAGAGATTATTTAAACTTTATCTAAATCCTGCTTTTGAAAACTTTTATCATTTTTTTTTGTCGGAGGAATGTTTGGCAAACGCTAGGTGGCCCGAAAGGACGCCTACAAGCGGCCTACAGTCGATTCTCCTCAGAGATAGAAGAAACGATTTGCAAATGTCCGGACATCCACCGCAAAGATATAGGCAGATCCAACACAGGTTCAGGTCCTGAGAAAACTTCTTCTGAACCTTGCCTAGAAAGCTCATCCGAGATCTCATTTCCCTGGATGGCAGTGTGACCTGGACCCTGACAAGATTTACTGTGTTCAGACTTCCGACCAAATTCAGAGAAGGTTCTAGTACTAACTTGGATGAGGTGAGAGGGTTTAGCAGCGCTTTTAATGCAGATTGGCTTTCACTGCATATGCAAATGCCTCTAGCCCTCCACCTGCTGTTCACAATATAGCGCATAGCCATTAGGATTCAATCCATCCTGTCAAAAACTAACTAACTGATGTAGGTTGTTTAACAAGTTGATAACATTGAAATAATTTTGTGCAATTATAATTTTACTGCTTTTTTCCTTAAGTAGGGGAAGCCGGGGCATAACAGGCATCCGGGGCAAAATGGACTCCCGCTATATTTCTCTATTAAGTAAGGTGAGAACTCTGAAAGTAGGCTGTCTGCTTTAATGTATCGGTGGCAATTAGGGGAAAACGCTTTTTTGAACAAAAGTGACAGGTGTATTGTGTTTTGGCTAGTGCTGCCACTAGGCTCATCAACACCAACCGATCCATCTGAAAAGCCTGTTTCGAAAATTAATAATTCATCCGCAATGTCCCAATACAATCATGTTAAACTGAGAGCAACTGATGCACAGATATTATCCCCAAAGCCCATTTAAATCTCATATTTTACTTGTTCGCAAAGAGTTTACAAGAGCAAAAAAAAACGTAAACGCCGAGGAAAGACCGCAGGAATAACAAGCTCTCCTTACAAGGCGCAGGTTCAAGGTGAATCCAACCATTCCAAGTCCCTCAATATAAAAAAAGGCACTCTAAAAAAAATAACAGGAAGGAAAAGACTCTCAGACTCAGACTCTTAGTCTACAGATGGACGGGTTTCCTGCAGAGCCTGTGGCAAGTGGGCAAAATCAATCATTCAATTAAACCCATAACACATGCTGAATTACTAATATTTATTTATCTTTCTTTTGTTTAATACTGTATTAATAAATCCTTTTTCTAATAAAATTATTTTGGAGATAAAAAATTCGCTTATGAAGTTTTTATTTAAAAAAATTCTTAAGAGGCCCGTTATGCCCCGGTTTCCCCTAATCAAATAAATGGCTTATGCCTTTATAAACATGTTTGAAGATAATATTTTACCTACATCACGTCAAAGAAAAGTGTATAAAGCAATAATAAATCCTTTTACAAATTTGGAAAATGCAGCATTTAGTACAATTTGTGCCAGTGATGCAATTTTCAAGCAAATTTCAAACAATCAGTTAGTTATGGTATTCATCCATTCCTTATTAATAAGAAAAGTTAACGAACCGATAAGTTTTCTATCCCTGTGCTACCTAACACATGAGTTAACGAGCGAGTAGGATTTTTTTTATTAATAAGGCTGCTTATGTTCAAGAATATTGTGAGGATGTTGATAGCTTTCCTGGACTGGAAAAGTCGCATTGAACTCTTTACCTAACCAAACCGAAGTGCTTGAATAAGTTTGGATTTTAAATTCTATTTGGTACCGATTAACTATTTATTCTTGGAAATTCAATTTTCCAAGTGCTTACTACTTACTTACTTAACGGGCTCCCGACCCGTGAAGGGTCCCTGTCTGAGATACGGCAGCCTTCAACCCTCTGCGATCCCGAGCACGCTGCTTCCAGTTGTCCAGACCAAGCGCTCTGGAATCCGCGATGGCTTGGTCTTTAAAACGGATGTTCGGTCTTCCTTGTCGTCTCGAACCTGGAGGCTGGGATTCGAAAATAATCTTGGCTGGAACGTTGTCGTCCAGCACTCGGCGCCGTATAGCAGAACTGGCAGGATAAGGGTTCTGTAGAGCATGCACTTTGTCCTTCGAGTTAGGAGTTTTGAACCCATTTGTTTTGCCAAACCGAAGTAGCAGCAGTTTCCTAGGGTAATTCTTCGACGGATCTCCACTAAGATGTCGTTTGTGGAGTTGATGTTTACCCCGAGGTAGATAGATGGTACATGCCGATTAGTGTGTGGCAGAAAGGTTTGAGACATTCACACAGTTCGTGTTGGATAGGATCTTATATGCGACATTAAGCAGCGATATGCCTCGATAGTTCTTGCAAGACATAGGATCGCCTTTCATGTAGATGGGACATATGGATCTGATGGTCCAGTCATCGGGCATGCTTTCCTCCACGCAAACTTGGTTGATGATTTGGTGCATGCGCCCTACCATAAAATCACCTCCGTATTTGAAAAGCTCTGCAGGTAGACCATCAGAACCGGCGGCCTTGTTGTTCTTTATTTTATAGCTAAGCCAACCTCTTATATACTGGGCGGAGGGACTGGACGTGGGCTCTCTTCTTGCCCCATCACTCTCTTTACATTTTGTCCGTTTAGCATCTGCTGGAAATGCTGCTTAAATACATCTACTATTCCCTGCGCGTCGGTGACTAGGTTTCCATCGCTGTTACGAAGAGCCTGCGTTCCGGTCTTCAAGCCAGCAGCCAGTTGCTTGGCTTTCTTATAGAACTACGGGCTTATAGAACTCGGTCGCGGGACTCTTCGATCTCCAAGTGCTTACACTAGAAATAAAAGTAACTTCCGACAGCACAGATCTTTCCATCTCAAAATATACGTAGATATGTATATGCAAAACATATACACTGATAGATATTAAAAAAAAAAAAAAACAAACACATTCTCCTTTTTGTCGCATTGAAAAACTAACAGTAAGCTTCCTCAAATGAAATTTCCCAAGACCTTCAACATCAATTAGTGAGACGCCGCGCCGCCCGTTAAACTAAACTAAAGCGTCACAAACACGCCTTGGTCCAATAAGACACGGTACTAACGGTGTTCCACACATCACGCACATTATCATTTTGGTGAATTAATTAATTCCATAATACAACTTTGTATTACGTTAGATATATCGCTGCATGGAAGTTTTGTTAAACACTTGTTTCGGACCTCAGAGCACACAACTCGCCCCTTGTTTCTGTATCTGTGCAGTGTCTCGGCCGTTTTATGTTTAACTTCAGCAAGTTAAAGCGGCTAAAGTTATTTATCGCCGACAAGCACTCGTACTAATAACTCTAATGTTATTAGTGCAGGAGCGCCACAAAAGTGGGGACGAAAATAAGAAAGAGATAACTTGAACAAGATTTTTTTTTTAAATTAGTCAACGAGTCCAGCTACAGCGCAGCAACTAGCGCAAAACCAAGACAGTGACTCTACTTAGTAGTTTGTGTGTCACTGATTTATATCTTATGTTCCTGTGCATGAGAGTAGGTACAGTAGTAGGTAGGGAAGAATCCTAAAGCTACTTGGAAAATCTCTTAAGATAAAGATCTGGTTTTGGGCTTATGTCGTTTTTTTGACCAGTGCTTGCTTGCGCCGGCCCCCCGCTCTGACCTCGACGATTGCTACCGGCGTGCAATCGTCGCGTCGTACATCCAGCTGAGGGTTGATATTAGCATTTCGACTGATGAATGGGCCAGCGGTGTGCGCAATGTAATCCGTGGTGAGAAATGCCAGCGATCAATAAACCTCTCACCAAGATTTTCGTAGCGCAGCGCAGCACAGTACGGACTCCATTGAGCACTTCATTTCGTGGTTCTGTGCTCGGCGGACACTTTACATTGCTTGGATAATGTCCGTCAATTTGTATCCTTCATAATTACAGGAGTGTGTTGCGTGGAAGGTAGCAACACATAATAGTAGGAACATTGCAGGATTCACAACATGTTTCATTTTGCGAGTTAAGTGGAAGGGAACGGACTTAGGGAGATGCCATTGGCATAGTTTGGTACTTGAACATTGACTGTAATTTGAAGGATTAATTTTTGCGTTGTTGAAGATGAAATCTTCGTCGAAAAGTGGAGCCGGAACATCCGAGAGCAAGCAATGGTACTAACCTTAGCCACAGTGTCGATGTAAAATTTAAGTTCTGTTCAAAATATCGCAGAATGCCGAGGGATAGTGTAAATTGTGTGTGCGAAGATACATTTTTTTAACACGAAAGGAAGGTGCCTACAGTTTAATGCTGACTGCGACCGGTAATTTATTTTTGACAAGTTTTTCGTGACAGCTATTACTTTTGGGTATTTATCAGACTTTCGTAAGATTTGAAGGTGAGACCAGCGTTGTCTGTCATGAAAAGAAAATTATGTGAAGCCTTTGAGGGTCATTTGCTAAAAGTAAGGGCCACTTTTCATTGAAAGTTTAATTGGACCCCGTCTTTATGTCAGAAATTCATTTTGTCCTTATTTCTTATGGAAACTTAACCGGCAAACCGAAAGGCAATGTGCTTCCCCTTCGTTGCTGTGCTCATTGATATATCAGTCGCTTAACAAACAGAACTTACTTGCTTACTAAGGCGGCTCTGGGGTGGACTTGGGCCTCAAACGATAGGCCTTTCCAATAAGCGCGGTCTTTGGATAAAATCTGCAAGACGCGCACTCCAAGTTTGGTTGGGACTCTTTCCACTTGCGCACACTACGGCACCCTAAGGCGAGGCTTTCCTCTACTGTTCCTCCGGATTTGAGTCAAGATTTTGCGGGCTGAAGCGTTGGTGTTCATTCGCTCTACATGTTCTAGTCAACTCAAACGTTCAAGGCGCAGTTTTTTTTTTTTTTTGACCAGGTCAATGCCGCTGTAAGCTCATAGAGTTCATGACCATGGCATAATACCGCCCTGATAGGGTCTGGTCAGGTATATTAAGACTTTGACGGGCGCTCGCACAATACGGGAGACAAGCTCTTATACGCAACTTCTAAACCTTCCGGTCCAGCAGCCTTGTTAGACTTCAGTTTAGATATTGCTATCCTCACTTCGATTTGGTCGGATGGACAGAATTCAATAAATCGAACGCCTTCACAAATAATAGACACTTGTCTTTGTAACCCAGCCTTCCTAGGAAACCTTAATAATTTGTCAAAATAAATCTTTATTGCAAGAATACTAAATATTGCGATTTGAGGGTCATTTCCCGTTGGCCCAGGACCAAGACCCAAAACGCAAAATAGTGCACCAATTGGCCCTATCTAGCATTTTTTTGCAACGCTGCCTGAGACTACTCGATTAGTCGTCCAACGAACTCAACTACTCAGCCACTGCAAAGGTTAATTTAAGGATTATCCAAGTTTAGCGAGGAGCTTTTCGCCCGTTGAAATCATATCACTTCCTATTCGGAACTGCTCTACTTCAGTTTCAAGAACATTGATGTTGGCCGCTGGCTTAACCCTTTTCAGGGTGTCCTCTGACTCAAAAAACGGAGCACCTGCTCAATACTGAACTTTTCGGAGCAGGTGGTTTATTCTATTTGAATAAATTTGATGAGAAAAATCGAAGTACGCAAATTCTTCGACTTTATAATATAGAAAAAATGGTAATTTTTTTAGAGTTCCTTTTATTCGTTTTCGCGATATTATCGGTTTCATAAACTACCGTTAACCGATTTTTTTTTCAAAAACTAAGTCTGCATCATTTTTGGCCCCATCCCAATTATCCTTAGTACAAAAAAGGACCAAAGTCCTTGGAACCATTTTCTAGAAAAATAGTGTCAAGTGATTTTCACAAAAAAATTTGTATGGCAGGTACCGTTATTTCAAACGATAAAGCAAAACTAAAAAGGTGCCCTGAGATGTAAGCCCAAAAACCTTATATACGAACTTTGAAGCAAATCCGTTTCGCCATATGCTGCCCGGACAGACAGACAGACAGACAAGCCGACGGACGGCATTGGCAGACCAACTTTTTTGGACTTCTCTTTAGTATACTAATATATATAAAAAAGTTAAAAATTGAATTTGTCTTTATGTAGAAAAGCACCTACTCCGTTCGAATAAGGTCCTAATTTTTATCATTTCATTTTATTCATATGAAGATTCGTTTTTGAGCACCTCCTCGAACGAAGTAGTTGCTCTACGCACGTGATCCGTTTTATTCATATCACTCCTAGATTATTTATCATAAAGTCCAGCATCAATTGGGTTTGATTTGCGCTTTTAGATCTAGATCCTAGATAAGGTATTTATAAGGAACAGGTTCGTGCATTTAAAATTATTTGATTTTGAGCTTAAAAGGCCAAGTAATTCAATAATTAGACTCCTTCGCCTGAAATACGCACATTTCAAGTCCAACATTATATTTCTACATGCAATTTTTGTGACATCTTTGCAAAACTAGTTTTTTTTTATTAAAATGTTAATTTCAAATCGATCTCTGTGATGTTTACTTCTTATAGTTTTCTGTCGACGTCTAATCTTGATTTTTTAAGATACAAATACCAAGCACACCTGTCGTTTTTCAATTAGAAAGAGAAGCCAATTTGACGATTTTTGGGAGCCATTTCAGTGAAAGTCAACAAAGAAGTAAAAATCTTATCTCTACGAATAAATAAAAATCATTAAGCAACTTACGTATCCATTTTTATTTTATATTTTTTCGAAGACAGCAACACCTACTCCCATTCGAAATTTAAACCTCATCAACAATGTTTAACATTGACAATGTCAAACACTGTTTATGGTTAGTTTACATGGCCACACAAACGTACGTAACGATGAGTAGGAGGCACAATAGTCAACTGGATGGAAGGGACAGCACTACCAAACATGCAGAAATGCGTTACAAATATTTCGGTCGGTAATGTTAATTTGCGTGGTAGCAGCTAAGTGCAGAATACAGTTTGATCTGAAATCTCACTTGTTCTAAATTGCTATCGCCACTATTTTCGTTCATATTATGAAGTAATTTGATTTTAAATAACAAATGGAAACTACTACCGGGTGATTTTTTAAGAGGTTTAGAACTTTTTTTAAAAAAAAACACAAAAAATTCAAAAAAATGAATGAAATATTTATTTGAATCGATAGTTTGAACCTTGCAATTTAATGTTTAAAGATAATTTCATGCAAATGTTGACCGCGGCTGCGTCTCAGGTAGCCAATTTTGGCATACTCTTTCACACATATCGGCCGGTATCTCACGAATGAATGCATGGATGTTGGCTTCCAGTGCGTCAATCGAAGCGGGCTTGTCCCTATACACATTAGCCTTGGCATACCCCCACAAAAAATAATCTAATGGTGTCAAATCGCACGATCTAGGCGGCCAATTGACCGGCCCGAAACGTGAAATTAACTGTTCACCAAACTCGCCTCGCAATTGCGCCATTGTTTCGCGTGCGGTGTGGCATGTGGCACCGTCTTGTTGAAACCACATATCATGCAAGTCAAGAACTTCCATTTCGGGCAAAAAAAAGTTTGTTATCATCGCTCGGTAGCGTTCACCATTGACAGTAACGCTGCGATTCGCTTCATCTTTGAAGAAATATGGCCCAATAATGCCGCCGGCCCATTAACCGCACCAAACAGTGGCTTTTTCGGGATGCATTGGTAGCTGTTGCAATGCTTCTGGCTGATCTTCACTCCAAATGCGGCAATTTTGCTTATTTACGTACCCATTCAACCAAAAATGAGCCTCATCGCTGAACACAATTTTTCGATAAAAAAGCGGATCCTCGGCCAGCTTTCCAAGAGCCCATTCACCAAAAATTCGGCGTTGTGGTAGGTCGGCTGGCTTTAGTTCTTGCACCAGCTGTATCTTAAAAGGCTTTACGCCCAAATCCTTCCGCAAAATTTTCCACGTAGTGCTGTAACAAAGGCCTAACTGCTGGGAACGGCGCCGAATCGACATTTCGCGGTCTTCTGTCACACTAGCTGATACGGCCGCAATATTTTCTTCAATACGCACAGTACGTAAACGTGTTGGTGGTTTAATGTCCAACAAAGTAAATTTGGTGCGAAATTTGGTCACAATCTTCCGAATAGACTGCTCAGAAGGTCGAGAATGCCGATCATAAAATGGAAGCAGCGCGCGATGAACATTTCGAACCGAGCACGAATTTTGATAGTAAAATTCAATAATTTGCAAGCGTTGTTCATTTGTAAGACGATCCATGGTTAAATTGCAAACCAAACTGAAGCTGTTTGACAGTGACACAAGGTACTAAACACACGTCAGCTGTCAAAACCAGTGTTGCCAAAACCAAACCAGCTAAAAAATCACCCTTTATAATACCCATGCTATCTATTCTGGAACATGCGGCATGCGTGGCCTAAACTAACCATTATGCCGTTTGAATTTCGAATGGCCATAGGTAATGCAGTTTTTCTAGGAACAATTTGCTTGTACCTGGCTCAAATGGTTAACTAAGTTGCTTAACTTTTTTTTATTTCTTCGTAAAGCGTTAGATGGGCTGCAACCAATTTGATTTTTTTATTTAAAATGTTTAAAAAGAAAACCGAGGGAATCCGCGCAGACAGGAATAATACCACAGACCAAAAAAAATCCGAAACCAATATCTTCATTGGATAATCCATTCATGGGATAATTTTTCTGTGGCTCCTCTTTCACTGAAATGGCTCCCCAAAATCTTCAAATGGGCTTCTTTAAGAAATTAAGAAACGACAGCACTGTGTGGCACCATCATTTTCTGGTTTAAAATTCGACATTATTAACAGGATGAACAAATATGATATTGTTTGCTCAATGACTTGAGTATTGAGTATTTTCTGAAATTTTTTTTTTATTTGAAAGTACAATCCTTCCGGTTAATAATGGAAAATAATTAAATTCAAATGGCTGCCTCGGCTGGCCATGCAGTAGCCTATACGATCGGTGCAATTTTTAAGCGCATTATCGATTGTGTGCAGCTGTATTTCACCAATGGCTTCACGAATATTGTCCTTTAAAGCGTCAATTGTCTCTGGCATGTCGGCGTAGCACTTATCTTTTACGGCACCCCACAAATAACAGTCCAACGGTGTCAAATTAGCAGCTCCGCGGTGGCCAAACGACATCAGCTTTGCCGCTGATAATGCGATCTTCAAAAACAGGGCGCAAAACATAACCAAATGCTGCCAATATTCTCCTCTTCAATTTTTGTGAACCAAAATTCGTTCAACATGGCCCGATAACGATCGCCATTGACTGTAACGGCCACTCCTTGCTCATTTTCGAAGAAAAATGGCCCAAATCCGCACCAAACAGTGACTCGTTTTAGGTAAATCGGCTTTTCAATGTATGCGTGCGGGTTTTCTGTGCCCCAAATGCGACAATTTTCCTTGTTTACATACCCGCCAGGATCAAAATGAGCTTCATCTGAAAAGATGTTTTTTTTGGCAAAATCGGCATCTTCTCTAAGTCGATCGCAGGCCCACTTAGCGAAGCGAAAACGCATTGGATGGTCAGTTGGCTTCAACTCCTGAACCAATTGGACTTTGTATGGCGTCATACCAAGGTCTTTACGCAAAATTCGTCTCAATGATGTCTCCGAAATGTTCAACTGTTGAGAACGACGGTGAATTGATGTTGATGGCGCTTCACGCACACTTTCTGCCACAGCAGCAATTTTCTGGTGTACGTACTGTTTTTGGCTTTTCACGGTTTGGTTTATCGATGAGGATGCAAGTTTCTTTCACTTTTTTCACAAGATAACGAACATACGGAGCTGACGGTGCTTCTCTTCTTCCAAAATCCGTACGCAATTTTCGCACACATTCTGCAACATTACCATGATTTTCAAAGTAATGTCGCAATATTTCCCAGCGTTGTTCAAGCGTATACACAATCATATTCGTTCAGCGGAAGGATAAAACTAATTATCTGTCAAATCAGACATGAGCTAAGTGTTACCATTCGCGAAATAAGCACTAGTTGAAATGTTAGATCCCGTTTACAATAAATATTCCCTATCGAGACATTTGTATCTTGACGCTTATTTGATACCGTTACACCTGGTAAATATTGCCTGATTGAGTCGAATCTCGAATGGGTTTGTGCGTCTGCTCAGTTATGTGTGTATCAATTCCGATCCCGTTCCGATGTTTTTCTCTAAGGTGCCTATCCACTCTACCAAAAGTTATAGGCCCTTGCATGCCTGTTGATACAAATCCTCTTAGGAAAACGATTATTTTAAAACAGAACAACTGTGCTGAACTACAGCGGTGTAGTTGCAGCAGGGCATGGAGGGGTGGGCGTCTACGTTTGCCGATGATAGGTATGAGATGCAATCATATAGCCAAACTCTGATGACTCTGCATCTGAACCTGAATTGCCCTCATTTGGAAAAAAGCCTCTGCACCACCCAACTTTATGGGCAGATTTAAGAGAGAAAATTAAGTGTAAAATATTTTGTGCGTTTGAGGGGCCAATTCAGTGACAGGTACTGGATATTGAGTCTTTATCTCACTGCATTGAGTTAGCAATTGTATGTATTTCATCGAGGTGCAGTGCATTTTTAGCGAACATGAGTAAGCGATCGAAGAAGCGACATATTTCTTTAACTCTGCAAACGCTTACAGTCTAAAAGAAACAGAGATAGGTAGTTAATTTTGCGGGTTTGGATCTTAAGAATGAGTGTTTTTCTCACTGTCGGTTGTACGTTGCACGATCTCGGGTAAGTTCGGCGCCTGAGAGTACGACAAATGACAATAAAGTTAATAGAAAATCAATCAACCATTTTAAGGAAATCCTTATATGTAAGGAAGTATCTATTTCACTTTAATAAAATTGTCACACAGCCACATACCGTCATGTCAATGTCTATTGATAAATATCCAACGTAATTCGTGGCGCTACGTATCTCGAAAGCTTTCACACCCGAACCAATTTGTTACCAACATTACAAGCGTCATGTGTTGAATATTTTTGACCAGAAATGTGGTTATTTCTAATCAAATTGCCTGGAATTTGAAAAATTCTCCACTGACAATCTCAGTCAGTTTATTAACTTTGTGACCACTCAGCATTGTATCCTCTCACGATCTCATATCAACGTCGTCCTCCAACAACGGGCCAACTTTCGAACGAATATACCCTCATTACGGTGCAAGTGGCAAGTCCAATCTCCTTGTGAGAAGCAGAGAAACAGAGAAGCACATTTTCTGCTGCCTCTCGTCCGTCCCGATTTAAAGATCGAAAAGCATAAACACAAATATGCCAGACGCATGTCCGTCTCTTGATAAATAATCCCAGCTCGCTACCGTGTTCGCCAAGTAATGTTTGCATTTATCTTTCACCTTTTCCTCGATGGACGTCGCCATCGTCGTAGTCACCCGTAGTCCGTAGTGGTCGACGCTGCATAGCGTAGCGTCACAGCGCCAATCGATTGCATTAACCAAATTACAGATGGATTGAAATTTGTCATTTGTTATTATTATTGTGTCGATGACATGTTCGTCGTTTGCATTGATTATGGTACTGGCTGGCTGGCGTCCCCTAGAGTGGTTTACAGGTTTCGCTGGTGCTTCTGGAGAGGATATACCAGCAGCTCTTTGGTTACACGCATTCTCACCTGAGGAGCCTGCCTGCCTGCCTACTGTGGACCGATTTGGACACTAGCGGTACTATGGGATGTGAAAACGCCGCACCTAGTTTAGGCTGACTACTGACGAGGCGATCAACGTTGGTTGCACGTTGCGCATGTGGCCGGATTTCTGTGGGCTTCCAATGAGTGTACAAATGGAAGCATAATTTTTCTTGTCTTTATTTAGATGGCTACTTAGTTTATGGGGTTCCATTGAGCACCAGAATGGGGAATACTGACTGTTTGTTGCAGTCGCGTACCGAGTCTAGTAATCAGTGCATGATGTTCTATTTGAGGGGCATTGAGATGTATTTGATGTGTTTTTGTGTGTGCCTGGAGGATCCGTAATAATACGATGTGGGCTGTTGCATGTAAGGTTTTATGGCAGACATTTGATTGAGAGGGATTTGATTGTTTTGAGGATGAGGGTAGGCTTTTAATGCTCTAAGTTGTGGCTTTCACTTTGCGCACATGGTTGTCTCCGTTTTTAACGTCTGGAGGAAGTTCAAAGGAGTAGTATTAGGTAGATACTTATAAGAGTTTAACTACATTTAGAATGTCCGAAGTTAGAAACTCGTAAAGTCAGGTTGCCTTGGCACAAATTTATTGCTTTGTATTTGCATTAGTTAAAGCTATTTGTTTTTTTTTTTTTTAGTGCGGAGAAAGAAGTCAACGGAAATATGGTCCACTTGCGAAATAGTTTTACGCACTAAGTTCACGTTAATATTCTTATCCTTCAGGGATATAAGAAACACTCCTGGTTATCATTATAAAATTTCGTCATTAGTTTTTATAGGTGGAAATCACTCAATGGGAAAAAAGGACTTCACCTTATAAGTGAACTTTTGTGTAAAGTTTTTTTCTGGAATTATTTTAGTGCGCAGATAAACCCTTTATTGATGTCTAAAATGCTGGTCTGGAAGCTTAACTTGTACTTTCGGTAGTTGGCATGGATTGGATACCTAATGCCTCATTTGTTTTGCAAGGCATATGAGATAAAAGTTAAATCAACAAATACTATGAATTTAAGATGAACTGTGGAAACACTGCCGGAATATTCTCGGAAGAACTAAAGCTACACTGTTCAAAACAGCTTCCTGACAACAGCAGCGTCTTTCAAGCAGAGGTTCTGCCGATCGCGGAAGCGGCCCGCTATTGACAGTCAATCAGCACGATGATTCGAGATGGGTTCTTTGACGGATTTTGGAACTTCTAATTCGATCAAGCTTTGTTACTCCTGCTGTCATGCTTCATCTCAGCTGCTGTCAACTTGCCCTCATACTTTTTGTGCGTTGTCCAGCATGTGAACAACTTCGGTGTAGAGCCTCAGCTTAGGCGACATTTTTCGGACACAGAAGATGGCAGAGTTTTCCTGCCACTTCATCCATCCTATGCTTACACGATGATTGATGTCGTCATCAACGATTGCTTCAGATAATCTAGGACTGTAATAAGGAGCAAAGGACATAAGACACTCCCCTGGTGAACACCGAATTTTATTGGAAATTCATCGGTGACTCCTGCAGGACATCTGACTTTTGTCTTTGCTCCCTCGCACATGTTCATAATCATCTGTACGTAGGTTTCAGGAACTCCTCGTTGTCTTAGCGGTACCCATCTCAGATCTCTTGGTTATCTATCGAATGCTTTTTCAAGAATCACGATGCTTTTCCATTATGATCCTTATGCTTTGGATTGCATCTGTGGTTGATTTACCCGCGACAAACCCGTACTGGTTATCATAAAGCCGTTATTATTTGTCTTAGGCGGCCATCTAATACCCGCTTAACAATCGGTAATTATCACAGTTTCGCTAATCTCCCTTTCCTTTGTGCAAAGGAAGAAGATAACTTTCCCTCCACTGATGTCTCGGAGCCCGATGTCTCGCATCTTTTATCCAGAACTCACTGGGTATCTCATCCGGCCCAACCGCTTTTCTCTTTTTGGAGTTCTTGACCGCTTTTCCAACTTCTTCGACTGTTATGTCAGTTATGTCAATTCTTCATTATTGGGGGCGGCTCCTGGAAAATAAAGCCGGGGAAACTGTTCGTTTAAAAGTTGCTCGCAATACTCTCGCCACCTGTGTACAATTTTTACTAAACCTAATGTCCATCAATTTGGCTTTATTGGAAGGATAATTTTATGCCATTAATGTTTAAATATGATGTGGCCGCCGCGACTGGTTCGAATAAAGACAAGTCTAGAGGTCCAATTTTCAACCACTTTTTCAAGCATTTGGGGCTGTATATCGGCAATAACGCAACGAATATTGGCTTCCAAGTCCCCTAACGTTTCTGGTTTGTTGGCGTAGGCGAGCGACTTCACATATCCCCAAAGAAAATAATCCAATGGTGTCAAATCACACGATCTTGGTGGCCAATTGACAGGTCCATTCCGTGAAATTATGCGCTCATCGAATGTTTCCTTCAATAAATCGATTATGACGTGCGCTGTGTGGTTATCATGGCTCTATACCGGTCTTCATTAACGGTAATTGACTCTCTTTAGCATCATTTCGGAAGAAGTATGGCCCAATGACTCCACCAGCCCATAGAGCACACCAAACAATTTCACTTGTTGACGTAGCCATTCAACCCAAAATGAGTCTCATCACTGAAAAAAATCGAAATAAATTTGCACGATTTGCAAGCGTTGTTCATTTGTCAACCTGTTCATGATGAAATGGCGAACTAAACTGAACATAAATGACATTAGAGTTGCCATAGTTGACCACAAAATGTCAGTTTTATCTCGATTCGAAAAACCAACCTCTAAAAAAAACACCCTTTACTTTTGGCCGTCACTGTCTATCACAATTAAAGTGAAAATAAAAAAAAAACATAATATTATTTCAAATCGAATATTTATTTAAAAGCAGACAATATAATAAATATGATTGTGTATATTCTTTAACAAGTCATTAATTTTTTTTTTTAAATTTATTTTACTTAGCACCATTTAATTGAATTGATCCAATTTATATGATTTTTCGAATGTTAAAAATAAACTTGTAAATGGAATGCTTTTTGCCGTTTCTAGTTTTTTTTTTCGATAAAATGTCAAAAATTATTAAATATTATGTAGTACCCATGTTTGCGAACTCATTTTAAACAAATAAACAAGTTGTTTGTTTTTTTTTTAACTAAAACAAAAATCTATTTACAATAAACAAAAAATTTAGCTAAATTATATCTAAAATGTATTGCAAAATAAAAATAAAAAAAATTAACATAGAATATATTTAAGAAAAAAAATGAAAAAAAAACCTCTTATGCAATTAAATTAAAATAATAAATAGTAAGTAAAAACTGGGATTTTTGTTGTTTCTTTGTTTTAATTAAAACTAATATTCTTAACAAATTAAAATGATAAAAATATTTACTGGTTTTCAGAATTCATTATAATGCCATAGTTTAAATAACAAATCTATTCTATATATATATATTGTGTAAATATTAATGGTAAAAATAATAAATAAAAAAAAAAAACGATAAAACAAGAAAATGTACAAAACGTTTTACTGGCCTCCTAAATGAGATTTTCGTTCTTAATTAAATTAATAATGCTAATTAATGTGGAGAAACATACATAATTATAACATATCATAAACTTAAGGCTAACCTATCCTTGTAATAACTGGTTTTTGTTGTTAACTGGCTATAGTATACTGGCAATTAAGTTCCGTTTTCGTATAAAAAATATATACCTACATAATATCATTGCCACGCCCCCCCCCCTCCTCCTTCTTCTTCCTCTTCGGCTGGCTCTACTGGCTATAAAAATACAAAAAAAAAAAAAATACTTGCATACATATACATACATTACTACATATACTAATGAATCTCTTGCTTTCTTTAACATTTCGCTAACTAAAATAAATAAAACATAGATTTAAAGATCAGTGAGTTGAATGAAGAAACAGAGAGTGATGATTGATGTGTCATTTTGTTGGTGGCTGGTAGGTGTCAGTGTCGTCGCATGTGCAGTGAGAGATGATCGGAACGGCTAAACGATCGCGTGCATAGTTTACATCGGAACGGCTTCACACCGGTGTGTTTGCGGAAGTGTCGAGTAAGCTCATCGGAACGCGCAAAACGCCATATACAGCCCTCCCATGTACATACGTAGGGCTTTTCACCTGATAACGAACAAAAAAAAAACAACAAAAACACTCTTGTAAGATACTATTTTAGATAGAATTTTATTCAAAGCTTTAGCTTACCCGTGTGTGTTCTCTTATGAGCCTTTAGATGGGAACTTTTTGTATAGACCTTATCACAACCATCCGTGTCGCATTTGTGCACTTTGCGATTTTTCGAGAGATCACTTCCATTGGCACCCCCATCGTCTCCACGGCTAAAGGCACCACTTCCTAGTACACCACCACCGCCGCCACTTACAATACTGCTGAAGGCACTTTTTCGATTGCAGCCCGCACTTCCCGTCGACGACGTAAATGAGTTGTAAGACGGACTCAGTGCTTGCGATGCCGCCGCCATGACTTTCCACGGCGAGCAAGATGAGGACGCCGACGAGGGCGCCACCGAACTTAATCTACTAATGGCAGGATTCGAAGTGGGACTACTATTGCTGTAGCTCCGCGATGATACCGGTGTTATCGAAAGCGCCGATGGTATCGTCGCTGATCGTGGTGAGATCGGTGGTGGTCGTTCCGGATATTTGTACGGATTTTTAAATAGACTCAATAGGCTAAATTTTCGATCGTAGTCATGGAATATGGATCGAGAGGCAGCTGCAGCTGCTGCTGCCGCCGCTGTCGAGGTGGTTAAGGATGACGCGGTCATGCCGCCGCTATTGTAGCCGTAGTGATTGTTGTTCGCATAGCTGAGGTTGTTGTTATTCGTTTCGTCCTTGAAGCGGCGATACGTGAACAGGAATGGTGAGGCTGCCAGCAGTGGAGGTATTGGCCGCTTAGATGAAGCCGATGCAGATGAAGCGGAAGAGAATGTCGACGACGCACCGGACGTCGGTGAGTAGCTGTGTAACGCTGACGTGGATGATGTGAATGAAGACGCTGATGCTGATGATTTGTGATGTGCATGGTGATAAGATCCTGAAATTAAAGGAAAACATGAATTTTAGAAAAAATCTATAGAAAGAAGTTTTCTTTTAAAAAAATTTGCGAAGAGGAAATCAATAGTGTCCTTGATAACATCAACAACACGATATCATCCCAAAAACAATCCCATCCTTGATCTGGATACCATAACGAAATTTTATCTGTATACTGTCATTTGGCAAAGAGAGGTGTCCTGACAAAAGTACTCAATTTATAAAGATTGCTTCGGTACGCGTGGGCCCTCCATTGGAAGGATCGATCATATGCTTGAAGGCAATTTGGGAATTTTATCTTACTATCTAAATTATAGCAATCCAACTAGCAAAACTTAACTTGGCTTTTTTAAACTTTCATAGTAAAATTAAGAATAAATAAAATTAAAGAAGCATCAACGGCTTTACAGGACCTAAAGACTAGCTTCTTCAGTTTAATGACGATTTCAATTTTTTATTTTTAGGAAGCTTACTCTTGGATGTTTGTCAGACTTTCGCAAGAGGTGGGGCAGCGAATAAAAGCTTTAAGGTGGTACGGGCGACATTTAAACCAGCTGCCCCTTTTCGCTTAGTACAGCCAGCATGTTAGTCGACTCTTTGCTGAACGATTAACACTTCTGCTTCGTATCAGGCTATCTTGATAATGTCAATGCCGAAAGGGATTGTTGTAAGTTGTAGAAATGAGTTTTTGGATAACCACACAACAAAAGATACAGCTATCGAAGCTAATTATTTTGAAATCATCTTTGAAAGGAATCTTTGTTAGACCAAGTAGGTATGTCGAGACGTCTCAAGGCACTATGTGATTTTCGACTCCAATGAATTTCTCACTCCAATTAGAAGGGTCAACCTGGAAGTTCATCTCTCATGTTTTCATGCAATATTAAATGTGGAACCGTAAAAACCAACAAATTTGATTGTATTGGCTTGGGGGATGTTTCCTCTGGACCTGAGCCTACATTGGGTATGCCGGCATGCCCAGAAATGGCTTACATTGATGACTGTGTTCTGTTAATAAGAAATAACTAGTTAGCTAGAAATAACAGTATCGCTTAGCGTCTGACCATTTCAGCAGTGTTTCGGACAGTCAAAACGAAATTAGAGCGACTACGAGGCATATAAGAAATGTATCAGGGTGGCTAACTTTCCCTAAATTGACAATGGACTAAATGGTTAGATTTGAGCATGGAAGAGAACGAATTTCCAGTATAGACACACGATCTCGTCTACGACCTCAATGCCGCATATGACAGCATTCATCGTTAAAACTGTTCCAACTATGTCGCGTGACCCTTGAAAAAACGCATGGTGCCAGGTGCATTTCCGCAGCAGGTTATTTGAACATGCTTCGGATTCCGGCTCTATCATATTATATATGGGTTCGAAAATCTGAACTCGAAAAACGAGGTAAACGAATCCGGAGGCAACATTTTACGAAGAATATATGGCCTTTTGTTCGCGCTTTACATACCGCAATTTAACAGATTAAAATTGTCCCTTTCGGATAGCGCGAAGTATCTGGGCGTAATTCTAGATAGAGAATTTTATTACAATTTTAATGTTGCGGAAGGAATTAAAAAGGCTTATAATGCTCTTTTAATCTGCAAAAGCAACAGTGGGAAAGACTTGGGGCTTAAGACCTACTATGGTGGTGGTCAGGCCTTTAAAGACATATGGCGCACTAATAAGGTGGAAAGCAACAAATAACAAAACGATATGCGGCAAATTAGCGGCGGTTCAAAGAACGGCACGTAAAAAAATACTTTTTTGGGTCTTTTGGTTCACTTCGGACAATGTACGGTCCTCAGTTGACTTCGATAGTCCGTTTGATGTTATATATCTGGAGAGGGAGGATTGCCAAAGAACTGAAATTATCAAATCAAACGATATTGCAATTTTTACAGATGGCTCGAAAACAACAAAGGGAACAGGGGCTTGGATCTTCTCAAAAGACCCAGACCTAAGAGTGTCTATAAGACTACCGGGCACTAGCAGCGTCTTTCAATCAAAGGTTCTGACTGTCCTCAAGGCGGGTGAGTAAATGCAGATGTGGTCGATATGGAATCAACAAACATTAATTCTGATAAGGTCAGGAACTGTCGCACCTGCGCAAGGCTTTATTTGCAATCAGAGTCGAGTGAGACTGTGCTGAGTGCCAGGACACTGCGGTATTGAAGGCAATAAGCAGACGGATGAGCTGGCATGAATAGGAGGGCTACTCAATAGTGGATAGGTTGCTGACATAAAACCTTCCCCTGACTGAGGAAATAACCCTAAGGACTGCCAACCGAAGGTGATCAAGGCTTTGGGGACACACGGTATTAAAAGCTGTATGGCCACTTCTCTCGACTGTAAGAGTTCCAGGTAGTTTATAAAACTATGCAGGGTTAAGCTCAGGATATTTGTAGGAATCCTGACAGGGCATTGCCTCTTGCGAAAACATCCAAAGAGACTCGGACTGTCAGATACAGCCATCTGCAGATTCTGTGGTGACCTGCAGGCTGTTGAGGATACATATACCGCACTATTGTGTGAATGCGAGGCAATCTCACGTAGTCATAGGAAATTCTTAGGGAGACACTTCGTCGAAGCTTTGGAGGAAATAGACTTTAAAGGCGATCATGGATTTTTAAAGGGGAAGTATTTAGGTTTTTTGTCTACCGGTTGAGTTCAAATTCAACCGTTTCCCCAGGGATCGCGATAAGCTCGCTTCCGTGCCTAGTGTTGTGTTGTGACTCTTACATCAAACTCCTGTCTTTACCTAACTTAACCTGCGTACGCGCTAATGCCAAACAACGTCGATCACATTGGGTCCACCGCAACAATAGAACTGATAAAGAATACTTCTGGCGCTTAGTCTGGATAATTGGAAGTCGGTTCACGTCGGCGGCGGTTGCCGCCTAAGTTAAGTAAGTGTAACACTTATACCTTACGATTGAAAAGGTTTCCTTGCCTTCTCGGGACACTCACCATCAAAGAAATTTTCTTAAAAAGACTACAGGGGCTTAGCAGACATTTTGGCGGCCCACCACGCAATTTCAATGGAACTCAATGTGTAGTCTTAGGCGTTATACAGCGCGTCCTCTGTACTATAACAGACGCTCTAACCCTAAAAATCTTGTACCTTCGTTAGAGAAGAGTTTAGGGTGTAATGCACATTGTCAGCCATATTCAACCCAGAAATCCAAATGCAAGCAGATTGGAATAGTTTATCTGACTTTTAAAATCATGAGGAATAAATCTGTTTTTTTTAAATAACAAACAGCTACACCCAAGCATCTCAACGTACTATATAAGTTCACTTTTGCCAAAAGAAATACCATACAAATGCGTAGTCCAACTTTAATGTTTATTTGGGAATTATCAGTTGATACATTCACAACCCAACTAAATGTCAAGAGCTGTGCCAAATTCCAAAGGTATGAAATAGGACAGCCACTAAATATGTATTCAAATAAACACAAACCCCACGTTTACAGAAAAACAACCCAGCGGCAATTCCATGACTCACAAAGTCCTCAAATAGCGATTTCGAATGGAAAACTTAAACTGTTTAACACCTCCACACGCTAATTGTATCCAATTTTGCCACCATTGCCACATCTGTTGACAACCCCATTAGTTTCGGGAACTGTACGGTCCGATTATAACCTCTATATCGCTTATGAAGACATTAATGCGCGCGCACACAATACAATTCATGTACTGCACTCCACATGCGCTCTCATGGTCCCAGCAGCAGCAGCTACACTCGAGAGAGAACAGCATTTAAATCAATCGCAATAAATCGCCATATGATTATTGGGGGGTACTTAGAGATAAATTATATTCGGTCCCCACGCCGCCGCCGGTCCCACCGACCGACCGACCCACAGCGCTCACCACACCACATTACGAATAGAAAAACCGAATAAAAAATAAAGAAAAACCTCTGTGAAGTCTCAACTGCGCTACGACGGTGCAGTGCAAAACGGAACTGTTCCACACACAATGCGCGCCGCAGCACCAGACAGCTTCAAGCCAAGCGCACTCCATTAGCCCGCCAGCTAGACACGTACAAAGTAAATTAAATGCGAACTAGCAACACAGCTAGGCACACACTGAGCGAGCACACCTAGCTCTTTATGTACCTGTTGGCAGATCCGAGATAACCCTTTAAAATATGAGAGCATTTAGATGCCAGATGCGCACGCTTTCAGTTCTATTGTCGCTTACAGTGGGCCAATTGGGTGCGCGGCGTGACGCGACGCAGAGCAGGGGGGCTTTTACGGCACGCCACATACATATATTCGTACTCGTACATGTCGACGCTGCCGGACCATACCAAGTGGTGGTCATCTATTAAACTCACACTTTCGACGAAGATGAAAATCAATTTACCGTACAGAGGTGTACCGTTGGCACAAAACAACACACCGAGACCAAGACCGAGACCTGAGCGCCTGAGCCGCCTCGCAGCGGGCTAGCTGACCGTTTAATTAACCAAATTCTCACATCTCTTCGAAAATGGGGGGAAAATAATGGTGCGCGCATTTTATGATTATAATTGGAAAACAGCACTCTCCACATTAATAGTCCAATAAATATTGGCAATTGCGCGCTGCCCAGGTGTTGGTTGCAGTTGGCGCTGTGTAACACGGTTGCACAAGTGAAAGGATGCGCCGGCCATCGTAACCTTAATCCCTTTGCGACGGGGATCAAGAGATTCTTATCCACTGACATAATCCGCAAAAGAAGAACAACAACAGCTCCGCATGCGCGACTGATCGGTGATCCCAAAAAATGCGCTTAATTGCGAAATGTGATTCCAAGCGGACAACCACGATGATTGCGCGCCGCCGCTGATGACGAGTACGATTGTGGGAATGGGAATGGAAATCGCCAAAGAAATGATTCATTAGCCGACATGTTTCGATCGTGGCTGGCGCTCCGCTGTGGCGCTGTGGCACATTGCATACGCATATGTATATTCGCGGAAATCATCATACGCAACACAACCAATGTTGTTTGTTGCAGATGTGCGCAGCAGCTCCCGCGAATTAATCATAAAATCAATAGAAAGACACGAGAATGTGATCTGGCCACAGGTTGCCACAGGATAATTGCAATTATTAATTCAAAGCGTTCAACTGCTGGTGCTCTGGCTTAGTGGCCATTTCATGGGAATCTAACTCACTGATGCTCTGCCGTGCAGATTAATCAGAGTAGTAGTTACACACATGCGAAGAGCTGGATGATGCCCCGAAGATATGAGTCAATGATTTGTGTGCGAAGTTCCAGTTCCAGCAGAGCATGAGTAGCGTTGACTGCTGAGATGCGGCGAGTAGTAGCAGCGTGCATGAGTCACTGTTTTGTTGTCTGTCTGTAAACATTGTAGACGATGTTGCCAGCCAAATAGGTGGATCTAATTTGCCATTCGGGTGTAGCACCACAGCACCATAGTGCCTAGGGTGGCATACTGTGCAAATTATGAATTGATTGAACCTCTCTTGATCTGATTAGGACAGGCTCATAAATATGTGTTTGATAGTTTCCCAGGGCTACCATTAGTCAATGTGTACATAATTGGCGTACATAGTTGGCACTGTTAATAAAAAGTTAAGTTGTAAACTTAACATCCATTTTAACTAAAAAGAACAGTAAAGTGCAGCCACCATGGGAGGCTGGGATTGGAGAAACCCGTCGTCCCTCAGCACTTGGAAAGAACTCCTTCAATACGCTTTCAGTCGGTCTGGGTGAAAGCTGAAATAGTCACCCTCACTCTATCAAGTTTTTCGGTCCTATTTGCATTAAAAAAAATTAAGCTAAAAGCCCTATTAGTATCGGAGAGTCGAGAGCATTTAATAGTAGCACTTGTTTCTGCTAGAAGAGCGATTGGGAACAAATCGGGCCTTCAACCTCGCACTGCTCACTAGTTTTATGTCTCGATCATTAAATCGTTACGAACGTATGGATTGCTGGACAAGTGGCACAAGCAAGGTTAGGACTTGGACTGCAAATCGGCATATTGCTTTTTCGGGACATTAAAGTTGCATGGACAAGGAAGAGAAAAAAAATGTTTTCGAGTCCCTTGAAAATTTCACTTTCTCTAAATTTGTGCTATTGGACTAGCAGCGTCGAATTTTGGAAACCACGTTTGGGCAGGTGACGTGAAATAACGCCAAACAGCAACTTAATAGCCTTCGTATAGTATGTACAAAGGCTGTTTTTTTTAATGTCGGTGGTCCGGCAATTTAAGGGATTACATGGGTTTATTCGGGGAAAAAATTCTATTTTCAACAATTTTTTGTTTATTTAAAAAATAAAATATTTTTTTTAAACTGTTTACTGTCTTAAAGATACATATTTGAGAAAGAAGTTCTGAAATTTTCAAGGAAAATACATTGTGACGTCCGGAGATCGCTCGGAAAAAAGGTGCGTCCGCGTTGACAGTAGAACTCGTGACATGATCATCGGAATTGAAAAAAAAATCGTCTTTTAGTTAAGACCATAATCTAGAATTTGGAAGATGGGAAAAAAATAAAATTGGATTTTCGGCAAACCTTTTTACAAAAAAATGCAAATTTTCGTAAAATTTGCTCAACTTTTTTTTTTAAATAGTTGTGATTGAAAAAAAAATCCTTCGTCCAAGTCCTCGTGAATTGTATCTCGAAGGCCTGTGTAAAATTTCATCAAGATCGGTTGAGTGGTTTTCGAGAACTTTTGACAACCGACTTTGGTGTTTTCAAAGTTTCGAGAAAAACGCGTTTAAAGTTTGAATATCCTCAAATAAACCTCGTGATTCAATTGAGTGCGCACCATCCCAAGGCATCTCCGAAACTTTTATTCGGAATGACTTAAAAATTTGGGATAATATTCTTGAGGTGTTGTAGAAATTTATAAGACAATAAAAAAAATAGATTTTTTGAAGCTGTGAAACCCATGTAACCCCTTAAACGCCTTAAGAATATATTCCACTAGAAGTTCCATAGTTTTTGTAACAATTAGGCGTAAACGGCCCATACAGGACCTTCACATAAGGCACTGCACCCACAAAAATAGGTGATAAACCTGCTTCCAGGCTTAGCATATATTTTGGCGTCATTCGATTCTTTAGAATCTTAGAAGTTTGTCGACACGACATTCAAAATTTATTCCGGCACAGCATCAAATACTATGTGCAATGTGCATCTCCCTTACGCTAAGTAAAAGAGTATGTTCGATTTCATTAGTTTTTTTTCTCCTGATATGAGGATAGGAGGGCTATGTCATATGCAAGTAAAAGGACCTCCTACAGTCAATTAAAGAGTACAAAAAGAGTTGGACTTAGAGAGCAACCCTGAACACGAGTCAAGCCATTCTTACAACACACCCTCGTCCCAGGTATCCATAAATAGCATACATTCATATACATATTTTAACGACATACCCATGTTTTGGAACTACAAGTAATAAAATATTTAAATTAAACCACAGAGCTGTAGCGATACTTTACGAACAAATACAAAGTAAAATTTCAAAATGCAACCTACTTAAGGAACTTGCACTTGCAAGGAACTAGTACTTAAATAGTACTCTATAGTAACAGATTAATACACTTAAGTCATACTTCAGTCACAATGTTTTTAATTGCTTTACACTGTTTTACAGCAACATATTGACATTTGCAAGCGACACAAGGCCACCTCTTGATGGTAGCTCACAGGCGAGCAGAGCAACATGTTACAGGTCCGTTCCAACCATTAACATATTCCTTTGCATGCTAATCTTTTTTAATGCCGATCTAAAATCCGAGTGTGAAATGACATTTGTTTGCAAGCCATAAAGGGCTTTTAATGTCTCTATTACAGAGGGTAATAAATGTTAATACCCTTCACCGCACACGCACATCAAAGACATAATACCATTTAAGTTGGTATTATCTTTTGTTTACAGTAAACAGATCTATAAGTATCCGTTGTCATAAAATCAGCTGGAATCGCTTGAATGAGAAACTTTACACAATACTGACCGACCGACCGACTGACTAATTTGTTGTACTAATTGCAAATCTAAATCAAAGCAGCTAAACCATTGATGGTCGCATTACATGTGAAATCTCTTGGATTTAATGAGTAAAGAGCGCGGGCATTCACGGCATCGGCAATGCGAATGGGAGGTGGTGATCAATTGCTCCCCGATTGTGTGCGTGTGTGTCTTTGATTGTGCTCACATTTAGCGAAATAACGAAATCAGACATAGTGCCAAACAGCACACAGCAAACGGAGTCAGAGTCACTCACGGGGCCGTAAAGACAAAAGTGAATGTTGTCGCGTCCTAATTATGATGCCACAAGTCGTATAAGAGATCTGCTTCACGGATCTTAGATGTCAAGCTTTAATAAATGGCCCCAGAGTATGTGAGGTGATACAGCCTCAGCCTCAGCCTCAGCCCTGTGTGGATAACACACTGGCGGGGGATGGTACACCGACGACCGACAGCCAGAGCCAACGAACAAATCAACCAACCAACCAACCAACCAACCAACAAACAAACATGCATAATCTCATGAGAGACTTACGATTCCGAGTATTAGCATTGCAAAACTAATCGACAGCAATTATAATTATTACAATTGCGGCTACGATTTTTATTGCTGGCTACTCTCGCCAACCCCCACTACTGTTGCTTTAGATGATAATTAAAATTCATTAAGATGATAAAAACGGATGCATATCGGTGGTTCAATCCCCAATCGGGTGGTTAACGGCCCGATAATCTCAAAATTTGCATGCGAATTACTTGAAAGTTGTCAGTTTTATAGGGGGCAACACTTAGCACACCAACGCCAAGGGTGCTGCTGCTTCTAACGCTAAGTCAAGTCAGATACAGGCCTGCGGAGGCGCGTTCTTTTCCCTCTCTTTTTCTATTTATTTCTCTATCTCACGCTGTAAGTGGTGTCAAGGAATATTTATTGCGATTGGTCGCCCGATCACGATATAGATTTCGATGATATTTTGTAATGTCACAATTAGAACACTGAAAACATCTATACGAATGGTAGTGGCATGGAGTGGTGCGGTAGCTGCACGACATTTGCTGCAGCAGCGCCAGCACATGCTGCTGCTACGGTTACATACTCTCCGGGAGACGATGTTTGCTGTTTTTTTTATCTATAAGCATGGCGAAATTGAGATGTTTCTTACAGTAAGATGGTGCGCAAAACTGTTTTGCAAATAGTATAGTCAGGAATAGTTGCAAACAGTAGCAAGTGCAACAGGGGTGCACGTTTAAATAGCAAAGATAGTGTTAAGGACGACATAAAGTCGTGAAATGATTGGAAGGTTATATCTCGGAGTATGGAATTTATCCTTTGCAAGGCAATCTAACGTTCACATAAATATATTTCACAGCTTAACACGTTTATAAGAAATGTTGGTATTCGAAATGGACTCGAATGTAGTGCTTGGCCTTCTTAAAACACTGGAAAATATTTGCGTAAGAAAGTTCATGAACTATGATCGAGTATTTAATCACTCTTGTTTGGCCTTTGGCCAAACGAAGGTTGAGCGTTTAATCGTGTTCAAAGCTCTTAACTTATCTGTAGTTTTAACATTCAAGTAGTCTATGAGTGAAGAGGCGATGAAAGTTTGCCGACTTTAACTTAGTTTTGGTATTCATCAGTGTGAAACGCACCCAGGTAAATCTAGCTATCTATAAAGGAATCTTTAATATATTTATATTTAACTGTTCGTCCGAAAACAGGCTTGTTGTAATGAGCATCCCTGGACTGTCGGGTATTACGGTGGAATAGAACTCGAGAGCAGACTATCGATAAAACAATCCTGGCAGGTGTCTCCAAATATATAATTAGTGCACTGGACCACCGTTGTAGTCTTGGATCGTTGAAGTCTTTTTGCGAATATATTGCACCAGATTAGAAGGGGTGAAATACAGGGTTTTTCAACAGGGACGCTACGAAAGTAAAGCGACAGGGACAGAAAACGACGCCATATTTCTTGCCGCTCTTTTGACATTTCTCTTCAGTGAGGTTTGCCATTTCATGATGGAAAGATACACGAGCCAACAACAAAACAACAACTACCGAAATTCGGAGTCAGTGGCCTCAACGTTAAGAGCGCTACGTCCAATTTATGGTCGTCATAATCGTCCTAGCAGATCAACAATTGAGCATCTAGTGGAAAAATTTGAATCCACAGGCACAGTATAAAATGTTCCCGTGCCAGTGAGACAAAGAAGTGCCCGTAGTGTCGAGAATATTGCTGCCGCTGAGGCTTCAGTTGAAGAAAGCCCAAATGTGTCTCTCACACGTCGTTCTCAAGCATTGGGCATCTCTGTGACGTCATTGTGGCGAATTTTGCGAAAAGATCTTGGCCTACATCCTTACAAGATGAAATTGACGCAAGAACTGAAGCCGCTTGACCACCAGAAGCGTCGTATGTTCGTGAATCGGGCTGAGCAACAACTTGAAAATGATTCGGATTTTCATCGAAAAATCATCTTCAGCGATGAGGCTCATTTCTGGCTGAATGGCTTCGTCAATAAACAAAATATGCGGTATTGGTCAGGCAGCAATCCACACGTACTCCATGAGTCATCATTGCATCCCGAAAAAATTACGGTTTGGTGTGGTTTATGGGCCGGCGGCGTCATTGGGCCGTACTTCTTCCGTGATGATCAAGACCGGCACGTTACTGTGAATGGAAATCGCTACAGGCCCCAATTGGATGATATGGACTTGGAGGACATGTGGTTCCAACAGGACTGCGCCACAAGCCACACAGCGAATGTCACAATCAATTTATTGGAAACCAAATTTGGAGAACGTGTTAACTCACGAAATGGTCCAGAATTGGCCGCCTCGGTCGTGCGATTTGACGCCGTTAGACTATTTCCTGTGGGGCTATGTCAAGTCTATGGTCTATGCCAACAAGCCAGCGACGATTCGACGATTGATGAACTTCTTACGAATATCGAACGTGAAATTTCAGCAGTATCGACCGATTTTTGCTTGAAAACCGTCGAAAATTGGGTTCAGCGTCTGGACTTCTGCAAGCGTGCCCGTGGTGGCCATGCAAAATAAATCGAGTTCCATACATAATGGCATCGAACGTACTTTCACAGGAATAAAGAATTTCATTGATATCCAAAACAGTTTTTGTTTTATTTAAAAAAACTTTTGTAGCGCTTTTTTTGAAAAACCCGATACTTCTTATATCGCTTAAGGGGTTAGATGGGTTTATTCGGGGAAAAAAAGTTATATTTTTAACAACTTTTTATATATATAAACATTTTATTCAAACTTTTTACTGTCTTAAAGATATACATTTGAAAATGAATTTCTGAAATTTTCAATTTTCAAAAAAAGGTGCGTTGACAGTAGAACTCGCGACAGGATCATCGGAATTGAAAAAAATCGTCTTTTAGTTAAGACCATAATCTAGAATTTGGAAGAAAGGATAAAAAGAATATTGGATTTTTGGCAGACCTTTTTACAAAAAAATGCAAATTTAGATAAAATTAGCTCAACATTTTTTGTGATTCAAAAAAAAAAATCCTTCGTCCAAGTCCTCGTGAATTGTAGCTCGAAGGCCTGTGTAAAATTTCATCAAGATCGCTTAAGTTGTTTTCGAGAACTTTTGACAACCGACTTTGAAAACACAGTTTCGAGAAAAACTCTTGGAAAAAAAAGTTGGGCTAACCTCAAATAAGCCTCGTGATTTAATTGAGTGCGCACCTTCCCAAGGCTGTATATCCGAAACTTTTATTCGGAATGACTTGAAAATTTAGGACAATATTCTTGATTAGATAATAAAAAAGTTGTGAAACCCATGTAACCCCTTAAGTAAACCTAGTAGAGCTGTGTGAATCGTTCAAATTTAATGATCGAATGATTCATGTATTGGTTGACAAAATTAATTGGTCATTTCAATCAATCATTCGATCAAAGATACTATATAGTCTTGCTTTGCTCCGTTGAATTTCATTAGTTTTTGGCAACATCGAACATGTGTTCATTCTAACGAATGTTGTCATTAACGCACATACGACAATGAAAAGTATTTTGAATTCGTGGATAATGCAGAGTATTAATATAGTTTTGCATTTATGACAGAAGACAGCATGGCATTTTGGAAGCATTAAATAACTGTGTTGAAACGAATATGAGGAGCTGCGGTAGCTGTCATCAGCATAGGAATGGATTGAATAAGAAATGACAGACAGGAGATAGATTATCGATGCAAATGAAAAAGAGAGTCGGAGACAACATAGTGCATTCATGAGCTGAGTTGCAGACATGAAACCGTGCAAAACAACTTGAATTGAACTGCTTGATTCCGAACTCTATCAAATGTTTGGTGAAGAGATTGGTTCCACTCTTCGGTTAGATAGGTCATCAAATCACCAGTGGTACCTGTTGTATACATGCATCGTCGAATCGACGACGGCACCATTCATGGTGATAATGTATTTGACCTTTGTACCAAACATTTTGAAAGTTGATTGCTCTCTTTTATTTAGTTCATCATGCATAGATAAAAACTACATAGATGGTTTTTTTTAAATAATATTTACTTCTAAAATAGAATTTTCACAGATATATATTTTATTTGGCAAAATTTACAAAACAACAACGTGCGTCGATTCGACGAAGAATGTACTTTCATATATATTTCATGACCTAACGATTTATCAGCGCTTCTATGTGCTTGACGTAGGGGGAGAAAGATTCGCATTTTTTGGTACGGGCTGAAGAAATTCTTTTTTTCAGAAATGACTACAAGATTTTACTACCAGTGGGACTATGCAGCATTTTTTGCAGCAATTTTTTGGTCGTAGGAATCATTTCTGGCTCGTTTTAACTTTTCTCGGTTTTGCTTTGTTGGGTGAGCCCTAAATGGTTGAAAACTTGTCTCTTTAACCCTGGTAGCTTCATCACGATAGAAGATCCATACATGACAACGCTGCAGCGTAAAACTAGGTCACCAAGGGAAGGAGAAGCCCAGGAAATCCATATAATAATTTTCATGCCAATTTACTGTCCTTTGCACTAGTCACTGATTTGTATAAACATTGAGATGCCCAGTGATGTGACTGTGACTACACACCAATTGTGTTTATTTTACCTCCTCGCGGTAACCACCGGTTACTGGTCTTGTCTAACCGGTCGAGACTTGCTAAACTTATAAGCGCGAATGTTGAACAAGAAGAGAATGGCAACACACTATAATGCGCTGTCTAAGATGACTGGCTGTTGAGTATCAGAAGTCTATATGAACACCTCAGAAAGAGAATGTACGGCGGATGAATTCACTAGATTGAATCAACGGCTACGCCAACGGTCATTATGGTCAAGGTCAGTAAGACATTTTCAGGACTAGTCAGGGTTGTGGAAAAAGATGGTGGCGGATAGGAATATATATATTTTTTCTTAGCTTCAAGATCGAGGCAACTTATAAGCATTTTAAGCTTACAGCGCCATCTACATTGGAGTACAACAATAAAAAATTATATATTTTAATTTTAGTTAATGGATGGTGTCTATAGCTGCTAATAAAAGCTCCAATCTTCGATATTATTTAATGACCATATAACCATAATAGTGACATACATTCACGTTATACATAGAAAATAGCGCCATCTAGACTTAAGTACGGATTGATAATATTACAATTACAATACAGAATCGAGGCTAAATGTAGTGCGAGTAAAGGGGCCTAAAAAGCGGCACAACATAAACCTTAATAAAGTAAGTGCGACATTTTGTTATACGCTGCAGACAAATAAGAAATTGAAAATGAAAATTAGTGGCAAATAAGTTTGTAATAAATAAAAGTTAACTTGTGAATTATTTTACATAATTAATCACAAAGAAGTGTTACGTTAGAACAAAATATGTACTGACAGAGAAAAAACGAAAAACTTGGTTATATGTTAAATTTGCAATTAAGTCAAAATCGCTTAGAACGACATTCTCTAGGACCTTTGGTTTATATACGAAGAAGTTCGTAGGTTTCGACTGAATTAATATCAAATAATAAATAACTATAAGTATTTTCCCACAAAATATTTTTATTTCCTTTGCAATGAAAGCAATCTGCCATTTCAAACCGTTGAACAATGAAGTAGGCCGCTGTATAGAAATATCTTCTGACTTTAAATAGTAAATGTTTTTTTGGATAGTAAAACTAATTTCTTTTAACACGGGCTAGACCGGGCATTCAGCAACTAATAGAATAATATTAGATGTATTTAAACATTTTTTCAGAATTGAAGCGGTAGTCATGTATAGAGAGAAAGAGAGTTTTAAGGCAAGAAGAGAACCTGCGTCAAGTCAACAAGGATACATTTCAGCTATAAGAAAAAGAGCTTAAGAACAGCTAGGCCGCCGTCTCTGCAGACCAACCTGTAGAGCTCTTCAACCAAGAATGTGAAGTTTTAGAAAAGCGCTAACACCCAATGACTTGACCAGCATCTCCATATGCCTCACTTACAAAGAAACTTTACTTTATCTTGTCTGCCAAATGTAGCACATAAGATCTTATTCAACGTACAATCAATTCTGCAACACCCACTTAGGAACGTATCAGTGTGGATTTCAGCCCATCAGATGGACCGGAGGATACATTTTTACTCTACAATTCCAGTCGAGTCACACCATATGTTCCGCATCTGATAGCATTCATTATCAGGACAAACAAACAAGTATCTGTTCATCGCCTGGGCAAAACGTAACTGTTAATGTCTGTTACTTCGAGGAGTTTATCTACCTCGGGGTTAACATTAACTCTACGAATGACATCTTAGTAGAGATCTGGCGAAGAATTAACACAAGAAACTGTTGCTACTTCGGTTTGAGAAAACAAATCCGTTCAAAACTTCTTACCCGTAGGAACAAATTTTAGCTCTAAGGACACTTTTGAGAGAAAAATTCTTAGAAAAATATATATCCCAAGGAGGTGCGAGGAGGGCGAAAGGACAATAGTTTTCTAGCCAAAAAAAACATTCGCATCATAGCCCCGACAAGGCAGTGTGCATGAGACTAGCCATAAATCTGTTGATGAACACAACCTTTAAGTTCTCTGGTTTGTGATGAATCAATCAAACAAATATCGGGATATCAATATATAACTTGCTCCTTCTCATGCACAGAAACATGCACAAATCTACAATTTAAAAATTTAAGATTTCAACAGAAACCTTGTGGCGGACCACACCAGATCTCTGTTTTGTCACCTCGCAAATGATAAGCACATTTTTATTATTTTTTTTTTCGCAACATAACTTTTTTGGATCTTTTGCCAAAATTGTTGGACTGAAAAAAAATAAAAAAAAAAAAAAAACCTGCCTTTCACTTTACGTGCAGCCCATCAGTTAATCAACGATTGGAGAAATTATCGTGCTGTTCCTCGGAAACACACACAAAATGACTAAAACAACGCACTTAATGCCCGTTTGGTGTGATTATAACGCATTAATAAGTTTTGCTTTCAAATAAATTATCCATGAAGATGAAGCACGATTCGCATCCCATTCGAAAGCCATTTGAGGTGGAGCAGCAGCAGCCACAGTGATTTTGGCCTCGCCATAGCCACAGCCACAGCCACAGCCGCCGCAGCCAACACCAACAAACCACGCACCGGCAGCGATTTATTCGCAACTTGGCATTTGTAATTTTCACTTTGCAATTGCTTCAATCAAACTACCACCACCGACATTGTTGTTGTTGTTATTGTTCCTTTTTCGTGTGTGATTTTGTAAGACATCATGAGCACTTCACGATCACGCACCGCGACGCGACGCATCTCCACATGACGATGGTACTACATACAATAAAGTGCGGCCGGCCATTAAGTGTAAGTCGCTTCGCGTCGCGTCTATGAAAAAAGCAATAATAATCGACCGAAAGCCAAGTGCGTGCGAGATGCGGTTTGGGGCATATTCATAAATCCATACACACACACACACACACACACAAACAATACATCCATAACTGCAAGCACTCATGTGTCATGTCCATATTTAATAATTTTTTTACGAGCCGCTGATGATTTTTATGGCACCTACGGGCCATGCTATAACATTGTTGTGGCGAATGCTATAGCTATTGCAGCAGCATTGAAAAATAATCATATTAATTAAAGTAATAGTACGGTAGTGTATGTATTATGTGAGCGATGATAAAGAGTGATCCATTAATCCAAGGAATGCTGTTGCGATTTCCCCCAACAAAAGTGTGCTTCCTACTCGCGTATATACATTCATATCGCCGCATGTGTGTGGAACGTAATAAATTGCAATGAAATATAGAAACGGTATCTATTTTATGGGTTGATAATGAATTGCTACGCTATTTTAATGTCAAAATAGGATTTAAGAAATCCACCATTGGGGACAAGAGTGCAGCGAATAGCTATGTCCATAGTAAGCAACTATCGGTCGAATACCTCGAAGCTATGGAGAACATGGAAAACAACACAATCAACATTATTGATGCAATTACGCTACAAGTGAAACAATTTACTGACAATTTCGACAATAGATCCGTAAATGCAGTGGATGGAAGAATAAAGGAAAATAAAGTGGCTTTCAAAGCTTGGTCAAAGTGAGCCTCTAATAATATAGTTAAAAAGCTCGATTTGAAGTGGAATACAGTCGTTGCAAAAGTATCGCCCAAATTCAAACTAAGTGGATGGAGATTCTGTATCAGGAGTTGGAGGAGGTTTCTTCTTCGCCTGCTGATAGGAACCAAGTAACCCACGAGCTTCGACAAAACACGAACAAGGGAACAACAATTTTCAAGATTGCCGCACAGAGAAGAACAAAATTCGTTCGTCGAAGTTCATTAACAATGCTCAAGGCCAACTGCTCGTGGACGACGAAAAAATTGTGCCCAGGTGGCGGGAGTATTGCGAGCAACTTTTAAACGAACAGTTTCCTCGGCTTTATTTTCCAGCAGCCGCCCCCAACAATGAAGAATTCACTGACATAACAGTCGAAGAAGTTGGAAAAGCGGTCAAGAACTCAAAAAAGAGAAAAGCGGTTGGGTCGGATGAGATACCCAGTGAGTTCTGGAAAAAGATGCGAGACATCGGGCTTAGATGGCTCATGATTCCTATCTCCTAAATCATGAGAGGTGATCCAATGCCCAATCAGTGGAGGGAAAGTTATCTTCTTCCTTTGCACATAGGAAAGGGAGATACGCGAAACTGTGATAATTACCGTTCAATTACACCATGAAGATTGTTGAGCGGGTATTAGATGGCCGCCTAAGACAAATAATTTGTCGCGGGTAAATCAACCACAGATGCAATCCAAAGTATAAGGATCATAATCGAAAAGCATTTTGATTCCTTAAAGGATCTGCCTATGATTCTGGTTGAATTTGAAAAAGCATTCGATAGACAACCAAGAGATCTGATATGGGTACCGCTAAGACGTCAGATGTCAGATGTCTCGCAGGAGTCACCGATGAATTTCCAATAAAAGTCGGTGTTCACCAGGGAAGTATCTTATGTCCTTTGCTCTTTATTACGGTCCTAGATTATCAGCTAGAGGGAAAAGTGACGGATCCTAAAGTACATCAGTTATTCTTTGCTGACGTTGGAGCCATCATACGTGCTGATCAGTGTCATTTTCTGTGACCGAAAAATGTCCCCTAAACTAAAAGGAAGGCTCTACACCGCAGTGCGTCCCGCGCTCACATACGATTCACAATGCTGGACAATGTACAAAAATTATGAGGGCAGGTTGACAGCAGCTGAGATGAAGATGCTTCGCATGACAGCAGGAGTAACAAAGCTTGATCGAATTAGAAGTTCCAGAATCCGAGGAAGTCTTCGCATCAAAGAACCCATCTCAAGAAAACTGGAGCACGACCGACGCAGTTGGTATTATCTTGTTCAAAGGAGGGATCCTACGAACCCCGTCAAAAAGGCAATGTCAATCAACGTCCCTTACAATCGCGTAAGAAAGGCAGGCCTAACAACTCCTAGATCACACAAATGCAGAAACATCAGCATTTGATTAACCTCAATGATGAAGTGATGCAAAATCGGGAGGCCTGCAGATCTTTTTTGAGGTCGAACCGGCGAACCCCACAGGGAGACCAGTGGGAATACAGTGTAGTGGGGGGGTTATGATCACTATAATCCTGATCACAATCTCGTCCTTAAATGGCGAAAAGAAGTTGAGTGGATGGAAGACCAGGCGAAGCCTTGTTGTCAGATCATCAAAACATCAGGTTTGACAGATGTAAGCCTTAAATATTATATATCATCCCACGTCGACGGGGATGTAGCCCTAAGTAGTCACAAACTTGCTTAGCTAAGGAAGAACCTAAGACAACCCTTGATTAAAGCTGAACAAACAAAAAGGTTCGCTTCCACGAAATAAGACTCGGAATTGAGACGATCTAAGCACGGTGCTGCGATATTATTACTCGCAAGTATGTATTTAGAAAACGATCGATTGCGATGTATCTGATACACTTACTGATTTGGCCGAAATTCTACAACCATCGCCACTGAAAGCAATATGTTCTCTTTACAATTGCTGAACAGTTCTAAGAAAACAGCTTTGTCTACCAGCCTATAACACCTCTTGAAATTTTGACAGTTATTGGTACCTAAAATAAATCGAGCTCGTGTGGTTCGGATGGTATTTCAAATTGTATTTAAAAAATTCTATTCTAAATGTTCTAGTTCTAGTTGTACCACTGTTTAAAATGGGTTCCGCTGCTGATATCTCTAATTATCGTCCCATTTCACTTCTTCCTGTCTTTAGTAAAAGTAGGATAATGAGGTTTGTAAGTGCTAATGCGTTTTTTAGCCCAGTTAAATTTGGATTTCAGAAAGAGAAATCGACTGAAGATGCACTTTTACAATTTTGCTCAAGGCCTTCGATATGGTTGACCATAACTTCCTGTTGAAGACATTCTGGACTGGTTTAGATCATACCTTGGTAACAAATCGCAAAGAGTGAACTTGGATGATATAAGGAGCGAATTTAATTTCTTTAACTTGGGTATACCCCAAGGCTCAGTCTTAGGACCTATTTTCTTCCTAATTTACATTAAGTCACTATTTTCACTTAACTTTAAAGATACATCAACTGCTGTTGCGGACGATGTTGGGTTTTCATATGGTTGCGATTGTCCTTTGGATCTTATTTCGGACATTAACTGGGATTTTAACCTGCTGAGAAACTGGATCGCTGAACAAAATTTTGTAATAAGTTCCAATACTAAAATTATGTTTTTCAGTTTGTCATCGACACCCAAGATGGAATCCAATTATGGGTCTAGCTGGTATACTCCGTCCTTTTGTAGCAGCATAATTTGTAGTACGAGGTGTTTTTTAATAGAAAAGTAGATGAGTTTAAATATCGGGGGCTTACCATTGATTCTAGGATGAGCTTCTTGAATCATGTGGAAACCTTAAGGAAGTATTTCCGAGGCAAAGACACCGCAGAAAATTTCTATGCGAATGTCCTGCCTTTATGATGAACAGCTCATTGAAGTCAACCCATCCGAGACAGAAATCCTGCTGTTTACTAGGAAAAGGATAATTTCAACATTCAAGGCAACAAAAATGGGAGGGAGTGATCTAAAGATGTCCAAAATACCTGGGCGTTATTTTAGACTCCAAACTTAACTGGAGATAGAATATAGACGACCGCATTAAACGGGCATATGTGGCATTATGTGCCTCTCGCAAAACATTCTGCAGTAAGAGGAGGCTTAAACCACACAGCTGTGGACAAGCATATAAGATATCTCGATATAAGAGAACGATAGTCACGCATGCAGGAAAGGAAAATTCACTTAGAGTTTAGTTTTAGAGTATTGGAGCCAAACCTTTGGATTTGAGACATTCAGGAATCTCGAATTATTACCTTTCCCTCTGGAGAAGTGTCGGTGCCGGTCTCCTCAAGGAGGAGTACGCAACAAAAATCTAGCTAGGGCCGAGAATGTTGAACCTGGCTACAAAACAAGAGGCTTCAGTTGCCAATCTAGGTGCTAGGTGCAGGTACGCCCAAAACAGCACGAGCTGAACATACTTGACTCAATTCCCTGACACTGGTTACTATACTGTTTGGGAAATTGAGATAGAAATATTGAACCGTGAGAGCTGGTGTCCCGACACTAGACCACAAAAGTCTGGTCAATAGATAAAAAATGGAATCTGGAGTTGGAGCTGGCATCATTGGATCCAAAATCAATGTCTCTTTATGTGTCCCAAACTATAACAGGCTAAAATTCATGCCATTTCAATCTGCACTAAATTAAACATTTAAAACTGTAGCAAAGGCGGCAGCTTGTAACTCTTTTTAGATTGTTTGAGGATTGTAGCCAACTTCTACGATAGCAAAATGATCTGAAACTTCTGTCCAGGAACAATAAGGTTGACCTTTAATGGGTTTCCTGGTCACCAGTGAATTGGAGGCAACGAATCAGTAGGTGAACTAGCAAGAGCTTATAATTACTATATAAATCAAGGACAGCAATACAAATCAAAGGACTAAAGGCGCTTACTTGATGCACACATACATTGAATGGAAATTTCATAAGTTTAGAGATAAGAGTCATGAGCCAGCTGAATGTGTCCTATCATTTTCGAAACTTATAGGGTATTTCGTTCGACCCTAAGCTTTTTAGAGAAAATTTGATCACAAACCAACCAACTTGATGATAATGTCAGTTACTTGAGTAACTGGAGTGTACTGCCGACACCAGTGCAAATCTTTTTCGTCATTCCCAAGAAGTTGGCCTTAAGCTCTGTTAATGAACTTCGGCGATCGAATTTTCTGAGTATTTTTCCTTCAACCACCTTTAAGGTTGTTACAACCCTAGTTCAGGTTATCCAAATTTTTGTCGAGACTTTTGCAAAGCATGCGGGTCCGAACAACACTTAAGTGTTCATCTTAAGTTCACTAAAGACTTTAGGTGAATTAACGTCGCCTATTTATGTCAGGCCTAATCTGCAAATGCTTGATTTATGATGCAAAGTGCTAAAAAGGCCTCAAGTCAGCTATGCAATGCACAATCAATGTAATCCACTGTATCGCAAAGTCGTTAGCAAGTTGAGAAACAAGTCGAATCTAATATCTAAGGAATTTGCCTTCGGTATCAAATCTTATGCAATACTCGTCATCAATAAGTTGACTTGGTCTGCCCTCGTGTTCGAACATAATCGCTTTTTAATTGTTCCCCATATACTTATCCATTTCCTATTTTGAATTGCAAAAATACAACCATCACTTGAACACATTAGCCTACGGATGATCGATCCTCCGCACATATTCTATATGAATTAACATCGCGCTCAAGTCGCGGACAAGTCCACACCATGGTTGTTACTCCAGAAATTGATGAGCAGCGATTCGTCGCGTTGCAATCCTGATCGCGATAAGTCTTATAGGTGTCTGCGCAGATCGACCGACCAACGGACCAACCAAACGGCCGTCTTGTCTAATCTAAACAACGACTAATTGCCATATTTGCTGGAACTTCGAATAGGCGCTTTCGCAATTAACTCCAATAACAAGTCTATGATAAACTTGGTAATTAATTGTGCTTAACCGGTGCGCGGTGTTGTGCCTGGTCTTTGGACTTTAAAAGTCTACAATGAATATGTTTCGTGTGTGTGGATGGATGGACTGCTGCGGTCGGCCGGGCCGGGCCGGCTGCTTGACTGGCATGTCTGTATTAGCCCCCAGAGGTGTGCCCGCAAAGTTTAAACGGTATTTGTTTTTTTTTTTCATACGTTTGTTTCGGATGCAGGCCGAATTTTTTTTTCTGTTTCATTCAGGAGGAGCAGCTGTGGTAAGAGTTGTATTTGCATGTGATGAAAGCGCGACGCATCAAAAGATGAGGAAGACAAAATAAGTTTCTTCAAAATCAAAGACAACCAAAAATCCGATTCCGGATGTGTTCTGTCCAACCCTTCCCATTTATATGAGTCGTTAATGACCCACTTGAGAAAACTACTGCATGAGAAGCAACACCAAGATGTACCACACTCTCCGTCTCAGGTGCCCGCGAATGCAATGCAAAAAAGAAAAAAAAACAATTTTTCATTTAAGCGGAAAATCATTTCAAGGCGCATTTATCTGGCGACAAGACGGACGCGGTGGCGCGAATATTATTATTTAGTCAGCCAACTGTAAAGCGGCTCCATCCATACACTGGCTCTACAATTACTTCATTATCTTAAATGGCTTTTATTGCCAACAACAACTCTGACGATGACGGAAAACGGCAACGGCAATGGCTGTACACGACGCGACGACCAAGTGCAAATACTCATATCCGATTCCCCCAGCTTCGCATGTACCTACTTGCGAAAGGCGTTAAAATTCATTATGGAAATCTCGAGTACTACTCCGGTATGGTGGAGCAGCAGCAGCAGCAGCATTGACCACCGCCCGTCACTCCTCCCCCATCAGAAATCACACTGTGCGCCGCCGTAGCCGCCATTCACTTGTTCATGAGTGCCGCACCGTTGTCGGTCGCCCGCCGTAGTACCATACCATAAAGCATTACGGTGTTTTCTTGTTTTGGCAAGTCCTGCTTCGGTGCTAGTGGTAGCGGTGTGTATGTGCGCGAGAGTAGCCTCATCTTGGTGACCTCTCCGCGTCGCCCGAACGGAACTGGCCAAACAAAAGCTATAGAGTTTGTTTGACTGTATGTCTGTCGGTCGTAGAGCGCGGTGCGCTCGTCATTTATGAGCAAAGTATAATTATTGCAATTATCGTTACTAAATTTGGAGTACAACCTGTGTAAGCTGCTGCTGCTGCTGCGGCTGCTCTCTCGTTTTGATGGCGGAGTGAAGGTCTGTTGCACAATAAGTGAATTCGATTGCAGTCGCAGATGCTGCCACTGCCACCACCGCCGCCGCCGAATGGATGGTACACGCGCACAAAGTGAGAGTGGTGGTGGCGTTACCGCTTCTTTTTTTTTTTGGGGCCACTAATGAAAATCGAAAGGAGGAAGCTGAAAAGCTAAAAAGCTGCTGCAAAGCTGATGCCGCAGAGCTACTTATTGCCAAAATGCAATGGAGGATGGGTGTAACCAAACATCACCGAGATAATGAGACCATGCGCGTGATCGTGATTCATGTCCTCGGCGGTGGCGGCGGGTTATGGAGACGACTTTGTGTGATGCACCTGCGGTATAGTAGGTAGACGATGTTACGGAATGGAAAGGTACATACATATATGCTATATGTACATACGAGTGTTTGTTGGCCTGTCACCGTGTTTTGTTTTGATGGAAAGCAATCAGTGGTAATTCGTGAGGTGAATGAGGAGTGAGCATGACTTGAATTAAACGCTTAGATGGCAGAAGATGTTTTTGATTGCATACGGTATGACTACCTACCCGTTCGTTGTACTATCCGGAATAACTTGTTGAATGCTCGATTTTAATAACTGTTACTTCTTACATCTCGCCACAATCCGGCTAAAACTAAAAAATTGCCACGTGCAGGGCTATGGGCTAATGAATGTATGAATGCAGACTTGAAAGGATTCTATTGATTGACGGTTTAATAAAAATGAGTGCTTTCAGAGACAAGTGCTTTGCACAGTAATCGAGATCGAGAGACAAATGAATGAGTGAATACTAACAATAGGCAACTATCAATAGTGAATGGTAAGACTAAAACATAAAATTAGTGGTTATGACTTACTTACTTAGATCTCGACACGGTTCGCCGTTATTTTTGGATCACCACTTAGATTTCTGCGCACTTGCAGTTAATTTTACGTGTGCACGACACCTAAGTCGGGGTATTCCTTTATTGTGTTCAACTTTAGCGTTGGATCGTTGGTTATTTCGGGGGGGTTAGTGTATGTTAGTAGCAGCCGTCTTTGACTATTGACAAACACTTTTGAAAACATGCAGATAATTTAATGTCCAGAGACATTTCTATCAGCCTAACAAAACTGGCGTGATGAGCTTCCCTAATTTCTTGTCAAGGTCCTCTGAGTCCTAAGACAAAGAGAATTTTTCTGTAACGTCAAAGGTCTCGACGAAACAGTTATGAAGCAGGCGTTTATTCTTCATCATCGTTTTGCAGAATGTGATAAGCTTCAAAAACACGTGGCTCTGTACAGCTTTAAAATGAATAAACAACCTTGAATCTACTTCTTGGGATAAATGGAATAGATAAGATTATCTCTGCAGCGTAACCCGATTGCCGTAAAAGGCTACTTAACATTAAGGCGAGCCCAGAAGACACTATAACAAGGACTGCTGAACCTTCTTTGATGGCAAAACCCACAAGCGAACTTGTAGAAATAGTGTCACTCATTTGGTGTTGAAGATAGACCCACCTCACTCCTATGAGATTTTTTTCATAACATGAACCAATGAATCCGATACCATAATAAGTGTATCCCAAAGCGTCTGCTGTCATGTTATCGCTCATAAGTCATCTACCGTGTTGCTGTTGTTGTGACATTAAACAAGAATTCTACCGATAACCCCAAATGTCAGACTGAGAGTGCATGTATTTAAGGACCTGCCCCGTAATCAAATCGTATCCAGAAGCTTTGTTTTTCATACCGCAGTTCAGTCAGCGATACAGTTTTTATATTAAAATTGTCTGGTATCCAGGCTAAGACCGTGTCTTCAATTAGCTATTGACCATCAAAGGACTTAAATGTTCCTTCTAAGTGCTCGGCAAATATGCTGGCTTTTGCTTTTTCTCCTTTCGCCCATTCCCCATTATCTTTTCTGATAGGAGGGGTTTGCGTTTTTTTAACTTTTTATTCCTTTTCATAGTTTTCCGGAGTGAGTAGTTCGAACTCCGCAGTGAGACCTTCAAGATATGAAGAGACTTCGCAATTTTAAAAGTCCTAAATCGATCTCTTTAGAGTGCTCCATAGGTTGTTGCCAATTTTTATTCGCTTTTATTTTCTCTCATGATAATTCTGTTATTTCCCAAGAATATTTTATTGCGCTTTTTGCTTTTGTTATCCTTTTGTAGGGAAAATTAAATACGTCTAAGATCAACTACGTCCCCTTAGACAATAAGACTTGTATTATATTTGAATATTTTTCACTTTCCTTAAACTCTTAAAAATTTTTACAATATTGAAGTAAAGCTAAGTTTATTTGCAAAATATGTCGGGCGTTTTAAAAAAAATGCTTGCACACAAAGGAGTTAATCACACCCACGGAGGCGTTTTTAAATAATTTACATTTTGACTTCGTGAATTTGCTCCAATCTCCGGCCTATCGGAAATTTCTCCGGGTTGCCAGGTTTTAGATGTTTATAACTTCCATAGACCCAGCATTCATTTACAGAGATAAATAGTTTGGCGGCATTAAATGTAAAAAGAACAAAAAGGAAATGGGCGCATATCCCCACCAACTCCACCCACATTTCACAATTAGCCTTCCTAAATGTCAAAAATATCCATGCATGCATTACAACTAGGGTTACCAACAGGAGTATTTTAGCCCGGATTCTCCGAGATTTTCCCAATAGTGTAATTGAGCGCATTTCAAGCTACTTTTGCCTACTGCACCGCTGCAGAACGACCGCTGATTGGTTGAAATGGGTTGATTACGAAAAAGGGGGTTTTATTGACGTCTTAGGCAACAAACTTATACTCTACTCACACTGCACTGTTATCTGATGTTTCGCGAAAACTCCTGAAATTACCATCCTCGTTGATGTCTGGGGTTTCGATGAAACCTTCTCAAAATCTGGTTTTTAACACATTCTACAAGTTCCACAAAGCAGTTGGCAAGTAGTTGAAAGATATTCAACTGTGTTAGAATTCAACTGCGAGTCACCTTGACTTTTACTTGAACGTCCATCACGGCAAGTATTGGAACATATAAGTAGGCATTGCTGACCTATATTTTTGAACGCAATATTTGTATATTAGCTCTAATTCGCGATGGCTGACTGAAACGTCAAGCAAATCCCAGGTAGTGGTCGAAAAAATGTCAAAAAAATCTCTTTTCATTCAGGTTGGGGTAGCGATAAACCTCACACATCAACGACGTTTTGAAACGGAAAACTCCAATTTCTGACAGCAATCTTAATTAATTGCTTACTAAAAATTCTATCTCCGACAAATTTTCTATAAAATTTAAATTAGAAAGTTATATGTAGGAAGCAAAGAATTTTTTAGAAATATTTATTTTAAATAAGAAGTTACAAACGTTGATTGTTTTTTTAGTTTAGAGTAATCATGCCATCAATTTTTTAAGAAAAAACAGGAAGAATCAAAGACATTTCTTCAATTCACAGGTTTTAATATTCAAAAAAACAGTATTTACACAGGATAATTATAAATTTGTGAATATTTAACTTAAACCATACTCTTCGTCAATGGTATCTTTATCTGATCCTTCTGCCATTCGTTCAATAATTCGAGCAATAATTTTTGACATATCCGAACTCTTTGTGCACTTTTGCGGAATTTTCGTTCGCGGAGTTAAGTTTTGAGATGTTTAATTTGTTCATTACAAAATCTACATCTTTCCATTCTGACTCCTTACGTAACTTTGTTCGAATAAATTTTCAACTCCATGATCGGACCTGCCCAAAAGTAGATGTACTCGCACACATCGTCCGAAGAATCAAACCAATTGAAAACAGAATATAAGAAATATATAACGGGTGATCCAAGTAGAGATACTTTTTTCAATAGCCTTCTTTGACAGATCACGTGTGAGTCGTGTGATGCTGTCATGTTATTTTTGTTTAGTATTGTTTGGCATTTCATAATGGAAAGACTTACGCGTGAACAACGTTTACAAATTGTTCAACTTTATTATGAAAATTCACGTTCTGGGAGGAATATGTTTCGTGCACTTCGCTCAACTTATTGTCAACATAATCGGCCTACTGAGCGTACTATTCGCAATACCATCACCCATTTTGAGACCCAGCATTCATTATTGGATAATATTCGACCGAATAGACCACGTCTGTCTAAACGTGCAAAAAGGTTCACGACGATTGCTTGACATTTCGTTTTGGAGCAAGAAATATTTCTCATTTTAAAACATTTTCGAAAAATTTGAGTAGCACAATCGGCCGATTTAAAACTGTTATTTGACTTGATAATATGAAAAACACAATCAATGTAGCTTCAATTGCAGCTGTGGCGCCATCAATTGTTGTAGTGAAAAAGTTCACAATTTTTTGGCTGGACGAATCTGCAGACAAAGCATTGATGTGTTTGGTTGCTTTTTTCGCTTTCGTTCGAAACTTTTTCGAATTTGTAGAATGGGTATTTTCACTTTCGAATGAATAGAAAGTTCATTCGATCGTTCGAAAGTTCATTTGTATTTCGAATGTTTACCTTATTTTGATATTCTATTTGTTCGAAAGAAATGCCATTTTTTATTCGTGAACAATTTCCTGACGTTTGACAATTGCTGTTCATGTTTACCAAAAATGTAAGTAGCAAAGTTTTGTTATGCAATTATAAGAAGTTGTTTCAAATAAAATAAAATATGTTGACTCTGTTTGTATAGGACGCATTCTAATTGGATAAATCGTGAGCAGAAAGAAGTTTTAGTTAAGTTGATGGAGGGCAATCCTGAAATAGCAAAGGTTTCTCAATCCTTTGCTGCGGAGAAATTGAACAGCTTCTACGGACCGCTGAGTAAAAACTCTACTTGAAAAAGGTTTAAGATTGGCATGGATTTAATTACAATTTAGTCGGTTTTTGCATTCCAGGTTTGGGTGGATTACAAGTCGAATACTAAGAAGAAACTGGTGGAAAACGAGAAGAAACGAAAGCAGTCAGGCTACAACGATAACAACCTCGTTGTGCTTTCTCAGCTCGGGCAGGCGGTCTCAAGAATCCCTAAGTCAGTCCGTCTCAGGCGTAAATGCCAGAAACTATGATGCGCGAGAAGTTAGACTTAAAAAAGAATTTCATGGAAGTTCAAATTATTTTACTAGCAGAGAACTAAGTTTCAGATCAATTTCAAAGACTGATAAAAACGAGTGCCTGAGTGTACAAACGAAAAATGTTTCTTTATTTTTAATGTTAATATGAAATAATATAATAACTATCACGAATACTTCGAGCTTCACTGATGAAAGTGTTCTCGTTTTCCACATCAACAAACTCATTTTCCGAGGGATCTTCTGTTGGTAAATCGTCAGCATTGTGAGAGACTTTAAAATAAATGCATATATTATGCAAAGTCGCACATACATTAATTATTTGAGCAGCCTTTTCTGGGGAGTAATGTAGATGTCTAGCTTTAAGGCAGCACCGGAATCGGTTTTCATTCACTTTGAATTTCAGCAACAAAATTCTGTTTTAATTTTGACAGTAAATAAACATATCGCAAACTGGTGTGACCAAACTTCTCTTGATTTTGGGATGATTGGTGGGGGAAACGTGAAACTTAAATATATAATAAACTTCACGTTTTCATGTTTTATTTAAACAAAATGGTTATGCGATAAAATAAGAAAATTACCAAATACATTTTATATAAGCTTCTATTTAAATTTCGGTTTTTAACGCGTGAAAATGTTACAAATAATACATCTACACACAAATTAATAGGAAATAGCCCTGTAACTAAACGTTTTTTTGCAATCGTTGGCATTACTTTCTCACGAAATTATTGAAATTTAATATTTCCGCATAACCTTATAACAATAAAAAAAAATATCCCCATAACAAAAACAATGAATGGCCACACCATATGACATAGAATTAAAAAACAGCCGAGACCGAAAATTGAATTCATTTGAGTTCATTTGATGCCATCCTCGATAGTGAATATTATTCGTTCGAATGTCAAAATACACAAAGTTTATTCGGATAAATAGAGACATTCGATCGAATATTCTATTCATTCGAATCTCAATATAACCATAAATATCTGCGTTTCCGACGGTGGCGATCGAAAAACTTCCTTTACAATTTTTACAAAAAACATCACTTTTGCTTTTAAAGGTTTCCAAATATGGATATTTTTCGATTAACTTGGCGCGTTTAGAACGCATTTGGCTTTTAACGGATTTGGCATATTTTCACACACTAAAAAGTAAAGAAGAAATTAACACGCATTAGGATGGCGTTCGAATATCAAATGTCGAAACAACAACTTTTTGCCACAACTTGAAAAGCTGCTGATGCGAATTTTTAGGTTGAGAGTGTGCAGTGCTCGTCAAACCCATTCATTTTAAATGAGGACACCACTTCTACTTAAGTGGGATCCAATCGCTTAGTTCTTAGTTATATGAAAAGTTGCTTATTAATGGGAATGAAACTGCATGATTACCTCCAGGATAATTACATAACATTTGACAACACAGGAGTCAAATTTCTACAGAATATATGACAGTCTTAGTTTAGAGCCATGTTGGTTCTTGTTGGGTAAGTAAAATCACATGAAGTTAGACCACTTGCCACAACCATGGAAATGCAAAACTTCCTGCAAGTTTCTTGGTAAAAAACAAAAAACATACTCCGGGCCGGGTCTTCGATAGAGTTGGCAACCGTGTGAACAGTCCACCCTATCATACTGTGGCAATTTTTCTTTACCGTTGAAGATTAATTAATTTATTTAAGTTGTATTTCCACAAGTCAAAACGTGGGCGTATAGCATGAAGTTTTTTTTCTGCTAAATATTTTTGAAATAGCAAAACCTGGGCCTTAATGATTAATCAATTCAATCCAATTCAACTTGTGCTTTTTCGTATTCTACGCGCGATTTCACCGAATAATTGACTCATGTCTACGATTTTCTGGTCTACATTATTTTGAAAATACCAGTGACAACAGACCTTCACACCCCTATGCACCAGAGTAATAGCATAGCAGAGTTTATACAATTTGGAAATCGTAAATTTCCATTGCACACAATTGCGCGCAATCCTGTTACCTCGTTTCACCCTCCGCTGTCGGTTACACTGTCTAATCGCGTCGTCACATTGTCTACGCGAAGTGAACATATAAATTTATATGCATGGTGTCTGGCCAAATCACTCGCAGTGCACTATTGCACGAAGTAGAGCGTTCAGCAGTTCAGCGAGATAAACATCGCTCACGTGATGCCTCACACATGCACGCCGACCGCGCGTCGGAGCTACACCATGCGTGCTATATGTCGCGGTTCACACACATTCCCTGGTGATGGTTATGTTGGTGGAAAGTGTTTGCCCGCCGTGCCGCACTGCAACAGCAACAGCAGCAGCAGCAATTTGTCGGCGTGTGCAAATCTTCCGGACTCCCATCAGCGCCCCTATATTAGAAAGTTCGATTTACCTAATTCAATTTCGAAACGAAACTCAACCTGCAAAATGCAACAAATGTTTGCAACAACTGTACTGCGTAATAAATCACACAGATCAGAGTCGCGCGGGTAGGTATTACCATCGCGCACGTAAGTCACGTAAAATATTGATTTCTCTTCCGACAATTGATGATGCACTCCGCTCTGGCTCTCCAAACATAGCTATAACACCCGATGTTGGTCCCACCACCACCACCAAGATTCAGTCGGAGAAACATATGTGTGTATATGTATGTTTGCGGCAGAGTGGGCTGATTGAATTATGACCAAATTAAAATTCGATAACTCAAAGGAGCATGCAACGCGGACGCCTGAACGCCTGAACGCCTCTTTCTTTAATTTTTTCCTTCGAGCTGCTGATGCTCCAACTGGTGCTGCTGCTCGCTGGCTCGCTGATCTTGATCTCGGTGCGTTGCGCAGTGTTGCTTTCTAACCAGGATCACTTTATTTGCATATGTGCAACTGACAGATTTATCATCGAACCGTGCAGCTTAAAATGCCATTTTTCAATTCGATTGCATATTAATCAGGCTGCCGTTAACAATGGCGTGCAGCAGGGATTAGGTGCACAACAAGACGAGTTAAATCGGGCCCTCAAGGCCATCGTGATGCTCATTAATATGCCCTGGGACCAATGACTTTTATGAGGTGCACACGAGGAGTTTACCATACTCCTGCGTGCCCGCACATGTGTTGCGTACACACTGAGAGCGCAGTATTGTTATGAGATGCAAAACTGTCTGCGGAAGGTGTTAGTGATCCACCCCGGATATAATTATACGCGAATCTGTGCGCTCGTAAAAACGATCGCGTATGTGTGCGTCTCTTAACTAAGCCCCATCGGAATTGCAATTACAACTGATTAGTAGGAATACCAAGTGAGTTAAATTAACTTTCAAGTGGCACTGCGCGGATTAACTGCTTCGAGCTCCTGAAGAGGTTGTTTTTTTTATTGGCCATTGGAATGATCATAAAAACCAATCAACGTCGTCACAAATTGCTGACGACGATGTCGATGTTTGCAATAGCGAGGGGAACAAAACAAAACAAAAAAAAAGTCATATAGGAAACGAGTCTTTGAAAGGAATCCACCTCAAAGATTTCTATCATGTGACCGTAGAGGTAGACTATTCTTGGGCAAACTACACAGCGGCGAATATGTGTTGAGTAAATCGATCCCCAACGGAATGCCCCGCAGTCGAGCTAGTGCCCCGCGAGGGCCAGTCTAAGGATTAATTGTCACTTCTTGAAGAAACGCGAGCTGGGGTCTGCTCAATCTTTTTTATTTTTCCTTATATAAACCGCTCACAAGTTAAGCTAAATGGGGTCTCTAATTTATTTCATTAGTTCGGTTGAATTATTTCCTCAGCCGCAATGATTTCTAGATATGTCTTTCGATAGATAACGACATAGATATGTCTCTCCATACAGGGAAGAGGGGGCAATTAAATGTCAATTTCATTCATTCTCTCTCGCGCGCTGCACACTACAAGAGGACTCCAACTGCAAGTGGAATTCGAATTGAAAACGAAAAAAAAACACAATGAAATCTATTAATTCAAGTTAAAATTTAAGAAAGTGCCCAGCTAAGATACTAAATGCAATCGATTGTTGAAGTTGCAGGAGCACCTTAATTAGCGCTGGCTGCTGAAGCTGATGGGGGCAATAAATAGACTAACTGTCGGCTATTTAATTTTAAGTACATCATTTATTGGAGTTAAAATCTCCATCTTGACGATAGATGCAACTATTAGAAAGGATCTTCTGCTTATGAAGAGAAGTTTTATTGGCAAGGTGATGCCTACTTTCAAATGATATAAACAAAAAAATAAGGAAGAGAACTTGGCCGTGCAAATAAAAGCACTAAATCATTACGTCAAAGCTCTTTATTCTAAAGACTTTCCCATATACGAAGTGAGACATAAGACCCAACCGAATTAGGGTCTTATGTTACGATAGGGTATTTATTTTTTTTCTTCTCATACATATATGGAACAGATTGGTCACGTGCAGTTCTTGCAGGCAAACTATATCGGATTTACAATGGAAATATTACTTCTCGAAGAATCATGTCTATAGTTGACCGAGTCATCAATGGAAACCCTTACTAGGGTCAATCAAGTTCTTCCTATAATTCGGTACTCAAAAATGCATTTTACTACAGCGTCACGTAAGCGAGAATAGATGCGAGATGTTCGGTATCTTCACTATCTTGTAAGAAAGATAGTAAAAGCACTTATATCAAAGGAAATTGCCTTATGTGCCTTCTTAGACGTTGAGCGTGCTTTCGATAACACCGGACACGACGCGATTGCCAGGGCAATCGGTGGTTAAGGTGTCTAAGATTCTACAACCTAATGGATCAGAGCCATGCTGGAAAGTCGAAACTTCTCGTAAGAAAAGGTGTCAATGTCCGTGACGGCAGTTAAAGGCTGCCCGTCAGGAGGGGTACTATTCATTGACAATCTGCTAGTCAGCCTCGAGAGAATAGGCTATAGCGACATTGGTTATCCAGATGACCTGGCAATAAGTATTTTAATGGCAAGCTTAGTGCAACCATTAGTCGTAGAATGGTGCGAACAGGAAGGACTTTCCATAAACCCTATCTAAACCATTCTAGTGCCTTTCACTAGGAAAAGATTGGTCAATCTCCAACCCATTGCTATTAAAGGCACCGTGATGAGTTACTCCAATGAATTCAAATATCTTGGTATTATCCTAGATAAAAAAAACTGAACTAGAATTGTCATATAAGGTCCGCCACCGAACGCGCAACTAGAGCCATGTGGCCCGAAAGACGCTTGCATGGTAGAACTTCGGGTCTAAGTCCCAAAATGATACATGACCTTCTGCTTGATGACTTGATACAATGGTCAGACCCATCATGATGGTCTGAGTACTTGAATGGACAGCGGAAAATAAATAAGCTGCGAAAACAAACAACAACCGACTCGAGGCCATTGTTGGGCTCTCACCCATATAGATCTTCGTTAAGAAGAGAGCTGCTAGAAGGGCTTTCAAGTTGCAGCTCGAATATAAGTTAAATCCGGTAGACCATGTGGGTCACCTGAAAATACTTAATGAAATCCCAAGAATGGTCATGTTCTATTGCATCCCTGATATAATGGTTAGGGAGTACAAGTTTGGGAATCTATTCGAGGTTAGTCCGCTCCAAATTGGCAAATGGTGTTCCGACACTTAGATCCGAGTAGTCTGATCTGGTACACCGACGCACAGTGGTTCCTCCCATAGGCCAAAAGACAAAATTTCAAATTGTTTTTTTTAATGCAGTAATTATCTATGATAACGGGAAAGTTAAGTGACAGTAAGATTTCTGATTTAAAATCAGTTGTTGGTTGTCAGTCGCATCACAAAGTTGAGTGTTTTTCGCAGTTAAAAAAAAAATCTGAAAACAGGACTCAATTTTAGTAGATTGTTTAAAGTTAATTTTGGAAAAAAGGTGATTCGAATAATAAAACAATATATAATGAAGGGTTTTCTCAAGATTTTTTTGACTTCCATTGGAACTGAGGCATGATTTGTGTGTTTTTTTTTTTATTTCTTTAGAAAAACACATCAAGTGCCGATAAATGCCGGTTATAATTTATACATCATAATTTAGAGCTATTTTTCTTCTTTCAGAATATGTATGGCTTTTTGAGCGCAGATTAGCGCAAACCTTAAAATTTTGACCCCAAGTAAAACACTGATTTCCACTTTTTTTTTAGATTGAAGCAAAATGATCAAGCGAATCGATATTTTTAGAATTTGGCATTCGGTGAAAAAAGTTGGCAGTTATGTAAGATCTAACGAAACATGGAGAATTTTTAAACATATTTATAAAATCGAAGATTTAGTAGCAAAAAAGAAGATAAGTAACCTCTGTAAATCCTTTCAAAGCAGATGAGAGGCTTGCTCAAAGAAAAAAAAACATACTTTAATCTAAAAACAGTGCCTGGCTCGATTTCGAGGAAGATTTTAGTTCTGTACAAGACCGAGCAGATGAGAATAATTCGCAAACACGTCAAGGCAGACCAAAAAAGGTATGAAGATGAAGATATTGTGTTTTAAAAAAGCTTGTGCTTTAAAAAAATGTCAGTCCAAAGAAAATGTTCAAATTAAACAACTTGAACAACTCAAATGATGCTTTGAAGCTTTTGGCTGAGGCAAAATTGTTATCGGTTGGATTTCAAAAAATGGCGCACAAAAAGCAATGAAAAACATCTTTTGGACGCACAAAAAAAAACCTATCCAAGGACAATTTAGATTGGGTTGATAGTTGACCGAAAAATGGTGGAGGGAATTCAAATGATGGCAATACTGGCCGAAGATTTTTTGCAAACCCATCTGTATCTTCCAAAATAACTGGTGTAAAGCAATCGATTTTTGAAAGATGTGCTATTATTTGGAAAACGTTGGCAAGCTGTTTTGCAATTAATGGAGAAACTTTTTAAGAATACGCACAAGAAAATGCCCGAGAAATCGTTACAGAATACCCTTGGTACCCATTGCCAGCTTCAGTACACAAGGTTCTAATTCATGGAGGACAAATCGTGAAAAAATTTACGGAGGAGGCAGCTGAAGCTAAAAATAAAGATGTCAAGGTTTTTCGTTCAAAAAACACGAGAAAATATCAAGGATATCAACAAACACCGATTTGTTAAATAGAATACTGCTGACTTTAGACCCGAAAGAAATTTAAAAAAAAAATCATAAAATCAAAGAAATTTTAAATTTATTGATATTAATTCTTTGCAAAATAAAATAATATTTAAAACAAATCACTTTTTTAATTATAAAATGCGGAAAATGGCGTTGTTGTTGGTGATTTTGGACCCAACACCAAAGTCTCGAAACCCGTGGGAAAGTGTCCCACGGTATTTCAGACGGAAATCCATGTCATTGAGATCTGCGCTAGTTTGATTTCTCGAAAAGGAATTAAAGGTGCCAGCAGCACTACAGGCACTATCATCAAACACTGTAAGTTCTCTCACAGCGAAGTGAAGATGCGTTGCAAACCTAGCCAAACACAACATAATCAAACGAGGATGGGTACCTGGTCACCAAAGTATTGCAGACAACGAACAGTATCTGCGTTCTTAGAACCAGAACCCTACTGCAAAGTTGACTGGGGTGCTGCTTTAAGACAAATTAACGAATGGGAACAACAACTTCGTCTGAATAACTGGGAAAGTGTCCGCTGTTTAAGATAAACCAAAAGATTGAGACTGAATGTAGGTTCTGTCTAGAAGACGATAAAACTTCTGAACAAATCCTGTCAATGCCCGGCCCTGCAATGTTTAAGACGATGACTTTGCTTACTCTAAAATTTGAGCTATTATCTTTCCGTTGGCGTTATAAACGTCTAAGATCAATGGTTCAATTTTTGTCATTCGTCATTAACTACATTATCACAAGTCAGGCGATCCTCTCGGTGTCGTATCGTGTCGTGGGCAATGAAATAACGATTTTGCAATGTGGACAATTTGGGACGATTTTATGGTTTAATGCCAGCGTTAGAAAAAGTATTATCTGTAACAGACATGTCAGGTCAGGATCTGCGTCAGATAACAGTTAATTTCGCCATACTTGTGATTATTCCATAGATCGATCAATTTAACGATTCATTCCATTATTGTTGGCAGGTTATTTTACTACGACTCTTTTCGTTGTTCTTTTATCGTTATCTGCCCGACAATTTCGGACTATCTCGTTTTTCAATATAACCAAAACTGTTCAAATCGCAAGGGTCACCCATTTGACTTCTCGTACGTAAGACTTAACTTTCGCTGCACCTGACCATATTTCTACCGCATACATGAGAATATAACTGGCCCGTGTTACTTATCATTTTTGATAGTTAACAGTTTTTTGATGACTTTCTGCAAACATATTCTTTAAACGTTTGAGAAACTTTTGGGAAACTACTTCGTGCTCTCCTATACTCTAAGCGTTATCTTCTTACTGGTATCTGGAGCTGCTTCCATTTTGTGGTCGGCTGCTTGGTGGTCGGAATTGATGCTTCTCTTCGAATCGGAAGGCGCAGAATTTCGATATTCATAACGTTCCACATCAAGGGTCCCAGAACCGAACCTTGTGGCACAACGCTAGTTACTTCATACTTTCGAAGAGGGGAACTCTATCCAAGAAGCAAATCGTAATAATTTTAAGAAGATAATCATAGTCATGCTCATGGGTGACGCGGACGGTATTGTCATCATAGATGGCTCCCATCTTGCCGTGATAGAGGCTTTTACGGATCCTGAAGAACAGGCGAAACTAGTTGGCCTTGGGTAAATAAGGGCTAAACAGAAATATATTTATCTTATCGATCCAATCAACACACAAATCAGCTTCTGACTACAGCTTACGATAAAATATCACTAGGTAGTTTTTCTACCTTAATGAAAGCATAGGAATTACCCTTGGAAACAGCTGCAACTTCGGGTTGACAAAACAAATGACTTTTAAAACTCCTTAGTCAAATGACAAAATTCATGATAAGCAGAAGTCCAGCGTTGCCGTTTGGCCCCTTTTTAAGGCTTGGGACCCCTGGCCACCACTTTTACAAATATTACCAAAATGGGCCCTTTTTCAGCTTAAGTCAGCTTTTATTCTTTATTGCACGAACAATGAAAAAGCACGAAACACTAATAAATATCTACAAAAAAAAAAAATGTACTGAGCACTGCCCGTTTTCTTTTAGAGTTGATAAACGCACCCGCTTTACATCACTGAAATTAATTAACATAAAGGGTGATCCATTTCGAGGTTCCCTACTTTTTTAAAGAAAAAAACACAAAAAATTCAAATTTAATGGAGAATGTTTATTATCATTTGAAAGAACATTCTTTGGCATTTATTTTTTGAAGATTATGTCTATCAAATGTTGGCCGTTGCTACGTTGCAGATGGTCCATCCGTTGAGTCCAATTTTCGATCACTCGTTCGAGCATTTCGACTGGTAACTGGCGAATGACACGCGTGATGTTTTCCTCCAAGGCCTGAATCGAAGCGGGTTTGTCGGCATAAGCTTTTGACTTTACATATCCCCACAGGAAAAAGTCTAACGGTGTGATATCACACGATCTTGGTGGCCAATCGACCGGCCCAAAACGTGAAATTATGTGCTCACAGAAATGATCTCTCAATAAGTCCATTGATTGATGCGATGTGTGGGAAGTGGCGCCGTCTTGCTGAAACCAAATGTCGCCGAGATCACGAGCTTCAATTTCAGGCATCAAATAGTCGGTTATCATGGCACGATAACGGTCGCCATTGACGGTTACGTTCGCACCGGCATAATTTTTAAAGAAATATGGACCGATGATTCCACCGGCCCACAAACCACACCAAACCGTTGTTTTTTCTGGATGAAGTGGCAGTTCTTCAATCTCTTCAGGTTGCTCTTCGTCCCAAATGCGGCAATTTTGTTTGTTTACATACCCATTGAGCCAGAAATGGGCCTCATCGCTAAACAAAATTTGCCTCGAAAACGTCGGATCTTCTTGGAACTTTTCAAGAGCCCATAGAGCGAAGCGATGTCGCTTGGTCGAGCGGCTTCAGTTGTTGCACAAGCTGTATTTTGTACGCTTTCAATTTAAGATCTTGACGTAAAATGCGCCAAGTCGTTCCATACGTCAGTCCGAGTTGCTGCGAACGGCGCCGAATCGACTCTCTACGGTCTTCGTGTACGTTCTCAGCTACGGCCGCTATATTTTCTTCACAGCGTGCTGGACGTGGTCTATTCGGTCGAATATTATCCACTAATGAATGCTGGGTCTCAAAATGGGTGATGGTGTTGCGAATAGTACGCTCAGTAGGCCGATTATGTTGACCATAAGTTGAGCGAAGTGCACGAAACACATTCCTCACAGAACGTGAATTTTCATAATAAAGTTGAACAATTTGTAAACGTTGTTCACGCGTAAGTCTTTCCATTATGAAATGCCAAACAATACTAAACAAAAATAACATGACAGCATGACACGACTCACACGTGATCTGTCAAAAAAGGCTATTGAAAAAAGTATCTCCACTTGGATCAACCGTTATTACTAAAAAAGAGAAGTTTTGCAAAGATGTTACTAAAATTGCTAAGCTTTAAGAGGATTTAGAAGTATAGTTTTAGACTTGAAATATGCGTATTTCAAAGCTCTAAGGACTCGAACTTATTTTATGGAATTAGGCGAAGGAGAAGTTCAATTTTTTTCAAATTCTAATTATTGAATTACTTGGTCTTTCAAACTCAAAATGCACGAACTTCTTGTGAGTATTTAATCATAAAAATACTAAAATCCATTCATCCATTCGTTCTGTAGGTGCAGTCAAAAGAATTAAAACTTTGTTTTATATTATTAAATGATTAGTGATACGTTTTTGCTCATGTTTTGCTTTGTTAATATTTTATCTGAAATCCCCTTTTTTGAAGCGCGGGCCCCTTTTTAAGCCCCTTTATGAAATTTTTCAGCGGAAACACTGAGCAGAACCTTTTCCCAACCAGTTCTACTATACGGCTCCGTGTGAACAGAACGATTAGCAGGTTCTTTTGAAAAAAAAAATTTTTCGAGGTATATTTTGGTCTGCGAACTAGAAGGGCGATTGAAGAAGAAGAAGAAGAGACCGCAAATCCTATGAGCTATACAAAGAAGTGAATGTAGTTCAAAAGGCCAAAAGACGTCGACTACATTTTTTGGACCACATCGAACGAATGGACAATTTTGTTCCATCCAGAATCGAAATGACAAAGCTATCGTGAATGCCCGAGTGCTTCGTCTGACACATTAAAAGCAGCGAGCCTCGCCAAAACCTAATACAAAAAATTGTTCTTCAAACTCTACTCGTCACTATTCTTATCGTCCAATTCGCAAAGCGGATCCAAGAATAAAAAAAACGATCTATTCCGTTGGCTAATAAAAAGTGATGAACGTTCACAACAAAAATGTTCTCAAATTACGATTGTGCCCTTTGCGTGTCGTGACCCATTTTCAAAACCATCAAAAAGGCACAACGAAATTCTTTATTCCCCATCGCCAAAAACAATGCATCACAATTTCTTTAATTTAGTAACTCAAAAGCTGATAATTTACTACAGACCATACCACCGACAATGGCATGGCAATAACAACCGACTGTCTTCGGCACTAAAACGGCAAACGTCGCCCCAAAACACACGCTCACACAATACGCGCGAGCGCGCGCGCTGCTCTCTTGTTCACCTCTTCGTCCGCATAGATTGACATCTAACAAATGCGCATAAAATTTGTAACAAAGTGCAGAGACACAAAACTGTTCACTTCATGATGGCAGGAAATATATGGTCACAACAGTTCCAAAGCAACCGCACTGTGAGTATCCATCCTCCATATAAGCGCATCTCAAAAGCTTATTTTTGTTGTCGCCGCCGCCGCCTCTGGCATAGTTACAGTACAGAGCCCAGCGCACATACACGGAGAGATGAGAGAATAACACAAACAGCAAAAATGTTGCCCAGAAATGCCTTTTCACACCTCGAAGGCAGACGACGACGACAACAACAACAGAAACGTCGACGCAACCAATACTAGGCACGAAGCAGACTCAACACTGAAGACCGGAGTGTACTCGCATAAGAGCAATTATCTTGCCAATGTAACCGAATGCATTCAAGGAGATATCACTGAAATCACGCAAAAGTACATGAGACAGTGCACAAAACAGCCACACCAACAACGACAACACCTGAGAACCTGGACAGGACCAGCAAGCCAGAAAAGCAACATAGCCCAGCAGCCGGCGCACATTGGAAAAAAGGCGAAAATCACTCGGACTGCTGGCCAAATAGGCAAAGAGAATTCCATGGGTGACCATTATTAGATGGCATTTAAAAACTCCGACAGCCAAATTGAGAGAATTTACTACTGCAGCAACGCGGTACTGTGTACTGCGCGACGAGTGGCTTCCCGCATTGTTGGCCGACGACAAAAACAGCGAAAATATTTCCAGTTTTGGGCCGAGCAAGGATTATTGCGTAATGCGACGCCGCGCTACAGGGCACCAACATACCGCGTGTACGCGAGTCGCTCTCGCACGGACAAATCGATCCAAATCGATCCGAATCTAACCGACATCGATCCGATCCGAATCGATCTTTGAAAAATAGTGACTGGGCCGCAGTCCAACACGGTCCAATACATACATCGTTGACTGATGTCCTCGGCTACGCACTACTGCTTGTGCTAGTGCTGGCCAGCTCAAAGTGCAAAATTAATTTAAATTTATCGGCGGTGTCAATGCGATCACCTTAAGAAGCACTGCTCCGCGCTGCCCATATCTAGAGCAATCGGGGGGCAGTTTCAATGCTAACGCGATCGATCGCAGATCGCAGGTGCAATAAAACTTAATTTTCTCGCCGCGCAGCGCAGTCCATTATTATTTTTGCCAAGGAGAGAAAAATTTCCATTTTCGGAATTGGGGGACTATTTTTCCTGGGAAAATCTTTTGTGTGGGAAAATGTCCTACTGATCCGGTCGGCTGTCGGCTGTCGGCACCCAGAACATTTCCCCATTTTCAATGCGAACATAAATTTCATTAGCACCACCGCGTGCCCGCTCGCGCCACGACGCTCATCCGAGTTTGGATCTGGATCTGGCTGGAGTTGGAGTTGGAGAGATGCATTTTTCAGCATCTGCGGGGTTCTAACAGGTGATTGCATGTCAAAGATCTTGCAACGAGAGCAGCAGCTCAATGGAGCTGCCACCACCGCCGCCGCACACACACCCGGTATGGTTGGCGAATAAATTCGCTACAAAGTACAAAAATGGAAAAAGGAGGCTTGTGTGTACCTACGAAATTGCACCGGCCAGTCCATATATACGTCGGAGACAAATTGTCCACACAAACACTGAGCATTGAGTTTCAAGTATGGCGCGCAAAATTGCGTTGTCTAGTGCTTGCGATTGGGTTGGGGTTCAATTTTTTTTGGTAAGGTACTTTGGAGGTTTTGTGGCCTGGATGTATTTCGTGAGAAAATAACGACCTTATTATGAAAGGGATGCACACGAGGATGCATTTGTTAACGTTTTCAAAAAAATAGGATATTATGGATAGAAGAAAGAAGTAAAATTGGAATTTATGGTGTGCAGTTAACATAAGTTTAAGAACAGACAGTGAAAAACAAGAGATAAAATAAGGAAAGACAGGAAACTTCACGACAATGTTGAAGTAAAAACATCCAGCAACTTCCAAAAGTAATTTCGGGTGCACCTGACAAGGTATGACTATTAACAAATCATAGTTTAGGTTTGATAAACGTCTTTAGCCAGATTAGAAGTGATTAAGAATTGCTTGCGCCTTTCTTTCGCAAGGTTCTTGGCGACATTGAATGTGCCATTATTCCATCGAAGGCTGTCATTAACACACATACCAAGAATGGAGAGCCTCACCGAAGGGCGTTCTTAAACGAATACGAGAAACTAAAAAACAAGAAATTGGATTAGAAGTGGCCGACGGAGGTCATTTATAAAAATGAACAAAAGAGTCGAAAAAGATGGTGAGTATCAGATTCAACAGATCAGTCCAAATGCTAGGATATGCGGACGATATAGATATCATCGGTCGATCCCAGCGTGCCGTGATAGCAGCTTTCACGGCTATTGAAGAATAGGCGAAACTAGTTGGCCTTGAAGTGAATGAGGACAAGACTAAATATATGCTATCAACAAACAAACAATCATCTGTCCACCGACTAGGACAAAATGTCACTGTTGATAGCAGCAACTTCGAGGTAGTTAAGGAGTTCATCTACCTCAGGGTAAACATCAAGAGCATCCGGCAAAGAATTACCCTACTTTTACCCTACAGCTACTTCGGTTTGGCAATACAAATGGGTTCAAAACTCCTAACTCGAAGGACAAAGTGCATGCTCTACAGTACGCTTATCCAGCCAGTTCTGCTATATGGCGCCGAGTGCTGGACGATAAGCAGGAAAGGAGAGTTAATACCGGGATCCTTTGAAAGAAAAATCCTTCGACGGATATTTGGTCCTGTGTGCGAGGAGGGCGAATGGAGGAGAAGATACAACCGCGAACTCTATGAGCTGTAGTCCGAAAAGCTAAAGACTACATTGGCTCGGCCACATCGAGCGAATGGACAACAACGCTCCAGCCAAGAGGATCTTCGAATCCCAGCCCCCAGGTTCGAGACGACAAGGAAGACCGAACCTCCGTTTTAAGGACCAAGCCATCGCGGATGCCATCCACATCTTGGTATAGCTCATAGAGTTCGCGGTTGTATCTTCTCCTCCATTCGCCCTCCTCGCACACAGGACCAAATATCCGTCGAAGGATTTTTCTTTCAAATGATCGCAGTATTAACTCTCCTTTCCTGCTTATCGTCCAGCACTCGGCGCCGTATAGCAGAACTGGCAGGCTAAAGGTTCTGTAGAGCATGCACTTTGTCCTTTGAGTTAGGAGTTTTGAACCCATTTGTTTTGCCAAACCGAAGTAGCAGCGGTTTCCTAGGGTAATTCTTCGACGGATCTCCACTAAGATGTCATTTGTGGAGTTGATGTTTACCCCGAGGTAGATAAACTCCTTAACTACCTCGAAGTTGCTGCTGTAGTGACATTTTGTCCTAGTCGGTGGACAGATTATTGTTTGTTTGTTAATAGCATGTATTTAGTCTTGTCCTCATTCACTTCAAGGCCAACTAGTTTCGCCTGTTCGCACGCTGGGATCGACCGTTAATATTTGCCTTAGTGTGAAGATTTGGTCTACAGTTGATCTGCCGGGCCGGAAGCCACACTGGTACGTGCCGATTAGTGTGTTGCAGAAAGGTTTGAGACGTTCACATAGTACGTTGGATAGGATCTTATATGCGACATTAAGCAGGGATATGCCTCGATAGTTCTTGCAAGACATAGGATCGCCTTTCTGGTAGATGGGACATATGGAGCTGATGGATACTGACATTTCATTTATTTCTAAATTAGAAATTTTTAATTGAATAACAAATTTAGTCATAAATGACTATTTTTTCTCTGAGTGTAGTTTTAGGAAATTTTGTCGCCAAATCCCGGTTCGTAAAGAATAACTATTTACTCATTACTTCCCATTAATGAATGCTTATTTCTCAGAAGGAATCTTCCTTAAGTGGGTCAGGGCTCGACTTTCCTTTCGGGTAGCAGGATTTTGCATAACATACATTTATTCCATAGAAAAATCAAATGTTCCAAATTACAAATTCAAAATCTGAATGTGACGAGGCAGATATTTATAATAAAATTATTGATTTAAAATTTACACTTTTTGCATTGAAATGGCAGGAAAATATGGATGTATGCATGTATGGAAATGCAGCTACTTTTACTTTGGTTTGTTTTGGGATTTTTTTACACATCTCTTTGTTTCAGTGATACCATAGCGAGATTTATTTTGGGATTTTTGTAAGGAATTATTAGTTTTCTGTTGAATTTTAAGTAATTTTTTTATTAAGCCTGACGAAGTTTTAAAATCCTCTTTTTATTTATTATTTTGTGGTGAGAGTTGCCCGCGAAAAAAGGGTTAAAATTTGTTAAACCCGCGAAGCAGGCCACTCGGGTACTTTTGCGATACTATATTCATCAATATTTATGTCATCTGATTGAAAACTTACACGATAAAAAAAAATGTATGTTGAAAAAGTGCGGCTAAAACCAACAATTAAACATATTTTTTAACGATTTAGGGAGGTCTCTTCGCTTACACTTTTTGAATATGTTCCATTTAAGCCACTACCTAAATCTTTAAAGAAAATTAACTTTCAAAACCTGCTACTCAGAAGGAAAGTGGCCTCGGTTATGGTTCAATTGTTGGTTAGCGTTTTGTTAATTAATTTAGTGAAAAAAATTGCTTAAATAATAACTTCACAATGAATGAAAATTTATTCATTCTAAACCGTAGATATTCTCAAGAGTTTTGTGTATCACTTCCATTGATTGGCAAACACAAGGTGATTGTAAGCATTTAAAACCATAAAAAGTAGTAAGACACAGGAATTCAGTTAGTCTTTTATACAAATTTATCTAATAACAAACAATAAATAGGCCAACTTTGTCGAAGAATAACCAGAATAACCTATTATTGGAGTAATTTTATCGGTAACCCTCATGACGTCCGCACTTGTTGCAACTAGACACACAAAAGCTTTATGTGTGAAACTTTGACACAATATTTTCATTAAAAAAAAAAGAAAAGGACCAAACCAATATTAAGAACCTCATTCCCACCCATTGACATTGGCCCTTCACCCAAAAAAACGACTTCCAATCGACGACAGACGACCACACATCCAATTTCCAACGAAAGTATGTACACTCGGTCGAAACAAAAGTGACTGTCACGTCTTCGCTTCTTCGCACCCATATCTCTCCCTCTCAACGTCTCAACGAGAGCATCACTTCACGCGACCTACATTCTGATACTAGTATTCCCCCTCCTCCAAAAGAAAAAGAGGAAAAAAAAACACACCAAACGAAACAATCAAACGCCGCAGGGAGACTGTGTGCAATCTGTAGTCCTCCCATCGCATCGCATTGAGAGAGAGAAGCGAAGACGTCGACGACGACCCACCCAGCCCCTACATCCAAATCGTGGGAACAAACTCTCTATCGCTCCAGAAATACCTAAACTACACCAATACACACACTGAATCAAATGGATCTAACCTCGCTCGACGTCGTCGTCGTCGTCGCCGCCGCTAAGCCCCCGGGACACACGAAAGATCGAGGAATACCCATCGCACTATATGTATGCAGATTGCCATTGCGCCGATACCGCCACCGCCACCGCCGTACTGCTACAGTCACAAACTCTCCGCGTCCCAATTGCTTTGGTCGGTGTACAAGTTTAGCCAAAAGTTCAGGCTATATTACATCGGCGGAGACATTGATCTGGCCGTCCGATATCGATTTGTTAAACATGTCTCTTTGGGTTTTCAGCAAGATCCAGCCATGATATTCGCTCTATCCTTCTCTATCCGCCTGACTGGCTGCCATAGTGGCAGTGGACAATTTATTATCAGCAGCGCGGCTGTTAATCCGCGTTTCATTGAAGGCTCTACTCTGTTGGTTGGTTGGTTGGTTGGTTGGTTGTTGCATCGGCTACAAAATCGATCAGTTCAAATGCATAAATTTGTAGCTAATCAACCCATAGGTGGTCAGATGTCAAAGCCGAATTAAAATATCCCCCTGGGGGCTGTGCGCGGGGGCGCGCGCACACAATCTCGCCAATCGATCGACATTGCAAAGGTAGTGCCGGTGGTTGGTGCTGTTGCCGCTGCCGGTGCCGGTGCATGGAGTGTCTAGTGTTGCACGGAGATGGAGCCTGCCACGGCACACACAGATCTTTAATGGGATTCCATGAATGCTACAAAAGGCTTAATTAATTGTGTGAAGTTGTACATGGGTCCCGGTATGTGATTCGAATTCGTAAACAGATGTTGCCCGCTGATTGGGTTGAGTCTCGCTCTTTTTTTTCGTTTTACGATTTTACAGGAGATTCTCTGCCGCTGCTGTTGCTGCTGCTGCATAGCCCTGACCATGAGAAAAGTAAACTTTTCCGGTGTTGGAAATACAAATGAGTGTATATCGGTAGTTTAGTTAGTGTTTATATAGCACACGGCCTAGAACAATAGGCTTTCGCGTCCGCCGTCCGCTTATCATTGGCAAGAATCGTTTTGGTGTGTCGGTAGTCGGTAGGCTCTTAATTAAATTTACAAAATCCCGCCACAGACCATACAGTACTCCAGATGGTGAATGAACTGAGCTGCAGTGCGACCGCGCGACTGCGAAGCTTCATGGAGTGTGATTCTTTTATCTGAGCCAACTATCTTGGATTTTTATGCGCGCACTTGCGGAAACGTATGGGCAATTGAAAGGCCACCACAGACAGAGACGCACACACTTCCAGCAAGCATACATCGAAGCAGCAGCGTTGGTGGCGCGTTATGATGCGCGCATTAGCGCATGCGATTTGTTGCCTTTGTTCACGTTGCATGTGGCATGCGTAAATCGCTGTACGTGCGCGCAATTGAATTTTAATGAAGATTCCACCTCCCGCCGGTGGTGGCCAGCCGGACTTGGTACAATCACTTTTTTTTGCTCTCCTCTCCTCTCCTCTTTTCTTTGTGTTGTGTTTTGTTGTGTTGTGTTGTGGGTTGCGTTGTTGCTCCGCCCTTGCGCGAAGCTGTTTTTTTTTTGCTGCAGCGCGGAATACATTTTCTTCTCAGAGAAAAATCCGATTTAATTGCGCGCGCGGGAAACATCGATTTGTATGCTGTAACAACAAAACCAACAACAACAACAACGACAACAACAACAAGAACAAAACAACTGCAAAAAGGTGTTTTAAATGCGCACCACAGATGCATGATCATGTTTGCTGCGCTATGGTTCGCGCACCGATAAATCGTGCTGAAGGTGAACTTTTCGCGTCGTCTTCGAAAAACCAAGATGCACTCGCACAACATTCACATAATGGCTATTTGGCTAAGGAGATTAGCGGTATACAGATATACACCTACATACACATAGATATACACTTATGTGCTATGTAGGCAGGCATAGGGTGGTGGAGTTCTTCTTTAACGGATTTTGCACGCTCTGCATAGCAGTAGAGCAACTTGCATGTGTGTTTGTGTATGTGGCAGTGGCTTTTTGTTCGATACATGGGGAGCACAATTTGCGCCTTCTATTTGAAATAGTGTCTAGTATTGTTTTCTCTTTTTTTTTCCTTTTTTATTTGTATTTTTTTATTTTTTTATTTTTCACCTGGCTCGTCTTTCACTCTCATTCTGAAGATTTTGTTGGTTTTATGCACTTATTTCCTTTATCCGAGGCAGATCACTTCTTGATTTTGCTTACAGTTTAACTTTTATTTTAAAATTGGCTTCAGTCGTTTTCTTCTGTCAAAAATATAACAAAAATATGATCTTCAGACATTTTGATTTTAAATTTTGAGCAGATCTCGACCACGGTTGGTTTCCTGTCTGGACACTGTCTACTAGACTGGGACTTGTAGGTATTGTGATGATATATGCGCGATTGACCTCAATCATTGAATCCGGCGGATTGACTGCGGAGGGAGTAGCACTTAGTTTGTGCCCTTGTTCAATCATTGAAAATGCCGGACAGTAAGTGTGCGGATAGAACGTGTTCAAAAATAGGTATCATTGAAAACGAAGAACGAAGGTGCGCGGTAAGAACGTGTTCAAAAATAGGTATCATTGAAAACGAAGACCATCCGCAGTCTATAAAAATGTTCATGTTTTCAATCCGCAACTAATTTGGTGCGGATTCAAAAGAAGAAATAAAGGGTTAGCTAAAAAGGCTACAGGTATTAAATTTAATTTTCAAGAAATGCTGACAGTTTCAGTAAATAGGTAAATAGCACAAAGGGAAACAGATGAGATTTTAGTGACTTATTGGCTTTACCTCTCTAACGCATTATGTAGTTACTAGCAAGTTTTATATGAACAGCAAAATGTGTTTTTTTTTCTGATGAAGTTTGAGACATTCGAAGATCGGGATCATCTCCTAGGAAATGGTCCTATAAATGCTGAATTTTGTTATCCTCTTGCATGTGCTCTGAGTTACTACTACTTTTAGATAAAATTAGACAAAATAAAACATTTAGCATTTTTTGTAATCGTTTTTAAAAACCAAAAAAAAATGTACTAGCTGACTATTATACAATCGATAAGGTGGTTTTGGTATCGGTCCGCAAAACGTAGTTCATCCGCCGTTTTCAATGATTGGGGTGATTATGAAGGAAGCATCTGCGTGCAGCTAATTTTAACCTAAAAAAAAAAAATAACCTGGAAGATGTAGCGACTGTCTGTAGGTGACAACACTCTGAGGATTTGATGTAGGATGTGTGAGATATTTTTTGTGGTTGGTTGATGGTGCAGAGTTTCTGTTTTCGGTTCCCCCAGGAATCGCATTGGGCCTTTTGTGGTGCATAGTCTTTTTGTGATGTCGTAAATCCTGCCTAACCTTTATTTTAGTATTTATAAAAATCGGATAGGCTGAATTATGTAAATTTTTTGACTAACAATTCCGGCTTTTAAAATACAATTTTTAGTCAATTTTAGCCTCTGTAGATTTTTTAAAAGACGAACCACTTTATAATTGCAGTCAAGGTTCGTCCACGAATATCTGAAACAAAAGAGCCCCAAACAGAGACGATGGTTAGAGAGCATTGCAATAGAATATGGAAACCTTGAGGACAAGGTTCCCAACTTTGATCGAAGCAAAAGGAGGACAAAGATATCGATTATTTAAATTAACCCAGTTTTTAATAGGCATGAGCTTGAAAAACAAAGTCGATCAATTTATTAAGGTCTAACTTGTATAAAAATACCAATAAATATTAGATGTAATCGGCCCATATAGGACCAACTTTTGTGGGTGCGAGGATATATTTTTTGTCATGAATGGAGGGGACCTACAGTTTAAAGACACTTCTTACTCGTGTCATGTTTGCCAGACTTTAGCAAGAGGAAAATACTATTCTAAAACAAGAGATTCGGGTCTTAATGCAAACAGGACCTCGAACTACTCACACTGGAAAGCTCGCTGAACTTGTTCTTTAAATTTTCTTCGAAGAAGCCGGTGCGGAGTTAGTAACATGCTTGGGAATGTTTAGCGAGTTTCCTGGGATTTAAGCACGCCGTAGCAGTACATATAAAACAAGAGTGCTTTAGTGAGAGAGCTTTCCGACTAAATCACTAATATCAAAAAATAAAAAAATTACCAAGAGGACGCATATCATTTGCCTTCGTATTGACAATTTTTGTATCGCGGGTTCCAACAATAAAACCCGCTCTCACAGCTTTTGCTATTGCTTTGCTTTATCAAGTACTTTTTAATCCTTTGCTAAGAGAACTTCATAAAACAGTCCAACACAGCGGCCTAGTCCTCCACCCGACGAGCGCCGGCGGAGATACCCCTTTATGCCGATCCATTTAGGAAAACTCAAATATACCAACAGAATATTCTGCATAACCTGTTTTTGATGAACACGAGCATTGCACGGAAAAATTGTTTTCTCCCAATTATTTTTCAGTTGGCTCTTTTTTTTTTGTTATTTAAAAATGAGCTTTTTGTATTCAATTTCATTTTAAAGGCAGATAATAACGGGTGATGTTTTAAGAGGTTTAGAACTTTTTTTTAAAAAAAAAACACAAAAAATTCGAAAAAATGAATGAAATATTTATTTGAATCGATAGTTTGAACCTTGCAATTTAATGTTTAAATATAATTTCATGCAAATGTTGACCGCGGCTGCGTCTCAGGTAGCCCATCCGCTGAGTCCAATTTTGGCATACTCTTTCACACATATCGGCCGGTATCTCACGAATGAATGCATGGATGTTGGCTTCCAGTGCGTCAATCGAAGCGGGCTTGTCCCTATACACATTAGCCTTGGCATACCCCCACAAAAAATAATCTAATGGTGTCAAATCGCACGATCTAGGCGGCCAATTGACCGGCCCGAAACGTGAAATTAACTGTTCACCAAACTCGCCTCGCAATTGCGCCATTGTTTCGCGTGCTGTGTGGCATATGGCACCGTCTTGTTGAAACCACATATCATGCAAGTCAAGAACTTCCATTTCGGGCAAAAAAAAAGTTTGTTATCATCGCTCGGTAGCGTTCACCATTGACAGTAACGCTGCGATTCGCATCATCTTTGAAGAAATATGGCCCAATAATGCCGCCGGCCCATAAACCGCACCAAACAGTGGCTTTTTCGGGATGCATTGGTAGCTGTTGCAATGCTTCTGGCTGATCTTCACTCCAAATGCGGCAATTTTGCTTATTTACGTACCCATTCAACCAAAAATGAGCCTCATCGCTGAACGCAATTTTTCGATAAAAAAGCGGATCCTCGGCCAGCTTTCCAAGAGCCCATTCACCAAAAATTCGGCGTTGTGGTAGGTCGGCTGGCTTTAGTTCTTGCACCAGCTGTATCTTAAAAGGCTTTACGCCCAAATCCTTCCGCAAAATTTTCCACGTAGTGCTGTAACAAAGGCCTAACTGCTGGGAACGGCGCCGAATCGACATTTCGCGGTCTTCTGTCACACTAGCTGATACGGCCGCAATATTTTCTTCAATACGCACAGTACGTAAACGTGTTGGTGGTTTAATGTCCAACAAAGTAAATTTGGTGCGAAGTTTGGTCACAATCTTCCGAATAGACTGCTCATAAGGTCGAGAATGCCGATCATAAAATGGAAGCAGCGCGCGATGAACATTTCGAACCGAGCACGAATTTTGATAGTAAAATTCAATAATTTGCAAGCGTTGTTCATTTGTAAGACGATCCATGGTTAAATTGCAAACCAAACTGAAGCTGTTTGACAGTGACACAAGGTACTAAACACACGTCAGCTGTCAAAACCAGTGTTGCCAAAACCAAACCAGCTAAAAAATCACCCTTTACTTCTTCATCTATCATCTGTTGCCACCAGCACTGAACTTTCAAAGAGGTTGGTTATCGAACGTACTCGGCACCCAATAGTTATCAACGATCTATCTATTAATTAATTTTAATATAATCTAAATAATCTTGAATTTTTAAGAGAAATCTTGCCGCCTCGAAGTTCCTAGGCCCAGTTTATTTGTTGACCATATTTAAGTATGTAAAATAATATCTAAACGTAAGTAATATAGGAGCAGCACAATTTGTGCAAAACGAAAACCTACTTATCCAAATTAAAGCTTGTTCCCAACCAAGTTTACGTCGTTGCGTTCGCCCAATTCACGGAAGGAGTGTTGTAAACACCGCCATTATTTCACCAATTTTCTAACTTAAAAAATAGAAATAATATGCCCAAAGACTTCTACTACAATCACTTGCTTGTGAAATTTAATATATTCGAAAAAAAAAATACAGATTAAAAGTGCGTATGGATTATATGAGTTTTGTAGTAGATAATACACTGATGATCATACACCACTAAATTTGCTTAAAACACCTTCGAAACATTAGAAAACTTAGTCAGTTAAAAATGATTTAACTTCACTGCTTTCTTTCAATTGATTCCCTTTCTGCAATAACCTTGTAAATAAATTTTTTTTTGAATTTAAAACTCTGAATTTATCAAATCCGACCCCGACATACCACTTCTCTTGTTTTAACTTTTTCGTATACATTAGTATACTAAAGAGAAAGTTATTGCGATCGTTCGGAAATTTCGAAATCAAACGGAGTATGAGGGATGATATTACGACTATAGAGAAGTTCAAAAAGTGGGTCCGTCAATGACGTCCGTCGGTCGGTCTGTCTGTCTGTCGGGCGCCGTATGGCGAAACGGTTCGACGCATTTGCTTCAAACTTCGTATATAAGGTTTTTGGTGTTACATCTTGGGGCATCTTTTTATTTTTTGCTTTATCGTTTGAAATAACGGTACCTGCCATACAATTGTTTTTTTGTGAAAAACACTTGACACTAAATTTTTGGTCTGTTGTTTGTACTAAGGATACTTGGAATGGGGCCAAAAATAGTGTATTAACGGTTATTAATTAAAACGAAAATATCTCGAAAACTAACGATACGAACTCAAAAAAATTTTAATGTTTTTTTTGTAGGTACTATTATGCCAAACAAAGCTCACCAATTTGATAATATTTTGTATTTCGAACAATTATGTCAAAAATGACCACTGTGCGAAATTACATCAAAATCGAAAGTACAGTTTTAGAGAAAATCTAATTTTTCAAAACCTAAAATGTAATTTAAATTAATTTGTCAACATCCATTCAAAAACGCATCGCATGTACCGAGAAAGTTTCGAATGACGCAGTCGTGCACTTTATTTAATACGAAGTGCGATTTGTCATTTTTTAACATCATATTTTTTTTAAATTGGTTAAGTTTCAGACCTGAATAAGGGATCTTAAAAACAATTCTAGTTAGGTAGTTAACGTAGTTAACAGGACATGAAATTATCTGGTTATTCGGTTTGAAGTAACCGAAGTTTGAAACCATCCCAGAACACAACGACGAGCAAGAAAACTGTCACCAAATTATAATGAAAGCCGAAACATCGAAATTTCGGTGTGACTGGAGATCTCTGTCTACTCAACTCAGGCTTCAGAAAGGAAGACTTTCGCCTCATTTTCTCTGCCACTGTCGTAGTCTCTGTCACTTGAGGAAAAGAATCTTGGAAGTTCTTTTCTCCTTTTAAATCGAGAGAAGTAAAACTAGTTTAGGACTACATAAGGATCACAGTGATCGACGATACGGATCACTTTTATATAATATATGCACCCTAAAGGGACTTTGGATAACCTTATAATGAAGTGACACAGTGCGGGCATTAGGCAGATACCGATGTATGTTGGTTTAAAATGACTGTAAACTATAATGTGAAGGAAAAACAGAGCGTGGTAGAGCATTTCACATTCGTATTGTACGGTTAAGAAACGAATCCTGTCCGTACAAATATATGCTGAATTGATGTGTATTCCCAGCATGGCAAGTATTGAGGTTGAATTGCTGTAGGGGTGGAATGCAACTGGCTACTTCGAGCACTTATGGTGGAAGTAAAGATAAAACAACGACAGGCAGGACAAATTGCGACGGTGACAAGCGATTTCGCGATGTTTAAGTTTAATCGCACGTTTTTGAATCCTGTCCAGTAGCTCCAAATATGTAATTGGTACACCAGACCAGATGTTAACGTTATACTCAAGTTTATATAAATTCGAGCCAAATCAGAAGGGGTAAAATATTTATTGTTTAAACTTGAATGCGTCCCTTCTGGTCCGCCCGTGGGCTTCGCCGGTTTCGATGGTTTCTTTGACTTAAAGGCATCATCAGATCAGATGTTTGAACCTTAATAGTTGGGAGAGTCTCTTGCAAATTAATAATTAGTTTAAAAGTTCTTCACAATGTTGCCGCCACCTGCATAGAATTTTGTTTTCAATAACAAGGAGTTGACCAACAAATTTAATACCATGCATCTACTGAGCTGCACTCGTCACTTTTAACTTCGTCAATGTTGTTACAAAGATAATTTCCAATTTCTTCCAAAATATTGCAGAGCTCTAAGTTGTCCCAATTTCCAATATTTATTTGTTTCTAAGGCCATCGAGACTGCGGTATAGCATACAAGTGACCATGAGGAGAAAATAGAGAGGTAAATGATGAAGAAAGTTGTTTAAGGATGATTGACGACTACCGTTCCCGGCTTGATCCCTACAAATGTTTTGCCGAACATCACTAATTTCTAAGAATTACAAAAATCTATTTCCCTTAATGGTTAAAGTAGAAATATAAGCTGCATGTTTTGGGAAACACAAAAAAAAACCCGCCCTCCTTCGTTCCTTTCGGTTTAGGTAGACATTTTAGCGTTAACACTAAAAACCATTCCGTTTCCAAAAAAGCAATCTTTTTCCCATACCCACCACGCTTTGGAGTAGGTACATATTATACTGTGTGACTGAATGGTAAAGTTGTTGTTCCCATGGGATAGATCTTCGCGCGATTCACGAACTTTGTGGCGTGCTGGTAAAGGGGGCGCGCGGTACCCTGCCAGCACACCATCACTGGGTGGGTATCCACCCTACTCGCGCTGACTTAAACAAATAATGCAAATAGACGCAAATAAACCTAAAAACAGCACAAGAACAGCGCGCAGCACGACGATGACTCCTCGAAGAGTACACAACAACGAGCACATAGGTACAACGAAATATACGACGAAAGTCAAGATTATGGTTATGGTGCGCGATGAAGGTGATCGTGTACTCAATTGGGTATTGCCAGTTCGCGTAAAACTCGCCGGTTCTCAATCTCAGCCATGGAAGAAGGAACTAGAGAAGCGCGTTCGTGATGTGACGATCCGCGCACACCTTCTCCTCCTCGTCCAACCGGTGTGATATGATGACCAATGTTCTCACAATGTTCAACATGATATCTGAGAAGACTCGTAGCGCGCGATCGTCATGCGTTTCTTTGCTTACTCCACTCGAGCGGCAACAGGATGCGCGATGCCCTACATGCAATTAAGGCTTATATCATCCACTTTACGAGCAGCGGCGACTAGCGAGCAATCGCGTAATGCCCAAAGTGACACCTTTCTAATCGGAGTCGATTCACCGGAGCGGTCAACCAGCAACTACCGTGGGAAAATCAAATTTTCCCAATAAGTAATAACTACATAAAACTATACACACGGACACAACAGAAACTGGATGTGCTGTGCAGCCGACAACAGACAAACATAACGATAGTGCTGCTGCTGATGCTGCTAGTGGTGGTGGTGTGGTGGTGGCGGCTTCGACTGTGCGCGCAACCGCAAACCAATTATTTTTTATCGATCGGCTTCCAGAGTACCAACAGTACGAACAGTAGGCAAATGATATTTACTTTTCTGCATCATTACGCGGCCTGCAAAAGTTGAATGTAATCATCGCACCGATCACGTACTGGATACACTTTATCAGGACGACCAGCCACTGGTGGCTCCGTATTTCCATTATCGTCAACGGATCACTCCGGCAGCGGTACCGTTTTACTGACAAGTTCACCCACAATCATAATTATTCGTTTGAATTCCGAGGCAAAAATTTAGTGACAGCGATATGCCCCAGCAGATAGCACAACGCAACAACGCAACAACGACGACAGCTGCAACGACGCAGTCTCGTCGTCCGCATCCTCACGGACACGGTTGACTCAAATACACTGAAATGTGTTTATATCATAACAAACATTCAATTTATTGACACATTTATTACATTTGCAATTTGAATGTGCGCCAACGGTCTGTGTGCGCGCGCACACACAGCACACAGCACCCTGTTGTCCGTTGTCCATCTGTCTGTCCGGCTGTCCTGCTCCACCAACCGATCCGAATGGCCGATCTCTGATCGTTTAGAGTCAGGAAAATTATTCACTGAAGTGGATTGGAGTGTGCATGGAAATGCAGGGCGACAGCATCGTTCGCGATCGGATTCGGATTCGGATTCCCCCAGTTCTATTTCCATTCTCCTCAGGTGACTTGAAAGTGGTCTAGAGGTCTCTCTGGTATTAGTTTGGACGCAGCAAGTTAAACGGTACAACCCGACGAGATACAGGTCTTTATGACGATCACAGCCCGATCGCGGGCATAACCTTTTCCTAGAGGATGAGGTTTGTTTTTCTACTCGCCGAGCGAAGTGCATCTCTGTGGCTAATGAGGCTTGTAAATTTTACAAGCACTATGTATTTGCAATTAGCGGTCGGTGGACGACGATGACCGGACCGCGCACACAATTCCGGCCTAAATGGCGGAAAAACTCTTAAAATGTTCTCTGCGGCGCGGCGCAAGGCAAGCGGTTGTCCGCCCCAGGGGCGAGTTCTTGTGCATCATTAGCAAATTCAGGTGTACGCGCGGTGATTTGTACACATCGACAGTGGTGCGTTAACAAATGCGATTGGCGCATGGCTAAGCAAATTTGCTGCACAAAATGCTGTGTGCTGTTCATGAGTCATATTCATATATGGATAACGATTCTCTTATGCGTTTTATTGAAAAGAAAGAGAAAGATGTGTCGTTTGTGGGACAAGATTTCCGGTATTACTAGTTAGCAGAGCACAAGTCTTAATATGATAATTTTAGGTAACGGATGAGATGTACAATTTGCAAGTGAACCTTGAGGATGAAACCAGCAGTAAATTTGAAAAGTTGAAGCTGCTGTTTGAATTTTAAATCCCTCTAGACTACTGACGTCCGATTTGGAAGTTATTTAAAATCGAAGTGTAATTGCTTTGGAAGTAAGACTTGAATGCTTTATTTCTATCCCCGTGGTAACCACCGGGTACTGGTCGCGTTGCTCTACACTTGATCGGTAGCGCTAAAAACCTTTAAAAGCGCCCAAGACCTAATCGATGCGGGTCACACCTTTAACATCTTGAAAGTACGTACTGAATGAATGATGAAATGAATGCTTCAAAGAACAAATAGTCTGCCAGTTGTGCCATATGGCGCCAAGAACTAGGTAATAAGTTGGAAAAGAGTACTCCCTTGAAAGGTACCCCCTTTCAAAAGAAAAATTCTTTGATGGATATAAGCTCCTGTGCGCGAGGAAAGCGGATGAATGAGAAGAGACCACCGCGAACTCTATGATTTGTATTGTACATTGGCTCCGCCAAATAAAGCAAATGGGCAATACTGCTACAGTTAAGAGTATATTCAAATCCTAGCCCCCACGTTCTAGACCCTAATTTTATAGATCAAACAAACTAAGCATTATTTAGGGATAACTGAAAGCAATGTGCCAATGTGATAGGGCACATTGCTCAGGAAGGGACCATTTGCGAGTTGGGATCCAAGTTGAAAGCTTTAGTTAAGTCCTAAAATATGCAAACTAAAATTTTGTTAGTTTCTAAAACATGCTGCTCGTCTGTGTACAAACTTAAAATGATTTAGTTTTTACATGTCAAGCTTTTCAAACATTTTCATCTTCATAGCTTAGAAAAAATAAATTGAAATTTAGCTGCATCATTTCTTGAATGGTGAATGGTCATTTTGTTCTACCTACTGCAAGCATGTGAAGAAGCATTTTATCGCGTCTTCCAATTTCACTTTGGGCTCTACATCAATAATATCTTCTTCTTCTTCTCGGGATTCTGTGTTTTCCGAGATCCATTCCGAGATGTCATCACCGCCAAAGTTATCGTCTGGAAACATCTGGTTAAGTCATGTTGTGACGCCAGATCTCTCGGACAAAATTTGATCTCGAAGTACTAGCAGAGGAACGCAGTCTTCCTCTTCCGAATGGTTAGGAGTCCTGATAACCTTTTTCCAACAGTTGGCTATTGCATTAGCTTTTAAAGCGGAAGAAACAAGATGGGTCAGCAAATAGAACTTAGTCAACCTAATTACATTTTGATCCACAGACTGAAGAAATCACGGTAGGAGTTCCACAAGGAAGCGTCCTGGGTCCGATTTTATTTCTAATCTTTACTCGAGATATTTCGCAGGAAGAAGGCACAACTGTAGCGAAGTTTGCGGATGATACCGCTATATTGGCCGTGAGTAATACGGTTGAATCAGCAACAATTAAGCTTCAACGGGCTGTCAACAGCGTTTTTGAGTGGACAAAGACTTGGCGTATTGTCCTTAATGAAACAAATTCTACACATGTTAATTTTACTTTTTAGAAATGTAACTACGCTACACATTTTCATGGACTCCGTACAAGTTCCGCACGCAAACGAAGCTAAATATTTGGGAATGACACATGGTGCGAAACTAAAATGGAAATTGCACTTAAAAAAGAAACGGGAAAAGCTTGTTATTAAATACAAGGTGGCGCAAAAGTAATCCTCCTATCAGAAAATGCTATAAATTTTGCGATTGGCCCCTAATGTCAGTTCTATTTTGACATTTGTGTAGTAAACACATGCGAAATACACGTTAATAAACAATGTTACGCTACACTGCTTCAGAACGCGGAATATTGGTGACTATTTATTTGAGCAATAATCGGTCGGTGACTTTGGCACAACGTGAATTTCGTCGCAGATTTCCTAGCCGTCCAACGCCTACTGGTGAAACACTGCGACGTTTAGCCGCTCGCCTCGAAGAGACTGGCACAACACGAGATGCTGCCAGGCGTGGCAGACCCCGGAGTAGCCGCTCTGCAGAGAATATTGCTGCTGTAGCCGAAGATGTCATGGAAGCGCCGTCGACATCGACCAGACGACGTGCCACGCAAATGGGTATCAGTCGACGGTCTTTAAGGCGAATTTTGGTACAAGATTTGAAGATGTTTCCGTACAAAGTCCAGACCGTGCATCAGCTGTTAGCTGCTGACCGCCAATCGAGTCTAACATACGCTCAAGCCATCCTTAATCACCACCAAGAGGAAGATGATTTTTCATCAAAAATAATCATGAGTGATGAGGCCCATTTCCAGCGGGTACGTTAATAAGCAAAATTTACGCTTCTGAGGCGCTGAAAATCCGCGTGTAACCCACGAAGAGCCATTACACCCGCTCAAAATCACTGTATGGTGTGCTGACCTTTTGCTGTGACCTTTTTTCTTCGAAGACGTCGCGGGCCAAACGGTTACTGTGAATGGTGAGGGCTACAGAGCAATGATCAACGAGTTCTTTTTGCCGCAACTTGAAGAATTGGGATTGGAAAACATGTGGTTCCAACAGGACGGTGCAACGGCACACACTGCACGTGCCACAACCGATATGCTGAAGGATGCATTTCCGGGGCGCCTAATCTCTCGTTTTGGCGATTTGCACTGGCCAGCTAGATCGCCTGATTTGACCGCTCCAGACTTCTTTTTGTGGGGCTTTTTGAAGTCGCGGGTTTATGTCAACAAGCCTCCGACTCTTGCAGCTCTTAAAGACAATATCCGTCAAGAATGTGAGGACCTATCGCCGGAAGTTTTGGCCAAAGTGATGGAAAATGCCATAACAAGGGCTCAAATGACAATCAACTGTGGCGGCGGCCATTTACAAGACATCATATTCTCGACTTGATGTAAAAAAAATTATATGACCAAATAAAAATAATCCACAAGAAGAATCAAAGATTTTCATTTTTTTTGAAATTACGGCCAAAAAACATCGGAAGGTTATATTTGCGCCACCTTGTATAATCAAATACTGGTCGGTTTTCCAAGCTCAGCATGCAAAAGAAGCTGCTCTTTTCCAAGCAAGTTCTGAAACCGGTTTGGACGTATGGTATACACCTTTGCGGCTGTACCAAAGCAAATAACATCAAAATTTTAAAAACTTTTCAAAACAAAGTGCTAAGAAGAATTGTTATATCAGAAATAGTGGTATCCACAGAGATTTGGATGTGGCAACCGTCGAAGATGAAATAAAATCATTTGCCCGTAAGCAACAGACTCGCCTTCGCGGTCATTGCAATAACGAAGTGATATATATTTTGAACGATACAAATGTAGTGCGCCCGGATTCAACGGATAAAACCATTTGAATCGGCGCAATAACATTTAACCGCGTGTTTTTGGCGGTACAAGCAGGTGCCTCCGATGGGAAGCTGCCTGGTAAACGAGAATATAAATTATTAAATCTAAACTACTAGATAGGAAATAACCTAGTCGTAGTATAAATTAATTTGAAGGGAGATGTTTTTAGTGAGTAAGAATCTCACACTATTATGAGCACGTGCTGTCGGTCCTCATAGTGTCTTCTTGAAGATTTTCCACCTACCCTCGAAAATTTTTTTTTATTATGTTTGCATTTAAAACAAAACACACGACTCAGCTGATGGCTCCCCAAATTTTTAAATTGTTGGATTTATACAAAGCAAAAGTAATAAGTTACAAATAAGTACATTTTAATGCCTGATGCCTCCTTCCTTCGCGTTTTTTTTTTATTTTTTCGTAGAGCGTCAGCTTGTGGGTCAGTGGCTGAGTGCGTTGGCGAGAGCTCGCTGCTTCAAATCCCGACCTGTACCACCTGAAATTATTATTCGCTGCCTTACCTCTTGCGAACGTTTGACAAACATCCAAGAGTAAGAACTGTCATGAGAAGCTTCTCAAAATTAATTGCCGTTTGGAATCGGCATTAAACTGTAGGGGACCGATTTCCATTTGTGTCAAAAAATATATAGTAATACATAGGCTTTGGGTCTTGTATGGGCCGTTTACGACTAATACCTATTTATTTATTTAATTATTTTAGAGCGCGTCAGTTATTCTGCAAACAATTTTTTTATTTAAAATATTTAATAAGAAAACTTAAGCAATATGCGCAGACAGAAATAACACCGTCTTCGGCGCTGTGCTCACAATCCAAGGAAAAAATCAACAAAACGACCAAAGAAGATCCGAAACCAACATCTTCATGGGTAAATCCATACAGCAAATATTTGATGCCTTTTCGGTGGCTCCTCTTTGACTAAAATGGCTCCCAAAATCTTCAAATGAAATTGAAAAACGACTGCCCTGGTCTAGGTAATTAATTGTGTCGGCAAGGGTTCGATCGTGTATGCAACATTGCATAGTAAAGGGTACACACACATATTTTGTGTCGTCGTGCGATTTCAAAGTTGCGAAAATCGAGAATTTTTTTTTAATCTTAATTCCAAAATCTTTTAAATAAAACAAAAAAAAAGGGAAGGTATTAAATGAGTTGGATTGAAAAAATCTAGAGTGCACTATAATTCATTGGAAGAAACCAGTGTTTGTTCTGCACAGATACTGCCGCATCCTATCAACAACATCTTCTCATAAACAGACTTCGCAAACAGTACAACAACAACTCGTTCAACAATTAATTGTTATGCAAAAAATATTTAGATGTTTACAATTCACTCGCAGTGGGAGTGATATAGGTCAAATTGATATAAAAGTTCGCGTGTGACCTCTCTTACTTACATTAATACAACTTGTCTAGAAAATTTCCAATAACGAAATTACAAGTTCCATAAGATACGCATGACTGCGTCATTAATTCAGCCGTCAATCTTATTCGCACCTCATTTAGATATCCATTCACAAACAAAGGGTCACGAGTCACGACGACGCGACGCACAATACAAAACTGTTTCTGCTGCTGCTGCTTACATACATACCTACCTACTACTTCCCAAAATATAAAATGAAGAAAAAAAAAATCCTATAAATACTCAACAATCAAACAATTTTCACACTTAAGATTCATTTTGTTCCCACAGGTCCACCACCGTCCAGCACCGCATCGCGCTCCCCCAGTGCTACTGACGAATCATAGCTGTCAAACATTTCAAGTCTGCATTCATCGCCTCCACATTTGGCGTCCTCTTCTTTGGCCACACAAATTACACCGATCATCAACACCGCACAACACACAATCAGACAGTAGATGGACACGGACAGACAGACAGACAGACAAACAATCGCCTTGTGTTGTGCCATGTTAATAACTGAAACAGCAGAGATCAGCTCGGCCGCAGAGAGATGTTACTCAAAGATAAGCGAGCTGATGATGGCCCGCGAATACAATGCGGTGAAATGTAAGATAACAGTACACAAAAGCGACGCAATATGCCGCGTGTTGATGCCTCGGGGTTCATTCAACACAGCTGGTGCTGTGTTGATGCGCTGACACATTGTTTTGTATTGGTTTGGTAGGTATTGCATACATACATATATTGCGTTGCGTTGGGTAGGTCCAGTTGAGAATCGAGAAACGAGGTTCGAGAATTTAAGTGAAAATGTACATAGAAGAGGCAGAGGAGTAATCGATCAATTTGTCGTTGTTGCGAATCAGGGCCACAGTTAAGTTAACAGTAATGACGTTTATCGTCGGAGATGATAAGTGACGGAGCTTTGGCAGTTTGCGATGTAGCTAGATAGGTTTGTACGTTACGTTATGTATCAACGGTTAGGTCGTGTGTAATTCACCTCGAGAATATCTTCTAATTTGTCTAAAAATTCAGGTAGGATTTGTGCGAAGTCGCCATCAAAGCTATGGGATTTACTTTATACGCTAAGCAAAAAAAAAGAGAGATGGATCAATAGCTTGTGCAAGGCTTAAAAAGGCTGCAGTTTTAAGGTTTTTACACTTTACTCCAATACTTTCGACTTTCAATCTTTTGTAAGGCAATCACTTAAAGCAGTCAAATGAGTTGAATCTACTAACAAAGAGTCTTCAACACCTGAGTTAACTAAATTGAAGAGATGGTGATCTTAGTTTGCACCATAAAGAAACAAGAGCAGATGTTTCAAACATTCCGTAATGACCTATTATTCTACTATCTTTTCCACAAAGATTTCTTGTCTTGTAAGTAAAAAAATGCATTAAAAACGTCGTCTACACGGAGGGTAACGCGTTTAGCTTTTTACGAAAAATATAGCATCCAAAGTCGCTTTTCAATTGACAGCTTCAAACAGAAAATACGGCTCCCTGAAATTACGCCAAGAAGTGTTTTTGGAAAAAAGTGGCTCTTTTTCCATTTAAATTTTTGGCGTAATTTCCTACGGATTAATTTCAGGGAGCCAGAAAATACTTTACGACATACCGATTATGAAAAACTCGAATTTTTACGAATTAGCCCCTGGTTTAATGAGGAAGGTCTACCAAAAGGGAACCAGCGCAGAGGCCCTTAAAAATAAAAACGAAAAGACACTGTTGGTGTTAGGTTAGGGAATCGTTGAGATTATTGTAGAAGAAGGCTCCCAGATAAAGGTTTCGTTTCTGAGAGAGATCAGGGCATGTGTAAAGAAGGTAGGTAAGAGTAGTCTCTTCTTGATCCTCATCCATGCAGGTCATGCAAAAGTAATTTAACTAAGCACAATGTCGGGTTTCATGTCTGCCTATCAGTGCTGACACTAATTGTACCACTAATATGTGAACTATTAAAAGCAATCAAGCTCTTAGAGGGTTTAAGACGCGGCGGTTGAGCTGATCAAATGAAATAAAATTTAAAAATAAAATTTTTTACAAAATATATAAATTTTTATTCATAAATGGCTCATACAGGACCTAAAGCCTAGCTTATCTAACCATTGTGCGTGCGAAGATACCTACATTTTTGACACTAATTGAGGGACCTACAGTTTAATGCCGATACCAAACGGCTTCTCATGACATTTCTTTCCGTTGAATGTCGTTCTTCCAGACGTTTGCAAGAGGTGGCGCAGCGAATAAAAACTTTAAGGTGGTACGGACCGAGATTTAAAAACCTCACTAAGTGGTCCAACGCGCTAAACCACTACGCCACTAAGCACCCACCGCCTTTCAATACACTTTAGTAATGACTAGCTGCAACTCAGGCTGCATGACGATTGGTTGCGACTTTACCGCTCTGTTGACAGAGCTTCGTTTATTTATATGCAAACTGCAAGCAAGCGTATCAAAAGCTGCAAATAACGAAAGCGTGCCTATGAAGCGCAGCTAAGTGGCCAGTAGGTCTACGACAAATAAAATAATTCTAAAAATCAGCCATTCGGTTGAAATAAGTTCAAATTGGGTCTTCCTTCACCATCATAATTTTTGTAAAAAAGTCCCAACACTTAGAACCTATTTTCACTTATAAAAATTTCTTACTTTTTATGGAAATTCTTGGGACTTTTTTAGTTTGTTTTTAGAATTAATTAATTCCTCCTGGGGCCTCCATTGAAGAGGAGCAACTATTAAATGGATACAATCAATGCTGAGCAGCAGATCCATGGCTGCCGAAATTGCTCCAACATCAATCACAATTTAAGGGAGTAAAGGTTGTCCACAAGGGTGTGTTTAATCTCCCCTTCTCTGGTCAATCCTCATCGATGAGCTTCCAGGCGACCTCAATAACTCAGGGTTTAGCACACAGGGCTTACCATATCAGGTCTCATGCTAATTGCCTTAACAAAAGTATGGAACTGGTTTCAAGACAAAGGTCTAACTGTTAACCCCTCAAAAACAACAATTGTCCACTTCACCCGAAAAAGGAATCACATCCTTCCAACCTTATCACTGAACAACATGCCAGTACCATTTTCGAAGGAAGTGAAATATCTCGGTATCACACTTGGTCATAAGCTTACTTGGAGCGGTCATTTATAACGTACCCTAAATAAAGCGACTGCTATACATGCTCCAAACTCTTCGATAAGAAATTGGGTCTACGTCCAAAAAGAATACATTGGAGCTACCAAACCATAGTCCTACCAATCATCACGTATTTAGCTCTAGTGTGGTGGGAAAAGGCAAACTAAATATCTGCCCAGAAAGTATTTCAAAGAATGCAAAGGAAGGCATGCATACGAATCAGGGGCTCCTTTTCATCCGCTGCTATAGAAGAACTCGTTGACCTCCCACCGTAACATGCACGAATTAGAAGTGCGCTGCTTAAAGCGCAATAAAACTTTATTACGTGATAAAATTCAAATAGGGTGATCTCACGGGACACTTAAGTATTTGGTGTGGGAAACGGGAGGCCCTAGGATAGCCAGGTCCCACTTAGTCTGGTTTACGGATGGTTCAAAAATGCCAACGGGTGTAGGAGCAGGCATCAGCGAATCCACTTTAAAATTTCAGTTAATCTAGGACACACAACATCAATCTTCCAAGCACAAGTTTTCGCCATCAAACTATGCGCAAGAGAATGCTTAAGACGTAAGAAGGTCAGATATCTACTTTCTCTCAGATAGTCAAGCAGCACTCAAAGCTCTTAACTCCTACAAGTTTAACTCTCTACTGGTTTGGAACTGTCTAACTATTCTAAAACAACTCACCTCCCATAACAGAGTGACACTATACTGGGTCCCAGGAAATGTAGCGGCTGAGGATCATCCCTTTCATTGGCGCAGAGTCCTTCCGTGGACTACCCACCAGTAATATAAATTTTGAACTCAATATATAGTAACACCGAATGCGCATAGCCCAAGGGAACTCGATCCAAGGATTACGTTATGCTCTTCAGATCCCCTCTATAAGCAAGCGTGACGCTAAAAACCATCATCTCATGAAAATGTTCTACAGATGTGTGTAGACTCTACCTCGAACAACCAGAAACGGAAGAACATTCTATGCGACCAAAAGATAAGCCTGCTTCAACAAAGGACTCACCGAACCTAAGGATATTGTCAAATCATCGGCCTCAACAATCGTAAGGTTCATCAAAGACCTAGGATTGTCGCAAGACCAAAAAACTTTTTGAATATTAATAGGGAGCACAAAAGATCGTTTTCTTGGTCGAAGTGCTAATCAGGCCACATCTTTAAAAAAACAGGGTTAAGTACTGTTCAAGGGATTTTGTAAGCAATAAAGTGAAGCTTGGCTGCCATATAGAAATGTGTTACTTCAAATCCAAGTAACAACCCTCAAATAGACTTTTGATGACTTAAGTTTCCATCCATGTCCGAATGAGCTCACTTAAAACATAAATGCTCCTCCTAATACTCGAACAATTTTCGCAAACAAATAAAAAAAACCGAAATCCAATTCACAAGTCATCGTGACTGATTAAGAGCATCGAATGAATGACCTCTTCAAGTTACGGTATAATTCACATACGACCAAACGAGACCATCATTTCTCCACTTTCTAATGACAAAAATTATAATTTCACAACTAACATCGCCCAAAGGGACAAAACTGATTGAAGCCATGTTAATCGCACCACAAAAAAAATACAAAAACTTAAAACACATGTCACCGTCAAACAATGCAAACATGATTCGCATAACAAAAACCAAGATCCGGAGATATCTCGCCTTGTGTTGTAACTAAGCGTCAAAACATTAATTAACACAATCGTATCGGTCAGCAACGGTCCGAACAGCATGCAAAGGTTAAAACACCCAAATGTAGTGGACAACAGAAAAAGTGGCCAGTTGCTGTAGTTTTTAGATTGTCACTTCTGTGTTAGCACGACCATGGTATTTAGCATACATTAAACTTCACCACAGTGAGTCATGGTAATTGGACGAGAAAAATAACAAAAAAAAAGTGTTGTCTCTGATCTGCCTACGATCGAAATTTATCTTCTGGCTACAGCGGTATAGAGCGCACCCAAGCCTCGTCTCGGTGTTTCAATTAATCACTCCCCAACTCTGGTATATGGAACCAAACATCGACCACGCCCGATTCATCTTCCCAGCGGCAGTGGCGGCGCCCCCAACTCTACAAGGTCTGTGCCTGATCTCTTTGTCTCTGGAGAGATGCTACTGCTACTCCGAGCGGTATTATATGCGGAGTTATTGCTGTACCGCCAAAAGTAGGGTGTGCTGTTTCCTTAATTGAAACAAAACGATTTTGTGGATTCACACCCTTTGTACTCGGATGATGACTGGTGATGATTGTGCGCGCGGTCTTCACAAAGTGTCAAGCCTCTCGCTGTGAAAATACCAAACCCATGTCAATGCGTTTTCAGCTTCTGCCTCACACCGAGCAGAGCACACCAGTGGCATGCCATGCAGCAACGCCACACTACCCACCCATGACAGGTGTGATATTTTTGCATGTTGTTCCTCATTGGGTTCGTTCGGTATACAAAACCCAGCAACACTGATCCATCAATCAAAGCTCATTAAAACGAACAACCGTGAAGGAATTACCGTCACATCGAGCGAATGACGCAAGAATCTCTTACCGCCGCCGCCACCATCTGAAACATTAGACAACACACAACCTACTCCATTTCGGTCCACCGACCGTCATAGTCGTCGTCGTCGTCGAGGGAGAGATAGATAGGAAGAATTTACATGTTCATCAAGGTTGCACACCTCTTGGCATTAAAATTCATCGCGAACAGAGCGTGCAGATGCAGATAGAAGAGGCCACCTAAGCCTACATCGGACCACCACAACAACAACAGATGCAAAGAGACCTTTTGAGATCAATCAGAATAGATAATGGGGCCTGTGTTAGGCTTTCGTCGTTATTAAAATGCGGCGGTGGATCACATGTGTGTGTCGAATCGGAGCGCCAGACAAAACGGATACCGACGACGCAAGACATAGCATTTGAATTTTGGTCGACATAAACGACGACGACTGGCGATTGATTGACGATCATTTAGAATCTCGACCTGTTACACTTTTAATTTCTTTATTGCTATGCCAGTGGAGATGGAGGCTATGATGACGGCAGCGGCCCAATGCCAAGCTAGCTGTCCGACTTGATCTTATCGATTGCACCTGAACCGCGTACAAGAACCGCATCGTTTAATCGCCGTTCGCCGTTCGCCGATCGCGATAGTTTTGGTTTTGGATGCGATATATTTCGCTGCTGCTGCAGCAATTATACACACACACACAATGAATTGTTACCGTTATTTTTGGTTCTCTGTCCTTGTTGCTACTTACAGTTGCAGTTGCAGCAGCAGCAGCAGATAAAAGCAATTGTGCCGGCTGCAGGCAGCACGATCCGTCAGTCAAAATTTGCCTGTGCAGAGCGCTTGCGCTGAGCTGATTACGTAATTTTTGAAAAATTTGTAACATATGTCGCGGCAGTCGTCCTGCCTGTTACCATTCTAACTAACAGTCTTCTAGAGCCTGTTAGTACCTTGTACTTTGTTTACTTGGTTTTTCGGAAAAATTCGCCATCGTTACAACAGCAAGAGCAACAGCAGTGCAGTGGCAACAAAAAAGATCGCGTAATTGATCCGTAGTGTTGTAGTTTCGCGAAACCAAATAACACATAGACACACCGGACGGACGGACGAACAAATGGACAGACGGATGTTAAGAAGGCAACGAGACAACGGCAGGAGCCCCCATTTCGGTGCGATCTGACTGACCTCGTTTTAGCCGTTTGAGTTATTGTCTCTGCAGATACTCAACATAAATAGATTTCTTTGAAATGCTGTGTTTTTGTGTAGCGCGCGATGTTTCTTATTTCTTATTTCTATTTTTTTTTGTATCTCGGATGTGTGTTTTCTTTCAATCGGTCGTTTGGGCAATCACCAGAAGTTATCGAAATTTGACGATCGTATTGGCAACGTGAGAAAATTACAGCATGCTCATTGGGATGCCAATTTAGGAGTATGGGGTTCTTTTGTGCGCTCGCATTGTGAACTGGGACGATGTCGATGACGATGACGACGACGTCTGTTAGGTGAGGAGACTACACAAAGCGCGAACGAGTGCATTATTTGCGGAAAGCATGTTGACGTCGTTTTATCTCAGATCTCAGATTGAACAGCGAGGAAGAATGAGTTATGCCAGGCTGTCGCTCATGAAATTGAACACCTGAGTGTTGGTGTGTTCATGATCTGATTGGCTTACATGTTTGGTGGTTTTCCCTAACAAAAATCTTGTAAATAGTCGAATAATGGTTTAAAGGAATTGGCTATTTATGATGTGTGTAAAATAAAGCACCTTGGACGTACACTGGAGCAAACTTGTTGTTAAATTGCTTCAATGCAATCGGTGTGTTAATTTGACAAATGTCCAATGAAATTTTGTCGTTGTGGTTGTTTTGAGTGACATCGATTGCGGGAACTAATTTAAGATTGTGAGATTTGCTGGGACTGGAGCTCCGCAAATGGACGGACAGTCTTCAAATGGCTCGACAATTTTCTAACTTACTCCAAATGACACCAACAAAATGTCCGACAATAGATTTTTTGGAAATCAGTACACATTCAAGCTGTTGTGTATTGAAATTAGCCCACAGTTAATTGTAAATGATAGTCTCCTAGTTTTTCTTTCGGGCTGAGAAGCAACCTTTCTGGTCGAAATCGAAATAACTCGGTAGCCAACGTGGCAATTTAAGTCAAAAGCAAAAAGTTAAACAAATCAAATCAAACAGAAAAGTAAAATACTTAAAAAAGGCTAAAACAATATACCCTGTGTTCTATTTGACTGAATTCTCGAAAGTATATTTTCTGCAACATTGCATTGTTATATCTCAAAGTCGAAAGAATTCAATTTAACTTGATTTGGGGTTACTTTACCAACTTTTTTTCGTTTGTTTTTGTAACTGATACGTACTGAAAGGTTAGATTTTGTCGCGGTAAAATTTACCACGACCAGAAGCACCCTTCGGTCCCTTTCTTTTCCCGACCTTTTTCTCTCTTTATCGGTTCGCGCCCCCAAGGCCGTAAGAAGTGGAAGGGCAACTGTGGAGCACGGGCGGACGGCCCAGAGTAAATAACCTCCAACGACAATTGCTAAAGAACTACCACCAACACAGTAGGGAGTCACGTTCGATGGGGGAAGGGGAGACGATCCCTTCTGTCCAACTCCACCATGGGGAGCACCGGAGGAGCAGCAGAGGAATGCGAGCGGACGGCCAAAAACATTGCGCACCCTCACAACACATAAGAACAGCATTGGGTGACACTTTACCCACCGCCGGCCCCAACTGTCAAATGGGGAGCGTGGACATTAACCACCGGACAACGTGAAAACAGATGTTTTCAACCAACACGAGTGGCCTGTCAAGGGGACACCGCTCCAACGACAGCAAAATTCAGAAAGGCCGAGAGCCCAACGTAAATGTATGTCATTGTAAGGTATGACCCGCTATCTACAATTTCCCATTCCACCAAATCTGCGCAAAACTCGACCAAACCGTAAATTACGCGTTTCAGTTTGTTAGTCTTGGTTCCTTATCCTCCTCTCATAGCTGGGGTAAGACTCATCTGTCCAGTGGGGACATTAGAGCGCAGCTAACTTTTCAGTGGAATTTTTTTAGCGCTTTTTCATAAATCGGGTAAGCCAATCGGAATGGATTGGAAAGGTTGTTCCAGGTTGGTCAAAGAATTCACTGCAACCGGACTTTTCAGTTGCGGTGAATGGTAATATAAGAGCGAGGGGAAGTTGAAAGCGAAGGGGTAACGGAGAGCATTGGCACACCACTGCAAAATTGCTTTGGAGTAGCTGGAAAATGCCGCCCGTTGGTTTGCTAGTTTGAATGTGTGGGTAGTGGAATATATGACCACCTACACAGAGGTGGAAGTCCATGGCAGGCCATACGTGATATTCCACTGCCAATGTATGTATGTAAGTGTGCAACTTTGACCGACTTTGAACAAATGAACCCGGAGAACCACTTCGTGGTTGACTAGCGAATTAGCCAATCGAAGTTTTTGTAGTCGAAGGAATTTTTTTGAAAAGTTTTTTGGTTTTTTTTTTAAAATAGAAAAAAAAGAGGAAATAATTTAAAAAATAACAAAGAACATAAATTGAGGAGGAGGAGAAGGGAACAAGAAGGAAAAGATAAGTAGACTGAAGTTACTCGTTTTTTTTTTTTTGAGTTGTAAAATTTTGGTTTGGTTGGGTTTTGTTTTCGGTTTTATAATTCCCGGGAAAAGACGGGACACGTTTCAAGTTCGGAGTAAGTGGTAGCGGGTCACCCCAACGGTCTCTGCAAAGAAATTGTTGTTGTACCCAAATAGTCAACTAAAAGAGGCTTCGCCTAAAATAAAAGACCGTTCTCCAACTGAGAATTATAACGTGGTAAAACTGTCGTTTCAATTTTCATTATTCTTTCGATTTTCAGTTTTCTTCTGAAAATTGCTGAATTCAAGGTTTCACAATTCCCCAAAAAATTGCGTGGCGGCCTCTTCGATTTTCTGTCGAAACAAATTCTTCCTTTACCTTGCCTTAGTTTTCTATTGAACGAACTCGCACCTTCCACTCAGCTGCTGGGAATTAGCAAGATCATTGCTGTCGTTGCATCTGATCTGTGGAGTGTGACAATTTTTACTTTCGGGCGGTTGCGGCCGCAATTTTTTTTCTGTTTATTTTTCATTTGCTGCGCCGGTAATTTTGTTTAATTAGTAGTTTGTTTCGCGGTTCTCTCCTGTTTTAATAACAATTTAAGATGCAACAATTTGATTAGCTAAGATTGTGTGTTGGAAGTGGTATACTGTATCCCAGATCACTGCGGCCTCATATGGGTCTATTGTGATGTCCTCCATTTAGAGGGGATCAATGATGCCGCAGTTAGTTATAAAGGTGACTATCTTTTTGAGTGAGCTGTCAGATATATCCGCTGCTTCAAGGTTAATTGCTGCCTAAATAACATTGACGGATTGGTATAAGGCAGTTGCAATCACATAATATGTGTTCTGCTGTTTCCTCGTCCTCGTTGCACAATCTACAGGTATTGTTTTGTGCAATTTCCATAGTCATCAGGTGTTTCTTGGCACGGCAGTGCCCCGTAAAGAAGACTGTGGCTAGCCGAATCTGACTTCTACTGAGTTGTAGTAGGGAATTGTTTGGCAAAAAGGTTTTTTTTTTGTCTGTTTTCTTCGGTTTACATCCAGGAATGTAGCTTCTTCTCATCTAGCCAAGTTTTGATACAACTTTTTTGTAGTTTTCATAGATAGCCTGCAGAATGGTCTTGGCATCGTGAATTGGGATGCAGATCCTGTTTTTTCATTCGTAATGAATCTGTTTAGACTCTCTCGGATGCAAGGTACTGAATGAAGAATTACATCTTTAGTAAACGCACGACTGTATACCAATATTTTAGCACTTCTACAGACATTTCAATTCCATTAGGTAAATTAGCTTTTCGTATTTCCATTAATAAACGTATCCTATCGTATACGTAAGGAATATAAAACTTTGTCTAAATTTGACGTAGCTCAGCTTCTGAATGCAATTAAAAGGTTGCGACATTGCCAGAGTAAATTATTTTAATTTGATAATGCAAATTACTTAAAGGAATGGCTCGATCGAAGTAGTTTTATTTGAAGGAGCCGCAAATGGACAAACTTCTTAGCTAGGTATCAATAGTGACATTTTATCGTAGTCGGTGGATAATCGGTGGCTGCTTGTTTGTCGCTGCTAACTTCGCCTGTTCTTCAATAGCCCTGAAATCCATTATCACGGCATGTTGACGATGTCAATATCGTCGGCCTATCCCAAAAATCCACAAAAATTATATATCCTTACCTATAATGATGTTGAAGTCGTACTAACATTTTAAATAGGCAAGAAGCGTTTATTCTGTGGTGTTAAAAACCACCTAAACTTACACTTTTCTTCTTCTTCTTCAGACCCATGTTAGGCGTCGAGGTCCCCTGGATGCGATTTTCCCAATTTTTCGAGGGCCTTCCTCTCGGTGCATTGCCTTCCGATCTCATTTCCAGTACCTGTTTGGCTTTTCTTGACTCGACCATCTGCTGTAGATGTATAATCGAGACTTCTTCTGCCCTACTTCTTCTTTCATTTCTGACCATATCTCCCCTGGTTTTCACTGCGACCCTTCGTACGTACTTCATTACTGTTGCCTGGAATTTACGCAGATGTTTTTCTAATAGCGGCAAACACTCAGTACCATACAGTGCTATTGGTACTATAAAAAAAAATTAAAAAATCTTAGGCGTAAACGGCCCATACAGGACCCAAAGCGTAGCTTCTCCAACCACTGTGTGTGCGAAGATATATTTTTTGACACGAATGAAAGAGATTCGATTCCGAACGGCAATTCATTTTTGAGAAGCTTCTCATAACAGTTCTTACTCTTGGATGTTTGTCAGACGTTCGCAAGAGGTGGGGCAGCGAATAAAAACTTTCAGGTGGTAAAGGTCGGGATTTGAACTAGCGACCTCTAGCCATCTCTCATTTGCCCACGATTGTGTTATCTATCTGACTGCTTTCTTGGTCCATTTGCCCTTACAGCTAACAATGATTCCGAGGTATTCATAGGATTCAACTCTCTCTAATTCGGTGTTGACCTATCCACTTTAGAGACCCACATTACCTTGCTCTTGGCTATATTAACCTCCATTCCATTTCTTTTAAGATTGTTGGACCACTTCTCTAATGCGTTTCGAAGCCTTTCCGGATTGTTTCCTACGACAATAATATCGTCCGCATATAATAGGAATTGCAGGTTAAAGTCTCCAGATGCAAATCCTTTTTTTTCGGTTTGCCTTTTACACGATTTAGCTTTTTTATCCATGAATAAAATGAACATAAATGAATACTTCTGACTTCTTCCCCTATAGCCTTACTTTTCCTGCCGCCTTGTCATAGATACTTTTAATAGCGTTTATTAGTCTCTCTGGGACATTATTAGCTTTTAGTGATTCCCATACATGTTGTCTTAGCACGCTATCAAACGCCGCCTTTAAGTCTACGAAAGATAGGAAAAGGTCCTTCCCCTTAGCCACCCATTTTTCCATTATGACTCCTAATGTGAAGATGTGGTCTTGTGTTTGTCTACCCAGTCTGAACGCCACCTGTTCTCCATCTAGGTCTTCTTCCAATACTCGCCTAAGTAGTTTTCCAAGTACCTTGGTATATAACTTATACACTGTAGATGATAGTGTTATCGGCCTGTAGTTGTCACAGTCGTAGCTACTACACTTCTGGTGAAATAGTATTAAAAGATTTTCTTTCCAGTGTGTTGGTATCCTATTTTCATCCCATGCCTTTTGAAACAGTTCAGGATTTTGGATCTCTGGACTACCATATTTCATTAGTTCCGGCGGATTTTCCAATTTTTATTCTCAAGCTCTTCTTCTCTCACTGGTCGTTCTAGTGTTTCGTCTTCAACTTCTAGGAATGGTCCATATAAATATCTGTCCTCATTAACTTACGGCTACATGAATTTTGGCCCCAATGAACAATGGCCCCAAACCAAAAATTACCAATGGCCCCAACAATTTATATAGGAAACAACACGAAAATTTCTGTGATTTGGGGCCATTGTTCATTTTTTTCCCAAAGTTTGGGGTCATCTTTTATAATGGATTTTGGCCCCAAACAAAAAAAATGAAAAATGGCCTCAAACGAAATGAAATATGGCGCCAAAAATATGAAAAAAGGCCCCAAATCACAGAAATTTTCGTGTTGCTTCCTATATAAATTTTTGGGGCCATTGGTAATTTTTGGTTTGGGGCCATTGTTCATTGGGGCCAAAATTCATGGGGGCGTGACACATTTTTGGGGCCATTTTTCATACTTTTGGGCCATTATTAATTTTGAAACTGGGGCCATTTTTCATTTTGAAAAAGAATTTTAATTTTTGTTGTTCATTTTCGGTTTGGAGCCATTGTTCATTGGGGGCAAAATTCATGTAGCATTAATTTGCTTTCGTCCTAAACTTACACAAGACTAACAAATGCAGATGTGTGTTTTTGTTTTGTGGTATAATTTATAGATGGTTAAAGGTTAACCACTAAATTTAAATTTGCAAATTAAGTACGCAAGTAGCGTTCAATTCAATAAAATATCTAAACCGAAAATTCTTATAGCAGCTTCTCATGTGGTCATCGTTTTAATTTTCTGCCTTTTTCTTTTCCAGAAAGACGTACACCCGGGCTATAGTATCCTTTTCTTAGTTCGATTTCCAAAAATTGTATACGTCTTCAAAATACAATCTATGTATTCAGCCCTCACTGCATTTACACAATCGAACCATGGCCACGTATGTAGCATCTAGAGGTGATTATTTAATGTTGGCATCTTCCTGTTGTTTGTTTCCAATTCTGGTCTAAGCCTGTTGCTGTTAGTTCAATGCCTAGCAACCAAATATACTGTTCACGTACCTAAACTCTATCAAATCAATTTGGCTTGATTTGATAATTGCAGCACATCTGCGATTGGTAGAATTTTAAAGTTGAGGTGACAATCTCCGACCAATCTGGTCAGCGGAAAGAGATGACTACTAAAGTCTGTTAAATGACCGAGTATGTGAATAAAATTTTGTCAGGAAGATTACACGCTTCACAGGACGCTATAGTTGTAAAGCCTTTATATGAGTCTTTAAATAACCCGACCGAAAGCAACCACAGAAGCTCATTCCTATCTATTTTTATGCTGATTTTACTAGGCCAAGCTTTTAAGCAACCATTTTACTCTGATTAACAGTTTCACACCTCTCGAAAATATTTACCATAATTTAATTATTATCAAATCAACATCTGTCTCGGTTCCGACATCTAAAAATATCAAAATCAAACAAAACATTCACACGACCGACTAGACACAGACACGTACTATTACTCATCACGATCATGGGAATACAATTTTTGACATCTAGCTAACAAAAAACCCGTGAGTTTGTTCCCTGTCGGCAGCGGCAGGTAGATAACTTTACACCCATACGGCGGCAAATCGTATGCATAGCTTCATCTCAGCTATCAAGCGCTTTGGATTTCTCAAAGTCGCCACGCCACGCGCTGTAATCACTGAAACGGACCGCGACTATGAAAACCAATCATCGCAGAATCGCGGAATCGCGTTTGTGACAGATCTTATAGCTGAACTTAAACTTAAACGAGTATCGCGAGCCGATGAAATGATTTATTTGATATCTAACTCCATTCGTATAGTAGTGAAGTGCAGATGCAATTAGATCTGGATTTCTGTGCACGAACTACCGGCGGAATTCGGGAAGCTATGATGATACGCGCTTGTCTACGCTCAATTACTAATTATTTTCACTTAATGGTGGTTTGGGCGACACATACATATGTATAACGTATATATGTAAGAAAAAATAAATAGAATACTAAAAAAAAAAAAACAACAACAGACGAGCGAGCGAATGAGAGACATTCCTGCGCTGGCACGCATGCGTCACAATCAATTAAATGTAATTAACCGTGATCGAGAAGTTATGCACGACAAATGACGACGGCGCGCTGCTACAGCGGGCCGATACTGAGACCAGCACTGGGAGGGGTGACTTTGAGTTGGAGAGAAAAGACAAGCCGCATGCATACCAGGTAAAAGAAGATAGACACAATCGCGAGCTTTTGTTGTCATTCGAAAGCAAATTGATGGAATAGCATGCGTTCTATAGATGATATGAGATGAGCCTGGCAGTCAGTAGATTTAGAACGTTTGATGAGAGAGACGTGAGTCGAATGTGGGTAGGTGCATCGCACATTCTACGAATACGGACGTTGTAAATACATACAGTGATGAACTATTTAACATCGTATTTGTATCCGAACATTGTTTATTGGATCTGTGAAGATGATACAAAGTATGATTGCCGCAATGAAGGTCGTCGCATTAGATGAAGTTTCTCTGACGAGTGTGACGTTACGGTCATTTTATTTTTAAATTATTGCGATTTGTTTCGCTATTGGAAATCGTTATGGCAAAATTTTAATTTGTTCGGCCATCGTTAATGGAATGGAATAATGTACATCGAGTATAACAAAAATCTAACGTCCGACTAAAGCACTGGTGATTCAATGAAGGCAGTATTACAGATAAAAAGTTTGTTTCGTTTCTTAGTGGCTCTGAGTTGTAAGACAACAAAATCGGCAGACGAAAAACAGATTAAAAAAGCCACGACTAACAAACAAAAAAAAAGAATTCAGAGAACTTCCTCGAAGGCCTCATAAAGCTTAGGTCCGCACTGAAAACCATTTTTAATGGACTTAAAAAATGATTCTCTAGCTATATACCCTTTTAATCTAACAGCTGAAAAAGTCACGGACTGCCGCAGTGGACCAATAAAAGTTTTAACTAAACTGAGCTGAGAATCGAAGGATTCGAATAAATATTAAATTAAGAAAGTGGCACTAGCAGTAAATATTTTCAGACATTGTCAACAAATAACCTGAGACTAAAATGTTCAAGTTGGGGAAGTCTTTTTGTTTATTTTTTTATTATTTTTCCTCGTAGCAGATACAATAAAAAAGTATGCATCACAATGAGTTTTGTAGATGCATATCAATCGATGAGTTTTGTAGATGCATATAGACGATGTCTTAAATGTACGAAATACTAATCGTAGGTTAAGAAGAACCAAGCCCAATGACCTTTGTCTTAAATTAAAATGCCTAGCCTTAAATTATACTACTTTCTCGAACGTTGAAAATAAAATCTTTGTCGATCACCAGTTGATTGGTCATGATCAAAGAGGTGATTTTTAGTGCGGTTAGAGTCCAACACTAACCCCACTTTGGCCCTTTCGGTTTGTGGTACTTAGAAAACGAGCAAGTTTGGTAGGAGATCTAATTTTACTTGAATGCAGTATGGCTCGGAAATCAAACAGGACTCAGAGCTTTAGTGTTCCAACCGAATTCAAAGAGTTCTTGAGGATTGAGCAATGCCTTAAGTGAATGCATTTATATTCCACGAAAGCACTTCAATTCTGAAAGGTTTTATAGAACCTTTTGTTAAAATGATATTATAAATCCCTCCGATCCTGCCTAAAATCACTCTTGAACTTGGGGAATATCGACTTTTAAATTTTAACGCAGCCGAAATTCGGAATTTCGGTTGTCATCACCAAATTCTAACCATTGTCCTTTATATCTTAATCTGTGTGACAACCAGTCTATTTTCTAATGAAACCCGTTCATATGCATGCAAATAAACAAAACGTTGCGATTCTGGTACAAATAGTTTTCGATAATTATGGCCGTTTTCGATCAATGTCCTTTATCTGGGACAACGTCTTAGAGGCGTACTTCCCATCAAAAATTTGGTATTTTGACTTTAAATACCTACTGTAGGAAGTCTTTGCGCGAAAGTATGTTTACTAACGATTTAAAAATTGAATAAAAAAGAAGTAACGTAAGACAAAACGAGTAAAATTGTGATAGACGTAAAGTACGTAAAGTACATTTACAAACTTTGAAATGACATCTGTATGAAATCTCAAATAGCATTGTGGTTGCTTTATTAGTTCAAAAAGTAATTATTTAAACATTCAAATTATTCAAGAGTTAAATATGTTATATTTCTTCAAAATCCGCCTTTTAATATGGTTTGTCTGACGAACCTAGTTGCGATAATACATTTATCGTGTACTTCTTGGAATGCGACGTGAGAAACAAGTACAGTGTGTTGGTCAGGTTGGCTATTAATGTCCGGAATTTGTGTCGGGATTTTTACAAGCTGTGGAAGAATTGTGGACTTCATTCTATAAGTTCTAGATCGGAATATTGGCCGCAACTTTTCAGCCTTCTTCGTCTAAGATTGGAGTATACAACAAATTCGGAGAAGATTTCAACTTTGACTATTCCGAGCAGAACGTGAGTTCATCCCGCAAGTGAGCAATGCGCTAGAATACAGATTAGAAGGTAATCTTGAACTTATTAATTGAGGATTACTAATCTGCTTATTCTAGCATTTATTTGGAGGATATAGTAAGTAGTAAGTATGTAGTTTGATCAGAAGACAGATCTTTAACAAATCCGGAGGTTTATAGAATTTTGATAGGGATTCGGAAACACATAGTCCATTTCTGAAACGTCTGGTAAGTCTTGAACTAAGCTACATTCCAAGAGCTTAGGCTGTGTAGTGAAGTTTGTATTCATTCCCAAGGCAGGCCAATACCAAGGACTTGAAACCCATAAGTCTAATATTATTTGTCCTGAAAACCTTTGAAAAATTAATGAACATCTTTATTCGTAACAGACAGTGCGTAGATCAGTGCACTAACTAACCACTCAGCGAAAGAAATATATACGCAAGATTATAGGTGACGCTGAACTAAGGAGTTACAGCATCCAGAGGTAGGTGTCATCTCTCCGCTGCTATGGGTCCTTGGCATCAATGAAATACTTGAGAATATCTCTGTTGCTTGCCTCAGGCAGGTTCTTATCAACTATAAGCGAATTGTTAGAAAACTTAAATCCTGTAAATCCTCAAAAGACCGATGGCAGTATTAGTCTGTTGGAAAGCCGCGGACAAATCAATCAATCTTATGTCTAGCATGCATAGGAACAACTGTGGAAGTGTTTCCAACTTTGCTACCCTTGAATCTATACTTGCACGAATTAGCTGCCAAGAGCGCCTTGAGGATCAGCAAAACAGTCAGCTGGAACCCAGCTCTCTTAGTAACAATACATGGATTTTAACAGACCATTTTCCTTCACATTTCCGAGCAGGGAGGAATGGGATATGAATGAACCCACGAAAATTAGATCTATATATGTATACATAGATGGATCGGTAGGTTGCCAGTCTATTCTCAGAGGAATTATACAATTCCATGAGACTCCCTGATCATATTAGTATTTTCCAAGCTGACGTTCTGACAATTGCGGAAGCGGCCCGCACTGTGTCGATGTCGGCAATACAACGGAATGATATTACCACATTCATTGACAGCCAAGCGGCCATATAGAAGCAGTTAATGTAGTGAAATAAATTCCAAGCTAGTTTATCGCTGTCATATAGAGCTTGGCTTACAGCACATGGTATGTTTTTGCTGGGTTCCGGGACACAGGGACGTAACCGGCAACAAGATGGCCGACGAGCTAGCAAAAAAGGGATCCGAAATGGATGTTGAGCAGGCACTTCAGTAGATCAACCAGCCAATCTGCAATATCAGAGAACAAGTGGAATACAAGATCAGAATGAACGCCAATAATAGGTGGAAATCGTTAACCACTTTTGATATATCACGGAAACTATGGCCAGAATATAATACAAACCCAACTAACAAGCTTTTACAGAATTACAGAGAATAGCTGTCTGAGCTGGTACGGGCTTTAATTTCCTAAGAACCCACATGATGAAATTAAATTTCAAAGATGACGACATTTGTATAGGCTACACACCTCACTATTTCTGCCACTTGAGGAACAGAACAATTAAAAGCTTCCTAGACATTGTCAGATGTCTCATTCTCTGGTCTTTGCAGATTTATGGTTGACGCAATTGGGTAGCCAGGAGTAGAGGGGATGACGTACAAGGGAGGCCCAAACACTGGCTTATCTCCCACTGAATGGTATCACAATGGGTCCATAGGGACCTAAGTGTGGCAAGGAGGAGATTGACCTTCCTAGTAAACCCAATTAACATAACCCACCCTAACCTTAGTCGGATTTTTGACCACAACATTGACCACATCCATCTGGCAATACAAGTCTCGTAATCTATTGAGGATGATAATCGTTTAGATAATCGCACCATGGGGTGGATTGTCTAAACGATGAAAGGCCGGCAAATAGTTTTTTTTTACATCATTTGAAGAAGCTAATCACATACAGCTTTAGAGCAGGCTCCAAAATTGGCTTTGTACTCTTTTTCAAAAACTTCCGGGTGATATTAGTTAGCGTAGCGATCAAACTTTGTCAACTGTGGATTACTCTTTGCGGAATTAAACTGGTCGTTTTTGCGTATCCAATTTGTTAAGAGCTTCAATATATGTGGTTTCCTTTTAGCAATCTGCATATGTGCTACTCAATCGGATCGAATAGTACAAGAACAGTTGTAGAGGCACATTAACTGATGACGTATCTTATGACTTAAGACTCTCTATTAACTGCCTGCCTCTAGGGTACATTAAAAACCATTTAAAGACTAACCCAAATACAAATTTATAATGCTACATTTCCGCCGCAGCTTGACCATCTGCACCTTTTGCGAATACTTTCAGCAGTCTCTTTCGAGTCCCTTGTCGATAGTACCCTCTTCACCATTTGACTCGGAATAACATGCACTGCATTTACAGATTTGCGTGATCAGCAAACAAATTGAAAACAATTTTTAACTACATTTGGATTGGTACAATCCTTTTAGCCAAATATGCAATTGCGCATTACAAAACTTATGTGTCTGCGAAGCCCCCAGCAGCAGCGGCACATACACGCCGCACACATGTTTTTGTTCCCACATAAACTCCCCGGGTACCTATAGATTTTATACCCTGGGATGGTATTTAGCCTGCCAGAAATTAGTATTAACCCAAATGTGCCACAAGTGGTGGTGTGTTTTAAGCTCAACCATCTCACCAAAGATGGTCTCAAGTGCCTGTTATATGGACGTATACCTACTACTAACTGGTGGTGGGTGACTCTCTGGTATATGCATATGCAGAACAAGCTAGTAACAAACAAAATCAAAGCCTCGCCACAGCACAAATATGGTAGATTGTTTGTTTGGCCATAATTAAGGAGAAGTCAAAAGCCATGGCAACAACCAACGGCCGGAGCGCAGTGCACAACATCAGCAGCAGCAGCAGCTGTGTGTGCTACAAAAATCAATCTGTATGCTGTGTTATTTTGCTTTTTTTTTTAGTTTTAGAGGAAGCACTGGACAATATAAATAGTTTAACCTCGGACTATGTTCAATGCCCACATAGGGGGAGCGTTAACAACGAACGAACAAAAAAAAAAAAACAAAAAAAAAGCAATCAAAAACCAGCAACAACATTGCCGCGCTCCAGTTTGCACAAACTCTTATGAATTTTTATTGATCTCAAGTAGATCTCCCAAGCAACAGCGAAACAGAACACAGCAGCGGTATAACCTAGGCGCATAACAGATGGAGTCAAAGTGGCTCCACATGACCAGCCTACCTACAGTTACGGCGCATTGTTATTGCGCGGGTGCAATCGCTTAAAACAGCGGATAGGAACACACAAGCCAAGTCTAAAAGAGAAAGGTTTCTTCGACGCTCGCACACTTCGCCACTTAAAAAAATGTGCGCGATATAGAGAAAACAGCAGTCTTGTCGGAATCTCGGTGCTATTAAAAGTTTGTCCTTTTTTTTTTGCCAGCCACTCCGTAACCGCACTGCACTCACTCCATCAGCTTTTGCTGCAGCAGATGATGCCAATCGACAAATTCGCACACAATTTGGCAAATCAATAATTGAAACGCGTGGAGGAGGCAAAACGCGCGAGCGCGCACATTGGTCCCTAGGGCTGCAAAGCGCACACGCCATAATGTTGCTTCACACGCAATACACCCGCCGCGACGACATCTCACTTTCTACACGAATGCGACACAGTGTTTTGCTGGTGTCTCAATGTGAGCTCAATGTGGTAATTTAGCGTTTGGCGCTTGCGCGCACAAAACGACACATAACACGAATGTTTCGCCATGCATGAACCCCATTAAGCGTTTTATCAAATAAAAATTACTTTTCAATTCTACTGGTTGAGAAGTGGGGAAACTTCATTCCTGTCAACTTATTTGCTAACTGTCACAACAATTTTTGACAGATGAACTGTTGGAAACTGAGGAGTTAGTTCACTGTTTAAAACGATTCCTGTTAAAGCACATCACTATAGCTCTCAATTAGCAACTGAAGACTACTTTTTAGAACGCATTCGAACGGGTTGCTCAATGTGTCAAAATAAATGCTTTGCACTCAACTCAAACTTACCTCTGTCAAAAATAAGATCATTATTTGACTGGTGAATATCTTGTTAGCTATCAATTTAGAGCAGCCCCAAAATACTCAATCCAGGAAGTTTTACGTGAGAAGCTGCTTAAAAGATGATGAAAGACGTTTGACAGAGTGTCAAAAGACAATATTTTATTTTCTTCCACTTCAGTAGAAACTGAAGAACGCTATTCTATTGTTTCGCAGCGGTTTTTTAATCAAGAATATTGGTACGGCAAGTGACTCGATAGCCTGCGAATTATTTAACGAAATGTCACAAAATAACACACTTTTCTCCTGTCAGAATGTTTTAACCACATTGAGTCAATTTGTAAGCAACGAAATGACCTTTGAAGCGCTGCATTTCCACGGTTTACAAAATAATTTAAAAATAAATTTGGTTTTTCACGTGAACACACTCTACACAATCTCACCACAGTTCGATTTGTCAAATATGACAGCAATTTGAGATTTATCTGTTCTGCAATTTGTGTTAAAATACACTGAGAGAAAGTATAGACGTTAGGAGTTATAAAAACGCCAGTCGTTCATCGCAAACTTTTTCTACGGAAACGTAGACAAATATAATTTGTAAAAGCATATTCACCCCACACAAACTCACCACATTATAGTAAACGTCAAAATCAAGAAAACTGCACAGCTGTTAATCGCAAAAAAACTGCGGAAGTTTGAAAGTTTTTCCATTAAAATAGAAGTAATTCCCGTTTTTCATAACCAGTGATGCCAAATCCCTCGCTTTTCACATTAATTTAAGCAAAAAAAATTATATAGCTTCAACTGAATTCTAAGAACATTGTTGGCGATTTTCCCGCAACAGAGCGACATACCTAAGGTAAATTTTATTAAATTTATTCATAAATATCCACGAGAATATTCGTTCGCCTTTCATTCGTCAAAAATCGTATGTATTTAACTGACGTCCTATGGGCCCCGCATTGCAATTGCAAAAACGCGAGAGGAATTCCATGAACCATGGGTCCAAATATCGCAAGCAATCGAATTCATGACGACGATGTCGCTGACGAAACACACTGCTCCCAAATGGGAACAACATGCTCTATTGATTATGATTTGAAAGGTGGATCCCGTTAACGTGTCATCGAGAAGGTCTTTGCATTTAGAGACGATGATGCCTTCTCGTTACCAATAAAGGAATTCAAAGCCAACCAGCCAGCCAGCCAGCCAACCTGAATGTGATGGAGACAACATGTCTCCATGTGAAGCATTCACTTCGTATCGTCTTCTACGGCGACCACGACAACGACAACGACGACGGTGATGATGATGATGATGGTGGCGGTGGCGGTGGCGGTGGCGGTGGCGGTATTGGTGGTGCTAGTGGTGCTGGTGGTGGTGGCTCTTCTTTTTTCGCCGCTTCTTTTTCGTCTTTTTCTGTTCATCTTCATCTGCCAGTTACGGATGCTGGCACACAACAATTTTTGAATGCGATCACGAACTTGACCTTTCACATAACCCATAGAGAAGAAGAAGCTAACGCTGCACTGGAGCACCATCGAGGAGAGCGCCAAGACGGGAGACAGCTCTTTTGGGTTTATTTTGTGATTTTCCTATTTGGTTTTTGTGTCTAAGAAAGAAGAAGACAACGGCGCTGATGATGGCTTTTGGTTGCCCAAGGCACGGTGCTCTATGATGGGATGGGTTTGGTACGCTACCCACTTCCATTCTTCCCTAACCTCCGACACATTTAAATGATGACAATTCGTCGTCGTCGTCGTAGAGTCAATCTGGTGATCTTTTTTTTGGTGTGGTTTGGTGGATGTGCCCATAAGGTTAACGCCGAAATACTTACGGGAGTCGCTCAGAGTGCCTTTATTTATGAGCAGCAATAGGATCTATCATAAATCATTTGGCGAAGGAAATCATCGCGAAAGCTGTGAGAACCAAATTCCCATCTACGAAGAGGAGTTGGTTCTTCCACAATTAGTAAGAGAATTCAATGAACTGACAAACCATCATCGGTGCTTCTCCTTCTAAGGATGGCGAGCAATTTATTTTTCCAAAAATCAAAAGCGGTCGACTTCTAGCACTGTATCAGAACGGAGCTGACAACTAGATCGGATAATCGCTGTTGACAATCTCCCTTGGCCGGGAAACGCCACAAGTTGTGTTTGTTTGTGCAGCAGGAGCGGCGGCATCTCCATATCTATAACTCACTTTAAGAGCGGACATTAAACACGGACACGGGTAGAACATGATGTCCAAGCACTGCAATAAAATTTATTTTCAAATTAAATTCACTATTAGAGCTCAGCCAGCTTGGCTGCCTTCTTCGATCCCACTTGACCACTTGAATCTGCCACTAGCTCCTCCACCATCATCACCAACCGCCGACCACAATCGCAGAGCTAGATCTTGGAGCGTTCAGATAGTTTGGAGGTGCTGCATCAAAAGCGGCAGCAAGCAACAAACGCAAAGAGTGAAGCGATGTAGAAGCGCCTCATAGAACATCGCACGACGACGATGACGACGACGACGACGATTGTGATACGACGCGAGTAAAAGGAGTCCGGAGGCGGCTTCTTTTGAACTGGGTGCATGCGGCATGTGCGCTTGTTTTTCTCAGTAACAGCAACAACAAGCATTAACATCGTCGTATATCGCCTTTTAGTTGATCTGATTTACCATCACCTGATCGGATCAGATCAGACCGGAGCGGTGTGCGGCATGCTGCGACGAGGATGCTGCGCGCTGGCGACGGTGGTCTCACGTTATGAGAGAGAAATGAAATATCAACGAAGACGCGTGTGGACTGGGACTGATATACCTGTATTCGCGTCGTTCTACAGAGTTACTACAAGTATTTGGTTATCGTGAAGCGTTTGCTTGATTGATTTGCCGACGCGATCGTGCGAATGATCTCACAGGAGGAAATTATAAGTACACCGAGAATTTAATGGGTTCCTTCCCAATAGTGTCAGGTCACGAGTAAGCCCAAAATGTAGGGCAAGCAAGCAGCTTTCTCAATGTTCTTCTCCCACACATAAAAATGCTTTGCCCATCCCTGTGTTAGCGTGCAGCGGTTGTTTGAAACTATCTCAGGTGCCAATAAATAACTCTATTTGTGCTCTAAGCTTTTTTTTCTTTTGCAGAATATCTTAGTCACGATGGTTAACGTTTCGGTAATGAATAGGTAATCTTATTAAATAAGAAGATGGAGGAGGTCTTGAAATGAAATGAAATGTCAGCTTCTGCTAGAAGCCTGTGGTGCATTAATTGACAGAGATTAATTTGTAGTTAGCGTGAGTTGCGACTTGATTCATTTTACGAATTGGTATTTCAATTAATAACAGCCGCTACAGTTCAAGGCCTAGGCTCTCGACCAATTCCGTCTCCTGCTGCGCGTGGGTGTTTTTTTTTTCAGACCTCGGATAACAGTGCGGGATGGAGTGATAAGATTTAATCTCTTTACATGTCCTACATGCCCAGGGCTTTTTTTTTTTGGCCAAATACTTGTCACTGAATGAAATATGAAATATTTTTTTCGAAGCAGTGTAAAAGTGAGAAGTGTCTTACTAATTATGCAACTTTGTACATTACATTATCCCCCCGTTATGCTAAATACTTGGGTGTCATTTCAGACCCTAAGCTCAACTGTAAGCTGAATATCGGACACCGGATGCAGAATGCCAATATCGCTTCTGGCAAAACGTTTGGTCAAAAGTGGGTACACAAACCATATTGGGTCCCTTGTATGGTGACTCGCCCTGAGTAGAGCTTATAATATCACCAAGCTAAGCAGAGTCCAGAGAACGTTTGCTATTCAGACCACAGGAACACTACTGTCAAGCCCAACCGAGACACTCAATTCTTGGCATCCTACCCCGAGACCTGCATGTCAAATTAAATGTATCATGTAGCGCAGTAAGATTGCAAATAGAAGGCTTCTCCGGGTAATATCCTTGATTCACTACCCAGAAGCGTAGAATCAATATCTACTGACAACATTCCCTTCAAACTGAACTTCCACAAAACATTCTCTGCAGAAGCTGGCCAGACACGACACCTCCCTTCCTCTTGCGGAGGTAATCTACCACCATTAGGTTTTGTGGAGGGGATTATCTGCTCGCACTTTACGGCAAAGTCAGAGTCTATGTGGACGTGTCTGACGAAATGGATCATTTTAAGAAAGATTTGGCCTAACTACAACAAACGCTGAACCCTTAACCTCACACAAAGAACACGTGCGGACGCTGATAGGCTGATGGCCTTAAGCAAGAGTAACTGGGCAGTAGGCACACACCGATTCTAACCTCCGATGCGGATGCCTGGTTCTGGCCAGTACCAAGCAGAAAAAACCATTCTTCAACGAGCTTTCACACATCTCAGGTATCGGTCTTAAAAATATCATTACCAATCTATTCACCATGGTGGTGAAAGCAAGGTCGTTGCGCTTGATATTTCAAAGGTATTTGACAGAGTTTGGCATCAAGCTTGTCGAAATTGCATGCATTTGGAATGATGATACCCTTTTTTCAATGGATTATAAACTACCTTTCGGACCTTTCAATTCAAGTCGTTTTGAACGGTTTCAAGTCTGCAACTTACCACATAAAAGCTGGTGTCCCCCAAGGCTTCGTTTTGTCTTCGACTCTCTTTCTCATTTTTATAAATGACCTCCTCCCTGTTACTTCTAATCCTATTCATTCCTTCGCCGATGACAGTACCCTCAGCTTTACATATTCCTTTCCTGGGCAACGCCCCTCATCTCCGGGCGTTGAACTGGAACGGCAACGTATGTTAAGCCCATTAAATTCCGATCTCGACAGCATACTTAAATGGGGTAAAACCAACAGAGTGGAATTTAATGCTTCCAAAACGCAATGCTGTCTGCTGTCATTGAAGCGAAACACTAATTCTCTGCCTTATCCATGGATGGCACTTGTATCGCTGAAACCTATAGCGCTACTATTTACGTGTACTGAAAGGTGCCAGACATCGACCACTATACCCACCTACCTACCTTTGGCTTATGTCCCATTTTTGTCAAAACAAATTAAACGGAAGCTTTTCCTTGATTTTGCGTGCTTCAAACTGTTTATTTTAGTTGTTTAATTACTTTTCATATGTAAATATTGTTTAATTAGTAAAACAAAATGGCAGAGTTCTTGTGACAAAATTTTCATTTTACAAAAAGATACTACAAGAAATATTAAATTTGGTGATTTCAACATTTATAAAAAAAATTTGCATAGACATTAGGCCTAGGTCTATGCGCTTACTCAGTTCATATAGTTCGTTGTTGAATCGTCCGTTAATTCGATGTATAGCCGAGATCGACAAGCCTCTTACTAAAATAAAGTTAAGAATGTTGATTGTAAATGTTTGTTCAACTCGACGATGTTTTATGTCTCTTCATGCATATAACTGTTTTTGCCACCGTAATGTTTATATTTCTTTGGCCAAAAAACCCACCGATAACAGCATGATGCTTAAGTAGCCACATTAGAGGTTGTATTTTTTAGTCATGAAAGATCTCAGCTACAAAGTTACCGATTAAGCTGCAGCAATGAGCTCCCTCCTATGCTGTCAGGTGAGGCTTTAAGTTCGGCAAAGAGATTGGAGAATATCAGTATTAGCAGTAGCGTTAATATGAAGTCCATTATGGACTTGCGGGGCTGAAATCATACGAAACGGGGGGTCCAGCTTCGTTGACAAAAGGTTATGTCCAATACTTCAGAAAATAAGTTGTATGTACGATGCTAAGATTTTGTTTGTTCGATCTACAATCCTCCGACCATATCTTGAAAATGAGTCATAGCTTGATACCTTATGGGACCGTTGGTCCCAGCCGATTTGTTGGACTTTACTTTAGATATTGAAAACATAATTTTTCGGGGTTCATCGTAAAAGTTAAATGCTCTGCCTACTCGCCTCCACCATTACTCTGCACAAATAATTTTTCCATTTACTTAGCAACGACTGTGACTCTACTAAAAGGTTTAGTTATGCATCTCCATAGGGCTTCCTTTGAATCTTGTTTCCTTGGCACGTTATTTCTACCTTTTGGTAGTTAAAGGGTGTTTTTTTTTAGAGGTTGGTTTTTCGAATAGAGATAAAACTGACATTTTGATGTCAAATCTGGCGACTCTGATGGCATTTATGTTCAGTTTGGTTTGCCATTTCATCATGAACAGGTTGACAAATGAACAACGCCGCAAATCGTGCAAATTTATTTCGAAAATAATGGTCCAGTTCGCGAAGTTTACCGCAGCATTTTGTTCAGTGATGAGGCTCATTTTAGGTTGAATGGCTACGTCAACAAGCAAAATTGACGCATTTGGAGTGAAGAGAATCCACATGAGACCCTTGAAACGCCATTACATCCACAAAAACTGACTGTTTGGTGTGGTCTATGGGCTGGTGGAGTCATTGGGCCATACTTCTTATGAAATGATGCTGGAGAGTAGGTTACCGTTAATGGAGACCGGTATAGAGCCATGATAACCGACTATGAATGTGGATGAGAAGCGTTTCCAACAAGACGGCGGTACATGCCACACAGCGCATGTCACAATCGATTTATTGAAGGAAACATTCGATGAGCGCATAATTTCGCGGAATGTACCTATCAATTGGCCACCAAGATCGTGTGATTTGACACCATTGGGTTATTTTCTTTGGCGATATGTGAAGTCGCTCGCCTACGCCAACAAACCAGAAACGTTACGGGACTTGGAAGCCAACATTCGTGGCGTTATTGCCGACATACAGCCCCAAATGCTTGAAAAAGTGGTTGAAAATTTGACCTCTAGACTTGCCACATGCCCGAAATCATATTTCAACATTAATGGCAAAAAATTATCCTTCCAATAAAGCCAAAATGATAGACAGTAAAGCTATTTTCTTGTGTTTTATTTCAATTCGAAGTTCTATACCTCTAAAAAAACAATCTCTCAATCATGACTTATTTAAGGTCTTTCATTTTGTTTTAAAAAATAGTCGTAAAAGATACGTTAAGACTTTTCCCATATCCATTGATTCTGCTTCTCGCTTTTGGGAAAACAAAGTTCGGTGGTTAACTCTTTTGTTTCAAGCATAAGTTCTATTAAACATTTAAGCCTTTTATACCGACACTTTAAGCTCACTTTACTATTTTATTTCCATTAGAAGCAAACATTTACAATTAAATTTCTAGGATTTTGTTAAGGGGAGGAGGGGAGAATCAAACCGTAAAAAGAAACTCGAGAATAATACAATATCTCTAAATTTAAGAAGAAATTGCTGGCTTCAATAATCTCGGAAGGCTCTTCGAAATATCAATGGAAACCTAGTCAGTCTGTCAATTGTTCAAGCACCATTTTCAGCTAAATGGACGAAAAACAAAAAATCAGCTGGCTCTGTTTGTCTGCCAGCGGAACACTTTAAACATGGTGGTGATGTCTTCGTAGGGTGCCTGCGCTAAGTATGGGTGGAAGAAACAATGCCCAATGACTGGACTACCAGCTCTATATGTCCCATTCTCAAGACAGGCGATACTATGTCTTGCAAGAACATATCTTATTGTGAACTACTCCAGTGGTTTATATCACTGTTAATTGCGCCCCTGCAAATCGACAATAAAACAGATTTTCACACTTTGTGTGATAAGAAAATCCTGTAAAAGATCAACGGATTTCAGCTCGAAACACAACCATCTTTTCACCAAATTCAATGCCGTCAGGAGCTTTACAACGCGATGGCTGGATTTGGGAAAGTTGAAAAATTGATCTAACTGTGTTGGGTGAAAAGAGAATGCTAAAGATTGGGAAGTGCTGTTTGGCAGCTATTAAACTGTTCTAAACATGTACCAGATTCCAGGAAGGAGATGTGATTTTGTATGACTTGTTTAACCTTATTGAACAGACCCGCAGAGCTACTGGGGATGCGGATGATATCTTGACGGGATAGAGGCTTTTGTGGCAATTGAATAACACGCGAATTAAGTTGGTCTTAAAGTAAAAGAGGCCAAAACCAAATACATGCCTTCAACAAATAATCAAACATCTATCCATTCACGACAAAAAACGCCACAACAAATGGTTAGGGAGGTCACATTTTTCGGGGATAACATTAATTCAGTCAACGAACTACTAGTGCAGATCCAATGAGGAATTACGCTTCGAAATCGCAGCTATAGCTCTAGCTCATTCCTAAAGAATCCGATTGATCCTCGACCGTTCTGCGCCAAATTTGCCTAGGGCGCTCCGCTGTTCTGCCAGCCTGGGTGAGTGGATTCCACTTCATGGCGTATTATGCCATGGAGTTGTCATCGCGCCGTCGGGTGTGTCGAATTTATTGTCACTTGCTCCATCGTATAGAAATGTCTGTAGGTTTCGCCCGTTCTCATATAAAGTTGTTTCTTGGAGATACGGTTCTGCCAAAAAATCCACAAGATGACTTTTAGACATTTGTTTATAAAGTTCGTTGCCACCGCGGGTTACCGATTTCCTTTGCTTTATTAACATCAAAAGCAACCTATTGGGCCAATTACTTTTCGGCGATATCAAATACTTCATAGCTATTTTTTGTTTGGTCTCTTATACATGTCCATCAGTTGCTCACTCTAAATATGACAGAACAACCCCTGGTGATTTGTATAGACAATACCTGTTGTCTTGGAAACTCTTGATATACTCCTCTGAACACACTTTCCGGGATGTACAACCCCAGGAAGTCTGCTACACAGCTCTAACGGCAGCCCTTTCTTATTTCCGGATGAAGAACTGGCTGTCATCAGAGATTGCACTGACACAAACAGAATTACATGGGCTCTTCAATCCTTCCAATCGTACAGTCAGCGGGGCTGGACCTGCCATGTTACAAAAGAGCAGCAAAAGGAATGTCCCATTGATCTAGGAAATATCGTGGTAGGCTGACACTTGATCAAGGGAAGATGCGTGAAAAACAGCGCTACAGAAAGTAACAAGTAATTTACGTTGGCGGCCTTTCTGGACATGGAAAGTCCATTCAACAACCTGAATACTAAAATCATTACATCCTCACTTGTGGAGCTAGGTTCATCACAGTTTATGACAAACTGGGTTAGGGCTATGCTTAAAAGCAGAGTCATTAATAGTATGGGACTGCGCGATTACGAAAAGTGCTTATTGTGGAACATCGCAAGGGGGAGTCATATCTCCACTACTGTGGAACATCTCGATTAACAAAATTCGTATATCCTTTATGTCAGCAGAGGCATTAAGATAGTCGCTTATGCGGATGACATAGATGTACTAGTGACAGGAAAGTACGTTTCCACCATTAGAAATATTATGGAATCTGTTAATCCAAAAAGTTTACGTTAAGTTAACTCATTCTGTTTACCAGGAAATATTATGTATCTGAATGGGACCCACTGAAGCTTAAAGGTGTCCGCCGTAATCTTTCAATCGAGGCGAAGTTGTCTGGTGGGAGGCGGTTGTCTGGGCATAACAGGCACAATTATATCCACACCGCAAGAAGGTCTGGAAACGCAATTGAACTTGCACCCCATTGAGTCTTTGGAAGCCAAAGCCGCTCTCACATTAAAAGAGAAGCCTGGTTCAAGCATAACTGAAATCTTTGATCGGAAGGGACTAATGCCACTTACTGATAACGAGAAATCCAGGTTTGACTTCGAGAGAATCACTTTAGCCCAAAGGACAGGACTGGGACTCACTCAGTACCATCGTTAAAGGTATATCCGTCTATACGGATGGTTTAAAAACAGGACAAGGTACAGGAGCTGGTGTCTTCTCAGAAACACTTTGCTATTAACCAGTCGTTTCGACTTACTAAGGTTAAGAAAGCAGTACAGACTATCCTATCGATGGAACTACCAGTTATGGAAATAACCATCTGTGAGGAAGTAGCAGTTAAAGCAATCGGCTCCAACCTTCTAAATGCGAAGTTCATCACAGATTGTCTCTTGGAACTCAGGGCTATACGTCATCACTCAGTTCTACTCTGCTGGGTTCCTGGGTACTGCATCATCGGAAACATGGCTAAAAGGCTAGGGCTCTTTACAAATGACTTCTGATGAAGCTGCAGATCCTGCACCGGTATTCGAACATTTGGACAACATGCAACTGGTGCAAAACTGCCCTCCTAACATAACCTACTCTTGACATACTACGAAACCTGACATATCCCAGTGTACCAAAAATGTGGAATGACGAACAACCATTTATCGAATTACAACACAAATACTTGAACTTACCACCATTTTCTTCCCGCCTCAATAAAAAAAACCTTGCATGATTTATAATACCAATCTCAATTTAAAATTAAAGATGATCCCAATCTAAACGGTCAAACCCCTTTACAACATACGAGTGCCAATTAACAAATTAACGAGCACTCCTCAGACTCACCCACCTTCATGTCGGATACCTTGACTTCGACAGCAGGAAGCCGAACTTGATTTTGGTCGCGCTCGCTTTTCCCCCATATCGCAGCGTCACAATGATTAATCTTATCGATTAAGAAACATGAGTGCGGATATTAATCAACCGACTATTGGCCTTTTGTCTCGAAATGTGCATGCGCGCGCGCGCGCTCAGCCCATACGCATATATCTCAAAGAGTAAGAATATTCTCAAGGAGCTAGCTGGCAAAAGAGAAAGGCAAACCAGATCAACTGCATATTTCGCACTCAAAGCGCAGAAAAACCCACCACCACCACCACCACCACCAGCAACGGGCGCATACCTATTACCTAGCACAGTGTAAGACAAGTGAAAGACAATCTGTGACACAAGAGCCGACAGCACGCCCGCCTGCCGTCGCGGCGGTCGCTCGGGTATCAAAAACAAGTCACGACTATGACCAAACCTACATTTCGTTTTGAAGAAGATTTTTGTACTTTGCGGCACCACCATCACCAGTATCAGCATTGCAACCACCACAACTACCAAAATGTCAATTTAAATCGTCGCTCCTAATAATTACGCTGACAGTTGCTTCTTCGAATGTGCCAATGAACAGAAGAGAACACCACCACAGTCTAGGTTAGGCCATAAAAACAAAGCGCGCGAGGAGACTCCGCCGCGACTTGTATGAAATTCGAGCCAAGTACGGCGTTTGGGGTGACGCCTGAATCGTCAGCGATAGCGACATTTGGCGACAACAATTACGTGAAGATTCGCAACAGGAGTTCAGAGAACACTAAGATACATAGAGTAGAGCACCATGAACGGGAATTAATGCAGTGCAGAGACGAGACGCCGCGCCAACAATTATAACCTTCTTGCGTCCACTGGGAATCATCGCCTGTCTTTGTCATCACAGTGCCAATGGCAGTGCCTGCCAACTAGACAGCTGGACAGTGCGTCGACGTCGTCGTCGTCGTCGTCGTCGTCTTCCTAGTATCGCGGTCTACATTTTCTCCCAACCTGTGGACATGGACAATGTCTGCTCCGAGCCATGTACAACATGCGAAGAAGAAATCATCTCGAATGTAAATTTATGGGACGCACGCATGCGCTTCACGCATAGTTCCCTGAAAATGCATTTTGCACGCGTAATGTGCGCTTGTGCGTACGCAATTTGAGGATAATTAAAGCGTTCTGTCTGCACATGCAAACCAACGCTGGCGACTCTCCCTTGTAGATGTGGAGGTGGAGGTGGAGTTGGAGGCGGACGTGGTAGCGGTAGTGGTGGTACTTTCCACGAACGGTCGCACAAAAAAACGTAATTGCCCTCTATTGAGGCATGACACAATAGCTACTATACTGCCTCTTCAAATAAGGACTTGTGCTCTTGTTAAAAATCTCCATTGCGCCGAGATTAGTCTATCCGCCAAAGTACACAGTTAATTTGTAGGTTGGCTGCATAGAGTGGAACCCACAAATCACCACTCTAAACAGGAGACCGTAATTAAAATAGATACCCACCTCCACCGCCCGCAAGTAAAAGCGCACGGCGCTGTAACCTATGTTCTTGATATTAAAATATTCTAGCTGCAGAGCTAGTTCACCTCACCTACGATACGGACGGTTGCGGTGGCGGTGGCGGGAGGGTCAAAATAGCATATGCGGACGTAAGGCCAAGAGTTGGACGGCCTATAAAGCATGTCGCTTGGCTGTTGGTAAGTGATTTTTTTTTTATATTTTTACCTTGACTATCACCATGCCTGACCGATGGTGCTACAGCTAGCTGTACACGGGTAAGTTATGAATCAAAGAAGCCCAAAACAGGGCATAAGAAGTATGAACACTGGTACACTATGTGTGTGTTTGTGCCTTGTACACTTGCGCGTCATTTAATTAGTGCACGGTACGTGATTATATGGAGCACTCGTGGTCTCTATAGTTGTCCAACTTTGAAAGTCAAAGAATGCATCAGAAGTGTTTCAATGTTTCAATGTTTCAATGTTTTTCAAAGTTTCAAAGCTATCATAAGTCGGCAGGCGGGTATGCAAAGCAAAACTACTCATACAAGAGTGACGGCCTTGTGAGTGAGAGCCTCAGAGAGCCTCTCTACGATATCTTTGTCGTGTATGGCGGCCATGAGAAGTGCCTGCAGCATCCAATCCATCTGCAAACCATCCATCGAACTCTGCTCATTATTGGCTACACTGAACCGAGCTGAGTCTTAATGATTAACTAACTCTCTAATGATCATGCCCGGGCTGACAAATGAACGATAATGGAAGTAAATCGTTTTCGTGGCCAATTAGCCCCTGTGGCCAGTCAGGCAGTTTGCATGTTTAACTCCTCAAAACGCGGAATTTAATTAATTATAGTGATCCAATTGGAGGCCAATTACAGAAAAGCGTTTATTGGTTTTCTATCCCCGTGAATGGAATAGGTACGGCGTTTTTTTTTTTTTGAAGACTTTTGAGGCGAGAAACCGACATAAAGTTGGAAGTTGGTACCGCCCCCCTTTTGGGATGTTTTATTTTTTTTTGGCAAGATGGAACTAATGGGACTGCGGAGATAGTCTTGCCCAAACTGTGTCATGCAACTGTTGAGTGTTCGAAGCTGTACAATTAATTACGAGTTTGGTGTAATTATTCCTGTCATCGTTTCGATTGCAAAGCCAAACAAAATTAGGTCTTACCGTTCGAGCGCGTGGTATGGCCTAACTAAACAAGGTAGAGTTGTGTGTAGATATGTACATCTACAAATAAGGAGGGTAATGTTGTATCTTTTGGATCGTTCGATGTGGAAGTACATTTTGCAAACGTGAAAGGAATTTTCGAAGAATTTTGTATAATTTGACTCGGTGTAACCTTTGAAATAAAATACCTTAGATGGGGCATTCAGGTTCAATCTAAAGTGTCACCTTAAAACAAATTTTGCAGCAGCGAGGAAGGTTGGATTAGTAGATCGGGTTGGGTTTATTTATTGAAATTGGTCCCTTTTTTTACGAGTGTTACCCTATGTTCGATAGCGACATTAAACTGCAGTAATCCTATTGCATGTCCTTATTAAAAAGGAATGCCATTGCGTAATGAGGTAGTGCGGTCGCAGATGTTTGTTTCGAGATCCGTCAAGCTACGTCACGGAAGCTTTTCAAAATCAAACATTATATTTGAAGGGAAGTGTCCTAATCAAAGAACAACTTTGTTTATGTGTTTTTGAATTACGACATGAGTATGCAGAGTTAAGCTGCGTACGCTCTTGGATCCCGGGACAAAGCCAAAAACGCGGTAAAGATTAGACTTGACACGCAATCATAGATAAACTAGCACCAGTAGAGGAATAGTCTTTATGAGGTTCTTAAAATGTGTGGCTGCATTCTCCTTGAATCTCTTTGCATATGTTATCAAATGTAACAGGCGACATTTTAGTGTCGGAAATACACTAGAAAATAGTCTGGGAAATACATTCTTTTGACTTTGCAGCTGGGTGGAACAAGTGGTGGGTGGAACTCGACTTGTTTTGACCGGCTTTATAAATGTCATTTAAACCTTTTTTTATTTTTATATGTAAAAGGTTTTTCATAATGAAACACCGTCCGATGCCAGAAATCATTCTGCGACAAAACTAATACATCAACTTTCCCCAGGTAACGAAATGGCTCGGTCAGACTTGGAACCGCATCGATTTTCACAGATAGCTCCAAAACCAGACAGAGGTCTAGGGCTGGGGTTTTAGTAGAATATTAGACTTCACTACTGTTTTCTAAAGCTTTCCATTAGCAACCTCCGACAAAAGAAGAAAGAAAGAAGACTGCTTTCTTCACATTGGTTAACACTATTTTTGTTACTTGAATAATTGCTTACGAATAGTTTTCAGTAATTTTTTTATTTGTCTTGGAAACAATTTAAAAATTTATTTCCTCCGTAAATAAAGACTACAGTCAAGGCCTTGGTCCCCATTTAAGGTACTTATTTGAATTGTCCATTATTACCGAAAAATTCCCAAACTTATGGAAAAGTGCATACAGTTTGTATATATAATTTGTAAAGAACAAAGGCTTTGTACAAAACTGTCAAACATATATTAAGTTCCCTGCGCGCTTGTGGAAACTCCATCAAAAATGTTCATAAAGTCGATTGTATATATCCTAAGGTTTTAGACGAGCTATCCCATTAGATGATAATCAGATTTGAACTCAAGGCTTATGGCTTCGTAACTGGTTTTGTAAAATCGATTAACTCATACCTTAAGAGTAGGGAATATCGACGCAAATTTAGAGGTTCATTATCTGAATCATTCAATGCTCAGTCTGGAGTTCCTCAGGGAAGTAACCTAAGCCCAATTTTGTTCATTCTCTTCTCTTTTGTTCATTTTTGATGTTACAAAATGTATAAAAACCAGCAATATCTTAATATACGATGATGAACCTTTTTAAATCTGTCAACACCCAGGATGACAGAAATCTTCGCCAGGCTGATATTAATAGTTTCGACATTAGATGTGATAAAAACTAGCTTATTCTGAACCCATGCCAACAGATGACATTCTCAAGAAGGCGTATTCACTCCAGTTTTCAATATTCCTCATCTCAACACATGATTTGTCATGTTGACAATTTTGAAGTTCTCGGAGTTTATTTTGACCCCAAACTCAACTTCATAGGGCATATGAACAACATTTATAAAGAGGTGGTCCGGAATTTGACGGCCCCTATGTTACTCAGTCTTTATACAATTGCTTCGTCCGTCCGCATCTAGAGTATGCTTCACAAGTCTGGAGTCCGTACTACAATCTTTATTCAAATCGGCTGTATGAATGCCACGAATGTTGGCTTCCAAGTCCCCTTACGTTTCTGGTTTGTTGGCGTAGGCGAGCGACTTCACATATTCCCAAAGAAAATAATCCAATGGTGTCAAATCACACGATCTTGGTGGCCAATTGACAGGCCCATTCCGCGAAATTATGCGCTCATCGAATGTTTCCTTCAATAAATCGATTGTGACGTGCGCTGTGTGGCACGTAGCGCCGTCTTGTTGGAACCACTTCTCATACACATTCATAGTCGGTTATCATGGCTCTCTACCGGTATCCATTAACGGTAACTGACTCCCCAGCATCATTTCGGAAGAAGTATGGCCCAATGACTCCACCAGCCCAAAGAGCACACCAAACAGTCAGTTTTTGTGGATATAATGCCGTTTCAAGGAGTCATGGATTATCTTCACTCCAAATGCGGCAATTCTGCTTGTTGACGTAGCCATTCAACCCAAAATGAGCCTCATCACTGAACAAAATTTTCGCGGTAAACTTCGCGAACTGAACCATTATTTTCGAAATAAATTTGCACGATTTGCAAGCGTTGTTCATTTGTCAACCTGTTCATGATGAAATGGCAAACCAAACTGAACATAAATGCCATCAGAGTCGCCAGATTTGACCACAAAATGTCAGTTTTATCTCTATTCGAAAAACCAACCTCTAAAAAAAAACACCCTTTATAACTCAACCTTCTCCAAATGATACCACTTTCTCAGCGAAGACTTAATAGTGATATAGTTTTCTTAGAGCAGATTTTATCCGGGCTTATTGCCTTCAACTTTTGTGGAGCTGCCCACAACTTACGCTGTGTGGATCTTTTATTTAGTCCTTTTCAAAGGACCAATTACGGCAGGAATGAGCTAATCGTCCGCTTGAGTAGAATTTATAATTTAAATAATCATGTGATTAGTTGGCATTTTAGTAAACAGTTAGCATTAAACTGAATTGCCATTTAATCGTGTCCCACAAACAATGGTTGGACATCTCATGTTGGTTGGCTCTACATGTCTCAGCCATCTTAAACGCCCGATTTTTTTTTAACACGACCAAATTCTGATTCATGTTTCCCACAGTTTTATCTGCACAGATTTGCCCATATGTGAAGGAAAAAGTCAGTGACAAATCTTTGATGGGCTAGGAAATGAACTGTTGGATACTCAGTTTTGAATCATAAATTGAAGGGCTTATTGCAAGATACTGAGCTGTACAAACCGCTTGAAACATATTTCTAAATTTTTTTTTGTGGCTTATCAAGTTATTGCCATAATCCTACAATTGGATGGACTTTTCGGCTCTGAGCCCTGTCGAGGATTGATAGTGAATGTTTGGAACCCTAATATCTTTATAACCCAATAAATACCTAGCCAAATTTGTTTTTGAGAAATGAAAATATTTAGTTCTATTGCCATGATGGGCTTATGGGAAGGCGACTGATTGTACAGCGGTATCGTCCTGTTTTTAAATTTAAAAACACATTTCTCTTAAATGGGGGCTGGGAAAAATAGAACGAACGAACATTAATGCTCCATTTCCCAGTTTTCCCCATTTCAAAAATATTCATAAATTTCGGTAGAACATATCGCGACTGTTCCTGTACTTTTTCAAGTAACTGAAGTAACTTTCTAAATTTCGAAAAGTGGGGATTAATTCCCTTAATATCTCTCAGCAAATGCTCAAGTTACGAAAAAGTAAAGAAACGCTTTTGTAGTAAGTTTAAGGAACTATACTACTTGACAGAAATAATAATAAATAAGCGATTGACATGAGAAAAAATTTACGTTTTCTTATGGTTTGCAGGACACGAGGCTTGCATCTAAAGGGACTTGTAAGAAGGCTTCCGCTGATCACTCAGTTGATTACTTTTTCTCTTCCGCTGCCCCTTAGTAAGGTTCAACACAGAGTCAGCCGCTTCAAAGTGCTGAAGCGTAAAATGAGCAGATTAAAGCCTACATTACTCTAGCCAGGACCATTACATATACGAGACAATAATAAAACACAGATAAAAAACAACACAACGGGTTTACAACTTAAACCCATTTTCCCATTCAGCCATATAGGAAAAATTTTAGAGAACAAAAATGTGGCACAAAAGTCTCAAAGTTCGGAAGCCCATGTCCAATGGTTCCTACAACTAAAAAAACTCACAGCACCGGGCCAGACCCAGGTGAGGAGAAAGTACGGAAGAGAATTTTAAATTTAACCTCAGGAGGTCATACTGTCAGCAGCAGTACAGTGAGTAGCAACCTTACTCGGGCTCAGATTGCCGAGTGAGTCGGACATAGAACTACAAGAGTCGGTTGTGGGTTCAATGAATTTTGAGGCTTCCAACTTTAATTCCTTTCTGTTGCATTTGCATTTTTATTACTTTTATTTAAAAAAAAAAAATAAATTGATTTATTTTTGATATTGACGTCAAGAAGCAAAAGTATCGCGAAGAAAAAGTGTGTCCAAATTCAAGCTAAATGTATAGAGAGCCTGTATCAGGAGCTGGAGTAGGCATCTTCTTCTCATGCTAATAGAAACCAGGTAACCCACGAGCTTTGACAAAACACGAACAAGGCAACAACAATTTTCAAGATTGCCGCACAGGGAAGAAGAAACGAGGAGTTCCTGAAACCTACGTACAGACATGTACGAGGGAGCGAAGACAAAAGTCAGATGTCCCGCAGGAGTCGCCGATGAATTTCCAATAAAAGTCGGTGTTCACCAGGGAAGTGTCTTATGTCCTTTGCTCTTTATTACGGTCCTAGATTATCAGCTTGAGGGAAAAGTGACGGACCCTTAAGTGCATCAGTTATTCTTTGCTGACGATGGAGCCATCATAAGTAATAATCAGACTTCCCTGCAACGAGCACTTGATGTTTGGGTGGATGCTTTAGAGGGGAAAACAGACAGAGTATCTGTACTGCCCATTCTCTGACCCAAGTCAACCCATTCCAGACATTTATTTGAATGGGGTGGGGGTTCCCAAGTGTAAAAAGTTCAAATGTCTGGGATCAATGATCAATAACGAAGCAAACGTTGATGACGAAATCAATCATCGTGTCATTTTCTGTGACTGAAAAATGTCCCCTAAGCTGACGGGAAGGCTCTACACCGCAGTTGTGCATCCGGCGCTCACATACGGTACACAATGCTGGACAATGTACAAAAAGTATAAGGGCAATTAGACAGCAGCTGATATGAAGATGCATCGCATGACAGCAGGAGTTACAAAGCTCGATAGAATTAGAAGTTAAAGAATCAGAGGAAGCCTTCACGTCAAAGAACCCATCTCGAAAAAATTGGAGCACGACCGACTCAGTTGGGATTGTCATGTTCAAAGGAGTGATCCTACGAACCCCGTCAAAAAGGCATTGGCAATCAACGTTCCAGAAACACCAGCATTTGATTGGCCGCGGTGATGAAGTGATCCAAAATCATAATCTCGTCGTTAAATGGAGAGAAGATTGAGGTCAAAAAGCTGTTTCAAAAAACTACCCAACGAAATTTCTTGGGCCGAATTTAGTAAGTTTCTTATTTGAGGGGAAGTTATTTATTCTCATTTATGAGTTGTGGAACAACTTTAAACAGTTTTTAGTAACTTTGAGTAGCTTGAAAATACTTCAAAAAGTAAAGGAACAGACTTTATGTTTCAAAAACCTCTCGCTTGATAACGCTTTGGTTTAACTATGACAAAAAGTAGCTCCCAAACTTAATTTTAAATTTTTGAACCTTGCTTTACTATTTTTGAAACACGTTTAGCTTGTTTAAGTCTTTTAAAAATGTTCCAGTTGACAAATGGATTAAGCGACGTAAGAGCCTTATCTAGTCCAATAGTCTAGTCTTCTACCAACGTAAATTGTCGTTTATCTCTTTAATGAAGTTTTAAAAAGACACAAGTAAGAAAGAAACAAAAACAGTTTGCGGATCTAAAAGATGGCATATCTAAAGATTATATAAAAGCTGGGATCCGCTTGGTATTTAACAAAACAACAAACAAACAGTAATTGATGATTCTTGAACTAGCTAGAATCCAGTTCAATCATTCAAGTAAATCAAGTCAGTAAGCTCACTTACCTCTTGGCGATCGCAGGCTAAGATCCACTGGTTCCACTTGCACTGGAGGGCCCTCTGCCTGCAAAAATAAACATAAATAAAATAGAATTAATTAATAATGATGTAAAACACGGAAATGCTCTCTTTCACTTATCCAACTACTGATTCTATTCGAGTATCATGTCATTATCGGATCGGATCGGATCGGATCGAATTGATAGATTTTTCTCAATGAACAAGAAACCGATCGATAGATCGACTTGCAAATAAATTCAATAAATTTCCCGAATAGCTAACAACTCAAACACTTCCCTACAGGTAATCGAGGTGTCTAAATAAATTGCATAAGGGTCGACCTGCGGCTAAAGCCTAGTCGACGGCAACGACGACGACGGCGACCCTGAAACCGCACCGCAAGCTAATCTATCGATCCACCGACCGATCGGCTGAACGCCGGCCGATTGCGGCAGACCGTTGCTGTATATCCCACAACCGCCACCAAAGTGAGTTATTAACCAGTTCTCGCGCAGATATTAATAGTTATTAATTACCCTCGAAGTTTGCAACTGTCGTTCGCGTCGACGGCGCGTTCGCAAACAAAACCAATGCAAAGTGATGCAAATTAAATGCAACGGCCGAGGCAGCTCTGCTGTTGCTGCCGCTGTTGCTGCATTGACGCGGGCGAACGGCATATTGCTCGAGTCTGTGGCGATTCGCGTCTGGAAACCACCCCATTGTGGGCGATACTGGAAATTAAGAGCCAGATTTGCTTCAGAATTTGATAAATGACAGCGGGGTCCTCGAAAGAGCCTACCTATCTATTCGTACTCCAATTTAGCCAGTGGTCACATTAATCAGGAATCATTTACTGTGGCAGTAGCAGGTTTGACGGTTCGCGACGTGATATCGGACTATCGGTGGTGCTGTAAGGCTGCCCATTTAAATATTGTACGGCTTCTTGTGCAGGCGGCAGCTGCCTCTGCTTGTCAGATATTGCCCGCCGCCGCTCTGATGCGAGGGTGTGTTCGAAATGGCCAACACCTGCGGTTGCATAGCGCACGTACATACACCCCCCGTGGTTCCTACTTCGCGTTAAGACAATTAAATTCTGTCCAGGGGACAACAAAAGTCTAAGAACTTAATTGCAACGCGAATTATTCCAACCGGAAGCTTTTCCTTCTGTAAGCTGACACTTAACTGGGTTTACAGGTGCTTGCATGTCTCCAGGTGACAGAGTGTCGTTCGTATCTAAGGCGGGTGGCAAGTGCAAAACACCACACAATGTATCATGTAAATGAGGTGCACTAACTCACGTGCAAGTATAATAGCTACAATGTTGCAGATGTTACACTGTGTGTGATTACACGTTGGGCTGTTTGCTAGCATTAAGACACCCCCCACCCATATGCATACTGTTGGCAGTTAGAACATGCACAGCTAGTCAATTAGTTTGCACTTGACCACTCCGCCCCACCAATGCGATTAGTCTGCCTGCAATGCAAGCTTCGAGTTCAATTCAGTTCCGCATTTAAGGGATGATTCAACTTTTGCTTCGCCTAGGCGTACTCTTGTATCAATCAAACAAAAAAACATAAACGAAACATTTTGTGTTGTGCACCCGAAAAGCCTTCATCGGGGATTAAGATGTCTGCACACAAAGACATAATCCATTCGGTTCAGCTAATCCCAACGGCCGCAACTTCATATCTCGACAACCATCTATGAATGCACTACATCTTAACCGCCGGCAACAGTAAACAGCAAACAGCAACGGCAGCGGCAACTGTTTGCTTGGCCAAGGCACGAGCGTTAGATTGGGTTGGTGTCGATCGATGTCAACCTAATTTCTGGCCACCCTAATCAGAGTGAAACAACGCAGCGACAACGCGAACGCGAACGCGCGATCTATTCATGTGAAAACAAGCAACTTAAGTCACTCGAAATCATTGTCAACACGAATTATTACCACGGTTTGTTCGGTTTGACAATCCATTGTGCGCGGACACACCCACGACCTTGGTAGCTGAGACAACATTAGCGCGCGGTAGTGGCTATTGTGTGTGGCTATGTGTGCCCAACCGAATCGTGCACGTGAGCTGCATCAGTGGCTAGTGGTTGACAGTGATTTTAAGAATTATTTTCTTACCTTATGATGGAGACTGATTTAGGAAGTTAGGATGTGTGGGCATTTTATTTAGATGGCACTCGACTGACCTTCACTGAAAACAGCGGAGGAACTTTAGTTACTGTCTGTGTCGCACGGGCTTTCAAACGTAAAAAGCAGTCTCTTCTTCGCACCAATTAGGGCTTTATTGCTCATTTGTGACAACCCTCCGTGGGAAATTAGCCAATGCCAATGTTATGGTTACCCAAGGCCGTTTAGGCATTTCGATATCTTTAGAAATCTGTAGATATTGGAAAGTGCGACATTTGAAAATTCTTTCAAGCACAGCAGAGCTCGGTAAGGTGTATAAGTCTCGACGTCTCTATGACAAAAGTCGCCAGAAGGCAATAGGATAATTTCCGACAATTTTAGTGTAAAAAAAATCCGATTTGAAATGGAAGCAAAATCATATTGGAAGAACAGAAGTATCTGGGTCTGATTATAGATAAAAAGTTGAGCTGCAAACTACAGTCGCACCTTTCTCTTGGAAAAAAGCCAAGGGGCCTTCAACCTCACATCACTCACTGCCTATAAATTTCGGTTATAAGACCGATACTTACGTATGGAGTGGATGTCTGGTGGACTACTTTAGATAAAGCGACCAATCGGAATGAAATAGGTTAAGTCCAAAGATCAGCCTGCCTATGCATTGGAGGTGCCTTACGCACGAATCCTACCGCAACTTTAGACATTCTATTTCACCTGACCCCCCAAGATATTTTCAGCAGACAAACGGCAGCTAATACAGCCGTTCGTCTTAAAGCTACGTCACACTGGACCGACAACGCTATTGGCCATATCCCTAGTAAAATCGATTACACCATTCCCCATTTGAAATGTGGAAAATCCTTCCATGTTACCATTCCATTCCGAAAATTCTGAGAAGAGAATGCATTCTTGGAAGATATCCATTTTTACACCGACGGATCAAAACCAATGATGGGGTAAGGAGTGGTGTATTCTCTGATAGACTAAATCTTAGTCTCTCCTTCAGTCTTCCTGATCATTGTAGCGTGTTCCAGGCGGAAATAATGGCGATTCGAGAATAGCCCAAATAGCCCAAATAGGCTAAGATAAGCCCGAAAGGAACGTGGTATTATCGCAAGGATATCAGCATTTTCTCGGACAGTCAAACGGCTATCAAGTCCTTGGAATCGGTCTCTGTAAACTCTATTGTAGCTCTAGACTGTAGATCGTCAGTCTCTTTAGGAGATGTCGGAGCAGTTCAACATTTACCTTTGCTGAGTGCCGGGGCACAACTCGCAAAACCACGTCACTTCCTTCACCTGATAAAAGAGATATTGGTATATCATCCGCTACTTGAAAATTATCGCTAAGGGAAGGGCTATGGAGGAAACAAACTTTAGGTGGGCAAGTGGTATCACATGTCTTTGATCTCTCTCAGCACTACTATAGGTGTCACCATTTGACACTATCTTATAAAAAATAACAAATATTAGGCGTAAACGGCCCATGCAGGACGACCCACAGCCTTGCTTCTCCAACCATTGTATTTTCGAAGATAAATTTTTTTGACACAAATGGAAAGGACCAACAGTTTAATGCCGACTCCGAACGGCAATTATTTTTTAAAAGCTTTTCAAGACAGTTCTTACTTTTCGATCCAGATTAGATGTTCGCAAGTAGTTGGGCAGCAAATAAAAACGTTCTGGTGTTAAGGGTCGCGAGGAAATGATCCCTCACCTGCTTTGTACATGCCCTGCTCTTTTCAGGAAAAGGAAGCTCCATCTCGGATTCTTCTTCAGAAACTCCAACTTCATTCCAGATCCCTGTGGTCTCACAACGGGCCTGGTCCTAAGTGTGTCGGCTCTTATGCCGACAGCCACTTCAACCTAATCTATATTGATTGTATTAGTTGTATAAGGCAAATACTAAGGCTACCTAATGACCAGTGTTCTTTTGCAGCGTCTTAATCAATCACAGATGCATTCTACTCTATTAAGATCGTAATGGAATAATATCGTGATATCTCAAAAGGCTTGATTTTGAAAATAAGCACTCGATAGACAACGAAAAGATCTTCTATGGTGACGCGGAGTTCCTGAAACCTAAGTCCAAACAAACACAAGCAAGAGAGCAAAAAACAAGACTTGAAAGGTGCGCTGGAGTCATGCAAGAGTAGCCAAGAAAGATTTGTTGCAATATACCCTACTGGCAGACAATGTCTTTTAAGCTTTCTTTTAACTTAAAAAAAATGTATAAATTTTCATCGATAATTTCAGAAGTTTGCGAACATATCGTGAATATCGAACGCGAAAATATGGTTTTGCATTTGCATGATCTTAAAAATTCCTTTTGCGGGATTGAAGTTGATATGGTATGACTCATCCCATTAGTTTTGAGAAAAACTTTTAAGAAGCGGAATCGTGACTTCTTACGCGCAAACTTTACCTAGTTACACACATATTACATAATAAATTTGCACGAACTTATCTGTAATTTAACCCTTTACTCCCCACCTGAATGCTTTCAGACTCGCGTTTTTATTCTTCACGCGTCATTGTACCTTCTCCTCTCTACCTACAGTACCGCGTTGAAACTCGTCGAAGACACGTGCGCGCGTGGGCTATATGGTGGGTATACTTTCTTATGACATATTTGTGTTTGTCAAGAGCTGCGATGAGAGGAGTCCGAGATACTCCAAGTGGGTAGTTATGCGACTGAAATAAGAGTTATGTAGTTTAAATCCGTCTTTTTAAAAGACCCTATATTCCATATATTCCATATGATGAGCCATCACAGCTGGACTGGAACGGGATATGAACTCCCTGATAAACTGGCAAGAAAAAAGTGGCAAATGTAACTGCAAAACAGGGAAGGTAACATAAAACTTCCCTCAAGATAGGTTTATAGGAAAGCGTCATTATTGTGACTGGTCTGAGATGTAAGCGTCCTGTAAGCGTTTTTGCCTGAGACATAGCAGCCTTCCATCCTCTACAGTCCCGGACACGCTGCTGCCAGTTATCCAGCCGTAACGCTCTGGCATACACGATGGCTTGGACTTCAAAACGGAGATTCAGTGTTCAAAGTCGTCTGGGTTCTGGGAGTTTGCCATTCGAAGATTTGCTTGGCGGGAGCTCTATGTGGCCGAGCAAATGTAGTCGACGTGTTTGGACGTTTTGAACTACATCCACAACTTGGTAAGCTCATAGAGCCTTTAGTCATCGTGTTTAGTATCTGCCCCAATTTTCTGCTTGGTTTATTGTTGGTCAGATGTTATACAGATCCAGGGATTCCAATGATCCAAGATCCCAGTCTGACATTTGTTTTTGATAAATATAGCTTTAGTTATGTGGCACGTGAATTAACCATAATAATATCGTTCCTTTCTGGACACTGCCTTCTTAAGAAGGATGTCTAAAGACTGGACTGGATATATACATATAGTGGAGAGCAAGCATGTCCAGCGGTTTTGCATTTCCATGATTGTGCTAAGTAATCTAAAAGCATGTGGACAAATATTTTTGGTTGATTTATTCATCGAGAAAAAAGTGGTACAAGTAGTGGGGTCTACCAATACAATTTCCGATCTTCAGGTATAACTGATCTAAATGATATACAGTGGGTTGCCAAATTAATAGGGACATTGTAAATTTTCTTCAAGCGAGTAACAACACCCCGCACGGATAGGAAAATCAGAGACATCTGCTCGGGACCATCGTCACATGACTGTTGATGACTGGTAAAAGTAATGGTGTGGTCAGAGTGTGACGAAGTACCTGGATGACCAAAACATACCAGTTTTAACCTGGCCAGGCAATTCCCCTGACATGAACCCCATAGAAAACCTATGGGAGATCACTAAAAGGGAAATTGCCAAAGAAGTTATCACAACGAAAGTAAAACTTATAGAAAAGCTAATAGAGATCTGGCACCACTGCTCTGCAATTAAAGAATGCGCTAAAAAGTGCATTGAAAGCACGCCGAGACGTATTTAAGCAGTTATTGAGGCAAAAGGAAAAGTAACAAAATACAGATTTTTTGTATTTTTTTAAATCCTTTTGATTAAGAGCTTTTTTGAAAGATTATTAGTTTACAAAAATATTATTTAATTACTTATTTTGATGTATTCATAATCAAACTTAATATAAAATACCTATTTATCAATATACACATAAGATTTTCATTAATTTGATACGGAAATATACAATTTTCTCAAAATCCATGACTGTCCCTATTAATTTGGCAACCCACTGTAGCTATATAAGAGCTCTATAAGAGTTAGGTAGAAAAACCGCTAACTACATTATGAAGACCGAATTTGGATGCGATACTACTTTACTTTTGACGCTTCCAGGCCGGGGTGGACCATGGCCTCAACCAACAAGCCCCTCCAGCCCTGCGAGGCTCCCTCGCTAGCTGCCTCCAGTTGCGCACACAAAGTTGGTTGAGGTCGTTCTCCAATTGTGCGCGCCACCTAAGTTGGGGTTCTCTCTGCTGCGTTATCCCTCAGGGGTGGGTTCGAAGACTCGTCGGGCTGGTGCGTTGTTGTCCATACCGCTCCAAGTGTCCCAGCTATCTTAGACGTTGTATTTTTAGCTTTTTGACCACGTCAGCATCGCTGTATAGCCCGTATAGTGCGTCGTTGAATCGTCTTCTCCAAACTCCATCGTCACAAACTGGGCCGAATATCACCCGAAGAATCTTTGTCTCAAAGAATCCCAACATGTTTTCATCCGCTTTTGACAGGGTGCATGCTTCTGCACCATACAGCAGGAACGGGATGATTTAGGTCTTCTTGGTTCTATGACAGAAACAGCGATTGGCCAGAGTGATTCTTCGTTTGGTCTTTGCGCCGATGACATTTTACGAACTGATAGTGGAGCCCTTAGGTAGGTAGACTTTAACTACTTCGAAGTTGTATCTGTCCATCGTGACGTTATGACTGAGTCGCCGATGTTGAGAGTCCTTTCTCGTTAACATCAAACACTTCGTTTTGTCCTCGCCGCCTCCGTTTCGATTCATGCAAATGCGCCACTGACAACTTGCCGCGTTCTCCCAATAATGCCAATATCATCAGCATAGGGAAGTAGTTGAACTTTGAAAAATTGTACCTCTGGTGTTGGCTTGTGAGTTTCGTACAATTTCATCAAGAAGGATGTTAAGGAAAGTACATGCTAGCGCATCGCCTTGCCTCAAACCCCTTTCGACATCAAATGGGTCGATGGGTTTCTTGTCGGAGCAGCGAGATTTCCCATCGTCATTGGGCACAAACGGACAAGTTTTGAGGAGATGCCCAAAACTTGACATGGCTTGCATAATTTGTCCATAGATAATCTATCATAGGCGACTTTAAAGTCGATAAACAGATGGTGGAGTTTTACCAAGATCTGTCAGAGAGTGAAAATTTGATCGATGCTTGACTTCCCTGGCCTAAAATCACACTGATATGTGCCCTCCAGCTTGTCGGCGAAAGGTTTTAGGCGTTCACACTCTACAGCCGACAGGATCATCATATATGCGACATTCATGAAAGTTACTTGGATCTTAACTTATAAAATAAAACATTGTTTTCTTCGCTTCTTATTTAAAATCAAATTTTCTGAAGAACTTTACTCCCAACCTATTAGTTTTTCACTTAAAATTCGAACCAAAATTTTTGTTCCAATTCAAGATTCTAATCGGAGAATGAATATAAGAACCGATGATTCCACCATCGACCGCACCAAACTGGATTATCTCTGTTCCGAATGGAATGGATCTACGGAGAGGAATGGAGGATCTACGAGTCCCGCAACCTCAAGGTTTGAGACGACAAATAAGACCGAAGCTCCGTTACAATGAACAAGCTATCGCGGAAACCAGATCGGTTGGTTAGGAGAAACGAGGTGTCCGGAATTGAAGAGGATGAGAAGCTAAATCGTCTCAGCCAAAGATTTTTCAGGGGTAGGGTCCGGTCGATTTTTTACCGGTTACGCCCATGAATTTGTCTAATAGAAGTAAGAGCTATCTATCTAATAGGGGATCAAGACCTTATGTAATTTGTGACAAAATCTCGAAAGTGAAAAAAATATTCAGAATAATCTCGAAAAATTAAAAGTAAATTCTAGATTTTTACGCCTTACAAGGGCTGCTTGACCCAGGTACCGTTGAAAGTCATGCATTTGCATTCTATTGACTCCTATGCAACGTAGTTGACCCTACATATCTTGTAAAGGTTCCAATACTCTATCTCTCTAACTTAAGCCTTAAAACGGTTTTTTCTAAATTGTGGGCGTGGCAGTGGGCGGATTTAAAAACTTTCAACACTTTACCATTTCGGGACCCTAAGGTGCTCTAAATTTATGCTTCCTAGCATAAATTTAAGGGCCTCAAAAGTTGATACGGACGGACATTGCTAAATAGTCTTAGGATTTGGTCCTGATCATAAATATATATACTTTTATGGGTCTACGACGAATATTAAGGGGTGTTACAAACTATGTGTCAAAATTAATATACCCTAAGGATAGGGTATAGAAATGGATCGCTCTGAAAAAGTACCGTTATATTTGAAATTTAATATTAATTCTGCCAAAGAAACATTTATGGGTTATAATTTGATTCAAGCGATTGAACTAAGCACGCGATTTTGTGACCATTGTGTCTAAAATTCATATTAGCCCTAGAATTTGGTCATTCTCATTTGTTTAGCATTTTGGCATGGCCTTAAAAATGGTAAGTCTTTCCTTATCATAAGTTTCCTTCAATGATCTAAATTAATTAAATTGACTTAACCCGAGAAGTTAAGTTTGCACAAAAGGAAGATGTATAATATACTGGGTAACCAATCAGCCTAGAATCTGTTTGATGAAATAGTGGAAGTGGATACTTGATACTTGATTTTCGTACACTGCATCCACTGTGTATTTGGTCAAGTAAGACGAGAATATGAAACTTAAGTGAAAAGATTCAATACAGAAGAATGGGGATTGGCTATGTTTCCCCTTCGAAGAAAAAAATTAATTCGACCTCGAGTAGTGTCATTTAGAGATTGACAGTTTGAATGTCGGCAGTAAGTCAAAAAAAGTATTGGCACACGGATTATTTTGGAAGAAAGTTTAGAGTTCGCTAAACTCCATGTTAATAAGCCGGAGACTTTTTTTAGTAATGTCGTGTTCAGCGAAGAGTCAAAATTCAACCTTTTTGGCTCAGAGATGGCTCAGAAAAAATACGGCAAAAGTCCAACAATGAGCTACAAGAAAACAACATCACTAAAACAATTAAACACGGCGCTGGTAATGTTATGGTGTGGAGGTGTTTCGCAGCATCTGCAATTTAGTTTTCATGGAATACAAAATTAACATTTTAAAAGAAAACCTATTTTCAAGTGTTGAGAAGTTGGGATTAAAAGATCAGCATTGTGCGTTTCAGCAGGATAATGACCCGAAACACGCTTCATACATGGTTGAAGGATGGCTTATTTACCATTGCAAACAACTAAAAACATTGCCACTGTCACCAGATTTGAATTCCGTTGAGCATATTTGGCACTTGTTGGCAAAAAAGTAAAGTACAACGCATCATTGATGGAAGCCTTACGCAAAGGATAGGAAAATAATACCACTCATAAAGCCTCCAACCTATTGGGAAGTATGCGTCAACGCTTAGAAGCAGTCAGAATTAATTAGATACTTCCTTTAAAAGTGTGCCAATACTTTTTAGATATGAATTCGTGCTTTCTTTTGATTAAATCAATATTACAACCTACTCAAACATTAAACGAATTTGTTTTTCGTTTAAATATATTTTAAAATGATTCTTAAACAAAATGGTTCCATTATTTTTTCGATAAGTTGATCTTATGAAAAGTTATGTTGAAATTAACTTTGAAAATAGAAGTGCGCCAATACTTTTTTGACTCACTGTATTGTTATTTGTTTGTTCTGAATTGAGACCTTCACACGTTGATTGAACAAAACTATCCTATTACCAATAAGGTTTTTTTTTTAAATCGTAAAACAAACACTTAGTTCTCAGCATTTACTTTTGAGGGGTCCTATGTCATCGATTCAAAAGTATTAATAGCGAGGAAAACAAAGGCAAGTGTATGCAATGTATACTGAATTCAGCAAAACTTTCTAATCGGTCAGTCAGTAAAATAAATATTAGGCGTAAACGGCCCATACAGGACCTAAGGCCTAGCTTCTCCAAAAAAATGTTGTGCGAAGATATATTTTGTTGACTCAAATGATTCCTAAAGGAATATTTTTTTTTGAGAAGATTCCCATGATATTTCTTACTCATGATAGCCCAACGCTCTTACCCCCTAAGCCACTGCACCGACAGTCAATCACTCAATTCTAGAAGCTTTATAAATTCATTCTAACTTTACTCGATTTAATCAGTTCTAATTGGTTGTTTCCAACGAGTTAAAAATGTTCGTGTCCCGCAGGGGAGCCATTTAGGTCCACTGCTTTTTATTATTTTTATTTATGAAAATGTTTCATCAGTCACAAATAGTCAATATATGCAGATGACTTAAAATTTACAGGAGAAGGTATAAAAACTACACGGAAGCATTTTTTTTTTCTATTTGAAATAAAATTCAAAATATGATTCGAAAGTACTCACTTTCTAAAAAATAAAACAAATCCTATCAGTAGATAGTTTTTCTAGTTTTATAGGTTTTTTTTTGATACGTTTTCAGTTTAGTTTGAAAGTTCAGTTCCATGCGATCGATTTAAATCACTTTTACTTTAATTTGGATATTGATCCTTATGTCTCCTTTCTAATGGTAAATCTTGAAAATGTAGTTGGAAGGTATACACTCTAAGCCGACGATGTTCATGTATTAAAAGTGTAGACGGCTGTTCTTTGATGATCCAATGGGATCTGAATAGAATTATCTTAATGCTGCAAGTGCGCACGCGGATCCGTGGGTTGACACCACTGGAAATCAACAGTCTTATTGCTTAGGCTAGGCACCCATCGATTAATTGTTATTTTTCTATGAACGTGGACAGATTCAAAATCGAGATTTTTTTTTGTTTATGTTAGGAGATAAGGGATGATTATTTTTAAATTAATGTAAGTAAAGGGAGAAGGTTAAAGGATATCCTGTCATAAAAGACCATCTACAGCTTTACAGCATTCGCAAATTCCGATGATAAACCAACCAAAAACTCGATAAGATTACGAGGAGTGTGCAGCTCTCAAGGCCTCTCATACAGATTTATCTACTTTCATCAAATTATGATTAACGTAATGATTTTTTATTTTTATATTTTCTTGAATACCATTGATTACGTCGTCGTACGTCTCCACATCAATCAACTTTCCCACCAGAAAAGGCGCCACTTTGATTGTTACTGGCATTAGTTTAATTATGTTCAAAAGTAAACAATGACCCAATAACCAGGGTTTTCCCATTCACTTTGATCACTTCAAAAAGTCTCGAAAATTGTCAGTATGTCAACAACTGAGAAAAAAAAAAGTGAAAAAAAAAATTCCCCCTTATGCCTAACTAACATAGCTCCAGGTACTTGGTCTCTCTCTCTCGTTCGAAGCATTTGTTTTTTTGCAAATTACCACACGCCGACTTACGGAATAACATGTGGTAAAACAAACAAACTTCTCAATTAGATCCAATTCCGTAATTTTTGAGTAATGCCGCCGCGCACCGTGCGTGTTCTCGCAGTGCTGCACTACAATGTGTGTGTGTGTGTGTGTGTGTGTGTTAGCTAAGTGGCACCCTCTGTAGAACAGTTCCCGCAACAAGCCAGCCCGATGGTGGTCCCTGTCAAACGAGTGCTTTTTTGTCGTCTTTATATCGTTTTTGTTGGTCTGTTTCGGGCCACTTAAGCACCCAGTGAAGCAATTAAGTCAAAAACCATTCAGTCTATCATTTGCTGTTAAAAGTCAATAAATAAAACCCGCAATAAATTTTCCATTTAGCATTAAATGCGATTACAGGTTGCTAGCGAGCGCTACGTACCTACACTACGTATAGAGCACAATGCGCGCTATCTGTGTGCTTCTGGATGGTTGGTGGAGGAGCTCTTTGGCTTTGGCTTTGGCTTCGGCTGCTGCTGCTGTTGTTGCATGTCATATGGTAATTTCTTCACCTGCTAGTTGTCACGATCCACATAAATGTGTGGTAATAAGTGCGACTGAGTCTATCACGGGACTTCTATCTGCCATTGCGGAGTGTGCCTGTGCTTGTGCCTTTGCCTTTGCCTTTGCCATTGCCTCGACCACAGCTAGGCCAGGGATTCAAAGAGTCAAAGAGCCTGTTGCTGATGATGAGAATGGTGGTGGCTGCTGCTGCTGCTTTGACAAACTCATTGCAATCGCATACAAAGGGTATTTTATTGAATGGATAATGTGAAGTGAGGAAATCTGGTCATCTGGCATAGTGTAATTGACAGCGAATGACAACGGTGACTGGTAAATCACTTGACAATGCCGAAGGAGCAACATTGAGAAAGCCCACATAAAACTGAAACCTTTAGACGGGGCGCGATTGAATGTGCCACCGTTTTATTGAGGCAAACCTACAAAGGTATTTAATAGAAATTTATATCGCCCGCAAATGCTTCTGCGGAAGTGTCGGTCGGTAGCCTGGAGCGCGAGATTACTCGCGACTACCGGCTCACCGACGAGTACAAAGTTGTGCAGAGCTGGAATTTATCGTCCAAAGGCACGAGAGGAATTTTAGGAGCACTGCTCCGCACGAAACCGCTTTTGGGGAAAAATGTGGGAAAATTACGCGAACGTGCCGCCACCACCAACACCACCAACACCACCGACAATGCCGACACCTCCTATACCTGCCTGGCACATACGATACCCATTTGATTCGTAATGACACCATCAACATAGTCGTCAACACCGGTGATGTTGTTGTTGTTGTTGTTGTCGCTGTTGTCAACGATGCTGTCGCTGCAGCGATATACCGCGTGAAGGTGTGGTAATTTTCCACTTTATTAGATTCTAAATTAAATTGATTGTGTTGCCAGATCAACTTATATTCATTGGAATGCAATTAAGGCTTTCAGGCTGTTTTATGCCGCCGTTGGTTGGTTTTTTGCTTAGTCTAGACACGGTGGAGTATGGAGCTGTAATGATGCTTGGTGGTCAGGTTGCAGCAGTAGCAGTAGCGACAGCGCGCAGATTGAGTGTGATGCGAATGTGATCGGATTGTTTGGAATCCTTTTGATTCCGAATGCCGGCTCAACTCGGTTGGGATCGTAAACTTAAGTTAACTGCAAGCAGTTATTAATCATGTGACATTTGACGTGTGGTTTTTTTTTTTGTTTTGCTCCTTTTTCTTTACAAAATCGAGTGACCTATGAGTCGGCTAAAGAAATTCGTCTCAATTAATTTTATTTCAAAACGAGAGACTCAATTCCCACGGTAGCAGTTGGTTCAATCTCAATGTGAAATGTCGGTCAGTTTTGACAGTTCGAGTGGAGTTCGTTTAGCACTCTGGTGTGCTGTAGGATATGGCGGAATGGCGGACGACGGCTTTAATGCAATTACGAGAATTGGTCAAGTGGCATGAAGAAGAAGAAGCACATAGAAATAGTTTGAGTTTCTTCGCAGGTAAGTTGAGAAATCATCTGTCAATTAATGGAGTTCAGTAGGAGGAGATCAAGAAAACTTCAAGTGATTCAATTTCAGAATTAAAATTCGTATCAAAACTTGTGAACAACTTGCTGTCGAACTGCTTAATAATTCCCTAAAGACAGTCAGTCAAGAAATAGATTGCACAGCATATTATGAAGTCGTTGGATGCTTTATGTAGTTATAATCTGCTCCTATTCTACCATGGTGAAATAAAGACTTTACTATCCTCAGGAGGTTGACTGGGTGGACATCTTTTTGCAACCACATACAATTTTCATACCGCATGCAAACAAATTCAATATTTGATTAGGTTAGGTTAGGTTTGCGGGTCGGCAGAGCTGGTCTGTCCTGATATGCCACACTTAGGTCCTCGTGGACCCATTGTGATGACCTTTTCTGGGAGGTAAGCCATTGGTGTAAGAGATGGTTAAGTTTCGTGTCCTTCGTCCGTTTACCCGACGCCGTCCAGCCATCCTGATATCCTCAGAAATTTATTAAAAACAAAAAGTGAGACATCAGAAAGTGCATGTAAGTCATGAAAGTAGTAGTTTCCAAGTGTTTTGTTCCTCAAGTGTCCGGCAGTGACAGAGGAAGTGAGGTATGTCCTCGTGGACCCATTCATCAATCATATACCATTCATTGACATATATCGTCATCCTTGAGGTATAATTTCATTGCGTGATTTCTTATTAAGTTATGTCCAGTTTGGGCCCCTACCAGCTTAGACAAATGATGACCTGTCAAACTGTAGAAGTTTGATGGTTCAGCCACTGTGGTATTATGGCCAGAGCTTCCTTCCTTGATACTTCACAGGTAGTTAGTTCTTTCCACCTGTTGTTAGATTTCATACGAATTTCGTTCTCCATTCGTTTCCTAAGATCCCAAAGATCGACTGAAGTGCTCAATCATGAAACATTGCCGACCCATACCTCGCTTATTCGTCAGCCCTCTCACTGTCGGCTTTGTCACTTTGTCCAGAGACCCACCAGAGATTTATAGCAGCGGTGAAATAGCTTATATTTTACTTCAATAGCAGAAACAGCTTTTATAGGGGCTTGAATGTCAATGAAAATGGTAATATAATTTCGTGGTATTGCCAACAATGACATCTTACGGGCCGCTACCGCGATCGTCAGAACCTCAGCTTGGAAGACAGTGCTGTTGTCAGGAAGCTTTAGTTCGTCTAAAAATATTCCGGCACCGGTTCCACAGTCCATCTTAGGTTCTGCTCGGGTAAGAGCAGGAGAATGGTCAGTTAAAGTTCAGTTGGGGAGACATATAAATAACAGTGTTTCCAACGTATTTGCTTAAAATATGTGCATGACCGAAATTGCCAGGGTTCCCCTCGCTTAGTGGTCCAACGCACTTAATCACTGCCATATACATCCACAGGATTATTTTGGGAATATATATTTTGTTACTAAGCAATATTTATATAAAATTTGTGGAAGAATAAAATTCAAAGTTAAAGGTAAAGGTAAAGATTTAAATTTGAGTAAAGGTTTTGAAAAAAAAATTGTAAAACAAAATCAGAAATATTTACTTTAACCTGATATACCTCGAGTTGGAGTGATGGTTGACCCCACTTATGTAAGATTTGGGAATATGTAAGTATTTATTTGCAACTGTAACGCCCTGACTTATATAGTTTCCTAATATTTTGATCAGCTCTCTACGTTTTTGGGGATACTTCTCATTTTTCTTGGTGAGCCTATTTAATATTTTTCAAGTGTCCAGCAAGACCCGTGTCACAAAATCGGTTTCACTTAATAAAACAATAACGCTTAAAAGGAACAGAGAACTAGTATGGTGGAAAGCAACCAAAAAGAAAAGGATCTACGGCAAATTAGCGGCGGTTCAGAGAATGGCCAGTAAACCCATTACGAATGCGCTCCGAACCAAACCACCCCTACGGCAACTCCGGACACCCTTCTGAAGCTTACTTACACAAGACTTGCTGGTAACAATGCGATATCACTCACTAATTTGGGACTCTTCAGGAGTAATAGTTTCGGACATGCCATGATCCTAGGGGAGCTACTCCCAGGCAATCCAATTACAATGGATGAAATTCGTTCCTTTGTCGACTTTGGCATTCCTTATGATAGGATAGGAAGGATTGGCAAAGAAACGCAATAACCAGATCGAACGAAATTGACTGACTTGATTTCCACAATTTCATCAACAATATTCCAAGGAAAGAACTTAAGTTTGTCAGGAAGTCTAGACTATGAAGTTTGCAATGAAAGATTAGGAAGTTTAGATTCTTAGATCTTCCATAACTAATCGTTACTTCCGAGTAATGTATGAAGATTAATATTATAATTTAAAAAAATATCTCCAGGAATTCCACAAGGAAGTATATTGGGGCCAATTATTTTTTTCTCATACAGGTGTTCAATACTTCAGATGATGCTTGATCGAATTAGAAGTTTAAAGATCAGTGATAGACTTAACGTTAAGAAACCCTTCTCGAAAAAATTGGAGCTCAATCGGCTCAATGCATTATTATTTTCAATAAACATCTAAGAAAATGGGGAAAAATGTCATAACAAAATAATCAGAAAATGTTCTTTTTAATATTTCACTCATACAACGTTTTTGCCATATATAATTTTATGGACTTTGGCAAAAGTAAAGTTTGATAAATTCCAATTTACCAGTGTGGCTTCCGGCCCGGCAGATAATTTAATACGGGTAGATATAATATTCACACTAAGGCAAATCGTGGAAAGGCAGACTAATTTCAAGTAGAGACGCACCATCTTTTCATCGACTTTAAAGCCGCATATGACAGCATTCACCGTCAAGAGCTTTTTGTGGCGATGGCCGAATTCGGGATCCCGTCAAAACTGATCCAGATGTGTCGCATGGCACTAGATAACACGCGATGCAATGTGCAGTTTGGCAGCAGCTCATCTGAACTCTTTCAAACATGCACCGGATTTCGGCAAGGAGATGCGCTGTCGTGTGATTTCTTCAATCTTGTTCTTGAGAAGATAGTGCGCAGGGCAGGTGTCAACACGGAAGGCACTATCTTCAACAGATCGGTCCAACTGCTGGGGTATGCGGTATAGATATCATCGGTCGATCCCAGCGTGTCGTGATAGAGGCTTTCACTACTATTAAAAAACAGGCGAAACTAGTTGGCCTTGAAGTGAATGAGGCTATCAACAAACAAACAATCACCTGTCCACCGACTAGGACAAAATGTCACTATTGATAGCAGCAACTACGAGGTAGTTAGGAAGTTCATCTATCTTGGTGTAAACATCAACAGCATCCGGCGAAGAATTACCCTACTTTTAACCTACTGCTACTTCGGTTCGGCGAAACAAATGTGTTCAAAACAAATTGCATGCTCTACAGAACTCTGGTTCCAGCAGTTCTGTTATACCTCGCCGAGTGAGGGACGATAAACAGGAAAGGAGAGCCAATACTCGGCTCCTTCGAAAGAAAAATTCTTCGACGGATATTTGGTCCTGTGTTCAAGGAGGGCGACTGGAAGAGAAGATATAACCGCGAACTCTATGAGCTGCGTGGATGTAGTTCAGAAAGCCAAAACACTCCGACTACGCTGGCTCCGCCACCTCTAGCGAATGGACAACATAGCTCCCACCAAGAGGATTTTCGAATCCCAGGCCCCAGGTTCGAGACTAGAACGAAAATCGAACCTCCGTTTTAAAGACCAAGCCACCGCGGATGCCAGAGAGCTTGGTCTGGACAGCTGGAAGCATCGTGCCCGGGATCACAGGGGATTGAAGGCAGCCATGTCTGAGGCAGGGACCCTCACGGGTCGGGAGCCGCGGAGATGCGCGGGTATCATACAAAGTCTTAATTGGCTGTCCCACCTCATGCGAAAGTATGACGAACATCCAAGAGTAAGAACTGTGAAGAGAGACTTTTTCAAATTTTCCATTCGGTATTGGCAAACATTTGTAGGTCCCTTCAATTCATGTCAAAATGTATCTTCGCTCAAACAATGCTTAGAAAAGCTATCTGTATGGGCAACTGACGCCCAATATTTATTTAGCCGAAACCAAGGGATAGGTCATATCCCGAAAACTGAACTTCTAGGTTAGAATGCTCTACAAGTCGTTGGAATTAATGAAAGTGTTTCTCCAAAAAAGTCTATTCTATCAATAATTCCGTAGGTATAAAATCAGGGTACCTATAAATATTACGCTAAATGACAGAAAACCAAAAAGTCAATTGAGACATTCAAAGCCAACACCGTATTTCAATTAGACTGACGGAATGCGCATTGTTGCAATCACTTGTGGCAACCCAAGCACCCATTGACCCATTCTTACCGCACCCATAAAATCAGCCTCAGTCGACGACTGTCACAAGATCATAAAAATGATGACCTGCTAAAAGAAATAAACACTTTTCTGTGCCGAAACCCTTTTAACTGTCAATTACTGTCGGTTTTGTATTTGTGTAGTGCTAACTAAGACCACCCATTATTCCACTTTAACCTTGCAACCTATTTCAGCCAAATCACAACCTCCCTGCACCTTAATTAGTTAATTACTATGCTGGGGAGCGATGTGAAAAAAAATAAAACACACACACAGTCCCACATAGAACAACGCAATCTCACACCGCGCCGCGACGCCGACGACGACGAATGTTGCGATATGATCGTTAAACGTAACAAGGCTACACCCTTCGATCTTCCGACCTTTTCCGCACACATAGGCCTACGAACTCCATTTGTGCTATCAACTCACTCGCAACGCCAACATCAACTCAGACACAATGTCAATTAAAGTTAAAGCTAAAAGCGCACGAGCTGTCGCAATGATGGGGGCACTTGGAACCGGGAACGGAGACGAGCACAGACTCGAGCAGAAAAGAAAACGCCCAGTCCCCCTCTAAATGGGTTTGTTTACATGTCCGGCCAGATCGATTACCTTAAATCGACCCGTGCGCTTTGCACGATGACGTAATGTGGTAATGGCTGGTGTGGTGTGGTTTAGTGAGTGCGACTTATCTGTGTGCTCTGCGCACCGGTAGGCGCAAAATGCACGCACTGTAAACATTATGATTAAATTACGGACGCTGGGGCCAGCGAAAAAGTGGGCCGCGATGTATTTCCTCGATTTGTCTTCTTTCCGGAACATAATTAAGTCATTAGCGTGCGGCGGCAACGGCAACGGCAACGGCGGCGGCTGCGGCGCAAGGCGACCGACGTGAATGTGCACGAGCAAAAAAATAAAACACCATAATGAGTCGTCGACTTACGCATGTGCTGTGCTGCTGACATGTGGCCTCTCTCGATTTGCTCTGGACTTTCCCTTCGCATAGTTAATGGTCATCGTTTAGCCTTTCTCAAAAATGTGCAGCTGATAAACTGCGACCCTTCATTCAGTTGAGATACGAGTCTGAAAAATATGTGTTTACTTCGTTTAACTTTGAAGTTTATTGGGCTTTTAACATTGCTGAGGAGTAAAAACCATGCTCAGGTTTATCGACGGTACAATCAGACCAAATAAATCGGTTCGATTGTAATGGGCGAGGATCGGTTAATTAATTCGATCGATCGACCGGCCGGCTGGCTGGACGGCGCGGCATTTAAATGAAAGGCAAATCGTGTGTGTAGTGTTGGAACATTAATCGGATTTTATTTAGGGTGTGTGTGATAAATGGTTTGCTTGACAGTTGTTTGGGGGATCAAGCTCCGCGATCAAATGGAGACCTTTGTGCACTTTGAACAGATGAGTGTAAACACGAGCATTATACATTTCATTTTACCGTGAAAGGAGGTTATGGGAATAATTGTTATATGAGTTGAATGAATGCACGATAATTTTGTGAAAATAAGTTCAACGTTTTTGCATTCATTTCCGTGTCGAAGGAAAGTGTATTTTTTAAAAATACAGCAATTGATGCCATGGAACTTAAGTGCAGCGGAATAGCCTCCATAAGTTGACTTGGAAAACTTTGAGCAACAGCTCATTGATAGGATTAGATTAGGTTAGATTACGAAATGAGATGGGACTTGGTCCGCATCATCCTCATTTAGAATTCGCTTAAGATGCCGGATTTGTGGATAAATTCGGCTAAGACTTTGGGCGAAGAGGCAGTAATATTAGTTTCCTCAAGGTAGCTGAAGACGAGTTGTTGCTAAGCAATCACAGTGGCACAGAATGTGCTCTGCTGTTTCGAAAAGTGTTGTCTTGAGCAATTACCATAGCCATGAAGTGTTTTTTTTACTCTGCAGTGTCCCGTCCAGATTTCGGTAACTATGTGTATTTTCCCTCTAATAGTTGGAGGAGTTGCTAACTCCTTTTTGGAAAAGGGAATGGCAGAAATAGTTTCGCCTGTCTTTTACCTTCAGTCTCCCTCCGATGATGAAGTGGGTTCATTCCTAACCAGGGGAATTTAATGGAGCCGATGGGCACGCCACAGAATGATCTAGGCATCGTAAATGGTGTCGCAGATCCTTGCCTGGCTAGTTCATCAGCCTTTTCATTCCCATCGAAGCCACTATGCCCAGTCACTCAGATTAATTGGACTCTATTGGTGCTAGCTAGTGTTGGGAGTAGTTGAAAAAAGCCCCAAACTAGTTTAGAAGTGATTTCAAAGGCACAAATAGCAAGTAGTGCCGCTTTACTGTAAATGTATATGTGAAATTCCTGCTTAAATTCTCTCTAAAGCAGAGCTCTATTGCATGTAATAGGCCTGAAATACGGAGTTATTCCCTTCCATGTAGAGGGAAGATTCCGTGGTCGTTCCGTATACTTCCGCTCCAACTCCTTCATCTGTCTTGGCTGTATACCAGACTAGTGAGTTCCTAGCAAATGTAGGTTTATTCTGTTCCCAGTTTTGTCGTTTTGGGAATGTTACCTTGAAGTTGTATAGAATAGGACATCTGTCCTTTATTGGTAGGATACTCGTATGGTCGGATAAACATACATGCCTGATGAATGCAATCGCGTGATAGTTTGCGCCGTCCTAAGGAAACATCATAAGTCTCCTCAATCTTGAGTGCCGCATCTTAGCAAGCTTTAGACAAGTTGACGAGCCATCTTGTGATTTCTTCAACTCCATACTTACAAAGTTTTACCCAACTGGGCTGACAACTTCAGAAGTACCATAATAAAAAATAAATAAATATTAGGCATAAACGGCCTATATAGGACCCAAAGCCTGGATTTTCCACCCATTGTGTGTGCGACGATAATATTTTGACACAAATGGAAGGGACCTACATTTTAATGCAGATTCCGAACGGCAATTAATTGTTGATAAGCTGCCGGGGTGTCTAGTTTTAGAGTCGTTTCAAAGATGGTGTTAGTCTTTTAAACGATTAATCTAAGTATGAAGATTTGGTCCATTGTGGATCTAGCTAGGCAGACTTGCGTGCAGTCGCTAAACATTGTTCAAAATTGGATTGACAGATACTTGTTAAATAGTTTTTTCAAGCCCTGTTACGTAAATTTCTTATCGATTTCAGTTCCATAGAATTCCAGATATGATTATTACCCATTCCTGTATTAATTGACAGGAAGCGCTCTATTCAACCTACCTTTCATTATTCAACCTACAATTGCATCATCCATACTAGAGCAGACAGTCTAGTTGAAGAACATCCTGCCAAGTTTTTTATTGCGGCCTGACAATCTACATTGCACTTTTAAGCAGAATGTGGTGTGAATTCTCCAAAGTCATTCGAAATATAGGGAAGGCGCGACGATTTAAAAACCACCCAACGAGGTAACCTCAGACTGCCCGATTTCGATACTTCCAGTGTTGACCAAATTATAAGAAAAGATTCTGACGAAAAGGCTGCAAAAAATACTTGAAGAAAAATCGGTAGTCCCAAACCATCAATTGGAGTTTAGAGATAAGCATTCGACCATTGAGGTGCAAAGAATCATAGACAAGATCGAAAAAGACAAGATTTGAAAAGAAACTGATTTGCTCCACTATATTTCTTGATATAGCACAAGCTTTCGATAGAGTCTGACATAAAGACTGGTTCACAAATTAAAGAAGCAACAGCCAAAGCATCACTCCAGGATTCTTGAGAGTTATATATCCCAACGGTTCTTAAGAATTAAAGAAGAAACAGAATACTCAACTTTAAAAGAAATTAAAGCTGATGTACCACAGGGAAGTGTACTGGGTCCAGTACTATACCTGCGACCTCACAGAAAGTGAAGAAATGAATATAGAAACTTATTCAGATGATACTGCTATACTTGCTGTGGGAGAAACTGACGAAGTAGCAATTGGACAACAAAGTGGCAGAAAGTGGAATATTTCAATACAGCTAAATATCGAGGTATGCCTCTAAATGCTAAACTGCGCTGGAAAGCTCATGTAAAGAAAAACAGAGATGAATTGAACATGAAATACATTAAAATGTGTTGGTCAATTAGGATATACTTCCTTTTCTCCAATTGTAGTAAATCATTGCTTTATAAGCAAGTTCTAAAGCCAATATGCACCTATGGGACACAGCTATGAGGACGCACCTTCAAAATTAAAATATTTACAAACAATTCCATCATTCCAAAACAAAGTACTATGGAACATTGTTAGTGCTCCGTGGTACATAAGAAACGCCGACCTACATAGAGAAAAGGTCTTACTGGTTTAGGATGAGATTATAAAGGTCGCTACAGTCGATACAGATCAAGGCTCCTTAATTACGGCAATGTACAAATAATACAGCCAATACGGCAGAAGTTTAAGGTGGATAAACGTATTAAGAAATAAAGAAACAATTTCAGAGCAATCAGTTCAAAAAACTGACATCTGTAAATTTGTATCTTAATTTTTTTATATTTACAACAAAATAGCTGATTAGTCTAACGGCTATGTGAACAGACGCTGGTCTTCGAGAGGTTTTTTTAGATCGGGTTTGAAGTCCGAACACATTCGTCATCATTCCTTTTTTTCCTTGGATAGTCGAGGTCTGAATCAAGCAGCAACAAGAAAGTGGTCAGAGTCACAAATACCTCATCCATCCCATCGTACCCATTTCCTCAACCTGGAAGGCCATCATCCGGTGCCAGAAACCCACTTCGGGAAGAGCTGCCCATAGAACAACAAGGATTCATTCGCCACCATCTCTTTTCCACCACCCTGGCTTAATGTTGGAAATACAAACTTGATTTTCGCCCAATATTTTGAAGCGGTTCATGTAGGGATAACACTAATTCGAAGTAACTCGAGTTGTAAACGTTAGTTAGATCGGAAGAATTCGTCTGCTGCGAAATATTACCAAATATCTTAGTGAGGGGAACACCCACTTCCACTTCCCTTGGGTGTTGTCACGAATGACCATCCAAAGGGCTAAATTACTCCCTATGCGAGAGGCTAAGGTGAGAATGCTTGGATTGGACCCAATGTAGTACATAGAGCCACATCATGTCGAAAATGATAAGCCACATGAGCAAATGGTGATCCATCTAAGAATACCCTGAACTCTCATCCCCCAGATAGGAGGCAACAAGACAAGACGGACCGTTGCTAAAAAGACATTGCATACCAGACTTGGTTGGAAGCAGTAGCCTGCGTGAGAATGAGTGTCTCCGGAAGAGACTTTCAAGGGGTAAGGATTCTTTCAAGTCAACTAACGTACGTACTGCTTTTTTAGCTTACACTCAACCAAGGAGTACGAGGTGCAAACTTACGTACATGTCGTTATAGAACAATGAAGAAGCGTGCCAGAAATAGATGAAAATATTCAGAACGCATACGTAGGAAAAGTTATTAGAAGTAAATTGGAAAGCCCACGTGTTTGGCAGCACCACGCAGCGCACAGACGCAAATAATTTTATACAAAAACGAGAACGAGAACGTATTCCAAAACAACATTGTCCATGAGAAACATTCTAGGAACTGAAAAACAATAAAAGCCATGGCACACATGACTAAACTTAAATCTAGCGCCACACAATTTACCAAGGACTTCAATCATCTATTTGCTATTAACTATTTACTATTTACTACGCGGTCCGACAACTTTCTAATTAATATTCAGGCAGTGCGCGACCGAAGCAAAGCAGTAGTCTTTATTTTTTTCCAGATAAACGCGCAAACTATACACTTGCTCCAGTAGGTCGGCCCATAAGCAACCATCCTGCACTTATCACACGGAAACGCAATGCTAAACGCCACCGCGCACCTTCGCTTTGGCCCCCCCCGTCTAACAGTCGCATCGTCGACATGTCACATTAAATGGTGGTACGAGTAGCGTAGTATGTAGTATGTAACAAGTGCGCCCGACTGGCACTCTCTGTTCTACACCATTAAAGACAATCGACTTGAACCGTGTATATTTCCCGTTCAGTGTGGCGGCGCGGCGCCTTATGGTCGTTCACCTCCTCTCCCATTCTTTGACGCGGGACAACACTGGTTGCCTCGTCTCCACTTCACCTGACATGCGTTACTGGTGTTGCTCATAAATTTATTATTAATACCGATTATTAATTTCGTATTGAGGCCTAATAGCTGGCCGATGGTAAATGCAAGACCCTCTATACTTTAGCTCGTCGATCGGCCGCTGTAGTCGCCATGGCAAATATGGGGAGGGGGGAATATGGCACACGCAGTAGTCTTAGCCCATTTTACAAGTAGCAAAGGCCACTTTATCGATTCGGATAAATCTTCGCGGTTGTTTGAGCGGGGCTTGCCCCCTGCTCCCGGTACACAACACCATCTGGTTGAATGCGGCAAAACCACCGACGAGATCGTTGCGCTGCGGCTACCGCAATTTATTCAAGAAAAATGATCGCTTATTATTCATTTATTCAGCTTTTATAAAATCGATTTGTTACTTTTTAAATGGCGCGGAGTATTACCTGGAGAAGAGATCAGAAACGCGCTTCAGAGATACAGATACAAATACAGATACAGATAGAGATAGAGATATTCTATTTCCTTTTCCCTGTTGCAGATCTTCCGTCGGATCTGCAATCAGTGTGTTTGTTTCTGTTTTTTTCCTCGTCAGACGACGACGCACCACGGTGTTGCTGCGTTGCTACCGGTCATGGATGCGATGGTGGCCTAAGTCACACAAATTGATCTCTAAGTGATTGAAAATTAGTCCGAGGGGTTGGACGAGCAAAAAACAAACCTGGAATCCATTACTATGTACGACAACAAGCGAGCATTTATAAATCACTCACTACGCGATCTGCGAGTGATTGGCGAGATATCACGACTATTTGTCCGGCATTTATTATTAAAACTCGCTTGAGTTTTAGCGCAGTAAACGGTGCGCAGCACTTGTGCGTTTGCTTTTGCGCTAGCGCTTGCGCTTGCGCTTACGTTACCGCATTGCAGTCCCTAGTCCAAGCTGATCGATCCGAGTCCGAGTCCAAGTCCGAGTCCGATCCTCCTTCTCGCGCGCACTAATTTCGTATGCGACGTGGTCATTGGTGACAACTTATCGGAGATTAATTTGCGCTAGACCGCTCTCCCCATTGGGTGAGGCGACGACACGAGATGGGCTAGATGCTCCACGGTGTGCCTGGGTGATTGTGTGGATGATAATTGAGTTGGTGTCTCCGGCACTTTGGGTTGCGAATTCTGGTTTCTTGTATATGTATCTACGTACGTACTCCTGCAATGATGATGATTAAATCAACACGAGTGTAATTCGCAATAATAGACTGACGACGTTGTTTTTGTGTTTTTTTTTTCTTCGAAATTAAATTAGATTAATTGATTGGCCAGCCGTGGCGAGTGGCTTGTTGACAGTTGAATTCACATCGCTAATCTTGTAAAGTGAGTGAGTTGTCCGACGACGCAATGTTACTGCTAATCGACTGCGAAATCCGACCAAAAAGAGATAGGATCACGGAAACCCACTCAGACTCAGCGGGACGACAGGTATAAGGTAATTTTCGCGCAATTGGTATGTGTGTGACATATGGTCTTCTGTGTGAACCCCCACAGGAGGAGGAAACAAAAACATGGCGCGATCGTTACCCACTACCCGCTATTTTACACGTAGATAGATGGCATTCGTCGTGTCGTGTAGAGGCAAGAGGGACCAGTCGCCGCTTCACACACAGCACGTTGTTGCACTCCCCCAAAAAATACAAAAAAAAACAAAACGGATATTTTACCCAAAATCGTGATCGCTCAGTCTTTTCAAGGTGAGACGGAGAGATGATAGCCGTGTGTCTACAGCGTGTATTTACCGGTGTTATTTTGCATTGGGCCGCCGCCACCACACTATCTCGACACAACAACAACAACAACAACAAAACATTGTAGGCACAACACTGAGATACAACAGCGCGCATTCACTCGGACAGAGATTAACGTGAATGTTTCGATGTTCGGTCGTTTTGTCATGCTGGCGTTTTTCACAATTGTAAATTTGTTTTGTGATATTTTCACCTGGGACGCCCTACTGTGGTTTTGGCTGTGCCATTGCGAGCGGTTCGATTATACCTATACTCTTCGCAAAATTTGCGCTGTGTTATATGCGCGATGGGGAAATGGGGAGATGGCGGCACGGCACGGCATTAACCTGGAGGATGTGACTATGTGAGTGGTGTGGTGCTTGCTTGGGCGGATGCTGCTAGTTGGGATGCACGGTTGGACTTCCTTTCTCACTTCCAATCATGCGGTGGTGGTTCTCGTTGTGATTAATTTTTCGTGCAGCAGAAACAACAAAACAAACACAATCTAGCACTGAGAGATAGTTTTATGTGTGTGAAAAGACTAACAATGAAGTAGGTCTCTTCCTAGAAAACAGTTTGAGATGAGCAATGCCTACTTGAAAGGTGGTAACGACAGTTGGGCTTACAGAACAAAGTTGAAGTTAGTAGCATTTAGTGATAGTCAAAATATTGGGCAAGTGGAGTGGAGTATTAGCTTCGTGATAGAGGGCGTTGGTTCATTATCTGTGTCAGATGTTTAGTTATTTGCTTTTAATTTATTTGTGAGACTCTAAGATCTGGCATAGCTTTAGACCCGTGCTTTTTTTTTTTAATTTCTGCATTTAATACTTCTTTTAGTTTATTTTCCAACCAAGACTTTAGGCTCATGTTGTTGTTTTGTTGCGAACGTCTGACAAACATGCAAGAGTAAGAAATGTCATGAGCGAAGCTTCTTAAAAATAAATTGCCGTTCGGAATCGGCATTAAACTGTAGGTCCCTGCCATTTGCGTCAAAAAAATATATCTTAGCACACACAGTAGTTGGAGAACCGTATGGACCGTTTACGAGCAAAATTTTTGTTTTTTTGTTGTTTTGTAAGGAAACTTATTCGATATTTTGAAGTTGCACACGACCGAGCCAGCCTGAAGTCTCAATCATGTTCATGTGTATCTAGCAATCACATTTTAGGTGACACACGCGACCCAACCGACACTAATTTTGACAGTTTATCCCGAGCGTTCTGCAGTTCTTAAAATAAACAAAACTAACTGGCTCCGTGGTTTTGCACACATATGGTCTTGGGCGGGTCTGCAGTTTATTGGCATCTTATTACTTAGAAAATATTAAACTTTGCTACAAAAAGAAACCAACCAAACCAACCAGAAGCCAACAACCATCCTACACCACTTTTCCAAAGCAATTTATTTCAATAGAAAAACTAAACAGTTTACTGACGCCTAATCTTCTATGTTGTTAAAGTAATAGTTTCCCAAGCGTTATTTTCAGCAACCAGCAGCTATCTCACATTCAAACAATATCTGCGTGCATAAATCGTCATAAAATCTACACGTGTCAGTATTCCAGAGTCTGGTCCTCCTGGCTCTGTTTTCTTAAATGGCAGCGTCCAGATAGGATGCCGATCATCGTCCTCAGTCCAGGTCTATATAGACTCAAAATCTCCTTTCTTCTTCTCTCCATTTAAGGACGAGATTATGATTAGGATTTTTTTTATAATGTACGCGCACTAAAGGGACTTTGGATACCCTTATAATGAAGTAACACAGTGCGGGTGTTAGGGAAGTGAAGGATTACAAAAAAGGAGATACCGATGCACGTTGGTTTTAACTATAATGCGTAGGAACAGAGCGGGGTAGAGCATTCCACATTCGTATTGTACGGTTAAGAAACGAATCCTTGAAGTTCACTGTACGTCCGAATACAGGCTTGAGGGTAAACTGATGTGCATTCCTCGCATGGCGAGTATTGCGGTTGAATTGCTGTAGGGGTGGAATGCAATTGGCTATTTCATTTGAGCACTTGTGGTGGAAATACCGATAAAACAATGACAGGCAGGAGACATTACGACGTTGACTGAGAGAGTCAAGTGATTTCGGGATGTCTCGATCGCCAATAAGTTTTACCCCACGTTTTTGAATCCTGTCAAGTAGCTACAAATATGTTATTGGTGCACCGGACCAGATATGAGCGTTTTACTCAAGTTTGGGGCGAATAAACGCCTTGTAGATTCTAGTCATTAACGCACAAACCGAGGATGGAAAGTCTTTCGGTTTCAGCGATGCAAGTGCCATCTATGGATAATGGCAGAGTATTAGTGTTTCGCTTTAATGACAGAAGACACCATTGTGTTTTGGAAGCATTAAATTCTACTCTATTAATTTTACCCCACATAAGTATGCCAGGTCAGAATTTAATGAGCTTAACATACGTTGCCGTTCTAGCTGCTGAGGGACGTGAATCGTAGAACGAATGTGCGAAGCTAAGGGTACTGTCATCAGCAAAGGATTGGATTGGATTAGAAGTGACAGACAAGAGGTCATTGATAAAAATGAGAAAGAGAGTCGGAGACAAAACGAAGCCTTGAGGGACACCAGCATTTATTTGGTGAGGTGCAGACTTGAAACCGTCCAAAACGACTTGAATTGAACGGTCCGAAAGGTAGTTCATAATCCATTGAAGAAGGGTATCATCGATTCCAAATGCACGCATTTTCGACAAGAGAGCTTTAAGCCAAACTCTGTCAAATGCCTTTGAAATATCAAGCGCAACGACCTTACTTTCACCAGCACTGTGAATGGATTATTTCCACTTTTCGGTTAAATATGTCATATAGTTGCTGCGAAAACCGTACCGCCGGTCATTAAGTAGTTTTCAAGATTCAAGATATTTCATAAGCTGACGATTTATCAGCGTTTCCATGACTATGACCATGACAGAGGAAGATTCGCCTTTTTTTGGGACGGACTGGACAAAAGCTGTTTTCCATCTTTTCGGAAAGAGCCTTGAAGAATAGGATAGATAGAAAAGCATTGGTTTTGCCAGCCTGGAAGAACACCTCTTCAGAACGATAGGGGAAATAACATCTGGACCAGCGGATTAGGCTACACAAGGTGTGCGTGCTAAACTGTTGTTGTATCTGTTTACCGGGAAAGAAGAAATATAATAATCTAAAAGCTGCCCATTTGTGTGCAGCAAAAGTTAGATTTTATGTGAAATGAGATTATTTTCGAGTGAAAACAAATAAAATTTAATTTTTTTCTATTGTTGGTTTTCCAGGGTTGTACTATTTTTGACAGCTCACGTATGACTTGTGACATGTGTCAAAGTCAAACTTGCTCTTTAAGAATTGCCGAACAACGCTAACAAATTATTGAATTTTATAATTAAAATAAGTACGAAACGAAAAATGTTTTTTTCATTGCAAAATTGTCTTCATTTCTGGTGGAATGGGTTAGTAAATAAAAAGAACTGTTATATTTGGGTCCCACGAGCAACCTCATATCGAGAGCTGCCACTGTTTGGTGCGGTATTGCAGTCCGACGGAACTGAACAGAGAGAGAGATGACCGTGGCGGCAGTTATCGGTCAATGATTTCCTAGATAATTTTTTGTTTGCCAATATGCTTAAGCTGAACCCGGTTGACAGGTGATGGACATGGTGAATTGTCCGGCTAGATCGTGTGATTCAACGCCTTTGACTATTTTGTATGGGGACACGTGAAATTGGAAAATAGCATTACACATGATATGAGCGAGATACCAGCCTACAAATTCTTACAAAATTATTCGATGGGTCTATTAGCCAGTGGCTTGGTGGTTAAGTGCGTTGGTCCACTAAGCGAGAGCTTGCTGGTTCAAATCCCGACCTGTACCACCTGAAAGTTTTTATTCGCTGCCCCACCTCTTGCGAACGTCTGACAAACATCCAAGAGTAAGAAATGTCATGAGAAGCTTCTCAACAATAACTTGCCGTTCGGAATCGGCATTAAACTGTAGGTCCCTCCATTCGTGTCAAAAATATAACTTCGCACACACAATAGTTGGAGAAGCTAGGCTTTAGATCATGTATGGGCCGTTTACGCCTAATATTTATTTTATTTTTTTTTATTAGCATTCGTATTCAAGTTGATAGCCGTCAGAGTAAAAATTTGCGACTTGAAGGTAGAACTGCTTTAATTACTGTCGCTGGTACCAATAACAAATTTGATGTAGAGCTTAAATTTGTCGTCCCTTAGCACTCATGCAAAAGAAAATTCGAAAGAACGGGGCCACGAATTTTATGTCCACATTTAATTTGTTAGTGTTAAGTCACTACAAATTTTGAACAAATATATGTAAAGGGTCCGCCATCTAACGTTTTTTCTTTCAACTAGTCAAACTAGTCAACTAGCCTATTTCGCGAATGGTAACACTTAGCTCATGTCTGATTTGACAGATAATTAGTTTTATCCTTCCGCTGAACGAATATGGTTGTGTATACGCGTGAACAACGAACAACAACAACGAACAACAACAAGGAGTGGCCGTTACAGTCAATGGCGATCGTTATCGGGCCATGTTGAACGAATTTTCGTTCACAAAAATTGAAGAGGAGTATATTGGCAACATTTGGTTTCAACAGGACGGCGCTACGTGCCACACAGCCGAAGCTACACTCGATGTTTTGCGCCCGGTTTAAAAAAAAGAAGTTATTTGGCGGGCTCTCTATAGATACGAAAAAAAAATTATTAAAATTTTTGAAAGAGAATTTAATAGCGCAAAAACTTGTTGAAGACAGTTTTGATCTCAGCCAAAGTCCCTTGTGAGGGATAGACCCACCCTTCGGAAGTTCCACCCATCAGGGCACGTCGGTGCAGCGCTTCGCAGCTATACGCATTTATCTCAAAATCGAAATGTGTTTTTTTGTTAATAATTTAAATTTAATTTTTTTTTCTTTCGTCCAATAACTAGATTTATCCATGTACTAACGAAATATTTTTCGGTTTTTTGATTTTAGATGAACCAATAATGAGTTATGCTGTCCACGCAAGAGCTTTTGTTCTTGAGACGTCCAGGGAGATGAGGTACCAATGGCTGAGTTTTCGGAATTTTTAAATTAAAATTGCACAAAATACTGTTTAAATATGTATCTTTGACATGCTGAATTGTTCAAATAAAACATAACATCTATTTTAAAAAAAAAAAGTAAAAATACCTTTTTTTTTGAACCTCTGAAACACATCTAACGCCTTAAAGTAATTCCATCACCAACAACTAACATCCTTCTGTAGGTTTCAGAAATTCCAAACGGTAACCTGGTTCCGAATCTATAAAGTCATATCTCTCTCCACTTCATGCGCGTTAAGCTTTACGCTTTTGTAGAATACAAAAAAAAAAACAACAACAAATCTACTCTCCAAGAAGCTAATCACCTAAATCGATAAATCACCAAACATTCGCAATGTCAAAGGCTAGACGAACTCAAACTCCAACTCCAACTCCGAATCCAAAAAGAATTCGCCTCTTAGGTAAGTGTCTAAAAATAGACTGCACTTCATCACCACCTGTGGAAAAATTATACTCCCAAAATACATTAATTTATATTTTACAGTAAGACAGGCGCTGTAGCCTTCATCATCTGTCAAAATAAGCAATTTATCGATGCCTTTAATTATACTCTACAGACTTTAATTAGAATATTTGATCAACAAGTTTTTTTTTGTATTTAGGGGCAGAGCCAATTAGTGCCGATTTAACACCATCGGGCCATTCAATGACCTTTATTGTTGCCATCAGGTCAAGTGTCGAATTGATAAAATACAAACTCATTTGAATTCGTTGATTAGTCGATTCAATCTTCCAGGTAAATGTGAAGAAAACAAAAACATAACTATGCCCCGAGCTCCAAAACACGAAGAGATTGATGTATATTTGTCGGCCTTGAACTTTTAATTACTGCGCTGCGTAAAATGCTATCAAATTTTATTTGATGTAAAAGCGAAGCGCCTTCAGTGTGACAATATCGACAGAAGCAATTTCTCCACAAACTGAATTCATTTACTTATGTCCCAGTGAGGCCCAGTTCGATGAACCCTAACCTATTGACAGATGACTCTAGATGGGCGTCGTCTTTCATCTGACATCCCAAGAGAGCCGCTGGGATAAAAGCGCCTTTCACACAACAGAATACGGGATATACCCGTAGTTGGAAGTAAACAAAGCATGGCGGCGCGATTCGTTAAGATACTCTGCAGAAAGGTTCACAGTCCGGGTCAATGGTCTCGAGTCTATGTAGATGTCGTCAATGGTTTTTCGCAACTGCCGTGTGTGTGCACAAAAATGCGTGCCAGCTGGTAGTGCTTTGTCGAACTGTCAATCAACGTGTGATGGAAATTCAGCTTGAAACTCACTTGTCTATCTGTAACAAGAGTCCCGCTGGCAGAGATACACTTCTCCCGTCCGGCCATGCCCAGGGAGGAGAGCGGTTGCGCGCTGCCTGTCAGTAATGCACCGCAAACGAATTGGGCAACTTTCATTTGGATTCTGCACAAAGTGATGTATGTTTACCGGTGCTGAGCTGATGGTGGTGGTGGTGGTGGTGGTGGACCAGTCCATCAAGCCTGCTGCTCGCTGATTAGGCGGAGCGAGTAAAAGAGAGAGAGTGTTTGCAGGCAGACTGTCGACCGTCGAATGGGATTCAGCAGCAGCAGTCAGCATTTCTAATTTAAACATTGCTTTGGCTTGTAACCACTGACAGGTTTGGAATTCGTTGATCTGTTTATGTCTAACGGGTGTGCTATTAATAATAATAGCGAAAATGTCCGACCAATGCGCATGTTCCCTTTAGCTCTCGCATGTGGCTATAAGCTATAAGGCTAGTGCTGGCCATTTCAAGTTTATCACCGGCCAGGAATGTGATTAGAGCGTAGCCAAATATGCATGCAGGTACATTGCTGTGTGAACACCCGTTGGAGAAACCCGTTCGCATCCATTCCATCGGGAATTCAAAATTACTGCATGGCTTCGCACAGATGTGTGGCTAACGGGTGAGCGCTCGCGCCGACCTACCACTTTGGAAATATTTAATTTGATTTATCATGCTAACTAACTTCTATATGTGTAGTGGTAAGGATATGGGAAGACAAAGACATGGACATGGACCTCTTATCAGTCAAGTCAGTATAAGAAACGCGCAAAGAAGTAACGTTGCTGTTGAAAGTGTCAAATTCGGTTTACTCACCTCCTTGGCTGGCAGAGGGTCTGGTCCAAGTCCATTCTGGAAAGGAGAAAAACATATGGATATTAGATTAGGATCAAAACTAATTCCTCGTTGCAAAAGTTTAGTTTAATTTCTTTGCTCTGACTTAAAGCAATCGAATTGACTTAAAGTAAAATGGTTCGACGCCGACGGCTAAGAATTATTTTTTGATAACATCCACCAAAACAGTCACCATGGGAAATGCGCCCCATCCGTGGTTGCTAGAAGAGGGCACCATTTAGTACCCAACATGTCCGAAGGTGGACCGCTTTATGAGTCGAAGAGCAGACCACGTATTAAGATAGAACCTCTCTGGTCTGGTTTTGCCAGACTTTTGTTCATTTTGGAGCACTCTCCTTTAGGTTAGGTTTATTAAGGAGGCCTGTATGGAATAACGAGTATGCAATGTCACCCAGAGGCTAAAAAAAGGTCAGTTGTGAATATCGACCGTCGTCGTACATAATATGACATGTGGTATGGTCTGGTAGGGGTGTCTCTTTGAAGTCTCCAAAGCTTTCGAAGAACCGTGCACCCATGCGAGAATTTTGGTATTAGATGGTCCACCAAATTAATATCCTGCAGATTTTGCAGAAGTCATAAGTAAAACCTAATAGACTTTAAGCCATGTTTCCAATCACGGGGTGTCCGGTTTATACCTTGACGAACACCTGAATTTGGAACACCCGATGACGGGGCACAGGCTACGTGTTATGACGCAACTGCTTATTTTGTTCAATTGTTACTTAAGGTGCTATCAGACGGTCATCCTAACAAGTCAACCAGATGATATGCTGACGTCAGAGAACTTGTGTAATTCGGTTGTCAGCTGTGCGTCAGTGTCATCCGTGTGTCAGTTCTTTCACATGAACTTTCAACGATGCAAACGTGTCCGATGTTAGATGACACGAGCGATGTCATTCGTGGGACCTTGTCATTCGATGACAAGTGATAACACAACCAATTAAATCGGTCATCTTGAGATGACATAGAAATCGTGTCACTTAGTAGGTGTCAACCGGGTACGTTCAATGACATAATGACATGCCGGAAGATAGGCGATCGCACGAGATGACCACTTCAGGACAAATTCTAGGTCATAGTGACCTAAGAATATTTCATCCGTATGACAAGTTCGGACGACCGTCTTTTTGTGATACCTTCAATGAAGCTCTTTACTGTGTTGAAGGCACGTACTACCAGCATGTCAGCCCGCGGTAAGTCCGCGTGGTGTGGTAAGTGGTCTATTGTGCTCCCTATCTATACCTTGGAGAATTTTACTCCCCCTTCCAGAGCCCCCACAGCTAAATTCACCAGGCATTATGTTGGAGGGTTTATACTCTGGCTTAAGCTTTGGCAAGGGAAACCTACTCAGAGCACATCATCCAGTCCAGTTTCTTTTATGAATCTGAGAATGAGCAGTAAAAACGTGGTTGGTAAATCCTTTTCTTGAAATTGGGGTGTTTTCCCAAATATTTGTAGAGTTTATGTGTTGTAGAGTTTCTGTGGACTCATTGCAGAATCTGCAGAAATCTTAATCTGATATCCTTATCTTCCTTAAGTGTTCCCTGAGTTAACAGTGTCCCAATTTGTTAAATACATATTTTTTATCTCATGAAAAAGTTTAAAAAGTCGTCCTCTGATTGGTGGTCTCATACGGGTGAGTAGAAATTTTAATAGGCAACATAATTAAGCCATGCAGTTAGTTTGACAAAGAGTCTGTAGAGGATAGAAAAAAGTTGGTGCGGCGTCGAGTATGCAAAGAGTTCTCTCTGCTGACCCTACCAACTTTAAAGGTAAGGTGCTACAATGATTGATCGACACCGACATCCCTGACTTCAATGAAGTCATCGATAGAGGTTGCTCTGATCAATCGGTGTGGTATCTGGATGCCGACAAAATAGAATCGCACTGCATCTGTATATGCTTGGCTTTTAAAATGTACGACTTTGCAATCTTCGCTTTGAAGAGAACAATATTTAGGGAAAAGAACATTACACGATTCTAATGTTGACCCGAATATGGCAACACAGTCAGGTGTCAAGCTGCAAAGCAACCAATCTTAGTTAGGAGGTTTTTTCTCTTCACTTCAAGCATTCCTTCTGGTACGCATGTGGGGTTCGCCGGTTCGACCTCAAAAAATATCTGCAGGTCTCCAGATTTGAATCACTTCATCATTGAGGCCAATCAAATGCTGGTTTTTCTGCATTTGTGTGATCTAGGAGTTTTTAGGCCTGCCTCGAGTGTAAAGGAACGTTGATTGCCATTGCTTTTTTGACGGGGTTCGTAGGATCCCTCCTTTGAACATGACAATACCAACTGAGTCGGTCGTACTCCAATTTTTTCGGGATAGGTTCTTTGACGTGAAGGCTTCCTCGGATTCTGAAACTTCCAATTCGATCAAGCTTTGTTACTAATAAAATAAAATCTTAGCTAGCTAGATCACAGTAGACGCGCTGAACTTCAGGAACTAGGCAGAAGGACATGGCCAGCTCATGACCGGTCACTTCAGTTGATGAAACCGCCAATCTGCAATCGAGAATGGGTAAAATTCATGATAGGAATGAACGCCACGGTTATTATTCCTGGAGTATAATAAAAGAAGAACCAATAATCTTTAACAGAACGACAGAGCATCGTTGTCTAAGTCGGTCAAGCTTTTATAGGTCATATTCTTCTAAGAAACCACACAATGAAACTTAATCTTAAGATTGACGACAACTCTAGAGACGGCAACTACGAGAACTCCCACGAGGACACGCTACAACTGATAATCAAGAGCAAGAATACAAAACTAGAAGGAGTCCATTCCATGTACAATCGAGGAAGAATCGAAACAAACCTTACTGACAGGTTAAACGGTCTAAGCAGGTACAATGTCTAGGCTTTGACCTTAGTCGGTGGTCAAGTTCCTTATTTGGCAAACAGAACTGAAGGTTAGGAAATATTGTTACGAAGTGCTAAATCTTAGTTTGCTAGCTCACTTTTACTAACTATTACATTTCACATTGTAAAAACCGGTTCTGTCTTTCGATTAGACTGAAAATGTTGCCGCTGTTAATGAAATATAAAAATGTAAGCCCACTGAACTGACCATGGATTGCAAAAAGAATTTACCTTGATTGTCTGCTGGTTTTTCAAAGAAAATCTTTAATTATTATAAAAATTTTAAAGGATTTCATTTTAGTTTTGTTAAAACTTTAGAAATTCGTTTGTCTAACAAATCATTAAGAGGCACGGTAGTGCCCACCCAAGTTCTCTAGCAACTTTGGCATTACACCCTTATTTACAGGAACCAACTCAGGCAATTTTGACCTTCCCTCTAACTTCGCTTAGAGCAGAGTCGCCTTGTCTCACAAGAAAGCATTGGAAGCGCTTGATCGTACACTGCGAGATTTGAGAGGAAACGCACGGATCTTCGGAGGCGCCCTCATTTTATTGTCCGGTGATTTTCGACAAACACTGCCGGTTATAACATGTTCAACTTAATGCATGTCTCATATCATCAGTTTTATAACGTCATTTACAGAAATTGACTTTGAAAACCAAAATGCGTGTACAACTACAACGGGATACATCGGGTGGAAATTTTGCAAAATAAATAATAAATATTGAAAATGGGCGAATGCAAATTGAAGGAGAGCATAGACGAATTGGTGCAAAAAGTTTTCCCAAATATTGCACAGAACTACAAAAATCATCAGTGGCTTAGTACTAAAAGCTAAATTAGCGACCAAAAACATCGATGTCAATACCATCAACTTCACCATTCAGAATGTAATACCCGGCGAAATGAAAATATATACAGTGGTGGAAAACTAATTAGAACCAGATATTTTTTTTTCCAAGATTTGATTACTACTTATTTGTTTATCGAAAATTTAAACTAAATTTTAATGAATATGTATAAACGCGAATCAAAAGGTTCTAATAGTGAGATAAAAACAAACAAATAAAGCAAAAATAAAAACAAATTAAAAAGAAAACCTAGAATAGTGTATTTTTTCGTGGAAATATAATTAGAAACATATAACTTAAATTTAAAAAAAAAAAATTTTCATTAAATTTTCGAGTTCAGCTCTTAAAAAATGTAAAATAAAATCAATATTTTGTGGGATACCACCTATTTGACATAACAGAAGCAAACCGTTTCGCCGTACTGGCCACCAACTTTTGACATCGCTGTAGAGGGATATTCTGCCATGCTTGTTCAATGTTATTAAATAATTCGTTGCAAGCTTTTGCTGCTTTCTGTCCCAAACTTCTTTCCACATCAGCCCATAATAAACCTCAATGGCATTTAGCTCAAACCAACTCTTCACTAGCAATGAAGTGTGTTTAGGATCATTATCTTGTTGGAAAATGTAAGACTCTGGCAAATGTTCAAAAGCATATGGCTCCATAACATTTGCCAAAATGTCTTTATACATATGTTGGTCCATACGCCCCTCAACTCGCACAATGGGGCCAACACCACGCCAGGAAAAGTCTCCCCAAACCATTACATTTCCACCACCATGCTCTTCATTCTTTGGCCGCCTAATAAATATATGTATTTTTCCATCAGATCCAAATATATTAAATTTGGATTTATCGCTGCAGAGCACTTTTTCCAATAAGACAGGGGCTTAAGCACATGCTCCTTGGCAAATTCCATCCGACGTTTTAAATTTTTTTTTTTGAAACGTGTGGTTTTTTGCGAGCAAAGCACCCCCGCAGGCCTGCTTCTAGCAGTCGGTTCCTGATGGTCCGGGATGTAATTTTTTGATTTAATTGCCCCGATACAAGGAAAGGATCTGCTGTACTCAAACGACATATCAAACCAGGTTGTTATACTGCCAGTTTCATTGTAAGCCTTTATTGCCCTGTAGACCATTTTTTTGGAGCATTGCAGTTCCTTGGCGATAGAATCCATAGATGCAGTATTTTCTGATGATCTGCATTCTCAATTCTGGTGTGCAACTCTTGTTTTTTCCCATTTTATTAAATTAAATAATAATAGTGCTTTGCTATATTTAAGGGAATTTTTAAAATGTAGGAATTTTACCGTAACATGGACAAAGTTTCACAAAATTTCTTATCCTGATCTAAACACTCCAGCGCACTTGTCAAAAAAAGACCTTGTTAATAACATTTAACTAATTTACTTATGTATTAAAAAAAACGCAAAGCTCCACAAAATGAGCGGTACATATTTTGTGCATATATATATAATGACAAATATATGTTTTTTTTTTCTATGTTTCTAATTAGATTTCCACCACTGTAAGTCCATCGATACTGGTGAATCTAGACGAAGTTGTCAACTCCATCCAACTGAACTCTTGAATTCGCTTGAACCGCACGTTCTTACATTGAAAATTGGCGTACCCATCATTCTTCTTCGGAACATAAATCCACCACGACTTTGTAACAGAACCAGAATCTCACAGTCAATAAAATGACGAACAATGTTATCGGGGGAAAAATTTTGAATGGAAAATTCAAAGTTGAAGACGTACTGTTGCCGGTATACTCGGCATCCCGACAGATATGCCATTCGAATTCAAACGTTTGCACTTTTCCCGGTGCGACTCGCGGGTGGACTACGATAACTTTGGCGCCAAAAATTGAAAACTGTTTTTGGTAGAGGGGTTAAGTACAAGCATTTTTTTGTATGGGAGGGGGGGGATCTATGTTGCCCCGTTTAGGCGGGAGGGGCAATGTAAAAAATAATAACTTAAAATGGAAAAAAGTGTATTAAAACACAATAGCAACACTTACAAAAAAGTGGAATAGTAGTTTTAAAAGCCAGGAATTCGTTTTTTCATATTTGTATTTAAATTCAGTTATTTCCATGAATAGTTTTTGAAAAAATTACCATCAAACTCCAAATTTTGAAAAAAAAAAAGTTAAAAATAAATATTGAAGGCTGATTTTTTCAGAATTGGAAAACCGAATACTAAATTTTCTTCTGTATTTACTGCCCCTATCAATCCCTAATCGAATACAGAAATCCATATTGTTCTATGTCTTCTAGTTTTTAAGAAATTTGAAATTTACGAAACTACCTTTTTATTAAATTTGTATTTTTTGGCTTTGATAAAGTGAAATAATACCAAATTATGTTGGTAAATAAAACCAATTTGATCTTGTTTGTATTCAGTTGGCCTATATGACATGCAGCGGCTGCCTAAGCACCTGCAAGTGAGGCCGGAGGCCACTCGATAGCAGTCGAGGAGACAGACTCGATTTGAAAATCCTTTTTTCGCGAATGGACCACCCAGTTTGAAATATTAAGTTTTTAATAGCACACAAACCTATGAGCCATAAGTAAAATATATAAACAAGAACACACTTAGCTAATTTGAGCATCTTTGAATATAAACAAAGTTTGAATGCACCCTACCTAGCGTCTACTTCAAATCTTACAGGGAAACTAAGCAGGGGGGTTGAGATATATTGAACTGTTTATGCATGTGGACTAACATACACATGATGTAGAACTAATTCCACTGTCTTAAGGCAAAATTAAGCCAGTTTGGTGTTATTTCACTTTGCGGAAGTAAAAACCTTAAAAAATTGGACTTATTTCAGTTTTTAAATATGAAATAAGGCCAAAGTTCGGAAATTCCCCTGAACCTGCGAAGCGTGCCACAGATGATACTGTTGTCAATTCAAATGTTGATATAGAAAGTGCCTAATATCGTTCAGATAGCAAAAAAATGCAAACTTAATAAAAAAGTAGTTTCGTAAAATTTCTTAAAAACTAGAAGACCTAGCACTATATGGTTTCCGTGTTCGATTAGGAATAAATAGGGGCAGTATCTTAAATATTTATTTTTAATTTTTTTTTTTCAAAATTTGGAGTTTGATGGTCATTTTTTCAAAAACTATTCATGGAAATAACTATGAAAGAATTCCGAATTCCTGGCTTTCAAAACTGCTATTGCACTTTTTTGTAAGTGTTGCCATTGTATTTTAATACACTGTTTTCCATTTTAAGTCATTTTTTTTACATTGCCCCTCCCGCCTAAACGGGGCAAGATAGACCCCCCTCCCGTACAAAAAAATGCTTGTATTCAACCCCTCTACCAAAAGCCGTTTTCAATTTTCGGCGCCAAAGTTATCGTCGTTGCAAGTGTGTGTGTGGATTAAATTTGCTTCTCACATCACCTTCTGCTTTATTCGTTTACGAACAAACAATACGAAAAAAAATTACAAACTTGGCGTTCTATTTTTAGATCTCAGTACTGGCTTTTCTTTAACATTTATGTTTTTGGTGTGATTTACTTAAAACAAGAGTGGCAGAGCATATAGCATTCTTTACAACATTTCACCTTTCCTCAAGTGTCTCTGTTGGGCACTCAAGTGTTTTGTTTCATTTACTAACTTTGCTAACTAAAATTCTCCAGAGGAGTAAAACAAAACAAAGAAGTACCCCAGATTGCACACTATTAAAATATTGACCTACTTTTCGCAAACCACCAGCAAAGGACTCTACAATCTGTGTACCTAGTATCCATCCACTTGTTAGTAGTCTCATTTGTCTGATTGATTGATCAGATCAACAACAACAACAGAAACCATTTCAAAGGTACTTATTTATTTCCATCAATCAAGGACACAATCAAACTACTCTGTATACAGTTACTCTCATTTGACGTAACGACTTTGGTTCGATCGCAAGACCAGATTTTGTCATTACTCTACACACAAGAGTTGATCGTGATAAACGAATTTTAATTGGTGTCACAGTGATGCTAATAAGCGTAAGTCCAATAAAAGCATCACTATCAATATCAACTACATCAACTGCTACTGTATCGCTGACAGTTTAATAATATGCCGCCATCAACAACCAGTGACACACACGAAGCACACATTTTACATTACATCTGCGGCGCGTTTGCCTGCCGAAAAGCAAGACCCAAAGAAATCAACAAAAATAAAATAAAAAATAAAAAAAAACTAAGTACTCAACCGACTTAAGTAAACAATTAAAATTGCAACCTATAACTTGTACACAGGCTAGAGAGCCATTGGTGGCCCACAGGTGAGTTGCTACTGAGTACCTTTTTTTCGTTTTTTATTGCGTTACTCTTTATTGCCACCTTTCATTGCTCCATAAAACAATAGGCAGCGGCAGCAGCAGCTCAATGTGCGCGCCAGCCACACACAACGCGCCGTCGAGTCCCAATTCACAGCAAAAGTGCTGTTTCAAGTCCCCCATTTGGTAAGGTTCGCTTTTTGGGTACTTTTCTGTTTTTTTTTTTGCTGTTTTTTTGGGATCACAGCATGAATCTCATTTATTGCTGCTTGCGCTCAAATTATTGGCGGCCATAAAAAAAAAAACAAAAAAAAAAGAGAAAAACCCACCAAAAGAACTCCAACTGAAACTGGAACGCGCGTCGACCGCATGCATGGTCTCTGGGGGTCTCTATGTGGAGAGAAGTGTCAATTAATTGATGAAGGACATAGAAAGGTGGTGCAGTGCTCACTGTGCTCAATGTTACACTTATGTCTAGGTAAAATTCGCAATTCGCAATTCGCAAGCAAAACAATGTAATTAAGCTATATAACTCGAAATGAGTATTCGCGTGTAATTAAATGAACTAACGGTCTTCAAATTATAGGTATAGTATGGTGGCAGGCTGTTTTCAATTATAGAAATCGCTGAAAACCATTCACAGAAGAAGCTTAAGTGCCGTACCGTAAAAGAAATCTATCCTCGTTCACTCATTTATCATTTAAGTTTTGGCTTTAGTTTTGTTTTTTTTTGTTTTTTTGAAAATAACATCTTGAAATTGAACACCATGAACCAATTAAAGTTTTCCATTTTCCATTCTGGCGCAATTTTAATCGTTTTATGGCTTTAGCTATAGTTTATTTTGTTCATTTGTTTGTTTGCTTATTTTTTATTTTTTTTTGTATTTGGTGGCTTAACTATTTGTTTCGTGTTTGAAGTTGTGTGTGGTCAGAGAACGCTTTGGGACATACTCATAAATGAATGAATGCTGTATGCTCATTATGTACATATAGGCGCATGCAGCACATATAAAATATTCGGTTTACAACGTGAACGGTATGCGGCTGCGGCGAAGTTACGTTACGAGTAGATAGTTCACATGTGAACCATTTTAAGTAATTACGAACAGAAATTTTTACGTTCAGAATTTGATCTTATTTAGGATAGGTAGGGCAAGTCGTTTTCAGGAAAATTGTGCGACATTAAGTGGATTGCTGGCGCCAAATTTGAGACAATTTTTTAAATTATTTTTAGTCTTTAAACATTTTACTAAGAACCTAAGAATGGTGGAATGTATTTAACTGAAAGAGAATCGCATGTGTGTTCTATTTAAGTGCAAGACAAACAACGCTAATGGAGGAATACAGAAATGTGGGAGGGTTATCTTTATCAACAGATCATAACCTTTCCAAATGTAATTTCCTTAAATCTATTTCTATCTGTATACATCAATACTACAGAATACCTGCTAATGGAAAGGAGAAAATGCTTCATCTTATCATGTCTAAATAAGGACTTGACAACTTATTTTTAAATTTTAACACAAACCATCTGAGATATCACAAAAAAATTGTTATTGATTTGAAGTACAATCGAAACATTAATGATGGGGTTCGATGTTGTTCATATGTCCACCACGGGTACGTTTGCAGCGGTCGATTTGTTGAACCCAATTTAGGGTCAGAGAACGCTTTTTTATTGCTACATTTTTTTAATTTTGCGCTGCAAAATCTAATTTTGCTTTATTGAATATTATTATATTACGAAATAACATAAGATGACAAATCCCTAAATATTTTCCTCAAAAATGTGTTGAATGTATTTATTTCCTTGTTTATTCTAAACACATTCCAAAGAGACAGCCAACATTAAAAAAAAAAAACACGAAAATGTCCTTTATTACCGCGACGTCTTTGTCGCCTATATATATATCTATAAAACATATATTTGATCTAGAACGTAAACACATTTTGAAATTTGTTAATAATTAGTGTCATACTGCTAATGTTTTTTTTAGATCTTTTTTAAGATCAGAAAACCTATCTCTTACTTGCAGACGTTTAATCAATTGTCAAGGAAATGTATATCCAGACAAATATAAAGTTTTGATACTTTTTTTCTTAAAAGCCGAAAGTCGATTTGCAATTGTTTAAAGAGTTTTCTCATCCATGAGCACTATTAAAACAAAAATCTATTCTAAGTTAAACGTGTAATTATTATGGATCCATTATTAAGCATAAGAATTCATTCAAATGTAAAAAAAATTACTGCAACCCTTCAACAATTTCAAACTCATCTCAGAAATGCTGGAAGCCTTCAACTTCAGCATTTACAAAAAATACTCCGTTGAAGACAAAGTCAATATAAATGCTTAACTACATTCGAAAAAAAGTGAGATACACACGAAAAGGTTTTTTTTCTCTTTCCACACCATTTGGAATTTTATTTTCTTTTTATAACTTTTCATTTCAAAATAACTTACTTGAAAACCAGAACAATAGAGAACATAAGTCAAAATATAAAGGAAAACAAAAAAACTTACGTATTTAGATATCTATAAATTAAATAAAGATACATATATAGTATATATGTACATTCGAAGTATTGTATTAAAGGCTTTACTACATTCGGCAGAAAGCAGTGTGTGCACTCCCCCTCGTGGTCAGAAACTGACTCAAGAACGTATTTTGACTTTTAAAAGCTCTAAGAAAGCATAAACAAAAACAAGCAGCAATTGCAATAAAAGAAAGAAGCATTTGGATCTGAGTCATCTAAGGGTAGGATCAGTAATGAGTGCAAGCTTCTGTGTACAAATGCATTCGTTTTTTTTTATAATTATAATTTGTAATTGAATTTAATTTTTTAGGATACAACCTTAATGTTTTGAATTATTTACCTACATTGTTTTGTTTTTCATTATTGTGTAAATTTGAAGGTCAAAAGTTCTTTGCGATTTTTTGCGGTTTAATTTTCTAAATTTGCATTAATTTCAAATTTTTAAATTGAAAATTTTAAAAGCGACTATAGATGTTCCATCGGTCATTTGTACTTTCGTGTAATTTTCGTGTAAACAAAGATGCGTAGAAAAAATTAATATACATACTGTTTTTTTTTAAGTTTTTTTTATTTTTATTAAAAAAAAAAACTATAATGTTAAGGAACATAATTATTTAACTGGAGTTTATAGATATGAATATATAAGTTTATATGTTTCTGGTACACGATATGGTACAAGCTGCTAATAGTGAAGAACATTTTTTCGTTCCTTGGTCCAGTCTTGGACTCTTTTTTTTTGTAACAAAGCTTCCACCATCCTTTGAAATCTAAAATATCGGATGCCTTTGCCTCCTTCACAATGAAATTTTGCATCGTTATGAAATGTTGAATTTGTTAAAAGGGCATCAGTCAGTGAATCACCAGCCTGGGATTAAAAATTACCCCCCTACCATACTCAAAGAGTTGTGACTTATCGAACCTCTTAACAGAGACACGCTGATGTACAGGTGGTTATATATGCGATTTTTTTATTTCGAAAACAATGGTTCAGTTTGCGAAGTTTACCGCAAGCTCATTTTTGGTTGAATGGCTACGTCAACAAGCAAAAGTGCCGCAAAATTGCCGCATTTGGAGTGAAGAGAATGATCGACATGAGACCCTTGAAACGCCATTACATCCACAAAAACTGACTGTTTGGTGTGGTCTATGGGTTGGTGGAGTCATTGGCCCTACTTCTTACGAAATGATGCTGGAGAGTCAGTTACCGTTAATGGAGACCGGTATAGAGCCATGATAACCGACTATGAATGTGGATGAGATGTGGTTCCAACAAGACGGCGCTACATGCCACACAGCGCACGTCACAATCGATTTATTGAAGGAAACATTCGATGAGCCCATAATTTCGCGGAATGGACCTGTCAATTGGCCACCAAGATCGAGTGATTTGACACCATTGGATTATTTTCCAGACACGTTAGGGGACTTGGAAGCCAACATTCGTAGCGTTCATACAGCCCCAAATGCTTGAAAAAGTGGTTGAAAATTGGACCTCTAGACTTGTCTTTATTCGAACCAGCCCCGGCGGCTACATGCCCGAAATCATATTTAACACATTAATGGCATAAAACTATCCTTCCAAATAAAGCCAAATTAATGGACCCTTTATATACCGAAACTAGCATCATGCTAGTTGACAACCACTGTATCTCATTTACAATGAAAGGATAAAAACTATCACTCGCCAAAGATGGTTCAAGTCGCAATAAAATTATAGCTCGAGTATAACCCAAGACCGATTTTCAGCCGATTTTGAAAAGAAAAAAAAAACGGAAAAGCTCAGATTCGAACGGCTGCCAGCCAGCCGTATTCGTTTTAGCTGAGATCAAAAGTGATATGTTATCTCTCAACAAAAGTGGCATAAATCTAGGACGAAAATAAAAACGAACCGAACGAAAGAAATTTGGTCTGCGCGCCAACGGCATCACCAGATTCGATACGGTTTCATATTCCGCTGGATGTCCAAAAATGTTGCACATGCCTACCAAAAGAATCCCCTCGTTATCCTATAAATTTACCCAAATGCATTAACAAATACGATGCCCATACAGCATCTAACGTTTACGCGTGCATATTTGACTCGATTGCCCTGATCTGATCTCTCATGGATCTGCCACCTCCTCGATCTGGCCGCTCGACCAATGCCCATAATCAGAGGAATCGCCCAAATATGGGATGCACGCGTACCTTACCCGTGCTCTCGTAAATAAATAAAAATATGTTTACTGCATTAGCCAACACTATAATCGTGATCGGTGGGTGTTTGGGGACCATAAGTCCACTGTTCAGCTTGTTATGTATGCGCGCAAGCGTACGCATGTTTTCTCTTCATTTTACCATAAAATAATAATTTTCCTATTTTCCCTCGGTGATCTTTCGTTAATTTGATGTTTTGCAAGCAGCCAAAGTGATTTACGAGCGTAGCAATGCAGCCAGAATTTTAATTCTGGTCGTGTGGCCCCAAATGGCAGACGTTCGTTTTTGTCCTGCGCACAAGCGGTAAGCGGTAAGTGGTAAGTGGTAAGTGGTGAGCGGTAAGCACAAGCAAGGGCTTCCATTTGTGTATTATTTTTTTGGTTTTAATTGACGATCGAGCTTACTTACTCGCTTTTAAATAAGCGAGATACGGAAAGGAATTTGATTTTGGTGCAAAAAAGTCGCGATTTGTACGCGATTTGGTCGAATGCGCCTGCCAGTGGTCGATGTCGTTGTCGTTGTCGTTGTTGTTGTCGTTGCCGTTGCCGTTGCCGTTGTCGTCATTGTCATCGTCGCCGGCGCGTGAGAGGTGCAAACAAAGAATTCCGTAATGAAACAGCTTCGTCGCGTCGTCGAAGTGAGCGGGGCCAATCTAGTCAGTAGCTAAAGAATTTCAAATCAATCACCATCGCCGTCGTGTTTGCTTTACAGGCTCATTTAGCTTTGTAGCCGTTTGGCGGGCGCTCCGCTTGGTCAGCGGACGCGCAAGGTGGAGGTGGAGATGGAGAGACACGGTGCACTCTCTCCTATACAGAATACAGAATACAGCTGCTGCTGCCGCTACTCTGGTGCTTTGTGTGTTTTACAAATGTTTTCCGCTGATGGAGGTATAAATGACTGTTTTCCGCTTGGCTTTTGTCGTCTCTGTCGTGACAGTTGTGGCATACTTCAATCGCGCAGGAGGATGATCATGCTGCGGTGTGCTCCAGCACGATCTATCGCACACAGATCAATGGAATGATCTTCTGCAGATCGTTTGTGTCCAGGATCATGCGATGCGATGCGATTTTTGGCCTACGAAGTGATAGATTTGTAATTGGCAGGCGGCACAAACGGGCTTTCTATTCCCATTTTGCGTTTGCCAGACATGGAGGACTATGGGAAATGCTTTGCTCGCGTGTTGGAAATGGATTCCATAGAGCTGAGCGCGCTCGTTAATCATTCTGGTTGCAAACACAACACAACACAGCATAAAAAGTGAATGGACCGAGAAAAACAATTGAAGAAAAAGATAATTTCAATTAAATTCTCTAAGCGAATAGGTGTATTCGTCTTTCGCGAGAGCGCTCACCAAGCATTCTCGATAGCTCCATGGGGGTGCGCGCTGTATATGCGCATGCAAGCGTCTAGCACTCGAGTCGAGGCATCCAACGAAATTGTTGGGTAAATAAATAAATATGTAAGGTGAGCGCGCAAGCCTGGGAGTGACTTATGACTCTTCAACTATTCTCCAGTGTGATCAGATAATGGGCTCAATGATGATCACCATCTCGGTGAAAGACAGGTAGTAGGTTGGAGTGCACTTACGCTTTGGCTTTGGCTTTGGTCGGAGTCGTGCATAGTCATTGGGTTGGGCGGCTCTGTTGCGGGTTTTGGGAGCATAAAACCATGATGCACTCGTATGTTTCTGTTTCGAGAAAAGATGAGCTATTAATTTAATTCTTTGTCAAAGATTACGAAGCCCACGAAGCGACGCGACGACGGCGACGGCGACGACGTCGCTGAAGAGGCTTTTTTCATGTTCAAATTAGAGGAAAGCTGTTTAAATTTTCTTTAAAAAAAAATGTTCGGTGGGAAATTGTGTAAGCGGATTTGAAAGTTGTACACTGATGGTCATCTTGTCTAGAAAGGTTTAGCGCCGTCTTTGTTGTTGTGTCGACATTTCTCGAGTAAGAGCAATTGAAATTGAGTATTTTTTCAATGCAATTTAGAATTGAATGTCGACAGTGCACATATGGTTCATCCCATTCACTTGTCACAACATTTGTGTTAAATTACTGAGTTTTTGGCCTTTTTCTCTGGTTAAATTCTAGGGCCGCCTCTATTGGTCTTCTATTAAGCTAAAATAGCCACCGAATATCCTGCGGGTGCACCAGAAAACTCAATTTCATTATGTAAGAGATATGTAAGAATTTCGTATTGCATTCTTTGAAATCTCACTCAATGAATTCAAATAAATGATTTAATTCATTGACTTCCAAAAAAGTCGTCAGGTTGAAAAATGCAATCACCATTCATTTTGAAGTCAATGAATTCCCATTCTTTTTGGAGCATTCAATAGAATTCAATCAAATGAGTGCATTCTTTTAAGATTTCACTCTACTTTTTAACTCAGTTGAAGTCTTTTGCATTCTTTGAAGCCCTTGAAGTCTTTTGAAGTCCTATAAGCATTTGAAGTCTTTTGAATGGTCTTCAAAATGAATGGTGATTGAATGTTTCAATCTGAAGCATTTAATTGAAGTCAATGAATTAAATTATTTTCAAGATAATTCAAAATGAATGCAATCTTTTACAACTCTGCTAAGTACTTAAGACAGGCGCTGAAGTCGCTGAATGTGTCTCCAACATCCATACATTATGTGTCATTTGCTTTTCACTGATTTTCTTTGTTGTTTTTGTCTGCTATTTTGCTTGAGTTTGGTCGCGGAAAATATACGAAAATGTCACATAAGCCGAGGTTGGGTTAGGTTGAAGTGGCTGCCGGAATAAGAGCAACACACATAGACCAACCCAATGACTATGCACGACACATAATATTGGTCTGTGATACGGCAGGGATCTAGGAAAATGGGCCTTTCTAACCGTTGAACCATTTGGAGCATTTGAGGAAGCGAAGGAGACTTACAATGCCAATATTGGCAAGACCACTTATATCTTCGTAGAAGAGGGTTTCGCAATGGACCTGTCTTTTGCTGGAGGTAGCGGGGCCTGTACAAATTAGATCTTCTTCGCCCATGCAGCTTTTGCGTTTCAGATCCAGCTTAGGTCAGATCTACTTCGTTGCTTGTTTTCTCAGTCGCATCCACCCTTAACGACACTTACCTTTAGTGATTGATATACCTAACTCTCCTTTTCAGATTAGACTGGTGTGATGGTTCCTAGTTTAGTGAGTTCATAACCCTTATGTCCCCGTGCCCCGGCAGCGGAAGGTACTACTTCAGTAAGTACTTAGTTAGCGTATTCACATTTTTGTTTTTAGATCATTTCAGATAAGTAAAAAGGGAAATGAAACTTCGTATGCATCTGTACATGTAAGTTCATGCATTCAGCATAGCGTGCAGCCAAGGTAAATTTGTCATAGGCGAATGCTTGATTCAAAGCACATACCCCAAGCGGAGCAACGAAGTAGCATAAACCTTGGAAAGTGAGTTGAAATCCTGAGGTCCCGCCACCAGGAAACTGTTGCGAGTAACACCTAACATCACACCAAATCAATGTTGTAACGACATCTGTATGATGATGTAAATTAAGTTCGTTGCCTGTTTGTATTATGGGGACGTATTGAAGTAGCTTTTCCATATACGCGCCCCGGCGTATATGGAACTGGTAAACCGAACATTGCAAGGTTTTTTTTTTAAATCAGACCAACTAACATTTCTTTGATTCAAATTATTAGGTGGATTTGGGCAACTTGATCGTTTGAATAGTTTTCAACATGTCTCGAAGATCTACTAAGGAAAATCTTTAATTTAAACGTTCGAATTTCCATCCAAAGACTTTAAGACTTTGGAATACAATATTTAGAAAAGATTGCCGAGTTATTGTACTGAAATTTTAGGAGAATAAATCATAAAATACACCTAAATAAATTAAGTGGCTTAAAGTTCTAATGCCCTTTCTTTATTTTGAAAATGTAAAGCTTATGTCGCCGATTAAAAATTATTTAATTATTTCTATGAAAGGAGGTAACAAATTTTAAATATTTTTAAACTGCAGCTGTTTTCAGGGAGGGGTTTGACATTCTCATAACCCTAAAAAAGACGGGATGAGGTTCACAACAACATATTTGCGTACTCTTCTGCTGGTGTGTTTTCGGTGTTATGAACTTTTTTCACATTGTCCATTAGAGACTAAATTAAGCAGGTTTTTCCAAAAAAAATGGTATAATTTTTTGGAATTTTGCTAATGATGGGTTTGCCGTAATCGGCCAAACAAAAACTAAGCGAACTTTGAATACAAATTAATTTACCCCTTTACCGTCCAATCATGTCTGGCAACCGATTCCAAAACAACGAATTACGAAATGAGATTCATTACAAGGGTTTTCCTTTTAAACCCGACTGTAATTCAGTATAAACCGTAACGGTATATCGGTGAATGCTGAATATGAGCAAAATCCCGTCTCATACGAATGTCCTTGCAAATGGAGACAATTGCTTAACGCAGCTCGGTACTGTGAGTGGAACTGGTTTGAATGGCTGTTCTATCGAGGAGTCCGCGGAGAACGGGCGCAGTATATCGAGTTCACTACAAAAGGAGCGATTATCCCCCTTAGTTCAAATTGTTTGTTTAATACAATTAAAGTTTTAGATGAGACAGCGCCAGTAAGGAATGTTTTCGAAATGATAAACTTGAATCTGAGAGTCCATTTCGGAGCTTATAATAAGATTACTCTGGACATGGAGGCCGCATTCAGTTCACTCAATTGGTGCTACCAAAACCAGTGAAACATGATACACATTTCTAAAAGACCAAGTAGAAAAGTAGGGAATACCAGAGATGTGCATCAAGGCGAATGGATTAAAGGACCTATGAAATTGTCCCTCCGCTCCCATTGTTCCACGAACTCATAACTTGGGAAATGACCATCATTAACACTTTGATAAAAATCACTATAGCCCTATTCGCTCGAAGAATTCGAAGCCCCACAGCCGACAGTTGACTCCCAGTAAATTAAGATTTGGTCCGAATTTGACACTGTGCTTTTCGGCAAAGGAAAAAGTGCCCTTATCGTCCATGCATCGAGATTTAGTTGAGTGCGATATAAAACAAAAGCTAGAAATGGAGTCTCGTCATGGACATAATAAATAAAATGGTGTCGCATATTAACACAAAAACGGGAACATATCGTCTTAGAACTTGTTAGACATCTCTAAAAGTTGACAATACAATATATACAGTGTTGGCCAAAACTAAAGCAACTTTTAAAGAAACGCAAAGACCATTGATAAAATTGCTTAAATTAAAATATATTTCACACAATTTTGATTTATAAATGGCATGGAATAAATATTCTGAAGAGATAAAAAAAAATTATTTCTGATTATAAAAATGGAATTTCACAAGCAAAACTATCCGAAAAATATGCAATTTAAATATTATAAATATTGTAAAGCCAACAATTCCGTAAAAACGATTCACCGAGGTGGCAGGCCAAGAGTTACGATGCACCGGGACGATAAATCTCTGATAAGGAAGATTAAGAGCAATCCATTCATTTCTTCTAGGGAGCTGAAAAACGAACTGAACATAGATGCAAGCACCAGGACGATTCGTCAAAGAGCAGTTGACGGTGGATTTTCATCTTTCAGGGTAGTAAAGAAACCCTTTATTTCGGTAAAAACAGAAAGGTTAGACTAAAATTTGTAAATGACCACATCAACTGGACAGCATCTAAATGGAAGACGGTCCTATTTTCCGACGAATAGAAATTCAATATAAAGGGATCGGATGGATTTCGACGTGTTCGCCGGCCCATCAATGAAGCACTTAATCCTTGAACGTCATGGTTTGGGGATGCTTCTCTGGATATGGAATCGGCCCGATCCATAAAATAGATGGTATTATGGACCGATTCGTTTGCAAAAATATCTTGGCCTTTGAAATGGATCTTTCAACAGGATAATGATCCGAAACACACCGCAAAACTTGTTGGAAAGCGGTTTCAAGATAGAAAAGTTGAGGTTATGGAATGGCCTGCACAGTCTCCGGATCTCAATCCCATAGAAAACCTATGGGAGATCGTAGATCGGAGAATAGTTCGCGATAAGTGTCGAACCACGGAGGGCCTATTCGCTCAGGAATAGTATCCCTGATTCCATAATTTCAAATCTTTTGCAGAGTATGCCTAGGAGGTGTGCAGCGGTGATCAAAAATAATGGTTTCGCAACAAAATATTAATTTTAATTTAACGTTTTTAAAATGAATTAAATTTTTTTTATGGAGTTGCTTTAGTTTTGGCAAGCTGAAAATCGGCATATTTAGAGTATTTTATGTTTTCTTTCGTTTATGTTATAAGTAAATTGATTTATAAATAAAAATTGTGTGAAATATATGTATTTTAATTTAAGCAGTTTTATCAATGGTCTTTGGGTTTCTTTAAAAGTTACTTTAGTTTTGGCCAACACTGTATATGACAAACACTCCAGATTATGAAATAAGGAAATCTCAACGTAGACAGGACTTAAAGCTTAGCTTCTCTAGCAATTGCATGTGCGAAGATATATTTCTAACACAAATGTAAGGGACCTACAGTTAAATGTCGATTCTGAGCGGCAAATTTGAAAAACATCTCATGACAGTTCTTAAGGTGCTATCGGGCTTTCGGCGGACATCCTGACGTCACTATGACGTAGAATTTGTACTGAATGACAACTTTAGTTGTCCATTCTTCATCCGGATGTCCGTCTGATCGCAACTTTAGTCTTGGACGTTTGTCCGACTTTCATAAGAGGTGGGGCAGTGAAAGAAAAAATGCATATTAGGACTAGGGAGGATGCGAACCCCGCTTAGTACTCCAACTGCGACTGCAAATATCAGGCAACATGTACATCCGAGGGTCTCAACAAAAAGTAAACTCAAATAGAACGATACTCCAGGCTTTTCAAGGTATTAGTGGAATTTGTAACCCCTTTCACCCAATTTCTGGTATAATTCAAACCTCTATAGGTTTTCTACACCCAAGTCAAGCCGATTTCATAAGTTTTCTACTGCATTGCTACAATTTGAACTTGGACATTGCCAGTGGATTGATGTGGCATTTAGGCGACGATATTTGTCACTTCTCTGCCTCTTGAAATGTGTGCTGATCAAGCAAAACTGTGCTTTGTCACGTACCATATCTACCATATCCCAGAATGAAATGACACATTTCACTAACCTTTCAAGTCGAAAATGGTCACGGATGAGACTTTGTATAAAGAAAAAGCTGTCTGTCGTCTTTATGCCAAGTTCTGCGGCTAATGAACGGCGCGCAACAATCATTTGGTGGTATCCTTGCAGTGTTGTGACATTTGCTCTGCACAAGGTGGCGGCCAGACAGACAGATAGGCAGCAAATTACACAAAATAGCCGGACAATCAGACAGCCAGACAGAAAATCCCAAATGACAGATCTGCGGTCAGAACGAGCGCGCAAATATTTGAGTGATCTTATAGCGTGCACACACGCACTTGTTGGTCGATTTAGTTGGCTGGTGGATGGATGATGGAGCGAACGACAATCCTTTTTGCCTGCAGCCACCGAATGCGGTGCGAACTCAGAAGGCAATTGAAAGGGGAGAAAACAACAACGACGCAGAGACGACAACGAAAACAACGACGACGAAAACGACGACGACGCTGCTGACAGTAAAACCGCTAAGAGCGCGAGATTTATGAGATCTTAGAGATTTATTGGTTTTACGGATTCAGTTACAATCGAGATGATAAATTGCCAATAAGTTCGATGACGATTCCGATTCCGATCCGCTGTGCGAGCGCACACAGGCAGCCTTATGTATTACTATGGAATGTACTGGCATTAGCTGTACTGTCTGCTCACTGTCATGTCGCAGGCTGAAGACTTACTGCCCAGTATGCGCTATCTGCTGCGGAGTATCGCTTCTCGTATAGATAGATGCTCCCAGTTCGTAGCAAATTGACGGAATGTCTGCTGGTCCGCAGATCTGTTGGCTTGTTTGTCTGTCTTTCTGTCTGTCTCTGGTGGGCTGACAGCTAAACGAACAATTTGCATGCCTGGCATAGATGCACGCTGACAAGTGTGCGTTCGTGCAAAGGCGGAGCTCCACCACCAGTTGATTAAATATTTTTTTGCCTCCCATGCAATCTCGTTGCCTGACCCTCGGGGAGGCCACCACCAGCCGGGCACAAGTGGGTGGGTATGTTTGTGCGTGCGTGTGGCAACCAGGAATTGATATGTTTTCAAGCTCACTCACGCTCGAGTGACACTTAATTTTCGTCTGTCACACAAGTTGACGTGAGTTGCCGTGTGGCGAGGTCCCTTCAACTAACAACTGTCAACTGTGCTGCAGGTTATCACCGCGCCCTCCCCCGACGAACCACAACAACAAGAAGGAGGAGGAGGATATGCAAAACATGATCACCAGCCCCAGAGCGTTTTTCCACCCAGAGTCCAACGCCTGATTTGAATATGAAAATGTGTTCGCGACGCTATGCAGTTAACTATGTAAGGTGTTTGTTATGGGGCCGCCGCTGCTGCTGCCACCACGCGAACCCCAGGTGAGAGAGACAGGTACGCTATGGGCTATGTGCGGCGCGAGTGCTCGTCGAATCGTGTTTTATGATTTATGATTGTACACCTCTAGTATTCGCGCTGCTGCCTGGAAATCGCGCACTGCTGCTGTTACTGCTGCCGGCTGCAACAGTCTACAGATTTGACTATACAAATGGCATCGAGTAGGTGATTTGTTTGCTGCTGCTACACACTCACTTACCTCATAGTTGTCGTAATCCTTGCAGGCACTAACACCACCAGCAGCCTTCACCGCCACCGCCGCCGCCGCCGCCCGCCTCTAATGTACTACCGACGCGCGACGGCCAATAACAGTGTTTATTGTTTGTGAGCGGACCCTCTGGTTGTTCGCGCGATCGCTCGCAAATTTGATTTGATTTGTGATAGATTGAGTGTCATTATTTCTTTTCTTGACATGAAAACTTTGACACCTCACCGACTACAGCGACAGCAACGAATACGACGACTAAGACGATGATGGCGAGGACAGCGTCAAATGTGTGCCCTCTATTTCCATATTAGGAGGTCTTTCGCGTGGTTGCGATTGTTCTACAGGCGGTCACATGCCTGAGAAGTATCACATATATCACACCAGAGAATGCATTCGCATCGTATTCGATGGATGAATGGATGCTGGATGGATGGATGGATGGATGCTTGCTAGATGGCTGGATAGATTTGGATTGCCAATTCGTTTTCGGTGCTCTAAGAGAGAGAGATTTGGTGCTAACGAGTGCAGTAATTAAATTAATGAAGGGGACTTGCCTTGAGCAACCATTGGCGAGTTATTTGCAGCCAGCGCAGTACCCAATTCGATGTGAACGCTAAGAAGACCGTTCTCTTTCCAATGCCTATAGAGTGTGTTTGTTTTTTTTTCTATTTTTTTATGTTTGAGATCCATTCATGTCGTAAACTAAGGGCATGAAAGTAAAAGATGTATGTTTTTTTTTCCAGTATCCCTTTGGATTGAGCAATGAAAGATATTTTGCTATGCAGATGAAGAGGAGGAGATATTGATATTGAAATGTTGGGGAAGGGTGAGAAGACTTTTCGGTGCTCCTAAAAATTTCAATATTTTATGCGAAATAAAAAAATAAATACAAAGTTATCGGAATTACTTCATAACGAAATATTTTATAAACGAGTTTTTTCTCGCTCACTGTGAAGAAAGGTGAATTTATCTAAAAGTAAAGACCAGCACCGCAACCTCAAGGTAAACGATGGCAGCTAAAAAAATGGTTAGTTTTAGGACTTTCACCTGAGGAAAACCGCAACAAGTTCAAATATCGCGTCAAATTTTTCTACGGCTAACTTCTGGTAATACGTGATATAGAAATCATCTAAACTTGGGAAACTCCCCCTCCAAAGTCGTGGAAACTGGTTAGCTTAAGAAATATCTCGAATACAGGAAACAGGTCCACTAGTGTTTTGCTGCCATAGGAAACCGAAGATTTAAAACAATCTATTTACCACGATGAAAGTAAGATCATTGTGTTTAATATTTCAAATGTAAATGCCTTGGAATCAAGTTCTTTAGTCGAAAATTCATGCATTTGGGATCGATGATACTCTTTTTTAATGGGTCCTCAGTATTGAAGTCCGCTGATGTAGCACAAGTCTTTGTTTTTTCGCCCACTATCTATATAATTTAAGGAAATGCCCTCGAATCTATAGCATAGAGTTCCTCCGCTAGCTCCTCATATTCGGTTCAAGGCTTACCTCAGTCATTTTTGGGCTTAGAACTGGCCCGTTTGTTAAGCCCCCTGAATTCTAACCTTGACAACATACTTAAATGTGGCAAGCCCGATAGGATTGAGTTCAATATTCAATCCAAACACAATGCTGTCTTCTGTCATTTAACCATTTAATGCGATATTGAATAAAAATAATTTATTGGGACGAGTTCTTGGGAGCCTGCTTCTTCGATCCGTTTATCGACTACGAAAAAATGTTACTGTTGATAGCCAACAACTTCGAGGTAGTAAAGCAGTTTATCTACCACGAATGACAACTTAACAGAGATCCGGCAAAGAATTACCCTAGGAAACCGCTGCTACCTCTGCGGGGTAAATGAGTTCAAAGCACCTTACTCGAACTAGAAAGGTCACATAAGCTGCTACTTCTGATATTAATTGATTCTGATATTTCAAGTGAAGCCAGAAGAGTTCTTTATCGCGTGTCTGTGTTGTATCAATAATCAATATCGACGAAGGAATCAGACGTTCTTGATTCAGTGCGCTTCTTGAAGTCATCCCATCTCATTGGAAAGGAACACTCAACACCTGAAATGGAACAGCGCTATGCGAATCGCCATTAGTTGGAGTCAGACTATCGAATATATAGATGCTTCCCTAATCTGATGATTCTTCTTGGAGCCGTTCCCTAGTTGTTTTCGAAAAAAAATTATTCAACGAATATTTGATCCCGTGTGAGGTCTGTAAAATGTCTAAACTTACGGTTTTAAAGTTTAAGTATTCAGAGAAAATATACCACCTCCAAATAAGAAATATTTACTTAGAGGGGCTATAACGTGAGTCACAGTAGACCCCTCCATAAGCTTAAGGAATTTATTCTCCGCTATTCGGATAAGTAGCGAGCGAACCTATGGGTCAGTGACCTTCACATATGGCCATCAGCCTAGCGACGTCCACACGTGTTCTACGTGAAAGGTTCTATGTTCCTAATTTGTGATAAGTGGGCCACATCTTTTTTGATATGACACTTTGTCAAGCTCGACCAACTAGACTTAGCTAGTGAGAAAAAATAGAGGAGTATGTTTCTCTTCATGTATCCTAGAGGTGGAATGACTTCCTCCGCCAGTGATACATTGAGAGCTCGTCGGCCCTCTCATTACTCTCTCTAATCCTGTGGCCCAGATCAGAACTAGCTGATCAGAGCCGGCGGCTAGCTCAGCCAGTGCCTCAATCGCAGCCTGACTATCGATGAAGATACCCACTGTCCTACCCATGGTTATTGATGAATTTAAAAGTACCTTTCCCGTCTCCCTAATAGCAAGGACTTCAGCCTGGAAGACTCTAGAAACGTTGGGGAGAAGGAAAGATTCGTATATATCTAGTTAAGTTGAGAAAACCAATTGGACAGTCCATCTTAGAACCGTCTGTGAAGATAGATACTTCGAATTCTTTTGATACCTTGTCCGCCTCCCATTCTAACCTGGATGGGAAGCTAACAAAAAAAGTTCACTGGGTATTTAATGTTGGTATTATATAGTCAGTGGGTCTCTAGTGACAGTAGAATTTTGCTGTGTCCATAGGGTGTTGTGGAAAGATTCCCTTAGTCTAAATAAGCTAACTGCACTATTGTTTTAATATGCAGATCCACGGTAGAAATATTCACGTTAGGTGCTTCTGTCGGGCTTGACTGAAGGGCTACTGTGGTGCCAATTCCGGCTGTGAGAGACCCATAAGTAAGAATAGGACCTACTACGGCTGTATACATTCAGAGGACCATTTTTCATTGGAGTCCTCACTTCCTACCAAAAGTTTTACTGCAGGAATAAAAAGCTATACTTGCTTTCCGCACCCGTTGTTCGATATTTAACTTCCAGTTAAGTGTAGGGTCCAAAGCGAATCCTAGGTATTTTGCATAATGTAAGATGTTGATTACTAACCAGGGGAATCAACATCAACATCGATGTCTGGTGCACTAGTAATGGGCTTTCAGTGAATCCTCTTAAAACCACTGTTGTTCTCTTTACGAGAAGGAGAATCGTCACTGGTCTCTCCCAGCTCGTGCTTAAAGGTGTCACTATATATCCGATGAAGTCAAATATCTGGGTGTAATCCCCGATAAAAAACTTCTATGGTCCAAACATGTCGAATCGAAAACCGATAAAGCGCTGTCGACTTTCTGACAGTGTAAAGGCACTTTTGGTAAGACATGGGGCTTGTCTCCGAAACGGGTTCCTTGGATCTATACGGCCATGATAAGCCCGCTACTCTCATACGCATCAGTTGTTTGGTGGAACAGGCTTTCGCGGAAACGTGTTACTGCTTCTGTTGCCAAACCCCAAGGAACGGCATGTCTCGCCTTCTCTAGCACCCCGGGCTCTGCTCTAGATGCTTTGATGAATCTTCCCCCCTTGATTTATATAAACATGCATCTGTTTTCCAAGCGGAGATTTTTGCCATCCTAATGGCTATGCGCTAAATTGTGAACAACAGGTGGAGGGCTACAGGCATTTGCATCTGCAGTGATAGCCAAGCTGCATTAAAAGCGCTTCTAAACCCTCTTTCCTCGCCCAAGTTAGTGCTAGAACTCAAGCTTTCTTTGAATTTGGTCGCAAGACTGAACACAGTGAATCTTGTCTGGGTACCAGGTCACACTGGCATCCAGGGAAATGAGATCTCGGATGAGCTTGCTAGGCAAGGTTCAGAAGAAGTTTTCTCAGAACCCGAACCTGTGTTCGGTCTGCCTGCATCTTTAGCCATGTCGGCTATCGATTCTTGGGTTTCTCGTGGACACAAGATTCGGTGGCGCGATTGCGGTGGATGTAGACAGACCAAACTACTGCCCCCGGACATTTGCAAAAGGTCAGCATCTTTTCTTCTATCTCTGAGGAGAATCGACTGTAGGCTGCTTGTAGGCGTTCTTTCGGGCCACCAAGCTTTTGCTAAACACTTAAATGTGTTGTGCAGTTGTCCGGCCTATGCTCGCATCAGGTGGCGGATCTTCGGGGCTGACGTGGTGAGTGCCGAACATGTAAGCTCTTTATCACTGAAGCTCCTTCTCGTTTTTCTTCGAAAGACGGGAAAACTAAGTACATTAATGTAAGGTGTCTGAATGGTAGTACAATGGACCTGTAGTTGTGTCTTAGCGCTCCATCGGATAGTAGCAACCTTTGACAAAAAAAAAAAAAACAGGGGAAGGGTGAAGGTTAGTATTTTGGTTTTGGTGGTGAAAAGCATCAGTTCCGTTTTATTTGAGTTAAGGTAGAGGCCACACCTAGTAGCCCAAGCGCTTATCTTACCCAAAGCCCGTTTTTAAGGATCTCTTGATTTTTTTTTTGGATGGACAGCACACTATTGACCTACGTTTTTTCAAGGTTTATGCTGAAAACTACGATTGTGCTTAGGTGAAACAATTTGAAAATTGCATCATAGTATTCCGGCGACAATTAATTTCTCATGCACAATCAAAGCATAGCTTCAGGCCGGCTCAGATTCAGTTTCGACGATCCGCGAATTGTTTTACCCTTGCTTAACCCTTGACCTTCACCTCATTGGCCTCTCACCGGACCCTACATGTGACGAATCCTCTCTTCACATACTTATGGAGTGCCCGGCTCTCTTTCGTCTCAGGAAGGACATCCTTGGTGAGGAAATCATATCACCAACATACCTTGCTACCCTGCATCCAGAGAAGATTCTCGTCTTCCTGACCCCTCCAGGAAAGGCACAATAGGCTCTATAAGGAACCGCAGTGCCAGAGCCCCATGTCGGCTCTCCCGACTTGGCATCTATCTATTTAACCCTTGATAAGGCAGGCATAAAACGATTGCATGTAGTTGTTGAGTTAAAATGTTAAAAGAGTGAGAACTTAGGCCCACTTTTATTAAAAAGTCTTCAAAGTATTCGCTCTTTGTAGGACATAAAATTACACTACCTATAAGCTGGCTACTTTCTTGGTCGTCATTGCAATGTGAACTCTATGGATATGCGAACAACCAACATCGTAAAACTTCTACTCGATAATCGGTGGCAAAATTGATGTTGCTTTATCTGTCATTTTGCCGGTGCGGAATCTCATTTAACTTCGCCATAAAACTTATTCGCGATTCGAACGGCAAAAATCTCTGTGGAATGGCAACAAAGTATGCACCTATAATCCTCCGATACTGGCTGGGAAGTTATTCAAAAAAAAAAAACTGTCCCAATCCTTGCACGCTCACATTATTTGCGAAACATTCGCACTCGATGACTTGGCTGGGCCAATAAAACTTTCCATCGACAGCATTTAACTTTATGGTAAGCTACTTTTGCCATAAAAATGCACTTTTTGCGATAAGGCTGACTGGGTATTTTTTTTTTTTTTTTGCTCTTTCTTTTCTTAATTAAGTAGAATCTCATTGGCTTTATGGCAGGTGTACGTATACGTGTACGTACGACGACGAGTATAGTAGAGTACCATCCCCGATGTGTAGCGCTACGCTGCTGGTGGCAGTTAAACCACGCGTAAAACTAACTCAAACTTTCATTAATAACCGAAATGTAATTAAAACTGTTAGTTTGTAATGGGAGCAACGGCGCACCGCACAGCACAGCAACGGTTTCGCACCGCTAGTCATCATCAACTGCGGAAAGGTGATATATGCAACCACTGTCATCTCTTGAATTGCCACATTAGCATATTTCACTACAGTTAGTACCTACCGCTACCGCTTAGATATGATGAAGGAAACGGGCCATAATTCGGTAATAATTTCGGCTTTTCTATTGCACATATCCATTTGGCGCGCGATCAGCATTGGACTGCTGCGAGTATAGTTCGAGTATCATGAACGAGGTGGCGGTTGTTTATGCAATCAGGACATAACTTTGGATTGGTTCTTGTTTCGCCATCATCGTGCAACTCTTTCTCTTTGGGGGCAGCAGTGTATCTCTGTAGCTTGTAAACACATAAACACATGCTGCAGGTGTAGCAGCGACCATAAATTGAATATCGCGGTTTTTGTTGCCGCACCAATCCGATGTGGAAAGGGCAGAGAAATATGTCGGCTTTTTAATTGGTTATAAATTAATTAAGTGACTATTAATTATCCGCTTTCATGTCACTTTGTATTTGCCAGAGGACGTCGACAGGGGCGACACAGATTAGATTACAAAGAAATCTTTGGTGAGAATTAAATTATCGACGAACAGTAGCAAACACCCAAACACATGTGTGTGTGTTTCATCTGAAGTGGTGCATTCCAAGAAGATCTCAATCTCGCAAAATAGAGAAGTTGTCGAAAATTACTAACCTGACGAATGACTCAGGTAGGTTGGTTGGTTTTTACCTGTACATAGGAACGACTGTATTGGGCACTCGTGTAGGTACCTAGCCCCCTTTGAATAATCATTACAAATGACTCGTGTGTTTCATCTGTTTGCAATCAATATCATCTCCGTCGGCGGAGAATGGTTTGTTTAGCCTTTAATAGGAGCATCACCACCAGCGGCTACGTAATGGACAGTCATCTGTGCGATGGGGCGGTCTATCTCTTAACAAAATTGTTTCTTTTTTTTTCTTCTTCTTTCTAAGGCTGGGAACTCTCGTCGTGGCGTTGTTGTTGTTGTTGTCGTTTGTGATGGTGTTGGTGGTGGCTTCAAGTGCAAAGCCAGTGGAGGCGATTCAAAAAGCAAAATGCGGCGAAGGCCACGAAGCGTTTTGTTTTGTATTTCTCTTTTGTGGACCTCGTATCTAGTCATAGTCGTCGTCGTCGGTCGTGTAGGTAGACATCGAGGACCTCTTGGGGCAGTACTTAATAGATTGTTGATGAGGCGACTGTACACCGTAAATTGTCAAAACGTGACTAGCCGCGAAAAAGCACTTGAATCTTCCAAACCCAAAAAATTAGAAACAAAACAAAATAAAAAAAATAAAAAACGAGAGAGAGAGCAACAGCAATAGCTACAACTACAACAGACAATGGGTGTTAGATTAAATTCGAATCCACTGACCACAGTGTTATTGAAGCGATAAATCAGTGGCGATCATCATCGTGTGTACCTATGGATGGGCTGAGAAAGGGAGGCGGCGGCGGTACAGCCCATTGTGATTTCGACAAATTTTTGTCTGTGTCATTGGGCGAGTTGAATTGCTGTGCGCGAATTCAGCGGCTAAGTTTAATGCAAATAGATTAATTGTTGTGTAATTGGTAATCGATTGAGGTAAAGAGGCACTTCTTGCTAGGGAAGGTCCCGCGCAGTTCCATATTGAAAGTTGGTGGTCGCCGGACGGTGCGTTCAATTATAGATTGTGTAAGAAATTGACTTTGGAATGAGTAGTAAATATGATGATGGTTCCAAATAGGAAAGCTGGGGACTTTAACGATGTTGTAGAGGTTTTTTTTTTTTTTTTGATTTTTTGTGGTTCTACGAGGACATAATGTAGATATTCATTGGTAATAATTTTGTATGCTCTTATGCCTGCTATTTATCACGTAATTTCAAAATTTTGGTTTACAAAAACATGTTTCAATTTCAATTGATTTGTAACTGGTAAAAAAGTATCTAATGTATATTCGACGAAGATTAAGATACAGGGTGTTTTTTTTTTATAAAAATAGAACTTCGAATTAAAATAAAACACAAGAAAATCAATTGAATGTCCATCAATTTGGCTTTATTTGGTAGGATAATGCCATTATGCCATTAATGTCTAAAAATGATTTCGGGCATGTGGCCGCCGCGGCTGGTTCGAATAAAGACAAGTCTAGAGCTCCAATTTTCAAGCATTTGGGGCTGTATGAATCCCACGAATGTTGGCTTCCAAGTCCCCTTACGTTTCTGGTTTGTTGGCCTAGACGAGCGTCTTTACATATCCCCAAAGAAAATAATCCAATGGTGTCAAAGCACACGATCTTGGTGGCCAATTGACATGTCCATTCCGCGAAATTATGCGCTCATCGAATGTTTCCTTCAATAAATCGATTGTGACGTGCGCTGTGTGGCATGTAGCTCCGTCTTGTTGGAACCACATCTCAACCACTTCTTCCAGCATTTGGGGCTGTATGTCGGCAGTAACTCCACGAATGTTGGCTTCCAAGTCCCCTAACGTTTCTGGTTTGTTGGCGTAGGCGAGCGACTTCACATATCCCCAAAGAAAATAATCCAATGGTGTCAAATCACACGATCTTGGTGGCCAATTAACATGTCCATTCCGCGAAATTATGCGCTCAGCGAATGTTTCCTTCAATAAATCGATTGTGACGTGCGCTGTGTGGCATGTAGCTCCGTCTTGTTGGAACCACACCTCAACCACTTCTTCCAGCATTTGGGGCTGTATGTCGGCAGTAACGCCACGAATGTTGGCTTCCAAGTCCCCTAACGTTTCTGGTTTGTTGGCGTAGGCGAGCGACTTCACATATCCCCAAAGAAAATAATCCAATGGTGTCAGTCAAAGCACACGATCTTGGTGGCCAATTGACAGGACCACTCCGCGAAATAATGCGCTCATCGAATGTTTCCTTCAATAAATCGATTGTCACGTGCGCTGTGTGGCATGTAGTGCTGTCTTGTTGGAACCACATCTCATCCACATTCGTGCCATCCAATTCGGGAACAAAATAGCATCATTTCGGAAGAAGTATGGCCCAATGACTCCACAAGCCCATAGAGCATACCAAACATGTGGATTCTCTTCACTCCAAATGCGGCCATTTTGCTTGTTGACGTAGCCATTCAACCCAAAATGTGCCTTATCACTGAACAAAATTTTGCGGTAAACTTCAGGAACCGAACCATTATTTTCGAATTGAATTTGCAAGCGTTGTTCATTTGGCAACCTGTTCATGATGAAATTGCAAACCAAACCGAACATAAATGACATTGGAGTTGGCAGATTTGACCACAAAATGTCATTTTTATCTCTATCCGAAAAACCAACCTCTAAAAAAACACCCTTTATATGACAGTTGAGGGCGATAAAGAAATCAGCGAATGCAATTCAATATAACATAGGTGGATCCAGGTAGTAGATGTTACAAGAAGAAGCACAATAAGCATCTTCGTAGATTAGATAAGATTGTTCGACTTTCTAGAAAACATATGCCTTCAAAATTTCGAAGAATCGCTTACAAAAATTTAAAAATATACAAATTCGGTTCGAACTCACCCTGTCGGTTCTACGAGGTTCTACGCCTTAACTGTGGATATGCAGTTTATGAAGGTTCACTCAAATATTGATAAGACATGAAAAATAAGAGTATACAATTTACAGTGATATGTTTCAAGCACCAACACATCATGTTAGCAGCTATGCTGTTTAGTTCAAATCACTTGAGATAACAAAAAAGATCAATCTGTAACGAAGTAGGTCAAGTGGAATGCTACAGATCGGTGCAAAAACTGCTATACCATTTGAATCGCCTATGACTTTAGTATTTGGAAATTTTTCTAGAATTTGGTAAACAAGTAAACCCGCGAAACGTGCCATTAAGGTAGATACTTTATTCCTAGTAAAGGGTGACCAGAATAAGAACGATAGGAAAATAAGTTTGAATAAAACAACAGCGGTGTAGTATACAACTGATTCTGGCTTAATTTTGAAGCTACTTTCATGTCACTTTGTGTCATTGATTCAAGCAGTCTTAAATTTTGCTGTCAAGCTCGTTCACTTGTTTGCGTAGACTAAAGACTTGTCGTAGATTCAGTGGTATCAGTTCGAGTGGTATCAAGTCAAGTGATAGAGGCGGTCGCCAAAATGTCTCCATCAAAACTTCGAGTGTTGCGTCGTTTGTATGGCATGAAGTTTTCGAGTCTTAGCCACAGAAAGTCGGTTAACATTGCTTTATAGGTCAGACGATTGACGGTAATGGTGTACTCTTCCACATTTCGAAAGAAATAAGGTCCATAGATCGAAATAAGGCTGCCATACCATAAACCGCACCAGTCAACTTTTGTGGACGCTTGGTCGCATACTTGTGAATTGTGAGCCAAATTGGGCCTTGTCCGAGAAGTTGATTTTTTGGCCAAAATCCGGATCCGGATTCTTTAACATGTCCAGCGCCCAATTAGCGAACTCACGGCGTTGTACATGAACGTTCGGCTTCAATTCCCGCATTAGCACAACGGATGAAGGCCCAAAATAAGCCGGGTAAACTCTATGGCGGTGCACAAGATAAGGCGCCGAATGGACATTTCTGGTCCTCTTCCGCTACTGCGGCTAGGCTTTGTTCATTAACCACAAACCACTCTATGGTTGGTGGGTTTAACCTTAGGTCCAAAGAATGAATTCATGCTCAAACTTTTCCACGGTGCAACGAATTCCTGCATACTGAAGTCTTGATGACGACCGACCTTACGACGAAATTTACGTTGCGTATCTGCAAATGAGATGCTGAAATGGCAAACCTTACTGAATATTTTGACAGCTGGATGTCATTATTAACTTTGACAGCTGCTGAAACATAGCAGTTGAAAAAAATATCATTGTACATCTGCCATATTCTGGGTAAAAATGCAATATAAAAAAATTACAAGCAAGAAATTGCCAGATAATGAAATTTGCAAAACAATTAAATGCTTCATAAAAAAAAAACGGGAAATAAAAGTTTGTGGTGATCTACGATCCTACGAAATGGCAATTTTCCAAACGATTCCGACGGAACCTATCATTGAATGGATTATTGGAGAGAAATATGACCATAAATATCTTAACATTAGATAAAATAACATGTTTCGAGGCCAAGCACGAAAAACAGGATGTGACCACATCGAGTATTGCTACACAGCGGCTTTTGTTATGAATATTCTACACGATCGCATTATTTTGCATAGAAGCGAATGCACATAGTCGAAGCATTTATCGGATTTTACCGCTACCGAATTTTTTCTTAAGGCTAGAATTCATTTCGATAAAACGAAAACAGCAGAGGCCCCAGAATCATCACCTGTGGTAAAGTCATAATAAAGTCAGATAAATGATAACTAGTTGATGACTTGTGCTGCCATATCCCAACATCAGGTGAACTCAGTGCTTAGAACGTTGGAATACTAAGCGATGGGCCTCAGGTTCCAACCCCAGGGTATTGCGAAAATCTATAAGAAACTCAAAGATCTGAAGTTGTCTTTTTTTTAAGTCGCCATAAAATTCTAGGTCCCACCTTTCGTGCCAAACATATATCTTTGCACTGTCAGTTTGTTGTACAAGTTTATGTGATCAGTGTCAAAAGTATTCCAAAACTAAAAGTATCACCCTTAGTTTTAGCAATCGCCTTCACATCAAACTTGGCCCAGATTTGGGCAAGCTTAGGAAAGAGACAGTGGGTGGCTTAGTGGTTAAGTGCGTTGTGCGTTCGCCGCCCTAATTCGCAGCGAACATCTGACAAAAATCCAAGAGTAAGAACTGTCATGGGAAGCTTCTCATTGCCTGGCATTAAACTGTAGGTTCTTTGCATTCGTGCCAAAAATATATCTTCGTACACACAGTGGTTGGAGAAGCCCAAAGCCTTGGTCCTATATGGGCTATGTCGCTAACTTGGGCATTGATCCGATGTCACACCTTTTTGCAACCGTATCATGCCGTGGTGCCGTTCTGATCAGTTTACACTTGCCGGCGGCAATCGAATAAGTTTGAATCAAGCCATATTGTCCAGCCTTCCATTAAATTAACTTATGTAATGTTCATTATGGGATATAATAAACTCTAGGTTTTCGTTGTCATGCCAATTTGAAACAGTTGAAAACGGTCCAATGGAAAAGGCTTTGCACCTAAAATCATTTCCTTCTCATGTACGAAGAAGAAGGATGGCATATGGTATCAGTCAGGTCGTCCTAGGGGCTAATGTGCCAGAAATGATACGCTTAGGAAACTCTATTAAAAGTAGATGACTTTAACTCTTAACTACCTACCTGGAGTCCCTCAGACTCTAGCGATATTGTTGCTAGTTATAGCACGCGGGTTTTTACTCTTCACTTGTCATTGCACCTTCTCCTCTCTAAGTGCAGTACCACGTTGGAGCACGTCAAGAACACGTGCGATCTATGAAGAGTATACTTTCTTATGTCATATTTGTTTTTATCAAGAGCTGAGAAAAGAGGAGTCTGAAATACTCTAGGATAGTAGTTGTATGATTGCAATAAGAGGTAGGTAGTAAAGGGTTAAAACAAACTTCAATTCTGTTACGTTGCGGGCGGACCTAATTCCATTAAAAGCATCGCCATGTTGACAGATTAGATAAATCAAATCAAGAATTGTGTAGTAGTTAAATTTGTAAAGTACTGCTAAAATCGCTGGCCGATGAATGTTTATTGCTTTCTCTCAATGTTTCTAGACACAAATGGTTTTGGCTGTAAAAATTAGGAGTATGCTCTGAGCTAAACCAGATTAATTATTATTATTTTTTAGATGGCACTTGGAATAAACTCAGCGATAAATATATTTTTAATCTATAAATTGCTGAGTACCATTCAATATCCTGAATCAAAGTCATTTTATGTCATGAAAATCATATTCAAAAATCGCTTATTAAACATCTTTATTACTCTTATAGTTTTTTGTGCTTGCATGTTATCCTGCCGCGAATTAAATAATGTTTATTAATATTCAAACTTTATTCCTGTTGTAGAACTTAAATTTAAGGCGGACCTTTACTGCCAACAAACTGAGCATTCATATGATAGGCATTCGCGAATTTTGACTTTATTCAGATGACGTATTGAATTTGGTTGGCGATTCCCGAGAAAGTGACAGTTCTAGTGATTGTTTTATTCGCACGTTTGTGGATTTCAATCCCAGCTTAAGTTTAGGAAATTAAATATTTCTATAGTTAAAATTCACGCCAAATATATCTTGTTCGCGGCAAAAAGCTAAATTTCACTACCTAATTATGTTTCGCAATTTGTCAATTGCTTCCCTTGCTAACGGTTTTACACATCAAATGTAAGTCACATTCTTAGAACATTTGACACAAAATTACCAAAAGATTTGATATTTGAGTACAAACAACTTTGTTTGCGCAAATTTCAGAGGTAGACATTGTTTGCAAATATTCCTGGTTTTCTTTAGAATTTTTTTCGAAAAAAAACATTTTGTACCAACGATTAAAACCCCAAAAACTGGCGTAACAACAATTTTTTATGGATGATTTCATTAGATTATTTTTAAAAAAATTTGAACTAAAAGAAATCATTTTTTCTAACCGCCCCAAGAAGTGCGCATGGAATTGATAAATTGTTAAAAATTGTCTAGACATGTTTTGGAAAAATATATAACAGGTTAGGTAATCAGGACAAGAGAAACCTCGCGCACCTCAATGCTCAATGAATTATTACTCCCTTCCTATGAAACCTTTAAAAAAACCCAAGGATTTACAAACCAACACAAGGCAGAAGTACATAAATTTGAGTCGGCAGATCTATCAAAAAGTTGTAATAAGTCCTGGAAGAAGTGTCTTCCAAAGATCCTTTTCCAGATGTGTTAATCATCATCGCACTTATCTTAGCCTGTTGTATCCGGTTATAGCACTAACAACAGAGGATTATGATTTTTTTGTTAATCGGTGAATTTTCTCAGTTTTTTTCCAAGCTATATGGCTATATTCCACGGTTTTAAAAAATGAATTCCACCTGACAATAGCGATCTACAAAGTTTTTATAATATTTCGATGGAATAGCTTTTGGTGCCGCTTAAAAGTCAATGAAAACCCCAATATTAGCTCTTCGTATTGCCATCATTGCCAGCTATTTTCTGTTTTCCAGCTATTGTCACTGCCATAATCTAAAGAGTCTAAGGATTTCGGAATAGAACTAAGTATCCGTTTTGGAAATTTAATTGTTAATAGGTACTTCTACCTTGATGCACAGGTATATTGTTTATGCGCCATACTCGAAAAGATTAAAAGCAGATGACGTATAATCTGGTGAAGTTTAAAAATTGAGTTTTGAAGTCTGCGCATACATTCCCCTCGTATATTTCCGTTAGCTTCATAAGTAATCTTTCGGAATCCATCTCCAGTATGACGTAGCCGATTTCTATAAAAGATCTAGGGTTTTTTTTAATTGGTCCTCAGTTTCCGTTTTGTAGAAAGATTTCACTTAATGACCTTATGTTGAGGTTTCAATTGAGTTTGATACCTAGGATCACTTCCAAAAATGTTGCCACAATAGGATATACATAAACGGCCTTACTAATAATTAATCCCTAATGTCGGCTATTAGTTGACTGCCAGTTTAAATTAAAATGTACAGCATATTTGAAATGGTACCAATAAATAATTTGACCTCCACCTTTACTAGTGCGAGGACTTTTTTTCAATCTATTACATTTTCTGTCAAACTATTTGTCATTGTCATTTTCTGATATTGTTTTCATACAAAGGTACTTTGAAAAAAAAGGTGAAGAAATTAAGTAATTAAAAGTAAGTTCGCTGGAGTTCCACCACCAGTTTGTCGTTGACCGATTTTATATTCCTATATGTTCGACCTAGCACATCGCTTGTATCGATTCCGTATTTGTTTGGCAGTAAAATCGTGTCCACGTGTCCGCGACGCATAACGCACTTGCTCCCAGGCATCGAACTTTTCTTTTATTATCCGGAAATTGTTAAGTTTTCTGTCAATGATGTATACCAACGGTTCCACAAAACTTATTAATTTTTCTTCATTTCCAACATCGAATTTGCTGATCTTGGCCTCTTTATTTTATCCATTTAAATTGTTTTATTTTATTTAAATTCAAACATAATCAAAAACACAACCGCGATTAAGTCAACAGATGAAAATAAATAAATCAGCAAACCGGTTCTGTGTGTCAGGATTTTAGTTCTGTCAGTGTGAATTGTGTTGCCATTGTGCTTTAAGAGAATTAACTTTTTTCATACCTTTTAGTACTTTTAATTTTTTTTGAAACATATGTGACACTGTGCTTGATTTTGTGTAGAAAACAAATGTTGCAACATATGCGGGAGGTCTACCAGAAGTTCTGATCGCATTGAGTATGTTAAGAAATATATGGCAAAATTTGAAACCCATTAAAAACGGAAAATGTACACACTTCGAATTACTTCGATAGGTATACCTTTTGTTAAACACTTATTTGTACAAAAGGAAACTATTTAAACTTGTTACAATTTGTATCCTTTTCCTGCGCTAATTGAACTACATATTTCTTTATGCTTTGCATTTTTCATTTACATTTTTATTTGATAAAGCCGAACAACAAAAATCGTACCTAAATGCTCCGACTAACACTATTTACTCCAAAATATATTACTATACGTTTATTTTATACAAAAATAAATGAATGCACGGCAACATTCCTTTGCAGGATGAATTATGACAGAATGAAAATTAGAGTTAAAGTAAGACTTAAACATGGCTTTCTGCCCATTAACATTTAACCCTACAGTTAACGATTATCCGACAACTAAATTTGTTTATTGGTACAGGGATTTAAGAAAGTGTATATACTTTAAGTTAACTGCCCGACTAAATTTGATTATTCGTACCGCCGATATAATAATATGATATAATTAATGGTGGTAAAAGTCAAATGTAAAAGGAAAAACAGTCCAAGTCGACTTATGTCGAGGTCCAATTGTACCACCCGAGAATACCTAAACATGCCATAAGCCACCACCAAATCTTAAACATAAAACGTGTCACTTAAAAAATGAAATTAAATGACTTGACCTATTTTTCTTTGTGACCTATCGCCGGAGTGATAGAAAATGCCATAAATCGAGCCCGAATGCTTGTCTATTCAGGCGGTGGTCACTTAGCAGATATAATTTTCTAAACTTAATACAGTAGATGACGGTTATAAGAAAATCTTTTGAGAAAAACACGCTTATAAGACACACACTCTAATACACCATTCACCCTAGAAAGCGTTTATAAGAAAAACACTGATATAAGAAAAAAATTCTCTGGATTTTTGGACTATCTTAAATCCGTCATCTACTGATAACCAAATGGATCCAAAAGCAGAACCAATAATTTTATACATAAAAAAAATTAGAGCCAAAAATACTCGGGTGACAACTTTTGCGACATGTTTTATTAAGAAAAGTGTCCACAATTAAAGGTTTTTTTTAAATTCTTTTACCTTCTTATAGGTAGCACGGTATTTTTCAAGTTAACCGCCAGCTCAGAGCTCTTAGTTTAGGTATTAACCATCGAAAATGTACTTCCCTTTAGTAGTCAAGAGTAGAAGAGAGTTTTCATGTCGCTAGCAGTTTTTAATCTAGTTCTTTGAATCTAGAGAAGAGCGAGAGAAGAATTTTGTCTAAACCAATAACAGAGTAGGGTATACTACGCTGCTACTTACTGATCTATTGCACCCTCGCTTTATAGTTCTACCACGAATTAGATTTGAGAATCTAAACCTTACCTTACCTAAGAAAGAGTAATGGGTCAATTGCAGTTGGTATTTTCACAAATACTTGACGTGCGAAATATTGCCAAGCGAAATAATGCCAAATTTTAAACAAGGTGCCTTTGACAACAGTACCTTGATGACCCGCTAAGCGGGATTAAGAGATTTCAACCCTATTTCTGAAGGCGGTTCGATTTTGGAATGGAAATAATGCTAATTTTTTAGAATTTGGCTTTATTTCGTTTGGCGTTATTTTACGTCGCCGTGGGTCAGTGCTTCACAGGTTTGTAGTTTTTTACCCTATTCTGATAAACCTATCTTACAGAGGTGTTGCTTAAGTTTACAATGCCCCGCAAGAAACCAACTTAGAACCTGTTGGTTATTCCCGCTTAGACTGATTCAAGCTTTGAATATTTTAAAGTTGTAGTTGCCGTAGAGGTTCTTAACTTGTGTCAAACCTTATATGTCCCGCAACATCCAAGGCAGAATGGTAATAGACCTATGAAAGGTTCCGCTACCCTTTGTCTTGCTTGCTCTATTGCACATCTGCATAGTAAATAAGTATTCTCCAGACGTTTCACCTGTGGGCCTCACCGCACCGCTCCGACATCAACAAAATCTGCAAGCCTCCAGGTTTCGTATCACTGAGGAAATCAAATGCTGGTTTTGCTGCTTTGACGCAGTTGGTAGGGTCCATCCTTTGAACATGGCAATACCAACTGAGGCGGTCGTGTTCAAATTTTTTCGAGATGGGTTCTTTGCAGTGCAGGGTTTGCTCGGATTTTGGAACATCTTACTCGATCAAGTTTTATTCCAGTTTCCTACTGTCATGCGAATCATATTCATCTCAGCTGCTGTCAACATTTTGATCATTGTCCAACGCTGTGAACCACATGTGAGCGCCTGACGCACAATTGCTGTGTAGAGACGATATTTTTATTGCTTATTTGCGGTTGGTATCAATGGCGCTTATTTTTTTCGTAGTGCTCAGTCCAGGCGCAGACATTTCTACAGAGCTAAAAATGAGTGCTAGTAATACGCACATATAGATAACCGGTGATAAGCTCGCTCCATTTTGTATCCAGCCAACTTCACGGCGTTAGTTTGGACAAAAAAGAACTCTAGCAGATCGAATTTAATATTGAATAAGCAAACAAATAATTAATTCGCATAATTGACACATTTTGTGCTAAAACAAAACTTCTTGTTATTGTCTACGAATGTGTTAATTTTTTAATTCTAAAACAAATAAAAATGAATCAGACTAGTTCCTCCATTCAGCTGCTTCCAACTTACGCTTAGAAAATAAGTGGTTATCGTAAGTTTGCCGTCGGCATACGACAAGTGCCTATTTCAAGAGCCCATCTTATTATTGACCCAAAGAAAAACGCGCAAACATATAAATGCAAACGAAAAATAATCACCAAGCCCCACGTACCATATAACAGCATCCAAAGTATCGCTCATAAATACATACTTAATAAGATACGGGATAATTCTTCCTCACATTAACTAGACAAGAAATTGCACTAAAGATCCCCACTAAGTGGCCGTTCCAAGTGGGAAGTGGCTGACATAAAATGCATCAACAGCCATCAAATGCGATGCGTCTTCAAGTTCAAGCCGTGTTCGACAGAGGAGAGTGCTGCTCGTGGTTCAACTAGAATCTATCAGATCAATTTGGAACACAGAATCTAAATTTATGATAGCCAATTAGAATTGTCTATAATGGCCACGGCAATAGGAGCGCAACAACAAGTATAAATTACTAACAGAGGACGGAGGAGACGCGCACCGCAACTGAAGGTCCGTGTAATGTAACGTAAGTGTGCGCGCACAGCCACTCCTCACCGTGCTCCGCATGCAACGTATAAATGGAGATGAATCCGGTCTACACATTGGCGAGTTGTGCCCACCTTCGAAAAAAATTGACAGCCTGTTTTCCATATTCTGAATTGGATCGCGGAGCGCCGCCACCGCCGGCACGGCCGGCCGCCGTGCGGCACATGATTAAGCAAAAGCGATATATACGCCCACCCGCACTTGCATGTGGATGTGATCGCTTTGCTCATTTTAGGGGAAATACGCGCAGTGTTGGTTTCATTTTTCCGTCTTGAGAGTTTTATAGATTTAGCCGACGGGATTCTCACGTCAAATGGAAGTTATATGGAGTTTTTATTGGTCTGTAAATATTGTGTAAGGCTTAATTAAGGAGCTAACAATGTTGCCTGCAGTTTAAAGGAGGAATGATTTAGTGGCAAAAAATTGCAATTTGGATTGTATCTATACATTTCTCGGAATCAAGAAGGAGGGAGGCAAATCAAATTTGTCGGTTTTGTGGATATTTAAGTCATGAGAACGCCATGATTGGTCTTCTCGACACAAAATCAAGGACTTTTTGCATATAAATAAATTGTGAAGTTCAGCTAAATTGAAAGGCAGATCCCGAAGAAAGCAAATTAACAAAAGAAAAGACAAGTAAAACTGGCTGAAAGCAATCTCAAATTGTAGAGTTTCAGACCCTAAATGCATCTCTCAATATCGACCGCTTTGCAGGTGACTTATTTCTTATGTCTTGACAACGAAATAAACAAAACTAATTACAAAAATATAAGGAAGGACTACTGTCCGCTTGGGGCGGATAGGTACCTATCCGCTATCCCTATCTGGCCCAAGATAAAGGCATACAGAACACGATGGATAAAGTTTCATTTCATTTCCCATGAAATTCGTTACAATTTTTAAATTAAAACAATTTTTTGAAAGAATTGAGAGCGAGGAAGCAACTTGACAACCTGCTTAAAAGCCACAGTGAGGTATGAGAAAAACGGTGGAAACCGCGGCTGAAATACTTATTGTTAATATTTTGCCTATAATCTCGGTTTTCATTTTGGTGGAAACGTAGCATTAGTTTAGGGAAAATATGACTAAAGAAGGGGTAGATGGTAATGGAGATTCGATTTAGATTTAAATGCTTGCAACCTGTAAACTTAAGTAGCTAGCAAGAAAAACAAAGGGTCTCGCCTTAACGCCTAGTTTTTAGTCAAACTTTATTTGATATTTCTTTGTTTCAAAGTTTGACAAATTCGACCATGGAGAGGCACACAATTGAGCAGTGCGTTAAGCCTTTTACGAAAATAGACGTTCAAATTAGAATCCATTTCGTACACCTAGCAATTTTTTTGGTTCACCATAATCGACCAAATTTCAGCTAACTGGGTCTGTAGGACCCATGCTCGTCATTCGATCTGCTGTTGTTCGCGATAGTGTGACAGAAGAGCCATCAACCTCGACTCGTCGTCGTGCCCAACAGTTACCGTGAATGGCGTTCGCTATCGCGAGATAATTACGGACTTCTTGTGGCCAGAAATTGAGGATATGGCCCTGGACGATATGTGTTTCCAATTGGAAAGTGCCACTTGCCACACAGTCAACGAAACAATGGCTCTTTGCGAGAGAATTTCAATGGCCGTGTTATCGCCATTTCTTTGGGGATATTTAAAAGAAAAAAGAGAACAATTCCAAAAGCTAAAGAATGAGATAATTCGGCACATTAACGACATTGGACCTCAATTATGTCTCAAAGTGATTGAAAAAATAAACCATTGGATAGAGGTAAGCCACCGAAGCCGTGGCGAGCATTTGGCCGATATTTTTTTTTACTTATAATTGTCATAGATCCTTTTATCATAATAAAAAATATTAAGATAAGTCTCTGAAAACTTTTTGTAACGTGTGCGTTGGACCACCCTTTATATAATTTAGTGGAAACTGATGTGCATTCCTCGCATGACTGGATCACTGTAACATCAATTTAAGTTGTAAAATATAAAAAAAAAAAACAAAACGAAAAAATAAAGGAAATACTGCTAAACTCAGGCCAGTGATGTGGGAGGGTTGTTGTCCCTAATATTCTAATTCTAAGAGATATGGCCTGGGAATCAACTATTTGGTACATAAATAATTGGAAGTTTTTAAAAAAATGGAAAAGTAGTAAATTTTGGGAGCTTAAAGCCCAGATATATACTTTTGGCACGAATGAAAAACCAACAATTTCATCCCTAATTCGATCGGAAAATTAGAAATCAGACATTCGCAAGAAAGTGGCAGTGAATAATAGCTTTGTGTGGTATTAGGAAGGGTTAAGATTAGGAACTAATAATATTTTAGGAACTATTTTTGAATTTAATAGCACAAAATTTTGTTATAAATTCAGACAGTGATCCACCCATCGGAACGTTCTTCAAATATATAATTTTAAGAGTTTTGAATTTAATAGCACACAATTTTGTTACGCGGACTTGCGTGGAGTCTTTGTTAAATGTGAGAATATTATACTTCACTCCTTGGGTCTACATGCGTCTGTTTTCCAAGCGAAGGGTTCCACCATCCTTGAGCTACATTTTGACATTGGTGAGCTGGATGGCACAGCGAAATACTTCCTCTATAATCGTTCTGCCTTTGCTCGCATCAGGTTGAGGATTTTCGGAGCAAACATGGTGAGTGCCGAACATATAAGCTCTTCGTCACTGAAGCTCTTTCTCATCTTTCTTCGGAAGACCTTTCTATAGCAAGTTCTTTCTAATTGCAGTTAGTTTTTAAGCACAACTTCGGGCATATGACCAACACGGATGAATCTGATGAATGTCATCATCGGAGAGACAACGATTTCTACCCCTTTTTCAAGCACGTCCTTAACAACACGAATAATGTCGACTTATACTTTATGTTTACTAACTTTACGTATCTCCAATAAAAATAATGAAGAGAAAAGCCATAAGATCTTGGAATTACAGGGTAACAAGGCGAAAAATGACACCGAGAGTTTGCAACCTGACAATTGGTTAGACGTGGATGACTGTCTTAAGTTAGAACTAACACCCTTTATATGGTGCGACAATCGACAGGCAAAACTAGTTGGATTCGATAATATGCGGAGCTCAGCTGGCAGAGCTGTAAAGAATGCAGTTAATTAAGTATTGCAAATGACTTTAACTGAAAAATTGCATTTTTAGCATTCACGACTTGTAAGTTAATACAAGTAGTCAATTGACTGCAAGTTAAAAGACTGCAGTACTTGACTGCTTGCATTCCTAAAGTCAGCTGTAAGTCTCCTATATTTTTTAATTCTTTTTTGCAGTCAGTAAGTCTTTTGACTGCATTCATTTAGCTGTAACTCTTTTAACGGCTTTTAAGTCATTTGACTGCCTGTAAGTCTTTTCACCTTAAAACTTTACTCAACCAAAATAATGAATTAATTTATAACTCTGTCAGCTGGAACCCAGACTTTTACCCAGATTTTTATTTGACTTCTTTAAAAGGGCATTTGCCGCTCAATTATCGCACAAATACTATTGCTTTTCATTCATTTTCATTCCATAGAAAAGTTTATCGTGACATCGCCAATAAGTTTTTAGATGCTTTGAAAGCAGGCAATACCAACTCCAAATCTGGCCAACTCGACATTAATTCTCAATTAAAGGTTGGTTTTTTGAATAGAGATAAAACTGACATTTTGTGGTCAAATCTGGCAACTTTAATGTCAATTATATTCAGCTTGGTTTGCCATTTCATCATGAGCAGGTTGACAAATGAATAACGCTTGCAAATCGTGCAAATTTATTTCGAAAATAATGGTTCAGTTCGCGAAGTTTACCGCAAAATTTTGTTCAGTGATGAGGCTCATTTTGGGTTGAATGGCTACGTCAACAAGCAAAATTGCCGCATTTGGAGTGAAGAGAATCCACATGTGACCCTTGAAACGCCATTACATCCAAAAAAAACTGACTGTTTGGTGTACTCTATGGGCCCAATGACTGGGCCATATTTCTTCCGAAATGATGCTGGAGAGTTAGTTACCGTTAATGGAGACCGGTATAGAGCCATGATAACCGACTATTTTGTTGCCGAATTGGATGGCATGATGAGATGTGGTTCCAACAAGACGGCGTTACATGCCACACAGCGCGCGTCACAATCGATTTATTGAAGGAAACATTCGATGAGCGCATTATTTCGCGGAGTGGTCCTGTCAATTGGCCACCAAGATCGTGTGCTTTGACACCATTGGATTATTTTCTTTGGGGATATGTGAAGTCGCTTGCCGACGACCAACTAAACAGAAACGTTAGGGGACTTGGAAGCCAACATTCGTGGCGTTATTGCCGACATACAGCCCCAAATGCTTGAAAAAGTGGTTGATAATTGGACCTCTAGACATGCCACATGCCCGAAATCATATTTAAAGATTAATGGCATAAAATCATCCTTCCAATAAAGCCAAATTGATGGACATTAAAACGATTTTCTTGTGTTTGATTTTAATTTGAAGTTGTATACCTCTAAAAAAAACACCCTGTATAGAACTAATCTATAAGAAAAACTCATTTTTTTTTATCTTTAAAAATCATTAAAGGTCTGTGGAGAAGCGCTTATCCCGAGCAAAACAACGAAGTTGTATGAACGGAACTTACCGCCTGCTCAAATAGAGTCGGATACCCGAATATCGGGCACCCAATGTTTGATTCGCAGTAAATTAAAATTTGGTTAATTTTAAAAAGTATCTACAGGTTTCGGATAAATCATCGTTTAATTGGGGTGAACAAGGAGCTCTTTCCAAATTCTGGTTGGCTAATCTTTTTTTTTACGCTACCGGTGATCTTTAATACAAACATGCGGGACAGCATTTATATGTTTAATGTGTTGCTAAGCTAACTTGGATATTAAAATTGCATATATTTAATGTGAGCCTTCTAGAACAAGCTCTATTGGCAAAGGAATTCCGTAAAATTAAGAGAAGCCGCCCCTGATATCTATTTCGACACATTCGACACCACGAACACGAACTTTAGAATGCCAACTATTTATTGTCCGATGATGGAGAACATCAACTTATAACAAAAATGTGCCAGCAGTTGAATATTAGCCGCACTGCCCTGATAAGAATTCTGCAAAAAGTTCAATCACCTTTAGCAACATGGCCATAAACTTAGTTTTTGCTTTTCTGTTTGCGTTTTGGGCTTTGTAGCAGCCAGATTATGACGCTGATTCTCTTAAAAATACCTTTCACATGAATCATTTAATTTGCTACTGACAAAACTGTGATATTTGGTCATTTGGGAGAACTCAGAGAAAGCACACCAAGCCATGCACCTACTATGCCCCGACGGCATTGCTAGTCCAGTTTTATTTAAAATTGATAGCAGCGTTCCGGTCGGGCTACAATCGATCTTTTAGGTTTAAAGTTCAATAAATGTATAATCAGCTATTTCGGTGGCGTCACTCGGTCTGTGCGGAGCACCAGCAAAACGCCTATAGACTTATATTAAGGGGAAGATTAAAATGACGCGTACTTAACATTTCAGGGAATTGAACCTATTCGAGAAATATGTACCACGTACCACGTACCACGCCTACAAAAACTTAAATATTGTACTAAGTGTTCATAGTATCATAGTATAGATGTACAAAAAAAACTCACCATGAAAACCATTAAATTGTAAAACAACAAACGAAATTTTGATCGCCTCCAGTTGCTGGTGCATTCGCAATCACTATCACCATCGGTGGTTCACATTCAATGCGCATTACTTCCGATGAAATGAAAAGGGTTACCAGGGTGTCAGGTTGTCAGGTTGTCAGGTTGTCAACACACAAAACCGCGACCCCAAAACTAAATCAACAAACCGGAAACCAAAATATCACTGCAACACGCAAAAACTTTTATTCAGCACCAATAATTGCGACTCGCTCACTTTTCTTTCACAAACAAACACAAACCACCACAAATCACACTATGATGTATTCAATTCGGAAAGAACCACACACAAAAAAAAAAAAATCAGAACAAACAAAAAGAACAGCAGTCGATAAATTTGAAAACAAAAAAATAAAAAATTTAACACAATCTCAAGAACAGCGACAACCCGCCGTCAACAATGTAAGACGCGGACGAACAACTGCTGCTGATGACGATGCTGATAAAACTTATCACATGCAGCATACACCGTTTATCTTTTATCTGTCGCTTGTCGATAGGAGCCGCCGCAAAGTGCTACAAGCAAGCACGCATACCGTACCAGCAAAAGTTCTTATGCAATTAATAATAATATATTGGTAGGTGTAGGTATCTAGCATTGCCCTTTCAACTGTGCTGACTGACAACCGACTTGTTTGTGGTGGCTGATCACTCACTAAAGTAGTAGGTACCGCGCTGTAATGACATAACAAGCGCACGCGATCGTTTTGTTTGTTTGTTTTTGTTGTTTTTGTTGTTGTTTTTTTTTGCGCTCTGCACACATGCAAATTGCAACAATTTAATTATACGCGGGCGGGAACTTCCATATACTATGTAAATCTAATTTCAGACTGAGCAGCAGCACTGGGATGGTCAGGTTTTAGGGACTGCTGCATATCCGGCACTTGAATTTTGCTCTCACTCGCTCTGTTCGAATGGGGGAAAATGCATTGACATTAGTCCAATTGGAAATATCCGGCTACGAAGACCGAAGACCGTTTAGTTGTGGTGCCCACACCCCATTGTGTCGAACAAAAGACCAAACTAAAAACAACAGTAAGTGACCTTGTGTTGATGTTTTTTTTTTCCGTTTTACCCAACGCAAATATCCACAGTTCATTTATCAACGAGTGCACAGTACACACACACAAACAATTACAAAAAAAAATCAAAAGCACCTGTCAGAATCAGAACTGATGCGACACAGGTGTCAAAATAGTACACACATACACGCAGTTTTACTCCAACAACATACGGCGTGCGTTCAAGTGCAACGATGACTTAAAAAAAAAAACACCGTAAACAGTTGATCGTCATCTTTCTGAGTCATGCCCACCACCATCGATTAAAACGGTTAAAAGCGCGTATGAGATAAAAGTTTCGTGGTCAAAAAAACACGTGAAAAGAAGATGAATAAAATAAAAATGAACTTATCAAAAAAAAAACAAAAAAAAAAACAAAGAAAAAAAATCGAAACGAGAAATCAAAGCGAAAACCGAACGCACGTTATGCCGCCTCACGGGACAGCTCAGTACTGCCTCTACCCGGGTTCCGGTCGAAGTTGTCTACCCCCAGTCGAGTTTTATCTTTTAAGTTACACCAGTTAACCAGCCAACAACACAGCAGCCAACCAAACAGCCACCCAACATTCAACAAAACTTCAGATTGTTTACCTATTCTGTGGATTGTGGTGGAGGCACCAGGCAAGCAGCACCTATCGTGGCGGCAACCCAAACACAGCAACAACAATAAGAGCAGCACAACACTGCACCATCAACATCATTATAAAGTGCTGTCGCTGTGCTGCGGCTTAAGAGAAAGGTGCAACAGATGAAAAGAGTATTTTTTTTCAATTAGACGGGCTCCACCATAGGTTTGACTTTGGCTTTGGCCGCGTTGGTGAAATCTGAAATCTGAAATGTTATTGTTGGTATTGGAGTATTATCGTGGTGGTCGCTCTCTTTTGGCGCCGTGTCGTGCCGGTGTAGACATAACAGTAAACAAAACGTTTTGTTTGTAGGCTTTCTGCTCACGCGCTGACATTTATGTGTGTGTGTGTGTGTGTATCTGAATAATAGAAGATATATGGCAAAGTGAAAGCTTCGCAAAATAAGAGCTTTTAACAACAGGTGACGACGATTACGAATACGATACGATGACGACTGACGACTGATGGTGACGAAGTGAAGGTGAGCCTCATCGGAAAAGCATAGAGATAAAGTTCGCAAGGATAATTATGTTTACAGTTTACATTTGGTATACGACGAGTACGTGCTACTTCCGGATATGAGGTCGGCGATACTTCCCATAAATTGTAATCCTCGGGTTGCTCGTTTCAAGCGGCGTCATGACATGGATAAATTAGGCATACAAAAGCGAGCAATGCTAACCAAGTATTGGTAACAAAAATTCAAATGCTGACCTATTTTCAACTGAACGAGGAAACCTTCAAAAGATGAGTCACAATTGGTGTTGGTTGCTGCTTGAAGGCATGGGTAAATCACCGATGAAGACTGTTCAGAACGGTCAGAACGGACCGTTCAACCAGAACGACGAAAGCCAATACTTACTGGGGAAAAATGATGGTGCTAGGAACATCATCACCAAAGTAGCTCCTGTCTACCCGGAGGGTCTACCTTTGAAAAGCTATTAAAAAGTCAGAAAATGAACGCTCACGATGATTTAAAGCTATTGTGATTGTTATTCCGCTACGTTAAATGGATGTGCATCATTCTCGCAAACAACTCGCCCTTTTAGATGCCCACCTATTCTCTGACTTAGTTTAATCAAGACTTCGCAGTTGTAGCTTTCACGTTCGCTTTAACGAGTCAGTTTAATAGATAAATGTTTGGATATTTATAGTTCTTGTTCAAATCACGGGAAAATTATGATCTAACCTGGGATCGACAGCTTCATGGATGTACCTTGCCATTATTGGTTATTGTGTTATTGATGTATTTATTTATTTTTTAGCAAAATTAAAAGTTTTATCATAAATTACTGAACAATTCATCAAGTAAAACTTATTGCAAGCATCAACTCCTACTCATCAACTCCTACTACTCACCTCCGCGTTGGTGACTAGTACCCCGAATGGAGATAACCAATCGCTGGGAAAGGTCGTTGCTGGCAGCAGACGAGAGAGAGGGGAAGAAGTGGCAGCTCTTCTGTTTCTGGACGGCGGCGGTGAAATTTTTACGATGGATCAACGGCGGCACTGATGATGCTGCTTCGCCATTTGAATCCAAGATCTGTAGGAATCTCTCTCACATCCCCGAAGTGGGTAATCGGCCCGATATTCCATGGTCAAAACCAGGGCCTGGCCCTCAAGGTTGGGAGTGTGTCGGTGGGGAAGCTTCCCGACCACGTTTTGTAATGAGTTGTAAGAGAGACAGGGATAGCCTCGGATTACTATATCCAGAAAACGGCAACCAGACTTAAGAGTATTTATCTTGGGTATGTCCTCTCGCATTACAAGGCACTCATTACAGCGATCCAGGAGATACGATGGATTGGATCAGGAATTTTGAAATGACAGAATTGCGACATAAATTACTGCTGTCACAAAAGGTCAAAAGTTATTGACTTCAAGCCTGTAAGTGATCGCCTGGTAGTAATCCTTTCTTAAATATTAGCCTAATATATGCATACGACCCTACCAGCGAAACTGAGGACCCTAGCAAGGAGAAATTGTCTGACCTCCTGGACAGAGTTTACAAAGCATGACCAAATAACAATGTCTAAGTCGTGCTAGGACGGTAAGGGGTTAGTTGGTAAGCACAGCCTCCACGAAACGACAACAGATAACATCTAACGACTTATTGACTTTCCAGCTTGTAATACGGTGGTAAGTAGCTCTACGTTTCTAGGGTTATGTATCCACACAGCAACCTAGCGCTCTCCAGACAGTCGAAATGTAAACCCAAACGACCATATGTTAATCGATGCAAGGCGTGCATTTAACATCTTGGAGGGGGGGCAAGCAACTCTGACCACTTTTCTTTTGCTGCCCAGTTTAGGCCTCGACTGTTTCACGAGAAGATGCTATGAACTGTCCAGAAGAAGAAATTCCAAGTTGGACCCCTTAGCACACGTGGAGCTGGAATAGGCAGAGCCTACAAAGAACGCCCGAGTGAAAAGATCTCCACTGCTCCTGAGTAAAAGCCCAGCAAAAGAAGAGTAACAAGCCAGTGGAAATAGATCCTGCACAGAAAAAATATAGTAAGCAGACTATCCCAGCTAAAGGTGTCGATCGCGATCGAAACAACATCCTGAGGTTTAATAAGAAAGCCAAGCCACTGGCTCCTGGCTTTAAGACCGGAACGAAGGCTCTGCGAAACAAATAGTCACCCACGCACAGGAAGTAGTAGATCTATTTAAGCAGCATTTCCAGCAGCTTCTAAACGGGCCTCATGTAGAGGTAGTGATGGGGGAAGTAGTGAACCCACGTTCAGTTAATGAAGAACTAGTTCTGCTACGCAGTTGGTTGGTTGGCTTAGCTTAGCTATAAAAAATCTTAAGAACAACGAGGGCGCCGGTATGTATGGTCTACCTGCAGAGCTTTTCAAATACGGGTTGGAATTTTTTGGGTTTTGGTAGGACGCATGCACCAAATCATCAATAAAGTTTGAGTGGAGGAAAGCAAGCCCGATGACTGGACCATTAGCACATCGGGCGATCATATGTATTGCAAGAACAATCGAGGCATATTCGTGCTAAATGTCGTATATAAGATCATATCATAATCGCACGTATTTGTCCGATCCTGAGTTCGATCCTGAAAAAATCAACAAATTACAAGTCAAAACACCATCTTTCCATCGATTTTTGTCGCATTAATCTTATCAGAAGCTCTGCATGGCAATGGACTGATTCGGCATATTGGCAAAACGTATCCAACTGTGTCGCGTAAGCTTATCTGAACTCTTACAAAAATGCAGCGAAATCGATGCGCAATTATGTGAAGAAAGTGCTCAGGGCAGGTGTCAACACGAAAGGCACTATGTCCAACAGATCGTACGGCTAGTAAAGAACAGTCGAAGTAAGTTGGTGGTGAACGACGACATGACTATATATATAATGATATCAACAAACAAACAAGCACCTGTGCACCGACTAGGACAAAATGTCACTATTGACAGCAGCAACTTCGAGGTAATTAAGGAGTTCATCTATCTCGGAATAAGCATCAACTTAACGATTGAAAACTTAGTGGAAAGCCGACAAAAGAACTACCTACCCTAAAAAACCGCTTTGGTGAAGCAAATGGGTTCAAACTTCCTAACTCGAAGGACAAAGTTTATGCTCTATAGAACCCTTATCCAGTTCTGTTATACGGCGCGTTTAATACAGGCTTCCTCCAGATAGTGCATTCCATGTTGACATCTGCCCTGCGAACTATCTGAGTGTTTTTAAGGATGGATCAGTTTTGACGGACTTCCGAATATGGTCATCGCCATTAAGAGCTCCTGACGATAAATGCTATCATATGCGGCTTACAAGTTGATGAAACGACTTGAGATTCGCTGGTCTACGGTCAATCTGCCTGGCCGGAAACCTACAATTTAACAACCTTCTTTTCAAGGTGAACTCCAAGTGCTAGATTTGTTTTTTTTTTTTTGTAGATAAACGGAACATTTTTTGCGATAATAGTCATTTAGTTCATCCTTTGCCATCCTTTCATAATTTAATTACCTTTTTTTATTTGAATGGTACACTGGTTCTTGTGTGACAGTTCTATGTTCTATAAGCGCTAAATGTGTTATGAACATTAATTACAATTAAATTAAAAACAAGAAGGCTTTCACTGTTCATCACAATGTGGAATTCGTATAAAGCACATATTTTGTTGTATACCTCAAAATGATACCTTAGAAAACCTTAGAAAAACTGTTTTAGCATTTTCGTCTTGCAGATGTTTTAGGAAATTAACGCTCACCACGAAAACAGAATATACACAGCACAGCATTGTATTGTGGTAATATTTGATAGCATGTAAGGAACAAAAAGGGCCTTCATAAATAAGTCTTACTTTGACATGTAGTAAGTTTGTAAGTTGGTAAAACCATTTTTTTAACTCTAAGCACCTTAATTAACGCGTTAACGACCCATAAAGGACCTTAGGTACAGCTTCCCCAATTATTCAAAAAATCCTACAGCTTTTAAACTGGAAGTTAAAAGCCGAATACCTTGAAATAAACCCCCAAACTCTTATTACAAACTCACCTTATCAAGGGATGTACTTGGATTGTTAGTATAATTAAATTGCAACTGTTCCAAAAGTGATTACAGAAAATAAAACAAACCCAGACATTAGATAATCTATGTCCCTCAAATCCCCTGAAGGTGAAAAAAAATGCAATTACATTGCAGAAGCTTTAAACCATAATTCCAGCGTTCCTAATTTTATTTGCTGCCTAGAATGCTGCTATATCCTAAAAGTCCAACGCAAAGTTAAGGTTGTTTCATTTGCAAGGCACGGATATCTAGAAAATCTAGAAGGATTTCAGACCAATAAGTCTAATATCCTTTGCCTTTGCCTACACCTATAAATTTGTTCGCTGATAAATTTGATAAATTAAGGAAATTGAACTGAATGAATGACATTTAAAAAAATTCTAAAATTGTTGGCCTTACTTAAAAATTTTGAATGGATAATTTGTTAAGAAGGTAAAAAAAGTTTATTTAACCATTTCGGGACTCTAGGGAGTATGTTCGAAATTTCAGCTTCCGAGCTCAAAATTAAAGGCCATTAATCTGCTGAATGCTTTTAAAGAAACGCAAAATATGAAACAACACAACGCTTAAGAGAGAGCGAAAACTTTATTAACCAGCTACAGAAATAACTGGGTGCAGTTGTTTAGTGGTTAAGAGCGTTGGGACCACTAAGCGAGAGGTCGCTGGTTCCACCTGAAATCTTTATTTGCTGTCCCACCTCTTGCGATTGTCTGACAAACATCTAAGGGTAAGAACTGTAATGAAAAGCTTCTCAAAATATACCGTTCGGAATCGGTATTAAACTGTTGGTTTCTTCCATTCGTGTCCTTAGAGAAGCTATGCTTTGGAACCTGCATGGGCCGTTTACGCCTGATATTTATTTTACAGAAATAACTGCTATAAAATAGAAAGCGGTTCTAGACATTCAAGCTGCATTCAACAGTGTTACAACATCCGCAGTAAAAAGAACATGGCAGAATTCGAGCATTGACCGAACTCTTACCAACGCCCTCGCAGATGGATATAAAGTCTGAGCTCACCATTGTCGTTCTTGGATCACTATCCAAATCTCATCTTTGCTGTGTTCCTGAGCACTGAAGAACTAGCAAAATAGTCCCAACCAGCTACGTATATTTATCCCAGTTGGTATTTCTGTGATTCCTAAAGGTGCGATCCAATCTTGTCATCCGGATGACATCTTGACGTCACTATGACGTAGAATTTGTACTAAAGTTTGTCATTCACTACAAATTCTACGTAATTGTGACGTCAGGATGTCATCCGGATGACCGTCCGATCGCACCTTAAGTGTTATATGTTTAAACGCTTAGTCGCATTCATTATCGATTTTAGCGCAATTTATTCCATAAGAAAACCCGACCACTTCAGTTTTCATTAGGTGTCTTCGCTATGTTTTCGCTTTCTGAAAATTCCTCCCCAATGATTGACTGGCCTCTGGCCCAATAACCCCTATATTAAATTTAGGCGACCTTCTCTTAGCCACTTTGCCCAAAAAACTGTGCCCAATCATTTATTCTCCCCGCAGAAGGTCATAACTAGTCCATTTAGTTTCCACTCTTTCACGAGATCCAATCAGAACGAAAACAGTCCGAAACAACAATCCACATCTGCATCTTTCTGCTGCCCACACTTTGTGTTCTCCTATCCGAATCCAAAATACCCATCACGACTAAAGAAAAAGTCAATGTGATTAGTCACGACCTTTTATGGAATTCACATAGCTCTTCGTTTGCATGGTACAGTACAGCGATACATGGCTGCGTGTTTTGATTTCCACAAGAAGAATCCACCGAGCGAAAGAGAGAGAACGAGATCAAAAGAGAGAGATCCTTTACTTTGTCTATTTGCGTACCGTCATTTCCATGTAAATCAGTAGCTATCATCTTAAAACTGCAACGACAACAACGACGTCGTCGACGACGACGACTACGGGACATGGACATGGTCAGAATGGTTCCCATAACCCATTTCCACTTCGCGCTCGCCACAGACGTCACTCAAGCAACGGCAATCCGACTCCCGCATTACATATCGCTGAGGGATGCATAATAGGCCTATGCAGATACGCGAATCGCCAGGGAATAACCACCAATCTGTGTGCCAATTGAACACACATCGATCCCAGAGCAGCGACTCACAACACACAAAACACGGAGCGAAAGCGATTTAATTGATTGATAACGTCATTTTGCGGTGGCGTAGATACCATTGACTGCATCTTGTCAGTTGTAATGGCAGGTTGATCTCTGTCTAGCGCTGGTCCTCGATTTTGTCGCCGCATCTAACTGTGGACACGAAATCAATTTCGCATCTCGTCGTCGAATGTAAACGCAACTGTTTTTATCGTCCGTCTGTACCGCCCGCACCACCATCATCATCATCATCATCGTCGTTGTTGTCGTCGTGGCTTTCCGTCGGTCGCACTGGTCGCATGTGGGAGATGTTGCGAGAGAACGGGCGCGCGCGCGCGCATATACGTACCAACATTTTGATCCAATTCCGTGAGGCGATCTCCGCTTTAGGATCTGCCAGGCAAAAAACTCGTTCGTGATTTTCAGTTTTCAGTTTTCTCCCAAGAAGACCAGGCCAGGACTATCACTATCTGGTGGCATAGAAAAACTTTAATTTTAATTGAAGCGGAGCACTTTCGTGGTTCCCACGCCTGATGCAAGTGTGCGAGCGTCGTCCATATCGCGCTATACACGTGTGTGTGTATCTGTTGTAATGAAGTTATGAATCGCGAAATGCAGTCCGCACGTGGGAAGCTCCCAGCATCGCATAAATCTTTCGCATTAGGAAAGCAGAAAGAGTGGCTGAGTTGTTGGCACAACTCGCTTAATTTGCAAGACCTTTGACTTGCAGTTGCAGTAGCAGTTGCAGTTGCATACCCATACAGTTGCACAACTGCAAAACATCGATATGTACCTACGTGCCCAGACTCCGGGACTACAATCCCATTCAGTAGGTAAAAGTTTCTAATTGCAAATGTCAACACCAAATATACCCTCTCCTCTGCCTACCTACATGTACATCCCATTCCAGTTTTTCGGTTAAAAGCAATATTGGCAGTCAAATTATGCAAAAACCAACAGAAGGACGAACCGAGTACGAAATTTGGGATTTCCTTCAGCAAATGGAAGTTAATTAACCGTCAGCTAACTTTTTGGATTTTGTTTGAAAACTTTTAAGGTTACTTTTTAGAGAAAAGTTCTAATACCTACATATAACTAACATTTAGGCAAAGTGGGTTCGGATGTTATATTCATTAGAAGATAGCATTAGGTCTGGGTTGGTTGGTTCTTCTCTGCTATCAATTTAATTCCACAAGAACCGTATACACCTACAGCTACCACAGAAACAGAAACAGAAACAGATAATAATTATTTGCTCGCATTAAGAGAAAGCGACTCTGCTACAAGTTCTCTGAGTCTCCAATATCGGTTAAGAGAATGCCATTGAGCTTTTGCATAAAACGTAAGCTTTTGCGAAAGTTGAGGTATTAGTGGTATAGTTTTAGGCAATAAACTATTTTTGTAGCCGAACGATTTTGGGGTGAAAATAAATAAGTTATTGTTGCGAATTTTTATGCGTCGAAATGGTACTCGTTCTTCGATTGACCTTTCGTATAATTAGACCAAGCAAGGGACGTCGAGCAGGTGGTTGAACGTAAACAGCCTTGACAGTGGCTTATGATGTGATTTCCAGGGCATGTAATGTTTGACAGAAAGTTGCTGGTCAGTGACGTGTTTGGTGACGGCATTTTGATTCTAAACTTCTTTTTTTTCTCGGAATCTTTGTAAACCCGCTGGAGCGCCAGAAACACCAGAAACTGGTTCAATGAACTTGCCTTTTACTGTAGTAGTTGACCCCATTACTTGAAATTCACTAATCAGGAGCGTAGATGTGTTCAGAAGCATTCACCAATTCAGCACCTAAAGCCTGGAGACTGTTTCGAGCAAAGGCAGGACTTTAGCAGAGGAAATGTCCCTCGGCATCTTAACCTTACCCACAAGCGTCGTAGATAGTTGTATCGCTTAAGCTTAGCAAATTTACTTGGCGAAAGCGTGTTGGCCCGCAGACTTCCCAATAGATTGACTTTCTGCTCGAGCCTCAGAAGTCTAACATGAGCACTTCAGAAAGAGGACACGTGATTGAATCATGTGAGCATTGTAACTTCGACGTATTTGGAGCTGAGGGCATTAAGGACTTTCAATACTAGTCTGGGTGTTGAAATAGAGATGGTGGGGGAGAAGTTCTAAATTGGTCAACAGCAGCTCTCAAATCCCTGAAGCGGGTTACTAACTCCGGAATATCCGGCCCCTTTTGTCACGAATATCTGGCCTGCCCCTCAAGGTTTGGGGTACAAAGCCTACATTACGTCCACCCAGGTCTCCAGACCAACAAAGTACTGATTTTCATTAGGCGACCACAGCGAAACCGTTGGTTCGATGACGAATGACCAAGAACGAGGGCTATCAGTTAATACTTCAGACAACAACCAGAGCGGCTGAGAGAGCTGAGCGCGAGCTCTAGGGGGAAAAAATAAGGGGGGAACACCGGCTTCTCTGAGTCAGAAGGAAAAAGGGACAGCACGAGAAGCGAGTGGTCGAATCAATTGAGTGACGCTACCGCAGAGGCAATATTCGAAAGTTCTACCAAAGGGTAAAAGGATCCACCCAACATACAATAGTGGATTCAAAGGCGGTGCTGAGGAGCTGTCAGGCAGAATGATCTGTTGAGCTTGGATGTAGCCAAAACCTGGTCCACCTGTTCTACACAAATTTTTTTTTTTTACAACGTAGGAGCTCCGCGAGCTCATCAAGTGGGTAACGAATTGTTCCTTGTATCGCAGGCAGCACGGCTAATAACAGTAATTTGGGAGAGGGGGGGGGGGGGGCAGTAAAGGATAGGGGTCATCCTGGTTTCCACTCTCTTATCGTTGTCGTTTAATTGAACTGCTGGAAGCTACTGGAGGACGCTATCAGTAATCTCGTACTGAAGAGGGCCGTACCCCCCCCCCCCCCCCTTTTTACAATGTTGTGGCGTAGGAGCTGTTCCACACTTCTTTTCGCCCAGATACCAAGCCAATTCAGAGTTGCTGTTGCAATCTCTATTTGCGCCACTTGAAGTCGTGCCATAATTGCATTCCGTATGTGGGGTTTGTTTCACTTCTACCGCTTCCTTAGATGCGCTTCATCAAGGGGACTGGTGTCTATTATAACGGTCTCCCGTTTACGAGGGCCCTCGGGTGTTTCAATCATGGGTTCTGCTAAGACCGAAGTCCCCTGAAGACTGCATTTCTTTTTAGGAACTTTACAATGCTGTTATGTCTTGCAATGCGGGAACCATAGGACCGATAGCACAGCTGGACGACATGGTTAGGGGTTTCGGGGACTGGATATCCACTCTGAGGAGCGGCGCCTTTCATCGCAGGGTTGTGATTCCTAGGCCTCCTTGGCCTATCGGGGCATGAAAGAAGGCGGTAGGAGTGCCTTTAGTTAGGTTAAGCCATTTTCTGTTGGCCGCTCGTATAAGGCGGTTGATCTTGTTGAGGCAGCCGATGTTGGTGCTGCCTAGGGTGAGCTGATGAAATAACTATGGGAGCGACACGCTTCTTAACACATGTAGGCGCTGCTGGGGTTTTGGCGGGGATGGTGTAAGCTTATCAAGCGTCGGATGACTTCATCATCCATGGGGGATGACTTCAATTTTTCCATTTGGCCTAAATTTAATACCCAGGTACTTCCATTCGTCCGATCTTTTGAGGGCTGGCACTATTTATCCTAAAGAGCCTTTTTTCCACGACCGTATTCTTCAGCTTGGCTTGTCCCTTGATGCTGATCGTAAGGCATTTCGCTGGATTTAATGACATACCACACGAGGTCAGAAACTAGTGTGTATGGTCGAGAAGATTCCGCAGGCCCATGAGGGTTTATCCACATAAAATCGGGTCATCCGCAAATGCGACGCAGTTAAAATGCAATGTTACAGTTAATCTACTTCGGTCTACGATCTATGATCATGTTGAAAAAAGTTGGGGATAGTCTGGAAGGTCGTCTTCTCAAGTTGAACAGAGTAGTCGCGTCCATCAGAGCTCCGTAATAGCGCAAGGTCCCAAACAACGTTTTGTGGAAGACACTGTCGAAGGCCTTTGCGACGTCCAAGGCAGAGATGTAGCAGCTTCCATGCTTTTCCTGGTGGTGGCAAAGCAGTAGGACCACTATCGCGACATTGATTGCGCACCCATTTGTTTCCATGAGGGTTGTTGTCCGGGGTCAAGCTCTTGTAAATTTGCCACCCCTTTTTTCCAGTACACTATGAAGTTTCCGGAGGGTGGTAGACGATGATACAGCAATCGAAAATCACCTGGTTCGTCGAAGTTGTTTTTCTTGGGGATCAGGGTCGTCTTTGCTTCATTGAGATGCTGGGGAATGACAGCCTCTGGGGATATTGAGAGGCTTGGTCGACTACAGTAATGGTCGTCAATACCGACTAGAGTGGCTGGTGCAAATCTTCATCCTCCGGCGCAGCTGACGAATGGCGTTTCATGATGTTCTTCCAGAACGGCTCTATTACATTTCCGGGAGACATTCTGGTCACACTGGCTCCCTCAAGCAGAGGTTCAATACACCGTTTCGGATGCTGTCGCCAATTCCTTTGGAATTCAGCGTATTCGGCTCTCATGCGTTGTCTCTGGTTCGATGATCGTGGAGGCGCCCTTGGTGTTCGCAGCGGGGCAGAAGTCCTAGGGAATATGTCGAGCAAGTATTATCCTAGGCGTATCCTCGTTTCTTCTTGACCTAATTGCTCTACTTGAGAGATGCAACGGAATCGATGCAAGACTTGGTTGGGTCGGAGGTGTGATGGCAGTCTTAATCTGTGTGGGCGCGGAGTTGGTAGACTCCCAAGCCGGTTTTTATTCCGAATGACCTGGAATGCTTTCTTCAAACAAAGGAAGGGACATTTTTTTTGTTGGTACTCAAAGCCAGTGGACCCTGGGTTTTCTAACTGAGGCTGATTATTATTGTTTGGGCCAACAAATTGGAGGTCGAAGAGAGCGGCAACCCCAGGGACCCGAAAAAGTCTACCTCCGTTAGTCAGATTTGATCTGTTTCCACCAGGAACCACGAGGAGGTGGAGAAGAGGCACATCTGTGAAACGCATTTGGAATCAGTCACCTTTGCTGGCTTCTTTTCTGCTGTATTCGCCACCTCAAGGAATTGGTTTCTGCACATGCACAGCCTTTGCGTTGCGGATGCAATACCTTAAAAAATCGGTTACCACTTGGCATCCATTTCGTCGCACAGCATCCAAGAGAGTCATAGTTACTCCCGCCAACAATTCCAACAAAAGGCCACCCGGACTGTAAGCGCAACCAAAAGTATAAGGTAAAGGTACGAGTACACGGCCATTTTTTCGAGTCATTTAAATATCGCTGTGACGTCAAAACAAAATTTCGCATTGGAGTGACATTCAAACCACCATTCGTCATTGGTCATTTGCGAAAAAATGGCGATCACACTAAATGACTATCTACGACATTTTTGTCCCGAAATCAAATGACAGACTCTGCGAGCCATTTAGAATTTTCCGTTGGAATGTCATTAAATGACAAGCGAAAAAATGACGATCACATGGTAATGACTTGCCTCTTCAAAATGGCAAATGTCACCTTTCCAATTATTTAGATTTAGCTTTATGATTTTCTTCTATATTTTGCTTCAGGGACATCTCGTTTTAAAGTCCAGTAGTAATCCGCTAGCATAAGTGGAGTCCACTTGCCCTGGTATCGCTTTTCTATAGTATAAATGTCTTGATGGAATCTTTCACCGCGTTCATCGCTAACGGCGCCCAGGAATTTTCAGGAAAGAAGTCTAAATGTGAATGAAGAAAATGTATTTTCAACGACATATTAGAACCCAAAGCCTTCTAGTAGATAACAGCTCCGCGACAATATTTTCATAGTCACTTGATCGATAATTTCCTAGAAAATTTGAAGTTTTTTTCATGAAAGATTCCCAAGCTGATTTTTCCATATCACTAAGCTTTTCTTTAAAAATATCATCATATATATCATATCAATATCATTGCCTGATTTGAGGGCCAACAAATATGCCCTCTTTAATTTTTGCCTCACTCAGCTTTGGAAAATTTTCTTTCAAATATAAAAGGCCGTCACCACTTCTATCCATAGCCTTCACGAAGTTTTTCATGAGCCCAAGTTTTTTGTGTAAAGGTGGTAAAAATACGTTATCAGGCTGCACCAATGGAGGATTTTTAATATTTTTTTGTCCTGGAATAAGAGATTGCCTTTTGGGCCAGTCTTTCTTAACATAATGATTTTGTCGGTCTCTGCTATCGCACTCACAAATAAAACAACAGTATTTTGTATACCCAAGTTGTAATCCTAAAATTAGGGCAATCACCTTCAGATCTCCACAAACTTTCCAGTGATGTTCGTTATATTGAATTTTTTCCTTTCATGTTCGAAGCCTCACCTATTGGTATAGATGGAAGTTTGTTGCCGATATGTAAAAAAACAGCCTTCAACCATCGATAAATAAACGCCACTCATCTGCCTAATATCCTATACCAAAGACAGTCATTACGCCATGAACATTATTACAAAATAGCAGCTGATCAGCTTGGGAAAAAAAATGTTCAGCTCTTTATCTCGATTAAGAAAGTAACATACTTTAGTTTTTGGTTGCAATAAATTCCATCCCTTTAATCGAGAGCCCAAAAGTTCTGCCTGTTGTGTGGGCAAATTCAAGTCACGTACCAAATCATTGAGATCTCCTTGAGATAGAAGGTGTGGCTCATTAGATGAGGAGGCTTGTTCAAAGTCTGGATCTAATGTCGGATCAGGATACTTAACTTTACGTTTTCTTTTAATTGTAATATCTTCAAAGCTCGACTGTCCAACGAGAAGAAGCTGCGAACTGCCCAAAAGAAGAAATTCGACGTTGGACGCCTTAGCACATCTGGAGTGGCCAGAGCCTACAAAGAGCGCCTGAGTGAGAAACTCCTCACCGTGCATTCACCTACCACGGACGCCAACAACCAGTGGTCTCAGAATCGCGACATCATCAAGGAGGTAGCCGAAACCACTCTAGGATAGCAGCCACCCCAGAGAAAAAGCCCGTGGTATGCTGATGTATGCGTATACCGGAAAAAGGTGACAGAAGATGCACACATTAGAACGCTGCAGAGAAAACAAGGGCAGCAAGGGATGAGTACCGAGCCGGGAGAAGGGAGGAGAAGAAGATCCTGCGTAGAAAGAACGAAGAGCACGCAGTGTCCCAGCTCAAGGAGTTCGCGGAGTCCCGCGACCGAAACAACATCCGGAAGTTCTATAAGAAAGCCAAGCAACTGGCTGCTGGCTTTAAAACCGGAACACAGGCTGTTCGTAACAGCGATGGAAACCTAGTCACCGACGCGCAGGGAATAGTAGATGTATTTAAGCAGCATTTCCAGCAGCTGCAAAACGGACAAAATGTAGAGAGAGTGATGGGGCAAGAAGAGAACCCGCGTCCAGTCAATGAAGAACCAGTCCCTCCGCCCAGTATAGAAGAGGTTGGCTTAGCTATAAAAAAGCTAAAGAACAACAAGGCCGCCGGCTCTGATGGTCTACCTGCAGAGCTTTTCAAATACGCAGGTGATGTTATGGTAGGGCGCATGCACCAAATCATCAACCAAGTTTGGGTGGTGGAAAGCATGCCCGATGACTGGACCATCAGCTCCATATGTCCCAACTACAAGAAAGGCGATCCTATGTCTTGCAAGAACTATCGAGGCATATTCCTGCTTAATGTCGCATATAAGATCCTATCCAACGTACTGTGTAAACGTCTCAAACCTTTCTGCAACACACTAATCGGCACGTACCAGTGTGGCTTCCGGCCCGGCAGATCAACTGTAGACCAAATCTTCACACTAAGGCAAATCAGGGAAAAGACCAACGAGTTTCAAGTCGAGACACACCATCTTTTCATCGACTTTAGTGCCGATGGCCGAATTCTGGATCCCGTCAAAACTGATCCGGATGTGTCGCATGACACTAGATAACACGCGATGCAATGTGCAGTTTGGCAGCAGCTCATCTGAACTCTTTCACACATGCACCGGATTTCGGCAAGGAGATGCGCTGTCGTGTGATTTCTTCAAGCTTGGTCTTGAGCAGATAGTGCGCAGGGCAGGTGTCAACACGGAAGGCACTATCTTCAACAGATCAGTCCAACTGATGGGGTATGCGGTATAGATACCATCGGTCGATCCCAGCGTGCCGTGATAGAGGCTTGCACGGCTATTGAAGAACAGGCGAAACTAGTTGGCCTTGAAGTGAATGAGGACAAGACTAAATATATGCTATCAACAAACAAATAATCATCTGTCCACCGTCTAGGACAAAATGTCACTTTTGATAGCAGCAACTTCGAGGTAGTTAAGGGTAAACATCAACTCCACAAATGACATCTTAGTGGAGATCCGTCGAAGAATTACCCTGGGAAACTGCTGCTACTTCGGTTTGGCAAAACAAATGTGTTCAAACCCCCTAACTCGAAGGACAAAGTGCATGCTCTACAGAACCCTTATCCTGCCAGTTCTGCTATACGGTGCCGAGTGCTGGACGATAAGCAGGAAAGGAGAGTTAATACTCGGATCCTTTGAAAGAAAAATCCTTCGACGGATATTTGGTCCTGTGTGCGAGGAGGGCGAATGGAGGAGAAGATACAACCGCGAACTCTATGAGCTGTACCAAGATGTAGATGTAGTCCGAAAAGCTAAAACTCGTCGACTACATTGGCCCGGCCACATCGAGCGAATGGACAACAACGCTCCAGCCAAGAGAATCTTCGAATCCCAGGTTCGAGACGACAAGGAAGACCTAACCTCCGTTAGACCAAGCCATCGCGGATGCCAGAGCGCTTGGTCTGGACAACTGGAAGCAGCGTGCTCGGGATCGCAGAGGGTGGAAGGCTGCCGTATCTCAGGCAGCCCGTTAAACCAAAAAAAAAAAAAAACAAACGTAATAATTTCTGTATTAGTAATATTTCAAAAGGCAAAGATCGAGATCTTATCGCCCATCCAGTAAGAAGACCCGCACATGTAACACAACAGATGTATGGAACTCATGCTTTGTCTTGTTGTCCGATGGAAAAGCCAAAATAGTTACTAATGGTGTCAAATTCGTTCGCTGAGTTTTAAAAGTAATGTCGCCACAAATGTAGCAAATCTTGTCGGGATAATTTTGACACTTTCTTGACATTATTTAAGAATCACTTAACACAAAAAACAGAAAAACACACTACGCTCTTCATATGAAACAAAATTTTAGAATGCTACAATGAAGCAAAAACGGCTTTTTTGAGTTTTGTGGGGAGTAGCTGTAACATGTAAACGAGACCTGATGAAAAAAAATATGGCGGCAAGCTGAGTGTATGCGGGTAATTCAAAATTATTTGACCAGTGTTATTTATGTTTTATTTTGTCGATAGATTCCGAAAAACGAATCCGAATGGGAAACTCCACGAATGGCTAATAAACCTATCCCGATTCACTACTGCTTTCTGCGTTTTGAGTAATTTTTTCGACTTCGTTGCCATCCAAATTGTCGGCCCTTGACGGCGACGGTTCGTATTCCGCTTTTTCAATAGGAACCGAATTACGTCCTTTCGCCACGAGACAAATCCAAATGAAAGCACAGATATTGTAGTAAATGCTGCGTCATTCGTCATTGGCGAAGAAAAATGGAATTGCTGGAATTTTGTGCCTGCCATTTAAATGACGCAACAACCAAAACGTTTAGTAATTTGTCCTAGGCGTCATTAAAGAGCGATCACACTGCCATTTTTTTCGTCATTGGTACCTTAAGTAGAAAGGGAAGAACAACATTTTTAGATTCGTTGCTCAAGTTTGCGGCTTGGCTTAAACTTTAGCGTTTTCTTGAGCTTCTATTCTAGCTTTTCCAGTTTTGTCGATTTCGAGTCGGTTAAAATCCAACTTACGCTAAAACGTCTTTCCAACAAAAGCTCCACTTCGCTGCTACATCAGAACCAACTGACCATATCTGGCAGTACCTTGGAGTGCCAAGACACACCCTTTGTGATCTTTACAAAACCCCAGTTACTACAAATTAGTACCCAATATCATTACCACAAATAAATACATTTTGGTCAAACCGGAACTCTATATGCAAAGCAACCTAGCAAAAAGATGATTAAACGTTTTTCGTCTCACTACTTTGTTCAACCATATAGAACTCATTCACAAAACCAACATTCTCTGACCAAATCTAAGCAGCTGCATACCCATTGCCGCACAAGGGTGCAAGCAAGTACAAGTACCTATACCTACCAAAAAAAAAACAAAAAAGGTAAAAAAATAAATAAAACGAACACACACTGAATTAAGACCGACAGCAGCACTATACCTGAAGTCTTATGCAACATACCGAACCGCAACGAAGTTCAACACTACCACCACCATCAGCAGCATGACCACCATTTGAGTTAACCTCAACCGCTTATTACAGCCAACGTGCAGTGCTTTGCGCTCGGAATGCGAATGCGAAATTGTAAAGCCAAAAACCCAAGCGAGATGTGCAAGGATGCGAGTGAAGTCGGATATCGAGAGCATTCATCATCGTTCTGTGGTGAGCAGACCAAAGGAAACACTATCATTGCTCCCCCATTTGCGAATTTATTAGTTCGGCAAATTTATTCCTGGGATTAACTTTAACTTCGCTGAGACCCAGATACAGGCGGAGAAGAGCGCAGCGCATACACCAGGAATAGTTGAACGGACTTTTATCGCGCACCTAATACCCTTGCCGACCCGTAAAACCATAATTAATTAAGTGTGCTCCGGAAATCTGATTTTTTTTTTTTTTTTTTTTGTTTTCAGAAATAACAATAAAATAATTTATTCTACCCAATTGTTTGCTGCTTGAGGTTTGATGAGGTGATTTTTTGGTTTGTCCCAAGCGATATTCTTTATCTAAGTTGTTCGTTTAATTGTTATGGATTTGCTGTCCGTCGCAGTTGACGGCCGTTGCGATGGTGCCGGCCCATCGGTTACTTAACGTAATGATTATCTGGGATTTGTGTTTGTGAGAAACACGCTCCTCAATTGTTGACTGGCAAAGCTGGTATCTGCTAAATCGGTTTTGTTGCCTTATCGGCTAGGGATTTGTGATTGGATGATTTGGGAAATTCGAACCGCATGACGTAAGCACAAGTGGTTATCGAACGTCCGGAAAAATATATCACAGCAAAAAAAAAAAAAATAAATAAATAAAAAATAACCTTTTCAAGGTAATATTAATCAGACTGCAACTAGAGTGGGATAGAGACGGAATGAACAGCCAAACAGGACGAAAAAAAAGAGGTGGTCACAACACAGCACAATTGTGTGGCTACCTGGCCTCGATAAATTGTTGCATGAATTGCACTGAATTTCGTATTCATTGCATTTTGTGTGAGGTGATTTGGTTAACTAGGCCAAGATCTGCTGCAAAAGAGCACAGCCATATATAACATACATATATGTATATACATTTTTTTTTTTTCAAATGGAAATTCAAGAGATGGTCTGTATTCAGGAAAATTTGTAGGTCATTTGATTCAACTATTTTGGAAAATGTCCTTTATACATACTTAACTATCTTTGGTCGATGAAGTGGCCTTTCAATTGGTTTGGTTTGCTTTGCTTTGATTAAAAGCCTGCACATAGGATTTTATTTTCAAGGGAAAATGCATTTAAATTAGTTGACGACACATAGGCAAAATAAAATATAAAAAATTGGAATGGTAGTGGCAATAGAAAAGACGTAATCAAAGTTGGAAAAGGCATGTGCACGATAGAAGTAGGTTTTATCTACTTGAAACTTAAAGCAGTAAAAAGAAGGGGGCTAATGTTTTTGGAAAGTAGTTCTGATGCAAATTGCCTTAACGGCTTGAAGGTAATTGACTAAAGCCGAACTCTTAAGATAAATTTGCTTACTTTTTTTTTTGAAGGTTTGGCTGTTCACTTAGAGTTAGAAACTGGGCGAAGCTTCCTTTTCCTTTAGTAATTTAATCAATATTTTAAGAAAGTCTAGAGGGAATTTTACTGAACAGGCTTCGATGTTCAGAGCTAACCTTAGCAGGACAAAAATAAAATGCCTTGCCTTTAAACAACAATCGTCAACGCATAAAGTTGTTTTGTTTAAGCCTACCACATTTAGGTGCCTACTGAGCTCCTGAAGTCTTTTCTTTTCAGATAAAGCAGTAATGAAGCAGGTTCAGGCTCTGAGAAAACTTTCCGCCAACCATAACGATAGTTGATGTCCTATGCCTAATGTAGAGAAAAGCCTGACATAGTCACTTTGCACGAAAACACCAGCTCCGGCGCCTTGAAACCATCTTTTTGGAACCATCCCCAAATATGCCATTACATTATTCCCTTGGCTCATATACTCAGGTTTAGGCCAAAGATATACTTGAATTTTGGAAAAGTCAAGTTTGAAATTTTTACGCAGAAACGTCCACACCGAAACTCCTGTACGAGTTGTACCAAAAAACAACTTTTCTCTAAACGATAAATTACCCTCAAGATTGCTCACATGATAGAAATTTCAAGGGCTGGAAGTTTCATTAGGCATTTTTTATTAGAGTGAGGTAAGCTAGGCAAGACCCCTATAATATAGGGTCCGCCAAATAATTTTTTTTTTTTTTTTGAAACAGGGCGCAAAACATTGAGTGTAGCTTCGGCTGTGTGGCACGTAGCGCCGTCCTGTTGAAACCAAATGTTGCCAATATCCTCCTCTTCAATTTTTGTGAACAAAAATTCGTTCAACATGGCCCGATAACGATCGCCATTGACTGTACCGGCCACTCCTTGTTGTTGTTCGTTGTTCACGCGTATACACAACCATATTCGTTCAGCGGAAGGATAAAACTAATTATCTGTCAAATCAGACATGAGCTAAGTGTTACCATTCGCGAAATAAGCACTAGTTGAAAAAAAACGTTAGATGGCGGACCAAGACTGGCCGCGTGTTCAAGATCAAGTAATTCAATAATTTGACTTTCGTAAAAGTTTAGAATGGAGGAAAGTTTTACAAAATCCATAATTTTCCCAATATTCAAAACGGGTGAACCAGGCAACTACAGGGGTATTACTATTATGTATTTATGAACTGCAGGATAGGTTATACACTCGGGTGGAAAGGAACAACATTCTAACTGAACATCAGCTGGCTTTAGAAAAAATTGCTCTACTGTAGATAGCATATACAATTTAGCCTCTATCGTTCACATCAGGCTGATCGCTTTTGATAAAATCTCGAGAAGATTGTTGTTCATCTTATAGTTGTAGGGAGTCTCAACCATATTTGTTAATCTTCTTGAATGCATTTATTCTAATACGCAATCAGCAGTGTGTACGGGAAATGAACTATCAGAATATTTTGAAACACTTTTTAGAGTCAAGCAAGAATGCTTATTATCGCCGTTACTTTTCGCTCAACTTACCTCAATGATTTAAATAGCTATATAGGAGGAGATTTCAATGTGCTCAAGTATGGGGCTGGGGAAGGTTTGAGGATATGGACAAACTACAACGTTACTTTTTGAAAAGGGTTTTAAAATTACCACCAAGTACTCCTAACTCGCTAGATACCGCAGCCGAAGATGGGCATATCTACTCACTGGACTTACATCTAAGGTATGTTAAGAAAATACTACTCAAATACAGTGAAACTAGGTTACCACATCAACTGTGGTAACTGCAGCTTGTGCTCCTTTTTCTGTCAGCAGTCTTCTGACGGCACTTACTCTAATGTAATTTCTCGTTCCGTGTCTTGTTATCGTCACCGTTTGGGAGTTTACATTATCCTAGACCCCTCTTGTCTATGGCCAAGCTCGACTAACCCTAAACAGCAGGCTCAATATTATTTATGATGAACGCCACGCGCTATAAAATCTACAAATATTTGTCAATATCTTATATCCTCTATTGAAAACTAAATCTTATTGCATTCGCTTCCTCGTAACTGAACAATGACCACAATCCAATGCACTTCTGATTAAAAATAATTTCTATGAAACAGTTTTTCCCCGGAAATAGCTACATGGTCAGCTTTAATCGCAAAACCTAAGCAGAAGAAATAAAATGCCATCTGGGAAGTTTCAATTACTTAACCGGATGACGTCTTCAGACTTGGAAATGCTGTGGGAGCTTATTTTAGATTTTTAAAAGTTACACAACAAATTATTGGGAATTCTAAGCTTGTCTAAGCAGACACAAGCCATTTGTCGAAATGCAAAAAACCCTCTTACAAGCGGCCGCAAACATTTCCAACTGCGTATTGCTTAAGCAAGAAATACATTTTATTGTTAATCATCTGCACACATAATCGCATATATATCGCGATTTTTTTTTTCGTAAAGTTCAACCACGTTAACTAGTTTGTCTTGACTACTACAATATAAGACTCATCACTTTTATTTAGTGATAGCTGGCGGATAGATGAACGTAAGCACTTACAACATGTTTATCACCGATGAGCGGCGTTATCTTATATTCGCGCCGCGCGAGTATAATTTTGTTTTGCATTTCATTCATAATGAAATTTATATATATTTTTTGTTTGTATCGCAACGTCATTTGCATTTAAAGCGATGAGCAGATGCATTACGAATGCAAGTTTACGAAAAACATATGTTTAAAAGGTCATAAGAGTGTGCAACTGCTTTAGCGAGGTGTTTAATAACGCAGTTCTCCTTCGGTTAGATAATCTTGTTATGTTTGTGCCCTTTGATGAGAGATGAAAGGCAATAAGTCAGCGAAGCAGAAGCACATTTTGTAGATATCATTGCTCATCGATTTGAGTCATCGCGATAGTAATTTTCAGGTTAAGATTTTAAAAAAACGGAATCCAACGATTCTTAAAAGTCTTAGTAAAGTCTTAGTTTTAGCATAATTCAAGCCAGTTTTCATTTAGGAGCCCGGTATTGTTCTTAAATTCGGAATTTGATGTAGTCAAGAGGAACTCGCATCACTTGGATTATGAAGAAAATGTTTGCCTATATACATATCCGAAATTGTTGTCATCTTCTAGTGCTCTTAGAAAAACCCTTTGATGGTCAAGAGCTAATTGAAGATACAGCCTTAGCTGTGATAACTGACAATTGTAAAATTTAAAGTGTATATGAGCTGTGTTATGAAATATGTACAAAATTTGAAAACGAACAAAGCTCATTTACACTTTATATAAATTAAATACAAATTGAATATATCAAATTATTTTTATACAAAAAATTAAGAAAGTTTTATTGATTATGAAAAACAGCAAAACATAGGGTAATGCAGAGTTGTACTTCGCATCGTGAGCGCTGAATTGTCGGCCTTTTATTATTGCTTTTAGTGCTACAAAGCCTGCATGTGCGATATGTTGAAATGACTACAGGAATACGGACTCCCACGTTATAAAGAAAAATAGGACCAATACTCACGGAATCAAAGTTTTGAATTGGCAAAAATGTTTCACTTTTCTTCCAAAATGGGTCTTCGTCAGCACTCTCTTCGGCACTCTCCTTAGAAATTTCCTCCGTGTCAGTATCCGAATTTCCTCAGCCTATTTCCTTCGGTTATGTTTTCCCCCCCGGTGTACTATCTACCTATTCCAAATTTTCTGTTTCTATTCTAATCTCCAGTTACTACATCTTCAATATCTTTGCGACTTTCATTGCAATCTTCTGAATCTCTCCCATTTACCTCAATTCAATTTCTTGTTCATTGAGCCTGGACATCTTAAAATAAAAATGTAAATTAGAAGGCTGCGGCAAAAATATTGCCACCTTTTAAAACATCACTGAAAGGGCACTGGCAACTATAGGGTCAGCCATTTAACGTTTTTTTTTTTTCAACTAGTGCTTATTTCGCGAATGGTAACACTTAGCTCATGTCTGATTTGACAGATAATTAGTTTTATCCTTCCGCTGAACGAATATGGTTGGGTATACGCTTGAACAACGCTGGGAAATATTGCGACATAACGACATAGAGAAGATGCCGATTTTGCCAAGAAAATCATCTTTTCAGATGAAGCTCATTTTGATGTTGGCGGGTATGTAAACAAGCAAAATTGTCGCATTTGGGGCACAGAAAACCCGCACGCATACATTGCAAAGCCGATATAGCCAAAACGAGTCACTGTTTGGTGCGGATTTTGGTCCAGAGGCATAAGTGGGCCATTTTTCTTCGAAAATGAGCAAGGAGTGGCCGTTACAGTCAATGGCGATCGTTATCGGGCCATGTTGAACGAATTTTTGTTCACGAAAATTGAAGAGGAGGATATTGGCAATATTTGGTTTCAACAGGACGGCGCTACGTGCCACACAGCCGAAGCTACACTCGATGTTTTGCGCCCTGTTTTTTAAAGACGCATTATCAGCCGCAGAGCTGATGTCGTTCGGCCACCGCGGAGCTGCGATTTGACACCGTTAGACTATTATTTGTAGGGTGCCGTAAAAGATAAGTGTAACGCCGACATGCCAGAGACAATTGACGCTTTAAAGGACACTATTCGTGAAGCCATTGGTGAAATACAGCTGCGCACAATCGATAATGTGCTTAAAAATTTGACCGGTCGTGTAGGCTACTGCATGGCCAGCCGAGGCAGCCATTTGAATAAATTACTTTCCATTATTAACCGGAAGGATTGTACTTTCAAATAAAAAAGAAATTTCAGAAAATATTCAGTAGTTTTTTTCAAAAAAAAAAGAAAGTTATTTGGCGGACTCTTTACTTACCACACAACTAATAACATAATAAAATATTATAATATTGGGAACGAAGTTTTGTTTTAACCAATTAATTGTAATTTTTAATGAAAAACACTCAAAATAGTATTGATTGACGTGACTAAAATAAAGGGTGATCCATTGCGAGGTTCCCTACTATTATCAATTGAAAGAACATTCTTTGGCATTTATTTTTTGAAGATTATGTCTATCAAATGTTGGCCGTTGCTACGTCGCAGATGGTCCATCCGTTGAGTCCAATTTTCGATCACTCGTTCGAGCATTTCGACTGGTAACTGGCGAATGACACGCGTGATGTTTTCCTCCAAGGCCTGAATCGAAGCGGGTTTGTCGGCATAAGCTTTTGACTTTACATATCCCCACAGGAAAAAGTCTAACGGTATGACATCACACGATCTTGGTGGCCAATCGACCGGCCCAAAACGTGAAATTATGTGCTCACCGAAATGTTCTCTCAATAAGTCCATTGATTGATGCGATGTGTGGGAAGTGGCGCCGTCTTGCTGAAACCAAATGTCGCCGAGATCACGAGCTTCAATTTCAGGCATCAAATAGTCGGTTATCATGGCACAATAACGGTCGCCATTGACGGTTACGTTCGCACCGGCATAATTTTTAAAGAAATATGGACCGATGATTCTACCGGCCCACAAACCACACTAAACCGTTGTTTTTTCTGGATGAAGTGGCAGTTCTTCAATCTCTTCAGGTTGCTCTTCGTCCCAAATGCGGCAATTTTGTTTGTTTACATACCCATTGAGCCAGAAATGGGCCTCATCGCTTAACAAAATTTGCCTCGAAAACGTCGGATCTTCTTGGAACTTTCTATAGATGGGGCTAGTTTTTATTTATAACTTGGATTTATGTCTTGCCTTTTTTTTTTTTGTTATGAAAAGAGTCCCATTATATTGTGACCCGGTAAACTGCTTTGCTCTACATCTGCTGGTTATTTTTTGAAACAATAAATTCTCTACATGCTTTTGACAGCTGGTCGGCAACAAATAATCGGTAGTAAAAGAAATTCACATTTTAAACACAATTTTAAATGAAACGTGGTAATTTTTTTTGCGGAATGTCTTTGGAAAATGTGTAAGGGTATAAAAACAGTGAAAGAAGGAAATTTCTAATAGGCTTCGGCTTAAACTAAATGTGAAGTATGTAAACAAACCGCGTTTGTGTAGCATAATTTTTGTATATTTCGATGTTTTACGTTTGATATTAATATAATATTTTAATGGAAACATAAGTACAACAAGAACATCAAACAACAATAGCGACATTAAAGACGATGGAGCATCAATTTTAAAAATTTATATCGACAAAATTGTAATATATTTTAAGGACACTGTTCGACCATTGCGAGAAGGCGAAAATTTGGTGGATGCTAGTTGGGTATACTCCATTGGCACTGCTTTGTCCCACAAAGACAAAATTATTGGCGACGTTGTTCAAACGACAAAAATAAATGAGAGGCCATATGAAATTGTACTGAAGCACCTTGCATTAGAGCCGAGCTAATGGAAATGTGTGTGCTCATGTAAAACTATAAAAACATTTAAATGTATAAATAAATGCATTTATTAACGTAAACAAATAAATGTTAAACTATAATTTTTTCACATATTACAAATTGAACAAGTCGGTACTGGTTGATTTATTATAAATTTATTTTCGTCAAAAGATCTTACGTATTTGCTAGTTGTTGTCCACTAATTAATTTTTGAATACGCACAATAGTTTTTTAACAATTTTAATTTTAATTCAGAAAGTTTAAAAAATCTACAGAAATCAATACAAATTGACAGCAAATGACAGGACTGTAGACACTTTATTGTTTCATACTCTGTGAGCTAGGTGGCAGGTTAGTTACCTGGTCCCAATAATATCGAAGAATATATTCTTAATTGTATTGAGGTATCCATAAATACTCAAATATAGATGGCGCGGTAAGCTTAAAGTTCTTATAAGTCGCCTCTGTCTTGAAACAAAGAAAAAAAAAATATTTTCCCCTGCACCTTTTTAGGCCATGATCTACTTATATTCCAAATTTCAGCTTTTTAGGCTTAACAGTTCCCGAATAATTTTGGGTCGGACCGAACATTGACTTGGCTCTAATAATATGGAGGATAAGGAAATATGGTGACTTGTACTCATATGTCCATTAAGCTTTTGTTCTCAAGGTGACATATACTGGCGGAGCAAATCTGTTTCTTTATAAATGACTTTTCGATCTTGTCTGTGATTCTATGCACCTGTTCAATCGAATGGACTAGCGATTTTTCTTCAATTATTCGTCGGAATCTTTTCCTATAATTTGGACAACATTGGAAGTATCGAAATTGGGCGGTATAAGGTTACCTCGTTTGGTGGTTTGCCAGGCTTCGAAATCATTATTACCTCAGCGACTTTCCATATGCTTAACTTGAATACATCTTTTATAATCTGCGCTAGTTTCTTTTATCCTTTTATTTAGAATTGTTTTAATTGAATCGAATCCGGGGCCTTTTTTTATATTTATCCCTTTTTGTATTTCTTCGGACAGTTCTTTAGCAGTAACTGACCTAATAAGTCTTTCGTCTTCGCACGTTTCTTCCGTTTTGTAGGTTTTTTGTTGTTCATTTTTATTATCATTGAAAATTATTCCAACATTCAAAATCATTTGAATTTCATAGTACCTCATGTTTCTCACTTCATCCATCAAACAATTATGGTAAATTAGTATCTCTATAGATCTTTGATTATCTTCAATATCCATTTCATAATCTTCTGTAAATTGTGTTTTTTAAATATTTAAAGTTGTTACAGTTTTTTTGTGTCTAATTATTATATTTCTTTTGTTATATAATGAAATGTCTTATCTGGCAGACAGCAGCCAATAAAATCACTTTTTTGTACAATTCCGAAAACCCCCTATAATCTCCTAGAACTCATTTTAAGAATTCGGCTTATTTTTTTATTTTCATATTATTTGTAACTGGGAAAACACAAACTTGTAGCAAGTTTCTCCATCTCCATATGACGACATCCACAATGTGCGAGTATGGATTAACCAACTGATGATTGTGCTGCTAAATGATTCTACGAAACTGTACCCGTATACCATGGAACATAGATTAAATTTGTACCAAGAAATGCTCAAGCTGGCTACCTAGACATAAATGCATTTAAAATTGCATAAATGATAAACAAGTTTATTTTAGATAAAACTTAATGTTATAAGTTTTCCCAATAATGCTTTTTTCATACGAACAAGAACGATTGGGCTGTCACTGACTGACATTTTGTGTAAATAACAATTTGTTATGTAACTCTGGCAGTACATTTTATCTAGACCCCTCACAGGAATGCCCCCCTAGAATTTTGTTTTTATAAAATTAAAGGGGAATTTTTTTTTAAATCAACAATCAGCGCAGAGGCGTGTTTCATAAAGCTGTTTGAAGAACAAACAAGAAGTAAAGCTAGAGGAAAGGGTAGAGCGGACAGTTTAATAACCTATCAATGCACAATCACTTGTTTAGGAAAGCTCCAAAGCGAAGTGCGTCACAGATTGCCTTCTGGCACTCAGAGTTATACGTTATCAGTCAGTTCTACTCTGCTGAGTTCCTGGGCAGGTTGGAGTGAAAGGGAAAGGAAAAAAGCGGACGAATTGGCCAGATACGGCTCTGATATGGAGTGGACGGAGAGGTGATACCGCCTTTCAACGGCGTCACCACACAAGTGGCTAAGGAACAATGGAGCGACACCAGCGGTTGCCTTTGGCCTGTGATGTTGACACCAAAAGATCAAAGTCCCTAGTCTCTCTTAACAAAAGTGAAATCCGGATGCTCGTCGGAGTATTAACCGGGCACTGCATCATAGGAAACATGACTGAAAGGCTAGGGCTCTTTGCAAATGACTTCTGAAGAAGCTGTAAAGACGAAGATGAAATAGAGTCTGTTGAACATCTTCTATGCCCCTGCCCAGCTCTACATGAACACTGCGCATCCTACATGGGAGAACAGCCACAAGTCCTTACATATGCAAACATGGGCCTTCCCGGCTTCCGGGTGAATTATGCGTCTGGTGCAAAACTGCCTTCCTTACCTAACATAACCTAACCTAATCTACTTAGGAAAGTAAACATGCCACTTACTCCAGAATATGTCTATCTCAAAGGCTCCCCGTCCCGTTAAGCATATCTCAACCTGTGACACGGCTGCCTTTCATCGCATTGAAGGTCTAGCACGTTGCTTCCAGATATACATAAACTCTTCAGTATCCGCGATGACTAAGTTTTTGGAGACGTTACAAAGCTGGGGGCTGGGATTCGAAGATCGTCTTGGCTAATGACGCCACAGATGCGTTATGAAACAGACCAGTAATGAACGAGATGGTCAACTCCCAGAACATTTTTAAAAAATCTCATATCTCATAGATTTGAAGTTTGTTTGGTGGTACTACATCCACAAATTTATACATCCACCTGCTCCTTGGCAGAGTCCAAGTAGACAAAGTTCTTTACCTCTTTAATGGGACAAAAACTTTCCTTCTAGTAATTACATGATTTTCGTCGAAAGTACTCAAGTAATTGCATAGACTGTTAAGATGTAAAAGATCGTTTAAAAGGCCGTTGGCAGTGCTTCAAGTGGTTGGTCCAATTGTTGATGACTCCGTCCAATATGTGCGGTGTTATTCCGAAAATAATGTCTCGAATGTTGATCTTGAGCTCGTCCAAAGTGGTTGGCTTGTAAACGTAGACTAAGGACTTGACGTAGCCCCAAAGAAAATAATCGAATTGTGTATCTTGAAACCAAAGCTAAGATCGATATTTTCGATCTCTGGCCATAGAAAGTCGGTTAACATCGCCCTATACCTGAGACGATTGACGGTAACTGTGTCCCCTTCCTCGTTTCGAAAGGAATAAGTTCCTAAAGAGTCAATCTTTTTGGATGCTTGATAAGCTTTACCGATAATCCAAAAATGGGCAACGTCCGAGATGGTTTTTTTTTGCCAAAAACCAAGACTAGCCAACATTTCCGGCCCCCAATCATCAAACTTACGACGTTGTCTCTGATCGTCTGGCCTCAATTCTTGCGTCAGCACAATCTTATATGGATGTAGGGCCAAATCCATCCGCAAAATGTGCCGATTTGACTCTATAACGGTTCACAAGTCAGCTAATCAACGCCGAATCGATATTTCTGGGTCTTCGTCGATACTGGCCACTACGGCGGCTATGCTTTCTTTATCTCTTCAATCTTTCTCTCTTTCTCTCTCTCTGCTTGGTGACTTAAAATCCAAACGAATTTACTCATGCTCAAACTTTTCCACGGTGCGACGATTTGACTTTTCACTGAAGCCATAATGACAACCGATCTCACCAAGAAATTCACTTTGCATTTTTACAAGTGAGCCGGAGTAACGAATCGATAGTATTTATACCCTATCCTAAGGGTATTTAAATTTTGACACATAGTTTGTAACACCCCTTAATATTCGTCGCAGACCCCTAAAAGTATATATATTTATGATCAGGACCAAAATCTAAGACTATTTAGCAATGTCCGTCCGTCCGTCCGTATCAACTTTTGAGGCCTTTAAAATTATGCTAGGAAGCTGAAATTTGGAACATATACTCCCTAGGGTTCCGAAATGGTAAAGTGTTAAAATTTTTAAAATACGCCCACTGCCACGCCCACAATTTAGAAAAAACCGTTTTAAGGCTTAAGTTAAGAGATAAAGTCGTACAACCTTCACAAGATATGTAGATACTGCCCACCTTTATTAATTTTTCATATAAAGTTCTTTGCCACGCCTACTTTTTGTGGGCTTTTTTCACTAAAATGCTGTTTTCAGCGAAAATTTTCATAGAAACTGAAAAAAAATGTTTAACAAGATATTTAGAAAATATTTTTTCCGATACATCCATACCCATACAAAGTTTTTGGCCACGCCCACTTTTTGGGGGCGTTTTTTGAAAAAAATTATTTTTTTTCTATAAATTTCATAGAATGAAAAAAATGCTATCCATCATCTTTCTAATGCTTTTTTTCTTTGGGGTACATAGGGATAAGGATAGGGTATCATACTGTTCGCCCCAAGCGGACTGTAGCCTTTCGTTATGTTTTTAAATATTTTTCACAACTTCGTCAAGCGTTAAGCAATGCACAATGAAGTGGCAAACCTAACTGAGTATTTTAGCAGCTAGATGTCGATGACCTTCCTACCTGGTCACTCTTTAAATTGTTTGCCAAAATTTGGTTAAAAATTCAATTCAAAATTATTTTAAAGTCACAGTGACTTTAACCAATGTATAAAAATTACTTCAAGACTTCATATATCTTTCAAGTAATTTTAAATGATATGTACATATATGCATTCGGAATGTTGAAAATATGTCGAACATATTTTATTCGTGTTACCTTCTAAATTAATTTTTATTGGTGTTAATTTGGGGCTTAGTGCTCCTTTCTTAATATGCCCCTTCAGCAGCCGGCTCGCTCCATATCCTGCCGTCCTCAATTTCGTACTCCAAGGGGGCCTCCTTCCCTCTAATATGGTGTTGCCTCGATGGATAGAGGCTTATATCGCTTGTTGCACTTTTATTTGCGGTGGAAGAATTTAAATGCGTGGAAAAAAAAAAAAAACACCAGAAAATTTGCTGGCGCCGATGATGGTTAAAAGTCGAATAATGGCGGGATAGAGAAGTGTCAACAGAAATTCGCCGAAGATATGGGATGCTACATTCCCGGTTGCTCCGCTGGGGTGGGATTTTGAGTTATATGGGGAAAATTGGGAAATGAAAATTGTATAAAAAGGGTAAGTTAATGGTGGGTAAAATGAGCGCAACAAAATCTTTAAAAAAAAGTAATTGTGAAACCTTAGTACGACGGTTGATTGCTGTAATAAAATAGAAATAAAAGAATAAAGATTTTTAAAACGTTATACAGGGTGTTTTTTTAGAGGTATAGAACTTCGAATTGAAATAAAACACAAGAAAATCGTTTTAATGTCCATCAATTTGGCTTTATTGGAAGGATAATTTTATGCCATTAACGTGTGGCCGCCGCGGCTGGTTCGAATAAAGATAAGTCTAAGTTTCCAATAAGTCCAATTTTCAACCACTTTTTCAAGCATTTGGGGCTGTATGTCGGCAATAACGCAACGAATGTTGGCTTCCAAGTCCCCTAACGTTTCTGGTTTGTTGGCGTAGGCGGGCGACTTCACATATTCCTCCCAAAGAAAATAATCCAATGGTGTCAAATCACACGATCTTGGTGGCTAATTGACAGGTCCATTCCGCGAAATAATGCGCTCATCAAATGTTTCCTTCAATAAATCGATTGTGACGTGCGCTGTGTGGCATGTAGCGCCGTCTTGTTGGAACCATATTCATGCCATCCAATTCGGGAACAAAATAGTCGGTTATCATGGCGCTATACCGGTCACCATTAACGGTAACTGACTCTGCAGCATAATTTTGGAAGAAGTATGGTCCAATGACTCCACCAGCTAATAGAGCACACCAAACAGTGAGTTTTTGTGGATGTAATGGCGTTTTAAGGGTCTCATGTAGATTCTCTTCACTCCAAATGCGGCAATTTTGCTTGTTGACGTAGCCATTCAACCCAAAATGAGCCTCATCACTGAACAAAATTTTGCGATGAAAATCAGCATCGATATCACTCTCATTTTCGGCCCATACACCAAAATCAAAACGCATTGCATGGTCTCGCGGCTTTAATTCTTGCAAAAGCTGGATCTTGTAAGGTCGTAAGAAGAGGTCTTTGCGCAAAATCTTCCATAAAGTTGATGGACAAAGCTACAATTGCTGTGCACGGTGGCGAATCGATTCATTCGAGTCCTCTTCAACACTTTGCTCTACAGCGGCAATTGTTTCTTTGGTGCGCACTGTTCGACGTCTTTGCAAATGCGTATTATCACATAGAGTAAACGTAGTGCGAATTAATTGAATTAATTGCTCTGATGGACGATTACGTCCACCATAAAATGAACGGAGCTTGCGGTAAACTTCGCGAACTGAACCACTAATTTTGAAATAAATTTGCACGATTTGCAAGCGATGTTCATTTGTCAACCTGTTCATGATGAATTGGCAAACCAAACTGAACATAAATGACATTAGAGTTGCCAGATTTGATCACAAAAAGTCAGTTTTATCACTATTCAAAAAACCAATCTCTAAAAAAAAAAACACACTTTATATGTAGTTCGAAAGAGCAACGGTCGATTTATTAATTTGACGATAAATTGCGGAACAACAAAAGAAAATATCGCCCGCTATCGCCATTGCCCGAGAGTTAGAAAAACAAAATGAAGAGCCACGAGTCCCGTTGTTTTCAGGGTACAACTCCTAACCAAACGCAAAATTTTAAAGGAAGAAAAAAGAACACTGCACTTAGCCCTTTAAAAAAAGATTCCTGCTCCTTCAAGATTCCTATGAAGTGTATAACCGGGTTCAGCTAGCTGTTCTTGCTGTCTTCTCTCTTTTTCCTTTTTTTTTTCTTTTTCATCTACCCCGATCAAAATTCTTAGCAAAATTATAAAAAGGCGCAATCCGCAAAAACTATTTTAAAACTTTAAAAAAAACTTTCTCAATTCTCTCTTTTAAAAAAAATTCCAACACCTTCAATGGTCAACCAAGATCCACTTCAAGATATCTTTGTCCGTGATGGACCACTCCGGAATCCACTGCGGATGCACTCTGTTATTTCACTGGAGTGTGCTACTGCTTCCATCTCATTCTCTCATTCGAATTTGCTGCAACTCCGAGGCGGAGCGAATCGATGAACACATTCACCCAAGTTCCCAAGCAGGACGTGTTCACAAACACTTAAGCTGGTTCGAGAAAATGTCACCAACGAATAAAAGTTAATAGCAAAACTATACAAAAACTAAACTAAAAAAAAAAAGAAAGAAGAATTTAACGAATATGGATTTCAGTTTTGGGACAATATTTACGGATGTCCCAACTTAGTACAACTCTAAGAGTCTTTGAGGAGAAGGAAGTGTAAAATTAATGACCGCAGATTTGGGGGATGGGGAATCTGTATAGCGTGCTATTTCTTACATACAGTGTTGGCCAAAACTAAAGCAACTTTTAAAGAAACGCAAAGACCATTGATGAAACTGCTTAAATTAAAATATATTTCACACAATTTTTATTTATAAATGTAGCGATTACCTTCAAAAATTAGATTATAAAAGGAAATCCATTTACTTATAACATAAACAAAAGAAAACATAAAATACTCTAAATATGCCGATTTTCAGCTGGCCAAAACTAAAACAACTTATTTGTCCCTTCCTTCTAAAGACGATTTTCTTTTACGGAAAATGAAAAATAACTGTTGTTTTGAGTGTTTACAGTTTACAAACACTGATAATAAATAAACAAGCAAATATTAACTCATTCGCCTGTGTTATTTTGCTGCAGTAGGACGTAAAAAGTTGCTCTAATTTTTCTTATAAAATGTCATGGAATAAGTGATTATGAAAATGGAGTTTCACAAGCAAAACTATCCAAAAAATATTCAATTCATAAGTCAGCAATTTGTCGTTTAATTAAATATTATAAAGCCAACAATTACGTTAAAACGATTCACCGAGGTAGCAGGCCAAGAGTTACGACGCACCGGGACGATAAATCTCTGATAAGGAAGATTAAGAGCCATCCATTCATATCTTCTAGGGAGCTGAAAAACGAACTGAACATAGATGCAAGCACCTGGACGATTCGTCGAAGAGCAGTTGACGGTGGACTTTCATCTTTCAGATGAGAAGTAAAGAAACCCTTTATTTCGGTAAAAACAGAAAGGGTACACTGAAATATGCAAATGACCACATCAACTGGACAGCATCTAAATGGAAGACGGTCCTATTTTCCGACGAATCGAAATTCAATATAAAGGGATCGGATGGATTTCGACGTGTTCGCCGGCCCATCAATGAAGCACTTCCTCGAACGTCATGGTTTGGGGATGCTTCTCTGGACATGGAATCGGCCCGATCCATAAAATAGATGGTATTATGGACCGATTCGTTTACAAAAATATCTTGGAAGACGTTATGCTGCCACATGCCGACGAGGAGTTGCCATTGAAATGGATCTTTCAACAGGATAATGATCCGAACAGCAATGATCCGTGTACAGCGGTGATCAAAAATAATGGTTTCGCAACAAAATATTAATTTTAATTTAACGTTTTTAAAATTAATTAAATTTTGTTATGGAGTTATTGGAGCATATTTAGAGTAGTTGGGCTCTTGACCATGGAAGTCTTCCCTTAAGTTTTGTTATGTGAATGGTTGGTTAGTTGTTGGAGTTGTGATCAGGTGTTGTTATTTTTGTGTTCGTAGACCTGGGTCGCCTGCCCATATGGTCTTTCAAGTTAATCTCAGGGGGTTTATCTTTTAAGGCCACTCGCCACCGACCTTGTATGCTCCTTTATTACAGGTCTTTGGCCGTCCGCCACTACCCCTGTCTAGCGTATTGTTTTTTTATTTATTGTTGATGTTGTATGTTGTATTTGGGGACCTGCCCTTAGTGCTGTAGTGTTTTGTAATGTGTGGGCCATCTTCCCGACCTATTGGTTTCGTTGGAGTATTGTATGAGATCATCCTACCTCTACCCATCGATTAAGCGTTGGAGTGCACCAAGGGATCATCCTCCCCCTCCCATCGTTGTCGAGCCGCCAACACGCCATTGGGCCCGCTACCTGCTTTTGTCATTCTCCGAGTTTCATGAAAACGAGCTAGCTTGATTGGTATATTAACGGTCAATCAGGGGCTGCCATTTAAACAATCTCCCAGCAGGATGACGGAAATAGTGGATTGGGTATGGAAGTGGCAGGGTTTTAGGGGAAACAAATCTTTTTAGCGTTTTATAACGCAACACGCTGTACTTTGTTTTCTTGGGCTGTGCAAATTACATATTTTCTTGTCCCGTTTTGTGACCAAAATAGCAAAGTATAAATTGCTCCGCTATCAAAACGTCTCATCTTTCCAAAATGAATAGATTACATTAGGTAAATCAAAACAAACAGACATAAAACAAAAATACTCATCGTAGGTCTGAATTGCCTTGCAAATGGTCTAAATTGGCAAATTGACAAATTTTTCAGAAGTTGGCTTTTGCATTTCGCTCTCCTCCTTTTATTTGTTTCTGTTTTCAAACTATCACATATAAGCGTATCGTAAAATAAATTCTTGTTTATATTTTGCCAGCCACCTACCCAATTCGCAAGCTGGCTGCTGCCAAATCAGTTAGGTAGCCAGTTGTTTTGTTGTCATTGATTGCAAAAATATTTTTCTATAAATGTAGATTCCAAAATGAATGAATTAAGGAACCAGTAATTTTTTTTTATTATTTTGGACTTTGAATACGTCTTATTTGGGACTCATTGCAAAACTAAAACCGCAAATCGAATGCTCAGATGTAGATAGTACCTTCAAAACCGAAAAAAAATTCTAGGTCAAAATAGAAAATATCTTAAATAAATTTAGAATTTAATTAAAACTAATCGCACTGTATCTTTGAATAATTATCCGCTACAAGAGATACTATTTTTAAACATCATTTGTTTTTCTCTCTCAGCATCTGAACTTTGTACATGAGTTTTTTTTTATGTCTTTTTTCTTTTTTGTCACACCTCAATTACGCCCACTATTTCTACATCCACACAGATACAAATACGTCACATTATTTTAAAAATAGCTTAAAAACATTTAATGTTAGATAGGTAGCTACTCTGTTTATTCGTGGTGTGACGAAATAATTTTTATTTTGTTTACAATTTGCAGGTTTCTTTTTTTATGATAAATTTGTGTATCTTTTTATTGTTGAACGACAACAAATAAAAAATTGTTGAAGATAAAAATAACAAAAATAAATAAAACTTGATTGGCTGCTTCAACGTATTGCGTTTTAGAATTCAAGTACACAAAAATTGGCACGGATTTATTTTGGAAAAGGTTGTTCACAGGTTTCTTTTGGTTTTTAATTTTTATTGCAACTGAGATGGAACTGTCATAAATAAAGAAGAGAATGGATTCTCCGCACTTTAGATTATCTTAAGTATTGAGATAAATGACATATCGGTGCGGTTTTTTATTTGATTTATGAAAACGAGTTGAAATTAAAAAAAAACTATGTGACTTATGTGAACACATAAACTCCATAATTTTTATTATTTTTTATTTTATTTTTATTTTTTTAGTGAGATTATAGTCATTATTCACAATAAAATATTATAAAGCAAGGCATATAAGCCGTTTGCCGTTTTTAAAAGAAACAAAACTATAAAATGTGAGGCCGAATTTATAAAATTTTAACAGTAAAAAGTTGAATATATATAATTATATATTTTTTTTTCAGAAAAAATCATTAATGGATTAAATTTGATTAAAATTAAATTCGGAATTCAGAAAATATACTGTCTGTTACAAAATAAAAATTATTGCAAAAAAATTAGAGAGAGAGAGCCACGACTAAGGCTTTTAGTTTTGGCTTTGACAATAAAACATCAAATAAAAACAGATTTTGGGATTTACCATAAATCTTTGGGCTTTAAGTTTAGTTAAAACAAAATTGTAGATATAATGATGCAAATGAATCTAAGTTTTTAGTCTTGGTAAAACATTCCAGACATTTATTAGAATGGGGTGGTGGTTCCCAAGTGTGAAAAGTTTAAATATCTGACATCAATGATCAACGGTGAAGCAACCGTTGATGACGACATCAATCATCGTGTAAGCGTAGGGTGGATGAAGGGGCACGAAAACTCTGCCATCTTCTGTGACCAACAAATGTCCCCTAAGCTGAAAGGAAGGCTCTACACCTCAGTTGTGTGTCCGGCGTTTACATACGGTTCACAATGGTATGAGGGCAAGTTGACAGCAGCTGAGATAAAGATGCTTCGCATGACAGCAGGGCTAAGAAAGCTTGATAGAATTAGAAGTTCTAGAATCCGAGGAAGCCCTCACGTCAAAGAACGCATCTCGAAAAAATTGGAGCACGACCGACTCCGTTGGTATTGTCATGTTTAAAGGAGGGATCCTACGAACCCCGTCAAAAAGACAATGGCAATCAACGTTCACTTACAATCGCGTAAGAGAGGCAGGTCCAAAAACTCCTGGATCACACAAATGCAGAAACACCAGCTTTTGATTGGTCTCAATGATGAAGTGATCCAAAATCGGGAGGCCTGCAGATATTTTTTGAGGTCGAACCGGCGAACCCCACAGGTGGACCAGTAGGAATGCAGTGAATTGGGAGGGCTATGAAAAAGGGGAAGAAGTTACCTTACAACGCTGCGAATGAGTTTCGGAAATTCATTATGTGTGCTATAAAAGCCGTAAGCAATTTCCTGACACTGCAGGAAATCTGAACACATAAGGAATCTGAACACATTCTACAAACGTAAGAAAGCTTTTGTCAAAGTACAAGGATTTCCGGTGAAATACATCCTCATTTTGTTCAAGGCGCTTCCGTGATCACCCATTTTGAGACCCAGCATTCATTATTGGATAATATTCGACCGAATAGACCACGTCTAGCACGCTGTGAAGAAAATATAGCGGCCGTAGCTGAGAGTGTACACGAAGACCGTAGAGAGTCGATTCTAAGTGTGAAAGACCGTGTGATTTGACACCATTGGATTATTTTCTTTGGTCGTCGCCTACGCCAACAAACCGGAAACGTTGGGGGACTTGGAAGCCAACATTCGTGGCGTTATTGGCGACATACAGCCCCAAATGCTTGAAAAAGTGGTTGACAATTGGACCTCTAGACTTGTCTTTCATCAAACCAGCCGCGAAATCATATTTGAACGTGAATGGCATAAAATTATCCTTCAAAATAAAGCCAAATTGATGGACATTAAAACGATTATCTTGTGTTTTATTTCAATTCGAAGTTCTATACCTCTAAAAAAAACCCTGTACATTCTTTCTCATACCATTTCGACATAAATGGGGCTCTCTATGATTGTTGCAACGCCTTAGCAACTTCCCGTATTAGAGAAAAAACTGAGATTGAGACTTGATTTGGAAGGTTGCCAGTCTGTTTGTTTCAGTTTGATCCTGCATAGACCAGCCTTACGTTCGACCCAACACAGATCGGACTTACCATAAATTAACTCGCACCTAACTCGGGAGTGGTTACACTCAAGGTATCACCAAATTTTGCATCGAAGTATGACATATCGTGTTTTGTTTTTATTTTTAAACCTTGGAAGGAATCGTACTCGATAATGTGTCGAATTTTCTTACATTTTTTGGTAAATAAACTGACAAAGAAATGAGCGAAGTGCATTGGTTTCCTAAAATCTTTATCCCGAAAAATGTTAGTGATAAATGTTGCGATAAGGCGTCAGGAGTTGATTTAGTTATAAATGTATTAGGATTTTACCAAGCGCCAATGAAAGCATGACAAAATCTGATAATAAAATGAATTCTTCGTCTTAAGACTGTAAGCCGCCTAAATCCATCTAATTTATAGATTCGATTTTTTATCTTCGAGTAGGTGCTTCAAATTTATAGCAATTGTATTATAAGGAATCATTTGGCATGGCTTTTCCGTCTACCGGATTGGCTTATCTTAACCACTGATAGCTCCCGTATAACTGAAATAAAATAATCTGCTTTTTAATTCACTTTGATTTTGATAAAGTTCTTTGTCTATGTAGAATATGTCGGGGTGTTTTGATGGTCATTTGGTTTTAGTGATTTGAAAGGAGAAAGCAAAGTTCGGACAAACTATTAAATCCAAAAAGCCCCAAAAATTGCATGCTTTTTTAGGGGAACTGTTGGAGTCAATTGACGGCGATAATATCCTTGTGATACTTTATTTATTTTGTTAGAATCAATAAGGACCGAACAAAAATTTTAAAGTAAAAATTCGTCAGTCGACATCATCATGGAGAAGTCTACCCAATAAAGCTATGGATGGAGAGCGGGGCATGTGGATATAAAGTAGGGAATCACAAAATATGCCAACTAAACTATGCATTTAAGTTCTTCGATAGTTTAGCTATTTCTTTAAGAACAGAGACCTGTAGAGATAAGCAAGGCAGCCATGTAGTAGAAACACAGTCGGTGCTGTAGGAAACCTTTTTACAGGTGAAGAAACAAGTTGCCCAAAATTGACGATAAAAGTCAAAATTCCGCCCACCCGACCAAAATGAAGTGAAGATAGCAATATCTACACTGAAATCCAATAGTACTGACGGTCTGCCCGCTAAGCTATTTAACCCTTAATAGCCTGACTTTTTTTTTGAGCTGAAAAAAATTAATGTTATAAAACTCGCGTTTCTGAACAACTTTTCTTCTACAACTTTGCAATTTCGCAAAAGTTTTTTTTTTTAAGAGGTTTGTGACTCCTTACTGAACATACACGAGTCAAATAATTCGAATAATTCAGTTCGGCGCAAACGGTGGCGCTTGTATCAAGAAATATTTTTAAAGTGGGAAGTTTAAAAAATTTGTTTAACAAATTTTTTATTATTTTTGGTTGGTTCCTGGCGGTACCAGTGGGATATTAAGGCAGCAGAAGATGATATAGTACAGAGCATGTACCAACTCATTTCCAAAATAGTATCGGAAGAATGAATTAATGGAACCGCAGTATCTTTTGTCCGGTGACCAAGAAAGGCGACCCTCTAAACTGCGCCAACTATAGAGGTTTCAGTCTACCAAACATAGCGTATACAATCTTGTCTGCCTTATTCTGCGAGCGCTTCAAACCCTTTGTCAGCGATCTAACTTTGCCTTGTGGTTTTAGTCCCGTAAGTAACCAAATATTTACGCTACGGCAGATCCTGGAGAAAACACAAGAAGTTTAGTCCTATGGATAGGAGCTATACATAGTCATGACTACATGACTATTTGGCATCCCTGCCAAACTGGTTCATTCCATTTTGAGGTCGTAAGAAACTTTGTCTACTTCAGCTCTGCTATCACATTAAAACAAAGAAGTTAAAAATAAAAGG